>OY728167.1:30843117-36610617 GCA_963277665.1 Viscum album
TTCGATTTGGAGGATGGGCGCTCGCTTAGGGGCTTGTTGATGGTCAGTGGCTGCATGGCACTATCGGATGAACGATACCTGAAAGAAGAGTATTCTAATTGTCAGATGCGACCCCGGTGCGTTTAATGAAAAAAATACACTCAGTGTACTTTCCTTTTTCGTACTCTGTTTTAGGTGTCCACCACGTCACCCCTCATGACCGTGTGTGTTTCCATGACACGGCCAGAAAATGGCCTCCTATGGCAAAGAAGTACATGGCGTGAACATCAAATATTTCCATAAACTCCACTTTTCTCAAAAACTCTAGAAAAAGGAATAACATACCTGAAATGAAGATATGGGTTCTTACACCTCCCGAAGTATTCTCCATTGTGAAACTCCATCAGCAGTATATCCTTCATCAATCAAACGAATTTTAATTTATTCACAACAAATTAGTATTAGTTACCTTAGTTTTACTATTTTTCCTCCCTATTTTTAGGGTTTCTATTTTGATTTCGTCTAAAATAGAGTTTTTTTATGTCTTTGGAGTACCAAACTGTTTCTTTTTATGTTTTTTTATTCTATACATCAAACATGGTAAATGGTATGTTTAGTGGGGGTGTTTTAGTTCATGGGGGTAAATGGTTTTGTTTTATATTTTTTGAACATTAGATTAGTTGAAAATCAGATTTGGATTTTGGTGTTGGTTTGATGATGGATCGAAATTGTGAACACCTCTACCCCGACCCCCGTGGACACCACCCATCCCTGAACCCCCCCCCCCCCCCCCGACCCCCCTGGACAACCCCCATTTGGACAACTCCACCCCCTACACCCCACCCCTTGGACACCCCCACCGATTTGACAGCTCCCAACCCCAAACCCCTAGACAACACCACCCCACCCTCTCTGGAAACCCTCACCTCCCATAGATAGCCCAACCCCTGGAAACCCCACCCCCATGGACACCCCCACCATTTGGACAGCCCCTCCCCCACACCCCCTCAACACCCCCACCATTTGCATAGCCCCTCTCCCCCACCCACCTTGACACCCCCACCCCCATCGACACCCCCACCCGCCCTGGACACCCCTCACCCCCATAGACCCCCCTCGCCACCACCTCCACCACCCCTAGACACACCCACCACCCCTAGACACCCCCACACCCTGGACACCCTCCATCCCCCTTGGGAACCCCCCCCCCCCCACCCCACCCCCTTAGACAGCCCCTCATGGACACCACCACACCTCCTAGACAACACTGCACCTCCTATGTGGCTGACCCAAATTTTATATTAGAATTAACAATGTAGTTGATTTCCTATTTTCCCAATGACATATTCTTAGTGACCCATAAATCCTTATAAATGGAATTTTTCACGTTTTGATAAATTGAATTTTCCATGATTTGATAAATTGAATTTTTCATGTTTTGATAAATTGAATTTGTCATGTTTTGATAAATTTAATTGGAAGTTTGTAATAAAATGGCTAATTCATGATATTTTGGATTTTATAATGAATAAAATGATTTTAAATAAAAATACCATAAGGGGGATGCATGAGGGGTAGGGGGGAGGTATATGTGTCAGGGTATCCATGTGGGGGGTGGGTTTTACCGAGGTAGGGGGTTTGAGAGGGTCAGATGGGTTATAGTGGTGTGTGGGAGGGGGTATGGGTTGCCCCAAGGAGGGGTGTGGGCTATCCAGGGGGTCAGGGTGGGATTTCCAGGTGAGGAAGGGGGGTGTGGGGTGTCCAGGTAGAGGGGAGGGCTATCCAGGTAGAGGGGTGTCTATCCATGTGGGGGGGATGTCCAGGTGGGGGTGGGGGAGGGCTGTCCAAGTGGGGGTGGGGTGGACTGTCCGGGTGGGGGGTGTGGGGCAGTCCATGTGGTAGAGGGGGCTGCAGGGGAGGAGGTGTGGGCTGTCCTGGGGGGTCTATCCTGGTGGTGGATGGGGTTTGGGATGTCCATGGTTTAGGGGGGCTATCTAGTGGGGGGCGTGGGCTGCCCATGTGGGGGAGGGGGGGTATCCAGGTATGGGGTGGGTTGTCCAGGGGTGGGGGTTAGTGGGCTAGCCAGGTGGGGGGAGGGGGGTGGGCTTCCAAGGTGGTGGCTTGTCCAAGGTGGGTGGGTGTGGGGGTCCAGGTGGGGGAGGGAGGGAGTTGGTTGTCTAGAGAGGAGTGGGGTGGGCTGTCCAGGTGTGGTGGGGGTGTCAAGGTGGGGTGGGGGGATATTTGAGTTGGAGTGCAGGGTGGTAGGGGGGCTGCATGGGTGTGGTCAGGGTCTGGGTTTTCCAGGGAGGGTGTGGGTTATCCACTCTAATACTCTACTGAAAATATAAATCAAATATAACCAATTTATATTTTCTTTCATATGTTAAGACCTTTCCTAAATTTTCATACCAACACCAAATCCTACCCATCCAAGAAGAAGTGATATCTGCAATGAAATCTCACTCATGTTCTTATCCACTATACATATTGATTTCATAAAAATTTAAAATTCATACAACTCCATATCACCTAATTTTATAACAAGGCTCATATTCCTATGAGTTGTGTCCCATCGAAACATGTCTCATAAAATCTAATCCATGTATGATATTTAGTGGTGTGTTTTCAATTAGGTGTGTTGTGATTTATATGTATGATTTTCATGGTTTAAACCAACATCCTTCTCGGTCATCTATAATAAGCTTGAAATCATGCTACAATTGGATAAAGATTGTATTTTCCGACCCTAGTTTTGGGGTGGATGCCCCCACCCCTTGGACATCCCCCACCCCTGGGAACCCCCACCCTGTTGGACAGGATTGCAACCACCGTGGTCAGCCCGACCACCCATGTGGACAGCCTGCCCACCCCACGTGGCAAGCCTGACCACCCCCTGGATCACCCCACCACCCCCGTGGACAACCCCCCCCCCACCCACCCCGTACCCCTCTAGACAGCCTCTCCAACCCTAGAAATCACGCCCATCCCTAGGACACCTCGTACCTCTATACATCCCCGCACCCCCCTAGAAAGCCCACCAACCCCTGGACCCCCCTGACCCCCTTAGACCACCCTGCCACCCCCATGGAGAGCCCACCCACCCCATGGACACCCCATACCCCCTGTACAGCCCTCCCCCCTCCAATGTTGTTGACAGCCCTCCCACACCTCCCGGACACCCCGTTCCCCCCTAGACAGCCCCACCACCCCTTTGGATCACCCACCCACCCCTGGACACATTATACACCCAAGACAGCCCCCAAACTCCTTGAATGCCCCCCACCCCTGGACACCCCTGATCCCCCTGGAAAGTCCCTCCACCCCCGTGGAAAGCCCACCCACCCTCATGTACACCACTCTACCCGTGGATAGCCCCCCACCCAGGTGGAAATCCCACCCACCCCCCTGGACAGCCCCGCCACCCATGTGGATATCTCTCCCACCCCACTGGAGAACATGTGCCTCCCTAGAAATCCCCCCACCACCGTTAACAACTCACCCACCCCCAGGAAAATTTAGGTTATTATGGAGTCATTGAATATAATAATAATAATTGATTATTATTCTCATGGATGAGTCACGCTAATGAAATTTAAGTAGTTTTATTCAATGATTATGCAGATCACATTTATTGATGATTAGGGATTTCAAGTAATTTTTATGACTCACACACCTGCTACCGATGAACCATATGTATAGGGATCAATGGAAAAACAAATTTTTTATGTAAAAGACCATCTTTGACCTGAATTTGGTGTCATTATTGAAGTAAATCTTTGACATGTTTATGATAATGGTGATGATGAAATTGACACCATCCCTACTACCATTAGAAACATTCCAATTATTACTTCTAATGACTCCAACAGATCAAATTTTCAGAGTTGAATATGATACTGATGTTGTGGAGGGAAATATATAAAATCATCCATTCATGTTCTCAATTATTTTCTTTTAACTCGAGTTGTTTTGTTAAGCATGGTACTATTCAAATTGATTTAATATTGATTACAAATATGGTGTATCCAACTTGACTGTTATGTGAATTTTCAATGTTTATTGGTTGCAATTTTATTTGAATTGAATTTTCATATATGGAATTGAACTGTATTCAAACCTATGAACCCAACAATTATAACTTGGTTATAATTTCAATTCTTCAACTCTGATTTGTATAAAATTTCTATGACTCTAAGAGCTCTCTTTAACATTTTACCAGGTAATGAACATGATGGTTTTTATTCTTCTACTAAACATGTATTGAAACTTGCATCATCTTTTTAAGCTAAAGAGATTAAATTTTTCCTTAATTTGGGAAACTTCTTTACCTCTTATGATTATGGTAGAATTAGTGTTCCATAATTTTAATAGAATGATGGCACTTAGTAAAAAACCATCCTACAAAAAATTAATTTTTTTTATTACATCTAGTATGACTTATTGACAACATTATATATCTGTTCAAGCTCACCAAAAACATTGGTTAGTTAAATTATCCATGAATCCACTATTCCCTTTCATTTATTTTGTTTTTTGGGTTACCCATTAGTTATAATTTTCAATTTAATTCTATATTTTTTTTCAAATGTAGGAAATGAGACAAATTGAAGAGAGGTGACAAAAACATATTATGGACAACCATCGTCGCATGGATGAGACGTGCATTCCACCACTTGTTCCTGCACAGAGTATTTTATTTCAAATATATATATTTATATAATATATAATGTCATGTGATTAGTTTTTTAAACATTTTTGCAGGATCCATCTATTAGGTGACATTTATTTGATGAGCAGCCTAGTAGTGGTCCCAATACTCATGGTGTTCATATGGGGGGTGGGGGGTTACGAGAGCTAGGCGATCTGTCAGCATACCCGATTAGACCCTGCCCCTCCCACTGACATGCCATCCATCCCAAATGTTGATCACGGTATGTTGTTAGGGAGACATGGGATATTTACCCCTCTCATTTCTTTCACCACCATTAACATCTGAGCCTCCTCACACAACTGTAAAATATTCGATAATGATTCTCACTACTCATCAAGCATTCACCCATCCATCCATGTCATATTCTTTTACTTATTCTTCCTTCTCTTTGGGGTTTTATATTCCATCTTCTTCGACTCCAACTGCTCCGCTGGAGTTTGTCCCTACGGAGAATACATTGGGACCTACTCCATCTTTACATGGCATTCTTTCAGTTTCTGCAGATCCAATGGCACCCGTTTATCAGACTACCATGGTTATACTTGTACAACCCTTACAGATATTTACACAACTATTTATTTTCATTATAACATGTATTTATAAAATTTTTTTTTCATTCCTAATAGATGCATCTACTGATAGGAGGTGGGGGCTAGGGCGTACACTCATGCGTGTGGTATGGAACCTCTACATACCGTTAATGTTGGAGGATAATGAAGATATTCAAATGATTGACAAATCAGGGCAGCAATGTCGGAGTTTTTTGGAGATAATTTTCAAATACTCCAACATCATTTTTGTCAGCCTCCTCTCATGTAGACAACTGCCAAATAAGAAAAGATAATGTTTGTTCAGAGATATGGTTAAAAAAACCTTTTTTATTTAATTTAATATATTAATTTTTGTATTTATATGAATTAATATGTTGGTGTTAGCTGCAGTTTAATTTCGTCGATGGTGAAGGTTCACGACCTGAACATCTAAAGGATTTTGGTGAGCTTTAGAGTTCTTATAATCATTAGTTGTACAATTGTTGGTGTGCTAGAGTGGGGACATAGTTATAGGCATTCCCTGTCATGGATGATTGTCCTTTACAATAGTACCAAGAGATGACTAGTTATTGGAATACTAGACAATCTACGGTATTAATCAATATAGAGGTATTTAAATTAAAATTTTCAAGGATTTTGTTAATACTATTTTTTCAATTTTGTTTAGGATTCATCTAGAAGAATTTAAAAAAAACACTGATGTTAAAGAATACATCAAAACATTGGTATATACTATGATGTCAAATCATGAGAGGTAGTAGGTATGACAATTTATAATCTTTATATATGAATTTCACTTTCTAATGCTTCCTCCATAATTTATTCTATTTCTAATGTTTTTATATAATTTAATTTATACAATTAATTTTTTTTTGTATCCAATTATTAATTTTGATTTCCTACATTCAATTACACTATAGAGGCATAAATTGAATATAGAAGGATGTGTTCCTCGAGAAAAACTGTTTTGCACTAGTAGAAAGAAGAAAGATGGAAGGGATGTTAATGAACCGACTCAGAATCAGATTGTAAGCTTTACATTGTAGGTTTAAAATTTTAATCTCTATTTTGTAAAATAATATTCTATTTATATTTTTAACATGATGCTTTAGAGTCACTTAATTCCTAGGAACCAGACAATTTTGGGCCAAATGATCACTTACATCTGGTGTTGGGAGATGAGCACCCTAGTAGAGTACGTTGTCGACCAAGAAAGAGTATAGTTATGACAAGGTATTGGCCCTCCATAGGTACGAGCTGTAGTGCCACCGAGTTTCAGTGGTTTAATGCACATGCATAACAAGATGGAAAAATTTCCATAGAGATGCCAGAATGGTCTTCTAGGGAAAACACTGCATTTATGATACTAATTGATGTTTTACATCCAACACATCCACCAGAGGCCAGCACTGCTTGTGATTAATATATGTCATCGATGCGTTCTATATATGGTGAACCAAATGGAAGTTCAAGTGGTGTTCATGATGATGGCGAGGAGGTGGCCGAGGTGGAGGAAGAGGGTGTGGAGGAGGACAAGGCAGAGGAGGATGGCGATGAGGAGGCTGAGGCAGAGTATAAGGGTGAGTAGGAGGGCAGGGACAATGATGGGAACAATGACGAGGATGATGGTGATGGTGATGATGATTGTGATGATAGTGATCGTGAAGAGGGTCAGATGGATCCGTTACATTTTTTACTGATATTACTGACCATTGATGTTTATTGATTTGTTGTTCTTGAATATATGTGTGATTAGGTAGGTCACATTATCATTATTTTTTATCTATAAATAATAAAACACGAATTGATGATTTTCTGTGACTGATTCAACCCTACCCTAGATAGCCCCCACCCCTGCACACCACGTGCCCCCCTAAACAACCCCACCACCCCCATAGACACCCCCACCTGATCCCCTGGATAGCCTCTCCCCTTGTGGACCCCCACCCACCCCATGGACACACCGTACCCCCCCTAGACAGACCCACCCACCCCCGTGGACAGCCCGCCCACCGCCTTGGATAGACCTACCCCCTAGACATCCTGTCCACCCTAGAGGATAGCCCTCCCACCCCCTGGACATCCCCTCTCCCTATGGACAACCCCCACCCCATAGACACCCCGTACCCCCTGGACAGCCCCGCCCATCCCCGTCGACAGCCCTCCCACCCCCTGGACACCACTACCTCCCATGGACAGCACGACCACCCCTCGTGGACACCGTCCCACACCCTAGACACCCAGTCCCCCTGTGGACAGCGACCCCCACCCCAACCCCCCTAAACACCCCCCCTCGTGGACCGCCGACACACCCCCTAAGCACCCCAACCCCCCTGCCCCCCCCCATGGACCGCCCGTCCACCCCCTAGACAACCGAACACCCCTGCCCCCCCCCCCCCCCGCATACCCCACTGGACACCCCCTACCCCACCTGGACAACCCGCCCACCCCCGTGGATAGCCCACCGACCCCATGGACAGCCCTTCCAACCCCCTTGACAACCCATGATAAGTTCATCATCTCACACAATGAGAGGATGAGGGGGGTAAATCAATGATATTTTTTTCTTTTAATTATCCTTTATATTGAAACAAGATATGACTTATGTTAAAGCATTTTCAATTTTCTAAAAACAAAAAAAAAATAACACATCCACATGAACTAAATTATTTAAAAGGTTCACTACTCAACAAGAGTAGTAACATCCATGTTATGGTTTGGAAATAATCCAATACCACACAATCCATAAGAAAACAATCTTTTAGTGTAGATAATATGATTTTTGATATACATATACAACTATGTATTTCTATGATAAATACAGTTATGCATGTGATTATTATAGAAAAATAGAGTTATCAAAGATTGTGTACCATGTTAAGAACCATTCACCAATTTAATAAAATCATGTCACTCTTATTTTTTTAACTTTCACTTTTAATAACTCTCAAAAAAATTCTTCACTCCTATGGACAACCTACCCACCCCTGGACACCCCTAGCCCCTAGGATCGTCCGACCACCCCTGTGAAAAGCCCAACCACCCATGGACACCCCCAAAACCTAGGAAACCCCAACCCTCTAGACACCCACCATTGAGAAATCCCCTAACCCCCTAGAAAACACCACACCCCCCTGGACACCACCCCCACCACGGACACCACCCCACCCACTAGACAACCACCACCCCGAACACCACCACACCCCTAGACACAATCCAGGGATAGCCCCCCCCCCCCCCCCACCCGACCCCACCTCCACCCCCTTGAAAACCCCCATGGATAGCCACCCCCCCCCCCCAGACACCCCCCTGGACTAGCCCCCACCCCCCTGGACACTCCCATGGACAGCCCCCCCCCCCCCCCACCCCCCCCCCCCCCCCCCCCCCACACCCCCGTGGACACCCCGTACCCCCCAGAGATCCCCTCCTCCTCTGGCTAGCCTCCCCACCCCCTCGACACCATGTACCCCACATGGATATCCCAACCCACCCCCTGGACTCCACTTACCCCCTGGACTGCCCCACCCACCCCGTGGATGGCCCGGCCCACCCCCTGTACATCCCCACCCACCGCATGGACTACCCCCACACCCATGGGCAGCCACGCCCACCCCCTGGATAGCCCTGCCCACCACCCAGGACACCCTACCCCCATGGAATACCTGTACACCCCATTGGACACCCCATACCCCCTTGATAGCCCCCCCGACACCTGCGACCCCTTGGACTGCACCGCCACTCCCGTGGACCGCCCCCACCCCTTTGGACAACCACCCCACCGTCTTGGATAGCCCCCAACCCCTGGACTGGCCCCACCCTAGACACCATCCCACCCCCCTAGAAACCCACCCCTTATAAATCCCCCCCAACACCCTGGACACCACCCCACCTCCTCGGACACCCTTTGGATCCCACCCCCCAGACACCACTCCACCCCGCCGGGATACCCTCATGAACATCCCCCCTCCCTTGACAGACCCCATCCCCTAGGAAGCCCCATGCGCCCCACCACCATGGATAGCCCCTCCCCCCCAACACCCCCATCATCGGACACACCCACCCCCTTGGAATGCCCCCCCAGTCCGTGGACACACCCGACCCCTCTGGACTACCACGCCACCCACCATGTACAACAAGACCCCCCCCCCCCCCCCCCCCCGTGGGACAGCCCGCCAACACTGAAGACCCCCCCCAATACCCCTTGAATAGCCCCACCACCCCCCACACCCTGGATAGACTGCCCACCCCTAGATATCCTACCCCCCCACCCCCATGGACAACCCCGTACCCCCTAGATACCCCCACCCATAGAAATCCCCACCCCCACCCACTGGACACCTCGACCTCCACTTGGATAGCCCCGTCAACCCCGTGGACAGCCCACCCACCCCCTGGATAGCATGTATCCCCCTAGGCAGTCTCCTCCACCCATGTGGGACTACACTTACACTCACATAAAATGTAGGTTATTGCAGAGTTGTTGAAAAAATAATAATATTGGATTATTATTCTCATGGACAAGTCATTCTAATGAAATATAAGTGGTTTGATTCGATGACGAGGCATGTCACATTTATTGGTGATTGTGGATTTAGAGTAATTAATATGACTTGCACTCTTGATACCGATGAACCATATTTGTTGGCATCAATGGGGGAAAAAATTTTATGTCAAAGACCATCTTCAACCAGAATTTGGTGTAATTAATTGAAGTAATTACAATACATATTTTTGATAATGTTGAAAATGAAATTGAAACCATCCCTACTAACATTGGAAAGGATCCATTCATTACTTTGGATGAATCCAATAGCTCAATTGTTAGAGATGTACGTGAACCTGAAGTTGTGGTGGGAAATATATAAAATCATGCATTCATGTTCTCAATTATTTTAGTTTACCTTGACATGTGCTGTTAAGGTTTGTACTATTCAAATTGAATTAATATTGATTACAAATATGTTATATCTGAGTTTACTGTTATGTGAATTTTCGATATTTATTGGTTTAAATTTAAATTGAATTTAATTTTCTATTTTTGAATTGAACTATATTCAAACCTATGAAACAATCATTTCTAGCATGGTGAACATTTCAATTATTCATCTGTGATCTATATAAAATTATTATGACTCTAAGACCTCTCTTTTTCATTTTACCAGGTAATGAACATGATGGTTTGTATTCTAATGAAAAACGTGTATTGAAACCTGCATCATCTACCTGAGCTAATGAAATTTATATTTTCCTTAATTTTGACAACTGCTTTACCACTTACGAATCTGGTAGAATCAGTGTTCCATGAATTTAATAAACTGATGAAACATAGTAAATAAATATCCTACTAAAAATTAATGTTCTTTGTTGCATATTTTACTATTTATGGACTTAATTTTATATTTGTTCATGCTCACCTAAAAAATGGTTAGTTAAATTATCCCCGAATCCCCTTAGTCCCAATCATTTATTTCATTTTTTGGGTTACATATTAGTTATCATTTTCTATTTAATTTCTTATTTGTTTTCAAATGAAGGAAATGAAACCAATTGAAGTGGGGTGATGAAAATAGATTATGGGAAAAAATCATCACATGGCTGAGTTGGGAATTCCACAAATAGTTCATATGGTGAGTATTTTATTTCATATATATATATTTATATAATATATAATTTCATGTGATTAATTTTTTTTAAAACTTTTTGCAGCATCCATCTATTATGCACTAGATATTTAATGAGTAGCCTAGTAGTGGTCCTAGTACTCAGGGTGTTCATATGAGGGGGATGGTACGAGAGCTAGATGATCTGGTCGGCATACCCTATTAGATCTTGCACCTCCCACTGATATACAATCCATCCCACGGGCTGATCTAGATATTTCATTAGGGACACCCAAGATATTTAGGCCTCCAATTTTTTCGTTATCATTTAAATATGATCCTCCTCACACATCTGTACCATATTTGATGATGATTCCCACTACCCATCCAGCATTCAGCCAACCATCCCTATCATCTTCTTTTACTTCTTCTTCCTTCTCTCTGGGGTTTTATATACCATCTTATTCAATTCCTACTACTACGCCATATTCTATCCATGCTGAGCATACATTGGGACCCACTACATCTTTACAAGGTGTTCCTTCAGTTTCGGCAGATCCAGTGGTGGCCATTGATCAGTCTACCACAATTATTGTTGTACAAACCTAAAAAAATTTTACACAACTATTTATTTTCATTATAACATGCATTGATAAAACAATTCTTTCATAACAGATGCATCTACTGATAGGAGGTGGGGGAAGGGGTGTACACATATGTGTGTGGTGTGAAAAACCACACGCAGTTGATGGTGGAGTACAATGAAGATAATCAGATGATTGAAAAATAAGGTCAGCAATGTCGGAGTTTTCTAGAGATGCTTGCCAAATAATCTTACATCATTCCCGTTAGTCCGCTCTCATGGAGACATCACGTCTATGAGATTTTGGCGAGCATTGGAGAACTTATAAGCATGAGTTGTATAGTTTCTGGCATGCTAGAGTGGGACAAGAGTTATAGGTGGTCCCGGTCTTGGATTATTGTCCTTTAGAACAATTCTGACAAATTATTATTTATGGGACGACTTGCCAATTTACAGTATTAATAAAATTAGTGGTATTTAAATGAGAATTTTCATGTTTTTTGTAAATACTAATTAATGAAATTTATTTTGGAATCATCCAGATGAAATAAAATACATTGACGCTAAGAAATAAATCCACACATTTTGATGTCACATCATAAGATGTAGCAAGTATGACAATTTTAAATCATTCATTACGACTTTTAATTTCTATTGCTTCCTCCATAATTTATTTTATTTCTAAAGTTGTTATATAATTTTAGTTATGAAATTAAGTCTTTTTTTGTATCTTGTTTTTAATTAGGGTTTCATACATTCAGTTTCATTGTAGAGGCATAAATCAAATATTGAAGGACGTGTGCCTCGTGTGAAACATTTTTTCATGAGTGGAAAGAATAAAGAGGAATGTGGGGTTAACGAACCAACTCAACAGCAGATTAGAAGCTTTACATTGTAGATTTAAAATTTTAATCAATCTTTTGTAACTTAATTATCTATTTATATTTTTAAAAGGCTACTGTATAAGACCATGGTATCCAGGAACCTTATAATGTTGGGCCAAATGATCACTTGCATCAGGTGTTGGGAGATCAGCACCCTGGTAGAGTACGCTGCCAACCTTGGAAGAGTATAGTTCTAATGTGGTATTGGCACTCCTTAGGTACGAGTTATAGTGCCACCGAGTTGTATCAGGTTAAGGAACAGAAAGAAGAGGCTGAAAAAATGTCCACAGAGATTCCAGAACAGTATTCTAGGTAAAACACTTGATTTATGAAACTGATGGAAGTTTTACATCAAACACATCCACCAGATGCCAGCACTGCATTTGATGAATATATGTCATCAATGCATTCTATATATGGTGCACCAGGTGGAAATTATAGTGGCGGTCGATATGATGGCATGGAGGAGTCTGAGGTGGAGGTGGAGGGTGACGAGGAGGATGATGCGGAGGAGCATGGCGATGAGGATGTTGAGGTTGATTATGAGGGCGATGAAGAGGGTGTGGACTATGATGGGGATGACGACGAGGATGAAGGTGAGGGTGATGATGATGATGATGATGATAGTTATGGTGATGAGGGACAGATGGATATTTTACATTATTGACTAATATTACTGACCATTGATGTTTATTGATTTGTTGTTCATGAATATATGTGTGATTTGGTCGGTCACATTATATTTATTTTTTATCTATAAATAATTAAGCATGAGTTGATGATTGGATGTGACTGATTCACCCCTTCCCTAGATATCCCCCCACCCAGACACCCTGTACCCCATGAACAGCCCCGCCACCCCCGTAGACAGCCCGCCCACCCCCTGGATAGCCCCTCCCCTTTGGACATGCCCCCACCACTGGACACCCCGCACCCCCATGGACAACCTCACCCACCCCCGTGGACACCCCACCCACCCCCTGGACACCCCTTCCCCCTGGACAACCCGACCACCCCGTGGATAGCCCTCCCACCCCTGGACATCCAACCCTCTACCGATAGCCCCCATCCTTGGACACCCCATACGCCTTGCATAGACCCACCAAAGCCCGTGGACAGCCTGTCCACCCATGGACACCACATACACCCTCGAAAGCCTGACCACCACCCCCCCCCCCCCCCCCCCCGTGGACAGACCGCCCACCCCCCTGGACACCCCCACCCCGTGTGGACAACCCCCCCTTGTGGATAGGCCTCCCACCCCCTGGATAAACCTAGACACAATGGCCAGCCCCCCCCCCCCCCCTGATAGAATGCCCACCCCCTAGACACCCCCTACCACCGGGACAGCCCACCCATCCCTGTGGACTGCCCGCCCAACCCCCTTGACAACCCATGATAAGGTCAACATCATACACACTGATAGGGGGAGGGAATAACTCAATGATATATTTTTCTTTTAATTATCAATTCTATTGAAATATGCTTTGCCTCATGTTAAAAAATTATCAATTTTCACAAAAAAATCACACTTCAACATGAAATAAATTATTTAAATGGTTCACTACTCAACAAGAGTATTTACATCCATGTTATGGTTTCAAATAATCCAATACCACATAATCCACCTGAAAAAAATCATTTCGTGTGGATAAAAAAAAGTTTTATATACCCTTACAGTTATTTATCTCTAGGATAAATACAAATTTGCATATCATTATGATAGAATAATGGTGTTATACATATTTGCGTAACCTGTTAAGATCCTTTCACCAATTTGTTAAAAATATGCTACTCTTATTTTTTTAACATTCACTTTTGATAACTCTCTAAAAAATTCTTTACTACTGTGGATAGCCCACCCACCCCCTAGACACCCCACCCCCTGGACAACCCCCACCACCTGGAAAGTCCCTCAACCCCGTGTACACCACCCCACCCCCTGGACACCACCCCACCCCCCATAGACAACCCCCTGGATTCCACCCCACCCGCAGGACACCCCCATGGACAGCCCCCCCCCCCCCCCGGACACCACCCCACCCCCTAGACACCCCCATAGACAGCTCCCCATCCCCCATGGAAACCCCCATGGGAAACCCCCCTTGGACACCCCGTACCCCCTGGACATCCCCTCCACCCCCGTGGGAAGCCTGCCCACCCCCTGGACAACCTCTCCTCCTGTGGATAGGCTCCCCACCCCCTGGACAACCTCTCCTCCTGTGGATAGACTCCCCACCCCCTGGACACCCGGTACCCCCCTAGACAGCCCCACCCACCCCCTGGACACCACATACACCCCCCGAACAGCCCTTCCCACCCCCGTGGACATCCCCACCCACAACTTGGACCACCCCACCAACCCCCTAATTAGCCCCCACCCCCATGGACATCCCCACCCACCCCCTTGACAACCCCTCCCAACCCTTGGACGCCCCAACCCCCCATGGACAACCCACCCATCCCCTTGGACAGCTTTTACCCCCTAGATAGCCACACCCACCCTAGTGGACACCCCTACCCCATAGACTTCCCCCACCCATGTGGACTGCCCCAACCACCCCCTAGACACTACCGACCCCCTGGACTGCCCCGCCACCCCCAAGGACCGCCCAAACCCCTAGATAGCCCCCACCCCTGGATATCCCCCACCCCCATGGACACCACCCCACCCCCTTAGACAGCCCACCAACCCCTATACCGCCCCACCCCCTAGACACCATCCCACCCCCTGGACACCTCCACCATCTATAATGCCCCCCCACCCCCTGGACGCCACCCCAACCCCCCTGGACACCCCCATGGATAGCCCCCCCCCCAAATCGGACACCCCCTCAGGACACCCCCATGGACATCCCCCCCACCCCACCTACCCTGGACAGCCCCCACCACCCCACCCCTAGACACCCCCATCCCCTTGACCACCCGCACCCCTCTGGACACCCCTACTACCCTTGGATAGCCACCAAAAACCCTAGTACAACCCCCAACCCCCTGAATTCTGAATTTAATTATTTTTTGTATTTAATTTACTAATGAATTTTGTGTAAATTGTGTTTGGGTTTACTTGTTGTATGTGTATAATTGTTGTTATTACCTTATGAATTATGTGTTAATTCGGTATGTTTGTGGAGGGTAATTTAATAAAGAATTGGATGTATTTGGAATTATATATGAATTTTGTGTTGGATGAATTCTGTTTGAATTCATAAAAAATTCTATATGTATTACGCAGGTATACATGTTAATTGACTATTGTGTTAATAGTTTTATGAGTATGTATTATGCAGATATTATGTTGTCTATGAATTTTCCGGGCCTATTGAAGGAATTGATATAGCTCCACAAGGTACCTACTGGTTGAATTGATACAGCTGCAGAAGGGAGGCCAACAAGCCGGCTTTCTGCAGCAGGTATAAAAAATATATGCCAATGGTTCACAATTGATGGTATATTTTTGAAACCATTACTTATAACAACAGATTACACATAACCTTTGGCATAGATAATTTTTCATGAGCTATACCAACTGTTTAGAGAACCATTGGTATAGAGATACTTCATGCTATTACTCATGGTTTAAAACCATTGGCAAATATATATAAAAACAGTTTACTGAAACTGTTGGTATATACTGATTTTCTCAGACATAAGCCAAGGGTTCTCATAGAACTGTTGGGATATTTCTATCCCTACGGCTCAAGACTCCACGGTTTGGATAACAATTGGTATATTTTATACCAATGGTTGACCAACCATTACCAACGGTTTGAATCTGTTGGTAAAGTTAAAATTTCCAATAGGGTTTAAATGGGATCACTCATAATTCCAGTTATACCTATCACATTAGATAAAAATATTTACCCAATGCATTGGACAATGATATAGATCTCTCTCCTCACATAATGAAATCATGCATCTTTGTTTTTAAAGATCATAAAAATCCATCATATTATAAACCATGAAATGAAATGTGTATCATTAAAATTTAAATAGATATCGATTTTATAATCATTTCAACATTGCATTACTCATGAAAATAGGTGGGTTTCAAAATAATTTTACCATTGTATAACCCACGTATGTGATACTTGTTTCATAAAGAAAATTCATCATAAATATAAACCATTCAATTAATGAATAAAAATGGTGTCCTTGGAACAAAATATTTAGTAAATCATAATCTATAAAAAATTATTTAATCATATATAGTTATGAATTTTAAAATATAAAATTGAACATTTCATCAAGAAAATAGCCTTTCATTACAAATCACAGTTATAAATCATATTCAAAATCAGTTTTTATAATGAAATAATTAAATATTCATATAAAAAATTTCTTGTGGAATATATACTTTCAGATTTTATAAAAAATTTTAAAACCTAAAAAACCATTGAAAACCATTTCAATAAAAATAATGAGGAAAAAATATAATATATGCCTTGAAAATAATTTTTAAAACATTTTATGAATAAAAAACCTTTGAAATAATTTTCTTTTAAAATAACCTCACAACCTATAAAAGATTAATTGAAATCCAAATATTTTTTTAAAAAATATCAATTTTTTCAAAATAATTTATTTTAATATCAATTCTAAATATAAAACATTCTAAAATATTTGTTAAAATATTTATTTTTTAAATTATTATTGAAATAGTATATTGTAATACTTAATTAATGGAGGGTTCGTGATGAGAAAAAATTCATTACATGAAAAACAATTAAAATCAATTATTTATATCATATTAATTGTAGATGAAATAGGACCCATGTTAAAAAATACAAGATTATTCCATTTAAAACCATTTTTTAAAAGGAAAAACATGTGTAAAAATTTATTTTAAAAAAAAAATATAAAATTTGAAAGTTATATAATATATTTCTATAAAACATGGTTTTGAAGTAAAACAAATTTCTGGCCGAAGAGAAAAATAGTGGGGAATATTCATAAAAAAAATTTCTTAATTACATTGAATACCAATGTGTTGAAAAATTGTAACATTACATGAATATATCATGTATTTCCATTTGAGAAGAAACATAATGAGATTTATTGAGATATGGGTACTAATAATTTATCACTGGAAGAATAATCATAAACAATTCTAATAATTTTTTTGAAAATAATATTTATAAAACAAATTGACTATAATTAAATTAAAAACATTAAATTAATATGTGTTGAATATGACATGTCTCTCAAACAAGTAAAAATTTAGAAAAAATACATTACTAGGTATTAATTCTAGTTATTCTCATTCAATCCTCGTGTATAATAAATATTATTTTATTATAAATATATTAAAAACATTAATCAAATATATTATAACATATATTATTTACTTGTGAAATTATACTACTCATTTATTAACAATTCCTTGTTAATGTAAGGTTTTGGGTAATTACCGAATTGTTTTTCGTACATGTGTTGATAGTTAATTCTTGCTCCACTAACATATATCATGATTTCATAATCTCCACAATGATAACAAAGATATATATATTAATAAGAAATTTATTTATAATAAAATAAAAAATATCGAAATTCGAAATGGGACCCACTGTTCATGGAAAGGGTAGGACTTACGTAGACATTAATGTTGTTTTAATTTTCACTTCATATTAAAATAAAAAAATGTTTATGATATAATATAATTACATATAATAAATTTTGTAATATATATCACACCATTTAATTAAAACAATCTTTAATACATTTCATTTAATGTGTGAATTAATCACATCACTTTGCAAGGTTGTATTCATTCTTATACACGAATAAAGTTACCATATTCCAAAAAATAGGGAATCATGATGGTATGTGTTATAGAAAAACATCATAAATTTCGTAAATTTCATATATAAACTATAAATCCATAAATACTCCAAAAAAATAATGGTTTATTAAAATAATGAATAATATTAGTTCGTGAGGTGGTAGTCAACAGTGCACAATAAGGATGATTGAGTATCACATTTGACTGATATGTGTACAATTATAGGTCTCAAACCTTAACATAAAAACATCTCATTATATTTAAAAAAACATCTTTATTACATAATCATGAAATAAAAGTATTTAATGTGTTTTTTATCAAATAAAACAAAATCATTCATTGATGAATGCTTCCTCTTCCTCGGGTATCTCTTTATGGTCTGTGCCGAAGCACATACTTGGTAGAATTTATTCCCAATGTAAGGAGTTAAGGATTAATGGAGGGATTTTATGATAATATTTTGATAGAGCTTGGCCATACCAAATATCATATGGTATTTGACAGAGGGGTAGAGAGGGATACCTTTTATAAGGGAAAAAGAACATCAAAATTTAACCCATGTCATGAGGTAATGATTATATCTATGTGGTTTTCAGTAGATAAAAATTATCTTTTATATAATTTTGTAAAATAATATTGGATATTGAGATAGTATACATCTATACATTAATATATATTTAGACATTGAAAAATTGTATATCTAATCATTATTATTTTTGATTATTCATGTTATATGTGTATTTTATTGCTATGCATAATATATTTAATAGAGGTATAGATTTTTATTTATCCTATTTTATTTTCCTTCATTATTTCATCATCTCCACGCATATTCATTCATTTATTCTGCTATATTTTGAATCATTAATAAAATGGGAATATATTTATGGGTATTTTAATTTTCTTAAATGGGGGAGTATGTTGAGTTGTTCTATATCAAATTTTTTATTTTATTTCTAATAATTTATAATATACCTATTTGTTTATTTATTTTTTATATAACTATTTTAAATACTTTCAAGGAAAATAACAATTCTTCATAATATTATACAAAAATTATTTTAACTAGATGTTATAACATATTATGTATAGAACAAACTCTTGACATGTAATTATATGATATGATATCAAGAGAAAAAAATATTTCTAATATCCTTCACATTATATCCATATAATAGTAAAATTTTTGGATGAACCACCATATCAAAAAACATCCCAAGATCATTTCATTAGGAAATGCAAGATACAAAATGATAGAACACGTTCTCGATGACTAATTCTAGAAAAAATGAAAATGAAATGTAATTGGTATTATGATACATAATTTTCCATCTAATTATAAAATCATTTTTAGCGAATGATATTATAATATTGGAAGGTAACATAATGTAAATATGAAATCTGACATTGTGTTAAAATAAACATAATATGTAGAGTTTGGATATTATGAAAACATTTGGAAACAGAATATAAATTTATGTATTCTTGGATGAGATGTCTATATAATGGAAAAGATATGAAAATATATATATTTTGACCATTATCATTCATCTGTGGTTGATTTTTCTAAATAATGGAAAGAAACATTCCATGTGAGGTGTATGATCTATCTAATATGACATACCAAAGTGCTATATCTATTAGATTCTAATTTATTATATCTTCCGTTATTCAAGTTTTTTGATGGAATACATTATTTGTTAGAAAAATATAAATTCATTAAATTACATTTAAGAGTTAAATGTGAAATTTTCTATACAATCAATAAAAATCTTCTACATTCTATTGATACCTATTTTATTGTGATATTTACTTTAATTACAATTTTATTGAATTTTTTATCATGTTCTAATTCAAACCATGCATTATTATACCTATAATAAAACTAAAATGTTTTTTTAATTAACACTTGATACAAAAAAATATAGAGATTTTTCCACAACATAGTAAAAGATAATAAGTTAGAACTAATCCATGAATGTAATGGTATGATCTAACCCATGATAAGGATTTGGCTAATACTAGACCCATAAATATCATTGTTTTTAATATAACTATTTAAAATAATATATATTTAATGGATATCCATTCTTTTATGACTGACGCTGCTAAGTGTATATGTTGTATATTTGTGATCTGAACTACTGTAATGTTTTTTTTCATTCTTATTAATTAATCCACTATATATTCTATGAAAACTGTATAAATTTTAAATTTTATATACCTGAATTGTTTAATATAATTCCATTAAATTACAGTTACTTATTTACATATTTGTAAACTTAAACAATTTTAAATTTGAAGCCCTTACAATACCAAAATATTTTTTGGAACCTCATAAAAATAACATGTTTCTTATTGTTAAAGAAAAAATACAAATATAAAATTACATGCATCACACATGATTTCAACCATAATACTCAAATATAGTGTAGTAATCATTAGATAAGGATTTTCTCTTTTTTATATATATCAAATCGATGGTAGTATCCATTATGAAATTTGAATTTTACGTCCATCAAAAGAAGTGAGAATAATGGATTAGAAATCATCGAGAAATAAATAATATATCTCCGATTTAATGAATAATTCACAATAAATTAAATAAAAATATTGGTTATGTTATTTTGAAGATTTATATATTTGAACTCTATTTTGTCCTTATTAATTTTAATTCCATATATTCATCATCCCAATCATTAGAAACCTAGATCTAGTAGTTATGTTAAATTATTGAGAATAAATACAAGGGTTCCCAAAGGAAATACTAGGTTAGTGGTCTTGGAAGACTCAATAAATCCATATATTACATTTCAAAACAAACGTTATATTATGAAAATATTGTGAAAAAATCATTCTCCCTTCCATAAAATACATAAAAATTACATTTAATCCTGCTCAAGGATTTCCTGTGAAATTAAATAAAATAATTGTGACTTCATATTCTTAGTAATGGGTAGCACACAACAGAATCTATCATAATATAATATTTTAATTAGTTATACGATAGGAATAAATAAAATACATTGAAGTATAATCATTTTGAATTGATGGAAATATATATCCTTGGTAATAAATGAAATCATGGATAAGATTAGTCATTCCTCAAAAACTGATTGAAATTATAAAGTCAGTAATCAAAACATGTTGTCAATGGCCTCTTAAAATAAACTAAAATGATATGGGAAAAGGTATACACAATACCCCATGTTGACTTGTCCCATGTGACATGCCTATTCATTGAGGGGAAATATAATTCTAGTCCACAAAAATTAGATGATTATGTAAAATAAATTCACCATAGGATCCAACAATTACTTTAATACCATTACCTACGGAAGCACTGTATGAATAAATCATGGATATCAATAAAATACAAATATGTAGAAAATGATTCCGCAAAAATGCCTTGGAGAAAAATAATTATTCAACATAGAAATTTTGGTGTATAAAAAATGTTACATGACATACCCTTATGAATGAAATATTTTTGAAAGAATATATTCAATGTTTTCGGTTATAAATAGAGGATAGAAATTAGTTTTCAATTTCATAATATTTAAAAAGACCAAGGTAATAGAAGGAAAAAAATATCATCATGAGTTTTAAATTTCATTCAAATATTAATATAATATCCCCTGTGAGTCTCCGACAAGATGATAATTATTTATCCCATTCCTATTCATTAGAGTAATACTTGATTAAAATTTTAAACATTATTTTTTTGGGTGATTACCTTAAGAGCACATGTTTCAAAACGACGTCTACTTGTTAGTATCCAGACATTAATGTATTTTCTAGTAAAATACACACACTATTACATTAAAAACCATTGTATTGTTTTTTCACCATGGAAAATGTTTAGTTATACAATAGTTTTGGATACTAATGAATCAAAATAATTTGTGAGATGGATAAAAATAATGACATTAAAATACCTTATATTTTGGCTGAAATTTTGTAAAATGTATTCCAAAATAATATGTGTAGTATATTGAAGGGAATATGTTGTAAATATAACATGAGTCATAAAGAATGAAAAATTGGATAGAAATAACTAATTATTTATTTGGTCGAAATAATTTGTTACAAAACCAATCAAGACCTTTGGAAAGAGTGTTTTTCAAATTTATATTAATATTCCATGAATAATTTTAATTTCATGAAACAACATCTCAAATAGGTAGTATATAAAATATATAAAGAAAATTATATGCATAATCAAAATATGTATGTAAGAGGGGAATTTGAGATGGACAACACTTATCACTTGTTTTAACCTCCAAAAACATACATTAATCACCAATAGAAAAATCAATGATATAATAATCATCTAGATTATAACTGTAATATGATTATTCTTCATCAATAATCTTCATGTGTATTCCTTCTCTATAAGAAATAGACTTATTTTACATAAAAAGTGTTTATAGTTTTGATCATTTGAAAAGGTTCCATAATAGTGGTGTCTATATTAATTCAATATTTAATGATCATATGAACAAGGATATTTAATTATATATTGTGGATTATTTATAATAAATAATTATGTTACAAATTCCTTCTATAATTTTTTAGTAGTTATACTTGAATATGAAATCGATAAGTGGAATGTTATAGTGATTCTTGATTATCAAGTTGTGTTTTATTAAATAAACAATTAAATATTAATATAAAATATATAGAATAAAATAATAATACGTTACACATTTATGTCATATTATATTTTTTAATAAATATTCATAGTTATCCATCATTTAAAAGAAATTTATTTTTCAAATAGTTTGTTCAAAAAAACAAATATTAACAAAATTTGATTGCAAGAATGGTTATTGGTATTTTTTAGCATAATATCATTATAACAAAAAATAATGTCAATATTAGGTTCTTAAAATTTTTATATTTAAATTTTGGATGGAAGTAGTGGAATAAGTAATTTATAAAAAAAATATTACACCATTTGAATAATATTTTATCCTTGTATTATAAATATTTTAAACAATTTAATTAACAATGATCCATTTTTGATCATATCATTTATAGGTTTTATAATTTTTCATAACATAATTATAATGATTTCATACACATAATATTGGTCCTTTAATATCCTTCATAGATAAACAATTGTAAGGAAGTGAAGGGAAATGTGAAATGTTGCGTCGGGGAGGGAGTATTACGCAAAATGAATTAATGATATTTTCTTTTCACTTAAGGGAAAGGTAAAATGATTATTTATAAAATTTAAATTAATTATTTCTACTATATATATACATTTAAAAATATATATTTGGAAAAAATATGAAGTTGAGCGATACATGGAAAAGGTGTTAGAGAAAAGACTTAACATTGGATGAGAACATTCGGTTTATCTTGAGAATTACTTAGAATAATATTTATTAGGATAAAATCATTTTAGAATAAGATTATGATAGTTAAATAACATTATATTGGATGTAAAAAAGTCAATTTTCATAAGTATACATAATGTTTATAGTATTATTTAATTTCTGCTGAGAGGTCACTATAATAAGTGGTGAGAAAGAATTTTTTGTAATTATTTCATCTTAATATAAAGGTAGAACATGTTAAAGATTTCACATGAAACCAAAAATATTAACTAAATGAGTATATGGTGATTTATGGTGTATTAGAGCTCCAAAATCCAATTACAAACATTTTTTATCATACTTCATGCCTTTTACAACATGATTTACTAATTTAAATATTTTCTATTTTATCAAGGAAACATTGTTTACATATGTTATGTTAATAATTAATCATAAATTTATATTGATAAATATAATATAATTTTGAACTAATTATTTTAAATTCAAAATCCTTATTTTATGACTCAATTTATATAATTGTTAAAAATTAATTTTACTAATATATATGAATATAATATTAAAGCAATTTTTCCTAAAAATCATACTTGATTCCCAAATCATAAATAACATGTTTTTAAAATGTAATAATTAATATAAAATGTATTATTTAAATTATTAAATAAATAATTTTTCATGTTAATGGTTTTATAAGTTTCATTATCATACCTATACAAAAAATAATGTCATAAATAATAGTGTTAGAAAAAATAAATTGTAATATAAAAAAATAAATGAATTCTGAAAATTTTAAAAAATAATCTTGTTATAATATATTAATGATGAATTAAAAAAATTATATTCAGTTTTATGAAATTAATCTAAAATATATAAAATTAATTCTTTTAAATATATATATTGATAATGTCTCTTTACACTATGTAATGTGTGATTTTTTTTGAAATGGTGATTACGATCTATAGTAGTGAATAGGTAATACATTAATCCCACATTAGAAATTTTCATTCTAAAAATTGGATTAGGTAATATGTATTGTAAAAATGTGGATATTACTCCTTCATAGCTTCATTACGATCACATGTTTCGTCTTCTAGTATGACATTTCTCTGAGGGCATTCTGTTGTTGATTTATTTTACGTCACAACTCCGGATCTCTAGTGTCAAGAATATAGACATTCTCTTTATTATAAGACAATATATGATTTAAATATATTCCCTTATATGTATGGACATGCAATGGATCTATATTGTATTTCCCTTATAATGTAACATTGAATACATAATGTATTTTAGAATGTTTGGGAGACATAACCAATTAGAAATCCACAATTGTAATTGTTTATATTATTTAAATAGAATCAATGTACTAAGTGATGAACTCCCCATTTTCCCTAATCATTAAAACATCCTTCGGAAGGCAACCCATTAACAATACATGATCCCCCAATTAAAATTCTAGGCCTTTGCCATCCATTATTTGGACATCTATTATGACTACCATGTTATGATATAATATGATATAAGATAGTCCATACATTAATATCGATCTACATTACATGATATAGGATGAATAGGTTTCAATCTCTAATGTCTTCCAAAGAGGATTGAGTGTTTTATATCATACCAATGAATACATCAAATGATGGAACATGGATTCTCGATTTGAGTTTATTATTGTATATAAATTAAAAAATATATACTAATCCCCCTTACCTTGGAGGTAAAGATAACATGATATCAATATGTCCTTAAATGTCTAGACATTAAACTAGGATTACCCATTTATTTTTTGATTATATGTGGAGCTTAAATGTAACTTAAATTTGATATCCATTTTATGGATTTTTTAGAATTTTCATGTGATCTATGGGTCATGATTATATACAATCGATAGAAGTTCCCAAAAAATACTTATGATATAATTAATTTATAATCAAGGAATCCACTCAAGGTGTATACCATCTCGTTTTATAATAAATAACCAAACATAGTGAGATGATGAATAACAACACACATAGATTGCCCATCCTTTTTGTATTTGGGATTTTAGTGATAAATTACATTGTAAATTTTTCACAAATCTATATGGGTATTAGTAGAAATTTAGTAACACCATTAGTATGTTTCCTTTTAGTATTTACTTTATTTCATGTTATTAATATTATCACATGATTTTGATTTTCAAACATCATTACAATCCACAAGAAATCCCCCCTTTAATCCCTATACATATTTTTGTAACTACAGTGTATAGGTGAAATTTGATCTATATTATGCATCTAGTAGTTTGATTTAAATCTTCAGTATATATATAACACATAAACACATACCTAACATAAATTTTTTATCTCTATACATGAAATTTGTTAATTACTGATAATTTATTACATCAATATTTCATTGTGTGTTCTCTTCAACCTGTAAGTGAGTCAGTCATTTTTTATTAAGGAGTGATTGAATATTTCATTGAAAATGATTAATAGATCCCTTTTCAATAAATAATGATATAAATCATTTCTAGAACTATATATAAATTATCATTAACATTATGCTTCATTGTTGAAACTCCATGGTCCCTGCAACTCAATTCATAAACCACCCAATTTTCCTTACCAAGGTCGTGGTGGGTCATGGAATTATAGTCCTTTATTATTTCAGACAATATTTTTCCCTAGCGTTGAGTTCCTTATATGATAAGTTATATTATAAACTATTGATATTTGTATATATGTCTCATCATTATTCAATGGGTTAGTATCTCAATTTATCCTTGAAAATATAATGGCTACCTAATTAAGGGCTTCAGTTGGATAGTTCAATTTTTATAATTTCATTTTCATTGATTCATATTGAATATCCCTTTAGTTATTCATAATGAGACATCCATTTAATCTATTTGAGTCATTAAAGTACATAATAAATCCTTCATTACATGATGGAAATTTTAATACTTTTTCATTATTCAGTCTCCCATTATGGTCATATATAATTTCCCCACATTCCCTTATCTATAATAATTTAAACCCATTATATGTTAAAAAGGATAATAACTTGAAAAAATTAGTAAAACCTTGAAGAAACTACCAATAGTAACCCAGTAATCCCATGAAACAATTGATATTGAATATTTTCTTTAATGTAATAAATTATTTTACTATCACTATCTTTAAATAGTTAAAACATATTCCATCCATAGAGACAATATAGACACTAAAAGAAACTACATTGAGAAAATAAAAAAAATTGTATATTTCCCATATAATTATTATTGTTTTGATGGTCTTCAGAGTTATTTATATATGAATCTCATGGTCATAAAATATCATAGATTATTTAAATATATCAATCATAAATACAAAAAAAATGCGATCATTATAACAGTAGTATACTGTATATGTAAAATTAATAAATATAGATGGTATATTAGATCATCCAAAAGGAATTGCCAAATGAAATAATGTCCATTAATTGTTTAAAATTTCTTATTGTGTATATCATCATTATTAACCCCTAGCTGATGATAACCAAATTCAAGTTCAATCATTAAGTAGTATATGAATCCTTGAATTTCATCATGTAACTAATCAATATATTATAACGGAAAATATATAAATTCATATATGGGTGTTTATAATTCTATAATTCAGTAAAAATATATTTTTTCCAATACTTCTATTTCAAAATTTGATCTGGACCTATTAGTGATGACACAGTAGGGTGTTGATGACCATATAACACAACTCATTCAACTCTCTTTTCAAATCCCACTACTCCAATGGTTCCATTCTATTAGTATTTTTACATATAGATGAGGAATGATGAATTAGTTTAATGAGGAAATCAATTTCAAATTCTTGTAGATGAGAATAGAATGTTTATGGAAAACATCAATGATTTTATCTACTATACATTAATCATCTATTTTAAAGATATTTTCATGTTCTATATATCATTATTTACCTTTACCTATTCAAATAGTTTTTTTGTGGAGAGCTATTGAGGGTTGGCCTTGGAAACACTTAGGATATATGGCCACTCCCTAGAAATCAAGGGATCTATACCCCCATTTGTATATAGTAATGTTCTTTCCAGATATTTATCTCTAAACAATAGAATATACATAGTTATCCCAATATTTGTAATTCTCAAATAAAATTATTAATATGTTTTATAGATTGTTCCATTTAAATATTTTGGGCTACTCATAGACCATATTATATATGGATATGTTCCACTAAAAAATAATCCTAATGATATCTAATAAATATCATCTGATAAAACATATATCATCTCAAACTCCAAAAAATATCGTCAAAATCATTATTATATTATTACGAAAATGTGAAATAGTTATTTAATGATCCAACAGTTTTGTAGTATTGGATGAATGGATACATACATAAATTATATTTCAAAACCTAAGAATAAAATTAATATATTTAAATATCAATATTAACCCTTCCATTTTATCTATGAAAACTAAACATGGTCATCATTAAGGATTCTTGGATAAATTAAAATAAATATTGGTGATATCAGATGCTCAGTAAGGAGTAACATATAGCAGAAGTTTTTCAACAAAAACCTAGAAACATGATATGTCTAGAATAAATAATAACTAATTGATATTAAATTATTACCGAATTTTAATAATATATTATCCTCTTAGTATAGATTTTTTAAATGTTTAAATTATCTATGTTACTTTAATGTCCATATAATTAATATGATCTATAACTTTTAAAACTAGAAATATAATTTTTTCATAAGAATAATGATTACCCATTTGTCTCATCCTTATATCTGTCAATTTAATATAATGAAAGTAAATGAAACAAGTTTCATTATAGAGATCATAGTCCATCCAACGCATGAATAGGCATTTAATTTTTCATAATTTCATGATGAAAGGTGGTTTCACTTTATTTCAAAAATATAAAAATAATTCTTATAATACAAAAAATAATTCATCATATAATACTTATAAAAATATATTTGAAATATATTGATGCTATATATATATGTTATCTAAAAAATGATCTTATATTGACAACATTGTGTTTCTCTTGGTGGATTCCTTAGGAATAAATAGCTTTGGATTATCTCATACGAATATAAGATTATTAGAGTGAAATATGATTCTATAGGAAGGTAAAATGATTTAGTTTATGTAGAAAAACTACTTATTAGAGTAGAATTGAATGGTTGGAGAGCGGGACCATTTAAAAGTAGTGAAAATTGTATTTTTGGAATAATTTCTCAACTTAATATAAAGGGGAAACAAGTTAAACATTTCAAGTGGATCCAAAAAGTTTTTTTATTCAGTGGAGGGTTATATTTAGTTAATAATATATCACCCACAAAATTCTAAAAATATTTTGAGCTCATTTTCTTCATTTTCCCGTTAAATTATTACTTTTACAATCTTATCTTTTACAGGAGTAAATAGTTTTTAACTAATGTGACATTATAATTAAGCCGAAAAATATCCTTATTATAAAATTTTGGAATCTTCATTCTAAATTAAAAATTAAATTTCTCTAATTTTATTTATATATGTGTTAAATATTAATTTAAATAAAATAAAATTATTAAATTTGAAAAAACAAATTAGAAAAATATTACTTGTGTTATAAATTATAATTCATAAGCTACTAAACAATAATAAATATTTATATATTTTATAATTTAAATTATGGTGTTCACATTCCTTAACTCAAATTTCATCATAAACATATATGTTAGACATATATATTAATAATTTTATAAATATTTAAATATTATTAAAAATATAAATTTTAGTATTTTTATAAAAATAACATTTTTATAAAAAACCCTAATACTAATCATAATATAATATATTTATAATGAATTGAAAAATGAATTTCATTTTTTAATAATTATATTCTAACATTTAGAAATATTAATTTAAATATACTCATGAAAAAAGTCTCTTTACAGTTCATATTGCATGATAGATCGGGATATGGTGTTTACTTAATATAGTAGGGTTTCAGGTACTAGAAAATCATTATATAATTGGTATATTTAATTACATTTAATTTGTATTCATGTTTAGTTATTTCTTCTGGGATATGAGTGTTTAAATAAATAAAATCAGATGTTGAATAATCATGTATTGAAGATTTTCATCTAGTCAAGTATTCTCTTATTGATTTAAGTTTTGTTTCATTAAATACATGCTATTAGCAATAGTATTTTCTAATTTATGAAATTAATTTATTTAAAAAATTCATTTATATGAAAACTAAATATTGTAATTATGTTGTTGTGAATACAATCTATACAATTCCTTACTATATAACTTAAACACTTATAGAAAGATTATTTTTTAATTTAAAATAACCTTGGAGTATTTAAGGTAGTATGATTGGGGAATTATGCCTATAGTAGGGGATTAACACCTAAACATGGGATGTGATTCATAAACCATGTATTAAAATCTCGCATAATTTTCATGCCATACATTTAAAATTTATATGGAAAGGAAAATTATTTTTTCCATTGAATATAATATGTCAAGGACCATTTTGACTTATAATTTAAGGTCATATGATAAGGAGTACATGGATACTTATTCATATAAAGTATTTTTCCGGAAAATTATTCATGAATAGTCACTTTTTTCATTAGAACATACCCCATTTAAAGGAATAATATACTCACTGTAGAACAATTATTTGTAAATATTTATTAAATAAATGAAATTGGTAATTGTTTTGTGATAAAAATATAATGGTGGACCCTGATGAGGAATGCCCAGTCACATGGTAGAAGGATGGTCTCATGTATTAGGGTTGTGAGAAATAACATTCTTAGGGCAAGAACCTATAATATATTAAATAATATTTTCAGAGGATAACAAAATTTGGACCCTCTGATTCCAAATAACGAATCCATTTTTATAAATTAAAAAAATATTGTTCCTATAATTAATATAAAATACACCAACTTACTCTGAATATCACATGGATAATATCAAAGTGACAGTCACATCGCAATGGTCCTAGCACCGCATACGGTGCATCAATTAGATGACCAACTATAGTGAAATGGGAATCTATTTTTGATGTAGGTGACATGGGCCATGGTTGGGCCCTAGGAATGACATCACAGATGGAGTGAAAAACACCCATGTGATATGTATTGGGGAAAATTTCCCTATATGAGTAAATAATATATTTGGGAGAAATAGTTTTTATTTTACTAGGTATATAACCTATGTGTTTTTAATGATCAAGTCAATTCATGAGGGTTGGTGAAACCATCAAAATATTAGGGACTAGGGAACTAATAATTTACACTTAGTTTCTTATTTAGCTCTATTATATATGTCTTCCACATAATTCTAGGAATAATAAATGGGTTAATGGTCTATCATTCTAATATCCCACCTTTTCCCTTTGGGGACCAGTGTGGTTCAGGAGGTAATGATCATAAAAATATCGACTTTGTAACATATGTATCATTTATGGAGGTTATGAAAAAAAATTATGGTGAACATGTATAAATTATAATAGTAATTAAGACATTTTCAAGAGCATTCACATGGGATTTATGTAGTGAGGGTGTGGGATTTGAGTAGGCTATGTAAAAAAATTGAATTTAAGTTCAGTTGGAGGATTTTTATGGGGAATGATTACATAATATAATGTTATGTTACTATACATCCCTTTCACACATACTGACCATGTATAATTTAGGATAATCCTATATAATATTTCTAATTTGAAATGGTGATATATTTTGATTCAGTAATTTATTTTGGATCAAAGAGAATCAAAATTGAATATAAAATAATTTTTTCACCAAGTTTTGTGGCATTCCCTTAAACTAATTTTTTGTTATCCAAAATTAAAATATAACACCTGTTGAAATTTTTCATAAATTTTTTAAGAAAATTTCCTTCAAAATTAAGTGATATACATGGCTTATTGAAGAAAAGATATTATTATCACCACCAAAATATATTGGGAAATTTTTTTGAAGGATATATATTCCTATGTGAAGGATTAGTTTGGATATGATTTTAAAATCCATACATCACCGTATTGTATAATGTATTATAAGTATCTCTATGAATGAATGAGTAACTACTATATAATTCACATGGAATACATTTATTCCCTTTTATTGAGTCAATCAATATTAACCATGTCCATTATTTTTGGATAATATCAATGTTTTCAGGAAAAAGTGCATGCTAAATTTTTGGATGGCTATAAATTCATCCATAAAAATTTGATTTGTTTTTTGGAAATATGAGTAACCTTACCACATTCCACGAAAATAAAGTTAAATTCTGTAGTTGAATCATTATGTGGAGGCTCAGAAAGTGGAGGATCTCAACTAAAATATTTTTTTCTAATGGGGTGTCCGGAATCCATGAATTTTTTGTCATAATGGTGAAGATATTAATTCAAGGATTTTGATACTATAAGATTGATCTTGACTAAAACTAATTTTATAAAGTAGAGAATCTTATATCATGGAAATTTTAAGGATGAGGATGGTCTCAAATAAAATAATTTATTACTATGAGTGGAAAATCAATTGAAGTAGTTTGTTTTCATATTGGAATTTTTGACTTAAAAAATTATTTTCAATGAGGATAATATCTACAAACAAATATCATTTTATAAATGAAGAGGAGGATATTGACATAATGAAGTTGGTATCATGATATGAATCCCAGATGATGGAAATTATTGTTACCAATAGGAGGACCCCGACTCAAGGAATGTGATACCAAAAATATAATATTTAATATAGGATATGTTACCTAGTGGAGAATCTCAAGTTAATTTGTTTTGAGATTAAAGAAGAGGATCATAAATTATGTAATTTTTTTATAATGATGATTATATAAACTAAACGTATTTGTTATCAAAAAAATTATCTTATCACAATAAAATTATTACTAAGAGGTTTATTTCTATTCAATTCAATTTATACAAAAATAATATTCTATACATGATGTATATTTTGATTACTGGGTACCAGATGTTAACTAAATGGTTTTTTTTTCATTGGGTGAATACAGATTCTAGGATTTTTTAGTTACCAAGAGCATGATTTTGGGCTAAGGAATTTCTTACTATATAGATATTTTTATACAAAGAATTTTTATCTAATAGGATGATCTAAAATTAGGGAATTTCATAACAAGATAAAAATTTTATCTTAGGTATTTTATTAGTATCTAAGATGAGGATCTCAATTCATTTTAATTTTGGGTACTATATAGTTGGATTTATCATATAGTTTTTAATCTTAATAAAAATTAAAAAAAAATTCTTATAGGTTGAAATAGTTAATGCCTTAAATTTTATTTGATGATGAAAACAATATATTAATGGTTAATATGAAGAATGCATCGATCCAAATAAATAATAGGATCATTGTGAAGGTATATCATTAATTAATAATGTTTGATTTATAATGGGTGTTAACATGGGGAGGGAATTGGTTGACCATTATTATTGAAATTTTAGATACAAAAACATCTCATACCTATATATTGGATCTTTTTAAATTAATATAAATTATAAAACATAAAGAAAATAAGGGGGATCATACTAGTGTAGTTACTTTGGAAACACTGACATATAAAAAGTAGAGCATATGGAAACTATGTCATTAACAGTTACGTTCTTTATAAATGGAATAATTTTTAGATATATCATACATATTATATTTCCCAATAACATGGGAAAATAAAAAAATCATAAGCTCTGATACACAGTTAGGGTATACAAGTGAGATACAAATATATCACGAGTTTAAGGGTTTGAAACCATGAGCACAACATTTGAAATCAATACTGTACATATCATAGATCATAAACATGAAACATGGAATAAATCATTGATGATCATAAGACATGAATTCTAATAGAATTAAATTACATGAACCATGAGAAAAAAAATTTCCAGAAGATAGATTTGTTTTGTAAATATCATCATATAATATCAATTCCTTAGTAGTGAAGGCTCATTTCAAAAACAATCATAGTGAAATGGGTTCAATCCCCAAACCAATTTAGTAGTCAAGGATCACTCCCAAGAATATTATAGTGGACAATGTACCTTACTAAAGTGGGATCACAACCTATTTATTTCCTTTTTTATCTCATGAGATAGAAATCATTACCCAGTTCATTGGAATATGATATAGGTCTGACCAATCATATAATGATAATCACACATACCTGTTCCATTAGACAAAAAATACATCAAATCAAAAATCAATAAATTAATTTTATTTCATAACAACATCACAATGATATATATTTTGGAAAAGAAATTTGTTTCATAATAATTTTATTATTTCATCTTAGTGTAACATGTGAAAAATGGATTTCATAATAATTTTATTATTTATTTACATAGGGATGGGAAATGAGTTTCCTAATCATCCATTTACAAAAAAACAAAATCAATTTAGATAATTAATAAGAAATTTATCATTATATTTTTTCCTTATTAAAGAGTAATTACATTCAAATGATTTCAACATAGATGGAAATTTTTATGAATGATCAATTGGAAAAAAATTTGAAGAAAATTTCCTTTCTATATTGGAAAAAACTTTTAAAAAAAATTAATTATCAAAATATCCTTTCATTTAAAATAATCTCTTAAGAATATAATAGATTTTTTAAAATTCATTCAATAAATATCAGGTGGGAATATCTTTTCCATCTGATTTTTTTGTAACGACCCGAACCCAGCTAGCCACCCGAACAGTGCTGAACGGGTCGGGTATCACTACCTCAGGCGCCCCTCCCATGAATGCCAAAGTTTTCTGAGTTGTAGTGACGGTCTGAATAGGTATAGTGGGGAGGCTATACTCTCTCAAAGGATCATAATAAGGGTACTGGTCCAAGTATAACAGTAATGATGCAGCGGAAGGAAAGACTCAGCAGACTCGAACCCGACCTGCAGAGTGGAAGCATATCCAATAGCAATAAACAACGGAAGCAATATAGGAAACAACTGCAATGGAAAGTAAACAGAACTACATGTCAGCAATCAACTGCAACAACTATTGTAAACAACCAAGAATGCATCCAAAGCAGGTCACACACAACTGAATATAAAAAGGGCACCAATGGATAACCAACAGTAGCTACAACAAGTAAACATGCTGATATAAGAAATAATACTAAACAAATAACTCTAATACGGCACGACCTCAGGTTCCGTACCTGACTCCATGTCAACAACACTAAATTCTAGCTCTTGAGGCTGACCCTCTACCTACACGCAATTTCATAAAGTCTACACGCGTCCCCAAGGGCCCGTGTTGGGTGTGAGACAAGTCTCAGTAGCATACCACCCATAGGTGCGTAACTAATATAAGTGTTTAGTAAGACATTCTCATACATGAAAAACAGTAAACAATGAAATTCCAAAAAGTAAACAAAGACTTCACTGGTGCTCGACAGCCACAAGGATGTTTCACCTGCTTTAGTCAACACCGGAACGTATGATCTGCATCCCGATACCTTCTGCAACCTAAAACAATGTGTCTCAAGTACCAACATCCCGATGTCATGCCCAATCGTCGTAACCCAGCTCGAAATCTCATCCTACCCATGGGAAAACATCCGGATGAACATCGATACCTGTCCTCAAAAGATAACCAGAGGGACAACGATGTCTGCCCTCAAAACACGGCGAGCCTCTTCCCCCAACCTCACTGCCTCAAAGATGTCTCCCAAATGCTCCTCACCATCCACGTGGCTTCCTTTGGAAAGCACCCCCAAACCAAATATACCTATCCACATCTACCGGGGGCCTCTACCCAACGAGTGGTCATGCCACCTCATCTCGGAGTCTATCTGTGTGTACACTACTCAAAAGTACCCTGTGAGCGGTAATCACCTCAGTATGTCCCAAGCCACAACAACTCTGACACCTCGTGTCCCTGCGAACCTGCTGCTCAAGTTAGATGGGCTCACCATCCTTGTAACCCGGGCCAAAGCCCAACCTAACAGTCCAACTGCCACAACCGACGTCCATGACGCCCAATCCCGTGGTAGCAACCACCCAATGTATCCAAAGCCAAAGGAATCAAATTGTGATCCTCATCACTCAACAACATATATCTGGGCCATGTCCAATAATCAAAAAGTCCAACACAAGCATGCCACACATTATAAAAACATAAGTGAAAGACAACTTTTAACAGACAACTACTAAACGGTCAAAATTCACTAACTTGTGCTAATCCAAACCAACACCTAAGGCCTTAGCACCTTACACAAGTTAACATCTTTCTTTAACAATCAAACTCAGCATTTTAATTCAACAACATCAACAATAGTCAAAACTAAGCAGTTAATACTGGTCCAAAACACACGCATTCCAGCACCCCCGTAGAATTGCCCCAGACGAGCCATAACCTCTCACCCGACCGTGCTCTAGATCAACAAAGGATAGGGAATACCCAGAGGCATCCCACCATGCAGATAAACTATTAAAAATAAATAAATAAGGGTTCTGCTCAATACCCACGTTGCGCCCGAAGGTCGCAACCACAATTTGTCTACAAAAACAAAAATAAGGTATGAACCACGTACCTCGTACTCGTACGATGACACTCCTTTGATATCAGCCTCTAAATCGGACTGAATCGCGATAGATATGTGTTTCTGTCAAATTTGGAAATTCCGTTCAGATGGAATCTGCGGAGGAATAGTTGAGTAATCAAGGACGAAGAAGGGTGTGTGGGGTTTGCCTTCTCCGATGCGGTCCCGCTGCCACTGACAGATCGAAGAACGGAGGTCGTACGGAGGTTCTAGAAGGGTTTGAGTTTTTCGGGAGTTCTCGGACAAACTACTCGCCTAAAGGGGAATAAGAAGACGTTTCCCGAAATAAGACGTGACGACGCTCCGAACGATCAAAAAAAATAAATACATGGCATGTATTTCTAAAGTACACGTCGTGTAGATGTCTTTCCGTACTCTAACGTAAGTGGATTTCAGCACACGTCTTGGACTGGGTACACGGTCAACACACGGCCAGGGTCTCGGCCGCTACACAGGGCAAGGGTACACAACATGTCAAGGAAGGATACACGCCGTGTAGATGAAAATTTACACCTGGGCACCACACAACATGTACCTGGCCTCGCACGGGTAAGGAATACACGACGTATCTATAAATACACGTCGTGTAGTGGGAAAGTTCTACACGGTCTTCAAATGTCATGTACTCGGCTAGCACACGGCCAGTCACTCGGGCAACTCATACACGGCGTGTACTTAAAGTACACGGCGTGTATTCTGGAAATTTCCAGAAACTACCCAGATTTTCCAGACTTCTCAAAAACCTGTCAAAATTTTAAACAGGGTCGGGTTTTGACCCTTTTCTAAAAACTCGAGTTTTTATAAACACCCCACCTTAACATAGCTCATCCCCGAGCTACCAAACGAACCAGTAGATCGCACCGAACACACCCATTCCGGTTAGACAACCCAGTCTACCCCGGTCTCAAGGTTCTGGCTAAATTCCTAAAAAGGGCTCCACACCATAGGAATCACCTACTCGGTCTCGACCCGAACAAATCTCAAAGAAAATAAATAAACAAACAAGGCCCAATGACCTATTTCCCGGACCCATGGTCCTCCCGTGACGCATCATCACCCTTGCACCTCCTCAGTGCTCACGTGTCGCTTCCGACACCCAACGTAACTCTCACTGCATCGGCGTCCACCTCCCTGAGGTCCTACATCTAATAGATTCTCAATTAAAACCTGGTTCCATGCACCTCAAGAAACCCAAATCCACGATGCCTCGATGCCCATGGAACCTCATGTAACCTGCATTCTTGATGCTCCTGATACCACACATCTCAAATATATAAATAAAACATGAAACACATCTGATATGATGCCAATCCCACTAACTAGCATTTAGTCATCCCACAAGTATCATGTGCAGCCTGTGCACTCAACCAGACATGCCTCAAGAGGCCATGCCAAAAGAATGTAAAGAAACTCACGACCACACATGTGGTGTACCTGCCACCATTGTTGGTTCTCCAGCCTGCTCAATCCCTAGCAGCTCCACACCGTGAACCTGGCCTGAAGCACGACATCCCGATGCCTGACCTCCCTACGGTGCTGCCCCAGTCTCCGGCCACGGACCCCTCAGCTAGGTCCTACTGTCCCCATCAAGTCCTCCGCGTGCACCTGAACCTCGAACACCCTCTCCCGGTACTGAACCTGAACCAACTCCTGATGCCAGAGTCTGTCTTGGTCCCTGTCTGATGGCTGTCTGAGAAGGCTTCCTATAAAACCTCTCCAGATGTCCGACCTGTCCACACGCCTAACACTCCTTCGGGGGCCTATCGCACTGAGCCCGAACATGTCCCGACTGTCTGTACTGAAAGAAAACCACCACTTAACTTCCATGAGGTGGTCTAGCTAAGTCCTTGGCCTGCCCGCCCTACTGGAACTCATCTCTCCCTCGCTTCCTGCTGTCCGAACAGTCACCCGATGCTGTCAACCTACCAAAACGAGATTTTTGACTCTCGTTGCCCTTGGCTATGAGCGCCTGGTTCACCACCTTGGAGATGGAACCCAGCCTGCAGATGTTCACCTGGACCCGAATGGCATGTCATAATCCATCCTCGAAGCGCCTCACCCTAGATGCATCATCACTCACCATACCAGGTGAAAAACGGTACAACGCTGTGAATGTAGCTGCGTAATTCATGACGGACATGTATCCCTGCTGAAGACTCAAGAACTCCCGAGCTCTGTCTTCCCTCAGCTTCTCTGGATAAAAGTTCTCGAAGAACCTGTCCTTGAAGTCCTTCCATGCCAGTCCCTCCTGTCTACGAGCCTGTACCTGCATATCCCACCAATATTTCGCCGGTCCTCTCAGCATGTACGTCGCCAGTTTGACCCTCCGCCCTGGTGGCGTCTCGAGCTACTCGAAGATCATGTGTATACTCTCTACCCAGTTTTCTGTTGCCTGTGGACCACCCTCACCCTGAAAAAGCAGCGGGTGCTGCGACTGGAACTCCCATGTAAGATACACCATAGAAGGCTATGTACCCTCTGCGCCTCTGTCAATCCCCTGCAAGACGCGTACTAGGCGAGGCTAGAGCTGCTCGTCAAGCCATGGTCTGAACACTACCAAACCCGGCTGCTGCCATGCCTACACTGGATCCGGAACCTGATCCTGTCCATGAGCATGTACCTGTGGCTCATGCTCTGCCTGCACCAGATTCTGAACCTGATCCTGCGGTACCATATTATCTCATACCTGTCTCTCCATCGTCTCGTGAAGAAGTAACCCTCTGAATACCATAAATGGTCAGACATCCCACATAAATCTATATAACAATATATTCTACATAGATAAGGAAAGAATTAAAAGGCAGTGCATAACAACTAGCCTTACTCCCCCTCACCGAACCCATGCCCCACGACATCCCGACCTCATGGCCTCCTTACCTGCCCTCAACAGAGCCAAGTATCATTAGTACCTCGGGCCATGCCCGTCATAACAACCAACTTTGCCTCAAACCCAACGACCGAGTCGCCTAATCCTAACAGTTACACTGCCTCACCCATAGTGCATGCCTACTCTCATAAGAGCCAAAACCAAATATCCTGCATCATGAAATTCTACAAAAATACAAAGCATGGAATATAAATTTCCATAAAAAAAATTCTATCATGAGTTTTACCTATCCCCATTTTAGAGAATACATAGCATGTCAATTGATTTTATTCACATGGTGTTATCACTTCAAATACTATACGTGTGGTTATGAAATTGAAATACCCTAAAATGTGCCTATAAAAAGCCAAGAAATCAACCCTTGCCATACCAGCCAAGATTTACATATCATAATCAATAACATTGTACAACAAGTGAGCCACCGAGGTGGAAACCATATCAACTGTAATATGAGAAAAACGAAAACAGCAATCCCCACCCCTGGAAACTCAATCCATCACTCGTACATGGGGTTGCAGGCACCCAAGCATAAGTTCCATAAATCCATTTCCAACAACAACCTACCTCCAGTATACCATATCCCAAATATTAAAACCAGAATAAAATTAAAAGAGAAGTCTCAAAATCAATAGTAGCCAGCAAAGAAACGATACTAAATCCTTGTCATGAAGACTCCTCTTATACCACTTTGTAACGACCCGGACCCGGCCAGCCACCCGAACAGTGCCGAACAGGTCGGGTGTCACTACCTAAGGCACACCTCCCCTGAATTCCAAAGGCATCCGACTAGAAGCGAGGGTCTGAATAGGTATAGTGGAGAGGCTATACCCTCTCGATGGATCACAATAAGGGTACTGGTCTAAGTATAACAGTAAAGATGCAGCATAAGGAAGGACTCAGCAGACTCGAACCAGACCCGCAGAGCGGAAGCATATCCAACAACAATAAACAACGGAAGAAATATAGGAAACAACTTCAACTGAATGTAAATAGATAAACATTACAGCAATCAACTGCAACTACTACTGTAAACAACCAAGCATGCATCCAAAGAAGGTCACACACAACTGAATATAAAAAGGGCGCCAATGGATAACCAAAAGTAGCTACAACAAGTAAACATGCTGATACAAGAAAGAATACTAAAAAAATAACTCCAGTACGGCACGACCTCAGTTTCCGTTCCAGTCTCCATGTCAACAGCACTAAAGTCCAGCTCATAAGGCTGACCCTCTACCTGCATGCAATTTCATAAAGTCTACACGCGTCCTGAAGGGACTGTGTAGGGTGTGAGACAAGTCTCCGTAGGATACCACCCAGAGGTGCATACCTAATGTAAGTGTTTAGGTAGACATGATTATAAAAGAAATACAGTAAACATTGCAATTCCCAAAAGTAAACAAATACTTCACTAGTGCTCAGCAGCCACCAGGAAGTGTCACCTGCTTCGGCCAACACCGGAAAGTCTGATTTGTAGCCCAACAACTCGGGACACCTAACACCATGTGTCTCAAGTACCGACGTCCCGAAGGCATGCCCAATCGTCATAACCCTGCTCGAAATCTCATCCTTCCCATGGAACAACATCCGGAGGAACAACGATACCTGTCCTCAAAGGATAACCGGAGGGACAACGATGTACGCCCTCAAAACAGTGCGAGCTTCTGCCCCCAACCTGACTACCAAAAAGCGGTATCCTGAAGGCTCGTCACCTTCCACGTGGCTTCCTATGTCAAGCACTCCCAAACCAAATATACCTAATCACATCTATCGGGGGCCTCTACCCACCGAGTGGACGTACCACCTCATCTTGGAGTCTATCTGTGTGTACACTACTCAAAATTATCCAATGAGCGGTAATCACCTCAATATGTCCCAAACCACAACACCTCTGACACCTCGTGTCCCTCTAAACCTTTCGCTCAAGTCAGATGGGCTCCCCATCCATGTAACCTGGGCCAAAGCCCAACCTGAAAGTCCAACTACCTCAACTGGCGTCCATGACCCCCAATCCCGTGGTATCAACCACCCAAATTATCCCGAGCCAAAGGCCTCAACCTGTGATCCTCATCACTCAAAAACATATATCTGGGCCATGCCCAACAATCAAGCAGTCTATCACAAGCAAGCCACACATTATAAAAACATACTTGAAATCATAACTTTTAACAGACATCTACTAAATGGTCAAAATGCACTAACTTGTGCTAATCCAAAACAACACCAAAGGTCTTAACACCTTACACAAGTGAACATCATTATTTAACAATCAAACGCATAATTTTAATTAAACAACATCAACAACAATCAAAACTCAGCAGTTAATATTAGTCCAAAACACAAGCATTCCAGCACCCCGGTCGAATTTCCCCAGAAGAGCCATGACCTCTCACCCAGCCTTTCTCTAGTCCAACAAGGGTTAGGGAATACCCAGAGGCATCCCAGCATGCAGATAATCTATTAAAATAAATAAAAAAGGTTTCTGCTCAATACCCACGTTGTGCCTGAAGGTCACAACCCCAATTTTTCTACGAAAACACAAAAGAAGGTATGCACCATCTACCTTGTACTCATACGATGACGCCCCTTTGATATCATCCTCTGAATCTGACTGAATCGTGGTAGATTTGTGTTTCCGTCAAATCCGGAAATTCCGTTCAGATGGAATATGAGGAGGAACAGGTGAGGAATCAAGGACGAAGAAGGGTGTGCGGGGTTAGACTTTCCGATGCGGTCCCGCTGCCACTGACGGATCGAAGAACAGAGGTCGTACGTAGGTTCTGGAAGGGTTTTTTTTCGGGAGTTTTCGGACGAATTGATCATCTAAATGGGAAAGAAGAAGACGTTTCCCAAAATAAGACGCGACGACGCTCCGAAGGATCAAATAAAAAAAAGTACACGACGTGAATTTCCAAAGTACATGTCGTGTAGACATGTTTCCGTACTCTGACTTAAGCAGATTTCAGCACACGTCTTGGACTGGGTACACGGTCAGCACACGACCAGGGTCTCGGCTGCTACACGGGGCAAGGGTACACGGTGTGTCAAGGAAGGCTACACGCCGTGTAGATGGAAATTTACACCCGAGCACCACACGACATGTACCTGGCCACGCACGGGTAAGGAATACACGATGTGTCTATAAATACACGCCGTATAGTGGGAAAGTTCTACACTGTCTTCACATGGAATGTACTCGGCAAGAACACGGCCGGTCACTCGGGCAACTCATACACGGCGTGTACTTAAAGTACACGGCGTGTATTCAGGAAATTTCCAGAAACTGCCCATATTTTCTAGACTTCTCAAAAACCAGTCAAAAGTTTAAACAGGTCCAGGTTTTGACCCGTTTCTAAAAACTCCGGTTCTTAAATTTTTTAAAATTATAAAAAAATTTAAATTTCATTCTTTGAAAATTACATTTGAAACAAATAAATTAATCATTCCAAGTCATTTCAAACATTTCCTGAGAAAAATATATTTTCAAATTTTAATTTTTTTTAAAAACATAGATCATTTTAAAAATCCATTACATTGAAAATAACATTTATATGTTAAAAATAATTATTTAAAAGAAATATAACCGTTTCATTCAGAAAATATCATTTCCATATTGAATTTGTTTGATGATATAATATCTTAAAAAATATTATTTCAAAATATCATTTTAATCATAAAAAATATTCTTCAAAAATATTTAAAAAATTTCTTAGAGGAAAATAAAATTTCAATGTTCCATAATATTATTATAAACATTAAAATTTATTAAATACATTTTTTTAAAATAAAATTTAAATCATATATTGGCTGCCTCAAAAATCTTTTAAAACATTTATTGATAGAAATAACTTTTAGTGTTTGAAAATCCATTTTAAAATAATATATTTTCTTAAAAGAAATTTATATAACCATTGAAAAATATAAAGGAACCATAAAAGTAAATAATGTTCATTATGGTTGAAATCCCATTCATTGTATACTCGGTAAAACCAATATTTCATTCAATTTTTCAAAAACATTCAACCATAAATTCTTTCAGTAAACCAGATGATGGTTCATTTTAGTTTTTTTAAAAAGTACATACATGGTTAGATTTTTTATATTATATATTATTTGGATATTTTTTTTGAAAATTTTGAAAATATTTCATGAAAAAAACGATATAGGGAATTATGATGGATTTGAATGAAGAGATAAATAAATTATCTTTTTCTTAAAAACATTCTGTTGAAATAAATAGTACAAAATGTAGGGAGAATGATGAGAAAAAAATTATTATCATGAGATAATAAGAGCAGAATAAAATAAATGTTTATTTTTGAGTGTTAATAATGAAAAAATTGGGTTTTTTATAGTACTAGGAAAGGGCCTTTAATAGAACTTATTATGTACTATCTACACAAGCATTGTTAAAGGGAATTCTTTTATTGTGCTAGAAAAAACATCTTTTAAAGGGGTAAAATTATATTTATTTAGACCTCCTTGAACCCAACCCTTTATCATCACATCCATGATCCCATTAATAGTGATTTTCGACCCACAACCCCTTTAACAGTGCGTGGTGAGGTTCCAGCCTCCTAGAGATGGTTGGATTTGAACCCAACATCTATCCTTTGAATAAGGAATACCTTCACTACTGCACCATTTTGTTTATCTATCTATTAAATGGTATATATATATATATATATTTACATACACTTATATAGTTATTTTTAAATAAAATTATAAAATATTTTTGTATACGATTTATATATGCTATTATTTATTTAAATAAATTATTAATTATATTCATTTACATATATGAGAATATAATATAAATATTTTTCAGTTTTAAAAACACACACAAATGTATATATAAACATTATATATACGTTTTTATAATTTATAAAATGATTTGATTTTGTTTTTATTAAATTTCCAAATATGTATTCATTTATATCTATTACGATATACATATACATATATATTTTTTAATTATTGACACACACATGTTTTTTTATAAAAATTAACTATATAAAAAAATATATACAAATAATTCATTTTTATATGTTATTTAAATTGGATCAATTTTAAATTTAATGAAAATGAATAATAAATATTAAATCTATATATTTAAAAATAAATTTTGATGTAAATATGTTTAAAATTACATTCAGACAAGTTATTTTATTTAAATATATTTAGGAAAGTATTCATATATTTATTTAGAAATAAAATTAATTGTGATGAATCAAAAAATATTCAAAACCACAATATCAATTTTAATGTAATCCATATGAATAAATTCATTCACCACTAAAAATAATCCAAAAATATCCCTTTAATATGGTTTAAATTCTATCAAATGTTAAAAAATTGAGGTTCCCCAATAAAAACGATGTTTTAGAGGACATATGGGATCTTTATTTGTTCAAAATATGTGACCAGGGGATGATTCAAATCACTAATTGATAGATCGTATTGCGGGATTCAATTTTTTGTGTGGGTTTTGGGAAGGTGTCGACAGTCGCACTGGTGGGCATTTGAGGCGACCTATTCTGAGGTTTTTACATCTTTCCTGATGATTGTATTTTCTGGTACATGGTACCTCATCCTTCTCTTGGTGATTTCAGCTCTAGTAGTGATGGTTTGTCAGTATGAATACTTTAATGGATTTTTCATTCACTGTGATTGTATGATTTTAAGTGGTGAAGTGGTGAATTCGTGATGTGGTGAAATATTGTATGTTTTCTTAGTTTTTTATTTAAATGTTTTTTCATAATAATAATAATAATTCTGTCAAATATTTTAAATGGTAGAGTCCAAATAGACACCATGATCAAAAGTAATGGCCATTTGATGTTCCCGTATTCTTTTCAACTTTTCATAGAAGGTTCATTAACTTATTTAATTTTTTTCATTCAACTATTATTAAATGACTATTAGTCTATAATAGTTTCCATATTATTAGTTAACAATATTGTATAATTATTTTAAGAGTTATTTCCACTAAATCTCATATATATTAAGTGTAAATACATATTTATCATTATTTAAAACATATTATAAAATTATATTATATATATATGTTACGATCAATATATTTATATATTTATATTTTTTTATAAAATATATATTTTTATGAAATAAAACCATTGTGAGTTCAATAAAAAATCATTGATAAAGGGTGACCTTTTATCAGCACTCTTGAAAAAGAGTAGATAAAGGTTGGCCTTTATGAAGGAATTTTTTTTCCCTGATAATGACTCCCACTTTATCAGTGATTTAAAAAAATATAAATAATAAGTCCTATAATATATCATCAAATTTTTATAGCACTGATAGGTGGGAGGTTTTATCATTTCTTTTATTCAAGCGTTAATAAAGATCCTTCTTTTAAATCACCTATTTTACATTGTTAAAGATCCCCTCTAACATAATTTTTTTAATTCATAGAATATGGGGTCTTTTAGCGTTATTTTATTTTATGATGTCAATTCCATTAAACTAGTTAAACACATATTTTCTGTTGATGATGTATCATAATATTTCATCATTGGAACCATAATCAGAAATAATACAAATAAATAATGTGATTGTTCCAAAAAACAATTAGCACTTTCGTAACATTGAATCATAAATATTATGATAGAATAAAATTAAATTACATATAAAATACAAATATAATAAATAAAATTATTATAATACATGTAAAATGGGATATATTTACCTCATAATTGATTATATGTTCATAAAATGACATATGTCTCTAAGATGGAATATTGTGGAAAAATACCCAAGTACTGTGATATCTTTTGAATCATAATAACCAGGAAAGAGTGATCTAAAAAATTTTGTTTCAATAACATTAATTTTCATGATAATCCTAAAAAATACATTTAATAGGATTATCTACAACAAATAAGATAAATAGGTGGTGAATTTTTTTTCATGTAAATGTCAAAAGTTAGTTGAATGTTACATACCTTATATCTTGAATTTCTAAGTACATGTTCAAAAAATACTCTATAATAATTTTATGTTTATTATATATCTATTATATAATAATAACTAAATATATAATACCATATAAGATCTACTAATTACCTTTTTATTCTCGTTTATAAATAATTATTTGTTTAAATCTTGTTTTGAATAAAAAATGCTTCATTTTTGTGTTTTTTTGATTTATTATAATTTCTCCTTTTAACTTTTTAGTGGATAAATCAACTAATTGTTTTAAAATAATAAAAATATTTAAAGTATTGATTATATATGTATTTATAGTAATCCATATAAGAAATATATATAAATTTTATTTCATCTTTCATAGAGATGGAAGGTCGTACGTACGCCTAAACATTGCCACCATTTTCTAAAAATATGAAATGAAACAATGGGAAAATATATATTAAAATTTTAAAATATTTTTATTTAATATAAATATATCAATTATTTTTATTTAATCATATATTTATTACATTCCATGTAATGTGCATGTAATGAATGGATCACATCTCATTGTGAGGGATAGTCAGCTATATGCAAGAATGAAATTATTATATTCCCATGGGAGCGAAGGTAAGAGGGAATTTTTTATATTATGATTCAAAAAGAGTAAAAATATCACAAAAATAATATTTAAATAATAAATATTTTATTATATCATTATGAGATAAGTCGGGATGGAAAAATGAATAATATCGGTTCGTGAGTTAGTGGTCTGCCATACACATGAATTTCGATTTTCTTTATCTTTTAATGGAATAGAAGATGGATAAAAGTTATTAAATTAGCATAACAAGATAAAATTATATATTATATAGTAGTGTAATTATATACTAAATATTGAAAAAAACGCAGTGAGATTGAAGATGATTTTAAAAAAACGCATTGATTAAAACATTACCTCTTATTTGGACATCTTCATTAGGATTACACCAATGCTCTCCTAGATTTGAATTATGAATCAAAAAATGGATTATAGGATAGGTTTAGTTAATTGGGGTGTTTATTTTGGTAATTTTGATTTTGAAAAGTATTCTTTGGTAGTGTTATGTGGAGTGGAAATACAGTGGCATTTATAGGTGACGTGAGTGGAACATAAGTAAATTTTGAAAATTAAAAATGTGAAATCATTTTTTTCACATAAAAATGGATCCAAAATGGGTTATTCACAATCCAAAGAGTCTATAAGGATGAAATATTCCCAAAAAATGGGTTTTTTAAAATTTTAATGTTCACTTCAACCATTATCTTTTAAGAAGGACCCCTAGTAAACAAGTTTTAACAATAACAATAGTAAATAATTTTTAATTTTTTTAATAATTATTATTTTAAAAAATTAACTTTTTCATATAATATAGTTTAAATTGATATTATTCAAAACAAAAATTCCATTTATCTTAATTTTAGTCATTTAAATGGAAAAGTTTAATATAATATTAATCTTGTACTTGCAATTAGAGAGTTGGTTTGAAAATAAATAATGTTAACATGTTTAAAATTTTCATTATATGAAACATCAATATGATTTTTATTTAAATGAAATAATTATTTATAATAGATATATAAATAAAATAATTTCACATTTAATTCCATCTAAAAATAATTTAGATGTTGTTCAATAGGTTAAAAGAAATAAAAATTAATTAAAAAATAAATTATTTTTCAAAATTCAAATAAAAATAAATCTATTATAGAAAATATCAAAAAATCACACAATGATATTTTTAAATTTAGTATTTAATAAATATGATAATATTTTAAAATAATTAACCTTTAATTGGGAGGGAATTAATTTTATAATTAGCATGCTAAAGCCTACGAAACTGCATTTTAGAAATATAAAATATTTATGAATAAAATTGGGATTATTATTATCTAATTTATAGAAACAAATAATTTGAATGTTAAAATTTTTATTGAATACATAATATATAAATTTTCTTAAAATCAACAATATAACGTTATTTTAGAAATTTATTTATGTGAAACATGTGTGTATAAGAAATTTCATCAAAAATAAATTTGTTTTTCAAATGGGGTTTTTTCATCTGTAATAAATCGATAAATAAAGAATTAATTATATATATATATATAATATATTTCCATAATATTGTTAATCCCATTCATACAATCCATTCATACCACTATGTGATAACTATTATTATAATATTTTAATAGTATGTTTCATTTCTTTTAAAAATGTTGTTTTGTGTAACGAAACCTAAAATCATTTTCGCTATAAAAAAAGATAAAATTATTGATCATGGTAACAAAAAATAACAAAAAAAATTAAATTTATTTTAAAAATAAACACATTTCACATTAATATTAATGTGTCACATTATACCCCCTTTAAATGTGAATCCCACCATCAAATTTGTTCACCTTAATAACATCAAATAAGGATACTTATGACTCATTATGTTCTCATGTTCCCACATAGCTTCCTAAATATGATGGTTTTTCAATAATTAATTTACTACATGTTTGGTGTTATTTTGTAGAAATCACATTGTATTATCCAAAATCTCTATATTTTGTTCCTCATAGGAAATTGAAAAATCCAATAGTATAATTTATATGTTTAGTACATGTGATGGATCTAGTATTTACCTCCTTCACAATGATAAAAGGAATATATCGTAAACCTAAGTGGGTTCTATAGAAGCACCAAGCGATATGATATGGTCCAGATAAATTAAACAATTTCTCTGAGACTGATTTATTTAGGGATTAGTTTCTTGTTCTTCCTAAATCTCATAGCCTCATTCCATAGAGATAATCATAGAAACACCTTGTCAACAACATCACATTTTATATTATGTCGATGATTATAAACACAAATTTTCTATAAACCATTCTTCGCATGTATGTGTTTTTAATATCATGGATCTTTTCTTCCATTTAATTATCTAGATTAATTCCCAATGCATTTCTTTCTAAAACTTCATTCTAATACATTTTAGTGCATAAAATATTTCTCTAATGGAATTTATTAGAAGCCATTTGATTGCTCGAGTGAAAGATATTATTGTATGAAAACTCCACTAGAGGAATGCATTGATCAAAACCACCTTTTATATCCACAGAAAAATATCATATAATATCTATATTGTTTTAATTATTATCTAATAAAAATCATCTATCTGGTGATGATACATAAGGATAAATATATACTTCATATCTTGAGATTGTTAAATACTTATATAAGAAATTGAGGAAGTAATCACATCCTGATTAGATATAATTGAATATGAAACTCGATGAAACCTTCCAGATTTCAAAATGTATATTCTATAATTTTCATCCAATGATAAATCATCTATGATAGAAACGAAGAGTGATGACTTCCAAAGGTGATCTACTTCAAACCATAATTACAAAAACATAAAAAATAATAAAACCCCTAATGGTTACCAAATCAATTAATCATATTTACACAAACTGTAATTTCATTCATATTCAAATAATCTTGTCACTAAAAAAATTTAAAAACCTAGTGTTATATTACTATAATGTCTCTTAAAATATCTTTCTTCTTGATAAACACCCATCACTTAAAACCTCAAAAGTTGTGTTGAATAATTTGAACATATGATCATCCATAAACACCTAAACCCATGATGGTATCCATAATATATATTTTATTCTTATATGGATACATACAAGATTCCAAAAGATAGGTAACCCATTATTCCATAGATATTCACTTACCTTATATAATAATTTTTCTACTGGATTCATGGATTCATCCTTTCAGTGATAAAATATCAAATTAGATTTAATTATTCCGTATTTAATGTAATTAGAGATAATAAATGCTAAAAAAACATCAAATTTAACTAAAGGAAGAACAATTTGATTATAATATGGATCAATTATATAAAATTAAACATGAAATTCGCAACTGTCGAGGGGGGATACTTGTTTCCTAATTTTCATGATTCACTTTATCCATTATTATTTCATAATCATTCCATTTGTCCATTGTCATCAGATGTTGTTGGGGATTACAATTTACATTATCCCTTGGATCAGTTAATTTATTCTTTTAATTGAAAAATTGCATAAATACGAAGCTCTGAATTATGGGTGGTGCATTCTGTGGATATTTTACACTATTTGAGTCAATATATATCTTCTTCCCATCACAATGTAATTAGGATTCTCGATGGACTTGCTCTGTGTAGGTTTTGGGCGTAGCGGAAGCACGGTTGGGCCACCACCCAAATTTAATTTTCTACATGATCAATGGTTATTATAGGATCAATATTATGATGAATTCTAGTCTCCACAGAATATAATCAAATATTTATATAAATAAGGAAATGGATCTAATCAATTAGAGAGAATCTTTAACATCATGTTTATAATTAATTTAATTAACTTCATAATGAAATTAATACCTGGATCTTCAGTATTTTTTTCTTTGATGATGTTGATTGTCCCAAATTAACTTTTCAGATTATCTTGCTGTGTTTTCAAGGATCCAAACTAGAATCCCTCTAGTGATGATCCACACATTCTTCGATGACCTTCGATCAATACCACTCATTCTCGAAGTGCTAGCGCGGTGAAGTGATTGTTCCGTGTCCATCATTATTGATCACATGTTCTTAGGACTTGAAGAATGTTTTTCATTCTTGATAGGGGAGGCAAGAGGATCCGAGAGAAAAAAAAGTTTATCTCATTAATTCTCAATTCACTAAGTGTGCGGTTTGGTAAATGTCACAATTAACGTACGTGTATATTTATTGACTTAGGGCTTTAGTTGTAGTATTTAATTGCATAAGAAAAACTAAATAAATTCATAACCATAGAGAAAACCCATGCTATTAATAATAATACCACATAATTATTTATGGTGTTCCAACATTCGCATAATGAAATTATAAATAAAATTATGTGTCAAAATATAATGGCAACATTATTTTAATTTGTTCAAACAAGTTAAATAATTTTTTCTCGTCTTGAAAATAATTATATTACTACCAAAATGACCATGGTCCACTCGAACTCTACTTCCATTTATTGAACACCCAAATAAATAAAAAATAATTTATTCTCTTAAAGAAATATTTTATTTACAATCAAGTAAATAAATATGTATTAAATGTTCAATAAAATAAATAAATATATTTAACCAAAATTTGGTGAATAAATATTTATTTAATTTATTTAATCATTTTAACATGAATAAAATTATTCCAATGTATTATGAATAATATTTATTAATTATATACAAATACAACTTAAGCATGAACACCAGAAACACATAGTGTGTGATACTTTATGATTCTTTCTCATTGTCATTATGAGGGATTGCCTAAACTCCAAGTGTACTATCTAGAAACAGCTCATGGAACCCAAGAGAACGAACTTAAAGATGAAAAAATGACATCCACATACAAACACTCACTATGTAATATAATATATTGGTCTCAATATATCATCAATATGATTTCATTATAGTATCATCAAACATTATGCTTGATACGTTGTTATGTGACCACCTAAAATAAACTTGTCATTACATGATGGTGAGGTAATTTCATGTGACAATTCTATTTCAATCAAATTTACTATATATCATCATATTTAAATGGATGGGTCACATTTTTCATCTACTTATCCATTTATGGATGCCACTCGTGTCACACCTAACATACTCTACATCGTACCAAGTGTCTGCGTGACAATTTTTTCAGTAAATAAAACTGTGCGAGTTGTGACAGATATTAATGATAATATTAACATATAAGTATCATTACACATGATCAAAGATATAAATATCCAATGCCACCAAAATATTTAGAAGTCCTACTAGAGGGCATGTTCTCAAAATCTATTGTCATGGAGATTACCAAGTGTGAACTTTATGGGAGGTAGACTCATCTTCTTACGAGTACATGCACTTGATAGTCCGCATGCTATGTGTCCAACCATAGTATGTCATCCAACCATATAACCAAATTAAACAGTATTATTATAGCATTTGAATGTTTTCATCATAGTAGGGAACTTCCATGACCTTATCGATGCAACGATTACGCTAGGACATTATAACATCATAGTCATGCAGAACACTGAACAATATATAATAAGATGTATAATATTTAAATACATTAAATATTGATGTAGTCAAAGTAAAACATATTCGTTCTAGGATACAAACTCTTACAAACTCCCACTTGGTGTAGAGACTACTGCCTATGACACTCAGTTTTCTATGCCTCACATGGTGATCATGTTTATGCAGATTCAAGGCTTTATTCAAGGGGTCCTCCATATTTTCATCCTTGGAAATACTTCTAACTGCAACATCACCATTATAAGAAAAATCCCTCAGGAGATAATAGTTCTGATGTATGTGTTTCATCTGCATATGTGACCTTGGACCTTTTGCAAGAGTCACTTCTGTAGTATTATCATTGTATAGTGTGATGGGATATTTTCTACTGGGTTTGACACCAAGCTCTTGGATAAAGCTTTGCATCCAAACATATTATTTAGCTACCTCAAAAGCTACTATATATATAAAATCTGCTGTAGAATCTATGACCACACTTTCCATTGTGCTATTCCATCTCACATCACCTCCAATCAAAGTGAAGATTATCCCATTTGAGATTTCATGCCATCTTCATCAGTTTGGAAACTAGAATCTGCATATCCTCTGATGAATTTTTATTCATCTCCTACATAAACCAAGAACATATCTTTAGTATGCCTTAGATACATTAGGATAGTCTTGACTGCCATCCAATAGTGGTCACCTAGGGTAGCTTTATGTCATCCTACTCCACTCAATGCATAGGCAACGTCCAGCACAGTATATAGCATGTCATGCATGAATGATCCAATCGACAATGCGTATGTATTCCATTCCACTATCTTTAATTCCTCATGTGTCTGAGGATACATTTTTCGAGAATGATGAATACTATGAATCATTGGTAACAATCCCCTATTGTATTTTTCCATACTGAATCTCTTTAGTTTCTTATCAATTTATATACTTGTACATATGCCCAAAAATCTATTAGATCTATCACGATGGATCGTTATCGCTGGAATATATGCTGCCTCTCCCATGTCCTTTATAGAGAAGCATTGATTCAACTATTCCATAACAGACTGTAGGATTTGTATCTCATTTCCAATAATTTATATTTCATCAAAATATAATATTACGAATATGACTACACTCCCACTAAACAATTTTTAGAAACAAGTCTCGCATTCATTCATGGTAAACCAAATCTTGTTATGTCTTCATCAGTACCAATATTCCATTACCTAGACGATTTATTTAATACATTAATGGATCTTTGAAACTTTCATACCATATTGTCATCCTTTAGAGTCATAAAACCTTCACGTGGTGTCATGTACACATCATCCTGAGGGTTCCCATTAAGGAATTCTGTTTTGACATCAATTTTACAAATATCAGAGTCATGGTAAGCGAAAATTTCCAATAGAATTCTTATGGATTTCATCATTGCAAGTGGTGAAAATGTTTTTTCATAGTCCATTCCTTGATTTTGTCTGAACCCCTTTGAAACCAGTCACGCCATATAGGTATTATCATGTCCTTATATGTCTAGTTTCTTCTTGAATACCTATTTTCAAACTACATTCCTTAAATCAAGTAGAAGATCTACCAAAATCCATACATGTTTTTAGTACACGGAATCCATTTTAGAATTCATGGCTTCTTGCCACATGGAAACATTTATACCACTTACTACTTCTTTGAAGGATAGAGGATCACTACTATCATCTAATAATGATTCACCATCCTCGATTACTAAAACATCGTATCGTTATGGTTCTCTAAACTCTCTTGTACTTATATACAAATCGTGTGCCTCTGGAAGAGTTCCTTCTTCTATGGGCTTTGTGAAATCATCTACTATACGAACTCTTGTGTACCTTGAGCCTCAACTTAATAGAAGTCTATCTTGATCCCACTATCTATTTTGATTATTTTCTCACTATCAAGGAATATGGTGTGTCTTTCCACTATAAACATTTTCATTGAGGGGTTTCATAGGTAATATCCCCTTCTTTCCTTACAGAATCCTATAATGGTACACTTTGTGCCTCAAGTTTCATGATTGTTACCTGAATAATCCTTAACTAACATGTCACTTCTGCAAAAATTTATATTCAATAACATGTATTTATTTCCACTACAGAACTTTTATGGAATACCATTTACTGATTTAGTTGATACATGGTTTAGTAGTTTCACCTCTGTTTGTCACAAATATCCCGAAAAGGATAATGGAAGACTTGCATGACTCACCATTGATATATCAATATCCAAAAGTGTGGTTCCTCCTTTTGATCCCACCATTCACTGGGGCGTGTAAGGAGGAGTGTGTTGGGATATGATCCCAAAAATCCGTATGTATTCAATGATGTCTTCATTAAGATATTCTCCATATCGGTCTGAGCGGAGTTTCTAAAACATCTTTCCAAGGTGGTTCTCAACATTATTTTTATATTCTATGATCTTATCAAAAGAATCCAACTTATACCTCATTACATAGATATATCCGTATATATTAATATCATCAGTAAATGTAATGAAGTATTATTACCCTCCCCTTGATTCATCTCGAAATGGACCACACACATCAGAATAAACCTATTAAATATGTTTTATATCCCTTTCACCATTCCCACTAAATGGGGCTTTTGTCATTTTTCCTTGAAAACATACATGACATACACCAATTGGTTTTAGTTATAAAGAATCAAATTACAATTCTTCTTGTAAATTTTTTCGCATTTATCATTTACATAACCTATACAGTGATGCCAAAGTTGGGTGTGGTATGAACCCTGTGTTTTTTATTTTTTATCAATTGTAATTACATGGTTTGTGTAATCTAACACGTAAAAACCATTTTATAAATGTTCCCTGCCAAATAAAATGATATTTTTTGTAAAAGAAAAAACATTCACTTACAATCGTGAAAAAAATCCATCTATTTATAATGATGATATAGAAATAATGTTTTTAGTAATATAAGACACATAATAACAACCCTTTAACACCATGATCATCCAACATGGAAATGTGAGGTGGTAGTCCTTGACAGTTAGAACATCATGTCTAGCTATGTTGGCGGCTCACATATCTACCTCCCCTCAATCAATCATCCTAAATATACGCAGTTCCTGTTTTTTGGATACAAATGTGATCACCAAAAGCTATGTATAATACACAATACGTAGAAACATATAGATTGAATTTGATAACAAACACCCTTGAATCATCCCATTCATCCTTAGGCTGGGTGCAGTTCTACATCTAGTGTCCTTTCATGACACTTGCGATAAAAACATCCTCGTGCCCCCTACCTCCCCTATAACCCCACGACCCCGGTTACCCAGAGTCGATGCATTATTACATATCATTGGCATGATCACAAAACATCAAGTCTTGAAAGACCGGTTAGTTTAGTAACCTTGGAATCACTAGATGCATTCATAAGGATTACATTAAATCATAATGTGAAAACTACAACAACATATTGTCTCCATAGAACACACTCATGTCCTCATACTATCAATGCAGGTCATTCATAAAATACCTCTTCACATCCTGGGAAAAATAAAACATAGAAAGGGGTGAGCTCAGATGCTCAGTAATGATAACAATATAGCATAAACTTTCATAAATAAGCATAAACATTTAAGTAAATGTATAACTAAAACAAAATCCTTTTAAACATGAACTTCATCATAATATGAAATAAATAAAATGAAATAATTCCATTTATTAATTCACATGGATATTCTACTAGTAGAATAATAACATGCAATATCAATAACAACGTTCATAAGAATGGAATGCATAATTCCAGACTATCATAACAACATACTCAAGGCCTTGTTCCAAGACATCAAATCATATTTTGTCAATGCCTTGTTCCAAGACACTAGTTTGTCTCATGAGACCTATCGATGCATCGAGTAGATATAGCGGGCTCCACTTGTCACTTACTAAGTCCAATTAATTTCTCATATGAAATGTTTGAAACATAACATAAACATTCGTGTATAAACTAGCATACGAAATGTCAATTCTTTATCCACAAACCATGAATGGTATAAAAATAGCTCATCCACAGTCAAACATAACTCATTCGATACAATATGGAAGATTGTATTGTATCAGATTAACCTTAATTGTGAATAATATTGGATATTGACATAGATGAAGATAATCATCAAAACTATTAGAGATAATTATCCCCCTTTTTCTTGAAATCATTTAAAAATCACACTATTTGTCAAGAAGACTTTTTAAAAATAGATTTTTGAATCAAATTTTCCCATACCACATTGATACTTTTAAAAGGAATTTTAATTGTAAAACTTTAATGTCCATATAATTAAATCCTTAAAACCATTTTTAAAACATCGACTTTAATGAGAAAGAATTAGAATAATATATCATTAAAACATTTGAAATTATATTTATTTAGAGATACTAACCAAAATAGAGAAACATGAAAACAAATAATTGAGGTAATAAAAACTCTTTAATATCATTAGAAGAAAGGGATTCATGATATACTAAGTCAATGTACATTATATACACCATATAAAATTGATTTGGTGTATAACAACAAAGAAGTCACAATGGAATGTAAATTGAGATGAAATATCTTATAAAGACAGTATCCTTAGGTTAAGGATAAATCAACGATATGATTATGTGTGAAAAATATAAATACACTCAATATTATTGGATATTCATTGAAAAACAATCAGAGGATATTCAAACATATTCTTTTAAAAACAACATCAATGAATTAGATGTTTAACTCAATAAATAGAGATTGAGTTAAAATGACTCTTATCAAGTTCATATAGAGACATGAGAATTTATCAATAGAGTGATTATATGTATAAAAGCATATCCACATAAAGTGGAGTGCAAATTATGACATAAGAAAATGAATAGTTGTTCCACACATAATCTTGGAATTAAATAATCAATGATGTATTCATAAAGCTGAATGAGTTGAAATTGAAATTCCAAATTCCATTATCGATTTGGTAACATACGTTACATACACCCATGAAAGAAGGATAATACAATGATTATTTAAATATCCATAAATTAAAGTATATTACACAATGAATTCAATCATGGGCAGTACATACACCACATTCAATAAATAAGTGGGGAACAATGGAAATCTCACGGAATAAAAATTGAGATAAGAAACCCATTAATTTGTACTTTTACCTGGGTTGAGGGTAGTTTAACTTCTAGTATAGTGGAGAAATAATATATATTGAATTATACAAGAATCATATACATTAACATGATATCATATATGATATTTTAACATTGATTTGTTAATAATATCTTAGAATTATATTAGTTTTTTGTGTTAACAGATTCGTTTTTCTTTATATTATTTATTATGTGAGCCATATTTTTTATGGATGGGATGTATCTTATTCATATCCAGAATTATATCATGTCTATAAAAATTATTTTTATTCATCAAATTAATTTTAGTCTTGAATGGATATGATGGGGAATGAACCTCATCGCGTTCGTGGAGACGGAAATTCGTACGTACGCACGAGCGACAATATCATTCTATTGATATTAACATAATATATAATTGTATGGAATAACATATATAAAGAATCATTATCATGTTATAATTATTATTTATATTAATTAAACATCATTATCATACCCATCTTAATAATAATATAGTGAATAAAAATAACACCACGACGTGGAGACGGTAGGCCGTACGTTCGCACGTATGGTGACATGTCATTCAAAAGATGGATAGAATACTGAATATGGTTGTACCATATTTATAATAAGATCACAGTATATAGAAGATACTTGAGTTATTATTTTAGAATGGAAATAAAAATGAAAAAAGATGTTGAAGAAGAAAGTAACTTGAAGGAGGGTGGTGAAAACATTACCTTTTCTTCGGGTTGTTTCTTTTGATTTTATCAAAAGGGATCCTTGGGTTGGCTTTCTGAACAAAGTAAGGCCTCTAGTATTAGGGGAGGATTGTTGAGAGGGTATTTGGGTAGTGGTTATCCGATCCAAAAGGCTTTAATTATATGGAGAATTGGTTATAAGTGGTGTCCTTTTATAAGGGAGAGGAGGGACTATTTAGAAAAAACATAAAGTATTAATTTATAATAAATTCATATTCAGTTTCTAATGGCTCAATACTATATTATTAAAAGTATAAGGTGTTTATGGGTCGAAAGCCTTTCAAAAAATATATTTTATACAGGTTTGGGTCATTATTTTAAACTTATCTTTTAGTTTTAACTCTTAGTTAATTAGTTGGACATTTACCATGTCACTATGTATTTTTATATTATATAGTTAATAAACATAATAAATACATCAAAGAGACCACCAAGTGGTCCACTAATGATACACTTATCATTATATATTTCCTTTGGACGAACCATAGATTTTTAGTTATATAATATGAATTAATAAAATAATATTTGTTTTAAAAACTCATTTATGTCAATTTTGACAATATTTAAAAATATTTTTTTTTTAAAGTCTTAACAACTTTATTAATTAGATAAAAATTCATTTAATAAATAATAACATGTCATATTAACCAATAATAGACATTTATGTCCTCAAAACGTTAAAATTATATTTATTTTAACATTTATAATACAAATTATTTGATTCTCTCATTAATAAGGAAAACACCTCAACCTTATTGTGTCATAAATATATTTAATTATTCAATGTATAAAAATTATAAATAAATTAAATTATGTAGGAACTATATTTAGATTTCTAATAAATATTTATAGTAAAAAATATAACATATATAACCATATTTAAAAATTGTTTTGCTAAAAGATACATGATTGTGTCATTTTTGTATTTACTTTAACTTAATTAATATAAAGTGTCATTATCACTTACAAGTGGATACATGGGGTCCCAAAATCGACCCAAGGATTTACATGGTCTGGAATTTATCAACCAATAGGGTTAGGACACGTTTTAAGGTAAATTAATGTTATTATAATATTATTATCTTACCCTTATTTACCGGATTTACCCTTTAACCACAGTTAGCAAAATATTTACCGAAGTAATTATTCAAAAAGACTAAAAATTAGATTTACCAATTTAGAAAATTTTGACATCCTGATTCCAAATATGGAATCAATTTTTCTAAATTCAAAATACAGAAGTGGGAGAAATTAATTTAATATTAATTTCGACGGTCAAAACAAAAAAAGTGTTCTTAAGAAATAATAACTTTCAAAAGATTGACACTTGATTATGTCCGGTTTAAATGTGAAATTACGTCCAATGACCGAAATTTTATTAAATGGAAAAAATATATTCTAAATAAACTTTAAAACCACTAAAATTATAAATTTATCACAATTAATTATATTTATTAAAAAATTTGTTTTTAATTAAAATTTAGTAATTTTTACTATTCATCAAAACATGAAATTTATCAGAAAAGTATCAAAAATTCACCCTAAGATAATTTTTATATGATTAATCCAAAAATGATGTCTATTTTTAAATATAAAATTTAAAAAATTTCCAAAAGTGGGTATTACTATTCCTAACGGCTAGTTTGATTGGTTGTGGTGTGTTAGAATTCGAAGTTGCGTACAGCACACGCTGTTGTATTATTCAAAGAGAAGTGTATCGTGTAAGCTTGGGGTGTTACATTATACCCTCCTTCAATAAATTGTTTCCTCTCAATTTTTAAAATTATGCATGGGAATATAATGGAAAATACCACATAAGAAAAAGAGTCAATAAAACTATCACTTTAAAAGAAAGAAAGAGAATTCAAAGGTCACCCGGGATAACATATACTAGGATTCCATGTAGAAAAACATGGATATGGATGATAAACTAAGTGTCATGTTCTGATGGATAGGGATAGAAAACATGATCAGGAGATATTTAATAACAATAAAATCACAAACTTGTGATGGGACAAACTGTCACTAGTTTCCCAGTATGAAAATTAAACAGAAAAAAATTTTATTTTTTATTTTTAAGTTACATTACATAGAGATGAAGAATTTATTTCTGAGATTGACTAAGAACAGAAAGCGATATACTTAATTTTTAAGTAAAGTTTCATTCTTAATAAATTTATACTACTAACTCATTTTTAAATGATGCGTATTCTAGAAGACTTTGTCACACTAGAAGAGCATGAATAATCTTCTTATAGAATCACATGATCCACGAAGAATAAACTATATATTTACCTTGTCATTAGAGAATAACCAAAACAAAAATGGTTAGTATAAGATCTGATAATCCCAAAAAGGTTATTCCATTAGATAAAGAAACACTAATCTTAATATCTAAAATTAAAACAACAATACCGCAAAGTTAGATAAATAGCATTAAATAAACAATTGTCCATAAAATCCTTTAATAAAATCCAAAATAATATTGAACCCCAACACATAGAAGAATATGGATATGTAGTCTTCCATGTTAAATGGTATCTCCAAATGACATCAACTACTCTTAAAGTAACATACTTAAAAGTAATTAACCTAAAAACATATTCTCTTTTATAGTTTAATCATTTCCATAAATAACCGAAATCACTATAAATCCACAATAAATACATATTAAAATGTCCACCATTACTCCACAAAGGAAATCCCATAGTATTCTATTTTCCGTGGGCATATTGTTTTCCCCACAAAGAGAACATCTTCCAAAATAACATTTATCACTTAATAGCCAAATCATTTTCCTATACTAAGGGTATTCATTTGATAAGACAAAAGATACCAAATCAACTTATTATTGATCAATAAAATCATTTAACTAAAAATAATAGTCACACTAATGAGGGATTTCACGTAGTCCAGTGGTAGGCGATAAATCCCAATCGTACATTGGTTGTGGTTTCGATTCCAATATCATTGTCCGACGGGATGGGTTGTCACACAATCTGTGTGTTTTAATTTTTCAAAAAAACATTAGTTTATAACATTACCAAAATGAGAAAAATTCCATAATGTAACCATAACATAATTTAACCCCAAATGTTATCTCATACCTTTCATTTTCATCCCAAATTATAATAACATGTAATTGCCTCTAACCCATAGATCATTTAAAACGAAATAATTATTTATAACTATATACACAAGAGAAAATATATGTCTTCCTCAAATAACATTCTCACATGATAAATTGCAAGGTTACACATATAAGAGAAAATTCACCCAATGTAATTTCAACAAAAAAGAGAACTAATGCCTGTAAACAATTTTCCATCCATTTATTTCCTCATATGTTCTTCCATGACCCAGAGGTTATCCAATAGAATAGGGCATTCACTCAGGTAATGGACAGGTCCCCTACGTTTATAGCAAAAGACTTTATATGGATTCTTGGGACCATTTTTATTTTCATCCATAGTACTCTTCATTTTTCCTTGGAAATTCTTCACTCAATTTCCTTCTTTCCCGCACGTAAATCATTTCTTTGATTCATTGAGACACTTTCTTGGGTGTCTCCTTCCACATTTCCTGAATGATGAAAATTTAGGTTTCTTTTCAACATGGTCTCCCCTTCTGTAGATCTTATCATTCATCACCTTTCTCTTCTTTGTTTTTTCCGGTCGTTGGTTAATATATATGTTGTTGATCGTATTTTTGGAAAACCGATTTATCATGAACATGATGTGTTTTACACCTATCAAAATTCCATATTTTTTCTCATTTCCTCCATTGTTCCCACCTTGTACATCATTTTCAAAGTTACTATGACTTCCTTGGAATCCATCCATTGACTAACACCAAAAATCATTGTGTGAGTATCAGTAGTAATAAAATCATTTAGAGAATATCATGTCACCATATTCTCTATTTAAAACACATTAGGATTAACCACGGTCATTTACTCTCATCTTATATATAATACTTCAAATTGGATTGTCACAAAAATGTAAATTATCCTTAGCATAACCCCCGGGAGTGTCGTAACAAAGAGTGCAGCAAGGCCCATTGTCATCCACCAGTTCCCTTTCGATTCTAGCTCAAAGAGGTGTTTTCGGGATTTACCCATAGATACATCTGTGCTAGAGCCATCTCATCTTTCACGTATCTAGACGGGGATGTATTTCTTGGAAAACTTACCAAATCTATACAATACAAAAATACTATGACATCCTTCTATACTAATCCTCAAAGTCTTTCTTACGAATATGTGCTCTAATCAGAGTTTATCTAAATCTAGCTTCCATGGTTTGTACTAAACTTCCTCTATTACCAACTATAATGCCCCGACCCCAGCTACTCAAAGTCAGTGCATTATTATGTATCATTGGAATTATCACAATTGATCATGTCTCGAAAGACCGATTAGTTTAGTAGCTTTGGAATCACTAGATACATTCATAAAGTTTACATTACATCATAAACTGAAAAACTACAACCAAATCCTTCCTCCATAAACCACACTCATGTCCTCATACTATCCCTACAGTTCATTAATAATATACTTCTTCAAATCCTGGGAAAAATAAAACATAGAAAGGGGTGAGATCAGATGCTCAGTAAGGATAAAAATATAGAGGAAACATTCATAAATAAGCATAAATTTTTAAGGTAATGTATATCTAAAACAAAATCCTTTTAATCCTGAACGTTAGCATAAAATGAAAAAAAATAAAATGAGATACATACATTTACTAATTCTCATTGATATTCTATTAATCGAATAATCACATGCAATATCAATAACCACTTTCATAATGATGGAATGCATAATTCTAGACTGTCATAACCACATTGTCAAGGCCTTGTGCCAAGACTACAAATAATATTATGTAAATTCCTTGTGCCAAGACACTAGTTTGTATCATGATACCTAATGATTCATCGAGGATCTATAGAGGGCTCCATCTGTCACTGACTAATTGCAATGCATTCCTCATATGAAAAGTTTGAAACATAACATAAACATTTTTATATAAACTAGCATATGAAATGTCAATACTTTATCCCCAAACCATGAATGGTATAAAAATAGCACATCTACAGTCAGAAATAACTCATTTCATACAATATTTAATATTGTATTGTATCAGATTAAACTCAATCGAGAATAATTATGGATATTAACATAGATGAAAATAATCATGAAAACTATTAGAGAGAAATATCCATTTTTTCATGAAATCATTTAAAAATCACAGTATTTATCAAGAATCCATTTTAAAAATAGATTTTTGAATCAAAGTGTCTCATATCACATTGAACCTTTTAAAAGGAATTTTCATTTTAAAACATTAATGTCCATATAAATAAATCTTTAAACCCATTTTTAAAACATGGACATTAATGTGAAATAATTAAAATAATAAATCTTTAAAACATTTAAAATTATATATTAGTTAGAGTTCCTAACCAAAATAGAGACACTTGAAAACAAATAATTGAGGTTATAAAAACATTTTAATATCAGTAGAATAAAGGGATTCATGATATACTATGTCAATGTACATTATATACACCATATAAAAGTGATTTGGTGTATAGCAACAAAGAAGTCTCAATGGAATGTAAATTGAGATGAAATCTCTTATAAAGACTATATCCTTATGTTAAGGATAAATAAACGACATGATTATGTATTATAAATATAAATATACTAAATATTATTGAATATTCAGTGTAAAAAAATAAGAGGAAATTCTCACATATTCTTATAAAAACAACAATAATGAATTAGATGATTAACTCAACAAATGAGATTGAGTTAAAATTACTCTTATCAAGTTCATATCGATGACTTGAGAATTTATCAATAGAGTGATTATATGTTTTAAAAGTATATCCACAGAAAGGGGAGTAGAAATTATTACATAAGAAATTGAATAGTTATTCCACAGATAATCTTTGAGTAATATAATCAATGATGTATGCGTAAAGCTGAATGAGTGGAAATTGAAATTTCAAATACCCTTATCGATTTGGTAACTTACGAATCATAGACCCATGAAAGAAGGATAAAAATGATGATGTAAATATCCATAAATTAAAGAATATTACACAATGAATATAGTAATGGTCAGTACACCCACCACATTCAATAAATAAGTGGTGAACAATGGAAATCTCACGGAATTAAAAGTGAGATAAGAAACCCCTTATTTTGTACTTTATCCTTGGTCGAGGGTAGGATAACCTCATGTATAATGGTGAAAAAATTGATATTTAATTATACAAGAATCATATACATTAATATAATATCATATATTATCTTTTAACATTTATTTGTTAATAATATCGTAGTATTATCGTCGTTTAGGGTATTAACGGATCCGTTTTCCGTTATATAATTTATTATGTCAGCCATATTGTTTATGGATGGGATGTATCTTATTCATATACAAAATTATATCATGTCTCTAAAAATTATTTTTAATCATAAAACTAAATTTATTCTTGAATGGATATGATGGAGAATGAATCTCATAACATTCGTGCAGACGGTAATCTATACATACGCACAAGCGACAATATCATTCTATTGATATTAAAATAAAATATAAATTGATGGTATGTCATATATATATAACCATTATCATGTTATATTTATTATTTTCATGAATTACACATCATTATTTTACCCATCCAAATAATAATATATTGAATAACAATAACACCACGGCGTGGAGACGGTAGGCCGTACATATGAACGTATGGTGACATGTCCTTGAATGGATGGATAGAATACTGAATATGGTTGTATCAAATTTATAATAACATCAAATTATAAAGAATATACTTCAGTTATTATTTTATAATGGAAATAACAAAGAAAGATGCAGTTTAAGAAGAAAGGAACATGAAGGAGGGTGGTGAAAACATTACCTCTTCTTCTGGTTCATCCTTTTGATTTGATCAAAAGGGCTCCTTGGGTTGGCTTTATGACTAAAGTAAGGACTATAGGATTAAGGGAGGATAGATGATATTATATTTGGGCAGAGGTATTCCAAACCAAATGGCTTTAATGTTATGAAGAATTGGTTAGAAGTGGTGTCCATTTGTTAGTGGGAGGAGGGACTCCTAATGAAAAACATAATGTATTAACTTATAATAAATTCATATTCTGTTTATAATGGCTCAAAAGTGTATAATTCAATTTATAAGGTGTGTATGGGTCTAAATCATTACAACCAATATATTTTAGACATGTTTGGGTCAATATTTTAACCTTATCATTTAGTTTTAACTCTTAGTTAATTAGTTTGACATTTACCGTGTCAGTTTTTATTTTTATGTTATATATTTAATAAACATAATATATAAATCACAGTGACCCCCCAAGAGGTCCATTAATGATAAAAATATCATGATATAAGTCCTTTTAAATAACCTTATATTTTTAGGATGTTAATATTAATTAATAGTATAATATTTTTTTTAAAATCTCATTTATGTCAATTTCGAAAATATTTAATAATTGATTTTTGTTAAAGTCTTAACAACTTTTTTAATTCGAACCAAATTCATTTAATCAATAATAACATGTCATATTAATAAATAAAAGTCGTTTATGTCATTAAAACGTTCAAATTATATTTATTTTTACATTTATAATAGCAATTATTTGATTCTTTCATTAATAAGGAAAATATTGCATCATTATTGTGTTAGAAATATATTTAATTATTCAATTTCTAAAAATTATAAATAAAATACCATTCTGTAGAAAATAGTTTTATATTTATAATTAATATTTATAGTCTAAAATATAACATATATAACTCTATATAAAAATTGTTTTTCTAAAAGATATATTCTTATGTCATTTTTGTATTTACTTTAACTTAATTAATATAAATTGTCATTATCACTTACATGTGGATCCATGGGGTCTCAAAATCGACCCAAAGATGCCCATTATCAGGAATGTATAAACCAATTGGGTTAGGACACGTTTTTGGGTAAATTAATATTATTATAATATAATTTTTTAAATTTATTTACCAGATTTACACTTTAAACATGGTAAATAAAATATTTACTGAAGAAATTATTCAAAATGTCTAAAAATTAGAGATACCTATTTACACAATTTGGAAATCCTGATTTCAAATATGGAATCCAATTTTCAAAATAAAAAACACAGAATTGGTAGAAATTAATTTAAATTTAATTCATGCGGTCAAAACACAAAGCGTGTTCTTAAGAAATATAACTATCAAAAGATTGACACTTTTTTATGTCTGGTTTAAATGTGAAATTACGTCCAATGAAAAAAATTGTATTAAATGGTAAAAATATATTCTGAATATAATTTAAAAACAGTAAAATTAATAATTTCTCACTATTAATTATTTCGATTAAAAAAGTTGTTTTTAATTAAAATTTAGTAATATTCACTATTTATCAAAATATAAAAGTTATCAGAAAAGTAACAAAAATTCACCCGAAGTTTTTTTTGATATTTCTAATCCAAAAATGAAGTCTATTTTGAAAGATAAAATTTATAAAATTTCAAAAAGTGGGTATTACTATTCATAACGGCTAGTTTGATTTGTGGTGGTGTGTTAGAATTCGAAGTTGCGTACAACACATGCTATTTTATTCTTCAAAGAGAAGCATACCGTGGAAGCTTGGGGTGTTACATTCTCTCCTCCTTAAATAAATATCATCCTTGAAATTTTTAAAATTGGTATTGGGATTATAAAGGAGTCTACCACATCGAAAAAATAGTAAATAAACGTATCACTTTAAATGTAAGAAAGAGAAGTACAAAGGTCACCCGAGATAACAAATACTAGGATTCCATGTAGAAAAAAATGGATAAGGATGATAAAATATGTGTCAAGTTCTGATGTAGAGAGATAGAAAACATGATCAAGAGAATGTTAACAACAAGAAAACCATGATCTTATGATGGGACAAATGGTCATTAGTTTCCCATCAGGAAAAGTAATCATACAACATTTTTATTTTTTATTTTTAAGTTACATTACATCAAGATGAGGAATTAATTTCTGATATTCACTAAAAACATAAAGAGATATACTTACTTTTTAAGTAAAGTTTCATACGTTAATAAATTTCTACTACTGACTCATTTTTGAACGATGAGTATTCCAGAAGACTTTATCACACTAGAAGAGCTAGAATAAAATTCTTATCGAATCGAATGATCCATGAAGAATAAAATATATATTTACCTTGCATTTAGAGATTAATCAAAACCAAACGGGTTATCATAAGATCTGCTGATCCCCAAAAAGGTTATTCCATTAGAGAAAGAGACACTAATCTTAATTTCTAAAATTAAACCCAGAATACCCCAAATTTAAATAAAAATCATTCAATAAATAATTGTCATTAAAATACTTAAATAAAATACAATATAACATTTAAACAAAAAAAAATTATAAGAATTTGGTTATGTAGTCATCCATGTTAAATGGTATCTCTAAATGACATCAACTATACATAAAGTCACATACTTAAAAGTAATTAACCTAATCACATATTCTCTATTATAGGTTAATAATTTCCATAAATAACCCAAATCACTATAAATCCACAATAAAAACATAGATAAAAATCCATCATTACTCCTCAAATGAAATCCCATAGTATTCTATTTTCCATGGGAATATAGGGTTCCCAACATAGCGAACATGTTCAAAAATAACATTTATCACTTAATCACCAAATCATTTTCATATAATAAGGATATTCATTTTATAAGACATAAGATCCCAAATCAACTTATTATTGATCAATGAAATAATTTAAATAATAATAATAGTCACACTAACAAGGCACTTCACGTATTCCAGTGGTAGGTGATAAATCCCAATCACACTTTGGTTGTGGGTTCGATTCCCACAGCTTTGTCCGACGCGATGGGTTGTGACACGGTCTGTGAGTTGTCCTATTTCAAAAAAAAACAATATATTACAACATTACCAAAATGAGATAAATACTTTAAAATAATCATAAAATAATTTAACCACAAATGTTTTCTCATACATTGCATTTTCATCCCAAAATATAATGACATGTAATTGCCTCAAACCAAAAGACCATATAAAACCAAATGTTTATTAATAACTATATCCACAAGAGAAAAGATAAGTCTTCCTCAAATATCATTCTCAGAATATAAATTGCAGGGTTACACATATAAGTGACAATTCACCCAAAGTAATATCAACAACAAAGAGCACTAACACCTTTGAAAAATTTTCCATCTATTTATTTCCTCATAGGTTCATCCTTGACCAAGAGGTTATCTTATAGAATAGGGCATTGACTTGGGTAATGGCCAGGTCCCTTACATTTACAGCAAATGACTGTAAATGGATTCTTGGGGCCATTTTTATTTTCTTCCATAGTACTCTTCATTTGTTTCTCATCAATTCATCACTTTATGTCCTTCTTTCCCACACGTAGATCATTTCTTTGTTTCGTTGAGAGACTTTCATGGGTATCTCCTTCCACATTTCCTACATGATAAAAAATTTGGATTCTTTTCTCTATGGTCTCCACTATGGGTGCTCATATCATTCATCACCTTTCTCTTCTTTCTTGAGTCTTGTAGTTTTTTAATAAATATGTTTTTGATTATATTTTTGGAAAAATAATTTGGCATGAACACGATATCTTTTATGCCTATCAACATTCCATTTTGTTGCTCATTTACACCATTGTTCACACCTTGTGCATCATTCTCAATGTTACTATGATTTCCTTGGAATCCATCCATTGACTAAAACCATAAAGCATTTTGTGAGTAAAAGTAGACATAAAATCATTTATAGAATATCATGTCACCATATTCTCAATTTGAAACACATTAGGATTAACCAAGGTCATTTACTCCCATCTTATATATAATACTAAAAATCGGGTTGTAATGAAAATGTAAATTATCCTAAGCATATCCCACGGGAGTTTCATAACCAAGATGGAAGCAAGGCCCGTTGTCGTGCACCATTTTCCATTCGAGTCTAGCTCAAAATGGTGTTTTCGGGTTTTACCCCTAGGTACATCTGTGCCAAATCCGCCTCTAACTGCTCATATCTGGATAGGGATGTATTTCTTGGAATACTCACAAAATCTATAGAATACAGAAATTCTAGGAAGTTATTCTATACTAATCCTCAATGTACTTCATAGGGATATGTGCTCTAATAAGAGTTTATCTAAATCTAGCTTCCAATGTTTGTACTAATCTTCCTATGATACCAAATGTAACGCCCCGACCCCAGTTACCCAGAGTCTGGGCATTATTGAGTATCATTGGATTGATCAAAAAAGACCATGTCTCCAAATATCGATTAGTTTAGTAGCCTTGAAATCACTAGATACATTCATAAAGTTTACATTACATCATAAACTGAAAAACTACAACAAAATCATGACTCCATAGACCACACTCATATCCTCATACTATCCCAAAAGTTCATTTATAAAATACATCTTCACATCCTGGGAAAAATAAATCATAGAAAGGGGTGAGCTCAGATGCCCAGTAAGGATAACAATATAGTGGAAACTTTCATAAATAATCATAAACATTTAAGGCAACATATAACTAAAAAAAGCCTTTTAAACATTATCTTAAGCATAATATGAAAAAAATAAAATGAAATAATTCCATTTACTAATTCACATGGATATTCTCCTAGTCTAATAATCACATGCAATATCAATAACCACTTTCACAATGATGGAATTCATAATTACAGACAACCATAACAACTTAGTCAAGGCCTTGTGGCAAGACTTCAAATAATATTTTGTCAAGGCCTTGTGCAAATACAGTAGTTTGTCACATGAGACCTATCGATTCATCGAGGACCTATAGCGGGATCCATCCATCACATACTATGTCCAATTCATTCCTCATATGAAAAGTTTTAAACATAACATAAACATTCTATATAAACTATCATATGAAATGCCAAAACATTATCCACAAACCAAGAATGGTATAAAAATATCAAATCCACAGTCAAACATAACTCATTCGATACAATATAGAAGATTTTATTGTATAAGATTAACCTGAATAGAGAATAATGATGGATATTGTCATAGATGAAAATAATCATCAAAACTATTAGAGAGAAATATCCTCCATTTTCCTGAAATCATTTAAAAATCACACTATTTTTCAAGAATCTATTTTAAAAATAGATTTTTGAATCAACGTGTCCCATACCACTTAGAAAAATTTAAAAGGAATTTAAATCTTGAGACATTAATTTCCATATAAATAAATCCTTAAACCCGTTTTTTACACATGGACATTAATGAAAAAGAATTAGAATAATAAATAATTAAAAAATTAAAATTATCTTTTAGGTAGAGTTCCTAACCAAAAGAGAGACACTTGAAAACAAATAATTGAGGTAATAAAAACTATTTAATATCACGTGAATTAAGGGATTCATGATATACTATGTCAAAGTACATTATATTAACCATATAAAAGTGATTTGGTGTATAACTATAAAAAATTCTCAATGGAATGTAAATTGAGATGAAATCTCTTATAATGACAGTATCCTTAGGTTATGGATAAATCAACGACATGATTATGTGTGAAAAATATAAATACACTCAATATTATTGGACATTCAGTGTAAAAAAATCAGAGGACATTCACACATATTCTTTTAATAACAACACCAATGAATTAGATGTTTAACTCAATAAATGGAGATTGAGTGAAAATTACTCTTATCAAGATCATATCAATGACATGGGAATTTATCAATAGAGTGATTATATGTATCAAAAGTATATCCACAGAAAGAGGAGTGGAAATAATGAAAAAATAAAATGAATAGTTTTTTCACACATAATCTTGGAGTAAAATAATCAATGATGTACGCGTAAAGCTGAATGAGTAGAAATTGAAATTCCAAATTCCCTTATTGATTTGGTAACATACGAATCATACACCCATGAAAGAAGGATCATACAATGATGATGTAAATATCCATCAATTAAAGTATATTACAAAATTATTACAATCATGGGAAGTACACACACCACATGCAATAACTAAGTGGTGAACAATGGAAATCTCATGGAATTAAAAGTGAGATAATAAACCCCTTACTTTGTAATTTTTCATTGTTGTATGGTAGGTTAACCTCATGTATAATGGTGAAATAATTTATATTTAATTATAAAATAATCATATTCATTAATATGATATCATATATGATCTTTTAACATTGATTTGTTAATAATATCTTAGTATTATCTTAGTTTTGGGTGTTAACGGATTCCATTTCCATTATATTATTTGATATGTGAGCCCTATTTGATATGGATTGGATGTATCCTATTCAAATCCCAAATTATATCATGTCTCTAAACATTATTTTTAATCATCAAATGAAATTTCCTCTTGAATGGATATGATGGGGAATGAATATCATCGTGTTCATGGAGATGGTAATATGTACGTACGCACGAGCGACAAATATCATTTTTTTGATATTAAAATAATATATAATTATATGGTATATCATATATACAGAATTATTTACATGTTATATTTATTTTTTACAAGAATTACTAATCATAACTATACCCATCCAAAAAATAATATATTGAATAACAATTACACCACAGCGTGGAGAGGGTAGGTCATACGTACGCACTTATGGTGACATGTCATTCAAAGGATGGATAGAATAATGAATATGGTTGTACCATATTTATAATAACATAACTGTATATATAATATACTGGATTTATTATTTTATAATGGAAATAACAAATAATTAAGAAGTTGAAGATGAAAGGAACTTGAAGGAGGGTGGTGAAAACATTAGCTCTTTTTCTGGTTCTTCATTTTGATTTGTTCAAAAGGGATCCTTGGGATGGATTTCTGACTAATGTATGGCCTCGATGACTAAGGCAGGATAGTTGATAGGGTACTTGGGAAGATTGTTTCTGAACCAAAAGGCTTTAATGTTATGAAAAATTGGTTATAAGTGGACTCCTTTTATAAGGGGTAAGAGGGTCTCTTTAGAAAAAAATAAATTATTAATTTATAATAAATTAATATTATGTTTATAATGGCTTCAAAGTGTACTATTAAAAGTCTAATGTGTGTATGGGTCTAAATACTTTCATCCAATAGATTTTAGACCGGTTTGTGCCATTGTTTTAACCTTATCTTTTAATTTTAACTCTTAGTTAATTAGTTTGACATTTACCACATCACTTTGTATTTTTATATTATATAGTTGATAAACATAATATATAAATCAAATAGATGACCAAGTGATCCATTAATGATACACCTATCATGATATAATTCTGTTGTCCAATCCTTATATTTTTAATAATATAATATCTAATAATATATAATATTTGTTTTAAAAACTCATTTATGTCAATTTTGACAATATTTAATAATTGAATTTTGTTGAAGACATAAGAACTTGATTAATTCAAACCAAATTCATTTAAGAAATAATAACATGTCATATTAACCAATATAATTCTTGGATTTCATAAAAACGTTCAAATTGTATTTCTTTTAACATTTATAATAGCAATTATATGATTCCATCATTAATAAGGAAAATACTGCATCATTATTGTGTCATAAATATATTTAGTTATTAAATGTTTAAAAGTTTTAAATAAAATACCATTATGTACGAAATACTTTTATATTTCTATTGAATATTTATAGTCTAAAATATAACATATATAACCCTATGTAAAAATTGTTTTTCTAAAAGATATATGCTTATGTCATTTTTGTAATTAATTCAGCTTAATTAATATAATGTGTCATTATCACTTACAAGTGGATCCATGGGGTCCTAAAATCTACCCCAAGATTCCCATGGTTGGGAATGTATCAACAAAAAGTTTTAGAACACGTTTTAGTGTAAATTAATATTAATATAATATTATTTTTTAACCTTATTTACCGGATTTACCCTTTAACCACGGTAAATAAAATATTTACCGAAGTAATTATTCAAAATAAATAAAAATTAGAGTTACCTATTTAAACAATTTGGATATCCTGATTCCAAATATGAAATCCATTTTTCTAAATTAAAAACACAGAAGTGGTAGATATCAATTTAAAATTAATTTCCGCGGTCAAAACAAAAAGTGTGTTTTTAAGAAATAATAACTATCAAAAGATTGATACTTTTTTATGTCCACTTTAAATATTAAATTACGTCCAATGAAATAAAATGTGTTAAATTGTAAAATTATATTCTAAATATACTTTAAAACCACTAAAATTAATAATTTATCATTATTATTTATTTTTATTAAAAAATTTGTTTTTAATTAAAATTTAGTAATTTTCACAATTCATCAAAATATAAAAGTTATCAAAAAAACAAAAAATCACCCTAAGGTAATTTTGATATTCCGAATCCAAAAATTAATTCCATTTTGAATTATAAAATTTATAAAATTTCTAAATGTGGGTATTACTATTCATAACGGCTAGTTTAATTGGTTGTGGTGTGTTAGAATTCGAAGTTGCGTACAACACACACTACTATATTATTCAAAAAGAAGCGTATTGTGGAAGCATGGGGTGTTATATTCTCCGGTCCTTCAAAAATTGAGTCCTCACATTATTTAAAATTGAGCTTGGGAATATAATGGAATGTACCACATCAGAAAAGGAGTCATAAAAAATATCAATTTAAAAGAAATAAAAGAGAAGTACAAAGGTCACCCGAGATAACATATACTAGGATTACATGTTGAAAATCATGGATATGGATGATAAACTATGTGTAATGTTCTGATGGTGAGGGATAGAAAAAATGATCAGGAGAGAGTAAAAAACAAGAAATCCACAAACTTGTGATGGAAAAAACGGTCATTAGTTTCCCAGTAGGAAAAGTAAACAGACAACATTTTTATTTATTATTTTTAAGTAACATTACGTAAAGATGAGGAATTTATTTCAGATATTGAATAAAAACAAAAAGATATATACTTAATTTTTAATTAAAATTCATTCTTTAATAAATTTATACTACTAAATTATTTTTAAACGATGAGTATTCTTAAAGACCTGGTCACACTAGAAGAGCTAGAATGAACTTATTATATAATCACATAATCCACGAAGAATAAACTATATATTTACCTTGTCTTTTTAGATTTATCAAAACCAAAACGTTTAGTATAAGATCTGATGATCCCCCAAAAGGTTATTCCATTAGAGAAAGAAACTGTAATCTTAATTTCAAAAATTAATCCAACAATACCATAAAGATAAATAAATAGCATTCAATAAAATATTGTCCTTAAAATACTACAAGAAAATCTAAAATAATATTGAAACCCAAAACCTAGAAGAATTTGGTTATGCAGTATTCAACGTTAAATTGTATCTCTAAATGATATCAACTACTCTTAAAGTAACATACTTAAAAGTAATTAACCTAATCACATATTCTATATTATAGGTTAATCATTTCAATAAATAACCCAAATCACTGTAAATCCACAATAAAAATATAGATAAAAATCCACCATTACTCCTCAAATTAAATCCCATAGTATTGTATTTTTCTTGGTCATATAGTGTTCCCAACCAAGAGAACATCTTCCAAAATAACATTTATCACTTAATAACCAAATCATTTTCCTATACTAAGGGTATTCATTGGATAAGACAGAAGATCCCAAATCAACTTATTATTGATCAATAAAAACATTTTACTAATATTAATAGTCACACTAATGAGGACATCGCGTAGTCCAGTGGTAGGAGATAAATCCCAATCGCACATTGGTTGTGGGTTCGATTCCCACAACTTTTTCGGACACGACGAGTTGTCACACAGTCTGTGTGTTGTCCTTTTTCAAAACTAAACTATACTTTATAACATTACCGAAATGAGATATATTCTCATAACATAATTTAACCACAAATGTTATCTCATACCTTTCATTTTCATCCCAAAATATAATAACATGTAATTACCTCATACCCAATGTTCTTTTAAAACCAAATGTTTATTTATAAATATATCCACAATAGAAAAGATATGTCTTCCTCAAATATCATTCTCACATGATAAATTGTAGGGTTACACATATAAGAGAATATTAACCCAATGTAATATCAACAAAAAAGAGAACTAATACATTTAAACAATTTTCCATCAATTTAATTCCGTATAGGTTCTTCCTTGACCAAGAGGTTATACTATAGAATAGGGAATTCACATGTATAATGGATAGTTCCGCTACGTTTGTATAAAATTACTGTAAATGGATTCTTGGGACCATTTTTATTTTCTTCCATAGTTTTCTTCATTTTTCCTCGTCAATTCTTCACTTTATGTCCTTCTTTCCCGCACGTAAAGTGTTTCTGTGTTCCGTTGACACACTTTCATGGGTGTATCCTTGCACATTTCTTGCATGATGGAATTTTAGGATTCATTTCACAATGGTCTCCAGTGTTGTAGCTCGTATCATTCATCACCTTTCACTTCTTTGTTGAGTCCGGGAGTTGGTAAATATATATTTTGTTGATCATATTTTTAGAAAACTGATTTTGCATGAGCACCATGTCTTTTATGCCCATCAACATTCTATTTTGTTTCTAATTTCCACCCCCATTCCCACTATGTAAATCATTGTCTATGTTACTATGAATTCCTGGGAATCCAGCCATTTACTAAAACCAGAAAGCATTGTGTGAGTAACAGTAGTCCTAAAATCATTTAGAGAATATCATGTCACCATATTGTCAATTTGAAACACATTAGGATTAACCAAGGTCATTTACACTCATATTATATATAATACTTCAAATCGGATTGTAAATAAAATGTAAATAATCCTATGCATATCCCCCGGGAGTGTCGTAACCAAGAGTGCAGCAAGGCCCGTTTTCGTGCACCAGTTCTCGTTCGAGTCTATCACAAAGTGGTGGTTTTGGGTTTTACCAATAGGTACATCTTTGCCAGAGCCGCCTCTAACTTCTCGTATCAAGATATGGATGTATTTTTTGGGAAACATAAAAAATATATACAATACCAAAATACTAGAATGTTCTTCTATAATAATCTTCAAAGTCTTTCTTAGGGATATGTGTTGTAATAAGAGTTTATCTAAATCTAGCTTCCAAGGTTTGTACTAAACTTCCTATGATACCAACTGTAACACTATGACCCCAGTTACCCATAGATGGTGCATTATTGAGTATCATTGGCATGATCACAAAAGATCATTTCTCCAAAGTCCAATTATTTTAGTATCCTTGGAAACACTAGATACATTCATAACGTTTACATTACATCATAAATTGAAACACTACAACAAAATCATATCTCCATAGACCAAACTCATGTCCTCATACTATCCCTATAGGTCATTCATAAAATACTTCTTCACATCATTTGGAAAATAAAACATATAAAGGGGTGAGTTCATATGCTCAGTAAGGATTACAATATAGCAGAAACTTTCATAAATAAGCATAAACATTTTAGGCAATGTATGACTAAAATAGAAGCCTTTAAAACCTGAACATCAGCATAATATGAGAAAAATACAATGAAATAATTACATTTAATAATTCACATGGTTATTCTACTAGTCGAATAATCACATGAAATATCAATAACCACTTTCATAATTATGGAATTCATAATGCCATACTATCATAACAACTTAGTTAAGGACTTGTGCCAAGACTACAAATAATATTTTCTCGAGGCTTTGTTCCAAGACACTAGTTTGTCTTAGGAGACCTACCGATACATCTAGGAGCAATAGCGGGATCCACCCATCACATACTATGTCCAATTAATTCCTCATATGAAAAGTTTGAAACATAACATAAACATTAGTATATAAACTAGCAAACAAAATATCAAATCTTTATCCACAAACCATGAATGGTATAAAAATATCATATCCACAGTCAAACACAACTCATTCAATACAATATGGAATATTGTATTGTATAATATTAACCTCAATAGAGAATAATGATGGATATTGACATAGATGAAAATAATCATCAAAACTATTAGAGGGAAATATCCCCCTTTTTCTTGAAATCATTTACAAATCACACTATTTTTCAAGAAGCCATTTTAAAAATATATTTTTGAATCAAAGTTTCCCATACAAACTTGAAACATTTAAAATGAATTTCAATCTTGAAAAATTAATTTCCATATAAATAAATCCTTAAAACCATTTTTTAATCATGGAAAAAAATGAGAATGAATTAGAATAATAAATAATTAAAACATTTAAAATTATCTTTTTGGTAGAGTCCCTAACCAAAAGAGAGACAATTGAAAACAAATAATTGAGGTAATAAAAACTATTTAATATCACGTGAATAAATGGATTCATTATATACTATGTTAATGTACATTATATTAACCATATAAAAGTGATTTGGTGTATAACAACAATGAAGTCTCAATGGAATGTAAATTTAGATGAAATCTATTATAATGATAGTATCCTTAGGTTATTGATAAATCAATGACATGATTATATGTGAAAAATATAAACACACTCAATATTATTGGATATACAGCGTAAAACAATCAGAGGACATTCACACATATTATTTTAATAACTACACCAATGAATTAGATGTTTAACTAAATAAATGGAGATTGAGTGAAAATTACTCTTATCAAGATCATATAGATGACATGGGAATTTATCAATAGAGTGATTATATGTATCAAAAGTATATCCACAGAAAGAGGAGTGGAAATAATGAAAAAAGAAAATGAATAGTTTTTTCACATATAATCTTGGAGTAAAATAATCAATGATGTATGCGTAAAGCAGAATGAGTGGAAATTGAAATTCCAAATTCCCTTATCGATTAGGTAACATAAGAAACATACACCCATGAAAGAAGGATCATACAATGATGATGTAAATATCCTTAAATTAAAGTATATTATACAATTAATACAATCATGTGCATTACACACACCACATGCAATAAATTAGTGGTGAACAATGGAAATATCACAGAATTAAAAGTGAGATAAGAAACCCATTACATTGTAATTTTTCCTTGGTCTATGGTAGGTTAACCTCCTGTATAATGGATAAATAATTTATAATTAATTATATAAGAATTATATTTATTAATATGATATCATATATGATCTTTTAACATTGATTTGTTAATAATATCTTAGTATTATCGTAGTTTTGGGTGTTAACAGATTCAATTTCCTTTATATTATTTGTTATGTGAGCCGTTTTTGTTATGGATTAGATCTATCTTATTAAAATCCAGAATTATATCATGTCTATAAACATTATTTTTAATCATAAAATGATATTTAGTCTTGAATGGATATGATGGGGATGAATATCATCGCGTTCGTGGAGACGGTAATCTGTACGTACGAACGAGCGACAATATCGTTCTTTTGATATTAAAATAATATATAATTGGATGGTATATCATATATAAAGAATTATTATCATTTTATATTTATTATTTGCTTGAATTTCACATCATTATTACACCCATACAAAAAATAATATATTGAATAACAATTACACCACGATGTGGAGAGGGTAGGCCGTACATACGCACGTATGGTGACATGTCATTCAAAGGATGGACAGAATAATGAATATGGTTGTACCATATTTATAATAACATCATAGTATATATAATATACTAGAGTTACTATTTTAGAATGGAAATAAGAAAGAAAGAAGAAGTTGAAGAAGAATGGAACTTGAAGGAGGGTGGTGAAAACATTACCTCTTTTTCTGGTTCTTCCTTTTGATTTTATCAAAATGGCTCCTTAGGATGGATTTCTGACCAAAGGAAGGCCTCTATGATTAAGTTAGGACAGTTGAGAGGGTATCTTGGAATATTTTCGATGATCCAAAAGGCTTTAATGGTATGAATAATTGTATTGAATTGGAATCCTTTTATAAGGGGGATGAGGGTCTCTTTAGAAATAATAACTATCAAAAGATTAACCCTTGTTTATGTCCAGTTTAAATATGAAATCACGTCCAATGACAGAAATTGTATTAAATTTTAAAATTATATTCTAAATATACTATAAAACCATGAAAATTCATAAATTATCACTAATAATTATTTTGATTAAAAATATTGTTTTTAATGAAAATTTATTAATTTTCACTATTCATAAAAATATCAAAGTTATCAAAAAAGTACAAAAAAAATCACCCGATGGTAATTTTGATATTCCGAATCCAAAAATGAATTCCATTTTGAATGATGAAATTTATAAAATTTCAAAAAGTGGGTATTACTATTCATTACGGCTATTTTAATTGGTTGTGGTGTGTTAGAATTCGATGTTGCGTACAGCACACGATACTGTATTATTCATAGAGAAGCGTACAGTGGAAGATTGTGGTGTTACATTCTCCCCTCCATCAATAAATTGAGTCCTCACATTTTTTAAAATTGTGGTTGGGAATATAATGGAAAGTACCAAATTAGAAAAAGATTCAAAAAAACTATCACTTTAAAAGAAAGAAAGAGAAGTACAATGGTCACCCAAGATAACATAGATTAGGATTCCATGTAGAAAAACATGGATATGGATGATAAACTACGTGTAAAGTTCTGATGGAGAGGGTTAGGAAACATGATCAGGAGAGAGTTAGCAAGTTGAAAACCAAGAAATTGTGATGGGAAAAACAGTCATTAGTTTCCCAGTAGGAAAAGTAAACAGAGAACCATATTATTTATTATTTTTATGTTACATTACATAAGGATGAGGAATTTATTTCTGATATTGACTAGGAACAGAAAGAGATATACTTACTTTTTAGGTAATGTTTTATTCTTTAATAAATTTCTACTACTAACTCATTTTTAAAAGATGAGTATTCTAGAAGACCTGGTCACACTAGAAGAGCTAGAATAAACTTATTATAGAATCCCATGATCCATGAAGAATAAACTATATATTTACCTTGTCTTTAGAGAATAATCAAAACCAAAACGGTTAGTATAAGATCTGATGATCCCCCAAAAGGTTATTCCATTAGAGAAAGAAACTGTAATCTTAATTTCTAAAATTAAACCAACAATACCATTAAGATAAATAAATAGCATTCAATAAAATATTGTCCTTAAAATACTTCAATAAAATCAAAAATAATATTGAAACCCAAAACCTATAATAATTTGGTTATATAGTATTCCACGTTAAATGGTATCTCCAAATGACATCAACTACTCTTAAAGTCACATTCTTAAAAGTAATTAACCTAATCACATATTCTCTATTATAGTTTAATAATTTCCATAAATATCCCAAATCAATATAAATACACAATAAAAACATATATAAAAATCCACCATTACTCCTCAAATTAAATCCAATTGTATTTTATTTTCCAGGGGCATATAGTGATCCCAACAAAGCGAACATCTTCCAAAATAACAATTACCACTTAATAACCAAATAATTTTCCTATACTAAGGGTATTCGTTTGATAAGACATAAGATCCAAAATCAACTTATTATTGATCAATAAAATCATTTGACTAATAATAATAGTCACACTAATGAGGACATCAGGTAGTCCAGTGGTAGGTGATAAATACCAATCGCACATTGGTTGTGGGTTCGATTCCCACAGCTTTTTCCGACGCGATGAGTTGTCACACAGTCTGTGTGTTGTCCTCTTTCAAAAAAAACTATATTTTATAACATTAGAAAAATGAGATAAATTCCTTAAAATAATAATAACATAATTTAACCACAAATGTTATCTCATACCACACATTTTCATCCCAAAATATAATAACATGTAATTGCCTCAAACCCAAAGATCATTTAAATCCAAATGGTTATTTATAACTATATCCACATGAGAAAAGATATGTATTCCTCAAATATCATTCTCACATGATAAATTGCATGGTTACACATATAAGGGAAAACTCACCCAATGTAATATCCTCAACAAAGAGATCTAATACCTTTAATGATTTTCCATCCATTTATATCCTCATTGGTTCTTCATTGACCAAGAGGTTATACTATAGAATAGGGAATTCACATGGATAATGGCCAGGTCCCGTACATTTATAGCAAATAACTGTAAATGGATTCATTGGACCATTTTAATTTTCTTCCATCTTACTCTTCATTTTTCCTCGTAGATTCTTCACTTTATGTCCTTATTTCCCGCACGTAAAGCATTTTTTTGTTCTGTTGAGACACTTTCCTAGGTGTCTCCTTCCACATTTCCTGCATGATTGAAATTTAAGATTCATTTCACCATGGTCTCCACTACTGGAGCTCGTATCATTCATCACCTCTCTCTTCTTGGTTGAGTCCGGGTGTTGGTTAATATATATTCTGTTTATCATATTTTTTAAAAACTGATTTCTCATGAACACCATGTATTTTACTCCTATCAACATTCCATTTTGTTTCTCATTTCCACCACCATTCCCACCATATACATCATTGTCAAAGATACTATTAATTCCTTGGAATCCAGTCATTGACTAAAACAAGAAAGCATTGTGTGAGTAACAATAGTCGTAAAATCATTTAGAGAATATAATGTCACCATATTCTCAGTTTAAATCACAATAGGATTAACCAAGGTCATTTACTATCATCTTATATATAACACTAACAAATCATATTTTAAAGAAAATGTAAATTATCTTAAGCATATTCCCCGGGAGTGTCGTAACCAAGAGTGCAGCAAGGCCCATTTTCGTGCACCTGTTCTCGTTCGAGTCTAGCACAAAGAGGTGTTTTCGGGTTTTACCCTTAGGTACATCTATGCCAGAGCTGCCTCTAACTGCTCGTATCCAGATAGGGATGTATTTCTTGGGAAACATACAAAATATATTCAATACCAAAATTCTATAATGTTCTTATATACAAATCTTCAAAGTCTTTCTTAGGAATATGTGCTCTAATAAGAGTTTATCTAAATCTAGCTTCCAAAGTTTGTACTAAACTTCCTATGATACCAACTATAACGCCCTGACCCCAGTTACCCAGAGTCGGTGCATTATGGCGTATCATTGGGATGATAAAAAAAGATCAAGTATCCAAAGTCCAATTAGTTTAGTAGCCTTGGAATCACTAGATACATTCATAACGCTTACATTACATCATAAATTGAAACACTGCATCAAAATCATGACTCCATAGACCACACTCATGTCCTCATACTATACCTACTGGTCATTCATAAAATACTTCATCACATCTTTGGGAAAATAAATCATAGAAAGCGGTGAGTTCATATGCTCAGTAAGGATAACAATATATCCAAAACATTCATAAATAAGCGTAAACATTTAAGGCAATGTATAACTAAAATAGAAGCCTTTTAAACTTGAACATCATTATAATATGAAAAAAATAAAGTGAAATAATTACATTTAATAATTCACATGGATATTCTACTAGTCGAATAATCACATGCAATATCAATAACCACTATTATAATGATGGAATTCACAATTCCAAACTACCATAACCACTTAGTCAAGGACTTGTGCCAAGACTACAAATAATATTTTGTCTAGGCCTTGTTCCAAGACACTAGTTTGTCTCAGGAGACCTACCGATGCATCGAGGAGCTATAGAGGGATCCACCTGTCACATACTATGGCCAATTAATTCCTCATACGAATAGTTTGAAACATAACATAAACATTCGTATATAAACTAGCATACGAAATATCAAAACGTTATCCACAAACCATGAATGGTATAAAAATAACATATCCACTGTCAAACATAACTCATTCGATACAATATGGAAGATTGTATTGTGTAAGATTAACCTCAATTGATAATAATGATGGATATTGACATAGGTGAAATTAATCATCAAAACTATTAGAGAGAAATATCCCCCTTTTTCATGAAATCATTTACAAATCAAACTATTTTTCAAGAATCCATTTTAAAAATAGATTTTTGAATCAAATATTCCCATACAACTTTGAAACATTTAAAAGTAATTTCAATATTAAAACATTAATGTCCATATAAATAAATCCTTAAAACCATTTTTTAAACATGGACGGTAATGAGAAAGAATTAGAATAACAAATAATTAAAATATTTAAAATTATCTTTTTGGTTGAGTTCCTAACCAAAAGAGAGACACTTGAAAACAAATAATTGAGGTAACAAAAACTATTTAATATCACATGAATAAAGGGATTCATGTTATACTATGTGAAAGTACATTATATTCACCATATAAAATTGATTTGGTGTATAACAACAAAGAAGTCTCAATGGAATGTAAATTGAGATGAAATCTCTTATAATGATAGTATCCTTAGGTTATGGATAAATCAACGATATGATTATGTGTGAAAAATATAAATAAACTCAATATTATTGGATATTCAGCATAAAACAATTAGAGTACATTCACACATATTCTTTTAAAAACAAAACCAATGAATTAGATTTTTAACTCAATAAATGGAGATTGAGTGAAAATTACTCTTCTCAAGTTCATATCGATGACATGAGAATTTATCAATAGAGTGATTATATGTATCAAAAGTATATCCATATAAAGGGGAGTGGAAATTATGTCAAAAGAAAATTAATAGTTATTCCACACATAATATTGGAGTAATATAATCAATGATGTATGCGTAAAGCAGAAAGAGTGGAAATTAAAATTCCAAATTCCCTTACCGATTTGGTAACATACGAAACATCCTCCCATGAAAGAAGGATCATAAAATGATGATGTAAATATCCGTAAATTAAAGTATATTACACAATTAATAAAATCATGAGTAGTACACACACCACATGAAATAAATAAGTGGTGAACAATGGAAATCTCACAGAATTAAAAGTGAGATAAGAAACCCCTTACATTGTAATTTTTCCTTGGCCTATGGTAGGTTAACCTCCTGTATTATGGTGAAATAATTTATAATGAATTATACAAGAATCAGATTTATTAATATGATACCATATATGATCTTTTAACATTGATTTGTTAATTATATCTTAGTATTATCGTAGTTTTGGGTGTTAACAGATTCAATTTCCTTTATATTATTTGTAATGTGAGCCGTTTTTGTTATGTAATAGATCTATATTATTCAAATCCAGAATTATATCATGTCTCTAAACATTATTTTTAATCATCAAATGAAATTTATTCTTGAATGGATATTATGGTGAATGAATATCATCACGTTCGTGGAGACGATAATCTATACGTACGCACGAGCGACAATATCATACTTTTGATATTAAAATAATATATAATTGTATGGTATATCATATATACAGAATTATTTTCATGTTATATTTATTACTTAAATTAATTACACATCATTATTATACCCATCCAAAAAATAATATATTGAATAACAATTACCCCATGACGTGGAGAGGGTAGGCCGTACCTATGCACGTATGGTGACATGTCCTTCAAAGGATGGTTAGAATAATGAATATGGTTATAACATATTTATAATAAAGTCACATTATATAGAAGTTACTGGAGTTATTATTTTAGAATAGAAATAACAAAGAAAGAAGAAGTTGAAGAAGAAAGGAACTTGAAGTAGTGTAGTGAAAACATTACCTCTTTTTCTGGTTCTTCCTTTTGATTTGGTCAAAAGGGCTCCTTGGGATAGATTTCTGACGAAAGGAAGGCCTATATTATTAAGTTAGGAGAGTTGAGAGGCTATTTGGGCTGATTTTAGATTAACCAATAGGCTTTAATGGTATGAATAATTGGTTAGAAGTGGACTCCTTTTTAAGGGGGATGAGGGTCTCTTTAAAAATATGATAAACTATTAATTTATAATAAATTAATATTCGATTTATAATGGATCAAAAGTGTATTATTAAAAGTCTAGTGTGTGTATGGATATAAATAATTTAATCTAATAGATTTTATACAGGTTTGGGTTATTATTTTAACCTTATCTTTTAGTTTTAACTCTTAGTTAATTAGTTTGACATTTTCCATGTCACTTTTTATTTTTATATTATATAGTTGATAAACATAATATATACATAAAAAAAATCCCCAAGTGTTCCATTAATGATACACCAATCTTGATATAAGTTAGTTTGCCGATCCATATATTTTTAGGAATATAATATCTATTAATAATATAATATTTGTTTTAAAAACTCATTTATGTCAATTTTGGGAATATTTAATAATTGATTTTTTAAAGTCTTAAGATATTTATTAATTAGAAACAAATTAATTTAAACAATAATAACATGTCATATTAACCAATAAAGTTCGTGTATGTCATCAAAAATTTCAAATTATATTTATTTTAACATTTATAATAGCAATTATTTGATTCCGTCATTAATAAAGAAAATAGTGTATCATTATTGTGTCATAAATATATTTCATTATTAAAGTTATAAATGTTATAAATAAAATACAATTATGTATTAAATCCTTTTATCTTTCTAATTAATATTTATAGTCGAAAATATAACATATATAACCCAATGTAAAAATTGTTTTTCTAAAAGATATATGCTTATGTCATTTTTGTATTTACTTTAACTTAATTAATATAATTTGTCATTATCACATACAAGTGGATCCATGGGGTCCTAAAATCTACCCAAAGATTACCAAGGGTGGGAATGTATCAACAAAAAGTGTTAAGACACGTTTTATGTTTAATTATTATTATTTTTATATTATTTTTTACCCTTATTTACCGGATTGACCCTTTAACCATGGTAAATAAAATATTCACCGAAATAATTATTCAAAATGTCTAAAAATTAGAGTTACCTATTTACACAAATTAGAAATCCTGATTCCAAATATGAAATCCATTTTTATAAATTCAAAACATAGAAGTGGTAGATATTAATTTAAAATTAATTCCCGCGGTAAAAAAAAATCGTGTTTTTAAGAAATAATAACTATCAAAAGATTAGCATTTGTTTATGTCCAGTTTAAATATGAAATTACATCCAATGACCAAAATTGTATTAAATTGTTAAAATATATTCTAAATATACATTAAAACAACTAAAATTCTTAATTTTTCACTATTAATTTTTTCGATTAAAAATTTTGTTTTTAATTAAAATTTAGCAATTTTCACTATTCATAAAAATATCAAAGTTATCAAAAAAGTACAAAAAAATCACCCTAAGGTAATTTTGATATTCCGAATCCCAAAATGAAATCCATTTTGAATGATGAAATATTTAAAATTTCAAAAAGTGGGTATTACTATTCATAATGGTTAGTTTAAATGGTTGTGGTGTGTTAGAATTCGATGTTGCGTACAACACACGCTACAGTATTATTCATAGAGAAGCGTATTGTGGAAGCTTGGGGTGTTACATTCTCCCCTCCTTCAATAAATTGAGTCCTCGCATTTTTTAAAATTGTGCGTGGGAATATAATGGAAAGTACAACATCAGAAAAAGAGTCAAAAATACTATCACTTTAAAAGAAAGAAAGAGAAGTACAAAGGTCACCCGAGATAACATAGACTAGGATTCCATGTAGAAAATCATGGATATGGATGATAAACTAAGTGTAATGTTCTGATGGAGAGGGATATAAAACATGATCAGGAGAGAGTTAACAAGAAGAAAACCACGAACTTGTGATGGGAAAAACAATCATTAGTTTCCCAGTAGGAAAAGTATACCGACAAAACTTTTATTTATTATTTTTATGTTACATTACATAAAGATGAGGAATTTATTTCTAATATTGACTAGGATCAGAAAGAGATATACTTACTTTTTATGTAATGTTTCATTCATTACAAAATTTCTACTACTAACTCATTTTTGAAGGATGAGTATTCTAGAAGACCTGGTCACACTAGAAGAGCTAGAATAAAATTCTTATAGAATCACATGATCCATGAATAATAAACTATATATTTACCTTTCCTTTAGAGAATAATCAAAACCAAGCGGTTAGTATAAGATCTGATGATCCCCCAAAAGGTTATTCCATTAGAGAATGAAACTGTAATCTTAATTTCTAAAATTAAACCAACAATACCATAAAGTTAAATAAATAGCATTCAATAAAATATTTTCCTTAAAATCCTTCAATAAAATCCAAAATAATATTGAAACCCAAAATCTAGAAAATTTTTTTTATGTAGTATTCCACGTTAAATGGTATCTCCAAATGACATCAACTACTATTTATGTCACATTATTAAAAGTAATTAACCTAATCACATATTCTATATTATAGTTTAATCAATTCCATAAATAACCCAAATCACTATAAATCCACAATAAAAACATGGTTAAAAATCCACCATTACTCCTCAAATGAAATCCCATAGTATTCTAATTTCCATGGGCATATAGTGTTCCCAACAAAGCAAACATCTTCTGAAATAACATTTATCACTTAATAACCAAATCATTTTCCTACACTAAGGGTATTCGTTTGATAAGACATAAGATCCAAAATCAACTTATTATTGATCAATAAAATAATTTAACTAATAATAATAGTCACACTAACGAGGAAATCACGTAGTCCAGTGGTAGGCAATAAATCCCAATCGCACATTGGTTGTGGGTTTGATTCGCACAACTTTTTCTAATGCGATGAGTTTTCACACGGTCTGTGTGTTGTCCTTTTTCAAAAAAAAACTATATTTTATAACATTACCGAAATGAGATAAATTCCATAAAATAACAATTACATAATTTGACAAGAAATGTTATCTCATACCTCGCATTTTCATCCCAAAATATAATAACATGTAATTGCCTCAAACCCAAATATCATTTAAAACCAAATGGTTATTTATAACTATATCCACAAGAGAAAAGATATTCCTTCTTCAAATATCATTCTCACATGATAAATTACAGGGTTACACATATAAGATAAAATTCACCCAATGTAATATCAACAACAAAGAGAACTAATACCTTTAAAAAAATTTCCATCCATTTAATTCCTCATTGGTTCATAATTAACAAAGAGGTTATACTATAGAATAGGGAATTCACACAGATAATGGCCAGGTCCCCTACGTTTACAGCAATTGACTGTAAATGGATTCTTTGGACTATTTTTATTTTCTTCCATCGTATTCTTCATTTTTCCTCGTCAATTCATCACTTTATGTCCTTCGTTTCCTCATGTAAATCATTTCTATGTTCTGTTGAGACAATTTCCTGGGTGTCTCCTTCCACATTTCTTACATGATAGAAATTTAGGATTCATTTCACAATCATCTCCACTACTAGAGCTCGTATCATTCTCACATTTCTCTTCCATGTTGAGTCCGGGAGTTGGTTAATATATATTTTATTGATCATATTTTATGAAAACTGATTTCTCATGAACACCATGTCTTTTACGCCTATCAACATTCCATTTTGTTGCTCATTTCCACCACAATTCCCACAGTGTACATCATTGTCAAATTGACTATGTCTTCCTTGGAATGCAGCCATTGACAAAAACCAGAAAACATTGTGTGAGTAACACTAGTCGTAAAATCATTTGGAGAATATCATGTCACCATATTCTCAATTTTAAACACAATAAGATTAACCAAGGTCATTTACTATCATCTTATATATAATAAATCAAATCAGGTTGTAAAGAAAATGTAAATTATCCTAAGCATATCCCCGGGAGTGTCGTAACCAAGAGTGCAGCAAGGCCCGTTTTCGTGCACCAGTTCCCGTTCAAGTCTATCTCAAAGCGGTGTTTTCGGGATTTACCCCTAGGTACATCTGTGCCAGAGCCGCCTCTACCTGCTCTTATCCAGACAGGGATTTATTTCTTGGGAAACTTACAAAATATATACAATACCAAAATTCTAGGATGTTATTCTATACTATTCCTCAAAGTCTTTCTTAGGGACATGTGCTCTAATAAGAGTTTATATAAACCTAGCATCCAAGGTTTGTACTAAACCTCCAATGATACCAACTGTAACACCTCAACCCTGTTACCCAGAGTCGGTGCATTATTGCGTATCATTGGAATTATCACAAAAGTTCAAGTCTCCAATGACCGATTAGTTTAGTAGCCTTGGAATCACTTGATACATTCATAACGATTACATTACATTATAAACTGAAACACTACAACAAAATTATTTCTCCACATACCACACTCATGTCCTCATACTATCCCTACAAGTCATTCTTAAAATACTTCTCCATATCATTGGAAAATTAAAACATAGAAATGGGTGAGCTCAGATGCTCAATAAGGATAACAATATAGTGGAAACATTTATAAATAAGTATATACATTTAGGTCAATGTATATCTAAAACAGACACCTTTTAAACTTGTACATCAGCATAATATGAAAAAAATATATGAAATAATTACATTTAATAATTAACATGGATACTCTACTAGTCGAATAATCACATGAAATATCAATAACCACTTTCATAATGATGGAATTCTTAATGCCAGACTATCATAACCACATAGTCAAGGCCTTGTGCCAAGTCTACAAATAATATTTTGTCAAGGCCTTATTCCAATAAACTAGTTTATCTCCTTAGACATAACTATGCATCGAGGAGCTATAGTGGGCTCCACCCATCACTAACTAAGTCCAATGAATTCCTCATATGAGAAGTTTGAAACATAACATGAACATTCATATATAAAATAGCATACTAAATGTCAATAATTTATCCACAAACCATGAATGGTATAAAAATAGCACATCCACAGACATACGTAACTCATTCGATACAATCTGGAAAATTGTATTGTATCAGATTAACCTCAATCGAGAATAATGATGGATATTGACATAGATGAAAATAATCATCAAAACTATTAGAGAGAAATAAACCCCATTTTCTTGAAATCATTTAAAAATCACACTATTTGTTAAGAAGTCATTATAAAAATAAATTTTTGAATCAATTTTTCCAATACCACTTTGAATCCTTTAAAAGTAATATTAATTTTAAAACTATAATTTACATATAAATAAATCCTTAAAACCATTTTTAAAACATGGACATTAATGAGAAAGAATTAGGATAATAAATCATTAAAACATTTAAAATTATATTATAGTTAGAGTTACTAAAAAAATAAGAGACACATGAAAACAAATAATTGAGGCAGTAAAAACTATTTAATATCATGAGAATAAAAGGATTCATGATATACTATGTCAAAGTACATTATATACACCATATAAAAGATATTTGGTGTATGACAACAAAAATTCTCAATGGAATGTAAATTGAGATTAAATCTCTTATAAAGACCGTATCCTTAGGTTAAATATAAATGAACGACATAATTATGTGTGAAAAATATAAATAAAATCAATATTATTGGATATAATGTGTAAACCAATCAGAGGACATTCACACATATTCTTTTAAAAACAAAACAAATCAATTAGATGTATAACTCCATAAATGGAGATTGAGATAAAATTACTCTTATCAAGTTCATATCGATGACTTGAGAATTTATCAATAGAGTGATTATATGTATAAAAAGTATATCCATATAAAGGGGAGTGGAAATTATGAAATAAGAAAATGAATAGTTATTCCACACATAATCTTGGAGTAAAATAATCAATGATGTATGCGTAAAGCTGAATGAGTGGAAATTTAAATTCCAAATTCCCTTATCGATTTGTTAACTTATGAAACATACAACCACGAAAGAAATATCATACAATGATGATGTAAATTTCCATAAATTAAAGTATATTACACAATTAATACAATCATGGGAAGTACAAACACCACATGAAATAAATAAGTGGTGAACAATGGAAATCTCACGGAATTAAAAGTGAGATAAGAAACCCCTTACTTTGTACTTTTTACTTGGTTGAGGGTATGTTAACCACATGTATAATTGTTAAATAATTGATATTGAATTATAAAATAATCATATACATTAATATGATATCATATACTATATTTTAACATTGATTTGTTAATAATATCTTAGTATTAACGTAGTTTCGAGTGTTAACAGATTCATTTTTTTATATTATTTGTTACGTGAGCCATATTTGTTATGGATGGGATTTATCTTATTCATTTCCAGAATTATATCATGTTTTTAAACATTATCATTTCTCATCAAATGAACTTTTGTCTTGAATGGATATGATGGGTATTGAATCACATCGCATTCGTGGAGACGGATATCTGTACGTACTCACGAGCGACAATATCATTATTTTGATATTAAAATAATCTATAATTGGATGGTATATGATATATAAAGAATCATTATCAGGTTATATTTATTATTTACATTAATTATACATCATTATTATACCCATCCAAATAATAATATATTGGATAACAATTACACCACGACATGGAGACGGTAGGTTGTACGTACGCACGAATGGTGACATGTCATTCAAAGGATGGAAAGAATACTGAATAGGGTTGTAGAATATTTAAAATAACATCATAGTATATATAAGATACTGGAGTTATTATTTTATAATGGAAATAACAAAGAAATAATAAGATGAAGAAGAATGGAACTTGAAAGAGGGTGGTGAAAACATTACCTCTTTTTCGGGTTATTCCATTGGATTTCATCAGAAGGGCTCCTTGGGTTGGATTTCTGACTAAATAAATGCCTCTATGATTAAGGGTGGATTTTTGAAAGGGTATTTTGGCAGGGTTTGGCCGATAAAAAAGGATATAAATGGATAAATAATTAGTTATAAGTGGTGTCCTTTTATAAGGGGGAGGAGGGGCTCTTTAGAAAAAAAACTTAAATTATTAATTTATAATAAATTAATATTCGGTTTATAATGTCTTCAATGTGTATTATTAAAAGTATATGGTGTTTATGGGTCAAAATCCTTTCAACCAATAGATTTTAGACAGGTTTGGGTCATTATTGTAACCTTATATTTTAGTTTTAACTCTTAGTTAATTAGTTTGACATTTATCATGTCACTTTGTATTTTTAAATTATATATTTAATAAACATAATATATACATCAAAGTTACTCCTAGGTGGTCCATTAATGATAAAACTATCATGATATAAGTTCTTTGGCCCATCCATATATTTTTACGAATATAATATCAATTAATAATATAATATTTGTTTTAAAAACACATTTATGTCAATTTTGACAATATTTAATAATTGATTTTTTTAAATAGTATAAAACATTTTAATACGAAACAAAATTCCTTTAATAAATAATAACATGTCATATTAACCAATTAAATTATTTTATGTCATCAAAACCATAAAATTATATTTATTTTAGCAATAATAATACATATTATTTGATTCTTTCATTAATAATGAAAATATTGCATCATTATTGTGTGATAAATATATTTATTTATTCAATGTCTAAAATTTGTAAATAAAATACCATTATGTTGGAAATCATTTTATATTTCTAATGAATATTTATAGTGTAAATTATAACATATATAACCCTATGTAAAAATTGTTTTTCTAAAAGATATATGCTTATGTCAATTTTTTATTTACTTTATCTAATTTAATATAATGTGTCATTATCACATAAAAGTGGATCCATGGGGTCGCAAAATAGACCCAAAGTTTTCCATTGATGGGAATGAATCAACCAATAGGGTTAGGACACGTTTTAGGGTAAATTAATATTATTATAATATTATTTTTTACCCTTATTTACAGGATTTAACCTTTAACCATGGTAAATAAAATATTTTCGGAAGTAATTATTCAAAATGTCTAAAAATTAGAGTTACCTATTTACACAATTTTGACATCCTAATTCCAAATATTTAATCAATTTTTCTAAATTAAAAAATAATAATTACTAGAAATAAATTTAATATTAATTCCCACTGTCAAATCAAAAAGCGTGTTTTTAAAAAATAATAACTATCAAAAGATTGAATATTGTTTATGTCCGGTTTAAATTTGAAATTACATCCAATGACTGAAATTGCATTAAATGGTAAAAATATATTCTAAATATACACTAAAACCACTAAAATTCATAATTTATCACTATTAATTATTTCGATTAAAAATGTTGTTTTTAATTAAAATTTAGTAATTTTCATTATTCATCAAAATATGAATGTTATCAGCAAAGTACCAAAAATTTACCCTAAGATAATTTAGATATTATAAATCCAAAAATTACGTCCATTTTGAAAGATAAAATTTATAAAATATCAAAATGTGGGTATTCCTATTCATAACGGCTAGTTTGATTGGTTGTGGTGTGTTAAAATTTAAAGTTGCATACAATAAACGCTACTGTATTATTCAAAGAGAAGAATACCATAGAACCTTGGTGAGTTACAACCCCTTTGATATCCCTTTTCATGGAATGCCATGAAGAATTTTTGGGATTAATGATCTTCGTCGTCCCTTTCATCTTATTCAACATAAGGAAAGAAGACATTTTGCACTTCATATCTATGTCCACTTGGAGAATGAGGATAAGAAGATCAGATAGATACCTATCAGGGTTGTTCGTGTTGAAATTGAAATCAATGTGGGAGAATCTCTAAGGGGATGATGTGATAATGAGATTGGTGCCTAGTTTTTCAAGGAGTTTAATCCCTAGAAGCTTCAGGCACTCAATGTAGACAATGAGTTTGACTACCTGAGGCCCAGCTTGGGAACCCTCTCAACCTTACTCTAAAAGTATTCCATCGAGATCTCAAACCATTAATATCTTTCTCTCTCCAAGTAAAGACCACATAGGTGCTCGATCATGCTATAAGAGTCCATGATTTCATGAGACATCATGAGATCACTAGACATTCAAGATAGTATCAAACATTGAACATTGACTATGTCTTTCATGTGTTTCTAATAGACCAGGAAATCCTCATCACTAACCACTATGGTGGACCTATCATGTAATATTGACTCCAATATGTAATATTTCTATTCATGGTGTTTGATAACCCGAAGGCGTCTAAACAATTCATCGATGTTACTAGTAGTGATGATTTTGTCTTGATACACAATTGATCGAAGGGAAAGTGTGGTTGACAATATTTTCATATTTATTCTATAATAAAAAGAGTAGATCAATATTAATTTCATTTTTAAATTTCTTATGAGAAATAATAAATTAATTATATTAAGTCTCCCATAATTTCATCAAGTCCCAATGTCCTGCACCATTGAACTTAGAATGTCCATTTTTCATGACATACTAGTGTAAAGGATCCATATTCCGCTTCAAATAACCCAAAAAATGGTTGTTCAATCTATATTATTGTATTTAGGTAGGTAGGTCTTTTCCAACTGCGGGGTTGTAGATCCTTGATCTATTGAGTGGACTCCCCAATCCTGAAATCCTATCTTTGGATTTCCTCAATTCTTGCCTCCAATATTACACCATGCCTAGAAAGGGATACACTTCATGATGAAATATGGTTAATCCTACAAGAAACCTTTCATAAGGGCTTACTATATAAAATAATTGTCCCAAAAAGGGTTGGTCATACACATTATTTTATTTATTATCCCCTTAATCATGTAACAAAAGGCTTGGTATGACTTAATATTTTATTGGATGGATTTTTTTATGTTATGCATGCATTTCTTATTATCATTAACATGTGCATGTTAATATTAATAGGAATATTCTTAAGTTATTAACCATGTTTTGATAATATTTACCCATAGGACTGGTTTATTTTAGTTCCATCTTTTATTCATGTTAAATTAATTAATAATGTGATCGTGAGAACACATCCATAATGATAAACTATGAAAATTAATGAAATAGAATAATTCAAAGGGAATGACCATGAAATCTTATAATTGTTAGTTTATATAGGGGTTGATAGACATACCCTTACATAGGGGATAAATAGCTTGACCCTTTTGGGATCAAGTTTTCAGCATTCCACTTGTCCACCTCTGTATCTCTAGGGGTTGGTTTCGTCTCGGTTGTAGTGTGAACAACCTCTACAAGCTTTGGAGATCCATCCATTAAATATGTTTTTATAACTCACACGTAGGTTAGGGGTTCAAATGGGGGATTACATAAAAGAAACCATGGGAATACAGACCCAAAATATTAATGAGGAGAGATGGCTCATAGGAAAATAATTAATTTTCTAAATAAATTTAAAAGAAACCAATCACAAACAAAGGAATTATTCTAGATCATGATCACCCAAATACATGCAATGAGTTACACATTTAATAAAACTAGCATTCCACTCTTTATTCATTTTTTTATGATAAATTTCACTTGAATCGATTAATTATTATAATTAATTATTCAATCATTTTATCTTAATCCTTTTTTTAATTTTCATGATATTCCCATCCATCATAATTTTAAACAAATAAATTCATATATAATTATCATCTCACATAACTTGTACCATTTAGGATACCTGATTAATTCTCGTTCATAACTACCAAATGAGTAGAAATGAACATTTCACATATATTAAATAAAATATATCTACACAAAACACCTATCACGTGTTGTGAATTTTCATTACGCCTACACCATGGTACACATTTCAAGGGTTCTTATAATATAATAATTTTTTTTAATAAATTTGAATAATTTGGATGAGTAAACAGAACGTACTTTTAACTACATGATGTGTACTATCATTCAACATCAACATGTAGTACGTGCCTAGGGATATGGCTTGAAAATGTACATGAAAAAACTCAGAGTACACAGTGTGTCCGGTGGGCCACATGTCATGTAGTATCCGCATTACACAGTCTCTAGTCGGGCAATCCATGTACGAGATACACTGTCCAACCCTAACCCGAAAGAACTACATGCTGTGTCTAGTGGGCCACATGGCGTGTAATCCAGAAACTATGTTCCACCTATTCCAGCTCAACAGATGATGTCATTAAGGCTTATAGAAACTCAAATGAAAGAGCTTGGTTTGGAAGACCAGTCTTAGTGCATTGAATATCGACTAAACGACATGTACTACCGAATACATTCCATGAATTCTGGGGTTGTATGGCCAAGAACCTTTTGAACCTATGGATGAGATCCTCTATATTATTTTAATCAAAATTTAATGAAAATATTATTCCTATAAGGTGAATGGGAAATAAAAATAATGGGAAAAAATCTCAAAATCCACATTACAATAATGATTAACCTTGAATTGAAAATCTAAATAATTAATCCATTAATCATCAACAAATTATTTTAATAATTATAAACTATGAGGTGACAGATCTGATACCACATTATGGTTCTTGGTGCAATAGATGTATTCTTGGGATGACATCCATATTTAATTTTAACCATTTAAATGATTATTTCAGAATCAATACAACGATGAACACCAGCCTCCACAAAATAGAATCAATTAATTAGATAAAGAAGAAAAAGGCATGATACCTTTAGAGAGAATCATTCACATTATGTTTATAAATAATTTAATTAATTTCATAAATAAAATTATACCTAGATTTTAGGTATTTCCGTAATTAATGATGTTGATTGTCTATATTTAGCCATCTGAATTATCTTTTTGCTCTTGCAAGGATAAAATATAAAATCCCACTAGTGTTGATTCACACATGATCCGATCGCCTCTGATCAACACCACTCATTCTTTAGGTGCTAGTGCGAGGAAGTGAGTGTCTTGTGTCGGTCGTTCATGATCACTTGTTCTTCAGCCATAAAGAACATATCGGGTTATAGAGAGGGGATTTAAGTGGATTTTAGAGAGAAATTTTTTATCTCAACAGTTATCAATTCACCGGGTTTTCAGTTCGGTACATGGAACAATAGACGTAAATCTCTATTTATTGACATGGGGCTCAATTACAATATTTAATTGCATAAAAACAATTATTTACATTAATAACCATAAGGAAAACTCATGAAATTAATAATAATACCACATTATTATTTATGGCGTTCCAACATGCACAAAACGAAATTATAAATAAAATTCCACGTCACAAACTAAGAGAAACATTATTTTAATTTTATCAGACTAGTAAAATATTTATTTATCATCTTATAAATACTTGTTTTACTACCGGACCGACATTGGTTGGCTCGAACAACATTTCTATTTATTTAAAACCTGAATAAATAAATAAATAAATTTTTCTCTTAAAATATATTTTATTTACCAAGTAGTCAATGAATATTTATTAATTGTTCAATAAAATAAAAATATATATTTTACCCACAATCTAAAGAATAAATATTTATATAATTTATGCCATCATTTTAACATGAATAAAATTATATTTCTGCCTTAAGAATAATAATTTTTAATTAAATTCAAATATAATTTTTCCACTACCACCTGAAACACTTAGTGGGTTTCCCTATAGGAATATTTCTCGTTGGCATTAGGCGGGGTTGCCTAAAGTCCAAGAGTACTATCTAGCACTTGGTCAAGTAACCCAAGAGAAAGAACTCAAAGTCACAAAAATGACATCCACATATGAATGCTCACTGTGTAATATAATCTCTCTGTCTCATTATCTTATCAAGATAGATTCATTATATTGTCATCAACCTTTATGCTAGATACGTCTTTATTTGGCTACCTGAAATAAACTCTCCATTACATCATGCCATGGAATTTCTTGGGATGTTTTAATTCAATCAAAGGGGTGAGATATCAACATCCATAAATGGTAGGGATAAATCCATCTTCGAATTATCTATTAATGGTGTGCCACTCATGACGCACCCAACATACCCTACTTCCCGCCAACAATCTGCATGACATTTTTCCTCAGTAAATCAAAGTGCGTTAGTCATGACATGTTTTAATGATAATCTTATTGTCTAAGGATCATTACACACTCTCATAGATAGAAATATCTGATGAAAGCAAAACATACAAAATTCCTACTGGCGGGTTTGTTCTAAAAAACTAATATCATGGAGATTACCAAATGTGAACTTCATGACCGGAAGTATCATCTTCTTATGAGTACTCGCACATGACGGTCTGCATGCTATGTTTCCCATCATAGTATGTCATCCAACTATATAATCATATATAAGAGTATAGTTATAACATTTCAAGGTTCTCATTATAGTGGGGAACTTCCATGACCTTATCAGTGCAACAAATACTCTATGAAATTATTTCATCATAGTCATGAATAACACTGAAAAATATATAAGAAGATGTCTAATATTTAAATACATTAAATAACCATTTAATCAATGTACAACCAGTTTTTTGTAGGACACCAACATCTAAACATTGCACACATAAAAAATTTATCAACCCCATTATGACAATTTATTTTATGTTTATGTCCACACATCAGGCATTAAGAAGGAACATACATATTTCTACATCATAATTACTGTTTACCTTTAACTAAAACAATATTTTATTTAAAAAACAATATGATTAAGGTTTAACTATAATCTAAATTTCAATCATGAATGAAAAATAATTATTTTTTCCCAGCTAATGAATTCTTTAATGGATAATGACATTTGATGACATGGTTTGAAGGCTCTATATATCAATCAAACATATATTCAGGTACAATGATAATACCATAAGTAAACCTAGAAAGGGATATAAAATTTCCATCATGGGTACCAATATTTTCATCATAATTTTTTTTAGATCAAGAAATAAAACATTAATGTTCATAGAAATGATATGATATAAGTAATTCTTTAAAAGAAACCGCTTAATCTCATAACAATACAAGGATTCAATTTCAACATGTTCCCTTGTTTTATTGATGGAAATCCAACAATTACATTATTATAATTCCAAAAAATAGACAACCAAAAATTATTTCTACATACCCCAAACACTGTTGAATTGAAAATAACTTTTCAATCTTTCTGATCCATTTCTCAATAACTCATGGATCAATAGAACCACAAAAAAAAGGTATAATTTGACTCATAATAGAATCAATTGATCATTTTCCCTCCTTTCTCATATGGAATTTTACAACGACTGATAATATGTTGTGTGACCATGGAAATCCCACTTTCATTCTATATCCCATATAAATTGGTTTCATAGGAAGAAAATCACTGAAATTTCATCAACATTATGTATTATTGTAATTTATTTTAGATCCACCCATTGAATTCAATAAAAATCAATGTGTGAGTAAGAATACTCATAGTGGTAAACCACATAATCAAGAAAAATAGATTATATGATTTCTAAATTAGGACACATTCTTTTAAATATATGACATCGTAGGAATATCCAAGGTTATTACATAAATCCTTCATGATAGTTTATAAATTATTTTATAATTTTCAATGAATTTCCCCTAGGTGTGTCAAATAATGTGTGAATCAAGGTTCTTAGTCATACACCAGGTAATGGCCGAGTCAATCTCAGTATGCCCTTTTCAGAGTTATTTCCCCTTGGAAACACTATTCTAGAGCCACATCAACAAGTAGTATCCATACAAGAATGTAATTTCATGAAACAATTCACTATATACTATAAAATAATTCCATGACATTTTACTATACATTGACTCATCCTTATACTTATCACTAGAGATATCACGAATGTTTTCTCCCCATGGTTTCAAAAGTTTAAATAATTATTTTCACTAATTTCAACTATAAAAACCCAATACCCTCAAACATATATATTACATATTATTAGAAAAATATCAATTATATTATAGAAACAGAAGACTAAGGATAGAAAAGGTACATTGACTCTAAAACTTGTATACATAATCAACTGATCCATAAGTGTGATACATCATCTCCTACTATGTTATTCATTAATATAAAATTCCATGACAATTCATATATAATACCCTTTATCAAATACTGGGGAAAAGAACATTAGAAAGGGTGATCTCAATTCCACAATAAGAGTATACATGGGATAAAACAGTATATCATGAGCATAAGTGTATGTGTATATCATCAGAACATTTGAAAACAATACATTACATATCGTTGATTATAAACATGATTTAGGGAATTAATCTTGAATGTTAATAAGAAATTAATCATAATGGAATAAATGAACCTAAACCATGATAATATAATATTTTCATAAGACATATATTTTTGGAACAAATATAACCATATAATTTCATATCTATAAAAGTCAAGTCTAATTTCTAAAACTACTACAGTAGAATGAGTTCCATCATCAAAACATCGTAGTAGTCAATGTTCACTCCCATGACTACCATAGTTTAAAAAGTCCCAAACTAATATAGGTTCAATCTATATTGGGTCCCATTTATCACATGATATATCAATATTTAAAAAATTCATTAGTGAGTGATTTAGGTCCCATTCTTCAAATAATGACAATCACAAATACATGTTTCATAAGTTTATAAAATTTTTATATTATTAGATCAAAATAAATGAAACAGGATTCAATTTTTTATCATAACATAATATGTTTAAATGAAATATGTTTCATAATGAATTTAATGTTACATCATATCAAGACCCATGTGAAGAGAAGTGGGTTTAATATGAATTTTATTATGGTATAAATCGTTCAATAGAAACATGTTTTAGAAACATATTCTCATCATAAAAAAACATTTTATAAATAAAATAAAAATTTCATCGTGGGATTATATCATCAGTAAATCATAAATAACACTAAAGGATGTCTTCATATATGGAAAATTATTTTGAAATATCAATTGGAATATTTCTAGAGAAAAATATAATTTTCACTTTAAAAAAGACTTTTTATAACATAAGAAATTTTCAAAATAATATTATTAAAAAAATAAAAATTTTAATTTTATAAATGAATATTTAAAAATAATTTAAAAATGTTCCTTTAGGAAATTATTCTCTCCAGATAGAATTTTTTTTATTAAAACATAAAATAGTTTGAAATACATTTCATTGAAAAGATGATTTGAAAATTTATAAGATAAATTTTAATGTCAATAATGTTCATGAATGTGGAAATCCCATTCATGGTGTAGACATTAAAGAAAATATTTCAATCACATTTGAGGTAAAATACAAAAAGACCTTGTACTTTAAAATTAAATACTAATTACTTTAATTTTTTATTTGTAAATTTCAAACAAGGGTAAAATTTTATTTAATAAATCCTTTAGATAATATTAAAAAATATAATTTTTTTCAAAACAAGGATATGGATTAATTTTTTTTAAACTAAGAGATAAACAAAAGTTCATTTTGTTGAAAAAAGTATTTTGAAATCATGAATTCATAATGTGAGGAAAATAAAGGGGAAACATTTAATATATTGAAATAACCACGTGTGAATGAAATTAATAATGTTCCCTAATTTATGCATCATAATATTTCATCATAGGAAACCTATACATAAAGAATTCCACCAAATTGTCATCATGTACCATAAAACCATTACCACTTTGGTAACACTTAATCAATATCCCTAGGATTAAAGAATATACAACGAAAAATAAAATATCAAGAAAATAATAAAATTGATGTTATTACATGTAAAAAAGAAGAAATATATACACCTCATAAATTGAGATAAGTGAATATTATGACATATGTAGTTAATTTGGAAAATTGAAAAAATTCTCTCAATACTCTGGAATCTTTCGAACTGGAAACCTCATGACAAAGAGGTTAATAATCGATATTTATATCCCTATAATTTTCTGAATAATAATAATAATTAACATTCATATGTTGTATATTCACTACATAAAATAAATAAGACATTAATATAGAGTGTGTAGCATAAATGTAAAAGTTGGGATTAAAATTCCTTAACATATGTCATGTCATCCTTTATACACATTAGATCCTCAAATATAATAAATATAATAAAATTTTAAATCTATTTCTAAAAAATAATTATATATATCATACCATCTATAATCTTGTAATGAAATTTTATTTTTCATCACATTAAATTCTTCATGTTTCCATCCACTAGAGAATTATAAAAATGATATAAATATCATATAAATAAAATATATGTGTGTTTATAGTAATCAATTCATGTTAGATATAGAATGTGACATACATTATTCCAGAAGATGGTAAGTCATACATATACATGAACATGTTTTAAATTTTCTCAACGGATGAAATAAAATAAATTTAAATAATTTTTAATATAATATATACATTTTAATGTCTTATATATAAAATATTGGTATTGAAAACATTTCCTTATGACCTAATATTTAAATAATAAGTGAAGAAGGAATCACATCTGTTCAAGAGACAGTTGACCGCCTTACAATCAAATGACATTATTGTATTCTCATGTAATCGAAGGTAAGAATTTCTATGTGATATTATAATTACAAAAGTATAATAATATCAAATATATAATATATGAAAATTATATATATCATTATATCGATTAGTGATAGGTGGTGATGGAAAACAAATAACATCATTTCGCTAGGCGGTAGTCCACTGTACACACGAATGATGGTTTCATATCCCATTTGAAAGAGTGGGAGATTTATTTAATTCATTATATTAACATAATAATGAGTATGAATAATGTATATATATATAATCCAACTTTATAATCATTTTATGTAGTTAGATGAAGACATAAAATAAAATCACATAGATTTAAACCACAATTATTCTCTAGAAGACCTCTTAGTTTTTAACCAAATGCCTTATTAGATTGTATTGATAACCAAAAAAAGGATTATTGGATGATGGGATAGAGTTAAAGATGTTATTTGGATCGGTATTGGATGAAAAATCACATTTGGAAGTATGCATAGGGGAGGAGAGAGGTGTCACATTTTATATGTGTGGTGAGTATCACACATATACTTTATTAAAAGAAGAAGGTGAACCCACATTTATCACATCAGAAAAACGAGATAGTATCAATACTAATCCTTTATAATGTGGAAATAATATTATCCAACATGTATCATGGAATGTTTACCACATATTGATTTAATTTTACCCCTGTAAACTTGTTTTAACCATAACCATGTTAATTATTGTTTTTACGAATTTCACTATTAATTATGGTAAAAAAGTAATATTTCAATATTATATATTATAAATTAATCATAATTTTTTTTCAATATTTTAATCATAAATGTGGAAATTTTTATTTTAAAATTACTCCCACATATGTGAAGAAAAAGGGGTTTTCCAAAGAGAACATATAAAATGGTAAAAAACGTTTTGGTATAATAATTCATTATTAATATGATTAAAATGACCTAACTAGTTTAAATAGATGTATAATGGAACTATTTTTTACATTCATAACATTCCTAAATTATTTTTTCTTAAATTCTTTAAAGGAAATGATTATTTATTAAAAAACAAATATTTTTACTATTGAATAATAATTTATCATTTCATGAAAATATAAGAAAACTCCACATAATATTGAAATAATGATTTAAAAATATATTTTCACAAATATCAAATAATTAATTTTCAAATATGTCTACATGATGTAACCAAACAATTTTTTGGGAAAATATATATTTAACTATAAAAATTAATTTATTCTAATCTATTTTCTAGATTGATAGAAGATTAATATCAAATATAAGATTAAATATTTAACATTTAATTTTGGTTAAAAAAATTCATCAAAATTGATTTTATTATTTTATTATGGTAAAAAGTGTTTGTGTATATAAATTTCATATTTAGGAAAATATTTCCTTCGATTTAAAATGGATTTTATTTTCATTTATAATTAATTTTACTCCTAATAATTACATATATATTCATTATTAAAACATAAAAATTTATAATTTAGTTAATCATATTAAGACCCTGCATTCCAATTACTAGGTTTTAATTATTATAATAATTTTCTAATATTATGCAGTATTTCATTTAATGATAGTATTTCATGTAATTCAAGATAAAAATAGTGTTTGATTTAATTAAAGTAAAATAAGTGCTATGTGAAACACAAAAATATCATGAGGAATAAATTTATATAAAAAAATACATTTCACCAAAATTTCAAGGTGTTACAGGAATGACCTAGAGGATATAATTAGAAAATATTACAGGAAATTAGGGGGGAACATATTTGGGGCCATAAATATTACATTATGAATACATAGTAATGTTATTTTAAAATTAATAATAAACCCATTGTAAATTTTTATAAATGGAAAAATTAATTATGATAAAACATAGTACATGGACCTTGGTGGACGTTTGTTTAAGACTGGGAAAATTACATCTATACTTATATAGTGGATCAAATAAAATTATACTATTAACTCTTCACATAGGATCTAATTCAATAAAATTCATAAACCCCTTTTCAATTTTTATAAATGGTTTTATTATTTTTTAAATAGACATAAAATATTTAATTTTAACTTTTGATGAAGTAGATATTCATAATTTTTTGAGAATGAAAAATGCTATGATACTATACGTAGGGTACATTTTTAGGGTAAAAAATTATTAAATTAAATTATTGATACATATGGTTACTTAAAATTTATGGACTCAAATTGTACTCATAGAGAAAAAATGATCCATGAAATATTTATGATAATTTTCATAATACAAAGAGTATTTTCTCATGATAATATCTTGGCCAATGGTATTGAGACCCAATCTTGACATATATGAAAATTAAATTAATTTTGGGGATTACTTAATAGGAAACAAAAACAGACACCCAATGACCATAATATTATAGAGTCTATGAAAACTCTGAAAAGAACCTTCTAATCATGGTGAAAGATCTTCAAAATCTCCAATAAATATCTTCCCCTTTTGTTTCCTTACCTAAAACCATTCTATACATCATGGGGAAATGAAAACATAAAAAGGGTGAGCTCATATTCTCAGTAATCGTAAGCATTGAAAAAAAACAAACCATATACATTTGAACATATATACATGAACATATATTTTAGACATCAAAATTTTTAGTCGTGAAATAAATCATCGCAGGATATAAGTCATAGATCATAGAGAATCAATAATTAGGATAAAATAGAATGGGAATAAAACTTGTAATTTTAGGAGACCATTATGTACATGATATAATTTCTATAGTAGCCAAGGTATTTCTTCCAAGACCATCATAGTGGACAATGTCCATTACTGAACCAAGTTTACTTGTCATTCCACCCTTATATTACCAAACAAGATTTACTTTCCATTCTAGCCATGTCTATATCATGAGATATAAATCATTACCCAATTCATTGGACGAAGATATAGGTCCCACCCATCTCATAATGAAATCATTCTTACGTGTCCCACAAAATAAACAAAAATCAATCATCATAACCCAATGAATAAAATGGGTTTCATTGTAACGCCCCGACCCCAGTTATGCAGAGTTGGTGCATTATTACATAACATTGGCATGATCACAAGAAAGATCAAATCTCAAAAGACCGATAGGTTTAGTTGCCTTGGAAACACTAGATATATTCATAAAGTTTTACATTACATCATAAAGTGAAAAACTACTACAACAACATAATGTCTCCATAGTCCACACTATTATCCCCTCATAATATCCATGCAGGTCATTCATAACTTACTTCTTCACATCCTAGGAAAAATAAAACATAGAAATGGGATGAGCTCAAATTCCCAATAAGTATAACAATATAGCGGAAAATTTCCAAAATAAGAATAAATATTTAAGGAAATGTACAACTAAAACAAAATCCTTTTTAACTTGAACTTCAACATAGTGTGGCAAAAGTAAAATGAAATAATTACATTTACTTATTCACATGGATATTATCAATAACCACTTTTATAATGAAGGAATGCATGATGCCAAACATTAATTTCTGTGTCGAGGCCTCGTGCGAAGACCTAAGGGATAACTGTAACCGGAACCCAACCCGGAGAGCCTCTATAACCGGACTCCTTCCCGGAGTGCCTCTAATAACCAGACACCAACCCGGAGTGCCACAAATAACCGGACACCAAACCGGAGTGCCTCTAATAACCGGAAACCAACCCGGAGGGCTTACTATTACCGGTCCCCAACCCGGAACATACTAGTCCAACACATTCATCTTAAGAATAGGATGAAATATAACATAAACATTCGTATTAAAACTAACATACAAAATGTCAAAATTTTAATCATAAACCATTAATGGAATAAAAATAACTCATCTATAGTCAAAAATATCACAATACCTTAAATAAAATATGGATGATTTGTATCATAATAAATAAACTTGAAACAAGTTTAAAATTTATCAAAGGATGTTGACCTAGATGAAATCAATACTATTTGAGTGAAATATCACTTTTTTTAAATCATTTAAAAGTCGCATAATTATAGAGAAAAACATTATTTTGAAAATATCTTTATAAGCTTGTGAAGGAAGCTTAAAAGGTGTAATAACGGCAGAGGATAACCGCACCTGTCATATAAGTTAAAAAATACATTCTTACCTTAATTTTGTCAAAAGGTTAAAGAGGACCTTGTTTGGAAAACGACGGAATGATTCCTTTATAAACCTCTTATAAAAAGTCAAAGAAGGGTATAAAAGTCTTTAACCTATATTCTTGTAAATAGTAAAAATGTTTTTAAATAAATTTTTAAGAAACATGGATGTTGATGATAAACAGATCCCAGTGGATTATTACGTATATACCATCTCGAATAATGATGAGATTGCGAAATAAACCCTTACCAATTTGGTAACTTACAAAACATACAACCCATGAAAGAGGTATCATACAATGAATATGTAAATACACATAAATTAAAGTGTATTACACAAAGAATATAATTATGTGTAGTACATACAACAAACAAAAGGTAATGGTAGCAATATGACATGAATCTCGCAGGAATAAGTAGTGAGATGAAAACCCCTTACCTTGTACTTTTCCTTGGTTGGGGTAGGTTAACCCTCTCTTCTTCGGGTTCTTCCTTCTGATTTGATCAAAATGGCTCCATAGGTTTGCTTTCTGATCAAACTAAGGCCTCTAGGTTGTAGTGAGAGAAGTTGGGAGAGTATTTGGGCAGATTTTGGCCAAACCAAAAGGCTTTGAAGGTTTGAAAAAATGAGAAGGAGAGGTGCCCTTTTATAGGAGGGGTGAGGGGCACCTTTAGAAAATCTAGAAATATTAATTTATAATAAATTAATATTCGGTTTCTAATGGCTCCAAAGTGGATTATTAAAATTTTAGGTGGGGATAGATCGAAAACCATTGAACCAATAGAATTTAGACAGGTTTGGGTTACTATATTAACCTTATCTTTAAGTATTAACTCATAGTTAATTCGATTGACATTTACAATGTCACTTTGTATTTTTATATTATATAGTTAATAAACTTACTATATACATCCAAGAGACCCAAAATTGGTCCATTAATGATAAAACTATCATGATATAAGTCTCTTGACCGAACCTTAGATTTTTAGGAATTTAATATCAATTAATAATATAATATTTGTTTTAAAACTCTTTTTTGTCAATTTTGACACAATTCGATAGTTGATTTTTGTGAAACTCATAACAGAATTATTACTTAGAAAAAAGTCAATTAAATCAATAATAATATGTAATATTATCCTATAAAATTAGTTTAATTCATTAAAAGTCTCATATAATATTTATTTGGGTATTTATAATATCAATTATTATAATTTTTCACTATTATGGTTATTACTGCATCATCATTGTGTCATAAATAAATTAAATTATTTAATTTCTAAAAATTATAAATAAAATATCATTATGTAGGAAATATTATTACCTTCCTAATGAATATTTATAGTCGGAAATCCAACATATATAACCCTATGTAAAAATTGGTTTTCTAAAAGATATATGCTTATGTCATTTTGGTACTTATTTTAACTTAATTAAAATAAACTGTCCCTATAACCTACAAGTGGATCCATGGGGTCCCAAAATCAACCCAAAGATGAAAATGGTAGAAAATGTATCAACCAATAAGGTTAGGACACGTTTTAGAGTAATTTAGTATTATTATAATATTATTGTTTAACCTTTATTTTCTGGATTTACCCTTAACCATGGTAAATAAAATATTTACGGAAGTAATTATTCAAAATTTCTAAAAATAAAAGTTTCCTATTTACAAAATTTGGACATCCTGATTCCAAATATTTAATCCATTTTTCCAAATTGAAAACACAGAAGTGGCATAAATTAATTTAAAATTAATTCCCATTGTTAAAACAAAAAACGTGTTTTTAAGAGATAATAAATATCAAAATATTGACACTTGTATATGTCCGGTTTAATTGTAAAATTATCTCCAATGACCAACATTGTATTAAATGTTAAAACTATATTCTAAATATATTTTAAAACCACTCAAATTTATTATTTTTCACTATTAATTATTTTGATTAAAAAAGTTGTTTTTAATTAAAATTTAGTTATTTTCACTAATCATCAAAATATTAAAGTTATCCGAAAAGTACCAAAATTTCACCTTAGGATAAATTTGATATTCCGAATCCAAAAATTAAGTCCATTTTGAGAGATAAAATTTCAAAAATTAGGTATTAGTATTCATAACGGGTATTTTGATCGGTTGTGGTGTGTGTTAAAACTCGAAGTTGCGTACAACACACGCTACTGTATTATTGAAAGGAAAGCGTACCGTGGAAGCTTGGGATGTTTCATTTTAAATTTTTGATGTCCCTATATAGTAAAAAAGTTTAAAATATTTTATTTAAAAAGGGTTCAATATTAAAATTTGATAAAATTGCAATACTGAAAATGAATTTTTTCTTGCATTATGTATAAGAAACTCATAATATGGATTCTAAATTTATAAGGATTATATAAAGTTTAAAATTTAGTTAATACTATTCATAACCACTTTTGAACAGTTTTTTGGTAAGTCATGGTGAGATTGAACTCGGTGTTGCGTGTAGTTCAAGTTATTGAATTATTTTGAAGAAATAACACACTATGAAATCTTGGGGTGTTACATTCTCCCCCCCTTCAATAAATTGTGTCCTCTCAATTTGAAATTGTTCTTCGAAAATAAAAGGTTGAAAATAGAAAATATATTAGTGGGAAAACCCACATAAGAAATTAGGTTACTAAAATTTAGTCTTAATATGAGGAAAAGATAAATGAAAGGGTCACCACCAAATTATGATCTCGATTCAGAGAACATTGGTGGAAATTAGAGTCATATAATTGGAGGAAAAATGCAAATATTTATAGGTATTGATTGAGGTAATCAATCACAAACAAGTGTAAAATTGTGGTCCTTAAATTCATCAATCTATGATGATTTGAAGTACTATCGGTTCAACAAAACATAGGGTATTAGGATAACACATTTTTTGTTTTAGGATTACATAATTAAAGTATAAGAATTAATTTCTTTATAGAATAAGAGAATAAGAAAAATATATTCATGACAAGTAGAGTTCCATTCTTTAACTAATTTCTACCAGAAACTCATCTATCACTCTAAAAGATAATAGAACGTAAAAAAATATTCTATTTATACTATTCATATAGGGTTCCAAAAAAAGAATTTATAATTCATCTACGAGAACTTTTAAAAAAAACTACATTATTTAATCCCGGACATCACGTGGCTCAGTGGTAGGTGATACACCCTTGTCGCCCTTCGGTTGTGGGTTCAAGTTTCGCTGCCTTGCCGGACGCGACGGGTTGCCGCCCGACCTCCGGGTTGTCCTTTTATGGCAATCCAAAATAATCCAAACTAGAACTATCCAAAATACTTCAATCCAAAATTTATAAGGAAGGTAAACACAATGAAGATCCTTCTTTTTTTTTCACGTAATAACATGTGATCACCTTCATCATGTATTTTTCTTAAACACTACAAAATCCCGAATTATCATAAAACCTTATTGATTACATTCATGATCCCTTATAGAATAATAGATATACTCCTTCAATCCAAAAATGTTGTAAATCCCAACAATGATGGAATATACAAATCATTAATCAGTTTCAAGGTAGTCATGAATATCCAATATAATTTATCCAAAACAATCATGTATTATTCTAAAATCACTACCTCGGTATCAGAACCATATTATGGTTTATCTTTCTCTCAACCATATATTTTCCAAAAATTTAACCTGCTATTGAGTCACTTTTCTTTGTTCCACACAATCTCAAGTCCATAATGAAATAATACTGCAGTACAATACTTATATACTCCATAATTATTATAACATGTAAATTTTTGATACAACACTCAAATTACAAAATCAACATAAGAACTCTAATCATTCCTCGTCTTCTGTGGTAGTATCATAACTTGATTATTATCCAATAGCATCATTTGCGGGATAGTATGATGACTGAGGCATAGGATCGCGTAGTGTCCAAACTCCTAGAAAATGAAGCATTATACATTTGAAACCATTTTATTACCCTTACAGTCACATACTTTGTTCCATTTTCCTCCACAATTATAACAAACTCCCATTCCTTTCAGGAAAGTTCTAGGGTGTTTCTTCCCACAGTTATCACATATGGGAAAATTCTTCTTTTCCCTCATCCCTTTATCCATCTTTCCCTCTTCCATCCTTTTCTTCTCTTGCTACCCTTCAAAGCCATAGGACTCAGTAAACTCTTTACTTATCTTATCAACACATGATATTATTTCTTCATATAACGATAATACATTGGAGACTATTTATCTTATAAATTCTAGCTTAAGACCATGAAAGATATGATCCTTCCTTCTCTTTGGATCATTTTCATTGCGGGAGTTCTCATTCCTTCTACTGGGCGCCATTTCCAAACAATGGCATACACTAGATTAGTTTATGAATAACAATACCTAATCCAAAACCTATAAAACACATAACATAAATTAAATAGTTTATGGATATAATCCATAATCATAAAAATGACTCCTTTTAGGAAGTATATACTCATAAACCCTTCATAATGGTTTGACTAGAAAATGAGAATTATCCTAAGCATATCCCCTGGAAGTGTCGTAACCAAGAGTGCAGCAAGGCCCGTTTTCGTGCACCAGTTCCCGTTCGAGTGTAGTTCAGAGCGGTGTTTTCGGGTTTTACCCCTAGGAACTTCTGTTCCAGAGCCGCCTCTACCTGCTCGTATCCAGACAGGGATGTATTTCTCAAAAAACTCACAAAATCTCTACAATACCAAAATTCTAGGAAGTTCTTCTATACTAATCCTCAAATTCCATCTTAAATCTATGGGTTCCAATCAGATTTTATCTAAATCTAGCTTCCATGGTTTCTACTAAACTTCATCTGATACCAACTGTAACGCCCCAACCCCAGTTACCTAGAGTCGGTGCATTATTACATAACATTGGCATGATCACAAGAAAGATCAATTCTAGAAAGACCGACTGGTTTAGTAGCCTTGGAAACACTAGATATATTCATAATGTTTTACATTACATCATAAAGTGAAAAACTACTACAACAACATAATGTCTCCATAGTCCACACTATTATCCCCTCATAATATCCCTGCAGGTCATTCATAACATACTTCTTCACATCCTGGGAAAATAAAACATAGAAAAGGGGTGAGCTCAAATGCCCAGTAAGGATAACAATATAGTGGATACTTTCCAAAATAAGCATAAACATTTAAGGAAATGTATAACTAAAACAAAATCCTTTTAAACAGGAACATAAACATAGTATGGAAAAATTAAAATTAAATAATTCCATTTACTTATTCACATGGATATTATCAATAACCACTTTCATAATGATAGAATGCATGATACCGAACATTAATTTATGTGTTGAGGCCTCGTGCCAATACCTAAGGGATAACTGTAACCGGAACCCAACCCGGAGAGCCTCTGTAACCGGACTCCATCCCAGAGTGCCTCTAATAATCGGACACCAACCAAAAGTGCCTCTAATAACCGGACACCAACCTGGAGTGCCTCTAATAATCGGACACCAACCCTGAGGGCTTACTTTTGCCGGTCCCTAACCCGGAACATACTAGTCCAACACATTCTTCTTACGAAGAGGATGAAATATAACATAAACATTCTTATTAAAACTAACTTACAAAATGTCAAAACTGTAATCATAAACCATTAATGGAATAAAAAATAACTCATCGATAGTCAAAAATATCACAAAGACTTAAATACAATATGGATGATTTGTATCATAATAAATAAACTTGAAAAAAGTTTAAAATTTATCAAAGGACGTTGACATAGATGAAATCAATACTATTTGAGAGAAATATCTCTTTTTTTTAAATCATTTAAAAGTTGCATAATTTTAGAGAAAACCTTTATTTTGAAAATATCTTTATAAGCTTGTGATGGAAGCTTCAAAGGTGTAATAACGGCGGAGAATAACCGCACCCGCCATTCAAGTTAAAAAATACATTCTTACCTTAATTTTGTCAAAAAGTTAAAAAGGACCTTGTTTGGAAAAATGACGGAAAGATTCCATTATAAACCTCTTATAAAAAGTCAAATAAGCGTATAAATTTCTTTAACCCGTATTCTTGTAAATAGTAAGAATGTTTTTAAATAAATTTTTAAGAAACATGGATGTGGCTGATAAAGATATCCCAGAAGATTATTACGTATATACCTCCTCGGATAATGAAGAGATTTCGAAATAAACCCTTACCAATTTGGCAACTTACGAAACATACAACCCATGAAAGAGGTATCATACAATGAATTTGTAAATACACATAAATTAAAGTGTATTACACAAAAAATATAAATATGGGCAGTACATACACCCAAAAAATGGTAATGGTGGAAATATAGCATGAATCTCACGAGAATAAGGAGTGAGATGAAAACCCCTTACCTTGTACATTTCCTTGGTTGGGGTAGGTTAACCTCCTCTTCTTCGGGTTCTTCCTTTTGATTTGATCAAAAGGGCTCTGTAAGATGGCTTTATGATCAAACTAAGGCCTCTAGGTTGTAGTCATGGAAGTTGGGAGAGTATTTGGGCAGAGTTTGGCCGAACCAAAAGGCTTTGAAGGTGTAAAAAATGATAAGGAGGAGTGCCCTTTTATAAGAGGGGTGAGGGGCACCTTTGGAAAAGCTAGAAATATTAATTTATAATAAATTTATATTCAGTTTCTAATGGCTCCAAAGTGGATTATTTAAATGTTAATGTGGGGATAGGTCGAAATCCATTCAACCAATAGAATTTAGACAGGTTTGGGATACTATATTAACCTTATATTTAACTATTAACTCTTAGTTAATTAGTTTGACATTTACCATGTCACTTTGTATTTTTATATTATAAAGTTAAAAACATACTATATACATCCAAGAGACCCCCAAGTGGTCCATTAATGGTAAAAATATCATGATATAAGTTTCGTGGCCGAACCATATATTTTTAGGAATTTAATATCAATTAATAATATAATATTTGTTTTAAAAACTCTTTTATGTCAATTTTGACACTATTCAATGGTTGAATTTTATGAAACTCATAACAGAATTATTACTTAGAAAAAAGTGAATTAAATCAATAATAATATGTAATATTATCTTATAAAATTAGTGTAATTCATTAAAAGTTTCATATTATATTTATTTGGGTATTTATAATATCAATTATTTTAATTTGTCACTATTATGGTAATTACTTCATCGTCATTGTGTCGTAAATAAATTAAATTATTTAAAGTCTAAAAATTATAAATAAAATATCATTATGTAGGAAATATTTTTATCATTATAATTAATATTTATAGTTGAAAATCAAACATATATAACCCTATGTAAAAATTTGTTTTCTAAAAGATATATGCTTATGTCATTTTTGTACTTATTTTAACTTAATTAAAATAAAGTGTCCCTATAACCTACAAGTGGATCCATGGGGTCCCCAAATCGACCCAAAGATGCCTATGGTCGAACATGTATCAAAACATAAGGTTAGGACACATTTTAGGGTAATTTATTATTATTATAATAATATTTTTAACCCTTATTTACCAGATTTACCCTTAACCATGGTAAATAAAATATTTACCAAAGTAATTATTCAAAATGTCTAAAACTAAAGGTTACCTATTTACACAGTTGGAAAATCCTGATTCCAAATGTGGAATCCATTTTTCCAAATTCAAAACACAGAAGTAGCAGAAATTAATTTAAAAATAATTCCCGTTGTTAAAACAAAAAGCGTATTTTGAAGAGATAATAACAATAAAAAGATTGACACTTGTTTATGTCTGGTTTAATTGAAAAATTATCTCCAATGACCATCATTGTATTAAATTGTAAAAATATATTCTAAATATACTTTAAAACCACTAAAATTCATTATATATCACTATTAATTATTTTGATTAAAAAAGTTGTTTTTAATAAAAATTTAGTAATTTTCACTATTCATCAAAATATTAAAGTTATCCGAAAAGTACCAAAATTTCACCTTAGGCTAAATTCGATATTCTGAATCCAAAAATTAAGTCCATTTTGAGAGAGAAAATTTCAAAAAGTAGGTATTACTATTCATAACGGCTAGTTTGATTGGTTGTGGTGTGTGTTAAAACTCGAAGTTGCGTACAACACACGCTACTGTATTATTCATAGGAAAGCGTATTGTGGAAGAATGGGATGTTTCATTTTAAAATTTTGATTTCCCCATTTATTCAAAATGTTTAAAATATTGTATTTAAAAAGGGACCACTATTAAAAGTTGATAAATGTGCAATACTGAAAATGAATTTGTTCTTGCATTATGTCTATGAAACTCATAATATGGATTCTAAAATTATAAGGATTATATAAAGTTTAAAATTTAGTTAATACTATCCATAACCTCTTTTTAATGTCTTGTTTGGTATGTCATGGTTCGATTGAACTCGGTGTTGCTTATAGTGCAAGTTATTGAATTATTTTGAAGAAATAACACACTATGAAATCTCGGGGTGTTACATTCATAAACATCATCCATTCATAAAATAATCCATATAAAAAAATTTATATCTTATCACCATATGAAAAATCAAACCATGTAAATAATAGAAACATTATTCTTGAAACATAACTATATTAAATAATGTCATCATAGATGGAAAATAGTTTTGATAAAACAGTTGAGATGAATCCTTGAGAAAAATATCCTTTCCTCTTCAGAATCATTTTCTTTTCTCAAAATGATATGAAATTTATAAGATATGATTTTTTGAATATAATCATGAAATATTTTATAGGATTAATTATTTAAATAAGGCATTATGAAATCGTAAAAATCTTTTCACACCGTATAAGTTAAAAAAACATTCTCCTCATTCTTTTAACGGAAAAGTTACTAAGTAGCACGTGTGGTAAAAAAAGATTAATTCCATAAAACAAATTAAAAGTAAAAGAGGGTTAAACATGGAATTAAACATACACGGAATAATATTAAATATATTATGAAAAAGATATTTATGGACATGGATGAAAAATATAACCCTAGTAAATACTTAAGTATAAGCAATTCCGGATAAAAATGAGATTGCAAAATTATCCCTTACCTTATGTCAAATTTCATCTGTAAGTATCCAAGACTCTTATATAGTAGGGTTAAACATATAATTAACTTGTAACATAACCATAATAATATTTATGATATCATATATGACTCACTTACGACTTTATATTACCGGTTTATTTTTCAATTCCATGTTAAAGAAGTGTTTTCGGTAAAATCATTTCATTTATTGTATGTGTTTTGACTTGTAGTTATTATTGTAATTACTTCTATCAGGATTACATACATCCAGAATTTAAAACATGATTTATATATATTCATAATACAATAGGCCGATAAATGGAATGAAATACACCATTCATGGAGACGGTAGTCCGTATGTATGCATAAACGTTGTTTTCCATTCCTTTTTGACTTGAATGGGAGTAAGTAGATGACATATATATATATACACATAAATCAAGTAAAGTTATTATGTCATATGTATCATTATTATTAATTATATATACTCTATAATCATTCTTGAAAGGTGAACATGGAGAATGAATCTCATCCCGTCGTGGAGACGGTAATTCGTATGTACGCACGAGCGATGATATAGTTCCCTTAATTATTTAATTGTTTTGGAGTGGATGATAGAATATCTCAGAAGTATTATCATGTTATAATAATCATATATAGTAATTCTTTACACCATTATACCCATCCAAGTATGGTGGTGGTGGAAAACAGATTACACCACGGCGTGGAGAAGGTATTCCGTACGTACGCACGCGATGTGATTTTGTTTTCCGTAGGATGGATAGAAGGTGAAATTTGGTTGTTTCATATTTATAATAACATATCAATATATTAGTGATAATTATCTTATTACATTACAATGAAACAGATAAATAATAGAAGTATAAGAAGAAATAAATTTGAATGAATCGGTAAAGTATATTACCTCTTCTTTTACACGCCTCGTCTAAACCTCTTCTTCGGGCACTAAAGTTTGTCTATGAATAATAACAATACCTCTAGTATGTTTATAGGGAAGTTGAGAAGAGAAATGGATTGTATTTGGATGAGCTTGAAGGCTCAAAATTTTGTGAAGAGAAGAGGGAGGAGGAACCCTTTTATAAGAGAGGAGAGGGGCAGTTTTGGAAACCTCAAAAATAATTATTTATAATAAACCCAAACCCCACATAAAAACTTCAAAACGGAATAAAATCTGAATATGAGACGTGATATGGTTGTCATATCTTCAGACAATAAAATTTATACATGTTGGGAATTTATTTTAATTTTTATCAACTTGATTTATCCTTATTTAATCTATTTAATTTTATTTGTGGTAATAATATTCTAAATTTTAAATTGTAATAAATAGTTACTTATGTGTTGTTAATTTTCCTTAAATGGATAATTTATGAAATTTTAGACCATATAAGTTCCAATTTATAATTTTCAAATATTTTTGTGATTTTTTAAAAATTTAATAATATGTTATTTTTATAATATTACATTAGTGTCAATTTTAACACTTTTCATTTATTGGAATTTAAATAAAATCCACACATAGGATATATTCAAAAATATATATAATAGATTCATAACATGTCATATATATCTAAAAAATTTGGGGAGCACATTAAATAGTTCATATAATATATATTTTCATATTTTTAATATAATTTACTTGATATTTCCCTTAATAAATTAATTACTACGACATTTTTTTATAATTATTTAACATACATATTTTTTCATAAAAATTAAAAATAAAATACTATGATCCTCATAAATCTAATATAATTAATAAGAATACTTTTTATCGAATTTTTCATCTAAAAATCACAACATTTAAATTGGTATATTTAATATATTATGAAGGTGACAACATTCAAATCATTTAAAATAAAATAATATAAGTGCCATAATAAAATTAATAAAGCTTAAAATGGTCCAATATTCGACCATTGGATGCTTATGGATTACATTTACACGACCAATAAGTATTTTTCCAGGTTTTGGGCCTTTTATGTTCACTATTTGTTTAATAAAAACACTATTATTGATTTTTTACTAAAAAAACAACTTCTGCATCACTATTATGTCACCATTAATGATAATTATTTAATCCTTAAAAAATCCAAATAAATTCACATGATGTACATAATTTTATTATACTTCTAGTGAATATTTATGTTCGATGTTTTATGAATATTGTCACTAAATTAAAAAATTATTACACTTATAAGATATAAGAGAGTGACATGTTGTCACTTTCTTTGGTTTTAATAATAATTAATCATTTTCCTGGTCAAAATTCCATTAAATGAATCTATTCTGACCCTTAGGTGGTATGGGTCATCTTTTATTCATCCAATAGTATTTTTTTAGTTGTTAGGGTAATTTTATAATCTTAATTTTACCCTTAATTACCAGATTGACATTTAACCGTAGTAAATAAAATTTTCCGTAGTTACTATTCATAATGTCTAAAAATAAAAAGTATCCTATTACTATAATTTGGACACAATAATTCCAAATATGTAATACATTTTTTCAAATTCAACATACAGAAGTTTTAGTATTTAATTTAAAATGAATCCCGTGGTTGAGAAAATGAATATTAAAAGTTAAAACATTGCAAAAGATTGAAATGTTTTTGCCTATGAATTCAATGTAAGAATAGTAATAATGACTTCAATTATAGTAAATGGTAAAAATATATTCTATTTTTACTTTAAAACCATTCAATAATATATTTTAACCATATAAATTATTTTTATGAATAATGTTGTTTTCAATTAAAATTTAACATATTTTTAATATTCATCAAAATAAAAAACTTATCTGAAAAATATAAAACATTTATCCAAATTAAATTTTCATATCCTAATTCCCTAGAAGAAGTTCAGTTTGTAAAATTGAATTAGTAATCATGTTAAATACTATATTTATAGTTGGTGTTCCATCAAAAGGTGGAAAAATTGTATTTTTTGAAAAATACTTATTTTACCCGAAAAAATTATTTAGTTCTCATACAATGATGGAGAATATGTATAAGATGAATTATTATGTAATAAAATTCAAAATGCATTTAATACTATTCTTTACGGCTAGATCATAATAATATATCATTGTTTAGTAAAATTCTGTATTGTATACAACACACGCTATTGAGGAAGGTCGATCTTGCATGCAACAGAAGCCAAGAATAGTGTTTCTGTATATTACAATCAAATATGGTTTTCTGTATTGCACATGCTAATAATGGTGAAACATACAACAAAAGACATAAAAGAAATTAAAATTATATTTCTCATAAAATCTTGGGGTGTTACATTCTACCCCCCTTAAAATGATTTTCACCCTAAAAATTCATTAGGGTTATAAATCTTTTATGTCTTGAAAGTTTCATTCATAGAAACCCAAATCGTAAAAATCAATACTAAAACATAATTTTAGAACGGAAAGTTAGAAACATAACATTCACACAAATAAATTCAACACTAGGTTTCCACATAAGAGAATATAGGTGAAAATATGGATATGGAAGAGAAATCAAACCATCATGTTCTGATGATGAGTGGTAGAGAACATGTCTTTGAAAAATCCAATAATAACAAAGCCAAAAATTTGTGATGATCTAAGGTACCATATGATTCATCGGATATGAGTGTAATAAGACAACATTTTTGGTTTTCAAATTCATATCCCTAAAGTTGATGAATTTTTTCATAAGGAGAAACACCTACTTGATTTTATTGTAATATCATCATTGGGCATTCCATGAACAATTTCCACTTCATCACTTATTTAATGAAACGAAGATGAATTTGTCCTTCTTGAAATGTTAGTAGATCATGCAACAGAATGATAGGTTATTCTATCTGTCTCAAACATAAAGTTACCAAAAGATATTGAATACAGCTAAGTCCATCTATAGTGAGACTAACCGTGTATGATTCTATAAATAGACTTATACATCAACTATCATACCAATTAATAAAATAAAACTACTTTCTACTAACCATGGACTTCTAGTTGGCTAGTGGTAAGCGATAAAGGATTTTTTACTTCGGTTGGGGGTTCGATTCCCACAGCCTTGTCTAGTGTGACGGGTTATCACCCATCATATGAGTTGTAATTTTTCTAAAATTATTCTATTCTAAGATTTTAGAAATAATATCAAAAATTTATATCCTTAAACAATACTATCTGATGACTAATTTAATCCATTTTAATCTTTAGGCTTATCCAAAATAATTCTATCCAATCACATAGTACAAAGAAAAATACTACAAGAGGGGTCATATACGAAGGATGTTTTTACCATCATTTATCCCTCATATATCATACGATATATCTTGTTGGTCTTGTTCCAAACATGTTAATACCTTAATCATGTATTCTCTTGAAAAATTAATACCCATTGAACATTAGTGAAAACATGAATTCTTTCAAAAGATAACTCTTTCCACATACCAAAATCTAAATATTTCTATATACTCAAACAATGATATCACTTTGTTATTATATCATTCATGAGATCATTAATACTATCAAACATATTATTATATCTTTATCTCTTCATTATGTTCATATCATCAACATTATAAAAAATCCTGAATATACTTTCATGGTTACTGGTACCATTCAACATATATTTTCAAATACTATAGGAAAAACAATAGTGTAACAATACTTATATGTTTCTCTATTCCACAGTACCATTAAATTACCTAGACAACATAACTCTTAATAAACATACAATCATTCCACAACCTTCTTAAACAATTGACGGAGATTCATCATTTTATTCCTCAACACATCTTTAATTTCATATATAATTTATAGTCAATTCATCATCACCAACATAAATACTACTCAAACGAACATGTTGATTCCCTTTATGAGATTTTCCATTAGGACATTGGTTTGCATAATGCCTGTACAATACACATTTAAAACAATTAACCAATTTTGATGTCTTATCGATACCATTATATTTGTCCATGGTGTTAAATGAACATTTTCTTTTGCAATTACTGGATTTGAGTCCTTCTTTTCCACACCGAAAGCATCTCCCAGTTCCTTTGAAACCTTCTCCCTATTTCCTCTTACCATGTGATTTACCTGGTGGAAATTGGACATCCATTCCTCTATGATCATCATGAAACTCCATATTTCTCATATTATTTGAGTCATGAAACTTACCAAAGTTGAGATTATTGATCATATTATGATATTTCTGATTTGACATAATAATGATGTTTGGAATTCCCAATACCATTTCATTTGGTTTCTGATGAATAGTATCATTCCATTGTCTAGCATATCCTACAGTATCGCAAATCTTCATGTTTCCAGCCATTTTCTAAAACCCAAAAAGAATTGTGTGAGAGGGAAAAATCATACTAGAAAAACTACATAATAAAAGGGGTGTACCATCAATCTCTAACACCATAGGTTTAACTCAAAGATGATAACATTTATTATAGGACTATAACATATACTTAAACATAACCTTATAGACATCCCTAGACATACCTTAGAAATATCTCTACGGATATCACTAAATTATTCGCATCCATGTTTCCAAAGGTTAGCTAAACCATTGTAATGATAAGAATTGTAGAGAACCATGATTTATGTACATGTAAATTACATTACTTTTGAGGAATACCTAATACAAAACAAAAACAGACACCCAAGGACCATAATATTTTGAGTGTCTTTGGAAACTCAGAACAAAATCTTTTAATCATGGTGAAAGTTCTTCAAAATATCCCATAAAAACCTTCCTCATTTGGTTTCTTACCAAAAACCATTATTTATATCCTGGGGAAATGAAAACATAAAAAAGGTGACCTCAAATACTCAGAATGTGTAAGAATGGACATAATAAAACAAACCATATATATTTGAACATAGAAACATGAACATATAGTTTAAACATTAGAATCTTGAGTTGTCAAACAAATCATGGTAGTACGTAAGGCATAGATAATAATGAATCATTAATCACGATAAAATTTCATGGGAATAAAACATGTAATTGTGGAAACCCATTAATCACATGATATGATTTCTATAGTCGCCATGGCATTTATACCAAGACCATCATTGTGGATAATGTACATTACTGAACTCTGTTAACTTTTTGGTTCAGCCCTGTAATACTGAACCTGATTTACTTTCCATTCCTATAATGTCTATCGCATGATATATAAATCATTACCCAATGCATTGTATGGACATATAGGTCCCACCCACCTCATAATGAATTCATTCTCATGTGTTCCCCAAAATAAACATAAATCATTGATCATAACCCAAAGAATAAAATGGGATTCATAAACATCATCCCAAAATAACATAATCCATATAAAACAAATTGATATCATTTCATCATATGAAAAATCAAACCTTGTAAATAATATAGAAATTATTATTGAAACATTAACATATTAAATAATGTCATCATAGATGGAAAATAGTTTTCCATAAAACACTTGAATTGAATTCATGAGGAAAATATCCTTTCTTCTTCCAAAACATTTTCATTTCCCAAAATGGAATGCAATTTAAAATAAAAGAATTTTTTTCAAAATAATTATGAAATCTCGAAGAGGAATCTTTATGTAAATAAGGTGTTCTAAAATCATAAAATTCTGTTCACACTATAGAAGTTAAAAAACATTTTACACCTACTTTTAATGGACAATTAAAAAAGTACCAAGTATGGTAAACAAAAAAATATAACGTCAATAACACAAATAAATAGTCAAAGAGGGGTAAACATGACATTAAACATACATGGGATAATATTAAACACTTTATGGAAAACATTTTTATGGACATGGATGAACAATATAACACTAGTAAATACTTAAGTATAAGAAATCCTGGATAAAAATGAGATAGAAAAATTATCCCTTACCATATGTAAAATTTCATCCGTATGTGTCCGAGACTACTGTATAGTGGGTTTAAACATCTTATTAACATGTAAAATAACCATAATAATATTTATGATTTCATATATCATTCACATATGACTTTATATTACCCGTTCTTTTATCAATTCCATGTTAAAGTAGTGTTTTGGGTAAAATCATTTCATTTATTGTATGTGTTTTGACTTGTAATTATTCATGTAATTAATTATATCATGATTAATTACTTCCATAATGTAAAACATGATTTATATATATTCTGAATATAATAGATCGATAAATGGAATGAAATACACTGTTCATGGATACGTTAGGTCGTACATATGGATGAACGTTGTTTTCCTTTCATTATTAACTTGAATTGGAGTAAGTAGATGACATATTTATATATATATACATAAATATAGTAGAATTATTATGTCATATATATCATTATTATTCATTATATATACATTATAATCATTTTTGAATGGTGAACATGGAGAATGAATCTCATCGAGTCGTCGAGACGGTAATCCATACATACGCACGAGCGATGATATCGTTCCCATAATTATTGAATGGTTTTGGGGTGGAAGATAAAATATCTCATAATTATTATCATGTTATAATAATCATATATAATTATTCTTTACACCATTATACCTATCCAATTATGGTGGTGGTGGAAAACAAATTACACCACAGCGTGAAGACGGTATTCCGTACATACGCACGCGCATTGGTTTCGTCTTCCATAGGTTAGATTGAAGGTGAAATGGGGTTTGTTTCATATTTATAAAAACATTTCAGTATATTTTTTATAATGAAGTTTTTAATTTACAAAAAAGAAAATAAATAATAGGGAGTAGAAGAAGACATATATTTTAAGGAATCGGTATATGATATTACATCTTATTCGACGCACCTCTTCTAAATCACTTCTTTGGAAAATAATGTTTTTCTATGAACAATATGAGGACCTATAAAGTGTTTCTAGAGTAGTTGAGAATAGTAATGGACAGGTGTTGGATGATCATGAAGGCTCATAATGTTGTGAAGAGTAGAGGGAGTAGGTTCCCTTTTAGAAGAGAGGAGAGGGAAACTTTTGGAAACCTCAAAAATATTAATTTATAATAAACCCAAACCCCACATAAAAACATAAAAAATAACTCAAATCCAAATATGAGTTATTATAGGGTTGTATTATCTTCAGAAAATAATATTTATACCTGTTGGGAATTTATTTTAAAACTTATCAACTAGATTTATCCTTATTTAATATTTTTAATTTTATTTATAGAAGTAATATTCTAAATTTTAATTTTTAATTAATAATTACTTATGTGTTGATAATTGTCCATAATTGAATACTTTATTACATTTTAGACCTTATAAATTTCAATTTATAATTTTCAAATATTTTTTTTATTTTTATTAAATTTAGTAATATGTCAGTTCTATATAATAACAATAGTGTCAATTTTAACTCTATTCATTTATTTTAATTTAAATAAAATACAAACTGAGGATATATTTGAAAAAATATATATAATAGATTCATAACATGTCATATTTATCTATAAAATTTGGGGAGCCCATTAAATTGTTCATATAATATATATTTTAATTATTTTAATACCATTTACTTTATATTTCCCTTAATAAAATAAATACTACAACATTTTGGTATAAAATTTTTACATATTTATTTCTTACATAAAAATTAAAAATAAAATACTATGATCCAAATAAATATAATATCTTAAATAATAATACTTTTACTCGTTTTTATCATCTAAAAATCACAACATTTAAATTGTTATATTTATTAAATTATGAAGTGACAACGTTGACATCATTTAAAATAAAATAATATAAGTGTCACAATCGCATTTATAAGGATCCAAATGGTCAAATATTTGACCATTGAATGAATATGGAATACATTTACACGACCCATATGTTTTGGTTAGGTCTTTGGGACTATTATGGTCACAATTAGTTTAATAAAAACTCTATTATTTATTTTTTACTAAATAAACAATTTCTTATTTATTATTGTTTCACCATTAATGAAAATTATTTAATCACTAAAAATTCTAGATAAATTCACATGATGTAGATAATTTTATTAGATTTCTTCTGACTATTTATTTTCTATGTTTTATAAATTTTATCACTAAATCAAAAATATTACACTTATAAGATATAAGAAGTGACATGTTGTCACTATATTTGGTTATAATAATAATTACATCATTTTCATGGTCAAAAGTCCATGATATGAATATATTCTGACCATTAGGTGATATGGGTAGATATTTGTTCATCCAATATAATTTTTTCAGTTGTTAGAGTAATTTTATAATCTTATGTTTACCCTTAATTTCCCAATTTACCTTTAACTATTGTTAATAAATTTTAATTTAGCTACTATTGATAATGTCTAAAAATAAAAAGTATCATATTAGAAAAATATGGGCCTACTGATTCCAAATATGGAATCCATTTTTCCAAATTAAAAACATATAATTTACAGTATTTAATTTAAAATTAATCCCGCTGATGAGAAAACGAGTTTTAAAATTTAAAACATTGCAAAAGATTGAAATATATTTTCCTATGAATTCAATGTAAAACTAATGATAATGACTTCAATTATATTAAATGGTAATAATATATTTTATTTATATTTTAAAACCATTCAATAATATATTTAACCATATTAATTATTTTGATGAAAAAATTTGTTTTTAATTAAAATTTAGCGTATTTTTACTATTAAGAAAAATAAGAAACTTATCAGAAAAATATAAAACATTTATCCAATTTAAATTTTTATATCCTGATTCCATGGAAGAAAATTAATTTATAGAATCGAACATATAAAAATTTCAAAAACTAGATTTAATTTGTGTGTGCCATCAAAAGGTGGAAAAACTGCATTTTTCGAAAAATATTTATTTTACCCGAAACAATTATTTGGTTCTCAAACAATATTATAGAATATGTGTAAGATGAATTACTATGTAATAAAATTAAAAATGTAGTTAATACAATTCATAATGACTATATCATAACAATATATCATTGATTAGTGAAACTCGGTATTGCGTACAACACACACTATCGAGGAAGGTCGCTTTTGTGTGCAACAGGAACCGATAATAGTGTTTGCGTATACTAAAAGCTAATACGGTGTTGAATATAGCACAATATAATCATGGTGTATCATACAACACATGACATCAAAAAATTAAACATGATATTTATAATAAAATCTGTAGGTGTTACGAATAGGACCCATGAGCAAGAAATAAATTTTTTCCCAACCAAATGTTTAGACATAAAAAATTCATCTCCTTTATTATTATAAAATATATTTTTTCAAAGAAAAGGAAGTTCAATTTTACAGCTATGTATACCTTGAAGTTTTCCTAGGAATCACTTTATTAATTTTAACAATAATATGTCTTCCATATTTTCCATTATTTATTACTCTATAATCTTCTTAACCCATTAATGATTACAGTCTTATTGAGTGAAGGTTTATGTTTTTCATAGGCCACCCATTGTGTGTCTTCAAAATTAAAATATTTGTCTATCTTTTCTTATTATATGACTATAATGAACAGATCATTTATTAAGGAAATTATATTTTCTTAAATAATAAATTCATCATTAACAAATGAATATATCAAAAATGCATGAACCAATTTATTTCTTTTATATATTACAAGTTATATATTATTTGATATAAAAGACAGCTATGAGTCCTTAAAAATGATTATATAGTTGTTATATGTTGATCATGTGATTATGATATATTAATGGTTATGATAAAATAAATTGAACCAAACATAAGAAGAAATGACATGGACCTATTGGCTCAAAACATATAAAGACCAATTATTAGACCTTGTAAGGGAGATAGATTCACCACATTTATCACCTAACCAATCCAATTTTGAGATTTAACAACTAATTCATGAGGAATATTGTTTACTAGTGAACATAAAACACACTAGGATCTAGATGAAATATATGTTAACTGATCCAACCCATGAAAACAATAACATCACAGACATTTTTCTTAGGGTGGTCGCTACTCTGATAAAGTTCCCTTGATTAACTATGTAATTGTATGGATTTTGATGTTTTCTTTTTAAAAAACATGGATTGTATTTTTCAATTTAAATTATTACTTTTTAAATAATTAAAAAATGCGTTTGATAAAAACCATATTTTGATTTGATGACACAAAAATTTTATTTTTTTGAAAAACAATAGTTTCAATCAAAACAATATTTATTATGAATTCAATAATTTTTAAATAAAAAATATTTAAATAATTTTTTTGTTAATATATAATATTTATTTAACATATAAGATAATATAATTGTATGGAGTCCGATGTATGTTTTTTATAACAGTCAGAAAATTGTTACTGCAAAAAACTAGAATTTTTCAATAAATAAAGATTTTTTATTTAAAAGTATAAATTATCATATTTATATAATTATTTTGATAAAATGAAAATTATTTTTGAAATAATAACATTCACATTCCTTAACTATGATTTTTTTTTAATTTTCAAAGATAATTCAATTTTTATGTAATGTTCTAATATGCTATAAATATAATATTGGTATAATGACATCATAATGAACCAAAAAATATGTAAAATGTATCAAAATCCAAATAAGTATTTACCCTCTATAATACTATTTTAATGTTGTTTTATTAATATTAAATTTTTTTAGTTAATCCTTCAAAATCTGAATTATATTATGTGGTTTTAAAATAAATTCTCTATAATCATGGATCACATACAAAAAACCAAGGGAATTATTTTAATGTGTCATATTATTAGACTTATATAATAATTTAAACCAATCCAGTTTGGTATAAACCATGGTAATAACCATGGATTGGATTGATGTTTTGATTACTTTATCTTATAGAGTATAAAAAAAATATTTGGAAAACAATAAGGATCATTCCTTACTTTTTCTCTATAGCCACATCAAAAGTCACATTAATCATCAATAAATACCTTCATAGAATGAAATTAATTTTCCTTTCCTTTTATATATCCTTCCTAAGGTTCTGAAATGCTCTTGATACAATACTTCGATAATTTTAGGTGTTCCCTCCAAATGTAAGAGATCCTCATCTTGTGCAAGTTATTCCATAAAATTATTTATATTATTCCCATTAACATCTTATTATTAATTTTTTTATCTATTATTTAACACCACTGTACCTATATTTATTATTTAATAGTGATAATAAACACCCTTCATTCTCATTGGAACTTCACTAACATTCATCGCTATGCTTCCAAAATCATTCTATGTTTTTTCATACCAAATAATTGTTTAGTGAAAACAAGACCAATTTCCACTATTTTTTTTGTAATGACCCGTAAATTTCAAGAAATTTTTTTTCTTAATTTGCTTTGGAATTTTTCAAGAACGCAGTTTCTGACGGCACATGATTCCGAGGCCTGGTGTGCCTGGAATCATTTTCTAAAGTTTGTCTCGGGTACGTTCAGTGAACGAACGAGCGGGTTTTTCTAACATTTAAACTGGTGCTCAGAATCAAATTCTGAGGGCACCGATGGAATCGCAGCGCCGGTATTTGCTTAGAAACGGCTCTTCCGGAGTTGCGTTTGCTCGAGTGTGGTTTTGAATTTTTGGGTTTTAAGTTAAGAAATAAAATAAAGTGGTGCGACAACTTTTTTTTATTTCACATAAAGCCACTTAAAAGCCACTTAAAGCTGCTTAAGCTAAGTTAAAGAGGATATGGTACAATTCAAAATATCCTACCCTCTTGGTAGGATATTTGTGAGGTGGGGCCCGTACGAGCCCCACCGTTTCTTTTACGCTAATTAACGCACCCGTGAAAACCCTTTTTAAAAAAAGTCAACTGGGGCGTTTTCTTAAACAATTAAAAGCTCCGATTAATTGGGTGGTTTATTCATTGAAATTAATTCTATGAATTAATGGGTCGTTACTTAGTTTGTTTTTCATTCGTTGGCATGTAATAAAATAAGACCAACATTTTTCTTCTTGAGTGTTTTTCGTTGAAAGGATTTGACAGAAACCTTAAGTCCTTCATCCTCTTTCGCGAAAAACGTGAAAAACGTGAAGAATGCAAAGAACGCGAAGAACACGAAGAACGCCTACCTCCAACGAAGGGTGACGAAGAACTCCGAGCCCTTAGAGATCGACGACGCGACGCCAAGTACAACGACACCGACGATTCTTCTCCCGCGACGTTCTTCTGCGACGTTCCTTCATCCGCGACAAATATTCGATCATCCGTTGAGGTGAGAGATTGCGGACCTTTTAAATCTTTGTGGAATATAACAAAAACATGGATTTAATTGTTAGAATTAAATCTGTATGTTCTTGATCCTTGGAGTTCGTCGACGCAACGCCGTATACCGCGACGACGAGATGCCCTTCCGCAATGCGACAATCCTCTTCCCCCGCGACGATCAATTCCGAGAAGAGTGCACGTTCGACAACTTCGGCGAGGTAGGGATTTTATTTGAAAATAATATTCTATTCCCGTGGTTGTTTCCTTCAAAAAAACAATGAACCGGGATCAAGGTGCAATTTTAATTTATTAAAATTGTATCTTGTTGTGTTTTCATGTGTTGATCATTATTTCCCGATTGTTATCACCTAACGCGGAGGGTGCGGGCCAAACAAACACGGCATGAGAACCCTCCGCAGTTCTTCGTTGATGTGCGAAATGGAGATCGATGAAAAAACGGACTGCAGAGATGATTTGTTGATTCCGCAGTGAAGAATGGGACTCGGGAGGAGCCACGGCGCAGACGGATGTGGAATCGGACAACCGGAGCAACTCCGGTGGCCCGCGGAATCCACCGGTGGCCGGAGGCGGCGGGGCCCCGGCGCGCCGCCAGATAGAGCCGCCGCGGCTGAAGCCGCGGGGGTGGTGGCCAACCGGACCCGCGACCACGCGGTTCCGGCGACACACGGGACGCGGCAAAGCCGCGTTCGCTGACCCAGCGTGGCCCCACGGGGGGCCGTGAAACTTCATCCTGCGGGGGCAGCGTGCCCCGCCGTTCCTCCGCTCGGCCGCTCGGCCGAGCCAAGCCGGGCCGGGGCGCGCCCAACCGGGTCGGACCCGGACCATGGTCGGGTCGACCCGGTTCGGGCCGACCCAAGGGGGGTCGGGCCGGGTCGGTCCGGGCGCAGCCCCCCCGTTCCCAGACCTTTTCGGTCTTTTGCTCATAATTTGAGATACAGGCCTCCGAACGACGCGCCGTCAGTGGTGTTGCAATCCTTGGATCAAGACGGTTGTTTCGGTATATCAAACTCAAGGATTCGGAATACCTTGGATTCGGCCCGGTTGGTTTGTACACGAAACCAACCGGGCCCTCGGAGCAGAAACACTCATATCATGAGTTTCGGACGTCTGATTGACGTGCCGTCGACTTTGTTGTTTTCCTCTTTGTGAGACGGATCTTTTTCCTTACTCTTCCCGAGGTTTGGATGCAGGTGGAGTACGGTCGGGTTGGTTTTTCCTTAAAAACCAACTGGGCCACTGGGACGAAAAAGACAATATCTCTCAGACCGGGCGTCCGATTGACGCGTCGTCTGTTGCGTTGAGTTCCTGTTGACGATATGGAACTTTTGGATACATCAAATCTATACTAGGTTTTAGTTGATGTATCCGCCTCTTAGCTCATGGAGCGGCCCCTCCCGAACGAACATGCTGTGAGTGGGAACCCTAGAGCTGGCTGCGACTACTACTATGACGACGAAGACTATACAGAAATCCTCAGTGGATTCGAAGACGACGACTACAGCACTCAGAGATCCTTTGTGGGTCAGTGATACCGATCCTATGTGGGTCCGATCTTGTGTCGGTCAGCGCTCAGCGGTCCTGTGTGGGCCAACGCCTACAAGCCCTGTGTGGGCCTGATCCTGTGTGGGTATTTGATGGGGTTAATTTCCTATCGATCCTTTGTGGGTCAGATCCTTTGTGGGTCATTGCGAGGGTTATTAACTATCGATCCTTTGTGGGTCCGACGGCTTAGATGGATCCGTGATCATCTCTATCGTCATTTGAAAAAGTATACCTGTGTGAGCTGAATCCCTGTTTTGCTTTCCTTTGTGGATTGTGTAGTGCTATCATGTGTGGATTTAGGTTTTGTTTTCCTTTTTGGATTGTGTTGTGTTATCCTGTGTGGATTTACGTTTTGCTTTTCTGTGTGGGCAGTGTTGTACATGAGCTTTGATGTTGGAGCTGAGCGAGAATTGTATGACTTAGGTATATGTATGGGCATATACCTAAGCCGTGTCGGATGTTACATCGTGATTGTATATTTCCTATGTGGATTATCCGTTGTGGATTCTGGGAGACCTTCGGGGGTCTCGGGGTCCCTACGGAGTAGCTTATACTCACCAATGCATGGGTTATGCCCGCACTACGTTGTGTTAGTTGTAGACGACGGATAGCGCTGATCGTGGTGGAGGCATGCGGAGAAGGACAGTACCTGGAGGTGGACCACTGGGCGGGACGTACTCGGATCGGTCGGCTGGACCCGAGGAGCCGTAGAGGCTATCTGTACCCACCCTTCATGTGGGGCTTCCAGAGGACGCCTCGAAATTGTTGCTTTTTCTTTCAGTTTCTGTTTTTCCCCTTTCAGTTGTACTTTACAATTGGGCTTATATTTCCAGCCCCCGTTACTTTTATGCACTTAGTGTTGTACCATTTATTACATAGTTTTTACTTCTGCCTTCTTACTCTGTGGTGTTTGTTTTTTTACTTTACAAAGGCAATGCCTTCCCTTTTTCTTGGATTTACACCATGGTGCTAGTCGCCAGCCCCTGGCCTATGGAAGGCAGGCTTGGGGTAGTCACGGCACGGGCCCCGGGGATGGGTCCTGACAAATTGGTATCAGAGGAGTTCAGTTCTACCGCAGACTCTGATCTTTCTTCTATGTGAAGAAATAGTGTTAAGCGTATTGAGCATGGTTATCAGTCTCGGGAGCCCAGTGTTGGTGCGGCGGCCGACGTATCCATACACCGGGTCCCTGACTTCTGATTTCTGTCTTAATGCACGAAAACAATCATTGCATGTGTGTTTCAAGTTTTCTTTCTGATTACTTTGTATCATCTCACCAGGTATACTGTTTTGACCGTGGGGCACCTATTTCCTTTCAGGATGGCCCCAAGACGGCAGCCAACTAGGGTTCCGAGAGTTTTACGTGACGACAGCCCACCGAGCGATGAGGCCTCGGTACGTGGCCCTTTGACAGCAGAGGCACCGACGGTACCTCTACCCGCCGAGCCACCGATGCTTCCAGGACCAGCCGCTGACGATGCGCGTCGCCTTAGTGCACTGCATGAGCTCCAGCGCTAGCGACCACCCAGGTTCCGTAGGGAGACTGACCCCCATGCATCCGAGGACTGGCTGGAGGCAGTGGTACGTGTTTTCAGGCTAGTGAGGACACCAACAGACCTCATGGTGATCCTCGAAGCGAGCCTACTGCACGCAGAAGTGGGCCAATGGAGGAGCTTGATTCTCTAGGTGCATGATGAGGCATTTCTTCTCTAGACAGACTTTGAGGGCCTCTTCCACTCAGAGTTCGTCCCGGCCACCATCCGTGCGGTGCGCATCCAGGATCTTCTTCAGCTGCGGCAGGGTAGCTTGACGGTCGCCCAGTACTCGGCGAGATTTACCGATCTCTCGTGCTACTCGACCGACATGGTAGGAGACCCATTCTTCCGGGCTCGGAACATTGAGAATGGATTGAGACACTAGATCAGGGCATCACTGATCTCCCTCAGCATTCCGACTCAGGCAGGTGTACTGGAGCGGGCCCTATTGATCAAGAGCTTTCTTGCTGAGACTTCTCCAGCGGTGAGACCTACTGCAGGGAGGAACGTAGCAGAGTCTTCTACAGTAGGCAGTCGACGGATGACTCAGGGGTCCAGGCAGACCAGACCCTCACATAGACGACCTCAGGACACTGTCTCAGCAGTGCGGGGCACACAGCGTGGAGCCAGTCTTTCGAGAGGCAGGTAGTGTTACAGATGTGGTGGGCAGGGTCACATGGCTCGTGACTACCCGACCCACCGTGCCGAGGAGCAGCAGATAGTTGAGGGGCCACCCAGGAAGAGCCAGAGAATCGACCGTGGCAGTCCGTAGGGAGGAGGCAGACAAGGTAGAGGAGCTGGCCGAGCAGCAGGTGGTGTGCGACACTTTGAGGCTCTACCACCCCCACCACTAGGAGGTCCACCCTGACCATAGGGAGATGGCGGGCAGAGAAAGGCACAGCTCCAGGCAGCGGAGGCCTACGACCACAGTGCGCCCGAGATGATTCGAGGTACGATCTGTGTCTATTCCACCCTTGCTACAGTTCTTATAGACACAAGAGTGAGTCACTCTTTTATAGCCACTGCCCATGTTCGGAGCTCGGAGATTCCGACAGAGCCGTTGGCTCGATCCTTACGGCTAGAGACTCCTACGGGAGCAGACTCGACGATTACGCACTGGTGCCGACAGTGTGAGCTTACTATAGGAGGCGAGATCTTTGGCTAATATCTTCTTGTAGTGGCATCGAGGCCTTACGATGTCATCTTGGACATGGATTGGTTATCTACAGTCCATGTATAGATTGACTGTATTAGGCGCAAGGTGCGATGTGTACGCACTGACGGGAGCAGGTTCACCTACACCGGCGAGAAGGGAGCCGTCGCAGCACAGGATGGACTACCGTAGAGGAGAGGACAGCCCATCACTCATCATTTGGCTAGCCTCATCCTAGGAGCAGTTGACGTGCGGAGTCCTAGTTTTCCTGTAGTGGTGGATCATTACGCGGACGTATTTCCCGATGACGTTCCAGGGATACCTCCTCGCAGATAGGTAGACTTTCATATTGACCTATACCCTGGGACTGCTACGATATCGACTCCAGCATATCGGATGGCCCCCGCTGAGCTTTGAGAGCTACGGGTACAGTTGGTGGACTTGCAGGGCAAGTGATTCATCCGACCCAGTGTTTCACCTTGGGCTTCCCCGATATTGTTCGCCAAGAAGGTGGACGGGAGCTTACGAATTTGTGTCGACTATCGTCGCCTGAACTAGGTGACAGTGAGGAACAAGTATCCACTACTGAGGATTGACGACCTCATATATCAGCTCTAAGGAGCACAGTGGTTCTCAAAGATAGACCTCAGGTTAGGATATCATCAGCTCAGAGTTCGAGACACGGATGTGAAGAAGACGGCCTTCAGGTGTCAGTATGGCCACTATGAGTTCTTGGTTATGCCATCCGGAGTAACCAATGCTCTAGTAGTGTTCATGGGCCTCATAAACAGGATCTTTCAGCCATACCTCGATCGATTTTTCATAGTCTTCATCGACGACATTTTGATATACTCGACGACTAAGGAGGAGCACGCCTACCACTTACGGGTTGTACTAGACACACTCCGAGAGCACCAGCATTATGGAAATCTCTCGAAGGGTCAGTTATGGATACGTGAGGTCCACTTCATGGGGCACATCATCTCTGAGGCGGGATTTGTAGTGGATCCTGCGAAGATCACAGTAGTGCTAGCTTGGGAGCCACCCAAGAGCGTGACGGAGGTGCGGAGTTTCTTGGTACTAGGTGGATACTATCAGAGATTTGTTCTAGACATCTCCAGAGTTGCAGCACCACTCTCATATTTGAAGAAGAAGGGGAGACCCTTTGTGTGGTCAGACAGATTTTAGCAGAGCTTCCAGGAGCTGAGACAGAGATTGACCAGCGCACCTATCTTGAGGTTGCCTGAGGAGGGAGTAGGGTACGTAGTCTACTGCGATGCATCAGGGACCGGACTCGGATGTGTCCTGATGCAGGAGCGGGCATTGATAGCCTATGGATCACGTCAGTTGATGCCGCATGAGAAGAACTATGCCACCCATGACCTGGAGTTAGCAGGAGTGGTCTTCGCTCTGAAGACATTGCGACATTATCTGATGGGCGAGCGCTTTACAGTCTTTTCTGACCATCAGAGTCTCAGGTACATCTTCTCTCAGAAGGACCTGAACCTGAGATATCGGTGATGGCTCGAGTTTCTCCAGGACTATGACTTTGAGATAGTCTACACTCCTGGGAAGGGGAATGTAGTAGATGATGCTCTCAGCAGGAGGACGGGAATTAAACTACTTGAGGATGCGACAGAGCTGATAGCCGCTTTTCAGATATCCTTTGTGGATAGGGATGGAGTAGCCTTCCTTCAGTCTCTCACAGTCACTTCTCCACTACTGCACCGGGTCAGAGAGGCACAGCGTGGGGACGCCGACTGTGAGACGCGACATGCACTATTATTCTCAGGACATGCACCTGATGGCTTCTCCTTTGGAGAAGAGCACTAAATTCTTTTCAGAGGATGTAACTTAGTACCAGTCGCTTTGCTAGAGGAGGTTCTGAGAGATTTTCACACTTCTACTTTGGCGGTACATCCTCGAGTGGTGACGATGTACCAGGATTTCAGAAGACTGCACTGGTGGCCAGGCATGAAGAAGGCTGTGGCGGAGTTCGTTTCACGATGCCTCACCTGCCAGCAGGTGAAGGCAGAGTATCAGGTACCAGTAGGCTTGTTACAGACCTTGGAGGTCCTGGAGTGGATGTGGGACGAGATATCTATGGACTTCGTGACTGGACATCCACGCACTTCCAGAGGTCACAACTCCATTTCGGTGATTGTTGACCGACTCACCAAGTCGGCTCACTTCTTACCCATCAGAGAGAAGGGATCAGTGGAGAGCTTGGGGCGTATCTACGTTCATGAGATTGTATGGCTTCACGGTGTGACATCATCTATCGTCTACGATCGATATGCTCTCTTTACTTCCCGGCTTTGGAAGGGGTTTCATGAGGTGTTCGGGACGAAGATACGTCTGAGCACCACCTTTCACCCTCATACGGATGGTCAGATGGAGAGGACCATTCAGACTCTCGAGGACATGCTCTGCGCATGTGTCCTCGACTTTGGTTGCAGCTGGGAGGACCACCTACCCTTGGTGGAGTTTGCGTATAGCAACAGTTACCACTCCACCATCGGGATGACACCATACGAGGCGTTGTACGGCAGGCCTTGCAGATCTCCTTTGTGCTGGACAGAACCTGGGGAGTCAACACTTGTGGGACCAGAGATGGTTCGGGCCACGACAGAGAAGGTCCAGGTCATCTAGGAGCAGATGAGGACAGCTCAGAGCCGGCAGAAGTCTTATGCTGATAGGAGGCGGAGGCCACTAGAGTTCGAGGATGGCGACCACGTCTTCTTGCGTCCCTCACCTCGATGTGGATTACAAATATTTGGCTGAGGCAGAAAGTTGTCTCCACGCTTCATCGGACCATTATAGGTCCTCAGCAGGATTGCCGAGGTGGCTTATCTCCTGGCTCTACCACCTCAGTTGCCCCGGGTGAACGATGTCTTCCACGTATCTCAGCTGAAGATATACGTGCACGACCCGACGCACATCATTGACCATGGGGATCTAGACTTTGTTGATGGGGAGACATTTGTGGAGGTCCGGTGGAGATCAAGGAACGACAGGAGCGGGTCCTACGTGGATGATCGATTCCACTAGTGTGCATCAGATGGAAGCACGGGAACCTCTAGGAGAGCACTTGGGAGCGGGAGGCTCAGATGCGTGCTCAGTACCCACATTTGTTTCCCTAGTTTATGATGTATCTTTACGGGGACGTAAAGCCCTGAGGTGGGAGTAATGTAAAGACCCATAAATTTCAAGGAAATTTTTTTCTTAATTTTATTTGGAATTTTTCAAGAACGCAGTTTCTAACGGCACCTGATTCTGAGGCCAGGTGTGCCCGGAATCATTTTCCGAAGTTTGGCTCTGTACATTCAGTGAATGGACGAGCGGGTTTTTCCAACATTTAAACCAGTGCTCGGAATCAAATTCTGAGGGCACCGATGGAATCACAGCACCGGTATTTTCTTAGAAATGTCTCTTCCGGAGTTGCGTTTGCTTGGATGTGGTTTTTAATTTTTGGTCTTTAAGTTAAGAAATAAAAAAAAAGTGGCGTGGCAACTTTATTTTTATTTCACTTAAAGCCACTTAAAATACACTTAAATATGCATAACCTATATTAAAGTGGATAGGGTACAATTCAAAATATCCTACCCTCTTGGTAGGATATTTGTGAGGTGGGGCCCGCACGAGCCCCAGCGTTTCATTTCCGCAAAGTAACGCACCCACAAAAACCCTTTTTAAATAAATTCAACTGGGGTGTTTTCTTAAACAATTAAACGATCCTATTAATTGGGCGGTTTATTCATTGAAATTAATTCTATGAATTAATGGGTCATTACTTAGAGTGTTTTTCGTTTGATGGCATGTAATAAAATAAGACCAACATTTTTCTTCTTGAGTGTTGTTCGTTGAGAGGATTTGAAAGAAACCTTAAGTCTGTCATCCTCCTTCACGAAAAACGGGAAGAACGGGAAAAACACGAAGAATGCGAAGAATGCCGGACTCCAACGAAGGGTGACGAAGAACGCCGAGCCCTCGAAGATTGACGACGCGATGCCAAGTACCGCGACGCCGACTATTCTTCTCCCGCGAAGTTCTTCTGCGACATTCCTTTATAACAACAACATGGATTTAATTGTTATAACTAAATCTGTATGTTCTTGATCCTCAGAGTTCGTTGATGCAATGCCGTATACCGCGACGACACGACGCCCATCTGCGACGCGACGATCCTCTTCTCCCGCGACGATCAATTCTGCGAAGTACGCACGTTCGACGACTTCGGCGAGGTTGGGATTTTATTTGAAAATAATATTCTATTCCTATGGTTGTTTCCTTCAAAAAAACAAAGGGCCGGGATGAAGGTGCAATTTTAATTTATTAAAATTGTATCTTATTGTGTTTTAATGTGTTGATCATTATTTCACGATTGTTATCACCTAACGCGGAGGGTGCGGGCCAAAAAAACACGGCCCGACAACCCTCAACAGTTCTTCGTTGATATGCGAAATGGTGGACGATGACAAAACAGGCCGCAGAGACGATTTGTTGATTCCGCAGTGAAGAATGGGACCTGGGAGGAGCCACGGCGCAGACGGAAGTGGAAACGGACCACCTGAGCAACTCCGCTGGCCCGCAGAATCCACCGGTGGCGTGGGTCGCCGGCGCGGCAGCGGCCGACCAATCCCGCGACCACGTGGGTCCGGTGGAACAGGGGATGCGGCAAAGCCATGTCCGCTGATCTAGCGCGGTCCCACGAGGGGCCGCGACACTTCATCCCGCGGGGGCAGCGCGCCCCGCGGTTCCTCCGCCTGGCCGCTCGGCCGAGCCGAGTCGGGCTGACCTGCCGGGCCGGGTCGCGCCAGGGCCGGGTCGCGCCCAACCGGTTCGGACTTGGGTCGGGTCGACCTGGTTCGGGATGACCCAGGGGGGTCGGGCCAGGTCGGTCCAGGCCCAGACCACCCGTTCCCGGACCTTTTCGGTCTTTTGCTCATAATTTGAGCTACGGGCCTCCGAATGACGCGCCATCAGCAGCGATGAAATCCTTGGATTTAGATGGTGGTTTCGGTATATCAAACTAAAGGTTTCAGAATACCTTGGATTCATCTAGGTTGGTTCGTACACGAAACCAACCGGGCCCTCGGAGTGGAAACACTCATATCTTGATCTTCAGACATCCGATTGACGTGTCGTCGACATTGTTGTTTTCCTCTAAGTGAGACGGATCTTTTGGCTTACTCCACTCAAGGTTTGGATGCAGGTGGAGTATGGTCGGGTTGGTTTTGCCTTAAAAACCAACCGGGCCCCTGGGACGAAAAATCCAACATCTCTCAGACCGGGTTTCCGATTGACGCGCCGTCTGTTGCGTTGAGTTCATGTTGACGATACAGAATTTTTGGATACATCAACTCTGGACTAGGTGGCAGTTGATGTATCAGCCTCTCGGCTCGTGGAGTGGACCCTCCCGAATGATCTTGCTGTGTGCGGGAACCCTAGAGCTGGCTGCGACTACTACTGTGACGACGATGACTGTACAGAGATCCTCAGTGGATTCGACATTGACGACTACAGCACTCAGCGATCCTTTGTGGGTTAGTGCTACCGATCCTGTGTGGGTCTGATCCTATGTGGGTCAGCACTCAGCAGTCTTGTGTGGGACAGCGCCTACAGGTCCTGTGTGGGCCCAATCCTGTGTGGGTCTTTGCGGGGGTAGTTTTCTATCGATCCTTTGTAGGTCATATCCTTTATGGGTCATTGCGGGGGTTAGTACCTATCGATCATTTGTGGGTCCGACGGCTTAGATGGATCAATGATCATCTCTATCGTAATTCGAAGAAGTATACCTATGTGAGCTGAAACCCTGTTTTTCTTTATTTGTGGATTGTGTTGTGATATCCTGTGTGGATTTACATTTTTCTTTCCTTTGTGTATTGTGTTGTGCTATCCTGTGTGGATTTACGTTTTGCTTTCCTGTGTGGACTGGGTTGTACTTGAGATCGGATGTTGGAGCCGAGCGAGAATTGATGACTTAAGTATATGTATGGGCATACACCTAAGCCATGTCAGATGTTACTTCGTGATTGTATCTTTCCTTTGTGGATTATCCTTTGTGGATTCTGGGAGACCTTCGGGGGTCTTGGGGTCCCTACTGAATAGCTTATACTCACCCCTGCACGGGCTATGCCCACACTACATTGTGTTGGTTGCAGACGACGGACAGCGCTGATCATGGTGGAGGCTTACGGAGTAGGATGGTACCTGGAGGTGGACCACTGGGAGGGACGTACTTGGAGCGGTCGGCTGGACCCGAGGAGCTGTAGAGGCTATCTGTACCCACCCTTTAGGTGGGGCTTCCAGAGGACGGCTCGACACTGCGGCTTTTTCTTTCAGTTGCTGTTTTTCCCCTTTCAGTTGTACTTTACAGTTGGGCTTGTATTTCCGGCCCCCTTTACTTTTCCGCACTTATTATTGTACCAGTTCTTACTTTGTGTTTATTTCTGCATGCTTACTCTGTGGTGTTTTTTGTTTACTTTACAAAGGTAATGCCTTCCCTTTTTCCAGGATTTACGCCTTGGTGCTAGTCGCTAGCCCCTGGCCTATGGAAGGCGGGCTTGGGTTAGTCACAGCTCGGTCCCCGAGGACGGGTCGTGACATTTTTCACCTATATGTACATATAATTTTTTGTTATTGGATATAAAATTTTGTATCTTACAATTCTTATTCATGGGACTAAATGTTATGAAATACATATTTATGTTGTACGATCTATGTGGAATACTTATTCATGTGCATGATATGGTTATGATGAGTTGGCCCTGAATTATATAGCCCTACAATGCCTTGTATTGTGTTTTTTCTCATTATATTATATGTGTGGTGAAATGGTGATTATAAAAAGAACATCATGTTAGGTTTTCTTGTTGTTGATCCCTAACATATTTTTATGGTGTCATGATTTATTGTAACATCCCACGTAATTATAGAATAAATACTTTTCATATTTATTAATTTTTATGATGTATATATTAATATTACTATAAAAGGATGACTTTATCAGATAGAATACTCGACACAAAACAACAGCTTTCTCTGAAATCATTCTTTGAACAAAATATTGATATATAGAGAAAATTAATACATTATTAATATTCATATTTATAATGGTAGTTATCACATAGCCATAGTACTAGCGAGAATGAACAGAACAAACAATATTATGTTTAAAAATTTTTATTAATTTTTTTACATTAATAATTTTTAGATGCTTAAAATGAGAATAAATAAAACATTAAGCATAAAATACTCAAATAATTTAAAAGAGGTAGTTTTACAGCCTTTCAATGGAGAACACTTTTTAAATCTAGTTTCATGTCACTTTCATATGTTTTATTTAAAAAATTACTCTTTATAAGTGAGACACAAAAATTATCTTTGGTTGTATTTTTTTTATTTTTCTAATAAAAATATTTTTTTCCGAATTGTCAAAATTACTGCATTTTAATTCCAAACTTCCGTTTTGTATAATTTAATTATATTTTTCAATTATTCTTATATATGGTTTTAAGGAATAATTAGATTAATTTTTTATCATTTAATATAATATTATATAGTTTAAGTAATTTAACATTTAAATTGGATAGATATGATTCTATTATTTTGGTGCTTTTTACTTTTTAAAAAACATTTTCCTCAATCCGTTATGGGTTTAACAGTAAATTTTTTTATTCACTTTTTAAAATTTAATATTAAAAAATTAAAATAGATGACTTTAATCATTTTGAAAAAAATTATCTAATATGATCAAAATAATTTTTTGTTAATATTACCATTATTAATTTATTAATCATAGTTAAATGGTAAATTATGTAAATAAAGGAAAAAATAATATTATAAAAAAACCCTAACACTTGTACTAAACCTATTTAATGGGTTATTTATATCCATTAAAATCCTTGGGCCGATCCTTTATCCTTTGTAAGCTACTTGGGTTTGATTACGACAATTATAACATTTAATTTAATGTAAAAGAAAAAAATATCACAAACATGTCTCTTATTACTAATACAGTTTTATGATGGGTTAATATAAGATTTATTATAGACTATAAATATTAAATATAAATATATAAATATTAACTACATCGTGATATTTTATTTAAAAAAATTAGATATTAAGAAACTAGATTTAATTAAGACACAATGATGATGCAATGATTACTTTATTAATGAAAGAGTTAAATAAGTGAAATAAAAAATAATAAAAGAAATATTATATGAAAAAATCCATCGAACTCGTGTGAGGTCAATATACAGGGGCTGTAGCCACATGGTCAGCCTAGATGGTCATGCAACCATCCATCGGTTTAAATAAATAATTTTTTTGGCGAGTAAGATGAGTTAAATATTTAAAACATAATAATAATGTTATTATAGTGTGATTTATATTATTTTTATAATTATGATTTGTCAATAATATTTTTATTATTTAAATTTTTTTGTTAATATAATTAATAATAAAATGTTAATAATAATAATAATAATAATATTATTATGATTATTATTATTATTTTTTATTTAATTATTATGAATTTTTATTATTGTTACCTTTATTGTGGTTATTTTATTTTTACTCTTTCTGATTTTAGAATTTTCATTATTATTATTATTATGAGTATTGTTATTATTATTATTATAAAATGGAAAAAAAACAAAAACCCTAATTATACCTGGATACCCGAAGTCCCCAACCCCTTTCTCCCCACAGTGCGCCCCTGATGTGCCCCCTTACCCTGCACTTGAAGCGCCCCACCACCTCTCCTCCGCCTCTATAGTGGCGCCCCATCCTCCTCCTGTGTTCGACCTACTCTGGCGGTGTAGACCTCATCGGACCCCGGCCCTACTCGCCCTCACCACGCCAGCCGTGTCCCGACCTCACCCGTGCCCGATCCGACCAGTACCGATATTTCCTTCTCCCCTCCGCAACCTATGCTTCCCGACCTCCGCACCTACGATGAGGTCATTCCCTGGCCTCCCACAATCTGACCATCGCAAGCCTTCGGCCTTCCAGTCTTCCGTGACCCAGCTGGATTTTCCCATCGCCAACGACCCCTCAGCACCCTGGCTGGGCCCCTTGCTCACGCCTAGGTTCATGTAGACTGCCTCTCTTGCCCATGGACACCCGCAGCTCGTTGCTCGGCCACCCGCCTATTTTCTTTGGCCAATGGCATGTTTCGATGACCCGAACCCACTGCACTCCTTGTTCCAACAAGAATCACATCCAAACCCCTGGGCGTCGCCTCTACCTTGCTCTGGTATTTCCTCACCCCTTTCCGGTAGCAGCCTCCTACAGTATATATATATATTTACTCATTTATTTATTTTTCATTCTTTCATTTCATCAGTGGTGTTTTTATTTGTTTTTGTTGAGAACCTAACTTCATGGTTGTGCTACGTATGTTTTTCACGTTTCTTAGGTGTGTGGTTAATCTGTGGGGAATTGTTTCCACTCATGCTGAAGTTTCATAATGTCTGAGCTTAACCATGATGTATGAAATTCCACATTTTTCTTTTCTAAATAAATCCATTTATTTGTTGCATGTTTTAATAGGTTCTTTTACTAGATTTTTCCCTCTTCCAAATAATTGATTTATTTATGAAATCATTCATACCTTGTTTTTCAAGTATATGGAAATTGTTAGAAATTGGTTTCTTTTTAATAATAGAGTTTATAAACTAGTTGATTTGTCTATATAATTATTTATAAATTATTCAGTCTGTTAATTAAATTGTTTATGAATTGTTTTGACTGTTCATGAATAATTATAATTAATTGGTAGGTTCATTATTAATTTTCAAAGGGAGAATTTATGTATTTTCCTGGAGGTCGTCGTCCTTTTCTCTGGAAAAGTGCTTCTAGTTGTGTGCATGGTGTGAGTAATGTTTTAATAGGTGCGAGAGTAGTTTTTCAAAGGGTTTGGTTATGCAATGATTTTTAAAATTTCATTGTCTTGTGAGTTTGTGAAATAGAGATGCAAGCCTTTGTTTTGTCCTTTGAAATGTTTTACCTAATGAATAACTGTTTTATTTCATGATGCTTGAAATTCAAATCATGAGTGAAAAGTGATTCACCATGTGTTTGGTTTTTCAAGAAGGGTTTGGGGTGTGTGTTGACAGTGAAGCTTGAAGGGTTACTTATAGTGGTTTTGAAAACTGTTTTGATGAGAGTTTGAAAATGGTAAAGACTATGTTGGTAGCAGCAAAATGAATTGGTTTGCGTTTTGAAACCAAAGCGCCCTTTATGATTTTTAATAAAAAATTGGTTTCTATGGTTATTTTAGAAGATCTTGTGGAATGTTTTCATAAAGTCATTTGATTATGTAAAACTAGACAATCGATTTATAACAACAAGTGTTTAAAAAAGTGGTTTTGATAACCAAGTGATTTGAAGGCCCGGTTGGCACTTTGTTTGTTTGACATGTATGCATATATATAAGTATATGGGGCACTCTTTCTTGTGTAACCATTTATGAGTGAACGCATAAGAAACGTCCGTGTTTGTGTTAGTCCAGTGCAGTGAGTTGAGACACGCTTGCGAGGGACTTCCTACTTACATGGCATAATTATATCCACCATGGGTTCATGGGCATCTTTTAGATGATCGAGTGATGGTTTCTGATCAATCTCAATTAGATGGGTTGGTACCCCCTGGGTTGTGTGTTAGGCCAGGTGGGCTTTGCCACTGGATTGGTCGGTTATAGGGAGATCATTTGGTAATAGACTTAGGAGCTTCACCATACACTAGCAGGTGGTTCCGAAACTGAGTACTTCAATGGGTCTTCTAGGGATGTTTAATATCACCCATGGGTTGTCTTTTCTGTGCATTTTGGTTTCCAGTTTATACTTTCACTAGTTTCTTTTAGCACTGTCTTGTCTTCCTTATTTGGATTTTGTTTGGAAATGTGTAATTTTTTCAGAAATGGCATGTGGTTTCTGTAGGCTTGTCAAAATATATAAATGAAATTGTTTTATTAATGTTTGGAAAACATAATTTTATCACCGTATTTCAAACGTGTGTAATGGATTGTTTCAGGAAAAGTGACGTTGGATTCTGTGGTTTATTTTGTCATCCCTTCTGATCATTGTTATACTCACACATATTCTATCATTTCAGTGGCACGTTACCTTAACATAGGTTCTCTTGGCTAGATTTCACATTATTAGAGAGCGATCATCTTTTGGTTGGATGGTGACCTGGAAGGTCTTGTAGAGGTTGTAGTGTTTTTAATTTCCTTTCGTTGTGATTTTTATTTCATCGTCAGTTTTTATTTATCTATTTACCTCTTTTATATGGGAAAAATCGTTCCCTCATGTTATGTTTTATTCTCGACACTAGTTTCCAGCCTGTGGGGATCAAGAATACCCATTGGGCCATGTCGCAGACCGGCTTGGGTTACTAGATCAAGGTCGACACGTGTTGGTTCATGAAAAAATGGTATCAAAGGAGTACCTTGTCATTAGTGGTTTCTGGTTGATGGAGATTGAGATTTCTGGGACTCGAGAGGTAGGTATGAGAAGGATGTCAGGAACCCTCACCCGTTTTGAAACCCGAGTCGCCAGGGGTAGTATGGGTTATGAGACTTCTGGTTTTGTATTGGGATTGAGGAATGGAAATATAGGCGGACCAGTGCCATGTCATGACCACACATGGAGTTGTGACCAACATGGAGTCTGATTGCATGGTTGAAATTATCGTAGTCGTTTACGCTTTCTTGGGGTATGTCTTAATACCATGTCTCCATGTCAAGCGTAACTTCTAGTTCGTCATCCCGATGGTTTGTTGTATGTTGGATTTTTTTAGTTTTGATTTATGTAAGTATTTTTTTGAATATGAATAATGGTTTTCGAAATGAGAATTATTTTTTCAAATGGATTTAATTTTTTGAAATGGGTTTTTTAAATTAAAGCGCTTGGTGTTAAAATCTAGTGTTTTCATGGAACTAGTATAGATATGGTTTTGGTGCATCCTAGGGTACTCTTTATGAACATTTGCACATGTGAGGGAAATCATGTGAAGTGTGTGTTGGTGTGTATGGATAAAATCGGTTGAAGACATGTGCACCAGTTCATGGGATTATTGGGGTGTGCATTTTCTATTAAAGGCTTGACCATTTTTTTCTACAGTGATTTAAAAAAAGGAAAATGATTTTTGGAAATTTGAATTTGATTGAAATGTGGGTTTGATATTGGTAATAATTACCTTGAAATAAGGCAGGTTTGAAATCTTAAATAAAAAGGGGTTTTTGGAAAAGGAATTTTGGTGTATGGTTATATTTTTTGGGTTTTTGAACTTGATGTTTTTGGATGATGGGGGATTCAATGTTGTGGCTTCGACATGATATTGCTTTCGGTTTTCTATTTAATATGTTGTTCAGAAAAATGTCACCCAGAATGGTCCCAAGAGTTTCTGATAAGTCTTGCCCAATTTTTGGACCTTCTAGGACGTTGTATGTCCTTCACAGTGCTCCGAGTCCGCTAGAGGTAGCAGAGAGGCTTTAAGAGGTCGAATGTGTCTTTAGGGTATTGGGAATTCCCGATGCTGTTAAATTGTGTGTTGTTTTTGGGTTCTTTGAGGGTCCTGCTTTGGAAAAATGGGAGTTTCTCTCCCCACCATCAATGCATGGTGGGATGATGTGGTATGTCTTTAAATCTGACGTCGTCCGAAGGTTTATAACTGAATAATTGAAGACAAAGAAAATGGGAAGAGCTCATCCATATTCAACAAGGCCAATGGACGGTGAATACATATGTTGGACATTTCAATGAGCTTGTGACCTTTTCTCTGGAGGAAGCATCACATGATTTGATGAAGACTTCTCACTTCATCAGGGTTCTTTGTCCAGTGATCAAGGAGTGGGTCCTCATTTCTAAAGACCATCATTTCTAGAAGTCGGTGGAAGAGGCGTTCTTAGCTGAACCGGTCTCTAGAGTGTAGGTTCTTGGAAATCCAGCATATCCAGTTAAACATGAAGGATCCCCATCCGGTGAGTAGGATGTGGCAAAGGAAACTGTTTCAAAAGAGTTATCTGCAATGATTTTGGCTTCCAGTTCGTCGAATAATTCAGTGGTGTGGCACCAGTGCGGCCAGTTCGGGCATGGGAAGTTGTCATGTCAGTTCCCTCCAAATGCGTTTCATCTTTCCGAGTGCCTGGGTAATCATGAAAAGTCTTGCAGGAATCATCTCCTAAATAAGACATTGTGAACAGAGAATCCTAGTGTGTAACTGTGAGGTCGGAGATGCTTCAGCCAACATGTCCCCAGCCACAGGCCTTGGGGTGGAGCTCGTGCGTAGTCAGGAGGTGTCTGGTGGTGTGAATCTGTGGCATGGGATTTTTGTTCCGTGTTTCCAGTGGAACATTTAATGTCTTCTAATTCTCAATTTTTTTCTGTTAATGATTTGAAATCTTTGTATGTTCATTGCTTTATCATGGAGTTATAATAAACATGTTCGGTTGTGGTCCAAAAAGTTTTATTTGTCTGATCATGGGTTTCTGAATAATGTGTTTCTATTAATAGTGTGTTCGGAACTTGTGTCAGTTAAACATTGTTAGGATATGATTTTATAGAGGTTTATGTGTCTATGGAGGAATCAATGTTTCTGGTTATGCTCAAAATCAATGTTTGGGTTATGATTTTCTCTAAGGGTTTTCACTAGTTCTGGGGGTTTTTTATCCGGGTCGAGTGTTTTAAGCTTCCATTGAGATGTTTTACGCTTGTGCTACAAAAGATAGTTTGTCTTGGTTGGGTTTTTCCTACGTAGTCACCCCTTCCCAGGGTGCTATGGTTGGGCGTTAAATTTCTTCACGAGCAGAGTAATTGTGGTGGGGAGAACACTCTCGTGCTCTTCTATTCTCTTGTGTTGTGGTCTCGTTAAGTTTCAATCAGGCATGGATTCTAGTTTTTCATATTGTTCAGTTGGGTGACATTCTTGGGGAAGAAAGTGTCTGTAGTGGGGAGAATTGTCACAAATGTCATTTTAAATTAATTTTTATTTTAATAATTCATGGTTCCGGGATCTCACGCCATGTTCTGGGTTGGGTATAAACTTATATTTTTTTTGTTTGATTATTTTTGTGGGTTTCGGACTCGTGTACAGTCATTGTACAGTGGGAGGTAGCCACACGGTCTGCCCGAATGGCTGCGCAACTGTCCAATGGTTGAATTAAATAAATTTTTATGCAAGTAATATGAGTTAAATATTTATAACGTAATAATAAAGTTATTATTGTTTGATTAGTATTATTGTTATTATTATGATTTGTCAATAATATTAATATTATTTAAATTTTTTTGTTAATATAATTAGTAATGAATTGTTATTTATATTAATAATAATAATAATATTATTATTAATATTATTATTTTATTTTTTTATTGTTTATAATATTATTTTATTATGGTCATTTTATTATTACTATTTCTGGTTTTATAATAATAATTATAATAATAATAATAATTATTATTATTATTATTATAAAATGAAAAAACCCTATTTTTAACCACACACCCATGGATCCCCCCTTTCTCCCCGCAGCGCGCCCCTAAAGAACTCCTTTCCCCGCACCCGAAGCACATTTCCGCCTCACCCTCGCCTCTATAGTGGCACCTTAGCCTCCTCCCCCATCTTACCTACTCCGAAGGCGATGACCTCGTCGGACCCCAGCCATTCTCGCCCTCGCCTCGGTAGCGGTGCCCCAACCCCCCCTCACTGGAACCAGCAGCCCCCATCCTGCCTTCTCCCCTACACACCCTGCACATCCCAAACACTGCACCTAAGGCGAGGTCATGCCATGACCTCCCGCGGTCTGACCAGCCCCATCCTCCAGCCTTCCAGCCTTCCGCGACCTAGCCAGCTCCGCCTTTCACCGACGCCCCCTCAGCACCCCATCCAATATCCTTCTCACGTACTAGATCCCGAGAACCACTGTTCCAGCCTCCGACCACCCACGAACCAACGCTCTGGCTTCCAGCCCATTTTCTCCATCCACATGAACATTCCAACAACCTAACACAAATACTCTCTTTGTCCCGACATACAGTGCAACCGAACCCCTGCACGACACATATGCCTTTCTTCGGTGTGTCCCCCCTTCTAGTAGTGGAATCATCCAAAATATTTATTTATTTATTCATTCATTTATTTATCTCTTCATCATTATATCAGTGGTGTTTTTTGTTGAAACCCTAACATAGCGGTTGAGCTACCTATGTTTTTCACGTTGCATAGATGTGTGGTTAATCCGTGGGGTGTTGTTTCCCTTCTGCTAACCTGTGTTCGCATCCATGCTCAACACTGAAGAAGGAGAATCCCCATTTTCCCCTTCTGAATAAATCAATTTAATGCTTGCATGTTTTAATTGGTTCTTTTACTTGATTTTCACCTCTCCAAATTAATTGATTTGTTTATGAAATCATTCATACATTGTTTGTCCAGTTTATGGATGTTATTAGAAACTAGTTACATGTTTATATAAGTGTTTTTAAACTGGTTTAGTTGTCTGTATAATTGTTTATATGTTATTCGGTCTGTTAATTATGTTTTTTATGAATTGTTTCGATAGTTCATGAATATTTTTAATTAATTTTTTGGAACATTATAAATTTTCAATGTGAGAATTTTACGATTTTCTTGAGGCCTTGGTCCTTTGGACATGAAAATTTCCTTTGGTTGTGTGCGTTTTGTGGGTTAAATTTTAAAAGGTGAGAGAGTATTTTTTAAAGGGTTTGGTTCTGTAATGATTTATAAAATGGTGTTCTCTAGTGAGTTGGTGAAATTGAGATGCAAGCCTCTGTTTTGTCATTTGAAAGGTTTTACCAAATGAATAAGTAATTTATTTAATGATGCTTGAAATAAAAATAATGTGTGAAAAGTGTTTCGGCCTGTGATTTATTTTTCAAGAGGGTTTTGGGTTGTGTGTCAACATTTAACCTTGAACGATTACTTAGAGTGGTTTTGAAATGTGTTTTGATGATAGTTTGAAAATGTTATAGGGTTGTTGGTAGCGATTAAATCATTTGGTGCGCATTTTGGAACCTAAGGGACCATTTGGATTTTTTAATATAAAAGTGGTGTCTAGGGTTGGTTTAGTAGAACTTGTGCATTTTTTCATAAAGGAATTTCATTATGCAAAACTATAGGATAGATTTATAACTTCAAGTATTTTATAAAGTAGTTTTGATTACTAAATGATTTGAAGGCATGGTTTGCATTAGTGTGTTTGACATGTATACATTTATATAAGTATATGGGGCACTCTTATCTAGGGAAAACCATTATGGGTGAATGCATAGGAAGCGTCAGTGTTTGTGGTTGTCAAACGCAATGAGTTGGGTCTTGAGTATGAGGGAAACCAACATAAATGATATTATTATAACCACCATGGATACCTAGGCATCCTTTAGATGATCGTATTATGGTTGCTCATTAACCCTAATTAGATAGGTTGGTACCCCGTGGATTAGTTGTTAGGCCAGCTGGGATTTTCCACTGGATTGGTCAGTTATAGGGAGACCAGTTGGTTATAGACATAGGAGCTTCACCATACGTCGACAGGTGGTTCTGAAACCAAGTACATCTAGGGGTTATATTGGGTTTTTGAGGATCACCCATTGGTTTTGTTTTCATTTCTTGTATTGTTTCTAGCTTATACTGTCACCTATTTCTTTTAGCACTACATTATTTGTCTTATTTGGATTTTGTTGGCAAATTTGTAAGTTTTTCATAAATGGAATGTGGTGTTCATTGGGTTTTTAAAATGGGTAAATGAAATTGGTTTATTTAGATATGGGAAACCTTCATTTATAATTGTATTTCAAACTTGTGTAAATGGATTGTTTCGGGAATGGAGATTTTGGATTCTGTGGTTTATTTCTGCATCCGTAATGAGCATTTTTAAGCTCACGCCTATTCTATCATTTCAGTTGCATGTACCCTTTTCTAATGTTCTCTTGGATGGATTTCTCATTATTAGAGTAAGATCAGTCGTTGGTTGGATGGTGACATGGATGGTCCCGTGGGGGTAGTTGTGTTTTTACTTCCTTTCTGTTGGGATTTTTTATTTTGTTGTCAGTTTTTATTTATCTTTTTACCTATTATCTATGTGAAAAAAATTTCCCTGATGTTAATTTTGATGTACGTCACTAGTTTGCAGCCTATAGGGATTGGGAACGCCCTTCGGTCCATGTCGTGGACCGACTTGGTTGACCGGTTCAGGGTCGACCTAGGTTGGTTCGTGACAAAGTAAGCTTATTTCCTTATGATCATTGTCTTGGAAGTAAAAGAATTCCCCAAAATTATAAATCATCCTAAAACCAAGAAATTTTATTGTTTCTTTCCTGACTATGACATAATATACCATTCAACTCATCATATTTTTTTGGTCTTCTAATTTTTAACATTCTACGGAATATTTTTTCTATCACTATCCATCGAAACATGATTGTTATTTTTTCTTCCATATCCATGTATTCCTACATGGAATACTAGTATGTGTTATCCCTTGTGGATTTTTTACCCCACATTATTTCTTTTTATGTGTATAATTTATTAATTCTTTTTGTGATGTGGGACTTCAATGATGTAATTTTTAAAAATGAAACATTAGTTGTTGAGACCAAATTTTAAATCACAAGAAATATATTTCCAAAAGGGGGAAGGATGTAAAATCATTGGTAATTATAGAATAATACAATTTCATATTTGTCAGTTAGATATTAATTTTTCTTTGAATGTTATTCTTTGTTCATTAGTGTATCCAACAGTAAAAAATTGGGTTCCGTCAAAATATTTTGTTGCACATAGGACGCGATATAATGAAAAAATACATTTTTAATATTGTTAATTTAAATGGTAGTTATCTCTTAACCATTGTATTACATGTAATAAACGGAACTACCTATATTATGTTTACACATGTAAATTAAGTGATTTTTATTTCTTCTGATTAATTTTAGTGGCTTTAAATGAGAATAAATCAAATTTTAAGCATAAACAAATCTAATATTTTTAAACGGTAGTTTTATCGGCATTTTATGTAGAACAAATTTTAAATATAATTTTTGATAGTTTAAAATGTTTTACATGAAAAGATGAACTTATTTTTTAGAATAAGGACTTCAAAATTCAGTTTTCTTTAATTTTTTTTATTTTTCGGATAAAATTCATTTTTAATGAATATTAAAAAAATATTGCAATTTTATTCAAAACATCCTTTTAAAATAATTTTATTCTATTTTTAAATTATCATATTACATGAATTTAAGGTATAATTAGATTATTTTTTATCATTTAATCCAATGGTTTCCATTGGATGTAATTTCACATTTAAAATTGATATTAACACATGTCAATCTTATAATGGTTTTTTATTTTTTTTTAAACTCATCCCCATAATCCTTTAATAGGATTAAGATTAAAATATTTTTAGTCAATATTGTTAATTTAATTTTCCAAAATGATAACAAATATTTTGAAGTAGAGTGAATTATTAGGCCTAAAAATATAAAATAATTATTAGTGAATAGTAACGTTATTATTTTATTTACCACGAAAAGGGTTATGTATGTAAATAAAAGATAAAATAATATTATAATAATATAAACTACCCTAAAACATGTCCAAACAATATTAGATAAGTTCGGGTAGACCAAGAAAGTCCTTGGACTTATCGTTGGTCCTTTTGAAGGAAGTTTCGTGTGATTAAGACATTTATAATATTTAATTTAAATTAAATGTAAAAAAATCACCAACATGTATATTATTAGTAATAAAATTTTAATATGTTATTATATAAGCGATGTATTTGACTATACATAGTAATTTTAAAGATATAAATATTAACAACAACATGGTATTTTATTTATAATTTTAAGACACAAAATTAATAAATTAAATTTGACAAAATAATGATGTAGTGATTTCATTATTAATGAAATAACAAAATAAGTAACATTATAAATGATATAAATATGAAAATAATTATTTAATTATATAATTTATGACATAAAAGAATTATCAATGAGACTATTAAATGTTATAAATGTGTTAATTTTTTTTTGATGTTATCTTTCTGTTAGGTTTTTATTTAAAAAAAATGAAATGAATAGTGTTATAATTTTCACAATTTATATGTTATAAATATAATAATTTATAAAATTACTTAAATTTTGTAAAAATCTTTTAAAAATAAATTCTGGATATGAAAATGAATAAATGTTCATTAACTGGGTAATTTTGGGAAATTTAACCCATATTAGTAAAATATGTAGTTTCTAAGTATTTAAAATAATTTTACGATAATAAAAATAAATATAGAATAATTAAGGGTTAAAAATGATATGGTTTAAAATAAAATCAACATATATATAAAAATTATTGGATTATTGAATTTAAAAATATACTCATCTTATCATCAAAATATGTCACATTGGATTTATTTGGATTAATAATCAAATTTATAATAATTTTATATTTTAAGATTTTCCAAGGGTGCCCCTCTACTCTGCTATTAAATGATACCACTCTTCATTTATAATCACACATTGAAAACCATTTGGTTCAGCCAAAAACTACCTGAAACCCTTTTTATAGTATATACCCACATTCTCGATTCCATATTTGAGGCATAAATCTCTTCTTAGAGGTGTTATGCTATTCTTCAACAGTGATCAACCGAAAAAGAGATATCGTTTTTAAATGTTTCTATTTTTTCAACATCCATTTCTTTTAAATATCCTAAAACCATGATGAAATGATAAATAATGTATCCTTAGTATAAATAAATGTTATTATGTTATTATCATCACCTAAATCCAACACCAATTTCATTAAATGGGAAATGCAACTTTCATTTGTGTCTCTGGTGGACCATCGACTTGCAAACCGATATAGTACGTTTTTCATTACGGTCATTAATAATTGTTATAATGATGAAATAAATGTTTATATATGATATTAATTACATACTAATAATTTTAAAATAATAAACATTTCAATTATGTTGTAATTTCTATACATATAAAAATGAAAATGTTTTTTGAGCATACATGTGAATTGTCACCTCCACGATCCTATCTAATTTTTTTTCTGTAACTATCTCTCAAGGCTGGTTATAATGATGGAATTAATGTTTTTATATGTTACTAATGACATATTTATCATTATGATAGAATAATATATCAATGATTGTTTATTCAATAAGGTTCCTTATGGATTTTCCATTTCATCATGTTTGGGGAGATTGTTGAGTCGACAAGATTTCAGTATGACATTACCAATCCTCATTTTTTAAAAATCACAAACACCGTATTTAAATGAAAATTTCATTTTACTGTGTTTTTTACTCTCATAAGGAAAATGTTCCTTCCCCAAGGAAATTTATCCTTACCATGTTTTTCATTGTTCGTTATGTTCTCTAAGTGTAAAATTCGGTTTCATTTCTAAAACCACAGAATCATATAAACCTCTGAATTCTCATGAACTCTCACTCTGTACATTGTAAGTTCAGGTTCTGAATTATTGTGAGTCGAGATCCTGATTTTCATTGAAATTCAGTCTACAGAATTCTAAAGAGTTCAGGTTCTAAATTCCTTAGAAAATAGAATCCAAATATTTTTTTGTTATAGACACCAAATGTGTTGTTTGTTAGACTCTGATCATTTATTTTCTTATATTCCGAATAATGGTTATCGATTATGTAACCATAATTTTTCTAACTTTTGTTTTGATTATAAAACAATGTCGTGCTTTTAGTTACTAATTAAACATTGTTTGAGTGAAACATGTAGAGGTATCTCCAAAAATCGAGGAAAAATATGACCGTTGGAGGAGGGAACCGACCGTTGAGATTGTGCCTATAAATAGGTGCACATTTGAATGAGCTCAAAACAAGTTGATCAATCTAGAGATTACATGCTGCAAAAGTGATTTCTATAGAGTGATACATTCCATGCTTTTTGTGTACTGAACACCTTGTTTAGATTTTCATCGTGCAATTATGAATGTTGCGGAGTAAATTCAAGGGCTTCCGAGGAAAAGAAGAGAGAGCTGCCGACTACCTTGATGTTTAGGGATTCTAGGGATAGGAAGATAGAGGTGCTGACTACCTTGAAGTTGAGGGCTTGCGGGGATAGCAAGATAGACTCCGATCATCATATCGAGGGCTTACCCTGGGGTGGGTAAGACAGACTTTCTTGAAAGTATAAATCAATGAAACCTTATCCATGGTTGTTTGACACCCTTCTCATTGTGTTAAAAGATTTACTACTTGTTACTCGTTTTGTTTGATGTTTTCCTATGCATTTTGTTTATAGAGTATAGTATAAAATTCTTATAATTCCTAATACTTTTACACTCTGATTTAGTAAGATTCTATATGCTTTAAGGAATAATCTTTATCTTTGTAAACATTGGTTATGTTTCATTTCCAGATTCACATATCTGGAATTGCATTCTCGGAATCATATTTCTGGAATCAAAAAAGTGTGTAGAATTAGAGGTGTTGTACATTTTGTTTATAAAAAATTTTCTTAAGGATTTTTAATGTATACAATCCACCCCCTCATGTATATTATGTATCTATATTATCATTTATATCCTTCAGTTGGTATCATAGGAGGTTATCACACTCCATACCAACTCAACAATTGGAATCATAGGATTGGTTCAATCTGAATTAATCTCATGATTAGATTCAGAAGATAATTCTTCTTCTTCTTATTTTCAGAATCAAATTTCTGGACTCATAAAGATCAGATTCCTATTTTTCTTATAGATAATATTTATATATTTTCCATTCTTGGGATATTTTTCTCTTGTTTAAAAACATTTATTACTAACAATTTAGTGTGGAATGATATTTTGTTTGAGATGACAGGAATCAATGTTGGTTCCATAGACAACCTAAATCCAACAAGACCTCCTATATTGGATGGTAATGATTTTGAATATTGGAGAGGTCATATGAATACATTTATTATCACTACTAGAGTGGATAATTCTGTTATTCTTACTGAAGGATATAAAATCTTTGACAAGGAAGTACGTACTTTCACAAATCAAGAAAAGCATGAATATCAACTAAATTATAAGGTACGCAATACCTTTCTCTGTTCCATGAAAAGAAATATATATAGATAAATTTTATCTTGTGATGTAAAAAATTGCAATTGGATGAAACTTGATGTTACAAACTTTGGGACTTCAAAAGTCATTGAAACTAGAAGTTCCATGCTCAGAGCAGAATATAATGGTTTTTGATTTCCTTATGGATAACTGATATGTAAGGTGAAATTATGATTTATTACTACTGTTAATAGTTTTCAATATATGGGTAAGAATGGATTAGATGATGTATCTCTTTTTGATAATATCATTGACATCATGACCAATGAGTGGGAATCCAAGAGAAATGCTATTAATGAGAATAGAAATGTCACTCATATTTCTCTATATGAGCTGTTTGGAACTCTTCTTCAACATGATACTAGAATGAAGAGAGATTCTGAAAATGTTAAAAAGAAGAATGGAAATTGTGGAGTTCATTTTTTACTACAACATCAAGTCAAATGAAAGGAATGACTCTTGAGAGAGTTACAAGATCTAAATCTGAGAATATTGTTATACAATCCGAATCCAGTGGAAGTGAATCTTCAGAAAATGAACTAGGAAATATTTCTCAAAATATGAATAAGATTATCGGTCAAAAAAAATTTATATCCAGATATAAGAAGAAAGAAAAAAAAGAAATATCCAGAAGTCATATGTTATGAATGCAAGAGAGATCTACATATAAGATCTAATTGTCCCGTTCTTAAGAGAAAGGAAATAAAGGAAAAGCTTTTTGAGAGAAATAGAAATAATTACTACATTGTTAAATCTAATAATGTCCTGAAATCTAATGATAGCTAGAGTTGTAGTGGTGGAGACTCTTTAGATGAATCATAAGATTATGAATCTTTTGGATAGAATAATCTTGGTCTAATAACCAGAATCCCTATTGAAAATCATTACATAATGGCTAAGGTACACAATGATTAATCCGTGACCAATGTATCATTGAATGCCAGTTATACTGATAGAAAATAGTATAACATTTTAGATGAATAATCTTCCTCTAATGAAGATAATACTTTACCTACCAATGAGGAAGTTTGTAGGATTTTTTAGCTTTTTGAGAATGAAAATTCTGAACTAAAAAAAATATTCATAAGGAAAATTCTAGGATTTCTATACATACTAAAGAAATATAAGATCTTTTGAAAGATCTTAATAAAAAACCCCTTGTTTTGAAATTATTTAAAAAAATCTGAAGTAAATTTTGAAACAGATAAAATTTCTAAGGATCTAGAAAAAGTAATTTATACAAAAAATATTTTCGAGCCTAGCTCTAGAATTAAAATTAATGTTTTGGAAGATAATAACATAGTATTTTGAGTAAATTCAGAAAACTTTCCCTTGATGAAGTGTTTGTTAATATTTACCTTAGGTAAGGAAAATTTTGATAAAATGTATTCTGAAATTCGACCTCTTAGGAATAATTCTGGTTTTGGTTATACAAGTTCAAAACCGATTTTTTGAAACATTTATTTGGTTCCATGTAGTGCCCCGTTCTGCACCAAGTGTCAATGTGATGGAAACTGGGAAAATAGATGTTCTTTAAACAAACCCAAGTATTAAGGATATCATAAATCCCATTTTTATATGAAAATGTGGGTACCTCTGATATTTCTTTCTGAAATTTCTGGATCCCAAAACGCTCGGGTTCCTAAAGTCTAACTGTTTTGTTTTCAGGAAAATAGAGAAAGAACCAATGACAATACATGGTACATGGATATTGGACGTTCTCGGCATATGACAGACAACAAAAACTATTTTGAAAAGATTATCAAGACGAAAGGAGGAAAAGTAACATTCGTATATAATGCTCAGGGAGAAATTGTTGTTAAATGTAGCATTTTTCTTCTTGAAAAAACATTGATTTCGATTGTTTTATTTTTTAAGTGTCTCAAGAACAACCTAATTTACATATGTAAGTTATGTGATTAAGGTTACCTTGTGAATTTTAGGAATGACAAGTGCTTAGTACACAATTCCAAGGAAGAATTTATTCTTTCTGTCCATATGTCAGATAATGTTTACACAACAAACATAGAATACCTTAGGAGCCCAGAAAACCCTTGTCTCGGTTCAATGGAAGATTATTCATGGTTGTGGTATAGAAGGTTAGGACAATGTATCCTTAAGAATCTATGCATAATTTCTATGAAAGGACTAGTTAAGGATCCACCAAAGCGTAGATTTGATTCTTCAAAATTTTGTGACCCTTGTCAATTTGGAAAGAAACATAAATCAAGTTTTAAATCCATCAGGGAAGTCAAAACAACAGATTCATTACAGTTGGTGCATATGTATCATTTTAGTCCAACACAAACTGGAAGCATCGTAGGAAAATATTTTGTATTCTTCTTAGTTTATGATAACACTAGATTTACATGGTTCTATATTCTAGTAAATAAATTGTATGCTTTTTCTTATTTCAAAATTTCTATATCCCATGTAAAAAATGAGAAAAAACATCCTTTTATAACTATTCATAGTGATCATGGAGGAGAATTTCAAAATTATGATTTGGAAACTTTTTCTAGTAGAAAAGGCATTACTAATAAATTCTCAGTACCCAGAACACCTCAAAAAAATGGTGCTATTGAAAGAAGAAATATAATTCTTCACGAGATAACTAGAACCATGTTGAGTGAATATTCTGTAGCTCAACATTTTTGGGATGAAGCTGTAAGTACTGCTTGTTTTACTATAAATCGAGTCTTTATTAGACCTTTTCTTAATAAATCACCTTATGAGTTATGGAATGGAAGAAAACCCAGACTTTTCTACTTCATGGTATTAGGATGCAATGTATTTATTTTGATTACTAATGATAATTTACTGAAATTCACAACAAAATATGATAATGGAATTTTCTTAGGTTACTCCACAACTTCTAAGGCTTATAGATGTTTTCAAAAAAAAACACTTGTACTGTTGAAGTAACAGTACATGTAAAATTTAATGAAACCGATCCCTTTGTTTTTAAACATCCCCAACCTATATCTTCAGATGTGTTTTCCAAAACTGACTATCAACCATCATCAGAAGATCCTTCAGATATGGAAAATGTCCAAGAAGATGTTTAAGAAGCATTTACCACATAATATTTCCTACCCTATATTTATGAAGAAGTTTTACAAAACCCAAATCAGTTGTTTCTATAGAATCATCCTAGTGATAGTATGATTGGTGATGTAAATCAACCTGTAAAGACTATAAACTCATTAAGAAATAAATTATAACATGTAGTATTTATTTCTTAATTAGAAACAAAAAGCACTGATGATGCTTTAGGTGAAGATGATTGGATAAAATATATGCAAGATGAGCTAAATGATTTCAAAAGGAATAAAGTATGGACATTGGTTGAAAGACCTAAGGAAACTTCTGTTATTGGTGTAAAATGGTTCATCATAAATAAGTGTGATGAAAATGGAATCATAGTAAAAAATAAATAAATATTGTTGGAAGAGGCTGTAATAAACAAGAAAGAATAGACTATTAAGAAACCTATACACCTGTAGCTAGACATGAATCTATTCGTATTTTACATGCCTTTGCCGCATTCTTCAATTTCAATGTTTTTCAAATTGATGTGAAATGTGCTTTCCATAATGGTTATGTTCAGGAGGATGTTTTTGTTGAACAACCTCCTGGCTTTGAAGACACAAAACATCCTGAACATGTTTATAAACTTACCAAATCTTTGTATAGACTTATGAAATCCCCTCGAGCTTGGTATGATAGACTTACTTGTTTTTCTCTTCAAAATAATTACGTTATGGGGAATGAGGATCCAAACCTTTTTATAATGAAAGATAAGAAAATTTTTTTGATTGTTCAAATCTATGTTGGTAGAATTATATTTGGTTCAACTCATCAACATATAACTGATTCCATTGTATATCTAATGAAATCTGAGTTCGAAATGAGTATTATTGGTGAGTTTACATTTTTTCTTGGTTTTCATATTTCTCAAAAACTAGAAGGAATCTATATATCCCAACATAATTATATTAATGATCTTTTTAAAAAGTATTGATTTGACAGCACTAAGAGTATAGGTAATCACATTAGTACCTCAAATTCACTTGTTCTTAATGAAGTTGGGAAACCAGTAGATCAAAAAACTTTTAGAGGTATAATTGGAAGTCTAATTTACTTGATAGCTAGTCTTTTAGACATAATGTTTTCAGTATTATTATGTGAAAGATATCAATCCAATCAAAATGATTCTCATTTAAAGGTAGTGAATATAATTTTTCGCTACTTAAGGGAACCATGGATTTAGGTCCCTTTTATACCTCTAGAAATTATTATTTTTTTAAATGTTTTTTGGATGCATACTTTGGTTGATGCAGGATGGATAGAAAAAGGACATCTAGAAATTTTTATTTTTAGGTTATTCATTAGTTTCTTTTTCATGAAAAAAGAAACACCCTGTAACATTTTCCACTGCTGAAGATGAATATGTAGGAGGTGGAAGTTTTTGTGCCCAAGTGTTGTGGATGCAACACCAACTTACAGACTATGGTATGAGTTTTACCAAAACAGAAATTTGGTGTGGTAACACTAGTTCCATTTTACTAAGTAAAAACCACGAACATCAGTCTCGTGTAATACACATATATATTTGTCATCAATTTCTTAGGGATCACAGAAAAAAAGGAGATATCACTCGTCAATTTATCGAAATGCAAGATCAACTTGCTAATATTTTTACAAAATATTTACCCTCAAAAAGATTTGAATACATTAAACATAAGTTTTGAATGATAACTGTAAGGTAAAATTCCTCATTAACATTCTGGTGAAATCAATATCCATATAGTAATTAACTCATTTTCCTAAGGGGAGTACATTTGCTTGTTTTGTTTTGTAATGAAGTTTTTCTTGATATTTTTCATAATGAAGTTTTTATCTCAAAATTTTTGTAATAAAGATTTTCATACTCAAAATTTTCATAATGATGATTTTGGTACTCAATATTTTCGTAATTAATATTTTCTTATGTAAAATATTTTTTAATGGTGGTTTTTCTTTTTAAAATTTATTTTTAGAATAAAATATTCAGAATATTATGTTCTATAAGAATATTTTTCGTCAATATGAATAATATTCCTGGAAATTTGAATGATATGCTTCCTTTATTAATTTTTCGTAGTCATCATTTACTTTCTAGTATTTTCATTTGTTCGGATTCTCTATTCCATAAATAAAAATTCTTTTCTTAAAAACCTCAAAAGATCAAATTATATCAAGTTTTTCGTGCAGCTATCATATCAACCGCCAGATCTGATCAGAAGGATTTTCATCCATTGGATTTTGTTTGGAAGATGATCTTTCACATCTAACACCTATGTAATGGACCCCGGATGCAAGTCCCACATCGATCTCGGGATCTCGCGTGCTGAAGCTCCACCTCTCTACATAATACCATTCAGAAATTATTAGGGGTTTTTGTCAAATTTGAATGTCTGTAGAAGAATTATCTTAGAAAGATATGTCTAATTTCAAGCCAATTACAGAGTGGTAGGTGTTATAGAAAAATTATGGTTCATCTGAACTTCTTAGATATGTATGATTCAATCATTTTGAAAAACAATAAATTGAATGGATGAGAGAGTGTTTGTATATCGAAGCAAGAGGGTCAAGATTTGGATTATCCAAATTTTCTTCTTGAGTTTTATGAGACATTCAATTTCATTATGGATGAAGGCAGGGAGAATTTTTCCTTCAAAAGATATGGAAAGACACATGCCCTTTCATATACTAAGGCAGACAACTTAGTTGGTATTCCATACAATAGGGAAGCTGAATTCGGTTCCCACAAGATACTGAATGTCAAAGGAGTATTTATAAAGGTAAAATCTAGGGATTTCCTTGGTCTTACCGATGTCAAGATTCCGAATATTTCTCAACTCACTACAAATAATCGGATCCATGAATAATGGGTTCATGGATTTATCATTCTGAGGAATGGTGACAAAGATACGTTGAAAAAGAGTGACAAGTACATCCCAGATTTTATGGTGATCTTGTGAAAGTATATTTTGGTTAATAATATTCTTATTATGATTGATAATATATCAATTGAACCTTAATGGCTCAGATTATAATATAAGTGTCCATTCTTTCTAATTTGATTGTTCTATGTCTAGAATATCTCAAAATTCCTTGCAGTTCAAAGCCTAGAAATTGCAATGTATTGCTAGTCAGTGATCATACATAGAAGAGTATGAACATTGGATTTTATAATTACTCTAGAGAATTTTATGACGTACCAGAGGATGAAGCTGAAGATATTCCAGAAAAATATTGATGTGGCTAAACCATCGAAAAATTATGTAAATAATAGTAAGCTGAAGGAAGTAGAAGACCAATGAAAAACCCCAAAATCAAAGGAATCACAGTCCGCACCTCCAAAACATACAAAACAAATAGCCTATCTCGATGAGGATGTAAAAAATGGAAGGAATATAAGTAAAATAAAAAAGTATGGGAGCCATGTTTTGGTTTGGATCATACTGATGCCAAGGCCCTAAAATACAAGACAACATATGAGCTTGAGAAGAAAGCTAAAGAAAAGAAACAAAAGATGAAGATGTCTGAGACTGAAATTGTTCATTACCTTCTGAGGGATATTTAAAAAGCTTCTAAACAAATCCCACTACCAAAATCAATCATGATATAAGATTTACCTAATACCCTGAGAAAGAAATATGTGACTCCAGAAAAAGTCAAAGATAAAGAAAGAGAAAAAGTTGTGGAAGAAGTGGAAGATGAAGAAACCAGTGGTGACACCGAAGATCTCATTATAAAATTTTAAGACATCCTTTAGAAGGAAATTCCATCTGAGAAGCTCTCAATATGAATCTCTGAAGCACATTCCTCAATGTTGGCTACACCTGGAAAGGATGAGAATTGAGAAGATAAGATGGTCGAAGAATAATTGAACAAGTTGTATGAGGAAGAAAGTTCTAACCATGACTTCATTCGTCCTGAATATTCCCAGGAAGGAGTTGTGAAAGAAAAGATAGATGAAGATAAGATTGTTTAGCTCTCTGATAGTGAACATAAATCTCTAGATGAGGAATCCATTCGGAATGATGATAAGGTTTAATAGGAGGTAGCTGATACACCTACTGAATTTGTTATAAAGAAGAATAAAGATGGTGGATCTTCAAAGAGAAAACATGATATGCTAGAGAAAGAACCCTCACCTTGAAAATTAATAGATTCAGAATAATCATATCTAGGACATGATTTCATTATACAGTCATTGAAAAAGCTGGTTGACACCATTCCAATTTTCCCAAGCATAGACTCCACATTCCAGATGCTTCAACACTCACTAAATTTGAAATCAGATTCAGTGTCCATGGTGATGGACATCTGTGTTCATCTTGAGGATGATTTGATGAATTTATTCGTTAACTACGATTCCAAAAATATTTATTGTAAGAAAATGGTTGGTTGGTCAAAGAATATAGTATAATATTTGAGAGAACATTATGAATTCAAAGATGGTGTCATGGAGGCGTTTTTCATTGAATATGGTAGGATCAATGATCTTACAACCAGTTTTGAAGAATAGTTAACTTTGGAACAAAATTATCAGATTCATGAAGTGAAGGATCTGAAAGGGAAATTGTATTATGTTTCCCAAATCTAGAAGGGAGAAATAGATCTTCAAATTGAGATAGAAGAAAAGATTGTCAAGAAGGAGGAAGCCCTGAAGGCTCAGGCAGAGGCTCTTAAGTCTCATGAAAAATGAATCATGTCTTTTGAGAAGAAAGATGAGGATGAGGATCAGCTTCCTATGCGATCATAGGAACATCAAAATGAGCTCAAAAAGTTTAATACTATTGTCAAGAAGTTTATGTCGAAGGGAAAGAATGGATAAATTTGTTGCAATATGATCTTTTGATGTACTTTTCCTCCTTGTACATATTTTTTCTAATCATAATGAAATTTTTGGTTGCTTGTCTGTTGGATGTGCTATATTAATCATTAAGGTACAATAATTTCTTTTCCATTCCCTCAAATTCATTTTTAAAATCCCAAAGGGGGAGAAAGGAAAAAATTATACTTATTAAGGAAGAAATATCCCTAAGTAAGGGGGGGTTATATAAGTGCGAGTTTTCATTACAAAGATTTCCGTACTCAAGATAATGAAAAATTGCATTACGAAAATCTAGAATATGATCCTTAGTGTTCCAAAGCCTAAGGGGGAGTTAGTCGTATTCATATTTTCCAATATTATAAGGGAGATATGTTTTATTTTCAAAGTCTATAAAAATATTTTCTATGTCTTTATTTTCATTTTCGTAAGGATGTTTGTGATTTCCAAAAAGGGGGAGATTATTGAGTCAATAAGTTTTCCTTATGAATTTTCCATTCCTTCATGTTTGGGGACATTGTTGATTCAATAATTTTTCATTATGACTTTAAAAATTCTTATGTTTTAAAAATTAGAATCACCTTATCTCAAAGAAAATTTCATTTTACCATGTGTTTTACTTTCATAAGGAAAATTTCCATCATCATGGAAATTTATCCTTACCATGTATTTCATTGGTCATTATCTTGCCTAAGTGTCAAATTTGGTTTCATATCTAAAACCTCAGAATCATATAATATATAGATAAAGAGCATTCTATTTTCAGACTCCGAACACTTCTGAGTTCTGACTCCGAGTTATATGAATTTAGACTCCAAACTCATATGTGTTCTGACTCCGAATTCAAATGAATTCAGACTCCGACCATTGTATGTTCAGACTCTTAATTCTACAAAATTTAAACCTCAAAATTTTTAAGTTCAGACTCCAAATTCATATGATTTCAGACTCCGAACATTGTATGTTCTGACTCTGAATTCTCATGAACTCTGACTCCGAACATTCTATGTTCTAGTTCCGAATTTTTGTGAATCCAGATCCAAAATTTCCATCAAATTCAGACTTAGAAATTCTATAGAGTTCAGGTTCAAAATTCCCTAGAAAACAGAATCCAAATATCCTTGTGTTATAGGAAATGAATTTGTTTGTGGATATACTTCGAACTTTTATTTTCTTACATTCCGAATAATTTATTTTGGTTATGAAACCATATTTTTATTTACACATATTTTGATTTCGAACCGATGTCGTGATTTCAATTACAAATCAACCTATGATTGAGTGACGCGTTTACAAGTCCCTCTGAAATTCAAAGAAAAATATTATCGTTGGAGGAGGGAGTCGACCATTGAGAATGTGCCTATAAATTTTAGCTCATTTGATTGATCTCAAAACAAGTTGATCAATCTAGATGTTACATGATGGTGAAGTGATATCAAGAGAGAGAGAGTTTCTATTCATTGTGCATACTGAACACCTTGTTCAGATTTGCTTCATGTGACTCCGAATGTTGCCGAGTACATTCGAGGGCTTCCAAGATTAGAAAGAAAGATGTGTCGACTACCTTTATGTTGAGGTCTTACGAGGATAAGAAGTCATAGGTGCTGACTACCATGAAGTTGAGGGCTTGCAGGGATAGCAAGATAGACTCCAATCATCATATCTAGGGCTTACCCTGGTGTGGGTAAGATAGAAATTTTTGAAAGTATAAATGAAAGGACCATTATCAAAGGTTGTTGGATACCCTTCTCCATGGGTTAAAATATTTATTACATGTTACTTGTTTTGATTCATGTTTTCCACTGGATTTTGTTTGTAGAGAAATATATAAATTTCTTATCCTTCCTTATACATGAACACTACGATTTAGTAAGATTCTATATGGTTTAAAGTATTATCATTATCTTTGTAAACTTTGGTTATGTTTCATTTCCGGATTCACATTTCCATAATTTCATTCTCGAAATCATATTTCCAGAATCAAGAAAGTGTGTAGAATTAGAGGTGTTGTGAGCTTTGGTTATTCCAAATTTCCTTAAGGATTTTTAAAGGATAAAATTCAACCCCACTTTTATATTGAGTATCTATAGTATCATTTCAATACTTCAGTTGGTATCATAAGAGGTTATCATACTTCATACCAACACTACAATTATTTCTCACTTTCATGCACTAAAACATGGTAACGTCCTTCATGCGTAAGCATGAACTATCACCTCCCTGAAACGATGTGAATCGTTTTTTATACCACAATACTTGTATGATATATAAAAGTCTATTTAAATTATTTTTATGATTTTAATTATATCATTACAATTATGTAAAGAATAAATAATAATTTCCTTATTTCTATAATGGTCAATGATAAAAACAAATGTTACGCATGCGTACGTATGACCTACCATCACCATGATACAATATTATTATTTTTTCATAACATAAATAAATTGTTTGATATAAAATTATAAATGATGTTTATAAATTATTATCATATCATTAATTATGTTCTATAGATGATATACATAATACCACATGGACTATTGACATCAATCCATGTTCATTTTCGACTCAAGTACAGAATATCGACAAATCGTCTGATATGAAATTAAATAATTTTGTAAATTTCATAACACTGTAATAAGTTATATAAATGGAAAATTAACTTGAAATGGTTCACAATAAATTATAAGTTAATAAATTTTGGTTATTCAGGAATATACACATTCTATGTAACAAGGCGTACCCATGGTAAGGGACATCGTCTCAATCTCCTTTCACTTAGGCATATGATGATGTTATACACCTTTATATTCCAATAAGGTGTATATACAACCATTTTGACATATTATATAAGGAATTACTATATCCTCCAAATATTTAATGTTTTTTAATGTTATTATTTAATTATTATTATTATTCAAGTGTTTATCAAGTGCCAAAGGACTCTTTAACAAAAACATCGATTCAAATGTTTTAACAATTTATTCTTCTAAATCATTCTAATTAATGTCAATGTTATAAAAATTGGATTAAATATTTATTTATATTAACATATATATTATAAAATTTTAATTACATCTATAATTTTCATTATGGCATGGAAATCATTGATTCAGAAATAATATTTTTTATATTTTTAATTGTGTTTAAAAATTGGATTGATTATTTCAATAACATGGAATGTTTTTTAACAGAAACATCTTGAATGGAATTTATCACTTTTATTTTGATGTTATATATTGATTTATATTTATCATGTATACCATATTATTTTAAAATAATGTTTTCCTTATTTATGAGTTTGTGGCCTGCAAATATGAAATGTGATTACAAGGTGGAAATGTTATTTTTCTTTATTCTTGTTTTATTTGTTATGATTATGTTATGGTTCTTGGGAATTACTTATATATATAGTTGAATCCATGAAAAATAAAGGGAGGCTAATCCCATATTAGCTCTCTAACTCATTGGGTAATTATAATGAGTTAAACGATAAGGTTTCAACGAAGAGATTTAGGCAATATACTATGATGAGTATTCCAAATGTAACCATGAAGGATACCTCTTATAAAGCTTTGATGGCTACAATGTATGTATGACATGGATGCAACAATTTACATTTAAAATTTATTATTTATAATATTTTAAATATAAATCATATTATTTGATGAGTTAAGCTATATATTATATGTGATATGGGAGAAAATTGTGATTTTATAAAAATTTATTCATTATTTTAAACTTTTCAGACTAACAGGTTCATTCCATTTTTATATCCCTTACTAAGATTTTTGTACTATTACCACGTTTTTTAAAACTTTTTTCACAATATTAAAGGGATAATATTGTCATGGATGAGACCAGGGAAAAGTTATGATAATTAAACATGAAAAGAAACCACATTTCATTTTAAAAGATCCAGTTTACGGTTGAAATCGATACTTTTGGAAGTGTCCACAATGTATTTATATGGTTTTTATGTAATGTTTAATGATTGGGAATAGAATTTATGTTATTTATCAGTCCCATGATTCAATTATGAAATCATGTTATATCATGCCTTAAAATTAAAAATTATGATTTTACCCCTCTTAGGATACATTGATACAACTCTTAGATTAAATGAACATCTTTAACATATTCTATGATTTATTTTTTCAAATATAGAGGATTTTTTAGCTCATTCCTTTATTATGAATTTACCTAGTTTATCGAGTTTATTTTTAGATAAATGGTGTAATTTTTGGATCATGTTAAGGATTGTTTCAATAATTTCATTGTATTCCTATTGCATGTTTTTATTCTATGTAAATAATTTTCGAAAGAAACTATGCATCATGCTATTTTGGGATTTAATTATGTGCAGTAATTTTTAAAATATTATGAATTCAATTTTATTAATATATGTGTTTTAATAGTTGGTATCAGATAAATGTATTGTTATTTTTTGTATTAGGAATAAAGAACTCCTGTGAAATCCATAAGGATGATAATAAACATAAGAAAACATCATAATATATTGTTAATGTATATAGTAAGTTGTTTCCAATCAAATATATCCCTATTATGGTAAGAAGTGTGTTTGAATATTACTAAGATATACCTCATGATTATAACCCCAAAGGGGGAATAAGTAGTAGGACTTGATCATCACCCGGTATATGATAATGGAAATTTCTATATACATAGTTTCAAACACTTAATGGATTTGAATTGGTAAATTCTCATACTCTTTATGAACCATTATTAAAGGAAAATTATAAGAACATTATATTTGGAAATAGAACATGTGTATCCATTATTGAAACCTATAAATTCATAGGTAAAGGAATATATTTCATTTATTATTTATCACATTAATGATTATGATTTCCCATTTATTTTCTAAATTGTTTAAAAATTCTCATCCCTATGTCTATTTTTGATAATATAAACGATTAGAGATGGAATAAAATATATAAAGGTAATCCTTTCATCCATGATTATACACATTCATTAAAATCACTCAGGTTTTCTAGAACTGTTAAAACACATCTCCAAAATATGGATGTCTGGTTATTGTTGATGTAGGTAAATGCATGTTTTTTTCATCCCAATATTAAAACTCACTTTCTTTCAAAATTTGTGGGATGAATTTCCAATGGAAAATTACCATACAAACCTTTAAATAATTTTATTATATTCTAGTTTTTTTATTTTCATTCCTTGTATATAGATAAAATTAATTTTTTGGGTGAAGGAAGTACCCACCATATTGAAAATCACCCAAATATTCTGTAAAAGTTCTAGGAGGAGATTGAATCTATTTTATACCAATATCTCATGCATATATATTATTGATCGGTAAGAATTGTATCAATATCATGTTAATGATTCTTAAGAATATATAATCGATGATTACACACCCATTTTAAGGTAATTCACATATTTTTTCCCAAATAATTTCACAGTCTTCCTCCATGCCAAGATTTATGTTCTGAAAAATATTATACCTATATCATTTATAATATCCAAGAATCCATATACTATGGCTAAAATTTATCTTCAATAGAATAAGAAGGTTCTATAAGAGATTTCTTCTAAGGGGACCATAATCACATGCTCTTAATTGTGGACTACACTGATCCTCTTTTTCAAGAATAATTATGGTTCAATGTTCCTCTCCATTGATTATCGATAGGTCAACCAAATCACATAAAAAATGTATTTTCTACTATAGATTGATGAATAATTTTATCAGCTATATTTATCCCAATACTTATATAATGTGGATAATTGTTCATGATATTATCTAGTAGTGATTAAGAAGGAGGATATCTCTTAAAAAAATTCACACAATGAACATGTACAATGAGTTTAGAGTGATCCTATTTGGACTCAATAATGCTACAAAATTCATCATCGATTAAAAGATTACAATATTTAAGGATTAAATTGTATGATTTTTAGTTGTCTTTGTAGATTATATTCTAATCTAGAATAAATGAAAGGAGGAATATGAAAAGTAATTTAATTTTATATGAATGACATTGTGAAATGAAAATATAATTTCTCTGTATGGAAAATTATATTTCATGATGAAGAATTTACCATTAATGGGTAATGTTATCACCAAAAACAAGATATATGAGGTTCTATAAAAATAAACGGAAATTGAATGAGGGAAATGACTAACAACTATAATGGAAATATGAAGTATCTTTTGATAAAAAATGCGCTATCATAAATTTATCAGAAACATATAATTATTTTCTATCACAGTAACCAAGGTAACTAAAAATGGTGTCATGTTTTTCTAGAAAAATTAATGTGAAGAGAACATTAAAGAGTAGTACTTTTGGTTAATCACTACACATGTGATAACATTACCCACCAGTGGGGAAGGATTTTTGATATACAATGGTGAGCCTAAAATGGCATAGGTTATGGAATCTTGAATTATGAAAAGGTGATATTATATACCTCCTTCAAATTAATGATCCATGAGAATAATATTACAACACATGATCTATAGGTGGTTGTAGTGATCTTTGAGAAGAATATTAGTGTCATTATCTCAATAGGATGATGTGTCAAAAATATTAGGATCATAAAATCCTAATCCATATATTCAAAAAAATAGATAAATATTCAATAAAAAAAATGTTTATTTCTGATCAAGGACTTTACACCCCAAACTTCCAAGGTACGTTTCTCTTTGATTGATACACTATCTTGTGTTGTACAAAACATTGAGTTCAAACACACCACAACTAATCAATCTATCCATTGTGAAAAGCAATACCCACTTTTAATTTTTTTATAATTTTTATCTTTCAAAATGGAATTCATATATGGATTTGGAATATCGAAATTATCATAGGGTGATGTTTTGGTATTTTTCTGAAAACCTTCAATTTTTGATGAATAGTGAAAAACACTGAGTTATTGTTTAAAACCAACATTTTATTTAAATAATTATTTACTTTATTAAATTTATTTTTCGTCAAAATAGATAAATAATACCTATATATGTTCAATTTTATTCATTTGAGTCATTTTTAAGATGTTTAGATATATAAAAAGTTTGTGGAACCTTTTACCAACTTTTACTCAAATCCAAGGAACTTTTGCAAATTTTCCTAAAACCTAATTTTACTGCTTATGTGAATTGAATTTCAAAATCTGAGAGACATGGTTGATATCAGTAGGTATAGTGTGTTTCAATAAGTTGAATATAATTTTTGATGAATAGTAACTTTTGACCTTTATTAACAACGGTTAAAAGTAAATATAGTAATTAAAGTTAAAAATGATTTTATTATTACCTGAACACATCTCCTAATTCTATTATATGAGTGTATTTCAACTAGAAACAACCATAGGAATATTACTGGATCCATTATGTCCACTAGGATTATATTTGTACATTTATTATTATTTTATTTAAAGAAGAGTTTAAAGGTAAAAAACAATTTTTAATATCTAAACCATTTTTAATATGGGGTTATACATAAGATAAATTAGACTATAAGTTTTAATTAGAAAGATAAATATATTTCCTACATAGTGGTATTTTATTTATAATTTTTATACATGATATAATTAAATTTATTTATGACACAATTATGATGCATTAATTACCTTATTAATGAATGATTAAAATAATTGATATTATAAATCTCCAAATAAATATAATTTGAGACTTTTAATTTATTAAATTAATTTTATAGGTAAATAATTCATTTTAGGTTCGGTTAAATCATTTTTTATTCAAATTTATAATGCTGATATAAATTTAACAAAATTAAAATACCAAATAATGTCAAAATTTACAAAAAAGAGTTTTTAAAATAAATATTATATTATTAATTGATATTATATTCTTGAAAATATAAGGATTGGCCAAAGGGATTAAATAATAATATATTTCATTAATTAACCACTTTATGTTCTTTTGGAAGATTATAGTAATCTTATTAACAATATAATATAAAAATATAAAGAGACATGGTAAATGACAATCTTATTAACTAAGAGTTAAATCTAAAAGATAAGGTTAATATATTTACCCAAAACTGTCTAAAACCTATTGGTTTAGGGGTTTTCAACCCATCCCAACCTTATAATCTAAATAAAACATTTTTTAACCATTATAAACCGAAAAATACATTGTTATAAAATAATATTTCAATCTTTTCCAAAGGTTCCCCTCACCCCTCTTATAAAAGGGAACTTCCCCTTCTGTCAAATTCACACCTTCAAATCCTTTTGGCTCGGCCAAACCCTACTAAAATATCTTCTAAACGTTCCTCCCTTCATCATAGAGTCCTTAATTTAGTCAGAAAGACAACCTTAAGAGACCTTTTGATAAAATCAAATGGAATAACTCGGAGAAGAGGTAAATATTTCATCACCTCTTTCAAGTTATTTTCTTATTACACTACCCCTTTATTTTTTGTTTCCATTCAAAAATAATAACTCCATTATCTTCTATTTACTAAAATTTTATTATAAAAATGTTACAACCATATTCATTATTCTATCCATCCTATAAATGACAAAGTCTCCGTATGAGCATACATACGAATTACCATCTCCACATCGTGGTGTAGTTTGTTATTCAAACAGTTAATCATTTGGATGGGTATAATATAGAGTATAAATCATTTAAATAATAAATATAACATGATAATTATTCTTTATATATATTATACCATCCAATTATATATGATTTTAATTTCAAAATAAAGATATTTTCACTCGGGTGTACGTATGGATTATCGTCTCCACGATCGCGATGAGATTCATTCCCCATCGTATCCATTAATGACTAATTTTTATTTGATGGTTAAAAATAATGTTTAATTATATAATATCATTATGAATATTAATAATATATATCCTATCAATAACAAACATTACTTACGTAACAAATCATATAAAGGAAAATGAATCAGTTAACACCTGAAATGATGATACAACTGAAATATCATTAACAATGAAATATTAGAAGATCGTATATGATATCATATTAATGTATTTGGTTATTCTATAATTTAATAACAAATATTTCATCATTATATAAGAGGTTAACATACCCACAATCATGGAAGAAAACAAGATAATGGTTAACTTTACAATCTCTTCTTTATCCGATGTTGTTTATACGTAATTATCCACTAGGACCACTTTATCATCCACATACATGTTTCATAAAAATGAATTTAATTTTTTTTAAAATTTACTGGAAAATGGGTTATATTAATTTATACCCTTAATTGAACTTATATGTTTTTTAATGGAATCTTTCCATTGTTTTTCAAAGAAGTTACTTTATTTCATTTCTGAGAAAATTAAGGTAAGAAAGTTTTTTTAACTTATACGGTGCATGCGGCTATTTTCCAATATTATCACACCTTTGAAGCTTCCATTACAATCATATAAGAATATTTTAAAAATAATTTTTTTCTTTTATAATTATGTGACTTTAAATAATTTCAAAAAAAACCAAAATATATTACTCTAAAATAGTTTTGATTTCATCAATGTCAACATTCACTAATAGATTTTATACTTATATGATGTAGATTCATTATGAAAAAATATTCCATATTGCATTCAAGGTTTTGTGATATTTTTTACTGTGGATTTGTTTTTTTATACCATTCATGGTTTTTGGTTAAATTATTAACATTTAGTATGGTAGTTTTAATATAAATTTTTATGTTATATTTTAGCCTTTTCATATGTGGAATTTATTGGACTTAGTAAGTGATGGTGGAGCCCGATATAACTTTTTGATGCATCGGCAGGTCTCATGAGACAAACTAGTGTCTTGGAATAAGGCCTTGACAAAATCATATTTTTAGTCATGGCATAAGGCCTTGACTATGTGGTAATGAAGTCTGACATTATGCATCCCATCATTATAAAAGTGGCTATTGATATTGAATGTGATTATACGACTAGAAGAATATCTATGTGAATAAGTAAATGAAATTATTTGACATTACCTTTTCCATATTATGTTGATGTTCATGATTTATGGGATTTTGTTTTAGTCTTATAAATTTCCTTAATTGTTTATTCTTATTTATGGAAGATTCCACTTTATTGTTATCCTTACTGAGCATCTAAGCTCACCCCTTTCTATGTTTTATTTTTACCAGGATGCAAAAAAGTATCATATGGCTGACCTATAGGGAATGTATGAGGGGATATGAGTGTGGAATATGGAGACAATGTTGTGGTAGTTTTTCATTTTATAATGTAATTTAAAACTTAAGAATGTATCTAGTATTTCGAATGCTACTAAATAGATCGGTCTTTTATGAAATGAATTCCTTGTATCATGCCTATGTAATGTAATAATGCACCGACACAAGGTAACTGTTTTTGGGGAATTATATAATGTATCATAGAATGTTTAGTACAAACCTTGGAAGATATATTTTGAAAACAAAACGTTTTGATAAAATTAACCTAAGATAGTCTTTGAGGATTACTATAGAAGAACTTATTATATTTTTGGTATTGTAAGGATTTTTTGAGTTTTCCAAGAAATACATCCCTGTCTGGATACGAGAAGGTAGAGGTGGCTCTGGCATAGATGTATCCAGAGGTAAAACCTGAAAACACTACTTTGAGCTAGACTCGAATGGGTTCCGGTGCACGACAACATGCCTTCTTGCACTCTTGGTTACGACACTCCCAAGGTATATCCTTAGGATAATTATCATTTTCATAACAAACCATTATAAAGGGTTTATGAGTATATACTTCCACAAAGAAAACATTTTTATTTTCATTGTTTATATCCATAAACTGTTCAATTTATCTTAACTATTTTGCAAGTTTTGAATTATGTATTGTGATTCATAAACTAATATAGTGTATGCCATTGATTATAAATAGATCCTAGTGGAAGGAATTCAAACTGTATCAATACATGTAATCAGTATTGGTATTTCCCTCCTACATAAGATAATTATAGTGGAGCTAGTGAAGCAACCGGTGCTGATCAGCTTATCACCATACTGGGAGAACTCACTCAGGTTATGAATAATAACCTAACCCATATGGACTACACTAATCCACAACGTGGAGGATCAATGATAAACCACTTCATGAGGAAATAAACACCAACATTTAATAGGAATACCAATCCATTGGTAGCTGATAAATTGATATGTTTCTATGAGAAAATATATCATGTTTTGGGGATTAGTCACTGTGAAAAAGTTGTTATGTCAGTTTATGACCTCACAAGAGATGCATATAAATGGTGGTCATTAATCCAAAACATAATGGAAGGTGAAGAAGTATAAAAAATTTAATTGAGGATGTTTAAAGGTATTTTCTTACAAAAATACTTTCCTTGTGACTATTGAGTGGATATGGAATGGAAATTTCTGAGTCTGAGGCAAAAGGAGGATAAGAATGTCTCCAAGTATGAGGCTAACTTTACAAAGTTCTCAAGGCATGAAACAGATTATATATGTAACCCATGAATTATGATTGATCGTTTCTTTGATGGGTTAAAATAATTTATCAATCCAAAATTTTTCTAACAATCCTTCTCATCATACGAAGACATTGTCACACGTGCTATCAAGATAGAAAAGGAATTCTCTTGGTCATACAACATTACATCAAAAAAAGAGAAGAAGAGATCTGCTGAACACTCTATAAATGGAAATAAGGGTATGAAGGGAAAATTTTAATATCCATTCTACAGTAAATGTGGGGGAAAACACCCCGTTACTTTCCTGAAGAGAATGTGAGTATGTTACAAGTGTGGTGAAAATGGCCACCAAGCTCGTGATTGCAAGGTGAAGAAAGAAGCTGTCAATGTTGAATGATACAATTTTATAGAAAGGGGGAATTATGCTAATGAATTTCCTAATATCTAAGGAAACATATATTAGAAAAGTCCAAGGTATCAAGGCTAGGAATATTTTATCACTACTACTAATGTGGAAGAACCGAATGACGTGTAGATAGGTAATTTAATAGTTTTCTCAAGTTTAGAAAATTATTTATTTGATTTTGGATCATTGCATTGTTTCATATCTTCCCAGCTTGCTAAGATAATTTGATATCTCCAATATGATTTATCAAGGGAGTTTTAAGTCAAAACTCCTAAAGGAATTATCATTGCAACAATGTTTTGTGAATCAGTTCCCATTAAGGCATATACACGTTATTTATCTATAAGGAAACAGGCATAAACCTTACATAATATTGAATAAAATGAATAATTCACATTATGATCTTTTCAGGTTTATAGATCTAGATAATTAGGACATAACTATTACATCTCAAAAGATTACAAGTTAGACATTTCTAACCTATTTCTATTTTTTCATAAAATAAAAACTCTTGAAAAAAAGATTCATGTCTAGTTCCATGTTTTTGACAACATCACTTTTCCTTGATCCCATCCTTGAACCTATTCATCTATAAGTCCTGTGAAAAAATTTCAAAACTTGGGACAAGCATAAAAGGCTCAGTAAGGGTTATAAAGAAATTAATGAAAACATTTGTTCATAAATACATACAAAACATGAACTCTTTTACTTACCTCATTAAATCATATGATTTATGAAAGACACATATAAATCATAAATCATAAAGGTAACTTGTGGCTTCCATACCATACCTACATTATAGCTATCATAGCTTAATAGAGAGTTACATTGGAATACCCATCATAGTATATTGCCTAAATCTCTAAGTAGAAACATTCACGTTTTCCTCCGTCATGTTACCCAATGCATTAGAGAGCTATATCGGGCTAACCCACCATAGGTTTATCACGGAACCACCCGTATAAATAAAGTAATGACCAAGAACCATAACATGATCATAACACATAACATAAGCATAAAGAAAAGATAAAATTCCCACATTGAAATAGAAAAATATCATTTCAAGATATTTAAATAATAAATCCATTCTCAAAATCATTTTCAATAGCAAAATACGTAAAAAGAGTATATGGTATTGATTTTTCCATTTAAAAACATTATGGCTTGCTTAGGAAGCCAAAGATCAAATAATACTCGTGGCGGCGGAAAGGTCGTTGTCACCGCTTACATTAAAAAATCATTCGATTTTTTATTTATTAAAATGATTTGTATAAAAATATTCCCTTTGAATGAAATGAAATTCAAAGGGGTTTATACACCATATAAAATAAAGTCGTGTATAAAACTAAAAATTCCCCAATGAAAGGAGATCGAGATGAAGTCCCTTACCTTGTGTCCGACATGACCCGTTCATTCTTTAATCTCTTGAATAATAAACTAAAGTTATTTTATGATTACATAAGTATTTTTTTCAAGTTTATTAATCCTTTTATATCAATTATTACCATGTTATATGCATGATGTAATCATTTATGTTAATAACGTTCGTTTTGTCGCTATTTGGCACTTGGGTCAAAAATGGACTTCTTATAATTACATGATGTAAATGTAGTCAAATAAAAATTATATCCAGAATTATAATCATGATTTACATATAATATATATCATATATATCCAGTATATACTTTTATTAATAATAGTACATAACATTTTGAGGAAAGAAATGAAATGCAACGTTCATGGAGTCGGTAAGTCGTACGTACGCATGAACGCTACTTTAATTTTTATTTCTTATTTTAATGGAATTAAAACATAATGATACATATTTATATTATAATTAATCTATAATATCATATAAAATATCATTAAATATATCATTTATACATCCCACATCAGGCATTAACGAGTCACATCACTTTGACGGGGCGGTAGTCCGCACTTCCTCAAATGAGATTATCGTATTTACCCACTATGGAAAACATAATGGTTTGAGAGAATTGGGAAGTAAATAAGCACTATGAAATAATAAAAATAATATATATCATATATAAATACAGTTACATCATAATGGACACCATGAGAGGCGGTAAGATGTAATTGAACAATCATCGTTATGTGAGGCGTTAGTTTTCCATCCACAGAAACATTATGTTATTCATCCATCAGATGGAGGTGTCTGTAAGTGTAGTTATAATACATCTCATAACAACATACTAGTATATTTAGGATACTTTTGATGTTACAAAAGAAATGAAATAAAAAGATTTTAGAGTTTGTAAGAGTAAAATAAAAGAAAATAATTTCAGAGAAACTGTTACCTTTAATTTGGATAACTATCTTTGGATTGAACCAAAGGTCATATTGAAATGCATTATGCCTAAGATATGGATTCTAGGTGGAGGAGAGTGATGTAGTGATCTTAATTGGGCAGTTTTTCAATGAGCCAAATGGCTTGAGAGGTGTGAGGAACTGGATAGAAATGGTCTCCTTTTATAAGGGAGAGAAGGGGCTCTTTAGGAAATTGTGAAAACATTATTTTATTATATAATTATATTTGGTTTCTAATGCTCCATAAATAATTAATGTCGAATATAAGATGACTAATAATCCAAATAAAATCATCCAATAATAATTTGACAAGTTTTGTATAATATTTTAATCATTATAATCTTATTTATTTTTATCAATTATTAATGAGTTAAATACTTCATCATTATTGGGTCATAAATAATTTAACTTATTGGATGTCTGAAAATTATAAAAAATACTATCATGTAAGAAATATTTTTATATTTCCATTGATTATTTATAGTCGAAACTAAGACTTATATAACACCATATATGAATTAATTACTAAAAGATTTTTGTTAATGTCAATTTTGTCTTTAAATTAAATTAATAATCTATATTGTAATTTTCACTCCCATGTGAATCAATGGGGTCCCATAATCGACCCAAATATGCCCATGGTCTTAAATGACTCAACCAATAAGTTTTTGACAAGTCTTAAGGTAATTTTGAATTATTATAATATTCTTTTAACCTTTAATTACATTATTTATCTTTAACCGCGGTAAATAAAATTCAAAAGTTACTATTCAAAAAAATTATTTTAATCTTTTTGAACCACATTTACTTCTTGATAAAAACCTTGTATTTCGGGTTTTCAAAATTCAATTCACATATGTGGTAAAATTTCATTTAAATGAAAACGTTAGTTCATTTAACTAAAACTAAGTGGTATCACTATTCATCAAAAATTGTAGTTTTTCAGAAAAATAACAAAAATTCAGCATAAGCTATATTTGATATATTTAATTCAAAAATGATGTCTATTTTTCCAAATTCCAAACATAGAACCGGAATTAATTAATATTAAAATTAATTCCCATTATCAAAACAAATAGTGTGTTTTAATAAACAATAATTATCAAAAGATGGAGAGTTGATTAAGTCCAATTTCATAGTGAAATTGCTTCCAATGACCAACATTGGATTAAAGGGTAAAAATATATTATAATTACACTTTAAAAACAATTAAAAATACAATCTAACTAGATAAATATATTAGATTGAAACATAGTTTTTAATTAAAATACAATAGTTTCACTATTCATTAAAAATGAACTTTATCGGAAAAATTCAAAAATTTACACAATGTAAATTTTGATGACCCCGTTTTAAATAAGGATTTTAATTGGTCATATATATAATGTATTAAAGTGACCAAAACTATATTTAAAAAGGGTTCTCCCTTAAATGGCGGTAGATCGGCCTTTTAATGTAAATTATGCTTAAAAATAGATTCATATATATTTTAATCTTATATCTTTTATTGGATAAATATAAATACATGTATAATAATATTTTAGTTAGTTTTGTTTAGTCACACCAATACAATGGCTAGGAGTTAACGACCATTTAAAATAATAATATTATATTATTAGTGTGCAATGTATGATTCCAATGAAACCTGTTGTTGCATATCGGGTACGCTATCGAACAAAGTAACCCATTTAATGTAAAATTAATATTTAATCCAAAATTATTAATAAATATGAAAATATCTTATTCTTCATTTACGTGGGATGTTACATCCTTCCCCCCTTTTGGAAATTGTGTCCTCTCTATTTTTATTTACTTATCAAAATAAGCGGGGGTATTTATCCCTAATAGCATTTTCAGATTCCCACGTTGCCTCTTCAACTGTAGGGTTTTTCTAAAAAACATTTACTTGGTGAATTACCTTATTCTGCAACACTTTCTCTCTACGGTCAAGAACTTGGATTGGTTGTTCTTCATAAGAGATATTCTCTTTCAACTGAACTACCTCTGGGCTCAAAACTTGAGATGGATCTGGCATATACATTCTCAAAATCGAAACATGAAAAATATTGTGTACCTGTGATAAACTTGGAGGTAAATCCACTCCATACGCAACTGATCCATATTTCTCCAGAATTTCATAAGGTCCAATGAACCTCAGAATGAACTTTCCCTTCTTCCAAAACTGATCACAGTTTTCCATGGAGAAACATTGAGAAATATATGATCACCTACCTCAAAAGAAAGATCCTTCCTCCAGTTATCATCATAAATTTTCTGTCTGATCTGAGCTGTTCTCATGTGCTTCTGAATCAACTGAACTTTCTCTTCCATCTCTTCTACCAATTCTAGTCCCATCATCTTCCTTTTACCTAATTCATCCCTAAAATCTGGAGTTCAACAACGCTTTCCATATAATGCCTCAAATGGATCCATCTGTATACTAGAATGAAAAATGTTATTATACGAAAATTAAACCAAATAAAGGTGTTAATCCCAACTTCCCTAATAAACCCTCGAGTAAGCATGTAGCATATCTTCCACGGTCTGAATTGTTCATTCTGACTTCCCATTAGATTGAGGATGAAAAGCTGTACTAAAATTTAATTTAGTACCTAATGACTTCTGAAGGTATTTCCAAATGTTTGAAGTGAACCTCAGATCACGATCAGATACAATGGATATAGGAACTCTATGCAACCTGACAATCTCTTTAACTTCCAACTGAGAATGTTTATCTAGAGACAACGTATCTCTAATAGGATGGAAATGAGCAGATTTAGTCAATCGGTCAACTATAACCCAGATTTCATTATTACCTCGATATGTATTTGGTAATCCCACAACGAAGCCCATGGATATATTTTCCCATTTCCAATCTGTCGTCGGTAGAGGATGAAGCATCCCTTTCTATAACTGCCACTATGATTTATCCTGCTGACAAGTTAAACACTTCATAGTAAAATCAGCAATATCTCTTTTCATTCCATCCCACCAGTAATACTCTGGAAGATCTATGTACATCTTAGTACTGTCATGACGAACTGAAAATGGAGAACTATGAGTTTCACATAACAAATAATTCTTCAACTGTGAATCACATGGAACACATAATCTCTTTCCAAATCTAAAAACACAATAATTATCAACATTATAATTAGGCAACTTACCCTTTTGAACTAACTCTACCTTTTTCTGCAACTCTCTGTCTTCCTTCTGCGCTTGCGTTTTTCGGTCTGATAGATATGATCTCACTGACACATGAAACAAAATAGAAGAATTTCCTGCACCAACAACTTCAATTCCATAATTCATCAAATCAAAAACCAAAGGATCTTATTCCAAACATATATTGTTTAATGAAGCGTTACTTTTTTGACTCAAAGCATCAGCCACTTTATTTTCTTTTCCCGGATGGTAATGGATCGTGCAATCATAATCCTTGATTAATTCCAACCATCTCCTCTGTATCATGTTCAATTCTTTCTGAGTGAATATATACTTCAAACTTTTGTGATCACAATATATTTCACACTTCAATCCATACCAATGATGCCTCTATAGTTTTAAAGAAAAAACAACAATAGCTAATTCTATATCATGTGTAGGGTAATTTAACTCATGTGGTTTCAACTGACGTGAAGCATAAGCAATTACCTAATCATTCTGTATTAGGACACAACCCAGTCCTGTCAATGAAGTATAACTGTAGATAATAAACTCACCATTTATGGAAGGTTGTGCCAAAACTAGAGCATTCACCGATCTTCGTTTCAATTACTTAAAATAATCATCACATTCATTGGTCAGGATAAACATAACACCTTTTCAAGTTAACTTATTCATTGGAATAGATAACCATGAAAAATATTCAAAAAACCTCCGGTAATAACCTACTAATCTATGAAAACTATGAATCTCAGTTATATTTTTGGGTCTTGTCCATTCATCAACAACTTTCGTTTTAACCGGATCAAAAATTATGCCAATTTTGTAAAAATGTGACCAGATAATGAAATTTTTTGTAACCAAAACTCACACATTCTGAATTTCCCATAATGTTTCTTTTCATTTAAGGTATCAACAAAAACCCATAAATAACATTCATGTTCCTTCTTACTTTTGGAATAAACCAAAATATGATTAATGAACACAACCACAAACTTATCCAAGAACTCACTGAAAATTCTATTCATAAGATACATGAATTTAGCAGGTGCATTGGTTAACCAAAAATGCATAACTAAAAATTGATAATGGCCATATATAGTATGATACATGGTCTTTAGAACGTCTTCTTCCTTTACTTTCAACTAATGGTACCTTGACCTGAAGTCAGTCATTGAAAAATATAGAGCTCCTTGGATCTGATCAAACAAATTGTCGTTATGAGGCAAAGGATACTTATTCTTAACAGTGTTGTTATTCAATGCTCTATAATCAATGCAAAGCCTCATTTTTCCATATTTTTTTAACAAAAATGATAGGAGAACCCCATGGTGAAGTGCTAGGTCGAATGAAACCTTTATCTAATAACTCCTGCAATTTCATCTTTAACTCTAAAAGTTCAATTTGAGCCATTAGATAAGGGAGTTTTGAATTTGGCTTAGCATCAGGAACTAAGTAAACAGTATGTTCAACTTCTCGATCATGTATAATACCAGAAAACTCATTAGGAAAAACATCAAGGTACTCATTTACAACTGGCACATCATTAATCTGATCAGTTCCTTTGTTTTCAACAATATGTGAAAGGTAACATTCATTTCCATATTTTACTATTTTCTCAGCTTCCTGATATGTTTTCAACAGAAAGGGTTCATTTTTTTATACAAACTGAAAATCATTATGAAAAGAAACTTCTTTAGCTTGTAATAAATCTTATCATGATAAACAGAAAGCCAATCCATGCCCAATATAACATCAAATTCTACTAGAGGCAAAAAAATAAGGTTTTCAGGAAGATTATTTCCAAACACATGGACATTAATGTTCTTATGTTTTATTTTTGTCTCAAAATTTCTTCCAGATGTTTTTACCGTATGTTCAGTATTCATATCAATAGATGGAATTCCCAATTTACTAGAAAACATCTCATAATTGAAAGAGTGTGTAGACCCTGAATCAAGCAACAGATTGGCATAATCAGAACAAACAAGCAGTGTACCAGATACTACTTCATTTTAGGGCCCAACATCTGCAAAAGTAGTTAAAAATGATTTTCCTCCCCTTTCTGATTGTAGACTGGCTGCCTTCCTTTGGTTGAGTTCTTTTTTAGACTCTCATTTTCATAATGACCCATTTCATTGCACTTAAAACATTTTACTGACTGTAAATCAGATTTTGTCTTAACATTACCCTGATATTTTTCGTGCAATTATGCACCTTATGTCCCATTTTACCACATTGGTAGCACTTACCTGAATTCAAAATACATTCCCCATCATGATTTTTACCAAGATTTTCTCAAACTGTAAACTTAAGTTTTTACCATCAGACTTTTTTGAAGAGTTATTCCCTTTGGTCTACCTCATCAACCTCTTATTATGTTGTTTTTCAAAGAATACATGATCATCAGAAAACTCCATTTCCACCCTATCCGCACAATGAACATGTTTTTAATAACATTTGGAATCATGATAAGCTAAATCCCTTCAATAATTTGGGTTTAATCCTGAATAAAAATTGTTGATTTTACTATCAAGATCTCGTATGAAATTTGGAGCATACCTTGCTAGTTGAGTGAATTTTTCTTAATATGCAGCCACTGAGTCATCCTCCTACTTCAATTCTAAGAATTGGTTTTCCATACTTAGATGAACCACCTTAGGAAAATATTTCTCAAGAAACATACCTTTGAATTCATCCCAATCGATATCATAAATCTCCTCAGTATCCCTGATATTATTCACCATCGACCACCACGGATCAGCTTCACCTTCAAAACGGTAAACAACGAGACTGAAATGTTGATGTTTTGAACAACCCATAACATTGAAAATATTTTCCAATGATTTAATCCACCTTTCAGATAGCACTACATCAGATGATCCTCTGAATGATGGGGGATGTTTCCTCATGAAATGCTCTATTACTGACATGTTCCTCTGGGGTTGATCTGGCTGATCGCGTGCATTAATACCACCACTATTTATAGCCTGAATCAAATGTGACATCACTACAGAAAACTATTCAGTTCTGATTCTGACGATCTCAGGTTGCTAATTTGGAAGGTTGTCTTCCTCCTGATGTCATCCCAACATTGCTGCCCTGTTTCCTCTACGGAAAACCATTCTGAAGAAAGAAATATCTTATATGAAGCAACATGGTAATCTGTAAATGATATATGATTTCAATATTAACATAAATTACATTATGAATATTAATTTAACAATACCCTAACTCCTAATGTTATATAAACCAACCTCTAATACCAAATATAAGGTCCCAGCCTTAAACATTACATAATATTGTAATTAATGAATAATTTAAATATGGATCTTTCTAGGTTTAGAGTTTTAGAGAATTAGGAAATAACCATTACATATCAAAAGATTACAAGGTAGACATTTCTTCAATGTTTCCATTTTTTCATAAAATAAAAACTCTTGAAAAAAGAGATTCATGTCTAGCTCCATGTTTTAGACCACATGACTTTTCTTTGATCCCATCCTTTCCCTATTCATCGTTATGTCCTGTGAAAACATTTCAAAAATTGGGATGAGAATAAAAGGCTCAGTAATGGTTATAAAGAAATTAATGAAATTTTTTTTTCATAAATACATTCAAAACATGAACTCTTTTACATACCTCATGAAATCATTTGATTTATGAAAGACAAATAGAAATCATAAATCATAAAGGTAACTTGCAGCCTCCATACCATACTTACATTGTAGCTATCACAGCTACATATGGAGTTACGTTGGAATACCAATCATAGTATATTCCCTAAATCTCTTAGAAGAAACATTCTCGTTTACCTCCGTCATGTTACCCAATGCATTGGAGAGCTATCTCGGGCTCACCCGCCATAGGTTTATAATGGAACCACCTGTATACGTAAATAATTCCCATGAACCATAACATGATCATAACACATAACATATTCCTAAAGAAAAGATAACATTCCGACATTGCAATAGAAAAATACCATTTCAAGATATTGAAATAATAAATCCATTCTCAAAATCATTTTCATTTCTAAAATACATAAAAATATTATATGGTATTTATTTTTCAATTTAAAAACATAATGGCTTGTTAAGGATGCCAATGATCAAATAATACTCGTGGCGGCAGAATGGTCGTTGTCACCACTTACATTAAAATAAAATTCTTTTTTTTTCATTTAGTAAAATGCTTAGTATAAAATGATTCCCTTTGAATGAAATGAAAAGTAAATGGGGTTTATACAACATATAATATAAAGTCATGTATAAAACTAAAAATGCCTCAATGAAAGGAGATAGAGACGAAGTCCTTCACCTCGTGTCTGACTTGACCCGTTCATAAATTAATCTCTTGAATAATAAACTAAAGTTAATTTATACATGCTTACGAACCTTTTTCATGGTTATTAATCCTTTTATAGCACTTATTACCATTTTATAACCATTATGTAATCATTTAAGTTAATAACGTTTGTTTTGTCGATATTTGGCACTTGAGTAAAAAATTGACTTCTTATAATTACATGTTGTAAATGTAGTAAAATATCCATTATCTCCAGAATGATAATCATGATGTAGATATCATATATATCTTATATATCCATTATATAGATGTATTTATAATTTTACATAACATTTTGAGGTAATAAATGAAATGCACCATTCATGGAGACGGTAAGACGGACGTACGCATGAATGATTTTTTCATTTCTATTTATTATTTTAATGGAATTAAAACATAATGATACATAGGAATATTGTAATTCTAGTATAATAACATATATAATATCATTAAATCTATCCTTTATACATCTCACATAAGGCAGTAACGAGTCACATCACTTTGAGGGGGCGGTAGTCCGCACTTCCTCAAATGAGATTATCGTATTTACCAACAATGGAAACAATAATGTTTTGATAGAATTGGGAAGTACAGAAGAATAGAGAAATCATAAACATAATATATATCATATATAAATACAGTTCCATCCTAATGGACACCATGAGCGGTAGTAAGATGTGATTGAACAATCATCGTTTCCTCAGGCGTCAGTTTGTCATCCACAAAACATTATGTTCTTCATCAATTATATGGAGGTGTGTGTAATTGTAGTTCAAATACTTCTCCTAACAACATCCCAGTATATTTATGATACTAGTGTAGTTACAATATAAAGGAAATAAAAATATTTTAGAGGTTGGAGAAGTACAACAAAAGAAAACAATTTAAGAGTAACAGTTACCTTTAATTTGGGTAGCTTTCTTTGGATTGAACTAAAGGACTTATTGAAATGCCTTATTCTTAAGTTAAGGCTTCTAGGAGGAGGGGAGGGATGTTGGGAGCTTAATTGGGAAGAGTTTGGACGATAAAAATGGCTTGAGAGTTGTGATAATTTGATAGAAATGGTCTCCTTTTATAAGCTAGAGGAGGGGCTCTTTAGGAAAGTGTGAAAATATTATTTTATTATATAATGATATTCGGTTTCTAATGGTCCAAAAATAATTACGGTAGAAGATAAGGTGACTAATATTCTAAATAAAATTATCCAATAAGAATTGGACATGTTTTGGATAATATTTTAATCATTATAATATTATTTATTTTAATCATCTATTAATGAGTTAAATACATCATCATTATTGTGTCATACATAATTTAATTTATTTGATGTCTAAAAATTCTAAAAAAAACATAATATCATGTATTAAATCTTTCTATCTATCCAATGAATATATATAATCAAAAATAGGACTCATATAACACCATATAAAAATTAATTACTAAAATATTTTTGTTAATGTCAATTTTGTCTTTACATTAAATTAATTAATCTAAATTGACATTTTCACTCCCAAATAGATCAATGGGATCCAAAAATAGACCCACAGATGCCCATGGTCGTTAATGACCCAACAAATAAGTTTTGGACAAGTGTTAAGGAAATTTTGAATTATTATAGTATTCTATTAACCTTAATTACCCTATTTACCTTTAACCGCGGTAAATAAAAGTCAAAAGTTACTATTCACCAAAAAATTATTTTCCTCATATTAAACCACATTTTACTTCTTGATAACAACCATTTATGTTGGATTTTTGAAATTAAATTCACAAAAGTGGTAAAATTTCATTCAAATGAAAAATTCTGTTTTTTAACTACCACTAAGTGGTTTCAATATTCATCAAAAATTGAAGTTGTTCCGAAAAATACCAAAACATCAGCCTAAGATATTTTTGATATTAAGAATTCAAAAATGATGTCTATTTTTTAAAATTACAAACATAGAAGTGGCATTAATTAATTTTAAAATTAATTCTCGTTATCAAAAAAATAGCGTGTTTTAATAAACAATAATTATCAAAAGATGGACAGTTGATTAAGTCTAATTTCAAAGTGAAATTGCTTCCAATGACCAAAATTGGATTAAATTATTAAAATATATTCTATTTAAACTTATAAACAAATTAAAAAGATAATCTATCCATATAAATAAATTAGTTTAAATCATAGTTTTTAGTTAAAATACAATAGTTTCACTATTCATTAAAAATGATCTTTGTCGGAAAAATTCCAAAAATTTACACAATGTAAATTTTGATGTCCCCATTTTAATGAAGGATTTTATTTGGTCATATATAATGTATTAAAGTGACCAAAACTATATTTAAAAATTGTTCTCTATTAAAAGGTGGTAGATCGGCCTTTTAATGTAAATTAGCCTTAATATTAGATTCATTCATATTTTAAGCCTCTAAATTTTATTAGATAAATATAAATACATGTATAATAATATTGTAGTTAGTATTGTTCAGTCCCGCCAATACAACAACTAAGAGTTAATGACCATTTAAAATAATAGTATTATATTATTAGTATGCAACGTAAAATTTCAATGAAACCAATTGTTGCATATCAGGTACGCTATCGATCATAGCAACCCCATTAAAGTAAAATTAATATTTATTTCAAAATTATTAATAAATATGAAAATATCTTATTCTTCATTTAATTGGGATGTTACATTATCTGATGATCTCATCATCATACCATTGATTTAATTTGATATAATCCCCGGTATAGATTGTCTTTCATACCATGATGCGAACATTTATTGTATGAAGAAGGAAATTACAATTTTCGATGATGATAAGGAGTACCTTATCATTACATAATAAACATAAGCATGTGATTCTTCTCTTAATCCACACCCAGTAGCTCAACAATATTAAATTATTGGGCAAGAAGTGAATGAAATAACTATAGGGGAGTAAAGGAGTGTTCAAATAGAGGACGTACCTATTGTGCAAGAGTATATTGATGTATTTATAAAATATTTACCTGGACATCCTCCAGAAAGATTAATTGTGTTTTCAATTGATTTAATTCCAGTTTCAAGGCCCATATAAATTTCCCCTTATAGAATGGACATTGTAGAATTAGTGGAACTAATGAAACGACTAGAAATACTGAGTAATAAAGTATTTATTTTCCCTTGTGTTTCTCCATGGGGATCCCATGTTCATTTTGTTAAGAAGAAATATGGATCTGTTGGGTTGTGCATTGACTATAAGGAGTTAAATTCTATAACAATAATGAACAAGTATCCCCTACATCCCATTGATGATTTATTTGACCAAATTCATGGAGCTCAATATTTTTTAATGATTGAACTTTTATATGGATATCATCCGTTGTGTGTGAAGAAGGAAGACATTCCAATGACAAAATTTCGAACCAGGTAAGGCCTTTATGAGATTACATAAATTCTTTTTTATGCTAAATAATGCAGCCTATGTTTTCATTGATATAATGAAAAGAGTTTTCATGGAATGTATTAATGACTTCGTAGTGGTATTTATTAATGATATATATGTATAATAAAATTATATAAAGATCATGAAAATCAGTTTTGTATTATCCTTAAGACTCATAGAAGAAATGTATTATACGGAATTTTAGAAAGTGTGAATTTTGGCTTCATGAGATTTTTTTTAATGGTCATATTGTCTCTATGGATGGAATCTATGTTCACCCTTCTAAGACAAAGGCAATCCATGAATGTCCATCACTGACAAGTATAAACAACGTACACACTTTTATTGGTTTAGCAGGTTATTATCGGCGTTTCACCCAGAATTTTGCTTGATGGGCTAACCCATTAACGAATCTCACATGTAAAGGGGTTAAATTTGTTAGGAATAAAGATTGTGAAGATTGTTATGAATAATTGATGGGAAGATTAGTCAATGGTCCTATATTGACTCTACCATCGGGGAATGATGGGTATTTTATTTATAGTGATGGATCAAAGAATGTACTTGGTTATGTCCTTATATAGAATGATAGGTTTATTTCCTATGCATCATGACATCTAAAAATTAATTAGAAAAACAATATTACTCATGATCATGAATTAGCAGCTGTAATCATTTCACTAAAAATATGGAGACACTATCTCTATGGTGAAAAATGTGAGATTTATATTGATCATAAGAGATTGAAATATATTTTATCACAGAATTAACTCAACATGAGTCCAAGGCAATGTTGTGAACTACACAAAGATTATGATTTCACTATACATTACCACACGGGGAATGAAAATAAGGAGGAAGATGATTTTAAACGAATGGATCATGTAGTTTTGATGAAGATGAGAGTTGTAAGAGATATTATTTTCTGGGATCTAGGGAAAATGGATATGGGAGTAATCATAAAAAGTGATGAAACAATACATTTTCAAATGGTTGTAAAACCATTTTTAATAGAATGGATAAAACGTTCTCAGGCTGATGATGAGGATTTCAAAAGAAAACTAATGATGTGAACGATTGGAGATTGATCGACTTCATATATAAATACGGGATTTTGAAATTTGGGAAGAGACTTTGTGTACATGGTATACCTGATATGAAAAGGGAATTGGTAGATGATTATAATAGCTCCATTTTCTCTATACACCCGGCATTCACTACGATATATCGAAATTTGAAAAACATTTTTTGTGGAACACCATGAAGAGGTATATTGATGATTTTGTTTCAAAATGTATGGTTTTTCAACAAGTCAAAGCTAGAAGGCAACAATCTGGAGGTGTCATGCAGCCACTTCCCATACCATTGTGGAAATGAGATAATATTACGATGGAATTTGTCGTGGGACTACAAAATACTCATAGAATAAATGACACAATATGGGTGATTGTTGATCGTCTTACCAAGTGAGCACATTTTCATGCTATAAGAAGAGATTTACCACTTGAAAATGTATCAAGATTGTATATTAACAAAGCTATAAGACATCTTGGAGTACCCCTATCAATTGTTTATGATAATTATCACTATTTTACATTATAATTCTTCAATAGTCTTCAGAAATCCATTTATACTAAACTTCATTTTATCACTGCCTACCACCCTTAAACTGATGGACAATCAGAACAGACTATTCAAACCTTAAAATCATGTTGATATCTTTCTCACATGACTTTCATGGTATGTGGGATTAATATTTACCTCTAGTAGAATTTTCCTATAATAATAGCTTCCATTAATGTATTCAGATGGCACGATATGAAGAATTATATATAAAGAGATTGTGCACACCAATATGTTGGGATGATTTAGGTGAAAGAAAACTCGTAGTCCAAGAACATGTTGAGGAAACGATGGAAAAGGTGAAGTTTATCCAAACAAACATTAATGTAGCTCAATATAGGTAGCAGATCTATGCCAATAACTGAAGGAAGGATTTGGAATTTTGGATAGGATATAATGTTTTATTGAAGGTAAGTCCAAGGAATGGTGTTATACATTTCTATAAGTATTGTAGATTGAGTCTCAGGTACATCTGACATTTCAAAATTCAAGAACAAATTGGGGATGTAGCTTACCGATTGGAAATGTCGCCAAGTCTCTCAAAAGTTCATGATGTGTTCCATGTATCACTTTTCAGAAAATACATGCCTGAACCAACACATGTACTCACCTATGAGGAATTAGACTTGGAACCTGATCTGTCTTATTGCGAAGAGCCTCTTAAAATTCTTGATACAATAGAACATGTGTGGAGTAACCAGACGACTAATCTGGTAAATGATCTATGGAGAAACCATAATATAGAAGAGGCAACATGGGAACATGAGGAAATTATGATGAAGAACCACCTGCATCTTTTAATGTAGTATTATTATAGAAATTTCAAAGATGATATTATTTGAAGGAGGGGAGAATGTAAAACCCCATTCTTCCACGGTACGTTTCTCTTTGAATGATACAATATCCTGTGATGTACGCAACATTGAGTTCAAACAAACCACAACCAATCAAACTAGTAGTTATGATTAGTAATAACCACGTTTTAAAATTTTATAATTGCTTTATTTCACAATTGACTTCATTTTTGGATTCAGAATATCAAAATTAGCTTAGGGTTAATTTTTGGTATTTTTCTAAAAACATTAAATTTTTGATGAATAGTGAAAAACACTGAGTTATTGTTTAAAAACAACATTTAATATAAATAATTATTTATTCTATTTAAATTTATTTTAGGTAAAAATAGATACATAATTCTTATATATGTTCTATTTAATTCATTGTGGTCATTTTATAATATAATTAGATATATAAAAATTTTATTGATCTTTTTACAGCATTTTACCCACTTCTTATGAGCTTTTGAAAATTTTCATAAACATATTTTTTTCTCTTCTGTGAATTTAATTTATAAATTCTGAGAGACATGGTTGATATCATTATGTATAATGTGGTTCCATAAGATGAAAATAATATTTTTTGGGAATAGTAAATTTTGTCTTTTATTTAACATGGTTAAAATTAAGTAGGCTAATTAAAGGTAAAACTTATATTATTATTACACTAACACATGTTCCAATTATATGGGATGAGTTTATTTTGACCACAAACAACCTTAGGAATACAATATGATCATTTAGGTCCACATGGATTATATTAGAACATTTATTATTATTTTATTTAAAATAGTTAAATGAGTAAAAATCAAAGATTAATAACTAAACCATTTTTAATATACGGTTATTCATAAGAAAAATTAAACAATAAATATTAATTAAAAAGGTAATAATATTTCCTACATAGTGGTATTTTTTATATGTTTTATAAATTAGATAATTAAATTTCATTATGACCCAATGATGATACATTAATTACCTTATTAAAGAAAAATTAACATAATTGATATTATAAATATCGAAATAAATCTAATTTGAGACTTTTAATGAATTACACTAATATTATATGTTAATATGACATGTTAGGGTTTATTACATTATTTTTTATGTAATAATTTTGTTAATAATTTAACTAAAACAAAATACCTAATAGTGTCAAAATTGAAATAAAAGAGTTTTTAAAAGAAATATTATATTATTAATTGATATTTTATTCCTTAAAATCTGTGGTTCATCCAAAGGGACTCAATAATATTATATAATTCATTAATAAACATTTTTAGCTTCACATGGAAGTTTATAGTATGTTTAATAAACATATAATATAAAAATACAAAGAGACATGGTAAACGCCAAACTAATTAACTAAGAGTTAAATCTAAATGATAAGGTTAATATAGTGAATAAAACATGTATAAAACCTATTGGTTGAGTGTTTTTAGACCCTTCACCACCTTATCCTCGAAATAAATCATTTTGGAACCATTTTAAACAGTAAATTATTTTATTATAAAATTATATTTCAATCTTTTCCTATGGTTCCCGTCACCCCTCTTATAAAAGGTCACTTCCCCTTCTCTCAAATTCACCCCTTTAAAGCCATTTTTCTCTACCAATCCCTTCCCAAATATCTTATCAACTTTCCTCCCTTCATCCTAGATCTCTTCCTTTAGTCATAAATCTGCCATATGGAGCTCTTTTGATCAAATCAAAATGAAGAACCAGAAGAATAGGAAAATATTTCATCACCTCTTTCAAGTTCTTTTCTTCTTCCACTTCCTATTTCTTTGTTGATTCCATTATAAAATAAAAATGGTGTTATCTTATATATAATATTATGTTATTATAAAAATGGTACAACCCTATTAATTATTATATCTATACTATAAATGAAAAAGTCACCATACGTGTGTACGTACACATTACCGTCTCCACGTCGTGGGGTAGATTTTTATTCAAACAGATCGTCAATTGGATGTGTATAATTATATGTATAAATGATGTAAATAATAAATATAACATGATAATTATTATTTATATATGAAATTAAATCCAATTATATATTATTTTAATATCAAAATAATTATATTGTCGCTCGTGCGTACGTATGGATTACCGTCTCCACTAACGTGATGAGATTAATTCCCCTTCATATCCAGTCATGACTAATTTTTATTTGATTGTTAAAAATTATTTTTAATGACTTAATATAATTCTGAATATGAATAAGATATATCATATCCACAAAAAACATTAATTATGTAACGAAGAATATAATGGAAAACAAATCAGTTAACATCTAAAACTATGATATTATTGTAAAATAATTAACAAATCAATATTAGTAGATAATATATGATATCATATTAATGTATATGGTTATTTTTTAATTTAATAACAATTAATTCACCATTATACATGTGGTTAACCTACCCTCGACCAAGGAAATTTATAATATAGGGGGTAATTCTACAATCTCTTAATTATCCGTGGTTGTTTATAGGTATTTATCTATTGGGGCCTCTTTGTCATCCACATCCAAGTTTCTTAAAAATGTATTTCAAAACATTATTAATATTTACTAGAATTTTTTTAATTCCAATTATACCCTTACTTTACCTTATATATTTTTAATGTAATCATTCGATCATTTTACAAACAAGGTACTTTATGACCTTTTTGACAAAATTATGGTAATAATGTTTTTTTAACATATACTGTGGGTGTAGCTATTTTCCATCATTATTACACCATTGAAATTTCCATTATAATCTTATAATAATATTGTCAAAATTAATGTTTCCATTTATAATTGGGTGACTTTAAATAATTAAAAAAATGACATTTCTCTCAAATTGTTTTGATTTCATCTATGTCAATATCTTTTGATGGATTTTATACTTGTTTGAAGTTGATTAATTATGATACAAATCTCCCATATTATGGTGAAGGTTTTTTGATATTTTTTACTGTGGATGTGTTATTTTTATACCATTCATGTTCTATAGTTAATTTATTAACATTTTTTATGCTTGTTTTAATATGAATGTTTATGTTATGTTTCAACCATTTCATATGGGGAATTAGTTGGACTTTGTAAATGATGGGTGGAGACCACTATAGCTCCTCGATGCAGCGGTAGGTCTCATGAGACAAACTATTGTCTTGGAACAAGGCCTTGACAAAATCGTATTTGTAATATAGGCATAAGGCATTGACTATGTGGTTATAAAGTCTCACATTATGCATTAAATCATTACAAAAGTGTCTATTGATATTTCATTTCATTATTGGATAGTTGAATACCCTTGTGAATAAGTAAATGTGATTATTTGATTTTATAATTTCCATATTATGTTGATGTTCAAGTTTAAAGGGATTTTTTTAATTATATACATTTCCTTAAATGTTTAAGATTATTTATGAAAGTTTCCTCTATAATATTATCCTTACTTAGCATATGTGCTCACCCCAATATAGGTCTTATTTTTTCTAGGATGTGAAAAAGTATTTTATGACTGACCTGTAGGGATAGTCTGAGGGGATATCAGTGTGTTATATGGAAATAATGTTGTTGCTGTTTTTCATTTTACAATTTAATGTAAAAATTATGAATGTTTCAATACTTTCCAATTCTATTAAACTGATCGGTCTTTTGGGACATTATGTCCTTATATCATGCCAATGTTATGTAATAATTCACCGACTCGAGGTAATGGGGGTCAGGGCATTACAAAGGACTGTTATTGATCAATTCACTACCATCCTACTAATTAAAACAAAGTGTATGATTCTCGGAGTAAAATGGTCTATGAAACTATATCCTTGATAAGGATTATAAGGGATCAATTATTCATGAAAATTTAAACGATTGATATATGAATAATGAAATGATTCTCAGTCTACCTTTATCAAATAACTACTCAACCATCCATTTTTTAGAGGATTATAGAGGCATAAAAATATTATTAGGTAAAATAGAATACTGTATTGAATATTATATTGTTCAAACTATCTAAAGATGGGGTTATATGTTTAAGAAACTGAATATGTGTCCCATCAAAGCTAAATTTGAAGAAGGAATTTATTAATGATGCACCTAGAAAGTACTTCTGTATTTATCTATGAATCACATTGACGTATAGATATTTAATGAAAATCAACTGGTGAGAAAAAATGAAGTTGGAGATTACATCATTAATTTCTCGATTACATTTACTCTAACAAGTGAACGATAAAAAATAGATGTATATGGATATGATGAAACCATTTCCCATAACATAATGGAATTGGGAACATATAAACATAGATTTCTTCGTAGGACTTCATAGGCAATCAAATGGAAATAATTCCAACAGTGTGGTAGTCGATCTCCATACCAAGTAAGTTATTTGTATTTCTATCAAGGAATATTTTCCTATAGAAACATTTAACAAGATATATATAAGGTAAGTGGTAATAGTACATGGAGTTCCAAGTACTATTGTATCTGATTAATATCAATGGATTACCCCATGGTTCAAAAGATCCATTAGAAATCATTGGATACGAAGCTGAGCTTTAACCCATCTAATTACCCAATGATATATGGTAAACCTCTATAGACCATTGCATGTCTAGAGGGTATATTGAAAACATGATCAATATATTTCCATGTATAATAGGATTATAAACTTATCATAGTGTATTTCACAAAAAACAATAATTTCTATTCAATAATTCAAATGGAACCTTATGAGTCTATGTATGTGAAGAGTTGTAAGAATATGTCTTTTTAGGATGAATTTTGAGATAATTAAATGATGGGATTTTAGGGTATCTAAAAGGATACAATGAATATTTAAACCTTTCACTAACACAAGAATCCCAGACATTGTGGTTAAAAAGAAATAGCTAAAATCATTGATGTGTCTTGGAGTTTGAGTATGGATATAATGTTATCATATTTATTCAATTTTCTTCCAATGTTTGGATGTTTTTGTAGATGGAAAATATTAGTCAAAATATATCTATACCTTTATGATCCTTGATAAAATTTTAGTTTTGGAATATCGACTAGAAATCCCACAAAACAAATATCATGAACATTATGTATAATATTTATCTCATTTAAAGAAGTGCATTCCAATCCTCTAACATGTAGAGAATCTAGAGGTAGCACCATTGATGAATTATCATTCAAACGATGAGCTTCTGGTGATGATCTTAAATTGTAGATACAAACATTTCTTTAAAAGATAACTCAACATGTAAATGTGTTATAGAGTAATAATAATATTAACAGAGAGATACATGATCTAGTACAAGAAATTAATCAAAAGTACCCTTATCAATAATAGTGTATGAATACAAATTCAAGGGTGAAAATCCTAAATGGGGTATAATATATCATCCTAATGTTCTATAAATGAAATTATCCTTTTGAATGAATAAATTAATTATTATATAATATAGCTATTGAAATCAGATGCACTACTTTTTTTATTTTAAATAATTACATGTAAAATAGTTTTGGATTTAAAAACCCATTACGAATAATAATGATCGATTATATAGATTTTATAAAATGATAATTAGATTAATTTACTTTCAGAGTTATGATCAATCCAATTTAAATAAATAATGGAATAAATTACCTCAACTATTTGGATCCTACATTACAAAGACCATTCATTATAGATTATATAGAAAATATCATCACTAGGATTTTTCCATGATTAAGACCATTTTTTGATTCAATAAAAAAATCAAAAGTGAAACTATTTAAGGAAGATGTTCAAGCTCATAGAGATCACGACCCAAACCATGTTCGTCAACCCACCAAATAATAATTTCACCTCCACACAATATGACAATAAGGAATTCACTAGTGTAATAATTGAATTGGTCTGTAGACCCTATTAATATGATTTATTATATTATACCTTTAATAAAACTAGGTTTATATTTTCCCCATTTATTATTAAATTTTAAATTATTGCATTTTGAGTTTGATAAAAAATATATTTTGATACGATGAATAACAAAATGCATTTTCTGGGAAATATATAATTTTAATCAGGACACTCATTTTGATGAATAGAAGAATATTTCAAGTTATATTTATTTTTATAAAAAACTACTATTAAATGAAATTTATACTCAATAAATTATAATATAATTTAATTATGTCAAATATAATTATTCAAAATAATCAACAAAAATATTGAAAAAACCCATTATTTTTAAAAAAATTGGGATTTTGTATTTTTTATTTCAAATTAAAAATCTTATATCATTAATTTGATAAATAAATATTACTTTTTAATTAATAATGTTGTAAATCTACAACTACTATTTTTTCAATGTTTTCTTAGGCAAAAGAATTTTCATTTAAAATTTATATAAGATATAAATATACATTATATAATATGACAGAATAATGACGCAAAGTCATTATAATATATTAAACAAAAGTTATATAATCACTAATATAAATTTACCCTTGATAATTTTTTTTGATGTTATTTTATTAATTAAATAATTTAAAAATGAATCCTCCAAAATTAGTATTATATTTTATGCTTTTAAAATAAATTTATTATAACCATGACTCACTTCTACATCACCGTATAATTATTTCAATGTGTAGGGTTATTATACATATAAAATAATAAAACCCAATACACCTTTTCATAAATCATTGGAATAAAACATGGTAAATTTTTTTGATTCCTTTATCAAATAGAGTCCAAAACTAATGTTTACAAATTTATAATAAACTACCTTCTATTTTTGAATACAAAACCACCCATAATCCCATTAAATTCCACTCATAACCCTAAAATCATGACATTAATCTTCATTTATCTCCATAATTCAATACAAATATTCCCCCAATAGCATTAGAGGACCATCTAATGAATATTTAAGTGCACTCTCTATGTAAGGGATCCTCTATTACCCCTATTTATTCAAGGAAAATGATTGTATTAAGGACGATAATTTCCAATTTTTCATGTTGGGTTATGTTCTTAGATAAACCTATTACTATCCTTATGATTTTTATCTTATGATAAATCCATTTTCCTGTTTCACTAATCCCTTCTAAGAATCTTTATGTATTTCCATTACACAGCTAAAGTTAGGCAAATATATTTCTAGAAAAACATTGTGTTGTGAATACCCATACACATGACCACTCAAGGGTATTCACATATTAGTTATTGTGCATTATGTATTGGTTACATCAATTTTTTTATCAAGTACACATTATGCATGGTATTAAAAGTGATTAAATATATCCCTTTGTTGTAGGATCAATGTGGTACATTTATGCTTGTAGATGATATGAATGTAATATGTGGGCCCAAAATTGTATAACCCTCCAATGAATTAGATAATGATTCTATCTCAGAAGATCACATGTATATTGTGAGGATTGTTATCCTAACCATATTATGATTTTTAGACTTCGTGGTCATCCTTGACCAATGTTTATGATGTCTTGTTTTATGTTGTTTCCACATTTATTGGATGAATTTATTCTATAATGTTATATCATGCCTCAATTTTTATTATTATAATTCTTACCCCTCTTATATTACATTGGTAAGATTCATGGCTCAGACTTATTACTTTAACGTATTATATTATTTTCATATTCACTTTTTGTGATTTACATCTCTCACATTTATTTTGTACATTCCAAGGAAATCCCATGATATTTTAAAAGAATGAGGGAAATTTAGTCAAATGATATGGGAGATTTAAAAAATGACACAATATTCATGTTTCATGTTATAATGAAATGAACTTAATTTCCCAAAGACACATGGATTCATAATCATCTGGGATTTCATGATGATTACCTTTATGTATTAAACCATGTATTAATGTTTATTGAAATAAGTTATTTAAAACTAACATTTCCCCATGACACTAAAATGTAATGAAATATTAGAAAATATCAAAAAACGATTCATAGGATTAAATTTATTATTATTTAATATGATTCTTTTTTGTGTTACATTAAAATCTATTTTAACAGATTTAAATATAGAAAAACATTGTATGTCTATCATTTAAGGTTAAAAAAAATTTATTTAACAGGAGTTTCTTACCTAGTATAACAATAACTAACTATACATGAATGAGGAATCAAAAATCTATCAATGAAAAATTGTTTTTATAAAAGGAAACATTTCTAGAAATTATATAGTGATATAAAATTTACCAATGTTAAGAACTGAGATTAAGGTCATAGGACATGATACCAAACTGGGGTTTTAGCCTAATATTTAACCTCATATGAATTGGAAAAGTGGATTAAAATGTTTTAGGGTAATTGATATTATAATGAAGAATAAATATATTTCATGGACATGGATAAGAGATTTGTAATTATTATATTATATACTAGTGTTGTTATTATGGAGAAAACATTGATTTTTTTTTGTGCCCACACAGTATGATTGATTGAATAAGGGATGGTATTATATGACAATTGCATTCCCAAGACTAGGATGGGGGATCTAGGATTCACTAAAAATTTGATGGGAATAAATATCAGAACAAATGTTGTTATAGAAGAGGGATGTTTTAACATAGAATATGGAAAATAGAAATAAATATGACTTATACATGAATTCATATACAGTTATAATGTATGGAAAAGGAATAAAGTGAATATGTAATTTATAGATGGGATAAGAATATGAAATCATCATGTGTTTTTATAAACAAGGGTGATATAGTTCATGAAGTAAATATTTTAGTGAAATAATATTGTTACCACTAGTGTAAAAAATGTTTGTTTATGTCGGTTAGTTTTTATTTTTTTACTTCGTTTTTTAGCCGATGTTATTAAAGGATACGTTATAAATATTATATTTAACATCGGGTTTTTTTAATGTGACGTCAAAACATTAATCCAAAGAGTTTTTCTAGTCAGTTCTAAAATAACTGACCTGAAAAATGCTTCGGAGACTCGATTTATAAAGTTGGTTATTTAATAACTCACACGGTATATAGTTTATTACATTTGTTATGTAATAACTGATGTAATATATCTCACGTAATAATTTTTTTCATGTCGTCTATACAATAACTGATGTGAAAAATCATACAGGACATTGGTTATTAATTAACTAATGTAAAAAACTACTCCTTAGGAATTTATTATGTTGGTTATGAAAAAAACGACATAATGTACCATCACACATGAATTTATTATGTCGTTTATTTTATAACAGACTTAAAAACATGTCTCAGAAGCACTTTTCTGGTTAGTAATATAATTAACAACATTAAAAATGATATATGACATCAGTTATTAAATAACAGAGGTAAAAATGAAAATTCCCATGAATTTATTAGGTTGGTTGTTAAATAAACAATTTAAAAACCATTCCACATGAATTTATTACATCATTTTTAAAATAAGCGACATTAAAACAAATTTTTTTTAATACATCTGTTAAAACATTACAATGATCGCCCAAAGTAGACCTGGTACAAGCAAAATCCATGACAAAAGTAGAACAAAACTAGACCAAAAACTATACTAGGAAAACATCCGAGCGAGACCAAAACAAAAAGAAGCAGAGAAAAATAAAAAATTCACATATATAACATTCAAAACATACAATATCATCTAAAAAACCTAAATCCAACCAAAACAAATACCAAATACAAAATTTCAATTACAATATTCTTAATTACATTTTTACCAACAACCAAACTAAAATCCAATCAAACCTGTAAATTAATATTACCATTCCACTTATAAGTGATTGAACTATTGAGCACTATAGGATTCATTTTTATAAAATATCTACCAATTAAAAGGAAAGTAGTTAACATGTTTAATGAATAAAAAATGAAATATTATGGTAATGATTATAAGGACATCTAACCTGGTAAAACATCAAAAGTATTCTAGTTGTAATTATTTCATACATAAAAATTAATATATAATATCCACATTTGATGACACCTTTATGTTTACATCACTTTTTAATGTGTGTAAATTAAAAATATCATTTTTTTTGTAATACATCGAAATATAAAATTTATAAATAGGAATTTAACCTTACTTTTACATTTTTGATTTTTTTCACTCTTTCTCTTTGTGTTTTTTTGAATGTAGGCCCATCCCCTGTTAGAAAATAACATGAATGAGATAAATTTGAAATTTATTATACTATAATAAACTATTAAGAAATTTAAACCAACTTTTCCAACATATTCTTAAAACATCCCCACACATCACCATGGATAAAGAAAATCCAATAAAGTGTTTTCTCCCTTGAAAAAAAAACACCTAAGATATAATGATCACTAATATAAATGATAATTTATGGTTTGTGATTTTTATGTAAAAATATAAAGACCACTTTTCTAGATATATGTTTCATACCTCTCCCATAAAGGAATCATCCAACATGGAATGATTATATTCTTCTCAAATCATTAATCAATGTAAATTGTTATTTGTTCCTTATCTAATGCATGTGCTTTAGAGGAAATCATATGCAGGTCCATGAATCCATATACATCTATCTTCTCATTCTTTCAACACATTTTATACAGATACCTAAGTAAAGGACACATAAATATAGATTTTTTAAAAAATATAACCTAGGGAATGGTGTTAAGAATTACATGAGAAAAATATCCACCCCTTTTATTCCCAACTTATCTATAGTAAAAAGATCCATGATATCAATTTCACAATCCCAACATTTATTGCACGTCCACAAAAATGAACTTCCATTAGAAACATATAATGATCCTCCAACAAATTTGATTATCTTGAAAATATTTCAAGACTACTAGAATATACATATGATATCATATACTTTTGTCTTTGATGTTGTCTATATTGTATTTCATTACCTCTGAACTATTCATATAAATAAATATAAAAAAATATTAGTATTCAAATGTTAAAACAATTTTAATAAAAATGAAGCAAAAGATATTACATAAAATACACTATGATAATGTGTCATAAAATTCTAGATGGCTAATGTAAAAAGTGGTTAATACTATGTGAAACTGTCGTCACCTCTTCTGTAGGTAATGGTACTCAACGTGATCAATCTATAATGTCTTATAAAATGACCCTCTGATGCTCTACCTATTTCTATTGATGAGTAATTTTATCTCTTATAAAATATACCAGAACTTATGTAACTATATGATGGCGAGGATCAACAACATAAAACTCCCAATATGTAGGAAGTGGTGGCAGTGGTGTAGGATAAAAAAATGGGGTCCACAGGCGGAGGTGGAGGATAAATAATGGGGTCTGGTGGAGGGGAAGTGGGAGCTACTGCCGGAGGTGAAGGATAAATAACGGGGTCTATTGGGGGTGCAGGGGTGGGAGCTGCAATCTAAAATTGACTTTTCATGTCTACTAACATAGACTGTACTGACATTCTAATATTTTCCACCATCACCGAATTAATATTTTGAACATCATCCTCCAATGATTTTATTTTTTATAAACACACTCAATGGAATAATTTGAAGAACGTGGAAGACCATTTCTTACTAATACACCCGACAAGTATAATTATACATAATTGGTGTATTTTGTCTTTCCCAATGCTTCAAGTAAAAAATAATGCCTCCCAGCTGCTATAAATACCCCATGTGTGCTCTACTCATCAAGAGAATCCAGTAATAATAAATAGCACATTTCTGTAATGATTCAAAGTATATAAATAATAGAATTAGAATAAATAAATAAAATAAAATTATTACAGTCCTATCTGCTATGATTCTCAATTCTTCTAAAAGATGTGTCCCCTTTTTTCTCATACGATATGTCACCCATTTTTCATGTCTAGATGGAGGGGATGGAGGGGAATCCTCTCTAGAGTGTGAAGACTTAGCTCTATGTTTTTGTAATTTTTCCTCAATCATTTATTCTTCCAATTACCTATAACCACTGTAACAACTAGATATTTTATATGAATGATTCTTTTTAATTTAATTGATGTCTTTTGTTGTAGGCTACACAATGATTTTCTTGTACTATACGCAACGCCATATTAGCTTATAGTATACACAACACTATTCTTTGCTCGTGTTACACAAAATTTCATGTTCGTTTTGTGGGAATTATTCAACACAACATTAAGTATAGATTTTGTTTAATTTATAAATGAAATAAGTTTTGATTATGTTATACGCAACACCAAATGGTGATTTCACTACACGTAGCCCTAACATGGCTTCCATTACACGCAATCAGACATTCTTCGATAGTGTGTGTAGTACGCAATACCGAGTTTCAGTAAACAAGATATTATTATAATATTAATATGAACTAGCCGTTATGAATAGTAATACCCACTTAGTAAAATTTTATAAATGTTATCTTTTAAAATGGACATCATTTTTGGATTCGGAATATTGAAATTAGCCTACTATGAAATCTTGGTATTTTTCTAAAAACTCTCAATTTTTGACGAATAGTGAAAACACTAAGTTACTATTTAAAACCCTAATTTTTATTTAAATAATTATTTATTTTATTTAAATATATATTAGGTAAAAAATTGTTAAATAATACTTATATAAGTTAAATGTAATTCATTGTAGTTGTTTTATAATAATTTGAGATAGATAAAAAGTTTATTGAAATTTTCACTGTCTTTTACCCACCTCCTAGGGGAATTTGAAAATTTGCATAAAACCTAATTTTACCAATTTTTTGAGTCAAATTTTGAAAATACGAGAAACACGTTTAATACGAAGGACTAAAATGTGGTTCAATAAGATAAAAATAATTTTTGGGGAATAGTAACTTTTTTACTTTTATTTACAACGATTAAAAGTAAATGGGGTAATTAATGGTAAAAATGATATTATTGTTACCCTAATACATGTCCTAATTCTATTGGATAAGTGTAATTAGACCAAAAACAACCATAGGAATAAAATATTAACCATTATTTCATCTTGGATTATATTAGGACATTTATTATTATTTTATTTAAAGAATAGTTAAAATAGTTAAAATCAATGTTTAATAACTAAAACATTTTTAATATATGGTTATACATAATATAAATTCAACTATAAATATTAATTAAAAGGATAAAATTTTTTACTACATAATTTTATTTTATTTAAAAATTTTAGACGTTAAATAACTTAATTTATTTATGACACAATGATGATGGAGTAATTACCTTATTGATGAAATATTAACATAATTGATGTTATAAATACCCAAATAAATGTTATTTCAGACTTTTTATAAATTCCAAAAAACATTTATATTAATATGACATGTTATTATTTATTTAATTAACGTTTGTCGAACTAATCATGCTGTTACGATTTTCACAAAAATTAATTACCAAATAGTGTCAAAATTTACATATAATAGTTTTTAAAACAAATATTATATTATTAATTGTTATTTTATTCATAAATATCTAAGGTTCGAAAAAATTACTTAGATAAGGTTATATATATGAATCATGAACCACTTGGGGTTCTTTTTGGCCTATTATTGTATGTTTATTAACCATATACTGTAGGAAAACCAGAAGACACGGTAAATGTTAAATTATTTTACTTAGATTTAACTCTAAATGATATGGTTAAAATAGTAACCTAAACTTGTCTAAAACCTATTGGATGAGAGTATTTAGACCCATCCCCACTTTATATTTTAAATAATTCACTTTGTATCCATTATTAACCAAATATTACTTTATTATAAAACAATATTTTATGTTTTTTCTAAAGTTCCCCTCTCCTCCCTAATAAAAGAACACCTCCTCCCTCTTCTCTTTACACATTTTTGAGCCTTAATTCCAAGCCAACCCCTGACCATTTATCTTATAAGCTTTCCTAGAAACATTATAGAGGTTCTGGTCTCCTAAAAAGACCAACTATAGTTCCTTAAGAGGAATCTTAAAAGAGGTGCATCGAAGAAGAGGTAATCTCTTCTACAGATTCTTTCATGTTTCATTATTCTTCAACTTGTTCATCTTTAGTTGTTTAAATATAATGTAATAAAATCAGTGTCACTAATCTATTGATATGTTATTATAAATATGAAACAACCCCATTTTCCCTTCTATCCATCCTATGGAAAACTAAATCACCGCGCGTGCGTACGTACAGAATACGGTCTCCACGCCGCCGTGTAATAAGTTTTTCCACCACCACCGTACATGGAGGGGTATAATGGTGTAAATAATATCTATATATGGTTATTATAACATCATACAGATTATGTGATATTATACCATCCACTATAATTCTATTCAATAATTATGGGAATGATATCATCACTCGTACGTACGTACGGATTACCGTCTCCACGACGTGATGAGATTCATTCTCCATGGTAACCATTCAAGAATGATTATAAAGTACATATAATGAATAATAATGAAATATATTAGATAATAATTCTACTGGATTTATGTATATATATATTTATGTCATCTACATAATTCCATTCAATTCAATAAGGAAACGAAAACAGCGTTCATGCGTACGTACGGCCTACCATCTCCATGAACGGTGTATTTCATTCCATTTATCGATCTATCATATATTTTTATATGATGATTATATATTATATATAAATGGTGTTTTAATTTTTGGAATTAAGTAATTCCGGATATGAGTAATAATATCAATAACAACAAATCAAAACATGTATGATAAATGAAACGATTTTAACCAAAACAATGCTTTATCATGGAATTTACAAAAGAAAGTGTAATATAATGTCATAAGTAAACCATATATGATATCATAACAATGAATATGATTATTTAATAAGTAAATGACATTATTTAAATCATTATACATGAGGTTATGATATATACGAATAATATCAAACATAAAGTAAGGGATAATTTTGCAATCTCATTTTTCTCCAAGATTGCTTATACATAAGTATTTACTCGGGTTATATTTTTCATCCATGTCCATAAAAATGTTTTTGAATAAAGTGTTTAATATTCTTCCATGTATGTTTAAAGTTATGTTTACCCCTATTTGACTTTTAATTTGTGTTATGAAAGGGATCATTCTTTTGTTTTCCATATGTGGTACTTTTTGAATTCTCCGTTAAAAGAACGAGGAGAATGATTTTTTAACTTTTACGGAATGATTGGATTTTTACGGTTTCATAACTCTGTATTTTCATGAAGCATACTATACATGATTTAATTACTATTTTCAAAAAAATCCTTTTCATTTAAAATTGAATGGCATTTTGTGAAAATAAAATGATTTTGAAGAAAAAAGGATATTTTCCCCATGAATTCATTTCACGTGTTTTGTCAAAACAATTTTCTATCAAAGATGACATTATTTAGTATGATTATGATTCAAGAATAATATATATATTATTTAAATGGTTTGATTCATTTTATGATAAAATGATATCCATTTGTTTTATATGGATTACATTATGATGGAATGATGTTTATGATACCCATTTTATTCAATGGGTTATGATGAATGATTTATGTTTATGTTGTGGAACACATAAGATTGATTTCATTATGAGATTGGTGGGACATATATCTCCCTCCAATGCCTTGGGTAAAGAATTATATTTCATGAGATAGACATGGTGGGAACAGAAAGATAATCTGGTTATTTGATACAGGACTGGAACGATTAGTGAACTCAATTTAGTTAGGGACTTTGTCCACTAAGATGGTCTTCGCAGCAATGCCTTGGCTACTATGGAAATCATATCATGTGCATAATAGTTTTCCAAAATTACATGTTTTATTCCCATGTTACTTTATCATGATTAATGTTTCATTATGATCTATGCATTACGTACTGCCACATTTTATGTCATTTCTCCAGATTTTGATGTTTAAACATTATGATAATGTTTTTAAGTTCAAATGTATATGGTTAGTTTTATTTTCTCCATGATTACCCTTAATGTATAAATTAATTGAGTTATTATTATGTTATACGCAACACCAAATGGAGATTTCACCACACGCAGCCCTGACTGGGCTTGCATTACACGCAATCAAGTCTTACTTCTATAGCATGTGTAATATGCAATAATGAGTTCACTAAACAAGATATTATTATAATATTATTATGAACTAGCCGTTATGAATAGTAAAACACAATTTATGAAATTTTATAAATTTTATCTTTCAAAATGGACTTCATTTCTGTATTCAGAATATCAAAATTAGTATAGGGAGAATTTTGGGCATTTTTCTAAAAACATTCAATTTTTGATGAATAGTTAAAACAGTAGGTTACTATTTAAAAACTGACTTTTTATTTAAATAATTATTTTTTATTTAAATTTATTTTAGGTAAAATGTTGATACATAATTCCATATATATTTTCAATGTAATTCATTGAATCATTTTATAATAATTTTAGATATATACAAATTTTATTGAACTTTTCACCATCTTTTACCCACCTCCTAGGAGAATTTGAAAATTTACATAAAACATAATTTTACCACTTCTGTGAGTGAAATTTCGAAAATCTGAGAGACAAGGTTAATACCAAGGAGTAATATTTGGTTCAATAAAATAAAAATAATTTTTGGTGAATTGTAACTATTTACTTTTATTTACCACGATTAAAAGTAAATAGGGTAATTAAGGGTAAAAATGATATTATTATTACCGTAATAATTGTCCTAATTCTATTGGATAAGAGTAATTGTACCAAAAACAACCTTAGGAATAAAATATTATCCTTTAGGTCCATTTGGATTAGATAAAGACATTCATTATTATTTTATTTAAAAAAGAGTTAAAATAGTTAAAATCAATGTTTAATAACTAAATTTTTTTAATATAGGGTTATACATAAGATGATTCGACTATAAATATTCATTAGAAGGATAAAAATATTTCCTACATAATGGTATTTTATTTATAATTTTTAGATATTAAATAATTTAATTTACTTATGACACAATGATGATGTCGTAATTACCTTGTTAATGAAATATTAACATAATTGATGTTATTAATACCCAAATAAATGTAATTTGAGACTTTTTATAAACTAAAATAATTTTTTAGATTAAATTTACATGTCAGTATTGATTAAATTTATATTTTTCTAACTAATCATGCTGGTATGCTTTTCACAGAATTCAATTATCTAATTATGTCAAAATTGACAAAAAAGAGTTTTTAAAACAAATATTATATTATTATTTGTTATTCCAATCCTAAAAATATAAGGTTAGAAAAAATGGCTTAGATATTGGTATATATATGAATAATTAACCACTTGGGGTTTTTTGTCTTGTAATAGTATTTTTATTAACCACATAATGAAAGAAAACAAAAAGACATGGTAAAAGTTAAATTATTTAACTTAGAGTTAAATTTAAATGATAAGGTTAAAATAGTAACCTAATGATGTCTAAAACCTATTGGTTCAATATATTTATACCCTTATACACTTTAACTTCGAAATAAGTCACATTGGATCCATTATTAACCGAATATGTCTTTATTATAAAATAATATTTTATGTTTTTCCTAAAGTGCCCCTCTACTCCCTTATAAAAGGGCACCACCTCCCTCTTATCTTTACACATTTTTGAGCTTTATATCTCGGAAAAACCCTTCCCATTTACCTTCTATACTTCCCGATAAACATTATAGAGGATCAAGTATCCTCATAAGACCATCTCTAGTGCCTTAAGAGGATGCTTAACCGAGGTGCATCGAAGAAGAGGTAATCTCATCTACCGATTCTTTCAAGTTTAATTCTTTTTCATCTTCTTCGTCTTTAGTTGTTTAATTATAGAGTAATAACATTAGTATGACTAATATACAAATATTTTATTATAAATATTTATCAAACCCATTTCACCTTCTATCCATCCTACAGAAAATGAAATCACCGTGCATGCGTACGTACGGAATACAGTCTCCACGTCGTGGTGTAATCAGTTTTTCCACAACCTCCTTACTTGGATGGGTATAAGGGTGTAAATAATAACTATATATGGTTATTATAACCTCATAATGATTCTGATATATTATACCATCCACTCCAATTCTATTCAATAATGATGGGAATGATATCATCGCTCGTGTGCACGTACGAATTACCGTCTCCACAATGCGTTGAGATTCATTTTCCATGTTAATCATTAATGAATGATTATAAAGTACATATAATGAATAATAATTAAATATATGAAATAATAATTTTACTGGATTTATGTATATATATATATATGTATTTCATATACTTAATTCCATTCAATTCAATAAGGAAACGAAAACAACATTCATGCGTATGTACGGCCTACCATCTCCATGAACGATGTATTTGACTCCATTTGTCGATCTATATTATATATATATATATATATGTGGAATATATATTATATATAAATAATGTTTTACATTCTTTAATGAATAAAATTATTATATGAGTAATAATATCAATAACAACAAATTGAAACATGTACGATAAATGAAACGATTTTACCCAAGACGTCGTATTAACATGTAATTTAAAAAATAAAGGTTAATATAAAGTCATAAGTAAACCATATATAATATCATAATAATTAATATGATTAATTAATATTTAAATGAAATTATTTAAATCATTATATATGAGGTTTGGATAAATATGAAGCCTATTAAACATAAGGTAAGGTGTAATTTTGCAATCTCAATTTTATCCGAGATTTCTTATAAGTAAGTATTTACTGGGGTTATATTTTTCATACATGTCCATAAAATGTTTTTCATAAAATGTTTAATATTCTTCCATGTATTTTTAAAGTCATGTTTACACCTCTTTGACTTGTAATTTGTGTTATCACATGAATATTTCTTTTGATTACCATATGTGGTACTTTTTGACTTTTCCAGTAAAAGTATGATGATAATGTTTTTTAACTTATAAGGAATGAATGTATTTTTATGGTTTCATAACGCCATATTTTCATGAAGATTAATCTAAAAAATTTCTTGAATATTTTCAAAAAAATCATTTTCTGTTAAAATTGCATTGCATTTTGTGAAAATAAAATGATTTTGAAGAAGAAAGGATATTTTCCTCAAGAATTCATTTCAAGTGTTTTGTCAAAAACATTTTCCATCTAAGATGAAATTATTCACTATGATTATGTTTCAAGTATAATTACTCTATTATTTACATGGTTTGATTCTTTTTATGATGAAATTTTATCCATTTTTTTATATTGATTACGTTATTATGGGATGATTTTATAAAACCGATTTTATTCTCTGGGTTATGATGAATGATTTATGTTTATGTTGTTGCACACGTAATAATGTTATCATTATGAGATGGGTGGGACCTGTATCCCACTCCAATGCATTTGGTAAAGATTTATATCTCCTGAGATACACATGGATGGAATGGAAAGTTAATCTGGTTCAGTGAAACATGATTGGAATGAGGAGTGAACTCGATTCAATAAGGGACTTTGCCTACTATGATGGCCTTGGCGGCAATGCCTTGTCTACTATGGAAATCATATCATGTGATTAATGGTTATCCAAAATTACATGTTTATTCCCATGATATTTTATCATGATTAGTGTTTCATTATAATCTATACCATACTTACTGCCATGTTTTATGTCATTGCTCAATATTTTTATGTTTACAAATTATGATCATATTATTAAGTCCAAATGTATATGGTTTGTTTTATTTTCTCCATGCTTACCTTTACTGAGGATTTGAGCTCAACATTTATATGATTTCTTTTCCACAAGATATAAAGAAGGGTTTTAGTTAATAAAACAAAAGGGGAAGATCTTTATGGGAGATGTTGATGATCTTTCACCATGATTCGAATATTATGTTCCGAGTTTCCAAATACACTAAACTGTTACTATCCTTAAGTGTGGGTTTTTGTTATATATTATGTATTCTAAAAATGTAATATAATTTCCATGTATGTCAGGTTTGGGGTCTCTAAAACCACCCCATGATAATATATGAGGGAATACATTTTTACATTGTATCTCCTAATGAGAAGTCCTTGTTTTCTGTAAATTTTTCATAATAAATCATTAACAAAATATCAATAAGATCATTTATATAATAATTCGTATAAAATATTACATTTCCCATACAAAAAATTATTCTTTTCTTCGACATTAAAAAAATTGTTTCCAAGTGTCTTCATCTATGAAAGGATATACATGACATGGATTTTCATGTTTCCTATGATCAAAAAAGGAATCAAATTTGATGGTTGATTTGAAATCCCCCCATCTCCTTACAGCCATCAATAAACATTTCCTCCAGATTACTCCAGTGTCAAGAATATCAAATATCATCTAATAGAGAAGAGGTAAAACATATTATACTATAAACATTTAATGATGAGTCAAATAATAGAAAAATAATATACCAAAATTATCTCCCATAAATGAGATATTATCGATTTTTTCACACTTCTCCAATTAATGTACAAAATTATTACTTTTCTTTTACCATGAGTTGATACAAAACTCATATATATTTTTCATTTCCTCCTCTAGGAATATCATTATCATCAAAATAAATGAGTATCCTTTGTTCCTAGCAACATGAACATTATAATTTTGGTAAACGTCTGCAGACACATTTACAAACTCTTGAACCCTTGTTTGTCATTATGGGAGCACATGAGAATGATTGTGGAAAATAAAGAGTAGAATGTGAATGTTACTACCAAGTGGTATGATCATGATGCTCATCTCTATAATCATGTGGTTAATCATCTTATTTTTCTATCATTATACTTCAAATAAAAGAAGAAAACATTAGTTCACAAATATAAAAAATTCAAATATTACAATACTAATGAAAATAAAAAATGAAAAATTGTACAATGTTACTTAATAGTAAACATAGTAAATATTGTAAAAATGTAAAACAGTGGTAATGATGGTAAAAATTATAATCATGGTAGTTTAATTTTCATTCAACAATGTAATACCCCATGCTTCGACGATATGTTTCTCTTTAAATAATACAATTGCGTGTGTTGTATGCAAATTAGAGTTCTAACACACCACATCCAATCACACTAGCCATTATGAATAGTAATAACCACTTTTTGAAATTTTATAAATTTTATCTTTACAAATGGACATCATTTTTAGATTTGGAATATCTAAATTAGCTTAGGGTGAATTTTTAGTATTTTTCTGAAATCGTTAATTTTTTGACGAATAGTGAAAAACACCGAGTTATTTTTTAAAAACAGACTTTTTATATAAATAATTATTTATATTATTGAAATTTATTTTAGGTCATGATATATAAATAGTACCTATATATGTTCAATATAATTCATTGTAGTCAGTTTATAATAATTTTAGATATATGAAATTTTTATTGAACTTATTACCGTCTTTTAACCACCTCCTAGGAGCATTTGTAAATTTACATTTTACCACTTCTATGAGTTGAATTTCGAAAATCTGAGAGACGCAGATGATATTAGTAAGTAAAATTTGGTTTAATAAGATGAAAATAATTTTTAGTGAATAGTAACTTTTTTCTTTTATTTACCATGGTTAAAAGTAAATAGAGTAATTAAGGGTAAAATGATATTATTATTATTAAACTAACACATTTACTAATTCTATTGGATAAGTTTAATTCGACAAAAAAACCCTTAGGAATTAAATAGTATCCTTTAGATCCCATTGGATTATATTAAGACTTTTATTATTATTTAATTCAAAGAAGAGTTAAAAGAGTTAAAATCAAAGATTAATAACAAAAAATAATTTAATATAGGGCTAAACATAATATAAAGTAGACTATAAATATTCACTAGAAAGATAAAAATATTTCTTACATAATGGTATTTTATTTATATATTTTGACCTTAAATAATTAAAAAAAACTATGACACAATGATGATGTAGTAATTACCTAATTAATGAAATATTAAAATAATTGATATTATAAATATCTAAATTAATGTAATTTGAAACTTTTTAAGAATTACACTAATTTTATAGGTTAATATGAAATGTTAGTGTTGGTTAGATGAATTGTTTTCAATGTAATAAGTCTGTAATGAATTAAAAAAAATAGTAAATGGTGTCAAAATTGACATAAAAGAGTTTTTAAAACAAATATTATATTATTAATTGATATTCTATTCCTACAAATATAATGTTCTGCCAAAATACTTGAATAATGATTGATTTAGCATTAATGAACCACTTTGGGTTCACATGGAAGTATTTAGTATGTTTATTAACCATATATTATAAAAATACAATGAGACATGGTAAATGTCAAACTATATAACTAAGTGTTAGATCTAAACGATAAGGTAAATATAGTGACCCAAACCTATTTAAAACCTATTGGTTCAGTTGGTTTAGACCCATACCCACCTTAGAAATTAAATATTGTATTTTGGAGTCATTATAATCAGAAAATTAATTTATTATAAAATATTATTTCTAGCATTTCCTAAGGTGCCCCACACCCCACTTATACAAGGGGACTCACCCTTTTCTCTAATTAAAATGTTCAAAGCCATTTTGCTAGTCCAAACACTACCCAAATACCATCTCAAATGTCTTACCTTCATCCTAGAGGCCTTCCATTAGTAAGAAAGCCAATCTACGGAGCCCTTTTGGTCAAATCAAAAGGAAAAACCCGAAGAAGAGGTAAATATTTCATCACCTCTTTCAAGTTCCTTTCTTCCTCCACTTCCACTTTCTTTGTTGTTTCCATTATAAAATAATAACTAAATTATCTACTATATATGGTTATGTTATTATAAAAATGGTACAACCAAATTAAATTTTCAATCTATTCTTTTAATTACATATCACCATATGCGTGTATGTACAGTTTACTATCACCACGTCATGGTGTAATTATTGTTCAATACATTATTATTTAGATAGGTATAATAATGATGTGTAATTGATGTAAATAATAAATATAACATGATAATTATTCGGTATATATTATGTACCATCAAATGTTATATTATTTTGTTATCAAAATAATGATATTGTCGCTTGTGCGTACGTATGGATTACCGTCTCCACGAACACAGTGAGATTAATTCCCCATCGTATCCATTTAAGACTAATTTTCATTTTATGATTATAAATAATTTTGAAATACATCATATAATTATGAATATGAATAACATACATCCTATCCATAACAAACATTACTTACATAACAAATCATGTAAAGGAAAACGAATCAGTTTTCACCCGAAACAATGATAATATTAAAATATAATTAACAAAGAAATATTAAAATATCATATATGATACCATATTAATGTATATGATTCTTGAATAATTTAATAAAAATTATTTCAAAATTATATTTGAGGTTAACATACACTAGACCAAGGAAATTTACTAGGTAAGGGTTAATTTAACAATATCTATATTATCTGAGGTTGTTTTTATGTATGTATCTAATGAGATCTCTTTATCATCAATATCCATGTTTCATAAAAATGTATTTTAGAACATTTTTTATATTTTTTAGACTATGGGATAAAGTCATTTATACCCTTTTTGACTTTTATAAGATGATTATAATGGAATATTTCCATGATTTTCCAAACAAGGTACCTTATGACCTTTTCGACAAAATTAATGTATGAATGTTTTATTAACTTATACGGAGGGTCCAGATTTTTTTCCCCATTATAACATCGTCAAAGATTCCCATACAATAATATAAGAATATTTCTAAATATAAATGTTTTATTTTATAATTACGTGACTTTTAAATGAATTCATAATATAAAGAGATATTTCTCTAAAAAGGTTTTGAATTTATCTTTACCAACATCATATGTTGGATTTTATGTTTGTTTGAAGTTGATTTACTATGATACAAAACATCCATATTTTATTGAAGGGTTTTTTATATAATTTTCTGTAGATGTGTTATTTTTACACCATTAATGGTTTATGGATAATGTATTGACATTTCATATGCTAGTTTTAATACAAATTTTAATGTTATATTTAAAACGTTTCATATGACGAATGCATTGGACTTAGTAAGTGAAGGGTGGGGCCAGCTATAGCTTCTCGATGCATCGGTAGGTCTCATTAGACAAACTAGTGTTTTGGTACAAGGCCTTGAAAAAATCTAATTTCTAGTCTTGGAACAAGGCCATAACTATGTGGTTATGAATGTATGGAATTATGCATTCCATCATTATGAAAGTAGCTATTGATATTTCATTTTAATATTCCAATAATATAATATCCATGTGAATAAGTAAGTGGAATTATTTTATTTTTATCCTTTCTATATTATGCTGATGTTGTATTTTAAAAGTATTTTATTTCGTCTCATACATTTCCTTAAATGTTCATTCTTATTTATGAATGTATCTGCTATATTGTTATCCTTACTGAGTATCTAAGCTCACCCATTTCTTTGTTTTAATTTTCCCATGATGCGATGAAGTATATAATGACTGACCTGCTGGGATAGTCTATGGGATCTCAGTGTTGTCTATGGAAACAATTTCATTGTAGTTTTCCATTTTATGATATAATGTAAACTTTTTGAATATATCCAGTACTTTTAAAGGATACTAAACTAATCAATCATTCAAGACAAGATATTTTGTGATCATGCCAATGATACATAATAATTCACCGACTCTGGGATTCTAGGGTCAAGGAGTTATAAATAAAATTAATAAATATATATGTTATGTAAAGGTAAACTATGGTAAACTATGTTGAACATTATTAACACGGTAAACATGGTAATGCAATTTTCATTCAACAAAATAAACAGTTATATAAGTTATGTAATTGTTTACATGAGAAAATAAACTAATCAAATTGAAAATAAAAAAACATTTCTACTTATTTGTTTTAATACACATTTAAATAATGATAATTTTCCAATATCAAAAAATTTATGAAGTTAATAAATGTAATCAATAATTAAACATATGTTACCTGAAATATTAGGAATGTACAAATGGATTTTTTCCCAAATTCCTTCATCATGATCATACCTTATGGAAAAAACACATCTTCCACATGCTCATCATTATTTTATTCTAATACTTCCATGGAAGTAAGGATCTCAAAAATATCATCATCTATATCATGTTGATCCTCACCAAAATATTATTTTTTTCATTGAAAAACAATATACCACTGCATATCTGATTGATCAACAATATAAGAAAATCATTTTTTCATGTGTTTCCATTATAAAAGAATCTGTTGTGTCTTCTAATATATTAATATTGACAACTCTCATTCCTAATTAATCATGTCTCACAATGATGTTACTGATATACCATTTTAGTTAAATACATGAAAATTAATTTTAAATTAATAAACCTCCCATATTTCATCAATGAATCCGTAATATGAACATGATGCAAAAATTGGGTTTCTGTCTTTAGAACTCGAAAAATGATTTGCTTCTTCAAACACCAATACACCACTATTCTAAACTGCACTTCTATTGTCCTAAGAATTCACATGAAATATATATCCATTAATTTCTTAATCGGACCATATTATCAAATTTAAACATGAACCACCCAATAACCATCTTAATGTATCTTATACATATGATCTACAAAGAAGGGTCTTTTTAAACAATGGAAAAATTTTTGTTGTGCTCATTCAAAGTCGACATTTCTCTCTTCATTGGATGACATTACTTCAACTCATTAATATGCAATTTGATATATGATTGAGCATCAGATATGTTTTTGAAGATGTATAAATATACCTTTTTCATCTGATCAGTTGACAACGATTTGAATTTCAATCCCCGAATCCCCTTTTCCTCATTATTAAATAATTCATTGTGAGATAGAGTCAAAACAATGTGCTCTGCCGCATCCATGTAGCTTGTACAAAACTTCTAAACCTCCAAAGAAAATTATATTTTTCAACAATGGAGTCTTCAGGTCAATATGGATTCTTAAAACACCCCTTCAATATTTTCATAAACCTTTCAAGAAGATACATCCAATGATAATATATAGGTTGAAAAATCATTAAATAATGAACTAGATGAACCATTAAATGATCCATTATATAGGAAAAGTTGGAGACAAATACATTTCTTATTGAAAAAGTATAGAAATTTCATCATTTTCCAAAATTATCAAATCATTCAAAACAATCACCTAATTACACTTTGAATTGAAAAAATAAGACAACTTCATTATAGGATTTCTTACAGGTATGGTCAATATTCCAAATAATGAAACTAGTAGAAGCTATTGCATTAGGACGCGACAATCATGATATTTCATACCTATCAACATCACATCCTTCAAAAAAAATTTATTACATTTGAATAATAAAATTGAGGCACGTTGATATCATGAGGACACAAAAAAAGATAATTTTCTCTGTCATGGATAATGTATTACAAGACGATGCAGGAAATGTTCATCTTCCATTTGGAGTGGGAGTGAAATACAAATATATTCCAATTGATAGTAATTCGGATATTACATTCATCCCATCTTTAGTATTTCCTTTAATATCTAGAAATGTTCCAATCAAACAGTAACCAATTTTATTTTCCACATGCATGACATGAATATTATGTTTCACTGCATGATATCTCTAATATAGTAGCTCAAAAAATATTAACGTTTTCTTCCAAATTTGTCTATCATTACCAGATTTATGTGTCATTCCCAACGTCACATCATGATTTTTCACCCTCTCCAAATACACATCAGGGGATAATGGTTTTGGAGAATTATCAAATTATTTTGAGAAATTGAATGCCTTTTTTAGTCTTCTATAAGAATGATCTATAGAGAAAAACCATCGATGAACAATGTATACTATATTCCTTCCATGATGCAATTGACAATATGAAGTTTTTTGTTTGAAAATTGGGCATGCTTCATGCCCCTTAACTCTGTATCTAAAAAAATTTCATATGGCGGGAAGTCATTTATAGTGAACATAAGCACTACATACAGTTGAAAATATTCAATTTTATATGAATCATACACCGTATAACCATCCTCCCATAAATGTATTAATAATCAATAAATTGTGAAAAGAAGACATTAATATCATTTATGGGTTGCTTCAGACTAGAGATAATTATACTCAACATGAAATATTTTTTCTACATAAGGACCTTAGGAGAGTGGTTGTAAATTACCAATTAAACTGTCCTTGATCTATGAGTGCTACTGAGGATTTGATATGGATTCATTCCATATATCCACAACCCAAGTCTGATATTTCTAATTTTCATTCCAAATATTTGATACTACTCATCGATTTTCATTCATTGTGGACAATCAGCTGGATAACACATTTTTCAATCACATATCAGCTGATCAGTATCCCATCTTAACCTTTTTGCATCAAATAAATTTTCAAATAAACGTTTCAAATGATGAAAAATAGGAAGAAACAAAAATAACTTGGAAGTGATCCTTGTATTATCTACATCAACCTGTGATTTTTCATTAAACTTATATTATGATGTCCCACATTGAGGACACTCTAATAGTGATTCATATTCCTTCCAATATATCATATAGTCAATCGAACAAGAATGAATTTTACTATATCCCAATCCAATCGAGCATAATATTTTCTCGGCCTTATAATGTGTTTCTGGAAGATCTTTGTCTTTTGGAAGAATATATTTAGATAATTGTTGGTATTCTATAAAACATTGGTCACTCCATCCATGTTTTTCCGTGAGGTTAATCAATCATATCACTGTTGAAAAATAATAAAATCCATACAACCAGGATACAATGCTTTTTTAGCATCACCATATAGACACTCATCTTTTGGTTCAATCTCAATTTGTTCTACTACAATATCACGAATAATTTATTGAATTCCCTCAGAGTTATCATATTTCAAATCATAATTATCAGTGTACCTCACATTCTTTCCAGTTTCACCATGCCAAATCTAACGGCTATAAATCAGATTAAAAAAAATGAAAAATTAGATGATCTTTGATCTCTCTACTTTCAAATTCTTCAAATTGAAACATTTTAGGCATGGAAAGAAAAAATTTCATTTCATAGAACATTTAATTTTGAAAATTCCTAAAAGTCATCAAAACCATCCTCATATTAATTAATCATTCAAGGTGCTATAATCTATCATTGACTAATTTTTACCTATATAAAATTTGATAATTATAAATGTAGTTAAGAAAATAAATTTTTAGATTTATATGAAAAATATCATAATTTGAATGCATAAAAAATTTAAATATAAAACAAATATATATGTATTTGAAAATGATATTCATGAAAATAATTTTAAAAAGAAAATATTGTTAGATATAACAGTTTTATATTTATTTGAAAATTGACTTAATTTTAAAATAATACAATTTGGTTAAAACCATTGGGAATAGATGTTTTAGTAATCATGGATTGGGGAACATACAATGAAATGATTCGACTCAATTTATATCAATATAGAAAAGTTAGTCATCTCATAGAAAAGTGTCCAATGAAATTATTATATGTTGATGATAAAAAACCAATGAAAAAATTGTCAAAAGGTGTGAACGGATTGTTTAATTTAGAATGGAAATCATTTAGAGAGTGTAACATTATTTATTGAGAAGATTTTATCTCCAAATTAGTTTATGTGGACGAATTTGACAACAATAAAGACAACTTGTAATTATTTAGTAACTCTATCATAAAAAAACATTAAGAAATTAATTTTTAAATCTCTGATATTGATAGACGAGTAAACCATATTGTTAAATTATAATATTCTATTTAATAGATAAATGTTTGGAGGGGTAAAATGAAAATCATTTTAGTATTACATATCCCTCTCAAATAGATCATGATATAACAATATAAATTAATCATGGATACTTTTTTCTTAAGGTATATAAAAAAACCCCCTGTGTAACTGGATACCAAATTCCCCCATCCATAAACATGAATTATAAATATTAAAATATGTATACATTCACCATATTGATCCAAATAAAGGTGTATTCATGTTTTAAAATATATAGTGAGCTCTATAAGAGAATACTCAAAAAGAATATGTGTATGTACAATGAGTCAATAACAATTTAAATATTTATATACTCCTTAATAAGGAATTTAAAATCACCCAACCCAATCATTCGATTATATTTTGAGCTCTTATCCAGAAGAATTAAATATTTAATTAATTCATTCACTTAACTCATATTAAACATTATAATATATGTAACAATGGCCTACGATAGAATCTAATAAGATTATTATAGTAAAATATACTTTTGCTTATCATTGAATGACTTCCAATGTGTGCAATATTTACTATCATTCACCTTCAATTTATTTTTAATCAATAAATCCTGGAGTCAACTATAGAGGATTATGGAGCTAAATATGATGACTATATTCACATATATATCTCTTATATCCAACCTAGTTTATTTTTTAAGAGAATAGTATATTATGTTATTTTACATTCAAAAACGAAATAAGGAGTTTTATCATATAAGGGAAAATAAATATTGAATATAATAGGAATTTTAATTTTAATATACTACAAAAATTAAGAAATAAAAAATGATATAATTATAAATTTTAAAAATATATATTGAATAACTACTTTGGTTGTCAGGTTATAGGGCCAAAATAGCATGAAAATGATTTCATGGTAGCAAACACATGGAGGTACACACACACATGATTGAACACACATAGTAGCAACAAAAATCATATAAATTTCATGATATCACTCCCATGGTATATTTTACTATAAAAGAACATAGCATGGTATTAATGAACACTATGACACTTACCATGATAGAAAGAAAAATTATTGAAAAATAATATCTCAAAACAAAAATATAGGGCATCGTGAAAAAATAAAGCATGAAACTGAGGCATGTGAGGATTACTTGAGTGTTGTGAATCAACATGATCAATATGATGATAATAAAGATGATGAGTGATGTTGAAAAAACAAGTATGGAGGATATTACTTCAAAGAATCATTTTTTCTTTCCACGTGAGAGATACGAGTCACATGTCGCTCGATCAAAGAAAATAGAACGATATAATATGTTGCCTGTTAAATCATTTAAAAGATTTATCACACGAGTTATTTAATAACCAAAATGCTAAATTGTTTTTTTATGTTTATAATGTCTGTTATTTTATAAAGGCCACGATAAGACACAAATATTCAATTTATCCAGTCGTTTATAAAAAACTAACATGATAAAGCACTGAGATATGATTTATCAGGCCAGTTATTAAATAACTAACGTGATAAAGCATCGAGACTCGATATTTTACCTTGGTTATTTAATAATTGATATGATAAATAGAATCTCAGCATTTATTATGTCAGTTATAAAATAACTGACGTTATAATTCTATTATCTATATTTATGACGTTGGTTGAAAAATCACAGACTTTGTAATTCAATTTTTTCAGCTTTGCATGTCAGTTATATATAACCGACATAAAAAATGCAGACGTGGTAACTGTGTTATGCAGTACTGTACATTATAGTGTAGGGACAATAAAGAAAACCCAACACAAATCAGTAGACTATATTCTATGAGTTGTAATATAGATCATACACATTTATAAAGGAACATTAAACAATAATGAATATATCACTCTATTTGTTTTAGGGTCATATAGGATATACCAATCCTATAGGTTTATGGGTATGTAGGAAGGACTATAATTCATGTAGATTAAGGTCATATGAAAATTAATATACAATATAATTCTTAAAGTTATGTTGAAGGGACCTTATGTTATGAATCATAGTGTCCAATGACTGGGATCGTATAACATGTTTTTATAGACATATGATAAATTTTCCAATATTTTTATGTGAATAATCTATATTGATACATTCCTAGAGAAGTTTGGATGGATTCCATGAATGATTCATTAATTTCAAACACATGAAATTATAATAGGAATTAACCCATATTCTTTTTAATCAAATATTTAATGATAATTGATTAGTAGTTTGTGTTACTAAAGAGTTGATTATGGGGGAATTATCATTAAAATATCTCCAATATATATAAAAATCCATCTTGATCATTGAATGCTTATAGATTTTTTGATTTATAAATTATTTGAAGCACTGAACCTCCTACCCATTCCTAATGATATAGACCATGTGTATTCTATGATTAAGATATGGATTCTAGTTATTCATTTATATTATTTTGTTGTTTAAATTATAGAACTTATCTAGTTGAAGATGATATTTTGATGTCAATAATAGAATTATCCATTCATCTAAATAATTCTAAATCAAAACATAAAACATGAATCACTCATGGGTTATTTAAATGAAAATTGATGGTAGGAGAAGTATTTTTCATGTAATTTATGTTCATATCTTATGGTATCTTAATCTATTATAGATTGTTAAATTATTATGTAAGTAGTGAATGATGTACTTGAGATCATGGTCAAGATATAGTTAATAAAACCTATTTATTCACTCTTGATAAGTAGGAAACTTTTTCTCCTATGTTTTTTTGTACGCCTAAATCATAATGATCTCATTACAATGGCTATGACATATTCAGTAGACTATTAAAAAATATTAATTAAACATTATAGGATGAATTTATTAGAGACTAGTACATCAATTGGGTTTCCCATATCATAGATAAAAATAATGGTCATGGTGGCAATGTGGTGATCATTGAGGTATGATATTATTTTGAAAGAATTTTTTGATTAGGATAATGGAGTTAAAATGGTTCAAGTATTGTGATATATGGTAGTTTAACATATCGTATAATTTTATAAGTATATTTACCCTTATCCAATACGAAATCTTTAATGATCTACCTTATATAGGATCAATATAATGGGTGAGTTTTTCATGGGTCGATTTATATCACTGGATATTTCCTTCAACGGCTGAAGGGTTACCTCCTTTCATGATGGGGAATATTTTAATAATAATAATTACCCTATAAATCATTAAAATGATGAATTATTCTAAATTACTATAAATATTTATTTATTATGTTATTAATTATTCCCAACATTTGGGCAGTCTATTCTTCAATAGACACTGGAAATTTTTTTCACTAATGAAAAGAAGAAATGGAGATACACATTCCCTTACTCTTTGTATAATGGGTTGATGGTAAATAATGTTCATAAGGGTAACTTAATAACTATATCAATCATTTAAAACATTAATATTATCATTTATTTGTTATAGTATGGGTGATATTTTAAATTGATTCATCTTCCCCAAAACAAAATTTTCATCTTTTCATTATAATAAATTGACTGTGGTGAAAATGTATTATTCATAGGTAGATTATGTGTTTCTTAGATTCTTCTTATCATAAAAAATATAGATAATTTACAAATAAACTACTGATGTATCCGATGATTTCACATGAATCCCATTATTCTTTTTTTGGAGTTCACTTTTAATCACTATAAGAAAATTACATAGATATGAAAGATAACATGTCGATAGAAAGAGTTCCACTAATTTTATAAAACTATTATTTTTTAGAACACATTTTCATGATGACAGAATCGAAAAATGTCATCGTTCATGCCCTATAAATATAATATATCTTATTGTGTGATGGATTTCATCCACCAATTTTTAGGTTCATTAAATAATTTATAGTTTTGACTAGTTTAGGGAATAGTTAGGGTTTCAATATTTTCTATTTATTTCACCAACATTAGTTTTATTAGTTCATAGAGGGCCTTATAATAATGTGCTTTTTACATTGTGTCATTAAATAAATTACATTTATAAATATTTGACTCAGTTATTCCCTTATAATGGTATACAGATTATTCTGCAATTTTTAAGTCATTTTTTTACCAATCATCTATGAATTCTTATACGGTAACTCTTTCAATTTGTCCATTTATTTAGAGAGAGTGGTTAAAATACATGAAACATATTCCATGGGTATATTAAAAACCACAAAATCGTTTTCATCACTATTTTTACCATGTAATGTAATATGTAACATTCATGGATCATGTATCCAAGTATCTCATCATAAGAGAAATATTTTAGATGATTACATATCCCAGAATAATTTAGATTATTGACCTCTAATAATTAAATCATGTGATTTTCATATAAAAAATGATGTATCCTATAACCTGACCATTTTAAAAGTGAGAATTTCTATATTTTCAATTCAAAATGGTAGGATTCCTTAGTTTTGAGATATGTGTACATACTGATTTTTTATGAGTGATGGTTTTTTTATCAATATTCCTATACATCTATTCCTAAGAAAGTGGTTCCTACAATGTCATTTTCTTGGTATATTAAATGATATAATACAAACATTTTTCAGTTGTAGTATGATATCAAAATCCATCTAGGTAATTTTATATGATGATCATACATTGTTACACATATTATATGTTCTCTATATTGATCATAGTTAGTTGTTCATAAAGATGTTTTCTTCACAAGTAGTATTTATGCCCCATTAATATTATAATTAAATCCCCAAAACTCTCATTTTCTCTCACTTTTAGTTAGGGAGGTCATGAATTATGTTTTCCTTTAGTATCTGTTTGAGGATTCAAAAATTTCTAAATAAGATCTTCCAAGCAATTATTATATCTATTTTTTTATTTTTATTTTAAATAAGGGAGGGCCTAAAAATCTACACAGAACATATGAGTTAGTAAGTATATATATATTTATTTATTCAAAATTAGTTAAAACATTGAAAAGAATTGAGTGTGGTTTTGTGTTAGGACATTTAATCCATTAAATGTTGAGAAGATGGGGGTGGTCAAAGTTATTTTGAGGTTGGTTCATGTCCACCAACTGAGGGTACAATTTATTATCTAATTGTATTGCTAAATAATAGAATGTATTGGAATATAGTATTTACTATTTTGATATAATTGTCTAGGATTATATTTTTCCTAATGTTTTCACATAAGCCTATGTCATATGATTATCTAATGAAAGAAACTACAAGTATTCATCCAAATATATTATTAATTGAATATTATTATGAAATCACTTATATAATGGAAAATTTGGTTATTCATTCATGGGATAAGTAATAATCGATTTTTAAGAAGGATATACTGAAGGAATTATATCTTCCTCTTGGATGCTACATAAAACGAGTACAATTCCACTAATTAATTTAGTTTTATCTTGTCAAGACCCTATCTTTCTTAATTTTTCTCATATTTAACATTTTCTTTAATTAATTAATAATCATTCTATGGTGGGAGGGATGGATATGTAACCATAAAATTTTATTTTTCACATGTACTAGTTTTCTAGTAATTACTAATAAATGTTTTGCAGAATAACCAAGATCATGTGATTACATTTTATTCCATGGGAGCGAAAATTTCTAATTATAAAGATTCTCACTAGAATCGTTTTTTAGGGAATTTATTGCGGAAATATTGAAAATTTTTATTGACATAAATCAATGTATGAACAATGTCTTTATCTATATCTGATAATTATGGGGGATTATTGGAATTAAAATTTTCATCATATATATCACCATAGTACAAAATTATTATCAATCTGTAATTGAAATTCATTTTGTTCTTATACCTAAGATACCATTAACTGAATTATTGTAGGGTTTCTCATAAAAACTAAATCCATGGTAATATCTTTTCACCATTATTGAGATTTTTTAAAGTAGATAAGTCGACTCATGAGATGTTTATGAATTTGTCCCCTGTCTTCAGAGTACCAATTCCCATTGGGGATGTGTATAGAAGAAATAGTTATAATTATTTTTCTTGGTTGATACCATGTGTGGTTGTAGGGGTGTAAATGCTTCCAACCCTCTTTCCTAGTATTACCAATTGTTTGTTTTTATAGAAGATATTACTCTTCCCACTTATTAGGATCATATTGTAAATTTATATTAGATAAAGTGTATCATATGGAATATTGATATGTGTTGTGACTAGACGGTTATAATTTTCGACCAATGGAAAACATAAGTGGGATTCATCAGAGTCCTATCAAAATTAAAACAACTATTTTCAATACTCAGTCACTTTTCAGGATATTGGTCCCACATTGGAAGAGAAACATTTGATCTATTTATCACATAATGTTTATTAAATGTAATACAAAACTAATATTCATAATATTAAATATTGTGACAAAATAGATTTTACATCGTTCACCTACAATTGTATTGAATTAATGAGAATATACATAATGATGTGTTAGAATACATAAATAAACTATATTATAATATGGTTTGGATTATTTTTTTTATAATCATTCTATATAAGTGATCACAACCATTATAATGTTTATATAATCATCACTACTAACACACTAATCACTTCGTCTTTTTTATATTTTGTAGAACACTTTAGGGAAGGAATCTTCATTTTACAAAACTGAGGTTCTCTCAATATTAGTATATATATTTTGAACACTAAACCATACAATTCGTGAAATGAAAATATTCTCCATATTAATATTAATTTTAATATTTTATAATATTTTATATGTTATTTATTCTTCTTAAATTAGTAGATACATCACAAGAACTCAATGTATGATGAAATCATTCATTAATAAATGGATTGTATCAATAATTATATGCCATATTCTCCCTTCTCTTTTTATTACACTCTGTAAAAAAATATAATTTTTTTCCACCTCTTCTATGTCCACTATTATCAATACATGTCTCTTAATATTTAAATCCATTATATGATAAAATAATAGATTATATATTTTATTTTAATATTTTTAAATAATGTGGTCAATATTTTTTTATCATAATTCATCTATCTCATATTCTATGATTTGGAAGATTTTCCCTCCTGTTAAATTAAAATTAAATGGAAATATAATGATTGATTCAATCATAAAAAAATTGATCTTTATATTGGGGGATTGAAATTAAATATTAATGCCCATTTTTCTATATTTTACATTTAGAAGAGTATCTATAGGTTCCTCAAATTTTGTTTTAGTTTCTATCCCATCCATTAAAATTTAAATAACATTGAATTAATTTCATTATATCAAGAAAATATTGGCCATTTTGAACATAAAATTTTAAAATTTCATGACTGTTCATGAAATAAATATTCAATTAATAGGATATTGTATGTCTGGAGATGAAACACCTTGTGGAAATTAGTTTAACATGTTCACCATCAAATATACAGTAAAACAAAGAAATGACGATACTAAAAATGCCTTAGACCGTAGAATAATATCATTCTCATCCACATTTATGTTATTGTATGTACGTACATCCATGTATTCCCAAAACCATATTACAGAAATCATCATTTTATAAAAAAAAACTTCATTTTACCATGGTGTCCTCTATGGATAGTTCTATAACGATCTACCAATTTCACTTCATCCTTCAAGAATTTTGTAATCTAAAATTCATTATATAACAATGAATTTTTCATTTCAACTTCTGTTACTCTTAATAACCTCACAACATGTTCCACTATGGTATATTGTGTATCAAATCCAATTTTTTATCTCAATATTTAATGAATCATACCCTGATATAGATCATTATCAAAATATATAACACCTCATTTTACTCACACAAAAACAACCAGGAAAATATGGATTGAATTCCATTTTGAGTTGAAAAATATTTTGAAGGAAAAAGATTACTAAATTATGAAAAACATAACCTGATATGTATTTCTAATATCATAATAGAATAATACTTGCTAAAGGAGAGGTGTTTATGTCCATTGAAACACATCACTCTTCTATAAAATGAATTCATAAAATCTCATACATCACCAAAATAATTATATGTATATATTAAAAAATTTATAACTCATCAAACAGTAAATAAGACATGATTCAAATAACACTTATGTAAGATATATCATTTGATCATACATACATTATACAAGATTAATAAAAAAATTATTCATTAGACATTCATTATTATACCATATAAAATTTTCTACTATCTTGAAAATTGTGTAGTCATTGAGTTTAATTACTATATAAAAACATGATCTTTTATATGCATCAACATGCTTATGTTCCAAATATTTCAATAGAATATATCTTCCAGTATGTATGGTTTCTATATATATGAATATTTCCTTATCTTAATCTATGTTTCATCATATCCTCAATACAATCTTACATTTTAATATATTATTCCTTTATCTGAATGTCAATAAATCTTAACAATTACTTTATTAGTACAAAATTAACCACTTTTATTTTTTTGATAATATTACACTAAATCCATCTTTATAATCCAATAGATTTTTTAGGTTAAATGTATGCATATATGAAGAATTATTCATATACCCCCATTGCTAATAAATTAAAAATGGATTATAAGTTCATTTTCCCCCGGCTAACCCATTTTGTCAATGTAACACAAATGTGTACTTTCATCAGAACCCCACCACCCATTAATATAGTTCTTAAATTTTTTTAAAGAAATAATACTTCCTTTGAGGCCCTTTTTATACTTTGGCTTCGTCAATAGCTTTATGAAATTCCATCATAATAGAGTTTAAACACTACCATTATAATAAAAAATTCATCCTAATCATTATTGAATTTTACTATATTCTCTATCAAGTATGACTTCTTGATTTATTACCCACTTATAATAAAATTTTCACCACTCATTATGTATAAAACTTAAGAAAAACATCTTAATCTCTGATTCCAACTTGTTTGTAAAAATTATATCAATTTTCACTGCTCATGGAATATTAGACATTACCCCTCAACATATATCCATTTCATATATAACATGATTATCTACTAAAATATATTTTCAAACATTAGTATAGTTCTCAAATAAAAATCATTTCAAAAAAATTCTTTATATCATTCAATAATAAAACAAATTTCACATATTAAAATACTACATTACTTCATTAATGTGTTGGAATAACAATTACCATGGGTTCATTAATAAATCACCGAATCCAATTTCTCTACAACTAAGTAAAGGAAAAAAGACTTATGTTCTTAAATTAATTAAATTCTGTTATACTAAAATACCCCAATAACATTGAGAAAAATGATATTTTAACATCCTTTAACATTTATCTAAATGATCCTAATAAATCTTACACCAGATCATTAGTTTATAAACAATAATGTAAAATGTGGGTAAGTCATGATACAAGTTAAACCAATTGATTATATTATTAAAGATAAACTTGTGGATACACATGTTTTATTGTATATTCATTCATCACATGGATATTCTTCTTTTTAAACTATGTTAATCATCTTTTGAGTTTTAAATAAAAAATCTCAAAGAGATTCATATGTATAACTTCCCTTATACGATTTAATTTCCATTAATAGAGTTTCTTCTTAGTATATTTGGATATCCAATGAAAACCATATGCTGATGCCATTTTATTATATCAAAAATAGATAAAATAACTATGTATTACATGGATATTCAAACTAATCTTATAGTATGATCTATTTTATTATTTAGGAACATAAAAAATTTGGTTTATTCATTTATATAACTTATTAATAACCATATTTGTTTTTCTGTCATTTTACTTTTTATATTAGTCTATAACACAACATTAATATCTGAAAATGATCTATATTTTCTGAATCTATTCATCAGAATTTAAATTCTATATGTAATAATTTACCACTACAACATATATATTAGGTTTTAAAAATAATAATAAAATCCACAAAATAAAATATACTTTTCCATAGGGATTTATTAACACATGAAATTATATATTTTTCTAGAGTACCTAAAAAATATATCTATGGTGTTGTTTTTGTATTTTATTAATGTTGATGTAAATGGTTAGACATCTGATGGATCATATATGGTCTTGAAGTATGTATATATGGGGTTTATAGAAGGTTGTGAACTATAATCTATTTTTCTAATTGATAAAAGACATTCAATTATTTATGTTTCATGGAAATAACAATGGGTCGAAATCCTATTATATTAATTATTATTCAATATCATATATAAGGGTCTTTGATTCAATAAATGGGGTTTTAGAATTTATATATGTAAGATGAGTATAAGTCCCACTAGGACACCTCTCATTACACAATATGTAGAATATGGAATAATATCATATTATTATGGATAACATCACCTGTGGATTTATTTAGTGATACGTTTTTTTGGAGTCAAGATATTTTTGGGGACAAATGTGGGCGATTTAGTTACATTTTGAACATATTTCTAGAAGAAAGTGCAGAAAATACCATTAATATGCAAGATTCTCTGTTTAATTGATAAGGATTCCACATAAGATTATTTAACTTGTTATGAAACATAAAGAAAACTAGTTATATTTTTGAATCAAGAACTATGTTATGAAGAGGCATAAATAGTTTCTGGTGTCTCTTCCATTATAGAGGATTACATGGCATGGTTGATAATTAGTCATAGGAAACATATTTTGCGAGTTTCATCATTTCTTTAGTACATAATCTTATTTAATGAGGGGGTAATTTATGTCATGGGGAGTGTGAAAATGGAAATAATGTATTAATATCCATGTTATGATTTTTCTATATTAGTTGATAAATTGTGATATAGTGACATACATTTAGAGATTAAGAGTTTCATTCCATTGAATTGCTAAATAATGGTAATATGTCATCAATGGGAGAAGAAGGTCAAGATGTGGTGGTGATACTCACACCATGATAGTATCAATCTAGAATAAAAATAGATTTATATTTCATACATATTTAAAGTAATTTAGTGGATTTATTTGTTGGATATTAACTTGGTATCTAATAGGGTGTTTTGTACTATTTATACAACATACCAATAGAGATATGAAGATGAATACAGAGGCCATTATTGTGAATCTCATAACATACGAGGTTGGTTATTGATATTAAATGAAGAAAACATGATTGTGGAAGATAAAATATTCATATAGAGAAATTATAAAGAAGGAATTTTAGACTATAAATGAAATATTAGATAAGGTGATATAGTTTTTATTCTCATTTTTTATTTATATAAATCTTTATTGGATGAAATTATTAAACAATTTTTTCACCATTAAGGTGTAAACTCTCTATTTATTCGTGATGATCATTATGAAACTCACATCGATGAAGTGATATATTTAAGGGATAGTTAGTAGTGTGATTATTATATTTGTGTGGTTTTTATACATATAGGATAAATATAGAAGCTATTAATTGTAATATAAAAGAATTGTGTTTAGTTTTTAGGTTCAGTACACATTGTAGATGTGTTCTCCTTAGAATAACTCGGTTTCAGTGAACCATGTAAAATTAATTATATCCCACCATCAGATAAATTATATCTTTACCCCAATTTTAATGGAGTGATGTTTTCCAAATAATAATGGATAAATATCATTGGTGAGGGATCAATTGTAAATGATTTACATAAACAAATTTAACCCCCCCTCTTTGGGTATTTTCCTCTCCCTAGACCAACAAGATATGTCAAAGATAAAGGCAATTAATGATGTGTTATATCTAGTAAGAGATGAATGTGTCCAACATCCACAATGGGAATTTGATATTCCATTATATATATTTACACTTATAGAAGAATATGAAATAACAGATTTTGATAAAATAAATTAGATAATTTCATGAATTCTATAGTATCATTTCAAATAATAGATAATGGATTCATATCAAGGAATTATCAATGAAAAATTGATGATAATAGTAATAAATTTAATGCATTACAGGGTTCATTTATAATATATTACAGACAGATGTGATTTCTGAAAAATTATCTTACACATTAGGGAATAACTTCTCGACAACTATGAAGGTGATTAAATGGTACATGAAACTATATTACTTGTAATCTATAACAAGTACTTGTATTTGATAATTCATCTCAACAATTCTATAAATGTATTCATTTAACAGGAACACAGTGTTTTGGAGGAAATAAAAAAACTTAGAGGAACACATAATAATATCATGATAACTAATAGGATCATGAGAAGATTAAAACAACATTTCAAGACAAATGCCTTGGATAATGAAGATAATGATCCAATGGAGGTGATTCTCAATCATCATTACAATACTATTATTTTATATTAGGAGACGAATAATGAAAATGAAACCTAGAAAGATATAATTTTTAAGGGGTGGTGATTATGGAGATAATTCGAATAATTGTGTCAGTTTATTTAGAATATTTTGAAATTGAGGAGGTTTTGGAATTCCATTACTAAAACCTAAAATGGGTATATTTAATATTTGAAGTACATATAGTGATATATTTCTTTATATGTGTAAAATTGAGGCATTTCACTACAATGTACCCTTATAAATTTTGAGATAATGATAATATGATGAATGATTATAGAGTTCAGCTTTGTGTGTAAAATATTGGAGAGTTCATAGAATACTAAATTATAAAGTAAAATTTTTCTCTCTTAAAAAGACATAATATCTTAATAAATATAATTGGTGGATGTTCAAGAGAACAATTACCTTGGTGTGGAAGTTCTTATAACTGTCAAAGAAAAACCACAATTTGAGCATAAAAATGTTAAATATGTTGAATTTTAATGAATTTTAGAATTCAATGTCAAATTTTAATATTCTCTTGAATAAACATATATTTTGAGGGAGGAAATGAATAAATTATTTTTGTTTTTTTTTCTAAACTATATATTCAATAGTATGAGGACAAAATAATCTTAGATGATTTTAGAATTGTAATTACACATGTCTTTGATTTCTATAAACTCATACTATGGAGTTGATATCTAGGTCAAAATTAAATATTTATACCACATCATTGATGGAATAAAAAATAATAATTTAAATATTATATAGTCACTAAAAGGATATATTGTCACCATGTGACAAAATATTAATGATCAAGAAAGTGTTCTAAATCATGGCATGAATTTGAGAAGTTAGAATAAAGGAGCTATATGAATAGATAATGAAGACAATTAGGAGTAAAAATATGATGTTTATATCATCCCATATTTATTGTTTTCAATGATAAGGTAAATTATATTTTACTTCCTATTCACATCAAAAAAATAGGGGTGGCCGATGAAAAATCATAAGCACTGACATGATTTATGAAGAATAATTTTACTAATTTCTGAAAGACTCAAATTTCCCGGATACAATAGGTGAAGAAAAAAAAGACACCATGTATTCCATATTGTTTTTTTAGAAATATGGGGTACATATAATATTTTTATTAGGTTTAAAAATTTATATTGGTGTTTAATAGAAACAAAAATAGTTGAAATGAAATTAAAACCTTAATAATGTTTTAAAAAATTATTATTTCCAATCCGAAGGTTATATGTACAATGATATGATGTTTCAATAATTTATAAGAAGGACATTTCTAGTATAGACTCATAGAAGTATAAGTTATTTTATATAAAAATAATCATGTGGTATGAAAACTAATAATCAATTTTTACTACATAAGATATGGATGTTACAATGGTGTTGGGGGTGAAAGAATCTCACTTTCCCCTATATAAAACAATGATACAGTAATTATTCATTAAAATTAAGGATTAATTTTTTAATATTTAAATGTTTATTTTAAGGAGATGGATTGTTCTAGTGTTTGGATCCTTCATAATGGATTCATTTTAAATGTGACATAATAACATAATATTTTCACATGAATCTAGTATAAAAAAATGCAATTCTTTTTTGTCATTATAAAACATGAAATTTTATTATCTCTATGAAATAAATAACAGAAAGGAAACTCAATATGATAAATGATTTATTGGTGGTTGACGGTCTACGTTTCTATTTAATATGTGTGTGTCAATAGGGTGACTGACAGTATGTTTCCAACTTCATCAAAAAGGTATGTACCATCAAAGGGAGAAAGGTTAATATTTTTATGCATTGTATGTGTAAAAAGGGAAATCTATATCTTATTAATTATGAATGAGTTTAGTGATTTATATCCACGTAAAAATAAAACAAGCTATGGAAAAATATGTTTTTCCATTTTTGTGGAATGTAATAAGATATTTTAGTAATGAAAAAGGATCCTAGAATATCCTTAAATATTATAATATTACATTGAAACGTTTTATACTTATAAAAATGGGAAGATCATTTGGAAGAATTACATGCTGAAGGAATAAATTTGGAAAAGATTATTTTACAAGATGATTAATTATGTATGACAATCAATATCACACATTTTCATTGAATAAAAGTGGTCACATGTTTTTTATATTTATGATTACTACACGATGACCTAGATGATGACTATATCTCAAAAATACAACGTGCTCAACCATAACAAATGTTAGTAGAGATTGGTGGAGAATATTCTCAGGATGAAAATGTATTTGTTAATGGATAATAATGGTACATAACTAAATAAAAATATTGTGGATGAATATCTTAGTAATAACTTTATAAGATACCTTATTTCATTTGGGAGTAATTCCTAAAAATGGATTCATTCAAAGGAGAAACTACTTTTTCATTACCATACTCCACAAAATGAACATTGAGAAGGACCTACCATATAAATATTGGAAAGAATTAATCTTTAAACCAATTTATGTCTCTATAATTTCATTTCATTATCCAAATAAATAGAGGAAATAATAACATATGTGATATTGGAAGAAACGAACTTCAATGTTATTGGAAAAAAATTATATTAAATGATTTTTTATTAATTCAGAGAATAAAAATTGGATTAATGATAATAGTATGAAGTAATTTTTTAATATTTCAAAAAAATAAATATTTAAAACTATTATTGTAAAATTATTGAGAATATTATTTAAAGTTAGGATGTATTTTTTTGAGAATGATTAGATTTCAAAATACATTGTGATGTTTCCACAAAATCAATCCGCAGTGATATCTCAAGACATATTTTTGTTCAAGTGAGTTTCATTGGATGAGAACATAAAAATATTGAAAAATCAAGGAATTCATTGATGATTAATACATCACAATAGTTTTAGAAACTATGATTAAATCCAGAATAAGTGATTATGTAAATTTTGAAATAAATTTTTATTATTAAACTACTCTAGTGGAATGATAAAAAATGATAAATATCCAAAACACTTCTCAATTATGTAATTTAGATTCTATGTTTCTTGAAAACGCTATTAAAAATTAAAATTGGGTTATAGTTATGAATAATGAACATGTCCAAAATGGAAGGAATATAACATGGAAACTTTTCATAAGGTTAGAAGACCCGAATGTTATCTAAATATTGTGTGTATTTTAGACCAAAGTCTACAATGTTTTCACAGTGTATCAGAGGAAATAATGAATGGTATGTAAATATAATTCCAAAATTGATTAAATTTATATGAATGATACATTTTAAAATATTTCTTGATAGGAACCTATTATCATATTCATTTAATTCATTAATAGTGGAATCATGGTGTTCGAATAGATGTAAAATTAGTATTCCTAAATTTATTTATTGAGGATAAACTATACATTAATAAAGTAAATGGATTTATATAGATGAATATCATAGTGTGATTTTTTTTTTGAGGTGGGATTTGTATAAAATTAAGTAATAACCAAGTGAATTATATTACTATATTGATTAATACCTCAAAAATATTAGTTTTAGATGAAGTAGATTTTATCAAAACATCCATATCAGGATGAATAATGACCAGATAATGATGGTTCTCATCTCGGTAGATGAAATAGTCATTAGATGATCAAATGAAGCATAATTTATAGTGTTTATAGAAAACATGAGGTGACAATTTGAAATTTCTATAATAGGGAAGTGAATAATTTTCTAGTTTTTTCTATGTAACTTTAGGTGTGAATGAAAATTTTAATTTTCAATTACAATTTTCAAATGAGATCCTCATGAGAATTTGAATAGGAGATTGTAGGCTGACGAAAACACATGTGGCTAACAAGATAATGTTTTCAATAGATAATACCAGTTAGATTGTTAAAAAGATGGAGTACAATTAAATAATTGGAATCCTACAATACCTAAGACAAAAATGATATGATATATTGTTTCGAACATATTAGGATTCTTGATATCCATGTTATCCTAAATAAAAACACACACTATATGAAAAATAAATTATTTATTACATAAATAGTAATATTTGTATTCATTTCTACCATTTCACTCCAGAAAAAGGAGTCGTTGTGATACATGGGTATGGTTCAGACTAGTTCATTTAATGACCAAACATTGAAATCGGGTAGCATTTCAATATGAAATGATGATTCATTTATTGGATGTGAATGAAGTAATAATTCATATCACATAGCTCTATTGAGGTTAACTACATTTTTATTTTTGATTATGTTCTCAACAAAAAAGAAAAAAATAACATTAATTTAACATCAAAGTCAATTCAAATTATTATATTGAAATCAATTGGGGAAGCATATGTTATTAATCATGTAAAAACATTTATCCATCACTAACATAATAATAAAATTAGGATAATGTACCATTTAATTATGGAGAAATTTGGTCAATGGTTGGTGAACTTGAAATATTTGTCCACCAAAAATCACATTGTCTATATAATGATTAATGAATTACCCAATTCTAGGTTTGAGAAGAATTGGTTATCCCTTTGTGTCCAACCATACACACTAAACATGAATGAATAGAGAAGGGACCCCACTCCATGATGAATGGTATTATTTTCCACCATGCAAGATAAATCTATCTTGATTTATTTTATTATACGTTCTAACCCAATTATATTATTTCAAATAATATTTGTATGGTTTTTCTAGTAATGGGTGATTATTGTTACATAATACATACACTAAATATGATTCTCATGATTCATTATCAAGATGGTTTAGAGTGATCATTCTTACTAGAAACGTTGTGGTAATGCTAGCTTGTTTGTTGGAATGTGGGGGATTTGTTAGAAATTTATTAAGGGTAGTGGTAGGAATAAATAAGTGGTGAAGATAATTAAAATAAAATAACTGCATTGATGATGAAAAATTTCATTTAATTAATTCTTCTCTAATGATAGAAAACATTTGTAAATTTTTACCCGATTTTCCATTTTAAATTAACCCCAAAAATATTTTTAATATTGGTTGAAACATCTCATCTAGGATAATTATTTATAACTAGAATTTTAATATTTAATTGAATGGGTTTATTGTTTTTGTGTTTTATTAATTTTAGGGATTGAAATTGAATATGTACATTGGTTGGTTCCTTTTGGATTAAAGTGATCAATTGAATTTAATTTTGACTTTAAATTATAAAAATCCCACACATTTTGTTAAATATTCATTGATATTGTTTTTAAGTTAGAAGAGATAAAAAATCCATGGATTGTTTAATTCATTCTAACAGTATGCCCGTATGAAATTTTTGAGTAGGGATTATATTGGCAGACTAATATTTTGAAACGTGATGAGCTGAACCCAATGCATATTCAACTCTCCCATAGAACAAATATGAGTTTTAAGGGCATCATTCAACTTTTCACATGGTTTTATATGAATTCTCAAAATAATGCACATAATACATCCGATGCATGTATTTTCAAGGATCCTATATAATAATTTCACGACATGTCTGACTTTATTCATTTCATTTGACTTTTAATGGTATCTATGGACAACCTTTTTCTCTACCAATATATATTTCTCTTCAAAAGATATTTTCAATATCCTAATAATACATTAAAAAAAATATTGGACTTCAAAAATATGATATTAATTGTAAATTGGAATAAAATTTTCCAGTGGACCTGAATGACTTCATCTATTACTATTATATTGAGATATGCTGAATTTTTGAGCCACATGGATAAAAATATTAAATCCATAAAAAGAAAAAGTATTAAAATTTATTTTAAATAAATTTATGTTTCTTATAAATTTCATGAGTAGATTATATAACTACACTGTGTTCCAATTATCCAATAAATTAATCATACAAAGAATGTGGGGAGGATTGTAGAGTTAGTTGAATATTCATGATTCTCAACCGATGAAATCTAGATCGTTTTCCTGTGTACATGACGTCAATTAATGAAAAATGAGATGATAACTAAAATTTAATATATTTATAAAGGTATAAAAATTTATTAAGGAGTAAAATAAGTATTATTCTTCTCAAATGGGAGTGGAAACTACTAAAAAATAAAAAAAATCCCATCCATTTGGGAACTTTTATATGTATATGAATATTCACTAAACTAGAAATGGGCCACTAATATATTAAATTGATATGAAACTACTGTGTTTCACATTATTTCATTTTAATATATCCAATTGTATCACATTATATCTTCATAGGTTTAACTATATAAAATTTACCATAATCCCATAAAATGAATTATGGCTTTTCACTCATAACCCATATTATTTTACGTCACTAAAAATGCAGAATTTATTCATAATGTAGTTGGTTTTTTGTAAATTCATCTATTGTATGTATATAGATTCACAATGACCTTATTCACATCCCATATGATGTATGTAATTGTGTTATCCATGAATAATTAGTGATTTAGGATTACTATTCTTGGTGGTAATATGCATTATATTGATCATTTCGTCCCCTTATGTACAACATTATCATATGGAATAAAATTAGAAGAGGTCTCTACAATATAGTGAGAGTGAAAGAGATGACCATATTAATTAATTATGAATTATATGATTGGTAATGGATAATATATATGGTTATATAATTATATTTTAAATACTACATTATGATTCAAAATTTAACAATTTACTTCATACAGACAGTATAATGACCATAGATTTTACACATATTATTAAAATATATTAAGCATAATTATCCATTAAACCCAGAACAAGGATAAAAATTTGTGAATATTTGGAAGAGTCCGTACATTATTAGAAATCATGAATAAAGAATAAAAAATATTTTATAAATCTTCCATAATGATCTTTCAACTTCCTTTACATCAAATATCTAGATATGATAACTAGGGGAATAAATAGAGAAAAAGGATGATCTAAAAATCTCAGTAATGGAATATTATTGGGAATAAAGCATACTAGATGAGTCAAAGTCATAACATAATAACATAGTAGGAATGGAACATGAATAAAATTTTAGAGGCATATCATACTGAATATGGAATCATGTAATAATGTAAATCTTGTATTTTGAATCAACACATATCATGAAATAATCATGAGTGGGGGACAACATGAAGTTGGTATTACATTTTCAAAAATTTCAATAATGGATTATATTTAATCCCAACTCCCATAAATAATGTCTTGTGGTGAAAAATATTACCCAATGCGTTGGAGTGCTATTCGGGTGTAACCATCAAAACATGTTCAATAAAATTTATGCCACATAATGAATAAAATATAAAGAATACAGAAATGGGTTAGCCATGTAATGAAATGGGTATCATGTTCTTATCATAAATCATATCCAAGGGGCGTATAATAATGGTATCCATGAAATAAAATATTTAAATAATTATTGGTCATTCATAATGTAAAAAATGAATATATATCATGAATATTGATTTACATCTAATTTGATATATGTTTTGGAATAGCATGTCAGCATCTTTAGACCATAGGTTCCGATGAAAATTATATCCATTACTCTTCTATCATCTTTTGGTTTCCCAAATGTGTTGTTGAATGGTCTTAACATTTTTTTCCATTTATTTGACCATTTTATGACCTAGTAGATTATGTAAAAATAATTAATCCAAGTTTTCTATTAATTTAAATCTATTTCAATAATGGGATTATTATGGATCCATTTAGATTAATTAATGTAAACTATTATGGTCTGATAATTCGAATGGAGGAATAATTTGGTCATATCCACTTTTGAAGTACATTGAGAATTCTCTTTGCATTCCTTCCTATTTCTGAATGAACTACTCAAATTCTCCATCAGGATATGGGTGATAATATGTACTGAAGTTCATCTCATTATTTATATAATATTGGAGTTTATTCCAAAACATAGAGGTAAGTCATACATCTTGATACAAAAAAAAATCAATATTGGTACTCTATATAGATTCACTACTTCTCTAATGTGTATAATTGAATGTTTATTTAGTAAGAATTCCTCTCAAATTTTAATAAATTTAGTTGTCCTTGTGTGAAAATTCAAAACCACCCATATATAATTATTTCTTCTTGAGATATTAAAATGTCCATTGAAAACATCCTTGGTAATTTTATTCCATTTCCATGTTGGTTTGGGTAATGGTTTCATCATCCACATTGTTTTTTTTACCTTTAGCATTCACATTCAGTAACACTAGGCATGATGATGTATAATCATTGATCTCATTTTTTATTAACCCCCCAATAGTAATCTTGGAGTTCTTGATTCATTATTGTGCTCCCTATGTGGATAGAGGTTATTGATATATATACAAAATTAATAATATCCCTCTACATATCTAGATTTAATTATACACAAAGTCATGACCCAAAAATTAAAAAAACTTTTTAATCAATATTTATATCTATGGTTTTCTAATTTTTGATAACATCCTCCATCCCCAAATTTACACATCATATCTTTATGAATATTGAATGTTTTATGAAATAGAATGTTGAGAAATATTTTTTTAAATGATTGATGATGTTTCTTAATCCATGATTTCCATGTCTATTCTTTTCATGTATAATAATATTTGATCTTTCTCTTTTATCATCATATATAAATTAACTAGACCCATTCTAATTAGAGTATCATCCACTTTATTTACTTTGACATGATTGTAGTGGAATGATCAATTATAATCCATGATTAGAACTAACCATATTCCCTAACATATATTAGTATCCTTCGTGAGAATGTATAATTGAGGATCTTTTGGTTAGTATAATTCAAAATATTCTCCACTTAGAATTAATGATTCCATATTTTCAATGAAAACATCATTACCACTAACTCCATATCATTTGGGCGGGGGGTTTTTTTATCATTAAAATTATGATTCCTTCAGGTTTATGATATTAATATATAAATTCACATCAACACATATCCCATTATGTTCATTGAAGCGTAGTTGTATACCACAAATAGTTACCCAATTATTGTTAGCATAATATATGGTGCAGTGATATGCCACGAATCCCAATCTATGAAGTTGTCTTCACATTAATTGGTAAATAAAATTATTTAACCCTATTGAGTCATCTTGGTTAGTGGGTATAAAAACTATGATAATTTATTCACATATCGTTGGTAATACCAAGATAGACCAAGAAAACTATGCATCTCCATTAAAGATTATCCCTTTGAAACTCTTTGATTATGGTTTTTTAGAGGGATCCACTAATATCCATCTAACAATGATAACATTCCCCAAGGAAGATACTTACTCCATTGAAAACCCCCATGTGTAATAAATTTATAAAAAATATCATTTTTCAACATCTTTCCCATAGTATTCATGTTCCCCTCATTCTCCTCAATTCTTTTAGAGTATATCATAATAGCATCCATAAATACTATACAAATATTTGGGGGGTAATATATAAAGGCTCAAATCAATTATTCCATGAATATTTTCATATAATTATTGAGTTCCAATACAATCACTATGAAATCATTGTTTTTATTAATCATTTGAAATGATTTCATTACAATATCATCCTTATTTACCCTTAATTATTGGTATCTAGACCGAATGTCCACCTTAGAGAAATTCATGTCCCAATGTAGTTGATAGAACATTTAATTTATCTTTTATAGTGTAAACTTGTTATTAATCATGAATTTTTTGAAATCATTTTTTAATGCATATGTGCTTTGATCCATACTTATTGAAGAAGAAGAGGACAAAACCACCTGACAATAAAGAGCACAGATGTATGAAAACCATTTCCATGTCATCTTGTATCTAATTATTCAATCATTACAAATCATTAGTGGCCATTTTGTAAGGGGAAATTTATATAGATAGGGATCTAGGGAAATGTTCAATTGAGAACTAAACCTCTCAGTCACCAAGAATACAATAAAATTATTTAAAAAATGAATAAGTGTAGTCCCTCACAATGGGTATGTCTTCAAATGTGATCCTCTGCATTGTCTCAATATTTTAGGCCTGATATGCTTGATCCTATGGAAAAAATATCCCTACATGAGTTTATTAATTTGAATGAGATTCATTATCCTCATTACACTTTAAAAAATTAGAGTATTATTTTGGAGATGCGGAGTCATCCCACTCTCCTGACAGTTGATGTCAAATTTATATAAATATAGCCAATACATTTATAATATAGCTAGAAAATCCAACAAGGGAAGTAAGTTGCAAAAATTTACTGATGTATAGTCCAAATAAGTTGACTAAGGATTATTTATATACTTCAGATGAAATAATTTCCCCATTAACTATTCTCAATGATAACTCAACCTCCATATTTTGAGTTGGTGTCCGAATGTACAACTAAAATTGCATGACATGAAATATTTTGTTGAAAAAATAAACGAAATGTACGTTTTCTATTCTTGAATGATTATTCAGAATACATGTCACCACATAACTATCACGATGCACCTCAGTAGTGTTTATAACATATGTCATTCCATGATACCTTGGAGGATGTTCTCTTTGATTTCCTATTAGTACCCATGAAATAGGGAGTTATCATTCCTAAATCCCATATTTAATTCTATTGTGATAATATATTATTTTATGAGTGTTAATTCTGAACCTTCCTATATTAATCAACATTAACAAGCTTATTTAAATATCTTCCATAATTATTTTCTCATTGCCCCTATTTTACAAATTTGAAGAATCTACTGGTTCCCTTTAATCAAATCCCAAGTTTCTTCTTCCCATATTATTGACATGTGGGACGTTTGGTCTTCTTAACTCTATGGGAATTTTCTGTTGATCTTAACATATTAAACTTCGTCATCCACTTTTTTCCATAATCACATGAGACCACACCGAGTCTCCTATATTCAAATAAAGATTTGTTTCACAACGTGCAATCTCCATATATGTAACTCCTCGATGCCAGTTACCCAGAGTTGGTGCATTATTACATAACATTGGCATGATCACAAAAGATCATGTCTTGAAAAACCGATTCGTTTAGTAGCCTTGGAAACACTAGATAGATTCATAAGTCTAACATTACCTGATAAAGTGATAAACTACAACAACATAGTCTCTATAGTCTATACTCATATCCCCTCAAACTATCCCTACAGGTCATTCATAAAATAATTCTTTGCATACTGGGAAAAATAAAACATAGAAAGGGGTGAGCTCAGATGCTCAGTAAGGATAACAATATAGCTGAAATTTTCATAAATAAGCAAAAATATTTTAGGAAATGTATAAGTAAAACAAAAGCCTTTTAATTTTAATCTTCAGAATAATATGGAAAAAACGAAATGAAATAATTCCATTTACATATTCACATGAATATTCTAGTACTTGAATAATCAAATTCAATATCAACAACCACATTCATAATGATGGAATAAAAAATGCCAGACTATCATAACCACATAGTCCAGGACTTGAGCCAAAACTACAAATAAAATTTTGTCAAGGCCTTGTGCCAAGAAAATACTTTGTCTCATGAGACCTACCGATGCATTGAGGATCTACAGTGGGCACCACCCTTCACTTACTAAGTCCAATGCATTCCACATATGAACAGGTTTAAACATAACATAAACATTCGTATTAAAACTAGCATATGAAATGTCAATAATTTCTCCATAGACCAGGAATGGTATAAAAATAACACATCCATAGTCAAAAAAATAACAAAAACTTCAATACAATAAGGAATTCTTTTATCATAACAAATCAACTTAAAATATGCTTAAAATCCATCAATTGATGTTGACATAGATGAAATCAAAACTACATTAGAGAAATATATTTTTTTTAAATCATATAAAAGTATCATAATTATAAAAGAAAACATTTACTTTGTAAATATTCTTATAATCATGTAAGGGAAGCTTAAATATTTTTATAATGGAGAAAAATTGCCGAACCTGCTGTATATGTTCACAAAAGACATTTTTACCTTAATTTTGTCGAAAAGGATAAAAGCACCTTGTTTGGAAAATGATTGAAATATTCACATCAACCCATTTAAAAAAAATTCAAACAGAGGTATAAATGAATTTAACCCATAGTATATTAAATAGAAAAAAATAATTGTAATACATTTTTATGAAACATGGATGTGGATGATAAAGAGGACCCAATAGATAATAATGTATAAACAACATCAGATAATGATGATATTGTGTAATTATACCTTACCTTTTAATTTTAATTTGCTGAGGTTAGGATTAATTAAATTATAATGGTGAAATAATTGTTATTAAATTATAAAATAATCATATACAATAACATGATTTCATATATGGTCTTTTAACATTGATTTGTTATTAATATCTTTCTATTATCGTTGTTCCGGGTTATAACATATTCAATTTACATTATAGTCATTGTTATGTGAGTCATATTTTTTATGGATGGGAAATATCTTATTTGTATCCAGAATGATATAAGCTCCTTAAACATTATTTTTAATCATCAATTGAAAATTAGTCTTGAATGGATAGGATAGGGAATGAATCACATCGTGTTCGTGGAGACGGTAATCTGTACGTATTCATGAGCGACAATATCATTCTATTGATATTTAAATAACATATAATTTGATGGTATATCATATATAACGATTCATTATCGTGTTATATTTATTATTTACATGAATTACACATCATTATTATACACATCAAAATAATAATTTATTGAATAAAAATTACACCACGATGTTGAGACGGTAATCCGTACGTACGCACGTATGGTGACATGTCATTCAAAGGATGAATAGAATAATGAATATGGTTGTAAAATATTTATAATAACATCACAGTACATAGAAGATACTGGAGTTATTATTTTAGAATGGAAATAATAGTGAAAGAAGACGTGGAAAAAGAAACGAACTTGAAAGAGGGTGGTGAAATTATTACCTCTTCTTCGGGTTGTTTCGTTTGATTTGATGAAAAAGGTTTCTTAAGCTAGGCTTATGACTAAAGGAAGGCCACTAGAATGAATTGAGGTATTTTTATAGGATATTTGGGTAGGGGTTGGCCGAGCCAAAAGTCTTTCAAGGTGTGAATTAGAGAGAAGGGGGTGCCTTTTTATAAAAGGGGTGAGGGGCACCTTAGGAAAATCTCAAAATATTATTTTATAATAAAATCATTTTCGATTTATAATGGCTCCAAAATGGATTATTTAAACGATAATTCGGTATGGGTAGAACACACATTAACCAATATGTTTTTTACAGGTTTGGGTCATTATATTAACCTTAACTTTTAGATTTAACTCTTTGTTAAATAGTTTGACATTTACCAGGTCACATTGTATTTTTATATTATATGATTAATAAACATACTACATACTTCCAATTGAAACCCAAGTGTTTCACTAATGATACACATATAATTATATAAGTCCTTTGGTTGAACATTATATTTTTAAAAATAGAATATCAATTAATAATAGAATATTTTTTAATCTCTTTTATGTCAATTTTGCCACTATTTGGTATTTTGTTTCTGCTAAATTCATATCAGCATTATTGCTTCGAAAAAAATCATATTACCAACCCTAATATGTCATATTAACATATAAAATCAGTTTTATTAATTAAATATATCAAATTACATTTATTTGGGTATTTAAAATATCAATTATTTTAATATTTCATTAATACGATAATTACTCCATCTCAATTGTGTCATAATTAAATTAACTTATTAACATCTAAAATAAATAAATAAAATACCATCATGTAGGAAATATTTTTAGCTTTTTAATAAATATTTATAGTCAAATTTATCTTATTCATAACACTATATTAAAAATGATTTAGTTATTAACATTGATTTTAACTCTTTTAACTCTTATTTGAATTAATTAATACAACATGTCATTATCTAATAAAAGTTGATCAAAGAGGTTCATATTTAATTTATAAGGTTATTTTGGGTCTAATTATACATATACAATAGAATTAGGACATGTTTTAGGATAATAATATAATTTTTACCCTTAATTATCCTATTTACTTTTTACCGTGGTAAATAAAGTAAAATGTTAATATTCACCAAAAAATTATCTTATTGAACCAAATTTTATTCCTTGATATTAACCGTGTCTCTTGGAGTATTGAAATTCCACTCATAGAAGTGGTAAAATTATGTTTCATGTGAATTTTCAAATACTCTTAGGAGGTGCGTAAACGATGTTGAAAAGTTCTATAATTTTTTTATATTTAAAAATTTATAATAAATTTTACCCATTGAATTACATTGAACATATATAGGTATTATGTATTTATTTTGACCTAAAATTAATATAAATAACATAAATAATTATTTAAAAAAAATTCGGTTTTAAACTATAACTCAGAGTTTTTTCACAATTCATAAAAAATTGAATGTTTTTAGAAAAATACAAAAAATTCAGCCTAGGCTAATTTCGATATTCCATATCTAAAAATGAAGTCCATTTTGAAAGATAAAATTAATAAAATTTCAAAAAGTGGGTATTACTATTCATAATGGCTAGTTTTATTGGATGTGGTGTGTGTTGGAACTCGATGTTGCGTAAACAAACAAAATTGTATTATTTAAAGAGAAGCATACCTTGAAAGTTTGGGGTGTTACATTATCCCCTTCTTAAAATAATTTTGTCCTCAAAATTTCTAGAATATTACTAAATAAAATGATTCGGGTGGTTCTTCATCATATGTTCATTGGGTTCCCACGTTACCTCTTCCATCTTATGGTTACTCCATATATCTTTTTCCAGAGAGTCATCCAGTTTCTCAGCACTTGTTCTCTTGTATCAAGATCTTGATCGGATCTTCACAATAAGACAAATTGGGTTCTAGATGTAATATCTCATATATGAGTAAATGCAATGGGTCGGGCATGTATTTTCTCAAACAGTGATACGTGGAACATATCGTGAACTTTGGAAAGATTTGGTGGCTTTTTGAAATGATAACCTACAGCTCCAATTCATTCAAGAATATCGAAAGGTCCTATGTACCTGGGACTCAATTTACCTTTCATACAAAAACTTATAACTCCCTTCCATTGAGATACCTTCAAGAAAACATGATCTCCTACCATAAATTCCAAATCCTTCTTTCAGTTATTGGCATAGCTCTTCTTCCTACTTTGAGCTGATTTGATGTGGGTTTGGATTACCGTCACAAATTCCATAATTTCCTCAACATGCTCTAGTCCTACAAGTTTTCTTTTACCAACATCATCCCAACACGTTAGTGTGAAAAATCTCTTTTCATATAACGCTTCATATGTTTCCATCCGAATAATTTAATGGAATCTATAGTTATAGGAAAATTCTACCAAAGGTAAATATTGATCCCACATACCCTAAATGTCAAGTGAAAAAAATCTCAACAATACTTATAAGGTTTGAATAGTTCATTCTGATTGTCCATCTGTTTAAGGGTGGTATGCAGTGCTCAAACGACACTCAGTATCCAGGGCTTTTTGAATAGTTCTCCAGAATCTTGATGTAAAATGTAGATCATGATCAGAAACGAATCTAAAGTGGTACTCCAATAAGTCTCACTAATTCATTAATATATAGTCTTGCGAGACGTTCAAGTGGTAAATCTTCTCTTATAGTTCAAAAATGTGCTGAATTGGTAAGATGATCAATAATGACCCATATTGCATTGTTTCTTGTTGGAGTCTTTAGTAGTCCCATGACAAAGTACATCGTAATATTATCCCATTTCCACTCAGGTATGGGAAGATCTTTCATGACTCCTCCAGGTTGTTTCTTTCCATCTTTCACTTGTTGACAAACCATACATCTTGACACCAAATTAGCAATCTCCCTATTCATGTTGTCCCACCAAATATGATCCTTCAAATCTCAATACATTTTGGTGCTCCTAGGGTGTATAGAGAAATTGGAACTATGAGCATCATCCAACAATTCCCTTTTTAGTTCAGGTATTTCAGGAACACAAAGCCTCTTCCCAAAGTTTAAAATCCCATCTTAATATACAAAGTCAATAAATCTCCCATCATTCATAGCTTTAATATTTTTTTGGAACTCTTTATCATCGGTTTGAGAACTCTTTTCCCTTTTCATTAAGGATGGTTTGGAAACCATTTGAAAAAGAATTGATGTTTCCCCATCGATGGTGATTCCCATATCCATCATTCTCTCTTACATCCTTTGCTTCTCTTGCGTCCCTTCAAATCCATAGACTCAGATAATTCTTTACTTATCTTATAAACACATGATACTATTTCTTCATATGTTGAGAATACCTGGGAGAAAATTTCCCTTCTAAATGTTGGATTAATACCGTGAATGCTATGATCCTTCTTACTATTTGGATCATATGTACTGCTGGAGTTCACATTCATTCGACTGTGCGCCATTTCTATATAATGGAATACACTAGGTATGTTTATGAATTGTAATGAATAATTCAAAACTTGTAAAATAACTAACTAATATTGAATAGTTTATTGATATAATCCATAATAATAAAAATATTTTCTTTGAGGAAGTATATACACATAAACTCTACATAATGGTTTGTAATGAAAAGTAGAATTATCCTAAGCGTATCCACCGGGATTGTCGTAACCAAGAGTGTAGCAATGCCCGTTTTCGTGCACCAGTTCTCGTTCGAGTCTATCTCAAAGCGGTGTTTTTGGGTTTTACCGCTAGGTCCATCTGTTCCGGAGCCGCCTCTACCTGCTCGTATCCAGACATGGATGTGTTGCTTGGAAAACTCACAAAATATCCACAATACCAAAATTCTAGGAAGTTCTTCTATAATGATCCTCAATGTCTATCATAGGACTATGGGGTTCTAATAAGAGTTTATCTATTCTAGCTTCCAAGGTCTGTAGTAAATATTCTCTGAAACCAACTGTAAATCCCCGACCCAAGTTACCCAGATTCGGTGCTTTATTACATAACATTGGCATGATCACAAAACATCAAGTCTCGAAATACCGATCAGTTTTGTGCTTTGGAAACATTAGATACATGACTATGTTTTACATTACTTGATAAAGTTAATAACTACAACAACATTTTATCCGTATTCCACACTAATATCCTCTCATACAATACCTACAGGTCATTCATTAAAAAATTCTTCACATCATGGGAAAAATAAAACATAGAAAGGGGTGAGTTAAGATGCTCAGTAAGGATAACAATAAAGTAGAAACTTTCATAAATAAGCATAAACATTTAAGGCAATGTATAACTAAAACCAAATTTTTTAAAACTTGAACATCAGCATAATATGGAAAAAATTAAATTAAATAATTCCATTTACTTATCAACATGTATATTCTACTTGTCAAATAATAAAATTAAATATCAATAACCACTTTCATAATGATGGAATGCATAATGCCAAACTATCATAACCACATTGTCAAGGCATTATGCCAAGACTAGAAATAATATTTTTTCAAGGTCTTCTTCCAAGACATTTGTTTGTCTCATGAGTCCTACCTATGTATCGAGGAGCTATAGAAGGCTTCACATACCACTTACTAAGTCCCATTCATTCCATATATGAACGGGATTAAACATAACATAATCATTCGTATTAAAACTAGAAGTTGAAATGTCAATAATTTCTCCATAAACAATGAATTGTATAAAAATAACACATCCATAGTCAAACATATCACAAAATAATCAATAAAATATATATGTTTTGTATCATAATAAATCAACTTCAAATAAGCTTAAAATCCATCAAAGGATTTGGACATATATGAAATCAAAACTATTTCAGAGATATATCTCTTTTTTGTGAAATCATTTAAATGTCACATAATTATAAATGAAAACATTTACATTGAAATTTTTTTATAAGCTTGTAAGGGAAGCTTCGACTATTTTATAACAGCGGAAAATAGTTGCACCTGTCGTATAAGTTGAAAAAAGACATTCATATCTTAATTATGTCAAAAATGTTAAAAGTACCTAATTTGAAAAATAATAGAAATATTCCATTCAAAACATTTTATAAAAAGTCATACAATGGTATAAATGACGTTAACCCATAGTCTAGCAAATGGTAAAAATTATTTGGAATACATTTTTAAGAAACATAGATGTGGATGATAAGGAGGACCCAGTTGATAATTACGTATAAACAACCTCGGATAATGAAGATATTGTGAAATTAACCCTTAACATAAACTTTTACTTGGTTGAGGGTAGGTTAAACTCCAGTATAATGGTGAAATAATTGTTATTAAATTATACAAGAATCATATACATTAATATTATATCATATATGGTCTTTTAACAATGCTTTGTTAATAATATCTGTAGAGACCCGAAGCTTGACGTACATGGACATTACATTACTTTTGCAGAATACTTAATACATAACAAAAACAGACACACAAGGACCGTAATAGTTTAGTGTCTTTGGAAACTCGGAATATAAACTTCTAATCATGTTGAAATATCTACACCAACTCTCATAACGATCTTCCCCTTTTTGTTTCCTTACCTAAAACCTTTCTTTATATCCTGGGGAAAAGAAAACATATAAAGGGTGAGCTCAAATGCTCAGTAAGGGTAAGCATTGATAAAATAAAACAAATCATATACTTTTGAACTTAAAAACATGAACATAATGTTTAAACATCAAAAGATTGCGCAATAACATAAAACATGGAAGTACGTAAGGCATAGATCATAAAGAGACATTAAGCATGATAAAATAGAATGGGAGTAAAACATGTAATTGTGGCAACTATTAAGCACATGTTATGATTTCCATAGCAGCCAAGGCATTGATGCCAAGACCATCTTAGTGGGAAAAGTCCATTTCTGAATCGAGTTCACTCCTCATTCCAGTCCTGTATTACTGAACCAGTTTAACATGCCGTTCCATCCATGTCTATCTCATGAGATATAAATTTTTACCCAAAGCATTGGAGGGAGATATAGGTCCCACCCATCTCATAGTTAAATCATTGTTACTTGTTCCACAAAATAAACATACATTATTCTTAATAACCCAACGAATAAAATGGGTTTCATAAACATCATATCATCATCACATAATCCATATAAAATAAATGGATATCATTTCATAATAAGAAAAGTGAAACCATGTAAACCAAAGAGACATGATACTTGAAACATACACATATTAAATAATGTAATCTTAGATGAAAAATGGGTTTGATAAAACACTTGAAATGAATCCTTGATGAAAATATCCATTCTTCTTCAAAATCATTTTATTTTCACAAAATGTCATCTAATTTTAAAAGAAAAGGATTTTGTTGAAAATAGTCATGAAATATTTTGGAGGAAGCATCATGAAAATAAGTCTTTATAAAACTGTAAAAATCCGTTCGTTCCGTATAAGTTAAAAAAACATTATTCTCGTACTTTTTCTGGAAAAGTCAAAAAAGTAACTCGTAACGTAAACAAAAGAAAGATTCCTTACATACCATGTAGTAAAAGTCAAAAATGGGTAAAAAGAACTTTAAACATACACGAATACACTTTTATAAAACATGGATATGGATGATAAAAATAATCCCAATAAATACTTAGGAATGAGAAATCTCGAATAAAAATGAGTTTTGAAAAATTATCCCCTACCTTAGGTCTGATATGCTTTGTATGGATCCGAACCTCCTCTTCTTTGAAGAGCCTGTTTCAAACCTCCTCTTAGGGAACTAAAATTGGTATTTGAAGAAGACCAAGACATCTAGGATGTTTCTAGGGAAGTGGAGAAGTGAATTTTTCAGGGGTTGTCCGAGTTTGAAGGCTCAATGTGGTGTGAGGAAGAGAGGGAGGAGGTGCCCTTTTATAAGGGAGGAGAGGGGCACCTTTGGAAGAACTAAAAATATTATTTAATTATAAAGTCATATTCTGTTTTAAATAGCTCCAAATTAATTTATTTCGAATATAAGGTGGGGATGGTCGAAATCCTCTCATCCAATAAAATTTGGAGAACTTTAGGTTACTATTTTAACATTGTCCTTTAGATTTAACATTAAGTTATATAATTTTACTTTTACCATGTCTTTTTCTGTTCTTACACTATAAGGTTAATAAACATACTATAACAAGCCAAACGAACCCCAAGTTGTTTATTATTAAAATATATAACCTTATATAATTTATTTGGAGAAACCATAGATTTTTAGGAATAAAATAACAATTAATAATATAATATTTGTTTTAAGAACTATTTAATGTCAATTTTGACACTATATAGTAATTGGTTTTTGTGAAAATCATAAAAGAATTATTAGTTCTAAAAAAGTAAATTAAATCAATAATAAAATGTCATATTAACCTCGAAAATTATTGGAATTTATAAAAAGTCTCAAATTACATTAATTTGGGTATTTATAACATCAATTATGTCAATATTTCATTAATAATATAATTACTGCATCATCTTAGTGTCATAAATAAATTAAATTATTTAATGTCTAAAAATTTTAAATAAAATACCATTATGTAGGAAATATTTTTATCTTTCTAATTAATATTTATAGTCGAATTTAACTTATTTATAACCCTATATTAAAAATGATATACTTATTAAACGTTGATTTTACATATTTTAACCCTTCTTTAAATAAATTAATATTAAATGTCCTAATCTAATCCATGTGGGCCTAAATGGTCATATTTTATTCTTAAGGTCTTTTTTTGTCGAATTAAACTTATCCAATAGAATTATGACATGTGTTACGGTAATAATAATATCAATATTACCCTTAATTACCCTATTTACTTTTAATCGTGGAAAAAAAGTAAAAAGTTACTATTCACAAAAAATTATTTTCATCTCATTGAACCAAATTTTATATACTGACATAAACCATGTCTCTAGGATTTCTGAAATTCCATTCACAAAAGAGGTAAAATTAATTTTTATGTAAATTTGCAAATTCTCCTAGGAGGTGGGTAAAAGACGGTCAAAAGTTCAATAAACTTTTTATATATAAAAATTTATTATAAAATGACTCCAATGAATTACATTGAACATATATAGGTATTATGTATCAATATTGACATAAAATAAATTTAAATAAAACAAATAATTATTTAAATAAAAAGTTGGTTTTTAAATAGTAACCCAGTGTTTTCACTATTCATCAAAAATTGAAAGTTTTCAGAAAAATACCAAATTTTCACCCTAGGATAATTTCGATTCTCCGAATCCAAAAATGAAGTCCATTTTGAAAGATAAAATTTAAAAAAATTATAAAAGTGGTTATTACTATTCATAATGGCTAATCCTAATAATATTTTAATTGCATATCATTGTTCAGTGTAACTCATTATTGCGTACAACACACGCTATCGAGGAAGGTCGCGATTGCGTGTAATACAACCAAGGTAGGGTTGCGTGTTGTTCAAGACTTTTTTGTTTTTTCATGCAACAGAAGACGTCAATAAAATTAAAAAGATTATTTTTCATAAAATGTTGGGGTATTACATTCTACCCTAATTAAAATGAATTCCACCCTCAAAATTTGTCGGGGTTATAAATGGTTTACTACTCGAAAGATTCATTAATTTAAACCCACATCGTAAAAAGGAATACCAAAACCAATCTTCAAAAACTAAAGTATGAAACATAACGGTTACCCAAATTAACTAATCACTGGGTTTCCACATAGGAGAACATAGGAGAATGTATGGATATTGAAGAGAAACCTAACCATCATGTTCTTATAGAGACTGGTAGAGAACATGGCTATGAAAAAGCCAACAATAAAAAAGCCATAGGCTTGTGATGATCTAAGGTACCATTTGATTCATCGGATATAAGGGAACTAGGACAACATTTTTGGTATTCAAGATCATTTCCCTAAAGTTGAAGAATTTGAATTAGAATAAATACTTACTTTATTTTGGTACAATCTCACTGTTGTTCGTGCTTTGAAAAATTTCCACTTCATCTCTTACAGAAAGGAAGTTGAATTTGTTATTCGTGAAGTGTTAGCAGATCATGTGATATAATGATGGGCCATTCCATCTTTTTCAAATAAAAGGTTATCAAAAGTTATCAAATATATATAAGTCCATCTATGGTGAGGTTAATCGTATACGATTCCAAAAATGATCTTATAATTCATATATCATACCACGTAATAATATAAAATCTGTTTCTACTAACCAGGGACTTCCTGTAGGCCATTGGTAGGTGATAAAGGCTAGTCGCACTTCGGTTGTGGGTTCGATTCCCACAGCCTTGTCCAACGCGGCGGGGTGTCACCCGTCCTGCATGTTGTCCTTTTTCTAAAACTATATTACAATAACATCCCATCAATAATATCGAAAAAAGTTCTATCCATAAATAAAACTAACAAATTTTCAACATAATCCATTCCAATCATTAGGCTTATCTAAAATACTTCGGCCCAAGCTCATAGTATAAAAAAATGATTTCTTGAAATTTCACATAACAATAACGTGAATGCCACCATTTATCCCCCATATATCATAAGATATATCTTGTTGGTCAAATTAAGAACATGTGAATACCTTAATCATGTATTCTCTTAAAGAATGAATACCCATTTAACCTTAGTGAAAACATGAATGCAGTTAAAAGTTAACACTTTGCACAAAAAAAATCCTCAAAATTCTATATACTCAAACCATGATATTTTTTAGTTCTTATAACAAACATGAGCTCATGAATACAATCAGACAACACATTATCTTCTTATCCCTTCATTATGTACATATCATATGCTTTCCATAATATTTGAATCACTTTTCATGGTTACCTATACCATTCAACATATACATTCGAATACTTTAGAAAAAAAATAGTTTAAAAATCCATAGATGATTATTTATTCCATAGTACCATACAATATTCCTTATAAACACACAATCATTCCACTAAATTCTTAAACCACTGACTGAGATTCATCATTTCTTTCATCTCATATTTCATTTGTAGTCTCTTCATCATCATCCACATAAATACTACTCATATGACCATGCTAATTCTCTTCATGAGATTTTCCCTTAGGGCACTGGTTTGAATAATGCCCATACATTCCACATTTAAAACATCTAATCATTGTTGATATCGTAGCAATACCATTATCCTTTTCCATGGTGTTAACTGAACCTTTTCCTTTGCACTTATTGGATTTATGTCCTTCTTTTCCACACCCAAATCATCTTCCAGATCCTTTGAAACAATCTCCCCGATGCCTCTTCCCACATGATTTACATGAGGGAAATTAAACTTTCTTTCCTCTATGATCATCATGAAACTCCATATTTCTCTTATTATCTGAGTCGGGAAACTTACCAAAGATGAGATTATTGATCATATAATGAGATTTAGGATTAGGAATAATAACTATGTTTGGACTTACAGATCTCATTTCATTTGGTTCCTCATGAAGAATATCATTCCATTGTCCTCCATATCCTCCATTATCGTGAATCTTCCAGATTCCATCCATTTTCTAAAACCCAAAAAGAATAGCGTGAGGGGAAAAAATCATGATAGGGAAAACAACATAGTAAAGGGAGAGTACCCTCAATATCTAACATCTTATGTTAAATTATAAAATCATTACGGTAGTTCTAGGACTATATCCTATACGTATAGTTATCCTTAGGGACATACCTAGACATACCTTAGAAATATCTCTAGGGATCTCACTACCATTTTCGCATCATAGTTTCCAATGGTTGACTAAACCTCCCTCTGATACCAATTGTAGAGACCCGAATCTTGACGTACATGGACATTACATTACTTTTGAGGAATACTTAATACATAAAAAAAACATACATACAAGGACCGTAATAGTTTAGTGTCTTTGGAAACTCGGAATATAAAATTCTAATCATGTTGAAATATCTTCAACAACTCCCATAACGATCTTCCCCTAGTTTTTTCCTTACCTAAAACCTTTCTTTATATCCTAGGGAAAAGAAAACATATAAATGGTGAGCTCAAATTCTCAGTAAGGGTAAGCATGGATAAAATAAAACAAATCATATACATTTGAACTTAAAAACAGGAAAATAATGTTTAAACATCAAAAGCTTGAGCAATGACATAAAACATGGAAGTACGTAAGGCATATATCATAAAGAAACATTAATCATGATAAAATAGCATGGGAGTAAAACATATAATTGTGGAAACCATTAAGCACATGTTATGATTTCCATAGTAGCCAAGGCATTGATGCTAAGACCATCTTAATGGACAAATTCCCATTCTGAATCGAGTTCACTCCTTGTTCAAGTCCTGTATTACTGAACCGGTTTAACTTTCCATTCCAGCCATGTCAATCTCATGAGATATAAATAGTTACCCAATGCATTGGAGGGAGATATAGGTCACACCCATCTCATAAAGAAATAATTATTAGTTGTGCCTCAAAATAAACATACATCATTCATAATAACCCAACTAATAAAATGGGTTTCATAAACATCATACCATCATCACATAATCCATATAAAAGAAATGGATATCATTTCATAAAAATAAAAGTGAAACCTTGTAAACCATTGAGACATGATACTAGAAACATACACATATGAAATAATTTCATCTTAGATGAAAAATGGTTTTGATAAAACACATGAAATGAACTCATGAGGAAAATATCCTTTCTTCTTCAAAATCATTTTCTTTTCACAAAATGTCATCCAATTTTAAAAGAAAAGGATTTTGTTTAAAATATTCATGAAATATTTTGGAGGAAGATTTATAAAAATAAGTCTTTTTAAAACCATAAAAATCTGTTCGAGCCGTATAAGTTAAGAAAAACATTCTTCTCGTACTTTTTCCAGAAAAGTCAAAAAAGTACCTCGTAACTTAATCAAAAGAAAGATTCCCTACATTCCATGTAGTAAAAGTGCAAAATGGGTAAAAATGACTTTAAACATACATGAAAATACTTTCATAAAACATGGACATGGATGATAAAAATAACCCCAGTAAATACTTACGAAGGAGCAATCTATGATAAAAATGAGATTTGAAAAATTATCCCTTACCTTAGGTCTGATATGCTTCGTATGGATCTGAACCTCCTCTTCTTTGAAGCACATCTTTGAGACCTCCTCTTAGGGCACTAAAATTAGTCATTGAAGAAGACCAAGACCACTAGGATGTTTCTAGGGAAGTGGAGAAGAGAATTTGGCAGGGGTTGGCTGAGCATGAAGGCTCAAAGTTGTGTGAGGAAGAGATGGAGGAGGTGTCGTTTTATAAGGGTGGAGAGGGGCACCTTTGGAAAAACAAAAAATATTATTTAATTATAAAGTCATATTCTGTTTTAAATAGCTCCATATTGATTTATTTAAAAGCTAATGTGGGTATGGTCGGAATCCTCTCATCTAATAGAATTTGGACATGTTTATGTTACTATTTTAACCTTATCATTTAAATTTAACTTTATGTTAGATAATTTTACTTTTACCGTGTCTTTTTGTGTTCTTACACTATAAGGTTAATAAACATACTATAAAAATCCAAACGAACCCCAAGTTGTTTATTATTAATATATATAACTTTATCTAGGTCATTTGACCGATCCTTAGATTTTTAGAAATAAAATAAATATTAATAATATAATATTTGTTTTAAAAACTATTGTATGTCAATTTTGACACTATTTAGTAATTGATATTTGTGAAAATCATAACAGAATGATTAGTTCTAAAAATGTTAATTAAATAATTACTAACATGTCATATTAAGCTATAAAATTATTGAAATTCATAAAAAGTCTCAAATTACATTTATATGGGTATTTATAACATCAATTATGTCAATATTTCATTAATAAGATAATTACTGCATCATTTTTGTGTCATAAATAAATTAAATTATTTAATGTCTAAAAATTATAAATAAAAATACCATTATGTAGGAAATCTTTTTATATTTCTAATGAATATTTATAGTCTAATTTACCTTATGTATAACCCTATATTAAAAATGATTTACTTATTAAACTTTGATTTTACCTATTTTAACCCTTCTTTAAATAAATTAACATTAAATGTCCTAATCTAATCCATGTGGGCCTAAATGGTCATATTTTATTCCTGAGGTTGTTTTTGGTCGAATTAAACTTATCCAATAGAATTAGGAAATGTGTTGGGGTAATAATAATATCATTTTTACCCTTAATTACCCTATTTACATTTAACCGTGGTAAAAAAAAGTAAAAAGTTACTATTCACCAAAAATTATTATCATCTCATTGAACCACATTTTACATACTGACATCAACCGTGTCTCTTGGATTTTTTAAATTCCATTCACAAAAGCGGTAAAATTATGTTTTCTGTAAATTTGCAAATTCTCTTAGGAGGTGGGTAAAAGATGTTCAAAAGTTCAATAAACTTTTTATATATCTAAAATTATTATAAAATGACTCCAATAAATTACATTGAAGCTATATAGGTATTATTTATCAATATTGATCTAAAATAAAATAAAATAAAATAAATAATTATTTAAATAAAAAGTCGGTTTTTAAATAGTAACCCAATGTTTTCACTATTCATAAAAAATAGAACGTTTTCAGAAAAATACCAAAATTTTACCCTAGGCTATTTTCGATTCTTCGAATCCAAAAATGAAGTCCATTTTGAATGATAAAATATACAAAATTTTAAAAAGTGGTTATTAGTATTCATAATAGCTAGTTTTAATAATATTTTAACTGCATATCGTTGTTCAGTGAAACTCGGTATTGCGTACAACACATGCTATCGAGAAAGGTCGTGATTGCGTGTAATGCAGCCAAGTTAGGGTTGCGTGTTGTAAAAGACTCGTTTGTTGTAGCGTACAACACAATACATCAATAAAATTAAAAAGAATATTTTTTCATAAAATCTCGGGGTATTACAATATCTTTGTATTATCGTTGTTTCGGGTGTTAACATGATTTATTTTCCTTTATATTCGTTGTTATGTGAGTCATATTTGTAATGAATGGGATGTATCTTATTCATATCCAGAATTATATCAAGTCATTAAACATTATTTTTAATCATAAAATGAAAATTATCCTTGAATTGATACGATGGGGAATGAATCTCATCGCGTTCGTGGAGACAGTAATCCGTACGTATGCACGAGCGACAATATATTTCTTTTGATATTAAAATATTATACAATTGAATGGTATATAATATATACAAAATAATTATCATGTTATATTAATTGTATTTATTAATTACACAAAATTATTATACCCATCCAAATAATAATGTATTGAATAACAATTACACCACGACGTGGAGACGGTAAACCGTACCTATGCACGCATGGTGACATGTCATTCAAAGGATGAATATAATATTGAATACGGATATACCATAATTATAATAACATCATAGTACATATAATATACTAGATATAGTATTTTAGAATGAAAATAACAAAGAAAGAAGAAGTGAAAGAAGGAATGAACTTGAAAGAGTGTGGTGAAATTATTACCTCTTCTTCGGGATCTTCCATTTGATTTGATCAAAACATCTCTATAAGATACATTTCTAACTAAAGGAAGGCCTCTAGGATGAAGTTTGAGATGTGTAGAGGATATTTTGGCAGGGGTTGGCCGAGCCAAAAGGCTTTGAATTTTTGAATTAGAGGGAAGGGGGAGTGCCCTTTTATAAGAGGGGTGATAGGCATCTTCGGAAAAGCTAGAAATATTATTTAAAAATAAAATAAATTTCGGTTTCTAATCAACATAAAATATATTTTTAAAGGATATAATGGGGATGGGTCGAAAACCACTCTACCAGTAGGTTTTAGTTAGTTTTGGGTCACTATATAAAACTTACCTTTTAGATTTAACTCTTAGTAAATAGTTTGACATTTACCACGTCACATTTTAATTTTATATTATATGGTTAATAAACTTACTACATACTTCCATGTGAACCCAAAGTGGTTCATTAATGATACAACTATCATTATATATTTCCTTTTTCTGATCCTTATATTTTTAGAAATATTATATCAATTAACAATATAATATTTGTTTTAAAAACTCTTTTATGTCAATTTTGACAGTATTTGGTATTTTTTTTCTAAATTTATAACAGATAATTTTTTCTATGAAAATTAATATAACCAACTCTAATATGACATGTTAACTTATAAAATTATAGTTATTTATTAAATGTCTCAATTTACATTTATTTGATTATTTAAACTCTCAAATAATTTAATTTTTTATTAATAAGGTAATTACTCCATCACCATTGTGTCATAAATAAATTGAATTATTTAATGTCAAAAAAAATTACCATTATTTAGGAAATATTTTTTTTTCTAATGAATATTTATAATCGAATTTATCTTATGTACAACCCTATATTAAATATGTTTTATTTATTAAACATTGATTTTAACTCTTTTAACTCTTCTTTGAATTTAATATTAATAAATGTTCTAATCTAATCCATGTGGACCAATGTGGTTCATATTTTGTTTTCAAGGTTGTTTTGGGTTGAATTATACTTATCTAATAGAATTGAGACATGTGTTAGGGTAATAATAATATCATTTTTACCCCTAATTACCCTATTTACTTTTAACTATGGTAAATAACGTAAAAAGTTACTATTCACCAAATATTATTTTTATTTTATTGAACCACATTTTACTCTTTGATATTAACCGTGTATCTAGGATTTCTGAAATTCCACTCACAGAAGAAGTAAAATTCTGTTTTATTTGAATTTGCATATTTTCCAAGGAGGTTGTTAAAAGACAGTGAAAAGTTCTATAAAATTTTTATATATCTAAAATTATGATAAATTAACTATGATGAATTACATTGACCATATATAAGAATAATGTATCTATTTTGAACGAAAATAAATTTAAATATAATAAATAATTATTTAAATAAAACTTTGGTTTTAAACTATAACTCATTGTTTTATCACTATTCATCAAAAATTGAAAGTTTTCCGAAAAATACCAAAAATTCACCCTAGGATAATTTCGATATTCCGATTCAAAAAATAAAGTCGTTTTTGAAAGATAAAATTTCTAAAATTTTAAAATGTGGGTATTACTATTCATAACGGCTAGTTTGATAGGTTGTGGTGTGTGTTATAACTCGAAGTTTTGTACAACACACGCTACTGTAATATTCCACGAGAAGCATACCGTGGAATTGTGGGGTGTTACAAAATAGTTTTCAATGTCATGAACTGAAAATTATTTTTGAAGGATTTTCTTAATGAACCAAATAATAGATCTATATTGTTAACAATGTTTATAAAATAACCATAGAAATATCATGCAATCATTTTATTATTTTCTACATAATACTTGAATGAGTCTTCTTCTTTTTGGTTGAGTCTGAGGAATCCCCTCTACATAAAAAGGTGGATATTTTATGGAATATATATTTTAAAAAATATTTTCTTAAATCCATTATAATAAATGGTATAAATTTTATCCCTATAATTCTTATTTATGATTAGTGTACACCACTAGACTGCTTCACCAACAAATTGATAGACTTCCATACCAAATTTCTCTTCTTCTAGAACTATAAAACCTAGAATAACTTATCAAGAGCGTTAGTCCATTTTTCTATGATGAGTGGAGTATAAAATTTACTAACAACAAGAGGAAAATATTTAACAATTATTTCAACACAACATTCTATTTCATAGGGGGATGAGGGTGTTCCACATGACTCATTTATTGTTCATAGTTTTAAAACGTTAATATTTGATTATCATGAAGTTTTGTATTGATGTTCCCATTAGATTTGGAATCTTATTAGTGAAATTATAACATTTCCAATCACACTGGATGATAGAACATGATCTATTATTTATATAAATTAACTAAAATTAAATATAATAAATTTATGGGGATGTAATACATGCCTAAATAGAATATTAAAAATAAACTATAAACATAGAAAGATAAAAATACAAAATTAAATTATATTCTAACATGTTATTCAAAATATTTTCATCTAGTGTATCTATATATATAGAATTACCTATAGTGTGATTACTAATGTTTTATTGTCCTAATCCTCGTTAAATAATTGGACCATATTGTTATACGGACTATAGAAACCCTATACTTTTACACATTTTATTGCTTGATTATAAATATAATTATCAATTAAATGCAGTACATGTTTTGAAAATTATAGTGTCTTTGTAAGACTAGATACCTTATTAGAAAAAATGAAAATAGAAAAAATATATATATTAATATTCCATAATGATATTTTATCTTCCTTTGATATCCTACTTCAACATATGAGAAAATGGGGAATGTATAAACCAAAGGGTTGGGTTAAAAGTCAAGAATCAGGGAATATGCATGATAAAGAAGTATAACATATGAGTCAAAGGCATAACATGGTAACATAATTTGAATTTAAAAAGAATAAACATTTTGATAAATATTATACATAACATATAATTATATATTAATGGAAATATAAAAATGTGTCTCCCACATAGAAAATGACATGAACATGAGTTTAGGATAACATCTAGGATCTCATCACATAGTGGAAATCGTCCTATAATGAATTTGTTTTACTCCCTTATCTCATGAATAAGTTATAATTAGAGAAAAAATGACCAAATTTTTTGGAACACAATCTAGGTGTTCCCATCATGACATGTTCAATCATATGAGTCTTCATGAGTAATCAAACTTAAGGAATACGCTAAAGGGTTACCAATGTAATGAATGGGTTTCGTAATATGGTCATAAGGGATAAACAAGGTGTGTAAAAATTATTGGAAATTTGAAAAGGAAAAATAAATGAAATCATGAATAATGATATCCATCTAGATTGGAATCATAAAAAACCAGTTAGGTAACATTAATAATATGCCACTTAATTTTCAATATAGTAAAAAAAATATGTTTATTTAAAAATGATATATTTATATTTGATTTCATCAATCTATAAATGATATAAGATAGATTTTAAAGATAAATATTGTGATTTTAAAAAAAAAATATTTGCAGCATAATTTGTTAATGGATTTTTCCTAAAAATGTTTCAAAAATAGAAAATTTATATTTAATCAGGCTTGTTTATATTAAGGAATTCTAAATGGAACCTATTCAAACTGGTATTTCAAAATAAAATTGGAATAAATTGATCTAGATGCATATGTATGGATCATATATATACAATATAGAGGATATATATATAATAATTGAAGAAATACATTAGTTTAAAGAGTGATAAATTGTATCCCAAATCAAAAATGGAGGCTTGTCTAGATCCATTACCTTATGTCTAAATGAGTTTTGCACTTTTACATAAATTTTTTGAAAATAATATTACAACAATTTATTACATAATTTAAATCATTTTCCATATGAAATTGATTTATTACATTTTATTTAGGTCATTTATGAACATTTTTATTATTTATTAAGTTAATTTGATTATTCTAAGAGCCGTCATTTGATGGTTTCATGATTGCTTAACTTGCAGAATACTATGGAAGTTGTTTCCAATTTAGAATAATTCACTTGTAGGGAAATATATTTTAATTAATTAACTTAAATAGCTATAAATTCTCCCATTAATAAATTTTATGAAATTATGATAATACATTTGAGAAAATGATAAGCATAATTGTATAGTTTCATTGATTGTTCATCCAAAAATCATGAATTAGTTTCACATTATTTCTTATTATATATATATATATAACTTATAAAACATGAAATAAGTTTTAAATTAATTTTTAAAATCGTATTAAACAAGAATAAAACATTCTATGGCCAGCCTTGAAGGTTTTTCTTGAAAATATACACTCATCATCCATGACGGTGGTGAACTGATACATTGTAGATGATGTTTTCATTTTTACAAAAATTGGAGGAGATAAGTAATTTGATGGTGGATGTTTGACTCCAATATTAAAGTAATAGTATATATACATATATTATACATTAGTTATCATTACACTTTGGATTGGGGGTTAGCATAAGTAATGATATATCAATAATTCAAAAGTGAAAGAATGAGGCTTCAACCACTTGAATGTCATCTCATTGAGAAAATCCATATATTACGCAGGTTAGAACATTTTGTGAGACCGAAAATACTTGGATATGGGTAAGAGGATTGGGAATATAAGTGTTCCAAATATTAGAATCCTCTAAATCATAGTTGGTGTGTGGAGAAGGGGTGGTATTTAAAAAGTGAGGAGAGTGGTGTTTTTTATTATGATATTCATTATATTATTATATTTACCCATGAATATAAAATTGTTGATTATTGTGAATATATATATAATATAGTCCATATGAGTTTGAAATAATGATTTATTACTTTATCAATGAATCGAAAATTCATGTATTTGTCTTATAATTTTATATACCACAAATTAGTATATTTCACTATTAACAAAAAAATAAACAATTTTAAAAAAATCATAAAAATAAATTTTAACCACTTTGGGACATTTGTATTTCCAAAATGGAATCAATTTTATGAAAATAAATTTTTATAGACGAAAAATATAATTTATAAATAAAGAAATCATTTAATCGAAACATACTTATTTTAATATTATAATTGATTTTATGACCCCTTCAAAAATAATTTCTGACCGCAAAAAATTATCTTATTATTATATTTAAAAAAAATTACTTATGATTCTATATTATGAAAATAAATTTTTAAATAAATATATTCATTATAAATTTTCAAATAAAACATTTATTCTTTTCAAAAATACCAACACGTAGTTTATCATCTTAAAAAAAAATTATACTTTTACCAGGATAAAAATATATAACATAAATAAATATTATTTTTCACTTCTATAGGTGAGAATACTATTTTAACAATAAGATTACTATTCCCAATGGTTAGATTAATATTTAAATAGTCTTGTTATTTTTTCAATTTTCATATTAGTATTCCAATGATCTGATTTATAACGATATTATGTGCTCAATAATTCTTATAAATACACCTAATTGAATTAACTATTGATTCAATTCTATATTTTATAAATAATATTTATAATTTCCTCATGAAAAATATTATATTAATATTAACATTATGTTTTAATTCTTTATATCTTTTTGAGATTTCAGTCATTCTAATGTACTGAAAAGATGAAATTTCTAAAAAAAATAATTATTTTTTATATATTGTCCCTCTATAATATTTTTTATTACTATTGTTTTATTTTTATATTAATTTATCAGTATACATTTATGAGAATAATTTTTCGTTGGTTTCTCTATGTGATGTTTGTATATTATAATATGTGACATAATTATAAGAAGGGTTATTGTATTTATAAAAATCCATGTTGTAACACACAGAACACCCACAAAAAGTATTTAAATACCGATGAAAACTCAGTCATCTCCTATGTTATCCTATTCCCAACATTTCACTATATTCAATTGTGTTTAATTTTTTTTATGAAATAACCTTTACAGGATCCTCTTATTCCTAGTTCCATTTTCAAGGAGGAAGGCCAGTGTTGTGTTTTTCTAATCGGTTATTTTTATCACCATTTAAAGATTCTTTTATACAAGACTAGATCTAGGTATCATCAACTATTTCTTTTTTATCCTAATGTTTAAGGGACTTTACTAGATTGTGAAAGAGTTTTAATAAATCACTGATCATGAAGATATTAATTTCTCCTAAAATCACATTGATAGACTCTCTATATGCTTATACTTATTCCAGTATATTCATATTAGGAGGTGAAAACGTTCAAGAAAATGAATCACAACTAAATAGAACATCTAGTGAGTTATATGAATTCAATAAAAAGAATAATAATATTATATTATATTTCAATAATAAATCTTATTTCAAACATAAAAAATGGAAATACACAACTCCTAAAAATGTCACATGTTTTTATAAGAGAGGATCCCAATAGAAATTTGATGAATTTTTTGGTTATATGCATCATTTTTTAAACAAGATGTGTCCTCGAGTACTAGATATGTTATAATGAGTTTCTATTCTCCTAAGAATAATCATCCAAGGAATTAATGTATATCATGTATCCAAGAAAACATTTACATATGGTATGATCACTAAATGGGAATTCACTAGAATTTCATCCCGACATCATGATGTGATAAAATGAGGAAGCAGATCAATGAAATCATACTAGAAAATTGTGAAACTCAATATGAATTTTGGGAGATACTTATATACTGTCATCATTATGAACATATCAATTATTTCAATAATACCATGTTTTGGTTTTCATTTATCACAGACTGTTGGGGAATAATTTATATTTTTTATATGCTTCTTCTATAAGATGGTTGAATGAATATTTACATATTGATATATGATAGATGATAGAAATAAACTCATATAACTCTGAATAGATAAATTAATGAACCAAAAAAAGTGGAGTACATTATATAATAAGTTCTAACTCTCATCAACATTATTCTGAAAATGAAGAAATAAACAATATTGGGAGGTAGTATTCATTGAATAAGAATTCTGATGCCTTAACTACACCTCCACAAGTATGTTATAATTTTCATTCCAATAAAAATTTTAGTATGAAATTTCATTAGTTTAATGAAATTCAAACTAGGGATTCAATGTAAGATAGTATATACCGAGATCCCTCAAATAATTAATGATTCAAGAACCATCAATAAATGACATCCTAAGATAGCTTGTCGAATATCAAAACAAAAAACCATGAAAACACAAAAGTAATGAATTATAATTTATGCAATAGGGTTATGAGATTGGGGAATGTTTTTCTACAATAATTACCTTGATAAATCATGAAATATGTATTCTCCATGCCATATAATTTCCTAATTTAATGGGAAATACCAGATATATTTATATAAAAAGTTAATTGTAAGTCAAGAACAACAATGAATCACCATTGAAGGTGGAAATTGAATTTTGATACCCCAAGGAACATGGATAAATATATTTGGTGGATACTAAAATGGACTTTATTAAGGATACACGAATAGTGAAAATATATAAAGGAAAATCTTCAATAAAGAACCATCATTAAACCCATCTTCCATTGATTTAAGAATGAATCCACCCTTTTAGAGTACTAAAGAGACCTAAAAACAATGAATAATATAAATATTCATAAACATATAAGTCAACATACCTTTTTTGGAAGGTATACACAAAATCTGAATGTCTGAAATTTTTCTAAGGGAGATGTGTACAAATAAAATTAAATTGAAAACATATGAAAAGTTCAATTTTGGTTGGAATATCACTTCCCTAATAAACCCATAATTAATTAGGAATTTTTAATTCCCCTCTACCATTATTTTTATTTTCACTATTTAAAATAGTACTATTCAAAATTAACTATGGGATTTTGGTGATTTTATAAATTCATGAAATACTCATCTTATTAGTCCATACTTATATGAAAATTCAATCCAACTTGAGTGGTTGTATAATTATCTAATTAGACCACTACCTAATAGCTTGGATTATTGGACGATGTACTTGTATAGGTGAAAGGATTACACTTTCATGATCACTTTTACATTATATCCACCAAGGAATAAAAAGGCATAACCCATTCCCCTATCAATTATTAATGAATTTCATAAAATTGATAAAATAATATTAATTTTCTAGGGAGAAACAATTGTAATGGACTTTCTATAGGAAAATATAAATTTTCGTATTTTTTAAAGAATGAAATTTCCTCAAAAAATTGAAATATATTTTAAAAAAATATCAAAAAATATTTTATTTATGTTCTGAAAAATAAATTAAAATGTTTGATGAGAAAATTATTTAAGGATAATACTTAGGGTCACCTAATATTTTTGAAAAAATATATTACTGATAATTAATTAAATGGATAAATCTATTTTTATAGTTGATTGTTTGTGGAGTTAAAGGTATAATATCATAGAAAACTACATTAATATTCCACCAAAACATAATTATGTTTATATTGGTTGGAATAATTGGGAAAACTCTATTAAATTAATATATATAATACTCTATTACCTAGTACTGTTGTTTATCCCCATTAATTTGAAATATATTTTTGTTAAAAAAATGAACAACTAGCTACTTTAATCTATTGTTTCTATGACCATAATCAAGAACAATTCTTGTTGGATTTTATGAAATAGAATTCTATGGCCATAGGATGGTCATTTAGAGACATCCCAGGGATTAGTCTGAATATTTTTGTATAATATTTTCTTAAAGGGTCATTAAAAGCATACAAGGTTGCCCTAAATAATGCCCAATTTGACACTTTAGGATACTAATAAAAGGTAAATTAAATAATTGGATCTAGTATAATTTATTCAAGAAATGAAATCCTAAAAAGACTACATTCACCATTGTGAGAATTTTATGTAAATGTTTAGTGCCCACTATGATTTTGATATGTTGGCCAACCTACATTTACTAATGAAAATAGATTTATTTAACCTAAAAATATCCCTTCCCCATCCTTTTTATATAACTTTTTTGGTTATTATAGATAATAATTTTTACTCTTGTTTAATCTATGACTTATTGTAATTTTAGGTTCCCATAGAACCAAAAGACAATGTTAAAACCATTTAAACCTATCCAAATGGTATGTTTTCTAAAAAAAATTAATCATTTTTAGTTATTCAATGACCTGGGTACTTTTAAATGTTTTATGGTATGAATAATTTGAGATCTAACTAAGAGATACAAAGAGTCATTTCATAATTATGTTAATGTATATAGAATATTTCTAAACATATTTTTAAATAATAAAAATTTATTAAATATATATACTTAAAAAATGTTTTAAGTCTTTCAAGAATCCATTTCATATATACATAAATGATATTTTTTTGAATATATTATTTTTGTGGAATTAATTGAACATAAAAATACCATGGATGGCATCAAATCTATAATACACTAACCCACCACTTTAAATCATATAATATTATTTTAAGGACATGAAATTTTTCATCAAATGGTTTTGAATAATCATAGAAAATCAAAATACCATTGAAAATAATAATAAAAATGAATCAAATAGTATGTTTGATGAATAATATTAAAATATTTTGAATTATATAAATAATGCTTGACCCCAACTCCTATAAATATTCCACTTGTGTGGGAACACTCTAAAGACATGTTGTTTGGTACTCAAAACCAGGAATTGGGATTAGTTACATACAATATGATTAATGGGTATTCACATGTGAAATAGTATAATTCATAGGCTTTGGAAAATTCAATATCTTATTAAAAAATAGTGATGGTGTTTTTGGATATTATTTTTTTATTGGAAAAAATTTCAATCATTTTTTGATACATATTAATTATATAGTATAATCATGTAGTCTTAAGATATTTTCTAATCATAAATGAGTAAAATCATGGATCAATTAATTGTATGATAATTTTCTCAAAATTAGAATTTGAAATCAATGATTATATGGGTTGTGAGAAACTAGATTCAGACCAGATATGTAGATTTCCTTACACAAATAAATCCTAAAAACTAAAAATAAGACTTGAATGACTATTTCAATGGTGAGTAGATATATTAATTCACTTTGTTACACCTTATATACTATCATGTGAATCCTCATGGTCATTTAAAATTTATCATCCGTTTATTCCATGACATAAAATGAGATGATAAAATTTATATTAAAATAATTTATTTTGGAGGATATAGTGAATTTTGGGTAATTTTTTGTTACTAATTGATTTAAAGATGTATACATAAAGAATCTGTAAAATATTTAAATTAATTATAACATATATTTTCATGTTGAAGTAATTTTTGAAATAATATATAAAAAATAGTTTTGTTTGAAGTTAATTTTTTTAATAAAAATTGAAATAGACTCATATCAATTTTTCTAAAACATTTTTATGGAAAAGTTTTTATAGTGGAGTTTCAAAATGAAAATAGATTACATAAAAACATTAATTCTTTTGTCAAATAACTAAAGTGTTTGATTTATATTTCGTGATATCATTTCCTTTTTCTAATAGTATACAATGTTTTATATTGATTGAAGATAATGAATCCCAGAATGACGGTATATGAGTTTTTATGATGTTTGAAATGTCAAATATTATATTTTAGTTTTGTGTGAGGAATATAACAAATTAATGTTATGGAATAATTTTTAAAAAAAATTATAATAGAAGTACCAATAATGAAATATAAACTATACAAAAAATGGTCTTTACTTCATACCTCCCATAAAGAAATGGACTTTCCAACATATACAATAGTTAAATAAAGAAATTTCATGAAATGCTAGTGCCAACTATATATAAGGACACATGAAACATTAAAAAGGATCAATTTGGGTATAATATTATTTTTCAAAACAAACCTAGGTATGTCCCCATAAAATCTATTTTATTGTAAATATTAGAGATTTCTTATTAATTTATAGTAGAAATCCTATTATTCATTGAATAATGTAAATTTGAAATTCATATCACTAGGAATACACAAAGAACTATTAATGATGGATCTAAAATATTTGAGAAGGAATATTGTAAAAAATATCAACTATAATAATGGAAATAGAAATTTAAATTGGAAATATTCATTTATAACAGGGCCATTCATGCTGGAGAAAGTGTGATGTTATTCTCTTCTAGAATGGATCTATTTTTTAGTAATCATCATACATTATGAACTCAACCATTTATAGTGAAAAGTATTTTTCCACGTAGTATAGGTATGATCATAAGAATTGAATGAAAAAATCAATTTATAATGAACGAACAACAATTGATGCATAATAATGATGATTTTCTAAAGAATCCAATGGGTGAGTATAATCTTTTTATTGGTGAATTTTTAATGAAGCCATTATGTTTCCTCATTCCTTCACTATAGCTCATACTCTAATATATTATTATTTTGTAATTTAAAAAATTTACAATGGAATGAAATTTAAATTCATTTTGAGAAAAATGATTTGGATATGATGTAATATCATAGTACATATTTAATTTGAGATAAATGATTTTTCTTTTTTTTGTTCAAGGAATGAACTATATTAAAATTATTTTAATTAGAAAAAATCAATAAATAAATATCATCAGGCTTTTTTCATTCCTATTTTACATTTTTTGTGTGATTTTAATATAAAAAAATTAGTTTTATATATTACCACCAAGGAAACAATTCCATGTTATGGATGATATATATCAATGATTTGATGTTTTATAATTTATATGATTGTTGAGAGTGTTTCAAATATAGTTTCATGGTTTGTTTAGAATTTAGGATATTAGTGTGATTGAAAATAACATATCAAAATAAAAATATAAACTTGAACAAATAATTTTTATGAATTAAAACACAAGATGACCTTCCCTGAGAGATTGATTAACACCTAGGGAAGACACCATAACATACATTTGGATGAACTCTATATACAAAACTAAAATATGAAAATTATAATTGGCCTATAACTCATTCTATGTTATAAAAAGCGCATGTAAATGTGTTCAATCTATCAAATAAGATTTATAGTGACCAAAGAGCTAACTTAAAATGTTTTTATTCCTTGACATGACTGTTTAATTTATTCTTGATAGAAGCCTTGTATCATGGGATTGATTATTTCTAGGTTTAACTAAACTCGTTGAATTTTCACTTAGAACAATCAAGACTAGAAAAAAAATTGACATGGTATAATTGAAAATGGTGATTAAAATATTTGTGGAATTCTGAATTTTGATGAGGAAGTGTTAGATTATATTTCTAATAATTACATTGGAATTATCCAGGGATTTTTTTAGTGGTACTTTGGAAGTGAAGTCATAGAGGAGAGTGATATAATATGGTGGATCATGTTAAGATAATTATTCCACAAAGAATCAATCTGGTCATAGAAAAATAATTTACACATTTTTTTATATTCAGGAGAGGGATATGAATTAAAATCAATTAGGATGCCTAACAGTTTAAATGGATAATGAATCCTTGGATTATTATTTTGTAGTTAGTATGTTTTTAACTAAAAATGATAATATTTTTTTAGATTAATTTCATTTATTTCTCTGACAAGAAATATTGTGTGGTGGGGGAGTGATAAAAGGTGATATTTTTAAATTGTTAATGTATTTTTTCATTGAAAATTATTCCCATGGAACTGTTAATTTTGTAAAAAACTGAATTTTTTATTATTTTTAAAATATATAAATTAATTATGTAATAGTTGAAATCTATATTATTAGTGTTTTGTTAAATTTTTTAATTATAATTTAATCCATACATTAATTTTCGTTTTGAATAGTTTGAATAATATTATGAGGAAGATAGTCATAAGTGATATGATCCTCATCATGCACACCCTTATTTTCAAATGCATCTACTAATGTGTTGGCGTCACGATGGGAATGTGTGAGGATGGAGCTCAATTAATTGAGTTGATCAAGGTAACCAATCCATTTCACTATTAACTTCCATGGAGGACGAACTTGTCCCGTTTTAACAGCCTAGACCAAGGTGGTGGAGTCATACTCCCACAAAATATTATATGCTTTTAATTGTGATTATAATTTTATAATTCATTGTAATTTTTATTACTAAATTTATTAGAGATAGTCTTTACATTTTAATTTTTTATTTTAAAAAGTATTTAAAAAATAATAAGTCATGTATGTCATATGATTCATGAACCAAATCGAATAACACTATAAATTGATAATTGAGAATACCATATCATAGATCGAACGTATTATTCTATCCCCATGATTTGCCTACTAGGAACCAACATTATCTATGAGTCAAATTTAATGGTTCTTCCATAAAAAACATCCATTAATATATATTAGATGATGATAACAAAATGAATTTTTATCATTATAATCACTCTATCCAGAGGAAAGTACCAAAACATGTTAGATAATGATCTCAAAATAATATATCATCTAAAATAGGACACCACATTGATTAAGAAAGGATATCACAACTCTCATGTAATAAGTGGACCATAGTTCAAGTTCTCACCACCATCTCTCTATGTTCCCATGAATCAAGAACACTTTTCTGATCTGAGTGGTGCTTTCCCTCTTCCTAGACCAAGAAAAAATAATCAATATATACCTGATGAAAAGGGAATGGATTGGTAAAAAACAATTTTGGATTCCAACAAAGTTTCTATATGAAATCCAAATACAAATAAACCATCTATCATTGAATTAAATAAATATATGTCATTGAAAATATCTTAAAATTTACCATTAATCAAATTATCTTAAATCATATTAATAGAAGATGAATGAAAAATATTTTTTATTGAAAAGTTTATTAAATAATGGGCTAAAAAACATATAATAAATGTTATTTAATAATCAAATACGAATAAAAAAATACACTAATAGACCCTAACGTATGTTCGTTTATAGAATAAAGATCATTACACTACATAGTGAAATAAACGTGGATTAAGATACATGCTCGCGTCTTTAAGGCTCTGCCCATTATGTTTATCAATCAACACCCCATCTGGTGAAATATTATTGAACATAGTTTATTTAGTGGTTTTATCATCATGTAAACTACGTGGAATCTAGTTTCTTATCATAATTTTTCTATCCAACAAATTCATAATTAGGCTAACATATGTTTTCAATCATTCAATCAATCAATATGGTGTAATTTCAATTCAATTCAATATTCAATGATTATATTAACAATTTCATGTCTCCTCATTCCTTTTCAATTTAAGAACCAATTCATAGGCTTTCATCAAATTCATTTCATTCAAAATAACATTTTATTTAATTATATTTTAATCAAAAATATAATCTAATCGTTTGATGATATGTTTTAACAATAATAAAAACATATTTTGAAATCCTTTAAAAATTGATTTTATTCACAAAAATCATTCCTTTAAAATCAATCATCAAAATACAAAAAATTCATCACATAAAAAAAATTGATATAAAATTTAAATTCTAGAAATAAATAATGATCTCAATCATAAGGTAATTCCTTACAAGACCACATAACGTTTTATCACATGACCAAATGATCAATCATGTGAAACAATAATCTCATACAGAGAATATTGGGTGAGGAAGATCAAATAATAATATCTATAACCGTAATCATTGAAATCAAGGGTTAGATACTTCATTAACTTGAGGAATCATCACTTCTTTGGGAAGAGATAATTGGGTAAAGTAAAATCCCAAATTTATGTGAAATCACATACCATATAATAATGAAATGAATCCACTATCACATTTATTTGAGAATAAGAGAAGTTAGAGGAGAAAAATATATAATTGAGAGACTCTAAAATATCAGGGATCATATTATGGTAAAATGGAAGATTGTGAAGAGTTATAACCATGGTTTCAAGAATAGAATTATATTTTTTTGGGTGTTAATAACCATTTTCAAGGTTTACAAGGTTAATCCATGTGCCTATACATGCATTGAAACTAGGCTTCGATAAATTTTTCATTATTTTTCCAAAAGGTTAAACAAACCTTTCTCTAATCATGAAAAACCAAACTACTCATGCATTCAATGATTAGATGGGTGTCCAAAAGTTTTGAAAAAAACCATTTTTTTTATGTTATCCAACCTCCATTTCCATCACATATGATCACTATTTTTTGGGAATAATGACATGTTTTTTCCTTAATAGGTGACAAGCATTAACAACCACAAAACACCCAAAAATATGATAAAATATTTAGATGTGACATATAAAAATATCCATAATAATATTATTAATGAAAAAATGGTAAAAAATATCCTTAAATATGTTAGTTGGATGATTCAATATCCTCACCATAAAATATTTTTTTACCTATAAATATAATTTGGTATCCCGTATATCAAAGATATTATGACACTACTCCCTCATTTTGGTATCATACACCCATGTCTCATGTGAATCATAATAGTGATATCATAGAAGTCATAGCAAAGGAATATTATCTCCATGAAGAACATATATCTTTAAATAATAAATATAAATTTTATTCTCAGTTATTGATAAATGCATTTTAAGTTAGTTTCTATACAAAATGATATGATAACATTCTATTTGGCTTAAAAACCTCAAACAGTTCCAGTATCTCAGAGAATTGTTTCTGAATATTCAAATCCATTAGTGACCCAACATAGGATAGACTCTCAATAACACCTATTAATTAATTGAAAAATCTAAAGGGAAACTAATATGAACAATATATGAGATATACCCACTATGTGATATTAATATTCATTGAGGAATGGACTAGATCTTATAAATCATCACTTGTACCATTTAGGGTCCAAACATGGATGATTTACTGATATCCATCCAAAAATTAATGATTTATTTGTATGGCCATATGAGGACACAATGATTAACATTATAATAAATGAATGTTAAATATTTTTATAGGAAAAATCATATATTATTGAGTGGTTATCCCAAGATATACCACACCGAAGAACGAATGCATGAATCATATCTCCATGAATTTTTGTAGATAATTAATTTTGGCCATCCAACATTAGAGATATGTTGTTCTAAAATTAATATGTCATTCTAATAAATCAAAGTGGAATCTACATGTGGAAACCCCAGTTTGATGTAAGTGTAAATTACATTAATTTTGCAGAATACTTAATAAATTACACAAACAAATGCCTAAAGACCGTGTCAGTATAGTGTCTTTAGAAACATGGAACATAAAATTATAATCATGGTGAAAGATCTTCAAGAACACCCATAATTATCACGACTTTTTTTTTCTACATAAAACCATTATTTAGATCATGGTTTAATGAAAACATAAAATGGAAGAGTTAAAATTATCAAAAAGGGTAAACTTAGGAAATACCAATCATATATAACAATTTACAATATTATCCTATATATAAGAGATCATAAGATCATGTAATTGGATAAATCATATAAGTGAAATGTAACCCCAATAATCAGAATATATGACCTTAAACTTTTTTTCATACACACAAAAGAATATAAAATCATTTCATATTATTTATGTCTCATTGGCAAGACCACCATAGTGTACAAAGTCCATTTCTGAATCGAATTCACTACTCATTCTAGCCTTGTAATACTAAACCAGATTTACTTGTTGTTCCTTCCATGTCTGTATCATGTGATATAAATATTTACCCAATGTATTGGTGGGAGATATATGTCCCACCCACCACACAAAGGAATAATTCTAATCTGTTCCTCAAAATAAGAACAAATCAATTATCATAACCCCGAGAATGAAATGGGTTTCATAAACATCATTTCATCATAAAATTATCCATATAAGATTAATTGATATCATTTCATCATAACAAAAATCAAACCACGTAAATAATTTTGAAATTATACTTGAAACATAACCATATTAAATAAATTCATCTTATATGGAAAATAGTTTTGATAAAACAATTGAAATGAAATCTTTAGAAAAATTTTATTTTATCCGTAAAAATCAATTTCTATTTTCAAAATGCTGTGCAATTTTTAAAAAAATAGTTTTTTAAAAATTATCATGTAATATTGAATTGTAAGTTTAATTTAAATAAGGAAATATGAAATAATAAAAATCTGTTCTTGTTGTATAAGTTAAAAAAAATTCTTCTCAAACATTTGTTGGAAAAGTGAAAAATTATCTCGTACCTAAAACAAAAAAAGATCCCTCTCATATCATTTAATAAAAACTCATCAATGGGTAAAATACTAAATAAAAAAAAGGAGGAAATAAATAATATTATATATTTTGGAATCTTCGACGTAGATGATAAATATTCCCCAGTAAATACTTAAGTATAAACAATATCATATAAAATTGAGATTGTGATATTTTCACATACTATAGGTCTAATTTTCATTGTACATATCAGAAAATCATATATAATGTTGTAAATAATGTGATTTAGATATTCAAGAATCATATATTTTTTTATAATATCATATATTGTCTTATTTTTATCTTTTTATTTGTAACAATGCATTGTTTCTCGTTATTCGGGTGTTAACTGCTTTATGTTCTTATGCATGTTTTGTCAAATAAATTCTTATTCATATTTTATGGTTACAGTTAAATCATTTACAGAATGGTATTTTTATAATATATATCATATTTTTTAATTCATTTGATTTATATAATAATTCCTCAATTAAGATCATGTAGAACGAAACACATCACAATGTAGAGACGGTAGGTCGTACTTACGCACGAGCGACAATATCATTCCCATGACTGTGGAATTTTATTGATGGGTATCATATCACAGAATCAATATCATTTTAAAATAATCATATATAATTATTTATTTCATCATTATACCCATCCATGTTTGTTGGTAATGAAAAACAGATTACACCACGGCATGGAGATGGTACACCGTACGCATGCACACGTGGTGATTTCATTTTTCAAAGGATGGATAGAAGACGGAATATGATTGTTCATAATTTATAATAACATATCAGTATACAAGTGATACTGTAGTTATTAATTAATAATGAAATACCTCATATTGAGGAAGTAGAAAAACAATTAATTTTGAAAGAATTAGTAATGGATATTACCTCTTCTTCGACGAGCCTCTTCTAAACCTCTGCTTAGGGCACTATAGTTGGTCTTCAAAGAAGACCAGGAACTCTATTGTGTTTATAGAAACATTTAGAATGGAAATTTATTGTGTTTATCCTATTTTTAATACTAAAAATGGAGTGAATAGGAGAGGGATGAGGTGCCATTAAATAGGAGAGGAGTGGGGCACTTTTGAAAATCTAACCAATATTAAATTATATTAAACTCAATCCCTAAATAAAAACATCCAAAATGAGTCAAAATAAAAGGTGAGATGATATAGGGTTGTTGAATCATCACCCAATAAAACACAGATATGTTTGGAAGTTATTTTAAACCTTATCATTTTGATTTATCTTTATATAATCTATTTAATTGTATTTAGGATAATAATATTCTATATTTTAAATGGTTATATTTACTTGCCTATGTGTTGTTAATTTTCCATAATTGGATACATTATGAAATTTTAGACCTAATATTTTTCAATTTTTAATTTTTAAATATATTTTGTGATTTTATAACATTTTAATTATATGTTATATTTATAAAATACCAATAGTTTCAATTTTGACAATTTTCATTTATTCGAATTTAAATAAAATCCACACAAATGATAGATTCGAAAAAAAACTTTAATAGAGTCATATTATATCATATTCATCTAAAAAATTCGTGGAGCACAACAATTACATCGTATAATATTTATTATAATATTTTTCAAACCATTTATTGGATATTTCTCTTAATAAAATAATTACAACATCATGTTTGAATAATTATTTAATATAAATATTTTGAATAAAAATTAAAAATAAAATACTTTGATGAAGATAAATCTAATAGATTTCATAAGAATTATTTTAGTCAAATTTATCTTCTATAACCCCATTATTTAAAATGTTATATTTATTAAATTCCGAAGGTGACAACATATACATCATTTGAAATAAAATAATATGAGTGTCATAATCTATTTTATAAGTCTCCAATTGGTCAACAAGTCGACCCTTGGATTCTTATTGTTTATAATTAATCAAAAAATATTTTTTGGACAATTCTTTGGGACTTTTTTTGGTATTACTATTTTAATAAAAACCATATTATTGATTTTTCACTAAATAAATAATTTATGCCTCGTTAATTGTAACACCCCGAGATTTTATGAAAAATATTCTTTTTAATTTCATTAATGTCTTGTGTTGTACGCTACACCAAAAGGAGCTTTCACAACACACATCCTTGACTTGCCTTTCATTACACGTAATCGCGACCTTCCTCAATAGCGTGTGCAGTACGCAATACTGAGGTTCACTAAACAACGATATGCTATTAAAATATTATTAAAACTAGCCGTTATGAATAGTAATAACAAATTTTTGAAATTTTGTAAATTTAATTTTTAAAAATGGACTTCATTTTTGGATTCGGAATATCGAAATCAGCTTAGGGTGAAATTTTGGTACTTTTCGGATAACTTTCATATTCTGATGAATAGTGAAAATTACTAAATTTTAATTAAAAACAACTTTTTTAATCGAAATAATTAATAGTGATAAATTATTAATTTTAGTGGTTTTAAAGTATATTTAGAATATATTTTTACAATTTAATACAATTTTGGTCATTGGATGTAATTTCACATTTAAACCAGACATAAACAAGTGTTAATCTTTTGATAGTTATTATCTCTTAAGAACACGCTATTTGTTTTGACGATGGGAATTAATTTTTAAATTAAGTAATGAAACTGATATGTTTTGAATTTGGTAAAATAGACATCATTTTTCAGTTCATAATATGAAATATAGCTTAGACCTAATTTTTGGTATTTTTCTGGAAACATTCATTTTTTGATGAATAGTGAAACCACTAAGTGTTAGTTAAAAAAAATGAATTTTTCGTAAAACATAATTTTACCGCTTCTATGAGTGGAATTTCAAAAATCTGAGAGACATGGTTGATTTAAGTATGTAAAATGTGATTCAATGAGATGAAAGTAATTTTTGGTGAATAGTAACTTTTTACTTTTTTTACCACGGTTAAAAGTAAACAGGGTAATTAAGGGTAAAAATGTTATTATTATTACCCCAAAACATGTCCTAATTCTATTGGATAAGTGTAATTCTACCAAATAAAACCTTAGGAATAAAATATGACCATTTTGGCCCACTTGGATTAGATTAGGACATTTATTATTAATTTATTTAAAGAAGGGTTAAAATAGTTAAAATCAATGTTTAATAAGAAAATAATTTTTAATATAGGGTTATACATAAGATAAATTCGACTATAAATATTCATTAGAAATATAAAAATATTTCATACATAATTATATTTTATTTTTAATTTTTAGACTTTATATAAGTTAATTTATTCATGACACAAAGATGATGCAGTAATTATCCTATTAATGAAATATTGAAATAATTGATATTATAAATACCCAAATAAATGTAATTTGAGACTTTTTATGAATTCCACTAATTTTATAGGTTAATATGACATTCTAGTATTGATTTAATTAACTTTTTTAGAACTAATAATTCTGTTATGAGTTTCACAAAAATCAATTACTAAATAGTGTCAAAATTGACATAAAATAGTTTTTAAAAAAAATATTATATTATTAATTGTTATTTTATTCCTAAAAATCTATTCATCGGCCAAATGACTTAGATAATGTTATATATATTAATAATAAACAACTTGGGGTTCGTTGGGCTGATTATTGTATGTTTATTAACCCTATAGTATAAGAACACAAGAAGACACGGTAAAAGTAAAATTATTTAACTTAATGTTAAATCTAAATGATAAGGTTAAAATAGGAACCTAAACATGTCTAAATTCTATTTGATGAAAGGAGTTCGACCCATACCCACCTTATCTCCGAAATATATCAATTTTGAACTATTAAAAACCGAATTTGACTTTATAATAAAATAATATTTTTAGTTATTCCAAAGGTGCCTCTCTCCTCCCATATAAAAGGGCACCTCCTCCCTCTCTTCGTCACACCACTTTGAGCCTTCATGCTCGTCCAACCCCTGACAAATTCTCTTCTCCACTTCCCTAGAAAAATCCTAGAGGTCCTGGTTTTCTTCAAAGACCAATTTTAGTTCCCTAAGAGGAGGACTCAAAGAGGCGCTTCAAAGAAGAGGTAATGTCTGTTACTGATTCTTTCAAATTTATTTCTTCTTCCACTTATTCTTCTTTGGTATTTTCATTATTAAGTAATTACATCAGTATCCCTCGTATACTGATATGTTATTATAAGTATGAAACAACCCTATTTCACCATCTATCCATCCTACGGAAAACGAAATCACCGCGCGTGTGTACGTACGGAATACCGTCTCCATGCCGTGGTGTAATCTAGTTTCCACCACCACCTTACGTGGCTGGATATAATGGTGTACATAAAAACTATATATGATTATTGTAAAGTGATATTGATTCTGAAATAGTATACATACACTCCAATACAATTCCACGATCATTTGAACGATATCATCGCTCGTGCATACGTACGGACTACCGTCTCCATGACGCGATGAGATTCATTTTCCACATTAACCATTCATGAATGATTATAAAGTATATATAATAAGTAATAATGAAATATATAACATAATAATGATACTGGATTTATGTGTGTATATATATGTATGTCATCTACTTAATTCCATTCAACTCAATAAGGAAACGAAAACAGCGTTCATGCGTACATACGGCCTACCATCTCCATGAACGGTGTATTTCTTTCCATTTATTGATCTATTATATATATGTATATTCTGAATATATATTATATATAAATAATGTTTTACATTCTTGAATTATGTAATCATTATCTATCTAATCATATGAATAATTACAAGTCAAAACACGGACGCCAAATGAAATGATTTTACCCAAAACGCTCTTTAACATGGAATTTACAAAAGAACGGGTAAAATAAAGTCATAAGTGAACCATATATGATATCATAACAATGAGTATGATTCTGGAATTAGTAAATGAAATTATTTAAATCATTATATAGGAGGTTCAGACACTTACAATGAAAATCGTACCTAAGGTAAGGGATAATTTTGCAAATCTCATTTTTATCCAAGATTGCTTATTCGTAAGTATTTACTGGGGTTATTTCTATCATCCATGTCCATGTTTTATAAAAGTATTTTCATGTATGTTTAAAGTCATTTTTACCCATTTTTTACTTTTACTACATTACAGGTAAGGAATATTTCTTTTTTTTACGTTACGAGGTACTTTTTTGACTTTTCCGACAAAAGTATGAGAAAAATGTTTTTTTAACTTATACGGCATGAATGGATTTTTAAAACATTATTTCAAAGAAACTTCCATTACAAGTTTTCAAGTTTATTTTTAATCAACTTCTTTTAGTTTAGAATTGTATGACATGTTAAGAAAGGAAAAGTATTTTTGAAGTAGAAAGGATATTTTCCTCAAGAATGGAGTTCAAGTGTTTTATCAAAATTATTTTCCATATAAAATAATATAGGGTTCTGTTTCTATACCTATTATTACATTGACTTTATTATGTTGTGATGGAATTATTTTTATGAATTCATTTATTTTATTTGAATTGTTTTATGATGTCACGATGTTTAATAATCTCATTTTCTTTACATGTGTTATGCAATGATGTATGATTTTTTGATTTTGTGGCACACATAAGAATGATATCATTATGAGATGGGTGGGACCTATATCTCCCTCCAATGCATTGGTTAAAGATTTTATATCTCATGAGATAGACATGGTTGGAACGGCAGGTTAAACTTGTTCAGTGAAATAGGACTGAAACGAGGACTGAACTCGGTTCAGAAAGGGACATTGTCCACTAAGATAGTCTTGGCAATAAGTCTTGACTAACAAGAAATGATTCTCTATGATTATGTGTGTACGCCACAAAGATTAATGTTTTATGTTATGATTATTTGGATTACAATTCACTACTATGATTTATCCCATGTTATGATATTATGATCTCTTTTGGAGGTTATGATTTCCAAAATGTTATGTTCTTATATATATATGATGTGATTGATATTTCTTTTTTTTACCATTACTGAGCATTTGAGATCACCCTTTTATGTTTTCTTTTCCCAAGATATAAAGAAAGGTTTTAGGTATGAAAAAAAGGGAAGATCTTTATAGGAGATGTTGAAGATCTTTCATCATGATTAGAAGATTACGTTCCGAGTTTCCAAAGACACTAAACTATTACGGTCCTTATGTGTGTGTTTTTGTAATGTACTAAGTATTCCGCAAAAGTAACGTAATGTCCATTTATGTCAAGATTTGGGTCTCTAAATTAATGTATAAGATATTATTAAAATTATATATTTATTAAAAATTTAAAATAAATTACAATGATAAAGAAACAAAATATTGATATCAAATGTGTATTTATAATTGAATTTATATTCTGTATATCCTTATATTAAAAATAATTTATTTATAATAGTTTGAGTGAGACATATATAACTTTTCATTAAATAAAATGAAGTAAATATCTTAATCTCATACAAGTTGGTTACAATTGGTTCAATTTCTACAAAAGTATGTTTTATGGAGAAATATAATCATACAGTTATATTAAGACAAGTGTTAGGGTAATTTTATAATATTATTTTTACCCTTAAATACCAAATTTACATTTAACGACAATAAATAAAATATTCCCCAGTTACTATTAATAATTCCCAAAAATAAATGTATCCTATTAGAATAATTTGGGCATAATGATTCCAAATATGGAATCAATTTTTTCCAAATTCAAGACAATGATGTTTCAGTAATTAATTTGAAATCAATCTCATTGTCAAAAACATTTGTTTTTGGTTAAACCATTGCAAAAGATTTAAATGTTTTCACATATGAATTCAATGTGAAATTAATGATAATGAGATAAATTATATCAAATGGTAAAATTAAATTATATTTATATTTTAAATCAATTAAATTTTATAATTTATGCATATAAATTATCTCAATGAAAAAAGTTGTTTTTAAGTAAAATTTAGCTTATTTTTACTATTCGTCAAAATATAAAAGTTATCAGAAAAATATGAAAAATTTATCCAATGTAAATTTTTATATCTTGATTCAAAATAATTATTTTATTTTGTCAAATTGATATTATAAACACATCAAAAACTATATTTCAAATGGATGTGCCATCAAATGGCGGAAAAATTGCATTTCTTAAAAAATACTTCGTTTATCTGAAAAATTGATTTTGTTATCATGCCATGTTCTATAAAATGATTATGAAAAATGATAATGTTATAAAATTCAAAATTTGGTTAATACTTTTCTTAACGGCTTGTTCATAATAATATTAAAATAATATATCGTTATTTTGTGATACGTTGTACAGCGTACCACGTAAGCTATCGAGGAAGGTCACACTTGTGTGTAACAAAAGCTAATTCACCGATTCATGTAGTGAAAGCTTCCTTTTTTGTTGCGTATTACAGAATCAAAACATAGTACTTTTATAAATTGAAAAAAATTCTATCCTGAATGTTGCATAAAATAAATTCTATAAAACGAACTTGATATTATGTGTAACATAATCCAAGAATAGTGTTGCATATACTACAATGTAATATGCTTTTGCATATAACACAATATAATCATGGTGTTTCATAAAACACAAGACCATGAATAAATTAAATATAATCCATCTCATAAATTCTTTCCGTGTTACATTCCACCCCCTTAAAAAAATTTCCCTACAAATTTATCAGGGTTATAGATGGTTTTCTACATGAATGATTCCTTCAAAGAATCCCACATCGTAAGAAGGAATATTAAAACATAATTTTAAAGGAGAATTGTTGAAATATTATGGTTACCCAAAGTAACTCATCACTGGGATTCCATATAGGAGAATATAGGTCAAATCTTCAATATGGAAGAGAAATCTAACAATCATGTTTTGATAAAGTGTTTTAGATAAATGGATATGGAAAAAGCTAACACTCAAAAAACCATAAATTTGTGATGATCATATGTACCATCTGATTCATCGGATATGAGGGTACTAGAACAAAATTATTGGTTTTCAAGATAATTTCCCGAAAGTTGATGATTTTTTTTCCCAAGGAAAACTACTTACTTGAATTTGGTATAATCTCACCATTGTTTAAGACATGAACAATTTCCACATAATCTCTTAATGAAATGATGTGGAATTTTTCATTCGTGAAGTGATAGCAGATAATGAGATAGACTGATAGGTCATTCCATATATCTTAATAAAAATGTTATAACATGTTATCAAATAAAAATAAGTCCACATATAGTGAGATAATATATTAATCAAAAATTGGAAAATAGCCTATACTGTCCATAAATGAATAACATTACAATCCTTCCAATCACTAAAAATATAAAAATTTAGTAGGAGGTGAACTAAATATACTTAACATTTTCCTCCCATATATCAGAATATAATTCTTGATTGTCACATTCCAAACATGTGAATACCTTAATCATGTATTATCTTGAAACGTGAATTACCATTGATTCATAATGAAAACAAGTATTCTGTCAAAAGTTTACTCTTTACACACAAAAAAAATACAAAAAATATTCTCTATACATAAACCATTATTTCACATTTTCCATTTATCAGTAACGAGTTCATTAATTCTATCATATATATTACTTTCTCCTTATGCATTCATTATGCTCATATCATCTGCGTTCCAAAAAAAATATTTCTATCTCTTTTCATGGTTACCGGTACCATATAATTATTGGAAACCAAAATGGGATATAGATATTACAATATTCCATAATACCATAAAATTAACTATACAATAATATTCTTCAAAACCAATATATAAAAAAATTAATCCATCATCTTCAACAAATGGAATGGAGTAGATCCGTCCTCGATTTAGAAGTAACCTCTCAGGTAGACGCATTGAGTTGGGTCATTCCCATGTTCTCCAAATATAAGACATTTAACTCAATGATATTCCATCACTCAATGACCCTTTTCCCCACACAGATAACATCTCCCCTCCCCCATTTGAGGTATTCTTGAAGGTTCTTCTTCCCTTCTTCATAATATGTAGAAAGAAGAGTCTTCTTACCTCTATGTTCCTTACTATGCGAACTTGAACAAAAAGATCATCTTCCTCATAATTTTATACTTCGGAATACAACTAAAGTTCAACTAATTTATCACATATTGCGAGGACAGATTCAACATAATCAAAATATATTTTTCTCTAGGTTTAATGCAATTTTGTTTCTCATATTCACCAATTTGTCCATCGAAATCAATGTTAACCCAATTCCATCTGGTTCCCTTTATTGTCTAAAACTGAAAAACATAGTGTTAGAAACATTTATAATCTTGAGGAACCACATAATCATAAAAATTCACTTTTAGATGTTTAACTAATGAAACCTTATTTAATCCATGACATATTAGGTTCACCCTAGATTATTCATGATTATTAACATAATTGTAGGACTATAACACAATGCTATACATAACCATTAGGACATCCCTAAACATACCATTGAAATATCTCTATGGATCTCCCTAATGTATTGACATTATAGTTTCCAAAGGGTGGATAAACATTCACTACGATACCAACTATAGAGACCCAATCCTGACGTACAGGGACATTACATTACTTTTTCAGAATACATAATTCATGACCCAAACAAATGCCCAATGACCATGTTAGTGTAGTGTCTTTGGAAACTCGGAACATAAACTTTTAATCATGGTTAAATATCTTCAACATCTCCAATAATGATCATACCATTTTGTTTTGCTACCTAAAATCTTACTTTATATCCTGGGGAAAACAAAACATAAAAAGGGTGAGCTCAAATTCTCAGTAAGGGAAAACAAAAAAATATACTAATCATATATAACATATGATAATATTATCCTTCATATGAGAGATCATAATATCATGTCATGGGATATATCATAGAAGTTAACTGTAATCCCAATAATTAGAACACAGGACAAGAAACTTTGTGTAATACACACAAAGTCATAGAAAATCATTTCATATTAGTCAAGGATCATTACCAAGACCACCATAGGAGACAAATTTCATTACAGAATTGAGTTCACTCCTCCTTCCAGCCCAATAATACTAAACTGGTTTTACATTCCATTCAATCCATTTTTATCTCATCAGATATAAATGTTTACCCAATGAATTATATTGAGATGTTGGTCCCACCTATATTATAGTGAAATCACTCTTATGTGTGCCACAAAATTAACATAAATCATTCATCATAACCAAAAGAAAAAATGGGTTAAATAATCATCTTCTCATTATAACATAATCCATATATAATAAATGGATATCATTACATCATAAAAAAATCAAAACATTCAAATAATATGAACATAAAACTTGATACATAACCATATTAAATAATGTCATCTTACATTGAAAATATCATTGATAAAACACTTGAAATAAATTATTGAGGAAAATATACTTTCTCTTTCAAAGTAATTAACTTGTCTCAAAATTCCATGAAATTTTCAAAGAAATGATTTTTTTTTGAAAATATTCATGAAATATTTTATAGTATGATTCATGGAAATAATGCATTATGAAACCGAGAAAATCAGTTCATGTCCTATATGGTAAAAAAATATTTTTCTCGTACTTTTGTTGAAAAAGTCAAAAAGTATCTCGTACCGAAAACAACAAAAGATCAATTTCATATATTTTACAAAAAATTAATAAATGGTTAAAATGGGATTTAAAAGATTATATAGGGATATAAATAATATTATATATTTAGGAACCATGTACGTTGACGATATATATAGCCCAGTAAATACTTAAGTATAAACAATCTTGGATGAAAATGAGATTGCATGATTTTCCATTACATTAGGTCTGATATGCTTTATACGTATCCAAACCTCATGTATAATGATTTAAATAATGTCATTGACTTATTCAAGAATAATATTCAATTTTATGATATCATATATGGTCATATTTTTATCTTTTTATTAGTAACATTTCATTGTTACTAGTTATTCGGGTGTTAACTGCTTTATGTTTTTATGCATGTTTTGCAGAATAATTTCTTATTACCATTTTTAGGGTAATGTTATATCCTTTTTAGAATGGTATTATTATAATATATATCATATTAATTCATTCAATTCATTTATATAATATTTATTCAATGATGATCATGTAGAACGAATCGCATCACATCATGGAGATGGTAGGTCGTACGTACGCACAAGCGATGATATCATTCCCATGACTGTGTAATTGTATGGAAGTGTATAATATTTCTGAATAAATATAAATTTAAAATAATTATATATAGTTATTTATTCCACAATTATACACATCCAAGTATATTGGTGATGAAAAATAAATTACACAACGTTGTGGAAATGTTAGGCATTACGTACGCACATGTGGTGAATTAATTTTTCAGAGGATGGAGAGAATATGGATTAATATTGTTTCATATTAATAATAAAATATCAGCATACCAGTGAATCTTTAGTTATTAATTAATAATTAAATAAATTATATTGAGGAAGTAGAAGAATAATGATGTTTGAAAGAATAGGTAAAGGATATTACCTCTTCTTCAATGTGCCTCTTCTAAACATCCTCTTAGGGAACTAAGGTTTGTCTTTGAAGAAGACCAGGACCTCTATTATGTTCCAAGGTATGTTTAGAAAAGAAATAGATAGTTTTTTGTGGTGTATTAAGGCTTAAAATAGAGTGAAGAGGAGAGAGAGGTGGTTCCCTTTTATAAGAGAGGAGAGGGGCACTTTTGGAAAACTCAAAATTATTAATTTATATTAAAATCAAAGCCGAATTAATAACATTAAATGACTCAACATTGAAGATGATATGATATAGTGATGTGATCACATCAAAAAATAAAATTTATACATTTTGTGAATTTATTTTAATCCTTAACATTTTGATTTATCCTTATTAAATCAATTTATTTTTATTTGTGGTAATAATATTCTAAATTTTAAATGGTTTTATGTACTCAATTATGTTTTTTTAATTGTACATAATTTGATACATTATGAAATATTTGACCATATAATTTTCAATTTTTAGTTTTTAAATATTTTTGTGATTTTTAAACAATTTAATAATATGCAATTTTTATAAAATTCCAATACTGTCAATTTTGACACTATTCATTGATATGAATTTAAATAAAATCCACATAGATGAACGATTCGTACTAAAAAAATTAATAGATTCCTAACATGTCATATTCATCGAGAAAATTCATGTAGCACATTAATTAGTTCATATAATATTTATTTTAATATTTTTGAAACTATTTATTTGATATTTATCTTCATAAAATAATTACTATAATATTTTTGTATAATTATGTAAAATAAATTTGTTGCCTAAAAATTAAAAATCAAATACTTTTATGAAGATTAATCTAATAGATTTCATAATTTTACTTTTAGTCTAATTTATCTTCTAAAAATTCCATCATTTCAAATGTTATATTTATTAAATTTTGAAGGTGACAACTTTGACATAATTTCATTTAAAATAATATAAGGGTCATAATTTCTTTAATAAGTATGAAAATGGTCATCCTGTTGACCATTGGATGATTATGGTATAGATATACTCGACCAATAAGTTTAGTTCAACTGTTTGGGATTTTTGATGGGTATTATATTTTTAATAAAAACTAGATTATTCAATTTTCACTAAATAAATAATTTCAGCATCATTAATGTATAATCTATTAAGGTAATTATATATTTTTTAAAAATTAAAAATAAATAAACATGAATAAGATAAACATTTTTTCTTTAAAATGAATTTTCATAGTGGAATTTATATTCTGTATAACCTTAAATGAAAAATAATTTAATTATTAATGTTTGAGTGAGACATATTTCACTTTTCTATAAATGAAATAAATTTAATTTTATAATCTCTTACAAGTGGGTTCCAAAAGGTACCATTTAGACCAATGTATTTTTATGGTGAAATATAATCATCCAATTATATTAAAAAATTGTTAGGGTAATTTTATAGTATTTTTTTATGCTTAATGACCTGATTTACCTTTAACTTTGGTAAATAAAATTTACCGTAGTTAATATTCATAATGGATAAAAATAAAAGTATCATATTAACATAATTTGTACTTATTGATTCCAAATATGGAATCCATTTTTCGAAATACAAGGCACATATGTTTCAGTAAATAATTTAATATTAATCCCATTGTCAAAAAAATGGGTTTTTGTTTCTAACATTGCAAAAGATTGAAATGTTTTTACCAATGAATTCAAAGTAAAATTAATGAAAATGACATAAAATAAATTCAATGGTAAAAATATATTCCATTTTTTACTTTAAAACAATAAAATATTATCATTTAACAATATAAATTACCTCGACTAAAAAAATATTATGTAAAATTTAGTTTATTTTTACTATTAATCAAAATAGGAAAGTTATCAAAAAAATATGAAAAAAATTTAAAAAGTACATTTTTATATGATGACTCAAAATAATTTTTTTGTTTTGTCAAATTAAAATTATAAAATTCTCAAAAATTAAATTTAAAATGTGTGTGCCATCAAAAGTCAGAAAAACAACATTTTTGGAAAATACTTATTTATTCCAAAAAAAATTTATTTTGTTCTCTTACCATCTTCTAAAAAAATTGTATGATGAATGATAATTTTATAATATTAAAAAAACTGGTTAATACTATTCATAATTTCTAGTTCATAATAATTTTATAAAAATATATCATTGATTAGTGAAACTCCATATTTCGTACCACACAAGCTATCGAGGAAGGTCGATTTGTGTGTAACACAAGCAATGTCAGTGTTGCGTGTAGTGAAAGTTTCCTTTGTTGTTGCATATAACATAATAAAAAAAATTTCTTTTATACATTGAAAAAAAACGTATGCTAATTGTTGTGTAATATAAATTCTATTAAACTAACTTTAAATTTTGTGTAACCCAAGCCAAGAATAATGTTGCAAATATTGCATGCTAATATGGTATTGCATATAACGCAAGCTAATCAGGGTGTTTCATAAAAAACAATAAAGTGACATAACTAAAGATAATCCATCTCATAAATTCATGGCTTTTTACACTCCAAATTCGTGATGTTAAACATGAAAACCAATCCAAAATTATAACATATAGAAAACAATACAATGTTATGATCTCTGGTTTGTATAGGTGACTTATGTTCCCAAAATTGGTATTATCATGAAATGGGATAATCTAAGCTAATTTGATAAAACTGAATGATAAAAAACAATACCATATTCCTCCATCATTATGTACAAGGAGACCATTCCTTCAAATTCAATAATATCTCATACCACATCAATGTTGGCATAGAATAGAGTTGAATTATACTATAATAATTCGAATGATTGACCTTGAAATGATGATACATATAACAATTAAAAATGAAATAAATGATATCACATCTAATTAATGGACTCTAAATATCATAGAATATATTTATGGTCCTAGTTTATACAAACAATTTGTAAATATTACCATATATCATAATATCATTTCCCACTAGAAAAGGTATGACATTTGGGATCTGGAAACATTGGATTCTTTCTAGGTATAAAAACCACTCAATAATGGCTTCCCAATTGTATATAGAGTCTCTAAGGGAAATGAAATATTCATCACACAACTTCTCTTGAAAATTCATCTTTATCAGAGAGGAGGTCAACTAGAAACTTGTAAAAATAATCTCTGTCTTTCCCTCCAAAATGTCTAGATTCATATTTGTAAAGTGATCCATCCATTCACACTATTATAATAGTTCATTTAAATTTATTTTCTATATTTTCCTACTCTAATACGTATCAACAAACATATCCTTACTAGGGTTTTAGGAAATTTTGAAATGCGAATATTGAAGGTACTCAACCCATTACCTTTATGTAAAGTTCAAATCCTTTTGAGGGATGATATAACTGAATATTTTTTATAGAATAATTACTAAACCAATATCTAATTATGTAATACATTAAACTATAAATAGAATGAATCTTAACTATGAGTTTAATATATTTAGATATATGGTTCTCCCTGTTTAGCCTGAATTTTTGGGAACCATATCGACCACGTGATCACCCTTCATGAGAAGAGGACACATATATTATACTTATGTGTCAAAAACATACACAAATCATTTAACAATGTCATAATTAGTCAATAATAGAGATGAAATAAAAATAATTTTCAACATGTGGAGTAATTTTTAAATTTTTGTTCACATAAGACATTTAATACCCTATGAGTGAGGGTAATCAGCGGATAAGACAAACATGAGAAATAATTGAAATAACAGTGGTAATGCGATACTAGACCCAAATATCATTAAATATAAAAAATAATTATCAGTTTTTCTCATGTCATAATTACATTTTACTTCAAAGATATACTAAAATATCATGTTCCATTACCATGTGTCCCATTTAATTCACATACTGAACCTAGAAATTATATTTTCATAGCTGGTCATAATGTTGGAAATCTCTCAAAATTTCATTAAACACCCTTTTATGATTAATATATTCCTCCTTTTTCTATGAGTATTATATGATTTTCTCTATAAATACAACCATCAATGAATAAAGGTACTCATGTAATATTTTAGTAATCAACACCTTAAACACTATATTATAATTGTATTGAGCAGAAGGCATTACAAGATACATGAAATGGAAATATATTATTTTGAAGTTAGTTTGAAGGATGTGACATTCTATTAATTTAAGCTAGTGGTAATCATGATTTTTTTTTTGGAAAAACACTTCTTCCATTTCAAATATTAAATTAGATCATAAATCTAGGAAAATGTTAATTTTTTCTTTACTTTGATTCAGTTTTATTTTTAGTAATCAATGCAATGGTGAAGTATTCCATCATTTTTCTTTTCAAGAAGTATTTGTGGAACCCATGGTTACACATTTAGGTGAATGAAGTTTTTATCTAGAAAAAAATCCAAATGACTACTCAATTATTTATGTTCAGCTAGTTTCATATGATAATAGTGAGTAAGGTTAAGATATATACCTAGTACATTTTCAGTAATGAACTCTATTTCATTTAATATTCTTTAACTAGAATAGTGATATGTAAGCATGATGTAAAATGAAGAGAATTATAGTGAATGATTGTTTCTCAAATAATTTTTCTATAAATCAAATGAAAACATAGATATTACCCTACCTAACTTTAGAAATGGAAATCATGATTTACTCAACTTGAGGTCCGATTCTCCCTATAAAAAAAAGAAATGCACCATCTGGGAAGAAAAGGATTCCCATATAATATGGAAGAAAACTGGGGCTATTTTTGGAAACCATTGAATCAAAACCAACAATGAAATATGTTTATTTTATATCATGAACTAGAATATTCCTGATTAGCACAATCTTTAACAAATAGAATACAAAATAAGGGCATCAGAGAACCAACATTCTATTTGTTTTGTGGGGTGTAGAAATATCCATTTCATAATACATATTCATTGTATTAAGGTATATAAAATTAACGTAATGATTAATTATGATTGAATGAGATGAACCGTAATTAAAAAATTCACCCACTAAATATGATGATATAGTGATCAACCCTCTAACTATCACATGACTCGCATCAACCTCCCAAGAGACTCTTCCATAGCATAAAGAAGATTCATTTCTAATGCCTATGGTTGGAACCCATTATATCATGAGTCATCTGATTCAACATTCTAACCATTATGTATGAATGATGTTGTTTCATTGAGGAGGGTTAAAAATATATAATATAACATCTACATGTAGAATAATAGAACACACAAGGCATAAATCATCAATTCCTCCATACAAACTCACTATGAATGCCCATCCATGACATAGTATAATCAATTTAGTGGAATTATTCAAGAAAATGTTGAGTTTCTGGATGATTCCATAAATTATGATCCCCCACAAGACTCTTCATATGTACTCTTAACATTAAAGATATTTAATTTCAATTTTTATTCCATGTAAATATTTGAAACACATATAGTAAAAATTTTAGAGCTAGTTTCTTTGGAAATGTTATATATTGTGGCTTAGTGAGATTAGAAATAATATTTTTATGATTTTAAATATACCAAAATCACACACACAAGGTTTTCAGGGAAAAATGTAATAACAACTAAACATTTTCTAAGATAAACTATCTAGTGCCAACATATTTTTTGAAAACATGTTTTTAACCTCTATGGGGAATACCACTTATCATTGTTATATGTTTTGGTAATGTGTTGTTTATGGGGAAAAAATTAAATACATAACATTATTTATTTATTTATTTATTTATTATATTTGAATGTGTAGAAGAATATCCCACCCCTAGATAAACCCCTTCATATCGAAATTGTAGGGTTTGATTAATAATCCGATAAATTGAGAGGAGAGTGTGGAGGAGATCATTAGAAGACTATAATAGATCAGTGAGTTAGTTTGATACTAAAGGCATCATATATGCCTACGGAGTTCATGATGTTTTAAAATGACTATGATTTATGATCATTCTGTCTTAGTGACTGATTGAAACTCAACATATAATATTTTATTTAGGATGACTCGTCCCATTATTTTACCATATGTTGAGTGGAAATCAATTACATAAACGAGAATTGATTTGTTCATAGATGGTTGATTTATTTTATGGTTTCTTGGTACCCTTTTGGTTAATTAATTGATAATTATAACATTAGTGGATCAATTCCATCCTAAAAATTGGTGAGGTTCATTCCTCCCATTTTTCATCGATTTATCCCATTTTTCATCATTATTTAATCATGGAAAATTCCTTAAAATTTTGTTCAATGACTACCATGTATTTGATCCTTTCACAACCACTCATTTGCATGAAGGAACAATAATATGGGTGATGTTGGTGTTTGAGGAAAATATTATAGTGTGACAATGATGGAAGATTCTTGGAGGAGGATTAGAATGTACTAATGTTTCTAATTAATCCTCAATTGACATGAACTGATGGGAACAATGATAGATGGTTTCTCTTTCTATTCAGATAACCAGAATTGGATCTCTATATATGAAATCATTGGGTCAGATTAGATCCACCTTTCCCTGCATGACTCACACCCAAATCAATGATTGGAGGCATTGGCAGACAATACGGATAAGGAACTACATGATTTTGGAATAACCTCATTAGATGGTGTATAATCATGAGTCACATGACAAGTGGAGACTTTTCTACAGTACTATAGTTTCATTTGAATGATATGGATCACCCAAAATGTAGTCCTTAACTTATTTCATGTTACGTGACCCTGAGGAATTACGTGTATCTTTCTTGATACATTGGAATGGGTTTAGTACACTTTCTATGTTATGTACCAATATAAGGCCATAGAATAGGGGTTGAGATGTGTATTAAGTCATGGATAGGTGTATAAGGTTATAGACCGAAGTACATCAACATTGTCAGAATACACATTAAGTGTGTTAGTCAACCTCTACATTCCATGTAACCTAATAAGACACATCATGTATTTTGATATTTAAATTATATGTGACACTATGATATAAAATGAGACCACAGGATTTAATGAAATGATTTTTACCCATTATACATTCCATGTACTCTATCTAAGGTTGTTTGGTACCATTAATTTCTACAATTTATTCCTGGATCATTTTATTGTTATTCCCCAGTCCCTTCCCTGGAGGGTATAGTGTGGAATTACATCATTGACATAGGATTTTACCAGATAATGGTATCTTTATTCTGATAGAGTTTATTTCTTCCGCCGTTGGGACCATGGTTGGATCCTCTATCATTCCATGGTGGGGATTATTGTATCCGCGAGACCACCGGGCAATGGAAGTGAGTCCCCTATCTAGAAGATCAATTCTGAAGGCTTCTTGGTGTCCCATAGTGGACCTAAGTTTGATCTCTTATTAGGATGATGAGATCTATTGAGATACAGTGGGCACATCATGGTAAGGGTCTGACATTCATGACCACTTTTAGGAGAATCAACAGTTATTCCATGGATTATAGAGAGATTAATTCTTGTACAAGCATTACCATATAACCTTAAATAGTACCTTGTGGCTCAAATTATTAGTAAATAATTCCTAAGGGTGATTATCAATTTTGATTATTTTTATATTTTTATCTATATTAACTTATTGACAGATATTTTTATCATATTACTTTAGTAATGATCTCTTAATATAGATTTTTGAGTGTCCATATGGGTATTTCTATACACCCCTATAAATAGTAATTTCACACATATGTCATATCCTATGTACATGAGAGGCCTTTTGATGGTGTCCGGTGAGGACTGGGAGTAGGTGAAGCTTAGACTAGGCTAGGCAAATCAAGGTGATTACTACTGTTACATTTTATAGCAGTCCCATCATTCTAAGCATGATGGTCACATTATTAGTTTTTGGTTGTTCTTGTATGTGGAACAGTTGTCACTATCTAGTAATTTATTACCATAATATGATTATCAGACTATTGATTTATAATACATAGGTATCATTTTTCTATATTATTTTATTTTATGGTCGTGGATATTTTTATGAATTTATAGCCACATTAGGAAAAATCATCTCATGTGTGGGGTGTACCTGCATGGAACAAGTCGTCATTCCATGGACAATATGAGGCATGCATGGGGCTGTCACACATAACCATTTCTCGTTAGGTGGTCTCTAGTGCGTCGATTCTTGACAGAGTAGCATCAACATGAGGTTCTAAAATAGGATAAAAGAACAGAATATTTTCATTGTTTGGTTTGGATTTATAGAAATAATTTTAATGTCTTTCAAGATTCTATTTTAGGCTAGCGAATAACCTATTCCTGTAATGGCCAATGTATCCCTTTACAAAGACTCTGATAAAATTATTTATAACATCGTACCAATAGACACTAGTTGAAAGGAAAAAATTGGTATATGAATCATATTGTAATGGTTTGTGGTTTCAATTTCATTTTTGAGGCAGATATACAGAAATACTCATTTATCATGGTGCGTCATATTTATTTCAAGATTCCTCCACAGATATAATCATTTAGGATTCCATTGTTTGGTAAAGAGGATGATCATATATGTAATGAGGCTATTGTAATGTGGAATTTGTAGTTGTTAGTACCTTTTGGTGGTATTCACGTTATCCCAAAACCAATATAAAAGTGTTAGAACCAATAGTTCCATATGAGGAAGTGTGTTGGATGACTACACTGCCTAAGTTACAGAGGTAGAAAACTCATATGTTTTATGCTAAGAAAGACCCCCCTCAGGTAGATGATAATTGGATAGATGTATACACATGAGTTGTCTTCACTATGTGAGGAAACCTACTTTTTATATGGAAGTACTTGTAGAAGTTCTTCTTCAGGGATTCACTTGGAGATGGTGGAGTTGGGGGACATAGACATATAATGATACATATCTCTCAAGTTCATTAATTGATTATCATAATGTCAGTAGTTATATACATCAACATTGTGACCAATTCACAACCCAAAACATTTTCATTTATAATGGTGAAATATGACTGTGGTATATTACTCAAGGATGTTTACTGATCTATCATATTACATAATAGATATATATATATGGATAAATTATTCAGTGCATGGACATTCAAATAATACCTAAACCGTGATATTAGAGATTTTGTAATATAACTATTCATTACCAAATATAAGGGAGAACCTTATTATGATTTAGTAATGGTGATCTTCCTAGAAGTGTAGACACTGATATTGGAAAAAATTAGATGATACCTATCTAGTAGGAATCCAATTGATCTAATTCAGATATTGGTATTCTAGACACTTCGAGAGACAATCCTAGGATAATGGATTTTTCTTCAAGACTCTCTCAAATTCTAGATTAAACAATGGGAGAATAATATCTTCTCATTACATGATTAGCGGAATCATACTAGAGATTATATGACCTATCATATTGTTGAAGGGGATATGTTTGAAATACCACATTGATGGATGTAGTGGTAGGATATATGAGGTTTATAGGATTTTAGATTTGGAAGACGATAAGGTAAGGAAACAATTGGTGGAATGAGTTTGATCTATTACCACCAACACCCCATGTTTTCCGCACCAATCATAGGGAGATTATGGTCAAGAGAGGATAAAAATATAGGAAGTGGAGGACTATGAACTCCATGTTTCTAAGAATATTATATTTCTGATATATGTATTCTCTACCAGAACTACAATACACAAAGACAACGATGTTATTAATCTTTTCATTCTACTTTTATGATTCAACACTTAGATATTTAGATTGATCATTTCAATCAACAATTTATCCTTGAGATCCCATCCATATAGAACTCAATGGTCACACAATTAGGATGAAATTTTTACCATACGCTAGGTGGAGAGAGATACTATGATATCTATTTATAAGAATGACCTTGAATTATGATATAATCTATGATATGGATATTCTATCCAAAGTACATTCCCATTTGATAATTTCAAATAGATGATACAACGTATCCATGGTGGCAGATCGTGGTTTTCCTTTGTAGGTAAAACATAAACCCTTTATAACTTAGAATATCTCATACATTCGACATTTCAATAGATTAATCACCAATTAGAAAAAAATCTTATAGAATATGATTATATGGAAAACTAATTTACTATAGTAGTATAAGAGTATGAGGATGTCTTTCTTGAGTACATGATAGTTTTACCATCCATATGATAGAAAGACTTCTCCATTGACATAATCCTTGGGATTTCACCTACATCTACAATAGTTAATTTTATGGATCCCAAAGAGATTCAAGAGTTGGGGGATTAGATGGAGGTCTTGAATATGATGGGATAAGTGAAACACTGTGTTTCCTATTGTGAATCCCTTGTGTTGTTATATATGAATTTAAATGATAGATTGAGGTTCTGACGAAATTATAATATCCTAAAAAGTTAACAAGAATAATAAGTATCAACTTACATGGATGGATGACCTATTTGATCTCTTTATCGGGAAATGATGGTTCTCTTGGATTGACCTAAAATGAGGTTATCATCAAATGTTTGTATGAAATGAGGAATTACCATAGAATATATTATTATGTTGCAGTAGTTTTAATTATTAATGGTGTTACCTTTTGTAATCAAGTGTTAACTAAATGTTTTCATAAGAATCATAAAACAAATCATTCAACATTTCATAGACTTGTTTTTAGAGGACAAAATTGGTCACTTAATTATTTACATGATAGTTAAGGAGGATTAGGAGAGACACGTGAAGAAATTCATAGGAATAAAATTTGAGAAAACAAAATAACGAGAATCTATCAAAGTATCTGTTCTAGATTTTTAGGGTCCACATTTAGGGGAATTTCATCCCAATAGGTGGAGCAGAAGTGGACCCAGAAAAAGAAAATGTAGTGTTAGCATGGTATCCACCCAATTGTGTGATGGTGGTTCATAGAATAATTGTGATTTCATGCTATTATATGATATTCATGCATGATTTCTCCGGGATATATGAGAATTTTACTAATTTGACAAGGAGTGTGTAGAATTTAATTTAGATAGAGAAGTACCAACTATATATTCATGATCTATGGAAGAGGTTGATGACTTACCCCTTCTTTATATTGCTACAGGAGGGTGATGTATAGGTGGTGTTATTTGATACCACATGGACCAGAAATGGTTTTTTTCTAATGCATAGGCCTGGAATTATTTATCATGGGTATAGGAATTTGATACATATCAGGAATAAATACTTGACATGTTAACTATAGTTTGTAACATGATTATTCAAAATGATAATGTGTGGAACTAAATTATGGGAAAGTGTTTTATCGTCTACTATGAAAATAATTTTCTTATTTATATATTCTCTCAGAAAAACGTTAACATGTTATTTAAGAGATGACTAGAGTTCATCTAGAACTATGAATTCCAGATTTTATATAATTATTGAATGGTGAAGATGGTATAATTTTCTCTCATCAAGAGGCCTTACTCAAAATTTGTTACTATGGATCCATTATATTCAACCTAATTCTATTTTTCCAATGTAGAAATGGAAGGTTCATAATATCTATCATTGATTTTTTTTACAACAACACATCTACAACATGTTAGGGAGGCTCATTATTGATATAAAAACTATGGGAAATTAATTGCTCAAATATCCACTGAGAAATCAAATGATTCATTTTTTTGATTGTTGATATCACATCATATTTAGAGGGCATACTAATATAACATTTTTATTTATGAAGGATGTTATGAGGGGGTTTAATTAAAACTCTTTGGGGGAATATCCTGGTGTTAATAAGAATTTATAAGACATACATAGTGAGTTATAGTGGCCATGAATAATGATTAGTGTATCAGAGTTATCCTCTCATTGTGTTAGTTGATAGTAGGTGAAGGTTGAGAAATAGGTTCTAGCAGGTTTAGATCAACCCCTCGATATTTTAGAGTAAATGTGTAATGAGATATCAATGAAATTCATTATGGTACTACCATTTATCTATAAAGTATTTGATTCAATCTGTGAGATCATTGAACAACTCATCAGGCGGGAATACTTCCTATCATTCAAAGGGAACAATTTTGTAGATATATTAGGACAAAATTATGTGTAGAAGGTAGTCTGGATCCATGGTGTTTCATTGATGATGATTTTAAAAAATTACACACTCCCATTGTCTTGATTATAAATATGATTACATGATTCCTTTGGGACATAGTTGTATTTGAAAAATGTATTTCTCCTTTAGAATAACGGCTATATTGAGTGGAACATTCAAGATGTTGAGGAAATATTTCGGGAATAAATTCTAGAAATTGGTCATAGTTGGTAGGATCACCCTCACATGATGGGGTTTCATACAATATTACTTACCATTCCACAAACATTATTACACCATTATAGGAATTTATGGGATACCATAATTTTCAAAACTATGGTAGAATAAACTTGGTGAGTTAGCTATAATGGGCCTAAGGATGGTTCACGCTTCCACATAGAAAGTATAGGTTATCCACGAGTGGATGATGAACACATAGAGTCATCAGAAGTCCTTTGTGAAAAAATTTGAATGTATTTGTTTTTGTAATTGAGAGATCATATGTTCCCAAACGTCTCTCCTCAATATGGATTATGTAGATTAGGCTATTGTGGAAAACTATCTGTGAGATTCATTAGAGATTTGTAGATACTCATTATAGTAGTTGGGGGTAGTGTGGAACATTGTTATAAAACTTCTACTAGACAAGGGACTCGAATCCGTTGATGTTTCATAACGAAGGATGTATGTGAACGAACCCACACTTGTTATTTAATGGAGTGAGATGAAATTCCTTGATAGATACACCTTTACATTATACCATATTAAGATTTAAGATCTCCATGAGATGATCCTCCATGTCTGAGTGATTACTTTGGTGCTTGTCTAATGGAGACTATAGAATCATTAGAATATCACCTTAGATAATTAGACATAGATTCAAGCTCAGTATCCACATCTGATTAATTTTTTTTACTATTTTTCTAATTAAATTAACTATGTAAAACTAATTTAATTTTTTTGCACATAACACGTTTAAATATACCTAGTAATATATTTAATGTTATTCCCTAAGACAACATCAGAATGCATGGCCCAGTGACCCCAGAATTGATATTTCTTATATATTAAATACATTAACATAAATCAAAAAATGTTTCTTAATAATGTTAAATAACACTATAACAATGTTACAAATAGGAAATTGAAGACCATAATTTATTTCATGCATAGTTTTTTACCATATGTACAAAAAATCCTTTTTCAGTATTTGGCATGTTGGTAACATGTTCATAAAGTCACATATAAAATAAATAAATATATAAATAATAATATTTATATATTTATGTGTCAGAAAAATGAACTAGACCACTCCTATATAAACCCCATTATATATAATTATAGTGTTATCCACATAATTAAAAGCACTAAGATGTTTAATGATTGTAATTAGAGTTTATTATTTTACTAATAGTGAATATTTACAATAATTAACAATGATTCAATTTCCATTCATTAGTTATTTTTATTTATTGTTGAATATGAAATCAATAACATGAATGCTTCAGAGATTCATGATGATAGAAGGGTGTATTCTTAAAAATGAATTAAATGTTGATTTAATGTCTGTATAAGAAAAATTGATTATTTTTTCAAAATTTAGTTGATATTATACAAGTGATTATATACACATATTCATGCATGATATAAATTCATTTTATTGTTCAATTATGTTGTTATGTCAACCAAAACATGAATATAAATAATTTAATGAATGATTACGATGTGGTTCAGTTTTAATCTCATTATTACAGATGTTTAATGATTGTAATTAGAGTTTATTGTTTTTATATATACAAAATTTATTGATTTATAATAAAAATTTTGTATTTTAAAATATTACATTTTATTAATAAAATGTAATTCCTCTTAGTATGATAGTTTAAGAAAATTAATTTAATAGAAGTTGTATATTTCTTTAACATTAATAGGTTTCAAATTTTCTATTAAAACATGATTAATAGTGGAATATGAAACATAATTATCTTTTAAACCCTTTTTTTATTTTATCCATAAAATCTAATAATTAAAAAAACTATACACCCCTCCATTGAGGCGATAATCCGTCTGTATGCTTGGATGATGATTTTGTTTTCCATGTAAGTGAAAAAAGGTGAAACAAGGTTTATTATAATTGAAAAATAAACATTATATAAACAATATTCAATTAAAAACATCCCATTTTGTACTACCCATGTTGAGTTCTGATGAATTAAGAAACATATTTCATTGTGGAGGTATTAGTATACATGTAATAATAAATCATGTATTCATTTTTCATAAGAAAATGGGGGATACATGGTTAAGGATTATTCTATGAACATAAATAATTAAAGAGCGTACCAATATTTATGTTGAAAAATTTTTATAATAAAATTATGAGCATAATGGAATGATAGAATGAAAATAAGTTATGCTACATTTATTACTCATGTTGAGCTCTTTGAGATTTCCTTGGAGGGTCTATAAGATATTGAGGGATGAGGAAAAAATATAGTTTCCCGGATAAAATGGAATAAAAATAATATTAGAGGAGGATTAAAAGATTAGTTTTATGGAATAAACTAAATATTAATATTATTATTGAATGGATAGTGATATTCCCCATTTATAATAGAAAAGGGATGAAATATTGGTAAATACAAAAACCATTTTAATAATGGTAATTAAACCTCATGGAATGTGGCTACATAAGTGAGAAATAATCAAGTAATTAAGAAATATAGTCATTAAATCCCCTACTCTTAAATTGCACATATTTTTTATGATATTTTTTAACTCATTACCAATAGATTATCTATTTTTACAATTTGTAACTTCTAAAATGTTAATAAGTTTTTATGTTACGAAGTAATCCTTTATGTAAAAAATAATAAAAATACACTTCTTATATAATTGTGATTTATGGATTCAAAATATTAAATCCTTTCAAATGGATTAAATTTATAATATATTTTTATGACAATATTAAACTAGTAAATATAAAATTAATTAATGATTTGGTTTGGAAATGTAATTTTTTTTTAAAATTTTAGATATGGGATTATTAATTGAACATAGTATATTAAAATGGATAATGATAATTATAATAAATAATTTTTTTGTGGATAAGGGTATTTAGATTTTTTTTATACATATGTACAATTTATTCAATAAAAAATGAGGTTTTCCCAAAAAATGATATTTTTCATTATTCACATAAAAATCATCCATTTTATAATAAATTTAATTTCATATTAATATAATATCAAAAATGTTATTTAAAAATTATTTTTTATGATCATATTTTAATATTCATAAATTAACCATTTAATAATAATAAAAATTAATTGAACTTTATAGAGTGCATTTTGTGATAGTTCGAAATATTATGATTATCTAATATATTAGGGTCTTGGGTATATATTACATCCCCATTAAATAATTTATTACTAGTAATTTGGTTACATATCAACTATTGATAAAATGATGATATTCCTTCTTCATAGATTCATTATGACTCCTTATTTCCTCTACATGTTTTTTTAAATTGTAATTTCCATCTGTGGCCTTTTCGAACCCTCCACACTAGGAAACCCCCCTCTTCATGAAGAGGTCACTCCGGAGAGAGCCGCAGCCGGGAAGGATCCATTTCCTGCCGAGATGGTAGAGCATCCCGGAGGGCGACATCCTGGGAATCGATGGTTCGTCCAGAAATCCCTCAGCACAGGGGGGTTGCGCATCATTTTTTCCACCCATTCAGAAACTGGGTGACCTGGTAAGGTGAGTGGATCCATGTGGAAGAAGTTTTAACCTAATGTAGACTCCCAGGATTCGAACCTTGTAACTCCTAAAAAGCAGCGTTGTTTTAACCCTCTCTTTCACCACTACGCCACTACCGATGTGTCTTGTTTCCTCAACATGTTGGGTACTTCTCCAATGGTATTTAACAAATCCTATTTCCTGATTATAAAAATTATACCCTCTATTGTTTATAATTTGGATGGGTTCTTCATTTTACAATACCTCAGCATCCAACTCAATTCATTCATATTTGATAAAATGCATTGGATCAAGAATTTATTAACATTGTAATAGATCATGGAAGGCATCATGTACATTAGTAATGTGATTCTAGAATAGAAATTATAAATCAATAACAAACATTTATTCTTATATTTTTAATTTTCAATTTATCGAGGGTTTCTCCTGAAATTTTTACCAAATCATACCACTCCCTTTCATTAGGAAGGATTACAAATAAATCATCCCTCTCTTGATATTAAATTCATTCCATATATTATTAGTATATATATTATTTATTTTGTGGTTTGATTTAATATGATCCCAGATATCCTATACATTAATAGTCATAATATCTACAAGATTGTGTACAAGTAGATTTATTTCCTTGTCATTTTTCCATATGTTTAGTGTAAGATACCTCTTCTGATATAATTCTATTTATTTAATCATCACGAATCATTATTTTGAAGACATGGGTGTATAAAAATTCCAACAATGACATATTCTGATAAGATGTACCGTGGATGTCTAGAGGATATCATCTAATCATGTATTAAAATTTTTGGATAGTAATTTTCGGATTCTTATTAGTTTTTAGATGTTAAATGGTTCTTAAATATAGTTCAATGTTGATATCCCATTGTTGATTCTTATAGAATTTCATTTTTAATTGATGTTCAATATCAGATGCAATTGATTTAGGAGTCCCATGAAGCCTTAAAAATTAGATTCTATAGGTCCGTTCAAGGAACTCAAGAAATATATTTTCGCATATCATAATGTATTTAAAATACCTAGTATGTAGATATAAAAAACACATATAACATCATAATTCTTTAGAGTAATTTTATGACCAATGAAAAAAATATTTTAATTTTATCCCACTTCTATATAGCTATAGGAATAGTTTTCTGTAATCTATTGGGATGTAGTATTTTATCTTGTAATCGTTATTATAGTACGCATCGTGAAATATAGTCAGTAGTTTTAGAATCATTACATATCACCATGAATGTTCTCTTAATTTCAAATAAATCTTTTTTACCAATATTTATAGATAAATTAGAGTGATTTTACTCATATAGTAGTTCCTTCTTCAAAAACGGAATGGATTGAACACATTTCCTCTTTCCAATCATAAATACATAATATCTGTAGATTAATCCTATAAAATTCATATAAATTACTAAATTAATATTTATTTTAATGTATCCATCATCCTACAATTATTTATTTATCTCTTATAGTATTGATGGCATCGAAATTTCATAGAAAAGGAATATTGGATCCCCTATCCAAAAAATCACCATATTCATATTTACTAGATCAATCAATATAGGATCCTTGTTAATACTCATGTAGGAAATACTTCTATTTATCCTCTTACAATGAGAATAATCCAACTTGTTTTCCATCATTATGCGGTAGTGCATCATGAAATTATTATCTTTGAGTTGTCATAACCATCATATTTTCCTTATATTCATCTCCATTGAGGAGAAGATATACTTCAAGATATTGTGGTTTGTGTATATATATATATATATTAAAATATCACCCTATATGTAGTTTATCCTTATTTTAAAATAGTAGAATATTACATCCAGATATAGTTTACAAGTCTGATAGGTTTTAGGTATTTTAATTTACATCGATGAGTGAAAAAACTACCCATCATTAGGTACAAGGATGCATTAATTTCTTTTCATTGATTCATCAATAAATAATATAAATAATTCAATTATCATGGTAACATTTATATAAATTCATTAATAATACTCCTCTTAAACACCTCAATGCCTTCATCACATTCCCTATAACATGGGAATTTAACCCCTTAATCTGTTAACAAGGATAATGTGTTTACAAAGTGGATTAGGTCTTGAATAAGCAATTGATAAAATAATATTAATCCTTGGAAAATAAGAATATAATTTTTGTTTAATATTATTTCCCATTATTTATCCAAATTTTTCTTTGAATGTCAATAAATATTTTTTCCATTGATGAAACATTTGAAATAAAAGAAACATCATTGATCCAAAATTCACATTTAATATATTTATAATACAATTAATTTTTTATAAGGCTCGCCAGATTTAATTGTAGAATAATATCATTCTACTCAGAGTTCATACAATGTGTAACAACCCTAAATCTACTACCCTGACAAGTTATCTATTTTATTAAAATGGTATATATATTATAACATAGAGGATCCTACAGTTTATTATTCTATGTAATGTGGATACAAAAATTAGTTTTAAATTGCATTGAAAATTAAATTACATCATGTGAAAACATTAGAATCATTATTATTATCCTGGAAATCCATTTCTAATTCATAATAAAATTCGTGGTTTCTTAATGAAAAGGAAAAAATATAATTTATTGATCTTAGATGATTAATAATTGTATATCATACATGAGAACCAATTATAAACACTACATCACAAAATAGAAAATTTAATTGAGTTATTCCATATCAAATAAAAACTAAAAATATAAATAAATCTATTGAAAACATAATAATTATAAAATTCAGGGATAAAAATTACTAATCATGTAGTGAAGGGATGAAAAAATTTCTATCATCTTAAATAATCCATCAAGGCCTGGATATATATTATCTTAGGTAGAATGTAAGGACTCTCGAATTACCATAAAATAGTTGTCCCATAAAACTAACCAGTGCACAAATGGGACTTATAATTTTGGCCCCACCTATCACATATTAGTCCAATGTATTCCATCACACAACAAAATAAATAATGGAATAATATTTATTTAATTAACCACATAAAATCTAATAAAATTTACTCAATTATATATATTTTAAAATATTTTTCCATATAAAAGATGTAATTTTATAGTACACCCAAATTTTAACCAATCAATGAATGAAAAATTAAATCTAGGTGAAATCCATTAAATTATAACTTAGTATTTCACAATGTTTAAATAATAACCCTTAACATGTGAAGGGTATAAGATTGCTGTAATTGACTATTCATAAGGACTGAGGTCGCAAGGTGTCTTGGAAGCCGAATACATGAATTCCTAAAGGAAGGTAACCATATCAATCACATATAATTTAATATTAATGGTTTGAAAATATATTTTATATCATCCTATCATGTCTCATTGTAGTGTAGAAATTGATGAGGGATTTGGGCATGTTAACTATGCACCATGATGATGACTCTAATGACCCACTTATCCTAATTGGCTTGAGAGTATAATGAGTCATTACAAGGCCTTAAGAGATATCCCAAAGGAGCCAAAGGCAGGCAATAAATGACGAAGGGTTTCAAAACAAGTGTGGGATGATTTACCCTATTAGAACATACCACATAACCATCAACCATAACCAAAAATATCAACTAAATGATACCTGATAAAATATAAGACAACACATCCATTTATATTATCATAAACCAATCAAAAGTACCACAGCAGAATCCCCCACTAAATTAGAGTAAATAGATGAAAGACAAACTAAAATACTACCAGACGACAGCCAGACTCCATGATCCTCAAGCTTCAAGACCCAACATCCTGAACCAGCCCAAGCATCATGAGGTAGTGATTAAAAAATGTGACACCTTACCTTGGCCAACATCCCTGTGTATGATAATCTTCAAATGCACCAACATGATAAAGAAAGGGGTGAGTAATGAAACTCAGTATGTATTCCCCAATGACTTCCCAACACATGACTCTAGGATAAAATATGTTAGCTCATTTATAGAAAACCTTTTATATAAAACAATTCCAAAACAGTTCACAATATAACATGTTCCATGTCAAAACCATTTCCAAACAAAAATCATCTTTCTCAAAAAATCAACTAAGCACAATTTCCAATCAAATTCACATTTACATATTTTTCACATTCATTCAATTTCTCATATCTACATAGCCAACCATGAATGAATCCTAGACCTCCCTATACATGCGAGTGGTGAGTTATCCTTCCACTAGGCCGTCACATAGTGGACTACCTTGACGGGGGTACTTCACACCCTTATCTGTTTCTTGTGATGGGGGTACTTCTCTCCCTTATCCATACAACCTTTTGATGGGGGTTCTTATCTCCCTTATCCATCCCAATGCATATGAGCCCACATCACCACTCATGCAAATCCATTCCCAAAACCAAAAGTGTACAAAACCATTCAATAATGCATCAATCCTTTTATTGAAAACCATTTATTTCATGCAGAAAAACCATAACCATTTTAAAATCACCATTTTAAATTAACATTAACAAATACATTCCCAAAACAAACAATTTCCATCACCCGTTACTAAAAGGGGTTTCAATCATTATTTCACAGAAGATAAACAAACCATTTCAACAAAGGAAACAATTCGAAACGAAGACTTCAAGTTCTAAGAATGTGGAATCTAGAGTGAGGCCACCTACCTCAACAATTCAGGCGAAACCAACCAACGGATTAAGAACATCAACACAACCGAGTCATCTACTCCCCAAAACCACCTTAGATTCCATCCCCTTGTATCAAAAAAACCAAAAACCGACTTAATAGTCATCCATTACATTATATCTACCCACCGTGGGCTTTGATCTATGGAACCGTCATGTTGGAGGAAGGAGATCTAAGAAAACTAAATGAAATGAGACTTACCTCGATCAACCGACCTCTAAATGCAAAGGAAACCCTCCGGATCTCATCCAAAATTCAGGGTAAGTGTTCTCCCACCTTCACCAGAGAGAGATCAAATGTTAGGGCCGTCTAGGTGAAAGAATGAGCGGGTTTAATGATAAAACAGATTAGATCCTTATAAATAGGATCTAAGATGACTACATGCACAGTTTGTCTTCATGGTTAGTCAAATCGTGTGCTAACCATGTGGTAGTCACTGCTTGGAAGGGGTGCTCTGCATGGCCTCCTCGAATAGTTTTCCCAAACTGTCTGCACACCGTGCGGTCTCCTCTATCCAAAGTGACACCACCTACACGGCTTCCACACAGTTTGGGAAACTCATACGAAGCTCGTGCGTCACCAGGTTTTTCCCATTAAAATAGTAAAAGTATCCATACTTTATCAACCATGTCAAAAAAGATTCATGTACATAAAAAGCATAAAACAAGGGTTACCTACTAGAAACTGGGGTTACTACATTCTCCCCACCAATGGCCTTTTCTTCCCTAGAAAGTATAAAACCATCACATTACTGAAAGAGTTATATCCACTAGTCTTTCATTTCTATCTTGGATTCCCATGTCTCCTCCTGAATCTTACCATTTTCCAAAAAACCCCACACTAGACCAATGATTTTTCCACACTAGAAATTATCCTTCCTATCCACAATATTTACTAGAATATGTACCAACGAACCATCTGGATCTATGTCAATGTGATCCCATCTGATGACATGGTCAGGATCGGGCTGATACTTCTTCACCTGAGATACATGGGACACATTATTCACTTCACTGAACCGTGGTGGTAATGACAACCAATACGCTACCTCACCAACACGATCTTGTATCTCAAAAGGGCCTATATATCAAGGAGATTTTTTTCCATTCTTCCCAAATCGACGATGTCCAAGCCTTGGAGAGATTCTAAAAAAGTCATGACCACTCATTGCAAACGACATCAGTCTTTGGCGATGATCCGCATAATATTTATGAAGATTCTATGTCGTATCTATCCACTTTATATCAACTGAATCTTCTCTGTTGTGTCATAGACAAGGAACTACCCAACTACTGAAGTCTCACCTGTTTCCACCCAGCATATGGAGAATGATAAGGATGCCCATACAATGGTTAAAATGGAGCCATGCATATTGAGGCTTGATAACTGTTATTGTATAAGAACACCACTAAGGGTATATGATCCTCACATGAGCCCCAAAATACATTACAAAAGCCTGAAACATGTCTTCCAATGTCTATATCGTCATTTCAGATTTTCCATCCGTCTGAGGATGATACGTCTTACTCATATTCCACATAGTTCCCATGGATTTCTATAAGTATCACCAGAAAAGATATGTGAACCTCATATCTCTATTTGAGATGATAGACACTCGTACACCATTCCTCTTTACCACTTCTCAGATATATATTTTTGAAAGATCTTCCACTGTATGTGTTTCATGAATAGAGATGAAATAGTCCGACTTGGTTCGACGATCCACTATCACCCAAATGGCATCGTATTTCCAAATCGTTCATGGAATACCTGTAACAAAATCCATTGCTATATACTCCAATTTCCACACTATAATTGGTAATGATTGTAACATACCAGCTGGTCTCTAAAGCTCTTCTTTATCCCATTGAAAGGTTACGCACCGTGAGACGAACTCGGACACCTTCCTTTTCTTGCTGCTCCACCAAAACTGTGCATTCATTGACTTATACATTTTCTGTGTACCTGATTGTACAACCCATCTGGAATGGTGTTACACATGATGGATTTGTTCCTGATCAGTTAAAGGTACAACAATCTAATCTCAAAACCGAAAAACTGAACTCACATCCAGCTTCCATCCCTTAATGGTCTCCCCACCATTGAGTTTTGAACTCATTGCAACACTATCTACATTGGATGCATGTTCCTCCTTTACTATCTCCACCAAATCTGGAACGAGCACAACTGGAAAGAAAACCATAACATCATCTCGGTCTTCACATTCCATACGCATCTCAGCTAGGACTGACATCAACTGCCACTCCTCGGAATATTATTTCACCAAGTGACTATACAAATATTTGCTTAATGCATCGGCTAATAAATTTCCATTACTCGGTGAATACATCAAGTCAAACTAAAAAATTTGAAAATACTCCACCCATCTCCTCTTCCTTAGATTCAAATATCGTTGTGAGAAAATATGCTTCAAACTCTTATGATCTGTAAAAATTGTGAATTTCTAACCAAAGAGATAATGTCTCCATGTTTCAATGCATGGATAACTGCATCCAACTCCAAATCATGTGTTGGGTAGTTCATTTCCTGTGCTCTCAACTGTCTTGATCCATAAGAAAAAACATGGTATCCTTGCATGATAAAATATCCCAACCCAGATCCTGAAGCGTCACAATACAACACGTACCCCAGTCCTGATTTAGGAAAAATCAAGATTGGTGCTGATGTAAGGCGAACTTTCAACACTTGAAAAGATCTCTGACATTCCTTAGTCCAATGAAATGCACTGTTCTTCTTTGTCAATGATGTCATAGGCGAAGCTAGTCATGAGAAGTCACACACAATGTGTTGGTAATAACCAGATAGACCAAGAAATCACCGTACTTAAAAGGCATTCAGAGGAAAGTACCAATAAAGAACAACTTCTATCTTTTCTGGATCCACTGAAACTCCATTCCCAGAAACAACACGGCCCATAAAGCATACCTATAGAATCCAAAAATCGCACTTTGATAATTTGACATGCAACTATTTGTCTCTCAATATTTTCAACACTATTGCCAACTGTTGCTCGTGCTCAGCGCTTTTTCATGAATACACCAATATGTCGTCCAAAAAATCCACAACAAAAGATTCCAAGTACTACTGAAATATCTAATTCATCAATTCCATAATGACTGATGGTGCATTTTAAAGACCAAAAGTCATGACTACATATTCTTAGTGGCCATATCTTCTTCTGAAGGCTGTCTTCAGAATATCCACCATCCGAACTCGCAACTGGTGATATCCTGACCGCAAGTCAGTCTTAGAGAACCACTAATCTCCCCTCAATTGATCAAACATGTCATCAATGTGTGGAAGAGGATATCTATTCATTTTCATAATTTGGTTAAGTTTACGATAATCCACACATATCCTCAATGTTCAATCTAATTTCCTTACAATCAAAACTGGTCCTGCCCACAGAGACACGCTTGGCCGAAAGAAACCATTGTTTCCAGTTCTTCCAACTGCACTTTCAATTATTTTAACTCCGTTGGTTTCATCCTATAAGATGAAAGTGATATAGGATTGGTCACTAGAAGGAGATAAATCATATACTCCACTTGTAAAACCCCTAGCATCCATGATATGCTTCTCATTCAATAATGCAATAGCTTGCATTGTACGGAACTTCGAGTTCTAAAACACCGTGACTAATCAAAGTTGCTGTTATGAATAGTAATAACCACTTTTTAAAACTATAGAAATTTTATATTTTAAAATGGACTTCATTTTTGGATTCGGAAAATCGAAATTAGCCTATTTTGAATTTTTGGTATTTTTCTGAGAACATATAATTTTTTATGAATAGTGAAAAATACTTAAAAACAACTTTTTTAATAAAAATAATTTATAGTGATAAATTATACTATTTAGTGGTTTTAAATAATAATTAGAATATATTTTTACCATTTTATCCAATGGTGGTCATTAGAATTAACTTAACATTGAAATTGGGCATGAACAATTGTCAATCTTTTGATATAAATTGTTTCTTAAAAACACGCTATTTGTTGTGACAGCGGGAATTAATTATAAAATTAATTAATGAAACTTATATTTTTGGAATTTTGTAAAATAGACATCATTTTTGAATTCGGAATATCAATTATAGCTTAGGGTGAAATTTTGGCATTGTTCTGAAAAACTTCAATTTTGGATGAATAGTGAAACCCCGAAGTGGTAGTTAAATAACTGATTTTTTGTTTCAATGAAATATTACCACCTCTGTGATTTGATTTTCAAAAATACAACATACACGGTTTTCATTAAGAAGTAAAATGTGGTTCAATGAGATTAAAATAATTTTTGGTGAAAAGTAGCTTTTATGTTCTAAATCGCGATTAGAGGTAATTAGTGTAGTTTAAGGTAAAAATAATGTTTCAATAATATGAGATGAGCTTGAAACTTGTCCTACTCCTATTGGATGAGTCATGGCCAACCAAGACAACCCATGGGTCATCTTGAGGACCCCATGGAGCCACATTTGTTGGAAAATGTCATTAATATATATTTATTTAATGTTAAAGTAAAAAATGACACAAACATGAAACGTTTTACTAAAACAACTTTTACATGGGGTTATACAAGTCATATTTTTGACTATAAATAGTCATTGTAAAGATATAAATATTTCCTACATCATTGTATTTTTTTTATAATTTTTAGAAATTAAATAAATTAAATTATGTATGACATCATTATGATGCAGCGATGACCTTATTATTTAATGATTTTAATAAAATGAAATGATAATGTACAATCCAAGGCTTACACTTGTCCAAAGATTATTGGATGGGTATATTTCGAACCCTTATCACCTTAGACACGAATTATATAAGTTTGGGACCTTTAGAATCCGAAAATAATTGTATAATAATGTAAAATTTCCTTACTTTCCAAGAGTGCCCCTCCTCTCCTCTTATAAAAGGCCCCCACATCTACCACCTCATTCACACTTTCAAGCCATTTGGCTCGTCCAACCTCTGCACAAATACTCTCCCAACATCCCCCTATTACTCCTAGAATCCTCACTTTGGGCAGAACTCTTCCCAAGGAAGCCTTTTGGCTCAAATCAAAAAGAGTTACCCGATTTTGAGGTAATGTCTTCTTTAATGTTGTTTTGTTTTATTTTTATTCTCCAACCCCCTAAACTCTTTTTATTAATTTATTTTGTAACAAAACCAGTATCCTAAATATACTAGGATGTTGTTATAAGAATAATTTGAGCTACACGTACACACACCTACATCTAATGGTTAAAGAACATACGGTTTCTGTGGATGGCGAATTTCTGCCTCACGAAACGATGATTGTTCAACACTCATATAACACCTTCAAAGGTGTCCATTAAGATGCCACTATATTTATATATGATATATGATATATTTATGTTTTACTTATGCTTCTGTATTTCTCATTTATGGCATATTTTATGATTTCCATTATGGGTAAACGCGATAATTTCATTTTAGGAAGTGCGGACTACCGCCCCCTCAAAGTGATTTGAATCTTTAATTCCATATGTGGGATGTATAAAGGATGGAGTAAATAGTATTATACAATATATTATACTGGAATTATATTATAAATTTATATCATTATTATTTCATTCCATTAAATACGAAATAGAAATGAAAGTAGCGTTCATGCGTGCGTACGGCTTACCGTCTCCATGAACGGTGCATTTCATTTATTACCTCTAAATGTTATGTAATATTATAAATGAATGTATATACTGGATATATATGATATATATAAAATCTAAATCATTTATATAATTCTGGAGATAATGGATATTCTACCACATAAACAACTTGTAATTATAAGAAGTTTATTGTTGACTCAAGTACCAAAGATCGACAAAACGACCGTTATTAACTTAAATAATTACATAATGTTCATATAATTGTAATAAGTGATATAAAAGGATAATGAAATTGAAAATGGTTATTAATAAGGTATATATTAACTCTAGTGTATTATTCAGGAGGTTAATGAACGGTTGAGTCAAGTCAGACACGAGGTAAGGGAACTTCTTAACCCAACTTCTATTCTTTGGGTTAATCTCCTACATTCAAATTATGTCATGATATTATTATGTCCTATCTTGTATTTTTACATTATTTATGTGTACATATAGTGATTAAACATTATATATGTACTTTATTTAAAAAAAATGATCTTTTTAAGGACTTCGTCTCAATCCCCTTTCATTGAGGCATATTTGGTTTTATACACAACATTCTTTTATACTGTGTATAAACCCCTTTTACTTTTACGTTTATTAAAAAGGAATCTTTTTATACGAAGCGTTTTGCTAAACGACAAAAGGGAATTTTTTTCTTTTCGTACTTATGCGGAGACAACGACTTCTCCGCTGCCGTGACCATTATTTGAGTTTCGGCTTCCTCTACAAGCCATCATTTTTTTAATGAAAAATAAATGCAAAGTGTTAACTTCATTTTATTTTGGTATTGAAAATGGTTTTGAAAGTGTTTTTATTATATCAATGTGTTGTATTGATATCTTGTGATTGAAATGTGGAAATGTTATGTTTCCATTATGCATGTTTTATGTGATACGATTATGTTATGGTTTATGATATGTTTAAACCTATTCATATGAGGAATGTATTGGACTTAATAAGTGACGGGTGGAGCCCGCTATAGCTCCTCGATGCATCGGTAGGTCTCATGAGACAAATAGATGTGGAATTGGCCGAGGCCCTTTCCCAATTTGATTTATGGTTTTGGCCGAGGCCTTAATCATTTTAGACGTCTTGGACGAGGCCTTGACAAAATGTTTTAGAATGTCTGGAATTATACATTCCCTCATTATGAAAGTGGTTATTGATATTGCATGTGATTATTCGACCAGTAGAATATCCATGTGAAGAAGTGAATGGCATTATCTCATTTTACTTTTTCCATATTATGTTGAAGTTCATGTTTAAAAGGCTTTTGTTTTAGTTATACATTGCCTTAATTGTTTATGTTTATTGATGAAAGCTTCCGGTATATTGTTATCCTTACTATGAATCTGAGCTCACACCTTTCAACGTTTTAATATTTTCCAGTATGTGAAGAAGTATTTTATGAATGACCTGCAGGGGTAGTCAGAAAGTTATATGAGTGTGGACTATGAAGACCATGTTATTGTAGTTTGTTTACTTTTTGATGTAATGAAAGACTTATGAATGTATCTAGTGTTTCCAAGGCTACTAAACTAATCGGTCTTTCGAGACTTGATCTTTTGTGATCATGTCAATGTTACGAAGTAATGCACCGACTCTGGGTAGCTGGGGTTGGGGCGTTATAGTTGGTATCAGAGGTAGTTTAGTACTAACCTTGGAAGATAGATTTAGATAAACTCTTATTAGAGCACATAGCCCGAAGATAGACTTTGAGGATTATTATAGAAGAACATCCTAGAATTTTGGTATTTTAGAGATATTGTGAGTTTTCCGAGTAATACATCTCTGTCTGGATACGAGCAGTTAGAGGCGGCTCTGGCAAAGATGTACCTAGGGTTAAAACCCAAAAACACCGCTTTGAGCTAGACTCGAACGGGAACTGGTGCATGACAACGGGCCTTGCTGCACTCTTGGTTACGACACTCCCGGGGGATATGCTTAGGATAATTCTCATTTTCTTTACAAACCACTATGAACGGTTATGAGTATATACTTCCTCAAAGAAAACCTTTTTTTGATTATGGATTATATCCATAAATAGTTCAATTTATGTAAAGTGTTTTACAAATATGGAAATTATGTATTTTAATTCATAAACTAATCTAGTTTATGCCATTGTATAGAAATGGCGCCTAGTGGAAGGAATGGAAACCGTATCAATGAACGCACTCTGTGTAGGGATTTCCCTCCTGCTCAAGATAATTATTGTGGATCTGGAGATACAACTGGTGCTGATCAACTTATTACCATACTGGGATAACTCACTGAAGTTATGAATAATAACCTTACTCGTTTGGATCACCCTGATCCACAACGTGGAGGATCAATGTTAGACCGCTTCATGAGGCAAAAACCACCAACATTTAATGGAGGTACAAATCCGTTAGTAGCTGAGCAATGGATAAACTCCATAGAAAAAAATATTCCATGCCTTAGGGAGTAGCGAAAGGGAGAAGGTTGTCATGGTAGTCTACCGCCTCACTGGAGATGCCGATCAATGGTGGTCATTGATTCAAAACACAAAGGAAGATGAAGAAGTATCAAATATGGAATGGAGAGAGTTCAAAGATCTTTTCTTAGAAAAATACTTTCCTAATGACCATAGAGCAGATATGGAAAGGCAATTTCTGTGTCTGAAACAAAAGGAGGATGAGAATGTCGCAAAGTATGAGGCCAACTTTACAAGGTTAGAGAGGTATGCTTCAGATTATATACGTAACCCAAGAGGTAAGATTGATTGTTTCATTGATGGGTTAAAACCATTTCTCCGTCGAGCTTTAGTATCACAATCGTTCTCAACATACGAAGATATTGTCTCATGTGCTATCAAGACAGAAAAGGAATTCTCTAAGTCTTATGACAACAAAGTAAAGCAAGAGAAGAAGAGAACGGTGGAACAAGAGACAGATAAATGGAAAAGGGAAAGAAGGATTTTCCATTATGTGATAATTGTGGAAAGAATCACCCTGGTACTTGCCTAAAAGGAATGGGAGTTTGTTATAAATGTGGGGGAAAAGGTCTCCAGGCGCGTGATTGCAAGGGAAAGAAAGAGCCTATCAATGTTGAATGCTAAAATTGCAGGGAAATGGGGCATTATGCAAATGAATGTCCTAAGCGTCAGGGAAACTTACCTCAGAAAAGGCCAAGGGATCAAGGCCAATCTTATGCTGTGACTACAGTTGAAGCGGAATAATTAATGTATTGGTGCTTTTGGACTCATGGATTATATTCTGGTTATTATAATAATGTGATATATAAGGATTGTACTGCCGTACTTGTTGATTTATGTAAGGTTTTAATATGATGAAGGTAATCATATTTTTAGTATGTGACAAAAAGAGAAACTTTAATTTGTTTGAGGAATCTGATGTTACAATTGATTTTGGAATTTAGAGTCCTTTTAGAGAAAGTCTGGACATAGTTATTTTGGATAACTATAAAGGATGGAATGGATTAAGTTGAACTTTGGATAGTATTGTTTATGGTTAAAACATTTATGAAGATTATTTTTGGAATAGTATAGTACTACATTTTTAGGAAAAGGACAACCTGCAGGGTGGGGCATAACCTGTCGCGTCGGACAAAGCTGCAGGAATCGAACCGAAAATCATAGTGCGATAGGCCATTATTTCCTACCACTAGCCTACAGGAGGTCCCTGGTTATTACAAAATAATTTTACTAATCTAAATGGTCTGTGTTAACATTTGGAACCTTATACAATTAGGATAAGTATAATATTTTTGGGTTCTATTATCTTTTTGAGTGAAAGGTGAGTTGAAGGTTGAAACTCTAATTCTCAGGGATAAATATATCGATACCTATCTATTATTCAATGAATAAATTAATTCTTAAACTTTAGTAAAGGGATATTAAAACAAAAATATGTGTTATCCCAATACCTTATGTCTTGTTGAACTGATGATATTTTAAATCAACATAGATTGAAGGCTTTGAGGCCCTCAATTTGACAGTTGATTGTGATTGATGACCTCAATCACTCCCTATGAATATTTACGTTTTCCTCCAATTATATGTCTCTAATTTCCACCAATGTTCTCGTAATCGAGATCATAATTGGTTGGTGACTTTTTCATTTCCCTTTCCCTCTTATTAAGGCTAAATTTTGTTAATCTTATTTCCGATGTGGGTTTTCCACAAAGGTATTTTCTCTTTTCAACCTTTTATTTTCAAAGAAAAAAATTTCAAATTGAGAGGACGCAATTTATTGAAAGAGGGGAAAATGTAACACCCCGAGTTTCCATGATACGCTTCTCATTCAATAATGCAATAGCTTGCATTGTACGCAACTTCGAGTTCAAAAACACCGCGACTAATCAAAGAAGCCGTTATGAATAGTAATAACCGCTTTTTAAAATTATAGAAATTTTATATTTTAAAATGGACTTCATTTTTGGATTCGGAATATCGAAATTATCCTATGTTGAATTTTTGGTATTTTTCTGAGAACTTCTAATTTTTTATGAATAGTGAAAAATACATAAAAACAACTTTTTTAATCAAAATAATTTATAGTGATAAATTATACTATTTAGTGGTTTTAAAGTATAATTAGAATATATTTTTACCATTTTATCCAATGGTGGTCATTAGAATTAACTTAACATTGAGATTGGGCATGAACAATTGTCAATCTTTTGATATAAATTGTTTCTTAAAAACACGCTATTTGTTGGGACAGTGGGAATTAATTATAAAATTAATTAATGAAACATATATGTTTAGAATATTGTAAAATAGACATCATTTTTGAATTCGTAATATCAATTATAGCTTAGGGTGAAATTTTGGCATTGTTCTGAAAAACTTCAATTTTTGATGAATAGAGAAACCCCTAAGTGGTAGTTAAATAACTGATTTTTCATTTAAATGAAATATTACCACCTCTGTGATTTGATTTTCAAAAATCCGACATACATGGTGGTCATTAAGAAGTAAAATGTGATTCAATGAGATTAAAATAATTTTTGGTGAATAGTAACTTTTAAGTTCGTAATCACGATTAGAGGTAATTAGTGTAGATTAAGGTAAAAATAATGTTTCAATAATATGAGATGAGCTTTACACTTGTCCTAACTCTATTGGATGAGTCATTGCAGACCAAGAAAACCCATTGGTCAACTTGGGGACCCCATGGAGCCACTTTGGTTGGAAAATGACATTAATATATATATATTTAATGTTAAAGTAAAAAATGACACAAACATGAAATGTTTTACTAAAAAACATTTTACATGGGGTTATACAATTCATATTTTTGACTATAAATATTCATTGGAAAGATAAAATTATTTCCTACATCATAGTATTTTTTTTATAATTTTTAGAAATTAAATAAATTAAATTATTTATGACATCATTATGATGCAGCGATGACCTCATTATTTAACGATTTTAATAAAATGAAAATATAATGTACAATCCAAGCCATAAACTTGTCCAAAGACTAATGTATGGGTATATTTAGAACCCTTATCACCTTATCCACTAATTATATAAGTGTGGGACCTTTAGAATCCGAAAAGCATTGTATAATAATGTAAACTTTCCTTACTTTCCAAGAGTGCCACTCCTCTCCTCCTATAAAAGTCCCCCACCTCTACTTCCTCATTAACACTTTCAAGCCATTTGGCTCGGCCAACCACTGCCCAAATACTCTAACAAATTCCACCTCTTACTCCTAGAAGCCTCACTTTGGGCATAACTCTTCCCAAGGAAGCCTTTGGCTCAAATCAAAAAGAGTTACCCGATTTTGAGGTAATGTCTTCTTTAATGTTGTTTTGTTTTATTTTTCTTCTCCAACCCCATAAACTCTTTTTATTAATTTCTTTTGTAACAACACCAGTATCCTAAATATAATAGGATGTTTTTATAAGAAGGATTAGAGCTACACTTACACACACCTACATCTAATGGTTAAATAACATACGGTTTCTGTGGATGGCGAATTTCTGCCTCACGAAATGATGATTGTTCAACACTCATATAACACCTTCAATGGTGGCCATTAAGATTCCACTATATTTATATATGATATATAATATATTTATGTATTACTTATTCTTCTATATTTCTCATTTATGGCATACCTTATTATTTCCATTATGGGTTAACGCGATAATTTCATTTTAGGAAGTGTGGACTACCGCCCCCTCAAAGTGATTTGAATCGTTAATGCCATATGTGGGATGTATAAAGGATGGAGTAAAAGGTATTATACACTATATTATACTGGAATTATATTATACATTTATATCATTATGATTTAATTCCATTAATTACGAAATAGAAATGAAAGTAGCGTTCATGCGTACGTACGGCTTACCGTCTCCATGAACGGTGCATTTCATTTCTTACCTCTAAATATTACGTAATATTATAAATGAATGTATATACTGGATATATATGATATATATGACATCTAAATCGTGAATATAATTCTAGATATAATGGATTTTCTACCACATAAACAACTTGTAATTATAAGAAGTTTATTGTTGACTCAAGTACCAAAGATCGACAAAACGACAGTTATTAAATTAAATAATTACATAATGTTCATATCATTGTAATAAGTGATATAAAAAGGATAATGAAATTGAAAATGGTTCTTAATAAGGTATATATTAACTCTAGTGTATTATTCAGGAGGTTAAAGAACGGTTGGGTCAAGTCAGACACGAGGTAAGAGAACTTCTTAACCCAACTTCTATTCTTTGGGTGAATCTCCTACTTTCAAATTATGCCATGATATTATTATGTCCTACCTTGTATTTTTACATTATTTATGTGTACTTATAGTGAATACACATTATAGATGTACTTTATTTAAAAAAAATGATCTTTTTAAGGACTTCGTCTCAATCCCCTTTCATTGAGGCATATTTGGTTTTATACACAACTTTCTTTTATACGGTGTATAAACCCCTTTGACTTTTATGTTTATTCAAAAGGAATCTTTTTATACGAAGTGTTTTTCTAAACAACAAAAGGGAATGTTTTTCTTTCCGTACTTATGTGGCGACAATGACTTCTCCGCCGTTGTGACCATTATTTGAGTTTTGGCTTCCTCTACAAGCCATCATTTTTTTTAATGAAAAATAAATACAAAGTTTTAGCTTCCTTTTATTTTGGTATTGAAAACGGTTTTGAATGCGTTTTTATTATATCAATGTGTTGTATTGATATCTCGTGATTGAAATGTGGAAATGTTATGTTTCCTTTATGCATCGGTAGGTCTCAATGTGACGGGTGGAGCCCGCTATAGCTCCTCGATGCATCGGTAGGTCTCATGAGACAACTAGACGTGGAATTGGCCGAGGCCCTTTCCCAATTTGATTTATGGTTTTGGCCGAGGCCTTAATCATTTTAGATGTCTTGGACGAGGCCTTGACAAAATGTTTCAGAATGTCTGGAATTATACATTCCCTCATTATGAAAGTGGTTATTGATATTTCATGTGATTATTCGACCAGTAGAATATCCATGTGAATAATTGAATGGCATTATCTCATTTTACTTTTGCCATATTATGTTGATGTTCATGTTTAAAAGGATTTTGTTTTAGTTATAAATTGCCTTAAATGTTTATGTTTATTGATGAAAGCTTCCACTATATTGTTATCCTTACTGAGCATCTGAGCTCACCCCTTTCAACGTTTTAATATTTTCCAGGATGTGAAGAAGTATTTTATGAATGACCTGCAGGGGTAGTCAGAAAGGGATATGAGTGTGGACTATGAAGACCATGTTATTGTAGTTTGTTTTCTTTTTGATGTAATGAATGATTTATGAATGTATCTAGTGATTCCAAGGCTACTAAACTAATCGTTCTTTCGAGACTTGATCTTTTGTGATCATGCCAATGTTACTAAGTAATGCACCGACTCTGGGTAGCTGGGGTCGGGGCGTTACACCACTTCTCTTACATGTGGTCACCCTGAGAAGTTACTAGGAAAAACATCAGGAAATTGATCCGCGACTACTGAAAAACTGTTATTCGGGATCTCGTCCATTGTTTCCATGTTTAACGCTACCAAATAGTAAGAGATCATTTCCAGTAATGGAGCCAACAAGCCTTTTGCACCTACCTTTACCACTCATTCTTAACTAAAGAGATGTTCAATGCCATCCTTAGTCATGAAGTTGTTGGTTCTGCTATAACAGTTGATGTGAGCCCTGAACTCTATCAACCAATCGATACCCATGATTATATCCTAAACATCCATCTCTAGCACAGAGAAATCCCATTTCATTTCATCTCCATCAAAAGTTATAGAACATGGTCAACACACAATGGATCTACATTCTCTTTCACCGATAAGAGTTTAATGATTTATCACAGAAGGCATCATTTCATGTTTAAATTTCAGCAAATCTGCAATATGAGAAGCAAGAAAAGAATGTGATGCACCAGTATCGAATAACACTATCATGAGGGTAGAATTCATACGAATCTTACCTCTCACCGTAGATGGTCCAGACTGGTCATCCAAAATCACTTGTTCTGCTCCATACAATTAATTTTTTGCTGCACTTTTCTCCTTTTTTCCTTGTTGAGATTGCCCTTCTTGATGAGTCATGGTATTCCTAGAATCACTATAGCTAACTCTGTTCTCCTGGCGAGACTGATTTTTCTGTCCTCACCCTGACGAAGCATATGATGCTTGCGACACCTAAGAAGTGTCACAAACACACGACCGCAGAGCACTGTGACAATATCGCTGAAAGTGCCCCATCTTATTGTAATTTTGGCATGCTCTCAATGGTGATGTACATTATCATTTCATGTGACCAATAGATCCACATTGAAAACACACACCTTTCATCATGGGTCATGGAGGAAGATTCACTAATCCAGCCATCTGATTCTGATTCGCACTCCCACCTTGGTGTATGTGTCCCTCTTCAGCTTGTTCCTAGCATTAGAGTTCCCAACCATTCTCATGGGTATAATCATAATTCCTCCTCTCATAACTCGTGAGATGTCTCATTAATCTACTATTTCTCTGTTTACCATCTCTGTATAATCTGTAATATAGAGCACATTTATCATCAAGTGAATCTACTGTCGCAACCCCGATTCAAAGATAAGTGCTTTTAGTGATGCACTTGCAGCAACGTCCAGTGAAAAGTGCACTAAATCCATGAATATATCTTCATACTCAGTGACAGAACGATTCTCCTACTTCAGGATGAAAATGTCATTTGTCCTCTGGATCTTGAACGTGTGGTTATAGAATTGGTTATTGAACAATTCCTCAAATTCCTCCCATCTCAGGCCTTGATCCACCTTAGCCTGCACCACTAGCTCCCACCACTGTCTTGAAAGATCCTCCAACATATATGTCACCAACGTTATTTTCAGTTATACTAGGGTGTCGATGAAATAGAAGATATGATTCAGCCTACTCAGCCACACCACCAACCTTTCTTGTTTAGAATCACCAAGAAAGATGGGTGGATTCTTCTTCTATAACTGGACGGAATGGTCAACATCCCTTGACTCATCCCTCCAATTCCCCGTGTCCACTGCCTAAAATGCTTAAACTATACTTTGGACATTCTACTGGTTCACATATCGCTCAGGTGAGACCACATTATCCACAGCCTCTTCAGTTTGGTTTCAACAACGCGTAACAGGTGCCATTTTCTATACAAACATCGCACGCCGTTAGTCTCATTACCTAGAAACTGAAGGCTGAGCATTTCAATTTTCTATCACATCACTATCCCAACATTGATTTCCAACCATCATGTTTTTACACATTTACCCATTTATAAGAAAAAATATTTTCTTTCCTTTAAAAATCAATAAATTTTCAAAATATATCAACAATTATTTTTTCAAAATCATTTATTTGAAATCAATTTTAATATTTTAATAAATCACTCTTTTTTATCAAACCATAATACATTTCTCAAAATGATATATGAAATCCTAGTGGGATGAAATTCCTATAATGCATGTCATTCTCATCTCAATGGCTAAACCCATGACAATGAGATTTGTTATCCTATATGTGTCTTCAAAACACTTATGTCCCCAACTCCTTGGTAACTAGAAGTTCGACATAAAAAGGTTAGTAAAAACATTTTATGCTCTACACTCCATGTTCCGACAATCCTACCCATTCCCATGATAACCATCCAAGGAGTCATTACTAGGCCTTAAACAACATCCCCAAGGTTGAAATGGATGTCAATAAATGCCGAAGGGTTTCAAAACAAGTGGGGGTACAATTTACCAATTTAGAACATACCATAGAACCAACAACCATAACCAAACTAATAAACTAAATGATTCATGATAAAACCAAAGACAACTCAACCATTTATATTTTCACAAACCAATAAAAACTACCATAGAGGAAACCATTACTATATTAGAGTAAACAGCTGAATGACATACAAAAAGACTACAAGTTGACCGCCCACCTCCATGATCCACAAGCTCCATGCTCCAACATCACAAACCAGCCCACGCATCACGAAGTAGACCTAAAATCATGTGACACCTTACCTTTCCCAACATCATGGTGTATGACATTTTCAAAACCACCAACATGCCAAAGCGGGGGGTGAGTCACGAAAATCATTAGTTTTTCCCCGATGACTTCCAACCCATGCCTCTAGGATAAAACATGTTAACAAATTTTTATAAAACTATTTATATAAAACAATTCCTAAACATTTCACAATATAACAAGTTCCATGTTAAAACCATTTTCCAACAAAAACCATATTTCTCAAGAAAAGAAACCACGGATAGTATCCAATCAAATTCCCATTTTCATCACTGGCACATTCATTCCATTTCACAAATCCACAAAATAGTCATTCCATGAAACATGTACCTCCATATACTCGCGAGTGGTGAGCTACCCTTCCACTAAGCAGTCACATGGTGGACAACCTTGAAAGGGTTACTTCATGCCCTTATCCATCCCTTTTTATGGGGGTTATTCTCACCCTTATCGATCAAAACTTTTGATTTGGGTACTTCTCGCCCTTATCCATCCCAATGCATATGAACATACACCACAACCCATGCAAATCCATGCCCAAAACCAAGTGTCTTAAAAACCTTTCAATAAAGCATCACCACTTTTATTAAAAACCATTTCTTTCAAGAAGAAAAACCATAACCTGTTTAAAATCACCCTTTTAAATTCACATCAATATACTGTTTCCAAAAACACACAATTTCTGCTACCTATTACTAAAAGGGGTTTCAACAATTATTTTACAGCATATAAAAAACCATTTCAAAAATGAAAACAATTTGAAACTAATCCTTCATGTTCTAAGAAAGAGGAATCGAGTGTGAAGCCACCTCCCTCATCAATTTAGGTGAAACCAACCGACGGACGAAGAACGCCAACACAACTGAGTCAACTACTCCCTGAAACATCCTTAGATTCCTTCCCCTTGTAACAAAAAACCAAAACCTAACATAAAATTCATCCACTACCTTAGATCTACCCACCGTGGGTATAGATATAAGGATCCCTCAAGAGGGAGGAAGTAGATCTAGGAAAACTAAAGCAACCGAGACTTACCTCGATCAACCGGCCTCTAAACGCCAAGGAAACCCTCCTGATCACTTCCAATATGAATGGTAAGTGTTCTCCCAACTTCACAAGAAAGAAATCCAGATTTAGGGCCATCTAGGAGGAAAAATGAGTGGGTTTAATGATAAAATAGATTATATCCTTAAACATAGGATCTAAGTTGACTCTGTGCATGTTTAGTCCGCACAGTTAGTCAAATATTGCGCTAACTGTGAAGTAGTCACTACTTGGAAGGGGCGCTCCGCACGACCTTCTCACATGATTTTCCCAAACCGTGCGCACACCGTGCGGTCTCTTCTGTCCAATGTGACACAACGTGCACGGATTCCGCATGATTTGGGAAACCTGTGCGATGCTCGTGAGTCACAAAATTTTTTCCTTTAACACTTTAAAATTCTCCAAACATTCGCAACAAATTCTCATACGATTCATGTACTTGAAAATTATAAAACAAGTTTTACTTGCCCGGAACCATGGGTACTACAATTACTGAGATATAACCAATGAAATATTTTATGGGTTATTACCCCTAGATGAATCGGCGAAAAAACCACATCAACTGTTAGTATCTATAAATGGATTTATTTTTTGGAAAACCAAACAGAGATTACATGAAAAAAATTATAGGATGGTTTTATAGATATATAATAGTTAATTAAATTTAAAGTCTTTGATAAAGGTTATATTGGGACGAAATATGTAATATCTATTTAAAAATTAATTAATTTTTTTATAATAACATATAATTTTAATACCAAATTACATTAAATGAAAACAAGAAAATACATTATAATAATGGAATTACAACTAACAATGAAATAAGAAGATTAGGGGCCCTTTACCATCTTGAGATTCTATTCATAAAGATATACCTTTGAAAAAACATAACACATAATGATTGATGATTGAGAAATGGAATAGACTCATTTGGTGGAAAAGGATGGGGGAACACCTATTTTTTTGAATGAACGGGATGTGTGGTTGGGAATTTATACATGAGGTGGGTTATTTAGAAGAGATTAAATATCTATTATTTTACTACATAATCCAACAAAATGTGGGTTAAACAAAGTATAATAAATTTTTGTGCCTATTAATGTTGGAGTGATAATGTGTGGGTTTGAATTATGTTGTAAATTCTAGAATCACATTCCCAAAAATATTTTTAATTCATTGTATCTAGAAGAAATTTATCACAAAAATAGAATTTTTTGTTCCAAAATGTAAAATATAAATTTTCAAAACAAAATTAATATTTTTATGGAATAATTTATACATGTTTTATTAAATTTTGATTAAATAAATATTTCATAATTATTTTAGTTATTCTCAATTAATAATTATTTTATAAAATCACAGTGTTTGTAATACAATAACTTTAGAAATTTTAACAAAATATCGACATTATAAAAAATTCTTTAAATTGATCATATTATAATAATGATGTGTATGTGTAAAAAATAATTTTATCATATAGAACAATTATCAAAATTTATTAAGATTTACATTGTTATAGAATTATTATTTTTTAAAAAAAAATACATATTTTAAGAGCATAATTAAAATTCTAGACATTATAAAAAATAATTAGGAAATTACTAAAATATAATATAATTTAAAACCTATATTATAATGTTATTTCAAGAATATAATATTTATTTATTACATAAATATTTATTAGTAAGAATATTTTTATCGGATTTTATTGATAGTCTCCAATAATAGAATTTAGTTTTTTTTAAAATAATATTGATGGTCACACAATTTAAAATACATATCCATCAATAATAATGACCACTAATTTCTTTAAATAATTTTAATAATGTATATTTTCCATATTGGATAACTTTCATAATGAAGAACAATCACATTTACATATAAAAACACAATAATTCTCATTTCATCAATCTATACATCGCTTATAATGGTTTTTACATTAAAATTTATAATGTTTGTCAATTTCCAAATGAGTCACTTTTTTATCTTTATGACATGGGAATTATTTATGTGGTAATTAAAACCTTTGTATTTCCTTTTAGTGAATATAATTTTATGTATTGTGCATTTCCCTTTACAATTCGATATTTTTCCAGTCTATAATTATTAATAACATGTAATCTTATTAATAAATTTATTAGTATTTCACTGTGTTTTCCTGGGGTGAAAGTGGGCATTTAAATTCATATTATTGTAAAGTGAATGTGTGATTATCAATTAATTAAATACATAATTAATAAATTTATTATGAAAAAGTTTTATTAACCATTTTAAAATGTACTTTTAAAATAATAAAACAAAAAAATTAATATGTTAAATTTAATTCAATTAGTAATTAAATGGAAAATAATTTTAATCTGAAATGAATAATAACATATTAGTTAAACTTAACCATAAATTATGTCATGAATGAAAAAATGAAATTATCTAAAATGGTACGGTGTTATAATTTAATATTAATGAAAACATGTTTAATATGTTTTAACTATAATCTTACAATATCATAATCACAATGATTATGTGAAGTTAAAAAAAATTTGTAACTGGAATTTAGTTATAAAATAATCATATATATTAAAATAGTTTTTTTACATTATAAAATAGATTTATATGCATATAAAGTGTGTATTGTGGAAATAGTCAGTCATGGAGAATTTTGGTAATAATTTCACCCCTGTTGCCCTTTGGTCATGGGACTAAGCCCTATGGCCTTTCTAGACGATATGTGGTTTCTCTTGAAGAAAAATCATATATTTACCTTAAATAGTTTTTTTAAATAGAGTTCCATTATCCTAAAAAAATATTAAAATTTATAACATCATGGAAAAATAAATTTTTTATTAAGATAAAAAAATATATTTATCATTTACAATTATATTTATGAAATAATGATTATTGAAATGTTATTTGGAAATTTAAGATGTTATATTCTACCCCTTAAAGAAATTATATCCAAAAATATTTATTATTACTTAATAAAAATTATACCTATCATTATCTACAGGTTATCATTAATCAAGACATATCTACTAAAGTGATACAAATCATATTTTCTCAGAGAAGATATGGTATGATAGATTTCCAATCATAAAAGGAATGTAATATGATTTTCATCATTTTATTACAAACATGATTCCTTATATTTTTATGATTGAATGATTTTTCTATAAAAAACAATTCTAAAGTAAATATTACCAGGCACTCAAATTTTATGGTATACTTTGGATGCTTAATGATAATTCAATATACATTCACGAGATGAAACAATGAATCATATGAATTTTTAATTCTATCAATTCTTTTTTCCATGTATATAAGTGAAATCATTATTGAATGATTTATGAGAATTGAACATTAGTTCTTTGTAGTTTGGATCCTGAACATATAGTTTTGAAATTTCATTTCTATCTTTTTTTCCATAAAAACATCTAATGTAAACTTATTAGAGTGGTTGGAAAGATTTACTATTTTATAAATATATAAATAATCATAAAATTTGAAAAATAAAATAGTTATATGCTACTTGAAGATCACATTTCTCTATGAATTTATTTATGGTGATAATAACTTTTCTTGTTTTTGACATTGTAAATAATCAATAATATCCCTTTTGGTACATCCCAATTTGAATAATATGAGAATTTTTTGTATTTAATATATAATAATGTAATTTTAATAATGTTCATAATATCTAAGAATAGTATGAGTGTTTCATATATTGTATAGTAAACTGGATGTAAGAATAATTTGAGAAAATATTGTAGCATCGAGAAATCATGATTTTATATTAATATTGTTGTTAAATTATCTAGGATGGATAGGTTAGTCGTTCTAGATTCAATTTCCAATATCTTGTTATAAAAAACTCAATATATATGAATTGAAAAATTAATACATGAAATGATCTACTAACCACATTATTATAATTTAAGTAGCTTCCACATAGTTCTTATATTTACATAGAACCAAAATAATTAACCACGATAGGTGAAAAATATCTAAAGAGAATAAATGTATATAATTTTGGACTTATACATTATATTAATGTCTATGGTATCAATATCGTAGAATACCATACTATAAAATAAGCCTATAATACACTTCAATCAATCTTGGATTCTTTTGTTTGGGTTATCTCATACTATTAATTGTATTTCACAAATAACTATCCCAAAATATCCATTATCATTATTACAAATCATTAAAATCAATTATCATAAAATTTAAAATATCTTATATTGGAAAAATTAAAATATTAAATAAAATATTTCATAAATTACATGTCATTATGTTTCCATCCATGTTTTCCAATATAATGTTTCTAATATGTTTAAACTAAGTTCTTCTAAATTTCATTCATATGTATTCTAATAATCATTCCTTTTATATGAATTATAGAGACCCTAACACTAGTACCCTAGAGGATGTGTATATTATTTTATAATAGTACAAAGTTATCAAAATAGAGGATCCTATATTTTATTTGTCTCCAGAAAGATGATAAATAAATGATATTTAAGCCAAATTTAAAACAAAATTATGTCATTCGAAAAAATAATGGAATTATTATTCTCCTTGGAAAACATTTTTCGTCGCTTTTAGTCTTCTAGGTTTCCAGGGGAAAGGAAAACATTATAAAGGTGTCAGCTCAGATCATCTGTAAGGCTGTATCATACAACAAAATAAATTATATATTATATATTATGAAAATAATAAATAAATATTGTTATTTCATAATTAATAAAAATTATAAATTTCATAAATCCAAGTCCAATATATCAACACATAAATTAATAGATTGAGGAAAAAAATACTTCAGTAATAGGAATGGAAAATTTTGGGCATCTTAAACATGTAATTCATGCCTTATTCCATGAAATATTACATAAAAATTAATGATCCTTCCAATAACATATCATAGTAGTATCATGATAGCTACTAGTGCACTAAGGTATATATAATTCTCATCCCCAATAATAACTATATAGTCTAATTCATTCCATCACATAAGAAATTATCACATGGTATAATTAGTAATGGGTAAAAAATATGAATAGATATGAAAATTCAGCAATGGAATATATCATATATTATTTCTACATCTAAAAAATAATTATATGGTATAGAAAAAATTTCCATAACCAATGAATCGGTAAACATATCTTTTTGAAATCCAAAAAATAATAATTGTGGACATCACATTGTACAAATAAAAAACCAAAAAAGTGAATGATATGAGAATTTAGTCATTTTCCTTCAAATGGAATATGGTTTAACGGTTTATAGGTAGACAGAAACTTTCATTCCCAAGAGAGGGAGACTATTGAAATGGTAGATAAATCATTCATAATGGTTTGTAAATTGAACATAGATCATCCAATAACATCCTCTCGAGAGTTTCGAATCAGGTGCACAGTAAGGGCCCATTCTCCATGCCCATGGAAGATGATCATGATATAACTGACCAATTATATTTGTGTTTATTTCCCCTAGATGAATCTGATTCAACCACACTTCAACTTGTTGTGTCCTTATAATTATTTTTTTTCTTGGAAAATTAGACACAATACTTGAAAATTATTATAGGATGGGTTTATAGTTATGGGAATGTTATATTATTTTAATGTTTTAGAGAATAGATATAATTATATGGAATATATAGTGTTACAATGAAAATACATAAAATAGTTGATAAAAAATGAAAATAAAATAATTTCAAAATATGAAAATTAATCATAAATACCTTATAACAAAAAAAATCTAACTAAACATTAATGATTTGGATTGGGAACCCATACCTCTCTTGAGCTTTATAGCTTAGAGGAAACCCGTAGGAAAACAACATACATACATATTGAAGACAATACCATGGAAGAGATTTCTTGGGTTATGTATGATATGGTAACATAATATTTTTTTGTGAGAGAATGGGAATCGAGGGTGGGTATTTAAACATGATGAGGGGCTATATTAAGGAAAAATATTAGTTATTTTACTATAAACGCTAAACATTATGGGTGGAATGAATTGTATATATATTTTTGTATTATTAAGGAGTGTGTTTGTGTGGGTTGGCATTCAATTAATTCCCAATTAGAAAATCCACTTTCATCTAACATATTTAATGAACATAATCTAAAAAATTTATATAAAAAATAAAATATTTTGTTCTAAAATTTTAATTATAAGTTTATAAAATAAGTTTAATATTATTTTAAAATATTTTGTTTCTATTATATTTTTTTATTGAATAAATTTTTTATAAATTTTATAATAATGACGATGAAATAAAGATGTTACAAAATGAAATTTCTCATAAAATGGTAATTTTCACTTTTTCACCAAAAAATAATCATTTTCAGAATTTTAATTTAAATTAACCATAATAAAATTTTAATATGATAAATAAAAAATTGAATAATATTTTAGGAAAACAATATTCGAAAAATGAATATATTAATTTTTAAAATATAAATCCTTATTTTTGGAAAATTAATAATTTTCATAGCATAATAATCATTCTGGCAGTCATAAAAACTAGACACGACATCGTTAATATATATTATAATTTATAAATATATTTATATAATCAAATAAAAATACATGTTTATTTAAATCTTATAAAATTTTAATATAACATTTTCATAATGAATATATTTTTACTCTCCATTATTCCTATTTCAGTTATACCATAAAATTATTTGAATAAAAACATTGTTACATCTATGTAACCAGTAATAATAATGAACTTATATCTTATTAACAAATGGTTACAATGTATACTATTCATATTCCAAGATAGTTATAATGGAAAATGACAATATTTAATTATAAATTCACCTCACTTCTCACATCATCATTCAATATATTTCATACAGTGGTTTTTAAACATAAATTTATAATGAATATTTTTCTTCCAAATTCATTACTTTTTTAAATTATTTTTGGTATGGGAAATTGTTTTGGGTTAAAAAATAAAATGGAATTTCTTTTATTCAATGTAATTTTTTTTCACTATGTAAATCTATTAACTATTCCTAGTTTTAATATTATATATTTATGCACGATGTATATTTTTTTTAGAAAATATAATAATCATTTTTTGTGTCAACATGTCTCAATAGTTTTCATTTTATTAGATATTCTCATACAGTAAATTTATTTTTCTCAAATAATGAAATAAATCATTATTTATTTTTTATGTTTTTTAAGTGTTACTTATACATATAAAATGTTTTCTTAATATTCAAAAAATTATACATAGAATAAGAGAAAATATAAACATTTATAAATTAAATTACCTATAATGTAAACCATAAATTAATAATAACATATTATCTATATTTAATCAATCATTTTATCATGTTTCACATAGAATATCATATGAATATACCACAAATAGTTATATATTAAAATTTAATGTTTTAAAATTTTGCATCATACTTTGTTAACCATTAAATTATAATCACTTAACTACCCTTATGAAGTGAAAATAAAATTGCTAGTAAAAGGAGTACATATATCAATTAAAATTATATAAATAAAAATAATTATGTATAAGATGAAATATATGTACTCATATATATATATATATATATTATATGGATGAAGGGCGTAGGGTATAATTAAGTTTTTTGGTTGGTGTTGTACCCCTATATCCCTTCGATCATGTGCAAGATCCCATAACCACGCAAGTTGTAATGGGTTGTCGCTCTATTCATGAGAAAACATTTTCATAAAACCATTTTAATAATTATGTTTACATTTTCTAGAAAAATATATATTCAAATAAATTCGATGATAAATCATGGGTTTATTAAATAATTTAAATTTATTTAGAAATTATAAATCCATTTCAGAATGAAAAATTGTAAAATTGTTCATAGAAAATCTATCTTATTAAATTGAATATCATGTTATCATCATTGAATAATTTGATAAATTATTAAAGGGAATCCTTGAATAACTTTTACATTGGATCTATGAAGATAGATGGTCTATTAATCAATCCAGTGTTCATTATTGTAAATTCATTATGTGTAATCCTCGTTTAAAATTATATCATTGTTATATCATCATTGTTGACCATTATAAGATTATAAACAATGAAAATACTAATATTTAAAATTTATTGGGATCCTTTATGTTCATCAAATAATACATCATTTTTTGGTATATTATAATTATTCATTATAGTAATCAAATTGATCTTATGATAGATAATTCATTATCTCATAGACCAATCATTATTTATCATAAATAAAATAGGGTTTCCCTATAGGGAAACACTATGGTTAATTAATTACTTATCAAAAAAATCCAACAGTTATTTCATCAACCCCACAAAAACCACAAGTTACAGTTTGTAGAGAGTTTTTGATATATCTCTTACATCAAGAATGAGTTCAATGTGAACTCATCGTCTTGATCCAATAGATGATAATGTAATTCATTATGAAAAATATCGAATATTTTTTATACCACATGTACATCCTCTATTATTAGTATATATTCCTTATAAATATATCACACTAGATTATACTATTTTTTGATATTTTGGATTTGGAGAGATAATTATAGAGGATCTTGACCTTATTTAGATGCTGATGTATCCCCTATAAATATAACAGATCCCAACTCACCATTACGAATAACAAACTCATTCTATTGGAAATAAATTTTTTTATTATACGTTGAAATCCAATCCATAACCTACATAATATCCATGTCAAGAATATGTATATAAATCAGGATTGTATGTAGGGTTTGTCTGTGAGTCATAATAGGAACTCATTAAAAAAATTTGATTAAAATAACATATACACTATGTCTCTTAAATGAAAACTAAATTAATTGAGTATTATATAATGATTCAATATTCTATAAAAACATGAATGATATTCAATTACAATATTCAAATCCTATTTATTTTTATATGAAAAAATTCCATAAAATATTTTTCATTTTCTATAATAATTAGGATAAATGAATAGTTTTCATTAAATCTGGTACCTACGATTTCTAATGAACTTATTATGATTAAAACATTAGTAACAAATATTATAAAAACACATTTATAGTATTTATATGAAATTATTAGTAAAAAAACCATTCCCAGTGGATATAATAAATTTGTAGTCTTGGAAGACTAAATACATATAAAAATTACATTTGAAAAACCAATATAAAACATGAACAAATTTAAATAACACTATTATCCCTTTAATTGTGTCCCATGAATATTAAATATAGTTCTCATATAGTTATCCTTGAATTAGGGAGAAAAATATTAGTTATCTTTGATTCTTAGTAAGGAGTTTCATACTGGATAATCAATCATAACATAAAAATGGAAAAATCGATATAAACAATAAGAATCCACAATAAACTGATACTGATATAATTTTATATCCACAAAAATAAATGAAAAAAATTATAAGTATAATAATTCATCTCATATAGTAGGAATCCATAATATCGAACACCAAAACATGTTTTCAATGACGTGTTCAAAGACACTATTCTAATATTGGGAGAGGTATACATAAAAGAAATTAAAATTTTTCCCTTAAGACCAGTTGATGATTTGAGGGTCTATATATTGTTGTTACACATCATTAACATGTTTAACATAAATAATTTCCACATAATTATCAATAGAAATACTCATACTACTCCCTATAAAACCTTTGTAGATGAAAAAATAGATATTCATATAATAAAAAAAATCTAAAAAAACTTCATATTTTTTCAATGTAATAATGTGTATGTCTATTTGAACATCCTATAATCAACATAGTAGAAAATTTGTAACATCAATGTAACATGAAGTACTTTTATCAATGAATTTTAGTGGTTAAGGTACATTCAACATGATGATTTATCCATGGAAGACAATAATCGGCTTCAATCGTTGGCCGTGATAGTATTCTGAGGAAATTGTAGGAAATATTCTTCATCATGGTTCATAAAGGGAACATATATATAATAAATATTGATCCCATTGTGTCTAGCTAGGTGTGAATTTTTAGCCCACTCATCTTAAATTGTTATTATGATTGAGTTAATGGTCAAACAATTTTTTTAGGGTGATTAACTATAAATAAAAATTTTCTATAGATATATAGTCATTCTTATATCTTGATAGCGAAATATTTTATTTTAAACTACACAATCTTATATATATCAAATAATATGATTATTTTCCACCATGGAAATATTCAGTTTTAATGTGGTTATGGTAACTCTTGAATACAAAATATTATGATGTTGGGAAAACATACATATTACTAAATCCGAGGATATTCAAATTTTTTTTAGATAAAATTATTCCATGGAAATTTATGAACCTTAAAAATATATATATGTTGTGAACATTGCATGAAAACCAAATAATAGAAATTGAGATTGAAACAATCACAAATTACATTGGTTAAAATTTAATCCAATCATCTTGAAAAAGATAGATAAAATTTACCATCAAATATAATGTATAAAATGAATTTCATTAAATGAAATTTGAATGAGTGTGCATATTCCAAAAAAATAGTGGAAATTAGGTCCATGATTCGAAGCATGTCTTTCAGAGTGGAATTTGATGGTGAAAATCCTTACCTATTTTCCTGAAATTGATGAACATACATTAACCTCTGGAATCAAAAATATATTAATAACATAATTAATAACATTACATAAACAAATTATATTATATTATTTATATATAGAAATTATTTATTTTAAATCTATTTAGTTTTCAAACCTACAGTCTCACACTGGGTGTTTATAGTTTGATCAGTTATACTACTTTCCTAATCATGGAATATGTATTCATTCATCTTAAAAAATAAATAATTTAAGGCTAATTAATATTACAAATACGGATTATTTATAATAATTTATATTATTTAAAATACCTTTAAATTTTTTTTAATTCATTATCTTTGAAAATAAAGTCGATAACTAGGATTTTTAGGTTATTATTGACAATCGAAGAGTTTCATCATTATTAATTAAAAAAATATATATTTTTCATCTATATAAATAAAAATAAATCATTATTAACCCATTTATTTCAGTTAATTATAGTAATTGTGTTATCATATTCATTCTTGTTATAAATTGATAATATTTATCAAGTTGTTGGTTAAATCAATGAAAAGATTAACATGCCATGATTTAATGAATTATTGTCAAGAATTACAGTTATATTAGAATTATACTAGAAGAATTATGATATTATTTTTCCTTTATTAATGGGTTATATTAATATTTCATGTAATATTAATAATAAGTAACCAATACAAATATATTATATATTACTAATAAAGTTCATTTCATACTAGTATGTTTATTTAAGAGGATTGATTTTATAGTGATTCTTATTATTTATATTATTTTATGGATATTTAATTTTTATTTAATAAAATACATTAGTGAAATAAATATCATAGATAAATTTTAATCCCTTTAATAATTTCATCCATAAATGTAGGTAATAAATAAAATTGAATACACCACTCTATGTAGGAGTTAATCCTTAAGTACACATAGATAATGATATCATTTCCTATAGAAAATAAGAAATGAGAAACATGGAATATATTATAACATATATAAAAATGTTAAATATAAATATATCATAGATAATTACTAATTGACCCTTTTTTATCACCCTTCATATGAAGTAAATGAAAATATATGACATTTCATTGTGGAGGTAATTTCCTCTACATATGTCCGAATAATATTTTCATTTGTCCTAAGTAATATGGGATATGTAGTAAAATATAGCTTCCTTAATAAAATAAAAGTTTTAATCTTACAAATATTGATTCTAACTTATAAGTGTGATAGAATGAAATATTTAAACTAAGATAGATGGAATGAAATTAATTACAACACTATTACACTTGTTGAGAAAACTGAGATTTCCCTTGAGGATATATAGTAAATAATGTCCTCAAGATATAATATTATGAAAATTGATAATTAATGTAGTATAATATTTAATGGGGCGGAATAAGGGGTTGTATTCTTATGTAAAATGAATTCCATGAGTGGTATTAATTATGTAGTGATAAGGACATTTTATAATTGAAAAGAGGTGATTTTTTTTATAAATTCCCATAACTTTTAAATAACTAGAAATCAATATGAATAAACAATATTCAAATACTATTAAATAATATTGTGGGAAGTAAATAATTTAATTAAATCCTATACCATTTAGTTTAACACATGTTTTCAACTCCTTACAATTATATTTTCCATTTTGACCAATTGAACTTTTACCTTGTTAAATAGATTTTACCCAAATAATTTATCAAATATCTCCAAAAATAATATGGACCCCTATAGAATATATGGGATCAGATATTTAATATTGTAAATTCATTTAATATAATAAAATTTCCAAAAAATAAATTACTATTGTTTAGTTCTAAATATATAATGCATTAAAAATGATTTACTAAAAAATGTGACTTCGGTTTCGAGATATCATATTTAGGTTTTTAAAGGAAACATAATATTTTATAATTTAAAATGATACTTATAAAAAATATATTTTCACATAATATGTGTATAAGATATGAAAAATCACACTCCTATATTTGGTGCAAAAATCATTATCTTTTAATTTTTGGTTTTCATATTGAAGAAGGTGAGAAACTTTTTTGACAATAAAAACCATAAAAAATCAAAATGAAATATTGGATCACTTTTATTATAAATGAGATTTTAGTTTTTTAACATTTTGAAATTACTATAAAATACTTTAAAAAAATAACCCACATCTTTAAAATTAAATTTATCCTACTTATCCTAGATTATCTTATTTCAAAAGAAGTTATCACTATCATCAATATGAAGCCGTTATATATAAAATACATTAAATAAAAGAATTTTTCACCACCATGATTTCAATCAAGGTATTTCCCTATTTTTTCATCATACATTTTCCTTCAATTTCCTTAGACATTTGGTGAAAACAATCGGTGTTTTCAGTTTAACAATAGGTGGCACATATTTAGAGGATGTTGTGAATCATTACAAGGAAACTCTGTGGCTTATTGCTTATCGATAATGGATACTACACAATTGCTTCAGGGTTTGGAATTCTATTTAGGAGAACCGGGTGACATGGACATGTCACAAATATTTTTTTCATTTCCCCCCACATTTGGATTTAAATCCAAATCCCCCTTCTTCTTCCCCATTAAAGATTCTCAGCCCTAGGTGCATCCTCCCATACCTCTTTATCCATTGAAACAACTTTTGGTGGTGATTTTTCAGGTATTTATCAAATATTCATCAAGAAATTATTTTATTTCATGGTTTATTCAACATTTCAAGGGTTTCTCATCTTATTTCTTGGGGTTTTCAATTTTTAGTGGGTAGGGTGACATTTTTATGCTACTATATAGTTCATTAATGATCAATTGAGATGATAATGGTTTAATTTTTTCATTATAGTGTTCTATTTAGGTGTGGTTGTTGTTTTGGATTGTTTTCAAGAAATTTCTACACTCGAGTCAGGTGGTTCCATGATTAAAAATTATTTGGTGACATTGATATGTTTTATTTTCTTCTTATTTATGTTCTATGCATTCTTTGTGAGTTGAAAAATGCGTTTTTGGAATGGTTTTAAGATGTGTATGATTTTAAAGTGGTTTTCCAAATTGTAAGTTGTCGTTTCAAGTGAGTTCCTTTATTTTGACTCTTGAATTTTTTTAATAAATTGTTGTAGTAGTTTATAAATTGTGAATGTGCTTTGGAACATGATTTTGGTTGGAGTTTGTGTGACTATGAATTATAAAGGGTTTTCACTTATGAGAAATGCTGGTTTTAATTACATGTTCACATTTCATGTGTTTGTATGCGAATGTGGTGATGTATATATTTCATGAAAATTGGTAATTGAGAAGAAAAGGGAATCCAAGGTATCTAGATGGGTATAGAAGAACAAGAATTCCGGAGATTCGGATTGGTTAAGCTGGAATTACCCTAGTAGGTTGATTCTAGTTGACATAGAAGTGAAAAATCTAGGATTCACATTTTTTGATTCATCACTATAACTATAACTAAATTATTATGATGATCAGAGACCACTAAGCCCTTGGGATGTACCCTCCTAATAGATCGTGCATAAGAAATATGTTGGTTATGGTTTTTATAACATGTTTCACTAATATATGTTATTTCTATTGTCCCATTTTTTTTCTAATTAATATAGGGTTCTCATGTGACCTTGTTATCTATTACTATGTTGTACCATCCAATGACATATAGTTTCCCTTTTTTATACTTTATTTGAAACCACGATTATTTGGGGAAATTTTTCTCTTTGAATGTGGGTTTCTTTAAAATGATACCTATGAAAATTGTTCCAGTCTCCTTTCATAACATAATAATGTAAAATTTCATACAATTCTATTTGAATGGAATAAATTAATTAGATACAATTCTTATAGGTTTTGGATCACATCATACATACAAATTCATGTGTTTGTTGAAAATTTTGTTTTTGACTAAGGTCAAGGAAATGTGTTTCTGGAGATAGCAGTTCAGGTTGCTAGTGGTATCCTATAACTGGTTTTTGTGTTGGTTTAAATAGGATGATGATCCACTTGTTTCATGGGGATTTTTCGGAAATTTCTGAAATCCCATTTTTATTATGTTTCATTTCACTTTTTCCTAAAATTGTTAAAATATTAAATATGGAATTTGTTATTCCTTGTTTGAAATGGTTTATTTATCATTTTTTTATTATTTCCTCATGGTTTTTTATGTTTATGTAAATTTATGAAATCATTACCATGGAATGTTGTTGATACACATGCACTCTTTTCTAGTGCATGGTGATCAGAAACACCCATTGAGACATTCTGTGGATCATGTCTGGTGTTGGGTTGGATTTCACTCTATAATGGTTTGTGAAAACATGATATCAAAGCGTATCACTCTCTATTTGGTAATGTTATTTTGGAATGTTTCTAGATAGAATAATGTTAGGACTATCGAGTATTGATTTTCTAGTTTCGAGAAGGGTTCCTCTCTATCAAACCTCGTAAGAGATCTTGAGTCACCACAAGATGATGGTTTTTTATTTGAATTCTCCACTATGTGATATGTACAGGCTGCAAATTGTATAAAAAACCAGGTGGGGTGGAGTATTTTGGTTAGGGTTTCATGATATAGTGATGGATTTTATTTGTATGTATTCATGAAATCTTTGTATTGTGATATGAATTCAAGCAAAATGATTGGTTGTATTTATAGTTTTTCTTCTGGTTGTTGTGTCTTGTAGAAAAATTCATCCTCAACGAATTCTTGTGAAACCACAAGATAAGGATAGTGAGAGATAGAGATTTATTCTTCACCAATTGATTTTAGATGTTTCAAAGAAGAGGTTTGGGATATCTATGATTTTAGAAAATGTGAGGGCCCTGATATTACTTGGGATGGGGAATCCAACACAAGTCTTAGGAAGGAAAATGCACAAGAGTTCCTCAAGAATAAACATACCTCTTTCAAAGGTACTATAGAACCACATGAATATTATGAATTGATTTAGAAGTTAGATCATACGATCATATTCTCGATACACTTAAGGCTATCAGGGAAAATGTTCCTCCTTCTGTTGGAAGGTTCCAATCGAAGGGGTGGTACTTAATGGTGTAGGATGGAAAGCATGAGAAGATTAATTAGAAAGACTATATGGATGCTTTCAATGAGATTTATTTTCTCGATGTCCTGACCTACACTAGATACCTGGTTTTTATGGATCTTTTCCATTGAGATTGGTCTGTGATGGAGTACGGAAACCTCTTTATTGAGTTAGTTAGGAAAAAAATGAGTTCCTATACAACTATAAAATTAAGAATCAATGGTTCAATATGAGGTTGTTGCCATAGATTTATTCTAATGTTTTCTCATTTATGATGACAAACTATGATGAGGTTATTCATTGTTCATGTATGGTAGAGATTGATTGTAAGGGAAATTTTGTTTCCTTTGCGGTTTTGAAAACACCATGCATTGACCACTCATTAGAGAATAATAATATGTGGGATGAGTATGGGATGAAGGGGGTGGTTGTTCATGCCATACATATAGGGAGTCCTCGTATGTGGGTTCTGATGCAGGGTTAATTGCGTGGCATCAGAGTGAGATAAAAATTCACATATGACCTGTATAGAAATATAATCACCATTAGAACTATACATGTAAGTGGGTTCATGATTTGGAGTTCATAGTGGTAGGTATGGATCATCATCCATGTAGTTTTTGTTTAGGGAAGATCCATAGGGAAGCATTCATTCTCAGAATCAAACATTGACATGGATTTTTCATGTTATGGATATAGTAATAATAATATCTGATGTAAGGCCTAGGGTGGTTCTAGGTACCATAATAATATCACCATCTTTAGGTATTGTTCAATATGATACATGTTATTCTATATCTTTTGACTATATCTTCCTTGTGTATGTTATAATGAATCAAACTAAATTTTTTTCGTATGAGATGGAATTCGAAAAAACTATTGTTAAGAATAAATAGAAGGGTATATGAATTCATTCTTATTTACTCATCATGTCTTGGTTTAAGATGTAATGGAATTTCCTTATTTTAGAAATGGACCTCTTTTATGTGGTCATCAGTGTGGATTTGATTCCGTATTTTAATGCACACTTATAGTATTATAGACGGCAAGTGAGATTTTTGGAACCTGATTGTACTACCAATGTTTTTTCATGGAAAATGGGATCCTCAATCAGATTAGGTTAGTATTTCATTTTGGAGTTAGGAAACATCAATATTCAGGTATAATATCTCATGTTGGAGGAAAATTGTGGTTCTCACGATTGTGGATTACCTCATGTGGTAAACGAGTTCCCAGAGGATTTTTATGATTATTTTTAAGGGTTGTATTCAAAGAGGAATGTGAAGATATCTCTCAATTTGGTGCTTGGAACATAGTCAATATCACATACCTCGTAATATATTTACCCCACAATGTTGATTGAATTAATGTTAGAACTAAAATTATTTGAATATGAGGGATTCATTCATCCAAGCATCTCTCCTTTGGACACCATAGTCTTATTTCTATAGAATGCTAATGGATCCCACCAGTAGTGCATAGATTACAAAAATTTGAATAAAGTGAGGAATATGAACAAGTAACATTTTTCACCGCAATTAAAAACTTCTTGATCATCTTAAGTGGGAGAGGTGGTTTCTTAAAATTTACCTATGTTCTGGTTGTCACCATGTCTGAGGGAGGGAAGGGGAAATCCCGAAAATAGCATTCCAAATAAGATATGTCCATTTTTATTACCTGGTAATTCATATTGGGTTGAATAATTATACAAAATTGTTTATGGATCTCATTATATGTTATTACACAAGTATCTCAATTCCTTCATTGTGGTATTTCATGGACAATATAATTGTATTTTCCAAATCTGAGGAGGATCATGAGTGGAATCCACAGATCCTGTTGGGAACTATTCGGGTCCATAACCTCAATGCCTAATTTTCTATGTGTTCCTTATGGATCAAAGGGGTGATGTTTATACAACATTTTATCTCATAAAAAGAGGTTTCATTGGAACCTAAGAATATAAGTGCGCTATTGTTCTGGGATAAGCTGAAGAATTATATTTAGATTAGAATAATATTCGGCCTGGTTGAATATAACATCTCCTTAATTTGGGACCTCAATAGGCTGTATTTCCCTATGAAGTCACTCAAATATAAGGGGCTGATGTTTGAATTGATCATAGAGTGGCTTACGTCCTTCTAGAATCTAAAACTTATATTTACTACTGCTCATTTGTCGATCATTCTAGAATCTACGAGATGATATGTAGTTCATTATAAAGCCTCATATATGGGTCTCAGGTGTGTTCTTATGTAGAATGACCGTGTGGTGGCATATGGTTCTCTCTAATTATGACCACATGAAAAGAACTACCGAACCCAAAACCTAGAATTAGAATAAATTATTAATTCTCTAAATACATGGACCCATTATCTTTTTTGGGAGAAAATTTTGGTTCTTTATAAACAAATGAGTTTCTGCACTATTTTCTCCAAAAAATGAAATGAATTTAAGATAATGTCGATGGGTTAAGTATCTCTAGGGATTATGCATTGATATTTTTATACCCTAGGAAATAATATGATTTTCAATGTTCTTTTGAGAAAAAACATTCGTGTGTAAGTGTTGAAGGAGTCCAGTGATGAGTGGACGTTGATGGAGCATTATTCTCAGTTGCACTTTAGGAATATGGAAAACTGTGGAGGTGTGTTACGAGATAGTATCCAATTGAAAACATCTTGTATGATGTTTATTCAGAAGGAGTATCCTAATTATATGTTATTCAAGTAGTCCTAATGTTACTTCATGGTGGCGATTTGCCTTAGGATTGGTCTTCATCTCATGACAGAGTTTTGTTCCTAAATGATGGCTTCGTGGTGCACATATCTTTGATAATAGTGGTTATGTAAGATATTCCCCACTCTCATGGGGTTCCTCATCTTGGTTATATATATGTATTATTATTTTCATCAGAATTTTTAGCGTCTATGGGTTAGGTGGGATGTTGGTGACAACGTATTGGGGTTTTATACATACTAGCAATTTATGGAAGAGTACCAAATTCCCTCTGATGTGCACCAAGCACTACAAATTTCTATATGGGAGGTAATGAGATCAACATGAACATTATTATTATATTTATTCATAAAAAGTGGGTACATATTTATATTTGGGTTGTTATTGGCCATTTTACCATATATTTACATTTCATTCCGATTAGAGATTCAGTAAATGGGAATGAGTTGTACTGATTGTATGATTAGTTTGTTGTGAGGAATCATGGTGTTCTATTAGAAATTACCTTACACAGGGACCCAATTTTATATATTGGTCCTATGACGCCCTTCAAAAAGTAATGAAATCATCGGTAAAACTAAGCATGACTTTCCAACCAAAGAAAATATGTTCATATTGAAATAAAAAATCAGATGTAGGAGGAAATACTTTGGGTGTCTGTCTTTGATTTCTATGGTTCATGTGATTTTCATTTTAGATTGGTTGAGTTTTTTTATAAAATATCTAGTAATCCTATATTCAAATGGATCATTTTGAGGAGATCTATGGTTGTCCATGTCGGTATCCCTTTTGACAGGATGAGGTAGGAGAAACAACACTATTGGTACTCAGCTCAGTGAAATAGAAGTTTGAGGAGGTTAATCTGATCACGAATTGGTTATTGATATCATAGATTCACAACACATCTATGATGATCATATGAACCAACATCCAGAGATTACTATGGGTGACTAGGTCTTCCAGAATGTGTCACCTTGCTTGGGTCACCATTGTTTGGGAAAACAAGGGATTATAACGCCATGTTATGTCGGAATGTTCAAGATCATCGAATGGGTCGGTATGGTGGACAAAAAATTATGTTTTAATATTCAGTTGACATCAATTCATGATATATTTCTAGTTTATCAGATGAAAAATTAAAACCTAGATCAGTCACATGAATTTAATTAGGATGTTTTGGAAATAGATCCTTATTTTTCGCTGCATGAGAGGCCATTATTCGTTGTGGATTCCCAAAAGAAATTTCTCCATGGGATTTCTATCCTACTAGAATGGGTCCTTTGAAAACATTGTAATTATGTTAATGAGAAATGGTAAAATAAGTCCTGGGTTGAGCAAGAGTATCCTTTTTTATTCCTTGATCTCACATTGGAATGATATTCAACAAGCTAAAAATTTTCATGGTGGAAAAATTGTCAAAACCGTGATTTAATTTGTGGTATTTTTCTATTTTTATTGGTCTTAAATTTTTCGTAGTTTTTTCATGTTTACATGTTGATAATTGGATTTTTGGGTTAAATGAAGGTGGCACATAGTTTCCACATAGTTAGGGGAAATCATACACCTTTCTGAGGAAACAATGTGCCAAGGTACCATTTTTGGACATTACGAAATCACATGGAATGATAGTGGTTAGTTATTCCTTGTGAATAATCTTGTGTAATTTCCCTTTTGGTCAGTGGCTACTATATGGTTTCCATGTGGTGTTTCATACCATAAGGTAAATCCATAGGCCCATTCCAAGTCATTAAAAATTGGAATTTAACATTTTACCCTCCTTAGATTTAACCACAAATCCCCACTATTCTTCCCCATTTGGGATTCTCACCCCTAGGTGACTCCTCCAAATCCTATTTCTCCCTTGGATATCAATTTTGGTGGTGGTTTTGTGAGATTTCTCCAAGATTCATCACAAAAGACCCTTATTTCTTTGTTTATTATCTTTTCTACGTTTTCTCATCTTATTTCCTTGGTTTTTGTATTTCTAGTGGGTAGGGTAATATTTTTATTATCGGATATTATTCATTAGTGATAAATTTTAATTTTTATAATATAACAATTATTTTATAGTATTATCTTGATGTGATAGTGTTTTTTTCAATATTTTATAGAAATTTCTACACTTGAGTTATGTGGCTCTATGATTAATCATTATTTGGTGATTTTTATACTCATTATTTTCTTCATATTTGTGTTATTTGTATGGTATATGAGGTGAATAATGTATTTTTTATTGTTTTTAAGATGTGTATGGTTTGAATGTTTCTTTTCTAAGATAAAGTGGTTGTATTCATGTTTGTTCCATTATTGAGATTTTTTTAAAGTGTTTCATAAATTGTGCTAGTGGTATAATATTTTTTTAATGTGGTGTATAACATGATTTAAGGTGGATTTAGTGTGGAAAATAATTTAAAAACTGACTTCACATATGAGAAATGGTTGTTTTTTATTTGTTTCTTGCATTGATTTTGTGTGTATGTGAATGTTGTGATGTATATGTGGAATGAGAAAAGGGATTTGAGAACAAAGTGGAATCAAAGGTATCTTGATGGGAATAATCAAACTAGTACGCTACTGATTTAGAAGAGGAATGCATGAATTCTTCTTATATATTCATGCCCTGAAATTTGAAATTCCCATATTAACATAAAATGATAGAAAATTAATATTATATATAAATTATAATGATTATTAGAGACCCATAAATCATGGGGATGTTCCCTCATAGTGGTTCATTCATGATAAATCTACTGGATAAGGTTGATATACATTGTTTCCCCATGATATGAGGTTCATAATGTCCAGTTTTCTCTATTTCATATATAGTTCTCCCATGAAACAGTGCTTTATTATGATGTTTTAGCATATAATAGCATACGATAGACCATTGGTATACATAATTATAAAGAATAATTATATTGGAAAAGGTTTTTATTTAAATGTGATTTACCTTGAAATGGTTCATTTGAAAATGATTCTTATATCCTTTAATAAAAAATGAATAAAAATATTCTTATACTGTTTGGGGCATGGAAGGGCATTATTGGTTGGTATCTTCTAGGATTTTTCTCACACCCTACATACAACATTGGGTTTATATAGATCTTGTTATGTTTGAATCAGGTAAATACAAGGTGTTGCGCGAGGATGGTGGTTTATGTAACTAATGGTATTCTCTTATAGTTTTTAGTGGTGGTGGCTTAATGATAATGATCATCTTGTTGCGTAGATATTTTTGGGAAAGTTTTGTTGACCCATTTCAATTGTGGATCATTTGGATTTTGTATAAAAATGTAATAATCTTACGTTTGGATACTGTTTTCCTTTTTTTCATTGGTTATTTATTATCATTTCATTTTTTCTAATTTTTATTTTAGTTTTTGATAATGGGATAATTCTTCCCTAATGAATGTTTTTGATATCTAGGCACTTGTTTCTAGCCCATGGGGATTGGGAATTCCCTTCAGGCCATGCCACTGACATGGATAGGTGTTGGAATGGATGTCACTCTGGCTTGGTCCGTGAAACTGTTGATAACATGAGTAAAATAAACTATAATAAGGGTGGAATAAAATTCAACATATGGGTAATAATAAAAATTAAAATTTTAATATCATCAGATTATAGGTGTATTATGGCCTAATTAAATTGCATGATCATAATAAAGGAATATTAATTCCCATTAATAACTAGATCATAAAGCATGAAAACATGGAATATGGCTTTTAAAAATGCCAGAGTCATCTGAATCAATAATCATGAGCCATGTTCTATCAATATTGATTAATGGTATCTTTTATAACCACACAAAGCCTAATAAAATATAATTGGTGTATTGTGACTTTATCATGATATCATTCTCTCAAAAAGAATAACTAATACAGTAAATATCAATCACTAGAGTACCTAATGAAGTAGCGGGCTATCATAAACCTAAATATCCTTAGTTTATTAAGGAATAACACATCCTCGATTAATAATGTCACCATATATCCTAGGATTATAATAGAACCTCCCATCCCTGGTATATATTGGAACCAAATGCCCTTTATTTATAACTAAACGAACCCTGATTTTAATCAAAATTTTAGAAACATATCCAGAATAATATAATCTTATCCTTCATTTAATCATAAACTCGTTTAAACAATCATTGGTTTTTTGAACATGATTTTGTCATAGAAAATAAATGGGTTATATAGCAATCTTTTTGAAACATTATGAACCTCTGTAAATGAAATGGGTTCTATGTTAATCTTTTGGAAACATTTTTAAACCATATCGATAAATAATGAGGTTGGTATCATTACAAATTATACCCATTTTTTCATTTTTGTCAATAGGGTTTGTTGACATTGATGATTGTAAATAAAATTAAAATTACATTGAAATTAGTTTTTATAAATTTTCCCTTATTCATTTTGAATATAACTTCTAGAAATTATAAATCCAAAACAATATTATGAAAATAATTTTATTTGGAAGAAAACACAGAAACATGTAATTTAGTCATCTTAGGAATAATTGAAATCATGGTGGTAAAATATCTTAATGTCATACATGTTAAAAATAATTTTTTTTCCAATCTTTTGAAAAAGTGAGTCAACATTGACCCATTTGGAAGACATTAATAAATATATATTTAAATCTTTTAAAAATAAACTAAAATATCAGGTGAAATAAATTTAATAACTAATTTAATTTTTTAAAATAACATTTTTAATATCATTTTTGGAATCATTTTACAAAACATTGAAATGAATGATAATGTTACCGGATCTGAAAAAATACATGATCAGTATCACTTAAAAATGAATTTCCTAAAATTTCATCAATCAATAATGGATAAAATTAATATAAAACATTTTAACCAAATTTATATTTATCGGATAATAATGATACTTTTTTTCAATAAAATAATAACATAATATTTCATCTAATGTAACCTTGAACATTAAAAATAATGAATGAATTGATATTGTAACCTAAAGAATTTTCCACATTGGTAACAAACAATCGTAAGACCCATGAATTAAAAAAATAAATTTATACTTTAAATATAATTAATAGAATAATTTCATGATATTAAATTTCATTGGGAATTATATAGACCTCATATATTAATATAGGTTCATTACATTAACATATGTCACAAAAACGAATATGAATTTTGGAAATATAAATTTTAATCAACTAATGAATCCCCAAAAAATCATTGTAATTTTATAAAAAATATATTATGAAAAATTGGTTACTATAGAATATGTCTCATAAAAAAATGGGACATGTGAAACCCTTACCACGAGTCCAAATATACCATGTATTTCTTATAACTCATTTATAATAAGACTAAATAAATTACTTATTTTCATAATTAAATATTCTTGGATTTATAACATAAAAATATATCATTTAATTTATTTATTTTTAATGACATATTCAAATACACAATTAGTTATATCTATGTCATGTGGTTTTGGGACGTTCAATTCATTGTTTCTAAACTACATACGTGTGTTTACTATGGTGAAAGAGGTAAATATTGAAACATATCCGTAAAAATAATCTTGAATTATTTATCATTTTTACCATCAATTATACTTTTAAAACAAATCATTAAATATGGTATCTAAAATTGAATTTTGATACAATCATTGTGATGGTAGGTTATACGTACGCATGAGTAGCGTTTCCATAATCCAATGATCTTTATAAAAAGAAAGTATGTTCTATTATATAATTAAAGAAAGATCATAATATCAAAAATATAATATTAATAATATAAATATACTTATATCATAAATGGGATTTTCTTATTGAAAAATGATTTGCATCGCTTCATGTAGGTGGTAGTGTACATGTACGCACGAATGAAAATTTAATTGTTTATTGTATGAAATAAAATGATTTATTATCATTTAGTAATGTAAAAAAAGTCCTAAATATGATAATTATTTCTTTTTTATAACATATATTCATTAAATTTAATACTATTACCATTCATGTAACGTGTTTATGATATATGAATTACATCTCTTTGTGTGGTGGTAGTCTACCATACACATGAGAGACAATATCATATCCCTAATTCAAGAGAAGGAATGAATTTATATGTCACTTAATAACACCATAAGTATAAATATTTTAATATAAATATAAATATATATATATATTATGAAAGTCATTACTACAATCCTTTATAGGTTCTAATGGAAAAAAGACTTTGATTCGCAAGGCGGAATTCCACTGTACTCATGAATGATAATTCCATATCCCATTTAATAGAAGAAGAAATGGATTTGGGTTATAAAATTAACCTAATAAAATATAACGATATCTAAAAAAAGTGTTATTACATAAAAATAATATAAGAATATTTGATCGAGGTTAGGGAATATATAAAAAATGATTAGTTAACCACGATGTGTCCTCTTCTCACAACCTCCATAGGTTAGCATCAAAAGCCTTAATAGGTAGGATTTTTAATCAAAAAACTGATTTTTGTTATTATTATGTAATTTAAGATTTAGTTTCTTCAAGGAGTTTCCTAGAAGATGTTCCCTAAAAGTGTGAGGTGGATATGAGTGGGGACCTTCATTTATATGTGAGGTGAGTGGAACTGAGGATATTTTTGAAAAAAAGGTTATTCCCACATTTTCCTTAATCCTAAAGACTCTAATGTAAAACATTATCAAGAATTAAACATTCTCACGTTTAAATATCACTATAAAATAGATTTAGTATGTATATTAGGTAATTTTATGCTATTTATTATTCCTAGCCCTCTGGTAAGCCTTTTTTACATTAACCATTATAATTAATTGTTACATTTTAACCATTCATTATGGTTAAAAATTAAGATTCTAATAATAGTTAAAATTAATTAGTATGATTCCAAATATGTAATCCATTTTAACAAATTCAATTAAAATAATTATAAAATGTTGATTTTAAATTAAACCATCATAAACGATGATAAATCATGTTTTCTAGAACTGAATTTTTCAAGCAAAAAAAGATTTTATATTAACTTTATGACAAATACTAATAATTTTAGGTAGAACTATTTATATTTACTGATATATAATAGATATATTTCATTTAAAGTTTCCTAATAATGTAGTTTTTATTTTTAAAAAATTTATACACACTTTAAAATTTATAAGATGTTTTAGAGGAACCAATTTTAAACCCAAAAATAAATATACTATAAAATAAAATATAATGTTGATTAAAAAGTAAATTAAATATTTAAATATAAAAAATAATAACTATATCACATTAAATTATATTAATATGAAAATTTTATATATAAATTACTTCATTTATTGAAAAATTGATAGTTTTTCAAAAATGATTATTTTTCATTATTCAGTATAAAATCAATATTTTTAAAAAAATAATAAAACTTGACCATAAGTTTAATTTAATATGATAATTAAAAAAGTGAATTTTATTTTATAAAATGAATATTCATAAAGATAAAAATATTTAGTGGAAAATATTTTTCACAAAAATAAATAAAAAACATCTATTAAGAAAACATATTATTATAGAATAAAATTAGAGTACTAAAAATTGACTCATTATTAAATAAGAATTTATAATCAATTTATATTCTGTAAGTAATTTATATATATATAAATAGTCAATAAATTAGGTAATACCATTCATAACTATAAATTTAAATTCTATGTTATAGTAGTTATATATATTTTGGGTCGTTTAAATTTGGTGTAACATATTGAATACACAATAATCGTAATGCCTTTTTTAAAATATTAGTATCTTAAAACGGGGTTGTGGAGTTTTATTAATTGAATAAATCCTAAGTGTTCATTAAAATTCATAGCATTTATAAAATTAGTTTTTTCTTTTCTCTAAAAAATATCATTTTAAAAAATATCCCAAACATTCATCTTAAGATAATATCATTATTAAAATAATAAAAAGTCTTCTTTATTTTTAATAAATTTAATTCTCTAATTTATAAATAAAACTCTTAATATTATTATCAACAAATAATTGTTATAGTGATAATTTTATGGTGTTTTAGGATAATATATTAACCTACTATAGTATGGTCTGATGTATTATATGTATTTTAAGGAACATAAATGATTCAATCAACTATGATGAAGGAATTTGTACCCTTTTCTTGTGCACATCATTAAATTCAATGAAATATGAATTAGGTATTGAAAAGAAAGTGAATTCTATATTTATGGAAATCAATTAAAGGGAAAGTTGAGGTTCAAGATACATAATAGGAAGTGAATGCATGGGAAACATTCATAAGAATCCTCAATCATTTTAAAAACCTATTAGAAGAATAATATTCACTATGAAAAAATGGGGATATTAAGTAGTTTAATCGAGTTATTGATGATACAGGATTTTTATTTGCATTACTATAATATCACTAATGGTGTTATAGTATAAAATTATTGTTCAATCCATGTAGAATTTCCCCTACCCCTATAGTTAATTATTATTTTCAACTGATGACTCCTTCATGTTTTATCTTATTGAAAATGTTGGATTGCTATTAATAGTAACAAAATTATTTTTTTATTTGATTTTTATTCAAAATATTTTATTTTATAAAATTGTTTCACACATATGTCCACATGAACATATTCACTGACTATAGAAAGGGGTAAATTAGTTGACCCATGAAAAACTAGATATATTTTACTAGTGGTAGCACTGAATTTTAGAATGAACTCTTTGTTCAAAGGGTATACAACTTGTAACAAAGAGATTAAATGAACCATGAAATATTATAAAACATTATCAGTCCCATTATGAATTATATCATTTTCAATATACCAATATTATTAACCAATTAAAAATTATCTATTTAATTTCAGTTTAATCTGAAATATAACAATGTTTAGTATATGTTCATTCCTGTGATTAAAATGAATTTTTATAAAAAAAAATTAATTTCCATTTAATTTTATTTTTTAATAATGAATTAATTTATACCACATATATCAATTGATTATTTTAAAATGGATTCCATATCAATGATAAGAATAATCATATTGGAAAAATGGGTCCCTAATAATTTTTTTCATTATAAATAGTAACCATGGTAAAAGTTTATCACATCAGTAAGGGTAAAAGAGGTAAAACGAGGATAAACCTTTGGGATATGAATTTAAAACCATACAAAAACGTAAAAAAATCATTTCTTATAATTTTATATATTCCATACTCATATAATTATATAAAATATGTCAAATTTATTTCATTATTCTATGATAATGATATAGATATAATTTACGGAATGTAACTAAAAAATTTCCACACTATTTATGTTAGAAAGAATTAATATTTTATCATAAGGGTTAAAAAAGATATTAAAGATAATTTTTAATAAATATGTATAGAGATTTTATATTTATGATAATAATTTTATTTAAATTTTATAAATTATATAATACCCTAGAATTCTTGGAGATTTTTGATGAAAATATTATACAATTGGTAAAACAATAATGTAAATAGAATTGAAAGTATTACATTAAATGTTTTGCAGCACTTGGGGGTATTGAATGACTTTTATGGATATAAATTGAATATACTTAGTATTTTTAAAATATAAATTCTTAACCCATAAAATTATAATGTGTTTAATTAAAATCATGGTAAATATTTTCAAAATACAATTTTTATAAAATATTTTTTTTCGGATATTATCATACCATAAATAGGAAATATAATTTTTTATTATTATTTAAATAATAATTTATTATAATTTCATAGAGATATCATAAATAAAAAATAAAAAACTCAAATTTAAAATGTATTTCACAAAAAATATGAAAATAATTTTTAATGGAAACACAATGGATATACAACACTCAAAATGTCAATATTTATGTTGTAATGATAATAATTATGAAGATAAAAAAGAAAATCCCAAAATTTTTAATTTTTTATTTATAAATAATTAGGTATAAATATTTTTTTGAAATTAACAATTATATAACTTTAATAGTATCAAAATTATAATATAGTGCTTCCATAATTTAAGAAAAGTCAAAATTAACATATTAAAAATGTTGTCATGATATTAATGAGTATTAATATTCCTTGTAAATGAATATAAAAGTTACAAATTATTTATGATATGTTTTTGTATGTGTATAATTTATTTTAATTATTTAAATTAATATAATTTTATAAAAATGTAGTTGGGGTTTGGCTTAGTGGTAATCACCCGTTAATGCTACATGAAAAATGGGGGTTCAAAAACCATTTGGTGCAGGTACTGTAGCAGCACTATAGCGTACTATAGTAGTAGCGGCCCTGTAGAAACGACAAGCACTGTAGTGCCAGAAGGTCAATATAGCACTGACAGGGTAATGTAGCATCAGCAGGTACTATTCGTTAATATAGCTATGCGGTACTGTAGCAGTATTATTAAAAGAATGGGCATCGGGCGAAAAAATTAGGCATACGGGCCATGTAATGGGATTAATCCCGAACGGGAATTTGGGATATATAATAGGTATCCCTATACCTTGTTAAGGAGTTATTTTCTTTTCTTTAATAATAAATGAGGTTGCGGCCCCAAACTTTTAAAAAAAAATTTATAAAAAAGTTATGTCGTGATGTCCTGATGTATATGAAAATAATGTACCAATAAATAAAAAATAATAATGATATTAAAAAAAGAAATATTTAAATTATTTTGATTATCCTAGGAATTTTAAATATATTTATGAAACCTATGTGTTTATATAATATATTATATTATAAACTTGTAGTTTTTTATGATGTTTCTATAGTGGTGTATTATAAAAAAAATCAAAAAACATCTTAAATAGTATTTAATGTTTAAAAATTATTTATAAATGAAAATAAATTAATAAAATTAAATCAAGACTCTTATAGATGTAAATTAAGTTTAGGGTCATTAATTTTCTTTTTGGGTTCCACTTTTAATTTTAATAGTTACCTTTATGACACTTAATGATTGAAATGTTTTAATCTTCTATAACATTTTGCTTGTAAAAAGTGACTCACTTCCTCTCTGTATACACAAATACATTTTTGTTTTCTCCTAAAACACTACTCAAACACATCAATAAAAATCTATTACCATTATCCCATGTCACTAGGATGATAATAAAAATATCATATAATGGCCAGAATATCAATCTGATGGAGGAGATATAGAGTTATATTTAAGTTGATTCATAACTCATTCTACTTAATGATAGATAAATCTATTCTTCATTTACAATATTATTACAAGATTATATGTTAAATGGAATTTATTTGATTTTTTGTACTTATCATTTTTTGATATAAATATTATATTCATAATCACTTCTTTGGATAATTCTCACCTCTACGGTATAATCTTTTTAAGGGAATTTCATCTCAGTTTCACTCAATTAGGACACAATTTATGTTTTGTATATTTTTACATTCCATATATACTTCGATAATAAAATTTAATATCATGAATTACAAAAAATTAATTTTATATAATTTTTAATTTCATTTTAATTTCATAATGAGTGTACATTCTAGAGTTACCCAGTAAGTAAAAGTTTATAAGACAATCTGATATCTGGACTCAGAAATTTTTATGCTTAAATTTTTTATCAGGAAATTATTCAACATATCCCTCTATCTGTAAAATGAAATATGTCTTAATATAATATACATAATTATAGTTTTTTTATTATTAGTTTTATTTTTTCATTATTTAGGACATAATATATTTGGGAAAAAATTTATTAATAAATATTTAACTTATTTAATTTTTGGTCGATAATGTTTTTCTTCCATATCAATATCATTTTAAAAAATTCTTCAATATTTTTGAAATTATAAAATTATTTTAATAAATTAAATTTCATCTATATTAAATATTTATTACCAAGGGTTCAATGTAATTTTCTATCATTTTTACAAAAATGAACCTTTCACTTTTTCTGAAATTTTAAATGGAATATTTTTTTATCATTTACCCAGTGAATAGATTTTCACAATATCATGTCTATACATTGTTTTAAAGATTCCTCTAAAATTTTTCATATTAATTCAAAAATAAAATCATTTTTTCATAATTTTTGTTAATATTTTTAATTTTAATAAATTTCTAAATGTTTGAAAATTGTTTTTGGAATTAATTTGTAACTTCATCTTTATAGTAGTATGAAGTATTTTAAAAAAGTTATTTTATAAAAATTTAAATGAATTATCGTTAAATGTTTCCTAAATAAATTTATTTAAGAAAAATACAAATATTTTTTGATGAATTAATTGTTTGACTTCATCTCTTACAAATTCATGGTTTTGTCGTAATTGAAATTTTCATGATCATTCACTTTCTTAAGATCTTTTATCTAACATTTCACTTCATTAATTGGATATTATCCTATCCAAAAATTTCACATTATTTTGTATAATGGATATGATTATTCTATTAACCATATATCTTTTCTAAATATATTTTAGGTTGAATAAATATATTGTGAATTTTACTTGATTGATTTGGGAATTATTATTATTAAATATTCATTATATAATATGGTCATGTTTTGATGGATAATTAAAATTTATTTCATATTTTATAGATCATTCCTTATACATGTAATGAATTTGAAAGATTTTATTTATGGGTGGGTAGAATAATTATAAATCCCATCAATGCATCGATAGTCTCAAAAGGTGAATGAAGATGACATGATGTATATGCCAATGCTCAAAGATCATGCTTTAGAATATGTGTATCATATTTATACCTTATCATTTAATACTATTTCACGGTACAATGCCATGATGATTAATTTCATAATTTCATAGAATCATATAGTAAAATTAATATCATGAATTTCAGACACCATGCATTTCCTCAACAGATAATTCAGTTATTACTTCCCTGGTGATTAGTTTCACCCATTGTAACACTTTATTCCCATGTGATTTATTAAATAAAACATGTGAAAATTATCACTCTTCCATATTTCTATATATTATCTAATCATGATTTCTTTGGTTTTATGTTTTCCTTATAAATAATTTGAGCTCATCATTTATTTCTTTTTAATTTCCATTAGTTATGAAGAATGATATTAAATGAATTATGTTTAAAAAGGATTTCTTATGCAATGATTATTAAGAATGAATAAAAATAATTAATTTGGAATAAGAAAACAATATTTTAGTGAGAAAATGGTAACTTAATGACATAGGTATTAGTATGTAAGAGTTTTTCTAATTCTCTAAAACATGAAACCTAAACTATATTTGGTTTTGTATATAATCCAATATTTCTGTTGGAGGTTTTATTTGTTTGATGGCTAAAATTGGGATATGTTTATTAGTATCATTTACTGAAATATAATGAATATATTATTAGCAATGGATAGGAGATTATGGTTTTTGGGGTGTTACAATATGTATGTGGGAAATATTTTAGATATGTTTGTAGATTATTATGTTTTCATGTGAGATTAGATTTAGAGTTTTGGATACCATTATGTATCAATAATTATAAGGTTTATCATATTCTTGATTGAATATATACCCCATTTGTAGTGTTATGTGATGATATATTAATTTTCTATGTTTTTTTGGTAGAAATTTACGGCAGAACAAAAGTTGGATTTAGTAATTGTTTTTTGTGAATATTTTTTATAAGAATAATTATTTATAGAATTTTTTTTAAATATATTGATAAAAATTATGGGGAAATGGTTTTTATTGTTAGGTTATTATTGTGAATTAGGATAAAATATTTTTTACATGTTGGAATATGTGATTTTCCATGTGGGTAACCTTGTGATTTAAGACAGATTTGGGGACTATGTTCCTAGTGTTATTTATTAATATGTTAAATATTTTGGGGACTTCATAGGATTATGGTACATAGAAATATTTTTAGCTAATATATGATTTTAATTTTTGTATTAGAGTTTGATAGGTATTTTTGGATAATATATGATTTTATAATTACATTATTTTCATAGATTACAAGTATATAATGGAAAATGTATGACCATATAATATATATATATATATATTATCAGACATTAATAATGATTGATGTCAATTTCTTATAATTGTTTTGTTTATCACATAAGAATGTGCGATCATGTTATTCTAATTTTTTGGTTTAAATCCAAGTAATAAAATTTTAGAATATTTTAATGTTTCTAATTTATTGAATGATTTATGTTGAAAATTTTTTATTATCATTGAGGATTTTGAGATTTATATTGTATTTCCACATGTAAAAATATAATCATTTTTAATACTATCATACCCTCTCCTACCCATTTTTATTTGGGATAATATCTCAGGATTGGAATAATTAATATTCAAAATTTTACGTTACTCATTACCCATATAATATTGATTATATTTATTTATTGTATAAATATCCAAAATCAAATTTTGGTGAAAAAGATGAAAAAATGTTGTAAATAAATTGCAACATGAATCCAAAGGATGACATTTTGTTAATAGAATTGATGAAAATCAAGTAATTATATTCCCATATGTTAATAGTCCATATGGTATATGATTCCATCAAATACAGAAAAACGATCATGAAATAAAATGTTTTATCTGATTACATTAACTTCATATGATTTTATGGTCTTCATTATAACATTTGGATTTATAATTTTGTGGGATTTAAATTTCATGTGAAGAAATTATATATGAATTTCAATAAATTAGAAATGAACTTTTCATACATGAAAATGTTTCACTACTCACAATTTCCCCCTATTTGGAAACCAAATTATATGTTATTATTGATTAACTTGATAATTCCATTTCACAATTTTCATAACGATGTTTTATTAACCATGATTATGATTTAGGTTTTCATAAAATATATTTATAAGTGTTAATCCCTCATCATATGAGATATAGTTAAAATTTAAAAGCCATAATTTTTTAAAATTGAGGGGGAATTTAATACCTAGAGAGTCTAAAAATAATACTTTTTTCATGAGAATTTACAACACGTAATATAATGATTAAACAAAACAAGATATATTATTATTTTCATGTTATAGTTAAAATCTAGAAATTTAATCGGTGGATATGAATAATTCTAATCACAATACGATAAATATTTATAATGGGTTAATATTAAAAAATGTGTTGATTAGTGCGTAATATGTTACTACTAAATTTTATGTAAATTCATTTTATACATAAAAAATGGGATTTTTAAAGAAATATTTTTATTTATTTTTGATCATAAATAATATAATTAATTTATTTCACTATAATAATTTTTATTTTATAAAAAGGTTATCATTTGTGAAATCATTATAATAAAATTATATCAGGGTGATATTTTTAAATTTTTTTAAAAGAATTATTGTTCAGTTAATAGTTAAAAATACACTTTTTTTGAAAACTCATATGTATTATCTTTAAAAAGTAGCAATTTGATTTAAATATTTACTGAATTTAATTAATGTTTTATACAATTAGATATGGTCAATTTAATTAAATTTCAATCAGTATAATACTTGACTTTTTATAAGTTTTTTTTTGTAAAAAATGATATTTTAAAAAAAAATGATTTTCCATATTATTTAATTTTAATTCATTATTTAATTTCTCACATTTTAGTGAATTGATTCATCAAAAATTGATTTAATATTTGGAATCAGTATTTTGAAATTATAAAATATGTTATATTATTGTTTTGGTTCTTATAAATAGTAACTGTGCTAAACAATCATAACCCTAGTAATGGTAAAGCTTGTAAAATGTGTAAAAACAGGTTAAAAAATTAAGGTAAGTCATATAAAACACAAAAATAAATGACCTAATCAATTTATTTTAGTATATTTATTTAATACACACATAATTCTCTCAAATATGTTAAGTCTATTCCATTTTTCTTTTATAATGACAAAAGTATTATTTATGTAAATTATAATAACCTGAATGGAAACCTATTTGTTTTAATAAACTACAATTTATTATCAAAAGGGTTAAAATATTATATTAATAATAATAAAATGTTACATAAATTTCTTAAATGTTATCATTATTCTATTAATTTATTTATAAATTTTAGAAATTTTATAATTACATAGAATGCTTACACATTACTTACAACGCCATTCTTCAACAGGTTGAAAATTCAACATAAATAGATTAAAAGTAGTAAATAGGTTTTTTGAATCTTAGGGTATGAAAATATTTTTCTAGACATAAATGGAAGTTAATTATTTTTCAAAAAAATTATATTTGTATTACACAATTTTATTAAAGTGTTTAATTTTAAATTTTTGTTACTAGTGGAAATTTTTTTTTGATATAATTTATTTTGTATCGTATTATAATAACGTAAATATGATATATAAATTTTTTAAACTCATGAAACGACTTCTGTATGATAATATAAAACAAATATCGTAATACAAAAACGTAAATACAAATAAATTATAATTTAATTTATGTTATATATTGAAATTGTTTCAGTGCCAATGAAATGCATGCGTAGTATTGTAAAAAGTCAACTTTGGTTTCCTCATGACAATAATGGAGACGAAAAATAAAAATTTACGAATTTTTTTGTCATTATTCTTTAGAAGTGATTATTCATAATTAAATTTATGAAATTAGGAGTTATATAACAAGAATAATATCCAATTTTTTTTGAAAAACACAAAAAAGGATTGAAAATTTAAAATAGAATATTAATTATATTTCCATTATATTGATAAGAAAAGTTATTACATATGAGTGAATATAAATGATGAAAATCAGTTATGATATAAATATTTAAATTAAAATATTATATTTAATTTTTATATTATTATATTTCTTTAAAACACTTACATAGTTACGATGTGATATATATGATAAAAGTAAAACAAATTAAATAAATCTTTTGAAAAATAATAAAAATGATAATATTTAGATAAATTTTATTGTGCCACCCTTTTTATTGATAATAATAATATAAAATTTATAATATTAAAGATAATATTCTAAAATATTATTATTCATGATTTCTTAAATGATGTTTTTTCATTGCTTTAATAATAAATGAGGCTTCAGCGCCAAACTAAAATAAATAGTGACGACAAGACCTCAAATAGTAATCAATGATTAAAAATAACTATTTAATAATTATTAAAAAAATATAAACATCTATGAAGAATCATATAGATAATTTTTTTCATAGTATAATTCATGGTAATTTTTAGATCCACATGTCATTTCATAATTTTCTTTATCACCATTATGGTTTGAAACATTGTGAAACACCATTGTTTCTTGCTTATAAAATTGACTCACATATTCATTTTTCACACAACTCAAATTTTGAATTATCAAAAAAATAAAAAGAAATATCTCTCTAAAAAAATTTCACACATTCCCTATCCCATATAGAGATTATGAAACTCTCATCTAGATTTTTTAAGAATAATGGAATGGTGGCAACACAAATGGAAATATAAGGGGAGTATTAAATCAATCTCTTTTAATGGGTTAAATAGCTTCTACATTGAATATATAATGACAATTTTATGTATGAAGTGACCTTTTATGATTTAAAATTTTATTCTAGTTCACAACCATTAGATTTAGATTTTATATTCACAAGCACTTCATTGATTAATTCTGACCACTATTGTGTGATGTTTTCTAGGGAATTTCATCTCATTTTCACCCCATTAGGACATAATTTATATTATTCACCAATTATTATTTTTTATTTAATTACCATATATAATTTATTATATTGAAATTATATTTGTTCATGGTATATAATTTTCCATTTCATGAATTTTTTCTAATGATTTTAGTTTCAAGAGTTACCCAAATAGTAAACGTTTATGTTACCATCTAAATTTTTTACTTGGATTTGTATATGCTTAAAATTATGAATAGGAAATTATATGACCTCTCTATGAAATATCTAATTTTTTATTTTCCAGTATTTTTTCTAGGGGTTTTCAATTATTGTTATCATTTTTACCTTAATTGGGACTTAATTCAATAATGAATATTTTTTTTTGGAAAAATCAACATTTTTCCTTTTTAGTTGACCAAAATGTTATTCAATATAATAATTTTCTAAAATATTTTCCATAATTATTTTTAAAAAATAGTTTTTTAAAATTTCATAATCAACTATATGTTTCATTATTTTAAATTTATATAAATTATTCTTGTGACATTTTCCAAAAAAATTACTTTTGAATAATGACTGAAAATTTAAAAGGAATCATTGCTTTAACTTTTATAAAATAGATTGATTTTCCCATAATAAGGATGATACATTGTCATGATGATGGAATTATATATATTCATAGTTAAATTAATTAAAAATTATTTTCCATTATTTGGTATGTTTTTATAAAGAGTTATTACTTTGTAAAATTATGACAAATGTTTTTCGAAAGTAATTTATAAATTTATATTTACAAAAGTTAAAAATGTTTTCGGAAAATTATTTCTAATTTTTTTTATTACTTTCTTTGATAATATATCTATAAGAAATTCATTTACTAAAAAACCTATATTTTTAATTAATTTATGCCCTTACTTTATTTCTTAATCATTCAATGTTTTATTCACGTTGATATTCTCATGACCCTTCATTTTCTTAAGATCATTTATCTAAAACTAACCGACATTATTTGGATATTAAATTATTCATCAATATCCATATTATTTTATTTCTGGAATTTGTTTATTTACTAAACCTTATATTATTTAAATATATATTTTATGTCGAAGAAACATTCTATGAATGTTATTCGATTGGCATGAGAGTTATTATTATTCTATATTATATTTTTAATATGAACAGTTTTGATTTGGAATACATATAATCTATTTGTTTTATTAATCATTAAACGAATGATGAATGCATTAGAAATATTTAAATGATGGGTTGACTAAATAATTATTTATCCCATCAATCTATCAATGGTCACATGAGGTGGAATAAGGTGAAATGATGTATAGACTGAAGATGTATGATCATGTCATAAATTTTGGGTATCTTATATATTCCTACCCCATTAATGATAATAACACGGAATGAGGCCTTTATTATTAATTTCATGAGGTCATAAAAAGATACCATGAGGTAAAGATAATCAATATCGAGCATTTTCAATTTTCTCTACTGATAATTCGATTATTACATTCCATGTGATTACTTTCAACCATGATTAATTATTATTCACATGTTATTTATTAAATATAAAATCTATAGATTATTCAGTATTCAATATTGTTATTCCATATTTTTTCATTATAGATTCCACTATATCTAATACTTACTGAGAATTTGAGCTCACCATTTATTACTTTTTCCAATTCATCAGCATTTTAATAATGATTCAAAATTAATAATGATTATAATTGTTTTATGTGTGAGGAATATTGTGGGAGATATTTAAAAATTATTATTGAATAAGAATAATAGTGTTCAATCTGAAAATGAACACTTAATAAAATGGGTATTGTTATATAATAGTGTTTGTAATTATCTAAAACTGTAGATATAAAAGGTACCTTTACTTTAAAGTTATTAAATATTTATGGTTGATGTTGTATGTTTTGGATGGATAAAATTTGGTCACGTTTAACACTATGAAAGACTCAAATTTAATTATTATTTTTAGTACTAGATATGATAGTACGAGTGTAGATATGTTATAACTATGATTGGTGATAAGTAGGAGTATAGTTACCATTGAATCCCACAGTTTGAAACATAATTACCAATGGAGGAAAATTATTTGAGATCCCAGCCAATTAGTAAGATATAAAGGGAGGACCATGTTAATAAATTATGATTTATAGGACATGTGTGGGTAGGGATATCCAAATACACCATATTGTTTTAAATAAAAAATTAAATAAATATTTTACATTATTTTTTACACACACTAAACCCATAAAAATCAAATAAGAATTTTCCCAAATCTCAATAGACAACATGCGTCTCACTATTCAATATATACACTTATTTTTATCTATATTTTAATCGAATCCATATTGTGTTCTATTCATCATTCTCTCAATGAAAAAAATCACTGTGTATTAGTGTTTAATATTAGTGAATTATGTATACATTAACTAAAGGATTATGGTTTTAGAAAATAGAGTAGGTCAGTTTATATTTCCTCTGATGATAATCTATTGAATTTATTTTGGTTGGGTTTTGAAAAAACACAAAGGGTTGAATTGTTCGAAATAAAATAAACATAGTTAAATTTTTTTGGTTATTTATAATTTTTGAGGTGATACTTGTAAAGGAACGTACTTTTTCATTATTAAAGATTAGAAAAGTTTAGAATAATAATAGAGGAGATAAAACTATTATATTGATAGGATAAACATAAAACCATGACTAGATTTGTCATGAAATGAAATATTTTCCTATGAAATGACAATGGAATAGAATTATTTTTATATATTATATATATTAATATCATATATAATTGTATTTGAAGTATTGTTGGAGTTGTAAAACGTTTTCAATTGAATATGATTAATAGACACACCATGAAACCTCATATTATATAGTGACTTAGATTTGGCCGTGTAGGCTATTTTGAAGGATATATTCATCGGGGATTTGTAAAAATTGATAGGATACCATATGTTTTACTATTTTATGAACATTTTTATTTCCCTTAATATGAAGGATTAATTATTACTATTTTGTGGATCATTTATGTGGTTATTCATTTTTTTGGAAATGATGAATAAATGTTTTCACACAATTGGATCAACCACCAAACCCTAATGAGGCTTACTTCTTTCTTCAATAAAATACAATTCTATATGCATTCATGATATGGAATAGAATTAAACCATATAATCTCATTATGTGATTGATTTTGTTTTTTGGGTACAACTATCCACACATTTAATGATTAAGTTGTACCATAGTGTACATGTCAAATGTGAATCCTTAATTTCTATCAGTTGTAACGCCCCGACCCTAGTTACCTAGAGTCGGTGAATTATTACATAACATTGGCATGATCAAAAGAAGGATCAAATCTCGAAATTCCGATTGGTTTAGTAGCCTTGGAAACACTAGATATATTCATAATGTTTTACATTACATCATAAAAATGAAAACTACAACAACAGATTTTCTTCATATTCCACACTCATATCCCCACATACTATCCCTGCAGGTTATTCATAATTTACTTCTTCATACCCTGGGAAAAATAAAACATAGAAAAGGGGTGAGCTCAAATTCTCAGTAAGGATAAAAATATAGCGGAAACTTTCATAAATAAGAATAAACATTTAATGCAATGTATAACTAAAAAAATGCCTTTTAAACTTGCACTTAAACAAAGATTGGAAAAAATAAAATGAAATGATGCCATTTACTTATTCACATGGATATTCTACTAATCGAATAATCACATGAAATATCAATAACCACTTTCCTAATGATGGAATGCATAATGCCAGACTATCATAACCACATAGCTAAGGCCTCGTACCAAGACTACAAATAAGATTCTGTCAAGGCCTTATGCCAAGACACTAGTTTGTCCCATGAGACCTACCGATGCATCGAGGAGCTATATCGGTCTCCACCCATCACATATTAAGTCCAATGCATTCCCATATGAAAAGGTTTAAACATAACATAAACATTCGTATTAAAACTAGCATACAAAATTTCAATACTTTCACCATAAACTATGAATGGTATAAAAATAGCACATCCACAGTCAAACATATCACAAAACCGTCAATAAAATATAGAAGTTTGTATCATAATAAATCAACTTCAAATATGCGTAAAATTCATCAAAGTATGTTGACATAGATGAAATCAAAACACTTTTTAGAGAAATATCTCTTTCTATTTTTGAAATCATTTAAGAGTCATATATTTATAAAATGAAACATTTTCTTTGAAAATATTCTTATAAGCTTGTGAGGTATGCTTCGGCGATTTTATAATGGCATAAAATAACCGCATCCGCCGTATAAGTTAAAAAAACATTCTTACCTTAATTCTGTCGAAAATGTTAAAATCACCTTGTTTGGAAAATGACGGAAATATTCCTTTATAAAACTCTTATAAAATGTCAAAAAATAGTATAAATTACTTTAACCCAAATTCTTTTAAATAGTAAAAATGTTTTGAAATACATTTTTAAGAAACATGGATGTGGATGATAATGAGATCCCAGTAAGTTATTACGTATAAACAATCTCATATAATGAAGAGATTGTGAAATAACCCTTACCTTGTACTTTTCCTTGGTTGGGGTAGGTTAACCTCCTGTATAATGGTGAAATAATTGTCAATAAATTATACAAGAGTCATATACATTCATATGATATAATATATGATCTTTTAACATTGGTTTGTTAATAATATCTTAGTATTATCGTCGTTTCGGGTGTTAACTTACTCGTTTTCTTTTATATGTTTTGTTACATAAGCCATGTTTTTCATGGATAGGTTTTATATTATTAATATACAGAATGATATCACGTCCTTAAACATCATTTTTAAATCATCAAATGATAATTATTCTTGAATGGATACGATGGAGAATGAATCTCATCGCGTTAGTGGAGACGGTTGTCCGTACGTACGCACGAGCGACAATATCAGTATTTTGATATTAAAATAACATATAAATGGATGGTATATCATATATACAGAATCATAAACATGTTATATTAATTATTTACATGAGTTACACATCATTATTATACCCATCCAAATAATAATATATTGAATAACAATTACACCACGACGTGGAGACGGTAAGCCTTACGTACGCACGTATGGTGACATGTTATTCAAAGGGTGGATAGAATACTGAATATGGTTGTACCATATTTATAATAACATTACAGTATATATATGATACAGGAGTTATTATTATAAAATGGTAACAATAAAGGAATAAGTAGTGGAAGAAGAAAGGAACTTGGAAAAGGGTGGTGAAATCAGTACCTTTTCTTCGGGTTCTTTCTTTTGATTTGATCGAAAGGGCTCCTTAGGGTGGCTTTATGATCAAAATAAGGCCTCTAGGTTGTATTGAGGGATGTTGGGAGAGTATTTGGGCAGAGTTTGGCTGAACTAAATGGATTTGAAAGTGTGGAGAAATGAGGAGGAGTGCCCTTTTATAAGAGGGGTGAGGTGCACCTTTGGAAAAGCTAGAAATATTAATTTATAATAAATTCATAATCGGTTACTAAAGGCTCCAAAGTAGATTATTTAAATTTTAAGGTGGGGATGGGTCGAAAACCACTCAACCAATAGAATTTATACAGGTTTGGGTACTTATATTAACCTTATCATTATGTATTAACTCTAAGTTAATTAGTTTCACTTTTACAATGTCTCTTTGTATTTTTATATTGTATGGTTAATAAACTTACTATATACATCCAAGAGACCCCCATGTGGTCCATTAATGATATAACTATCATTATATAAGTCTCTTGACCAAACCATAGATTTTTAGGAATTTAATATCAATTAATAATATAATATTTGTTTTAAAAACTCTTTTATGTGAATTTTGACACTATTCAATAGTTTATTTTTGTGAAACTCATAACAGAATTATTACTTCCTAAAAATCTAATTAAATCAATCCTAATATGTAATATTATCCTATAAATTTATTTTAATTCATTAAAAGTCTCAAATTATATTTATTTGGGTATTTATAATATCAATTATTATAACTTTTCACTATTTTGGTAATTACTGAATCCTCATTGTGTCATAAATAAATTAAATTCTGTAATCTATAAAAATTATAAATAAAATATAATTATTTAGGAAATCTTTTAAGCTTTCTAACGAATATTTATAGTCGAAAATCCATTATATATAACCCTATGTAAAAATTGTTTTTCCAAAAGATATATGCTTATGTCATTTTTGTACTTATTTTAACTTAATTAAAATTAAGTGTCCCTATCACCTACAAGTGGAACCATGGGGTCCCAAAATCGACCCAAAGATCCCTATGGTCAAACATGTATCAACAAATGAGGCTAGGACACGTTTTAGGGTAATTTAGTATTATTAGAATATTATTTTTTAACCCTTATTTACTGGATTTACTTTTTAACCATGGTAAAAAAAATATTTACCGAAGTAATTATTCAAAATGTCTAAAAATCAAAGTTACCTATTTACACAATTTGAACATCCTGATTCCAAATATGGAATCCATTTTTTCAAATTCTACACACATAAGTGGCAGAAATTAATTTAAAATTAATTCTCGTTGTTAAAAAAAGCGTGTTTTTAAGAGATAATAACTATCAAATGATTGACACTTGTGTATGTCCGGTTTAATTGTAAAATTATGTCCAATGACCAACATTTAATTAAATGGTAAAAATATATTCTGAATATACTTTAAAACCACTCAAATTCATAATTTATCACTATTAATTATTTTTATTAAAAAAGTTGTTTTTAATTAAAATTTAGTAATTTTCACTATTCATCAAAATATTAATGTTACCCAAAAAGTAACAAAATTTCACCTTAGGATACATTTGATATTCCGAATCCAAAAATGAAGTCCATTTTGAAATTTATAATATATATAATTTCAAAAAGTAGGTATTACTATTCATAACTGCTAGTTTGATTGGTTATGGTGTGTTAGAAATCGGTGTTGCGTACAACACATGCTATCACATTATTCAAAGAGAAGCGTACCGTAGAAGCATGGGGTGTTACAATATCCACTCCTTCAAATAATTTCGTCCTCGAAATTTCTAGAATATTATCGCATGAAAATACTTGGGTGGATCTTCATCATAAGTTCCTCGGGTTCCCACGTTGCCTCTTCCATCTTAAGGATTCTCCAAAAAACTTTTACCAGACGTGTCGTCCGGTTTCTCAGTACTTGTTCTCTCGTATCAAGAATCCTGATGGGCTCTTCGCAATAAGACAGATCAGGTTCCAGCTCTAATTCCTCATAGGTGAGTACATGCATTGGGTCAGGCATGTATTTCCTCAACAGAGATACGTGGAACACATCGTGAACTTTGGAGAGACCTGGCGGCATTGCCAATCGGTAAGCTACAACCCCAATTAGTTCTAGAATTTCGAAAGGTCCGATGTACCTGGGACTCAATTTACCTTTCTTACCAAAACATACGACTCCCTTCAATGGAGATACCTTTAGGAAAAATGATCTCCAGCTTGAAATTTCAAATCCTTCCTTCGATTATCGGCATAGCTCTTCTACCTACTTTGAGCTGCATTGATGTGATTTTGGATTACCTTCACCTTTTCCATCGTTTCCTCCACCAGTTCTAGAGCTACATGTTTTCTTCACCAACGTCATCCCAACAGGTTGGGGTGCGACATCTCTTTCCGTATAACGCTTCATATGGTGCCATCTGAATACTCGAATAGAAGCTATTGTTATAGGAAAATTCTACCAGAGGTAAATACTGATCCCACATACCCTGAAAGACAAGTGAGCATGATCTCAACATGTCTTCTAAGGTTTGAGTATTCCATTCTGATTGTCCGTCTCTCTGAGGGTGGTAAGCAGTGCTCAAATGAAGTTCAGTATCTAGGTATTTCTGAAGACTCTTCCAGAATCTTGAAGTAAAATGGGGATCACGATCAGAAAAAATTGATAGGGGTACTCCATGAAGTCTCACAACTTCATTAATATATAGACTTGCTAGACGTTCCAGTGGTAGATCTTCTCTTATAGAAAAAAATGTGCGGACTTGGTAAGACGATCAACAATAACCCATATTTTATCATTCCTTCTAGGAGTCTTTGGTAGCCCCGTGACAATTTCCATCGTAATAGTGTCCCATTTCCAATCCGATATGGGAAGAGGTTGCATGACTCCTCTAGGATGTTTCCTTCCTATTTCCAATTGTTGAAAAACCATATATCTTGTCACAAAATCAGCAATCTCCCTCTTCATGTTGTCCCACCAAAAATGTTCCATCAAATCTCTATACATTTTGGTGCTCCCAGGGTGTATAGAGAAATTGGAACTATGAGAATCATCCAGCAATTCCCTTTTTAGATCATGTATATCAGGAACACAAAGTCTCTTCCCGAATTTCAAAATTCCATCTTCATACACAAAGTCTCTCAGTCTCCCATCATTCACATCTTTAATCTTCTTATGAAATTCTCCATCATCAGTTTGAGAACTCTTAATCCATTCTAGTAAAGATGGTTTGGAAACCATTTTAATATGCATTGATGTTTCTCCTTCCCTGGTTATTCCCATGTCCATCTTCACTAGATCCATGAAAATCGGATCCATTTCAATTCTAATATTGTTCAAAACTCCATGATCTTTTCTTCTCAAAGCATCTTCCACCTTGTTTGCCATCCCCGGGTGGTAGTGTATTGTGCAATAATAATCCTTGAGTAATTCAAGCCATCTCCTTTGCCTCATGTTGAGTTCTTTTTGTGAGAAAATATACTTCAAACTCTTGTGATCAGTATAAATCTCACATTTGTCACCATAGAGGTAGTGCCTCCATATTTTCAAAGCGAAGATCACAGCGGCTAAATCGAGATCATTAGTAGGATAGTTTTGTTCATGAATTTTCAACTGTCGTGATGCATAGGCAATAACCATATCATTCTGCATAAGGACACAACCAAGTCCTTTCTTTGATGTATCACTATAAATATCGAACACATAATTCCCCGATGGTAGAGTCAATATAGTAGCATTGACTAATCTTCTCTTCAGTTCTTCGAAAAATTCTTCACACTCTTTTGTCCAAACAAATTTAACCCCTTTACGTGTGAGCTTCATTAATGGGTTAGCCAATCGGGCAAAATTCTAGACGAAACGTTGATAATAACCTGCCAATCCAATAAAACTACGTACCTCAGTTATACTCATCGGTGCAGGCCATTCTTGGATTTCCTTAGTCATAGAAGGATCAACAGAGATTCCATCTTTAGAGACAATATGGACAAGAAAAGAAATCTCCTGAAGCCAGAATTCACACATGCTAAACTTCCCATATAATTCATGTCTTCTCAGAGTCTTTAGGATAATGTGCAAATGATTTTCATGATCTTCGTAGCTTTTGGAGTATACCAAGATATCATCAATAAATACCACCACAAATTCATCGAGATACTCCTTGAAAACTCTATTCATCAGATCCATGAATATAGAGGGTGCATTAGTCAATCCAAAAGGCATTACAGTAAACGCATAATTCCCGTACCTGGTTCAAAAAGCTGTCTTCGGAATGACTTCCTTCTTCACACACAACTGATGGTATCCAGATCGAAGGTCAGTCTTTGAAAAGTATTGATCTCCATGCAGTTGGTCAAATAAATCATCAATTCGAGGTTGGGGATACTTGTACTTTATTGTTATTGCATTGATCTCCCTGTAATCGATACATAACCTCATAGATCCATCTTTCTTTTTAACAAAAAGAACAGGGGCTCCCCATGGAGAAACACTAGGGAGAATAAATCCCTTATTACTCAATTCCTCTAGTTGTTTCTTTAGTTCAACTAATTTTACAGTGGCCATTCTATAAGGGGTATTCGATATAGGCCTTGATCCAGGAATTAAATCAATGGAAAACTCAACTTCTCGTTCTGGAGGATGTCAAGGTAAATCTTCCGAAAATACGTCTACAAATTCGTTCACAATAGGTACATCCTCTATTTGAACATTCCTTTCCTCACCCACAATTATTTCATTCTCTTACTCCCCAATAACTGAATTTAGTTGAGCTACTGGGGGTGGATCTAAATTAGAATTAGGTGGTGAAGATTATGCTCTAAAGATAAGGTGTTCCTTATCATTATCATCAAGAATCGTAACCTATTTATTATTACAATAAATCTTCGCATCATAGTCTGAAAGCCAGTCCATACCGAGGATTATATCAAACACAATCATAGGTATGACGATGATATCCGCAGATAAAGAAATTTTATATGCTCTAATGGGGACTGATTCACAAAACATTGTTGCAATGATACTTCCCTTAGGAGTTTTAACTGGCAACTCTCTTGTTAAATCAGATTGGAAATATCTAATTTTCATATAAAACTGGGAAGATATGAAACAATGCGATGATCTAGAATCAAATAATAAATTTTCTAAACTTGAGGAAACCATTGAATTACCTGCCACCACGTCTTTTGGAGCTTCTACCTCAGCAGTGGTGATAGCATAAGCTTGGCCTTGATCCCTTGGCCTTTTCTGAGGTAAGTTCTCCTGACGTTTAGGACATTCATTTTCATAATGCCCCATCTCCCTGCAATTGTAACAATGAACGTTGGTGGATTCCTTCTTCCCCTTGCAATCATGAGCTTGGTGGCCTTTTTCACCACACATGTAACAGACTCCTGTTCCCTTCGAGAAAGTACCGGGGTTTTTCTTCCCACATTTACCATAGGATGGATATTCAACCTCTCCCTTCTTCCCCTTATTTCCATTCCCAGATTGATCAACAGGTCTCTTCTTCTCTTGATTTGCTTTAAAGTCATAAGACTTAGAGAATTCCTTTTCGGTCTTGATAGCACATGAGAAAATGTCTTCGTACGACGAGAAGGATTGTGAGACTAATGCTCGACGGAGAAATGGTTTTAACCCATCAAATAAACGATCAATATTACTTCTTGGGTTACGTATATAATCTCTAGCATACCTTGCTAACCTTGTAAAGTTAGCCTCATACTTTGTGACATTCTCATCCTCCTTTTGTCTCAGACTCAGAAACTGCCTTTCCAAATCTGCTCGATGGTCGCGAGGAAAGTATTTTTCTAAAAATAATACATCGAACTACCTCCACTCCATATTTGATACTTCATCATCTTCCTTCGTATTTTGAATCAATGACCACCATTGATCAGCATCTCCAGTGAGGCGGTAAAATGCCATGATAACTTTTTCCCTTTCACTACTCCCCAAAGCCTGAAATATTTTCCCTAGGGAAAATATCCATTGCTCAGCTACTAAGGTATTTTTACTCCCATTGAACGTTGGTGGTTGTTTCCTCATGAATCAATCCAACATTGATCCTCCACGCTGCGGATCAGGGTGCTCCATACGGGTAAGGTTATTATTCATAACCTGAGTGAGTTGTCCCTGTATGATGATTAGCTGATCGTCACCAGGTGCATCACCAGCTCCACTATAATTATCTTGAGCAGGAGGGAAATCCCTACATAGAGTGCGTGCATTTATATGGTTTCCATTTCGTCCACTAGGGGCCATTTCTAAATAATGTCATAAACTAGATGAGTTTGTGAATCAAAATACATAATCCAATACTTATAAAACACTTAACATAAATTGAACTATTTATGGATATAATACATAATCATAAGAATTTTTTATTTGAGGAATTATATACTCATAAACCCTTCAAAATTATTTTTGATGAAAAGGGGAGTTATCCAAAGAATATCCCCCGGAGTGTTGTAACCATAATTGTAGCAAGGCCCGTTGTCGTGCACCAGTTCTCGTTCGAGTCTAGCTCAAAGCGGTGTTTTTGGGTTTTACCCCTAGGTACATCTGTTCCAGAGCCGCCTCTACCTGCTCGTATCCAGACAGGGGTGTATTTCTCGGAAAACTCACAAAATCTCTACAATACTGAAATTCTAGTAAGATTTTCTATACTAATCCTCAAAGTTCGTCTTAGGTCTACGTGCTCTAATCAGAGTTTATCTAAATCTAGCTTCCAGGGTTTTTACTAAACTTCCTCTGATACCAACTGTAACGCCCCGACCCCAGTTACCTAGAGTCGGTGCATTATTACATAACATTGGCATGATCTCAGGAAAGATAAAATCTCTAAAGACCGATTGGTTTAGTAGCCTTGGAAACACTAGATATATTCATAATGTTTTACATTACATCATTAAAATGAAAACTAAAACAACATCTTTTCTTCATATTCCACACTCATATCCCCACATACTATCCCTGCAGGTTATTCATAATTTACTTCTTCATACCCTGGGAAAAATAAAACATAGAAAAGGGGTGAGCTCAAATGCCTAGTAAGGATAACAATATAGCAGAAATTTTCATAAATAAGAATAAACATTTAAGGCAATGTATAACTAAAACAAAAGCCGATTAAACATTAACATAAACATAGTATGGAAAAAATAAAATGAAATAATTCCATTTACTTATTCACATGGATATTCTACTAATCGAATAATCACATGCAATATCAATAACCACTTTCATAATGATGGAATGCATAATGCCAGACTATCATAACCACATAGCCAAGGCCACGTGCCAAGACTACAAATAAGATTTTGTCAAGGGCTTGTGCCAAAACACTAGCTTGTCTCATTAGACCTACCGATGCATCAAGGAGCTATAAAGGTCTCCACCCATCACATATTAAGTCCAACGCATTCCCATATGAAAAGGTTTAAACATAACATAAAAATTCGTATTAAAACTAGCATACGAAATGTCAATACTTTCACCATAAACTATGAATGGTATAAAAATAGCACATCCACAGTCAAACATATCACAAAACCGTCAATACAATATAAAAGGTTTTATCATAATAAATCAACTTCAAATAAGCATAAAATCCATCAAAGGATGTTGACATAGATGAAATCAAAACTATTTTTAGAGAAATATCTCTTTCTATTTTTGAAATCATTTAATAGTCATATATTTATAAAATAAAATATTTTCTTTGAAAATATTCTTATAAGATTGTTAGGGACGCTTAGATGATTTTATAATGGCGGAAAATAACCGCACCCGCCGTATAAGTTAAAAGAACTTTCTTACCTTAATTCTGTCGAAAAGGTTAAAAGAACCTTGTTTGGAAATCGACGGAAAGATTCCTTTATAACACTCTTATAAAAAGTCAAACAAGGGTATAAATGACTTTAACCCATATTCTTTTAAATAGTAAAAATGTTTTGAAATACATTTTTAAGAAACATGGATGTGGATGATAAAGATATCCCAGTAGATTATTACGTATAAACAACCTCGGATAATGAAGAGATTGTGAAATAACCCTTACCTTGTATTTTTCCTTGGTTGGGGTAAGTTAACCTCCTGTATAATGGTGAAATAATTGTTATTAAATTATACAAGAATCATATACATTCATATGATATCATATATGATCTTTTAACATTTCTTTGTTAATTATATCTTAGTATTATCGTCATTTCGGGTGTTAACGTACTCGTTTTCTTTTATATGGTTTGTTACATAAGCCATGTTTGTCATGGATAGGTTTTATATTATTCATATACAGAATTCTATCAAGTCCTTAAACATCATTTTGAAATAATCAAATGATAATTATGCTGGAATGGATACGATGGATAATGAATCTCATCGCGTTCGTGGAGACGGTAGTCCGTACATATGCACGAGCGACAATATCATTCTTTTGATATAAAAATAATATATAAATTGATGGTATATCATATATAAAGTATCATTAACATGTTATATTTATTATTTAAATGATTTAAACATCATTATTATACCCATCCAAATTATAATATATTGAATAACAATTACACCACGACGTGGAGACGGTAAGCCGTACGTACGCACGTATGGTGACATGTTATTCAAAGGGTGTATAGAATACTGGATATGGTTGTACCATATTTATAATAACATCACAGTATATATATGATACTGGTGTTATTATTTTAGAATGGTAACAACAAAGGAAGAAGAAGTGTAAGAAGAAAGGAACTTGGAAACGGGTGGTGAAATCCTTACCTCTTTTTCGGGTTCTTCCTTTTGATTTGATCGAAAGGGCTCCATAGGTTGGATTTATGATCAAAATAAGGCCTTTAGGTTGTATTGAGGGATGTTGGGAGAGTATTTGGGCAGGGTTTGGATGAACCAAAAGGATTTGAAGATGTGAAGAAATGAGAAGGAGGAGTTCCCTTTTATAAGAGGGGTGAGGGGCACCTTTGGAAAAGTTAGAAATATTAATTTATAATAAATTCATTTTCGGTTTCTAAAGGCTCCAAAGTGGATTATTTAAATTTTCAGGTGGGGATGGGTCGAAAACCACTCAACCAATAGAATTTAGACAGGTTTGGGTACTTATATTAACCTTATCATTAACTATTAACTCTAAGTTAATTAGTTTCACTTTTACAATGTCTCTTTATATTTTTATATTATATGGTTAATAAACATACAATATACATCCAAGAGACCCCCAAAGTGGTCCATTAATGATATAAATATCATTATATAAGTCTCTTGGCTGAACCTTAGATTTTTAGGAATTTAATATCAATTAATAATATAATATTTGTTTTAAAAACTCTTTTATGTAAATTTTGACACTATTCAATAGTTGATTTTTATGAAACTCATAAGAGAATTATTACTTCGAACAATGTTAATTTAATAAATCCTAATATTTCATATTATCCTATAAAATTATTTTAATTCATTAAAAGTCTCAAATTATGTTTATTTAGGTATTTATAATATCAATTATTTTAAATTTTCACTATTATGGTAATTACTGCATCATCATTGTGTCATAAATAAATTAAATTATGTAATCTCTAAAAATTATAAATAAAATATCATTATGTAGGAAATCGTTTTATCTTTCTAACTAATATTTATAGTCGAAAATCCAATATATATAACCCTATGTAAAAATTGATTTTCTAAAAGATATATGCTTATGTCATTTTTGTACTTATTTTAACTTAATTAAAATTAAGTGTCCCTATCACCTACAAGTGGCTCCATGGGGTCCCAAAATCGACCCAAAGATGCCTATGGTCGAACCTGTGTCTACCAATGAGGCTAGGGCACGTTTTAGGGTAATTTTGTATTATTATAATATTATTTTTTAACCCTTATTTACTGGAATTACCCTTTAACCATGGTAAATAAAATATTTACCGAAATAATTATCCAAAATGTCTAAAAATAAAAAATACCTATTTAAAAAATTTGAACATACTGATTCCAAATATGGAATACATTTTTCCAAATTCAACACACAGAAGTGGTAGAAATTAATTTAAAATTAATTCCCGTTGTTAAAACAAAAAGCGTGTTTTTAAGAGATAATAACTATCAAAAGATTGGCACTTGTTTATGTCCTGTTTAATTGTAAAATTATGTCCAATGACCAACATTGAATTAAATGGTAAAAATATATTCTGAATATACTTTAAAACCACTCAAATTCATAATTTATCACTATAAATTATTTTGATTAAAAAAGTTGTTTTTAATTAAAATTTAGTAATTTTCACTATTCATCATAATATTAAAGTTATCTGAAAAGTAACAAAATTTCACCTTAGGCTAAATTCGATATTCTGAATCCTAAAATGAAGTCCATTTTGAAATATAAAATATATATAATTTGAAAAGGTAGGTATTACTAATAATAACGGCTAGTTTGATTGGTTATGGTGGGTTAGAACTCAGTGTTGCGTACAACACACGCTATCACATTATTCAAAGAGAAGTGTACCGTAGAAGCTTGGGCTGTTACATCAGTTACATGTTTTGAAGGTAAATTTCAAGAATTTCATATATAGGGAATCATAAATAGTAATAAATATTTTCAAATAATGGAATTACTAATTCTCATGTCCATGTTGTCTAATGGATCTGGAGGGTGCACCTAGGTGGAGATCCTCACATTTTGATTGTTTTGAGAAAAAAGGAATTTGATTTTTATTTCTTATATTTTAAAATAAATTTAATGGAAATAAATTGGGGAAAATGACTCTTTATTAAATATGTTTTGTGGATTACTTTTTACCATTTATTAAATTTTTATTCAAAATATCCCACGAATAAATTTTAGTGAATCAATGAAGATAAATAATACTTATGTCTCTAAAATATTAAAAAAAGGACCATTAATGATCAATGTGAACTAGAAAAAAAAATAAGAAATAAGTATTTCTAAACATGTTCTGGGAAATCATAGTCTGGGTATAAATGAGGTATTATCATTATAGTTTCATGTTATTCATTAGTTTATAAAATTGGAGTAGAATTGATACCAATTCTAGTGTAAAATCATTGTAAATTTATGAATATGACTTTAGTGACTCTTTTAGAGGTCATAATATATCATAGTGATTTAGATACATATGTTCCAAAAAATTTTTAGGGTTTTAAAACAAGAGGGTCAGTTCCACCACTCTAAATATCATCAAAAAAGTAGTTTTCTATGATAATGAGTAGTACAAAAAATCTCCATGAAATTGCCCATTGAATATCCTAGTATTAATGACCATAGAAAAACATTTTTTACCTCATTTACATATATTATCACCACAAATTTACTATAATTATTTTTATTGTTCCTAATAATAGTGGAATAATATAATTAGAGAAGATTAATCTTAAAACGTTTAACATACCCTAAATGCTCACTTCCCCTTAGTTTATTCACCTTTCATTGGATCAAAAAATCCACATGTTATTGTTTTTATGACAATTTTTTCATTAATATTATAAAATTTCATTCAAAAATTAGTTACAAATTCATCTAATTGTATTTATTTATCCTTTAAACATTCATCCCTCAAACAATAGTTATAGAAATAAAATTCATTGGGTGTGGGGTTCTTCCCAGTCATTGCTAATTCGAGGAATTTAGTTGGTAATGATCAGATAACCCTTTTCATTAAACTATCATTGTAGACCACATAGATTATATCCTTCAAACACAATTTGTATATAATTCTTTTCATGTATTCATATAATGATGATTGATCTTTTTATCATGGTCCCTAATTTTATCAAGTGAATAATCCAACTTATGCACGTGTCTTCCGTGAACATGTCAACAAAACATATTTCTTTAAGTTTTTTCCTCAATTGGAAGGTTCATCCGACATTTATTTTTTTTATTTTTAAATCCCCTAATAATTATTCATACCAATATACTTTAATTGACATTAATGAAACATTGTAATTATTTATTCATAGAAATACTTTTTTTAATTAAATCAACTACCTTTCATAATAAATATATAATTCCATATATATCCCCTATATTGTGTTCATTTTTTCCTAATGGATTACAATTATGAAAATAAATTTGGACCCAAATAAACATTTTGTTTCACTCTATAATCACTATATTTAAACCTTGAGGATATTTTTATCAATGTAATATTTTTTTTGCTTCCACTCATGCCACCCCTTGATATGATAACGGGCGTTTTCTTCTATTCATATGTAGAATTTCTTTTTCTTTAGTTCTTTCTAAGATTACATGTATAAAACATATAAAACATCACTATATAAAACCAAACCTCTTGTATTTACATCAATGTTGACATGGAACGACATTTTTTTCTTCTATCAATGATCATTATTTCATCAAGAGGCTTATCCAGGGTGTTTTATGTTGGTCCATAATAGTATTACTTCTACTATACCATCATTCATAGACATTGAAAATAAAATTTTTCATTAAAATTTTGTGTTCTCATCAATCCCAAATTCACAAAATTCAATAATATAGTTATGTTGGTTATCATGTGAGGCTTCTACAACTTTCATTTACCCATTATGTATTTTAGGTTTCTTCTATATAATTGATCATTATATCCTTCTCCATTAATTGGAAAACAATATCCTCTATCGATTTGTAAAAGATTTTTTTATTTCAAATAACATTATGAAAATACTTGATAGTGATAATTCATTACATAATCGACTTTTATATGATCATTTTCACTACCTCTTATGATGTTTCTCAATTTTTTTCAATTTGATCAGTTATCATTTCCTCCAATTTATCAATTTATTACTTAAATTAAAACTAATCCTTAATAATTATATTTCCCTTTGTGAAAAAATATATCATTACCACATAATTTATTTCATGGATGGCTTATATTTCATACCCCATTTATAAAAGGGATAGATCTGGCCTTAATAAATATAAGAACATTCAAATGATTTATGTCATAGTTTCATTTCCACTTAATCACTAGAATAATTATTTTATTCCTACATAATGGGGGAATAATTATTTTTAAATTATAAAAATATGTCGGATTAGTGTTATAAATACATTTATCAACATATCTAATGGATCATAGCTCAATTAAGGTGTCCATCTAATTTTTTTATTCTTTTTTACTCCTTTTATTTCATTTTATCATATAGTGGACTTCATGAACTTATTTATTCATAATCACATCGTTCACATATTTAAAATCACCTATTTAGGATGATACTTCAATATCATTATCCTACACAAATCATCATTATATTTCCACAAATTTCCTCATATATTAATCACAGTGTAACATCTCGGTTCCGGGTGCCACTCAAGAGGTGCGCCGAACCCGGTTCTCCACGTGACCTCAAGCGCATTTCCCCAAACGCCAGTGGCTGCCGACTAGCAATGAGGGCCCAGGTCTGAAAGTGGGGAAACTATGCCCTCATTTGTCAAAGTGTAGCGCAGCGGAATTGAAATAAAACATACAACAAATAATAGAAGTAGTAAACCATACATAACTGAAATAAGAAATAGTATATTAATATTGATGCTACATGTCTCAAGTACTATGAAAATAGCCAGAACATGTTATACATCAATACAGTACAACAAAATGCAGAGTACAGCAAAACAATGCAAAACAACTAGCAGTGGCATCACGAGCCTAGACTTGGTCCAATGCCCTCCTACTGCTCAGCACCAGTCAAGTAACTACATAGGGATGCTTCCCCCTATCTACACCTGCAGAAATGTAATATTTGTGGGCCGAAAAGCATGACCCAAACATGGTGTGAGAAATATATATCAGTAGGAACCCACCAATGGCCCGTGCTCAACTGTGTGTAAAACATGCAACAAGTGTGTAGTAGTAAAATGCAATAAACTAAGCAGTAGTCAAAAGTAACTAACATAATAGTTAAATTTGAATTCAATTATTTATATTATCTATTAAATATTAGAAATCACCACAGTGCATTTCTACGTAAACAGTCCACGCCCTGAGATAGGAAAAACCTTACCCTCCGGTAAGCAGAACCCAACCCGTAGGTAATTACCCTTAGGAATAATAGAATTTTGCCCTCAGGCATAGGTAGTGTCGCCCTCTAGCACAAAAGTCAAGCCCTCAGGCACGAGAGGTTGCCCTCATGCAAAATAACTACATCCCTCAGGCTAAACAGTGCGGTAATCACAACAATGCCCTCAGGCTAAACAGGTCGCCAGGACATGCCCAACAGGTAAACAAGTAGTAAACAAGCAATTCCTCTCATGGAAATTCTACAATTAATATTTTAAAAGCATACCCTCGGGTATCCTGGCCAAACGGCTAAATAGTGGAACACACCCCCGGGGTGGTTTCAGATCTTGGAAATGATCCCAACCAGAATTTTTATATCATATTTAGATACCTAATCAATTATAGTTGTTTAAATATAGCAACGACCTCAGCCACACGACACCCCAACATGGGTTCATGGAAAAAAATTTACAAAACACACGACAGTTGGAAAAACAAACACCAAGCCACATACCTTACACACCAACGAGCGATATACCCAAACATCAATTCTAGAAATGCCCTAGAATGACGTAGATATGAGGTAATAAAACACTCATTCAACCTCAAATAACTCCCGTTAGGGTAAAATATTTTAAGAGATACTCTAGGAGAAAAGAGGGATTACCCACGCGGTTCCAACGACATTGTCCGAGGTAGAAATGGATTCCAGACATACACTCGGTGGATCAAAAATGCTTCAGCCACCTCCTTTGGCTCCAAAACGGGTCAAATGCCTCCTCTGCCAAATGAGGAGGGTAATTCATGTTTTAAGCTGAAAAAAAGTACACGGTGTGTACTCCCAAGTACACGATGTGGTCTCCCTTCATTTAACTATTCCTCTGGCGGCACCGCCACACTGTTCATCCGTCCACATGAGTACACGGCATGTACTCCCGAGTACATGGCGTGTATTGTTTCCCAGTTAGCGGCTACTCCACCGCCATACTGTTTAGGCCTACCGACTGACTACACGGTGTGTAAAGTACCACTACACAACGTGTAGTTGGTTGCTACACCCCTCGTCGCCAACATGGCTACATGCCCTATGTACTCATCCCAACACGGTCAAAAGTACATGGCGTGTGGAAAACGTACACGGCCTGTAGTTCCACAATTTAGGATTTTTCCCAATTTCCATATTTTCTCAAAAACACTTATGGAAAAGAGAAAAGAAGAAGCTCGTAACTCAAAAATAAGAACTTGGTTCTTAAAAACGTCCCCCCTTATAGCAATTCGTACCTGAATTTCCCTTCCAAGGGTGGTGAGGATATAGATTAGAACAAATCTGGTCACTGAGCACTAACATCGGTTTCCCGCTCCCAGGATTCGTCCTGCACTCGTCCATGCGGCCATAGCTCCCGTATGAGAGGAACTGACCGGCCTCGGAGAACCTTCGGGCTCCAGTCAACGATACGAATCAGATGCTCCTCAAAGGACGCATCATCCTCTAGCTCAACCTCCTCGGGCTAAAATAAATGAGATTGGACTGATTGATAGAGATGCAACTGAGACACGTGGATGACGTTGTTCATGTCTCAGTATCGCTGTGGTAACTGCAACCGATAGACAACCAGCTCGACTCTCTCCAGAATCTCGAAAGGCCCCACATAACTCGGTGAATGCTTACCTGGTCTCCCGATCCTCTTGTGTCCCATCCTCGGCGAAACACGCAAGAAAACCTGATCCCCAACCATGAACTCCAAAGGCTGTCTGTGGCAATCAACATATGACTTCTGTCAAGACTGCGCAGTATCCATCCGCTTCCGAACAAACTGGACCTGCTCATATGTCTCCTGCACGAGCTGTGGCCCCAGTAATGTTGCCTCACCTGCCTCTAACCAACACAAAGGTGAACGACATGGCCTACCATATAATTCCTTGTATGGTTCCATCTCAATAGTCGCCTGAAAACTATTGTTAGAGGAAAACATGACTAGGGTATATTCTTCTACCAAAAGCCCCAAAATTCTAGGACGCATGCGTGCAACATGTCCTCTAGCACCTGTATCCTACACTCTGATTGGCTATTGGTCTGAGGGTGGTATGTTGTGTTCAGAATCACCGGTGTACCCAGCGCCCTCGGAGAACTATGCCAGAAACGAGACGTAAATAGGGCATCCCTATCTAAAATGATAGTACGAGGGACCCCATGAAGACGTACGATCTATCGGATATACAACCTTCTGAGATCGTCAAAACCCATGGTCTCCTTGATCGGCAAGAAATGAGATACCTTTGTGAGTTTGTCCAAAACAACCCAAACGATATCATTCCCTCTAGGTGACCCCGACAATCCCGTCACGAAATCCATCACGTCATCATCTCATTTCCACTCTGGAATGGGTAACTGTTGTAACAGCCCAGCTGGCCTCTGGTGCTCCGCCTTCACATGCTGATAGGTGGAACACCACATAACAAAACCAGCTATCTCTCTCTTCATTCCCGACCACCTGTACTGACGCCTCAAGTCATAGTACATCTTGGTAACCCCAGGATGAACTGCCCAAGCTGAAGCATGAAACTCCCGCATCATCTCCTCACGTATATCCCCTGGAACTCACACTCGTCCATGGATCCAAAAAACCTCAACATCACCTATCGTCGAACCAGGAGGAGGGTCCTGACTTGCCACCGACTTCTGTAGAACTAGGCCTTCAGAATCAGATAGATGTCTCATCCTCACTTTGTCCAGGAAGGTAGAAGTCACAGCTAAAGAGGAACGATAAGTCTGCCCTTGATTGTCGTGCACCTCTAGATGCATCTCAAAGAACAAGTCCATGAGCTTCCACTCACCACTGGCCTCCTACACTGCCAGTATCTGAGTCTTCCTGCTCAGTGCATCAGCTACTGCATTACATTTACCAGGTGTATAGGAAAGCTCAAAATCGAAGGATTGTAGGTACTCGACCCACCTCCTTTGCCTCAGTTTCAAGTCAGGCTATGTAAAAATATACTTAAGGATTTTTTGGTCGGTGAAATCCACAAAATTCTCTCCCAATAGATAGTGCCTCCAACAACGCAACACATGAACAACTGCAGCCAACTCGAGATCATGCGTTGGGTAATTCTGCTCATGTGGCCTCAATTGCCGAGACCCGTACGCAACAACTCAATCACCCTACATCAACACTACTCCTAGCCCAATCCCTGATTTTTCACTGTAAACTATATAGCTCTTCCCCTGCTCTGGGAGTATCAGAACTGGTGTTGATGTCAACATTCCATTCAAGTACAGAAAAGCTGTCTCACAAGCTTCTGACCATACGAACATCACACCCTTCTATGTCAGACCTGTCAAAGATGCTGCTAAGTTTTATATGTCTTGTATGATGCATCTGTAGTAACCAACCAGCCCTAAGAAACATCGTATCTCAAACACTTACTTACTCTTCTCCCAATAAACTACTTCCCTCACCTTTTCTAGGTCTACTACAACTCCTACCTTTGAGATAATTTTATCCAGGAAGTGAATCTGGTCCATCAAAAAGTGGCACTTTGAGAGCTTAGCATATAGTCAATGATCTCTCTCAGTGTACTCAATACAATCTCAAGATGGGTGGCATGGTCGTGTAGAGTGTGAGAGTACACCAAGATGTCGTCCACAAATACTACCACAAAAGAATCAAGATACTGATGGAACACATGATTCATTAGAGCCATGAAAACTATTGGCACATTCGTGATCCTAAATGGCATAACCAAGTACTCGTACAGACCATATCTACTCGGAAAAGCTATAAGCGGTATATCTGATGGTCTCAAGCCCAGCAGATGATATCCCGATCTCTAGTCAATCATCGAGAACACTCGTGCTCCACGAAGATGATCAAACAGATCATTATTCCTAGGCAAGGGATATCGGTTCTTAACCATCAACTGGTTAAACTTCCGATAATCCACGCAAAGTCTGAGGGTACTGTCCGCCCTCTTCACAAAAAAGACCGGAGAACCCCAAGGAGAAGTACTAGGTCAGATAAAACCCCTCTCCTGTAACTCCTCTAACTACCTCTTGAGCTCCTGCAACTCTAGTGTATCCATCCTATAAGGAGGAATGGACACTGGTGCTTCCCCTGGCACATGCCCAATAGAGAAATCCACCTCTCCCTCTGGAGGTAGACATGAAAATTCGTATGTGTAGACATCCCTGAAATGATCAAAAAATGGAGGGAAATCCATATGACAAGTCCCCTAATCATTCAGATACAAACTCTAAATCTGGGTTATGACTCCACCTCGCCCATGATGCTCTGGCCCAGCTCGACTTGCCATAACATCCCATTCTCCCTTGTATAGATACTCTCCACCCTCTGGTGACGTGAAACTCACCCTGCAACGAAAATAGTCTACAAAGGCTCGAAAGAAAAACAACCAGTTCATCCCGATAATGACGTCATAAGCTTTAATCTCTAAGACATAGAGGTTCCATAGAAAGTTACACACACCAACCTCATGGGGGAACTCTTTGTACCGATGCACACAAGCCATTCTAGTCCCCAACAGAGTGTCTAGAATCATGATATCGAAAGAAGAAGAAACACAGATCCCAAGGCTCTCCACAATGGGTACAGATATGAAACTATGTGTAGAACCTGTATTAAAAAGTACTGAAGACAAGATAGAAGCTACTATAATCGTACCTATGACTGTAGATGGTCTGAGATCCTATTTTTTTGGGTCTTCTACACTGCATAATCCTATCCAGTGCTGCATCCCGGCAACACAGCCTAACTACCCTAAGTTGTCGCACCCTGATAACTTTGTGATCCTAGTGTCTGGCTACCACGACCACGACCAACATCTATGCCTGCATGCCCTGACATATTCCAGTTCCTCGACGGGTAAGAAGCCACTAGTCCTGCTCCCCCACACGGAATCTGCACAGAACCCCTATCACTAGCCTCTAGTGGAAACAACCTACAAAAGCGTTGGAGATGACCCATCTTGCCGCAAGGTCGGCACTACACTATGTCTCGTGGACACTGCGGTCTCTTGTTCCCCTCTCTGCCACACTGGTAGTACCTGACCCAGCCACCGGAAGACGCTGCCTGACTGGTACTGCCAACCTGAGAGAAGTCCATCTGTCTCTTCCTCTTTCCAGCAGAAATAGTACCAGTCACTGGTGATGAACCGCCCTGGCCCACAACCCTTGCTTCCTGCAGGTTCGTCTCTGTGATCAGCGCCTAGTTCACAATCGCGTGTATAGTTGGGAATCTGAAAACATTCACTAGTTCTTGGATGTCATATTGAAGACCATCCTCAAAACATCTGGCTCTCAACGTCTCATCACCCACCAGCATGGGTGAAAAACATTGAATCTCGATGAAACGAGCAGAATAGTCCATCACTGACATAGCGCCCTGATACAGATTCATGTACTGTCGAGCTCTATATGCTCTCAACATCTCTAGAAAGAAGAAGTCATAGAAGACTACCTGTAAATCTTCCCATGCCATGTCCATGTGATGCTCTGACTGGGTGGTAACATCCCACCACCTCTTGGTGGAATCACGCAACATATATGTCATGAGCTTGACCCTTCGCCCTAGAGGCATCTCAAGATGCACGAAAAGAGTCTGCATTGATCCTAGACAAGACTCTATAGGCTGTGGTCCGCCAACCCCTAAGAACGTAGGAAAATGCAGCTGCTAGAAGATTCGTGTTTGCTCGGCCATAGATGTGGCAGCCTGCGGTGCTCCCTAAAAAGTCTGCATGAACCGCATAAAGTCTTCACGAAACTATGCCTCCATGCCTGTTTCTAGTATAATAGCAGGCGCCGCATCTAGATCTGCTGGAGGCTCCACTGGTAGGCCATGGCCCACCATTTCAAGAGTATAGTCATCGCCGCTCTCCTGGTGATCAATGCGCGGTCGTATAGGTGGCATGACACTACAAGGTCAAAAGCACGCCTTAGATTCAAGATTATTAAGACCAAAAAGTGAAGGAACCAAAAAGGAAACAAGAGGAAGAAGGCATTTAAAAATTTTCATAAAAATACTACACGGTGTGTATACTGACTACACGACGTGTTCTTGTCCTCTCCTCCTCTTCCCGAGTCCTTCTTCACGGCTAAGCCACACAACTTCTGTTGAACAAAAACTAAACACCGTATATATAATCTACAAGGCGTGTATGGTGTTATTTTCCAAATTCTCGTGTCGTCTATGACACGAATGACTACTCGGCTTACAACTACACGGCGTGTTACACCCGCACACGACGTGTACACCACCTCGTTTCCCAGCCACTTGGCTAACACCACAGGGTTATCCTCGGACAAGACTACACGGCATGTCCCACAGGTACACAACTTGATCAAGGAGAGGTGACACCGGTCCGTGTTGTTAGTTACACTGCCGAGTCCCCATGTCACACAACATGGCGAGTTCATCATTGACAAGGCGTGTTCTGTACAGGAGCTCATCGACCCGTGTTGTTAGTTACACAGCCAGACTCTGGGTCAACACTATACAGTGTGTACAAAAGATACATGTCGTGTTTTACCCATGATTTTCCCCACCCCGTGTCACCGCCCACATGGGTTGTGACCCGGGAAGAGACTACACAACGTGTACTCAGGGTACATGGCATGTACTCAAAAAGTTCATTTTTCTTCCCGAACAGAAGGTCATACACGGAGTGCATAAAGTTACTACACGGCGTGCCTACTGGGTTTCTGGACATTAGGCCTCAAAAACTTCCTCGGAACCCAGAAAATACTAAAAACCAACACCTAAGGGTCAAATTCTAATCCTTGAGCGCCCATACTCCCCACGAATCAAAGTTTGAAATCTTATCTATGTTATAGAAAATAAACAGTCAATGATCCACCAAATTACAGACGATGGGGGCCCATACTCCCCAAAAACAGAAGTTTGGCATCCATTCTATAAACAGGCTCAAACAAAATACCATATCACAAAGAAGGTATTTATCAAGAAACTATCACAACATCATGCTTTATTAGCACAACAACTATCACAACAACATGAAATTTCTAATGCACCTACATGGAATGGAAACTATGCATGGCATGTGATTTCTAGCATGTTCCAATATGATGCATGAGAGGGCATACCCTCATCTCATCGGGTTGAAACTAAATAGAACCCAGAGATAAAATATAAAAGCACAATATCAATTGAGTCACCAAATAGTGAAGTCAAATCAACTCTAAATTGCAGAATCAGTAAAATTACAACATGAGGTAAATTGGATTTTCCCTGTACACGGGTATGCTACGCCCGGGCACAGCTTATTACCATCTATCGTTCATCCTATCCCTGAATACGACTCCAAAATAGTAACTCAATGAAAAGAAACTCATTTGATACCACTTTGTAACATCCCGGTTCCAGGTGCCACTCAACAGGTTCCCCAAACCCGGTTCGCCATGCGACCTCAAGCACATTTCCCCAAATTCTAGAGGCAGCTGACTTGCAGCGATGTCCCAGGTCTGATAGTGGTGGAACTGTACCCTCATTTGTCAAAGTGTAGTGCATCGGAATTGAAATAAAACATACAACAAACAGTTGAAGTAGTAAACCATACACAACTAAAATAAGAAAGAGTATATAAATAATGATGCTACATGTCTCAAGTACTATGAAAACAGCCAGAACATGTTATACATCAATATAGTACAACAAAATGCATAGTACAGAAAATCAATGCAAAACAACTAGAAGCAGCATCGTGAGCCTAGACTCGGTCCCATGACCTCCTACTCCTCAACAACAGTCATGTACCTACATAGGGACTCTTGCCCCTATCTACACCTGCAGAAACGTAATCTGTTTAGGCCGAAAATCATGACCCAAACTGGGTGCCATAAATATATCTCAGTAGGCACCCACCAAAGGACCGTTCTCAACTATGTGTAAAACATACAACAAGTCTGAAATAGTAAAATGCAATAAACTTAGCAGTACTCAAAAGTAACTAACTTAATAGTTAAATTTCCATTTTACTATTTATTTAATCCATTAAATATTAGAAATCACCACAGTGCATTTCTAAGTAAACAGTCCAAGTCCTCAGACAAGAAAAATCTTACCCTTAGGTAATCAGAACCCAACCCGTAGGTAATTGCCCTCAGGCTTAATAGAATTTTTCCCTCAGGCGTAGTTAGTGTTGCCCTTAGGCACAGAAGTCCTGCCCTCTGGCACGAAAGGTTGCCGTCAAGAGAAATAACTACATCCCTCGGGCAAAAAAATGTTATAATCACAACAACGCCCTCAGGGTAAACAGGTAACCAAGCCATTCCCAATAGGTAAAAAAGCAGTAAAGAGGAAATTCCCCTCAAGGCAATTCTATAAATACTACTTTAAAATCATACACTCGGGTATCTTGGCCAAATGGCTAAACAGTGGAACACACCCCTGGGTTGGTTCCGGATCCAGGCAACGATCCCAACCAGAATTTTAATATCATATATAGATAACTAATCAATTATAGGTGATTATATATAGCAACGGCCTCAGCCATATAACACCCCAACATGGGTTCGTGGCACAAAATTCACAAAACACACAACAGTTGAAAAAAAAACCAAGCCACCTACCTTATACGCCAATGAGCGATATACCCAAACGTCAATTCCAGAAACTCCAAAGAATGACGTAGATATGAGGTAAGAAAAATTTCATTCAACCTAAAATAACTCCCATTAGGGAAATAATTGGTAAGAGATACACTAGGTGAAGAGAGATCTTACCCGCGCTATTCCAATGAGATCATCCGAGTCGGAAACTGATTCCAGACGAACACTCGGTGGATCTTAAAATGTTCGGCCTCCTCCTTTGGCTCCAAAACAGGTCAAATGCCTCCTATGCCAAATGAGGAGGCTACTGCCTATTTTATGCCAAAAAAACAAAGTACAAGGCGTGTACTTCCAAGTACACGACATGTACTACCTTCATTTAACTGTTCCTCTGGCATCACCGCCACATTGTTCATCTGTCGACATGATTACACGACATGTAATCCTGAGTACACGACGTGTACTGTTGCCCGGCTGGCGGCTACTCCACCGCCTTACTGTTTAGGCCTGCTGACAGAATACACGGCATGTAAAGGACCACTACACGGTGTGTAGTCGGTTCATACACCCCTCGTCGCTGACATGGCTACACGCCATGTGTACTCATCACAACACTGCACAAAAGTACATGGCATGTGGAAAAAGTACATGGCCTGTAGTTCCAAAATTTTGGATTTTTACCATTTTCTATATTTTCTCAAAAACACTTAAGGAAAAGCAAAGAGAAGAGACCGTACCTCAAAAATAAGAACCAGGTTCTTACACACAGTAACACAATGATAGATTTTCTTGAATTCTTGTTTATGCACAAATGTAATCTATATTTATTAAGCATTTTTTAAAAAATATTTTAATATGGATTTTAGTTATAGAACATTAACAAATATACTCCACAAAATCATCAATAATGGTATATAGAAACAAAAACATCTCTTCTTTATATCCATCATAATCATAACCATTAATAAAAAATCACATCATTAATGAATCAATTTATGAAAACTATTCCATGAAAAGATTTGAAAAATTTTAAAAAAAATTAAACCTAATGTTAATGATAATTATTGTGATCATGGGGTTATGATGACTATCTTATGTTACCTTGAGTTGTAGTGAAATTTGTGTGTTGTATAAATTATAATATTTAATTTTTCTTGATTTTACCAATCGTTTATCTAATTCCATTATTGTATGAAACAACATTAATTCTCCCGTTACTATGAATTTTGTTCACAAAAAACTCAAAAAAACATGAAAAAATTTAAGGCATTGAAATTTACATATTTTAAATTGTTTTTCCACACTATGGTACATCAAGGGAGAATACACGTGTTGATGTTAAAATGTACTAAAATCCATTAAAAACACTACTTTTTTAATATAATTTATTGAATAGAATAGATCTTATAAATAAGTTCCATGAAAGATATTATGATTTTATTATATCTCACCCTAGGATAACACACTATTATTATCAATATGTACCCTAATTTATGGATGGAATCAATCATTTTTGAACATGGTGATCCCATAAAATTCATTATAGAATTATGAATCAAAATGAGAAATAAATAAATAATTGTTGGTATGTATGTATTGATATATTTTGAATAAAAATTCCTCAAATATTGATTAGTAAAAATAATGAATGAGAGTGGTTATTTTTTTTATTCTACAAAATTGAAGTGGTCACAACCTACACTAAATGAAGATTAATTATTCAATTGTATATTCTTATATACACTCTATCTTCTTCTACCATGACTATAATTTTTTTTCATACTGTATCATCAATGTGAGACATTTTTAATAAAAAATATATATCCATATTGAATATGGTCCATCTCTCAAATATCCGTCCAATACTCTTTGAACTGAATAAAAATTATTATTACTAGTCATAATTTTACAATCAAATCCATATGTATCTGTAAAAATAAAACCCTTATAAAGACAAGAATAAAATTTTATACAATGAATTCAAATCCTCAAATACTTCAATTAATGGTTCAGATAAAAATTTATCCATGTTATGATATATGGTCATGTAAAGTAGTTGATAAATATAAATTTGTTTGTATAAATTAATGATGATTAAGTTAATCCTATAATTATTGATACCTTTCTTTGAGATGTAACATTTTATAAAATAATTATTTTGTGATTTTTCATTCACCCTGTGATTTATTGGGTTATCTATAGGAGTTTTAACATCATTTTCAACCCTCAAAACCCATGATTCATGGATTAAACAACCATATATGTCAAGATTTTAATTAATTTTGACATCAAATTTTGATATATCATTACTAACTACATCATTAACATTTCATAACCAAAATATAGTACAAATATAGGTAAAACAAATTATCAGATGATGTCCTACACATTCCACTTATCATTTAATGACCATAATAGATAAATATAAATATTGAAATGCCATACACTATGTCACCAAATCCATATAATTCCAATATTGATTAATTTTATGGAAAACCCTCCATGTCTCACAAAATTCCAATTACATATATAATCATTTTGTTTAAAAAACCCTCAATGTCTATTTGGAATACTCAATGGAATATTATATACTGAACTCCAAATTTTTTAAGCCTTAAGGAACCAAAAAATCCAAAATTCCTTTCATCACACAATACATGTAGTTTTTTTTCTAAGGATTATAAAAAAACCATGTGTTCCACTATTGGAGGAAAAGTGTTAAGTCATACTATAAATATCTATATTCATTGTAATCCAATTGGTAATATATCACACTTAGTATACTAAACACCCCATTTTTCACATTGATTGTTAATTAAAAAATAATAAATGATAATTTACTTTTCCAAAGATTAAATACCAAAATGACAAAAATACCTCAAAAATCCACCAACTTAGTAAAACCATGTTTTCAGCCTCACTAAACCCTAAGACAGGAATAAAATAATGATGTTATTTACTCAATCAAAAACAATTATCCATTCAATCCCAAAATTAATTTGTGAATTCCATTTCTTCATCCAAATCATTATCAATCTAGAATATTGAATTTAATAACCATAAAAAAATCCATTTATTTTAGATGAATTAATATTATTTTAAGATACATATTTAAATTAAAAATATTCAAAGAAATTTTTTTATCCCGAGTTCATTTACAAATAATTAATGATAAATCATCTTAATATTTACTCTATCACAAACTCAATATTGGAATTTAGTTATATTAACATTGGATCACCTAATCATTCATATTATTCAAATTTTGTAAAATTAATATATGTTAATCCCATGAATCATTCGCTAATTACTATTTATATATATTCATAATAATTTAATTATTAGAGTATCTATCATGGTATCATCAACACTTTTTTACATATCAATATATACAGTAATGAACCCATTTTTTTAAAAGGATTGTTTGATATTTTGAGAATTTATCCTCCCAAAACTCCTCTATGTTTATCGACATGTTTATGTTTTCAAATTATTATATAGAGGAGTTCTATAAAAAAAATTTTTTGTGGACCTGTAGTGTTTCTTTATTAGAACATTAAATTGGGAAAACCATTGATCTTTATAACCATGAAATAATATATAGTGTTTAATTGGGTCACTAATTCAAATAAAAAATATGATTGAGGCTTTATACAAAAGGTGGAGTATAATTCACTAATGTGTATCATAGAAATTTTACTATGAGTTTAAATAATATTGTAATAGTTGATAACTGGTTATTCATTTAAGCCATCATGATTTTCCCCTATCACACTCTCCATATGGATGTCAATGTTGAGAATGATATGGGTAGAATTTTATCAATAAATAATTAAGAAATTTGTTTCATGTGATAATGAAAATGGAAATTGTTATTTAGATCCATACATTGTTTATATGAGGTTGTCACATGAATAAAATTTATTATTATCTCCTAATTATAGGCAGAAAATTTTGGAATTGTATTTAATGGTGAGAGGCTACTAATATTTCTTAAATTCAGGATGTTGTCTACCTATCCCTAGTTAACCATTTCATGAAAAGACAAAATAAATAGCCTTAATCTCTCTAAAATTTTATTAGAACATAACATGGTTGTCATTTTTCCATTATAGATGTATTCTAACTCCATTTACTTCTCTATCAAGTGCCTGAGGTTCTTTGTAATTGATTGTATCCATTAATGATGTAGATTAGATTTTATTACAATAAATAAATATAATTTTAGGAATCCATTAGTCAATGGTTCATAGAATATTGGGTTTCAATATAGTTAACCTATAGCTATTTGGGAAACCTCATAACTCACTTTCTATTGGTGGTGCGTATCATTTTATTTATACTGGAGAAGCACAAATAAACAACTAGTTAGTTCAATTTCACTAAAAATACATGTAAAGTTCATCTATTTTAGTAATAATGGATATTAAAATAGGCTTATTTTTTTATGTTATTATTTTTTATTTTGACTGGGAAATTCATTTTGAAATTGAGATAATGTGTTGTAAAATAGTAATATGGAAGGTTTTCCAGTCTAATTACTGAATATATTTTATATTTTTGTCATATTAACGTAATACAACATATTAGTCAAATTAATAATAATTTTTCAGATTGTGATATATTAATATCAATTTTTTTGATGAAAAATATTGAATGGGATTATATTATTTTCATTTTATTGAAATAATTAATTGATATGTAATTTAAATACATTTTGAAAATACCTATATTATTTAACATAATCCATGAAGGTGGATGGTGTTATGATGGAGGGATTGGTCCCACTGAAAGAGATTCCTTCATATACCATTATAATGAGTCAAAAACAATGTTATTTGTTGAACATGATAAGGAATCAAATATTATTTACGTTTGAGTGAAAAATAATTTTAATCATTCATATTATTTTCACACAACATGGAATATCTTATAATATATTTTATAGCTGTATGAATTCCATTACATAGAGACAAATTCATTTCAAAGGCTTGGTGTTAGGATTTCACAAAAGCGACCCTTATGGTTTTATATGGAATATGGTCAAAAAGAATAGATGAGATACCATGAAATGAATTGGATATTATAAATAATTAATTTTTTAATGAGCATGGAGAATTTGTAGGATTAAATAAATGGAAAACCATGATGATTGATTCTATGTTACATTTGGAAATGTTGATTCTTTATATAATGGTTGCTAAAAAACTATCCCTTTAGGTATGGGCCTCATTAAAATAGCTCATTTTGCATTAGAATATTATATTGGTTTAAATGAAAATTTTTTTCATAGGTAAATGACGTATAAATTGGTTAATCAAATGGAATACCATCACTATTTTATGAATTGAAACCCTTTGTGCATGGTCTTCAGAAACATTGATATATTTTTAAAAGAAAAGCCTCAAAGGTGGAATAGACATAGTTTGACATCGTTGGGGTCCTGGGAAAGTTTTATGCCCATCTAAATCCATAATGTATATGCGAGACCATCCATTATTATAGAAAAAATGCTTAGATATAATTTATACATTATTTCAATGTGAGATCTTCTAAATTCATGTTTCATTGTATTGAAATCCTTGAGTTTTGGAGAAATTGTCTCTAATAAGTATTTTATCATTATAAAACATAAATTACTCAAATAAAAATGGTATCTGTTCTTTTTTCATTTGATATTTATTTTCAAAATAAATTTCGTAGTTTGTCGATTTTAAGGTACTCAACTGGTTCATTTCACACTTTACTCTTTGGGTCTCCAATGATAAATTTGGAGGATATGGAATTTATTTATTGGTATGGAAGCAATATGTGTGTGGATTTTAGTGAATATATATTCCATTCCATTAATCAACATATTATGTCTTCAAATGGTTAACTAATTGTAAGAATATAGTTATATTCTAGTCCATATGAATAGTATTTTTGGAGGGAATTTGATATTCTATTAGCTCGCACATGAACATATGATGAAGGGTGTGAAAACATCGACAATGGTGTGTGCACCATATTCAAGAAGGGTGTTTGTTTGATTTCATCATGGTGAGTAAGATGTGGAAAGTAGAAAAATATTGGCGGATTTAGATGGGGTTTGTATTTGGACTATAGTATTTCACTCTAAAACTTAACATTTCCATATGTTGACCCTCCAAAACATTTTAAATTACTTCATAAAAATTCCATCTTCCAAAGAACATTACTTTTGATATTGATGTCCATTTATGTTCTATGGCCATCTTAATAAAATTTAATAGAATAATTCAAACCCCTAGATATTTGGTATATCCATTTAATTAGTATTTCATTCCCAACTAACAAATATAAGGTCTGTAAATATCCATTGGAAAATTTTTATGATCTATTCCTTCAATAATGGAGGAGATATATGTGATACTACCAATAAAAGGATGTCACCACCACATCACCAAAAATAAGTTTCTTTTTAATTATATCCATCCCTTATTTACTAAAAAAAATACAAATATGAGGTTCTCATCCCTAAATCACCATATGGTAGAGCATTACCAATGGTTATACATCCCTTGATGAATGAACCATATTATGTTAATGGGGGCTTTAATTTTTATTATTTGTTGTGTGAGGTACTTCCTCATCATCCTGAAATTCGAGTGAGGTTCATACAATGGTCATCATGAAAAATGTTGTCATTATTTATGGCCAGCTATAGTATCAGAATAGAATTAAATATTTCACTATTACATTATATTTATTTCCAAATTTAGAACTTGGATGGAATCATTAAATGCCTTAAGATAATTAGATATATTTTTATAGAATGTCTTAAAAGTTATTTCAACTTATGAATAATAACTAATAAATAGTAAAATTATCCTTTAAATATTATTATATTAAATTCAAATCATGTACAATTGTAATGTGTTAGGTGAAATAAATATACCTAAAGGTATTATTCAATAAAAAATTTCTAATATGTTCATGTGAATGGTTCCTTCCCTTTGTTTAATGAATCAATTATATAATTTTTATATTAGGTATAACAATAATATAAATAGAAATATGAGAAATTTAAATGTCTTTATAACCTCAAATTAATAAAAGGATGAAAAAATCTATTTTCTAAAATTATTAATTAGGTTTTTGGTAATCAATACATACTCCCAGACAAATAAAAATGAATAAAAAATTTGTTTCTTCTTGTTTTTATCCATACATACCATTCCAAAATTATTAGTTAAAATATGGACCAGAAATAAAAATGAACTATATAAAAAGTGTATATTATCCCTAAATTCAATTTTTTTTTTATTTTATCCTTCCAATAATCCTTGATTTAAAGATTTACTATAATTGGTTACTAAAATATTTGTTCGACCTAATCTTATATAAGTATTTTCTACATGTATATGGATTTAAATTTACATTTTATAAATGAAATGTTTTAATTTATAAAAAAATATTATACAAATATAAAAAACAGTGTAATCTCACATCCAAATACACTCTCTAATCATAAAATATAATTAAATAAAAAATACTATTAATCTCACAGATATACATATTTTGGTTTTCAGGAAATGTTATTTAACTAGATACTCTATAGACTTTCTATGAGATGTTGAATTTCATATATATTTACTATGATATCATCCATATAATTCATATAATTTCTATTTTAATAGTATTTTTGAATATTATATTCCATTATTATCTACATTTATATTTTATTATTTTAAAAATCACTAATTATTTTATTAACCTTTATCAATTTTGTGCTTAATTAAATCAGTAATACATATCCCACATATTTTTTAATAACATCCACACTAAACTATTTATCTAACACATTTGTATATTTCACATCATGTAATACATTAAGTATATCATTATCATTCTATATATGGAATATAAATATCCATTATTTATAAATAATCAGGAAACCATTTCATAATAATGATCTTAAACATGATACTTACTTTCTTATTTGTCCCAATATCACACACTATGAAATTTGATGGTAGAATAAATTTCTTATATCCATTCATTAATTTTTCACTACATCATATAGAATATGTAATTAATAGATGTTATTTTTTTTAATAAACATTTATTGGTTTTCAATATGAAATATAAAATTCATCATACATCATTAATCATTAATGGAATAGAGAGATCCACATTCCCTTACTTTTAGACATGGGGATAAAAATATGTTTTTATACACAAAAAAAAATTGAACTTGTTCCCAAAAATTGAATATTTGTTTGTTTAAGAACTAACTACATAATTCATCATCAACCTATAAAATATTGTAAAATTTAATTATATCCTTCAGCAATGATCTCAAAATAACCAATGATAAACTCACTAACACCTATGATCACATGGAGACATACATTGATGAAATGTTGAGGTTTACAACCAAGTAAGGAGACAATAAAAAGGGAACATGAGGATTTGAATTTATTGGGGTGTCTTAAGTTCATAGTGTATATGATGATATCATAAAATAAGGAATGTAATATCCTTATTTAATAAAAATTATGAACATCATGAAATAATTTATCATTTAATTAGTGTATAACATAGAATAATCATGAAGTAAATAAATGGAAGAATTACATTGGATTTTGCAAGACACAATAGGTTTGGGAAAATCCCATTCAGGGGAGAGTATAACAATACATAGTTGGGACCCCGAGACCACCAAAGGTATCTCAAAAATCCCCAAAGGAAAACCACAAAACACGATACCAATCACAAATCACAATGTAAAAGACAACTCACACCTAGTATAAAATATATAGAACATGGATAATGTTGATTAGAAATAATATAGAACATCTAATTATGTTAAGAGGATTGACTACTTATCTGAGAAGGGTTGTTTTTCTACCGATCCACAAAGTGTCTCTCTACTACTACTCCCCGACAGGTTTCTCTAGGACTGATCCACGATTGGTCACACTACTGCTGATCCATAGAGGGTCTCTCTCAAATCAATCCCCGATGGTTCGTGATATTGCTGATTCATAGAGGGTGTCTCTATTTCTAATCCAAGGAGGTTCAGGCCATTTCGGATCCACATAGGGTCATTCACTTAACGATCCACGGGGGGTTTCTCTTTACATGACAATCGGCCATTAGATTCCCCACACCTTGTACGTATGAATTCATATGGTTCTAATCCCCAGGATATCTTTCATATTTCAACTGTTATGATGTCTCACTTAGAATTAATCGAAAAGGTGTGTCTTGTCATAAGGGTTCCAACGCAATAGACGGTGCATTAATCAGACTCTCAGTCAACATGTTATAGGTTATTGGTAAAAAGGTCATGGTTGGATTCGAGTATGATCCAACCCAGCTCTACCCCAACATCAAAAAAACTCATGTGGATTATACCAATATGACCACACCATGTCGAGGGTTTCAACCACACTGATGATCTGTCAATCAGACTCACGGTTTTCTAGATACATGCACTTTATTAAATAGTGGGCCAGTTGTATCTGGGCCCTTTCCAACTCGGTCAGACCGACCCAGTTGGACAGACCCAACCAACCCGGCCTTGGGGTCCTAGATACCCCAGTTCAATTAGTAGGAATCATCATGACCTAGTTCGGGTCGGGATTGGTCTAGTCCAACATGGAATGTGGGTCAGGCCCAATGGGCCTCGCTGGACCCAGTCGGTTTGGCCGGTGGTCCAGCCCGATAGGTCGCTCGTCGACCTGGTCATGTCCAGAATGGCTTGAAGGGCATGGGTCTATCCTCATGGCATGGGTCTGGCCTGCTTGGGGTAGGTTTAGTCCGCCGACATTGGACCGGCCTGCAGGCTGGGGGCGCAGCCGACCAGCCCGAGGCCCACCCGTAAGGGTGGCCAGTTGTGTGTTGTCTTGCATGGATGCAGAAGCAACACTGTGTCTGGAAAACATATCCCCCACAGATGCGGGGCCTCCTCAAACAATGGTCGAAGGATCATGGATCTCCAGCCATCAGATGGCAGGATGCCGGTCGTCCCTCCATGCGGAACCCGACGCCGTATCTCACGCTGCCCACGTGGACTCCATTGGCTTTGGCGCACTGATGGGCATGCCGCTCCTCCTGACCAGTGGCCCTCGGTTTCACCATCTAGTATCCAACTAAAACTAATTGTTGTCGCTGTCTCCACTACCACTTCTAGTGCCAGTGCATCGACATAACATTCATTTGACCACCAGACTGGCTCCGGTGGTCTATTCTTTAGGTATCTTGTGTCTATGTCCCTCCAGAGATTACCCTATTCATATTAAATGTCTCTAATATACATATTTTCGATTATAGTGGTTGGACATGTGTAACACCCACGTCAGAGGGACTCATACATTGTTCACGTTGGATTGCACCCTCCAGATTTTTATTTTATAACACAGGGAAGTCTGGGGATTTTAGTTCAATCAACAATGATATTTCAACCCAGGTTATGAAATCCCAAAAGTAATGTCACCATCATGCATAAATGATCAATTCCTGAATCAACCTGTTCATTGGTTGATCCATGATCATCATTTCATTAAAAAAAATAGAATACCTTAAAAAAAACCCAACCTTTTTGATGTTCGATGATGAAGCATTCGTCCTTCAGGTTTGAAGATGTCGATGTCGCTTCCGGATCCATTCTTCAAGGCATGTCATAGATGATGAAGTCTCACCAAAGTTCTTTATTCTCCACTGGAGAGTAAAACAATTGGATATTTATTATATAATATCTATCTTTTAATCCATTTTTCACCAATGTGCAAAAAATTAAAAGAAAAACACATCTCAACATTTTAAATATGATGCGACGTCGTGTTGTTACACTTTTTCATTTACGAAACAACGTCATTGTTAGGATTTATTTATTTTATCTTTATGTTACGCGATTTGGTCCATTAATAAGCCTCATTAATGGGCCTCATTACCGCATCGTTGCTGCACCATTGAATCTTAATCCGCCACTCAATGCTGAGAATGGAAAGAAAATAATTCCTTTAAATTATTTTATTATATTTCTCAAAATGTCCGAAAAATATAATTTTTAATCGGACCTTTTTAGATGTAATTAATTCATTTATATGAGAATCCGGTAATTATGAGTTCAAAGGTGACCCCTAATTTTCAATCTAATCACCAGTTCAAAAGTTAGAAGAACCCACTCACACATTTCCTGAATGCACCTTAATAAATGTTCAAAATTCCGCCGCAGGCTCACCGGGCCTCATAATCATGTGCCATCAGAACGTGTGGTCTCAGAATAGTTAAATATAATTTAAAAAAATTACTTGAAATATCTGAGACATTTTATTATCCCCACATTATGTAATTACTTCCCTAAAATTCAAAAAAATGGCTAATCAAACAAGTGGGGGTACTAAGCACAAATTTGAGCCTCCCGCTCTCATATACACTCCTATATATTCATGTTCTCCCTTAGAAATAACACACAAAGAATCAACTAGACATGTTGGAACCATTCATTTTGATCCTATATCTCCATCATGAGTTTTGAAAATTTCACCCAATTATCAATTATTAGCTCACCCTAGTCGATAATGTGTGATGGATAATGCATGTGCCTCCTTAGGTGTGACATGGGGAAAAAAGAAGGCACCTGATGCATCTATGGGGGAATATCTAGGCACTAAACCTCCATTAAAACACTACAAAGGATCTAAAAATGTCTAATTAACCTCTAATATTTCTCGTCACCCTAGTCAAATCTCCTCAATCGTCTTCGAGGTGAGACCTGATGGAACACATGATCACCCTCCTCAAACTCCAAGGGTCTACGTTTCCTATCAGTATAAGACTCATTCCTACTATTTTTAGTACTCATCTGCTCTTGGATGATTTTAACCTTCACAGTGGTAGCCCAAACCAACTTCGAACCCCTGAGTACCGACTCCTATGCATTTTTCCAGTATAGGGTTGATCTACAAGGCCACCAGTACAAAACCATGAATGTTTCCATACCAATGGTGGAGTGATACCATTTTTTGTGTGAAAACTCCACCCATGGTTGGTGTTCATCCCAAATACGACCAAAATCTAAGAGGGAAGATTGAATCATGTCCTCTAGGGTATGTATGGTTCGCTCTATCTGACTATCAGTCTGTGGATGAAAGGTTGTGCTCAAGCCCAAATGCATCCCAAACTCCTCTTATAATCCCCTACATAGCAGTGATGTAATGAGATCTTCATGATCTGAGATGATCACATAAGGCATACCCTAATGTTGTACTATCTCTTGGATGTATTTTGATACCAATCCCACTACCAGTCCCAGCTCCCGGATGGGTAATAAGTGATCCAACTTGTTGAGTAAGTCAATGATCTACCATATAGTGTCATGGCCCCTAGACATTTGAGGTAACCACATCATGGAGTCCATGGAGATACCATCCCACTTACACTATGGTACCTTATGTGGTTGTGTCAAGACTTTAAGGACCTGATGCTTAGTCTTCACATGCTGACATATGAGGCATCATGAAATGAACTCTGCCACATCTTTCTTCATCCATAGCCACTATTACTGACTTCGATGGTCCTGGTACATCTTCTCCACACCAGGATGTACCTACAAAAGGGTTGTATATAACTCCCTCAACACCTCCTACCACAATTTCACTAGCACGTTGTAGATCACCCTTAAAAAGATGATGTTCCCCCACCTATCAAAAGACCATCAGGAGCTCATCCTAATGATAAATAATCATGTGAGGCATCATAGATGACATCCACAAGTTGTGCCTCCCTGACTCACTAAATGTGTGGGGTAGTAAACATCATTGAATGAAGCTATAATGCTTCACCATCATCCACAATGGATACCTGCATCATGGATAAATTCTCTGTCACCTCACTCATCAACTACAAACTAGTCCTTATACGGAGCATCCCGGACACCACGTCCCCCATTTTAGGGTTATAGAATATCTCAAATTCATAGTCCTAGAGGAACTCTAGCCATCTCCGATGTCTCAGGTTCATGTACTTCTCGATGAAGATATACCTGAGACACTTGTGGTTGGATGAAACTGTAAACCAGTCACCTGTCATGTATTGATGCCACATCATCAAGGAAAAGACCACTACTACAGAATCATGGTCATGGGTCACATAGTTCTTCTCATCTCGCCTCAACTATCATGAGCTATAGGTGATCACTGCCCGATCCAACATCAATACACAACCCAGTCCGGACCCTGATGCGTCGTAATAAACTACACAACCAAAGCCCTCCTCTGGTAGTCACAAGATGTGGGCACTAGTCAAATTTGATTATGATCCTCTAATAGTAACCAACCATCCCCATGAAGGTTTGCAGCTCAGTCACGCTCTTGGGTGGATCCCAAGCAAGCACTACCTTTATCTTTTTTAGATCCACTACAACTCCAGCCATTGAGATGACATGTCATAGAAAGTGGACTTCCTGAATCTAAAATAGACACTTCAAGAGCTTTCAATAAATATTGTTCTCTCAGAGGGTATCTTGGACTATCTGCATATGTTTAGCATGCTCCTCATATGACACAGAGTACACCAAGATTTCATGAATTAAGATCACCATAAACTGGTCTATGTAAGGCAAGAAGATCCCCTTCAGGATCCCATGAACACTATTGCAGTGTTGTTCATTCCAAAATTCATCAGCAAGAACACTTAGTGGAAATATCGGGAACTATATTTTTTCTTCGACACATCCTCGTCTCATACCTGTAGATAGTGATATCCCGATTTTAGGTATATCTTTTAGAACCGGCTCGCTCCCTTTAGCAGGTCGAATAGGTCATCGATCTTAGGCAGATGACACATTTTCTTCATGGTCGCCTGGTTCAAGAACTAGAAGTCCACACACAACCTCAAACTCCTGTATACCTTCTTGGGAAAAGCATGGGTGATACCCATGGTGAAACACTAGTTCATGTGAACCCATTCTCTTGCAAGTACTCTATTTGTAACCTCAAATTGGGAAGCTCCGCGAGAGCCATGCGATATATGGGATTGGATATCAATCTCATCCTGGGGTATTGGTCGATGCAGAATTCTACCTAACTGTGAGGAGGTAGTCCCGAGGAATCCTCAGGAAAAAATCTTTGTACTCATCGACCACTACTAGAAATCTTGTACTCTTCTCACCCACTACCTTGACGGTGATGCTTTCCAACTTGTGAGTGATCGTTTGTACCCTCATCTGAGAATGTATGTCTTGTGTAGCAAGGGATTCTTTCTTTTCATTGAAGTAAAACTATATCCTATCTCCACAGACACACCACAATGTATGCCTTAAATAGTTGATCTAGTCATGGATTGTGGATAACCAATCCATACCCAATAAGATGTCATAAGTTCTCGATGATGGTACTAGGAGATACATGATGGAGCTCTCACATTCTAGAGTAAGCACACACTGTCGGTACTAGTGTAAAATCTTCAGATTCCCTCCTGTCAGAGTCTCTATCCATAAGGATTGACCAAATGGCTCCCCCAGAATCTATGAGATCCTAATGAGACCTATAGAATGGAAAAAGTGACTAGAACCTATGTCTATATGAACTATATCTAGGGTGGAGAAGACATAGATCATACCTTGGATCATCTCTAGAGCGTCGTGATCATAATTCTTCACTGCTTAAAGTTTTTCTTTACCCAATCTGGATTATCCCTATGGTCGGGGTGGACAACCTGTGGGTGGTGTTGGTAACATCTCATACCTTCACCAACTACCTGTTTCTCAGCCAATACCCCTTACATGTCTGTTGCCCAGTGAACCTCATTGATTGAACTGCTTCCCCTGCCTCGGTGGTCCCATGATCGTCTACTGATCATAAGTACGATGGTTCGAGAAGTCGCGATCCATGTGACTCTGTCTTCTGCACGAGTATCACGTTATGATCCAATATTGACGACCTCTACCTTGTGTTATCTACACCTCCGACACTATATATCATAGTCATCCCCTAGAAGTTCTGTCTCGTTACAACATCTACATGAACTAACTACTACATGATTTAGATGACTCATCCACCTGTCATCTTACTATAGATCTCACTGTCGGTGCCTGCTCTACAAGGAAACTATCCAGGAGTAGTTCTCACTCTTTCACTCTATCCTAAGTTTGGGTATTGAGTGTAATTTTCAATTCCCTCATCTCTCGTCTGTGTTCCTGGTCAATGGACATGGACCTGAAGAAAGGGTCTCGCACCATGTCGGTGGAGTAGTAGGAGACGTCGGTAAACCTCACAGATAACTGGTCCATAGTCAAAATTCCATGTTGTAGGTGCACTAGCTCCTGAATACATATAGATCGTAGTGTCTTTGGTACGAACTCCCCCTAAAGAGGCTCTCAATTTACAACTAGGATAGGGCATCCTCCTCGTGTGTCTAGGGCGTCAAACTCCACCATCTCTTTTAATGTTCCCTAAAAAGGATCATGGATAGGATCACCGTCCGAAATACATGTGTCTATACCATGAGAAAACTCATGCCACATCCTCGATCCAGTACTGAGCTTTCTGAGGATCTGTCTTGACTCGAAACCTCAGACACCTCTATCTCTGGAACTCATGCAGCACGTTTACTCGGCGTGAACTATCTTCTTTTGGGACATGTATCATATTCATCTTTATGGGTGTGGGTGCTACCGGTACAACACTCGTAGGTGATACCACTATAAGTGGTCCTTATACCGATACCTCATCGATCGGTGGGAAGTTGTCATGATTTTTCATATGAATCCTATATTTCTATCTTCATGGAGGCATCCTATCAGGAAATAGATGCTCCGTGGTCAATAAGTTATAACAGGCGAGTTGAATAAAAAAAGATCAAGGAAAATACATTTTCAAAACACATATAATTTTTAATTTTGTGTACCGAGTTGGAAAAAATAATTGAAGGTCCTGGTGCATGGATACATCGTCCGAGACACCAACTCTGGACTCCCTGAACTAATATCAAAACTCATGACACTAACCACTACTTCCCCATTGAAAAAAATTGGAGACTCTTATTTCGTCTGGTTGAACCGACTATACTCTGATACCACATTGTTAGGACCTGTCACTCATGGCCTGAGCTATGACTACCCCAAGACCACGTTCCATAAGCCAGTGGTTGGTGACAAACAATGGAAAGGTATACACCAAAACGGGGTGGAATTTCCTTTAAACATGTACACAAAAAAATAGAGTAAAAACAAAAAGCAAGACACAATGCACCACTATTGAGAGTAAATGTATGTATGGAAATTAAATGGGCTAGTATACAAGACCAATTGAAGGAAACATTCTACAAAATGAAATAAAAACATCCTCCGGAGAAAATATACTGAGGATTGTACCTATAGAGTAGGTACGAATCACTGTCTGACATCACTACAGCTCACCGCATCTATCTATCACCTCCGAGAACCGTCTAGCCCTAGATCCCGAAGTCTCAAGAAGTCCGCCATCTTTACAAGGCACAACAGGTATGACCAGAGCCCATTCAGGGGTTAGTATAACAATTTTTAGTAGAGACCCTAATACCCTAAAAGTACTCTCATAAATTCAAAAAGGTAAGCCACAATGTAAATCCCAATCACAACTCACAGATTAAAATGCATCTCATAGAAGGTCTACAACTTAAATAATTTGAACAAAGATAATTATGGATAAGCTAGATCATCTCATTCTATTGAGAGGCTCGACTACTATTCTATGAAGGGTTTCCATACTACCGATCCAAAATGGGTCGATCTGCCGCTAATCCACAATGGGTATCTCTATGGAAGATCCATGACGGGTCAAGCTACTGCTGATCCATAGAGGGTGGCACTTATGCCGATCCACATAGGGTCGTGCTATATCCAATCCAAGAAGGGTCTGTCGCTTGTCGATCAATTTAGGGTCACAAAATTTTCGACACAAAGAGGGTCACCCTCTTAAGTATCCACATAAGGTCTCACTTCTTCTTATCCAAGGAGGGTCTCTCTTCACTAGATATCCAGCAACTAGATTCCCTGCATCTTGTAAGTATGAGTTCTGAAGGTTCTTCTATTCAATCCATAAATTTTATTTCAAACAGCATGCAGTGTCACATATAAGAAACCCAATGTTCGTTCTTGTAGTAAGGGTTTCAAATCAACAAACAACATGAAAATCTGTTGCCCAGTCTGCATGTTATAGGATTTTCGGTAAAAAGGTCCAGGTTGGATTGGACTCTGATCCAACTCGGATATACCTGAATTTCCATCAAAACCCATGTGAGTATATCAAAAGGAAAATACTGCCCTTATCCACCGATAACCACTGACATCGCATCAATTGGATGCATGATTTGCATGATATGAGGGCTTTAGAAAACAGGGGGGCCGATTTTGTCTTCGCCCGGTCTGACCCAGTTGGACCGACCCGACCAACCCATCCTGGGGGTCCCGGAAACCCCAATACAATTCGAGAGACTCGACCTGACCTGGTTTGAGTTAGATTATATCTATTCTGGCCTAGCATGTGGTCTAGGCCTAGTGGGACTCCCAGGACCCGGCCCAGATTACGCGAGGGTCTAGCCCATCGGGTCGCCCGACAAGCTGGTCTCATCTGGCCTGGCCCAAAGTTCACCAGCCTAGCCTGCAGGTGCGTGTCAAGACAATTGGGCATGGGACTGGCCCGTTGACTGGGGGAGAGACCCTCCAACCCGTGTCCAAGGGGTTTCATGACATATGATTATTGGAAAAGGTAGAATCTAGAGAACTTATAGAATTAAAAAATTGACAATATATTAATAAATGATAGCAATATATTATGATATTTCTTGATTGTATTACCATGATAAATCTAAAAAAATAATGTGAGAATAATGATAGAATCCAAAATAGATCCTAATACAATGTTATTTATTTATTTAATAATTAATTTTTTTGGAATTTCATGTTATTATATGATTATAATTTCAATATAATTTTCGTTTTCAAAATTAAAAATAAGGATCAATATCCCAAAACCATAATTATTATTTACATAAAAAATCAACCACAAGAATTGGTTTAGATGAATGGAATTATGGGAGTAAGAAAACTAAGAATCTATTAAAGAGTTATTACTCTGGTCTTCTACTATACTCCACTAGTAATAACATTAGAAATTTAATTTTTCCTCATCCCATGAATGGTGTCCTATCAAAACTAGAATCATTTCTAAGGATATGTGGTGTAACATTGATAAAAACTAACCCCCCCCCCCCCAAATTTACGATTCGATATGGGATGAATAAAATGTGTGTAAATGATTATATTTTATCAAGGAAATCATTGTTCCTCCTCACTGTCACATCCCGTGCACCTAGAAAATTCCATCAATCTACTATGAATGTGGAAACCATTTCATCACCACCTACACTGGCACACCACCACTAATCTCAACTCAAAATATCCATTTCCACCACCATTCAATCTTATGTTTGATACTTTCACCCATCCAATTCCTACAACCGCCATGGTGTTCCCCAATGACCTATTTTAAGCCAAATGAATCATTTTTTAATTTCTTATCTAGCCACAAAAATGGTTAGTGGATGAAGAGGCCACCATGACTATGCAATATTTTCAACTTCCCCTGACATGTCCTCCATGAGAACTAACACATCATCAATAAACCATGCATGTTGAAGGAAGTCATTTTAATACACGATCCACACTATAGTAAATAGAAATCCCAAGATATTTATGTATTTCAAATTATCCACCTGAATCTCTATTCCAACATTTTTAAATGAATATCAATTTTGAAGGAGGGGTCAAACATGTTCCCACTACTTATAAAAGGAGTGGCTTGCCTCATCTAAATGAGATTCCACAACCACGATGGAGGAGGCCACGATAAAGTATGATCCTCCATGATACTGGATTTTTTATTCTTCTATTTTATTATTTTACTCTATTATCATTAAATTTTTAGTTAGATTTTAATTATAATTTTATCATTGTTTTATTTATATAAAATCAATGAATCCTTTTTATCACCACCACCAATTCCACTATTTTCTTCTTATTCTCATTTTTTTCTTCAAATTTATATTTTATTTTATATTCTTTAATTTTTTAAATTCCACTCTATATGTTATAAATTTTTTGTTCATTTTATTTTTTTCCCCTCTTCCATCTCTCACTATCTCATTTCCTTCTGTTTTGTTTTTTTATTTCATGTGTGTGTTTACACCATTTTTTCATCTCTATTGGTTTAGTTTATTGTATTCATTTCAATTTATTTTCATTAATTTCATCTTAAATTATTTCCCATACCACCGTTGTGATCACTTACCATAGGCAATGAGGGTATAACCAAAGGCTACTCCTTTGAAATGTTATGGTTTTCCAGTATTCGTAAATACGTTTCATTAAATATTTGTGGTAGATTTTAGTTTCATTCAGGGTTGTGGTGTATATACCCGAGGACATAGAACTCCATAAATTCCTATTATACTAGTTAATTTATTTCCAACTCATAATTGGATAGCTCTCCACATGATGGTTTTTATCCCATCAGTGAATGAAACATCATCAATAGAGTTGGGTTCTATAAGATGTCACAACCACAACCAAGGTGTTTCATCAACCTCTATTATAGGAGTTGGTGGAATTTAGATTTATTTTGAATTCAAGATTTCACAATTTCTAAATAAATGGATAGTATTTCTTCTTCATATTTCATGATTCAATTAAAACTAAAAACAAAAAAAAAAGATAATAATGATGGAACCCAAATCCAAGCTCAGGACCAACTTTATTATTCATAATTACATTCTATTTATTATTGTATGTTATTTTAAATTTATATGTTACGTTAAATTCCAATATTTTATAAATTAAAAATGCCTCTACTTATCAGTGATTCAATAAAATTAAAATTATAAAATAAATAGTGTAGGTTATTTATATTATATTGTTGCATAATCTAAGAATCTATTCATAGAAGATGACCCTATTCAACTACTATTATACACTAGGAAAACATTTATAAATTTTCATTTTCTATCCGCCAGGAAATTAGTGTGTAAATCCACAAGTCATTTTTTTTCAATTTGATCATTTTTTGATGTATTTTTTTATATTCACATTTTCTATATATTTTTATTTCTTTAAAAATTAAAATAAATTATATTTTCCATGATTTATTCAAATGATTTTTATTCTTCATGGACTTGAAACACACAACTGCAACAACTTGTAGATGAATCACCCTTTCTACAAATTATAGTGTTGTCTTGTGGTATATATAGATTAGGTGAGTACATAGACAAACAATCCATAATTGGGGAATTGAAGGACCTTATCTTGTATCTTAAATAGACTCTATGACAACCTTTGGGTGAATGATAGTTTGAAAATTTGACTGAATTATAGGAGTACTTTTTTGAATTTTATCATGAGTTGGAAAGTACACAAGAAGAGATGTCATTTGATTATCCCAAAACATTTGAATATTATCATAGAAATCCATTTTAGGAGATAGTGTATAATAAAAAACTCAAATATAATATTCAAAATGATTATATGATGGTGCATGTTCTGTAAGGAAAACTAGATTAGATAACTGAGCATGTTAATAAATCCCTTGAGAAACCTAAATTTGAATAAGAAGATGAGTCAGTAGACTTTCTTTATTTTTACAAGGAAATCCATGAATGAGGCCATGATTGAGGAGTATTCACGACCCAACCATTTTAGTAACCACATCTAAGAGGACCATTATGACCTTTAATTGATCCATTATGAGGAACACATAACTATTCAGCTACATGTGGGAGATCAAACTCATCTGGATGACTATATTTAATGAATGTGAGGAACTACATGATCTAACAATGGCATGAAAAGAATAATATATAGAAATCGTTATTTAATAATGCAAAAAGATTCTGGAATTTCAATACAATATGGAGGAGCCTGACTACCTTCCTCCATCCAATAAGATCAATCATCAAGAGGCACTCACCACTACGACGGTTATTGAAACAGAAAAAACATAGCGATATGAACATACATGAAATTATTATTTTTCATATTTTTCAATATGATTAGATTATCATACATTATTATTCACAATTTTATATTTGATCAATCATTTCCATGCTTTAAGGGTATATTACAAAACCAGTCCTTCACCTGTTTTGAAAAATAGGGAACTCCATAATTTTGATGAACATACTTTTTGAGGAGGCCTCAAAAAATTTCCATGTTGTTAATATTGTGGAAATCAGGACATTGGATACACATATTGAAAGGGGTAATTTACTTATTAAAAATAAAAATTTAAATTTTACTCACAAAAACATACCTCATGAATTTACTTTTGATTATTTGACTCATATAACTCATGTTTTGAAATCACTAGGAAAAATGAGGTTGCTCAAGTAGCAATAAAAAATGGGGATAATCCATATTTCATCCTACAACATCCATGAAATCTATAAATATTTTTTTTACTAATTTTCATATGTTATAGTATATTCATTGATCATTCCTCTCCAAGGATAAAGAAACACAATATGGGAAATTCCACAAGTGGTGGTTCATGTCAATGAAGCTCTACCTACCATGAGAAATTGGATAAATGATAAAATACCCTCATGAGGAAGTAAAAATTCAGTTCCCAAATGGTGGGATCATACCAAAACATATCATATTACCTTTATTCTAATAATTAATATTTCAATTATGATCCTAGGTATTTTTTTGCATGCATCCCCACTCCCTATATAATTTTTGAACATTCATTACATGATCTTTGAGTTTTTATTATTAAATTTATTATATAGGTTCATTATGTAATAATGAAGCCCCTATTAAAAGAAAAAAATGACTACGAATCATGATAAAGGGAGTTAAATTTTAATGTTTACCTTTTAAACTATCTAACATGTTTCCGAGTACATGATATGAACATTATACTATAAAATTCCATTCATGATCCTGAAATTGGGCATTACATGAATTATTTAAGATAAATGATTTTATTATTAATCATATTATTCCATTATATATAATTCAATGATAATTATATTGAATGAGAAAAAAGGATAATTGGATGAATATGAAATTAATGGTTATTAAAATGGGCACTCATGATTTTATGAAATCACTTGATTCATGTAATTAAAATTTCACTATAATTTTTTTATTATATGAATATTTTAAATTAATGTCAATTGACTGTTAATTATTAGTAAATCCATGAGTGATTTTCCAAAATCATATTTCTATATGATCGAAAAATGATGTAGATGATCAAAATATAACAAAGGTGAATTGTGTACATTAAAAATTTCATTGGAACCTTTAATGTTGGAATAAAACATTTGTTTTTAACCTTAAGAAAAACTATGTTTAACAAATCTAAACATGGTAAATTCACAAGACCTCTTACTTCTACAAACATGCCTGGTTACAGAATTATGGTTTCAGAAACGAAACGTAAGAAATGTTTACAAGGAAAAGACTATACCTTAAAGTGTATAGAATCTTACAAATCAGAGTATACAGAATTAAAAGGAAGTGTATAATAGTTATACATTCATTATAAAAAATAAAAAGCGGAAATAATCCAGAAAAAACCACATAACTAGTATGAAATATTTTATCCCAAAGAGTAGGGTATATAACAACCTTGGATAAATGTCCCTTAATTTATACATTCAAGAATGTTTGTCCTACCCACACTAGGGTAAGCTCCTGATTGGATTATCGAAATATGTCTTTCTATGCCCAAAATCCCTCAATCTTCAAGGTAATCAGAACCTCTGTCTTCCTTAGCAGGGAAGTCTTCAAACATTAAGTTAGTCAACACCTCTTCCTTCCTATCCCTGGAAGTCCTCGAATGTAATCCGCAACATTCAGAGTCGCCTGAAGCAAGCCGAACAAGATGTTTAGTATGCACAAATAATGAGAGTCTATCTCTAGAAATCACTTCAGTAGCAGACAATATACAGAGAGATAGAATAGTAATCAAAAGTATGTTCCGAGCTCATTATAATGAGATCCTATTTATATGCACTTCTTCAACGGTCGGCTCCCTCCTCTAACGGGTATATTTTTCATTGAATTTTAGAGGAAACTGTACACATGTCAATCAAACACCTGTTGGTTACAAACAGAATGTACAAAACCATATCATAATTATAAATAGTGTAAGAAAAAATATGTTAGATTAACCAAATCCATTTTTTGGAGTCTAAGGAAAAAATAATGTGTACTGTCTAAGAAATTTAACACTCAGAATTTATACTACATTGATATTCAGATTCTGTTTTTCAAGGAATTAGGAGTCAAAATTCAATAGTCTTCGGAGTATGAATTTTAATGAATTCTGAATATAAATTTAAAGGAATTCAGAGTCCAAGTTATAAAGAATTAGGAATCTGAATTTTAATCAATATGGAGTCTAAATTATAATGAATACGGAAACTGAATTTTAATGAAATTATAGTCTGAATTCTAAGGAATTAAGATTCTGTATTTCAAAGAATTCGAAACTGAAATTTTAGAGAATTTGGAACCTGAATTTCATGGAATTAGGAACATGAATTTTAGGTAATTCAGAACTTGAATTTCAAAGAATTCAAAACATGAATTTCCGAGAATTTGGAACCTGAATTTCAAAGAATTGGGAATCTGAATTTTAGAGAATTTGAAATCTAAATTTTAGAGAATTCAGAATCTGAATTTCAGAGAATTCGGAACCTGAATTTCAAAAAATTCAGAATTAGTTTTTCAGTTAATTTAGAACAAGAATTTCAAAGATGTCAGAATCTGATTTTTAGAGAATTCAGATACAGAATTTCAGAGAATTTGGAACATAAATTTCAGAGAATTCAGTATCTGAATTTCATTGAATTTGGAATCTAAATTTTAGATAATATAGAATCTGAAATCATAATACTCTATATCTATGTATTTATAGGATTCTGAGGTTTTAGAAATGAAACTGAATTTTACACTTATAAATAAAATCATTTATATTTAGATAAACTATAATAAGAACAATGAAAACCACGATAAGGAGAAAATATTCTTGGGAAAAGGAAACTTTTATTTATTGAGATAAATCTTATGGTAAATAAAATTTTCCTTCAGATTGAGATTTTTTTATTTTCAAAACATGATGGGATAGAAAAGTCATAAAAAACCTATTTGACTCAACAATCTACCCCTTTTTGGAAAGCACAAAAACCCTTAATAAAATGAATTTAAGAACAATGAAATCACTATTAACTTGAAAATAAAAACTTATCACCTGTTAATTATGAATCATATTGAATACAACTAACTCCCCCTTAGGTATTGAAATCCCTAAGGATCATATTATTGATTTCCAGAATGAGATTTTACATTTTATTACATACAAAAATCTTCATTGATAAGAACTTCCCATAGATGGACTCCCCCATACATAGGGAAATATATTCTTTACTTATAATTATTTTTATCATTCTATTCTCCCCCTTTGTGATATTCAAAAAGGAATAAAGGAATATAGAAATTTAGTACTTAAAATGTTATTACTAAGAAACCAAATATATAGGAAACAACAAAAATTTCATTAAGATTGAATGAATTTGTACAAAGAGAAAATACAACAAAAGATCGGATTTGGTAAAAAATCATCCTTCTTTCTCATTCAGCATGAATTTCATCAAAATGGTTTTTAACTTTTTGAAATACTTGAGATACTCTTCTACACTCTTGAGTAACTGATCATGATCTTCAGTTTTCCTCTCTAAGGAATTAATTTTCACTTCATGATCCTTAAGAATGTTTGCTTGACCTTTCAAAACTGATTCTTTATTAACAAGTTTCACTTCACATTTGATTCTGAGATCCCTTTCCCTCTTCCAATTCATTGCTACATAATTGAGCATGACATCCAGATCCTTAACTTCCTGCTTCCGAGATGTATGTTCAAGAGATATCTTTTCTTCAAAACTATTATTTAGTTCCTTGATCTTCTCAACTTTGGTGTCAAAAGAATTATATAAACATTCTTAAAATTTATCAAAGAGTCTCAGGCCTTCAATTTTCATCCTTGAAAAACTGGTAATCTTCTAACATGATTTTTTATGGGCTTCATATTCATTAAAGATAGATTAAAACTCATTTTAAATCTTTACAAACATATCCAAAAGCATGGAAAAAGAATCGAATTTCGGATTAAATGATGCTAATGTATTTGGCACATTGACTCAATTCTCTAGAAAAGAGGAATAATATCACCAAACATATTTAAAGGAGGTAACACAAAATCATTACCAAGAGAGGATGATTCTAAATCAGAGATCTTGGTTCATGAGGATTATTTTTCCAACTCAATAGATTTCCTCTTCAATGAACATCCAATATCTTTATTTTTCACCATAGATTTTCAAGTTTTAGCAACCGACACCTGCTTTCTCTTGTCAAATATTGGAATGATATCTTCTACCTTTGGTGATTCATGCTCACCGGAAGATAACTTAACAATTTTATCTTCGTCTACTAGCTCTTTATCTGCATCACCCACTAGATCTTCCAGATGAAAGAATTCATGATTAGTGATTTATTCTTCGGATGACTTGTTCATATCTTCATGATGATTCTATTCATTTCCTAGAGTAACAGGCTTTGAATATTCATCTTGAGAAGTCTTGATTGATAATATTACATAGGGACATTCCTTATCTTGTTAATCTTTGACTTTCATTACGATGTCATCAGTGTCCCCACTACCTTCTTCTTCTTCTTCCACTTCTTCTTCTTACACTATTTCTTCTTATTGTCCTGGTTTCGAAAATACCATATTCATTCCCAGAGTCTCTGGATGTGATACTTTCAAAAATTATTCTGGAACATAAAGTTCCTCTGAGGCTTTCTCAGCGGCTTTGAGAAGGGATTTAAAACGTTATTAATCGGTCATCTTCTTTTTATGTTTCTTTTCATTCTCCTTCTTTTCAAGACTCTCAGCAACCATTTCCATCAAATATTTTTTCTTAGTAGGATCCATGAAAAAAATAGGATCCCCTTACTTCATGTTTTCTTGTCTTCTCTCCACTTAGACACTACCTCAATATGATATGTATTTTGATTCTTTGGATTTGGAGGTACTGACTTGGTTTCCTTAGCCACTGGAGTTTTTCCTTTCTATTGTAGTTCTATGGCCTTCCTATTCCTTCCGTTTTCATAGATTTTTCAACCAATTATGGTTTCTCTGATAGAGCTTCTTCTTCAACTTCCAACAATACATAAAAATACTCAGGATTTAGTATTAAAGTAAATCGTCATCCTCTTTAGAGTATCATCACATAGAAACATTATTTTGAAATTCCATGGATTATAACTGCAAGGAATTTTGAAAGACTGAAGAAAAAGAACTATAATATTCGATAAAATAGTTGGATACATGATGATTTTGTATTTCAGAGTTCCATTATTGATATTCTTGATTGTAAGAAAAAAATTTCACCAAAAATATCTTCCTTAGTTTCACAAAAAAATCTAGGGCATAGATGTCACTTTTCATCAGGGTATCCTTCTCTCCTTCCCTCATAATTGGAAATCCTGAAACACATAGCTGAGGAATCCAGAAATTTATGGAAAGGTGTAAAATTTTCAGAGTCCTCACTTCCATCAAGCCAAGAAAAACTATAGCATTTTTCTTGTACAAAGATCCTAATACATCAAGTTTCTTGTGAGAACAGAAATCCACTTCTCCCTCATAAGGAGCTCTAATCAGGTTAGCAGCCTTATTGTAAGAATGAGAGTATTTATTTGCATAACTCTTCATAAAACATTTATCTCTCCCTACCTTATTGAAAAATATTACAGTTTCATTGAGCTCTATAAAAAAATCCAGATATAGCAGATTATGTTCCTTTGTCATCGAAATACAATGGTTCTCCAATCCATTAAACATAATTATCAAAGATATAATAGAATCACACTAAGAATAAAGACTCATATCATTAAACCTTCCTGTGTATATCTTCCACTTGGATTTTTCTTTAACAGTGACAATTTATTTTTGAGAAGGGGCTTCAGCAGACATTTAGAACTGATGAAACATCAAATATCTGGAATGACCTTAAATACAAAGCCAGAGCTTTAGTACATGAAGTCTTGACAAAAAAATGTTGGAAAAGTATCAAGGAGGCTTTATAAAGGTGTTTGAGGCAATAGTTCGGCTTTCGTACTTCATCCAATGGATTAAAAATTCTGATTATATCTGACGTTTGAGATGATAGTTGAAGAATGATTTTGATAGGATCCGATATTATTAGTTTTTTTATGATAAACAATCATATTTAAGGAAAAGATAGATCTAGAAAACCTTAAAAACAAAATGAAAATACCAACAAGTAAAACCTTATTACTAAATTTTTTGAAAGGAAACATATCTTTTGGATTTCATAGAAAAATTATTCATAATGAGGAAAATTGTTATTGAAGAACATTAGATTCCTAAAAATCATGAAAATAATGATTAAATAAAAATTTTAGATTACAAAAAAGATTAGATTACAAATTATTTAATCTAATGAGAAAATGTACTCTCCCTATGAAAATGATTTTTTTACAATAAGGAGATATGATTAAACAAGATGTTAATAAAGAATGTTACCTTACAATTATAATTCGAAACTTCTTTTTAATGTATTAAAATCAATTAGATGGTAAAGATTTTTTGAAAATAACAGAAAATTGATCTTGTGTTCTGATAAATTAAAGAATTATATTTTTCTTCTCTATGTGTGATCTCTAAGAAAATGATGCCTAATATCTATGTGTTTTGAACGTGACTGGTGTACAAGGATTTTATTAAGGGAAATGACAATTGTATTATCACACAAAAGTTTTGTTTTGGTAAAAAATCTTTCCATCATTTGTGAGGGTGTGTACATTATCTTTATATTTGGAAGAAATAATAAAATCATCCATGGAATTATGTACTAAGAACTTTTCATTCCCAATATTCCCAAAGTATCCTTCATCACATAGTGGACTTATGCTAATGATGTTGTGATTAAGACCATTAACAAATAAAAAATTTGAAATCATTGTTTCTCCAAGAAGAACAATGTTACCTATACCAATAATTTATCCCTAAGCATTATCTAAGAAAGTTACTTTTCCTCCATTCGTCTTGATAATCTTTGGGGCATTGTTTAATGGATTAAGTCATGAAGTTATGTTGGGTTCCCCCAGAGCCTATAAAGAAGTTTATGATAATAATAAAAAGTTAATTTCCAGTCATTTGCCATGAACATCCACTATCCATGTACCATGTATTACTGTTGGTACTTTCTTTATTTTCCTGAAAATAAGATTGTTAGACATTCAGAACCCAAACATTCATGGATCTAGAAATTTTAGAAAGAAAATATTTTGTATCCACATTTTTATAGAAAAATAAGCTTTATGAAAACCTAAATATTGAGTACTGTTTAAAGAACCATTTTTTTCAAAATGTCCACCACACTGACATTTTGTGCAGAATGAAGCACTTTGATGAACAAAATCGTTATTACCGATAACTAGATTAGAAAGAGTACAACCAAAACCATAATGATTCCTTGTTGGTTGAATTTGTGAATACATGTTCTCAATGTTTTCCTTAACCGCGGTAATGTATGATAAACACTTCCTAAAGGAAAAAAATTTCTGACTGTTGTTAAAAAACCAAGTTTTTATTCTAAAAAAAATTATTTTTAGAACTAGAGTTCTTCACTAAAATATTTTTCTTAGAAATTACTTTTTCAAGATCCTTATAATGATTATCCTTCTTAGAATTAACTTCCTCAAGGTTTTTTTGAAATAATTTAAAAAAATTATTTTCGTATCAAGATCTTTAGAAAGATCTAATACTTCATTAATAAGAATAGTATTTCAAGAATTTTCATTATCATGATTTCTATTGAGTTTAGAATTTTCATTCTCAAGAAGTTAAGGAATCCTAGAAACTTCATCATAAGTATGTAAAGTATTATGTTATGATGAGGTAGACAAATCATCTAACGAATTATGTATTTATCATCACAATAATTTTCATTCAATGATACATTTGTGAAAGATTCAATGTTGTGTACCTTATCCATTAGACAATGATTTTAAATAGGTAGTCTAGATAGTAAGCCAAGATTTATCTGACCAGAAGATTCATACTCTCATGATTCATTAGAACAGTCATAACCACTGGCACTCCCAGTATCATTGGCTTTCAAAACATTATTATACATATATTTGTATTACTACTTACTATTACTCTCATAATGCTTTTCCTTTCTATCATTTCTTTGAATCATTTGGAAAATATGGCCTTATATGTCCCGCTCTATTACATTCATAACAAGTAACTTCTGATTAATTCTTGTCTTTTCTTTCTTTCTTCTTAATTCTATACTGAATGTCTTTCTTCCCAACTATCATGTTCATCCTTTGGGAACGATTACCTAGTTCATTATCAGAATTTTAACATTCACTATATTCAGATAAATCAGATACATTCATAGATCTGGATACTATAACCCTTTTTCGAGTCTTTTCCTTAGTAGTAGTAAAGGGTACACTTCCATTCCAATTCTTCTTATTATTTATATCAGCATATCTCTTCATTCCTGGTTCATGTTGAAGAAGAGATCCAAAATGCACGTCATGATTAATTTTCGATACCTTCCTATTTTCATCAATAGTTGTTCTCTTAGATTCCCACTTGTTATGCATGATCTCTATAATCTTGTCCACAAGAGCCTCATCATCCAGACCTTTTTCACCCATTGATTGTAAACTATTAACAATAGTTATAACCTGTTGTTGTTCCTTTATCACTATTTCTCTATAATTAAATAAAGATTCATGATATTCTACTCTAAGCATATCTCTTCTAGTTTCTATAACATTAGTTGTTCCAAAATTAGTAATCACCGATTTCTTTGGAATACAGTTTTCAACTTCTGAAGAAGAAATATGACTATATATATTCATGGTGATAGAACACAACAATTTATGGTGTACCTTATAATTTAGTTGATATTCTATCATTTCTTGGCTAGTAAAAGTTATGACTTCCTTATCAAGAATCTTCTAATCTCCAGTAAGTAAAAAAAATTTCCCACTATAGTATTATTGAAAAAATTCCTCATACGATCACTCCAACATTCATAATCATTATCATAAAAAATAGGTTTCCTAGTATGTTTAGATTTTCAATCCAAACAACATTCAATCCTTCCATCTAAAAGAAAATATCATTACACACATGCTTGTTAATAGTAAATGTTTCTAAACAGGGAAAAAATTCTGAAGAAAAGAAAATATTAAGAACATTGGAAACATGAGCACAAAAACTTATATGTGATTATAATAATTTTAGATACCTACTCATATACCAATTGTAGGATTGAAATATGATATAGATGCTCAAAATAAAAAAGGGGTGGTGAATTGTATATTTTAAAAATTATTTTGGAACCATTAATGTTTGTTTAAAACATTATTTTTTAACCTTATTAAAATATATGTTTAAAGAAAATAAACAAGGTAAATTCACAATAACTCTAAGTTCTACAAACTTGCTATGTTTTGGAAATATGGTTCCAGAAATGAAACATAATAAATGTTTACAAAGAAAATATTATACATTAAATCATATATAATCATACTAATTAGAGTATATAGAATCAAAAGGAAGTATAAGATAGTTATACTTTACTTAATAATAAAAAACTGCAGAATTAAACGTGAAACTAAACAAGTAACAAATATGAAATCTTTTAACCGAAAGAGTAGTGTATCCAACAAAATTGGATAAAGGACCCTTCATTTATATTTTCATGAATGTCAGTCTTAACCACACTAGGATATGTCCTTGATAGAAATATTGGAATCTGTCTTGCTATCCCTGCAACACTTAATCTTCAAGTTATTCGGAACCTCTGTCTTCCTTTCCAAGGATGTCCTCGAAAATTTAGGTATTTTGTACCTCAAGATTCCTATCCACGGAAGTCCTCGAATGTACTCAGAAACATTCAGAGTCACATGAAGCAAGCTAAAAAATATGTTCAGTACAAACAAATAATGAGTGTCTCTCTCTCTATAAAAATCACTTCAACATCATACAATCTCTAGAGTGGTCAAGAAAAATCATAATTATCTTCTGAGCTCATTCAAATGAGCTCATATTTATTGTAACTTATTCAACGGTCAGCTTCCACTTCCAATAGTCATATTTTTCCTTGGATTTTAGAGGGTCCTGTATGCGTGTCACTCAAACAACAGTTGGTTTGAAACAGAATGTATGGCATTGTTTCATAATTATAAAAATTTTATGAAAAATATGGTAGCTTAACACAATCTATTTTTCGGAGTCTACGGAAATAATAAAGTTCAGTGTCTAAGTAATTTAACACTCATATTTTAAATTACATGGATATTCATATTCTTTTTTTCAAGAAATTCAGAGTCAAAATTCTATATACTTCAGAGTCTTAATTCTAATTAATTCACAATCAGTATTCTGATTAATTTGTAGTTTAAATTATAAATAATTTGGAGTTTCAATTTTAATGAATTATGAGTCTTAATTCTATGAGAATTTAGTGTCTAAATGTTTGAGAAACCAGAGTCTGAATTTTATGGAATTCTGAGTCCATATTTCATAGAATTTGGAACCTGAATTTCAAAGATTTTAGAACCTGAATTTCATTGAATTAGGAACCTGAATTTCAGATAATTCTTATACTGAATTTCAAATAATTCAGACCCTGAATTTTAGAGAATTCAGAACCCGAATTTCAGAGAATACAGATTCTGAATTTTAGAGAATTAGGAACCTGAATTTCAGTGATTTCTGAAACTAAATTTCAGATAATTCGGAAACTGAATATCTAAGAATTCAGAATCTAAATTTCATTGAATCCGAAACATTAATTTCAGAAAATTCGAAATCTGAATTTTAAAGTATTCGAAATCTGATTTTCAGATAACTCAGAACCTGAATTTTAGAGAATTCTGAATCTGAATTTCTGAGATTTCTGAATATGAATTTCAGAGAATTCATAATCTGAAAATATAATACTCTATATCTATATATTTATTAGATTTCGAGGTTTTATATATGAAACATAATTTTACATATAGAAATAGAATGAGTTAGATTTAGATAAAATATAATAAGAACAATGAAAAAAAGATTAGGAGAAAATTATATTTGGAAATTAAAATTTTTATTATTCAGATAAATATTAGTGGAAATAAAATTTTCCTTGAGATAGAGTGATTGTGATTTTCAAAACATGAAGGTATGTAAAAGTCAAAAGGAAATCATTTTGACTCAACAATTTCTATTCATGAAATAATTTATTGACCAAGTACTTACTATTTTTATTTTGAGAATATTTCTTCTGTGATCAAGGAACATGACACCTACGTATAAGTGTGGGGTGATAATTATGGTAATATTTAAATTTTTTTAATTCATTCATTTTACATTATTCTTTTCCCCTCTTGAAAAAAGTAAAAATGGAAAAAAGAACTAAAAAATGAAAATAATTGGATGTAATTTTGGAAAATGATGTATCATTTACAAGACCTATGGTTTTTATCATATATTTATTACAAGTGGTTTGGTTTTTTATTTTAATATGAACATTAAATATAGAAATTAATTATTAAAATTTTCAAGAGGATGCACAAATCATTAATTATGCATTATTTGATCATGACCTTTACCTTTAATTTTGGGTATATGGGAGTTATTATTTTTAAAGGGTATATTTTATTGAAATTTAAATATTGATATCATTCACATTGGAGAATAACCTCATACATGATCTTGAATTTTCAATTCTTACCAACCTGAAGTCTCGGATTCATTTGAACTGTTAATGAAATCCTTCATGATTTGTTGACTTTTTTCTGTTATGAAGTAGAGAAAGTAGTTATTCTACAAGCCTATTGGTAAGGACCATGAATTCATGAAATGAGTATAAGACTGCATGAGTATTATAATGATTGACGAGAGAATCAAATAAATTGTGAGCTAGAAAATGATTTTAAATTTTTATTAATATTAAATTGTGGAATATTAATGAATTTAAAGGAGAAGTTCCAACATCATTCAAAGGGGGAAGGTAAAATTCATTAATTTATTGTTTCATTGAATAATTGATAAATTGAATTGATAATTTATGTTAATTTTTAAATTTTCATTGAACATTGATTAATGATTTATTTTCTTACATTGAATCTTAAGTATTGGTAACATTCAGGTCCTGGGATTTTCATTGATTAGATTACTGGTTTTTTACATTATGTTTTCCCACCATTAGAAAATTTATCTGAAAATTTTAATTAACTTTATAAAATAATTATTTAAAATTTATCTTAATCTAATTTTTTGATAATTTTCTGAATATATAAATGATTTAATGAATAATGAAAAATTCTGTATTTTATTTTGAATTTTCATTTTGTAATAATTTAATTTTTTTTTGGAAAAATGACGTTTTAAAATTAATTTTAGTTCAGTAATATATCTATTAATCAATTTTAGTTCATTTTAAACAATTTCAAACTAAATTTGGATAAAAAACCACTGTAAATTGATGAACATTGTCTCTAAGAATACACACTATCCAATCATGTCAACATGATTACTTTTAATATGATTTTTTTACTGTTTAAAATGGAATTTTAAAATATTGATTTTATATTTCAAATCATCAAACTTGTATTATATAATATGAAATAAAATTGACTCTAATGAATATTAAAAGCAGAAATAATTATTTATTGAGGATATGGTGAAAATTGGATTATTGGGGGTTTAACTAAAAAAGAGAAGGTCTAAAAATGACCAAACAAATTTGCATAACACTTTATCTTACCAAATTTTTATGTTATGTATCTTTTAAAAAATATTCTATTTTTTCTTTATGGAATGTGAAAAATGTTATTAAACCATTTTATTTTAAAAAATTACAAGTATGTCAATTAGGTCACAAATAAAAGGCATCCATCTCTCTTCAACTCTTCGCACTTCCAAAACCCTTCTTCTCTTCCAATAACTATCCATATAACATCCATAATTCACTCCTATCAACCTTGAATCATTAATTTTTTATAAATACATCCTAATAATAATATTTGTTATATCCAAAAGAAGTTGTCTGCTGAAGAGGTAATGTCTATTATCTATCATTTTATTTTATGTCTTACTCAACCTCATTAAATTATTCATAAACCATTATGATATAAGGACATAATTATCTTACATATATTGAAATTTTATTATAAGGAGGTAATTACCAAAAACCATATACCATTTTTTCAAAAGAGTTATTAAATCATCCTTTTTTTGTATGGTGGACAATCATCTCATGAACCTATGTCATTCGTTTTTTACTACCAAAACACATAACATGATGTAATAGTGAATTTATTAATTGTATATAATATTAATAATATTATTATGCATCTATAAAAATTATATCACATGTTACTTCTTAATTTCAATTTTTAAAGATAATAACACCATTCATGGGTCTAGTGGGCAACCACCACCGGATATGATGTGATTCATTCATGAGCTGCATGGAATGTTATAAAAATAGGTTCATTGGAAATATATGGTATATGTATGAGATAAAATTATACTATAATTGAAATATATTAAGTATATTTCTCACTTATTAACATCAGTAAAATGTATTCATCTTTCAAGCATATGTACGTCCCATCATCTCCATGGATAGTGTATTCCATTTTTTTCTTAACCATTTATGGGTATCTATATATAAATGTATGATGAATATATGTGATCTTTATATTAATTTCAGAATTATATATATAATGTATCCACAAACACATTTATATTAACCGAATTAACAAATATTAACAAACAACAAAACAAAGCAGTTATTGCCCAAAATATGACTTTAACATAGAATTGATTATAAACAATTAGTAGAAGGTCATTAGTAAATAATATAGGATATGATATATATATATATATTCTTATATTATAGATTTCAAATAAATTTAAATTTAATATAATTCGATTTTGAACTTGTGTGAAGGATGTTGAGACTTAATATATGGGATTTTCATCTCACATTTTACTGCACATTATATATTTACAACCTATTTATATAATGCAGTATATATACTACCAATGAATGTGTAATATGATTATTTTATTGTAATTATTTTCATTTAGTAATAAAATATATTATCTATCTTACTTGGGAATTATGATTCATGAGTTACTAATCTATATTCGTTTCAGTTTTACTTTTTAGGACATATGTTATTCACCAATATTCTTTTATGAGTTACATATACAACCCCCTTTGAAACGATTTATCATAAATGTACAAATTTTAATTATATATAATGTCTAATTTTATATTATCCCTTTGAAATGTTTTATCATAAATGTACAAATTTTAATTATATATAATGTCAAATTTTATATTAGTTTGTATTGTTACATATGTTACAATGTTACCAAATTGGTATGGTTTTTATAACACAATATTATTATTTATCATGATTGTTTATGATTATGATTTCAATGATGAAATCATATCATCTATGTATCAAAATACTAACATATTTTATTCTCCTCTATTTATTTCAGGAGAATACCTTTTTCCCTATATTTTCATCTTTTATAGTTCTCAGTATTTGAAAATAATTTTTCTAGGAAAAATAATATTTATTTCTCTCTTCGGTTGAAATAAGTTTTTCTTCCAAAAGAAATTTTTCAAAAAATGCTTTCAAAAATATTTTTAACATTCGTAAAATCAATTATTAATGAAATCTTTAATCATGTTATTATTTTAAAAAAATTAATAGGAATATTGATATCATTTTACAAATTATGACCATTTCTATTATAATGAATCAATGAGTAGAATATATTTTTACTTTTCACGGCAAGAACCTAATTTTTTTCCATCATGATCATTAATTGACTTAAATATTCCAATACAAATATTCATTGTTATTATCCATGAAAATTATTTTGAAAATTTTAACTTTTAAAAAATGTTTTTTACATCACGCAAATGATATTTTCCTTATCAAAATATTAACATTATTTCTAAAGATTACATTATATGTTTTTAATGATTATTTGAAATGAAAGTGATTTAAAAAATATTTTATAAATTTTAGTTTTAGAAAGTGATTTAAAAAAAGGTTTTTACCCTTCAAAACTTTTTCAGATGAATTTTATTTAAAAATACCCCCTCATCAAATATGATGTACATTATGGATACTTATACTTTACTGGTGATATGATCCAAGGATACAATTATTTTTCTTTATTAAAATGGGTTTTAATTCGAATGAATTGATATATATGAAACTAAGTTATTTTTTTCACAGTTAATAACACAATAAATTTCTTAGAAAATGTTCTTATTTTACATGGGTGATGATATGATGAAATGAATAAATGATTATGAACCTATTTCATTTCCATAGTTCATGTTTTGATGAAATGGTTATGAATACCATTTATTTTCATGGGTATAGATATAAAAAATGTTTTATGATCATGTGGAACACATTTGTATGATTTTCATTATGTGGCATGTGGGACCTAAATCTTCCTCCAATAAATTAGGTAGGGATTAATGTTATATGATCTCAAAGGGTATATCATTAGTTATCCCATGCCTGAAAAAAGATGCAACATGGGAAATTTTTACAGGATTGAAATTAGAGGGTACATAAGTGGTTAAATATGGAATGAATCCAGAGGGTACATTGGAGGCTATTCCATGACCCTAAAAAGAGCGTACAAAATATGATATCCTAATCCTGAAGAACGTACATGAGTGATTCACCCAATACTAACATGTTATGAATATGTTTCTAGATTTCCCAAACATATGATTTTCCATGATTATGTGTATGCCTCAATTATATATATTATGCCAGAGATAATATTTCATGGATCATGTTAATTATTTACATAAACATTATGTCATATTAATGGAAAATATTAATTTCATTAAATATTTTTATGATCATTGACATGTATAGTGTGGTTTTAAAATGATATTTCCTTGTTCATATAACCACATACTCATGTTATTCTTACATATCACACATTTTTACCCTTATTGAGTATCTGAGATTACATATTCGTATGTTTCGTTTCCCATTTTTAGGAGTAAAGGATTTATGTAGGTAATGATTTTGAAGCATACAAAAAGGGGATATCTTTGTGGGAGATACTAAATACATTCCACCAAAATAAGTAATTTTGTGCATAGTCTATAAATTCACTAAATAAATACATATATCAGGTGTTTGTTTTTGTAATGTATTGAATATTCGTCAAATAATATTTAATATTTGAATATGATAGTAATGGTTCACTAAATATTGTATATCAGGAAATTTTTATTTATACTTCGGAAACTATGATGAGAAATCATTACTGAGATCCCTTGGGATATTTCTATGGATATGTATACGTATCTATCTAAAGTGACTCTAAGGATAATTCAATTTATTTTAAAATGTCTTGGAATTTTTTTAAAAGACAGAGGAAGTAGTTTCCAAGAAATTACATCCCATTCTAGATTGTACAAATAGATTTGACTCTAGAATAGAGGTACATAGGGGTAACAACAACAAAAAGGGAACATTATATTGGACTTGATCATCACACAGTGTACAATAACATCCCCTGCTTCACAATTGACATTGTAATCCTATGGTATATGCATTAGGTATTACAAAACTATTTATGAACAATCATTATGTATTTAAAAAATTAATTGCATAAAAAACATTTTCGTAAAGGTTTAATGATTTAGACATACTAGAATTAATTATACATGATTACATGTTTCCCCACTATGATTATTTTCTCTCACACTATGCTTTTTGGTTTTACAAAATGCTGGGAACATGATGGAACTCCATTAAAATTGCTTTATATTGTAATTTTTTTGATGAGAAACCAAATGAGGTGATGAATTTTGTAAAGGATATTGTGATTATGATAGCAATTTATCTCTATATATGATTAACATCATTAACTGTAACAAAATATATGAAGCACCAAAGAAGAAAATGATAGAGATCACAATGATCTCAGGTGGTGGAGACCATAGAGTTATGAAGACTAATTTTTTTCTATGTCAAGAATGTGGGAAGAAGAATGCATGTCAATTTCTCATAGGAATGAAAAGTTGTATTGAGTGAATCAATGAAGGACACAAATAATTTTTTTTTGGAAAAAGGAAAATTTCATTTAATGAAATGGATATGAATATTTTTCTCCCTAATGTATTATTACCAGATGAATGTATTAAATTTTAAAATTAAGGGGACTATGAAAATCGATGTCCTAAGATGAAGTATATAATGAGAATCAACATGGTAGTACGAGTAATAGTTATACTACTACTATTTTTTAGAACAAAAATGACATAAAATAGGAATAAGATAATAAGGGATATGATGATTATCACACCCTAGTATTGGAAATTATATTATTATATAATATTCATGAATTTGGATTTCTTGTTGAGGTTCAAGTTTAGTTCCTGTTGTATAATTTTTTTGGAAGTTTTAGAGTGATTCCTTGGTGGAATATATTGATTTTGGGAATTATAATAGGTGGCGTAAGATTGGAGCATGGTTAGAGGTAAAAATGCACCCTCTCATAGGAAACAATGTGGAAATGTATATTTAGAATAGTGGTGACTGCATGGTTTGAGCATGGTTTGTAAAACCTTGTGAGATTATCATGACAAATGTTAATTCATGGATAACATAATTTGGACTAGTTCCCACAACGTTTGAGAAAACAGGTGTCCAGCTTTTATGGGGATACCTATTATCAAGTATCCTTCACATAGTTAGATAATGTTTTGGAAAACTATGTGGAGAAACTATCAGAGATTCCTAGGTCAATAAAATTGATAAATTGAACTTGGTCCTCCATTTTTTGACCACAATATGGGATTTTCCTCCCCTGTTAAACCTAGTCCCCCCATGGGGGCCTCCCGAATACTCTTCCATTGGTCTCATTTGACCATGAAATCTTTCTTGAATGTTCCTTGGTAAGATTCATGGGTTTTTTGGTTTATTTACTCTTATCCTCTTCATTTTCTCTTATGTTCATAGTTTCTCATAGTGGGGAATCCATGTTGGCCAAACACTAAGGGATAGGGTTGAGGGTGTTAGATTTATTTGATGTTAGGTTGTGTGGAATATCCCTTAGTTTTTGTTCTTCAATCATTCAATCTTTTATTTTGTTTTAACGTCTTTGAGTTAGATGTTTCAATCCATTTACTTTATAGAACATTATATTTAATAACTAATCATTACTAAATGGTTTCTAAATGTAATTCACATGCTTCTAATGTCTTTTTATCAGTTAATATGGCGTTTTATGATAGAAAATGGATTAGAAATAGTTTCCTAAGTGTTTATTTAATTATGCCTATATTTTAGTGACATAAGGTGTTTTATAAATTTTTTATTGTGATTTTAAAGTGGAATTTCGTGAATTGGGTATTTGTTTCCATTTGTTATGTTTTTTAAATTTGGTGGGTTGTGAGTTTGGTTTCATATGTTGAATTATTGACCTTTATAGTGTTAGGTTTACGTGAGACTTGTTTTGGGGGTTTAAAAGAAAGTGTTTCTTCTTTAAAAATGTGTATTCAAAGTGATTTTGAGTGAGTATGTAATGAAATATATATTTTAAAATAAAGTAGATCATGATTCATGGGCAACTATATTTCATGATTTAAGAATCTGTTTAAGGGATTATTTGAATGGTCTATTATATGTTTGAAAAATGATTTTGAGGTATAATTGTGGTGAAACTAGGTTTTATAAAGAAGTAGGAATTTGTTTAAAGTCAAATTCCATGTCATGTTAATTAAAATTTTTCCATCAATTGCGAAAATGGTGTGAATACTTATTTAAAATCGGTATCGTGTGTGTTTGGATTTGAAAGATAATTTTCCTATGTAAATAAATAGATTTCATGTGTTATTTTCAATTTATGATACAAAATGGTTTATGTGAATTTTAAAAGTTTTGTGAAATGAGTTCCTAAATGGAATGGGTTTATTAGGTGAATTGAATTTTGGTGTCAAATGTGTTTCATCAAACACAGACCATTTAGAATTTTGAGATATGACTCACAAAAAAGTGTTTCTTGAAACTATGACATGTTTGGTACCCTGAATATGGTTGGGTTCTAAAAGATAATTTGAAAACTTTTGTATGTTTTATGTTTTTTGTATGATTTTGATATTTTAATAGAAAGGAAATTGTCTTATGGAAATTTGAGGCGTGATTGGCACTTGAGGTGTTTTTTGTGATTTTCCTTAAACTCAAATGATGTGAAAGTAAGTTTGGTTTGTTATATAGTGAGGATATAGATTTAAAAATAGTATTATGTAATAGTTGTTTGATACTAATTTTGGAATGTTTTTTTATTTTCAACATGGTTTTGGAAAAGGTTTTCGATTAGAAGTATGGAAGGAATTGTTGGAAATTTTTATTTCCTAGAAAAAATGGTTTGCATGCCTTCTAATGTTAAGGCCCAGTTACAACATAATAATTGGTAAGAAAATCATATGAATGTTAATGTGTTGTTGAGTCTCGGTTGGAACAATTATATTTTTTTCTGATATGGGAACCCCTATAGAGGATTCTCCATGAAATGGGTTATCATGTGGCTACTTTCAGTGTTTGGGATGGGAAAGAACAGTGGCACCATTTAGCCCCACCTGTGGGGACCTTTCCCCTTGCACTATGTATTGTTTTTATTATCATGGGATTCCACGAAATCATCTAGATGTTAATGTTATGGTGTCTTGTTGACCAATTTTAGATACTTGGAATAACCATTTCTTTCTTGAGAGGTTTGGTGGTATATGCAACTAGATTCGATTTCATAGAGTAGTGAGTCAGTTATTGACTATAGTTTTACACCATATACCGGTAGGAGAGTCTGAACGAAATAAAAATAATTATTTCCTCTAGGGATGATTAGGAAATTCACACAATCTACTGTATGTATTATACATTTATTTCTACTTCATGTTTTATATTGTCCTTGCAATCTTTTCTTACTCTTTATGAATTCATTACATCATGGAAAAAACCATTCTAGGTATATTGTATGGATTTTCACATGTGTTTTCGTCTTGAACGAGGTTTTGAAAAGTGAAACCCTTTTTTATAAATTCTGGTTGTGTGTCTGGTTTTAATATGATATTTTTGGAAAATTGTTATTGGTTGTCTAAAAATATTAAAATCGTGTATTAAAAATGTACCTCAAACTAATGTATTTGGATTGTTTTGCGAATGGAAATTTATGGACTTGGGGGTGATTACCAACTGAGTTGTTTAAGATCACACAATACTCATTCATCTTTGTATTAGTATACACATTATTTTTTCTCGGTTCTGGTTTGTAGTTTGGTTTCCTGTGGATTAGTTTCATCGTGCAGTTGGTGGTGACCCAGAGGTCACATATAGATCATGTTAGCAAGGTCTGGTCTCGGTTTTGTATTCATTTTGTATTTTCCTTTTTAACTGTTGTATCTGGTATGTTTAAATATTTATTAATATTTGGTTACTATTAGTTGTTCTCTATATTTATTTATATTTTTATCCTGGTTCTCATGAGAAAAATCATTCACATTTTGATTAGATTGATGTTTGTCATTTATTTCTATCCCATGGGTATTACGAATGCCCTTTGGGATTTTTCTCTAACTAGTTCGGATGTTGAATCAAATGGATTCCTAGACAAGTTGGTAGAAAAATGTTATCAGAGAAGAGCCTTGTTATTTGGTGTGTTAGCTTGATCGGCTATTAGAAATTTCATCACTCAAGAGGTATGTACTGGAACGATTTCTTTAACCCTTACATTCTTAGATCCTCCATATTATAGGGGTCGTCTGGGATTTGAGTCTTTTTTTTTGGTTTTTGGTATATGGATGAGTAATGATAATGGAGGTGAGATGGTGTCATGTTGTGACCTCTCATGGAGTAGTGACCCTTGTGGAGTTATGTTACCAGGTAAATTCCCTTCTTATTTATTGATGCTTACATGGATCCTGGCCCACTAACCATGTTACTAGGTTATGTATAGATAGTAGTTTCACATTGTTAGTGTTTATTATGACTTGTGATTTGGTTTGATTTTGGTTGGGATGGATGGTTTTTGAATGGAAAATCATTTTTAGAAAAAGGGTCTTTGAGAGGTGAAATTGTATTTAGAAGAACATGTATTTTTCAAAATGGGTGTTTATTTTTGGGAATGGGTTTTCTAATAAAAGTAGAAATTGATGATTCTGTTATATTGTCAAATAAAAATACGGGGTATTTACATTTGTAAAGTGTCCTTGAATGAGGAATGTTTGGAATTATAATGATATAGTTTTTTTTGAAAAGAGGATTTTAGTTTTCTTGCGATATTTGGATTATGAGCATGTTGTATTGACCTATAATGGTCTTTTGGTTAGGTTTTTAATGATTTTGATTTTTTTATTTATTATTTATAATATGCCCCCCTAAAAGGTCCCCAAGGTTTTTAGGGGGTCTCATCATAATTTTAGACTCAGTTTTCTCATGTCTTCTTAGGTGATTGAGGTCCATTAGAGACTACAAAATTGATTAAGGAAGTTGACAGTATATTCTGATAGTTGAGAAATCCCTATGACGTTAGGTTTCGTGCTATTATATTTTCATTAGATGTTCAATAATTGGATAAGTGGAGGGTGATTATTCAGTCACAGTTCCATGTTTGGATAACAATAGAGGTGTTTAAGACAACCATTATCTAATGGTTTATACCCAGGGAGGTAATAGTGATGAAAGTAGATGAACTCATTTGTATTCAGAAATTCTAAGAGACAATGAAGTCCTACATTGATAACATTAGAGAGATAGTTTCATTCTCTATAGAGACAACACATCAAGATTTTCTAAAATGATGCCTTTTGGGGTCTTCTCTGAGAGATCAAGGAACAATACCAATCCTCAAAGGATCTTTGTTTTGAAAATTTGGTGGGTGATGCATTGTTAGATAAGTTTGTTCTCACAGTTTAGTTTGTTGTGGTTAATGAACAAGTATTTCCTTGACACTAGGAAAGGATCCCCTATCTAGTGAGATGTGAATTCTGGAGGAACATGTTCTTGAAGAGCCTCTTTTTTTGGTTCCAACATCTATTTTTTCAGACCATTCACTCATATTATTCCTATGTAGCTGGTTTGTAAATTTGAAGTCTTTATATAGAAAACTTATAAATACATGTCTTTTTTTTGTGGTCATTTGTGTCATCTTGAGATGTTTTGGAGGAATGTTTTCTCGAGGAATAATTCTTGATCATAGGATGTCATGATCAAACTATGAGGAAGTGGAAGCTTAAGATAACATGACCCTAGCCACATCACCTATATTAAAGCTTGGATGTAGTCATAAAATCACTAGTGCAGATATTCGACGATCACTTTAGCATAGCGAGGATCACCACAATGAATGAAGCTTCAATCCAAGAAGGATGAACTTGAAGATCTTCCTTCTCTTGAGAGACTCTCTCTAAATTCTAGGAGAGGAGAGAAGCTCTCAATTTTGACACATGAATATTAATCATGGGAGATCCTCTCTCTCACTTATATAGGGAGTGTTTAAAAACATATGGTATAAATTCCCGGCCCCATGTAATAGACATCCGCTATATAAGTGATATAAATAATTATTTACAAAAAAAATTATGCCATAAATAATAGTTATAATTTATCACTTACTTGTAATATATAAATATATCACATGATAAATTTGAGTCTTTAACTCAACTCTTTCCTCTTACTCATATAAAACAATCCTAGGATATTAAAATCCTTTCGAATAAAAATAATACTTGTATTTACTATATAACATGTAAATACATGTTATAAATAAAATCAATTAATTATTCTAAACATGAATAATTAATTAATTAATTTATTCCACGGTGATCCATAGAACATGGATAGTGCTCAAAACCTTTGGTGGGGCCCACCATGTTCTAAATTCTTTTTCCCTGAATAGGGCAGATTCTCAAGGTTCTATTTTGTGTGACCCTCTAGGACCATACCTCAATAGCAGTGAATAATATCCATCGTCCTAGAGAAAGGTCATGAAACCCATCGAGGCCTTAATAGAGATAAGGAAAAGTAAGAGCAATGATTGCCTTGCAACGAACACGACCCGTGTAATATAATATCTTCGTCATTGATATCTCAATAAATCAGAATGAATACTAGTATAATCATTCTTTATTTTCTTTATTTTGTTTTTTGATTTTTTCGAATGGTCTTACCTTCAAATATGATGCCTATGGATATAATGAAGTTTCAACCATTCAAATCACATAGGCTTGAGATATCTCTTCCTAAACTCGGAAGCGACAAATCCTTTCTCGATAATTCAACCAATTCCATTCCATTAATGATGCAACTAATTCAAACTATCACCCCATTACATAGTCGCCATGGTTTTCTCCTTTCATCAAATGTATGTAATTAAATGACATCCATTGACAATGATCTCAAGTCAAAAGACCATTACACATGTCCATAGATAGGAATGAAAAATGACAACTAAAACATGTGGTTTTCCTATTATGCGGGTCTATCTTCATGATCTCAAATACTATATATCATCAAGTGCGAACTTCATCAGAATAAGTCTCAATGCTTATGAGTCCCCAGAAGCTGATGGTCAAACATCATCTGTGACCTTTCAGAATGATGTAACTAGACTAGATGAAGTTATTTTAGGATTATTGTCAGGGAATTTCTCGGTTCTAATAATAGTCTATGATCTACTATAACCCTATGATGCAACATGTAATCTAACAACATTTCTATAAAAAAACTGGATGCAGAATTTTGTACACTATTATGGAAAGATAAACACATGTATTATAATGAACTGAATACATGTAGTTGCAATAAAATTACAAAAAAAGTTTGGTCTAGGGAACCCACTTTAAAAAATATATAAATATGATAATTAAAACATAGTTATAACACAACAGTTTAATGATGACCACAGTTGGGTTATGATGGAAAATTGAAAGAGATTAGAAATGGATAATGATACGTGGTTGGTTCTATGATTTATAACTCATGAATTACAAAGTATCCTGAAATTACAAGAATCAATCATTATATAGTTATTATTATATATTTATTTTCCTTTTATTGAGTCTGGCAAAGGGTTATCCAATTTGAATGAGGATATCATAAACTATATTGGGTTTTGTTGTGATTAAATTTGTAGGTGGGATAAATATTGAAAATCTATATATCACTATGTGTCCTACAATAATTCCTCTTAAGACAGATATATTTTAGGAATAAAATATATTATCTTGGTATAGAGTAAAAAATAAAAAGTTGAAAAAACAATTTGGGGACCATGTAGTGGGTGGGGTCAGATAATGATGTAAATTATGATTTTCCAAAATGTAGATAATATGTACAACACTATATAGCATGAAATAATTGGAATCATTCAACATATAGTTCATGGTCAGGACATTTTATATTCTAGTTATAGTTCAGAAATAAAAGAATGAATAATGAGGATACCCATGAAAGGATATCTGAGTATTATTTTATATGGTATTAGAGAATGATTAATGTAAATATCCTAATGTGAATTATAGGATTCACATACTCTGTGTGACGTTAGATAAAGGAAAATTTTGTTTTTTGGTCAATGGTGTATTGTTTAGACATCACTATTTGTACTAAAATAACATTAATGTTGCCACACATAGTTCTTTTGAGATGTTATATGGTGATATAACACATATTTAGTAGAAATATCTGACGATTTAGCCTTAGTGGTGAATATAAAATGGAAAATTAAAGTTGAAAGAAGGGATAAAAAAATTACTAAATAATTATATGAAATATGGTTAATTTTTCCATGAAAAGACTCAAAAGAAATGTATAATATATCATGGTTTGTAATAAAGATCTAGAACATGTGTGTGGAAATTAGGTCATATAACTAAAAATACTCTAAATAGTTTGAGGGAAATAAAAGGTTGAAAATATAAAATTTATTTTATTATTATGATATATGGACTTAGATTTCATACAAATTGAGATCATATAATGAGGAAATTAATTCATAGTCCTTTATGAATATTTGGATCATATGTATCAAATTAAATGGATTTATAGTAGTGTTAAACATGTGGAGAAAACCCAATGTGAATTTGTGAGAAATTATATTCCAGGATGGAAAATTTGTTTTACTATGATACAACATTTTACTATTACCAAAATAGCTATTTTGGAAAACACTATGAATAATTCAAAATATGTACTAGGACATATATAATTCAATAATGCAGCCTCTACAAAAATCAAAAACATGTGTTGGGAGATTTTTTAAGTGTCTTCATCCAAATGTAGGGTCCTTGAGAAACCCCATGTGAATAATATATAATGGACCATTCTTTTCATACATATATATTACATTTTAATATATAAATATTGATTGAAATACAATATGATTTATGCTATAACTATAATGGTATTTTTTTTAGAGACTAGGTACACAATCTTATCATATCATGAAATTTTATCAATGTATCCAAAAAAGATCTTCCCACATATTACCCTTCATATACATACCCAACTTAAAACCTTTCTTCAAAAACTGGAGAAAGGAAACATATGAATTGGTGACCTCATATATGTAATATTAGTAAACAATAGTTATAATATTCACTTTAGAATTACTTGAGGATAAAGATATGATAAGATTATCATAACATTATATGATCATAACCATAATATTATAGATCATAGTCAAGAATCATTTCATATATCATGGATGTTTATAAATAATTATTCAAAAAGGAATAATAGAACATGATAAGATAGAGTATAACACTGGCATAAGGCATAAATTTATTGAATACACAAAATCATAGAATCTCTCTTACTCACTTCCAAGACTGTCATAGGAGATAAGGTTCACTCCCAATTACCTTATATTTTTAGTCAATGTTGACTCCAAATACTATGATTGTGGACTTAATCCCTTACTGAACTGAGTGAACTCCATATTTCGGTCCTTATTAGCTCATTAGATATTCTTCACAACCCAATGCATTGGAAGGATATATAATTATGCTCCCACTCATTAAATAATTGAAAATATAAATATGTGTTCTGAAAAATCATAAAATATTCATCATAGAATTATTATTGTAATTTTAAAGAGTTTAATAAATACTATATAATCTTGTCATAGAATCACATATTGAAAATGAATTATATTCATAATGGTTTCATTATAACTTCATTTACAAAGGGAAATGACCAGTTTTATCGAATCATCCATAAATAATTATAATCATAAGAAATCCAATGAATGAAAGTAGATAATATCATTTAATTATATCCCTAATAAATAATTTGTAAAATAAACTGATGTTATCAAAGATGAAAAATTCTTTTAAAATATTACCGAAACATTTATTGAGTAAAATTCCCTTTTTATTTTTGAATAGATTATTTAAAATCTAATAATTTAGCAAATAATATGGAAAAAAATATCATTGAAAATATCCTATTAAACATGCGATGGAATATTAAATTTTTTATCACTCATTGTGGTGTGAAGTATTTTTCATGTTGTGTATGTTAAAAGAAATATTCCTTTCAAATTTTCGAGAAAAAATTAAACAGTACCTCATATGGAATATAATAAGAATAATATAATTAAATAATTTAATTAAATATTAAAAAATTTGGAAAATTAATTTAAAAAAAACGAATAATATATAAATCAATATATTGAAAACATTTTTAGAAATCATGGGACGAAATAAAAAGGATTTTCTACATGATAGGTAAAGGAATCCAAATTTTATTTAATTGATTTTTAGTATTTTGTGGTCTTAATGAGTGGATAATGAAATAAAAAAATTATTCTACAAAAATAATATGAGTATAAAAAATTATTTGACCTTATGGATTGGAAATATAATTAAATTACATCATTGGAATCTTAATAATTAACAACACATGTAAATAATCATATTATAATATAAAACTATCACCAATTTTGTAGCATTCAAATTAAAAACAACATGAATGTGAAAACTATATATGGACATATAAATCTAAATAATATTATTGGGAATCATCATAAAATACATTCATCAGAAATATATACTCAACATAAAAGTACGAAGTTGTTAATATGGAATGTGTCTCAACGAAATAAATGTGTGAAAAAAATCCCTTACCTCATGTTCAAATTTACTCTAAAGAACTCTAACCTCAAATATAATAATTTTATTTAATTATAAATCTATAAAAGAATAATTTTTATAATTATACTGTCATATATCATCAATGTATTACATGTCAACACCCATTACTAATAATTCCTTATGAAAATCCTCATTTTTGGGTTGTTAACTATTTCTTTTTTTAGGAGAATATTGGTTCTGTAGTTATTGTACTTATACATTGATCATGGTTATATCATCTCTTTAATGTTAATAATTATATAAATATTATATAGATACACCATACATATATATATATATAGTCATCCTTAAAATAATGTGTTAGAAAAATGAATTTCAAAAATTCATGGAGACGGTGGGACATACTACATTTGACATTTTCATTCAATTTTTGAACAATAGAATGAAATAATTTTAGAAAATGTATCAGTATTATATGATTTATACCATATATATTTGATAAATATAACCATATTAATATCTGTATAATTTATAACTGAAAAATGAATCACATTGCTTCCTAGATGTGGTAGCACTAGCAGAAGTAGTGGCTCAAATGCTGAGGATCTAACATTAGTTTCACTGAAAAAGATGACGAGGTTTTAACTTTTGATTCATATAAAATTAAATTTTATGTGATGTGTGGAATCTTTTAATGGAATATTTTTTATAAAAATAATATTAAAAAGGCAAAAAAATCACGCAATTTTTTTTTAAAACTGACGTGATGTTTGAAGATAAATTCCTTTAACATCAATTTTATTAAACATAGATATTAAAAGTACATTAAAAAATTAATGAATCCTGAAAACATCGTTTTATTTTTTATGTAAAACAATTTCTATCATGAGTTTCAATGGAACTGATGGCAACCAGAAACCTTGATGGGGATTGATCATCCATTTTCAGTTTATTTTCATCACATTTTCGAGTTATTTCTCTTCAATATTCCATCCATCATCATTTTTAACAAAAATTATTTTTATTAAGTCCAAATAAAACCTATTTATATCACTTGAAACAATATCTCACTGATTCCTTTGGTTTCCATTATACTTTGTTTTTACAAAAAAACCAATTCCTCAATCTTACAACATTTACCTAGTTTCCACATACATTGAGTTATTTCAACATAATTGTAGATATATATTGCATAATATTACACCCTATTTGGTATGTTAATTTCTAATTTTTGATGACAAATTAATTTTCTCTTAGTTATACATTTTATTCATTCATTTATTTTTTGTGAATTTTTTAAAATTTTATAATGTTATTTTAATTTGTTTAATGTTATAAATATATAACTATTTCAACCATTTTCTCTGTGTATTTTTAATGGGACTATTATTAAATATAATTTTATTTATATATAATTTTTTTTTCAGTATATTTTTTTTCATGATATCATTATTTTTCTTCAATTTATTTTTTCATTTAAAAATTGCTCGTGTCGACAAATAGACTTTTTTAATTTTTAGCATTGTGAGGTATTTTTTAATTGTATATTCATATTGTGAAATTATTTTTTTAATTATTTTTGAAGATTTTAAATATTTATTATTAAACATTATTAATCACTTGTATTTATATTTTTCAATGATATTTTTTCGTTATATAGAATTGATTTTTAAGATCAAATTGTTATCAAAAATTGATTGTTTTGATTTAATTTTTTTATGTTTAAAATCAATCTATTTATATATATTATTAAATTTTTAAAACATTTAACAAACACACGTTTTATATTGAAATCACATGTTATTAATGGATCAAAATTTGATAAATTTATAAATAACCACTAATAATTATGAAAAAAGGAGTTGTTGATTACATGGAATTTGTTTAAAAAACATTCAAAACATAGATTTGATTTTTTTTCCACACATGATGTTCTAGAATATGAGAAAATTAAATTCATTAAAAATCAAGGATATTATAATTTCCTATGGTTTTACCAATAACAATACATGTTGGATCTAGAATGGTGAAATAACAAAAAATTAAATATCTGGTCTGGATGAAATTATTCATAATGATTTTGATGAACGTATTAAAGAATTAATTCAACTTGTATGAAATGAAACTATTAGAATGAAAAAAATGTTTATGGAATGTATGGAAATTTTTAGAAACCATTATTCTAAGGCTGCATTAAATTTACATTGTTATTAGATGATATATTAATAGTAAATAAGAATGAAAAAAAGTGTGGAATGTTAATCATTTCCAAAATATCTTGAAAATTTAAATGATATGCTTCCATAAGAAAAATATCTTCCAAATTCCAATTATGATACATAGAATGTATTATTACCAATGGTATTTGGTAATAATAATATGCATGATTTCCCAAAAAATTATGTATTTTATAGGGAGGGATATGAATTTTTATCAAAATATCTGAAATGTTGGACAACACATTATAAGATGGATGAATCATTCCACAATAATTCCTTCTATGGTACCAACATAAATCCTCCTACAAATTAAATTTTGTTCCATGCAATAATTACTCTTTGAAATCATCTATTATCAACTTCAAATAATGCAAAAAGGTTATGATGGAATACATATGACAAAATCTTAGAGAGTAAAATATGTCACCCTATTGATTCAACATATTGTAAAATATTTGATAAAAAAATATGATTTACAATTTCACTTTAGAAGTCTCATAATGGCACTATTCAAAAGGAACGATTCCATATATGAGCTTCAGTATCCAATATAGTTCATTTCCATTTATTAATTTTTCTTTACAACATTTCGGCATATGTATGTATGAACAAAAAAATGTTATGATGATATTGATGATTTGTAAAACAAAACTTTCAAGAAAGGATATTTATGTGTTTCATTCATCATTGATTGATGATTTCAAAAATCTATGGGAAACAAGTGTTATAATTTTGATGCATTCAAAAAAGTGTATTTTATATTTTATGTTATGATAATGATCACTATAAATGAATTTCATATACATATGGAAACTTATCAAGACAAAATGTTAATATGGATAAAGGATTTGTGATTTTTTAAGAATATATTTCACACTATCAATTGAAAAATTGGATTAATATAGGGAAAAATGGACATAATTTTTTTTATAATTTATACTTCCTTATCATGGATTTAAAAACATTCAACGGTTTATAAGAATATTATCTCCCCTAAAACAATTGGTATGCGAATAATATTATGATATGGGGATAAATATTTACTTCAAATTAGGAAACAATAGATGTTTTGGTAAGAAGAAAATATATATAAGAAATATTCTAAATTATTTGAACTATGTTATTAGGGATTTTTAGAGATAAAACATAAAATTAAAATTATTCATGTGTAAAAAATAATATGCGATAGATTTCTTGGAACTTTGATAAAAATTAAATGAAATAAATGATAAAAAAATGCTTGATAAGTTGGAATTAATATTCATGTGGGTACATTTGTAGTAACATCAAACTATAAGATGAAACATAACAGATTTCCCTCTTTCATTTCTTATATTTAGAAAGTGTAAGATGTTGAATTTTTTTCATTCTCATCATGGAATAAAAGTACCTAGTTGAGATGCATAAAATTTGAATAATTTGATTCCATTAAAGGATTGTTAATACATAGGTATGAAATCTCTTTAGTAACATGTATTTATGAAAAAATTTCTACTAGTTTTATGTCATGGTATATTTTTGACACTTATTAGATCTAATATCAACAAGTATAGTTATTTTTTAAAATTCATTTTTAGAATAGTAATTGATCCAAAAATTTTAGATCTGTTACGGAATGAAGTTACTCTCTTACATTATCAACTACAAATGTATTTCCCATCTATGTTTTGTGACATAATGGTTCACCTGTTGATTCTTTTGGTGCGTGATATAATAAAATGTGGGCCTATTTATATACGTTAGACATATACATTTAAATGAAATATCATAATTTTGTAGGGATCTATTAAAAATCAATAATAATCGGAAACCTCTATTTTATGAAAAAAAATATTGAAGGAGGATATTTATTTTTATATTGATTATTTGTATGAATTGGATAATATTGGTCTCCCTATATAGTTAAATTTTATAGATTATTGTGAATGTATAGGGATTCATGGATTAAAGGTGATGTTCATTCCATGTGAGGAAGTGATGTGGGAACATTTATACATTTTCAACAACACATATGAGGTTCAACCTTATATATCGTAACATATTTCTAAATTAAAGGTATGATATACTAAAAATAAATATTGTGTTTGATGATTAAATAAAAAAATTAAATTCTTTCCTATTTTAAAAAGAAAGTCAACATAGATATATCTTCAAAAAACATTGAAATTATTGGTAGGTGGACCATGTCTTTTTGTGATAATATGGTCTTTTGTTATATTAATGGGTTACCTCATTATAGAAAAATTTAGGATCAGAAGAGTTCTATTAAAAATAGTGGGGTAATGGACATCACTGAAGAATTACATTTTTTAGGGAAAAAGATAAAAACTCAATTTCTATACAAACAACATAATTTGGATTTTTTGAGGATATTTGGGAAATTTATTACCTAAAATTTTATATACTACTGTTTTAGTGTAACTAGGTTGATAGGAATAGTTATATGGAATATGGTGGTTATTTTTTACAATAGTTTATTTGAAATGATTTAGTTCCAAAGTGGAACCAATTATCATGGTGACCCACAAAAATCAAATAGTTTGTTCAATTGATATATTAAATAATCAGTGGTATGTAGTTTTACAAGGCTAATTATTATTTGGGTGATGGGGATGATGATGATGTAATTGATTTATGTTAGGTTTCTTAATCTATAACACGATTTTTCTATGATAACAACGACTATGACGCATATATAGTCCATTCTGTTGAAAGTTATCATGCTCTAGGGATACATAAAACCCAATATTAATCTCTGAATTATTCAGTAAAATATTTATAAAACATTTAATGTTATTAAAATTAATAAGTAAATGAAACTATTTTTCAATTATATTATTTTTAAATTCATAGATATATATTAATTTTTTTTGTTAAATTATGTATTTATGGTTATGCTTAAATACTTTTTGATTGAAAATCCAACATAAATCATTATTATTTATTGTTATATGTTTTCATAAAAATAAATTATTTTGTAACTATGACATTTAAATTTATAACTATTGAAATTTTTTATCACTTTATAATTAATTATAATATTCTAATAGTCTAAATTATATATTTTCCGTTCTGAATCCTGTCATATTTATTTTTTAAAAAATAATTATTATTTGGGAAATAATTTATTTACTATCATATATTTGTAATAATTATTTTCCAATATTTAATTTTCTAATAATATGTAGGTAAACCTAATATTATTTCATTTTTCTAATTCAATGAATGAAAAATGTAGAGGAAAATTTATTGGGGTATATTTATTTCATTCTATTATTCAATAATTACTGGTATAATTATGTAATGAAATAAAAAGTTTATTTTGAAATTAATAATTGTCGGACAACTGATATGCCTCAAATGGAAGCTTATCCTTCATTTTATCTAGTGAAAATGATTCAAATAGTTGGTATATGTGGGATTACACATTTACTGAAACATTTACATTCTCATTGATATGAGATAAAAGATATTAATTTTTATGAAAATAATAACCCAACAATAGGAAATTCAATGATGTTTATGATTTATATCTCTATATAGATCAATTGTAGGATTATGGTGCTATAATTGATGGCATTATGGTGGTGGAGGAATCGGGTTGCTTGGTATTAAGGTTCTATAGCATGGTGGATGACATTTGGTTGTATAGTTTGATATTGACGGTGGTTCTGATTTTTGGAATTGAAGGAAATGGAGGGTGGGAGATAGTGCAGTCAGACTCGACCACATGGAATAAGTTCCAGAGGAGGATGTAAAGCTGGTGATTCATCTTTGCAGAGCTTACGAATTTGGATGTCTGAGAGGGTATGTCCTCAGCTATCAGTGCGGGCATGTTCTTTGAAACATGACACTTGCTAGCTGAACAACCTTGCAATGGTGGAGAGCTTCATCCCAATAAAATACTGGGGAGGGGAAGCTCCATTTTTTCAGTTTGGTTTTACTCTATTTTTTCACTGAGTTATTATTCATCTTATGTTCATGAAATATTTTTGGATTTTCCCCTTCTTCCATTAAAAGGGGGTTTTATTATAAAAAAATTGAAGGCCTTTTGTCTATTGGATGTCTTATTGGATATCCATAAAAAAGATGGAGAAAGAGCAGTTTTGGGAGTCCTTAATTGTAAATTACCCCAATTGATTTAATTTTATCTAATTCATAGAATATTATATATGTTATATGAATAATATATAATGTATTCATTTATAAATTCAATTAAATTGATTATGAAATTAACGAAATTAATAAAATATTATTATACATTGTAGTAGATTGATGGTGTGTTTTCATAGAAAAACATAACTTTTTTGTGACATTTTAGTATGAAAATCAATGCCTAATGTATGGGTTTTTAGATGCAGATACATTTAATAAATTTTTCACGAGCCAACATGATGAAGATTATTTAATATGATATTTATTTCATTATGTTAAATTTATTTTATATTCCCTTATTACATAATTTTGTATTATTATATAACCGACCACCGAGAGATATCATCAATATAATACTTTTAGAATGTACAACCCCATAAAATATACTGTTGAGGATATCATTTACTGGAATCGTAAATGCTTGAAGAAAGCATTTACACAATGAAAGAAAAATCTAGAAGTTGTTTAGAAGAGATCAAGTTTCTTACCTCTATCTCCCCCCACTCTCAATGAAAAATAGAAACAAGTGAGAATAAAAAAGTGAAAATGTCGTATAGGTAAATATTAGGATCTAACATAATGAATTAAATGAAATTAATTTTCATTTATTCATATCAATGATTGTATTTTTAAAATTAATAACAAAAATATACGATTGTAAATTTTAATTTTAGTATTACCTTTAAGAGAAAACGATATAGGGTAATATTATTCCTTGGGGATGAATGTATATCCTATATATTACGTTTGTAAAGCCAAAACACTCTATCCAAATAGAGGATATGAGGAAGTTGTAGGTATTATAAAAAAATTTGTCATGAAATTAATAGAACAAAGAAACTAGAAATATATTCTTCAAAAGAAAATAATAAAGACCTAAAATAGTTCATGTGTGATCAAATTCTATAACCAGTGTACATTATATTTTTACTATTGATGAGAAAATCACAGCATGCACATATTTCCTACTTAGATCCTCTACCACCTCATTTGGACCAAACATTCTACTATGACATTTATACAGAGGAACACTATGTACCTATTATATTGTATGTATTCATGTATATTTTGGGGGATTATTTACATCAACATTCTATGAATTTGGGTTGGGTATGAGTATAAGTACATGTTATTATTTATCCAAATACTCAACTTCCATTTCCCACCTAAGAGGTTACTATAGTTGGAGACAGTATGATTCATTTTTTAATTTTCTCAGTGATTCTTATTTGTCATCTAAAATATGATGTATGTGTTGTTTTTACATATTATTTACATTTAATTGAAAAAAATTATAATGTTTTTATAAATGTAATTTATATAGGATCACCTAAAATTAAAATTAATTAGTACATAAGATTCATAAATTTGATGAAACAATTACTTTTGATACTTATGTTATTTCTGATGGGATGAATAGTGTATCCCAGGTTTCATCTTCCTTGGAAAATATTTATGGGTTTCGGATGGAATATGATTTATTTGGTAGATACTATCAATTGAAAATATTAAAAAAAGATACCATTTATTTGGTTATTTTTATGATCTCAGTGTTCATGTGTTGAGTTTTTTCCATGCAAGTAAATTTATGTTTCAGTTTTTCTTTCATTAAATTATGATGACATCATGTGACTTAATATATTACATATTTAATTTGGTATCTACAAAAATATTTTCATTAAAAATCTCACCACTAGTGTTTATGGTCTTATTGATCAAGAATAAATTTCAATTTCTCTATAATATATTTAAAATAGTGATATAGTTGTATATATATGTGATAGATTACAAAATATATTCATTGGGTGGTGGATTTTTCTTGTCCATTATGTTGAAGAAGACTAATAAAATTATTATATAATATTAATTATAATAAAATCAATTGTGATCTTTTTATATTGTATTCATTATTGGACAGTAGGGGTATTCCACCCACATGAATAAACAATATATTGGGTTTTCTCTTTATTAAGTTGTGTTATTAAAATTGTTAGTCAATCAACAAACTAGTATGTTTTATTATATTTTATAACTTCTTTATTTATATTTCTTATTTTTTATACAATTTTTTTAATATATATAAAAAATACATGTTATGGATAATGTTTAATGTAGAGAACATATTGATACACTCGCTAAAGGAAATACAAGATGTGAAATAAATTGTAAATATATGCTAAACTATATATTATTTTTATATATCAATTTATAAGTTGTTTTTTATTTTCATGTTAAATTTTTATAACTATTGATTCATCATTAAAAATTAATGGTTGAATTTGGTTATTTTGTTTTAATTTTAATGATTTAGATAATCCCAACTAGGTCCATGGATTGTTCTCATAAGTCTAGTTATATTAAATATTTTATGTTTTATATCAAAATATTATATTTTTTTAATCATAAAACATTCATTGTTATAGTAGTTTTTAAATGATTTCATGTAGCATAAAAATGAATACATTTCCAGTTTTTATATTTTTACCAAATATTTATTAGTTATTATTAGATTTTAAATTACCAAGTACATATCGTATAATTAAATATTAAAAAAATTATTTAGATAATAATTTTATCCTTTAAATTGATATATTTGGTTTGTTTTTATAGGATTGTTCACTAATATATAAATGGTAATGCATTTACAAAACAATAGCCACAATATAGAAGCCATTAATTCAAAATGATTCCTTATGAATTCAAAGAGAAAGGAGTAACCATACCATGAAATCATGTTTGTGAGAGAAAATCAGGGACATAAGGAGACAAGGAAATCCATGTTGTCAGGTAATTCTAGGAGAAAACCAATGTTGAATGAATACATAACATTATATTAAAAACGAGACATATTATCCAATATAGAAAAATTGAACATAAAAAATATATCAATATTAACATCATATTAGATTTTAATAATATAATAATATACAATGTAATCAATTAAAATAAACTAAAAAATTGTTCAATCATTATTTATAAAAATTATCAATTTGAATTGAAAATCATTACTTATAAAATAAATTTTGATAGAACTATAAACAATATATATTTAATAAAGGGAAAAATAAATTAAAACCACAATGTACTGTTGAACATTAGTTTAGTAAATAATGAAAAATATATTTAAAATCCTTCCATTATTAGTTTGAAAAATAATTGTAATTTGTATCATTAATTTAGGAAAACAACCAGAAGTAATGTATGAAGTGTAGCCTATAAATTCACAAGATGATTTGATACACCATTCCTTATTCACTAGAATGTTGTATGAACCTAATTATCACCAAGAAATGGTTCAATAAAAACAAAACATCACATACAATCAATTGGAAAATATTTCTTAACCAATGAAACCAATATAAAGCATTTGATAATTAATGAATCAATAAAATCCATTAAAACCCACGAATGTAATGTTGAGTCATTTTATCATAAATCACATATTTAGAATCCATTTTTTTGATACGTCACATCATAATTCTTATTTTATGAATAATTATATGAAATTTTGTTTTGTATCTTTATCATTAAATCTAAAATCTAATTTATGTTTTATATAAAAATATTTTCATAACCTTATAAACATAATTCATATTCTAGATCTTCAATGGTGATTAGTAATTTAATAATAAATACCTTGTCCATCTATGATGTTTTCTTTTAATCTATTTGTTATGTATTCTTAAATTTTAAATTATCCATTATTTATCTTTTAATTGAAGTAATAAAATTTAGTACATAGAAAAAAATACATATTTTAGTTGGTATATCACGTTTTTTAACTATTATTTTTTATTCATTCTATTGTAATATTATTATTTTTCATATAGGTTGTTAGATTTTTTTAGATACCTTAATTTAATCTATTTTCAGAGAATACAACCTCCCACATTGGTTCCTTTATTAAAAGATGCTGAAAATAAATTATAGGAATTAAAATAACACGTTTCAGTATAAATTAATTTTGAATAGGTATTTAGAAAACATCTTTTTTACCAAAAACAAATTTAAAAAATACATAACATGATTGTTTATCTATAAACCGATGGGGAAGTTTTTGGATTAAATGATCAATGTTGGTTTTTTAAACCAAAATTGAAACATACAATAAATTTTTTTATGATTATAGATTAGTATTTAAAAAATGGATGTTGAAACTTTTATTTTTTTACATATGTAGTTAATATTGGTTAAAATTTGTCATTATAAAATAAAAAAAATCAATTTTAAAATATTCTTTTCCACTAGTGTTGTCACAACTTTCACTTCACTGACTGAAATATTTCATAAAATATTGTACGATAATAATGTTGAAACGATATTATAATTATAGAATCATAATAATTTTGTAATTATCACTTATTAATATTAAACCCATCATTATAACCATCCATGAAAGATGTTTATTGAAAATAAATAATATCGCTATGTTAAGGAGGAAGTCCACACAAATTCATGAGCAATATATTCAATTCTCATTATATATATTAAACGGTGGATATGGGTGGTTTAATAATATTAATAAAATATTTCTATATTTAGGATAATAATACCACAAATATTCATGATGTATAAGAAGAAATAATTTGAAATAGGTTGGGTATGATGATTACCTCTTCATTAGAAGGCCTCCTTTATATTCCTACACAAGGTATTTTATATTGTTATTTCAATCGAAAAAATAACATCAATTTAACATATAATATATTTTTAAGAGATTAATTTTTAGTTTTTGGTTGACATAAATTGCTCAAAGTTGTGTAAAGAATAGTAAAACAGTGTGTCCTTTTATAAATGGGTGAGATGTCACACTTAGACTTTCCAAAAATATTAAAATATAATAACTCCATACAAGTGAAAAATGCTACAAAATTGATAGATATTTGATTGTGAGCTATGATTATGTCTATATATTTTCTTTCAATACGATTTATACAAATATAATTGGAAACCAAGTCCTTATCTCTTACTTTCGCCCTACGTAAACGAGTTTTCACCTTAACCATGGTAACAAACTTTTCATTCATAATGTATTGTAATTTTACAAATAATGTTACTAATGGATCATAAATGTATAGGTGGTGAAATTTTAGCCCATGTATAAACCTACTTGTCCTATTTAAATAGTTTTTTGATTTTAAATAATTTACTAAAATATTATTTTCCCTAAAATATCTGTAATATTATTTTTAAAACAATTAATTTAATTTGACTTTATGGAAACATAGATAACAATATAATTTAAATAAAAACTCTTTAAAAAATTTATACAATATTATCGACAAATAAATTAATTCAAAAATATAATTAATTCAAAATATATTACATTTTTCTTTTTAAATTATTTATGTGGATTTTTTTACTACCTGCATCAGCATTATGTTAATGTTGTGGAATAATTTAATGTAATTATACAATTAACATAAATTAAAATTAATGTACAATAATAAAAACTATTTAATAATCTTCAATATAATATTTTATACTCATTTGTTTGACTTTTTTATCTTTATGTGAAAATATAATGAAATTAAAGACAAGAGACACTATTGGAAATCATAGATATACAAGTGCCCAATTCCCAACGGTTTTTATAAACCATTGTTATATAGAGTTTTTTCCAATGGATTTCAAAAACCATTAGGATAAAATTATTTATTGTAGTCTTTCCCAAATGTTTGTGAAAAACATTAGGGTATATGGATTTTTACCAACGGTATTTGTAAACCATTGGGATATAGTGGGGGTATAGTTATTTTTCCCAACATTTTTTAAACTGCTGAGGTATATTGATGTTTCCCAATAGTCTTTTAAACCCGTTGGGATAGTTTTTCCCATAAATATTCCTGACCCCCCACATCCCATTCTAGATTCAATTTATTTTTTCCCTACCAGAGCGGTGATCTCTTCCTAGTCGGAGACCCCTCATCTTCTAAAGATCCATCATAGTTTATTCCACTTCAAATTGGTGAGTTGGAGTTACATCTTTTGAATAAAATTATTTTGGATTTCAATATACCATGTTTAGTTTATTTAAAAATTGGCAGTAATCCCTCATCATTTTGGGTTTTTTCTTATTGTTGAATATGAAATTGGCATGCCTCAAATTCTACAACCTACACATAAATAATGAATTTCCCTTATTGAGCCACTATCATCAATTACATTCTTGGCATGTTACACAAAATTTGTGTTATAGGGGTAATATATTTTCTACCATCGGTCATGTTCACATTCATATTTTTAGAAATTTTACCATGGAAATCAAATTCATTCTTCAAAAAGGGAGTTCCAACAGTTAATTTTTGAAATTTTTATGTAATGGTTTGGTTGGATTACAGGTGGGGGTGTGTAGGTTGGGGGGATGTGGGGCTGTGCAGGGGGGACTATTGGGGGTGAGGTGGGGGACGGTGTGTTGTGCAAGTGGGGTGGGAGGAGGGGGTTCTATCAAAGTGGGGTGGTGCAGGTGGGTGGGGGGTTGTGCAAGTGGGTGGGGGAGAAGATTGTGCAGGTTGGGGGAGGGGATGTGTATTGTGTATGTGGGGAGGGGGTGCACGGGGAGGGGTTGTGCATAAGAAGTTTGTTGGAAGTTAAGTGGGGGGGGGATAAGCAGGTGGGGGTGTGCAGGTCGGGGGATTGTGCAGTGGGGGGTGGGCTTTGCATGTGGGGGTGTGCAGGTCGGGGGACTGTGTAGGGGGATTCTGTTAAGGGTGAAGTGGATAGGGGTGACCGTACATGTGGGGGAGGGGGAGGGGGGATGTTCTGGTGGGGGTGGTGTAGGGAGTGTGCAATTGGGGGTTGGGGGTGTCCATGTTGGGGGTGTAGTGGGTGGGGGAGGGGGTGTCCAGTTGGGGGTGTGGAGGTGGGGGGATGTGTCATGGGTGGGGGGTGATGTCCAGGTGGGGGTGTGGGTGGGATGTCCAGGGTGGGGGTGGGGGTGGGATATCCAGGAGTGGCGTGGGGATTTCCATTTGAGTATGGGGTGGAATATCCAGGTGGGGTAGGGGTGGGGGATATCTGGGGGGGTGGGATATCAAAGTGGGGGTGGGCTATCCAGGTGGGGTGTTGGCTATCCAGGTAGGGGAGGGGATGTTCTTGTAGCGACCCAATGCTTGACATACATGGACATTACATTACTTTTACAGAATACTTAATACATAACAAAAACAGACACCAAAGGACCGTAATAGTTTAGTGCCTTTGGAAACATGGAACATAAACTTCTAATCTTGGTGAAAGATCCTCAATATCTCCCATAAAGATCTTCCCTTATTTTTTACCTACAACCTTTCCTTATATCCTAGGGAAAATAGAACATAAAAATGGTGAGCTCAAATTCTCAGTAAGGGGAAACATAGTGAACATAAAACAATCCATAAACATTTGAAAGCAAAAACTTGAGCATAAAATTTAAACATCAAATTCATGAGCAAAGACATAAATCGTGGATGTACGTAAGGCATATATCATAATGGAAAATCAATCATGATAAAATATAATGGTAATAAAACATGTAATTTTGGAAACCATTCAGCACATGTCATGATTTCCATTGTAGCCATGGCATTGCTGCCAAGACCATCTTAGTGGAAAAAGTCCCTTTCTAAATCGAGTTCACTCGTCATTTCAGTCCTGTAACAGTGAATCAGATTAACTTTCTGTTCCATCCATGTCTATCTCATGAGATATAAATCTTTACCCAATGCATTGGAGGGAGATATAGGTCCCACCCATCTCATAATTAAATCATTCTTTCATGTGCCACAAAATCATAAATCGTACATCATAGCATAACCCATGTAATAGAATGAGATTCTTAAACATCATTCCATCATAACATAATCCATATAAAAAATGGATATCTTATCATCATAAGAAGAATAAAACCATGTAAATAATGTATACATTATACCTGAAACATAAACATATTAAATAATGTCATTTTAGATGGAAAATAGTTTTGATAAAAACACTTGAAATGAATTCTTGAGGAAAATATCCTTTCTTCTTCAAAATCATTTTATATTCATAAAATTTCATGCAATTATTAAAGAAAAGGGTTTTGTTGAAAATAATCTTGCAATCTTGTAGAGGAAGCATCATGAAAATGAGGCGTTATGAAACTGTGAAAATCCATTCACGCCGTATAAGTCAAAAATAACATTCTCCTTGTACTTTTGTCGGAAAAGTCAAAAAGTTCCATGTATGGTAAATAAAATAAATATTCCTTCCATAACATGTGCTAAAAGACAAAAAAGGGTAAAAAGTACTTTAAACATACATGAAAACATTTTTATAAAACTTGGACATGCATGATAAATATAACCCCAGTAAATACTTACGAATAAACAATCTCGGATAAAAATGAGATTTGCAAAATTATCCCTTACCTTAGGTCCGATATGCTTCGTACGTTTCCGAACCTCCTGTATAATGATTAAAATAATGTCATTGACTTATTACAAAATCATATTCATTGTTATGATATCATATATGGTTATCTTATGACATTATATTACCTGTTCTTTTGTAATTTCCATGTTAAAGCAACGTTCTGGGTTAAATCGTTTTATTTATCGTACGTGTTTGGACTTGTTGTTCATGATATTATTACTTATATCCTGATTTAATAAATTCCATAATGTAAAACATGATTTATATATAATATATATTTCAGTATATACATATATATATATATGATATATCGATTAAATGAAATGAAATACACCGTTCATGGAGACGGTAGGCCGTACGTACGCATGAACGCTATTTTCATTTCCTTATTGAATTGAATGAAATTAAGTAGATGACATACATATATATACACATAAATCTAGTATCATTATTATGTCATATATTTCATGATTACTTATTATATATACTTTATAATCATTCATGAATGGTTAACATGGAGAATGAATCTCATCACGTCGTGGAGATGGAAGTCCGTACGTACGCACGAGCAATGATATCATTACCATGATCGTGGAATTGTATTGGAGTGTATGTATAATATTTCAGAATCAATATCACTTTACAATAATCTTATATAGTTATTATTTACCCCATTATACCCATCCAAGTAAGGTGGTGGTGGACAATAGATTAGACCAAGGCGTGGAGACGGTATTCCGTACGTACGCACGTGCGGTGATTTCGTTATCCGTAGGATGGATAGATGGTGAAATAGGGTTGTTTCATACTTATAATAACATATCATTATATGAGTGATACTGATGTTATTACTTCATAATGAAACAACTAAATAAGAAGAAGTGGAAGAAGAAATAAAGTTGAAAGAATCAGTAACGGACATTACCTATCCTTTGAAGCGCCACTTTGAGACCTCCTCTTAGGGCACCAAAATTGGTCTTTGAAGAAGACCAGGACCTCTAGGATGTTTCTAGGGAAGTAGAGAAGATACTTTGTCAGGGTTTGGCCGAGATTTAAGGCTCAAAGTCGTGTGAGGAAGAGAGGGAGGAGGTTCCCTTTTATAAGAGAGGAGAGGGGTACCTTTGGAATAACTAAAAATATTATTTTATTATAAGGTCATATTCGGTTATTAATAGCTCCGAATTCAGTTATTTAGAATCTAAGGTGGGGATGGTTCGGAATCCTCTCATCCAATAGAATTTAGAGAAGTTTAGGTTTCTATTTTAACCTTATCATTTAGATTTAACTTTAAGTTAAATAATTTTTCTTTTACCATGTCTTCATGTTTTCTTACACTATAAGGTTAATAAACTTACTATAACAAGCCAAAGGAACCCCAAGTTGTTTATTATTAATATATATAACCTTATATAAGTAATTTTTCCGAACCATATATTTTTATGAATAATATAACAATTAATAATATAATATTTGTTTTCAAAACTATTTTAGATCAATTTTGACACTATTTGGTAATTGATTTTTGTGAAACTCATAAAAGAATGATTAGTTCGAACAATGTTAATTGAATCAATTCTAACAGCTGATATTATAAAATAAAAATATTGTAATTTATCAAAAGTCTCAAATTACATTTATTTGGGTATTTATAACATCAATTATGTCAATATTTAATTAATAATATAATTAGTGAATCATCATTGTGTCATAAATAAATTAACTTATTTAAAGTATAAAAATTACAAATAAAATTCCATTATGTAGGAAATATGTTTATCTTTCTAATGAATATTTATAGTCGAATTTATCATATGTATAACCCTATATTAAAAATGATTTACTTATTAAACGTTGATTTTAACTATTTTAACCCTTCTTTAAATAAATTAATAATAAATGTCCTAATCTAATCCATGTGGGCCTAAATGGTCATATTTTATTCCTAAGGTTATTTTTGGTCGAATTACACTTATAAAATAGAATTAGGACATGTGTTAGGGTAATAATAATAACATTTTTACCCTTAATTACCCTATTTACTTTTAACCGTGGTAAATAAAAGTAAGAAGTTACTATTCACCAAAAATTATTTTCATCTCATTGAACCACATTTTACTTACTGACATCAACCGTGTCTCTCGGATTTTTGAAATTTCATTCACAAAAGTGTAAAAAGTATGTTTTATGTAAATTTTAAAATTCTCCTAGGAGGTGGGTAAAAGACGGTCAAAAGTTCAATAAAATTTTTATATATCTAAAATTATTATAAAATGACTCCAATGAATTACATTTAACTTATATATGTATTATGTGTCAATTTGGACCTAAAATAAATTTAAATAAAATAAATAATAATTTAAATAAAAACTCGGTTTTTAAATAGTAACCCAGTGCTTTCACTATTCATAAAAAATGGAATGTTTTCAGAAAAATACCAAAAAATCACCCTAGGCTAATTTAGATATTCAGAATCCAAAAATGAAGTCCATTTTGAAAGATGAAATTTAAAATATTTAAAAAAGTTGTTATTACTATTCATAACGGCTAGTTTAAATAATATTTTAATAGCATATCATTGTTTAGTGAAACTTGGTATTGCGTACAAGACAGGCTATCGCAGAAGGTCGTGATTGCATGTAATGAAGCCAAGTTAGGGTTGCATGTTGTGCAAGACTTTTTTGTTGTACCGTACAACACAAGACATCAATAAAATTAATAAGAATAATTTTCATACAATCTCGGGGTGTTACATTCTACCCCCCTTAAAATGAATTTCACCCTCGAAATTTGTTGGGGTTATAAATGGTTTACTACTACAAAGTTTCTTTAATAGAAACCCACATCGTAAAATGGAATATCAAAACCAATATTTAAAAACTAACGTTTGAAACATAACGATTACCCAAATTTACTAATCACTGGGTTTCCACATAATAGAACATAGGTGAAAATATGGATATTGAAGAGAAACATAACCATCATGTTCTGATGGAGAGTGGATGAGAACATGGATATAAAAAATCCTACAATCACAAAGCCATATATTTGTGATGATCAAAGGTACAATCGGATTCATCGGATATAAGGGAACTAGGACAACATTTTTGGTTTTCAAGATCATTTCCCGAATGTTGATGAATTAAAAGAAATACTTACATGATTTTGGTTCAATTTCACTATTGTTTGTGAATTGAACGATTTCCACTTCATCCCTTAATGAAATGAAGTTGAATTTGTTATTCATAATGTGTTAGCAGATCATGTGATAGAATGATGGGTCATTTCATCTGTTTCAAACAAAAGGTTAGCAAAAGTTATAAGTCCATCTTATGGTTAGATTATTCGTATATTGTTTCAAAAATGAACTTATACTTCATATATCATACCGCTTAATAAAATAAAACTAGTTTCTACTAACCAGGGACATACTGTACGCCAGTGGTAGGCGATAAAGGCATGTCATATTTCGGTTGTGGGTTCGATTCCCACAGCCTTGTCCGACGCGATCGGCTGTCGCCCATCCTGAAGGTTTTCCTTTTTCTAAAACTACATTATTATAACACCCCATCAATAATATCAAAAAAACTTCTATCCTTAAACAATACTAAATTATGTCCAACATATTCCATTCCAATCTTTAGGCTTATCCATAATACTGCAGTCCACTTTCATAATATATTGAAAACGATTACCATAGATTTCATATAACAATAATTTTAATACCATCATTGATCCCCATATATCATAAGATATGTCTTGTTGGTATCATTACAAACATTCTAAGGCCTTAATCATGTATTATCTTGAAAAATAAATACACCTTCAATCTTAGTGAAAACTTGAGTGTTGTCAAAATTTAACTCTTTCTACATACCAAAAACCCAAAATTCTATATACTCAAACCATGATATAACTATTACCTTATATCAGTCATGAGACCATGAACACTATCAAACAATTCATTTTCTCCTTATCCCATCATTATGCGCATATCATCTTCTTTCTAAAAATATCTCAATCACTTTCCATGGTTATCGGTATCATAAAATTATTGAAAACCACAATAGACCAATATATAAATATTCTAATATTCCATGATATTATATACAACATTATTTTGGAATCCCATTACATAAACAATTAATCATTCCACCACATCGTTGTCGTATTCAACATCGCCAATAGTGATCGCATGTGACATCCCTTTTCCCTTTTCCTTAAGTGGTTTCTCATGTCGATCATCATTAACCCTTCTATTAGGGGACATATTAGCATAATGCCCCATTTCATTGAACTTGATGCATTAAAGTGTTGGTGGTGCGTTCTCTGTAGTCTTTTCTTTTTTCAGACCATTATCAACACTTTTTCCATTACTTCGACACTCAGCTGCTCGATGACCTTCTTTTCCACACATAAAACATTTTCTAGTCCCTTTAAGACAATCTCCACCATGCTTATTTCCACACTTTGAGAATAAGGTAACATTCATCTTCTTTTCACCATTATTATGAGATATCTCCTTGAACTCCATCTTTTGTTTCTTGTCAAAACCATGATATGGATATGTAACACTAACTTCCATTTTTACCTTGATATCACAACACAAAATTTATTCATAGCTACTGAAGTCTCTTATAGCTAATCCCCTTTGAAGATTTTGTTTTAAGCGACTGAAGAATCGATCATCTTTACATTCAGGTTGGATGATAAAGCCATATTCATACCTTGAAAGCCTTGTAAAATTCGCTTCGTATATACCAACATATTAATCATACTTTTTCTTTAGTTCACGAAACTCCTTCTCCATCTTTGTTTGAAGAATATGAGGTATGTACTTACTGAAAAATATGTTCTTGAACTCGTCCCATTCCATGGACTCAATTTCATCTCTTGGCCTTGTATTCTTGATAAGATTCCGCCATTGATCAACTTCACCTTCCAAATGATATACTGATAAGATGAATTTATCATGTTCAGAACATTGAAGAACTGCAAATATCATTTCCATGCTACTGATCCATTGTTCTGCAATAAGTGGATCAGAAGTCCCATTGAAAGAAGGTGGATGTTGCCTCATGAAGGACTCAATAGAATATTATTCCCTTCAATGCTCATTTGGAAGTCCAGAATGATTCATAGCTTTTGTAAGTATAGAAATAATATTTTTCAATCCATCTCCCATAACTTTTGTTTGTTCAGGAGTACAATCATTGCATTGTGCATTACATTGATCAACAAGGTTCCTTCGGGTTCTAGCCATTGCCTAAAACCCAAAAAGAATAGTGTGAGAGGCAAAAATCATGCTAGGTAAAACAACATAATAAAGGGGGAGTACCATCAATATCTAACATATTAGGTTAAATTCTAAGATCTTTTTTATAGTTATAGAACTATAACCTATATGTATACTTATCCTTAGGGACATCCATAGGCATACCCTAGAAATATCTCTAGGGATCTCACTAATGTTTTCGCATCCTCGTTTCCAATGTTTAACTAAACCTTTCCACTAATACCAACTGTAGAGTCCCAAATCTTGATGTACATGGACATTACATTACTTTTGTGGAATACATAATACATAACAAAAACAGACACCAAAGGACCGTAACAGTTCAGTGCCTTTGGAAACATGGAACAAAAACTTCTAATCTTGGTGAAAGATCTTCAACATCTCCCTTAAAGATCATCCCTTTTTTTACCTACATCCTTTCCTTATATCCCGTGGAAAATAGAACATAAAAAGGGTGAGCTCAAATTCTCAGAAAGGGCAAATATAGTGAACATAAAACAATCCATAAATATATGAAAGCAAAAACATGAGCATAAAACTTAAACATCAAAATCATGAGGAAAGACATAAATCATGGATGTACGTAAGGCATATATCATAGTGGAACATCAATTATGATAAAATATAATGGTAATAAAAAATGTAATTATGGTAACCATTCAGCACATGTCATGATTTCCATAGTAGCCAAGGCATTGCTTCCAAGACCATCTTAGTGGACAAAGTCCCTTTCTGAATCGAGTTCACTCCTCATTTCAGTCTTGTAACACTGAACTAGATTAACATACCATTCAAGCCATGTCTATCTCATGAGATATAAATCTTTACCTAATTCATTGGATGAATATATAGTTCCCACCCATCTCATAATGAAATCATTCTTTCGTGTGCCACAAAATCATAAATTATACATCATAGCATAACCAATGTAATAGAATGAGATTCTTAAACATCATGCCATCATTACATAATCCATATAAAAAAATGGATATCTTTTCATCATAAGAAGAATAAAACCATGTAAATAATGGAGACATTAAACTTGAAACATAAACACATAAAATAATGTCATTTTGTATGGAAAATAGTTTTGATAAAAACACTTGAAATGAATTCTTGTGGAAAATATCCTTTCTTCTTCAAAATCATTTTATTTTCAAAAAATGTCATGCAATTTTAAAAGAAAAGGGTTTTTTTTTTGAAAATAATCATGCAATCTTGTAGAGGATGCTTCATGAAAATGAGGCGTTATGAAACCGTAAAAATCCGTTCATGTCGTCTAAGTTAAAAATAACATTCTCCTCGTACTTTTAACAAAAAAGTCAAAATGTTCATTGTATGGTAAACAAAAAAAATATTTCTTCCATAAAATGTGGTAAAACACAAAAAAGGGTAAAAAGGACTTTAAACATACATGAAAACATTTTTATAAAACTTGGACATGGATGATAATTATAACCCCTGTAAATACTTATGAATAAGCAATCTCGGATAAAAATGAAATTTTCAAAATTATCCCTTACCTTAGGTCCAATATGCTTCCTATGTTTCCGAACCTCCTGTATAATGATATAAATAATGTCATTAAATTATTACAGAATCATATTCATTGTTATGATGTCATATATGGTTCACTTATGACTTTATGTTACCCGTTCTTTTGTAAGTTCCATGTTAAAGCTGCGTTTTGGGTTAAATAATTTTATTTATCGTATGTGTTTGGAATTTTTGTTCTTGATATTATTACTTATATCCTGATTTAAAAAATTCCATAATTTAAAACATGATTTAAATATAATATATATTTCAGTACATAAATATATATATATATGATAGATCGATTAAATGAAATGAAATACACCGTTCATGGAGACGGTAGGCCGTACGTACGCATGAACGCTATTTTCGTTTCCTTATTGAATTGAATGAAATTAAGTAGATGACATACATATATATACAAATAAATCCAGTATCATTATTATGTCATATATTTCATGATTACTTATTATATATACTTCATAATCATTCCTGAATGGTTAACATGGAGAATGATTCTCATCGCATCGTGGACACGGTAGTCCGTACGTACGCACGAGCGATGATATCATTCCCATGATCGTGGAATTGTATTGGGGTTTATGTGTACTATTTAAGAATAAATATCACTTTACAATAATCATATATTGTTATTATGTACACCATTATACCCATCCAAGTAAGTTGGTGGTGGAAAATAGATTACACCATGGCGTGGAGATGGTATTCAGTACGTACGCACGCGCGGTGATTTCGTTTTCCGTAGGAAGGATAGATTGAAAAATAGGGTTTTTTCATACATATAATAACATATCATTATATTATTGATACTGATGTGATTACTTCATAATGAAAAAACTAAATAATAAGAAGTGGAAGAAGAAATAAAGTTGAAAGAATCGGTAACAGACATTACCTCTTCTTTGAAGCGCCTCTTTGAGACCTCCTCTTAGGGAACAAAAATTGGTCTTTGAAGAATCCGAGGACCTCTATAATGTTTCTAGGGAAGTGGAGAAGATAATTTGGCAGGTTTTGGCCGACCTTTAAGGCTCATAGTGGTGTGAGTAAGAGAGGGAGGATGTGCCCTTTTATAAGGGAGGAGAACGACACCTTTGGAATAACTAAAAATATTATTATATTATAAATCCCTATTCGGTTTTTAATAGCTCCAAATGGATTTATTTCGAAGCTAAGGTGGGTATAGGTAGAAATAATCTCATCCAATAGAAATTATACATGTTTAGGTTTCTATTTTAACCTTATCATTTAGTTTTAACATTAAGTTAAATAATATTTCTTTTACCGTGTCTTCTTGTTTTCTTACACTATACGGTTAATAAATTTACTAAAACAAGAAAAAAGAACCCCAATTTGTTTATTATTAATATATATAACCTTATCTAAGTCATTTGGCTGAACCATATATTTTTAGGAATAAAATAAGAATTAATAATATAATATTTGTTTAAAAAACTATTTTAGGTCAATTTTGACACTATTTGGTAATCGATTTTTGTGAAAATCATAAAAGAACGATTAGTTCGAAAAACGTTATTTAATTCAATACTAACATGTCATATTAAAATATAAAATTATTTTAATTCACAAAATGTCTCAAATTACTTTTATTTTGGTATTTATAACATCAATTATGTCAATAATTCATTAATAATATAATTACTGCATCATCATTGTGTCATAAATAAACTAAATTATATAAGGTCTAAAAATTAAAAATAAAATACCATTATATAGGAAATGTTATTAGCTTTATAATAAATATTTATAGTTTAATTTAGATTATGTATAACCCTATATTAAAAATAATTTACTTATTAAACTATGATTTTAACTATTTTAACCCTTCTTTAAATAAATTAATAATAAATGTCCTAATCTAATCTATGTGGGACTAAATGGTCATATTGTATTCCTAAGGTTGTTTTTGGTCGAATTACACATATCTAATAGAATTAGTACATGTGTTAGGGTAATTATAATATCAGTTTTACCCTTAAATACCCTATTTACTTTTAACCGTGGTAAATAAAAGTAAAAAGTTACTATTCACCAAAAATTATTTTCATCTCATTGAACCACATTTTCCATACTAACATCAATCGTGTCTCTCGGATTTTTGAAATTTCATTCACAAATGTGGTAAAATTATGTTTTTATTTAAATTTTCAAATTCTCCTAGGAGGTGGGTAAAAGACGGGCAAAAGATCAATAAACGTTTTATATATCTAAATTTTTTATAAAATGACTCCAATGAATTACATTGAACATATATTGGTATTATGTGTCAATTTTTACCTAAAATAAATTTATATAAAATAAATAATTATTTAAATAAAAAGTTTGTTTTTAAATAGTATCCTTGTGTTTTCACTATTCATCAAAAATTGAACGTTTTCAGAAAAATATCAAAATTTCACCCTAGGATAATTTCGATTTTCCGAATCCAAAAAAGAAGTCGATTTTGAAAGATGAAATTTAAAAAATTTGAAAAAGTGGTTATTACTATTCATAACGGCTAGTTTTAATAATAATATTTTAATAGCATATCGTTGTTTAGTGAAACTCGGTATTGCGTAGAACACACGCTATCGAGGAAGGTCACGATTGTGTGTAATGCAGCCATGTTAGGGTTACGTGTTGTGTAAGAATCCTTTGTTGTAGCTCACAATACAAGACATCAATAAAATTAAAAATAAATTTTTCATAAAATCTTAGGGTGTTACAGTTCTTGTGGGGGTGGGATGCCCAGGCGGGGGTTTCCATTTGAGAGATAAGATGATTTTTTTAGCCAATTGAGTGATGTGTTTTGGTCTTTTATCAAATAAAATTTGAAGCATAAGAACAACCATAAAATTAATGATCAATAATAAAATAATAAATGTAAAATTGAAGAATATAAAATATAGGAATTTGTTTACTAAAAAAGTAACCATTATTTACTCTTCAATTGAGTTTTCTTGATTGGGGTGTAGGTAATATTTATGGTATTATATGGGTATTAGGGGGATGTCAAAGTGGGTGAGGGGGTGTGGGATGTCTGGGGGGCTGTCCAGGTGGAGGATGGTGGTGGGTTGACTAGGTGGTGGTGGGTGGATGTCCATTTGGGTATGGGGGTGGGCTGTCTAGGTGGGGGAGGGCATGTGGCCTATTTGGGGGGGGGGGGGGTTGTCCAGGTGGGGGTGGGATGTCAAGGTTGGTGGGGCGGGGTTCTAATTGAGGGGTGGGGGTGGGGGCACTATCCATGGAGGGTTCAGGGGGATGTAGGGGGCAGGGGATTGCATGGGAGGGGGTGTGGGCTATCCAGGGAGGGGGGTGGGCTCTCTAGGGGGTGGTGGGTGGGCTATCCAAGTGGGGGAGTGGGGGTGTGGGCTGTTAAGGGGGGGTGTCCAAGGCGGTTGGGGATGGGCTATCCATGTGGGGGAGTGGGGGTGTGGGTTGTCCAGGGAGGAGGAGGGGTGGGTTGTCCAGGTGGGCTGGGGGTTGTCCGGGTGGGGTGCGGGGGGGGGGGGGGGGGGAGGGGGGTGGGGGCTGCTGTGGGGTAGGGGTTATAGGGTTGTGGGGGTGTGGGTCATCTAGGAAGGGGTGTGGGTTGTATGCTCCGATACTCTACAAATAAATATAGACAAATGATTTAAAAACTAGGGCAGTAATGTCGGTGTTTTTTGCCGATGCTTGAAAAATACTCGGACATCATTCTTGTAATCCCTCTCTCATGGATACTATTTCCAAATTATGTCACGGATAATGCATGGGAAGATATATGGTTTAAAAAATCTGTTTTTTAAATGAAATATATTATTTTTTGTATTTATATGAATTAATGATTTTGTGTCACCTTCGGTTTTATTTACACGATTTTGAGGGTGCACGACCAACACATTTAAAGGGTTTATTTGAGATTTAGAGAGCCTATAAGAATGAGTTTAATATTTTCTGACATGCTCGAGTTGGCACAGAGAGAGAGGTGGTCCTTGTCATTGACGATTGTCCTTTCAAACAGTATCGGTATATGATTACACATTCGACGACTACCCAGTTTAAGGTATTAACCACATTTGAGGAATTTAAATGAAAAATTTCATGTTTTTAGTTAATAATATTTATTTTATAATTTTATTTAGGAATCTTCTGGATGAAATAATAACATTGATGCTAAAAAATTTCTCCAGACATTGGGAGATACTACGATGCCAGATAATGAGAGGAAGAATGAATTACAGTTGATTATATAATTTATTTTATGAAATTAATTATTGGTAACCTATTTTTATTTATGGTTTCCTACATTAAATGTCATGGTAGAGGAAAAAATTGAATAATGAAGGATGACTACCTCTAGAAAAACTATTTTTCTCGAGTAGAAAGATGAAAATTGGATGTGTGGTTAATGAAACGACTCAATAGCAGATTGAAAGTTTTAATTTTTTATTTCAATGTTTAATAACTATTTTGTAACATAATAATCTATATATATTTGTAATATGCTCTTTTAGTGTCCCTTGATGTCTATGAACTAGACAATTTTTGGCCAAACGAGCATTTACATCAGGTGTTGGGAGATGAGCACCCTGATAGAGTCTATTGCCGACCTGGGAAGGGTATTTTCACGATGAGGTATTGGACTTCCTTAAATCGTAGTTTTAGTTCAAATAAGTTCTAAAAGGATAAGGAGCATGCATAACCAGAGGAAAAATTGGCCATAGGGATGGCAGAAAATTCTGTTAGTGAAACACTGCATTTATGAAACGGATAGATGTATTACATCCAACACTTCCACTAGATCCCAACACAGCGTGTGACAAATATATGTCATATATGTTTTCTTTATATTGGGAACAAGGTGGAATTTATATAGGTGATCGAGATGATGGTGTGGAGGAGGGAGAGGCGGAGGAGGAGGAGGTCAAGGTGGAGGAGGAGGGTGAGGAGGAGGAGTAGGGAGAGGAGGAGGCTGAGGCGGACAACGAGGGAGAGGAGGAAGGATTTGAGGAGGGTGGGGATGATGTTGAGGATGATGATGAGGAAATGGTTGAGGCTGATGATGACAATGAAGATAATGATGGTGATGAGGGACTTATTGATTTATAACATTTTTTACTTATATTACTGATATTTGATGTTTGATTATTGTTATTCTTGAATGTACAAGTTATTAGGTTGGTCATATTATTTTTATTTCTTTATCTATAAATAATAAAAAATGACCTGATGATTTTCTATGAATAATTTTCCCCTCCCCTAGTTACCCCTACACTAACACCCCTCCCCTCCTGGACACCCCCAACCCCATTGGACAGCCCCAACACCCCTAGACAGCCCTTGGCCCCTAGACTCCCACAACCCCTTGACACCAACTTCCCCCTTGGAAATCCCTCCAACCCCATGGACTCTCCCACCCCACAGATAGGCCCCCTCCCACCCCCTGGACACCAACCCACCCCCTAAACACCAACCCACCCCATAGACACGCACACCCCCTTGAACAACCCCCCCCCCCCCACCACCCTGGACACTCTCCGCAACCCCCATGAGACCCCTAACCCCCTTGAATAGCACCCCAACCCCCTGTATAGCCCTCCACCCCCTGGGAACCACCCCACACCTGGACACCCCCACCCCCATGGAAAGCCGCCACCCCTGAACATCCACCACCCCCAGACAGCACTACCACCTTGTACAACCCCTCCCCCATGGGCACCAACCCACCCCCTGGACACCCCCACCACACCCTGGACACCACCACCCCCATGGACATCCCCCACCCCCTAGACAGCCACCCCCCAGACACCCCTACTCCCTTGGATTGCCCCCCAAACCCCATGGACAGCCCCTGACGCCCTCGAGACCCCACCCCCAGACACCCCCACACCCTTGGACACCCCCAACCCCCCTGGACAACCCCACCCCCCCAGACAACCCCCACCCCCAAATTCCCTAGACACCCCTACCCCCTGGACACCCCACCCCCTGGACACCCCCACCCACATGGACGCCCCCACCACCACCTTGGACATCCCCCACCCCCTGGACAAACCCTCCCCCCTTGGACAACTCCCAACCCCCTGGACAGCCCCCCCCCCCACACCCTACCCCCTAGAATACACAACACCCCCTGGACACCACCCACTACATGGACACCCCCACACCCAGGACACCACCACCCCCTTGACACCCCCACACCCTAGACAGCTCCTCATCCGCCAAACACACCCTACCCCCTTGGAAACCCACCCAAACCCCTATACAAACCCCACCCCTGGACACCCCCCCCCCCCCCTCGACACCTCGTACCCCCTTGGATAGCCCCCAACCGACCTGGATAGCCCCCTACCCATTGGGCACACCCACCATTGGACTCCCCCACCCCCATGGATAGCCCCCACCCTTGAGGATAGCCTGTCCACCTCCCTGAATACCACACCCCCTTGGACACCCCCACCCCCTTGGACATCCACCCAGCCCCTGGACACCCCCACATATAACCATTGGTAAAACACTATACCATTGGTTCTTGAACCGTTGGTATATAAGTTCTTCATATAATATCTACCAATGGTTGGAGGAAAAAAAGTTGGTAAGCATGTATACCAATTGGTTTTTAACCATTGGTATAGGTTGTAAATTTACATTTACCAATGTTTTGAAACCATTGGTACTACTGTATAACAACGATTGGCCAAAACCGTATGGAAGATGAATTTTTTACATGTCTATCCCAACAGTTTCAAGAAAACCGTTGGAATAAGGCTATCCTGATGCCTTATCACCCAATAGTTTTCCAAACTGTTGGTATTACATATACCAACGGTTTGGAAACCCTTTCCCAATGGGTTTAAACCATTGGGAAATTCTTGGTTTATAGTAGTGGTATTGAAAATATTAAATTTTCATTAAATAAATTAATATAAATTTTATTATCAATGAAAATGAAACCAAATGGAATTATTTTAAAATTTGAGACATATATGGTCAATTTAATCCAAAAAATGAAATAAATAAATGTTTTAGGGTGATTTTGAGTCCTTATCTCATGATGTTAACTATTGTTTACACGTTTTATGATTACCCATGGGACAAATACTTCCAACAGTTAATTTTCAAAAGAAGTAAAAAAAAACCTACACAAAAAATTTGAACTTACGAATTGCAAATGTGGTATATATGTTTCTATATTAAATATCTAGAAGTGGATAAATCAATATTAATATAATTGATTATAATGAAATAAAAAACTATTCATAGAAATATTGTTTTCGTAATAATAAAAATTAACTTATAATAAATACATGAATATATTATTTTAAAATATAGTAAATGACATTATTATTAATAAAATTGTCTCAAATATAACAATAATACAACATCCAAATTATAATAGGATGTTTAATTTAATTTATTTAATGATAAATTGATGGTATTTTGAAAATCAGGATTTTCCCTATTCCAATAAGGATCCGTCATTAAAAAACAATTACAATATATTCACCATAATTTAATTATTATATTAGGATTTAAAAAATTTATTCATTTAAAAAAAATAATGTATAAAAGTGGAATAATTAATTTATAATTTCCAGAAACAAAAGGCAATTTTTCTTTATGAAAATGTGGTTTTAAAACATTAAATGAATTACCTACAAATTTAGTGCTTATTTCATAATAATTAGTATATAAATTTTTATTTGGTAAACCATATATTTTATTATTCAGTTAATCTTACTCACACAATACAATTCAATGGACAAGATATAAGGTCCATAATTAAATAATAAAAATCTTATAATATATCTCAATTATCTTATGGATCATTATTTCATGAAAAGATAACTGTCAGGCTTATAATGATTTGAAACTAAATTTTTTATGTTGTTTTTCACCCCCCTTAAATAAAATTTTCCCTCTTCATTTTATCACAGTTATCAAAGGTTGAATATTTTAAAATAACTTTATTGATAACCCACATCCCATAGAGGGATAATGAATCTTCCTTTGGAAATGGGGAGTGGGAAACATAAAGGTTACATGAATTAATCACATAATATGGTTCCAAAATAAGGATAACATTGGTGGGATGCTAAAATATAGGAAATGAGGATAAAAAAAACATTAAATGTCTAATAATGTGATATAGAGAACATGACCAAGAGAATGTTAATTACCATAGAACCATAAATCATTGATGTGAAAACAATCCATCACAAATGGCGGTAAAATGTTAACATTTTATACCAGTATCATTTTTTGAATGGTGGTGGATTCATTTAATATCAAGAGAAAGTGAATGATAAAATGTACTTATTGGATTCCTTCAATTTCCTTAATTTGTGGTATATAGATAAATTTCTAATTCATCTCTTACATGAGGAGTGGACTATTAAAGATGAAAATTTCATTCTTAAAGCATTAAAATTAAAGTTTTAATATAACATAATTTCATTAAATGATTTATAATTCATTCCATATATATAAAATCAACTACCAATACAAATTGTTTCTATAAGATATCAAATGTGGATAATTATAATACATTAATTTATAAAACCTCCAAAATCATTCCCAAAGATCAAATTAATCCCTTACATTAGTAGTTAACCTTAAGACTCCAACAATATATGATTTTCAAATTTCAGAACAATTTTTTTTTGGAATAACGTCTCTAAATCTCTACCATAAACTTTACATTAATCCCCCAAACTACATAATGTCTCTTTCAGTATAACATATCAAATATATGAAAATCAATATCATATATTCTCCTAAAACATGCCGGCAAGATTTCTTAACATAACATGAATCACTATCAAATCCTAATTAAAATACAAATTATTACAAGATATCCAATATATTCCAAAAAATCTTAAAATTTTAAAAAACATCACAAAATATCACTGAAATAACTTTTTCCTAAAATCACTATCAAATATCAAGGTCATTAATACTATACCATTTACATAATAAATGTAATTCATCTCATCATCCTAATTAAACATTACTAACTCAACATCAGACATATATTAAATGTTATATTCTCTTAATATTGTGTTCATTAGAAAAAATCATTACCAATAAATCACTTTTCATTGTTATCAGGAACATTTAATATGTTCAGTCAAACCCATAAAAAAGTGATACTACAAAAAATACATAAATGTTTCATGATTCATATATCAAAAATATCATTTATATAACTATTTAACAACGTAATTATTAAATACTGGTATGTAAACACATCAATCATTCACTTATATGATTGTTATATCATAGGTCCTTGCTTGGTGTTAGAGTTATCATGTGGATTAAGACATTGAATAGAATAATTAACTTATTATCTATCATAATACAACAGTAATGGGAGGGGGAAATTATGAAATTCAACCTAATTTAAAAATAGGGAGGCTCGAAACTAAGACCTCTCAAATGCCTTTATAGGATGAAGCAACTTGGTTATACCCATGGGGTTTATTGAAACATGGTGTCCCTCATATAATAAATTTATCTATAAATGATACCTTTAGATTAACATGGTATCCCTTCATCAAAATATTAAATTTTCATTTGAAATTAATTTCCCTAGGCCAATATTTTTCTAATATAAAAAAACTTCTCATTCGTATTTGATATTTCACTATGTAATTATTTCCATATACATTATATAGAGGAAACTAAATAAAATTCCATCCATTTCCTTCAATAAATTATATTTCTCTACTATTATGTGTGACAGGAAACTCACCTAGGTTGATATTGATAAACATATAATCATATAACATTCCTATAATAATCATAATGATTCACCTTCCCAATCCCATTTCATTTTGTTTCAAATAAGGAAAATCATTACATTTTCAATCAGATTCATCATTTAATGATTCTTCATGGTTTCAACAATTGAATAAAAATAATAATCATATAGAGATAAACAATAATCATAGTGTGAAATCATAAAATCATGAAAAATAATTTTTAGGATGTATTAATAATGACACCTTCTTGTCAATCAAAGTCACACAAGGTTTAACACTAGTAATTCATAGTTGACACCTATTTGAATCCTTTATAATTGTTCATAAACAATATTTGAACTATGTGAAGAATGTACCTCATGAGTGACAAACAAGATGTAAATTAAATTAATACACACCATGCATAATAATTATGGTTGAGATACAGTCAACTAACCCTTTTTGAGTTTATTTCTCCTAGATTCGTCTATTCCAAATCTAAATCAAGAAAATGTTTATATATAGGGATATATTTCGAGAAATGATAGAATATGTATTTATTACAAAAAGATTATGATATTGTCCAATAGTTATACTTATATATAAGGTTTTAACTAAATATATCTAATTCAAATCTCCAAATATTGAATAAAACTAGATTTGATACCAACTATAGTTACCAATAATGTTCATGTGTTGATTTTATATTCAATTACATGAATATTAATTATATAAAATTATGATACACACTAAAACCATAATGGGTTTTTTTGAGACATGATAAAAAATCATAAAATTTCATGAAATATATATACAACATATATTAAAAAAATCTACAAAAATACTATCATTCATAAATTGTTACTACCCAAAACATTTTTTCATAAAATATGAAATGAGACCTTTATAAATAGTGAGCTATAATACCTTGTAAGGGTAAAAAAGAGAGATAAAATTGTTCAGTTAAGTTCCGCATGATCAAAAGGGTATTGCAACATGAAATAACATTGAAAAACCATACCCATATTTCATATATCATAATAATTAATCGTCCAATAAATATAGGTAGTTAATAAGACACAAATTATAAAAACAAATCGACGATCATAAGTCATGTGGGAATGAAATTATCATAAGACATATGATTTTGGTATATATATATATGTAATCATAAAATATCATTTCCTTAGTCAGGGTTCAGTTACAATTCTATCATAGTGGATTGGGTTCAATCCCAATTCCATTATATCTTTATTTGAGGATCACTCCCAAGACTACCATAGTGGAAAAATTCCCATACTAAATTGGGTGGACTCCAAATTCATGATTTAATTATCTTATGAGATTTCCATATTAATGTATTTCATTATAAGGATATAAAATTATTAGACCACCAATCAAAAAATGAAAATAATAAACATGTGTTCCTCATCATCGAAAAGCATTCATCACACAATAACCCAAGGAAAAGAAATGGGTGTTGTAAATAGTTCATCCTAGTATCATATTGTGTCTCATCGAAGTGAAATGAGTTTCATACATTGTCAATCATAACATAATTAACCTATTTGAATGAAATTGTTTTCCTAGAATCCTCTTTAAATTATAGTCTTTATAATCCATTAAAATAATAAAAGTGGATGGAATCACTTGATCACGACTCTAGTAAAGAATAAGTAACATCAAATGATGTCATCATAGATTAATTCCATGTTTAATATATCCCTTGAAAAATAATTGAGGAGAAAAACCTTATCATTATGAAATGTATTATATAAAATCTAATGTTTTCCAAAATATTAAAGAAAATTTTTTCCTTTAATATATCCTTAATATAATTTAATGTTTTCTTTAAAATAATCATTAGTCTTAATGGTAAGAAATTATGTTCATGACACCTATGTTAAAACAAAAATTACATCCACATTTCTTTTAAAAAGCTAAAAAAAAACTCATTTTGAAAGAAATATGAATATTAAATATAAATAAAATTTTAGAAAATAAAAGTTTATTCAAAATGAATTTCAAAATTCCTAAGATAATAGTAAAAACATTATTAAAATCAATTCATGAAAACAAGATATTGTTATAAAATGGGTTTTGGATAGAAGAGAGAAATAAAGACAATTTTCCATTAAAACATTTATTTGGTATATTTATTTCATAATGATTGGAAAATTTATGGAAAACATGTATTTTCTAGAAATAATGAATTGATAATAAATCATCTGAGAATATTTAGAGTAATATCATGAATTACTTTATTGTAAATCTAATCATAACAAATCCCTATAACAATGAGATTGTAATATAAAACTCATTCCACATTGGTAACATTCAATTAAAAATCCCATGAATGTTAAAAAATTTAGATATATAATTATCCCTAATATTAATGAGAAGGAAGATAAAATTAATTTATGATAAGTATATGCACCACCTAAAATAATCATGTGATTAATATAGAAAATGTTTCATTGAAATAAAAGATAGATGAAAATACCTTAACTCCTGTTTTAATTACCTAAAAAGTTGCATATCCAATTATAGAATAAAATTAAATTTATTATAATTCTATAGAATATTAACATTAACTCTTATAATATCATATATTATCCATTTTTAACAATTCCACACCTTTTTATATCTAATTCCTTCTGAAAATCGTTGTTTTCAATTGTTAACTGTTTTTCTTTTCAGTAAAATTGTAGTTCGATAGTTCTATTTCGTTAACATTGATCATGGTTTGATAATCTTATTAATTTTAATAATAATATAAAAAAATATATATATCAATTATACATATATATATATTCATATACAACAATAAAGTGTAGAGATAAACAATGAATGGAACTATTCATTTAGAGTGTAGGTCATACGTATGGATGAACATTGTTTTTAATTACCAATGAATGGATAAAAATAGAGTTAAATAATATTTCACCAATAAATAATTATTAGTATATCATATATCTCCCATATATTCATTAAATACATCCTTACTACAATCCATGTAAATATAAATTGAAAAGGAAATCACATCACTTTTTGGAGGTGGTAGTCCACACGTACGCTCAAGAAACATTATATTTTTTCAATGTATTGGAAGGTAATAACGTAGATATGATATTTTAAACAAATTTCTATAATAATTACATAAATATAATATATAAATATTAATCCAAACATAGTAACCATCCATGAAGGATGGTTATGGAAAATGAATTGTTTCGTTACAAGGATGTGATAGTCCACACGTTTGCAAAATAAATACGTTCACATATCATTTGATGGAATAAATGATTGATGTTGGTGGATACATAATAATAATAAAATTTATTTTTATTTTTTATATATAATTTTTTATTTTATGGTTTATAACACAAGTTAATAAAAGGTTAGATATGAAATAATTTTATAGCGGTTGTGTAAGATAATTATCGCTACTTTAGTAGGCCTCCTCTATAATCCTTGTTGGTGACCCTCTAGAATGATCTTTCAAAAAGTAAAAAACATCCAATTAATGTATATAGATGTTTAGAAGATAATATTGCATGTTTTTGTCATGATATATGTCTCAAAGAGGAGTAATGAAGTTGAAGGAGGGATGTCCTTCTATAAGTGGGGGAGAGGACACACTTGGATTTTCTTGAATAATTGATATATAATAAAGTCATACTGAAGAAACGGGCATCCTAATGGACAAATATTCAATTATGGGGCCATATGAGGCCTAAATATATCAATAAAATATTATTTAGTGAATTTTATTGTGAAAAACTACCCTTATCCCTTGGTTTAACAGTTAATAAGCATTTTTTCACATTAATCATGGTGATGAGATTTTCACTCTTATAGGGTTTTAATTTAAATTCTATGTTAATTAGTTTATTATGAATATAAAAAGGATTATATTTTCAACCATTTATTATCCTAATTCTCATCATACAAATTTTTTATTATTTTAAATAATTTAAAAAAATATTTTCCTAAAATAACCTTATTTAATTTTTTTACACCATTGATTTAATTTGATTTTAAAACATCAAGATATTAAAACAGTTCAAATATAAACTCTTGGAACATAAATTGAATTTTATCACTAACCATAAATTTAATGTGGCACCATAAACCATCAAAAATAATTTTACTTCTGATGTTTTTAAAATCATTTACTTTTAATTTTCTAATGTATGTGCAAGAATTTAGGTTTCATTATGTAATAATTTAAATTAATTATAAAATTAATATCAATTAAGAATAAAATAAAATAAATAAAATAAAATAATAATTATTAATATAAAATTTTCTATTCAATAATAAAAAATAATCCATCTATTAACATAGAATAGAAATTAAATGCAAGATATTGACATTATGGAATATTCATTACATAAATTGTTATGAATTTCATTATAAATGAAAAATGGAACCAATATATATATATATATATTATTTATTTTGTCTAATTAATCCCATATAATTAAATAAATTAATGCTTGGTTTTATTTTGACACCTAATCTTATGTTTTGTCCAGATTTTACACATTTTAACCTTACCAAGGTGAAAATATTTGTGGAAGTTATTATTAATTGATTTGAAAAATAAAATACACCTATTTACCTAATTTGAACCACCTAATCCAATATATTCCATAAATTTCTCAATAATATATCACATGAAGTTCAATATGCCAATTTTAATTTATGTGTGTAAAACATAATAGAAATATTTTTTTGATAAATGTGCTTGTAGGGATAAAAATTAACTCATATAAAAATGATTTACATATACCAATAAAATTATGTTAATTATATTATTAAATATTAAAAGGTATTAAATTTATGTTTAATAGAAAATCCAATATATTATGGAACTTTTAAACAATATTATTTAATGAAAATAAATCAATGAATTTGAAAAATATAAATTTTTCACTCTTTGGTGAAAAAAAATTCATTTCAGAAAAAAAAATATTTCTAGTATTCTAAATTTAATATCATGATTTAATAAATAATGTTCACATTATAACAATTATTTTTAAATTTGTTAGAAATTAATTTTAATTTCCTCTTTAAAAATGAAGAAGTATAATTTTCTTAAAATTAGGAATTTATTATACATAAATTGACGTCAATTTTTCATATGTATTAATCAATAAATTTTTACTATGTCACAAAGTATATTTAATTTTTACAAAGTATATTTTTACCCACCCATTAAATGGATATGTTATAATGGTTACATTTTGATAATAAAATTTGTATAATATATCTCAGTTCTATTAATTCATGGTGTTTCGTTCTAAAAAGATATCGGGGATATTAGTATTTTAAAATACATTATTTTGGTGTTATATAATAGGGAAAAGGCACTAGTATCTGAGGAATATAAATTTTATACGATTTGTTTCTTGAACCTGGTCATGACCTATAGGTATCATTATGTATCATCTGATAACAGGAATCAAACAACATGAATTTCCAATAAAGGAGACTCTATGAAAATATAACTATTACATAAGGGATGTGGGAATGAAATTTATGGTTATCATACTGCAAGGAAGAAGTAAACCCTATATGAATTAATTTACAAACCAATATAAACTATGATCACCTTATCTTAATTCATGACCCTGGTAAAACCTGATGTGAAGTGGTTCATGATTCATATACATGGAAATATTATGCTTGTATATAGAATATGTTGCTAGGATTTGGATATGAGATACAAGAATCTATAATGATTGTGTAATAATAATAATCAACCCTCATTTTATTCTAGTAAGGGATACATCTATCATGTGTTAGCTGAACCATGGATTTGGGAATATATGGTGTTGTCGTGGTCATCAAATCTAGGTGGAAATCTATTATGTGGGTTAATATAGGACACATGGGGAATCATTTATTTGTGGTCATGTGGAATATAACAATATATTTTGAATACATTCATGTGGTATAGACAACTTCTAAATATTTAAATTCTTGTGGGATTGAGTATATTACATTTAATTTTTCATCATGAGACAATGTCTATAGGGTTTTTAGATTATAATCATGTGAATAAGACTTGGAATCTATTTAATTTAATGTTGTACAAAGAGTATCATTATTCTATTCAGTTTAATGTTAGACAACAAATCCATCATGAACCCATATTTAAATTATTAAAAATATTTATTGATAATTACTGCATTAGTTTTAGGTTTGAAACAAGCTCTACCTTCTGTAATGGAAGATTGATATCTATTGGAATTGACCTTGTGTATGTTATAAGGTCCTTCTCATTTCAGCTCGAGTTATGGGGTAATCTTCTTAGTTATCTTAACAGGTTAATAAACAAACACTTATTCTCATTGTATTTTTATGTACATAAGGGATTTCTTACTAAATGCCCATATGAGAAAATATCTATAGCTATCAATTTTGTACAAATTTTCTACTATTTTTTTCTATAAGTAAAACTACTTCAATAAGTCATATCTAGGACATATTGTATTTAGATAGTTTATCATATTTTGTGAGGTTAGGTGAGGGATTATAAACCATAATGGGTAGGACTACCTCTATCCCTTATACATGGGAATATTTGGATGCCAATGTGGAAATATGATTTGTGATGTGACAAGGAAACAACTAATGAATGTGTTTGTCTATAAAAAACATTGTATCCTTGTCTACTATCTTCTTAAGGATGTTATTAACATTTCTATAAGAGCAAAATATCTTTTCATTATCAACATCATGATATTTAGATGAATGGATATACTAGATATTATTTTTTAATTTATCCAAGATAAATTAAAAGAATATAAATATGTTTCATTGTCTACAAATATCGGGCGAGGGACACAAAATCTGGTATTGTTGTTAGATTTCCTAAAATTGATGGTATATTTTGTTAATAATTCATTATAGAGAACTACTTTTGACAATTTAAAAAATAAATTCAATACATCATGGAAAAATATAATCTACCATGACGTGGATGGAGAGTAGGAACAAATGAAATCAATTCCACACATTAAAATATACCAATGTATTTAGTAGTGTCAGTAAATTTTGAGGAATGATGAACTAAGATATCATATATCCATCATGTTTGAAATTTCAATGTGATTTCCATACAGTGATATACCATTAATGTCTAGAAATATCCAAGCCAAATAATTATATGGGATAGGTTGGTTACTGATTAATGGGGGAAACAATGACTACCATTGACTTATTTTATAAAAGTGTGGTAATTTCCTACATTGATGCACTTGAGGAGGACACCATTAAAGCCATATTTATAGAGAAGATTATGGGAATCTAGGTTACTATAAAGGACAATTTTTTTTCTCGATAATATATTTTTTCCATCATATATTTGTTTGATGAAATTATCAAACTTTTGAGTTAGTATATTATTTTTTACATCCATCGAATGATATTATCAATCAATAAAGATAATTTCATGAGTTGTCTCGTGGTTTTGTAAAATTAATTTATTTCTTCTATATGTAAGCCAATGATTGGAGAGAACTACCTACAATAAACGATGTGAATTACCATATCATACGGGTATGATTATATTAATATCAAAGACACATTTCATAGTTCAAATTCATAGGAATTATATGTATTAGAAACATGAGTTCTATATCTATGTCGAATTCATCCACCAACTCTGATAAAAATAATTAAAGGGATTCAATTATTCATTCTTTATATCATAGTCACTATTAATTTTCTTAATCACCAACTCTTACGCAATGATAAAATTCAAATATCCCTATGATATTTATAGGGTAATTCCAAATAAAATGATGATGTTCTAAAATTAATCCTCATTGTTTTTTCATCCATCTAATAAAATAAAGGATTATGGTATAACTGATCTTTCTGGAGAAATTAATACATTCTATATAATATCTTGGTTGAGTTTTCTGTTTTCCATCCTCTTACCTGGTACAATTCTAGAGGCACTATCAATGTACATCACCAATTCTTTTGATATTTCATGAATTCCTAAAACCTCTTTATTAGTGAGTTCCATGTTCAACAGTAACTTTTTTGGGATAAAATTCAAAATCAGGAAGTCTACTAATTTTTTCCCATTTATTTCCTTTAGAGATAATAATTGGAAATCAAATTGCTATTGTATAACTACCCACATCATAAGAACAATAATTATCATTAGATGTCCAATGAGAAATTTAATAGAATCTATATGAGAGACCATGTGAGAGTCATAGTGTTTTGGATTTTATCTCATATTTTTTAGTATGAAAATAAATTATGTTTAGTTCTTCTCTGTAGAACAATATTTTGTACATAATCCAACTATATGCTACTAATGTAGTGGATATTTTTTTTCATTCCATCATTTTTCTTCTGGTCAAGGATAGAACTATGTGATCACTTCAGGGTCTATATATAGTGGATAATATAATTTAATTCTATAGAGGAAATTCGGTTAGATGTAAAATGATAATCTTCTTGAAATTATCAATATATTTTTGGAAATATCCAAACTGGTGATAATTTACCCCATTTTTAATCAATATTGTGAAGGGTAAAAACCTTTCAGTGGGTTGTATATGAGGAATATTGTGTATGAAAGATATCCCGAGAGTCCCCATAATTCATTATGTTTTTATGAGGATGAATATCAGTTATCACTCCTATTTTTTAGGGTAAATTCAATATTATGACCCTTTACAAAAAATCTATAAAATTTTATTTAGATTACCCCAAAAGATAATTTTAGTGAATTTTACATTAATATGTATTTTAAATGTTTTTTTAATTCTACATCTGGGTTGGAATGTTGATCCTAGTGTTATTGAGATTTGTAGACCAAATTATACACATATCACCCCATGTTTTTCCATCTAATGGGATTTAAAATATATTGTATGACACATTTGTATATTGATCAAGTATTCCAATGTGAATAACATGGTAAAAAAATAAAACACGAGGTTACCTGATGGTAGTGTTCTCTCCAATATTAGGGTCCATTTAGATTTATTTATAAACATGAGACTAGTTTGAAATATAGATGTTCTAGAATCAAATCAATATATCAATTAGTAGTTCTATGATAGAGACTAATTAATAATTCATTATGAATTCATTTTTGAGATCCCAAAAATAAATGTAGACCATGATCTTTCAATTCGTTTTCATGATTTGGATGATGTTGGTGATCCACTTCTTGTATTGATGTTTCTAGATGGAGTTGGACGTGATAATTTTTCATATTATTTTTTTACATTAGAAACATGGGTTTGACTCATTCTCTTAATCAATTATGTATAAACAACGGGGTTGTACAAAAACCCCAAATAATTTGTAAATTCTTTGGGATCCATCCCATAATCTTTTATGTAGCTAAATAAAAATATATCTCATTGATGCTTCAAAAAGGAGATGTACATGTCAAATTCCTTAGTGGTTATAGGGTCATTGTTCAAAGTATTTAATTGAACATTCATTGTACCTACATTATCCTATTTTATTTCAACTATGGTGGTAAAAACTCCTTTTCTTAATATCATATGATTATTTGGATTTCGTCTTATTCATGTTAATGATAATGGGGGGAAGAACATAAATTGGAATCATATGATATGGGAAATGATTAGGGGAATTGTTATTTTTATCGAGATCACATCATTTTTAAATATAATCAATTTAATCTAAAATAGAGGTTACTAGGAGAATGGGGGTGAAGTTTCATGACACTATACAATTATTATAGGTTTCATGTCTTGTTATTTAAAGAGGCTGATCTATGTTGTTAAAATTTTAGTCAACCCATTTAATAATTAAATAGGTTATGGAACATGGTTGATCTGCATTGATTACATAGTTTTTTTTCTCAATTTAAAGTGTCTATATAATGGAATCCTCTTCATTAAAATTGTAACACACTGACCCCAGTTACCCAGAGTCAGTGCATTATTACATGACATTGGCATGATCACAAGAAAGATCAAATCTTGAAAGACCGATTGGTTTAGTGGACTTGGAAACACTAGATATATTCGTAGGTTTACATTACATAATAAAATGAAAACTAAAACAACACAGTCTCCATAGTCCACACTCTTATCCCCTCACACTATCCCTGCAGGTCATTCATAAATTACTTCTTCACATCATGGGAAAAATAAAACATAAAAAATGGGTGAGCTCAAATGCCCAGTAAGGATAAAAATATAGCATAAACATTCATAAATAAGGATAAACATTTAAGGTAATGTATAACTAAAACAAAATCCTTTTCAACTTGAACATAAATATAGTATGGGAAAAGTAAAATGAAATAATTCCATTTACATATTCAAATGGATATTCTACTAATCGAATAATCACATGCAATATCATTCACCACTTTCATAATGATGGAATGCATAATGCCAGACTATCATAACCACATACCCAAGGCCTCGTGCCAAGACTACAAATAAGATTTTGTCAAGGCCTTCTGACAAGGCACTAGTTTGTCTCATGAGACCTACCGATGCATCGAGGAGCAATAGCGGGCTCCACCCGTCACATATTAAGTCCAATGCATTCCCATATGAAAAGGATTAAGCCTAACATAAACATTCGTATTAAAACTAGCATACAAAATATAAATACTTCACCCATAAACCATGAATGGTATAAAAATAACACATCCATAGTCAAACATATCTAAAAACCTTCAATACAATATAGAAGTTTTGTTTCATTATAAATCAACTTTAAATAAGTGTAAAATCCATCAATGGATGCTGACATAGATGAAATCAAAACTCTTTTTAGAGAAATATCTCTTTCTATTTTTAAATCCTTTAATAGTCATATATTTATAAAATAAAACATTTTCTTTTAAAATATTCTTCTAATCTTGTAAAGGAAGATTCGACGATTTTATAACTGCGGAAAATAACCACACCCTCCATATAAGTTTAAAAAACATTCTTACCTTAATTCTGTCCAAAAGGTTAAAAAGCACCTTGTTTGGAAAACGACGGAAAAATTCCTTTATAAAACTCTTATAAAATTTCAAACAATGGTGTAAATGACTTTAACCCATATTCTTTTGAATATTAAAAATGTTTTGAAATACATTTTTATGAACCATGGATGTGGATGATAAGGAGATCCTAGTAGATTATTACGTATAAACAACCTCGAATAATGAAGAGATTGCGAAATAAACCCTTACAATGTACTTTTACTTGGTTGAGGTTAGTTTAACCTCATGTATAATGGTGAAATTATTTTTATTAAATTATACAAGAATCATATATATTAATATGATATCATATATGATCTTATAACATTTCCTTGTTAATAGTATCTTATTATTATCGTCATTTCGGGTGTTAACTTACTCGTTTTCTTTTATATGTTTTGTTATGTAAGAAATGTTTTTCATGGATAGGTTGTTTATTATTCATATCCATAATGATATCAAGTCCTTAAAAATTATTTTTAAATCATCAAATGATAATTATACTTGAATGGATACGATAGAGAATGAATCTCATCGCGTTCGTGGAGACGGTAGTCCGTACGTACGCACGAGCGACAATATCATTCTTTTGATATTAAAATAATATATAAATGGATGGTATATCATATAAGCATAATCATTAGCATGTTATATTTATTATTTACATTAGTTACATATCATTATTATACCCATCCAAATAATAATATATTGAATATCAATTACACCACGACGTGGAGACGGTAAGCCGTACGTAAGCACGTATGGTGACATGTTATTCAAAGGGTGGATAGAATACTGAATATGGTTGTACCATATTTATAATAAAATATCATTATATATAAGATACTGGAGTTATTATTTTAGAATGGTAATAACAAAGAAAGAAGAAGTGGAAGAAGAAATGTATTTGAAAAAGGGTGGTGAAAACATTTCCTATTCTTTGGGTTCTTCCTTTTGATTTGATCAAAATGGATCCTTAGGTTGACTTTATGATCAAAATAAGGCCTCTAGGATGTATTTAGGGAAGTTGAGAAAGTAATGGGGAAGATTTTGGCCGAAAAAAAAGGCTTTGAATGTGTGAAGTAATGAGAAGGGGGAGTGCCCTTTTATAAGAGGTGTGAGGGGCACCTTTGGAAAAGCTAGAAATATTTATTTATAATAAATTCATATTCGGTTTCAAGTGGAAAAAAGATGATTATTAAAAGGTTAAGATGGTTATAGGTCGCAAAACATTCGAACAATAGAATTTAGATAGGTTTGGGTTAATATATTAACCTTATCTTTTAGTTTTAACTCTTAGTTAATTAGTTTGACATTTACCATGTCACTTTGTATTTTTATATTATATAGTTCATAAACATACTATATACATCCAAGCGACCCCCAAGTGCCCCATTAATGATACTTTTATCATGATATAAGTCTCTTGGCCGAACCATAGATTTTTAAGAATTTAATATCAATTAATAATATAATATTTGTTTTAAAAACTCATTTATGTCAATTTTGACACTATTCAAAAGTTGAATTTTTTGAGACTTATAACAGAATGATTACTTCGAAAAAAATCAATTAAATCAATACTAATATGTCATATTATCATAGAAAATTAGTTTATTTCAATAAAAGTATCAAATTATATTTATTTGGGTATTTATAATATCAATTATTTTAATTTTTCACTATTATGGTAATTACTGCATCATCATTGTGTCATAAATAAATTAAATTATATAATGTCTAAAAATTATAAATAAAATATAATTATGTAGGAAATACTTTTATCTTTTTAATTAATATTTACAATCGAATTTATCTTATTTATAACCCTATATTAAAAATGTTTTAGTAAAGAAACGTTGATTTTAACTCATTTAACTCTTCTTTGAATTAAATAATAATAAATGTCCTAATCTAATCCAAGTGGACCTAAATGATAATATTTTATTCCTAAGGCTGTTTTCGGTCGAGATACACTTATAAAATAGAATTAGGACATGTGTTAGGGTAATATTAATATCCTTTTAACCCTTAATTATCCTATTTACTTTTAACCGTGATAAATTCAAGTAAAAAGTTACTATTCACCAAAAATTACTTTCATCTCATTGAACCACATTTTACTTCATGATATTAACCGTGTCTCTTGGATTTTCGAAATTCCATTCACAGAAGCGGTAAAATTATGTTTTATGAAAAATTCTGTTTTTTTAAGTACCACTTAGTAGTTTCATTATTCATCAAAAATTGAAGTTTTTCAGAACAATGCCAAAATTTCACCCTAAGATATAATTGATATTCTGAATTAAAAAAGGATGTCTATTTTACAAAATTCCAAACATATAAATTGAATTAATTAATTTTATAATTAATTACCGCTGTCACAACAAATAGCATGTTTTTATGAAATAATATATACCAAAAGATTGACAATTGTTTAGGTCCAATTTCAATGTGAAATTAACTCTAATGAACACCATTGAATAAAATTGTAAAAATATATTCTAATTATATTTTAAAACCACTCAATAATATAATTTATCACTATAAATTATTTTGATTAAAAAAAGTTGTTTTTAAGTAATTTTCACTATTCATAAAAATTGGAAGTTCTCACAAAAATACAAAAAATTCATCATAAGATAATTTCGATATTCTGAAGCCAAAAAATGAAGTCCATTTTGAAATATATTATATTTATAATTTCAAAAAGTAGGTATTAATATTCATAACGGCTAGTTTGATTGGTTGTGGTGTGTTAGAACTCGATGTTGCGTACAACACACGCTGTCACATTATTCAAAAAGAAGCGTACCGTAGAAGCTTGGGGTGTCTCATTTTAAATTTTTCATGTCCCGATTTAGTCAAAAATTTTAAAATATTGTATTATATAAAGTTTAAAATTTATTTAATATTATTCATAACCTCTTTTGAACGGCTTGTTTGGTAAGTCATGGTGCGCTTGAACTCGGTGTTGCGTGTAGTGCAATTTATTGAATTATTTTGAAGAAATAACACAATATGAAATATTGGGGTGTTACATTCTTTCCTCCTTCAATAAATTGCGTCCTCGCAATTTGAATTTTTTTTGAAAATAAAAGGTTGAAAATAGAAAATATCTTTGTGGGAAAACTCACATCGGAAATTGGGTTCCTAAAATTTAGTCTTAGTATGAGGAAAAGGGAAATGACAGGGTCACCACCAAATTATGATCTCGATTAGGAGAACATTGGTGGCAATTAGAGAAATATAATTGGAGGAAAACGTAAATATTTATAGGTAGTGATTGAGGTCATAAATCACAAAAAAGTGTAAAATTGAGGTCCTTAAATTCATCAATCTATGATAATTTGAAATACCATCGGTTTACAAAACATAGGGTATTAGGATAACACATTTTTGGTTTTAGGATTCCTTAAATAAAGTAGAAGAATTAATTTCTTCATAGAATAAGAGAAGAAGAAAAATATATTATTGACAAGTAGAGTTCCATCCTTTAACCAATTTCTACCGCAAATTCATATTTCACTCTGAAATATAATAGAACTTAAAATTAATATTCTATTTTTACTATTTGTATAGGGATAAAAAATGAATTTATAATTAAACTAGAAGAACCATTAATAAAACACAATATTCGATCCAGGACATCACGTGGGTCAGTGGTAGGTGATACACCCTTGTCGCCCTTCAGTTGTGGGTTCAAGTCTCGCGGCCTTGTCGGACGCGACGTGTTGCCGCCCGACCTCCGAGTTGTCCTTTTATGCCAATCCAAAATAATCCAAACTAGAACTATCCAAAATATTTCAGTCCAAAATTTATAAGGAAAGTAAACATAGTAAAGATCCTTTTTCCGTGTAATAACATGTGAACACCTTGATCATGTATTATTTTAAAACACTACAACATACTGAATTACCATAAAACCTTATTGATCATATTCATGATCCCTTATTCTTTTAAGAATAATAGATATACTCCTTCAATCCAAAAATGTTTTAATCCCCAAAAATAATGGAATATAAAAATCATTAATATGTTTCAATGTAGTCAAGAATATCCAATATAATTTATCCAAATCAATCATGTATTATTCCAAAATCACTACCTCGGTATCAGAACTATATTATGGTTTATCATTCTCTCAAGAATATACTTTCCAAAAATTTATCCTGCTATTGAGTCACTTTTCTTTGTTCCACACAATCTCAAGTCCTTAATGAAACAGTACTGCAGTACAATTCTTATATACTCCATAATTATTATAACAAGTACACTGTTGATACAACACTCAAATGACATAATCGAAATAAGAACTCTAATCATTCCTTTTCATCTGTGGTTGTATCAAAACATGATTATTATCCAATAGCATCATTAGCGGCATAGTCTCATGACTGGGAAATAGGTTCGCACAGTATCCAAACTCCATGCAAATGAAGCATTGTACATTTGAAACCATTTTCTTACCCCTGCAGTCATGTACTTTGTGCCCTTTTCCTCCACATTTATAACAAAATCTCATTCCATTCAGGCATGTTCCTGGGTGTTTCTTCCCATAGTTATCAAATATGGGAAAATTCTTCTTTTCCCTCTTCCCTTTATCCATATTTCTCTCTTCCATCGTTTTCTTCTCTTGATTCCCTTCAAATCCATATGACTCAGTAAACTCTTTACTTATCTTATCAACGAATGATATTATTTCTTCCTATGATGATAATACATTGGAGACTATTTCTCTTATAAATTCTTGCTTAAGACCGTGAAAGATATGATCCTTCTTTCTCTTTTGATCATGTGCAATGCTGGAGTTCTCATTCCTTCTACTGGGTGCCATTTCTAAACAATGACATACACTAGATTAGTTTGTGAATAACAATACCTAATCACAAACTTTTAAAACCCATAACATAAATTAAATAGTTTATGGATATAATCCATAATCAAAAAAATGTTTTCTTTGAGGATGTATATACTCATAAGCCCTTCATAATGATTTGTAAAGAAAATGACAGTTATCCTAAGAATATCCCACAGGAGTGTCGTAACCAAGAGTGTAGCAAGTCCCGTTGTCATGCACCATTTCCCGTTTGAGTCTAGCTCAAAGCAGTGTTTTCGGGTTTAACCCCTAGGTACATCTGTTCCAGAGCCGCCTCTACCTGCTTGTATCCAGACAGGGATGTATTGATCGGAAAACTCACAAAATCTCTACAATACCAAAATTCTAGGATGTTCTTCTATAGTAATCTTCAAAGTTCATCTTAGGTCTATGTGCTATAATCAGTGTTTATCTAAATCTAGATTCCAAGGTTTGTACTAAACTTTCTCTGATACCAACTGTAACGCCCCGACCCCAGTTACCCAGAGTCAGTGCATTATTAAATGACATTGTCATGATCACAATAAAGATCAAATCTCGAAAGACCGATTGTTTAGTAGCCTTGGAAACCCTAGATATATTCATAAGGTTTATATTACATCATAAAAAAAACTACAACAACATAGTCTCCATAGTCCACACTCTTATCCCCTCACACTATCCCTACTGGTCATTCATAAATTATTTCATCACATCTTGGGAAAAATAAAACATAGGAAAGGGGTGAGCTCAAATTCCCAGTAAGGATAACAATATAGCGGAAACATTCATAAATAAGGATAAACACTTAAGGCAATGTGTGACTAAAACAAAAGCCTTTTAAACTTGAACTTCAACATAGTATGGCAAAAGTAAAATGAAATAATGCCATTTACTTATTCACATGGATATTCTACTAATCCAATAATCACATGAAATATCAATAACCACTTTCATAATGATGGAATGCATAATGACAGACTATCATAACCACATAGCCAAGGCCTCGTGCCAAGACTACAAATACGATTTTGTCAAGGCCTTGTGCCAAGACACTAGTTTGTCTCATGAGACCTACCGATGCATCAAGGAGCTATATCAGGCTCCACCAGTCACATATTATGTCCAATGCATTCCCATATAAAAATGATTAAGCATAACATAAAAATTCGTATTAAAACTAGCATATGAAATGTAAATACATCATCCATAAACCATGAATGGTATAAAAATAACACATCCACAGTCAAACATATCACAAAACCTTCAATACAATATAGAAGTTTTGTTTCATAATAAATCAATGTCAAATAAGTGTAAAATCCATCAAAGTATGTTGATATGGATGAAATCAAAACTCTTTTTAGGGAAATATCTCTTTCTATTTTGAAATCCCTTAAGAGTCATATATTTATAAAATAAAACAATTTATTTCAAAATATTCTTGCCAGCTTGTAAGGGAAGATTCAACAATTTTATAACGGCGGAAAATAACCGCACCCGCCGTATAAGTTAAAAAAACATTCTTACCTTAATTCTGTCGAAAAGGTTAAAAAGCACCTTGTTTAAAAAATGACAGAAAGATTCATTTATAAAACTCTTATAAAAAGTCAAAAAAGGTGTAAATGACTTTAACCCATATTCTTTTAAATAGTAAAAATGTTTTGAAATATATTTTAAAGAAACATGGATGTGGATTATAAAGAGATCCCAGTAGATTATTACGTATAAACAACATCGGATAATGAAGAGATTGCGAAATAAACCCTTACCTTGTACTTTTCCTTGGTTGAGGGTAGGTTAAACTCCTGTATAATGGTGAAATAATTGTCATTGAATTATACAATAATATAATATATTAATATGATATCATATATGATCTTTTAACGTTTCTTTGTTAACAATATCTTAGTATTATCGTCGTTTCGGGTGTTAACATACTCGTTTTCGTTTTATATGTTTTGTTATGTAAGCCATGTTTTTCATGGATAGGTTGTATATTATTAATATCTATAATGATATAAAGTCCTTAAAAATTATTTTTCAATCATCAAATTATAATTATATTTGAATGGATATGATGGATAATGAATCTCATCGCGTTCGTGGATACGGTAGTCCGTACGTACGCATGAGAGACAATATCATTATTTTGATATTAAAATAATATATAATTGGATAGTATATCATATATACAGAATCATTATAATGTTATATTTATTATTTACATGAGTTACAAATCATTATTATAACCATCCAAATAATAATATATTGAATAATAATTACACCACGACGTGGAGATGGTAAGTCGTACGTACGCACGTATGGTGACATGTTATTCAAAGGGTGGATAGAATACTGAATATGGTTTTACCATATTTATAATAAAATCAAATTATATATAATATACTGGATTTATTATTTTAGAATGGTAATAAAAAAGAAATAAGAAGTGGAAGAAGAAATGAATTTGAAAAAGGGTGGTGAAAACTTTACCTCTTCTTCGGGTTGTTCCTTTTTATTTGATCAAAAGGGCTCCATAGGTTGGCTTTCTGATCCAAATAAGGCCTCTAGGTTGTATTGAGGTAAGTTGAGAGAGTATTTGGGAAGATTTTTTCCAATCCAAAAGGCCTTCAATGTGTTAAGTAATGAGAAGGGGGAGGTCTCTTTTATAAGAGGGGTGAGGGGCACCTTTGGAGAAGCTAGAAATATTAATTTATAATAAATAAATATTCCGTTTCTATTGGCTCCAATGTTGATTATTAAAATGTTAAGGTGGGTATAGGTCGAAAAAAATTCAACCAATTGAATTTAGACAGGTTTGGGTTAATATATTAGCCTTATCTTTTAGTTTTAACTCTTAGTTAATTAGTTTGACAATTACCATGTCACTTTGTATTTTTCTATTATATAGTTAATAAACTTACTATATACATCCAAGAGACCCCCAAGTGGTCCCTTAATGATAAACCTATCATGATATAAGTATCTTTTCCGAACCTTAGATTTTTAGGAATTTAATATCAATTAATAATATCATATTTGTTTTACAAACTCTTTTATGTTAATTTTGACCCTATTCAATAGTTGATTTTTGTGAAACATATAACAGAATGATTAATTCAAACAAAGTCAATTAAATCAATCCTAATATGTCATATTATCCTATTAAATTAGTTTCATTCATTAAAAGTCTCAAATTATATTTATTTGTGTATTTATGATATCATTTATTTTAATTTTGCACTATTATGGTAATTACTGCATCATCATTATGTCATAAATAAATTAAAATATTTAATGTCTAAAAATTATAAATAAAATATCATTATGTAGGAAATATTTTTATATTTCTAAATAATATTTAGAATATAATTTCTCTTATGTATAACCCTATATTAAAAATGTTTTAGTAAATAAACATTGATTTTAACTCTTTTAACTCTTCTTTGAATTAAATAATAATAAACGTCCTAATCTAATAAAAGTGGACCTAAATGATAATATTTTAATCCTAAGGTTGTTTTTGGTCGAGATACACTTGTAAAATAGAATTATGACATGTGTTAGGGTAATATTAATATCATTTTTATCCTTAATTACCCTATTTACTTTTAACCTTGGTAAATACAAGTAAAAAGTAATTATTCACCAAAAACAATTTTCATCTCATTGAACCACATTTTACTTCTTGATATTAACCGTGTCTCTCGGATTTTCGAAATTCCATTCACAGAAGCAGTAAAATTATGTTTTATGAAAAATTCAGTTTTTTTAACTACCACTTAGTAGTTTGACTATTCATCAAAAATTGATGTTTTTCAGAACTATGCCAAAATTTCACCCTAAGCTATAATTGATATTCTGAATTCAAAAATTATGTCTCGTTTAAAAAATTCCAAACATATAAATTGCATTAATTAATTTTATAATTAATTCTCGCTGTCCCAACAAATAGCGTGTTTTTAAGAAACAATATATACCAAAAGATTGACAATTGTTTATGTCCAATTTCAAAGTGAAATTAATTCTAATGAACACCATTGGATAAAATTGTAAACATATATTCTAATTATACTTTAATACCAATCAATAATATAATTTATCATTATAAATTATTTTGATTAAAAAAAGTTGTTTTAAAGTGTTTTTCACGATTCATAAAAATTGGAAGTTCTCAGAAAAATACTAATAATTCATCTTAGGATAATTTCGATATTCCGATACCAAAAACGAAGTCCATTTTGAAATATAAAATATATATAATTTCAAAAAGTAGGTATTACTATTCATAACGGCTAGTTTTATTGGTCGTGGTTAGTTAGAACTCGATGTTGCGTACAACACACGCTATCACATTATTCAAAGAGAAGCGTACTGTAGAAGATTGGGGTGTTTTATTTTAAATTTTTTATGTCCCCATTTAGTCAAAAAGTTTAAAAAAGTGTTTTTAAAAAGGGTTCACTATTAAAAGTTGGTAAAAGTGCAATACTGAAAATGAATTTGTTCTTACATTATGTCTAAGAAACTCATAATATAGATTCTAAAATTATAAGGATTATATAAAGTTTAAAATTTAGTTAATAATAATCATAATATCTTTTGAACGGCTTGTTTGGTATGTCATGGTGCGCTTGAACTCAGTGTTGTGTGTAGTGCAAGTTATTGAATTATTTTGAAGAAATAACACACTATGAAATCTTGGGGTGTTACATTCTTCCCTCCTTCAATAAATTGCATCCTTGCAATTTGAAATTGTTATTCGAAAATAAATGTTTTAAAATAGAAAATATCTTTGTGGTACAACCCACATTGGAAATTGGGTTACTAAAATTTAGTCTTAATATGAGGAAAAGAGAAATGAAAGGGTTGCCACCAAATTATGATCTCTATTAGGAGAACATTGGTGGAAATTAGAGACATATAATTGGAGGAAAAACGTAAATATTTATAGGTAGTGATTGAGGTCATCAATCACAAACAAGTGTAAAATTAAGGTCCTTAAATTTATCAATCTATGATGATTTGAAATACCATAGGTTCAACAAAACATAGGGTATTAGGATAACACATTTCTTGTTTTAGGATTCCTTAAATAAAGTATAAGAATTCATTTCTTTATAGAATAAGAGAAGAAGAAAAATATATTCTTGGCATGTAGAGTTCTATCCTTTAACTAATTTCTACCACAAACTCATCTTTCACTCTAAAAGATAATAGAACATAAAAATAATATTCTATTTATCCTATTCGTATAGGGTTAAAAAATGAATTTATAATTCCACTAGAATAACCATTAAAAAACGAAATTATTCTAATAAGAGTTTATCTAAATCTAGCTTCCAAGGTTTGTACTAAAATTTCTCTGATACCAACTGTAACGCCCCGACCCCAGTTACCCAGAGTCGGTTCATTATTACATGATATTTCCATGATCACAAGAATGATCAAATCTCGGAAGACCGATTGGTTTAGTATCCTTGAAAACACTAGATATATTCATAAGTTTTACATTACATCATAAAATGAAAACTACAACAACATAATCTCTATAGTCCACACTCTTATCACCTCACACTATCCCTACAGGTCATTCATAAATTACTTCTTCACATCCTGGGATAAATAAAACATAGAAATGGGGTGATCTTAAATGCTTAGTAAGGATAACAATATAGAGGAAACATTCATAAATAAGGACAAACATTTAATGAAATGTATAACTAAAACAAAATCCTTTTAAACTTGATCTTCAACATGGTATGGAAAAAGTAAAATGAAATAATTCCATTTACTTATTCACATGGATATTCTACTAATCGAATAATCACATGAAATATCAATAACCACTTCCATAATGATGGAATGCATAATGCCAAACTATCATAACCACATAGCCAAGGCCTCATGCCAAGAATCCAAATAATATTTTTTCAAGGCCAGTTCCAAGACACTAGTTTGTCTCATGAGACTTACCGATGCATCGAGGAGCGATTGCGTGCTCCACCCGTCACATATTAAGTCCAACACATTCCTATATGAAAAGGATTAAGCATAACATATACATTAGTATTAAAACTAGCATACGAAATGTAAATAATTCATCCATAAACGATGAATGGTATAAAAATAACACATCCATAGTAAAACATATCATAAAACCTTCAATACAATATAGAAGTTTTTTTTCCTAATAAATCAACTTCAAATAAGTGTAAAATCCATCAAAGGATGTTGACATAGATGAAATCAAAACTCTTTTTAGAGAAATATCTCTTTCTATTTTGAAATCCATTATGAGTCATATATTTATAAAATAAAAACATTTCATTGAAAATATTATTGTTATATTGTAAGGGATGCTTTGACGATTTTATAATGGTGGAAAATAACCGCACCCACCATATAAGTTAAAAAAACATTCTTACCTTAATTCTGTCGAAAAGGTTAAAAAGCAACTTGTTTGAAAAAAGACAGAAATATTCCTCTATAAAACTCTTATAAAAAGTCAAAAAAGGGTGTAAATGACTTTAACCCATATTCTTTTAAATAGTAATTTTTTTTTGATATACATTTTTAAGAATCATGGATGTGGATGATAAAGAGATCCCACTAGATTATTAGGTATAAACAACCTCGGATAATGAAGAGATTGCGAAATAAACCCTTACCATATACTTTTCCTTGGTTGAGGGTAGGTTAACCTCTTGTATAATGGTGAAATAATTTTTATTAAATTATACAAGAATCATATATATTAATATGATATCATATCTGATCTTTTAACATTTCTTTGTTAATAATATCTTAGTATTATCATCATTTCGGGTGTTAACTTACACATTTCCTTTTATATGTTTTGTTACATAATACATGTTTTTCATGGATGGGTTGTATCTTATTCATATCCAGAATGATATAATGTCCTTAAAAATTTTTTATAAATCATCAAATGATAATTATACTTGAATGGATACGATGGGGAATGAATCTCATCGTGGTCGTGGAGACGGTAGTCCGTACGTACGCATGAGCGACAATATCATTATTTTGATATTAAAATAATATATAATTGGATATTATATCATATATACAGAATCATTATCATGTTATATTTATTATTTACATGAGTTACACATCATTATTATACCCATCCAAATAATAATATATTGAATAACAATTACACCACGACGTGGAGACGGTAAGCCTTACTAACGCACGTATGGTGACATGTTAATCGAAGGGTGGATAGAATACTGAATATGGTTGTACCATATTTATAATAACATCAAAGTATATATATGATATAGGAGTTATTATTTTAGAATGGTAATATCAAATAAAGAAGAAGTGGAAGAAGAAATGAATTTGAAAAAGGGTGGTGAAAACATTACCTCTTCTTTGGGTTCTTCCTTTTGATTTAATCAAAAGGGCTCCATAGGTTGGCTTTATGATCAAAATAAGGCCTCTCGTTTGTAGTGAGGGAAGTTAAGAGAGTATTTGGGTAGAGTTTGGCCGATCCAAAAGGCTTTTATGGTGTGATGTTATGTGAAGGGGGAGTTCCCTTTTATAAGAGGGGTGAGGGGCACCTTTGGAAAAGCTAGAAATATTAATTTATAATAAATTCATATGAGGTTTATAATGGATCAAAAGTTTATTATTCAAAGGTTAAGGTGGGGATATGTCGAAAACCATTCAACCTATAGAATTTATAGAGGTTTGGGTTATATATAAACCTTATCTTTTTGTTTTAACTCTTAGTTAATTAGTTTGACATTTAGCATGTCACTTTGTATTTTTATATTATATAGTTAATAAACATACTATATACATTCAAGAGACCCCCAAGTGGTCCATTAATGATACACCTATCATGATATAAGTCTATTAGCCGATCCTTATATTTTTAGGAATTTAATATCAATTAATAATATAATATTTGTTTTAAAAACTCTTTTATGTCAATTTTGACACTATTCAATAGTTGATTTTTTGAAACTTATAACAGAATGATTACATCAAAAAACGTAAATTAAATCAATCCTAAGATGTCATATTATCCTAGAAAATTATTTTAATTCATTAAAAGTCTCAAATTATATTTATTTGGGTATTTATAATATCAATTATTTTAATTTTTCACTATTATGTTAATTACTGCATCATCATTGTGTCATAAATAAATTAAATTATATAATGTCTAAAAATTATAAATAAACTATAATTATTTAGAAATCTTTTTATCTTGCTAAGGAATATTTACTATCGAATTTATCTTATGTATATCCCTATATTAAAAATGTTTTAGTAAATAAACTTTGATTTTAACTCTTTTAACTCTTCTTTGAATTAAATAATAATAAATTTCATAATCTAATCCAAGTGGACCTAAATGATAATATTTTATTCGTAAGGTTTTTTTGGTCGAGATACACTTATCCAATAGAATTAGGACATGTGTTAGGGAAATATTAATATCATTTTTACCCTTAATTACCCTATTTACTTTTAACCGTGGTAAATACAAGTAAAAAGTTACTATTCATCAAAAATTATTTTAATCTCATTGAACCACATTTTACTTCTTGATATTAACCGTGTCTTTCGGATTTTCGAAATTCCATTCACAGAAGAGGTAAAATTATGTTTTATGAAAAATTCAGATTTTTTAACTACCACTTAGTAGATTCACTATTCATAAAAAATTGATGTTTTTCAGAACAACGCCAAAACATCAACATAAGCTATAATTGATATTACAAATTACAAAATGATGTATATTTTAAAAAATTCCAAACATATAAATTGCATTAATTAATTTTATAATTAATTCCCGTTGTTACAACAAATAGCATGTTTTTAGGAAACAATATATAACAAAAGATTGACAATTGTTTAGGTCCAATTTCATTGTGAAATTAATTATAATTAACACCATTGGATAAAATGGTAAAAATATATTATAATTATACTTTAAAACCACTCAATAATATAATTTATCACTATAAATTAATTTGATTAAAAAAATTTGTTTTTAAGTATTTTTCACTATTCATAAAAATTGGATGTTCTCAGAAAAATACCAAAAATTCATCTTAGGATAATTTCGATATTCTGAAACCAAAAATGAAGTCCATTTTGAAATATAAAATATATATAATTTCAAAAATTATGTATTAATATTCATAATGGCTAGTTTGATTGGTTGTGGTGTGTTAGAACTCGATGTTGCGCACAACACACGATATCACATTATTCAAAGAGAAGCATATCGTAGAAGCTTGGGGTGTTTCATTTTAAATTTTTGATGTCCCCATTTAGTAAAAAAGTTTAAAATATTGTTTTTAAAAAGGGTTCACTATTAAAATTTGGTAAAAGTGCAATACTGAAAATGAATTTGTTCTTACATTATGTCTAAGAAACTCATAATATGGATTCAAAAATTATAAGGATTATATATAGTTTAAAATTTAGTTAATACTATTCATAACCTCTTTTGAACAGATTTTTTGGTAAGTCATTGTGCGCTTGAACTCGGTGTTGCATGAAGTGCAAGTTATTGAATTATTTTGAAGAAATATCAGACTATAAAATCTTGAGGTGTTACCAAAATAATATTAATGGGAATTTATTTGAGGGTATAGTTCATTGTACATTAAGACCCATGTGGAAAATGAATTCTCAAAATTAGAGTTTTCACCATAATTTTGTTTATTGGAAACACGAATTGTATAAAATATTCACTCTTTGTATTGACATAGTTTTTAAACAACCATTATGGGTGATAATATATATGGAATTATCTGTCAATGGTATCTTTCTATTTGTTTTTTAATATACAATGTCTTTGTATTGGCATTCAAATATTTCATAAGGAGAATTATAACTTGGTAGTTCCCCAACATGACCATTGATGGTATTTTTTAGGAACATATTATATAACGAGGGAACTTCTATTTTCATATCGAGCCATTTACAACCTATAAAGTTTTTCAAACGCATGACTTAATATACCACGATGATTAAAAATTTATAAACGAGGAATTTGGTTCCAATATTATTTTATCAAATGGTCCCTACTCACTATTTTCATACCCCTGGATCGTTAGAATTGAAGGACAGAGCCCAAATTCACTATAGACCTAGAACCAATTTTTTTGGATTTTAATATGGTATATATCATAACAGTTATTGAGTACATATTGAAAAATATACATCTTTTTCAATATTTCCATTCATTTATAAGGGCCTGAAATTCCCATGAGAAGAATTCTGCCAGTAATGTTCTATGATGAATGTGATTGTATAGCATTAAATAGATCTGGACCCTGCATTATATATATCATCTATATTGACTTTCGTATCAAACTACTAGGATCTTGAAGGTGACTCAATGAGGGATTCAATGGGATGTTTTTGAAAGATGATGGGAATTGAAGGTGAAGATCCAAGATGGAATGACATTTGGATTATTTAAAATTTCATATATATGAAGTGTGAGATTTTACATCCTTACTTGTGTTTTTTCTTATACATATGGAATTGGAGGCCAAATCTAACGAGGTCAGATACTACACTCGATGAAATTAATTGGGGGTCCAAACTTTCTATCTATGGTTAATCCAAATGAGTCTGCACCTATTTTCAAATTATTTGAACAATTACATGCCTTTTAAGTTTTATTACAATAAATTTAGGTTCAGATGAAACCTATACGATTTAGGAATACATTTATGTAATTTTAGATCATGTCAAAGTGCTTGTATCTAGGTTTTAGTTTGATATATATCATTATTTAAAATGATGTCTGGTCATTGGTGACCACCATTATTTCACCTTCCCTAACCACCTCCCATATTATTTAAGTTGGGATCATGTTTATATCAGCGTTCCTTATTTTTAATGGCATTTATAAAGTGTATTAAATTCATAGAACCAAAATATGTGACTCTTTATCAAATTCTGGTTTGAATTCGTAGGGAAGTTGTAATATCCCAAATTGTAGAAACCTAGTACCGATCGTTATATGAAATTATATGTATATAATAAAAGGGTTCATGGAGGATACAATTAATTAGTATTCTTGGAATACTAGATACATGCATACATGAAATTTGAAAACATAATAAACAATAAGAAAAGATTTTGAGAACAGAATTATACCCTCCCTTATGCCCCTAATAATTACTTATAGTTCTCCAATAGTTTTCATTTGGAATTTAAATATTATTGGTTGTCTTAGATTCTCAATAAAGACTAGTATGTAGTGGAAGATTTTGTAACCACAATATGGAACAACTGATATGGGAGGAATAAATAATCAATACAGAGCCATCATCAACAAAAACAGTGGGAATTTTATATACCATATAATTACTAAAAATATAGATAAGGCTAATGAATGATCACATACTGATGGAATGAATAATTTAAAACTTAAAAAATATTTTCATGGCCTTGTTCAAATACACAATACTGATATGGGGATAGGTATACACAAAAACCAATTTTTTTGTATTGTGAAATTTTGATGCAATAAGGGAAAATATAATTCATCACCCTATCAACCTTCAGTTTGAGTCTAATGAATTTACCATATGTGTAAAAAAAATATCTCAATCCATTTACTAAGGAATAAATGACTGAACAAAAACATGGATATCAATATAATGAAAAATGGAAACATACATCCCCATTCAATGGAATAATTTGGATGTGTAGAATAACAAACCATAGAGAACATAGAAGTTGTTGTATGTCATCGTTGTAGTTGGATTTTCCCTTATCAGATAAATATTAGGCTGAGGGTACTTTATATTTGATTATTTATACATAGAATAATGTAATTGGGTAATATAGGTTTCATTTGTTAGAGACCAAGGATTTGGTATGAATAATGATCCATCTTGATTCATAATGAGATTGTGAATATAACATAGCATATCCCAAAATATTTTTGATCGGGGTGTGTAGTATTAGGGCCACTAATAATGAATTATAGTAATGATTGAGTAAATTATCAAATAAACTATTTTTCGGTTGATTGACCCTTGGTGACTGTGTGGGACAACCACATCCAATTTATAGCTTCCAAACATGGATGTATTTTTTCGAAAACTAAAAACAAATTTACTTTACCAAAACACTACATGCTTTCTCCACCATAATAAAGATCTTTTTTACAATTGTGTTGGAAAATATTATATTATAAGAATATAATGGAAGGATAACTATCTTTTATCACCTATGAAAATTTGTTTGTAATAATAATAATATTTATATCTTTCATAACACGTAACACCATTATTTATGTGATTTTAGACATATTATAAATATATTATAATATAAATATAACTATTATAACCTATTAATTTATTTTATTGGTATGAATATGATCAAGAGCCTTATTAAATGAATTTATAATGTTCCTGGTCAATAAAAATTTATTGATCAATTCGTAATAAATAAGCACTATATTTGTTAAGGAATTTATGTTATATAATATTTTATTCAATGAATTAATATTAATAAAAATATTGGAATAAGAGAAAGACGATATTATGTCATTGATATTATAATCCATTGAACATTTAAATCCTAATTTATACATTACAATTAAATTTATAACCCATAATGATTTAAAAAGGTGTTCCCAAGTTTAATGTTTAAAAATTTTAATGTGGTGTTAAACTAATGAAATAAGGGTTAAAATAACCAAAAAAACATATTACAATTGTGTTGGATAAATTTATTTATATCCTATATCATATTGATATAAAAATATCTCAATTATAATCACATTTTCATATATGGGACTTTATAATTTTTTAAATTTTTAAAAAATTATAAGACAACCCCTTCCCTTCCTTAAAAATTCCTCCCCTCCATTCCCTTTTTACAACACATTGAGGAATCTAGATCACCCAAAACCTGAAACATCATCTAACCTAATTCTCTATCCATTATGTATAGGTGATTTTATTCTAAAAATAACCTTTCAATTCTCCTAATGAAGGGATCTAAAGGAGATTTACTAAAGAAGATGTAACCTTATTACCTGATTTGATGTCCACTACATGATTTCTATTCCAAAATTCATGTCAAACTTCTTATGCTTAGACCCAGTTTCTTGTCCCTAGTTATAGGTGTGGGTCTAGTTTTATGTTCATATGTTTATGATATGACCAAATTTAATGTCATTAAATTAATAAGTGGATCCCTTTCTTTTTATACATTTTCACAAGATCGTAAGCTTATGTTTTTGTTATATTCCTATGTTTATGAGAGGATATCATAGATCGCGATTGATTGTTGTTAATTATATACACATATGACTTTTCTTTTTTTAACAAATCTGTATGTCATTATTTTTTATTAATGACTTCTGATAAATTTTGGGTTATAATTATATGTTATGACCATGTTCTCATACCAACATTCTTATCTTATTCTCATATATGATTAATGACTAATACCTATTATGTTTACCCTTACTGAAAATTTGATATCACCCTTTCAGATATTTCTATTTCCCAGGTTGTGAATAATTTTTTAATGTAGTGTATGTCTAATAAGTGAACTATGTGAAAATATCATTGTTAGTAATGTTGAAGATATTTCATTCCATAATTTGAATATGTATCCCATCTTCCAAGCACTAAACCATTATGGTTCTATCATGGATCGTGTCAATATGAAATTAATATTCATCTAATATGTTTAATATCAATATATGAAATATTTATGTCATTATGGTTGGTATTAAATAATGGTTTAGTTAATATTTGATTATTAGTTTTATAATAAATTTTATAATACCATTGAGATATGTATAAGTAAATGTTAGTATCCTAATGTTATGGTAAGGAATATATTATATGGTTTTTGAGAAATTATATCTTTTTCTAGATACTAGAATGTGGATGCAGATGAGGGAAAATGGACTTAAGGGTATCATCTCAGAATGTTGTTGATTGTATATGGAATTTATCATTACTAGTGCATGATGAGTGAGACTTAGACTGTACATTATGATAGATCATCATAGTGCATATTCTAGGGTTAATTTAAATTTTTTTATGAATAATTATGATTGTTTTGAATAGATAATTATTATGTCTGGCATAAGATAAACCTAAGGATTCATATACTGAAATTAATGCATCTAGATTTAGGCATTATATGAATGATTATATAAATTGTCACTATGATTATTATTTATCACAATATTTTTTCCCCTTAATCAATTCATAGGTCCAAAAAGAGTCATGTTATCAATGAATATGAAAGGAAATGGAATTATTTTTTATGAGAAACTAATTTAAACATGAGATGGAATGTGGAAAATGGTGGTTATTAATAGTCAACAATCTCATTTTATTGATAATATGTTTAATGTGGTTAATATTAAAAATATACCTAAAATGATAGAAATAGTATTTAAAGATAATTTAATTGGTGAATAACGTGATATAAATATGATTGATCTTAATAAATGTAGAAAATGTTGGAAGAATCACTCAAGGTAATGTGTTAATGGAATTTTAAATTTATTATATTTGGTAATAAAGTGTATGGAAAAAATATTCTTAATGGAATTTTATTTCTTGTAAATGGGTAACATGGAATTTATCTAATATAGTTCCCTATTCCAATAGTTAACCCATATATCAATGAAGGATCTATGTTATTTCATTCTTTTTAGAGGAATTATAGTTATGTTTTGGTATAAGGATTCAGTATTTATGTTGTATACTTGGATTCAATTAATATTATAGTTTTATAAATGATAAATACCAATAAGGATTATTATACCTATGTTTTCAATTATGGATTTTAATTCTTGGGTTTAATTCTACAGATAACCAATTAATGTGATTTAGTGGTAATGTGATATATTATAGAAGAAATTTAATAAATGGAAATATAACCCTTAATATATTCCTTTTTTGGAGATAATAATATTTATTTGATATAAAGAGATTATTGAAATTGATAAACAGAACAGAATAGTATTGGTTACCTTGAAATCGGTATGTAATTTTATGATAAAGTAATTAATTTAATCTTGGATGATGTTTTTTACATTGATGGATTAATAAAATATATTTAATAGTATGTGGTTTTTTTAAGAATAGGCAAACTGTTAAATTTTTAAATCATATATATTTTTATTGAGTTTTTATTGTTATCCATGTTAATATCATATTTAAGTGAATATATGATCAAGGCATGCACATGATTTGTGTGTGCCAGTATGACCTACATTATATTTTTCGGGGATAAATGTCAAAGTTTCTCATAAAAAAGAAGTGGTAAAATCATTCATATTTTTAGGTTTTTAAAATTTTCATGTATATTTTGTAGAATTCATAACGTTAACAATTTATGGAATGGATTAAACTGGTATTTATCTGTTATTGTACTGATTTTATAGATTAATGTCCTATATTTATACAAATTAGAATACTTGTGATATACAATTTGTTTATGGTAAATATTTAGACATTGAAGGAATGAAATTTAATTTGTTTATCAACCTTATGATCCATAAAAAGTTAATTATAATGATCAGGAATGAAAAATTGATCATGAATATAATTTCATGGTGTAATAGTTGAAGTGAAAATTGATTGAAGAACAAATAATTGATGAAATTTTATTTATGAAATATAAATATAGAGAGTATGTGTAACTTCTCATGTTATCTATTTTAATAGTAATGAAATCCCTCAAATTTTGGATAATTATATTGAAATAAAAAAATCATCTTTTACATTCAATTCTAATGAATTTAAGTTCATTTCTCTCCTATCTATTTTACAGTTTTGTTGTCATTAGAATTTTGATGACCATGTACTCTATCACTATCAATTAGTACTTATAAAATAATTTCATCATTAATGTCTATATTTTAACTTCCCATTAATGATATCTTTATTTGGGAACCTGATTATGTTTTATTAAATGATAAATTTTAATTTCTTACTCACCCTTTCCGTATAAATTTTTATTATTACTTTGTATGATGTGGGCTTTCAGCAATGGTATTTTCAAATAATGAACATTTAGTGAACAATATGATGTTGTGAGGGTGAAATTTTTTAAAGAGGGAGAATTTAGTACCCCAAAAATTTAGTTTAAATATATAATAAGGATTATAGAATAAAAAATGACACACTGAGGTTTAGTTGAATTTATTATATTTTTTAAAAAAATTATTTTTTAAATGTGATAGTTGTAAACTGATTATATAATTGGAGGGCTTAAATTTTATTGACTACATTATATATATATATATATATAATTTTCCTAGAAAATAAAAATTTATTTATTAAATCTAAGGAAATAAGAAATCGTTTTTTAGTCAACACATTATGTTTCAAAAATATTTTTTATTTCATTGTTTCTATGTAAATTATAATTAATTTCCATAAATTTTATAAATTTTTTTTTATAAAATGACCATCATTTTTCAAATTATCATATCAAAATTATCTTGGGGTGAACTTTTCATACTTTTCAAAAATGACTGATTTATCAGTAGATAATGGAAAATACAAACACTTCAAAATAATATAATATAATTTAATTAAATCATGTAATTTAAATGTCCCATACTATTTTTTTTGTTTTAAACATACATATGATACATTATATTTTTAACAATTTAATTAATTTTATATGAATCATAAATATTCAGTATTTTGATATAACAAAATTTTATACTTTAAACATATTTATGATAGAATACTTTTGATAATATTTTTCGAATTTATAGTAAAAACTATTTATGAAACATAGAGAGATTAAATCTTGATATATTAATACTATATTTAAAATCAAGAGGTTCAAAATTGGTAAATATGTCCCTTTTATTTTATTCAATATTAATATTAAACATTTATGAGTGGGGTTCTAAAATATTGATCCTAAATTCGATTTTGTAGAAATATTGTGACAATTTTCTTTGATAATGACATATATATTAATTTATGTAAGGTAAAATACAAAATTTAACACTATTTTAATTTAAGAACACTAATATTTTATCATGGGGATAAAAAGACATTATGTGGTGTCATAATTGACTATAATTAATATTAATAAATTATTATTATGGTACAAATTTATTTTCAAATTTTAATGGTGGCATAATTATCAGATATGTTTTCACAATTCTAACACAATTCATGTGCTAGTAGTAGAAAAACATACTATATAAATCTAAAAATAAAAAAAATATGTTTTTGATGAATTGTAGGGTACCAATTTTTTATGTGTAATTATACTATATGTGTCATTTTTAATGGTTCAACAATTTAAATACACTATTTTGTAACAAACTATAAATTAAAATTAAATTAATAGTCCAAAAATGAAATTAATGATATTTTATGTTCTATAATATTTAATAAAATAATTTAAAACTAATTGAACTATTAATAAAAGATAATGTGGATGGGATATGGTCTATAATGACATCCCACGTCCATTTCTGTGTCAAATTTCACCTTATAATTAAATTTAAAACACATAATCTTTGAAAAATGAGTTATCGTCGTAAAGGATAAAAAGATTCACGGGGGTCAAACAAAAGTTATTAGTGTTAAAATGACATAAATTATATCTAAATCATATTAGATCAGATTATATTGATCCCATATTATCTGAATGTAAATATTTATTCAATTGGTAACTAATTTTCAAAAATGTGACATAATAATATTTTTATCTATTGACAGATTACAATGATGCCACTATCCTTCTTTATAAATTGACACCACTACTTTCTGTACATCACACTACACTGATTCATATACCTTCACAAAAACGTTTCCTTTCTCTTCTAAAATTTCCCATAAATTAATTTGAGGGTCTATTCTTCTTAAAAGACTATTCCAAGGGTCCTTAACATGGTGCATAAAGGATGTCTATCGAAGAAGTTGTAATCATCTTACCTAGATTATTATAACTTATTTATTCTTATACATATTATAAATATACTTTATTCATCATTAATTAATATTATTAATATACTTAATAAAATAATGTTTTATTATGATTTTAAAAATACCATTATACACCCTCTTTTGTATAAAATTTGACATCAATATATCGCTTGTGTGTACATGCGGACTACCAACTCTACCAAGTAATATGATTCATTCACCATCACCAGAATTAATTGTTGGTTGTTATGATGGATTATTCTTTCATATGGGATATTTATGAAAAAAAATTAACCGTGTAATTATAAAATCTTATAAAAAATTTTACATATCTGTACGTTGAAAAATGATAACATCACGTGTGTGTACGTGTGGAATGCCACCTCCACAAAGTAGTGTGATTCAATATTTCATTTTTAACATACTTGGATGGTAATAATGATTTATTTATTTAAAATAAATTATATATATGATATAATTATGATAATATAATGTTTAATTATTTTTTACCTTTCAATTCTTCCAACCATAAAAAATTGTACCCATCGCTCGTGTGTACGTAAAAATTATTGTCTTTACAAAGTAATGAAATTCATTTTTCCTAACTACTTACTTTCAATAATGATAAAATATTATATGATAAATAAATTTTGTACTTCTTTCAGGATATATTTTTTGAGGATAATTAATCCACGACCAAGGTTCATGTACGATACGTATCTCAAAAAACAAACATGAAAATTGGAGATGTTATTACTCGGAATAGTGATTTTAATAAATAATTTCTAATAAAGAGGTGATAAGATGATATAAGTAAATAATAATTTCCATTTTATATATTAATATGGTTCTTAAAAATATTTACAAAAATTATATATTTATTATAAAAGTTATTTGAATAATTATAAAGTGAGAAAAAACATGAGGTAAGGGTTTATCATCTCAAATAATATTCTTTTGGATGTATGTTATGAAATATACCAATCTCATTTAATGAGGTTTATAATCAATATCATTAATATTTTTTATAATTAATATCATCATTTTTATGTAATTTTATGTTTTTAGAATTTATTTATTTCTTGACGGTTATGAAAATTTTTTTACCGATGTACTATGAGATTTTTGTTTAAATCTAAATTTAATCTAAATTGATTGTGCTTGAATTTTATTTTGAGGGAAATTATATTATATATATAACTATAAAACAATTATTTTCATCATCCTCTAGTAATTTCTGAAATTTTAAAATTTTAGAACCATTTTACCCCCATTGGTACTCAAAATCTTTCCAAAAATGATTTCCTGAATATTTTAAAAATATCTGAATTTTAATTAATTGATTCCAACAGTAAGATATTTTTTTCCTCAACATATATTCCAATAGATATTTAATTTTTTTCATCTATGCTAAAATACTTTTATTTTATTTATGATTCACTAGGGATATTATTTTATTGTATTGTCCTTATTCTTTTCTTGGATGGGTTATGGTTATGATGATGACATATTGATAAAAGCCATTTCTTTCCCATGGGTCACATTTTGATGAAATGTTAAATGTTTTCTTTATCTTGAGGAATACATATGAGTTAATTATGATTATTAAATTGGTGGGTCCGTTTTATCCCTCAAATTTATATTGTAACATTGAATAAGACTTTATATAATTACGCTATAAGTGATGCTTACTTTATGATCAAAAAAAGATTCATGGACAATGTTTAATGTCTATATGTTTATGAGTGGACCTAGTTGTCCGGTAAAAATGTATATGGATGGACTTAGTTTCATTTCATTAAGTACATATAAGGAGATTATATTGTATCATTAACATAACGAATGAACCTATGTCTATTTATAAATGATTAATATTTTATAAGATTTTTTGACCACTATAATTTTATTATTATATGATCCCATGGATCATGATTGACAATTTATGATTCAGAACACTAATGAATGTTTTCTTTTAATAATAAAATATATTATTCCATAATTTAGGATCAATATTCTCTGACATATTGGGTATTATTAATTTATGTTAAGATCATCTTAACATACCCTTGTTAGTCTCTAACTCTTGGTTATTATTTACAATTTATATCAAATTTTTTACCCTTACTGAGAATCCATGATCACCATTTCATATGATTCATTTTCTAAGGTTTAGATGAATGTTTTATATAGGGTATGTCTAAGAATTGTACAATGTTAGAAGATCTTGTTTGTGAGTTTTTTCAGATAATTCATGAAATAATATTATTATATATGTAGTCTCTAAATAAACTAAACCATTATGGTTCTGGCATGGATTGTAATTATATATAATGAATATTCATATTATAAGATATAAAATCTATGCATAAAATGGTTAGGTTTATATAAATAATGATATTTAAATTCATTTAATAATATGGGAAATATGATAAAAATTCATCCATGTAATTTAATACACAATACACAAATAAATATTTTTAGAATAGAATATGTTTCCAAAAAAATTAACTGATATGGGAAACCACACTAATGGATTGGGTAATATTTCAGTAAAAACTGATTGGAATTTTGGGCTTCAATTTTAACTTTAATGACTATGACTGTATTTTATTTCTTGATATAAAATATCAAATAGTTTGTATATATGAAACAACCCCAACTGAACCATCTGGTCTAAGTTGGTTGTTACCTATCCCAAAGCGTACATCCTTATACTAAAGAGGTTTTCGACTATCAATGAGGTTATAATTATGAATGTGGGAAGACAATAACATCCATGTCATGTCATTTCATAGGTATAACATATGAAAAAAAATTAATGACCACAAATTATCAGAGCAATCCTATGGGACAATAAATTTGGACACATGGATTATAAATAATATATCACCATGTAAAAATGTTCTCTAGATTAATGAATGTTGATAAATAAATAACTAGAATGTGTGGTATTCCTATTTATTTCATGATTCTCTCAATCAATGTGCTCCAACTACTTATCATTCAATCATATGGACCAATATTTTTCAATATCTCTCATAAAATCTACAAGATCACTGATGTTCCCATTTAGGGTGTGAGTACAAGACTCTGTTGGACATCACCAATATGTCCTTACCTGATGTGTTAATTTTTATCAAGTGTATGATAATAATGATAATAATATCATAATAAGATAAAAACCCAAAACCAAGTGGTCATTAGCTAATCATGCTTCAAAAAACCCTCAATCAAACCTGTTCCATCTCAATACTAGAAAATAATGGAATAAGTTAGTAAAACCAAACCATTTGTATTATGGAAACCTCATAGATTGATGGTGAAAAAGTGTTGTGTGATCTATCCATCAACTGAATGATTTCACTCAGCATCCTCACATCGATAGTGACTCACATCGACTAGGATTTCCAAGCGTAAAAATATCTTGAGAAATAAAGGTGTTCATTGCCACAATGTCGATATAACAACATTGATCCCTTGTACCTAGATCATGTGATTTATTTCCTTTTCACCATCATATATCAAAACAAGAACAATATCCCTTTAATGGAGAAAAATTTCATGATGGCCAACCTATCACTACTACAAGTCACACCCTTCAAGGAAATGGTAACATGCATGTTGGGGGAGCACATAAGTAGACATAACATAACAGGATTACTATATAGCTGCGAAAAACATCATTTTAACACATTAATCATAGAAATATTTTACTATAATATCACTCATTGAAATCACATATCACAATGGTATCATATTTTACACACACATCGACATGTGATCACAGTCAAACATGGTATCCAAATGCCAAAACAGTGATAAAAATCATGGAAACAATATTAAACATGATACAAGAAAGTAAATAACATCATACCTCATTATTTAACAATTTTATATGGATGATTTCTAAGGATTTTCCCCTGAACCCACAACAATGAAAAAACTAGGAGAAATGTCACATGCCAATAACTCTCCATTACAAAAGAAAACCCATGAATACCGGAGGACCACAACACTTATCTAATAAATATCATACATGTAATGTAGGATCTGGGTCACACCTTTTGTAGTGTAATTGGTTTTCTTATAGAATTAAACCATCCTCATACCCATTTTCTTGTAAAAAAATTGGTGCGCAATAAAAAAGTATAGGTTGTTATACCACAGTGTATGGTCATGTACTCATAATGCAAGAGGTTGGTAATGATGTGCAAGATGAGGGAGGTCATCTCTATGAATCTTATGGGCTACTAGGGATTCTTTTTAAAGAGGAGAGACGTATATGGTATTTATAGGGTACCATCATTCCCTACACCATGTCTCATTTCACTATTTAAATCATCTCTTAAATAATGAAGACTTATGACATCTTATCACCCTTGGTAAAATATTTTTGAAGGTGTATATTGATCCAATGAAAAATTGTCTATATCAATCATAAAAATTGTGGAGAATAATATTTTGCAGCATAAAACCATATGATTTTCACCTATTATTGTGTAAAATTATTTAATATGGCACAAATATTTCAAGGGAGAAATATTTACATTTTTAATTTCAAATAATCTGTAAAATTTTTAGTTTTATCTTTTACATCATAAAATAAATATTCACCTCTTAAAATTAATCATATTTCATAAAATATGTGAAAAATTATATGGATTTTTAATTATCCCCACTGATTAATTCTTATCAATGAAAAATGTCTCTCGGGATCCTGTTTGAACAACCTAGGCCCCTAAGCTCAAACGTCAACCTCTCCCACCAAAATCTTTGCATAGATCTTCCAATGCTACAATCAAATATAGAAAAGTGTTATCATCTACCATTTGAGTAAATTAATTCAATAGTCTATAATCAAATCTAAAAAGTCCTTATAATATGTTCGAGTATCCATATTATTGTTCACACAATCGATAACATGCGCAAGGTTGGGTATTCACATCTAATTTGTGACACAAGAAATATTTCATGAATGCCACGGTAATGTGGTGGAATGTACAAAAAATATTAAAAATCCCTTATATGTTCAATATACTCTATGGGTATTTGAAAATAAGGTTCAATATTGATATGATTACTTAGATGTATGTTCCATAACACATGAGTCACTCTTAAGAATACATAATGTACCACAAAAAAATACAAAGGTCGTATCCATGATTCTACATAATATATTTGTCTAATCTAAGAAGGGATCACCCTATAATTTATAATAATAACTCTCTTTGAGGTCTTATAAACCACTTAGGGGGAAGGAACTATGTCCTCACATGCCTCATTCAAACAGAGTGGTGAATGAAATTGTCTCCCATAAAGAGATTCATAAGTTTCCATATGAATAAAACCCTGTTATATGTAGTTACATTAATACACAACTATATATATGTGATTAAACCATGCTCCACCAATGTAAAATTTTCATTTTCTATGATTTTTTTCTAATAAGTATATATTCCACTCGGATTATCCTTCAGTCTATGGATGGTATTTCTTGCTCATCATCGGTCAAAGACCACATGTGTTTCAAATCACCTCAAGTTAGTTGTTCCTTAATTACAATACACTCAACGTCAGAATCATGTCCAATAATTAGTAGCTTCACACGTGAATATATGAATACCATGTGAGAAAAATCATAAATCCTTCATCCGCTAAGGTATCCATCCTATAACTATCCATCATGCTCATCAAGAACCATTGCTCCATATAAGGTTTCTCACTAACCTTAGACCCATCTCGTTCCATATAACTAAGAGAATATTTAACAATGATACCCTTCCCAAGTAAATAACCCATATCAAATTCAAAATTCTATATATAATCGACCCAGTTCTTCTATATGAGTTTTCGGTTCCTCTATGTGATGATATAGTGAAGGATTGTATGGGAAATGTACCCAAAAAAAATATCATTCTAAAGAGACATTTTTATAGAATTTAATGGAATGTATCATGGATAGCAGCTCCAAATCATGGGTAGGGATGTTACTCTCATGAGGACATAGCTGATGAGACCCATATGATACTACAAGTATCGTCTTTATTATCAATACTCTTAGACCAAAAAATGATGCATCATTCTCTATTGCAAAACTAATCCCAATACAAGGGATTATCATTATAGGGGTTTTCATCAACCTTCAATAATTATATTAAAATCCATCTTCACATAAATCTAACGATTGGAACATCACCCTCATATTCATCAATTCTATCTTGGGTGTTTATCATTAGGAGATGTCCTTGATAAAGAATCTTTAATATCCTTAAAAAAAGAATTATCCTAAAACCAAATATGTTATGTGGAAGAGTCTAGGACAAGACCACCTCACCATTTTATGGGTAAATGGATATACCAATCATGTTCATGAGGGACAAGAACATTGTCAGTGTATTTTTATATCAGAATGACATCATCATGTACTCATATAAATAATACCTACATGAAAACACTATCTATCAAATTTAAAAATCTATAACTCATTTTTGATGATATCTTGTTAGAATATATATCTTATAAAATCACTCAGACCCCCATAAAAAATCAAAATTTATTGATCTAGGGTGAGGGATATCAGTTCATCATCGTTATCAAGTTCATCATCAAATAATTAACACAATGAGGAAGAGATCATTTTCTTTATTTATTAATAACATAGATGAACGCCATGGTGAAATAAATGCCATCTTAAACCCTCTCCATATCATCAAATTATAAAATGAGTTCCTTTATCTTGGTCAATTCCCTATGATAACGAGGTTTCAAAATGGGTTTCACACCTATATTGAGCTACAAAGGATATTAAATTTCTCTATCAGTGGGAATTCTAAAGAATCAATCTAGAAATAATTCCTTATAGAGATCCATGAATGAAGGATAAGATGAGGATGTTTCAATCGATCCTATTATAATAGACAATCCTACCTTCTATTTTGTGATTATCCTAAGCAAACTCAAGTATGTTCAAACATTTCCAACTCCATGTTACCACTCACCAGTCATCAGGAACTTTTCCGGTTATTGTGAAGTTAATGAGACATGCCTCAAGTAGCAGTCAATTTGATCTAAAAATATAGTTATCCAATCAATGTTTAGAATTACATCGAGTGTTGTGTTATATAGTTTCATAAACATACATATATGTCCATATCCATCAACAAGTATATGGAACTCTTGGTACTGATAGATATGGTCCTCTTTTGTTCCCAAATGTGTGTTTATAGAGATTATAAAAATGATTACATTACCATTGGGACATGTCCATGTACTGGTGTTGATAGGGAGGAAATGGATGAACTGATAACGAATAAATTAGTATACATAGTGAATGTAATCAAGACCATACTTCTATCTGTAGATTGTATATATTCACCATATTTTGTAGTCTGGTTCACAGGAAAAAATGTGACCAGTATCAATGTTATGACCTTGTTTCTATATTGTATTCCAAGTTCCAGACTTATTCTGAGAGGTCTGTTATGACCTCTAGTTCCCTCATCTTGGAATCCTACCACTCCTATTGAAAACCCTAATGAAAAAAATACTAGAGATATCTTGTCCTTCTCTACTACTATAACATGACCTGGGGTGTTGGGAACAATTAATTATAGTATCAGAAATTATTGTAGTTGATGCACTATATCATAGCTCTATATGGATTGGAAAAATATGGATTCTACTCCAATATCATACTGTTAATCTTTTGGGCATCCATATTCTATAATTTCTAATCATTGGAAGAGGTACTCATGGATGAAATGGGATGTTCACTATGTTGAGTGCTAATGTGTTGGTGAATAACAACAATCTTCCACTTATTGGTGATCTTATCTATAGTCAATTCCATCTATAGTTCCTCATCATAAGAACCAAGAACAATAATCTAGACCATAAACCAATGGACTGGTTGAGGTATGATCCCAAACCTAATGAAAATTTGAGCCTCAATACCCGATAGAAGTGGTGTGAAGTGGTGGAGATCAGAAAAGTGAGTGGAGTATATTGATATCATCATGAGATCTAATATTTTTTGATGAACTATTGATCTCATTCAATATTTAACATATTAGGGAAGAGTTATATAGGTATAAATTCCTTTAATTCCCCTCATGTTATACCTTTCCGTCGTCTAGTTTGACTCAAAAGTCCCCACTATCACTTAGCACGTCCTTACAGTATGAATAATATCATCTTCCCTTTCCTATCTAACAGTTTTTTGAAATGTTTTATGATGATATCTATGGTGTCCAAAAAATCTTCATCATCATGTGGCTCCCCATATTACTAAAATTATGGGGTATGCTAGATCGGTTAATCTTTTTCAAAGTCCACTGGGGATTTTTGAGGCGACTAGTAAGGAACCATTTGATGCACCATTATGGTTGGTATAAGAATGGGAACTGGGTCAGCCTACCCATTAGGTAGTCTAAAAAAATATACATGGTGCAATATTTTAAAATAGAAGGAGTATTTGGCACACATCGTGTCATAACCAGTTTATGGGATCACCCAAATGTTTCCCTAGTTGTATACCTTCATCCAACGGTTTAACTCTCTTATCACATACCCATCCTTGCATTATATTCATGGTCATTATATATATAATAACTAAATGACATTAAACGTTAAACTAATATATTCAAGTAAATATATATTACAAATCAAGGGAAATAATACATCACCAATCCCAATAATGTATCAAAAATAGATAGTACAAATAAAGTAATTTAATTAAATAAATATTTTTCAGTACAATAATGCATATATATATATATGGAACGAGTGGCTATGTTCCTATACATCCTTCATTACCAAACATTATATATCATAAATTAATTTTCAACATAATTTACATCACTCAAATTGAATAGAATCAACTTTAACATCAATATATCATTCCTAGTCTAATGGTAACTCATAGGTCCACTATATAGTGTTGGAAATGAACTGTCATAGTTCCCATACCCGAGTCTCACCTTCCTAATTCCTATCATCCCAATCTCAAGTAGATTCATATAAAAGGAATGTTTAGTGGAAATTAATGGACTCTAATAGCACCATGTAACACATCAAGAAAACCATTGGGTCTGATATAGGTGTTATGTTCCCTCATGGGAACATCCATGTATGCAAGAGGATATAGACTAGCAGTGAGGGTCTATGTCTGATAGTATGGAAACTATACCCTCCATATAATGTCATTATATAGGCTTGATAGAAAATATTAAATTAATAACCATAAATCCTTAGAGTAATCGTGTGAAATAATAAATATTGACACATGGAATATAAATAAGAGATCCAATGTCAAATGATGACTACATTAATAAAAGAAAATAAATAAATACAATTATTGTGGGGTCCTCTATTTGCTATCTAGGTCCTCCCCATATATTGTATCCACATACTCAAACAACCACTATAGGACCCTTTCCCTTATTCAGAACACTCCTAAAATATATAAGGGCACCAAAATGCTTGATTAGGGTGTGAATATAAGACATAGTAGGACATAACCAAAGTATCCTTACCTAATTTTACCAAGTGTAAAAATTTTATTACTATAATTAGAATAAGTGTATAATAAACATAGAATCAAAATGAAGTGATCACGCACTAACAAAATCACCACAAACCCCAAATCATACATTCTTCTGTTCTATGCCAAGATGATAACAGAATATGTTCGATGCAACCAAACCATCCCTAGTTCCACATCATGATGGTCTTGTGGAGGTGATACCAATAATACTTTTTCCATCATGTTGACCATGTCATTGAAAATACTAACATCATGAGTATGTCACATAAATTGGGGTTTTGGATGTGACTAGAAGAATGAAAATCATGTAAACCTCAGTAATCCTTTCAAGAAAAACCATGAAAAACTCTTACCTCCAGCCTATGTTAAGGTCCCTCATACCCATCATCACAAATAATAGAAATCTCCATCTAAGGGAGAAACTAGTGTAAATGGCCCATCTATCTCAAGTAAAAATTATAATGTCCATGATAATTGTAACATACAAATAACGTGAGTATTCAAGTATGCATAGAACATAATGATGATTGTATTTAAAAAAATCATGTGAAAATAATCAACATATAAAGATTATACTCTAATATCCCTCATGATAATCACATATCACAATGATTTCATGGTATACACACAAAACCAAATGTTATTACAATCAAACATGGTGTCGAAACGACATCACATATATAAACATCCTGGGTGAAAGTGTTAAAAGAGCCTAATATGGTACAAGACATCCAAAATCTTGATTTTACAAGTCTAAATCAAGGTTTTTCATGGTTTTCATTTCATAAACCCATGTAATTACACCAACTCAAAAAAAATATCACATGTTAATGACTCCAGATTATCGAAGAAAATACCCAAGTTACAAGAGGACTACTCCACTTTTTGCATCAACCACTGAATTATTGCTTAAGATCTAGGTCAAACAAATTAAGGAATTAATGGTTGTTTCATTTTATATGACTAGCCTCACATATCTTGTGTTGTATAGAAATCTTTATTGTTTAAAAAAGTTTCATGTTTTTCCTCCGTAGATTAGGGTCCCAGTATCATGGTTTTAGAGGATGAGAATATTGTGTAGGGTATGGGAATTTTCTCTGTGGAACTTCTAGGCTGCTAGGTCTTCTACTAAAAAGATAAATATATTGATGGTATTTATAGAGGATCATAATTCCTAACCGTATATGAGAGATCCACTTGTAACTCCACTCTTAATGGAAGAAAACTGAGAACCTCATAACACCCCTAGTATAAACATTTTGATGGTCTATAATGTTGTAAAAACAAAAGAACAATATCCAAACTTACTAATTTGGAGAATGATATAGTTCAGTCTAACTCCAACATTGTTTTTCCTCTTACATCATAAAAGTTTTTGTTATGGCTCAAATATATCAGGGGTGAAATATTTACAGTGTAGAATTCCTTTAATAGTTAAAACATTTGGCCAATAATTATATATCTTAATATAAATATTTACACCATAAAATAAAATTTAGGCCATAAAAGAATAAATGGAGAATGGTGATTAAAAATATACACCGTATAAAATAAATGATGTTCATAATATAAAACTTGTCTCAATGAGATAAATTTTGTGGCGGGAAACCCTTAACTCTTGACCTAAAATCCATGAAGATAATTTAACCTCTTTCGTTACAAACATTGATATGTAATTAAATTAATTTCGGACAATTTTCGTAATTATTTTGAATTATAATTATTATATATAGACATTCTATATATTAGTTATATTCAATTTACATATTTTCCAACATACGGTGCTTTTAGTTTTGTTCATTTGTAGTAGTTTTGTATAAGAGGTGTTGTTATTTATTCTTCTCCAACAGTACATCATTTCTAAAAAATATTAGTTAATAGAGCTTGTTAATTTTATAAATTTAAAATGTGATTTCTCATTCTATTATTATTTTAGTTATGTTGCATGAAATTGGTGTCAATGTCTACTTATTTCCAAAAATTAAGCAATGTAGTATGATATTTAAATAATTAGTTAAATACATAATATTAGAATCTCGAATTTTTTTTAATAATTATTTAAATAATTATATTATATTATTCCATTAATTATTTTCTCATAGTCATCCATGATATAAATCCAAAAAATTATCTAATAGGTGGCTGAATGGACACAAATAAGTCATTCCATGATTAATGGATGATTATATGGTGGTTTCGTAGTAATATATTTATAAAAAAAAAATATTGATATTATATAGTGTATTTTTTTTCTATACAAATTTAAAGGAATTATATTAATAAATAATATTTAATAAATAATATGTATAAAATAATTTCATCATAGAATGCATGTTTAAAAAAATTAAAAATACGATGAAGGCTCTAAGATAATATAATTAATTGGTTATCAATACTTTATTAATGGAACCATAAAAAATAACATAATAATCATATTTTTCCATTAAAGTTCTTATATTCAATATACATTTAAGTAAATTATGAGAAGTAAAATGGATATCAATCATTCCATAGAGGTGTTAATCCATATGTATGTGTGGATGATGATTTCATGTTTAATATAATAGAAAAAGGGTTAACAAGAATTAACATTTAATAATATAAAATATATAATAAATATAATAGTTATATATAAAATTATATATTATGGTCATCCGTCGAAGGTGGTTATGTAAAACAAAACATGACGCTTTGTGTGGGTCGTTGTCTGCACACACTCACACATGAATATAGATTTGAGGGATAAATGGAATGGTGGTCATTGTTTATTCTGAAAATATAAAAAATAATGTATAATATACATAATTCATTCAAAATATATTATTTTAAAAAATGGAAATATAAATGGAAAATATGTTACAGAAAAAATTATTCTCAAATTGAGAACATTGGGTATCTCTTGGATGATTCATTTGGGAAGAATATATTCAAATAATATTTTATGAAAATAAGATTATGAGAGTGAAGTAGTATTCTAGGATAAGTAATAATCCAACATTTTATATTAGAAAATGAATTTTTAGATTTGTATTGAATAGGTTCTGATAGTCCCCTTTAATAGTTTGGAGACTTCCATTTTTTGTAATATATGCTAACTTAATATTATAGTAGTAGACGTTAAACATGTAAAGTGCCTCCAAAATTAAAAAATAATTTATTTTAATGTGAGATAAGGTAGATAATATCTCAACCAATCAATTATAATTATTTTTAACATATTTAATAACCATTTCCCAATAAATTATTCCATATAATATTTTAACACAATAACTTATTATTACCTATGGTAACTTAATATTAATGTTTAAAAAGTGGTCCTTATTAAGTAATTTGGATGTCACAAATCTTTGTTTTATACCCATTTCATCTAATTCAATTATTATAAGAGTAACAAAATTAATTTTTATATAATTAATTTATAATATACTAAAAATATTTTTGATAATAATGTTACTTGAGTTTCAAAATATCAAGCATAAGTGTGTAAATTATAATAAATATTTTAAATTTCATAATGTCAATTATAAAATTAATATTTTTTAAATAAATGGGATTCATTAAGTTATATGTCATAATTTTATATTGATAATTTCATAAAAGACATAGTATTAGTAAAATCATAATAATTTTCCATTCACTAAAAAATTAATTTTTTCAGAAAAATCCCAATAAATCATCATAACATTATATCATTATGATGAATCCAAATTTTTTTTATATAAATTTATAACATACAAAAATTAAATTTTTTAATATATTCACAAATACAAGCTCTTTAGAGTGTGCAATAAATTTTCATTTAGGGTATGGTGTTTAACTACTACAGTTGAGTCTCATGTACTACAGTAGTTCTGATTGAATCATCCTAAACACGCACACTAATATCTATTAAAAAAAATAAAATCTTTAAACCTAATATTTGATTCTAGGATCCTTTACTCCAAATTTATTCTCATATATTTTACATCATTTAAATTATTTAAATATTTCATTTTAGAGATTTACACAATTCAAGATCCCAAAGTGTTCATGTCACTGGATATTGGCTATGTAATCTTCTTTGCTTCTAGACAATTCGTATATAATACACTTCTACATGTCAAGGGGAATAAAAAAATAATAAATTAGTGAGCATGGATTCTAATTAATGTTACACATTAGATATAAATATAAATTATCATATGAATATATAAGATGATAATATTGGTATGACATCATAATCAATGTGTATATATATAGAAACTGATACACAAAAAGCATGTATCATATGCCATGATTTTTGGAATATGTATTTTAGGATATCATATTACAATAGAATCATGAAAATTTATACATGATATAATAAATAATAGAAAATAACATTAGAATATGAATTTAGAAAATAAATAAATTTAGTAATTCCTAAAATTATGAACATAGATTGCCTCAATCATTCACATCCATAAACTTTTTAACATATATGCCTTCAATCATGTCCACATATATTCTTGTTAACATAAATAAGTAAATTAATATCCATATAACATTTTTTAAGAGTAACTAGAAATAGTAATTTATATGTAATATATTCTGTGAAAACCCAATAATTACCACACATTTAGTTTTGATAAAACACAAGACATACAATTTATTTAATATTGAGTAAACCCAATCATGCCAACATATTTAGTTCAGTTTTAACCCATTAATTCCCATTCCTTTTTTTTTGTGATAAATCTCAATCACGCCCACACTTTTATTTTTGAGGAAAATAGTATTTACAATGCTCTATCTCATATGATATAATACATTACCCAATTAAATATAGTTAATTAATAGGCCCAAATATCTCATACTGATAAATAATATATATTTCTTCCACTCTAACATAAAAAACATCAAAAATATATCATATACAATTTAGAACTAATAAGGGAAAAAATACATGAAAATTTCCACAAATAATTATCATAATAAATAAATAGAAAGAATTTGGATTTTATAATTAGATCATATGCCCTGTTAAGAATAAGAAAAATTAAAATATGTCAACATAAATGAAAATCCCTTATATAAGTGAATTATTAAATTTAATTGAAAACATTATTTCATATACTTTTCATTTGATAACATTTATTTTATAAAGAAAAATTTATTATAAATGGAATATATATTACATAGGAAATCAATAAATCATGTAAATGATGATTCATTAGAAAAAGGGTTATAAAATCATGAAAAGTTGTTAATGAAAATGTTTTAAAAATGGAAATTACTTTTCACACATTTGTTAAGAGAATGAATGATTGTGGAAAACAACAATACAGAAAACATTAAAATATGAAGGGTTTTCTTAATATAAAGTGATGTATATAGAAAAGTACATAAATTAATAATTATATTATAGATAAGGATATCAATAAAACCACAAAAAATGTATACATATAAGAGGTAAATTCATATCCAAAAAATAAGAGACACGATCTGATCCATCAACAAATACCCTTCCAGTCCATTTATGAATAAAAAAAGATAAAATTATATAGAGACATATGAAACATATAAATTACTAAAATTGATTAAAATATATTATTTTTATGAGAAAATATAATAGATTCTGTCCTGAATTGGTGTTATTATATATACAATCTTAATTTCAATGTGAGATTGAAAAGTAACCGTTACTGTTTTGGTAACTATTGTATCAAAATATCATAAAAAATTACCTTATATAGATTATTAATTATCATTATTTAAATTAATATTATGATTAAACACATCCATATGGAAGTATATAGTAAATAAAAAGATAATGGGTGTCTAATATGGAATATATCTAAATGAATGGAAAGTTGAGTGGAGAAAAACTATTCTATCACTCCTAAATTCCATTAATGAATTCTAACCTATTTTATGATAAACACAAAATATTAATAAATCATTTCAGAACGTTATTTATATATAATACCCATTATGCACATCAATTATAAAAATTATTTACACATATAGTAGAATCTTATTATTAATTTTTTTTATCAAAAGTTAGAAATCTGTATTGCTTTGTACTAGTTTCACAATGGAGATATTGGTCCTTGTTCATTGATACCATGTTTATCAATACTAGAATATATTTATGTAAATTTTATTCATTTATTTATTAATTCTCCTATAATATTGATATAATTATTTTTATGCTTTGGGATAGCATAATCTATGATTATCTTGTTTAAGGAAATTTAATATTAACAATGAATAATTTTATAATGATCACTGATTTTCTTATCAAACATAAAGAATAATTTTTGGGAAATTAATATAAAAATAATACCATATATAACTATTATTATTATTTTGGTATGTATTCATTATTAAAATAATTATTTTGGTATAATGTTATTTAGGTAGGTGTTCGAACAGACAAAAAAATAATATGCTATGATAATGAAAAATTAATTGTATATAGTTATTTTATTTTAGTTTAATTTTATTATAAAATAAATGATGTTAATATAACATCATTACATTGGAATATTATATTTATACAGATTTAATATCTTAAATAAATTAAAATTATTTAATTGAACAGTGTACATATATTGATGGATTTATTCTCGACAAAAGTTTATTTAAAATGAAGTATTTAAGCTTCATTATTGGAAGAAGAGGGTTAATGTCATATTAAATTTTTTAGGATATTAGATTTCATTGGTATTAGTGTGAATTTTTATAGAAACATGAGTCTTTAAAATAACAACATTATTTTTTATCAATATATACGTCACGAAACAACGAACGTAAATAACCCATGAAATATATTATTTTAATATGACAGTTATAACCTCGATACTAATGTTTTGGGCACATTTAGAATTATATAAATTAATGAATAAAAATTAGGGTAATAATAAACAAAAATTTATTGATTAATTATTTCAAAACAAGCCTATATTTTTAGTTATTTCATTTAGGTTTAAAAAATATATTTTCCCCAATAATGAATTTTAAATAATTTTTTCTTGGATAACATAATTAATTGATAAAAAATTTAGTAATCGTATTTTATAAAAGGATATAATATCTCAAATCATAATATCAAAATTATCTTACAACTAAACTTTTAAATTTTTTTAGAAATATTTTTTTTACTGAATAATGAAAAATAATCTATTTTTGTAAAACTGTAATTTTGTTTCATTAACTAATTTATTTAAAGCTTGATTTTTTTCATAATTTATATATTATCCATTTTATTTATAATAATATATTTATTTTCATTTTAATCATAAATTTCCATGATTTTTTAATTAATTTATTTTATAATCAAAACAATTTTTTCTAAAAATTGTTTTGATATGAATAATGTTTTTCTATTTAAATTAAAAAAAATAACAATTTATTCAGATATAATTAAAATTAAAATTATATAATATATATAAAATAATTTAAATTCATAAAATTTAGATCACCAGACATAGAGTTATTATAGAACCATCTTTTCCAAAAAATTATGCATTTTCATAAAAAAAATATTTTTTCATGCTTTGCAAGATTATTATGAATAGAATTTATACCACTTATTGGGGTTGAAATTATGAAAGTTGATTAAATATTTGAAATCATAAAAATTTATATTATTTATCATGTTTAACATAATTTTTTCCCATAATGAGTGGTAAAAATAATAAAAAATCATCACCATTATATAATTGAAAATCAAGTAATTAATGATAAAAATAAAATAATGAGGATTAAAAGTTGACCAAAAATCATTATTTTATCCTTTTTAATTATTTTAGGTAGTTCATGTACATCCAATTATCTGATATGTTTCATCATGGTGATATATTTCTTTTATGCTATTTTTTATAATATTTAAGTAAATGATAAAGAAATAGTGTAACATTACAACTTTTAAAATATATAATATTTTATTATAGGTATAAAAAGAATAATATTTGATACTAAATATTAAAATTAATGATAAATTTTTTTTCCAAATTTTTTTATTTCTAATTTTTAGTGATTAAATTAGTACCATAAATTATTACGTAACTACTATATAGTAATTATTCAATTCAATGAAGAAAAGAAACGATATTAAAAAATATATAAATAAAAGAAACTATTATGTTTAATGAAATATATATGTATATATAATAATTTCATATAGTTATTATTGTAAAAATAATCTAAATACTTTACAAATTTTTTGTTTTCAAATTTTGGTTAAATGAATAGTTCCAAAAATGATATTATTGATATTTTATAATAAATAATATTTTATTAAATGATTTAAAATTCATATAAATCCTATATTTCGCCATGTTATTTGGATATTATATAAAATATCAACTATCATACAATTAATAGTAAAATCATTGTTATCCAGATAATTTGTAATAAGGAATAAAGTGGATTAAAATATGGAGATAAGGGTAAAACCCTAATCTAACGATGTCCAAATTTTGTTGGATTATAAGATTTAGACCCATACTAATACTTTCCTTTAAATATATCTTTTTGGTGTCTCCTTTAATTAAGAACTAATTTATAATAACTGAATACTTTATGAAATTCTAAAATTTCCCATGCCCTCCCTTATTAAAGGGAACCATGTACCCTCTTCTCATTACACATAGAAAGAATATTTATTCAGTAAAAAAACCATGAAGATATATAACATAGTTACCTTACCAATTCATATAGTATGATTTTTCTTTGAAAATCGACCTATGAATTTTTATGGTAGAAACTAAAGAGGTTGTCTAAAGAAATGTATTGTTCTTAACTGAGTGTTTTTTATTTATTTCTAATTCCACCAACATAAATTCTTATTAAACCATGATTAGATAATAAAATCAGTATTTAACAAATAGGTATATGATTTTATGTTAATATAACACTTTAAATCCATATTCTCTTCTATCAAATGTAAAAAGAAATCTTCAATCTGGTTTATAGCTAAATATCACTTCATGAGCAAACACAATTTTTTTATAAATCCCCACCACTAACTGATGGATTTAATGATTTGTTGAATATATATAAGTATATATTATATTAGTGAAATATTTATAATTATTTAATAAAAATGTATCATATAATGTTTACCTTTCCATTCATTTAAAAATGGTACAGTTGTTCATGCGTACTTGTGGATTACCACCTCCATGACGTTATGGGATTCGTTTCTCACAACCAAAACACATGAATTCTATATGTAAGTGATTTTAATGAAAATAATATTAAATGTAGGTAAAAACTGAAATTATTTAATGATAAACTAATAATTATCTCCCTTACAACATGGTCATGGAGAAATGGAATATATACTCATGAGGGCATGTGGCTTTCTGACCTCTTGACTATAACATACATCATTTTTCATAAACACATTTCATCATTGGTTGAAAAATTTTAATCAACGTATAGAAATTATAATTATGTAATTATTTTTTTGGATATGATGGATGAATGAAATATTTTAACACAATTTAACTACCAAATTCATTTTGGACATATGAATTTAATATCATAAAAACATCTGATGTAGACATAATTGATTATGTAATTAAAAATAAAATTTTATTAAATAAAATAAAAATAAAAATAAAAATGGTTATTAATAAGGTAAATAATTATGATAGGTTTATTTTTCTGGAAAATGAAAAACATATGTGACGATTCAAATATGAGTTAATAGATTTCAACTCAATTTTCCTTCATTGGGGTAGATGTTAATGTTAAGAACTAAATTTATTTCATATTCTATACATATTGATAATTTTTCATTCCTTTTCATAAATACATAAAAACTAATGGTATATTAAGAGTCAATTTTAATTATTTTATATGAGTTTATATGAACTTAATTTTACCATGTTTTAAGGGGTTTCATAACAAAATTTCATTTCATTGGGGTTTATTACATCTTCAGTGTCTTCGGTATTTTCATATTATATGTTTACCTAATTACGATTATTTTATATTTTATTTTCATTGATGTTATATGGATTTATATTTTATACTAATTATAATATCAATAATTAAATCTCACTCCAATGATATGACGATTTTATGAGATTTTATCTCAATTTCCACTTCATCGAGCCATATTTGGTATTATGCTTGAATAAATTTATATGGGTTGTATCCGCTACCCTTATTCTATTATATATTGTGAATATTTTTATTTTCATGTGTTATAATGTTTCATTTTATGTTATTTCTATCATAGGGGTTATTAGTCAAAAGATACCAATGTGGTAAGGGATTATTTTACAATCTGACCATTATTCGAGATTATTTATGATTAATCCTTTAATGGGGGATTATTTTATATTATAGTCCAAAATATAATAAATTTTATTCTACTATGATTATATATATAAATTATAAGTTTTCCTTTTTATTTTTCACTCTTTATGTAATCCTGATACAAAAAATATGTCTTATGGATAATCGGCATGCTTTCAAATATTATTGGAGATCTTTGTACTACATATAAATATTTTCATTAAATTCTTTTAACAAATATTTTTATTATTCTCTTATGGTTTACAAAAAGAATTTCACCCCATTTTTTCAATTTCACAATTTTTTTAAAAATTAATCATCTTTATGTTTTCCAATCAATGTATTTTTTTACTTTTTACTAAAAATGTGAAAGGTAAATTTGTTTTAATGTACCCTATATGAGTGCAATATACCCTTCATCATGATAACTAATTCCATTGAAAATTATTTTACATGTTTATAGGGATATCTTCATTGGGATTTTTTCTTATTATTCAGAAAATATTTAGTTATAAAAAGGCATTTTCAATGTGAAAAGGCTATTTTCCTAAAAACATGTTTATAATGATATTTTTATTGAATTAATATTTATCAATAACAATAAACATTCATTTTAGTGTTAATCTACCAAGGATATGTAGTAATTAAATCATACTAATTATTTTTTTAGATGGTTTAGGACTAGTTTAACCAAATTATTGAAATTCACTTTGTTGATTAATTTTGTAGCCATTTACATTCCCCGGAAACATTCAGTTTATTGTGATCATTGAACATTACATTTCCCTTAAATATACAGATTCATTATCATAGATATTATTTTTTATTGAACTAAATATATTTTATAAATAATGTGTTTTACTATCAATGTTATATGATTGACTAAGGAAGACCATTCAAAAATGGTATTATTTACTCAATGAAGGATATTTTATATGGAAAATTAATTATGAACCTAATTGACCATTCAATTAACAGGTGGGGCATGGTTAAAGCTATCCCATAAATGCATCTGTAGATTAATTAAATGAATTATTTGGCCAAATTAAATGGGTTTTTTATGCATGTCAGCCCATCATATAACATTCCATGGTGTATGGTCTTGATGGTATTGATATCATGATTTCAGAGATCATGAAATCCAATATTATGAATTTTCATGATTGATAATTAGGTTATTATTATCCATGATATTACATCAATAATATTATCCATGGAGTCATTTCATGCTCATGTTATTATTTAGATGGACTGGTTTTTTAGTTATTAAACGTTCCATATTGATTATGTATTATTGATTCATGATAGCTTCCACTATATATAATCCTTACATAGAATCAGATATCACCCTTATGTTTTTCTATTTCCATAGGATATGATGAAGGAATTATTTAGTGAGTTTATGGATATAAAATATTTATTTTCAATGTGTTTGTATGTTATATTTTGAAATTTATTATGATATTCTAGTGTGTATCTTATATACCATGAATAATATACTATTCATTACATTGGGATATGATTCCTCATATCCATCTCCAACATAATAATGTAACCAAAGACTATGGGATAATAAGGTTGGGGTATTTATATTTGTTATCATAGTATATTTAGTACAAGACGAGGGAATTATATTACGTAGAATAATTATTATTGGAAATAACCCTATAATTTAATTTTAGGATTAATATATGTATTTGAAAACTCAAAATGTTTTTGTAGGTTAGTGATTGTGTGGTTTTCCAATAAAAAATTATGTTCATGGCTTATATAAGTGGATGTGGTAATGGAACATATGTTTCTAAGGGTAATAACCCGAAAAAAATTACTCCAGAATATCACATCCATCATTCTAGTGCATGGTGAGTATGACATTGCTATGCACAATGTTTGACACTCCCTGGGGATATTTATTGGTTAATCCATATAATCTGTATAAACTGTTATGATGAATTAGTGAATATAACCTATGGAAATATATGATACATTATTATGATAATGGATACACCAAAAGTGTATTGGGTATATAAATCTAAGGTTGATCATATGATTAAAGGCATAGAAAACCATTTTGGGGTTATATGTGAGGGAAATTTATCGTTATTTGTTAAATTTTGAAATATATTTTTGTGAATACAACCATTTAGTTTATTATATGTTTTAGTGAAAATGTTATTTGAGGAATATTGATTTTATTTTTTATGGACATATGTTTAAAGGTGTGGGTAACCATCAAGGGTTAATAGATATATAATGAAATAGGATATTTTTATGGTTCTTCATTATATTTCAAGGGATTTTATATGAATTATATTAATATATGTTTAATAAAAATCAAAAACTAACACATTCATCAAGGCTGCAGAGCTTGAATACAAAACCAGAGGGTCACAAGGGTGCAACCCCTTCCATAGGCATACATGATTTCCTATTTTATATGACATTATTTCAACTAATTTTTTTTAATAAATAAATTCATATAGAATGGATTAAGTTGGAAATTGAGTGTTATTTATGATGTTTTAGACATTAAGATATTATATTGGATTAATTTTACTAACAAATTTTTTTTGATAAATAATTAATGAAGTATCGAAACAATTTTAACTATTTTATGGATCTTATGATCCATTAAAAGTAAATTCTAGTCACTCACGATTATAAAATGCTTCTTAGCTATTCATTTCATGAATATGAATCGGAAATTGATTGAATCACAATGAAAGGTTGAATATATTCTTATAAAATCAAATATATATTAGGTGCATGTATTATCTATTTTTCTATATCCTTATACTAAATGAATCAATAAAATTTTGGAAAAGGATCTGAGAATAAAAATGATATAAATTTTTTATCATTTCTTATGAGTCAGTTGTCTTTTCAACAATCAATGATTTTCTTCTTTGTGGTAGCTAGCGTTTTCCAAACCATGTTATTATTAAAATTATATTAATCCTTTATTGTTATTTCCCCCGTTCATATTGATATTTTGACTTCCCATTAATGTTATCCCATTTGGAAACAAATTTTTTTATTCTATACAACCTTCATATTTCTCTTTCTCACCATTTAAAATGAATATTTATGGAAAAAATTATTATATGTATTTTCCCAAAATTATATTTTTCTACGAAAAATATCAAACAATTAGGATAAAAATTATTGATGATGGGGAGAATGTGATGCCCCAATATTTTAAAACAATAAAATTATATACAATTAAGGTATAAGACACCTAACACCAAGCTTTAATGTCCTATGAAATTAATTATTTTTAGATTAATTTTATACCTTATATATTTAATTAGAAGGTAAAAATTTGATTTAGAAAATTATAAAATATAAATAGAGGGACAAATTGACCCATATTTATTTGTTAATTATTATTAATTAACAACACAATTTTAAATAAAATCTTTTATGCTTCAAGATATATGTTTTCTTTTAAAATTATTTTTAATTTTCTCATTTTGAATAATATAATTAATTTCTTCCAGTTTTTATAATTTTATTTTTATAAAGGATATAATTTTAAAATTATCATATCAAAATTATCTCCGGATCATATTAATGTATTTTTGTGAAAGCATTGGTTTTTTTGAATAGTGAAAAATAACGATTTTTGTAAAACTGTAGTTAATTTTCATTTAATAAACTTATTTGAAGTCATATTATAGTTTTTTATTTATTCTTAATGTTATAGACTATCCATTTTATTAATAATCTAATTGGTTTCACATGAATATCTTATTTCTATGATTTTGGCGTAAATCTATTTTTATTCCAAAAAACACAATTTTATGAAAAAATTTATTTTAAAAAGTTTTCTATTTTTCATTAATTAAAATAATAACTAATTAAGAATAATTAAATTAATATTTATTGAATACATATAAATATATATTAATCTAAATTCAAATAATGAATAGTGCTTATAAAAGAGTTAACGTAAAACCATCTTTCCCTTAAAACCTGAATTTATTGATAATCACTTTTTGTTGCACATTATCTGATTATTGTAAAATAAACATATGCCACATATAGTGGTAAATTTTTTTAAATTGGATACTATATTTTGAATAATAATAATTAATTTTTTTTAATATGTCTAAAAATTTATTTGTTCTTATAGAATTATAAAAATTGTAAACAATTATCACCATAGTAAAAGGGTAAATTTAATGCCCTGTAAATTATTTGTATTTTTTTAATTAAAAGGAATTATTTCAAGACCAATACCTTTTACATAACCAAATTCTGAGGACCCGTGAGCCAAAAATTAAATATGTATCTTTTTTATATTCATTAAAATAAATGTGCGAGTGGGTTTTTCTAATATTTAAACCGGTTAACAAATCAAAAATCTGAGGTCACTAATGAACTCAACTTAGTGTGATTCACCTCGAATGGATAGTACTTTTTCTGGAAAGGATTAACCAAAAATGTTAATTTTCATACTTTTTAGGAAAAAATAACGTAAAAAGTTACTTTATTTGGTTTTCCCTACCGTTGACTAGTATCACGGTAGTGATGTGGTGAAATGTTGAAGCGATGATGAGAGGCATTAAATGATTCTCATTAATGGATAGTAAACATGCAATGCTACAACATATTAAATAAATAAAAATAGATTTTATGTTTCATTAATGAAACAACAAAATGATGTGATGACGCAATGCAACTGAAACCCTACGATGTGGTTTCTTATAATGTGTTAATGCTTTGGATATAGGAAGTTCAATTGGTGGAATTAATCTAAGGAGAAAATGGTGAGAATACTCTCCAACGACGAATAATGAATGCCAACGAATCTCCAGGGACTTCGACACAAATTTAAGAATAGAAACAGAAAGCATAGAATGCCAATAGAGCTTGAATCGTCAGGGGAGGATCACATAAAAGATGAACACCTTTGAGGTAGGGGGTTTTTTTATTTTATGTTTACATGTTATATATTCTTAAAAAACAAACATGTATCAAATGATGGATAGGTTGGTACACCGATCACTCATTCATGTGGGAGGGAAATTATCATGGTTTTTTGTGCAGGATTATTTGTTAAATTGTGATAGAACATCAATTATATATCCCATATTTCTAAAAAATAATGCAGTGTGCATGGATCGACACGAAAAATGCCCAAGCCCCTCCACGTGGTTCATTTTGTTCATTATTCATGACAACATCATTGATGTGTAGGCAAGAAGGATTTGAGGAAATTTCAGGGAAGATGACATCACCCAGAGACTGTAGGCACAAGCAGTGAAAAAAAAGACCATTAGAGCATACCTTTTGGTCCACCGATGAACCTGCCAGTGGGCACCAGCGGCTGTTGCTGCAGGCAGGTGTTAGTGCACTACAGGAAGCACTAAAGCCGGCTCGGGGCACAGTGGTGCAAAAATTGACACTGGACTTCATGCTTGTGGCTGCCGGAGAACGAACCCTCTCAGTGATGTCGGTGCACTATAGACACGACAACATGTCACATTGTATATGAAAAATGCCAAGTTCAATTTACCGTAGTGGAGGATCTGACCCTACGGAAGACCCACGAGGATGGGGATGAGGAAGTGGATTCTAGCCGTATCCTGTCCTGGAATGAAAAAATCTACCTATGGAGGACCAGGCATAGCCCACGCTGCCCCAGCAGCCCAACACTACACCAGGGGCCGGACCCATCCCAGCGGTCCAGATTCTCCCCAACGGGCTCGTCCTACCTCTATAGTTGGCGACGACCTGATGGCAGCTGAAAAGTGTCCTTGTGTTGATACACTAAGATAGCGTTGTGGGAAGTGGCTATGTGTGACCAAGAAGGCCCGTTGTGGGGAGTAGCTCTATGTGACCCGAAAAAACCATGGTACTCGACAGGAGGAGTACCTCAGTATGGATCTAGGTGGTAAACGACTCTATGTAAGATCAGATACTCTGGATTGGGAGCATCTCTGTGTGACCCAGTATACCCATGATACTTATTAGGGATGAGTACCTCTACATACCAAGGTTAATGGGAAGCAGCTCTCTATGACCCAACATGCCCACTGTACTCATTGAGGATGATTTCTCCAACATCCCATGTTGTTTGGTTATATAAAAATTGGTCCTACATTCCATACTAAATATTATACACGGTGTGATTTGTCATTCTTCGTGGTCATTCATCATGATCATGCATAGTGGATTGTTTGTGGATTTCATTGTGGCCATTTCTTGTTTGTTTGGTGTCCCCACAGAGTATTTTTTTACCCACCCCTACATGGGATTCTCCTGTATGTGAAGTGTCTGGTGTAGATGACCACTGCATTAATAGATGACTTAGTGGACCAAGACCTAATGGTTTCCAGTGATACCAAGCATAAAGGGAATACTTTTTTGGCATCCAGTAGCTACTCTACACTTACCAATCAGGTGGGCTTTTCAGCGGACAACTTTTAGAGATTCCTCATACTTTCCTATTTCAGCTCATCTTTTTTTGGGCTGTTATTCTTTCTCATTTGACATACAGTTTGTACTTTTACTCAGTTGTTGTTTAGTGGAATGCATGCTTATCATTCTATAATTTGGTCATGGTTGTGTTTTCATGCATACAGGTACTCAAAAAAATACCACCCACTTGCAGGTTGATGCATCCAGTGCTACTTTCCAACCCCTGGAATTCAGGGGGAATTCTTGGGGGATGTCATGGCACATGACCTAGGGGAAGGGTTTTCACAATTTTGTATCATATGTGTTTGGTTCTACCTCTATAACTGGGGGACAGTTGTTTTGATTTTTTTGAAAAATTGTTAAATGTTTCGGGTTTAACTCTCCGATTTGGATTCTCTAGTGTTAGGGTGGAGGCTGACGTATCCATTCATCAGGACCTTGAATTCTATTTTTTCATATCTATATATAAAAACACTAGTTTCATGCATCATATATGAATTTAGTGTTTCCTCACGTTCTTCTTTAAATAGAGTTTTCTCAAAAGGTATAATCTATTAACTATGGTACATCATGATCTCTTTCAGGATGCCTCTACACAAACGACAAACTAGTATTCTTATGCTTGACCTTGAGAAAAGATCGCCTAAGGATGAGGAGTTTGTTTAAGGATCAGTGCTAGATTTGGTCCAGGATGGTGGTGCACCGGCAATACAAGCACCCGTTGATCAGTAGTTAGAACCGATGTAACTATTACAGGATGCACGGAGCATCAATTTCTTTCCTGAGTTATAGAGTGAGATACCACCTAGGATCATAATAGGGACATATCCTTAGGCCACTACAGACTATATGGAGGCGCTGACATCCGTCTATTGCTTTGTGATGATGCCACTTGACCAGATGGTGATTTTAGCTATAATACATTTTCAGGGTTTTACAGGGAGTTGGTGGATCTTGAAGATTCCTAATCATAATGAGGAAAACCTCTCTTGGGATAAATTTGAGAAGCTTTTTTAGGAGGACAACTTCCCATAGACCTTGCACTCAGTGCGCATAGAGGAGCTGCTTCACCGACAGCAGTGTGGAATGTGATTGGCTGGGTATACTTCAAGGTTTACAGACCTCTCTCAGTACTCGAAAATCATGGTTCAAGAACCCTACATCAGGGCCTAGACCAATGTGTAGGGAATTAGATAAGAGATCGGGAAACTCATGGTGTCTCTAAGCATCCCTACTAAGGTTGGTGTACTGAAGACAGACCATCTTGTGGAGAGCTTCCTAGAAGGGTAGGAACAGACATCTAGAAACAATAATAGACATAAGGTGACAGAGTCGTTAGTAGTGAGTAGCAGGCATCATACGTGGGGACCCAAGTAGTTCAGATCAATTAGGGGACAACCACAGGATTCATGGGCGGTAGTGTGGGGATCCCAGAGTAGGGGGAGTCAGCAGGGAACTAGTTTTCTCTTCACATTCGGTGGGAAGGGGTACATGGCTTGTGACATCCCAACCCAGGGCATAAAAAATTAATAGATATTTGAGGGCTGCTGAGGTAGAGACATATGTTCGAGTGAGGTGTTCCTCAATGTAGATGATGTGGTAGGGGACTGGGCCGAGTAGTAGGTTGTGGGTGACGGGTCGAGATACTACCTACACCACCATCAAATCCTCCACAATAGCATCAAGGAGTAGGTAGACATGGGAGAGCTCATCTTCTGGATGTGGAGGCCTATGAAAATGGTTCTATAGAGGTTATTAGAGTTATGATTTGTTTCTTCTACAAATTATTAGTAGATCTTATAAAAATAGGTTGCAACCCCTCTTTACTTTCCATGGACATCTTTCGAGGATTGTATCTTGCGGAGGATTTATTGGCTCGATCATTATGAATTGTAAATTTTATGGGAGGGGATTCAACGATTAAAAACTGGTTCTAATAGTGTGAGATTACTATAGGATGTGAGAGATTCGGTTGTGATCTATAGTAGCTGTTTAAAGCCCTTATGATGAGATCTTCTATATAGTCTGGTTTTCTATAGTAAATGCTCATATTGACAGTATTAGGTGCAATGTACTTTGTGTCTATAAGGATGGGACCATGTTTTCCTTCACAGGTTATAATTGATCTTTTGAATAACTATACATACTATCCTAGTGGAGGGTGCAACCGATCACTCATCAATTTTCTATCCACACCCTGGTAAGGTGGATGAGAAGAGTCCAACCATTCCTTTACTAGTGGATGTTTATGGGGATATATTTCGTAAAAATGATGCAGTACATCCCCATCAAAGGGAGGTAGACTTCAGAATCGGCATATACCCCAGGATGTCACCAATATCCAGACCAGCATATCGGATGGCTCTCATAGAGCTCAGTAAGATGAGGTTATAGTTGGAGGACTTGCACGATAAGGGCTCAGTGGGGCCCAACGTTTCACCATCGGCATCCTTAGTGTTTGTTTCCAAGAAGGAAGACTGGATTTTGAGGCTGTGCATGGAATTTTGGTGCCTGAAAAAGGTGAATATGAAGAAAGAGTATCCACAACCAAGAATTGATCACCTCTTCGATCAAATGATGGGAGCGAGGTAGTTCTTGAAGATAGACATCAAATCAGGCTATCATCATCTTCGGGTACAAGATGAAGATGTACCGAAGACTTCCTTTAAATGCGGGTATGGCCACTATGAGTTTTCTGGGATTTCTTTTGGTGTTACCAATTACCTAGTAGTGTTTATGGGACTCATTACTAGGATCATCCCTTCATACCTTGACTGGTTCATCGTAGTCTTCATTGATGACATCATAGTGTACTCAGCGTCAGAGGAGGATGATGCTACACACCTGCAGATAGTTATGGATACCCTCTGGGAGAACCATCTTTATGGGATGCTCTTGAAGTACTAATTTTGGATTCAGTAGGTCCACATTCTACCAAATTAACATGGAGGATGGAGTTGCAGTGGATATGTAATGGATATAGGCAGTACTTCCTAGGGAGCCACTGAGGAACGTGACTGAGGTGTAGAGTTCCGTAGGGTTGGATGGAAACAATAAGAGGGTTTTTCTAAACATTTCCAGAGTACCATCACCTTTATATACATTGACCCAGAGGGACATCCTTTCATGTTAACGGAGAAGATTCAATAGATAATCCAGGTTATGATGTGGAGACTGATGAGTTCCCCCATCTTGAGACTACTAGAGGAGGGCATTGGGAATGTAGTTTTCAGCGATGCATTAGGGACCAGAATGGGTTGCGTCATGATATAAGAGAGTAAAACGATCACCTTTGGCTCACAGATGTTTTTCAATCATGAATATAATTACGCGACCCCTTCTATGGAGTTAGCTGTGGTGGATTTTCTTTAAAGATGTGGAGTCACTACTTGATGAAGGAATAGTTTATCGTATACTCCAACAACAAGAGTATTAGGTATATCTTTACATAGATGGACATGAACATCAGACAAAAGAGATGGATGGAGTTCATCCAATTCAATGACTTTGAGATAAAATATACTCTTGGGAATGAAAACATGTTGGCAGACGCGCTAAACCGAAAGTCTGGTTTACAACTGCAAATTGAGGCGATGGAGCAGTTACCCACGATGTAGATATCCTTTATGGATAATTATAGAGAAACCTACCTTCATTAGATGACTATCACTCCACAAATCTTACAACTATTCAGGAAGGAAAAATGTTTGGATTTTGAATCCATGGATGGAGATTCCTAGTTATCCTCACGACAATCTCTTGATATATTTCCAATAGGTGGAGAGCACACCATCCCTTTCATAGGACACATCATAGTCACGGTGGCATTGTTGGAGGAGGTTTTTATGGGTTTCCATACATCCCCTTTGTTGGTAAATCTAGGAATGTAAAATTTGTATCAGGACCTCCAACTTTATTTTTAAAGGTCAGGGATGAAGAAATCATTGGTAGAGTTCATTTCACAATGCCTTGATTTTCGGTAAGTGAAGGTTGGGCAACGGGTTCCAGCTGGCTTGGAACAACCACTTGAGGTACCAGAGAGGAAGTGGGATGGTAGATTGAATGATTTTTTGATTGGTTTACCATGCATTTACAGGGGCCATGATTCCTTCCGGGTGATCGTTTATTGACTCACCATGTCGGGTAAGTTCTTATCCATTTGAGAGTAGGGATTAGTAGAGTGATTCAGATGCCTCTATATCCATGAGATAGTGCAGCTTCATGGCCTTCCCTCGGTAGTAATCTCAGATCATGATAAAAACTTTATGTAATGGCTGTGGAAGGAATTTTCATAGGTGTTTGGGACATAGTTTCACATGAGCACCGCCTTTCACCCTCCGAAAGGTGTTCAGACGGAGAAGACCATACAGAGCTTGGAGGAAATGCTTCATGCTTGCGTACTTGAATTCAGTTTCAATTAAAAGGACTACCTACCACTGGTGATGTTTTCATACAATAACATTTGTCGCTACACCACTGACATGGCACCGTTTGAGGCCTTGTATTAGTGGCAATACAGATCACCCCTATTTTGGACAGACCTAGGGGAGTCAACACTCATGGTTCCAAAGTTGGGACAGGCTACCACTAAGATGGTGTGTACCATCTAGGGGTTGAAGAGTACATCACAATTTAGGAAAAAAATTATTCTGACCGGAGATACAGACCCTTGGAGTTTGAGGAGGGATACCATGTTTTCCTTCGGGTCTCACCCCATTGGGGACTGCAAAGATTTGTCTGGGTTGGAAAGGTATTTCATTGGTTTATCAGAACTTTTCAGATTCTTAGTAGAGTTAGAATGGTGCCTTAATCCCTAGCTTTTCCCCCATAGATGCATCAGGTGCATGATGTTTTTTAGGTCGTGTAATACAAGAGGTACATACACGATCTATCACATGTTATCGAATGGGGAGAGCTATAAATGGGAAATGGTGCAACATTTTTTTTGTGTCAATTAGAGATATGGGATCAACATGGGAGGGTCCTTCAAGGATGGTCAATTCCTATGGATAACATTTAGTGGAAGCACGAGAATCTCTTGGAATGAACATGGGAGTGGGACACTCAAATACATGATCAGTACACCCATTTGATTGATTATCCTTGTTTTGGATAATGAGGATGTGAAACCAAAAAATGGGGATTGATTTAATGTCTCGGATATTCAATGTACTTTTTTTAAATTTATATGGAATTATTTTGAGGGGATACCCTTTAACGACACCAGATTCTGAGGCCTAGTGAGCCGAGAATAGAATATTGAACAGTTTGTGAGTTCCTTCAAATAAATGTGCAAGTGTATTTTTCTATATTTTAAACTATTTCTCCAATCAAAAATATGAGGGCACCGTTGAACTCAAAATGATCGTATTTTACTAGATTGGACATAACATTGACCATCAAGGGTCTACTAGAAAAGTTATTTTTTGGACCTTTTGAAATAAAATAAAATAACATAAAAATATATTTTATTTACTTTTTCCAACCCTTCGGCAGTGTAATGGTGGTGTTGTGGTGCGATGATGAAGTGACGAAGAGACGCAATATATGAACCACATTAATGGATCACAAACGTGCAATGTAAGGATTAATTAAATGAAGTGTGACAACATGACAACACAATGTATCAGAAACATTGTTATGTTTTTGCTTTTAATCAGTTAACGTGTTGGAGAAAGGAGTGTCAATTAGTTGAATTCCTCTGACAAACCAACATTGATAATTCTCTCCAAAGATGAATGAGGAATTCTGGTGAATCTCCAGCGGCTTCGATGCACCTCAATGAATGGAACCAAAAAGCGAAAAACACCAACAAATCTTGAATCCTCATGGGCAGAGCACTTCAATGAAGAACACATCTTAGGTAGGGGTTGGATTTTGGTTTATGCTTCCCTGTTCTTTTTTTTAAATGATGAACGTTGATCAACACAAGAATAGTTTTATCCACAGATCACTTTTCATTGTGGTCGGGAACTCTTCTTGTGGTTTTGTGAAATGATTATTTGTTAAATTCTGAAATAAATTCAATTCTATATCCTATGTCTCTAAACTACTATCACAGAGGGCACATGATGACATTAACAAGGCCCGAGACTCTCCACATTGTGCATTTTTTTCATTATTCATTACCACATATTCTATGTGGCAGTAAGGAGGAGTGAATGTCATTGCTGGGAAGATATCATCCCTCAAAGGCTTTTGGAGAAAGCAGTGCAATGATTGGACCACCATATCTGACCTGGTGGTCCGTTGAAGAACCTTTCGGCAGTGGCCACTATGGGAGGGTGGCAGTGAACCATGATGGCATACTGGAAGAAGTGTTGAGCCCAACTTGGGCCTCAGCTGTGCAACAAGAGCCAGTGACCTCTGTGTCGGAAACAGGTGGATGTGGCACCACGCAGTGTCACATATAGAAAAGGCCACCGTCAATCAGTCGTGATATAGTCGGTTGCCTCATAGGATGACCCATGGGGCAGGGGTAGGGGGACGCAACCATGAAAGATTAAGTCCACCTATGGTAGAATGGGAAGGGCACATGCCTCCCCCACAGGACAGACCAGACCGAACCCATCTCGAGCTGGATATGGGTTAGTTTGGTTTGGCAGACCTGGGTAGTGTTGGACAAGACCCAGAACCCACCAGCCCCTTATCAAAAAACTCCAAAATCATTCAAATCGGTCGTCCTATTGTTGATCTGTTTGTAGATTTGGGAACCTCAAACCAAGGATGATATTTTGAAATATTTTATGTATGATTTCATGGAAGTTGATGTACGAATAATGGATTGAGAAGAAGTACTCCCAAATTCATGCATAGTACGTGCGGAAACCCTGCGGTTGGATGAGACCTAAAGACTGCTGACAAGCGATGTAGTGTGCATCAGCTACGATGGCCCAATGGTAAGGGGATCTGTGTGACCCAGAAGGACCATGTTTTGGAGTGGCCCAGTGTGACCCAACTAACCCATGGTATTTGACAGGTGGATAACCTCACTATGGTTGAGGTGGGAAGCAGCTCTATGTGACCCAGAATGCCCACGGTGGGGAGTGGTTCTATATGACCATGCATACCCTTGGTTGTCATCTGAGATAAGTAACACAACAACCCATGGATAGTGTGATGTGGCACTGTGTGACCCTTTAGGGTCTTTATACTCATTGAGGTGGAGTTCTCCAGCTGCCCAAGGTGTTCAGTGATATAACTGATTGTCCTACTTTTAATACCCTAGATTATACTTGGTGTAAGTTGCCTTGCTTCATGATCATGCTTCATGATCATTCTTCAAGGTATGTTTTTGGATTTCAATGTGGTCATTCCTTGTTGGTTTGGGGACCCTAATAAGTATTGTTTACTCACCCCTACATAGGCTTTTTTCGTTGGTGTTGTGTCTGGTGTAGATTACCGTAACATTGACGGAGGACTTGGTGGCCCCAGACCTGGTGCTGCCCTGTGACACCAGGAAGGTGCAGAATATTTCTATGGATCCCAACATCTACTATATACTTACCCATCAGGTAGAGTTTTCAACAGATGGGATTATGAGTTTCTTTCTAATTTCCTGTTTAGTTCATCATTTGTTGGATTTGTATTGTGGCCCATTTGACCTATAGTTTGTAGTTTTACTCAATGGTTGTTTAGTGGAACGTATGTTTATCATTCTAGAATTGGGACTGGGTTGTGTCTGCATGAATAATCATACTTCAGAAAATGCCTCCCACTTACAAGTTGAGCTTTCGGTTCTAGTCAGAAATATCTAGCCATTAGGAGCCAGGCCCAGAGGATGTCAAGGAATGTGCCCCGAGGGTTGGGTCGTGACAATAAATTGGATAATTAGGGATTATAAAAATAATATCATAAGGACTACATATTGACCCTCAAAAATGTGTTTATCCAATTTTATGTATGTATTATATAAATTTCAATCCAATTATTTCATTTATAGCCTCTGGGTTCCCTATATCATTGAGTTTGTCCATTATAATAATTTATTAAAATATAAAGAATAAAATATCTCATTATTATTTTTGTATATATAATAGCCTGGGAAATGGATAAAAAATTATTTTTCTATAAATAAAAATTTTAAATATAAATAATTTTCATTATCATTGTAATATGTTTCAAATTTATTGTAGAAAAATAATTACCATAAATGATTATACAATGATGAAACAATATTTACTCAATTAAATGAAAAAAAATAAAATATTTTAAAAATATAACATGTAAAATGATTTGGAATAATAAATGAGTTCCATGATTTTGTTAATTAAAAATGACATGTTATTGAGGTTTGAATGTAATATATTGTAACATATTTCTTTCATGTTTTTTTTCAATTCCACATCAAGAGAATAGTTCCAAATTTAACATTAATAATATTTTATAATAATTAATATTTGATTAAATAATTATAAATTACTAAAAATTATATCATGTGGATATTTATTTTTATATGTTTTTGATTATCCAGAATGTTAAATTTTATTTTCCAATATTCCATTTATTGTAACACTATTTATCACTTATGAGTAAACACTTTTTTTATCTCATTAATTATCAAAAGGTGTTAAGTTAGTTAAAATAAAAAATTAGTGAAAAAAAACATAAACATGTCCGTAGTTAATTTTATGAAATTTATTTTAATACATACTCACCCAAAATTTCAAATCAATCATTTCATATACATTTTTCATTAGTAAATAATTTATATTTATTTGATACTTTAAGATATTCCAAAAGTTTCCCTCCCCTCACTTATAAAAGGTAACCTCTTCTCCGTTTTTAAAAAAATATTAAAATACTTTTGGATCAAAAAATCCCATAAAAATCCGCTAGGTACCATACATCCCATTTCCTATAGGTCTTTTTAATTATAAAACCTGTATAGAAATGATATTAGTCCAAATATAAAGAGGTTTTTCAAAAAAGAGGTATTGTTTTTAATGGAGAATTTTTATTTACGTATTCTACTACCTACATAAAATGGTATTAAACCCTGATAATATAATTAAGTCAGAATATCATAGGTAATGAGATTTTTTGTGTTAATTTCATTCCATATATCCATCTCCTCTTTAATCAAATGGGAAATGAAACTATCTTTATTGTATATAGTAGACTACAATCTCATGAACTTATGTAATTCAATTTCAATTACCACCGCTCCCTGATGATTTTAACGATGGATTTACTATATATATATATGATGTTAAAGAAATATTTATCATTCTAAAAATATAATATATCATTTAATTTCTTACATTTCGATTCATCTAAAAATTAAAATGTAATTCATGTGTATATGTGGATTACCACTTCCTCGATGGGATGTCAGTAATTTTTCATAACAATGTCACATGACTTCAATTTATAAGTGTATTGGAAATAATATTTATGACATGAATATCATGTTGGAAATATAAAATAATAAATATATTGTTTCAATCTTGATTCTTCATGAAATGGAAGTGTTTTTCATGAATACATGCGGTTTACGGTCTTCATGATTATAATATAGATCATTTTTTATAACCACAAGTAATGGTTCATTTAAAAAATTAATTGAAATATTTGAAAATTATACTCATGTCATTATTATTCTATATATTGTGAAAGAGTGAAATCTTCTAGATTAATCAAAATACAAATTCATTTTGGATATATGAACTGAATGTCATAAAAATTTCAGACATGGTCAAAAGTGATAATGTAAATAAATATAACATGGAGTTAAATAGAATAAAAGAATAAAAACAGGGAAATATTTTTAATAAATTAAATAATTATTATATGTTTATTATTCATTCTGATAAAGAATGTACTGGATGATTCAGGTTGGATGTAATGGCTTTTGACTCAATTTTCATGTATTGAGGAATATGTTATTATTATGCACCTAATTTTTTTATATAGCGAATATAATGACCCTTATACATATCATATCATGAACCATTTATAATTCATGGTATTTTATGTTTCAATTTGGATTAATTCATACAATTTTGTCTTTCTTGAAGGTTTCCAAGTTGTAAAGAGTTTCATAAGTCAATTTATTTTCATTGGCTAATATTACTTTTTCATTTCCCTTGATAAATAAATATTGTTTGTGTATTTAAATTTTATTATATTATAGTATATTTAATTTTTTTTATGTGTATCTCAACTTCATAATCATAATCTATTGAATTTTAAATTCACACTCCGATAGTGTTATCTCTATAAGATATTGCATCTCAATTTCCACTCTATTGAGACATGTTTGTTATTATGAACCTTTTTATATATATGAGATGTATCTACTTCCCATTGATATGTTATATTATGAAACTAATTATATTAATGGTATTTAAATTTTTTGTTGAATTTATTTATTTCTTTAGGGTTATGATTGAAAATCTACCAAATTCGTGGGGGTTTACTTCACAATCTAATCATTATAAGGGATTATTTATGTTTAATTCTACAATGGGGGAATTATATAATATCGCTATATTAAATCGAATATATTTATCATCCTATATTAATTTATTTAAATTAGAATTATTTTATTTAACTTCCACTATTCAAATACTCATGATATAGTAATTATTTTATCAAGGAAAACTGATTTTTTATATACTTATTAGGGGATATTTTCCTTCCATATCAATGTTATCCATAAATTGTTTAAAATAACTTTGTTAATTTTATCCAACTATTTATTAAAAAGTTTTTCTTGAGTTTCCCATTTTATAAAATGGGTTAAAAGGAATTTTCTTATCATTTTCATATCAAGAAACATTTTGGCTTTTTACCAAAAATGTAAAATGAATTATTATTTTAACATGGTTGATGTGAACACAATTTTCATTCCATCATGACCAATAATTAAATTTATGATTAAATTAAATGTTTACAAGGTTCATTGAAAATAAATTGTTTCCTTCATATTCATCAAATTTTTAGTCAGTAAAATTGATTTTTAATTGGAAAAGGATATTTTACTAAACAATATTTGAAAAGTCCATTTTATGGTATTTTAATTAATCACTGAAAATATCTCTATTTTTTTAATTGTACTCCATTAGGGATATGTTATAATTTAAACATCTTAATTCTTTTTATGGATGGTTTATGATCTACTTCACTTGTGAATTAATTGAAATTAACATTCATTATTAATATTTTAGTCATTAAATTTCTATGGAAACATTTATTTCTTTATTATACATAGATATTTTATTTCCACTAAATAAAAATATTATTTAACATAGATATGATTATTTATTCAAATTAATGTCAATTATAGATACATTTATTTACTAGGAATGTTATTTGATTGATTGGGGAAAACCCTGATAAATATATATTCTCTACATGATATATAAATTTTTTGATATATAATATTGTTAATGAATTCAATTGATAATTAAATATATTATGAATTAATTAAACATATAGTAATGGATGGGTCTAAAATATTTATATCCCTCAAAAATTATATAGTATCACAAGATGAATCAGTTGGAAAAATAAAATGTGTTTTTGTTGTATTCCTCCCCATAGATTATACTTTATTATATTATTGACTTCATGATATTGAGATCATTATAATTGAGATCATAACATCCAATATTATGAAATTATTTAATTCATCATTCAGTTATTACTATCAAGGAGAATAATTTATTGATATTATCCATTGATGCATTTCATTGCCAAGTTATTGGTTATAGGGAACATGTTTTCATTTATTTACATTTTCATACTGATTATGACTTATTCAATCAAGATAGATTCCACTATATATAACCCTTTCTAAGTATCTAACCTCAACCTCATTTTTTTCCTTTCCATATTATATTAATAAGAAATACTTTAATGAATTTATAGAGGTTGGATATTTAATTTCATTGTATTTTTTATTTGATTTTTTCAAATGAAAGGTTTGATTCAAGTATGTGTCAATTTTTCCAATACTAGAAAACTATTTTTCCCATTGTGGGATGATTAATTGTATCTAGTTCCATTATAATAATGTGAAAATAATCTCTAGGATAGAATGGTTGGGGTCATTACATTTGGTATCAGAGTATGTTTATTATAATTCTTGGGAAATAGATTTAGGAGAACAATGATTATTGAAATTAAACTTATGACTAACGTAGAGGATCTGTCTACGTATAGAATAATAATAAAAATAATGGTAGGGTAAAAATTATATAGTTTTCCTATAAAATCATACCTCTAGGGATACTACAAGTGGTTTTTTGGCACCAATGAATCATGGGGTAATAATCCATAAAAGAGGTGGTTGAGTATTTCTCAACCATCATTCTGGTTCATATTCTATGTTCCCTTATTTCAAACTTGTTTTGACACTCATAGATGATACGATTTGGTTAATATATTTTTTATTTACAAACCATTATTATGAATGAGTGAATAAAACATATGAAAACATGTGATATGTGATAGTGATATGAGATATACCAAAAGTGTATTTGGTTGATAATTCAAAGGCTTATCAAATATTTAAAGGCAGAGATGCCCCTTTTGAGTTTTTTTATTATGGTAGTTTATTCAGATTAAGGATATATTAAAATTATTTTATGGTAATAAATCCCTTTGTTCTATATATGTTTTAGTGAAAATGTTATTTGATTAACAATGATTTTAGATTTTATAGACACAGATTTAACGTTAATGGTAACCCTTAGGGTTTATAGGGTCCTTCATTATTAGGATTAGTTTTTAGGTTATCACCGTATTTTTTGTGAAATTATGAAAATTATATTTACATAGGTTTAGAAAAAATTAATTATGTCACATCCATCAATGTAACATGGTTTAAGCCCCAAACTGAAGGGGGTTAATGTTGAAACACCCCACTAGCCTCCATGATGTCATGGTTAATATTAAATTATTTATATTTTAATTATTTGATGAATAAATAATAATGAAATGGATTACGTTGAAATATGGGTGTTACTATTGATGTTTTAGATATTAATGATATATATTGGATAACATGTGAAATCCATTTTGGTTTTGAGTAATATTTACAAATATATGGAATGACTTTTCACTCTTTTATATATATTATGATCTAATAAAATTTAATTTTTGAGTTTCCGAAAAAAAATCATCTTAAATAGTTATTATTTTTAGTTAGAAATAAAATAGATATTAATCTATGCACAACCAAAGGACAAAATTGTTATTATGAAATAAAATTATATCATCTAAGTATATTTTCTAGTTTAATCTATCATAGTTGTAAAATAATCCCTCATATTTTAGAAAAGGATCGTAAAATAAATATGCTATACATTCATCTTAATATCCAATTATTCATTTTTATTTTCACCCATTATTGATTTATAGCTTCATCGTCATTAACATTATAATTACCATATTCCCTATCACTCTCTATTAGTCTTGAGAGGTTATTTCTCTCATATATGTCCATATTTTAAATAACCCTTATTTTCTCCTATTTTTAAACATAGATGGTTTTATTTTTGATGAACTTTATATTTCACATTCCCACTATTTATGAGGAATAATTATTATCCCTTCTTACGATATGGGATTTCCATAAAATAAATTTTAAAATGAAATAATTTCGATTTTTAAAAAAAAAGTTAAAATTGTGAGCATGAAATTTATTGGAGGGGAGAAAATAACACATTGATATTTTACAATAATAAAATTATGTTCAGTCATCACATAGGACACAAGATACAAATATTAAAAAATATATATATATATTATTTTAATATGATATTTATATCATAGCTTCTGAATTTTTGGATAAAAATTATAATGACTCGGCCTTAAAAATTACATATTCTTCATATTTTAAGTTAGATTTATATTTCTATCATTCCAAAAGATCATCTTGGTTTACAGTTATACAGAATTAGGAAAAACTATTAAATATTTATCCCATACATTACTTGTGGATATTTATATTTAGTATCCATTACATTAATTATAAATTGCTAAAAAAACATGGTTACGAATTGTGAAAAAATAATCAATATTTTCCGTATGATCTCATCCTTATCCGTATTCCTCCATAAACCATATATAGACATTTAAAACATGCGATGAATATAAAATCTCACTAAGTTACACAAAATAAAGAAAAATATTTGTACAGTGAAAACCCATAAAAAAAATTTCATGAAAATATACCTTTTACCCTAAAAAATAAATTATTATTTCTGAAATATCGACATCTTACCTTTTTATAATAAAAATATTTTCCTAAAGTCTCTTATCCAAGAATATAAGATATAAATAAGTAACCTAGGAAATCATTTTACATTTCAACGTACATATAGAATAACCAATATGGTCAAATACCATCTCCGGGCTACACAATTCATTGGAGGTTATAACATAACCACTCGTCCTTTGTTTATCACAAGACCACCAATCATTGGTTTATAATGTAACCACCCTTAAGATTTTTTTCATGGATCTACTTATAATTACTTTATAAAAAACCATCAATCATAATATAAATTTTCCAATACCAACAGTGTTAATCATAAATAATGAAGTGTTATATCATAAAACACTCTTTGAAGAAAATAAATATTACATTTTAAAATCACTCAGTTTAGAAAACATTACTAATATAATGGAAACCATTTTATTTGAATGAAACCAAATCAACATGTAAAGTAATCGTAAAAATATTTAGGAGAAATGAATATAGGAAATTACAAACATTAAATATATGTAATAAAAAATTACTATTTTACTTTTGAAATAAGTAACATTAAAATCTTTTTTTAAAAGGAATTCCCCTTACAAATATATTACCAATGATGTGATCATAAATAAAATGAATCAATTATTTTTAACCATTATAAATCCACATAAAAAATTTTATATAAAAATAATATATTTAAGAATAATTTCATACATAATCAAACCACTTCATAATCAACGATGTAGATGTTTAACCCAAAGAATGTATATTCAGTTAATAATTCCCTAATATAAAACCTTAAAATTATCCATTTTTTAAACCAAAGAGAAAATTTAAAAAATTAAAATATTATGTCCTTAATTTATAAATAATTTCATTCATAAATATAATTCTGTAAAAACATTAACATTATATCGTAATATTTAATAAATAGATCATTAAAACATTTAACGGTTGGGTTTTTTATCATGATTTCCTTACCTTGTGTTCGAATGCTATTCACTAGTTCTTAATGTTCTAGAAAATAATGTTAGATTAATTAATTACATACTTAATATCATTATACATATATATTGTTTTTATAATTTTATTTTTTTAGGTATTTCTTTTTGATGAATTATAAAGAACAATTTCGTCATTCTGAGAGACTTTATTTCGGTGCTTCGTAGCCGGTTCACTTGAGTATAACTATGGATGTTATTAAAAAATAGAAATCAATCTACAGATGTATAATGAAATGTTATTAATTAATGTAAAAAATTATAAATGGCCTCATATTTCATTTTTATTACTTGTATAAGAATGATTCATTTGATAAAATGGTAAATGAAAAATAGTTTTTTTATTTTGAAGGTTTTTTCAACCATCACAATCTAACTTCATTTTTATATTCTGCTGGTATATTAGTTCTAAAACAAGAAATTAGTTAATATATAGATATTTTGTTTATACTTAACCAGAATAAAAGTTTTATTACCATCTATATTTATATTAATGTAAAATGAGAAATCATTATCCACCAAGATGATTAACCGCCAAATAGTGGAAAATTGGTTAATTACTTTGAGTATGAGGATATAAAAATTGGGATGGATATAAGATATTACATTATAAATATAAAATTACATTGTATACATGGTAGTATAGTTATAATACTTTTATTTATGATTCATGTGAGAAGAAGGTAGAATAAAAAACAAATTAAGAGAGCTGGTTTGAGAATGTTACATCTTGAATATCATCAATTTGAAGTCTCCTTAAGGTCCATAAATTTGGTATTTTAGTGAGACTAAAAGCAGATAAACATTTTGATAGTAGAAAGGAATTTTTTTGGTAGTTATTTTAAAATATTCAAGGTTTTTTAACAATAAAGGGTCGATATAAGGGTTGTTAATACTAGAGGAGGGGTGGGTTTAAGTTATTACATATTGATTAATTTAGATTTAATGTCAACCACATTTGGGAGGAATTAATTCCAATTAATTATACTGGTAATTAATTATTAAAATCATATTATTTTCATGAAACAAATCAACCACCCATTTAAAATTCTAGTTTTTAGGTATTTTATGATTTTACCTTTTAACTTTAACAAATTTTATTGTTTTTCCAATATTGTGGGGAATATTTTTTTCCACAATAACTTTTTTATGTTTAAAAATTAAAATGGCCTTAATATATAAAATTTAATTGATGATTATATATATGAATTAAATTTTACAAAATTCAATTCATATAATTCAAAAAATAAAATTTAAAACAAAACCCAATGACCCAATGAAATCGTAAGTATTCAAAAAGTGTGTTTTCATGAAAAATATTGTTTTATATTATCTCTATGATAAAAAATTATCATTATATGAAAATAATTAAATATTTAATGATATATAATACATGTATTTAATTCGATAATTTCAGATTGTGTAGTATATAAATTATTTAAAAAGAAGAATCATTATGTACTCTAACCAGTTCTCTTAAAAATTCCTTTTATGAACCCAATATTTAACCTATTCTGAAATAAAATATGAATTTGATTAAATAGAATTTATGAATGTGAAATATAAATAAATAACACTTATGTTATATAATATCATATTTAAACCAAAATGGGACTTTTGAAATGTCTAATTTTTTAAAAATTGATGTCTTTTTTACAAAAATTGTAATATTTTAACAAAAATTTATATTTTTCATTATTCACTAAAACCCAAATATTTTATAAAAAATTAAAAAAATAATTGAATGAAAAACATGATATTTTGAATTCATATATTATTTATATTTAATGAAATTCGTTTCTTACATTTTTAAAATTTATATATAATATTAAATTGTAAAATTAAATAAAAACATGTTCTTGATGTAAATATTTTATGAAGAAAAAAAATTATTTAGTAAAGATTTGAGTGATTTTTTAAAAATAATTAATTTAAACCTTACCAATGTGTAAATTTTTTTTGTTTTTCATAGTTTTTTTAATATTCTTCATACGTTGCTATTTTATTGCTAGATTATAATGGTCACGTTTAATTAAAAAGATTTTGATGTTTTAATATGAACGATATTGTTTATCTTTTACACTATCACTGATCATACTTGATTATAAAATTTTGAAACGTTCATACCCCTCCCTTTAATAATTTATCCCTTCATATTCAATTTTTTATCAAATATATGGTTTTGACTTTTCAAATTTCCTTTGTTAGAATCCCACATCCAAAAATGGCTCCATAAAACATCAACTTTAAAATTGAGAAATGAAAAGTATTAAGGTCATCAAGAATAACATATAATACGATTACATAATGAAAAAAATTGACCTGGAAGAGAAAATATAACACTCAAGGAATAATATAGAGTTATGAAAAAAATGTGATAAATGCATAAAAAACTATAACTCTCTATTGGGTTTAAAAGGCCATTGATTTATTATTATGATAATTAAAAGAATAAAATTTTTTATTAATAATTTTTCATTCATTGATTAATTATTTGAATAAGTAGAATACTAACATGGGAAAATATATTACATGAAATGTATTAATTCATCCATTAATCTATTTCTAACAAAATATTATCTCTTTTTCAAACAATGGGTATTCTAGATGATTTGTTCATACCTGAAACATCAAAATGAACTTATACAAGTCAAAAAATACAAAAAAAGTAGAACTATCTATTCCACTTACATTTAGTAATTAATGAAATAAAAAAAATGGTAAGTACAATATAATATAAATTTTCAAAAATATTAAATCTTGTAGTAACAAAAATCTACTTTAATATCCAAAATCCAACGAAAATAGACAATGTTTAACATAGATCATTCAACAAACCACTACCATTAAAATTCCACAAAAAATTATAGAATATGATGAAAACTGAAAAATAGAAGGAATTTATCCCATAATCATCCAAGATAATATTAATATTAATTTTCAAATAATATAAATCACTCTAATATTCACATACTAATATGTAACATACCAAATTACATAATCAAAATGATATAATAATTATTTCCATAAATAACTAATGTCACCATAAGTCATATATGCTTCCAAAATCTAATAAAAACATAATTTATCAAATAATGTACAATAGTATTTTATTTACATTAATTATAAAAGGTTCCTAAAATAGTGAACGTATTTTGAAATTTCATTAATTACTTAACCATCAAATTATTTTTCCAATCCCATAGTTATCTATAAGATAAAACATGTGTTCCAAAAAAACAAAAATTTCATTGATGAAAACCTCTAACTAAAATAGAAAAATATCATAATAATCAGGGATTCACATAGTCCATTGGTAGGTGATACACCGTTATGGCCTATCAGTTGTGGGTTCAATCCCTGTTGCCTTAATGAACATGATGGGTCGTCACACTATTTTTGGAATGTACATCTATAAAACTATATTAATTATAATTCTTATAAAATTAAATCAATGTTAGAAATAGCCTCATAATATCCTAAATATATTTAACCTTCTAGGTTCTCTAAACCTTCCATTTTTCATCCTAAAATAATATGAACTCGTAATTATCACTTATTTTGAGATCTAATTAACAAAAAATATTGACAATTCCTTTAAAGTTATCTCTATAAAATGTAAATTCATTGTTCCTCAAATAAAATTTTTGATATAATAAAATTATGTTTTAGTTGAACCTAAATAATTTATATAAAATTAATAAATATCTCGCAAAAATTATTACATTTTCATCACTTATTAATTGTTTTAAATCCATCTACTATATGATTCATATTATTTAGAAAATAATGCCTTGTGTTGAAGAATCCTTAACAATTCTTTTATTCACATAAAATTTATAGAATAACTCTATATCATAAATTTTTAAACTCAATACATAATTACATATTTCATTAAACATCCTTTGAAACCCATTAACCATGTTTCATCATATTATTCATTCCTATGTTATTCCTGTAATCAAGTATATGGGTTGTATCCATATGACTCATCAAAAAAATTATAAATTGTTTAGAAGGGAGAAAAAAAAGAAAACAATGACAAATTTAAATCAAGATATCATGATTTCTTTGATATCCCATTTATCATCAACTTCCAGATGTAAATGGTATTATCCTTTATGGATATTCCCATTCTAAGATAGTTGGTAATATTTTGATTTTCAAATAAAATGAAAAAGATTTCATGAACCATAGGGTTTTTTTATTAAATAAAAGGTGATGGACAAGTCAAATAGTTTCTTATAAGGGATTTTAGAATGCAATGTTTTTTTCAAAATCAATGAAATTTTATTTTTCTGCAGAAGTGATAATCATATCATGAAGTGCTAAGAAGGTTTCATAATACTTCATTTCTTCTATTTAGATAAATGACCATTAATTTATATAAAATAACATCATTAAAAAATAAATTTAATTATTACATGTTAACATGAATATGGTCTTCATAATTATGATACCCATAGAAACAATACAATACAGTAACCCTCAAACTAGTTATAAATAAATAGATTACCTTTCTAAAACTACACATAAAAAATTTATTAATCTCAATGAAATCCATCACATTAAACAACTAATCAAGTTTATAAGACATTAAACATTTAACAATGTATCAAAATTTTAACCGTTTGATGATATACATAACACTTAATAAATCATTATAATCTCTAAAGTTATCTAAACCCTACTCTGATTCCAACTATAAGAACCCAGCCTTAAAAATAAAAAATTCTGTTAAATTTAAAATAATATTTAATTTCATTCATAACAATATAACTTTTAGGTTTTGAGTGTTATATAATTTTTTATAAAACATAAATAGTAAACACATAAATTAAATTGGGACACTTATACACAATTTCCATTAATTCCATAAAACAAATGTATTAAAATTATAGTCTCTTGTAATGAATAATATTCAATATTATCTCCTTGCTCTCATACTTGTCCATAATAATCCATAAAACCTGTGAAAACAATTTTAAAACATGGTACGATTATAAATTCTCAATAAGACACATAAATTAAAAGAAAAGTGTTTTACCCATTGGTACCCATAAAAAAATTCTCATGAAAACATATCATTTTTCTCTGAAAAAGTAATCATCATTTCAAAATTATCATTTGATTACCTTTCCAAATTTAAATTAATTTCTGGAAAAATCACAACAAATAATATAATATAAGATAATTTAATCCCACTTATAAATGTTATAGTCAATATGGTCAAATTTTATCTCTGATGTACCCAATGCATTTAAAGATATAACATAACCACCCATCCTTGGTTTATCATATACCTACACATAATTTGTTAATAACGTTACCATCCACATTTGGATCATCATGGAACAAAACATAATTAGTTTATAATAGAACTACCATTCATCATTTAAATTTCCCAATGACTGTAACATATTCATAATTCTAGAACTCCTGCATCAAAAAAAAAATCTTTTAGTAAAATAATCATTCTTTTTTGAAATCACTAATCATTAAAAAAGTCACACGTATAATAGAAATAAATTTCATTCGATATATCCATTAAAACATATAAATTAAGCCTCAAAATTGTATGGTGACATGATGTAAGAAAATTCTATTCATACCAGATATGTAATAAAAATCATTTTGACTTAAAAAGAATCATCAAAAGATATTTTTATAGTAAAATCCCTTACAAATATCATATCATTGGAGTGGGAATATATAAAATTAACTGATTTTATGATTCCACATTAATACCAAATAAATCATTAGGATATTCAACCAATGTTATTCAAAATTCATTTCAGAAAAAATCATATCATGACATAACCAATGATGTTGATGGTTAACCCAAATAATGGATATTGGGTTAATAATTCCCTTACATAAAACAATAAATGATCCGTTTTGGAAGACATTTGAGAAAAATAAAAAATTTTACTTTTTAAAGAATTTATAAAATTATATGTAAATTCATAAAAATAATTATTAAAAAAATTTTAGATCAAATAAAATGATATTGAATATAATTATTTAAATCATTTAATACAAGTTTTTTTTAAGTAGTCACATACCATGTGTCTGAATGTTCTTAACTTTACATTAATGTCATAGATAACCAAGATATATTCATATGTTACTTAATTAATGACCTTTTATATTGATATATGAATCATTATAATTTTATTTCCTTCATTTATTCCTATTTAGATGATTTTTACCGATAAATATTTTCCATATCGGATCATTTTATTCAAGTATTCATGGTCAGTTCATGTGAGAATAATTATGGATGTTTGTGTGAAATGTGTATAAAACACCACTAGTGAAATGAAAAGTTATTAATGAAAATATATAATTATTATTGGTCCCATATATATTTTTCTTTCTTGTGTGATGGTGACTAATTTGAAAATAAATGTTAATGACAACTTGTTTGTTTATTTTGGCCGTTTTTTCCAATCATGGCAAACTAGTTTCATTTTATGTAGTATTATTTCTATATAAAAGGTATGGAACCTAAATTAAGTTATAATATAATTACTAAAATATAATTCAATAAAATTAATTTAAATTACATTCAGACATCAAGGTAGTAATTGAAAACAAAAATGAATTATCCTAGGAGACAGTTAACCACCATAATTAAGATGACGGTTTCATTTCCATGATATGTAGAGATAATAAAAGGGATGTATATAATATTTTAAATTACTAATAAATAATTTTATTATATACAATATATATGAATTATAATTAATTTAAGGAAGATTTATTTGAGCTGGATGTGGAATAAAAAAATAATCTATGAGAGAAAATTTCAGAATGTTTCCACTTGAATATCACCCCTTTAAAAGATCCCTTACTAACATTGGATGTTGTCATTTGCGGATTCCTGAAGCATTGTAACGTGTTGAGAATATGTAATAGTGTATTCTTAATATATATAATTAGTTTAATGGATTTTTAGGATAAATGGTGTGGTGAGGAGTGACAATTATTATTGAGGGGGGTGGGTATTAGTGATTAAATAATGATAATTATATATTTAAACACAACCACATTTGGTGGAATTAGTTATAAAATATTTATATTTAAAATTAATGTTTTATGGGATATTTAATATTTATTAACACATCAACCACACGTATATAGTTTTATTTTTTTAGTTATTATAATCTTTTACCTTTTTACTTTAACTTGGATAATTATTTTACCTATAATGTGTCAAATCTTTTTTAACCAGAGTAAATATTTAATTCCTAAGAGATAAAAAGGAAGTATTGACTATTTTTTAAAATATGATTAAATACATATAATACATTTTAAAAAATTAAATTCATAGTTTTATGAAAATTATTTTTTTAAATCAAAACCCACAATCATTATTAAAAAGTGTGATTTTAAGAAGTTTATTTTTCAACAAAAAGATGATTTATTATTAAGACATTTATTAATAATAATAATTATATGCGAATAAAATAATATTTAGTGATATAAAATATATATATTTCATTTATGACAATCATAATTAGTGATTATTATAATTAATTAACATGGAGAAAGATTATGTACTTTCAAACATTTTAAAAAAAAATCAGGTTTTAAAAACCAAACATAATATTATTTGAAAGTACAATCTAATGTTGATTTAAAATCATTTAACGTGTTGAAATATAAATAAATACTTATTATTTTTCTTAAAATATAATAAAATAACTATTTTAACATTTAAATTGGTAATTTATTTAAATATGATGACTATGAAAAAAACAAATCGGTATTTTTTATTATTCCCATAAAAACCAATATTTCCTGATAAATAAAAATATACCTCCAAAATTAAACCATGTTAATATTATTTTAAAAAACAAAGCAAATTTTTAGAAATTATTTTTTTAAATTTTCTAAAAATGTTTTTTAAAAAATTAATACATAAAGTATAAGAAAATCTATTTTTTGATGAAACTTTATTTTTGAAGATTAAAATTTATTTACCCAAAATTTAACTCATTATTTGTTGAAAATTAACTTAAAATTTCGAAATTACTAGAAGCATTATATTTTTCACCATTTTTATAATACTCTTGATACCTTCCAATTTAACATCTAGATTACAATGTTAAAATTTAAATAAAAATATTTTGTTATTGGCTGTTTATCAATATTGCATATGTTGTACGATATCGAACATAGAAATTCCTTTTCAAATCTCAATATGATACAAAATATTATTATGAACATTATTAAATATACACTTGTTTTTTAATTAATAAAAAATTATTTATTAAATAATAATAAATAATAACACAATTTAATGTATTGTCATTTATGCATGAAAATTAATTTTTCTTCAAAAATTATTCTTGACACTTTTTTGTTAATAATATAATAAATTCCATCCCATTTCAGTGTTTTATATTAACAAAATTATTTAATATTTTAAATCATCGTATGAAATATCTCTTAGGGTGAATGTTTTATATTTTTCTAAGCTTATTTTTTTTCATTGATAAATGAACAATACTGATTTCTATACGTGGTCATTTATTTTCAAAAAATATATTTATTTAAAGTCAGGTTTTATTTTTTACTTGGTATTAAATCTAAATATGATCAATTTAATTTATAATAACTAAATAAATTTCATTTTAATTATAAATTTTAATTATTTTGGTATAAATATTTTATTATGATTAAAAAAATAGTTTTTCGAAATACTATTTTATGTCTGTAATGTGTATCGATTTAAATAAATTAAAATAAAAATTAATTATAAAATATTTCAATTAAATTGATATACTATATATATTTATATATTAAATTAAATTCATATAATCAGTATCACAGGTCAAAGTGATTATGTAAAATCATTTTTCCTTGAAAAATGAAATTTGGTTGAAAACCAATTATCACCACCCTTTGTGAAATTATTATAAAATGAATTTATTAAAATTATAGGGATTTAGTGTCAAAAATGAATTCCATTTTTGGAATCATCAGAATTTATAGTATTTAATGACACCAAAATAATTTTTCCCTATTGAATATAAATAATTGTAAGCACTTATCACCACAGGAAAAGGGAAAATTATGTAATTTTGGTTAAAAATAAAATCATAATGGGTAAAAATTGTGTAAGAACCCGGTTCTTATTTTTGAGGTACGTGCTTGTTATTTTCTCTTTTCCTTAAATGTTTTTGAGAAATATGGAAAATGGGGATAATCCTAAATTTTGGAACAACACGTCGTGTACTTTCTTCTGTGTGGGATGAGTACATGTGGAATGTGGCCATGCCAGCGATGAAGGGTGTATGAACCGACTACACACCATGTAGTGGTCCTTTACACTCCATGTAGTCAGTCAGCAGGCCAAAACTGTAAGGCAGTGGAGCAGCCACCAGCTGGGTGATAGTACATGCCGTGTACTTAGGATACATGTCGTGTACTCATGTCGACAGATGAACAGTTTGGAAGTGCGGCCCGAAAAACATTTAAATTATGAAATTGCACGCCGTGTACTTGGAAGTACACAGCGTGTACTTTGTTTGTTTCACATAAATGGGCAGTATCCTCCCATGTTCATAGGGGAGGCCTAGAACCGGACGAGAGGAGTGGAAGAGGGAGGCCGAACCTTCATAGATCTACCCATCAAGCGTCTGGAATCTGATTCTACCTCGAACGATCTCGTTGGAACCGCGCGGGAAATCCATGTCTTCTCCTTGCGTGTTTCTTACCCATTCCTTTCTTCGTCAGATCTACGTCGTAATTGGGCATTTCTGGAATCGACATTCATGTATAGCGCTCGTTGGTATATATGGTAGGTGGCTTAGTGTTTATTTCCAAGTGTCGTGCGTTTTTGTGAATTTTAGTGCCATGAACCCGTGTTGGGGTGTCATGTGGATGAGTCCATAGCTATTGTAGATAACTAGAATTGCATAGGAAATTAATTATGATAACAACATGCTGTTTGGGATCATTGCATGGATCCAGGACCACCCCTGGGGTGTGTTCCACTGTTTAGCCATTTGGCCAGGATACCCGAGGGTATGCCTTTAATGTTTTGATTTTATAATTTCCATGAGAGTAATTTCTTGTGTACTAGTTGTTTACATTTCGTACATGGCCCGGTTACCTGTTTATCCTAAGGGCATTGTTGTATTTAGCCTATGGGCATTGCACTATTCTGACTGAGGGCAGTAGACTCTGTGCCTAAGGGCGACACTACCTACGCCTGAGGGAAAAATCTGTTACGCTTGAGGGAAATACATGAGAAAAGAGATTTTGGTTACCTGATGGTAAAGGTTTGCGTGACCGAGGACACTGACTGGTTATTTATAAATGCACTGTGGTGTTTTCTTAATATTAAATGGAATAAATGAAGAATTTAATGGCAATATTAGTGTTACATTAGTTACTTTTTAGGACTTCTTAATTTATTTCATTTTACTACTGCACACTATTGTTGCATGTTTTACACACAGTTGAGCACGAGCCTTTGGTGGGAGCCTACTGGGATTTATTTCTCACACCCTGTTTGGGACATGCTTTTAGGCCCAAATAGATTATGTTTCTACAGGTGTCGATAAGGGAAAGGGTCCTTATATAGGTACATGATTATTTCTGAGGAGTAGGGGAGCATGGGACCAAGCTTAGGCTCATGATGCTACCAAATGATTTGTTCTATTTTTCTTTCTTGTACTTGTAATGTATTGTACTGTTTTGTAACATGTTCTGGCTGTTTTCTTAGAACATGAGACATGTTTCATTATATTTATATACCTGTTTGGTTATCTACTACAGTTGTTTATTTCAGTTGTGTATGGTTTACTGCTTCCAATGTTGTGGTATGTTTTATTAAATTCCGCTGCTCTACACATTGAAAAATGAGGGCATAGTTTCCCCACTATCAGACATGGGCCCTCGCTTCTAGTCGGCAGCCTCTATCATTTGGGGAAATGCATTTGAGGTCACGTGGAGAACCGGGTTCAGGGAACCTGTTAAGTGGAACCCGGAATGATGACGTTACAATGTGGTATCAAAGGAGTTCTTTTCTTTGACTTACTATTTAGAGCCGCAGTAAGGGATTGGGCGAACAGTAGTTGGTAATAAACTGTGCCCGGGCGTAGCAAACCCGTGTACAAGGAAAATAAAGTCCACCTCATATTTATTCAATTCTTTTGATTTTTCAATTTACAGTTGATGTAATTTTCACCGTTGGGTGACACACTTAGAATTGTGGTGTTATATTTTATCTATGTGTTCTATTTAGTTGCAACCCGATGATATGAGGGTATTGCATCTCATGAATCATAAAGGATCTTGCTAGATATCACATGCCATGCATAGTTTCCATGCCATGTAGGTGCATTAGAAATTTCATGTTGTTGTGTTAGAAAAGCATGATGTTCTGAAAGATGCTTGACAAAATACCTGCTATTTGATAGGGTAATTGTACGTGATATTGTTTATATAATGGATGAAAAACTTTGGTTTTTGGGGAATATGGGCCCCCATTGACCGGATTTTGGTGGATCATTAGCTTTTTATTTAGTTATAACACATATAAGATGTCAAACTTTGATTCGTGGAGAGTGTGGGCCCTCACGGGTTGGAATTTGACACTTAGGTGTTGTTTTTCGGTATTTCAGGATTTAGGGGAATTTTCTGGGGCATACAATCTGGAAACCCAGTATACACGTCGTGCAGTACTTTAAACATGCCTTATATGGCCTTCTGTTCGGGAATAAAAATAAACATTTTAAGTACACATCGTGTACCCGGAGTACGCGTCGTGTAGTCTCTTTCCGTGTCACAAACCGTGTGGGCGGTGACACGGGGTAGAGAAGGGCTTGGGTAAAACACATCATGTACCATATGTACACGCCGTGTAGTGCTGACCAGGAGTCCAGCCATGTATCTAACAACACGGTTCGGTGAACTCTTTCCTTTAACACGTCTTGTCAATGATGGACACGCCGTGTAGTGTGGCATGGGGACTCGGCCATGTAACAAACCACACAGGTTGGTGTCACCTCTCCTTGAACACGACGTGTACTTGTGAGACATGTCATGTAGTCTTTTCCGAGGACTGACCATGTGGAATTAGCCATGTGGCTGGGAAACGGGGTGGTGTACACGCCGTGTACAGGTGTAACACGCCGTGTAGTTTCAATCTGAGTAGTCGGCTGTGTCACAAATGATAGGGGTGGTTGGAAATAACACCATACACACCATGTAGTTTTTTTTGAATGGGAGCTGTGTAGAAAGACCCAGGCAGGGGAAGAGAAATCAAGTACATGCCGCATAGTCATCGTACACGCCGTGTAGTCTGGTTTTGAAAATCTAGAAATTCCTTCTTCCTGTTACTCCCTTTGTGGTTCCTTCATTTTCAACCTTAATAATCTTGAATCTAAGGCGTGTTTTGACCTTGTAGTGTCATGTCGCCTAGACGACCGTGCGTTGTTCACCATGAGAGTGGCGACGATTATACTCCGTAGATGGTGGGCCATGGGCTACTATTGGATCCTCCAGCAGAGCCAGATGCGGCGCCAGCCGTTATACTGGACACAGGCGTGGAGGTATAGTTTTGTGAAGGCTTCCTGCGGTTCATGCTGGCCTTTCAGGGAGCATTTAAGGCTGCTATATCTATGTTCGAGCTGACTCATATCTTACAGCAGTAGCAATCGCCTACGTTCTCAGGGGATGGCAGACCATAGGCTGCAGAGTCTTGGTTGGGGTTGATGCTGACTATTATCGAGCATCTTGAGCCGCCTCTAGGACGGAGGGTCAAGCTCGCGACATATATGCTGCGTGATTCAACCAAGTGGTGGTGGGATGTCACCACCCAGTCAAAGAATTATAGGGACATGGTGTGATAATACTTTAAGGGAGTCTTCTATGATTTCTTTTTCCCAGAGACGCTGAGGGCAGACTGATCTCAGGAGTTCATGAATCTGCAGCAGGGCGCTATGTCGGTGATGTACTATTCTTCTCATTTCACCGAGCTTCAGTGTTTTTCACCCGTTTTGGTGGGTGATGAGATTTTGAGAGCCAGACGTATTGAGGATTTTCATCGTGATGACATCCAAGCACTGGTGAATTTTTTTAGGTTTCATTCAATAAATGCAATTGTGAACCAGGTGCTGATTATAGAGAGGAATCTGCGGGAATCTAGTGGTGTGGGCCAGGGCGGTTCAGCACTAGTTACTGGTACTATTTCTACTGACAAGAGGAAGAGACTGATGGAATACTCTTAGCGTGGTAGTACCAGCCAGGTAGTTTCTTCAGGTGGACTGATCAGGTGCTACCAGTGTGGTAGGGAGAGGCACAAGAGACCATAGTGTCCATGAAACCCAATGAAGTACCGAGCTTACGGCTAGATGGGTCATCTGCATCGATTTTGTAGGGAATTTCCACCAGTGGTTAGTGATAGGGGTTCTGTGTAGACTCCGCATGCAGGAGTAAGACCGGTGGCTTCTTACCAGTCAGGAAATTGGAATACGTCCGGGCGCACAGGTGGAGATGGTGGTCATGTCCTTGGTAGCCAAACACTAGGATCTCAAAGCTAGTAGGGCGGGACAGCTTAGGGTAGCTAGGCTGTGTCACAGGGCCGTGACACTGGGCAAGCATATGCAGTTCAACAGACCCATCAAGAGTAGGATCGCATACATTCTATAGTCAGAGGTACTATTTTAGTAGCTTCTGTCGTATCATCAGTACTTTTTGATATGGGTGCTAAACATAGTCTCATATCTGTACCTGTTGTAGATAGACTTTGTCTCTATGTTTCTTCGTCTTCAGATATCATGACACTAGACAATCTATTGGGGACTAGTATGGCTAGTGTGCGTTAGTGCAGGGAGTTCCCCCTACTGGTTGGAGGGTGTCATTTCCTTTGGTACCTCTATGTCTTAGAGATGACAACTTTTGAAGTCATTCTCGGGATGGAATGGTTGGTTCCCTTTCGATCCTTTGTGAATTTCTAGCGTTGCTAGGTGTGTTTCACATCACCAGAGCACGAACAGTTTCTACAAAAGGGCGAACAACGTGTTTGAGATACAGAGTTTCTTAGGGCTGGCTGGTTAATACAGATGCTTCATATAGGACTTCTCCTGCTTTGAAGCACCATTGACGGGTCTGACTAAGAAGGGTGTGAAGTTCGTTTGGTGAGAAGCATGCGAGGCACCCTTTCAGGACCTGAATGGAAGGTTGACATCAGCGCCGATCCTGATACTCCCAGACCATGGGAAGAGCTATACAGTTTACTATGATGCATCAGGGATTTGGCTGGGAGTAGTGTTGATGCAGGGCGACCGAGTTGTTGCGTATGGGTCTTGGCAGTTGAGGCCACATGAGAGTAATTACCCGACACATGATCTCAAGTTAGACGCAGTTGTTCATGAGTTACGCTATTGGAGAAATTATCTATTGGGAGACCATTTTGTGGTTTTCACTGACCAAAAAATCCTCAAGTATATCTTCACTCAGCACGACTTGAATATGAGGCAGAGAAGGCGGGTTTAATACCTACAGTCCATCAATTTTGAGTTGCCTATACACCTGGTAAAGGTAATGAAGTAGCTGATGCACTGAGCAAGAAAACTCAGATACAGGTAGTGCAGGATGCTAGTGGTGAGTGGCAGCTTATAGCCTTGTTCTCCGAGATGCATCTAGAGGTTCACGACAGTCAGGGGCAGACTTATCATTCCTCGTTAGCTGTGAGATTTACCCTCCTAGACAGAGTGAGAATGAGACAACTGTCTGATCCAAAATGCCTAGTTCTACAGGATTCGGTGGCTTGTGGGGACCCTCCTCTTGGTTGGGTGATAGGCAATGATGAGGTTCTATGTTTCCATGGACGAGTGTGGGTTCCATGGGATATACGCGAGGAACTGATGTGGGATTTTCATGCTTCATTTTGGGAAGTTAATCCCGAGGTTACCAAGATGTACCGTGACTTGAGACGTCAGTACTGGTGGTCGGGTATGAAGAGAGATGTAGCTGGTTATGTTACGAGATGTTCCACCTATCAGCAGGTGAAGGCAGAGCATCATAGACCAGCTGGAATATTATAACAGTTACCCATTCTTGAGTGGAAATGGGATGATGTCGCGATGGATTTCATGACTGGATTTCCGAGGTCACCTTGTGACAATAATGTCCTGTGGGTTGTTGTGGACATAATCACGAAGGTAGCTCAATTTTTGGCTATCAATGAGACCTTCGATGTTGACGAGATCGGAAGGCTGTATATCTGAGAGATCGTACATTCTCATGGGGATCCCTGTTCTATCATTTCAAATTGGGAAGCCCGCTTTACGTCTCATTTCGGGCAGTGTTTACAGAGGGCACTAGGTACACATGTGCTTCTGAGCACATCATACCACCCTCAGACCAATGGCCAGTCATTGCGTATGATACAGGTGCTAGTGGAAATGCTACGTGCATGCGTCCTAGACTTTGGGGGCTCTTGGGAGAAGCATATACCCTTAGTTGAGTGTGCCTATAAAAATATCTTCCAGGAGACTATTGAGAAGGCACCATACGAGGCCTTATATTGTAGGGAATTCCATTCAACTTTTTGCTAGTTAGAGGCAGGTGAGGCAGCTTTACTTGGACCACATCTCGTGCAGGAGACTCTTGAGCAGGTCCAGTTGATTCAAAAGCGGATGGATACCGCGCAATATCGTCAGAAGTCATATGTTGATCGTCGTAGATGACCTATGGAGTTCGTGGTCGGGGATCAGGTTTTCTTGCATGTTTCACCGAGGCTAGGACACAAACAGATCAGGAGATAATCTAGACTTTCACTGAGGTATGTGGGGACATTTGAGATTCTACAAAGAGTCGGGCAGGATTCCTATCAGTTGCAGTTACTCCAGCGGTACCGAGCCATGCATGACATCTTCCGTGTCTCTCAGTTGCATCGCTATCATTCAGACCTCTCTCACGAGTTTCATCTCGAAGAGGTTGTGCTGGAAGCAGATGCTTCCTTTGAGGATCATCCAATTCGTATCGTTGACAGAAGCATGAAGGTTCTTCGAGGCTGGTCAGTTCCTCTCGTACATGTGTTATGGTAGTATGTCTGAGTGCAGGATGAAACTAGGGAGCGAGAGACCGACATACGTGCTTAGTGGCTAGAGCTGTTCTGATTGTTATCTTCGCCACCCTTGGAAGGGAAATTCAGGGATGAATTGCTATAAGGTGGGAAGTTTATAAGAACCCTATTCTTATTTTTGTGGTATAAGATTCTTCTTTTCTATTTTACATAAGTTTTTTTGAGAAATATGAAAATGTAAAAAATACGAAATTTTGGAACTACACGCCATGTTCTTTTTCCCATGTGGGATGAGTACACGGGGCGTGTGGCCATGCTGGTGATGAAGGGTGTAGGAACCAACTACACACCGTGTAGTGGTCCTTTAAACGCCGTGTAGTCAGTCGGCAGGGCAAAACAGTAAGGTGGTGGAGCATCTGCTAGCTAGGTGACAATACATGTCGTGTACTCAGGAGTACATGTCGTGTACTCATGTCGACAGATGAACAGTTTGGCGGTGCCGCCAGAGGACCAGTTATATGATGAAAGTACACACTGTGTAGATGGATGTACACGTCGTGTAGTTTTTTTTTTGCTTAAATGCGAAGTAGCCTCCCCTATTCACATGAAAGGCTTAGAACCGTATGGGAGGAGTTGAAGAGGGAGACAAAACCTTGGGAGATCCACCGATCAAGCGTCTGGAATCTGATTCCGCATCGGACGATCTTGTTAGAACCGTGCAGGTAATCCCACTCTTCTCCTTGAGTGTTGCTTTCCAATTCTTCTCCTAATGGGAGTTATTTGGGTTTAAGTGGATTTTATTATTAATCATATCTACATCATAATTGAGCATTTCTAGAATCGACGTTCGTGTATAGCGCTCGTTGGCGTATAAAGTAGGTGGCTTAGTGTTTATTTCTAACTATCGTACATTTTTCTACATTTTTAGTGCCACGAACCCATGTTGGGGTGTCGTGTGGCTAAGGCCATAGAAATCATAAATACCTAGAATGGCATAGGTAATTAATTATGATAACAAAATGCTGGTTGGGATCATTTCTTGGATCCAGGACCACCCCAGGGGTGCGTTCCACCGTTTAGCCGTTTGGCCAGGATACCCGAAGGTATGCCTTTAGTGTTTTTATTGTAGAATTTCCTTGAGAGGAATTAATTGTGTACTACTTGTTTACATGTTGGGAATGGACTGGTTACCTGTTTATCCTGAGGGAATTGTTGTGATTAGCATGTGGGCACTGCACAATTTAGACTATGGGCAGCAGTTATTTTGGCCTGAGGGAAACTTCTTCCGTGCCTGAGGGCAATAGAAACTGTACCTGAGGGTGAAACTACTGACCGCTGATGGAAAAATATGTTATGCCTGAGGGAAATACCTATGGGTTGGATTCTGGTAACCTTAGGGTTAAGGTTTGTGTGTCTGAGGACAATGAGAGGTTATTCAGAAATGAACTCTTGTGTTTTCTTAATATTAAATAGAATAAATGAACAATTAAATAGAAATATAACTGTTATGTTAGTTACGTTTTAGTACTGCTTACTTTATTGCATTTTACCACTACACAGTATTGTTGCATGTTTTACACACAGTTGAGCACGGGCCATTGGTGTGTGCCTACTGAGATTTATTTCTCACACCCTGTTTGGGGAATGATTTTTGGCCCAAAAAAATTACATTGTTGCATGTGTAGATAAGGGAAAGGGTCCTTATATAGGTACGTGATTGTTGGTAAGGAGTAGGGGAGCATGAGACCGAGCTTAGCCTCTCGATGCTACCAACTGATTTGTTCTGTTTTGCTTTTGTGTACTTTTATTGTACTGTACTGTTGTGTAACATGTTATGGATGTTTTCTTAGAACTTGAGACATGTTGCATCATACTTAAATACCTGGTTGGTTATATACTATAGTTGTTTATGTCATTTGTGTATGGTTTTCCGCTTCGGCTTTTGTGGTATTTTTTATTAAATTCCGTTGCGCTACACTTTGACAGATGAGGGCATAGATTCCCCACTATCAGTCCTAGGCCCTCTCTACTAGTCGGTAGCCTCTGGAGTTTGGGGAAATGCGCTTGAGGTCACGTGGTGAACCAGGTGCAGGGAACCTAGAACCGGGACGTTACTAATTGACCCTAAAACAAACTATCAACCAATTGTATGTGTTTATTTCATACATCAAAATCTTACACTCTAATATTTAGCTTCTTGGTTCACGATTTCCAAAAAAAAATATCCTATATAGTTATTAAGTAAAAGATAATGACAAGAACATCACTTTAATCATTTTAATATAAATATTTTTTTATGATGAGGATTAAAAACATATGTTAATTTATAGATATAAATATTAATGATAAATTATTTTTTAAAGTGATAATTTATTTTGAATTTTACATGATAAATAATTATCTTACATTCTAACATAATGATGAAAAAATATTTATTTAATTTATATAAAAATAAAAATATTTTATAAAAATATATTTAATGAATTATAATTTGAAATAATTATTATATTTCAATAATTATTTTTGTAAATAAACATTTTATATATATTTTACTAAAATATATTTTGATTCCTTTATTGTCATGTTGTTTTCAAAGTCAAAATAAATGAATAGTCCACTAAATAACATTATATACATTTTATAATAAAAAATACATAAAGAAATGATTTAAAATTCATGAAACTTATAGATTCAAATTAGTAATATGGATTTGGTTTAAAATGTAAACCAGGTTCCATTTATTTCCAATTTTTACTTTTATAGTAACAATCATTACCCATAAATAGAAAATACTTTTTTGCCTCTATAATTTTCAAAATGGGTTAAAGCGAGTTAAAACAATAATATAAGGGTAAATTCTTAATCTGAACATTAAAATAATTGATGAAATTATTTTAAACAGTAATCATAAAATACTAAAATTTTATTATTTTAGATAAATTTTCTAGTGTGGAATTATTTATATTAATTTAGTACTTTAAGAACTTCTAAAATTTCCCTACCACTCACTTATAAAAGGGATCCTCATCTATTCATTTATTCACACATAAAAAAATTGGTTCTAAAAATACCATCCCATATCGTTTAAATTATTCCCTTTATATTTATTAGATGTGTTTTATTTATTATGAAAAAAACCTATTTATTATTTTGGGGTAAACCAAATGAGGTTATCTAAAGGAGATGTATTGTTATTAACTAGAAATTTTTTTATTTCTTATTAAAGCTACTTCAAATATTAAATAACCATGGTGATATAATAATAGTATTATATACCATATAATTTGAGGTTTTTTTTGTTAATTTCATCCACTATATCCATTGCTACTTCCATGAAATGGGAAATGAAGCATTCGTTCGTGTGCAAAATAGACTACAACGTCACAAATCGATGGAAATTTGTTTCGAGGCACCACCAATCAGGGATGGTTTTAATAATATATTTACTATATATATGTGATATTCATGACATAATAATCATTATTTCATTATAATATATCATAATATTTATTAGATTTCTATTCATTTAAAAATGATTGTGTCGTTCAAGCATACTTGCGGATTACCACCTCAATGAAATGATTCCATTCATTTTTCATAACCAAAAAACATGACTACTATATATAATTATATTTTAATAAATAATATTATATTTCTGTTAAAATTATAATTCTAGAAATATAATGTTGTTGTATTGTTCTTTCTATCATGATAGTTAAAAAATTGAAATGTTACTCATGTGTATGTACAAGTTAACATATCCATTATTTTAACGTTGATAATTTTTCATATCCATTCATCATTGTTCATTTAATATATATAATTGATTTAAAATAATTATGATTAGTTCATTATTATTCACGATTTTATGGAACAATTACCACTTTTACCACAATCAAACTACTTATATAATTTCAGATATATAAATTAAATATCATCAATGTGTCTAATGTGAACATAAATAAATAATTAATCAAATATATAATGGAATTAAATAAAATAAATTAATAATACATATGATAAATTTTCTTATGAAATTAAATCATTATCCAATGTTTATTATTATCCATACTAATAAATAACATATGTGACAACTCAAACATGATGGAAGAGATTTAGTCCAAATATTCCTTCATTGATGAATATTTTATTGTTATGCATATACTTTTTTGTACGGGGTATATAGTACCCCTATTAAATGTAATTTCATGAAAACATCAATATTCATCGTATTTTAAGAATCAATTTGGAATATTGCATCCAACGGTGTGATTAGTCATATTATAACACAATTTACATTCATTGGGTTATATTTATTCATAATTTTCATTATATTATAAAATTTTAGGTGTAATGAATTTTTTTTATTTAAGGTTTTTTTATAAAATTTTAATTTGAATACAAATTTCAAACACATAATCAATTCATTGATTAATTCCCACTCCATAGGTGTGGTCTATGTTATAGATTGTATCTCAATTTATACTCCAAAAAATTTATTTGGTATTGTGAACCTATTTATTTATATGAGGTACATATATTAACCCTATGATATATTATATCATGAATATATATTCATTAATGTTATTTAATGTTTCACTTCATTTAATTTCATTGATGGGGTTTATTATTTAATAGATAAAAAATAGGAAATGGTTTCTATCATGTTCTCACCATTAATTGGGATTATTTTTGGTTAAATATCTATTGGGAAATTATTTGATAGTTCTATCTTGAATGCATTATTTTTTATTATCCGATGCTTATTTCTAGAATTTATAATTCTTTCTTCATTTTCCACTCATTACATACTATGGAAGCCATAATATTTTTTATGAAAAACTAGCTTGTTTTTTAACTTGGTTGGGGATATTTTTCCTCTATATCCATATTTTCATTAAAATTTTATAAATAATATTTTTAATATTATCAAATGATTTATTAAATTTATTTATATCAAATTTTTACAAGTTAAAAAATTATTCAAAATGATTCTTCATGTTGTTTTCCAATCAAGTAACTTTTTATCTTTTTTTCAAAAACAATGAAATGGATCGTTGTTTTATTGTACTCAGCATGAATGAATTTTTACCATCATAATGACCAATTATTTCATTTAATATTCCTTTAATGTTTACAAGTTTATTTTAAAATATTAATTTTCATAATATAAATGTCAAAAATATGTTTTTCAAAGTGATTTTCAATGTTAAAATGTTATTTTCCTCAAGAATTATTTTAATGATATTTTTGTTGTATTACTATTCATCAACAAAAAAAATATTATTTTACTTATAATCCACTAGGGATATTATTTAATAATAATAAATTTATTATTTCTCTAGAATTTTATGATAAAGTTTTCTAGGTAATGTATAAGAATTCACTATATGGATTAATTTTGTAGTCATTTAATTTCCCTTGCAACATTTAGATTCTTATGATCAATGGAAAGTAAATTTCCCTTAAATATCCATAAAATTTATTATAGATATTATTATTGTTTAAATTTTATATCATTCCTATGTATGGTGTATAACTATGATATTTATTTTATTCATCCAACGTTACATTTTTATTTTCCAAACACTTTTAAGGGGATTGTGAGAACCCCCAGAAAATTAAACACCAAATTAAACAATAGATTTGTTGAAGAACAGTTTGAGCCGATTGGAATCAATTTCCCTAAACAATATCCAGGGTATAGAATTTACCTAGGATCTATGGAATCCTTTTAATATGACTTCATACTGATGTTCTATTTTTCCCAAACATCTGTGATTTCTTCCATGTTAATTTTTCAAATATTGTAGCTTTTGAGCAGAATATGATCCTGCTTATCGATCCAGTCACCTTGTTCCATAGTAGTGATCACATGAATTGTTCTTTCTAAATTCTTTAATTCTTTCAAATATATATCGTCCTCTATTATTTCTTCATCTGAGTGAAAAATCAGATCCATGTGTTCAAACATCGATGATATCTATCGTTGAGGGACTCCGGTAGAGCTTATCTCACTTTTCTATCCAGGATCGGTTGTCATCATCAAGGGAGTGGAAGGGACTCCAACTCACCCCCTGTAGACACCACGTTGCTATATTTGTTGAAAACTACATCCAAAAAACTCATGGTAATAGGATCATTTAGGAGCTACTTGCCATAAATTTATGACCTCATGATAGGAGGACTAGGTAGGTTAGAATACTCCTTCTTCTGTCGCCCCTCTGGTAGTTATTGATAAAGCCATCAGAATCAGTAGTAGTGAACTTTTCCTTCTATGAGGATGATATAAGATATTCCTCCACAATGGTCACTTCCTTGGGATCAGTAGAGGTGTCCAAAACATCATCCATCTCGTCTTGGGATTCACCCACATCTACTAAGTGGTCCTCTTCATGTGTAGCCTCCTTCCAGTTTAGATCCCCACTAGCTTGCCCGTCATCATCACCCTAAACATCATATCGATTTTGAATGTCCATGTTTGATCTTCCAACTATAACCTTCTATGCATAAGAACGGGGTATATGTATGTCCTGCCTTGGCACCTCGAAGGCTCCTGCCTATTGATAGCCTCGTCCCATATATTGAATGTTCATTGAGGTGTCCTTATGAGTCATACAATTGGAATTCCCACAGGATTAATGATCCTCACAAAGTCCCACACTCACCCCTATAATATTGGCTACATTTTTTGGAACCATCTGGATTGCTATTACATCCAGGTGGGCCTCCTTCACTCCTTCATTGTTACCTCCAGTTGAGATGCCTTCCAAAAGCAAGCGTTGGTTTATTCATACATCATTATTATAACCTGAAACATCTTTATCCTGGGGTACCACATCATTAGCACCCACGTCGTATGAAGTTCCTTTTATCCCCACTACCCCTGAGATTCACGCCCCCAGGTCTCTCTTCAATTAGTCAAAAACCATAGCAAAATTTGGGATTTGAGAGGGGGTCGTTACTTTCCTCATAGAATCATGTTCTGTAAGACCATAACCGAGTCTTGGTGCCTCCATCTATTGTATCATTCCACATTTAGAACCACTATTAGTGCACACTGGTCTGACATCCAACGATTTTCTGCTACCTTCACCCATACACAATCCCGTACCACCTTAGCTTGAATCCACAACCTGCCCACGTGTCATCCTCCCACATCTTCAGAAAACCCCAGGATGATCCAGATTCTTACAAGAATTACAGAAGTCAAACCAAGATTCATATACTACAGGTTGATTGTGCTGAAACACTCCCTACACAGTAATCCACACAAACCCACATGGAATTCTCAAGAAATCTAGTTCCACCCATATACGAGGAAAGATCGAGTGACATAGTGCCCTTGTTCTTAAATCAGCACACAAAAATCCAACCACAACGTTACCTATAATTCTCAAAAGTGATTCATAATATCCTCTTTTGTGCATAACCCTTACTAAGAATTTGATCACACCATTATTTTTTCATTTCCTAATGATATGAAGAAGGAATATTTGAATGATTTAAATGATACTTAATACTTACTTTCACTATGTTTTTTATTATAGGTACTCAAATGTATTTTGAGGATCATCTATTACCCAGTATACTTAGACTATTACACTATTCGGTCATTAAGGATATGATACATTGTATCTTGTGGCAATGTAATAAATTAAACATCAACTCGGGCCTAAAAGGTAATGGTTTTTAAATTTTATTGGGGAATTAGTGGTTTGGTATGGTTAGTGGAGGTGTCCTCTTAAAGGAGACTTATGAGTGGAATATCGTGAATTTCTTATTCCTTAGTGTATATGGTTTCCATATTAAATGTAATGTGTATCAAAAAAATAAAATAATTGATATATAATATGTTATTTTCCTGAAATCCCTCATTCAGGCAATTAGATATCTTATTTCTTGATATTGAATGTCTTTACTACTTTTTAAACTCATTTGTACCTCATTTTTTCCATATTGGGGTAACACTATTTTTTTACCTTAGTAACATGGTCTTATATATAAAAAATTGACCCTTACAAAATTTTGATTTGTTGATTAAAAATACTAACTATAATTAATACTATCTAACTATTAAATATGAAAAAGTTAACAATTAATTGGAAACTTGACATATATACAAAAACCAATTTTATATAAAAATAACTTTTTAGACATTTATGCTATTAGTTTTCATTAATATAAATAATTAATTAAATAATTATAAATATATTTTTTTTCAAAATGGAATCATTACATTAGATTCAACATTTAAACATGGTCTATTGGAATTATTATGATAAAATACACAAAAACATAAAATAGTTCTTTAAAAAGTATCCTTTTTTACAGTCAATTATTTTATTCACATCCCATTAAAATTTATGAAAAATAAAATTTTTTCAATAACAATTGATTAGAAATTTTTTATGAAATTTATAAATGTATAAAATCATTCCTTATAATAATAATAATATAAAATGTAATATCTAATATATAAAAAAATATTTATAAAAAATATTATAGTTAATTTTTTTAAAAAAATTAGTTGTTAAAATTATATTATTTTAAATGTGTTACCAATAATTACACATCATTATTATACATATTTGATATAAAAAGGAATTGTTATATATCCATCCATAATATTTATAATAACCATATTTCATTCATATATATAAAATTATGACCATTCTTAGAATCATTCATTAGACCCATTTAATTCTCTCCAAACATGTTTATTATATTTATAATGTTTCTGCTTTATTATATTGTGTAATTTCGGTAATAATCTTCATAGAAATTTTAATGGATTTATTTTTATTCTTATTGATATTTTAATTTTCCTATTGTTTTATTAAACATCAAATTTTCTTACTAATTATTTATAATGTATTGACATAATTTATAAACATTTTTTCTAATACACTAATGTTTTTAGTAAAATTTAACACCCTTCATTTAGTTATGGATTTTTTTTCCAAACAATATATTCAATATAATATTTATATAAAGTTAAATTCATAAAAAATATTATATTTCTACACCCATCATTTTAGTGATGGGGCATAGAAGTGCCAATGAGTCTATATCAGATTTGGAACTCCTAATATATCTTTTCTACTATTCCTTGTTCACCAATGATGATTACATCACCACTTTTATGGTATTAATGATGAAGATGATCCATCTCGTTTTGTAGGGGGAATTGGGGTATTGACTAGTTGATTTAGTCAAACCCAAAATTATTCATGTTGTGGTAGACCAATTTTTTTCCATCCCATCATCAAATTTTTTCACATTCTAATCTGGGACCTCTTTCCACTCATTTTCCTCTTCTGAGGTAATGGAACAGTCATTAATCACCTATGTTATGGGTTTACCAAGTAAAAATTATCCAGAATCAAAGATATCTTGCAGTATATCCTTTATGATAGAACAATGTGGTATGTAATACCCTAATATCTAGTATAAAAACTTAGTTCATGTGTTCATTCAAACTAACTTCATAGTGTATATTAATCTCAAGAAACATTACCATGTTCATTTCTATTATAGATCTGATCAATCTCCCGAATTGATATTTTTGTAACAAATAAAAATTATTCTTACAATCATTGATTTCTAAGTGATTATTCTCATTATTTATCCCATAATAATGGATTTTTTGTTGTTATTTCAATTTTGGAGGACTCACAGTATGACATTGAGAGGGTTTGGGAACATGAGCTTGTATTGTTGTTAGTTTGAGAATAATGGTCATAGTCCCCAATCTACTCGGGGCCTTAAATTATCTACATGGTATCATCTAATAATTTTCACTAAAAAATTGAATATAATCTCCCATGTATTGTATTATGGATAAAAATTATTAAAAAACCAATCTATATAATGAGAATATGGGGAATCTGAAACTCATCTTCAAGATTTTCTATTAATATATTCAATAACTACTCACATGGAAGATAAATATTTATGGAATAATTTATTTTAGGCCCTTCCACCTAATAAAAAATTCCATCACATTATCATTTAAATATTTTTTCTAATTCAATATTCCATGTACTATTATCTTCCTTATTATAGTGCAAAAATGTGAAATAAACATCCACTGAATATCATCTATGTTCATGACAAAACAAGATTTTCAGTTTATATACTTTATGAAAGTTAGTACCTTTGAGGTCCCCACAATGCACATGACATTTATATCTATTTTTTATCTTATATTCCAACCATGGGGATGTATATATATGGAAAGCGTGTGAGATATTTTTATGGATATATTTTACCATTGAATATATGGTATGTGGAATTCTCATTGATGGATGGGGTTGATTCATGTCCAACCATTCGGGGTATGGTTTCCTCTCTAGCTTCACTGGTGTGTTATTCACCTCTATAGATTTTATTAGAGTTGATAGGGACATAATATAATATAGTTGTTCTAGTAGTGTTATTTATTTGGTCGATACATTAGTGCAAGTGGTGGGATGATCCAAATATGGTCAGCACAAATATTATTGTAGTTTATATGTTATTTGATTTATCCTAGATTAGATTAACTAAAATAGTTATTATTGTCTCCAAAATGGAATGAATTCTTGATTTACCTTAGATTTTGAGTTTTGACACATTTTTTGTATAGCCTCATATCAGATGAACTATAAGACATTGGTATCATTCTTCAAGTAGATGTTTCTTGTCAGATTGGTTTTACAGAATGAGTGATATTCGCCTCGGGTTGGGTGTTTCACACATTAATGATTCTTACTCAGAGTTACAGTTCATTTATTTTCCTCAAATTCCCCTTCTGAATTTCATATTCTTAATCCTCTCCAAAATTGAGAGATCCATAGCTAATTCAAGTGGTGGGGGTATATCTGTTATTTTTCATTTTCATTGGTAATTATTTTCCAAGAATGTGATAGTAGGATGGTTATAGGATCTCTCATGTCAGGAGTTTGATTCTACTTTTGGGTATAAAAACATTTTCATTTGTTATAATGCATTCCACATTTTTAGTATATGCCTCATCATTTCATTCTTCAATGTTGATTTCATCCTTCATTTTATCCATAGGGATAATATCAATTACATTCAGTAACACGAATCATCTAGTAGGAATAAAATTCGCCTCTAAATCGGATTAGTAACCACATTTTCAATCCGCTGAATATATATATAAGGAAACATCATAATATTTATTTATATATTCTTTCTTGGGGTTTTATTATTATTGTGCCTTATAAGTTTTTAGAACTCTCTTTGGTGGTCCCCTATAATAAATTTAGTTGGTGATCTTAATATTGTATACATAAAATTTCCCCAAGAGTGTCATTAATATTATGGATGGATAATAAATTAAGAGAAACTATAAAGGTGGATCCAAAGAATATATTGTTGGTTAAAAAAAGAAAAACATCGTCATAGGTGGGGGAGGTAATAATTTCAATATCTTAATGAATTGAGATGAATTTCACATTGATATGGTGTATGATTTTTCCATTCTAGACATTATCATTTCATGGTTAGAATTGGTAACTAAAATATCCCAGGAACTCTACGTTTGGGATATTCATATAACATTATTGAGAAATCTAATATCATGGTATTAATGTCCTTCACATACTCTATCCCATTAAGAGATGTATGTGAACCATTTTTAGGGTGACAAAACCATATCAACAATGGTTTTTTAATGTTTTTAGGCTTCAATTTCCTTAAAATAGATGCTTTCTTATCCTTATTGGTATCCTAATGATGTATCATTTCAATTTATTCCTCCCATTTATTATACTGAATATCTTCTTTTGGCATGGTTGTACATTATTAGATAGAGATAATATCATTTGTATATACTAGAACTAATATTTGGTATGATCATATGATGTTTCATTTTTTTTCCATGTTGAACCATATCTTCTAATGAGTGTGGTAAAATATAGAGCTCCATATTTACCCAACCCTATGATACACTCATCTGGTGGGATGTTAATTTCTATCTGGAGTAGTTCCATCATTTATTTTGTGTAGTTATATTGGAGGTATCAACGATTCTTCCCTAACATAGTGTATTAATAAATATGTGGAAATGTTAACATTGAGGAAAGGATTATTTATCACATTGATATGGTTAGTATAATCTTAATATGATACATATATATTCCTAATATCATAAAGAGTCTCTCTTAATTTCAAATCATAATAGGGTATGAAATTATTTATCAATGTCTATTGAATGAAATACTGGTAAATACATATGGTCTATAACATGACTTGTGCACTATCTTCAACTAAATATTTCTACATGAATTAGGAATTCAATTAATACTATATGAATCATACATCGACATGATCTTACAAAAAAGTTATTTTTCCACTACATTATCATGAGTAGTAGGATCATGCAAAATTTCCCTCATTTTATTAAAGGATATGCGATCTAAGGGGGTTGCATATTATAGCCATCGACACAATCTATCATTCAATAGGGATGAATCATCATCTATTAAAGATGTGTTTATTAGTGTTGATGGAATGAAATTATCAAATTCATTTTGGTATGAAAGAAATATTGGAAAAGATTCAACATATATCTAGAATATGAATCATTGAGATTGTGGTCTTTGTAACGTAAAAAATAAGAAATACATCCATGTTTCTGCTTCATAGTTTTGTAAGGAGAACCTCTATGATGGGACCCCTATAGAGGAACTCTTGATATAGGTAGTTTTATTTTACCATTGTGATGACCACCAAAGATGATATCATTTTATCTGTTACAACAAGGGTTAATATAATTGATTATATTTTTTTCGTGGGGTGTACCTCCACATTGTGCCCACTGAAGAGGATCTATATATATTTCAGATATGTTTCACTAGATAAGAACATAACTAATGATATATTCAGGGTCACAGGGACCACCTTCCCAAATATAGTCTCATTCTTCAATTTATGATTAGCTTGTGGCTACTTCATCCACTCTTGCAATATACATTTTTCATTGAGTATATTGATTTTAATATTTATCTGATCATTTATTTAGATTATAAATTATATTTGGTGTGACCCCATTCAGGAAAATCTTGTGATCAGAGATGGGGGTCAAAACCATGATCATTAGTGGGATTTTATAATGTGAGAAACGTCCTTTATTGGTGGGATCCCTCATATGTGCCTCCATGATTTCTATTGAGATATGTCGATGGGATTCATATTGGTTTATTGGAATAGGGATATGATTTAGATCTTGTGATTCCACAAAAATATATCGATAAAACTTCTATGTGTGTATGGAAATATGTATATAACCGACATGAAACAAACCATAATTTTTAAAATGAAATACAATTTTTTAATTTTTAAATGCCTTATTAGGTAATGTAATTATAGAAAACCCAAGTACTAATTTGGTTATTTTACACATATATATCATGTTAGATTTATAAAACCATTTATCATCATCATCATTCATAATATTTTTTTTCTAGTGACCATTAGGATTATTATATATCTTGGGTTATGGTAAAGTTCAATTGAAAAAATGGATGATGTGGTGGCCTCAACCTGTAGGATCGTACCCTATGAAGCACATTTATAATAGATCAAAAGGGACTTGAAAACACTGGGATATTCCATTTACCAATGACAATATAATATTCGATAAATATCTCAATAGAAACCCTTTATGGTAGATTTCCATTCTCTCTATGATCAAGGGCCAAACAACATTCATCAAACCATCCCATTAATGTATCATTACCATACACCATACACTTAGGGAACATGCTGGAATAATAAGGTATTCATTTTCGAATCCCAAGTAGCATGGATTTTTTATTAATTTTTAATAATGATTATTTTTAACCCTTTTATGATTACCTTATAAAAAATTAAATAGTGTTTGATTAAATATTGATTTTCACAAGGAGAAATTAGAATTGTATTTTTGCGAAATATATTGTAATATTTAGGTTGTGTTTTTGATAAATTTCATATTTTTTAAATATGATACATATTGATCAAAAATTATTGTTATATAAAACATTTAAATATAAATATTAATAAAATGAGCCCAATGTTATTTTTATAAGGTTGATAATGTGGTCAATATTGCGAGATCTAGTATTTACCATTAAATAGGGATAATTAATTAAAAGTAGAAAATATTGTATTTAGGAAATTATTTTGATATAATAAATATTTTTTTTGAAATAATTATGTATATATTATCTTCTGGTTAATTTTTCATAATTTTTATAGATAGGGGAAATTTAGGGAAAAATAAAATTGGTATAAATATATGTTTTTTATTAGGATATAGTAGCCAAAATGTTAAATATTAATTACTATAAAAATAATCAAAAACCAAAAAATATATTTACCATCGAAAATAATAATTATTTTTTGTTATTATATAATTTTTATAATTATTTAATGAGTCATCGTAAACCAATATTATATTTTATGGTTGTAAAATCAATTAATTAAAAGCATGACTAACTTTCACATCACTAAAGGTATTATTTTAATATGTTTGTTGCGTGATCATAAAAAATATTGAATACCAATCAAATTTTTTTGATCCCAAATGTATGAACCCTGTATTGTACTGTGGTTTTGATTATTTTATCATATAGATTCCTATAAATAAATTTATTAATTAATAAAAAATACACACTCTTTTCCAATAAATCCCACTAAGACAACCCACTCCTCTTCACCCATTGAGAATGAATTTCCACTCCATTCCTGTCAATAAATATCTACCATTTTGTTGCCAATATCTAATAAATATATTCCCAAACATTTATACATTCCCTCTCAAGGTAATGGATTATCTAATGCACTTCTTTATTCAATAACATTCGATATTATTCCATTTTATATAAAATAATTAATATAGTAATGTGTTTTTATACATTAATTTTATTTTCATAATATTTTAAAATAAATTATTTACTTCCTTTCACTATCACTAAATGATTCCATGAATCATTATGCACACATATTATGATTCCGAAGTTATCTTATAGTTTTTCCATGACTAGTATTTGTGTGGTGAATACCCATACCCACATTCCATCAACGATATTCACATATATGTACATATAAATCATTTAAATGGGGCATCAATTTATGTAACATGTAGTCCTTAATCATGGGATAAAACATTATTAATGGAATCTTAATGTTGAATGATCTATGTTCCACACAAATTCATATACATGATATTAAAGTGATGTGTGGGTTCATAGTTATATGGCCCTATAATGAATTATGTAAGGTTTTGATATCATTATATTCCAGGTATTGTGGATGGGATGATATAATAAAAACACTATGTTATTATGTATATGTGGATATCCTTTACCTATGCTTATAAAGTCATGTATTTTTCTCTTTCCAAATTCCTATATTGTTGTGATGTTATCATTTTATATCATTCCTCTATTTTAATTTTTTTATTCTCACCCATTTTATGTCATCTTGGGATATTTATTGATTGTCATGTATTACACTCAACATCTTACGATTTTATTATTACCTTACAGGGCTTTATAACTCACCCCGTTCATATATACATCCCTAGGTTTTTTCGTGCAGTTTTGAAGGAGTGATGGAATTTAAAGAACATGGTAAGGAGTCTTGTAGAATTTTATTATATCTTTATTTGATGTTATTATGTTATGTTTATAATTACACAAAGATACAAGGCCTTTTAGTATTTTGGGTTTTTATTATTTTATTATTTATGTAATAAATCACCAATTGTTTTATTTAAAAGACATGGGTAATCATATTTGGTATAAGAGAATCATCAAGTTATTTTAGGTATTAGGTTTATAAAACCGTAGTTAAAGCTATATGGATAATACTAAACATAGTAAAACATCATAATATTATTTTGAATTATAGAGTAAGTGGTTTTAATGAAATAAAATCCAGGTATTCATACATCAATTTGATGTGGATCTTGTATAGTTGTACCAAGAGGTAATACACCCAAAAAGGATGATTTGGGAATTGACATAATCGTCACCTTATATATGAATATTTGGTAATAATTCACACAAATTTTGACACACATAGTGGATATTATTTTTTATATTCATAACCACCTTATGAACCAATATAATGGGAATAAAAAAATTCCCACAATGTTTTATGTTAGAAAACTATCGATGTATAACATAGATTGAAACCAAGAAATTCATAGTTTATGTAATATATGTAATTTAATTTTTATAAATTTAATGTTCGTATTTTATTATTTATATTTTTAGTAGATTAATAATTATCCACCCTAATTTTCCAATTATTATAGTCAATGACTAGAAATATGAGGAACTATGTGAACATCCAATGCAATGGGAAATTCCCAAATGATATTACCAATCCAAAGGGAGTTGGAGTTGAGAACATCATGATAATACATACTCAATTAACACCATTTTTTATTTGAAACATGAATCAAGGGGAAACCCTAAATCCCCCTAAGGTTGAGATTTTTTAATTGAGACTATTATGTGACAATGGAATCTGATATTTAGTGAATCCTTAAATCCTTTTGTCATGCAACAATATATCAACTCAATTGAAAATATTTCTCTATCCTTCCATGATCTGATATAGTTAATCTCATGATAGTAGTTTATCGTATATAAGTTGAATCTGATCAATGATCTATTATGATTAGAAATATAATGACCATTTATGTCCTAAAAATTATATACTAGAAAGAGTTCATGAAAATGTTTTTGATAAATATTTTGCTCAAACCCTAAAACAAAAAATATAAACCCAGTTCCATGGAATCAACAAAAGGGATGATTAATCCATTAGGGTGTATAAGGAAATTTTCAAAATACTTGTGTGATGCACCTTCATCTTAGTTATTTACCACAAAATAAATGTTAAATTCATTTTTAATGGGATAAATCCAAATAAATGGGGATATTTGGATGTTATAAACATTTATAACTATGAGGAAATTATCTGTTGTTCCCTAAATGTCAAAATGGAGTATAGTGAGTCTCATGGTATTGGATATAGTAGAGAAGAGATTTCAATTTTGGAAGAGCGATGGAAAAAAACTCCCCAAAGAGTGAATTTAAAAAATCCCACTTTTTAACGTTTTATAAGATTCATCCCTAATATTTCCCAAAGGGGACATGGAAATAAATTAAGTATAGGAAGGGAGGGAACCAAGTCATTGAATAACAGCATGATAAACCCATTGATATGATGGAAGAAATGAGTCTTCCAATAAAGTCTTCAGCCACTTGTATAATATTTAAATTACATTTTAACAAGTTGACTATGTAAATTAAAGAACTATAATTGATGTTGTAGATTATTCCAACATCAAAAAATAAGCACTATAGAAAAAATATGACATTATTCTAACACAACTTCAGAGTCGCAATATGAAAATGATGTGGTGAAAGGTATGTTGGTTATTTATTCAAGAGTAATAATTGTACTATTTGATTTTGGTTCTATATATTGGTTCATATCCTAAATGTTTCGTAAAAATATTTAAAACGAACTATAAAAAATAATTAGATCAATCTATGAAAAAAATAGAGAAATTATAATATCCCAAATATATATCATATCTCATGTTTATATTTGTGGAATGAGCATCCTAGAGAAACTTGTGATACTACCTTTAGTGGAATTATATGCAATGAGAAATGATGATCAAACCACATTTTATCATCGGGTTTCTATTCTATATTGGTATAATTATTTTTCTCATGAATATATTTTCAATTATATTTTCAAAATAATTAATTATGATTTTATATTTTAAAAATACAATAGTCTTATCAGTATAATTGTAGTGATTATTCACTGTTATAAATAAGAGTTGTTAAAAAATTCAATTTTCAACGATTATAAATTTTATTGGACTATAAATTTTTCCACTAAACCAAATTAATTTTTAGTAAATTTATATAACATATAAATGGTATATATCACATTTACATGGATCTATATTCATTTAATGACATTCAATACTAATTATTACATCATTATAATGTATTCTAAATTTTGAATAAAAAAATTATTTTTATAATATGTATTTTTTAATGAAAAACATAAAAATATAAATCCTTAAAATATTAAATAATAATAATAAATGGTAATATTTATTATTAAATGTTGAACTGGATAATAAGTCCCTAATTATCTCATATGGTATCGTTACCAGTGGTATATCCATACAAGTAAGAAATACATGTTGTGGCTATATTAAGTTCCCTTTCCTTTGGACTTGAGCAAATCTCTTTCTTCTGGTGTCATGAACACTCATAGAATATCCCTCATTCATCCTTATGTGAGTTTCATATATCATATTTCATCCTTATTTTGGCCATCTTATCCTCCCCTCATGGATTCCACGTCAATAAATCCTTGGTGAAATCTTAGATCATCCCATAAAAACTAGGCGGCTCAAGATTTACATCTTTTAATAGTTCGACACTACTCTAAAAAACATTTAATGGTAGAAATAAATATATTTAACAAATTAACAAAAGAGGAACTAAATTCATATTTATAATTTAATAGCATTAATGAGTGATACATATCCATATCAAACATATTCACTCAAACACCTGAACAACAAAGTCAACTGAATTAATGAGAAACACAAAGTAGATATATAATAACAATACCAATTCCAAAACCTCAAATCAAAATTGTATAAAATAGTCTCACCATATTTATGAATACATCCAACTCTTTGAAAACGATTTAATTAATCATTTATTCCCAGGAGGGTTGTGTAGTCATAGAGAGTGGTGGTTGTGAGTCACCATGAACATGGTTATTTTGAATTTTTTCCCTTATAATTACACCTATTATTATTCATGCCTCCACACCTATTAGGTTAAATTGATATGTATATATATTCCAAACACATTATATTATACAAAATGAACTAAATATGAAATAATATAGTCACATAAAATTTTTAAAAGGACTTATCCCTATATGGATATCTACACATTTTTATGTCTCAGTCGAGTCCAAGATACAAATATCCTCTATAATAATAAATTCAATGTAGGATAGGGTGGTATCATCCTTAATTGGAATTTTAATTCTCAAAAAATCATCTATAGTCACAATAAAATTTTTAAAATCCTCTAATTCCTTCCTTTTTAATCGTTCTCATTGGTTAAGAATTTGTCCTCCCAAACTAACTAATAAATAATATATTTAATATACTCTATAATATCCCCAAATAAAAATGGTGAGATATTATTCGTTAATAAATACACATTTATAACCAATCTATAAACAGATAAATTATCATACACATTGGCCTTTTTCTCACAAATCAATCTCACAATGATAAACTCATATACACAGAAAGATTAATTACATTTTCTTCTTCCTCCCCCTTAAATGATTCTATGTTGTTACAGTAAAATCAAATTGTAACAGAACATTAAATCTTTCCACAATCAAAATTCTTAATATTAATTTCCTCCAATGTAGATATTTTCATTATAAATAATCTAGTTATGTTTTATCATCACACTCTCTTCCTTCTCTATACATCTTTTACTTCTTATTATTTATATTCGGAAAATATTTCACTAAAAATAATTACCATTATTTTATTTAGAAAAATATAATTAGAAAAAGTATTATATTAATTATTTGTTCCTCCAAATACAAACTACTCATAGAGGTCCTCTAAAATGATAATGGAATATTCATTTCACACTATCAACTTATCTGAGATCAGTTTAAAGAAATACTTGTGATCCTAATTAAAATTGGTCGGTAATTTAATTAAGAACTCCACAAGCTATTCAAAAATATAATTAATATCAAATGTGTATTTGAAATCCCATATTTATTTCACTAATATCCTATCAATTTATTCTCATTTATTTCTTCTTATGACATAATTTAAACCATGGACTGATCACTTCCATCTTGATATTCAGCTATGAAACATACCAAGATCATATGATTTCACTCTCTAAATTTATCACAATTTTCAAACAAATAAACATTATACAAGAACATGAATATATCATTTATCACATCAGTTTGTTCAAATATATTAAATAATCCCATGAATATCGTATGTATATTGATTACAATGATATATATACTTAAAAAATATTATTAATGTTTTTTCATATCATTCATATCATCCAAACTATCTTACATATCACAATAGGTCTTATACATTTCGAATTTTTTCTCTATAATATATCGATATCATCTTCACAATGTTATGTCTAATTTGGTATTTGTTATTTTCCATCTCATTAATATTATGTATCAACTTGTAGATTTTATGTGTTATTAATATATATTATGCATCCCAATTTTGTATTTTTGATACCACATTTCAACATAAACATCAATATATATATTCTATATGAATTGGAATATCTAACATATCATCTATAAAATTATATGTACTATATAAAATATGTTACATATAACATTTTGATTCTCATGTCTCCTTACATATCATATAGATAATGTAACAGATCACAATGATCTCTAGAAATTTTACAATAATCTATTCTAGGAAAATCATATTTCATATTTTTAAATTTTTTTATCGTTAACTAAAAAAACCATTAATTCATCAATTGAGATAAAAACCTAATAACATTCTCTAATTTAATTTCAGTACCTCTAATAAATCTTGAAACAACCTAAATGAATTTTAAAATTTATGAAAATATTTCAAATCTATTCAAATTCATTTCAAATCTATATAGCATATCAATTCTAGTAGTTTTGTATATAAACAGACCTCCTGTACATTAATAATATTTATTTCCAAAATCATCATATTATTTGACCATCATCCAATTCTGTTGATCAGTACATTTAGAAACTATCATTTTTATAACACAGTGATGGTTACTCGCTATTCCATCTAGTTGTAGGCGTATTTTATCAACTTCAATCACATCCACAATAAAAAACAAATAAATATAATTTTTTATATTTTTCATATATCTTCCATAAAAGAAAGTCATTGTCTCTCATCATGTTGAGTTTAATAAACATAATATGTTAACAACATGCTACATCCATAAACATGTTTAACCAAAGCTGAATGGTGTAGTCCCATTCCCATTATAACACATCATTTACAAAATGAATAAATCTCCAATAATATATCAAATGATAGGAAGCATGTACATTTATCATAGGAAATCCAAACCGCCTCATATATAGACTATATTGAATTTACGATAATATCAATGTCCATATTTTTTATTTATAAGAAATATAATTATTAAAATAATTTGGGTATTTTGTTTGGTCAAAATCCCACAAGGTAACATTATGGTATTTTTGGGTTTATTTTACTTTTTTAAAAACAGTATTTCCATGGTATGTTATGGATTCTAGAGATATTGTTGAAATAGTATGTTGAAAATTTTTTGTGATGAAGTAATGGTTTCCCTGGAAGTTGTACAGAATATGAGTTAGACAATGTGACGTCGTTTCTCAGTGTTAACCATATTTTTAGGATCCAAAATTTTGAGATTTTCTAGCATTGAAAAATATTTATATCCTTGAATATATCATAAAAATATGTTATAGACATGGGTTTCATGAATATGAGCTTCGTGAAGAGTGTAGGGCGATGGATCAAAGAATTTTGAAACTAATCTATGTGAACAATGATGGGACTCACAAACATAGAAGGCAAGTTGCATCGCCAGTGGAGAATCACAATGGAGCCTATATTTTATAGAAGGATACTTGATTAAAAACAACCTCGCGAATAGTAAATTTATCTGGATATTCAAAAAAAATTATCATCACAATGGAAACTACGAGCTCCACGAAATGGTGATGATGTGGCACAAATGGTTATGGAATAGGTGGAATTTCTATAAACAGTGCTCAACCCCTTCATAATAGTAGTGATAATTATTTGAGATCTCAAGGCACTGGATTTATGAAAGAGGTTCCAAAATGAGGTTATTACAAAGAAGATCAAAAAGGAAAGAATTTTGCAAAGGTGGTTTGTGAAGGGTGTATACGAAGAAGTTTGAGAAGGAAGTAAGATACCACTGAATGTTCTCAGGTTCACGATAGTAGGAATATTCCAAAAGAATATGTGAGATTTTGAAAAAGGAAGGACCACTATGAAGGAAAGTTGAGATTTCTGAAATTGGTGTGCTCTAAGAAAACTTGTTTGAGCATCATGAAATTAGGAGCATCACGAAGGCAGTGAGCATTGCGAATGTTGTTCAAGATGTATTTCACAGTAAATGTATGGTAATGTGGTATTCATCAGTTGATGAAAGTGGGAAATCAATAGAGAGTATAAATACAATTGTGGATTCATTCATTGAATATAATAAAAGGACATACTAGTCTACAAACTATGATTGAATCTTTTAAAGAATTTGTCATAACACTTCAGTTGAAGGAGCAGTGAGATTTCAAATTGTGATTGGTTGTAAACCAGGAGGGACAAGGAGTCTTCTCCAAACCATGTAAAACGGTTATCATATATTGGATTTGGTACATCAGTACAACATCAGTGTATGATCCCTATACATAGCCTAGTGAGGGTGAACCAAGTAAAATTGATGTGTTATGTGATTGATTTATGTTATGTTCATTCTTCTTTATTAAAATGATACCGAAGAGATATTTTTAACAACAAAACAAGACCGATAGTGGAAGGTTTTTAATATTTCATATAATGATTCAGCCCCTCTAAAGGTATTTGACCTAGTGGGAATAACATATTTAAATATCCCCCTTACTGAATTTTTTCAATAGCCATATAAATCACTAATTTAAAAAAATTCAATACGCTTCATTTCTTACTGAATCCCCATAATTTTAATGATTAAAATTCATCACGGATAAAGAGGACGACCTACTCAACTCATAATTTAATCATGATTATAACAACATCTATACCCCTTTTAAAATTAAAGAATGATTCATTTAATAAAATGGTGGCATCATATTTATCTAAGAAATGATCCATGAGTTTATCAAATCTAAGTCTACATGAAATAATTCGATGTATAAAATGAATGTCATAAGTCAAGAAAAGAAAAAAATTTATAAAAATCATAACATGTGGTATTAAAATAATATTTTTAGTCCATGGTACTTTTCATGTAGTATTTTATGTAGTTTATCATCTAAACTCAACAAACAAAACGTGCCCAAATATTCATGAAGAAGAAGTATTCCCCCTTTTATTGTTACTTGTCCACACCACAGACTACCAAATTTAGAAATCATAATTTTATACATAAAAGTATGTGTGATCTCATTTTTTATAATATTTTAAATTTATCTTTCCCCAAAAATTATATATTCACATGGAATTACGATATATGGGTTTTTTCTCAACCTGATTCACTTTCCAGGGATATTCCGCATTGATCATCATCATGTTTTTCCTTAATTAAAAATAAACTCCAAGCATATCTTTTTTATACCAATTTATTTTTTATGAGGAGACATCATGATACTAGTTTAATTACTCTATTATGGGTAATAAGTCATGTTATAATACTTTATTAGATTTACTGTTCTCCCACTACATGTATCACCTATAATTCCCAACATATAAAAATACAAGATGATATATAAATAAGGTTGATAATCTTAATATCCCTTGTAAATGATACAAGAATAACATTTAATTCTCAAACAAAAAATAGTATTCATTATGGCTTAGTTTTATAGGAATTAAATATGACTACTTATCCTCTAATCATCCATATTTGATAATTCATGGGTAACATATAAATTTTCACAATATTATTTTCATGTATAATTTTATCTTATACATAATGTAAAAAAAATACATTCATTCTTTTTATTAATTAAAAATTTATTCTCATTATTCATTTTTTCTAAACAAACAATTATGAATTATTTATTAACATTCTTGGATTTCATTTATTTTCTACATGGATTCTAAATAATTCTTTGGTCACTATTCATTAGAAACTTCATATGTTATGTTTTATATATCTCTTCCACTAAATCAATAGTTATATTTCATTCTTGGATAGATTATTTTTTTTGTTCTTTGATTATTATTATTGAACATATATTCAAGGATTTCATGCAATTATCATTGATGTGTAGTTTCCATCCACAATAGAATTATATCCTCCAACTTTGTGGGGAATTATTCTTATCGTTCTTATTGGATGTCCATTTATAGGCATTTTTTCCCATACCCAAAGAAATAATATCAAATATTTATTTTATTTTCATCGATTTAGTTCTTACTTATTTATAACATTATGGTACATTATATTTTGTTGTATACAACAACTCATTTTTATAATGACAATTTATGTTACAATTTCAATATAAATTCGGTGATATTAAATTCTTTTGGAAGTGAAAATAATTACATTTTTCTTAATATCATCATTCTACTGAGTAAGATTTATATTGATTTTAGATGTTATACAACATAATCTTGTATTTATAATTTTTAAATTACTAATATTTTTATCCAACAATGTTCGGAAAATTGTCAAAAAAATACATAGAACTATCAATAGAAAACAATATTGATTTCACGCCTTAAATACAAATCAATACAGCTTTAAAAACCTAATATTTTTAGACATAATATTTCGTCATTTATGAACACATTGATGATCAATTTTTCCAAATTATTATATCCCCCTTGAAGTAACATGTATTTTATTTATACACCCATATTTTTCTAGATTTTGAGTGTAAACCTCCAATATTTTTGTAAACAATATTAGTGAAATATATATCTTCCTGGATAATGGGTTATCTCTTTCCTTGATAATACAATAGATTGATCATTATATGATCTCAATCACTTCATTAAACTAAAATAAAAAAATTTATATTAAATATTATCATTAAAAACATTCCATATTTCACATCTTTTATCATCATCAAATAAAGATCCATATTTTTTTTACATATTTATGTATCATTTTTACGTCCAATTCTAAACAAACATGTTTATAAGAGCTCTTAGATTTACCTATATCATCACATACCTTTTTAATCTTGTCAACATAAAATTATTAAAATAAGCACATATATTAAAATTATCTTTAAAGATCATTTATCCTTTTATTATTGATTTCCACCTATGATTCATTAACATATATGGTATAACATTCTCTTTTATTATGTACATGGATCATCACTTAATAATATTTTCTCATCTCAACAATCTGATAAATTACCCTTAGAAATATTTATTCACCATGGAATATTTCATCATTATGGTTACACAATGATTCTTCATTGTATTTAATAGGAATGATGATGGTTTTGAACATTTATAAACATGAACGAAATGATTTTTCCATTGCATAGGCTTCAAACTCAACAGTATTTCTCATTATTAGACTCATGAAAACTCTAATATATATGTGATAACATCAACAAAGAACGTTTTCAAATAAAACAACACATCAAAGTTATAATTAGTACGTTTTTCAATTAGAACATACTTTTCAAAACCTATTCTTGATTCTTCAATAATAATATTCACAACAGATTAAACAGATAAGTGAACATTTTTATTACCCCTAATTTATGGATTACCCAATTTCTACATTTTGATATTTCTCATCTTATAAGCCTTATTCTTTTTCCTATTCTCCAATGTTTTGGTTGATACCTCTAAGGTTCTATTGATAGGGATGGAAGACATATTCCCCATCTATTGAAAGTTAAAACCTTAATCAAATAATTAATATATATTTCACATATATTCATTTAAAAAAATATATTTAATATATTTGGTGGAAAAACATAATCATTGAATCCTCTTTTTATACCTAGTATGATAGTACATTCACACTAAGAGAATTTTAATCAATTGAACTTGTTTCATTTAATTAAATTTTCCTTTTTAATTACACCTCTAAATATTTGAAACCCCATGACAGGGAGTCACCTAAAGAAACACAAGATCCCAAAAATCAAACTCTAAGGGTATTATCCTTTGATCGACATAAGATTTCTGACGATCTTGCGTTGTCTTCATCCCCTCATGATTCACCTGAACCATCTTTGTTGTATTCTTCAGTAGTTCTGGTATGAGAATTGCAGACTCTCCAACCCCAGTCCAGCACAATGGAGAACAGAAATTTCATTCATAAAAGGCTTCAAATGGCGTCATACTGATGGTGGAGTGAAAACTATTGTTGTAAGCGAACTCCACCAAAGTTAAGTGCCTCATCCACAAACCTCCAAAATCTAGGACACAAGGGCATAACACGTCTTCAATAGTATGGATGGTTCCCTCTGTCCGACCATCTTTTTTATGATGAAAAGCAATTCTAAGGCATAGTTGAGAACAGAAATCATTCTGGAGACCACTCCACACCATATAGGTAAAACTAGTATCTTGATCAAAAATGATCATCATTGGGACACTGTGAAGTCTCACCACCTCCTAGAGATACTACATCGACAAAAATTCCACTGATCTTGACTCCTTGATTTCTATGAAGTGGGATATTTTTTTCAAATGTTCCATTACCACCAAAATAGCCTCATGTCATCCCAGAGCATGAGGTAGACTAGTAACAATGTACATAGAGATTCCATCCCACTTCCACTGAGGAATATCTAATGGCTATGGAAAAACACCAGGAACATTGTGTTCAACCTTGACCTTATGGAAGGCCAAATATTGAGAAATAAACTCCACAACCACATGATTCATCCCAAGCCACCAAAGCTTACTCCTCATGGCTTGCTACATCATTGTCACTTCAGGTTTCACTTCTAAAGGTGACCTATTTAACTCCATGAGAATATTCTTGAGAATGACCAAAGGAACAAAAATAATTTCTTGATACAACACTCAGTGTTATTCATCCTCAAAAAAACCATTAGAGGCCTTGCCAAAAATAACTCGGTCTCTCCATACCTCCTCCTCTAGATCCCCAAACTACGACTCATCGTCCTTCTGCACTAGAGATGACTACACTATCATCTGAAAATGACACCCTCTAACCCAAAATCTCCCATATAAAGTTATAATATTGAATGTTCTTCCATTACTCTCTAGGAACCACCATATTCATTCCATGCATCACTACGTTACTTCCAACTCAGTGCATCAACTACAACATTCCCCTTTTCAGGAGTATATTATATTTCAACGTCGTGTTCCTGTGAGAACTCCATCTATTGATGTTGTCTTATATTCATGTCACACTGAGAGAAAAAATACCTCAAACTCATATGATCGTTGAAATCCTCAAAGCACTCTCCAATGAGGTAATGTCTCCACAAATTTAGAGAAAACACCACATTTTTCAGTTCAAGATCATGGGTGACATAGTTACATTCAACATGATGTAACTTTTGATTCCCATAAGAAACAATTGATCTTCGTTGCACCAGAAAACAATCTTACCCCAGATGTGAAGCATTGCAGAAAACATCAAACAGGACTCCATCAGCTGGATGACAATGAAATGGAGTAGTTAATAACATCGTCATTATGTTCTCAAAAGTTTCATGACAGTAATCAGTCCATATGAATTCATAATCCTTCCTTGTCAAATTTTTCAGGGGATTCACAACTTGAGAGAAATCGAATATAAATCTCTCGTAGTATCCTACGAGACCAAGGAAAATCGCACTGGTGATATTTTCTTGGGGGATTCACAAGACACACCTGCTCCTATATTCTATGGATCCACAACAACACTGTGCTAGGACACAACATTCCCTATGAAACAGACATCTCGTGCACAAAACACTCACTTTGACAACATCCCAAACGGCTGATGTTGACAATGAACTCCAAAAACAACATGTAGATGTTCTGCATGCTCTTATTCAAATGTGGATTAAATAAGGATTTTGTCGATGAAAAATACAACAAACATTCCAGGAACTAACGAAATATATCATTCATAAATCCCATGAACACAGCTAGATCATTTTTCACACCGGACAACATTACAAGGAATTCATATTGGCCATGACGACAACAGAAATGAGTCTTAGGGATATCTTCATCCTTCACATGCATCTGATGATATTTTGACCGCAAATCAATCTTTTAGAACAAACTATCACCCTTAAGTTCATAGAATAAATCATAAATATGTTGAATATGATAGCAATTCTTTACTGTCACTCTGTTTAATCAATGATAATCGACACACAACCGCAAACTTCCGTCTGGCTTCTTCACAAAAAATGTGCACCCCATAGTGACACACTCAGCATAACAAAACCACACTATAACAGACCATCAAGCTGTATACATAACTATCGTAACTCAGAAGGGGACATCCTATATGGAGACATAGAGATAGGAGATACTCATGGTTGTTTCTTGATCCATAACACAATCTCTCATCAAGGGGTAATTATACAACATCTTCTGGAAATACATCAGGGTTCTCTTCTACAACCCTACGAAAATGCCAACTGTAGAACCTCTGAAGAACTCTGCATCAGTTCAGCCATCATGGATGATAAGAACATCACAAACCTCTGAATCATCTGAGAGACACTCTCAAAAATGAACACCAATGGCTTTCAAACCTCATCGAAGAATAGAACCATCCTTTTGAAGAAATCCATGATAGCCTATACCTAATACAACCAATCCAAGAAAAGGATGACACCATATGGTTGTATTCATAAACATTAGAAATCTCCCAAAGAGCGGTGCTCCTCAACACAAGCTCACAATATCTACATACTTCAAACAGGTCTCCTCATCCTCCAACTAGAATAGTCAACGACAAGGGCACTAGAAGCCTCTCTGCCTCAATTCACAAATAATGGACAAGGGTTGGTGATTTGAAGGAGTGTTCCTCTCCTGAATCAATCAAGGCATGCACCAAGGTAGAAAACAAGGATATGGTACCTAGAATGATGTTTTGATCTCATTGAGCTAGCAACGCTAATGCATGATGATGACCACAAACTCCTCCACAGTCTCTCAAACCATGATGAAGACCATCACCATTGTCACACCCTACTCTCTATGGATGGAGAGCATCAGTGGGTTATCATATGCCTACCCCATCTACCCTCTACTGATTTAAAGCTGGTGAGACCTTCTGCTGCATCCTCGGTTGGAACAGCCTTAATATAAGAACATGGAGCGGAACACCTTGTTCATGATGACTGATTTGAAAGGTCGAAAATTCTCTCTACTAATGACCTCGACCACAACATGAAAAATAATAAGCTGATCCATTGTAATATGCCTGAGGGCCCCTGCCCCTGGAGAAACATGATGATGATGGATGAGACCTACCCTAGGCCAAACGGAAACACTTATGCCATGAAAACCGGGAACACTGGACCACAACTCTGCTTTGTGAGAAATCATGAAAACTCCCCTCTCTTGATGATCCAGTTCTGTGAAATTTCATCTCGACAACATAATCCATTTCCATCACCTCAAGATATGTCTTCAACATAAATGGGGCAACATGGCGCTGGATCTCTGGACACAAATCCTCCTTGTAATGACTCGACCTAGCCTCCTCATCTTTCAATAGGTCTGAAGCATATCTTAAAAGGTTCGTGAAATGGATTCCAAACTCTAGCTCATTGGAGCACCCATGTCTAAGGGTAGGAAACTCCTGGCGACTAGACACCTTTGCGGTCGAAGAATGAAACTGGACTCTAAATTTGTCTCAGAACTCATCACATGAGATCGTTGATTCCACATCATCCTCGAGGAACAAGAACCACCACTACATCACTGCTCCATGTAACATCCTCACCAACAAGGAAACCCAGTATTACACGACTGCTTCTGAAATGAATCCCTAATACTTCTGCATACTCGAGCACTGATACTCTTTGAGATTCTTCCTCCATGTTTTGTCGTCTTCAACCTCTACCCATCAGCGAACAACTGGAACAACCAAATGGACATCTTTTATGCAATCCTAATAAGGACGTCGACCTAGAGCCATACGTGCAAAATAAAAAATTATAAAAGCTACTAAACCTGGAATATGAATGATTCAACAATAATTAATTAATTGTTTAATTTTTTTCATTTTAGTTTAACATATCCCATGGTCTACCCACTAAAACACATTCACAATTAAGAATAATGCATGATCATTTCCAAGACCTATACCCTACAACAAGTATCACCTTTTTTAGTAGACATTTTAAACATAAAGGATCGTGCATCAATCATAGTGGGTCCCTAAACGCCTATGTCTCCACTAGCCTCTAGTGTTTACATAACTTGCAAAACATGACTGACATAGTTTCCCTACCAACCCATGCATCCTCGCATGTGCCTTACACCAAAATTCATCCTATCTCTCAACCAGACCATTGATACCACTCTTTCACGAACCCCTCCCCCCATGGTGCACCACATCTGGGCTGGTAAAGTGATAAGGGAGATAATGACTCGCTGAGTCCCGCCTCTAGTAGGCCCCTGGTTGGAAACTATCACTGATGGTATAGTAAAAAAATTTGGGGCATTAACCTCTAAGAGAACATATGAGAAAGGGAACGATAAGATAGAAAACAAACAACTCCAAATCATACAGAAATATAATAAAAAATCCATGTAAACATCTATAATTTCATGCAAAACTACAAAAATTGAAAGGAAAAAAATTAAAAATACCCAAAAGTAAGTAAAAACATCAGTAAACACGAATCCCAGACATCTCATACAACCCCAAGATTATAGAAACCACCAGGATCTCCAACCTTATCCATGTGACTGGAAAATTTGTTTATATACACATAATGTGAGTATGACATATACTCAATAGGATCCTCCCCAGAGCCTCTAGTTCAAAAGTATAGAAAGCATTCTAATGAAAAGTGAACAACAAGTGAAATTAACTTGTCTCCTAAATAGGTATACTACATTCTCATCATCACCATGGATATTCTCACCAAGTGACACATACAATAGTATATAATATTATATAGAATATCAAGGATACCCCACTACTACTTACCAACAAGTTTTCCTCTTCTCCCCAACGTCGCACATCCTAAGCATCTCTCTCCAAAAAATAATTTCCCACAGACACCTGGGAGATGCACCACAACATGCACCTCGTACAACAAAACAACTGCATCCACATAAGCAATGTAACTAGGTTCTTTCTTGGAGCCACAACAACTCTCATAACGTGTATCATATGTCATGTATTAAAACTCAAGCCATTATAGCCCATACACAATGTAAATATCCTCAATCCATCACAGGTTATACATGTTACACCCATTGTAGTCTGTAGGAAACTATATCCAAAATATGTGTGTGTGAATAACCACTAGCCATTATAGCCCTCTACAAACGTATATGGGGAAAACTAACTGATGTTCCTACTAGTAAAAGTAACTACCAAGAGAAGAGAGGGGGTCCAAAGGGGGTAGTCAGCCATCCATCCTCCCACCGTAATGTTTGAAAAAACACCCCCCAAGGCTCAGAATCCCTGGGGTGCCTGTTTCCCTTACAGGTGGTGTGGAAAAGCGTATAGAAACATACAAAGGAAAGAATATACTATATATCACAACCACACTATAGGCATAATCTAGTCTTAGACACAACTACAGCTAATGTATCTCAGACTCCCAGCTGCCACTTGTAAGACTAGGTATCCTATAAGCACACAAACATTTAAAGAGATTTATTACATTACTTCATTCCAATTTTATCAGATACAATTTATATTAATTAATTCATTAAATATTAATTAACTATTAACAATTCCACATTAAATTTCATTATCATCTGACCACAAGTTCAATGTTCTTTTAAATTTCAACCTCAGCATTTCCCCCATTTAAGCTCATGGGTTAACATCATTAAATCAATTATTTGATTATATAATTACATTCCAATATTCTTAGGAATTAAATAAAACACAAGGGGGCTCAACATGGTGATTAGATTAACTACTCGTCGTGTATTTTCCACCTATAGCAAGAGAGTAGACCTATCCTCTCATGAGAAGCTAAACGTTGAAAGCACATGGAATACCCCATGCGACTTTGCCCCATTTGGAAGGAGAGTAAGAAAAACCCACTTCCTTGAGTAGTGTAGAATGTGAAGCAGATAACAACTAAAAAGTTTAGAAGGAATCCAAACTTTCACAACGGACTCGTTCCATCATCCCCAGTGTCCTCCCCGACACCCACATACATAAACTAATGCATCTCACTACTCTAGGCGTCGACTTCTGGCAAACACCAATGTGCCTCCCTGCCCCCATAAATCACAATAGCCTTCAAGGATCACATCACAACACAAGATGTTGGAAAAAAAACATCATATAAATTGGGCTCTTGGACCATAAACAATTAAGTGGGTAACTCAAAACCCTATGAGGAATTATCAATTATCAATCAACCATTTCTTTAATACATATTGTTTGAACTGATTTATTATTTGTAGTTTCAAAATTCAGGAAACCTAAATAGCAAGATATCAAAAATAATTAAACATGATTACTGTACCAATTTTATTATCATCTTAATACAACAAGACGAACCAGATTCATTTATATACCTCTTTATCTTTAGCCCAACAATTAACAAATAATTACAGTTTACATTCTTTACCAATTTCCACGATGAATGAAAAGCTAAACCAAGCAAGCATAGATATCACACGATTTAGAAAAATAAGAGGCAATAACATACGATCGAATTGAATTTATTTATCATGTTCATAAATTTATTATATCAATTCCATTGTGATTCAATTGAATAAAACATGCTAACAATACAGTTTCATGTATATTAAATGAGAATCAATGAATCCCCTACCCCGAGCGGTTCATGATATTATTTATAGGAGAGCAAGCCACACAATGAGTTACGATATCCACCTCCCGTGACAACTATATCCACATGAGGATGGAAAGGCACAACCACACTGGTAAACACCCTTGAAAATACCATTATGAATATAGAGATAGCATTCCATAAAAATGGAAAGGATAAATAGAAGTAAATGAACCCAAACGAATGAAGATAGATCATGCCTTATACAAATATTGATCAATACTTTTTAGTTGCATAAAAATTGAGGAGATCCAATAAGAGGATGAAAATTGATCAGAAAACGCCTACGGAACTGAATGGAAGGTTCATGCACCTCACACATGAGAACAACGGGGAAGAATTAGGGAAGAATATATATACTCTCTTTAGAAGATTTAATGGAGTAGCAGTTTAAGATACGTTGGATTTTCAATTAAAAACATATCGCGTTAAACCACCAAGTTTGACCATGTAAAAATTTCCCGATCCTTAAGAAAATTAATATAGGAGTAATGGAATTTGAATCATCCTTATAGTCTTAAAAACGGGGCTATAAATGATTTTTATGTCAAAGGAAATGTTAATGGGAAGAAACTGTCATAAATTGGAATAAATGTTCACGACCTCGAAATTTGGAAAAGGAAAAACATTGTTCATGAAACTCACCATTGAAACCTCACCATTGGAACCTCACCGTTCTGGAAACACTTTTCATTAGCCTCACCGTTAATACCTCACTGTTGTGTCCTCACCATTATGGAAACACTTTCATAAACCTCACTATTGGAATCTCACCATTTTGGAATCACTATTCTTTAATCTCACCGTTGAATCCTCACCATTCTGGAAACACAGTTCATGAACCACACCATTGAATCATCACTATTCTAGAAACATGGTTTATGAACCTCACTATTGAAACCTCAATGTTTGAACCTTTCCGTTTTGGAAACACTATTCACATAAGGCTACCATTGCATTATTAACCCTAGGCTACCGATGACACTGTTCACCTAAGCTTACAGATGAAACTGTTCATATAAGGCTACCATTGCACTGTTCACCTAAGGCTACCAATTGCAATTTTCACCTAAGGTTACCAATGACACATTTCACATAAGGAAACCATTTCATTGTTTACCTAATGCTACCGATGATAATGTTCAAATAAGGCTACGATTACATGGTTCATAGAATTGGAAATTTGGTACTGTATTGGGGATAAGTACCAATGACTTAACATAACACCTCAGACACCAGATTTTCACAAAGGAATGGACAATAGTGGTCCGAGCCATTATAATTCATCTCTATAATTCTTATACTTTTATTACTATTCTAATTATACTTTATTTATAAAACCTATAATTTAATTATGTATAATCCAAATAAAACCTATAAATTTGGTATTTTCCAATCCTATAAATCTAAATTGATCATATATGTAAGATCCTAGGATCTTTGAATATTATTTTGATTCCAATAATATATCTCTACTTACATTCAAAAAAACCTACAACTTAATTTGAATTTATCTACATTATTCTTTAAAAATAAAATATCTTTGGATCTTCATAATTAATATTGAATCATTATATTTGAAACATAGGAATTATCAAAAAAAAATCCCCTCAATTTCTTCTCATTTATATGTCCCATTTACTCATCAAAAATCATGAATCAAACAATATTATTATTATATTTAATCCACAAAGAACAGAACCACACCAACTAATTTAATTATAAAAAATTAGTTATTTTTTCAAATTGATTCACCTTATAAAAGTAATATAATATATATTTCATCACTTTAGTGAGCCTAAATATCATATAAGTCGTTAATAATATCTTTTGAATTATCTTGAGGTACATAAATATTCTAAATATAATATTACCATTGACATATCATATCTTATTTATCATCTATATTGTCTTATATATCATCGTCTTATCTAATGTTTATTAATCACCAGTAATATTTTTTGTGCATCTATGTAATATTGAATATTGACATGTAAATATATTTTATGATTCAAATTCCATATGTATCATAGTTTTTTCGTTACTTTTAAATATTTTATCTTGAACATCATATGAATGTCTCTCACCCCCAAAACGAGTAACCAATTCCCATCATAGACAATCTGAAGCCTCTTTAATGGGTGACACAAGGATATCCAAAAAAATCTGAGATCCTTCACGAACAACATTTGGATGCACCATACAAATCTTCAGGAAGCATGTTACAGATTCAATATTAGCATCGTAGAGAGCATCCCAAAAAAAATTAGGGAACATCGCACCTAAAGAACAAGGACTCGTTCTCTTACTAGGATTTCCCTTCATCATAAATCCCATTATTTCTATTATATACTCCATCAAAAATCATAAATCACTAAAATAAATAATTATTATGAATTTATAAATATATATTTCAATATGAAAAATTATTAATTCAAAATAATAATCCATAATTAATGAGACAATGTAAGGTTATTATTTTTAGAATTGAAAAGAATATATAAAATATTTAATCTTTATCAGTTCCCCCACACTACAATTTTGTTATCATGATAAAAATTAAATATAAAAAGAAAACGAATTCATTTAATTTAAATGTAAATGATGAAATTTCATCAATCATAATTATTCATAATTCCTCATTAGTGGCTCAACTTATATTATATTTTTGGTCATAAATATTTTACATAATATTTTCTTATTTTCACAATTCACTCACACCAATATTTAATGAAGAATTTATCACACCCAACAAATGTAGATTATTTAGTATAGATATTATCATTCATTATAAATAAAATAATTTTCTATTCTATTAATAATCAACTCACTATTCCACTAATTTGATAAATAAAATTTCAATCAACAGGAATTTTAATCATGGTTTGATTATATAGTAAGGTGGGTATAGGGGATTACTATAAATATGGACTTGAAAATGTATTTAAATAATCTTAGTGTCGTGAGTTATAGATAGTTTTAACTTACTAGATAAAATTCATAAACTACCATTTCTGATTATCTAATATAGAATTCGTGGAATGTCTTTTCATTACCATCATAAAAACATATCCATTATTTAATTTAAATATAGACTAGCATTTGATGTCTTAATAAATAGTTTTTAACACATATTACAATATTTTTTCTTTTATTGAATGATTTTAATAAATCTTATCCCATCATAGAATGAAAATTGAAAATCATCAAATAATATTTCTCTAATAGCTAACTACTGACACATAATGCCCCGAGGTTGACTACATATTATCTAATAGAACATAATCTTTAATACTTTGGAAAAAACTAAAACATATATTATATAACAAAAATAATTTTTTTTATTTTGGATTACTGTAATTTAAAGACACAAACTATTCTTCACATGAAATACTTGAATTAAATAATCAAATTTTAGAATATTTCAATTTAATACTACAAAAACCCATCATAGTTCATTTAATCTCTCAAAACATATCATATTTGTTAAAATAAACTTATATTATAAAACATTTATATAATCTTTTGTAGTATAAAATAATTCTAATATTATATTATTTTTTATATAAAAGTTAAAAATTTCAATTTAATTACAGAAAACATGATTTACTTTTCATAATCCCACTATTTCTCCCATTAATATCATATTATCCTATTTCATCATAGAAAACAAGATTAACCATTCATTATCATAAGGATTTAGTTCATTAACAAATTACTTGTTCAACAGAACACTGAAATAATTTTCCCCAATTGTAATGTGTTATTTTCTTTTATAGTTAATTCAAAATTATATGGGAAATATATTCAAATAATTATAAGAATGATATGTTTTCCTTATTCAAAAAAGATATCAAATTTTTTTACACTTCAATATAAGAGTTTAGATTATCCCATATTCTAGCTTAAACCAAGTACATGAATTTACCCCAAATGGTATGGTGGGAATAATTTCATGTTTGTAATTTTTCACCTATAATGAAATCCATGGTCTCTTAGGAATAAATGAAGATCAAATGTAGGGTTGGATGATAATTGGGAATGAAAAGGGGATCATTTATAACAAATCGACGTTTATTATTTTAATATTTCATGATTTATATAGTCTTGGTGATGTTGAGTATCGATTTATAGAATATATTGAATTTTCATGTTCACTAATTTTAGGATGAAATAAGAAAAAATTTGTAAAATTTATTTCTATTTCATCAATATAAGTGATAATATTTTTGACAACATTTTTTCATTTTATTTTCAACATCACATTAAAAAGAATTTATAATAAAAATCAATACTTAGAAAAATGGTTCACATTAATAGTTATTTGAATTTAATATTTAAAAATTAATAATTTATAAAAACAACATATAAATTATTTATAAAGTGATGATTACATCATATCATATCATTAAAAAAATTAGTGAAAAACAATATGTTATCCTTAAATTATAATATTTGTGAAAATTATAAAAAACAATAACAAAATTAAATAGTAGTCAAAATGAAAAAATAAAAAACAAATTCCATACTCTCCAATAGTGATACATTATGGAAATGGCCTTAAAGAACACAAAATATATATTCTTTAGAGTCCAATTAAATTTATATCATTTCAAAATATATTTTATGCAAATATTTTTAAATAATTATTTCATAAATATTACATAAAAAGTATATATTATAATGTGTACACTTCTACTAAAAATCCATTTTCCCATTACATAAAACATTTAAATAGAACATTATTTATCATTATGAAAAATCATAACAAAATTCATCATGTCTCCTTATTTTCTCTTTAGCATCATTATCCCCTATGAAATTCATTTTAAAACAAGGAATGAGAAACAATCTTAGTAAGGGACATAAAAAATGAAAGAAATTGTTAGTCTAATAATGTTTATAAAAAATATACTTTTGAAAAATCAAACTTAGGGTAAGAAAAACTTATCCAATAACTACTTTTTTCTAAACAAATGTGTTAATAAAATATTTCACAGTAAAAAATAAATTAAAAATAAAACTCAAAATGGTTTCTTTAAAATCATGAAAGAAACAAACAAACTTTTTCTCTATGTTATAATTTTTGTTGGAAACAAATCCTTCAAGGTATGATTAAAACATTTTAGTGATGGCTATGTATGTTTAAAAAATAGTTTTTCAAGGTGAATTGTTATGTTTTAGAGATTTTGTTGACAATCCATGTTGAAAAGAACCATGAAAAAGGAATGCAGAATGTTTATGGTGAGCTCTACTATTAAAATGAGCATCCCAAACCGTAGAGGTGGAAAATATTGCAAGTGAGACTTGTGGCAGCGGTGTAAATGAATTGATGGAATACACCACAATAATGATGAGCTATCCCGTCCAAAAATTGTTGTTGGGATTTTCGATAAAGAGTGAATATTGTAAAAAAGTTCAGACCATTGGCATTTGAGCTAACGTGGAACTGACTTTGTGTGGAAGGTTCTCGAGTCGCTGTAGTCAGCAATAAATAGGCTTCAACTGACTTATTGGATATTAATAATTTTTATGGTGAGTTTTGTGATTATGATAAGCTTCCAAAACCGCAGAGGTGATGAATATTGCAAGGGATCATTGTGGCAGCAGCGCAAAGGAATTGATGGATAGCAATGTGATGACGACGAGCTCTTTCATCTGAAAATTTCTATGGTGCTTTGTGATATAGAGTGAATTTCAGAGAAAAATTCGAACATTTGTGATTTGAGTTGATGTGGAACATACTTTTTGTGGAGGGTTCTCGAATCAGTGGATTCTACTATAAAGAAGCATCAACCCACTTGTGAACTAGAGAGATTTTTTCAACATAAATTTGAAACTCTAAAATTGAAAAAGAGGTTCGTGCAGGTAGTGTGAATCGCAAAAGGAAAGAGCATCATGGGAGCTACTCCAGCTCTCTGAAAAAGGATTGTACCATGTTATGTCAATGATCTTCATGAAGGAATTCACTTTTTGACGACTTGTGCTCTACGAAATAATATTCTCTGTGAAGGCTTGAGCTATGTGAATTCTAGATCTCTACAAAGTAGTGTGCTCTGAGAAGTATTATCCTATGAAAAGTAGTGTCCTCTATGAAGTAGGGATATCTAGGAAGGTGTGTGATTTGATAATAACTATGAAATTCGTGAAGGCTTGTTTGAGCTTCGATAAATTGGCATCCTCATGAAGTTATGATCTTTTTGATGTTATTTCCAAAGGTTGTTTCCCATTTATTTGTGAATAGGGGCTATTCATAAGTGGATAAAATATTAACTTCAACAGAGAATCTATATACAGTGAAGGATGAATCCATTAGAGATAATGAAATGACCTAAAAGTCCATAAACTATGATAGGATATAATGAAGTAGTGAGAACACTTCAGTTGAAAGTGCAGTGAGATCTCACGTATGATTGGTTGTTATCTAGGAGCGACAGTGAGTCTACATCAAACTTGTCAATAGCAGTTCACTTATAGTAGATTTGGTTCATAGGTACATCACTAATGTATGCTCCTTGGATGTCACCCTGTGAGGGTGAACCATGTAAAATTACTATGTATAGTGAATTCTTTATGGTTTTTCATACTCTTCAAGGAGAAGGGGAGAGAAGATCATTAATCCTAACAACAATACAAGATCAAAAGTGGCCATTATTTTAACATGACATTACCTGATACGCCCCACCTCAAGGTATCTATCATAGCGTACCTAACAATTTTCACCCTTAACAATATCATATAATTTCTTTTGAACCTAAAACCATTATATTACATTGAGAAATCATAATATTCCTTTAAAACCACATATAAATCATTAAATGAACATGTAGATTTATTGGTGAATCATTTTTTATATTATTCATATATAATGTGTATCCCTCACAATTATAAAAGGAATATCCATAACTATTATATTGGGAATAACCATCATTGTAAAACAAGGAATAACCATTGTATAATTCCATAATCCCTTTGGTGAAACCAAATCAGTTACCTTTGTCACATATTAGGGATAACAATCACAATATATTCACTTCATCTCTTTAGTGAATCCTAATAGATTATGTTTGTCCCTTTTCAGAATGAATTAGAGTGATATAGAGGGATCACCAACATTTATTTTATAATGGAACCACAAATCCACATAATAATTCCCAGGGGCCATAACATTGTCATAATATAAGAAATCTTGCACTTATAAAAAATAAAATTATCACTAATAAGATTTTTTTTGTATTTTTATATATCCTTTCCATTAAAAAATTAAAATATAAAATTATGACAATAAAGTGAAAACAGTTTTATATTTAATAAGACATGGATGCTAATACTGGAATCCAAAAAATAATTATCGATTATGGAAGAAGGAAAATAACTCTTTTCTTTGTATAAGATTAAATAAAACAGTCCTTTTTATATTTGTTTAAATAAATTACAAATATTCTATTGATTTTTTTCAAATAATATAAATAGATACATAAATTCCATTAATTGTTATTTTATTTCCATGTAGGCACATCCAATTTTTTTAATTAAATATGTACATTGAAGAAAATTAAATTTTTTAAGGGAAAATCTAATTTTATAATAAAGACCCTTACCTTGAGTCTAACTCATCATGTACATTCATTGTCTTACGGAATAATAAATATAGGTTAAATATTAAAATTCCAAAAAATATTATTAATTTTTATTGTACATTTTATTTTTTTCACATTCCATGTTATATTTAATTACATAATCAACTAAATTCACATCAGACATTTGGATGATATTTGGTTCATACGTCAAAAATTGAATTAGGTAGGTTGAAAATTGTCAAATAGGTCGTTAAAATACCATATAAATATTAATAATAATAATTAAATTATCAATGTTATCCATAAATTATACTTTTGAATACAACAATAAATAATGGTAATGAAAAATTAATATCATTTCAATCATGGAGATGGTAGGTCATATGTATCAATGAATAACGTTACAATTTTTCAGCCATCATTATAAAAAAGGTAAGTGTTATATTATATTTATAAAATGATAATTATATAATTTATACCAAATTTATTTCATTAAAAAAAATTATATATATCATCCATGTGATGTGGTGATGAAAAATGAATCACATCCATTTTGGGATGTGGTAGTCCACATGTATGCCCAGATGATGCTATCATTTATTAGTGAATAGAATTGTTTGTGGGTAATTGGTATATTGTCATTTAGTAATGATAAATTTGTGATTGATAACATATATAATCTTTATTTACATTATTATAACCATTATGGAGGGGTTGTTATGGAAAATTAATGACATTTGTTTGCAAGGTTTTAGTTTACCGTACACATGAACGATAGTTTTGTTTCCCATTTTAAGGAGTATGATATTGATATAAGATAATGAATTTAAATTAAAAAATATAATTATTTGGAGTACAATTATTTTATTATTTTATTATGTTTTAATAATATTTTCTTAATATAGAATAAGGAAAAAAACATGTGGTTACAAATTATACATCTTACTTGGAAATTGTCCATTTATTAACACCCAAAGTCCCTATGATTTATATTTTGAAAAATCTATGGCCACAATAATTTGGGTAGGGATGTGATGAAGGTATTTTTTAGATATTTTATGAACCAAATGGTCATTTATGTTTGAATAAATGATATGAAGGTGTTCCCTTTTATAAGTGACGGTAAGGCCACATTTATAATTTATTAAAATATTAAATTAATATAAATTAAATTTTTCATCAAAATGGCACCCAATTTATAACATAATAATATAATATGAGTATTAGTTTAAATAATAACTGCCATTAATTTTAATAAATGTCAATATATCATTTTTATAGTTATCATTTGTATCCCCCCCCAACCCATTTTACACATAACGTGAAAACATGATTTTTTACTCCTTGAGGGTGAGGGTAGTTAGTAGACATAGAATAAAGGCCCGAAAATGTCACATGGTTTATATTTTAAACCATAAATTAATCAATTGTCTAAATATATGATTTTTAGGAATTTAATATCATTAAATAAAAAAAATTCATAAAATATTGATTATATGAATTTTAAAACTATTAATTTATTTAAATTTTAAAAAATCATGAAAAAAATATATTTGAATAAAATGTTTTAACACATGAATAATATATTATTTATATCTATTAAATTAATGCATGATGTTAATTATTTTAAATTATATAACTATAAATATTTATAATATCATTTTTTTAATTTTTTCAATAATTGAATAATTATTATGTTATCCTTCTATAGGACCATTAGGTAATTATTTCATAAATAAAAAATTTAAATAATTTACCTTAATTAATATAAATAATTTCTATTTAATATTAATATTTATAACCAAATATACCCTCTGGATATCCCTATGTTAAAAAATTATAATTACTCAAAACATGAGTTTTGTGTTTCTTTCATTTCATTACATAACATAATTTAAATCTATTAGACACAAAAAATTGAAAAAGGAAATATAAAAAAAATATTGGATGATTTTGGATGATATTTATGAATAAAAAAGTTATTTGAATTGTTAGGTTCATTTTATAGTTCTTATCATATTATTATTAACCTTTAATTACTCGATTTACCCTTCTTAGTGCTAAAAAAATACTATAATAACTACTCTTAATGAATAAAAAAGAACTTTTTTACCTAAAAATTGACCCCATTATTCTAAATACAAAAAATAATTTTTTTGATTAATAAAAATATTAGTGTAAAAAATTAATCTATAATTAAATAAGAAAAAAATATGAAAATTGTTTTTTTTCAGAAAATATCCCTTTTAAATATAAAATTTTTTATACCAAATTGAAGTATAAAACACTTTAAAAAACATATTTGTATAAATTTAAAATAAAGTTAAATATTTATATATTAATACAAGTACAATATATAATTTATTTTTGTAAATACATGAATAGAATTTAAAATTTCAAATAAAAATTTTTATTTTTCATAATTCATTGAAAAATATATCTTACCTGAAAATCATAAATAAATTCTCTAAGTAAATTTTTATATGTTGATTTAGAAAATTATAAATTTATTATATAATACAATTTAAAATATTCAAGAAATTTATTATAATATTCAATCATAAAAGTAATGAAAATGGATTTTTGAAGAATACAATTGCTACTAATAAAAGAGTTTGGTTTCATAATATTTAATTAATACAATATTAATGAGCCAGGAAAAAATGCAGTTCATAATGCAGTTAAAACTTTTTATTGCTTCCAATTTATCGTCTAGATTATATTAACAACATATAAATAATAGTATTTCATTGTTCATTTTATCTTAATGATTCATATATTGTACATTATGAAATGTAGTTTTATTTTTATAAAATCTCAATATATTATAGATTCCATCCCCAAACACTGAGTGTGTTGTGTCTAAATTTAACATCAATAAAATTTCTCAACTTAAATTTACATCAGTGTATATATAAAAATAACTAAGTTGGAATATAAATTTCATGAGAATTCAGTGGTAAGTGGAATTCCATAGTAGGAAGACCTATAATAGATTCTCATATTCAAATTATCTAAAATTATTAAAAAAACACATTAATAATGATAGTTAGGTCTTTTATTCATCTTTAATTTATAGAACACCACAAGGAAACACCTGAATTTTTCTAAATGGCCTAGACCATTTAGGGTGAAACTTATTTGGATGGATACATAATTTAAAAACATATATCATTAAAGATTTACCAACATTATATTATTTAGTAAAATTTAATTCATTAAGAATGTATATGGTTTTATCATAATAATTTTTTTCATTTTCATTGTTATATCGTAAAAATTATTATAATTCTTATAAACAGTATAACCTATATTTTTATGTTAATCATAGATTTAGGTTATAATCTTTGATAGCCTAATATTCTATATGTTATAAATGATTAAGGATATATAAATATTTTCCATAGACTATCCTAAAAGGATACATCATTATATGTGATTTGACGTATTTTTTATTATACTAAAGAGAATAATTAAATTTGAAGATCATATCCTTCTTGTTTGGATAATCAAATTTCCCAATAACGTGATTGATTTCCCAATTGGATAGCTCTTATATTCTTTTTGATTTTGGTGATATTGAGTTAATAATTTATGATTGAACCCATATTTTATAAAAATAAATTATATTTTATATTAAAAAAATTTATTAGTTAGTTAATATGAATCGAGATTATCCATGTGTTATATTTAGTTTCTCTTAGAATTGATACCCTAAAATTGTAAACTCAGAAAAACTCCCAACTCTAAATAATATATAAATAGTTTATAACAAAACAACATAGGTTATATAATATTTCTTAATATAAAATGCTATTGAAAATGAGAAAATAATTTATTAACATATTAAAGTCCATGATTTAACATATTTCATGAATTGGAACACATCTTCTAATTATTTGGTCACTCCCTAATTTCCATAATTATGGGTCATTCTATGTGTGTATTTTATAACATTTACTAACATGGTAGCTTCATTTTTTATTAAACCAATTGGTTGTTTCATTTTTATACAATTAATTAACAATATAATGAAACCAATACCTTCAATTAGAGACTACAACATTTAATTCCTTGTAAGTAAATTACTCCCCAATTGGTGGAATGAATAAATTTTAATCTCCAAAGGTAGGTAGCCTACTTGAATTTTCTGTTAAGGGTAGCTATTTCTAATAACTATAGGGTCAGATTATTTATTCACCATGATTTATCTAAATAATGTGTGTAGAAGGAATTCAAATACATTGGATCATTAATGGAAACGCCATTTTATTAAATGAAAAACCAGTGTCCTAAAACCATTTTTAGTAATAGTGAAATGTTTCTTTGTAGAATAATATTTTATGGATTCATAGTCTATAATATGTGATTTATTTTCAATACAATTTCATAAGAAATGCCTTAATGTGTATTTTTTAATCACATATGAATTTAAAGATAATGTTCCATCTAGGTGGTTGTATAATAGGTAGTTTCAAAAAAAGTTTAGGTTTTAAAATACTTTTTATAGTTTTTATCAAATACAAATACAATTTCTCTTATGTATCCTTAATAAATAAATATCAAATATATTGAAATATTGAATAAAATTTCTATAGAATCTAGTATGGCCTATAAAGGATATCATGTCCTTCAAAATCATAGGATAAGACAACAAGGAGATAACTTCTAATTTGGATTTCAAATATTGAATTACCTCTCTAGAAAATAAATTTCATAATATAATTCCCTTATAGACAATGAAATTTCACATATCAATGCTTAAAAAATAATTTTTTCAATAAATATTTTTATAAAATCCCATAAACTAGTTTTAGGACTATAAAATGAGATTCTATAATGATTAAAGTCATTCATAATGTCTTTTAATCACATTTCCACGAACTCCTCAAATTTACTCACATTAAACCATTGAATGTTTCAATTAGAATTAAACAACAAAAAATGTGTGATTCTATATGATTATGTGTTAAATGGGTAGGTCAAGGAGTCTTTTTCACGGTCCTTATTTTCTATGTGTATTTAAAAATAATATAACATTCTTCTATGAAACATTAATGGGTTTTAGAAACAATCCATAATAAAATTTAGTCTTATGAAATGAGGAGAAATTGGTTTTTCTACTAACTATGTTGATCTTAAAAGAATTAATATATCTGTCAAATTATTTACGATCCTATTTTGAATGTCTTCTCCATAGTCATTTTTAGAAATTGAAAAAATAATTTTCATTAAAACTATATTAATGGGGATCTATAACTGATTATCTAAATTTTTAAAAATTATTCATGAAGCTAAATGACCGGAGACATCCTTCTTATATGATTCTAATATATATTAATCTCTCCTTATTTATCCTTGCAAAATTAGATTTGTATTAACCCCTAAAAAAGTTTTAGTGCATACAATTTAGTGGACGTATTCCTAGAGAGACAAACAAGGTGCATCATATGTCCATATTGTTCACTCATTGATGTAATAATATTTTTATTACTTTCCCTATGTAAAGTACGAATTCAATTTTGACTACATTTTTTCATTTTTTCTAGTAATTTATATTATATTTAATTTAGTAATGGTTTATGTCCTATTCTGGTGACTTTTCCATACTATGTTGCATGGGTATTATTGACTCAACTACATTTTATTTATCTCTCATAAGACTCTAATTAGATTTAAATTTATTCTCAACAACATGATCAAATAAGTGTTCAGAGTTCTTCTTAGTAGATTCAATAATAACACAATTTGTAATATTTTCAGGATAATTCATAATATGTTGAAATATATTATGATAAATAATAAACCAAAAATCATAGAGTATTTACAAAAAGATTCAGTATATATAATGGTTTTAGGAAAAAATTCATCAAATCAAATAACACTATCCACATAGTGTTTTTTTAATAATTATCAATCATGCCACCATATCTAATATTTTTGGAAAACCATTATGCATTTTTTTGTAGTGGTTCAACATTATAAATACTTTTAATTAGTGTAGTTTTTAAATTCATACAAATTATTATTTTAAAAAATAAAATTTAAAGGAGGAAAACTCATAATAAAGTAGAATAAAATATTAAAAAATCAATATTGTTGTTCAAAAATATATTTTTAAATATTATTTTATCAACACATAGAATGGAAGCATAATCAACAAAACTTTTTTTATTAACTAAAAATATTTCATTTCCATGTTTACATGATAATAGTTCACTATATCAATTATATAGAAACATTTTACTAAAAATATTTTATATAAATGGAATTATTAAAAGGAATGTTCCTATTTTAAATTTTTCATATATTGAAAAATATTAAACTAGAAAAAATTTCTATTAATTTTCTTTAATACTATTCCCTTTTTAAAAGTGATTATTTTTTATAAAATTTCAAGAAATGTTATAACTAAAATAAATGATACATAGGTTCAAAAATTGTTATATTATATATCTAAGATATTAAATTTATTATAAAATATTAATTAAAATAAAATTACTAGTACATCATCAATAATTCGAGTATGTATTACCGAGGATGTATTTTCATGATAAAATAATATTCCTAAAGTTATTAGTTTTATTATACTAAAAAGAGTAAACTGAATCAGTAATAACATTAATTGAGGAACAAAGGTCAGGTTTTTTATCATTTAATTAGTATTCCACTGCTATACATGTAATTCGTAATGTTTTTTAATATTTACATTTAATAGAAAATGAATTCTATAACATGAGAGAAATATTAATTTCATGATTGATTATTTCTCCCCTTTTAAAATTTCTCCTATTTTTCACATTTTCTATTGGAATTTTGTAAATTTTGAAATTTGTATCACTAAATCAATATGAGGAATATTGGTCTAAAAATTATTAAGAAAAAAAATTATTTACATATCTATTTCACAATCTTATAATTTTTTTTATTGGATTCTTCATTTAGGGAATTGTTAATGGTGGTTTAGTCATTGTTTGTTCTACATCCAATATATTTTTACCATTCCAAGGTCTCAATAATTTCTTATTATGCATATTACTATTTCTTAGTTGTATAATCTATTTTAGATATGATTAATTTTTTATAATGGAATCCAAATTTAATGATGTTCAATTGGATATAGAAGGATCAATAATTCTGAGATTTTTATCAAAACATTATGTTCCATGGACTATATATTTATATATTATGATAGTTTTTTCAAAAAACATAGGAATTTCATTAATAGTTTTTGATTCATATGCCTTTTATTTATTTTATTCATTATAATTCATGATATTAAATGAACTTAGGTTTTGTCAATTTTGAGGATACATCTCAATATTTGAATGAAAATGACAATTTCAATGATTTTTAATAATAATAATTTTTGTTTACATTTTTAACTTTATTGATAACATAATATTTATAAAGAAATAATATTGGTTAATCATTTCTTATTATGGTTTTAAATATTATCTTATTATTTTTAGAGCTTATTTAATGAATATGTTATATTCATGTGGTTCTTTTGATGGATAATAATACATAGAAGGGTTAGAATGATATTAATGTTGGGAAAATTTCAGTTGTTAGTAATTAGTTTAGAAATTAAATAATCAATCTTAATGTATAGATCATATATAAATATTTCTTTTTTTTATTCCTATGATTATTATAACTAAACCCTAATTGAAAAGGATTAGGCTATGTATTGAGATGTAATTGTGTAAAAACATGTTATGAATGATAATTGTTAACGAAATCTTACTCATTCTTAGAATAATACGGAAATGTAGAGTATGTAATTAATTACCATATAATAATATTGGGTATGTATAGATTGTTTACAATACAAATTTTAGTTAAACTTATTAATTTAAAAATATGTTGAATATTATGTATGTATATATTGTAAAAATTAAAATTTCATGAAAGCTAAAATCCTAACAGTGTCCTATGAATCTTCTCTAAAAAACATTATAACTGATAAACTATGGAATATTTAATAAATGAATTAGAGGAACTGATATAAGTTAGAATAAAATAAAGACTGAATTAAATTAAAGAGATATCATGCATGACCACAAATCCCCCCCACATCCTGAACTTCTATATCCTAGAGTTATCCTCAACCATTTATATATATCCTCTATACATATAACTCTAACCTAGAGAACCTCTCTTTTCTATTATGTGTCATTAACATACTTAAATCCTCCATGATATTATCTCCTACCACCACCCTATATTGGGGGTCTCAATGTTCATCAATCATTTTATTTACAAATCTACTATTGTGGACGATAATGAAACTAATTGTTTTTTGTTGAAGTTCCCAAATAAGAGGTGATGTATCACTGGGAAGGAAGGTGAATCGGTGATACTTTGTTTACAATTAAATTTTTTCAATCCACCATTATGACTATATAATGTATTCGTTCACACTTTTTTAATCTAAATCCTATCTGTATTCAACAAAAATTAAATAAACAAGGAGTACATAAGAATTTGTAAAACATTGTCCCCTAATGTGGGTGACTGCACATTGTTGTTTTTTGGGTTGATTATGAGATATGAATTTTATAATTAATCAATTAAAGTGATTAAAAATAATGATAAGGTTTCATATTTTACTCAAAATATACAATGGGTTAGAAGGTATCAACATTATCCCTGAGAATGATATCATCCCTAACCTAATAATATCAATAAATTGTAATTTTTAAACTTATATTATAGTATCTCCCTCTAGTACTCAATAGTCTTCCTCTTACTATAATTAACTAGATATATAGTGTTCTTATATATGTCTTTCAATCACAATGCGATATCTTCTATTAATAAATAGGACATTGAAAACCATAGAATTAACAACACCACTACACTCACATTGGAATATGGACACAAATTCTAAATGTTAAATGTATACATAGGGACATGGAGACATACATTTCATTCTTCCTTCTCAATAATGATCCTTCAATGGAGGTCAACATAATTTTATTTCTCAAAAAATAAAAAAAATACTAGTACATGATAATAAATATTTTTCAAACTAGTAATTCTCTCATTCTTTTGTTCTACTTTCATTTATTCACATAAACACATGATTTTTTTTTTATTATATACATATAGAAAAGTATAATTTAACAAAATTAGAACAATTTTTTCTATTTATCTGGTCAAAATATTTCCGAAAAAGATCATGTTTTGATCATTAATAATATTTTCAATTGTTTTATTTTAAATATCACAATTATCCTTCAAGATATTCAAAATTTATTCATATTTAAATATTCTAATGACTTTTCCTGAATCATGTATTAATGACCATGATGATGATATTTAAACTATATAGAACATTTCATATGCACTTAACATATACCTCTAATTTTTTTTTTCAATTCATCAAATTGAATTTCTGAAATTTCAGTGAACGAATAATCTCAAAATATTTAGTTATGTCTCGTAACATTACATATAGACGAGAAACAATGAAATGATGCAATTTTACTCATATGTATCCTTTGTAATAGCCCATATAACTTTTATATTTAGGTTAAATATAATTAATTATCATTACATATAATCTTGAATGATTTTGGATATACATATATGTATACTTCACCTTTAAATATCTTCTTATAAACTATTTTTTATGATCTAGAATGTTTGATTGACTATTATGTATTACAATGTGACTCTTTCACTTTTTCAAATCTCATTATTCCCTCTGAGTACCTTTACGTATCCATTAAAAGTTTTTGATAACCTTTATGTATCAAACAACTTAATTTTACATATCATAGTGTGAATCGGTAGTTTGACAAGTCTAATTTGAATATTCTGGATGTCCAATATCTATCAAGAGTAATTTCAGATATTCTCCTATATACATTGTGAATATTCATGAATACAGATAAAAATATTGGATTTCATTAATATCATAAAAAATATTCCACTCCAAATTTCTATAAATCATCTTTAGATTCATCATCATATCTCTAAAACCCCATTTAAAATCATTAGAAATCACATACAATACTTTTTTAATAGCTAAAAAAATTATCAATAACTATCAATGATCTTCCCTCATGGTTGAAAACCTAAACCAAAGTTCCTTATAAACTATATGGTTTCTTCGAACTGAACATTTTAATCTTGTTCAATTGTAATAATTGTCATAAAATTTCATAAAATCATAGCCGTTATCATTGGGAAATAACTTGAAAATAAAAATTTTAGATAAATCTATATTTTTTATATATTATCAAACCTATGTGATAATAAATTCATTTCCGAGTTAACACTATGCTCTCCCACTCAAACAAATAACTCATTTCATCACCTTTTTTTGCAACAAAACCATACATTGATTCAATATATTAATATACAAGTGTAAAATACATTTTTCACTATTTATAGACTCAATAAAAAATTAAAATAGGGAATTAAAATATTCTCTCAAATGTGAGGGAAATATTGATCATTAGTTTTAACCATTAAGACATTACATCTACACTTTATTTCGGAATTTGGGAAAATATCATTAATATGTTCCCTACGTGGAATAAAATTCTACCTCAAATCTCCATGTGAACCTCCTCTGTGATAAAATATAATTTTTTATCCATGTTTTTATATATTGAGTGTTTCAATGGATCCATGGAAGGATAAATTACAATTTGATTAGAACATGAAATACTAAAGGATTTCCTAATTATCACTTTAAACTATACCATTTCTTATAACATTCAAATCATCTATGTGAATGAATTTTTAGTGGCCAAAAAATTAGGCCCTTTTGTTCATAAAGTCGGTGAGATTTTCTTATTATAGTGATAACTTAAACAACTATCTCAGAAAAAATAATGTACCGCCAGAAGTTGATTTCCTATCAGCATAGTCAATATCTCAATCTGTATAAGCATATCTATGTAGGATTTATGTCATCAACTACTCTACGCACCAGGCCATAATAGAAATTTCCTTCAATAGTTTTATTAAATACATTAGATTACATAATTTTTGGTTCGTTTTGATTACTTTTATAACTAGTACACAATGTTAGTGTATATAAAATGTCATTTATAAATGTGTTCATATAATTAATGCTTCTAATCAAATTTCTAAATTCTTTTTGATTCATACTTGTCCCTGTGTTATCATTTCCATGATTTACCCCAACATTCATGCGTGTGGACACTACTGGGATATATTCAATTCCAATCATCTACAACCATTACATTGCTTATTTTTATTATAATATAAAAATAAAATATTATTTTAATGAAACATTAAATACTAAGAAGAAAAAAATCTCTCATACCATAGGCATTTTAAAATGCCTCTTCACTTTAAACAAAAATTATTCACTAGAGAAAACTTTTTATCAAATAAAAATGATTTCATAATAATAAAAAAATTATAATAAGAGTTCTAGTCTCCATTCATCATATTTATCCACTGATAAATTTTATTTCCCTGATGAAGTTTTACATCTTGAAATACCAGGATCTAGAATCCTATTTTAACCTAAAAAAATACATCTTAAACCCACATAACATTATTCCATTACTAAAAATAATAAAGCCTTCATGTTTTTAAATATAAACATCCTTTTCATGTTCCCCATTCAATAAATCAGACTTCAGTTCCATTTGACATATTTTTTATTGAATATGATCTACATTATCCAAGAACATCATTATAGTCTCAATCCATAAACTAGGGGAAAATTTAACCTCAAAATCAAATCCATAAACCTAATAGTAGCCTTGAAAAAATAATCAATCATTGTTTCATGAAAATACACATTTTTCATTGTGATTGTTTGAAAAAAATAGATTTTATATCAAGATAATATTCACTTTTCAACTTATAAAAAGATCCAATGTGCTTTTCCTTTCAATCATATTCATCTCCTCAATCATTGAATTTTTCCATTACTACTGCTCAACTACATTATGAACTGATAATGCAAAAACATGATAAATAAGGTATCTTTGATTAACAACTCTCAAACATCTTAAAACGAAGACTAATGCATTAAAATATCTATTTTTTATCACAGTTTACAAAATCTTCTCGAGCCTCTTATATTTAAGTTTATCATTCACAATATCAACAAAGTCATTATTGGTATGGTATAAATCACTATAAACATGTCATTTTTTAATTATCACATCTCCTTCACCTGTTTTTTTATAAAACCTTCTCTGTATTTTCATCAAAAAGATCAAAATTATACATCATTTGGATCACAAATTTTTATATTTTAATTATAATTTCATCATAATAATATACAAACAAGGGAAATCTCTTGTTCTAGAATATGTCTCCTCTTACATAAATATATATCCTTGAGAATCTATTTCCTCAGTATTCTCATAAAACAGACCAAAATAAGAATTTTTTATAATCATATACAATGTAATTCCATAATGAATGATAAAGTTCATAGTTGGTTTAATATTGTGATAATTATCATAATAATTCATATTTGGTTTTGGTCTGAGAAAGGATTAATATTTTATATTCATAACTATACTTATAGCTTATCACCTAATTAATATTGTGTTTTTGAATTCAGCAAGCAAGTTATTGTAATTTTTACAGAGATTCTAATTCTACTATGCTAAATGTTATTATTATATTTTTCATTCAGATAAAATAAGCTCCTCATATTTCCATTTTTTAATAAGCTACTACTGATCTTCTCATCCATAGCAAGAATTTTTCCAAATTTTAAGCACTTATTGATACAATAGATTATTCTAAAAATAAATTATTCCCATTCTCATGTTTTTTACACTTAATATTTTTTTATACCTATCTACAAACAAAGAATATTTAGATTTAATATTTCTATATTCAAAATCAGTTGTACTAATTCTTATAATAAATATGAAACATTCATTCCAAAAAAGTTATTTACACATATAACATTATATTTAATGTTCAAGATGAATTTTAATCACTGTTCATGTGATATGAATAGAAACTATAAAGTTAAAATTGCATACTTATCTTTATTTCGTATTTATCAACCAAAATAATAAGTGAGTTTTCATCTTTATTTCTTATCTAAACCTCCCCATATCAAGAATATTGATTAGTTTTACTATCAGTTTTTTTATATTCATTTTATACATCACCATCACTTTAGTATTCATTCAACTCCATCCAATGGACCAACGGCCATCAAATGTTTATTATTTTATAATAAATCACCCATTTAAGGAATAAGGGGGGAGAAACCATAGAATACATCATTTACCCAAGAAAATTACACTCTATGGATAGAAATCGTAAAACCATAAAGAAATCCCAGTACAGCTCCTGCCAGTATTTGATTATGATGTAACTCTCCACTGATACAATGCTGGTTGGAAAACATGTGTCACCTGTCAAATCATAGGCTCGATCTGATGGTTGGCACCATACCCTCTCAGACAAGAAAATCTGAAAACCTCTATAAAGATGAACCTCCAACTCTGGAACCACCTATGGAGTCTATTACATGACATTAATTCTGAAATCACTAACTTACCACCTTTGAAAAAAACCATCCATACATATAACAACCACCATTATTAACCATCAGAACCACCATTATCGAGTCATCACTCCCAAATGAGAACAAAAAAATGGGTAGAGCCAAAACAAACACTCCCAAAGAAATCACCACTGGAACTAAGGCTAGAAGAACCCTAGGAGAACCTCAAGTCACCCATAAAAACATCCACAGCAACCTGAAAAATAGGAAAAACCAATGATCGTGAGGCCAGATCATCATCACCCTAGACTAGAAGATCTAATAGCACATCAGTGGAGAATCGCCATTGAGGGGATCCAAGTATATATTTTATGGAAACACCACATAAGGATCCACACTGGCATCTTAAATAGGCGAGCCGAATAAGGCTAATGGGAATAGCGGAAAATTAGGGCCCCTCCGGCAACACCACCACCACAAGAACTTATACTTCACATCAAAAAAGAAAAAAAATAATGAAACCATGACTCCCTCTTCCATGTCATGTGGAGAAGGTGTCGAGCCACATTGGACCACACACAAAGCAAAAAGCTAGCTAAGACCAGGTACATAGACCAGAAGACTTCACCAGCCACATTTAATCATGCCTCAACCAAGCCACTCAAAGAATCACATCATGATGACACACCCCCAATACCCATATTGTTGATGCAGACACCGAGATCCAGACCGTTGGAGCCCACTGTACCACGAGCGTGGGCTAGAAGAATCAACAGACCACTCTGATGTGGATTTGAGTTCTAGATCATTGACTTCAGGATGACGTAACAGACCAGAGGAGGGGAGGAAAATGATCATAGTAGAAACCCTAGGTGCTCGGGACACGAGGGGGGAGATGCCGCTCAAATCAATGAGTCCTCCTTTGACCGTCCAAGGTAATGAAATATTCTATTATAAATCCATGGGTTTTTCCCATAGGATCCAAAACATAAAAATCATCTATAATTTTTTTTCATTAATGTAACTAAGGAATATATTTATGAAATTTTCCTTGTTATCGAATGACATTCCATGATTCCATTTTTCTCCTGTAAAAATGTCCATTCTTATGTTATATCTAACTTACTTTGCTATAGGGGTTGTCATATAATTCTTGTTATTAATACAATATTTCCTATACATTTATTTAGATCAAATACTATTAATAATGATTTATTATACATCCTTGTAATTCAAAAGTGTAAATTTGACCAGAGATATTTGTGGAAAATTTTTCTTATGTTTTTGGTAAATCTAACATTGCTTCCTCAAAAATTATACTCTCATCAATATTTTCTCTCCTAATTTTTCAAAACTAATAGACATTCAATATGTATTATTTAATTCATATTTCTATATAGTATTTTTTTCTTCAGAATCATTTATATTTTTTGTCTTCCACAATTTTAACTTTGATAGGATTGGTTTCTATAATATATTAATTCCCTATGTTTTCAAATTTATATTCACCATTATGTATTACATAAACATCTATCATTTTAGATGTTTTTTTCTACTTTTATTGGGATTCTCGATTAATACATTCTTCAAGAACACATTTCATAAAGTTCACATTGTATTTTTCTTCACCATCTTCATCATTTTTTGGGATTATTTATGCTTTTAAACATGTGCTATAATGTTTATAATCGGTTTAATAAATGATTATTTGGATTGATTAAATTATGTGGATTAATCTACCTATTATTTTATCATTATACTTATTCTTTTTCTTGAACATTTTCCTTTGCCTCAGTATATTTATCCACTTCTTTATAACTTATTTCCTATATCCTTTTTCAAGAACATTCTTTATTCTCATCATCTAAACACTCAACACATTTATTACATAGGAAATCAATTGGAAAATTTATAATTACAAAAAACATAATTCATTTTTTTGGACATACCTTTGTAATTAGTCTCCCAGTTACTAATGATTTTTGAAATAATATCCATTATCCTCTTATGCCCTTTAACGCTTTCTTCATCATATTTATATTAACTTGATTAATCATATTCATCTTCATCAATTTTAATCATTCTCATGTATTTTAATCCAATATCTTCTGTAGTATTATTTATAATCCAAGATTATTTTCTTATCTCATAGTTAATAATTATATTATGAAAATTATCAGTGAAAAAATCATCATTTTCATACAAATCAGAAACATTTTCATCAAATCTATTATGAAAATTTCTCTATACTTTGGGGACAACGGTTGAGTCTTCCGGAATCTCCCAAGAACCCTTGATGTTATTAATAATCTCATTCACCCCATTGATGTTTTCATCAATAGTATCCTAATTATCTATTCTCATATATTAAATATTTTCTCTCCGTAGATGTAATAAATCTTCCTCTACCATTACATTCCCATCAATAATATTTTAATGTTTTAATGTATATTTTTTTTATTTTAAACTCCCATTACATATGTATATATATTTTTATATACGGAAATAATCACATAATTTTATTCGTTTTGAGTAACATAAGAAATCTTTTTATAATCATTATTCATATGATTATCTTCTTCTATTTTAGAAAACCCTATAGCAGTAACAATGATAACCTCACTACCATGGGAGGAAAGATAAAAAATCATTATATCCATGATAATTATCGTCTTAAAATATAGGTACACCTCTAAAATTAGAAAAATAAAATTTTCAATAATTTCATTACCAGTAATGGGATCTATTAAAAGAAACATGTATTATTTAAGATAATGATTTATGTTCCTAGGTAGGTTTTGATGTACTACTATGAAGAGGTGAGGAATTATGGATGTTATTTTAATGTCCTAGAATATTTGTATAATTTTTTTATTTATATGGTATTATTTCGAGGCTGAAAAATTTGATGGTGCATAATTCTAAGGCTTGGAGTTCCCAGAATGATCCATTGAAAAATGTTTTGTTTCAAAATTTCGCCCGTGAGTGGTTTTCCAAAAAAAATTGAATAACTCTTAAATGGGTGAATGGATCAAAATTCTAAGGGAACTGTTTCATTTAGGATAGAGGGTTTACCCTTGGAGTGACATTAGTTTAGTCGGCACAGACCCCCAATGGGGAAACCAGAAAATGGAATAACCGTAAAGAAAATCATTAAATAAAATAATTTTATTTTTAAAATGCTTATAAATCAAGAGCGTTAACTCGGATTGAAAATCCGAGACCACTGATTAACTTGTAAGAGTATTATTTTTTAGGATGATACTAACATTGTCCTGCATGGGACACCTATTAATGTTATTTTTTGGTCGTAAATAAAATAATTAATTGACAATTATTTTATTGTAAAATACATAACATCGAAATGGTAACTCAGATTGAATATCAAAGAGTAACATTGAGCTTGTGAAGGCACATTATACTTAGGTGAAGCCTAACCTCGAACGAAGAGAGTAATGTGTGACTGTTAAAAAGAAATGAACATTTTTTGGGTACGTTCAGAAAACGCATGGGTAGCATTTTTAACGTTTAAACCACTGCTCATATTAAAAATATTTGTGCACCGTTGATTCCATAGAATCAGGATTCTCTTTAGGGATGCTTCAATTTGACCGTAGTAGGTTGGTAGAAAACGTTAGAATTTAGGAAATTTAAAACAATAATAAAATAACTTAATTTTATTTATTTATCTCGTTTCTATTCTTACAACTGACATGCGGCAGTTGGGGGACCATTGACATTTCATGTTCTTGAATTACTTAACTCCTAAAATCCATTGTAATAGCGTCTTAGTATTTTAGAAGGTTCCTATTAAATGAAACCCCATTAATTCCATGGGCGTAACTCACTATCCCCCACTCTTATTTATATAGAGCTTGGGTAGAGGTATTGGCACAAATTCACCAAGTGACAATGTTCTGATAATGTGTCGTGACACCAATACCTTGGAGGACGGAGCAATTTCCAGCGAGCGGTGATGAGCGACATCGAATCACGAACTGAAGGAAGGCGTTTGAATGACAACATTGGTGTCTTGTTGCAGGAACGACGAATGCTGACTCTCCCTCTAAGGAGGATGTTCTCCATCGATCTTGATGTAGGGTTCTATTTTGTAATTTGTCTTTGGTTAATTATATACTCTTCTCCATTCGTCACCTTAACACAGAGGGCGCGAATCAAACAAGAAAGGCCTATAAACTCCACCACTTTGTTCATGATGTGAACCTTGGGGAAAAATTTCCATCTTGATGACAACATGAAATGGTGGTTCACGCTATGATGGCAGCAGCGCGGAAGAGGCGTAAGCATAGAGGTCTTCAAGAATGATCACTAAAGCTTGTCCGGTGATCCACGGAAGAAACTGGCGGCGTGCCATGTCGGTGGCAGCCGGTGGTTGTAATAGGAGACCCAGAGAAACCGGTCATGGGTGGTGGAAGGAGGCGCATGACGGTGCGTCGCGGTGGCCTGCCCGAGCTGGCTGCGCGGGACAAGGGCGACGCCCGCAGGCACTGCAGACGGAAGCAGCCACAGTAAGTTACTGCACCCCATTGGCTAGAGAACGACCCAGAAAGCGCAAAACCAGCGGTGTGAAACGGTCCCCCTCCAGGTGGACTGAGTTGATGCGGGCCGACTGAGTAGGTTGGACCAACCCAGTGTGTCGGACCGGCCAAGCACACCTAGCCGGACCCGTATCCCAGTGGGACAACACGGGTGGGTCGAGCCTCACCCGACAGGATGGGCCAATCACAACCCGGTCCAACGAACCGAATAGGGCCGACCCTGACAGGCCGGACGCTGTAAACCGGGCCGAACCATAGTGGGCTTCCCGAGCGGGGTTAGGTGGACCCTGAAACCCATTGCGTCGGGCCGGCCTGACGATGTCGGACCGGGCCTAGACCCAAACGGTCCCCAAATAAAGAAACCCCCATAACAGATAAACTAGGTGTTTGTTTGAAATGCCATTAGTGGTGTTGGGTTCCCTTTTAGGAAGCGGTCCCTTTGACGTATCATGGTAGGCATGATTGCGCCATGTCGAACCAAGGTGTGATCACCACCGTTTCATGAAGAGGGGTTTAATTAAAAGACTGGGTGTCCATTTGACTAATCGACTACAGCACGTGAACACTTAGGATGAGTTGGTCCTTTTGGTATTACTTCACTTGAGATTTGGAAAATTTTGGAGAGTGGTCGGGTTGGATCGAACCTCAATTCAACCATCCCTTGGAGATAAAACACTTTTTAATCATAGACCGGGCATCTGATTGATGCGTCGTCTCTCACATTGGAACCCTTACCAAATGGCGGTCCTTTAGGATAAATATTCGTGGATCTTCTTGGTGATTGTTGTATGACTGATGGCTTGAGGATCGGTTCTCCCAAATGTGTTGTGAGTGGGAATCCAGTGGCTGGCAGTGACGCAGAGGTTGGAGATAGATCATACGGAGGTTAGTACCGATCGATCCTATGTGGGTCAACATCAATCCTATGTGGGTCATATCCTATGTGGGTCAGCACGCAACGATCATGTGTGGGTAAGTGTATACTGATCTTATGTGGGTGAGATCCTATGTGGTCAGTTTTCACCGATCATGTGTGGGTCAGCTCATACTGATCCTATGTGGGTCAAGTCCTGTGTGGTTCAATTCATTGGTTAGAACATATAAACTCTAACTGGTTAAGATCATTACTGGATCATTTCAGGGGTTAGTACATATCCATCTTGTGTGGGTCAGACTCCGTATAATCGGCAGCACTGCAACTCGATCGGATAATATGATCTAGGTTCTCGATAAATAATATGTAGTTCTGTTCCTTAGTTATATAACTGGTGTGAGCCCAGTCATTTACCTTTGTATGGATACATGTGTGGTACATTTTCCATTGTCGTGATATCTTCACAATAATACCTATGTGTTACTTTTACCTTCGTGGCGATGTCTTCATTATGTTACCTGTGTAGTACTTCTAACTTCATGGTGTTAACATCGTGGTGTTACCTGTGTGGTACTTATATCATCGTGGTGTAACATGTGTGGTGCTTCTACCTTCGTGGTGTTCCTTTTTAACATTATTCCCTTATGTATGGGATGAGGGTATATTGATAACAAAGGTTTATATATGGTCATATTCCTAATTATAAATGATTTCTATTGCTTCGTGCTTTGAGATGGAGGTCTTGCATTGCGGTTTTTTCTTTTGTGGAATAATGGGAGTCCTACGTGGGACTTTGGGTCCCTATTGAGTTTCATTATACTCACTAATGCACGGGCTATTCCCACACAATTTTGTGTCTTCTATAGATGATGTACAACAATGATCGAGGCTGAGGGAGCCAGGACAAGATGGTGCTTGGTGGTGGACCACTTGGTGTGACGTGATGAAGGGACTACTGATCGTGATCTATTCCTACCCCTCAGGTTGGATCCTTAATGGACGATCCAGGGGCCGCTTTTTTACTTTACAATTTTATTTTTACATTTCAATTGTACTTGTACATTTCAGTTTGGCTTGTATTCTAGAGCCTTTACATTCAGTACACTTTTACTACATCGATTTAATTCATGGTTTCCACTTGTTATGCTCTTGTATTTCACTATTTGTTCAGGTTTAAAGGAAATGTCATCCTATAATGGGATTTTACTTTCCAGTGCTAGTCTCCAGTACTTGCCTATAGAAGGTAGGCATGGGGTAGTCACATAACATGCCCTGAGAGATGGGTCATCCAAAAGTGGTATAAGAGGGGTCAGTTCTACTGATGATCTAGAAATCTGGTCATTCTAGTGGAGCAGTGGTGTAAAGTGTTTTGAGAGTGGTTTTTGGTTTGGGGAGTCCAGTGTTGGAGTGGTTACTGACGTATCCATTGACTAGGACCCTAAATTCTGATTTCCAACTCAATACATGAAAACACTGATTGCGGGTGTTTAATAATAGTTTTTCTTTTTATCACATTGTGTCAACTCACCAGGTATAACTTAATGATCTTTGATCACATCTTCCTTATCAGGATACCACCACATAGACAGCCAGCTAGGATTCCTGAGAGAGTACACGATGACTGCCCACTGAGCAACGAGGCTCTGGTGCAGGGGAATCTTTCTGTGATGGGACCTTTGGTTGGTGTACCAGCATCACCACCACCCATTGGGCAGCAGTTACCACCAGCCGGAATGGTAGACGGTGCATTCCAACTGAGCGTGGTGCACGAGTTCCAATGGTAGAGGCCTCCGAGGTTTCGAGGTGAGACAAATTACTATGTTGTTGAGGAATATTTTGAGGAGGTGGTGGAGTTTCCATCTAGCTAGGAAACCCTTTGATCATATGGCGGTCCTAGTAGAGAGCCTTCTACGTGGCTCAACAGGATGATGATAGGGTTTAGATTACCTTGATCTTGCGAAGAGGTGACTTTTATGTGGACAATCATGAGAACCATCCTCAGAGTATAGGGTATCATGCAATAAAAAGCTATGGGGTGAATGTTCCCTAATTATTTTACAGATTCAGCATGATGACATGTTGGTAGCTTAGTATTTATCGTGATGTACAGACCATTCCATGTACATACTGACTACAATACGGTCACTGTCTCAGGGCTTGAACCTCTGAGCGAGGTGTATTTCGGGACATCCAAGCCAACACTGTTCCACTAATTTTTCCTACTTATATTAGGGTGATAGAGAGATCCTTTGTGGTTGAATAGTTTTTTGTCTGAGTGGATACATCCATGGAATGTTAGTAGTGAGAAAGTAGGAAACTTACCCCACTCTAAAAGACTTGGGCGTGTAAAATGTTTCAGGAAGAGGAAATTGTAGGGACAAATGAATCTATAGGGAAGCAGACTTAGAAGTGGATCTTGGAGAGAAGCATGGGGTGGTATAGATTTATACAAGTTGCAACCACTACCCCAATGTGGTCCCCACAAGGATAAGGGAGCTACATGACATGGGATAAGAGTGGCAGCATACAGTCAAGGGGTGTGACCCTAGGGCTCCATGAGTGATTCGAGGAAAGATCTCTGTCTACTAATAGCTTATGTATTAATATAAATAGATACCAATCATTCCTTCATTCCACAAATCTTGTTTATGACCTATAGTTTCCGGTTATACCAATGACTTGACCCTTACATCTGAAGATACCATTGGGAGGAGACTCAACAATCACACTTATGTCGATGGTGTGATCTGACCCTTGCGGTGAGTGTTTTTAGTTGGAACCTTTCAGTGTCATCAATGTGGCCTTACGAAGTTAGTTTAGGTAGGGAATAGTCTTCCATAGTTCATAGTCAGATTGAATTTATTAGTAAAATAGGATGTATTATATCATAAGAGATGGAATGGGTTTTCCTGGGTCGATGAAAAAGGAAACCTAGGAAGCATAGGATTAACTCATACATAAGAGGGTGTAGTCGATCATTCATGAGTCAACCAACCTGACCTTCATGGTTACAGGATTTTTGAGTTCTCTATTCCCAACTGTAGTGGTAGAGTGTGGGTACATCTTTACAAAAGATGATTCATGGACTACCTCCCTGAGTGGAGAGGGAATTTTGTGTTGGCTCTATACTACTGGAGATTTGTACCTAACTTTTCCAGGGAAGTGGCACCCTTATCAGCATTGACTATGGAAGGGCATCAATTCCTTTGGATGAGTAAGTGTCAGCAGATCTTTTAAGTGCTTGGATAGATACTGACGAGTGCCCCCATCAAGACGCTACAAGAGGAGGGTGTTTAGTGTGTAGCCTATTGTGACACATCAGGGACCATACTAGGTTGTTTCATGATGTAGGAGTTGGTAATGATCACCTACATCTCATGACATTTGAGACAGCATGAGAAGAACTTCACTACCCATGACATGGAGTCAGAAGTAGTGGTCTCTACACTGAAGATGTGGAAACACTAGTTGATGGGTGAACATTTTACTATTTACTCTCATCACAAGAGTTTCATGTATATCATTCCATAAACGGACCTGAACCAAAGATAGTGACGATGGATGGAGTTCTTCTGGGAATATGAATATGATAGAGTCTATAATCTTGGGAAGGGGAAAGTGGTAGCAAACACACTAAACAGGAGGTCTGGTCTATAGCTGTTGAATGAGGCATCATAGAAGCTAGTCACGTTGCGGATATCCTTCATGGATAATGATGGAGCATATTACATCCACTCTATGACTGTACTCCCCCAACACATTAGCGAGTTCGGGAGGCACAACAGGGGACGTTGAATACGAGGCCTGACATGCTCAAATATCCTCATGACTATCTCCTAATGTATTTACTAAAGGCGGGGAGCACATTGTTCTCTTCAGCGAACGCACCATGGTATGAGTGATGCTTCGGGAGTCAGTGTTGAGAGAGTTACATAGATCCCATTTAACATTACATCTTGAAGTGGTGAAGGTGTACCAGGACCTCCAGCGTCACCACAAAGGGCCAGTGATGAAGGAATAACGGGAAGAGTTTGTATCACGATGCCTCACTTGTTTGCATGTGAATACTGCACACAGCTAGTAGATGTGTTATGCCATCAAGAGATGAAGTACTTGGGAGTCCTAGGATGGAGACCATGTTTAGTTATGGGTCTCACCCTGAAGATGATTACAAAGGTTTGGTCAGTGCATAAAACATTCTCCAAGGTTCATCAGACTATTCTAGATTTTCTACAGAGTATGTGAGGTGGCATATCATCAAAATCTCCCCCCATAGATGAACCGGGTGCATAATGTTCCCCATGTTCCGCAGTTTTGGAGATACATGCATACTTCGTCACATGCTATCGACTGGTGCGAGTTGGACATGACGATGTAGAGACTATTAGGGAGTTTTCAGTGGAGATAGGGGATCATCAACGGTGAGTCATTTGGGGACAGTGGATCCCTCTATTGCGAGTTTAGTGACAGTATGAGATCCTCCAAGATATCACATAGGAGTGGGAGGCTGAGATTCTTTCTTAGTGACCTCATTTTATTTGTTTTCCTTGTTATATCTTTCAGGGACATAAATCCCTATGGTGGGGGGAATGTATTGTCCTCAAAATCTCCGTTTATGTTTTTTATTTATATGGAATTATTTCGAGACTGCAAAATCTGATACTGTGTAATTCCGAGTCTCAGAGTGTCCGGAATGATCCGTCGAAAAATGTTATGTTGTAAAATAGCGGGCGTGAGTGGTTTTACTAAAAAAACGGAGTAACTCTTAAATGGGTTACTGGATCAGACATCTTAGTGCACTGTTTCATTCAGTATGGTGGGTTTACCCTATTCGTAACATAAGTTTAGTCGGCACATACCTCTAGTGGGAAAAACTGAAAATGGGGTAACTGTAAATAAAATAATTAAATAAAATTATATTATTCTTCAAATTCATATATCTCACAAACAGCAAGTCAGAATAAAAATCTAAGACTACCAATAACTCGTGAGTGTATTCTTTTCTTAGTCTAATACTAACATTGGCCGGTGCAGGACACTAGTGAACGTTCGTTTTTGGTTGAAAATAAAATGACTAAGGGACAATTATTTTATTGTAAAATCTATAACTTCTAATCGGTATCTCGGATTGAAAATAAAATAGTACCGTTGATCATGTGAGGGCGTGATATCCTTATCCAAATCCTAAACTCAATCGGCGTGAGTCAAGGGTGACTGTTAATAATTTTTTGAACATTATTTCGGGTACGTTCTTAAAATGCTAGGGCCACATTTTCTAACTTTTTAATGGTTCTTAGATTAAAAATTTCAGGGCAATGATAAAAATACAATGTTGATATTTTCTTAAGGAAGGATTCACATTGACAGTAATAGGTTTGGTGAAAAAGTTATATTTTTTTACATTTAAAATAATAATAAAATAACCTAATTATTTTATTTCTCGAATTTATATTCCTCCGACAGACAAGCGGTAGTTGTGGGATAAATGAGGTGTCATGCCATTAAATGACTTGACACCTCAAATCTTTTGTAATAGGACCTTTGGATTTAGGAAGATTCCTATTAAATGAACCCCCATAAATTTCACAGGCATTACTCACTCACCCTCTACTATTTATATAGAGTTTTGGTAGAGGTATTAGCACAAATTCACCAAGAAAAGAAGTTATGATAAAGTTCCACGGCACAAATACATTGGAAGACGGAGCCAGTTCTTACATGTGGTGACAAGCGGCACAAAATCATGAACCAGAGGTAGAAATTTGAATGAAAACGTTGGTATCTTGTTGAGGGAATGACTAACGTGGACTCTCCCTCAATAGCAGATGTTCTCCAATGATCATGAGGTAGGGGGCCAATTCTGAAATTTGTCTTTGATTAATTAAATCCTCATCCACTTGCTATCACATTAACGTAGAGGGCGCAGACCAAACAAGAAATCCATTGAACCTCCACCACTTCGTTAATGATGTGAATCATGGGGAACAATTTCCAACATGATGAAAACATGAAATGGTGGGTCACGCTATAACGGAAAATCACCGAAGATGTGTATGCACAAACAACAACAAGAATGAAAACTGGAGCACATTCGGTGACCAGCAGAAGAAACCACCGGTGTGCCATGACGGTGGTGGCCGATGGTGGTCGAAGGAGACCCGCAGTAACTGAAAAAAAGTGGTGGATGGCAGTGGTCCCAAGCTGGGCATGTAGGACAACTGCTTCTCTAGCAGGCATCGCCAGTAGAAGCAGTCACGACATGGAGGGGCGGCGCGGTCAGGGTCGCACCTCGTGGGCGACATCTAGTTGGCCAAACGGCCGAACTATTAATTGTGGTGGGGTAGTTCCCCCCCCCCATGTTTATTGAATATCCCCACAAGGGTGGGGCCAGTGGGAAGAAATTCTCTCCCTCTAGGCGGACAAAGCTGGTGCGGGCTGAACGAGCGGGCCAGACCCGCAGCCGAGTGGGCCAACACTGGTGGGTCGAGCCCCACCAGACGGGTTGGTCCAACCATGGCCCGGGCCTGCAAACCAAACTGGGCCGTCCCTGATGGGCCATACCCAATAAACCGGGCCAACCCATAGTGGGGAAGACCCGAACGGGGACAGGTGGGCCCCGGGACCCATTGCATCGGGCTGGCCTGACCGAGTCAGACCAGGCCTCGACCCAACAGGTCCCCGAATAAAAAAAGGCCCATAAATGAAAAACTGTGTGTTCATAAAACACACTGTCAGTGGTGTTGTGATTGATTTTGGGAAATAGTATCCTTGACATATCTCGGTAGGCCCTACCAAGTCGCCAGACCAATGTGTGATCACCACTATTTCACGGAAAGTGGTGTAACTAATAGACAATGTGTCCATTTGACAAACCAACTACAGAACCAGAACACATAGGAATATCCAATCCTTAGTGTATTAATTAACATGAGTTGTTTAAAATGTTGGAGTGTGGAGGGGTTGGATATAACCTGAATCCAACTGGGCCCTTGGAACTAAAATGATTATTAATCAGAGATCTAGCGTCTGATTGGCGTGTCATCTATCGCGTTGGTACCCTTACGACATGTCAGTCCTTTGGGATACTTCTTCATGGAGCTTCACGGTGATTGAGGTATGACTGATGGATTCAGGATTAGTTCTCCCAAACATTTTGTGAGTGGGAATCAAGTGGCTGGAAGTGAGGTGGTGGTTGGAGAGAGATCATATAGCGGTTAGTAATGATTGATCCTATGTGGGTCAGAACCGATCCTGTGTGGGTCAGATATTGTGTGGTCCAATGCTCAAAAACACTATGTGGCTCATCGCATACCGATCCTATGTGGGTCAAGTCATGTGTTGGTCATTACATTAGTTAGAACCTATCATCTCTGGGCAGTTCAGAGCCTATGCGGATCATTGCTGGGGTTAGTACCTATCGATCATGTGTGGGTCAGAATCCGTATAATCAGCAACAGTGCCACATGATAGAATAAGATGATCTAGCTTATTGACTAATCATATGTACTTATGTGACTTAGTTATATACCAAGGTGAGATAACTCTTTTACCTTCATGGTGATACATGTGTGGTATATTTACCTTTGAGGTGATATCTTCGTAGTAATACATGTGTGGTAATTTTACCTTCCTGTTGATATCTTCATGGTGTTACCTATGGGGTACTTCTACCATTGTGGTGATGACATTGTGATGTTACCTATGTTGTACATCTTCCATCATAGTATTTTCTTGATGGTGTTACCTGTGTGATACTTCTATCTTCGTGGTGTTACCTGTGTGGTGCTTCTACCTTCGTGGTGTTACCTTTGTAGTATTATTACATTATGTAAGGGATGAGTGTATCTTGATAACTATGGAATATATCTGCTAATATACCTAATTAGAGTTTATTTCCATCGCTTTGTGCTTTGATATGGAGGAATGGATTTTTGTTTTTACCTTTGTGGAACTCTGGGACACCTACGAGGGTCTCAGGTACCATATTTAGTATCATTATACTCACTCATGCATGGGCCATTGCTGCACCATGTTGTGTTTTTTTACAGAAGATGAACAACATTGATCGAGGATGAGAGAGCCAGGACTAGATGGTGCTTAGAGGTGGAACATTTGGCATGACCTGATGGAGGGACAAATGATGGTGAGCTATTCCTACCCTTCTGGTTGGAATCTTAGAGGACAATCCCGGGGTTGTTTTTCACTTTCTAGTTGATTTTTTACTTTTTAGTTGTACTTTTAATTATCAATTGGTCTTTTATTCCACCCTCTTTACCTTTAGTACACTTTAACTACCTCGGTTTAATTTTAGGTTTCCTCTTATTGTGCTCTTGGATTTTTTTTTTGTACATGTTTAAAATAAATTCCTTCCCATTAAGGTATACACTTCTTCAATGCTAGTCAGCAGCCCCTCGCCTATGGATTGTAGGTTTGGGGGAGTCACAGTACAGACCATGGTATATGGGTCATGACAGTTATTATTATAATTTATTCTTTGAAATAAACATATATGGTTGGTTAATTCCCTCACCATGGGTTTTCAATATCATTATCATGTTTATGAAATTAAAAATAAATAAAAATAGCAACATGGAATTTTAACAAGGATCACCACCAACTGTGGATGACTACTCCTTGTAATGTTCAGGTTTATTATAATACACTAATTTTAACTCTAATATATTATTGTGGCTATAAAATGTGTGAAGGTATTATCTTTGAATCAACACTTACAAGGGGTGGTATGGTATCATACTTATATTTTTGGATGGTATCATTCATGAAATAATGTTATTTCTTGATGGTGTTTATTTGTATAATATTAAATTGTATAAACATGGTCTACAATGGTCAACTTATAATCATATAAGCATTATTTTTAGTATTCTCCTGGATGCAACTACCTCATAATGGGATATATTCTTCTTCATAAATAGTACGTAGACTACAAAAAAATAAACAAAACCAATTCATCAATGTAGGAATTCTACTCACACCTTTATAATGACAATTGAATTCACAGGGGCATGAAAACAAACATTTTATTATCCCCCCTCAATAAGAGTCCTTCTATAGATATACACTTGATTCATGTTTCCTCGATGCCAGTAGAAAAAGTAATAGTTGGTGATCATCAGTTTCTTCAACATTATTGAATACCTCTTTCTATTCTTCTATTTTATTTTATTCATAAAATATAATGAATATTTTTTTTATATATTTGTAAAATGGAAAAATCTCAATCTATTTTAGTATAATTTTTTAAATTTAAAATTGATCAAAAAACCTTCCGATAAAATATTAAATTTTTTTCTATAATAATTTCATCTATGTTATATTAATAATATAATTATAATGATTAGATCTTCTCAATTTATTCATTTTTAATTTTGATTATGGACATCTTTTAGAATTTCATAATCTCTGACATCATGATATTTAAATCATAAATAAAATATCACTATCATAGGTTGTATTCATCTAATATTTACCATCAAATCATCCAATAAAATTAATTAAATATCAGTGTCAAATTTGTCTCTAAATATTCAATGATGTCCCAAAACATTAATTATTAACATGAATCCCGATCTGAGGGGTTTTTACATGTACATATAATCTATACCATTCCATATAACTCTTATATTTCACCAAGGAATATATGTTTACCATTAAGTATACCCATTAAATATTTTAAATATCATTTATAATCAATAGGTTACCTTTATATGTCCTCCAGTGAAATCCTCTTTATGAAACAGAAATTTAGAGTTACTCATATGTATTATAATATGGGTATTTTACATTTTCAAATCACATATGAGTAAATTTAAATATTATTTTCAAAACTATTATAAATCAAACATATTAAGAAATTTACTTTGAAGTGCCACATTTTGACTAGATGTAGTTTCAATTATACTATGAATGTTTCGGAAAACTATTACTTAACAAAAGTAATTTCATTTTTAATCATACATATCATTTAAAATTAAAGAATAAATATATATATATATATAGTACATTTTCAATTTATTCAATAATTTATAAATTTCACTGACTCAACACAAGAAAAACATTTTCTAAATAAATTAATATCCAATAACATAAAATAATTTTTTAAAAGATAAAAAATTTTCTCAAAAACATTCAATGATATTCACTAATGGTTTGAAAAATTTACAACCCTTCCTTTAAAATTAAATTATATCCTTAGTAATATGTTTATATTCAAAAACTTCTCACAACTCCACTATACACATTAAAAAAAAGAGAATATATTTTGTTTTTTGAATATACCTCTATAAGAAAAACATATATAGACATTTTTCCCCCAAATATGTTTATACTACCCACATCGGAGATACGATATCATTTTTGAATTTGATTTCAATAAAAATGAAAAAATGTTGATTAATTAGATATGAAAAGATTCCACCTCTAACATGACCATGAACACTAATTCACTAGGAAATATCTACAAAATAACATATCCTAGTTAGAAAATTCCCAACAATATCACGCTTTTATCTTCATAAAAGAACTCATAGAAAAGATCCTATACAACCTATGGATCATGGGCCTCAAAACCACTAAAAAGGATGAGATATCATCTTCACATTAGTTATAATTTTTGTATACTATTAAAATATCTCCTTAAACCTCATACTAAACTCTCAAATAGAGTTATTCCCCTATAAAATCACAAATATCTCTTTTTTCCATCATCTTTAAGGGTCATAGATAAGAATTATTTAATAGAACTATCCCATAATTGGGTCTTCATAATCATAGAGAACTCATGATCTACAAAAAATGGAATCTGAAAAATATATTTTGAATAATTCAAAAATATAACCATTAAAGGAATTTAATTCCCATTTACTATCTAGATCAACTATAAAGAATTACAAAAATATTCCAACATACTTCAACAAATAATACATTTGAAACTAAGTAGAAGTTATTTTTTACACCTCTCTAGCCTCTGGTTCTATCATCTAATACATGAACATATGTTTATATATCAAACCCTTATATCATACCTTATAAATGAATTGAAACTCCAAAAAACTATAAAAAAATTAACCACTTTTTATGTATATATACATGTGAAATATCAAAAAATAACACCACATCATATAACAACATTTTAACCATCAAACCATACATTTAAACATCATTATCTGAAGACATATGATGCATTAATAAACTCGTATATTCATTCTTTAAAACCAACATACTATTATTTATGTTTTGATCATAAGGATACATAATCCACACTAATATCATAGAAGAACATTTTTGTTAACCTAGTTTCTATGGTCTTCTTATCAGACATGATTCATGTAATACAAATTTTTTGAAATATGAAATAAATTTTAGGAATTAAATTTTATTTTTATTCAATATTTTTTATCCATAATATTCTGAATTTCAAGTTTTATTTTTTCCATAATAAAAAAAGTTTCATTTTTATTATGAAAACAGTATTGTTCATTATAGTTATTTCTCCTTGGAATGTTATGATTGGACCTCCATTTACTTAGGAACATGTCTCTTATTCACAATCCTTATTCCTAGACAATTTTTTCGACATGTTTCCTTCAATCTTTGGAACATTTTATAGGTTTTTGGCCACTATCATTGACTAATATGATCCAAAAACTACGAGGACACTCAAATGTGTTTATCATTTTATTATTATATCCTTATATTTTTTCCATATGTTTTTTAGTTATCACAAAAAATTTATCCCCGGGGGACATTTCTCCTAGGTGTCCATTTGAGTTTGGTTACAATGTGTGTATTTATTATTCCTATAATCTCCCATGAGTGACCATGTGTCTATAATTCATTTTAGGTTGAGTAACACTCTTACATTCTATCATCGCCTTATTACCTCAGTTGTTAATAATGAATTCTCACATAAATATTAGCCAAGAGGTACATCACTGATTTCATTTCAAAACATTGAATTATTAGTTTTTTCTTTGAAATATTAATATATAGATTTTTAGAATGAGTGGGAAGACAAATAATCGGTATCTAGAGCTCTACATCCTCGTTACGTAGTGACTAATTGTAAGAAAACAAGTTTTTTCTGAGAAATATTTTGGAATATTCTTCATGTTATTCCAGAGCAGCACCATCAGACGGTGTATGATTTCAAGCACCTGCGTCGCCGAAATTAACGTTTTCATCGTGTTCACAATGAGAATGCCAAAAAAATGGGATAAATCATAAATGGTGCCTCGGATCCTAAATTTGAGTGAATGGATGGGTTCGAAATGGGGTGTTTACACTAGGGACGACATAAAACATGTCGGTGGGGATGTTGGGACCCCTCGCCCATTAACGGAACGCTAAAGGGATAATTAAAATAATTAATATATTTATTTAATGGTTAAACTCAAGTATTTATTAAATGGCGGCTCAAATTGGAATTCCGAGGGCACCGTTGAGTTAGGAGTGTGTCGTTTATCCTAGGAGGAGTGTATGTTTCATGGGCATGGGCCTTTTGTGGAAAATGGCCCCGAGGGCATTTCAAAATTTGGCAGCCTCAGGCGTTCAATTTTATAACTTTTGAATGGGGTCTCGAATTAAAATTCGGTGACCATAGTTGTGATCAGGAGGTGCTTTTTACCCTAGCTGCGACCTGGATTTAACTGCGTCTGGAGTTTCAGACGCGGATTTAATTTGGGTTGAGATTTTAATTAATTAAGGTATTAATTAATTTTCTTTATTTAATCCCTTCATCATCTACCTCCACTCTTAATCCCCCTAGAGAAATCCCCTCACCCACAACCTCCTATCCTCTTACACCACCTCCTCCGCCATCCCAATAAATGTTGAAGCGACAACAGAAGTGTGCGGATTGACAATGAAGCTCCTGGTTACGCCCAACAATGTAGGAGTTATTCGGTTCGAGTTTTAATTCGAAACCTCACATTTGAACATGAAATATTCCGTAGAATTGCTGTATAATTTTCAAGAAAAGACCGTGGTCGCATAGTATTTTTTCTGAGCTCCCAGAGGAACTTTTAGGTTTTAAAATCCGAGTCCCGACATGCTGGCAGTCGTCCGCCAAAATCATCAGGTTTTAGGGTGTTATTTCGGCGGTCCATGGAGAATGGCAGTGGCGTGCGATGGATCAAGTCGGTGGCGTGCGGTGGCTCCAGGCAGCATGGCTCCTCGGTAGCGGGCGTCAGCGCAGGTGGCTTCAGCAGAAGGAAGATGGGGATTCAGCGGCGAGGGCGGGGCATGGGGGCTCCTCTGGGCGAGCTGGGGGCGACCACGAGAGGGAGAGGTCGGCTTGCTGTTCGGCCGGCGGGCGTGCGAAGACGGGGTCGAGCGACGCAACCCCGTGGGAGACCGCGGATGCACCAACGGCGTGTCTCCGTGTGGAAAACAGCTGACCGGTAAAGGCTAGTGGGTGTAATCATTTAAAAAAAGAATAAAAATAATTATGTCTATAATAATAATAATAATAATATTATTATTATTATTATGAAAATGATTTATAATTGATAAATGATTGACAGGGCGCCCTATTTGGGCACTGTCTCCGGCAACGCATCCCTTAAATAGGGATGAAGCTTTTGAGATGGTCTCGGGGATTTCTAAATCCCCGAGACGAGTGGCGTGGTGGCGCGACACATGAGTTAAGTGGCTTAGCCCTTTTTCAAGAAACATGTTCTGGATGGCTCAGAAACATCTGAAGTCCGTTTTGAGCGTCGTCAGCGGCGTTGGGACCCTGGCGTCGAGGCAGAGTTTTCCAGAGGGTTTTCAGGCGTTGGAACTACGTCTGAGGCGTGGGGCCCATGGCCCGTCATTTATGCTACGAGCCGCATTTCACAACATTTTCATCGGACGTATGTTTGGGGTGTGAGAGCATTATATTTTGGTTGTTTTTCTAATGGCATTGCAATGGCGCAATCCGTCCGCTTTAATTCCACATGGTGTTGCAGGCCCCACGGGGGCCGTTTTGGGCGTTGACGGTGAATTTCTATCTCCTTCACCGAGTGTACGTTTCAGACAAGTAACTAGTCTGACTTGTGTAGTTTTTTTAGAGGATCACAACGGTGCGATCCATTCGTTGTGCTTCGAGATAGAGATGTGGGTCCCATGAAGCACTTCTCTTGTGTGGGGAGGCAGAATGCATCTTTTTCTCTGGATATCTGTTTCACTCGAGTGAGCAGTCAATTTGATGTGTCTATCCAACGAGATAAAAATGGTTTGATGTTCATGACTGTTTACACGGCCGAGGCTCAGGACCATGGGATGTTGTTCGGGCGTAAATCACTGTCATATGACTATTAGGACGACTGTCCGTTAGAGGCAAGTATGTAGTTGATCTCACATGTATTTCAATGAGGATTACAATGGTGTGATCCGTTTGGATGTGCAGAGTCTCATTCGAGATCATTTTAATTATGGAAGCAAGTAAGGTGCTTCAGTGGTGGTTCGTCCTACTGTATTTGTTGCGGACCCTTGGTGTGTGACCGCATGCACTCTCTTGTGAGTAATGTAATGCTTGAAGAGATGTGGTTGGATGTGCCTTATCTGTTGAGGTGGCAATTTGGAGTTTTTATGTTTACGCCTTCGCGTTGACGTTGGGGGCCATGTGCATATTTTCCTTTGGGTTGGAGACGTGGCATACTCTAGGATTATGCGAGAACATTGGGAGGTACATGCGGATGTTTGTACCTGAGAATGTTTTTGCGCCTGGTTGGGGTTGAGTTGGGGCCACACGTCGTGTGGGACCCATGTGTGTGTCGTGTTCTGCTTTGTGTACCCTTGACCTCTGGTGATGAAGAAGCTCCCTCTGTTCTTGATTGTTGACAAGAAGGGTTGAGTTTCTCCCTAGTTCTGGTCTCGTTTGTTTGACCAGTAGGGATGAGTTTCCCCCTGGTTCTGCTCTCGGTTGTTTGACCAGCATGGTTGAGTTTCCCCTGGTTCTGTTCTCGTCTGCTTGACCCGTAGGGTTGAGTTTCCCCTGGTCATGTTCACTATGGTTGCAACCAGCAGGGTTGAGTGGTTTTCCCCTGGTTCTGTTCTTAATTGTTTGGCAGGAAAAGTTGCTTCGTGTTCCTTGGTAGAGTTCTTTTTTATTTGGTATGACCAACATATTACGCGGGCACTGATCCTATATCAAGTAGTTTGTTTCCAGTAGGGCTGGCCAGGAGGTTGTTTCCAGCAGTGATGGCCAAGAGGTTTTTTCCAGCAGTGCTGTCGAGGAGGTTGTACCATCTAGCAGGGATGGCCAGTACAACGGTGTTCACCGAGCAGTACAATCAAGCAGGGATTGCCTGAGCGGTTCCGGGTTTACCTCCAACGAGGCCGGGAGGTGGTCCTCGTTGCTGGGTTTACCTCTTGCTGGGCAAGGAAGTGGTCCACGATGACAGTTTCGAGCCTCCATCCAGTGGATTAACCTTTTACAGGACTGGGCATTGGGACTCGTCGATGAATCTAGCCTGGTCTCCCTATAGTGTATTACCCTTTTTCAGGACTGGGCAGTGTGGTACCCGTCAACTCTTGTCGGGTCTCCCTCCAGTGGGAACCCGTCGACATATAGGGATTACCCTCTAGCTGGGCTAGGTAGGGGTCGCCTGTCGTCCTTGATGAGACCTCTCGACTGCGGGGCAGTGATGAGATGTGGCATGACGTTCCTCTAGAACTCTCAAGTACGATGTGTGATTTCCCCGCCGAGACGCGTCCTTGTGACGCGTCCTAAAACCGTACGAGTGAGCCATTGCCGCCCAAAGTGGATAGTGTCAAGGTGCGGTGATTAGAGCCCATTGACTTGCAGTTCGGGGCAGACATGTAGGATTCTGGGCATCTATGGTGTTTAGTTCAGGGAATGTTGTCTACTAACTTTCTTGGGATGAGCTACGGGATGTAGATCCCCTTACTATCTTGTTCGGGATTCTTGATTGAGAATATTGATATGTATATACCTTGTTCGAGTACCCATTTCTTTTTTTTTTGTTACACTTCTTCCAGGAGAGGAGAAGAAGCACAGGGTATGCCACGTGCCTTCCGTGTCTATCTTCTCGTGGCTGGAGGAGTCTACTCTCCTGCTATAGGTAGCTAAGACTGGATGAGAAGTTCATCTTCTCACCATTTATAGCTCCTTTTGTCGGGATGAATCTACCTCCATTCTCTTGTTGGGGTGAGCTGGACTCTCTACTATTACTCTACTGCACTCCTTGTTGTACTCATTACTGCACTTCTTGTTGTACTCTCTACTACACTCTCAGTTGTACTCCTTTACTTCCCCTGTTCGATCTACTGCTCACCATTTGGTACATCATTTGTTTCTCCCTCAAGCCTTTGGGGTATCGTACTGAGTATTTTTATACACATCCCTAATAGGGATTTTCCCGCACTTGGTGCGCCCTTGAAGACGACAGATAGGTTGGGCATGACATTAAAGGATCTTCGGAGTTCAGGAGCATGGACAGCGTGGGGTGGTCGTAGTCGGGTTCTTTGTGTGGGAATCCCCCAACTTCTTACTTTTTTTTACCTGTTTCCAGGTTGTGGCACTTTTCTGGTTGGGTGCCTGTTTTTCCCCTTTTCTTTTCAGTTTACCATCAGTACTTTCTTTATACTATTTAGAGGACGATGCTAATTGTGGATTATTTATAGCAGTTAGTACATGAATTTTTCTTTTACGCTTCACTTCTGCATTGGCTGGGCTGCTTGTGTGTGTACAGGTACTTAGGCAATGGCCTACCCATGTTTTTTAGCCTTCGGTGCTTGTCGCCAGCCCCAGGCCTATGGAGGTGGGCTTGGGGTAGTTGCAGCTCGAGCCCGGGTAAGGTCAGGTCGTGAAAAAGTGGTATCAGAGGTGGTTCATTCCTTGGGATGTTGTTCAGATGTCCCTAAAAAGGAATTGGTTGGGATTTAGGGAAACAGTCTTAATGTGTCTCGAGAGTAGTTCTCAGGCCCGAGAGTGCAGTGATGGTGTGGCGACCGATGTATCCATTCACCAGGACCCTGATAACCCGCTTGTTGAATCGTCATGTTGAGACACATGATGTAGAGAAAATTGGATTGTGAATCACATAGGATTGAGTCGTTGACTGTACTTCTTGAGTCAGTTTCCCATTGTTGTTGTTGTGATATATATATATGCACATCCGATCGCAGCACTCCATGATAATATTCAGGATGTCTCTCTGAAGACATATAGCCATGATACTAGCTTTGGTTCGTGATGATGACTCTGTGAGCTACAAGGCCTCTATCTAGGACCCATCACGCGCGCCCATTTCGCCAGGTGGGCCGGTAGCAGCACTCCCACCTGTTTACCAGCAGACAACTTCAGTAGAGCAGACTGAGCTTGAGCACAGGTTGAGCGCGCTCCATGAGTTCCAGTGGTAGAGACCATTAAGGTTCAGTGGTGAGACAGACCCTTAGGTAGTAGAGGTTTGGCTCGAGACATTGGTTCTCCTCTCTAGTCTTGTGAAGACGCGATCAGATCATATGGTGGCTTTTGCCACCAACCTTTTCCGTGGAGCATCTTGGAATTAGAGGAGTCTAGTGACTCAGTTTAATGACGAGTCATCGCTTTCATGCGGCGAATTTCAGTTTCTTTCGTGAGGAGTATTTCCCCTCCTGCTTATGATCTGTTCAGATTCTGGAGAACCTGCAGTTTCACCAGGCATGGATGAAAGTGGGAGAGTACGTGTCTAGTTTCGCAGACCATGCACGCTTTTACCCGAACTTGGTACATGACCGAAACTTCCGAGCACAGAATATTGAGCAGGGTCTCCACATAGAGATGCATGCTATAATAGTACCCTTGGGAATTCCCACTTATTTTGGGGTGCTAGAGAAGTTGCTGGTGATAAAGGGATTACTGTCGCATTCTAAAATTGGTGGTGGTAGCAGGATCTCTAGAACCGAGACGTCTGCTACAGCTAGTGGGCATCGGTTGGCAGGACCTCGACGCAGGTGGCTTTCTGATAAATAGACTCAAGGGTGTGGTCGTACACCATAGTGGCAATAGAGGTCACCAGTGAAGCCCTGAGAGCACCAGTGTTATGCTTGCGATGGGCAAGGTCACCTGGCACGAGACTGCCTGAACAGGCATATAGAGGATATCGGGCAGGTAGCAGGTGCACCACCAGGACAGAGGCAGTGCCATGATTGGAGTAGCACCCAAATAGGTGGTACTTGTAGAGGATCTGGAGGAGGTGGATGTGGAGGACAACCTGACGAGGTCATCCCATCACCACTAGGTGATCTATGTTTGGCTCCGGGAGCTGGTGGTTGTGACCGCGGACAGCCGCGAGCTTTGGATGTCTACGATCTTACAGAGCATGAGGTTATAATAGGTACGCTCTATATCTCTTCTACTTTTTTCTTATAGAATGGTTAGATTCTATGTGTGAAAATATTTTCTCCCTGATCCTTTTTTGAGGTGTTACCAGGGTGGCGCGGGGCGTCGGTGTAACCCTGTGTTGGTAAGGTAAAAGGGGTGGGACATTTTTCTTTAGTCGATGGTGTTTACGCATTCGCCCTCCGAGCATGTAAGAGATTCTTGGTTGTGAGACATCGATTATGAAATCTTGCATGACCAGATATCCTTTGGTGTTTTACTTTGTGAGTAATCTGAAGGACAGAATCACCAGAAATTGTCCCAGGTCCAAACGGTGATTCCAGTCGCAGCGTGTGACGTAAGGGATCAGTCGGGGAGGTGAGCTACTCCCGAGAGACTTCAGGCTATTTGAGACCATGTGAATGGATGGAAAGGTTCCCTACAGCCGTTCCCTAACCCCAATGTCTGGAGTGGTTGCACGACGTCTCCAACGTGACTTACCCAAGAAGATGTGTGTGTGCTCCAATGCATGTCATCGGCAAGGGCATACCTCACGTGAACAGATCAAATATTTTGGTCTGTGTGCGGTGGCGTGGGACTGTGCTAGAGTTCTTCTGGGTACGGGAGAGCCAGGTGTGGGCTTAGTATCTTGAGTTGTTCCCTGGAGTTCATTTTCAGGGACAAAAATCTTGAAGGAGGGATTGATGTAAGAACCAAGTTTTTGATGCGAATAACATTGGAATATGCTTCATATTATTTCATAGCAGCGCCTTCATACGAAGCATGATTCCGAGCCCCGGTGTGGCCGGAATTAAATTTTCCGTGTGTTGACACTAAGAATGGAAAATAAATGGTATAACTTGTAAATAGTGCTTTGGATCATAAATCTGAGTGTGAGAATGGGTCTGAAATGGGGTGTTTACCCTAGGAATGAAATAAAACATGTCGGTGCGGGATGTTGGGACCCCTCGCCCGTTAACGGATTGAAAAACTGATAATTTATATAATTAATTTATTAGTTTAGTGGGTAAACTCAAATATCTCTTAAATGGTTTCTCTAATTGGAAAACCGAGGGCACTGTTGAGTTCGGAGTGTGCCGTTTACTCTAGGAGGGGTGTAAGTTTCACGGGCATGAGACTTTTGTGGGAAATGGACCCAGGGTGGTTTTGGTAATTGGCGGCCTCGGGCGTTCAGTTTTATAACATTTGAATGGTGCCTCAGATAAAACTTCTGAAATCACTTTTGTGCTTGGGATGGGGAGTTTACCCTAGGTGTGACCTATATTTAACTGTGTTTGGGGTTTCAGACACGGATTTAATTTCGGATGAGTTTTTAATTAATTAAGGGATTAATTAATTTTCTTTATTTAATATCTACATCCCCTACCTCCCCTCTAAATCCCCCTAGAGAAACCACCTCACCCTTAACCTCCTCTCCTCTTCCACCACCACCTCCTCCCTCCTAATTAAGGTGGAAGCAGCAACAGCAGGGTGCGGATCGACAGTGAAGCTCCGTTCTACGCCAAACAATATAGGAATTCTTCATTTCGAGTGTTAATTCCAAGCATATCCTTTGAACATAAATTATGGCATCAATTTGTTGTCTAATATTTGAGAAAATCCAACGGTTGTGTAGTATGTTTTCTGAGCTCCCTGACACACTTTTAAGTTTTAAAATCCGAGTCCCGACACGCTCGCACTCGTCCGCAAAAATCAGCGGGTTTAGGGTGTTATTCTGGAGGGCCAAGGAGAATGGTGGCAGCGTGCGGTGGCTCTAGCCGGCGGCACACGGTGGCTCCAGCCGGCAGGTCTCCTCAGCAGCGGGCGTCATCGCGGGTGGCATTAGCAGCAGGCAGCCGAGGCTTTAGCGACATGCGCGGGGTAGGGGCTCCTCCAGGCGAGCTGTGGGAGACCGCGAGAGGGAGAGGGCGGCCGGCTGGCCGGCCGGCGGGTGTGAGAAGCTGGGGTTGCGCGACGTGGGCCTATGGGAGACCGCGGACCCGCCAGTGGCGGGTCTCCGCGTGGAAAACAACCGATTAGTGATGCCCGGTCTGTGGAAAAATTAAAAAAAATAATAAAAAAATAAGAAAAATAAGTCTATAATAATAATAATAATATTATTATTATTATTATTATTATGAAAATTATTTATAATTGATAAATCATTTTCAGGCCACCCGATTGGGGCACCGTCTGCGGTGACACACCCCTTAAATAGAGATGAACTTTTGTGCTGGTCTTGGGGATTTTTAAATCCTGAGACGAGGGGCGCAGTGGCACAACATCTTCTCTATGTGGCATAGCACTTTTTCTGAGAAACTGGTTTTGGATGGCGCATACACATTTGAAATCCATTTTGAGCACCGTCAACGGCATTGGGACCCTAGAGCCTAGGCAGAGTTTTCTATAGGGTTTTTGGGCATTGGAACTGGAGTTGAGGTGTGGGACCCATGGCCCGTCTTTTAAGATCTGAGCAGCGTTTCACGTCTTTTTCAACGGACGTCTGTTTGGGGCCAGCATGAATACTATGTTGGTTTTTTTGGAGGGCATTGCAATGGCGGAATCCACCCACTTTAATTACGCATGGTGGTGTGGGCCCCATGGGGCTGTTTTGGGCATTGACGGTGTATTTCTATCTCCATCACTGGGTGTCCATTTCTGACAAGTAATTAGTCGAACATGTGTATTTTTTTGGGTGGATCCCAACGGTGGGATCTGTTCGTTGTAATTCAGGATAGAGATGTGAGTCCCATGAAGCACCGCTCATGTGCAGTGTGACGAAATGCATATTTTTCTCCGTATATTCATTTCACTCGAGTGAGCAGTAAATTTTACTTGTCTTTCTGAGGAGATCACAATGGTGCGATGCGCCCGACTGTTTACGGGGCCAAGGCTCATGACCACGGGACGCGAGTAAGTAGTCGATCTCTCGTGTTTTTCCGTGAAGATTACAATGGTGTTAACTGTTTGGATGTGCGGAGTCTCTTTCATGATCTTATTAAATGAGGAAGCAAGTGAGGTGCTTCAGTAGGGGTTTGTCCTACTGTGTTTGTAGCGGACCCATAGCGTGTGATCGCATTCACTCCCGTGTCAGTGAAGTAATGCTTGAAGAGATTTGGTTGGTTGTGCCTTAGTAGTTGATGTGGAAAGGTGGAGTTATTACGTTTAAGCCTTCACGTTGATGTGGGGGCCATATGCATATTAGCCTTTGGGCAAGAAACGTGGCATACTCTGGGAGTATGTGAGAACGTTGGGAGGTACATGTGGATGTTTGTACCGGAGAATGTTTGTGCGCCTGGTTTGGGTTGAGTTGGGGACACACGTTTTTTGGGACACATGTTCGTGTTGCGTTCTTCATTGCGTACCCTTCAACTCTCGTGACGTAGAGGGTCCCTCTATTCTCGATCATTGACCAGCCTGGTTGAGTTTCCCCTAGTTCTGTTCTCATTTGTTTGAATCGCATGGATGAGTTTCCCCCTGGTTCTCCTCTCGGTTATTTTACCAGCATGGTTGAGTTTCCCCCAGGTTTTGTTCTCGTTTGATTGACCAGCAGGGTTGAGTTTTCCCTGGTCCAGTTCACGATGTTTTTGACAAGCAGGGTTGAGTGGTTTTCTTCTGGTTCTGTTCTCGATGGATTGCCCGGCATAGTTGCTTCTTGTTCACGGGTAGAGTTCTTTTGCATTCTGTGTGACCAACAAATTAAGTGGGCACCGATCATCTACCCAAGAGGTTTATTCTATAAGGGCTGGCCAAGAGGATGTTTCTAGAAGGGCTTGCAGGGAGGTTGTTTTGAATAGGGTAGGTAAGGAGGTTGTACCATCCAACAGGGATGGCCGGTGTGGTACCATCCAGCAGGGATGGCCAGTAAGGTACCATTCAGCAGGGATGGCCAGTTGTACCATATAGCAGGGATGGCCGGTATAATGGTGTTCACCAACCAGTACCTTCCAACAGGGATGGCCAGAGTGGTTCCAGGTTTACCTCCAGCGGGGCTGGGAAGTGGTCCCTGATGCTGGTTTACCTCCAACTGGGCAGGGAAGTGGTCCCAGATGACGGTTCCGAGCCTCCCTCCAGTGGATTATTCTTTTACTGGACTGGGAATTGGGACCCTTCGATGAATTTAGCCGGGTCTCCCTCCAGGGGACTACCCTTTTACGGGAATGGGCAGTGTGGCACCCATAGACTCTTGCTGGGTCTCCCTCTAGTGGGAACCCACTGACATCTAGGAATTACCCTCCAGTGGGGCTGGGTAGGGGGTTTACTGTCGACTTTGAGTAGAACTCTCCACCGCGGGGTAGTGATGTGGTGTGGCTTGACATTCTCCTAGAACTCTCAAGTATGAGGGGTGATTCCCCCACCAAGATGTGACCTGAAACTGTGCGGCTGAGCCAATGCCACCCATTGGGGATAGTGTCAAGGTGCAGTGATTTGAGACCCTTAACTTGAAGTTTAGGGAAGACATTTGGGATGTTGGGCATCGATGGTGTTTACTTCTGGGAATGTTGGCTACACACTTTCTTGAGCTGAGCTACGGGTTGTAGATACACTTACGATCTTGTTCAAGCTTCTTGATTGTGCATATAGAAATGTATATACCTTCTTCTAGTACCCACTTCTTGGGTTTTGGTTACTATCCTTACATGAGAGGTGAAGATGTGTGGGGTATTCCACATGGTTTCAATGTCTATATTCTCGTAGTTTGACAAGTCTACTCTCCTCGTATGGGTAGAGAAGACATGACGAGAAGTTCATCTTATCACCATTTCTAGATCCTTGTGTCTGGACGAGTCTACCTTCTTTATCATGTTGGGTTGAGCTGGACTCTCTACTGTTAAACTATTCCACTCCTTGTTGTACTCTTTACAGCACTCTCGGTTGTACTCCTTTGCTTACCCGTGTTCTATCTACTTCTCACCCTTCGGTACCACATTTGTTTCTCCCTAGAGCCTTCGGGGTATACTATTGAGTATTTTTATACTCACCCTTGCTTGGGTTTTCCCACACGTGGTGTGCCCTTCCAGATGACAGAAAGGTTGTTCATGACATAAATAGAGCTTAGGAGTTCAGGAGCTTCGACCATGTGCGGTGGTCATAGTTGGGTTCCAGGTGTGGGACTCCCCTGACTGTTTATTTTTGATTACCTATTTCCAGGTTGTGGCACTTTTCTGGTTGGGTGCATGGTTTTCCCCTTTTCATTTTAGTTTACCTTCAGCACTTGCTTTGTACTGTTTAGAGTTCTATGCACTTTTTGGTTTATTTATAGCAGTTAGTACTTTAATTTTCCTTTTACTCTCCACTTCTGTATTGAGTGGGCTACGTGTATGTGTACAGGTACTCAGGAAAATGCCTCCCCGAGTTGTTTATCCTTCAGTGTTTGTCGCCAGACCCTGGACTATGGAGGTGGGATTGGGGTAGTTGTAGCTCAAGCCCGAGTAGGGTCGGGTTATGACACTAATTCTATGGTATTCCATTATGGAGGCGATCTAATGGATTTTTGTGGCTTATGATATTTAGTAGAGGATTATCAGAATAATTTTGTTCCCTGTAACATACAAAATTTATCATCAACAAGCCTTAAGTAGGTTTTGGGTACGAAACCATGGCTTTGTAAGAAATCGTCATTCTTCTTCATTTTAAATAATTTTTATTCTGAGGTATCTAGTTCTTCCATGTCTATTGTGTTATTATATCTAAGAAGACATTGAACATTAAATCCTCAAAGAATGTTTTACTACTACATCCTGATCTAACAAGTAAAAATCCTTGGATAGGATCTCATATAATATAAAATATCTTTCTTTATCGTCTTTTATTTATATATTTCATGTTTTTTTCTGAAAAATCTCGATGTATTGGTGATATTATCTTACAAATCATTTTTCTTCTTTAATTTTACAAAATTTTATTTCTTTTTGAAATAGTTTTCTTATTCTTCAATTATCATTTCAATTCTATGAATCATTTATTAGAAAACATATTAAAAGAATAAAAGTAATCATTTACCCCATTCACCTCTTTTAAGAAATCATACCATGTTCCACAACTTAATCCCCACATCAATTTGTATCAAAGATATAACTATGTTTGATATTTTTTATATGAAGTTTGATGCGAAGATGTTTAATGTTGAGAATGGATTTAATCTATGGATATTTAAATTTAATATCTCACATTTACAGAATGAAATTGTATTTTCATTATATAGTTTAAATATAATTATAATTGAACTGTATGCTTATACATAAAGAAAAGTCTCTTATATTGATTCCCCCTATAATATTCAAAAAGGGCTTATAGTATTTATTTGAATACCTATATGATAAAGTGTTTAATGATGGTTCAATTAAAACTATAACATAGAATCTCAATTTGTTATTATAATATATGAATGTGATGAAAAATTTAGTTGGAAGGATTTATAATAAAATGATGATTATTACATTAAAAATGGATCCCATGTTTATAGTAAAAAATAATTTGATTGAATTAAATAATTTTTATTTTAATATATTTGAGATATATGTAAAACTATTTAATGAATGTAAGGATATTATTTTGTCAAAATATTTATATCATTAGTATAACTCATTTCATGAATATATCATATATTTTAGAGCATCAATTTCTCTAGAATAAGTGAAGATAATTTTATAGGGAACATCAAAAAAATATTTAATGTAGAGAAGAGGGTGAATTCATAAAAATGTGGTGATAAGGAAAAAATAGTGTCAAGAAAATGAATATTGAATTTTGTTATAAGGAATATATGTGTGGTCAGTGTGGTAAAACTAGGAATACAAAGAAATTTTATACTGAGAAAAACCATTCGTGGGGGTATCCTAATCATATGTTGGTGTGTCTTGTTTTTATAGTTTTGATGTCCCTTGATTGTGTGTAGTGTCCTTGTATTAGAGTTTGGGAGAGGGTTTTGTTATTTTACCTCCAACATTCCCAGAACAATATCATTATATGACTTGAGAGTGCTTCAAAATCAGTGGGGTTGATCTTTATGTGTATGGATAAGCAGTGTTGATTGAATTATTAGGGTTTTGAATCTAGTTTATAGATTTAAGAGGATATATTTCTATGTTAATTTTTTTAATACATATTGGATTTTTTTTGTATGGTTAGAAAATTTTATTATATTTTAGATATTTATTTCTATTTATTTTTATATACAGAAAATGTCCACTCATATGCTTTATTACGAGGCAGATACAATTGAATCCTATTGGTAGACCCGGTTTTACACTTTCAATGCAGGTAAATGTATAAGGGGTACGAATTTTAGTTATTTTTCATTTCATAAATAGGCTGAAGTACTTCTGTGAATTATTTAATTTTCTTATCAATAGAAATAATTGGTATATGGTAGGTATGCATCATTGTTATCCATTCTAATGATTATCAAGAATTATGTAATTGGATGTATATGGGATTCCCTATTAGATTAAAACGGTTATGATAAACATGAAACTGTATGTTTAAAGAAAACTTCCCCTTTTTATAATTCTTTTAAGATATATATTTTTAATTATTCCATGAATAATATAAATTTAATTAATATTTTATTCATTTTAATTTTAAAAATATTTTAAAAATTGAATGTTTAGTTTTTTTACTAAGTAAATATACATGTTTTATTTTTATTTATGAAAATTTTATTGTTTAGGGTTGAACATTCCAATCGATTATTATAATTATACCTCCATTTACATTGGCCAACATCTCCAATTCACTAGCATTATTCCTTATCCCTTTTCTTGGACCATTCCAAATGATCCACGGAAAATCCTAGTAGTTTTCAACCAATGCAACTGATTAAGATGATCTAATAACTCTAAGAATAGTTTGGTGTCTTTTTTCTTTTTTTATTCAACCAATATTTTGGATATGATGTTTTTCATTTTCTCCAATCCATATCCACTGATATTGTATATCCTTTGTGTTTGTTTTATTATTTTGTAATAGGAATCTCCATAACAACTCTACTCACCCCTGACCAAACACATGTGCCCAATTAAATAATGGATAATTCATGTATTCATCTCCTAAATTAGGCCAAGTAAATTCTTTTTAGTTCATTACACATGGGGGACTTCCCTGATTTCATTTCACAACGTCATCATTTTGGTTTTTTGTATACATGAGAAATAGTGATTGTTAGTGAGATAATTAAATGTATAATTTTTATCCATATATTAATATACCAATTACATGGTGAATGATCCAATGGAGTTTCATATCAATTAAGGATTTAATGGATGTCCAAACCATAGGAGTTTTGGTGGAGTATAATACCCATTAAGTGGTGACCTATCTAATTTATAGAATCATATTATTAAATATTTATCTAAGTTTAATGTTATAAAAAAAATATTCTATAAGAATGATTTATTCTTCTTATTTTTTTATTTTTTTATTTTTATTTAACTGGTTATATTTAGTTTATTGAGTGAGTCCATCATGGAAGGTTTATAATGTCAAATATTAATGGAATGATTCATAAGTGCCACCTAGTTTAATGATGAATACAAATCGGGTAACATCTTTAATAATGTTTTATTTATTTCTTACTCATGATCTACTAATATATTTCCCATTTTTTTCTTTCATATAATTTGTATCTATGAAGTGTTGTTATTATTAAACATGTAGGTCCAATATGGTCCAATGCTTCTAAATCCATTTTGATTCATACTATACCACACTTTTCTTTTTGTTCAACACTATTTTATTATTAATAAATAATCACATTAATTTAATACATTGTATATTATTAAAAATAATAATATAAATTATTAAAATCCTAACTTTTTAACATTTTTGGGTGGGCATACGATGTTCCTTTTCTTACTCCACACAACATTAACCTTGCCACCAATGAAATCATTATCCATGTTTAATCTAAACTGTATCCCAAAAACATTTTATTTGATGTCATTATACTATGAACGAACCTTTCTATGACATATCCCAATCCAAAAATGAGATAGTTTGTGATCATTGAATCCCTCTTTAACATGGAAATGAGTTCTTGGATAGAACTAAGGGTACACTATCACACATGAATAAAAGGCAATACTCATTTGAACAAAAACCAGCACAACTCCATATATAATAACAATGTAAATTTATAACAAAATATACATGAAAATTGTAAGAAAATAATTCCTTGTTATATATATACATTAAAATTTTTCAAATGGCCACAAATATCAATAAATCATCGATAAATGTAGTGAGGTATAATACAATCCACCCCTTCCAAAAAAATGAAATGTACAGTGTTAATCACACTTTATACCACCACAAAATCTATATAAATTATTTGCAAATAGTATATAAAGTATGGGTGATTATATTTATATACTTGGTAGGTTACTTTATATAAACACATGTGTTTATTATGAAAAATTATTACATATATATTTTTCAATGAATTAAAGTTAAAAAAATATACAATTATATCTCCCCCAAGGATAAAAACCAAAACACATCAATAAAATGCATAAAATACACCAAAATTTTCAAATTATATGTTTTTATATGAAATCGCAACACATATCCTATGAAACCCTCAGTTTTTAAGGAGTATCATAAGAATGGTTTTTGATGAGAAAGACAGAAGTGGAAATAATTTTCTTATTGGAAAAAAATTCTTGGATGTGGTATATTTTTTATGTCATGGAGAGTATTATTTTGGTGCGGTTAGGTATTTTTAATATAGTGGTAAATTTTGATTGTTCTTTTAATTTTGAAAATATTTATCATGATGGAATGGCTATGGATGGGTAGGTGGAAGGTGAATTTTATGAAAATCAACTAATTCCGTGATCGCTACACCATGGAGCGGTGGTTATAGTGTATGGTTGTTTTCAGAGATTGGACTGTATATCATATGGATGCCCATTTTTTTATTTTTATATCCATTATTTATAGGATCTAGATAATTTCTACTATGTGGATTCATGATATGTTTTTACTAGGCACTATTGTAGTGTGGCCAAATCGCAAGTGTCATTATCCGTGATATTTTGGAACCCATAATGGAGTAACCCTATATGATGCACCATGATACTTGTTTTTTCAGATTGAATTAAAATTTATGAGTACCCTCAATCACATATTTATCTTATAATTTCCTCTCAAACATTGGGAAACTCTAGGAAATCATTAATATTCCTTCTAGATCCATATACTTGGCTTTATCCTTGAAGATAGTGGATCAGATATTTAGATATTCTAAATGAGTTTTCCTCAAGTTCATCAGGATTTTCCTCACTTATCTATGTTTTAATACCATATCAAAGCCTATGTCATTATCTTTATCTTATGTGATGATTTGAGATTTTTTCAAAGGATCTTTTGTGTGAGGCATTGATCCTATTGGTGTGTGGGATTTATTGGGTATTGTCTCTTGGAAAACCATGATGTTGACATTAAAACGATTAAGTTATGGAGATATTTTTCAATAGATCCATTTTTCTATCTTTTAAATGATATGTTGGTATATAATTATGCGATTAATACACATGCATGATTTTTATCACATGTGTGGGCATGTGTAGCATGTGAGACCAATGTTTTTTTATGATTACATGTTTGTGCATGTGTGTCCAATGAGACAAATGTTCTAAATTGAACAAAATTGTGTGTGAAACGTTATTGATATTCATGAATGAAATTATATGTTGTGCCAATATGTGTTATTCCCTGTTGTGTATAGATGTATGGCCTTTACAGTGTTTTCATCTGAAATAAATGATAGGTTGACCGAAAAGGATTGATTAGCCCTTTGATGGGGAGTATGTGTGACATGCAATAATGATGATGATGGAGCAAGAAATAGTTCATGGTTGTGATTTTCAGGTCGATTGACCCAAGGTAGTTCCGATATATTATGGCCTTTTGGAATGATGTGATGAAAATGTGGGGTATGGTGTCTATGCGTCCTGACCTGTGATAGAGGTGAGGATAAACATCCATATAGTATAGTGCATGATAGAGATAGATCTTGAAAATGTTATTTCTTGAAATGAGACTCTCTAGACTTATGTTTGACATACAGGTGGTTTGTTTGTGTTCAGACATAGATCAAGACTACTATTTTGAATTTCCTTCTACAATAGATCAAAAAAAGTAATGGTAATGTATCTTTCGTCTTGGTTTGCACATGACTGCTAGGTATCCATTTCAATTTTAATTGATTGTGAACTTACATATAATCATGGATTGAACGTTTTATTAATGTAAAAATATGTCAAGGATGAATTGGTGGTGTCCTATTGGGCTATAATCACCCCCCGCATGGGCATTTCGATGTGTGTGCATATTTTATGATTAAGGCCCCGATAAGAGAAAGGAACCAATGATGGTGAACTGAGAAGAGAGGGAATGCGGTTCATAGGTTGTACCTGTATGAACTATATTTGGTTGTCACTGTGTCCCTATTTACATTCAAATTATTTCTTTTACACATTTTGACCTTCCATTTTGGGGGTCCTTGGATTATTTCTTGAATAACATAAGTTTCATGTTATTCCATCTAAAATATAACTAATTATATTATTTTATTAATATTATTCAAGAATGTTTTTTTATAATTGATTATGTGTATAATGTTAAACTTTTTATACATAGGGTATAGACTCCCCCCTAACAATGCTTAGAACCTTGCAGAAAACTTCTAACTTCTTTGGTATGGGGATACCTTCTTGAGGTCATGTGCCACTCTGAATCTTGTTAGGTTAGAGAATTACATAGCTCAACAATTCAAATATCCCCAACCAAACATCACCTCTCATTTAGAATTCAGAAGTATGTATCCATCCACCATTGTAGAACTAAATTTATGGTATCCATGTTGTTCTTCACCCATAAGGATCTTCCTATAGTTTATAATGGTTGGTTAGCTATCCACCTGAGGAGAATTTCAATGTTTCATTGTCTCAAAAAATAGGGAATCTCCTCACTTCAACTAAATTCTCCAACACATTAAAAATAATCTTCAATAATATTATCATCATACCGCCACTATTTCAAATTATTTTGGTTTTTTTCTACCCTCATCGATAGTCACTATTTCAATATATTCACCATGAATTAATCTACCTACCTCAACTTGTATCACAACTATTTCATCTCTAATATTTCACAATGGTTGGGATGATTTCCACCCATAAGGACACCCATTATTTATAAATTATTTTTTAGAGACTCTCTATAACACAACCTGTATAACCCCCATATTATCATCATCTGTAATGTGTAGCTGATTACAAGCTATTAAAACACCATCAAAAGATTCAAATCATCTGAAACATATTAAAAATATCATAAATGAATTTATAAACCCACCAAATATTATATTATCATCTTATGCCTACCGAACACAAAAACATCTTATCAGGGAATAAACGACCATATTACATGTTCAAACTACACTCCCACCTAGGCCAAACACAGAATGTAACAATCTAAACTAGAGAAATTAGACAAAACACCTATGATTGAACATTATGATTAGGTATAGAAATGATAAAGGAAGAAAGTATGTAATTTAACTGAAGAATGAAATACAATGAGAGAAAAATGGAAAGAATAGAGATAAAATAAAACCCATAACATCAAAACCAAAACAGACTAAACCAGAATGTTTGATATGTCTCCATTTGGCCAATATTCTCCTCTGAACAACCAGGAAACTAAATAAATTATAAAAAGATAAGTCATCATGCTACAATATTCCATTCTATTTGATTTTATCGTGAAATAGAACATCTAAAATGACTCAAAATAAATCATAGGGTGTGATCACAAATACAAGTAGGATACCACCACATATTCTATAAAATTTATAATATCATTAATGAAACTATGCAAGCATTTAAAACAAAAATGTTTTTCAAATCATTTTCATAAATCCATTCTATATATAAATCATTTTAACCTAATTTTTTTAATATCCTTTGATATTATTAAATCCATAAATATTAAAAGTAGAATAGATTAGATTGTAAATAAACTCCATGAATCATAAGATAATGAAATTAAAAAATATCCATGAAATACCATCACATGAATCCATGTTTAAAACCTAATATAAAAAATTTCAATCAATAATTCAAAATAAAAATCATAATGCGATAAAAATCAATAAATGAACACGAAGATTATGATTTGGGCTATATCATGTGTATCAATATATAAAAGTCATAAAATATCCTAAACCAGGTCAAACATTAGATCCAAATTATATTGAGTCTGGCCAAATTTTTTTAATGTCAATAAATAACCACTAGTGGAGCCACACACACTAATAATAACTATTTCTACCAAATGATCTAAAAGTTCCAATATTATGAAATTTCATGACAAAACTATGTCCACAATTAATAAAAAAAATTTCAAATCCATGAAAAACTTCTTCGGTGTTAGAAAAAACCATTATGAAATTATAAAAAATCTGTTTTTTAAGAACACCCTTTTAAAAAAAAATTATTTTCAATAAATCCATTAAACCCACAAATTACTTCTGTTTAATGAACAACCCGAAAAAATTTATCAAGAATGATAATCAATTCACCAAATTAACTCATTGTACTGAAATACCTACATCAAAACAAAATAAACGATTCATCCTTTGAAAATGGTGATTGGGATGTAGAAGATATGACTCGATGTATATAACATTACAAGAAGAAAAAAAGGATTGATAAAAAACACTATCTGATCATTAATGTTAAAAAACAACAGGCCAAACAGCTGCTGCATCCAAATCCAAAGAATAAACCTATGGAACTCTTACCTAAAGAGTTTCACTATAACAACCATTATTATATATTATTATAAAAATGATATATAGGGATTGGGGATCTCAAAAATCACCAGGCTGACTTCTTGGTCGAGAGAGAGAGATTTCATGGTCGAATGAATCCAAAATTATTTGATATGTTCCTTAAAACATACTATACATGAGGATTACATTATGAAATCCTTATACAAGATGTTTAATCCCAAAAATCAAAAATATTCCAAAAACAAATCACCATTGATAAAAATATATACATTAACCATTACACGTCTTGAACCCAGATCATTTCTTGTATAAATTTTATTCCTAGCTTGAGACTCACAAATTCAATTCGGTGACAATTACACTACGTGTAATCCATTTATAAAACATTTAATCACTTGTCAATAGTTAATCCCCCAATTTTGAGAGTAAAAATAAAAACCTAAATTTAAAATTAAAACATGAGAAAGTATGTACATGAAAATATTAATAGGGTGTTATAATCTCCCCAAAATATTCTCCTTTTATCCCCAAAAATACATCATTTTAATTGACAATAAAAATGACAATTACATTACTACCTCATTAATAACTGTCTACTCTACTAAATTGATGTCGAACTCAAGACTAACATCCTCACATACAATCATATAGGAATGATATAGTATATACCTCCTTAAATGTGAAAAATAAAAGGCATCATGGATAAAAGTCAAACAAGATATAAAGTCAAACCAATAATCCAACTTCTCTAATATTCCAATTATCTCCAAGTATCCAATAAAACACAGTGAAAACATACCATAATTACACAATAGATGATGTCCCATGAGAGGTGAAACACTCAAAAAGGCCAAATCGCTAACCTAAAGCTCTATCATTATAATATGATGGTGTTGAAAATATTTATGATGACTCTGTGTTATGGTCTATCTCTTCTGGATCAACCACACCATATGTGTCATATCCTATAAAAGACACAACCTAACTAAGGACCTATCTCATAAATAATCATCAAATAAGAGAGATATACATGTACACCCATAAAAAATCCTCAATGGTTTCTATATTTTTAAAATCACAATATATATTATTATAAAAAACTTTTACTAAAGGAATATGATTTATCATATATAATGAAAAATCAATCTCCCAAGGATGGACCATACCCTAAATATTGTGGATATCCCTTTGTATGTTTTCATCATTCTAAATATGATATGCTATTCACAATAAAATATAAGAAACCATCTCCTCCTATAATCCTATCCAAAACCAAGATGTAAACCTCAGGTCCATATCAGATACAAACACATAGGGAACCCCATTATTACATAAAATCACTCAGACTTATCTGTCACCAATATATACACATTCATCATCTCCTCGATAAGGAGGAAATGCAGAGATATCAGGAGTTGATCAATGGTAAACAAAATTTTATCATTCTTACAAGGATTCCATTTAAAACCAATATCTAAATCCATGGAACTCTCATCCCATTTCCATTCCAAAATGGTCATGTCTACAAAAAACTCACAAGACTTTGGTGTTCCACCTTAATTCCCTAAAAATTAATACATCATGATAATAATTCTACATTCATCCATAGAATCCCTATCCACCAATAATAACATCTTAAATCATGATACTTCTAGGTAGATTCTTGATGAATATACCAACGTTAATATTTTTCCACTATCCATTAATTCTTTTCTCATAGAAAACAGAAGAATCAGACCATTTTGAATGATCGAGTCCCCACTAGGACACCTAAATCACTCACCTATGGTTTTCCCACCTTTAATTTTTCTAAAAAATCACTGGCACTCAATGTACGCCACATTCTGGACCTAAAATTTCTCATAATAATATGCTCCATCTTTTATCAAAGATAGGAACTCAGGTCTTCCATCCTTGTCTAATCTGATTCTCATGATTTCATAGAATTTAATCAGATAACACTCGTCAATTTATTCATTCATGGTTTGTATTTGTAATTCTTTTCTAAATGAATCAGAAACCACATTCCATTTCCCAAGATTACACAAAATGTTAAAATCTAAAATATGAAGATAATTTACCAAGAATCTTCATCAAATGTTAACATCCCACTGAGTAAAAATATTTTTTAATCTCTTATGATCAATATTCATCATAATACTCTCCCCAATGATATAGTGTAGACTCATTTTTATTTTATATATAACAATTTATAACTCAATATCATGGGTATGTAAATTCATCTCCTATGAGTATAACTACAATGAGATACAGGCCAACAAAATTTTTCCCTATATAAAGAATCATGAAAACCCCATACTGAAAGCATCACATAAAACATTTTAACCCAAACCTAGTAACACAATAATCAAAAATAATACTGATGACAACCTCTCCTTTATATCCACAAAAGATCTCTGACCATTTTAATTCCATTCAATCATTTCACCCTTTTATGTTAAAGAATGCATTGTATATTGGATCGTGGAGAAATATTGAATAAACCATCTATAAAAACCAGTCAAACCTAAAAATATATAAATATAAAACACATTTCTAGGTTTCTCCCACAACATAACTTTGTATATATATATTTGGATATGATAATATTCCACTATCATAAATCACATTCCATTGAAATTTCACTTCAAGTATCCAAACTCATATTTGGAAAGATTACAATACATATGATGTTCTTTTAGGGTTATAAGAATGATATCCAAATGGTATATGTTCTCCTCCTATAACATGGAGTACACTAAAATATCATCCATTAAAAAAAATATTCCATGTTACAATGAATAATCTAATTCATCAATGCCATAAAAAAGTTGTAACTATTATTCAAACTGAATGGAATATCTAGAAAGTAAAAAATCCAAAACCACCAACTAAATGCTTTTTACTTATTTCCACTACTCTTCCTATATACAGATGGTATCCCATAAAAAGATTAATATTTTTAAACAAAAATTCCTCTATATGTTGTTAAAAAAGGTCATCAATCCTAGGAATATGTTATTTTTTCTTAACGGTAACTCGAATCAAATTATGATGCTCAATATTAATTTTTTGGTACTTATATACCTTATTAAAATATAAGATAGGTGAACCATGTGGTGAAATTATACGGATAATAAATATTCTATCCTCCAAGTCCTCAAGATGAACCCTATGTTCCACTAACTCAGAGGGTTCTATTTTGTAAGATAGTATAGAAATGATCATTGTACCAGGGAACAGGTTAATAGATAACTAAACCTCTCACTATGGTGGTAAAATAAAAATTCATCTAAACCCAATTATGATTATATAATAACTTTTCCTTAATTTTGATGATCCAATAGATTCCAATAGTCATGTTAAAGATGTGAAAAACAATAACTAGGATGTATGACTCTATATCATATTTTATTATCAATACCGAAGACAAGGATCAATTCAAACCATATATCAACATATTTCCAAAAGGTGAAGAAATATAAAAAATGTATAGATTGAGTTTTATACTCAAACCCAACAAATAAACCTTGTTTGATGATATAAATGAGTGATTTTCACTTGTATGAAACAAATCTAACATAATAGAAGATCAAATAAACACCTCACCCATAACATTAGCAGGCCCTTCTTCAAATTCATATGGTGAATACACCACTACATTAAGACATCTAGTATCAACTCCTCTCTGAGCATTCATATCCATATTGTAACCCCCATTAGACTATGTATAGGACCCAAAACCCGTGGAAGCATCAACATGAACCTAAAAACTCTCAGTGAATGTTGATCATGCCTTACTACCCGAGGATATCCTGTCACAACAATTTTTTCAGATGCCCAGATCATCCATAAAGATAATAAGTCTTGTGTGCCTTGGTATAATTCAAAATGGTATGACTAGGATGCCTTCAAATATAACAAAAAATAATCTATTGTAATGTAAAAGTCCCTTAAAGCAGTCCTGAATAAAACAGGAAACCTCGGTGCTTACACATCTGTCGGAAGATACACTATGAATAAAAACTCCATAAACTGAAGCTCTAATGAAACCATTCATTCCTGCTATGTCTACCTTAATCATATTTTTTTTATTCATTACATCCATCAATATTATAAGAAACATGAGAATCAACATCAATAGGATATTAGGCCACAATTGAAACTCAAAGCATCATGTCTTTAGGTTTTCATTAGTGACATGATCTGGTGCCAAAATAAACCGCTCAACAAAATGGGTTGAATACTCTAGATTGGTATTGTACCATCTTTCCATGGTCATAAACTACCATATATTTACCTAAAATAATATATTAAGACAAAACATCTAAATAAATATTTTCTCTAATGTATCCCAGGTATGGGTCTTGTGTATCATGGATTGCACAATAGAGTCACACAATCTCATTCCCAGTCCCTCGATCATGTATGTGGAAAAATACACATTGGAGTCTTCTGTATTATTATAGATTTTGACGATACTATCACTGTTTTCAAGACACTCCGTTGATTACTAGGGTCCGTTGTCACTATATATGATTGGTGGTTTCTTCTTAGAGAACATAAATCAATGATCCACCTAACATATTGGGTTCCCAACACTAACATGACCGAAAATCTGATTAGTATATCTAACAAATTCTAATAAATATGTTCCAATGGGGGATTTAGATGTAGATCCTATCTCATCACTTCCCCTCTTAGATTTGGAAAATCTATTCTCGATGTAACTGTCTAATAAAAATAATAAAATAACTTATTATATCATGAGCACTATCCAAAACCATAACACCGCTTTTATAATTCAATATAATGTTTCAAAACAACATGAATTTAATGATATTATGAATTAAACTAATGAATGATGTTACTTAAAAAGGATTTGGTCAATTTTAATAAACACTGAATAATGTTAATAATATTACCTCATATTCAAATTATTGTACCTGGTAATGTTATCTCACCACCAATTTTTACTCACGATCCGTCACAGAAGAGACTTGTGAGGCACATTTTTCAACACATACTATCAGAATTTTTATGGTCCTAAATATTTACAACCAACACATGGAAACAAATTTGGGGAGTGTTTACACATTTTAGGCTGAGTCCAACCTCTTATACCAATATGTAATTGACCAAATTGGGTCACCAAGACAATCCACCTAAGTTGGTTTATAAGGCAGTGGTATAACAAATTAAAATTAAACTAGTATTGAATATGAATAGAAAATATATATAACTAATGAAAAACATGGATGAAAATAAAATATAAAAAAAACCACACAATAAATGGAAAATCTGGTTAAACTAGAACGTATGAAAAGTGATCATGTGACCAACAGTCACCTCCACACTACCCCACTACGATGGAATTGATAAAATGGAATTTGAGATGCAACAAGATTGCATTCCCTTTACAGGTGTCCTAAAATAAAACATCTACAACCACTTACAGGAATACGTAGTGTGTGAGAACAATGCTGAGAAGGATACCAACACTGATTCTATATATGTTCTAATATCAAGAATTAAATAGTTCTATATTAGAAAAAAGTTTTATAAATCATTTTCCTAAATCCAATATATTTTTAAGTCATTTTCACTTTTGTTTTTCATAAAATATGATCATATTCTCAAAACAAGAAATGTGAAAAATATATGTGATGAACGAGAGAGAATATCCATGCAATAAGGTAAAATATTAAACACATATCCATGAAATACCATCATGAAGATACATGTGTTATAACCTCATATAAAATCTTATGGGAAGGAATCCAAGATAAAAAACATCATTTGATAAAAATTCATAAATGTCCAAGAACACTATCATTTGGGATCCTGCCTATGGGAAGATAAAAACTCCTAATAAAATAGCCTAATAAGGATAAATGTTGGATCCAACTGATATTGAGTCCATCCAAAGTCTATCATTTTCACCAAATAAACACTAGTGGTTCCACATACAGTAAGGATCCCTATGTATATTTTTCATTTCTCACAAGGTTCCCAATGATAGATGCTTTTCAAATTTCGTTTCATATCCATTTTTACAATTTAGAAAAAAAATCAAATGCACTAAAAACAACATCATTGTTTGATACCCCATTTTTTGATAAAAAAATACATTTTTATTAAAACATATTTAAACACATTAATATTATCATGAAATCATTTGAAACCAAAAATAAAATCTATTAAATGAAAAACAGAATGTAATTTATCAATAATGATATGAAATTCACCAAATTATCCCATTGTATAGAAAACCATAATTAAAAATGGTATGAACCTAGAATCCTTTGATAGAAGTAATTGGAAACCAAGATATAAGCCTCCAAAAGGCAAAAAACAGTAATAATTTAAAAAGGATCGATAAGAAATAAAATCTGATTGGGAATCCTATAACAACAATATCCAAAACTATAGACAAAAAATCAAAAGAAAAACTATATGGAACACTTACCCGGAGAGGCACACCACATGAACCCTGAGAACTAGTCTCCAAATGAACGATCAATAGGGGGGAAATATCTAGAAAATTTACTAAGGTGAGTTATGGGTTGAAGGAGGGAGGTATGTGGATCAAATTAAACACAAATTCAGTGATTTATGTGTTAGAAACTACTGGAAAAGATAATTACATGGTGATTGGTTACATCAAATGGTGTATAATCCCACAAATAGAAATTATTTTGAATCATTTCTCGCATACAACAACAATATAGACTACATCAATTAAATGATGTGAACCCAAGCCATTTTGGGTAATGCTTTCACACCCATCCTAGGATTCAAGACATATTCCCTACAACAATTACATGGAATGTAATCCCTTTAAACAGCATTTAATCACATAAAAATAGCACTTTTTCCAATTTATGTGGTAAAACATAAATACAGGAATGAAAAAAACACACAATCAATGGAGTTCTAGAATAGCGTAATAGGGCATTACACCTAAAAATTTATAAATGTGTCCTATGTAGAAATATACTATATTTTATAATCATACCACACACCCACCATGGTCTATCTCTATCTATATCCTATGGTTTTAATCAAAAAATCATTAATATTCCCCAAAATGTTGGTGTAAAAATATTCCATGATATCCTAATAGACAATATTGTATTATTAATTTACCAAAATATTATGTTTATTAATTTAACCCTTCTATATATACAACGGTCCCATCATATAAAAGAGATTGTATAAGTCATATAACTACACATTCCCATTTTTACATTGAATAATATCATACCTATGTGGAATAAACCATTTAAAATATACACTACACTCTAGTACCTCACTGGAAAAAATTCTTTTTTCATAGAATATGGTATAACCTTTTACCTATGTAGCTGGATCCATGTGCACTATTGATGAGTGTTGTTGCATACGCTTTAAAAACACTTTGGTTTTTTTAAATGCATTGGAATAGGATATAACCTAGTTTATTCTCTTAATTATAAAGAGAAACAAACATAACATAAAAGGTTTGATGAAAAAACAATGTAAATTAAATTGGGTATAAAAATGGAGGTCTCTAGATTGTTTTCAAAACAAAATTAAGCAAAAAATGAAAAAATTTATTTGAAAAAATGTATATGAAAAAACTTAATTTATCTAATCTAAACATTGTTATTAATTCAATATTATCCTGTTTTTTAAATCAAATTAATTATATATCCTTCATTTGTCAATCCAGAAACCCAATGGAATAAAACACAAAGAAAAATGATTTGAACAATTTAACACTATGTTGAATTTCTACTTCCGAACCAAAACACCTTGTATTGACTAATTTTCCATATAAAATATATCATTAGTTGTCAATTATGATATCATATCAACTTTATAGATTTTTATATTTGTTTTTGTGTATTATATTTTAACTCTATAATTTTTTCCCATGTATATTTATTTGGATTTTAAAGTGCCCCTCTGAAATAACATAGTCCCAATCAAACATGCTATGAGTGAATTGTTGACTGACAAAGACATTAAATTTTTTTATAAACCATATTTCTAGGGATCACATTGTTTTCAAGGATTAATAACATAAAAATGAAGTGGATATGTTTTATATTAATTATTAACATAATCTATCCTTCCATAGGTGGTGTAGAAATCATGTGAATAACATGAATAGAAAAATGTTTGAATAGAAAGGACCCAATATTGTCTCCACTATAATATTAAAGCCGAAATAATCAAAATAAAATAATTTTTATAAAATATAAATTAGGTTTTCAAAATAAAAATCCTTTTTTAAATTACAAAAAAAATGTAAAATGAAATAAAAGATGATTATGCTGATGAGGATGAGAGCCATCCTAGAATTGATCATTTCCACAAGCCCTCCTTATTCTAAATGGTTTGAGGGTGGAAATTAACAAAACCCTTATCCAGACACACCAAAACCCATGAAACCCCCCATAAAAAGTGTTAAAAAATTAATAAATATTGATTATGTGGGATTGTATTTCATTTGAAAATAAGTGAATTCAAGTAATTCAACATTAAAAAGTAGCTCTCAAAAGAAACACTTTTTTGATTAGATTCCCAAAAGAACCATATGTGCACCTTGTGGAAAGAAATTTTAATAATTAAATTTATAATAGGCTTAAAAATTTCATCCAACCAAAATCATGAATGTAAAATTTATGGTGTGAATGGTGAGGTGACATCCATTCTAATGATCCCCATACAACATTGAATATGAGGAATCTTTTACCCATTAAAAATTGGATCTATATAGAATGGTTATAATTAAATATTTATCCTATTTATTTTACAATTAATTAGTAAAATATCATGTTAAAATTCATAATATTGAAAAATTAATCATAAAAAATAAGACTGAAAAAAGGGTCAAAACTGACTTTTCAAGGAATTTTCAAATTCATGATCCAAGTACAGATTTCTATAAAATAATAAAAACAATCTAAATTTGGGAAAACTATATAATTTATTATAAAAATTATATTCATAAAAGACATGTCTTATGAACTCACCCATACACACACTCTTTAAATTTCAGAAAAATTTGCATGTAATCCATAAAGTCAAAATTTAACACATTTACCATTATTTTCTCATATGTTTTACATTTCATATCTCCCATCTGTATTTTTTATTTGTTTTTTTAAGGGGGTAAAAAATTCAAATAAAATTTAATCATGCATAGATCAATCTAGTATAATAATAATATTTATTAAAACTAAAATGAATGTATGGAAAAACCATTTTTATATTCTAGAAATTACTTCATATGATTTTACATGTAATAAAAAGGTATATTTAATAAAACAATTATGTTGTACTAATAATAATGTTAGGGTTTATATTTATATACGAAATATTTATTTCATGAATGATTTTATATCACTAGAAATATATTATATACTCATTTAGAAAACAATGGTTTGTTTGAAATTCAAATGCTTCCTCCATGATATAAAATATGTTATATTTAAAGGCTGAATATAATTTATTAGCATGATTTTTATTTATATCTAAATAATGAATTTTTAAATTATGTGATATTTTATTAATGGAAATTTATAATAATTATATTAATTTATATTGAAATTTATTATATTATTATAGTATAATATAAAATTTACCAAGGTATACAGTAAAAATATATTATATCATTTCAAAATAAAATTGATTTTACACAAAAATTAATTTCCAATGTATGATAATATAATATTTAAAGATTAAATTTTTCATATATATTTATTGAAAATCAAAAAAAATATATTATATATATATATATAAATGTTAAACATTCAAGAAATATATATTAATTTTTAGTAATATAGATAAAAAATTTAATATTCAAAATTCATTTAAAAAAATTAATTATGTGTTTTAATATTTATATTAAGCGTCATCACTTTTAAATAATTAAATATAATAAAATGGATTTAATATTTGAAATTATAATTTAAAAATTAAGTAATAATTTGGATTTTAATTTATGAGTACAATAACATTTTGAGGAAAATGTAGTCACCACAACAATGGTAAAATGGTTAATTTTTAAAGAAATTTGTTTTCAAATTATGGTGTATTTTTATCTATGTAATTTAAATTTATTACATTTAATGGTTGACTATTTAAAAAAATCTATGTATTAAGAAATTTATTAACATTGATAAAATTATTAATTCATTCGAAATAAGATTAAGAACACATAAATGTATAAAAAAGGATTTTGTAATTAAAACAATTTCTTTTATATTTGATGGATTAATTTAAAAAGAAATTTTTTATATTTTAATATTTTATTTGGAAAAAATTAAAGTATCTTTATATTAATATTTTACAAATTATTCTACGTTTAAATTTTCTGATTTCTCTAAAATGGTTCTTTTTCTGAATTAAATAATACAGTTTTAAACAAATACTAAAATATGTATGACATCATCATGAAATTATAATAGATTAAAAATTTGTGAAATCATTTCCATAGAATAATATATATTTAATGAGTAAAATAAATCTGGTAAATATATGATTATTTATTTTGAAACCAACACTACAGATAATTAAATATAAGTTATATTTTATTCTAATAAATTTTTTGGATTTTTTATTTAATTAAGTATTCATAAGATTTAATTTTCTTTTGTATTAGTTTAAATGTCATATATCCATTATTCTTTTAATCAGAAACAATTAAATTCAATAATAATTTATAATATTAATAATACTTTGGACTAAATTATAAAATAATAAATATTTTGACCCAAAAAATACCTCCCTCTCTCTCTTCAAGTATAAATATCCCCTTTCCCTTCCCTTGAAAATCAATTTTCGTCCAATTTTGAAAGAAAACCATCTGACCATTTAACTTCTCCCAAATCTTATATTTCAATTATGTATGTTTTATAGTCATAAAAATACATGTCATCATGGATTGTGAAAAGGAGTAAATCATTAACAATTAGGTGTCTCTGATTGTCATTCATTATTTTTGTTTCTTCTTATTTATAATCTCCTATTAAATTTCACTAGTTACACCATAATAAAATATTACAGATACAATTTTGTTAATTATTAATGTTATTTTGAAAATTATATAACTAAGTTAATCAATTTATATTATATTATCCCCCCTCTAACATGTCCCATTAATGGCCAGTTTCATCTACATATGAGGTAATTTCAATGATTTACCTACCATAACTTATATGGATATTATTTTTGATTATGTAATACAAATTTATCTTAATATATTCTATGATTATGTAAGTAATTATAAAAAATTATAAATTAAAATATTATTTATCATGAAATCCAAAATATATAAAAAATTGTATTATAAAACATGTCTTCAAGATTATCACTTATAAATGAAAATATTAATAAATAAATTACAAGGATGGTAAATAATCTTGAATTAAAAAATGAAATATAATTTCGTATTATATTGATATTTTAATATAAATATTTATATTATAAAGGGGTGAAAATGCAATGTAATATAATGTGTCCTAAAGTAAGTGTAATATCAAACCCCACTCATTCTATTTAGATTGACCACAAATTTCCCTTTATTTCAAAATTATTCTTATCAAACCATTATGAATTCCATATTCATTTTTTCCCATATTTTCTTCTAATAATATATATGTTCATACAACATTATGATGATTTCTAACACATCATTATAATATATTATAATGTTCTCAGTCTCGTTGATTATCTTTAATAATTCCAAAATACTCTATTTTAATGAAATATGATTTTATCCTTTTTTATGACACCCTAAAATTACAAAAACTATATTTTCTATTTTGTTTATATGGAATTTAGATGATTTTTAAATTTTTAAATACTTTATGATGGTATCATGAAATCCATTCATTTTTTTGAGGTTTTATTTGAATTCTACAATAGATAAATACTTCCCCTCTATGTGTAATTGATGATTATATGAATATTATGATGTTATTGGTGGGCATGAAATAATACATCCCTCCAATGAATTGGATAATCTGATATATCTACTAATATTATGTACATTATGCATGAACATGATTCATGATTTATTCACATTTTATGATATTATTATTTGTACACATATATTTTGTATTAACATGATGTTTCCCTTGTTTACGACATATGTACGGGATTTGACCCACATTATATTATTTCATGGAAGTGAGCCCCTATAAAAGAATATATTTTTTATGGTTTTTTATATTTTTAATCCTTATGACACATTCTACTGTAATATAATTATTCATAAGTATTATTTTCATAAATCATGATTGTTTTCTCATGTTTCCTCACTCATATGTCCCATATATTATTCTATGACGAAATAATATTTTCATGAAACATGATTTGTACTCTATGCTTTTCTATTAAAAATTATCTTATGTCCATGAACCATTATAATGATCTCTTACCCATACGTTTATTTTATAATCACATATCATTTTTATTATTATAGATTTTGGTTACCCATTATGAATGTTTGAGGGAACCGTTAATTTTTTTTATCTTCCCAATGAAAATTAAGAGATATATTATGTATGATAATTCTACAAGGGTATCATTTGTGGAGATTTTTTGGATATGTTGAATAGTTTATATGTGTAATTAATGAGTTTTTTGGTTTAAAAAGACTTCATTTTATTGGAAAAAATATGGGTTTTTAAAATAAGGTTTTATTTCTTAATTCCCAAAAAAATAAAACTATAATCTCTGGGGTATAAAAGTGTTGTAATAGTTATGATAAATCATGTAATTATAGGTTTGTTAATCCTATGGAATATCAGTTTGTTTCAGATCATGTAATTTCAAAACTATATAGACTATCATGTGATTGGTCGAAGATAATTTAATAGTTGTTGGCACCATCATTGGTTGATGTGTTTAAGGGTGATATAAATTTAAAGGAAGAGATTCCCTTTTTAGGACATATGTGATTTTATTTCATGGATCTAATTGAAGAGTCTTAATGAACACTAGATGACTAAGGTATAGATAAAATTAAGACATGTGATTTATTATTAATATAATAATAGTAATTCGGCACAAAGGTTATGTAATTTTGAGAAAATAATTTAATTATTATTGATAACATTGGAGATTGAAAGGTAATTTTATTGAGTAGATAAATATATTTATTTGGGGAGATATATGTTGTTTTCATGTGGGGAGATAAGGGATATATTATATAATGTATTCTTTTATATCTAAGGTTTTGATATTATTTGATAAATAAATATTGAGTTCCTTATTGGGACTCTATATAACCTAGGTAATCAAGTTTTTTTGTGTTTATAAATTTGATATCAAAATTTTTAATTATTATTGAGGTTCAATAATGTTTGGGGAAAATGTTCATTTTCATTTTGCTAAAACTTGAGATAATTGTTATCTTGAATTTTATAGTTTCATTTTCAAACATACATTATGCTAAATTATTGATATTATACTTGTTATTTGTCCTTCATGTCCTTATTCTCTCTTATAGTCAATGTGTTATTTTTATATTTACGAAATAATTAAGTATTTCCCTATAAACCCTTATCATTTAAAAATATCTCTATTGAAAAGGATATGTTATAATTATTATCTGGAAATTGAATTGGATAAAACTATTCACAAATACTAATGGGTAATATTTTCAGATTTTATATAACTTTATATCCTCCACTCTATATTTCATCTCCTTTATGTTTTTTCCTTTCAATCATTCATTGTTGGGATACTTTTGATGTTATGATTTTTTAAATCCTCATTCACAACTTAAAATGGATTTTAAAAATGTTTTAATTTATTAATTAAATTCATAAATATATTATCATTAGTATGTACATAAATATGGTAATTAGTGATTCAGCTAACAGAGTTATTATTTAAGGGACCTAGTTTTTTTAACGTGGTGGATTTGGAAATCGATATATTTTTAATAAAAATTAATATTATGATTTATAAATATTAATATTAGGTATTTATATTTAATGAAAACAAATAATTAAAAATGATTTTATGTCAAAAAAAGTTATAATATATTCAATTAGATATCAATGGTAGGTTCAAAATTATTATGTTTACTCTATAGCTTAAAATATGTTATATTTAAAAGCTAAATATATTTCCTTGACATGATATGCATTTTTACCTATCTGGAAAATTATTTAATTATAGGATATATTATTATTAGATATTTATATGAATTTTATATATTTATATTGAAATTAATTATTGAATTAGTATTATAAATAATTTATTACGTTATGAAGGAACAATATGGTTTTTAATTTGAAGAGTTTTTTTATATAAATGGTTTTCTAATATATTTTTTTTTATTTAAAAGTTTAATTTTAAGATTTAAAGAAAAAAATTAAATGAAATTATTTTCATAATTAAATATATATATATATATATACTCAGGGAACGAATACAAATTATTTATTAAAGAGTTAAAAGTATTTTATAATAAAAACAATCTTTTAAAAGTTGTTCTTATTAGGTTATGCATTATATACTAAGATTAATGATTATAAACATAAATAGAAAATACACTAAAATGGATTTCATATTTGGAATCATAATATTCTTATAATTTAATAATTTTAATATCATTATTATATATCAGAATAAGTTTCTGAGGTAATATTTATTTAATATGGTAAAAGTAAATGGGTTATTTTCCAAAGAATTTTTTTTTGTATGTATAGTTTATTATTATATTAGTGAATTAAATTTATCATATTTAATGTAGGATTCAAAAAAAATGTTTCAATATGTAAAAAAATATACTGGAACGCATTTATCGAGTGATTTTTTTAAAATTATTTTAATAACACTTAATGTTTAAAAATTAATTTTTTAAAGAAAGAAAATTATTTACATTTGGATTTTTAAATAAAAAATTAAATTTATAAAATTGATATTTTAAATTTTACAAAATAAATTTTATTTTTTATTCCATGTTTCAAAATTATATAACGGTTAATTTTTTTGGTATTTTCTAAAAGTAATTTTTTTGGTAAATAGTAAAAAATTAATTTTTGTTAAAATATCGTAACTTTTACAAAGTAATCATGCTAAAGGGAAGGATTATTAATAAGTGAACACTATTTATTTACTATATATTTATTTACCCATAAAAATAAAACATTTAAAATTATAATGTTTAATTTAATAACCTATATTTTATGTTTTCAACCTAATTCATATTAATTCTAATAAAAAAATAGACCTTTTCATTTTGTTAAGTATTAAAAAGTTGTAAGTTAGATTTAGATCTTTTTTGATGTTAAAAAATCATCACTTATTTAACCATTATATTTTTAATTTCATAGTGATAAACACTTTTCTTAAACTTTTTTCCTAAATAATAATGTAATCAATATTTTAACCCAAAAATAATTATCTCCATTAAGTACAAATACTCCTCTCCTACATTGTAAAATCACATTCTATACAATTATAAAATCCCAATATCTACCCATTATTACTATAATTACTATCCTAGTACCAATAAAAAAATTTTAAATTCCAAACTCCCAATACATACAGGATTTATAAACATAGGTAATCTTTTACAAATAGATAACCTCGATTCTCTTTCATTGTATATTCTCTCCTTTTCTTTCGACACTACCTAACAATTTAACTTTTTCACCCTTACTAAAATAATACATATATATTAATATAAAATATTAATATTATTAGGATACATTTATAACTATTTGAATCTATTTATTGTATATACTCTATATCCCCCACTTTTGACCCATGTCAACCATTTTTGGTTTCATCTTCATTTGAAGGCATTGAAAATGATTTATTTATCACCCCCTATATGGATTTCTAGTGTGAATTGTGTAATATAAATTTATATTAATATATTACAAACTTCAACAAATTTTCATCCAAATTATTTATTAAAAATAAACAAAATATCAATATCAAAACAAAATGGGAGAATTTCAAAAAGAAAACATGTCTTCAAGCCATTCTCACGTCCAAAAAATAGTAACAAAGAAATAATAAAGATTGTAAATTTCAAGAATTAAATTTGACTATAATTTACTTTTTTATTCAATTTTTAATATTTTCATGTTTATTATAAATGGTTTGTAATCATTGAAAAATATAACATCACCTATGGAAATGGGAATCTCAAACCCAACTCTTGCCTTCTGGTTTCATCACATGTTTCTATTTGTTTCCAACGTGATTTCTCTAAAACCATTCTAAATTAAAACAAAATTCTTCCTTGTTTATTTTGGGAATACATATGTTATTACTTAATTGAGTTAATTAATCATCCACTGACATGATTAATGATAAAACATTTATTCTCTATTTTCTTATTTGAACCAACAAATTATTTCATCCCTTTTTAGAAAATATAATTTTGTAATTAATAATGACACCCAATACTACATAAATTTATATTTTCACATTCATTTTTTGGGAAGTTTTGTGATTTATTCATCAGTATAGTCATTATGATACTCTCATAAAACCCTTTCTCATGAGTTTATATGATATTCATGATTGATAAATGGTCCTAATCTATGTAGATTTCATTATTATGAGTATATAATGATGTGATGGGTATTACAAGAAGTATATATCCCACCAATGATTGTTTTTAAAGTTATATATCGCACAATATTATGTTTATTATCTTTTTACATGATTCGAGTTTAGTTAAATTTTTATAAAATGATTAATTGTTTGTATATATATATATATTATGTGTAAATATAATACTAGATTTTTTCACAAAATATCTCTGGGATTTGATAGTAATGTTATGATACGTTGGAAATAATAATTGACATATAAAATTATTTTTTATAATTATATATATTGCACATTATTATTCATGTGTTATGTGTACATGGCTCTAGATTATTTATTCATATTAACCATATCATTTTTTCTCCTAAAATTCTTTTTCTCTAACTCATGATTTGTCACATCTGTTTTTTCGGTAAGATTAAATTATGTGCACGAAACAATATTATTGTCTCTTACACTCATTTTTATCATATTATCACTTGTGATCTTTGATTTTTATAACTTATTCCTTCTATTACTAATCCTTTTATCTCACACAATATCATGTTTCCAATACCCATGTAAATTAAGAATAATATTATGTATGAAATTTCTTGAATAGAATAATGTGTTGCAAAATTTGTGGTTGATGTTTAAAAATTATTACGTATCATTAATTATCTTTGTTTTGAGAGAAAAATAACATCATTTCACTGGGAAAAAATTGTATTTTGTTATATAAGTGGTTGTTCGCAATTCAATAAAACTAAACACCTAAAAGGTATTTGGTATCTAAGTGAATCAATATTTTTAAAAAATCGTGTAATTATTTTATTATTAAGACCATGACATCTCTGTTGGTATCAAACCATGGTATAGATTACACAAGAGGTTTTCATATTGTTAGTTTATTATAATTTACAAGTTGTAGGTACCATCAGGGGTTGATCAATTTAATGGTGTTATATTCAGAGTCATATATACCCTTATTAGGTTATGCATGATTTTAATTCTTGGTGAAAATTTATCAAATTTTCATATCAATATGTGAATTAGGTATATACATCATTTTGATTTGGTACTTGATTTGGGGATGGGATAATTATTGTTACTTTAAACGAATATTTATTTTATTTTTGGAAAAGAAGTTAGGTAGTATAGGTAACCATGTTCATTGAAATATTTTTTTTTCAATGTGATTAATGTTATTTAAAGTGAATTTAACTATATCTGGGGTGGTTATAATATATATTTATGATGTGTGATTTTATGAATAAGTATATGAGATTTTTGGTATTATGATGATTGAGTTCATTATTGGGAAAAATATATGATCATGGTAATCATGATTTTTTTATTTATAAATTTTGAACGAAATATTTTTTATGACTATTAAGATTTAATAATTATAAGTAAAATATTATGTTGGTTTGTTGAAAAACATTGTGATCAATGATTTCATTAAATTTTTTGTTTTCCATTCATGCCTACATAAATTTAAATTATTTATCTTTTACTACAAATTTATCCTCCATATATGTTTTCCTACATAACACAAATGATTTCTTCATTCATATTGTAATATTTATAGGTGTCTCTTATAAACCCTTCATAACCAAAATTATCTCTTTTCAAAAAGATATTTTCTATTTAATTTATCAATGGATGTTTACTTAAAATCATTTATAATGTCTAAAAAGTAATTATTTCTACTTATATATATTTCTTTAATCTTCCACTCCCCATTCCTTCTCTTTACATGTGTCTCTTTCAAGGTTCTATTATTTGGATTTATTTTAATTTTATTATTTTCCAAATCATTGTTCACCAAATGAAATGGGTTTTAGAAATTTTTGTAATATTTTTTATCAATTCATAAACCCTTAATCATAGATAATTACACAATAATTGAAATTGGTGACTTAGTAATGGGAGTTAAAATTGTGATGATTCATTTTCTAAGGGGAAATAATGTGAAAACTAAGGTATTTTTTTAATAAAAACATATTTTTATTTGTCAGTATTCATGTTATGAAATTATATTTATTTGAGAAAAAATTATTATAAACATTATTTCTTGTTTCAAAAAAGTAATTATATAATAAATTTGATACAAATGGTAGGATTAAAATAATTATGTTTACTTCATGAAATTAAATATGTTTTATTTGAGGGTCAAATATATTTCTATAATGCGAGTTATCTTTTTATCAATCTAAAGAATTATATAAATTTTGGTTATAATATAAATTCATTTTTAAGAAAATATTATGGATTAATATTTATATTGATTATTTTTATAGTATTATAAGTAATTTATTTAGTTATGAAACCTGAATATGAACATTTATTTGAAAATGAAAAAGTAATTATTCTAAATAAATTGTTTTCCAATTTTCTCTATGATGTCATATAAAAGATACATTTCTCATATTTAGGTCATGATTATTAATGAAATACACTATATAGATATATATAAATGACAAGAAATTAATGAAATGCATATAACATTTTTAATAAAAGTGTTATTTTTGAAAGAAATAGTTTTTTCTACTAGTAGTGTATTTTTTCTTTCATACATGAATTTGTCATTTTTTACAGTTGATTCTATGAAATTGATTTTATATGTTAAAAAAATTCCATCACTTATTTAATTAGTATTAGATATGTCATAATATTCTAAAACATACTGATTAAAACATAGTTTGTTTAATAATAATATTTTTTTCATTTTATTTGATGTTTTCATTTAATTGTTAAATTTATAAATTTTATCTTTTTAATTTTAAAAATTTAACATTGTTTTTGAACGATATTGGTCAAAATTAACTGTTTGTTTTTTAGGGAAATATCTTCAAAATTTAATTTTTTTATGAATAATTTTTTTTTAAAATATTGCTACTTTTAGGAAATCACCATGAATTAAGAATGAATTATAAATATTTAAAACATTTTTAATGAAAAAAACTTTATCGAGTAAAATTAATCATTTAAAAGTAATTTTTTTAATTTATAATCAAATACTTGATGTTTTTCAAACTATGGTATATTTTATTCTAATAAAAATCTATTTTTAGTTATTTTTTATTTTAATTAAGTATTAAAAATATTTAATTCAGTTTAGGCTCGTTTTAAAGGACAAATAAGCATCCTTTTCTTAATCATGAAATATTAAACATCATGGGAATCAATACTATTCATAATTCTTTGTCCTATTTGACAAAATAAATTATATGCTATCCAAAAAATACCCCTCTCCCCAAGTATAAATACCACCTCTCCCTACTCCATGAAAATCACATCCAATCAACATCTTAAATCTAAATATCTACTTATTTGTTCTGTACTATGTCTCCCAGTTCACTTAGGGATGTTCTATATTTTCAAAACTATGTGACTTAATGTCTTTAGTACTTGAGTAAATTGTTAACAAAGAGGTATCCCTGATGTTATTTCATTTTTTCCCCTTGTTCTTTCTACTATTTAAATCAATATATATTTTTTTTATTAAAAAAATATTAAAATAAATTATATATAAAATATATTTTTTAATATATTTTAATAAATAGATTAATCTATTTATAATATATACTCTCAAACCCATGGTTTTTCATTCCCCATTAATGATCGGTCTTACCTTTATACAAGGAAATTACTAATGATTTACTTCTAAAATCCTACATTGCTTATTAGTGTGTATTTGGAAATATAAATTTATCATAATGTATTAAAAATAATTCATAAAATAATATTCAATAATTATAAAATAAAAATAACTTACATCATGTAATCGAACAAACCGTGATAATTAAAAAAAACTCATCTTTATGAAATTTTTCCTTCAAACATAATGGTTATAATAAAATTAAAAGGATTATAATTGATAAATATTTAAATATAGAAGAAATATAATTCAATTATATATTAAAATTTTAATAACCAAAAAATAAGAATTTATGGGGTACAAATATCCTAAAATATTATAGGAACTATAGTATGGTGAATCTTGAACCAATCTTATTCTTTTTGTGGTTGTTAACTACTTCTCTTTATTTTCAACATTATTCATCAACAACTATTCTAATTTTTTTCATTTTATGATTTTTACTTATGGGAATATATATGTTCTTAATTCATCATGGTTATATCTAATCAACCATAAGTATAGATGACAATTAATTTATTATCGATGACCTATTTAATCATTTCAATTTTTTTATTTCACTTTTCAAATACTCATGATATTATCAATAATAATGAATCCATATAATTTTTAAAATGATATTCTCTTCTTCTCATTTTAGAAACATCAATGATTTCTTAATTTTATATACCTTATAATGCTATCAAGAAACCCATTCATTTTTTCGTGGTTTTATATGAATCCAATGATTGATAAATGTTTACCATATATTAGACATGCACGATTACAAGTATATTATGGAGTAATGGGTTTCACTAGAACTATATATCCATCCAATTATTTTTTTTAATGTTATATATCCAAGGATATTATGTTTATTATTCATGAACATGTCTTTAAATTTGTTTAAATTTTATGAAATAATGATTTTTACATATCTTTTATGCATCGACATGACGTAATATTTATTCAAAGCATATTTATGGGATTTGACCACAATATAATGTTGTCTAGGAATCGATCCATGACCAAAAAAATATTTTATAGTCTTATATATATTCCAAATTAGTATGAATAATTATTATTCCATATTCTTATGCATGTGTTTCTTTTTAAAAGATCATGACTTTTTACACTTGTTTCCAAAATCATATGTCATCTATGTTATATTTTTTTCAAAATCCTTGTACAATTATTGATGATTTTTCATCAATGTTTTTTATTAAATCTTATTTTACGTTCATGAACCTTGATTATCTTCTATTACCACAATTTTTTAACTTATGCGCACATATGATCATTGATTCTTATAAAATAAGTTTACCCTTAGTAAATATTTGAGAACACCCTTTATTATGTTTTTATTTTCCAGTTAAATAGTGAAGAGTAATATTTATGATTTTTATTGAAGGGTATCATGTATGAGGAATTATATGGGATATTTTGGTGAATTATTAAATATTATTAAATATTTTTGGTTTGGTTGGAAAATAAATAAATTTATTGGGAAAATATGTGTTTTTAATATAATGGTTTTTTCATAGTTCTATATCACTACAAAACAAAAAAGTATTGGGAAGGTAAGTGGTGAAATATATGTGATTAATAATGGAATCATGGGAGTTTTAAGACTAACTATTCTCATTGGTTATCTATGTAAGGTTTAGATAATGATATAAGTTATGAAGAAATTATTTAATGATGATTTAAGGGTTATAGGTATCATCATGAATGGCTATTGTTAAGGGTAAGAAAAATTAACTTTCAAATATAACCTAATGAGTTCTAATATGATTCTATTTTATGGTGTATATTTAATTGGTGTTATTAAGAATACATGATTGAGTTATCGATAACATTAATAGTTGGTATGCGATTTAATGTTCTGATAATAACATTTATATAAGAAAGGGGGTTATTTATTTTTGGGTAAAATGTTATTTATTATAAATAATATTGGGGATTACAATGTGATTTTAGTGACTAGGTCATTATTATTATTTATTTGATGTTTGATATAATTTTTTAAGGTATTTATTCTCTTGAGTGAGATTTTTTGTCCAATGTGTTGATATTATATAAATAATAATTATTGAGTTAATATTTATGTATAAATTGGACCATGGTAATGATTATTTTTTCAAAAAATAGTAAGAATTGATTTTTTATTGAGGTTAACTATTTATTTGGAAAATATTATTTTTATATTTGGGAGAACTTATGATCAAATTTTTATTAATTTATATACTTTCTTTTCAACCATATATTATTTTATTTTATTTCTTGTATAATTTATATTTTTCCTCCAGAACCATGTCCATTCCTTCCGAAAATGTATTATTTTCTTTTTATAGAACATAAAAAGTATTTTCTTTTGAACCCTTCATATTTCAAATCATCTGTATTCATAAGGAAATGAGATCTTGTTTTTATCGAGGTGGAGTTACATAAATCCATTTAAAATAATAAAAGGCAATCATTTCAACTTTTGTATATTTATTTTATCTCACAATTCAAATTTCATCTGTTTAACTTTGTTTCCTTTAATGAAACCATTTTTCATATTTTATTATTATATAATGGTTTTATAAATTCTCTTTGACCTCAGGAAAGGGATTTTAAAAAATAATAATTTGATACTACACTTCATAAACCCATTCTCTTCGCGACATACAAAACTATATAAATTTTGGAACGTAGCATTGATGGTGCAATAATGAGGAATGAATATTTTAAATATTGTAGAATATATAATCTTGAGTATTTGTATTTAGAATTTTTTTTAATATTTATGTTTTTGATTTTATATTTATTTTATAAATATTTATTTTATAATTGAGTTCATATCTCCGAAAAATATTATATAAAAAATTGTATACCAACTGTATAATTTTTATTATTATGTTTACTTATTCAAATAAATTATTATTTTTTAAATAATACATATATTAATATTTAATGAAATAATAATATGGGAATTATTTGAAAATAAAATAGTTTTATATTCTCTAAAAAATTGTATTCCAATATATGAGATAAATTTTTTATAAAAGATAAATTTTATAAATTTGGAGTATGAATTATAATGAAATGTATTTATTATACAAAAAAATTGAATAACAATTCATTGAATGAATATTAAATAGTAATTAATTATGATAAAATATTATAATGTTAAAAAGAACCATTTTTAAAATTGTTTTATTTTTGATATGTGTATTCATATTAAAATTGTGTTTTTCACTTTAAAAAATTACATCTAACAAAACAAATTTTTTATTTGGAATCATAATCTTCAAAATATTTAATAATTTTAATTTAATTTTCATATATCAAAATTAATTATCTATGTTAATTTTATACATTTATATAGTGGTAAAAGTTTTATCATTCATGGAATTTTTTTCTATAAGTAGCTTATTTTTATCAATTTAATTTAAATTAATAAATTTTAATGGACTGTTATATTAATTTTTTTTTATATAATTAAATATATTAATATTCATATAATTAATAATTCACATTAAATAAGTTTCATAACATGTAATTGTTAAAAAAAATTTTTTAATAAAAAATAATTTCATATTAATTTTTATGTTTTTGTTTATAGGTTAAAATTTAAAGAAAAATATTTATAATTAAAAAAAAGATGTTTATTTTTTATTCTTCATTTTAAAATTATAGTAGGGTTATTTTTTCGGACTTTTATAATAAATATTATTTTCTAAATATTAAAAAAGATCATTATTTTAAAAATATTATAAATTTTATGACATCATCTTTATATAATCATGGATTAATATTTTATCAAAACTTTTTTTTGAATAAAAATTTATTCAAGGATAAAAATAAATCACTTAAATGTACGATGTTGAACATAATAACTTATGTTTGAATTTTTCGAACCGAAGTTATATTGTATTCTACCAGAAAACTTTTTTTGGTCGTTTTCCTTAAATTATGCTACCACAAGTCTTCATTCAGTATTAACTATACTTGATGTTCAAATAAACATACACTATTTATAATGAACCAGTAATTTTTTTGAATCATTTCTATTCATATGTTTTTGGCCTAAATGATAAAATAATCAGTATTTTAACACAAAAATTTTCTTATCCTTAAATATAAATACCCCATATCCCATCCCTTGGAAAATCACTTCACATACACTTGTTAAAGCCTTATATCTTCCCATTTACCCTATTAAGTCTACTAGAACACTTAGTTATTTTCTATAGTCAAAACAATCCATGCCGTTATGGCCATGTGAAAGTAGTAAATCTTCATTGAAGAGGAAACCCCTATTTTCATTCATTATTTTTGTACAATTTTCTTTCTACTCTCCAAAAAAAATTCAATTTTTCTAACATCAAAATATATATATATATATACATATATATATATATATCTGTGTGTCTTTGTTTTTTTGTGTGTATGTATAAAAAATTTATGTTATAATGATAATGGTATAACCATTTTAATCATTTAATATCATATACTATCTCTCCATATAGTGAACCATACTTGTAAAAATAAACATCACATATTATTATATGAAATAAGTTTGAGTCATACACATAAAAAACAATTATTTCCATATTCATTTATCACCTCCAAGACATTCACTGAATATTAGGTTCACTCCACATTCCATCATATCAATATTCCGGGTTCACACTCAAGACTATATTACTTGGAAAAGACACTCAATAAACTAGGTTCACTCCCCATTCCATCCTTTATTATCATATTAGATATCCATATTTATCCAATGTATTGGAGATATATATAATTTTTGGCCCAACCCTCATATAATGAAAATCAAACATATGTGTTCTGCAGGATTATAAAAAAATCTTCATAACATAACCTTATAATAGAAACTACTTTTATAAACAATTCATAATTTCATTTGAGAATTAACAATGGAAAATAAATATGTTTCATATATGTTTCATCGTAACATAATTAACCTGTGGGAAATAAATAGGTTTCCTAGAATCATCAAAATGAATTATCATGATAATCAATCAAAATAATGAAATTGGTTGGATTCATTGGATTTTAACCATAGTAAATCAGATATATGGTCAAAGGAGTATATCATAGATTCCAAAATGCCTTTAAAAGATCACTAAATCATTTCATAAGACAAATAAAAATTTCACCTCGAAATATCTCATTTAAAATATAAAAATATTCCAAATATTATGGAAACTTTTTCATTAAAAATTACCTTGAAAACATGTAAAGTAAGATTCAAATAATTTAGTGGTTATAACATTGTGAAATTATGCTCATGTCATGTATGATACAACAAATATTTCAATCACATTATGTGAAAAAAATCCAAAAATATCGGGTATAGAAAAAGGTTAAAAAATTACTATTCACCCAATATTCAATAAGTAAAACATGATTAAAAATTAAATTAATAACCATTGGAGAATAGTAAAAAAATTATTTACTATTTTTTTTAAACATTTACATTGAATGAAAATTATTTTTGACCAAAGATAGAAATAAAGTCAATTTTTCATAAAAATGTTATTTCATCCTACAAGGTATTTAAAGAGGTAAAAACTAAATGACATATTTAATAACATGAAAACCCAAATGTAGAATAAAACTAATTATATTATTGAGTGGTGGATCATTAAATCTCATCATTAGATTCTTAATCACAAACAATCTCGGTATAAAATAAGGTTGTGACATTAAACTTTTTCCTCATGTTCCACTAATATAAAATGTGATATATCATATTGTAAAATAAATTTAAATTTATTATAATGTTATTAAAGAATAATTTAAATACTTATATTATACTATATGATTCCGTTATAACCTTTAAAATCCATTTTATTGATAATTATTTTATAAAATATCTGTTTCTAGGTTTTAAATGTTTTGTTTTTCTTAGATGTTTCAATTCTATTGTTATAGTCCTTACACATTGATCATGGTTCCATAAGTATATATATTTTTACCAATGATTAAATATAATATCTATATATTCATTACATATGTGTTTATATTTATCTATAAATGATAGAGATTGAAAATTAATTACATCATTCATGGAGATGGTATGTTGTACGTACGAATAAACATTGCTTTCTCTTTTGGACGAACAGAATGAATGAAGTTTAATAATAATGAATATATGTTGAATAATTTTTAAATAATATATATTTTTTAAATTTATTATTTTTACCATTCATGTAATTTTCAAACAAAAAAGTAATCACATCTCTTCGTGGAGGTGGTAGTCAACAGGTACACACAATAAACACTATAATTTTTTAACCGATTTAAAGGAGGTAGATAATGGTTGTTCAATAATCATAAAACAAATTAAGTGTATTTAATATATTTATGTATTTTTTTGTAATGGATTCCATTTATTTATGGGAGGTATATGTTGAAATAAAACACAAATGTTTCGGATAGGTGTTACACATCTTTATTGATAAACTTATTTTAGATTACAACTTAATCCTTTAATGGATCGTCTTTTTTCAAGACCAAAATCTCTTTGATGTGGGGAAGGAAACTAGAAGGTATTATGGTAGGTATTGGATAATATATATGGACAATGATTTATGAATAAATAAGGAGAGGAGAATAAATTATACATGTGAGGGGAGGGCACACTTGAAATTTCATCATGTATTAAATCAATATAAATAATTTTATTTAAAAATAAAACCAGAAAAGATATAATTATCGGTTAATATGACTATGTTTGAAATTCTCTAATTCAATAAAATGTGGATAAATTTTTGTTCTTTATTCACTCTTAAATCTTAGTATTAACCCCTATTAACCCTTTTTCACAATTTGTATAATTAAAATGTTTTATACTTTATAAGGGTAAAGAATATTACATTAAAAGGAACATTTTCCCATAAAGGGACCTTGGTTGATATTATACACCATATCCAATTAATTTTCGAAAACATAATAATTTTATGATTTTTAAATCATTTAAAAATTTATTTGTTATTATAATATATCATTTATGATATTTTTTAACTGTTTATTTACTATGTCATGAAAAACACCATCATATAAAATGAATTGAAATATATAACATTATAGAATCCATAATATATTATATTTAACAATAAAATTCATGTAACACAATAATCCATCACAATTATATTAATTTTAATATTTAAAAAATTATTTATTTTGTTTTTCTATAAATTGAATAAATAATGTGTAAGTGTTGTGTTCTGTTTAATAAAACTATTCAATCAAAAGATAATAAAAATAAATTATTATGTTAAAATTAATTTAACTTTGAAAAAAAATATATAACTGATCATAAATAATTTCTATCCTTATATAAAAATTTTAGATTTATCAAAGTCAAGAGATGGAAATTTTGTATTTAATATTTTCTTAAAATAATATAAATGTCATAATCAAATTTAAATGGGTCCATGTGGCCAGATTTTCAACAATAAATTAGAACTATTGAAAATAACTCATCCAAAATGATAAAATCATGTTTTAGTAAAATTTTGAAGCCTTATTTTAAATTTTTAACCTTGTTTTACCCATTCTACCCATACCACAGTGAAAAATATTTACCAATGTTACTATTCTACATAACCAAAATTAAAAGGGTAGAATTCAAAAATTTGAACAACATGATTCTAAATATTAGATCCAATTTCCAATATTTAATACCTGGAAGCGGTAAAAATTTATATTAAAATAAACATATAATACGCAACAAAACCATTTTTGAGAAAAATACATTTTCTATGAATAAAACTATATTTATTCTTATCTCACTCCTACAAAAAAAATATGAATATTAAAATATTAAAAAGGATATATTATCATTTAATTTCTTTAAAATAATTTATCAATGTATATTAATATAATTTGTTTAAATAAAAACACATCTTTGGAATAAAAATGGTATTTATAAAAATATCTCTATTTACTATTAAAGGCATTTATTTTAATTCCTTACCATTTGATAACAAATGAATTTATTTTTATACACAATTAAAAATATTTATTTTTGATAATACTGTTTTTAAAATTCATACCCACCAATCCAATGGTTATGTGAAAACTTTCACATTAAATAATAATAATTCAATAGTATAATGTAGTTCATTTAAACTTTCTGAATCATTTCTAGAAAAATATCGATGTAATAAAACTTATTCAAATGGAAACTTCATTAAATATCTGGGTATTACATTCTTTGATAATTAAATTTAAATATTCTTTTACAATACACTTATTTCAAAATAAATGCACACATCATTGTTTCATTACATCATTGGGTTCCCATGTAGCTTCTTTGAAATTTTTAATACTGTTTACGTCTTTAACCAAGTGAGTAGTCATAGTCCATTATACTTTATCTCTATGATCTGATTATTATTATAATTATTTTAGAGGAAATATCATTCTACATTGGTACAACCTCTGAGTTCATTATATACGAAGGATTGGGTGTGTATCTCCCCAAGATAGATACATGAAACACATCATGAACATGAGAGAGGTTCAGTGGAAGTACCTAGAGATAACATGCAATCCCCATTAAATAAATAATATAAAATGATAAAATATCCTTATAGATCATGTTTCCATTATTTATAAATCTCATACCCTTCTTATATAGAGAAATTTGTAAAAATAGCTTCTCATTAATATCAAATTATATATTTCACAAATGATTATTAACATAACTTTTCTATCAACTCTGGGCTGTATTGATGTAATTTTTGATAGAAGTATCTCTATCTAACAATTAATCATCTACCTTAGTTACCAATACCTTTTTTTCTCTAACATTATCCCAACACATTTTTTTCATAACATCCTTCCATAGATAACTTCATACAGATCCATTTGAAAACAGGAGTAGAATTTATTATAGTACGAAAACATGACTAAATATATGTGTGAATGTAAAAAAACATTGAAATATATAGAACAAGATCTAAGCTTATACTATAGGTTTTGAGTTGTTCTCTTAGACAAGTTGTCTATCTATGGATGATAAGCAGTACTAATGCACAACTCTGAATCAAGGTCTTACTAATACTTCTATATAGTTTCAAGGTAATCCTCATATCTCAATCAAATAAAATTGTATTTTCTATTCTATGATGCCTTAAAAAAATTTCAAATTCTATTATTTTATTCATATAACAATTTAAATTCTATATAGTAGTAATTATGTGTGCTATCTTTATAAGGTGGTTGAATGCAGCCTAAATAGTTTTGTAGACTTCATAAATTTAAAATATTTCGAAGCAACAATCCATGGTGGTGTTTTACAATTTCCATTTTGGTATGGGTAATGGTTGTAACATCCCCTTATATTTATATCACTCTTGAATAACATTATATAATACCATGAACTTATATTCATACTCTTTAATATATATACACATGTTTCCCTACCACAAATACTCTTTCTAATCTCTAAAAATTTTCATACCTCGAGGATGTATATATTATTTTTAACAATGAGATTAATACATAAAATCCATATTTAAATATATCATGGATAGGACACATTTGTGTTTCATGAACCTTATAATTCCATCAAGGTAGTATTTAGGAACATTCCTGCCTTATTTTACATCTCTACATCTTTATTATGTGTCTCTTTAATAATTAACTGGATAGATGGTTGAACAATCATTTTAGTAGAAAAGAATTCTCCACATTCATTATGATCTACAATTCCATCCTTTCTAAATCCTAAAATGCATGATCTTTTTTGATTCCAATCTTTGATAATGTAGCATTATCCTTTTGACTCAGATCATATTCTACGTTGTTCTCCTTCCAATGGTAGTAATATATTAGGAAGTCATAATATTATATATTCTATAACCATTTTCCCTACTGTATAATAATCTATTCATGTGTGAATATATACATTTAACTTTTATGATCAGAATATATATCACACATTTCCCTGTAAAGATAATGTCTCCATATTGTTAATGAAAAAATTATCCCATATTACTCAAAATTATGAGATGTATAACTTTTTTCAAGAACCTCATGTTTTCACGAGGTATAAGATATCAGAATATCGTTTCTCATAATAAAAAATACATGTCATTTATTCGATGCATTAAAAAATATCATAAACTCTTATCCACAATTCGGTAGTGTGAAAATAGTTTCATTAACTAACCTTCTGTTTTTTTTCCAGAATTTTTCTTTACATTAATTTGTTCAATGGAACATAGATTCTTTCTGACATAACAAAGTGAGTGGTTTAGAAAACCATGTAGAATTCTCCAAAAGACCTAATTATATAAATCCAAACCATGAAAACTAAAAAACTCAGTTGTAGTGGTTGGTCTGGGACAATTCTTAATAACATACATCTTTTATGAATCCATCAATATAACCCCATATGAGATTCTATGACCCAAAAATGTGGTGTTTTATACCCTATATTCATAAATGGTAAATTTTTAAACAATTTATCGGTGCATAGGGCCTTAATTATAATCCTTAAGTGATCTTTTTATTCTTCCATAATCTTGGAATATATAGTAATGTCACCGATAAGGACAACCAAAAACTGATCATGGTAGTCTCTAATGTATTAATTCATTAAATCCTTGAATATTGTCTGGAAATTAGCACGACCAAATGTGATCATAATAAATTCCTAGTGGTTTATTCCTTGTCTGAAATGATATCATTGGTATATCAACCTTATTGACTATCAATTGATCATATCTCGAATGAAGGTAAATCTTTTAATATTATTGTTATCCATGTAGTTTATAAAACAATTAATCAATATAGGGTAGAGGATACACGTTCTTGATAATGATATTATTCAGTTCCTAATAATAAATGAATTTTAAAACTGATCCAAATTTTTTCTTAATAAAAATTATAATTGAATGCATTGGTGATACAGTTGTATGAATGAATACCTTATTAAGAATGTCATGTAGTTACTTCATCAATTCTATAAACAAAATCGATTCTAATCTATATGGGGTCATACAAACTGGTTTATCATCATTTTATAATTTTATTGAAAACATAACATTAATATTTGGATGAATACAAGGAAACTCTTCGTGAAATACAACATCAAAACCTCATACAATAGTCATATATACGATGTTATGATTCTCACAATCCATTCTGGATAAACATCCCCTTCGAATATGAATCAAGGCTCATATAATGGTTTTTATTTCTATCTAACGATAATATTTATTTTCACACTGATAGATAAACATCGGCTATTTTCGAATACTAAATGTGGCCTACCTTCCTCAGAAAATTATATAGGATTAATATAAATAAATATAATCCTTTCTTAAGATAACATCAAATTTGACAGTAATAATATTTTCACAAAAAAAATCATTCAATATTCAACATGATATAGGTTGTTCCTTAGTCTAGCATTCAGCCATTAGATGATAGAATTGAGTCAAACAATTCTCAGGTTCCCCACATTTTATAATAAAAACTAGAAATGACTTCCTATGATGAAATTTATTTACATCCATTTAACACTTCATTTTTTCAGTAGTTTTTTTAATTATTCATTGAGATTCCACACATAAAATGATTTCATAATTCTTTTAAACATTATCCTAGTGTTCTCTTTCAATATTTCCAACATATAGGTAATTTACCCTTATTTCCTCCATGGTCTCTGCCACTCGTTATCAAAACAATCTCCATTCATCTCTTGTTTGATGAGTCCAATAGTTATTCAATGTATAAAATGTTGATCTTATATCATGATAACTAAATAGACATAATAACAATATCATTCACTCTATTAATTACGATTAGTATTCACATTATTCAAACATTTTCCATCACATTCAACATTAGCAGGGTTAATTTGAGATCCATCCATTAATTAATACTAATAACCATTTTATGAAAAAAAAATAATCATTATTGGAATCCACATAATCATGAAAAAATCATTTATAGGATGTCTATATGATAATAACTATTTTCAATATATTAAACCTTAGGTTTATCCTAGGTCATTCATGGTCATCATCTATTCAAATCCTTCATTATTGTTCATATAGAAAATGTTAGTTGTCCTAATCATATCCCCTATGAGTTTCAAACCAGGTGCATAGTAAGGGAACATTCACCATTAACCATAATGATGGTCTAGATATAATCAACCATCTCTTTTCAAGGTTACTACCTCTAGATATGACTATAAAAAATGGTGTCTATATATTGTATCAAAATTGGTATGTTTTCCAGGGAAAACAATTTTCATTTATTTAATATAACTTTGAAAATGATCCAATACATAGGATTATCCTAAGGGTTCTCACTAAATGTTTCACAACACAATTTCCAAGGGTAAATAAAAAATTATCTCAAACAATATATAGAAATCCACACTTTTTATACATAAATATCATGTCATATTAGATGAATATTCGATACATAACATTACAATCCATTCCAACGTCATATATTTCCTGTGTATTTAGAAACATATATAAATAAAAACATGTTCATAAGAGATCTACAATATATCCCACTATGTACTTCATAACATGAACACATTTTATATATTTCATACTTAATAACATTCTTCATAACCTTTAGAATTCAAACATAAGAATGGGTGAGCTCATATTCTCATTAATGGTAAAAAAGGGAGATATCAATGATCACATAAATATAAAATCAGTATAAGTGTAATTAAGAAATATATTAACATTTGAAAACTATACCTTGTCTTTGAGATTTTACAATATTGAGTAATGGAATATATATTTTAATTTTCTAAGACATTAATCATAAAGAATCAAATAATAAAATACATGAGATAATAAAATTGGCATATGATATAATTTTTTTCATACACATATGCATAGAATATAATTTCCTTAGTCAAGGATCACTATCAATACTATCATAGCATATTAGGTGCACTCCCCATTACATTGTATCCCTAGTCAATGTTCACTACCAAAAATATCGTAGTTGGAATAGCCCCTTAATAAATTTGGATTACTCCCCTGTCTAGTACTTATTATATCATGATAGATCCCTATTTAACCAAATCATTAGAGGTCAATATTAATTTCAACCCACCCATTACATCACAAAAATGATACATATGTGTTCAATAAGATCATAAAACAGTAATCCTAACATATCCCATGGAATTGAATTTGGTTTTATAAAATTTAGATCATTTTGTCACAGAATATCCCATGAAATTGAAATGGGTTTCATAAAGGTATCATCATAACATAAATAGCATGTGGGAAACAATTGGTTTCAAAAAATCATCTTCAAATTACAATCATCATAAGTCATCCAAATAATAGTAGTCTGTTATATCATTACATCAGAACACCAGTAAATCCTAACTAACAACCATGTTTTTATCATTGATAAAAATAATCCATTAAAAATATCACTATTATATTTATTGAACAAAAAAACTTTTCACATTGAGATCACAAATTTTAATCAACAAATTTACAATTATTTTGGAAAAACATTTATCTATAAAGAACCATGTCAACAAATGGAGGAATCTCTAAATCATTTTTTTCTTATAGTGGTAGAATATTTCATGCATGAAATGAATGTTAAAATAAATAATCCTTTTACATTTTTAGTAAAAATTCATATGTATATTGTTAAGATAATAAAAAAAAGATCCTCCTAAACAATTTTTTTATAATTAAAAATTGATTACAAATAATTTTAAAAAATAAAAGGATTATAATAAAAAAATTCGTGAACACATTTTTTTTAAAACATGGACATAGAATAAAAATGATTTTTGACCAAATTGAGAAATATTGATAGATATAATGAAAAAATATTCTTTTGATAACATGATTATTTGGAGACCGGATGTTTATGAAAAAAACATATAATCTAGAAAAATTAATATAGTAGATTAAATTTCATGAGATTATTTAGAGTTATATCATAATATTTCATCAACTAAAAATAATCATAAAAATAAAAATTAAACAACTGAGATTGTAACATAAAACCCTTATCTCAATTCCTACATACATTAAAAGAAATCTAATAACCTATGTAATTAATTTAAATTTATTATAATTCTATACCAGAATCACTTAAATAATTATCATATAAAATATTATACATTTATAACCTATATATACCGATTTAATAATTATTATTTTTAGAAATCATTATTTTCGGGTGTTAATGTATTCATTTTTCATGGATGTTTTAGTTCTGCAATTTAGTTTTTTGTACATTGATCCTAGTAGTATAATATCAATAATGATAAAAATGATATAAATATTATATATATTTATATATATATTAAAAATATATTTATTTACACATATCTAAAAAAGGGAGATGATGAAAAATTAATTACATTGTTTATGGAGATTGTAGGTCGTACGTAAGGATGAATGTTTTTTTTTCAATTTTTTTGGGGTGGAATAAAATAAATTAAAATAATAATTTACCATTAAAGAATAATTATTATATCAGATATGTCATATATATTATTTAAATTTATCCTTATTGAAATTAAGTGGAAGAGGAAATCAAAAATGAATCACGACACTTCATGGAGGTGGTAGTCCACAAGTACTCATGTGAGATGTTATTACTTTACAAATTAATTAGAAGGAGGTGGATAATATTTTATACCTAATAATTATAATTAATTACATTGAATATAATAAATTATATATTTTATTTTGGATAACATATATTTGGAGGAGGTATAAGAGAAAATAAAATTTAAATTTCTCCATTAAGAGTTATACCTCTTCAGTGAGAAGTCTATTTTTTACAGCACATTGTGAATTGAATGGATTGCCTCTTAGAATTAAGAGAATTTGTAGGATGTTTGTATGTAATATATTAATGAATTATTATTCTTAGTTGATGGAATAGAAGGATCAATCATTTTTAATAACGATTGAGTGAAAGATACCATTTATATGTGATGGATGATGTACTCTTGGAAATACATAAAATATTAAATTAATATAAATAGATTTTCATGAAAAAATGGCTCAAAATTTATATAATTATAATATCATTTGAGGATGATTCCAAATAAACTCATAAAATAAATTTTTTTATTTTTTATTATTTTTTTTCAAGCTTATATTATAATTTTTAAATCTCATTAACCCCTATTAATATTTATAGAGATAAAAATTTTTTTGTACTCTTAAAGGGTTAAGAATATTTCCATGAAAGTAAAATTGACCCATTAATGGACCATAGATTATGTATTGAACCACATAAAATTAATTTTTGTGAATATATGGTTTTATTAATTTCAAATCATTTTATAAAATATTTTTTATTGTAATGTATAAATAATTTTATTTTAGAAACTGTTCATTTCATTGAAATTCCAAACAACAATATAATAAAGGAATTAAAATATAAACCCTAAAAAAGACCTAATATGATTTATTTTCTTTAAAATTTATGGAAAATAATAATTCACCCAAATTTTATTAGTTTTAATATTTTTAATATTATTTATTTTTTGTTTATATTAATTCAATAAGTATTGTTTCGTTATTATGTATGAATTTAAGGTAATAATTCCATCCATAATAATTATAAAATAATTACTATGATAAAAAAAGTTATATTTCAAGTATACTTTTATAACTAGATAAAAACATTTTTAGTCCTTATATAAATTTTTTTTAGATATTAATGTCAAGAGAGTGACATTTTGTATTTATTCTTTTCATAAAATAATTTAATGTTGATGATCAAATACAAATGTCACCATGTGGCCATAAATTATGGAATTATTTGATAAATTTATATCTTATCACATCCGATAGCATAATGGAAAGTTATAGATAATTTACAGATCTGTATACTAATGGTTTAACCTTATTTTCCCTATTCATCCCATACAATAATGAAAAGTATTTACCATGGTTACTTTTCATAATGACAAAAACTAAAATGGAACTATTTTAAAAAATCTAACCAATTTATTCTATATATGGGATCCATTTTTAAGGCTTTTCGCATAACTTTATTTAAAAAAATTTTCTTAGTAAGCAACGAACATCGTTTTTATGAAAAATGAATTTTTTTAAGCACAAAAACAGATTTATTATTATAACATGAATACAAGAAACATTATACTAATATTAAAATATTTCAATGAATATATTACCTTTCCATATTTTAAAAATAAATCATCAATATATTTTAATCTAATTTATATAATTAAAAATACATTGTGCACAAAAAACCCTCTATCTGAAAAACAACTGTAATTACCTTCAAAATATATCATCTTAATTTATAACCATACGGTAACCAATGAATTTATTTAATACGTATGTAAAAAATTACATAATTTAGTTATCCCTATTCACACCCACCCTTCCAATGGTTAGGTGACAACTGTCACATTAAATAATAATATTTCAATTGTAAAATTTTTTTTGTTCAAACATAGAGTTTTATATAATTAAATCCATAAAATTAATAAAACCTATTAATTTCTAAATATCATAAAATCATGGGGTTTCACACTCCCCCACTTTTTACAGGTCCCATTAATGGTCATTTTAATCTACCTTAGAGGATTTTGTACATATTTTACTTATCACCATCAATATGAAATATTATTATATATTATGTAATATAAATTTTGTATTAATGTTTTAAATAATTATATAAATAATTTTAAATATTTATAAATTATTAATAATCAAAATAGTTATATCAAGAAATAGGATAATTTAAAATAAATCATGCCTTCAAGTCAAAATATCTTCAAATAGAGTAGTAATAAATAAATTCAAATGATTATAACTGATCAACAATGAGAAAAAAGTTATATAATTACCTTATATATTCAGGTTTTAGTAATGATATTATATTATATATGGGGAAATTCTTTTTAAAATATAACATGACATAAAATAATCGGAATCGCAATCACATTACTTACATTTTGGGTCGATCTCCTATTTCCATTTGTTTTCAACATTATTATTCGAAATCCATTATAAATTAATATTAATATTTCTATTTGTTATTATAGATATATATATTTTCTAACACAATTTTTATGATTTCTAATCCACTTTCAGGATTATTAATAATTTTTTTCTCGATAACCCACTTTGTTCATTCCATCATTTTTTTTACAGATACATGATCATATCCTTATTAATAACTTTCATTGATGCATATAATTATATTCAAAATTTTTTATTATTATTTTATTTGATGATATATTCATTATTATATGCCTTAAGGTACTATCATGAAACTCGTAATTTTTTTCATGGTTTTATTCAATGTTCATTCTTGATAAAAATATTAATTTTATGAGGAATTCTTGATTGTGAGAATATTATAATGTGATAGGTGGGATCTAAATTATATATCCCCCAATTCTCTATTTAATATTATATATACAATGATATTTTGTGTAGAATGGGTTTATATAACTATATAATTGTTCAAATTTTATGAATTAGGATTCCTATAAATATGATATCAATGAACATGATGTTTTCATTTTTTAAAATAATCATAGGGGTTTGGAAAAAATTATATGATGTATTGGGAGTGAACCCTAAAAAAGGAAATGAATTTATATGTGTGTGTTTATGCCAAATTATTATTCCAAATTCTTATGTCATATTCTTATACTTATATTATGTTGTTATGGATCATGGATATTACACATGTTTCCACACTCATCATCAATTATCTTAATTTTTTCTAAAATATATGTCACATGAATCATGATTTATTATTAGTCTTTTTTTGGGTAAGATTATTTTCTGTTCTTTCACAATTATTATATTATATTACTACATGTTTTTCTTATTTACACTTATTTTCCTTAGTTGTTAGTACTTATGTTTACCCTTAATATGAGTTTGATCTCACCATTTATTATTCTTTCATTCCACAAGTAAATGAAGAAGGGTGTTATGTATGATGCGTCAAGATGGGTATAATGTGTGTAGAATTTATTCAGAGATGTTTATTAATTATTATTCATCATTAAATATTTTTGGTTTGATAGAAAAATAATCTCCTTTAGTGGGAAAAATATGTTATTTTTTAGTGATGTTTATTTTTATATTTCTATAAAATTAGAGTCCTAAAATTTATTTTGTATACAAGTGATTCAATATTTTTGACAAATAATTTATTAATGGGATTGATAAGATATCATTAGAGGTTAAGCTGAGATAATTTGGGGATAGTTTATGATTTTTAGGAAAATCATGGTTTGATATGTTAAATTACAATTTATATTAAAAATTATAGATATAATAATAAGGTCTTGTATGATTTAATTTTAATGTGCAAATATTTTAGGTTTTAGGAAGAATACATGATTGAGGTATAAATATCATTAAGTGTTTGAATTTTATTTGATGTTGTGGTAGATATGATTATTTTGGAAAAAGGTTGTTTTATTTTTAGAAAATAAGTTAAATATTTTATATTACCTTAGAGATTAAAAAGTGATTTTATACATAAGGCGATTTATGATAAAAAATATATTTATACAGTCTAATTCATAATTTATTTCAAAATGATATAAATAATACACCACATATGTTCATGTGTAAAATTATATTAGGTTAATTAGGAACATATAATAACACCATGAAATATAAATACAAGTATTTAAACTAAAACTCCATAAATTTCTCTTAAATTTCCTCAATCTTCTGAAATTTCATGGGAAAACCTCAAGAAAAACATAAGGAATTTGTGATATATAAATCCCATTAAGTGAATGATCAAACCATTAAATTAATAAAGTAATATATTTGACTCAATAGGCATTTCAAGTTAATATAGGATTACGGAAAATCATAAACATGAAGATCGAATCATGATATAATATTTTTACGTAAATGCAACATCATAAAACATGAAATAATATATATATATATATATATATAACTCAAGGATAACTATTGTGAAATCATAACATAGAATTCTTAGGAAAACCTATCCTGCAGTATACATGGTATCTTATGAGAAATAATACAATCCTATTCATTTTGAGGATATGTAATTTTTGGTGAACCCATCATATTCATATCATGTATATTATTAAGTGGGAAACATACAACATAAGGATTAAATTCATAATATTTAATCCCATGATGAATTAATTTGGGTCACATATGTGGAATTACCCCTTAATATTGGTATTGGGTACTCATTATAGTATTTATTAAATCACTTTGGAGATTTTATGATTTTATAAAACAATTAGTATAATTATACAGTATTTAAATTTAACATTAAAATTTTACTATCTCATTAAATTATAAACAATTCACCATTGGTTATTTTTGATATTATTATTTTTAAAAAAATTATTTTACAAAAACAATAATTTAAATATGATATTTTATACATTAAAAGTCATCATTTATTGAAAAATATTTGTTTTTTTTAACATCTATTTTCTTTCCCTTATAAGACTTACATCTGACATTGTAAAATTATATAATCATTTATATTTCATAAATATTATGTAATAATAATTTTTTATGAAATGTATTTTATTTTAAAATTTATTGAATTCTGCATAAAGTGTGTCTTCATAAAAAATATTTATCTCACAAAAACTCAATTTTTGATTCCTCATATCCAAATCTATTTTTATCAAACATATTTTTTTCTCATGAAAAAAAATTAAAATTAAATTTAATCATTATTTTATTAAAAATAAATAAATTACTAATATTATGGTCTAGATATACATCCCTTTAATTCACTAATTGAAACCTAAAGGTTTAGGCTTATGTTAGTGAGATTTTCATGGGGTGGTTCAGTCAACCCGGTTTGGTTTGTGTTCTCGAAAAACATTAACTTCTCTCTTAAACAATTTTCATCATGATTTGGTTGTTGAAACTCATCTTGGGTTTGTTAATTGGAAGATGAAATTGATGTTTCATCCCTTAGAATCTCTAAAAAATTAGATTCATATGGTATGAGCCTATAGATCGAGAAAATATCATCTTTTTTTTGTGTCAATTGGATTCATCATAACCCTATATATATATATAAGAATCATATGATTACAATATGTCAATTATACTATCAATGGTTATTATTTTTAACATTATTTTAAATATTACATGATATAACATAGATTGGGAAAACCCCAAATTTGTTAATGTGTTCTCAATAATTTCATTTCTCAATAAGGCCTTTACACATTTAAAAAGTTAAATTAATGTAAACATTTCATGACCATTACATTTTTATACCCATTAAAAATTTATATAACAACAATTCCCACATTTTACACATTTATTTATGATTTATTACATAAAATTATAATTAATAAAACCCAAATGATCCAGAAGATTAGTGTCTTTGGGAATTAGGTGCATTAAATAACAACTTAAAATTGTTTGTACATCATTATTTTTGAAATATTATTTTACAAGATCATTATATTCCATCAAACATAAAAACTACATGGGACAATCTTGGGACATTCATAGGAAAGGTGTGGGCTATGAATCCTAGTACGGGAACACAAATGGAATAACATGAAAAATGCAGTACATGTTATTCAATAAGAATGTCGATGGGGAATAAAAGGAGTGAGAATCATAATCATGAACAATGAAGAACGAAATTGAATGATATGATAAAGGCAAAAGGGTAAATTTGGATAAAACGTAACTCATTTCATCATAATCATAGGTCTAGAATAACGGTTGAGTAATCATGATGGAAGAAGTCCCAATAAGGAATCAGGTTTACTCATTATCCAAAAATGAAATCTCATGAGACTAAACATTACCCAATGCATTGGAGTGTGATAAAATTCCCTACACAACTATCGCATTCATTTGATTCTCATTCTTAAGTGGTCCACATAGATCATACAACAGGAAATCATTCATCTTCATATTTAATTCCACGATCAAATAATGAAGAATAAATACATGTAAGTCTATATTAAATGATTTTTATGTGTTAAAAAGTAAACAAAATTGATAGTTAATGGTTATATTATTCGAAACACAATTGTTTTGGGAAATAAAATCACGTTAAATTTCAGCATCATTACAGAGTCACATAAAAAATCATAAAATGGATTGATGAGAGAGAAATGGGTCTATTAATATTTGAACATAAAATGGGAAGTAATAGGGACATAAAAATACATATCCAAACATTAGTAATTTGAAATATAAGTTATAAGATAATAAAAAATAATAATAAAGAGGATAATGAGTGGATCCCTTACATTGAGAGTATGAATCCAAATGCTTTGGAGGTGATTATTGGGAGCATGGGAGAATCTTTTGAGGAATGTAGTGAGGTGAAAGAAGATTAAGTATGTGCTCCATGAAATATTAGTAAAGATAAATGGGAGATTGAGTTGGTTTATATAAGAAATTTTTGGGGAAATCATTATCATTTCTCAAACCCTGGATTTTGAATCTATAAAATAATATTTATGAAACCTCGTCCCATGGTGTTTTAATATAGTTTCTACCAAAGTGAGTGGTTTATTTATTTTATAATGAAAATTGTCAGAAATATAAAAATTTTATCCTTGGTGATGTGTATGTGCATCATACTCTTAACAATTTTTTTTCACTCATTAAAATATATTAATGGATATGGAGGATTTCTAAAGGCTTTATAAAATTTTTAAAATAAACATAAAATCACATTATTATAAATAGAAATCAATTTTTTGTTGTGTATACTCTTTATAGTGTTTATTCCTTCATAAAAAGTATATGATCTTTTATATTTAAAAAACATTGTTTAATAATTATATTTTATTAAAATATTATCTTCTATTAATAATCCATTAGATCATAAAAATGATTTACTTAATTAACAATCAATATTAGCTATAAATGTAATTTTTGTTTTATTGAATATAAATGAAAACCATTTATAAAGTAAAAAAAGAAGAAAATATGAACACTATTCTATTGAAAAATAATATATACATATATATATATATATATTACAGTGGTCTTGACACATATCCCATTAATACACCAGAAATCTCCATAAGGCTATGGAGTACGATAATGATAATTTCTTATGGTGGTTCAGTATACATGGTTTGCAACATGATCTTGCCGCGTTGGAACTGCTCCTGTAAATAGATTTTCTCTTTCTTAATTTTTTGGATCTCACCTTAGCATTTATTGATAGAAAATAAAAATGAATATATCTCCCCAAAAATCATATATAAATGGGAGTCATAGGGCATGATCCTACTGGTCGAGTCCATCACATCCTTTTTAACTGTCAATTGTATCATCTAAAAAATTATATTTACACTATTCATATGATCATTGTTATGTCACTATGTTATCAATGGTAATGATGATTAAGATTATTTTTAATCCGTTACCATATATTAAAAACAAAGAGGAGCATTTGTTTTCTATAACCATAATATTTAATTACAACACAAGGGGAAATTTTATTTATTACATTTTAGGTATTTACAATCTTCCACCATAAGAAATTTATCATTCGAAATATTCATTTCCTACAATAAAATAGAATAGGGTAATTTTGTTACATCACTTCCTTGAGTTCCCATGTCGCTTCTTCAAACTTGTGGTTTCTGTACAACAATTGTACCATGTTTATTTTCATATTTCATTGATCTTTTTCTCTATGATCTAATATCTTCCACAGAATCCTTTCATATGATAGTTAATTATTCAATGGTACCAACTCAATATTGATTATATGATAGAGGTTTGGTGTAAACATTCCCAAGAGGGATAAATGGAATACATCATGTACTTGAGATAGGTTAAGTGGGAGTTCTAGTTGGTAGGAATCTACTCGGATATGATCAAGGATCTCAGAGAGGCCAATATATATTTTACTAAGCTTTCCCTTCTTCTCAAATGTCAATGATTTATTCTATGGATATATTAGGAAAATTATTTTTCTTCTACATCAAACTATAGGTATTGTTGAGGATTTTCAGCATTGCACATTGGTCAATTATGAGTATCCTTGATGTGTTGCGGAATGGTCCTATCATTTAACAACATTTACTCTACCATTTCTAGACCTATTATTTTTTTTCTCTAAAAACAACGCATCGTGTAGTTTTTTTACTCTACTTTCCATAAAGTGATTCATAGGGATCCATTTGGATTACTGAGTGGAAACAATTATTCATTAATAACTCGTGCAGATAATGATGTTGATCACATCCTTCATTGAATTCAATGGAGCATTCTCTCAAAAAGTCCTCAAGTATCTAGATCGTCCAATTATATTGGATACCAATTTGAGGGTGATAATCTATGATGATGTTCAACTCGGTATTCAGAGTGTGTTATAGACTCTTCTTTAACATGGAGGTAAGTCTTCTGTCTCGATTATATATAGTTGGTAGTGGTATTCCATGTAGCCTCAGCATTTATCTTATATATATTATAATAATTTGATCAAGTGAAAAATCATCTCCAGTCACAATGATGTTTGAATTATTTGTAAGATGATCAAAACAAAAACCATATTTAATTATTCCTTCTTGTTGTATTAGGAAGGCTAGTGAAAAATTCCATTGTGATTGTTTCCCATACCCATGTAGGTATGGGTAATGGTTTCAAATCAACTTATATTTTTTCCATTCTATATTCACATGATAACCTCAAAGACATCATGATGTTCATTACATAATCTTCATCTTCATATTTTCCCTCCAATAGCGATCTCGATACACATTTGTTCTTCAAGGTGTATGGAGAAGGTTAAGCAATGTTCATCATCCAATAGCTCTTTATTTAACTCAGTATTTTATGGTACACCATGTCTTGACCCAAATATTACATAACCATCTTCATTAACATTGAATTTTGAGGATCTCCCATTTCATATAATTTTATCGTTATTCTAAATTCACACATCATCTCTTTGAGAATCTTTTATCTTATCTATATAGGATGGTTGATATATAATTTTTGAATGGAATGATGATGTTCATTCCATTATGAATCCCATGTCCACCATCTCAAAATTTAATCGTATTAGATCCCTCTCAATTTAGATAAATGATTGAATTGATGGATCCTTTCAACTTAGAATGTGTCCCACTTTATTCTCTTTACTGAGATGTATTGAATTCAGAATTCATATTACTTGATTGGCATTAACCATCTTCATTGGTTCATATTAATCTTTTTCTATGTGAATATATACATGAGGATTGTATGAACCATATAAATTTCAATATTCCCCCAAAATAGATAGTGGTTTGATATTTTGAAAAGTGAATATCACTATAGACAAATCCAGATCATCCTTTTTGTAGTAATGTTTGTGAACCTTCTACCACCATTATGAATTTGTTATCACATTTTCATTCTGTATTAACACACAACCTAATCCATTCATCACATCATTTTTTAATAACAATAATGGAAATCCACTTTTGGTTAGTGTGAGCAAGGTTTTATTTTTAATAATCTTTTTCAACTCTTTGAATCTCTCTTTACATTAATAATTCTATTAAAATATGAATCCATATCATGTTCTCTTTGTTTATAGGGTTTCAAAATCATGATAAATTTCTCAAAAATCGATGATAGTTCCCAGCTATTCAAAGGAGTGTAGTCATATCTGTCATAGATTTCAGCCTCATCCATCCTTCAATTTCTTTTATTTTTGAAGGGTCTATTGATATTCCATTTCCTGTTATTATATTCCCCAATAATGATACATCATTAAACCAAAAATCACTTTTATGTACATAAAATAATAAATCTCCATTGTAAGGATCATTAGAACAGTACTTGGATGCTTCTCATGCCCCTCCTTACATTTGGAGTATATTAGAATATCATCTACAACAAAAACCACAAAATGTTTGAGTTAAATATTAAAAAAACTATTCAACATGTCCATTAATATTTTTGGAGAAATAAGGATTCTAAATAACATTATTATGAACTTATAGGGGTCAAACCTTGTATGAAAAAGTATATTTTGGAAAACTGCCTTCTTCTACCATAATTGATAATATCCTGATCATATATGAACCTTATTGAAGAATTTCTATCCATGTAGTTGATAAAATAATCTATTAATCAATGGAATATGATGCTTGTTCATTATCAAGATCTTTTTGAGATCATGATAATCAATACAAAGGCGCATTGACCAATAATTTTTCTTGTTGAAGAGGACTAGTTCACTTCATAGTGATGCACATGGCCATATAAAACCTCCATCCATATTCTGCTATTTTTTTCATCATATCTTCATGTTCAACAACAAGAATTATATACGGAGTCGTAGATAATAGTAAAACCCCAAATATAATAATGAATGAGAATTGAACTTCTCATCTTCGAAGAAGATAATGATATTCCTCGAGAAACACATCATCATATTATCTCACAATATTTTTTTCTTCAAGGATGATATTTTCATTATAACCAATAATTTGATCTATATACACATGTTTATTGAGAAATAATATCCATTATTGAGTTGTTGTTTCTAAATAAAATGAACCATCTTCCTTACACATGTACAGAATAAAATGTTTATTTTTGATGTGAAGAGTGGTTTCTTTCTAATTGAAATTTATAATGGCTCTATAAAAGGAATTCCAGTCCGTGCCCATAATTGAATCAAATTCCTCCAAATTTAGTATACAATGTTTTTTTGGGATTTTTATCACACCATATTTTATGGGTGGAGTTATATATTTGGCGTTAAAAAATATCTCCATTTTCCTTTTTCAATGTTAACTCCACTTCCATTATTTGTAGTGGTATTTGAAAAGTTATAAAAAAATTCAATGAAATGAAGGAATGGGTATAACTAGAATCGAGATGTACATTCTCTATTCTTGAATGAATAACATCCATTCCTATCACCACATCATTTTAAAGATCTCACTCAATGGTTAAGATGACAAAAGCTCAACCTTGCAACCTTGGAGGTGGTTGGTCATCATTGAGGAACCATATCTTAGTGTATTGGTTTTCAAAGTGTCATGGTTTCCTATAATTAATGCAATGGACAATGCATTGAGGGTTGATTGGAAGATTCCTTTACTCAATCACAATATTAGGTTTCTACTATCATTAATTGATATCTAGGCTATCTTCCTTTTGGATCATAATGTATTTAGTCATCCCCCTTAGTTAATTTCATGGTTTCTTCTTTCCACACCTTTGACAAGTGGGATGTTGAAATTTATTGAAACCATTAGATTTTTTCATAAAACAATCAGAATAAAACTCTAATTTTATCTTCTTATCCCCATGATACCCTTGGGATTCATTAATCTCTATTTAGACATTGTTGGAATGTAAAATCATTTCCTCATATATATCAAAGCCTCAGATCACAAAGGATTTTTGTAGAGTAAGTTTAATCCCACCAAAGAAGTGGTAAAAATTTGATTCAGGGGTAAAAATAATGTCAAGGGTGTATTGCCAATGAATTGTAATGTTAGCCTCGTACACCATAATAGATTCATATTCTATTTCCTTGTTGTTAGGGAATTGCCATTCCATTTTAACTAGGATATTTAGAGGAAAATATTTATAGAAAAAAAATATTTTTGATAATTTCTTCTACACAATTGCATTGATGGATTCCCCATGATTTGTATTCATGATAAATTTCTACTAATTTTCATATTCTCCCTCCATATGTTAAATATCATATAGAACCTTCTTTTTTGTCATAACATTTAATGACAGGGAAGATCATTTCAATGGAGTTTACCCATTGTTCCATGATTAAGGGATTTGATGATCCATTGACTGATAGAGTACAATGACGCATAAGGAAAACAATCTAATAATGTTCTTCCTTAAGTGGATTTGGTAGCTCCTTATGATCTTGGATTCTATTTACCACCTGATTCTTCTTGGATTTTATCATCACAATGTTCTTGATTCTCGCTCCCATCAGGTTGGGAATGTTTTTGGGGCAATCATCCCATTGATTTTTCACCTAATTACTCTTATTTTTTTTCATTGGAAAGAATAATGGGAATGGTAAAATGATAATTTTATAACATTTATGACATAAATAGTAATCCACTGAAATTGAAGAGATAAATTATAAATTACATGTATTTCCTTTTCTTATTAATTTCTTTCTTTCAATCTACATTATCCATGATCTATTTTCTAACATATATTCTCAAGGATATTTTATCCAATAAAAACAGTTCATAATAAGATTATGAATTTAAAAAATAATATCTCCAAAAAGTCTCAAACCATGTGGGATGAAAGGGCCATTGTTGTTCACTAGTTCATGTTTGTGTCTAGCATAATGTGGTGTTTTTGGTTATTATTGTTATTACATTCAGCCATATCCATTTCCAATTATAGTATCAAGTAATCTATGTATTATATTGATAGATGAATTTCTCTATACTTACCAAAATTTATTGATTTTTTCTTTTAATTATTCCTATCACTGAGCCCTTTGAACTATTTTTTAGATACCAATACTTAAAATAACTAATATTTTCCTTTGTTATAAACAATAAGAACCCTTACCATTTTTACACAATAATTCATGATTTATTAAATAAATGTACACATATTACGGCCCAAACTATCGATAATTTTAGCTTCCATTGTAATTTGGTACATTACATAACAAATTAAAATGATAAATACATCATTTTTGTTGAAAAAATCTTTAACATGATCAATATATTCCATTGAAGATAAAACTATAGGGGATAACCTGGGGTATACATAAGAAATGGGTTATATATACTGCCTACTAAGGTAATAAAAATGGAATAACATGAATAAGGTAACACATGTTCTAAAATAGGAATATCAATGAAGAATAAGTGTATTGAGAGAAATAAAAATGAATAATGGTGCATGATATAACATGATCACACAAAGAAAACATGGGTAATGTTGAAACAACTTATAATAATGCGTCATAAAAATACATCAAGGATAACTACAAAGACATCATGGTGAAAAAATCCCCATATATGAATTCGGTTAACTCCCTATTCCAACATGACATCTCATGAGACTGAACATTACCCAATTCATTAGAATACTATATAATTTTTGGTACACCCGTCACTTTCCTTTCATTCTCATGTTTAAGTGGGCCACAAAGATCATACAAATTGGATTAATTCATCATCATTTTTATTCCAATATAAAGGAATGTGGAATAAATACATTAATTTCCCAATTATATGATGTATAACTATAAAAATGTGAACACCCTTTATAGTAATTGTGTATCATATTCATTACACAGTTGTTTTTCCATGGATATTTGTGGTGAGATTCAAGAAACATAACATCGTCAAATAAAAATTCATAATTTGGTTGATGGGAGAGAAAGGGGTATAACATTATTTTCAAATAATATTGGATGTGATAGAAACATTTAAATTCATATTCTAACATTATGAATTGGATATATAAGGCATAAGATAATAAAAAAATAGTAACCAATAGGATAATGAGAGGATCCCTTCCCTTGACAGTGTGACTCCAAACTCTTAGGAGGGTATTCATAAGAGAATATGTGAACCTTGGGATGTCATTAGGTAGGTGAGGGTAGAGTAAGGATGTGATCCAACTAATTTGAGTTAAGATAAATGGGATCATATATTGGTTAATATAGGATAAGGGTGGGGAATTTGTTATCATTTCTCAAGCCCCAGTTCTTGACATTATATAATAAAATAACCAGAACCACACATCATAACATGATTTTATCCCTTTATTTCATATAATTAGAGTTTTTTTCATTATTTTACATGTCCATCATCTGATCATATAAAAATATTACCCTTGTGGATGTGAAGTAGAGTCACACTCTTAAATAAATTATTTTGAGTTCATAAAATATATTAATGGTTTTGGAGGATTTAAAAAAAACAAATAAAACTATTAAAACAAACAAAAAATAAATTTATTATAAATAAAAGGCATTTTTTTTGGATACCCCATATATAATTTGTTACATCACTTTCAGGTTATTATGAAGTCATAATACACACTGTATATTTATATGGTATTTAATTTTTACCCAAGAATTCAACTATCTCTGAATATTATAAAAAATTCCCTATTTCATAATATTGAAATTTTGATTCCAAAAATAATATTCATTTTATAAATTTCTTTTTTAAAATTTTTTCTCTTTATCATTTAAAATAAAAATTCTCATTTATTGGGAAATATTGTGTTTTTGACAATAATAGTTCTTGAAGCCTTATAAAATTTACATCTCCCTTCGTAAAAATTATATGATCAAATTTATTTAATAAATTTTATTTAATAATAATATTTACTAATTGAATATTTATTTAAAAAATATATTAATTCATTAAACTAATATCCTTAATTGACTTATAATATTACCCAAAAATAAAATGTATGTTTTATTGTCTAAAAATAAAATAAAAATTATAAACTAGTGATAAGAAAAAAATATGAACATTATTCTATTGAAAATATAATGTACATATTTAACAATTTTATGGTCTTGATACATATCACTTTAATTCACCATCAAATTACCTATGAGTAAGGTGCACAATGGGGAGGCTTTCAGGGGTGGTTTGACATATATGGTTGGGGTCAAGATCATGATGAGGTTGAACATTCCCCATAAATGGTCTTTCTTATGATTAAGTTGTTGGATCTCAGCATGGTCTTGGTCAATGAGAAATACCAGGGATTCTGACTCCCACATAATCTCTAATAAATGGGCTTTATAGGGTACAATACTACTAGTTACCACCATTATTTTCTTCAAATATATCAACTGGATTTGATAAAACCCTATATTTATAATAATCATGTGATCACTCTTCAACTACTATATTTTAATTTATAGTAATTCTTAATGGTATTTTAAATCTGATAGGATATGATAAAACCAAATAATATCATATTTTTTCTATAACCATAACATATAAATATATAATTAATAAAAAATTTAGGAGATATTTTATTTATAATAGTATTAGTCATTATAATTCCACTGTTGAAATATCATTCACCAACCAAAACCGATGATGGTACTTCTATTTCATCACTTCCTATGGTTCCCATGTTTCTTCCTCAAAACAAATGGTACCACTATATTAGTTTGACCAGGTGATTTGTATTATTTCAATGATCCTTGCCTCTATGATTTATGATCTTCATTGTCTACTCAGTATATGAAATATCATTCTACAATGGTAACACCTATAGAACTAGTAAATATTAGGGTTACGGTTTGTACATATTCAATAGGGATACATGGAACAAATCATGTAATTTATATATGTTAGGTGGGTGGTTGTAAATTGACTACTTCTATGAGGGGACCTCATCCGAAACTCATGAATTTCTACCATAGTGATATATGAAGTAAAATTGTATCTCCAACATCAAACTCCATGTCATGTCTATGATTGTTGGTAAAATTTTGTATCAAATATCTTTGAATTTAATATTATCGTAAATGGTTTTAACCTTATCTATTATCTCTAAGAGATGATCATGTCCCATCCAATTTTTTCCAAATTTATCCCAACATGTCGTTTTCTGACCCATATTCCCCAACAAAGCCTCATATAGTTTCATTTTATTGATCAAATTAAATCTTCTGTCATATGTGAACTCCAGTATAGGATGGGGATGATCCCAAAATCCATTGAAATCAATTGAACAATGTATTTTATTATCATTTATTGCATCAATAGTTTTCTAGACGAACCATCCATATAAGGATTATTAGTAATGTTGAAGATCATTTTTATATCTAAATAATCTTGATTGATTCTCTAAAACCATGAGGTAATCCGTGTATCACAATTACATTTTATAAAGAGTTGAAAAACATTCAGTCTTACCAATTCCAATTTGTAAATATATGTGAGTTCATATAGATATAAATCATAAATTATATAAATGAAATGTGCCAAATTGATAAGTCAATCATCTATCACCAAGATATAGTTATTATATTTAAGAGACCTGGGGAGTCCTATTATGAAATACTTTTTTCTGAATTCCCATATCCATACAAGTATAAGAAATAGTTCAATCATATCCTTATACTTATATTGTATTTAAATAACTTCTTTTCACACCATTTATTTTGATACAAATTCCATAGTATCCTTCTTTATGTTATTCCACTAGTTTTTTTCATCAAATATGAAGAAATCATAGAGATTTCTTGATTAATATATAAATATGAGTTAAAAATATAATCTAGAACATTCCCCTTTAGTTATGTATTGTACGGTACACATATCCATGATCCAAAACATATAACCCCAACTTTACTAAAGTTGACCTTTGGATTATTAACTACTCTTTTCTTTATCACATCATGATCCACAATATCCTCCATGATCAACCCAAGAATATTTGGTTGAGAATTCATTTAAGATATATAGGATGAAAATCCTATGATTATTCTTTTTCCATCCTCTATATGTTATTGAATATTGGATACATTTAAATTCTCATCATAAATAGTATTGTAGGTTCATTTCATCCTAGAAAAATTTACACATTGTTTTCCTTCCAATGATGTTAATAGATTAACCAATCATAATCCTTGATTAACATTAACCACCATCATTGTGGAATTTCGACTTTTTTGTCTGAATTTATAATTAAGGTTTTTATGATCCTTATATATGTCACACATCACTCTTTAGAGATAATGCGTCTATATTTTTAGTGAAAATATCACTATAGTGAATTTTAGATCATGCGTTGGGTAGTTCAGATCATATATCTTTAATTAGAGGGAGGTATAGGATATCACATATTCATATTTCATGATTACACAACCTAATACTTTTATTACAGGTCACTATAGATCCCAAATCATTCCCCATTAGAAGGTAATGTGACAACTATTGGTCGCTGTTGTTTTCTGCATCGCATTTCATTTCCTATTGGTTTGTACTTTGGAGTTCTTGTACATTATCCAGTTTTATTATTAAAACATTCATGTAGTTTCTTTTCCTTTTGGGTTTTCTTTACTTGGTGGTGTTTGGTGTTGACTCATTCTTTCTCCCAATACTGGATAACTAAAAAGGGTAATGACTCCCATATTGTTAAAATGCCATACCCTTTAGAAGTAGATAAACCAACATCTATCAAGCAGTCTATCCATCCAACCTCACCTGACACGCTCACCAAATAACACAAGTAGTAAGGAAATAGTAAGGAACAAAACATTTGGGTACCCCACACCACCATTTCCACCACTATCTAGCTGCTCATCCCCAATGGGGAATGTCCAGACACTACCACGCTCTTCATGCCCGCACACACCTGGGATTCACAACCATCCATCCCTGCCTGCACACACCTGGGCCTCACAACACCACTTCCCTACCCGCAAACACATGGGCCTCACAACCATCCAACCCTACCCTCACACACCTGGGCCTCATCATGAAGACATCTAGGAAAACAAACCATAAACAGAACCCCTCCCGAAAACACCTAGGCCTCATCCCAAAGATTCTTCGGAAAATAACCTGCCTGAAGGGTCCTAGGCTATGAACACACCAATTGAAACCTACCCAAATAATCATGGGTGTATGGTCGCCTCAAGCCATCACAGCTGTGGTAAGAGGGAGCATGAAGGAGAGTAACTAGTGGTAAACGCTCGTCCACATGAAATGGAGTGTCCGACACTATCTTCTAAACACGAGTGGGGTGCGACTAAACATAAAACATAAAATTATACATATATATATATATACCAACACACAACCCAACCTATGGCTCCTCGAACAGATACAAGAAGGTACACAAGCACTGCTGCCTCAGAAAACAGGCACACAACAAACAGTTCCCAGTTCTCCTGTTCAAGTTATTCTTTATAACAGTTCTGTATGAGTTAGTCCCTTAACTACTGGGAAAATAAAAGGCACATTCACCGATGAAACAACAAAATTGGCAGGAAGGAAAAACATTCGGTAATTTAAGCATTCAACCCTGGTTCTTTTGTGATGTCAAAAAAATAGGGATCTTGTGAGATCCCACGAAACAAAACAAACAGAGACACATCCCCATCCCCCAAAAATCCAGGAGCCAATGGTTTCTCAACAACAGAGGAGTCGACCCCAATCCGTGATATGTGCAGAGCAACCACAACCCTAGACTCACAACCAGCAACCGTGCTACAACATTGGATCCCATCATCACCCATATCACCTAGAAATATAAGACCCCATGCATGAAAACCATAATGTCACCCGCAATTGTCCCGTGATGAAAACAACCAAACCACTACCTCTAAAACAAGGCATGCCCATGATGGTATTTTTTTATTTAAAATATTTAACACACTCATTGTTTCAATTCCAGAGCTTTAAACAGGGTTATCACAGAAAAGGGTTAATCTTGGTGCCTTCAATTTATTTAAACAACAATACATAATTAACCAATTCCATGTTATGGTTATTTAAACATCCAGGAACACAGAGGTTCATTAGTGCATAGATAAAGCCCACCAACGACCATGATTTTCAGTGAGCATAGGAACGTATAATTCACTACACATATCAACAATAAAATATCACAGCAGGACATCGATCACACCCCCTATTTATTCTTTAATGGTCCATTCATTATCTTCATTAAGTTGGGTTTTGTCAATTTCCACAGAGACAAAATCATGCCCACCCCCGTATGATACACAAAAAGGAGAGACGAAGGAAAAAATCCCTACATGATTGATCAACGAACGATGTTACGTCCTCGCTGGGAGACTAGAAGAAACAGGAGTAGTAGGAACTCCAAAGAACGCAATCAAGGGAAAACTTCGTAACGGGGCACAACTCGTCGGAAGGGAGGGTACTCCGAACGCATGGTGGTAGAAAAAATAGAAACATAGGGATGAACCTTTAGGTTATAAAGGCTGAGATACACCATTCCCGAGACGGTTAAGATACGGAGAGAAAAACTCGAAACTGCGTAAGAAGCGGCATCGTGGGTTGACCACGTGGTTGGGACACACCACATGTCCAACTTAAAGGGTCCCCACATTTCAGTGCAGTTAAAATAGATGCACACCTCATTGTATTTCATTTAAGGAGGGTACCTCATCAATTATTTTATTAAACTCTATTAATGGGCTATAAAACAGGCTTAAAGTGGTAAAACAGTGGTTTACAAACCAATTTACGCAAATAGGAGTTGATACTAGGAATCCCGTGGGGGTAGGCGAGAGCTACCGGTAGCCGAGAGCTACCGGTTGGCGACAGCTACTGGTAGCCTAGAGCTACGTGTACCCCATGGTCACCGGAAGGCTAAGCCTACCTGTAGGCCGAGGCTACCTCTAGGAGTCACCGAGTGGTAGGGATGGCCTCCCAGACCACCTATAATACCTCAAATGTCAGATTTTTACCATGTAATGGACCAAAAAACCCCGATCCATTACATTAGATACTCTTAAACTTTTCTCATCCACTAGAATATAAGAAAAAAATAGAAAGATAACAGAGCATTCCAAACAGCCATCCTCTAAAGATACTTCTCAGGGGTAACCCCTGAGTTGTTCGAAAGCTAGAAAAGAACCCCCTACATCTAAGAATACTCCCCCAAGAGTTATCAACCCCAAATATCCACAACAAAGACAAAGATCACACTGTCCAGCACATGAGTTAGGGAGTCCCCTCCTACATGTCATGATATTCTCCGCTTTTGGTGGAACTAACTCGCTTGCACGAGTTTAATCACATCCACATTAATGTGTCTTGATTAGAAGTCAGGTATTCCCATCATCACACATTCAGATACAGACACACACATAGAGGATAGGGAACAGATCGTCTAATAACTATGAAAAACAAGCATTTCATATATTAAAGCACAAGGTAGAACATCTGAACAAGGTTCAGAACAAAAACAACAAGTAAGTTAGAACAGCTCTGGGTACTGAACACGAAACTGGGCCTCCTGCTCCCAAGTGCTCTCCTCTAGGCCACCATGCCTCCACAACAAACGAACCAAGGTGATGGTTTGTCCACGAGGTACATTCTCTTTACGATCCTCATTCATGATCGGTCATTCTACAAAGGTTGTATCATTTTTTGACATCTAACTCTCCCCAATCGATGACATGGGAGATTTCATGCATGTATCGATGAACCTGAGAGATGTGAAAGATGTTGTGAGCTTTTTCCAGCTGAGGTGGAAATGCCAGCTAATACGCCACCTCACCAACTCGTCCCAGCACCTCGAATGGTCCGATGAACTTAGGGGATAGCTTACTCCCGCTCCCAAGCCTTCGCCGCCCACGTCTAGGGGAAACCTTTAAGAACACATGAGTTCTAACATCGAACTCCAAGGGCCTCCTCCTAAGATCGACATAAGACTTTTGTTGGTCCTGGGCTGCCTTCATCCTCTCAGGCACGAGCTGAACCTTCTCAATGGTGCCCTACATCACTTTTGGCCCAAGAACAGCGGCTTCCCTAATCTCTGTCCAGCGAACGGGTGAACGACATGACCTTCAATACAAGTCCTCAAATGGTGTCATGCCGATAGTGGAGTGGAAGCTATTGTTATAAGCAATCTCCACCAGAGTCATGTGTTGTACCCATGAACCCCCAAAATCCAGAACACATGCTCACGGCATTTCTTCCAAGGTCTAGATTGTCCATTATGTCTGCCCATCTGTCTAAGGGTGGAAAGCAGTGCTAAGGCGTAGTTGGGTGCCAACGGCATGCTGTAATCCCCTATAGACTCATGAGGTAAACCGTGTGTCATGATCGGAGATCATAGATCTCGGAATCCCATGAAACTGCATAACCTCATTGATATACCTCTAGGATAAGGTACTCACAGGGCTCGACTCCTTAATCGCCAAGATGTGAGATGATTTTGTCAACCGATCCACCACTACCCAGATGGCATCATAGCCTCCCTGAGCCCTGGGTAGCCCTGTGGCGATGTCCATCAAGATGTCACCCCACTTCGACTCGGGAACATCTAATGGAAATAACAAAGCTTCAAGAAAACGGTGTTCAGCCTTCACTTTCTGACACACCAGGCACATAACCACAAACTCTACCACCACCCTCTTTACCCCAGGCCACCAAAACTATCCCCTCATGCATTGGTACATCTCTGAGACCCCAGGATGTACCGCTATATCCTATCCATGGAACTCACGAAGAACATATGTACACATCATCTCCGGAACAATGAACCTTCCATGAAAAAGCATCTGATGCTGACTATCCTCAGACCATCCCTTAGGAGCATTTACCTAATAAACAAGATCTCACATCACTTCTACCTCGGAGTCCCCCCATTGAGGCTCTTCCACCTGCAGTACTTTAGAGGAATCTACGGTCATCTAAAATAGACAGCCACTTCCACCTTCCATCCTTGCATCCAAATGCATGGCCTCTAACTCTTCCATCGATCTCCAAGCATCCGCATATTCCCTAACTATTTCCTTCTACGATTTCTGGCTCATGATATCAGCCACAACATTACCCTTTCCCTTAGTATAAGAGATATCGAAGTCGTAGTCTTGGAGTAACTCAACCCATATCCGCTGCAGAAAGTTCAGATCTCACTGGGAAAAGACATAATGCCAACTCTTGTGATTTGAGAAGACCACAAAGCACTCTCATATGAGATAATGCTGCCACAACTTCAATGCGAACACCAAAACATCATGATCCAGATCGTTGGTGGCCTATTTATGTTCATGAGGACATAACTACCTAGTCCCATAAGAGATCACTCCTCACTGCTGCATGAGCACACATCCCATCCCAAGTCCATAAGCATCACAAAACATTTCAAACAACACCCCTTCCTCTGGTAATCTAAGCACTGGATCACTAACCAGCTTCTCCTTTAGGTATCCAAAATCTCTTTGGCTGTGGTCGCTCCACACGAAGGCCTGGTTCTTCCTAGTCAAATCTATCAACAGAGCTGCAACTCGAGAGAAGTCGGGAACAAACCTCCGTTAATATCCTGCCAAACCCAGGAAACTACGAACTTCAACAACATTCATGGGTTCTTCCCAAGAAACGACTTCCTTGACCTTTGGTGGGTCCAACTCTATTCCCTTTTGAGACACTACGTGTCCAATTAAATTTCCATAACGCGGCAAGAACTTTCATTTAGACAGTTTCCCATAATGATGGTGGTGTCGAAGGACTCCCAAAACTGCCCTATAGTGATCAACATTCTCTTTCACTGATCTTGAGTAGATAAGGATGTCGTTGTTGAACACCACAAAGAACTGGTATAGAAACTCTTATAAAACAGAGTTCATGAGGTTCATGAACATAGCTAGTGCATTCTTAATGCCAAACGGAATGCCCACAAACTCAATGTTGCCATATCTCCACCTAAAATCCATCTTCGAAATATCACTTTCATTCACTCTCAACTGGTGGTATCCAGACCGCATATCGTTCTTAGAGAACCAACCTGCTCCCCTCTGCTGGTCGAAGAGATCGTCTATCCTTGGGAGGGGGTAAAGATTATTGATCATCACCTGATTCAAACTCTAGTAGTCTATACCCAGTCGTATACTACCATCTGCCTTCTATACGAACAAAACTGGTGCACCCCACGACGACACGCTGGGTTAAACAAATCCCTTCTCCATCAGATCTTCAATCTGAATCCACAACTCCCGCAACTCCGAAGGTGCCATCCGATAAGTATCCATCGAGATCAGGGGGCACAAGGCTGTAAGTCTATCCCACACTCAATGTCACGTCGAGGGGGGAAGAGTAAAAACCTCATTTGGAAAGACATCAGGGAATTCTCTTACGACCACTTGGACATCCATCATTCATGTGCCTTACAATTCTAATGGCATCCCATTAAGCATAGAAAGGAGTAGTTCCACGTGTCGTATCCCCTCCCGATAACTCCGCTCCCCAACAAAAGCCACAATCTTTCCATCCTCATTGGATAATTCAACCCTCCTCCGATAGTAGTCGATGATGGTGTGTACATAGAATAACCAGTCGATGCCTAGAATGACATCGTATTGCTACATCTGCAGTGAAATAAGGATTCCATTAGACTGATGTGGTTCAATAATAAGTCTACATCCTCGGAAAAAGTATGATACACTGGTCACACCACCCAACTGGTGTTCTCAACACTAGGGGCACAAAAATTCCCTCGGCATCCATACCCAGAGCATGGGCTATCTCGGGCATATCAAAAGAGTGGGATGCTCCCGAATCAAAAAAGGAAGAAACAAGAGTGCTGAATAAACTGATCGTACCTCGAATGAACTGTGGTCCCATTGGAGCTACTAAATCTGCGGTGTGAAACTATACACGCCCACCTCCTCTACCTCACTGTTGTTGATCACCTCCCCGACCACGCCTGGGTCGAGGTCCCTGAGGAGAAACCTAGTGTCGATCTCGTCCCGCAAGGTCATCCCTTGGAGGGCCAGGGGCCTGCTTCTGCTACTAGAAAGGCCTCTCTGGAAAAAGATGTTGCCGAGTTGGGTGCTGAAACTGCCCATCTCTACCATGTGGAGCTCGAGTCAGACACCTTCTCTGGATGTGAACAAAAACTCGGCCAGAGAAACACTTCGGTCTTGGCCCTATGGAAATGGGGTGAGGGCAAGAAGCTCAAAACAGGAACTGATGAGGCCTACTCCCTGCTGGTCAAACCTGGAAGGCCCTGTCGCTGGAGACCTGCTTCTGACCGACTTCCCCTTTGATGGACCCAGCCGGTTCCCCTCTCATGGTGTGCCTCGTTTGGATTACATCCTCTCTACTATCAGGGCCTTCTTCTGTACTACTAGGTACGTCGGAAGAGTGAACTGAGTGACATCGTAATGAAGATAAGGACGGAGCGCCTCCTCTAACAGTATTTCCTGAGACTCCTAATCTGGAATTATATCTGGGGAAAAGTAAAAGAGATCATTAAACTTGATCCCCATCTCCCTAACCGTCATGCATCCCAACTAAAGGGAGAGCAACTCCTCTCTCTTCTTAGTCTTCGACGTAGAGGAGAGGAACTCCTCACGAAATTCCTTCTCGAAACCGGCCCATGAATCCTCGGCCTCTATCTTCTCTCCTAGGAATAGAATCCACCACTGATGCGCTGCTCCTCTCAAAATACATACGGACAACGGAACCCAGTACTCCCTCGGAGCACGGATCAAAGAGAAGGTGATGACTAGCTCCTTGATCCAACCCTCCGTCAGTGAGTCAGAAATGCTTCCCTTGTACTTCTCGAGGGTTTGTCACTGGAAGGAGCGCAGTGACCTCTACCACAAGTCATCCTCTTCATCTTGATCAACCCTCTACTGGTCAACTTCCTCAATCCTTTGTTCCTGAACTGCCCGGGTCGCTCGTGGATAACGTCCGGGTGCCATAGCTGCAAGGTAAAAGAAGAATGCCTAAGCCCGAGTAGCAAGGGAATTATTTTTAGTATTATTAAATTTTTCTTCCCAAGGTTCCCCAAATAAAATAAAAACACAATCAGTATGATGCATGTAGATTTCCTTGGGTCTCAAACCTGAAATCAATATAGTCTCACTTGGACGTTTGATAGGATCAGAGTCCTTGCATTGGATCACGGGGGGCCCTAAAATGTCGTGTCCTAGCTAGTCCTCCCTAGTATATTTCATGAACAAAGATCACCTAACATTTTTTACCTACCATCCCATTCAATACTCACTGTTCCTAACTCCATACTCCATCCTATCCCTCATCCTTATTCTGATACCATTCATCCATGACACGCCTTCGGAAAGATGATGGCAGTGGCGATAGAGATCCATGCCCTTCTATCCTCAAGTCGATGATGAGATAATGACCCCCGGGTCCCGCCTCCAGTAGGCCCCAGATTGGCGACAAGCACCAAGGGTATGAAATTTTATCAATATGGGAGGCATTACCATTTTTAGTTTTCCATGATTGGGAGATAGAATGAGTCAACACCAAACACCACCAAGTAATGAAAACCCAAAAGGGAACCAAACTACATGCATATTTTAATAATAAAACTGGATAAGGTACAAGAACTCCAAAGTACTAACAAACAGGAAAATAAAGGTGAAGTAGAAAACAATAGTGACCAATAGAAACTCCAACGTTTTTACCAGTAAGTTCCCGCACAACCTCTGAAGTCTTCCTGACAACCTGAATGTAAACATAGGGTGAGCATACAACACATACTCAGTAAAAAACCTATAACTCTCGTGCACAAGTGGGAAGACGTACTAAAGTCCCGTGAGAAGTAGAGAAACCAAAAACTATCAAGGAGTCTATCCATCCCACCTCAACAGACACGCTCACCAAATAACACAAGAAGTAAGGAAATAGTAAAGAACAAAACATTTGGGTACCCCGTACCACCATTTCCCCCACTAGCTATCTACTCATCCCTAACGGCGAACGTCCTGATGCTACCATGATCATCCTGCCCGCACACACCTGGTCCTCAAAACCATCCAACCCTACCCACACACACTAGGGCCTCACAACCACCCTTCCCTACCCGCACACACCTGGGCCTCACAGCGATCCAACCATCCCCGCACACACCTAGGCCTCATCCTGAAGACACCTGGGAAAACAAACCATAACCAGAACCCCTGGCTGAAATCCCCTGGGCCGCATCCCAAAGCTTCTTGGGAAAACAACCTGCCAGAAGAGCCCTTCTCTATGAACAAACCAATCGAAACCTACTCGAATAATCTTGGGTGTAAGGTCACCTCCAGCTATCACAACCAAGGGAAGGGGGAGAAAGAAGGAGAGTAACTAGGGGGAAACACCCTTCCCATGAAATGGGGTGTCCGACACTACGTGCCCAAGGGTATGACATTTTCACAATATGGGAGGCATTACCCTTAGATCTAGAAAAGAATCACCCCCTTATGTGTAATCTTAGACAGTAGGATTCATAATAATGATACATTTATCCTAAATAAATTAAACTATGCAGATAATACAAGGAAACTATAAATCTCGATCATAATTGTTGTTGTGGGCCATCCATTAGTTGGCACTCTTTTAAGGATCTATTGATATCACTTTTCTAGTGATAACATACCCTCGCAATGTTACATAGTCCCACAAAATCTCAATTTTACTATAGTTTTCTTACATGTTTTCATTCCATGAGGTCTTTAATATGGTGTCCAATTGTTCCCCATGCTCCTCCATTCATTTGAAGTTGATTGGAATTTCATCTATTTAGACTAGGACAAATTTTTCATGGTAATCCCTAATAAATATATTCATTATGACCATGAATATTTTTGGATCATTAGATAGTCCATATGAAATTAATATTAACTCATATCACTCATAAATTATATGCAAAATGTCGTGGGTATATCCCCTTTCTTCACTGTTATTTGATAATATCCCGAATCAAGATCGACCTTAGAGAAGTATTGGGATCCATTTATTTAATTGAACAAATCATCAATCCCTCTAAGAAGAAATTTGTCCATTATCATGATATTTTTAAGGTCATGATAATCAATTCATAGGAACATTTACCCATACTTCATAAAAAGTGGTTGGTACACCCCATAGTAATGAAATTATGCAAATGAACTCTTTATCCATATTATACTATAGTTAATTTTTTAGATCCTCATGTTCAAAAATATCAATTATTTATACATTTTTAGATATTAGAAAAGACACTGGTATGTTTTATATTCAGAAATACACCAATTGAGTAGGATAAAGATCACGAAATTATTTTGGATACACATAAGCTAATCCATTGTAATTGGAATGTCATTAAGGATGATATTCTCTTGATTTTAAATAATTTAAGCTAGATAAAATTACTCGATGTGCAATAATATCCATTCTTGGGATGATGATAACAAAATATATTCATCCTCATCCTTTCACATATATATAATTTGTTGGTGATTTGTGATATGAATAGTGATTTCCTTTTCTTGGGAATATACATTTTCTCTATACAAGGAAAGTTGATCCATGACAAGTGTAGCACCATATTCCTCTAAAGGTAGTATTAAAAAGATTTCTGGGAAATTCAGTCCAAAAATTGTGAATGGGGGGTTTTATAATTGGGATAGAATAATATCCCCATTTTCCATTTTCATCAATAGATTTAACTATGTGTTTCAGGGTTGCTATAATATACATATACTAAACCTTCATGATATAATGGAATTCATCGAACCATAGTCACCTAAGTCATTTGAAGTTCATGAATATATAATAAGATTATATTTCACTATTTGAATCTGATTATAATCATTTTCTTCATCCAAAATTGATTATAGACTATAATTTTAAAACTAAAAAACACATAAATGAGAAATTATAACCATTTCAGTTGATGATTATAAATGAAATATATCTCTTTACTTATGAATTTATAGTTTTCAATCTAATTTATCAATGATATATTAAATAATATAAAGTCATATAGGGATTTTGGCCCCTAATAATGGTTTTCAATGAGATTGAGAATTTACAAAAGCATATCCCCTGAGTGTTTCAAAATAGGTGTGTAGTAAGTCATTTTTATTGTCCACTAGGTAACAATCAATTCTATTAAAATGCACCCTTTGGGGTTATTACAACTTGGTAAAACTATACCAAATCCATATTCAATTATAGAATCCAAAAAGGGATGTATTTTCAATGAAATCAATTATTTTATATTTTAAAAAAATGTTGTTGTTTTCTAATGATTTTTCTTATCCCTATGTCTTTAAATATTGTTTACTAATACTAATACCCAATAATAACTAGACTTACTAATCATGATAACTATGAAAACCCATATTTTTTTAAACATGACTTCATGATTTATTACATAATTATACACATAATATAACCTCAGATTTTCATGAGGCCTTTCTTCTTTGGGTAATTTGGTATATTGCATAAAAAATTGAATAAAAACAGATATATTTAAACTATAACTCCTTAAAATTCATATAATTTTCTACAATTTTTGTAAACTTCATTGGTTAACATAGGGATATACATAATAAAGGGATGTGATATATATCCATGTAATTGAAAAATTTAACATTTAACCTGAATAAAATAATTCATGTGAGTCGATATGCATTTAAAGGTAATATAAGAGGGTTCATAATCATAAACATGATCATCGATGAATGATATCACATTATATCATAATGGAAACATGATTATGTGAAAGAAACATAAAACATGACATCATAAAAATTAGTCTAGGATAACCATAGATACATCATATCAATGTGGGAATTAGGATATCCTATGCTACAATTTACATGATATCTCTTGATATAATATAATTACCAAAATCATTGAGGGTAAATAGAATTATATGTCCACTCATAACATTTATATCATGTACAACCTTAAGTGTGCTACATAGATCATTTAAAATAAGGATTTCATTCATCAAATGAAATCCCATGATGGAGTGTGGGTTAATTCATAGAATTTACAAATAAATTAGTAATATGTGTATCTTGTTCAACAACATTGAGTGTAAAATATGGATGGGTATCCACAACACAAACGTTTGGCTTGAAAAATCACCTGATAATTTTACCCACATATCGGAGGTACATAAAGATTCATGGGAGGGTTTAATGAGTGTTAAAGGGGTATTTCATAATTTTTAAATAATAATTATAGAAATATATATGTTAGAAAACATATCACAAAATGAAAAATTGTAAATGAAAAAGTCATAATATAATAATGGTTCTAGAAAAAATAGGAGAGACAGAAGATCCATTAACTTTATAGGGAACATCTTGAAGCATAGGAGATGTTTTATAAGAGGCCAAGTTATCATTTTAAGGTATTTACAGGGATAAGAGTTTTGTAGCCTCAAGCTAAAAGGGTTTATAGTGGAGAAGAGTTGGGGGTTGGGTGGGTTTTATTTCCAAAGTGGGGATAATTCTTTTTTAATTTCTCAACATAGGTTTAGGAACTAGATGATAAATTGATCCCAATAGAAAACCATACTAGGTTTTTTCAATGGTTTCTACTAATGAGGTGTGGATTAATTTGTTTATAAATATTTTAAAATATCCCAAAAAAATACCCATGGTGATGTGGAATTGAGTCATGTTTATAAATAATTGATTCTTAAACATAGAAATTTAATATATTTTTTGGATTATTCATTAAGGGTTCATAAAATTAATTAAATAAATTCAGAAAAGGATTATTTTATAGGGGAAATATAATTTTTATTTTTTTTATTTATAGAATTTATAACATCAATTTCGTTCTTTTATTAGGATATAATACAAAATTTATTATTATACTGTATTTTTTTTGCCAAATTAATTGACTTCTTAAAAAATTATGAATTAATAACTATTAGATAATCTATATATGATAATATAAAAAAAATTATTCGATCAAAAAAAATTTTAAATATAAATATTTATGATTTTAAATCCAAAATTTACATTTAAAAAAAATACATGTTTTTTACAAAAATATTTTTCTAATCCTTATAAAAATTACATTTCACTTCATTAATTTATATTAAAATTTATATTTAATAACTATTATTTGATATTACTATTTTATAATATTTTTATTTGCTTTAAAATTTAGTGAATTCATAAAAAATATTGTATTAATTGAATCTATATATCTCCCAAAAATAAAATATTTGATTCATCATATCAAAATCTATTTTTTATCAAAATTATTATTTAATTATTATATAGTTATAAAATATAAATATAACCATTATATTGTTAAAAATATTCAAACTCAACCTATTTGGGTGGAGATACATATACCTTTATTACACCCACGAATACCCAATGGGTAAGGAGTGAGATCGTGATATTTTCATAGGGTAGCTCATCAAACAAGGCATGGATGGTGATCTTTATGAGTTTCAACATCTCCCTTAAATTTGTTTTTACATTATTTTTTTATTTAATATCATCTTTGGATTTCTCAATATCAAATCCCATTGATGTTATCTCCCTCATAAGATCTAGTGAATGAGATTCATAGGGTTTAATCTTACTGGTCATGGACATCGCTTCAATTTTCTATATCACTCTAATTAATAATATCATTGTATATAAATATTAATCATATGGTAATTGTATAAAAAATTTACTATAAATGATGAGGATGATTAATGAACTTTTAAATTTGATAGGATAGAAACTATAATAGGAAAATTCCAACGTAGAGTATGTGTCTTCAATAATTTCATTTCATAATATTGTATCTACTCATTTAAAAATGATTATTACAAGAATAAATGATTAGGTCTTTAAATGATTAATGTTAAATTAAGATAATTTTATTGTTTATTTTAGGATTAGGGTATATATTTGATAGTGTAAAATTTTATGACTATGCAGATGATATTATGGAGGTATAATGATTAAATTAATTATTAGAAGTATACATCACTAGGATAGTTACTATTTTTGGCTTTATATACTTTGTAAGAAATATTTTCGATGATCATTAACGTATAATAATTTTTTCAGAAAGCATAAGACAATTTGTTTGAATTTTTTATCATGAATTAATTTATTTTTAATGTTTCCATTTCAATCCTTTATAATTTTTTTGTATTGTTCTTATAATTCTTAATTATTATACATTTCTAGGTCCCTTCATTCCAAAATTTATTTAGATTATTATGTTGAAAGATTAATATGAATTTTATTATAAAACCATCAAATATAAAATTGTTTCAATTTTAAATGAAGTGAAATATTTTTTATTAATGTGGATTTACATAGAATAATTAATGTCCTAGAAGTTAATTATTTCTGGAAATGTATATTCATTTTGTTTTCCACTCCACATTTATTATCTTTAACTGTGATTCCTTTCAAGTATCCATTGTTTGGGAATTCCTTTAATATTTTTTATTATTAAATCCTATTTATCTGATTCAAATGGATTAAAAAAATTTTTTAATGTGTCATTTAAATTCATACTACCTTTCTCATCAGGACATACACAATAATATAAATTCTAGTTTCTTGTAAATTTCATAAATTTTAATGGACGCAATTATTTTAAATAGTGGATAATATGTCAACCATGGTATTTTTAATATAAAATAACATTAGTCATTAGTAATTACGATACTATTAAAAAACATCCCTACACTACCTACATGGTAATCTGACCCCATGTGTCTCATGTAATACCCTGGTCATCTTCCCAACACACCATGGGATATTACCCATTGTGGAAACTTATTAGAATGATGACTCTTCCCATAGACCAACACATGTCATTTCACTGTTCTTTTTTCACACCCACACACAACATGTGATACTTCCCAAGATTTCACCCATCATGACACAACTTCAAGTTACAAATAATTATCAATTGAGTTATATTCATTTTTTCTCTAATAAAGAATGGATAACCTTGTAAACATTGGTAGTAACATTTAAAATTTTCTGTATCACTTTTCGTGGGGTTTTACAATCTCCCCCATTTAAATCTCTATGCTTTCATTATAGACCACACACCTCAAAACAAGGAAATTCCACTATGCTTATGGCTATAAAAGTGTGAATAAAATTCTACATGTTACGACTCATTTTAACAACATGTACCTTTATTTTTATGATACATAGTGTATAGAACTCCATAGATAAGAATTACTGGCCTGGAGTAGTTCTAAGATGACTAACCACCTGAATAGTTACTCAAGGATTGTGTGAGTGAGATTAATGAACAATAAAAAATGTGTTTGCTTGTGAGAATAGTCATTTTTTATATATGTAACCCTAATGGGTATTAGACTATGGTTATTTGGGAAGGAAACCAAGGTATTTCAGGATTCTTGTGGGATTAGATGACCGAAATCATAGATTGGGGATGTTGATTCAAAACAAAATGGTACTAGATCATATGTTACTAAGATGACATTGGTTATTGAAGCAACCTTGTGATTTGGGGACTCCAATAGATAGGAGATAGTATCATTGGAACTAATGTGGTAGGTCCATAGAAAGTACATAATCACCACCCCTCTAGAAGAACACATATTTAACATGGAATGTAGATATTTGGGTCATGATTCCCATCTTTATTTTTGAATCCCCTTGATGGATTTGGATATTAATAGATGTTATTTTGACAATACTGAATATATCATAATTTTATTAAAGTTTTAAGATACTTTCAGTAAAAATGGTTTAATAAGATGTGGAATATAGTTATTTGGCATGGATGTACAAACCATGTGGTCCCCATTTTCATAATCTATTAAATCTCATTGTTACTTGTTGAATGATTGGTTAATAGTCTACCAAATCATTCATCCAAAACATTCATAATGACTAACACCATTAACATGTCATTTATTTATTAATTTTTATATTATATGACTTTTATTATTTTGTTATTTTTTATATGGATTATATATTTTTTAATGTTATGTTAATTTTAGTATGTTTTATTTAGTTATTAATTTATAAAAGAAGATTTAGTTTAAAAGGGTAAAGGTTGATATTGAAATTTAAAGAATAATATTTTTTAAAGGATAATTTAAAAATGTTTGGGATGATGATTTATAAAATGATATTTTCAAATATCATGTGTTTAAAAACTTATTTTCAAATGATGTTCCATGATCTTAAAAGGGGATACATGTGAGATTGTAAATTTTTAATGATATTTGGAATATCTTGAGGGGTGTTGAGATTTAATTTCTTGGGTTCTATTGATAATAATGATTTGGTATATCAATTTTTTTATTTGTGACTTATGTCTTTTTTTGGTTTTTTATATCATGCCAAGTGGAGAATTCCAATGAAATCTTAGTATGGTTGTGTAATGTAGTTTTCTTCAGATATGTACCTCTCATTTCACGTATGTGTATCTGCAAACTATTGAACTTTTCCATACTCTAGTTAGAGTTGTAGAGCCATACTCTTTTCAGTTTTTTCTTGTTTATCATGGTGGCCAAATTCTTCAAGAATCTATGGAGTTGTTGATGTTTATTGATGGAATCTCCAACACATTGAAAACTCTTGATTTCTCCTGAGTGAGAACAATATAACACTTATTTGAGGAATCAGGTCAATAATTGTGATATAACATCACTCCCCATCAGCTAAAAAATATCAAGTATTTTAAATTATATAACAAAATATTTATTTAGTGTACTTTTTATGAGAATATTAAATTATATATGGAGAAAAAGCTTATGAAACTCTCTAAAGTTGACCAAAAAGTGAAGGTGTATGTCAAATGTTTAACCACATGATTGTATTATTTTTTCAGTTGGTGTTCAATGAATCACATAAGGATCCTATTTTCATAAAGGGTCTTCATATTGAATATAGGATTATTCGTAATCAAGTTAATTGAAAATTAATTGAGTATGTAGCCAATAATTCAATGATGGTTGGAATGGTCTCTATGGGCCAACACAACTGTGGTGGTGACCCTATCCCTTTCAAAACCAATGAAGTTAAAATGTATTAAATTATTTGGAAGTAGGATAATCATAAATCAATGAATATATGTAATTTTTTTGGACCATCTCATTCTAGTTTCATTACTTAGGAAAATGTAATCTCTTATCTGTTTTAGTTGTAGTTGGTTTGGTAATAAATCCCCCTTACTAAAATGCCCGAAATTCCATCCTTAATTTTGGTTTGTTGGGATTGCTTCATAATTTCATTAGGTATAGTAATTAGTGACATAATGAATCCTTATATTGGTTTGGATGTTAGTAGTGATCCAATATATCTTCTTCAACGAACCTTGATTTGTTTATTTTACTCTTTTTAATGATTTTTTTATTTCCTGATCTATATTTTTTTTGATTTTTACCCCATATTTTATTTTTGATATATTTGAATCAATTTTGATTTAAAATTTAATTTGGTATTGGGTTTGTGATTAATTATGGTGCCATTGATGGGATGGGTTAGGTGGTGTTTTTTTAATCATACCCAAGCATAATTGGTATTATTCAACCCTCTATGAATGTGGAAGACTTATATGATGGGGAGATAAATTAATGTTCTCCATTTTGGAGCCATTAATTTCAATCCATTATTTTTTTTCTTCATTAAATTTTTTGTTTTTCATTCAACATTTTCTTTCAATTAGGTGTCATCTATAGTCTAGAATTATGTGAGGTTGTCTCCTATGGTTTCAAATCTGTGTCATTCTTCGTGACTTTTATTATTTCTAGTTGTATAATGTATTATGTTGGGGAGATTTTTCACACCCAATCCTCACATTACCTTATTTAAATATCCATTTATGGTATTTAATTTTACCTTCATTTCAAGGAGATTTTATTTTAAAATTTTCGTTATTTTATGATATCTTATCTATCACATGATTAATGAAAACCATGTGGTGGTTAGTGAGTGAAATATTGTTTTTTGAAGATATGTTTTTCATAGTTAGAATACTTTTTTTTATTCGTTATGCCTAACCCTGACACTCTCTAGTAATACCTCGTGAAGGGATCACATTTGGTACATGGTTTGGTATACTATGTGGTTAATCCAAGTTCCTTTCTCTAGTAATTAACAAATTTATGTTTTCCTAAATATTCCTTTATAATTAAAAAAATGTGAGTTATTTCCTAAATAATTGATGTAAAATCTATAAATGGATAGGCCCTTAGAAATTTTCCATCCTCCACCTTGATTTAAATTCTATGTATATCGATTTCATTTTGAATCATTAGGGTTAAAGATCTTTTGACTTGTATTTTCTATTTTTCCTTCATTTTTTATTCATCTCTTAATATGGGTTGGTGTTGGTTGAACAGTATATGGTTTCTGTTTCTATATCTATGTTACATTTTTTCATAGGCCCTGAAGACGTTCTCTTAAACACTCAACTATTTGTTCTTTAATGTTTATCATCATATTCAATTAACTTAGGTTGGTGTTTTAATTCTTTTCACTATTTTCTTATAAGTCCATGTTATACATGGGATTTTTAAATTATTTTATTTATGAAAATTATATTCTATTCTTTCTTTTTAATTCATAGGTTGTTTTTCTAAAATGGGTTGGTGGTTAAATAAAAATGTTTATCCTCATAATTACATTTTCATTTGGAAATTTTTTTAGTATTGATTTATTATATTTTGACATTTATTTTTCAATGGAATTATATATGTGTTTTAAATTATTATTATATTGTTTATTGATATTTCATATTTGTTTTATTTTTTAAATTGTGTAGAGATATCATCCCTTGATACTTATGTGGTTTCTTGAAAATGATAGTTCCAAAGTGATTCCACCTTAGTTTTAAATAAACTTTAAATTGATGTTTTATTTAAAACTAGATTTCAAAGGGGATTCAAAATCATTAGGTCAAAAGTATCTTCTAAGGCATGTTTCCAACTGTGGAATCATATTTATTGGTAACATTATTTTTTAATGGTCTCTAAATGATTTTTCTTCATGATAATATATGTTTCCAACCAAAGGCCTCATTAGAACCTTGTTTAAATTACTATTAAAAATATGAACTAAAATTATGAATTGATCCCCATAGAACCACATTTTAAGTGATATTCTTAAAATAATATGATTGTTGATGGTTATGGGATTACAAGTGGGGCGCCGTGAGAAGTGTGTAAGAGGGAGTGTTGCGGTATGTTCCTGGAATGGATTTCCATGTTATTCTTTATTGGTGTGTACGTACAATGACATGCACCATTCATCACCATCAACTGTAAATATAATTGGAATATATGTTATCTTTGAGAGAGATTGAGAGATGTTTACTGTATAGAGATGATGATACTATCTAGATACCAATTTTATGGGTATTTAACAACCCTGTTAGGGTGTCATAAGGGAGGTTAGTTAAGATCATCCAGTTGGTTATATATTAGACATAATTTGATATGATTGTAGATAATTCCACCCCATATATTTCTAGGACCATCTCAGCATATTAGATAGAGTTAATCATATATTCATACTATTTTTTGATAACTTTTCTACTATTGTACAAAATTATTCCTATTTTTTATTCATATATCACTATTTTATAATTTTATATATCAATTATTATTAACTCTATTATTTTTGTTTTATATATATCCCTTGTTTAGTAATCATTCAATCGTACATTACAATATTTATTACTGCATTGGATATTGGTGCATTAAATTAATTGTTTATTTGGTATTTTAATTTTATAGATACAATTTTATGACCATTTTTTACATCTAGTTGAGTTTCGTTAATAGTATTTTTCTAATGATTATTTTGAAAAGTGTTTTCCAACTGTACGGTTTCAAATGGAATTCAAACGAAAAGATATTCATTTTAATTTAATCCTTATTTAAATTTAGAATTATGGTTTTAAAATAATTCCCATTTATTTGTTTTCAAAAAGTGAAAGAATGTCTATTTTGAAATTTCATAATTAAAACTAGTGTTTTTCGAATGTTTTGAAAATTAGAATCATGGACTCTTTGGAGAAATCCTACTTGGTTGTCCATGTTCACACCCATCACACACCAATCTATGTTTGTAGAATGAATGGATTTCATTCACGATAAAGTTGTGGTTTTGGATTACTCAATGAGAAAGTTGTTTGTGTTGGAGAGTGACCTTTTAGTCATGAAGATATGTTACTTGGCACAATGTTTTTTCATATTTTTTTTGAAATTTTCATGTCTCAATCCAAATTGAGATCTCTATATCTTTATATCCTATTAGTTTTTTATTTTTTGTTTTGGAGGTGGAATATGTATATTCACTAGTTATTCATCATTAGATTGATTCTATTTAAATTTTATTATTTTTTATGCATGTACATCTAATGTTTTGAGGGAAAAATTTCAGATTCAAGATACAATAATATTGCGTACTAAATAATAATTATCTAAGTGAAATCATTCCTCGTAGGTTTATTGGATACATTTTTTCAATTTTCATTCTTTTGGTGATCATAAATGCACCATGGTTCATATCATGGGCTTTATTGAGTGCCCGATTCAGGGGTGGCCTAGGTTGGTTTGTGAGAATTCATGCTCTGAAGTTACATTAATTTATAATATATTTATTTTTTAGACATTTCATTTTACCAAAAACATATTATATTATCAATTAGATACCAATGGTGTCTTTCATATTATTATATTTACATCATGACTTAAAATATGTTTAATTTAAAGGTAAGATATATTTCTTTACCCTGATTTTTTGTCTATCTAATGAATTATTTAATTATGGGATGCTTTGTAAATTCATTTTTATTATAATTATATGAATTTATATTAATATTTTTTATGATATCATTAGAAATAATTAATTATTTTAGGAAACAAAATTTTGGTTTTTAATTTGAAAATGAAATTATTTTTATCTTAAATAAATTGCATTCTAATGTATTATATGATTTTTTAAATGTTAAATTTCTCATATTTGGAGAATATTTTTTGCGAATTTTTTCTCTAATATAAATATATATATGAATTAATGTTCATTAAATTACCCTTAATTAGTGTCTACTAAGTATAAAATTTTCTACTTTTTAGAAGAAAATTACAAAAAATATTATTGTTATTATATTATTTGTTTTTATAATAAAATTATTTTTTTAAAATTATAAAAACTAAATCCACTATAATTGAATTAATATTAGGAATAATAATTTAAAAATTCTTTAATAAGGATAATTTTATTTTAATTCATAAAAATTAGTATCGATGTATGTTTAGTTATCCATGTAAAGATAAAAATATTATTTTTAAAAGTAATTTTTTTATAAAAAGAGTTTATTTTTATATTAGTATTTTAAATTGTCCAATTTTATTTGATGATTTGAATAAAATATTTCTATACATATAAATATATACAATCACAAATTTAATAACTAATTCAGAAAATATAATATTGAGAACACATATAGTAAAAAAATTTCTATATCAATAATTACATTTTTTTCATTATATATGATTCCTTAATTATAATGGTAAATTTTTAAATTTAATAAATTTTTTTAAAGTGAGATTAATTTTTAAATCCATCAATAAATATTATCTTATAATTATTTTCTTGGATTTTTCATTAATAGTTGATTTTTTTTGTGAATATTAAAATATACACTTTTGCTTTCAAGTATCTTAAATGTTTTGACATAATCATCATATAAGCATGAATAAAAACATTTTGAAACCATTTTATATATCAAAAATGTTATTAATATATAAATTAAAACATTTAAAATTAATATGTTGAAATTAAAAATAAATGTTTTAAGTTAATGAACCTAATTAATATTTTATTATAATAAAAAACAATTTTTTAAATTTTTGAATTTAATTACGTATTCACATGTTGAAAATTGACTTTGGATCAATTTTATAGCAAAATAACCATATTATTTCTAAAAAATTCAATATAATTTTAATCAATATTATTCATAATTCATTGGCCTAAATGATAAAATACTCATTATTTTAAGCCAATAAATACACCTTTAAATACAACATCTTCCTTATGTTGGAAAATCACCACTCATCAACTTCTCAATACTTAACATCTAGCATTTATCCCCGCCCCCCTATGTCTTCGTGTACCGTTATGGATTTTTTGGGGTGAAACAACCCCAATCCTTCCAAGCATTAGCAAAGAAGTAAATCATCCACAAAGTGGTAACCCTTATTGTCATTCATTAATTTCTCTATATTATTATTTCTATTGTCTAAAAAAATTTCCCATTTTCTGCCTTCCTAAATTAATAAATATATAAAAGTACATCATATTTTTGTTTTAGTTATTATAGTAAAACTATTTGGTTCTATTTATTGTATATACTCACTCACCCACTCTTTTGAAACAGCTTATAAATGATCAGTTTCATCTACATAATAAACTTTTTTAATGATTTAATGGTCACTGCCTACATTTTTGGTTAGTGTATATTATGTAACATATATTTATCTTTATTTTTTCTTATCTTATAAAAATAATTTTACAAAATTATAAATTTGAAATTATCAAAATATTGAAATCATAACAAAATGGGATGATTTACCAAAAAAGTGATATTTAATACGTTCTCTCCTCAATCAAATAAAAATAAATAAATTCCAATTATAATAGCTGATTAAAAATGAAAAATTTAATATAATTAATTTCTGTATTTATGGTTTATTTTATATATTTATATTTTACTTGGGTACAAATCTGATGAAATATAATGAGTCCTAAGTTATGGGGTGTCTCAAACCTAACATTTCCATGTAGGGTTTTCATCTATTTCTCGGTGTTTTCAACATGATTCTTCAAAACCATTCAGTAGTACATGTTTATTTCATACCCTCTGTTCTTCTTGGGATATACAAGTTATTATTTCTTAGTAATGATTTCTTACCCACCTTCATTATTAATGATAATGTGTTTATTCTCAATGACCCTCTTTGATCCTTTCAATATTTTTTTCATCACTTTTAAAAAAAATTATATTATCATTATTAATGACACCATTTAGTACTAAAATGATAATTTTACTTTCCCTTTTAGGTAAATTCCATGATTTATTCATTTTTATCTTCCTTATGATTGTAACATAAATCTAATTAATTAATTGGTATATTTAACATCTATGATTGAGAAATGATTCCCTTCTGTAGGCATGCAAGATTATGAGCATAACATGTTGTGATGAGTGGGCTGGAATTATATTTCCATCTAATTCATTGGTTATTGTGACATATCTCAATATATTGTTTCTATTAAATGTGAAAATGATGTTATCATTGTACACATTTTATTAAATGAGGATTTGTACACCTATGTTATGTATAAACATGAAGTTATCTTTGTTCAAAACATAACATTAGGATTTGACAACAATGTAACGATATCATGTTAGTTGTCCTTGACAAAGGATAATTCTGTTATGTTCATGTATATTCTACATTATTATTCTATATTATTTTTATATATCTGTATTCCCATGTTATGTTCTCATGGATCATGCTAATTTACTAAAGATTCCCCAAACATATGTCACATTTCTTATTTTATACATAAATCCTTGTTCCATTACAGATTATTTGTTATCTATTATTGTTGGAAATATTCTATTATGTTCACATGACTTGACTATGTTCTCTAAAACACCTGTTTTTTTTATTCTCACATATCAACATTGATTTTATCACTTTTGTTTAACCATAATGAGTGTTTGAGACCACCCTTTATTAAATTTCTAATACTCTTGTAAATGAAGAAGGGTATTTTGTATCACATGTCTATAAGGGTATCTTTTAAGAACAATTTTTGGGATGATGTTGAAGAATTATTATGATTCAATAAAGTGTTTTGTTTTGGTGAAAATTCAATTTAATTTTAGTTGGAAAAATAAGGGTTTTTTTATGTAATGGTTTTTTCTGAACTCATTAATATTATAATCAAGAAAGGTATCAAGTATGTCAGTGAATAAATATATTTAATACAACCTAGAATTACAGGATGGTTAACCCTGGGGGGTTTGTATAACTTTAATTTAGAGGGAAAATATCTACTAGTAATGGTTGATTGTGATGTTTTGAAGATATTTCAAAGGACGCAATTTATCATAAGAAATATAAAAACGAATGATGTCAAATTCTGAATGAATTTTTATGCATACAATTATAATTGTGGGTTCCCTAAACGCAACTATACAGTATGTTTTATTACCATATCATTTGTATTGATATATATACATGATGTATTTTTACCATTATAATATAGAAATTTTTGTTTCCATTATTTAATAGTAATGTACATAAATTATTTTTCATATAAAATGCATATATAAGAACCTAGGATATAATCGGATCCTCAAGATTCTATGACCATAATCATAAAAAAAGGTCTTATGGTCTTGGTACATATCATTGACTGGACAAAGAATATGTTTTATTGTCAAGTGTTGGAGACTCATATTCATTGATACTTCTTCTTAGAATGTTACCGTATGGTGATCTCTAGCTGTAAGATCATGAGGACAGACCTGCTAATAGGAACATCACATGTTTTAGGTGTCCTTGGTTTTTCCATTCAATTGAAATGTGTACTATTCTCTTGACTTGAGGTCATTACTAATGTATTCAATTTTATTACATACTTTGATGTAAGAAATAAACCATGATAATGAAATCATGGAGAGAGAGATTATGTTTGTTTCATAATTGGTGGTATGTCATGGGATGAATGGTCAGTAAAGGATTTTTCACATCCATTTTAAGGAATTAATATATATCAGGCCACATTGACCTAGATGGTTGTACCTTGATAAATCCATGGTCATGGTAGTCCAAGGGAAAATTTCCTAGTTAGATCAACAAAAAATAAATGAATAAAGGACAACGACATGGGCTTACATCCTTATTTATGAGGTATTTAAGGACAAGAATATAATATTTAATAGTTTTTTTGGATGGTTTTTATTGTTATTGCTATCCTTATCTCATTAGAGGCCTTTATGGGTTGTTGGACTCTACCATTTCACAGTTAATATTAATCACTTCTATAAATATAAGGTCATTGATGGTCATACACAACAGTAGATTAGGATGTCTATCCTCTTTTGGTGAATGTAAATTTGTGACATAGTGGGCCCCATTATTGGGGTCATAGATTCTTTAAAAGGATATATTATCACCAATGTAATACATAAATTCATAATATTAATGATAAGAATAATTTTTTTTTGAATTTACTTATTCTGCAATATATGTTTTGAAATAATATTAGTTTAATATATATAAAGATCATTTTATATTTGTTGGAATGATGAGTCAAGTTATAGGATCGGTTTTTATCAAGAAATATATTTATTATATGACAAGAAGGTGGTGAAAATATAAATTATATTTATGATTCTTTTTAGTAGTCATAATATATAATTTATTTAGTGAAAAATAAATAATTTGTTGTTTGGTTCTTATATTGTATATTTATCTCCACCTTATAAATAATATAAAAGAATATCTCTCCAGAAACTATTAATTTCTCAAAGGAGAGTGATTATCTCTCTTCTCTCACTCCTGGTTCTATGAGATAGATTCCCCACTTCAAGGTGCTCGATCATATATTTTCTTCATTGATTGACAGAAGATAACAGCAGTGATTGTTGGGACATCGAAGAAGTCATCAGAACTCTGTTCTAGAACTCGAATTCTGATGATCACAGTTCCCAAAGGCTTTCAAATAACGTGTTCATTATCTAGAGGGATTTAACATTATACATTTGGAGAATCTATTTCTTGTGATGACTAGATGTCATGCACTAATTCAGATTTAACTAGGTACTTCTTTAGTTTATTTGTTTCATAAATTATTCACAGGATGATCCGTGATATAATTCCACATAAAAATTCATTAACATTAATGCAGTCATGTCTATTGGTTGTGAAAAAATTTTATAATCTCAATTTGGGGCTTCTGACATGTTCTAATACCATCAATTGGTGTTGAATAAATGCATGAAATTTTTATTTTAAATAAGAATTAAATTTTCATGAAATTTAAAAGAGGGTGTTGTCTTAGTGCCAATGCTTATATATTTTGAATCAGATAATGGAATTTTATTTTTCAGCTATCCAATTATTATAATTAAAATTAAAAATAATTAAAATTTCGTATTTTAATTTTTTGGTTGAACCTAGTTTTCTAGAAAAATTCCCATCGGCCAGAAGAGTGTTTTTCATACAGAAAAGGATTGTACAGAAATGAGTTTTACATATTTTTTATTTCAGTAATTGTATAAATATTATATGTTAAGACAATTTAGCAATGATTTTGATTTAGTTATATAATAAATGTGGAAAGTGGGTTGTGGGTGGTGGAGCATAAAATATACCAATCATAGTGTTGTTGGGTCAATGCATGATTAGATAAAAAATAAAATAAGGGTAGTGGAGGGACCCCAATATTCTCGATTGTCCAACCCTGTACTGTCTTCCCTTTTTAAAGCTTCTCCCTGATCACCATCACACTGCCCCTTTCGAATGACCACTATGCGTAGGAACCCCATCCAAAATGTATGTAACATACATCCCACCAGACCTAACATGACTCCTTCACTATGAGCCACATTGGAGACTTGCACAGAATAACATCATCCATCCCAGGTATCCTACCCTTGTTCAACCATACTTATACTAAAATTGTAATATCTTATGCTACTCCTCCTATTTTGGACAGTGTCTACCTGTCTCCCTGTACAACACTTCGTTATACAACCTCGTATGAGTTGCTTCACTCGTTTCTATCCCATTTTCCTTCGAGCGAACCCACTAGCCAGATCTAGTTGGCCACATTGAGACTTCGACTACCTGTGCTCCTAGTCTATTGTAATAACTTCCATGTGTAGCTACCTACTGAAACCTAGCTCCAAAAGCATCTCATAGAAGATCAAAAGTCCCTTTCCCCACCAGAGGACTAGGTTCCAACGATTGGGCCGCCTACTGCTAGAACACATGACATTTAATCAATGAGATAAAAATGAATGTTTATATATCTATTTTGAATTAAAATCTCAAAGATGATTAATAAATGAATCTAATATTTTAGTAATGATTAATTATTTAACCTCATGTTCCCTGGGTACATGGAACCGTTATCATCAAGACCTTTCACAAGACAGGTTAGCATATTGGGTAGAAACCCATCTATTTATAACAAAAAAATCATCTCATCCTATTTTTAATGAATTGATTGGATTACTATAAAAGGATCCCGACTAGTGTCTCATAGGTCCAAAAAAATTATCACATCAAATAAAAAATATGGTTTATAAAATATATATATTTAAGAGTGTATACGAATTTATAAATATTAAATCAAATAATAGAATAACATTAAATGTAATTATCATATTAAAAATGATATACGGTTTAGTAAATAAACATATCCATGATAGACTATATATATAAATATTTCAAATTCAATTTCCAATAATCATTGGAAATTTAATACTTAAAGGGGATAAAAGGAATCAAGGATGTGAATGAGAATACTATCCTTCAACAAATCGGAAATTAACCATCCATGGGAAGACATAGTATGGTGTCGATACAGCATAACCCTAGTGGGGTAAAATACCTGGGTTTTGTTGTTGATGAATATAAATATTATAAAAATATCTTTTAAAACATTCATGAGGAAAATTTCTTTTTATTACGAATAACCTTTTGAAAATCATTTTCTTTCAATAAAACTTTTTTAAATAATTTATTTGAAAGCTATCCTTTTATACATTCAACAAAAGCATCAGTGAAATGAAAAATGGTAAATCCATACATGTTGTATGAGGTAAAAACTACATTCCATTTACAATATCAATGGTCAGAAATATTCGTTTTTCCGAAATCGACAATAATATTCTTTTCAAAAATTTAGTTTAAGATAAAAAGGATTAAAATGAATTTTGAAAATAATTATCAAAACATTTTTGAAGACATATTAATAAAATATTCCTTTTATAATAAGATTGTTTCTACAACTAAAGATGGAAAAAATTTATGTGTTATTAAATAAAATTCTTAAACATTTTGAGTACCAATGATTTGAAAAATGATAATAACACTTGATAATGTTCGTGAATAAATAATGGATATAAAATGAAATTTTTTATTGAATAATGTTAATATATATTCCATTAATATAAATACTTTGGAAATATCATTAATTTTAATGTCGAGGAAAATAATCATTAAACATTACAATGTGTCATATACCACTATGAAACATATTAAATAATAATCCTAAAGGAGAAAAAATATAAACTTAAAGATAAGATTCCATGAGTATGAAATTGTTAATGATATAATATAAAAAATGGGCAGTAGATACAACACAAGAAAATATGAAATTTGTGGACATCACATTTATCTCAAAAATGTAAAATGAGATATGAGAATCCATTTACTTGTGTTTCCTTTCGGGTGAACGATATATAACCTAATATATAAGGGATTTAAACATGTAAATTAATTATTATAGAACCATTTTAATATTTATGATTTAATATATAAACCTATTACAATATATTGTTACCCATTTTTTAATAACCATTCATTATATTATCAATTTCGGGTGTTAAATGCCTAATTTCCATATTATGTTTTAACATTTTATTTGTTTTTATTATTAAATATATCATGGTTTCACTATCTACAGAATTTTAATCATGATTTTAATTACATTTATATCCATTATATATATATATATAGTAGTCTATAATTTTTTATGAAAATAAATGAAATTCACCATTCAGGGAGACAACAGTTTGTACGTACACATGAACACTACCGTAATTGCATTGTTGTATCTTGGAAAAATGAAAACAATATATTTATATACATGCATAATATAATTACATTTAATTATTTTAGAAATATAATTCACAAATTTTTATTTAAATTTATCATTAATATGTTCCATGTTTAGTTTGAACGAATACCATCGCTATGATGGGGTAGTAGTCCACACTTTGACAAATGATGTTATCATATTTGTGTGAAATTTAAATAATTAAATTTATGTTATATACAAGGATTACATAATTAAAATTAAATATTAAATATAATATATATAATACATAAACATAGTGTCCATCATAATCATCAACTGTGAATTTTGGTGAAGGAAAAAAGGAAGAATCAATATTTCGTCAGGTGGTTGTTGGATGTACACAGAATCATTGTGAAAGTTATCCAATAGATGGAAGTGTTTGATAGGATAATTTGAAACCATAATAAAAAAATATTATATATTTATTACACATGTGTTTTTATATTAATAAGGAATATGTTGATTTGAGGTGGTGGAGAAGTAAATGAAATAACAGTGATTGTTGGAATGCATTGCGTTAAAATTCATGTAACTCCATTTGGTGTATACGAAAGGGTGTATTTGGATATATTTTTTCCCAAATGGTGGATTCATTTTCATGTTGATGTAATTTTAGAATCTATCAATTCATATATTTTTTGGACATATGTTGTTTGATAGGTGTGAGGAATGGGGATACTGGTGGCGTATTATAATAGAGGAGTGACACTATTGTAATATTTTTTTAAAGGAATTATCTACACATTTTTTATGTGGAATGTTTTTCAAATAATGTACCCAATTAGATCAAATAGAGGATATGGTGATATATGGCTATCTAAGGCATCGTGGACAAGTGTATGGGTTGTTTTGGGCCTTAAGATTATGTTTTGATCCTTAGTTAAACATAATATTACCTCAATCGTTGTAATTAATTTTAATCACATTCCAAAATATATTTTGAAAAAAACCAATTTTGTATTTTTATTTAAATTATATATTATTTTGATTCAAAATATTGAAACTATTTTTTGAAATTTCAATAATAAATGTGGCATAAATTAATTTAAAATCCATCTCGTAGGCGGGATGACAATGTGGGGAAATAAAGTAAAATGTACGAAAATTATCTATGTTTTAATAATAAATTTCTAATTTAAATTGATTATGATGAAGTCAATTTTAATAATTTATATAAATATTATATAATTTAACTTTAAACCCAATTAAAATTGTAATTTTACAGTGAAAAGAAACATAATGAAGAAGTTGTTTTGAACAAAATTTCAGTATTTTTAACAATTCAATAAAAAAATGATATGTTATTGAAAATATAAAAAAACATTCTTACATTAAATATATTTTTATATTAAAAATATGAAGTATATATTTATATATTAAATAAATTTAAGTGTCAAAATATATTTTTATTATGGGTTTTCCATTAAAAGGCAGTAATATTACCTTTATAAAAATATATTTTTTATGTGTATAATAGGGATCATTCATATATTATACATATCAAACCTAATGGATGAATGTAAAAAATATTTTATCAAATATATAAAATAAAAATTTCATTAAAATCATTCACTAATTGTAATTAATTATTTTTACTAAGATAAAACACCTTTGGAAGCATAAAAATAAAAATATTTATTTATATATATAATTGGGTTTTATTATCGTTTTCATTAATTTGTAACCAATGATTTATATTTATATTTTTTTAAATGGTATATTTTAATAATTTAGTTAATAATATACATAATGGCTTGTCAATATCTTATTATATTAAATAATTATATATTAAAAATATATTATTGTTCTGTAAATTTTGGTGTTGTGTCTAATACAAGCCATCGAAGAAGGACTTTGTTGCATGTAATTAATGGTAACTCGGTGTTTCATGAATTGTAATATATTGAATCTATTCTATATATTAAAAAATTATAAATTTTCAAGAAATAATATTCCCATATGCGCTTGGTGTTTCATTTCATACACTCTATCGAATTACAGGTTCTTGCTTTATAATTTTATGGTTGTTACATTCTCCCCACCTAATTTAAATTTCATACTCACAATTTTAAATCAATATATGTGATAGATTATTTGATTTTTCCTATGTTTAAGTACCACATCATGAGAAGTGCTAATAAAATATCCTCTAGAAAATAGATAACGGGAAGTACAAGGGTCTCATGTAAAAACGTATTACTACATCTCCTACTAGGAGATCATTATTGGAATGTAGAGATACATACATGGAAGAAATGCATAAATATTTATTGGGAGTGACTGAGTTCTTCAATAAAAAAATTAATTATGAATTTAATTTTTTTTGTAGTGAAATCCATAAATCAAAGATAATTTAGAATACCATTACTTCAACATAAATTGATGAATTAGGAAAAAATTTATTTCTATGTCATCTTCCTAATTTGCGGTAATTATTTTACAGACCATGATAATAAAAAAATATTCATACTTGAATTGTTTCAATTTCATTTGAAAATCCTATCATTTTGATCTTCTTTGTTAAAACATAAATTCATCCCTTTACTCCCAAAATATAATTACAAATAATGAATTTATTTATGATTGAATCACTATAAGAAACTTTTAAAGAATCATAAGATCTATAAAATATTTGAAATACAAACTGTTTTTCCTTAACAATATTTCAAAAAAATAAGGCTGATAGATTTATCACTATTCCTAAAAATTTGATACTACTAGTTCACCATTAACATTTATTCATATTATTTATGTCAAGATAACATGTCGATGATGATTTAATGATTTTATGTCCAGGGGACCCTTGATATATTAATGGTTGTGCAGAAGGAACATCATATTCTTTTAACATGATGTATATGTGGGAATGATTAGCATGAGGTGTCGTGTCATGTTGAAATGGTTGGGAGACTAAGGGTTCGTCTAGTATGACCAACTGTGGATACATTGATCCACTTCGTGATTTTCTAAATAAGGTAAAATCTCTATTGTGGTAATTGAACACAGCTGATGTTGGTTATATGGTATATGTGTATAGTTTCAATTTATTTATGTTTTGAATACACTTGTATAAAATATGGATGGATGATAGGAACACATTAGTGGTGGCCTACTGAGTTATGATCACATCCTACACGTGCCCCTTAGGAAACTTGATGATTTTATGGATTTAATATTAGGAAAGGTATCAGACTCAGGGGATGAACCATAATGAGAAAGGAAGTCACACTACATTAGATAGATGGAAAATTGAACTAGGGTTCATTTACACTAATTTTGATTTTCTTTTTTGGATTTTGATTACATACTTATATTATCGGGACACGATCAAACATGCATGTTTTTGAAAGTTGAAAATGACATGTATACATTATATGGTTTTCTAGATATTTTTTTAGGATTGTTATTACAATTATTTCATTTTGGATTTTACTATGTTTTTTAGACCAATACAACGTAGTTAAATTTTCCTATTATTATTACTATCACTAGAGGGTATAATATACCTACTAACACCCAATAAAATCACACTTCGTGTCGAAAACATTTCGAATATGTGTAGGTGCACCTATGTCCCGGTGTCCCTCTAGCCCATAGCTTATCTTATCTGTTCTTGATTCAAGAGGTTATAGTTCAAACCATTGTATTTTCAAATTCCCTGATGATTTTTAAAAAATATTGATAAAATTAAAAAACATCACATATCAATTCCAAATAAGGATAAACATAGTGGTTTACCAAACTTCCATGAAATAATGGTGTAAAATTAAAATTGACTATTTATTCAATAAAAACACCTCTAATATATTGTTTTTTTATAACACCCACAGTCACACCTACTGTATTTACAAAATTTTGATTTATTTTAATTCAATTCAATGATGTGATAGACACATTATCATGGATATCAATTCGCTATTTAAAAAATAAGTCATTTACATGGGTGTAGATTATAATTTTATTTTTATAGGAAGTAGGAGACAGAAATACTCGCATTCTATCATATTTTATTTCCATATAAATCATTCAATAAATGAATCACTAATATAGCTCAAGTGAGAGAAAAATATTTGGTCAATATTTTCCTTTTCAAACTTGAACCGAATTGTAACCCTATCCCAAATACACTCATTAAATTTATATTTTCTCATTTTAAGATAAAATAAATATTCATTAGAATATTGGGAGTAGAATATAATTGGGTTCTTCTAATTTTTCTAGTCATTTGAATACAAATTACCTTAAAGATGATGATTCCTTCAATGATATTTTTTCGTTGTTCCATGGATTAGTATTCATGTGATAATTTTTATTTCTCCCACATCTTTTGATTCTTTTAAATCAATAATATTCATGATTTTCATATATTTCATTTCTAGGTTTTTAGTTTTCTTATTCATATTACATTTTTTTAAAGATAAACACTAATGATAAATATTTACAAAAAGATATTTATTTAACGTAGATTTCATTATAAAAAACAATAGGCATAAAATTAGTTCATAGGGTTCATATGTATTTCCTAAAACCAAAAAAATCATATTTAATGAATGGGTAAAATTACATAAGGTTTCATATAAACTGATATAGAATTGAATATATTATTTAAGGATATTTTTCTATTATTTTATTCAAATATAATTTATCGAAAATCATTAATTTCATTAATATTCATGTTAATATTCATATATTGTGGTTGTTTAATGATATTGAGGTCATAAATATATGAATTTATCATTTTATGTACAAATATTTATAAATATATAATGTTTTAGATTATATTGATTAAAATTTTAATATAAATTTTACTAAAAATATTCTTATTTTTATTATTTATTTTCTTTACAAAATATTTTAATTTTAATAAAACATCGCACCTTTAACTTTTTTTCTTTAATTTTTTGAGTCAAAACCTATAATAATATGAGTAATATTAGCACATCCCTGAGTGAATAATCTAGTACAACCATGCCTTCCACCAAATCATACCAGGAAAAAAATGATTACACCCAAAGCAATATTTAGTTTTGGAGTGATAAAGATTTTCTAGATAAGTTTTGGAATTTTGGAATGGTGAATTGGAAATTTCAATACTTGAACTAGATGGTGACATTTCACAAGAACTAATAATATTATAGATCCAAAAGTGATGTGTACAATGGATCATGCAATCACACTTGGGGTTAATCCATTATGACTTGTTTTACTGAATTATTTTTATTTTATTTAACCCACAGAAAACCCTTATCACCTATTAGGATAATTAGATAATTTATTCAACGAAAACAATAAATGGAACATAGAACACTCCATTTTCAAAAGGATCGATACTAAGACCTATTTCTTTGATGCAACCGATTATACCTCTCGGTTAGAAATTCCTCTCTTTATGTAGATTTTTACATCCAAGGAAAGTCCCATTCTATTGAACAACAAGTCTCACAGTGTTACAATCCATAGTCCCACTAGAGTTCACAAGTTACCATCTACACAAGTGACTCCTGAGTCCAAAGAGAGGGTCATTATACTAAATCTCGTATTGTTACCAACATCCCACTGGACAGCTCCTGAGTCCAATTAGATGCTTTTTCTAGTTCAACGTTTCACAAAATACTAACACAATCTTGTGTTACAAAATATGTGATACACTTATTGGGTGATCACTTGATCTTACTCCGTGTGCTTGAGGGATAACACTATCTCATGTACAATTCAAGAACCTTTTCTCTGGTACTATTCTTATACAAATAATATTCATTTGTTGTAAATGGTCATCTACCACAGTACATCATTTCTCAATAAAATATGTTTTTCAATTCAATACCTAGACTCAATGATCATTTAATAATTTGGATATAAAAGTCTTGTTAAATAAGGCTATGTATTTGGTCTTAAATAATTGCAGACAGATCATACAATGTATATTGCATATGCACCATTAAACCTTCATGCATGAACATAAGTTGATGGATGTCTCATTTTTCAGGAATGTATAAACAATTCTTTGCCATCTTTATTTTGTGAAATAATATAAATACACAATCTCATCAATATAATTGAACTATTTATTTCAAGAATACCCACCTGCACTTCCTCTGTTCATATGTATGGAATCATCACAAATAATTCATATATGGATACTGGATATATGATACAACATATATCAATTTATAAGTCCCATAGTAATTGTTCCTCACATATGATTACATTATTCCAATAATTCACATCAAACACCCTTCATGTATGCATGCATAAACTACTTATTATAATGATATATGCAAGAGCATGCATACATGAATTTGAATTCACACAAAAACAATATGTTCATTGTTCCAATCTTAATAGTAAATGAGTGCAAATCAAACTAATTCCTCAAACACATATTTTTTCATTCTAGAGTATGTAGTGTCTCAAGGGTGACACTAGTGCAGAAAACGTTATTTACATCACCATTTTTTACATCAGTTATATATAACAGACGTGATAATATCTGAAAAGTGGTTTTTTACGTCGGTTATTTTATAACCGACGTAAAAAATGCTGTGAGTAAATTTTTAACGTCGGTTATTTTAATAAACGACGTTACAAATCATGCACATTCGTTTTTTACGTTGGTTATAAATTAAAAGACGTAAAAAACAAAGAATGTGGTTTTTTACGTCAGCAATTTGATAAATAACATAAAAAACAAGATATCTATGAGTATTATACATCGGTTATTTTATAACCGACGTAAAAAACACGTCTTTTGAGGTTTTTTGGATGTCGGTTCTTCGATAACATACATAACAAAACCACCCGCGGATGTTTTTTACATAGGTTATACAATAACTGACGTAAAAAACTATGCTTTCAGATGTATTTTTTACGTCGGTTATTATATAACTGACGTAAAAAACCATCATGTGGAATTTTTAACATCGGTTATAAAATAACCGACGTAAAAAAATCTGTATCTGATACATGTATAATGTCGGTTATTGTAATAACAGATGTTATATATGTAAAAAAACATTTTATGAAATCGGTTATTAAATAACAGACGTTATAAAACATTTAAAAAATTAACAAGCCTCGTGGATTGTCATTTACGATTTTTCGATCGACAGTTCGGCAGCTCGTCTCTCTCGCACGGTAAACCCTAATTGCCTCGTCGATCTCACTAGATTAAGCTCGTTTTTTCTTCATCGTTTGTCATCATTACTCTCCTCGGATCTATCATCTCAACTCGTAACACTCAAGTAAGCCTTCCATGAATTTAATTCGTTCGTTTTTTTTCGGATAGTCTATATTTATTTTTTGCGATTTTTGTTTTTAAACAAGGTATGATTCTTCGATTTCGAACCCTCTTACCTCTTTCTTCCATCATCATTTTATTTATCATCCCCATATCTATTAGATCGACTCGCAATATTCACATAAGCCTCAACTACTTCTATTTAGTTTTTTTATCGTGAATGCCCGACATTGATGGTAATTTTTGTTGTCATTGACAACTAATGATCTAATTCACCTATATTACTGCATAGAATGGTTATTGATTTAATGTACAAATTTGGAAATGATATTTCATGTGTTGTTGTTGCTTATGTTTATCCTCTTTTATATGAGAATCTATTAGACATAAAATGAATGGATGTTGACCACTATGGCCCTTCGATGCATTGCTATGTCTCGTGATTTCAAATAAAAATCGGTTCTGCTGAGGGATTACCCTAGTATTTTTTGAGGCCATGTCCAAGGCCTTGACAATATGTTGACGATTTCTAGAATTATCCATTACCTCGTTATGATATTAGTTGTCGAGAAAACTTGTGATCATTTGACTAGTTGAATATCTATGGTTATTTTTAATTATCATACGATCATTTAAATAGCCATATTTAATAATATTAAATTCCATCTATTTCATGATGAATTATATATTAAATGCATGTGTTTTTAGTTGTTCACCATGCCGAGTTTTTATCTGTAAACCATTGTTTTGGGGGTTGTCTGGGGGGGTTGGGGGTTGTCCAGAGGGTTGGGGGTGTCCAGGGGGGTGTCCAATGGGGTGGGTGGGTGAGGGGGATATCCAAGGGGGTGGAGGCCTATCAAGAGGGTTTTTGGGGTTGTTCGGCGGGGTGGGGGCTGTCTAGAGGGTTGGGGGTGTCCAAGGGGGTCAGGGGTTGGGGTGGTGTCCAGGAGGGGTGGGGGGATGTTTGGAGGGGTGGGGTGCTATCCAGGGGGTGGGGGCTGTCCAAAGGGTTGGCAGGTGTCCAGCGGGGTGTCCAAGGGGGTAGGGGGTGGGGGTGGTGTCCAGGAGGGGTGGGGGTTATGTCTTGAGGGGTGGGGGTTGTCCAGGGGCTGGGGGCTGTCCAGAGTGTTGGGGGTGTCCAAGGGGGCGTCCAAGGGGGTGTCCAAGGGAGTGGGTGGGTGTGGGGGGCTGTCCAAGGGGGTGGGAGCCTGTCTAGAGGGTTTGGGGGGTTGGCCGGGGGGTGGGGGGTTGTCCAGAGGGTTGGGGGTGTCCATGGGGGTGTCCAAGGGGGTGGGTCTATGTGTGTGTGGGGTGGGGGGTGCTGTCCAAGGGTGTGGTGTAACGCCCCAACCCCAGTTACCTAGTTTCGGTGCATTATTGCGTAACGTTGGCATGATCACAAAAGATAAAGTCTCGAAAGACCGATTAGTTTAGTAGTCTTGGAAACACTAGATAAATTCATATGTCTTACATTACATCAAAAATTAAACTGAAACTAAATAAACATCATGTCTTCATATCCCCTCATACCATCCCTGCAGGTCATTCATAATATACTTCATCACATCTTAGAAAAATTAAAACATGAAAAGGGGTGAGCTCAGATGCTTTGTAAGGATAAAAATATAGCGGAAGCATTCATAAATATACATAAACATTTAAGGCAATGTATAACTAAAATATAGCGGAAGCATTAAATAACCACTTTCATAATGATGGAATTCATAATTCTAGACCATCATAACCACGTAGCCAAGGCATCGTTCCAAGACCACATATAAGATTTTGTCAAGGCCTCGTTCCAAGACACTAGTTTGTCTAATGAGACCTGTCGATGCATCGAGGAGCTATAGCAGGCTCCACCCGTCACATATTATGTCCAATGAATTTATCATTGGAAAAATGGTATTTAAACACTTAGGAATACCATTTTTTAAAATACCATTTGAAATTAATTGCGGCATCAAAATACCAGTTCAATTTTTAGAAGATACTTACATTTAATATTGCTCAAATATACTCTAGTGTTTTTCTGAAAACATTATGAAAGCTTCTAAAAAAATAACTAATACTAAGACTTCTCGATGGATTACATGCCATGATGGGTCCACGCCCAATCCCTTCCTGTCTACCACACTCAAGAGTCGGTTTTTCTGAAAACAATTTTCAGCATGCATTAAATACATATTCATTTTCACTAGGTTTTCATATATTAAAACTCATAAAAAACATTTTATTCATACCATTTTTAATACCAAAATAAAAGAAAAATAAAACATGGTATTTTTTTCATTTCAAAAAAGTAATGGCCTGTAGAGGATGCCGAAACTCTAATAATGGTCACGGGGGTGGAGAAGTCGTTGTCACCGCAAACATACGACAAGAAAAACATTCCAATTATCTGTTTAGTAAAATGATTTGCATAAAAATATTCCTTTTGAATAAACATAAAAGTCATAGGGGTTTATACACCGTAAAAAAGATATTTGTGTTTAAAACAAAATATGTCTCAATGAATGGAGATTGAGACGAAGTCCCTTACAAAGATCATTTTTAAATAAAATAGATCTATTATGTGTATTCGCAATAATTACACATAAATAAAGTACAAATACAAGATGTGACATAATAATATCATGTTATAATTTGAAAGTAGGAGATTAACCCAATGAACGAAAATTGGGTGAAGTAGTTCTCTTACAAAGATCATTTTTTAAATAATATAGATCTATTATTTGTATTCACTATATGTACACATAAAGAAAGTAAAAATACAAGATATAATTTAATAATATCATGACATAATTTGAAAGTTGGAGATTAACCCAATGAATAGAAATTGGGTTAAGAAATTTCCTTAAAAAGATCATTTTATAAATAAAATAGATCTATTATGTATTTTCACATTAATTACACATAAAGAAAGTAAAAATAAAAGATATAACATAATAATATCATGACATAATATGAAAGTAGGAGATTAACCCAATTAATGGAAATTGGGTTAAGAAGTTCCCTTACCTCGTGTCCGACTTGACTCGACCGTTATTTAACCTCCTAAATAACAAAATAGATTTAATTTATAATTTCTTAAGAACCTTTTTCAAGTTTATTATTCCTTTTATATCACTTATTACAATGTTATGAACATTATATTATTATTTATGATAATAACGGTCGTTTTGTCGATCTTTGGTACTTCAGTCAAAAATAAACTTCTTATAATTACAAGTTGTTCATGTGGTAAAATATCCATTATATCCAGAATTATATTCATGATATCATATATATCATATATATCCAGTATATACTTGAATTTATAATATTACATAACATTTAGAGGTAAGAAATGAAATTCACCGTTCATGGAGACGGTAAGCCGTACGTACGCATGAACACTACTTTCATTTCTATTTCATATTTAATGGAATGAAATTATAATTATATAAATTTATACTATAATTCTAGTATAATAAAATGTATAATACCATATACTCCATCCTTTACACATCCCACATATGGAATTAACGATTCAAATCACTTTGAGGGGGCGGTAGTCCGCACTTCCTAAAATGAATTTATCGCGTTTACCCATAATGGAAATCATAAAGGAATGCCATAAATGAAAAAGACAGAATCATAAGGAAACAAAAATAATAATAATATATATCCCATATAAAAATAGTTTCATCATAATGGCCTCCATGAGAGGTGGTAGGAGAAGATAAAACAATCATTGTTTCGTGAGGCAGTAACTCACCCCCCACAGAAACAATATGTTCTTTAACCATTAGACGAAGGTGTGTGTAAGTGTAAATAAAATCATTGTCATAACAACATCCTAGTATATTTAAGATACTATTTTTGTTACAAAAGAAAATAATAAAAAGATTTTTATGTGGTTGGAGAAGCAAAATAAAACAATAGAACATAAGGGAAGACATTACATTAAAATCGGGTAACTCTTTTTGATTTGAGCCAAAGGATTCCTTGGGAAAAATTATGCACAAAGTGAGTCTTATAAGAGTAATAGAGGGAAGTTGAGAGAGTATTTGGGCAGAGGTTGGCCGAGCCAAAAGGATTTGAAGGTGTGAGTAAGGTGGTAGTGGTGGGGGCCTTTTATAAGAGGAGAGGAGGGGCACTCTTTGTAAGTCATGAAATTTTACTTTATTATATAATGAGTTTATGATTTTAAAGGTCCAAAACTTATATATTTCTAGGATAAGGTGATAATTGTTCTAAATTTACTCATCCAATAGGTTTTTGACAAGTGTAAGTCTTAGATTTTACATTAACGTTTTATTTTATTTAAATCGTTAATTAATGAGGTAATCGCTGCATCATCATGGTGTTATAAATAATTTAATTTATTTAATATCTAAAAATAAAAAAAAATTATCATGATGTAGGAAAGCGTTTTATCTTTCTAATGAATATTTATAGTAAAAAATATGAAATGTATAACCCCATTTAAAAATTGTTTTAGTAAAATAACTCATGTTTGTGACATTTTTATTTTAACATTAAATAAAAAGTTTTTAATGTCATTTTCCTACCAAAGTGGCTCTATGGGGTCCCCAAGTTGACCCATAGATTTTCATGGTCGGCCATGACTCATAAAATAGGGATAGGACAAGTGTAATGGTATTTTCATATTTTTATAATATCATTTTTACTTTAAATTTCACTAATTACCTTTAATTGTGATTAATTAAACTTAAAAGTTACTATTCACCAAAAATAATTTTAATATCATTGAACCACATTTTTCTTCTAAATGAAAACCATGTATGTCAGATTTTTGAAAATCAAATCACAGAAGTGGTAATGTTTCATTTAAACGAAAAATTAGTTTTTTAACTACAACTTAGTGGTTTCACTATTCATCAAAAATTGATGTTTTTCAGAACAATTCCTAAATTTCACCCTAAGCTATAATCGATATTCGAAATTCAAAAATGATGTCTATTTTAAAATATTACAAAAATATAAGTTGAATTAATTAATTTTATAATTATTTCCCATTGTCACAACAAATAGTGTGTTTTTATGAAACAATATATATCAAAATATTGACAATTGTTTATGTCCAATTTCAAAGTGGAATTAATTATAATGAAGACCATTGGATAAAATGATAAAAATATATTCTAATTATACTTTAAATCCACTCAATAGTATAATTTATCACTATAAATTATTTTTAATAAAAAAGTTGTTTTTAAGTATTTTTCACTATTCATAAAAAATTGGAAGTTCTCAGAAAATTACAAAAAATTCAAATTAGGATAATTTCGATATTCCGAATACAAAAATAAAGTACATTTTGAAATATAAAATTTATATAATTTCAAAAATCAGGTATTACTATTCATAATGATTACGTTTATTGGTCATAGTGTGTTGAATCTCGAACCAGCGTACAATGCAAGCTATTGCATTATTGAAAGAGAAGTGTATCGTGGAAGCTCAGGGTGTTACATTCTCCCATCCTTAAATAAATTGCGTCCTTGAAATTTGAAATTTTACTTTGAAAATAAAAGTGTGAAAATAGAAAACAACTTTGTGGAAAGCCCACATCGGAAATAAGGTAAAAAAAATTTAGCCTTAATAAGAGGGAAATGGAAATGAAAAAGTCACCACCAAATTATAATCTCGATAAAGAGAACATTTGTGGAAATTAGAGACATATAATTGGAGGAAAAAAGTAAATATTTGTAGGGAGTGATTGAGGTCATCAATCACAAAAAATTGTAAAATTGAGGGCCTCAAAGCATTCAATTTATGTTGATTTAAAATATTATCAGTTCAACAAGACATAAGGTATTAGGACAACACATTTTTTGTTTAAATATCCCTTTACTAATGTTTAAGAATTTATTTATTCATAGAATAAGAGATAGGTATATATATATTTATGCTTGACAAGTAGAGTTTCAACCTTCAACTAATTTCTACCACAAACTCATCTTTCACTCAAAAAGATAATGGAACTCAAAAATATGATATTTATCCTAATCGTACAAGGTTCAAAATATAAACACATTCCATTTATATTAGGAAAACTATTTTTTAGTAACCAGGGACTTACGTTAGGCTAGTGGTAGGTAATAAAGGCATGTCACACTATGGTTGTGTGTTTGATTCCTCTAGCTTTGTCCGACGTGGCGGGTTATCCCCCAACGTGTAGGTTGTATTTTTCCTAAAAGTATAGTATTATAATATTCCAAAAATAATCTTCAAAAAAAATATAACCTTAAACAATACTATCCAATGTTAAACATAATTCTTTCCAACCTTTATAGTTATGCAAAATACCTCTATCTAGACTTTCTCTAAAAGGTTTCTAAATTCCAAAATCAGTTGTAACATTAGATTCCCCAAACAAAGTAATGTATCTCTTATTGTCACATACTAAAAATATGATTACCTTCATAATATTAAATCCTTAATGAAAACAAAAAGTATTGAAGTACATTCCTTATATATATCACATTATTTTTATTACCAGAAAAAAATCCTTGAGTCCAAAAGCACCAATACATTAATTATTCCACATCAACTGTAGTAACAGCATAAGTTTGGCCTTGATCCCTTGGCCTTTTCTGGGGTAATTTCCCTGACGTTTAGAACATTCATTTTCATAATTCCCCATTTCTCTACAATTGTTGCATTCAACATTGATAGCCTCTTTCTTTCCCTTGCATTCACGATTCGGGTGACCTTTCTCTCCCCATTTATAACAAACTCCCATTCCTTTTAGGAAAGTACCATGGTAATTCTTCCAACAATTATCGCATAATGGAAAATCATTCTTTCCCTTTTTCCCTTTATCTATCTCTTGTTCCACTGTTCTCTTTTTCTCTTTCTTTACTTTGTTGTCAACAGACTTAGAGAATTCCTTTTCTGTTTTGATAGCACACGAGACAATATCTTCATACGATGAGAAGGATTGTAATACTAAAACTCGACGGAGAAATGGTTTTAACCCATAAAAGAAACGATCAATCTGACTTCTTGGGTTACCTATATAATCTGCAGCATACCTCGCTAACCATGTATAGTTAGACTCATATTTTGCGACATTCTCATCCTCCTTCTACCCCAGACTCAGATATTGCCTTTCCATATCTGCTCGATTGTCATGTGGAAAGTATATTTCTAAGAAAATTTCCTTTTCCATACTTGATACTTCTTTATCTTACTTTGTGTATTGAATCAGGGACCACCATTGATCGGCATCACTAGTGAGGTGGTAAACTGCCATGATAACCTTCTCCCTTTCGCTACTCCCCAAGGCGTGGAATATTTTCTTTAAGGAGTTTATCCATTGCTCAGCTACTAATGGATTTGTACCCCCATTAAATATTGGTGGTTGTTGCCTCATTAAGCGGTCTAACATTGATCCCGCACATTGCGGATCAGGGTGCTCCATACGAGTAAGGTTATTATTCAAAACCTGAGTGAGTTGTCCCAGTATGGTGATAAGGGGATCAGCACCAGTTGTATCTCCAGCTCCACAATAGTTATCTTGAGCAGGAGGGCAATCCCTACGTGGAGTTCGTGCATTTATACGGTTTCCATTCCTCCCACTAGGCACCATTTCTAAACAATGGCATAAACTAGATTAGTTTATGAATCAAAATACATAATTCCATACTTGTAAAACACTTAACATAAATTGAACAATTTATGGATATAATCCATAATCATAAACTTTTTTCCTTTGAAGAAGTATATACTCATAAACCCTTCCTAATGGTTTGTAATGAAAATGAGATTTCTCCTAAGCAAATCCCTCGGGAGTGTCGTAACCAAGAGTGAAGCAAGGCTTGTTGTTGTGCACCAGTTCCCGTTCGATTCTAGCTCAAAGCTGTGTTTTCGGGTTTTACCCCTAGGTACATCTGTGCCAGAGCTGCCTCTACCTGCTCATATCCATATAGGGATGTATTTCTCAGAAAATCATACAATCTCTATAAAACCAAAATTCTAGGAAGTTCTTCTATACTAATCCACAAAGTCTATCATAGGGCTATGTTATCTAATAAGATTTTATCTAAATATAGCTTCCAAGGTTAGTATTAAACTACCTCTAATACCAACTGTAACACCCCGACCCCAGTTACCCAGAGTCGGTGAATTATTGCGTAACATTGGCATGATCACAAAAGATCAAGTCTCTAAATACTGATTAGTTTAGTAGTGTTAGAAACAATAGATACATTCATAAGTCTTACATTTCATCATAAAGTAAAAAAACTAAAAAATAATCCTGTCTTCATATCCCCTCATACTGTCCCTACAGGTCATTCATAATATACTTCATCACATCCGGGAAAAATTAAAACATTGAAAGGGGTGAGCTTAGATGCTCAGTAAGGGTAAAAATATAGCGGAAGCTTTAATAAATAAACATAAACATTTAAGGCAATGTATAACTACAAAAATCCTTTTAAACTTGAACTTTAGCATAATATGGAAAAAGTAAAATGAAATAATGCCATTTACTTATTCACATGGATATTCTACTGGTCGAATAATCACATGAAATATCAATAACCACTTTCATAATGATGGAATTAATAATGCCAGACTATCATAACCACGTAGCCAAGGCCTCGTGCCAAGACCACAAATAAGATTTTGTCAAGTCCTCATGCCAAGACACTAGATTGTCTCATGAGACCTGTCGATGCATCGAGGAGCTATAGAGGGCTCCGCCCGTCACGTATTAAGTCCAATGCATTTCTCATAGGAAAATGGTATATAAACACTTAGGAATACCATTTTTTAAAATACCGTTTGAAATTAATTGTGGAATCAAAATACCAGTTCAATTTTTAGAAGATACTTTTAAAATTGCTCAAATATACTCCAGTGTTTTTCTGAAAACATTATGGATGCTTCTAAAAACAAAATAATTAATTCTGAGACTTCTCGACTGATTACATGCCATGATGGGTCCACGCCCAATCCCTTCCTGTCTACCACACCCGAGAGTCAGTTTTTCTGAAAACATTTTTAAACATGCATTAAATACATATACATTTGCACTGGGTTTTCATATATTAAAACTCATAAAAAACATTTGATACATACCATTTTCAATACAAAAATAAAAGAAAAGTAAAAAATGGATTTTTTTTTATTTAAAAAAAGTAATGGCTTGTAGAGGAGGCTGAAACTCAAATAATGGTCACAGGGGTGGAGAATTTGTTGTTGCTACAAACGTACGACAAGAAAAACATCACGTTTTTTCCTTTAGAAAAATGCTTTGTATAAAAATATTCCTTTTGAATAAACATAAAAGTAAAAGGGGTTTATACACCGTATAAAAGAAATTTGTGTATAAAAGTAAATATGCCTCAATGAATGGAGATTGTGACGAAGTCCCTTACAAAGATCATCTTTAAATAAAATAGATCTATTATGTGTATTCACTATATGTACACATAAAGAATGTACAAATAAAAGATATGACATAATAATAAGATGACACAATTTGAAAGCAGTAGATTAACCCAAAGAACGAAAATTGGGATAAGAATATCTCTTACAAAGGTCAATTTATAAATAAAATAGATCTATTATTTGTATTTACTATAAGTACACATAAAGAAAGTAAAAATTCATGATATAACAGAATAATATCATGACATATTTTGAAAGTAGGAGATTAACCCAAAGAATGGAAATTGGGTTAAGAAATTCCCTTAAAAAGATCATTTTTTAAATAAAATATATCTATTATGTGTATAAACTATAAGTACACATAAATAAAGTAAAAATACAAGATATAACATAATAATATCATGACATAATTGGAATGTAGGAGATTAACCCAAAGAATGGAAATTGGGTTAAGAAGTTCCCTTACCTCGTGTCCAACTTGACTCGACCGTTCCTTAACCTCCTAAATAATATAACAGAGTTAATTTATAATTTCTTAATATCCTTTTTAAAGTTTATTATTCCTTTTATATCACTTATTACCATGTTATTAACATTATATAATTATTTATGTCAATAACGGTCATTTTGTCTATCTTTGGTACTTGAGTCAAAAATAAACTTCTTATAATTACAAGTTGTTAATGTGGTAAAATATCTATTATATCCAGAATTATATTCATGATGTAGATATCATATATATCATATATATATCCAGTATATCCATGAATTTATAATATTACATAACATTTAGAGGTAAAAAAAGGAAATGCATCGTTCATGGAGACGGTAAGCCGTACGTACGCATGAACGCTACTTTCATTTTATTTCGTATTTAATGGAATGAAATTATAATTTTATAAAGGTATAATATAATTCCAGTATAATAAAATTTATAATACCATTTAATCCATCATTTACACATCCCACATATGGCATTAACGATTCAAATCACTTTGAGGGAGCGGTAGTCCGCACTTCCAAAAATGAAATTATCACGTTTACCCATAACAGAAATCATAAAGGAATGCCATAAATGAAAAATACAGAATCATAAGGAAACAAAATATAATATATATCATATATAAATATAGTTTCATCATAATGTCCACCATGAGAGGTGGTAGGAGAAGATAGAACAATCATCGTTTCGTGAGGCAGTAACTCGCCACCGACAGAAACAGTATGTTCTTTAACCATTAGACGAAGGTTTGTGTAAGTGTAAATAAAATCATTGTCATAAAAACATCCTAGTATATTTAAGATACTGGTGTTGTTACAAAATAAAATAATAAAATGATTTTAGGGGGTTGGAGAAACTAAATAAAACAATAGAACATAAGGGAAGATATTACATTAAAATCGGGTAACTCTTTTTGATTTGAGCCAAAGGATTCCTTGGAAAGAATTATGCCCAAATTGAGGCTTCTAGGAGTAATAGAGGGAAGTTGAGAGATTATTTGGGCAGAGGTTGTCTGAGCCAAAAGGCGTTGAAGGTGTGAGTAAGGTGGTAGTGGTGGGGGCCTTTTATAAGAGAAGAGGAGGGGCACTCTTGGTAAGTCATGAAATGTTACTTTATTATATAATGAGTTTCGGATTTTAAAGGTCCCACACTTATATATTTAGAGGATAAGGTGATAAGGGTTCAAAATATACTCATCCAATTAGTTTTTGACAAGTGTATGTCTTATATTTTACATTATCTTTTTATTTTATTTAAATCGTTAATTAATGAGGTAATCACTGTATCATCATGGTGTCATAAATAATTTAATTTATTTAATATCTAAAAATTATAAAACAATTATCATGATGTTGGAAAGCGTTTTATCTATCTAATGAATATTTATAGTCAAAAATATGAAATGTATAACACCATTTAAAAATTGTTTTAGTAAAACAACTAATGTTTGTGACATTTTTATTTTAACATTAAATAAAAAGTTTTTAAGGTCATTTTCCTACCAAAGTGGCTCCATGGGGTCCCCAAGTTGACCAATCAATTGTCTTGGTCGGCCATGACTCATAAAATAGGTTTAGGACAAGTGTAATGGTATTTTTATATTTTTATAATATCATTTTTACCTTAAATTTCACTAATTACTTTTAGTCGTGATTAATTAAACTTAAAAGTTACTATTCACAAAAAAAATTATTTTAATATAATTGACCCACATTTTACTTCCTAATGAAAACCATGTTTGTCAGATTTTTTAAAATCAAATCACAGATGTGGTAATGTTTCATTTAAAAGAAAAATTATTTTTTTAACTACCACTTAGTGGTTTCACTATTCATCAATATTTGATGTTTTTCAGAACAATGCCAAAATTTCACCCTAAGATATAATCGATATTCCGAATTAAAAAATGATGTCTATTTTACAATATTAAAAACACATAAGTTGCAGTAATTAATTTTATAATTAATTCCTGATGTCGCAATAAATAGCGTTTTTTTAAGAAATAATATATATCAAAAGATTGACAATTGTTTATGTCCAGTTTCAAAGTGAAATTAATTATAATGAACACCATTGGATAAAATGGTAAAAATATATTCTAATTATACTTTAAAACCACTCAATAGTATAATTTATCGCTCTAAATTATTTTGATTAAAAAAGTAGTTGTTAAGTATTTTTCGTTATTCATAAAAAATTGGATGTTCTCAGAAAATTACAAGAAATTCAACATAGGATAATTTCGATATTCCGAATAAAAAAATGAAGTACATTTTGAAATATAAAATCTATATAATTTAAAAAATTGTGTATTACAATTCATAACGACTACTTTTATTGGTCACGGTGTGTTGATTCTCGAACCTGTGTACAATTCATGCTATTTCAGTATTGAAAGAGAAGCGTATCTTGGAAGCTCGGTGTGTTACATTCTCCCCAACTTCAATAAATTCCTTCCTCGTAATTTGAAATTTTTCTTTGAAAATAAAAGGTTTAAAATAGAAAATAACTTTGTGGAAAACCCACATCGGAAATAAGGTTAATAAAATTTAGCCTTAATAAGAGGGAAATAGAAATGAAAAAGTCACCACCAAATTATAATCTCGATAAGGAGAACATTTGTGGAAATTAGAGACATATGATTGGAGGAAAAACATAAATATTTGTAGGGAGTTATTGAGGTCATCAATCACAAACAAGTGTAAAATTGAGGGCCTCAAAGCCTTCAATTTATGTTGATTTAAAATATTATCAGTTCAACAAGACATAAGGTATTAGGATAACACATTTTTTGTATTAATAACCCTTTACTAATGTTTAAGAATTTATTTATTCATAGAATAAGAGATAGGTATATATATATTTATGCTTGACAAGTAGAGTTTCAACCTTCAACTAATTTCTACCACAAACTCATCTTTCACTCAAAAAGATAATGGAACTCAGAAATATGATATTTATCCTAATCGTACAAGGTTAAAAATATTAACACGTTCCATTTATATTAGGAAAACTATTTTGTAATAACCAGGGACTTCTTGTAGGCTAGTGGTAGGTTATAAAGGCATGTCGCACTATGGTTGTGGGTTCGATCCCTATAGCTTTGTCCGACGCAACGGGTTATCCCCCAACCTGCAGGTTGACCTTTTCCTAAAATTATTGTATTATAATATTCCAAAAATAATCTTCAGAAATGTTTTAACCATAAACAATACTATCCAAAGTTCAACTTAATTCTTTCCAACCTTTATAGTTATCCAAAATACCTCTTTGTAGACTTTCTCTAAAACTCCTCTAAATTCCAAAATCAATTTTAACATCAGATTCCCCAAACAAAGTAATGTTTCTATTATTGTCAAATAATAAAAATATGATTCCCTTAATCATATTAAATCCTTAATGAAAACACCAAGTATTGCAGTACATTCCTTATATATATCACATTATTTTTATAACCTGAATATAATCCTTGAGTCCAAAAGCACCAATACATTAATTATTCCACTTCAAATGTAGTAACAACATAAGCTTGGCCTTGATCCCTTGGCCTTTTTATGGGTAAGTTTCCCTGATGCTTAGGACATTCATTTGCATAATGCCCCATTTCTCTACAATTGTAGCATTCAACATTGATAGCCTCTTTCTTTCCCTTGCAATCACGAGCCTGGTGACCTTTTTCTCCACATTTATAACAAACTCCCATTCCTTTTAGGTAAGTACCAGGGGTGATTCTTCCCACAATTATCGCATAATGGAAAATCCTTCTTTCCCTTTTTCCCTTTATCTATATCTTGTTCCACTGTTCTCTTCTTCTCTTGATTTACTTTATTGTAATCAAACTTAGAGAATTCTTTTTCTGTCTTGATAGCACACGAGACAATATCTTCATATGATGAGAAGGATTGTGATACTAAATCTCGACGGAGAAATGGTTTTAACCCATCAAAGAAATGATCAATCTGACTTCTTGGGTTACCTATATAATCCTTAGCATACCTCACAAACATTGTATAGTTAGACTTATATTTTGTGACATTCTCATCCTCCTTATGCCTCAGACTCAGAAATTGCCTTTCCATGTCTGCTCGATAGTCATGTGGAAAGTATATTTCCAAGAAAATTTCCATTTCCATACATGAAAATTCTTCATCTTACATTGTGTTTTGAATCAGGGACCACCATTGATCGGCATCTCTAGTGAGGTGGTAAACTGCCATGATAACCTTCTCCCTTTCGCTACTCCCCAAGGCGTGCAATACTTTCTCTAAGCAGTATATCCATTGCTTAGCTACAAATAGATTTGTACCCCCATTAAATGTTGGTGGTTGTTTTTTCATGAAGCGGTCTAACATTGATCCTGCACGTTGCGGATCAGGGTGCTCCATACGAGTAAGGTTATTATTCAAAACCTGAGTGAGTTGTCCCAATATGGTGATAAGTTGATCAGCACCAGTTGTATCTCCATCTCCACAATAGTTATCTTGAGCAGGAGGGAAATCCCTACATGGAGTGCGTGCATTTATATGGTTTCCATTCCTCCCACTAGGCACCATTTCTAAACAATGGCATAAACTAGATTAGTTTGTGAATCAAAATACATAATTCCATACTTGTAAAACACTTAACAAAAATTGACCAATTTATGGATATAATCCATAATCATAAAATTTTTTCCTTTGAGCAAGTATATACTCCTAAACCCTTAATAATGGTTTGTAAAGAAAATGACAATTATCCTAATCATATCCCCCGGGAGTGTCATAACCAAGAGTGCAAAATGGCCTGTTGTCATGCACCAGTTCCCGTTCGAGTCTAGATCAAAGCGGTGTTTTCGGGTTTTACCCCTAGGTACATCTATGCCAGAGCTGCCTCTACCTGCTCATATCCAGACAAGGATGTATTTCTCGGAAAACTCATAAAATCTCTATAATACCAAAATTCTATGAAGTTTTTCTATACTAATCCTCAAAGTCTATCATAGGGCTATGTTCTCTAATTAGAGTTTATCTAAATCTAGCTTCCAAGGATAGTACTAAACAGCTTCTGATACAAACTGTAACGCCCCGACCCTAGTTACCCAGAGTCGGTGCATTATTGCGTAACATTAGCATGATCACAAAAGATCAAGTCTCTAAAGACTGATTAGTTTAGTAGTCTTGGAAAAACTATATACATTCCTATGTATTACATTACATCATAAAGTAAAACAAAACAAAAAAAACATCATGTCTTCATATCCCCTCATACTATCCCTGCAGGTCATTCATAATATACTTCATCACATCCTGGAAAAATTAAAACATTGAAATGGGTGAGCTTAGATGCTCGGTAAGGATAAAAATATAGTGGAAGCTTTCATAAATAAATATAAACATTTAAGGCAATGTATAACTAAAACAAAAGCCTTTTAAACTTGAACTTTAGCATAATATGGAAAAAGTAAAATTAAATAATTCCATTTACTTATTCAAATGGATATTCTACTGGTCAAATAATCACATGCAATATCAATAACCACATTCATAATGATGGAATTCATAATGCCAGACTATCATAACCACATAGCCAAGGCCTCGTGCCAAGATCACAAATAAGATTTTGTCAAGGCCTCGTTCCAAGACACTAGTTTTTCTCATGAGACATGCCGATGCATCGAGGATCTATAGCGGGCTCCACCCTTCACTTATTAAGTCCAATGCATTTCTCATAAGAAAAATGGTATATAAACACTTAGGAATAACGTTTTTTAAAATACCGTTTGAAATTAATTGTGGCATCAAAATACCAGTTCAATTTTTAGAAGATACTTACATTTAAAATTGCTCAAATATACTCTAGTGTTTTTCTGAAAACATTATAGAAGCTTCTAAAAACAAAATAACTAATTCTGAGATTGCTCGACTGATTACATGCCATGATGGGTCCACCCCCAATCCCTTCCTGTCTACCACACTTGAGAGCCGGTTTTTCTGAAAACCTTTTTAAGCATGCATTTAATACATATACATTTTAACTGGGTTTTCATATTTTAAAACTCATAAAAAACATTTTATATATACCATTTTCAATACCAAAATAAAATAAAATTAAAACATGGAAGTTTTTTCATTTAAAAAAATTAATGGCTTGTAGAGGAGGCTGAAACTCAAATAATGGTCACATGGGCGGATAATTCGTTGTCGCTGCAAACGTACGACAATAAAAAAATTCCTTTTTTTTATTAGTAAAATTCTTTGTATAAAAATATTCCTTTTGAATAAATGTAAAAGTCAAAGGTGTTTACACACCGTATAAAAGAAGTTTATGTATAAAACAAAATATGCCTCAATGAATGGAGATTGAGACGAAGTCCCTTACAAAGATCATTTTTAAATAAAATAGATCTATTATGTGTAGTCAATATAAGTACACATTATGAAAGTACAAATAAATGATAGGACATAATAATATAATGACATAATTTTAATGTAGGAGATTAACCCAAAGAACGAAAATTCAGTTAAGAAGTTCTCTTACAAATATCCTATTTTAAATAAAATAGATCTATTATGTGTATTCACTATAAGTACACATAAAGAATGTAAAAATTCAAGATATAACGTAATAATATCATGACATAATTTGAACGTAGGAGATTAACCCAAAGAATTGAAATTGGGTTAAATAATTCCCTTACAAAGATCATTTTTTAAATAAAATAGATCAATTATGTGTATTCACTATAATTACACATAAAGAAAGTAAAAATACAAGATATAACACAATAATATCATGACATAATTTGAAAGTAGGAGAATAACCCAAAGAATGGAAATTGGGTTAAGAAGTTCCCATACCTCGTGTCCGACTTGACTCGACCGTTCTTTATCCTCCTAAATAATATAACAGAGTTAATTTATAATTTATTAAGAACCTTTTTTAAGTTTATTATTCATTTTATATCACTTATTACCATGTTATGAACATTATATAATTATTTATGTTAATAACGGTCATTGTGTCTATCTTTGGTACTTGAGTCAAAAATAAACTTCTTATAATTACAAGTTGTTAATGTGCTAAAATATCCATTATATCCAGAATTATATTCATGATGTAGATATCATATATATCATATATATCCAATATATAATTTAATTAATAATATTAAATAACATTTATAGGTAAAAAAATGAAATGCACCGTTCATGGAGACGGTAAGCCGTACGTACGGATGAATGCTACTTTCATTTTTATTTCATATTCAATGGAATGAAAATATAATTATATAAAGTTATAATATAATTCTAGTATAATATAATGTATAATACCATTTACTCCATCCTTTACACATCCCACATATGGCATTAACGATTCAAATCACTTTGAGAGGGCGGTAGTCCGCACTCCCTAAAATGACATTTTCTCGTTTACCCATAATGGAAATCATAAAGGTATGCCATAAATGAAAAATATAGAATCATAAGGAAAAAAAACATAATATATATCATATATAAAAATAGTTTCATCATAATGGACACCATGAGAGGTGGTAGGTGAAGATAGAACAATCATTGTTTCGTGAGGCAGTAATTCACCACCCACAGAAACAGTATGTTCACTAACCATTAGACGAAGGTGTGTGTAAGTGTAAATAAAATCCTTCTCATAAAAACATCCAAGTATATAGAAGATACTGGTGTTTTTTTGAAAGAAAAGAATAAATATATTATAGGTGGTTGGAGAAGAGAAATAAAACAATAGAACATATGGGAAGACATTACCTTAAAATCTGGTAACTCTTTTTGATTTGAGCCAAAGGATTACTTGGGAAACATTCTGCCCAAAGTGAGGCGTCTAGTAGTATGAGAGGGAAGTTGAGAGAGTATTTGGGATGAGTTTGGCCGATCCAAAAGGCTTTGAACGTGTGAATAAGGTGGTAGTGGTGGGGCCTTTTATAAGAGGAGAGGAGGGGCACTCTTGGTAAGTCATGAAATGTTACTTTATTATATAATGAGTTTCATATTTTAAAGGTCCCAAACTTATATATATCGAGGATAAGGTGATAAGGGTCCGAAATATACTAATCCAATAGTTTTTTGACAGGAGTATGTCTTATGTTTTACATTATCTTTTTATTTTATTTAAATCATTAATTAATGAGGTAATCGATGCATCATCATGGTGTCATAAATAATTTAATTTATTTAATGTCTAAAAATTATATAAAATTTATCAGGATGTTTGAAATATTTTTATATTTATAATTAATATTTATAGTCAAAAATATGACTTGTATAACCCCATTTAATGTTTTTTAGTAAAACAACTCATGTTTGTAACATTTTTATTTTAACATTAAATAAAAAGTTATAAATGTCATTTTCCTACCAAAGTGGCTCCATGGGGAGCCAAAGTTGTCCCATGGATTTTCTTGGTCGGCCATGACTCATCCAATAGGGGTAGGACAAGTGTAAAGGTATTTTCATATTTTTACAATATCATTTTATCCTTAAATTTCACTAATTACCTTTAATCGCGATTAATTAAACATAAAAGATACTATTCGCCAAAAATTATTTTAATCTCATTGAACCACATTTTACTTCCTAATGAAAACCATGTATGTCGGATTTTAGAAAATCCAATCCCATAAGTGGTAATGTTTCATTCAAATGAAAAATCAATTTTTTAACTACCAGTTAGTGGTTTCACTATTCATGAAAAATTGACATTTTTCAGAACAATGCCAAAATTTCACCCGAAGCTATAATCGATATTCCAAATTCAAAAATGATGCCTATTTTACAATATTAAAAACATATAAGTTGCATTAATTAATTTTATAATTAATTCTTGTTGCCACAACAAATAGTGAGTTTTTAAGAAACAATATATATCAAAAGATTGACAATTGTTTATATCCAATTTCTAAGTGATATTAATTATAATGAACACCATTGGATAAAATGGTAAAAATATATTCTAATTATAATTTGAAACAACTCAATAGTATAATTTATCACTATATATTATTTTTATTAAAAAATTTGTTTTTAAGTATTTTTCGCTATTCATAAAAAATTGGAAGTTCTTAGAAAATTACAAAAAATTTAACATAGGATAATTTCGATATTCCGAATAAAAAAAATGAATAACATTTTGAAATATAAAATTTATATAATTTCAAAATGTGGGTATTACTATTCATAACAGCTACTTTTATTATTCACGGTGTGTTGAATCTCGAACCTGTGTACAATGCAAACTATTGCATTATTGAAAGAGAAGCGTATCGTGGACGCTCGGGGTGTTACATGTGGGGCCTGTCCAGAGGGTTTTGGGGGTTGTCCGTGGGGTGGGGGGGATTTCCAGGGGGTGTCCAAGGGGGAAGGGTGGGGGTGGTGTCCAGGAGGGGTGGGGGTGCTGTCTAGAAGTGTGTGGGGCTGTCTAGGGGGTGGGGGCTGTCCAGAGGGTTGGGGGTGTACGGGGGGGTGTCCAAGGGGGGGGGGGGTGGGTTTGGGTGGCTGTCCTCGAGGGTGGGGGCCTATCCAATGGGTTTTGGGGGTTGTCCGGGGGGTGGGGGCTCTCCAGAGGGTTGAGGGTGTCTAGGGGTATTGACTACTGCATCGTGGTTTCAGAGATTATGACATGATGATTTTGTTGTGATCATTGGATTTTCATTGTGATTTTCTCCATCTCAATTTTTATTTTAAATATGATTTGATTCGCAGGTTTACTCCATTTTCTCCAATTTTCTATCAACCATGTAGGCACCATGGTTTTCTTTTATTCAATGGAATTTAAAACTGTTATATCTAGCTATTTCAAGAAAAATTACATTCAAATTATGATTTTTTTCATATAAATATATATTTGTCTTATTTTTAAAATATATATAATTTTTATATTTGTAATAGGTAATAATGAGTCGAAGTTGGATTATGGCACATCGAATGAGCAATGAATATGAGGAAGGTGTTGATTCCTTTTTGGAATTTGCTAAATGAAATGTTCCAAGTAGTGACATTTTTTTCTGTCTATGCCTGAAATTTTTTAATATGAAGAAGATGAAAAGTAGAGAGATAAAAGATCATCTAATTTTTCATGGTTTTAATCCAAGTTATAGCCCTTGGATTTGGCATGGTGAATCTGGATAGAGTTTCACTGATGATGATGATTCACTAGATGGAAACTCTGATGGAATTGAAGAAATGATTTGCGATATTGTAGCAGAACTAATTGTGATAGAACCGACAGTTGCGCATCTATGTGGTGATGCTGAAAAACCATTATATCCTGGTTGTACAGATTTTATGGTTTTTTCTGCGGTGTAAATATTGATTAACATGAAGGCGAAACATGGATGGAGTGAAAGAAGTTTTACAGATCTGCTAAAAATGATGAAAGACATTCTTCCAAAAGATAACGATCTTCTAGATTCACATAACAAGGCCAAGAAAATATTATGCCTGATGGGATTGGTATATAAGAAAATACATGTATTTCCGAATGACTGCATTATATATAGGAAGGAATATGAATTTCTGTCAGAGTGTCCTAAATGTGGGACATCACGGTATAAGGTGAAAGAAAAATAACAGGCTGATGTAGATATTACAAATCCCCCTTCAAAGTTATTTTGGTATCGTCTTATAATTCATCATTTCAAAAGTTCATTTTCTAATTCACATGATGCAAAAAGGTTATGATGTCATGCTGATGAGCGGGTATGTGATGGAAAAATACGTCATCCAGCTGATTGTCAATAATAGAATAAAAATGATGTGTAGTATTCTACATTTGGTAATGAAATTAGAAATCTCAAACTATGGTTGTGCACAGATGGAATGAATCCATACCAAACCCTATGTAGCCCACATATTTCATGGCCTGTTTTATTGGCAATTTTCATCCTCTCTCCTGAAGTTTGTATGAAGCACAAATATGTCATGTTGCATATAATGATCTCTGGTCCAAAGAAACCCGACAATGATATTGATTTTTACTTGTCACCGTTGATTGATAATTTGAAACTGTTATGGGATGATGTTATTAGGGTCTATGATTCTTATAAAATGGAATATTTTCAACTACATTCAGTACTTCTTTTCACTATAAATGACTTCCCAGTGTATGGAAATATTTCTGGATACAGTGTTAAAGGGAATAAAGCATGTCCAATTTGCGAACAACATACGTCATATTTTCAATTGCATCATGGGAGGAAACCAGTGTACATGGGTCATCAAAATTGTTTGCATATGGATCACCCTTATAGAAGACTAAAAAAGGCAATCAATGGCTCACAAAAATTTGATACTGCTCCAAAACCTTTATCCCATGATCTGTATTTTGAGAGGGTGAAACACCTTGATGTGACATTAGGAAAGATACAGAAATATGGTAATGATAGACATATTTGGAAGAAAAGGTCAATATTTTATGAGCTACCATATTAGAGGTATCATAAAGTTAAACCTAATATTGATGTCATGCAGGTGGAGAAGAATATCTGTGATTTTTTTATTGGAACATTGTTTGATATTAACGGAAAGACAATAGATGGGTTGAATGAAAGATTAGACTTACTATCAATGTGAATACGTTTAGAGTTAGCTCCCACTCCAAATGGAAGAGGAACAATTCTTCCCATGGTTTGTCATACATTATCGAAGAGGGAGAAAATTAGCTTTTGTTAGTGTATTCATGATATCAAAGTGCCTCAAAGTTATTCTTAAAATGTAAAAAAATTTGTCTAATTGAAGGAATTGAAGTTGATAGGTATGAAATCACATGATTTTCACGTCATGATGCAACAAATTATACCAGTTTCATTGCGTGAAATATTTCCCATTCATGTCAGAAAGACTATAATGATGTTGTGTTACTTTTTTCAAATCAATATGTAACAAGGAGATTGATGTGATGTCTTTGACCATTTTGAAAAAAGATGAAATTTTTATAATTTTTCAGTTGGAAATGTATTTTCCTCCAAGTTTTTTTGATATAATGGTGAGTTTAATGATTCATCTGGTTCGGGAAATAAAGCTTTGTGGACTTTTATATCTTTGTTGGATGTATCCTTTTGAAAGGTATTAGAAAACATTAAAAGGGTATGTTAAAAATCCATATAGAACTGAAGCCACTATTATTTACTAGTATATTTTTGAGGAGGTAGAAGAGTTTTGTATGAGCTACTTGGCTGTGGTGCAACACATAGGTTTTCCTCCATCTCGCCATGAATGAGTTAATAATGAGGGAAAGGGGATTTGTGGCTTGAAAGTCAAATCATTGTCAGCTGAACAGATGAAGAATTTAGAATCATACATCTTGAATAACATAGCTGATGCTCAACTGTATATCACATTGAATATTAATGAGTTGAAACATTGTCATCCAAAGAAGAAAGAAATGTGGATTTTTAATTAGCACAACAACACTTTTTTTTCATGGATTAAAAATAATTTTCATGGTAGATCAGATGTATCAGTGACATTAAAATGGATAGTGGTTGGTCCATGTTTAAATGTGATAACATGGTCTTCTTATGACATTAATTGCTATAAATTTCATATGATAGCTCAGGACAAGAGAAGTGCAGTTCAGAATAGTGGCATATTGGTGTTCACATAAGCAATGTATTTTTTGAGTGATGTGGAAAAAAACCCAATTTCTGCATCAAGTGCATATTATGGAGTGATTAATGACATATGGGAGGTTGATTAAATAAAAATTAAAGTTCCTTTTTTTAACTGTTAATGGTTTATTGGTAATAATAGTGTCAAATACGATGAATTTGGAATGACACTTGTCAATCTGAATAGATTGGATGACACCGCTGATTCTTTCATAATGGAAACACATTAAAAACAAAATTTCTATGTTGTAGATCAATCAGATATGAAGTGGGTTGTTGTTTTACAAGGGAAAAAACAATATGTTGGTGAGGATGAACTTGATGAAGATGTTGATTTATGTGAGATCCCGAAATCCATGGAAAGATTAACAGAACATACTGATGAGCATGTTGAAGACATGGTTTGTTCCATAAGGAATGATCATGACGAAGGAATTTGGAAAAACAATCCATTTTTACATTCCTAAAATTACATGTAACATATTTTTATTTCTTATTTACATTTATTTTTTTTTATAAAAGTTAGATATTATAAGTTTTTTATTTATTAAAACAGGTTTTAAAACAAAACAAGTATATGTTTTTGTTTGTTTTAAGTTTGTTTAGTTTTCTTTATCATGTTTACCATTACATGAATTATATATCTATTATTTTTATTCAGGGACAATTACTTTACCGTGTTTACTAGGAATTTGTATATATTAATATTAAAATATTTGAATTTGTATATTTTTGAACTAACATTTGTTTTTTTTTTGATTTGAAGGATAATGACAGATCACTCAGTTGATCAACCACATGATTCTAGAGATGAGAATATTGGTCATACCTCTAGGGAGGAACATTCACATTCTCCTATTACGACAAAGAGTTCAAAGGTTGGAAAATGTGAGTGCACACGTTTACCAAAATTATCACTTGGCCGTATGCAGGATCAGAGGATAGTCGTTGAGTTTGATGATGATGATATTCCTAGAGGTCCAAATGAAAAATATTTTAAGAGTTTTGTAGCAACTCTGGCTAAGAGAAAAGTATAAATTCTGTATGATGACTGGAGAAGTGTGGATAAATCGATAATCTCTCAGTTGTGGGAGATTATTTTTGTATGATCTTTTGGTATTGTTTGACTATTCTTTAAATGTTTCTAGTATATATAATATGTTTAAACTCTTCTTTTTTAGATGAAATTTGATATTCCTGACACTGGAGGAGTCAGGAAGAAATGTTTATCGTTGGCTGCCAGGAGATGGAGGGATTTCAAATCAACCACTCATGTGATTTCATTTATGGTCATAGGAGTCATGACAATCCATGTCTTATATATCCTTTTATAGATGAAGACACATGGAGACAGTTTTTTGAATGTAGAAGAATAGAGTCATTTTTTGTAAGGGCAATGTAAAATTTTATATGCTTTCTTATATAAATGATCTTATTAATGTTTTGTTAATGATTACTTATTCTTAATTAATAGAAAACAAGGAAAGATCATCAAGATATCCAACCAAAAAATGTATACCCTCATAGTTTATCTCGGGGAGGGTATGCATTTTTTGAAGAAAAAATAATGGCGGAAAAATTTCGACAATTGAGAGATGAGTCTTCATGCTCTGGAGATGTGGCCCCTCCATCTCCTCCATCTAGACATGAGAAATGGAAGAGATCTCAGAAGGGCAAAAAAGGGCATTATCTTTCAGAAGAATTGAGAATCATAGATGAGAGGATTGTAAGATATAAGTTTTATTTATTTATGTTAACTATTGTCTTCATAAAATTTCAATCATTACAGAAATGTTCAATTAATTAATACAAGACTCTCTTGAGGAGTAGAGTTCACAGGGGACATATACAGCTACTTGGAGGGAAGATATTTTATTTGTAGCATTGGGAAGGCCCGAACATCCTAGTCGTGTAAGAGGATATCTGGTAGGTGTATCGGAAAGAAACGTGTTGCCACATTCTTCCACTTCTAACATTGAGGGGGTTTATAAAAAAAATATAATCCTTGGAGGCTGAAATTTATAATATTAATGCGACGATCGAGAACAATATTAGAGCGTCGGTGCAGTCTTTTTATGTAGACATGCAAAGCCAAATTCATATTGCAGCTCCCACTCCTCCACCTCCCCCTACAGACCCCATTATTTATCCTCCACCTCCGCTAGTAGCTCCCATTCACCCACTTAATCCTGCAGAGCCATTTTTTATCCTACCCCTCTGTCGCAGCTTCCTACTTATTGGGAGTTGTATGTTGATTATTATCAACATTATATAGTAGCATATAGGTTGGTATATTGAATGGGAGATGCAGTTCATGATCAATAATTAGAGGTAGGGATTCATGGAGTCATTGTATAGGATATTATAGATAGATCAGCACGTGTACCATTACCTACAGATGAGTTGGTGACAGTTGGACATAGTATCGACCATTTTTTAATTTGGCCATCTAGACTTCTTCGACACATTACCATAGAGTTATAAATCTTATGTCTTTTATTTTATTTTTTTATTAAAGTTGTTTTATCATTTGAAAACTAATAAAATTTTCAATTTACTTTTTCAGGAATACTTCAAAGGTAAAGAAATACTTTATAGACAACAAAAAATACAAATGGCTATGACATCAGATATTGATTCTAGTAGTCTTGATAGATTGTCAAGATATTCAAATTTTTTGGTGGGTCATTATGATTTTCCAATGGAAGCTCATGTTTGTGGACGTGGAATAACTGTGGGGATTATGAAAACTGATATCATGGAGGTTGTTACTGGATATAAGTTGGGCATCAACGTGGTGAAATTTTTTTCCATGTATGTATTAACACCTTTTCCCAAAGTTATATTTATTAAAAATGTATACATATGTCTGGTTTGTATTAGGAATCTTTAAAAAAAATTGAGAGGAATGAGCTGACAGATGTATATGGATTCATGGAACCGCAATTGATTTCCCCTGAAGCATATGAATTGAATGATGAACAATGAATGCTTTATATTGCTGAAAGACTTGAAATGAATTTAGTTATAGAATGTTGGATGATGCCTTTTTGTGACAGGGATAAAACACATCTCTCTCAAAGAATTAATTATCTTTTAACATAGAAAACCACTAACGTTAAATTTCCATTTATCAGTGATCATTGGATGTTACGAGTTTTTTTCCCAAGGGAGAAATCACTTTATTGGATATGCTCTATCCATGATGATGTGAAGGAATGTTTTAATAGTATATTGGAAAATTAAGTTTCAACTTCTCAACAGTTTTTTTTATTATAATGAATTTTAAATTTACCCCATTCGTATTATTTTCTAACAGTGCATGGGCCTACTTTCGAAAAAACACAATGAAAAGGATTGCAAAGATCCAATATGTAAATGTGAAGGTAAATATCCATTTATAATTTTTACTTTTTGATTTATTACATAAAAATAATATATTGAATTTACACTCATTCAAACAGAATTGTCATGAACAACAAGGTGTCGTCGAATGCGGATATTATATTTTTAGATTTATGTATGAAATAATAACAATTGGGACAGTTGTGATGTCCCATCCAAAGTATGTAATGAATAATAGATATTTTTATCTATGTATATTAATGAATTATATAGTGTTTTAGAGGCTTAAAATGAAAATAAATCCAATCTTAAGCATGGATACACTAATATTCTTAAAAGATTGTTTTACTGCCTTTCGATGGGAAACCCTTTTTAAATCAATATTTTGACAATTTTATAATCTATATTCGTCAAAATAAACATATTAATTATGATTGGGACATTTAATTTTACATTGGATAAATTTTTGGTATTTTTCTGACAATGTTCATTTTTTAATGAATAGTGAAATATACTGCATTTTACATCAAAACTGCTTTTTAATCTAATTTATTTATATGATTATATTACCTTTTGAATTGGTCTTAAAGTGTAATCTGAATATATTTTTACCATTTAATCCAAAGGTGTTCATTTGAATCAATTTCACTTTGAAATTAGACTAAAACTAGTATCAATATTTTGATTCTTATTATTTCATAAAAACACGCTACTTGCTCTGATAGTGGGAATTAATTATTAAATTAATTAATGTGACTTATATGTTTTGAATTTTTTAAAATAGACTTTATTTTTGAATTTGGAATATCAAATATAGCTTAGGGTTTATTTTTGGTAATTTTCTGAAAAACTTCAATTCTTGATGAATAGTGAAACCACTAAGTGGTACTTATAAAAACTGATTTTCCATTTAAATGAAATTTTGTCATCATTGTGTTTTGAATTTCAAAAATCTGACATACATGGTTGTCATTATGAAGTAAAATGTGGTTCAATGAGATTAAAATTTTTTTTTGGTGAATAGTAACTTATTAAGTTTTTAATCGCGATTAGTGGTAATTAGTGTAGTTTAAGGAATAAATAATGAGTTAATAATATGAGATGAGGTTGAAACATGTCCTACCCTCATTGGATGTGTCATGGCCGACCAAGAAAAGCCATGGGTCAACTTGGGGACCCCATGGAGCCACTTCGTTTGGGAAATGACATAAATAACTTTTTATTTAATGTAAAAGTAAAAATGACACAAACATAATATGTTTTACGAAAACAATTTTTACATGGGGTTATAAAGATCATATTTTTGATTCTAAATATTCATTGGAAATCTAAAAAGATTTCCTACATCATGATATTTTTGTTATTATTTTTTGACATTATATAAATTAATTTAATTATGACATCATGATGATGCAACGATGACCTCATTAATGAACAGTTTAAATAAAATGAAACGATAATATATAATCTAAGACCTACACTTGTAAAAAAACAATTGAATGGGAATATTTAAAAGCCTTATCATCTTATCTTCTAAATATATCAATTTGGGACCTTATAAATTCGATACACTTTTGAAAATAAAATAATAGTTTCATGATTTCCAAAAGTGCCCCTCCTCTCCTCTTATAAAAGGCCCCCACGTCTACCTCATTTCACACACTCCTCAAGCCATTGTCTCGGCCATCCCCAGCCCATTTACTCTCTCCACATCCCTCTCCTCATCCTATAGGATTCCCTTTGGGCAGAATCCTTTCAAAGTAAGCCTTTAGGCTCAAATCAAAAGGAGTTAAACTTTTAACGGTAATTCATTCTCTCATGTTCATTTGTTTTATTTTGCTTCTCCAACCCACTAAACTCTTTTTATTTAATTCTTTTGTAACAACACCAGTATACTCAATATACTAGGATGTTTTTATAAGATTTATTCGAGCTACACTCTCACACAACTACATCCAATGGTTAAATAACATACGGTTTCCGTGGATGGTGAAATTCTGCCTCCAGAAACGATGATTGTTCAATACTCATTTAACACCTTCAAAGGTGGCCATTATGATGTCACTATTTTTATATATGATATATAATATGTTTATTCTTTCCTTAAGCTTCTGTATTTTTCATTTATGGCATACCATTATTGTTTCCATTATGGGTAAACACGATATCTTTATTTTAGGAAGTGCGGACTACAGCCCCCTGAAAGTGATTTGATTCGTTAATACCATATGTGGGATGTGTAAAGGATAAAGTTAATGATATTATATATGTTATTATAATTGAATTATAATATACTCTTATATCATTATGATTCCATTCCATAAAATACGAAATAGAAATGGAAGTAGCGTTCATGCGTACGTACGGCTTACCGTCTCCATGAACGGTACATTTCATTTCTTACCTCTAAATGTGATGTAATATTATAAATACTTGTATATGCTGAATATATATGATATATATGTTATCCAAATCATTAATATCAATCTGGATATAACGAACCATTGACCAAATTAACAACATATAAGTGTAAGAAGTCTATTTTTGACTTAAGAACCAAATACCGACAAAATGAACATTATTAACTTAAATGATTACATGATGTTCATAACATGGTAGAAAAGGAATAATGAACCTGAAAAGGTTCTTATGAAAGTAGAGATTAACTCACGTTTATTATTCAGGAGATTAAAGAACGGTCGGGTCAAGTCGGATACGGGGTAATGGAACTTTTTAACCCAGTTTATATTCTTTGGGTTAATCTCCTACTTTCAAATTATGTCCTGATATTATTATGTCCTATCTTGTATTTGTAATTTATTTATGTGTACTTATAGTGAATACACATACTAGATCTACTTTATTTAAAAAATGATCTTTGTATGGGACTTCTTCTCAATCTCCTTTCATTGAAGCATATTTTATTTTATATACAACCTTCTTTTATACGGTGTATAAACCCCTTTGACTTTTACATTTATACAAAAGGAATATTTTTTATACGAAGCGTTTTACTAAACGACGAAAGGGAATGTTTTTGTCATACGTATGCGGTGACAACTACTTCTCCGCCGTCGTGACCGTTATTTGAGTTTCGGCTTCCTCTTCAAGCCATACCTTCTTTTTAAAAGAAAAATAAATACCATGTTTTACTTTTCTTTTATTTTGGTATTGAAAATGGTTTTCACAATGTTTTTATTATATCAATGTGTTGTATTGATATCTTGTGATTGAAATGTGGAAATGTTATGTTTCCTTTATGCATGTTTTACGTGATATGATTATGTTATAGTTCTTGGGCATTATTATGAAGACGGGTGGTTTCGTGATAAACTAACGGTGGGTGAGCCCGATATAGCTCTCCAATGCATTGGGTAACGCGAAGGAGTGAAACATTAAGGTTTCTCCAAAGAGATTTAGGGAATATACTATGATGGGTATTCCAAACGTAACCAAGAGGGTTACTCCCTACGTAAGGTTGTTATGAATTCCTGAAGTTACCTTTATGTCTTATGATTTCTATGATTTCTTCATGATTTGATGAGGTATGTAAAAGTGCTTATGTTTTAAGGGTAATGTATTATTTCATTCTTATGTATATATGTATCCATGTTTCCTTTCCATATTTTTATATCCCTTACTGAGATTTTTATGCTCATCCCAATTTTTTTTTTGAAATGTTTTTCACAGGTCAAGGGAAAGGTACATGATATGATGATAGTGTCAAGGAAGTGTCAAGAAAGAATCCATGTTTTATTGTAAATATGTTTCCATTGATGGGAAAGAAGAATACTATCTTTATGTAACCACTTTTTTTACATGTGGAATGTAATGCAAGTTTTATGATCTAATTATCTAAAACTATAAACCCGAAAAGATCATCAATGTGTAATCTTGTAATAACTCAAGATTAAGTAAGGTTTAAGGTTGGGGCCTTATAGTTGGTATCAGAGGTCGGTTTAGATAACTTTAGGAGTTAGAATTCTATTAAATGATTATCCAAAAATATTTTTTTATGGTCAAATTGAAGTGATATAGCATTTGAGGATTACCATGTTGCTTCATCTAAGACATGTTTGTTCAGAATGGTTTTCCGCAGAGGAAACAGGGAAGCAGTGCTAGGAAGGCATACAGAAGGAAATAACCTTCCGAATCAGCATCCTGAGATGGTCGGAATTGGAACTGAACAGTTTCTTGCAGTAATGGCACAGTTGACTCAGGCTATAAATGGTGGTGGTATCCATGCACGAGATCAGCCAGACCAACCGCAGAGGAACATATCAGTGGTGGAACATTTCATGAGGCAACATCCCCCATCATTCAGAGGATCATCTGACCCTGTGCTAGCAGAAGGGTGGATTAAAGCACTAGAGAAGATTTTCGATGTCATGGGGTGTTCAGACAATCAAAAGGTTAGTCTTCCTATTTACCGTTTGGAGGGTGAGGCAGATCAGTGGTGGTCGATGGTTAAAAATATCAGGGACGCTGATGAGATTGATGCTCTCGACTGGGATGAATTCAAAGGTATGTTTCTTGAGAATTATTTTCCTAAGGCTGTTCGACTTAGGATGGAAAATAAATTCTTGGAATTGAGGCAATAGGAAGACTCAGTGGCTCCCTATGAAGAAAGGTTCACTCGATAGGCAAGGTATGCTCGAAATTTTATCCGAGACCTTGATAGTAAAATCAATCATTTTTACTCAGGATTGAAGCCAAAATATCGAAGGGCATTAGCTTCTCGTGAGTTTAAAAGTTATGAAAAGCTTGTTTGATGTGCTGAGAATGTGGAAAAGGAGTTTACCGATGACCAAGTGTTCTATAACAACCAGCAGAAGAAGATACCGAGGTGGAAGGAGAAAGGTAAGAATTCTTCAAAAAAGTCTGATGGTAAGAAAACTAAGTTTCTAGTTTGTGATAAATGTGGCAAAAGGCATGCTGGAGAATGTCTTATGAATTCTGGAAAGTGCTACCGATGTGGTAAGATGGGGCATAAGGATCGTGATTGCACTAAAAAGGATCAAGGTGAAGGTAAGAACAAATTTGATTTACAGTTAGTGAAATGTTGTATGTGCAATGAGATGGGTCACTATGAAAATGAGTGTCCGACAAAGAGCTTGAGTGATGGGAAGCAGTTAGACTATAAGCAGAAAGGGGTGGTGAAATCCTTTGCAACTACTTTGGCAGACATCGGTCCATCAAATGAAGTTGTATCAGGTACTTGGTTTGTTTTTTCAGATTATGTCAGTGTGTTGTTTGATTCGGGGTCTACACATTCTTTCATCTCTGAAGCCTTTTCTAGTAAAATGGGAAGACCATCTCAAGAAGTGACTCTTGAACTTTTGGTAAAAACACCTGGGGGGAATGTTGAGGCAAAAAGAATTTATAAGAATCTTCCTATCCTTATCTGTGGAAAGAACCTACTTGCAAAGCTTATTGTTATACCTATAGTAGAGTTTGATGTTATCCTAGGTATGGATTGGCTCTCTATTTACCATGCTAAGATTGACTGTAGAGCTAAAAAAGTTTCTTTTCAGAAAGACTTTCAGTTTGTGTACAAGAATGAACCCCTACTATTGATAACTTATCAAGAGGCCAAGAAACTTGTAAAATATGGAAATGAATGTTACCTTGCACATGTTGTTGAAAATAAAGGTACTATTCAGATTAATGATGTGCCAGTGGTAAATGAGTATCCTGATGTTTTTCCTGATGAGTTGCCTGGAAGAATACCAGATCAGGAAGTTGAGTTTACTGTTGACTTAGTTCCTGATGCTAAGCCAATTTCAAAACCCCCTTATCGAATGGCTCAAATTGAACTTTTAGAGTTGAAGGAGAAATTGCAAGATCTATTAGAGAAATGTTTCATTCGACCTAGCACATCACCATGGGGTGCTCCTGTTTTATTTGTTAAAAAGAAAGATGGTTCTATGAGACATTGCATTGATTATAGGGCCTTGAATAATATCAGTGTTAAGAAAAAATATCCTTTGCCTCATATCGATGATTTGTTTAATCCGCTCCAGGGAGCTCAGTATTATTCAAAGATTGAATTGAGGTCGTGGTACCATCAGTTGAAGGTAAAGGAAGAAGATGTTCCGAAAACTGCATTTCGTACAAGATATGGCCATTATGAATTTGTAGTCATGCCTTTTGGGCCAACCAATGCACCTGCTGTATTCATGGACTTAATGAATAAAATTTTCCATGACTTCTTGGATAAGTTTATGGTGGTTTTCATTGATGATATTTTGGTGTTTTCTAAAAGTAAACAGGAGAATGAAAGACATTTAAGGGTCATTTTTTAAACTGTAAAAGAAAAGAAATTGTATGGTAAATTCAGAAAATGTGAGTTTTGGTTGCAACAAATTTCTTTCCTTGGTCACATTGTTTCAAAACATGGCATAACTGTTGATCCTGCAAAAAACAAAAGCTATTGAAAAATGGCCAAGACCCACAAATGTAACTGAGATTCTTAGCTTCCTTGGTTTTCCAGGCAATTACCGAAGGTTTGTTAGAAATTTTTCACGGTTATCTAGTCCAATGACTAAGCTAACTCGGAAGGGTGTTAAGTTTATCTGGACAAAAGTATGTGATGATTGTTTTCAGGAATTGAAAAGAAGATTAGTGAATGCTCCAGTTTTGGCACTACCTTACAGGAATGGTGAGTTTGTTATATATAGTGATGCTTCATTGAAAGGACTTGGTTGCGTCCTAATGCGGAATGATCAGGTAATTGCTAATGCTTCATGACAGTTGAAAACTCATGAGGTAAAATACCTTACAAATGATTTGTAATTAGCTGATGTTGTTTTCGCTTAAAAAATTTGGAGGTATCATTTGTATGGAGTGAAGTGTGAAATATATACTGATCACAAAAGTTTAAAGTATATATTCACTCAGAAAGAGTTAAAAATGAGACAGAGGAGATGGATGGAACTAATCAAGGATTATAATTGTTCGATTCATTGCCATCCAGGAAAAGCAAATAAAGTGGCTGATTCTTTGAGTCAAAAAAGTAATGCTTCATTAACAATGTTGCGTTTGGAACATGATCCTTTGGTTAAGGATTTGATGAACTTTGGCATAGAAGTTGTTGGTGCAGTAAGTTCTTCTGTTTTGTTTCAGGTATCAGTGAGATCATCTCTATCAGATAGAATCAAGCAAGCACAGAAGAAAGACAGTGAGTTGCAGAAAAAGGTAGAGCTGGTTCAGAAAGGTAAGTTGCCTGAATTCAACATTGATAATGATTGTGTTTTGAGATTTTGGAAGGGATTGTGTGTGCCTTGTGATTCACAGTTTTAGAGAGAGTTGTTATGTGAAGCTCATAGTTCTCCATTTTCAGTTCATCCAGGCAGTACTAAGATGTATAGAGATCTTCGGGAGTATTACTGGTGGGAAGGAATGAAAAGAGATATTGCTGATTTTACTGTGAAGTGTTTGAAATGTCAACAGGTTAAAGCAGAGCGGATGTTACCGAAAGGGATGCTTCAGCCTTTACCAGTGCCAGAGTGGAAATGGGAGAATATATCCATGGACTTTGTTGTGGCATTACCGAAGACATCTCGAGGTAATAATGCAATCTGGGTTACTGTTGATCACTTGACCAAATCTGCTCATTTCCTTGCTATACAAGATACTTTCTCTCTTGATCAACTTTCCTGTTTGTATCTTAAAGAGGTAGTCATGTTACATGGTGTTCCTCTTTCCATTGTATCTGACCGTGATCCCAGGTTCACTTCTAACTTTTGGAAAGGCCTTCAGAAGTTGTTGGGTACTGAATTAAATTTTAGTACAGCTTTTCATCCTCAATCAGATGGGCAGTCAGAATGAACAATTCAGAACTTGGAGGATATGATACGTTCTTGCTCTATGGATTATCAGGGAAGTTGGGACCACCATCTTTCTTTGGTTGAATTTTCATATTAAACAATTCTCATTCTAGTATACAGATGGCACCATTTCAGGCATTATATGGGAAGCCGTGTCGAACTCCAGCATTCTGAGATGATGTGGGTGAAAGGAAGTTTATGGGACCAGAATTGGTAGAAGAGAAGGCAGAAAAAGTTCAGTTGATTCAGAAGCACATGAGAACAGCTCAGAGCAGGCAGAAGAGTTATGCGGACAACAGGAGGAAGGATCTCTCTTTTGAGGTAGGTGATCGTGTTTTTCTCAAAGTATCACCATGGAAAAGTGTGATGCGATTTGGTAAGAAAGGAAAGCTGATTCCAAGGTTCATTGGACCATATGAAATTCTGGAGAGAGTTCGATCAGTTGCATATGGGGTGGCTTTACCTCCGTGTTTATCTCAGGTACACAATTTTTTTCACGTTTCGATGTTGAGAAAGTATATTCCAGATCCATCTCATGTTTTGAGTCCAGAGGTAGTTCTGCTGGAAGGGAACCTATCTTATGAGGAACAAACGGTCCAGATTCTTGACCACAGGGGGAAAGTGTTACGGAATAAGGCGACTCACCAGGTAATGGTTTTGTGGAAAACCCACATGATTGAAGAGGCAACATGGGAATCTGAAAATGCAATGAGGAATAAGTACCCCCATTTATTCGATAAGTAAATAAATTGCGGGGACGCAATTTTCTAAAAGGGGGAAGGATGTAACATCCCAAGTAAGTAATGAATAATAGATATTTTTATCTATGTCTATTAATGAATTATATTGTGTTTTAGAGGCTTAAAAGGAAAATAAATCCAATCTTAAGCATGGAATACACTAATATTCTTAAAAGATTGTTTTACTGGCTTTTGATGGAAAACACTTTTTAAATCAATTTTTTGACAATTTTATAATCTATATTCGTCAAATTAAACATATTCATTATGATTGGGACATTTAATTTTACATTGGATAAATATTTGCTGTTTTTCTGACAATGTTCATTTCTTTAATGAATAATGAAAAATACAGCATTTTACATCAAAACAACTTTTTAATCTAATTTATTTATATGATTATATTATCTTTTGAATTGTTCTTAATGTGTAATCTGAAAATATTTTTACCTTTTAATCCAAATGTGGTCATTGGAATCAATTTCACTCTGAAATCGGACTTAAAATAGTATCAATCTGTTGATACTTATTGTTTCATAAAAACACGCTATTTGCTCTGACAGCGGGAATTAATTATTAAATTAATTATTGTGACTTATATGTTTTTAATTTTGTAAAATAGACTTCATTTTTGAATTTGGAATATCAAATATAGCTTAGGGTGAATTTTTGTTAATTTTCTGAAAAACTTCAATTTTTGATGAATAGTGAAACCACTAAGTGGTACTTATAAAAACTGATTTTCCTTTTAAATGAAATTTTGTAATCATTGTGTTTTGAATTTCAAAAATCTGACATGCATGGTTGTCATTAAGAAGTAAAATGTGGTTCAATGAGATTAAAATAATTTTTTGGTGAATAGTAACTTATTAAGTTTTTAATCGCGATTAGTGGTAATTAGTGTAGTTTAAGGAAAAAATAATGCTTTAATAATATGAGATGATGTTGACAAATGTGCTACCCTAATTGGATGTGTCATGGCCGACAAATAAAAGCCATATGTCAACTTGGGGACCCCATGGAGCCACTTTGGTTGGGAAATGACATAAATAAATTTTTATTTAATGTAAAAGTAAAAATGACACAAACATAATATGTTTTACAAAAAAAATTGTTACATGGGGTTATAAAGATCCGATTTTTGATTATAAATATTCATTAGAAAGCTAAAACGATTTCCAACATCAGGATATTTTTTTATAATTTTTAGACATTAAATAAATTAATTTAATTATGACATCATGATGATGCAACGATGACCTCATTAATGAACAGTTTAAATAAAATGAAACTATAATATAAAATCTAATACCTACACTTGTCCAAAAACTATTGGATGGGAATATTTAGAAGCCTTATCATCTTATATTCTAAATATATCAATTTGGGACCTTATAAATTCGAAACACTTTTGAAAATAAAATAATAGTTTCATGATTTCCAAAAGTTCCCCTCCTCTCCTCTTATAAAAGCCCCCCTACTCTACCTCATTTCACACACACCTCAAGCCTTTATCTCGGCCATCCTCTTCCCATTTACTCTCTCCACACACCTCTCCTCATACTAGAGGATTCCCTTTGGTCAGAATCCTTTCAAAGGAAGCCTTTAGGCTCAAATCATAAAGAGGTAACACTTTTAAAGGTAATTCATTCTCTCATGTTCATTTGTTTTATGTTGCTTCTCCAACCCCCTAAACTATTTTTATTTACTTCTTTTGTAACAAAACCAGTATCTTAAATATACTAGGATGTTTTTATAAGATTTATTCGAGCTACACTCTCACAAAACTACATCAAATGGTTAATGAACATACGGTTTCTGTGGATGGCGAAATTCTACCTCCCGAAACGATGATTGTTCAATACTCATTTAACACATTCAAAGGTGGCAATTATGATGTCACTATTTTTATATATGATATATAATATGTTTATTATTTCCTTAAGCTTCTGTATTTTACATTTATGGAATACCATTATTGTTTCCATTATGGGTAAACACGATATCTTCATTTTAGGAAGTGCGGACTACCGCCCCCTGAAAGTGATTTGATTTGTTAATACCATATGTGGGATGTGTAAGGGATAAATTTTATGATATTATATATGTTATTATACTGGAATTATAATATACTCTTATATCATTATGATTCTATTCCATAAAATACAAAATAGAAATGGAAGTAGCGTTCATGTGTATGTACGGCTTACCGTCTCCATGAACGGTGCATTTCATTTCATACCTCTAAATGTGATGTAATATTATAAATACATGTATATTCTGAATATATATGATATATATTTTATACAAATCATTAATATCATTCTGGATATAACGAACCGTTGACCAAATTAACATCATGTAAGTGTAAGAAGTCTATTTTTGACTTAAGAACCAAATACCGACAAAATGAACATTATTAACTTAAATGATTACATGATGTTCATAACATGGTATAAAAGGAATAATGAAATTGAAAAAGGTTCTTAATCAAGTATTTATTAACTCAAGTTTATTATTCAGGTGATTAAGGAACGATCGGGTCAAGTCAGATACGAGGTAAGGGAACTTCTTAACCCAATTTATATTATTTTGGTTAATCTCATACTTTCAAATTATGTCATTATATTATTATGTCCTATCTTTTATTTGTATTTTATTTATGTGTACTAATAGTGAATACACATACTAGATCTACTTTATTTAAAAAAAATTATCTTTGTATGGGTCTTCGTCTCAATCTCCTTTCATTGAGGCATATTTTATTTTATAGACAACCTTCTTTTATACGGTGTATAAACCCCTTTGTCTTTTACATTTATCCAAAAGGAATCTTTTTTATACGAAGCGTTTTACTAAATGACAAAAGGGAATGTTTTTGTCATACGTATGCGGCGACAACGACTTCTCCACCGTCGTGACCGTTATTTGAGTTTCGGCTTCCTCTACAAGCCATACCTTCTTTTTAAAAGAAAAATAAATACCATGTTTTACTTTTCTTTTATTTTGGTATTGAAAATGGTTTTCACAATGTTTTTATTATATCAATGTGTTGTATTGATATCTTGTGATTGAAATGTGGAAATGTTATGTTTTCATTATGCATGTTTTATGTGATACGATTATGTTATGGTTCTTGGGAATTATTATGAAGACGGGTGGTTCTGTGATAAACTAAGGGCAGGTGAGCTCGATATAGCTCTCCAATGCATTGGGTAACACGAAGGAGTGAAACGTTAAGGTTTCTCCGAAGAGATTTAGGGAATATACTGTGATGGGTATTCCAAATGTAACCAAGAGGGTTACTCCCTACGTAAGGATGTTATGAATTCCTCAAGTTACCTTTATATCTTATGATTTCTATGATTTATTCATGATTTGATGAGGAATGTTAAAGTGCTTATGTTTTGAGGGTAAAGTATGATTTCATTCTTATGTATATATGTACCCATGTTTCCTTTCCATATTTTTATATCCCTTACTGAGCTTTTTATTCTCATCCCAAGTTTTTTTTGAAATGTTTTTCACAGGTCAAGGGAAAGGTACCTGATATGATGATAGTGTCAAGGAAGTGTCAGGAATGAATCCATGTTTTATTTTAAATATGTTTCCATTGATGGGAAATAAGAATACTATCATTATGTAACCACTTTGTTTACATTTGGAATGTAATGCAAGTTTTATGATCTAATTCTCTAAAACTCTAAACCCGAAAAGATCTGCAATCTGTAATCTTGTAATAACTCAGGATTAAGTAAGGTTTAAGGTTGGGGCCTTATATGTGAATTTTGACCTGGTAAGATTTCCTCTTAAACAATTCCATAGTATTTCAATTTGATTTATTCATTATACACGTTAACTACTATCCTTTTCATTTATACCATTTTGATGACCCTCAATCCTATAATGCGGAAGACATCAATCACTTACAAGTGGAGTGGCCAAATTATTTTATAGGTTTGATTGAATTTTAGATGTTTGTAATGTAAAATGTAATTTTGAATATTGTCGATGTAATTGTGTATTTGGTAGTTGTTTTGGTTGGATTTAGTTTTTTTGATGTTGATAGTGTAAGTTTTGATGTTATATTTGGGAATGTTTAATTTTTCTCTACTTCTTCTTTCGGTCTACTTATGATGGTTTTTCTCGTATCGATTCTGGTTTGGTGGGGAGGGGTTCGAAGGGTGTGCGGGTGTTTAGTGGGGTTGGGGGTGTCCAGGGGTCTGGGAGGGCTGTCCGAGGGGTGGGGGCAGTCCAGGGGGGTGAGAGGGTTGTCCAGGGGTGTGGGAGGGCTGTCCAGGGGTCTGAAAGTGTTGTCCAAGCTGTGGAGGGTATAGATGAGGGTGGGGGGGTTGTCCAGGGGTGTTTGGTGCTGTATAGGGGGTTGGGGTAGTCCAGAGGAGTGGTGGGGGCTCTAATGGGGTGGAGGAGGGCTGTACAGGGTGTGGGGGTATACATGAGGGTGGGGGGGTTGTCCCGGTGTGTTGGGAGCTGTCCAGGTGGTTGGGGGAAGTCTAGGGGTGTAGTGGGGGCTGTCATGTGGGGTGAGGGGGTGAGGGGGAGCTATTCAAGAGGGTGGGGGGGGGGGGGGGGGGGGTTGTCGAGGGGTGTTCTGGGCTGTCCATGGTGTCGGGGGGTAGTCCGTGGGTGTGGTGGGGGCTCCAATGGGGTGGGGGTTGTCAAGTGGTGTGAGGGGGTGTGGGGGTGTTGTTTAGGAGGGTGGGGGCAGTCCAGGGGTGTGGTGGGGGATCCAATGGGGTGGGGGAGGGCTGTCTAGGGTGTGGGGGTATACAAGGGGGTGGGGGGTTGTCCCAGGGTGTTTGGAGCTGTCCAGGGGGTTGAGGGGTAGTCCATGGGTGTGGTGGGGGCTGTCAAGTGGGGTGAGCGGTGAGGGGGTGTTGTTCATGAAGGTGGGGGGTTTTCGAGGGGTGTTTGGGGCTGTCCAGGGGGTCGGGGGGTAGTCCAGGGGTGTGTTGTGGGCTCCAATGGGGTGGGGGCTATCAAGTGGGGTGAGGGGGTGAGGGATGATATTCAGGAGGGTGGGGGTTGTCGAGGGGTGTTTGGGCTGTCCAGGGGGTCGGGGGGCAGTCCAGGGGTGTGGTGGGGGCTCCAATGGGTTGGGGGAGGGCTGTCCAGGGGGTATACATGAGGGTGGGGGCTGTCAAGTGGGGCATGTTTTATATGTTATCAATTTAAATGATTAAATTTGGTTTAGTTCATGTTGTGATCTCCTTCTGTTTTTGTGGTACAAATTATTGATTTTGTTTTTGGTTGATTCTGGGGGAGTGCAGAGGACTGCAGTCAATTTTTAAAAAAATTGTCTTCCACATCGGTTATTTTATAATCGACCTGATAAAGAAATCATGAAGGGTATATCACATCGGTTTTTTTAATAATCGGTTTGAAAATAACTTGTGGCATGGTTTATCATGTCAGTTATCTAATAACAGACGTGATAAATGACATGGGAAATGATTTATCAAGTCGGTTATTTTTTAACCGACGTGATAACCCCCTCTCCCCCCCCCCCACAACACTGGTTTATCACGTCAGTTATTATATAACTGATGTGAGAAAGCATCGCCCAGGAGTTTATCACGTCAGTTATTCAATAACAACCTGATAAACTCCCACACACGTGTTTATAACGTTAGTTATTACATAACCGGTGTGATAAACTAGTCCAGGGGGGGTTATCACGCCAGTTAATAAATAACTGATGGGATAAAAGGCCTAGGAAATGGTTTATCACATCGTTCATTAATTAACCGATGTGATAAACACCGCGACTTTATGTTTGTTACGTCGGTTTTTAAATAACCGACGTAAAAAACATTATTTATAACGTCGTCCATATTAACGTCGGCTAAAAACCAACGTAAATCACGTTTTTTGTACTACTGTGAGTTCACGACCATAAAAAAATCATTCACATAAGTATAAACAATTGTAGTTTCTCTATGTTTTTCTTGGAAAATAGAAGATGAAAGCATATGAATATTATGATATTCCATTTTCATCATGGAACTCAGTACATTGGGATGAAACATAGAGTGTGTTAAACACTTATTGAAGTCCCAAACAACTCCTCTTATCCTTCTTCTAAGATTATCATGAGAGAAGGTGTCTCCTTTGTGAACCACAATGCATTTGAGAATCTATTTTTGTTATGGCTCAATCAAAATAATTTCTCTTATATTTGTTAGGATCACACATAAAATGATAATGCTAAATAGTATTTATAGAAACAATTACATTGAATTAACTCTTGTTCACCTCCTCTATTCAATCTTACCATCCCTCCTCTCGTGCTTCGCAATTATGGGAATCACCATCACTGATAATATCACATTTGCTTCATACTATTTATCGTCATTTTGATCTTCATTTACACATGAAAATGAAGTTTCATGTAATTTTGATCACATTGGAATCATCATAACACTAAAATGGTGATCATAAGTCATGGATAGATCAAATAATAATGCTACATAGAGAAAGACTGGAAAACAGTACCACTCAGGTGGCCATGGTTGAAGACATTGTGATGAGATCCATCCAATGGCTAAAACAGATCACATCTGACTTCCCAACTTCAATCTGGGTTTTTTAAAGAGGATGAATAGTACATTGCATCCTGTATCCCACGTCAAAATTGAGGAATCATGAGTGCTTCATTATAATACACTTTTCATCCTCATCCCGACATTAATGGTTATCGAATGCTCAAATATCATGTTGGAATCCCCCGTGTTGTCACCCTACTCCGTTTTCATGCTACCTTGAATAGTTTTTCACCACCACTCCCATGTTCATGAATTTAGACATTCTTATGAATTACCTATGAAAATATTCTATCCAATTATGCCTATGTCCATCCTACTTCCCACCTCATCAGTGCAACACCTGAATCCCTTGGCCTATTGGTTGGGAGTATTCCATGATTATTTTTAGTTGCCAATGTAATAGTGTTATCCCAACAATAAATACCATGCTAAAGAACTCAATTTATATAATTCCAATACACAAATTCTGTAGAAAATGATCCATTTTAACATAACTAACACATTTCTTCATGCATAAGTTCATCTTAACAATTGTCAAAATTAAAAATCATTTACTTTTTAGTTTCAAAATTGATTGAAAATAATTTCAAACTCAACTAAACTACTTGGGTTCTTCAATATAACCCTTTGTATTTATTGTCAATACCCACATCATCTTAAAAGTCAGTGATATCTGATCACCTTATTGGAAATAATTCCAACGATATAAGTACAGGAAGGAATTCTCATTTCAAAAATTAATATTTTAAGAACATCCTCTTCTCTTAAAATAATTTTACTATGATTTACTCCAGATAAAAATGGAATCACAAATAGCTTAAGAATGAACTAAAATTAATCAAATCTATGTCAACGTGAGAAATTATCTGTGTAGAAAACAAAAGTGATAAAATTTAACGTGGATGTTGTCAATTACCTTCTAGTATGTGATAATTGTAACACCCCAAGATTTCATAGTGTGTTATTTCTTCAAAATAATTCAATAACTTGCACTACACGCAACACCGAGTTCAATCACACCATGACATACAAAAAAAATCCATTCAAAAGAGGTTATGAATAGTATTATCTAAATTTTAATCTTTATATAATCCTTATAATTTTAGAATCCATATTATGAGTTTCTTAGATATAATGCAAGAACAAATTCATTTTCAGTATTGCACTTTTATCAACTTTTAATAGTGAACCCTTTTTAAAAACAATATTTTAAACTTTTTGACTAAATGGGGACATCAAAAAAATTTAAAATGAAACATCCCAAGCTTCCACGGTACGCTTTCCTTTGAATAATACATTAGCGTGTGTTGTACGCAACTTCGAGTTCTAACACACACCACAACCAATCAAACTAGCCGTTATGAATAGTAATACCTACTTTTTGAAATTATATATATTTTATATTTCAAAATGGACTTCATTTTTGTATTCGGAATATCAAATGTATCCTATGGTGAAATTTTGGTACTTTTCGGATAACTTTAATATTTTGAAAAATAGTGAAAATTACTAAATTTTAATTAAAAACAACTTTTTTAATCAAAATAATTAATAGTGATAAATTATGAATTTGAGTGGTTTTAAAGTATATTTAGAATATATTTTTACCATTTAATATAATTTTGGTCAATGGACATAATTTTACAATTAAACCGAACATAAACAAGTGTCAATCTTTTGATAGTTATTATCTCTTAAAAACACGCTTTTTGTTTTGATAGCGGGAATTAATTTTAAATTAATTTCTGCCACTTCTGTGTTTTGAATTTAGAAAAATGGATTCCATATTTGGAATCAGGATATCCAAATTGTGTAAATACGTAACTTTTATTTTTAGACATTTTGAATAATTACTGTGGTAAATATTTTATTTACCATGGTTAAGGGTAAATCTGGTAAATAAGGGTTAAAAATAATATTATAATGATACTAAATTACACTAAAACGTGTCCTAGCCTTATTGGTTGATACATGTTAAACCGTAGGCATCTTTGAGTCGATTTTGGGACTCCATGGTGCCACTTGTAGGTGATAGGGACATTTGTTTTTAATTAAGTTAAAATGAATACAAAAATGACACAAGCATATATCTTTTAGAAAAACAATTATTACATAGGGTTATATATGTTGGATTTTATATTATAAATATTCATTAGAAAGGTAAAACGATTTCCTACATAATGATATTTTATTTATAATTTTTAGACATTAAATAATTTATTTTATTTATGACACAATGATGATGCCGTAATTACTAAAATAGTGAAAAATTAAATTAATTGATATTATAAATACCCAAATAAATATAATATGAAACTTTTAATGAATTAAACTAATTTTCAAGGATAATATGATATATTAGGATTTATTTAATTTACTTTCTTCGAAGTAATCAATCTGTTATGAGTTTCAAAAAAATCAACTATTGAATAGTGTCAAAATTGACATAAAAGAGTTCCTAAAACAAATATTATATTATTAATTGATATTAAATTCCTAAAAATCTAAGGATCGTCCAAGAGACTTATATCATGATAGGTTCAGCATTAGTGGACCATATGCGGGTCTCTTGGATGTATATAGTAAGTTTATTAACCATATTATATAAAAATACAAAGAGACATTGTAAAAGTGAAACTAATTAAATTAGAGTTAATACTTAAAGATAAGGTTAATATAAGTAACCAAACCTGTCTAAATTCTATTGGATGAGTTTTTTTCGACCCATCCCAACCTTAACCTTTGAATAGTCAACTTTGGAGCCATTGGAAACAGATTAAGAATTTATTATAATCTAATATCTCTAGCTTTTCCAAAGGTGCCCCTCACCCTTCTTATAAAAGGGCACTCCTCCTTCTCATTTTTCACACCTTAAAAGCCTTTTGGTTCGGCCAAACTCTGCCCAAATACTCTCCCAACTTCCCTCACTACAACCTAGGGTCCTTAGTTTGATCATAAAGCCAACCTAAAGAGACCTTTTGATCAAATCAAAAGGAAGAACCCGAAGAAGAGGTAATGATTTCACCACCCTTTTCCAAGTTCATTTCTTCTTCCACTTCTTCTTCCTTTGTTCTTACAATTCTAAAATAATAACTCTAGTATCATATATATACTGTGATTTTATTATAAATATGGTACAACCATATTCATTATTCTATCCACCCTTTGAATAACATGTCACCATACGTGCGTACGTACGGCTTACCGTCTCCACGTCGTGGTGTAATTGTTATTCAATATAATATTATTTGGATGGGTATAATAATGATGTTTAACTCAGATAAATAATAAATATAACATGTTAATAATTATTTATATATGATATACCATCCATTTATATATTATTTTAATATCAAAAGAATGATATTGTCGCTCGTGCGTACGTACGGACTACCGTCTCCACGAACGCGATGAGATTCATTCTCCATCGTATCCATTCAAGTATAATTATCATTTGATGATTTAAAAAAATGATGTTTAAGGACATGATATCATTCTGGATATGAATAATATACAACCTATCCTTTATAAACATGTCTTACGTAACAAAACATATAAAAGAAAACAAGTAAGTTAACACCTGAAACAACGATAATACTATGATATTATTATCAAATCAATATTAAAAGATCATATATGATATCATATTAATGTATATGATTCCTGTATAATTTAATAACAATTATTTCACCATTATAAAGAAGGTTAACCTACCCCAACCATGGAAAAGTACAATGTAAGGGTTATTTCACAATCTCTTCATTATCCGAGGTTGTTTATATGTAATAATCTACTGGGATCTCTTTATCATCCACATCCATGTTTTCTTAAAAATGTATTTCAAAACATTTTTATTATTTACAATAATATGGGTTAAAGTCATTTATACCCTTGTTTGACTTTTTATAAGAGGAATCTTTTCGTCGTTTTCAAAACAAGGTCCTTTTTAACCTTTTCGACGGAATTAAGGTAAGAATGTTTTTTTAACTTATATGGCAGGTGCGGTTATTTTCTGCCGTTATATAATCTTCAAAGCTTTCCATACAAGCTTATAAGAATATTTTCAATGGAAATGATTTATTTTATATTGCTCTTAAATGATTTCAAAAATAGAAAGAGATATTTCTCTAAAAAGAGTTTTGATTTCATCTATGTCAACATCCTTTGATGGATTTTACGCTGATTTATTATGATACAAAACTTCTATATTGTATTATAAGGTTTTGTGATATGTTTGACTGTGGATGTGCTATTTTTATACCATTCATAGTTTATGGTGAAATTATTGACATTTCGTATGCAAGTTTTAATACGAATGTTTATGTTATGTTTAAACCTTTTCATATGGGAATGCGTTGGACTTAATATGTGACGGGTGGAGCCCGCTATAGCTCCTCGATGCATCGGTAGGTCTCATGAGACAAACTAGTGTCTTGGCACAAGGCCTTGACAAAATCATATTTGTAGTCTTGGTACGAGGCCTTGGCTATGTGGTTATGATAGTTTGGCATTATGCATTCCAACATTTTGAAAGTGGTTATTGATATTGCATGTGATTATTAGATTAGTATAATATCCATGTGAACAAGTAAATGGAATTATTTCATTTTACTTTTTCCATACTATGTTGAAGTTCATGTTTAAAAGGCTTTTGTTTTAGTAATTCATTGCCTTAAATGTTTATGCTTATTTTTGAATGTTCCGCTATATTGTTATTCTTACTGGGCATTTGAGCTCACCCCTTTTCTAGGTTTTATTTTTCCCAGGATGTGAAGAAGTAAGTTATGAATGACCTGCAGGGATATTATGAGGGGATAATAGTGTGGAATGTGGAGACATTATGTTGTTGTAGTAGTTTTTCATTTTATGATGTAATATAAAACTTATGAATATATCTACTGTTTCCAAGGCTACTAAACCAATCGGTCTTTCGAGATTTGATCTTTCTTGTGATCATTCCAATGTTATGTAATAATGCACCGACTCTGGGTATCTAGGGTCGGGGCGTTACAGTTGGTATCAGAGGAAGTTTAGTACAAACCTTGGAAGCTATATTTAGATAAACTCTGATTAGAGCACGTCGACCTATGATGAACTTTGAGGATTAGTATAGAAGAACTTCCTAGAATTTTGGTATTGTAGAGATTTTGTGAGTTTTCCGAGCAATACATCCCTGTGAGGATACGATTAGGTAGAGGCGGCTCTGGCACAGATGTACCTAGGGGTAAAACCCGAAAACACCGCTTTGAGCTAGACTCGAACGGGAACTGGTGCATGACAACGGGACTTGCTGCACTCTTGGTTACGACACTCCCGGGGGATATGCTTAGGATAACTCTCATTTTCTTTACAAATCATTATGAAGGGTTTATGAGTATATACATCCTTAAAGGAGACATTTTTATGATTATGGATTATATCCATAAACTATTTAATTTATGTTATGTGTTTTACAAGTTTGGGATTAGGTATTGTTATTCATAAACTAATCTAATTTATGCCATTGTTTAGAAATGGCGCCCAGTAGAAGGAATGAGAACTCTAGCAATGCACATGATACAAAGAGAAAGAAGGATCGTATATTTTATGGTCTTAAGCCAGAATTTATAAGAGAAATAGTCTCCCATGTATTATCATCATATGAAGAAATAATATCATGTGTTGATAAGATAAGTAAAGAGTTTACTGAGTCCTATGGCTTTGAAGGGAAGCAAGAGAAGAAAAGGATGGAGGAGAGAAAGATGGATAATGGGAAGAGCGAAAAGAAGAATTTTCCCATATGTGGTAACTATGGAAAGAAACACCCTGGAACTTTCCTGAAATGAATGGGAGTTTGTTATAAGTGTGGAAGAAAAGGGAACAAAGTACGTGACTGCAAGGGTAATAAAATGGTTTCAAATGTACAATGCTTCATTTGCAAGGAGTTTGGACACTACGTGAACCTATGTCCCAGTCATCAGACTATGCCGCAAATGATGTTATTGGATAATAATCAAGTTTTGATACTACCACAGATGAAGAGGAATGATTAGAGTTCTTATGTTGATTATTTCAATTGAGTGTTGTATCAACAATGTACCTGTTATAATAATTATGGAGTATATAAGGATTGTACTGCAGTACTATTTCATAAAGACTTGAGATTGTGTGGAACAAAGAAAAGTGACTCAATAGAAGGTTAAATTTTTGGAAAATATATGGTTGAGAGAAAGATAAACCATAATATGGTTCTGATACCGAGGTAGTGATTTTAGAATAATACATGATTGATTTGGATAAATTATATTGGATATTCTTGACTACCTTGAAGCTGATTAATGATTTGTATATTCCATAATTTTTGGGGTTTAAAACATTTTTGGATTAATGAAGTATATCCAGCATTCTATATGGAATAAGGGAGCATGAATGTAATCAATAAGGAATATGGTAATTCAGGATGTTTCAGTGTATTAAAAGAATACATGATGAAGGTATTCATATGCTATTACGGGGTAAAAAAGATCTACATTATGTTTACCTTCCTTATAAATGTTGGACTGTGAGTTTCGACAGAAGTATTTTGGATAGTTCTAGTTTGGATTATTTTGGATTTCCATAAAAGGACAACCCGGAGGTCGGGCGGCAACTCGTCGCATCCGGCAAGGCTGCAAGACTTGAACCCGCAAACGAACGGCGACAAGGGTGTATCACATACCACTGGCCCCCGAGATGTCCTGGATTAAATAATGTAGTTTTTTAAAAGATCTGGTAGATTAATTATAAATTCATTTATTTTGGAACCCTGCACGAATAGTATAAATAGAAAAAAAATTACATTCTATTATCTTTTAGAGTGAAAGATGAGTTTGTGGTAGAATATTATTAATGGATAAAACTCTAATTATAAAGTAAGTATATCTCCTTATGATCTTAGCCAATCTCATAAATAAATTCCTCAACATTAAGAAAAGAAACTTAAAACAAAAATGTTTTCCTAGATGGTACCTTAAATCATCAATAATTTATGGCTTTGGGATTGTTGGCTTTTTCATAGCCATGTTCTCTACCACTCTCCATCAGATAATTAATGGTTAGATTTTTCTTCCATATCCATATTTTCCTACATGGAACCTTAGTATGTGTTATTTTAGGTAATCTTCATACTTTAGACTCTTTATTTTAAATAGAGGCCTCATTAATTCATTTTTCGATTTGGGATTTCAACTAAGATATTTTGAAACGTCAAAAATGTGTTATCCTAATACCCTATGTTTTGTTGAACCGATGGTATTTCGAATCATCATAGATTGTTGAATTTAAGGACCTCAATTTTACACATGTTTGTGAATGATGACCTCAATCACTACCTATAAATATTTACGTTTTTCCTCTAATTATATGTCTCTAATTGCCACCAATGTTCTCCTAATCGAGATCATAATTTGGTGGTGACCCTTTCATTTCTCTTTTCCTCATATTAAGAATAAATTTTAGTAACCCAATTTCCGATGTGGGTTTTCCCACAAATATATTTTCTATTTTCAACCTTTTATTTTCGAAGAACAATTTCAAATTGCGAGGATGCAATTTATTGAAGGAGGGGAGAATGTAACACCCCATGATTTCATAGTGTGTTATTTAATGAAAAAAATTAAATAACTTGCACTACACGCAACACCGAGTTCAATCACAGTATGACTTACAAAAAAAATCCATTCAAAAGAGGTTATGAATAGTATTATCTAAATTTTAAACTTTATATAATCCTTATTATTTTAGAATCCATATTATGAGTTTCTAAGATATAATGCATGAACAAATTCATTTTCAGTATTTCACTTTTATCAACTTTTAATAGTGAACCCTTTTTAAAAACAATATTTTAAACTTTTTGACTAAATGGGGACAACAAAAAAATTTAAAATGAAACATCCCAAGCTTCCACGGTACGCTTTCCTTTGAATAATACAGTAGCGTGTGTTGTACGCAACTTCGAGTTCTAACACACACCACAACCAATCAAACTAGCCGTTGTGAATAGTAATACCTAATTTTTTAAATTATATATATTTTATATTTCAAAATTGACTTCATTTTTTTATTCGTAATATCGAATTTAGCCTAAGGTGAAATTTTGGTACTTTTCAGATAACTTTAATATTTTGATGAATAGTGAAAATTACTAAATTTTAATTAAAAACAACTTTTTTAATAAAAATAATTAATAGTGATAAATTATGAATTTGAGTGGTTTTAAAGTATATTTAGAATATATTTTTACCATTTAATATAATGTTTGTCATTGGACATAATTTTACAATTAAACCGAACATAAACAAGTGTCAATCTTGTGATAGTTATTATCTCTTAAAAACACGCTTTTTGTTTTGACAGCGGGAATTAATTTTAAATTAATTTCTGCCACTTCTGTGTTTTGAATTTAGAAAAATGGATTCCATATTTGGAATCAGGATGTCCAAATTGTGTAAATAGGTAACTTTTATTTTTAGACATTTTGAATAATTACTGTGGTAAATATTTTATTTACCATGGTTAAGGGTAAATCTGGTAAATAAGGGTTAAAAAATAATATTATAATAATACTAAATTAGCCTAAAACGTTTCCTAGACTTATTGGATGATACATGTTCGACCATAGGCATCTTTGGGTCGATTTTGGGACCCCATGGTGCCACTTGTAGGTGATAGGGACATTTTTTTTAATTAAGTTAAAATGAATACAAAAATGACACAAGCATATATCTTTAAAAAAACAATTATTACATAGAGTTATATATGTTGGATTTTAGATTATAAATATTAATTAGAAAGATAACAAGATTTCCTAAATAATTATATTTTATTTATAATTTTTAGACATTAAATAAGTTATTTTATTTATGACAAAATTATGATGCAGTAATTACTAAAATACTGAAAAATTAAATTAATTGATATTATAAATACCCAAATAAATATAATATGAAACTTTTAATGAATTAAAATAACATTATAGGATAATATGATATATTAGGATTTATTTAATTTACTTTGTTCGAAGTAATCAATCTTTTATGAGTTTCAAAAAAATCAACTATTGAATAGTGTCAAAATTGACATAAAAGAGTTCTTAAAAAAATATTATATTATTAATTGATATTAAATTCCTAAAAATCTAAGGTTCGGCCAAGAGACTTATATCATGATAGGTTCATCATTAATGGACCACTTGGGGGTCGCTTGGTTGTATATAGTAAGTTTATTAACCATATTATATAAAAATACAAAGAGACATTGTAAAAGTGAAACTAATTAACTTAGAGTTAATACTTAAAGATAAGGTTAATATAAGTAACAAAACCTATCTAAATTCTATTGCTTGAGTTGTTTTCGACCCATCCCCACCTTAACCTTTGAATAGTCAACTTTGGAGCCATTGGAAATCGATTGTGAATTTATTATAAACTAATATCTCTAGCTTTTCCAAAGGTGCCCCTCACCCCTCTTATAAAAGGGCACTCCTCCTTCTCATTTCTTCACACCATCAAAGCCTTTTGGTTCAGCCAAAATCTGCCCAAATACTCTCCAAACCTCCCTCACTACAACCTAGGGGCCTTAGTTTGATCAGAAAGCCAACCTAAAGAGACCTTTTGATCAAATCAAAAGAAAGAACCCGAAGAAGAGGTAATGATTTCACCACCCTTTTCCAAGTTCATTTCTTCTTCCACTTCTTCTTCCTTTGTTGTTACCATTATAAAATAATAACTCCAGTATCATATATATACTGTGATGTTATTATAAAAATGGTACAACCATATTCAGTATTCTATCCACCCTTTGAATAACATGTCACCATACGTGCGTACGTACGGCTTACCGTCTCCACGTCGTGGTGTAATTGTTATTCAATATAATATTATTTGGATGGGTATAATAATGATGTTAAACTCAGGTAAATAATAAATATAACATGTTAATAATTCTTTATATATGATATAACATCCATTTATATATTATTTTAATATCAAAAGAATGATATTGTCGCTCGTCCGTACGTACGGACTACCGTCTCCACGAACGCGATGAGATTCATTCTCAATCGTATCCATTCAAGTATAATTATCATTTGATGATTTAAAAAATGATGTTTAATAACTTGATATCATTCTGGATATGAATAATATACATCTTATCCTTTATAATCATGTCTTACGTAACAAAACATATAAAAGAAAACAAGTATGTTAACACCCGAAACAACGATAATACTAAGATATTATTATCAAATCAATATTAAAAGATCATATATGATATCATATTAATGTATATGATTCCTGTATAATTTAATAACAATTATTTCACCATTATACAGGAGGATAACCTACCCCCAACCAAGGAAAAGTATAAGGTAAGGGTTATTTCACAATCTCTTCATTATCCTAGGTTGTTTATATGTAATAATCTACTGGGATCTCTTTATCATCCACATCCATGTTTTCTTAAAAATGTATTTCAAAACATTTTTATTATTTACAATAATATGGTTTAAAGTCATTTATACCCTTGTTTGACTTTTAATAAGAGGAATCTTTCCGTCGTTTTCAAAACAAGGTCCTTTTTAACCTTTTCGACAGAATTAAGGTAAGAATGTTTCTTTTAACTTATATGGCAGGTGCGGTTATTTTCCGCCATTATATAATCTTCAAAGCTTTACATACAAGCTTATAATTATATTTTCAAAGGAAATGATTTATTTTATATGGATCTTAAATGATTTCAAAAATAGAAAGAGATATTTCTCTAAAAAGAGTTTTGATTTCATCTATGTCAACATCCTTTGATGGATTTTACTCTGATTTATTATGATACAAAATTTCTATATTGTATTATAAGGATTTGTGATATGTTTGACTGTGGATGTGCTATTTTTATACCATTCATATTTTATGGTGAAATTAATCTCATTTCGTATGCTAGTTTTAATACGAATGTTTATGTTATGTTTAAACCTTTTCATATGGGAATGCATTGGACTTAATATGTGACAGGTGGAGCCCGCTATAGCTCCTCGATGCATCAGTAGGTCTCATGAGACAAACTAGTGTCTTGCCATAAGGACTTGACAAAATCTTATTTGTAGTCTTGGCATGAGGCCTTGGCTATGTGGTTATGATAGTCTGGCATTATGCATTCCAACATTATGAAAGTGGTTATTGATATTGCATGTGATTATTCGATTAGTAGAATATCCATGTGAACAAGTAAATGGAATTATTCCATTTTACTTTTTCCATACTATGTTGAAGTTCATGTTTAAAAGGCTTTTGTTTTAGTAATTCATTGACTTAAATGTTTATGCTTATTTTTGAATGTTCTTCTATATTGTTATCCTTACTGGGCATTTGAGCTCACCCCTTTTCTATGTTTTATTTTTCCCAGGATGTGAAGAAGTAAGTTATGAATGACCTGCAGAGATATTATGAGGGGATAATAGTGTGGAATGTGGAGACATTATGTTGTTGTAGTAGTTTTTCATTTTATGATGTAATATAAAACTTATGAATATATCTACTGTTTCCAAGGCTACTAAACCAATCGGTCTTTCGAGATTTGATCTTTCTTATGATCATTTCAATGTTATGTAATAATGCACCGACTCTGGGTATCTAGGGTTGGGGCATTATAGTTGGTATCGGAGGATGTTTAGTACAAACCTTGGACGCTATATTTAGATAAACTCAGATTATAGCACGTCGACCTATGATGAAATTTGAGGATTAGTACAGAAGAACATCCTAGAATTTTGGTATTGTAGGGATTTTGTGAGTTTTCCGAGCAATACATCCCTTCCGGGATACGAGCAGGTAGAGGCGGCTCTGGCACAGATGTACCTAGGGGTAAAACACGAAAACACCGCTTTGAGCTAGACTCGAACGGGAACTGGTGAACGACAACGGGCCTTGCTGCACTCTTGGTTACGACACTCCCGGGGGATATGCTTAGGATAACTCTAATTTTCTTTACAAATCATTACGAAGGGTTTATGAGTATATAATTCATTAATAGAGACATTTTTATGATTATGGATTATATCCATAAACTATTTAATTTATGTTATGTGTTTTACAAGTTTTGGATTAGGTATTGTTATTCATAAACTAATCTAATGTATTCCATTGTTTAGAAATGGCGCTCTGTAGAAGGAATGAGAACTCTAGCAATGCACATGATACAAAGAGAAAGAAGGATCATATATTTTATGGTCTTAAGCCAGAATGTATAAGAGAAATAGTCTCCCATGTATTATCATCATATGAAGAAATAATATCATGTGTTGATAAGATAAGTAAAGAGTTTACTGAGTCCTATGGCTTTGAAGGGAAGCAAGAGAAGAAAAGGATGGAAGAGAGAAAGATGGATAAAGGGAAGAGGGAAAAGAAGAATTTTCCCATATGTGGTAACTGTGGAAAGAAACACCCTGGAACTTTCCTGAAAGGAATGGGTGTTCGTTATAAGTGTGGAGGAAAAGGACACAAAGTACGTGACTATAAGGGTAAGAAAATGGTTTCAAATGTACAATGATTCATTTGCAAGGAGTTTGGACACTACGCAAACCTATGTCCCAGTCATCAGACTATGCCACAAATGATGTTATTGGATAATAATCATGTTATGATACTACCACAGATGAAGAGGAATGATTAGAGTTCTTATGTTGATTATGTCAATTGAGTGTTGTATCAACAATGTACTTGTTATAATAATTTTGGAGTATATAAGGATTATACTGCAGTACTATTTCATTAAGGACTTGAGATTGTGTGGAACAAAGAAAAGTGACTCAATACAAGGTTAATTTTTTTGAAAATATATGGTTGAGAGAAAGATAAACCATAATATGGTTCTGATACCGAGGTAGTGATTTTAGAATAATACATGATTGATTTGGATAAGTTATATTGGATATTCTTGGCTACCTTGAAGATGATTAATGATTTGTATATTCCATCATTGTTTGGGTTTAAAACATTTTTGGATTAATGAAGTATATCCATCATTCTATATGGAATAAGGGAGCATTAATGTAATCAATAAGGAATATGGTAATTCAGGATGTCTCAGTGTATTAAAAGAATACATGATATAGGTATTCATATGCTATTACGGGGTAAAAAAGATCTTCATTATGTTTACCTTCCTTATAAATGTTGGACTGTGAGTTTGGGCAGAAGTATTTTTGATAGTTCTAGTTTGGATTATTTTTGATTTCCATAAAAGGACAACCCGGAGGTCGGGCGGCAACCCGTCGCGTCCGGCAAGGCTGCGAGACTTGAACCCGCAACCGAACGGCGACAAGGGTGTATCACCTACCACTGGCCAACGAGATGTCCTGGATTAAATAATGTAGTTTTTTTTAAAAGATATGGTAGATGAATTATAAATTCATTTATTTTGGAACCCTGTACGAATAGTATAAATAGAAAAAAAATTACATTCTATTATCTTTTAGAGTGAAAGATGAGTTTGTGGTAGAAATTTATTAATGGATAAAACTCTAATTATAAAGTAAGTATATCTCCTTATGATCTTAGCCAATATCATAAATAAATACCTCAACATTAAGAAAATAATCTTAGAACAAAATTTTTTTCCTAGATGGTACCTTAAATCATCACTAATTTATGGCTTTGGGATTGTTGGCCTTTTCATAGCCATGTTCTCTACCACTCTCCATCAGATAATTGATGGTTATATTTTTCTTCAATATCCATATTTTCCTACATGGAACCCTAGTATGTGTTATTTTAGGTAATCTTCATACTTTCGACTCTTTATTTTAAATAGAGGCATAATTAATTCATTTTTCGATGTGGGATTTCAACTAAGATATTTTGAAACGTCAAAAATGTGTTATCCTAATACCCTATGTTTTGTTGAACCGATGGTATTTCAAATCATCATATATTGATGAATTTAAGGACCTCAATTTTACACTTGTTTGTGATTGATGACCTCAATCACTACCTATAAATATTTACATTTTACCTCCAATTATATGTCTCTAATTGCCACTAATGTTCTCCTAATCGAGATCATAATTTGGTGGCGACCCTTTCATTTCTCTTTTCCTCATATTAAGACTAAATTTTAGTAACCCAATTTCCGATGTGGGTTTTCCCACAAATATATTTTCTATTTTCAACCTTTTATTTTCGAAAAACAATTTCAATTTGCGAGGACGCAATTTATTGAAGGAGGGGAGAATGTAACACCCCAAGATTTCATAGTGTGTTATTTCTTCAAAATAATTAAATAACATTCACTACACGCAACACCGAGTTCAATAACACCATGACTTACAAAAAAAATCCATTCAAAAGAAGTTATGAATAGTATTATCTAAATTTTAAACTTTATATAATCCTTATAATTTTAGAATCCATATTATGAGTTTCTTAGATATAATGCAAGAACAAATTCATTTTTAGTATTGCACTTTTTTATCAACTTTTAATAGTGAACCCCTTTTAAAAACAATATTTTAAACTTTTTGACTAAATGGGGACATCAAAAAAATTTAAAATGAAACATCCCAATCTTCCACGGTACGCTTTCCTTTGAATAATATAGTAGCGTGTGTTGTACGCAACTTCGAGTTCTAACACACACCACAACCAATCAAACTAGCCATTATGAATAGTAATACCTAGTTTTTGAAATTATATATATTTTATATTTCAAAATGGACTTCATTTGTGTATTCGGACTATCGAATCTAGCCTAAGGTGAAATTTTGGTACTTTTCGGATAACTTTAATATTTTGATGAATAGTGAAAATTACTAAATTTTAATTAAAAACAACTTTTTTAATAAAAATAATTAATAGTGATAAATTATGAATTCGAGTGGTTTTAAAGTATATTTAGAATATATTTTTACCATTTAATAATGTTGGTCATTGTACATAATTTTACAATTAAACCGAACATAAACAAGTGTCAATCTTTTGATAGTTATTATCTCTTAAAAACACGCTTTTTTGTTTTGATAGTGGGAATTAATTTTAAATTAATTTCTGCCACTTCTGTGTTTTTAATTTAGAAAAATGGATTCCATATTTGGAATCAGGATGTCCAAATTGTGTAAATAGGTAACTTTTATTTTTAGACATTTTGAATAATTACTGTGGTAAATATTTTATTTACCATGGTTAAGGGTAAATCTGGTAAATAAGGGTTAACAAATAATATTATAATAATATTAAATTACCCTAAAACGTGTCCTAGCCTTATTGGTTGATACATGTTCTACCATAGCCATCATTGGGTCGATTTTGGGACCCCATGGTGCCACTTGTAGGTGATAGGGACATTTTGTTTTAATTAAGTTAAAATGAATACAAAAATGACACAAGCATATATCTTTGAGATAAACAATTATTACATAGGGTTATATATGTTGGATTTTAGATTATAAATATTCATTAGAAAGATAAAAAGATTTCCTACATAATTATATTTTATTTATAATTTTTAGACATTAAATAATTTATTTCATTTATGACACAATGATGATGCAGTAATTAATAAAATAGTGAAAAATTAAATTAGTTGATATTATAAATACCAAAATAAATACAATATGAAACTTTTAATGAATTAAACTAATTTTATAGGATAATATGATATATTAGGATTTACGTAATTAACCTTTTTCGAAGTAATCAATCTGTTATGAGTTTTAAAAAAAATCAACTATTGAATAGTGTCAAAATTGACATAAAAGAGTTCTTAAAACAAATATTATATTATTAATTGATATTAAACTCCTAAAAATCTAAGGTTCATCCAAGAGACTTATATCATGATAGTTTCATCATTAATGGACCACTTGGGGGTCTCTTAGATGTATATAGTAAGTTTATTAACCATATTATATAAAAATACAAAGAGACATTGTAAAAGTGAAACAAATTAACTTAGAGTTAATACTTAATGATAAGGTTAATATAAGTTACCAAACCTGTCTAAATTCTATTGGTTGAGTTTTTTTCGACCCATACCCACCTTAAACTTTGAATATTCAACTTTGGAGCCATTGGAAACCGATTATGAATTTATTATAAACTAATATCTCTTCCTTTTCCAAAGGTGCCCTTCACCCCTCTTATAAAAGGGCACTCCTCCTTCTCATTTATTCACACCTCCAAAGCCTTTTGGTTCGGCAAAAATCTGCCCAAATACTCTACAAACTTCCCTCACTACAACCTAGGGGCCTTAGTTTGATCAGAAAGCTAACCTAAAGAGAACTTTTGATCAAATCAAAAGGAAGAACCCGAAGAAGAGGTAATGATTTCACCACCCTTTTCCATGTTCATTTCTTCTTCCACTTCTTCTTCCTTTGTTGTTTCCATTATAAAATAATAACTCCAGTATCATATATATACTGTGATGTTATTATAAATATGGTACAACCATATTCTGTATTCTATCCACCCTTTGAATAACATGTCACCATACGTGCGTACATACGACTTACCGTCTCCACGTCCTGGTGTAATTGTTATTAAATATAATATTATTTGGATTGATATAATAATGATGTTTAACTCAGGTAAATAATAAATATAACATGTTAATAATTCTGTATATATGATATACCATCCAGTTATAAATTATTTTAATATCAAAAGAATGATATTGTCGCTCGTGCTTACGTACAGACTACCGTCTCCACGAATGCGATGAGATTCATTCTCCATCGTATCCATTCAAGTATAATTATCATTTGATGATTTAAAAAAATGATGTTTAAGGACTTGATATCATTCTGTATATTAATAATATACAACCTATCCTTTATAAACATGTATTACGTAACAAAACATATAAAATAAAACAAGTAAGTTAACACCTGAAACAACGATAATACTAAGATATTATTATCAAATCAATATTAAAATATCATATATGATATCATATTATTGTATATGATTCCTATATAATTTAATAACAATTATTTCACCATTATACAGGAGGTTAACCTACCCCAACCAAGGAAAAGTACAAGGTAAGGGTTATTTCACAATCTCTTCATTATCCGAGGTTGTTTATATGTAATAATCTACTGGGATCTCTTTATCATCCACATCCATGTTTTCTTAAAAATTTATTTCAAAACATTTTTATTATTTACAATAATATGGGTTAAAGTCATTTATACCCTTGTTTGACTTTTTATAATAGGAATCTTTCCATCGTTTTCAAAACAAGGTCTTTTTTAACCTTTTCGATAGAATTAAGGTAAGAATGTTTTTTTAACTTATACGGTGGGTGCGGTTATTTTCCGCCATTATATAATCTTCAAAGCTTTCCATACAAGATTATAAAAATATTTTCAAAGGAAATGATTTATTTTATATGGCTCTTAAATGATTTCAAAAATAGAAAGAGATATTTCTCTAAAAAGAGTTTTTATTTCATCTATGTCAACATCCTTTGATGGATATGTACGCTGATTTATTATGATACAAAACTTCTATATTGTATTATAAGTTTTTGTGATATGTTTGACTATGGATGTGCTATTTTTATACCATTCATAGTTTATGGTGAAATTATTGACATTTCGTATGCTAGTTTTAATACGAATGTTTATGTTATGTTTAAACCATTTCATATGGGAATGCATTGGACTTAATATGTGACGGGTGGAGCCCGCTATAGCTCCTCGATGCATCTGAAGGTCTCATGAGACAAACTAGTGTATTGGAACAAGGCCTTGACAAAATCTTATTTGTAGTCTTGGCACGAGGCCTTGGCTATGTGGTTATGATAGTCTGGCATTATGCATTCCAACATTATGAAAGTGGTTATTGATATTGCATGTGATTATTCGATTAGTAGAATATCCATGTGAACAAGTAAATGGAATAATTTCATTTTACTTTTTCCATACTATGTTGAAGTTCAAGTTTAAAAGGCTTTTGTTTTAGTAATTCATTGCCTGAAATGTTTATGCTTATTTTTGAATGTTCCGATATATTGTTATCCTTACTGGGCATTTGAGATCACCCCTTTTCTATGTTTTATTTTTCCCAGGATGTGAAGAAGTAAGTTATGAATGACCTGCAGGGATATTATGGGGGGATAATAGTGTGGAATGTGGAGACATTATGTTGTTGTAATAGTTTTTCATTTTATGATGTAATATAAAACTTATGAATATATCTAGTGTTTCCAAGGATACTAAATCAATCGGTCTTTCGAGATTTGATCTTTCTTGTGATGATTCCAATGTTATGTAATAATGCACCGACTCTGGGTATCTAGGGTCAGGGTGTTACAATAATAATCATGGAAATGTCTTTCCATGAATTTTTTAAAATACTTTTAACTAATCTTCTTTATACATTTCAGAAAACAAATTAGAAACATTATAATTAAAATGTGTATTTCCCCTTTTTTCGAGTAATAAATCTATTCCTTATAGAATTAAGGAATATTTTATCATTAAAATTGTAGAATGTAACCAAAATACCTCAATAATGACAATCAAAAAATTATAGACGTTTATCTTTTAGAACTCTCTTATTCATACATCACAAATAATTATGATATTCATAAGATATCAATAGAGATAAAAATATCTGGTGATTGATCATCTGTGATACCCCTCAAGAGATGCTCTAAGTACAACATCATCATGATTTTATTTATTCCATATTACACTCCATGTATCTTTTAATCTTATTAGAGATATTACAAAGATAAAACATGATGCCAACATTCTTCCATTATGGAAAACATCCTAGCTGTAAGATATTCATATCTATTGTAAACATCATGCCTCCCCCTAAATTCATGATTCACTTGAATTCCCTACATGAAAAATTTAAAAAAAATTATATATAGGAATAATGTGGTTCTATAATGCTTCTCAGTTAGAGAAACAGGATTGAGAGTTACTTCTCAACCCAAAAATTTTATTATATTAAAAGGTATTATTCAAATTTTCTAAAAAAATCAGTTAAATGTTTCCCTATTTTCTCCATTTTTCTTGAATCTTCCAACTGTTATGGAGATATTATCAATCATTCATTAGAAACCTAATCGGTCTTCACTTTATCTTTAGACAATATTTTCCCAGCATTATAAGTCATGTGTTATTTCTCATTCTCCATAAAGAAATATTTTTTTCTAGAATAAATTTCAAACATTTGTTACCGAAATTTCTAGGAATATTACACAATTCACACCCAACATTATATTTTCTCATGTCCCACTTTTATGAATTTATTTTATTTTTCAACATAGATATCTTTCTCCAAATCGATCTTGTTGTTTCTCTTTTGAATTGATCATTTTTTTATTCTAGTTTTCTTCATTTAGTATTCTTTTTCATTGACAATTCATAATGTTATATGATGTGACATATTCTATCGTGATAAAAGAATATTTTCATCAGTGTGACGCTCATTACATTTTTGTTTATGAACATATTGGGATTTTATTGTTTAACACCTTTCTTATTTTGTATACATCAAAAGGATGACCTTCTATATTCATTTCTTACATGATTCAATTATTATTGTGGTGATATATTCACAAAAATAGATGATTTTTTCATGGTAGGTACATACCAACACTCATCATAACAATTACAACATCTATTTAAATTATCATAGAAATTTTCAATGTATTCAAATATATTCTTGAAAAACTGATTCCCTATCTAGGAGCTCTTCCTCTGTTGTGTATGTTTCCACTTCTCATCATATTTTCACCCACTAAATGTAGATTTCTGTTTTAATTTTCATACATTTAAATATTTTTCCAACACTTAATTTCCTGATGCCCACCCTTCCTAAAGCACCAATAGTAAGAAACACATTTTTGATTTCTTCTTATGTGAAACATTCTAACTATCATTGACTTTTTGTGATTTTTGGTAGCATATTTATTCTTCTATACATTTTTTGGGGAACATGAATTTTTATTTACCCATGTCTGTCTATATTTTAATTTTGAATATGCAGTAGTCATCATAACAGAATTAGTTCACCCAAGTCTATCAGGATAAACGGTTACCTTATTCAATGATCATGTAGTAGATTTTTTACTTTGGTAATCTCAAGATATTTATGTAACTAGATTGAGTCTATTTAGAAATTAGACTCTTATCATTTGGATCCTTGGATTTAATTATTTTCTCAGAAACATTGGATGTATTATCCTGTGACACATCCATGTTTCAAAATTTCCCTTCTAGTTCAAAACATTTTAAATTAAGGGAAATATTCTCATCTTCATGCATCTGAATTTTCTTCAGTATCAAATTGGCATGATCCTTGATTCATTATTATTTATCATTCATCTAAGCCTATTTGAATTTTATAGATTTATTATGCATATTTTCAAGTTAATGGAAAACTACAATAATAACTATTTCAAAAAAATCTTTCTCATATACATTAAATTGAAATTATTCTATAACTCAAATATATCTTTATTCTCAAAGAGATATTTTTTAAACTATTCTTTCACATGTTTTGTGAGAGTTTTAGATATGCCAAACATTTTAGTCAAATATTATTCCATATCATTAGCCTATACTTCTAGATATAGTTTTTCATATCCTACTTCCTTGTATAATTTAATCATACATGTGACCACTTATTGTATAACATTCAACAAATGATCTCTAATTTCATAATTGATCATATCTTCATCACAACTTGATCTTGATTCATCAGAATCATAATAATTAGATTTAACTTTTCAATTACCACTCTATGTTCTTTCACCTAGATGTTGATTATCATTTATCTTTGAATTTTTCTACTTCTTCTTTTCTAGTATTTTCATTCTATTTTTATGATTATTAAATAAAACTTAAAAAATTATAACATCATGAAATGTGATTTGTTTTTTACATATGAATCACTTCTAAATTTTCTCAAAACACTAATATGATCTTTATACACTTATATTTAAAACAACATGGAAAGTAAATTAGATCCAATCATAGGTGGCCTTTTTCTGATACCAATTAATGTGTCCAATGGATCATGCATTCCTAGAGAGAGGGGGTGAATCCAATGTGACTTATTTCACTAAATTCATTTTCTTTTCTATAAATCCCTTTAAACCTCTATCACTCATCAGTTTAAGTGGATCTTGTATACAATGTATAAAGTAAAATAAACATTGCACACACTATTTCTACAAGGTTTGATACTAAGACCTATATCCATGATGCAACTAGTCATACCCTATGTTATAGATTCATCAATCTATTTTGAAGGTTACAACCAGGGATATTCAAATTCTATTGAACACTGAGCCTCTAAGTGTTCCACTCTAGATTCATACTAGAGATCAGAAGTTACCACCTACAAAATTGACTCTAATGTTCTAGAGGAGGATATTTATACTACCCGTCATAGTTTTACAAGCATCCCACGGGCATGATCCAGGGTCCCGCTGGAGGATTATTTTACATCAGAGTACTACTAAAGACTTCCAAAATCATGATTCACCCGGTATGATCCACCAATAGGATTATCACCTAATATTTTTCCAAGAGATTTTTGAATCACATTGGATTCTGTACAATTCAAAAATATTTTTACTGGTGTTTTTCTTGCTCAAATAATGTTTAACAACATTAAATGGTCATTTTCATTAGTACAACACTGCTCGGTAAAATATTTTTTCTTCTGATGAAGACCTAACCTTATTGATCAATGAATGAATCAGATATAAAATTATTCTGATATAATTCTCCAACTTCACTCTAAAATCTCCAAAAACTAACCATTTAATGTATATTGCATATTCAATCATCAACATTAATTCATGAACATAAATTATTGGATTTATCAATCTTCATGCATGTATAAACAATTCATGGCCTTATTTATTTTATTCAGTATTTAGAATACACAATTTCTTTACTATATGTGAACACTTTCATTCTAGCATACACATGTGTACTTCAACTCTTCATATGTAGTGAATCATCAAAAAGACTTCATATATTTATATTGGATATACCATGAAACATATATCAATTTTTATGCTCTTTTGTGACATTTCCCCACATGTGGTTACCTTACTCAAATCATGCCCATCAAACTCCCTTCATGTATGCTTGCACAAACTACTTCTTATACATTCATATGTGTGACCATACATACGTGAATTGTCATTCATGAAAAGAAAATTATGTTCAATGTTCTACTCATAACAGAAAATGCACACAACTCAAACTAATTTGTCACACACTTATGTTTTATATCTTGAGTATGTAATGTCTCATGGGTGAGTATGAAACCATAAAAACATCTTTCACACAAGTATAAATAGGTGTTGGTTCTCTTTTTTTTATCTCAAACCAAAAGAAAATGCATATGGATATCATGTTATTCCATTTTATTCACAAATATTATGTTCTTCATAAAGAAACATTGGAGTGTTAAATACTTTTAAAAGGACTGAAAAAATAATCTTCTCCGTCACATAAGATTATATTGAGGGGTGATTCTACTTCAAGAACCACTGCTCTTTCCAGAAATTATTGTCTCATAAGTCACTCAAAATACTATCCTTGATATGTGTTGGTATCATAAATAAAATGAGAAAGGTTAGGGGTATTTATAAACAAAATTACACTGAATTTACTCATGCACACTACGTCACTTCAAGAGTACCATTACCCATCTCATGCATTAAGATTACGAGAATCACCATTAATGATAATAATAAATTTTATTCCCACTATTTATCATTCATTATAATCTTTAATAACACATGAAAATGATGTTTCATGTGATTTCAATCACATTGGAATCATTATAACAAAAAAAATTGTGATTAAAAGTCATGGTTGGATCAACTGTCGACACTACATGGAGAAATAATTGTGAAAAGTACCTCTTGGGTGGCTGAGGTTGAAGATAATGATGTGAGATCGATCCAACAGATCAGATATATCTGATATAATGTCCAATATTCTATAAATGTTTTCAAGGTGTAGGAATAGAACACTTCATCCTTGATCCCACAACAAAATGGATAACTCATGTGTTCTTATTTATTATACAAAGCACATCCATAGACCAGTGGAAATTGATACCGAACACTCACATATCACACCAGTATCCCATGTACTAGAATCCTACTCCACCCTCATGCCACCCTTCTTGATGGCTCACCACCACCCTCATGCACCAAAGTGTAGGCACGCCTATGCATGCCCCTGACCATGATATTGGCTAGTTATTCCTAGGTCGATCCTAGTGCACACATCAGTAGTAGTGCACCTAGATCCCTTAGTTGGTTGGTTTGTAGAAGGATTTAGTTTTATATATAAGAAAATATAAATGTGTTATTCCAACTATAAAGATCATACCAAGGAACTCATATTACATAACTGCCGAACTAAAACGGTGTAGAAAAAGTGTTACCTAAACAAAACTAAGAAATGTATTCAAAATTAATTCCAACTCAATAACAGTTACAATACAAATCATTGAATTTTTTTTCTTATTAAATTATTGACAACAATTTCAACTTCCTAAAACAATGTGGGTTCTTCATGAATCGACATCAATGATGATGGATTTTGAATGATGAAGTTTGAAAGTAAGAGGATGTGATTTGGGATGCTTGTATTATTCTTATGTGGGAGTAAATATTTCAATTGGTAAGAACAACCTAGAATTATCAATGGAAATCTATGATTATTTATAGAACTATGTAATATTAGATTGAACTATTCAGTAGAAGTTAGAATTTGGGTTGATGCATTCAATGTGAATCTGGAGGTTTCCGTGGTAGATAGATGGATGGTCGTGAAGATCAGAAGGTAGTGTGAATAATGGAACTGACTAGCTGTTGTGGATGTTTTCATATAAATAGGTGTCCATTGCTTTCATGTATAATTTGAGACTAGAATACTAATTCTACGACTCCAAAGGATGTGATGTATGAATTTAATAGTCCAAAAGGACAAAATATCCAAATTGGAAAATGAAGAAGTATATAATGAAGAATTATCATATATACTGATAGAGTCGATAAAAGATCTACCATCTACCACATGTGGTCATCACAGTGGGATAATTGTGGTAGGTGTTTAGCATGGAAGATTTAGAGTATTGTTCTTCTTCTTCCATATTTGAATAGTGTTTCAAAAGGAGTATCCCTTATGACTTTGATGGTTTGGGTTGTGTCTTTGGATGATATAATCCATCGCAACTCATGTGTTCTCTCTTATTTCTCTGATTTATATGTGTTGTTACAATATTTCTTCAGTGGAGTAGGATGAAGTTATAAACCTTGTAATTATAGGGGTTATGTGCTTCTATTACTATATTGATGTATTTTTTGTTCTTTTTCATTTGTTTGTGTAATTTATTATTTGCGGATAGCTTCAAATCAATCTGTTGGGGGAGGTATAAATTCTTATCAATACTGAATCCACCATGTTTGTGGTTCCATGGTGTTTTGGAATGATCAGGATCCTTGTTTTCATTAAAGTATCCGAATGTATCTTCCAGATTAGAGGATAATATCTTCTAAAATGTAGGATCTGCTATCAAAAGTAGTATTATACCGTGTTTCAATCATCTTTTGTGCATTACAGAGTTTCAAAATCAAATCATGGTCGATATTTCTAACATACCCTAGTCATGTATTTTAGATCATAGTTAATAGTGTTGTTTTAATTCTATCCTTTAAGGAGATTTCAAGAAGGCCATTCATTATAAATTTACAGTTTTCTATTTAGTGAGAGTTTTGTTTTGAATGTATAGAATTGGAAGAGGGTAAGGTAGAATTTAGAGTTCAATGGTGATGTTTTAGAATTATTGAGTATGCTGTTTTTTTTCTACTTCTAAGGGATATATAGCTTCCATTTAGGGAATTCAAGATGAAATCATGGTTTTTTGAATAGTGGAAAGACTCAACCAAAAGGTAATAGGAATTATCAACAAGATTGTGTCTTGGAATGTGGGATTAAAGTTTCCAACGGTGAATTACACAGTGGGTTTATTAAAAAATTTGGAAACTTATTAAGGGATAAGTTCTATAGAGGGTGAAAGGTCATTATGAAATGTTTGATACTAGATGTTTCATCTATAAACCCCATTTCAAAAGTTTTGAATATGTAGTGCTTATTATCATTGATCTATTTGATTCATGAATATTTAATTATGAGTATTTTAACCCTATTTATAATAGAGGTGATACATGTGAATTTTGTCCAAGAGTTATTTAGTATGGGTTCACCTTGTGGATGATTATTTTTACAATTTCATGGATGATTAATTTATTTATACGAATTTCAGAATGGATGCTTTCTAAAAAGATAATGGGTGGAAGGTATGTCTTGGTTTTGGAGTATCCATATCTTCAAAGAATAGCTTACTATTGTTGTTTTCTGCACACAAAATTTGGAAATGGTCTGTGAGAGTTTTCATGGGGTGATCCATTATTTGTGGTAAAGTGAAAGATAGAACATTTTAACCATTTAATTGAAAAATGACTGTTGAATATTCTTGAATAAGTTTGGAGTTTTGGAATGCGAATATCATCACTTGAGTTAGAAGGCGATGAAAATCATATTTGAAAAGGAACATCGAAATTGAAAAATGGGTATTATATAAATTTCTTGAAGTGTAGCCTTGAAAAACAGAAAAAGTTTACAATTATTCTGAAAGGAGAGGAACCTGAGAATTATAATTGTATACTGGTGTATATGAAAGTATGGGATATTTCGCTCTATTCATTCCCATGGTATATCATGGTAACATTTATACCATAATTGATGATGTGAAATGTGAAGTGTGGGTTCTTTTTTCTCAAGAAAAATTTCTAGGGTCTCTTTAATACGATCTTCATATAGAGAACCATAGTTAAAATAAGAGTATTTTTGTTCAAATGTTGTTGGTCTAACAGTGAAGATTTTGGGAGAATGTTCTATATGTTCTATTGGAATGTATTAATGTTGATGAAAAGGTCATTCTCCAAACCATGATGAATTTTATTGTAGAGAGTATCAATATGGAAACATTATAGAGACACTTGGAATAAAAGGAAACTATTACACATTCACTACAAAGTCATTAATCTTTCCACCTACCTCCATGATAATTCATTGAAGATTGGAATAACCTAAAGTTCCAAGAAAATTTATTTATTGAGGTATGGTGATGAGGAATTGGATTCTATCTTTTTAAAAACTACATAAAAAGTGTATCCAAAGAATAATATTTCTTGTTTAGTGGGGGAGGGTCATGTGGAATAACCAATATCAAATAGAGATGTAGTGGCAGTAAAGGACCATCACATGCCTTGGTTTAACTAAGCATTGGGCTTATTGTAGTTCATAACCTTGTATATATTACACTATTTCTAATGATAAATTAAATTTCAAAATATTATTTACATGGATGTAAAATTTGATTTGTATTGGTGAAACCAAATGTATTAGGATGCTCTCAGATTTTGGAATCATGGTGTGGAGTTTTAGAATGTAGGGTCTGAAAAGTGTGAAGCCATAAACATGGTACATGACATGTATTTTTGAAATATTTTCAATTTTATTTATGGTTATTAACGTCATTTTGTTATAGGATTATTCATAGATTTTTAAAAATGTTTCATTGAAAACAGAATGGGTGGTCATGATCCAGAAATTTTGGGTCGGTGTTCCCCATTGATACTTGTATGAATGGAACATGTGGATCAACTATTTTTTATATCAAAAGTCCTCCTAATATTAGGATTCATACAGTGTTTTCTTTTTGATAAAATTTATTGTGAATTTTATTCATCCATGGTGACATTACTGGAGAGAAGTTTGGTAGAAGTGGCCTGAGGACTTGGTGAAAGCCTTGAGAATATTCTTCAAGTGACAGATTGTTAGTATTAGTTGTGAAAAAAAATCGAAGAGGGGGATTTTTAGGTTTTTGTGTGATAAATGTTTTGCAGATAATTATTGAAATTATGAAATGGTGATTCCAAAAAAAATAATGGAACATGATTGAGATATATCCTTAGAAATATTAATGTCAGGAAGTATTGGTGATGAATGATTTTGGATGACAATGTTTAGAGTTAGGAGGATGTGATTTTGGGTGCTGGTATAGATCTTTCATAGGTGTAACTCTATACATTCATAATAATAGCCTATAATTATCAATGGGTGTGTAATATTATTCTGGGGGGTATGTAAGATCAAATGACAATATTCATTGAAAGAAAAAAGTTTATTTGGTGCATTCAGTATATAGTTGGATGTTCTCTTCATCGAGTGACAGATGGCAATAAATATTAGAAGGATTCACGTTGGGTATAAATGGTTGGTTGTTGTGGATGATTTCCTATAAATAATTGGGCATTTGTTTATTGTCTTTTTTTGGAATGAAAGTACAATGTTATGATATTGGAGGTAGTGAAACCAACAGTTCATATTCTAAAAGGATGAATTACTAGAAAGAGAAGATGAAGAAGTATTGAATGATGAGATACTAAAGGGACTGATGGAGTCTAGAAATGATTTAAAATCAAACACAAGTGTTCATCACAATGAGATAACTGTGGTGTGTTCTTCTCATAGAATCATTGGAGTTATATCCTCATTTATTATCTAAGTAGGATTTCTAGAAGAAAGATCCATTATGACTGATATCGTTTCGATAGGTTTTTTGGATGATAGGGTCCCTTGTCACTCAAGTGTTCTCTATTATTTCTATCCATTAGATATATAATTACAGTGTTCCTCCTATAGAGAATGATTAAATTTTGATCCATGTAATTCCATGGATTTTGTGCTTCTGGTTATATATCAAGTTCCTTATTGTTATTGTTCATTATTTTTATATATGTTTTCTTTATGGTTAGTTTCCGGTCATTATGGTGGTCAGGGTCTAAATCCAACTAATTTCAAGACACACTGAGTCCATGGTGTCCTAGAATTTCAGAATTTATAAGAGACGTGTTCCGTATTTGAGGGTCTAGAAGTATTTATCAAATCATTCCTTCCAAAATTTAGATTCATTCATAATAATAAAATAATTAATCTTCCACCAATCCCTATTTGTCATAGTGGATTTCTTGTCATTATTGAGGATCATCAAGTTTAAAGAGGTTACGTAACATGATAGATAAAAATTATATGATTAATTTCATTATTTCATTTTATAAATAGAATTAGTTCTTGATGTTCTATAATATATCATAGTTATTTTTTACCAACAAAAATAATCATTAAAATTTTTATTCTCACAATATTTACCTTGAAAGTGTGATTTAAAATAATGAGGAAATGTCAAAATGGTTGATATAATTTGATTTACAAGGTCATCCATGTTTTATATTGATATTTTTAATTAATTATTTTAATTTACTTGAATACATCAACCCACTCCATGATTAATTTTACAATAAATCTTTCAAAAAATCTTATAATTTTTTTTAATAAATATTTAGAAAATTATTATAAACCCAAAGGCCATAATCAGATTTAAAAATGGTACACTTTTTGGGAAATATATTAAATAACAATTGAAACCATGAGGAAATTTGAAATGAGAAAGACATGATTGGTCATTGGTGAAGCCAATAATTTATGAAAGGAATCATCAAATATTTAGGATGGTGATGGAAAATGGAAATGCTAATATAAAAAGAGGTAGTAAAGAATTAAACGAGAAATATAAAGGGAAATGAGGATCCATCATCATCATAATTATTATTATGAAATACAAATATAAAATTTCATAACATTCAACCTTATATTTCATAATTTCATTGAATATTATATAATCTTCACATAAACAATTATGGGAAAACATGTAAAACTGATGTAATTAAATTCCATGTTATGTAAACTCATGATAAACATTATCATGAAAACCCATTAAAAATAATGATGTAGGAAAAAATAGTATATCAATACCAATTATGACTCATAAATTCATGATAGAATTTTCTTTATTCCAGTCACAATTTTATAAATCAATATCTCCAATATTTCAGTTATCACTACCTTTATGAATAAATATTCAAAATTATCACAAGACATTATTTGTTGGATATCAATCTCACCATTCGTTTTATGTTACTAGGTAAAAAGAATTTTGGTGTCATATATTTTGTTTTATCTCCTTTACTATATCGATCCATTAAATATGTTGTACAAGTAGAATTATCTCCATATAATATAGTGGGAATATAATTTTTTATAAATAATCCTCAATTTTTTTATATGATGAATAATTGATCTCAACTAATCACATTAGAAGCTTTATTCATGGATCATAATCAACTCAACATGATTAGAGTATGTTATAGAATTTATTTGTGTTATAGAACTCCATGAAAAGAAAGTTCCAAATTATATAAATAAATACCCAATTTGAGATCTGTATTTATGTCAATCAAATAAATATCCATCATTATTATAACCAAATTCATTCGCTATAGAATTTTAGAATAAAATAATCATTGACCAACAGATCCTTTGAGGTTTCTTAATATATGTTTGATACCATTCCAATTTCAATGAGTAGGATAATAACATAACATGGCAAACAAATTCATATAAAATGACATATCTCGCCCTGTATTATTTTTATAGTATATTACTTCTCCGTTTGTACATAGTGAAGAGACCACATTGTGCATGCATTGTATTTTTTCAAATAATTCTCATTGGTTATCCGTGGTGTTCATTGATAACGAAGATATCATTGTGGTCAATATGGCGAAGAATTTCCAAAGATAATGGAGCTTGGATAAAGTCTTAAAGTATTGATATTAAGAGACATGTGAATTGTTTGAAGACTGTTAGTTTCAAGATCATTCTTGGAGAATTGTTATGGATTCATTTTATTATATTGGATTTCATGGTTTAATAATTATCCTAGTAAAATATGATGACTCATTGGTGATTTCTATTTCAAAAATATCATATATTTATTATAGAACTTATGATAAAAACCTAATGATGGAAAGGGGTAGAAAAGGTACTTCCAATCATACATAGATTTGATTATGAAGGAAAAATGTTGTTGGGCAATAGGGAAGTTAAAATACTTTCCTTGGTAAATCTGATGATGCTAAAGGTGATCGATCAAAGGTTAAATATCAGGACAGATGGGGTTTTTGATGAAATAAATAGAGTATTTTTGGAATGAATTGAATTTTGGTATATGATTGTTGAAGCTTTAATGATGTATCGATTGTGTTTGTAGAAAAATCCATATTATTGTGAATCAATATGGATGGTGTTGTCAAAGAATATTTTTAATGTGGTGATATTTCCAAGTGATTACCAAATATTTAGGCCTCAAAATCAGGAGTTAGTATTATAGAAATGGAAGGGTTTCTGTAAAGGAGTTCACAGAACCTAGATCAAAATCCTTTAGGCATAGTTCATGGACTGTTTATGAGGTACATATAATGCTGAAGGAAGATTTTTTCATAGAATCATTGTGCGAACTATGAAGCTTTCTATGTAGTCCATGTAAAAAGCAGTTCACGGTAGGCTCGTAGTTCATGGGAGGTTCATAGATTGCGAGTGGTGTGTTTTTTGTGTAATGAGGTAGTGATATAAGATGATGTAAATGGTTTCCATATGTAGAAACCAACAACTACTGTAAAGGTTTAATGTGTTATGTGGACCACATAGGATTTCTCAATAAAATATGTACCACTTTTATGTTTTGGGTAAATCAAATTTGTGGGTTTTATGGATCTATTTTTCTATATAATTTCCAATAATCAGATCATTTGATAGATTGGATTTTATTAGAAGAGGTCATCGATGATTGAATAATTCAGGTAAGTCTGAATGTATTCATGAGGGAGAATTCACTGAAGGAGTATAAGATCACTTGAAGAATTTCACGAATAAGCGTAGTTCACAGATAAAATATTAGTCTAAGTAGGAAGTTTTACATGGAATAAGATTGTGGGGATATATAGGCTTTAACAGAAATGGGACCATGTAGGATAGGAGGTCCATGAATCATCAGTGGTTTGTATAGGCATCATCCATCAACGAAGAAAAGGAGTTCTGTGGAAGAAAAGGAGGTCTATGAAAGGAATGTTTGTCCATAGATGTAAAATTTTTCAATGAAGGAATGGTTTTCCATGAAACGCTCAAACAATGTGGTTCAATTTAATTTTAGGAGGATGAAGGACAGTTCGTGACGGATAAAATCCCACATACACATGATATGTTTTTACACCCTCATCATTCTTTATGATGAAGATGATCAATGGATACTCAACACATGTTAAAATCAAATGCATGTAGGGATTATCAAAGAACATTTCTCTGAAATAGTGATTGGGTATAATACCCACACTTTTTTTAGAAATGTAAAACCATTTTTGTATCTTGTTGATACACAATAAATACAGAAGAACAATCAAACATAGTTTTTTTTGTGTGAATAATAACCTGATGTGAACCTAAGTTTATATTTATAATAGGATGAAGAGAATTAAATTGTTATTGTAAGGTGTTGATTATTATTGATGATGATTTTTTGAGTTGATCATTATTGTATTAATAATCAAAAACGAGTTTTGTGATTCTATCATTGTAGGAAGAAGGTGATTTTTGAAGTTGTTTTTCACTGTATAATAAAGATAGATCCTAAAACATTTATATACAATTTCATATATTTATTTGTCCTAGATCAATGGGAGAAGAGGAAGTGATTGGACAAATTCATATCATTTGATCGTCATTTTGGTTAGGGAGAATTCATTCCATCAGTTTACAAATTTCATTTTATTATGACATATAGAAGAAGAAGATTGTGTATCTATAATGTTTTTTGATGGTAATAGATAATAGGATTTTCTTGAATTTTTTTGTGAAAGTAACAAAGTGATGAAGAATTTTGTGGGAGATGAAAATAGAACTATGACAACCGACATGACTCAACAGGTGGAGGACATTCTTGGTGTCACAAGAACATATCAACAAGAAGAAGGCTATCTTGATTTGTAGTATAAAGATTCATCTAGGTTCTATAAAACATGTACTATTGTACTGTTTACAGAGTGTTACAGAAACACGCTATTTTATTTTTTACATAGTACTACACAAGTGTAATGGAATATCTTACTGGTCGTATTCCACACGAAAGGATTGTTTTCTATTGGACTGTATGGTGTTGGAATGTTTCCAAACCATACCATGGATCTAGATACACATATTGGGTAGTTATCCTTTTAAAAATATTGTGTGTTATCTTTAGTGCATGCATATACTTGATGGAGATTGGAAAAAGAGAATAGTAGAATGAAGATCCTAACTGGATTAATAGGTTTATGGATATTATTTTGGAATTGAATTTAAAGTTCAATACAATGAATCACCCCCCTCTCGGAGTTAGGAATATCGCAAACTGGTCCTTTCATTTGGTATCAGATCTAAGATCACATCTATTTGATTCTATATAGGGAATGATATTCTCTTTTGAATAAATGAGTATATCTCATGACTCGACAGTGAAGTATAGTTTTGTTGGATATTAAGTTACCTCTCATAAGAATGTTATATCTACCAAGACCATGATTAACATGAAAAATATAGCTAAGAGAAATTTGAATAAGAAGTATCTCTTATCTAAATATGATGAAGTGTTTATTTCTCTGCGTCATGCTAACAATAAAGATATATTAGGCTTGATAATTAATAATAATGTGGCTCAAATTTCAACTAATAAAATAGATAACCATATTACCTCTATTGATCCAGAGGTATGTATTAGTACATTTAAAAGCATTCATCAACATGAAAATTCTATAAAAACTGGTGATGATGATCAATCTATAACTTCTCTAGAATTATCAGTTGATATATTAAGATTTATTATTCATTATATTCTTAAAGAAATAACATCCCTTATTTGTGGATTCTTTCAATTTATATTTGAAGACATCACCCATTTGGAAGAATAAGCTGATGTTTTGGAGAAGAGAATGCGAACAAAATTTGTTGAGTGTCTAAAGCTCTCCTGATAAGTTGGATCCGTTGAAGAAAAAATATTGAACATGAAATAAATTGTTCAAAATGGTTAAAACAATTTGAATATAAATAGGAGTAAAAATGATTCTAGAAGAAAAGATCCCTGCACTTTAAGAGAAAATATAAAAATATCACTGATGTTACGTTATCACAATGGGAAAAATGTCCAAGAGGATCAAGGAACATTACTCTTTCATTCAGAACAATGTTAAGATGCATGATGATGAAGTTGAAATAATGAAGAAGTTTTGTGAAGAGAAGTTGATTATGTATGAAGATCAAAATATCATCATCAATATGAAATGTCTAGAATTGGAATCTTAATTGGACAATATTAAGAAAAAACATATTGACAATTCACAAAGAGGGAGACAGTTTCTATTGGTACTCAAGGATCATCAGAGGATTCTAAGAATGAAAGGCCTCAAAATGTAATAAAAAATAATGGCCTCATTTTTTGGTCTATCACTAGAAGCTGATAAGAATCATGTACCATCCATACCATATTGTATTAAGGTTTTTAAACCTATTATTATGAACACTGTAGGATTTAAAAAATATCTAAATTTGTATGGATGAAGAAAGATGATAAGAAATCTACCACCATGAAAAAGGTGAATATAAAATAGATTATGAAATTTGGTTCCCCACAAATAGAAAAAAAAATCATGAATAAGTGACAACAATAAAATATAAATGATATCAAGAAATCATGATTTTTAGTTCATTGTTGGTGTTGTAATATATTTAGATATTGTGCATTAAATTTTCGGTACAATCCTTAAAATATAAAAGAAAAATTGACACCATCCTCTAGGGGGAGAAAGACATATAAGAAGTAGCAACATCAATAGGCCCAAAAGAATCTGTATATTGTAAAAAAAATTCTTTTCTTGATTAAAATTATGATATTTGTAGTGGTGGTGGTCCCATGGTTTTCACATGATCATATCGACATATATACAAAGCTGATAAAAAAATAATATCACAAAATCTATCTTCGAATGAAGAAACATCCTTAAGAATATATCAGATGAATGAAGTGAAAATAAATCCTCCCATGAAGGTACCAATGAATAATGGTGGGAAAACCATTGATTCTAAATCCAAGAAATTTTATGGTAGTTAATATAAAAGAACTACTAAAAGGGATGATACTTTGAAGAACCCATGTGGAAGATCCCAACATTCACCCAAAGTTCCAAAGGATGTATTATTTATCTGGCCTGAAGATTTAGAAAGAATTAGAAAATAAAAAGATACAAAATCTAAAGCTATTGAAAAGGGGGAATAATAGATTCCACATGATGAAGACAAATTTCATGAGGGTTTATCATGAAATGGAAACTCTAGTGATAAATATTTTTTTTAAGAGAGATGCAAAGAATATTGTCACATTAAAAAAGGGTTTTTAACCTTATTACTAGCATATGAAGCAGTCCCCAAAATGAGTATGAATGTATCATCCATGAAGGATATTAAGAAGAAACATTATCCACATAAAGTAGAATAGGATGTGAAGAGATTCATGTTTCCTAAGCATAAATAAAAACATACGTTCAGATGTGTAAGCATGAATACTAGAGAAAATGGAGAAAATTGTTTGAGAAGATCATCTCAACCATATTATTTATATTAATGAAGAAAAATGATCCAACACATTCTCTTAAATAATTTTGTATGATGTTTGTGATTATAATTTAGGTAATGGAAGGTAAAGAAGGTTCCCAGGGTTAGAACCTGTGAAATAGTGGGTGCTGCCAGTTCCTCATAGAAAAGATGAAGAAGTTACCATCTATGAATGATTCATCAATTACTATTTAAATATTAAACTGATATAGGATCATCCATAATGTGGATGAAGAATTTGATTACTATTCGAAATATCCAGGATAAAGACAATTCCAACCTGGTTTGATCTTATTTCTTGGTATTCAAAAAGAAAAAATATCTGGAAGACCATCATTTGTGATGTTTTGAATGTTTTCTAAAATGCACTATCAGAATTTGAAGACCCATTATGATGTATTCTCCATACTATAATTTTTTTAAATCAATTCTTGATGATATTCCCCATTATAATGATTATGAGAGGTGTTTCTATTTAGGGTGAGACAAATAAAGAATCATCCAGAATTATTTTTTCAATTAGTATCAAATTTTATTATTTTGGAAATTTCATAGAGATCATATCATTTAGAAATGTATGTCTATTAATTTTTCAACCATTTCTATTAAAAATAACAAATCATTTACAAGGGAGAATTGTATTATTTTGTGAAATAAGAATAATAGAAGTTCCCCAAGGTCACATAAAATACCTTTTGTACTTTAATATTTTTATTCATCTATTTAAGTGAGTGTAGGCGTTTTAGGATGATTGTTTTTAAAAAGGATTCCTCTCATATTTAGTAATTTCATCCTTGAATAAAAGTAAATAACCCTTGAAGACAGTTATATTATCTCTCATTTCTTAAGTTATCATAATCAGGTTGTAAGGGACATCGTTTTTGTCGGAAAAAAATCCTTTTGTTTTTTTACATGGATCACAGCTCAAGTAGACCTAGAGTGAAATGATGGATGGTGAATTTCTAAAGTATGGACTGATACAGTTTTTCACATGAAAATTGTCTTTCATTTCAATATTGGTGAGATAATGTGAAATTGATGATTTAAATGTAAGTGGGAGAGATAATATAATAGTTCCACATATTGGTACATTAATTTAGATAGTAATTTGACGATATTTACAAAAAAAATAAAAAGGAGGAGATTGAAGATGACACACTGTGTATAGATTGTATTTGTTGTCAATTTATTTTCATTGGTTGTCAGTGGTGTTCAATGTAAAATTAAGATATCATTATGGTCAATATGATGAAGTAGTTCCAAAGTTAATGGAGCTTGGATGAAGTCCTCATGTATTGGTATTTCAATAAAAATGTGAATTAATTGAAGACTTTGAGTGTCAAGGTGATTCCAGGAGAATTTTTATTGATTCATTTGATGACATTATATGTCATGGTTGAATAATTCTCCTAGTAAAATATGATGATGCTTGTATGATTTGAATTTCACAAATACTAAAAGTTTTTTGAAGAACATATGATGCACCACTTATGAAGGAAATGGGGAGAAGGGATGTTTCCGATCATATTTAGATTTGATTAAGATGTAAATATGTTTCTAAAAGATATGGAATCTATAATACTTTCATTGGTAAATCTGATGATTCTAAAGGTGATCTATCAAAGATTAAATATTATGATAGATTGGGTTCATGATGAAGTCATTCTAGTGGTTTTGGAATGACATGAATTTTTGAATATGATATTTGAAGCTTTAACAATATATAAATTTGCGTTTTTTTACAGATTTAATTGACCGTGAGTCAGTATGGATGGGGCTTCTATAGTAGGTGTTCAAGGTGGTTCCATTTCCCAGTGTCTGCCAAATTTTTGGGCCTCAAAATCAGGATTTAGTTTTAGGACAATGGAAGTTTTTCTTCAATGGAGTTCATGGAATGCAGTTCGTGGACAATGAAGCACAATTCGTGGACCGTGTAAGAGGTATGAATAATGTTGAAGGAAATCCACAAAAGAATATTTTCATATAACAGCATTGTGCAAACCGGGAAGCACACTACATCGACCGTGTAAGAAGAAATAGTACGTCGAAGGCTTGTAGTTCACGGGAGGATTGTTGTTTGTAGGAGGCGTGTTATTTATGGAATAAGGAAGTGATTTTGGCAACCTCAATGGGTTTTTATATGTGAAATACAATATCCTCTATAATGGTTTAAGGTTCTGTGTGGACCGGATAACAGTATGCAGTAAAGGATATACCACATTGATGATTCAGGTAAATCAAAATAGCGAGTTTTGTGGATATATTTTTCTATATAAGAATCCATAATTTGATCATTAGTTATTTAAAATTTTATTAAAAGAGATCATCATTTATAGTTGAATTCAGGTATGTCTATAAAATTTTAAGGGAGAATTCTTTGAAGGAGAGGAACTTCGCGGGGATAATTCTGTGACGAAGAGATGTTCACGGAGAAAATATTTGGTGAAAGAGAATGTTTTCTATGGAATATTATTTTAGGGCTATATAGCATCCAATAGAAAATGGATCATGTAGTAGAGGCGGTCCGCAAACCATTATTGGTTTGTGGAGGCATCATCCAACCATGATGAAAATGTAGTCCACATTAAGAAAAGAGGCCCAAAAAGGAAATATTGTTCGTAGAAGGAATGGTTGTCTTCTATGGAATGTTTTTTCACGAGGCACTCACACCATGTGGTGAATCTCAGATTGTGGAGAATAAAGGATAGCTTGTGAAGGAGAAAATACCATGTAAACACGATAGGTGTTTACCCCCTCATAATGCCTTATGAAGAAGATGGTCTATGGACACTCGACATATGTTGAACTCACATCCTTTTAGTGATTCTCAATGACCTGTTTTGTGAGACATTTTTTGGTTATAATGTACACACTGTGTTTCTCAATGTAAAACTGTGAGTGTATCTAGTTGATAAATAAAAGATAAAAAAGAGAAAAATCATGTAGTTTATTTTTGTGAAGAATAACTAGAAGTGCACCTAAGATTATATTTTCTAAAGGAAGAAGGATGGTAAATCGTAATAGTCATGTGTTGATTAATTGTGATGATTATTTTGTGATATTATCATTTCTATTTTAATAATCACAAAGGAGTTTTTTATTCTAGAATTGCGGAATGAATCTGATCTAGTGTAGTTGGTGTTTCACTGAAGAGGAAAGAGATATCAAGACAATGTTATTCACTACAGCTTATATTAATCTGTCTTATATCAATGGGAGAAGTGAAAGTGACTGGAAAAATTGATATCAGTTGATCATTAATTGGGTTTGGGATAATTCAATCCATCTTTCTACTACTATTATATTATTGTGACTAATAAAAGAATAAGATAGTGCAGCTATGAAGTTTGTTGCTGGGAAGAGATAAGAAGAGATTCTTGCATGCTTCTATGCATGTAATAAAGTAGAGAAGAAGGATATGGATGAAGAATGAAGAACTGTGATATATGACGACACTCATTTGGTGGAGGACATTATTGGTGTCAAGAAAACTTATCAACAAGGAGAATACAATCATGAGAGGTAGTATAAATATCCATCCATGTGTTGTAAAACAGACACTATTGGATTGTTTATATACTACTATATGAGTGTAAGGGAATATAATAGTCATTTTATTCCACACAAAAGGACTTTTTTATAGTGTATTGTGTTGTATTTGATTTTTTTCAAACCACATCGAAGACATAGATACTCTTATTGAGTAGTTAACCTTATAAAAATATCGTGTGTTATCATAACTACTTTCATATTCATGCATGTGATAAGAAAAAGAGAATAAGAGAATCAAGATAAAAATAGGTCTATGATGTATGAGGATATAAATTTTTAATTGAATTAAAATTATCCAACACGTATTCACACCATCCCTCAATGTTAGGCATTTCCCAAACTCTTCCTTTCACTTATATATGGTACATCAAAACTAGAATGTACTTCATCATCCCCTTATGATCTGTTGGATATTTATCTCAACCATGAGATTGTGCAACCATTGGTGTACTTAATTGTTATGTTCAATCCATGTAAATACATTGTATGATCTTTTCAGTATATCAATTTTGATGAAAGATAATTATGTCATCAACGTGTTCAGTTTACAATCGAAAGAAGATGTTTTTCTTTCCAAAGTCTTTCATTTCAAATTCTTCCTTTAAATACTCTACTGAATTGAAATTTTTATCATGAGTTCCTATTATGTATAATTCATCAACATATAACAAAATGATGAAAAATTAATATCCATTATTCTTAAGGAAGGATCATAGAAAACTGGATCATTTCTTTAAATATACTTTCATCAAATATTCAGTCTGATGGTTATACCACATACACATTGACAACATTATTCCGTATAAATATTTATTCAATTTAATAGAATAAATATCACAATATCTAGATAATTTAGGTAATACTTTTAATACTTAATGGATTTTCAAATAAACATAATAACCAAAACTACCATATAGGTATGGGGTCATAACATCGATCATACATAAATCAAGATGCTTGTATATAAAAAAATTCATGATATTACAAATGGATATTGCATCCATATTACATGATATAATGTTTCATCATAATCAATTTTGAGTCTTTATTAGAATCTTTGAATAACTATTCATTAATTAAACATCACAAATTCACTATTTTCATTTATATTTCTCATAAATAACCCCACAAAACCCATAGGATTAATCCCTTGTAGGGATTTCCCAATTTACCTAAAAAATTCTTTTAAAAATGATTCTAATTTAGATTGGATTTCAAATTTCCATTTACACTAATCTGGTATATCAGGAAATTCCCCAATGGTTTTAGGTTCTTGACACTCATTAATAATTTCTAGTCCCATAATGTATAAAAATATGTCATCAATAATGGTATCTACTTGGTTCCAACATCATTTTATGTGTGTACAATTTAATGCAATTTCATCTTAATCATGACCATGTAGTTATGGTGAATTTTCCTATTAAGTAATGTCATGATTGAGTGAATTTTCATTATCATTGGGATTATTTATATCTTTACACAAAGTTGGATGTTTCTACTTCCTTTGATGAGGATTTTTATCTTTTAGACCATGTGGTTTTCCATGCTTCATATATACATTAGAAGAATTATTGATTAAAATATTAGAGTATACTTTTAGGGAATCTATTTTGGCTGGTGTAATTTTAGTAGGTATATATGATATGGTAAAATGTTTTAAATCTTTGATTAAATCTATAAATTGATTATTAAACATTTTCAACTTAATTTTCTTTTGAACTTCCAGTTCACTCATATTCATATAGGGATCAAGATTATATATTGAATTCATTTTCTATGATATTTATCTTGATGTCATTTTGTTTTTATCCTTTTATGTTGAAATAGTTTATCATCAAAATGAAAAAAAAAATATTGTTCCAAATATAACTCCTATCGTTGTTTAAAGATACTTTATGACTAAACGAAACTCAAATTCGTCAAAATTACATAATCTTATTAGTGGTTCTATTTTTGTTCACTGTGGGGGTGTTACTAGCACTTATATTACCAAAAATAATATTCATTAATGTGATGTTTTTTGTTCATTTCCACAAGATAATTGTAACACCCCAGGTAAATAAATAATATGACATTTTATCATTTATCCATATTTGTGAATAAAAGATTAATTTAAATTTAAAGGGGATGCTATGCTCGATGGCATACCCAATACGCAACAACGAGTTTCTTGGAAATCTTACGTTGCACTCTAATAATAAAATAATATTATTTTAAATTGTAGTTAACGCCTAGTCATTGTAATGGCGGTAATGAACAGAACTAACTAAAAAATAATTATATATGTTTGTCAAATATTTTTACTTTTTACAATAAATGTTAGAGGATTAAAAATGTGAATGAATCCAATTTTAAGTGCAAACATTCTAATATACTTTAAAAGGTCGATTATCCGCCTTTTGATGACGAACCTATTTTAAATACACTTTTTGAAAATTTTATGTTTTATATTTGACAAAATAAAATTCTTCGTTAGAATCGGGACATCAAAATTTACTTTGTGTAAATTTTTGGTATTTTTCCGATAATGTTTATTTTTTAATGAATAGTAAAAAATGTTGTATTTTAATTAAAAACCACTTTTAAATTTTAATTTATTTATATGATTATATTATCTTTTCAATTGGTTTCAAAGTGAAATTTGAACATATTTTTACAATTTAATCCAATATTGGTAGTTGGAATTAATTTCATCTTGAAATTGGACTTAAACTAGTGTCAATCTTTTGATACTTATTGTTTCATAAAAACACGCTATTTGCTCTGACAGCGGGAATTAATTATTAAATTAATTAATGTAACTTATATGTCTTTAATTTTGTAAAATAGACATCATTTTTGAATTCGGAATATCAAATATAGCCTAGGGTGAATTTTTGGTAATTTTCTGAAAAACATCAATTTTTGATGAATAGTGAAACCACTAAGTGGTAGTTAAAGAATCTGATTTTTTGTTTAAATGAAACATTACAACTTCTGTGATTTGAATTTCAAAAAATCCGACATACATGGTTGTCATTAAGAAGTAAAATGTGTTTCAATGGGATTAAAATAATTTTTTGGTGAATAGTAACTTTTAAGTTTATTAATCATGATTAGAGGTAATTAGTGTAATTTAAGGTAAAAATAATGTTTTAATAATATGAAATGACCTAGAAACATGTCCTACCCTCATTGGATGTGTCAGGGACGACCAAGTCAATCCATGGGTCAACTTGGGGACCCCATGGAGCCACATTGGTTGGAAAATGTAATTAATACCTTTTTATTTAATGTTAAATTTAAAATGTCTCAAACATGTGTTGTTTTAATAAAACAATTTTTATATGGGGTTATACAAGTCATTTTTTTTAATATAAAAATTAAATAGAAATATAAAGAGATTTCCTACATCATGATATTTTTCTTATAATTTTTAGACACTAAATAAATTAAATTATTTATGACACCATGATGATGCAACGATTACCTCATTATTAAACAATTTAAATAAAATGAAATGATAATGAAAAATCTAAGACCTAAACTTGTAAAAAACATATTTAATGGGTGTATTTCGAAACATTATCACCTTATCCTTGAAATATATTCTTTGGGACCTTTAAAATCTGAAAATCATTTAATAATAATGTAATATTTTATAAGTTTCCAAGAGTGCCCCTCCTTTTCTCTTATTAAAGGCCCCCGCCTCTACCACCTTACCCACACCTCTAAAGCCTTTGGCACTACCAAACTCTGTCCATTTCTTCTCTAAACATCCCTCTCTTCATCATTGAAGTCTCACTTTGGGCAGAATCCTTTCCAAGGAAGCCTTTGAGCTCAAATCAAATAGAGTTACCCGATTTAAAGGAAATGTCTTCCCTTGTGGTCTTTTGTCTTATTTTGCTTCTCCAAACCCCTAAACACGTTTTATTAATTTTTTTTGTAACAACACCAGTATATTAAATATACTAGGATGTTGTTATATTATGGATTAGATCTACACATTCACCCACCTTCGTCTAATGGTTAAAGAACATACTGTTTCCGTGGATGGCGAATTAGTGCCTCACGAAATGATGATTGTTCAATATTCTTTTAACACCTTAAAAGGTGGCCATTATGATGTCACTATATTTATATATGACATATAATATGTTTATGTTTTCCTTAATCTTCTGTATTTTTCATTTAAGGCATACCTTTATGGTTTCCATTATGGGTAAACGTGATATCTTCATTTTAGGAAGTGCGGACTACCACCCCCTCAAAGTGATTTGATTTGTTAATGCCATATGTGGGATGTATAAAGGATTGAATTAATGGTATTAAATATGATATCCTACTGGAATTTTAATATACCTTTATATCATTATTATTTCATTCCATTGAATATAAAAAAATAAGAAATGAAAGTAGTGTTCATGCGTACGTACGACTTACCGTCTCCATGAACGGTACATTTCATTTGTTATCACCAAATGTTATGTACTATTATAAGTACATATATATAATGGATATATATGTAATATATAACATCAAAATAATATATATCATTCTGTAATTATAATATATTTCTCTCTCATTTTGTTTTAATTCCATTAATATGACAAAAAATGAACGTAGCGTTCATGCGTACGTACGGCCTACCGTCTCCATGAACGGTGCTTTTATTTTTTTTCCAAATTCTATGGAATATTATAAAATGAATATATATTGGATATATATGATATTTAAAACATCAATACTATTCTTGATATGATGTACCTATAACTACATGGAAAATTCTTTTCCAACAAGTTCAATTTTTTACTCTTGTACCGAACATCGACAAAAACGTCTGATATGAACTAACTTTATTAACCAATTATAATAACATTATAATATGTGATATGAACTGAATAATAATCTTTAAAATAGGTCCTTAATAAATTATAAATTGACCAAATTTTATTATTCAGGAGATTAAAGAACGATCGAGTCATGTCAGACACGAGGTAAGGGATCCAACCTCTATCTTTCTTTTTAAGTGCTCTCTTTTATGTCATTTATTTTAAGCTCATATTTATTATGTTTGGGGATTTTATTTTATATTCCTCATACTGTACTTTTTAATTTAATATTAGGAGAGACCCTATTTGATCTCATAAATCCATTTTTGGATGTTTTAAGTGGCGCTGTTTGGCTGCGGAGTTTTCATAAGGTATTTTTCATCTCACTTTTATTCCCATGACATTTATGCTACATTTGCCACTATTTTCTTTGAGTGGTGTATGTAATTACCATTATTATACTCTTTGTGTAATATAATTTAATTTATGGGTATTTACATCCTCATTGTATGACCCTTCTTCCATGGGGTGTACGTTTCGAAAGTTACCCAACTCGGTAAGGGGACCTTTCACCCTCCTCTTTTTAAAAGACTTCTTTTGTTATGTCTTTTAATTCACATACTATTATGTTGGGATATGTTATTCAATATCCTTATTTGTGTAAATTTTATGTCCATGTGATGAGATACCATTTTCTCTCTCATAAACTCATTTTCTGAATTTTAATGTGATGTCGTTAGGCTGTCAGATTTCTATAAGGGAACTTCTTAACCCACATTCAATTCTTTAGGTCAAACCTCTACTTCTTGATTTTATTATGCCAAGATTATGTGTGGAATCTCTATTTTGTAATTTCCACAAAACATTGTGTAGATATACTATTTCTACACATAATCATCTCATTGAAAAATTCATACAAACTTGTATGGGAAATAATAACCCAATATCATTTCATTGAGTTAAATATCTATTTCATTGGTTTTGTTTTTCCATGATTATGTGTGAATGACCATTGATTGTTTCACATTTAATATCCACTTATATTTTGTGTATTTATATTTCTCAGACATAATTATGTGATAGATGTATCCTTAATTTAAGGATTCCATCTTTATAATTGATTTCATCTCAATTTACATTTACATTGAGACTTCATTGTTGTTATGCACCAATTCACTCTTATATGGTGCGTATAATATCCTTTGACATATTATATCATAAATCCCTTTATTCTCCTGATATTATAAAGATCAGATTAAATGTTATTCCAAAATTATTTGTATTCAAGGGTCTCACATTTTATTAAAAACTCCTTAACAAAAATATCGTTTTAAATGTTTTAAAGATTCATTATTCTAAATCATTATCATTAATGTCCATGTTGTCAAAATGGTTTTCAGTATTTATATATATGGACATTAATGTTTTAAAATTATAATTCCATTAAAATCTTCAAAGTGGTATGGGACACTTTGATTCAAAAATCTCTTTTAAATGGTTTTTGAAAATGGATTGATTAATTCAATATCTTGGAATTACTTATTGTGATTGAAATTGAAATGTTGATATAAAAATGTTTATATTTTCAATATTGTATGTGTAATGATGGTACTTGGAAATTTTACTGGTGGTTATGTGATAAACCATATGACGGGTGGTGCCATGAATACATGGATGGGTGGTTACGTTATAACCTCCAATGCATTGGGTATGGAAGTCGGCCGTATGGCTATTCCATTAAGTGATATGTGTGGAAGTCGACCGTATGGTTATTCCACTTAAGTATGATTATGTCCCAAGTTACCTTTACATGTTATGTGTTCTTTATATGTGTTTTATAAAAATATTTTTGTTACAAATGGGTAAGTTATGGTCTTTTATTCCATGAATAGTTTTTACTACTTTATAAAGGTGAAAAGTTTTACTTTGGTAAAGTATTCATGGTTTACCTATTGTTTTGAAAAAACTAACAGTTTTTCTTCTTTGTGTATCCTTTACTGGGATTTTTATGCTCATCCCATGTTTTTGAAATGTTTTCCACAGGACTTAAAGATGAATAGGGCCATGGATGGGTTCAAGGAAAGACATGCTATCTAAAACATGGAACTAGACAGGTTTCTTTTTAAGGGTTTTTTTATTATTTTATGGAAGCATTGTAGAAGTGTCTACTATGTAATCTTTTGAGATGTAATAGTTATGAACAAATTCTCTAAAACTCTAAACTTGAAAAGATCCTATATTTTAATAATTCATTTAATTCATCATTAAGTAAGGTTTATGTTCGGGGCCATATAGTTGGTATCAGAGGTCGGTTTAGATAACTTTAGAGGTTAGGGTTTTCTCTAAGCATAAGTGACATTACCATAATGGTTACGATTTCAGAAAGAGTCCTAGTTTTGATAAAGTGAATGAGTAGGTATATCTTACTGTTTATCTTCCTCATTAGTATATGATGGTTTTGTTGATATACTCACACTGACATTTCTGTTTTTACTGAATGTATGGATCTAGCAGGCACCAAAGTGACAATAGGTTTGAAGGAAACGGTGGTGGTTCTCTGATTAAGAGACTAGATGAAATGGGGGATTCAATGAGGAAACTCATGGTTGTTCTAAACCAACTATAAAGGAGTCATGATCAACCACTTGTACCTTGGTATGTTTTGTAATTCATCATGTACGAGATGACCAATCGATGTGGATTTCAGGTAATAATTATAAAGGTAACCATTAGGGTTTATATGATCCCTACTTTTGAGGTAATTATGGGTTATTATATGTTATGATGGAAAATTAATGGCATGAGATAAAATTGAGTTTAAATTATGTTTTGATTATTTTCGATGATTTTATCTCATTTTGGGGAATGTTTTAAGAATTATGTAGTTTTGGAAAAAGGAAAACACACAGACTGTGTGACAACCCATCGCGTCAGACAAAGCTGTGGGAATCGAACCCACAACCAAACTGTGACTGGTATTTATCGCCTACCACTGGAGAATGTGAAGTCCCTGGTTAGTTTGACTAATTCTTTTTAGTTATATGATTTTAGGAATCAAGATTAAGTTTATTTTGGGTTATCTATGGAAATTATTAACCTATCATAGAGGATGTGTGATTGGGTTAATTACTTTTCAATATGAGACTTTAAGAGAAACTGATGTTATTTGGAGATAATTGTTAATTTGTACCTTGGAAGACTATGTCATTAAATCCCTCAAATATTTGGGTTTCAATCTTAGTTTGGTTTACTTTGAAGAATTTTATGGACAAATTGTTTATCTAATGGTCTTCGTTGAACACTGGGTTTGTTGGAAAAATTTTGGAGATTAAAAATAGATTTTCTTTTTTATAAAGGATTATTCATTTGTGGATCTCATTATAACAATTTTTGGTTTTGGATTTTGTCTAAAGAAATGCGAAATATATATTTCTCTTTTGTGGATTAGGTGATTCTCAAAAAGTTGATTTTAGTACTCTTTATGAGAACAAGTCTTCCTAAATACTAGTCTTTTGGAGAAAATATGTGTTTGATTAAAGAATCTAGTAAAAGATGAAAGTCTACGTGACAAGTAAGTATGTTTCATTATGATTTAGATAAGCTCAAAAATAAATTCCTCAATGATGAGTAACTTAAAACAAAAATGTTGACTGTTAACTTTTCCTAATGGGGAATCGAATACCGTTTAACCAATCACATGTTTGTGATTTTCTTATGGTTAACATTCTCCTAGACAAGTTTACTATCACACTCCATCAGAACATGACCCTTTGTTTTTTACTCCATGTCCATATTTTCATACTTGGAATCCTAGTATTGGTTAACTCGGGTGACCTTTGAACTTCTCTTTCTTTATTTTAATGTGATTTTTTACTGACTCTTGTTCTGATGTGGGATTTTCAATGAAGTTTCCAAGACCAATTTTAAAATTGCGAGGACGCAATTCCCAAAAGGAGGGAAGGATGTAACACCCCAGGTAAATAAAAAATATGACATTTTCACATTTATCCATATTTGTGAATAAAATATTAATATAACTTTAAAGGGGAAGATATGCTCGATGGCGTACCCAATACGCAACAACGAGTTTATTTGGAATCTTACGTCGCACTCTAATAATAAAATAATATTATTTTAAATTGTAGTTAACGCCTAGCCGTTGTAATGGCGGGAATCAACATAACTAACTACAAAATGATTATATATGTTTGTGAAATATTTTTACTTTTTACAATAAATGTTAGAGGATTAAAAATGCGAATGAATCCAATTTTAAGCATAAACATTCTAATATTCTTTAAAAGGTCGATTAACCGCCTTTTGATGATGAACCTCTTTTAAATCCAATTTTTGACAATTTTATGTGTTAAATTTGACAAAATAAGATTTTTCTTTAGAATCGGGTGATCAAAATTTACTTTGTGTAAATGTTTGGTATTTTTCCGGTAATGTTAATTTTTTAATGAATAGTAAAATTTTGTATTTTAATTCAAAACCTCTTTTAATCTAATCTATTTATATGATTAGATTATCTTTTTAATTGGTTTAAAAGTGAAATTAGAATATATTTTTACCATTTAATCCAATAGTGGTCGTTGGAATTAATTTCATCTTCAAATTGGACTTAAACTACTGTCAATATTTTGATACTTATTATTTCATAAAAACACGCTATTTGCTCTGACAACGGGAATTAATTATTAAATTAATTAATGTAACTTATATGTTTTGTATTTTGTAAAATAGACATCATTTTGGAATTCAGAATATCAAATATATCCTAGGGTGAATTTTTGGTAATTTTCTGAAAAACTTCAATTTTTGATGAATAGTGAAACCACTAAGTGGTAGTTAAAGAAACTGATTTTTCGTTTAAATGAAACTTTACAACTTCTGTGATTTGAATTTCAAAAAACCGACATATATGGTTTTCATTAATAAGTAAAATGTGGTTCAATGGGATTAAAATAATTTTTTGGTGAATTGTAACTTTTAAGTTTATTAATCACGATTAGAGGTAATTAGTGTAATTTAAGGTGAAAATAATGTTTTAATAATATGAAATGACCTAGATACATGTTCTACCCTCATTGGATGTTTCATGGCCGACCAATAAAATCCATGAGTCAACATGGGGACCCCATGGAGCCACATTGGTTTGAAAATGACATTAATACCTTTTTATTTAATGTTAAAATTAAAATGTCACAAACATGCGTTGTTTTAATAAAACAATTTTTATATGGGGTTATACAAGTCATATTTTTTAATATAAATATTCATTAGAAATCTAAAAATATTTCCTACGTCATGATATTTGTTTTATAATTTTTAGACAATAAATAAATTAAATTATTTATGACACCATGATGATGTAGCGATTACCTCATTATTTAACGATTTAAATAAAATGAAAAGATAATGTAAACTCTAAGTCCTACACTTGTCACAAACCTATTATATGGGTGGATTAAGAAACCTTATCACCTTTTCCTCGAAATATATCCTTTTGGGACCTTTAAAATCCGAAAATCATTTTATAATAAAGTAATATTTTATAACTTTCCAAGAGTGCCCCTCCTTTTCTCTTATAAAAGGTCCCCACCTCTACCACCTTACCCACACCTCTCAAGCCTTTGGCTCGGCCAACCCCTTCCCATTTCTTCTCTCCACATACCACTCTTCATCATTGAAGCCTCACATTGGGTAGAATCGTTTCCAAGGAAGCCTTTGAGCTCAAATCGAAGAGAGTTACCTGATTTAAAGGTAATGTCTTCCCTTGTGTTCTTTTGTCTTATTTTGCTTCTCCAAACCCCTAAACTCTTTTTATTACGTTTTTATTGTAATAAAAAGTATCTTAAATATACTAGGATGTTGTTATAAGAATTATTCTAGCTACACTTTCACACACCTCCGTCTAATGGTTAAAGAACATACTGTTTCTGTGGATGGTGAATTATTGCCTCACGAAACGATGATTGTTCAATATTCTTTTAACACCTTTAAAGGTGTCCATTAAGATGTCACTATATTTATATATGATATATAATATGTTTATTGTTTCCTTAAGCTTCTGTATTTTTCATTTATGGAATACCTTTATGGTTTCCATTATGGGTAAACGCGATATCTTCATTTTAGGAAGTGCGGACTACCACCCACTCAAAGTGATTTGATTTGTTAATGCCATATGTGGGATGTATAAAAGGTGTAATTAATGGTATTACATGTGATATCCTACTGGAATTATAATATACCTTTATACCATTATTATTTCATTCCATTGAATACAAAAAAAATGAAATGAAAGTAGCGTTCATGCTTACGTACGACATACCGACTCCATGAACGGTACATTTCATTTCTTATCTACAAATGTTATGTACTATTATAAGTACATATATATAATTGATATATATGTAATCTATTACATCTAAATGACAGATATCATTCTGGAATTATAATATATATATATATCTCATTTTCTTTTAATTCCAATAATATGACAAAATTAGAATGTAGCGTTCACGCGTACGTACGGCCTACCGTCTCCATGAACGGTGCTTTTAATTTTTTTTCAAATGCTATGGAATAGTATAAAATGAATATATACTGTATATATATGATATTTAAAACATTAGTACTATTCTGGAAATGATTTACCTATAACTACATTGAAAATTCTTTTCCAACAAGTTCAATTTTTACCCATGTACCGAACATCGACAAAAAGATCTGATATGAACTCACTTTATTAACCAATTATTATAACATTATAATATGTGATATGAAATTAATAATAATATTTAAAGGAGGTAATTATGAAATTATAAATTGGACAAATTTTATTATTCAGGTGATTAAAGAACGATCGAGTCATGTCGGACATGAGGTAAGGGATCCAACCTCTCTCTTTCTTTTTAAGTACTCTCTTTTATGTCATTTCTTTTAAGCTCATATTTCTTATGTATGGGGATGTTCTTTTATATTCCTCATACTGTAATTTTTATGTTCATATTATTAGAGACTCTATTTTATCTCATAAATCCATTTTTGGAAGTTTTACGTGGCGCCGTTAGGCTGCCGAGTTTTCATAAGGGGTTTTTCATCTCACTTTTATTCTCGTGGCATTTATGCTACGTTTTCCACTATTTCCATTGAGTGGTGTATGTACTGCCCATTATTATACTATTTGGGTAATATAATTTTATTTATGGGTATTTACATCTTCATTGTATGACCCTTCTTCCATGGGGTGTACATTTTGAAAGTTACCCAACTCGGTAAGGGGACCTTTCACCCTCCTCTTTTTAAAATACTTCTTTTGTTATGTCTTTTAATTCACATACTATTATGTTGGGATATGTTCTTATATATCCTTATTTATGTAAATTTTATTTCCAAGTGATGAGATACCATTTTCTCTCTCGTCAACTCATTTTATGGATTTTAAAGTGACGTCGTTAGGCTGTCGGATTTCTATAAGAGAACTTCTTAACCCACTTTCAATTCGTTGGGTTAAACCTCTACTTCTTGATTTTATTATGCCAAGATTATGTGTGGAATCTATATGTTCTAATTTCCACAAACCATTGTGTATATATACTAATTCTACACATAATCATCTCATTGATAAATTCTTACGAACTAGTATGGGAAATAAAAACCCAATCTCATTTCCTTGAGTTAAATATCTATGTCATTGGTTCTGTTTTTCCAAGATTATGTGTGAATGAACTCTTATTGTTTCACAATTAATATCCAATTATATTGGGTGTATTTATATTTCTCACACTTAATTATGTGATAGATTTATCCTTAATTTAAGGATACCATCTTTATAATGGATTTCATCTCAATTTACATTTCCATTGAGATTTCATTGTTGTTATGCACCAATTCACTCTTAAATGGTGTTTATACTATCCTTTGACATATTATATCATGAATCCCTTTATTCTAATGATATTATAAATCTCAGATTAAATGTTATTCCACAATTATTTGTATTCAACTGTCTCTCATTTTGATAGAAACTCTAACAAAAATATCGTTTTAAATGTTTTAAAGATTCATTATTCTAAATCATTATCTTTAATGTCCATGTTTTCAAAATGGTTTTCAGTATTTATATATATGGACATTAATGTTTTAAAATTATAATTCCATTAAAATATTCAAATTGTTATGGGATATTTGATTCAAAAATATTTTTTAAATGGTTATTGAAAATGGATTGATTAATTCAATATCTTGGAATTACATTTTGTGATTGCAATTGAAATGTTGTTATTAAAATGTTTATATTTTAAATATTTTATGTGTAACGATGGTACTTGGACATTTTACGGGTGGTTACATGATAAAGCATATCACGGGTGGTGTCGTGAATACCAGGATGGGTGGTTACGTTATAACCTCCAATGCATTGGGTATGGAAGTCGGACGTATGGATATTTCATTAAGTGATATGTGTGGAAGTCAATCGTATGGTTATTCCACATAAGAATTTTTATGTCCCAAGGTACCTTTATATGTTATGTGTTCTTTATAAGGGTTTTATGGTAATCTTTTGGTTACAAAAGGGTAAGTAATGGTTTTTTATTCCATGAATAGTATTTACTACTTCATAAAGGTGAAAAGTTTTACTTTGGTAAAGTATTCATGGTTTACCTATTGTTTTGAAAAAAATAATAGTTTTCCTTCTTTGTGTACCCCTTACTGGGATTTTTATGCTCATCCCATGTTTTCAAAATGTTTACCACAAGACTTAAAGATGAATAGGGTCAAGGATGGGTTCAAGGAAAGACATGTTATCTAAAACATGGAACTAGACATGTTTCTTTTTAAGAGTTTTTTTGTTATTTAATGGATGCTTAATAGAGGTGTCTACTATGTAATCTTTTGAGATGTAATAGTTATGAACTATTTCTCTAAAACTCTAAACTTGAAAAGATATTCTATGTGAATTATTCATTTAATTCATGATTAAGTAAGGTTTATGGTCGGGGCCTTATAATAATTATAAAGGGAAAGTAAATGATAGATCAATGGTCTTATTTGAATCAATTTTAATTCATGAACAAATTTATATCCCTAGGCTGAATTCGGCAATTTTTATTACATAATAAGTGGTATACTGATAAGTTGTCATCTCTTTATAAATGATTTAGTTATGCCATCTTATGTATGGACATGAGCCATAAAATGTTCAATTATTATTGTGATCGACATAAAATTATTATCAAATACTTGTGATGAATATACTCCAATATTATCAATCCAAATATTCTTGATTGAATAATTTGGGTATTTTTCCATTTATATTATTATTTGGGAAAGACAATTCAAAAACTCAACATTTTGAGATGATAATAATCACACTTAGTACCATCTAGTTGATTCATCAATCAAGTTCATAAAATATCTAAATGGTTCATATGATGTATGAATTAGACCACATTTGTCACCATGGATCATTTCCAAAAACATTGGATGTTGTGTCTTTATCTTCAATGTTGATGGTATAATAATCAATTTTCCATGTGATAAAGAAATGAATGAGAAATAATTAGGTGTAAGAACCTTTTATCAAACAATGAATGCCCTTTTGTAAATTTAATTATTCTCCACGTTATTGTTGTTCATGGATGACCCAAATGGTCATTCCATACATTAAATGTATCATTTTTATTAAACATATGGTTTAAAATATTTGATTATGCTGTATAAATATTTTCATAATAAAATATAGTGGGAACTCTTATCCTTTTTTAAATCAACTTAATATCATTATTAATACTTTTTATATATAGATATTCATCACCACCTTAATTCACAATCTCGATGTTATATCAATTTTCATGGGGATCATTTAAACATAATAAATTTCATGTAGACTTAAAATAAAACCAAGTATTACTGATTAAAATATTTGTACCACTATGTGGGAATATTTCATTCTCTTCTAGTGATTTCAAATAAATTTTCACTATCAGTTAATGTACTTACATGAGAACATCCAATTTTAAGGTTGATAAAAATATTTCCCATATTTGAAAATTGTGTACATAATGTTGTTGTTAATGTGACAAATTTTATCATCATGGGGATTAATTCTAACAAATAGATTCATAAAATTCTTTTCTAATAATATAAAATAAATCATACAAATAAGAAATAAAATAAAATGAAATCAAACAAGGAATGAAATATTTTAAAAAACATTACAAGACTCCATGTAAATCTCTATAATGATAATTTATATATTTTTTATATTCTCAACACCTTCATTGATTAAAAAATAATTTGAGTTGTCGAAATTCACAATGTCATCATTATATTATAAGTCTTGTGAAAGGTAATGATTGTATGGGAATGGTAATTCACGTTGGATCCAGGGTCGACCATGTGATTTTGGACCCTCTATAGGTGTTAGGGGTGCATTTATATGTTGAGGAATGAGTTTTGGGTGATGTCTTAGGCTCAGTTTTTTATTTTTTTATGAAATTTTGTTTCAAATGGTATTTAGAATATTTATGATTATTGTAGGTGTTTTTGGATGTGAGTTTTGGGTAATTTTGAGTCAAGGTAATTTTTGGATGATTTTGGTGTGTTTTTAGAAGTTTTGGTAGATTTCATTAAGTTTGGTAATCTATGGTATGTAAGGTTAGTTTTATCATACGTAAAATTCACACTGGCCTTGCAAAAAGTTCATGTATAATGGAGCTAGAGTTCGGAAAAAAGGTCAAGTATTGGAAACGTTGTATATATAAATTTGTGGCTAAGGGGATGTGTAAGAGTAATCTCCATATCCATAAAATTAATCTCATTATATGCTAGTTTAAATGTTCATATGTAAAAGTTATTATATGATTATTTAGGAAAAATGGATAAGTAATACATAAAATTAACTTTGAGGTTACCATGAATGCATAAGAGTAAGTCTATAGTAAACGGGATATATAAAAGTAACATATAAATATTTAAAGGTCAACTTGTAATGTAAAATTTGTCTAAATTTCAAGTGACCCTGAGATATGTATGAGTAATATAGAGGATATGGATGGTTCACATATGGTTAGTAGTGAAAAATGGTAATGTCTTGGGAGTACCTGTTAGTATGTAAGATTCATATCCTAGTACGTAAGGATCTTTCCATTTGGAAAAGAGTAAAGTATTAGAAGAACCTTTGATACATAATTTTATTTAGGTTCAATGTTTATTATTAATTTGGGGATCCATATGATACATAATGGTCATCAAGTGGGGATTCATGAGGGTTGCATAAGTAAGCGTCAATAATTTAATAGTGTTTTTCGAAATATAATTATAATGCATTTTTATATATTTTATAAAAAATAATATAAATGAAATATTAAATTATAAAATTGATTATAAAATAGAAATATGGTAATTTAATCCATTGTACAATTTTTTTTCCCTAGTTCATGATTCTATCAATCTCTCACACTTCCTTGATTCATGAGTGTTATTTACTGATTTTTTCTAGTTCATCATGCTAGTAATTGCGGGTAGTAGTCACGGGTATGGTGAGCTACGCTAGAGTTTTTTACTCTATTTTTATCATTTTATCTATGTTTATATCAATGTTTCTTGAAAATGAGGATTTTTTATATTTTCATATTTCATTAGATTTAAGAATAATCGACCAAATTTATTCAATGAATGAAGTCTTACATACTCTATGTATGTTTCTCCAAGGTAATTCAAGAGCTATACATTTGTTATGTGATGTGTAATAAATTATACTCGGTAGTGTTTTATAAATGTGATCTATAATAGAACCATTTGGGGTTTCCATTACTCTTAAGAGATACTCGGTAGTAGTCTCGTGTACAAAATTATGGGTTAATCCTATTGTGGATTGTATTTGTGGTTTTAGGTTTTAAATTGTATGATGTTGTGTGTTGTAAAGAGGTGGTTCATGATATGTGATGGTTGATTTGGTCCTTGGTAATGTTACGGATGTAACCCCTATGGATATAGATGATTTTGATCATTGAGAATGGGGTGATGAGGTTCACCAGTGTGATGAAGATAATGTTGACCATTACATTGGGTGATGAAAGAGGTTCATTGAAGGTGTATCCTAGGTTTTGGGTGATTACCACTCATTTTGGGGGTTCATGTTTTTGGGATAATGTTCACATATTATAGGTCCCATGATTTGGTTTATTCCACTCATTGTGGGTGGCACCCTTTTAAATTGAGCATCATAAGAGTAATGGTGTTGACCATCAGTATGGATGAGAGGTGAAACATAGTTGAATAAAGATGGAGGTGTGACACCATTAGATGGGTGTAAGTATTCTTGTTGTGTGTATGAGATATGACAGGGTTAATGAGATAACTTTATTTAAGTATGGGTGTCATCATGCCTTGGGTTTCATAGGGTTTTTGATCGAGCAGGTGAAAAAAGGTTTTGGAAGAATATGAGTCATGTGATATAGTATTTGGAAGTTTTGTTAGGGTGTCGTGGTTCGATGGAATCATTGATGTCATATGAAAAGGGATTTGTTGGAAGGTCAGAAGAGCATCCAGTATGATAAATTATGGATGTATCATTCTACTTTGATGTTGGTCTAGGCATGAAAGGAATCACTTAAGGCTAGACAAGCTCAAGTGTAGAATGTTGTGAAATGTGTTTTGATTAATGTTTACAACTATTTTCATACACAAATATAAATAATGATATTAGTTATGGATGTAATTGGAGGTGTCCTACTACATTCAGACTCACTCCCTACATGTGATCTCTGAGAAGCATGTAAAAATTATGTCTTATAGTACATGTATGGGTAAATGTTCAACATATGAAACCTACTGGATATGAGAGTGCAGACTGTGCCTGAGCTAGATGGCTTGGTTATACCATTGGTTCAGTAAGTTCCTTGGTGATGGGATTGTTGTTTATTTTGGTTCATTCATGAATGTAAACATGTGATCAGCCTACAGGTGATCTGATTGATTTTTTTATTATTTTCATGGCATTGATGTTTTTATATGGATTATCGCAGCTTTATTTTGGACATTTTAGGTTTATAATATTTAAATATGATTCTATTATTTTGTGTTATTAATATTCTTTATCTTCAAATGGTATTGTTTTCCCAAAATCATCTTTGTTATTATCACTACTAGTTGGTATCCTTTAGTTTATAGGGAGGTGTGCCAATGTTCGAGTGGCACTCTGATTCTGTTACAGTAGTGTGAGCTATGTTGTGATATTAGAAAGTTATATTAGCTCTTGTTTGTTAAAAAGAGAATTTTTATTTGGGATTTTGTAGGTGGAGACTTATGAATAGAACTATAATACATTTTGAAAAGGAACTTGGGATAGTTGTTGTAACACCCCGACCATAATTACCCCAAGTCGTTGCATTATTAGATAACATTGGCATGATCACAAGAGATCATGTCTCGAAAGACCGATTAGTTTAATATAATTGAAAGTACATGATATATACACGAGTTTTACATTACATCATGAAATAAAAAAAATCCTTCTGTCCCCATTGAACACACTCATATCGTTTAGAATATCCCTGCTGGTTAATCGTAAAATACTTTTTCACATCCTGGGAAAAATAAAACATAGAAAGGGGTGAGCCCATATTCTTAGTAAGGATTACAATATAGATGAAAAATTCATAAATATACATAAACATTTAAAGAAATTAATATGAAAAAACAATAGCCTTTTAAACATAAACATCAAAATAATATGGCAATGATAATAAAAATAATTCCATTTACATATTTACATGGATATTCTAATAGTCAGATAATCACATGTAATATCAATAGCCAATTTCATAATGATTGAATTCATAATGTTGGAAATCAAAACCAAATAGTCAAGGCCTTGTGTCAAGACTACAATTAAGATTTTTTCAATGCCTTGTACCAAGACAGTAGGTTGTCTCTTTAGACCTACCGATGCAACAAGGAGCTATAGCGGTGTAACTCCTCGATATTTTATGAGAAATAATATTTTTAATTACATTGATGTCTTGGGTTGTATGCTATACCAAGATTATATTGCGCTATACACAACACCATATTAGCTTACAATATACACAAACCCAATTCTAGGCTTTTGTTGCACGCCAGAACAAACTTCCTCGATAGCGTGTGTTGTACGCAATACAGAGTTTCACTAAAAGAGATATTCTTATAATATTATTATGAACTAGTCGTTATGAATAGTAGTATCCAATTTTTTGAAATATTATAATTTTTAACGTTCAAAATGGAAATCGTTTTTGAATTTGGAATATTGAAATTAACCTAGGGTGATTTTTTGGTATTTTTCTGAAAACATTCAATTTTTGATGAATAGTGAAATCACAGGGTTACTATTTAAAAACCAACTTTTTATTTAAATAATAAGAAATTTTATTTAAATTTATTTTAGATAAAAATAGATACATAATACCTATATAAGTACAATGTAATCCATTGGAGTAATTTTATAATAGATACATTAAAAGTTTATTGAACTTTTTACCGTCTTTTACCCACCTCCTAGGAGCATTTGCAAATGTACATTAAACTTAATTTTACTGCTTCTGTAAGTTGAATTTCGAAAATCTGAGAGACACGGTTAAAATCAAGGAGTAAAATGTTGTTCAATAAGATAAAAATAATTTTTTTTCTGAATTGTATGTTTGTACTTTTATTTACAACGGTTAAAAGTAAATGGGGTAATTAAGGGTAAAAATGATATTATTATTACCCTAACACATGTACTAATTCTATTGGATAAGTGTAATTCGACCAAAAACAACATTAAAAATAAATTATTACGCTTTAGGTCCACATGGATTAGATTAGGACATTTATTATTATTTTATTTAAAGAAGAGTTAAAATAGTTAAAATCAATGTTTAATAACTAAAAATTTATTAATGTAGGGTTATAAATAAGATAAATTCCAATATAAATATTCCTTATAAAACTAAAAATATTTCGTACATAATTTTATTTTATTTATAATTATTATACATTAAATGATTTAATTTATTTATGACACAATGATGATGTAGTAATTACCTTATTAATGAAATATTAACATAATTGATGTTATAAATACCCAAATAAATGTAATTTGTAAATTTTTATAAATTCCACTAATTTATTTGGTTAATATTACATGTTATAATTTATTAAATTTACTTTTTTCTAACAAATCATGCTATTATGATTTTCAAAAAAATCAATTACCAAATAGTGTCAAGATTGAGATAAAATAGTTTTTAAAAAAAATACTATATTATTAATTGTTATTCTATTCATAAAAATCTAAGGTTCTAGAAAATGACATAGATAAGGTTATATATATAAATAATGAACCACTTGGGGTTCTTTTGACTTGTTATAGTAAGTTTATTAACCATATAGTGTAAGAAAACTAGAAGACACGGTAAAAGATAAATTATTTAACTTAGAGTTCAATCTAAATGATAAGGTTAAAATAGTAACATAACATGTCTAAACCCTATTGGTTGAGATTTTTTCAACCCATACCAAATTTATATTTGAAATAATTCACTTTGGAGACATTATATACAGAATATGACTTTATTATAAAATAATATTTTATGTTTTCCTAAGGTGCCCCTCTCCTCCCTTATAAAATGGCACAACCTCCCTCTTCACTTTACACACTTTTGAGCTTTCAAGCTCGGCCCAAACCAGCCCATTTACCTTATCAAATTCCCTAGAAACATTATAGAGGTTATGGTATCCTCAAAAGACCAGATATAGTTCCATAATAGGAATCTTAAAAGAGGTGTGTCGAAGAAGAGTTAACTCTTCTACAGATTCTTTCAAGTTTTTTTCTTCTTCAACATCATCTTATTTAGTAGTATCATTATAAAGTAACATCATCTGTATCAATAATATAATTTTATGTTATTATAAATATGAAACAACCTCATTTCACCTTTTATCCATCCTACAGAAAAAGAAAGCGGCGCACGTGCGTAGGTACGGAATACCGTCTCCACGCCGTGGTGTAATCTGTTTTTCCAGCACCACCTTACTTAGATGGGTATAATGGTGTAAAGAATAAACATATATAGTTATTATAACATCATACTGATTCTGATATATTATATCATCCACTCAAAATCAATTCAATAATTATGTGAATGAAATCATCGCTCATGCGTACGTACAGATTACGATCTCTACGACGTGATAAGATTCATTCTCCCTGTTAACCATTCAAGAATGACTATAAAGTATAAATAATTAATAATAATGAAATATATGACATGATAAAGATAATTTATTTATGTATATATATATATATATGGCATCTACATACATTCCTTCAATTCAACAAGGAAATGAAAACAACATTCATGCGTACGTACGACCTACCGTCTCCATGAACGATGTATTTCAATTCATTTATCAATATTATATATATATATATATACTGAATATATTTGATATAAAAATAATTATTTACATTCTATATGTATTTAAATCATGATATATGTAACAATTATATCAAGAACAACACGTCCAAACACGTATGATAAATAAAACGATTTTACCATAAACGCTGCTATATCATGGAATTTACAAAAGAAAGGGTAATATAAAGTCATAAGTGAACCATATATGATATCATAACAATGAATATGATTCTGTAATAATTCAATTACATTATTTAAATTATTATACAGGAGGTTTGGATACATAAGAAGCATATCAAACCTACGGTATGGGATAACTTTTCCAATCTCGTTTTTATCTGAGATTGTTTATTCGTAAGTATTTACTGGGGAAATATTTATCATCTGTGACCCTGTTTTGTAAAAATGTTTTCAAGTATGTTTAAATTCCTTTTTACCCATTTTTTACTTTTACTACAAGTTATGGAAGGAATCTTTCTTTTCTTTACGTTACGATGTACTTTTTTGGCTTTTCTGGAAAATGTATGAGAAGAATGATTTTTTAACTTATACGGCATGAACGGATATTTACGGTATTATAAGGCCTTATTTTAATGAATCTTAATCTACAAGATTTATTGAGTATTTCCAACAGAATCTTTTTCTTTTAAAATTTAATGGCATTATGTGAAAAGAAAATGATTTTGAAGAAGAAATGATATTTTACTCAAAAATTCATTTCAAGTGTTTTATCAAAACCATTTTCCATATATGATGGAATTATTTAATATGTGTATGTTTCATGTATAATGTCTCTATAATTTATATGGATTCAATTTTCTTATGATAAAATGATATCCATTTTTTTAAATGTATTTTGTTTTGATGGGATGATTTTTATGAAATCCAATTTATTCTTTGGGTAATGATGAATTATTTATGTTATGTTGTGGAACACATAAGAATAATTTCATTATGATATGGTTGAATCTATATCTCCCTCCAATGCATTGGGTAAAGATTTATATCTCATAAGATAGACCTGGCTGGAATGGTAAGTTAATCCGGCTCAGTGATACAGGACTGGATCGAGGAGTGAACTAGATTCTGAATGAGACTTAGTCCACTAAGATGGTCTTGGTAGCAATGTCTTGGCTGCTATGGAAATCATATCATGTGATTAATAGTTTTCCAAAATTAAATGTTTTATTCCCATGCTATTATATCATGATTGATGTTCCTCTATGATCTATGCCTTACATACTACAATGATTTATTTCACAACTCAAGATTTTGATGTTTAAACTTTATGTTCATGTTTTGAAGTTCAAATGTATATGGTTTGTTTTATTTTCTCCATGCTTACCCTTACGGAGCATTTGAGCTCACCCTTTATATGTTTTCTTTTCCCTAGGATATAAAGAAAGGTTTTAGGTAAAATAAGGGAAGATCTTTCTTGGATATGTTGAAGATCATTCACCAAAATTAGAAGATTATGTTGCATGTTTCCAAAGACACTAAACTATTACGGTCCTTTGGTGTATGTTTTTGTTATGTATTAGGTATTCTGAAAAAGTAATGTAAAGACTATGTACATCAAGCTATGGGTCTCTACTGTTGGAAATCAGAGGAAAGGATTAGTTAACCTTTGGAAACTAGTATGCGAAAACATGAGTGAGATCCCTAGAGATATTTCAATGTTATTTATAGGGATGTCCCTAAGGATTAGTATAAGTAATGGTTATAGTTCTAGAATTACGGTAAAGATATTAGAATTAGACATATGATGTTAGATAAATAAGGTACTCACCCTTTATTATATTGTTTTCCTATCATGGTTTTTCCTCTCACACTATTCTTTTTGTGTTTTAAATGATGGTCGGAACCCAAAAGAATTTTTTTGATCAATGTAATGGACCATGAAATGATATTCCACGGGAAAAAACCAACACTATAGTAGATGGAGTAAAAAATATTATTTCTATACTTACACAATCTATGAATCATTCTGGACATCCAAATGAGCACAAAAGGGAACAATATTCTATTGATTCCTTCATGAGGCAACTTCCACCTTCTTATAATGGATATTCGGATCCACTTGTTACTGAACAATGGATTAGTACCATTGGAATGATATTTTCCATACTTCACTGATTAGAACATGAAAAATACATTTTAGCTGTTTACTATTTAGAAGGTGAAGCAGACCAGTGGTGGACTCTAATTCAGAATACAAGGCCCCAAGAATAAATTGAATCCATGGAATGGAATGAGTTCAATAACTTATTTTTCAATAAGTACATCCCTCGTATTCTTCGAATAAAGATGGAGATGGAGTTCCTTGAGCTTAAGCCAAAGGATGATGAATCTGTTGGTATATACGAAGTGAATTTTACAAGGCTTGCAAGGTATGCATATGTATTTATCATACAACCTGAAAGTAAAGTTCATCGATTCTTCAGTGGATTAAAACCAGGTATTCTAAGGGAATTAGTGATAAAAGAATGCAGTTGCTTTGACGAAATGGTGCATTGTGTTATCAAGGTAGAACTGGAAGTTGGTGCTATATATCCATCTCATGGGTTTGACAATAAATGAAAGATGTATTTCAAGGAAAAATCTTAGAACAATGGTGAAAAATAGGTGAATATTTCTTTATGCGCAATGTGTGGAAAGAATCATGTAGGAGATTGTCTAAAAGGTACTAATTTGTTTTCAAGTGTTGAAAAGAAGTTCATAGAGTAGCTGAGTGCCGAAGTAATGGGAAAAAGGTATCTAATGACATGAATAATGAAAAGACTACAGAGAATGCTCCACCAACACTTAAATGATTCAAGTGCAAGGAAATGGGTAATTATGATAATCAATTCCATAATCTAGGGGTTAATGATGATCGACGTGAGAAACCTATTAAGGAAAATGAAAAAGGAAAGTCACATGGGATTGCTATTATCAATGTAGAGTATGAAAACGATGTGGTGGGATGATTATGTGTTTATATAAGGGATTCGAAAATAATGTTGTGGAATTTCATATATAGTATTGTGGAACATTAGAATATCTATGTAATGGTTTATTGTGGTTTTCGATAATTATATGGTACAGGTAACCATGAAAATGGATTGATTTTTTTTAGAAAATAAATGATATGTGAATAATGAATGGATAAAGATAAAATAATATGTTTGATAGTATTCATTATCTCATGATTGATTTAAGGACTTAGAGATATCATGGTTTGAGTATGTTGAATTTTTGGGATTTTGGTATGTGGAATGAGTTAACTTTTAACTGCATTCATGTTTTCACTAGGGTTCAATGGGTATTCATTTTTCAATAGAATACATGATTAAGGAATAAGAATGTTTGTAATGTGACCAACAAGACATATCTTATGATATATGGGGATAAATGACTATATTTACATGCTTGATAGATGACCTCTCTATCAATATTTATCCTTATACTGTGAGATTGGGTAATCCAAAATATATGAATAGATTTAGTTAGACATCAGATAGTATTATATAAGGATAGAACATGTTTTTCTATATTATCTCTGGAATGTTATAATAGTATAGTTTTAAAAAAAGGACAACCCATAGGACGAGAGACAACCCATCGCGTCGGACAAGGCTGTGGGAATCAAACCCACAACGGAACTGTGACATGAATTTATCGCATAACACTGGCCTATAGGAAGTCCCTAGTCAGTATAAATTAGTTTTAATTTATTATGTGGTATGCTATATGATGTATAAGTCCATTTTAGGAACCATATATGATTAATATCACTGTAGATGGACTTATGTATATTTAATAACTTTTGCTAACCATTGCTTTGAGACAGATGGAATGAGCTATCATTCTATCGCATGATCTAATAACATTTCACTAATGACAAATTCAACTTCATTCCATTATGAGATAAAGTGGAAATTGTTCACGGAACGAACATCTTTGAGATTTTACCAAAATCAAGAATGTATTTCTTCTAATTCCAATTTTTTAAACTTTAGGGAAATGATCATGAAAACCAAAGATGTTGTCCCATTACCATTATATCTGATGAATCAAATGATACCATAGATCATCACAAATTTATGGTTTTTTGATTGTTGGATTTTTCATAGCCATGTTCTCTACCACTCTCCATCACAACATGATGGTTAGATTTCTCTTACATATCCATATTTTCACATATGTTCTCCTATGTGGAAACCCAGTGATTAGTTAATTTGAGTAACCGTTACATTTCATAATTTATTTTTTAATGATATGTTTTGATATTACATTTTACGTTGTGGGTTTCTTTGAAGGAATCATTCAAGTAGAAAACAATTTATAACCTTGATGAATTTAGAGGGCTGTAACACCCCACGATTTTATGAAAAATATTCATTTTAATTTATTGATGTCTTGTTTTGTAGGCTACACCAAAAGGAGCTTTCACTACAAGCATCCCTAACTTGTCTTGCATTACACGCAATCACGACCTTCCACGATAGCGTGTATTGTACGCAATACCGAGTTTCACTAAACAAAGATATGTTATATAAACTAACCGTTATGAATACTAATACCCACTTTTTAAAATATTATAAATTTTATCTATTGAAATGGACTTCATTTTTGGATTCGGAATATCAAAATTAGTCTAGGGTGAGTTTTTTTTATTTTTCTGAAAACATTAAATTTTTGATGAATAGTGAAAACACCGTGTTACTATTTAAAAACCGACTTTTTATTTAAATAATTATTTATATTAATTAAATTTATTTTAGGTCAAAATTGATACATAATACCTATATAATTTCAATGTAATTCATTGGATTCATTTTAAAATAATTTTAGATATATAAAAAATTTATTAAACTTTTCACCGTCTTTTACCCACCTCCTAGAAGAATTTAGAAAATCACATAAAACATAATTTTACCGCTTTAGTGAGTTTATATTCAAAAATCCAAGAGAAATCGTTAATATCAACGAATAATATGCGGTTTAATGAGATGAAAATAATTTTTGGTGAATAATATCTTTTTTCTATTATTTACCACGATAAAAAGTTAATAGGGTAATTAACGGTAAAAATGATATTATTATTACCCTAAAACTTGTCCTAATAAAATTGGATAAGTGTAATTCGACCAAAAACAACATTAGGAATAAAAAATGACCATTTAGATCCACATGGATTAGATTAGGACATTTATTATTAATTTAATTAAAGAAGGGTTAAAATAGTTATAATCAATGTTTAATAACTAAAACATTTTTATTATAGGGTTATACATAAGATAAAATAAAATATAAATATTAATTAAAAATATAAACATATTTTCTACCTAATTGTATGTTATTTATAATTTTCAGGCATTTTATAATTTATGTTATTTATGAAATAATGGTGATGCAGTAATTACCTAAAAAATGAAATATTAAAACAATTGATATTATAAATACCCAAATAAATGTAATTTGAGGCTTTTAATGAATTACACTAATTTTTTAGGTTAATATGACATGTTATTATTTCTTTAATTAACATTTTTCGAACTAATCATGCTGTTATGATTTTCAAAAAAATCAATTACCAAATAGTGTCAAAATTGACAGAAAATAGTTTTTAAAATAATGATTATATTATTAATTTTTATTTTCTTCCTAAAAATATAAGGGTCGTAAAAATGAATTATATAAGGATTAATATATTAATAATAAACAACTTGGATTTTTTTGGCTTTTTATAGTAAGTTTATTAACCTTATTGTGTAAGAAAACAAGAAGACACAGTAAAAGTTAAATTATTTAACTTAGAGTTAAATCTAAATTATAAGGTTAAAATTGTAACCTAAACATGTCTAAAATCTATTGGTTGAGATGATTGCGACCCATCCCAACATTAGATTCGAAATAAATCAATTTTGAGCTATTATAAACCGAATAAGACTTTATTATAAAATAATATTTTGAGTTTTCCCAAAGGTGCTCCTCTCCTGCCTTATAAAAAGGGCACCCCATCCCTCTTCTCTTCACACCATTTTGAGCGTTGAATCTCGGAAAACCCCTTTCCATCTCTCTTCTACACTTCCCTAGAAACATTCAAAAGGTTCTGGTCTTCTCAAAATTCCAACTCTACTTCCTTTAGAGAAGGCTTAAAAGAGGTGTGTCGAAAAAGATGTAATCTCTTCTTTCGATTCTCTCAAGTTTATTTCTTCTTCAACTTATTCTTATTTATTTGTTTCAATATAAATTAATAACATCAGTATTTATAATATACTGATATGTTATTATAAATATGAAACACCCCTATTTCACCTTATATCCATCCTACGGAATATAAAATCACCGCGCGTGTGTACGTACGGAATAACGTCTCCACGCCGTGGTGTAATCTGTTTTCGACCACCACCATACTTGGTTGGGTATAATGGTGTAAATAAATAACTATATATGATTATTTTAATTTGATATTGATTTTCAAATATTATACATAGTCTTCAATACAATTCCATGATCATGGGAATGATATCATCGCTCGTGTGTACGTACGGAGTACCGTCTCCAGGTCGCGATGAGATTCATTCTCCATGTTAACCATTCATGAATGATTATAGAGTATATATAATGAATAATAATGAGATATATTACATAATAATGATACATGATTTATATATATATATAATTATCTCATCTAATTAATTCCATTCAATTGAATAAGGAAATGAAAACATCGTTCATGCGTACATACGGACTACCGTCTCCAGGAGCAGTGTATTTCCTTCCATTTATTAATCTATCATATATATTTATATGATGAATATTTATTATATATAAGTCATGTTTTACATTCTTAAATTATGGAAATCAGGATATAAGTAATAATATCAAGAACAACAATTCGAAACACGTACGATAAATGAATCGATTTTACCCAAAACGCTGCTTTAACAATGATTTACAAAGGAACGAGTAATATAAAGTCATACGTGAATCATATATGATATATTAACAATGAATATGATTCTGTAATAATTCAATGAAATTATTTAAATCGTTATAAAGGAGGCTCAGATACGTACAAAGCATATCAGACAAAAGGTAAGGGATAATTTATCAATCTCATTTTTATCCGAGATTGTTTATTTGTAAGTATTTACTGGGGGTATCTTTATCATCCTAGACCATGTTTTCTAGTAAAGTTTTCATGTATGTTTAAAGTCAATTTTAGCCATTTTTTTCTTTTACTACATGGTATTTAAGGAATCGATTTTTGTTTACCATACGAGGTACTTTTTGACTTTTCCGAAAAAAGTACGAGGAGATTGTTATTTTGAACTTATATGGCGTGAACGGATATTTACGGTTTTATAAAGACTTATTTTCATGAAGAATCCTACAAAATATTTCATGACTATTTTCAAAAAAATCATTTTCTTTTAAAATTGCATGACATTTTGCGAAAAGAAAATGATTTTGAAGAAGAATGGATATTTTCCAGAAGAATTAAATTCAAGCGTTTTATCAAAACCATTTTCCATCTAAGATGAAATTATTTCATATGTGTATGTTTTAGGTATAATGTCTCTATTATTTACATGGATTCAATTTTCTTATGATGAAATGATATCCATTTGTTTTATATGGATTATGTTATGATGGAATGATGCTTATGAAACCCATTTTATTCATTGGGTTATGATGAATGATTTATGTTTATGTTGTGGCACAAGTAAGAATGATTTTATTATGATATGGGTGGGACCTATATCTCCCTATAATGAATTGGGTGAAGATTTATTTCTCATGAGATGAACATGGCTGGAACGGTAAGTTAATCATGTTCAGTAATATAGGACAGGAACAAGGAGTGAACTCGATTCAAAAAGGGACTTTGTCCACTAAGATGAACTTTCCAGCAATGCCTTGGCTACGATGGAAATCATATCTTGTGCTTAATGGTTTCCACAATCACATGTTTTATTCTCATGCTATTTTATCTTGATCAATGTTTCTTTATGATATATGCCTTATGTACTATCATGTTTTTTGTCATTTACCAAGATTTTTATTTTTAAACATTATGTTCATGTTTTTATGTTCAAATGTATATGATTGGTTTTATTTTATCCATTATTACCCTTACTTAGCATTTGAGCTCACCCTATATATGTTTTCTTTTCCCCATGATTTAAGGAAAGGTTTTAGATTAGAAAACCAAAAGGGGAAGATCATTATGGGAGATGTTGAAGATATTTCACCACGATTAGATGATTAAGTTCCGAGTTTCCAAAGACAATAAACTATTACGGTCCTTGTGTGTCTATTTTTGTTATTTATTAAGTATCTAGAAAAAGTAATGTAATGTCCAAGTACGTCAGGATTCAGGTCTTTACATTTGGTATCAATGGAAAGGTTTATTCAACCTTTGGAAACTAGGATTCTAGAACCTTAGTGAGATCCCTAGTGATATTTCAAAGGCATGTCTAGGGATGTCCCTATGGTTAAGTATAAGTATAGGTTATAATCCTAGAATTATGGTAACGATCTTTGAATTAAACCTACGATGTTAGATATTGAAGTTACTCCCCCTTTATTATGTTTTTTTTACCTATCATTATTTTTCCTCTCACACTGTTGCTTTTGGGGTTTAAATGATGGATGGAACCCGAAAGAATCGTGTTGATCAATGTAATGGAAAATGCAATGATTGTCCTATAGAGCAACCAAATGTGATGGGACATGGAGTGCAGAATATTATTGCTATACATACACAAGCTATGAATCATTCTTTATTTCCTAATGATCAGAGAAGGGAAAAATATTCTATTGAGTCCATCATGAGGAAACATCCACCATCATTAAATGGGTCTTCTGATCCACATGTTGATGAAAAATGGATCAATACCATTGAAAATATATTTTCCATACTTCGCTATTCAGAACATGAAAAATTCATTTTAGCTATTTACCGTTTAGAATGTGAAGCAAACCAATGGTGGATGCTAATTAAGAATACAAGGCCCCAGGATGAAATTGAATCCATGGAATGGGATGAGTTCAATAACGTGTTTTTCAGTAAGTACTTCCCTCGTATTCTTCGAACAAAGATGGAAAATGAGTTTCTTGAGCTTATGTAGAAGGATGATGAATCTGTGGGTATATACGAAGCGAATTTTACAAGACTTGCAAGGTATGCATCTGGCATTATCATCCAACCTGAAAGTAAAGTTGTTTGATTTTTCAGTGGTTTAAAACCAAATATTCGAAGGGAATTAGCTATAAGAGTCTTCAGTAGCTATGAAAAATTGTGCATTGTGCTATCAAGGAAGAACTAGAAGTTGGTGTAACAAATCCATCTCATGGTTTTGACAAAAAACGAAAGATGGAGTTCAAGGAGAAATCTCGGAATAATTGTGAAAAGAAGATGAATGTTTTTTTATGCTCAAGGTGTGGAAGGATGCATGGTGGAGATTGTTTTAAAGGGAATAGAAAATGTTTTAAGTGTGCAAAAAAAGGTGATTGATTAGCTGAGTGTCGATGTAATGGAAAAAGGGTTTCTAATGATGTAAATAAAGAAAAGACTGTAGAGAACGCACCACCAACACATCAATGCTTCAAGTGCAAGGAAATGGGGAATTATGCCAATAAATGCCCTAATCCATGGGTTAATGGTGATCAATGTGAGAAACCTATTATGGATAAGGATGAAGGGAAGTCACATGAAATCAGTATTTTTGATGTTGAGTATGACAATGATGTTGTGTAATGATTAAGTGTTTATGTAATGAGATTTCAAAATATTATCATTGAATCTCATTTATAGTATCGTGGCATTTTGAAATATCTGTGTATTGGTCCATGGTGATTTTCTATAAGAATATGGTACCGGTAACCATGAAAATTGATTCAAATATTTTGGAAAGCAGATGATACGCGCATAATTATTTGATACAGAGAAAATGAATGGTTTGTTAGTATTCACGAGATCATGATTGATATAAGGACTAAGTTATATCATGGTTTGAGTATATAGAATTTTGTGATTTTGGTATGTGGAAAGAGTTAACTTTTAACAGCACTCATTTTTTCACTAAGGTTTAACGGGTATTCATTTTTCAAGAGAATACATGATTAAGGCCTTCGAATGTTTGGAATGTGACAAACAAAACATATCTTATCATATTTGTGGATCAACGATGATACTAACATTATTGTTATATGAACTCTCTGGTAATCATTTTCACTATAATATGAGATTGGACAATAGTATTTTGCATAAGCCTAATGCTTGGAATGGATTATGTTGGACATAATTTTGTATTGTATAAGGCTAGAAATTTCTTGATACTATTGATGGAAAGTTATATTAATGTAGTTTTAGAAAAAGTACAACCTGCAGGACGGGCGACAACCCGTCGCGTCGGACAAGGCTGTGGGAATCGAACACACAACTGAAGTGCGACAGGCCTTTATCACCTAACGCTGTCCTACAGGGAGTCTTTGTTTAGTAGAAACCAGTTTCACTATATGAAGCAGTATGAAATATGAAGTATAAGTCCATTTTAGGAACCATATCTGATTAATCTAACCATAGATGGACTTATGTATATAACTTTTGCTAACATATGTTTGAGACAGACGGAATGACCTATCATTATATCACATGATCTGCTAAAACAACACGAAAGAAAAATTCAACTTCATTTGTTAATGAGATGAAGTGGAAGTTGTTCAAGGAACGAACAACGATTTTTCCAAAATAAAGTAAGTATTTCTTCTAATTCAAATTCTTCAACTTTAGGGAAATGATCTTGAAAACCAAAAATGCTATCCTAGTGCCCTTATATCCGATGAATCAGATGGTACCCCAGATCATCACAAATTTATGGATTTGTGATTTTTGGCTTTTTCATAGCCATGTTCTCTACCACTCTCCATCAGATCATGACGGTTAGATTTCTCTAACATATCCATATTTTCACCTATGTTATCCTACATGGAAACATAGTGATTAGTTAATTTGGGTAACCATTATGTTTCATACTTTAGTTTTTATAGACTGGTATTGGTATTCCTTTTTACAATGTGGGTTTCTATGAAAGAATCTTTCGAGTAATAAACCATTTATAACCCCGACAAGTTTCGAGGGCGAAATTCATTTTAAGGGGGTTATAATGTAACATATCGAGATTTTAGGAAAAAATATTCTTTTTAATTTTATTGATTTCTTGTGTTGTATGATACACAAAAACGAGCTTCCACTACACGCATCCCTGACATGGCTTGCATTACACACAATCACGAACTTCCACGATAGCGTGTGTTGTACGCAGTACCGAGTTTCCCTAAACAACGATATGTTATATAAACTAGCAGTTATGAATAGTAATACCCACTTATTAAAATTTTAAAAATTTTATCTTTTTAAATGGACTTCATTTTTGGATTCTGAATATTGAAATTATCCTAAGGTGAATATTTGGTATTTTTTGGAAAACATTCAATTTTTGATGAATAATGAAAACACTAGGTTACTATTTAAAAACCGACTTTTTATTTAAATAATTATTTATTTTATTTAAAATTATTTTAGGTCAAAATTGATACATAATAATTATATAAGTTCAATGTAATTCATTGGAGTCATTTGATAATAATTTTAGATATATAAAAAGTTTATTGAACTTTTCACCGTCTTTTACCCACCTCCTAGGAGAATTTGGAAATTCATATAAAACATAATTTTACCGCTTCTGAGAGTGGAATTTTGAAAATCCGAGAGACATGGTTAATATCAAGGACTAAAATGTTGTTCAATGAGATGAAAATATTTTTTTGTTGAATAGTAACTTTTTACTTTTATTTACCACGGTTAAAAGTAAATTGGGTCATTAAGGGTAAAATGAAATTATTATTACCCTAAAACATGTTCTAATTCTATTGGATATGTGTAATTCGACCAAAAACAACCATAGGAATAAAATATGACCATTTAGGTCCACTTGGATTTGATTAGGACATTTATTATTAATTTATTTACAGTACGGTAAAATAGTTAAAATCAAAGATTAATAACTAAAACATTTTTAATATAGGGTTATACATAACATAAATTCGACTATAACTATTCATCAGAATTTTAAGAATATTTACTACCTAATGGTATTTTATTTATAATTTTTAGACATTAAATAATTTATGTAATTTATGACAGAAGTGTGAGGCAGTAATTACCTAAATAATGAAATATTAAATTAATTGATATTATAAATAGCCAAATTAATGTAATTTGATACTTTTAATGATTTAAAATAATTTTATAGGTTATTATTACATGTTATTATATCTTTAATTAACATTTTTTGAACAAATCATGCTGTTATAATTTTCACAAATATCAATTACCAAATACTGTCAAAATTGACATAAAATAATTTTTGAAACAAATATAATATTATTAATTGTTATTTAATTCCTAAAAATATATGGTTCGGCCAAATGACTTATTTAATAATATATATATATATATTAATAATAAACAGATTTGGGTTTTATTTGTTTGTTATAGTATGTTTATTAACCTTATAGTGTAAGAAAACAAGAAGACACAGTAAAAGAAAAATTATTTAACTTAGAGTTAAATCTAAATGATATGGTTAAAATTTTAATCTAAACTTGTCTAAAATCTATTGGTTGATAGGATTTCTACCAATCCCCATTTTAGCTTCTAAATAAATCAATTTGAAGCTATTATTAACCGAATATGACTTTATTATAAAATAATATTTTGAGTTTTTCCAATGGTGCCCCTCTCCTCCCTTATAAAAAGGGCACCCCTTCCCACATCTCTTCATACCATTTTGAGCATTGATGCTCGTCCAAACCCTACCAATTTATCTTCTCCACTTCCCTAGAAACATTAATTAGGTTCTGGTCTTCTCAAAAGACAATCTCTACTAAGACTTAAAGGAGGTGCGTCGAATAAGCAGTAATCTATTCTTTCGATTCTATCATGTTTGTTTCTTCTTAAACTTCATCTTATTTAGTTGTTTCATCATAAAGTAATAATATAAGTGTTACTTATATATTTATATGTTGTTATAAATATGAAACAACCCTATTTAACCTTCTATCCATCCTACGGAAAATAAAATCACCGTGCGTGCGTACGTACGGAATACCGTCTCCACGGCGTGGTGTAATCTGTTTTCGACCACCACCATACTTGGATGGGTATAATGGTGTAAATAAATAACTATATATGATTATTGTAATTTGATATTTATTTTTAAATATTATACATACGCTTCAATACAATTCCACGATCATGGGAATGATATCATCGCTCGTGCGTACATACGGACTACTGTCTCCACGCCGCGATGAGATTCATTCTCCATGTTAACCATTAATGAATGATTATAGAGTATATATAATGAATAATAATGAGATATATTAAATAATAATGATACTGTAATTATGTATATATATATTTGTGGCATCTACTTACTTCCATTCAATTCAATAAGGAAACGAAAACAGCTTTCATGCATACGTACGGCCTACCGTCTCCATGAACAGTGTATTTCATTCCATTTATCAATATATCATATATATTTATATGCTGAATATTTATTATATATAAATCATTTTTAAATTATGAAATTATGGAAATCAGGATATAAGTAATAATATCAAGAACAATAAGATGAAACACATACGATAAATGAAATGATTTCACCCAAAACGCTGCTTTTACATGGATTTACAAAAGAACAGGTAATATAAAGTCATAAGTGAACCATATATGATATCATAACAATAAATATGATTCTGTAATAAGTCAATGACATTATTTAAATCGTTTTACAAGGGGATCAGACACGTACGAATCATATCGGGCCTAAGGTAAGGGATAATTTATCAATCTCATTTTTATCCGAGATTGTTTATTCGTAAGTATTTACTGGGGGTATCTTTATCATCTAAGCCCATGTTTTCTAAAAATATTTTCATGTATTTTTTAAATTCCTTTTACCCATTTTTAACTTTTACTACTTGGTATGTAAGGAATCTTTTTTTTACCATAGGAGGTACTTTTTTCCTTTTCTGACAAAAGTACGAGGAGATTGATATTTTTAACTTATATGGCGTGAACGGATTTTTACAGTTTTATAAAGCCTTATTTTCATGAAGCTTCCTCCAAAATATTTCATGACTGTTTTCAAAAAAATCATTTTCTATTAAAATTGAGTGACATTTTGTGAAAAGAAAATGATTTTGAAGAAGAAAGTATATTTTCTTCAAGGATTCATTTCAAGTGTTTTATCAAAACCATTTTCCATATAAGATGACAATATTTAATATGTTTATTTTTCAAGTATAATTTCTCTATTATTTACATGGTTTCACTTTTCTTATGATGAAATGGTATCCATTTGTTTTCTATGGATTATGTTATTATGGAATTATGCTTATGAAACTCATTTTATTCTTTGGGTTATGATGAATGAAATATGTTTATGTTGTGGCGCAAGTACGAATGATTTCATTATGAGATGGGTGGGACCAATATCTCTCTCCAATGCATTGGGTAATGATTTATATCTCATGAGATAGACATGGCTGGAATGGTAAGTTTCTCTGGATCAGTAATACAGGACTCTATTGAGGAGTGAACTCGATTTAGAAATGGAATTTGTCCACTAAGATTGTCATGGCAGCAAAGCCTTGGGTATTATGGAAATCATATCACTTGCTTAATGGTTTCCACAATCACATGTTTTATTCCCATGCTATTTTATCATTATTAATGTTCTTTATGATATATGCCTTATGTACTACCATGTTTTATGTCATTGGCCAAGATTTTGATGTTTAAACACTATGTTCATGTTTTTAAGTTCAAATGTATATGATTTGTATTATTTTATCCATTCTTACCTTACTGAGAATTTGAGCTCACCCTTTATATGATTTTTTCCCCAGTATTTAGAGAAAGGTTTTAGGTAAGAAAACCAAAAGGGTAAGATCTTTATGGGAGATGTTGATGATATTTCACCACGATTAGAAGATTACATTCCGAGTTTCCAAAGACATTAAACTATTACGGTCCTTGTGTGTCGTTTTTGTTATGTATTAAGTATTCCGAAAATGTATTGTAATGTCCATGTACATCATGATTCGGGTCTCTACAGTTGGTATCAGAGGAAAGGTTTAGTCAACCTTTGGAAACTAGGATGTGAGAACACTAGTGACATCCATAGATATATTTCTAAGGTATGTCTAGATATGTCCCTAAGGTTAAGTATATATATAAGTTATAGTCCTAGAATTACGGTAACGATCATAGAACTAAACCTAAGATGTTAGATATTGAAGTTACTCCCTCTTTATTATGTTGTTTTACCTATCAAGATTTTTGCCTCTCACACTGCTGTTTTTGGGTTTTAGGCGACGGCTGGAATCCGAAGGAATCGTGTTGATCAATGTATTGGAAAATCCAATGATTGTTCTCTAGAGAAACCATATGTGATGGGAGATGAAGTGAAAATTCTTATTTCTATACTTACACAAGTTATGAATCATTTTGGATTACCTAATGATCAGAGAAGGGAACAATATTATATTGAGTCCTTCATGAGGCAACGTCCACCGTCTTTCAATGGGTCTTCTGATCACATGTTGATGAACAATGGATCAGTACCATTGAAATGATATTTTCCATACATCGCTATTCAGAACATGAGAAAGTCATTTTAGCTCTTTACCATTTAGAAGGTGAAGCAGACCAGTGGTGGACTCTAATTAAGAATACAAGGCCCCAAGATGAAATTGAATCCATGGAATGGGATGAGTTAAAGAACTTGTTTTTCAGAAAGTACTTCCCTCGTATTCTTCGAAAAAAGATGGAAAAGGAGTTTCTTGAGCTTATGAAGAAGGATTATGAATTTTTGGGTATATACGTAGAAAATTTTACAAGACTTGGAAGGTATGCATCGGGCTTTATCATCCAACCTGAAAGTAAAGTTGATCAATTTTTTAGTGGTTTAAAACCAAATCTTCGAAGGGAATTAGCTATAAGAGACATCAGTAGCTATAAAAATATTTGCATTGTGATATCAAGGTAGAACTGGAAGTTGATGTAACATATCCATCTCATGGTTTTAACAAAAAACAAAAGATGGAGTTAAAGGATAATTCTCATAATAATGGTGAAAAGAAGATGAATGTTTCTTTATGATCATGGTGAGGGAAGATGCATGGTGGAGATTGTCTTAAAGGGACTAGAAATTGTTTTTAAGTGTGGAATAGAAGGTTATCGTGCAGCTGATGTCGAAGTAATGGAAAAAGGGTTTCTAATGATGTAAATAATGAAAAGACTTCAGAGAATGCACCACCAACACTTCAATGCTTCCAATTCAAGGAAATGGGGCATTCTTCTAATCAATGCCCTAATCCATGGGTTAATGATGATCAACGTGAGCAACCTCTTAAGGAAAAGTATTAAGGGAAGTTACATGAAATCACTATTTGTGATGATGAGTATGAAAATGTTGTTTTGTAATGATTAAGTGTTTATTTAATGTGATTTCAAAATAGTATCATTGAATCTCATTTATAGTATCGCGAAATTTTCAAATATCTGTGTATTGTTCCATTGTGGTTTTATATAAGAATATGGTACCGGTAACCATGAAAATTGATTCAAATATTTTCGAAAGCAGATTATACGCGCATAATGATGGGATACAGAGAAATTTAACTGTTTGATAGTATTCATGATCTCATGATTGATATAATGACTAAGTGATATCATGGTTTGAGTATACAGAATTTTGGGATTTTGGTATGTGGAAGGAGTTAACTTTTTACAGCACTCATTTTTTCACTAAGGTTTAATGGGTATTCATTTTTCAGGAGAATACATGATTACGGCCTCCGAATGTTTGGAATGTGACCAACAAGACACATCTTATGATATTTGGGGATCAACGATGATATTAACATTCTTGTTATATGAACTCTCTGGTAATCATTTTCACAATAATATGAGATTGGACAACTGTATTTTGGATAAGCCTAAAGCATGGAATGTATTATGCTGAACATAATTTAGTATTGTATAAGTCTATAAATTTTTCGATATTACTGATGTAATGTTATAATAATGTAGTTTTATAAAAAGGACAACCTGTAGGATGGGAGACAACCCGTCGCGTCGGACAAGGCTGTGGGAATAGAAGCCACAACTAAAGTGCGACAGGTCTTTATCGCCTACCACTGGCCTATAGGAAGTCTTTGTTTAGTAGAAACTAGTTTTATTATATTAAGAAGTATGAAATATGAAGTATAAGTCCATTTTAAAAACCATATCTGATTAATCTCACCATAGATGGACATATGTATATAACTTTTTCTAACTTATGTTTGAGACAAACAGAATGACCTATCATTATATCGCATCATCTGCTAAAACATCACGAAAGACAAATTGAACTTCATTTCATAAAGAGATTAAGTGGAAATTCTTCAAGGAACGAACAACGATTTTAACAAAATAAAGTAAGTATTTATTCTAACTCAGATTCATCAACTTTAGGGAAATGATCTTGAAAACCAAAAATGTTGTCCTACTGCCCTTATATCTGATGAATCAGATGGTACCGTAGATCATCACAAATTTATGGCTTTGTGATTGTTGGCTTTTTCAAAGCCATGTTCTCTACCACTATCCATCATAACATGACGTTTAGATTTCTCTAACAGATCCATATTTTCACCTATGTTTTCCTACGTGGAAACACAGTGATTTGTTAATTTGGGTAACCATTATGTTTCATACTTTAGTTTTTAAAGATTGGTTTTGGTTTTCCTTTTTATGATGTGGGTTTTTATTAAAGAATCTTTCGAGTAATAAACTATTTATAACCCCGACGAATTTCGAGGGTGAAATTCATTTTAAGGGGGGTAGAATGTAACATACTGAGATTTTATGAAAAATATTATTTTTAATTTTATTGAATTCATGGGTTGTTTGCTACACCAAAACGATCTTGTACTACACACATCCTTGACTTGTCTTGCATTACACGCAATCACGACCTTCCACGATAGCGTGTGTTGTACGCAATACCGAGTTTCACTAAACAACGATATGTTATATAAACTAGCCGTTACGAATAGTAATACCCACTTATTAAAATTTTATAAATTTTATCTTTTGAAATGAAATTCATTTTTGGATTCGGAATATTGAAATTATCCTAGGGTGAATATTTGGTATTTTTCGGAAAACATTCAATTTTTGATGAATAGTGAAAACACTAGGTTACTATTTAAAAACCGACTGTTTATTTAAATAATTATTTATTTTGTTTAAAATTATTTAGGATAAAATTGATACATAATACCTATATAAGTTCAATGTAATTCATTGGAGTCATTTTATAATAATTATAGATATATAAAAATTTTATTGAACTTTTCACCGTCTTTTACCCACCTCCTAGGATAATTTAGAAATTCACATAAAACATAATTTTACCACTTCTGTGAATGGAATTTTAAAAATCTGAGTGACATGGTTTATATAGAGGACTAAAATGTTGTTCAATGAGATGAAAACATTTTTTGGTGAATAGTAACTTTTTACTTTTATTTACCATGGTTAAATGTAAATTGGGTCATTAAGGGTAAAATGATATTACTATTACCCTAAAACATGTCCTAATTCTATTGGATAAGTTTAATTCGACCAAAAACAAACTTAGGAACAAAATATGACCATTTAAATCCACATGGATTAGATTACGACATTTATTATTATTTTATTTAAAGAAGGGTAAAATAGTTAAAATCAATGTTTAATAACTAAAAAAATTTTAATATAGGTTTATAAATAAGATAAATATGACTATAAATATTATTTATAAATCTAAGAATATTTACTACATAATGGTATTTTATTTATTTTTTTTAGACATTAAATAATTTCTGTAATTTATTACACAAGGGTGATGTAGTAATTACCTAAATAATGAAATATTAAAATAATTGATATTATAAATACAAAAATAAATGTAATTTGAGACTTTTTATGAATTACAATAATTTTCTAGGTTAATATGACATGTTATTATTTATTTATTTAAATTTTTTCCAACAAATCATACTGTTCTGATTTTGACCAAATTCAATTACCAAATAGTTTCAAAATTGACATAAAATAGTTTTATAAAAATATAATATTGTTAATTGTTATATTATTCCTAAAAATCTATGGTTTGGAAAAATTACTTATATAAGGATATATATATTAATAATAAACATCATTGGGTTCGTTTGGTTTGTTATTGTATGTTTATTAACCCTATAGTGTAAGAAAACAAGAAGACACGTTAAAAGTTAAATTATTCAACTTAGAATTAAAACTAAATGATAAGGTTAAAATTGTAACCTAAAAATGTCTAAAATCTATTAGTTGAGATTATTTCGACCCATCACCACTTTAGATTCTAAATAAATCAATTTTAAGCTATTATAATCCAAATATGACTTTATTATAAAATAATATTTTGAGTTTTTCCAAAGGTGCCCCTCTCCTCCCTTATAAAAAGGGCACCCATTCCCTCTTCTCTTCATACCCTTTTGAGCATTTAATATCGGCCAAACCCTTCCCATTTATCTTCTCCACTTCCCTAGAAACATTCTAGAAGTTCTGGGCTTCTTAAAAGACCAACTCTACTTCTTTAAGAGAAGGCTTAAAAGAGGTGCGTCAAAGAAGAGGTAATCTCTTCTTTCGATTCTCTCAAGTTTATTTTTTCTTCAACATCATCTTATTTAGTTGTTTCATTATAAAGCAATAACATAAGTATTAATTATATACTGATATGTTATTATAAATATGAAACAACCCTATTTAACCTTCTATCCATCCTACGGAAAATAAAATCACCGCGTGTGCGTACGTACGGAATACCGTCTCCACACCGTGGTGTAATCTGTTTTCGACCACCACCATACATGGATGTGTATAATGGTGTAAATAAATAACTATATATGATTATTTTAATTTAATATTGATTTCAAAATATTATACATATGCTTCAATACAATTCCACGATCATGGAAATGATATCATCGCTCGTGCGTACGTACGGACTACCGTCTCCACGTCGCGATGAGATTCATTCTCCATGTTAACCATTCATGAATGATTATAGAGTATATATAATTAATAATAATGAGATATATGAAATAATAATGATACTGGATTTATTTATATATATATTTAGGTCATCTACTTAATTCCATTCAATTCAATAAGGAAACAAAAACAACGTTCATGCGTACATACGTCCTACCTTCTCCATGAATGGTGTATTTCATTCCATTTATCAATATATCATATATATTTATATGATGAATATTTATTATATATGTAAATCATTTTTTACATTCTGAAATTAAGGAAATCCGGATATAAGTAATAATATCGAGAACAACAATTCGAAACACGTATGATAAATGAAGCGATTTTACCCAAAACGCTTCTTTAACAAGGATTTATAAAGGAATGATTAAGATAAAGTCATAAGTGAACCACATATGATATAATAACAATATATATGATTATTTAATAAGTCAATGACATTATTTAAATCATTATATAGGAGGCTCGGATACGTACAATGCATATCAGACCTAATATAAGGGATAATTTATCAATCTCATTTTTATCCGAGATTGTTTATTCATAAGTATTTAATGGGGGTATCTTTATCATCCAAGCCCATGTTTTCTAAAAATGTTTTCATTTATTTTTAAAGACCATTTTAACCATTTTTGACTTTTAATACATGGTATGTAAGGAATCTTTTTTTTACCATACGAGGTACTTTTTGACTTTTCTGAAAAAGTACGAGGAGATTGTTATTTTTAACTTATATGGCATGAACGTGTTTTTACGGTTTTATGAAGCCTTATTTTCATGAAGCATCCTCCAAACTATTTCATGAAACTTTTCAACAAATTCATTTTCTTTTAAAATTTCATGACATTTTTTGAAAAGAAAATGATTTTGAAGAAGAATTGATATTTTCCTCAAGGATTCATTTCAAGTGTTCTATCAAAACCATTTTCCATCTAAGATGACATTATTTCATATATGTATGTTTCAAGTATAATGTCTCTATTATTTACATGGTTTCACTTTTCTTTTGATGAAATGATATCCATTTATTTTATATGGATTATGTTATGATGGAATGATGCTTATGAAACCCATTTTTTTCTTTGGGTTATGATGAATGATTTATGTTTATGTTGTGGCACAAGTAAGAATGATATCCTTATGAGATGGGTGGGACCTATATCTCCCTCCAATTCATTTGGTAAAGATTTATATCTCATGAGATTGACATACTAGTAATGGTAAGTTAATCTGGTTCAGTAATACAGGATTGGAATGAGGAGTGAACTCGATTCAGAAAGGGACTTTGTCCACTAAGATGGTCTTGGCAGCAATGCCTTGGCTACTATAGAAATAATATCATGTGATTAATGGTTGCCACAATCCCATGTTTTATTCCCATGATATTTTATCAAGATTAATGTTGCTTTATTATATATGTCTAATTTACTACAATGTTTTATGTCATTGCCCACGATTTTTAGGTTTAAACATTATGTTCATGTTTTTAAGTTCAAATGTATATGATTTGTTTAATTTTATCCATGCATACCCTTACTGAGCATTTTAGCTCACCCGTTAAATGTTTTCTTTTCCCTAGGATTTAAAGAAATGTTTTAGCTAAGAAAACAAAAAGGGGAAGTTCATTATGGAAGATGTTGAAGATCTTTCACCACGATTAGAAGATTACATTCCGAGTTTCCAAAAACATTAAACTATTACGGTCCTTGTGTGTCGTTTTTGTTATGAATTAAGTATTCCGAAAAAGTAATGTAATGTCAATGTACATCATGATTTGGGTCTCTACATTTGGTATTAGAGGAAAGGTTTAGTCAACCTTTGGAAACTAGGATGTGAGAACATTAGTGATATCCCTAGAGATATTTCTAAGGTATGTCTAGGGATGTCCCTAAGGTTAAGAATAAGTACATGTTATAGTTCTAGAATTATGGTAACGATATTAGAATTAAACCTAAGATGTTAGATATTGATGTTACTCCCCCTTAATTATGTTTTTTACCTATAAGGATTTTTTCCTCTCACACTGTTGTTTTTGGGTTTTAGACGATGGATGGAATCCGAAGGAATCGTGTCGATCAATGTAATGGACAATCCAATGATTCTTCTCCCGAGAAACCAAATGTGATGGGAGATGGAGTGAAAAATATTATTGCTATACCTACACAAGATATGAATCATTTTGTATTTCCTAATGATCAGAGAAGGGAACAACATTCTATTGAGTCCTTCATGAGGCAACGTCCACCATCTTTCAATGGGTCATCTGATCACATGTTGATGAACAATGGATCAGTACCATTAAAAAGATATTTTCCATACTTCGCTATTCAGAACATGAAAAATTCATTTTAGATATTTACCATTTAGAAGGTTAAGCAGACCAGTGGTGGACTCTAATTAAGAATACAAGGCCCCAAGATGAAATTGAATCCATGGAATGGAACGATTTCAATAACTTGTTTTTTTTCAGTAAGTACTTCACTAGTATTCTTTGAACAAAGATGGAAAAGGAGTTTCTTGAGCTTAAGAATAAGGATGGTGAATCTGTGGGTATCTACGAAGCGAATTTTACAAGACCTGCAAGGTATGCATCTGGCTTTATCATCCAACCTGAAAGTAAATTTGATCAATTTTTTAGTGGTTTAAAACCAAATCTTCGAAGGTCATTAGCTATAAAAGAATTAAGTAGCTATGAAAAATTGTGCAATGTGCTATCAAGGTAGAAATAGAAGTTGGTGTAACATATCCATCTCATGGTTTTGACAAAAATTGAAAGATGGAGTTCAAAGAGAAATCTCAGAATAACGGTGAAAATAAGATGAATGTTTTTTTATGATCATGGTGTGGGAAGATTCATGGTGTATATTGTCTTAAAGGGACTAGAAAATGTTGTTATGTGGGGAAAAGAAGGTCATCGAGCAGCTGAGTGTCAAAGTAATGGAAAAAGGGTTTTTAATGATGTAAATAATAAAAATACTTCAGAGAACGCAACACCAACACTTCAATGCTTCAAGTTCATGGAAATGGGGCATTCAGCTAATCAATGCCCTAATCCAAATGTTAATGATGATCAACATGAGCAACCTATTAAGGAAAAGGATTAAGGTAAGTCACGTGCAATCCCAATTTGCGATGTTGAGTATGACAATGATGTTGTGTAATGATTAAGTTTTTATGTAATGGGATTTCAAAATAGTGTCATGGAATCTCATTTATTGTATCGTGGAATTTTGATATATCTATGTATTGTTCGATTGTGGTTTTCTATAAGAATATCATAACGGTAACAATGAAAATTGATTCAAATATTTTGGAAAGTAGATGACATGTGCATAATGATGGGATAAGGAGAAAATGAATTGTTTGGTAGTATTCATGAGCTCATGATTGATATAAGAACTATGTGATATCATGGTTTGAGTATACAGAATTTTGGGATTTTAGTATATGGAAAGAGTTAACTTTTGACAACACTCATTTTTTCACTAAGGTTTAACGGGTATTCATTTTTCAAAAGAATACATGATTAAGGCCTTTTAATGTTCGGAATGTGACCAACAAGACACATCTTATGATATTTGGGGATCGACGATGATATTAACATGCTTGTTATATGAACTCTCTGGTAATCATTTTCACTATATTATGAGATAGGATAGCTGTATTTTGGATAAGCATAATGTTTGGAATGGATTATGAAAGAAATAATTTAGTATTGTATAAGGCTATAATTTTTTTGATATTATTGATGGAAAGTTATAATAATGTAGTTATAGAAAAAGGAAAACATGCAGGACGGGCGACAACCCGTCGCGTCGGACAAGGCTGTGGGAATCAAACCCACAACTAATGTGCGACAGGCTTTTATCGCCTACCACTGGCCTACAGGAAGTCCCTGTTTAGTAGAAACTAGTTTTATTATATTAAGCAGTATGAAATATGAAGTATAAGTCCATTTTAGGAACCATATCTGATTAATCTCACCATATATGGAATTATGTATATAACTTTTGCTAACTTATGTTTGAGACAGACGGAATGACCTATCATTCTATCGCATGATCTGCTAAAACTTTGTGAAAGACAAATTAGACTTCATTTCATAAAGAGATGAAGTGGAAATTGTTCGACGAACAAACAATGATTTTACCAAAATAAAGTAAGTATTTCTTCTAATTCATATTCTTCAACTTTAGGGAAATGATCTTGAAAACCAAAAATGTTGTCCTAGTGCCCTTATATCCGATGAATCAGATGGAACCCTAGATCATCACAAATTTATGGCTTTGTTATTGTTGGATTTTTTATAGCCATGTTCTATACCACTCTCCATCAGAACATGACAGTTACATTTCTCTGATATATCCATATTATCACCTAGGTTATCCTTCGTGGAAACCCAGTGATTAGTTAATTTGGGTAACCATTATGTTTCATACTTTTGTTTTTAAAGATTGGTTTTGGTATTCCTTTTTATGATGTGGGTTTTTATTAAAGAAACTTTCAAGTAATAAACCATTTACAACCCCGAGGAATTTCGAGGGCGAAATACATTTTAAGGGGGGTAGATTGTAACACACCGAGATTTTATAAAAAATAATCTTTTTAATTTTATTCTTGTCTTGTGTTGTATGCTACACCAAAATGAGCTTGCACTACACGCATCCCTGACTTGGATTTCATTACACGCAATCACGACCTTCCAAGATAGAGTTTGTTGTACCCAATACCGAGTTTCACTAAATAACGATATGTTATATAAACTAGCTGTTATGAATAGTAATACCCACTTATTAAAATTTTATAAATTCTATCTTTTTAAATGGACTTCATTTTTTGATTCGGAATATTGAAATTAGCCTAGGGTGAATATTTTGTATTTTTCAGAAAACTTTCAATTTTTGATGAATAGTGAAAACACTGGTTTACTATTTAAAAACCGACTTTTTATTTAAATAATTATTTATTATATTTAATATTATTTTAGGTAAAAATTGATACATAATACCAATATATGTTCAATGTAATTCATTGGAGTAATTTTATAAAAATTTTAGATATATAAAAAGTTTATTGAACTTTTCACCATGTTTTAACCACCTCCTAGGAGAATTTGGAAATTCACATAAAACTAAATTTTACCACTTCTGTGAGTGGAATTTCGAATATCCGAGGTTCATGGTTAATATCAAGGACTAAAATGTTGTTCAATGTGATGAAAATATTTTTTGGTGAATAGTAACTTTTTACTTTTATTTACCACGGTTAAAAGTAAATTCGGTCATTAAGAGTAAAATGATATAATTATTACCCTAACACATGTCATGATTCAATTGGATAAGTTTAATTCGACCAAAAACGACCTTAGGAATAAAAAATGACCATTTATGTCCACTTGGATTAGATTAGGACATTTATTATTAGTTTATTTAAAGGAAGGTAAAATAGTTAAAATCAATGTTTAATAACTAAATCATTTTAAATATAGGGTTATACATAAAATAAATATGACAATAAATATTCATTATAAATATAAGAAGATTTTATAGCTAATGGTATTTTATTTATAATTTTTAGACATTAAATAATTTATGTAATTTATGACACAAGGGTGATGCGGTAATTACCTAAATAATGAAATATTAAAATAATTGATATTATAAAAACCCAAATAAATGTAATTTGAGACTTTTTATGAATTCCACTAATTTTTTAGGTTAATATGACATTTTATTATTGCTTTAATAAACGTTTTTAGAACAAATCATGCTGTTATGATTTTCACAAAAATCAATTACCAAATAGTGTCAATATTGACATAAAATAGTTTTTTAAAAAAATATAATATTATTAATTGATATTTTATTATAAAAAATCTATGGTTCAGAAAAATGGCTTATATAAGGATATATATATTAATAATAAACTTCTTTGGGTTCGTTTTTTTTGTTATAGTATCTTTATAAACCTTATAGTGTAAGAAAACAAGAAAACACGGTAAAAGTTAAATTATTTAACTTAGAGTTAAATCTAAATGATAAGGTTAAAATTGTAACCTAAACTTGTCTAAAATATATTGTTTGAGATGATTTCTACCCATCCCCACTTTAGCTTCTAAATAAATCAATTTGAAGCTATTATAACCCGGATATGTCTTTATTATAAAATAATATTTTGAGTTTTTCCAATGGTGCCCCTCTCCTCCCTTATAAAAAGGGAACCCCTTCCCTCTTCTATTCATACCATTTTGAGCATTGAAGCTCGGAAAAACCTTTCCCACTTCTCTTCTACACTTCCCTAGAGATATTTTGGAGGTTCTGGTCTTCTCATAATTCCAACTCTACTTCCTTAAGAGAAGGCATAAAGGAGGTGCGTCGAAGAAGAGGTAATCTCTTCATTCAATTCTCTCATGTTTCTTTCTTCTTCAACATCATCTTATTTAGTTGATTCATTATAAAGTTATAACATCAGTATTACATATATATTGATATGTTATTATAAATATCAAACAACCCTATTTAACCTTCTATCCATCCTACGGAAAATAAAATCACCGCGCGTGCGTACGTACGAAATACCGTCTCCACGCCGTGGTGTAATCTGTTTTCGAACACCACCATACATGTATGGGTATAATGGTGTAAATAAATAACTATATATTATTATTTTAATTTTATATTGATTTTTAAATATTATACATATGCTTCAATACAATTCGACGATCATGGGAATGATATCATCGCTCGTGCGTACGTACGGACTACCATCTCCACGTCGCGATGAGATTCATTCTCCATGTTCACTATTCCTGAATGATTATAGAGTATATATAATGAATAATAACGAGATATATGAAATTATAATGATAATGTATTTATGTATATATATATGTATGTCATCTACTTAATTCCATTCAATTCAATAAGGAAACGAAAACAGCGTTCATGCGTACGTACGGCCTACCGTCTCCATGAACGGTGTATTTCATTCCAATTACCAATCTATCATATATATTTATATGATGAATTTTTATTATATATAAATCATTTTTAACATTCTGAAATTATGGAAATCAGGATATAAGTAATAATATCAAGAACAACATGTCGAAACACGTACCATAAATGAAACGATTTTACCCAAAAGATGCTTTTACATGGATTTACAGAAGAACGGGTAATATAATTTCATAAGTGAACCATATATGATATCATAAAAATGAATATGATTTTTAATAAGTCAATGAAATTATTTAAATCATTATACAAGAGTTTCAGATACGTACAAAGCATATCAGACCTAAGGTAAGGGATAATTTATCAATCTCATTTTTATTCGAGATTGTTTATTCGTAAGTATTTACTGGGGGTATCTTTATCATCCAAGCCCATGTTTTCTAAAAAACATTAATGTATTTTTAATGTCCTTTTTACCCTTTTTTTACTTTTACTACTTGGTATTTAAAGAATCATTTTTTTGTTTAACATACGAGGTACTTTTTGACATTTCAGACAAAAGTACGAGGAGATTGTTATTTTTAACCTATATGGCGTGAATGGATTTTTATGGTTTTATAAAGACATATTTTCAGGAAGATTCCTCCAAAATATTTCATGAAAATTTTAAACAAAATCCTTTTCTTTTAAAATTGCATGACATTTTGTGAAATGAAAATGATTTTGACGAAGAAAGGATATTTTCCTCAAGGATTCTTTTCAAGTGTTTTATCAAAACCAGTTTCCATCTAAGATGACATTATTTCATATGTGTATGTTTCAAGTATAATTTCTCTATTATTTACATGGTTTCACTTTTCTTATGATGAAATGCTATCCATTTTTTTATATGGATTATGTTATGATGGTATGATGCTTATGAAACCCATTTTATTCTTTGGGTTATGATGAATGATTTATGTTCATGTTGTGGCACAAGTAATAATGATTTCATTATGAGATGGGTGGGACCTATATCTCCCTCCAAAGAATTGGGTAAAGATTTATATCTCATGAGATAGACATGGCAGGAATGGTAAGTTAATCCGGTTCAGTAATACAGGACTGAAATGAGGATTGAACTCGATTCAGAAATGGACTTTGTCCACTAAGATGGTATTGGCAGCAATGCCTTGGCAACTATGGAAATAATATCATGTGCTTAATGGTTGACATAATCACATCTTTTATTCCCATTCTATTTTTTAATGATTAATGTTTCTTTATTATATATGTCTTCTGTACTGCCACGTTTTATGTCATTGCCCAAGATTTTTGGGTTTAAACATTATGTTCACGTTTATAAGTTCAAATGTATATGATTTGTTTTATTTTATCCATGATTAACCTTATTGAGCATTTGAGCTCACCCTTTATATGTTTTATTTTCCCTAGGATTTAAATAATGGTTTTAGGTAAGAAAACCAAAAGGGGAAGATCTTTATGGGAGATGTTGAAGATCTTTCACCATGATTAGAAGATTACAATCTGAGTTTCCAAAGACATTAAACTATTACGGTCTTTGTGTGACTTTTTTGTTGTGTATTAAGTATTCCAAAAAAGTAATGTAATGTCCATGTACGTCAAGATTCGGGTCTCTACATTTGGTATTAGAGAAAAGGTTTAGTCAACCTTTGGAAACTAGGATGTGATAACATTAGTGAGATCCCTAGAGATATTTCTAAGGTATGTCTAGAGATGTCCCTAAGGTTAAGTATAAGTATAGGTTATAGTCCTAGAATTACAGTAATGATATTAGAATTAAACCTAAAATTTTAGATATTGAAGTTACTCCACAATTATTATGTTGTTTTACCTATCATGATTTTTTCCTCTCACACTGTTGTTTTTGGGTTTTAGACGATGGCTGGAATCTGAAGGAATCACGTTGATCAATGTAATGGACAATCCAATGATTTTCCTCCCGAGCAACCAGATGTGATGGGAGATGGAGTGAAAAATCTTATTTCTGTACTTACACAAGCTATGAATCATTTTGGATTTCCTAATGATCAGAGAAGGGAACAATATTCTATTGAGTCCTTCATGAGGCAACGTCCACCATCTTTCAATGGGTCTTATGATCCACATGTTGTTGAAAAATGGATCAGTACAATTGAAAATATATTTTCCATACTACGCTATTCAAAACATGAAAAATTCATTTTAGCTACTTACCATTTAGAAGGTGAAGCAGACCTGTGGTGGACACTAATTAAGATTACAAGGCCCCAAGATGAAATTGAATCCATGGAATGGGACGAATTCAAGAACATGTTTTTCAGTAAGTACTTCCATTGTATTCTTTGAATAAATATGGAAAAGGATTTTCTTGAGCTTAAGAAGAAGGATGATGAATTTGTGTGTGTATACGAAGCGAATTTTACAAGACTTGCAAGGTATGCATCTGGCTTTATCATCCAACCTGAAAGTAAAGTTGATCGGTTTTCAGTGGTTTAAAACCAAATATTCGAAGGGAATTAGCTATAAGAGACTTCAGTAGCTATGAAAAATTGTGCTTTGTGATATCAAGGTAGAACTGAATGTTGGTGTAACATATCCATCTCATGGTTTTGACAAAAAACGAAAGATGGAGTTCAAGGAGAAATCTCAGAATAATGGTGAAAAAAAGATGAATGTTTCTTTATGATCATGGTGTGGGAAGATGCATGGTGGGGATTGTCTGAAAGGGACTAGAAAATGTTTTTAAGTGTGGGAAAGAAGGTCATCGAGTAGCTGAGTGTCGAAGTAACGGTAAAATGGTTGCTAATTATGTAAATAAAGAAAAGTCTTTAGAGAACGCACCACCAACACTTCAATGTTTCATGTTCAAGGAAATGGGGAATTCTGCTAATCAATTCCCTAATCCAAGGGTTAATGATGACCAATGTGAGCAACCTATTAAAGAAAAGGATTAAGGGAAGTCACATGAAATCACTATTTTTGATGTTGATTATGGAAATGATGTTGTGTAATGATTAATTTTTTATGTAATGGGATTTAAAAATAGTATCATGGAATCTCATTTATAGTATCATCGAATTTTGAAATATCTGTGTATTGTTCCATTGTGGTTTTATTTAAGAATATGGTACCGGTAACCATTAAAATTGATTAAAATATTGTGGAAAGTAGATGATATGCGCATAATGATGGGATAAGGAGAAAATGAATTGTTTCATAGTATTCATGAGCTCATGATTGATATAAGTACTAAGTGATATCATGGTTTGAGTATAACAATATTTTGGGATTTTGGTATGTGGAAATATTTAACTTTTGACAGCACTCATGCTTTCACTATGATTTAATGGGTATTCATTTTTCAAGAGAATACATGATTAAGACCTTTTAATGTTTGGAATGTGACCAACAAGACATATCTTATGATATTTAGGGATCAACTATGGTTATAACATGCTTGTTATATGAACTCTATGGTAATCATTTCCACTATAATATGATATTGGATAGAAATATTTTGGAAAAGCCTAAAGTTTGGAATGGATTATGTTGGACATAATTTAGTATTGTATAAGGCTAGAACATTTTCGATATTATTGATGGATGGTTATAATAATGTAGTTTTAGAGAAAGGAAACCCTGGAGGACGGGCGACAACCCGTTGCGTCGGACAAGGCTATAGGAATCGATCCCACAACTGAAGTGCGACAAGCCTTTATCGCCTACCACTGGCCTACTGGAAGTCCCAGTTTTGTAGAAACCATTTTTATTATATTTAGCAGTATGAAAAAGTCTATTTTAGGAACCATATCTGATTAATCTCACCATAGATGGACACATGTATATAACTTTTGCTAACTTATGTTTGAGACAGACGGAATGACCTATCATTCAATCGCATGATCTGCTAGAACATCGTGAAAGACAAATTCAATTTCATTTCTTAAATAGATGAAGTGGAAATTGTTCAAGGCACGAACAACGATTTTACCAAAATAAAGTAAGAATTTCTTCTAATTAAAATTCTTCATCTTTATGGAAATGATTTTGTAAACCAAAAATGTTGACCTAGTGCCCTTATATCCGATGAATCAGATGGTACCCAAGATCATCACAAATTTATGGCTTTTTGGATGTTGGGTTTTTCATAGCCATGTTCTCTACCACTCTCCATTAGAAGATGACAGTTAGATTTCTCTTCCATATCCATTTTTTCACCTATGTTCCCCTATGTGGAAACCTAGTGATTAGTTAATTTCGGTAACTGTTACGTTTCATACTTTAGTTTTTAAAGATTGGCTTTGATATTCCTTTTTATGCTGTGGGTTTCTATTAAAGAATCATTCTAGTAATAAACCATTTATAACCCCCACGAATTTCGGGAGTGAAATTCATTTTAAGGGTGTATAATATAACACACCGAGATTTTATGAAAAATATTCTTTTTAATTTTATTGATGTCTTGTGGTGTACGCTGCACCAAAATTAGCTTGCACTAAACGCATCCCTGACTCGGCTTGCATTATACGTAATCACAACATTCCACGATAGCGTGTGTTGTACGTAATACCGAGTTTCACAAAACAACGATATGTTATGTAAACTAGCCGTCATGAATATTAATTCCCACTTTTTAAAATTTTATAAATTTTATCTTTTCAAATGGACTTCATTTTTGGATTCAGAATATCAAAATTATCATAGGGTGATTTATTTGTATTTTTTGGAAAACTTTCAATTTTTTATGAATAGTGAAAACACTACTTTACTATTTAAAAACTGTCTTTTTATTTAAATAACTATTTATTTTATTTAAATTTATTTTTGGTCAAAATTGAATCATAATACCTATATATGTTCAATGTAATTCATTACAGACATTTTATAATAATTTTTGATATATAAAAATTTTATTGAACTTTTCACCGTCTTTTACCCACGTCCTAGGAGAATTTGGAAATTCACATAAACCATATTTTTACCGCTTCTGTAAGTGTAATATTGAAAATCTGAGAGACATGGTTAATATCAAGGACTAAAATTATGTTCAATGAGATTAAAATATTTTTTGGTGAATAGTAACTTTTTACTTTTATTTATCACGGTTAAAATTTAATAGAGTCATTATGGGTAAAATGATATTATTATTACCATAAAAAATGTCCTAATTCTATTGGATACTTGTAATTCGACTAAAGAACACTTTAGAAATAAAATATGACCATTTAGGTCCACTTGGATAAGATTAGGACATTTATTATTAATTTATTTAAAGAAGGGTTAAAATAGTTAAAATCAAAGTTTAATAACTAAAACATTTTAATATAGGTTTATACATAAGATAAATTAGACTATAAATAGTCATTAGAAATCTAAAAAGATTTACTACCTACTGGTAATTTATTTATAATTTTTAGTCATTAAGTAATTTATGACACAATGGTGATCCAGTAATTACCTAAATAATGACATATTAAAATAATTGATATTATAAATACCCAAATAAATGTAATTTGAGGCTTTTAATGAATTAAACTGATTTTATAGGTTAATATGACATGTTATTATTGCTTTAATTAACTTTTTTCTTACAAATCATGCTGTTATGATTTTCACAAAAATCAATTACTAAATAGTGTCAAAAAGACATAAAATAGTTTTTAAAACAAATATTATATTATTAATTGTTATTTTATTCCTAAAAATCTATGGTTCGGCCAAATGACATATATAAAAATATATATATTAATAATAAACAACTTGGGGTTCTTTTGGTTTGTTATAGTAATATTATTAACATTATAGTGTAAGAAAACAAGAAGACATGGTAAAAGTTAAATTATTTTACTTAGAGTTAAATAAAAATGATAATGTTAAAATTGTAACCAAAAAATGTCTAAAATATATTGGATGAGAGTATTTCGACCCATCCCCACTTTAGCTTCTAAAAAAATGAATTTGGACCTATTATAAACCGAATATGACTTTATTATAAAATAATATTTTGAGTTTTTCCAAAGATGCCCCTCTCCTCCCTTATAAAAAGCGCACCCCTTCCCTCTTCTCTTCACACCCTTTTGAGCCATGAAACTCGGCCAACCCCTGCCCATTTCTCTTCTCCAATTCCCTTTCAACATTCTGGAGGTTCTGGTATTCTCAAAATACCAACTCTACTTCCTTATGAGAAGGCTTAAAGAGGTGTGTCGAAGAAGAGGTGATCTCTTCTTTCGATTCCCTCAAGTTTCTTTCTTCTTCAACATATTTTTATTTAGTTGTTTCATTATAAAGTAATAACATCAGTATTAATTATATAATGATATGTTATTATAAATATGAAACAACCCTATTTCACCTTTCATCCATCCTATGGAAAATAAAATCACCGCGCGTGCATATGTACGGAATACCGTCTCCACGCTGTAGTGTAATCTGTTTTCGACCACCACCATTCATGGATGGGTATAATTTTTTAAATAAATAAATATATATTAGTATTGTAATGTTATATTGATTTTGAAATATTATACATACGATTCAATACAATTTCATGATCATGGAAATGATATCATCGCTCGTGCGTACGTACGGACTACCGTCTCCATGTCGAGATGAGATTCATTCTCCATGATAACCATTCATGAATGATTATTGAGTATATATAATGTATAATAATGAGATATATGACATAATAATGATACTAGATTTATTTATATATGTATGTATGTCATATACATAATTCCATTCTATTCAATAATGAAATGAAAACAACGTTCATGCATACGTACGGCCTACTGTCTCCATGAACGTTGTATTTCATTCCATTTATCAATCTATCATATATATTTATATGATGAATATTTATTATATATAAATATTTTTTTAAATTCTGAAATTATTGAAATCAGGATACAAGTAATAATATCAAGAACAACAAGTCGAAACACGTACGATAAATGAAACGATTTTACCCAAAACACTGCTTTAAAATGGATTTACAAAAGAAAGGGTAATATAAAGACATAAGTGAACCATATATGATATCATAACAATGAATATGAATCTGTAATATGTCAATGTAATTATTTAAATCATTATACAGGAGGTTTGGATGCGTACGAAGCATATCAGACCTATGGTAAGGGATAATTTATCAATCTCATTTTTATCCGAGATTGTTTATTCGTAAGTATTTACTGGGGGAATCATTATCATCCCAGCCCATGTTTTCTAAAAAAAATTCATGTATCTTTAAAGTCCTTTTTACCCAATTTTTACTTTTACTACATGATATGTAAGGAATCATTTTTTTACCATATGAGGTACTTTTTGACTTTTCCTATAAATGCACAAGGAGATTATTATTTTTAACTTATATAGTGTGAACATATTTTTACGGTTTTATAAAGCCTTATTTTCATGAAGCTTCCTCCAAAATATTTCATGACTATTTTCAACAATATACTTTTCTTTTAAAATTTCGTGTCATTTTGTGAAAAGAAATTGATTTTGAAGAAGAAAGGATATTTTCCGCAAGAATTCATTTCAAGTGTTTTATCAAAACCATTTTCCATCTATGATGAAATTATTTCATGTGTGTATATTTCAAATAAAATGACTCTATTATTTACATGGTTTCACTTTTCTTATGATTAAATCATATCCATTTATTTTATATGGATTATGTTTTGATGGAATGATGCTTATGAAACCAATTTTATTCTTTGGGTTATGATGAATGATTTATGTTTATGTTGTGGAAAAAGTAAGAATGATTTCATTATGAGATTGGTGGGACCTATATCTCCCTCCAATAAATTGGGTAAAGATTTATATCTCATGATATAGACATGGCTGGAACGATATGTTAATCTGGTTTAGTAATACAGGACTGGAACGAGTAGTGAAGTCGATTTAGAAAGGGGCTTTGTCCACTAAGATGGACTTGGCAGCAATGCCTTGACTACTATGGAAATCATATCATGTGCTTAATGGGTGTCACAATCACATGTTTTATTCCCAGTCTATTTTATCATGAATAACGTTTTTTTATGATATATGCCTTATGTACTACCATGTTTTATGTCATTGCCCAGGATTTTGATGTTTAAACATTATGTTCATGTTTTTAAGTTCAAATGTATATGATTTGTTTTATTTTATCCATGCTTACACTTTCTGTTCATTTGAGCTCACCCTTTATATGTTTTCTTTTCCCCATTTTTTAAAGAAATGTTTTAGGTAAGAAAACAAAAAGGGGAAGATCTTTATGGGAGATGTTGAAGATCTTTCATGACGATTAGAAGATTACGTTTCGAGTTTCCAAATACACTAAACTATTACGGTCCTTGTGTGTCTGTTTTTGTTATGTATTAAGTATTCAGAAAAATTAATGTAATGTCCATGTACATCAAGATTCGGGTCACTATATTTGGTATCAGAGGAAAGGTTTAGTCAACCATTGAAAACTAGGATGTGAGAACTTTAGTGAGATCCCTAGACATATTTCTAATGTATGTCTATATATGTCCCTACGTTTAATTATATGCATAGGTTATAGTCCTATAATTATGGTAAGGATCATAGAATTAAACCTAAGATGTTAGATATTGAAGTTACTCCCCCTTTATTATGTTGTTTTACCTATCATGATTTTTTCCTCTCACAATGTTGTTATTGGGTTTTAGATGACGGCTGGAACCCGATGGAATCGTTTTGATCAATGTAATGAACAATGCAATGATTGTCCTCTGAGCAACCAAATGTGATGTGAGATGGAGTGAAAAATATTATTGCTATACTTACACAAGCAATGAATCATTATGGATTAACTAATGATCAGAGAAGGGAACAATATTCTATTGAGTCCTTCATGAGGCAACACCCATCGTATTTCAATGGGTATTCTGATCCACTTTTTATGAACAATGGATCCGTGCCATTCAAAAGATATTTTCCATACTATGCTATTCAGAACATGAAAATTTCATTGTAGCTGTTTACCATTTAGAAGGTGAAGCAGACTAGTGGTGGACTCTAATTAAGAATATGAGGCCCCAAGATGAAATTGAATCCATGGAATGGGACGAGTTCAAGAACATGTTTTTTTAGTAATTACTTCCCTTGAATTCTTCGAACGATGATCGAAAAAGAGTTTCTTGAGCTTAAGAAGAAGGATGATGAATCTGTGGGTATATACGATTCGAATTTTACATGACTTGCAAGGTATGCATCTAGAATTATCATCCAACCTAAAAGTAAAGTGGATGGATTTTTCAGTGGTTTAAAACCAAATATTCGAAGGCCATTAGCTATAAGAGACTTCAACAGCTATGAAAAATTGTGTGTTGTGCTATCAAGGTATAATTGGAAGTTGGGGTAACATATCCGTCTCATGGTTTTGACAAAAAAGAAAGATGGAGTTCTAGGAGAAATCTCAGAATAATGGTAAAAAGAATAAGAATGTTTATTTATGCTCAAGGTGTGGAAAGATGCATGGTGGAGATTTTCTTAAAGGGACTAGAAAATGTTTTAAGTGTGGAAAAGAAGGTCATCGAGTAGCTGAGTGTCAAAGTGATGGAAAAAGTGTTGCTAATGATGTAAATAAAGAACAGACTGTAGATAACGCACCACCAACACTTCAATGCTTCATGTGAAAGGAAAAGGGGCATTATACTAATCAATGCCCTAATCCAAGGGTTAATGATGATCAATGTGAGAAACATCTTAAGGAAAAGGATTAAGGGAATTCACATGCAATCAATATTTATGATGTTGATTATGACAATGATGTTGTGTAATGATTTAGTGTTTATGTAATGGGATTTCAAAATAGTATCATGGAATCTCATTTATAGTATAATGGAATTTTGAAAAATCTGTGTATTGGTCCATTGTGGTTTTCTAAAATAATATGGTACCGGTAACCATGAAAATTGATTCAAATATTTTGGAAAGCAGATGATACGCCCATAATGATGTGATAAGGAGATAATAAATTGTTTGATAGTATTCATGATCTCATGATTGATATAAAGACTAAGTGATATCATCGTTTGAGTATACTGAATTTTGGAATTTTGGTATGTGGAAAGAGTTAACTTTTGACAGCACTCATGTTTTCACTATGGTTTAATGGGTATTCATTTTTAAAGAGAATACATGATTACAACCTTCGAATGTTTGGAATGTGACCAACAAGACATATCTTATGATATTTGGGGATCAACGATGGTATTAAAATGATAGTTATATGAATTCTCTGGTAATCATTTTCACTATAATATGAGATTGGACAACAATATTTTGGATAAGCCTAAATCTTGGAATGGATTATGTTGGACAAAAGTTAGTATTGTTTAAGGCTAGAACTTTTTCGATATTTTTTATGGAAAGTTATAATATATTAGTTTTAGAAAAAGGACAACCTGTAGGATGGGCGACAACCCGTCGCGTCAGACAAGGTTGTTGGAATCAAACCCACAACTGAAGTGCGACATGCCTTTATCGCCTACCACTAGCCTTCAAGAAGTCCCTATTTAGTAGAAACAAGTTTTATTATATTAAGCAGTATGAAATATGAAGTATAAGTCCATTTTAGGAAGCATATCTGATTAGTCTCACCATAGATGTACTTATGTATATATCATTTTCTAACTTATGTTTGAGACAGACGAAATCACCTATCATTCTATCGCATGATCTTCTAAAACATCGCGAAAGAAAAATTCAACTTCATTTCATAAAGAGATGAAGTGGAAATTGTTCAAGGCACGAACAATGATTTTACCAAAATAAAGTAAGTATTTATTCTAATTCAAATGTTTCAACTTTAGGGAAATGATCTTGAATACCAAAAATGATTTCCTAGTGCCTATTATATCAGATGAATCATATGGTACCCTAGATCATCAGAAATTTATGGCTTTGTGATTGTTGGCTTTTTCATAGCCATGTTCTCTACCACTCTCCATCAGAACATGACGGTTAGATTTCTCTTTCATATCCATATTTTCAACTATGTTCTCCTACGTGGAAACCCAGTGATTAGTTCATTTGGGTAACCAGTACGATTCATACTTTAGTTTTTAAATATTGGTTTTGGTATTCCATTTTAAAATGTGGGTTTCAATTAAAGAATCTTTTGAGTAATAATCCATTTATAACCCCGACGAATTTCGAGGGCAAAATTCCTTTTAGGGGGGTAGAATTTAACACACTGATATTTTATGAAAAATATTCTTTTTAATTTTATTGATGTATTTTTTTAATGCTACACCAAAAAGAGCTTTCACTACACGCATCCCTGACTTGGCTTGCATTACACACTATCATGACCTTCCACGATAGAGTGTGTTGTACGCAATACAGAGTTTCACTAAACAACGATATGTTATATAAACTAGCTGTTATGAATAGTAATATCCAATTTTTAAAATTTTATAAATTTTATTTTTTGAAATGGACTTCATTTTTGGATTCTGAATATCGAAATTTTACATGGGTGAATTTTTTGTATTTTTCGGAAAACATTCAATTTTTTATGAATACTGAAAACACTGGGTTACTATTTAAAAATAGACTTTTTATTTAAATAATTATTTATTTTATTTAAATTTATTTTAGGTCAAAATTGATACAAAATATCTATATATGTTCAATGTAATTAATTGGAGTCATTTTATAAGAATTTTAGTTATAAAAAAATTTTATTGAACTTTTCACCGTCTTTTACCCACCTCCAAGGAGAATTTGAAATTTCACATAAAACATAATTTTACAACTTCTGTGAGTGGAATTTTGAAAATCCGAGATATTAGGTTAATATAAAGGACTAAAATGTTGTTCAATGAGATGAAAATAATTTTTGGGGAATATTCACTTTTTTCTTTTATTTACCACAGTTAAAAGTAAATAAGGTCATTAAGGGTAAAATGATATTATTATTACCCTAACACATGTACTAATTCTATTGGATAAGTGTAATTCTACCAAAAACAACCTTAGAATAAAATATGACCATTTAGGTCCACATGGATTAGATTAGAACTTTTATTATTAATTTATTTAAAGAAGGGTTAAAATAATTAAAATCAAAGTTTAATAACTAATTTTTTTTAATATATGGTTATATATAAGATAAATTCAACTATAAATATTCATTAGAAATATAAAAATATTTATTACCTAATGGTATTTAATTTATTATTTTTAGACATTAAATAATTTATGTAATTTATGACACAATGGTGATGTAGTAATTACCTAAATAATGAAATATTAAAAAAATTGATATTATAAATACCCCAATAAATGTGATTTGAGACTTTTTATGAATTATAGTAATTTCCTAGGTTACTATGACAGGTTATTATTTCTTTAATTAATTTTTTTTGAATAAATCAAGCTGTTATGATTCTCACAAAAATCAATTACCAAATAGTGTCATAATTGACAAAAAATAGTTTTTAAAACAAATATTATATTAATAATTGTTATTTTTTTCCTAAAAATCAATGGTTCATCAAAATTACTTGTATAAGAATATATATATTAATAATAGTAAACTTGGGGTTCGTTTGGTTTGTTATTGTAAGTTTATTACCCTAATAGTGTAAGAAAACAAGAAGACCTGGTAAAAGTTAAATTATTTAACTTAGAGTTAAATCTAAATGATATGGTTAAAATTGTATCCTAATCTTGTCTAAAATCTATTGGATGAGAATATTTCGACCCATACCCACTTTAGCTTCTAAATAAATCAATTTGGAGCTATTATTAATCTAATATGACTTTATTATAAAATAAACTTTTCTGTTTTTCCAAAGGTGCCCCTCTCCTCCATTATAAAAAGGGCACCCCTTCACTCTCCTCTTCACACATTTTTTAACCATTAAGCTCGGAAAAACCCTCCCCATTTCACTTCTCCACTTCCATAGAAACATTCTGGAGGTCCTGATCTTCTCAATATACCAACTCTACTTCCTTAAGAGAAGGCTTAATGGAGTTGCATCGAAGAAGATGTAATCTCTTCTTTTGATTCTCTCAAGATTCTTTCTTCTTCAACTTCTTCGTATTTAGTTTTTTAAATATAAAGTAATAGCATCAGTATTACATATATACTTATATGTTATTATAAATATGAAACAACCCTATTTCACCTTCTATGCATCCAAAGGAAAATAAAATCACCACCCGTGCGTACGTACGAAATACCGTCTCCACGCCGTGGTGTAATATTTTTTCGACCACCACCATACATGGATTTGTATAATTGTGTAAATAAATAACTATATATGATTATTTTATTGTTATATTCATTTTGAAATATTATACATACGCTTCAATACAATTCCACAATCATGGGAATGATATCATCGCTCGTGCGTACGTACAGACTACCGTCTCCACATCGCGATGATATTCATTCTCCATGTTAAACAATCATGAATGATTATAGAGTATTTATAATGGATAATAATGAGATATATGACATAATAATGATACTGTATTTATGTATATATATGTATGTCATCTACTTAATTCAATTCAATTCAATAAGGAAACGAAAATATCGTTCATGCGTACGTACGGCCTACCGTCTCCATGAACGATGTATTTCATTCCATTTATCAATCTATCATATATATTTATATTATAAAAATTTATTATATATAAATCATTTTTTACATTATTAAATTATGGAAATCATGATATAAGTAATAATATCAAGAACAACAAGTCGAAACACGTACGATAAGTGAAACGATTTTAGCCAAAACGCTGCTTTAACAAGGATTTACAAAAGAACGAGTAATATAAAGTCATAAGTGAACCATATATGATAACTTAACAATGAATATGATTATGTAATAAGTCAATGACATTATTTAAATCATTATACTGGAGGTTCAGATACGTATGAAGCATACCGGACCTAAGGTAGGGGATAATTTATTAATCTCATTTTTATCCGAGATTGTTTATTTGTATGTATTTACTGGGGGTATCTTTATCATGAAAGCCCATGTTTTCTAAAAATGTTTTCATGTATGTTTCAAGTAAATTTTACCCATTTTTGACTTTTACTACATGGTATGTAAGGAATCTTTTTTTTGTTTACCATACGAGGTACTTTTTGACATTTCCGATAAAAGTACGAGGAGATTGTAATTTTTAACTTATTTGGCGTGAACGGATTTTTACAGTTTTATAAAGCCTTATTTTCATGAAGCTTCCTCCAAAATATTTCGTGACTATTTTCAACAAGATCCTTTTCTTTTAAAATTTCATGACATTTTGTGAAATGAAATAGATTTTGAAGAAGAAAAGATATTTTCCACAATAATTCATTTCAAGTGTTTTATCAAAACCATTTTCCATCTAAGATTACATTATTTCATATGTGTATGTTTAAAGTATAATGTCTCTATTATTTACATGGTTTCAATTTTCTTAGGATGTAATGATATCAATTTATTTTATATGGATTATGTTATGATGGAATGATGCTTATGAAACACATTTTATTCATTGGGTTATGATGAATGATTTATGTTTATGATGTGGCACTATTAAGAATGATTTCATTATGAGATGGGTGGGGCCTATATCTACCTCCAATTCATTGGGTAATGATTTATATCACATAAGATAGACATGGCTGGAATGGTCAGTTACTTCGGTTCAGTAATAAAAGACTGTAATGAGGAGTGAACTCGATTTAGAAATGGAATTTTTCCACTAAGATGGTCTTGGAAGCAATGCCTTGGATACTATGGAAATCATATCACGTGCTTAATGGTTTCCACAATCACATGTTTTATTCCCATTCTATTTTATCATTATTAATGTTCTTTATGATATATGCCTTATGTACTACCATGTTTTATGTCATTGCCCAAGATTTTGATGTTTTAACACTATGTTCATGTTTTTAAGTTCAAATGTATATGATTTGTATTATTTTATCCATTCTTACCTTACTAAGAATTTGAGCTCACCCTTTATATGATTTTTTCCCCAGTATTTAGAGAAAGGTTTTAGGTAAGAAAACCAAAAGGGTAAGATCTTTATGGGAGGTGTTAAAGATCATTCACGAAGATTAGAAGATTATGATCTTAGTTTCAAAAGACACTAAACTATTCCTGTCCTTGTGTGTCTGTTTTTGTTATGTATTATGTATTAAGAAAAATTTATGTAATGTCCATGTACGTCAATATTCCGGTCTCTACATTTGGTACCAAATGAAATTTTTAGTCTACCTTTGGAAACTAGGATGCAAGAACTTTAGTAAGATCCCTAGATATATTCCTAAGGTATGTCTTTGGATGTCCCTAAGGTTAAGTATAAGTATAGGTTATAGTCCTAGAATTATGGTAATGATCTTAGAATTAAACCTAAGATGTTAGATATTGATGCTAATACCCCTTTGTTATGTTTTTTTACCTATCATGATTTTTTCCTCTCACATTATTGTTTTCAGGTTTTAGACAATGGATGGAACCCGAAGGAATCATGTTGATCAATGTAATGGACAATGCAATTATTGTCCTCCCGAGAAACCAAATGTGATGGGAGATGGAGGGAAAATCTTATTTCTATACTTACACAAGATATGAATCATTCTGGATTTCCTAATGATCGGATAAGGGAACAATATTCTATTGATTCCTTCATGAGGCAACGCCCACCGTCTTTCAATGGGTCTTCTGATCCACTTTTTGATGAACAATTGATCAGTACCATTGAAAAGATATTTTCCATACTTTTCTATTCAGAACATGAAAAATTCATTTTAGCTGTTTACCGTTTAGAAGGTGAAGCAGACCAGTGGTGGACTCTGAATAAGAATACAAGGCCCCATGAAGAAATTGAATCCATGCAATGGGATGAGTTCAAGAACTTGTTTTTCAGTAATTACTTCCCTCGTATTCTTTGAACAAAGATGGAAAGGGAGTTTCTTAAGCTTATGCAGAAGGATGATGAATCTGTGGGTATATACGAAGCAAATTTTACAAGACATGCAAGGTATGCATCTGGATTTTTCATCCAACCTGAAAGTAACGTTGATCGATTTTTTAGTGGATTAAAACCAAATCTTTGAAGGTCATTTCCTGTAAGAGACTTTAGTAGCTATGAAAAATTGTGTGTTGTGCTATCAAGGTAGAACTGGATGTTGGTGTAACATATACATCTCATGGTTTTGACAAAAAAAAGATGGAGTTCAAGGAGAAATCTTGGAATAATGGTGAAAAGAAAATGAATGTTTCTTTATGCTCAAGGTGTGGAAAGATGCATGGTGGAGATTGTCTTAAAGGGTATAGAAAATGTTTTAAGGGTGGAAAAGAAGGTCATAGAGAATCTGAGTGTTGAAGTAATGGAAAAAGGGTTGCTAATGATTTAAATGAAGAAAATACTGCAGAGTACCCACCACCAACACTTCAAGGCTTCAAGTGAAAGGAAATGGGGCATTATGCTAATCAATGCCCTAATCCAAGGGTTAATGATGATCAATGTGAGAAACCACTTAAGAAAAAGGATTAAGGGATGTCACATGAAATCACTATTTATAATGTTGAGTATGACAATGATGTTGTGTAATGATTAAGTGTTTATGTAATGGGATTTCAAAATAGTATCATATAATCTCATTTATAGTATCGTGGAATTTTGAAATATTTGTGAATTGGTCCATTGTGGTTTTCTAAAAGAATATGGTACTGGTAACAATGAAAATTGATTCAAATATTTTGGAAAGCAGATGATATGCGCATAATGATGGGATATGGAGAAAATGAATTATTTGATAGAATTCATGATCTCGTGATTGATATAAGTACTGACTGATAACATGGTTTGAGTATACAGAATTTTGGGAATTTGGTATGCGGAATGAGTTAACTTTTGACAGCACTCATGTTTTCACTAAGGTTTAATGGGTATACATTTTTCAAGAGAATACATTATTAAGGCCTTAGAATGTTTGGAATGTGACCAATAAGACATATCTTAGGATATTTGGGAATAAATGATGGAATTAACATGCTAGTTATATGAACACACTGGTAATCATTTTCACTATAATATGAGACTAGACAGAAGTATTTTCGATAAGCCTAATGCTTGGAATGGATTGTGTTGGAAATAAGTAGGAATTGTTTTAGTCTAGAACTTTTTTGATATTATTGATGGAAAGTTATAATAATGTAGTTTTAGAAAAAGGACATCTTGTAGGACGGGCGACAACCCGTCGCGTCGGACCAGGCTGTGGGAATCGAACCCACAACTGAAGTGTGACAAGCCTTTATCGCCTACCACTGCCCTATAGGAAGTCCCTGTTTGGTAGAAACAAGTTTTATTATATTAAGCAGTATGAAATATGAAGTACAAGTCCATTTTAGGAACCATATCTGATTAATCTTTCTATAGATGGACTTATGTATATAACTTTTGCTAACTTATGTTTGAGACAGACAGAATGCCCTATCATTCTATCACATGACCTGCTAAAACTTCGCGAAAGACAAATTCAACTTCATTTCCTAATGAGATGAAGTGGAAATTTTTCAACGAACGAACAATGATTTTACCAAAATAAAGTAAGTATTTTTTCTAATTCAAATTCTTCTACTTTAGGGAAATGATATTGAAAAACAAAAATGTTTTCCTAGTGCCCTTATATCCAATGAATCAGATGGTACCCTAGATTATCACAAATTTATGGCTTTGTGATTGTTGTATTTTTCATAGCCATTTTCTATACCACTCTCCATTAGAACATGACAGTTAGATTTCTCTTCCATATCCATATTTTCACCTATGTTCTCCTACGTGGAAACCCAATGATTAGTTAATTCGGGTAACCGTTACGTTTCATACTTTAGTTTTTAAATATTGGTTTTGGTATTCATTTTTACGATGTGGATTTATATTAAAAAATATTTCGTGTAATAAACCATTTATAACCCCGACGAATTTCGGGGGCAAAATTCATTTTAAGGGGGGTAGAATGTAACACACTAAAATTTTATGAAAAATCTTTTTTTTAATTTTATTGATGTCTTGTGTTGTACGCTACACAAAAAGTAGCCTGCACTACATGCATCCCTGACATGTCTAGCATTATATGAAATCACGACCTTCCATGATAGCGTGTGTTGTACACAATACTGAGTTTCACTAAACAACGATACGTTATATAAACTAGCCATTGTGAATAGTAATACCAGCTTTTTAAAATTTTATAAATTTTATCATTTTAAATAGAATTCATTTTTGGATTTGAAATATCGAAATTATCCAAGGGTGAATTTCTTGTCTTTTTCAGAAAACTTTCAATTTTTGATGAATATTAAAAACACTAGGTTACTATTTAAAAATCGACTTTTTATTTAAATAATTATTTATTTTATTTAAATTTATTTTAGGTCAAAATTGATACATAATACCTATATAAGTTCAATGTATTTCATTGGAGTCATTTTATAATAATTATTGATAAAAAAAATTTATTGAACTTTTCACCGTCTTTTACCCACCTCTAAGGAGAATTTGGAAATTTGCATAAATCCTAATTTTACAGCATCTGTGAGTAGAATTTCAAAAATCCAAGGGACACGGTTAATATAAATGACTAAAATTTAGTTTAATGAGATGAAAATATTTTTTGGTGAATAGTAACTTTTTACTTGTATTTACCACGGTTAAAAGTAAAATGTGACATTACGGGTAAAATGATATTATTATTACCCTAACATATGTCCTAATTCTATTGGATAAGTGTAATTCGACCAAAAAAACCTTTGGGATAAAATATGACCATTTAGATCCACATGTATTAGATTAGGACATTTATTATAAATTTTTTTAATGAAGGATTAAAATAGATAAAATCAAAGATTAATAATTAAATATTTTTAATATAGGGTTATACATAAGATAAATTCATCTATAGATATTCATTAGAAAGATAAAAATATTTCCTACCTAATGGTAGTTTATTTATAATTTTTAGAAATTAAATAATGTTAGTAATTTATGACACAATGGTGATGCAGTAATTTCCTAAATAATAAAATATTAAAATAATTGATATTATAAATACACAAATAAATGTAATTTGAGACTTTTTATGAATTTCAATAATGTTATAGGTTAATATGACATGTTAGTAGTTCTTTAATAAGATTTTTTAGAACAAATCATGCTATTATAAGTTCTACAAAAATCAATTACCATATAGTGTCAAAATTGACATAAAATAGTTTTTAAAAAAATATTATATTATTAATTGTTATTTTATTCATAAAAATCTATGGTTAGGACACATGACATATATAAGAATATATATATTAATAATAAACAACTTTGTGTTCGTTTGGCTTGTTATTGTATGTTTATTAACCGTATAGTGTAAGAAAGCAAGAAGACACGGTAAAAGTTAAATTATTTAACTTAGAGTTAAATCTAAATGATAAGGTTAGAATTGTAACCTAAAATTCTATAAAATCTATTGGTTTAGAGGATTTCGACCCATCCCCACTTTATCTTTGAAATAAAATCAATTTGGATATATTATATACCATCTATGAATTTATTATAAAATAATATTTTGAGTTTTTCCAAAGGTGCCCCTCTCCTCCCTTATAAAAAGGGCACCTATTCCCTCTTCTATTCACACCCGTTTGAGCCTTGATTATCGGCCAAACCCTACCCATTTCTCTTCTCCACTTCCCTAGAAACTATCTGGAGGTTCTTTTCTTCTCAAAATACCAACTCTACTTCCTTGAGAGAAGGCTTAAAGGAGATGCGTCGAAGAAGAGGTAATCTCTTCTTTCGATTATCTCAAGTTTCATTCTTCTTCAACTTCTTCTAATTTAGTTGTTTCATTATAAAGTAATAACATAAGTATTAATTATATACTGATATGTTATTATAAATATTAAACAACCCTATTTCACCTTCTATCCATCCTACGGAAAACAAAATCACCGTGCGTGCGTACGTACAGAATATCGTCTCCACGCCGTGGTGTAATCTATTTTCGACCACCACCTTACGTGGATGGGTATAATGGTGTAAATAAAAAACTATATATGATTATTGTAATGTGATATTGATTTTGAAATATTATACATATGCTTCAATATAATTCCATGATCATGGGAATGATATCATCCCTCGTGCATACGTACGGACTACCGTCTCCACATCGAGATGAGACTCATTCTCCATGTTAACAATTCAGGAATGATTATAGAGTATATATAATGAATAATAATGAGTATATGACATAATAATGACACTAGATTTATGTATATATATATGTATTTCATCTACTTAATTCAATTGAATTCAATAAGGAAACGAAAATAGCGTTCATGCGTACGTACGGGCTATCATATCCATGAACTGTGTATTTCATTCCATTTATCAATCCATCATATATATTTATATGATGAATATTTATTATATATAAATCATATTTTACATTCTGAAATTATGGAATTCAGGATATATGTAATAATATCAATAACAACAAGTTGAAACACGTACGATAAATGAAACGATTTTACCCAAAACGCTGCTTTAACATGGATTTACAAAAGAACAGGCAATATAAAGTCATAAGTGAACCATATATGATATCATAACAATGAATATGATTCTGTAATAATTCAATGACATTATTTAAATCATTATACAGGAGGATTAGATACGTACGAAGCATATCAAACCTAAGGTAAGAGATAATTTATCAATCTCATTTTTATCCGAGATTGTTTATTTGTAAGTATTTACTGGGGGTATCTTTATCATCCAAACCCATGTTTTCTAAAAATGTTTTCATGTATGTTTAAATTCATTTTTACCCATTTTTGACTTTTACTACATGGTATTTAAGGAATCTTTTTTTGTTTACCATACGAGGTACTTTTTTACTTTTCCGACAAAAGTATGAGGAGATTGTTATTTTTAACTTATACGGCGTGAATGGATTTTTACGGTTTTATAAAGCCTTATTTTCATAAAGTTTCCTCCAAAATATTCCATGACTATTTTCAAAAAAATCCATTTCTTTTATAATTTCATGAAATTTTTTGAAAAGAAAATGATTTTGAAGAAGAAAGGATATTTTCCTCAAGAATTCATTTCAAGTGTTTTATCAAAACCATTTTCCATCTAAGATGACATTATTTCATATGTGTATGTTTCAAGTATAATGTCTCTATTATTTACATTGTTTCAATTTTCTTATGATGAAATTATTTCAATTTGTTTTATATGGATTATGTTATGATGGAATCATTCTTATGAAACCCATTTTATTCTTTCGGTTAGGATGAATAATTTATGTTTATGTTGTGGAACAAGTAAGAATGATATCATTATGAGATGGGGAGTGAACTCGATTCAGAAAGGGACTGTGTCCACTAAGATGGTCTTAGCAGAAATGCCTTGGCTACTAGGGAAATCATATCATGTGATTAATGGTTTCCACAATCACACGTTTTATAACCATGCTATTTTTTCATGATTAATGTTTCTTTATGATATATGCCTTATATACTGCCATGTTTTATGTCATTTCCCAATATTTTGATGTTTAAAGATTATGTTAATGTTTTTAAGTTGAAATGTATATGATTTGATTTATTTTATCCATGCTTACCTGTACTGTGAATTTGAGCTCACCCTTTATATGTTTTCTTTTCCCTAGGAATTAAAGAAAGGTTTTAGGTAAGAAAACCAAAAGAGGAAGTTCTTTATGGGATATGTTTGAGATCTTTCACCATGATTAGAAGATTATTTTCCAAGTTTCCAAAGACACTAAACTATTATTGTCCTTTTGTGTCTTTTTTGTTATGTATTAAGTATTCCGATAAAGTAATGTAATGTCCATGTACGTCATGATTCAGGTCTCTACAAGGGAAATATTCATTTTAAGGGGGGTAGAATGTAACACCCATAAATGTTATGAGAAATATTATTTGTAATTACGTTGATGTCTTGTGTTTTACACTATACCACGATTATCTAGCGCTATATTCAACACCATATTACCTTACAATATACGCAAAGACTATTCTGGGATTGTGTTTCATTCTAGAGAAACCTTCCTCGATTACGTGTGTTGTACGTAATTCTGAGTTTCACTAAACGAGATATTATTATAATATTATTATCAACTAGCTGTTATGAATATTAATGACCACTTTATAAAATTTCATAAATTTTATCATACAAAATAGAATTAATTTTTTAATTCAGAATATTGAAATTAGCCAAGGGTGAATTTTTGATATTTTTCTGAAAACATTCAATTTTTGATGAATAGTGAAAACAATGGGTTATTATTTAAAAACCATTTTTTATTTAAATAATCATTTATTTTATTTATATTTATTTTAGGTAAAAATAGATACATAATACCTATATAAGTAGAATGTAATCTATTGGAGTAACTTTATAATATTATAAATACATAAAAATCTTATTGAACTTTTTACCGTCTTTTACCATCCTTTTAGAAGAATTTTCAATTGTACATAAAATGTAATTTTAACGCTTCTGTGAGTTTAATTTCGAAAATCCAAGAGATACGGTTAATATCAGGGAGTAAAATGTGGATCAATAAGATAAAGATTTTTTGGTAAATAGTAACCTTTTACTTTTATTTACCACAGTTAAATGTAAAGAGGGTAATTAAGGGTAAAAATGATATTATTATTACACTAACCCATGTCCTAATTCTATTGGATAAGTGTAATTTGACCAAAAACAAACTTAGGAATAAAATATTTCCCTTTAGGTCCACTTGGATTAGATTAGGACATTTATTATTATTTTATATAAAGAATTGTTAAAATAGTTAAAATCAATGTATAATAACTATGAAAGTTTTAGTATATGATTATATATAATATAAATTCGACTATAAATATTCATTAGAAATATAAAAATATTTAATACATAATGGTATTTTATTTATAATATTTAGACCTAAAATAATATAACTTATTTATGAAACAATGATGATGTAGTAATTACCTTATTAATGAAATATTAACATAATTCATGTTGTAAATACCCAAATAAATTCAATTTGAGACTTTTTATAAATTCCACTAATATTTTAGGTTAATATGACATGTTATTATTGATTAAAGAAACTTTTTATGAACTAATAATGTTGTTATTATTTTCACAAAAATTGATTACCAAATTGTTTCAAAATTGACATAAAATAGTTTTTAAAACAAATATTATACTATTAGTTGTTATTCTAACCCTAAAAGTCTAAGGATCATCCAAATTACTTATATAAGGATATATATATTAATAAAGAACCACTTGGGGTTCGTTGTTCTTGTTTAAGTAGTTTTATTAACCATATAGTGTGAGAAAACCAGAAAACATGGTAAAAGTTAAATTATTTAACTTAGAGTAAAATATAAATGATAAGATTAAAATAGTAAGATAAACTTGTCTAAAATATATTGGAAGATATGATATCGACCCAAACCCTCATTAGCTTCTAAATAAGTCACTTTGGTGCCATTATAAACGTAATATTACTTTATTATAAAATAATATTTTATGTTTTTCCTAAGGTGCCCCTCTCCTCCCTTATAAAAGGGATCCTCCTCCCTCTTCTCTTTAAACAATTTTGAGCTTTCTAGATCAGCCAACACATGTTCAATTACCTTCTAAAATTACCTAGAAACATAACAGAGGTTCTGGTATCCTCAAATTACCAACTCTAGTGCCTTAAGAGGAAGCTTAAAAGAGGTGCGTCGAAGAAAAGGCAATCTCTTCTACTGATTCTTTCAAGTTTATTTCTTCATCAACTTATTCTTCTTTATTAGTTTCATTATATAGTAATAATAGAATTGTAAATAATATACTGATATGTTATTATGAATATTAAAAAACCGGATTCCACCTTCTATACATCCTACAAAAAATAAAATCACCGCACGTGCGTAGGTACGGAATACCGTCTCCACACCGTGGTGTAATCTGTTTTCCCACCACCACCTTACGTGGATGGGTATAGTGGTGTAAAGAATAATTATATACAGATATTATTACATCATAATGATTATGAGATATTATATCATCCAATCCAATTCAATTCAATAATTATGGGAACGATATCCTCGATTTTGTGTACGTACGGATTAACGTCTCGACGACGCGATGTGATTCATTCTCCATGATAACCATTCATTAATGATTATAAAGTATATATAATGAATAATAATTAAATATATGACATTATAAATATACTGGATTTATGTATATATATATATATATGTTACATCTAATTACTTTCATTCATGTCAACAAGAAAAGGAAAACAACGTTCATGCATACGTACAGCCTACCGTCTCCATGAACGGTGTATTTCATTTAATTTATCTATCAAATATATATATATATATATATACTGAATATATTTGATATATAAATCATAATTTACATTCTTGAAGTATGTAATTCATGATATAAGTAATAATAATATCAATAACAACAAGTCCAAACACGTACAAAAAATAAAACGATTTTACCCAAAACGCTACTTTTACATGGAATTTACAAAAAAATAGGTAATATAAAGTCATAAGTGAACCATATATGATATCATAACAATGAATATGATTCTGTAATAATTCAATGAAATTATTTATATCATTATACAGGAGGATCAGATACGTACGAAGCATATCAGACCTAAGGTAAGGGATAACGTGTCAATCTCATTTTATTCCGAGTTTATTTGTTAGTAAATATTTACTGCGGTTATATTTATCATTCATGTCCTAGTTTTATAAAAATAGTTTAATCTATTTTGAAATCCCTTTTAGCCCTTTTTTTACTTTTACTACATTGTATGTAATGAATCATTATTTTTTTTATGTTACGAGTTACTTTTTGGACTTTTCCAGCAAAAGTACGAGAAGAATGTTTTTTTAACTTATACAGCATGAATATATTTTTACAGTTTCATAACGCCTTATTTTAAAGAAGCATACACTACATTATTTAATGACTATTTTAAACAAAATCCTTTTATTTTAAAATTTTATGGCATTTGGGTAAAATAAAATGATTTTGAAGAAGAAAGGATATTTTCCTCAAGAATTCATTTAAAGTGATTTTTATCAAAATTATTTTCCATATAAGATGGAATTATTTCATATGTGTATGTTTCAAGTATAATGTCTCTATTATTTACATGCTTTTACTATTCTTATGATGTAATGATATACATTTTTTATATGGATTATGTTATGATGGGATTATGTTTATAAAACCCATTTTATTCTTTGGGTAATGATGAATGATTTATGTTCATGTTTTGGCACACATAAGAATGATTTCATTATGAGATAGGTGGGACCTATATATCCCTCTAATTCATTGGGTAATGATTTATATCTCATGAGATAGACATGGCTGGAATGGTAAGTTAATCCAATTCAGTGATACAGGACTGGAACGAGGAGTGAACTCGATTCAGAAAGGGACTTTGTCCACTAAGATGGTCTTGGCAGCAATACCTTGGCAACTATGGAAATCATATCATGTGATTAATGGTTTGACAGAATTAAATTTCTTATTCCAATGCTATTTTATCATGATTTTTGTTCCTTTATGATCTATGCCTTATGTACTGCCAAAATGTTTTTTCACAACTCAAGATTTTGATGTTTAAACATTATGTTCATGTTTTGATGTACAAATTTATATGGTTTGTTTTATTTTCTCCATGGTTACCCTTACTAATAATTTTATCTCACACTTTATATGTTTTCTTTTCTCAAGGATATAAAATAACTTTTTAGGTAAAAAAAGGGAAGATATTTTTGGGAGATGTTGAAGATAATTCACCAAGTTTAGAAGATTATATTCCATGTATCCAAAGACATTTAACTATTATGTTCCTTTGGTGTCTATTTTTGATATGTATTATGTATTTTTCATAATTAATGTAATTTATATGAATGTCAAGATATGGGTCTCTATAAGAGGGCTCCACCCGTCACATAATATGTCCAACTCATTCATCATATGAAAAGGTTGAAACACAACACAAACATTTGTGTTAAAACTATCATAAACAATTTTAATACATTATCCATTAACCATAAATGGTATAAAAATAACACATTAGCTTTCAAACATATCAAAAAACCATTAATAAAATAAGGAATACTGTACCATAATAAATCAACTTCAATCAAGTGTAAAATCCATCAAAATACGTTGACAAAGATGAAATCAAAACTATTTGAGAAAAATATCTATTTCTATTTTTTAATCGATTAAAAGACACATAATTTATAAAAAATAATTTTTTTTAAAAATATTCTAAAAATATTTGAAGGGAAACTTCTAACGTGTTATAATGGTATAAAATAGCCTCAACCTCCATATAAGTTAAAAACATTCTTAAATTAATTTGTTGAAAAGGGTCATATAGTACCTTATTTAGAAAACAAAGGAATAATTTCATTCAAACAAAATTTAAAAATTAAAACAGGTGTATAAATGACTTTAACCCATATGATAGGAAATATTAAAAATGTTTTGAAATACATTTTTAAGGAACACAGATGTGGATGATAAAGTATTCCTAGAATATACTTACGTATAAACAACTTCAAATAAATAAAAAGACTGTAAAATTAACCCTTACCATTTGATTTTCCATGGTAGAGGTTATGTTATTCTCTTATACAATATTTTAATAATTGTTATTAAATTATAAAATAACCATATACATAAATATGATATCATGTATGTTCTTAGAATATTTCATTGTTAATAAAATTTTAGTTTAATCATTATTTTGGGTGTTGACTGATTCATTTTCCATTATATATTTTGTAAAGTAAGTCATCTATGTTATGGATATAATGTATTTTATTCATATGTAGAATGATATTATGTTCTTCAAGATTATTTTTAATCATAAAATTAAAATTATTCTTTGATGGTTATAATGGGGAATGAATTTTATCGTGTTCATGAGACAGTGATCTGTACATATGCACGAGCGACAATACAATTCTATTGATGGTGAAATCATATGTAACAAGTTGTTATATCATATATAAATAATCATTAAAATGTTATATTTATTATTTACATCAATGATAATCATTATTATACCCATCAAAATAATGAAGTGTTGAATAACAAACTACAGCATGGCGTGGAGACGGTAAGTCGTACGTACGCACGTATGATGACTTTTTCATTAATATGACGGGTAGAATAATGAATATGGTTGTACCATATTTTTAATAACATAAAATTTGTATAATTTACTAGAGTTATTACATTGGTATGGAAACAAAAAAGAAAGAGGAAGTGGAATAAAAAAAGAACATTGAAGAGGTGATAAAATTATGACCTCTTCTTCGGGTTCTTCCTTTTGATTTAATCAAAAGGGATCCATAAGTTGGATTTTTTATCAATGTAAGGCCTCTAGGATGATGTTAGGGTAGTTTTAAGGATAGTTTAGTAGATTTTGGAGTATCCAAATGCCTTTATAGGTGTGATTTTGAGGGAATGGGAAATACCCCTTTAGAAGAGAGATGAGGGTCACATTAGGAAGAACTTGAAATATTATTTTTTATAAAACCATATTGAGTATATACTGTCTCAAAATTGATTTATTTAGAGGATAATGTGGGTATGGGTATAAATCCTATCAACCCATATATTTTATACATGTTTAGGTGAACATATTAACCTTATCTTTTAAATGAAATTCTTAGTTAAATAGTTTAACTTCTACAATGTATTCTTTATATTTATATTACATTATTAATAAATATACTATTAAAAGGAAAGAGAACCCCTAGTGTATAATTAATGAAATATATATCATTATATAAGTCCTTTAGCGTAACCTTATAGTTTTAGGAATATTATATCATTTAATAATATAGTATTTTTTTAAAAACCCATTTATATCAATTTTTACACATCTTAGTATTTGGATTTTTTGAAAGTAAAAAAACATGATTATATTGAAACAATTAAATTAAATCAATAATAACATGTAATATTAACCTATAAAATTTGTTTACTTCATAAAAAGTCTCAATTTACATTTATTTGGATATATATAATATCTATCATTTTAATATTTCATTAATAACGTAATTATTGCATCAACATTGCTTCAATAATAAATTTAATTATTTAATGTCTAATTTTTTTAAGTAAAATTCCATTATGTAGGAAATAGTTTTATATTTATAATGAATATTTATAGTCATATTTATTTTTTGTATGACCCTATCTAAAAAATGTTTTAGTTATTAAAAGTTGAATTTAACACTTTTAACTCTTCTTTGAATAAAATAATAATAAATGGCCTAATCTAATCCGATTGGATAAAAAAGGATAATATTTTATTCATAAGGTTTATTTAGGACTAAAGAAACTTATCCAACAGAATTATGACATGTGTTATGGTAATTATAATAACATTTTTACCATTAATTACCCTATTTACATTTAACCATTGTAAATAAAATTTAAAGGTTACTATTAAACCAAAATTATTTTAATCCTATTGAACCACATTTTACTTATTGATGAAAATGGAGTCTCTCTTATTTTTTAAGTGCAATTCACAGATGGGGTAAAATAACGTTTTATGCAAATTTGAAAATGTGTCTAGAAGGTGGTTAAAAGACGTTAACAATTTAAATAAAATTTAATATATCTATTCTTATTATAAAATGAGTACAATTAATTAAAATGGACAAATATTGGTATTATGTATCTAATTGACTTAAAATAAATTTAAATAAAATAAAAAATTATTTAAATAAAAAGATGGTTTTAAACAAAAACGACGTGTTTTTCACTATTCATCATAAATTGAATGTTTTCAAAAAAATACCAAAAAATCCCTCTAAGCTATTTTTGATATTATGAATTAAAATATTATGTCTTAATTACCAAATCCAAAACATAAATGTTTTATTATATAATTTAAAATTATTTCTCATTGTCAAAACCAAAAATTGAATTTTTAAAAACTAAAAACTATTAAGTGATTGACATGTGTTTATGTACAATTTAAATGATAAATTACATTTAATGACCTAAATAATATTAAAATATAAAAATATAATCTCATTATACTTTAAAACCTCTCAAATGAATAATTTAACACTATAAATTATTTCGATTAAAAATGTTATTTTCAATTAAAATTTAGTATTTTTCATTATTCATCAAAATATGAAAGTTATCAGAAAATTTTCTAAAATTTATGTAAACTAAATTTTTATGTCCCAATTATAGAGAAGAATTTAATTTCACTAAATTTAATATATAAATGTGTCAAATATTGTATTTAAAAAGTTTTCCCCATTAACGGGTGGAAAAACTGCATTTTTTTGAAAAATTCTTATTTTATGTAAAAATTGAATTTTCCCTTCTATTATTTTTATGAAACACAAAATTTGAATGTTAAAAATATATATAATATATATAAAATTAAAAATGTGGTTAATACTATTCATGACCTTATTTTGAGCGACTAGTTTTTTATGTCGGGGTGGGCTCGAACACGGGGTGACATGTAGAGAGAGCTATTGAATTATTTTAAAGGAATAACGTACTATGAAATAATGGGTGGTTAAATTATACCATCTCTAAATAAATTTCATTATCACAATTTGAAATTGTTTCTCAAGAAAAAGGTATATAATAGAAAATACCTTTGTGGAAAGCCCGCATCGGAACTAGGGTTAATAAAATTTTGTTTTACTTATAGGTAAAAGGAAATGAAAAAGTCACCATCATATTATGATATCTATCTATAGGAAATAGGTGGAAATTAAGGACATATAATTGTAAGATAACATAAATATTTATAGGGTGTGATTGAGGCCATCAAACACAAACAACTGTACAATTGGCGGCCAGGAATCAATCGATCTATGATGATTTAACATATCATCAGTTCAACAAAAAATGAGGTATTAAGATAACACAGTTTTGGTTTTAAGATCCCTTTACTAAAGTTTAAGAATTAATTTCTTCATGGAATAATAGAAAAAAATATATACTTGAAATGTACAATTTCACCCTTCAACTAATTCCTACCACAAACTCATCATTCACTCCAAAAGATAATAGAATTAAAAAATATTATATTTATCCTCATCGTATATGGTTCCAAAAATAATTCATTTGTAATTCATTTGTCAGATGATATAAAAATATTAAATTATACAAACCTGGACATCACGTAGGCCAGTGGTAGGTGATGAAACCTTTTCACCCTTCGGTTGCGGGTTCATGTCTCGCGTCCTTGCCGGATGCGACGGGTTGTCACCCGACCTCTAGGTTTTCCTTTTTTTTAACCGTCCAAAAATAGTCTTATGAAATTTATTACCCTTAAAAAATAGTATCTAATGTCCAACCATATTCATTTTAACCTTTCGAAATATCCAAAATACTCTTATCTGAACTCAATGTCCAAATTTTATAAGCAGGGTAAACATAATGAAAATATCTTTTTCCAAGTAATAACAAGTGAATAACTTCATCATGTTTTCTTTTATAACATGATAAAACCCTGAATTACCATAAAACCATATTTATTACATTGATTCTCCCATATTACTTATATAATACTGGATATACTCTTTATATACAAAAATATTGGAAACTCCAACAATGGTGGCATAAAAAAATAATTAATTAGTTTCAAGGTAGTCAAGAATATCGAATATAATTTATCCAAATCATTCATATCATATTCTAGAATCACTACATCAGTATCAGAACCATATTAAGGTTTGTATTTCCTTCAACCATGTATTTTCCAAAAAATTTAACTTTATATTGATTCACTTTCTTTAGAACTACATAATCTCAAATCCCCAATAAAATATTTTTTCAGTACAGTTCTTATTCATTTCCATAATTCATATAACCATTACATAATTGATACAACACTCACATGACATTATTATTTAATAAAAACATAATATTACTAGTCATTCCTATTCATCTGTGGTAGTATCAAAACTTTATTATTATCCAATAACATCATTTAGTGCATACTATGATGATTTGAACATTGATTCATGTAGTGTCCCATCTCCTTGCAGATAAATCATTGTAAATTTGAAAACATTTTCTTACCCTTGCAATCACGTACTTCGTTTCCTTTTTCTCCACACATATAACATACTACCATTCCATTCAAGCAATTACCAAGGTGATTCGTTCCATTATTTTCAAATATGGAAAAAATCTTTATTTCCCTTCATCCCATTATCCAACTTTTTATCTACCATTGTTTCTTCTCTGGATTCCCTTCAATGCCATTTGACTCCAAGAATTATTTTTTTATCTTATTAACACATAATACTATTGATTCATATGTTGAGAATACATGGGAGACTATTTAATATATAAATGTTTTCTTAATACCATGAAATATATGATCCTTCTTACTCTTTGAATCATGTGTATTGTTGGAGTTCTCATTCCTTCTATTCGGCACCATTCCTAATCAATAGAATACACTATGTTAGTTTATGAATTCAAATTCATAATTCCAAACTTTTAAAAAAATGTGAATTATCATAAGCATATCTCCCAAGAGTGTCAGGACCTATAGTGAAGCATGGCATGTTATTGTGTACCAGGATAGCCTATGACACGCTTGAAACACCTTGATAGATTTTTCACTATTAGGTACATTTTTTCTATAGCTGCCTCTTCCTGCTCAAATCCAAACAGGGATATATTTCTTGGAAAATTTACGAAATCTCTAAAATACCAAAATTATAGTACGTTCTTCTATACTAATCCTCAATTCCTATATTAGGGTAATGTTCTCTAATCAGAGTTTTTCTAAATCCAGCATAAAAGGTTTTTACTAAACTTCCTAGGATTTGGACTATAATTCCCCGAACCTAGTTACCGAGAGATGGTGCATTATTACATAACATTGGCATGATCACAAGAGATCAAGTCTTAGAAGACAGATTATTTTCGTAGCCTTGGAAGTACTAGAAACATACATGAGTTTTACGTTACATCCTGAAAAAAAAAATTTGTCCTCTTTGAATAAACTCATATCCTTTATCCTATATTAGAAGGTTAATCATAATCTACTTGTTCACATCCTAGGAAACATGAAACATAGAAAGGGGTGTGCTCAGATGTTCAGTAAGGATAACAACAAAGAGAAAACATTCATAAATAAGAATAAAAATTTAACGAAATGTATAAGACTAAAACAAAAGGCTTTTAAACACAAACTTCATCATAATATGTCAATGATAAATCAAATAATTCCATTTACTTATTCACATGTATATTATACTAGTCATATAATCACATTTAATATCAATATCCAATTTCATAATGATGGAATGCATAATGCCATCCATCAGAACCACATAGTCAAAGCCTCATTCCAAGACTAAAAAATGATTTTTCAAGGCCTTGTGCCATTCCACCCATTCATCTCATGAGACATACCGATGCATCAAGGAGTAATAGTGGGATCCACCCGCCACTTACTAAGTCGAATTCATTCCTCATATGAAAAGGATGAAACATAACATAAACATTCATATTAAAACAATCATACCAAATGTTAATACATTAACCACAAACCATGAATGTTATAAAAATAACACATTAATATTCAATCATATCATAAAACCTTCAATAAAATATGGAAGATTGTATCATAATAAATCAACTTCAAACAAGTGTAAAATCCATCAATGGATATTGACATAGATGAAATCCAAACTATTTGAGAGAAATATCTATTTCTATTTAGAAATATTTTAAAAGTCATATAATTATAAAATAATAAATTTAATATGAAAATATTATTATAAGATTGTAGGGAAGCTTTGAAGGTATTATAATGACGGAAAATAGCCACACCCACCATATAAGTTAGAACACATTCTTACTATAATTCGTCAAAAAGGTTCATCAAGTACCTTTTTTGAAAAATGACAGAATAATTACATTCAATAGAATTAATAAAAATACAAAAAGGTTTATAAATGAATTTAACACATATTATAGGAAATAGAAAAAATGTTTTAAAATACATCTTAACGAAAAATAGATTTGGCTGACAAAGAAGTCCCAGTAGATACTTACGTATATACAACCTTGGAAAAATATAGAGATTGTAAAATTAGCCCTTACCTTGTACTTTTCCTTGGTCGAGGGTACTTTAAACTCATATGTAATAGTTAAGTAATTGTTATTAAATTATAAAAGAAACATATAATTAAATATTATATCATATATGATCTTCTAATATTGCTTTGTTAATGAAATTTTAGAAGTATAATTTTTTTAGGTGTTGACTGATTCGTTTTCCTTTCCATGTTTTGTTACATAAGTCATGATTGTTATGGATAGGATGTATTTGATTCATATCTGAAATTATATTAAGTTCATAAGAATTATTTTTATTCATATAATTAAAATTATAATAGAATGGTTAAAATGTGGAATGAATCTTATCTCATTTGTGGATACTGTAATCCGTACGTATGCATGAGGGACAATATATTTCTATTGAAAGTGATATCAAATGTATCTGGATGGTATATCAAATATAAAAAATCATTAATATGTTATATTTATTATTTAAATCAATTATACTCATTATTATACCCTTCCAATTAATGACGTGTTGAATAACAAACTATAGAATGATGTGGAGATGGTAAGTCGTACATACACACGTATGGTGACTTTTTAATTTATAGGATGTATAGAATAATGAATAAGGATGAAACATATTTATTATAACATCACAGTATGTATAATATACTAGATTTATTACTTTGGGTTGGAAACAATAGTGAAAGAGGAAGTGGAAGATGAAAAGAACATTAAAGGAGCTAATGAATTATTATCTCTTCTACGTGTGCTTCCTTTTGATTTGATCAAAAAGGCTCCATAGGGTGGCTTTATTATCAAATTAAAACCTCTAGTTTGAATTGAGGTTATCTGGGGGTATATTTGAGCAGGATCTGTCCATGCCAAATGGCCCTGGAGGTGTGATTTTATGATAAGGGGAAGTACCCTTTTATAAGAGAGTTGAGGGTCACTTTAGGAAAATCATGAAATATTATTTTTTTATAAAATCCTTTTTGGTTTATAATTGATCAAAATTGATTTATTTCTAGGATAACGATGTTATGGGTCGAAATAATCTCAAAAAATAGGTTTTAGACAAGTTTATGTCTCCATGATAACTTTATCTTTTAGACATAACTATTAGATAAATAGTTTAACTTTTACAATATCTTCTTTTATTTTTAATGTACACGGTTAATAAACATACTATAAATATCCAAGAGAACCAAAAGTGGTTCATTAATTACATATCTATCATTATATAAGTCCTTTGACCAAACTTTATATTTTTAGGAATATTATGTCATTTAATAGTATAATATTGTTTTAAAACATTTTTATGTCAATTTTGACACTATTTAGTATTTGGTTTTTTTCAAAGACAACAAAATATTACTTCGAGAAAAATAAATTAGAACAGTCCAAACATATAATATTAACCTATAAAATTAATCTAATTTATCAAAATTCTCAATTTACTTGTATTTGGATATTTATAATATCAATTATTTTAATATTTAATTAATAAGGTCATTACTACATCATCATCGTGTAAAAAATAAACATAATTATTTAATGTATTTTTTTAAAAAATATCATTATTTGGGAAATCTTTTTAGAATTATTATGAATATATATAGAATAATTTATCTTATGTATACCGCTATATTAAAAATGTTTTAGTTATTAAATGTTGAATTTAACAATTTAAACTCTTATTTAAATAAAATAATAATAAATGTCCTCATCTAATCCAAGTTGATTAAAAAGGATCATATTTTATTTTTAATGTTTATTAAGGTCGAAATATATTTATCCAATAGAATTAGGAAATGTTTTATGGTAATTAGAATATCATTTTTACCTTTAATTTTCCAATTTACATTAAATCGTGCTAAATAAAATTCAATAGTTACTATTCACCAAAAATTATTTTCAACCTATTGAACCAAATTTTACATACCGATGACAACCATGTATCTTTTATTTTTTAAATTTAATTCATATGAGCGGTAAAATTACGTTTTATGCAAATTCGTAATTGTGCCTAGAAGGTGGGTAGAAGACGTTAAAAGTTAATAAAATTCAATATATCAAGTCTTATTATAAAATGAATCCAATGAATTAAATTGGACTAATATAGGTATAATGTATCTATTTTAAATAAATTTAAATAAAATAAATAAATATTTAAATAAAAGTTAGTTTTAAACAAAAATGCAGTGTTTTTCACTATTCATAAAAAAATTATTGTTTTCACAAAAATTCCAAAAATTTACCCTAAGATAATTTATATATTAAAAATTCAAAAATTAAGTCTATAAACCAAAATTAAAAACATAGAAATCTCATTAATTAATTTAAAATTATTTCCCGTTGTCAAAACCAAAAAGCGGGGTATAAAAAAACTATCAAAAGATTGACATGTATTTATGCTCAATTTAAATGTGACATTAATTATAATGACCTAAATTATATTAAATGATACAAATATAATCTAATTATACTTTAAAACCACTCAAATTCATAATTTAACACTACAAATTGTTTCGATACAAAAAAATTGTTTTCAATAAAAATTTAGTAATATTCACTCATCATCAAACTATGTAAATTATCATAAAAGTACATGAAATTTATCCAAACTAAATTTTTATTCCCCTACTCTAAAGAAGAATTTAATTTCACTAAATTTAAAATATAAATGTGGAAAATATTGGATTTGAAAAATGGTGCGCTATTAAAAGGTGAAAAACTTCATTTTTTTGAAAAATACTTGATTTTTCTGAAAATTGAATTTTTCCTTATATTATTTCTAAGAAAAAAAATACAATAATGTTAAAATTATATACGATATATGTGAAATTAAAAATTTTGTTAATGCTATTCATATCCGGTTTTTGAATGGCTAATCTGGTAAGGCGTGGTACACTCGAACTCGGTGTTGCGTGTAGTGCAAGCTATTGAATTACATTAAAGAGATAACATGCTATGAAATCCAGGGGGTCTTACAGATGTCATGTAATGTGCCTATCTATCACAATTATAGGTTGAAGTCCATGTTACTAGAGAAATTGAGATTCTGTTTTTGTTTTTGTAGTTACAATAGAGTAATTTGATCTGGGTAAGTGTTTCGTTGATTTTATTAATATATATTTCGAACCGTTATCCCTAAGAGGTTAGTGGTATCACACATACACCAGTTTAAATTCATAGGGGACACATAAAATGTGTGTTTATGTTTGTTATTCCTATTTTGGTTCTTGAATTGAAAGGGTTTGGTTGTTTAAATTGTTAAAAACTAGTTAAACAATGTTTCTTGTATTTTTTCCTAGTGGAATTAGACTTTCCTATCCTAGGAAGTGTATTGATTTGTGAAATGAAAAGGTTATAAGTTGTATAAAATCTCACGAAAATATTATATGGTGTTATCCATATAGTTTATTGGTGGCATTCTAGTTAGTTAGATCGAAGAAGTGACTCTTTTTGTGAAACGTATATTGATGCTACTTGTGTATGGTGTGTGTGGTACCTAAAGCTGATATGGGTTGGTGGCGATGTGAGTTTTAATGGTATGGGCATTGGTATGGTAGGGAAGTGTATGGGCTAGTGTTTAATAACTCCTATTACAAATTTATCTTTTTTCATTTTTTATTGAGAATGATATTATGGATTTCAACGAGTTTTCACCAAGGTAGTCTTTGTTGGATTTTTGAGAGGGTGGATATTAGGTGTCACTAAGGCATTCACTAGATGAGGTCCCTAATGGCGATGGTCAGCATCAGCCACAGATGAGGATACCAAAGTAGGATGTTCTTCTGGAATGGGTAGTGGACCTTGGGTAGTGGTTGGATGAGCAATACATGGCATTCCTAGTTTAGGTTATCTAGAGTATTAACCAAGGATCTTGTGGAGCTAATTAATTTGTGGTATTCTTTACATGAGAGTACCATTAACAACATCCTCCTCTGTTTATAGGAGATGGTGTACCCCAAGTTGTCTAGTTTTAGATTTATTCTGAATAGAAGATATTTTATTAGATAAAGATACAACCATGGTAAATGGTGAATGTGGGAATGAATATACTCAAGGGTCTAGAAAAGTACTAGTGGGATGTCCATGTAAAACCATATAGACATAAGGGGATGTCTTGGAAGGTCATTGAGGAGATAATATTCAAGAACTTCTTTCCCAAGGCATTGAGGATGGTGAGAGCCTACGATTTCATGCATGAGGTGCATGTAGATACTTAGGATACAGACTATATCATGAGGTTCATGAATTTTCTATGGTTTTCACCAACTTAAGATGGTTATGATATCGAGAAGGACTAGTGATTAGAGAATGGTTTATGACATGTTATTAATTTGTAAGAAAACATTTTCATGTTAACCTCATTTTTGAAGGTGGTGAACGAGACACAAATAACTGATTGAAACATGGTAGATTAGAGTAAACCAAGTTGGACGATAGTGTTATGTGAGGATGGTAGTGGATCTCTAGGTAGTTGGAAGTGGGGATGTAAGGAAACCTGATAGTTTGATCGGAGTAGTGGTTCGATGATTCCACCCTAGAGTGAATAGTTAGTGACTTGTTTTCAGTGTGGAAAGATAGTAAAAGTTAATGTCTTGGGTGATTGACCATCTATAGAGTGTTGGGAATTCATCCAGATGGTATATCTGAGGAGTTTTTATCAGAGTACCTTATAGACAAATGGGATATATAGATCATGATTTTCCCATATGTCTGAGGTAATTCAAGAGTGGTACTAGTAGTCGGTATCCAAGATTCATCTACACACATAGTTCATTGAAATGGATGGGATACCCAACACTGGTGGGCAATGGATGGTAATGTATGTGACTCTATATGGAGGATAGACATTATCCAGTAGAGCCTCAAGTCATCATCACTTGATTAGGCCAACATACTCAGATATGGTTGAGGATCCATTAATAGTAAAATGTGTACCAGGAGTGGGTTTAATATGGGTTTTTATGATGGATACTAGTTCATTAGTAGTCTATATGTTTATTGGAATAACCAGGTACTAGTTAATATGTGAACGTCATATATGATGCATAATGATTGTGTGATAAATTGGCATCATGTATAAAAATGGCCATTAGGTATGATGGAGGAGGAATGTGGGCATTGATATGATGTAGGATGATGGTAATTGATTACTGGTGGCTATGTGTGGATGATCGGTGCATGTGGTATTCAGGATAATGGGTGGGTGTGAAATTATCGTTATAAATATTAGTTTATCAAGAGGTGATCATATAAGTAATTATTATAGTGGGGAATTCCCACAGAAGGTATCAACATGATTGTGTCACGTATTCGTGGTGACTGGGAAGAGACATAAGCATTTAGCATCATATTGATATTTTTGAATCAGGTGTGTGTGATGCTTAGATTTTGGAAAGGGTTTGTTAGGATATTATTTATATTGTGTGGGGACAAGCTATCATATAAAAAGGAGGTTATAATATCTACAGTGTATGAGAATGTTAATTCAAGTTGGATCATGGATGAAACATATGATTTTAAACCGCATAGAGGTGTCGGGGTTGTCAATATATCTTGGGGATTGAGTCTTGAGAGTTTTCATGGGATTGAGGTATAATTGTTTTATAAAATTTTATTTGAAGTGGTATTTGGAATATGTATGCCAATTTTAGGTGTTTTGAGGGATTCATTTTCGTTAATTTTGAGTCTAGATGATTTTATGATGATACTTTTATTGTTTTTAAAAGTTGGAGGATAACACCAAGAATTTTCTAAACTATGTTATCAATGTTTTTTCCAAACACAAGTGGATGTTGGTGGTATAGTTTATCTCGAATAAACCTACACTTTCATCTTTTCATAACTTTGTGAGATTTTGTGGGCTGGAATGCCCATCCCAGATCCCGTCTCTATCATGGAAATACTTGTGTATGGTTTTGGATACATAAAAGGATTTATGTCAGGAATGGAATTTTGATCCCAGGTTCTTTGGAAGGTGGAGGTTTGTTCATTCATAGTGGTTGATGTATGTGTATCATGGAAGGGAATAAACTTATGCGGCAGTTTGGGTGGATTTTCCAGGACGTCCCTACCATTCTGGAATGGGGCCTTCTTGAGGGCCATTAGTAACACTTTGGGGAATTTCATGTGCTTGGAAAACTACATAGTGAATCTATAGAGTCCATTGTGGAAAAGATCTGCATTGATTTGGATCTGTATGTTCCATTCCCACACTAGATTTCCCTTCATTTTCACGGTTATTTTCTTGGTCTCAGCCTCTCTTCTTCTCCTCAGCCCCTATATTTTTTCCCCTTTTTCCATTTTCAAGGGAACTCCCTCGTGGTCTTCAAGAAGAAGTGCATCGATGATTTGTTTGATTGGGATTTGGTGTCTCCCAATCACTTCTCTCTCCCTCAGTAGTCCTTTTCAGAAGCATCTTCCCTCGTTCTAGCATTTATCCTTCGTGAGCCTTTGCATGATCCCCCCTTCTTCCCGACCCCCTTGTGGGTCGATCCCTCCTTGGCCTGGTCTTTTCACTCATTTCATACATGGTCCTTCTTCCCCATCTATGGCATTGGTTCCATTCAATGTTCTCCCCTTCTCTACTCACCTATTAATTCTCCTAGAAGGTCATCCTAGGATGTTCAAATGAAATGATATTTCTTCCCCTCAGGCTAGCTTCTCCTCTCCTCTCCTCCCTAGTCCTTCCTGCCTGATGGAGTTCAACATCAACCCTCTTAGCCTCCTGAATCCACTTCAAGATGTATGATATGTGTCAACCTCCATCCTAGATATTCCTAATCCATTGTCATCCACAATCAATGAAACCTCTTCTCCAACCCCAACTCCTTTGGCTTGGGTTGTCTATTCAGAGCTCTCTAATGCCTAGAATCCTTCTAACCCCAATAGAAACTTTCTCTCCTCAACATGCGTCCTATCATACGAGGTCTCACTCTATACAATGTGATCTTCATTCCTCTTCTTGATCCTATGTAGCCTTTTCGCATGGGTCCAAAACTCGGCACCATCATTATTAATGTCTCCCATCATCATCTTGAATTCCTGTAGTATGGGTGCATGGGTCAAATAATATTTCATTGCTATGGAGATAAAGTCTCATAAAGCTTTTGTAGTGGCAATTTTGGATCCCACAAAATATTCGTCTATGACTGGAGGCTTTGTGGGTAGGCTCATGCTAAAAGGCTCCATGCATTTTGATCATATGAATAACCACATCTCAATTTTCTGGAATGTTTACACCATTGTACATTTGGTTTAGGCATCAGATCAATGCGTTACTTCTAAAATATCTATTGGGTCTCAGAATATATTTGTTTCCACTGAATATGGTAGTTGTGATGTCTAGAAAAGGATTTCCCTTTGGTAGAATCTTGATGCATTTGATATGGGGGACTCTCCATGCCTGGTAGGGCTGATTTTAACATAATTGCATATCTAGGTGAGAAAAAATGGCATGGTGTTTTTCCGCATTAATACAATATGTAATTTGTTCAGTTTATTAATCACAAGGGCCTCTAAGATTTGGGTTTCACTATGAAAGATTCACCTACAGAAACAACCAACAAGGAGGCTGACCCACCTGGTGTCGCCTTGAACGTTGTCTGAAAATGTTCATGCAGTCTTGGCCTTTCCCAACACTAAATTCGCCCATATTGTACATAGTTTATCCGACCACTCCCTCTTACTGGTCTCATTTTCACCACATCTGGATTGATGCAACCACTGTATTTTTTCTTAATCATGGGTCAAAATTTTGTGATTTAAGCAGTCTGCATAGGATTCATGGTGAAAACCTACTCAAGGTCCATGTTGGATTTCTTTACACAACAGGTTAGGGAGACATCGAGGGTACCTTTATGTGTGGATTAGAATTCATCTTGCCCAATGACATGATCAATTTTCTCTTACCAATTATATTGAATCCTCAGAGATTAGTCTAGAATATTTTTAGTGTGATGGCATGTTTAGGGAGTTCTCTAGGAAGAACTACATCCTGGAGGAGCTATTTCTTATGGATGAAATGTTGTAATGCGAAAATGACTGTGCTATGTTGCATCATGAGGGAGATAAAAACTCTACCTACTTATAATCTTGTAATAAAAAAATGCAGGTTTTTGAATCCCAATACTCGTCTTGAGGATGTGATCTATATAAACAATAGGGAAACACTTGGGTTCGTGGAAACATATCGTTTTATAACTATTTTAGCAGGCCCAAATCGGCTCATGCTGGAAGGCTACCTGTGTGGGTATGAGGTGTTCTTGTAGGTGGTTCCTCATAGTATTTCAAGCCAGTATAATAAGCTTCTTGGAGCTGTTTCGGATGACCAATAGATTTTTTAGGCCATAATTCATATTAATCCAGAGTGTCTCCCAGGGCTCCATTGCTTCCATGGTGCCTTTTACAGAGCTTCATGGTACTTGGTGATGTGTGATATGCTAGAGGTCATCTATGATTTCTTAAGGGGAAGGATTTTTCCTAGTGTTACTTGCACCACCTCCTAGGACCTTATTCCAATGGTCAAGTATCCCTATTCTTTACACCATTACAGGCATGCAATTATGTTCAATGTTACTTACAAAATCCATTCCATGATGCTTAATATGAGACTGAGACTGGATTCTTATCTCCCTCAGCTAATCTCTCGGGAACAACACGGTTTCATTAGTGGGAGGTCCAATCATGTTGTTGTTGCCTTGGCACAGTAGGATCTTGGTGATCTATACATGAAGGTCCAAGGTTTTAACATGCCCTTAAAAATCGAAATTGATAAGTAGTACAATCTCATTGATTAAAATTGCAGCATCAGATCTCTTTAATTCGTGGGGTTTTACCTCCAGGTCACTGATTAGAGTGTCTGGTGTTTCAGTTCCTTGTGGCTCTCTATTCGCTTCATGGGGAAGAATTACAATTTCATTAAGGTGGTACCTTTCCTAAGGGAATGGGATGCCATCTCCCCCAGTCTCTTGATCATGGGCCAGGATGTTTTTAGTTGGAATATCGAATGTAGCATTAGTAGAGGTGATATATATCCTTTTCGTTGCAGGGGGAGTATGAATAGCATTTATCATATTATGTTTGTTGATGATACAATATTTTTACTCAATGTGAACAAGATATCCATTCATGGTATTAATAGTCTCATGATAGATTATTACCACTACATTTGAGAAATCATCAACAGATGTAAGTGATCTTTTTTATCATTACCAATCATTGTTCGGATGGAAGAAGCAACACAATTTTTAGGCATTTGAATATGAAGCATGGACCCTTCCCGTGGATTATTTGGGGACACCGGTCTCAACAAGTAGGTTGTGCATCCCCCATTTTTACTACATCATTTCTAGAATCACAGGTCGAGTTACCAACTGTAAGAGTAGGTTTCTCTCATTCGGCAGTCAGATTACTCTTGTTAAAATGATTGTTTCCTCCATTCCAGTGCATGCACTCTTTACTCTTAATGTCCCAAAGGGTTTGATCACTAACATTGATAAAATATTGGTATCATATATATGATGCACATTATGATGGTATGAGGCACTGGGCGTCTTGGATAAGGCTTTCTAGACCTATTTAGGACAATGTTATCTACATGATGAATATTTATAACACTCTTCATGGAATGAATGAAAAGAGTACCTAGGATGTGTTTTCTTCTCGCATAATGAGGGGAAGCATCATAAAATCCTATTATCAGGAGAGGGATATGTTAATTATTGTCATTAATCATCACTTTGAACTATGATTCCTCCCTTTATCAAGACCCTAAATCATTTCTCCATGTGGATCGTTGGGAAGGGGAAGATATCCTTCTGGAATCGTAATTGGGATGGCTCCAGTCATGGCATCTGGGGGTGCCTTGTCACTAATAGTTCCTTCCACAAGGATAGAATGTATCCAGATATCATTGTGACTATTCGAGATCGAAGCCAATGGGATACCATTGATCTTATTAATCACATTTATGATCAAGATATGTGTCTTTAAACAGTGTAAAACTCAAGATCCTTTTCTCCCAAGGATTTTCATATGATCTTGAGGAGTACAATCAATTCCGAAATGTACAGAGGAATCATCTAGAGAAAATAAATTCAAGAGAAATTTAATTTTCTAGTGTGGAAGATATGGAACCATGATTTATCTACTAATGATATGGTTTAATTGATGGGAATTCATTTGGCATAATGATGCTCTTGCTATATGTAGACTAAGGAGGAGTCCTTCGATTACTTACTCTACGTGGGGGAATGGGAAGAAGAAGGGTGGTAAATTTTAGGGATTTAATGGTCATTGGTGTCTCGAAACATTTACACTCTCACTTCTGCAAAAAATGGATTCATGGAATGGTTGTTATTAGCCCGGAGAGGATGGCCCCCACCCTGGTGTTTGCTGCTATTTGTTGGATTATCTGGACATCCTATAATAAAGCTATGTTTGAGGGGGTTATCAGTACTACTAGATCACAGGTTACTAGGGTCATGTTCACATTGATTGACTTTCTGTAGTTGTGTACGGATTTGGAGGAGTCTCCTACTCTGAGGTCACTTATGGCCGGGATCCATCCTCAAATTTTAGTTATTCTCACCTTGGATGATGGGTGAGTTGGAACCCCCATTCTACCAGGCTCAAGTTGAACACTAATGGATCATGTGTTAAGGGTTGCATCAAGGGAGGTGATGTGATTTGGGAATCAGAGGGTTTAATGGCCCAAACCCTCCAAGAACATTACTTAACCAAATTCGAAGTGTTTGGGTGTCCTTGAAACCATCAGTGAGTTAGGAGGATATAGGTGTTAGTGGAAACGTGTCACTATGGTGTCACCTAACAGTGCCACTGATCTGTCTCACCGATTAGTTCCACCCATCTATATCACAGATCAGCTTCACAGATCAGTTTTGCTGATCAGATTCACTGATCAGCTTCAGTGATCAGCTTCACTGATTAGCTTCAGAGATTAGCTTCACTGATCAGCTTCTAATAACATCTTCACTAATCAGCTTCATTGATCAACATCACAAATCAAATAAACTGATCAGCTTCACTGATCAACTTCACCGATCAAATTCACTGATCGGCTTAACAATTCAGCTACACATATCTCCTTTAGTGATCAACTTCACATGGTCAACTCCATGAATTAGCTCCACCGGTTTCACCCATCAGTCTCTTTGATCATGTTAACCCGATTAGTTTAACCCTAATGGTTTCACCCATCAGTCTCACAGATCTATTTCAAAACATCATTTTCACCCATCGGTCTCACAGATTGGTCCCACCCATCGGTCTGACTGAATATTTTCACCCATCAGTCTCACGAATCAGTTTCACCTGATTGGTTTCAAACTATATATTTCACCCAATCGGTTTCACCACATCAATTTCACCTGATCAGTTTCACATATCAGATTTACCAAAACCATTTCAGCCAATCAGTTTAACTGATCCACATCACCTAATCCGTTTAACTCATCATATTCACCTAATTAGTTTTATTGATATGCTTCATGAGATTAGCTTTACATGGTCACCTCCACAAATCATTTTCATTGATCAGTCTCACAAATACGCCATAGAGGGGTGTCGAGGTTTCCTTCCCCAGTTGTTCTCGTAATGCCACTTTTAGGTATTATAAATGTTCAAAGTGGTCCACATCTGTTTTTAAAGCCCATAAAAGATATCTACAATCACCCAAGATCAAGGAGACCCTTGAGATACCAAAACATGTGGCGTTTTCCCACACTGTGACCATTTTTTCTTGTACTTTTCATCCCTTCCCCTATTATGTGGTTTTTTCCATTTAAAGGAAAAACATTAACTCACAGACATTATCACCACCTCTCTGAGTGGAATTATTAAATTTCAATTAATTCCATCATGTGTAACCATTCAACCATGCAGAGAAACCACGATCCTCTTTAAATGTGTTCACGATTTCATAATATGTAATTCTTGGATCAGGTCGTTATCATAATATATCTTCTTCCATCATCACTTTGGTTCCCTCTAGATGTGCTTGAAGTCCTTACACAAGATATTTGTCATGTTCCATGCTCATTTCCTTATTGATAACCATTCGTGGAGTTTTTCTGGCAACTCGTGCAATGATATTTTTTTTCATGAGGAGGAAACATCAATCCTTGATCAACCAAGTAGGGTCATTCCATCGTCTCTCTTTATCGTGTATCATAAGGGTTGGGAATGATAATGATTCCTTCACAGATGGATGAAACCAAACCATAACGAAGATAATAAATTGTTTTCAAATAATGAAGGGGTGTATCTGATGGTGCTATTTTACTCTTTAATCTTTTCTTATATGTTGTGAATTGTATGGGTTTATGTACACTAAAAATTGTGGTCATTGCTGGTCCTTTCTTTTACACTAATAAACCACTTTTCTCTAGATAATTAAAAGATTGAATGTCTATAACATGGAAACCGGTTAATTAGGTAAACTCATTTGATTAAATGGATTCCCAATGAATAAGCAAGACAGTGTGGTCACCCGGTTAGCCAAACTAATGAAGGGAAATTAATGAATGGTGTTTTTGAATCTGAAAACTCTGTTTCTCTGTCTTGGTAACATTTTTGGATGTTATTTAGGATTCTTGTGGGGTGACGTGGATGGGGATGGGATCCCCTTCTATTGTGTATTTGTACGTTTTTGGATCAGAGGTCGTGTGTGGTTGTACGTTTGGGCTTGCATTGGTTCTAGTACTTCAAGGGATCTCACATATCCCTTTTGTTATGGTGACTTTTCAAGAGAACCGGGTGTGAATGCTTTATTTGGTGCATAGATGTGTTTCTCATTCCTTGTCTTGTTCCTATTCCTGTTAGGTGCTTGGTAGTGAAGAATTATTTAAATTCAATCACATGAATATTAAAAAAAGAATGGGTTCAATGGGTAATTTTTTTCCAATAATGAGTTGGAAATGTTTTGTGCCTGTGGTGTTTCATATGAATGAATAGAAATGAGGGTGTTTTTGTATGGGATGGTTTTGGAACCCCTAGGTTGGGAAGAGTGCGTGTTTACCTATCTATATAATTTTGTTCATATGTTTCTTATTCACGCCCCACCCTAGTTGAGCACGTTTTTTCAAACACCCCCATGTCATGGGGGAGGGTGCTTTCCCAACACTCCTATGAGTGGTTGGTTATTAGCTCCTTTTCTGCTCTCTTTTCTGAGTATCCCAATATTCTTTTAACAGGTTGTGACAGACTGAGGCCCATTATAGCCCAAGATTCTTTAGGTAGGGAAGCATGGTGGTTGGACCATGTGTGTGTGGGTAGGTTCATTCCCATGTGTCTTCGGGATGAGACCCAAGTGTCTTTGGTCATGGAAGTAGTTGTTTGGGCCCAGGTGTCTTCGGGCGTGGTGGGAGTTGTTCTGGCCTAGGTGTCTATGGTATTTGTTATGTGTAGTTGTTGTGGCCCAGGTGTTTTTTTGTAGGATTTGTGTATGTGGAAGCCAAGGTGAGTGCGGGCAGGATATGGCTGTGGGACTGCACTGAGAATGGTGGGGGATGTATGATGCATATGTTGTCTTCAATAACTAGTTGGAAACAGGTGTAGGGTACCCAAACACCGATGTGTTATTACTATTACTTTACCTCACTTACATTTTTTGGGGTACTGTTACTTGTTGATGTTTGGGTGGATAGTTTTCTTTGATAAGTGATTTGGTTATCTCTTTTCTCAAGGGGAATTAGAATGCCTCCCGAATTGTGCACGAGAGCCTTTGGTTTTCCCTAATGATTATACATGTATACTCATTCTACGTATATAAAACTGCTTTCAGGTTTCCCAGAGGATTTCGAGGACCATTCCGAACCCTGTTAGCTCAGATTCCAGGACCATCGACGTTGCAACTTTTCTATTGTTTTGGTACTTCTCTTTTCAGTTTCCTTGTACCTTGTAGAACTTATTGTTGGAACATTCATATGGGAGTGGATTGTTTTTTCTTTACATTTACCTCCACATTTGGTGTCATTTCGGATTTACTATCTTATCACCCAATTCTATTAAATAAAAAGGTTAATGCCTTCCATATTATGTGTAATTATATACCCTTGGTGTTAGTTTCCACTATGGGTCCTATTGAAGGAGAGTATTGAGGGACATTATCTCTCCTTCAACATGAGGAAGGAAGGGTTTGGAAATGTGTTGTCCCTTCCCTAATCTTAGGGAAGGTGGGTCATGATAGAATGGTATCAAATAATTGGTTGAGAGATAAGATGGAGCTCATGGTTAGGCATGGTGAGGATTGCATGGGATGGTGGGGAAACAGTGTTAGGAAATCTTGGTGTGTGAAATAGGCCATGGAAGACTAGCTAGTGCATGGGATTTTACTACCCACCCATGATCCAATGCAAGGACCATGGACCTACCGAACGACTCAGTGATGATACACTAATTTCATGGTAGAGACCCTGAGAAAGGTATAAGAATCATAATGACTTTTCTTCTTGTCTGTAGTAGGAGTTCTGGGAATTTAAAGAAATAAAATGTTTTAGGAAAATTTTAAATAAATCTACTACACTAATCTGGCATAGAAATTCCTTATTTACCATGAAGCTATGGATGCCGGGCAATGACCATGAGAAGTGCAGGTGATCGAGGCCCATGGGGCTGATTTGGAGGATCATTAGAGTATTGATCAAGAGGAGGGTGACAAGTGGACGAGGAAGCTTAGTGCCTTTTATCGGATAAACCTCAGGAAGTACGAGGGAAGCATCTCAGACATGGAGATAGAGAGATGGAGCGAAGATTTAGTGATATATTTCAGCTTGATTGATGCTATGAAGGAGTATTGTGTTCCTGTGGAAGAAATCTAGATGCATGGAGTGGCACATCCTCAGTGGACACTCTATCTGGGGGAGAAGAAGGAAGCTGAATTTTCGTGGACTGACTTCAAGAGGGAACTCTGGGCGGAATTCCTCTCTTCCACGATGAAGGTAAAAAAAGGAAGGAGCTACTCTTCCTTTACTATTGGAGCTTGTCAGTGAGGGAGTTGGGGATCAATTTCAAGGATCTTCTTCATCTTTCTCCTGACCTTTTTCCGGATGAGCAGTCTCAGGCAAGACTTTTAGAGGAGGCACTCCGACCTTATCTTCTGTATTCTGTTGCTCCCTTCACCCTAAAAACATACATGGAGGTCTAAAAAATGGATGAATTAGTGGATAGGATGCACATGGTGGGAGGTATTCCATGAGAGGGGAGCTATTTGGGATCATCAAAGGGTAAGGTCATCAGCAGCAGGCCTCCACCTTCAGGGCCTTGTAGGTTTCATCTAGCGGAGATCACGCCCCCAGCAGTTCTAGTTTTGATCTCTTGGTCCTCTCCCTTTCCTTATAGGTCCAAGACCGAGGTGCTTCTTCCATGGCAGCCGTGGGCACCTTCCGAATCAGAGCTTGGACCGACTGCAATACAGTGGTGGTGGGTAGGTTTGGCGCTCACCTCATCAACTACAGCTTCTAGCTAGACCCTTTCAGTAGCAGTAGTAGGAAAAGCGACCTCCCACTCCTCTGAGTGCAGAGGATGCAGGAGGAGGCCAACCCCAGGGTGCTCATTATGGACATCGACCAGGGCATGGTTGGGGAGGCGGTTAACAGCCGAGCGGTATAGGTGATGGGGGTGGGTAGTACTATGTTGTGGGGATAGCAGTTCTAGCTAGTCTAGAAGTCGTTCGAGGTATGATCTCCTTGTTTATCACTCTTTCATGCACCTTGAATGATTCAAAAGCTTCACACTCATTCATTACAACTAGTCTAGCACATTCCATGGGCCTAGAAATAGAGAGACTCTCCATGACCCTTTTGCTGAGTTTTTCGATTGGGGTCATACCAGCCTTTTTTATGATTGTTTAGGATGAATGCTGATGTTGGGGCTGCTTCAGTCTTGTTAAGATCTCCTTCTTCTACAAATGCATCCATACGATGTCATCCTATGCATCGACTGACTATTTTCTGTGCATTCTATTATAAACTGCCTCTAGAGAAGAGTTATGTTCTCTAATGAGGATGGCCAATGTGTGTCTTTTTTTAGAGAGTGGAGTTGTCAGGTGGGAAGATGGCGTGTAGAGACTCTTATTTCTATGTTGGCTGAGCATTTAGCAGAATCAGTTGATACTGAGATGATGGATGTTCTTGGAGTTGTCCAAGAGTTCATGGACGTTTTTCCCAAGGATGTTGTTACTATACCCCCTCGACGTAACGTCGAGATCAGGATAGACTTATGGGTCAGTGCCCGGCTAATTTCGATCTCTTTATCGGATGGATCCTTATGAGTTGCGGGTTTGGAGGATTAAAATTGACGGTCTGATGAAGAAGGGTTGTGTCAGACCCAGGATGTCTACATGGGGTGTTATGGTCTTGTTCGCGTGGAAGAATGATGGTGTTCTTAGGATGTGAATAGAATACATGAGACTGAATGAGGTAATGGTCAAGAACCATTAACCCCTACTAAGGATAGACGGTCTCTTTGACTGGTTGAGGGGATAAGGTTTGTTCTCTATGGTTGATATGCAGTCTGGGTATCACCAGTTAAGGGTGATGTATAGTGATATTCCAAATAATACTTTTAGGTGCTAGTATGGGCACTTTGTGTTCTTAGTCATCTCGTTTGGTGCTACAAATGCACTTTCTGTGTTCACGGGTTCATGAACATTATTTTCCATGAGTTTCTATACTGGTTCTTTTTTGTGTTCATCGATGAAATTTTGATCTAGTCATGATCATAGTATGAACATACTTGGAACCGAAGGATGGTCTTGTAGATCCTTCGACATCACCATCTCTATGAGAAGTTTTCCATGTGCAAGTTATTGACACGAGAAGGGCATTTTCTTAGACACGTGGGGTATGAGCAAGGGGTATCAGTTTATCCGTCAAGGATGAAGTCGTTGTTTCTTGGGAAGAGAACATGATAGTGATGGAGGTTTTTAGTTTTCTTTGTCTGGCAGGTTATTATCAGAACTTCATACCCAAATTCTCTTGAGTTGCAGCTCCTTTGATAGCATTGAACAGATAGTAAAAGGCCTTAGTGTGGAGTGATCAGTGCCATGAAGCCTTTAGTTATCTGAAAAGGAATATGGTTAGTTCCCCAATACTATGGTTACCAGAAGAATGGTTGTTTTCTGAGGAGTTTTGTAATGCTTCTGGACATAGCCTGGGGTGTGTGCTGAGGTAGTAATTGGGAGTGATATATTATGGGTATAAGAAGTTATGTCCTCCTAAGCATGACTATGCCTCCCATGACCTAGATCTTATAGCAGTAGTGTTCGCCTTTATGTTGGGAGATATTACCTAATCAGGGAGTACTTTTTGGTCTTCACTAATCACAGGATTTTGAGTCATATAATTACTCCTCGGGACCTAATCTTGCGGCAATGAAGGTCGATGGAGTTTCATCAAGACTACAACTTCAAGTAATCTTACACTGAAGGTAAACGGAACGTTGTGGCTGATGCCTTGAGCAAGAATTCCCAAAGGGTTGTTGTTCAAAAATATGTGGATACTTGGATGGTAATGGATGAGTTGGCTCCCCTACACATGGATGCAAGGGTGGATTGTGGTAGAGGTTGTTTGTTTGAGATGAGAGTGTAGTACTCTCTGTTGCGGTAGGTGGAGGAGTCTCAGTGGGCGATGTAGAGAGTGAAGTGATGCACGATCGGGTGATCCAAGGCAATGCTCAATAAGGGTGGTCAGAAGATGGTCAGAATCAGATTCTCTTCTAAGGGAAGTTGATTATCCAAGAAACGATGCATGAGGGAGTTCTTTGTGAGTTCCATAAACCACTCATAGTGGTACACATAAGAGTTTCCAAGATGTACCGAGGCCTGAGGGAATAGGTTTGGTGGCCCAGGGTGAAAAGGGCAGTGGTGGAGTTTGTGGCATGATGCCTTGTGTTTCAATAGTTGAAAGTTTAACACCACATCTTAGTTGGATTTTTGAAGCCATTTGAAGTCCCCGAGTGGAAGTGGGAGGACATATCAATGGATTTTTACACATGACAACGCAGGGTTAAATGAGGTTGTGATGTTATCTGGGTTGTGGTATACCGGCTAAAAAAATCAGCTCACTTCCTACTGATCAAGGAGAGAAGTGTAATGAATTCCATAGCACGGATATTTGTGGATTAGGTGTTGTGGTATCATGGAGTAAAAAGGTCTGTAGTCTCGAAGAGTGATGCAAAAGTTTACCTTATGAGTCTAGAGGGGATTTGTGCATGCTTTTGGCACCCATCTATGCCTTAGAACTACATTCCACCCCCATATAGATGTGAAAACAGAGAAAACCTTCCCTACATTGGTGCATATACTACCATATTGTGTTTTGGTATTCGGGGGATCATGAGAATGACATTTTCCCTCATTAGTGATTTCCTACAATATTAGGTTTCACTCAACTATTGGCATATCACCAATTTAAGCCCTATACGGGAGGCCATATCATTCGCCTGTGTGCGGGACTGAGGTTGGGGAGGCATGTGTTCTTGTCCCATAGATTTTTCAGAGCCCAAAAGAGAAGTTTCTGCTTGTGCATGAGAGGATAAAGCAATACCGAACATGCAGAAGCCGTATGCTGATCATAGGAGGTGGCCCTTTGGGTTTGAGGTTGTAAATCTTGTTTTGTTGAAGGCTTCCCCTTGATGAGGGCATAAATGGTTTGAAAATGGGAAAAAGCTCTATCCTAGGTTCATTGGGCCATTCAATGTAATTTGGTGAGTTGGTGAGGTGGGATATCAGCTGTTGTTTACACCTTAGTTGGAAAGGATCTACGTTTTTTTCATGTCTCCCAGATTCGTCAATATCTACCCAATCATTCCCATATCGTTGACTGGGGAGAGGTGGATATATGGGATGATAATACATTCGTGGAGCGACCAATGAGGATTGAGGATCGAAGGATGAATGTTCTCCATGGACGAACCATCCCTTTGGATCATGTTTCATGGAGGCACGGTGGCCTCAAGGAGAGTACTTGGGAGCAAGAATCTCAATTGCGCTCCCCGTACCCAGAGCTATTTTGAGTTGCAGTTTTGAGCCTTCCTTGATTTTCATGTTTTTGTGACATACTGTGATGTAATGATAACCTTTTTTATTTATGAGATGATTTTATTCCTTACCTTGTGAATGTATATGAAATGTCCCAATATGTGGGGAAGGGAGAACCTGATTCCTAATTATGTTTCATCAACACAGATGCCTCTAAATCCATGTGGGCGAGTCAGTACCACCCAAAGCGGATAGTTTCTTCACATGGAGGAAATATTTCCTTGATCCATGTGTCAGGACAATGTGATCCTTAGGTTTTTTGTATGGATGTTTGGGGTGGTGTTTCCCCGAGATGTATCTTCTAGAGTGGTTGTTTAGGTTACTATTGTATTCATGAAGGAATGAATAATTTGAGAGGCATCTGATATAATGTCCTAGATCCTCCTGGTCCATTACTTTTATAAATTATAAGTGTTGGGGTGTCCTCGGAACCCTTGGTGTGTCAAGAGGATGTGGGTGTTAGTAGCAACGTGTCACTGTGGTGTCACCTATTAGATCCATGGAGCAGTCTCACCGATTAATTCCACTAATTTGTCTCACAGATCCACTTTACAGTTTAGTTTCAATGATCATCTTCACATACAATTTAGTTTCACTATTCAGGTTCACTGATCACCTTCACTAAATCCTTCACATATCATCTTCACTGATCAGCTTCACTAATTATCTTCACAGATCATCTTCACGTATTAGCTTCATTTATCAGCTTCATGTGATCAGCCAAATGGATCAGCTCCACTGATTTCACCCTTTGGTCTAACCTATCATTTTCACCCAATCAGTTTCCCCAAATTAGTTTCACTGATCTGTTTCACCCAACCGTTTTCACCCATCGATCTCACCGATCAGTTTCACCAAATTGGTTTCACCATATCAGTTTCACACACCGATATCACCAAATATTTTCACCCATTCATCTCACTGATCGGTTTCACCTAATTGGTTTCATCAAATCGGATTCACCCATCGGTTTCACCCAACGGTTTCTCCCAATCTATTTCACTCGATAAGTTTCACTGATTCACTTCACCCAATAATTTTCACCTGATCAGTTTCACTTATCAGCATCATCGTATCAGTTTCACTGATCTTCATCATGGGATCATCTTCATCCATTGAGCTCCACCAACTGGTTTCACTGATTGGCCTCAACAATCGTCCATAGAGGGGTGTTGGGGTTTCCATCCCCCGTTTTTCCCGTAACACCACTTTTAAGTATTTTAACCCATTATAGTCTTCCAAATCCATTTTAAAATCCAATAAATGATATCTCAAATCCCAAAAGAGTTGGGATAATATTTACATACAAAAATATGTGGCTTTTATCCTCACATTCACCTTTTTCCCTATACTATTCAGTCCCTCCTCTATGACATGGTTTTTCAATTTTATGGAAACCCTTTAACTCACAACCATAATCCCCATCGCATCGAGTGGAATTATTAAACAACAATTAATTCCATCGTTTCTAACTTATCAAACATGTGGAGAAACCATGATCCACCTTAACTGCGTTCATGATTTCATATCCCATAACTCTTGGATCAGGCCTTTATAACCAAGATCTTCTTCCATGATCTCTTTGGTTCCATCTGGATGCGCTTGAAGTCCTTCCTCAAGAGACGAGTTGTGATCCCATACTCAAGCCCTTCTTTCTCATCATTCGTGTGGTTTATCTTGATACTTTATCAACCACAATTTTTAGCACGAGGAGGAAATGTTGATCCCTGATCATCCAGGTAGGGGTTTTCCTTAATCTCTCTTTAGTGTGTATCATGCGGGGTGGGTATGATATTGTTTCCTTTAGGGATGGATGGAAACCACCTTAATGAAGATAATAAATGGTCTTTAAAGAATTAATGTCTGTGTTTGATGGTGATACTGTAAGATTTTATCTTTCTCTATATGTTGTGAACTTTATGGGCTTACATCCACTGAAAATTGTGGCCTTTGGTGGTCCTTTTTTGTGCACTAATGAACCTTTCTTCTCTGGATAATGTAATGATTGAATGGATGTAACATGGAAACTGGTTAATAAAGTAAACATTGTTGATTAAATGGATGGACAATGAATAATAATCCTTGCGTGGTTAGCCCGGTTAACCAAATGGAAGAAGGAAAATTAATAAATGGTGTTTTTGAATATGAAAACTCCCTTGCTCTGTCTTCGTAACAAGTGTTATTGTTTTTCTTGACGCTTGTGGGGTGACGTCGATGGGGATGTGATCACCTACTATTGTGTAGTTGTTGTTTTGTATATATGAGGTCGTGTGGGGCCATATGATGGGGCTTGGTTTGGTTCCAGTACTTTATGGGATCTCACATATCCTTTTTGTTGTTGTGACTTTGAAAGATAACGAAGTGTGAATGCTTAATTTGGTTCTTGGTAGTTTTTTTCCTTCGTTGGCTTATGGCTAGGCCTATTACATTCCCAATATTGAAGTAATTTTTAAATGAAATCACTGGAATATGAAAACAAGAATGTTTTCAATGGGGAATTGTTTTTTGGGAATTAGTTGTGAATTAGTTGTGGTTGCGGTGCATCTTTTGAATGAATAGTAATGAGAGTGTTTGTGTGTGGGATGATTTTGGTACTCCTAGGTTGGAAAGAGTTCTTGTTAACCTATATGTATAATTTAGTTCTTATGTTTCTTATTCGCGCCCCACCCAAGTTGAGAACTTCATTCCGAACACCCCCATTTCATGGGGAGGGTGTTTTTCCAACACTCTAATGAGTGGATGGTTATTAGCTCTTTTGATGCTCCCTTTTACGAGTAGAAAAAGATTCTTCAGGTAGGATGTGATTACATGAGTTCCATTATAGCCCAATATTCTTTAGGAAATGAAGTTTGGTGGTTGGACCAGGTGTGTGGGGGTAGGATGTTTCCCAAGTGTCTTCAAGATGAGGCCTAGGGGTCTTCGGGCGTGGTAGTAGTTCTTCGGGCCTAGGTGTCTTCGGGCATTGGGGTAGTTCTTCTAGCCCAGGTGATTGTAGTCATGGTTATGTGTGGTTGTTTGGGCCTAGGTGTTTGTGGGAGGGATGTGTGGTTGTGGTATCCCGGGTGTTTGTGGGCGGGATATGGCTGTGCGACTACAATGTGAATGGTGGGGGAGGTCTGATACATAAGATGTCATCAATAACCAGTGGGAAAGTGGTGTAGGGTACCCAAACATCGATGTGGTATACTATTACATTACATGACTTTCATTATTTGGGGAGTGTGCCTTGGTGAGGTTTTGGAGGATATTTTTCCTTGCTACGTGATTTTGTTATCACTTTTCTCAAGGGGCATTAGAATGCCTCCCCACTTGTGCACGAGAGCCTTTGGTTTTCCCTATTGAGTATACCTGTATACTCACACTATGTATATAAAACTTCTTTTAGGTTTCCTAGGGGATTTCAAGGAACATGTCTGAGCCTATTATCTTAGACTCTAGAACCGTTGATGTAGATTCTTTTCTTTTATTTTGGTACTTCCCTTTGGAGTTTTATTGTACCTTGTAGCACTTATTATTGGACACGCATATTGGAATGGATTTTATTCTCTTTACTATTACCTACACTTTTGGTGTTTTTTGGGAATTACTATCTTATATCCCAATCCTACTAAATAAAAATGGTTATGCCTTCCATATTACGTGTGATTCTATACCGTTGTTGATAGTCGCCACTTTGGGGCATATTGAAGGCTAGTCTCAGGGGTCATTGTCTCTCCTTCATCTTGTGGAAGGAAGGGTTTGGAAATATGTTGTCCCTTCCCTCATCTTGGTGAAGGTGGGTTGTGACAGAGGTCTTGTTCATGGCTGCCTTCACTTCCTCCTATGGTATCAAACACTAGTTATAGGTTGAAGCTCTATCCATGCTCTCTGGACTTTGTTGTTCCAGACATAACAATATCACTCTTGGCACAATGGAGACAGACACTATAAGGAATTAATATTCCTTAACAATTAAGGGATCCACTTCATGGTCAATATAATATATCATCTTCTAATGTTACAGCCTCTTGAGTTCCCACACAAACATTCTACATTCATGGCGTGATGGGAACAAGGTAGCTGAACATTTGGCCTCCCTCACAATACACGAGAAACACATTATTAGCTCACCATAAAATGTTTATCTATATGATGAGGGGGAGGCTCTTGTTAGAGTGTATTCTATAGGGTTACTTTAATTTAGGCATCTATTGTTGTACATTTTCATTTTTTCCTTGTGGAACCCATTGTACTCTTTGGAAAATTATAAATAAATGAGATTGAGAGTTTGAGTATGTCTTCAGTAAAGGGGAATTGTAAATGTAAATTTTTTATATGTAAAGATAATCTTCCAATACGAAATTTAGATAAGTGTTGAGTGACCCTGAGATACATAATAGTCTTCTTGAGAACACATAAGTGTTACCTATATTGGCCAAAGAATAATGGTAAAGTGTTGGGAGTATCCTATAGTACGTGAGAGTCATTTCATGGTACATAGGGGTCTTTCCCATTGGAAAATTATAATGTATTGGAAGGTCATGTGATGCATAATTGTCTTCAGGGTCAATATGTAAGAGTAATTTACAGAACCCTGTGATACATAAGAGATGTCAAGTGAGTGACTCATAAAGGTCCCATACATAATGGTCAATAATTTCGCAGTGTTTATTAACGTATAATTTTGAAATTTTGTCCGAGTTTTTTTAAAAATAATTAAAATGAAATATTAAATGGGGAAATCAATTTTCAAAGGGAGATATGAACATTTTGACTATTGTACAATGTTTGTTCCCTAGTTCTCAACACTCTCTCATTCTTTATTTCATCATGAGTGTTCGTCACTGATTCTTGACAGTTCTTTATTGTAGTTTTTATAGGGAGTAACTGTGGGTCGGGCTAGGTACCCTAGAGTGTTTAATTTTTTTCCCATTGTATCTCAATTTATTGTTGAGGGTTTCTCTAAAATAATGAATTTTTAAAATTTTTATATTTCTTATGGGTGATGTTAGATCAGCTAAATTTATTCAATGAGTGGAGTCTTACATGCTCCTTGTATGTGGTTCCTAGCTAATTCGTGTGTTATATATTTGTTACACAATTTGTAATAAATTAGAATGGGTTGTGTTTTATATATGTGATTGTGAATAAAATCATTTTTGGTTTTTGTTGTTCCAATTAGATTCATGGGGATAGAATAATGTGGTAAATGTTGGGATATGACCCGAATGCCTTAGTTATGTGGTTTAAAAATTTAAATGGAATTATATCATGTGTTGTTAAGAGATTATTCATGATATGTGATGGTTGATGTGGTCCAGTGACAACATGATTGGTGTAAATCGTGTGACTTTGGGTGATGTTGATCACCGGGAATAGGGCGTCGAGGTTCACCAGTATGATGATGATGATGTTGACCATTTTCCTGGATGGAAATAGAGATTCAACAGAGATGTGGCCATGGTTTTTGGTTATTATAACACACCATGGGGGCTAAGTCCATTAGGGTCATGTGAAGACAAGATAAGGACATGAGTTATCATAGTCCATTCATTATGGGTTGTGTCCTCTATAGATTGAGTGGGATCAGAATGATGGTATTAACAATTGATTTTGAAGATGGATCCACCATAGTAGGTCATTGATGGTGGTGTGAGACCACCTGATGGGTTTATGATTCTCGTTTGGTATGTGAGTTAAGTTAGGGATGATGAGCCAGATTTAGTAATAGATGATAGTCGTCATGCCATGGGTTTCATAGGGTTGTTGATATGGTGGTTGGGATAATTGTTTGGAAGAAATTTGGTCTTGTGATATGGTTTGTGAATGTGTCTTCAGGGCCTTGTGGTTGAATGAGAACAATAATGTTCTGTGATATGGGAATGGCTAGAAGGTCGAGCACACATACTATATAAAATACTATAGATGTATCATTCCACTTTGGAATTGGTTGAGGTAGGTAAATAATCAGTTGAGGCTAGTAGATCATGAGTGTATAATGTGTATTTATGTTTCTTTATTACTATTTCATACATTGGTAAAACACATAGATATTAGTTAGGAACATCACCTGTGGAGTCTTACTAATTTCATACTCAAACGTTGCACAAAACCTCCTGGATGCATGTAGAAATTATTTTTCATGATATAGGAAAGGGTAATGGTTTGGCATATCGAGCCTAGTGGAGATGTGAATGTAGATAATGGATGAGATGAATGGAATGGTTACACATATAGGTCGGGTTGTTCCATGATGTTGGGATCTTATCAATTTTGGTTCTTCCATGCTTTTACATATGTGATCAACCAACAAGAGACCCTATTAGTTGTTTTATTTTTGATATGACATTGCAGGTGTTTATTCCACTTATCGTATGTGTGCATTATGTTTTTTCCCACTATTTAATGTTTCTTCCAATGTTGTTGTTTTATTAGTATTATTTATCTTCAAAGCGAATAATCTCTACTATATCATCTATCCATTCCTAACTTCTAGCCTTTTCCATACGGGGAGTCATGTCAAAGATCAAGTGGTGCTCTAATATGGTTACTATAGAGTGATCCTAGTCCACAAATTTTTTTTAATAATTATTCTCCCATCCTATGTTTTTTGATGATGAAGATAAATAACTGCTTCGTTATATGATAGGTACGTGACATGTTCCCCTTCATACCAACCCGAAATCATTCACTTTAATATTTTTTTCAATTTTTCTGGTTTTGTTTGTTCATTATTTGGCCACTTTTGGTGGTTCCCTTTCCTCTCATTAGTGTATGACCACCTTGATCAATTGATTTACCTCACCACAATTGCATTGATTATTTCCATGACCCTGATTACAAGAAGTCACATTCACTTCATGGAATTGAGTTGTATCAATGGGTCGAGACTTAGGATTTTTCATCCAGAGTCTGTTGTTTTGTTCCGCAATTAGAAGGGATGAGAGTGATTCAAAATATTTTGTGAAGCCTTTCTCATTATATTGTTTTTTTCAGATTTATGATTGAGACATGGAAAGTAGAAAAGGTATTTCCAGTATATTATTGTTAGTGATATTTTCTTTTTATAATTTTAAATAAGTTATATTATTTTAAACATCCCAAATCTATATTCACATACCAATTTAAAATCATGTAATCATAGATGGTTACACATGTATCATTATTTTTGTAAAATTATTAGTTAAATGTGATCATTCAACTCTATGAGGTTTTTACAAAACACCAAAGGATTCATCACTAATAGAAACTCATTCTTAAAATCATTATTTAGGTGATGGATGAGAAAAATTAGTGCTCGGACATCATTTTCAGTGAAATCTAAATTTTTTCGGTATCACTAACCCACCATGGACATTTGTGGTGGGATGCATCTTGACATCTAAAATACAGACCAAATAAATCATTCTAAAATTCCATGCTAGATAATGATAAGATTCTCAATATTATCCATTAAAAACGTGACTTACAACCTATTGCAATCCTCTTCGAATGAATGAATCTTATATTGATAATGTCTTTTGAAATAGACAGATCACTACTTGAAACTGTGAGGTGATGTGAAATAGAAAATAAATGAAAAATTGTTAGTGAATCAAAACATTGATGAAATGCTTCGTCGAATATTTAAGAAGATAATGGTGAATGGAAATAATAATAGAAAAAGAGGGAGACATGAAGTAGAGAGCGTAAATATAGAGGGAAAACATTATACATTTCAGTAACATATTATCATATATAGAGAGTACATGAGGTTATAATCAACGATCAAGATCAATACTAATATTGCATATCAAATCTATTTGTTGGAATACCAATTTTTGGTGAATATGGAATTTTATTCATGTGAAGAGTTATGTTGGGAAATGAGTTGTCATCATTTTTAACGTCATCGTCATTATGACATTCAGATATAGAATTTCATGAAAAATCAAAGTTTATCAGATAAAAATAAAATGTGAGTAGAATGGGATCAATTTGGGATGACAACATATACTTTCTCCTCCCTACCCCACCCAACAAATATTGTCTAGTTGGGGCATGGTGATATGTTGACCGATTGTTTACCTCATTAAATATTTCAGGGGTGGAAAAACATTTCATTTTATTTCCCTACAGATCCTTAAAAGATAATTTTTTTTATATTTTCATGTTTTAAGGATAATTGATACATGATTAATAAATTTCAATATAATTTGATAATAAAAATATATTAAAAAATATAACTTGAATGCAACTCGGTGCATTTTTTAATTTACCAATATTATATAAAAAACATATCATTATTAAACTATTAATCATAATCAATTTTTTTTTCTAAAGTTATATTAATTTTGTTTTGGAACTGTTTAAAAATATATGTTGATGGATATAATGCTTTTCTAAATTTAGAGAAAAAAATAATTATATATCATGTGTTTTAATATAATTTTAATTAAAAAAACATATCAATTTTCATTATAAATTCCCTTAATCATGCATCATATATTATGAACTATTTCATTAATTATAGTAGTATTATTATTATTTTTTATGTATTTCATGTATTGTATTTTTCAATATCAAATTCGTGATAAATTTAATAATAAATTATGATTGTTGTTAATTTTTTTTGAATTAATTGATTTATATTATTGTAAAATTATTTTTTTGATGATACTATCAAGAGAGACTCCCCTTTCCCAATAAAGGAAATGTGCACAGTCTAGGGTTCGTAGTGTGTCGTGAGGTCGAGTCCCCGAGCATGTTTAATTTCTTGCGTGCAACCGTCATATATTCCATCGAACCTTAATCTCCCGTTTGGAAGCTTTATTTTCAGTGGAAAATAAATGAAATGTGATGATTGAAATGAATTTATCCTTTTTGGAAATGTCAAAAGGACAAAGGGAAATCAAATGCATTGATATTGGCAGAAATATATTTCTCCCCGATCAATGAATCCGACAATTATGAAATCATTCCAAAATCGAAACGATTTGGACGGAAACCATCCTCCCTTTTGAGTATTTTTTAAATTCCCAAAATTATCACTAACGTCTATAATTAATAATTTATAAATTAATGAATAATTTAATATAAATACATAATCATTCCACGAATAATTCCCCAGACCAGCAATTTGTAGTATTTTCATTGTTTGTGTCGTGTGCTGCTTTCGCAGTTCTACGAATTTTTTTGAATAATAACAATCAAAGATTTTTTTTGATAATATGCAAATAAATAATTTTTATTATAAGTAATTATGTGTATATAAATAATCATAAATAATGTTTTAATAATATTGATTATATATAATTTTGATTATAAATTATTATCCTGAATTAATAATTTAAAATAAGATATTGTACATAATTTTGAATTAGAAGATACTTTGATTTAATAGCTATATTTAATTAGAAATTATTTTGAATTAATAATTTTTAATTATTAATTATTTTGAATTTATAATTTTGATTACCTTGAATTAATAATTTTTAATTAATAAATTATATAAATAATTTTGATTATCCATAATTATTTTTTAAAATTCTAACATGTTTACTAACATATGTATGTAGTTTAATTTTTACCAAATTTGGTGATATGAATGGAAGTGATCATTTAAAATCAAAAATAAAATTTATTTTTATATTTTTTATATAAAAGGTAATAAATATATATTTTTTAAAAGGTTATTTGTGTCATTTAAAATAAATTGTTGACATGGTGGTAGATGTGGTGACTATTTAGATATAATATATGGTTGTTTTTTATCTTAGGAATGTATTCCCTTTAACGATATGTGTATGTGTTATTTTCTAACAAATGTTATTTGTTTCATTTTTATCAAAACCGTTTCTTTTCTTTTATTTTAAAAACTGTCACCAAACATGATAGAGAGAAATATAAATCATTTCTCTTCTTTTAATATTTCATTGATCCAAACACAACGATAGAAATCACAATCATTTCTTTTATATTATTTACATTTATAAACTATCAAATCATTTCATTTTTTTTAATTAAATATCACCAAACACAGGGTAAGGGGCTTGATGGGGTCTCTGTATCCCACATCCTAGGAAGAAGTTGTTTTCCTCTATCCCTTCCTCAACCCCATGGTCCATTCACAATGCTTGATACAATGCCTGAGTTCCCACTGCATTTCGTTATTTAGGACCTACGATTGTATTTTTACCATTTCAAGCATCAGATATTCTTAGATAATTTCTTTTATAATTATATTTCAGAACTATGAAATCCTGCTATTCTATGCGCTTTTAGGATTTTAATTCTCCCCAAAATATTAATGGTCTATTATGAGCCGAGACTCAAACCATTAAACCCAATTTTTTCAAATCACGTAGTTGCAGGAGACAAAGTGGAAATTGTGGATGCAGTGGTTAAGGAAAATCATAGGTATAGAATGCTAGATTTAGACCATAAATGGGATTTCTTCTCTTTTAAGGTTACATCCAAATACCACTTTACAAACTATTATGCTGAATTATTTTCTTTGATCTTGTAAAAATTGACTCCAAAAAAACCCAATCATGTTTTCATTATCTCGTGTGGTAGGGGACCTTTCATTATATTAGTTCTTAGTTTTGATGATATAGAAAAATGACCTGGTTGAGTAATTTTTGGGCCCATGGAATGTATGGTTCAGGAGAAATCTTTTTTCATCCACCCCTTCGTCAACTCCATGGTCCGTTTGTGGTGTTTGATAGGATTCTCGAGTTCCAACTACATTTTGGTCATTAAGAATTGTGATTGTATTTGGACCATTTCAATCATTATATATCCTTAGTTGATTTCTTTACTATTTATATATAATCATTTTGAATTCATGATATTTTATGTGCTTTCTGGATTTGAGTTCTCCCCAAAAGTATTAAGGCCTGTTAGGATCCTGGACTCAAAAAATTAAACCCAACTATTTCAAATCACGTAGCTATAGGAGATAAATAAAAACATAAAATAGTATATCGTAATAAAAAATATAAAAACAACAAAAAACACACACACATATATATATATATGATTCCCTAAATGTTTAAGCCTGCATCGCCCTGTGATCCCGAATTTTTTTTGTTCTCATCTAAACCTATTTGTGTAGTACCAGACTTTCCATGTATTTCCTTTTTAGATTCATACAACCCAGAAAGGTGATATTGAGATATGGGGAAGAAGATAATGATATGATTCACTATTTTCTTTTATCTTGTGAAAATTAACTCCAAAAAAATTCACATTCATGTTTTATATTTCTTGTGTTGTAGGGGAACCTCCCTTAGCTTGGTGCCATGTTTTGATGCTGAAGCTAAATGACCCAGATGTATACCTTTTGGAACATGAGAAGATTGAAAGTAATTAGAAATTATTTCATTCAATCTTTAATTGATAGAATTATCTCTTTAACCCTTATCTCACATTCATAATTTTTGGTTGTGAGAAGCAAAAAATGAATTACCTGGACAGATTGGTAATGCACAAATAGATGTAAATGAGAACAAAAAAGCATCCGTGATCTCAGGGCCATGCAGGCATGGACAATAATAAATCATTTTTATATACATGTTTTTTGTTAATTTTATATATATTTTTATCATATATTATGGCATGTCATTCCTTCCTTGTAAATTTTTCCAATAAATTGTGTAAATTATAATTCTCTTTTGATATAAAAAGTCAGCAAGATACATCTCTATCCTTTCGGTGGCTTTCAATTATGTAAAATTTGGACTCACTATATATTTCCTTGAACCAAACACTCCACCTCTAACCATTCACAATTTTCAAGATGAACCAAATGACATAATATCTGCAGAAAAGGAAAATAAATCTTCTAGTGAAAAGTCAATTGTAATATAATTTCATTAGCCTTTATGGTTGATTATTTAGTTTTTCTTATTCTATTTTTTCTTGAATTTAAATATTAATAACATGCCTTCTTTTGTGAATATTTATTAGTGGATACATATTTTTTATTTTTATTTTTTATAGATTTAGAAATTTACATAGAGCAATGAGTCAATGGCCTTTTAGATGACTTAATCTCTATGAATTATGAAGCTATAAATCTCATGCAGGAGAGCTTATAGATAAAATAGATAAATGTTGAAAAAATGAACCTCCTTAAATTACTTGAATTCCAAATAAGCTATTTACCCATTTTAGGTACAAACCATCAGAATTCCAATGATGCATTAGCTGACATATAAACAACATATGCAGTTGTAGGCAATACAACGCTTGAAAATATCAGCATTATAACGACCCATACTTTACATACATTGTTAATACTTCAAAATTTAATCACACTTATTACAACATATGAAAAAACTACAAAGGACCGTATAGGTATAGTGTCTTTAGAAACTGGGAAACTTAAACAACTGGTTCATAAATCTTCTACAGTGTCTCCCATTTATTTCATCATATCTAGGGTCCCTTTTAGCATATTCTACTAAATACCCATCTTCCTGACCTGGGGAAAAGAAAACATAAAAGGGTGAGCTCAAATGCTCAGCAAGGGCAAGTAAATGAAATAAAAATCATATCATATCTTTTTGAAAATCATAACCTGCAAAAGAGATCATAATATCTTAACATGAAACAAATCATAGAAGTGAAAATGTGATCCCCATAATCATAACATGAAACTTGAAACTTTGTGGCATGCACACATAATCATGGAAAATCATTTATTGATAGTCATGACTCATTTCCAAGACAATCTTAGTGGACAAAGTCCCCTTCTGAACCGAGTCACCCTCGTTCCAGTCCTGTTTCACTAAATCGGTATAACCTATCGTTCCATCCATGTCTATATCATGAGATATAAAATCATTACCCAATGCATTGGAGGGAGATATAGGTCCCACCCATCTTATAATTAATCCTTTCTTATGTGTTCCACATAATCATAAACCATACATCATAGCGTAACCCATGTAATAAAAATGGGATTCTTAAACAACATGACATCATAAAACAATTCATATAAGATAAAGGAATTTATAAAAATATTTCCATCACAACATAATCAAATCCATGTTATAATAGGGATAAAAAAACCCTTTTATTATCTTAGATGGAAAATAATTTTGATAAAATACTTGAACTCCATTCTTGAGGAAAATATCCTTTCTACTTCAAAAACATTTTTCCTTTCATAACATGTCATATGACTTTAAAATAAAAGAAGTTGATTAAAAATAAACCTGAAAACTTTTAAAGGATGCTTCTTGGAAATAATGTTTTAAAAATCCAGTCATGTCGTATCAGTTAAAAAAACATTCTTCGTACTTTTGTCGGAAAAGACAAAAAGTACCTCGTACGAAAAACGACAAAAGATTCCTTTCATTTCTTTTACTAAAAACTCACCGAAGGGTAAACATGGATTTAAACAATTGTAGGTGGATGGAAATAATATTACATATTGATGAAACATGGATGTGGATGATAAAATACACCCCTGTAAATACTTACGAATAAACAATATCGGATAAAAATGAGATTGTGATATTTCCCTTACCTTAGGTCCGATTTTCTTTGTACATGGCTGAAGCTCCTGTATAATGGTTTAAATAATGTTATTGACTTATTCCAGAATCATACATATTGATATGTTATCATATATGGTCATATTCTTAGCTTCTTTTTAGTAATATTTCATTGTTACTTGTTACTCGGGTCTTTATTGCCTTTTGTTCTTATGCGTGTTTTGTCAAATAAATTCTTATTCTTCTTTTAAGGTTATAGATACCTTATATCCAGAATGTTATTAGTGTAACATATATCATATTTATTCATTCAATTCATTTATATAATTACTATGTAATGATGATCATGTAGAACGAGTCACATCACATCGTGGAGACGGTATTCCGTACGTACGCACGAGTGATGATATCGTTCCTATGATCGTGGAATTGTATTGGAGTATATATATATTATTTCAGTATCAATATTACTTAATAATAATCATAAATAGTTACTCATTACACCATTATTCCCATCCTTGTAAAGTGATGGTGGAAAATAGATTACACCACGGCGTGGAGACGGTATTCCGTACGTACGCACGCGCGGTGATTTCATTTTTCCGTAGGATGGATAGAAGGTGAATTAGGGTTGTTTCATATTTATAATAACATATCACTATTTAATTAATACTGATGTTATTACTTTATCATGAAACAACTAAAGAAGAAGAAGTTGAAGAAGAAATAAATTGAAAAGATCGGTAATGGATATTACCTTTTCTTTGGAACGCTTCTTTGAATCCTCCACTTAGGGAACTACGATAGGTCTTTGAAGAAGACCAGGACCTCTAGGATTATTCTAGGGAAGTGTAGAGGGGAAAATGGCAGGGGTTGGCCGAGCTTGAGTGCTCAAATTGGTGTGAGGAGGAGGGTGAGGAGGTTCCCTTTTATAAGGGAGGAGAGGGGCATTTTAGGAATATCTCAAAATATTATTTTATATTAAAGTGAAAATCAGTTTATAATAGTTCCAAAGGGTCTTATTTCGAAGCTAAAGTTGGGATGGGTCTAAATCCTATCAACCAATAGGATTTAGACAAGTTTAGGGTATTATTTTAACCTTATCAATTAGATTTAACTCGAAGTTAAATAATTTAACTTTTACCGTGTCTTTTTGTTTTCTTTCACTATATTGTTAATACACTTACTATAACATTCCAAACGAACCCCAAATTGTTTATTCTTAATATATATATCCTTATCTAAGTCATTTGGCCGAACCTTAGATTTTTAGGAATAAAATAACAATTAATAATGTAATATTTGATTTAAAAACTATTTTGTGTCAATTTTGACACTATTTGATATATGATTTTTGTGAAAGTAATAACAGAATTATATGTTCGAACCAAGTTGATTAAATCAACACTAATATATCATAGTAACCTAGAAAATTAGTGTAATTCATAAAAAGTCTCAAATTACATTTATTTTGGTGTTTATAACATCAATTATGTCAATATTTCATAAATAAGATAATTACTGCATCATAATTGTGTCATAAATAAATTAAATTATTTAATGTCTAAAAATTATAAATAAAATACCATTATGTATAAAATCTTTTTATCTTTCAAATAAATATTTATAGTCTAATTTATCTTATGTATAACCCCATATTAAAAATGATTCACTTATTAAACTTTGATTTTAACTATTTTAACCCTTCTTTAAATAAATTAATAATAAATGTCCTAATCTAACCCAAGTGGGCCTAAATGGTCATTTTTTATTCATAATATTTTTTTTGGTCGAATTACACTTATCGAATAGAATTAGGATATGTGTTAGGGTAATAGTAATATCATATTTACCCCTATTTACTATTAACCGCGGTAAAAAAAGTAAAAAGTTACTATTCACCAAAAAATTATTTTTATCTCATTGAACAACATTTTATTTACTGATATCAACCGTGTCTGTCGGATTTTCGAAATTCCATTCACAGAAGCGGTAAAATTATGTTTTATGCAAAAATTCAGTTTTTAACTACCACTTAGTGGTTTCACTATTCATCAAAAATTGAAAGTTTTCAGAAAAATACAAAAAATTCACCCTAGGCTAATTTCGGTATTCAGAATCCAAAAATGAAGTCCATTTTAAAATATGAAATTTATAAAATTTCAAAAAGTGGTTATTACTATTCATAAAGGCTAGTTTTAATAATATTTTAATAGCATATCATTGTTTAGTGAAACTCGGTATTGCGTACGACGCAAGCTATCGAGGAAGGTCGTGATTGCGTGTAAAGTAAGCCAAGAAAGTGTGTAGTGAAAGATTCCTTTGATGATATATAAAAGCAAAATATTACTCATAAAAATCTCGGGTGTTACATTCTACCCCCCTTAAAAAGAATTTCGCCCTCGAAATTCGTCACTTTGTAACAAACAGATGAGGATACTTCTCCCTCATCATATCCTCAAGCTCCCATGTAGCTTCTTCATGTTGGTGGTTCCTCCCTAAAACTTTCACCAAGCGAGTGGTCTTGTTTCGTAGGGCTTTTTCACTACGATCCAGAATCTCTATCGGCTGTTCTTCATAAGAAAGATCTTGATCCAGCGGTACAACTTCTGAGCTTAGTACATGTGAAGGATCTGGTATGTACTTTCTCAGGAGAGATACATGGAACACATCGTGAACTTGAGAGAGATTCGGTGGAAGCGCCAATCGGTAAGCTACCATTCCAACACGATCCAATATTTCGAAAGGACCGATATATCTAGGGCTCAACTTCCCCTTCTTTCCAAATCTCATAACCCTCTTCCAGGGAGATATTCGTAAGAACACTTTATCACCCCCTTCAAACTCTAGGTCTTTTCTTCGGTTGTCGGCATAACTTTTCTGTCGACTCTGAGCTGCTCTTATGTGTTGTTGAATAGATCTGACCTTTTCTGCCATTTCATCAACGAGATCAGGTCCTAATAGCTTTCTTTCCCCAACTTCATCCCAGCAAGTTGGAGTCCTGCATTTATTTCCATAGAGAGCTTCATAAGGAGCCATCTGAATACTAGAGTGAAAGCTATTATTATATGAAAATTCCACCAAAGGTAGGTGTTGATCCCAACCTCCTTTGAAATCCATAGAGCAAGCACTCAACATATCTTCTTGGGTTTGAATTGTTCTCTCAGACTGACCGTCTGTCTGGGGATGATAAGCAGTGCTGAAACTCAACTCTGTATCCAGAGTATGCTGAAGACTTTTCCAGAACTTCGAGGTAAATCTCGGATCCCGATCAGATATAATAGAAAGTGGCACTCCATGCAATCTTTCCACTTCCTTTACATATATCCTGGAAAGCTGATCTAGAGAGAAATCCTCTCTAATAGCAATGAAGTGTGCAGACTTTGTAAGACGATCAACTATGACCCAAATAGCATTATTGCCTTTGGATGTTTTAGGAAGTCCTGTGACAAAGTCCATAGTGATGTTTTCCAATTTCCATTCAGGTATGTGTAATGGTTGTAACATCCCCTTAGACTTCTGTCTCTCAGATTTAACTTGTTGACAAACCAAGCATCGAGAGACATATTCAGCAACATATCTTTTCATGCCATCCCACCAGAAGTACTCTTTCAGGTCCCTATACATCTTCGTGCTTCCAGGATGAATAGAGAATGATGAACTATGAGCCTCATCCAGCAGCTCCTTCTTTAATTCGGGGATGGGAGGAACACAAACCCGATTCTTGAACTTTATTATCCCATCACAATCATGGTTAAATTCAGGAACATTTCTCACCTTCTTTTGTAACTCAACATCTTCTTTCTGTTCCTCTTTAATCTTCACATGTATAGATGGTTGAACATTCATTTGAGAAAGATAAGATTTTTCCTCTTCCATTATAATTCCAAGATCCATCCTTTGTAAATCCATAAATATTGGATCTTTTGTGATCCTCATCATGGATAAACTAGCATGGTATTGTTGACTTAATGCATCTGCCACCTTTTTTGCTTTCCCAGGGTGGTAATGGATTGAGCAGTCGTAATCCTTAATCAGCTCCAACCATCTCCTTTGATGCATATTCAACTCCTTTTGTGTGAAAATATACTTTAAACTTTTATGATCAGTATAAATATCACACCTATCACCATAAAGGTAATGCCACCAAATATTTAATGCAAAGATTACCACAGCCAAATCCAAATCATGTGTTGGGTAATTTTGCTCATGGATTTTCAACTGTCGTGAGGCATAAGCTATCACCATATCATTTTTCATAAGAACACACCCCAATCCCTTCATGGATGCATCACTGTAGATCACAAACCATTCTCCACTACAAGGCAGTGTGAGCACAGGTGCACTGGATAACCTTCTTTTCAACTCCTTGAAATTCTCTTCACATTCCTCTCTCCAAACAAACTTAACTCCTTTCCGAGTCAACTTGTTGAGTGGATTAGATAATCGTGAAAAATATTTTACAAAACGTCGATAATATCCAGACAAACCAAGAAAACTTCAGATCTCAGTTACTGTTGTTGGCCTTGACCATCTTTCGATAACCTCTGTTTTTGCTGGATCCACAGATATCACCTCTTTTGAGATTATGTGACCCAAAAATGAAACTTTTTGAAGTCAAAATTCACACATGGTAAATTTGACATAAAGCTTCTCCTTTCTCAGGGTCTTCAATATAAATCTCAAGTGATCTTCATGCTCTTCCTTGATCTTTGAATAGATAAGAATATCGTCTATAAAGACTACCACAAATTGATCAAGATAGTATCTAAAGACTCTATTCATTAGATCCATAAAGATAGCAGGGGCATTAGTAAGACCAAATGGCATCACTATAAATTCATAGTGTCCATACCTTGTACGGAAAGCCATCTTTGGTATATCCTCCCTTTTGACCCTTAATTGATGATACCCTAAACGAATATCAATATTGGAAAAGTATTGAGCTCTGCGTAGTTGGTCAAATAAGTCATCAATGCGTGGGAGAGGATATTTGTTCTTGATAGTGATCTTGTTAAGTTCTCGATAATCAATGCAGAGTCTCATTGATCCATCTTTCTTCTTAACAAATAGAATAGGTGCTCCCCAAGGTGACGCACTAAGGCGTATGAATCCCTTATCAAGATTCTCTTGGAGTTGAATCTTCAATTCCTGCAACTCAATTGGGGCCATTCTATAAGGTGTCTTTGAAATAGTCAAAGCACCCGGTACAAGTTCTATTGAAAACTCAACTTCACGATTTGGTGGAAGACCCGGTAATTCCTCCGGAAAGACATCATCAAACTCCCGTACGATGGGAATATTCTTAATCGTATGTTTTTCACCAACCATTTGAGATAAATAACCTTCATTTAGTGGAATAAAGACCCATAAGATGGAAGAAATTTCCACTGGAAGGTTATATTCATCCTTGCATCGATAGACGATCATAGATTGATCTGGAATATGAAATGTGACTTCCCTTCTTTGGCAATTGATATGAGCTCCATGTAGAGAAAGCCAATCCGTGCCAAGAATCACATCAAATTACACTAAAGGAAGGATCACAATATTTTCAGGAAGCACTTTCCCACAAACTTCAATCGGAGAAGAATTATAATCTTTTGATGCGACTTTTGTGCCATTAGGTGTTGTCACAGCTAACTCATAATCTAATTGTTGAGGTAATACGGTGATACCCTTAGAAAATTATTCAGAAATAAAAGAGTGGGTGGAACCATAATCAAATAAAACATTTTCTTCTTTAGAGTGGATGGTAAGTGTACCTTTCACCACTTCGTTATCGTACTCCACATCGCTGATAGAAATTGCATGTGACATTCCTTTGTCTTTAGCCTTAAGATTTTGTTGACGTCGACCATCATCATCAACCCTTGGATTTGGGCATTTATTGGCATAATGCCTCATGTCCATGCACTTGAAACATTGAAGTGTAGTAGGTTCATTTTGTGTATCCCTTCCTTTGTTTGCATCATTAGAAATCTTCTTCCCATTATCGCGGCATCCAAATGCCCGATGACCTTCCCTTCCACATTTGAAACATTTACTTGTCCCTTTAAGACAACCCCCTCCATGTTTCTTTCCACACTTTGAGCATAAGGGAAAGCTCATCTTCTTTTCAGTGTTCTCTTTAGATTTTCCTTTGAATTCCATCTTCCTCTTATTATCAAACCCATGTGACTGATGGGTTACTCCAATCTCCATCTCAACTTTGAGAGCACATCGAACGATTTCCTCATAGCTATTGAAGTCCCTTATGGCTAACACCCTTCGAAGACTTGGTTTTAAGCCACTAAAGAATCGATCGATATTACTCTCAGGTTGGATAATAATACCTGAAGCATATCATGCAAGTCTTGTAAAATTTGCTTCATAGGTACCAACAGATTCATCATCCCTTTGCTTCAGTTAAAGAAACTCTTTCTCCATCTTTGTTCGGAGAATACGAGGGAAGTACTTATTGAAAAATAAGTTCTTGAACTCGTCCCATTCCATAGACTCAATTTCATCCCTTTGCCTCGTATTCTTAATAAGATTCCACCATTGATCAGCATCTCCTTCCAAATGATACACTACTAGGATGACTTTATCATGTTCAGACCATTGAAGAACTGAAAATATCTTTTCAGTAGTACTAATCCATTGTTTAGAAACTAATGGATCAGTAGACCCGATGAAAGAAGGTGGACGCTGCCTCATGAAGTATTCAACAGAATGATGCTCCTTCCTTTTCTCGTTTGGACGTCCTGCATGATTCATATCTTGAGAAAGTTGTGTGAGCATGGCTACAAGATTTTGCATTCCAGATCCCATATCGTTTGGTTGCTCAGGGGGACAATCATTGCATTGCCCATCGCATTCCGCATTAACACGGTTCCTTCGGGTTCCAGCCATTGACTAAAACCAAGAAGAATAGTGTGAGCAACACTAATTATAATAGGAAAACCGCATAATCAAGGATAAAATTTCACACTTAAGGTCTTATCCTATGGTATTCATGGCCATTTCTAAAACACTAAGATTGTGTTCTATGCTTAGACTTATCCTTAGGGTTCTTACTAAGGCTTTCACATCCTAGTTTCCAAAGGTTGACTATACCATTCCTCTGATACCTACTGTAGAAGTCTAGAATTACTTCCAGTGGACTACAATTGATACCAATCAGGGCACTCCATGGGCGGCTACACCCCATGGGCGGGACACACCACCATCCCCAGTGGCAGCCATTTCCTCATGAATCCCTTGGGCGGAGAGCCATGCTTCGTCCAACGCTCACATGTGAGAGTTCCCAAGGATCGGATACATTCCTACCTCCTTTGCCTCTGATACCAACTATAACGACCCTTACTTTACATACATTGTTAATACTTCAAAATTGAAGCACACTTAATACAACATATGACAAAACTACAAAGGACCGTATAGGTATAGTGTCTTTAGAAACTGCGAAACATAAACAACTGGTTCATAAATCTTCTACAGTGTCTCCCATTTATTTCACCATATCTAGGGTCCCTTTTAGCATATTCTACTTAATATCCATCTTCCTTACCTTTGGAAAAGAAAACATAAAAGGGTGAGCTCAAATGCTCAGCAAGAGCAAGTAAAGGAAATAAAAATCATATCATATCTTTTTGAAAATTATAACCTGCAAAAGAGATCAAAATATCTTAACATGAAACAAATCATAGAAGTGAAAATGGGATCCCCATAATCATAACATGAAACTTGAAAATTTGTGGCATGCTCACATAATCATGGAAAATCATTTCTTGTTAGTCATGACTCATTTCCAAGACTATCTTAGTGGACAAAGTCCCTTTCTGAACCGAGTCACCCTCGTTCCAGTCCTGTTTCACTGAACCGGTATAACCTACCATTCCAGCCATGTCTATCTCATGTGATATAAAATCTTTACCCAATGCATTGGAGGGAGATATAGGTCCCACCCATCTTATAATGAATCATTTCTTATGTGTGCCACATAATCATAAACCATACATCATAGCGTAAACCATGTAATAAAAATGGGATTCTTAAACAACATGACAACATAAAACAATTCATATAAGATAAAGGAATTTATAAAAATATTTCCATCACAACATAATCAAATCCATGTAATAATAGGGATAAAAATAGAACCCTTTTATTATCTTAGATGGAAAATAATTTTGATAAAATACTTGAACTCCATTCTTGAGGAAAATATCCTTTCTACTTCAAAAACATTTTTCCTTTCATAACATGTCATACGACTTTAAAATAAAAGAAGCTGATTAAAAATAAACTTTAAAACTTGTAAAGGAAGCTTCTTGGAAATAATGTTTTAAAAATCCATTCATTCCGTATAAGTTAAAAAAAACATTCTTCGTACTTTTGTCGGAAAAGTCAAAAAGTACCTCGTACGAAAAATGACAAAAGATTCCTTTCATTTCTTTTACTAAAAACTCACCGAAGGGTGAAAATGGATTTAAAAAATTGAAGGTGGATGGAAATAATATTACATATTGATGAAACATGGATGTGGATGATAAAATACACCCCAGTAAATACTTACGAATAAACAATCTCGGATAAAAATGAGATTGTGAAATTTCCCTTACCTTAGGTCCGATTTGCTTTGTACGTGTCCGTAGCTCCTTTATAATGGTTTAAATAATGTTATTGACTTATTCCAGAATCATAAATATTGATATGATATCATATATGGTCATATTATTAGCTTCTTGTTAGTAATATTTCATTGTTACTTGTTACTCGGGTATTTATTGCCTTTTGTTCTTATGCGTGTTTTGTCGAATAAATTATTATTCTTCTTTTAAGGTTGTAGATACCTAATATCCAGAATGGTATTAGTTTAAAATATATCATATTTATTCATTCAATTCATTTATATAATTACTATGTAATGATGATCATGTAGAACGAGTCACATCACATCGTGGAGACGGTATTCCGTACGTACGCACGAGTGATGATATCGTTCCTATGATCGTGGAATTATATTGGAGTATATATATATTATTTCAGTATCAATATTACTTAATAATAATCATAAATAGTTACTCATTACACCATTATACCCATCCTTGTAAAGTGATGGTGGAAAATAGATTACACCACGGCGTGGAGACGGTATTCCGTACGTACGCACGCGCGGTGATTTCATTTTTCCGTAGGATGGATAGAAGGTGAATTAGGGTTGTTTCATATTTATAATAACATATCAGTATGTAAGTAATACTGATTTTATTACTTTATCATGAAACAACTATAGAAGAAGAAGTTGAAGAAGAAAGAAATTGAAAAGATCGGTAATGGATATTACCTCTTCTTTGGAACGCTTCTTTGAATCCTCCACTTAGGGAACTAATATTGGTCTTTGAAGAAGACCAGTACCTCTAGGATTATTCTAGGGAAGTGGAGAGGAGAAAATGGCAGTGGTAGGCCGATCTTGAGTGCTCAAATTGGTGTGAGGAGGAGGGGGAGGAGGTGCCCTTTTATAAGGGAGGAGAGGGGCACCTTAGGAATATCTCAAAATATTATTTTATATTAAAGTCAAAATCGGTTAATAATAGTTCCAAAGGGTCTTATTTCGAAGCTAAAGTGGGGATGGGTCGAAATCCTATCAACCAATAGGATTTAGACAGGTTTAGGGTATTATTTTAACCTTATCAATTAGATTTAACTCTAAGTTAAATAATTTAACTTTTACCGTGTCTTTTTGTTTTCTTTCACTATATGGTTAATACACTTACTATAACATGCCAAACGAACCCCAAATTGTTTATTATTAATATATATATCCTTATCTAAGTCATTTGGCCGAACCATAGATTTTTAGGAATAAAATAACATTTAATAGTATAATATTTTATTTAAAAACTATTTTGTGTCAATTTTGACACTATTTGATATATGATTTTTGTGAAAGTCATAACAGAATTATATGTTCGAACCAAGTTGATTAAATAAACACTAATATATCAAGTAACCTATTAAATTAGTGTAATTCATAAAAAGTCTCAAATTACATTTATTTTGGTATTTATAACATCAATTATGTCAATATTTCATAAATAAGATAATTACTGCATCATAATTGTGTCATAAATAAATTAAATTATTTAATGTCTAAAAATTATAATTAAAATACCATTATGTAGAAAATCTTTTTAGCTTTCTAATTAATATTTATAGTCGAATTTATCTTATGTATAACCCCATATTAAAAATGATTCACTTATTAAACATTGATTTTAACTATTTTAACCCTTCTTTAAATAAATTAATAATAAATGTCCTAATCTAACCCAAGTGGGCCTAAATGGTCATATTTTATTCATAAGGTTGTTTTTGGTCGAATTAGACTTATCCAATAGAATTAGGACATGTGTTAGGGTAATAGTAATATCATATTTACCCCTATTTACTATTAACCGCGGTAAAAAAAAGTAAAAAGTTACTATTCACCAAAAATTTATTTTTATCTCATTGAACCACATTTTACTTACTGATATCAACCGTGTCTGTCGGACTTTCGAAATTCCATTCACAGAAGCGGTAAAATTATGTTTTATACAAAAATTCAGTTTTTAACCCACCACTTAGAGGTTTCACTATTCATCAAAAATTGAAAGTTTTCAGAAAAATACAAAAATTTCACCCTAGGCTAATTTCGGTATTCCAAATCCAAAAATGAAGTCCATTTTAAAAAATAAAATTTATAAAATTTCAAAAAGTGGTTATTACTATTCATAACAGCTAGTTTTAATAATATTTTAATAGCATATTGTTGTTTAGTGAAACTCGGTATTGCGTACGACGCAAGCTATCGAGGAAGGTCGTGATTGCGTGTAAAGTAAGCCAAGCAAGTGTGTAGTGAAAGATTCCGTTGATGATATATAAAAACAAAATATTACTCATAAAAATATCAGGTGTTACAAGCATGACATGTTTCTATCACTCCTCCTAGGGTTAGCTACTCCTCCTAAGAGTCCTTTGGTTTTTATAAATTCATTAAGTAATCATATATTGTTGTTGAGCATATCATCTCATCCTATTAGAACGTCTCATAGACCTGACATTGATGGTTCCAAGAATGACTTGAAAGTTGGAAATCTGAATGATTTTTCTGTAGATAAAAATTCAAGAATCCCTGAAGCTGATCCCATTGTTAATTGATTGAACAGTATCTACGAATAAAATATAAAACCACATAACATGAAAATGCTATGATTTAATGTGTCACTGGAAATTTTGTTGCTGAATTACAAATCTATTTTTTCTTCCCTTTGAATACATGATTATGATTGTTGAACCACCAACAAAAGTTACTATTATTTTTCATTTATCAAACCTATGAAGGAGGCTTTCTAGAAGAAGTATCCAAGACTACACGATCTGGTTCCATTATTGGTGAGCTTAATGTGGCGATTTTGAACAGCAGTTGTAGTCTAATTTTCTAGTTTTTTGCTGATTATTTTTTAATTTTACAGTTAGTTTTCCCCCCTCATTTTTCTATCTTCTTAATATCATTTGTAGGTGAACCCATTATAGTGGATGATAGGGAACCAAAAACTCAATTCATAGATCAAGAAGCAAAACTCAGTGTTGGACCCTAAATTTTATACCATTTTCTTTTCATTATATAATTACAAGTGGCATTCTCTGATTTTTGTATCCTCACTTTTTGAATCATGGTGTTCAACATTCAGGGAAAACGTTGAATGAATAAACAAAAGCTAATGCACCTCAATGCAGAAGGAAAGAGCTTCCATTGAGTCAAAGCCTTGCATGTGTGTCCTATGAAAATTTTTAAGATTTTTCACAAGAGTCATGAAAAATGATCTTATTGTTATGTTCTCATGAGTAGGTTAATTATGGAAATCTGGGGTCATGTATGAGAATTTATCCAAGGCCTTTGAGTTATTGGAAGGGGGAATGTTTTTTATATAGAAATTTTCATAGCAGTAGGTCTTTCTGTTGTTGTTAATAGTAATTAAATGGTACATGAGAGTACATGGTGGGGTTTGTGTATTTGTAGGATTGAAAATAGTTATAGGGTTTAAGTACGAGTCTACTCCTAAAAAGGGGAAGGGGAGGCAACCATGAAAGTGATGTCTTATGTATCTGATGAATACATGGAGCTGGATGAACTAGAAGCCCTCCACTGAGCTTTTATGTTTGTTTCCATTCTGATGTGGTGTTGTTTTGTTTAATCTGTTGATGTGGATAACAAATAAAATTGTGTTAATTTTTATTATAAAAATATATATCTTCAATGCGGAACACAATGTGTAAATAAAAAATTGAAATAAATTAATATATATGGTAAAAAATTGTAATAACGATGAAAAAACTAGTATCCAGCCAAAACACACTCCACTCTAAGAAATAATATGTTCATTGTATTAGTGTAATCATTGAATTATTAGGTTTTTTTGATTTGTTTTGTCACTGATTATGTGTTTGAATGGGGAAAATGATGTGTCTATAGCATGGAAATACATGTAGTCATGATTGAGGTATCATATTCCATAATTGGAGGTTCTAGTTTGGGGTTTTAAGCTGACTTATGTGGAGAATCTTCTGGAAATTGGTTTCAGTGGTTTTCCACTAAAAAAATCATTTTACGGACTGTCAACGACTTTTCCAATAGAGGTGATTAAGAAGTCTCCAGTCTACATTTATGGGGACGATTGCACTACATTGTAAATTAACATAAAAAACATGAGGGAAAAGTCTCTGAACATAAGTTGAAAGGTCTAAACATATGCTTGTTATTTCAATTGTAATGTTTCATTTCTTTATATCTCCCACATTCTCATACACACACATATATAGTATGTTATCATTATGCCATGATTAATATTTACTATTTATTAATAATAAATGTTTATTTTAATTTATTTTATGTTACATAGAAACGCTGGTTGACCTGCATGTTGATCTAATGACACAAATCCCCTTTGAGAAACCCCAAATATCTCACAGTACGATGAAGGAAAAACTACGAAAAAATATGGAGTGGTCGATGATAGTATAATTTTTGGGTTGAAGGGGGCATGGGGGTAGTTCTATTGAACTAGGAATAGTGTATTCTATGCAATATGGACTAGTTAAATTGAACCAGGATTAATGTTTTTTTCAAATAAATAATGTTTTTTCTTTTTTTATGCTTTCAACTCACATTTTTCTTATTGGAATTATCTTTATCTTCTGTTCATGGTTTTCCACATTGGGCATTTCCATGTAAATCCAATTTTCCTTTATTCCCATTTTTTCTTTTATTCTTTTGATAATTCATTTATCATTTTGTAACATTGCATACCTATTTTCTAAAAATATATATTAAATCAGACTCAATTTTTTGAGATCATATTCAATGTTGACCTAAATGAATCAATCAATTTTCATCGAGGTACATGCAGGCTTGACACACCCCGCTCCGGTTAGGGAAGTTAAGCACCAATAAAAATTTCCAATATTAAAAACTTATTCTCATTGTACCACTTCATTAATAATTGGGAAAAACAAATGAATACATTAAGAAAAAAATTTATTAGTCAAATTGATAAAAGAAAATTAGATTAAAATTCAAATCACATACAATTTAACCATTCAACTAGAAAAACACCCAACATTAATTAAATTATTTCCAACTCATGAAAATATTTTCCAAAATAGATATTTGACATAGCCTCAATAATAGGGACCATAGAAATCCATGCCGCAACAACAAAACCATTAACTAATTCTTCGGAAATAACTAAAGCATTGACATTAATGTTAACATCCTTAGTAGTCGATGGTATCTACTTATTAATCCCAAACACTAAATTACTGTTGGGGATATCCAATATCAGTATCATTGATCAAAATCCTCAACAATATATTTGGTTGATTGTCTCTCCATACTCGAAAGCTTTCCAGAAATGAAATTTTCCAAAATTTTCCAGGATAAAATTAGTTTGACTCACTGGTCACAAAGAGAGACGAATGGAGAGAGAAATTGGCCTATCTTTCATGATGAATAAATATTACAAAAATACATCTCCACATCAATATCTCTCTAACATGGAGATCTCCCGTATCTCTAATATAATGAATCTCTCTTGCCTCTCTTTGTTAGAAACAAGGAGATCTCTTTCAAAGTTGAATGATTTAACGATGGTCTTAAAGACTTATTATATAGGCATGGTGGGATGTGTCATGTTTAAACAATTCCCACCAACACCCCACCTACTATGGACTTCTACCACGGTTTCCAAAGGAACAAGGTTTGAAAATGTAGAATGCACAACAACCGTGTTGGAAATATGGGATTGTTGAGGTTGGCGCATCAATGAGATACTAAGGATGTTGAAAAAAGTCCATAAATCCCCCCCTTACATCTATAATCCATTAAATCATATGAAAATTTCCAACTTCTCTTGAGTAACCACCTTTTTCAATAACTCTATCGATTTCTCCTTTATGTGGATCTTCAAAAATTGTAGCAGTTGTTAATCTAACACATCGTGTTTCCACTGATAGTGAATATGGATATGTTTCTTGATATATTTCTCCCCCCCCACCACCAGTCAAAAATAGGTAATCTGTTGATAGATATTTTGTTGATGAAATCCTTCCTCATGATGATCTTTGAACTTATAAAATGTTATGTTCGAGATGCACAACAACACCCAGCTGCTCTGATAGTTCTGCATCTTCTTGTAGGGTGATTGAATCTCTCCTAATTAATATAATCCTCCACCACCTTTTATCACAAAGTTGATGATTATTTTTTAGAAATATCATCATTAGTGTAATGTGGTACTAGTACATGTGGTTAATCAGGAATTGATTCCTTGACACATTACCTTCGATACATTCTGAAATTTTGAATGTCCTTGATGATCTGGTTCTTATGGAACACGAAATCCCTTCTTCTGATCACCTTCTTCACCTTCAGGTCCCAATTCTTATATAAGAACTCCAAATCTCTATATATAATGATGATGCATCATGTATGTCTCCTTTCTAGCTTCATTTGGAGTTCCTTGGATACATGTGCACATGCCAAACATCCAAATACTAATTAATGGGAGTAAGATGGATGTTTACCAGACAATCTTTTCTATGGAATCATGAAATTTAGAGCCACCGATGGTGATATATTGATGAGGTAGCATGAAACCTGAACTTATACTCCCTATAATATCATAAGAACCTTATCTAAACTAATGATTCTCTTGACATTCTCCATTGAGGATTATGTTCATCCTATTCACAACTCCATTGTGTTGTGGGGTGCGTGGGACCATCCTATCATGTCAGATGCCTTAACTCCCACAATGGGCATCAAATTCCCTAAATTTGTACTATCATCCAATGTATGAATGATGAAAAATTAGCTTCCTTCACCTTTCACGCTCCATTATGGAAAGGAAGTTCTTGATGTAGTCCAGTACTTGGTCCTTTGTCCGCATGAAAAAAACACACATCTTTTGAGATTCATCATCAATAAAGGATATAAAATATATGTTAACTCTTAGTGAATTTACCTCTATGGGACCATATTCATCATAGTGTACCTGATCCCACAACTCTGATAACCTTGATAATTTAGTATTTAATGAGACTCTATACTTCTTTTCATATAAGAAATATTTGTATGGATCGAGTGATGTATCATTTTCAACATTGATATACATCATCTTTTTCCGGTTAGATAACCCTCTTCCACTCATGTGGATGAGTCTCTTAATTTCCTCACATTGTGTTAAATATGTTTCTTTATAAAATATAGGGGATTAGATCATTCATTTGAAAATTAGATGAAAATTCCAGTTTTACCCTTTAAAGTGCACTGTAGTAATTCAAATAGAAATATTATTATATGTATTATTTGAACATTATTTTTTATGAATTTGTTCCTAACATAATGGGATAAAAATTTAATTCAGTGTATTGGAGAAAAAGGGTTCTTATTAAAGAAAAATTTCCTTGAATTAAATGATGGCATGTACTCTCCAGATTAGATATTAATTCTTTATTTGGGCCATAACTTCTTCATCCATCCTTGAATTGGGACGGAATTTGGAGATAATCTATAGAAAAATGTAGCAATGAATTATTTTGGAAGGATATCTGGTTGACGCGTTATGAAATTCGAACAGGTGGTGCAACTTTGAATAAAAAATTTGTCTGAATCTCCCCATTCACGCTTAAAACCACTTTTACCTAGCCTCTCCTCCACTCTATAAAATTATATTTTCATCATTTTTAAATGGTTGAATGTGACATAGAGGATTAGGAGCATAAGATAATAGTTCCTTATAATTTCAAATTACAATCGGAGGAGGGAAGATACCAAGCAAGGATCTCCTCCAAAATTCCATTCTTTTCCTCTTATTTGTTGTAATATTGTTGTTCATTAAAAAACTCTTTGTTTCTCTTACATTTTTTCTGTTATTTTCGTTTTTATTATTATATTAATATTTATCGTTTGGATGGAAATCAAGAGTAAAAATTTGATTGGGTTATACCCTTTCAATGAACTTTTTAAAATGCAAAACATTCTATGATGACTACACCGCTCATGGAAGAGTAATTCATCATAGTAATTGATCAAAATAAAACCATATTCACTTAATTATTTAGAATCAATGAAATAATATAATTAGAGCATTATTATTTCTGAATTGTGTTTTTATATTGAATGAATCTAAGCAAGAAATTGACCAATTCACACAAAAATACATGAGTTCGATAATTGGGTGAATTGTTAGAGTGCGACCTTAATCAATAATACCAAACCACATGAGATTAATTTGTAGAGTAAAATTATAATAATAAAATCAACTAATCCTCATTTCAAGAATCTATATGAACCCTAATTTATCACTAACCATAATCTAGTATTGTAATTACAATCAACACAGGGTGCTACAATTTCATCTTCTGAAACAATCATAGGGTTCAATTCATTTCATCATTGTGGTTACGTTAAATCTCATAGGGTTTGAGGGTTAGAATATTTGTGGATCATAATTAAGTGGATTTTAATTTAAATGATAATGAATAATAAGTATGTGAAGAGGTATATTTATTTTGAATTATTTTAAAAATAGTTTTATGAAAAAATCTTCTTGTTGTGTTTTGTTAACTAATTATCATTTCAAAAACAAGAAAAAAATATTCTTCTAGAAAAATAATGTATTTTATTTTATAAATGTCAAACCCCCCATCCCTATATGTATTTTTCTTCCCTTTTATTTTATTTTCAAAATACATTTAATATGTTTTTAAATTACTTTCTCCTTTGAGAGATGACCTTGGTCGGCCTCCCTACTGCACCTAAGTACCCAAAAATCAAAAAATTTTTGAGACCACCCACGACAGTTCCATTCAAAATTTCATTATTTATAGGGAGGAAAGTAAATTATTTCAACCATTTAAAGGTATTTATTTTATTTTTATTATCTTCTCTTCTTCAATTATTTATTCCATCTTTTCCCAATATGGGGGTTTTCTTCTTCTTCTATTGTTTTTTTCTTCTTCTTATTTTTTAGACCATCAACTCAAACATATAAATTTGATGTTGTTATGGCCCAACATTATTATATTCATTTTTATATGATCTATGACATGAAATAATCCTGAGGATCTTTTATATCTTATCCCTGAGATTGAGCACAGTCTTCGGGCTTGAATCTGACATTCTGAATCTACGAGATGTTTAAACATTCTAATAGTTAGATAATTCATCCATTCTGGTAACATTTAAATAGGATGAAAATTTAAATAAAACATAAAACAACAACAAATGGCTTTAAAAATAATAATGAACTTTATAAAACCATTCATGAATTGGTTGTCCCTAACTTTAACATTCATCCAAATTGTATTGCATACCCAAACCTCGAATCGAACATTCAATTGAAATCTAGGTTGATTCACCTTCTTCCAAAATTTAATGGATTATTTGGCGAGGATTCAAAAAAACATTTCAAATAATTTAATGTGGATTGATCTACCCTAAAACCAAGAAATGCATCTCAAGATAAAATAAAACTAAGAGCATTCCCCTTATCAATTGATAGAACAATAAAAGTCTAGATGTTTTATATACAACCTAAAGATGTATCATTTTGGAACGATTTGAAATTTATTTTCATGCATATATGTTTTCCAACATAAAGGACCACTTCTATTTAAAAATAGATCTTAGGAATCAAATAATCCCAAGGGTAGTCAATGTATTAGCCCTGGGAGCGATTCAATATTTTGTGTGCAAGCTTCCCACATAACCAAATTAGTGAGAAACTACTCATCTGGTACGTCAATGAAGGACTCACAACTATGGATAGAATCATGGTGGATGTTGTAGTTGGAGGGGAATTGGTCGAAAAAACACAAGTATATGCACATGCGTTGATCGACCATATGGAACAAACCTCCCAACTATTTTGCGATCGATGTACAACACATATTAGAGGATTACATTAGGTATGTTCTTCTTATCATGAAATTCATTTAACTGATACGATGATAGAATAATTGTCCACTGTGAAAAGACAATGGATTTGTCTCAAAAGACATCCCAACCCTCTACTACAAGGCCTTGTGACATTTTCACTGAAACAAACCACCCAACGGACTGTTTCCTCCAACTATAAGAGACAGAAGACAACATGACAGTATTCCCAGGGAGAACATATCAACAGCAAGAAAAACCTCATCCCTGGAAGAAGTATGATTTTCTAGCTCCGACATACATCCAATGAAGGGAGGATAAATTAGAAATGAGGTATGACTCTGGGCTACAACTAAATCCCCCTTTTCAAAAAAACATCCAACAACCTCCGCCTTACCGAAGGGGTTTCCTACAACCAAAAAGAAGATTAAAAGCTCAAGCATCAACAAACCAACCACTTGAGAATTCTCAACCAAAGGTATATTATAAAACTGATGATATGTTGATAGAAATTATTCATAATCAACATAATGAGATGAAGAGTCAAGGTTCAGAGTTGAGGGAGTTGAAGACACAAATGATCTAGATTACCCCCTCCCTCCATGAACTTGTATGTAAGATATTTGGAAATATTCTTTCACAACCTACTCCAAATACCAAAGGGAATGTCAGTTCTATCACATTGAGAAGTGGGAAGAAAAAAACTGATACAGTTTCACCTACCATTCCACCAAGATTCACCTCAACCCTGGAGAAGCCCCTTTCTCTTCCAATTGATGAGAAACCTAAGGAGAAAGATAAAGGTAAGAAAAAGATTGATGATTTTCCTCCTAAACCCCATCCATTTCTAAATATAATTCTACAACCCAAGAAGATTAATGTATAGGTGAAGCAAAAACAAGTTTTGGATACATTCAAGAAGGTTGAGATCAACATACCTCTATGTGAAGCCATTAAAAAAATAAAAGGGCATTCCAAATTCTTAAAATAACATTGTACCAATCAAATAGTGATGAAGGGAATTTAGAGGATCAAACATTGAAAGAATTCATCCCCATTCATTACACCAAACCAAGAAATGAGATCAAAATTCAAGGATCTAGGTAACTTCACCATCCCATGAACCATAGGGTAGTTACACTTTTTTGACACTTTATGTTATTTGGGAGCTTCCATAAATCTGATACCTCACAGTATATTATCTTTTGTATAGGTTGGTGAGTTGAATACAACAACAGTAGTGGTGTTGTTGGTGAATAGAGCTATAACATATAGAGTTAGAGTCCTTGAGGTTGTACATGTTTGTGTAAGAGACATGAAATTTCCAGTATATTTATATGATCTTAACATAGAGGATGATCTGGTACATTCTAATTATCCAATTATCATAGGTAGGCCATTCCTCAATACTGAAAAACCAATAATAAATGTTTATGAGGGTACACTCTCCAGTATGTTTGGAGATGAATTTGTAATATTTAATGTTATAAACTCCATGAAGTACCCCTTAGAGGACCATTCTACTTTTTTTATCTCCCATTTTGAACCATCAAATAAAAACCCCATATATTTTGACAGTTCTATTCAGTGAGATATTATGAGTATTGATTCTAGTTTGATGTCTCAGAGCACTTCCACACCTATTTCAATTGAAATAACCTATCATAGATTATATTTGGAAATGGATTCAGATTCTGACCATACTCACTCGGATTATGACTTGGCTATTGTGTATGCTTATTTATTTGATGCATTATTATCTGATTTTGATGATGTCTATTCTGATACTGATGTTCTTTATGAACATATTTATTTCCCTTCAATTTTTCAATCCATACTGTACCCCCTTCATTATAACTCAATCCATTGTGACCAAATCTCAAATACTCATACTTGTTAAGGGGTGATAAATTACCTGTAAAAATTTCTAACAATCTCCCTTTTGAAAAGGAAGAAAAATTTTTGAATCTTTTGAGAGATAACATCTGGGTTACAGAGTGGACCTTGGATGACATATCAGGTATTAGAACCTCTATTTTAATGCAATGGAATCTTCTAGAGGATGGGGATAAAATAGTTAGGCATCCCCAAAGGAGACTAAATCTAACTGTTTTGGATGATGTTAAAAAGGAAGTTGAAAAATTGTTCAGGGTAGGTATAATTTATCCCATTTCAAATTTCCAGTGGGCAAGACCTATTCATTTTGTTCCTATGAAAATTTTTATTTCTATTATTAGGAATGATAGAGAGGAGTTAGTTCCAATGATGGTGAAAGATAGTTTGGTTGTTCGTTTTGATTATAGGAAACTAAATCAATCCAATCGCAAGGACCATTTAACCCTCCCATGTTTTATCATATTCTTGAGAGATGAGCTGGGAAAATGAACAATTGTTTCTTGGATGGATTTTATGAATATTTTATGGTTTCTATTGCTCTAGAGGATCATGAGAAGATAAAATTCACTTGTCCATTCAAAACATTTTCTTACCGAAGGATTTCATTTAGACTATGCAATGCCCCAGGTACCTTCTAGAGATTCATGGTGAGTATTTTTTCTAATTTTCTTGAGACCATAATGGAGTTATTTATGGATTATTTTATAGTGTATGGATCTTCATTTGATGATTGTATATCTTGTTTGGGAAAGGTGTTGAATTTTTGTATTGAGAAGAATCCGTTCTGGAGCTTTGAAAAGTGTCATTTAATGGTAGAGCATCGGATTGTCTTAGGGAATGTAGTAAGAAAACATGGGATAGAGGTTGATAGATCTAAGGTATATATTATTTCATACATCATATATCATTCATGTGTGTGTGATGTAAGATATTTACTAGTTCATGTAGGATTTTATCGGTGCATCATTACAGATTTTTGTGAGATTTATCGTCCAATGTCACGATTACATAAAAAGGATTTTGAATTTTTATTTGATTATTGTTGGATTAATTACTTTGATGAGATTAAATAATTTCTGACCACTCCACTGATCATACATCCCACATGGTGGGGCATTCCGTTTGAGCTGATGTGTGATGCTTCAAGCTTCACAGTAAGAGCAGTCTTATCATAGAGGGAAGAGGAACGTTCACATGTTATTTACTATTCTTCTAGGATGTTGAAGTTGACCTAATGAAACTAAAACCATTGAGAATGTGTTTCTTGATGTCATATTCTATTTAGATAAATTTTGTTCATATTTATTGGGCTCTAAAGTTCTATTTTATGACCATGTAGCTCTGAGGTACCTCTTGATGAAGTCAGACACAAAGCCTAGACTCATCTGATGGATGATCCTTCTTCTAGAATTAGATATTGAGATAATGGAAAAGAAGGGGAAAGAAAACATGTGGGTAGACCACATGAGTAGTATTACTCACATATTAGAGGTTGACACCTTGGACTATGTACTACTTCAGGACACTTTCTTCGATGACAATCTTTATGCACTATCAGGTACACATCCTTGGTATTATAATTTCATTAAATTCGTTGTTTCCTCTGAAATTCCTTAATGTTTAAAGAATAATAATATCCAAAAATTAATTAGTGAGTCTAGATTTTTAGTTTAGGAAGATCCCTACATATGGCGTATGTGTAGCGATCAAGTTATTAAGAGGCGCATTCATGATCAAGAGTTTTAGTCTATTCTATATTTTTTCCACACACTTTCATGTGGAGGACAATTTGGACCCCAAAAAATATATTGAAAAGAATTAGAATCTTAATTATATTTCCCTAGCTTGTTCCATGATGCTCGTTTTTTTTTGTAATTTCATCTCACATTTCCAACAAACTGTGAACATTTTTTAGAGACAAAAAATGACACAATAACCCACACTATTCTCTGATATTTTTTTATGTCTGCGGCATTGATTTTATGATTCCTTTTCCTAGTTCATTTGGATTCTTTTACAATTTAGTTGAGGCTGAATATGTTATCAAAGGGGTGGAGGCCATGGCCACCAAATTGATGGTTCCCATATTGTAGTGGAGATTTTCAAGGAACAGTTTATCTATAGGTTTGGAGTGAAAAATGCCATCATCAGTGACTACTATACACATTTTTTTAATCAAAATATAGCTTCCCTCCTTTGGAATTATGGGGTGACACAAAAAAACATTAACACCACACCACCGCTAAACATATGTCTAGGTTGAGGTTTCAAATCTAGACTTGAAAAAAAATTTGGAGAAAACATTGCATCCAAATAAGAAGGATTAGAGCAGGCACATTGATGATGCACTGTGGGATTATAAAACAACACACAATACCCCCATCAGTATGTCCCCATTTTAGATTGTTTTTGAAAAATCTTTTCATCTCCCCTTGGAAGTCGAACATAGATCATATTGGGATATAATGAAATGCAACATGGACATAGCGAAAGATGGAAATCAAAGGTAGATATAAATTAAAGAGTATGAGGAGATTCAATTGTCATTATATGAGAACTCAAGCCTCTATAAGGAATTTTCAAAAGCAGCACATGACAGAATGATCCAACAAAGGTAATTTCATGCGGGAGAAAATTTTTTACTCTACAGTTCATGACTAATGTTGATGCAAGGTAAATGACATTCCATATGGTTAGATCCTTATATTGTGTCTGATTGTTTTCCTTATGATGTAATATACATCTCAAAAGAGGGAACAAGTAATATATTTATAGTCAATGGGAAACATTAGAATAAATAAATTGAGGGGTTTCCTACTGATGCATTTGATTTCATCACACTGCATGACCCCATTATTACTCGAAAATATCATGATGTTCCTAAAATTTTCACATTTATATTAATTTTCCTATTTAAAATTATATATTTCATGTCCACATATCATCTCATAGCTTCACATTGAGGAAAATGAAATATTTTATGTGTGGGGGAGGGGAAAATATTTTTGATTATATATTTATGTTTTTCATTTGGGTGTTTTATGTGTGTTTTTTGTTATGTTTTTGGTAAAAAATTACAAAAACAAAAATAAATAAACAAATAAATTTTCATTCGATGGGATGATAAGAATGACAAATATTTCATTATTAGGGGTTGTTTTATTATAAAAATGAATGTCATCAATGATATGATTGGTTGTGTCATTATAAAACCTTTTAGATTATGAAAGCATTATTTGGGATATTTGTTCATTGTAAATTGTGTCATTTATTTATCCACACAATTTTTCACCCAACCAATAGTTGTGAAAATTTTCCAACTCAATTTAATTTATATAAAAGTTAGCTAATAAAATTTATCTTACATCAATGGTTGGTTCATTCATTTATTTCTCTTTTGATCAATTTTATTACCGTACAGAACTGACCTATTTGTGTGTACCTGATATCCGACTGTTAGACGTCCTAAAAAAATAAAAAAACCAATCAAAGAAAATATTTATTAATAAATAGGGGAGTGATAAAATGTACAACACATGTGGATATCTAGGTCAGGAGCTTAAGGTTTGACTTTTGAGAATGCATAAGTGAGTGGGTCGTGAAATATGATTGCAATGGAATATAGAATACATTCAGTGAATTATACAAGGTATGTAGAATTACATTAATTGACTTGATTATACTGAATAGAGGGTGGAGATATAAGCATGAAAATTTTGGCACACACACACGTGGGGAACTAATGGCATGGTGTACCCCTAACTTGATTTTCAATGATCAGTGTCATTAATCTTACATGATTTTTTTAAACACTTTTTGAGACAATGGATTTCTAATTTATTGATATTGACTCCTGATAGTAATTTTACTTTTCCTATACTATCACTATGGATTGTGTAATTTGAACATGTATAGCATGTCCCAAATTCTTTTGGGGATACATGATAAGTGAATTTTCCATGATTACAAAAGGGTAAGTGTGAGGGAGTTGATAAAACAGAATTTAATTGTGTATTTCATTGATAATTAATGATATATTTTAATCCCCTTGTATTACAGGTGTAGATTTATAAAATATTTGGGATAAGATCATTCATTTGAAAATTTGATGAAAATTTCTGTTTTTCCCTTTAATGTGCATTGTAGTAATTCAGACATAAAAATTATTAAATGTATTATTTGAACATAAATTCTTTTAATTGTGTTTTTTAAATAATGAGATTAAAAATTCATTCAGGTAATTGGAGATAAATAGTGAATTTGAATAGAGTAAAAGGACCATGGTTTCAAAGATGGTCTGGACTCGCTATATTGGAAATCAGTTCAATATTTGGGCTATAAACTCTTCTTCCATGATTGGATTGGGCCTAAATTTAGAGAGGATCTCTGGAACAAAATTTATCATAAATAATACTTCTGGAAGGATAGATAGGTCAGGAGTTATTAATGTCAAAAAGGCGGTGCAACGTGGAATAAAATATTAGGCCAAATTCACTGAATCAAACTTGAAACCACATGTAACATATCCCCTAATTCTTTAAATGTGTTTTTGTATCATTTTTAGACAGTTTAAAGTGACAAAGATGGTTGGGAGTAGAACATAATTGGTTCGATACCATTTCAATTCACAATTGGTGGTGGGAAGCAACCAATCTAAGATCTCCTCCAAAATGCAATTTTCCACTTATTTTTTGTAATATTGTTTTTATTTTAATAAACAATTTGTTTGTCTTCCATTTCTTTTGTTATTTTAATTTTTCATCTTCTATTAATCTTAATATTTGGTCTATAAATCAAGAGTATAAATTTCATTGGGTTATACCCTTTCAACAACCTTTTTCAATTGAAAAACATTTCTACGATGACTACACCACCCATGGAAGAGTAATTCCAATTAGAAATCGATATAACTCTAACCATATTCACTTAATTTTTTGAATAAATGAAATAAATTAATTTACAGGTTACGCTTAGTTCATTTTGTTTTTAAATTGAACAAAACTAAAAAATCAATTGAACAATTCACACAAAAATATGGGAGGTCGAGTATTGTGTGAATTGTGAGAGTGAGACCTTAATCGGTAAAAAAACACATTAGATTAATTTGTAGATTTAATATATAATATCTAAACTAAATTCATTCTCATTTACACAAATCGATTTGTTCCCTAATTTACAGCTAACCATAAACTAGAATTGGAATGATAATCAATGCATTGTGCTACGATTACATGTTCTGAAGCTAGCCTATGGTCCAATTCATTCATCGTTGTGGTTAAGATAACTACCATAGGGTTCAAGGGTTAGAAAAATTAAGAGATCATAATTATGAATATTTTAATTTGAATGATAATGATTAATAAGTGAAGATGTAGATTGAAAACATTTATTCTTTTTAAAATAGTTTTGTAAAAAATTATTCTCCTTGTGTTTTATTAATAAAATTTCATTTAAAAAACCAGAACAAAAAAACAATATTCTTTCAAATAACTTATTATTATTATTTTATAAATATCTATCCCACCCACCCTTTAAATTTTGTTTCATCCCTTTTATATTATTTTCAATATACCATTAATATGTTTTTAAATTAATTCCTCCTTTGAGAGACAGATTTGATAAACCACTCTACTAAACCAAAGTACCCAAAAACCACACGTAATTTGAGAGAACCCATGAAAACGATTTTCTTACTGCCATGTGTCCTCAGGTTAGGGCGAAGAATCCTTTTGTCCTATCACCTGATACATTGCTGAAGGTTTTGTCTTCAACTTATTGATCAAAGGTTATTCATGATAAAATATTTTGTTCAAAACTCAGACCATGACGAACATCCTTCAGGGTGATTTTGTATCCAACATTTTTCTTGACTTGGATATCACTCGGGAAAAAAATCTCCACTGATGTTGAATTCCCCATCCGGAATACACCAAAATCACTAGTTTCATAGTCATGAAATACTCACAATATGGAGTGATGTGGTATGATGTTTTAGTATTGACCACTCATTCGGTGTCCCATCCTTATGAAAGAAAGCATGTCTCTTCTTTATCTTTAGAGTAAATCACAACTTATTTGGTTATTCTCACATGCGCATATTCATTTATTCTTTGTTGGTTGCCACTTTAGTCTTTTTCCTATAGAAACATAAGATATTTCTTCTTCACGTGTCTCTCCATGCCACGGTGGAATCATTTGTATGTTGGAATCCTTCAATATATGGACCTTACTCTACTCTGTATTTTACCTCTACAGCCTACCCCTTGTCCACCTCCATTTATTCTCCCTCGATTCTCTAGGATGATATATTTCGTTTTGTTGTAACTTGCATCCCTTTTTCGAGCCTCTTCATTGAATAGTTCATCGTTTACCATTACCATGGTATGTTTTCTTTTTACCACTAAATTGTTGAGGGACACCACCAATGTATCCCAGCTATTGGGGAGTGTGGAAAGTGGGTGGTTCACCTAATCTTCATTAGATAGAGCCATAACTGCATCCAACAATTGATTCACCACCCTTTGAAACTCACTTGTGTATTCAGCTAAAAATATTCCACATTTTAGTAAAAGATTCAGCAACAACTCTAACAAGAGAATCCTATTTTGAGCGGTATATGACTAATATGTATTCTCTACCTGAATCCATTGTTCATATGCACTATTCTATTAATAAACATCGTGATGGGTGTTGTGATCGATCCATAAAATGATTTGACCGATCATCTTCTTGTTCAACCTCTTCCCCTAAAAATCCTTGGTGGTATCGGGTTTGGTTCCCTTACATTCAATGGGGTAAAATAGGTATTTAGAATTTAGTTGATCTCCCATTTAAGACTATTTAATGGAGTAGTTTGAAAAAGTCAACATGGTCATCCCTCCCATGGATGGTCCCTCCATTTAATTTCAATTCTGTAAATATTGGAGTAGAATTTTGAAAAATAGTGTGTATCGTTTTAGACCAAGTTCCACTAAACCAAGTTCCCTGAGTCGGAATTCCACATGACGTCATGCACGCCTCCCCATACCCCAAAGGTTGCTTAATAGTAGAAAGAGTCTGATGAGGTATGTGGGGAGACTATACCGTCTTTACTATAGTAAAAAAATAGAAATCAATATAAATAATACCAAAGTAATAATGATCAACAACCATGCATCATATAATCAATTCTCCAAAATGAGTAAATTCTTATGAACATACATATAAACGCGCCATGTCGCACTAGTGTCAAGTTCAAAAATAAAACAAAAATTAGACAATAATACAATCCCCAAAATGGGTCTCGATGTTATGTCTGGTCACCTCATCCATGCTCCACCACAACACCCATATCATCCATCTAATATAGCCCTTTCCCTTATCATAATCCACAAGCATGAAGTCTTCTCTCCTACCTAATGGTGGTCGGAGTAGGGTGTGAGTGAAAATCAGTAGGCCACCACCAATGGTGTCTACAATAATATCCAATTTAATTATAGTGTATGAGGATGTACTGTGAACAATATCCAATTAGCAGATAAAACATGTTTAATTATTTAACAATATTTGAATTAACCACATTTTATCTCAAAACCAAGGGGTACCCCTACCCATCAAACATGGTTCAATCCATTACCGGGGACTGAATAATTATAAAAAGGAGTGAAGAACTTTACATCATAGGGGCATTAATTTATCAAGTCAATTTAATAATGTAACTTGTATCATCAATCTAGGTACCCATATCATGTCCATACATTAGGAGCATGGAGCATCAGTATGAAATCCTAAACCATATGATACATTTCCTGGCACTAGAGAATTTTTTAGGCCAAATCCAAGGAAGAGTATCTTCGGTCTACTGTCCCAACCACACCATTTATCATTTATTCTATGGTTCATCATCGATGTCATCTTTAACGAACAATATTAACAATGATACACCTTTTCATTTACCACATTAACAAGGTTCATTAAATTCAACACTTTACTAAATTCCATTACTAGACCATTACATAATTTAAGAAAAAATAAAAAAATTGGTCACTATTTAAAACCATTTACCAACATGGACATGACACATTAACCATATATCACATTTACCCAATAACAAGCCATAACTAATTTAACTTCTGCACGTTAATAAAAACAACCCCTTATTCTGTGTTAACAATACACACAAAATTTATAAGATTTAATGTCATAAACCCTTTAAAATTTCATTTCGCAACACATTTTTCAATATCAAATAGAGTGGCACACCCCATGGGTGACCATATTCCCTGTCAAATCATCCTCAGTGGATCCATCAAAGATTGTGAAGTTTCCAAGAAAATATTTTAAATAGCCAATTTATCATTTCATGAAAATGAATTAAATGAAAAACACAACGACACGAAATTATAACTTAATACACCGGAATAAACATTAATACTCTGGGATATATATTATAGACCGCCTACCTCATGTTTGTAGGAAATCGCTTGATTAAAATAGACATTGATTCAATCTCAAACAACCATCTACACCCAAACATTGAATCTACTAAAACAACAATGGATTAGGGATTTATATAGAGAGAAAAATCCCACCAAGGTTATTAAATAAAATAGAAGAAAGTGGTATGGTAGACTCACTATAATCTTTAATTCTCAATCAACTATGTTTCAAACAACCTTAGACTGGTAGAGAATCACCGAAGAAAGAGAAGGGAGGACCTAATTCTTCATAGTAACAACTAGAGGCAACGAGGGGAATAACAGTAGGTAAGGGTTATTAAATCATGAGGGGAAAAATTTAAAATTATCCTCCTTTTTTGAGGTTAATAGTTTAGTTGCATGGTTGGCCAAACCATGCACCCAATGTGTGGAATCCTATATCGAAGAGGGGGAATGGGTCGCAAGATTTTCTAGGGAGACCACATCTTTCAGAAAACTATGTAGAGGATGTGCATCTGGCTCTATCCAATGACACATGGTTTCCAGGTTCCCCTTGCACAGTTTTCAAATGTGAACCACCGCTATAAGATACAAAATTATGGTAAACGATTAGTACTAATGATGATCCAACCATGCACCCAACACATTATAGCTTATTTTCTTCCTTTTTCGTGTCACTAACTCCCTAAGACACCCCTGAGACCCCTCAAACTCTGAAGAAACATTTCATTAACCAGTTTAAATGGGTTAAACTAAAAAAACAAATTATAAACTACCTCCATGAAATGTTAGAATCTTACAGCCTCCCCATGATATAACAATCATCGTCAAGCGGGTCTCCCTAGCATCACTAAGACTCAAATGTAAAAAGGTCATTCCATTGGGGATGCATATCTGTCACCCTCTACATAATTTCCTCCTGAACCTGGTAATGTTTCAACAATACTCAGACTAAAGGCATAGTCCTACCGCCCAAAAACGTCTCACTATGATGCATAGTACGAACTAGATGCACTTCCTCGGACACAACAACATTAATATCAACATCATTATTATCAATCAAATGTGATATATTGGTGTTCTACATTTTGAATAGTGAAACATGAAAAATTTCATGCATTCTTTTATACCACTATGGAAGAGACAATATGTATTACACCGGTCTAATCCTATCAAAACCCTCAAATCATCCCACGTATATGGGAATAAACATTCCCTACCTCTGAATATAATAGTGCCCCAATCATGGAAACACATGATGGAACACATGGTCACCTACTGAAAACTCCACAAGCTAATGACGTCAATCAACTTATGATTTTAGTATTCTGTAATATGTAACCATATGCTTCTAAATCAACTGAACATGCTCCAATGTCTCCTGCACGAGACTCGGTCTCAATAAATTAGATTTAGCCACTTCCATCTAACACTAGGGTGATCGACATGGCCTAGAATAGATTTTCTCTTATGGTTTCATTTGTATAGTCATATTATAACTATTTATATATGTGAAATCAACAGGCACTAAGTGTTTCTCCCAAGATCCACTGAAGTCTAGGACACATGACATCAACATTTCCTCTAGCACATAGATATTATGTTCTGATTTCCCATATATCTATGGGTGGAACGCTGTACTCAAAAACACCTAAGTACCCAAATCTCTCGGTATCCTCTCTATAAGAAATATGTTAAACCCATATAATGGTATGAAATAATACTATGAGGTACCACATGAAAATGGACCTTTTTGATCATAAAGTGTTACATTTATAACTTTTCATATAGCCAACTCTTTCTCATTGTACTAAAGATGATGTCAAGATGTTAAGCGTGATCGTCATGAGTTTGGGAGTACCCCTGGATTTCAAAAAAAACTAAAAAATGATCTAGGTAAGGATGAATGATTTGGTTTGTCAAATACATAAACCTTGAAGACACGTTCTTCATCCCTAATGACATTACGATGATCTCATTCAAACCATACCTACTTCAAAAAGTAGTATGTGTTATATCAGAAGGTATCACCCCCAACTAATGATAACCAAATCTCTAATTAATCGTGTAAAACATGTTGCAACCCCTAATATGATCGGTGATATCATCAATCTATGGAAGATGATATTATTTATTAACCTACATCTGATTAAATTTCAAATAATTAACATGTAACAAAAAGTTTCCATCATACTTGTTAGAAAATAAAACTTATGAAACCCACAGTGATGTACATAGGCAGATAAAAACCTTATCATCTAATTCCTTCGACAGAGTGTTAAAAATATGATGATCTGGTGGTTCCATTCTATACAGTATAATATAAACTGGATCATCTCCAGGAACTAGCTCAATCATGATATCAACATATCTCTTAGGTGGTAGCCCTGAGAATTTATTATGAAACACATCCGGAAACTATTCCAAAATAAATGTAATGTCATCACACTCCACTCCCTCTTCATCAAGAATAATAATTTACTACTGGTCCCTAAGATCATACAATTTTAGATGAATTGTACTTGCACGACCTACCAAGATATCCCATTTCCCAAGATGGTCATAAGTTTCACCTTTAGGAGCTCTGAATTTCACTCTCCTATTATAACAATCAATGCGATCCTAGTATATAACCAAATAATCCATCCCTAGTACCCGGAAAAAATCTGTCATCTTGAGAGCTTACATGTCCTAAAGGATATGATACCCACAAACCTCAAGGGAACTCTCTTTACATGGATGAATACCATCCGATCAGAACTCCAACGATGTTTTGATTGACATAACCCCAAAAATAGTCCATATCTAGACCAAAAAAACATACAAACATGGTAGATACGAATGAATGTGAGGATATTGTAAAAAATTAATCACTACAAAGTGTATAATATATAAGAATCGTACCTTGAATAGTTGGTGGTTCATCCTCACTACATCTAGACGTAGGCTGAACTGTATGCAGCTGACCCAACCCTCTGCCCTAAACTCTTGTATAGGCCCCGTTCAATGCACTTTTATTCTAAATATGGAATATCATTCCTTGAAGATCCATATCTACCACCATTACTAGTATGGATAATAAAACTCTAAATGTATGCCTTGTAATGGGTAGTATACCCCCTTCATCACATTTCACTTATCTTGATCCTCCATCAATGCCCACCTAGTGAGGGTTCCTATGAAACATTTATACATGTCCCATCCTACCGCATTCTCAACACTCGACAGCTGGTTGGGTAGACTGACTATCCATGTATCCGGACAATCCACATTGAAAATAGATCACCCAGTCACTACTATAAAAGGACGATCCTCTACCCTGGCTACTCTCTCTACCACCTCCTTGGGGAAATATCTCAAAAATATGCTTCCTAATATAAGAAGTCACACCACTAGATTTCATAGTTTAAACCTTATGTCCACCACTAGAAGACTCTTTTAGATTCCCATTATAATGAATGTAATGATCCATCACTGCAGAAAAACTCTTTAAATGAAATTTATTCAACTAGGAATTGATATCACATCTATGCATTTTCATAAAATGTATCCCTATTTCTATAAATCCCCTTACAATTCTGAAAAAAGAACCGAAATTTTGTGATGTGGACAACATGATCCATCACATACATAGTCCCCTGATTAAACCTTATAAATTCCACATATCTCCCCTATGATATGATATCTAGATAGTAGTGTTTCAAATTATTCCTAAAAATTCTTCTTCAACATTCCATCATCCTACTTAGACTAAATCTACATATCCCACGAGCAATATTCTTCTCCTCAAAACATATATGAAGCCAACATGACCCTCTAATCTAGAGGAGTATGTAAGTGGTCAAGAATAATTTTCACAGACTATATCTAGAACATTTCTCCAAGAGGTGTACCCTCATAAAAAAATTTATTAGGATTTCACAATTGAAAATCTTGATTTAAATCAATCATATATGGTATTATCCTCCCGGGTTCTCTCTCCAAAAACTATATAAAACTATTTTAGATCTCATGGAAATTCGCTCTCTGCAAATTACTCATAACCAACAGGGGTTGTAGTCCCATTATTGATGGAGCATTCTTGGAGATCTCCTCTAATCTCTCAACTGGTAACCATCATCACAGTGACAAATCTATACAATTCCAAACACACATATGAAATCACATAATATACAGTTCTCAAAATTTTCAAAAAAGAGGGTTCACTATTATCCATAAACAACCCACACAACATACACTCTCCCAAAAATTATAACCACATTTTTTATCACCACCCTAAACCATAACTATTTGGGGTCATTCCTAACATGGGGTAAACAAAATAACATAATCAAAAGCCTTCCATTTCACACTATTTCAATAATTTCACTTTCAAACAACTCAAATATTACTCATTTAGGAACCATTTTAACCATTTCAATTAGTCACTTTTCAAATTATACAATTTTAAACTTCTTTATTGAGAAGTATTTTCTTAAAAGCACAAGAAAACCATAAATGTGTTCCCATTTCCCATGAACCACCATAATATATTTTTTGGTTAGTACATAATATGATGCATTTCATATAAATCCTAAGTGCCTACAATGATGTATTCATATACAAACCTCATTCCATGACAGTCCATGACAAAAATCTAAATAAACAAAAACATCACACACCAAGTGTATCACCCAATATGATATAACATCCAACTATAACAAGAGAAAAATAAGAACAATAATCCCACCATGGGTACATGGGAATCCCCCCGAACATGGTACATCTACTCCCATGTGTGAGATCATTTCCAAGGCTCGACAGACCCTATAATCCCAAATACTATCCCAAAATAGTAAAATCATAGAAAATAAAATGCCTTGATATCACATTGTAACATCCTGACCTCAGGTTCATTAAATTTGGTTCCCCGATCATATTCACCACATGACCTTAGGAACTCCTCCCCTGATCTAGTCTTCCACATGACATCATTTGTTCCTCCCCATATATTAGAGTATTTTGACTAGCAGCAGGGGTCTAATGAGGTACATGGGAAGACTATATCCTCTCTACCTGAGTAAAATAATAGAAGAAATATATATAAATAATGACCATATATTAATGATCAATAACCATTCATCATTAATCAATTCCCCAAAGAGATTAAATCTCCATGATCATACATACAAACATTTCATGTCATACTAGTGTCATGTTCCAAAAGAAAAATAAATAAGACACTAATACAATCCCCAAATCGGTTCCTAGTATAATTCATGATCCTTTCATTCATGATTTTCCCCGACTCACATATTATCCATCTATCATAGGCTTTTTTACCATATCGTATCCTAAAACCATGATGTCTTCTCAGGTACCCAATAGAGGCTTGAGTTGGGTATGAATACAACTCAGTAGTCCACCACCAATAGTGTTTACAACAAAATCTAGTCCAATAATAGTGCATACATATATACCATAGAAATAGATATGTTTTAGATAAAACATGTTTAATTATTTAACTAAATTTAAATTAACCAAATTTTATCATGATTCCAAGTGGCACTCATACCCATCAAAGCTACCCCCACCATTTTTTGTCAACTAAATAATATACAAAGGTATTCATCCACATTACATCATAGGGGAATTAATTTATCAAATCAATTTAACATTGTACCCTAGAGAATCAGTCTAGGTACCCATATCATACCAATATTTTGAGATATTAGAGCATTAGTCCAAAATCCTAACCCATACAATACAATAGTGGATCCTAGAGCATCATTCTGGCCTGACCTAAATGAGATAAGCCTTAGTCCAATCTCCAAACCATTCCATTTATAATTTATTCCTAGGTTTATCAGCATCGACCTTTTTAACCAATAATAATAACTAGGGTGCACCTTTTCATTTATCACATTACTAAGGATCATTACATTTAACAAATTACTAAATTCCATAACTAATCCATTTTATCTAATAATAAAAAATGTTGCCATCAGTCAACCATTCAAACCATTTACCCCGATGTACATGCCTTTTTGATCATTTATCACATTTACCAATTAATATTTCATAACTCACATAATAATTTAAAGATAATCTATATATCCCCTTATTCCATTCTAACAATCCAAACATAATTTATATGGTTTAGTATCATAATCCCTTTATATCATCATTTCAAAACAAATTTTATCATATCAAAGGGAGAGGAACACCCCATAGGTGACTATATGCCCAATCCATTATTCCTCAACAGATCCAATGGGAATAGTGAGGGGTACACCACATCTTTTAAACAATCAATTTATCATTTCATAATAAATAATACTTTTTTAATCACAACAACACAAAATTACAACCAAATACATATGAATAAACATAAATACTATTGGATTTAACATGTAGACCACCCACCACAGGTTCATAGACAACCGTTCTCTTTAACAAAGCCCTTGATTCGAGACAAATCAACCCTCGATGCTAAAACTAAGAATCTACTAGAAAAAAGGGTTGAGAACATTATAAGGAGAGAAAACATCTCACCATTGTTCTTCTTAAAAATTTAATAAAAAGGACTAGTAAACTCACTCATAGCATTGATTCAAAACCAAAGGTGCTTCAAATGACCCATGATTGTGGGACAATCACCATTGAAGGAGGTGGGATGCCTTGGTTCATTACTCTACCGGTCGGAGGAGGAGAGGGGAATAAATATTTTTATGGTTTTTTAAATCTAATGTAAAAAATGAGACCCCCCCACCACCCTTAAAAAGGGGGGTGGTTTGGTCGCACTGTTGGCTAAACCATGCACCAACCATGTGATACCCTCTATCCATGCGAGGTCCTATGTATTATAGTTTTCATGGGATCTGAATTGTTTATAAAACCATGTAGTGGCCATGACTCTAGCTCTGTCCAATTCCACACATTTTTCAGGGCCCCTTGTATATTTTTTCAATCGTGAACCACCCCTACATACTTTACAGTTAAGGAATATGGCTAGTACTAACTGTTCTTCAACCATGCTCTGACCATGAACCCCACATATTATGACCACTTTTCTTCATTTCTTGTGTGCTGAAACTATGAGATACCACTGAGACTACTCCTGTTAAAAGGAAACATTTCATTAACCATTTTGAATGGGGTAAAATTGAACACTAAACAATAATGTGACTCTATAGAAGGTCAGGATCTTATATGGAGTGTTCCAATGCATCTAGAATGTTTGAAAATTGTGGATTAGACTCCTGGATCATTGAAATTGGACATCAATTTATCAAGATATAATAACATCAATTTAAATGATCGATATAAACCGATGAAGCGGCAAAGAAGTGGTGATGAAACTATTCTAATGTGGTGCACCCAAGCTGCTTCCATAATCTCTTTGGAAATGTCGTCATAATTGGAACAAAATTGTCTTATCTAGCAACGGGTGCTTTTGAAACCAAACATTGACCGAACTATGACTGAGACTATATAACTCATTTTAGATCCATTTTTATGCTATTTGAGATTTTGTAATTTCCTTGACATGAAATTTCAAAACCTTACTTAAAAACAAGTTTTTCGGAAACTTTAATATTATAGTGACTTGAAAATATCCTCCACTCACTACTATTTTTCAAAAACCTGGATCCGATTCCACTTGTTGTGATTCAATGATCATAAAGGGAGATGAATGGAGGGAGAAACTAGCCATTATTTTAGTATGAATAATGATGAGAAAAATCTTAGTCTACACCTCCCTCTATATCTCACATGGAGATCTCAGGGATCACTAAAAACATGAAGATATTGTAGCTCTCTTTGTTAGAAAAAAGGAGCTCTCTATCTCAGATGGTTCATTTCAGCAGTCTCCCCAAGTCCTCCTTATATGGGAATGGTGGGGGTTGTTAGGTTTGATAAAACTCCAACCAATCTCTCACTTACCATTGAATGCTCACATTGAGGCCAAAAAGCTGGTGTTGAACATGTATAATGTGCAGTTTCCATGTTTGAAATATTGGAATGGGGAGTTTGGAACCCCAACCAACAACTATGGATGTTGTAAAACCTACATAAAATGTTATTAACTTAAATCCTTTAAATATATAAACTAAAAAATATATATAATATATTTACAAGAGGAAAAATGGATGATACAAAATTATCTCTTTCCTAAACATAAATAAACTCATTCTCCTAGCATTGAATAGGTAAAACTAATGCATTATTTTTGAATCACATGATTCAGGATATCGATTTGACACTTATGAAGTGATCAATAATGCAGAACAAGTCTTCTATAATGGACACCAATATTATTCTATTCATATTCATGTAAATAAATAATCATATTCTTTCTTCTATTTAATAGAAATAAATGGAATGTCATTCATTATGTATCATTCATGTGGGATTCCATTGATTCATCTTCTTCTTATTCAGATAGAATAATATGTACATGTTGTAGATCGGTAAACTCGTAATTATTCTGGACCCAAATTATAATAAACTAATAATATGCAAGTCACTAATTCTTATTCAATTTTGAACTTTTACATAAAGTATGACATATCATGTCCTAGTTTCATCGTCTCAATGTTTCTTCATGAATGAATTTTGTATATAAATTGAATTTTATTATGTAAATATATCATATTTGAAAAATATGTATAATGCATGAAATAATCCATCTCCATTTTTCTGTAATGCACAAAGGCTTGAATGTTCAATTTCTTATGGATTTTTTTCACTCTTTTGTATTCTTTCACGCAAGGCTTAATACATGCATGGATTGACTAAATTTCTTAATGTGAAATTGATTACAATAATATTCTATTTTATGCAAGAACACAATGTTTCACCTTATTAATAATATTATTGTTATTATTCTTATTTTGAGACTATTAAACCAGTTTCTACAATTATCTCCTTAGTCACATATGTTAAAGTATGAAGATCATTATTCTTCTAAAAAAATAACAATGAAACAAATTCTCTACTTCCTAGAAGAATGATATTCATTATGAAACATTGTTATAATACTATCTGTAATAATGTAAATACATTGAGACAATATTACCTTCTTCTTCACATAACCAGGGTTGTTCACAATAACTTTCTTCTTTTTCACATACTCAATAATAGGTACAAAGTTCTTTATTCATATAATCTGTCTACATAACCTTCCTCACATAGTTTAATTGGAACATGGAACTCTCCATTATTTTAGTTGATCTGTGAATCCTTGCAAATGCTCTATTTTTAAATAAATGAAAAATTATCATTATGAAATATTTTTTCTATGTATCAGGGTTTTATGTGATATCCATTGATAGTTATAGTGAACCACCTCTATCTCGGTAATAATTCTTTGTCAAGAACCACATCTCATTCCATGTTGAAGATCTATTTAAGGAGATGAAGATCCTATGTTGATTTTTAATAATCTACACTTTGTTTATTAAATCGAAAATGGTGTTGTCGTTGTATAAATAGTTTTTTCCATTGTGATGGAATACATACATGCATGTGTTAAGAATTACATGAATCTTCTCATGTGCATGAATCCATGTGTATCTACAGGAATTATCAAGCTTGGAACAAAATTAACTGATGTGAAGACACACTCCAACATCATGAAACTGTTACTAGAACCTCTTAAAAATGATCGATTATATCCTCAACTTTTGTTTTTTTCTCCATTAGCTTCGTATAATATCAAATGATGGGGATCAACACTATCATGCTTGGTCTGACTGCCAAACATTATCGACACCAAAGGATAATGTGAAGGCTCATGTGTGGATAAAGATGAAGGCATGGAGTTTGGAAGATCATCAGATCAGTGATGATCAGATGTATGTGTTATGTGTGTATCTTTTTTAAATAATGGAACAATACCTTCTCCACTGGTGTACCACATCTTAATGGGACAAGGTCAACCAACCCTTAATAAATTGATCTGCAGCTTCAAAAATTCACGTTAATTTATGAGTTTGACACCAATAACACTTCAGAAACTCACCCACACTAGGCCTCACATCACATGCATGGTTCACCCTGGCACCCTCTGGGTGTTATGCACCCATTTTTCCTTTTGTTCACATTCCATACATGCTCCATGTGGGCACTATGCTCAACCTATCACACATACCACTTGCAGCTAGCTAGGTTGACCCTTTCCTATGTGGTTGAGACCTTGTGTCTGACATATGTGGTTGTGGGGATCCTTGGATGTTTATGGGTTGACCCATTTTTAATAAAAGACCACTAAAATATGTACTATGTAATTACTAAGTACTACCGACCAATTTGAAATTCCATTAACAACATAATTCTATATGAAAAATGTGTATCTATTTTTTCTTTTTTCATGGCCTTAAATCATCATCATTAAAAAAATTATTTTCATAGTATTCAAAAAAAAATCATCACTTTTCTCGATGTAGTAATATAATGAAATTTTCAAATACATCCTTCATATGTTTTGACCATTGGGAAAAATTCCTCACTCGTCAGAGTTACCAGGATAATTTTTCAAGTATGACATCCATTTCCATTAAATAAATCCATAAATATTCATTAAGAATCAATAATTCATCCAAAAACTGATCTTTGATCATCCATAGATGTAACTCAATCTTCATGAAACAAGATTTTTGAGAACCAATGAACTTCCAAGACATTTTTCTTCTTCAAGACTTATTAACATACTCATTGAAATCAAATACCATAGAAACAAAATATAGTATATTAAATATCCCCATTTTTTTCAATAATATATAAAATTCCATGACAATATGTTCATCCAATTTGATTATTTGATTTATTTATTCTCTCTACCTTGCTCATTAATAGTTTCACTTTCTCCTATCACCCTTATTGATAACTATTTCAAAGAAATTGAGACATTATGATATCATTCCTTTCATATGAAATCTGACATAAATTATTCTACTCTAAGTAATATTGGTCTAACGCATTGTTGAATATAAGAGGGGCTAATTTATATATAAATAATATCCATTATAAATTTAGAATATGATACTAAATGACATAACAAAAACAAATTCCTTCCTAAAACTCTATTCAATTGAATTCAAGTTGATAATAAAATTTTGATACTAATTGATATAATATAATTGAAATGTGTATGATACCACTTCATGGAATAAAATAAAATATATAATCTTTCATCCTAAACTCTAGCACTCATATCAAAAAACATATTAAAAATATTCAAGTATACATGGATGATTATGTACTTGAATTCAATCATGTAATACCTTCAATAACATTTTTTAATTTTATTGATTCATCTATGTTCTCCTACTTAAGATCATAATCATTTAATTATTTTTATTAAGGATAATATATTGTTCCAACATACCTCATCAATGAGTTTTTTTAACAAATACCATCTAGATATGTCATATTTGGATGAAATATAAAGATCTAGGAACCACTTGGTATACTCCCTATGAAGGGATGATCTAAATCTTCACATCATAAAGATAGATCTTTTATTTTTTTCCTTATGTATTGATTTTTATGTGAGTACTAATTCTTTCATCACTTCTATAATGGTGATTTCAAATTCTTTGATCAGCCGTGTTAGCTTTTTCATCATCATCAAGGACAGTCTTTGAAATTTTTCAACAAATAATCATCAAGATATCAATAGATCGATCAAACGAGCATGGTTACATCTATAATTAATGGAATGAATATTCTATATTACATATATGGAAATATAATATTCAAATCATTTATCCCCTAGAGTATATGAATCACCTTCAATTCCATGTATGTAATGTGAAAACACAAAGTAGATAACCATAATGTGGATATCTAATGATCTTAAAGGTATGTAAATATGGATAAGATTTATTTCTCAACCATGAAACCCCTTTATTTTGATTACCAATATGAGATTGAATTCTTAATATTGTAATTTATGAATTTCTTAGAAGTTTGTGAATCATGGAATGTTTACTTTCTTTAGTAAAAACTTTTTGAAAACTTTTAATTTTCTCAGTAGCCAACAAGGCATATTCTTAATATTGTGATTTATTATTATTATTAAGTATTTATTCTGAATATGGTTTTATAAAAAAAATACATCTATGATGTGTCCATTCTTATTGAACCTTCCTCATAGTAAATATGAGATTTTATGGCAGTAAATTGTTGATAAATTCTTCTGAAATTTAGTTACTTTATCTTGAATATTATTATTACTTTTAGAATATAAACATACCCTTGTTTCTTTTAATTTTATTGTATCAAATTTTCTGGATCATTTGACTTGTTTGATTTGATCAAATGTTGAGAAATATAGTAATAAATTATTTTCTTCTATGTTTATTATAATGCATGGAACATTTCTTCAATCCTCTTAATGGTTGTATATTTCTTTAGGACTACATAAAAACAATCCTTCCAAAATTTGTATCATGCTTATTTAATATCCTTGATAAAATTAACTTTTATATTAGATTACTTGGTGAGATCAACACATTTCTTCATCCTTTGTGGAATTAAATTCCCATTTTTATTGGATTCTTCATCTAGATGGGTGATCACTTCTTTCATCGAATTACTCCAAACAGTATAATTATAAATTTTTTAGGAATTATCTTCACCACTTGTTCCTAGATATTATATTGTAAATATGGAAAACTTAAATGATACTTTCTTACCAGCATATTAGGTAGAAATATATTCTGTTTATTAGGTAGTATATTTGTCTACCAGATCATTAACTCCCAAGAATGAATTGTCTTTCTGAGTAATGATGCATTGAAAAAAATATTCATCATCTTATTTTCACAAGATGGATGTTTTCTTCATATTTCTCAGATAATATGTATTTATGACATGTAATAGATACATCTACTCCATTTTTTCACTCCATTATGAATATATAAAAGAATTAAAAATTTCAATTAGATTCAAATTATGGAATCCAATAAGATTTTTAACATCCCTCTGAGACCAATTGTTTGGATCACTTTTGGATGACCAATATGGGGGTGAATCAATATGGCATTACACTTTATATATTTTAAAATGTTATCCAATTTAAGAACATTATCACTTCATTAATGAATGGTTCTATTTTCTTCATCACCAGCAGTTGGAATGCATGCACACAAAATATTAATGTACACTGAACACAATGATTTTAATGAGGCTCCTCTATAGTTTGGATAATTATTCCCTTAGTGTATGATAGTTATTATACCACTCACAGAAAACATTTCATTTATTTTAAATAAAATCATTATAAAAGGAATGGCCTTGAACTCATTCCCATGTTAGTGAATAGATATAATTTAATATTTATATTTAAAGATCAATATGTGGGATATCAACCTACACTTATGTGGTGATCATAAATGTTGAACATGTCTTATGTAATAGACACCAATATGATTATGATCAACTTCCTTCGAAAGTATCTATCAAATGGTAACCTCAGTTTCACAACAATCAATGTGATTCCTCAGATTATGAATTAATATGGCGGGATACCACTTCTTATTCTTTATTAGTAAAAATGGTATCAAAATAATGTAAATTGTTAAGATTTGTATTATTTTTGACCGAAATGATAATCAACTGATGATAACATGGTCACTTATTCTTATTCAATTTTTAAACAATGATAGATAAAATCAGATATCAAATTTTTGTTTCAAAATCTAAATGCATATTTATGAAAACATGCTTTATATAACATTAATGGGATAGAATAAATATCTCATACATATACAATGTGTATCAAGCATGGAATATTCAAGTTCCCTTTTGGAGCAACATAGAATGTCCCAAATAATCAATTTTTTAAGAATGTGATCTCTATTATGTATTCCTTTATCAAAGGATTGATATAGGAATGGATTTACTCATGTTGTTCATGAGAAACAAATCACATGGATCTTCTCTTTTATGAAAGAACAAACTATTTACCATTAATTTTAATTTTCAGGTTTGTAGATTATAAAACTATGGTGAAAAAGCATCTCCTTCCTCATGTAATGTTATGTATGAGGATCCTTATTATATGTGAAAACCAAGAATAGAAAAACATATATACATCATGATATAATGATACAATTCAAATGTACTTTATATAATACTATTTATTAAATTGTAAATACTTTTAAATAGTATTATATTCTTCCTCTAACCAAGTAGTTTCAGTGAAACATTCTTCTTCATCATCATCACATAATCAATAATATTTATGTGGTTATTTATTCACAAAAGATGTTCATGTAACCATATTCATGTATCTAGATTGGCAGAAATAACTCTCCTTCTCATTAGTGGACTCATGATGGCTTACAAATGATCTGTTTTCAAAAATGAAAAATTAGAGCTCTCAAAGATTTTCAGTAATGTAACTCTATATTAGGTGATCTCCATTTATAGTCATTTTGAAACTCCTCAACATGGAGAATATTAACATTTCATGTTCCACATTCTATTCCATGTCTTATACCTACTAAAGGAGCTCATGATCCTAAAAAAATTTAAACCTTCATGCATATTTTGTGATACTGAAAATGGAGGCGTATTCACATAAATGGCTACAGAATTTCTAAGCGTATCTCTAAAGTCTCCAATTTTCATTTTATTATATTTATATTTTATAAAGAGTATTTAAAGCCCAACAGCTAAGACAATATGTGATTAATAGTCTTGATGTAACTAAAATAAATATTGGAAATATATTAAATATATTAAATAGAATGCACGTGCATGTTTCCTAAAAAAGTGGAATAACATATAAATGGATGCCCAAATAATAAATATAAGAGCACAATTGAGTTCCAAATAGAAGTTTTACCCTATTCATGACATAATGTTAGTCAATGTGGGATATTATTTTTAAAAGATTTCACATGTGATAAAATGAAAAAACTTATTTAATAGAATTATTTTTTATATAAGTCATTGAAGCAATGATTTTTGGATCTTTAAATAGAACCTTATGTCATAATTCTAGGGTTAGCATCATAACCCAAGAACCTATAGAGGAACATTGGAGAGATCCATGGAAAATCCTCTTTGGTTAATTATGATAGATTATGAATCAATCAATCGATGTAACCTTGTATTGGACAGATCTGTCCAATGAACATGAAAACACATAATTCTTCATCAATGATCAACCCAAATTGAGGTTGTATGTTTTTTATATGGATTTTCTCCATTGTTAATTTATATGATTACTGAAAATAAATATGCAAACAAATTTTTTAGTGTATTGATCACCTTGTGGGATTGGATTATATTTTCAGGGTAAATTTGGGAGAATTAATTTTAATAACTTCATTTCTTATCTTATTAAAATTAAAGAAGGTCTACACTGACATTGATTGAGATTTCATCCTCTCATTTGTTTGGGTTATTTTCTTCCACGATTTTGTGATTCACCATGGGTGTTTTTTGTTTGGCACAATGTTGGATTATTTTTGATGATTCGATCATTGTGCACCCATTTCAGTGTGTAATGATATGATATCACAAATCAGGGATCATGATGGTGTATTATAGGTGAAATTATGGAGATAGATGGAATGATATGATGGGTGTTTCCCGGTTTTCTATTTATCTTTGTTCTTCGGCACATGATGAAGAATGATGGGTTGATATGATTTTCGATTAGATCCAGAAATTGAACTCGTCGTTCATGGATAGAATGGTTTGGAATAGTCCTTCAATCAAGTTACTTGAGAATCTGCATACTGAATAGTGGGATGAGAGATGGAGGAGGAGAATGAATAGCGGATCTGGAATTCTCGAAAATCCCATAGAATTTGACGTGTAATCTGTGATTAAACAGTGTGTTTACCCCCATCAATGGTGGCTAGATTTTTTTGAGTAATATAAGGATCACACGATATGTGATCCCTATAACACGACTTCTGAAACAACCATGTTGAATCAGAGTGTACTCTAGAGAGTACATTAACATAGGTTAGGGGGAAAGGTCACAGAGACATCATGTACTCCCACACAGACAATGCTTGGTGTTCAAAGACTGTGACACATACTTGGATCTGGTACACAAACATGTCTAATAATCACTTAATGGATATTGTGTGTCTATAAAAACTATGTATATCCCTATACACATCATGTATATGGAGTCTACATGATGTGTGAGGCTCTTCCACATATGAAAGTCTTGGGATAGCTGGACATGGTTTGTACCCCTAGGGACACACTATGTACACCCATTAAGAGTTCATGAGGGTATTTGTTTTCCCAGTTTTTAATATTATAGGTTGAGTTTGTTCCTTTATTCCATTTATAAGAGGTTACATGGTGTTATTACATACAAATCACTATTTTTTATCCCATCTAAAGGATGTCTCTCAGATAGAGATGTTGAGACCTTCTGTGAGACTAGAGTGCGATCCTCTATCATACATTGTTCCCCAGATGGATTTTGTTGAATCAACATGACCTCCTTGAATAGTGTCTGAATCCTCTATCTACAAGGACATATCGATAGGGTTTGTGGAATCATTTACATGTGATCCCCTACATAGCAGGTTTATCCAGATTGGGTTCATGATGTCTCCTATAGGTTTTGGGTGTGGAATCTATCTATGTATCAAAGTCTTCTTAGACTAGTTCATTCTATTTGGTCATGGCCTAGTGAGATATAAATATTAATCGAGTGTCTTTTATGATATCATGGATCATTTAGTGAGTTCTCATTGAACAATAATTGCTTTGAGCAGACTCCTATGGCTAATAGTGGGTAATGATAGCACGATATAGATGTGTCTTTCTAGAGTACATCTAGGTTATTCTTCTGTTATACAAAGAGTGTTTTCTCATGTATTGATATGAATATACTTGGAGAGTTGTGTTTATTGTTTTTGGTGTCTCTTACTGAGTATTTTTATACTCACCTCTTCACAGGCTTTTCCCACACATATCATGTCTTGTGAAGATTCCAACTGTTTTAATGGTGTCCTAGGTGGATAGGGAGTGGTTGGAGAATAATTGGATCTAGAAAGACCAGGGTGTTTACCGGGAGAATGCTTTTGTCTTATTCATCACCCTTGGAGTTGGCTGGACTCTTTACATTTTTGGTTTGGGCTTGTTTTGGCCACTTCACTATTTTTAGCACTTTACTATCGTGTTTTATTGTGGGATCTTATATGTATTCCTGTATTAATTATGTTTTTTAACATTTAATAATTTTTTGGGATTAGAGATGTGTGTTTGTGTGTGTATGTAGTCACATTAGGTTAATTCCTCATGTTTGTGGGATATTCCTACTTAGCGATGGTCACCAGCCCCCGACCTATCATATGTGGGATTGGGGTTGTCGAGGAATGGGACGCTCTGGGACTAGTTGTGATAGATTTGTATTAGAGCTGTTGGTTATACATTAGGACTCATAGTCTATAAAATTGGTTTGGGGAAATATTGTTAGGTGTCTCGAGTTTAGATTTCAGTTCATGGACTTCAGTGTTGGTGTGGTGGCCGACGTATCCCTAAACTATGAATTTGACCACCTAGATTTTTACACGGTAGATGAGAACACTTGTTGTAAGGAAAACCATGCTACATGAATCATATAGTAATGGGTTGTGGTTTCTATGTCCATATTGAGTCATCTCCATAGATATAGTTTTCTGTTGTGGAACATCTTGTTTCATTTCAGGATGACTCTATGTAGACAACCAGCCATGATTCCACTGTCTAATAATGAGGATGATCTGACCAATGTAGAGGAATTGGTATAAGGGATTGTACCCTAGATTGAGCACATGGTTGTTTTACTGACTATACCATCACCCGTTGAGAAGAATCTAGCACTAGAATTACCACCTAAAGATACACGTAGGTTGAGTGCATTGTATGAGTTTCATAGTCAGTTACCTCCCAGGATATGGGGTGAGTTAGACCCCCAAGAGGATGAGGAATGGAAAAAGAAAATCAATCAAATTTATTCCTGATTAGGATGTCTTCCAATCAGATTGAAATCATTGCTTTAATTCTTCTTTAGGGATCTACAGGGCGTTGGTGGAGATTGGTGAATCATTCACACAATGTGATAGCTCTCTCCTAGGAATACTTCAATATCCTATTCAAAGAGGAGTTATATCGAGCCACATTGTGATCGATATGAATATTAGATCATCTATATCTATAGAATGTCAGTATGACTATGGTTGAGTGTTAAACAAGGTTTACTAATCACTCGTGTTACTCCATGGATACAGTTCAAGACTAGTTATTCAGGGCTTAGAACATTGAGAAGGTCATGTGCCAGGAAATTCGGGTGTCAATGTTTTGTCTTCAAAATTTGAATTATGTAGGGTTAATTGATAAAACTTTGTTTGTAGAAAGTATTTAGGTTCATAACACACTAGTAGTGGGAGTTAGTAGTGGAAACTCGGCAGCTGATGCCTCAGTAGTAAGTTAATGAAAATTGTAATAGGGATCTAAGTAGATTAGATACTTTAGGATTCAATCCTAGGACTTATGGTCAGAGATGTAGTGCACTTATTGTGTCCCAAAGCATCTACTGGATGAGCAGTGTTTCTTCTGAGATGGTGGGGGACATCTGGCATGATATTTCCTGACCAATCATACAACTAATTGGGAGATAGTGGAGGGACCGCTGAGATGGAGATAAAGGTAGGAGAAGGGTGTTTCATAGGGCAGAGGTTGTGGAAGAGTTTCCAGAAGGGATTTAATAGGTGGTCATAGGTTCGACCTTTTACCACAACCACCCCAGGTGGTCCATGCGAAACTCAAGGTGCTGGTAGGTAGGGATAAGGCCAGTTGTATGCAATGTAGTCATGTGACCCTAAGACTCAATGAATTATAATATGTATGAATTATTACTTTTCTACTTTCGCTAAATAATATATAGGAACATGTTCTATAGATTCATTCCAAAACACATCTTTATTTTGAGACGTAGAGTTTCCAGTTGAGCTTTTGACTTGACACTTGTAGTAGGAAACTCTGACGGGTGTTGACTCAATGTTTTCACATCTGTGATGTCAATGTGACTTTATTATGGAATGAGAGAGTTTTGTATGGGATCTATTTTTTGTAGTAATTATGCTTTACAAAGTAATCATAGCTTTGGAAGGGATATATATTATTCATTCCCATATTTACTATTTTAGGCGAAGGGTGAAGTGTGTCTCTAGTGATGAGACCAGGTTTTCCATTATTGGTGAAAAATGAAACCATGGAAGTGTATGATGGACTTGTGCATAGGAGGTTGAAGCTGATAACTCATCAGTTGGCTAACATAACCCTTGATTTAGTGGATATTGTGATTTCCTAGTATCGTAATGTGGATGTGTCGTAAGAGGAAGTCATTCCGGAACACATACTAGGTTTACAACTCAGCTGAGAGCTAGATTTCTACATTGAATTGCATCTCGATATGGCTCTGATATCTGCACCAGCATATCAGATGGCTCCCATAGACATTCAAGATACAAGGATGTAGTTGGAGGATTTTTAGGATAAGGGCTTTGAAAGACCTAGTGTTTCCCCTTACGATTCCCTAGTGTTGTTTTTCAAGAAGGAAATAGGTTCTTGAGGTTCTGTGTGGACTAATGGTGCTTGAAACAGCTGACTGTGAAGAACATTTATCCACTACTGAGAATCAACAACCACTTTTTTCAATGGGAAGGGGCATTGTGATTCTCAAAGATTGACCTCGGATCTCGATATCATCTTCTCTGAGTATGGGATGAAGATATACCAAAGATGACCTTCAGATGTCGTTACTATCACAATCAGTACCTGGTGATTCCGTTGGGCATGAAAAACTCCCCATTAGTGTTCATGGGGATCATGAAACATATATTTTAACCTTTCATAGGCCTATTCATGGTAGTCATCATCGATGACATCCTAGTGCATTCGACATCATAGGAGAAGCGTGCGAGACACCTGAGGATGGTCCTAGAAAAACTCTAAGAGCACCAACATTTCAAGAAGATCTAAAAGAGTTAGTTTTGGATTTTATAGGTCCATTTTTCTGTGGCACATCATCTCATAGGATAGAGTTCTTGTAGACTTAATTAAGGTTGTTGTAGGGCTTCCATGGGTGCCACAGAAGAGTTTACCGAGGAACATAGTTTGCTTCAATTTTATGGGTAATATCAGTGGTTTGTGCCCAATTTATCCATAGTGGAATCACTATTGAAATACTTGAATATGAAATTGAAACCATTCAGCTGTATGGAAAGGTGCTCGTTTTGATTTCAGTAGCTGAGGAAGATGTTGACGAACACTTCTATCTTGAGGTTACCGGAGGGGGTGTCAAGTATGTAGTGTTATGCGATGCATGACAGACCATAATTGGTTGTGTTATGAGATGGGGGTAGGAATTTATTACATATGCTTCAAACCAGTTGATACAACATGAGTAGAACTACGTGATCCATGACCTTGAGTTAGCAGTAATAGTTTTCTGTAATGAAAATATGGTGACACTACCTAATGGTTGAGGGATTTATAATGTTCTCTAACAACAAGAGTTTCAAGAATATATTCTCCTAAAAGGATATTAACTTCAAATATAGGAGATTTTTAGAGTTCCTCATGGACTATGACTTTTATATTGTCTATACTCTTTGGAAGGGGAACATGGTAGAATATAATCTCCACAGGATATCTAGTTCATTGTTTTTGAACAAGGAATATGAGCAGTTAGACTCATTGTATTTTTCATTTATGGATGGAGATATAGCAGTTTACCACTATTTCATGGGTTTTACACCTCACATCTTATAGTGAATGAGGGTGGAATAATTTTGGGATAATAATTGTGAGGCCATACATGATCAGATATCCTCAATGTATTCTCTTAATATATTTTTAAATGTTGGGGAGCATGTCTTTATTTTCAAAGGACACATGAGGGTTCCAGTAACATTGCATGAGGTGGTTTTGAGAGATATTCATTCATTTACTTTGGAAGTACATAGAAGTGTGAAAAAGATGTACCAGGATCTCGATAATCAGTTTTTTTGGTCAGGGATGAAGAAAGGAGTTGCATAGTACATCTCTTGATTCCATACATATCACCATGTGAAGGCTAAGCACCATGTTCCAGTGGGTTTAGCTCCACCACATAGGTGCCATAAAGGAAGTGGGATGGTATTCATAAGGAATTATTGATGGGATTACCATGTACTTATAGATGATATGATTTCATTTGGGTGATCATTGACAGAATCACCATGTCGGACCATTTCTTAGATATCTGAGAACAGAGTTTAGAAAAGAGTTTGAGACGCCTCTCTCTGGTGGAGATAGTTCGTCTACATAGATTTCCATTGAATATTTGTTTTTCTAATCAGGATTCCCTCTTTACATCCCAATTATTGAAGGTATTACATGAAGAATTGGTGGCCCAGTTATTCTTGAGCATAGCGTTTCACCAATAAATAGATGGCCAAATGGAGCATACCATTCATGTTCGGGAGGACATGCTGTGAGATTTCATGTTCGACTTTGGTCATAGTTGGGAGGATCAACTACAATTTGTGAAGTTTTCCTAAAAAAATACCATTCCAACATTTTGATGGTACCATCCATGGATCATTATAGAAGAACCTACAGGTGACCAATGTTTTGTACTAATCCATGTGATTTAGCCCCCATGGGCACAAGGTTGGTGTAATATACAATGGAGAAGGTGAGCGTCCTTGAGGAGTGGATGAAGACTGCATATAGTTGTCAAAAGTCTTATGTTAATAAGCGATAGAGGCCTTTGGAGTTTGGTGAAGGAGACCATGTTTTCCTTAGGTTCTCACCTTGGTTTGGATTATGTATATTTGACCCAAGTGGAAAGATATATCTAAGTTTCATTGTATCTTTACAATAAATTTGTATATTTGGTTATGTGGAATACTTCTTAGCTCTACCTCCACAATGAGACCAGGTAAATGATGGATTCCATGTGTCGCAGCTGAGGAGGAATGGGCATGGCCCATATCTCATCATCGACCGAGGTGAGGTGGACATCAAGTATGGAGCTTCATTTTATAAGTTCCCAGTAGAGATAGAGGATCATTAGGAGGGAATACATTAGGGGGAATCTATTCCATTGGTGAGTGTCTAGTGGCAGATTGAGAATCCCCAAGAGAGAACATAGGAGCAAGAGATTCATATTCATGCCCAGTACCCACATATTTTTGAGTAGCCCTTATTTTGGATTTTCAAGGATGAAAATAACTGAGGAGATAATGTAATGCCTTGTATTTTTCATGTATTATTTATAAATATTATGTTGGTTATTTTTCAAGCCCAGGAACTAAGACGAAATCTGATTCCATGTCATGATATGCCCAAAACAAATGTTTCAAATATTTTAAATATATCAAATATAATGTGAAAGTAGTTTTAATTACAAATTGAAAGAACATATAAATGTGTTCCCAAATCAGAAATTAGAGAAAAAAAATTAGTTTGGAATCGTGGTTTTACCCTAGGTGCAACATATCATTAGTCATTGTTGTACGTTTGTCAAAAAGATGTCACAGTCATTCAAAACGATTTAAATTATTTGATAAAATTATTTTTTATACATATTTTTGACATAATGTTTAGTATATATTTAAATAGATCCATATGTCATAATTTTAGGGTTATCCATATAACCATGGAACCTCTAGAGTATCATTAGAGAGATCCTTGGTTTCACCTCTCATTAAAATGGAAACATATGATGGATTGATCGACCGACACAACCACAGAATTGATAGATCATTCCAATGAATATAAAGATGCATCATTATTCATCAGTGATATTATAAAATCGAGGTAAGATATTTGTTTTATGTGTATTTTCTCCATTATTAATTTCTAAAATTAATTTGAATCAATCGATGAATGGATTGATTTGCGAATCGGTCACCTTGAACGATGAGATTAAATTTATGGAGTTAATTTCAGATAATTAATTTCATTAAATTCATTGTTTATATTATTGAAATGAATCAATATCAATATAAACATTGATCATGGTTTGTTCCTATCATTTGTACTTATTCTTTTCTCCCTCGATTTTGCGATTCACCAAAAGAGTTCTTTGTTTGGCCCTGGGTCCGACTATTCCCAATCAATCGATCATTGCACACCTGTTTCCTAGTGAATCAATTCGATTTTATAGATCAGGGATCAGCATGTAATGTTGGAGGTGTGACAGTGGATACATAATAAATTTGATGATAAGTGATTATCAACATCGTGTAGTTTTGTGTTCTTCAGTGAATGGTGAAAAATGATTGTTTGATCAAATTTTCGAGCTGATATGATGACAGAACATGTCATTCGTTGATAGTAATGTTTTTAGAAGTCCATACAATGAGTTTCCCAACATGGAATGGAAATAACGGTGGCTGGAGTGATTGAGGGGTTGAACGGACATCAGATCTAGGATTCTGGAAAATCCAACAGAACAAGACGTGTAATCCCAAATTTGATGGAGTGTTGGACCCCATTAGGGATGACTATGGTTTATAGTGGAAGATAAGTATCACCCATATTTTGAACCCCATCACATGTCACGTGACCCTCCAAGGATGACTAAACATTTACTTTGGAGATTAAAAAGACACGGTTTGAGTACATGGGCACAGACAAGTCGTGTACTCTCACATGGACACGACTTGGCATACACGAACTGGTACACAGAAACAGATTTGGTACATAGACATGACTAGGAGACACAGGCTGGATACTGTGTGTCTCCAAATGCATTTTAGATCCTTTTACACATCTTGTTTATAGAGACTACATGTTATGGGATGCTATTCCACACGGGAATGACTTGGGATAGTTGTAAGTTCTGTGAACCCCATGAAAAATGTTGTGTACTCTCTTTAAGATTGCATGATGATATTTGTTTTCTAACATTGGACTAGTGTATTTTGAGTGAATTCCCTTGAACCTTTTACTAGAGAGTGCAATGTGGCAATATATCAAGATCACGGGTTTGTGATCCTCAGTAGAGGATGAGTCTCAAAGAGTTGTAGGGTCCCTCTATGAGACTACAGTGCGATCCTCTACTATCCGTTGTTACCTTGTTGGAATATATGGAATCATAATTGCATCAAGGATAATCACGTGGCTGATGGTTGTTTATGGCCAACTGATGGAAAAGTGTCTTTCTTGAGTATATATGTGTTTTTCCTTTGGTATAAATTTATTTTTACAACTTTTATTTATTTGAATATACATAGTGCTTCATGTTTAGTGTTTCCTGGGTGTCCTATTGAGTATTTTTATTCTCTCCCCTATATGGGATTTTCCCACACATGTCGTGTCTTATACAGAAAAAATCTATTTTAATGTATTGTTAGGAGTACATTGAGTGGGTTGAGAATATATGGTGCTACATAGACTGAGGTGTTTAACAGGATCCATGATTTTGACTCAGTACTCACCTTTTTAGTAGGTTGGACCCTTATAGTTTTGGGTTGGGATTGTTTTTTCGATCTTTTTTGGTATTCATCACAATACTGTTGTACTCTATTGTGGGATACTAGATGTTTTCATGCAATATTTATATTATTTTAAATTTCATCATTCTATGGGCTTGAAGATGTGTGCGTGTGTACATGTTATTTATGCTAATTCCTCCCATTTGTGGGATATGCCAACTCGGTGCTGGTCGCCTTCTGTTGGCTTATCAGAGGCAGGCATAGGGTAGTCATGACAATGACCCCTTTGGGACAGGTCGTGATTCTATCCTCATGTGAATGAAATAATAATTACATGAATCATCTCGTATTCCTGTATCCATGAATAGTTTCATGATAAGTAAATATCGAACCATCATTATCTGATATAAAGACTCAATATTGTGGCTTGAAACCCATACCAGAGCCTCTTCAAGAATGAATGAATATCTCTAAAAATTTGGTTCTATCTGTATGAGATTTGTATAATATAAAATTATGATGGCACAACACAATTGAGCTTGGTCCAGCTGCCAAATATGATCGACACTAATGGAAGAAATCGAGGTCCGTGTGTGGTGGAATATAAATATGTGGACTCGAGTGGAGCATCAGATCAATGATGACTAGTTGAACAAATTATATATGTAGGTTTTGTAAACATAGGAACAGTACCCACCACATAAGATTCTCACATTGGACTAGAGCTTGGTTGACCCGCACTTAATAAATCAATCCATGGGTTCAACAATTTGAGCATGTTGTGGGGTTCTACACCCACAACACATCACACACTCACCCACATTGGGTTGTTCCTCACCTACGTGGTCAGCTTGTTTACCATGTGGATGATATGCACCGATTTTTCCTTTTATTCATAGGCTATATGCACTCTTTTTGGGTGCTATAATCAAACTATCACACCTACCACTCACGGCTAGCCAGATTGACCCAGTACCATGTGGCTGATCCCTTGGGTCCCACACATATTTTTGAGGGGGTACCATATTGGTTGTGGGTTGGACCATTTTTTAATAAAGGGCCACTCACATTTGTACATTGTAATTTCTCTATCTTATCTTCCCCTTTCTTTGTAAATCTCTTCTTTAAAAAAATCCAAAATAAAATGATAAGATAACTTCTTATTAACATCTATCATAAATGGGATCTTCTTGAATAACTTAACCTTAAAAAAATTATTCAAAAAATTATTCCTTGATAACATCATTAATAATTCCTCACCCAATAAATAACTTTACCATTGTTATATTCACAAAGGAATATTTTATGTATAAAGTACCTAAAATATTAGTTACAAAATATATGACACAATTTAGTTTAAATAAAAATTCATCCACAAAAATAGAAAGAACAATCAACTATATAAATTAGAAAAACATTCAAATATAATATGTGGAGAAAATTCAGTAAAACGTTCATTCAAACAGAATTTTTTTATTTACATAAAATGTTCTCACTAAGAAAAAATTCATTCATTATTTTTGAAATTTCCTTAGGATTACATACATCTTCTGGAACTCTTTTGGGTTATTCTCAGTTTCTTATTTCATTGAATCAAATATGTCCATATTATATTCCATAACTTCAAACCTTAAACCATATTTCATTAATGGAATAATTTATTCTCTAAGATACCAGTTCATTGTATTCTCATCTTTCAAATTTTGAACTTCTTCTTCAAGGAACAAATTTTTAGGCATTATTATTGAAATATCCTGGTCTTGAGACACTAATAAAAACTTTACCTGCTCAATGTTTTCAATGCTTTCATCATCCTCATAAGAAATCTTTTGAATGGAGTATGAAATTTCCACAGAACTATTCTTAATAAATACTATATTCTCATCATGAAACATCATATACCTTCTAGTATATTTCATCCTTCAAATTATTTTATTTACTCTTATTATTTTCAGCATTTATTCAACTTTAAAATATTTGAAGTTGAAATCATTCTAATATATAGATTATAGTAATTGGATTGTTGTATCTAGTTTTTCTAACACATTTATCCTTCTCCAAATTTTATTACACCAAGATTATATACATTGTAGATACAGAATAACATCCACACTTTTCTTCAATTATTCATTTAAATAAGTGAATCTTGATTCCATTATATGGTCGTAATATGTATATTGAGAATCATTTGAATCCCATGAAAATTCATAAACATGTCTTCATGAAGTTCTAAAAACCTATTTCACCTTCTCTTTCACTTTTCAATCAAAAAATTTATAACTTCCATAAAATCAATGTTTCTATTGGTCTCAAATTTGTACGATACATTTGTTTGTGATTACTAAATTTCAATTTCTTTTTCATAACATTCACCATTTTTTAAACTAAATAATCATCTTCCTTCTTGGAAATAATATTAAGATATTATATTTCTAATGATCTTTTTTCTTCCACATCATATTTTTCTTTTTCCTATGATGAATATCCATTGTAATTTTCATCCAATTATTTTTTCAATTATCTAAAAATCTTTTCATTACTTCTAAAATATCATTTTTAATGATTCTTTAATCTTTTTTGAACTTCAACTTTAACTTTTTACGGAATGTAATTTTAGACATCTACAATGTTCTGTATTCATTTTTCCAGGGAAATTGGAACATTAAGTGTTCCAAAAAATTTGGTTCTAGGTGTTTTGGTTGAATAACTTCAAGAAAAAGCTGACTCAATGGTTTTACACTAGATAAAAGAGAAATTGAATGTTATATTTGTCCTTCCACACTAGTAGTAGTACATATATATCCATGTTTCCTTTCAGAACCCTTCATCAAACGTTCACTATCATTTTCCTCATCAAATATATTCATTTGATTCCTCTTCTTATCTTCTTCTTTAAAAACATCTATAGTTTTCTATTTTAGAGCCATGGCCTCTACCTTATATAGTGTGGATTTCGGATCACCATCTTTATTTTATAGCATTCCTTTCATCATCCATTTATATGATTCTTTATATATGGATTTATATTTTTTTCGTCGTGGGGGAGAATAAATGACTATCCTATTTTCATTAATTTTACCTTTAACTATTGAACTTTAGTAGAAAGAACTCCTTCAACTCCATCTCAAATAATAAATTTATTCGTAAAATTGTTTCATCTATTATTAGAGAACCGTTTTATCTCATTGCAATAGATAGATTATTTATCTTCATTACAGTCATAAAATTTACTAATATAATTTTTTAATAATCATATAAACTGCATAATTATAAACTTTATCACACATTTATATATATTAGAAATTTATAAGAAAATATAAATTACTATGTTGATTTTCATTATATTCATAAAAAAATATAACACAAATATGTTCAGTGCTTTCATAGTGTCTTTGTCACCCCTCTATGGAATTAGGAATCCTTTCATCCACAATGTAACTAATATAGTGTCAGTTTTCAAATGAAACAGATTCATAAATTTCAAATATATAGGAAATAATTACGTTTTATCTAAATTTTTTTTAAATAAACCAAGATTTTATTGAATCTTATTAGTTACAAGATACAAATATCCGTCCATTGATACATCCAAAAGATCAAAAACTTGTTGAATATTAAATTTCTAATATGTATAAAAATATATTAAAAATATTTAAATCCATTTATTTTTCTACACTAAAATCAATATATGAAAAAACTTCCTTTAAAATTCACATATAATGAATATAAAAAACGTTCATTTAAATGCCAACCTTTTACCAACCTCAAAATATGATAATTTGTTTCAATAAGTAGTAAATTTTACCACACCACCTTTTCTCAATTAACCATAACATCATTACATCTCTCTTATCAACTGCTTCCGAAATAGTTAGTTTTTAGGTATGGATTGCTCAAAAACGATTATTTCAGATATTGTAAATTCTGATCAGACAAATTGTGAAAGATTGGACTGATGAAGAATTTATGGGATGATATTCATTGTATGTATGAGAAAATATGACGGATGTACTTGTCCACATTCATATTTATAGGATTTGGGGAGGCGAATCAAATTTTATTGAACTGATGTCTCATATTTATCACATATTTTACCCTACTTTTTAAAATTATCATCATAAGATTCAAATATATTTTCTGAACTCTTATTATTTTTCAAAAAAAAATTATCAGATGCACTATTTTTATAGAAATTAAATAATTTAGATGTGTAAAAAAAATTAAAATATCATTAAATTTTAATAAAAAAATTTCATCAGGAATATATAGTAATGATTAAAAAATATAAATGACCTCTGAGGGTAAAAAATGAAACTTTGTTTGAGAAAGTCTTTCCAGTAATTATTCTACTTAGATTTTTGGAAAATTATATTTTTTAGTAAAACCATATAATTTAGAAAATTTGATGTCTTAATTAATTATAAATTTTTAATTAAATATGAGTATATTATTAAATATGGAGAAATTTTAAAAATTATTTTATTTTTAAGAAAACAATTTTTTTTGAAAAAACTAATGTTTTTAGTTAAACTTATGTTTTTAGAAAAACAAATTTTTTTAGAAAACCTATGACATATTTACTCCCCATATGAAAATATTTTAATTAATTTAGGAACATAGGTATGAAAAATTTGATGAGAATGATCAATTAGTATTTAATATTCCATGATATTGTTTAATACATTCAAATCTATCATAAATAAAGGCTTTTGTAATAATATGTTTAAGTTATTCTTGTGTTATGATGAATTGTAAAATAATATGTCAATTTTGTGTGTGATCCAAAATGAAATGTTGTCTTAAATATTTGTTTTTTCATTATGAGTTCTAATATGTGGTTTTACATAAGGTAATTTCTCTTGTGTTATCAATCAAAATCAGGTTTGTATTAAAACTCATGCCAAATTCAGTTCGTGTGTGTAGCCTCTACAAAACATGAACACAAAAACATCATGTTTCCATATATTCATCTTCATAAGTGGAACGTGATACTATTTTTTATTTCATACATGACTTGGAAATTAATGTTCCTACAAATAAATGACATGTTCTAGAAGTATTTTTTCTCTCTATTTTACATCCAATAAATTCAGCATCCAAATTTTTTTTGGTTCAAAATCATTTTTAGATGAGTAAAATAAGCCAAAATCCACAGTTCCCTTAAGATAACAAAAAATTAGTTTTTACATCTTTATGATAGAATCTTTTGGATTTGATTAATATATTACACATAATAATGTATAAAATATTAAATCTGGATGACTTGTCGTTCGTTAAATTAAACGTCCAATCATTCCTCTATAAATGTTTTTATCAATTGGTTTTGAAATTCATCACTTAAAACATTATTTTAGGTTCTGATTAAAGTACTAATACTTTTATTATTTTTAATATACAAATTTCATAAGAGGATCTTTTATATAATTATGTTGAGATATAAATGTTCTTCCATATTATTGTGAAATTTTGGAATTGTAGAAAATAAGTAGGTTCTTGCATCATGTTCATTTCAAAATCATATTCCATAATATCGAAAAAGGAATATATTATAGTTTTTTTGAGTCTAACAGGATATTCTTTCTTCAACATAAATGTAAAAATTGATGGTGTTTTTAAAAAAAAATGGGAAAAAGTGTTGGATTTGAAGCTCCCTTAACAAAATTTCATTGTAAAAAATATCATGTTACTAACAAATACCAGATTTGAAGGGACGATTTATGTCTACTAAGTACCATACTATGATTAAAATCAATTTCAAGAGATTTTATATTTTCAAAATTTGTGTTTTTTTCTACATAAACGTCCTATTTTAAATATTTGTTAATAAAAGAAGACATTAAATCAATTTGGAAATGTTTAAAATTAAGAAATGATACATATTATTGATTTATGTGAATAGATTCAAGTATTTAAAATGGAGAATAAGTTTCATTACTGTCTAGTACAACTATTAGATTAAAACATTTAGTAAAAATTCTTGATTTATTTCTTACTATAATTCTATTTTCATCACACTTTTTAAAAATCCATTTTACAACATTTAAATAAGTACCATTGGGTCATAAAACCAATTTCCAAACATGATTAATTTCAAATTCACGGAGTTCATATTGCATAACATTTATCCAGTCTTTACCACTTAAATCTTCATCAGAAGTTTTAAGATTGAATTTTGATAAAAATGATAAATATTTTACTTTATTTCATATGGAACATGTATTTATAAAATATTGATCTACATAACCAATGAAATTATCACTAGGTTGATTACTAAGGATCAACTGATTCCTTGGGTTTATAAACAAAATCATAAAAAAAATGTTTAAAAATATTCTTGAGGTAGAACTTTAGAAACATGTTCTTCATTTGTTCTCTAATGATAATACCATTCCAATAATAGTAGAAAACTAGTTTTTGATGTAACATCTGATGATGTGAATTGTGGTTATTTTAAAACAAAAGGATTGATTTCCTAAAATTAACCATGTATTGATTCCTCAATTGTACTTTTTTTATTCAAAACACTATAAGTCATGCTAGATATAGTATATCCCAAAAATATTCCTTCATAATATTTTGGAGAAAATTTATTTAAATTATCATTAGTATTCAGAATGAATACATTAAATAAAAAAACATTAAATTAAGAATGTTTTTGTTTTCTTCCAATCCACAATTCTTACGGATTTTTATTAATAAAATGTATTATTAAAGCATGATTTATATTATAACATGCATTACTATTTGCATCATCCCAATAATGTTTAGAAAATAAGTATTCACTCATCATGGATCTTGTAATATCCTAATGAATTATATTTCTTATTTTAACTACACCACTTTGTTGTGGAGTTTGACTTTCTGAAAACAAATGTATCAGTCCATTTCTACTAAAAAAATTTCAAAATTAGAATTAAAATTTTCTACACCAAGATCACTATGAATAGTAAAGTAGGTAAATTTTTTCTCATTTTAAATTCTTGATACAAATGATATAAAATATATATGACTTTATACATATTTTAAAGAAAATATATCCATGTATATATAGTGTAATCATCAACTAAAATATATACATTGTATTTTCCATCGATACTTATAGTTTGTGTAGGACCGAATAAATCCATGAGTAATAACTACAAAGAATCATATGATGAGACTTCAAAAATATATTTAAAACATGACTTCTGTGGCATTCCTAATTGAAAAGTATCACAATCATTGGAAGAATAAAACTTATGTTATGGTAGATCTTTAACTAGTCCTTTATTAGATAGATTTGATAAAGTAATAACATTATAGTATCTTAATATTCCATTCCACAACCATGATTGATATTTAATTTCACTACGTTAAGGTAGATTATGGATCCTATGCGTAACACCCCATGATTTCAAAGTACGTTATTTCTTCAAAGTAATTAAAATACTTGCACTACAGGCAACACCGAGTTCAAGCGCACCACAACTTACCAAACTAGTTGTTCAAAAGTAGTTATGAATAGTATTAACTGAATTTTGACCTATATATAATCCTTATAATTTTAAAATTTATAATATTATTTTCTTAGACATAATGTAAGAACTAATTATTATTTTTTCAGATAAAAGAAGTATTTTTCCAAAAATGAACTTTTCCCGCCTTTTAATGGTGAACCCTTTATAAATCCTATATTTGAAACTTTTATATATTTAATATGACAGAATGAACTTCTTATTTAGTATAGGGATATAAGAATTTATTTTCAATAATTTTTTGGCGTTTTCTGATAGCTTTCATATTTCGATGAATAGTGAAAAATACTGTATTTTACCTGAAAACAACTTTTTAAAAAAAACATGTAGTGTTAAGTTATACATTTTAATGGTTTTGAAGTATATAAACAGATTATATTCTTAACATTTAATCCAATTCTGTTCATTTTAAGTAATTTCACTATGATATTGGACATAAACAAGTGTCAATCTTTTGATAAATATTTTTTCTTAAAAATAAGCCATTTGGTTTTGACAATGAGGATTAAATTTAAATTTATAAATGAAACTTCTATGTCTTATATTTGGTAAAATAGACTTCTTTTTTCAATTCAGAAAATCATAATTAGCTTAGGGTGAATTTTTTGATATTTTTCTGAAAACATTCAAATTTTGCTGAATAGTGAAAAACACTGAGTTATTGATTAAAACAAACTTTTAATTTAAATAATTATTTATTTAATTTAAATTTATTATATATTAGAATAGATAAATAATACCTATATATGTTCAATGTGATTCATTGGAGTCAATTTATAATAATTTTAGATATATAAAAAAACTTTATTGAACATTTCACCGTCTATTACCCACCTCCTATGAAAATTTTCAAATTCACATAAATCATAATTTTACCACTTCTATGAGTGGAATGTCGAAAATCCAAGAGACACGGTTAATATCAAGGCGTAAAATGTGGTTCAATAAGATAAAAATAATATTGTGTGAATAGTAACTTCTTAATTTTATTTACCATGGTTAAAAGTAAATAGGAAAATTAATGGTAAAAATGATATTATTATTACCATAACACAAGTCCTAATTCTATTGGATAAATTTAATTCAACCAAAAAAACCTTATGAATAAAATTTTACCATTTATGTCCACGTGGATTAGATTAAGACATTTATTATTATTTTATTTAATGAAGAGTTAAAAGAGTTAAAATCAATGTTTAATAGCTATACCATTTTTATGTAAGGTTATACATAAGATAAATTATACTATAAATATTAATTATAATACTAAAAATAATTCCTACATAATGGTATTTTATTTATAATTTTTAGAGATTAAATAATTAAATTTATTAATGGCACAATGATGAGGCAGTAATTACATTATTAATGAAAGAATGAAATAAATATTAAAAGAAATATAATTTCAATGTTTTTATGACATACACGAATTTTATAGGTGAATATGACATGTTAGGTCTGATTAAATGTATATTATTTGAAGTAATCATGCTGTTATTATTTTAATAAAAAACGAAAACCAAATAGTGTCAAAATTGACGTAAAATAGTTTAAAAAAATATATAATATTATTAATTGATATAATGGACCTAAAAATCTAAGATTCGGAAAAAAGACTTATATAATAATATATATGACATTAATGAACCAATTGGGTTTTGATTGATAGTATATAGTATGTTTATTAACCATATAGTGTAAGAATACAAGAAGACATGGTAAAAGTTAAATTATTTAACATAGAGTTAAATATAAATGATATGGTTAGCATGGTAATCTAAACATGTCTAAAACCTATTGTCTGAAATTATTTCTACCCATCCCCACCCTAGACTCTATATAATTCACTTTGGAGTCATTATACACCGAATATAAATTTATTATAAAATAATATTTTAAGTTTTTCCAAATGTGCCCCTCGCTGCTGTTATAAAAGGGCACTTCCCCCTTCTCTCTAATTCACATCTTCAAAGCCTTTTCGCTCACCCAAATTCTGCCCAAATACTCTCTAAAATATCATCCCTTAATCCTAGAGGCTCCAATAATGTCAAAAATCCAACTTAACGAGCCCTTTTGATCAAATCAAAATGAAGAACCCGAAGAAGTGGTAATAATTTCACCACCCTCTTTCATGTTCTTTTCTTGTTCCACATCATATTTCTTTCTTATTTCCAGTGTAAAATAATAAATACAGTACCTTCTATATAAATTGATGTTATTATAAATATGGCACAAAAATATTTTTTATTCTATATATCTTATGAATTATAATGTCCCCATCTGTGCGTACGTACGGCTTACCGTCTCCACACCGTGGTGTAATTTGTTATTCAAAACTATGTTATTTGGATGGATATAATTATTATTAATAAGTTTATAAAAAAGGAAAATAACATGATAATGTCTCTGTAAAATTAATATACCATCCAATTCAACACCTTTATGGAAATGATATTGTCACTTTTGAGTACGTACGGATTACTATCTCCACAACGCCATGAGATTCATTTCTGCGTTCACCATTCATCGACAATTATAAAAATATATATTAATAACAATTATGTAATATATGAAATAACAATTCTAGAATAGATATATATATATATATACACATACATATATTTTATTCACTTAGTTCGGTTCAATACGATATGAAAACGGAAACAACGTTTATGCGTACGTACGGACTACCATCTCTGTAAAATGTGTTTTTCATTTCATATATATGACTATTATACATATTTATATTCTAAATAGATATTATATATAAATAATTTTATATATTCTGGAAGTATTTAAATATTTTTCTATGAGATAAAATAAAGTGTAACAAGTTATAACATGTAAGATAAAAAAGTGATTATCAACTGAAATGACAATTTAACATAGAAATTAGTATAAAATGGGTAGTATAAAGCCATATATTAATCATGTATGATTTCATAAATAATACTATTATTTTGGTATAATTTAATAACATACAATGATCTTCATATAGGCGGTTAAACGTACCCCCATCTAAAGGAATGTGAAAGTTAAGGGTTAATTCCTCAATCTCATTATTATCCAAGATTGTTTATGGGTAAGTATTTACTGGGATATTTTTTTCATACATGTCCATTTTTCATAAAAATGATTTCATAATGAATAATTTAGGGATTTTTGAGAGGTACTCTATATCAATATCATAAATTTAAATGTTTTAAAATTTTATCTTTCTAAATATTTTCAATTAATGTCCATGTTTTCAAAATGATTTTAAGGATTTATTTATATGGACAAGAATGTTTTGAAATGATAATTATTTTCAAAAGTTTAAAAGTGGTATGAGACACTTTGAATCAAGAATATCTTTAAAATTACTTCCTTTATAAATGTGTGACTTTTAAATGATTTTACGAAAAAGGATATTTCTCTCAAAATGGTGTACTCATCATTATCAACTATGTCCGCATCGTTTACTGGATATTATTTTTGATTGAGTTTGAATTATATAATACAATATTCCATACTTTATTAAATGAGTTATGATATGTTTGACTGTGGATGTTCTATTTTTATACCATTCATGGTTTATGGTTGATGTATTGACATTTTGTATGCTAGTTTTAATACAAATGTTTATGTTATATTTCACCCTTTTCATATGAGGAAGGTACTGGACTCAGTACGTGACGGGTGGAGCCAAATATATCTCCTTGATGCATCAATAGGTCTCACGAGACAACTATACATGGAATTGGATGAGGCCCTTTCCCAATTTGATATATGGTTTTGGCCGAGGCCTTAATCATTTTTATATGTCTTGGCTGAGGCCTTGACAAAATGTTTCAAAATTTCCGGCATTATACATTCCCTCACTATGGAAATAATGTTGATGGTTCATGTGGTCATTTTAATAGTAGAATACCCATGATTATGTTTTATTATGGAATTATTTACTCAGATCATATTCTTTCCATAAAAGTATTCATGTTTATTATTGGTAAAGGATTGTTGTTTCATTTATTTACCATGCTTAATATTTATGTCATTTTCCACTGTATTAATTACCCTTACTAAGTGTTTGAGCTGACCCCTTTCTATGTTTTAATTTTCTTAGGATTCCAAGAAGTGTATTATGATTGATAAGCAGTGTTAAGTTAGGGGATTAATGGCATTCTCAAAGGATCATTTATGTTGTGTTTTATTTTCTAATCTATAATGTATCATACACGTATGTAATCTATTTTCCGAGACTGCAAAAATGATCAGTCTTTCGGGACTTCATTCCTTGTAATCATGCCAATGTATTAAAATAATGCACCGACACTAGGTAACTGGGGTCGGGGCGTTACATTTGGTATTATAAGAAGTTTATAAATAACATTGGAAACTAGATTTAGAGAAACTATGATTAGGGAACATTACCCTAATATAGAATTTGAGTATTAGTATAGAAGACCTTCCTAGAATTTTGGTAATGTTGATATTTTGTGAGTTTTAAAAAAAATACATCCCTATCTGGATTCAAGCCTGTAGAGGTGGATCTGGCACAGATGTACCTAGGGGTAAAACAACAAAACACCTCTTTGAGATAGACCCGAATAAGAACTGGTGGACAAAAACGGGCCTTGCTACAATCTTGGTTAGGACACTCCTGGGGGATATGCTTAGAATAATTCTCGTTTTCATTACAAACCACTATGAAGAGTTTATTAGTATATAACTCGTCAAAGAAAACATTTTTGTGATTATGGATTATGTCCATAAACATTTCAATTTATGTCAGGTATTTTACTTGTGTGTAATTATGAATTGTGATTAACAAACATACCTAGTTTATGTCATTGTATAGAAATGGTTCCCAGTGGAAGGAATGAGAACTCCAGCAATATGTAGGATCCAAAGAGTGTGAAGGGTCATATAAATCATGGTGTTAATCCAACATTTATAAAGGAAATAGTCTCCCACGTATTATAATCATATGAAGAAATAGTATCATTTCTTAATAAGATAAGTAAATAATTCACATAGTCCTATGGATTCGAAGGGAAGCAAGAGAAGAAATGGATGGAAGAAAGAAACATGGATAAATGGAAAAGGGAGAAAAATAATTTTCCCATATGTGATAACTGTGGGATGAAACAACCTGGAACTTGCCTAAAGGGAATGTGAGTTTGTTATAAGTGTGGAGAAATAGGACATCAAGTATGTGACTGCAAGGGTATGATAAATATTTCAAATGTACAATACTTCATCTGCAAGGAGTTGGGACACTACGCGAACCAATGTTCAAATCATCAGAGTATGCCAGAAATGATGGTATTAGATAATAATAAAGTTATGATACTACCATAGATGAGGAGGAATGATTAGAGTTCTTATGTTGATATGAAATAATTATGTCATTTGAGTGTTGTATCAATGATGTACTGGTTATAATAATTATGTAGTATATAAGGACTGAACGGCAGTACATTTTCATTAATGACTTGAGATTGTGTGAAGCCATGAAAAGTGAATCAATATGAGGTTAAATTTTTGTAAAATATATTGTTTAGAGAAAGATAAACCATAATATGCTTCTGATACTAAGGTAGTGATTTGGGAATAATACATGATTGATTTGGCTATATTATATTGGATATTATTGACTACCGTGAAACTGATTAATTATTTTTATATTCCACCATTATTTGAGTTTACAAAATATCTTGATAGAAGGAGTCTATCCAGTATTCTATAATGAATAAGGGAGCATGAATGTAATCAATAATGTTTTATCGTAATTCAGGATGTTGTAGTGTTTTAAAAGAATACATGATGAAGGTGTTCACATGTTATTCTGTGGAAAAAGGGATCTTCATTGTGTTTATCATCCCTATAAATTTTGGGCTGTGAGTTTGGAAATAAGTATTTTGGATAATTCTAGTTTGAGATTATTTTTTGATTTCCATAAAAATGACAATCCGAAGGTCGGGCGGCAACCCGTCGCGTCCGGCAAGGCTGCGAGACTTAAACCCGCAACCGAAGAGCATCAAAGGTGTATCATCTAACACTAACCCCTGTGATGTCCCGGATTGAATAATGTAGTTTTTAAAGGGTATGGTTGATGAATTATAAATTCATTTTTTGGGAACCCTATATGAACATGATAAATAGAAAAAAAAAATTATGTTCGATTATCTTTTAAAGTGAAAGATGAGTTTGTTATTGAAATTAGTTAAAGGATGAAACTCTACGTAACAAGTATACATTTTTTTATTCTATTATTCTATGAAGAAATAAATTCTTAAACATTGGGTAAGGCATCTTAAAACCATAAATGTTTTATTCTAATACCTTACGTTTTGTTGAACTAATGGTATTTTAAATCATTATAGATTGGTGGCTTTGAGGCCCACAATTCTACAATAGTTTGTGAATGATGACGTCAATCACTCCCTATAAATAATTACATTTTCCTCCAATTATGTGTCTTTAATTTCCACCAATTTTCTAATAATCGAGATCATAATTTGGAGGTGACTTTTTCATTCCCCTTTTCCTCTTATTATGACTAAATCTTATTATCCCAATTTCCGATGTGGGTTTTCGCACAAAGGTATTTTCTATTCTCAACCTTTTATTTAAAAAGAACAATTTCAAATTATGAGGACGCAATTTATTGATGGAAGGAAGAATTTAACACCCCACGATTTCAATGTACGTTATTTCTTAAATCTAATTCAATAACTTTCACTACACGCAACATTGAGTTCAATAGCACCACAACTTACCAAACTAGCCGTTCAAAAGCAGTTATGGATAGTATTAATTGAATTTTGAACTATATATAATCCTTATAATTTTAGAATCCATATTATGAGTTTCATAGACACAATGTAAGAACTAATTCATTTTTTTCATATAAAAGAAGTATTTTTCAACAAATGCACTTTTTCCGCCTTTTAATGGTGAGACGTTTTTATATAAAATATTTTAAACATTTATATATTGAATTTTACAAAATTAAAATCTTCTTTATAATCGGGACATAATAATTTAGTTTCAATAATTTTTTGGTCTTTTTATGATAACTTTCATATCTGGCTGAATAGTGAAAATTTCTATATTTTAACTGAAAACAACTTTTTTAATAAAAATAATTTATAGTGTTAAGTCAAACATTAGAATGGTTTGGAAGTATAAATAGATTATATTTTTAACATTTAGTCCAATGCTGTTCATTTTATGTAATTTCACTTTGAGATAGGACATAAACAAGTGTCAATCTTTTGATAGATATTGTATTTAAAAATGCGCCTTTCTGTTTTGACAACATAAATTGATTTTAAATTAATAAATGAAACTTCTATGTTTTGAATTTGGTAAAATAGACTTCTATTTTTAATTTTTAATATTAAAATTACCTAAGGGTGAATTTTTGATATTTTTCTAAAAACATTCAATTTTTGATGAATAGTAAAAAACACTAAGTTATTGTTTAAAACTGACTTTTTATTTAAATAATTATTTATTTTATTTAAGTTTATTTTAGGTTATAATAGATTCATAATACTGATATATGGTCAATGTAATTCATTGGAGTCAATATATAATAATTTTATATATATAAAAATTTTTATAGAACTTTTCGCCCTCTTTTACCCACCTCCAAGGAGAATTTGCAAATTCACATAAAACATAATTTAACCGCTTCTATGAGTTGAATTTAAAAAATCATAGACATGGTTAATATCAAGGAGTAAAATGTGGTTCAATATGATAAAAATAATTTTTGGTGAATAGTAACTTTTTACTTTTATTTACCACGGTTAAAAATAAATAGGGTAATTAAGGATAAAAATGATATTATTATTCCCATTAAACATGTAATAATTCTATTGGATAAATGTAATTAGACCAAAAACAACCTTATAAATAAATCATGACCATTTAGGTCCACTTGGATTAGATTAAGACATTTATTATTATTTTATTTAAAGAAGAGTTAAAAGAGTAAAAATCAATGTTTAATAACTAAACCATTTTTAATATTGCGTTATACATAAGATAAATTAGAATATATATATTTATTGGATATATAAGAATATTTCCTACACAATGTTATTTTATTTATAATTTTTAGATATTAAATAATAAAATTTATTAATGACTCAATGATGATGTAGAAATTACCTTATTAATGAAAGAATCTAATGTATGGTATTATAAATGTTAAAAAAATATAATTTCATACTTTTTATGACATCCACGAAATTTATAGGTGCATATGACGTGTTATGTATGATTCAATGTATTTTTGTTGATGTAATCATGCTGTTATTATTTTATCAAAAACACAAATACCAAATATTGACAACATTTTCATAAAATAGTATTTAAAACAAATATTATATTATTAATTGATATAATGGTTCAAAATATCTACAGTTAGGCAAAAAGACTTATATAATAATATATATGAAATTAATGGACCAATTGGGGTTAGATTGGCAGTATATTGTAGGGTTAGTAACCATATAGTTTGAGAATACAAGAAGACACGGTAAAAGTTAAATTATTTAACTTAGAGTTAAATCTAAATGATAAGGTTAAAATGGTAACATAAACTTTTATAAAATCAATTGGTTGAAAGGATTTAGACCCATCCCTATCCTATCATTTAAATAATTCACATTGGAGTCATTATAAATCGAATATAAATTTATTATAAAATAATATTTTATGTTTTTCCAAAGGTGCCCCTCACCCCTCTTATAAAAGGGAACTTCCCACTTCTCCCAAATTCACACCATAAAACATTTTGGATAAGACAAACTCTGCCCACATACACTCTCAACTATCCTACCTTTATCCTAGAGGCCCTCCTTTAGTCATAATGCCAACATAATTATCCCTTTTGATCAAATAAAAATGAAGAACCAGAAAAAGAGGTAATAATTTCACCACCCTCTTTCAAGTTCTTTTCTTCTTCCACTACTTATTTCTTTTTTATTTCCATTCTAAAATAATAAATCTATTATATTCAATATAATGATATGTTATCATAAATATTTCACAACTATATTCATTATTCTATTGATCTTATGAATGATAATGTCACCATGCGTATGTATGTACGGCTTACCGTCTCCACGCCGTGGTGTAATTTGTTATTCAAAACTATGTTATTTGGATGGATATAATGATGAGTAAGATGTATATAAATAATTAAAATAACATAATAATGTTTCTGTAATTTAAATATACCATCTAATTCCACACCATTAAGTGAATGATAATGTCTCTCGGGCGTACGTACGGATTACCGTCTCCACGACGTGATACGATTCATTTCCACGTTCACCATTCATTGAAAATTATAAAAATATGAATTAATAATAAGTATTTAATATATGAAATAATTATTCTACTTGAGATATATATATTTATATATATCTTTACTTACATATATCTTATTCACCTAGTTTCGTTCAATACGATATGAAAACAGAAACATCATTTATGCGTACATACAGACTACCGTCTCCATTAACGATGTTTTTCATTTAATATATATGTATATTATACATATTTATATTCTAAATATATATGATATATAAATCATATTCTATATTCTGTATGTATTTAAATTTTGGTCTATGTGACACAATCAAGAGTAACAAGTTATAACATGTAAGATAATGAAAGTGATTATTACCCAAAATGTTAATTTAACATGGAAATTATTATAAAATGGGAAGTATAAAGCCATAAATGAATCATGTATGATATCATAAATATTTATTTGGTTTTTTTATAATTTAATAACATACTAAATCTTCATATAGGAGGTTAAACATACCCTCAACTAAAGAAAAGTGAAAGGTCAGGGTTAATTCCTCAATCTCATTATTATCCGAGATTGTTTATGTGTAAGTATTTATAGGGAAATTTTTGTCATCCCTGTCCATTTTTCATAAAAATTATTTTAAAATGAATATTTTATAGATTTGTGATAGGTAATTTTTATCAATATCATAATTTTAAATGTTTTAATGATTTATCTTTCTAAATCTTATTAATTAATGTCCATGTTTTTAAATTTATTTTTTGTATTTATTTATATAGACAGGAATGTTTTGAAATGATTATTCTTTTCAAAAGTTTCAATGTGGTATGGGACACTTCGATTAAAAAATCTCTTTTAAAATACTTCCTTTATAAGTGTGTGACTTTTAAATGATTTTACAAAAAAGTATATTTCTCTCAAAAAGTATTACTCATCGTTTTCAACTATGTCGGCATCCTTTGGTGAATATAATTTTTGATTGAGGTTGATTTATTATAATAAAAAATTCCATTTTGTATTAAATTATTTATGATATTTTTGACTGTGGATGTTCTATTTTTATACCATTCATGGTTTATGGTTAATGTGTTGACATTTCATATACTTGTTTTAATATGAATGTTTATGTTATATTTCAACCTTTTCATATGAAGAATGTATTGGAATTTGTAAGTGATGGGTAGAGCCCAATATAGCTCCTCAATGAATTGATAGGTCTCATGAGTAAACTAGACATGGAATTGGTAGAGGTATTTTCCCAATTTGATATATGGTTTCGGACAAGACCTTAATCATTTTTAGACGTCTTCGCCGAGGCCTTGACAAAATGTTTCAGAATGTCCGGCATTATACATTCCCTCATTGTGGAAATTATATTGATGGTTCATGTGGTCATTCGACTAGTAGAATACCCATGATTACATTTTATTATGGAATTATTTACTCATCTCATATTCTTTCCATAAAAGTATTCATTTTTACTATTGGAAAAGGAATGTGGTTTCAATTGTTCATCATGCTTAATATTTATGTCATTTTCCACTGTATTACTTACCCTTACTGAGCATTTGAGCTCACCCCTTTCTATGTTTTAATTTTCTCAGGATTCCAAGAAGTGTATTATGATTGATAAGTAGTGTTAAGCTAGGGGAATAATGGTATTCTCAATGGATCATTTCTGTTGTGTTTTATTTTATATAGTGTAATGTAACGTCCATGTATGTAATCTATTTTCCAAAATTGCTAAACTGATCGGTCTTTCAGGATGTGATTCCTCGTAATCATGCCATTGTAATAAAATAATTCACCGACTCTGGGTAATTTGGGTCAGGGCGTTACACTATGACAATCTATGTTACGTGTATAAAAATTCTCATGCTGATTTGTAAAATGATTTAATTCATCATTTGAAATATGAAGGGTACATTTATCATTCCTAAAGTTCATAAGATATCACTCGTCCCATAATTGACTAATGATAACATGGTTATCAGTAAGAACTAAAACAAATAAAACATTTTAAATTAATGATTTTCCAAGGGGAAAAATATTACCTATTTTGATAATTTCACCATTATCATTGTCGCCAAATTTATATTTTCCCCCATTAATTTTTATAATCTTTTGGAAGAAATATATTTTCCTAAATATATTCCTAGAACTACCACTATCCATGTAAAGTATATTGTTTCTAATAAATTTCTTACTTCCCTAAAAACAAAAATAATAGATTTTCAGAATCCAAAACTTCTTGGGTATAATATAATTAGAAGGTATCATTGTTGGAGTCTACATCAGTCCACATTGAAATTTAATAAAAAATGGGGATCTTTTGGAATAAAATATTTATTTTGGAAAATAGGTTTCATATTAGTATAACCCATTCCAGATATATCCTAACGAGGTCTTAATTACCTAAAGATCTTATCAGAGTATTATAACTAGTAAAAAACATTGAAAGAATATTTTTTATACAATATATTTCAAAATTTAGTATTATAACTAAATTTTTATCCACAATAGAAGTTGTAATCTAATTACGTTTTTCTATATCTTTTGAAAAAATAGTGTTTCCTATATTATATTTTTCTAACATCTTAAAATGTTATATTTCATAAAATTAGTTTATTCTCATTATTTTGAAATATCTAACATCTTAGTAGTTACTGTATAGATTTTTTGAGTTTTTATTATTATGTTTTTTACATAGTAATATTATGTTATTTAGTAATTTTAAAATTATTTCGTTCATAGAGTTTTAAAAAATAAAGATACATCTTTAATACTATGTAAAGTATTATTTTCTCCTAAAGAAGAATATTCCCCACCATAAGATGGAGAATTTTTATCATTATCAATTTAGGATAATTTTCATTTAAAGTAAGATTGGTGAATGATTCAAGAGTTACATTATCCATAAAGAAATTAATTTTCATCATAATATCATAATAGAAAATGTTGTTATTGTTATCTTCACTTTTACTTTGACATAGAATATTTGATGAAATATCTTCACCACAATGACTCCATGTGTATGACGCTTTCATGCTTTTCGTATTCTTGTTCCTATAGATTTTTTATAATTCTTCTCTAAATAATTATCCTTCATTTATTTTATTTTAAACCTCAGATGGTAAGTTCTTTTATATCTAATCTATTTCACTCATATAAAAAAACATCTGAAGAATATTTCTTATCCCTTATTTCTTTGTAATCCTTCTTATACTTATATTAAATTTTTTTCCAACAATATTATTCATCCTCTGCAAAAACAATTCTTATTCATTTTCATACTATAATGAAGATATGATCTCTATATCAACAATAGTTCTCTTTTTTTATGACATTGAGTCCTTATTAACTTATGTATATTTATTAGAAACATTGTAATTAGTAGAAGAGAAAACTCCCCCATTCATTTTCTTCATCTTATCAACATATCTTTTTAATCTACCCTAATACTTCATAAGAGTGCCAATCGAATCATCCATGGTAAGATGTTTTATCCTTATCATATCATCTCCATTTTTTATTTTGGATTGCCATTATTTACAAATAATTAAAATAATATTTTCAACAAAAATTTCATTTGAATGATTCTTTTCATAAAAATAATGATAATTTTTATGATTTTCATAAATCTCCAATGCATATCTGAAATAGATTCACTGATTAGAAAATAAAAAGTGTGATATTGTTCTCATAGAATTTATCATCTAGTTTTAATTTCATTAGAGGTTCAATAATTCTATCTTCCATTTCATCGAAAAATGGTATTCATTTTCAAAAGAAGATTTATTACTATATATATATTACTATTAATAGAACATAGAAAAGAAATCCTTACTGGATAGTTCAACTGAAATTCGATATTCTAATAATTTAAAATTTTAGAATCTTCCTTCTCAGGAATTACATTATTTATAGTCAGTGTTACAATGTTATTAACCCTGGTGTTAATAAAACATTCATTCATTATGTCTCTTCAATACTCATATGAAGCATGATCAAGGATTAGTGGTATTCTTGGATTTAAATTTTCAAGTGTAACAACACTTTAATAAGACATACTCTTGAAAAAAACACTTTCTATAACATAAATCTGATAGTAATTATAGTTTATAATCAAAAATTAATAATAAAGGATTACTAAAATGTTAGAAACATGTATAAAATAAATAAATTAAAAACCATCAATTCGGGTAGTATAACTGCATCTAATACAACTTGTTGGATTGTAAGAGTTTAAAATTAATATAAGAGGTGTGTTGAGTTGTAGTTAGAATACATTAACTTATTAAAATATCAATCCTATTTATTATTTTTTATTGTAATAAATAATAATATGATTATTTGAGTATTTATAATAAACTGAATGTGCTTCTAGTAAATCAATTCAATTAAAAGTTTACTAAAATAAAAATCATTTATATATTCATAGTGAAAAAATATAAATTTTAGGAACTTGTAAAATGCAACATTACAATGTTATATGATAAATTATATTGAAGCATTATAAAATAAATAAAAACTCTTTAAAATTCAGAGAAAAGGAATTCAATAAACATGACTTAAGGTATCCATTGTTTAAACTAGACTATATGGTCTTTCTTTCTTGAAGAATAAAATTCCCTCGATCAAAAAGATATGAATCAGCTTCGTATTCCTATCCTCAAAAGACCTCGATCATCTTGATTTAATTAACACATCTACCTATCCTCATAATCCCTCAATCTAATCCAATATCAAAAACATAAAAAATGAATAATTTTATATGTAATTTACTAACCTCATATAGATTATTAAGAACAAAAACTCTCTATATGTTTACAAAGTAATTGTAAGGAGTTTTTATTGAAGATAAAACATCTGACATGTTGAGTTGAAAAAGAATCAAATTACTTATCCTTGAATGAACCTCAATTTATAGGAACACATACAGTGGTCATATTATTATGATTCATAGAGTTGGTTTCCACGTCCTCCTATGAGCTGCAACTCGAATGATCAGCAAGTACATCACCATCCAATGATGTTTCAGTATCCCCATTACAATGCAATAATATATATTTACACAGGTAGAAATAATTCTGAATCAAACTATAAACATTATTTTCTTATGAAATAAAACATCATCAATGTTATGGAATAAAATTAGCCCCACCAATAGACCAACCACAAACACAATGATACGTTAAACTCAGTCAAACTAATAGACTAGATTTTGTCACACTAATAGACTAGACTTAGTCACATCGGTTGACTAAACTCTTTCATATTGATAGACAATATTTAGTCACACCGACATACTAAACATAGATACACTTAGAAACAAAACTATGTCACACTGATAGACTAAATTTTATTATTCTCATGGACTGGGTTTTTTTCATATGAAATGGATTAGAATTTTTTAATACCGATGGACATAAATTTTTTCATAACAATGAATAAGAGTATTGTCAGTCTGATATATCAAACTAATATGGAATTTTATATTATTATTTTAGCAAGATTTCAACGTCAACTAGAAAAAATGGGTTTCTACAAAAACATTCTAAATACTTGGTAAATATAAATTTAGTAAAACAAAGATTTTAATAGTGTGTTATGAATTTGAAATTTATATATAGAAAGTGTAGAATGTAAAAAATGTGCCTCAATATCAATTTCACATTATTTGGAATTGCAGTACATCCCCATACTTGGCTTCTTGAAAAAAAAATCATTCCAATTATTGATCTAAACATTGTATTCATATCCCCTGCAATATCAACAAAAATATAAACAATGGACATAGATGTCCAAGAATGGTTTAGATTTAACAAAATCAATTTTAATGGGTGATCCAAGAAGGTTGGTGATCAATAAGAGGGAATCAGATCGAAAGAGGAAATGAGCAAACCCCAAAATAACCCAACACAAATCGACATTAGTGAAAATTCAAAACATTTATGAAAAAAGGGTATCATTTTTAAACATGATCATTAAACCTCTAGACTCTACAATGGAAATAAATATATAGTTTATAATGATTTATAAATAATAGAACATCCATGTTTCCATTTTAATGACATATAATAAACCATAAAATCCAACTACCTTCATTTTATGGTGGATCGAATCCATGATATGAATTTATCCAAGAAAAACCCAAACCATAGTAAATCTAAGTTACTTCAAAAAGATGTTCACTTAATATTCTAAAAATAAAATAGTCAGAGATCATTTTTAGTGGAATGGAGGGGAATATGGGTGCTTAGAAGAGTTTATGAGTCTAACTTCGACATCATCAATGAATTGAATTGTTATCGTTAAGGGCTTCCTTGGGTCAAGTTCATGTAGAGATCACTACATTGCCATATTTTTGTATATTGATGTGTATATATATATTTTTATTTACATTTATATATAATTATTCATAATATATTTATATGTGTTTATTTATATTTATTTATAATTATTTATATATCCATAGATATTTATATATATTAAAGTATATTTATATTTATTATGTGGGATTTTGTATATATATACACACATATATATACATATATGTATATATATATTTATTTATTTATCTATAGTTATATGTATTTATACATATTTATTACTGTATCGAAAGTTATAAGTTAGGAAAACAACTCACACCCCTTTAAACCAGTAAGGACATGCTACACCCAACACCATGGGTGACCCATTATAATTTTTATAGCCTGAAGGCCCCATATTTGATGGCTCAAAGGCCCCTTCATCATGGTCCTAATACCCCTGTTGTATTCTAACCACACTTCATACTCTACGCCACATCATCACCTCACTACTGCAGCGTCCCTCAATGTTTAGCCATAAATTTCCCATAAATCCCCCCCACAGGGGCTCCCAACATAAGAACTCTGATTGTACGTAAAATCATGTCGTGATTTTACCAATCAGGAAGGGCCCCAACTACATATATGTGTTTATATATATAGATATATATAAATATACATATACATATACATATACATATACATATACATATACATACTTATATATATATTTATATATTTATATAATTATACATATGCATGTGTATTTATAGATATTTATAGATATATATTTATAATATTTATATATTTATGTATATTTATGTATATTAATATATATTAATATATATTTATAGATATTAATAGGTATTTATCTAAAATTATTCATATTTATATATAATTATATGTATTATTTTTTTAAATAATTGTATATACTTTGTGTTTATATATATATATATATATTTATATGTATATATATAACTATGTATATTTTTATGTGAATATGTATATATATATATATTTAACTATATATAATTGTAAATATGTATATATATATGAATTATATATATATTTTTGAAAAACGATTATATTTATATATATTTTTTAATATTTATTTCTATTTATGTGTATATATATATTTATGTGTATTTATATATATTTCTATATATAGATATATTGTGTCTGTGTGTGTGTATGAATATTTATATAATTTGTTTTTATATTTCTATTTATATTTAATTATTTTTCATTATATATATAAACGTATTTATATATATTAATTTAAATTTATTAATGCATATATATTTATAGAAATTTATATCTATTTCTGAATGTTTATAGACATATATATATATATTTATATATATTAGTTCAATATTTATATTTATATTTATGAATATATATATATATCTGTGTGTGTCTGTGTGTTTACATTTATTGTATTTGTATAAAACTATATCTATATTTTATTATGATAAATTATATATATACACATTTTTGTAATTATATATATATATATATATATTTAATATAAATATATATATATATATATAATTATCAATTTATATATAAATATATTTATATAAATTTATATGAAAATATGTTTTCATATGTATGAATTTATAAATTATGAATAAATATATGTTTTCATAGATAAATGTATTTAAGAGAATTTATCAATTTATATATATAAAAATATTAATGTCTACATTGCCACCACATGAAGGGCTTTATGGAATTGAATAGGCTTTGAAGATTGAACAAGAGGTAAGATGTTCAAATCTCACTTAACACGCACACACACACACATACACACACACACACACACATATATATATATATATATCTCTGTGTGTGTGTGTGTGTTTATAATAAAAGTGGTGACATGAATTGGTCACATAATTCATGCCCCAAAGGAATTTATTAAAAATGAAAAGTATCATTACAAACACGAGGTGAAATGAACTTAAACAATCATGTGTTGAGAGAATTACAGACCAAAAAACATTGAGTACAATACTGAAAAATCTCAAGAAGAAAAAAATTATTGAAACAACATTTTATCAGCTATTCCATGAGATCCAAAAAGAGTTTTACAGTATAGGGGGACTCCAAAAATTTATCCAGTCTGAAGGCAGGCCAATGTCTGCACAAATTTTCTTCTCTATCAACTTGATCATTGTCCTTCAGGATGCTACACAGGTGTGATTGTAAAATGAATGGTTGAAAAGCATCTGCGGAAAGTTATATCTAGGAAGCTTGTACGAGAGGTGGTCATCCATTCCATTCCTTCCCATTATTCAAAACTGAAACATCAAGAAGACACCCACACAGTACCATAAATCTGTGAAATTGATAATCAAAAAACATTGAGAGTTCTAGTGGAGAAATTATCCCAGGAAGGCTACACATGAGATTGTCATCCATTCCAAGTCTTCACGTTAATATATACTGAAACATCGATATAGAAACTAGAAGGACTTACATACAAGAAATACACCATTGTTAGTATGCTTAGAAAATTCATCAGCACTCTGCCATGGCCCTTATAGCAATATCCCTCTCATAAAGGTCCATCTAATCTGGTGTCTTCAGCCATCACAAATAATGCTGGTCCAACTCTCTCATACAACTAGGCCAGACATAAAAATGTAATTTCTCAAGATAACATCATGACCTCAAATATAGATCACTAAATATGGTGAAAAATCCACTCTCTAGTGCATGAAAGCTAAAACATCTTGCAAGGCATCAAAAATAGTGAAATCAAGAGACCCAACATCATGAATGGAAAACCCCAAAATTCATCACAAATAAGAAGAAAAAAATATCACAAAAAATCATGTAATACCTTTAAGGCCCTTCTAGCACAAGTACAAATCCCATATGCATTGTCTCACATACCATAATCCTGAAAATCTGTTCTGTTTTAAGCCAATTGAGAGTAAAACATCGCCCTTATCCAGTAATGACATCCTATAAAAAGAAGACTATTAAAATAATATAAATGTTCAATTGAAAAATAAAATAACTATAATTCTTCTTACTCTAAGAAAGAAAACCACATACAAAACCTGGAAGAGGAAATAATACGAAATTCTTGGGAAGGCAGAACTTTTGAGAGATGGAAAATTCACTCCCATGGAATATCGTTGATGTTGAAAAACAAATTTTTTTTATAATCATCCAACATCCTTATAAACATCTATTTTCTGATTTCATGATATTTCTGTCCAGTAATAGTTGTATTCCTATATTTCTGGAATACAATCTCATCTTTCTCCTCGATCCAATCGTGGAATTCTTCCCCCACCTCCTCCTCATTGTAATAACAATCTTTGAACAGAGGATTCTATTTTCTTACAACATCTCAATCATCAATTGAGTGACAAAACACAACTATGGATTTTACAGGTTTATTAATTTCCTTACTAGAGGAATCTAAGGATTGTGTGACAATAGTTCTTTCGAGGTGAGAGTAACATATATTATTTTTTTCTAGGATTTGGAGTAATGAATCACCTAGATTACAGAATGGGATTTTCCCCCTTCATAGCCATTGATTTTAAATATATTTCCGCGTTTTTATTAGGTTGATCATCATCCCCGTGTGAGGACTCACCAGAACTAGAGTGTTCACTCTGTTCATTGGCTCCAGCATGTTGTAATTCTAAGTGATATTGCTACTCAGCCAGAATAAATTTGAATAATTTCCTAGGTCCATAAGATTAACTACCCATATAAAAAATAGTAGGTTGGATCTTTATATTTTTATACAATAATATAATTCAATGGGATGATAATGTGGAAAATTAAATTTTACATTAATGTAATATTAACTACATGATTTTAGTGTTGTGTAAGAGTTAAAATCTGTTATATGAAAATAAAAGGAAGGGTTTACTCGTTAATGTAAGAGTAAAAATTATCTAAACTCTTATCTATCCCCCTCATATAATATTAACTCAATAATAAAAAATAGTCATATAAGAATAAAAATTAACTGGGGGAAAAGGTGTGAACCATTTATTTTAGAATATTGAGCATAACATCAAAGTTAAACTAGATTAATCGAGTAAGTTAGAGCAATGTTAATATAGTCAATTGATATAATGTGTTGAGGTTAAATGTGAAGACAAAAACTAATCTAGTTTTGATGTTGATCGATAAATATCTAATGACTTCCGGGAGGTGTTGAGAGAAAGAAATGGTGTGAGTTCACACATATGAATGTGACTACAACGAGTCCAATTATTCACGTGAATGTTCATTTTTTATCACTAGTTTTTCATATTTATGGGTCAAGTATATTTTGTGTGAATCAGAAATTCTATCAGTACTTGAGGCTGAGGGTGGATGTGGTTTCATGACTTATGGATGAGAAATTTTTTCAATTAAGTTTAATTTAATTGGATTAATGAGTTAGATAGATAGGCTAAGACATACAAGGATTTGGGTGTATGATATTGGATTCCAATACTTTTATGAAGACATTATTGTATTAATTTATCCAGGAACACATCTAGATTCTTCTTAGCATGTGTTGATGTGGATCATGCACAATAGATATAAAAAAATTGATTATCTCATGTAACTACATGGGAGAAGTTACATAGTTTCATCATACACATGATTTATTATGGTGTAAAGTTGGGTTTTGGTTACATTGAGTAAAAATAAAAAATAGTCTCTAAAAATATGTAATTAATTATAGGAGAACATACATTCAAAGAAAAACATCTAAGAGAGATAATTTTAGAGAAAATAATATTGTAGATTGAGATTCTAGTATCTTTATCCATGTTCAGTTAAATTAATTATGTTGAAAAGATATTGAATATCTCCAAGTGAATGTTCTATATAAATTTATTCATTTATATCCTACAAATATTTTCTTATTGAATTTTTGTTATCAAATAATTTTTGTTGTATCTTCTTGAATAATGAATTTTGATGACTCTAATTAAATTGTTTCTTCTTAAAACATTTTAAAATAAAATTAATTGTTATTAAATTATTAATGATGTTGTTTGGTTACATACTTTATGTCCAATCATGTTTTTATTTAAGAATCTTATTCATGGTTTTACATTAAGCGTATAATGTGTTTGATTGAGCCTTTTTATCATGCTATTTTTCGATTATTAGATCGTTTTTTTACAGTATTTCACACACATGTTAAGGGCTCTATTTGATCTCTCAAGGAAGGAAGAAATGTGAATTATATGGTATTAGATTTTTCATTAAAGACTTTTAAATAGGGTAAAATCATTTTGTAAATGAATATGATAGAAATGGTAGACAACCATCATCCACCACTTTTTCCCATTCATTCAATTTTTTTCCTCTCTTTCCAATTCATATATAGTATTTCATAAATAATCTACAATCATCAAAAAATATTAATAATAAACGTTAAATGAGCTTTTTTTGAAATCTCCATATGAGACAACCTGGGGAAAATTATCACATAATTCATAGGGGATAAATCATTGAATAAAGAGGCCAAAACAAATATATATATAAAAACATAAAAATAAATGGGTTTGAGTGGTTAGCCTTATTATATGAATATAACCATAATAGATGGATCATGAATCAGATAATGAAAAGGATCCTAAGTGTAAGGAGAAGATAGAGAAAGAGGGAAAGGATATAATGACCATCATTTTCATGTTTTATTAGAGTCGAAAAAATATGGGTTTAAATGGATGTGGAAGAAGGGTCTTTTATAAATTTTGTTTTCTGTTAGAGTTTTTAGGAATGTTTTAAATGATCAAAATGATTTTTTTAGAAATAATAAAGGTTAAATTTTATCATCTAGTAAATTAGTGGAACTAGATATAGTAGTACGATGAAATCAGAACCCAGGTGGTAGTATATTAGAGATTTATTAGCTTGGATAGTGTTACAATACCATTGTCCCACCACTAGAAGTCAGAGGAAATTCCAGTAGAATAATGGTGTGTTTTATGAACCCCACAGAAGTGGTGTAATTTTTAGAAGTTATGTAGGTTTATTTTAAAATCCGTTGTCTATGAATCAACTTCACTAGCTATACAAATATGGTTATTCCATGCCCTGTCTTTCATTCCATATACCATATACTTGGTCAATTAAATGTGGTTCTAGGAGTGTCGGTACAAGAAATTTGGGAGTGAATTTTTCTTTTTATACTATTCCCACTCTTCCACTTTATCCCTCAAACTCTATGAAATTAATTTAGGAGTGTTGTAATGTGATTTTTCCATAGCATAGAAGAATTTAGTCACTATGAGAGGTATTTAATATAGGGTGTATAGAGTATGTTAGGAATAGAAGAATGTGAATTCCCATGAGTCAATTCTATTTAGGTAATAATATTAATATTTTTTCAATTTCGTGTCAAATTGATATTAAATGATTATTCATTTTAGTTGGAAATTGAGGATTTTTCATGGGTTGTATTAGAAGCATGATGAGAGTTATTTCTTGTCCATTGTTTGATATTTTAATGGGGTTATTCCATCTAGTGAAATTATGAGAATTAGGAATATGTGGTCTAATTAGGGAATTATTATGAAAATTAAGTAAAATGTTTCATAATAAATTTAAATGACTTCTAGGATGGGAAATGGACTTAAGATATTTGGTATTTATTAGAATGATATTGGGTAGGTTGTTTGGAATTCTTAAAGAGGGGATAATACGGTAATTGTGGTAGGTGTTCCCTAATTTCCTAAATTTTATATGTTTTTACATATTGTATGAATTTGAAGAGGTAGTAAGCATATGTTATTGACCAGTTATTCGACCATGATGTCTTTTTATGTGTAAGGTGAAACTACTGAGTTATTTTAATCACATAGAATTTTCCCCAATTATTAAACCTTGATTCCAAATGGCTATATTATTCCTTGTAATGAATTTTTTTTATAGAGTATGTATAACCCCTAAAGGGTTTCCAACATTTTTAAATTGCTCTAGTAACCATGCGAGGTATGTTGTGCTAGTGGATGGTTTTCACCTAGACTGAGATACTATGGTGAGATATATAAATTATTTCATCAAAAACATAAGGGGATTCTATGTTGTTAGTGAGGGGGCCTATTATTGGATTAGAAATTGATAATGTCCTTGAGAGGATTCAGAATGTTGTAAAGGAAGTTTTATCAAGGGTGGAATAATGAGATAACTACCCAAAAATTTGTTCATCATGGGGATTCGATTGTAGGATAGGCTACTTGATGAACCTTATAGACCTCCAATAGTGTGTGTGTGTGTTGGCTAGTGAGATTGAAATATATTATTTAATTGGCTGATGACATCCTTTTCGGACTGTGATAAATGACATACCATGGGTAGAGTATCACATCAATGAGATATTATAGGTATGCATCATTACCTCATATTCATAAGTATTTGGAGTTATATTATAGGGGATTGTATAAATTATAAAGTGACTTATAATAGGGTAGTTTTTTCCTTAATATGGACAATTATACTGAGTGAATTTATTAAATGTTCTTGTGGTGAGGTTAGTATTACTCATTGAGTGTGATATTAGGTTATGTTAAGATTTTAACAATATAAAATGTGATGTATATAGTTGATTGATAGATTCTATAAGGGAACTACCATATTTAAAAATATTAATCCTTCTATAAGTAGGGGATGTTCCTATGGATATAAGCGATCTATTTTTATATTGTTTTTAAAAGGGGATCTTCAAAGAATATAAGGGATTAAATTTTGATCCATCCATCAGTTGGGGATCTTCAAGGGCTACATCTAAATAGCTTTTTATTTTCTTTTATGAGGGGATCTTTAGGGGATTGATGATATATAATTTTGAGCCTCCTTTTATTATGGGATCCTCTAGGTTTATGTGTTTATATAAAAGCCTCACACTAGGATGGAATTTTTGGGGATAAATATATTTATCATTAGTGATGCATCATTCACTCATTTTTTATATTAAAAATTTCCCATTCACCCTCTTAACATTATTTGATTGTGGGAGCTTCTTCCCTTTCTATTTTTGTCCAATATAGGTATGTGTTAGCTTCCATGGTGATTTCTTAAGAAATATGTGATATTATGTGTCTATTCATGTGATTTTTATGGATTCCATTTCATTTTGTTTATGTATAAATATATACTAGTTATTATTAGGGACCAAATTGGTGGTGGACAATTTATTTTTATTCTATTACCCTAGACATTCATCTTGGTGAACCAGAAGCACTTATGGTTGCTATTAAGGTTAGGGTATGAACCATAATACAAGCGAAGGTGCTATAGGATCTCAAAAAGGATTTATAGAAAAGCATATGGTGAGTCATAGGATAGTTTTTTGGGTCTCTTTATAGTGTTTTTTGTGTTAATATGCTTTATTTTACGAGCATATTATGTGATATTGATCTTTTGTATGACTACATCATCTATATGATTACATTTATTATATCATTGTGGTTGTAATTTATGATGGTATGCTGCCAATATAATTATATATTACACTCAATTTATAATAAATATGGAAGATTTAGTTAGTTATTTATTATTATTTGTGATAAAAATGAGGGTATAGTCTCCCTATATGGGTTTTTACTATCACCAACACTAGTTAAGAGCCAATCACATATAGGGAGGTTCTCCTGAGGTCCCGTGGTCTAGTAACTCAAGGAAGTAGTTGAAGAATTGGTTGGGAATATTACAATGTGGTATAAAATAATTGTTTTATTTGATTTACCATTTATGAAATGGTTTATGGATATTTAAATTGTTATAACTAGATATGAAATGTATATTCTGGTCAATCCATTATGTGTATGGGAAAAAATCAAGGATTCTTTAGAGTTTTGGTTAATGTTCTTGATTTTGTGTCTTATAATTTTATTGGTGTTTACATGATGATTGTCTATGATAATCATTTATTTTATTACTCTTATAATAAGTTGAAAGGAATTATTATTTCATTCATAAAATTTATCTCATACATTCACATGGAATGTGAATTCTCATGTTTGATTGATATATGGTTTTTTAAGAAAGAAAATTAGATTTAGTTTTTAAAAATGTTTATAATAACTTATTTAGTTTTTTCATGATTAAATATTTGACCCTTCTATAATTAACCAAGATACCTACATGATAACTTTTTAATAATATTTTTTGTATAGAGAAATCATATATATATATATATACATGTATGTGGTGATATTAACCATAGTATATTGGCATGGTTATGGAGCCAGATGATTAATGATATACCTTGGATGGGTATGATGGTATATGGGTTGTATTACAATATTTGAAAAAGAAGCATTTCTGTTTCTTCATGGGTTGTGACATCGATAGGTTTTCGTCTATAAACTAGGTATAATATCAGAGAGAGGATCTAATACACCACATGATTTAAATGGTTCAAATATGTTTCTAACGGGATAGTGATATTTTCATATTTCTTCTTGAGATAGGTTATGGTATGATAGGGTATCCCGTGAGAGTAGGGTAATCCATGGACTATTGATACCATTAGATTTAGGAATCATTGGTTAATGCATCATGTGATTGGAATGACACACATGATATGTATGATCATGTATTTTTCTTGGGATAGGAGATATCATAGGTCATGATGGACAAAGAAGTGTAGTTAGTGCTTCATGTTACATACAATTAACAGGTTTAAAGGTTTTTTAAGGTTTTTTATTACGTTTATAAACATAGTATTGATAAAATAAAACTCTTACTATCCTGGTTAGGGTTGTAACGTAGGGTGGAACTAGGGTGCACACCTTCTTGTGAGTTTGTTTTGATTGATGATGGTGGGGTCGTCTAATATTTTTAGGGAGAACTTGTGTATTTTTTTCTAGAGATGGTATGCCTTAATCTCATCCTCATGAAAAATAAATGCACTAATGAAGGTGTCCAAAATCTCTGGAAATATATCTCTCAATAAAGACAAAGATTCTGATAAGAATCTGGTTCACCAAGAAAATGAGTCTGCGGATACTGCCAGCCTCCAGTATGGAATGGAACTGTTGGAATGTGAGAAGCGGTAAAAAATCATTAATGGTAATGATGAATTCATAGAGAATAATATGTAGGTCTATTATTCTCAAGATGAATTTTAGAGGTTGGTTGAGAAGAGAATAAAGTTTACTCTAACCTCTGAGCATGAATCTTGTATCAACAATCAATGTTGTATCTTGGCTCATTGATTTAATTGAAAGATGATCTCAGTGTAGGAGCTCATTCAATCTTGGTACAAGATGAAAATCTATTTGGATGACCTTCTCAATGATGAACCTAATTGGTGGGATATCGCTCCCCAATTGATTCTTCTCAGAGTTAAGGGATCTAAAAGAATTAAATTGCAATTTAAATAATCGGCCATCTCTTTTGAGATTTCTTAATGTTTTTGTACTTTAAGGTTTCCCACATTTCCCTCAAAATTGTTTCTTAATAAAAAATATATGATGATGATGATGATGAACGTATGGGGAATGCTAATTAGAGGGTTTGGAAAATCATTATGGGAGAAATATATGTATGAGAGTCACATGACTCCAATGGGTAGGTCATGATGATTATTGGTGATACCTGATAGTGGCATGTGAGCCTTCACAGTGTATATGATTTGATGAACTATGGTATGATTTAATTCTATTCGAGACTTATTGCGGTGTAGGGAATTTTATTTTAATTCATCAGGATTCACTTTTGGGATACATATTTTTCTAGGATTGATTGAATCCTATTCATGAAATTGTGATGTATCATAGGTGTGATTGGGCATAAGATAACCCATACAAATGTGTGAGATAATTTTATTTAATTGTGAAATTATTAAGGACATTATCCTTGAGATTCTTTTTTGTATTATAGTTTGAATAAGAGTTCTTGTGAGGATAGTTAGATAAGGATTGACCAATGATAATTGGTGGATCTAGGTGAGACAGGGGGAGATACCATCACTATGGTATTATTATATAATAGTCAAGTGATAATGAGAGTTTTTTAACAACTAAAATGATAGCTCATGTGTGATGAGTTTTTCCATTAAATAACTAGAATTTTAGTTTGGATGAATACTAGATTCTATAGAACATTAGGGAACTGAGTATAATGGTGAGATAATTGGAGAATCAAAAAAGTGACTTGTATATGGTGAGTTAAGTAATTATAAATGCTGTGAAACATTTAGTAGGGAGATTTGGAGTCTATAAGATGTTAAAACATTATACTCACAAAGATGTTAGTGGGTTCATTGACCATGATATATAATCGTTGATACCTGGTGTTGTTTTGATGGTTAATGTAACGCCCCGACCCTAGTAACCTAGAGTCGGTGCATTATTACATAACGTTGGCATGATCACGAGAAAGATCAAGTTTCGAAAGACCGATTAGTTTAGTAGCCTTGGAATAACTATATACATCCATAAATTTTTACATTACATCATAAAAAACATCTTATCTTCGTATCCCCTCATACTATCCCTGCATGTCATCCATAAATTACTTCTTCATAATCCTGGGAAAAATAAAACATTGAAAGGGGTGAGCTCAGATGCTCAGTAAGGATAACATTATAGCAAATGCTTTCATAAATAATCATACACACCTAAGGTAGTTTATAACTAAAACAAAAGCCTTTTAAATTTGAACTTCAACATAAAATGGCAAAGATAAAATAAAATAATGCCATTTACTTACTCACATGGATATTCTACTAGTCGAACAATCCCATGCATTATCAATAACCACATTCATAATGATGGAATGCATAATGCCAGACTATCATAACCACATAGCCAAGGCTTCGTGCCAAGACTACAAATAATATTTTTCCACGGCCTTGTGCCAAGACACTAGATTGTCTCATGAGACCTACCGATACATCGAGGAGCTATAGCGGGCTCCACCCGTCACTTATTAAGTCCAATGCATTCCTCATATGAACAGGTTTAAACATAACATAAACATTCGTATTAAAACTAGCATACGAAATGTCAATACCTTAACCACAAACCATGAATGGTATAAAAATAGCACATCCACAGTCAAACATAACTCATTCGATACAATATGGAAGATTGTATTGTATCAAATTAACCTCAATCAAGAATAATGGAGGATGTTGACGTATATGAAAATAATCATCAAAACCATTTGAGAGAAATATCCCCCTTTTTTTGAAATCATTTAAAAGTCACCCTATTTGTCAAGAAGCCATTTAAAAATAGATTTTTGAATCAAAGTGTCCCATACCACTTTTAAATTTTTTTTTAAAAGGAGTTTTAATTTCTAAACTTTAATGTCCATATAAATAAATCCTTAAAACCGTTTTTAAAACATGGACATTAATGAGAAATATTTAAATGAATAAGTCTTTAAAACAATTAAAAATGGTATTTAAGTTAGAGTTTCTAACCAAAATAGAGACAGTTGAATACAAATAATTGAGGTAATCAAAACTTTTTAATATCATGAGAATAAAGGGATTCATGATATACTATGTCAAAGTACATTATATACACCAAATAAAAGTGATTTGGTGTATAACAACAAAGAAGTCTCAATGGAATGTAAATTGAGATGAATTCTCTTATAAAGACCATATCCTTAGGTTAAGGAGAAATCAATGACATAATTATGTGTGACAAATATAAATACACTAAATATGATTGGATATTTAGTGTAAAACAATCAAAGGACATTCACACATAATATTGTAAAAAAACAACACCAATGAATTGGATGTTTAACTCAACAAATGGAGAATGAGTTAAAATTACTCTTATCAAATTCATATCGATGACATGAGAAATTATCAATGGAGTGATTATGTGTATAAAAAGTATATACACAGGAAGGGGAGTGGAATTTATGACATAATCAAATGAATAGTGATTCCACATATAATCTTGGAGTAATATAATCAATGAAATATGCGTAAAGTCGAATGAGTAGAAATTGAAATCTCAAATTCCCTTATCGATTTGGTAACTTATGAAACATGCACCCATGAAACAAGTATCATACCATGATGATGTAAATACCCATAAATTAAAGTATATTACACAATGAATACGATCATGGCCAGTACACATACACCACATGCAATAATTAAGTGGTGATCAATGGAATTTTCACGGAATTAAAAGTGAGATAAGAAACCCCTTACCACGTAAATCAACTGAGTCGTATGGACAAAAGTTAATAACCACCAAATGATTTCTAGAATAAAATGAATGTAAAGAGAATCATGATAATATATATCAAATGGCAGTACACAATACACCACTTTCAATAATTTAGTGGCGAACAATGGAAATCTCACGGAATTGAAAGTGAGATAAGAAAATCCCTTACCACGTTAATCAACTGAGTCGTATGGACAAAAGTTAATAACCACCAAATGATTTCCAGAATAAAATGAATATAAAGAGAATCATGATAATATATATCAAATGGCAGTACACAATACACCACTTTCAATAATTAAGTGGCGAACAATGGAAATCTCACGGAATTTAAAGTGAGATAAGAAAATCCCTTACCACGTTAATCAACTGAGTTGTATGGAAAAAAGTTAATAACCATCAAATTATTTCCAGAATAAAAAGAATATAAAGAGAATCATGATAATATATATCAAATGGCAGTACTCAATACACCACTTTCAATAATTTAGTGCTGAACAATGGAAATCTCACGGAATTGAAAGTGAGATAAGAAAATCCCTTACTTTGTACTTTTTCCTTGGTCAAAGGTAGGTTTACCTTCTGTATAATGGTGAAATAATTGTTATTTAATTATAAAAGAATCATTTACTTTAATATGATATCATATATGATCTTTTAACATTGATTTGTTAATAATATCTTAGAATTATCGTCATTTCGGGTGTTAACGGGTTCATTTTACTTTATATTATTTGTTATGTGATACATATTTATTAATGAGATGTATATTATTAATATCCAGAATGATATCAAGTCCTTAGACACTATTTTTAAATCATCATATTCTAATTATACTTTAATGGATCGGATGGAGAATGAATCTCATCGCGTTCGTGGAGACGGTAGTCCGTACATACGCACGAGCGACAATATCATTCTTTTGATATTAAGATAATATATAATTGGATGTTATATCATATATACCAAATCATTATCATGTTATATTTATTATTTAAATGAGTTACACATCATTATTATACCAATCCAAATAATAATATATTGAATAACAATTACACCACGACGTGGAGACTGTAAGCCGTACGTACGCACGTATGGTGACATATTATTCAAAGGATGGATAGAATACTGAATATGGTTGTACCATATTTATAATAACATCACTGTATATATATGATACTGGATTTATTATTTTATAATGGTAATAACAAAGAAAGAGGAAGTGGAAGAAGAAAGGAACATGAAAAGGGGTGGTGAAAACATTACCTCTTCTTCGGGTTCTTCATTTTGATTTGATCAAAAGGGCTCCATAGGTTGGATTTCTGATCAAACTAAGGACTTTAGGTTGTATTGAGGGAAGTTTAGATAGTATATGGTCAGGGGTTGGCCGAACCAAAGGTCTTTTAAGGTGTGAAGAAATGAGAAGGAGGAGTTCCCTTTTATAAGAGGGGTGAGGGGCACCTTTGGAAAAGCTAGAAATATTAATTTATAATAAATTCATATTCGGTTTATAATGGCTCCAAAGTTTATTATTTAAATTTAAAGGTGGGGATGGGTCGAAAACAACTCAACCAATATAATTTAAACAGGTTTGGATTATTATATTAACCTTATCTTTAAGTATTAACTCTTAGTTAATTAGTTTCACTTTTACAATGTATCTTTGTATTTTTATATTATATGGTTAATAAACATACTATATACATCCATGAGACCCCCATGTGGTCCATTAATGATGAACCAATCATGATATAAGTCTCTTGGCATAACCTTAGATATTTAGGAATTTAATATCAAGTAATAATATAATATTTTTTTTAATAACACTTTTATGTTAATTTTGACACTATTCAATAGTTGATTTTTGTGAAAATCATAATTGATTGATTACTTAGAAAAAAGTCAATTAAATCAATCCTAATATGTCATATTATCCTAGAAAATTATTTTAATTCCTTAAAAGTTTCATATTATATTTATTTGGGTATTTATAATATCAATTATTGTGATTTTTCACTATTAATGTAATTAATTCATCATCATTTTGTCATAAATAAATTAAATTATTTAATGTCTAAAAATTATAAATAAAATATCATTATGTATGAAATATTTTTATCTTTCTAATTTATATTTATAATCTAAAATAAAACATATATAACCCTCTGTAACAATTGTTTTGTTAAAAGATATATGCTTGTGTCATTTTTGTATTTATTTTAACTTAATTAAAATAAAGTGTCATTATCACATGCAAGTGGATCCATGGGGTCCCAAAATAGACCCAAAGATGCCCATGGTCGACCATGTATCAACCAATAGGGTTAAGACACGTTTTAGGGTAATTTAGTGTTATTATAATATTATTTTATATCCCTTGTTTACCGGATTTACCCTTTAACCATGGTAAATAAAATATTTACCGGAGTAATTATCCAAAATGTTTAAAAATAAAAGTTACCTATTTACACAATTTGAAAATCCAGATTCCAAATATGGAATCTATTTTTTCAAATTCAAAACAAAGAAGTGGCAGAAATTAATTTAAAATTAATTTCCGTTGTCAAAACAAAAAGCGTGTTTTTTAGAGATAATAACTATCTAAAGATTGTCACTTGTTTATGTCTGGTTTAAATGTGAAATTTTGTTCAATGACCCACATTGTATTATATGGTAAAAATATATTCTAAATATACTTTAAAACCACAAAAATTCATAATTTATTACTATTAATTATTTTGATTAAAAAAGTTGTTTTTAATTAAAATTTAGTAATTTTCACTATTCATCAAAATATGAAAGTTATCCGAAAAGTACCAAAATTTCACCCTAGGATAATTTCGATATTCCGAATCCAAAAATGAAGTCCATTTTGAGAGATATAATTTATAAAATTTCAAAAATTAGGTATTACTATTCATAACGGCTTGTTTGATTGGTTATGGTGTGTTAAAATCTCGAAGTTGCGTACAATGCATGTCATTGCATTATTCGAAAGGATACATACCAAGGATGCTTGGGGTGTTAAATTCTCCCCTCATTCAATAAATTGCGTCCTCACAATTTTTTTAAATTTTTCTTGGGAATATAATGGAAAGTCCCACATCGGAAAAAGAGTCAATAAAACTATCACTTTAAAAGAAAGAGAGAGAGGTATAAGGGTCATCCAAGATAACCCATACTAGGATTCCATGTAGGAAAACATTGATATGGATGATAAACTAAGTGTCAAGTTCTGATGGAGAGGGATAGAAATCATTATCAGGAAAAAGTTAACAATAAGAAAACCACAAACTTGTGTTGGGACAAACGACCATTAGTCTCCTAGTCGGAAAGTAAACAGACAACATTTTTTAAGTTACATTACATAAGGACTAGGAATTCATTTATGATATTGACTAAGAAAATTATGAGATATACTTACATTTTAAGTAGAGTTTCATTCTTTAATAAATTTCCACCACTAACTCAATTTTTTTTAAACGATGAGTATTCAAGAAGACTTGGTCACAGTGGAAGAGCTAGAATAAACTTCTATAGAATCACATGATCCATGCAGGATAAACTATATATTTACATTGTCTTTGAAGATTAATCAAAACCCAAATGGTTAGTGAATGATCTAATGATCCCCCAAAAGGATATTCCTTGAGATAAATATACACTAATCATAATTTCTAAATTTGAACCAACAATACCCCAAAGTAAAATAAATACTATTCAATAATCAATTGTCCTTAAAATCCTTCAATATAATCCAAACTAATACTGAAACCCAAAACATAGAATAATTTGATTATGTAGTCTCCCATGTTAAATTGTATCTCCAAATGACATCAAATACTCTTAAAGTCACATACTTAAAAGTAATTAACATCATCACATATTCTCTGTTATAGGTTAATCATTTCCATAAATAACCCAAATCACTATAAATCCACAATAAAAACGTAGATAAAAATCCACCATTACTCTACAAATGAAACCCCATTGTATTCTATATTCCTTAGGCATATAGTGTTCCCGACAAAGCGAACATCTTCCAAAATAACATTTATCACTTAATCACCAAATCATTTTCCTATACCAACGGTATTCATTTGATAAGACATAAGAACCCAAATCATCTAATTATTGATCAATAAATCATTTAACAAAAAAATAGTCACACTAACCAGGGACTTCACGTAGTCCAATGGTAGGAGATAAATCCCAATCGCACTTTGGTTGTGGGTTCGATTCCCACAGCTTTTTCCGACGCGACGGGTTGTCACACGGTCTACGTGTTGTCCTTTTTCAAAAACTATATTTTATAATATTACCAAAATGATATAAATTCCTAAAAATAACATAATTTAACAACAAATGTTGTATCATACCTTGCATTTTCATCCCAAATTATAATAACTTATAATTTTATCAAACCCCAATGATCATATAAAACCAAATGGTTATTTATACCTATATCCACAAGAGAAGAGACAATTCTTCCTCAAATATCATTCTCACATGGCAAACTGTGGGGTTATAAATACAAGAGAAAATTATTCCAAAGTAAACCCATCAACAAGGAGTTCTAATACTTTTCAAATTTTTCTCCAACCATTTATTTCCACATAACTTCTTCTTTGACCAAGAAAATATCCTATAGAATAGGACATTCACTCGGGTAATGGCCAGGTCCCCTACATTAACGGCAAATGACTGTAAATGGACTCTTGGGACCATTTTTATCTTCTTCCATAGTACTCTTCATTTTTCTTCGGCAATTCTTCACTTTATGTCTTTCTTTCCCGCACGTAAAACATTTCGTTGTCCCATTGAGACACTTTCCTGGGTGTCTCTTTCCACATTTCTTGCATGATGAAAATTGAGGGCTCTTTTCTCCATGGTCTCCATTGCTGGAGCTCTTATCATTTATCACCTTTCTCTTCCTTGTTGAGTCTGGGATTTGGTTAATATATATGTTTTTGATCATATTTTTGGAAAACCGATTTGGCATAAAGACGATATCTTCTACACCTATAAACATTACATTCTGTAGCTCATTGCCACCATCTTTCCCACCTTGTACATCATTCTCGAAGTCACTATGACTTCCTTGGAATCCAGCCATTGACTAAAAGCAGAAAGCATTGTGTGAGTAACAGTAGTCGTAATATCATTTAGAGATTAAAATGTCACCATATTCTCAATTTGAAACATATTAGGATTAACCAAGGTAATTTACACTCATCTTATATATATATATATTACATAAATCGGTTTGTAAAGAAAATGTAAATTATCCTAAGAATATCCCCCGGGAGTGTCGTAACCAAGAGTGCAGCAAGGCCCGTTGTCGTGCACCAGTTCTCGTTCGAGTCTAGCTCAAAGCGGTGTTTCCGGGTTTTACCCCTAGGTACATCTGTGCCAGAGCCGCCTCTACCTGCTCGTATCCAGACAGGGATGTATTGCTCAGAAAACTCACAAAATCTCTACAATACCAAAATTCTAGGAAGTTCTTTTATACTAATCCTCAATGATCATCTTAGGTCTACATGCTCTAATTAGAGTTTATCTAAATCTAGCTTCCAAGGTTTTTACTAAACTTCCTTTGATACCAACTGTAACGCCCCGAACCTAGTTACATAGAGTCGGTGCATTATTACATAACATTGGAATGATCACGAGAAATATCAAGTCTCGAAAGACCGATTAGTTTAGTAGCCTTGGAATAACTAGATACATCCATAAATTTTTACACTACATCAAACAAAAAACATCTTTTCTTCATACCCTCTCATACTATCCCTGCAGGTCATTCATAAATTACTTCTTCATAATCCTGGGAAAAATAAAACATTGAAAGGGGTGAGCTCAGATGCTCTGTAAGGATAACATTATAGCAGAAGCTTTCATAAATAAGCATACACACTTAAGGCAGTTTATAACTAAAACAAAAGCCTTTTAAACTTGAACTTCAACATAAAATGGCAAAGATAAAATAAAATAATGCCATTTACTTACTCACATGGATATTCTACTAGTAGAACAATCCCATGCATTATCAATAACCACTTTCATAATGATGGAATGCATAATGCCAGACTATCATAACCACATAGCCAAGGCTTCGTGCCAAGACTACAAATAAAATTTTGCCAAGGCCTTATGCCAAGACACTAGATTGTGTCATGAGACCTACCGATGCATCGAGGAGCTATAGCTGGCTCCACCCGTCACTTATTAAGTCCAATGAATTCATCATATGAACAGGTTTAAACATAACATAATCATTCGTATTAAAACTAGCATACGAAATTTCAATACCTTAACCACAAACCATGAATGGTATAAAAATAGCACATCCACAGTCAAACATAACTCATTCGATACAATATGGAAGATTTTATTATATAAAATTAACCTCAATCAAGAATAATGGATGATGTTGACATATATGAAAATAATCATCAAAACCATTTGAGAGAAATATCCCCCTTTTTCTTAAAATCATTTAAAAGTCACACTATTTGTCATGAAGCCATTTAAAAAAAATTTTGAATCAAAGTGTCCCATACCACGTTGAAACTTTTTTTTAAAAGGATTTTTAATTTCAAAACTTTAATGTCCATATAAATAAATCCTTAAAACCATTTTTAAAACATGGACATTAATGAGAAGTATTTAAATGAATAAGTCTTTAAAACATTTAAAAATGGTATTTTAGTTAGAGATTCTAACCAAAAGAGAGACACTTGAATACAAATAATTGAGGTAATAAAAACTTTGTAATATCATGAGAATAAAGGGATTCATGATATACTATGTCAAAGTACATTATATACACCACATAAAAGTGATTTGGTGTATAACAACAAAGAAGTCTCAATGGAATGTAAATTGAGATGAATTCTCTTATAAAGACCATATCCTTAGGTTAATGATAAATAAATGACATGATTATGTGTGAAAAATATAAATACACTAAATATGATTGGATATTTAGTGTAAAACAATCAAATGACATTCACACATAATCTTGTAAAAAAACAACACCAATGAATTGGATGTTTAACTCAACAAATGGAGAATGAGTTAAAATTACTCTTATCAAATTCATATCGATGACATGAGAAATTATCAATGGAGTGATTATGTGTATCAAAAGTATATCCACAGGAATGGGAGTGGAATTTATGACATAATCAAATTAATAGTGATTCCACACAAAATCTTGGAGTAATATAATCAATGAAATATGCGTAAAGCCGAATGAGTGGAAATTGAAATCTCAAATTCCCTTATCGATTTGGTAACTTATGAAACAAGCACCCATGAAAGAATTATCATACCATGATGATGTAAATACTCATAAATTAAAGTATATTACACAATGAAAACGATCATGTCCAGTACACATACACCACATGCAATAATTAAGTGGTGATCAATGGAATTCTCACGGAATTAAAAGTGAGATAAGAAACCCCTTACCACGTTAATCAACTGAGTCGTATAGACAAAAGTTAATAACCACCAAATTATTTCCAGAATAAAATGAATATAAAGTGAATCATGATTATATATATCAAATGGAAGTACACAATACACCACTTTCAATAATTTAGTGGCGAACAATGGAAATCTCACGGAATTGAAAGTGAGATAAGAAAATCCCTTACCACGTTAATCAACTGAGTCGTATGGAAAAAAGTTAACAACCACCAAATGATTTCCAGAATAAAATGAATATAAAGAGAATCATGATAATATATATCAAATGGCAGTACACAATACACCACTTTCAATAATTTAGTGGCGAACAATGGAAATCTCACGGAATTGAAAGTGAGATAAGAAAATCCCTTAGCACGTTAATCAACTGAGTCGTATGGAAAAAATTTAATAACCACCAAATGATTTCCAGAATAAAATGAATATAAAGAGAATCATGATAATATATATCAAATGGAAGTACTCAATACACCACTTTCAATAATTTAGTGGCGAACAATGGAAATCTCACGGAATTGAAAGTGAGATAAGAAAATCCCTTACTTTTTACATTTTCCATGGTCGACGGTAGGTTTACCTCCTGTATAATGGTGAAATAATTGTTATTGAATTATACAAGAATCATTTACTTTAATATGATATAATATATGATCTTTTAACATTGATTTGTTAATAATATCTTAGAATTATCGTCATTTCGGGTGTTAACGGGTTCATTTTACTTTATATTATTTGTTATGTGAGCCATATTTATTAATGAGATGTATATTATTAATATCCATAATGATATCAAGTCCCTAGATACTATTTTTAAATCATCAAATTCTAATTATACTTGAATGGATATGATGGAGAATGAATCTCATCGCGTTCGTGGAGACGGTAGTCTGTACATACGCACGAGCGACAATATCATTCTTTTGATATTAAGATAATATATAATTGGATGTTATATCATATATACAGAATCATTATCATGTTATATTTAATATTTAAATGAGTTACACATCATTATTATACCCTTCCAAATAATAATATATTGAATAACAATTACACCACGACGTGGAGACGGTAAGCCGTACGTACGCACGTATGGTGACATGTTATTCAAAGGATGGATAGAATACTGAATATGGTTGTACCATATTTATAATAACATCATAATATACATATGATACTGGAGTTATTATTTTATAATGGTAATAACAATGAAAGAGGAAGTGGAATAAGAAAGGAACTTGAAAAGGGGTGGTGAAAACATTACCTCTTCTTCGGATTCTTCCTTTTGATTTGATCAAAAGGGCTCCATAGGTTGGCTTTATGATCAAACTAAGGCCTTTATGTTGTAGTGAGGGAAGTTGAGATAGTATTTGGGCAGGGGTTGGCCGATCCAAAGGGCTTTTAAGGTGTGAATAAATGAGAAGGAGGAGTGCCCTTTTATAAGAGGGGTGAGGGGCACCTTTGGAAAAGCTAGAAATATTAATTTATAATAAATTCATATTCGGTTTATAATGGCTCCAAAGATTATTATTTAAATTTTAAGTTGGGGATGGGTCGAAAACAGCTCAAAAAATATAATTTATACAGGTTTGGGTCACTATATTAACCTTATCTTTAAGTATTAACTCTTAGTTAATTAGTTTCACTTTTACAATGTCTCTTTGTATTTTTATATTATATGGTTAATAAACGTACTATATAAATCTAATCTACCCCCAAGTGGTCCATTAATGATGAACCTATCATGATATAAGTCTCTTGTCCGAACCTTAGATTTTTAGGAATTTAATATCAATTAATAATATAATATTTGTTTTAAGAACTCTTTTATGTCAATTTTGACACTATTCAATAGTTGATTTTTGTGAAACTCATAATAGATTGATTACTTCTAAAAAAGTCAATTAAATCAATCCTAATATGTCATATTATCCATGAAAATTATTTTAATTCCTTAAAAGTTTCATATTATATTTATTTGGGTATTTATAATATCAATTATTGTAATTTTTCACTATTAAAGTAATTAATTCATCATCATTGTGTCATATATAAATTAAATTATTTAATGTCAAAAAATTATAAATAAAATATAATTACGTAGGAAATCTTTTTATATTTCTAATTAATATTTATAATCTAAAATAAAACATATATAACCTTCTGTAACAATTGTTTTGTTAAAAGATATATGCTTGTGTCATTTTTGTATTTATTTTAACTTAATTAAAATAAAGTCTCATTATCAATTACAAGTGGATCCATGGGGTCCCAAAATCGATACAAAGATGCCCATGGTCGACCATGTATCAACCAATAGGGTTAAGACACGTTTTATGGTAATTTAGTATTAATATAATATTATTTGTTAACCCTTGTTTACCGGATTTACCCTTTAACCGTGGTAAATAAAATATTTACCGGAGTAATTATCCAAAATGTTTAAAAATAAAAGTTACCTATTTACACAATTTGAACATCCTAATTCCAAATATGGAATCCATTTTTCCAAATTAAAAACAAAGAAGTGGCAGAAATTAATTTAAAATTAATTACTGTTGTTAAAACAAAAAGCATGTTTTTTAGAGATAATAACTATCAAAAGATTGTCACTTGTTTATGTCTGGTTTAAATGTGAAATTTTGTTCAATGACCCACATTTTATTATATGGTAAAAATATATTATAAATATACTTTAAAACCACACAAATTCATAATTTATCACTATTATTTATTTTGATTAAAAAGTTGTTTTTAATTAAAATTTAGTAATTTTCACTATTCATTAAAATATGAAAGTTATCCGAAAAGAACCAAAATTTCACCCTAGGCTAATTTCGATATTCCGAATCCAAAAATGAAGTCCATTTTGAGAGATAGAATTTATAAAATTTCAAAAATTAGGTATTACTATTCATAACGGCTAGTTTGATTGGTTATTGTGTGTTAAAATCTCGAAGTTGCGTACAATGCACGCCATTGCATTATACGAAAGAATACATACCAAGGATGCTTGGGGTGTTATAGTTAATAAATATAATTGTACAACAGTGGAAAATATTTCCATGGTGTCATATAATAAATAATTATACATGTGGGATGTCTCCATCAAGGTAAAAAAATTTATCCTATTAATATAGATTAATAAGTTATCCATAGATAAATTCATTAAATGATATTGAATAAATATAGAGTCACGTTAATCTTGTTGTGATATTTCTCAGAAAAATTCCTCGCTCCACATGTTTTTAAAAATTGACCGGGCACATGAGATCTGGAATAGGTTTGGTGAGTTTACTGGTTTTTTCCAATTCCATCTCAGGTATTTGATTCATTAATATCAGGTTCCAAGGTGTGGAGAAAAACATTGTTGAGAGTAAGGTGAGAATGATCACTTTTTCTATAGGATGATGGTGTTTATGGAATGATTGGAATAAAGACAAATTTAAGGGCCTCCCATGGTAAACACTGTCTCTATATGTCAAGATCATGGTTTTATACAAATTCTTCTTATATTAAAAAAATGGATGAAAGATCCATCCCTCATGGTTCTATTGAGATCCATTACCCAACCCCTTCCCTCCATAGCAGGTCTCTAGGGACACTAGGTTTGATTGAACCAACACATCAGTAGATCCGAATTAAATAGAGATGGATCTTGTAGAATGATAATGATTCATGGATGGGGAATTTTTTCAGGATTCCAAGGGTTTATTTGTTCGGGATTTCAATGCTTACTTTTGTTCTGGAGAGTCCCTTAAAGTAGAAGCTATGGTGCTTCTCACATGTCAGTGGATGCCTTGTCCTCATGAAACCATCGTATAGGTGGTTGAAACAGAATAAAAAAATAAAATAAAACACCCTGGTCAACCTATGTGGAACCCCTTGGAGGGTCTCCTATTCCATCTATAAGTGAAAAATTCTCATAAACAACAGCATGGAAATATTTTATACATGACGAGAGGGAAAAAATTTGTGGATTTTTTAGTTGGAACGATCACTCATGGTTAGTTAGTTATGTTTTTATTAATTTTGGGCTCGTTTCAACCAGCAGGAGTTGGCTTAGTTATGGATGAGTCTCTTGGTCATCACTTTTCTAGGCTGCCATAATCATTCATTCAATGTTCTTGTACATTTTCCTATTGGATTTTTTTACATATATATAAAATAAAATGATTATGATGATGATACATTTGTTATTTGATGTGTGGTTTTATATTCAGTGACTAGTAGGATATCTAGGATTAGAATCATGGATAAGATCTAAATTACTAGTCAGAATCACTAGAGATGCATGAGGAATCTAATCAGAATGAGAAGTGGTATAATAGGGATTAATCAACGAGCCTCACCACTATATTTTTTTAGGGTTGAATATATTTTGGGTTCCAAAATATGTTGAATCAGATTTGTTTTAATATTCTTCATTAAAATTAGGAGTTGGTGTTTTGGCTATTTTTTAAATGATTAAAAAGATATTTTTAATATGAAATTTCACACAAAGATGGCCTAATGTTGAAATTTGATAATAAGGTAAATGAGTGGATCATGGGGGAAATATTAGGATGCTAATAAAACACTGGTGGTGGTCAAAAAAAGATTTGGAGATTAGGCTAATGGTTCTGCAACATTATTCTTACAATTGGAAGTCTGATAGTAGAATATCAGACTTCTAATTGATTTTTAATCCCTATTTCAAGCAGGGGAAATTTTTGACATTTATGGGGAGGTTTATTTTATATATAACCCTTTAGAATCATTTCAATAGCATGATAATCATGGAGGTGCCACAGTCATTGGTCTCTCATTCCCCCTCCCTTATGGTTATATTCTTTACGATGGTTTGAAGAGTTTTGGAAAATTGATTAAGTGATTCAATTCTCCCTTTTATCCTATTCACAATCTTCCTATCCATCCCTCAAATTCAAGTGGCATTTTTTAAGTATTTATTAATGTGATTCCCTCTGTTCGTGGGTAAATCTCATCACTATGAATAGGGCTCCATGTGGGTTGGATAAAAGACACTGGTAATTGAGGAAAATATGTGGTTTCACATATTTCAGTAGGGGGAAGAGAATATGTGGATTTTCATTAATTTTTTTTAAATTTGGATTAATTTATATATAGTTTGAGAAAAAAACTATAGGATTTTACATGGATTATCCATTGAAAAATAATAAACGGTTTCTTCTGGCCATTTTCTATATTTTTTGGTAATATGTCTCCATGTGGGTCTATGTGAATTATACCTATGTGGATTGATTAATAACATATTTTTAAAATTAATTATAAACATTTGATAATTAATTTTCCAGAGATCCTGGATGATATGGGGTTTTAGATCATGGGGTTTAGATCGTAAAATCGTGGGTGGGTGGTCAAGATTTCTTAATGACATGAAAACATCATAATTTTAGTATATCATCACTAATTAAAAAAAATTATCTAATATTTTACATATTATGTTAAATATAAGTATGCGTGAGAGGGAGGTATTGAACTGACATTGAACAAATGTGGTTCTTATATGGGAGGTATCCTTCAATTATTATTCCATGAGTTAGTCGCATTTGATATCTATATTGGCTTTGGTAAATGCTTGGTTATAGTTGATGTGGAACCACTAGAGGGTTTTTAACTTTTAGTAATGAATTTAGTAACCTACGAAGCATATATATATTGGTGGATGATTTTTACCCTATAGAGAGGGGTGAGGGTAATTTATATTAATAATTCAATAGGAAACATATAGTGATTTTTAGTTGACTAAGAGGGGTGTATTTTAATTTTATTTGAAATAACTAATTACCATGAGAGGTTGTTTAAAAAAACCCATGATATTTTTTTGGTTGGGTTTGTTGACATGGTTATTGAAGGAAACTTTATGAAATCTTATAAATCATAGGAAACACATTTCTTGAATACTAAAAGATTATTTAAGGTATTATGGTGGAATTTGAGACAATATTTGTTTTGAAAAGGTATATGAAAATTAATCTACGTCTAAATTGTAAAGTTAATTAAAGACATGGATTGGAAATTACGAGAAATAAAGAGCACCCATCCTAAGTTCATAAGAGTCATTATTAGGACAAAAATAATTTCAAAATATTCATTGGATCATTTTTTAAGAGTTTTTTCTTTTTAAGTTGTATAAATTGAATAAATCAAGAAAACCCTTGTGTTGAAATTATAGGATACATAAAAATGGGCAAGTCTTGGACTTATCCCTATGATCATTGGAGTCATTTTATGGAAAATCGATGGAAATCATAAGTGTTATAAATAGATTTCATAAGATTCATCCCCCTATATTTTATAATATTCATTTTTATGGCTATGTATTGGTTATATTTTGAAAAAGGATATTTTCAATGAGTCGTTATCTTCAGGGTGAAAATATGGAGAAGTCCTATAATAATATGGTTCATTTCAAATTTCATAAGTTTCATTCTTTAAAACTATAGGTTTCATTTTTTGACTTCTTTTATTTCAAAATAGGCATTCTGATAAATTATAAAGGTTATTACATTAGATATTTTCAGTGAAAAAATGAGCATTTATAGTTCAATGAATATATTATTAATTAAAAATATTAATAAATAAATCAGCAGAAAATAAATGGAGAAATTTTTAAAAAAATAATGGTATATTATTCAATGATTATTTAGATATTTGAATTATTGTTTGGTGATGATTTAGTGGATATGGTATTTTTCCTAGATTCAAATAATGAGGATGGATTACAAATTATAGATTCAACCACATGAATTTCAATTGTAATGTAATATTGGATTTTCACCATTATTAAAGATCTCGTTACTTATACAAAATTAAATGATCATTTAAGTCATTTTATAGAAAAGCGATTGAAATCATAAGGGTTAGCGATAGATTTCATAAGATTCATCACCCTCTATTTTATAATATTAATTTATATGGTTTTTTATTGGTTATCTTGTGCAAAAAGATATTTTCAATGAGTCATTATCTTCAGGGTGAAAATATGGAAAACTCCTATAATAATATGGTTCATTTCAAATTTCATAAGTGTCATTCTTTAAAACTATAGGTTCCATTTTTTTGACATCTATCATTTCAAAACAAGTAGTAGGATAAATATTAAAGGTTATTATATTAGATATTTTCAGTGAAAAAATGAGCAATTATAGTTCAATTAATATTTTATTAAGTCAAAAAATTAATAAATAAATCAGCCGAAGATAAATAGAGAAATTTTTGAAAAAAATAAAGGAATATTATTCAATGATTATTTATATATTTGAATTATTGTTTGGTGATGATTTAGAGGATATGGTATTTTTCCTAGATTCACACAATGAGGATGGATTACACATCATATAGCCAACCACATCAATTTCAATTGTAATATAATATTGGATTTGGACCATTATTACAGATCTCATTACTTAAACAAAATTAAATGATTTGGTCAACATTAAATGTAATATTGTTACTGTATTGATATAGAGGATGGGGTTATCTGGTTTTTCACAAGATTATGGAGGAATTTTTTTTTGAATATACTAGATATCATTTATTTTAATATAATATTGATATTTACAAACATATTTTAAAAGGGTAGAGAAGAAAAATAAGATGCTTCAAGAGTAATACCACATGATGATTATAAAAACAGTGATAATTTCTACACCAACCTTTATGTAATATCTATTGGTTTTTCCTAGAAGATGAAGATATATTAAAAGTGGAGAAATAATTTGTATCGTATAATAACAGTAGTGAAATATTTAATTATTTTTTGACCATTTTAAACCCATAGGGTCAGTGAATGCACTATATTTTTTTAGAAATTAGTATTAATAGATTTTCACATTATTGTTGGAAGCTACATGTATTATCCTAGTTTGGGTGAACCCAGTAATGTTATTATATCCCTATTTTACAACATTAGATCTTTTTACTTATTGTGAGAATGAGAGAGTTCCTAATTTTTTTTTAAAAAATTCATTGTCAATGGTTAGTAGAAAAATAGACATACCCTAATTCACCTCCTATGGTTATCAACCTTACATGGGACCAATAAGGGGTACCATAGATAAAGGTTCTTAGGAAATATTTTTCACAATGATGTTATGTCTAATAATTAAAAACAAAATTGAATCCGGAATTCTAATAGAAAATATTTTCCATTTGTGGAAAAAATATATGTATCATTAATTTTGGTCCATGGGAATTTTGTCTACACAACATCAATTCATGGGATTTCGATCATCATGGAATGAGAAGCTCTATCAGAGAAATATAGAAGTGAAATTGATACAACACAAAATGAATCAGTTCCTTAGGGGAGCATTATCAAATGTCATTTACATGACAATGATGTAATATAAATATTGTCACACCATGGGGGAAAATATTCTCAACATTTATGAAAAAAATTCCAAGATATGTGAAGTTAAGATGAAATTTATATGAGACAAGTAATTGTCATTTAGAAAGCACCTAGATGAGTCTATTGATGAATTATTTGATTGGGATTGTCACACTCAGGGTTTCATTTTTATTTTTGTATTCTCATATTTATTTATTTTTATTATTTTTCTTCATATTTTGATTTTATGATTTCAAATTTCAGATTTTGGGAAGGTAGTGGGTGTCAAATGGTCAATGAATTATTAGTGAAGACAGTGTTTTATAACAATTTATAAGCCTAAATTTTATTACAACAAAATCTGAATGGTTGGATAGTGGTTTACAAAACCATGTGTCTCCACTGTGGGTATTAGGGATAACCACACAATTTCATAATGGTTTGAAAAACTATGTTTCTTACCGATGTTTCCTTTCTCATTTTAACACCACTAATTCTCTCATTTCTCCATCTTTCAAATTAGATTACCTCACAATCATCAATTCTTCCTCCCCTCCCTTTTTTGGGAGAAATTTCAAGTGGGTTATTCATCAAGGTCACATTTAGATCTTTTAGTATGTGGATTAATCTATATTTTATGAGTTCTTCTTTCCTCTATTGTTATCACATTACACTAAGTACATGGTGTTATAATGTTTTTCATGGATACCTCTAATGAGATGATTTTTTTTTATTTTAGATCTTTTTCATAACTCATAAGTATCCCTTCTTCACATTTTATATTGATTCACCCCATTTACCATTGTATGAAATAGTTTAAGGTTAGTATATTCATAAGATTCATTTTCTTTATGAACCATGCATTTTTTATTGTTTTAAATGAAGGACTGAAATCATTTTAAATAATTTTATAAAATCATTGAATGTTTTAATGCATGATATTATTATTGGAAAATTTATCACTTTTTATATTCATAAGAAAATTGATTTGTAAAACTTGGATATCATAAAAAAATGAGGGTTACATTCAATATATTTTATGGAATACCCCTTTGAAATTGAAAATGGTTTTAAATTATAAAATGGAAACTCATTGAAAGGGGGATAGTACATGGTATCCTAGGTACTTGGGTGGGAGTACTAATACTAGTACAATTAGAAATTGACACGCTTTCCCTAGCATTGGACTTATACCAAAACACTAACTAAATATTGTTATAATATGCATAGGGTTCCACTTTCTATGGTGTCCCTATTCACCATGGAATTAAAAACTGTCTCCTGAATGATGTGAGAACACATGTATATGGTTTGGTTCGATCATCGAGACTGTATGAGAATCATATAAACCCCTTGACCTTTGATATATTTGGTATCCCCCATAGTTCATTCACTAAAATATTTATTTACATGGAATTTACATACATATTTGAAATGTTAAAAATCACACCATTATATAATTCTTTTAAAATGGTTAAATAATATATATAGTTTTCATTCCAAACTAGTATTATTTGATTAATTTATCAAAGGGATCTTATGAAACACTTAGTGGATCCTATTGGGCTAGCTGTGCTAACACACAACATAAACCATCCGGGTGTATATTGAAATTGTTTTAAAAAACACAAGAAAAGGTAATGTTTCACTTGTTGGAAGCATATATTTATATAAATGGTTTATTTATTCTTTTCATTTTCTTTATTTATGTTCACGAATCCCAAAATAATTTTCTAGTTTGGTATCTGTGTAATGTAATTATTCAGAGACAATATTCTCAGAGTGTTCTTGATACCCAAGAACTGGTTTATAGTCTATGGAGATCGAGAACTCCTTGAAGTCCTTTCCAATGATCAGATCGGGTTTTCAAATTTGAAATCTAATTATTTTAAAATGGGATTAAAATCTAACATTCAATCTCATGTCATATTTCTTGAGAAAGAGACCTATGTTTAGGGGTAGATGGGGACTCAATGGGGGATATTCACACATTTTAAATGTCATTATTGATTGGGTTCCTTACATTGCTATTATAAGTGAAGTTATATCTTTATAAAAGAAAATAAATTGATATACGAATAGAATGGGTAGTAGTAGTGGCCTCAAGAATCTATCCTAGTACATTTCATCAGCATCTAGGATAAATAGATCTCTTACCTTTTATTAGTGTGGAAAATATGGGAATATAAAAACTTCATTCCCATAGGATCACATTTAATGTAAATCTTGTGGGTACTTAGTCCACATCATGATATTTTGTAGGGAAATATCCACACTTAGGAGTGGTTTAGGCTCTTTGGATTTGGGGTAATCAAAAGTGCATTCTAATGTTTATAAGACAAAAGGGTATCAATAAAATGAGAGAGAAGTATGGATCAGTTAATCATATTTATACAGACATATGATGAACAAGTCTCATGATAGTTAAAGACCACAGATCCATTCAATGGGGTAAAAGTGTTTGTGGAGGCCATGGAGGGACTTGTGACTATAAGAGGTGTCATCCTTATTTCCTAGTCTATAGTGAATTCTTCGAAATATGTACTTATCAATAATTAATAAGTTCTCATGTCATGGGTTTTCGTAAACTCTCATCCAATATTATTCCATATCTCTGGTAAATATTAACTCTTCTTTGTAAGAAGAGGGATAATGTGGTTGAATGCCTTCATATGTTGCCTCTATATCAGAAGTGAATCTAGAATGGGATTTTATAGTTCTTGAAATACATATTTTTGATGTTATTATTAATATATAATAGAAAAATAATGTATTTCATTGGTTATTTTTGGAATATAAATTTGGGTAGGTTCTTGTTTCATCTAAGTGGGTTGGGACCGAGAAGAGATGTTGGAAGTGTCAGTATATGCATGGGAATGAGAATTGAGTGTTTTCTCGGGATTGGGGATTTAATTATTTTAGTATTTGTATGGATTCTATATTATTATTTTTCTATTATTTAATAGTTTGTATGTTTTTGGAATGGATTACAAAAAATGAAATTTAGTAGTTTTTTTGTTGTTTTTGGTACTTATCGTAGATTATTGGAAAATTTAGAAATGCTAAATTTTATAGTAAGATATTTTTATGGAAGAATTATTCCTAAGAAGATATTCCAAGTAATAAATTCATAGTAAGATATGATTAGTATGATTTTTATAGTATAATTGTTTTTTCAAATCACTGAATTTATTATTATATTCATCGTATGAGATTTCTTGTATGAGATTTCATGTATGATATTGGATCTATACTCACTGACCCAATAAGATACTTCTTATAAGAAATTTATAGTGTTATTTTTATAGTAATATATTTGTTATGTAATAAATATTCCTTGTAATATATTCCTATTATGATATATTTAGGATGATATTTCAAGTAAGTTATTGTTCTGGAAAACTATTCCACGTAATATATTTCTAGTATGGATTTTCTATAAAATTTTTATTCCTGGGATATAGTATCACATTTCTAGACATAGTATGATATTTTCCTTACGAAATTTTATATTGGGTGAACATTGATTCCAAAACCGTCCATATTTAACAAATTATTACATTTTTTAAGGGATTAGGGGGTGATTTTTAACCTAGACATGGGAAAATCGTACAAAAAAAGTCATTTCCCCCTCTTCCTCCCAAAACCAAGATCTCCTCTATTTCTTATTGGAATAATGAGTTGTCTAAAGTATTATATAGTTATGTTTAAGGCTAATAGTTCATATATTAAAATGATTAGATTTATTGATATTTTTCAACCCTTTCTATAGTCCCCTAATTTCAAGGATTTTGTTATATTTTTTCTAAATATTTTTATTTTGGATGATTTAGATATATATTTATAATGAGTGGATTATTGAAGAATCTTGGAGGGTAGTTCTTATATTATTTCTAAATTACTTATATTTTTTGTGATTCATATTAAATAATAATGTGTGGGGTGGTCCGAGTTAGATCAGTTATTTGAAAATTAGATTTTTATTATTATTAGGAAATACTGAAAGGTGTTCCCATGTGTGAAATTGTGTGTTTGATCCTAGTATGGAATAAATTTTGTTATATGATGTTCATTTTCTAGTTAATCATTATAACACCATCAATGTATATTCTTTTGTGATGCAATGGATATGATGGTTCCAAGGGAACGTATAGGGAATAACATATGCGACAGTGGGTGATGTGGATCACTAGAAGGGAGGAAATGTGGTTTTATAGTGTAATGTAGATGTGGTTGAAAATTTCAATGGGTGGAAATGTGGTTCTTAGGTAGTGAAGGATGTATTTTTGGAGGTGTGGCCTAGGTTGATGGAGATATTGACCACCATAGCTGGTCTATTGGAATTGTTAATGTTGTGTTCACTTAGGATTGAAACCATGAGGTTGTGTTGAAACTCATTATTGGTGGATAAATTCATAGATTAATAGGAATACATGATGTTGCTGACCGTCAGTATGGTGAATGTTCTCATTATACAAGGCCAAATTGGTGGTAGTTGATACCACCACATGGGGGTTGTGACTCTATTCTTATATATGGCTGATGGGTTCGGACTGTGGAAGGAGGGATAATTCCTTCATGTAATTGTTGGTATCTTGATATGGTGGTTGTAAAACAAGTTATAGTCTTTGGTATGTGTGATATAGATTGTGTATGTACAATTAGGGTGTCAAGATGACTCATAATGGTTACATGGTTAGGTTGGAATTTGACGTCTTGCAGTATAAAATTGTTAGGAATGTAAATTGAATTTCTATTATAATTGACAAAGGATGTTTAATTCCACATTGGCACTGACTGAGAAAGTTATAGTATCACTTATGGATATTGAGAACAATGTAAATGAGTAGTTTCGTTTTTGGTTGATTTTTTTATTTATGTTTTTTTGACATACTAGTATACATATGGATGTAAATGAGAAGCACCATTAGTGGTGGCCTACTAAGTTCATACTCACACACTACATGGTCACTTCGGTATTTTATATACTTTATGGTTTTATGTAATGTTATGGGAAGGAACATATTTTTGTGTCTTTGTTTTTAGGGGTTTATAGATGGTGCATGGGCTATATACATGATTTTGGAAAAGGGGTCATGTTGTTCCTTGATACAAAGTTGTCTGTTTATATTGATTATTTTAGATATTAATATATATATATATATATATACAATCATCCTATAGAAAATACTAGGTATCATTTATAACTCATAGGGAATGGTAAAAATTTATTTAAGTGATCACATATTTATATTGAGTTGTTCTTGTAAACGTGAAATAAAATTTCACTACATTGGAATTGTTATTATTATGAACAGGTATAGCCTCCCAACTATTTCCAAATAGAACCCAAATATTATTTTGAAGCCTTTATTTAATGGAGAGTTGATTATTAGTTCAGGTATTGAAATGATGGTCTGAGTACCAGTCGAGTGGTCTAGTATGTGGGGCGTCACAACTACCTCCAATGCTCATATGGTTAACTATCATCGAGGGTGACCTTTACTACCCATGAGGGAAGCTATTATTTTTTTAAAGGATATATGGACATGTGTTCTAGATTTTTGATACCTCCATCCTCTTATATTAGTATACTATTATTTCATGAATCATCCCTTTTAATAGATGTTGGTGAAGAAATATTTGAAAATGAGTTTCCTCTAATAGTAAAAAAGTTTTACGAGGTGTTTCGGAAAGACATCACATGCTTACCCATAGACAGAGGAGTAAACTTTTTTATCAATATGGTACCCAAAACACTACATATCTCTTTGCCTTTATATCATATAGACCCCATGGATTTGACGTAATTAAATATTTTGCTGGATAATTTATATTCCAAATTCCTCAATCATCATAATTTGTATCTTTCAGATGCTTTATTAATATTTTCTATGAAATATGATGGAACTATCTTCATGTTTATTGAATACAGAAATCATTACCAGGTGTTCATTAAGAATAATCATCCTTCTATCTATATTTTTTATATTTTTATCAGTTTACATGGGAAAGGTACTTTTTAAATATCGGCCTCTTGTTAGGTTTTCATTAACATAGGATTAAGGAGGATAATATTCGTTAAAAAATCTTTTGAAAGTTGGTATAGTTATTTTATGTATCTAGTTATCTTGTTTTGGATTATAAACACTCTATATTCCATTATACTGTCCATGAATAAGATATTCCATTGACTCCTCAACTCCTTTTATCAGTATTTGCGCATGATATCTTATTATACTTTTGTGAAGAAGAGGTACATAAGAAACATCTATGAATTCCATTAGAAATAATATATTACCATCGCATTTATTTTAAGATATAAAATTGTGATTTCTAGAACAAATAAGGAATGTTCTTATGCCATGTGGTATTGAAACCAGGAAAATCAGTTGATCCTAAAAAGGTGTGATTTATCATGTATTGGGAATAACTAAAGAAAATAATTGATATATGAATCTTATTTTATTTAATTAGATATCGTTGATAATTAGTGAATTAATTATAATAGGATTTCATTGCCTCTAACTGATCTTACCTAGAAATGGGTGAAATTTATATTGAGATCTCTGTGTCATGCATCCTTTGATGAATTAAAGTCTCAATTAACCTCAGATCCTATTATGATTACACCTAATGTTGGATGAGGATATATTGGTTATTATGATGTTTTAGGTATATTATTGAGTTATATATTCATATATGGTAACCACATAGTGGGATATGGTTCTCACCAATTTTAAAAACCTGAGAATAATTTCCCAACCCCTGACATTGAACTCTCAGCTGTTATGAATGCCCTAAAATGTTCATGAAATAATATTTATTTAGTATAAATTCATGATTTATTCCAACCATAAACGTTTAATTAACATCTTCTCTCAAAAAGTATCTTAATATTCGTAAAATTATGTGGATTGAATACTATTAGGAATATGACATTAACATCGCCTACACACTAATAAAATGGAAAGTGGAAGATAAAACACTCAACTGTAAGTTGCCTTATAAAGTGTTCAAATAGTCTTGTGATGAAGGAAATATCATGGATCTACTATATTATAAGATCCTAGAGGAAACATAGGAGAATAAGGATGTTTTTCTTGATATAAATTAGTTGAAACCATCTAATCTTGATCTCATTCATATGAAGTATCCATCATATAAGGAATTACAGCAGGTCGTGAGTACTGTCAAAAATTTTAAGGATTTGTCCATCTAGGAATCACTTAGCAGTATTATTACATGAATACATATTAATTTATTTTAGGTTTGAGACATGAAATAAATGATTTTATATTACGATGCAATACCAATTAGATGTTCAAATTTGATCACTATAATTCCTCAAATTTTCATCATCCTCTTTTTGTACACAACAAGATGTGGGATGAGACATCCATGGATTTCATCATTAGATTACATTTTACCCATTAGGGTTATAATTCTATTTGTGTAATTATTGGTTGATTGAATAATTTTCCCAATTTATTCCAATCAGACACTCCATAAAGGTGTTAGAGCTTGGTATGTCACTCAAATTGGAGATCATGAGGTTGAATATGGTGAAATACACTATCATTTATTATAGAGAGGTCTAGTATAACGTCTAACTTTCGAAGGGATTTCAAGAGGTGAAGGGATCCTAGATAATTATTAGTATAACCCACCATCTCCAAATAGATGACTAGACAGAGAAAGAATTCCATTTTTTTAGGAAAAACTCCTATAGTACCGTTTAGACTCTAAATGATCATGGGATAACCATTTGGGATTGGTTGAGTTCAGCTATGATAATAATTACCAGTCCTCTATTTAGATGGATCATTTTGATGATTGTTGTTGTATTTCCTGTCAGTATCCCCTATATTAGTCTATAGTGAGTGAGATCTCACTTTCAGGTTTGAGTATCATTAAGGAAATGATAATCAAGATTTAATTGGTCTGGCAATGATTAGTGTCATATAAATGTCCCCATAAGTCTTATTTCAATCATTTATTTTATCTTTAAGAGTTTTTTATGTTGGTGATATATGTTCCTAAAGGAATCACATTGGTTTTGTCACTGATGGCATATGAGATAAGGTAATATTATAGTATGGTACAAGGGACCATCCAAGACCACTAAGAGGGTAGAGAATGTGGATTATTATTTATAATTACCACCTCACTTATTGTCAAACCATAATTCATTCCACCTTTTATAGTAAAAGAAGTATTACAAAGACACCTCAGTAATTTTTAATTTGGATGATCTATAATTAGAGTTGGATGTCTCAGTGACTGAGAAAATAATTTGTATTGTTGAATCAAAGGATTAATCTAATTTTGGGAAATCTATCTTCTTAGTGTAAGTCTTTTCTAATCATAAGAGTTATTTCAACAAGCCTTTTGACTGGGAATAATTTATGCGGGAGAAGTGGCCCAACCTCTTTATTAATAATTAACCTTGAAGATGACTTTGTACGGTAAAATGACATAGTGGGGAGGATTTTCACACCCAATGTATCATTTTAAAATTAAAAATTCTACTATTTATTTATTTTTATTTTTTTCTTCATTTACCAGCCTTTTCTTTTAGAATATTAGAATGTGTGAAGGTAGTGGGTGTCACATGGTTGTCAAATTATTAGTGTATACCATGCATCCAAACTATGTGTAGTCCCATATTTTATTACTGTAGAATCCACACTATTAGTGCATGGTTCAAAAAACATTGTGTATAAACCATGTAACTCTATATGTTTAGTCCATTAGTACCACATGGTTAGAATATAGTTTACAAGACTATTTACCTAAATGAAAATTCTAATCTATTTTGAATATAAATTTGAATGAAAAAAGTAAAATTTCTGATTTTAACACTCATAATTATCTCATTTTTCCCAATTTCAAACATCATGACCTAAAACAACTCGATATCACTCTTCTCTATTCTTAGATTGATTTCATGTAGGTTCATGATGAATAATTACTTGGTGATCTCTTTTCAAGTATTTTCATATATATTTTATGGTTTCATCATTATTTTCTTAATTTTTTTATATATACTCTAAGGCCATGGTGGATTAGAGTTTGTATTTACCAACCAAAATGATAAATGTTTTTTATTTTAGGGATTTATCATTCCTCTTAAGTACCACTTTTCATTTTTTATGTGCATTAACTCTGGATATCATCAATGTAAATGAATTAGTGTAGGTGATTTCATAAGATGTCATTGTTTTATAAACATGGAGTGCTTTCTCATTTTCATTGAATGTTTTAAATCATTATTAATCATGTCATAAAATATTTCATTTTTGTGTATGAGATAAATGTATGGAAATTATTCTTTTTGAGAGGGGGAATAAAAATAATTTATTAAATGTGGTTTTTATATAGATATTAAGGATGAATTCCATAAATTTTGTGGAATTTTACATTGAATTAGATCATGTTGAAAAATGATTAAATGGTAACCCTTTGGAAGGGTTATAGCACATGCAATCCATGGTATATAGGTGGGTGCACCAGAAAATGTATCATTATGAAATTACACGATCACCATAGCATTTTAATTATGCTACAACACTAACTAAACATTTTGATGAAATGACTAGGGAAGCACTTGTTGGGGTTTCCCCTTCCCACCAGGTACTGATAATGATTTCTATGGTGATGTTAACACACTTGTGTAAAATTGAGTTTTATTACCAATATTTTATGAGGAACCAAGGAAGCCCTAGAAAATAGATACCTTCAGTCTCCAAAATGGTTATTTCATTAGAATGACTTTTACAGAAAATTTACATTCATATTTTAAATGTTATAAATGTTATAATTATTTCTTGAATTTAATTTTTTAAAATTGTATTTTAATATAATTTACATTGAAAACTATCACGATTTGATTTATATAAAAATGGTTTCTTATGAAACCCTTGGGGGATCCCACTACGCTTGTTATGTTTACACCCTACATATACCCTTCAGGTGTATGTAATTTTTTTAAATATGTTGGTATAAGAAACTTTCAACTTGGTGGAAATGAGTATTATTTTTTTGGATCATATACTTAAGGTGGCGACATAGTGGGGATAAGTCCTTATGTAACTCAAATATAGGTATACAGCTTCTGAATTATTTTTTGTTATAGTTTTTATCTTATTCCTGTATGGCCTATTTATATTTCCATCATATATTATTGGGTATATGTGTATTATTGACCCTTCTCTTAGTTATGTTATGGATCATTCCATTATTTTATCATTTTTTGTTTCTACTATATTCCTGAGTATTTTTAATATTATTCTATATTAATTTCATTTTTTGGGAATTTTTTATACGAGTTGAAAACTCACCAATGTGTGGAGATTTCATTCCACGTTCTTGGTTTGAAATGGAATAATGGATTTTTTGGGATTAACTGTTCTCAAATAGTTCTATTGATTCTAATGAACTATTTTCGAGTCGACAGGGATTAGGAATGCCCTTTGAGCCTTTCCATGGGCCATCTAGAGTGATCTAATTTAAGGTATTATGAGTTGATTTGTGGTATGGTAAATATAATTATATAGGACCTATTTTTTGGATGATTTTTAAATCAACAACTCAATTCTTTCTTTATTTTTTAAATCACAATACACATCATTTGAAAATAATCTAACTAAAGGTTATGTTTATTTTTTTATTGTTCTGAATCATTAACTTCTATTAACTAATTAATGAAATACAATAAGTCTAACTAGTTTAAAAAAAATCTAGTGAATTGAAATTTATGTGTCAGATTTATTGCATTGTATTTATGAAGCATTGTAGTGCTGATAATATATCCCATAGGTAGATGAAGTATCACGATGATCATCTACATAATTTACTACCAATTTCATTATAAATGATCCTGAGATTTATCAAATTATATCATTGGAATTTTTTATAACATTTCCTATAAATAAAGACATAATTCGAGCATTAGAATTTAACATTGAAAATACCGATCATTCTGAAAGTTAGTATTTTTAGGATTAGAAAATTATTATTCCATGTGGAAAAGAAATCAGTTTAATTTTTAAGATACTTTTTCTAATAATAGCTAATGAATGTGTGAGGTTTTCCTTATAAATATCTTAGTATTTCAAGTTTATTCATTCTACTACCAATCCTTCATGGTCAAAGGCTTCTGAAGAGAGGAAGACAGAGGAAAATATGACCATATGATCAAGGGATTCCATGTATAGTTAATGATATTTTAATTATATAGTGATGTTGAGATACTACCAACCTCTATATTCAGTTTATTTTAGGTATATGAAGACATGCCTATTGATGGGAATGAAATCAAGGATATCATATGACAGGTTAAATTTCAAGGATACCTAAGATCATTTTTCTAGATATAACATACAATTTAGTTTAAAGGTATGGTTTCTAATAATTATTATTTATATTAGTATTTGGTTTTCTAATAAATACATCGTGTAATATTTTTAAAATCCTCATTTATATTATTTTTTGAATTTCAGTTTCTGTATTTAAATTATTTGTAATGTTTCATTACTTGAACTCTTTAATTGATAGTTTAAAATATTGATCACATTATTTCCTTTTTCCAAACTATATTTCAATATAGTTCTTATTTTAGATACATTGATATTTGATTTCATAGTTAAATCCAAAAACAAATAAATATATGATTTCGTTAACAATATGAAAATAAGGTTATCATAATACATGATGAGGATAACAGTAATAGGTCTGTTTTAAAACTAGAATATACCCCACTTGTATTTTTTCACCATCAAACTCAATTTTTATATTTATACTATCATTATACCTTCATTGTTTTTGAAAATTTTCACATTGGAAGTAATTCTTAGAAGAAAATATGAGAAGTATCCTATATTACAGTTGAAAAATTAAATAATGCAGTTGAAGCGGTTTCCGTTTTTATTAGTGATGAAGGTGAGGCTAAAAGCCTAATAAGGCAGGTCTATAACTTTTATTATTTTCTAATTCATAATAAATTCTATAAGATCAATGAAGAACGTGACATTTATCCTAAACTAACCTTATAATAAGATATTATTAGATATGAAATCATGGTTAAAATGGAAATGATGTAGAAAAATTTTATTTTGTAAAACATTCTAATATGACTTATTTGTAAAATAATAAAGATATATATATGTTCCAAAGGAATACAAAACATATGATCAGTTATATTTTCATATTAAACTTATTCCCTATATTTTATTTATGGACATCTTTTTAAGAATCACAATGTGGGAGAAATATATGATTGTTTTGTTTTTAGCCAATTTTATTTTCATTGATATGATTATTTTTTTTGAGGGAGAATAAAGTTAAAAAAATATATTCTATTTTTAATTGTCTATTAACGATGAGATATTTTAATGGGAGATTACTAGGATGTATTAATATCTTGAAAATTAATTTTTTTCTATCCTTCATCCTAACTATTTTAGTGAAATAAGTGATGAAACATTCCATATCATAAAAATAATAGGGATATTTTAAAAAAAATTAGTTCCAATATTCATATTTTATTGTGTGTTTTGGGATTTCAAAAATCCGGGATATTTTTTTGGATATTTTTAATTCAACAACCGACTTATATATTTATTTTGAAAATCACAATAAACTTCATATGAAAATAATCCTACTAAAGATTCTATGTAAGTGGTTATCATTCTGTTTAATGAACTCCATGTAAATAATTGATGAAATAGCATCTCTATAATTTATTTAAAAAAACTAGTGATCGGAAGATACTATTTCATATTTCTTAAATTAAATTTATGAAACATAGTGACAGTACTAATCTAAACCATCATAAGATGAAGAAAATGGTGATCATCTAATAAAGTTACTACTAATTTAATTATAACTAATCTTGAGTTTTTCATAATTAGACCATAGAATATTTTACAAAATGTCCTATAAATAAGTCCACGGCTTGAGCACTAGGAAAAAAAAATTAACAAAATTGAGTTTTCTGAAATTATTTTTCATTTTGAAATTTCCCTATTTCTATTTATTGATTTTCCCTCTAAACAATATTATTTTAATTCATAGAATTTTTCTAAAAATTTATACCAATTTTTTGATGTTTTCCTTGTAAATATATTAATTTTCCCAATGTATTATTTTTGTTATTGATCCTACATCGTTGAGGACTTCAAAATATCTGAATATATAGGAAAATATAATCTAATAATTGAATTATTCCATGGATTGAAAAACAAATCTCTTATAGTTATGTATTAAATTTGAGCTACTAACGATAGTTTTAGTCGATGTATTATATGGATATGAAGTCATACATTCTTTTATATATAAAATTAGTTATACCATATAATTGGTTGAAAGTTATGGATTATGAAGATCGTGTTTATAGATATACATTCCACTTTGAATTAAATGTGAGGGTTTTATTAATTTTTTTTATATGGGTATTGGGTTTTCTAACCAATACTCTGTGTTTTATTTTTAAAACATCTTTTTAATTGTTTTATTAAATTTACTTTTTTTTTCAATTCAGTATGTTTTAATGTTCCACTACATTAACTCATTCATTAGTGTTTTAAAATACCAACCACATTATTTACAATGTGAAATATTTGTTTCAGTAAGATACTTAATTTACTTACTTTGGTCTTTTATTTCCTTGGTAATTCAAAAAATAGATCAATTTATTATTTAATTGGAAATATGAACATACGAATATCATAATACATTAAGAGGACATAAAATGTAACATTTTTTTAAACTGAAATTCACCACCTCTTGTATTTAACCATTATCACACCAAAAAACATATTCACGGACATATAAAAAACAATGATATTAAAATAATACTGATGAACATGATGTTATTACCACCATTTTCCAATTTTCAATTCTTGGTACTCTAATACAATGAACCAATATAATTGACTATAGGTTGTCTTTACAACACTCTAATTGTATACAAGATGGATAATAATGATAGTGTGACTGTGAGAAGTAGAAATCTTATTAATTTTCATTCAATATGATGATGAAAATCATAATTTTCACTAATCTCAAGGGTAGGGATGTTGATTAGGTGATTTCCATTCATTCCCCCAATCTCAAAATAGGAACGGGAAAACAAAATGGAAAGGTTCCACTATCATTATATTGGTGTTGAAAAGTATGGAATCGAAATTCATTATGTCTAAATACTTATTTTTATTATTATATTGAGGAATCTCCAATGAATAAATCATTCTTGGGTTAGAAAATAAAGAGAAACCCACAATATAATTTTTAAAAAAAGTATAACTTTATTCCAAATAAGATATCAAATCAAAAGAAATATATGTGGATGATGATGAGGACTAAAACAACCTTATTAATTAAGTTATTGTGGCAATAAAAGTCAAACCACAATTGTAGGATAGTGATGAAGGAGGTGTTGAAATCATGGGAAGATGTAACCCCCAAGGATAAAATATAATATACTCGTGAAGAAATTGATGTTTAGAGGGACAATGAAAAGATACCCAACGGAGTGGATCATGACTCTAAACATTACATACATTATCGATATAAAACCACCGTCCCACATGTTCATCATTTGAGGAAAAAGTTAATCACTATCCCAGAAGTTCATCATTTCAAAGATAATTATAAATACATTGAGGGATTAAAAACAATTAAATATTAGTTGTTGTTGATGAGAAACCAAAACCACCAACTCCCTGATATAACATAGCTTTTAGTTACCCGTGAGAGAATAATGAATTATTCTGATTAGTGAAGACACAAAATTAAGCACCATATATCTAGTGATATTGTATTGGAAATATAGTTCACACCTAATATATGTGTTCAACATAAATAATTCCATTTATTTCTTAAGATAAAAAAATAATTGGGTATAATTTAATTTACCTAGTATGTTTTTAAGTACTATTATTGTTTGTGTAATTGTTATGAACAATTTTTTTTTATTTTTCATCATGTGTTCAAATAAATATACCAAAATAAATCCAGAAATGGTAATTGTAATTTATTGAAGCATATTTATGTTATATTAAAAAATTAAAATAAATTCATAGCCTTTTAAGATTATTATGATTAAATAGATATAGAGATGAAATAATCTCATTCACCCCCAATGGAAGGAATGTAAAGAACATAGATGAGGAATGGGAAAGCTATGAATGAAATAGTTTGTACATTTATATTGAAAATGATATATCATGGTAGATTATATATTATCTATAGTCATTTTCTTCCCATATTATGGGAAAAAAATAATAGGTCATAGCCATAAAATAAGAAAAACAAGGTTTCATACATTTTGGTAATGATGAATGGTTGAATACTATTACATATTTAAAAAGAAAAATTAATGGAAAATACTTGAAGTGAATGAATGTGTTTGTTGTTGAGGAATTATTCAAATATATGACATGGGGCCTGAAGATAATTTTGGAAAAAATAATCACATTATCAATGTAAAATATAGAACTATTGTATTTTTAAATGCCCCAACACTAGTTACCCAGTGACATTGCATTATTACATAACATTTGAACGATCACGAGTGATCAAGTCTCAAATGACCAAATTGTTTAGTTTCCATGGAATTAATAGATAAAAACATAAGTTCCACATTAAATATTGCAATAAGAAAAACATTGTGTCCCCTTGGAACAAACTTATATCCATTGGCATATCCCTACTGTATAATAATGATATACTTCTTCACATCCTAGAAATAATAAAACATAAAAAGGGGTGAACCCATCTGCTATGTATGGATAAGAATATAGAAGAAACATTCATAAATAAGCATAGAAATTTAAGGAAATTTATAAGACTAAAACAAATTCCTTTTAAACATAAATTTCAGCATAATATGGAAAATATAAATTAAATAACTACATTAACCTGTTCACGTGGATATTCTACTTGTTGAATAATCACTTATAATATCAATAGATAATTTCATAATGATGGAAAGCAAAATTCCAGAAACCATAACAACATAGTCATTAACTCATGCCAAGAATAAAAATAATATTTTGTCATGTCCTTGTTCCATGTCAATAGTTTTTCTTATGAGACCTACTGATGCGTTGAGGAGCTATAGTGGGATCCACTCATCACTTACAAAGTCCAATGCATTCTTATATGAAATGGTCGGAACATAATATAACCATTCATATAAAAACAACGTATGAAATGTCAATAATTTAATCATAAATCCTGATTGGTAAAAATATAGAAAATCTATAGTGAAACGTATCACAAAATATTCAATACAATATGGATGATTATCTTATAATAAAACAACATCAAACAAACATAAAATCCAACGAAGGATGTTGACATAGATGAAATCAATCCCAAAACTATTTGAGTGATATATTTATTTCTATATTGAAATCATTCAAAATTAATGGAATAATTTACATTGAAAATATTCTTATAATAATGTAAGGGAAACTTTTAATGTGATATAATGTCAGAAAATAGTTGTAACAACCTTATAAATTAAATAAATGGTCTTTCCTTAATTTGTCGAGAAGGTCATAAAGTACCTTGTTTGGAAAGTGACAGAAAGATTCATTTCCAAAAAATTTATAATAATTCATCCAAGGGTTTAAATGAATTTATCCCATAATCTAGTAATTAGTATAAATGTATTTAAATGAAACACATATTTGGATGATAAATAGGTCCTTGAAGATACTCACGTATAAACAACCTCCGATAATAAAGAGATTTTTAAATTTAACCCTTTCCTTTAAAATTTACTTGGTCGAGGGTAAGTTAATCTAAAATATAATGGTGAAATCGTCATTATTAAATTATACAAAAACCACATACATAAATATTATATCATATATTATGTTCTAATATTGTTTGGTTAATGATATTACCGTAGTATCATCATTTCTGGTGTTAAGTAATTTGTTTTCCTTTATATGTTTAGTTAGGTAAGATATGTTTCTTATATATTGGATGTATTTGATTAATATCCATGATTATATTAAATTCTTAAAAATTAATTTTTTTTATACTAAAATGAAATTTATTCTAGAATTGTTATGATGGGTAACGAATCTCATCGCATTCGTGGAGACGGTAATCTGTACGTATGCACGAGCAAAAATATCATTCTATTGATGGGGAAATCGTATGTAATTTGATGGTATATCATATATAAATAATAAAAAATAAATTTTCTTTATTATTTACATTAATTACACTCATTATTGTACACATACAAATAATGATGTTTGAATGACAAACTACACAATGACGTGGAGACGGTAAGTCGTACGTACGCATGTATGGTGAGTTTTTCATTTATAGGGTGGATAGAATAACGAATATGGTTGAAACATATTTATAATAGAATCACAATATGTATATGTTACTGGAGTAATTAATTTGGTATGGAATCAACAATGAAAAAGGATGTCGTAGATGAAAAGAACTTTGGAAGAGGTGATGAAATAATTGGGTCTTCTTTGGGTTCTTCCTTTTGATTTGAACAAAAGGGACACATAAATTGGATTAATAATCAATGTATGGCCTCTTGGATGGAGTTACGGTATTTGGGAGGAGAATTGAGCAGGTTTTGGCTGAGCGAAATGGATATGGAGGTGTGATTTTTAGAGAAGTGGAAGTACCGTTTTATAAGAGAGGTGAGGGTCACTTTGGGAAAAGCTTGAAATATTATTTTATTATAAAATCATTTTCGGTTAATAATGGATCTAAAAGGATTTCGTTCGAGGATATAATGGGTATATTTCTAAATACTCTCAATAAATATATTTTAGACATGTTTAACTCACAATTTTAACCTTATCTTTTGTATTTAACTCTAAGTTAAATAGTTTGACTTTTACAATGTCTTCTTGTATGTTTATATTACATGGTTAATAAACATACTATAAAAGCACAAGATAAACCAAAGTGGTTCATTAGTGACATATATATCATTATAAGAGTAATTTAGATGAACCGTATGTTTTTAGGAACATTATATCACTTAATAATATAGTGTTTTTTTAAACGCATTTATGTCAATTTTGACACTTTTTAGTATTTGGTTTCTATGAAATTCAACAAAACATTATTAGTTTGAAAAGAATATATTAAAAAAAAATCCTAAAATGTCTTATTAAACTTTAAAATTTGTTTAATTCATCAGATGTGTAAATTTACATTTATTTTTATATTTATAAAATCAATTATTTTAATCATTCATTAACAAGGTAATTACTGCAACATCCTTGTGTCACAAATAAATTTAATTATATAATGTCTAAAATTTATAAAATAAAATAATATTATGTATGAAGTATTTTTATATTTATAATTAATATTTATAGACTATTTTGTCTTATGTATAACCCTATATTAAAAAAATGTAGTTATTAAAATTTGAATTTAACACATTTAAATCTTCATAAAATAAAAAATTAATAAATTTCTTAATCTGATAAAAGTGGATCAAAGAAGATCATATTTTATTCCTATGGTTTATTTTGGTCTAAATACACTTATCCAATTGAATTATGACATGTATTAGGGTAATTATAATATAATTTTTAACTTTAATTAAACTATTTACTTTTAACCGTGGTAAATAAAATTCAATAGGTACTATTCACGAAATATTATTTTCATCCTATTGATCCTAATTTTACATATTTATTCCATCCATGTCTCTTGGATTTTTGAAATTCAATTCACAGATGCGATAAAATTACATTTTATGCAATTTTTCAAACATTCCTAGATGGTGGGTAAAAGAGGTTAAAAAATTCATTAAAATTTTTACATCTAATTTTATTATAAATTTACTCCAATGAATTAAATTAATCTTATATAGGTATTATGTATCTATTTTTACTAAAAATAAATTTCAATAAAATAGATAATTATTTAAAGAAATAGTCAGTTTAAAAACTTGGTGTTTTTCACTACTCATAAAAAAATTGAATGTTTTCAGGAAAATTATAAAAAATTCACCCAAATATAATTTAAATATTCTGAATCAAAAAATTAAATCCAATTTAAAAAAATAAAATTTATAAAATTTCAAAAAGTTAGTATTATTATTCATAATGGTTGGTTTGATTGGTTGTAATGTGATAGAACTCGATGTTGTGTACAACGCAAGCTATTGTATTAATCAAAGAGAAGCGTACTGTATTAGCTTGGAGTGTTACATTCTTCCCTCCATAAAATAATTTCAAAATAAAAATTTCTAGAATTTTACTACATAAAATGATTCGGGTGGTTGTTCATCATAAGTTCCCTGGGTTCCAACATTGCATCTTCCCTCTTATCTTTTCTCCATAGAAATTTTACAAGATGAGTCGTCTTGTTTCTTAATACTTGTTCTATGGTATCAAGAATCCTTATAGGCTCTTCACAATAAGACATATCAGGTTATAGATCTATTTTTTCATAGGTGAGGACATGCGTTGGGTCATGCATGTATTTTTTTCAATAGTGATACGTGGAAGACAACAAGAACTTCTGAGAGACTTGGACACATTTCCAAACCGTAATCTACAAGTCCAATTCATTCTAGATTTTTGAAATGTCTGTGGAATCTGGTACATAATGTATCCTTCTTACTGAAGAGTATAACACACTCCCATAGTGATAACATTATGAAATCATGATATCCTACTTGAAATTTGAAATCATTCCTTCGGTTATCAGCATATATCTTTTTCCTTTTTTGAGCTGCATTGATGTGTGTTTGGAGAATGTTAACCTTTTCCATTGTTTCCTCAATATGTTATGGTCCTATGAGTTTTCTATCACCCACATGATCCCAAAAAGTTGGTGTGCGACAACTCTTTCCATATAAAGCTTCATATGGTGCCATCTAAAAACATTAATTGAACCTACTGTTATAAGAAAATTCTACTAGAGGTAAATACTAATCCCACAAACCTTGAATGTCATGTGAGAAATATCTCCACATGTCTTCTAAGGTTTTAATTGTCTGTTCTGATTGTCTATCAGTTTGAGGGGGAAGGCAATGCTCAAACGATGTTTAGAATTTAGGGATTTCTAATGACTTTTACAGAATTGTGATGTAAAATGAGGATCAAGATCATAAACAATCAATAGGGGTACTCCATAAAGTCTTACACCTTAATTAATATACAGTCATGTTAATCATTCAAGTGGTAAATCTTCTCTTATATAAAGAAAATTACCTGACTTGGTAAGATGATCAACAATGAACCATATTGCAACTATCATTCTAGGACTCTTTGGTTTCCCCGTGACAGTGTCCATTGTAATATCATCCAATTTCTACTCAGGTAATGGAAGAGGTTGCATGACTCCTCCAAGATGTTGTTTTCTAGACTTAACCTCTTTACAAACCATACATCATGACAAATAATTAGAAATCTCCCTCTTCATGTTGTACCACCAAAAATTGTTCCTTAAAATCACAATACATCATAGTACTAGAAGGGTGTATAGATAAATTGGAGCTATGAGAATCATCCTACAATTACCATTATAGATCAGGTATAACAGGAATAGAAATTCTCATCCCAAATTAAAAAATTAAATATTCATATACGAAGTCAAACAGTATCCCATAGTTTATAGCATTGATTTTCTTTTGAAAATCCTCATCATCAATCTGAGAAATTTTTATCCTTTCCATTAAATATAGATTTGAAATCATTTGAAAAAGCATTGATGTTTCACTGACTATGATTATTCCTATATCCATATTTACTACATCCATGAACATGTGATCAGTTTCAACTCTCATCTTGTTCAAAACACCATGTTCCTTTCTTCTGAAAGCATTTTCCACCTTATTTTACTTCCCCAAGTGGTATTGTATAGTGCAATCATAATCATAAAGTATTTCAATCCATCTTCTTTGCATTGTGTTGAGTTCCTTTTGGGTGAAAATATACTTAAAACTTTATTTATTTGTATATATCTCACATTCTCGCCATAGGGATAATGTCTCCATATCTTCAATGAAATGATTATATATTATAACTCATGATAATGAGTGGGATAGTTTTTATATCAATTTTTAGATGTCATGATGCATTGAAAATAATTCTATCATTGTGCATAAGACACAACCATGTAATTTCCTCGAAGCATCACTATAGATAGCAAACCCATCATTCCCCAACGGTAGAGTCAAGATAGGATCATTGAAGAACCATCTCTTCAGTTCATCAAAACATTCCTCACACTCTAGTGTCCAAAAACAATTAACCAATTTACATGTGAGCTTGGTTAATGGGTTATCCAATCGAGCAGAATTCTAGATTAAATGCTGATAATAAACTGCTAAACCAATAAAACTACAAACCTCAGTTTTACGTGTGGGTGATTTTCATTCATGTATTTCCTTGGTCTATGAAGTATATATAGAGATTTTATCCTTAGAGACAATATGGCCAATCAAAAAACTATCATGAAGCCAGAATTCACACATGCTAATCTACACATATAATTCATTTCTTCTTAGGGTTCTCAGAATAGTTCCCAATTGATTTTCATTATCTATGTTGCTTTTGGACTATACTAAGATTTCATAACTAAATACCACTACAAAGTCATAAAGATATTCATTGAAAACATTATTCATTAGATCCATTAAAACAGAGGGTGAATTAGTAAATCCAAAAGGCATTACTGTAAACTCGTAATGCCCATACCTGGTTCGAGATGTCGTATTTGGAATGTATTCATTATTCCTGCACAACTGATGGTATCCAGATTTATGTTAAATCATTGAAAAATATTGAGGTCCATGAAGATGATCATATAAATCATCAATGTGATGTAGGGGTTACTTGTTCATTATTATTATAGCATTGATCTCATTTTTGTCAACACACAACCTCATAGATCCATCTTTCTTCTTAACAAAATAAAAAAGGGATCCCCATGGAGAAACACTGGGGTGAATAAATCCTTTATTACTCAAATAAATTAGATGTTTATTTAGATCCACTAATTCCACAGTGTCCATATTATTACGGGTCTCTGATATGGGTCTTCAACTAGGAATTAATACAACGGAAAACCAAATTTGTTATTTGGGTGGATGTCTAGGTAAATCTTCTTGAAACAATATTTCAACACATTCTTTCATAGTAGGTACATCCTATATTTGAACATTTGACTCCTCATACAAATTTATTTAAATCTCTTCCTCCAGAATAATTAAATTTAGTAGAGCTATTGGGGGGGGGGGGGTCTAGATAATAATCAAATGGTGATTCTTTTTCTCAAAATATATGACACTCTTTATCATCATCGAAAATTATAACCTCCTTCTTATTGCAATAATTATTTGCATAATGTTCTGAAATCCAATCAATACTGTGGATTATATTAAATACAATCATGGGTATGATGATGATATCAGTATATAAATCATGTTTATATGCCCTAATGGGAATTGATTTACAAAACATTGTTGTAATGATACTTCCCTTTGTAATTTTGACTGACAATTCCATTATTAAATGAAACAGGAAATGTCTAATTTTCATAGAAAACAGGGATGATATGAAACAATTAAATGATCCAGAATCAAATAAAGAATTGGCTAAATTTAATGAAACAATTAAATTACCTGCCACAACATCATTCAGAGATTTAACCTAAGCAGTTGTGATCACATAATCTTGGCCATTCTCCCTTGGAAATTTTATGAGGTATGATTTCTTGGCACTGAGGATATTCATTTTCATAAGGGCCCATTTCTCTACAATTGAAGCATTCAACATTGACAGCCCCTTTCTTTCCCTTGTAATCACGGGCTTGGTGACTTTTTCCACCACATTTGTAACAGAATCCCATTATTTTAGGAATGTACCAAGGTGTTTCTCCCCACAATTACTGTAGGATGGGAATTGAACTTTTCCCTTCTTCCCTTTAATTTCATTTCCTGGGATTTCAGTAGGTAGCATCTTCTCCTACTTTTCAGTACGGTTGTAATACTTAGAGAATTATTTTTCTATCTTGATATCACATGAGACTATATATTTGTATGATGAGAAGGATTGTGAGACTATTGCTCGACAGTGAAATGGTTTTAACCCATCAATGAATCGATCAATATTACTCCTTGTGTGGCGTATATAATATGCATCATGCCTTTCTATCATTGTAATTCTAGCCCCGTACTTTGAGTCATTATCATCCTCCTTTTGACTGAGACATAGAAATTACCTTTCCATATCCAGTCAATAGTCACGAGGAAAGTATATTTCTACAAAAATATCTTTAAACTCCCTTCATTACATATTTTTCACTTCATCATCCTCTTTTAGGTTTTGAATTAATGACCATCACTTATTTTCATCTCCTATGAGGCTATAATCTGATGTGAGGGATTTTTCCCTTTCACTACTCCCCAAATAATAATATTTTTTCTCTAATTAACTTATCCATTACTCAACTACAAATAAAATTACAACCCCATTGAATGTTTGTGGTTGTTACCTCGTGAATCGGTTTAACAATTATCCTCCTTATTATGGATCAGGTTGCTTCATATGGGTAAGGTTATTATTCATAACCTGAGTGATTTTTTTCCATTATGTTTATAAAATGTTGCAACTAGTTGCATCACCATCTCCAATATAATTAACTTGAGTAGGAAGGAAATCCCTACATGTATTACTTGCATTGTTATGGTTTCCATTCCTTCCACTAAGGCTATTTCTAAACAATGGCATACCCTAGATTAGTTTATGAATGACAACACATAATTCCAAACTAGTAAAATACCTAACATAAATTGAACAATTTATGCATATAATCCAGAATCATAAAAAAAGGTTTCTTTGAGGAATTATTTACTTATTAATCCTTCATAATGGTTTGAAATGAAGATGTGAGTTATCCTAATCATATCCCCTAGAAGTGTCGTAACCAAAAGTATATCAAGACCCTTTTTCGGGTACTAGGATACCCCGAGTGAAGCCTGAAACTCATTGTCAATGTTTTCACTCCTAGGTAAATCTATGACATAGCTGCCCCTACCTGCTCGAATCCAGACAGGGTTGTAATTCTGGGAAAATACAAAAAATATCTACATTACCAACATTATAAGAAGTTATTATATACTAATCTTTCAATTAAATAATGTTCTTTATTTAGATTTTTTCTAAATATAGCTTCCAATGTTTGTAATAAACATCCTTCAATACCAATTGTAAATTCCCTGACCCTGATTACCTAGAGTCAGTGCATTATTAAATATCATTCGATGGATAACAAGAGATCATGTCTCGAAAGACCGAAAAGTTTAGTAGTCATGGAAGTACTAGATACCTACATACAATTTACACTACATCATGAAATAAAAAACAACATTGTGTTCCCTTTGAACACACTCATATCTATTGGCCTTTCCCAGCAGGTTCATCATGATATACTTCACACATCGTGGGAAAATTAATCATAGGAAGGGGGATCTCAGATTATCAGTAAGGAAAACAATATCACAAAATCATTCATAAATAAGCATAAACATTTAAGGAAATGTATAAGACTAAAACAAATGCCTTTTCAAAATAAATTTCAGCATAATATGGAAAATATATATCAAATAATTCCATTTACTTATTCACATGTATATTATACTAGTTGAATAATCACATTTAATATCAATAGTTGATTTCATAATGATGGAATGCATAATAACAGAGATCATAAACACATAGTCAAGGCATAGTGCCAAGACTACAAATATGATTTTGTCAAGGACTTATTCCAAGACACTACTTTTCTCATGAGACCTATCAATGCATCGAGGAGCTATAGCGGACTCCACCTGTAACATACTAAGTCCAATGAATTCCTCATATGAAAAAATTGAAACATAATATAAACATTCGTTTTAAAACTAGCATAATAATTGTTAATAATTTAACCATATACCATGCATGATTTACAAATAGCACATCCATATACAAACATATCACAGAAACATAAATATAATATTAAATATTGTATCATAACAAAACATATTCAAACAAACATAAAATCCAACAATTCTTGTTGAATTAGATGAAATAAATCCAAAAACTATTTGATTGAAATATTTCATTCTATATTGATATCATTAAAAAGTAAATGAAAACATTATATTGAAAATATTATTCTAGGCTTGTTAGGGAATGTTTTAAGGTGATATAGAAATGGAAATTAGAAACATCCTCCATATATGTTAAAAAAATTCTTTCCTTAATTTTTCGAAATGGTTATAAAGTACCTTGTTTGGAAAGCGATGGAAATATTACTTTAAAACCACTTCACAAAAAGTCAACCAAGGGTATGAATGACATTAACTCATTGTCATGTAAATATAAAAAAAATATAAATACATTTTTAAGAAAAATGGTTGTGTATGATAAAGTGTTCCCAGTAGATACATGAACCACGTTCATAAATAATATATCATATATGATAATATAATTTTGTTTTGTTAATGATATTTCAATAGTATCATCATTTTAGGTGTTAACGGATTCGTTTTCCTTTATATATTTTGTTATGTAAGTCCTATTTCATATGGATAGGATGTATTTGATTCATATTTAGAATGATATGATGTTCTTAAACATTAATATTTAATCATAAAATTAAATTTATTCTTGAATGGTTACGATGTGGAATGAAACTCATCACGTTCGTGGAGACGGTAATTCGTACGTACACACGGCTGACAATATCATTCTATTGATGATGAAGTCATTTGTAATTGGATGGTATATAATATATATTGAATAACTAAAATATTATATTAATTATTTATATCAATTATACTCATTATTATAAACATAAAAATAATGATGTTTTTAATGACAAACTACACCGTGACGTGGACATGGTATGTCGTACGTACACACATATGGTGACTTTGCCGTTTATAGGATGGATAAAATAAATAATATGATTGTACCATATTTATAATAACATAAAAGTATGTATAAGTTACTGGATTCATTATATTGTTATGGAAACTACAAAGAAATAAATAGTGGAAGATGAAAAGAACATTGAAAGAGGTGATGAAATAATTACCTCTTCTTCGAGTGCTTTCTTATGATTTGATCAAATGATCTTGTTAATTGAGATTTCTGATCAAAATATGGCCTCTACGTACATTTCAGGGTAGTTGGGAGGATATTTTAGTAGGGTTACGCCAAGCCAAATGGATTTGGAGATTTTATTTTAATAGTATTGGATGTACCCTTTTATTAGAGAGGTGAGGGTCACTTTAGGAAAATCATGAAATATTATTCTATTATAAAAACATTTTCTGCTTGTAGTGGCTCAAAAAGAATTTATTTCAATGATATGTTGGTTCTGGGTCGAAATATTCTCAACCAATAGGTTTTATACAATTTTATGTCACCATTTTAACCTTATATTTGAGATATAACTCATAGAAAAAAAGTTTTACATTTACAATGCAATCTTGTATTTTATTTCTTACAAGGTTAATAAACATAAAATAAAAGGACATGAGAAACCCAAGTGGTTCATTAATGGCATATATATCATTATTGGAGTCCTTTGGAAGATCCTTGTATTCTTATGAATATTATATCATTTAATAATATAATATTCTTTTAAAAACACATTTATGTCAATTTTGACACTATTTAGTATTTGGTTTTTTTTAAAGTCAAAAAAACATTATTATTATAAAAAATTACATTAAAACAATCCTAACATGTCATATTAAACTATAATTTTTTTTAATGCATCATAAGTCTCAATTAACATTTATTGTTATATTTATAATATCAATTATTTTAATATTTCATTAATAAGGTAATTACTAAATCGTCATTGTGTCATAAAAAAATTTAATTATTTAATGTATAAAAATTATATATATAATACCATTATGTGTGAAATCATTTTATATTTTTAAAGAATATTTATAATCGAATTTATCTTATTTATAAACCTATATTAAAAATGATTTAGTTATTAAAATTTGAATTTAAAAATTTTAACTCTTCTTGAAATAAAATAATAATAAATATCGAAATTGAATCCATGTCAATCAAAGAGGGTCATATTTTATTCCAAAGGTTGATTTTCATGGAAATAAACTTATCAAATGTAATTAGTACTTTATTTAGGTTAATTATATTATCATTTTTACTTTTAATTATCGTATTAACTTTTAATTGTGGTGAATAAAATTCAAAACATACTATTCACCAAAAATTAATTTTATCTTATTGAAGTAATTTTTAAATAATTATGTCAACCATGTCTCTCATATTTTTGAATCATATTTCATAGATGTTTTAAAATTATGTTATATGCAAATTTGCAAACATGCCTAGATGGTGGGTAAAAGATGTTAAAAAGTTCAATAAAATTTTATACATCTAATTTTGTTATTAAATGACTCCAGTGAATTAAATTAAACTTATATAGGTATTATGTATCTAATTTTAATAAAAATTAATTTAAATAAAATAAATATTTATTTTAATAAAATCTTCTGTTTTAAACAATAATGTAGTGTTTTCACTATTCTTCAAAAATTGAATGTTTCCAGAAAAAAAAAATTCACCCTAAGCTCATTTTAATATTCTGAATCAAAAAATGAATTCTATTTTGAAAATTTAAATATAAAAATTTCAAATATTGTGTATTTCTATTCATAACGGATAGTTTGATTGGTCGTGGTGTGCTAAAACTCGATGTTTTGTACAACACAAGCTATTTTATTATTCAAAGGGAAGCATACTGTGGAATCATTGGGTGTTAAATTATTGAATGGTATGCACACAAATTATAATATCAACTTTTTTGGTTGAGAATAGTACAAGTGATTTTAAACCATGGAAGAAGATAACGGTTTTTAGCACAAATGACCTTCCACATTAGCTTTAATTCCGTGGAGTAATTTGTGAAAAATTAAAGATATTATTATTTCCCTAAGATTTCATGAGATCACACATACTCATGTGAAATTTTCCAAAAAGGAAAAATAATTTGATTACATATAATAAAAAGGAAAAAATCCAACAAGGATTCTTGGGTTGGTGTGTGTCAATGTATGTTGTAAAATATCACCTAAATTCATGTATATGATGAGATTTTATATTCCTTTAGTTAATGATTACTATTATATGGAATGGTTGATGGTAATCCATCATAAGCCTAATGTATCCTGGTGTAGTACTTTTTATTAAATATTGGTGATGAAGATTCCTGAAATGAAAATTTATAAGTTACAACTTGAGAATTGTATAGAATATACAAATTATGAGGTTGACTAATATCTCAAAAATCATGGGATATGATACCGGGTTTCATCTATAACTACACCTTAACAAATTCGATTTGGTGAGATAAGGAACCAATTTATTAACAACATGTCTTAGATTATTCTTCATGAGTAAAATCTATTAGACATATTTTATAAAGAAGCATTTATTTGATCATTTTATATCATCAATAAGTATTTATCTATATAAAATAATAGAAAATGCTACATGAGATCTTTAATGTGATAAAGAAATCATTGAAGTAATTTTAAATCCTCAAATGTAAATTTTTTATTCTCAAAAAAGAGAAGAATTATATGTTTTAAGATAATGGGGATGAAATAATCTTCCATGGATATTCATCCAGAATAAATTCGTAAATCTTATTCAAAAAGTGGTTTGGGAAAATTATTTTATGTCAATAGAAAAATGATGAAATATCTAATGAAGAAGAAACTAATGTGAGTTAAAAAAGTGGAGGAATGTGGGGATATAGAAAACTCAGAATAAGAAATTAAAAACAAGGAAAATAGATAAGTCTCATCAGATTAAAATAGGTCAAAAGGTAGGGATGAAATCGGTGATAAAAATAATTAAGTATTCAAGAAATCTCTTATATAGATATGAAGGATGAATGGTTTTTAGAAATCGTATTTTTTATCTCATATAGAGATGAAATTTTTTGATGAGGAAATCAAGGACTAATATTAGGTCAAAGAAATTTTTGAAGGGATTAATGATTTTTAAAATAATAAATCATGGAATGTTTTTCAAATCCAAGAGAAAAAATTATTAATAGGAACAAGTGGGTGTTTTGGAACATAATTCATGAAGATTGAATTTTAACTCCAAAAAACATGACTTTTTTGTAATGGGAATTCCCATATTATGTGAAATGATGATGTTGAGAAATTTTCACCCATAGAACATTTAGAAAATTTCTGATATTTCTCAGAAATATTGGTAAAAAATGATTAATTGTGTAACAAATGGATTTTAAATCAACATTCCTCAATTCAGTTATTATAGAGGAATTTTAAATAGATCAAATGTATGGATTTCTTGTAGATGAATATGGAAACGTAGTACATCACCTGGAGAAGTTTTTATATGTATTTAATGATGAATTAGTATTTTTGTACTCTAGTGTTAATCAATATTTATGAAATCATGTATTCAGTCAAGGAGGATTTGAACAAAATCTATATAAAAAAAATTAAATGATCAAAGTATGATGGTGCTCATTTATATAAAAGAAGTAATCTATAGATGATCAGATTAATTATAATGAAAGTTTGTTTCAGAATTTATGAAGTGAAACTTCAATATGTCCACAATTAGTGACTTAAAATTTTTACATGGTTTATTGGTGACTCAATTAAAGGATCATACATTTATTTCCCTATCAAAATATTTCAAAAAACTACAAAAAAATAATTGGAATAGAGGATTCAAAACGATGGAAATCTATGGTGGATACCGAACTAAAATTTTCGTGAAATGATGGTGGTAAAGAGTTAAATATTATAGATTATAATAAATATTAATAGAAACCTCTTCTACATAAAAAATCATGGTCAGATATTGTGTTTTACCCATTCCAAGACAACGGTATGAAATTTGTTCTATGGAAATCCATATTCTAGTGGTGAAATTAATGCTTTGTTATATTAATAACAAGGCAGACATTGTGATGTTATATCATAAACATAACAAAAGAAATTATAAGGCTATAAAAATGAATATTTTCTAGGTCCAATAGAAGATCTCAATTCAATATTGAAAATATATTTCTATCATTGGGGTTCTACCCTCTCTTGGTTTTGTAAAAATCAAAACTGAATTTCTCTTAGCACTATAGAAACTAAATACATTACATGTAACACCACAATTGTTTGTGAACTTTTTTTATGAATAAATTAATTATATTTGATTTCTTTCATTTCACAATACACTATATCTATCATTATATATATGTTATAACAAGTTATTCTTTCACTAAACACAAAACCTATATGTCTTGTGTAACACACAAGACTTAATTTCAACTAAATAACCTTTTATTGTTATATTTATTTTAAAAGATATTGTTATAACCTAGGAATTAAAAATATTATTATTAATAGAAATAACTAATTTTTAAATATTATTTTTAATGGTTTTATATAAATAAAACATATATATAACAAGGCATCCAAATTTTAGTAAAGTATTTATATGCTGGAAAATACTATTTTCTTAAAAGAACTTCTTTTTGTGTCTTTGAGTGAAAAAATATAATATTAATATTAGGAACATTTATATATTGAATATGGTAAAATAAAATTAATTTTTTGAAATCATAATTTCAAAATTATCTTATGGTAAATTTTTGGAATTTTTCTGAGAAACATCAAATTTGGATGAATTGTTAAAAATATAGAATTTTATTTTGAAATGGCTTTTTTTTCTAAATTATTTATGTAGTTAAATTATTTTTTTTAATGTTAATTCAATATAGTGAAATTATAAATATATTATTCTATTTTAGGTCATTGGAATAATTTTTTATATCGAATTTAGATATAAAATATCAACAATCATTTCAACATTCTCACATTAAAAAACATGGTTTCGCACCATGTCTATGGGATTAACATTAAATTTAATTTTTCGATTCTGTGAATGGAATTTATAAAAATGGAAATACATAGTTGTAATAATTATATTATTTATATAATAATAATATCAACTTTATTTTTTACCAAAATAATTAGTGAATGTGATTAAAATTAATTATAGAGAATTAGTTAAAATTAAGCTTAATGAGGTACTAAACATTAAACTTCAGGGAGAAAATGACCTAGACATTTGTCCAAAACCCATTTTATGGAAATATTTTTTCCATAAACATTTAATTATTTAATTTTTCCTATTTTGATTAATTTTTTATGTAAAAACAAGGGCACGCGTAACTTGTTTTAAAAAATGCAATGCAATTCCCCTCTCTACCAAATAAAATGCCACCACCTCTCCACATTCTTCACACCTCTCAATACACATAATTTCAGACAATATCATCCAAATTAATGTTCAAAAATACCTCCCTTCCTCCTTTAATCTTACCATTTTGATTAATGTAATCCAAGGTATCCCTTTGGTGCAAGCCTGTTGGAGTTACCCAAATAAAAGGTAACATCCTTCCTCAAGATCCTTTCTTTTCTTCTCTTTCTACACCACCTCAATTATTATTATTAAATGATCATATAATAAGAAAATTATAAATAATGTACTTATTTTTTTTATCTAATGGTTTGATGTTCCCTTACACAAACTTCCATATAATGGGTAACGAACATAGCATTCTTGTTTACAATGAACTACCACCTCACTAAATGATGTTGTTTGTTTTACCTTAACCGCCTCTCATGGTTGATTACTATAATGTAACATTTATTTTAATATGATATATAAAATATTATTGATTTATTTATACTTCTTTAGTCATTATATAAATCCAATATTCCGGATTTCCATTTTTGTGTAAATACAATTACTTTGTTTGTGCATATATGGACTACCGCCTCCTCATATCAATGTGATTCATTCACACATTATAAGGAATGTATTAATGATGGGTTTAGTAAAATTATATGACATATATGAAAGATTAATTATTATATAATTATTTTATATAATTATATACATATGTTTTATTTATGTTATTTCTATCAATACGATAATAAAACGGAATCAACGTTCATGCATACATACTGTAAACAGTCTCCAGAAACAGTGTATTCCGTTTAATATTTATATTACTTATAGATTAAAAAATTTATGTATATAAAGAATATATATGGTATATATATCATGTTTTACATTCTGAAAATTGATAATTCATGATCTATGTAAGAGGATCAAGAATACTATGTCAAAACACATATGATATAAAAAGTGGTTGTCACCCAAAACATTACCTTAACATGGAATTGTTATCACATAGGTAATATAAAGTCATAAGTGAATCATATATGGTATTATATATAATAAGAATGTTCTATTTTTGATTTATAATAATCTTATAGTTATTATACATTAGGTTTGAATTTGTACAATGAAATTTGAGACTTAATATAAGGGAATTTCATCTCACTTATTTTCTGTACGATACATGCCATATTCACCATTAACATATTTTAGTGTATATACTTGTCTATTACATGTTATATAATTAATTTACATTATTTAATGATATTAAATTCCGTAACGTTATGTTAATCATTCATTAGGATCAAGATTCTAATGTTACTCGAGTTGTATGGGTTTTCTCATCACACTTTTATTTTTCATGAGACACAAGACATTTTCACATCATATTTCATATATGTGGTGTGTATACATCCCATCAACATATTTTATAATTTATATAGTTATATTTATGGGTATTTAAAAATCCAATTTATGGAGTTTATTTAAGGGGTGGTTTTATCAAAATGTAACCAAATTGGTAAAGTAATTTTGTCTCAAATTGATATCTTTGCGACACATATCATTAGGGGTGTCCATGGGTCATCCTGGTTTTGGTTGGAAGATTTTTGGATTGGACACATGTAAAATAGGTCTTATCGGGTTGGCTCATATATTATTTTAATTTGAACTCGTCCCGACCCAACCCATTTTAGATAGGGTAGGGTTGGGTCTGGTCTCTCGGGTTTTTAAGAAAAAAAATCACCTTCTTCCTATATATCCCACACGAAATCTCCCAACACTACTTAATTATCTTCTCCAAATTAGGGAAAACCCCCTAACTTCCAATGAATCAACCCCAAAATGTGTTATGATTAATAGAGTGGTGATTGACATGCTTTCCTAGTGGTCATCGAGGATGTTGAAAACGAAGGCCATGTTTTTCATTATAGGGTCCGTGTGGTGGGGATGATTCTATCTTCCACTAATAAGCTTAAAAACCTGAAAAATTTGGAATTATAGTGATTTTTGGTGATGCAATATCTTCATTTTAATAGAGAATATATGAACACAATGACGAGGGTCATCACGCGTGCATCTGGATGGTTTAATACACAGGCGAGTGATGCTCGGTCAAACACTCGACAAAGGCTGGTTCATATGATTGGCGTATTCTATTTCAATTTTCATGGATCTTGCTAGGAATATTCATCATTTAGAGTATATCAACCATTTATTGGCCTTCATCATCCCTATAAGTCATAGAAGTTGTCTAACTTCTTCTAAAGACAACAAACAATGATAGAGATTCATCGAGGAAAAAGTCACGTTTCTCGGCTTCTCCTCTGATAGTGGTATGGTGGAAGGAAATATTTATATGTGGAGGGAAATTTATTAAATAGATAGCTTCAATGAGATTAGTGGGGGGTTGAGGATGTGGTAGTATGGAGATTCAAATAAATGATTCGATCCTTTTTCGATGGAGAACGGTATCATGGTAGATTTGTTCTGTAATGTCGTAGAATTTTCGTATAACATTTTTTAATTATATGGAATTCTTTCAAGACCAAAAAATCTGATGGTGTGCGATTATGAGTACCAGAGTGTGTAGAATTATCCGTCGATGTTTTGTTATGCTTTAATTAGCGCGCATAAGCAATATTTCTGAAAAGTGAAATAAATCATAAAAGGGTTCCCTGATCAAAAATCAGAGGGCACCATTGGTTTAAGGATGGTGGTTTTACCCTAGGTGATACTTTTGTTTATTTAGTGTATCCTCCAGGTGAGAAAACCCGAAAATGGCATAACAGTAAATAAAATTATTAAATAAAGTTATTTTATTTTAAAAATTCTTAAAACTCACGAATGGTGACTTAGATTAAAAATCATAGACCACCACTAAACTTTTGAGGGAATTCTTTCTTTAGGAAGATACTGACATTTTCTGATGTATGACACCAATGAAAGTTATTTTTTGTCCAGAAATAAAACAATTATGTGACAATCAATTTATTATAAAATCCATAACTTTTAAATGATAACTCAGATTGGAAATTAGAGAGTACTGTTGGGTTCATTGGGTCATGTTTCACTTTGGATGATCCTAACCTCGACCGGTGTAGGTTGAGGGTGACTGTTAATAATTTTATGAATTTTTTTTTGGATACATTCAGTAAACACATGAATGGCATTTTCTAACTTTTGGACTATTGCTCAGATTAAAAAATCTGATGGAAACATTGATTCCACAACACCATGATTCTCTCAAGGGAGGCTTTACATTGACCCTAGTAGGTCTAATGCAAATTTTATGTTTTCTGGACTTTTTAAAAAGAAATAAAATATAATAATTTTGTTATTTTATTTCATATCCTCTAATAGACAAGTAATGGGGGTGGGTCCAGCGATGTGTCAAGCCAAAAAATGGCATGACCTGCCAAACCTAGGTAATGACGTCATTGAGGAATTAGGAAGCTTCAAAATTAATAATCCCCTTTAAACTCAAACGTCGTTACTTACCCTCCCCCTCTCATATATATATGGATCATGGGGGAAGGTATCAGTACATCTTCACCATGAAATGATGTGTTGAAGGAGCACCGTGATGCCGAACCCTAAGAAGACTGATCCGACCAAGCGGGTGGTTACAGACGACACTGAACCACGAACTGAAGGGAGATGTACAAGTGGGGTCATTGGGGACCATTTTCGGCCACGAAGAACACCAAAACAACTTCAAGTATGGTAGTTTCTTTGAAAATTCAAGGTATGGGTTATTTCAATTGTGCATTTTTTATACTCTCTGCCATGTTCTTGAAATTATAAAAAGATTGCGGGTCGGCCGAATAACTGGTTGATCTACGATTCATTTGTTTTGTTGTAGGTTGTAATGGGTTATCATTGTATGGTTTGGTTTGTTGTTAAATTCATGAAATTGTAAAACCCAATTTATCCTCCCTTTGATCATGTTCTAACATGGAGGTCGAGGGCCTAACAAACCCGGATCGAACCCTCCGCAACTTTGTTACCCTTTCCCCATATGTGGAAGACCGCCGACACATCGGCACCAACTGGCTATGTCAGAGGTGGTGCGACAACTCACACCGCAAGAGGTGGCCATGAAATGAAGCCACGATAGTAATTGGAGCGGCTGGAACCAGCCAGCCAAGAAGGAGGTGCAGCGTGACATCGTGTGCCACTATTTTGCAAGGGGTCGCGACTCGTCAGCAGCGATAGTCAGAGAAGGCGGTCGGCCGACCGTGGAAGGGAAGGGCAGTGCACCGTCGTGTGCTGCCAGTGAGAAGCCCACCATGGAAAAATCCACAATAGATTTTCCAGCTCCCCTGGGGCACCTGGCGGTGGCACCATGGTCGCGCCCTTAATGGTTGGGCCACCTACCCAGTGAGCAAGGTCGCTCCCCGCTACAACCATTCCCCCCCTGCAGGCCTCGCCGGGATGCCCCTTTCTGGGACCCTCCTTATACTGTTTGTTCTGCCCTTGAGGGCGGCCCCTTTTTTCAGGATCGGCCGAGTCCACCACGGCTCAGCCCATACTGGGTCGGGCGAGGTTGGTCCAACCGGGTGCGACCGGACCCAGGCCCGACTGGGCCCAAAAACACTAAAATGGAATTATCATGTAAACCGGACATCCACTTGACAAACCGTCTACAACGTCATGGTTTATAAAGTGAGAAATTCAATTTTACTTACTCCATGAGAGTTTTGGAGAAACATGGAGTTCAGACGGGTTGGATCGTACTAGAATCAAACTGGGCCCTCGGCACAGAAATGCGAATAAAGCACATACCAGGGGTCCCATTGACGCGCTATATATTGCATTGGAACCCTTATGACATGGAAGAAAATTTGGTAACTTTTTGTGAGACTTCATGATGGTTTAAACACAATTTAGGGTTTGGGGAGCTGTTCTCCCATGCTCTCTATGTACAGAACTCTACAAAAATCTTAGATTTGAATGCTGCTAATATTTTCCACTCTGAGTAACTCAGAATCATAGGGTACGTGATGGGGAGGAGTACCTCAGTAGGCCAAGGTGTAGGAGCGGCTATTTGTGACCCATCATACCCACGGTACACGATGTGGAGGAGTAACTAAGAAATTCAAGGTTAGTGGGAAACACCTCTGTGTGATGCGGTAGGCCCACTATACTCGATAGTAGAAGAGTTCTCTAGTATCATAGGTGTTCGACATTGTGAATGGGAATGTTACTTGTTCCTAGGCCTAGAGAATCTATGGCATGTGAATAGATTTCCTAGAAATCCAGTTTGGGTTACCATCATAATCATGTTTCTCTGAGTTTTATACCTAGTTTGAGTTGTGTCTATTGCTTTGTGGTTTTTGACTTAAATCATACATTGTGGGTTTCTTCTATGGAGTTCCAAGAGACCATCAGGGGTCTCAGGGACACTATTTTAATTTTCAAACTTACCCATGCACGAGATATGCCCTCACCTTATTGTGTCTTGTCCAGACGACAAGTTGTTGGGCTGAGGATTGAGGGAGTCGGGACTAGGCGGTACCTGGAGGGGACGGGCAGACATGGAGTGCTAAGGAGGTCATCTGTACATACCCTTTAGGTAGGATCATAGGTGGATGACTCAGTAGATGTTTTCATATTTTCAGTTGTATTGTTCATATCAGTCATACTTGTACTTTTATAGTTGGGCTTATATTCCGGCCCCTTTAATTTCAGCACACCTTTTTCTACAGCAATTTACTTCATAGTTGCTTCTTTTTTTGTTCACAGACTGTGTGTTTGTATTGTTTTACTGTAAATGATTTACTATTTTAGAGAATATTCCTTATGGTACTATTCTCCTACCCCTGGCCTATGGAAGGTGGGCTTTGGGTAGTCACGTCACGAGCCTCGGGGGACGTGGCATGAAAAATTTGTATATGAGGAGTTCAGTTCTACCAAAGAACTAGGACTATGATCTTTTCTCTGTGGATACATTTTTATGTGTTATGAGTGTGGTTTTTAGTTTGGGTAATCTAAGGTTGGTGCGATAGCTGGCGTATCCATAGACCAGTACCCAGAATTTTGAATTCTGACTCAGTTCACAAAAACACTAATTGTGAGTGTTTTGGAAAAGTTTTTCTTATGATTTTTTGAGTCATCTCACCAAGTATAACATAATGACTAGGGAAAACTAGTTCCTTATCAGTATACCGCCACATAGGCAGCCATCCAGGTTTTCTGAGAGAGTACATGATGACAGCCCACTGAGAGATGAGGCTCTAGTGCAGGGCCCTCTTACTGTGTTCGCACCTTCGAATGGTATACCAGTAGAACCAACACCCATTGGGAAGTAGTTACCACCAGCCACCCTGGCTGACGGTGCATGCTGACTGAGCACATTTCATGAGTTCTAACGACAGAGGCTTCCAATGTTTTGAGTCGAGAAAGATTCCCAGACAGTTGAGGACTGGCTGGAGGTAGTGGGTAGTGATTTTCACCTAGTTGAAACACCAGTAGAGAAGATGGTGATCTTAGCTTCTAGTATTTTCTAGTGTGTGACCATGAGGATAGTCCACATGGGGATAAAGCTTCAATTAATGGGCTGTTTCCCGAGATGGAACCTTCAGATAGTGTTCATGCTATATCACTACCTGCTGGTTGGCAGTTACGACCGACAGTACCCATAAAGGACACATGTAATATGAGTTCCTTAAACATGTTTAGCATCAAATACCCCTCAGGTTCATTGGCAAGCGCGACTCTCAGGTGGCTATGGACTGTCTTGAGGAGTTGGTCGAGTGTCCACCTAGCTAGGGAATCATTTGATTAGATGGAGGTCTTGTTAGAGAGCCTTCTACATGGATCAGTAAGATGATGAAAAGGTTTCGGTTACCCTGATCTTGTGAAAATTTAAATTTTATATGGAAAATATTGAGAAACATCCTTATAGATGTGGGTATCTTTCCATAAAGAGGTAAGGGATGATAGTTCCCTAGAGCTTCTACAGCTTCGGTAGGACAACATGTCAGTAACTGATTATTCATCGAGGTGTACCGACCATCCCCGATACTTGATGAATCTAGTCTGATCTTTGCTTCTGGGCTCGGACATTCATTTGAGGTGTGTTTAAGGACATCTGAGACATCAATATTCATCTATGCATTCCTTCTTATGTTAGGGTGCTAGATATTACCATTGTAGTTGAATGTTCATTGGATGAGTGGATATAACCAGTGAATGTTAGCTGTGGGAATGTAGGAAACTGGTGCCAATCATAGAGACTTGGTTGTGTAAAATTTTTCTGGAAGAGGATGTGATATGGTAGATGAATCTGTAGGGAACCAGATGTGGAAGCATATCTAGAAGAGCATCATGAGGTGGTGTACTTTTTGACATGTTACAACCACCCCCTATGTGGCCCCAATAGGCTATGGGAGCTAGAGGATAGGGGAAGGGAGTAGCTACATGCAGTCATGGAGTGTGACCCAAGGGCTCTAGGAATGCTTCGAGGTACAATATATGTTTTCTACTAGCTGTGGAATTAAAAGATAAAGGTACCAATCATTCCTTCCTTCCAATAATCTTGTCCAAGACCTCTAGTTTCCAGTTAAACCGTTGAATTGACCATCACATCTATAGATACCATTGGGAGGAGACTCGATTATCACACTTACACTGAAGGTGCGATATGACCCTTGATATGAGGGTTACAATTGGAACCACTTCGTGACAATTTCGTGGCCTATATGACTTTACTTTGGGTTTGGAATGGACATCCAAAATTCATACATAGATTAACTGTATTAGAAAAAAAAGTTTTGGTTTAATAAAAACATTGGAATGTGATTTTACATGGTCGATGAAAAATGAATCCCAGGCAGCACGAGATAAACTCATGCATATGAGGCTGCAGCTGATCACTCTTGAGTCGGCCAACCATACCCTTGTGGAAATAGGGCTTTTGGATTTTTAGTTCCCAATTGTAGTGGACGATTATTGGGAAATCTATTCAAAATTTTCTTCTAGGATTACCTCCCCTAATGGAGAGTGAAATATTCTTTTGTTGGGTACTGCTGGAGTTTTGAACCATATTTCTCTAGGGTAGCGACACCCTTGTTAGCTTTGATGAATGAGGGGGATCCTTTCATGCGGATGGATACGTGTTAGCAGAGTTTCAAGAGATGAGACATCGACAATGGATAGAGTTCCTCCATGAATATCACTTTGAGATATTCTATACTCCTTGGAATAGGAAGGTGGTAGCAGATGAACCCAGTAGGAGGTCAAATCTGCAGTTTCTAAGTGTGGCGATAGAGCATCTAGCTACATTGCAGATATCTATCATGGATAGATATGGAGTATCTTACCTCTAGTGTATGATAGTTACTCCCCAATTATTTAGAGAATTCAGGAGTCACCACTTGGGATGTAGAATGCAAGGCTCAACGTGCTTAGATATCCTCTGGATAGGCAGTTTATGGATTTTCTAATGGTGGGGAGAATTTAATCCTCCATAGAGGACGTACCATGTAACTAATGGCGCTATGGGAGGAGGTGTTGAGGGAGTTCCATTCGTCCCCTCTATTGGTACATCATGGTATGGCGAAGATGTACCAGGACCTCCCGCATTAGTACTGTGGATATGGATGAAGAAGTCAGTGGTAGAGTTTGTTTCATGATGCCTCACTTGTCAGCTTGTGATGGTCATGGATTAGGTTCTATCAAGCTTAGCTCAGCCACTAGAGGTGACAGAGTGAAACTGGGATGGGATCTCCATGGACATTATGATAAGGCTTCAACATACGTCCATGGGACAAGATTCCATTTGGGTGATCATTGTCGACTCACCATATCGCCCCACTTCCTACCTATCTGAGAGCAGGGATTAGTAGAGGGATTTAGAAGCCTCTATGTACAGAAGATTTTGCGACGTCATGGGGTTCCATCGATGACCATCACTGACTGGGACACACATTTCACATCCCGGTTGTGGAAGGGATTGCAGGAGGCGTTCGGGACTCAACTATGTTTGAGCAATGCATTTTATCCTCGTACGGATGGTCAAATGGAGTAGACCATTCATAATCTTAAGGACATGCTTTGTGAATGAGTCATAGACAATGGAAATAGTTAGTGTGGATCACATTCCCTTGGTGGATTTAACTTACAACAATAGTTATCACTCCACCATCATCATGGCACCATTCGAGGCCTTGTACGGTCGACCCTACAGATCACCTCTATGCTAGACAGACCCAGGGGACTTAGCACTTGTGGATCAAGATATGGTAAAAGCTACCACTGAGAAGGTGTAGGTCATCGAGGAGCAGATGGAGACTGCACAGAACAGAAAAAATTCATATGTAGACAGAGTATGGATACCTTTGGAGTTATAGGAGGGGGACAACATTTTCTTGTGAGTCACTCCTCGATGGAGACTACAGAGGTTTATTATAGGCGGTATGTTATCAACAATGTTTTGGGCTATTTATGATACTTTGGAGGATAGGTGATGTGGAATACCTATTGGGACTTCTACCATAGTTGGAAAAGGTTCAGGATGTATTCCACGTATCCTAGCTAAGGAGATACGTGCATGACCCATGTCACGTCATCGACCATGGCGAGATGGACATAGAGGATGGAGCGACATTTACACAGTTGTCCATAGATATTGAAGATCTACATTAGAGATTCATTCATGGGAAATAAATTCCTATGTTTCATATATGTTGGTAGCACGAGAACCTCTAGAAGAGAACATGGGAGTGGGAGGCTCAGATTCGTTCTCAATACCCCCATTTGTTTCCTTAATCTATGTTGTGTATTTCAGGGACAAAAATCCCTAAGGTAGGGATAATTTAATGTCCCGTAAATTTTGTATAATTTTTTTCTAATTATATGGATTTATTTTGAGACTGAAAAATCTGACGGTGCGCGATTCTGTGTCCCGGAGTGTCTGGAATGATCCGTTGATGTTTTATTACACTTTAATTATCTCACGTATGCAGTTTTCTGAAAAAGTGGAATAACTCATAAACGGTTGCACGTATTAGAAATCCTAGAGCACCATTATGTTTATAATGGCCATTTTACCCTAGGTGTGACTTATGTTTAGTTGGTGTAGGCCCTCAGCGAGAAAACCCAAAATGGCATAACTATAAATAAAATAATTTAATAAAGTTATTTTATTTTTCAAATTATTTTAACTCAATAATGGTAACATGATTTAAAAATATGAGACCACCACTGAACTAGTGAGGGTATACATTTTTTTGGATGATACTAACATTGTCCAGTGAGTTCCACCAGTGAAATATAGTTTTTGGCCATAAATAAAATAAATAAGTGACAATTATTTTATTCTAAAATCCATAACATCTAAACGATAACTCAGATTTGAAATCTGAGAGTACCATTGATTTTTTTGGGACATGTTTCACATAGTCAGAGCCTAACCTCGATCAGCAGGGGTAAAGGGTCATGATAAATAATTTTATGAAAATTTTTCAGATATTTTCAAAAAACGAGCGAAATGCATTTTCTAATATTTGAACTGTTGCTCACATTTAAAATTATGAGGGCACCGTTGAATCCATAATGCTGGGATTTTCATATGGGAGGATTTACATTGACCACAGTATGTCCAGAGGAAAAGTTATGTTTTGCGACTTTTTAAAAATAAAAGGAATGAAATAATTTTATTATTTTATTTCATATTCTCCAATTGACATGTAAAATGGGTGGGGAAAGTGATGAATCAAGCCAAAAATGGCTTCACCTGCCAACCCTAAGTAACGACGTTATTGGATAATTAAAAAGATTCTTAATTAATGGACCCCATTAATGTTCATCTCATTACATACCCTCCTCCACATTTAAATATATGGAGTTTGGGGGAAGATATTTTCACAAATTCACCATGAAACATAGTGCTAAAGGAGCACCATGACACCAAAACCTTATAATATGGAGCCGACCTAGAGGGAGGTGATAGATGACAATGAAACATGAACCAAAGGGCGATATACGAGTGGCCTCATTGGGAATCGGTTGCTGGAACAAAGAACACTAGCCCACCTTCAAACATGGGACATTTCTCCGATGATTCGAGGAAGTTGGTTATTTCATTTCTGCATTTTTGATTCCCTCTTCCCTGTTCATGAAATTATATGAAGAATGTGGGTCACCCGACAAATGATTTGATATTTGAATCATTCATTTTAAAGGAGGTTGTTATGGGGTATCCTCGTGGGGATTTTATTTTTTTTAATATAAGAAATTCTTAAACCCATTTATCCTCCCTTTGATCATGAGCTAACACAGAGGTTAGGGGCTTAACAAACCCGACATGAACCTTCCTTCACATTGTTACGCTTTCCCCATCTGTGGAAGACTATCAGCAGAACGGAACCAACCAACTGTGAAAGAGGTGATGTGCCAACGCACGCTGAAAAATAAGGTTGCGAAATGAATCCACAATGGTCATTAGAGTGGCTGGAAATGGTCGGTCACGGAGGAGGAGAGGCGCACCGTTTCACGTCGTCGGTATGCAAAGGGCCGCGGCTCGTCAGCCGCTGTAGTTAGAGAAGGCGGCTGACTCCTCGGCTAGCTATGGAAGGGAATGGTGATGGGTTGTCACTCACTGCCAGTGAGCTAGAGACTACGGCCGAAGCCACGGTCGAGGAGGCAAAACCTGTACCTCTGGAGGGTTCTACGGTGACTCTCCCGAGCCGCTTGACAAAATCACTACATGCCATGGTCTTCGTGGCCAGGCCGCCCTCCATCGGGTCACCACCAGTGGCCTGGGAAGCCTACCCATAGGGCCGCCGCCAGTGGGTCAGGCCGCCTGCCCAGTGGAGTGTCATCCTGCGGGCCAGGTTGTGACCCACTGTGGGCCTGGCCATGCCCACTGTGGGTCAGGTTGTTCCAACTACGGGCTGGGTCATGCCCCATTACGGGGCATGCCATCCCTTTGCGGGCCCCTCCCTCTCTGGGTTGGGATTCCCTATATGGGATGGGCGTCCCTTGTAGGCCACCCCTTTTTTCTGACTGGGACAGACCTGGGCCCAGTGGGCTATGTTTGTCGTTGCCTAGCCTAGAAGAGGTCAGTCCAGACCCAGGGCCAACCAGTCCCAGAAACAATTAAAGGGCCTTATATTTTAAACTGGATGTTCGTTTGTCGAACCGTCTACAGCGTCGGGGTACATGGAGAGAAACATTCTTTTTGACTTTCTCCATTACAGTTTTGGAGAAACATGGAGTATGGCCAGGTTGGATCGTACCTGAATCCAATTGGGCCATTGGAACTGGAATCCAATTGCTGCGTTGGAACCATTATGACATGGTGGATCATTAGTATACTTCTTGTGAGATTCCATGCTTCTTGATATACGACTTATGGCTTGGGGGTGGTTCTCCCGATCACACTACAAACAGAACCCTGCCACTGGCTGAGACATGATGACTACAGATCATTTTGACTCAGAGTGACTCGAAGGCCCACAATACGCGATGGGGAGGAGTACCTCAACATGGAACGGTAGGGAGGCTATAGTACATGATGAAGAGGAGTAACACAGTGGGCCACAGTGGGTAGCAACCACGGTACGCGATGGGGAGGAGTACCTCAATAGGCCACAGTGGGAGAGTGGCTCTATGAGACCCGACAGACCCATGATACGCGATGGAGCAGAGTACCTCAATAGTTCAAGTATAGTGGGATGTGCCTTTCTGTGATTCGGTGGGCCCACTATACTTGATAATGGAGGATTTCGCCAGTATTAGTGGTGTTTGACATTGTGACCTGGAATGTTAATTGTTCTTAGTCCTAGAGAATGTGTGGCTGGCTGACAACTTTCATAGCGATCCTGTGTGGGTCATTATTATAATCATATTTCTCTGAGTTGTATTCCAAGTATGAGTTAGGTCAATTGTTTTGTGATTTTTGATTGAGATCATGATTTTATGTTTTCCTTTATGGAGTTCTATGAGACCTTCGAGGGTATCGGGGTCCCTAATATGTATTGTTATACTCACCCCTACAAAGGCTATGCCCACACTTTGTTGTGTCTTGTTCAGACGACAAGCAACTGGGTTGAGGTTGGTGGGAGCCAGGATTAGGTAGTACGTGAAGAAGACATGTGGACGTGGAGTGCTGAGGAGGCAATATATACCTACCATTTCTGTAGGATCCTTGATGAACGACTCAGTATTTGTTTTCCCTTTTTCATATGTATTGTTCCTTTCTATTGTACTTGTACATTTACATTTCGTCTTGTATTCTGGCCCCCATTACATTCATCACACCTTTTTCAAAATCAATTTACCACACTATTAATTCTTGGTTTATTCGCATACCCTGTGTTTGTACAGTTTTAAAGGTAATGCCTTCCGGTTTTAGGGAATATGCCATTCGGTGGTAGTCGCTAGCCCCTTTCCAAGGGAAGGTGGGATTGGGGTAGTCACCGCACGGGCCTCGAGGGGCGAGTCATGGAATATTTTTAATGGAGGGTACCAAGAATACTCTCCCTCAGTGAGCCTCAGTGTATCCTACAAAATACTATGTTCTACATGGATTTCTATAGTCTTCAGTGGATTTGGGGCCACAGTCATGATGGAGACAGAGGTGGTGGTGGTTGTGGTGGGGTAGATGTTGGTGTAGTGTAGTGAAGGAATTGTAGGGGGAAGGAATACTATGAGAATGTGAGGGCAGATAGGGCCTTGGGTCAGGAGGTAGGGGTGGAATGAATGTTCTGATAGTATGGGCTGAGGCGACGTGGTAAGGAAGAAAACCATAGCACAGGGGGTTATCGGGTTTTTCAGGTTGGGTTGGGTAATTTTTTCCCTACTCATGTCCCAACCTAACCCAACCATGAGTCATCCTGGTCTATCCCGATCTGGGAATATAATCTTTTGAATCTGACCCTACCAGAATAGGTAGGTTAAGGTTGATCGGATTGGTTTAGGTCAGGACACCCCTACATACAATGTTATGCACCTATATTTTTCTATGAAGTGTACATACAACATTCCAAATTTTATGTCATTATTATCCTAATATTCATGATATTTTAATCTTTATGTAATTTTATTCTCTTACATGAGGATTATAATTCAATGTTTACAAGTGTTAAGAGTATATTGAAACAATCTCATCATTTATTGTGATAGTTTATGATTACGATTCCATTGATGAAATGTTATGATACATCTCTCAAGAGAAATCGTGAATTTTATTATCCACTATATATTAATGATATCTTTATATATTGTTATCATTTTCCATCACTTTTTTATATAATATGATTATTACTTTTTTTTAATAAAGTATTATTTTTCCACTCTCTTCAATCGAAAATATGAATTCTTTCGAAGTATGTTTTTCAAAATATTTTTTCAAAAAACATTCAAGCACCTTTTCAATGTTTTATAGGGAATTTATTTTTAACATTTTTTCAAGGTTTCATTCTATGTTTTCAAATTATTTTAAATGGATAATGTTTTCAAAATCTTTTGAAGATTATTTTATAATTTTTCAAGGAAAAAGGTTTTCAAATGTTTTTTAATCTTCTTTTATATGATTTAAAGGGAAATGGTTTTCATAATGATTAAAGTCATTTTTATATGTTTTCAAATTATTTTCAAAGAAAAAAGTTTTCAAAATATTTTCATTATACTTTTATATGTGTTTGAAGTTAAACTGTTATAGAAATTTTTTAAATCTTCTTTTACAAGTTTTCAAAGGAAAATGTTTTCAAAATGATTTGAAGGATTCTTTATATTTTTTTAATTTATTTTCAAATAAAACGATTTTTAAAATGATTTCTGTTTTAAAATATTTTTTTAACAAAGAAAATATATTTTCTTCAAGAAATGTTTTTAAAGGATCTTTCCAAAAAAATTTCATCTAAGATGACATCCAATGGTGTTACTCATGAATTTTAGGCAAATAACCCAAATGTCCCCTTTATATTATTTTCTGAATGGTTTAGTTTTTATTGGAAAAATGTTTATGATACCCATTTATCTTTCACGTGTTACATGCTTATAAAACCCGTTTGTTTTAATGGGTTATATTCTTATTAAACCTACTTCTTTTTACAAGTTATTATTTGATGATATAACTACCAAACCTATCTTTTTTTGTAGTTTATTATTTTATTACATGTTTCTAAAACATATTTCTTTTCTTGGGTTATGATTTAATGTTCATGAAACCCATCACTTTTTGTGGGTCATTATATGCTGAATGTTTTATTGTATTTTGGAACATGTGTGAATTATTTTATTATGGTATCGGTGTGACCTATATCTCCCTCTAATGCATTGGGTAAATCTATATATTTCACGATATAATGATGGGAATCAAGTCGATGAGGTAGATATTCAATTGGAATATGGGGAAACCTAATCCCTTACAAGGAATGGAATGAATCTAGGGATGGTGGTTTGTCTCACCTAGTAGGTATTTTCACCATGAAGATGGAAGATGGTGAATCCAGAACCACTATGGGAAGATGGGGAAACCCAATCCACTATGGGAAGATGGGGAAACCTGATCCCTTACAAGTAATGGATTGCGACTGGGGATGGTACTTTGTCCAGTGTAGTAGGTGTAGTCCCTATGATGTTCCTTGAAATGATATAATGATGTGTCTTGACTTATATGGAATGATATTACATGTTTATGTTTATTCCACAATTACATTTCTTACTCCTGTGTTATGATTTCATGGATTATTATTTGTTTCCCATATGATTTAGGTCTTATGAAATGCTAATCCTTATGACATGATTTAGGATTTTTATCATTGATATTAAGATTATGATATTCTAATGTTATTATAACATCCTCATACCATTATTCTAAAGTTTATGCTTACATATCTCCCGTTTTTACCCTTATTGAACATATGAGATGAACCCTTGTATACTTTCTTCCCCATGTTGTGAAGATATATTTCTTGTATAATATTTCTAAGAGGGATTATAGTCTTGGAGAACCTTGTCTGAGATAATTTGGATAACTCATGTACTATTGTTTACGTTTCCATGTAACCAAAGGCGATAAACTAATACGATCTTTCAGAGTCTTTTTGTTTAATGTTATATGTATTCCTCAAAAATTATGTAGTGTCTATGTATTTTAATACTTGGTTGTTATAATTAGTATCATAGGAATGGTTTAGTAATCCTTTGGAAACCAGGATGAAAAGACATTGTGATAACTCAATGGAAATTTTTAAAGATAGGTATATAGATAATTAAAAGTATGGGAAAAAATTTATGTAATTTTGGTAAAGGATAGATCAAGTGGTTTCAAACAAATAAATCCTTATTTGGATAATAAAAGTGGATGTGTTTCTAGAAATATTGTACATAGGAATAATAATTATGACATGGTGTATCATCCATGACTTGAACATAACCTGTTTCATGACAAGGGGCCTTACTAGGCACCTAGTATGACACTCCTAATAGATAATCTTAGAGAATTCAAAAAATATTCATGAACCATCATGAAGGATTTATAAATAATTTATATATTAATAAACATTGATAAATATAAGGACTCTTATATAAATGGTATCATATATTAGACATCTTAAAAGTGGTTTTTCTTGATTATGTGGATCCTTACTATGATAACTATTTAATAATCTATGTTTATTACAAAAATTCAATGTTGGGATCCATAAGGAATTGGGTTAATGATGAATGTAATGGGTAAATCTATAATGAGTATTCAATTGGGATTATCGCTTCAGTGAAGGTCAATGTAATCAATCCTAATCAGTTTTCAGGGAACATGATTAATAATGTGTACCATAACCAACACTCTAACTCATCGAATAAGATAAATAAAGATATCTCTGAGAGTTTGGGTAATGAATACCATAATGGAAATAAAATTCAGTTTCCTACATGTCAAATATGTTGGAGGATACACCCAAGTTGGTGTCTGAGATGAAAATAATATGTTTTGACTATGTGAAATATGATCACAAAGAAAGTAACTACAAAGGGAAAACAACAAGACCGGTTAATGAAATGGATAGGAATGTTGGCCTCCATATGTTATTATCAATTGATGTCTAAAAAAAATTTGTAATTTATAGGTGTTATGATAATACATTTTATATTTGGAAGGATTGGTAATAAAATTAGAAAGGTGGTTTAAATAATAATTTTTATGATCATGATAAAGTGACCATGAAAGACATATGGAAGGAATGTGTTGTTATAAAAGTATTGTTGATAATCATGATGAAATTTTATTTGATAAATGTTAATACATGATTCGTATTTCATATTATTTGAAATAATTATTAAAGAATTTGTTTATAAATCCTGATAAATTGTTTAAGAATAAAGTTGGATTATTGAAGTGTATATGTTATAGAATTTAAAGATTATATTATATAAATCATGAAATATATAAGTATATTCATCATAATATTTTCATTTAGGATTTCAAAGGATATTTGGAATGGTTCTAGTGAGGTATAAATGTAATTTCATAGAAAGTTGATATTTTTTTATGGAAATTTATCCATTAATTAATTCCGAAAGGTTAGATAATGATGACTGGATAATGATATGTGGAAAATGAATGAGTAAATTTTATGGTTCTGATTACCTCATAACTGATAAATGATTTTTTTTAAAATGTAGTCTATCTTATTATGGATGAAGTTCAAAGCATCTGGGATTTAATAAATTTTTCCTATAAACATTGGAATAAGTTAAAATTCATGTTTTTGATAAGAATTTTCAGTAAATCAGGTTATTAAATTGTTTCAAGGAAATACAAGATGAAAAAATTCACAGGTTTGGAATGAGGCATTAAAATCTATATTATTAGATACAAAGGATCAATTCTAATCTATATTTGAGAAACATAGTGCCCTTATTTCATATTTTGTTTACTTCAATGTTCTATTAGGGTTATAAGGTTGACCATTTATGGAACGGTATAAGTTACAATTCATATGATGTTTGTGAAATTGAATTATTTTTTCACCACATGAGGATTTACGAATATTGGATGACCTATTCTAATAACTTTGTGTTGATGGTAACTAATGATATATGTTATGACTTATCATGGATCACATGATCTGGTAGTGTATTAGGAATAAAAAAATCACCTTCCTTTTTAAGGAAATAGGTAATTTCAAAATTGGTCCCAACTCCAAGAATGGGTGATATTTTACTTATGAAAGGGACTAAAATCATGTAACTATAACTTTTTTGTAAAAAAATGTATACAATATTAGGAAAAGGGTCTTGTAAAAAAATTATGTTCTATTATCATCATTTTTTAAGATATCGATGACCTATTTCATTGTTTTTCATGATATGATTTTGTAGGTATTAACATTCTATATATCAATAACATTATCGTGATCAGTGATATTTATCAATCTCTCTGATTATTTATGCTTTTCTTCCTTGTCTATGGTTTTACATCCCACCTATGTTCTCCTATGTGGAAAACATAGTTATGTGTTACCTTGGGTAACCAATATGTTTCAAAACTACCCTTTTTGAAGTATTTTTTAGTATTCATTTTTATGATGCAGGTTTCTATGAAAGTATCCTTAATGTATTCATCATTTAATTACCCTGATGGACTTTGTGGGAAAATCATTTTAATGGGGTAGAATGTAACAACCAATGTTTTTGTTAACCTATTTTTCTAAATAAATTAATTTTCATTAATTTCATGCTTTTATTCTATTCTAATTCAATAATTATTTATACTCTATACTAAGGTAATATTGCACTGCAGGAAAAACTGACTTGGATTGTGTTATACGCAACACTAAATTTCCACGAAATTCTCTTTTAATGTTATAATTTTATAATAGGGATATTTGTATCCTTGCTATGAAAAATTTTCATTTGAATATTAATAAATAATTTTTAATGATTAATCACTATAGTTTTATATAAATAAAACATGTTGACAATAATACATACAATTTTTAGTAAAGTCTCTATATGTTTGAAAAATAGTATTTTCTTAAAAGAACTAATTATTTATATACTTCTGTGAAATAGAATAAAATTAATTTTAGACGCTTTTTAAAATTTAATTTGATACAATGAATTTCATGTTTGTATTAATTATGTAAAAATTATCTCAGGGTAATTTTTTGAGATTATTCAGAGAAACATCATTTTTGGATGAATATTGAAATATTCAGAAATTTAAATCAAAACTACATTTTTGTCTAATTTATTTATATTGTTATATTAAATATTATGTTTGTTTTAAATTCAAATTAGATAAATTATACATTTATTTATCGAATTTAGGTCAAATAATTCATTTTGAAATTTAATTTAGTGATAAAATAGTAATGAACATTTCATTATTCTCACTTTGAAAACCTGTTTCCCTACTACGTCCATAGAAATAACATTAAACTTAATTTTTCTACTTCTGTGAATTGAATTTCAATAAATAGAGATACATAGTTATAATAAGTAAAAAATTTATAGACTAACAATATTAACATAGTTTTTTTTATCAAAAATGTTAGTGAAAGTGACTAAAATTATTTACCATGATTATAGTAAAATGAAGAATAGCCAGGGGCTAAACCATTAAATTAAGGGAAAAATGACCTAGCATCTTGTCAAATAAACCCATTGGATGGCCATATTCCGGCCATAATCCTTAAATTATGGATTTTTTTTGTGTTTTTATTGAATTTTTTTAGGTAAAAATGTGGTTACACCAAAATTGTTTTAAAAAATGCCATGTTTCTCCCCTCACTCTCTTATAAAAGGACACCAACAATCCCCTTTATTCAATAAAAAACAATTAGGATCAATCAATATCTACTAAATTCACTTCCCAAAAACCCTCTGTTCCTACATTAATACTCTATTTCATCTGAAATCCATCAAATAAATTCCTTTGGTGCAAACAAAGAGGAGTTACCCAAAGAAGAGGTGAAATCCTTCCTCAAGATCTTTTCAATTATTTTGTTTCTCCAATAACTCAATTATTGTTATTTAAATATAATATAATAACACCCGTATCTTTAAAATACTGATATTTTTTATTCTACGGGTTTTACCTAAACTTACACAGACTTCCCCCAAATGGGCAACAAACTTACCATTCTTGTGTATGGCGAACTACCGCCTCACGAAATAATGTTGTTAATTTTACTTTTACCACCCCTCATGGTTGGTAATAATGTTGGAAACTATATTTTTTTATGATATGTGTGAGATTTATTATTTATCTATACTTCTATACTATTTATAAAAATTCTACCTTCATTTTTTTCAATTTTTTGTAAATATAATAACCTCATTTGTGGGAGTCTGGACTACCTCCTTCTAGTAGTGATGAGATTCATTCAAACTTTTCATGGAATGTAATAAGGTTGGGATTATTAAACGTATACGATATATATGAAATTATATTTATAATATAATGATATTATATATTTATTTACTTACGTTTCATTAACTTTTATTCATTCAATACAGTAACAAAATAGAAACAACGTCCATGCGTAAGTACAGTCTACCGTCTCGATGAACAATGTATTCCTTTAACTATTTAAATATTTTATGAATTACATTAAATATTTATATAACTAATATATATTATATATAAATCATGTATAATTTTCATTAAATATGTATATCATGATATAAGTATGAGGCTCAATAATAATAAGTCAAAACACATAAGGTAAACAAAGAGTTTATTACATGAAACTTTGAATTAACGTGGACTTATTAATACATGAGTAATATGAAGTCATAAGTGAATAATAAATGGTATTTGATATTATATTAGGGTTATATGGTAGATTTATTATAAAATTATATTCATTATACAAGAGGTTTTAATGCGTACAATGAAATTTAAGGCGTAAAGTAATAGAATTTCATATCACTTTATATTTCTATGAGATACATTCCATATTCACCAATTTATTTTTTTGTGGTGTATAAAATTACCTATTTTATGTTATATCATTTGTTTCATTTATTTAACGATATTAAAATCATTAATTTTTTTTAATTATTTCATGGGGATCACAATTCAAATGTTACTCAAGTAGTAAGGTTTTTCACGGCACGCTTTTGTTTTCATGAGACACAAGCCATGTTCTACACATATTTCGTGCACATGGTGTGTATAATTCTTATTAACGTATTCAATGATTCATATTTTTATATTTATTTTTATTTAAATATCCATTTTATGATATTTGTTTCATAGTGTTTATGTTTCAAAAGTAACAAAATTGGTAAAATAATTTTGTCTCAAATACCCTTCATTAAGACACGAACCATATTATAACACTATATTTTTATATAAAGTGAATATAATACAATTAAAATGTTATATCATGAATAGTTGATGATATTTTAAGGATCATGTAATTTCATTCTCTATCATGGGGAGTATAATCCAAAGTTACAAAGTTGTAATTGTTTATTGAAATAAACTCATTATTTATCGAGATTGATTAGGATTATGCTTCAATTGATGGAATATTATGATCCATCTATAGAAGGATATCTTTAATTTTTTTACCCTATATATAGTCATGATAAAATCATGAATTTTAACCATTTTCCACTCAAAATTATGAAAATATTATTAAGAAAGTGTTTCTAAAAAAGTCGGACTTTTCCTCTCTCTTCGATCAGAAATATGTATTCATTTAAAACCATATTTTATAAATTATTACAAATCATTTTAAAGATTATTTTGTATGTTATAAAGGAATTGGGATTTCAAAATGTTTATAATATTAATTTATATGTATTATAATTCTTTAAATAAATTATTTCAAAATGTTTTGAATCTTTAATTATATGTTTTCCATGAAAAATGTCACAAAATTTTATTAATATTATTTTATAAGTATTAAAGGAAAATGGTTTTCAAAATGCCTTCAATATTTCTTTATTAGTTATCAAATTATTTTAATATTTTTTTGAGGATTATGTTTATATGTTTGCAAGGTAAAAGGTTTTCAAAGTCCTTCTAATCTTCTTTTATAACTTTTCATGGGAAAATTTCATCAAAATGATTTCAAAACATCATTACAAGTTTTCAAGGTATTTTTAAATAAAATGATTTTAATAAGTATCTATGTATTAATATCATTTTTAAAGGAAAAATGAGAGTTTCTTCAACAATAACTTTTAATAGTGTTTTTCCAATTTATTTTCCAACTATGATTGCATCCATTGGGGTTACTCATGCCATTCTGGGAAATGATCAAATGGTCCCATTCATATTATTTCTTTGAATGGTATATGTTTTGATGGAATTCTATTTATGAAACCCATTTCACATTCATGGATTATATTATTATGAGACATGTTTTGTTTCTTGGGTAATATTCATATAAAATCTGCTTCTTTTTACGGGTTATGTATTGATGACATGATTATGAAACCTTCCTTGTTAAATTGGTCAATATGCAATTACATGTTTATGAACCCCATTTAATTTCATAGGTTGTAATAATTTTTCTAATAAACCAATACATTTTTACGAGTAGTGATAAAATGAAAATTTATTATCTTATGGAAGATGTTTGAATGATTTTATTATGTGATAAGTGGGATCTTTATATCACTCCAATGAATTTGGTCAATATTTATTTCCCATGAGATAAAAATGGGAATCAAGTCGATTGTCATGGTCCACTATGGGGAGTTAGAGAATCATGACCAATTAAATAGAAAGGATACTGACTGGGGATGGTGGTTTTTTATGAGTAGTAAGTATAGTCATCATAAAGATGGAAGATGGGGAAACCTGATCCACTATGAGATGATGGGGAAACAAGATCTGCTATGGGTTTATGGGAAACCCTTATCAATTAAAAGTAAAGTAAAATGATTTGGGATGGTGGTGTTTCTGGCCTAGTAGTTGTAGTCCCCATTAAGTGTCCTGGTATGTTCTTGAAATTTTAACAGATTTATAGGGAATAATATTACAAAATTAGATATATAACAAATTTCCATATCTTATTCCTATGTAATACTTTCATGGATTATGATATTGATTCCCATATGATTCATCTCTTTTGAATTGATAAATATTATTCCATGATTCATTTATATGATCTTTAATATGTAGGGTATGATCTTCTAATATTATGATCACATTATCATACCCTAACACTCATGTTAATTCTAACACATCTCCCTTGTTTACCCTTACAGGGCATCCAATATCACCCATTTTATTGTTTCTTCCCTAGGATATTATAATATATTGCATTTATGATATTTATTAGAGGGGTCATAGTCTTGGAGAATCTATTTGGAGATAATGTATCTCACATATTTACCGAGTTTTATGTTTCCATGATTCCAAAGGCAGTAAAATAATACTATATTTGGGTGTTTTTCTGAGTAATGTTTTAAGTATTCTACAAAAATTATGTAATTTCTATGTATGATATGACTGGGTAGTTGTGTTTGGTATCAGATAAAATTTTTATTCAACCTTAATAAACAATGATGAGAGATAATTTGTGATATATTTATGGACAATCCTAAGGATAAGTTTAACGATAAGGGAGATTATAGAAAATTATTCTAAAATTTTTGTAAAGGATTGGGTGAGTGGTTTCCTTGAAATACATCCCTGTTTGGATAAAGAAGTGGAAGTTTTTCTAGAAAAGATATTCCATGAAGTAACAACTATGAAATTGTGTGTGAGGCCTAACTTTAGTGCAACCTAGTTCATGACAACAAGCATTAAATAGTACGTTGTTTGATACTCATAAGGGATATGCTCTGGGAATTCAAAAACTCTTCATGAACCATCACAAATGATTTAAAAATAAGATTTCTATGAATAACCTAGGATAAATCTATGGATGAATATATTAATAACGATGTCATAATTTAGACATCATATAAGTGGTTTTTCATGATTATGTGGTTCCTCACTATGGAAGAAATTTATTACTCTATTTTTTTGTTTAATTCAATAGTAGGAACCATACATAACTAGGTTAGGGATGAATGTGACAGACAACTCTCTGATGATCATTCAAATGGGATTATTACTGGAGTGGAGGATTTTATAATATGTCTTATTCGGTTTTCACAGAACATGATTAATAATATGTATATTAAAAAACTATAGGACTCAATAAATAAGATAAGGATATATATAACTGAGTGTTTATGTAATGAAGACCTTCAATGAATGAAAATTCAGTTTCTTACATGTTAAGAATGTGGGAAGAAACACCCATGTAAATGTCTCATAGGAACAAAAATTTGCTCTGACATTGAAAAATAGGTCACAAAGAAAGTAATTTTTAATTGAAAATTAAATGTTTAGTAAATGTAATGGATGTGAGTATTGGACTCCAAAAGGAATTTTTAATTTATTACTACTTTAAATTTGTAAATTAAGAGCATTATAAAAATTGATGTCCTATGTGGACAACTCGTGAAGAGAATCAGTACGGTGGAACAAGTAGTGGTTTCTCTAGAGGGGATGAAGAGAACATGAATGAAATGTGAATGGTATGTACTATTATAATAATTATTTTGATAAGAAATATTAAATTTATTTTGATAGATTTTGTGACATTATTCTTATTTCATATTCAAGAAAATAAGTTTTAATGAATTTGTTGAAAAATACCGAGTAATGGTTTAAGAATAAATTTTGATGATTAAACATTATATGTTATAAAATCAAGAGATTATATTATATGAATCATGAAATATATAATTATTTTCATTATAAGTTTTTTATTTAGTATTTTAATGGATATGTTCAATAGTTCTGTTGAGTTAGAAAACAGTTTTCTCAAAAAGCTGATATTTTTATTATGGGAAGGTTACCCTTAATTTATTACTAATTTTGAGTTAATGATATTTAGATATAGTTATTTTGGATATAGATCAGTAAATTGGATGGTTCTGATTTCCTTATAATTGTAGATGGATTTTTTTAAAATGCAGTGCATGTTATTTTGGATGAAGATTACAGCTTCTTAGATTTATGGAATTTATCCACTAAACATTAAAATTAGGAATCATGCGAGTTTTAAACAAGTATTTTATTTAATTTTGGTTGATATCTTGTTTTAAGAAAATAAATGTGGAAGAAATTCACATCTTTTGCATGAAACAACATAAAGATACATTATAAGATTTTAGGGATCAATACTAATCTGTTTTTGAGAAATTTTGTGACCTTATTTCTAAGGTTTTGAACATTGATATTTCAGAATATATATAAACAGAACCATTTTTTGAATGGTATAAGTTAAAAATTGGTTTAATTTTATGATATTAAAGTATTATCTCACCACGTGAGGATTTATAAATATTGGATTACATGTACTAACAACTTTTTGTAGATGGTAGCTGAAGACAGATAGAATGACTTATTATAGATCCCAAGATCTTTTAGTGCATCGCAAATGAAAATTTCACCTACCATTTTGGAAAAATATGTGAAGTGTAAATTGGTCTTGACATGAAAAAATGGTAAGATTTTAAATATGAAAGGTATTGAAATCATGTAAGTATGTAATCTTGTAATAAAAAATTAATAAACATGAGGAAAAGGGTCTAGAAATAAAATATTGTCATATTATTATCAATTTTTTATATCAATTACCCCTTTAATGATTTTTATCTTTATGGTTTTGTAATTTATAACATTATTTGGATATCCCAATTACATGTGATTGGTGATAATTATCATTCTCTATGATTAATTATGATTTTCTTCCATGTCCATGTTTTCCATTCCCGCCCATGTTCTCGTATGTGGAAAACCAAGTTATGTGTTACTTTGGGTAACCACAATTTTTTCAAGCCTACCATTTTAAATTATGTTCTTTGATAAATTTTTAATGATATTGGTTTCAATGAAATTGTCTTTCAAGTATTTATCCTTTATTAACCCAGTAGAATTTTGAGGGAAAAATTAATTTTAAGGGGGGTAAAATGTAACACCCCGAGTTATTGTAAACCATATTATTAAAATAAAGTAAATTTTTAAATGTATAATGTTTAAAGATGACATAATTAAAAAATTATTTATACACTCTACAAAGGTAATCATTCACTACACACAACACTTACTTGGTTGGCGTTACTCGCGACACTAAATTTCTAAAAAAACATTTTAATGCTATAATTATTTAAAATATATAGTTAAAAATTAGCCATTAAATATAGTAATATGAATAGTAATAAATATTTTTTATATATTATTTATAACGGTTATATATATAACATATTGACTATAAGACATAAATTTTAATAAAGTATTTATATGTTTGAAAATATTGTTTCCATAAAAGAACATCTTTTAATGAGAATCTGAGAAAGATAATAAAATTAATTTTACAAAATTTTATAATTATAAATTGATAAATTAAACATCATTTTTTGAATTCATAATTTAAAAATTATGTTAGTGTTTATTTTTTCAATTTTTCTGTGAAACATTATTTTTTGGTGAACTGTGAATAATAATAAATTTCAAATCAAAATTATTTTTTTGAATAATATATTAATATAGTTAAGTTATATTTTATATTGGTGTTAATGTCAAAATAGATCTATTATACATCTATTACTAGAATTTATGTCATTTTAATAATTTTATATTAAATTTATATGTAAAATCCTAATGAACATTAGAATATTCTCACTTTAGACAACCAATTTCTCGCTACGCCTCTGGGATTAACATTAATGTTATTTTTTTTATTCTATGAATTGAAATTTGAAATATGGAAATAAATATTTTTAATCAGTAATTTTTTTTACTCTAATAATATTAACAAAATTTGTGATCAAAAATATTACTGAATGTGTTTAACATTAATTACAATGAATACAGTAAACTTTAACCGAGTAAAAGAATAAACCTTAAAATTAACAGATACAATGACCTAGAAATCATAGAAAAAACTATTTTGTGGACATATTTGGTAAATAAACCTTAAAATATTTATTTTTTTCGTTTTTATAACTTTTTTAGGTAAAAACAAGGATACACCTAATTTTTTTTCCAAAATTCCATGAGTGTCCCCTCATTCATTTATAAATCTCCACCACCACTCCCATTTATTCACACTACTCATGACACGTAGGTTCTACCAATATCTACAAAATTCACATCCAAAAACCCCTCCCTTTATCCTTTCTTCCTCCCTTTGGAATTAAATTTTTCCCTTGAATCACTTTGGCATAATCCAAGAGGAGTTACCCAAATAAGAGGTAACATCCTCCCTCAAGATCCATTCCTTTATTCTATTTCTCCACCACATGAAAATTTTTACTCCATGCACATATAATAACACTAGTATCCTAAATATTATTTTTTTCCTAAGGTTTCTACATGCATTTACACACACTTTCATCTAATGGGTAACGAACTTACCGTTCTTGTGTACGACGAACTATAGCCTCACGAAACAACATTGTTCATTTTACCATTAACACATATCATGGTTGAGAATTATGATGGAAACTATATTTTTATATTAAATATAAGATATATATTATATATCATTACTTTTTTATATATTATATAATTCCAAAATTCATGCTTTACATTTTTTGTAAATATGATAACCTCGTTTGTGGAAGTGTGCACTACCTCCTCCTCAAAGCGATGTGATTCATTCACTATTTACATGGAATGTATTAAGGATGAGTTTAGTAAAATTATATGATATTTATGACATATTAATTATAATGGAATTATATTATATATTTATATACAGATTTTTCATTTACATACATTTTTTCAATACAATAATAAAAAGGATGCAGTGTTAATGCGTATGTACAACCTACGGTCTCCATGAATGGTGTACCCAGTTTAATATTTATATATTATATATATTACTATAAATATTTATATATTGAATATAAATTATATATAAATCCTTTTTTATATTCAATAAATAAGAAAATAATGATTTATTTTAGAGGATCAAGAATTAAAATTCAAAACATGTATGATAAACAAATCAATTTTTACCTGAAACATTAATTTAACATGGAATTGCCAATAAATGAGTAATATAAAGTCACTAGTGAATATTATATGGTATTAGATATATTAATATGGTTATATGGTATATTTATAATAAACAAATATTTATTATACAGGAGGTTGGGAGGTGTGAAAATAAATTAAAGGCTAATGGTATGGGAATTTCATGTCACATTTTATTTCTGTGAGTTACATGCCTTATTCACCACTAGATTATTTTGAGTGATGTATATACATCCCTATATCATTTTATGTAAATAATTTAATTAATTTAATGATATTTATTGCTTCAAATTTATGTTATTCTTTCATCGAGATCAAAATTCTAAAGTACCTCAATTTTAAGGGTTTTCTCATCACATGTTTATTTTCATGATACACAAGACATGTGAACCTCATATTTCTAATATATGGAGTGTATCATTCCCATAGATGAATTATATGATTCTTATACTTTAATATATGTGTTTTACATATCCAATTTATAATATTTCCCTCATGGGGGTTTTGTTTCAAAAATAACCAAATTGGTAAAATAATTCAAAGTTACTATGTTGTAAGAGTTTATTGAAACAATCTCATCATTTATACAGTTTTTATGATTTTTCCTCCATTTATGAAATATTATGATCTATCTCTCAATATAAGCCATTATTTATACTATCCTATATGTATTCATGATATCTTCATGTATTGGTACTGCTTTTCAACACATTGGTTCATAAGATTGTTAATAAAGTATTATTAATAAATTATGTTTTTACTTATCACTTTGGTTGGAAATATATATTCATTCAAAATAATGTTTTCTAAAAATGTTTTCAACAAATTTTCAGAATTTATTTATATGTTTTCACATAATACAATGAAAGTGATCTTTGAGAGTTCGGGTAATGATGACCATCATGGAATGAAAATTCAGTTTCCTCCGTGTCATGAATATGGGAATACCCACCCAATTGAATGTCTTGGAGGAAAGAGAAGATGTTACGGTTGAGGGGAATGTCACAAAGGATGTAATTGCAAAGGTAAACTTAATGGTTTAGTTAATGAAAATTTATGATAATTTTGGCCTACCTATGGTATCATCAATTGATGACTACTTAAAATTTGGAAGTTATGGGAATTCAGAAAATTCATGTCCTATATGGAAGGGTCATGAATAAAATCAGTAAGGTGGTACATGTAACGGTTTTCAAGATAATGATGAATAGAACATTAATGACATATTAATGGTATGTTTTGTTCTAATATTATTTTTGGAAATCATGATTATATATTTTTTGATTAATTTTATGACATGATTCATATTTTATATTATAGGGAAGAGGTATTAAGGAATATGTTGATAAATACTGATTAACGGTTTAAGAATAACTTTTGATGATTGATTATTTTATGTTATGGAATTCAAAGATTATAATATAAGAATCATGAAATATATAATTATTTTTCTGTATATTTTTTCATTTATGAATTTGAAGGATATGTTGAATGGTGCTTGTAAGGTAGACAGTTGATCTCATGGAAAGGTGATGTTTTAATTAATGGAAGGTAACTCTTAATTTTTTCCCAAAACAGAGATAATTATTTTTCCATAAGATATGTTGGATACTAATAACTAAATTGGAAGGTTCTTATTACCTCAAAACTGACAATAAATATGTTTGAAAGTGTAGTATATTTTTTTATGGATGAAGTTTATAAATTACTATATATAAGGAGTTTATCCAATAAATATTAGAATAAGGAAAAATGAATTTTTTAAAAAAATATTTTAGGTAATTAATGTTATTACATTGTTTTAAGATAATACATGATGATGGAATTCACATGTATGGTATGTGAAAAGAAAAATCCATTTTGTGATATATAATGGATCACTGATAATCATGTATTGAGAAATATAAGGACACTATTTCTAAAGTTTTGTTCATTCGTCTTTTAGAAGGCCTATAAAGTTAACCATATATGGAATGGTATATGTTAATCTTCAAATGATGTTTGTGAGATTAATGTATTATCTCACAATGTGAGGATTTATGAATATTTGATGACTTGTTCTAATCACTTTGTGTTGATGTTAGTTGAAGATAGATTGGAAGAATTATCATGGATCCATTGACCTATTAGTGCTTCAAGAATGAAAATTGCACCCTCATTTTTAGAGAAATATGTGAGGTGGAAATTTTTCATGACATGGGAAAAGGGTGTTATTTTACTTATGAAAGGGATTGAAATTAAGTATATATATATTCTTGTAAAAAATTGTTCTATTTTAGGAAAGCATTATTGAAATAAAATTCTGTTTTATTATCATCATTTTTGATGATATTGATTAACTATTTCATGATATTATGTTCATTTTTTTGTGATTTTTTACTTTCTATAGATCACACATATTCTTGTGGTCAGTTATATTTATGAGTCTTTATTATTATTTACTCACTTATTCCATGTCCATGTTTTCACTTCCAACATATGTTCTCCAATGTTGAAAACCTAGTTATGTGTTACTTTGGGTAACCAATATGTTTATATGATCCAATTTTTAATGTATATTTTAGTATTAATTATTACAATGTGTTTTTCTAGGAATGGAACCTTCAAGTATTAATACTTTATTAACCTGAATGAATTTTGAGGAAGAAGTTCATATTAAGGGTGGTAGAATGTGACACCCCATGTACATGTGAACATTTATTTTCAAATAAATTAATTTCCATTGGTGAATTTTTTTTCACACTAAACCATGTAAAAAATATTTTAAGGATATACCAAGTTAATATTGCACTACACACAGTAACTAATTATCTTGAGTAACACACAACACTGAATTTCTATGAAACAACATTCAAAGATTATAATTATTTAAAAGATTAGTTATAACCTAGAAATTAAACATAGTCATACGAAAACTAATAACTAATATTTAAATATTATATAAAACTGTTTTATATAAATAATACATATTGATAATAATACATATGATTTTAAGTAATGTATTTTGATGTTTGAAAATACTATTTACTTAATGGAAATTATTTTTATGTCCTTTGAAAGGGAATAAAATTAATTTAATGATTTTTTAGAAATTTAATCTGATTAAATTAATCTCATTCTTATGTTTAAATTTTAAAAATTATATTTGGGTGAGTTTTTTCGATTTTTATAAGAAACATCATTTTTGGATGAATTCTTAAAAATATAGAATTTTAATTCAAAACTTCTTATGTCATATAATTTTTCTATATAGTTAAATTATACTATATGTTTGGATTAAAGTCAAAATAGATAATTATACATATATCAAACCAATTTAGTTCATTTTAATCTTTTTTATATTTGATTTAGATAAAAATTCATCATGAACTTTTTAACATTCTCATTAAAAAAACCCTCTTTTGCGCCATGTCTGTAGGATTGGCATTAATCTTAATTTTCCAATTCTAATATTTAAATTTTGAAAAATGGTAATAAAAGCTTTTAATATGTATGATATCTATTTTCTAATAATGTATACATATTTTTTACCAAAAGGATTAGTGAATGTGATTAAAATTAATTTCAGCAATTAAGGAAAAATTAAGCATAACATGGGACTAAACATTATACATGTGCATGAAAATGACATAAACACTTGAAAACAAATTTTATGGCGATATTTATTCCATAAAAATCCATTATTGAGTTTGGTTGGTTATTTAATTGTTTTTAACGTAAAAATATGGGTACACATTACTTGTTTTCGAAAATTCCATGTGTGTCCTCTCCCTCCCTTATAAAAGGCCAACATTTCTTCCATTTATTCACACCTATCATGCAATTTATGATTGGATAAAATCAACCCAATTACATTTAAAAAATCCCTCCCTTCATCATTTGAGACTCAATTTTATCATAAATCAATCCATGGAAACCCTTTGGTGAAAACCAAGAGGAGATACCCAAAGAAGAGGTCACATCCATCCTTTTGATCCTTTTAATTATTTTCATACTCCACCACCTCAATTGTTTTATTACATGATATTATTAAAATATAAGAATCTAAAATATATTGATATGTTTTTATTATAATGGTTTTACCTGCACTTACACACACATCCATCTAATGGGTAAATAACTTACAATTCTTGTGTACGGTGAACTACTGTCTCACAAAAATATGTTTTTCATTTTATCATTAACATATCTCATGGTTATGAATTATGGTGTAAACTGTATTTTTATATGATTTATATGATATTTAGGATGCATTTATACTTATTTAGTTATTATATAAATCCTACATTCATGATTTCCATTTTTTAATATGGAATAAATATGTTTGTGGAAGTGTGGACTATCTCCACCTCAATGTGATGTGATTCATTCACACTTTACATTGAATGTATTAAGGATGTGTTAAGTAAACATTTATTATATATATGAAAGAAAATTATAATGGAATTATATTATATATTTTTATATATATTTTACATTTAAATTCTTTCTTTCCATGTAAAATTAAAACAGAAGTAGCGTTCATGTATATGCATAACCTACCGTATCCATGAACAGTGTATTCTGTTTAAAATTTATATCTTTTTTATATTACTATAAATATTTTTAGACTAAATAAATGATATATATAAATCATTATTATATTATTTAATTAATTAAATCATGATCTTAGTAATATGTTCAAGAATAACAATTCAAAACACATAAGACAAAGAATTTGGTTATTTCCAAAAATATTACATTAAAATGGAATTGCAAATACATAGATAATATAATGTCATATTTGAATCATATATTGTATTATATATAATATTAATTCTAATTTTTAGCCTTATAGTAAACTTATATTTATTTTACATGAGGTCTTAATGTTTATAAATAATGACAAGACTTATGTTAAGGGAATTGCATATCACTTTTTATTTTTATGAGACACATTCTATATTCACCACTCAGTTCTTTTATGCGGTGTATATACTACCCTATGACATGTTAGTTAATTAAGTTCCTTTATTTAATAATATTTATAGCTTTAAATTTATGTTATTCGTTTATGGGGATCAGAATTTTAAAGTGACTCATTTAGTATGGTTTTTCTCGTCACATTTTTATTTACTTGAGACACATGCCATGTTCAGCTCGTAGTTATTATATGTGGTGTTTATAATTACCATTTATTTATTATTTAATTATTAGACTTATATTTATTCATATTTACATATTCATTTGATGATATATCTGTCAAGGGGTTTACATTTCAAAAGATACAAAATTGATAAAGTAATTTTGTCTCAATTTTCTTCCATTGAGACTCATACCATGTTGTGCACCTATATGTTTCTATGATGTGTATAAACTACATTTGATATATTATATCATGAATATCCTTGTTTTCATGTTATTTTAATCTTCATGTAATTTAAATATATTACATGTGGAGTATAATTCAATGTTACCTAGTGGTAAGAGTTTATTGAAACAATCTCATCGTTTGTCGAGATTAGTTATGATTATGCTTCGATTGATGAAATATTATGATCCATCTCTCTATAATAGTCAAAACATTTATAATCCTATGTATATCAATGATAAATTAATTTATTGGTACCATTTTCAACTAATTTTTATATAATATGATTAATAAAATTTTTATAAATATTCGACTTTACCTATCACCTCGATCGAAAATCCATACAATTTCATAACCATTTTTTCTAAAATGTTTTTCAAAACAAATTCAAGATTATTTATAAATTCCCATGGAAAATGGTTTCCAAAAAATTTTCATTCATTTTTTCTTATATTTAAATTTATTTTAAAATAAAAATATATTCAAGATTATTTTATAAGTTTTCATGGAAAAAGGTTTTAAAAAGGTTTTAAATATTTCATTCTATGTTTTCAAATTATTTTCAACGAATCATTTTTCAAAAAAAAATTCATGTTTCTTTTATAAAATTTCAACAGAAATAGTTTTCAAAATGTAATAAAAAATCATTAATAATTTTTCTAGGAATAAGGTTGTAAAAATCATTTCAAACCTTTATTCATTGTTTTCAAGGTATTTTCAAAGAAATTAATTTTCAAACAATTTTATTTTTTAAAATATTATTTCAATAAAACTGGATATTTTATTCAATAAATGAATTTTAAATAATCATTCCAAATTATTTTCCATCTAAGATGGAATCCATTGGTGTTACTCATGCCTTTAAAGGAAATGAGGTAATGTTCCCATTCATATTACTTCTCTGAAGGTATTATGTTTTATGGAATAATGTTTATAAAACCCATTTCTCTTTCATGGGTTATATGTTTATGAAACCCATTTCATTTCATGGGTTATGTAGTTATGAAACTTGATTCTTTTTAGGGGTTATGCCTTGATTAAATTATTATTAAACATTTATTTTTTCCTTAGCATAATATATGATAACATGTCTATGAAACCCATTTCATTTCATGGGTTTTTATATGATGTTTCCCATCTATTTTTATGGTTCATGATATGATGAATGTTTTATTATCTTGTGTTACATGAATAAATGATTTTATAATGAGATAGGTGGGACCGATAACTCCCTCCAAGTCATTAGGTAATGAATTATATCTTATGAGATAATGATGGGAATCAAGTAGAACGGCTTGATCCAACATGGTAAGACGGTGAAACCCAATGCCATATATAGAAAGGACTGTGATATGGATGGTGGTGTGTCCTTCCCAGTAGATGTAGACACCTTGAAGATTTAATATGGGGATACTAGTTCTACAATGTGAAGATGGGGAAACCTGATCCACTATTGAAATATGGGGAATACCAATCCCTTATAAGGAATGGACTGTGACTATGGGTGGTGTTATGTCATGTCCAGTAGGTGTAGTCCCCAGGAAGTTCCCTTATAAGTTCAAGCCATGTGTCTTCACTTATAGGGAATGATATTACATGTTATTTATGCAAATATTCTATGTATCATTCCTATGTTAGGATTTCATGGATTATGTTTGTGTTACCCTTTTTATTAGTGTCTTATGAACTACTAATATTTATGAAAAGATTCATGATTATGATATTTTATTTGTAGGGAATGATATTCTAATGTTATGATCACATTCTCATACCATTATGCTCATGTTTATGCTTTAATATCTCCTCTTTTTACCCTTAATGAGCAAATGATATCACCCCTTTTATTGTTTCCTCACAATTTTATGAAGATATAATTCATATATGATATGTCTAAGATGGATTCTAGGCATGGAGATTCTAACAAGAGACAATATAGCTAACTCACATACCTATTTTTATGTTTCCCTGTTTCCAAATAAAATAAACTAATATGATATTTGGGTCATAGTTTGTGTTATTTTTTATTTATTTCGAAGAAATGATGTAATTTATATGTATGTTATGTATGGTTTGTTATATTATATATACTCAAGAATGAACTCAATTATTATAGATGAATAAACAACATTGAGGTTATTGGAATTCTTATATTGCAATCATATGTGATAACTCAGGTTTAATTAATCATTCAATAAATCATGTCCATCATTCAAGGATAAATCACATCAACATAATTTTTTACTTCATCAAGAAGAAGGTTTAGAAATGGATAGTGAAGTTGTAGTACATTTCAACACAAAATCAAGTTATTAATATCATGATATTCGAATTACCTGATGCCGATTTTAAAAGGTAATGGTTGTCAATTTTAGTCCAACCATCTATATCCACTAAAATGATGTTTATATGGGACACCCACTCCCCTATGAAATTTTAAGGAATAGGAATGTATGGTAATTCTCTTAAATTAAATTTTTAGATTTCTAACCCTTTTTTACGCTTTTAAAGATGTGATATTTTTGTTCATAACGGTATGAAGTAGCTCATAAGTTATTAAGAGAAGTTTTATATATTTTTGAATGGGTTGGGAGTATTCTTTATAATGTAAAAAGTGTGAGGAATCGGATTACAGTGTTTAAAAGTGGGGGAAAGTACATAACATTCTAATTAGTGTAAATGCTTTGTTGAATAATTTGAAGACCATAAAGATTAAATAATTTTTTTCAAGAATATATTTTCATTGTAATCTTGTTTTTCCTAAATATCTTAACTCATTTGTGATTAGTGATGATAATTAGTGAATCAGTGATGCACTATCAAAAGATAGGAGGTATAGAAGATGGAACTGGTCAGATTTGATTGGCACTAAAGTTCTAGAAGAATGTGAGTTGAATCTATTTTGAAGGTGTAAAAAACCAAAGGGATATATTCTTATCAAAAAAAACACAATGGAATTCCTTTTTGGGTTGTGTTTTTTGAGAAGGTTATTTATGTAACATTCAAAAATGTCTACAAATTCATGGTATGTTAATATCATGATGGCTAGAAGAGCATTGAAGGTGTTCTGGTGGGATTCTAGAAAATTCATGTTTTGTTAATGTTTATGAAAAATATACTTTGTCCAATTACTAAGGGTATATAGAAAATTAGACTAGAAATGTTTAAAAGGAACGAATAAAATCCTTGATTTTTCATTTTTAGCAATAAATCAATTTAGCAAGAGTCACTAGACCATTTAAAAAGAGGAATTATCTTAAAAAATGTAGAAAACTTAGTAGCCTTGAAACTATAAGAGTGACATTTACAGGATACATGAAAAGTGGTTAATTTATTGAGTTATCCATATGACTGTAACAGTAATTTTAATGTAAATGAGGTAAATCATATGGTAATCAATAAATTTCATATAATCTATCAGCCTAGTTGTTATAAGAGTCATTTTTTTATTCTATATGGGCCATCTTTTGGAAAATGATATTTTGCAAGAGTCATTATCTCCAGGATAAATAAAAAAGGGAATGTACTAATATTGAATTGGTCATTTCAGAAATTATAAGTTCTATTCATGAAAATCACAAGAATATTTATTGACTAAAGTAATTTCTTATGATCCATTCTATAATAAAGGAAAATAATTCAATAGTCATTTCAGGAAAATATAAGGGGAATTCCTTTATTTTTTTTGATCAAGGATCAACCATCGAAAGTTCAAAAATGGTTTTATTAATAATAAAGTGTGATTAATGAATTGGGAATTTATAAATTTATAAAATTATAAGGATGTTAAAGGAATATTTTTTCCACTACTATACATGATTTAAAATCATGTTTGGTGCTGATTTTGAAGATCTAGTAGTTAACCCAGAATCAAATGGTTAAGAGGGATTCGACATCATATTGTTAGTGGTAGTGGTTTTGGTTGGAATTTAATATGATCGGTTGTAAAATATTATGGAAATGATTATTTACAAAATTTTATGAAACAAGGTTGGCATTGATTATTGGAGGTTGAATTGTTATAGTCTTGGGATATTCCATAATCAAATGGGTAAAAATTCATCACATAGATATTTAGTAAATAAAAGATTATAAATAATTAAAAAATATTATTTATAATCTCTCAAAATATAGAAATGGTATATGATTACATTCAACACATAGAAAATAAGGAAGTGTTGAATGGATTAGAGATTAGTTTTGCAAAAAAAGATGAGATTTTCATACTCACATGAGAAGGAGAGAGAAGAATAACAGGGTCGTCCATGGGGTATCTAACTTAAATTTCCTGAATGCATTTCTGATTTATACACCATCCTTGGGGTAATCTATTTTTGTTGTTATTTAAAGAAGATGATGTATTAAAAGTGAAGTGGTGAGTTATATCTGTAGGAAGAGTATTTTGTAATACATTTATTTTATGAAGGTTTTGAACTATAGTGTTATTACATCCAATACACGTTGAATCAAAAGCATATTTTTTAGTGTTTTAGGTGTATCAAGATGTTATTGTTGCATTATCCATAGATTTTCATCGTTTTAGTGAACCTAATAAATTTCAAGTGTCCTTATTTTACTAATTTATAACTTCATGCCAACATTGAGGGTGATAGTGTTCCAAATAATTGGGTAAAAAGGTCATTAGATAGGGTAAGTTGAAGAATAGAAATACCTTGATTCGCCCCCATGTTATTAACTAGGATTGGGATGAACAGAGGATTGGGAATGTTTTAAATGAAGTTATATTGAGGGTGGAGTTTTAAGATAACTACATAGAAATTGGTTCATCTTGGCTATTAAATTATGGAATCAGATTGAAACAAGTCGTATGTATCCCTTATCAAGTGAGGGTGGATAGTGATAGAGGTATTAGTTATACAATTGTTTGATTATGTCAATATGGTACTGTTAACAATTAATTACCAATAGAATAATATCACCTGATTGAGAGATTATAGGGCTATATCATATCCATAAACAAGGATGGATTATAGGTTATGGTATTGGGTATTTCATCACCAGTGATTTGAGTGCCTAAATGGTAGGGATAGTCTTGAGATGGTCATATCTACCAATTCATCGATTACTGATGCATGTAATGAAGTTAATGAGGTTATTTTAGAGATATATTGGGTTTCTTCAAGGTACAAACCACATGAGGTGGGATGGGATATAGTCAAGGGATATTTTTTGGCAGCGAACCTCCTCTATTAAATAGAATTTTGGTCAGCATCAAGAGGGGGCCTTCAAAGTCTATTTTTTATCTATATTGATCCTATTATTATGACATATCTTCTCAAGAAATCTGGGTTTAGAATTGAAGACTCATTCTAGGAGAGGATTTTCTAGATATATATATAACTGTTATTTTTTTTATTGAGAGGAAATATACATAGGTTATGTATTACCTGTATTAAACCAAGTATATTGAGGGGATATTTTAGGGTTTATGTAATAGATATCATGAGTTTGATAATAAAAGGGGTCTTTTGAGCTAAATGAGATAGTATTTTGATCCTGATATTGTAATTATATTTCTTAGGACTGTGTGTTTACTATTCTAAGATGGAAATCAAGAGGGGATATTTTGGATCCATCTATTTAGTATTATGATCCTATAATTAAGATGGAATATTTTAAGGTTCCATATATTTTTTTAGTGATACATCATTCTCCGGATTCAAATATCAGTGACGAATCAATCACTACATTATTTTTGTACAAACTATAAGATCATTGTCTTATTTATTCTCTAGCCATAATATGCATAATTCGACTACTAGGGTGGATTATTATGAATACTTTGGTATTATCATTGTATTAATGTGATGTTTACATCATCTATTTCATTAATTATATGGAAGAAAATAAAGTTATTAACTATTAGGGACACCATAGGTGGTGGAATACTATGTTTTATGTTCACACCCATTATATGGACCGTGATGAAAATTTATACCCTATGGTTAGAAATCATGTTATAGCATGAACCTATGAAGAGGTCAGCATGTTGAGGTATCGCCATATGGATTTAAAGATACGTATAAGGAAATTTTGAGGATAGTGTATTGGGTCTCTTTACGGTTTTTTTATAAATATATTTTATATGATCGGACCCTTGGGTGATCTTGTATTTTTGAATTATTATATGACCAATAGTAGTACATTTTTAAAGAATAGTGGTGTTTATTTAACCTTGTATTCAGTCATTATTATGAGATAATAAATTTATATTACGTTGGTTTAATATGTTTTAGTTTTTTATCTATTTTGTTTGAGATGATACTACTGGTATAGTCTCTCCATGTGGTTTCAATTTAACCCTCACTTATATTCAGTAAACATTAGGATATGATAAGTCATTTTTGGTGTAACATGGTACATTTTCATAATTATGTGGTGGGAGATGGGATCAAGGTTTCTATAGAGAAAATTTATTGGCATTTGTTCCATGCAGCAGGACAAATAGGGGTGGGGCTTCTTTTTATTAAAATTCTAAATAATTAAAATTTTATAAAAAATATGGAAAATACATCCAAACATCCAATTTAAAATTCAATAGAACTATGCTATTCCCCTGACCATATGTCTTCTAGTGGGATGCTATAGTTCTGTAAAAGATGTTTAAATAACCCAATACACAAAATATTATTCTATATAATTTCATGCCAATATTCATGATTTAAAAACACACATTTATATTTTAAAATACATTCAAATAGGCCCCCTCCCAATTCAAAACTATAAACTCAAATTCATAATGACTTTAATTACATTTTATTTTAGCACATTTATGAATTTCACTAACCCATATTGGTATGAGTGGGTACTTTTGGAAAAAACAACTTCCAAAATTAAATAAATTTGGTAGGTTCCAGGGGTAGCGGAAGTGCGCAGATGGGTGTACCCAAATTTATTTTTACCATTAACAATGATTATTCTATGTCCGGTCACGATGATAAAATGTCAGATTGTAGAAATAAAATGAAGATTGAAAGGAAATAGGGAAGTCCTAGAATGATAGAGGGAATAATCATATGTTGGATATAATTGATTTAATTAAAATACATGAATTAACTTGATGGAATTCTCTCTCTATTGATGTTTTTGGTCATGATCTAATGTGATCCATCAATGCATCATAGAATCAAAGAATAGGATTCCTCTAGTGGTGATCCACACATGCTTCACGTAACTTCTGACATCGGTGAAGGGATCTCTAGGTGCTAGCATGGAAGAGACTTCCCTTGCGATGTTTTGCTTTGATCGCCTTGAGATCCACATCCAAACTGCTCTCCTTGGTCTGGTGGAGGAGGATCTCTCTCATAACATGAGAGCGTTTTTGGAGGAAAGTAATTATCTCCTGGCTTGTGAGATTCCTCCAGATCCATTGGGAAGAACCACAAAGAATGGAAAGATGAAATGAGAATAATGTAATTGGGATTTACATTACACAGAATAATAAAATAAATTAATTACCCAGAGGCATTTATCCATTTCATTTAAATCTTTGTAAGACCCCATGTCTAATAATAACATTTGATTTTTATTATGACTTGAAACGCATCAAGCGAATTAAACCTATTATTATTTAATTAAACAAATAATATTATTTCATAGAAATCCTAAGAAAAAACTAAAAAGTGTGTATATATTAATATACATGGCATGTAATTTTGTTTTTAAATTTTCTTTATTTTCTCAACCACATTTATTAGACCTTGAATAATGACTATTTATTTCTTAAATAAATATAACTACATTACTCTCCAATAAATATATTATTTATTTCACAATTTATTCTCTGAAACAACTAGTGTCGAAATAAAATCGATTAGGAATACATGAATAATTATTAAAACACAATCGTGATAATTTTTATTAAACATTTTAAATGAATATGTAAATAAGATACTTGGAAAAACATATTGTGTGACCCTCTAGGACTCATTCATAGTGAAACTAGACGTAGCCTACCTGAAGTCCAAGGTTAGTGTCTCAAAACAAACCATGGAACCCATAAAGAAAGAATTTAATGTCGCAGTGACATGTCCCCTCATACGAATTCTTACCATGTAATGAAATCCATTTGTCTTGGTATCACGAATCTAGTGGGTTGAATGCTAGTTCCATCAACCCATGTGCTATATTATTATTTCAATGGATTCCTGGAATTTAACTTCCCCATTCCTCACCATGTCTATGGATTTATTTAGTTTATATCAATTCCATCAGAGGTAATGTTATATAGAATTTTGTTATGGAACAGAAGGGAAAAATCCTTTTTCACATTATTTATTAATGTAGTATTACTCGTGACACACCTAACAAATCCTACGTCACTGTAAACAGTGTGTCGTCAATGTTTTCTGTAATACATATAAGTTTTTGAGTTGTAATACCCATTAAAAGTAATCTTAATGTCTAAGGAACAATACACATGTCCAGAGATGGGAGAATCCAATGAATCTATGTAATTTGGATTTACTACTGGTGGGTATCTTTCTCATAATATCCTCCTCTACATTACCTGTAACAACCCAAAGTTTCATTAATGAAATACATCTTGATCTAATTAAATGTCTCTTAATGTAAAATGTTTATATAAAATGTAAAATTATTTGGTTTTATGTTAAGAATTCTGACTGTTTCTTTTATAGCCGTTGAACAATGATCACTTGATTAGTATAAATATAGTGATTTAACAAACCCAATTTACTCATAAATAGGATGTGATGGCCTCATCTTGTATAATTTCCCCATACGAATCCCATTTGTTAGAGCTCAAGAAAAGAGGTGGCATATTTGGGAATCGCTCTTGACCAAACCCAAGCTGAGCTTCATCATGTCAAGCTCAAACGGGACCATCTACGGGAAAAGTTGAAGTTGATATAAAGCACCACTCGAGCGATGTTATCCGAGACACCCCAAGAGACTTTCACCATCGAAAACCTTACCCATAGGTCTTATGTGACTATTTTAAGGGATTATGTAACAAATATCTAGGACTATGTTCCTGTAAATCATTTTTGTATATAAAAATGAATATATGTTCTTGTCATTATTGATAGATTGTAAATAGTTCTTAATGTACAAACAATGTTTTTAGTAATTATTTAATTAAGAAATATATTTTATTAAATTAAGAGATTTTTGAATTAAATAATATTTTAATAAAATATTATAATTATTAAATTATTTTTATTATATTCAATTCATCATATAATTTTATGAATGCAATTGTAATTTTTATTATGGTTTGAATGCCATTTTTGTCAAAACCTGTGAATTTTTTATAACTGTCAGTTATTATTTTAAAAGTTAAAATTAGCATATTTAGAAAACTACTTATCAAAATAAAATTTATTTCTGGAATCAAGACGTCTAAATTATCCAATGGTTAATTTTTCATAATTTTCTAAGACAGTCAATTTTTTGGGTAAAAATTAAATATTGTATAAATATATAATGTGTTTTATGACATCATTATCTCCCAATAGTGATGTAATAAAATACTATAAGCTTTATGTTCGGAAAATATATGTTTTACAATTAAATTAATTTGATTTTGGGTTTGTTTGACTTTCTTTTCAACGAATTAATGGACCCTTCAAGACATATTAAACACCTTGTCTTTTTAAATTGTTTTCCATGGGAGTGTGGCTCGCCTCCACATATGAAACCCTATTATTTTAAGAATTTCAGACATTTTCCTTCTAAAATATTTTTTCCCTCTTCCCTTTTTCATAAACCATGGGAAAAAACCATGGGATGGTTTTTGGTTTGGATTAATTTAATTTAAGGTGTCCCAAACCTAAATAATAATGAATTCCCTTAACATTCCTATATAAACCCACCCATGCTCCAACTTCTTCCTCACTCCAAGCCTTTGGAGTTCATTCAACCTCTATACTACTCTCTCTAGAATCCTCCCAAGGTGCCCCAAGCTCCCAAGAAGCATCTCTCAGGCCTCTCTCAAGCCTTCAGAAGCACACTTCCAAGTAAGGGGTTTTTTTCCTTTCACATTATTGTCCAATTTTCTAAATAATTTTATAACCTTTAAATTTCAATTATAAATGTTAGGGTATGGTTTATCACCTCCCCCAACCTGCCCTATTATTTTTTGAATGATGGGATACCCCTTTTTCTCTCATTAAATGCCTCCCATGTACACCTGTTACTATACCGATATTCCGAAAGGAACTTATCTCTCATCTTTTACATTAAAGCAATACTTTTGTATCATCAATATAAATTCCATTAAAATTGTTTTTAAATGTATCTATATGACCCCCTTACTGTCCATTTAATTTAAATATGATGAGACACCCCTTTCTCTGTCATCAACCATTTTTATGAATTCTTATTTCAGGTCGTTATGCTGGCGAAATTGCACCGATCTTCTAAGCCAATGCAATTGTGTAGTCAATACCATACCCATTTCTCCATCAAGGGTATTCATCTTTATACACATTTTATTTTTGATTATAATGTTTCATGTATGAATTCCACAATACATTATCTTGGAATAAATTATTGTGTTTTATGAATCCATGTTTTTTGATCCATGTGGCACACTTATACATGAAATGTAACGTTTAAGAAGGGTGTGCCCTTATAGTGCTCCAATGCATTGGGTAATGTATAGTATCATGATACATCAAGTGTAATGATTGTTGAATCATGCTTATTCAAATGCAATGATGGTTTACTCGTGCTTCTTGTGCAATGAGGATTTACTCATGCTCCATGTGCAATGGGCCTTGGCTCATGCTAATTCCATGATAAGTATTGTTTCCACATTTCCTTGTTATGATTATAATGCTTTATCATTCCTTCATGTCCATGTTTCTCTTGTACTATATTGATATGCCTATTTTCTAACATGTATTGTACTCCTCATTTATTCCATTTTTATTCCCTTATTGGTCTTTATAGCTCCCCCCTTTTCTTATTCATTCCCTTAGGTTATCCCATAAAATTCTGAGTATGAGGGAATGTAGTGGACATGTAAAGGAAGTTTTCAATAAAGATGTTGTATTTCATGTTTTAAGTTGTTATGTAATGATCCGAAGACCCAATGAATCTAGACCTCTTGATCATCATTGTTGTATCAAGTGAATAGTTTATGTAATAAATGATTTTTAAGATTGTAATAAAAGCAGGGTTGTCATAGTTGGTATCAGATGATAGGTTTAGTTAATTTTGGGATTATGATTAGAAATCCCTAGTAAAGCCTTAGAGACAAGACTATGTATAATAAAAACATCCCTACGTTTTGTTAAGTATAGAGTATGTGTTTTATCAAAAAAATACATCCCTGTCTGGATAAGAGCATGTAGAGGCGGCTCTGGCAAAGATGTATCTAAGGGGTAAAACCTGAAAACTACGCTTTGAGCTAGACTCGAATGGGAACTGGTGCACGACAACGGGCCTTTCTACACTCTTTTTTACTACACTCTTGGGGGATATGTTTTGATAAATTCACAATAATAGTATGAACCCTTATAAAGGTAATTAAAACAATTCCCCTAAGAATATATGTTATAAATTAGATCCTGAAAAGCCTAGATTGAAGCCTATAGACTCATGAGATATGGAAATAAAATATTATTTATAAGTTGTCAACTTTTTTTGGATTACCCTTTATGTGTTTCCACCTAAAATTCCTTTTATTCCTGCCAATGGCTGGTAATAGGAGGACTCGGTCTAACAACCTATGTGAAGATCTGTGTGATGAATGTACTAATGAGATGCTCAATCCAATGGGATCAGGAATCGCGAACTTTTTCATGATTCTCTCTTAGCTAACTCAAGATTTGAATAGAAAAACAGGTGAAGAGGAACGTCTAAACCCCCTTAATAAGGAACAAGTCGATATCGAGAGCTTCATGAGACAATGACCTCCTACTTTTAGTGGATCATCTGATCCCAAGATTGATGAACAATGGATAAACTCCATTGAATAGATCTTGTCCATCCTTCAATGTTCTAAACAAGAAAATGTTCTCCCGGCAGCTTATTGTATAGAGGGTAAAGCTGATCAGTGGTGGACGTTGATAAAAATAAGAAGCCTGAGGAGAAGATCAAGGCGTTGGAATGGAAGGTTTTTTGGAAGATTTTTTTCGATAAAAATATTCCATGCACCCTCCGACTTAAGATGGAAAGGGACTTCCTTTCCCTCAAGAAAAAAGAAGAATAATCTATTGGAGCGTATGAGGAAAATTTTACAAGGCAAGCACGATACACTTCAGGATTTGTCGTTAAACATGAACGCAATTTCAACCACTTCTTTGATGGGCTGAATCCTAGCCTGTGGAAAGCATTAACAATCTGTGACTTCCACAGCTATGAGGAAATTGTCAGATGTGCCCTCAAGGTTGAAATGGAGATCGGGGAATCACAAGGGTATCATGGTGACAAGAAGCGTAAGGTGGAATTCAATGTTGGAGGTCTGATGGATAAATCTAACAGAGCTACGAAGATCCAGCACCCCACTTGAAAAAAGTGCGGAATGAAACACCCTGGAAATTGCCTCAAGGGGACGAGGTAATGCTTTAGGTGTGGATGAGATGTGCACCTAGCTGTTAACTGTCATCAAGAAAGACCCGCGGCTACGACAGAGGATAGGAATGCTCCGTTCGAACCTCAACGCATTGTTCATATCTACAACTGCAAAGAACCAAGGCATTATGAAATTTGTTTCCTTAATCCATGGGTTTTCGGAGGCAACCAACAACCTCCAAGGAAGCAATGAAGATCTTTTTCCATCACATCTACAGAAGTGAACCACGACAACGAAGAGGTGACAGGTACGCTAGTTATTCATTCATGAATTGCGAACATACATTTTGATTCAGGTTCTACGCATTCTTTTATATCTCAAAAGTTTAGTAGAACAATCCCAGCACCACCACAAATCGTGGAAGTGAAGATTTCGGTGAGTACGACAAATGGGGAAACCATTGCATCCCATGATTATATGTCCTCTCCTGTTATAATCTGCGGATTTAATTTCCGGGCAAACCTCATGATACTCCCTCTGGTTGAATTTGATGCAATTCATGGCATGGATTGACATTCCTTATATAGAGCCAACATAAATTTTCAGGAGAGGTAAATCACACTCCATATGGAGAATCGACCCGAGATTATTTACAAGTGTAAGGAGGAAGATGAATTTTCATTATCTCGATCATCTTAAGTATGTATATTACTGCCCTATGAGCACGCGTATCTGGCTTAGATGATTGAGTCCAAGGAAGGAACCATCCTTGAAGAAAATGCCTATTTTGAGGGAATTCACTGAAGTGTTTCCCGAGGAACTGTCTGGTCTTCCTCCTAGAAGAGATGTTGAATTCATTATTGAACATATACCAAGGGCGCTACCAATATCCCTGAACCCATATATAATGGATGTCGCGGAGCTTGAAGAGCTGAAGAAACAACTATAAGTGTATCTTGATAAAGTGTTTATACGCCCAAGCGCTTCACTGGGGGGTTCACTGGTCCTCTTCATCAAGAAGAAGGTTGGGTCAATACGTCTTTGCATCGATTATCGTGAACTTAAAAAATTCATGATAAAGAACAAGTATCAACATCCATGGATCGATGACTTGTTTGATCAGCTGCGTGGAGCACAATACATCTACAAGGTAGATTTGCGGTCGGGATATTATCATATAAGGGTGAAGAAGGAAGATGTCTCCAAGACTGCCTTTCGTACAAGATACGGGAACTATGAATTCATTGTAATGCCTTTCAGACTCACTAATGCTCCAAAAATATTCTTGGATTTGATGAATATATTCCTTAGATATTACCTCGCCAATTTGTGGTAGTCTTTAAATATGATATTCTAATATACTCCAAAACCTAGGAGGATCAGGAGGAGCATTTAAGAACTGTACTAGAGACTTTGCGCAAGGATAATCTATATGAAAAGTACATCAACTGTGAGTTATGGTTGAATGCGGTCTCATTTTGGGACATAACATTACAAGCAATGGGATATTTGTGGATCCCTCCAAAACAGATGCAATTTAGGGATGGTTGATGCCAAAATCCGTAACTGATATCCGTAGCTTCTTGGGGTAAGTTGGATATTATCTAGGATTTGTGAGAAATTTCTCATGATTGTCCAACCCTTTTTCCAAGCTAACTCGAAATGGATTAAAGTTTTATTAGAGCGATGAATGCAATGAAAGCTTTAAGGAGTTGAAAATGAGGCTTCTCACTGTTCCTAGCCCACTTTACCCACAAGTGGGGAACTTTTTATGGTATTCAGTGGTTCTTCGAAGAAGGGCATAGGATGTGTGATGATGTAGAATGATAAAGTGATATCATATGACTCAAGGAAGTTGAAAATACATGAGTGAAACTACCCACCACATGATATGGAGTTTTCGGTGGTGATCTTTGCCTTAGAAATCTGGCGACATTATCTCTATGGGGACAAATGTGAGATATATAATGACCACAAGAGTCTTAAATATATATTCACACAAAAAGAGATTATTATTCACCCGAGAAGATGGATAAATCTAATCAATGATTAAGACTATTCAATACATTACCACCCTGGGAAAGCAAACAAGGTGGGGGATGCCCTAAGTAGAAAGGACCCGGTGATTCTATCAATGATGAGAATGGAGAAGGATCTATTATTCGTAGACTTGATGATGATGGACATGGGAATCATAAATAAGGGATCATCATCAATCCTTTCATAATTTATTGCTCAACCATCTCTTTTGGAATGGTTAAAGGATGCCCAAATGGATGATGTGGGAATTCAAGAAAAAGTGGAAGGGAAATCCTCAGAGTTTAAAGATAATAAATAAGGAATTGTGAGATTTGGGAAAAGACTATGTGTTCCATCAAGTCCATAGCTAAAAAAGGAACTCTTGTATGATGCACATAGTTCAAATTTTATTATTCACCTAGGGAACACAATGATGTATTGAGATCTATGAGAAAACTTTTGGTGGGATAATATGAAGAAGGAGATCATTGAATATCATCAATGTGCCTGGTGTGCCAGCAAGTGGAGGCAGAGAGGCAGAAGTCTAAGGGGATGATGCAATCATTGCCCATACTAGAATGGAAATGGGAGAACATCGCCATGGACATTGTCACCGAACTTTCGAGGACATCTAAAGGATGCAATGCAATCTGGGTTATGGTGGATCGTCTTACAAAGACTACACACTTCATTGATATTTAGGAGGATTTATCATTGGATCAACTGGAACGGATATATATCAGGGAAGTGGTAAGGTTGCATGGAGTACCACTCTCTGTTGTGTCTGACCAAGATCCAAGATTCACCTCTACATTTTGGAAGAGTCTTCAACATGCACTGAATACTGAACTGAACTTCAGTACGACCTATCATCCTCAAACTAATGGCCAATCCGAGTGGACTATCCAAACACTTGAGGAAATGTTGATAGCGTGCTCAATGGACTTTAAAAGAGGATGGGATAACCATATTCCTTTGGTTGATTTATCTTATAATAATATTTTCCACTCGAGCATCCAAATGGGACCTTATGAAGCCCTATATGGGAAATTGTGCAGAACACAGGCATGTTGGGATGAGGTCGGTAAACGTAAGCATCCAGGACAAGAAATGGTCGATGAAATGGTGGAGAAGTTGAAAACCATTCAACAACATATCAAGGAATCCCAGAGTCGATAGAAGAGTTATGCATATAATCATCGATGAGACATTGAGTTTAATGTTGGAGACAAATTTTTTCTACCCATATCTCTATGGACGAATGTCATGAGGTTTGGAAAGAAAGGGAAGTTAAGTCTATGGTACATTGGCCCCTTCGAGATTCTTGATCATGCTGGGGTTGTGGCCTATCGACTAGCACATCCACCAACCATGGCCAAAGTAAATGATGTCTTTCATGTATCCCTCTTAAGGAAGTACATACCAGACCCTTCACATGTATTCTCTTCTGAGGTGGTATTGTTGGAGGATGATTTTTCTTATGAGGAGAAACCAGTGAAGATATTAGATCGTAGAGAAAACGTTTTATGAAATAAGACACAGCCCCTCGTCAAGGTTTTTTGGAGAAACCACAAGTTCGAATAAGCAACTAGGGAATTAGAGGAAATGATGAAGTTGAATTACCCACATTTGTTTTAGTGTTGGAAAAGGAAATTCTGAGGGTGAAATTTCGTAAGGGGGAATATTGTAATGACCTGAAGTTTCATTAATGGAAATCCCTCTTGATCTAAATAAATGCCTCTTTATGTAAAATTTTTATATAAAATGTCACCTTCATTGGTTATATGATATGAATTGTGACCGTTGATTTTATAGCCATCTAACAATTATCACATTATTAGAATAAATATAGGGTTTCATCAAACCTAATACTCAGACAAAGGAAGTTATGGCCTCATCCAGAAGAATTTCTCCATATGAAGCCAATTTTTCGGAGATTTTAAAAGAGATGGTGTCTTTGGGCTTCGCTCTTGACCAAGCCCAATTAGAGCTTCATCATGTGACGCTCGAATGGGACCGTCTACGGGAAAAGTGGATGTTGATAGAAATTACCACTCGAGCGATGTTATCTGAGCCACCCCAATAGTCTGTCACCATCACACACCTTACACTTAGGTCTTATGCGGCTGTTTTAAGGGGTTATGTAACAAATCTCTAGTACTATGTTCAAGTACATTATTTTTTTATATAATAATGAATATACTTACTTGTCATTATTGATACATTGTAAATAGTTTTTATTGTACAAACTGTGTTTTTAGTTATTATTTAATTAAGAAATCACTTTTATTTAATTATGGGATTTTTTAATAAATAATATTTTAATAAATTATTATTATTATTAAATTAATTTTATTATATACAATTGATCATATAATTTTATGAATGCAATTGTAATTTTTTTTAGGTTTGAAAGCCATTTTTGTCAAAACCCGTGAATTTTCGATAAATGTCGGTTTGTATTTTAAAAATGAAAATTAAAATATTTATATAATAATTCAGGTAAAATAAATATTGTTTCTGGAATCATGATGTCAAAATTATCCAACGGTTAATTTTTCATAATTTTCTGAGACAATAAATTTTTTGGGTAAAAATTAAATAATGTTCAAATATATAAAGTGTTTTATGACATAATATTGACCGAATAGGGATTCAATAAAATACTATAAGCTTTTTTTTCTGCCAATATATGTTTTACCATTACGAAAATGTGATTTTGGTTTTTTTTACTTACTTTTAAAAGCATTAATGGACCCTTCGAGACTTATTAAACACCTTGTATTTTTAAATTGTTTCCCATGGGAGTGTGAGTCTACGTTACATAAGCAAAACAATTATTTTAAGAAGCTCAGAATTTGGCCTTATAAAAAAAAAATTCCACTTATTTTTTCAAAAAACCATGCGCAAAAAACTTGGTATGGTTTGTGGTTTGGATTAATTTAATAAAAGGGGTCCCAAACCTAAATAATAATCAATTCCCTCACCTTACCTATATAAACCCACCCAAGCTCCCACTTCCTCCTCATTGAAATACTTTTGAGTTCGTCAAACCTATGTCCTACACTCCCTATAAACCTCTCAATATGCCCGAAGCTCCCAAGAGTCCTCTCTCAAGCCTCCCTCAAGCCTTTGGAACCACACATCCAAGTAAGGGTTTTTCTTCCTTTCACAATTTTGTCCAATTTTCTTAACATTGCTATGCCCTTTTAATTTCAATTATAAATGCTGGGGTATGGTTTCATACCTCCCCCATACTTCCCTATTATTTTTTTTAATGATGGGTGACCCCTTTCTCTCTCATTAAATATTTCCTATGTACACCTGTTACTATTCCGAAATTCCGAAAGGAACATCTCACTCCTCTTTTACATTCAAGAAATAATTTTCTATCATTAATCTAAATTCCACTAAAATTGTTTGGAAATATATCTATATGACCCCCTTACTTTCCATTTCATGTAAATATTATGAGACACCCCTTTCTCTCTAATCAACCATTTTTATGAATTCTTATGTCATGTCGTTACGCTGCAGAAATTGCACCGATTTTCAAAGCCAATGCCATTGTGTAGTGAATACCATGCCCATTTCTCCATCAAGGGAATTCATCTTTATGAACATTTACTTATTGATTATAAAGATTCATGTATGTGTTCAACATTCCTTTACTCTGGAATAAATGATTGTGTTTTATGAATCCATGTTTTATGATCCATGTGTCACACTTATGCATGAAATGAAATGTTTAAAAATGGTGCGCCCTTATAGCCCTCCAATGCATTGGGTAAAGTATAGTATCATGATAAGTCATCTAAAATGAGTTTTTAATAATGATAATTCATGTGAAATGTGGTTTTACTCGTGCTTCATGTCAAATTATTATTTACTCATGCTCCATGTGCAATGGGCCTTGGATCATGCTAATTCCATGTAAAGTATTGTTGCCACATTTCCATGTTATGATTATCATTATTTATCATTACTTTATGTCCATGTTTCTCTTGTACTCTATTGATATCCCTATTGTCTAACATGTATTATACTCCTCATGAATGCTTTGTTTATTCTCTTTCTGGACATTATATTTCACCCCTTTTCTTCTTCAGGTCCTCAGTTTATCCCATACAATAAGAATGAGGGAATGTAGTGGTCATGGAAAGGATGTTTTCAAAAAAGATGTTGTATTTAATCTTTTAAGTTGTTATGTAATGATCCTAATCCCCAAAAACACTAGATATATCAATATTCCATGTTCTATCAAGTGAATAGTTTATTTAATAAATCATGTTTATGCTTGTAATAAAAGTAGGGTTGTTATATTACCATGGGCGCACAACATGAGAAGGTGCCTCAATGTCTTATGAGTCCTCACCCCTATAGGATTTTATTATTATTTTCCCTAAAATTACATCATCTCGTCATAGAACATATATTCCATATTACTGTTATGGAACATCTGAGTTGTCACCATAGCATGGATTCACGATAACTATTTAGTGCAGTAGCTGTCCTTAAAATATTATCACATGCATTATATTGCAGAAGAACAATAAAGATCTGATAAGCTTTTTATTAATATAAAAATCCATAAATACATGTTTATAGAAAATTATATAGTAGTTGGTTCTAGGCCACCAACTCTAACAGACTCCCAATTAGACTAGACCCAATTGCTACTAACCTTTATCCTGATATCTCTCACATCATATTCATGATTCGTATCAGATAGGAATTAAGTCATGGGGTCCTCCACATTCTCTTCTATGGACACTATGCTCACTATAACATCACACTTTTGATAGAAATCCCTTAAGAGGTGATACCTTTGGAGAATGTTCATAGTCCTTTGATGTGACCTTGTGTATTTTCCAAAGCCACTGCTGCCATATTATCACAATACAGTGTGATCTGATCATTACTGATAGGCACCAAATCAAGATTATGGAGAAATTTATGAATCCAAATGGGTACCTTCTATACATTAGGAGCCGCTATATATTCAAAATCTATAGTATAATTGGTGAAAATGGTTGCTTTGAACTCCTCCAACTCACACCTCCTCTATTGAGACAGAAAAAATATCCATTTTGTCACTTCAGATCATTCTGATCTATCTGAAAACCAGCATCAACGTACCCTCTGATTACTAGTTCCTCGTATCCTCCATACACCAAGAAAATATCCTTAGTTCTTCTCAGATATGTAAGGATTGTCTTAACAGTAGTCCATTTATGTTCCCCTAGATCTTCATTATATCATCCCACCTTGCTCAGTGCATAGGCAACCCCATGATTTATTCATAACACGACATAAATGAAGGATCTGATAGCTGATGTATATGTGATCTTACTCATCCTATCATTCTGCAATTGTTTTTGAGGAATCATACTATTAGAAAGATGTAGTCCTTATGGAACTAGAACCAATTCACTGTTGGATTTCTCCATACTAAATATCTTTATTATTTGGTCAATGTATGTACCCTAACATATTCTAGGATGTCTGTTGTATCTATCATGAAGGAATTGATCCCTAGAATGTTGGATGCTTAACCTAATTCTTCCATGGATAAATACTTGTTCAACAAATCCATAACAGATTGTAATACTGGTATATCATTTTCAATAAGTAATATGTCTTCAACATATACTACTAGGATAATGACCGAATTCTTGTTAAACCTCTTATAAACACATGGCTCACATTCACTCTTAGTGAAACCAAATTCCTTTATAGATTTATCAAATCAAATGTTCCATGACCTAGATTATTTCAATAATCTATAAATGGATTTATTCAACTTACAAACCCATTTGTATTCACCCATTATAACGAAAACTTCTAGTTGTGTCATATAGACATATTCCTGAAGGTTCACATTAAGGAATTCGTTTTTGACATCCATTTTCCAAATCTCGTAGTCATGGTAATGTATTATGGCAAGTATGATTCTTATTGAATTAAACATGGAAACTGTAGAGAAGGTTTCATCGTATTCAATTCCATGATTCAATATGAATCCTTTAGAAACTAGCCTTGCATTATAGGTACTAACCTGACCTTCCATGTCCATATTTCTCTTGAATACCCATTTGTATCCAACATGTTTTACATCTACAGGCTCATCGACCAGAACCGAGACTTGGTTCTGATACATGGATTCCATCCTAGAATTCATAGCTCAAATCCATAATTCATTTTTTCAGATATCTAATTCTTCTTTGTAGGATAGTGGTATATCATTTTCCAACAATATTCATTCCACATCCTTGGTGACTAGGAAACCAAATCTCTCTTGTTCTCATACCTCTATTGATCTCTTACACAATTCTTGTGTTTTGGAACCTCTTCCAAAGGGGCCTATGGAATCTGGTCCATTACAAACTCCTCTACATCTTGAGCATCAACTTCATTGAAGTAAATCTTTCTCCTACAATACTTTTGAGGATGTTCTCCATCTCATTAAAGACAACTTGTCTCGCGATAGTCACATTCTTGTTTGAAAGGTTATATCCGTAATACCCTTTTTGTAACACGGGATAACCTATAATGATATAAATCATGCCATGGGGTTCTAGTTTGTTTCCTGATAAGTTCTTAACAAATTTTTTACATTCCCATACACGTATGTTTGAGAAAATGTGTTTCTTTACATTCCATAACTCGGAGGGAATTCCATTTTACGCCTTAGTTGGTACTCAGATTAATTTGTATGCTGCAGTTGGTAATTCATGTCCCAAAAAGGATAATGGAATATTTTCATTACTCATAATCTACCTCACCATGTCCAAAAAGGTGTGGTTTCTCCTTTCACTAACACCATTCCACTGTGGTGTATATGGAAGAGTGATTTGAGAAAGAATCCCAAACTCCGGTAAAAGGTCTATGAACTCGTGGATCAGATATTCACCACCTCAATCCGACCAAAGATTCTTTATCATTTTACCAAGATGATTCTCTACTTCGTTATTGAATTCCTTAAATTTCTCCAAGTACTCTGAGTTATACCTCATTATGTAGATATATCCATATCTGCTCAAATCACCAAAAAATTAATAATGTAAGATTATCCTCCTCTATCTTCTACTGGAAATTTCCAACACTCGTCTGTGTGTACCAATCCTAGAAGCTCTGTGGCCCTTTCACCCTATCCACAAAAATGAGGCTAGGCCATTTTCCCTTGTAAAAAATTGTGACATATATCAAGTGGTTTTATCTTAGTGGAGTCTAAAAATCATCTTGATAGAGCTATGTAAAGTGTTTACCATTTACATGACCGAGGCGGTGATGTCACAACAAGAAGTTGTATGAGTTTTGTGAGTTTGTTTTTTATCGATTTCCAATAAATATATTTCATAATTTTATACATACCAACAGTTATTTAAATGCACCATACTATAACATATGTTTTTCTTAATTAAATGACCCATATTTACAAACATGAAAATAAATCCATCCGTTTCCAAATTTTATACAATAATTATGTTTTTGGTAACAGTAGGTACATTATAAAAGTTATTTAAAACAAAATCATCCTAGTTGGAAATGAGAGATAGTAATCTCTAAAGGACAAAGCAGTTAATCTCGTGCTATTGGAATCTCAAAGAACCACATATCCTTTGGAAATATTTCTAAATATACTTAGTTCAAGAATTTGAATAAATATGTGAGCCACACAAGCTATAATTAATACCCAATGTGTAGATATGGAATGATTAAACTTGATAACGAACACACCTTTAGAATCCCCATGCTTCGGGGTGCAGTTCTATTCCAATGGCCTTACATTCCACTTGAAAAACATACAACTTCATGTTCCTTTCCCTAAATCTAGATCCTCCCCTTCTTGGAGGGACGATGCTCGGGGGGATTCTGACCATTTATAAACCCTTGGCCCCCTTTCCTTGTCCTTCATCTTCTTATTCACCATAAGGGTTTCTAGGTTTCCGCACCCCATGTCCTTATCTACATGGTGTATCAATTTTAAAAGTTCTGATAGACTCTTCTCATTTTTTATCATGTTATAGTTGAAAATAAGTCTAGAAAAGTTCCTAAGATGTGATGATATGATGATATCTATACACAACTCATCTGAGAACATAATACATAAGATGTACATGCATTCAATTTATCCAATAAGCCTGACTGCATGAAGCACAGCTTGCAGAAGCTATCTAAACATTGATGAGTACAAAGTGCTAGAGATCACATATCTCTCATGTATCGCCTTCTCATTAAAGATAACCTTAATGTGAGACATCATGAAATACACTTCTATGTTTTCAGGTTTCTTCAAGATCCCATTAGACTTGGTCGATATCTTGAAATATTGGAAATCTGTCGTATCATCCAAATTTTTCATATAGAGGTCCATTTCCTCATCACTAGCCTCATTACCATGTGTTACTATAAAAGGCTCCTCCAAAACATTCAATATCCTCTCGTGGTAAAGGATGATGTGTAAACACATTTTCCACTCCTCTAAATTGTTGTGGGTGATATGATTTTCTTTCTCATGAATGGTTCGAAATTAACTGATTGATGCCATTTTTATTTCATATTCTACAAATTATGATGATAAATTATTTAATAATTTATCATGATAGAACTAATACAAATAAATAAATTAATACTTATTAGTATCCTATAATTTTATCAAATTAGAATATCCATCATCTTTGATATCAAAATATTTTGTTTCCTTAATATTATAACGGAAATGATCCATATTTCCCTTCTCATTACCCAAAATTGGGTTGCTCAAGCAATTTGAAAATCTTAAGGTAGGAATTCCAAATGCCAACTTCATTAACTCGCACCTCATTGATCTGTTGAGAAGAATACCCATTCCTAACATCCTTTTATTTTGAATTTCCTCAACCTTTGCCTCTTGGTCAAACCATGTCCTGCTGTGGTAGTGCACCCTTGATGTGAACCATTTCAATTCAACCCCAAACCTTGATTTAAAATTATCTGATAATTGAAATCACCCCAACTATGGTTGGTCATGAACTTTGAACTATGGTTTGATTCTAACCAAGATTATGGAAGTCTATAATGAATTAATATTCCCTTGAGTTATTTTATCCTTATACATAATGTTCAAATTTATTATCATTCATACATTATTTTTAATATTAATTGGGATATACGTATGTGATTAACCATATCTAAGATAATATTTACACAAATGCCATTCTTATTTTATTTCCATCTTGCATGCTTGTTTAATTCATAAATTGTGTGATCATGACAACACACCCACAATAAATAAACCCTGAAAATAACAGAAATAAAATAAATGGAATGATCATTATCTTTTTCTATTGGTTAGTTTATCTAGTGGTTGATATACTAACCCAAGACCTAGGTTAGAAAACACATTGAACCTTTTGGGTTTGTGTTTACAACTTTCCACATGTCCACCTTTGCATCTCCTTGGATTGGTCTCATCATGGCTCCTAACATGGGCCGCATCCACTAGCTTGGTAGCACCATCCATTACACTTGATTTTATCTCACACATAGGTGTGGAGTAAAATATGGGATTACATAAAATAATCCTTGGGCACGCAGACCCTACATACTAATGTTGAGAAGGCTCGCAAGCCAACAATTTTAATTTGAATAAATAAATTAAAAGAAACCATCCACATGGAAAAGGCCTTGTTCTACCTCATGGTCATCCATACATGTAATGATATTTATGCATAAATAAAATTAGAATTAAATTATTTAATCATTCTAGTTTAAGATACATACTGATCAAATCAATTAATTATTGTCTTAAACTAATCAATCCATTTATCATAAACCCTTTTCTTAATTTCTGTAAGATTCTCATCCATAATTTTTTTTTAAAAAAATATATTCATTTAAAATATTAGTTTTTACATAACTGGTACATTGGAGGATACCAAATGATTTCCAGTTCATAACTACCCAGTTAGTAGAAATTAACCTTCTGCAGATGATTAATTAAACACATATGTATGAAATACACATCACATGTTGTTCCACTGCTTGAGGCCCACACCATGGTAAACGTATCAAGGGTTTTATAATATAATAATAAATTTTAATAAATATACATAATTTAGAATATTACAAGACAAGTAGTTCATAATACATGGCGTATACTAAAATTCACCGTCCATCTAAAGTAAACGACTGGTTATATGACATGTTGATGTACTTCAAAAATCTTCAGAATCCACAGTGTGCCAAGTGGACCACACATAGTGTAATATCTATGTTACATGGTCTCCAGCCAGGCAAGCCGTGTATGGGGTACATAGTCCTACCCTAACCCGATGGGACTATATGCAGTGTCTAGTGGGCCACATGATGTGAAATATAGATATCGTTTGCCACCCATTCCTAGTCCATACACATAGTCATAAAGACTCATATAAACTCCAACACAAGGATTAGTTTGGCAAACCAGTCCCAATGCATTAAACCATGACTACATGGAATGTATATCTTAATACATGTCGTGTGTTCTAGTGATGTATTTTCAGGAACCTTTGGATCCTCTGGACGAGATCCTCTATTTTTATTTTAATCAAAATTAAAATAATGGATCGTTTCTATAAGATGAACAAGAAATGAATGAGGAGGAACATATCTTTAGAATCAGATTTTCATATTGATAAACATGAATTAAATCAAATAAATTATTAAATTCATAAATCATCAATAAATAATCTAAATAATTATAATCAGTGATATGGCCCCTCTGATACCACTTGTAGGTTCTGGGCACAGTGAAGCGCATGGATAAGTATACCCAACTTTAATTTTACCATTAACAACAATCAAACTGACACCTGTCACGATGATAAAACAACAGATCTTTAGAATAAAACAATGAATGAAAAGGAAAGAGGGAAGTACCAGGACCATAGAATGGATCATCATATGTTGGTTATAATTAATATAATTACAATACAATAATTACATTGATGGAATTCTCTCTTCGTTGTTGTTTCCAATCATGATCCAATGTGATATATCATTGTGTCATTGAAGCTATGTGTAGGCTTCATCTAGAGGTGATCGACATGTGCTCCACATATCTATGGATGTCCCCAAAAGGATCTCCATGTGATAGCATGGAAGATAAATCACTTGCGATGTATTCCTTCGATCACCTTCAGATCCACTTCTAAAGCTCTATCCTTGATCCGGTGGGGAAGGATCTCTCTCATAACATGAGAGTGTTCGAGGAGGAAAAGAACTCCCTCTCGGATTGAGATATTTCTCTAGATCCATTGTGAACAACCACAATTAAGGGATAACTCTAATGGGAATAATGTAATAGGTATTTATATTACTTATAATAAAAAAATTAAATAATTACCCAAAGTAAATTATTAATTTCATTAATTCTTTTTAAGAACCCATGTTTAATAATAAAATTTTACAATTATTATCACATGACATGGGCCCATATAAATAAAATTATTATTATTTAATTATATAACTATTATTATTTCTCACAAATCCCCAAAATAACTACATGCCATGTGTATATTAGTATACGTGGAATGTAGTTTTGTTTTTCCATTTTCTTTTTTCCTCCACTAAATTTATTAGTCCTTGAAAAATGACTATTTATTTCCTAAATAAATAACACTACATTACACTCTAATAAATATATTATTTTTCCAACAATATATTCACCCAAATAACTATTGTCGAAATAAATGTGATCTGGAATCCTTTAATAATTATTTAACCACAATGGGGAATAATATTTATTCAACTTGTAAAATGAATATCAAACTGACATACATAAAAACGCTTAGTGTGTGACCCTCAAGGCCTCTTTCTCAGTGACATTAGGAGGATCATGCCTAATGTCCTAGTTTAGTGTCTAGAAACACTCTATGCCTCCCATTGAGAAAGAAGATAAGACCATAATGACATGTCACCTCCTTTAAATGCTTACCGTATAATGTAATCACATTGTTTTAATACCTCGAATCAAGCAGGATGCATTGTAGTTTAATAACCCATGTGATCGATTATTATTCCTTTGACATCTCATAATTGAACTCTCGCATTCCCCATTATGGTCATGGATTTATCTAGGCTCTATCAATTCAATCAAAGTGCCGAGGATATCAACATCTGTTATGGAATAGAAGGGACAAATCCTTTCTAGCATTATCTATTAATGCAGTATTACTCGTGATGTACCCAACATATCCTACATCACAATGAAAAATGTGTCATGATATTTTTCGTCAATACCTATAAGGGAGTGATTTGAAATAAAAATTAATAATAATTTTATAGTCTATGGACCATTACACACATTCGAAGATAGGAACATTCAATGACTCTATTTAATGTTAAAATCCTACTAGGGGGTCTCATTTACAAAATATCTTCCTAGATATTACAAATGGTGCACACCATGAGAAGTTACCTCAAAATTTTAGGAACATTCTCCACTGAAGGCCTTTGTTATTTTTCCCCTCAAATAATATCATCCAGTTGTTGAACATATATTCAAGAATAGTGTTATGGCACTTCCGGGTTCTCATCATAGTAGGGATCCGCTATAACCCATTAGTACCACAACTATCATTAGGACATTATCACATTAATTTTCACACTGAAGAAAAATCAATATGTGATAATGTATTTATTAATATTCAAATCTATGAATACAAGTTTATCATAAAGTATATAGTAGTTGGTTCTAGGCTACCAAATCTAAAAAAATATTTCATGTTAAAATAATAAATGGATAAATTCAAAATGAGATTATATTTTTAGAATCATATTTCAGATCATGTTATAAAAAAATTGTATTTTTTATGATAATTATATTCACTTAATTAAAAGTGATTCATTTTATTCTAGTATGTGAAAAAGTTTAATCAATTGTATACTAGAGTACTTTGAGTCATGAACCATGAGAAGAATGAATCATAATTTTTATTTTATTTTATTATTTTAAAATTTCGTGTAGATATTTAATAATAATTTTTATAATATATTATATTAATAAAATTAAGAAAATATATGTTTTAATATTAATTAAATATAAGGGGGTATTTGGTTACATTTGTTTAATAATTGACTGATTAAATCAACTAATGTAGTTTCAAAAAACTAATGATAAATCACTCACCGCTCCCCATAAAGTAATAATGGTCTCTCAATAACAACAATATTTATCCTATTGGTATAATGTAAGTTAATACTGAGGATAAATAATATGAAACTGATGTTCATCACAATCTTGTAGGGTTCCACCATCCTATGGTCAATTATAATTATCACCCTATTCTTTAAACCTAATTTTACCTATAAAAATTTACTTGAGTCTTAGGAATATGGTAAAAAATTATACATATTTTAAAAAATAAAATATGATAATTTAAAATAAGAAACATAAAATTAATTCAATAATTACAATAATTAAGTTAAATTACTCCTCTATCATATTATTATTTTAGATAAATATGATGAAAATAATGAAAATCATAGAATATTTTTTCTTAATAATTTGATGAAATTCTACTTATTTAGTATTATAAAATGATTTTAATAGTATCATTGAATTATTCCAACAAATATCTTCTATAATTACATTTCCTCAAAGTGGAATTTGTAACACCCCGAGCTTCCACGATACGCATCTCTTTCAATAATGCAATAGCTTGCATTGTACGCAGGTTCGAGATTCGACAAATCGTGACCAATAACAGTATCCATTAAGGATAGTAATACCCACTTTTTGAAATTATATAAATTTTATATTTCAAAATTTACTTCATTTTTGTATTCGTAAAATCGAAATTATCCTAAGTTGAATTTTTTGTAATTTTCTAAGAACTTCCAATTTTTTATGAATAGAGAAAAATACATAAAAATAAATTTTTTAATCAAATAATTTATAGTGATAAATAATACTATTGAGTGGTTTTAAAGACTAATTAGAATATATTTTTAATATTTTATCCAGTTGTGGTCATTAGAATTAATTTCAGTTTCAAATTGGACATAAACAATTGTGAATCTTTTGATATATATTGTTTCTTAAAAAATGCTATCTGTTGTGACAATGAGAATTAATTATAAAATTAATTAATGAAACATATATGTTTGGAATTTTGTAAAATAGACATCATTTTTGTATTCAGAATATCAATTATAGCTTAGGGTGAAATTTTGGCATTTTTCTGAAAAACTTCAATTTTTGTTGAATACTGAAACCACTAAGTGGTAGTTAAAAAACTGATTTTTCATTTAAATGAAACATTACCACTTCTGTGATTTGATTTTAAAAAATCCGACATACATGGTTGTAATTAGGATGTAAAATGTGGTTCAATGGGATTAAAATAATTTGTTGGTGAATAGTAACTTGTATGTTTTATTAATCACGATTAAAGGTAATTTGTGAAATTTAAGGTAAAAATGATATTATAAAAATATGAAAATACCTTTACACTTATCCTACCCTTATTGGGTGAGTCATAGACGACCAAGAAAATTCATGGGTCAACTTGGGGACCCCATGGATCCACTTGGGTAAGAAAATGACATTAATAACTTTTTATTTAAAGTAAAAATAAAATTGTCACAAACATGAGTTGTTTTACTAAAACAATTTTTATAAGGGGATATAGAAGTCATATTTTAAACTATAAATATTCATAGGAAATCTAAAAAGATATCCTAAATCATGATATTTTTTTATAATTTTTAGACAGTAATGAAATTAAATTATTTATGAAACCATGATGATGCAGCGATTACCTCATTAATTATCGATTTAGATAAAATGAAAAGATATTGTAAAATATATGGCTTAAAATTCTTAAAAACATATTTTAGGATCATATTTCGAACCCTTATCACATTATCATAGAAAGATTTCATTTTGGGACCTTTATAATCCGAAAATAATTTCATAATAAAGTAACATCTCAATCTTTCCAGGAGTGCCCCTCCTCTCTTCTTATAAAAGTCCCCCACCTCTACCACCTTATTCACACCTTCAAGTCATTTGGCTCGGCCAAACTATACCCAAATACTCTCCCAACCTCCATCTCTTACTCCTAGAAGCCTCAATTTGGGAATAAGTCTTCCCAAGGAATCCTTTGGCTCAAATCAAGAAGAGTTACCCGATTTTAAAGTAATGTCTCCTCTAATGTTGTTTTGTATTATTTTGCTTCTCCAACCCCCGAAAATTGTTTTATTCTTTTCTTTTGTAACAACACCAGAATATTCAATATACTAGGATGTTGTTATGATAAGGATTTTATTTACACTTACACACACCTTAGTCTAATGGTTAAAGAACATACTATTTCTGTGGGTGGCGAATTATTGTCTCACGAAACGATGATTGTTCTATCTTCTCCTACCACCTCTCATGGTGGCCATAATGATGAAACTATTTTTATATATGATATATATTATGTTTTTTTCTTATGATTCTGTATTTTTTATTTATGTCATACCTTTATGGTTTCCATTATGGGTAAACGCGATAATTTCATTTTAGGAAGTGCGGACTACCGCCCCCTCAATGTTATTTGAATCGTTAATGGCAGATATGGGATGTGTAAAGGATGGAGAAAATGGTAGTATACATTATATTATACTGGAATTATATTATATATTTATATAATTATAATTTCATTCCATTAAATATGAAATAGAAATGAAAGTAGCGTTCATGCGTACGTACGACTTACCGTCTCCATGAACGATGCATTTAATTTCTTACCTATAAATGTTATGTAATATTATAAATTCAAGTATATAATGTATATATATGATATATATGATATCTACATCATTAATATAATTCTGTATATAATGGATATTTTACCACATGAACAACTTGTACTTATAAGAAGTTTATTTTTGACTCAAGTACCAATGATCGACAAAACGACAGTTATTAACATAAATAATTATATAATGTTCATAACATGGTAATAGGTGATATAAAAGGAATAATAAACTTGAAAAAGGTTCTTAAGAATTTATAAATTAACTCTATATTATTATTTAGGAGGTTAAAGAACGGTCGAGTCAAGTTGGACATGAGGTAAGGTAACTTCTTAACCCAATTTCCATTCTTTGGGTTAATCTCCTACTTTCAAATTATGTCCTGATATTATTATGTTATATCTTGTATTTTTACTTTATTAATGTGTAATTATAGTGAAAACACATAAAAGATCTATTTTATTTAAAAAATTATCTTGGTATGGGAACTTTATAACCCAATTTCCATTCTTTGGGTTAATCTCCTACTTTCAAATTATGTCATGATATTATTATGTTATATCTTGTATTTTTACTTTCTTTATGTGTACATATAGTGAATACACATAATAGATCTAATTTATTTAAAAAATGATCTTTGTAAGGGAACTTCTTAACACAATTTCCATTCTTTGGGTTAATCTCCTGCTTTCATATTATGTCATGATATTATTATGTTATATCTTTTATTTTTACATTCTTTATGTGAACTTATAGTGAATACACATAATAGATCTATTTTATTTAAAAAATGATCTTTGTAAGGGAAATTCTTAACCCAATTTCCATTCTTTGGGTTAATCTGCTACTTTCAAATTATGTCATGATATTATTATGTTATATCTTTTATATTTACTTTGTTTATTTGTACTTATAGTGAATACACATAATAGATCTATTTTATTTAAAAAATGATCTTTGTAAGAGAACTTCTTAACCGAATTTCCATTATTTGGGTTAATCTCTTACTTTCAAATTATGTCATGATATTATTATGTCCTATCTTGTATTTGTACTTTATTTATGTGTACTTATAGTGAATACACATAATAGATCTATTTTATTTAAAAAATTATCTTTGTATGGACTTCTTCTCAATCTCCTTTTATTGTGGATATTATGTCTTATACACAACCTTCATTTATACTGTGTATAAACCCCTTTGACTTTTACTTTTATTCAAAAGGAACCGTTTTATACGAATCTTTTTTACTAAACTACAAAAGGAATGTTTTTTCTTACGTATGTGGCGACAACGACTTCTCCGCCGCTGTGACTATTATTTGAGTTCCGGCTTCCTCGACAAACCATAACTTTTTTTAAATGAAAAATAAATAAAAAGTTTTAATTTTATTTTATTTTGGTATTGAAAATGGTTTTGAAAGTGTTTTTATTATATCAATGTGTTGTATTGAAATCTTGTGATTGAAATGTGGAAATGTTATGTTTCCTTTATGCATGTTTTATGTGATACGATTATGATATGGTTTATGATATGTTTAATCCTATTCGTATGAGGAATGAATTGGACTTAATAAGTGACAGGTGGATCCCGCTATAGCTCCTCGATAAATCGGCAGGTCTCATGAGACAAACTAGTGTCTTGGAACGAGGCCTTGACAAAATCATATTTGTTGTCTTGGCACGAGGCCTTGGCTACATGGTTATGATAGTCTGGCATTATGCATTCCATCATTATGAAAGTATTTATTGATATTGCATGTGATTATTCGACCAGTAGAATATCCATGTGAATAAGTAAATGGCTTTATTTCATTTTACTTTTGCTATATTATGCTAAAGTTCGAGTTTAAAAGGCTTTTGTTTTAGTTATTCATTGCCTTAAATGGTTATGTTTATTTATGAAAGCTTCCGCTATATTTTTATCCTTACTGAGCATCTGATCTCACCCCTTTCACTGTTTTAATTTTTCCAGGATGTGATGAAGTATATTATGAATGACCTGTAGGGATAGTATGAGGGGATATGAAGACATAATGTTTTTTCAGTTTTTTTTAATTTATGATGTAATATAAGACTTATGAATGTATCTAGTTTTTCCAAGACTACTAAACTAATCGGTCTTTTAATACTGGATCTTTTGTGATAAATCCAATGTTACGAAATAATGCACCGACTCTGGGTAACTGCGGTCAGGGCGTTACAGTTGGTATCAGAGGCAGTTTAGTACTAACCTTGGAAGCTAGATTTAGATAAACTCTGATTAGAGCACATATCCAGAAGATATACTTTGAGGATTAGTATAGAAGAACTTCCTAGAATTTTGTTGTTGTAGAGATTTTGTGAGTTTTCTGAGCAATACATCCCTGTCTGGATACGAGCAGGGAGAGGCGGCTTTGGCAACGATGTTGCTAGGGGTAAAACCTAAAAATGCCGGATTGATCTAGACTCGAACGAGAACTGGTGCACGACAACGGGCCTTGCTGCACTTTTGGTTACGACACTCCAGGGGGATATGCTTAGGATAATTCTCAATTTCATTACAAACCATTATGAAGGGTTTATGAGTATATACTTCCTCAAAGCCAAAACTTTTATGATTATGGATTATATCCATAAATTGTTCAATTTATGTAATGTGGTTTACAAGTATGGAATTATGTATTTTTATTCACAAACTAATCTAGTTTATGACATTGTGTAGAAATGGCGCCTAGTGGGTGGAATGGAAACCGTATCAATGCACCCACTTCGTGTAGGGATTTTCCTCCTGCTCAAGATAATTATGTTGAGTCAATGAGTTTTTCCATATGACATTTTCATTCCTTCTTGTTTTGAAAATCAAAAACACCTTATCATTATGGAAAATTGCTTATATAAGGAAAATTGTTTTTATAAGTTAAATTGATTTTATAAGGAAAATTGATTTTATAAGGAAAATAGCTTTTATAAGGAAAATTATCCTTATCATATCTTCATTATCTATATCCTTATATTTCATAAGTATAAGAATCAGATTCATTTCTATATTCTCGGAATCATTTAAAACTTTGATATAAAGTATTCTGTTTTAGGCTCCGAATTCTGGATGAGAACTGTAATGAAAATTCACTCCGAATTCTAGATACGAACACTCATGAAGTTCGACAACGAATTCTAATGTCGAATTCTAATTACGAATTCTGATGAAGAATTCTCATTTCGAATCCCCATTCCGAATTCTCCTGTTAAAACAAAATCTGATCATCTTCCCTTTATACACTCTAAATTTATTTAGACTCTGAATATTCTTTTTGGTTAGACTCCGAATATTCATTTTGATTACACATTTATAATTTTTCTACTCTTTGACATTTTACATACACTCCGAATCTTCACTCCGAACTCTTTAACTAATCATGAAATGATATCGTACTTTCTGTTATAATTATTTTGTTATAAAACGATGTCGTTTATTCTTTTATAAACTAACCTTTGGTTAATTTACACATGTACAGGTACCTCCAATTTTGAATGAAAATATGATCATTGGAAAGGAGGCCGACCGAGCCTATAAATAGGAGCTCATTTGAAAGAGCTCGATACAGATAATGAATTTGATCAATCTAGAAGAACATACGATGCTAATGTGATTTTTAGAGAGAGAAATCTTTTCATGCCTTGTGCGTACTGAGCCGCTCGTTCGGTTTTTGCATCGTGCGACTCCGAATGTTCGTGATTACATTTGAGGACTTTCAGGGATAGGAAGACAGAGGATCCGAATAACTTAAAGTTCTAGGGATTCGTTGCTGAAGAAGATAGAGGTTCCAACTACCATGAAGTAGAGGGCTTGCGGGGATAGCAAGACAGAGATTCTGATCTTCGTATCGAGGGCTTACCCTGGTGTGGGTAAGACAGATTTGCGTGAATGTATAAATCAAGGGACCTTAATCCAAGGTTGTTGGATACCCTTCTCTTTTGGTTAAAAGACTTATATCTTGTTGTTTGTAGTTTTACTACATGTTTGTTTCCACTGCATATTGTATTGTAAGGAAAGTATAACTGTCTTATACTTCCTTACTTGTACTCTGTTTCATTTAGATTCTATACGCTTTAATGTATAATCTCATATTGTAATCTTTAGTTAAGTTTCAATTTCCGGATCCATATTTCCGGAACCTACTTTCAGAATCACTTTCCAGTTTTAAGAAAGTACATAGAACTTGATGTTTATAAATTAATTCCTTATTCCCATTTTTCATTTGTTGTTAGAGGGGTTGTGAATTTGTTTAGTTTAACTTTGTCAAACATATAAATTTCTTTATCTAAGTAAAACATAGTTATCCGTAATAAACTTTAAAGGTTCCAAATGAATTTTATAAAGTGTACAATTCACCCCCCCTCTTGTATATTGGGCATCTAAATCATTATTTCGATCCTAAAATTGGTATCAGAGCAGGTCTTTGAAATACTTGTACTCATGTATAAGTTTTTCTTTCTCATTTTCCTTTATTCTTCATACTTTCTTAAGAAGGTTCGTTGTCATTCCAAACATTGTCATTATTAACATTGTCATTACGAATACTCATTCTGAACATTGTGATTACGAACTTTTTCTAGTAATAAGTTTGTGTTCCGAACGATATTTTAACTATCGCAGAAATCAATTTTGGCTCCATTGATAATATAAATCCTACAAGACCAAAAATATTTGATGGTAATGACTATGAGTAATGGAGAGATTGAATGAAGACTTTTGTTATCAATAATGGAGTGGATAACATTGTTATGCTTACTGGAGATTATAAAATTCCTAATAAAAAAGTTAGAACTTTCACTAACTAGGAAAATAAAGAGTATCAAATCAATTATATGGTACGCAATACCTTACTTTTTTCAATGACTAGAAATATATATAGCCAAATTTCTTCTTGTGAAGCAGCTAATTCCATCTGGAAGAAGTTAGATGTTACACACTTTGGAACTTCTAAAGTGATTGAGACAAGGAGAGCTATGCATAGAGCTGAATACCATGGATTCAATTTCCCATATGGTGAATCAATATGTAAAGTTCAACAGAGATTTATGACTATAGTCAACAGTTTACAGTCTATGGGAGAAAAAGGTTTAGATGATGAAGCTCTTGTGGATAAGATAATTGATATTATGCCCAATGAGTGGGAATCCAAAAGAGCAGCTATAGATGAGAATAGGAAGGTCACTCAAATTTCTCTTGATGAGCTACTCGGAACTATTCTCCAACATGAAACAAGAATGAAGAGAGATGCTGAAAACATCAAAAAGAAAAATGGAAGTGGTACTGTTGCTTTTACAACAACATCAAATCAAATTAAAGCTAAGACTCCTGAGAGAGTAACCAGATCCAAGTCTAAGAAAGTTACATTCCCAACCGAATCTAGTGAGGGTGAAGTCTCTGAAAATGAGTTAGAAAATCTTTCTCGAAGGATGAACAAGATAGCTAGCCAAATATGTTTCCAATCCACGTATAAGAAAAAGGAACGTAAAGATAGGAAAGATGGAGAAGTCACATGTTATGAATGCAAGAGAGATGGACATATTAGCCCAGATTTCCCTTTCCTGAAAAAGAAAGACTGGAAAGAAAGGCATTCAGACAGGAACATAAAGAATTATTATGAAGCCAAAGATAAGAATGTTCTGAAATCTAGTGATACCTGGAGTTCCAGTGGTGGCGACTCTTCTGATGAATCTTCTAATTATGAATCATCAGGACAAAAGAATCATGGTCTTGTAGCCAGACTACCTATTAACAATCATTGTTTTATGGCTAAGGTAAGAAATGCTGAATCGTTGACCAATGTTTCTTTAAATTATAATGATAAAGAGTATTATAATTATTCTGATGAAAAATCCTCCTCTGATGGAGAATATACTTTACCTACTTATGAAGAAGTTTCCAGGTTTGCTGAACTTCTTGGAATTGAGAATTCTAAATTCAATAAAAAAATTGATAAGGTAAACTATAGAAATTCTGTTCTTACAAAATAAATATTAGATCTTTCTAAAGATCTTGAGAGGAAAATTGCTAATTCTGAAAATATTTCAAAAAATCATGAGGAAGTAAGTTCTGAGAAGAAAAAACTTTCTAAAGTGTTAGAAAAAGTAATTTCTTAGAAAATTATTTTTGAGCCCAGCTCTAGTACTAAAGCTAATGATTTTGAGGATAAAAACTTGGTTATAAAACTCAAGTCCAAAATTTTTTTCCTTAAAGAAGTGTTTATCAAACTTTACGCAAGGTAAGGAAACTTTTGATAAAATGTATTCCCAAATACGACCTTTAAAAAATAAATCCGGATTTGGTTAAACCCATGCAAAACCAACTTTTAGTAACAATTATTTTGTTTCTCAAAGTGCCCCATTTTGTACCAAGTGTCAATGTGGTTGTCACTGGGAAAAGAATTTTTCCTTAATCAAAATCCAATCTGAAGGTTTTCACAAAGATTATTTCCCTAAGAAGATGTGGGTACCTAGAATTTTATTATCTAGAAATCTCGGGTCCAAGCAAGTTTGGATTCTGTAAGTTTAATTCATTTCTTAATTTTAGGAAAATAAAGAGAATACCAACAACAACACATGGTACAAGGATAGTGGATGTTCCCGGCACATGACTGGTAACAAAAGCTATTTTGAAAAGACGATCAAAACGAAAGGAGGAAAGGAAACTTTCAGAGATAATCCTAAGGGAAAAATTGTTGGTATAGGTAATATTGTTCTTCATGGTAAAACCTTGATTTAAAATGTTCTTTTTGTTAAGGGTCTTAAGCTCAACCTCATTAGAATAAGTCAGTTATGTGAAGAAGGATACCTTGTAAATTTTAGAAATGATAAGTGCTTAGTTCACAATTCCAAGGATGAATTTATTCTCTCAGCTAATAGGCAAGAGAATGTTTACACTTTGAACCTAGAAGACCTTAGGAGTAAAGATTTACCTTTCCTATGTGGAATGGAAGATCATTCCTGGTTATGTCATAGAGTACTTGGTCACTGTAACCTTAGGAACATATGTAAACTCTCTAAGAAGAAAATAGTTAAGGATCTACCGGAGCTTAGGTTTGATTCTTCTAAAGTTTGTAATCCTTGTCAATATGGCAAGAAACATAAATCTAGTTTTAAATAAATCTGTGAAGTCTCAACAACTGATGCATTACAGTTAGTGTACATGGATCTTTTTGGTCCAACACAAACGGGAAGTATTGGAGGAAAATACTATGTGTTTGTTCTAGTTGATGATTATGCTAGATTTACTTGGTTCTATTTTCAAGCAATGAATTATGAAGCTTTTTCTTATTTCAAAAGTTTTAGAGCTCATGTTAAAAATGAGAAAAACCTTCCATTGCAAACTATTCATAGTGATCATGGAGGAAAATTTCAAAATTATGATTTTGAAACTTTTTGTCGTAGAAAAAGAATTACTCACAACTTTTCAGCACCTAGAACTCCTCAACAGAATGGTGTAGTTGAAAGAAGAAATATAATTCTTCAAGAGATAACTAGAACTATGTTGAGTGAATATTCTATAGCTAGAAATTTCTGGGTTGAAGCTGTATGTACTGCTTGCTATACTATAAATCGAGTTTTGATTAGACCTTTTCTTAATAAAACTCCCAATGAGTTATGGAATGGTAGAAAAACAAGACTTTCCTACTTCAAGGTTTTTGGTTTCAAAGTATTCATTTTGAATACAAAAGATAATTTACATAAATTTGCACCAAAATCTGATGAAGGAATTTTCGTAGGCTACTCCACAACTTCTAAGGCATATAGAGTTTTCAATAAAAACACTTGAACTGTTGAAGAAATAGTACATGTAAAATTTGATGAGTCGGATCCTTGCGTTTTTAAACCATCCCAACCTACATCCTCAGATTTATTTTAAAAAACTGATTGTCAACCTTTGATAGAAGATCCTTCTGATAAAGAAATTGTTCAAGAAGATACTGTTGAAACATTTACCCTAGAAGACTTTCTTCCCAATGTTGATGAACATGTTTTTCATAACCCAAATCAGGTGTTCCTTAAGAATCATCCCAGTGATAATATCATTGGTGATGTAAATCAACCTGTAAGGACTAGAAGTTCTTAAGAAATGAAATAGAACATCTAGCATTTCTTTCCCAATTAGAACCAAAAAGCACTGATGATGCTTTAGGTGATGATGATTGGATCAAAGCCAAGCAAGATGAACTAAATGAATTTGAAAGGAATAAAGTCTAGATATTAATTGAAAGACCTAAGGAAACTTCTGTCATTGGGGTAAAATGGGTCTTCAGGAACAAATGTGACAAAAATGGAGTCATAGTAAGAAATAAAGCTAGACTTGTTGCTAAAGGCTATAATCAGAAAGAGGGAATAGACTATGAAGAAACCTATTCTCTAGTAGCTAGACCTGAATCTATCCGTATTCTTCTTGCCTTTGTAGCATTCTTGAATTTTAACCATTTTCAAATGGATGTGAAATGTGCTTTTCATAACAGTTATGTTCAAGAGGAATTTTTTGTTGAACAACCTCCGGGATTTGAAGATACAAAACATCCTGATCATGTTTTTAGACTTACCAAAGATCTGTATGGTCTTAAACAATCCCCACGAGCCTGGTATGATAGACTCACTGGATTTTTGTTTCAAAATAACTATGTTAATGGCAATTTAGATCCAACCATTGTTATAATGCAAGACAAGAGAATTGTTTTTATTATTCAAATTTATGTTGATGACATCATATTTGGTTCAAGTCAGCAACCTTTAATCGGCTCTTTTGCAAGTCTAATGAAATATGAGTTTGAAATGAGTATGATGAGTGAGTTAACTTTTTTCCTTGGTTTTCAAATTTCCCAAAAACTAGAAGGAACCTACACATCTCAACATAAGTATATTAAAGATCTTCTCAAAAAGTATGGTTATGAAAATACTAAAAGTATAAGTACTCCTATTAGTACATCAAACTCTCTAGATCATGATGAATCTGGGAAACCAGTAGATCAAACATCATTTAGAGGTATGATAGGAAGTTTACTTTACTTAATAGCTAGTCGACCAGACATAATGTTCTCAGTATGATTATATGAAAAATATAAATCCAATCCTAAGGAATCTCACATAAAGGCAGTAAAAAGAATTATTCTCTACCTTAAGGGAACCATGGATCTAGGATTATTTTATACTTCTGGAAATGATTTTGTTCTAAAAAGATTTTCTGATGCTGACTTTGGTGGATGTAGAATAGATATAAAAAGTACACTCAGAACTTTTCATTTCTTAGGATATTCATTAGTTTCTTGGTCATGCAAGAAGCAACATTCTGTAGCACTTTCCACTGCTGAAGAAGAATATGTAGCAGCTAGAAGTTTTTGTGCTCAAGTATTGTGGATGCAACACGCACTCACAGACTATGGCCTATGTTTTACTAAGATTCAAAATTTGTGTGATAACACAAGTTCCATTTACCTAAGTAAAAACCATGCACATCACTGACGTGCAAAACACATAGATATTAGGAATAACTTTCTTAGGGATCACACACTAAAAAGAGATATCATTTTTCAGTTTATCGTAACACAAGATCAAATTGCTGATATTTTCTCAAAATCATTACCCTCCGATAGATTTGAATACATTAAACAGAAGTTAGGAATGATAGCCGTAAGGTAATCTTTCTTAATTAACATTCTGTTGAAAAAGTCTCCTTACAGTAATAAACTCCTTTTCATAGGGGGAGTACATTTTATTGTTAGTGTAACTAATTTTTTTTTTCAAAAGATAGTTTTTCAAACATTCCGGAACTGAAATTTTACGGAATGGATATTTTCGTAGTGAATACATCCGGAATAGAAATTTTCCTATTGAAAACCTCTGGTATGGAAACTTTCATACTGGTGATTCTATAACGAGACTTTCGTACTGAGACTTTTGTACTGAGACTTTCGTACGGAGTTTTTTGTAGTGTGTTTTCCGATCTATGTCTTTTTGTAGTAATGTTTTTTTTCATAGCTAATTTTTCTTCAAGAAGAATATTACCCATTACGAATAATTCTCCTAAGACAATCCGAAAGGTATTATTTCCTTACTCATGTTTTCGTAATCATACTTTACTAGTTGATATTTTCTTATATTTTGTTTTCGGTTAATAGTTTTCTTAAATCATTGTTTTAATAAAAACCTCAAAAGATCGGATTCATGTTTTTTTGAGAATTGGTTTTCAACCATCAGATCTGATCTCAGTTTTTAAAATTGTTAGATCAACCGTGGATGATGAACTGTCATATCGTTTCCTATTTAAAGGGGACCCCATATGGGCATCCCACATCGGTTTCTCAAGCTCCAGGGCCCCGAAGCTCTGCCTCTCCGTTTTAAGGCCGTTCCAATCTTCAGCAATCTCTGTTCCGAACTTCTCAGAAGTCTTCAGATCCGAATGTCTATGGAAGTATCTTCTCAAGAAATGTCAACCTCTAAGCCGATTTCTTCGTGGTTAGTATATAGAGAAAGGTTGGTTCATCTTGATTTCTTCAACAATTATGATTCTCTTATATCCAAGAACATAAATCTTAGCGGATGGGAAGATGTTGCTGTGTCTATACCCGGGAATCAAGATGAAGTATATTCAGAGTTTCTTTTTGAGTTCTATGAGATGGTTTCCTTCTTTATGGAAAATTATAGGGAGAAATTGTCATTTAAGTCTTATGGCAAGACTTATAATCTTTCTTATACCAAGGCAGCTAGCTTGGTAGGGATGACCTATGAAGGAGAATCCGAGTTCATCACTCATGTTTTGCTAGATTCAAAGTGAAGCTTCATCAAGGAAAAGGCATTGAAGACTCTCGAAATATCAGATGACAAGGCTCCGAAGATTTCTAGTCTGTCTACGAATTTTCGGATTCTAGAATTATGGGTACAAGGCTTTATCGTACCAAGAAAGGGTGACAAAGATAGTTTGTACAAAATCGAGATCTATATTCTATATTTTCTGATAAATCTAAGGAAGTTTAATATGATGAGACACATTCTTATTACCATTGAGAATGTTAAGAAAGGGAATATGAGAGCTCATATCGTAATGTATCCAGCAATAATCTCGAAGATAATAGTTCGGTGCCTTGATTCTTTCATGTCTAAGCCAAGAGTTTGAAAAATTATGTTGGTGAGTGATGATACCCTTAAAAGGATGGACGTTGCTTTCGACAAGAAGACTGGTGAGTTCTTTGATATGCCAGTTCAAGAAGAAGCGGTTCCAAAAGTTGCTGAACCCGAATCTTCTAAGCCAGTGAAAAAGAGAATGTTGAAAGAAGTTGAAGTTGAAGCAGAGAATCTTAAATATAAGAATTTTCATTCCGCACCTCAAAAATAGAAGAAGAAGAAAGCTTACCCGGATGAGGAAGTTCCTAAGTGGAGGGAAGTCAAAGAGAAGAGACTGAATGGGAAGCCTGAGTTTGGCTTGGACCCTGTGGAGGCTAAGGCCTTGAAGGAAAAGACAGCAGATGAACTAGAAAAACCAATGAAAGAAAAGAAGCTTAAGAAGAAGATGTCTGATGCTGAGGTGGTTCAGACATTATTGAAATTTAATGACATGGCCTTCAGAAACATTCTAGTCCCGAGATCTTTCTCATTGGAATCTCTACCTGAGACTCCAAGAAGAAACTATGTCACTCCGGAGGAGGTAGTTGATAAGCATGTTGAGGATGTTGAGCAGTTTCAAGAAGTGGAAGAGGAAGAAGCAGTTGCTGAAAGTTGTGGTGATACCAGAGATCTATTGAAGCAAGTAGAAGATTATAAGGATACCCCATCAGAACATTTGTCGCTCCGAACATCAGATGCTGAGTCCTCTGAGATAGTCACTCCAGGGAAGGATGAGGAGAAAGGAGAACAAGAAGTAGCTTATCATGCAGAGGAATAACATCTTCTACATGATATTGATCAAATGAAGAACGTAGAGGATGGTTCTCAAAAAGATATTGGTGATGAAGAAATTATTTTTCAAGTGTCTGATAGTGAACAGAAAACCTCGGAACATGAAATTCATTCTGAAAGTGGACAAGGGAAAGCAACTTGTTGTCGATACTCTGAGCTCAGTGGCTGTAAAGAGAAGAGAAGTTGGTGGTTCTTCAAAGAGAACGGTTGACCAAATTGAAGAAGAAAATTCTCCAAGAAAAGCCTCAGATTCAGAGTCATCTTCATTGGGGCATGAATTTGTTGTGCAGTCATTAAAGAAGTTGGTGGGTTCTATTCCGACCTTCCCAAGTAATGATTCTAGATTCCAGATTCTCCAACATAATTTGATTCAGAAAACAGACTCTGTATCCATGGTTATAGAAAAATGTGCTGAGATGGAGGATCAATTCAAATTTTTTATTGTCGGCAATGAAGCCAACAAAAGGTCTTATAATAAAATGACTAGTTGGTTGAAGAAAACTGTAGATGAGAGGAGGCTCATGGATGAATTCCAAGATAATGCTAAAGATGCATTTGAGAAAGAAGACAGGAAGCTAAATGATCTTACTGATTCCTTGGAAGAAAAGTTAACAGCTGAGAAGAATTTCAAGATTCAAGAACACATGGATCTGAATGGGAAGATGAATTTTGTTTCTCAAAGCTGGAGGAATTAAAGGGATCATCGGATTGAGATTGAAGAGAAGTTGTTAAAGCAAGAAAACATTTTGAATGCTCAGGAAGAGAAGCTTGAAGCCCAGGAAGAAAAGTTTAAAGCTCAAAGTGCAAGAATAGTTGTTTTAGAGAAGCAAGCCGAAGAAGACCATAAAGACTTGAAGTAGATAAAGACCATTCTTAAGGGTCTCATGTCGAAGGGGAAAGATCCAAAATAGACAAATCCGATCTTTTGTTGTATCTTAAGCTTCTTTTTTTGATCTTTCAAACTTAATGAAAATCATGCTTGCTCGTCTATTTTGTTGTTGTTACTAATTTTTCAGGTACGTTGTTATATTTTAAATTCCCTTGAATTCTTTTTGAAAATCACAAAGGGGGAGAAGGAAAAAGAACCATAACAAAGGGGGAAAAGGAAAATGAACCTTAACAAAGGGTGAGAAAGAAAAAGAACTCTAATAGAGTTTGTCTAAGGGGAGATTTTCATTAAAGAAGACATTCTTATTAATAAATGAAATACCATTCCAGAAATCTAAAATATGATCCTTAGAGTTTCCAAGCCTAAGGGGGAGTTAGTCGTATTCATCAACATCCATAAGCAAAGGGAGATAGGCCTTAATGTTTTCGTTTTTTTCTTAGTCTTTCTTTTTTTAAGGATGTTTGTGCTTTCCAAAAAAGGGGAGATTATTGAGTAAATAAGGTCTTAATTATGGCTTTTCCATTCCTTCTTGTTTTGAAAATCACAAACACCTTATCTTTAAGGAAATTTTCTTTTATAAGGAAAATTGTTTTTATAAGGAAAATTGATTTTATAAGGAAAATTGCTTTTATAAGGAAAATATCTTTTATTAGGAAAATTATCCTTATCATATCTTCATTATATACATCCTTATATTTATTAAGTATATGAATTAGATTCATTTCTATATTCTCAGAATCATTTAAAACATTGATATAAATAATTATGTTTTAGGCTCTGAATTCTGGATGAGAACTGTAATGAAGTTTCACTCCGAATTCTGGATACGAACTCTCATGAAGTTCGACACCGAATTCTAATGACAAATTATAATTACGAATTCTGATGATGAATTTTCATTTTGAATTCTCATGTTAAAACATAATCTGATCATCTTTTCTTTATAAAGTCTGAATTTATTTAGACTTTGAATATTCTTTTTTGTTAGACTCCGAACTTTCATTTTTCTTACACTTTTCAAATTTTTCTACTCTTTGACATGTTACTTACACTCCGAATCTATACTCCAAACTCTTTAACTAATCTTGAAACGATGTTGTAATTTGTGTTATACTTATTTTGTTATAAAACGATGTCGTCCATTCTGTTATAAACTAACTGTTGGTAAAGCTACACGTGTACAGGTCCCTCCGATTTTTAAGGAAAATATGACCGTTGGAAAGGAGGCCAACCGAGCATATAAATAGGAGCTCATTTGAAAGAGTTCGATACAGATAATAAAGATGATCAATCTAGAAAACCACATGCTACTAAAGGGAATTCTAGAGAGAGAAATATTTTCATGCCTTATGCGTACTGAACCGCTCGTTCAGTTTTTGGTTCGTGCGACTCCGAACGTTGGTGATTACATTAGAGGTCTTCCGGGGATAGGAAGACAGAGGTTCCGACAACCTTAATGTTCAAGGCCTTCCTTGCTATGGAAGACAGAGGGTCCAACTACCTTGATGCTGAGGGCTTGCGGGGATAGCAAGAGAGATATTCTGATCTTCGTATCAAGGGCTTACCCTGGTGTGGGTAAGACATACTTTTTGAAAGTATAAATCAAGGGACCTTTATCCAAGGTTGTTGGATACCCTTCTCTTTGGGTTAAAAGACTTATATCTTTTTATTTGTAGTATTACTACTTGTTTGTTTCTGTGGCATATTATATTGTAAGGAAAGTATAATTGTCTTATACTTCCTTACTTGTACTCTGTTTCATTTAGAATCTATACGCTTTATGGTAGAATCTCATATTGTAATCTTTAGTTATGTTTCAATTTTCGGATCCATATTTCTGGAACCTACATTCGGAATCTCTTTCCAGTTTAATGCAAGTACATAGATCTTGAAGATTATATCTTCATTCCTTATTCCAATTTTTCATTTGGTGTTAGAGGTGTTGTGAATTTTCTTAGTTTAACATTGTCAAACATAGAACATTCCTTATCTATGGAAAACATTGTTATCCATAATCAATTTTAATGGTTCCAAAGGAATTTTTTAAAGTGTACAATTCATCCCACCCCCTATTGTATATTGAGCATCTAAATCATTATTTCGATCCTACAAATTATTGTGGAGCTGGAGATACAACTCGTGCTGATCAACTTATTACCATACTGGGACTACTCACTCAGGTTATGAATAATAACATTACTAATATGGAGCATCCTGATCTGAAACATGGAGGATCAATGATAGACCACTTCATTAGGCAACAACCACCAACATTTAAGGGGTGTACAAATCCATTAGTAGCTGAGCAATGGATAAACTCCTTAGAGAAAATATTCCACACCTTGGGAAGTAGCGAAAGATAGAAAGTAATCATGGCAGTTTACCACCTCACTGGAGATGTCGATCAATGGTGGTCCCTGATTCAATACACAAAGTATGATGAAGAGGTATCAAGTATGTAATAGAGGGAGTTTAAGGAAATTTTCTTAGAAAAATACTTTCCACATGACCATCAAGCAGATATAGAAAGGCAATTTCTGAGTCTGAGGCAGAAGGAGGATGAGACTGTCGCTATATATGATGCTAATTTTACAAGGATAGCGAGGTATGCTGCAGATTATACAGGTAACCCACGAAGTAAGATTGATCATTTCTTTGATGGGATAAAACCATTTCTCCGTCGAGCTTTAGTATCACAATCCTTCTCATCGTACGAAGATATTGTCTCGTGTGATATCAAGACAAAAAAGGAATTATCTAAGTCTTATGACAACAAAGTAAAGTAAGAGACGAAGAGAATGGTGGAAGAAAAGACAAATAAAGGGAAAAAGGGAGATAAGTATTTTACATTATGCAATAATTGTTTGAAGAATCACCCTGGTACTTGCCTAAAAGGAATTGGAGTTTGTTATAAATGTGGAGAAAAATGTCACCAGGCTCATGATTGCAAGGGAAAGAAATAGGATATCAATGTTGAATGCCCCAATTGTAGTGAAATGGGGCATTACGCAAATGAATGTACTAAGAGTCAAGGAAAATTACCCCAGAAAAGGCCAAGGGATCAAGGCCAAGCTGATGTTGTTACTACAGTTGAAGTGGAATAATTAATGTATTGGTGCTTTTGGACTCAAGGATTATATTCTGGTTATAAAAATAATGTGATATATATAAGGATTTTACTACAGTACTTGTTGTTTTCATTAAGGATTTAATATGATGAAGGTAATCATATTTTTAATATGTGACAATAAGAGAAACATTACTTTGTTTGGGGAATCTGATGTTACAATTGATTTTGGAATTTAGAGACCTTTTAGAAAAAGTCCGGATAGAGGTATTTTGGATAACTATAAAGGTTGAAATGAATTAAGTTGAACTTTGGATAGTATTGTTTAAGGTTAATACATTTCTGACGATTATTTTTGGAATATTATAATACTATACTTTTAGGAAAAGGACTATTTACAGGTTGGGGGATAACCCATCGCATCGGACAAAGCTCCAGGAATCGAACCCACAACCATAGTGTGACATCCCTTTATTACCTACCACTAGCCTACAGGAAGTCCCTGGTTATTACAAAATAGTTTTCCTAATATTAATGGTATGTGTTAATATTTTGAACCATGTACGATTAGGATAAATATCATATTTTTGAGTTCCATTATCATTTTGAGTGAAATATGAGTTTGTGGTAGAAATTAGATGAAGGTTGAAACTCTACTTCTCAATCATAAATATATATATATACCTATCTCTTATTTTATGAATAAATAAATTCTTAAACATTAGTAAAGGGATATTAAAACAAAAAATGTGTTATCCTAATACCTTATGTCTTGTTGAACTGATAATATTTTAAATCAACATAAATTGAAGTCTTTGAGGCCCTCAATTTTACACATGATTGTGATTGATGACCTCAATCACTCCCTACAAATATTTAAGTTTTTCCTCCAATTATATGTCTCTAATTTCCACCAATGTTCTCCTTATTGAGATTATAATTTGGTGGTGACTTTTTCATTTCCATTTCCCTCTTATTAAGGATAAATTTTATTATACTTATTTCCGATTTTGGTTTTCTACAATGTTATTTTCTATTTTCAACCTTTTATTTTCCATGAAAAATTTCAAATTGCGAGGACTCAATTTATTGGAGGGGAGAATGTAACACCCCGAGCTTCCACGATACGCCTCTCTTTCAATAAGGCAATAGCTTGCATTGTAAGTAGGTTCGAGAATCAACACACCGTGACCAATAAAAGTAGTCGTTATGAATAGTAATACCCACTTTTTGAAATTATATAAATTTTATATTTCTAAATTTAATTCATTTTTGTATTCTTAATATTGAAATTATCCTAAGATGATTTTTTTGTAATTTTCTGTGAACTTCAAATTTTTTATGAATAGAGAAAAATACATAAAAACAACTTTTTTAATCAAAATAATTTATAGTGATAAATTATACTATTGAGTGGTTTTAAAGTATAATTATAATATTTTTTTACCATTTTATCCAGTTGTTGTCATTAGAATTAATTTCAGTTTGAAATTTGACATAAACAATTGTCAATATTATGATATATATTGTTTCTTAAAAAACGCTATTTGTTGTGACAGCGAGAATTAATTATAAAATTAATTAATGAAACTTATATGTTTGGAATTTTGTAAAATATACATCATTATTGAATTCAGAATATCAATTATAGCTTAGGGTGAAATTTTGGCATTGTTCTGAAAAACATCAATTTTTTATGAATAGTGAAACCACTAAGTGGTAGTTAAAAAACTGATTTTTAATTAAAATTAAACATTACCTCTTCTGTGATTTGATTTTAAAAAATATGATATACATGGTTTTAATTAGGAAGTAAAATGTGGTTCAATGGGATTAAAATAATTTTTTTGGTGAATAGTAATTTTTTAGTTTAATTAATCGCGATTAAAGGTAATTAGTGAAATTTAAGGTAAAAATGATATTATAAAAATATAAAAATACCTTCAAACTTATCCTACCCTTATTTGGTGAGTCATTGCCGACCAAGACAATCCATGGGTCATCTTGGGGACCCCATGGAGCCACTTGGGTAATAAAATGACATTAATAACTTTTTATTTAATGTAAAAATAAAATTGTCACAAACATGAGTTGTTTTAGTAAAACAATTTTTATAATGAGTTATAGAAGTCATATTTTAATCTATAAATATTAATTGGAAATATAAAAATATTTCCTACATCATGATATTTTTTATATAATTTTTAGACATAAAAGAAATTAAATTATTTATGACACCATGAGGATGCAGCGATTACCTCATTAATTAACGATTTAAATAAAATGAAAAAATAATGTAAAATATAATGCTTACACTTGTAGAAAACCTATTAGATGAGCATATTTCGAACCCTTATCACCTTATCCTATAAATATTTCATTGTGGGACCTTTATAATCTGAAAATCATTTCATAATAAAGTAACATTTCAATCTTTCCAAGAGTGCCTCTCCTCTCCTCTTATAAAAGGCCCCCACCTCTACCACCTTATTCACACCATCAAGCCATTTGACTCAGCCAACCTCTACCCAAATACTCTCCAAAATTCCCTCTATTACTCCTAGAAGTCTCACTTCATGCAGAAGTCTTCCCAAGGGAGCCACTGGCTCAAATTAAAAAGAGTTACCCGATTTTAAGGTAATGTCTTCTCTAATGTTGTTTTGTTTTATTTTTCTTCTCCAACGCCCTAAAATATTTTTATTATTCTCATTTGTAACAACACCATTATCTTTAATATACTAGTATTTTTTTATGAGAATGATTTTATTTACACTTACACACACCTTCGTCTAATGGTTAAAGAACATACTGTTTCTGTGGGTGGCGAATTACTGCCTCACGAAACAATGATTGTTCTATATTCTCATAACACCTCTCATGGTGGCCATTATGATGAAAATATTTTTAAATATGATATATATTATGTTTTTGTTTTCATTATGATTCTGTATTATTCATTTATGGAATACCATTATGATTTCCATTATGGGTAAACACAATAATTTCATTTTAGGATGTGCGGACTACCACCCCCCCAAAGTTATTTGAATCGTTAATTCCATATGTGGGATGTGTAAATGATGGAGTAAATGTTATTATACATTATATTATACTGTAATTATAGTATTCCTTTATATAATTATAAATTCATTCCATTAAATACGAAATAGAAATGAAAGTATCGTTCATGCGTACGTACGGGTTACCGTCTCCATGAACGGTGCATTTCATTTCTTACGTCTAAATGTTATGTAATAATATAAATTAAAGTATATACTGGATATATATGATATATATGATATCTACATAATGAATATAATAATGGATATAATGGATATTTTACCACAAGAACAACTTGTAATTATAATAATTTATTTTGGACCCAAGTACCAAAGATCAACAAAATGATCGTTATTACATAAATAATTATATAATATTCATAACATGGTAATAAGTGATATAAAAGGAATAATAAACATGAAAAAGTATCTTATGCAATTATAAATTAACTCTATTTTATTATTTATGAGGTTAAACAATGGTCGAGTCAAGTCGGACACGAGGTAAGGGAACTTCTTATGCCAATTTCTATTCTTTGGTATAATCTCCTTATTTCAAATTAAGTCATTATATTATTATGTTATATCTTGTATTTTTACTTTCTTTATGTGTACTTATAGGGAATACACATAATAGATCTGTTTTATTTAAAAATGATCTTTGTAAGGGAACTTCTTATCCCAATTTCCATTCTTTCGGTTAATCTCCTACTTTCAAATTATGTCATGATATTATTATGTTTTATCTTGTATTTTTACTTTCTTTATGTGTACTTATAGTGAATACACATAATAGATCTATTTTAATTAAAAAATTATCTTTGTATGGGAACTTCATAACCATGTTTCCATTCTTTGGGTTAATCTCCTACTTTTAAAGTATGTCATGATATTTTTATGTTATATCTTGTATTTTTTACTTTCATTATGTGTACTTATAGTGAGTACACATAATAGATCTATTTTATTTAAAAATGATCATTGTAAGGGAACTTCTTAACCCAATTTCCATTTTTTGGTTTAATCTCCTACTTTCAAATTATTTCATGATATTATTATGTTATATCTTGTATTTTTACCTTCTTTATGTGTACTTATTGTGAGTACACATAATAGATCTATTTTATTTAAAAAATGATCTATGTAAGGGATCTTCTTAACCCAAATTCCATTCTTTGGGTTAATCTACTACTTTCAAATTATGTCATGATATTATTATGTAATATCTTGTTTTTGTACTTTAATTATGTGTACTTATAGTGAATACACATAATTGATATATTATATTTAAAAAATTATCTTTGTAAGGGCTTCCTCTCAATATCCATTTATTGAGGAATATTTTGTTTTATACACAACTTTATTTTATAAAGTGTATAAACCCCTTTGACTATTACTTTTATTCAAAAGAAATCATTTTATACGAAGCATTTTTACTAAATGACAAATGGAATGTTATTTCTTACGTATGTGGCGACAACGACTTCTCCACCACCGTGACTATTATTTGAGTTTCGGCTTCCTCTACAAGACACAACTTTTTTTTAAATGAAAAATAAATACAATGTTTTAATTGTCTTTTATTTTGGTATTGAAAATGGTTTTGAAAGTGTTTTTATTATATCAATGCATTGTATTGATATCTTGTGATTGAAATGTGGAAATGTTATGTTTCCTTTATGCATATTTTGTGTGATACGACTATGTTATGGTTTATGATATGTTTAAACCTGTTCATATGAGGAATTAATTGGACTTAATAAGTGACTCGTGGATCCCGCTATAGCTTTTCGATGAATCGGCAGGTCTCATGAGACAAACTAGTGTCTTGGAACGAGGCCTTGACAAAATCATATTTGTAGTATTGGCACGAGGCCTTGGCTACATGGTTATGACAGTCTGTCATTATGCATTCCATCATTATGAAAGTGGTTATTGATATTTCATGTGATTATTCGACCAGTATAATATCCATGTGAATAAGTAAATGGAATTATGTCATTTTACTTTTTCCATATTATGCTAAAGTTCAAGTTTAAAAGGCTTTTGTTTTAGTTATACATTGCCTTAAATGTTTATGTTTATTTATGATGCTTCCGCTATATTTATAGCCATACTGAGCATCTGAGCTCACCCCTTTCAATGTTTTTATTTTTCGAGGATGTGATGAAGTATATTATGAATGACCTGCAGGGATAGTATGAGGGGATATGAAAACATGATGTTTATTTAGTTTTGTTTTACATTATGATGTAATGTAAGACTTATGAATGTATCTAGTGTTTCCAAGAATACTAAACTAATCGGTCTTTCGAGACTTGATCTTTTGGGATCATGCGAATATTACACAATAATGCACCGACTCTGGGTAACTGGGGTCGGGGCGTTACAGAATTTCTTTAATTAGATGAAACCTTGAGATTTTTCATTCCACCATGCCAATGTTTCATGATATTAAGATATACATTGAAATTATAGAATATCACAATAGTAAAGAATATATTTCCAAAACTTTTTTTGTCTATTTCAAAGCTAGTACATAAACATAAGAGGAAATAATAAATTTTTTTTTGTTTCAAAATGGTCGTTTATAATAACACATATTGAATATATTCCGTACATGGTGCATGTTCAGTATTTTATATTTTATCATTATTATATATGGACGTATGTTTTGGTTTTATATTTCTATTATTTTATACATGTTTGATATCATTAATACCCATCTTTGGTGTCGTATAAAAATATACGCCAGGATTAAAGAATATTTTAATGTTTTAAAAATATGTTTTTATAAATATAGTGATAGCATAGGTTGTTTTATCATGATAACAATGTTTGTGATATATTTATTGATGTCAAGGTCAATTTATTATCATTGGTCATGATGTCAGGAAATAAATATTAGATTTCACCATCCCTGATATGTTTACGCCACTCATTAGAAATATTATATCACATTATTATAGGATAATAAATATGTCATTATGCATGTTATAGTTCAAAACAATGTTTGTCTCTTATCGATAGTTAAGAAATGGAAATACTAATACCCATGATTGAAAGTTCGAAATAATTTAGTCCTATAATTGGAAGATACACTAATAGGGGGTGACCAGGGTATACTAATAATGATTATCCAGTTTAAAGTATCTTGTTCCATGATTAATGGAAACAAAACTATCATACAGACCAAATTAAAAGTAATTTACTAAAAGGATATAAGATATTTTACTCAGTTAACCCAATTTGGGGTTTTCTTATGGAGTACACACATAGACATATAATAGAGTACCAAAATTCACTAAGAAACACTAATTTTTCAATGTTCAGAGTGGATTAATTACCCCTTATGGTATGAAACCACTCATAAGATGGAATATCACTTCTCTATCACTCAATAAAAACCCAAGTACCTTCAATTATATTTCTATTTTATCATATAAATAAAAAATAAATGTATTATTACTTTATTGGTGCATATATATAGTCCATGTTCATCATAAATGAGGACCTCCATATGATTTTCTTAGATATTAATTTTATATGTCAAGAGATTCTAAAATAATTTTTATGTGGAAATATATTTCTATAAATACTAATAATCTCTCTCTTGTTTGGTTCCTCTAATTACTGTCTCATAAAATCTCTCATTTTCATCACTTTATAAGATATTTATCAATGTTTTTGATCACATCATTTCATTTAAACAACCAATGATCGGGACACCTCTTTCCCATTATTTGACAATCCATGATGTTCAATAAGGTTATTTTATATCTTCTTATATCTTTCCCTGACCATTAAATTTAATTAATTTAAATTATTTCAAAAACTAATGACATGGTATTTTTATGGAACAAATTAGACATTATGATGTAATACATTCGAAATATTTTCACATTTTAATATAAAAATCAAATCCAAATATGATTTTTAAAAAATATAGTTTGATTAGAAATATTAATGTTATATATGATCAATATATTATGGAATAATCATAATTACCATGGAGTTACAAATTTTTTATGACCATTTATTATGGCATGAGCATCTACCAGTAATCCATAGTATTTTCACCATTCTCCATGAATCAATATAATGTATTAAATAACAGTTTAGTATATTACCTATCTAAATGTAATATAAACATTTCTATATCACTAATATTTTTCCATAAATTATTATACGCTTCATAGAATATCTGTTACACAACCAACCATCCTCAATATAAAATATTTCCTGAAATATATAACATCATAATTTAAAGCATATTGATGTGTAATTTTTTTATTCAATATAAAAATTTTAATGAATTCCTTTAATTTTGTTGATACTCTAAAACTGAAAATTCCAAAATATATCATATGTTTTTATTAGGATTTTCAATAGTCTTTCCTCTTTAAACACAACACCATATTAAAAACTATTATTTTTCAATCTACCTTTGACATTTAGTTTATTGAAAACACAACACGCTTATTTAGAAATAATATCATATAATCACATGATTATTATTGATAGTGATTTTAATGATTTAAAAATAATTTACCCTAATCCCACATGATTCACACACCCTAATATAATTATTGATAAATGTTATGGTTTTCTAGGAAAGACATTAAGAACCTAATTATTTGATACTATTATCTATAAAAAATCATTTCTGTCAAACCCATAACTATAATTTGAAATACTATTAAATATTAAACAAAAAATAATAATACCTTAAAAATAAATCATGAACTCTTTCATAATTGAACATATTCCAAGAGAATACTTCCAATTTAAAATATCTCAATGATCTCACCAACTTTTGATTTCTAAAAAAATAATTTGATTATGTTTCCCATATAAAATATAAAAACTCTGCCTATTTTGTGAAGAATTAAAAGATAACTTCGTTGAAGGTTGTGTTTAGAAATAAATAACTCAATAATTTAATCCATGAGGGAATAAAATATCTTTCATGTAATCTCTGTGCGAAGATCATTTGTGTACTCAAACTCAACTGTTTTTAACCCTAATCATAATATCTTATCACTAGGGGATGATAACTAGAACCATTAATCAAAATTAATCATTAAAGATTGATTTAAAATATTTATAGGACAAATTAAGTCACTATTTGATTCTCCTCACAATCTGGAAAGGCCCATATGTATACGATACAATCCCATAATTTAAACAAATTTTTCAGGGTACATGTCGTACCTATATGAAAATGTAAAATCACAAAAATATAAATGAAATGAAAAACACCATAAAAATTTATAGCCATAAACAATACATTAAACTCACTAATGTAAAACATAAAGGTGAAGATATTCATAAAACTGATCATGCTAATGATATCCTCCAACTCTCCAAACCTCATTGAGATTGATAACTCTAATATCAAATCAATGTACAGAAAAAAAAATAATGTAGAAAAACATGTATCCATGTACCAATTCCTACATGAAATGATAATAGTGATGTTTGATGTGTACAGAGGTGAATATGTAGGGTGTGAGTCTGATATCATAGTAGGAACCATAGTTAAATATATCACCTCATACATTTAATAATAAAGTATATTGTTGTAAAAGTGTTTAAAAATTTATAATCATATAATTTATCCATTTTATAATAAAATAAAATACCATTCTATGAATCAATAGAAGAACTCAATATGAAGCAATGATCATAACAGAGAAGTATTTTTTATGGGGAATATGTTATTCCCGCAGTGTAAAGGTACCGATTAATTTAATGGTACCTCAAGAAATATATGTTTCTCTACTGTTTATTCCAATCATGACTCGATGTAGGTTTATATTCAGTTGGTGTTGAAATAAAAGAATATTTTATAAGTTGATGTGGAGCCCCTTAGTACTTATCCCCATAACTATATTTATTTATAATTAGTGGTGAGACACTTCATATTTAACCCCCATAAAAATTTCTCTTAAAAGGTGGGTCCCTCAGTACATATAACCTCTACAAATATATAAAATGTTTCTAGTGTAGACATGCCCTTTGGTAGCTAGTGTACCATTCCCAACCATTGTCACTATCACACAAGGACATGTTCATCAAAGAACTACTCAAAATGTTATGGTATAATATTCATAGCAAGGATAATAATAATAAGAAAGAATAATAATATAATGTGTTGGAACCTAAATCATTGGTTTAAGGTTTCTATATAAACAAATTATAATAATACCATTAATACTAAATAATATCTTCATCATAGAACCCCCGTTAACATATTAAGAAAACACATTTCAAATCAGGATATTGAATACATCATGAATATACCCATGTTTCCAATTCAAACATGTCATAATTATTTTAACACATAATCAAAAATAATATGAAACAATCCAATAGACATGTAAAAACAATGTACAGTAACAATTTTAAAATGAATAAAAGATTTTATCAAAATCATATGAAAAAAAAATTCATGAAGACCATTTTAAGTTGAAATCTATTTTTATTCATCTAATTTTTAATGATAAAACACTTAAAATTTAACAAAAACCCCCTTAGAACATCCCCACTATTACACTACAAAAAACCCACTAAGGTAAAAAAACCATCGATGATAAATACACATACATTAAGCAATCTAAGCCCTCACTATGTTATTCTCCATAATTTATCATCCACCCAAATACCAAAATGATCTATGATTTCCATTTCACTCATCTAAACAACATCCATAAAGACAATCACATCGATATTCTCCCCATCTATGATGACATGAAAGTTTTATGTAAACTCAAAACATTAATATGAAACTATAAAAAGAAGATTAGGGAGACCCCAAACCACCAAAAAATTTATCCCATGGGAAAAATGTAACAATCATGAAGTCCCTATTATTGTGTTATATATTATATAAAAATAAGAAATGGGGGAGCGATGAGAAAGAAACAAGTCTATATAGTAAGTATAAATATGGCCTAAATAAGGTTTCAATGAGAATATTACTCAAGAAACTCATGGAATGGTAAACTAAACAAGTATTTATTTAGAGAAAGAGGTAACTAATTAAAAAAACACCTATAAAAATTAATTTTTCCTTGATAAAAAATTTAAAAAATGATAATATTGTTTATTGGGAAAACTATTCCTTTAAAACCATTAAAAATATTCAGAATACCAATTAAATATTATGAGAATAAATCATCTCTTCGTAACCAATTAACTCATCCATTACCACTCTATCGATGAAACCTATTAACAGAAGGTTAATATTTTTTCATTGACCTTTATTTATTTTAAGTTAAATATGGAATGAAATGATATACACAATGGATATATTATAGATGTGAACATAGGAAAATATTTTTTAACAAAAAATATTTAATACCATTATATATTATTTGAATTACCAATTAATTCTCAAATGATGAATAAAATAATAAACAAAAGGCATACATGATAACATACCCATAATAATTCTTAATTAGCATATATTTTTAGACCATGTAATAATATTAGAATTTCACAAATAATATGAGGAATAACTTATGTCATTTGAAATGTATCAACAAACTCATGATTCACATTGAATCCTGACATGTCTATGGAAGATGGAAATTGTAAGAAATATAAAAGTTTAATATATTTTTAAAACATTATGTTCCAAAAAAGAAATTAGAAATTTTATTTAATAATTTAATTATAAATATATATTATTCATGCTTTTACCAATTACAACTAAACATATACTAACATATCACTATGAAAAACAATGACGGGTGAAAAAAATAATTAAATGAAAATTCATATTAGATACCCATGAAAAAAAAGTAAATAAAAATATAAAAATATTTATAACAACATCCATTCATATTTTTTAAAATAATTATATATGTTTTATTAGGGTTTTGGAAATCATTTTTAGACACATTAAGACCATAACACTGATAAAGAGACAAGGGGGTTAAAACCACCAAAAAATTAACCATAATAAAGATAATTAAACTATAATTCCCAAAAGTGGATTCATATAATTTAGAAACAAATTTATACAACCAATCAAACATAAATATTTAAATACATATATTATAAAATTCAAGAACTAGGTTAAATGCAGATAGGTAACTCAATATGAATTCAAAATAGAAAAACATTAAAAATATCCAATTTTTATAAGATTTATAACTATTGATTTCAAAAAAAATGAAATCCCCATAATAATATTTCATTTAACTGATTATCGAAACAATAGTAACTATATATTATAGATTGTCTAAAATGACCTCATATAGTATGGATACATAAATTCAATGTCATTAAAGATGGATTTCACCATGCCTCAATGAAATACAATTTCATGTATCTAACAAAACCAACAGGGATCGTAGAAGGGAAATGGAAGAGGGTAGAATATATTTAATGGAAAATTTTTACATTAAAACAATGGACAAAAATACTTCTTAGAATCCATAGTCTTATGTGAGAAATGGGGGAATAAGGGAACAAAAATGGAATCTCTCTCACATGTCAACTAAATAGAGGAAAGTGATATTTAGGGAATACAATTTTGTGGTTAAAAAAGAATGTGTGTAAAATCAAATTAATACCCCCTTAAAAACCTAGGATCCAATTGGAACTGTGATTGGTATCAATGAAAGGTTTGGTGGCATTAAGTGTCACTCGACTCTCTGGGGTTAGTTTCTTGGATTTTAGTGCTCTTATTATACATTCCACTTCATTTCTTCCACAATATTTATCTTTTAACACACATCCTCATTAATTATCAAGTCAATAAAATTAAAAATTAAAACTTCTAACCTTTTGAAACACAAGGAAGAATATTCTCACTCAATCGATATCCAAACATTCAGTCAATTCCATTCATTAACAACTCAAATTTCCAATTTAAACCCTCAATGATAACTAAAATCATTAAATTAGGGTACCATTAACTAAAAAATACCTATAAAAGTTCTTTATCCATTAAAAAGAAATTGAGCATGCAATTAAAAAATTTCACTACCTCACTTAATCACCAATTTGGATTAATCATGATTTTGAACATCCTAAAACACTCTCCTTGATTCTAATGTACAACTACCAAAACCAAAATACACTACTAAATACACTAGTTTATAATAAAAAAAATCCATACTAACACCCTTATGGATCTAAAATATAGTGAATCAACTAATTTTAACATTATAGTTATACAGAGAAATATAATCACCAAGAATTTTTCATTTTATACTCTAACATTAGATTACCAATTTACAAAATACATTAATTACAAAAATAGTTTTACAGAATATTACAATAATATTCAAAAATATCAAATCAAATCAATTTCAACCCCCCCCCCCAATATTGAAAGAACCAACTGATTTTATATATCCTTCTTTGATGAAAAATAAATTCATTGTTTAATTTTTTAGAATTAAATATTTCAAAATTGAAAACACATTTAAAAATCACCTACAATTAAAACACAATTTTGTAAAATAGATTTTTATTTACATTTGAAAACACAGAGAAATAATTAAATTACATTTTAAAGGATGAAGAATATAAAATATCTCAAGAATTACATCACTAATAAAGGAAATATATTCATTGAAAATATAAATATACACATAATTGAATCTAATTAATTACATCGATCCGGATAAGTTATTCAGTAAAACATTGATTACCCCTTTAGTTTCTTTTAATTAACTACATACATTCAATAATAATTTTCATATATAAAACATAAATTTCACAATATTTCATAATATATAGGATATATGAATAAATAAAACAAAAAACTCTATGTAGAACCCTTTGACACTTCTTGAGTTCCACCATGTTTTACGTGATATATTTAAAAAAAGCTCACTCAGACCAATTGTCCATAATCAATATTTATAATTACCTAATGACATGTGATTTATCCATAAATAGGTTTATCAAGCCTATTTATGGGTTACTTATCTTGTCTTAATATTAATATATCATGTATAGAATGACTTAGAAAATCCTAAAACACAAATCTAATATAAATTATAATTACCCATCCTTGATCATCCATTGACCCCAAAAAATTTCTTCAAACCCTAGTAATGATTATTATTATCTAATGGAAATAAGAAAAAATTGATAATATAAATCTATCACTGGAAAATGATTTAACCTCTTTAGATGAAAATTTTTCTCACTGTAATATTTTAAAGAGCCAAATTGATTTTTTGAGGTTGAAGTTTTTGTCAATTACTTAAGAAGATGATAAGTCAATGAGTTATTAATTGTGAAAATTTATGAGCTAGTCGGTAGATCTTAGAACATGTTTCATTGATTATCTGAGTTGACACAATGTTTAATATAATGAATGGTGTAAATAATGAAGGAGAAGAGTTCATTCATGACAAGGAGAAGGATTTGATGTTTGTAGAAGGACCCAAGAATGAAAAGAGATTATATTTTAAATTAAATGTTGTGTGGTGTGGATTTTTATTTTATGTGAATAATTGAGATGTTTTATAAAGTGTTGAACATTAAAAAATTAATCACTATGCCTTCCATCTAAGGGGAGAAGCCCACAACTTTGGGAAGACGAGTCCAACACTCATCCGGCTAGTTTGAGATCATAGCTGAGGCACTGCAAGGGCATACCTACAAGAGGTAGAATATAATTGATTTTACACCATGCGGGGTGGAACGACAGAGATGGTGGGTGTAGGAGGGAGCCTACAAGAAATGATATAGGGAGGTACAAAGGAGGGAGAGAATAATTCTGAGACTTTGTTACCACATTTTTTATTATAAATGAGCACTGGGAGTGAAAGAATTTCAATTTGGGATTCATAAAAATTTCATATAATTACTATCAGCCATCCAATGTGTTCAAATGTTTTATCCTGGCCATCTCACCAAGATCATAAATTGTATGATATTATTGATACTAATCTATAATGTTAGATGGGATCAATGAGCTCGTCTTCCTCCGCAAGCATTGTTTGAGAATCTTCATCTCCATAGGAGCCCTTTCGCAATATCATCTGATGCTCTTGCTATGTTGACTAAAGAAACATTGACGTTATATTTTCCTCATTCTATTTTTTATAAAATCTTAGGAGGATTGAAATCTTTTTCTGATTTGTTTTCATCATTTATTAATTTATAAATTTTCAATATACAGTATGAAGAAAATGAGTAAATATTCATTGATGGTGATCTTCTACGGAGCGGGCATCTCATCCATGACTCTCTAAGGATATTTAGGATTGTATATCATGCTTCATTAACTATAAATACAGAATCCTAAACTCGTTTCTATAGCTATGAGTTTGATATATTTCGATTTCCAATAAATTTGAGTCAACGTGAACTCTCTGGTTCGCGATAGACAGACGATTCTTGCAGATCCCATTTTTTTGTAATGTTGATGAAAGAATACATGTTATTTCTATTTGATATAAGAATAATAGAGATCCACATGCCTTAGAAATGTGTTTTACACTATAAAATCAACTATGTGAATAATTGACTAATTTTGTGAATCCAATAATGTAGTGCGATATATCATGCTTATATTCTCCTGGTGTGTGTGAACATGTTTGAGGAACCACAAACTATGTTTAATCACATATCATCTTTTGTATATGTCTATGTATTCACTGTGTATATACTAATTTTGGGTTATTTAATTTGAAAAATTGATCATCCTATTTTTTTCAAAATGGTGTGAACATTGAGTATGCACGATTTAAGTGAGAAGTAATACATAATAATTGCATGAAGTATTTTCATTCATGGAGGTAGTATGGGGAGTCATGAATGATTTGGTTCATTTATTATTGAACATAGATTTAGTAAGAAAACATTTAGGTGCATTTAATATGTGTTTATTGATAGTGAGAAAGAAAATGCATATATGATTTAGTACATGCATGTACATGAAATAATGCTAACATGAAAGTGTGTCTTGTGCATGTTAAATTGTTTTATAAAGTGGGAAGTCCCTTAAATTTATTAAATTCGTGCATGATTTTTTAGGATGTTCATATATGATTTATATTTTATATTCAGTGTGTAGTTATTTGAGACTGATGCTGGGACAATTTTCTATCAATGTTTCAGAAGTTTCTATATTTGATTTCTTTCGGTGTTGAGTGAGGTCGGGTCTTTAGTAGAAGAAGGAATAGCCTTAATAGTGTTGAATTGGGATAGTTTAACATTTACTAGTGATCATTTTTAATATGATATATGATTGAAGTTAATCATAAGACTATACTGAGTAGACTTTAATTATAACAAGGCCCACATATCTCTATATTAGAAGTCATTGGTAGTTAAAGAACTGTTCACTAGTGGTATTCATTGAAGAACTGGTGGGATTTTAGTATAAATAAAAGGATCCTTACAGGAGATATCCCAACTCGAAAGAGTCAATATAATGAACATTGATGGGTTTCTATTCAAAATATCTTATTGGGGGACAATCCACAGAAATCAGTTGTGATTAAAAATTATGAGAGTTTTTCAGTTAGGAATTTCATGATATTTTCTGTATTTGTAATCAAAATACATATTACTAGTATAAATTCTATTTCTAATTTCATATATCTCATTGTGAATTTTATTTCTATCAAACATATATGAATTCTGAATTTGATTATGAAAAAGTAAAAGAGCTGATACAGATTGAAATTTTAGTTTCAATCTCTTTTTGTGCCAATAAAGAGATTATCAAAAAACCCATGTAAAGGAGACATAATAAAGTGGCAAGAAATATGAGAAATCATTTTAATAAAAAATAAGATTTATCAATATCTAAATATATTTAGATATGTAGTATATTATATGTATCATTTAAATCATTTGATAAATATCCTTTTGATGATTATGGTTCAAGTGGTCATGAAGAATAATATTTTGAATCACTCAGTGATTATTAATTAGAAAAAACAATTATCTAAAGTATGATCCTTCTGATGTGGTCTCTTACATATTTTCTTTTATCAAGTGACTATATGATTAAAAGTCAGATCTAGAAATGGAATCTATGGATAAGATGAATCCCTCAAAAATTATGTTTAAAAAATTTAAAATTTACATCCTAATTATTGATGCCAAAGAAGAAGATGTGTCACTTAACAATGAAATTTTATCTTATGATGAATAAAAATTGCAATGAAATGTGTGTGAGAATAATTTTTTTGAGAATGTCCTTATAGATATTATTCTTACACATGAAAAATATTATAAACCTTACATGAATATTAAGGATTCTCAATTAGACATCAAATACACGGATGAGAGATTCATCCTTCCTAAAAACCAAAGAGAATGGTATTTATTGCATTTTAATAAAGGGAATACATTGATCTAAGATGGATTAAAAAAGTCTTGGTGTGAGATGGATGTGACTCAGAATGTTTATATATAAGTGATCTATGCATTTAAGAAACTTCACAAAACCTCTTTGAATGTTAAAGAATCTCATATAGAGGTTAATACAATGATTATTAATGAGATGAATAATTCTCTTCTGAGATTATATCAAATGAATGATGATCATGTTTAGAAAATGAAGAGTCGATGGAAAAAAAACTAAGATTTATTGAAGATGAGAAAAATTTATACAATATGAAGTGTCTTGAAATTGATGTTACATTGAAAAATCTAAAAAAATAATAATGAATTCCCAGAAATAATGTGAAGATACAGTGAAATCCCTTGATGATCACAATAATTCTCTAGGTTTGAAATATCATCAGTTATAGGTCAAGTTTATACATCTTGAGAATATTAATGCTGAATTGTCACAAAATAATTAGATACGAAAAGATGAAAACAATAATTCAGGAATGAGTCATACTTCTGACAAATATCATTTAGGTTGAAATAAGATCTTGAGATTATCTAAAGATAAATTTTATGCAAGCTCACTGAATCAGATAACCCTTGATCTAAAAGATTCCTTTTGTACTAATATCATTTCATTTACATGTACAGGTTTGAAAAAGAATTTTGGACAAACATGGATGAAAATGACTGATGATAAATAAACCATGTCATCAAATATGGATATAAAGAAAAGAATGAATTCTTGATATTTACATGAAGCATAGATGAATAATCATATTATCCAAAAGCAACAAGATTTCAAAAGAAGCCATGTAATTGCAGAAAAGAATAACTCAAGATATTATTTTTCTATTATTGGTGTTGTTCGACATTTTTGTATCGAGCTATTGATTATTGGTACAATATGTCTATTAATGATTATTATTGGTGTCATTCATTTATGGGGTAAAATTAACTGTGACGAAAATTAATGTAGAATTGAGTTATAATTCACAGTTGAAGAATAATCTATACCAGAAAAGATCAAAAAAAGGTAAATCCTCTGACCATTTATTAAGAAAATAAAATGTATAGTGAACAAGCACAAAAACAAGAAAAAATAGTTACATGTCATAAAATTCATACCCCTCTCCAGACCCATGATATAACACTTCCTCTGAAGTAGCTGATTCCCATTCATAGCTATCATAGTGCTTCAAGACCTTCACATATTTCCGTCCGAGATTCATTTTCTCTAAGGATAACAACTCCTTAGAGGATTCCCTAAACAAATACCTAGTTCACACCGGCTTTGGCAAGTCATAAACCTTCTTCATTATTATTTTAACAGGGGGAGTTTCCTCATTTTCATAATTTTTCTTCCAATACTTGACAACATCACTTAAGGAAGGCATGGTTTGAAGAATAATCTTTATATCAATAATATATTCATGTATTTTGATGACTTTTGTGATTATTACAATAGACTGGCCATAGTTATTATGTGTGGTGGTATTTACCAACCATGAGCTATTAATATTATTTTATAGAAAAGATATCACATAAAATTTCGAGGAAAAGAATAAATTAAGATTAATATAGCTTGGGATGTGAGAAATGGAATAATGTTAAGAAAACTATGAATAAAGATACATCCAAAATGAATAATGATATAAATTTCATAATTTTAAAAAGATGATTCTACAATGGATGAAAATTTCATATCATATATTTTTTCAAATAGGTTATAAACACCAATGATAGTGGAAGCAAGCTTCGAAGAAAATGAAATAAACCATAGAAACAAGTAATAAGATTGATTTTGTGAATGAAATTCATGATAAAATCTCTAATTTCATGGGAGGTTTTATAAAATGGAATGTCATATTATTTATGAAGATTCGATTGAAATGTATAAAATTTCTGGTCATATTGATGATAAATGCAGGACACAGGTTTATGGAAAATTAAAACAAATTAAGAACAAAGGAGAATAAAAAATGGATTCTTATACTAAAATTGATACAATTAATAAGGAGTGTACACATAAGAATAAGTAAAAGAATATACCAAAGGAATTTTTAGTCATATTTTCAGAGAAGATTTAATTTTCGAAAAATATTGATTAGGAATAGAAGAATGAAATTACATTATTATCAAATGTGAAGAAGCATTTTTAATCTAGGAAGATTGTAGGGTTGAGAAGAAACACTCAGCCCGGTTTCCCTAATTGAGGAGAATTTAAGAGCCACCTTATTCCCATTTATTTTTTTATTTTTTTTAATTCATTGAATTGAAGGTGAAGGAGATATATAGGGGGATACCTGAATTTATAAAATCATTGAATATCTTACATCTAGATAGATATCAACTATAGAAGATTATTAACACCATGTTATTTATTTGAAACATCTTAAATATTATGAAGAGTTTCTTGGAGTTTATTATTGAAGAATGCCAATCATGATGAAAAGTATTAATTGCATCTCTTAAGGGGGCACACATAAGATCATCCATCTGATATTTATATCTAAATTGATGTCACATTAATATCATAAGTTCTAGTGAGGTATGAATCTATAGATTCTAAAATTGTTAGAAAATTAAATCATGTCATCATTGATGTATGTTGATTATATTCTCTCATTTCCAAAAATAAGAATCTATTCCATAAAAAGGGAGAGACTGATTACATGATGATAAAAGGAAAAATAATTTTAAAGGGTAAATAGATTCTTGCATTTGAATGTTTTCAATATATTTATAGATATGTATATATGATATTAGTTGGAAATCATTTGAACAGACCCATATAAGATGTTTTAGTGATGTTTTTCACATGATGTAAGATTAAAGACAACATTGATGTAAAATTTTATCACTCTTGTTTTCTAAAAAGATCATTTCTTATGTAGACATATATTTTATTAATTTAAGATCTTTTCTAATATAGTATTGGTTCCATCCTTCTCAAAAATAAATCATAAAATATGTGTGAGAAGATGAGAGGATATTCAGATAATTAAAATTTTGGAAATGATAATTCCTTCAAATAGTTTTATCATTGGATTTTTTACCAATATGGGGGAATAGATATCATTGAATTTTATAATGTAATGTGTATATAAAGAAAATATATTTCGAATATTGAATAGAACAATTGATTTTTTGTGGTTGAAATTGTTATCAATTACTTATGATGATGAAAAGTCAATAAGTTATTAATTTTGATGATTTTCAAAATGGTTCATAGTTCTTATAACATGTTTCATTTATCCTCTGTGTTGACACACTGATTACAATTGTAAATAGAGAAATGAATAAATAATAAGAGTCCAAGCATGATATAGATAAGTATTTGGTGTTTCATGATGGATTCATGCTTGATGAGAGATTATATTTTTTATTCATGTTTGTGCGTTGTGGATTTTTATTTTATGTGAATATTTATTTTGTTTTTTAATATGTTGATCATTAAAAAATTAATCACTAATTCAGATAGCTAAGGGGAGTAGGACACACTTGTGGGTGGCCAAGCTCAACCCTCGTCTAGCTATCTTGAGACCATAGATTAGGCGGTACATGGGCATGGCTATTATAGGAAGAGTAGCGACGGACTTCCACCATGCGAGGAAGCACTACAATAGAGGTGGGTGAAGGAGACAACCAACATGAACCAGTACAGGGTTGTACGGGAGAGGGAGGGGAGATTTATTAGCCTTTCTTGTAACATTCTATAATATAAAGAAGCACTTAGAGTTAAGTTATTTTAATATGGGATTCATAAAAATAGCGTATAGTGAATATCAGTCATCTGATGCATTAGATTGTTTTATATGGGACATCTAATGATTAACTGGGATCCTCAACAAAAATATATGACTGATAATCATTTAAGTTGTTCTACAGGATCACCGATCTCATCTTCTCTATCAAGCTTCATTCGAGAAGCTTCTGCTCGATGGGAGCTCCGTTGAAATATCATATAAATCTCCTTCTATGTCGATTGAGGCATTATTCAATGTCTATATTCATCATCTCATTATTCAAAAAATATTTTGGAAATCAAAATCATATGATGATTTGTTCTCATCATTTATCGAAGTTCAAATCATCGCTATACAATATGAATAAATTGAGTATATATTCATGGATGGTGATCTATTTCAGAGTGGTAAGCTCTTCCATGATTCTAAAAGGTTCTCTATGATTATGAGTCAATGTTAATTTCATATAAATACCAAATCCTACATTTTATCCATTATATGTTTGTTTGAGAGATTTGGATTTCCCGTAAAGTTGAGCCATTGTAAATGCTCTTGTTCATAATAGACAGAAGTTCCACCCATGGGCTATTTTTGTGCAATGATGAATAAATATTATATGTTGGTTATATATTCATGATGAATACATGGGATCCAATTTACATTGATAGGATTTTAACACAATCAAATCTTCTCTGTGAATAACTGAGTTTTTTCGATGCCTTTGAGGCAGTGCGATATATATTTTCTGTATTCTCTTGGTTTGTGTGAATGTATTTGAGGAACCCCAAACTGTGTTTATTGATATGTGTATTTCATGAATACATTTTAGAGTGTTTTGATGAAAGGGTTTTTCATTTAATATTATTATATTACCAATTATAAAAAATTTTGATTTTTTTATATCTTATGGCAGGAAATAATGAATTTGTTAAAAAGTAATGAAAAGAGGTTGAAATTTGAGAACAAATAAAAATCACTTCACGTTTATTCTCTTGTGTTGCTACATCAGATTTCTAAGGAAGAATGAAGCAAGAAAAAAAAGGATTATAATGATTACACATCATGCAATCCCATTACACGTTTTGACTTAATCAGAGAAGAAGGTTGATGTTAGGATAAGTCATGAAGTTGATACGCACTATGAAATACCATTACATGTCGTCTTACTAAATTAAAAAGTGTGAAATTTATTTTTATATATTTTTAGAGAAGAAATACGTTGAGATTCATATGATATGAATATTTAAAGGTTACTTGTCGTGAGTCCCAATAATACATCATTAAATGAGTCAATGGCCAAAATCCATTTATGAGATTCATGCGAGATTCACACAGATTAAAAAGTAACAGATGTATCATTTGATCATCATTACATGATGAAAAAACCCATTAGACATAGTGTAGTGGTCTGTGTAGATTCCATCCAATGCATATAAATACAGGTCTTACCTATAGCTGTGGAGCATTAATATCCCGTTAGAGACAATATCTTGGAGCAAGATGTTGCGTCCCCGCAGAGTAATTTCATTCTTTTTATTATACATTTCTTTTCATTCCTCTTTTCCCTCTAAACCTCCATCACCGGGATAAGGGGTAATCCCACCATGTTAATTGGTTATGTAATAAAAGGGTAGAGGTGTGTTGAATTTATTCATTTATTTTATTCATCATTTTGGTTTGTGCATTTTATTATTAAAACTTATAACCACTTACTTTTTATTTTATCATGTCTATTTATAATTTTATTAAAAAAACATAAAATTTCACAATAGGAAACCTTATATAAGGAATGTCCATTTTAGATCTTATGGGAAGTCAATTTTTGACTACTAATTCTAATAATTTTTAATGGTTTGTCACAAGAAAACAAGTCAATTCGTGATACTACAGTTGGAGGATCCCTAATGAAGATTTCACGTAAAGCAAGAAAAAACATATTGGATGAGATGGAAATAAATAGTTTCCAATGGAAATGAGATGGGATGTAGCAAAATGGAGTTCATGAAATAAACAACAATGATATGATGACAACATAATAGAAGTTGCAAAAAATAATATGGACATCATTATGGGACAGTACCAAAAACCCTAAGGTATGCATATTCATGATGAAAACTATACTGAATATAATAGGGGGAATCAATTTCTGGCATGGAGACCACAACAGCAATAATTTCCTATAATTCTTTAATGAACACAAGGGTACCAACAAAAATAAACTCAAGGGAACACATTGACAATCTAGTTATATTCATTGGAATAGACTCTGGTAATATGCATGGATACATATGGTGTTACATTCAAGGAAATAAGAGAAGAATCATCGAACCAAAAATCCACCTTGAGGAATATAGTGTTGAAAATTGGGCAAATTGTTGATCAGATTTTATAGAGACCTAGAGGTAAACTTCTAGGATTCACTGAAGAATGCCAAGTGATAATTTGAAGGTGATATAAGTTATAATTGTTAAGAAAAAATTTGAAGTTGTATAGAATTTTTTTTACAACTACATGTGGAATAAAGATAAAAGATTTTGAGATTAGAAAGAAACAAGTTGTTGAAGATGACGAAGAAGAACCACCTTATGATAATCCAAAGATGCCTTCTCTAGAAAAACGTTTTAAGTAAAGAACAACATACAAAGAGGTATGTTTTTAAAACACATTAAAAATTGAAAATTAATATACCTCTTGTAGATTCTCTCATTAATATTCAAACATATCAAAATTTAATGAAAGAGATGGTAAAAAACAAGAATGAGATGGAAAATATTGGAACCATTCCAGTCACATAGGAGTGTCCTATGTTGGTATCAAATGAGTTACATAATAATCAAAGAGTCCTATGTATATTTTCAATTCCAAAATATATTGGAGATAAAAATGTGGGAAATATTTTTTTGACTTAGGTGTGAGTTTCAGTCATGCTATACACGACATTCAAGAGTTTGGGACTGGATGGACTAAAGCCTACAAGAGTACTTCTTCAATTACTAGATTCATCTATGAAATACCTTAGAGGGAAAATTTAGTAAATCCTAATCAAATTTGACAAATTACACTTCCTCATCGACTTCTTAGTGCTAGATATGGAAGTGAAAAAGAATCCACTCATTCTGGGAAGGCCATTTTTAGCCATAGGGCATGCGCTGATAAAAGTTCAAGATGGGGAACTCTGTCTGAGAGTTGGAAGTGACAAAGTGACTTCAAACATCTACTAGTCAATGAAGAAATATGATTTACAAGAGGAAAATAAGTTTATAGAAATTGAAATGGATGAAGTGGAGGATTTCACTAAGGATGAATGGTAAATAAGCTAGACGCTGTTGTGAATGAATAATCTCAACTAATGAAGAAAGAGAAGCTAAAGAACATGACCACTGCCAAAAGAAGAATGACCAAATACTCTACATTTGAGAAAGGAAAATAGATATGGATGAATCATGATCATCTATTTAGTTCATTTGGATCGAGGAAAAAAGGTTTGGTCGGTCCAATAGAGATAAAGCTAGTTTGTAGATCAGGAAAAATCAAGTTGTTCAAAGAAGAAGGACTAGGGACAACCAACATGAACAAGAAACTTCTAAAAAAATTCATAGACAATGGGGAGGTACAAAATTCTCAATCATCTATATCACGATCTGAATATAAATGAGGTATGGTCGAGCCAATGATGGTAAACAAAATTTCTTCTAGGAGGAAACCATAGTTTTTTGTATTTCTTTAATTTTGGTTTTTAGAGGCATGAATGATTTTTCTCCAAAATATTTCCAAATTCATTGAGATTTTCATATTCCTTAAACTGTTTAGTTTTATTTTTCATGTCCATAAAGACTCAAGGTAGCATCAGGCAGTAAGAACATGTACAAACCAACATTGAACCATCAATTACAAGGGGATTAAGTGTTTAAATTCATTATTTTTCAACACTATTCCCCAGTTAAATTTAATTTTTAAAACATCTAATTTCATTCTCACACCTAATTCATTATTTACTCAAAATAACTATAATAAATGAACTTCCTAGGACCATTTCCATTCCATGTATTGATATTTATTTTTCAATAAATTTGAATGAGGAAAATGGTAGAAAATAATTAGTAGAGATAAACATGTGGAATAGGATTTGACAAATCATCATTTGAGGAGCATAATGATCATTGCAAAAGAAATTTTTCATAGATTTATCCATGCGTTGAATTGTTTATGTTTTATTTAATTGACTTAATTATTCGAGTGCATTTGTATTTGTGATTTTCCCAACCATTCATCTCATTCTTGAGACATCCATTGAGCCAAATACTTCCTATTATTTCTATAAAAATATTTCTTGAGAAACTCAGGCATGTTTTCTTCTAAATATTTCTTGACATCTTATCAAATCATTGACTAGAAAAAATCTATTTTAAATTTATTGAGGCAATCTTTTGTGAATACCATTATCCTGAGACCCACCTTTGATTAATACTTTTTAATCCCATTGAATCCATGAATAGCCTTGTTCTGAATTGAACCATGTTACAATCCTATTTTATCCATTAATACATTTCTATAAATATATTTTCTTGATTATCAAAAAAAGAGTGGGGGAAGTGAAAACTGGTATAAGGGATGGACAGTCTGTAATGAATTAGTGCAGGGGTGATTTTATGAGTCTGGGGGAAGGCACATTCATTGTATTTACTGAAAATCCTCCTAAAAAAACAAAAATAATTGGCGGATAAAAAATTACCATTTTCCAAAACAAAGATTTTCTATTGTATGTGGTTAGGTGATGGATGTAAGATTCATCCTAAGAATAAATTTTGAAAATGGAAAAAATTATCATAGAAAGGAGAAATAGAGATAAAGACAGTTCGATTATATTATTACAATTAAATGTATCATGATCCCACTTTGAAGTTTTTGTGGAAAGAGATAGATAAAAAATTTTAAGGCAGTTATTTAATGAGATTATTTATTGTTATCATGAAAAAATCATTAATGTTAAACTTCCTTTTCTGACTTACTTGATATATATAATTTAACAACCCACCCTGAATCCTTGGAGTCATTTTATCCTTAATAGTAAATCCCTCATGATTAATTGTGATTTTTTCCTTTACGAGGTGGATAGGTAAGATGCCATGCAAGACTAATGTAATTTACATGTTTTTGGGGAATGTGATGAATTTTATTTACATTTTTAAATTGAAAATCAGAGGAAAAATTCAAAGTGAGGTAAATTGAAAATGGAATTCATATTTAAAATGGAATGAAAACTGAAAATGGATGATTGGCATACCGTGGTTGTCATAAATGAGAAATGAAAAATAATTGGTTATATTGTTTATTTGAAAAATGATGCATTGATGAATTCTAATATGTGATTAATGAGAATTTGGTTTTCAATCTAATCATTTTTTTATTGACATTGAATTTAAATCATTATATGGTGAATGCCATTTTTAGTGTTTTGAGATTGAACCCTTTAGGAGAAGGATAAAGTCATGTGTGTGGGTATTTGATACGTGTATTTCATGATTACATTTTAGAGTTTTTTTAATGTAAGGATTTTGTATTTAATTGAATAATATTTACATTTTATGAAGTTTTTGATATGTTTTATATCTTTTGAATGGGAATAAAGAATTTTTGAAAAATTCATGAATGAGGTTTAAAAATAAGAGATGTATTATTACACATCATGTATTCCTATTACATGTAGTGACTTAATCAGAGAAGAAGGTCGTTTCCAGGATTATTCATGAAGTTGATACATGCTTTGAATGAATATTACATGCAATTTAACTACATTACACATAGTGAAATTTTTATATATTTCTTTTTGGAGAATAAATATGATGATAGTCATGGGATATGTTTGTTTTAAGGTAAAACATCATGAGTCTCCTTTACACTTCATGCTAAGAGTTAATGGTCAAAAATCATGTACAAGATTCGTGCGAGATTCATGAAGATTATAAAATGATGGAGGAAACATCAGATCAGTATTACATGATAGGAAAACCCATTACACATCATGTAATGGACTAGGAAAATACCATCCAAAGACTATAAATACTGGGCTTTCCTATAGCTGTGGATAATTATGATCTTTCTGGAGACCATGTCATGGAGCAAACTGTTGTTCCCCCTCAGGGTTCATTATTTATTTTTATTGTGTATCACTTTTAGTTCATATTTCTCCCTAAGCCTATCATCACTAGGATGAGGCATTAATCATGTCATGTTCTTGGGTGATGTAATAAAGGGGGGTGGTGTGTTGGATTTATTTATTTTATTCATTAGTTTTGTTTGATCAATTTATTCATCAAAATTACAGTTACTTTTTTCTTTTATCATGACAATTTATAATTCAATTAAAAAGATGTTTAAAGTTTCACAATTGACTACCCTATAGAATTCATGAACATTTTAACCTTTAGGGGAAGTCAAGATTAAATATTGTATCAAGAAAAACTCGATTCGGTGAAATATAATATTATGATACCAAAATAAATAAGGTATTTATATATTGGGGAGGGGATACCATGACCATTTGATATACATCATATGTGTCACGACCCATCCTCAGGACCTGTGCCGTGACTACCCCAAGCCCTCCTTCCCTAGCCAGGGGCTAGCGACTAGCACCCAAATCGTAAATCCTTATATAAGGGAAGAAATTGCCTTTATGTAAGAAAGAAAACACCACAGAGTAAGAATGATGAAGTAAACACTAAGTAAACTGAGTAAAAAAGTAAGTGCTAGAAGGTAAATGGGCCAGAATACAAAACCAACTAATAGTAAAGTGCAACTGAAATGAGAGTACAAGAGCATAAAAGTAAAGCAGCAACACCGAGCCGTCCTCTGGAAATCCCACATGAAGGGTGGGTACATATAGTCTCCTCCGCTCCTCGGCTCCAGCCATCCGCTCCGTGTACGTCCCTTCCAGTGATCCACCTCCTGGTACCGTCCAGCTCCACGAGCTCCTACCTCGATCAGCGTTGTCTATTTTTTGCATCCAACACAACGTAGTGCGAGCATAGATCGTGTAGGGGTGAGTATTCTCTATTCAATAGGGACCCTGAGACCTCCGAAGGCCTCCCAGAATCCACGAATGAAAAACAACAATGATGAGATACAATCACAAAGTAACAACCAACTCTACTTAGGTATATAACCATACATATACATAAGTCATCAAATCTAGCTCGGCTCCAGCACACAAGCCCATGTACAACCCAGTCCCCAAAGGAAAACATAACCCATTCCACATAGGAAAACATAACTCAATCCACACAGGATATCAAGTCAATGACATCGAAGATAATGATTGAATGTCAAGACTCACCTCACACAGGTATACTTCATCATAAGATGATATATATGATCAGATGTATCCACTGATTCATTTAATTTGTCGGTCCAACATAGGATACACGACCAGCTATGTTGTCGGACCCACAAAGGATACAATACCAGCTACTCTGAAAAACCCACCTAGGATACAATTACAGAGTCTAATACTACCGGACCTATATAGGATACAAGAACAGCAGTCAAGTACTGCTAGACCCACATTGGATGCAAGAACAGTAGACATCGTCGTCGAACCCACGGAGGATTCCAGTACAGTCTTCATCGCAGCCGAACCAACGGAGGATCCCAGTACAGTCGTCATCATCATCGCAGTCACATCCAGCTCTAGGGCTTCCGCACACAGCATGCTCGATTCTGGGAGGGTCTGCTCCATGAGCCAAGGGGGTGGATAAATCAATTGACACGAACTCTGAAGTTGATGTATCCTAATGTTCCATCTCTTCAAAAGGAACTCAACGTGACGGCACATCAATCGGACGCCCGGTCTGAGAGTTATTGGCTTTTTTGTCCAAGGGGCCCGATTGGTTTTTATGCTAAAACCAACCCGACCATAATCCATCTGTGTCCAAACCTCAACCAAATAAATACAAAAGAACTATCTCACTAAGAGGAATCCATCAAAGTCTATGTCACATCAATCGGACAACCGGAGCTCATGTTATAAGCCTTTCTGCTCTGAGGGCCCGGTTGGTTTCGTGTTCTAACCAACCGAGCCATACACAATGTTCTCCTAAAACATGAGTGTAATATATCGAAACGACCGTCTCGATCCAAGGATCACTACTCAACTGAAGGTGCGTCGATCATAGGTGTCTATCCCATGTTAGGGGAGTTTGAACGGATCTGTCCGTAAATAGGGGGTTTGGGCCCAGTCCGACCCGGCCCAATACCCCCTGGGTCGGCCCGAACCGGGGCGACCCAACCTGGGTCAGGGTCTGGCGCGGTTGGGCATGGCCCAGCCCGACCGGCGTGGCTCAGCCCGACCGGTGTGGCTCGGCCAGGCGCGGGGTTCGGCCTTGGGTGGGCGGCCCGACCCAGCGCGGGCGGTCCAGCCCGGTGCGGGCAGTCCGGCCCGGCACGGCCGGTTCGGCCCGGTGTGGGCTCCGTGCGCTGAGAGGACCCTGAAGGGGGGGGGGGGTGCGCTACCCCCTATTTTTTAAAACGGAGGCCCCCACATGGAGGGGCTCACCCTTTGCCAGCCACCAGGGGTTACAACCATTGGACATCCTGGATCTAGCCAGCCGTAATGGCTGGCCGGTTGTGCAGCGCGGGACCTGCTGGTCCCGCCTACTGAAGTCCTGACGGCCGGTGGAGTCCGATCGCCCTTCTCTGCACTTCCGCAGCCCATGTCCGACCGGTGCGGCACGCCGGGGCCGTACCCCTCCACCGCGGCCTGCCCTTCATTGTGGCTTCTTTTGGCTTCACCGGCGCGGTGTGACAGCACCGCGCGCATTCATCGCAGCCCACTTCGGCCGCGGTTTTCTCGTTCTTTCACGGTGTCATTGCACCACGTCTCCTCTATTCCAAACCATATCTAAGATCCATAACAAAGGGGAAGAGGTTCGTCCGTGTTCGTGCGGTCCAACCTTCTCTGTTATTTTGATTACAGGAGGCCAATATTAACGATGAATATCAAATTAATAACGAACGTAAAAACAATCCCCTACCTCAATGTTCTTCGAGGAAGCACGCGTCGCGGAATACGGCATCGCGTGTGAGACTCCATGTACATCGACGAAGAACATCAGTGGAAGAAGTGGCGTCTCCCTTTCATTGATGCGTAGGGAAGATGAATGGCGTGTCGGCGTTCTTCGCGTTCTTTAGCGAGGTAGATGATGTTTTTGAAAGTAAAGAACTCTCCCTCTATAAATTCACCACACAATGAAAACAACAAAAATAAAATAAGGCCTTTGCCTTATTTTATATACTTTGAAAACAATTCAAAACATTAAAAGTTGAATTCACCCAATTAATTAATAATAAGATTCCATAATAAATGGAGTGCTAAGTTGGCATTATTAATGTGGAAGAAGGGTTAAGGGAATTTGAAGTGGTGGGGCTCGTGTGTGCCCCACCTCACAAATATCATATCAAGAAGAGTTTAGGATCAAGTGGTATAATCCAAAATCCCGCACATGGGATTAATTACTTAGAGTAGAAATAAAATCGAAACACATATTTTATTTCACTCTTCAATTAATCCACTTTTTCTAAACAACACCTCTCGAGCAAACACAACTCCAGAAAAGGTCTTCTTAAGCAATTAACAGCGCTGCAATTTCATTTCTACCCTCCGATTTCAATTTTGAGCACCAGATCAAAAGTTAGAAAAAACCCGCTCGTTTGTTCATTAAACGTACCTGATCTAAACTTTTGAAATTGATTCCGGGCACACCGGGCCTCAGAATCAGGTGCTGTCAGAAACTGCATACTCGTAGAATCCCAATGAAATTAAGAATAAAATTTCCTTGAAATATACAGGACATTAAATAACTCCCACCTCAGTTATTTACATCCCTATAAAGATACATCACAATCTAGTGGAACATATGAGGGTACTGAGCACACATCTAAGCCTCCCGCTCCCAAGTTATCTGCTGAAGGTTCCCGTGATGCCACCTGATGCTTACTAGAGGAATCGACCACCCACCTAGGACCCACTCCTGTCGATCCATGATCTCCACTAGGACCTCTTTAAAATTCTCCCCCTCATCGATGTCTAGCTCCCCATGGTTGATTATATGCATCGGATCGTGCACGTATCTCCTCAGGTGAGATATGTGGAAGACGTCATGCACTCGGTGCAACTGAGGTGGTAGAGCCAGGAGATAAGCCACCTTTCATATCCTACTGAGAACCTAGAATTGTCCGATGAAGTGCAGAGATAACTTGTCGCCCCGGCTAAATATCTGTAATCTATGTCGAGGTGAGACTCATAAGAAAACGTGATCACCATCCTCGAAATCTAGTGGTCTCGGCCTCCTGTCAGCATAAGACTTCTGTCGGCTCTGAGCTATCCTCATCCGCCCCTGGATGACCTGGACCTTCTCTGTTGTGGCATGGACCATCTCTGGTCCCACAACTGCTAACTCCCCAGGGTCTGTCCTGCATAGAGGTGACCTACAAGGTCGGTCGTACAATGCCTCGTATGGTACCAACCCGATTGTGGTGTGGTAGCTGTTGTTGTACGCAAACTCCACCAAAGGTAGGTGATCATCCCAGTTGCGACCAATGTTGAGGAAAAATGCATGGTGAATGTCCTCGAGAGTCTGAATGGTCCTCTCCATCTGACCATCTGTCTGAGGGTGAAAGGCGGTGATCAGACATAGTTGCATCCCGAATGCCTTCTGAAACACCTTCCAAAGCCGGGAAGTAAAACGAGAATCTCAATCAGAGACGATAGATGATGGAAAACCGTGAAGTCGTACGATCTCCCGAACTTAGAGACACCCTAAGCTCTCTACTGAGCCCTTCTCTCTGATGGGAAAGAAGTGGGATGACATGTTGAGTCGGTCGAAAATCATCCAAATGGAGTCATGACCTCTGGATGTACGTGGAATTCAAGTCACAAAATCCATATATATTCCATCCCACTTCCACTTTGGGACCTCCAAGGGCTGTACTATGCCTTCTAGTACCTGGTGCTCCACCTTCACCTGCTGGCTAGTGAGGCATCGAGAAACGAAATCTTCCACAACCTTCTTCATACCTAGCCACCAGTGCTGTCGTTTGAGATCCTGGTACTTTTTCGACACTCCTACACATACGGCTAAAGGTGAAGTGTGAAACTCTCTCATCACCTCCTCCTGTAATGCAGCGCGTACCCAGCTACGTCCTCTGAAAAGGACAGTGTGCTCTCCTCCTATAGATAATCCATCTGGTGCATATCCTATGGAAATTTTTGCATTCCGCATCTCACAGTCAACGTCCCCATGTTGTGCCTCTCTGACCCGCTGAAGAAGTGGTGGTGTGACTGTGAGCGACTGAAAAAAGGCTACCTCATATCTATCCACGAAGGATATCTGCAAAGTGGCTAGATGCTCTGTCACCTCTCCAAGTAGCTGAATTCCCGTCCTCCTGCTGAGAGAATCGTCTACTATGTTCCCCATTCCAGGAGTATAGAATATCTCAAAGTCATAGTATAGGAGGAACTCGAGCCATCACCATTGTCTCAGGTTCAGGTCCTTCTGTGAGAATATGTACCTGAGACTCTAGTGGTTAGAAAAGTCTGTAAAGCGCTCGCCCATCAGATAGTGCTGCCACATCTTCAGAGTGAAGACCACTGCTGCTAACTCTAGGTCATGGGTAGCATAGTTATGCTCATGCTACCTCAACTATCGTGATCCATAGGCGATCATTGCCCGCTCATGCTTCTGGAAACACCCGAGTCTGGTCTCTAATGCATCGCAGTAGACTACATACCCTACTCCCTCCTCCTGTAGCCTCAATATGGGTGCACTAGTCAATCTCTTTCTCAGCTCTTGGAAGCTCTGCTGACATCTATCTGACCACACTAAGGGTCTCCCCATCTTCGTTAAAGCTGAATGTGGTGCTGCAACTCTGAAGAAGTCTGCAAAAATATCTGATAGTACCCTGCCAAACCTAAGAATCTTCGCACCTCCGGCATGCTCCTGGGTGGCTACCAAGATAGCATCACCTCGATCCTCACAGGATCCACTACAACTCCCACCTCAGAGATGATGTGTCCCAAGAAGTGGACCTCACATATCTAGAACTCACACTTCGAGAGCTTACCATAAATATTATTCTCTCATAGTGTGTCCATTACAAACCGCAAGTGGTAGGCGTGCTCCTCCTAAGTGGTCGAGTATATCAATATGTCACCGATGATGACTACAACAAATTGATTGCGGTAAGTATAGAATATCTAGTTCATGAGACTCATGAACACTTCTGGAGAATTGGTTATGCCAAAAGGCATAACTATGAACTCATATTGGTCATACCGTCACCTGAATGTCATCTTCTGCACATCCACATCCCAAACTCTGAGCTGATGATAGCCTGACATGGGGTCTATCATAGAGAACCATTGTGCTCCATTGAGATGATCAAAGCGGTCTTCAATTTTTAGAAGTGGATACATGTTCTTCACAGTCACCTGGTTTAAGAGACGGTAATCGACACACAGTCGAAATCTCTCGTCCGCCTTCTTGGCGAACAAAATTTGTGAAGCCCAGGGTGAATCACTAGGTCGAATGAATCCCTTTCCCTGCAAGTCCTCCAGCTGTACCCATAGCTCTCGAAGCTCAGCTGGAGCTATCCGAAAAGTTGGAGTAGATATCAAGGCTATATCGGGGTACATGACAATATAGAAGTCTACCTCTCTTCGAGGAGGTAGTACGGGAACGTCGTCAGGAAAAACATCCGCATACAGATCCACCAAAACATGGAAGCTCATAATCTTCACGTCAACTGCTCCTAGGATGAGGCTATCCAATTGATGAGTGATCGGTTTTCCTTTCCTCTGCATGAGTCCCTCTTGTACTGCAAAGACTCCCTTCTCGCCAGTGAAGGTGAACCTGCCCCCATCAATGCGGACACACCGCACCTTGCGCCTAATACAGTCGATCTGAGCATGAACTGTAGATAACCAATCCATTCCCAATATGACATTGTAAGGCCTCAACGTCTCTATATGAATGTCCCAGCTGAAGAACTCACCTCCTAGAGTAAGCTCACACATCCAGCACTAGTGCGTAATCGTCGAGTCTGTTCCCGTAGATGTCTCTAGCCGTAAGGATCGAGCCAATGGCTTCGTCGGAATCTCCGAGCTCCGAACAAGGGAAGCGACAATGAAATAATGACGCGCCCCTTTGTCTATAAGAACTGCAGCATGGGTGGAGTTGACACATATAGTAGCTCGAATCATCTCAGGTGTGCCGTGGTCATAGTACTCCGCTGCCTGAATCTGAGCCTACCTCTGTCCGCCACCTCTCTGTGGTTGGGGTGGACCTACTGGTGGTGGTGGTGGTAGAGCCTCAAAGCATCGCCCCCACGTACTGCTCGGCCAGCTCCTCTTCCTCGTCCTCCTGCTCCCTGTGGACCAGCACAGTCGAACCTCTACCTCTGCCTGGGTGGTCCTTCAACCGTCTGCTACTTCTCTGCATGGCGGGATGGGCAGTCACAAGCCATGTGGCCCTGCCCGCCAGCTGCATAGCACTGTCTGCTCCCCATAAGTCTGGCTCTGCACCGTGTGCCCTGAACCTCTAAGCCAGTATCCTGAGGTCACCCTTCTGATGGTCTGGTCCACTTGGACCCCTGTGACATTCATAGACTGGCAGCTGCAATTGACTCCGCTACATGCCGCCCTGCGGTAGGTCTCGCTGCTGGTGTAGGCTCAGAAAAAATATCTCCACAAGAAGGGCTCTCTCCAGTACTCTTGACAGTGTCAGAATGATGAGGGAGATCATTGAAGACCTGATCTCATGCCTCAGTCCCTTCTCGAAGGTCTCAGACCAAAAGAATGGGTCCCATACCATGTTTGTGGAATAGTGCAAGAGATCGATAAATCTCGCCGAGTACTGGGATACCGTCATGCTGCCCTGCCGCAGCTGTAGCAACTCTTAAATGCGCACCGCACAGAGGGTGGCTGGAACAAACTCCCAGCGACAGAGTCTCTCAAAGTTCGACTAAAGTAGAGATTCCTCGAGGTGGACCTGGAGAAAAAGGTTGCACCATCTACCTGCTGCCGCATGCAAGAGACTCACTGCAAGGATCACCATGAGGTCATCTAGTGTCCCCACTAACCTAAAAACTTGTACAACAGCCTTCATCCAATCCTTGTCTGCCTAAGGGTCCATCTCCCCACGCAACCTGGGCGGTCTATAACGCTGAAACTCGTGTAGTGCACTAAGGAGATGTGCACTCTCAACTGTTGGGGTTGGTGGCATCGGTGGCTCAGTGGGTAGAGGTACTGTCGGTGCCTCTACTGTAATAGGGCCCTGCACCTAGGCCTCGTTGCTCGGTGGGCTGTCATCTCGCACAAGGCTTAGAACCCTAGCTAGTGGTCATCGTGGGGCCATCCTGAAAAGAAACAGGTGTGCCACGGTCAATACAGTATACCTGGTGAGCTGACACAAGTATTCACAATTAAAACATTAAAACACACATGCAATCAATGTTTTCATGTATTGAGTTGGAAATCAGAATTCATGGTCCTGGTGTATGGATACGTCAGCCTCCGCACTAACACTGGACTCCCTGGACTGAAAACCACACTCAATACCCTTAACACTATTGCATCACATAGAAGAATGATCAGAGTCCTAAGTTCTACGGTAGAACCCACCTCACTCTGATACCAATTTTTCACGACCTGTCCTCGGGACCCGTGCTGTGACTAACCCATGCCCGCCTTCCATAGGCCAGGGGCTAGTGACTAGCACCCAAGGCGTAAATCCCGATATAAGGGAAGGAATTTCCTTTATGTAAGAAAACAAACACCACAGTGTAAGCAAGATGAAGTAAACAATAAGTAATCTGAGTACAAAAGTATGTGATGGAATGTAAATGGGCCATAATAAAAACCCAACTGAAATTAAAGTAAAACTAAAAAGAGACAACAGCAGCAGAAATGTAAAGCAGCAACACTGAGCCGTCCTCTAGAAATCCCACCTGAAGGGTGGGTACAAATAGTCTCCTCCGCTCCTCGGCTCCAGCAGTCCGCTTTGTGTATGTCCTGTCCAGTGATCCACCTCCTGGCACCGTCCAGCTCCACGAGCTCCTACCTTGATCAGCGCTGTTCTTCGTCTGAATTCAACACAATGTAGTGTGGGCATATCCCATTGAGGGGTGAGTATACGCTACTCAGTAGGGACCCCGGGACTCTTGAAGGTCTCCCATAATCCACGAAGGATAAACCACAAAGATGAGATACAATCACGAAGTAACAACCAACTCTACTTAGGTATAAGCCAATACATATACCTAAGTCATCAATTCTAGCTCGACTCGAGCACACGAGGCCAAGTACAACCCAGTCCACAGAGGAAATCATAACCCATTCCACATAGGAAAACATAAATCAATCCACACAGGATATGAAGTCAATCACATCGAAGATAATGATAGAATGTCAAGACTCATCTCACACATGTATACTTCTTTGTAAGATTATAGAGATGATCAGTTGTAGCCACTGATTCATCTAATCTATCAGACCCACATAGGATACAAGACCAGCTAAGCTATCAGACCCACAAAGGATACAAGACTGGCTACTCTGCTGGACCCACGTAGGATACAAGTTCAGAGTCCAATACTGTCGGACCCACATAGGATACAAGAACAGTATTCAAGTACTGCCGGAGCCACATAGGATACAAGAACAGTAGTCATAGTCATCAAACCCACGGAGGATTCTAGTATGGTTTTCATTTTTTTCGAACCCACAAAGGATCCCATTACGGTCATCATCGTCGTCGCAGTCGCAACCAGTTCTAGGATTCCAGCACACAGCATTCTCCAATCCGGGAGGGTCCGTTCCACGAGCCAAGGGGGTCGATACATCAACTGTCATGAAATCTGGAGTTTATGTATCCCAAAGTTCCACCTCATCAAAAGGAACTCAACGCGACAGACGGCGCGTCAATCGGACGCCCGGTCTGAGAGTTATTGGCTTCTTCATCCCAGGGGCCCGATTGGTTTTTAAGCTAAAACCAACCCGTACATAATCCAGATGCATCCAAACCTCGAGCGAAGTAATCCAAAAGATCCTTCTCACTAAGAGGAATCCAACAATGTCGATGGCACGACAATTGAACGTTCGGAGCTCAAGTTATAAGTGTTTCCGCTCTGAGGGCCCGGTTGGTTTCGTGTTTGAACCAACTCGGCCATACCCAAAGTTATTCAAAACCTTGAGTGTAATATACCAAAACGACCATCTCGATCCAAGGATCGCTATGCAACTGATGGTGTGATGATCGGAGGTCTACAGCCCATGTTATGGGCGTTTGAACAGATCTGTCCGGAAACCAGGGGTTTGGGCCCGGTCCGACCCTACCCAATACCCCCAGGGTCGGCCCGAACCAGGGCAACCCGACCCGGGTCTGGGTCCGACCCGACCCATCTAGCGTAGCCCAGCCAGGCGTGGGGGACCGACCCTGATCGGGTGGCCCGGCACAGTGCGGGCGGTCCAGCATGACACGGGTGGTCCGGCCCGGCTCGGGCCGTCCGGCCCAGCGCTACCGGTTCGGCCCGTTGCGGGCACCGTTCGTAAAGCGGAGGCAGAAGGTGTGGGCGCTGCCCCCCTTGTTTTTTGAAACTGTGGCCTCCACATGGAGGGGACCGCCCTTTGGCAGCTGCTGGGGGTTACAACCCCGGGAAATCCCGGATCCGGCCGGCCGTAATGGGCGGCCGGTTATGCCGCGCGGGACCTGCTGGTCCCACCTCCTAAAGCGCTGGTGGCCGGTGGAGTATGGTCGCCCTTCTCTACACCACTGCGGCCTTAGACTGCGACCCCTATCCCACCGGCGCGGTGCGATGACGTCGCGCCCTCCGCAGCGGCCCGACCCGGCCGAGGTCCTCCATGGTGCTCAGGTGGGGCGCAGTGGCGCGGCGGCCCGCACATGGCCACGGCTTCTTTCGGCTTCACCGTCACGGCGTGACGGCACCCCGCTCCTTCGCCACGGCCAGCTCCGACCGCAGTTTTCTCGTTCCCGCACGGTGTCGTTACACCACGTCGCCTCCATGCCAAACCATATCGAAGATCAACAACAAAGGGGAGGAGGTTCAGTCATGTTCGTGTGGTCCGAACACCTCCGTTATTTTGATTACTGGCGGAAAATATTAATGATCAATGTCAAATTAATTCTGAACTTAAAAATAATCTCCTACCTCAATGAAGTTTGAGGAAGCTCGCATCACGGAATACAGTGTCGCGGGTGAGGCTCCGTGTACGTCTACGGAGAATGTCCGTGGAAGAAGCGGCATCTCCCTTTCTTTGACGCGGAGGGAAGATGAAAGGCGTGACAATGTTCTTAGCGTTCTTCAACAAGGAAGACTATGTTCTTCAAAATAAAGAACTCTACCTCTCTTAAATTTCCACACAACGAAAACATCCAAAATAAAATAAGGCATTTTCCTTATTTTATTTACATTACCAAAAATTCAAAACATTAAAAGTTGAATTCACCCAATTAATTAATATTAAGTTTCCATTATAAATGGAGTGCTAAGTTGGCATCATTAATGTGGAAGAGGGGTTAAGGGAATTTGAGGGGGTGGAGCTCGTGTGGGCCCCACCTCACAAATATTCTATCCAGAGGAGTTCAGGATCAAGTGGTCCCAGCCCAACTCCCACACATGGGATATAATTACTTAGAATAGATATAAAATAGTAACACATATTTTATTTCACTCTTCAATTAATCCACTTTTTCTAAACCACACCTCCCGAGCAAACTCAATTCCAGAAAAGGTCTTCTTAAGCAACTACCAGTGCTGCGGTTTCATGTGTCCCTCAGATTTTGATTCTGAGCACCGGTTCAAACGTTAGAAAAATCTCGCTCATTCGTTCATTGAACGTACCCGAGCTAAACTTCAGAAATTAATTCCGGGAACACCGGGCTTCGGAATCAGGTGCCGTGAAAAACTACGTACTCATAAAATCCTAATGAAATTAAGAAAAAAAATTCCTTGAAATTTACTGTTATTTACAATATGGAATCCAACACCAATCATGAATCAATCTCTATTATAAAATCTATATTCACCCATAACCTGAATTGAAAAAATCATGCAATTATTTACAAATATGATCACAACCCAATCAAACTATAGGGCATTGTTTTCATCTTTTATTTTTTAATCCAGACCAACCAAATAACTCTTCTCTCAACAAATTATTGAACGTAATGAATTAAATGATATTAAATTATAGTTAAACTAATTTAAAAATAACTTTGGTATCATCCCCACATTTATAAGTACAATGTTTTTAATTAATAAAATAGGATATTTTTATTATTATATATTCAAATTTTCATAGTATCGTAGGAAATTAACGATATCTAATGGGGATATCAAACTGGCATTATTGTAGGGGATGGTAGCTTATTTGTTTTTGGGATTTCTATTTTTTTATTTCATTATTTTTTCCAATTCCACTTTTTACACTGGGTGTGTTCATGTTTTGAGTTTATATTTTTAGATTTTTTCATGCACAGCTATAACATGCAGTCAAAGGACAATGAAATAATTCATTCATTAAACAATTCAAAACTAGACCTAGAGATTAATGTCACTCCAACCATTATGGGTATTGATAAAACACAGCTCACCGAGGTACTTTAGAATGATTAGGGGAAATAGAAGATGGATGACTACGGGCAGCCATTGAACGTAGGATTACAACCCAGCATCCTAGCACCCTCATCACAACAAATCACTTGGACAATAAACCCTTGATCATCTTAATGATATCAAATAACATTCAATTCACCGGAATTTCACATTATGATATGATCAATCATCTGAGAAGATTCATTGATCTCTGGGATACTTTCCAATTCTAGAATTTCTCAAATGACATGGTATGACTTTGTCTTTTCCAGTTTTCATAATGTTATCAATCATGAGACATGATTAATAGCCTTCAAGAACATTCAATCTCTAAGTGGGATGATCTTTCAATAAACATGCTCACCCTCTTCCTTGCACTATCTATGTTAATGGACATATGGGTAAACATTTTAATCATTTTTCAACATGATGAAAAGTCACGATATGGTGCATGGGAACGTTATGATGATTTGACTCAGAAGTTCCCTCATCATGTAATAGATATGTGGCTACTAATTAAAAAAATTTATAAAGGTTTTCCATAAAGAAATAGGTCAATTATCAATGGTTCAACTCGAATATCCTAAATGAAGAAATTACCAAAATCAAGATACAACATATTAGACGTGATGAAAAGAAATAGTTTCCAATGGAAATGTGAAGTCGCATAGTGGAAAGGAGTTCTTTCATTAAACAATAATGACCGGATGGTAGCTTAATTAGAGTCACTAACCATGAAGATGTTAATACTAAAGGTTTGAGCACCAAAACTCCCATGGTATGCATAGTAAAGATGAAAATTTTTCTAATTATAGTAGGGATAATCAATTTCAGGTCTAGAGACCACAAAACATAGTGTGAGGATTTCAGAAAAGGCCACATGTTACCAATAACTATCACTTCAATGGACTACACTGAAAAGGCGGGTCCATTTTTTTGAATATACGATCGGAACATTCATGGCTGCTTATGGGGCTTCACTCAAGGAAATAAGATAGGGATCATTGAACTAAAAGGCCACATTGAGGACTCTGGAGCTGAAATTTGGTGAAATTGTAGTTCAAATTATAGAGAGACCTAGAGTTACACTTCTAGGATTCAGTGAAGAACACCCACATGAATATTTTAAGGTTATTGATCTTATAAGTGTATGATGAAAAAAGGAATATGTATATATTTTCTAGGAAGGCCACTAGTGGAAGTAAGAGAAGAGGAAGCTGAGAGTATTAACAAATAAGATGCTGAAAAGGAAAATGAATAACTACCATTGTTCAAACCAAATATTCCATTTCCAAACCAAAAGGTTCATGTAAATAACAATGTGCAGGGATTTAAGTTTATTGAGCACTTTAAAAAATTTAATATTAATATACGTTTTTCATTGGATCTTTCGGACATGAAAACATATGAAAAATTTATAAAATTGAATGTAACAAATCAAAAGATGTTGGAAGATAGTGGAACCATTCCACTAATTCTAGAGTGTTTGAAAGTGGAATAAAAAGACATTCCTAAGAAGTAATGAGAGATAGGTAGATTTTCAATTCCCATATTTATTAGATCTAAAAAATGTGGGAAATATTTATGTGACTTAGGTGTGAGTGTCAATATCATGTCGTACACAACATTCAAGAGTTTGGGAATGGATGGACTAAATCCTACAAAATTACTTCTTCAATTAGAATATTCTATTATGAAATCCCCATGAGGAGTCATCAATGAAATCGTAATCAAATTCCAAAAATTATACATCCCCATAAACATCTTAGTGTGGGATATAGAAGAAGAGAAGAATCTTCTCATTCTTGGAAGATCATTTTTAGCCACTGGGCTTGCACTACTTGATGTTCAAAATGGATAACTCTGTCTATGAGTTTGAAGAGATCACATTAGTTTCAAAATCCACTAGGAAATGAATAACTAGGACGTGTAAGAGGATCACGAGTTTGGTGAATGAGAAACAACTAATGTTCATGATGTCACTATAGTTGAAGAGGTACATGAGCCATATATTGTTGTGAAATAATATTCTCAACTGAAAAAGAAATAGAAGCTAAAGAAAAAGACAAATAACACTAGAAGATCAATAAATTCCACTATATTTGAGAATGTACAACAGTAATCAATGATGCATGTACATCCATTTAGATCACCAGTATTGATGAAAAGGTTTTGTGTTGGTCTTATGAAGATAAATTGAGTACTACCATTAGGATTAATCAAGTTGTTCAGTGAAGGAAAGGGGATAAATTACATGGATAAGACAAAATTGAGACTTACATGGTCCTTAAGGAGGTATAAAATTTTCAATCATCTGTCACATGAGCTAAATATGAAAGAAGTAAGGTTTATACAACGATGGTAAACAAAAGCTCTTCAAGGAGGCGACCGATTGTTTTCATTATTTTCTATTTATAGAGTAATTCATTCTCTTTCTCCAAAATATTTCAAATTTTATTGAAAATGGACAATGATTTCAACGATTTTTTTAAAATTTGTAGGGCCATCAAGACTCAAGGTGGAAGAAGACAGTAAGAACATGTACATCCAAACATTGATGAATCAATGTAAAGGGGATTATGAGTTTAAATTCATTATTTTTCATTTTTATTCCCACATTTAATTAAAATTTTAAAACATACAATTTCATGCCTGCACATAATTCATTATTTATAGAAAATAACATGGATAAATAAACTATATAGGGACATTACCATGCCATGAATTAAAAAAATAAATATATTTTAATGAGAAAATTGGGGAAAATAATTAGTTTACATGTTGATTAAGATTTGAAAAATCATGAAAATAGGATCATGTTGATCGTTCTAAATGAAATTTTTCTGATATTCGAAAATTATATGAATTTGTGATGATTATATTCATTGATTTAATTATTCATGTAAATTTCCATGAGCTATTGTATAAACCATTCGTCTCATTTTCGAGACATCCACTGACCCAAATAATTCCTATTATTTCTATAATTATATTTCTTGGAAAACTCAATCGGGTAATCTTTTATAATAGCTTGACAACTTATCAAAGCTATAACTACACCAAATCACTTTTAAAATTATTGATTCAATATTTTGATTAACACATTATCTTGATACCCACTTGGAATTTGTCCTTTTTATGACCACATAATCCATGAAAAGCCTTGTTAGTAATTCAACCATGCTATTAGCCTATTTTGTCCTTTTCTTCATTCCTCAAAATATTTTTGTACGATTATTCAACATAAAAGTTGGGGAAGTGGAAAATTGATGAAGGGATGGATAGTTTTAAATGAATAATTGTCGGGGAGATATCAGGAAACTGGGGGAAGGAACATTCATTGTATTCATTTCACACCCTCTTGAAAAAAATTGAAAAATTGAGAGTGAAAAATCATAATTTTCCAGACCGATGATTTTTTATCGTATAGGGTAAGGTGATGTATGTGTGATTTTTCCTAAGCATAACTTTTGAAAAGGAAAAAAATATTATAAAATTAAAAAAAAATTGAGGAAAATAGGTTGATTTTATCATTTCTATTATATGTACCATGGGCCCACATTGAGATTTTTGGGGGAAAGAGAGAGATGACATTTATAAAGGGAGATATGTTTTGAGATTATATTTTTATCATGTAAAATAATTTAGAGTTGAGCCTCATTTTTGTGAATTAATTGATTTACTACATTTAACTATATACATTTAATCTTTTATTCATTTGATCATTAATTGTAAATCCTTCATGATTAATTGTGATTTTTTCTTTATGTGTTGGAGATTTTTGATTCATTAAAAGCCATGGTATGTTATATATATTTTAGGTATGCTTTAAATTATATTTACATTTATACTACAAAAATGAGTGAAATATTCAGAGTGAGGTAAATTTCAATTTGAAATCATATTTATAATTGTTTTAAATATAAAATTGCGATATTGACAAGGTTTGTTTATTTCGAATGAGAAAAGTAAAATACTTGGTTAGCTTGTATCTACGAAAAATTATGTGTTGATGAATTCTCCTATGTGATGGTTGAAAATTTAGATTTCCATTTGAGAAAATATTTTTATTGAAATTTAATTTAATGTGTGGTATGGTGAGTGTCCCTTTTAGTTTGTTTAGATTGCATTCATGAGGATAAGGATAAAATCTTGTGTGGGGGTATTTGATAAGTGTATTTTATGCATATATATATATGAGTTTTTTATGTTATTATTTTTTATTTAATTGAATAATCTTTTCAATTTTATATTGTTATTAATTTTTTTCCCTAATGGAAGGGAATAATGAAATTGTGTAAAAATAATGAAAAGAGGGGGAAATTGGAAAAAAAATTAACTTCTCACCACTTTGCTTCATTTGCATCGTGACACCAGATTTTTTATGGACTTTGAAGTAGGAAAACTAGGAGAAGAATGATTACATGTCATGTATATACTATTACATGTCATGACTTAATCAGAGAATAATGTCACTTCTAGGATAATTTTTGATGTTGAAACATATTGTGAAAGACCATTAAATGTCTTGTAACAACATTTCTGGTTGTGACATTTTTAGAGATTTTTTTTCGATAAGAAATATTTTGAGATTCATGGGATATGAATATTTAAATGTTTCACATCATGAGTCCCCATTACACATGGTGAAATTAGTCAATCGTCAAAATACACATACAATATTTGAGTGAGATTCACAAAGGTTCAAATATCAGGGAGGTGACATTTGATCAGCATTATAGGACATGATAACCCATTACACATTGTTTAATTTTCTCGACATATTCCATCCAAATCATATAAATACAGGGATTTCCTACAGTAGTGGAGAATTAAGATCCCACCAGAGACCACGTCTTGGAGCAAGACACTACGTCCTCACCATGTTATTGTTTTAATTATTCATTAATTTTATTTCCCCTTTCCGCCTAAACCTATCATCACTAGGATAAGGGGGTTATCCTGCCGTGTTCTAGGGTGATGTAATCGAAGGTGGATAGTGAATTTGATTTATTTTTTTATTTTATTGATCAGTTTGGTTTTTTCAATTTATTCTTCAAACTTTTAATAAATTTCATTTTATTTTATCATGACCATTGATGATTTAATTGAGGAGGGGATATCATGATTGTTGTATCTACCAAATCTTGACTCCACAACCAATATAGTGTTAATATATAATCTAAAATCCAATTACAAACAATCCCTAAAATTTCAAAACACTAGTATGGTTTCTAAACCTGATCACAACCCAATCAATATGTTGTACTTTACTTTATCTTTCTTTTTTCAATAATACCCAACAAAAACACTCTTTTATTATGGTTTTCCTAAACTTAATAGAATTAATATTTTTTCACATTTTAATTAAACTAATTTCATTTTCATTTGGGGTTCAATATTGAACATACCAATACAGTGTTTTTAATTATTCAAGTAGGATATATTGAGTTTTAGAAATTTGAATATTTATGGTACCATTAGGAATTAACGACATCCAACAGGGCTATCATTTAAACACAAAACATCTCATGTACACTGACATATAGGCACTATATCTATACCTACATGGGTTTTTTCATTAGAAGAAGTGAGCATCCAGTTTTGTTCTCAAATGTTGCGAATAGTGAGTATGCATGAATTATGAAAGAGGTATTACATAACTATTGCATGAAGTATTTTCATTCATGAAGGTGCTAAGGAAATTGATACATGATTTGGAACATGAATTAGTGAAGATAAATTATGTAGGAAAACCATGTTGCGAATTCAATTTTTGTTGGAAGATAGTGAGAAATCAAATGAATATGTTACTTTTTACAAGCCTTTACAAGAAATAATGCATGAGTGAAAGTGTGGCTTATGCATGATTAATTTTTTTATAAAGAGATAAGGCCTTTAAATGTATTAAATACATTCTTGATGTTTGGGTTAGTGACCATATGATTTATATTACATATTCAATGTGTAGTTATTTGAGACAGAAGTCAGGGTAGTTTTCTATCAGTGTTTCAGAAGATTCTATATACAAGTCTTTTAGTGTTGAGTGATGATGGGTATTTAGTAGAAGAAGGAATATCTAGAGTACTATTAAATTGTGATATATGAAAATTTACATGTGATCATTTTTAACGTGAGCAAGTATTACAGTTAATCAGAAAATTATACTGAGTGGACTTGATATAGAAAAAGGCCAACAAATTACTGCATCAGAAGTCAGTTGTAGTTGGAGACCAGTTCACAAGTGGTATACTATGAAGAACTGGTGGCATGTCATTATAGATAATAGGATCTTTTTATGAGATATCTCAACTTGTGGGTGTCAATATAAAGAACACTGGTGTAATGAAACTCTAAATAACTTGAAGGGAGACCCTCCACATTAATCGTTTGTGATCAGCCATTACCAGAGATTTCCTATCATGTATCTTGGAAAATTGTATATATTTTTTTATCACATTACATTTCACTGTTGGAAATTTTCTGTCTTTAGATATACCAAACACAAAAAGGACATATTCACCTACGTTGAGAGTGAACATTGTAAAAATACCATGTGTTGTGATTCCTTTATTTTTTTCCTTGCATGTGGTATAATTGTGTTTGTAAATAGAGAATATATTTTCTCTCTAACAATTTTATGGGATAGAATTAAAAAGGAGTGAGTGAGAAAAAAATAAAATTTTTTAAAACATGTGTAAACTGATTCCCCCCCCCCCTCAGTGTACCTTCATGATCTACTGGGCACTTCAAATTCGACTAAAAACATACTTGAATCATCTATATGTTATAAATTTATAAATTTAAACTTATTTACTATGGTATCTTCTATACCTATATAATTGTATAAACTGACATCTTTAGGAATTCATCCAGATATAAAACATAATTATCTATACATATACTATACTATATACTCAATTATATGAAACTTAAAGGTTTTGATATTCATAGAATATATATTTCCAATGATGGCTTCCCATGATCCAATCCTGCATGAAGATTGATCCCAGAAATAGGAAATCAATTTGTTTAAAATATATTTAAAACATTTAAAAATTTTCATGTACCTATTCACGCCTCAAATAATAATATTTAATCTTCATTTCTATTGACGTGCACATGAATGGTTTTATTATGAAAGCATGATAGTAAATATCAAAGATCTCAACTAAAACATGTAACAATTAGGTGTAGTAATTAAAAACTTTCTAAAACATTTACATATATATTTTGAGAATTTTGAAATAAAAAAATCATATCAAGAAAAATAAAAATAAAACATCATAGAATAATTTCCATAATGAATAAATCGTACAATACTAGTATCCAAACATACATCGATCCACGCTCATAATCCACAATATATGAACCACTATTTCAGGAGGTTCCACAAAAAATATGGATACCTGTCCACAAATAGAAAAACTCTTCACTATGGAAAAATAATTATCCACTAGGGGATAATATACAAGTTCCCAAGGAACCTCTATATTTGGAAATAAAATAAGCTTTTATAACTTGAGGTTGGTCCCCTTAGTACCCATCTCACAAAAAAATGAGTATAATAATTGGAGATGGTTCCCCTTAGTAATTATTCCCAAAAAATAATTTATAACCATAAGTGGAGTCCCTCGATATATAATATTTATATATAAATAGATATAATTTCTATGTGGTGTATGAATTCCCATGGGTAGAAGGTGTGCCCATGGCCAACCATTATTAAAATCACCCTAATGAACTATCCATCATATACCATCTCAATAATATTTGATAACATAAGTATAAAAAACATGGATAAAAATAAGAAATCGTAATATAATGATATGGAACAACTTTTAATTTTCTATGATTTCTGTATAAAAAATTTATAATAATACTAGTAATATTAATGAATATATTCATATTACCACTCTCATTCAGATACATAAAAAACATGTGAATAATTGGGTTATTGCAACAAATATGGATGAACCTAAGTCTACGGGTCAAAAAAGACATAAGTAGTTTACCTAATTTTCAGGAATAATGTGATACAAATTATGAATCATGTCAAAAATAATATGAAATAGCTATTGTAAAATATTTCAAATGGTTTAATCAAATTAATTTGAAAAATAATAGATTATGAAAAACAATTATAAGATGAAACCACATTACATTCATAATACTACACATTCAACCAAGTTAAAATTTAAAAAACCCTTAGTACCGTCCCAATATGATAATAGAAAATTCTCAATAAGATAAAGAAATTATATTATTAAAATATGCAAATCTTAAGAATCCCATGTCCTCATCAAGGATAACAAAAATATATCACGTACCCCACATGACACACTCTCTAGGATTTCCAATCTACAGACCCAAATATATTCTCTAAAGATAACTTCATGGATATCCTCCCTATCATTGATTTCATGGAAGTAAATCAAGTAAACTGAATGTAAGACAGAACTAAGAAAATAAGAGGTAGTATATCTAAAATAACAAAACGTATCAACCCTAGGATAAAAAATTACCCACAAACATGTTCAGAGATGAGTACTAAACATTCTAGAAAACTAATAAATGAGGGTGGGATAAAAAATAAACCAATACAAATATTCAATGAAAAGAGAAATAAATGAAAGTGACAAAGAGAAAAATATATAATACTCCTATGGCATGGTAGACTAAATAACAATTTAATATACAAACGTGTAATCTTATTAAACAATTAACAATACATAAATTTTTTTCCTATTTAATGTTGTTATAAAAATGAATATTTTTCATTTAAAACTATTCCTTTTAAAACCATTAATACCTTTTAGGACACCCTCTAATATTATGATCATAATCTCCAACACATTAACATAATTGTTACCATGCCACTGATGCAACAACGTAACTGAATGTTATGTGTTGTTATTTGATTGTAATTAATTCATGTTCTATATGGAAATAATTATCAACTTTACATTTCTATTATTAACTAAAACTAAATGAAAATATGATTATAAAAGAATTGTTAATTCTATTAGCGTTTATTTGATGAAAAAATAAATGATCACATGAGGAATGACATATATAATTGTAGGCATGGATGATTAAAAAAGATAAGAAATATGTATCATATTCAATTTTTATATTTGGTAATGAAATAAAAATTTCAAAAGTAATCTCATGCATTTATCATGTCATTAGAAACATATATGTAAAGTCAGGATTCACATGGATGTATGCCATGTTTATGAAAAAAGAATATTATTACAAATCAACTAGCTTAATTGAATTTATATATCTTAAGAACCATAAATTAAATGATAATTTTTTCAAATATTTTATAAATAAAAACCAATAATAACACTTTTATTAATAACATATCAGTAAAAATATGATGAATAATTAAAACAAGAATATATTTTAAATTTAAATAATATTACCACGAATAAACATTTAATTTGATTTTATAAAATTAAATGAAATATTCTATTCATATTTACAACATAGTCATTAATGTTTAATTAGTATTTTAGAAATTAATTGGTAGATAAATTCGATGAATAACCCAAATAATGATACAAGAATTTTTTCGACAATAACCAAATTAACCACAAGCAATATCATCAATATTTAATTGTCAAAAGGTTGCTACATATAATATATAAACTAAATTCTATAACAAACTAAAGTAAAAAATAGTTCATAAATAATAAAACTCCAAAACTATGTTAAAGGTTCATAGCTAACACAATATAAACTCTTGATGCAAAAAACAACCAAAACACCTAATTTTTTGAACTTAGAATAATGGAACTTTCTACCCAAAATCAATGAAATCTCTATAATTATTCATCCTTCAGAAAATTACCCTCAAAATACTTACTCGAATATTGTAAAAGTACTACATTAACCTATCCTATCTAGGATAATAAAAATATTTATCATAAAATATGGATTTCACCATGCCTTGGTGAAATAAAATATCAAATCACAAACCAAATAAAGAGATATTGAAGGATATGATATAATGAAGAAATAGAGAATTGATAAAGAATATTTTTGTTGAATATGAAAAATAATTCCCTCATAGAAACCATGGATTCAAGAGATATATGTGTTAGAAAATGAACTAAAGGGAAATTTCTATAACATTTTTAGCCAACTGAAGGAGAGTAAGCCTAAGTGAGACATGTTTTGGGTAAACAAAAAGGGGAATCACTACACACTATTTTGATTAAGAGAGTTTATAAATGGATAAGGTTCGATCCGACAATCACTCCCTCAACATATATCACCAAAAACTACATCATGATAAAGATCACATAAAAATTGGACACATAGGTCACTCACACTGACTATGTATAAGATTATACCACAAAAAACCTGTAAGGACAATTTAATTATTATTTACTATCCATGAATAACTATCGATATTCATCATAATATTCAAAATGATTTCTCTCCCTATTTATAAAACAACAATTTCTTCCCCCTTGATACAAATATCTCTAAAAAGATTCTCACATTAATATAAAAATATCATCAATTCAAACTTCCCAATTAATCACCTTTTAATTCCATGTGTAATATTCTAATTATGCATTTAATCAATCCATTATAAATTAATTATCATCATAAATAATTTCCATATTTCATCCTTAATTTCAATCACCCTAAATCAATAAATATCACCAAATTTATATAATCTAAGTCTATATAACACTTGTATGATGTGTTATTACTTCATCTAGATACCCAATCCTAACAAACTTGAGATGTATAGTTCAGAATACTCAAAAACAATTTCTATTTAGTAATTTTTGAGATAAATACTTATAATCACCACTATACTATGACATTTACAAGAAAATGATTCAGCTATGTTAACTCGTTAGCTAGAAAGAATTTACACCCATAGCTAGATCTAAGATATTTTTCATATTTTCCACTAAAAATGCATTTTCCCATGCTAGGAAACATCCTAGTGGTTTTGTATAGGATTACTCCAAAAAACAATGGCACACTATCTTGAATGGTCGTACATAACTACCCATTTCCAATTTCATCCACAAACTAGAATATGTGACACATCATTCACCATGATTAATGAAAAAAATAAAATCCCAATTTTTATCAAACCACAACTTCATCAATTTCATAACCCATGTTCTGATGGACAATACAATTTTTTTCTAGAAAACCACCCTCCATCATTGTGATAGATTCAAAAATCCAACATGAACATTATAGCCATGAAACGTTCCTCACCTATAAAACATGGTATGTTCATTAATTAATAAAATATCTTTCTAACATTGAAAATAAAATTTTATGATTATCCGAGCCTCATACTATTTCAAATGAAATTCATTTTTCTCATCTTGTAATAATGAGAGACAATAATCCTAAAACATATTCAAACATTTTAGATTATATTCAAATATTATACAATTCTTCTAAAAATATCCACTTTTAATAACTTTGGCAATAACATTCTCCCACGTTGTGTTTTTTACAAAAAAATAGTTTCTAAAATAAAATTAAAACAGTGATAATGTTCAAAACAAATATGAATAAAAAAACTCAACCATCACATTTATTCTATGTGAAAAATTTCCAATGTAGAAAATAAGATTTAATGTGATATTTTTATACCTATACATACTTATACACATAAGTCCTAAGAAAAGTCTTGTAAGACAATGAATCATATGAATTTTACCTTAATGAAACTCCACAAAATCATATATACCCCATTATTAAAGGATATAATCTCCTCTTTGAGATAATAATAACAATCTAACACCAAATATAGACCTATCACTTAGATAATAAATTATTTATAACCCATTTACCTAATTTTTTACCCCTTTAAATATAAACCCAAAGGGTAATACCCTTCCATGTATGAAAAACCATGGTAAATATTAAAGGAATGCATATGGAGGGGACTTTATAAACCTCCCTATGCCAAACATATATGATTGGAAATTAATATTCAATTGATACTCCTTAAATTTTGATGAGGAAAATGGTTTTCTAAAGATATCAACTACTTGTTGATTCATTCATATAACTTTTTCAATGATAAATCGTTCCTCCAACTCTTATTGATATAAAACTACATCTAGATAGACTGAATACATGAGTGTTGTAATAGATTCTGAATCAAAGAAATTGCACTTTTATCGTCGAAATATACCCCTATATGCACTTACACCTCTTAAATAAGATCTCCCAATTGTGTACTTATCCATTTCTGTTGTGTAAAACCATTTATCACTAAAATATATTCTGTTTTATTTATAATAAAATACATATTATATCTCTTCTTGGAAATACACTGAATAAACATGATTCCTAAAAATAATTCTCCTCCACGTTTTAACATTCTATCTACAACATCTCCATTAATATTAAAATTTAAATATGACATTAAATTTTAATATTTTAATGCTCTATGTACAAATGAATAATTAATATTTCCTTAGACACACCCTATGAATCATTTAATATTAGTAATATTCTAATCAATTAGTTTAATATGAAACTAAGACACTAATAAGATGATATTGAAAATATCATATCTCATTATTTTAAATTAAGATAAGATTCCAATACTTTTATAATAAATTATAGTATTTATATCACTTATATCCTTGTTATTACCATGTTTGATTCAAATAGGGAATATAGATGAAATAGATTTAAATTCTTGCATCTCAATCTTACTTAGTAGTTACATTACATTTTTATTGTAAAATAAATGTGTATTTTTTTGTATGATTCACCTGTCACCTCATAAAATAAGTATACTCAATGATAATTGATATCTCGAACTATGAACTCCTAAATTATTTAAATTATTCCTCTAATTTCACATTACATCTACCAATGATAACATCATTTTTATAGTAATGTGTCATGAATTATATATTCCATTGATTATTTCATACGGATGTCAAAATCAATAAAACCTCTCCAGAATTATGAGTTCATAAAATAAGAATCCAATTGAGCATAGCAAGATCATGGTGTGTCTTGTTTAATCCTAATATATCATTAGTTAATTAGAAAATATTTGATTCAGAATCATAAATTTGAAAACCCGCATGTTGTTCAATTTGGAGTTAATCCTTGAGAACTCTATTGAAGAATAATTTCTTCATATCTATTGGATAAACCATGAAATTGCATTCAATTATTACACATAAGAAATTTTGAATTAATTAAAGTATATTAACTAGTGAAAATATTTCTTCCATATTTGACCCCAATTTGGTTATATCATTATCACACAAATATTGGATTGTTTTGTATTACCTTCACATGCTTGTAAAATTTAGTTTTGATTACTCATTTAGTTTTGATAAAATTTTGATCATTTTACCTCTTCAAAGGTACCCATTTCTAATTTTTCTCTTATATAACTCTTAATTTGTGTTTTAATCAATGATTTATAATTTTCCAATTATTTAAATGATTTTAGTTCCACATATGGTAATAAAATAGTTTGACCTATATTCCTTATCATTCATGTTTGATTTAAAGTAGATTTTTTCAACAATAATATTGGATTCATTATTTTTTAACTATTTATTCATCCTATGTGTCAGGGATTGATTCTATTAAACAATAACTTCTTCCTTAAATTTGAGCATAAAATTATAATTAATTTTTTAGGGTTGAGGTCCTATAATATGTTAGAAATTTTTTTCTTCTTTATCATATGTATCACTCAAATACAAATTTTCACATCTATTCCCATCATTCTCTTTATAAATTTAAAAATTATTTATTTAATTTTTTTTAAATGATCATTAATGAATTTATTGTATTTAATCTTGGTGGGAAGACTAAAAACACCCCTTCATTTGCTACATCCTAATATTTTACATGATTTACCTCCTTATACCATATATAGAAATTAATTCCAAACATCCATAAAATATTTATGTTTTATATTCCTTATATGATATATTTTATAGAGTGTATTATCATATTTGAGACATAAGAAATCATAGTTTTAAATATACAACACTACATTAAATAAATCCTTACAATAATATTATCAACCTCCACATTCTATAAGAAACATTTTTACACTATATTTTTCTATGGGGTAACATATTTTATCAAATATAATATTTTTTGGAGTTCTCATTGATGAAACATAATTCATGATTCAATTATTCTATAAACAATTTCAACCTCAATAGAAATTTAATCTGTTCCATTACTTGGTAAAAATGTTTAATCAATATTTTAGTTTCATTTCTCCATAAAAACCTCATAGTATATTATACCACCTTAAATTTGGTTTTAATAAACATAATAATCTGATACTATTATAGTAATGTACAAAAAGATAAAATATCTCTTAACTCATTGTATCAGATATATCACCAAAATTCCATCATTGATATGTACCGACATGAAAAAGTTATATACTAGTTTCTTGTTTGAACTATATGAATTACTCACTATATTTATATTTATTAAATAATTATATTTATTCTCCCTATTAAAATTAATATTAGGAATTTATATCACTAGTTTTATCTTTGATATATTTTAATAATTATTTGATAGTTTTAGTGATCAATCAGTTGATTAGACAAACCATTATCCTATTTAGCAATGAGTAAAAAAAATAATTCCCCTTTCAGTCCACCTAATACATATTTTTATTTCATCTCTATCCTTTCATCATATAATTTATAAACATTACATTAAATATAAAACCTTTCTAATACAATGTAACTTTTTTTCTCGAGTTATATAATTGAAATCTGATCAAGATATTTTGTTAAAGTCCATCCACATAGATCACATACACGTTTTTTAACTCATGACTATAAAGCCTCTCATTACGATCCCTTTTATTTTTAGAGCTCCATCATTTCCAAAATAAATGGTTTGATCAATATGAACCTTGAAATTTTTAAAATAATTCATATTCCTATTATATGGGATAAACACCCACTACAAAAAAGTTATGTGTTTCCATTATATATATCTTATGATCTGTTTAGGAAAGGATACCCTTTAATTTTTCCCGAATGGCCCAAAGGCCTTCATTTTTATTGATATTTTGAAAAACCCCCTTTAAATGGATGAGGGGGAACCCTTACAAGGCCCGTAGGCTCAAAGATTATATGGCCCGTAGGCATAGAAGATTACATGACCAGAAGGTCTTAGGTAATTCAACCAGAATATCTTCAAGGAACTGCCCCTCCCCAACATCTACATCATGATAGTAGCTCTCCACCTTCTCAAATCCATACTCTCTCATTCGAAAAAATCCATTGGGATCTACTTTAGTGAGTGCACCTGCTCTGAATCCTCTTCCGGGGCTACTTCTTTTTGTAGTGTGTTTGGGGAAACTACATGTCTCCCAAAGAACGTGAGGTGGACCAAAATCCCTACTGACCTAACGGCCTGGGTGGCCTGAAATCCTTATGGACTCCAAGCCCAAATAGGTGGCCCAAGGTGAATAGTTACAGCTGCTACAGTACAGACTAGTTCCCGCTACAGTAACTGCTACAGTATCCACATAGTTTAGAGTTCTGCTACAGTAGCTGTACAATGTACAGTTCTGCTACAGTACCACACAGTGTACAGTTCTGCTACAGTACTAATACAATACTGCTACAATACTAGAAAATATGCCTCTACTTGTTTTTGAACCTGGGTCTTGTGGATGTACTTAAGGATACCTCACCTACTGGGATGAGGCTCTTGTGCGGATACCCTTTAATTTATTCTTCTATTCCATACATTAAATACCTGTTTGAGTTAATATATGTGTGGGCCACTCGTCATTTACATTTGAAAAATCTAAAATCATTTTCCTTCCTCTTCCAAATGGAATAATTCATTTCCCAATTGAATCATAAATTTTGGTCTTGTAACATTCCTCCTTTTTGTTCCATAATAATAATTTTGACCATTTTTTCCAAATAATAAATAGCTACATTAACAAAACTAATTAAATAAATAAATATACATAAAAATAATTTCTTCTATATAGTGAAAGATATTGTATTATTATTATTTTTTAACATCCATGTCCTTCTCATATTTTAATATATTTCAACATCCTAATAAGTGGTCATGGTGTGACCCATATTTCCATTAAATTGAAACTTTATAAGGGGTAATTTATTTCCACATTCTTACCACATGTTTTATCCTATCAATAGCTCCATAGTTTTTTATAACCCTTCTATAATTGAGGGTTATCTCTAATCATTTTTTCACTTTCTATTTAATTCCCATTATATTTATTTCTGATAAATCACATTTAATTCATAAATTACTCTTATTTCTGGTCCTTTTATCACTCAACACTTTCTTTATAATTATTATTCATATTTCACCCCATTATTTCAATTCATTATTGATTTTTTAAAACATATATCTTTTAATTGGATCCTATTTTTTATATTTTATTTTGACATTTATTCATCTTTTTCAACACATATTAATTAAAATATTCAATCTTGTTTACTATATATTCAATAAATGAATTAATATCATTAATTAAAATTTATTTCTATTCAAATTTAAACATGAAATATAAAATATCTCTAATATTTTCTTATTAAAAAGATTTTACTTCCATTATTTTCTCCAAACATGCAGTTTTGACTTTTAGTATGTAAAATTAATCTAAAGACTCCCTTAATAGATAACTAATATTTATATTCTTGTTTATTTTTATGCCAATATCCTTAGGGGAACCATCAAGATCATATTTATAATTGACAAAACATTCTGGTAGATTTTATTCATCAATGTCAGTTTGAAATTTCCAAACCATTCTAATCATTAAATCAAACAAATAAAATTTAAACACTATTTCTAAAGACCCGTATCATCATCCTCTTCCTTGATAACAATATTTTTTCATTAGAATACTTTTTTGGATGTGATTATATAATTAATGTTTTATTGTGGTGTAAAATTTCATGACTATTTTTGTGAAAAGTATTCTTTACAATCCCCATGAAATATACACACATACAATGCTAATGTAAAATTCCTTCACAAGTTACTTTACCTCACAAAGATCTCATATGAAACCAAGATACTATAAAAATCTACAAGTGAAAGATATTCCATATTTATTTGTTAAAGATTCAAATATTTAGGATGTACAATGGTTGAAATCTCACTGTGAAGTTATTTAAAATGTCTATATGTTTTATTTAATAAATAAATTATCAAATAAATCCAATGGCCACAATTATGTTGTAGAAGAAACCGTCAATGATTCCATAGGTATGCATCATCAAATCATCGATATTTTTTGAAGCTTGTGAAATTTTACTTATTTAACTTTGATACACCCTTTATTAATATTGAATAATTTATCTCAAATTTCCCTCATTAATGTGAATCTTATCACCTTCATATATATATTGATGTGAAAAGGTTATGAATTAACCAATTTTTACCTTCGTTCCATAATTGATCAATTTCATTTCTATTTTAGTCAATAAATATTATACGGGATTACTAATAGTAATTCCATGTATATCAAATTAGAACTCATCTAGTTGGATAGATCATAGATCATATCATTACCAATTTTTTTTTTAAAAAAATGATTTCTATAAAATAATGGAAAAAATTTCATGTTTATTATATTTAATATATCCATAATCCTGACATGTTATGTTTATACAGATTAAACTTATCTCCCTGATACATATTTTTGAAATCATACTGTCCCAAATCCATCCTAATGGTGCGAATTATGTTTTCAATTTTTTTATCATTAAATAATTATTGTACCTCACTAGAAAGAATAAAAAAAATTTCATACAACCAACAACACATTAAAATCCCCTAATTATGAAAAATAAATTCATGTGCACTATGAATTTACATTGACCACCACTAAGAGATACTCCTTGGATCATACACCAATAATTTTTTAATATAATATGGTAATCAATACACATTTTTTTTGATTACAAGTGTTTTGGTTGGATCACTGGTGATCCAAGTGTCAATCTATCAACTTATCTCTATGAACATTTCTTCAACACAATGAACATAAGAAACATTTACACAGAGATTGGTCATAATAAATATCCACGTGATGATAAAATTGAAATTCAGCATGGGTATTTTCATTAATCATTGATATACATGACTAATTCTAAATCATTAATAAAATATTCTATCTGAATTCTATATCAATATCATATGAATTTTTTTTCTAGAACATCTATATCTCATCCAAATCACTCATATTATACATTTAATATATTCAATTAGAACATCCAAATTTATCTTTTTTGTGTGTTAAATATGTAATAATGCAATTTAACGTTAAATTCATCCATTCTAAATGAATAAAATTAATAAACAGTCACTATAATTTATCGATATATCCAATTATTAAAGACCATCAAAAAGTTTTAAATATCTATAAACCCAAGTGTGGCCAGCTCCACTATGACATAGTCTTCTTTTAGCTGGTTAAATGATCCAGAGAACTACGGGATAACTAAATCAAAATTCATAAATATTCCAACATTTTATCTTTTAAAAAACTCTATATAATGAAGCACTGTGACATAATGTTCACGCAAAAATATTGTCATTATGTTCACTCTTACATCAAAATGAAACATCATGTTTCATAGCAAGTTGCATCATGTGTTTCTCATTGCCAATATAAAATGACTTGTGAGTCTACCATAAAAATATATCCCATTTTGGATAGAATTATTCATACCATCCTGGAACATGATTTGAAATGGTCATAATCAAATCCTTATATTCAATTTCATCTAAGAACCATGAAAAATTACTTTTCGTCCACCATAATCAACCAATAAAAAATATTCCCATTTTTTCTCTAATCAATAGATTTATACATGATATGACAAATTATATAATGGTAAATAGGTTTTTTTCTGATAAAATGGCTACAATAATGGTGGAAAATTCTAGCATTAATCACGGTTTTCATAGCCACGGTGTAGTTCCCACCTATACACTATTGTCAGCTCTTTCTTTAATAAAATTCCTTTAATAAATTTTCAAAACTATTCCAGGATTCCTTATGTTTGATAACATATAGAATAAAATTCATTAAGATCATATTCAATGCTTTATTAGCAATAGGAACAATACTTCTTCCAAACTATAATATTAGATTTCAATATTCTCCCATTACTCCAACAATATTCACCATAAATGAATTTGGATCCAAAGACAATAGTAAAACATTCTAAAATATTCAAATAGTGATACTAATTGAGATAAATAACAATGGATTAATTAAAAAAAATGGGGATTATGTAGCATCATACCCTAACACAAGCATTCCACTAAGTTGAAATGTCACATGGCCATATTTGCTATCACTGATGACTAGAGGATGGAAACATTGACCAAGGCTCTAGGTATATTTCATGGGGAGAAACATACCCTCTAATACTCCATCACTACCAAAACATAAAAATAACTAGTAGAAAAAAACATTCCATTACTGGTAGTATCACAAAAAATATCCTTAAAATTCAAATGTGATTCATTCATCCAAACAACTCCTTAAAACAAATTACATGCATAATAATAATAATAATATAACTAAAATAATCAATAATGTATGATTTTTTAGCCACTTCGAACAACTCAAAAATCATATCAAAATAGTTCATAAATTTCTTTTGATATTATATTTTATCTATGAGGGTTTCTTTCTTTTTCTTCTAATATTATACATATAATTTGTATAAACACAATGTGTGTACATTCTGATAGTGAGAATAAATCTTAGTAGAAACCACCACAACCCCACACCTCCATAATTTTTCAATGTGATCTTATATAAGAGAAATATAGATATTAAATTACATTATAATATGATTTATAACATGAAATTAAAGTATTACATTCTTAAAAAACACAAAAAAAACCTCATATCTACTTTGGAAATGTAGGTGTCATATCTAATGATAACCATGGAAAAATGTATCAAAACATAGGATTATGTGAATCTTATACGAAAACAATGGGATATAATAAATATTCTCCTAACATAAGGCCTAAGAGAAACACATGACTATCATATCATAATTTTAATTCATTACCAATATAATAATCACTAAAAGCAAACAACTTCATGAAAAATTATAAATAAAAAAATAATGCTTAGATATCATAAAAACAACTTTAATTCCAATTTCCAAAGACAATGATCTTTCAACATTTATATCATAATAATAAAATATTTTATTATAAATTACTCATACAAACAATTAAAAACATTTTATATTCTAATACATTTTTTATAGAAAGTAAATATAACATACAAACAATATTTTAATGAATTTAATGAAATTTTACAATAAATTAATTAAAAACCAAGTATTCTACCTTTATTTCCTTTATTATGTTATCCTAAATGTAATTTCTTTTATAAAAAAAATATATTACTCAAAAATATTTTATAAAAAAATTACCTAAGATCATTTTTATTCCTATATTTAATTAATCTATGTTTTATCAATTATCATGTGAATTTTAAAGATAAATAAACATATATTTTTACACTAAAACAAACAAAAAACATATATATCACCAAATAGTTAATTCAAAATTACTCACTAAAATTCACACAACATATCTATGAATTAAATATCTAAAAAGTTACTTTAACATGATCAAAATACACTAAATCATTTCATTTATCAATTAAAAACTCATTCATAATTACTATAATAATTATATAATTATGTTTTAGAATCATTTCACCATTTCAACCATCAAATCATCATTTAACACAAAACATTTTACATTTTCATCCCTAAACACATTTATAAAATGCATTTTCAATTAAAAGTTTATGAAAAATTATTTTCAATCAATTGAGCTCAATTAACAAAATATTAATTTAAAAAAATGTTATTCATAAATTTCAATCATTTTTTATAATAAATCATACAATTAAACACAAAAAAGTATAAGGGGACACATACCACCGACATATAAATTGAATCACGAAAATTAATGAGGTTTAATACTTCATATAATATAACAAATCATAACTTTTACCGAATTAGATGCATAGATACTCATTTGATTGTGATAGAGTGAAAACCATGATGCCATTCCATAAATAGATAGGAATTATGATGTGTCACTAAATTCATTCCAATATCGCCAAAAAAACATAATTCCATTGACAGATGAAAAATAAATCATTATAAAACGATAGAGAGAGATAAAAAGGGGAGATTAGAGAGGATGATTTTTGTTACATAATCCACCATGAAAAGGTTAACCAAGTCCTTAACTCAAAATCCATGCGAGCATAATTTCCATAATACATGTGATAATAAAAATGTCTAGGAGCAGAATGATTATATATCCACTAGACATTATTTAGTTGGTATCCCATGGTCATCTAGTGGCAAATCCGGATAAACCTGTATGTATCACCATACATTGGGTACCTAGTACCATAATACTGGGTACTTGGTGGCCTTTTCAAAATAAAATCAGGAAAATATACTTCCGTGTCCCCCATCCACTTTTAAACTTTATCAAAAAAAATTCCAAAATCGATTGAAAGTAAACTAAATGAATTCACAAAAATTGTAAATTAAAATAAAAACCATCCCTCGTGTTCCTTCTTTATTATTGACTAGATCCCTTCATCTATAGTGTAAAACACTCCACTAATGTGTGGTTTTTTTTCATTTAATTCAATGTATCACACCAAAAAATTCATTCTTCATTATTGTCTTGTATCATGGATCCCATTTAGGGATCTTGGATGTTTTAAACACTATCAAATAGATACTTATATACTGGATGTTTTTTCACTATTCTCCAATGTCTCCATAAAAAATGAAAAAAAAATCCTATATTGATGATAAAATACCATATGTGTCCAATAAGTGTCTATGTTACAATACGAATATCACAAAATTCTCTTCCAACACAATATTATAATACATGAGTCTCAAAATTACCTTATATAGACCCATTTTAATAAGTTTATCCTTATGTAATCGAATTTATTTATGTAAACAATTTACATATGTGGTCCACTCCATAAAAATTTCCCATATGTGGGATTGACCTAAATAAACTCTTCATATAGTTAATTTTTTGTATTTTTATAGATTTTATTATGTGACCTCTTTCATATATCCAGATTCACTTTTGTTAACCTTTTATATAAAGACTGTCACATATCCAAATTTTCTTACATTGGTGAATATTTGCATACATATGTACTTAGCCATTTTATTATTTCTACTAGAAATACTTTTTTGAGATAATGTTCCTCCAACATTGGATCCCATGATTTAAGGCCTTTATGGATCATCTCATAAACACTTCAATGGTGGTTATGTGGGATCCTTCATGGATATAATCATTATTCCTCCATTAAAAGATCTATGCAGCCCTCTAACATCCATATCTCATTTTTTGGAAAATCAAATATATATATATATATATTGATAAATCAATATATTTATGAAAAACCCATCAGGATGAGTCCATATAAATTGTCAATAAATATAACACAACCTAGGGGTTGTCTAATAAATATGAATAATGATATAATCTATAATATTAAACTCATGAATATTATTTATTCTATAACAAAAATGATGTTTTCCTATTTTTATATGTATAATTTTTATTTGAGATCATGTACACCAAATCAATGATTTTTTCACCATTCTTTGATCAAAATAGAAAAATCATAAGCTTTTATCCAACACAGTAGACAATAAAACCACCAACCATATAATTTATTAGTTATAGTTCTACCAATATATGTTTGTTATTTTTTATATAAAAACTCTAACAAATCCACTTGTTGTTCCTTTGTACAACCAAAATAATGAAGATATATTTGACTAATATCCTAAAGAATAAAAATAATATTCTAATGGACAATTTTTATATATATGATAAACAATTTTCGACATCATTTGACTAACCAATGCGTTTTCCTTTCCATTAAAACATCAATATGTGAATATTATATCACGATAAAACATTGTGTTGTTGGATATCCCATGAGGTTTCGTTTTCTCTCAAATAAAAATCCTCTCATGTTCATAAACTATCTGAGTCTCTTTAATTGGAAAAAATTTAAAAACATAGTCATCCAATAAATGATAAGCAAAATTGCATGCATCCCATTTTATATATAATTGTTTTTGAATAAATATTTCTTATATACTTTTGATATTTACCTTTGACCCAAAAATAAGTAAAACATATCAAACAAATGTATCAATTTCATGTTTAATACTATTGTAACTGAGGTGGTTCCTTACTAGAAATGGAGTTTAGTTTGTGTTTTTTGTCCATCAACACAGGTTTGATCCATAATTTTTAAAGAAAAGTGATATTAAACTACATAATGACAAACGTTTCTATGGTGGAATTGTTTCATATTGTTTTCCAAATTTTTGGGCACAAAATCTGTAGGATGGTATATCATCATGAAGGGTTGTTATTTAGAATAAATTCTTCATAAATATGGTAAATTATTGTGTTACACGAAAAATGGGTTGAGGTTCACGATGATGTAGAGCATTGTGAAGGGAGACAGTGATCTCTATGATTACTAGAAGTGGACCATCGTGGTTACAAGATGTGTTGTTGGTGATATCCATGATTACATCAAGACCCATTACAGCTTCATTAATGGAGAGGCATCATGAAAATGTTTTTGAAGGATTTAAAAAATTCATTGGAGGTTGTGGAGCATCAAAATATTCCGATCCTAAAAATATAAGGCTACCTCCAATTCATTCGAGAAGATAATATTTTGAGAAAATCCAGAATCTCTCTGATTTCATGAAGGAAATGGAGGCCCATGAATCTGGGTCTCTATGTGTGCATGAGCATCATAAAAAGGAAATTTATGTATTGATAGATTCCAATGATTCTGATTAATTGGTTGTTCAATATTAATGGTAATTCCTTGTTGTCTTAGTGAGATTATTGAAGTAAATGGTTTTCATGAAGGCAGTCTGATTCACGAAGGAGTGAGCTTTGCGAAGGAGCCTCACGAAAAAAAAAATTTGACCATAGGAAATAGGTGAGCAGTGATTTCAAAGTGCATCAATTCAGGACTTCAATGCCAAAATATTCATATTGTTGACATGGACAAATGATTTTATGGAAATTTTTTAAAGTGACTTTCGAGTTGATAAATTGAGTAATATGTAACCGATGGAAGTGATATTAGGGGACTCAGCGGAAGTGTTCTAAGGGACGTAGTGTTCTATCCCTAAAATTTTGTAAAATTTATTTTTCCTGGAAAAGGTTGATTTTTTCCGGACTATTTTATTCCACAATATTGATGATTAAAGTATTTTGGTACGATTGAAACAATATCGGTGTATGCTCCTTGGACTAGCCCATGGTGGTGAACAATGAAAAACTATTGTGTTTTCATTCTACAGTTGAATGATTGATTTATGATCAACCCCATAATTAAGTTTAAAATACTTCCCACCAACTTGGGAATAGGATCCTTCACATTAAATGTAAAATTTTACACCCTGATTCACCCATCTCTTATTATGGTGTTCTGGTGTCAAACACGTACACAATAACCAAATGTGAAATTGGACACTCTGGTACATTCTAGTTAAACAAGGATGAAATTTCCATCAATAATTATGATAATATATCATCACTTCGTCTGACTAAACCATCAAAATTGATAATTATTCTAGTTAAATACATGATAAAATCACCACCAACTATCTAGCTAAGTATTTTATAGCCACCATATTTTCTATACTGAACAATATAACACTAAAAATTTAATATGTAGACCATTATCACTTTCTCGATCAAATTTGGAGTGATGGTCAAAGAAAAAACAAAACACAAACCCCAATGAATTCACAAATATGAAACATAGAGTAAAGTGACATAAACGACCACTCATATTTTGACTCTTGAACTATATTCACTTGAAACATACCATTAAAGTAATCAACAGTGGAATTTATTTTAAAGTATATTTCATCTCAAAGTAAAATTAATTGAGATATTAAACTCATATTCTCTAAAATAGAATTAAATATCATAGATTAAATATGTTGTTTATTATTTACTGATAAGTGTATACTGTAAAATTATCACTGAACAGACAATGCCACACAATTTTTAGTACATGAACAAAAATAAACAACACAACATCATGATTATTATAATATGTAAAAATCTATTTACTACCATATGATTTGATCTGATCCTCTTGAATCAACACACACCTTAAATTCATAGGTAAATTTTCCTCTTGGATATAAAAATGGACCATTGACATCTTGGCATACTATCAGTGAGGTCTCAATATGTCTAGAACAATTTTCAAATTCTTCACATAAACCTATTAAAAAATGGGTATATAAATATATCGTCAATAATTATAATTAGTAATAAATATCGATAAGGATGGAAAATATGGTTCATCATGGTCATAAACAATTTTAGTGCATTAGTTACTCCAAATGATTTTACCCAACAAATAAAAATAACCATATATTGTTTGATAATATATCACGGGTACATATCTAGCTCACGCCATCCATGGATGATAAATTAATATAATATCAATCTTTCAAACACAACATGATCTCCTCAACTGGTCAAATAAATCATATATTTTTGGTAAGTAAAACAATTCATAATTGAAACCAATTTTTACTTATTTTAATCTAGACACAGTAGCAATATATCTTCCAACATAATTGATATAATAATTAGATATCCCGATAACGAAACACTTATCCAGATGAATCATTTGGATTCAAGATATTATGTTAGAATTTTCAACTCTCTGAGTAAAATATGAGCCATATGATTTAAATATGTATAGATAATATTGATACCTAGTACCGAGTGAATTATAATTTCATCCTCCCGTTTATATAGATACCTGGTAAAATATTCATCAAATTCCTATATATCTATCAACCCTAAAATGAAATAAAATGTATCTAACACCCTCAATTAATCTGATATCCATCCCCTCTTCTAGTGATGTGATAATCCTCAGGTACTCTAAATAATAGCTGAAAAAATTAATGATAATCCCATCCTCCATATAAAAATAGGTTTCATAATAAGATAGAAATAATGTTAATCATCTTCAATAATAATCACTATGTTCCTAAAAATGTACCAACCAAATATTTCCAACAATAACATCGAACTGACTTTTCATCATAAATAAAAGTTTATAAAGTTGTCAATTTACATTGATAATAATGATAGATTATGGGAATCTTCTAAAAGATGCATCATTTCTCCCCAATGAAGTATTCATAAACCAAATACCATATATAATATCAATATCCAAATCTAGTTAAAAAATGAAACAAGATGAGATAATATAATGAGAAGCACTATAATAAAATAACACACTATCTAGGTTACTGGTTACCAACATAATAACTCCATGTATGGAGAATACCTCCTCAATATTCAATGGTTCCTTATCTATAAAAAATAACTAACCAGACACACCAACTAAATCTTTACCATGAGTCACCTAACCCCCTTCATTGGAACTCCCCCATTAAACCTATATTAGATAATCCTTAACACTCCCATGGATAACGTCCAAAATGGAATGTATCTATCACTCAACTTTAGTACACAATACTATTTATGATAACCCTTCATGGAAGATGAATTGTGACATCAACTCTCTAATATACAATTTAATAAAAATTATAAATATATACAACCTCAGTGAAAGAGTGAATCTCCTTCAGTTCACATGGAAAAACACTTGAGAAAGGAACATTTTCATACGCATTGCACTCTAATAGTGTATTTCGTCTTGATGATGTTGAATACAAATTCTCCACTGATCACTTGTTCACCAATTGTCTATGTGATATGCAACCCTCTTCCACGTCAGTTCACTCCAAGATCCCCATGATATAACTAAATCCCTATTATATTCCTCAATAACATTTTATACCATGAGTCCCTTCTTTTACAATTCCAAAAAAAGAGAGTAAAAAATATTGAAACCCTTGAATGGATCTTCTACATCATCAAATACTCAAAACTATAATCCTTAGAGGCCACATCTCCATATAAGGTCAATGAAAAATATAGAATATCCATAAACGTAGAGTCATAATAATGAATATACATATACCCATGCTTCTGATTCATGAAAACCGAATTATTATCCATCATCGGTGTATATGGATCGAATTTATTAATGAAAATAACTTGTAATGTATCCCATGAAATCCCCCTTGTTATTCTTATATGGGACCAAGATAACTGACAAGCATTTAGCTAATCACTAAAACATGAGAATGAAAAGATTTAATTTATTACCATATAAAGAGTCTATCAACTCAAAATTTTTCTCAATCCCCCTTATCCACTACTCTAGTATATGATTCCTAAACATCCCTAAAAATGTAAGGATATTGTACTAAAAACATTAACTAAATCCTATACCACTATAATCTATTGAAGAGGTGTTCTTTAAAAATTATAAATCTTGGTAAGATTCTCAATAATATTCTTCTATTATAAAATCTATAGCTCTCTAACTGAAGGAATAATCTTTATATCCCCCTACATATTCACCTTATTGAAATTATATTGTTCAAAATTATCTTTAAATGTATCATTGGTATGCAACTATGGTTTCATAATTCCATACAAACCGACTGACTAGTTTCCATTCAAAATAAAAAAATCCAGTAATTAACACATCATGCACCACTTATTATATATATAATAAGGAAGTGGTTAGTAAAATTCCTTGAATTCCCAAGATCACATGAAATCATTAAATTTACCTATCATATTTTATCTAATTGATCCAAATCTAATAACATATTATATAAACCATCAATTAGCATACTGATAATTCAATTATTTTAGAAAATTCATATAACTAATTAATTGCAAGAATATGCACACACACATTTTTCATTTACCCAAATTCAAATATAATATATAAAAGTCCTACTACTCATCTTCATATAGAATAAGTATGTTTCCCCTAAACTCTCATTTATAAAAACGACAAATTAAATCCCTCACTCCTAGGTAACATTGATTTCTACTATGGTTGTGGTGTCTATGAACATACACATAGCTTCTATACCATGTTCCAACTCCTAATATCCATTTTTTGAATTTTTCAAATATTATGCCCTAAAAATGACCTAATTCAATACTATTTTTTAACTTCATGGTCTAGAACAATCATGTTGTCAATGAAAAATATCACATGGTTGTAAGTTCACTCCTCGATCACTAAATATTACAGGATAACACTGAGGGTCTAATGATATCACATAAGGAGAGAATTACCCTCCAATTAACCATCATATTAAAAATATAAAAATTAGGATTATATTAAAAATAAGAACATGAAACAAAAATAACATAAATAGTAGTCTCATGAAAACATCCCCCAAAATACCATATGATTCATACATCAATACAATTCCCAAAAATAAACCCCAAGTAAAAAAAAGAAAATATAATAAAAATGGAAAATAAATTGAAGTATATATATACCCTCTAAATGTATCTAAAATAATTCAAAAATATCTCCAACGGATGCTTAGGGATTTAGTGGTTTCTATTGAGAACTTATTCCCACTCTCTAGGTGTACACACCTCATGTAGGTACATATTATATGAAATAATGTTAAAAGTAAATATAAAAGGACTTGATATTTGGGAGACGGTGTCAAGATATATCTTCGAATGGTTTTCATAATATTTTAGAGTCAACTATGGTAGTGGTATACACATTACATTGTTTCTAATTTGAGTTTTGTAATTCTTTGTAGTTGGAATTTATATTGAGGGATCTTTTAAATATATGACTCAAATTGGAAATTTTGGGACATTGTATTGATACTAATAAGAATTTTATATTTTTTCCCATAAATTATTGTTATTATAATTAATTTCTTATGATGATTCTTTAGACGGTAAAATAATAATATGACATATACTTAGACCCACAGTGCTAATGTCACCTTCTAGTGATTAGTGAGTGTACTTGAGGTCATGTGATGTTTCACATCAGTAGCGTGGTCATGATGAGATGGTATTTCATTATGTGTGGTTATATTCTCCAATCCATTCATGTATAGGGATATTGTTTTACAAGATTCAATAGATTCTCCTCAAAAACATTTTTTGAGAAGTATCATTGATTTGATATATGTTATTCTCTATTGAGAAAGAACATACCGAAATTTCACCCAACCATGCTCAACTCTCTCCAAGATAAAATGATACATCATCTTAATTTTATTTTTCCTTTAATTATTCACTATATTCTTTTAATATGTTTTTGTACAAGAGTTTTGATAATTAATTCCTTTAGGATGATGTACCTCAATTCCAAAATCTGTATGATACTATATTATCTATAAAGTTGTGTGAAATATTGATTACTGGTTATATATTTAAATTTTTCAATTCTCGATGATATGTAATAATTATTAATTATTATGAAAGAAATATTTAAGTCTCCATGATAGAATTCATCGCATGAAGTAATCTTCCAATAATCCAATAAAATAGTCAAATCAGTTCTCGTGTTTCCCAATTACTCTTCCTATTGTGATTGTTTTTTAAAAAGACTAAAATCCATCATGAATTTGATATAATAATGTATTTTTTTTATTTAAACTATATGAATTTACATGGTAAAAATTTGATAACATATTTATTGACATGTAGATTAAAAAATATCATGTCATTTAGTTATTAGGTATAACGGGCTTTCAATGATTTGTTTGGACCCAGAATTTTAACCGATTTTATATTATCGTATTTTGAGAACATCACTGGGTTAGTAAGAAATATTATAATTTAATGGCTCTATTCAATGAAAAATAAATTCAAAACCTCCCTATAATATTTGGATAAGTATATGGAAGTCCCATTGTTCACCTATATCTCATTAAAACAATAACGAAAACACCAATTCACCAATAAAAAATATTCAAAACCCTTCCATTATGATTCATTCAATCCTTTAAATACAATTCCATTATATTAGAATCTTTATTCATATAGATATTTTAATTTAATCCTCTATATTAGAATCTATGATTTTAAATATCTTGATCAAGCCTACAATACCAATATTTTTGTTCTTTATATAGCCCATAAACTCCTTTATTCAAATGATACACCTATTTATCATATTCATGAATAATAAAAACATCTTTTTATTTATTATACACATCATTTTCAAGCACTAAATTTAGAAATAATAATTTTACAACATATTTTAAAACCCTAAACTCCACTATATTTAAGAATAATTGATACATTTTAATCTTTCATTAAGAGAAAATATATTATATACATAAATTCCTTATATTGGGGTATATCCTTTTCACATTAGTCATTATTTATTTAGATTCATGATTCAAGATTCATTTAACGTATTCCATAATTCCCACTTAGTTATGAAAGTATTTTTATCTTCCATTATCAAAAAAATCACCCATGTTTGATTCTTTCAAACCCGTTAGACATTATCATTCATTGTCGTGATCAAAATATCAATCTGAAAACCCTTATAAAAAATATTAGGTTCTAATTGTGATAAAATTATTTTCTTGGTATAGATATTATTATAATTGTATGAATAGGATCTATTTTATCACTAATGACGTTTCTATCATCAATTTAAACCATAATACATAGCATTTTTATTATTAAAAAATAGTTCAAATATCCTCATCATTTATGATTTCATCAGAATCAAAAACATTCCCTTGGGATATATCTAAACAACCCAACTGAATATTTATTTATTTTATAAATTTTTTACTACATGTTGATCAATATTTTCATTTTACAAAATAGTGATATCTTTACATTAAATATTTTTCTAAGACATTTTTTAAATCATTTATATTGTTCTCTATTTATTTATAATGAAAGTAAAATCACATCATCCAATTTTTCTTTAATATTCTAGTGTCACATCATGTTACTATAAATAAAACATTTACATTAGAAGATATAAAATTATTTTTATATAAAAATCTTCCCATGTTATGTCTCAAACATAAAATCCTTTTTTGAGCAAAACCAATGTCATGATTGTTTCTATGAAAACTATCTCCAATAGATCTTTCTTAATTATCATAATATAATATATGTTTTTAATTATCTAGATTCTTCTCTTAATGACCCCATTTTTTTAAGGAGTTGCACATTTAAACAAGATTTATTATCCCATTTTTTTAGACCATCCTCCATATAGATATTTATAAACTATGTTCCATTTTATGTCTAAAATTTCAAACTATTTTTCGAAATAAAATATCCCACTAATATCTTATATTGTGTAATGCAATTAAGAACTTTATATTTTTTTGTAATAACCTTAAACTATTACATAATACCATAGACATCAGTAATGATTAAGTAGTACATATTTCCCTCTATTGACCTTATTGATATCATCCCATAACATAAACATGGAATAATCCAAACATACGAGATAACTTATCATCTTTTTTCTATTATATATTTCGAACGATTTTTTACTTTTTAGAATCATCGCACATGTGAGTATGATCACGTATAATATTAGGTATATCGCATGTACCAACATTTTTCACAATTTAACCCAAGTATTTTTTTACTATAAAAATAATTTATTTATAAAAAAATTTACATTCATCTTCGATAGAACTAAATAACATGTTCCCATATCCTCATTTACGATATACATTCATTTTTGTGTGATTAATTTTAATATAATTTTCACAATATTTTCCTTTCTTAGTAAACTACATCTTTGTAAATATTTTATCATGTGTTGAGACACACATTTTATTGTCAGTTGGAATATAGTTACCATGGACTCCAAGGGCTAAGACATATATCTTCTTTATATGTTTTCATCTACTTTTTTTCTTCCAATAACTAATGATTTTTAATCCTTTGTCATTAACAAACATTATATTTACTTCATTATTTTATTTAGTATTTGTTACAATATATTTGTATGCCATTTTATAGGAAGTGCATCTACTATCATGATTCGCTGCACCACCACAATCTATTGATTAAAAATATATCTATATCATTTTAGACTTCTCAAACATTTTATTCTTCATCCATGAATATTTTTTTCACATCCATTTATGGTTTATATGCATTTTACACTTCTAAATATTTTTATTACTCTATTTTTTTTAAATATAAAAAATCCTATTTTTGATTTTTATTTTTCATGATGAATCCTAGAGTGGATGAATCATACAATATTTTAGTATCCTTTGGTACATTACATTGTACCCTTTAATTTTAATATATTTATTTGTGTTTATAACCATAAAAAATTGTGTGCATCCAAAAAATAATTATTATAACTCTATTTACTCACATGTATATGTTTATTTTATTCCTTAATATAACTCATCACTATGGAACACATGTTTTGTGTATACTCCACGATTATAAATTAATAAATCCAAACATGAGGAACATTATTTTTTTTTCATTGATTACCCTTTTGTCTTTTAATCCTCTCCCAAGTCAATATTATTCTAAGTGTGGTGATCTCTCATTAGTATATGAACCATGATAAACATTTTATTTTGAGTATGTCTTATACCTACATTGACTTCATTAGGAAAATATATTTTTTAGAAAATCATAATAGAAGCATAGGATCTTTTTTCCATTCAATTAAATATTATAAAACATGTGTGATATAACTTCTTGATTTCATTCACGAAATCATGTATATTTATTGGACTTCCATAATTTTCCTAGTTTTAGTAACTTATCCAATTATCTACTTCATTCATTTTACCATTTAAATCACTATGAACATAAACCTAGAAAAAATCCTAGATTAATCAACTTCCTTGATCTTTATCTCAACAACTTTCTATGAGTTATTTTTATTTTTATTTTAAATCATTTAAATATCATCCATAAACTCATATTTTTCTTCATACTGGTGTTATATATAATTATTATATTTTCATGCCACGATATTAGATTTATTTATCTTATCCATATAACTATTTTTTTATTATAATGTAGCCTCTAATTCATCATTTATGTCAATAACTCTCTTATTTATACATTTTTATCATTTTAACAACTCTTGGATTTGAGGTTCATTTATGAAAGACACATGAACATCTGTATTATGGTCTTTTTAATCATCAATTATCTTCAGTTTTTTATTCGTATATGATGTTGATGTATGCAATTGTAACACATTGACTAAAATAACATGGATTCAATGGTCCATTTATTTTATAGGTTAAAAATATATATATCACACTATACAAGATCTAAATGTTTAGTGGTCATAGTAAACATGATACATAATTTTACATTACATTACATTAGAAACATAAGAAGTATTATTTGAATATATAAAAACATTATTATTTCACATTGAAATTTCATACATCAAACATTGTAATTAATATGGTTTCATGGGGGAATGAGAAAAAATATAAATGGGTCAGCTTATATTCTCTGTATGTGGCAGCATACAACGGAAGCTATCATGAACAAATAAACATGATGTATATGGAAGGAATAAAGAATAATCAATTATTCAATAAAACTATTAGTGAGATAATGGAATAAATAAAAATAAACAATTATATAGAAAATAATAATTAGTTTCATATTGATGGAAGGAATAATGTTGACCAGGTTAATTTTATCATCGTGAAAACATTCCAAGGTTTCACATATAACCCTTAAGGTATACACTAATACATGTACATGTTTGACCCTGAGACCAATCAATGAATCAAGGTGATATGTAATTTTATGCCTCAACTAACACTAAATAAGGATAATTAATTCATCATATGAAAAGAATGAATAAAAAAATACATAATCAACATGACTTAGTAATCCATAATTATCCATTTTGAAATAATTAGTATATAGATTATCAAACATTCCCTTGGAAATAAATCAAATAACATTCTTGGTAAATATCCTTTAATTTTTAATGTGTTCAAAACATAGAAAGTAATGGTTATATTGTCACATGAATAATTGAAATGATATAGCATGTGCCCATGAGATTACAGGACATTTATATAAAGGAGTAAAATAATTTCAAGAGATGAATGAAGAGTGATAGATTATATTAATTGAAATTTATTATATTAAAGTCCCTTGTTATATTTTATAATGAATTATGTGAATTATCTAAATTTTATCCTATAGGAATTTCAAACTAGGTGTGTAGTTTGGACCATTATTTTTAAACCATGTTAATATTATGTTAATGCCAAAAAACAAATTTCATGTTATTACCCAAAGTTTAATCATTGTCAAATAATATATCTACAATTTTGTATCTTCACAAGGATTTTATTACTATAAGACCACCACTCTACAAAAATTTTAGGAAGTTTTCTATATTTATTTTTATTCATTGGGTTTCCACTAATATTTTAGCATTTTAATGGATTATGAAGGTAGTATAATGTGAGAAAATAGGTAATGTATCATTATCAATATATCAAATATATGATAATACCATAAAATTAAAACCATTGAAATATATTAAAATTAATTTTAAATCATATTAGAAAAAAAGGATTATTATTGTAAAGGACAGTGGATGATTTTGAGCAATTATATTTATTTTATTTTCAAGAATAAAATTCCAAAAATAGTTGTAAAATACTTTACTTTAGAAAACCATGAAATTTTAAATGGAATTTTGAAAACGAATAATGGAAATATTTCCATGGAATGGAGTACACAAATATAATGTTGAAAAATGATCATAACATAATACACGGTAATTAAGTTAAGAATTCCCTTACTTTTACTCATGAATTCCATGAAAGTGAATAAATATACTATATAATTGACATAAACTTCTTAATAAATTATTCAATAACATTATTCTTATAGATTACTTTTTTATTACTCAATTATGATAATTAATTATAGTTTTATTATTTATTTTTTTGTTTATTTTCATCATTAGAAGAGGTTAACCTTGATTTTTTATACATGTTTCATAATGGGGATATTGATTCCCACTATTTCAAAACATGTTCATAAATACCTATATTCTTAAATTAATGTCAATAATATTTAATTAAAAATTGACAATGATATAATTTCATTCTATGATTGTTTTAGTTCAGATTCATGAAGATTAAATTAGTGATAAGCTCATTTAGATATTTTTTAAAAAAATAAAAGGTGGTATATTAATAATGAGTAACATATTAATATTAGGATTAAAAAAATAAATACTTAATTATTAATATCCAGTATTAAAATTAATTATGTTTCCATAGTCTTCCATGATATAAATTTATAGCATCGTCCATTCAAGTGGTTCAAGGGACCAAACAAGAATATATTATAATCTTTGAGTGAGTACAGTTTTAAATATGAATATTTTTTTTATAATATCATTTTAAAATATGATTAATGGTATTATTTATATTTTATTAAGTTTATTAGATAAATTTTAGGAGATTTTTATAAGAATGATAGAAAATAAGAGATTAGGGAGTGGATAATACTCACATTGAGGGATTGGTTATTCTCTTAATGATCTAATTTGAAATGGAGGATGTAGGACAATTTATCTAACTAGGGTGCTCCAAATGTGGAGTATGATTGTAGGAAAAGTAATTTTGGTAAGGATTCAAGACTAATTATAGATACAGGTGTGAATTTATGTGCATGTATGTTATATCCTTTTTTAGGTGAACAATAGGGACATTTCATTGGAAACATATGTTAGGATTAAGGTAAAGATGAAATCATATCTGATTTAGATGGGTTAGGTAAATAAATGTTCATAAGACTTTATGTTTTAAATTATATCTTAAAAATCTTATTTATATGGTGTTTTCATTATTTTATCCTCAAAATTTCATGCCACAATATTTTACATTGTTTACCCCCATTAACCTTGCATAAATATTTACCATTGTAATTAGTATTTTAAAAAAATATAAGATGATCCATATTAAAAAATTTAAACATGATGATTTAAAATTTAGATTTCATTTAATATAATTAAATTTTTAAATATGAAGAATTTAACTCATGAATTATAACATATGATTTTAAAAACTGGTGAAAATTTATTTTTATACATTATGAATATTTATTATTATTTATTATCAATTACTAATTTATTGATTACTAATATATGTGATTATGATTAACAATAATACTATAGTGAAATATAAAAATTTAATTTATATACATAAAAATACACAACTCTTATAGATAATATTCCATTAAAAATAAATAATTTTATAATAAATTAAAAAATTCAACTTAAACTACTTTCGATATTAGGAAACTGAAAATGATGACTATTTTATAAAAATTAAAGTTATAAAATTTCATAATAATTTTTTTAATATATTTATGTATGAAATATATTTCTACAATAAATAATAATGAAGAAATATAATATTTTTGGAAATAGTTTTAGGGATGTATTGACCTGCTATAGATAAATCTTGGGTCTTGTAGTGAATATAATTTATTCATAAATAATATAGGATTAATAATATTATTTCATTATATGTATATAGAATATTTCATTCTGGTTATACTATTTTCCTCATCATCTCGGAACATTTTGGGATATGTATCAACTAGGTACCCAACCTTCTCCACTTCGAAAGAAATCATGTAGAAGGTTCCCTTTAATCTTTACTTCCCCATTTCATATTTGAGTAATGTATCATCTTCACCTCATCAAATTATTAATTTTCTATAAAATATTCAATATTAATATTTCTAATTTACATCATTTCAAAATAACTTAATAATTATTTTTCCATATGATTTTATCCAGTATTTCTTATCACAAAGTTAAATTATTACACTATGAAAATCATCCAAAGAGATGGTATATGGATCATTATCCTCAATTTATGAAACATTTTATTGAAATAATGTTGAAAATTTATCAACATTAACATCCCAATTTTAAAATATTCAATATATTTTTAATTTCTATACATATCATCCACAATAACATTTACTCATTCAAAGAATACATAAAAATATTCCATTGGTCACATCATTAATTTATCATACATCTTAAGAAAACATGAAATTTTTCTTTATATAATGTAGAGTCACCTTCATACATATTCATTAACATTATAAAATTGATTTGTTTGGAATAAAAAAATTATAAAATTTCTGTAGAATAGATTGGATAAATATCCTTGAAGAGCATTGATTATTTTGGCATGGTTATATAGGTCCACATAATCTCATTCTATGAGTGATGAACTTTCCATATTCCTTGAAATGTCATGAATTATATTCATGTAAAAATCCATTCTATGTGGTAAAAAATATTTCTTCATCCACTATATTTGTATTTGGAACTTATACCCATAAAATATCATAATTTCATTTTTATTCAAAAACATTTTGTAACTCTTAATGTGATGAAAATTTCATAAAAATAGTAATATATATAAACTTCTACAAATCTGAAAACATTCACACTTCTACCAATTATTGGTCCAATAAAGAGATATTATCTTATACAGGGTTAATCATGATATGAAAATTTAGAATATCCCCTTTTAATGGTCTTTCTTCATGATTATTAAAAAAACAACATTCTTCATCACTAAATTAACATCTAATAATTCATAGGTACGTAATAGTTTTTACATAGATTACCTGCATTGGGTTGTGTCCATGGTGAATAATCATGGAGATGTTTTGGTGTACCAAAAGTAACTAATGTATAAATTTTAAAGAGGTATCATTTATGCTCTTATTTTTTAACCACTCAAAATGTGAGAACTCAAATCTCTCCCACTAAAAGAAGAACTAATTTCCCTCAAGTGTATAACTTTTAATAAAAAAAAATTAACCAATTGAACCCATATTGATGTGGAAATATGTTCCATTTTTATCACCATTAATGATCATATTTTCCTTATATTCAGACATGTATTGACGAGACATTAAAAAACAAATTCTACTTGTTAATTTGATATGATATATTTGGATATATATACAATCACACTCTTCTAACAGTCCTCTATGTATTGTTTGTGACAATATATCATCATATTTACATTATGAGATATTTGTAAATGGTTTGGATATCTCCATATATTCTAAACCTCCCATGATCAAGATATATATTTTCTACCAATATCATATATTTTATGATGTTACTTAGGATCATCGAACCACTGAGGGGGGGGGGGTTAAATTAGTGGATGTATTTTTAAAAATTTAAAACTGTATGAAATTTATCCACTGTATATTTTTAGATTTAATTTAATTATCAAAATTTATTAAAATATCAAAAGTATGAAATTATAATTATGTAAATAAGTCATTCATGATTGACAAGTTCAACCATATTGTGAGAATCCTTTCCATCACAACTCTCATGGATCTATGGAAATTCACCACTAAAAACAATTTGAGCCAAATCCTATAGTAATCCTTATATATACTTAAATGATTGATTATATTGATCACCAATAGATTTAAATTTTTTCCTATTAAAATATTATCCATAATATATATTGTGAAAAATTATAAAATTAACTTCCCACAGATGTTTTTCCTAAAAGTCTTTCTGATTTATCCATCTGATAAAGTAAATCTAGTGCACCCTTTTCTACGTCTTGGTCAATGTTTTTCCATTGTGTCCCAAATAAACCTGTACCAAAATTATATAATAAAATATATTTGATTATAAAAAACTCCACACCTCAAAAAAAAAATTCATGTATAATCTTCCTAGTTTCTCTATTCAGTTTCTCTGAATTGAAACTCTTTCTGATACGTTGATCAATATTTTTTGTCCATTATATTAATTTAATTCTAAATGGATCTCACTTGGAAACTCACTTCTAAAAAAAATTCTTTTGTGTATATGATTTTGTCTCCATCATTAGTGTTAATTACAATATACCTTTCTCCGCCATATATTGGTGATCCAAAGATAGAAAAAGTGAGAAACGTGATTTATTTTCCCACTCACTAAACACAAAATTCAGATCTCATGCATATTTTTAATTCAAGGTATTCTTCAAAAAACATCTAGAATATTCATGAATATTCTTTTAATTCTCCAAAATTACAAAACATCTTTTAATTTACTTAATCTTTATGTTGTGGAACATCAACAAAAAACACTCATTTTATCCTGATAGGAAACCAATTGTAAAAACCCGCATGATATATTCATGTTTTGAGACTTTAAAAAAATATTCAAATAAACTATTTCATCCTCTGGTGGAGATTTTATAATGACTTTTTTAATAAAAAACACTCCATTTATATGGAAATGTTCGGTCTAATAGTATTCATCATCTCAATCTTTAATAGAAAATAAATTTATTGAAACATGTGTCTAATTATCATCCCTATGATTGAGCTTCCTTCATCAGAACACAAAACATCATAAGTATAATTTGATTCATTTTGATGAATTATTTTTCCGATGAATACAAAACAAAATCTCCATCTGGGTGTTCTTTTTTTCGATCACCCTTCCTCATCTTCTTTTAAACCGATTCTCTTTGTAATCACACTAATTATTATGAACATTAGGAAATATTTTTACTAGGGTTGTTTATATTATGAAACATATATCCAATGGACTTACTTCAATGATAAAATTCATTATAACACAAACATAATCTTTAATCATTTTATATTATCCAAAAAACAACATTTCAATTCAAAAATTAATAAAATCCTTATGGTTTTATTCATCCATTTGCATGAACACAAAAAACCTTTCTCCTCCAACATTGTAAAAACAACAACTAAAATAATTTCAAGAAAATTGTACTACCATATTCTTATTTTAAAAATATTTTCCAATAATAGGATTTTTTAATGTCTAAAAAATCATTTCTAGATACTCCATCTCTTGTACATTGAATGACCTTGTACAAAAAATATAAAATTTGTAAAGGGAGACTTTCTTAAAGAAATGTAATCCTAAATTTTTATCCAGTAATGTTTTTCGGTGAACAGTGTTTCCACTTCAGAAAATTTTATTCTAAACATCCTGTTACATTTTTTCATGATGGAACATATTCAAATCTCTCACAAATATACATCTAGAAGGGGTTTTTTAAAATAACTATGCCCAAAATATTCTTCCTATAAAAATTAATTAGGAACATTGTGTCTGAAAAACATTAACTTCTACATTGTACAAATTTCATGGATCTGGTGTTTTTTCATATTACTAGAAACATTGAATTGTTTATCATTATAGGATTTTATTTCAATGTTATTTAACCAAGTTAAGGAAAAAAACCCAATTTCTTAATATTTTAATTTCCTCTTATACAAAATATTTTTAACAAAACATTCTTAACAAAATTTCAAAGAAAACTTTCTACAAAACCTTTTAATAAATAAATTAATAACAAAAGTATACTGATGGAATATACATTTTTTTAAACCATCATAAAGGATATAAAATTTCCCCTTATGGGTTTTTTTAAAACATTCACTAAATTTTTTTGCAACTCATCATTTTTCAAAAATCATAATTTTTCATAACACATAACTTTTAACATTTTCAAACCAAAAATCTTTCTCAAGGTGAAGGTATTAAAACAAAACTATTTGTTAATGTAATTGTTGAATGAATTTCATCCAGTGGTGATAAGAAATTTTTTGTCCAATGATATGATAACTCACCTCACTTATATATTTTCATCTTTTTTTAATAAATTTTCAATGATACTTTTTAACTCTCCCCTTTTTGTTATATCAGCCATTTTTTAATAACCATAGATTCAAATCTCTTTATAGAAAGAGTTGTAAAAACGACTTATAATGTTTTTAATTATCCCCCATTTTTCAGCATAATCCATAGCATAGTGGGAGATTCCATATAATCTTTAAGAGGAAATTAGTGGCGGCTGAACATGTTGTTGCAGCCTTAATTCCATAAATCATACTTTTTGGCATAGATTTGGTGAAAATTACATCTATTTGATATTTTTTAGAAATGTAATCAAGCATAAAACTCCAATGCACAGTTATCTTTCATGAAGTGATAATTTATACAAATTTGTTTTGATATCAATTGTTGAGATTTGATTTTCCAAAATATAATTGGCACATTGAATGTCATTAAGGATATTCAATGGTGTAATATACTCCACATTAAAATAATTTAGTTGTATGTTAATCCATATAATTTTTGTACAACCGTGGGTGATAGAAACATATTCTACTCCCACTATTGTCAATATTACTAAACATTGTTTCGGACCATGCCAACTCACAAAACACTCCCCTAATAAAAATTTTCCTCTTTAAGTAGTTTTTTTCATTTCAATCTATATCTCAATCAGCATCAATGAAACCAAGAATGTAAAAATCACAATTTATTTTATACAATATCCCATTGAAATATATTCCATGAACATATACTAGAATTATTTTTGTTGATACCATATGTGATTCGTTTGGATCACTATGATAACCATCAGTTAAAATAACTGTATAAACAATGGATGGACCTTCGGTTAAATCATAAAGAAGAATTCTCATCAACTTCTAAAGATATTTCTAATTCACACTTTCTTGAGCTTCGAATTAATCATCTTTATTCCAACAAAAATAGGTTTATTATAGCACCCTACACCAATTACCCGGAGTCAGTGAATTATTACATAACATTTGCATGATCACAAAGGATCATGTCCCGAATGACCGATTAGTTTAGTATCCTTGGAAACACTAGATATATTCATAATTCTTACATTACATCATAAAGTTAAAAAAACTAAAACAACATATTGTCTTCATATCCCCTCATACTATTCGTGCAGTTCATCTATAAAATACTTCTTCACATCTTGAAAAAAATAAAACATTAAAAGGGGTGATATGCTATGTAAGGATAACAATATAGCAAAAACTTTGACAAATAAAAATAATAATTTATGGAAATTTATATCTAAATAAAAATCCTTTCAAACATGAACTTCAGCATAATATGGAAAAGATAAAATGAAATAATAACATTTAATCATTCACATGGATATTCTACTAGTCGAATAATCACATACAATATCAATAGCCACTTTCATAATAATGGAATCTATATTGCCAAACTATCATTACCACGTAGCCAAGGCCTCTTGCCAAGACTACAAATAATATTTTGTCAAGGCCTCTTTCCAAGACACTATTTTTTCTCTTTAGACCTACTGATGCATCGAGAACCTATAGTAGGCTCCACCCATCACTTATTAAGTCCAATGCATTCCTCATATGAATAGTTTTAATCATAACATAAACATTCGTTTTAAAACTAGTATATGAAATGTTAATAATATCTCCATAAACCATGAACGGTATAAAAATAACACATCCACATTCTAAAATATCACAAAACCTTCAATACAATATGGAAGTTTTGTATCATAATAAATCAACATCAAATAAGCTTAAAATCAATCAAAGGATGTTGACACAGATGAAATCTAAACTATTTGAGAGAAATATCACTTTTTTGAAATCATTTAAAAGTCACATAATTATAAAAGAATACTTTTTCTTTGAAAATATTCGTATATGCTTGTAAGGGAAGCTTCAACAATTTTTATAACGGTGGAAAATAGTCACACCAACCGTATAAGTTAAAAAGGAATTCTTACCTTAATTCTGTCGAAATGGTTAAAGAGGACCTTGATTAGAAAATGACAGAATGATTCCTTTATAAACATCTTATAAAAATTCAAAAAGGCTATAAATAACTTTAACCCATAGTCTATTAAATTGTAATAATGATTTGAAATATATTTTTAAGAAACATGGATGTGGATGATAAAGAGGTCCCAGAAGATATTTACATATAAACAACCTCGGATAATGATGAGATTGTAAAATAAACCCTTAACTTTTACTTTTCCTTAGTGGAGGGTAGGTTAAACTCCTATATAATTTTCAAATAAATGTTATTAAATTATAAAATAATCATATACATTAATATGATATCATATATGATCTTTTAACATTTCTTTGTTAGTATTATCGTCGTTTCTGGTGTTAACTTACTTGATTTATTTTATATATTATGTTACATAAATTTTGTTTGTTAAGGATAGGTCGTATATTATTAATATACCACATGATTTCAAGTCCTTAAACATTATTTTTAATCATAAATTGAGAATTATACTTTCATGGATACGATGGGGAATGAATCTCATCACGTTCATGGAGACGGTAGTCTGTACGTACGCACGGGCGACAATATCATTCTTTTGATAATAAAATAATATATAATTGGATGTTATATAATATATACTGAATCATTATCATGTTATTTTAATTATTTAAATCAATTACACATCATTATTATACCCATCCAAAATAATAATGTATTGAATAACAATTACACCACAACATGGAGACGGTAAGCCGTACATACGCACGTATGGTGACATGTCATTAAAAGGATGGATAGAATACTGAATATGGTTGTACCATATTTATAATAACATCACAGTATATAGAAGATAATGGATTTATTATTTTAGAAATGAAATTACAAAAGAAGAAGAAGATGAAGAAGAATGGAACTTGAAAGAGGGTGGTGAAAACATTTCCTCTTCTTCGGGTTCTTCCTTTGGATTTGATCAAAAGGGCTCCATAGGATGGCTTTCTAACTAAAGTAAGGACTCTAGGATGAAGGGAGGATACTTGAGAGAATATTTGGGAAGGTTTTGGCCGAGCCAAAAGTCTTTGAAGGTTTGAAGAATTGGTTAGAAGTGGTGTCCTTTTATAAGGGGGATGAGGGGCTCTTTAGGAAGAACATAAAGTATTATTTTATAATAAATTAACATTCGGTTTCTAAAGGCTACAATGTGGATTATTAAAAGTATAAGGTGGGGATGGGTCGAAATCCATTCAACCAATACATTTTTGAATGGTTTGTGTCATTATATTAACCGTTTCATTTAGCTTTAATTCTTAGTTAATTAGTTTGACATTTAGCATGTCAAATTGTTTTTTTATATTGTATAGTTAATAAACATACTATATACATCCAAGAGATGTCCATTTGGTCCATTAATGATATAGCTAACATTATATAGGTCCTTTTCCCGAACCATAGATTTATAGGAATAGAATATCAATTAATAATATAATATTTGTTTGGAAAACTCCTTTATGTCAATTTTTAAAATATTTAATAATTTATTTTTGTAAAAGTCTTAACAACATTATTAATTCGAAAAAAATTCATTTAAGAACTCCTAACATGTCATATTAACCAATTAATTGTTTTAAGAAATCAAAACATTAAAATTATATTTATTTTAACATTTATAATAATAATTATTTTATTCTTTCATTAATAAGGATAATATTGCATCATTAATGTGTCATAAATAAATTTAATTATTCAATGTCTAAAAATTATAAATAAAACACCATTATGTAAGAAATATTTTTATATTTATATTGAATATTTATAGTCTAAAATATAACATATATAACCCTATGTAAAAATGGTTTTTCTAGAAGATATATGCGTATGTCATTTTTGTATTTACTTTAACTATATTAATATAAAGTGTCCTTATCACCTACAAGTGGATCCATGGGGTCCCAAAATCTACCCAAAGATGCCAATGGTCGGACATGTATCAACCAATAGGTTTAGGACACGTTTTAGGGTAAATTAAGATTATTATAATAATACTTCAACCCTTATTTATCGGATTTACCCATTAACAATGGTAAATAAAATATTTACCGAAATAATTATTCAAAATTTATAAACATTAAGAGTTACCTGTTTAAACAATTTGGACATCCTGATTCCAAATATGGAATCCATTTTTCAAAATTCAAAACACAGAAGTGGTAGAAATTAATTTAAAATTAATTCCTGCTGTCAAAACAAAAAACGTGTTTTTAAGAAATAATAACTATCCAAAGATTTACACTTTTTTATGTCCAGTTTAATTGTGAAATTATGTCCAATAAAAAAAATTTAATTAAATGGTAAATATATATTCTAAATATACTTTAAAACCAATCAATTTCATAATTTATCACTATTAATTATTTTTATTCAAAATGTTGTTTTTAATTAAAATTTAGTAATTTTCACTATTTATCAAAATATAAACATTATCCTAAAAGTACCAAAATTTCACCCTAAGATAATTTCAATATTCCAAAACAAAAAAATGAATTCCATTTTACCAAATTATAAACCAGGAAGTTTCATTTATTAATTTAAAATTAATTCCTGTTGTCAAAACTAAAAGGCATATTTTTAAGAAACAATATATATCAAAAGGGTAACACATGTTAATGTCCAATCACAAAGTGAAATTACTTAAAATGTCCAGCATTGGATTATATTGTAAAAATAAGTATATTTATACTTTAAACCCATTAAAATTTATAATTTATCACTATAAATTATTTTGATTTAAAAAGTTTTTTTCAGTTAAAATATAGTATTTTTCACTATTCACCCAAATATGAAAGTTATCAGAAAAACAGCAAAAATTTATCGAAACTAAATAATTATGTCCTGATTCTAAAGAAGAAGATTATTTTTTTCAAATTGAATATATAAATGTTTCAGATATTGTATTTAAAAAGGGTTTACCATTAAAAGGTGGTAAAAGCACATTTTTTAAAAATACTTCTTTTATCTGAAAAAAGAATTAGTTCTTACATTATGTCTAAGAAAATAATAATAGGGATCCTAAAATTATAAGTATTATATATATTTCAAAATTCAATTCACACTATTCATAACCGATTTTGAACGGCTTGTTGAGCAAGTTGTGGTGCACTTGAACTCGGTGTTGCGTGTAATGCAAGTTATTGAATTACAATGAAGAAATAACATACTATGAAATATTGGGGTGTTAAATTCTTCCCTACTTCTATAAATTTCGTCCTTTCAATTTGAAATTGTTCTTTGAAAATAAAAGGACAATAATAGAAAATATCTTTGCGGGAAAACCCATATCGGAAATTTCGGTTAATAAAATTTAGTCTTAATAATAGGAAAAGGGGAATGAAAAAGTCACAAAAAATTATGATCTTGATTAGGAGAAAATTGGTGGAAATTAGAGACACAAAATTGAATTAAAAAACATAAATATTTATATAGAGTGATTTAGGTCATCAATCACAAACAATTATAGAATTGTGGGCCTCAAAGCGACCAATCTATGATGATTTAAAATACCATCTGTTCAACAAAACGTAAGGTATTAGGATAACAAATTTTTTATTTTAAGATTATTTACCTAATGTTAAAGAATTTATTTATTCATAGAATATATAGGAAACAAATTTATACATGTCAAGTAGAGATCCATAATTTAACTAATTTCTACCACAAACTCATCTTTTACTCTAAAAGATAATAACACATAAAAAAATTAAATTTATCCTATTCGTATAGGGTTTCAAAAAAATGAATTTATAATTAATATACCAAACCCTTTAAAAAACTAAATTATTTAATCCAGGACATCACGTGGGTCAGTGGTAGGTGATACACCATTGTCGCCCTTCGGTTGTGGGTCCAAGTCTCACGGCCTTGTTGCTTGCTATGGGTTGTTTCCCAACCTCTAGGTTTTCCACTTTATAACAATCCAAAAATAATATTCAGAAATTCATTAACCTTAACAATAATATCAAATGTCAAATATAATCCATTCCAACCTCGATACTTATCGAGATTAATTTTGTCCAAACTCACAGTCCAAAATTTATAAGGAAGGTAAATATAATGAAGATCTTTTTTTCGACTTAATAACTTAGGAATACCTTCATCATGTATTCTTTTAAAATATGGTAACATAGTTAATTACCATAAAACATTATTAATTACATTCATGCTCCATTATACCTTATAGAATACTAGATTTATTACTTATATCCAAAAACATTGAATATTCCAACAATGATGAAATAAACAAACCATTAATCAGTGCCAAGGTAGTCAAGAATATCCAATATAATTTATCAAAATCAACCATCTATTATTCCAAAATTACAACCTCAGTATCAAGACCATATTAAGTATTACCTTTCCTTCAACCATGTATTTTCAAAAAAATGTTTAACTTTATGCTGAGTCACTTTTCATAGTAACATATAATCTCAAATCCTCAATGAAATAGTACTGCAGTACAATCCTTATTTACTCCATAATTCATATAACCAGTATATCATTGATACAACACTCAAATGAAATAATTATTTAATAAAAACATATGACCACTAGTCATTCCTCTTCATCTGTTATAGTATCATAACTTTATTATTGACCAATACCATCATTTGGGGAATACTTTGATGATTTGAACATTGATTTGCGTAGTGTCTCCACTCTGTGTTGATGAAGCATTGTACATTTGAAAAAAAATTATTACCCTCATAATCACGAATGTGGTGTCCTTTTTCCCCACACATATAACACACTCCCATTCCCTTCAAGCATTTTCTAAGATGATACTTTCCATATTTATCACATATAAGAAAATCCTTCTTAACCTTCTTCCCTTTATCTTTTTTTCTCCATACAATCCTTTTCTTCTTTGGCTTCCCTTCAAATCCATTGGACTTCGAGAACTCTTTACTTATCTTGTCAACAACTGATTATATTTATTCATATAATGATAATACATGGGAGACTATTTCCCTACTAAATTCTGGCATAGGACCATGAAAGATATAATCTTTCATACTCATTGGATCATGAGTATTGCTAGAATTCTCATTCCTTCTACTGGGTTCCATTTCTAAATAATGGCATACACTTTATTAGTGTATGAATAACAATACCTAATCCCAAACATGAAAAACACTTAACATAATTTAAACAATTTAGGGATATAATCTGTAATCATAAAAATATCCTTTTTGAGGAAGTATATACTCATAAACCCTTCATAATGATTTGTAAAGAAAATAAAAATTATCCTAAGCATATCCCCCAGATGTGTCGTAACCAAGAGTGCAGCAAGCCCCATTATCATGCACCAGTTCCCGTTCGAGTCTAGCTCAAAGAGGTGTTTTTGGGTTTTACCCCTAGGTACATCTGTGCCAGAGCCACCTCTACCAGCTCGTATCCATACATGGATACATTTCTTGGAAAACTCACAAAATCACTACAATACCAAAATTCTAGAAAGTTCTTCTATACTAATCCTCATATTCTATCTTAGGACTATGCTTTATAATTAGATTTTATCTAAAACTAGCTTCCATGATTTGTACTAAACTCCCACTGATACCAACTATAACGCCCGAAACCCAGTTACCCAGAGTCTGTTTGTTATTATGTATCATTGGCATGATCACAAAGGATCATGTCTCGAAAGACCGATTAGTTTATTAGCCTTGGAAACACTAGATATATTCATAAGTATTACATTAAATCATAAATTAAAAAAAACTACACCAACATCTTGTATTCATGGCCCATCATACTATTCCTTCAGGTCATTCATAAAATATTTCTTCGCATCCTGGGAAAAAAACATTTAATGCGGTGAGCTCAGATGCACAGTAAGGATAACAGTATATCAGAAACTTTCATAAAGAAACATAAACATTTAAGGCAATGTATAACTAAAACAAAATCCTTTTAAACATGAACATCATCATAATATGGAAAAGATAAAATGAAATAATTCCATTTACTTATTCACGTGGATATTGTACTAGTCGAATAATCACATGAAATATCAATAACCACTTTCATAATGATGGAGTGCATAATGGCAGACTATCATAACCATGTAGCGAAGGTATCATGCCAAGACTACAAATAAGATTTTTCCAAGGCCTCATGCCAAGACACTAGTTTGTCTCATGTGACCTACCAATGCATCAGGGATCTAGATCGGGCTCCACCTGTCTCTTATTAAGTCCAATGCATTCCTCATATGAATAGGTTTAAACATAACATAAACATTCGTATTAAAACTATCATACAAAATGTCAATACTTTCTCAATAAACCATGAATGGTATAAAAATAACACATCCACAGTCAAACATATCTCATAACCTTCAATACAATATGGATGTTTGGTATCATAATAAATCAATTTCAAATAAGCTTAAAAACAATCAAAGATGTTGACACAAATGAAATCAAAACTTTTTGAGAGAAATATCTCCTTTTTTTGAAATAGTTTGAAATTCACATAATTATAAAATAAAAAATTTATTTTGAAAATATTCTTATAGGTTTGTGAGGGAAACTTCGATGATTTTTATAACGGTGGAAAATAGCTGCACCCACCGTATATGTTAAAAAAGGCATTCTTACATTAATTTTTCCGAAAAGGTTAAAAAGGAACTTGTTTAGAAAATGACAGAATGATTACTCTATAAACATCTTATATATAGTCAAAAAGGGTATAAATGACATTAAACCATAGTCTATAAAATAGTAAGAATTTTTTGAAATACATTTTTAAGAAACATGTATGTGTATGATAAAGAGGTCCTAGTAGATAATTCAGTATACATAACCTCAGATAATGAAGAGATTGCGAAATAAACCCTTAAATTGTATTTTTCCTTGGTTGAGGGTAGATTAAAATCTAGTATAATGGTAAAATGATTGTTATTAAATTATACAATAATCATATACATTAATATGATATCATATATGAACTTTTAACATTTAGTTGTTAGTATTATTGTCGTTTCGGGTGTTAAATTACTTAGTTTCTTTTATATATTTTGTTACATAAAATGTGTTTGTTATGTATAGTTTGTATCATATTCATTTCCAAAATTATATCATGTTCTTAAACATTATTTGTAATAATCAAATGAGAATTATTCTTTCATGGATATGATGGGAAATGAATCTCATCGCGTTCGTGGAAACTATAGTCTGTACATATGAACGAGCGACAATATCATTTTTTGATATTAAAATAATATATAATTGGATGCTATATCATATATAAAGAATAATTATCATGTTATATTAATTATTTACATCAATTACACATCATTATCATACCCATAAAAAATCATAATCTCTTGAATAACAATTACAACACGACGTGAAGACGGTAAGCCGTACGTACACACGTATGGTGACATGTCATTCAAAGGATGGATAGAATACTGAATATGGATGTACCATATTTATAATAACATCACATTATATAGAAGATACTGGAGTTATTATTTTAGAAAGGAAATAACAACAGATTAAGTAGTCGAAGAAGAAATGAACTTGAAAGAGGGTGGTGAAAACATTACCTCTTTTTCGGGTTCTTCCTTTTGATTTGATCAAAATATCTCTATAAGTTGGCATTATGACTAAATTAAGGCCTCTAAAATGAATTGAGGATATTAGAAACAATATTTGGGTCGGGTTTGGACAAGAAAAAAGGCTTTTATAGTGTGAAGTATTGGTTATAAGTTGTTTCCTTTTATAAGGGGGAGGATGGGCTCTTTAAGAAAAACATAATGTATTATTTTATAATAAATTAATATTAGGTTTATAAAGGTTAAAATGTGATTATGAAATGTATAAGGTGGTTATGGGTTGAAATACTTTCAAACAATATATTTTTGATAGGTTTGGGTCATTATATTAACATTTTCATTTATTTTTAGCTCTTATTTAATTAGTTTGACATTTACCATGTCACTTTTTACATTTATATTATATTGTAAATAAACATACTATATAAATACAAAAGACACCAATGTGGTCCATTAATGATAAAACATTCATTATATAAGTTTTTTGGCCGAACCTTATATTTTTAGGAATAGAATATCAATTAATAATTTAATATTTTTTTAATAACACATTTATGTCAATTTTGACAATATTTAATAATTGATTTTTGTTAAAGTACTAAAAACTTTATTAATTAGAAAAAAAAAATTTAAGAAATACTAACATGTCATATTATCCTTTAAAATTCTTTTATTAAATCAAAACTTTCAAATTATATTTATTTTAACATTTATAATAATAATTATTTGATTGTTTCAATAATTAGAAAATACTGCATCATTATTGTGTCATAAAAAAATTTAATTATTCAATGTCTAAAAATTATAAATAAAATACCATTATGTAGGAAATATTTGTATCTTTATAATGAATATTTATAGTCGAAAATATAACTTATATAACCCTGTGTAAAAAATTATTTATCTTAAAGATATATGATTATGTAATTTTTTTATTTATTTTAACTTAATTAATATTAGGTGTCCTTATCCCTATAAATGGCTCCATGGGGTTCCAAAATCGACCCAAAGATGCCCATGGTCGGAAATGTATCAACCAATAGGGTTAGGACACGTTTTAGGGTAAATTATTATTATTATAACATTATTTGATTATCCATATTTACCGGATTTACCCTTTAACCATGGTAAATAAAATATTTACCGAAGTAATTATTCAAAATGTCTAAAAAATAAGAGTTTACTATTTAAAAAATTTGGAAATCCTGATTCCAAATATGTAATCTATTTTTCCAAATTCAAAACATCGAAGTGGAAAAAATTAATTTAAAATTAATTCCCGCTGTAAAAACAAAAAGCGTGTTTTTAAGAAATAATAACTATCCAAAGATTGACACTTCTTTATGACATGATTAATTGTGAAATTCTGTCCAATGAGAAGAATTGTATTAAATTTTAAAACTATATTCTAAATATAATTTAAAAACACTCAAATTTATAATTTTTTACTCTTAATTATTTCGACTAAAAAAGTTGTTTTTAATTAAAATTTGGTAATTTTCACTATTCATCAAAATATAAACGTTAAACGAAAAGTACCAAAATTTCACCCCAATATAATTTTGATATTACAAAACCAAAAATGAAGTCCATTTTTTAAAATTAAAAACCTATATGTTCCATTTATTAATTTAAAATTAATTCTTGTTGTCAAAACCAAAAGACGTATTTTTAAGAAACAATATCTATCAAAAGATTAACACTTGTTTAAGTCCAATATCAAAGAGAGATTGCATAAAATGACCATAATTGGATTATATTTTAAAAATATAATATATTTATACTTCAAAACCATTAAAGTTTATAATTTAACACTATAAATTATTTTGATTAAAAAAGTTTTTTTCATTTAAAATATAATATTTTCACTATTCTCCCAAATATGAAAGTTTTCCGAAAACACAAAAAATTTATTGAAACTAAATTCTTATGTCCTGATTCTAAATAAGAAGTTTATTTAGTCAAACTTAATATATAAAAGTTTCAAATTTTGTATTTAAAAAGGGTTTACCATTAAATGGTGGTAAAAGCGCATTTTTAAAAATAAATCTTTTATCTCAAAAAATGAATTAGTTCTTACATTATGTCTAAGAAACTCATAATATGGATTCTAAAATTCTATGTATTATACATAGTTCAAAATTCAGTTAACACTATTCATAACCGCTTTTGAACAGCTTTTTCGGTATGTTGTGGTGCACTTGAACTCGGTGTTGCGTGTAATGCACGTTATTGAATTACATTGAAGAAATAATGTACTATGAAATCATAGGGTGTTACAATTATTAACATATTGGGAATCATTCATGATGAAATATGAAAAAAACCTTTTCATACATAATTTATTTTAGAAAATTCTAACATTCCATATGTTTCACATGTAATCCTAGAAAAAATGACAATTCTTCAAGCATTAAAAATTAAAAACTTTCCATCATTTCTTCAATAAACTTACTAAAATAATAGTATATATCCCCTGCAAAAAATATATTGACAACATAAAAAATATAAATCATTTTACCTGAGTTCATATCATTCATATATAAGTTTTCATCGACTTCTTCTTTATAAAAACTAGTACTTACCCGTGAATTCGCACGACAATACGTTCAATTCTTACTTTATAGAAGAAAAAACTATACTTCAATATTAATAAAGAACATCAATACTGTATTTATTGAAAAAAAATAGTAAAACTTAATATTGAACTATAATTGGAGAAAATATATAGAATTGAAAACATAAGAAAAGAAGAAAAAGAAACCAGGTTATATGTTTCACTGTCAAATAAATCCCAAGAGATTCAATTTAGGGATTCTTACCTTTAGGCATGCAAACACCCATGAAATACCATAAATGAACCCAGATAGAAAGAACTACATTCAGTCATTAAACCAAACACAATCAAACCTAAAAACATACATGAGATAAAAATGTTTCCAGGATCACAGTATTACATAGTTAAAAATCACAAAAAGGAAAAGGAAATAACGGATTTATAAGAAGCAGTTCCTCAAATAGTGCTCTGTCTTGCATATGCTCATAGATATAAATCAAAGGAATACACATTTATTTGTAATGTTGGGAAATAATATATAAGAAGTAATATACTTCTTGGTGATCAGAATTGGCCCTAGTGAGCCACTCCTTGGCAACTGGATTAATTTCATGTCCATCCTAAAACAATGTTGAAAAGAGTTAATTTGATCATAAATGAAAAATAAACTAACATGATAATGAGAGAAAAAACACATGTTTAAGGCAGTATTAAAGTCCAAATTGATGAAATTGAAAATTGAATCATTATGCATTCAATATAATACATTGAGATACTTCACCAAGAAAATGTGAAAATGATCCTAAAAACAAAATCACGGTAAGGAGAAAAATAGCATTTTCAAAGTCAAAGTTATGAACAATATTTCAGTGTTGATTATCCCCAATTTCCCCCTAGAATTTTGTTAATAGGACTCATCCTTCCATCTACAAGATTATTTAGTTGGCTTCCCTCTTTAAAAAATAAATTTTCAAAGTAAGTATTTATGCTATCAAAACCCACAAAAAAGAGAAAATGAATTTCCAAGTATAGATATATATATAATATTCATGGAACAGTACAACCAATTAAGGGACAAATAGAAACATCTTAAAAAAAACTCAGAAAAAAATAGCAGAATGTCCAGATCATTGCAGTTTTCCACAAAAAACTATTGTATGTTAAACAAATTTGACAGTAATTGTGCATAAAACTGTTGTATGAAAAAAACAATATTGGGTAAAATGAAGTAATAAAAAGAGACTAATGACTACATATGCGGGAGCTTACTGTTTGACGATGAGCTGCCTACGTTTACCACCTGAAATTGAAGTGAAAACCAAAATCGTTAATAAAATTGCATTTGGAAGAAGCTTCATCAAATAAATAGTATGTACATAACAGTAAATGAGAAAAGTGTCGAGCATAACCATAATTTCTAAACAATACATGTTGCAATAAGGCATAACAATACAGTTTATAGTAAGGACTAAGAAATTCTGGAACAAAACAGATGTTGGAACATTACATATTGTGGAATTACCTTGTTTGTTCAGCAGTATGAAGTTGAAGTGACATATCTGCAACATTCAACTTCATGTTATTTGTTAGCGATGAATATTTAGTAATAGCATGAATAGAGTAAAAGAGTTGAATGTTGAAGGAAATAGTCAATAAGTTCAGTTACGTTTACCTTTATTGAAAGAGGTGTTGCTGTACTGGAACACTGAAAAATAGGGCCTGAAAAAACAAACATGTCAATAGAAAGTAACTGGTTTATAAATCAATTCTTGACTAAAAAGTGAACGACATGTCTAACATAAGATAGTGATTATAAAAATAAAAACGACAACTGTGAAAATGAGTGAAATAAATATGATAAGATGAGAAAACATACAGAACTTAAACTGATGAAAATCAGTCCAGTGATACATAATGCTCCTCACGGGCCAGTGATACCTAATGCACCTCACAGGCCAAAAGTGCAGAAAATAATTAATGCAACGATAGAATCAGATCACAAACATGGACATCTTTATTCTCATTTTTCTAACAGTTAATCAGCTAACAGGGCCTACAAACTAAAATTTGAAGATAAAATTGGTTCCAAATAAATGGTACCTCACGCAAGACAGTCAGAGCTTTGAAAAACCAGTCACACTCCATCAAAGTACACATAGTAATATACTCCTTGCCGAACTGCAAGCAATTACATCAGCTTCAAGGGGAGAAATAGAGAAAATGTAAAGGAAAAATCTGAAAAGACCACTTGTTAACAGCACTGTGTAATGTATGTATTTATAGAAATATATGGCTATATTTATATAAATCTGTTTCAAACATGAAAATTACAAAAGTTCTGTCCATACAGCACTGTATAAGTACTATATACTACCAGGACACATACAACCGGCTATGTGTACTGTATTCATTTGTATAAGTTCAATAATTATAAAACTTCACAGTGTATACAACACTATGTACTGTAAGCAGTGATAGAAATTCAAAAAAATCAATTATATAAATCTGTTGCAAACATGAGAAATCTAAAAGGATTGGAATAGATAATATGAAATGAAAAATATATATTCTGTTTAACTTTAAATCCCATAAGGAATATGTATAGTAATAAATGATTTTAGTTAATGTAAACCACCTGTATGTTCAGCAGTTTGATGATGTATTGGCATAGCTGCATCATTAATCATCTAGTTAGTTGTTGCTGGTGAATATTTAGTATTATTATATAGAGTTAAAAAGTGTACTATTGGAAATAGTATGTCCAAGTTGACATACCTTCGTCGTTGATTGCAGGATATATCTCACACATCGTTGAAGGAGTAGTATCCATGTATATACCTATCATTGAAACTTGTTCATCAGTTGTTTCTGTGATGAGGATGCATAATTGGACCCCCTAATAGTACATCCATCATAATGGTGTCTTCTCCTCAATTTTGTGTCAATGACCCTCATTAAACAATCTGATTGTTAGAAATTTGAATAATTCTTCAACATGAAGAATGAAATAAATTATGTTCTCAGTTGGGGCAGGCTGGAGGGGAGGGGAGAGGGAGAGACGGGCTGGGCAGGTTGGAGGCAGGGGGAGGGGAGGAGAGGGTGATGGTAGGGGGTAGGGGGTTGCTGGGGGGAAAGGTTGGGTAGGAGGGGAGGGGAGGGGCTGGGGCTGGAGAAGCTGGAGGGGCGCGGAGGGGAGGGTGATGGTAGGGGGAAATGGTTGCCCAGGGGGGCAGGGGAGGGGAGAGGCAGTTGCTGGGCTGGGGGGGAGGGGAGGGGAGGGGCTGGGGAGGGCAGAGGCGGTTAGTGGGCAGATTTCCAAACCCTCACCTAGTTGCTGCAGTTTTCCAATGTTAGGCGCGTCAAAAGGATGACCCATAGGTTCCCACCTATAAGTAATCATAGAAAAAAAACTAAAAAGCATATGATCAAACATTTTATACAAAAAAATTGAAATTTTGATGAATAATACCCTAGAGGTGGGAAGTACATGAAGAAGATGCAACAGAAACATCACCTTCAAATCAGCAATGGTCGCCCCTAAAGGGAAACTGGAAGTCGTTATGCCTCGATGTTTGGATTGTAGGCCGTCTGAAGAGATTAGAATGTCCAATTTATACATTACATGATCCCCTGCTCTAAAATACTCGATCCACTACTATACAAAATGATCTACTGGAAAAATCATGATCCAGTACCCAATAAACTGAATGTTACACTGCTTACAGGGAAAACATGTTCCACTACTGAAGAAAAATACATGCTCCAATCTACTGCTCAGAAAATGTAAGATCCACTACTAAAAAAAACAATCCACTGGTATAATTAATGTAAAGTCACATTTAGTATAACTAAATGTAACTAACAACTCAAATAAAATATAATGACCATGCACACCCTAAAATGACAGTAAACTTATGTTGTACCAAAATCTATTGAGTCCATGAAAATCCGATAAATTATTAATCAAGAAGTGAATAAAACCGTCCAACATATTGGGAAATGCAGAATACAACAAAATTCCCAGATTGAAGTAATGTCCAGCATTAAATCACCAACCTAAGCAATCTGTAAAAAACATAAGAAACAGTGCAGCGTTAGAAAACTACAGCATTAACTTCTAGTAGCAGAAACCTCAAGAATTATGATCACATTAATGGGAAGTATTTCATCAGTGTAGATGTATGTTTACCTTCTATTTCCAGGATGAGTTTTCAGTCTGTTTTTTTGGTTCTCTTGTTTATATATCCCTTCAGCATGCTCTGCAAATCAGTAGATGGACATGTTGTAGGCACGATGTCTGGAAATGTCTGGACAGTATCTTCCACACCATTATCAATATCAAAAGAATGCGACAGATTTTTCTACAGTGAGGTTTCATGTTAGAATAACTTGAAACTATAAAGTAGAGCAATTAAAAGCAGTGAAATTAAGAGTTGCTCAACCTGAATATGTAGACTGTTTTTTATCAGCACATAGATGTAATAACTACGTACATCAATGACTTATAAATATTTAAAAATCAGATTGCACAACAGTAATGCATTGTGTTGTTATAGTAATGGAAATAATCTAGGAGTAATAGAAGATAACATATGTATACCCTAGTAGAACACAGGTTGAAGGGTGATGTATGTAATCCTGTATCAGTGTTTAAAGTTCCAGGAGAAGACCCCACTGTTTGATGAGCCTACAAGGAAATGTAAAAGGAATATATCAATAATCTGAAATCCATTGTTAGAAACACATAGTAATGTAATTGAAAAACAGTTACCTGCATATAATGATCTACACTACTTACTGTAGCAGAAGAACTGCTTTGATAAGCCTGCATATTATTGACGAAAATTGTAAGGTATTGTGACTTTTTGGGTTTATAGATAACGTGAATTAAATACAGACTGACGTGTATATGTTCTAAGACGTCATTGAAGAGGTTGATGTACTTCTCATTATCATTCATATAAATGACTTTGTAACAGTTTTGCTCAGATGGGCGATGACGATTCTTAATATTATAATCTGTCGGGTCAATTCCCAACAGAAAATTTCTGCTTTTGAAGAAGTTCAATTCTTGAGGGAAACCAAACTCGTCATCGTCCTAATAAAAAAACCCATTGTCAGTGTAATTTTTAAGATTTAAAATAATTTTAAAAGAGAAGACATAAGGATATGGATTTACCTGTAACAAATTATCTCTCAGATGCGCTGCTGTTTTTTGTATGTATTGCATGAAATATTTTTCAAACAACACCACAGAAAAAGAGTCTGTCTTGTCTGTAACCATTAGTTGAACTCTAAACCTGTTGCAATTGTTATTATGACTACAGTTTCAGTATCATTTTGAATGTGCTTCTTAATGAAGTAGCATAATGATAAAAAGATATTTTTCCAGCATTGAATACATGAAAACCTTGGAATAATGCTTGTAGGTGAGGACTTGCAGGACATGCAGCAAATGCTTCCATCTATAATCTGCACTTTCTTCATGCACAACTGGCATGATTCATAGAACAAGTTGTGGGTGCTTTGAATTTTCTGAACTGTAACTGCAATTAAGCACCTAGTACTCTGCAGTAGATTAATTACATGTTAATATAGTATTTTGTACAGGACAGTAGTTAGCACATAATAATATTTCATAATCAAAAAACGGAAAAGAATTGAATATTGCTAACCTGTAGATAGGTTTTCACATTTAAAATGGTTGTCTTGTTATTCCAATACGGTATTTCCATTGTTTGGTTGGGAGTTGTTGGTGATGTGGTATGTGTTGGTGATGCTATTATCACAGCAAGCCTGGAAAAAGCCGATCAAGAATAATGTAAGTAAACACTAAAAGAATGTCGGTAGTACAGTTTTGACGATGAGATAAATAAAATATTGTACTTCGAATGAAAAGTAAGATACACAGTTACCTGTTTTTGAAGTCCTCAACTGGTGGAAGGTTTGGGTTGTAGAGAATCATGGTTGCATTAGCAGTTGTTGTGACAAGAACAGAGGCTAAAATCCGTATGAAGTCAGGATTATATTTTTGTACATTAAAACCACAATTTTGAAAACACCAAGTAGATAGATTGAGATTATGAACTATAGAAAGAAACCATACTCGTCAATTTCTTAACCCGGACAAGCTGTAATATCAATATGGTAGTGGGGTCTGAGCTGTTTTCCATGTACTGTAACATTTCAAATGCAAAATTTCCCCATAAGCTGCAGGTTATTTGCAAGCGTCTGCAAGTAAAACAAAGTGAGTAAATTAGTAGTTTTTTTTCTGATACAGTTGTGAAATGAAATCAGTCCAAAAAAAAGTACCGGTCATCTTCTAAAACAATCTGCATTCTGTGGTTCGAAGTGCCCATTGATTGCATTGGATGTGAGTAACGTAGGACTCCAATTATTTCTAAATCACAGTACAGAGAAACAATGTTTTTGTGAAAAACATTTGGCTGAAGGGAAATACATTATTCATGTTAATTTAACACAACTTGGTCAAAGGTAGTGTAAATAGGTCGCATTAACCACATGTACCTATTAGATGTTCCTCAGGGACGTTGTCCCGAATTATGTCATCAAACGAAGTAAAATGAAAACTAAAAAGAGGTAGTTGTACTTCACACGGACGAACAAACGTCGTCGATGTGAACATGATTCTACAAGGGTGTCTTGTTGCGAGGTAACTTCCTAGATTGGAAGCTATTTGGAAGTTCTGTACAATATAGCATAGTCCCTCAACCAACAGTTGTTTGTACTTAGAGATAAGTTGACGATTTGTAATGGTACATTGAATCTTGGTTCCCTGCATACAGTATGTTTCACTGTTGGTTAATGAGGAATCATTACAAATTGAAAGGAACGATAACATTATATATATATATATATATAAATGTTCTCATCGTAGGTGGCAAACAATGAAAATAAATAGTAATGTCTTGTTGTAAGGAAAACTAACCTGGATGTCGCAGAGTACAAGATCAACAACAACAACTTCATTGGAGTATTTGGAAGACGAATTGAACCACATGTTGAGGACACGAACTTGTATTCGTAGTGTTTCATCATCGTCTGGGCTGATCTCATTCAGCATGGTTATTGAGCGTGACATATTTCTGACTGTACATAATCAGTAAGTGTTCAAATAAAACATATTAAGCATGTAAAAACCCCATGACAGTAAACAAAATAATTTTCCAACATAGAATAAAGCACATAGAAATAATTTGAAATGATACCTAAGACAAATTCTGAAAGATTTCCTTGTAGACAATATTTTCTGTGTAGCTGTTGGACTCAGGACTGGTACCTTCAACTACAATTTTCAACCCAGTAGCCGATGTGACTCTAGAAACTGCAACATATAATTGACCATGAGAAAACACTGGTTTCCGAAGATAAAGCCCAACTGAAGACAGTGATTGACCCTGACTTTTATTAATAGTCATCGCATAAGAAACTATCAAAGGATATTGTCTTCTTTGTAGTTTGAATGGCCATTTACTATCAGAGTGAGTCATAGTTAATCTTGGAACGAATGCTGAATTTCCCGAATGGCACCCATTTAATACTTCAACGCCAACAACATGTTCACCCAAGTGTGTTACTATCATTCGAGTTCCATTACACAGACCAACAGATTGGTCCACATTTCGGAGTAACATAATAGGAACACCAATCTGAAGCGTAATTTTGTGCGCTGCTAACCCAGAGACGTTTATACAATTCAACATGTCAGATGTGTAAATATTTTCTGGTTTGTCTGTATCAAAACTTGCATTGCAAACAGAGTCTGAGCTGAAGTAATATTTGTTTTCACCGCCAGTGAGGCTCAACATATATTCATTTACTTTTTGTACGACATCACAGGTTAGAGCTAAAATTGCACGGTCTTGTAGATATGATCTGTCTCCATGTCTTCCAGGGAAACCCGGGTATGTATGGTTGACGATTGCAGCCATGGCATTAATAGTGTCTGTAAGAAGAAACATTGACGGAATTGGAATGAGTGCTTCACCATCATTTGGTTCTCCAATTCGACCTTCACCAATATCTAAGGTCCATTTTGCACAATCATGTAACACAGCCGCATCAGGAGTGCTAGTATTACTATGCAATCTCATGTTTTTTGTAAGAGACAACACCCGACAGTGTTGCCAAAGAAACGATGACTTCACACTTGCGTAGACAATGTCACATCTATTTCCTCCCGGTATAACTGGTAGTATTTGCCTAAAATATCCTCCGAGGACAACTGTTAATCCACCGAATGGCAAATTCTGAGCATTATCATTCCTGACAGTCATAATGTCCCTATGAGTACGGTCTAGAGCCTCAAAACAGAATTTATGAATCATAGATGCCTCATCCCAAATGATGATTTTAGTCAATTGCAGAAGTTCTGCTACGTCACTCCCCTGCTGAATATTACAAACTGATTGTTCAGTAATGGAGATTGGAATACGGAACTTGGAATGCGCTGTTCGTCCACTAGGCAACAGTAGTGAAGCTATTCCACTCGATGCAACTGAAAGTACAATTGATCCCTGTGCTCGCAGCAATGATGTTAATACTCTCCAGATGAACGTTTTACCTGTGCCTCCAGAACCATGCAAGAAGAAGAACCCCCCTGAGTTGGTATTCAGTGAAGAGAGGATGGTAGACATAACATCTTTCTGTTCATCTGTAAGCAATCTCTGTAAACTGTTTCCCTCTTCTAGAAGTGTTTCTCTATTGTAATTCAATTCTTCTGCAATTAAACGATTTGCAGTGGCATCAGAATCTGAATCTGGAAGTGGCATAGGAGGAAATAAATGAATTGCTCTTCCATTGCTCTGTAAAATGCGGTCTATCTCTCTCAAATCATATGTTTGTATCTGGTGATCTGTGAGTGTCAAATCTACAATGTTGAGGAATAATGTTAAACAGTAGTACGAGTAACCGCTAACGAAGTCATTACAACATCTTACATTTAATTGAATATAAGAAAAATAGTTGAAGCTGAAAAACGTTGATAGAAAACATCAGTACGGATGGCAATGTAATGTGAATAAAACACATAGGTTCTTTGAATTTATTAAATTGCAGAATATTTGTACAGATTCTTATATTGTAGTACAAATGGCACTGTCATCTGAACAAATGATATATGAATATGTGGATTATGTGTACAGAATTGTACAGTATAATATATATTCAAATTATATTTGAACACCAAGGCTGTAAACTCTGATGTACTGGATTAAACTGAATAAAACATATATGTTTATTGAATTTAAAAAAAATGCAGAATTACTGTACGGAATCCAATATTGCAGTACATAAGGCAATGTAATGTGAAGAAACGATATAAGTATATGTGCATTATGTGTACGGATTTGTACAGTTTAAAATATATTGAAAATATATCTGAACAGCAGGGCTGTAAACTTTGAAGTACAGGATTATATTGAATATAAACAAATTTATAGAAGTGATTAATTTACAATGAATGCATATTCAATTTACTACGAAGTATTACATGTTTTTTTAATGTTTGATGATGCAGATTATTTATACAGATTCAAGAATTTCAGTACAGAAGGCTATTTAATGTTACTAAATTATACATTAAAGTGCCAAATATCTGTACAGCATCGTACAGATTTTAAGTATGCTAGAATTACTGTAATTGTATTTGAAAAGAAAGGCTGCAATCTTTGTTGTCACAAACTGTGGACAATATACTTATGTGAATTAGTGCACTGAATTTTTTTTTGAGTGTTTACAGAGCAGAATAAATAAAGTCAATTGAAATATAAGAATGCTGATCAGAGGGCATAAATAATTAGACATTGGGAAGACATAAAAAGAAAACTATGAAGCAGGAACATGACTAAATGTTCACCTGGAATTTCTTGGGTCCTTCTCTGTATATATAAAATGTCTTCTGATAGTATGTCTTTGGTTGCATCCCAGACCATATCTGGGCGAGATATGTTATTGAAGATTAACATGTTGGCGAATAGTCTGCGTACATGTTGTCCCATTCCCCAAGAAGACACTTCTTTTATTGCTTCAACAAACTCTCTGACATCTGTTAGTACTCCCATAGCAGAGCAAGCCTCTCGAAATGTACCATGCGTGATGCTGTTTACAGTCCTAATATACTGAAAAGAAGTTGCACCTTTGATTTTTGTTAGAAGTATTCTCAAGTAGTAGAGTTCACCTATGGTTTGAGGCACATAGTATAGTCTTCCAATACAGAATCCTTGTTTCCGGGGATGCCATTTTCTATCTTGAGAGTGGAAAACAAATCTAGTTGGATACTCTGCAAAAGTTAACCCTCTTCCTTCCGGGTAGTTAATATTTGCTTCGAACCAAGAGGTTAACATTGACTGAGAGCTGTTTCTATGATTCAATACATCTTCAATGATATCGGAGTCCAAGAAGGTGACACAATTCTGTTGTGGCAAATGGAAATGCAACCTCTCAACTGGTGGATATCTGTAATGGATATCATATGAAAAAATCCTCCAACATGCCTCACAGGGAGATATGTAACGACAGTCATAATACATTTTTATCTCATCTACCGTATTATGTGTGGACTGTTCGTTGTTTCCGTCATAGATTGCTGCCGTTACCCGGTCATTTCCTTTGCTAATATACTTAAACAGGTATTTGATTGAAGACGACTGATTACAAACTTCAATGTTGAGATGTGCATGGTACTTTAATAGAAACACCAGATTGTATGGGACTACATAGCGATTATCCAGAGGAATGTTATTTTTCAGAATAGTTCTTTTGTCATCCCTTCTCCGATAAACGACACAGCCATCCTCATCTACTGTCGTATTTTCAGCAAATTTTTTTGGAAAAAATTTAGCACATTTATCATGTTTCATGCAAGGTGATGATCTGTTGGCAACACCGTAGGGGCCGTGGAGCATAAAGCTCTTGACGACTTCATGTAGGTTTGGGCAGGCATCTTTATCCGGGATTTCAGCACTGACGTATTTGTTTATAGCCAACGGAGTGTCCACTTTATTTTCACGGCAGAGGAATAATAAGAAGTGAACATGAAGCAAGCCGCGTTTCTGAAATTCTACAGTTCGAACTACTAAATGGAAACAAAAGTGCCATAGTCAGTAAGTGATGATAAAATTGCAAACTGCATGGAAAATATTATTTGATATATTCAAGTAGATGGTCACCTGCCCTTGAATTTCCAAAGAAACATCCTTCTCGTAAATCTCTCATTAGATATTCAAGCTTTATATTGAAAACTCGAGATAGAATTTGAGGTGAGTCTACTGGTCGAAGGTTCTTGTATCTTAGATACCGAGTGATCTCAGGCCACATTGGGTTACATGTAAAGGTTAGAAACAAATCTGGATACCCTGCCCAATTACAAATAGATATTGCATCTTGGTAATTTTGGATCATATACCTTGGACCACCTGTGAAGGATGAATGAAAAATGATCCGTTTGCCGCATGAAGAACCTTCTATGTCGCCTCGTAGAAATGCATCTTGCAAGCCGTTGTATAGATCTACCCTTAATTTCTTTTGATTAAAGAGAATTAATGATAGTCTCTAAGACTCTATCATCGTATAAGCATCAACAACGAACTGCTGCAAAAGTCTTCTTGAATGTAGTAGTGTTGAAGATTGATTCTCACGGAATTGAAGGTGGAAGGAGAATTACTCTCTCATGGTAACCGTCTTAAATTTTGTACTTGTTGTGAAATAAGTTGGGCGATGTAGAATGTTGTCGACATATCCATCACTGCCATCTGTGAATATCAAGGGATATTGCAATGGAAGATATAGTGGGTGCTGCTCATCAATTCGTTGAAAATCACCAGTTTTGGAATGAATAATTATATCACGCTCTTGGTTGAGATCTTCAACATCACCGACGATAAGCATTGCAATCTCAGAATTATTTGGTATGTTATATGTACTGGGATTAGTTTCTCTTCTCTTCAGCAGACGTAGTTTCAAATTCTGCACACCCTGATGTTGAAGAACATCCCTTGCACTTCTGAAGTGTCTAGCTAAACCATTGTTGTCATGAAGCATTTGTTGCAGGTTTTCGACTATGTCGTTGTCAATACGAGATTGGACATTCTGATTTTCTGAGCTGCAGGCAATAGGTATGTTAATACAGAAATAAGCCACAATGAGAAATAAGTCGACAACAGATAAATGCAGCGATACCTAAACTCGGGAACCCTATTCTGACATTCATGTGCTGTGTCATACACGTATAGTTGTGCAAATCTCGGTCGGTGACCATCTGGTGGACATAAACTTCCAATACGATGGTAGTTTTGTCCATTCAATCTGAATATACATGGAGATCCACCCTTGTTGATAGACCTATCAATCTTACCACCCATAGAAGTGAAAGAAAACATGGAGTTGTAAATATGTAAGTTTTCCTGGAATGGTCTTGCTACTGTGGATGTTGTATTGAAGAGCAACATTTCTTGATACGGCGGAGACGCTGGTATAAAGCTCAAAGAAATCTTTCCCATAGCACAACATGCAGAGAAACGTTGGCTTTGTCGGTTGCTACATTTTTTGTTTCTTTCATCGAACCACATTAAAGCATGACAGTACTGACAGACGTAAGATGGGTGACCAATGTCTAATTATCCTGGTTGAATAAAAATATATAGTAGCTGTCAGTACTTACAAAGTAGATAACGTGCGCGGTATTTGCCTCCAGTATTTTGTTACTATTAATGTTGAAAAAATTAGTACGCTGACCTGTGTTATCTGAAATCACCTGTTGTACAGAGCAGCCTGCAACAGTAACCCGTTTAATACCGAAATCACTTAGTATAAATAAGATATTACTGTTGTTCGTATCTAGGGTTTTTCGTTAAATACCTGTAGTGCTTCCTGTACGCTGTATTCCACCATTGATGTCGTAATTTGTTTCTGAACTGTTAGAAACTGCTGCTTATGGACGAAACAGCACTGTACGATGGTCTGTTATTTTTTTTATAAAACAGTATAAGAAAAAAAATGTAATCTAATTGAAGTGTGGGTGCGTGTGATGCTGTATATTTGTGTTAAATACGACGTTGAACCTGTAGATGATATATTACTATATTCCGTGTTATTTGGTCGACTCAACCTGCAACAAATGGGAAAGTAAATTGTTAATTTTTGAAGATTCCGTAATAATTATAGTAATATTTAAATGCTGAATTATGTGCTTACATTGTCAACGATCCCGGCGATGAATTTGACAGATTGGTATCATCAGTCACGATCGCTACCGAAAGTGTGAAGGAAATAGTTAGATGAATAATATCCCAGTATTGTGGTGTACAGAATGGTTTTAGCAGATATGTGTCACCAGACTTACAATATGGAATAAGAGTGTGTATGAGGGAATTTGTTCTTTGCCTTCGATTGTTTGCTCCCAGGACGGATGATGTTGTACCTGATGATTGATGTTGCACTGTAGACGAAGTAATTGAAGACAAATTGCTTATGTTAGTAGATATAGTGGATTTGAAATTTATGTACTTACATACTAAAATTTGAACAGAAGTAACCATTGATAGACAGTGGTTGTAATGGCGTGCGTGTGACTCCATTTTCACCGTCATGTGTAGATGTCAATGAAGCACCTCTGGTAGATGATGACATTGGCACTGTGTCATCAGTTCGTTATAATAATTATTGTATTATTACATAATTGAAAGAAGAATCGGGTGAAGGTATTAGTGAAGTCACAATTGTGTCGTTCCCTCATGTGCAATCGTCTTTGGAACCTTGCATCTCTAGAGGTCGACGGGCAGTGGAGGTTTTCGTTCGTTATGAGCGCTATCGAAATTGTGAATGGAATAGTTAGACCATGTCTTTGTTTTCATGCGGTGTGCAGTATGAAAATTGCAGATAATGGTCATTATACTTACAGAAAGGGATAGGAGACTGTTTGAAGGCATATGATGTTTGCTTCCGCTTCTGTGCATTTGCGATAGATGTTATCCCTGTATCGGACTGTTGTTGAACTGCTGAAAAAGTAGTTAGAGAGCGATATATTCAATTAATATGCAAAGTATTTAGTAAGTGAGCGATTTCTGCAGTGCAATGTAAACATAACAGACCCGGTATAGACGCTGCTGTTAGTGGCGTTAGTGGGACTCCACCTGCAGTCCCATTTGTAGAATGCATGTCCTCAGTTATTATGAAGAGTAATAAAGAAAGTATGGATATAGATAATATAATGTAAATATAATAGACCATTGACAGATAATGGTGTTAGGGGCGTCCGTATGAATCCATATGCACTGCCATTTATAGAATGCGGTTCACTTGTTAGTGCATGAGAGAGATTTGTAGATGTCATTGATGGACTTGAATTTGTTGACACTGCAAGCGTGACAAAATTAGGTTTTCCATATGATGGAATAAAGCTATGAAAGAAACATGTATAAAACTAAGTCGACAGTAAACTCACAGTTCCGTTGTTCCATTGTTAGCACTCTTTTCTGCAACACATCATTCGTAGAGGTTGTCGAGGAGAGAATTGTTTTGTTCTATATCTATATATATTAATGTAAAGGAGTGTACTAACACCATTGTATGGAAGGAGAGCATTAAATAAATTGTAGTTCAAATTGTGAATGAAGACTCAGAATTTGCTAAAGATATATGTGTGCAACTATATGTAACTGTCAGAAATTTATAAACAAAACATGCCTGTATGAAATTGTGGAAGGTGCCGGTTGCACATATTGGCAAAGAAATCCAAATGGATAGAAGTACGAGGCCCGTATAATGTGTAAGGTATACTCACATTGTGAAAATAAGCAGCAGCAGAAGACGGATCGTTGCCAGGAGGAAATCGTTGTCAGGTAACTGGGTAATACAGGATTCATAGTCAGTTGAATGATGTATGTTGCAAGTTTTAGTGTACTTTAAGAAGACTGTTACCTCAGTGAAAATAGGGTTGTCGGTTGTTCCAGTGCAAGCTGTAGTAGTCACCGGAACACGGAAACCACACTGCGCAAGTCGGGTCAGGAGCAAAACATTGTGCCGTTACTGGGTAATGCAAAATTCATAATCAATTGAATGATGTAGGTAGCATATTTCTGTTGAAAGTAAGAATACTGATACCTAAATAGAGTATTGTTGTAAAGTCTATTCTTCCGAACATCCGTTGGTTCTCCGCTAGCCGACGCAGTGGAATATAGTTGTTGGTTCTGGTAGTAGAAGGTGTAGGAGTGGGCTGTGGAATATGGTGACGCAGTATAAGTAATCGAGAATCCCTTATATACCGAGGAGTTGTACAACTCGGAATCTGGTAAACATAGTCGACATATAATAGCCTGAGACAATGAATGCAAATATCAAGTTATTATTGGAAGAAATCGATGTAGAATGATAACAAGGATGGAGGAAGACGATGTTGAAGCGTTTGTTGTAAGGGAAGTAGATGCAGTCTGTCCGTCGTAGTCGCTGGAAGAGGTAAACCGGCGGCCTAAAGATGGGAGTTGGTAAGGCCGTCGTCGTAGGCTCGCTGCGGGACGAAGACGGTCGGAGGTGGATACTGTAATCAGGGACTCACGGGATGAAGAAGGTCGGAGATGGATACCGTAATCGTGTATCCGCGGGAGGAATAAGCTGGGAGAACGATCGAAGGTGTGGTGCGGGACGAAGAAGGTCGGTGATGGAAACCGGAATCGGGGAGCTGCGGGAGGTAGACGCAGTCTGTCCGTCGTAGTCACTGGTAGAGGTAAACCGGCGGCCTGAAGATGGGAGTTGGTAAGGCCGTCGTCGTAGGCTCGCTGCGGGACGAATAAGGTCGGAGGTGGATACTGTAATCAGGGACCCACGGGATGAAGAAGTTCGGAGATGGATACCGTAATCGTGTATCCGCGGGAGGAATAAGCTGGGAGAACGATCGAAGGTGTGTTGCGGGACGAAGAAGGTCGGTGATGGAAACTGGAATCGGGGAGCTGTGGGAGGAAGATCCTGGGAGGACAAAACCCTAATGAAGCAACGACGTGAGTAATCTATTCGGTGGCGGAAAAATTTTCGGGGATAACCGCGTCGGGCATCGCGGTATCCTATAGGATACGATAGGAATTTCGTTGAAAGGTGGACGGTGTAATGGTAAATGGAGTTGGGTAATGGGTGACGTGGGAGGCTGGTTGAGTGACACCTAAGGCGGGTTGAACCCAGTCTTAGTAAATATAGTGGATTCCCCTTTTTATTGATCCAACCAAATTTTTATTACAAAGATCATGGTTCTTCTTTCAATCCATACAAGAAATTATTGAATGTATAAACTTTTTACCATGTATTTCGAGTTAAAACCCACACGGTTGTTCAATATAAACTTATTTCTTAATATATACATTTTGAAAGGCTTGATTTACATCTATATGATAAAATTTAAGGAAATGACATGCATCCACTAACATGAACATTCTAATATTTTCCAATCATGCCATGGGAGGAAAAATTCCAGTAAATTCCACACCTTCAACATTTTAGTAACCTTTGAAAACAATTTTCACATCACATCTTGAAATTTCTCCACGTTCATTAATTATTTTCGATACACCTACTTTTTCCCAATAATATATTTTCACTACTAGTCATGGAAGAGGTTCCTATGTGTCATTTTTCTCTACCTAATCAAACTATGCATTCATAGAATAAACATATTATTTGTGTTTAACTTATAAATAATATAACAATGATTCTACAATTGAGATAAGTGTTGTTTGATTTTCTAATATCTACTTTCTTCTAGTCTAAACTAAAGCTTTCTGATTTCCAATAATATTTTTAATTTCAACCTATTTTTCTATAGAATGAAATTTTTGAGTTTTTCTTACAACTTCACCTTCCACAGCACATGATTCTTCTGAATCATCAGTAAGCTTTTTTTTTCTTACATTCATCATCAAATTTTTTTCTCATTTTAATTATCTAAAATATATTCCAAATCATTTTCAATAACCTTGGCCATGGAATATTTATTCTCAATAACTACACATCATAGGAATCCAAAAGTCATGTAAACATTTTTTCCAACATTTATAATATATTTTATTGGGTGAATATCCCATAAAAATTACATCCATGAATTTTCATAAAACGTTTTATGATCTCGGTATTATATCATTAGTAGTCAGGAACTTCCAAAATCTATGAAATTATTCACTAATGGGTTTTTATTATAAAACATTTTATAGGATGTCGTGTTGGATTTAGAACATGAAAAATATTTATATTTTATATGTACAATAATAACAACATCTTATCTCTACTAAAATTTAGAATGTTTATATTTATCCAACACGCTTCATCCCATTGCCACTAAACTTTTGTTATTATTTTTTTCCACTCCATTCATTCAGGGGAATATTGAGCACTGTATTGATGTTTCATTCCATGATTCTTTAGATAGGATTAAATAGCATTTTAATTGTAATCATTTAAATTTTTTATTGTTAGTTTTGGTATATAAACATCCAACCCTTTATGAACTTATATTCTGAATAATATGAAAATTTCCCCATTACTTTATTTGTGCTTCATAAGTGGGATATTAGTGATTCGATTGAAATCATTAAAAAAGTCATTAATGTAAAAATCCTACATCATGTATTAATGTCTCATAATCCCACCAATATAAAAAGTAAAAATTTCACAAGACCATGTAGAATGAATATCAACATTCTTATGGATTCTACCAATAATATTCGTAACACCCTAGACCTGGATACCCCACAACATTGCCCCGAGCCTAGTGGTTTACATTCCCTTATGGGAATCTCCCCAAAATTTCAAGGATTATAACTAGAAAATAGGTCCTAGGTGTGTTAGGGGGGAGACTATGCCCTCATCACCAGAGTATGCAAAATGGAATGTCAATAACAAAAAAGTAGATAAAATAGATATAACAAGTAGAGAACATATAAATAAAAAAGATTTGAATACATAAAAAATCCAAAAGTTTCACATATACAATGATAATAATCATGCATGTATCTAAAAATTATCCAAAACATGTACATAGAAGTACGATACAATACAGGTATCCAAAAATCCCATAAAGACCAAAAATTATCCCAACAACATCACAAGACATTTCTTGGTCCCATTCTTCCTTCCTCCTATGTAGCGATCAAGAACTTTTAAAAGAGTTATTACCATTTTCCATAACTACAACCATATAATATCTTTGGAACCCCAAGGTTTCCCAAACTGGGTGTGAGATAACATCCCCATAGGTAACCAAAAAATGATCTTTACAATCAAGGACATGAAAAATTATAAGTTAAAAAAAGTGCATGTAAAAAAGGAAAGAATACACAATAGTAAATATGCATGTGGCGTGTAACTACAAAGCCATTTTCCTTAAAATAGCCTCTCAAGACTCCCTATAAAATATTGTAATGCTCATATACAAGGAAGATAAATGTAAAAATGAGGAAACACAATGACCTCACCATATAACAGGCACAGTATATTCATATTTTTTGACATTAAAAACATTTATTAAAAGAAATTATTTCATCATTTGGTGGATATTTTCTAATGACAGATTTATGAAAAAACACTCTATTTAGAGAAATTTTTGGACTAATCATATTCTTCATCTCAAACTTTATTAGAAAAAAAAATTTAACGTGTGTGTTCATTGAACATCCAACTGATTGAGCCTTCATCATCATAAAACAAAACATCATAATGAGAATTTTCTTCAATTTGAAAAATTGTTTTTACAATGAATCCGCAAAAAATTTCCTTCAAAGTGCTGCTTTTTATCACAATTTCTCAACTTCTTATTAACTGATTCCCTTCAAAAAAAAACCTATTTCTGATGAATCTTATGAAATGTTTGTCCCATTGATGTTTTTATGATGAAACATCCATCCAATGGATTTTATTAAATGATGAAATTCATAAATTTAAAGACATAAACTTAAAAAATTATATAGTCTCCGAACAAAAAAATTTCAATTTAAACATTCGAAAAAAAAAATTCTTGTTTTTTTCTTCATCAAATAGCTTGAACTTGGAAACAAATTTCTCCATAAAATTTGTACAAAATAAAAAAATTATAAAGAAAATTGATTCATTATATTATTCTTATAAAAACATTCACCAATAACAGGTATTTTGTATTTCCAAATACTAATATATGGAATCTCTTTCACTTTTACATTAAATGACCTTATACAAACATAAGAAAATTTTCAATTGAACACTTTATTAAAAAATATAATCCGGAATTTCTATCCATTAATGGTTTTCCAGTGAACAAGCTTTCGACTTTAGTAACATTTATTCTGAACTTCCTATACCATTTCATATTGATGAAACTTCTTAAAAAATCTCACAAATTATTATCTATATGGGTTATTCTAAACAACTATGTCCAAAACATTATGCCTGGAAAAGATAATTTGGAACATTGTGTCTAAAAAACATTAAATTCCCCTCTGTAAAAAATTCATGGATTAGGAGGTTTTCAATATTTATAATAACAAAGAATAGTTTAGGAGTATATGATTTTTTAGAATGTTATTTTACAAATTTAAGGAATCTTTACGAATTTATTTTTTTCTAACATTATTCTTCTCCAAAATATTTATAACAAAACAATATTAACAAAATTTCATAACAAAAATTCTACAAATAGTTTAATAAAAGCATTAATAAAAATAGATTTATGAAGAAAAATAAAAAAATTATTCTTGAAACCATCATAAATAATCCGATGTCAACCCCATTATGTTTTTTTGAAACATTCAAAAGAAACTATTTCAACTGATCACTTTTCAACACTCAAAACTTTTCATAACATATAACTTTTCAACCTTATAAAACCAAAAACATTCTCAAGATGAAGGTCTTGACACCAAACTACTAGATAAAGTAATATTTATGATGGAATTCCATCCATAGGTGTCAAGAAATTTTTATCCATGTTAATATAAACTCCACCTCACACTAATCATTTTTTATTTTTTTTATAAATTTTCAAATTTTAATATTTTACTCTCCACCTTTTGTTATATCACCCATTTTTTATAACGACAACTTCAGAGTCCTTATAGAAAGACTGTACAATCTTCATAAAAAGATTTTACTTTCTCCCCTCTTTGTCAGCATAATCCTAAGAATAGTAGGTGTTTTCATATAATCCTAGTGAATTTATTGGTTGATGGTGAACATGTAGTTGCATCCCTAATTCAATAAAATAAATATTTTTTGAATATATTTGGAGAAAATGGCATCACTTTGTTATTTTTTTGAAATATAATCAATCATAAACACTCCACAAGATACATTATCTTTGATGTAGTGTTAATTTACACCAATTCGTTTTGATATATAATGTTGGATACAATTTTTAAAAATATAAATGGAACTTTGAATATAATTAACGACATTCAATTGTTTAAAATCCCCCAAATTCAATATTTTTTACTTTATTCCAAATCATTTGTGTACAGGAATGGGTGGAGGCAACATATTCTAATCATGTTGTTCTCTATGCTACTAAACAATATTTATAACAATCCGAGATCAAGAAAAATTCCCCCAATAAAAATCTTCCTTTTGAATTCAATTTTTTATAATTTCAATCTATATCCCAATCATCATTAGTCAAACCAAGAGTGTTCATATCAAAATTTCATTTATACAGTAACCCATAGAAAAATACATCTTAAACAAATCTTATAATTATATATGTCGATACTATATGTTACATTTTTGGATCGTTGTAGTATCTTTCACATAAATTAACCACAATGAAAATGTTAGACATGAGGATATAAAATAGAGGAAAATTCCCATCTACATCAAAAAATATTTTTATTTCATACTTTTCCCAGGTTTACATTAATCATATATAAGATTTTGTGGAATATTTCATATAAATATTCTTCTTTTTAAAGAATGCACCATTTTATGTTTACTGAGAACATGATGATTTTTTCCACATCAATGAGGTTTTCCTAAAATTATAAACATTTTTACCATATATTTTGATTAAAAATAGAAATGGTTGTTCAATATAAAATTATTACTTAATATATCCATTTAGAAAGGCTAGATTTACATCCATATGAAAACATTTACAACAACGACATGCAACCACTACCATGAACATTCTAATATTTTCTAATCTCTTAACAGGAGAAAAAATTTCATCAAAACCCAATCCTTCAACCTATGACTATGCTTTGAAAATAATTTTCACTTTATTTCATGAAATTTATCCATGTTCATTCAGTTTTTTTCAATACATCCACTTTTTCCAAATAATATTTTTTTTCTACTAGGTGTGGTTGAATTCCTTTGTGTCATTCTTCTCGATCTAATAAAACTATTTATTTATATAATAAACCAATTATTTTTTATTAAATTCTTCTAGAGGTGATTTTTATTCAACATATAGAACATGTGATGTTTGATTATCTAGTCTCAATATTCTTCTAGTCTAAACCTGATCATTCTTATTTCAAATAATTTTTTTAGTTTCAACCTATTTATATATATTAATAAATTTTAGAGTTTTTCTACCTACTCCACGTTCCTCACCACATTATTATTATGAATCATCAGTCACTGTGTTATTATCACTTTCATCTTCACATTTTTTTCACATTGGATGTCACTAAATTATATTCCCGAACTTTTTCAATAACTGTGGTATAGGAAGATGGATTTTCAATAACTTCACATCATAGGAATCCACCAAAATTTGTAAACATTTCTTGAAACATTCATAAAGTCATTTATTGGGTGAATATCCCATAAAATTTCCTCCTTTTTTCATCAATCTTTTTAAGATATGGGTTATTTATCTTTAGTATGTTGCCACTTCCAAAAACCTTGAAATATTTCACTAAAGGTTTTTTATTTTAAATTTTTTTCCGGAAGTCAAGTTTTATTTAGACCTAGAAAAATATTTGTTTTTTACATGTATAATAATAATAACATCTTCTCTCTAGTAAAATTTTGAATTATTATACTCAACCCACATACTTCATCCCATTTCCACCAAAAAAAAATAACTTTTTCACCAGTTCATTCAATGAGGGGGGTATGGAGAACTATATTGATATTTTATTCCATGATTATTTTGATATGATTAAAGATCATTTCAAGAGTACTTATTTACATTTTTTTGTTAGTTTTGGTATATAAACACCGAAATCTCTCTAAACATGTCTTCTGAATAATCTGAACATCTCAAGAGACCTTGATTTGTGCTTCATAAATATAATATAATTAATTTGATTGAAATCACCAATAAATGTTTTAATGTAAAAAACTCTTTTTTTGAATAATTTCCCTTCATCACACAAATATCTATGGGAAAATACTCATGAGATCTGGTAGATTGAACTTCAAAATTCATAAGGATTTTACCAATCATCTTCATAATGTCCTAGAACCAGATACCCATCAGTAGTGCCCCATGCCTGGTGGTTCACATGCCTTCATGTGAATATCCCTAAATTCTAGAGGCTTCTAACTTGAAACAATGGCCTAGGTGTGTCAATAGATATAGTATTCCCTCTTCACCAGAGCATAAATAGTGGAATATCAATAATAAACAATTAGTGAAAATAGATACAAAAAGTAATTAACTAACAAATAAACAGGACATGAATATATACACAAGCTAGAAATATCTCATATAAAATGATGATAATCATGCATGTATGTATAAATAATCCAAAATTGGTACATAAACGTTTTTTAGAAAATAAGTTTCCAAAAATCCCCCAAATATTAAAATGCATCCCAATAGCATCACAATCCTCAGCTTGGACCCATTTTCCGTTGATCCTATGTAGTGATCATGAACCTTTAGAAAAGTACTTACCCTTGTCCATACCTGACGCCATAAAATCGGTTTGGATCCCCAAGGGTGGCCAAAGAAGGTTATGAGATAACATCCCTGTATGTAACCACCCAATGATCTATACAATCAAAGCTATTCAAAATTATTATTCAAACAAATTGTATGTAAAATATGATAGAAACTAAAAACAATGAATATGCATTTGGAATGTAACAAATAAGCTAGTATCACTGAATTATCCTCCTAGGACTCCCTACAAAACAATTTCAACCTTACATATGAGGAAGCTACATGTAATAAAAGAGGAAACACCTTGAACTCACCACACAACCATAGTACCATTTCAACAACGATCATCCCATATAACCTGAGGTTTCAAAAACATCCATGACCTAGCCATTCAACCCAACATGTCATAATTCTCACGGCCAAGCCGTATTTCAATGAGTTATACAATGAAGGAATGGATCCAAGGTGTTTAATACAGAGGCATCAACATCGATTCCCGTTACCGTATTAAGGGAAACTTGGTTCGACACTGGCTGGAGTCCTAGGATCATGTCATAGAAGATATGTCCTACACAAGTCCAAGAAATCCAGATCCAAAGGGTTAGTAATGTATAGGGCAGCCCATAGAATCAAGATCCAAAGTTCATCCCAATCTAAGGCATTCACTACCACGTCATAGATCCAAGGACCATGTGTAAGGAATACTTTTAACACATTAACCATTCATAACGTTTATCATATCAAACTATGAGAGTATACCCACTTACAAAACTATACATCATCAATTCCACCACATGAGGTTTTTTCACCCATAACAACCAATTTAATTCAAGAAAACTATTGATCATTACCACTCATTGTTCAGAATTCACATATTCCATTCAAACCATTTAATCAGCTAAGGAAAAACCAAAAGAGATTACCCATTAATTTAACAAAATAAATTTAAGCCATTTAATCATTTAATACATTAAATAACCAAATTGTATATGGAAATAAGGAAATACATCTCCTTAACAAGTTATACAATTCTATGTATTTATAATTGGACTTCCAACGTATTGGTAAGCATGAGAACACACCCCTAGGGTGGTTCAACCATGAAAAAACATGGTAAATTTCAAAAACCACACCCCATGGGTGTCCATGGTTTCTCCAGTGACGAAAAATTCATCACAAAAAAACCTAATGGAATCTCTAATAGTTCTAGTTTTCTTTAATTCAATTTTCCAGTTCAATTTCGGGCTTGCCCTGGAATTTCCAGTGGGCGACCAAAAAAAGGTAGCCTAATAAAGCACTAAAACACAATTAAATTATATAGAACACCAAATTTATCATGGTAGTGGAGTTATTATCCTATACCAGCTCCAAAGTTAGTAAATATTAGGATAAATATGAATAATAGAGCAATATCCGGAAATTACAGAAAATTATGTTGTAGTTAAATAGCATAACTAATATACAGAATAATGGAGAATGAATAAAATGGAATCGAGTTCTTTCCATTACATATCTAATGAGATGAATGACACTCAATTCTAAACATGGATTGGAGAGTTAACTCAATTACTAGAATAGTTAATCTAGAGGGTTTCTAAAAGTGATGCTTCATTTTCTTATGAATAAATGTAAATTAGATTCCAATTAATTGATTAAGTAGAGGGAAAATATAAAATTCAACCCAAACTGGACATCACGTGGGTTAGGCGCACACTTTGTAAAATAATGCACCAATCCACACTATTATCTATAAATGAATGGGAACCCACACCATTTCCTCACCTGGTTTGACTACTAGTACACAAACCATTCAAAATTCATCTTCCAAAGTTGTAAACATTGTCGCAAGGTTATGAGGTCGAAGTCAAATGTTTTGGACTAATAGTGTGGCCCTTCCCTATTTTCGGCCGACGGCTCGCACGGTTTACACTAACTATGTGCTAGGATTAAATAACCCCAAAACAAAGATTATGGGATCCAAAAAATACCCAAATACCCTGAAATCCTCCTTGACCTCAAAGGGAACTCACATTTTTCTATATTTATGAATTAAAACATAAAAGGAAGGGAATCATACCTTATACAAAAATTTTATTTCATACATTCCCCCCCTTATTGAAATTCTCCCCCGAATTTTCCAATGAAGGTTGGTCAAGATGTTTCTACGAACAACTTCATCCACTGAGCACATAAGTCAGCCTCTCGTTCCCATGTCTCATCCTATAAATTGTTCTTATTCCATAGAACCCATACTAGTGGATCTAATTGACCTTAGAGAAACACCAAACTCCTTTGAACTATATGAATCCGAAGCTCCTCAAAGGATGCATCAACCTTTAGCTCAAAATCCTCAGGCTGAAAAGCATAATATGGGATTGAATGATAACAAAATAGAAAAAATATGTGGAAGACATCCTTTATGGATCATTACCTCTGAGGTAACATCAACTGATATGCTACTAACCTAACTCCATCTAGATTCTAGAACAACTTGACATATCATAGAGAAAGCTTACCCAATCTATTGATTCTCTTATTTCCCAACCTTGGTGAACTATGTAAAAAACCGGACCCCTAATCTGTAACTCAAAAGGTATTCTATGGTGATCGATGTATGACTTCTATCTAGAATGTGTTGTAGCCATTCAATTCTGAATCAACTGAACCTACATAGAAATATGCTGCATGAGACATGGTACTAGTAAATATTTATCTCCCTCAAACTAGAATAGGGGAGATTGAGATTCCCTATTGTAAAACACCAAATAAAGTGTCATCTAAATAATCTTTTGATAGAAATTGTTGTAGTCACACTCGAATAGGGGTATATGATTCTCCCAAGATCCCCCGAAATCATGGATGTGTGATCACAACAGGTCCTCTAAAACCGATATCATACTCTCTGATTGGCCATCAGTCTAAGTGTGATATGTTATGCTCACAAGCACTTGTTTACCCAACCCACTCTGAAAAAATCGTTGAGAAAAGAGACATAATGTAGGAGTCCTTATCTGAAATCATATTGAGAAGGACCCCATGATATCGTACAATATTAAAAATGTACATCCATTTATGTTCATCAACATTTAAGGTCTCCTTGATCAAAAATAAATGATCATCCTTTATGATACTATGAAAAACAATCACACAAAACATAAATACCTCAAGGAAACCTCTATAAAATGATCATAAAATTCATCATGATATCATCCCATTTTCACTCCAGAAAAGGAAACTTTTATATATGTACAGTTGGTCACTAATGTTCCTCCTTCACCTTCTGACCAGTGGAACACCTGTTAAAAAAACGAGCTACCTCACACTTCATACCCAGCAACCAGTACTAACGAAATTATCCACGTTACGTTTTATTGACTCTGGGATTCACTTCACAAGATGGGGAATTAAATTACCACATCCAAGTCCTCAAGTCTATCCTCTAGAACCCACAGGTTACCCTGAACATGTAGGATATCATCCTCACCTATGGTCCAACCCGGAGGTGGATCCTCGGTAGCCACACTCTCCCATAGAACTGAGATCTCATAATCCAATAGTTGTCTAATTATCACTCTATCCAGTAGGGTAGAGGTTGTATCTAAGGATGATTGATAAGCCTATCCCTATCAATCAAGCACATATAAGTGTATCTTAAAGCATAAAACCATTAGTTGATACTTGTTGATGGCTTGTTGAACTACCTGTATCTAATTCCTCTTGATCATTGCACTAGCCACTACATTACCCTTACCAGACATGTAGTAAATGTTGAATTCGAAGGACAATAGGTACTCGACCCACCTCTATTGCCTTAGATTCAAATCATGCTATGTAAATATGTACATGATGCATTTTTTTAATGTTTACACCACAAAACCCTATCCCAATATTTATTGTCTCAAAAAAACACAATGTTTGAGCAATTACAACTAGCTCAGGATAGAGCATTGGGTAATTCATCTGAATTTGCATTAGCTGATGATCCTTATACACCGTGGCTTTATCCATTTATATCACCACTACCCCAAGATTTATACATGATGTTTCAAAATACATAGTTTAATTCTTTCCCTACTCTATAAATATCAGGTCTATTGTGGAATACAATCTACCTTTCAACTCTTGAAAGGCTATATCATAGGAAACTAACGATAAAAGCATCACACCCTTCTTAGTCATGCCTATCAATGGAACATCTATGAATGATAAGTCTTGTATGAAACACATGTAGTAACTAGTTACCCCAATTAAAATATGCATGTCAACAACATTCCTAGGATGTTCTTGGAAAACAAAATCTATCAACAACTATGGGTCTGCTGATACTTTTGTCTATGATTTTATATGATGCATGAAGTGAATCTGAACCATCCAAAAGTAGAACTTTTTGATCTTATCATATAACTAATTATCCCTTAGTGAACTCAAAATGATCTTAATATGGCTGGCAGGGTCATTTCAATTTTGAGGACACACCAAGATAACATCCAAGAAAAACACCAAAAAGGAATCTATATAAGGATGGAACACTCAGTTGATCAATTACATGAAATCTGCAGGCATTTTCTTGGGACCAAATGGAAAAACTATATAATCATATTTAACATACCTACTAAGAAAGGCTATACATGTTATTAATGTATGTTGGATACATTCAAGGCTATATCTAGATGTCAAATCAATTTTCTTGAAAACCCAAGATCCCTGAGATGATCAAATAGTTCTTATATACATGGAATCAGATATCTGTTCTTACACATCAGCTAGTTCAGCTTCCGATAATCCATACATATCCTAATATTTACATTCGTCTTTTTTGAAAAATGGGTTTTCCATCGCACAGAGAAGTACTGGGTAGGATAAACCCATTTTCCTCTAATACCTCAAGCTTCCTCTTGAGCTCCTTCAACTCAATCATAGCTATCATATAAGGAGGAATGGATACCATTATTTCTAATAACACTAGATCTATGGATAACTAAATCTATATCTCTCTAGAGGTAAAATAGAAATTTTTTCTTCAAACACATCCTTGGAACAATCTACCGTTGGAGTGAAATCCAACAAACTTATTCCCTGTCCATCGAGATGAAAATTGGTGATTTGGGATTTCATCCTTCCCAACCCCCAATGCTCTAGTCCATCTCGTTTCACAAGGACATCCCTTTTACCCCTGTGGGTATAGACTTCAACCTCTAGGGATGTTAAATTAACCCTATGGTGATATAATTCAATGTAATATCAATATGTGAATAGTCAATCAATCATGTGTATGACATCAAACTCAGTCATCTTGAGGATATAAATATCCCAGATGAAGTGACATCCACGAATATCATTGGGGAACTCTATGCACTATCGCACATCTCACCTTTGAATTCCAATATATTTTCTAGAGACATAGTTATTTTTGAAGATAGTATGACGAACCCAGGGCTCTAAACCACAAGTTTATATATAAAAGTATGAGATGAAGCAATATCAAAAAGTGCTACAGAAATTGTAGTGGATACAAAGGTCTCACCTCCCACCATAGATGTTTTTGTGCCATTATCCTTAGGGGTATGATGTATAAAATAAATCAAGCCTATATAGTAGCTCATTAATGCAACCTCACTTCTTGGAGTTGTCCAACGCTGATGTATTGATGTAACCGGTTCCTGGATGTCTTGGCCAGGACCACCACAAACTTTTCCTCATCAACTATCACTGATTTAACTTCCTCCATAAAATGGTGATGAGGAACCTATTGCTATTCGTATTTTCGGAACTGAACCCCTATCACTCAATGCTGGAGGGATTGACCTATAGAAACAAATTATGTGGACCATCCTGCTAAAAGATCAACACTCAACTGATTCACGATCACACTGTTTCTTCCTACGGCCTCATCTGATAAATTGATGAAAAAAACTGAGCTACCAGTACTACAATCCTGACTAGTTCTCATCTCATTAGAAGCCTCAAATTTTCACTTCCTACAATGAGATGATAATCCTCTGGGTCGAGGGAGTACACAACATTACATTGCACCACCATCTTCCGCGAGGTTCCTTTCTGAAATTAATTCTTGATTACCAATTTATATAAAAGAGGTCAATCTGAACATAGAAACCTATAATATGATAAAATATCTAATATCTTCCTCTAAGAGTCTCACTCTTAATAGATCATTATTTAGGTAAATTAGCAAAGCATGTTGAGTACCCTATAACTGGCATCGCTCAATACTCTAGACATGTCAATTAAAAAACCTTCTTTTCATGTAGACTCTCAGGCCAGAAATAGTCGATGATTTAGGTTTTTTAATTATCCCAAACCCTATCTCGTAGCCTATTATCCTAGTTTAATGCATCCCACTAGTGAATTTAGACCCTGTGAATAATATATGTTTCCAGGTTGACCATCCTCTCAAGAGGAGTCTCAATATAATTAAATATTTCCAGTGTAGTATAAATCCATAGCTTAGAAACCGTTGTATAATCATCCCCTGAAAATGTGGGAGTATGTTATTCCATGAACACCCGCTTCGTCTCATCCATCGATAAGGTATGATAAGTGGATCCCTGAATTTTTTACACAGTGTGAATGAATCCCTAGCATAATGATTCCTCAAAACCTACGTCTGGAACATTAGCTAGATTCACAACTAGAAAAAACGAGAATTTTCAGGTATCCCATGGACCACCACCACCAGAGTGTGATCTTCACCTCCCTCGTGGCATACTACTAGAGTTCTTCAGGGTGGAATGCCTCTAAAATTCCAAAAACGCACCTAATAAAATATCGATATCATGTTTCACAGTTCAAAAGAATAGAATATTTCAAAAAACTCCTAAAACTATATCCTAACCCATAGCATACTCCTAAAGCCATGAATTCTAAAGAAAAGTCACAAACACAATAACAAACACTGCCTCTTTCCCACTAAAAATATAGGTCTATGTAAAGTCACTATTTATCATTCAAATTACCAATTCAATTCATCTTGATTTTACATTGATTTACATCATTAATTTATTCAATAGGATAGAAAAATGGTTCATCTTGTCCCAATGAACGATATCATATAACACCTTATGAACCATAATTTTGTGTCCATATCATTCATATCACAACCAGTCCACATTAAACAATTGAAAAAAAGGATCACCAATTTACAGTCTATATTGGCCTACACTCCATATGAACAAAAATATGTTGTCACATTCTTTATGCACTACACATAATCTATCACAGTAATATTTATATCTATCACAACACCTATCACAACAATATTCAACAACTAATACATTCTAAATGGCGTGGAATAATGTACGACATGTGATATCTAACAATTTACTAGTATGATTCGTGAGATGAAATAACCACATCACATTGGGTTACAAACAAATATAATCAATATTCATATCAATAATAACATCACAATCTAATTTCATCACCCAATGGTGGAATAAAATAAATTATAATTGCCAAAATCTAGAAAATATAATTTTCATTCATGGATGTTTTGATTTTCCCTACACATGGGGTAGCTACTCTCGAGAACCAACCTTTAAAATACTCCATTCACTTTCAATCCCTATCTATTTTTTTTAAATATTAAGGCAAACGATAAAATATTTCTTTGATACAACTTTGTAATTTCTCAAACCCAGATGCCACTCAACAATACCCCGATCCTGGTGGTCATAAGGCCTCAAAAGCATATCCAAAAATGCCATAGGCTACAGACCTATAGTCAGGGCCTGGGTATGTTAGTGGGTATAGTATTCCCTCATCACCAGTGTATAAAAAATAAAACATCAATTAAAAATAATTAGCCGAAACATAGTCAACAAGCATACAACTAATAAATAACCAACATAGGAATATATAAACAAGAAGAATTTTCTCATATACAATGATGATGATGAAACATGTATCTCAAAATCATCCAAAAAAGGTACAAGGATGTATAATACAATTCAAGTATCCAAAACGTCGCAAAATACCAAAAAGTATCCACTCAACATTGAAAGAATCATCTTGGTCACATGATCCCATGCTCCAATGCTCCTATGCATCGATCAGGAACCTGTAGAAGATAGGTTTCCCTTGTCCATACTTGTTACTATATAATCTATTTGGGTCCCCAAGGGTGTCCCAAATAAGGTATGATATAATATCGCAGTAGGAAACTTCATAAAGATCAATATAATCCATGCAATAGAAAATGATAATTTTAGCCAAGTGAAGGTGAAATATTTAATCAATAAAAACCATAAATATGAACATGGTGTTTAACTACTAAGCTATTATAACCTACATATCCTATCATGGATCCCTTTAAGGGATGTTGATGATCCTATACAAGGAAAATATAAGTAAAAATGTGGGAACACCATAGCCTCACCATCTAACCAAAGTATCATTTCAACCACATCCTTACCGTAAAACCAGAAGTTTCAAAAATATCAAAAACGTCATCTTACGAAGAATATGTATGTGAAAGAGTCATACCATGGTGAACAAGATAAAATGTGTCAGAGACCATGGAATAATCAATGTGTACTAGGATAATCTCAATGGAAAATTGGTTAGGCACTGGTTGGAATCTTAGAAACATGTCATACAGGAAATGTCCTACATAAGTCCAAAAAATCTGGATCCAAGGAGTAGCAGTTCCCAATGCATCCCATGGAAACAATACCAAAGGATAATATATATAAAAGGTGTACACAACCTTTTTCTATATCCAAGGAACATGTCCAAGTCATCTATGCATACCTTTACCATTCATAGAATTTATCATTTAAAACTATGTGAGTATACCCACTCATGTTACCATTCACAATCAATTTCAAATCATGAATATTTCAACCCATAACACCCAATTCAACCCAAGATTTCTGATGATAAATCCCACTTATTGTTCATAATTTACATATTACATTCAATCCATTCACGCAATTACAATACAACCAATATTATAGAACCACTCATTTAACCAAATCAATTTATGACATCTAATCATTTAAAACAAGGAATATTCAAATAGTATAATTTAATATTCAAATAAATCTCATAAAAAATCTATTCAATTCAATTTATCTCTAACTGGTATTCCTACATCAAGTAATTCCTTAGAACATAATGATTTTCTGGTTCAAATCAGTCATAACAATTTAAAATTCATAAATCACACCCCATGGGTGGCTATGGATTAGGAAACTGCCACCAACGCATCACAATGAAAACTAAAGGAATCCATAATAGGTCTAGTTTAATTTAATTAAATTATACAATGAATTTTTTGGGCCACGATGGAATCTCTTATGGGAATCCTGGTGGAAGGTAACTTAATAATGCACCAAACTTTAATGAAAATTGTATAGAACAACTACCTCGTATTAGTAGTGGAGTGCTCGCCGAGTATTAGTTCATTATTAAACTCAGGTCGGGGGGATTATAAAGAATGAAAAAAGAACATGAAATTAGGGGAAATCATCTTTCACCTAAATAGTGAAACCTATATCTATATGTATGGATAACAAATAAAAAGGAATCGAGGTCTTACAATTATAGATCCAGTGATATAAACGACCTTTAATTCCGAGCTCGATCATGAGATTTACCTCAAATCCAGGAATTTTCTGTCAAGAGGGTTTCTATAAGATAACTTTGTTGCGTGTATTAATAATAAAAACAAGATTTCATTTAATTGATTTAACAGAGGAAAATCGTAAATTCAACCCAAACTGGTCATCACATGGTTTAGGCGCTTGTTTTAGGAAATGTGAGTGCCAAACTGTATGGTTCTCTGTAGTAGAAGGGGAACCCACCTAGTTTCCTCACACTATTTGCCTAACCATGTGGAATCCATGAAAAAAGAATGAATAAAATTTTCATACCTGGATGCATGACCTTGTTTCACAAGTCTCATGGTTTGGAATAACTATGTGGCCCTTCCATTTTCTCTTCTCATAACTCACACAATTTTTTAAACCACGTGGCATACCCTGCACAGTTTACCCTAACTATGATCTTGGCATAAATCACCCCAAAAATTATGTTACGGGATCTGAAAAATCCCCAAACATCTCAGACACCTCGCTGACCTCAAAGATAATTTACATTAGGCTGTATTTATGCCTTTAAATTGAAAAATAAGGGATTCCTTACTCATAAAAAAACCTAGGTTCTTACATTCTGTCATTTCTAATATGTTATATAAACAACATATTCTTTATTATATAATATTGGATTGTTTCTTAGAGGATCTACATTGTAAATATTATTCATATTTTTTTAGACAAGAATCCCATGCTTGTGATTCCACAAATTTTTTTCATCTATAACACTCTTGTAATGTGAGTTATAGAGTTATCAAATCTAAATTAGATTTCCACTAGTTCTTTTATAGTCTAATAACAACTTTAAAATCATCCATATTTTAGAAAATACATAAATATTTCATAAATATCACTAAATTTCCATCATTAAAAATTTGTATTACACTAATTATATTTTTTTGAGCCCATAAACATATAAAACATCTTTTGAATTAGATATTGAGCATCAATTTTAGTAGCCTGTATTCATAGAATTTTTAAGTTATTGTCATTTATAAAAGTATCTTATCCTCCTTGATTTTTTTGCATCATTATAGGTTTTTAAATTTCCTATACTATACTGGGAACAACTACTATCAAGAATCCACAGTTTGTTCCATTTTTCCTTCATTCAGTGTAGCCTCAACAATATAAGTTATTTCTTCCACATCCTTCCTTCCAGTATTTTTACCAATATAGTATAATAATTTTTTCCTAGAAGAGTTATTTATCATTCTTCAGAAAAGTTAAATAGTTGATCACATCTTCAAAAAACATCTTATAACAATCCAAAATTATTTTTCATTAGAAACTCCCTAACATCTTGTCACTTTTCATCTCTTTATCTCTAAATAATTAGAATGTTTCTCTTTTTCATATGTTATTTGTCCCCCTCAATTCACACCAACTTATAGGGAGTTACATAATTTTATAATAATTTTATACTATGTAACTAAATAAACCAATAACACAAAAATATCCACTGAAACATAATATTCTGTAAAAATATGATCATTCTCAGTAATTAGTCTGCTTAGGTTCATGAAATCATCATATTTTGGATTCTTATAGGCATTTATAAGCCTTCTTATGTAGGTTGTTCTATAATTTTTTTGACTTGTTTGATTTCCCACAACATTTATCAATCAAAAGTTTCCTATAATTTTTTATAAAACAAAAATTTTTAGTAAAACTCAGTTGAACATTTTCATTTGGTGGGTGAGGATTTCTAATGATTTTGGAGTGTGATTTATAATTATATTGAGATGATTCTGATTTCAATAATGAATCCTTATTGAGATTTTCATTCGTCTTTCTTATGATACGTTAAATGTCAATAATTTTTTATTGTTTTTTCAAACATATTATTCATTGGTATTATGTTTCATTCCAAGATATTTCACAATAATTCCTTGTTAAATATATTTAATTTTAAGGTTTATAATATCCTAAATATACCCTTCTTATTATCTAATTACATATCTCCTTTATTTATATTAATTCACACCTTCTTTCTTCATCATACTTATTTATTTATTGTGTTTTATTTTTTTATGATTATAACAACCATGTTTTGGTCTGAAATTATACTCCCTATAACATTATTAAAAACATTCTTATTCTTCTCTATTTAAATAATCTTCCTTATTTTCTAATATTGAAAATAAATTTAGAAACATCTCACTATTTTCTTATTCTGATGATCAATTATCAATAAATTCATAATCAACATTGTTTCACTTCATGCTTCGTTTTTTTTTATTGTGAATTTTTTCTTAATTATGGGGGAATAAATATCTTAAATTGATATTTTGTTCCACTTCATAAAATATGGCACCTTATTAGGATTATCATCAAATTTGTGAAATTTAATTTTTGGAAAATTTATCAACAAATTCTCAAATATTCCACACTCGAGATAATTAAGTGGAATGTTTTCCTCCATAATTTTCTCTACATCTCTGATAGTTTTGGGGATAATAGACAAGGTCTTTTCATTAATATAATCACCCTCCTTGTTTTCTAAATCCCGTAGATAAAAACTCATAATATCTTGGATTTTTTAATTTCTCATAGCTTAAAAAACTATTTGTTCCTTGATATTCTTTTTGAAGAATTGGGCTTTTATCATTTCATAAGAAATAAGAACATTATTCAATCCATAGAGAGATAAATTGTCTTTATCTTCATTTGAATAAATTTCAGAGTCAAAATTATCATAGAAAATTCTCATGAGTTTCTTGACAATGGTAGAATATTCCATGAAAACTCTAAATCCTTGGATATTTCACACATCGTCATTAAATCTTGTGAAATATCCCTCAATTGATCCCTAATATCTTATTCTAATATATTAAAACATACTTTTCCATATTTCTAACTTTATAACTTTCATTAATGTGTTTCCAGTAATGATATTTTTGATCCTATACCAAATTATCTTATTTTTTTAAGACCCATTGCCTTCATGTAAACATCATATGATAAAGACATAAGAATTGAATTTCTAGCTTTCCCATCAGCCTTAATGTTTCTTTTGATAGAAAAAGTCAAGGGTTCATTATTCTCAATAGTTGGATACCCAATTTTATTACATATATAACATCTAATATAAGAGAAAAAATATAGGGTATCATCATACTTTTCTAACAATGATAATATTTTCCAACAAAAGTAGGAATACCTATGTTTTCCAGTGATTTTGTTTTTTCTATGATAAGGATATTATAGTGGAACATGGTGTTCTAATACCAATGGAAATTATATAGGATTGTCGAACCACCGAGAAGGGGTTGTGGAATAAATGGTAGTAATTTTAAATATTTCAAACCTTATGAAATTTATTTTATGCAAATTTTTAGAGTTAATTTCCTTGTCAATTTTTATAATATTCTCACATGCATAAAAATATAAAAATGTAAAAATGTAATAAAAGATTTACACAATTTGGCCTAAATGTGAGAACCAAAATTCTTTCTATGGCCAGTCTCATGGTTCCATTGAACTGAATTATAAGAAATAAGTGAATAAAAATTTGATTCAACTCCCATTAGACTGCTTCTATAATATTATGGGTATGATTATACTAGATCTTAATAGTTTATATGTTTTTATTAGAAAAATTTTATCCATAAAATAATATAAAATCATATAAAATCACCTCCCCATAAATGATCTTCCTAAATGTATGTATGTTTTCATTATCCCGTAAAGTCCATATGGTACACCTTTTTCTACATATGGTGACTTTCTGTATGTTTCACCACAATAAAACATGTTCCAAAAATATAAATTGAACTATATATGATAATCAACAAAATGTAAACCAAAAATTAATATTCATGAAGACTCTATTCAATTTCCCTCTCTAGTTTCTCTAAATAAAACTCTATCTAATGCACTGATCGAAATTCTATTTCTAGTATCCTTTTTAAACTCAAAACTGTACTCATTTGGACGCTGACTTTTGAAAAAAAATCTATATTGTACAAAATTTTTGTCACTATAAACAATGTTAATTACATTATATGTGTCAGAAATTTATAATTGTGCTCCAATGATTGAAAATGCAGAAAATAAATATTAACATTCTCACTTAATGAAATATAAATTTCAGATCTCAAGATCATTTGCAATTATATGAACAATTTTAGACTCATATAGAATATTTAAGAGCTTCTTTGGATTCTCTTGAATTCCCAACTATCTTCAAACTTCCTTAAATTTTAAATTATGAAACATAATAAAAATCCATCATTTTAGTTTCATAGGAATCTAATAGAAAAACATCACATCATTATCATGATTTGATACTTTACATAATTTCATTTGGAGAATCTATTTCTACATATGGGGATGCTTTTATATTGAAATATTTAAGTAAAACCTCGTCCATCCAGTGAGAATTTTCTTTCTTTTTTTTCTTTTCATCTCAAACATCATAATAAATAAACTTATTTGGGAAGGTCATCGGATTATCATTCATTTATGGGATCCTTCTCCATCATATCACAAAACATATTAATTTCAATTTTCATTATCTAGATGAATTGTTTTTTAATGAATCCAAAAAATATATTCCGTCTGATTTGGATTTTTTAAATCACTCATCATCGACATCCTTTCAACTAATTCTCATTATAAATTTTTTTTGTTTGATGAACATTAAAAATTTTATGTTCGGTGAATGTTATTCTAATGAAACATCTTTTTTTATGGACTTCCATCAGAGTTTTTGTTCATAACATCACAAAATTGTACATCAAATATTATATATACATTAATTTAATGACATTCATATTCAACCATTCATAATTTTTTTCCCATAATCTAATTTTTCTTTTCAGTTGAACTAGACTAAACATGTCTCCATATTATTTTTATAAACATTTTCTATAAGAATATCAATTTAGTTATACTACGAGTCTCTTCTTAGAAAAACATTTTCTTGTAACTTGTATTTTTTATGTCCAAAAAAATATATATATAGAAACTTATAAATATGTATTCCTGATTCCGTTATATGAAAAGTAGTAAATTTTCAATGTAATAATTTCATAAAAAATACATTATCTTGAATTTTTCTCCTCCATAGTTTCCCTGATGAACAAATTTTCCACATTAATAACTTTGGTTTTGAAATTCATGTAGATTTTCAATTTTATGATGCATCTAGAAACTTCTCATAAATATCTATCTACAAGGGTTCATCTGAAGAACTCTATCTGAGGCTTTATGTCTAATAAATTTCATTTTAAACATTATGACAAAAAATATAAGCTTGTCCTTTGTACAAATAGCATGGATAATGAAGTTATCGATGATGTTAAGAACACTAAATAGTTTAGAATAATTTTTTTATTTCTAAATTTCTTTCATAATGTTAAGGAAACTTTCTAACTTTTTGACATTCTAAATTTATAAATTTATTCATCAAGAGCATCATTATAGCAAAACATTCTTACGAAAATGTGAAATAAAATTTCTACTATGTGTTTAATAAAAAAATTCATAACAATATTATAGTGAAAATAAATTAAATTTTTTAATAGAAACAATCCCAAAGGATCATAAGTATATGTTGTATAATAATGTTTTTTATAACTTATTATCTCATTTGATGGCTTCAATGTTAAATGTATTTTGAATTTCTCATAAAATACTCACATGATCATATTGTATTGGCACACCATACATAATGTTGAAATGCCTCCAAAATATATGCTCTGTAAGAAATCATGCCCTAACCCATATCTAGACTCTAGAAATTATAGTATGATTAAAACATTAAAAATATGTTTGATCAATATATTCAAAAGTAACCACAATAACAAAGGCATAACCTATATGTTAGATAAATTTTTGTTGCGTAAATATCTACCTAGAATGCATATAACTTGCATCATTCTCCAATACTCAGACCTATGAAATAAATCAAAATGTAATTTTTCCATTGGGGAATTATTTATAATTTTAAATCTCACCATAATCTTTCAAAATATTATTACATCCTAAAAAAATAATTTATGATGAAACAACCATACATATAATATAGTCTTCTATAAAAGATAATACAATGTATTGTAAATCATGTTTTGGAATGTTTATTTCCAGATAAAAACCTATATAACATCCTCCAAAAATAATTTTATTCTGAAACTCAAATTTCAAATTTCTTATAATCATTTTAAAAGGATTCCACCATTATTTTTTTTAACAATCCCTTCCAAAAATTCACACATGATGTTTTACAAACATGATCATTTAGAATTCATTATGAAGAAAAAAATTTAATATTTTTATCATAAACTATGACATATTATGTGATATGATTAAATTAATAAAAGATAATATTGTTTCATTTTGTATAGTGTCATTGGATTTGATTATATCATGGAGATCAATATGGAATACTATTATCTATTATATACTATATATTTTTGAAAAAATATATTCATAAATTTAGGAATTTCCCTATAGTTAATTTAATTACCTTTTTTTGTATTTGTAAATATAAATTATTTAAATTTGGAAGATTTTATAATTAAAATTTAATTTTTTATTTTCTTCTTATACATATAATTCAATGAATCTAAATACATTTGTGATAGAAAAAATATTAGTATTATTTTAATTAAACATAAATTAATGACAAGTTTGTTATAATTCTAAAAATAAAATTATTTATAATTATTATTTTATGTTTACGATTAAAATTATATTCTAATATAAGATCCCACATGAATAATTATTTATGAATAGTGGGAATTTTGTCATATTTCACATTATTTTTGGATTTTGTACAATGTTATAGATAAATGGGAAAGTCACACCATACGTGCTCTTGAGTAAGATTTGGTTTTATATAATATGAATATATCACCTGAAAGTTATTATAAATGTGATTCATATGAATTTATTTTGAATATTATAATAAAACATTAACTATGGATCTATAAAACATATAATTATTTGACTAATTTCTAATGTTACATGAGAGTGTATATGACATTTGTAGTTGATGAGATATGATAAAATGTTTTTGAGATCATTATCCACTTATTATCACTGGATTTTTTGTCAATGATATAAATGGATGAGAATTGGATGTATATAATTTGTAACACTTAGAAGATAGTAAATATCCACTAATTAAAGAAGGAAGATATTATTTGATATGTAATTTTAAGATGATGTTATGTGTTTTTTAGGGGTATATGATGATTTAGAAAGGTTGTGTAATATATTTCAAGTCATCAGGAGTGTGAAAAGAAGAACACAAATGTTTCATAATGGTGGAATGTGTATATTTATCTGCATGATAGTTATTTGGATGTTATATATGTGTGGAAGAAAAGAACAAAGGTTACATAATAGTGAATTGTGTTAATGTTTCCGACATAAATATTTTATGGTATCTCGATAATGGTGAAATTAAAATTACAAAGATTCTATATGGGTTCCTTATAATGATAGATTCCATGTAAAATGGTTGTTTAATGGTTAATCTAGAATTTTAAGGAATTTGTTAGAGTCGGTAGCTTTCGTTGATGATATACTAAGAAATACATCGGTTTCATAAGGTTTGTCATATTGTAGTGTAATTGTGAAGGAAAAAATTTAAAGGCTTCATAATAATGAATTTATTTTTATGAAATAGTGATTGGTGATATTTAAGAGATTTTTGGGGGTAAAATTTACAGATTATTCTTTTTTGAATTGGTTTTTTATCCTTAACCACATTTTTCATATAGATGTCTTGATTTTAGGAGTATTAATCTGTAATTATCATCATTAAATATTTTAGATCATTTTTTTCATATTAAAAGTCAATTATTATCATTAATGAATTGCTTTTGTTATTTAATTGATAGAGAATTAATTGGTACATTCATGTAATTATGTAGGAGATAAAATGGGAAAATAAGAAGATTAATTATGTGTTATTAATGTTAATTTGTGGAGATATATTGTTTATTATTATGCTATTGGAGTGGGATAAGCTAAAAAAAAGTGAATATGGAAGTGGAATAAAGATTTTGTGAAGTAAGGTTAAATCGTGCATAAATAAGTAGAATTTTTTTTGTTATCATCAAACAAATATTAAGGAGAAGAAGATTGATCCTATATGAAAAATATTTTTTCATATTGAGAAATGATCTTATGATTTAAACTATAATTCATAAATAATTATCATTCAAAAAATTTTATCAGTGTGAGAGTATACGCACTATCAAACGATCATATATAAGGGCATTAATGGTTGTTCCGTTTTTCAGAATTGTTTGTACTTGATAAATAGAGTATATACATGTATTATTGGATAATAACCACAAACCAATAAGTATTTTCCACTCAAATTGAGTATTACAACATAAAAATATTTATCACTTAGTGATTAGAAGAGGATGTGGGATATTATAGGAGAATAAGTATAAAAATAGAAAAAAGGTCGTTATATAATTGATATATGAAGATTATACATGAGGTTTCCATAAATTTGGATATTGAATAAACACACTGATTTACCCCCCCTGACACCCTATATCCTATTATGTTCATATCTCACATGTTACCCCAAATAGTTGGTATTACAGTTATTATGTAGTTTCTTTTTATACTAAATTTTTTATTTTGTGGGTTTTAAATTTTTCATTTGAATATCTTTTTTGAAGTGTTATTATTTTTAAATAATATAGAACATATAAATTCATTCTAAATAAACAGAGTTCAACAAATATATGGAAACAATTATCCTGTATTGAAATAGTGTAAGATTATATATTCTTTGTCCTTCATTTTTATATTGTTGATGTCATGATTATTGGTTATATACTAGGGCCTAAGGTATCCTGATGATGATTGTAGGTAATAGAAATATTAAGAATGATGATAAGACCAAAATGGAATTTAGACACACAATCAGAGAAGGAATACATAAAAATAATGGGAATCAATATAGTTAAATGTATTTACAACAAGTTGAAGTCTTCAATATAGGGTATCGAAAAGTCAATGAAAATGAGCTACAAATCTGGGGAATTTTTTTTCATGAAGTTCATATTCTTGGTGAGGAGATGGCATATGAATTACTATTGATAAAAAATTATATTTTAGTCACTATATGAAGAATTTTTGGATAATTTAGAAGATTAAACCATTTCCAAGAATATTCTTGGAATCATATTGGATATATTTAACACTATGGTATTTTCTCATAAAAAACATTTGGATTCATTTCTTATAAATAAATTGAAACAAATATACTAATTGAAAAAAGAAAATAACGGTTATAGATAGTAATAATATGGTTATATATAATAAATATGTATTTTTAAGTATTTTCATGATTATAATAGGCTTGGTGATTCTAGAGCAATTCAAAATTTAGATTTAGGGGAAAATGTCATTGATAATTATTTCAACAAGATAATGACTCTGAAATCAAAAATTTCTCACAATGTTAAATATATGTATCATGGTTAGATACCTTTAATTATTTTCCAATTTTATTATAATATACACTTTTTAGAAATATTTCAATATTTTTATGAAGATAATAATTATTTTGAAGATGATTGTTCAAGGGATTGATTAAAAAAGGAAGATAAATAGGTGTAACAATGAAATTAATTACACTATGAAAAAATGGAAGAGTTATTTTAAAGTGAATATGATGTGTTTTTTTACAAGGAAAATGAATAATGTTGTGATGATAGTATATTTTAATATGTTTTTTAAAATTAATTATATGATAATATATTGATTGAAAAAAATCATCAATAAAGATTTCTCAAGAGGGGATGAAAGTGAAAATAATGGATAAAATGAGGGAAATGTAGGATTAATGTTGAAATATAAATTGAATAACTATATATGAAAGATATAAAATTTAGATCTAGAGAACATGAACATAAATAAACTCATTGAAACACAGTGTTGTGAAAATGCTGTCAGAACTGAAAGAAGATTGATTTTGTGAAAGTAAGTTATATGATGAAGGTGTATCTTGAATATGAGAGTATAAATAATAAATTTATGTAAAAAGGATAAATATCATAAATTATTTTATAATTTTTTTGGATTATAATATTAACAAGAATATGTTAACGTTAAATTTTTAGTTGTAAATCAATGATTTTATATTAAAAAAACAGGGAATTTTATAATTGTAAATGCATTAAAAGAGTTGTTAAATTTATCATTTTAAAAATAAATCACATATAAATTACCAATTATATTGTTTTGATAGAATAAAATTATCGTGATTTGTTAAATAATAAAGGAGTGAATGTTTTTCATAACCTGAAGAAATTACGAAATCTACTATTATGTAAATGCGATATTGGAGTAATAAACTAATTCAAAGAAGAAGGATATCATTTAGGATATTTACATTTAAATAGGGGTCGGTTCATACCATACTATGATTTGTTTTTTGTATATGTGCGTTGATAAAAATTCTCAAAAATAAATAATTTATTAATGTATAAATTTTGTACAATAAGATATTTTAATAATAATTTATATCATTTATAGATAATGCTAGTGTTTTGGTGACCATTGTAATATGGAAATGTGGTTCTAGTTTAATAGGGGACCTATAATTGGTACAAGAAGTATTATAATGTGGGAGTTTATGGGTAGGTATCTAACTCAATGATAACAAGTCATCACAAAAATTGAAAATTCAAAATACGAAGTTGGAATAAAAATCAGTCAATGAATGTGATGTGTGGAAGATATGACAAATGAAATAATGATTTTAAATATAGTATCTCATTATATTTTAATTGGTTAAATATATATAATATCATGAAATTTAATCAAAATTGGATTAAATAAATGAAGACTTCATGTATAGAACATGTTTCATTATAATATTTAAAGAACGATTGTTCATGGATTTTGGGTTGTGATTGTTCATACCATACAACATGAGATATAAAAATATTGAAAATGATAAGGGAGATAAAAGTCAGATTTTTTATGTTATTTAGTGACAAGTGACTCAAGATCCAAGGTTTTGGTTTTGATAAAATATGTTTCATGGAGATGAAAATTAAAAACACATTGTTTGTTGTTGGACTAGAGTCTAATATAATCAGTGTGTCTCAAATTATTTATGAATATAGTGAAGTGATATTAAAAATGGAATAATTATTAGTATGATGTATGAATGTTTTTCTTCTACTGACTAATGTTCAATGAAAATGTGATAATTCATTTTATGTCAGTAAAGTCAGAAACCCATGATTATAAAGTATAAATGAGGAAACTGAAGGATATTTTGACAACATTGGTTTTAATAATGTTAGTAATATTGAGGTTGAAGTAACAGATTTCTCTCTTTATGGTTATGAATAGCATATAGGAGATTATTAGAGTATAAAAGTTAAATTTGAATTTATTGGATGAGAAGAATTTTTCTCTGGAGAGAAGGAAAATTTAGATAGTTTGTATGTTCATGGAAGTGAAAAATAGTCTATCCTAGTTCATTAAATTTTTAGGGTACCAATAATAGTTGAAACCATAATTGAATAATATGGAAAATTTTTGGGACACGAACATTTTTTAGGTAAACATATGTAACACCCCAATATTTTACAATATAATTTTTCAATTTAAATCAAATGTGTTCATTAGCATGATTTATATGAAACACCTAACCAAAATAAACCATTTAACATTTTATAACTACTATAATTTAGACATTATGTTTTCAAAAATATATATAGGTAACCGATTTATGAAATATATATGAAAATAATGATCTTTTTGAATAAGAATGGATTTGTAAAATTCAATTAATATAGCCAGATAACCAATAAAATCATCTTTATTTTAAAAATGTATTTTTTAAAAAAAATTAACTTTATATGCACATTATTTTTAGAAAATAAATATTATATAGAAAAGGTATATTTTTATATGAATCATTTATATTTTATAAAAAATATAATAACACTTCCTTAGTTTGTAATTAATTTGAAATGCGAATAATATCAGTTAATACATTGGAAAGATATTTTCCAATATAAAAAATTTAGATTATATTTTATCATATTATTTAATAGATAAATTCTAATATGTTTCAATTATTATTTAGAAAACATAATTTTTCTTTTTAGAATGAAAATATTATCCTATGATGAATTGTTTTATATTTTTAAAAAATAATTGATATGTAGGCAAATAAAGAGAATATTTATTTTTCTAACAACATCAAAATTTTGAAATTATCATAATACAGGAAGAAATTAATTATTGTAAAAAATTATGTGAGGATTAACTTTTTAAAAGTAAAATAAATCATTTAAAAATACAATGGTCACATTATAAAACCCATGTATAAAATTTTAAAAATATAGACGATATTTTACACTAATAAATAATTTATTCAATTATATTAAAATATTATAATTCCTCACTTATAGGAATTAAAAAATAATAATTTTATATTATATATTAATCTTATTGACCACGATAATGGTAAAAAAACTATTTTCATTGAATTGTTTTGTTAACATTATTTATGTTTTTATCCACTAAAATAAAATAACATCTTCTCAAAAGTGTATTTATTTTAATTTAAAAATTTAATTTAAATAAATTATTACTCATAAAATTGGTAAACGATAATTAATTATATTAATAACAATAAATTTTGAGAATAATGTTTTTCTACAAAATATTTTGTCTATATATAAAATGTTTTAATTTAAAATGAAATTTAATATTCGTTATAAATTTAGTTACAATAAATAGAGAATAAATTTAGGTTCATAACATTAATATTTTTTGTAAGGTTTATCTTATATTTTTTAATAAAACATAAATTACTTTATTCTAAAATTGTTTCCTAGTTAAAAACCCAAAATGGTAAAATATAAAAAAATATAAATAACTAAAAATATTGTAAAATTTATATTAAAGATTATTTTTTGAGGATTTATCAACTCAATATAACACATAAAAACCATTGTTTTTAATTTTTTGATTCATTGAACCAAGAATAGTGTAATGATATCTTTGGAAATTAAAGGATATTCACAAATATTCCCTTCTCATCCCTTATAAAAGGAACATACTTCCATGAAATAATATGCCACCATTAAATTCAAATTCAATCTTTTAATTTTAGTCATTTTATGTTATTATAACCCAATCCCATTTACTTCGGCTTTTGGCGACCATCATAAAGAATAATTCATCTATTTCTAAGGATATTTCTAAGAGAAAACTTGAACACCCAACATAAGTTTTACTGATTTCAAAGTATTTTCTTCTTAATATTTTTACTCCAAAACTTCTATAATCATGGTAATATAAAGAACATGGTAAAATTATTATACATAATTTTTATTAAATTTCTGGAAAACCCATTATTTATTCATTTCTATCCACTTAGAAAAATAAAATAACGTTAATGATGCATTGTACAGACAACTGCCTCCATGAAGTAACATTGTTTTCATCTTGATTTTCATTAATTATTAAATCCACATAAAATTTAATTCACCAAATAAAAAAACATAAAATTATGTCATTATTAATACATTATAATGATATTATACTCTACCATACCAATACTCCCCCTTCAAGATATAGTGAGTTCATGTTTAGATTTGTTTGACAACCTACTTGACAGATGCTCTAAAACTCTATAATAGATTATTATAGAATCTTATATAAAAATATATTTATAATTTAATAATAATATAATGGTAGGTTTTATCTATAATTTTATATTATTTATTAACCTTATTATTAAAATATCATATTTGATCGTTAAAATTGCAGAAAGAATTGGACATCGATTCAATTTTCAAAAACACATAAATAATAACAATATAATAAATATAATATAATATGATAATAAATGGTCCATATTAAATTAAATATATAATTATTATTTTCCTAATAAGGTATCTAATAATCTTAATTTAATTATTCATGATGTCATGTGCATATGCAAAACAGATCAGGAAAAAGTAAGGGCTTCTGGTGACAATTTCCACCCATTGTGACAAATTGATGATTATATAACTTTTATTATTTATAATTTTGTATCTAATTCCATATAATATTTTTGAATCATAATTCTCATATATTTCATTTTATTTAATTAAAAATATTTTCTCTTATGGAGTTTTGACTCAAAAAGTTTAATATTTGTTAAGGGTATTTCATAACTCATCCTCTTTCTTCAGTACAGTAAATAATTATTTAATATTTTTTTAATTATGGATTTATTATATTATATTTTGAAAATATAATTTATAAATAAGGTGAATTTTTTTTAAAAAAATATTTATTTATTTATTTCTAAAAATTATTCCATTGTTGAGAATAATTATCATCCTTTTTATCAACAATTTCACCTTTTTCTATATTTTCGATTCTCTCCAATGTTATCCTTTATATTTGGAAACCATATTATGTCTTAAATCATTCTAAATTAATATTTCTATCCTCTCCTTTTCAGAATATTATTTATTTCCTCTACTTATGCAGTAGGATTTCAAAAAATTAAATTCAAAATATAATAAAGCATCTTCCGGGCCACCCTTGTTACTTTCATATTATGCCTTCTCTCTCTTTTTATCAAACTCTCTCAATTTTATTCTTAGATATTTCCTCCATATATTATACATATTTTTCTTACATATATATATCATGTTTATGTTACCCTTACATTGTGGAAGATATTTATTTCATTATCTCTACAAAATTAACACTATAAATTAAACTCTATTTAAAGGATATTTTTTATTTCTTATTCCATGTAAATTGTCACCTCCATAAGTTGTTTTTAACCATGCATATATTCTAAATACCCTAATTGTTTATATAGAACACTCATAGATCAATTCTAGTTTAATGGAACATTTTAATCTCATTCCTTTCATAAAATATCCATTTCCAATTCCTAAATAAATCGCCTATGGGGTTCATTTTTTATCCTTACTTCTCTTTGACACTTATCATTACATTTCCAACATAGGAACTCAATTTTAAAAACTTTTGTTTCAGTATTAAAATATAAACATAAAAAATGATTTAATTTCTACTTATCATTGTATTCCTTATTATATATCCTTTGGTTATTCTTTGAGAGATTATGAAGCCTTACACATTCTCAAGGGTTTTATCCTGGTTATGCTTTATGTATGCATTCTGTTCATCATGCGACTCCTGTTTCATGTACTTATCATGATTTTCATTAGGTATTGGGAATTAAAAGACTTATATGAACACAAATTAAATTTTTAATGCTTTTTATCTTATGAGATATTATTCAAGGGATTAGGGAGTGATCTTAATCCACCATTATACATTGTTCACTATGTTTATGGGAATTGGAAGTGAACCTAATACACTATTGGAGTCTATCCATTATGATGTGATGGTACTACAATTATTCATTTATATATTAATATGATGTTGAATGTGTGGCCGATTGTCACCTATCGACCGGTCAAAGTTCCGGTGCTCTGCTAATGTGTATAGCAGCACTCGGTTCGAATCCTCGGCGATGATACTTTGTAGTAGTCGTTTGTTTTTAGTTGATTGTATTTTGATTAGGGGGTTTGTTTGCAGATCTTAATTAAAATGATTTATGGATGATGTTTGATTTACCAAATTGATAAATATTGGGGTGAGCTCATCATTAGGTTAGTTAAGCTTGTGATATCCTCGAGCTTTGCTTTATATTGCATTTAAATTAACACCCATGTAACAAGATGATGTTGATTAGAATTCTTAAGTGTTAAAGCTTTAAACCAAGACTTAACTTAAATAAAGGTTATAATCTCAATAAGATCTTATTTATGGTTGTGTATTTATGGTTCCAATAATCCATGGAAACCACATGTTAAACAAAACCATTCATTAATCAATGACATGTTAAGTCCAACATACACAATGTTAATTCAAAGAATATTTATCGAGCAGAAGCTCTCAATCACTTAACATACCTAAATTATAACTCACCCCAGTGAGAGATTTACTCAGCCATTTGGGTTATTAATAATCTGGTTATAATGATTATGATTATAAATTAATAATAGAAGAAAAAGAAAGGGATAAGAAAAGAGTGGTACGTCGACACACACACACGAACAATGATGATAATTAAAAACGAACTTTCGATTGAATGAGGAAGCAAAATAAGGGAAGGGGATTGAACTGAATTTAAACTATTTTAGGAACATAATTATTAAACTACAGAAGGTGGATGAGAATAAGAGATATTGAAGAAGTAACTTACATTAAAACAGAATTACAAAGAAAGAGATTTACAAGATTACAAAAATGAAGAACACAAAAGTAAGTGAAAAGAAAGAGAGGAGGAAAGGTCTCTCAAGTGAAAACTTGAGTATGGAAGGTCCTCCCAATCCTTTGGAAAGGCTTTGGTCGTGCCAATATGATATCCTCTCTTCTGAAATGCCAACCCCTCTCAAGGAGAGAAGGGGAGAGTATTTATAGCCCAAGGAGTGGACTGTTTGCATTCCCAATCTATCCCTCCACTTGCATAGCCAATTTGGCAATTCAGACAGCCTAATATCCAAATATCTGCTTCTTCAAAGTTGTAGATAATAAAGTTTTCCGACTACTTTCAAATTATGGAGGCATTTGGACAAGTGGATCCAAAGTTATGGCGGTGTTATTAAACAAAGGTAAACTGTCCATTTCTATCAATGCTTTTTCAATGTCCAAAATTCGAATGGATTTTTGAACAGGAATATGCCTTCAAATCCGACTGACTTCTTCAACAAAGTCGGCCGCCTATACCTCATCTTTCACACTGAAAAATCTCAGCTCGCTTGGATGCTTAAATCAGGAGATATGTCAGGCATACTATACTGATTTTAATTCTCGGCCAGAATGGTGGGCTGGAAATCAATGATTTATTTGGGCCCCTTGTACTTGTATTTGGGCCTTGACATTTTTATCCAAGATGACATGTAGTGTCCCCCGAATTATGGTGGAGATTTAATGTTTTTTGATTTCTGTATTGAGCCCAGTAAATCAATCTTCAAGGCTGGTCCAGTTTGTTCACAGATTCTTTGGTCTTGTTTGTGAGGACCATATGACCCTTCAAATAGCAGAATTGGATCATGGTTCCTTCTAATGAAATGTTTTATATTGAAAGGAGAATCCTAAAAAATAAGAACCACCTAATTTGGATCAGTATAGTGATAGTTATAATTAAAACATTAAACTGACTCAATTTGACTACTTCTAAAAATGCTCAAATTTTATACTTAATATTAAAACATTAATATTTCACACAAATTATGCACATTTCATATAAAATAAGTAAAGGGGGAATATAATAAGTCATGAAAATATTAATAACATCAACTCCCCCACACTTAGATTTGCGCGTGTCCTCATGTGCAACAAATATAAAAACATGACAAAATCATTTTCACTCACCAACAAATATTAAAATTTTGTTTTCTCCAATCAGGGGAGGTTTAGACTATTTCACTCATCCATATTGAATTCCATCACAAATTTGGTTCACAATAATGAATCAGAAACAATTCATTTTTTCATGTTCAAGGTTTGAATTAGAAAATGTAGGCACGCAAAACTTACTCCTCTCAAGATGATAAAAATGTATTTTAGGAGGTTAACTCATTCACCAACAAAAAGTGAAAATCAAGAGTTTGTAAAAGCTCTCAGATTCCATTCCCAAATATAATGTGTACAAGAATCAAGAGGTCTTTTAAGGGGTTTTTCAGTGGCTATGGGACGGTAGGTATATAATGTCCAAAGGAAAAGAGGGGTTAAAAACACCAACATGGAAAAATCAATGCACATTTTTTTTTGAAATTTGATTTGAAAGGAAATAGAAACACATATTTACAAGGGAATGAATGTGTGATGAATGAAAAGTGAGGGAGATAGAAAATGGAATAGGGTGAGATGATGGAATATGTACAACATGGAAGACTTCCAATAATGACACAATACAAGATGATTCATGTGTTCTTTTTTTTCTTTTTTTTCGAAAGTTGTGCTTGAAACAAGTCACACAGTCATCTCCCAACCCATGCTTTATCTCCTCATGGAACTAATTTTAGTAGTTATAACATGATCAAAGGTTGATGATGAATGATTTTTGACCCACCCAAGACACAACCCATTCCTTTTTTTTATTTTTTTTCATTTTTTTATATAATTTTTTTCATTTTTTTTAACACTTTTCAATGACTTTTGTACAAATGACAATTACACATATACACCCCAAAGCTCACAAAATTACATCCTCTCCACCACACTTGAATGGATTCTTTCCCTCAAGCATATGATGACACATTGGAAATCAATGAAAGTACGCCCAAAAATGAAGTCCATTCCCCCCACACTTAAATTTCAATAAATTGTACAATGAAAATCCAATAAGATGTTGGGTGGGACAAGGTATTAGGCTTGTAATGTGGCTATAAAAAGAAAGGTTTTCATAGGCTCAAAGGGGATTTCAAAAGTAGGATCAATGTAAGGGTAACGGGAGGCTATTTGGCTATTCTGATTCTCATGTGGCTTAGAAAATGCCTCTATCATATTAATGCACACAAAAGATGGAAATTCAGCTCGAAGGTCCACAAACTCAAGACTCACAATCAGTGGTGAAGACACACAATGAAAAAGATGGCCATATATGACCTTGCCATGAAGGCTAATGTTATTCCTCACGGTAGGGGAGAATCATTTTCCACCAAAAATTGTTCATTCAAAATGTTTGTTATTGACACAAAATTGTTTACCCAAGTTTGAGATAAAAATTCAATATATTTGAGTTTAAAACAAGCCTTTTGACTCCCCAAAATGGTTGGACAGAATTTCAATAAGGGATGATTAGTAATTATGACACCCCTTTTTTTTGTTAATTTTCATTTTTTGAAATTAATTTTTATTTTATTTTTTTATTTTTAATGACACATCCACACAAAAGAGAAAATAGAAAAAAGGTTGTGGAAGAATGTTGTAAAAAAAATGAGAGGGAGAGAGGAAGAAGAAGAAATAGAGAGTAGAAGAGAGGGAAGAGAGATTGAGGATAGAGAGAGTTAAAGGGAAAGAGGTGCCCCCTGGTTTGGATTTGGCGGGTCTCCATCCAGTGGTGGTTATATTGAAGTGGTTGGGATTTCGATGGAAGTCGACGTGGTTCCTGGATTGTGAGTCCTCTCATGGTGATGCTTTAACCTGTGTCCATTTACCATGAATTTTCTTTTTGAAGAAGGTTCTTGGACTTGCACTGCACCAAATGGGTAAACGTTAGTAATAACAAAAGGACCTTCCCAACGAGAATTATGCTTACCTGGGTAAAGTCAAAATCGAGAATTGAAGAGCATTACCTTTTCACCTTCATGAAATACCTTTCGAAGAATGTTCTTGTCATGGAGTGACCTTTCCTTTTCTTTGTAGAGAATGGAGTTCTCATACGAATCGAGTCGAAGCTCCTCCAATTCAGTCAACAACAACAATCTTTCTTCACCAGATTTTTAACAATCAAAATTACATGTTTTGACACCCCAAAATGACTTATGTTGGATTTCAACTGGTAAATGACAGGCTTTACCAAAGACTATCCTAAATGGAGACATCCCAATGTGTGTCTTATAGGCTGTTCGATAGGCCCAAAGTGCTTCACCAAGTCTATCGGGCCAGTCTTTTCTTGTGGGCTTAACAATTCTTTCAAGCACTCTTTTCACTTCTCTATTAGAAAGTTCATCCATTCCATTTGTTTGAGGGTGATATGCAGTGGATGTTTTATGTACAACCCCATTCTTTTTCAAAAGTGACAACATGGTTCTATTACCGAAATGAGTTCCTAAGTCAATTATCAAAGCACGTGGTGTTCCGAATCGATGGAAGATATGGGTTTTGAGGAACTCACTCACAGTTTGAGCATCATCTTTCCTAGTGGGTTTGGCCTCGACCCTCCTAGAAACATAGTCAACAGCAAGGATAATGTAGGATAATCCATTGGAAGGGGGAAAAGGTCCCATGAAATCGATGCCCCAAACATCGAAAAGCTCACAGAAGATTAATGGCTTTTGAGGAATTTTGTTTCTTTTGGAAGTTGTGCCAAACTTTTGGCAAGTGGGACATGATTGACAGAACTCGTGTGAGTCCTTGAAGAGTTAAGGCCAAAATAATCTAGAATCTAGGACCTTTCGAGAAGTCCGTTGTGGTCCAAAGTGGCCACCTCCAGGCATTGAGTGGCAGAATTCCAAGATGGAGGATTGTTCAGTTTCATCAACACATCTCCTAATTACCATGTCATCCCCAGTTTTCCAAAGTTTATTATCTTCCCAAAAATAATGCTTTGAATCACTTCTCATCTTTTCATTTTGTTCTTTTGAAAAATATTCAGGGAAAACACCAGAAACCAAGTAATTGACAATTGGGGCATACCATGGTAACTTTGGAGTGAGAGATGAGAGGTGTTCAGTTGGAAATTCAGGATCAATTATTTCAGAATGAGAAGAATTAGAAATTCTACTCAGGTGATCAGCTACAGGGTTTTCATTTCCAGGATTATCTTTTATCACAAGGTCAAACTCTTGGAGCATTAAAATCCATCTTATTAGCCTTGGTTTGGAATCACTTTTCTTAAGTAAGAACTTTAATACTGAGTGGTCCGTGAAGATGATGATTTTGGCACCTAAGAGATAGGACAAAAATTTATCCAAGGCAAAAACCACAACTAATTTTTTTTTTTTAGTCATAGTGTAGTGTGATTGAGTTTCATCCAATGTTTTTGAGGCATAAAATATGACATGAGGAATGTTTTCTCTTCTTTGACCAAGAACAGCCCCAATGGCCCTATCAGAAGCATCACACATCAATTAAAATGGTAAGGACCAATCTGGGGGTTGGATTATTGGAGCAGATGTGAGAGCAGATTTGAGTTCAATGAAGGCTCTCTTGCAAGCCTCATCAAAATTGAATGTGACATCATTTTGAAGTAAACGGGTAAGTGGGAGGGAAATCTTGCTGATGTTCTGAATGAATCGCCGATAGAAACCGGCATGACCAAGGACGGACCGAATGTCTCGAACTGATTTGGGTTCAGGAAGTGATTGGATCACCTCAATTTTGGCTGGATCAACTTGGATGCCCTCTTGAGAAATTATGTGCCCTAGAACAATCCCATTTGAAACCGTGAAGTGACATTTTTCAAAATTCAGCACAAGGTTGCACTTGACACACTTTTGAAGGACCAAAGAGAGTGAATGTAAGCAAGATTCAAATGAATCGCCATAAATGGTAAAGTAATCCATGAAGACCTCCATGCAATTCTCAATGAATTCAGAAAAGATACTCATCATACACCGCTGGAATGTTGCAGGAGAATTACAAAGTCCAAAAGGCATTCGCCTATAGGCATAGGATCCAAAGGGGCAAGTGAATGTGGTCTTTTCTTGGTCTTGAGGTGCGATTGGAATTTGGAAGTAGCCTGTGTAACCATCAAGAAAGCAATAGTGTGACTTTCCGGCCAATCTCTCAAGAATTTGGTCAAGGAAAGGAAGTTTGTAGTGATATTTTCGTGTTTCAGCATTCAATTTGCGATAATCGATGCACACACGCCATTTTTTCACTCGAGTTGTGACCACTTCTCCATGTTCATTTATGACAACTGTTATCCCGCCCTTCTTAGGAATGACTTGAATTGGACTAACCCATTCACTATCAGAAATTGGGTAGATAATACCAGCTTGAAGAAGCTTGGTAATCTCTTCCATAACTACCTCAAGTATGAGTGGATTGAGTCTTCTTTGAGGTTGCCTAATTGGTTTGGATGATTCCTCTAGATGGATGTGATGCATTAAAAGGGCGGGGTTGATTCCTGGAATATCCTCTAGGGTCCAACCTAAGGCATTTTTGTTTTCCTCTAACACTTGAACATGTTGGGACTCCTCAGTTTCAGAAAGTGAAGCAGAGATAATGACAGGGTAGGAGGGATCATGGAAAAGGAATGCATACTTGAGGTGTGAAGGAAGTGGTTTTAGATCAGTTTCAGCCTTGATTTGAGAGCTAGACAAGTTAGGAGCATGATAAGGGATTCCAGATGGGTTTGGATCATTTTCATCAACACTGTCCAAGGTGGAGCAGTAGAGATCAGAGTAGAAGTGGGAGTCAAGAGAGTTTTCAAGTTCCTCTAGATTGATGGAGTCTATGAATGAGTGGTCCACATCAACTTCACCATTTATGACTTTGTTAATAATGGTTCATATTTCACAAGATCCTTTATCATTAGAACATGATGAACATGGTGGATTGGGGTTCGATTGAATAATAGAAGTGTCCTCAAAAGCATGGATTGAGAATGCAGAGTGATCCTCAGATGGGTATCGCATGGCTTGGAAAATGTTGAACTTGACCAGTTGGTCACCGAATTCCATGGATAAGATGCCTGAGTGGACATCAATCTTGGTTCTCGCAGTCATGAGGAATGGTATTCCTAGAATTAGGGGAGATCGAGAAGAGGTTGTCTCACCTTCCATGTCAAGGACATAGAAATCAGCTGGGAAGATAAGATCATTGACCCGAACAAGAACATCCTCAATTATCCCCTCAGGACTGGTAGTGATTCGATTGGATAATTGAATGGAAACACCCGTTGGGTGCAAGGGACCTAGACCATGGTTGGAGAAAATGGATTTGGGCATGACATTTATTGAGGCTCCAAGGTCTATGAGTGCATCATCAAAGTTGTAACTCCCTATTTGACATGGAACTGTGAAGGTCCCTGGATCTTTGCACTTCATGGGAATGGACTGTTGATTTGAAACATTTTCAATGTTCCTATGTTGCCTCTTATGGGTGCACAATTCCTTAAGAAACTTGGCATACTTAGGGATTTGTTTGATGGCATCTAAGAGGGGGATGTTCACTTCAACACGTCTAAACATGTCAAGCATTTCAGGATCAGGTTCAGAGGACTTCATAGGCTTGGAGATGGCTAGAGGAAAAGGAATTGGGTTACTTAGAGGAATGGAAGGAGGTGAAGGAGTGGATTCAAGTTCCTTTTCCAGCTTTTTTTTCTTTTCATTTTCTAGATCAACATCGAAAGGGGAGGTAGAGGAATCAACATGGGGCATAGCAATTTGCTTTCCCGATCTAAGTGCAATTGCACTTACATTACCCTTAGGGTTGGGTAATGGTTGAGCTGGGAGTTGGGATGAATTGGATGGTTGTTGCTGGCTAAGGTGGGATGCAAGTTGACCTATTTGGGTTTCAATGTTCTTGAGGCTAGAACGGGTGAAGGAAGCAAGATCCTCTACAGCACTTTCCCATGGTTGTTTAGAAGAAGAGGCTTGTCCCAAATTGGGTTGGCCTTGATTTTGTTTCTTGGGAAAGCGATTGTATTGGGTGTGGAATTGGGAAGGCTCGTTAGGATAGTGGAATCCAGGAGGAGGATTGTTCCTTTGGGGTTGAGGAACAAAAGGATAAGGTTGATGGATGTTACAACCACTTTGACCATATTGGAACTGGTTTGGATTTTTGATGAGGGAACTGAGGAGGATGAGGAATGGGATTACCATACCTCAGAGGTGGGTTAAAGGTAGAAGAGAAGGGCTCAGAGTGGGGTTGGTTGAAGTTTCTAACAAACTGACCTGATTGTTGAGGGTTGAAGTTTCGTTGAGCATCTGCCGCATTGAGCTCCATTGGACCAGATGAATCAGATGGATCATCTTGAAGTTGTGGACATGTGTCAGTCGGATGAGATGGAGAGTTGCAGATTCCACAATTCTTGATAGGTCCAGGGAATAGTGACTGTGGAGAAGATGAGGTTGGGGCTTTGGTAGCCACCGCTAGTTGACACCCAAGACCTGTAAGTTCACTCATCCACTCAGTCATTTTGTTGGGCTCTATGGATTGATTCTGTTGGGCTTGTTTCACTTGAGCATGTGCTCGAGTATGTAATTTCTGCGTGTTTGCAGCCATGTTGCTTATGAGTTCTCGTGCAGCTGCAGGAGTTTTGTCAACAAGAGCACCGCCACTTGCGGCATCAATGAGAGTTCGCTCCATAGCCAATAACCCCTCATAGAGGTATTGGATCAGGAGTTGGTCAGGGATTTGATGGTGTGGAAAAGTTGCCACAAGCTTTTTGAACCTCTCCCAATACTCATGGAGTGATTCATTAGGGAATTGACGGATGCCGCTTATTTCCTTTCGGATAGAAGCTGTTCGGGAAGTGGGAAAGAACTTCTCAAGGAAAAGTCTCTTCATGTCAACCCATGAGTTTTTGGAACCAGGTGGGAGGTAGTAGATCCAAGACATGGCAGAATCTGCTAGGGAAAAGGGGAAAGCTCTAAGCTTGATTTGTTCTTCAGAAACCCCTTGAGGCTTCATGGAAGAGCATACTACTTGGAACTCTTTAAGGTGAAGATGTGGATCCACACCGGCTAGACCGTGAAAATGAGGAAGAATATGAATCAAACCCGACTTGAGTTCGAAGTCAGCCTCTATGTTTGGATATTGAATACCAAGAGGTTGGTAATTCATATCAGGGGCAGCGAGTACTTTTAGGTTTTGTTCCCTAGGATTGGCCATTTCAATTTCAATTGGTTGGATGAGGACTGGTTCTTGAATTATTTGAGTATCTCTTATGTTCCTCCTAAGTTGGCGAAATGTTCGTTCAATTTTAGGGTCAAACAAATCCGAGGGATTGTTTGGAAGGCTAAGGGGCATTCAGAGAGATTTTGGAAGAAAGAGGAAGACGGTTTTTTTCTTTTTATTTTTTTCAGATTATGATTTTTAAGAGGAAGACGGGTTTTTCTTTGTGTATTTTTTCAATTTTTTTTTTAATATTGTTTTTTTTTTGTTTTTTTTTACAATAACCAGAAACGAATGACTACTTAATGCACCATCCCCAGAAACGGCGCCATTTGAAAGTGCACAGCCGATTGTCTCCTATCGACCGTTCAATGTTCCGGTGCTCTGCTATTGTGTATAGCAGCACTCGGGTTGAATCCTCGGCGATGATACTTTGTAGTAGTCGTTTGTTTTTAGTTGATTGTATTTTGATTAGGGGGGTTTGTTTGCAGAGCTTAATTGAAATGATTTATGGATGATGTTTGATTTACCAAATTGATAATGATTGGGGTGAGATCATCATTAGGTTAGTTAAGCTTGTGATATCCTCGAGCTTTGCTTTATATTGCATTTAAATTAACACCCATGTCACAAGATGATGTTGATTAGAATTCTTAAGTGTTAAGGCTTTAAACCAATAATTAAATTAACTTAAGGTTATAATCACAATAAGATCTTATTTATGGTTGGGTATTTATGGTTCCAATAATCCATGGAAACCACATGTTAAACAAAACAAGTCATTAATCCATGACATGTTAAGTCCAACATTCACAATGTTAATTCAAAGAATATTCATCGAGCAGAAGCTCTCAATCACTTAACATACCTAAATTATAACTCACCCCAATAAGAGATTTACTCAGCCATTTGGGTGATTAATAATCTGGTTATAATGATTATGATTATAAATTAATAAGAGAAGGAAAAGAATGGGATAAGAAAAGAGTGGTACGTCGACACACACACACGAACAAAGATGATAATTAAAAACGAACTTTCGATTGAATGAGGAAGCAAAATAAGGGAAGGGGATTGAACTGAATTTAAATTATTTTAGGAACATAAATATTAAACTACAGAAGGTGGATGAGAATAAGAGATATTGAAGAATTAACTTGCATTAAAACAGAATTACAAAGAAAGAGAATTACAAGATTACAAAAATGAAGAACACAAAAGTAAGTGAAAAGAAAGAGAGGAGGAAAGGTCTCTCAAGTGAAAACATGAGTATGGAAGGTACTCCCAAGCCTTTGGAAAGGCTTTGGTCGTGCCAATATGATATCCTCTCTTCTGAAATTCAAACCCCTCTCAAGGAGAGAAGGGGAGAGTATTTATAGCCCAAGGAGTGGACTGTTTGCATTCCCAATCTGTCCCTCCACTTGCATCTCCAATTTGGCAATTCAGACAGCCGAATCTCTGAATATATCCTTCTTCAAAGTTTTATATAATAAAGTTTTCCGACTACTGTAAAATTATTGAGGCATTTGGACAAGTGGATCCATAGGTATGGCGGTTTTATTAAACAAAGGTAAACTGTCCATTTCTATCCATGATTTTTCAATGTCCAAAATGTGAATGGATTTTTGAACAGGAATATGCCTTCAAATCCGAATGACTTATTCAACAAAGTCAGCCGTCTATATCTCCTAGTTCACACTGAAAAATCTCAGCTCGCTTGGATGCTTAAATCAGGAGATATGTCATGCATACTATACTGATTTTAATTCTCGGCCAGAATGGTGGGCTGGAATTCAATGATTTATTTGGGCCCCTTGTAATTGTATTTGGGCCTTGAAATTTTTATCCAATATGACATGTAGTGTCCCCAGAATTATGGTGGAGAGTTAATGTTTTTGGACTTCTGGATTGAGCCCAGTAAATCAATATTCAAGGCTGGTCCAGTTTGTTCACAGATTCTTTGGTCTTGTTTGTGAGGACAATATGACCCTTCAAATAGCAGAATTGGATCATGGTTCCTTCTAAAGAAATGTTTTATATTGAAAGGAGAATCCTAAAAAACAAGAACCACACAATGTGGATCAGTATAGTGATAGTTATAATTAAAACATTAAACTGACTCAATTTTTCTACTTCTAAAAATGCTCAAATATTATACTTAATATTAAAACATTAATATTTCACACAAATTATGCACATTTCATATAAAATAAGTAAAGGCGGAATATAATAAGTCATGAAAATATTAATAACATCAGATGTAATGTATTTCTGTTACTTTCATATATATATTATTATATTTTCATATGATATCCTTTCCTTATAAAATGTTTCCAAACAATTGGTCATTATCATTATGGTATGATGTTATGATTTATATCTTATATTTATTTTCTCACCATCATTATTTACTCTGATTATTCCCTTACTGAGTGTTCGATCTCACCCCATTATTTTTTTTCCATTCACTAGGTCATGAATATGACTTTAAGTTGTAATAAATCTCGATGGATTCTAGTTTGGACCCATTATGGATTAATGTTAACTAGTTTTGTAAAATAAGATTCCAATGTAACTAGTCCTAAATGGAACTAATCCTTCCATTATTTTGATTGTGATATGTAATGTTCAATGTATAAAAATGGTGTCAAATAAATATATTATTATCATAGGAAACTATAGTTGACATCAGATCAGGGATTAATTATTTTTTGAGTATTAGTGTAGTTATTTTTTGGGAATCGGATCAGATAACTTTATTGAAAATCCTAGGATTAAGTTTAATGGATAATTAATTGAATATGATAACATCTATAATTTTTGGTAATGTAAATATTATATGGTTATACTAGAAATTAAATACATTTATAGATACTATAATAGGGATGTGGCTACCTCACATATGCACATTGAAGAAATCAACCTGAAAAATGTTTGTTGATTACCAACTCAATCTTTACTCTGGTGAATGATGAGTGGGCCTTGGACAACTCACCTAGAAACACACTCTTAGTAAATATTATTTGGTCAATCACATTATCTTTAGAATACTTTATAAAATATTTATTATGTTAATATAATATGTTATGTAATATGAGAGAACCCAACCTAATGAAACTAATATTCAAACAAGAATGAGTTAGATTGAAATGAATGATAATGTAATAATATCAAAGAATAAGAAAATTGAGGTTGAATTTTTCATGTAATTATCATATTAAAATTATATTGTGGTTTTTATTAAACAATTTATCTCATTTTGGTATATATGATGCTAGAAGGGACCAAGTTGACAATGGAGCCAGGGAAAATGCAGAGATTATATCAACAAGAAACCTAATTTGATATGATATGGTGTGAGAAATAATTAGATTATAAATTATGATAAAAAATAGACTTAGTTGAGTTTAAATACATTCTAAATTATAGAATGTTGGGTTCTCATAGATGTTTAGGTAATGATGATGATGTAAGACATAATATCTTTTATTTCAAAAATGTGGGAATATATACTTTGTGGAATGACTCAAAGGAACTTGAAAATATTTTATTTGTTGTAAAGGAGGGAAGAAAGAAAATTTATATAAAAAAAAATATGTTTTAGTCAATATTTTAACACCCCAAGATTTCATTGTACCTTATATCCTCAAATTAATTCAACAACTTGTGCAACACGCAATACTAAGATTGAGCACACCGGAACATACCAAACTAGCCATTTGAAAAGCGGTTATGAATAGTGTTAACTGAATTTTTAATTTCATATACTATATAAAATTTTAGAATCCATATTATGTGTTTGTTAGACATAATATAAGTAATTTTTTTTCAGATAAAAGAAGTTTTTTTTTCAAAAAAAGCAATTTTACCAACTTTTAAAGGACCTTTTAAAATAAATTATTTGACACTTTTATATATTCAATTTGAAAAAATAAACTTCTTATTTAGAATCGGGACTTAAAAAATTAGTTTTGATAAATTTTTGGTGTTTTTCTGATAACTTTCATATTTGGGTGAATATTGAAAATTAATAAATTTTAACTCAAAACACATTTTTTAATAAAAATAATTTATAGTGTTAAATTATATTTAATAATGTTTTGTAAGTATAATTATATTATATTTATATTATTTAATACAATGTTTTTCATTATAAATAATTTCACCTTTAATTTTGACATAAACACGTTTCAATCTTTTGACAGTTTTTACTTTTATTAAAACTGCTCTTTCGTTTCGACAACGGGAATTAATTTTTAATAAATAATTACAAATTATATGTTTCTAATTTGGTAAAATATAGATAATTTTTGTATTTGTAATATCAAAATTATCTTATGGTGAATTTTTAGTATTTTTCTGAAAACATTCAATTTTTGATGAATAGTGAAAAACATTGTGTTATTGTTTAAAACTGACTTTTTATTTAAGTAATTAGTTATTTTATTTTAATTTTTTTGGTCAAAATAGATACATAAAATGTATATATGTTCAATTTAGTTCATTGGAGTCATTTTATAATAAGTTTAGATATATAAAATTGTATTGAACATTTTACCATCTTTTACCCACCTTCTAGGAGCATTTGAAAATCTGTATAAAATTTAATTTTACCTCTTCTGTGAGTTCAATTTAAAAAATACAAGAGTCACGGTTAACCTCAAGAAGTAAAATTTGGTTCAAATAGATGAATATAATTTTTGGTGAATAGTAATTTTGACTTTTATTTACCACTGTTAAAAGTAAATATGGTAATTAAGGGTAAAAATGATATTATAATTACCCTATCACATGTCCTAATTCTATCAGATAAATTTAATTTGACCAAAAACAAAATTATGATGAAAATATGATCCTTTATATCCACTTGTATTGTATTAGGAAATTTATTATTATTTAATTTACTGAACAATTAGAAGTGTTAAATTCAATTTTTCATGACGAAAACATTGTTTATATATGGTTATAAATAATATAAATTCGACTCTAAATATTAATTAGAATAATAAAAATATTTCCTATATAATTTTATTTTATTTATAATTTTTAGACATTAAATAATTAAGATTATTTTTGACACAATGATGATGCAGTAATTACCTTATTAATAAAAGATAAAAATAATTGAATTTATAAATACCCAAATAGATGTAATTTCAGAAATTTGATGAATTCCACTAATTTTATTGGTTAATATGATATTTTAGGGTTTATTAAATCAATTTTTGTTGATGTAATCATTCTTTTATGATTTTAACGAAAAAACAAATACAAAATAGTGTCAAAATTGACATAAAATAGTTTTTAAAAAAACTATATTATTAGTTGATATAATATTACTAAAATATTAAGGATCAAAAAAGGGCTTAATTAATATTATATATGTCATTAATTTTCCACTTTATGTAATTTTGGAAGTTTATAGTATGTTTATTAACCATATAGTGTAAGAATACAAGATGACACGGTAAAAGTTAAACTATTTAACTAAGAGTTAACTCTAAAAGATAAGGTTAAAATGGTAACATAAATTTGCCTAAAACATATTGGTTGAGAGTATGTCGACCCATAACCACCTATTTCTCGAAATAAATTCTTATAGAGTCAACATAAACTTATATGTTTGTATAATAATTTAATACTTTAATCTTTTCACAAAGTGACCCTCACCCCACTTATAAAAGGGCACTTCCCATTCTCTCAATATAAAACATCCAAAGAAATTTGTATCGGCCAAGTCATGCCCAAATATCCTCGAAACCTCCCTAAATTTAACCTAGAGTCCATAATTTAATCATAAAGCCAACCTATATAGCCATGTTGATCAACTCAAATGGAAACACCTGAAAAAGGGTTAATAATTTCACCACCCTCTTTCAAGTTCTTTTCTTCTTCCACTTCCTCATTATTTATTATTACCATACCAAATTAATTACTCCAGTACCTTATACAAACTATGTTTTTATTATAAATATTGAAAAAACATATCCATTATTCTATCCATCCTATGAATGATAATGTCACCACGCATGCATACATACAGCTTACCATCTCCACGTCGTGGTGTAATTTGTTATTCAATAATACGTTATTTAGAAGGATATAATGATAATTAATATGTTTATAAATAGTGAAAATAACAGTCTATTGTCTTTTTAAAATTAATATACCATCCAATTCCACACCTTTTATTAATTAAGGAAATGATATTGTCGCTCGTGTGTACGTACGGATTATCGTCCCCAATACGCGATGAGATTCATTTCCACGTTCACCATTTACTAATGATTATAAAAATATATATTATTAATAAGATTATAATATATGAAATAATAATTATATTAGATATATATATATTTGTGTGTGTATTTAATTACATATATCTTATTAAATTAACTTCGTTCAATACGATATGAAAACAGAAACAACGTTTATGCGTACGTACGACCTACCATCCTCATCAACGGTGTTTTCGATTATATATATATATATCTATTATAAATATTTATATACTAAATATATATGATATATAAATCATGTTTATATTCTGGAATTATTTAAATCTGGATCTAAATGAAACGATGAAGAATAACATGTTAAAACGAGTACGATGAAGAAATCAATTATAACCTGAAATGTTAATTTAACATGAAAATCATTATTTAATGTTTAGTATAATGTAATAAATGAATTAGGATTGATAAAATAAATATTAATAAGGTTATGGTATAATTTAATAACATACAATGGTTATTATACAAGAGTTAAAGCATACCCTCGGCCAAAGAAAAGTGAAAGGTATGTGTTATTTCCTCAATATCATTATTATCTGAGATTGTTCATGTGTAAGTAATTTCTGGGACATGTTTTATCATCGATACCCATATTTCAAAAACATGTTCTCAAAAGTAATATTTTATGTTTTTATGGGAGTTTCTATTTTACTAGATCGTCATTTTAAAAGTTTTAAAGATTTATATTCTAAACCCTTTAAATTAATGTACATGTTTTCAAAATGAATTTTAGGATTTATTTATATGGACATGAATGTAATGAAATCATAATATTTTTAAAAACCATTAAAGTGGTTTGGGAAACTTTTATTAAAAAATTAATCTCAAATTAATTCCTTTATAAATTGGTAGACTTTTAAACGATTTCATAAAAAAGGGTATTTCTCTCAAATCATTTTACTGATCATTTTCATATATATCAACATCCATTGATGGATTTTAAACTTGTTTGATGTTGATTTATTATAGATTCAATCTCCCATGCTGTATTGAATGATTTTTTATATGTTTGACTATAGATGTCCCATTTTTATATCATTCATGGTTCGTGGTTAATGTATTGAGATTTCGTATACTAGTTTTAATATTAATGTTTATGTTATTTTTCAACCTTTTCATATTAGAAATACATTGGACTTAGTATGTGATGGGTGGAGCCCACTATAGCTCATCGATGCATCAGTAGCCCTCATGAGACAATCTATTGTCATGGCACAAGTCCTTGGGAAAAAATTTATTTTGTAGTCTTGGCACGAGGCCTTGACTCTTTGGTAAAGATGTCTGGTATTATGCATTACCACATTATGAAAGTAGTTATTACATGTGATTATTCGACTAGTAGAATATCCATGTTCATGTTAATATGTTAATGTTTGATTTTTTTTCATATTATGTTCAAATTTATGTTTAATAGGATTTTGTATTTATTACACTGCTTGCCTTAAAAGTTTATAGCTTTCGCTAAATTATTTTCCATTACTGAGCGTCTGAGCTCACCCCTTTCTTATGTTTTATTTTCCCAGGATCCCAAAAAGTGTTTTATGATTGAGATGTAGGTTTAATATAAAGGAAAAATGACTTTCTCAATGGATTATTTATGATGTGTTTTATGTTAGAATGTGTACGGTAATATTCATCTATGTAATATATTTTCCAAGACTGCTAAATTGATCGGTCCTTGAGGACATTGATTATTTGTAATCATGAAAATGTATTAAAATAATTATAACTCCATGACCCCGGTTACCTAGAGTTGGTGCATTATTGCATAACATTGGCATGATCACAAAAGATCATGTCTCGAAAAGCTGATTAATTTAGTAGTCTTTGAAAAGTAGATACATTCATAAGTCTTACATTACATCATAAAGTAAAACAAAACTAAAAAAATCCTGCCATAATATCCCTTGATACTATCCCTGCAGGTCATTCATAATATACTTCATCACATCCTGAAAAAATTAAAACATTGAAAGGGGTGAGCTCAGATGCTCATTAAGGATAAACATATAGCATAAACTTTCATAAATAAACATAAACATTTAAGGGAACGTATAACTAAACCAAAAGCCTTTTAAAATTGATCTTCAGCATAATATGGAAATCCTTAAATTAAATAATTCCATTTACTTATTCACATGGATATTCTACTAGTCGAATAATCACATGAAATATCAATAAACACATTCATAATGAGGGAATGCATAATGCCAGACTATCATAACCACGTAGCCAAGGCCACATGCCAAAACTACAAATAATATTTTTTCAAGGTCTCGTTCCAACACAGTAGTTTGTCTCATGAGACCTAACGATGCATCAAGGAGCTATAGCGGGCTCCACCCATCACTTATTAAGTTCAATACATTCCACATATAAACAGGTTTAAACATATCATAAACCATAACATAATCGTATGACATAAAACATGCATAAAGGAAACATAACATTTCCAAATTTCAATCACATGATATCAACACAACACATTAATATAATAAAAAAACTCTTTCAAAACCATTTTAAACACCAAAATAAATGAAAATTAAAACTTGGTATTTATTTTTCATTTTAAAAAAGGTATAGCTTGTAGAGGAAGACGAAACTCAAATAATGGTCACGGTGGCCGAAAAGTCATTGTCGCCGGATACGTACGGCAAACAAAACATACCCATTTGTAGTTTATTAAAAAGATTCATATAAAATATATTCCTTTTGAATAAACGTAAAAGTCAAATGGGTTTATATACCGTATAAAAGAAATTTGTGTATAAAACAAAATATGTCTCAATTAATGAAGATTGAGACGAAGTCCCTTACAAAGATCATTTTTTTAAATAAACTAATTTTATTATATGTATTCACTATAAGTACATATAAATAAATTACAAATACAAGATAGGACAAAATAATATTAAGACATTATTTGAAAGTATGAGATTAACCTAAAGAACAGAAATTGGGTTAAGAAGTTCCCTTACCTCATGTCCGACTTGACTCAATCGTTCTTTAATCTACTGAATTATAAACTAGAGTTTATTTTTATTTGCTTAAGATCCTTTTTCATGTTCATTATTACTTTTATATCACTTAATACCATGTTATGAACGTTATGTAATTATTTAAGTTAATAACGGTCATTTTGTCGATCATTGGTACTTGAGTCAAAAATAAACTTCTTATAATTAAAAGTTGTTCATGTGGTGAAATATCCATTATATCCAGAAGTATATTCATGATTTATATATCATATATATAATATATATCCATTATATACCTTCATTTATAATATTACATAACATTTAAAGGTAAGAAATTAAATGCACAGTTCATGGAGACGGTAAGCCATACGTACGCATGAACGCTACTTTCAATTATATTTCCTATTTAATGGAATGAAATTATGATTATATAAAGTAATACTATAATTACAGTAGATTATAATGAATAATACCATTTACTCCATCCTTTATACATCCCACATATGGCATTAACGACTAAAATCACTTTGAGGGGGCGATAGTTCGTACTTCCTAAAATGAAATTATCACGTTTACCCATAATGTAAATCATAAAGGTATGAGATAAATGAAAAATAAATAATCATAAAGAAAAAACATAATATATATCATATATAAAAATATTTTCATCATAATGTACACCATGAGAGGTGTTAAAAGAAGATTGAACAATCATCGTTTCGTGAGGCAACAATTCGCCACCCATAGAAATAGTATGTTCTTTAACCATTAGACGATGGTGTGTGTAAGTGAATATATAATACTTCTAATAAAAACATCCAAGTATATTTATGATACTAGTGTTGTTACAAAATAAATTAATAAAAATATTTTAGGGGTTTGGAGAAGAAAAATAATACAAAAGAACACACGAGAAGACATTACCTTAAAATTGGGTAACTCTTTTTGATTTGAGTCAAAGGCTTCCTTGGGAAGACTTCTACCTAATTTTAAGCTTCTGGTAGTAATAGAAAGATGTTTTGAGAGTATTTGGGTAGAGTTTGGCCTATCCAAATGGCTTTGATGGTGTGAATAAGGTTGTAGAGGTGGGGGCCTTTTATAAGAGGAGAGGAGGGGCACTCTTGGAAAGTCATGAAATGTTACATTATTATGAAATGATTTTTGGATTTTAAAGGTCCCACAACGATATATTTCGAGGCTAAGGTAATAAGGGTTAGAAATATACTCATCCAATAACTTTTTTACAAGTTTAAGTCTTAGAGTTTACATTATCTTTTCATTTTATTTAAATCGTTAATTAATGAGGTAATCGCTGCATCATCATTGTGTCATTTAAATTTTAATTTATTTAATGTCTAAAAATTATAAAAAAATTATAATGATTTAGGAAATCTTTTTATATTTCCATTTAATATTTATATTAAAAATTTTAACTTATAAAACCACATGTAATAATTGTTTTAGTAAAACAACACATGTTTGTGACACTTTTAATTTTACTTTAACTAAAAAGTTATTAATGACATCTTCTTACCCAAGTGGCTCCTGAGGTCCCCAAGTTGACCCATGGATTTTCATGGTCGGACATGACTCATCCAATATGTTTAGGGCAAGTATTAAGATATTTTTATATTTTTATAATATCATTTTTACATAAAATTTCACCAATTACCTTTAATCGCGATTAATAAAACTTAAATGTTACTATTCACCAAATACTTATTTTAATCCCATTTAACCACATTTTTATTCCTAATGACAACCATGTATGTCGGATTTTTGGAAATCAAATCATAGATGTGGTAATGATTCATTTACATGAAAAATTAGTTTTTAAACTACCACATAGTTGTTTGACTATTCATCAAAAATTGAAGCTTTTCAGAAAAATACCAAAATTTCACCCTAAGATATATTTGATATTTCTAATTCAAAAATGATGACTATTTTACAAAATTAAAACGTTATAAGTTTATTTAATTAATTTAGTATGTAATTCCTGCTGTCACAATAAATAGCGTGTTTTTAAGAAGCAATATATATCAAAAGATTGACAATTGTTTGTGTCCAATTTCAAAGTGAAATCAATTTTAATGACCACCATTGGATAAAATGGTAAAAATATATTCTAATTATACATTAAAACCACTCAATAGTATAATTTATCCCTAAAAATTATTTTTATTAAAAATGTTTTCTTAGGTATTTTCTCTATTTATAGAAAAATTTATGTTCTCATAAAATTACAAAAAATTCAACTTAGGATAATTTCGATATTCCAAATACAAAAATGAAGTCTATTTTGAAATATAAAATTTATATAATTTCAAAAAGTGGGTATTACTATTTATAACTACTATATTGATTGGTCGATGTGTGTTAGAATCTCTAACTTGCTTACAATGCAAGCTAATGCATTATTGAAAGAGAAGCTTATCGTGAAAGATTGGGGTATTACATTCTCCCCTCATTCAATAAATTGCATCCTCAAAATTTGAAAATGTTTTTTGAAAACAAAAGTTTGAAAACAGAAAATACCTTTGTGGAAAACCCACATCAGAAATAGGGTTAATATTAATATAATATAAAAATAAAGAAAGAGAAGTACAAAGGTCAACCGAGATAGCACATACTAGGATTCTATGAATATATGGATATGGAGGAAAAAAAACCATCAAGGTCTGATGGAGAGTTGTAGAAAATATGCTTAGGAGAAAGTTAACTACAAGAAAATCACAATCTTGTGATTGGTTCAAAGATCAATGATTCCCCAGTAGGAAAAGATAACCGACACTGTTTTTGTTTTTGTTACCTTTAATACTGTTGAGGAATTTATTTAGGATATTTACTAAGAACGTATGGAAATTTAAATACTTATCATGTAGACATTTATTCTTTAACACATTTTTTCCACAAACCCATCTTTCACTCAAAAAGATAATAGAACTCAAATAATAACACATACCATTTAGATTAGGAAAACTATTTTTTAATAACCATGGACTTTCAGTTGGCTAGTGGTAGGTAATAATGGCATGTCGCACTATAGTTGTGGGTTCGATTCCTGCAGCTTTGTCCGACGCGATGGGTAATCCCCCAACCTGCAGGATGTCTTTTTCCTAAAACAATAGTAATATAATATTCAAAAAATAATCTTCAAAAATATTTTAATCATAAAAAATACAATCCAATGTAAAACTTAATCCATTCCAACCTTTATAGTTATCCAAAATACCTCTATCCAGACTTTCTCTAAAAGGTCTCTAAATTCCAAAATCAATTGTAACATCAGATTCCCCCCAAAAAGTAATGTTTCTTTTATTGTCAGATACTAAAAATATGTTTACCTTCATCATATTAAAACCTTAATGAAAACAACAAGTACTACCGTACAATCCTTATATATATCACATTATTCTTATAACCAGAATATAATCCTTCAGTCCAAAAGCGCCAATACATTAATTACTCCACTTCAACTGTAGTAACAGTATAATATTTTCCTTGATCCCTTGGCCTTTTCTGAGGTATTTTTCCCTGACACTTAGGACATTCATTTGCATAATGCCCCATTTCCCTACAATTGTAGCATTCAACCTTGATAGCCTCTTTCTTTCCCTTACAATCAAGAGCATGCTGACCTTTTTCTCCACATTTATAACAAACTCCAATTCCTTTTAGGCAAGCACTGGGGTGATTCTTCCCAAAATTATCACCTAATGGAAAATCCTTCTTTTTCTTTTTCTCTTTCTCTGTCTCTTGTTCCACTGTTCTCTTGTTCTCTTTCTTTACTATATTGTCATAAGATTTAGAGAATTCCTTTTCTGTCTTGACAGAACATGAGACAATATCTTCGTTATAATGCCCTGACCCCAGTTACCCAGAGTCGGTGAATTATTACATTACATTGTCATGATCACAAGAAAGATCAAATCTCGAAAGACCGATTGGTTTAGTAGCCTTGGAAACACTAGATATATTCATAAAGTTTTACATTACATCATAAAGTGAAAAAATACTACAACAACATAGTCTCCATATTCCGCACTCATATCCCCACATACTATCCCTGCAGGTCATTCATAACTTACATATTCACATCCTAGGAAAAATAAAACACCGAAAAGGGGTGAGCTGAAATTCCCAGTAAGGATAACAATATAGAGAAAACTTTCAAAAATAAGCATAAACATTTAAGGCAATGTATAACTAAAACAAAAGCCTTTTAAACTTGAACTTCACCATAGTATGGCAAAAGTAAAATGAAATAATTCCATTTACTTATTCACATTGTTATTCTAATAATCGAATAATCACATTCAATATCAATAACCACTTTCATAATGATGGAATGCATAATGCCAGACTATCATAACCACATAGCCAAGACCTCATTCCAAGACTACAAATAAGATTTTGCCAAGGCCTTGTGCCAAGAAACTAGTTTGTCTCATGAGACCTACCGATGCATCGAGGAGCTATAGCGGGATCCACCCATCACATATTAAGTCCAATGCATTCCCATATGAAAAGGTTTAAACATAACATAAACATTCATATTAAAACTAGCATATGAAATGTCAATAATTTCACCATAAACTATGAATGGTATAAAAATAGCACATCCACAGTCAAACATATAAAAAAAATCATCAATACAATATAGAAGTTTTTTATCATAATAAATCAACTTCAAATAAGCGTAAATCCATCAATGTATGTTGACATAGATGAAATCAAAACTCTTTTTAGAGAAATATCTCATTCTATTTTGAAATTATTTAAGAGTTATATATTTATAAAATAAAACATTTTCTTTGAAAATATTCTTATAAGCTTGTAAGGGAAGCTTCGACGATTTTATAACGGTGTAAAATAGCCGCACCAACCGTATAAGTTAAAAAACATTCTTACCTTAAATTTTTCGAAAAAGTTAAAAAGCACCTTGTTTGGAAAACGACAGAAATATTCCTTTATAAAACTATTATAATAAGTAAAACAAGGGTATAAATGACTTTAACCCATATTCTTGTAAATAGTAAAAATGTTTTGAAATACATTTTTAAGAAACATGGATGTGGATGATAAAGAGATCCCAGTAGATTATTATGTATAAACAACCTCAGATAGTGAAGAGATTGTGAAATAACCCTTACCTTGCACTTTTCCTTGGTTGAGGGTAGGTTAACCTCATGTATAATGGTGAAATAATTTTTATTAAATTATAAAAGAATCATATATACTAATATGATATCATATATGATCTTTTAACATTGATTTGTTAATAATATCTTAGAATTATCGTCGTTTCGGGTGTTAACTTACTCGTTTTCTTTTATATGTTTTGTTACATAATCCTTGATTGTTATGGATAGGTTGTATCTTATTCATATCCAGAATTATATCAAGTCCTTAAACATCATTTTTAAATCATCAAATGATAATTATACTTGAATGGATATGATGGAGAATGAATCTCATCGCGTTCATGGAGACGGTAGTCCGTACGTACGCACGAGCGACAATATCATTCTTTTGATATTAAAATAATATATAAATGGATTTTATATCATATACACAGAATCATTAACATGTTATATTTATTATTTACATGAGTTACACATCATTATTATACCCATCCAAATAATAATGTATTGAATAACAATTACACCACGACGTGGAGACGGTAAGCCGTACGTACGCACGTATAGTGACATGTTATTCAAAGGGTGGATAGAAAAATGAATATGGTTGTAACATATTTATAATAAAATCACTGTATATATATGATACTGGATTCATTATTTTATAATGGTAACAACAAAGGAAGAAGAAGTGGAAGAAGAAAGGATCTTGGAAAAGGGTGGTGAAATCATTACCTCTTCTTCGGGTTCTTCCTTTTGATTTGATCAAAAGGGCTCCATAGGTTGGATTTCGGATCACGTTAGGCCTCTAGGTTGTAGTGAGGGATGTTGGGAGAGGATTTGGGAATAGTTTGGCCGAACCAAAAGGCTTTGATGGTGTGATGAAATGAGAAGGAGGAGTTCCCTTTTATAAGAGGGGTGAGGGGCACCTTTGGAAAAGCTAGAAATATTATTTTATAATAAATTCATATTCTGTTTTTAATGGCTACAATGTTGATTATTCAAAGGTTAAGGTGGGGATGGGTTTCAAAACACTCATCCAATATAATTTAGACAGGTTTGGGTACATATATTAACCTTATCTTTAAGTATTAACTCTATGTTAATTAGTTTCACTTTTACAATGTCTCTTTATATTTTTATATTATATGGTTAATAAACTTACTATATACATCCAAGATACCCCCAAGTGGTCCATTAATGATACACCTATCATGATATATGTCTCCTGGACGAAAATTAGATTTTTAGGAATTTAATATCAATTAATAATATAATATTTGTTTTATAAACTCTTTTATGTTAATTTTGACACTATTCAATAGTTGATTTTTGTGAAACTCATAACATAATTATTACTTAGAAAAAAATTAATTAAATCAATCCTAATATGTCATATTATCCTAGAAAATTATTTTAATTCATTAAAAGTCTCAATTATATTTATTTGGGTATTTATAATATCAATTATTTTAATTTGTCACTATTATGTTAATTACTGCCTCATAATTGTGTCATAGATAAATTAAATTATGTAATATCTAAAAATTATATATATAATATAATTATGTAGGATATATATTTATCTTTCTAATGAATATTTATAGTCGAAACACCAACATATATAACCCTATGTAAAAATTGTTTTTCTAAAAGATATATGCTTGTGTCATTTTTGTATTCATTTTAACATAATTAAAATTAAGTGTCCCTATCACCTACAAGTTGCTCCATGGGGTCCCAAAATCGACCTAAAGATGCCTATGGTCGAACATGTATCAACCATGAGTCTAGAACACGTTTTAGGGTAATTTTGTATTATTATAATATTATTTTTTAACCCTTATTTACCGGATTTACCCTTAACCATGGTAAATAAAATATTTACCGCAGTAATTATTCAAAATGTCTAAAAATAAGAGTTACCTATTTACAAAATTTGAACATCCTGATTCCAAATATGGAATCCATTTTTCCAAATTCAAAACACAGAAGTGGCAGAAATTAATTTAAAATTAATTCCCATTGTTAAACAAAAAGCGTGTTTTTAAGAGATAATAACTATCAAAAGATTGACACTTGTTTATGTCCGGTTTAATTGTAAAATTATGTCCAATGACCAACATTGTATTAAATGGTAAAAATATATTCTAAATATACTTTAAAACCTCTCAAATTCATAATTTATCACTATTAATTAATTTGATTAAAAAAGTTGTTTTTAATTAAAATTTAGTAATTTTCACTATTCATCAAAATATTAAAGTTATCTGAAAAGTAACAAAATTTCAACTTAGGCTAAATTCAATTTTCTGAATACAAAAATGAAGTCCATTTTAAAAATATAAAAAATATATAATTTCAAAAAGTAGGTATTACTATTCATTACGGCTAGTTTGATTGGTTATGGTTTGTTAGAACTCGGTGTTGCGTACAACACACGCTATCACATTATTCAAAGAGAAGCGTACCGTAGAAGCTTGGGGTGTTACATTCATACGATGGGAAGGTTTCTGAGACTAATGCTCGACGGAGAAATGGTTTTAGCACATCAAAGAAACGATCGATCTTACTTCTTGGGTTACGTATATAATCTACAGCATTCCTCGCTAACCGTGTAAAGTTAAACTCATACATTGCGACACTCTCATCCTCATTTTGCCTCAGACTCAGAAATTTCCACTCCATATCTACTCTATGGTCACGAGGAAAGTATTTTTCTAATAAAATCTCTTTCAACTCCCTCCATTCCATATTCGATACTTCATCATCTTCCTTTCTGCTTTGAATCAGCGACTACCATTGATCAGCATCTCTAGTGAGGTGGTAAACTTTCATGACAACATTCTCTCTTTTTCTACACTCCAAGGCGTGGAATATTTTCTCGAAGGTTTTTATCCATTTCTCAGCTAATAATGGATTTGTAACCCCATTAAATTTTTGTGGTTGTTGCCTCCTGAAGCAGTCTAACATTGATCATCCACGTTGCAGATCAGGTTGCTCTATAAGAGTAAGGTTATTATTCATATCGTGAGTGAGTTGTCCTAGTATGGTGATATGTTGATCAGCACCAGTTGTATCTCCAGCTCCACAAAAATTATCTTGAGTAGGAGGGCAATCCCTACACAGAGTGTGTTCATTGATACGGTTTACATTCCTCCAACTAGGCGCCATTTCTAACTAATGGCATAAACTGGATTAGTTTATGAATAAAAATACATAATTCCATACTTGTAAACACTTAACATAAATTGAAATATAATCAAATTTTTTTTTTGAGAAAGTATATACTCATAAACACTTCATAATTGTTTTTAATGAAAATGAGAATTATCCTATGCATATCCACCGGGAGTGTTGTATCCAAGAGTGCAGCAAGGACCGTTGTTGTGCACCAGTTCCCGTTTGAGTCTAGCTCAAAGCGGTGTTTTTGGGTTTTGACCCTAGGTACATATGTGCCAAAGCTGCCTCTACCTGCGCGTATCCATACTTGGATTTATTGCTCGGAAAAGTCACAAAATCTCTATAATACTAAAATTATAGGAAGTTCTTCTATACTAATCCACAAAGTCTATCTTATGGCTATGTGCTCTAATCAGGGTTTTTCTAAATCTAGCTTCCAAGGTTAGTACTAAACATCCTCTAATAACAACTGTAATTCCCTGACCCCAGTTACCCAGAGTCGGTGCATTATTGCGTAACATTGGCATGATCAGAATAGATCATGTCTCGAATGACTGATTAGTTTAGTAGTCTTGGAAACACTAGATAAATTCATAAGTCTTAGATTACATATAAAGTAAAATAAAACTAAAAAATTCTCATGTCTTCATATCACCTCATACTATCCCTGCAGGTCATTCATAATATACATCATCACATCCTGAAAAAAATTAAAACATTGAAAGGGGTGAGCGCAGATGCTCAGTAAGGTTAACTATACAGCGGAAACATTAATAAATAAACATAAACATTTAAGGCAATGTATAACTAAAATAAAAGACATTTAAACTTGAACTTTAGAATAATATGGAAAAAATAAAATGAAATAATTCCATTTACTTATTCACATGGATATTCTACTAGTCGAATAATCACATGAAATATCAACAACCACTTTTATAATGATTGAATGAATAATGCTAGACAATCATAACCACGTAGCCAAGGACTCGTTCCATGACTACAAATAATATTTTGTCAAGGCCTCATGCCAAGACACTAGTTTGTCTCAAGAGACCTACCAATGCATCGAGGATCTATAGCGGGCTCCACCCGTCACTTATTAAGTCCAATGCATTCCTTATATGAACAGGTTTAAACATATTATAAACCATAACATAATCGTATCACATAATACATGCATAAATGAAATATAACATTTCCACATTTCAATCACAATATATCAACACAACACATTGATATAAAAAAATAACACTTTCAAAACCATTTTCAATACCAAAATAAAAGAAAATTAAAACTTGATATTTATTTTTCATTAAAAAAATATATAGCTTGTATAGGAAGCTGAAACTCAAATAATGGTCACGGCGGCAGAGAAGTCATTGTCGCCACATACGTACGGCAAAAAAAACATTCCCATTTGTCTTTTAGTAAAACTATTCGTATAAAAATGATTCCTTTTGAATAAACGTAAAAGTCAAAGGGGTTTATACACCATATAAAAGAAATTTGTGTATAAAACAAAATATGCCTCAATGAATGGAGATTTAGACGAAGTCCCTTAAAAAGATCATTTTTTTAAATAAAATAGATCTATTATGTGTATTCACTATAAGTACACATAATGGAAGTACAAATACAAGATAGGACATAATAATATCAGGACATAATTTGAAAATATGAGATTAACCCAAAGAACGGAAATTTGGTTAAGAAGTTCCCTTACCTTTTGTCCGAATTGAATCGATCATTATTTAATCTCCTGAATAATAAACTAGATTTAATTTATATTTGATTAAGATCCTTTTTCATGTTAATTATTCATTTAATATCACTTATTACCATGTTATGAACATCATGTAATTATTTAAGTTAATAACAGTCATTTTTTCGATCTTTGGTACTTGAATCAAAAATAAACTTCTTATAATTACAAGTTCTTCATATGGTGAAATATCCATTATATCCAGAATTATATTAATGATGTAGATATCATATATATCATATATATCCAGTACATACATGTAATCATAATATTACATAACATTTAGAGGTAATAAATGAAATGCATTGTTCTTGCAGACGGTAAGCCGTATGTACGCTTGAACGCTACATTCAATTCAATTTCGTATTTAATGGAATGAAATTATAATTATATAAATTTATACAATAATTACAGTATAATATAATGTATAATAACATTTACTCCATCCTTTATACATCCCACATATGACATTAATGATTAAAATCACTTTGAGGGGGCGGTAGTCCACACTTCCTAAAATGAAATTATCGCGTTTATCCATAATGGAAATCAGATAGGTATGTCATAAATGAAAAATACAGAATCATAATGAAAAAACATAATATATATCATATATAAAAATAGTTTCATCATAATGGCCACCATGAGAGGTGTTAAAAGAAGATTGAACAATCATCGTTTCGTGAGGCAGTAATTCGCCACCCACAGAAACAGTATGTTCTATAACCATTACACGAAGATGTGTGTAAGTGTAAATAAAATACTTCTCATAAAAATAGCCCAATATATTGAGGATACTGGTGTTGCTACAAAATAAATTAAAAAAATGATTTTAGGGGGTTTGAGAAGCAAAATAAAACAAAATAACACAAGAGAAGACATTACCTTAAAACCGGGTAACTCTTTTTCATTTGAGCCAAGGGATTCCTTGGGAAGACTTCCGCCCAACGTGAGGCATCCAGGAGTAAGAGAGGTAAGTTTGGAGTGTATTCGGGCAGAGGTTGGACGATCCGAATGGCTTTGATGGTGTGAATAAGGTGGTATAGTTGGGGGCCTTTTATAAGAGGAGAGGATGGGCACTCATGGAAAGTAATGAAATGTTACATTATTATGAATTGATTTTTGGATTTTAAAGGTCCCAAAATGATATATTTCTAGGATAAGTTGATATGAGTTCTAAATCTACTCCTCAAATAGGTTTTTGACATGTGTATGTCTTAGATTTTACATTATCATTTCATTTTATTTAAATCGTTAATTAATGAGGTAATCACTCCATCATCATTGTGTCATAAAAAATTTAATTTATTTAATAACTAAAAATTATAAAAAAAATTACCATGCTGTCTGAAATCCTTTTATCTTTCCATTGAATATTTATAGTAAAACAGTTAACTTATATAACCCCATGCAATAATTTTTTTACTAAAACAACACATGTTTGTGACAATCTTATTTTTACATTAAATTAAAAGTTATTAACGTCATTTTCTTACCCATGTGGCTCCATGGGGTCCCCAAGTAGACTCATTGATTATCTTGGTCGGCCATGACTCATCCAATAAATGTAGGACAAGTGTCATGATATTTTTATATTTTTATAATTTCATTTTTACCTTAAATTTCACTAATTACCTTAAATCGCGATTAATAAAACATAAAAGATACTATTCAACTAAAAAATTAATTTAACCCCATTAAACAAAATTTTTCTTCTTAATGAAAACCATTTATATCAGATTTTTGAAAATAAAATCACTTAAGTGGTAATTTTTCATTTATACAAAAAATTAGTTTTTAAACTACCACTTAGTGGATTCAATATTCATAAAAAATTGATGTTCTTCTAGAAAAATACCAAAAATTCACCGTAAGATGTATTTGATATTTCTAATTCAAAAATGATGTCTATTTTAAAAAAAATATAAGTTGATTTAATTAATTTAATAATTAATTCCCACTATCACAACAAATTACGTTTTTTTAAGAAGCAATGTATATCAAAAGATTGACAACTGTTTATGTCCAATTTCAAAGTGAAATAAATTCTAATGACCACCATTGGATAAAATGGTAAATATATATTCTAATTATACTTTAAAACCACTCAATATTTTAATTTATCACTATAAATTATTTTGATTAAATAATATGTTTTTAAGTATTTTCTCTATTCATAGAAAATTGGATGTTCTCAGAAAATTACAAAAAATTAAACTTAGGATAATTTCAATATTCCTAATAAAAAAATGAAGTCCATATTAAAATATAAAATTTATATAATTTCAAAATTTTGGTATTATTATTCCTAACTGTTACTTTGATTGGTCGCGGTGTGTTAGAATCTCGAACTTGCGTACAATGCAATCTATTGCATTATTGAAAGAGAAGCGTATCGTGAAAGATTGGGGTGTCACATTCTCCCCTCCTTCAATAAATTGCATCCTCATAATTTGAAAATGTTTTTCGAAAATAAATGGTTGAAAATATAAAATATCTTTTTGGAAAACCCATATCGGAAATAGGGTTAATTTTAATATAACATTAAAAGAAAAAAAAGGCAGTACAAAGGTCATCCAATATAGCTCATACTAGGATTCTATGAAAATATGGATATGGAGGAAAAAAACCATCAAGGTCTGATGGAGAGTTGTAGAAAACAAGGTTAGGTGAAACTTAACTACAAGAAAATCACAAACATGTGATTGGTTAAACGATCATTGATTCCCCAGTAGGAAAGGATAACTGAAAACGTTTTTGGTTTTAGATATCTTAAATACAGTTGAGGAATTTATTTAGTAGATTTAATAAGAACGTAAGGAAATATATATACATGTCATGTATACTTTTATTCTTTAATAAATTTCTCCCACATACCCATATTTCACTCAAAAAGATAATAGAACTCAAAAATAATATATTTACCCTAATCGTACAAGGTTCCAAATATTAACACATACCATTTAGATTAGGAAAACTATTTTCTAGTAACCAGGGACTTCCTGTAGGCTAGTGGTATGTAATAAAGGCATGTCGCACTATTGTTGGGGGTACGATTCCTGCAGCTTTGTTCGACGCGATGGGTTATCCCCCAACCTGCATGTTGCCCTTTTCCTAAAACTATAGCATTATAATATTCAAAAAATAATCTTAAAAAATATTTTAACCTTAAACAATACTATCCAAAGTTAAAATTAATCCATTCCAACCATTATAGTTATCCAAAATACCTCTGTCCAGACTTTCTGTAAAAGGTCTCTAAATTCCAAAATCATTTGTAACATCAGATTCCCCAAACAAAGTAAATTTCTCTTATTGTCACATACTAAAAATATGATTTCTGTCATCATATTAAAACCTTAATGAAAACAAAAAGTACTGATGTAAAATCCTTATATATATCACATTATTCTTATAAAAATAATATAATCCATAGTCCAAAAGCACCAATACATTAATTATTCCATTTCAACTATAGTAACAACATAATATTGTCCTTGATCCCTTGGACTTTTCTGAGGTATGTTTCCCTGACCCTTAGGAAATTCATTTGCATAATGCCCGATTTCCCTACAATTGTATCATTCAACATTTATAGCCTCTTTCTTTCCCTTTGAAATCATGAGCCTGGTGACCTTTTCCTCCACATTTATAAAAAACTTTCATTCCTTTTAGGCAAGCACCGGGGTGATTCTTCCCAAAATTATCACATAATGGAAAATCCTTCTTTCCCTTTTTCCCTTTATCTGTCTCTTGTTCCACCATTATCTTCTTCGCTTGCTTTACAATATTGTCATAAGATTTAGAGAATTCCTTTTCTGTCTTGATAGCACATGAGACAATACCTTCGTATGATAAGAAGGTTTGTCAGACTAATGCTCGACGAAGAAATGGTTTTAACCCATCAAGGAATCGATCGATCTTACTTCATGGGTTATGTATATACTCTGCAACATGCCTCTCTAACCGTGTAAATTTAGACTCATACTTTACAACATTCTCATCCTCCTTTTGCCTAAAACTCAGAAATTGCCTTTCCATATCTGCTGAATGGTAATGAGGCAAGTATTTTTCTAATAAAATCTCTTTGAACTCCATCCATTCCATATTCTATATTTCATCATCTTCCTTTGTGTTTTGAATCAATGACCACCATTTATCGGCATCTCCAGTGAGGCGGTAAAATGCCATGACAGCCTTCTCCCTTTCGCTACTCTCCATGGCGTGTAATATTTTCTCTATGGAGTTTATCCATTGCTCAGCTACTAATGGATTTGTACCCCCATTAAACATTGGTGGTTGTTTCCTCATGAAGCGGTCTAAAATTGATCCTCCATGTTGCGGATAAGGGTGGTCAATACGAGTAAGGTTATTATTCATGAACTGAGTGAGTTGTCCCAGTATGTTGATAAGTTGATCAGCACCAGTTGTATCTCCAACTCCACAATAATTTTCCTGAGTATGAGGGAAATCCCTACATGGAGTGCATGCATTGATATGGTTTACATTCCTCCCACTAGGCGCCATTTCTAAACAATGGCATTAACTAAATTAGTTTATGAATCAAAATACATAATTCCATACTTGTAAATCACTTAACATAAATTGAACTATAATCATAAAAATGTTTTCTTTGAGAAAGTATATACTCATAAACTCTTCATAATGGTTTGTAAAGAAAATATGAATTATCCTATGCATATCCCCCGGGAGTGTCCTAACCAAGAGTGCAGCAAGGCCCATTGTCGTGCACCAATTCCCATTCGAGTCTTGCTCAAAGAGGTGTTTTCTGGTTTTACCCCTATGTACATCTATGCCAGAGCCACCTCTACCTTCTCGTATCCAGGCAGGTATGTATTTCTCGGAAAACTCAAAAAAATCTCTATAATAGAAACATTCTAGGATGTTCTCCTATACTAATCCACAAAGTCTATCTTTTGGCTATGTTCTCTAATCAGAGTTTTTTTAAATCTAGCTTCCATGGTTAGTACTAAACTACCTCTGATACCAACTGTAATGCCCCGACCCAAGTTAGCTAGATTCGGTGCATTATTGTGTAACATTGGTATGATCACAAAAGATCAAGTCTCGAAAGACCAATTAGTATAGCAGTCTTGGAAACACTAGATACATTCATAATTCTTACATTGCATCATAAAGTAAAAAAAACAAAAAAAACATCATGTCTTCATATCCCCTCATACAATCCCGGCAGTTCATTCATAATATACTACATCAAATCCTGAAAAAAATTAAAACATTGAAAGGGTTGAGCTCAGATGCTCAGTAAGGATAACTATACAACAGAAACTTTCATAAATAAACATAATCATTTAAAAAAATGTATAACTAAAACAAAATCATTTTAAACCTGATCTTCAACATAATATGGAAAAAATAAAATGAAATAATTCCATTTACTTACTCAAATGGATATTCTACTAGTCAAATAATCACATGCAATATCAATAACCAATTTCATAATGATGGAATTCATAATTCCAGACTATCATAACCACATAGCCAAGGCCTTGTGCCAGGACTACAAAATAAGTTATTGTCAAGGCCTCGTGCCAAGACACTAGTTTGTCTAATGAGACCTACCGATGCATCAAGGATCTATAGCAGTCTCCACCTGTCACTTATTAAGTCCAACGAATTCCTCATATGAACAGGTTTATACATATAATAAACCATAACATAATCGTATCACATAAAACATAGATAATGGAAACATAACATTTCCACATTTCAATCAAAATATATCAACACAACACATTGATATAATAATAAAAACACTTTCAAAACCATTTTCAATTCCAAAATAATATAAAATTAAAACATGGTATTTATTTTACATTTAAAAAACGTTATAGCTTGTAGAGGAAGCCGAAACTCAAATAACGTTCACGGCGGCGGAGAAGTCGTTGTCGCTACATACGTACGACATAAAAGAACATTCCCATTTGTCTTTTAGTAAAACACTTCATATAAAAACGATTCCTTTTGAATAAACATAAATTTCAAAGGGGTTTATACGCTGTATAAAAGAAATTTGCGTATAAAACAAAATATGCCTCAATGAATGGATATTGAGACGAAGTCCCTCACAAAGAACATTTTTTTAATAAAATAGATCTATTATGTGTATTCACTATAAGTACACATAAATAAAGTACAAATACATGATAGTATATAATAATATCTGGAAATAATTTGAAAGTAGGAGATTAACCCAAAGAACAGAAATTGGGTTAAGAAGTTCCCTTACCTCGTGTCTGACTTGACTCGATCGTTCTTTAATCTCCTGAATAATAATATAGAGTTAATTTATATTTTATTAAGAACCTTTTTCATGTTCATTATTCCTTTTATATCACGTTTTACCATGTTATTAACATTATGTAATTATTTATGTTAATAATGGTCATTTTGTCGATCTTTGGTACTTGAGTCAAAAATAAACTTCTTATAATTATAAGTTGTTCATGTGCTTAAATATCCATTATATCCAGAATTTTATTCATGATGTAGATATCATATATATAATATATATCTAGTATATACAAGAATTTATAAAATTACATGACATTTAGAGGTAAGAAATGAAATGCAACGTTCATGGAGATGGTAAGCCGTACGTACGCATGAACGCTACATTCAATTCTATTTCATATTTAATGGAATGAAATTATAATTCTCTAAATTTATTCTCTAATTACAGTATAATATAATTTATAATAACATTTACTTCATCCTTTATACATCCCACATATGGAATTAACGATTGAAATCACTTTGAGGGGGTGGTAGTCCGCACTTCCTAAAATGAAATTATCACGTTTACCCATAATGCAAATCATAAAAGTATTCCAAAAATAAAAAATTAAGAATAATAAAGAAAAAAACATAATATATATCATGTATAAAAATAGTTTCATCATAATTTCCACCATGAGAGGTGTTAAAAAAAGATTGAACAATCATCGCTTCGTGAGGCAGTAATTCGCCACCCATAGAAACATTATGTTCTTTAATCATTAGATGAATGTGTGTGTAAGTGTAATTAATATAATTCTCAAAAAAAATCCAAGAATATTAAGGATACTTTTTTTGTTACAAAATAAATTAATAAAAAGATTTTAGGGGGTTGGATAATAAAAATAAAACAAAAGAACACAAGAGAAGACATTACCATAAAATCAGGTATCTCTTTTTCATTTGAGACAAAGGATTCCGTGGGAAGACATCTGCCCAAATTGAGGCTTCTAGGAGTAAGAGATGGAATTTGAGAGAGTATTTGGGCATATTTTGGCCGAGCCAAATGGCTTTTATGGTGTGAATAAGGTGGTAGGGGTGGGGGAATTTATAAGAGGAGAGGAGGGGGCACTCTTGGAAAGTCATGAATTGTTATATTATTATGAAATGATTTTCGGAATTTAAAAGTCACACTGTGCTATATTTCGAGGATAAGGTGATAAGGGTACTAAATATACTCATCCAATAGGTTTTTGACAAGTGTATGTATTATATTTTACATTATCATTTCATTTTATTTAAATCGTTAATTATTGAGGTAATCACTGCATCATCAATGTGTCATAAAAAGTTTAATTTATTTAATGACTAAAAATTATAAAAAAAATTACCATGATGTAGGAAATATTTTTATCTTTCCTATTAGTATTTATAGTAAAATATATAACTTATATAACCCCATGTAATAGTTGTTTTATTAAAACAACACTTGTTTGTGACAATTTTATTTTTACTTTAAATAAAAAGTTATTAATGTCATTTTCTTACCCAAGTTGCCCCATGGGGTCCCCAAGTTGACCCATGGATTTTATTGGTAGGACATGCTTTATCCAATAAGTGTAGGACAAGTTTCAAGATATTTATATATTTTTATAATATCATTTTTACCTTAAATTTCACTAATTACCTTTAATCGTGATTAATAAAACTTAAAAGTTACTCTTCACCAAAAAATTATTTTAATCCCATTGAACCAAGTTTTTCTTTTTAATCAAAACAATGTATGTAAGATATTTTAAAATAAAATCACTGAAGTGTTAATGATTTATTTACACGAAAAATTAGTTTTTAAACTACCACTTAGTGGTTTCATTGTACATCAAAAATTGAAGTTTTTCAGAAAAATACAAAAAATTCACCCTAAGATATTTTTGATATTTCTAATTAAAAAATGATGTCTATTTTAAAAAATTCAAAACATATAAGTTGATTTAATTAATTTAATAATTAATTCCAGTTGTGATAACAAATAGCGTGTTTTTAAGAAGCAATATATATCAAAAGATTGACAATTGTTTATGTCCAATTTCAATGTGAAATTAATTCTAGTGACCACCATTGGATAAAATAGTAAAAATATATTCTAATTATACTTTAAAACCACTCAATATTTTAATTTATCACTATAAATTAATTTTATTAAAAAAAAAATTTATTATTTTCTCTATTCATAGAAAATTGGATGTTCTCAGAAAATTACAAAAAATTCAACTTAGCATAATTTTGATATTCCGAATACAAAAATGAAGTCCATTTTGAAATATAAAATTTATATAATTTCAAAATGTGGGTATTACTATTCATATTTACTACTTTGATTGGTCGCGGTGTGTTAGAATCTTGAACTTGCGTACAATGCAAGCTATTGCATTATTGGAAGAGAAGCGTATCATGAAAGCTTGGGATGTTACAATAATCCACTGTTTCTGGGTAGTTGGGGTTGGGTTGTTATAGTTGGTATCATAGGAAGATTTTTACAAACATTGGAAACAAGATTTCGAAAAACTCTGATTAGAGAGCACTACCCAAAGATAGAGATTGAGGATTAGTATAGAATAAATTCCTAGAATTTTGGTACTGTAATGATTTTGTGAGAATTCCAAGAAATACATCCCTATATGGATACGATCATGTAGAGGTGGCACCGACATAGATGTACCTAGGGGTAAAACCTGATAACACCGCTTTGAGCTAGACTCAAATGGAAACTGGTGCACGATAATGGGACATGATGCACTATTGGTTACAACATTCCTGGGGTATATGCTTCGTGTAATTCACATTTTCATTAGAAGCCATTATGTCGGATTTAGGAGTAAATAATTCCCCAAAGAATGCATTTTAATGATTCTGGATTATATCCCTAAACTGTTCAATTTACGTTAGGTATTTTACATTTTTGGAATTATGAATTCTGATTCATAAACTAACCTCGTGTATGCCATTCTTTAGAAATGGATCCCAGTAGAAGGAATGAGAACACCAGCTATACGTATGATCCCAAGAGTAAGAAGGATCATATCTTACATGGTACTAATCCATCATTTAGAGATGAAATATTCTCCAATGTATTCTCAACATATGAATATCTAATATCATGTGTTAATAAGATAAATAATGATATCTCTGAGTCCTATGGCTTTGAAGGGTAGCATGAGAAGAAAAGGATGATAGAGATAAAGAAGGATTCTCCCACATATGATAACTATAGAAAGAATCACCATGGTAAATTCTGGAATGGAATGTGATTTTTTTATAAGTGTGGAGAAAAAGGAATCCATTTACGTGATTTCAAGGGTAAGAAAAAGGTTTCAAATGTAAAATGCTTCATTTTCAAGGAGTTTGGAAACAACGCGAATCTCTGTAAAAGTCATCAGAGTATACCAAAAATGATGATATTGGATAATAATCATGTTATTATACTACCATATATGAATAGTAATGACTAGTGTTCTGTGGTTTTTATTATCAGATTATGTCATTTTAGTGTTGAATCAGTGATATACCAATTATATAAATTATGTAAATAAATAAGGATTGTACTGTAGTACTATTTCATTATGAATTTGAGATTATATGGTTCTATGAAAAGTGACTCAACTACATGTTAAAAATTTTTGGAAAATACATGGTTAGAGTAAATATAAACATTAATATGGTCCATATACTATGTTAGTAATTTTGGAATATGAAATAGTTGATTTGGATAAATTATATTTGATATTCTTGACTACCTTCAAAATCATTAATGGTTTGTTTAAATAAACATTATTGGAGTATTTAAATTTTTTGGATATAAAGAATTTATCTAGTATTATATAAAGAATAAAGGAGTATGAATGTAATCAATATGGTATAAGTGTAATTCAGGGTGTTTCCATGTTTAAATGAATACATGATGATGGAATTCACATGTTATTACATGGAAAAAAATATCTTCATAGTGTTTAACTTCCTTATAAATTTTTGATTCTATGTTTGGAAAGAAGTATTTTCGATAAGTCAAAGGGATGGAATTGATTATGTTTGAAATTTGATACTATTGTTCAAATTATTTCATTTTTTATGATTTTTTTGTTCTATAAAAAAGTAAACATGGAGGTCGGGCGAAAACATGTCTTGTCCGTCAAGGCTGTGAGACATGAACCCACAACCGAATGGTGACATGGGTGCATCACCTACCACTGGCCTACGTGATGAACAATTTTTTGTAATTTAGTTTTTAAGGTAGACTAAAAAATGAATTATAAATTCATTATTTTTTGAACCCTATACGATTATGATAAATAGAATATTTTTAATTGTATTATCATTTGAAGTGAAAGATGAGTTTGTGGTTGGAATAAGTTGAAAGAGGATACTCTACTTTTCATGTATATTTTTTCCCCTAATTTTATGGATAAATTAATTCTTAAAATTTATTGAAGGTATATTAAAACCAAAAATTTGTTATCCTAATACCTTATGTTTTATTGAACCGATGATATTTTAAATCATCCTAGATTGATGGTTTTGAGGCCCTTAATTTTATAGTCATTTTTGATTGATGACTTCAACCAATCCCTGTAAATATTTATGCTATCCCTCTAATTATGTGTCTCTAATTTCTGCTAATTCTCTCCTTATTGAGATCATAATTTAGTGGTGACTTTTCATTTCACATTCCATCTTTTTAAGACTATATTTTATGAACCCAATTTCCAATGTGGGATTTCCACAATGGTATTATCTATTTTTAACCATTTATTTTAAAATAAAAATTTCAAATTTCAAGGTCACAATTTATTAGAGGAGGGGAGAATGTGACACCCCATGATCTCATAGTGTGTTAACTCTTCAATGTAATTAAATAACTTGCACAACATGCAACACCGAGTTTTAGCGCACCACAACATACCAAACTAGTCGTTTAAAAAGATGTTATGAATTGTGTTAACATAATTTTGAATTTTAAAAACTATATAAAATTTTAGAATCCATATTATGGGTTTCCATGACATAATATAAGTAAAAAATCATTTATTCATATAAATGAAGTATTTTTCAAATAATGAAATTTTACAGCCCTTTAATGTCGAGCCATTTTAAATAAAATACTTGAAACTTTTATATATTAAATATTATAAAATAAACTTCTTCATTGGAATCAAGAATAAAAATTTAGTTATGAAATTTTTTTGGTGTTTTTCTGATAACTATCATATTTTGGTGAATTGTGAAAATTACTACATTTTAACTGAAAACTACTTTTTTAATCGAAATAATTAATATCATTCAATTATACATTTTAATGGTTTCTAAGTTTAATTAGATTATATTCTTATCATTTAATACATTTTTGGTTGTTATAAGTAATTTCACATTTAAATTTCACAAAAACACATGCCAATCTTTTTATAGATTTAACTTTTTTTTAAACCCACATTTTGTTTTTGACAATGTGAATTAATTTTAAATTAATAAATTAAACTTATATTTTTTGAATTTTGTAAAATATAATTCATTTTTTAATTCAGAATATCAAAATTACCTTATAGTGAATTTTCGGTATTTTTCTGAATACTTTCATTTTTTGATGAATATTGAAAAACACTGGGTAATTTTTTAAAACTGCCTTTTTATATAAGTAATTAGTTATTTTATATAAAATTTTTTTGGTCAAAATATTTAAATAATACCTATATATGTTCAATTTAATTCATTAGAGTCAGTTTATAATATGTTTAGATATATAAAATTCTATTGAACTTTTTACCATCTTTTACCAACCTTCTAGGAGCATTTGAAAATTGGCATAAAAATTTTTTTACATATTCTATGAGCCAAATTTTCAAAATATGAGAGACACGTTCAAACCTCAGTAGGTAAAATTTTGTTCAATCAGATGAAAATAATTTTTGGTGAATAGTAACTTTTGACTTTTATTTACCACAGTTAAATGTAAATAGGGTAATTAAGGGTAAAAATGATATTATAATTACCATAAAACATGTCCTAATTATATTGGATAAGGGTTATTAGCCAAAAAACCCTTAGTAATAAAATATGATCCTATAGGTCCAATTGGATTATATTAGGACATTTAACATAATTTAATTTAAAGTAGAGTTAAAAGTGTTAAATTCATGTTTTCATAAATAAAACATTTTAAATATAGGGATATACATAAGATAAATTAGACTATAAATATTCAGTAGAAAGATAAAAAGATTCCCAAATAATTTTATTTTATTTATAATTTTTAGACATTAAATAATTAAATTTATTTATGACACAATGATGATGTAGTAATTACCTTATTAATAAAAGAATAAAATAATTGATATTATAAATACCCAAATAAATGTAATTTGAGACTTTTGATGAATTCCAAAAAAAATTAGGTTAATATTAAATTTTAGGGTCAAGTCAATAAATTTTGATCGAAGTAATCATGCTGTTATGATTTTACCAAAAAAACAAATACCGAATAGTGTCAAAATTGAAATAAAATAGTTTTTAAAACAAAAACTATTTTATTGGTTGTTGTAATATTCCTAAAAATATAAGGTTCAGCCAAAGGTATTAAATAATATTATATATCAAATTAATTAACCCCTTGGGGTTCTCTTTGAAGTTTATAGTATGTATATTAATCATATAGTTTAAGAATACAATAAGACAGGGTAAGAGTTAAACTATTTTACTAAGAGTTAAATCTAAATGATAAGGTTAAAATGGTACACTAAACTTGTCTAAAACCTAATGGTTGAGCGTATATTGACCCATAACCACCCAGTACTTGAAATAAGTTAATTTTGATCCATTATTAACATAATTTGATTTTATAATAAATTAATACTTTATTCTTTTTTTAAGTGACTGTCACCCCTATTATAAAAGGGCACTTCCCCGTCTCTCAAAATCACAACTCCAAATCCATTTGGATTAGCCAACAGATACCTAAATATCCTCCCAATATCCCTAAATTCATCCTAGAGTCCTAAAATTGAAAATAAGTCCATCCTATGGAGCATTTTGGATCAACGCAAAAGGAAACAGACGATGAAGAGGTAATAATTTCACCACCCTCTTTTATGTTATTTTCATTTTGCACATCCTCTTTCATTTTTATTACCATAAAAAATATTGACTCTATCACATTAAACATAATGTGATGTTATTATAAATATGGAAGAAATCATATTAATTATTCAATCAATCCTATGAATGAAAATGTCACCATGCATGCGTACATACGGCTTACCGTCTCCACATCGTGGTGTAATTTGTTATTCAACACTATGTTATTTAGATGGATATAATGTTAATTAATATGTATATAAATAATAAAAATAACATTATAATATCACCATGAAATTAATATACCATCAAATTCAACACCTTATAATCATTAAAGAAACGATATTGTTTCTCTTGTGTACGTATAGATTATGGTCTCCACGCCATGAGGAGATTCATTTCCACATTCACCATTAATTTATCATTATAAAAATATATATTATTAATAAGTATGTAATATATAACATAATAATGTTACTTTAAATATATTTATATTTATGTATGTATGTACATACATAAATCTTATTCAATTACTTCCGTTAAATATGATATGAAAACAGAAACAGTGTTCGTAGAGGAGCAAAACTTGACATACATGGAAATTACATCACTTTTGCGGAATACTTAATACATAACGAAAACAGACACACAATGATTGTAATAGTTTATTGTCTTTGGAAACTTAGAAAATAATCTTCTAATCGTGGTGAATGATCTTCAACATCTCCCATAAAGATCTTCCCCTTTGGTTTTCTTACCAAAATCCTTTCTTTAAATATTGGGGAAAAGAAAACATATAAAAAGTGAGATCAATGCTCAGTAAGGGTAAGAATAGAGAATTTAAAAAAATCCATAATCATTTGAATGTAAAAACATGAACATAAAATCAAAAAATAAAAATCATGGGCATCAACATAAATGTTGGAGGTTCATAAGGAATAGATCATAAAAAAACAATAATCATGAAAAACTATCATTGGAATAAATCATGTAATTGAGGAATCCATTAAGAACATGTTATGATTACCATAGTAGCCAAGGAATTTCTGCCAAGACCATCTTAGTGGACAAAGTCCCTTTCTGAATTTAGGTCACTCATCGTTCCAGTCCTGTATCACTGAACCAGATTAACTTTCTGTTCTAGCCATGTCTATCTCATGAGATATAAATCTTTACCCAATGCATTGGAGGAAGATATAGGTCCCACCCATCTCATAATTAAATCATTATTACTTGTGGAACAACATAAATCAGTCATCATAACCCAAAAAATGGGTTTCATAAACATCATCCCTTCATAACATAATCCATATAAACAAATGGATATCATTTCATCATAAGAAAAGTGAAACCATGTAAATCATAGAAAGATTAAACTAGAAACATAAACATATGAAATAATGTCATCTTATATGGAAAATGGTTTTGATAGAACACTTGAATTAAATTCTTGAGTTAAATATCCATTCTTAATCAAAATCCTTTTCTTTTCACAAAATGCCATGAAAATCAAAAAGAAATTTTTTTGTTGAAAATAGTCATGAAATATTGTAGAGTATGCAACATCAAAATAAGGTGGTATGAAACCGTAAAAAATCGTTCATGCCGAATAAGTTAAAAAAACATTCTCCTCGTACTTTTGCCAGAAAAGTCAAAAAGTTCCTCATATGGTAAACAAAAGAAATATTCCATTCATAACATGTGTTAAAATTAAAAAATGGGTAAAAACGACTATAAACATACATAAAAACACGTTTAGAAAACATGGACTTGTATTATAACAATAACCCCATTAAATACTTACAAATAAACAATCTCGGATAAGATTGAGATTGGAATAATTATCCCTTACATTATGTTTGATATGATTTGTATGTATCCGAACCTCCTGTATAATGATTTAAATAATGTCATTGACTTATTATAGAATGATATTAATTTTTATTATATCATATATGGTTCACTTAGGTTTTTATATTACCCGTTCATTTGTCAATTCCATGTTAAGGTAGAGTTTTCAGTAATATCATTTCATTTATCGTGCGTGTTTGGACTTGTTGTTCTTGATATTATTATTACTTATATCATGATTTACTTACTTACAGAATGTAAAACATTATTTATATATCATATATATTCAGGATATATATATATATATATATATAATAGATAGATAAATGAAATGATACACATCATTCATGTATATGGTATGTTGTACGTACGCATGACCGTTGTTTTCCTTTCCTTATTGGCTTGAATAGAAGTAATTAGATGACATATATATATATAAATAAATAAATCCAGTAGCTTCATAATGTCATATATTTCATTATTATTCATTATATATAATTTATAATTATTCGTTAAGGGTTAACATGGAGAATAAATCTCATCGCGTCGTGGACACGGTAGTCCGTACGTACGCACGAGTGATGATATTGATCCCATAATTATTGAATTGACTTGGAGTGGATGATATAATATCTAAAAATATGTATTATGTAATAATAACTATGTATAGTTATTTTTTACCCCATTCTACCCATCCAACTAAGGTGGTGTTGGAAAAACAGATTACACCACGGCGCGGAGACGGTATTCCGTACGTACGCACACGCAGTGATTTAATTTTCCATAGGATGGATAGATAGTGACATGCGGTTGTTTCATATTTATAATAACATATCAGTATATTAGTGATACTTATGTTATTAATTTATAATGAAACAACTAAATTAGATGAAGTTGAAGATGAAAGAAACATGAAAAAATCGGTAGAAGGGATTACCTCTTCTTTAACGCACCCCCTATAAACTTCTTCATAGGGAACTAGGGTTGGCATTTTGAGAGGAATATAACCTATATGAAATAACTAGAGTGGTTTATAAGAGTAATTGGCATGGTTTGGCCGAGCTTCAAGGATCAAAAGGGTGTGATGTGAAGTGGGAAGGGGTTCCCTTTTCATAAGGGAGGAGAGGGGAACCTTTGGAAATTTTGAAAATATTAATTTCTAATAAATCTAAACCCACTTAAAAAACTTCCAAAAATTACTCATATTCAAATATTATATGAGATAGAGTCGTAATCTCACCATCAACTAAAATTTAGACATGTTGGTAATTTGTTGTAAACCTTATCATCTTGATTTATCCTTATTTAATAAATTTACTTTTATTTGTGGTAATAAGAATCTAAATTATAAATTGTTGTAAATAATTACTTATGTGTTGTAAATTTTCCATAATTAGATTATTTAGGACATTTTCGACCATATAAATTTTAATTTTTAATTTTTTAAATTTTTTTTGTGATTTTTAAACAATTTTATATTATGTTATTTTTAAAAAATAACAATAGTGTCAATTTTGACACTATTAATTTATTTGAATTTAAATAAAATCCAGATAGAATATATGTTCTAAATAAAAGATTTAATAGAATCCTAAATTGTCATTGTAATCTATAAAATTCGTCGATTATATTAAATAGTTCATATAATATTTTTAAAACCATTTATTTGATATTTCAATCCATAAAATAATTTCAACATCACTATTGTGTCACCTTTAATGATAATTATTTAATCCCTAAAAATACTAAATAAATTCACATCATGTAGATAATTTTAGTATATTTCTGGAGACTATTCATGTTCGAAGATTCATGAAGTTTATCACTAAATTAAATTATTATACTTATAATATTTAAGTGAGTGACATGTCGTAACTTTATATAGTTTTAATAATAATTAAAATATTTTGATGGAAAAAGGTCCAGAAAATGAATCTAATCCGACCCTTAGGTGATATGGGTCGACTTTTAGTCATCTAATAGGATTTTGGCCAGTGTTAGGTTTATTTTATAATCTTATATTTACTCTTAATTACCCGATTTACCTTTAACTTTAGTAAATAAAAATTATCGTAGTTACTATTCATAATGTCAAAAATAAGTAACCTATAGCATAATTTGGACCCAATGAATCCAAATATGGAATCCATTTTTCAAAATTCAAGACACATAATTTTCAGTAATAAATTTAAAATTAATATCTTTGTTAAGAAGATGGGTTTTTAAAGTTAAAACATTGTCAAAGATTCAAATGATTTTACCTATGAATTCAATGTAAAATCAATGATAATGACATAAATTATATTAAATGGTAAAAATAAATTCTATTTATACTTTAAAACCATTCAATATTATAATTTACCCATATAAATTACTACAGTGAAAAAAGATGTTTTTAATTAAAATATACCGTGTTTTTACTATTCACTAAAATATGAAAGTTATCAGAATAATATAAAAAAATTATCCAAAGTAAATAATTATATCCTGATTCAAAAAGGAGTTCTATTTTGTCACATATAACTTATTAAAATGTAGAAAATTATATTTAAAATGGGTGCGCCCTCAAAAGGCGGCAAAACTGCATTTTTAAAAAAATAATTATTTTACCTGAAAAAATTATTTTATTTTCATACCATGTTTTAGAAAATGATTAAAATGAATAATAATGTTATAAAATATATAATTTTGTTAATACAATTCATAACTGCTAGTTCTTGATAATATTATAACCATATATCATTTTTTAGTGAAACCTGGTATTGCGTACAACACACGCTATCGAAGAAGGTCGTGATTGCGTGTAATAAAAGCCAAATTAGGTTTTCATGTAGTGAAATACTCCTCTGATTTTGCGTATAACATAATCCAACAATATTTAATATATACATAGAATATATATACATACACTCAATTTTGCCTATACGTCAGGCTAATACGTTGTGGCGTATAGCACAAACTAATTTTGGTGTAGCGTACAACACAAGACATCAATGAAATTAAAAAAATATTTTGCATAAAATATCAGGGTGTTACCTTCGACCCCCCTTAAAATTAATTTCTCCCTCGAAAATCGTCGGGGTTATAAATGGTTTACTACTTGAATGTTTTTTTCATTGAAACCCACATCATAAAAAGGAATACTAAAACATAATTTGAAAATGTGAAGTATGAAACATAAGAGTTACCCAAATTAACTCATCACTTGGTTTCCACATAAGAGAACATAGGTGAAAAAATGGATATGGAAGAGATATCTAACCATCATGTTCTGATGGAGGGTGGTAGTGAACATGGCTATGAAAAATCCAACAATCACAAAGCCATAAAATTGTGATGATTTAAGGTACCATCTGATTCATCTGATATAAGGACACTAGGACAACCTTTTTGGTTTTCAAGATCATTTACCTAAATTTGAAGAATTTGAATTAGAAGAAATTCTTACTTTATTTCAGTACAATCTCACTATTGTTCGTGCAATGTTCAATTTCCACAACACCTCTTAAAGATATGAAGTTTAATTTGTAATTTCTGTAGTGTTAGCAGATCATGTGATAGAATGATAGGTCATTCCATCTATTCACAACAAAAAGTTTAGAACATGTTAGAATAATTCTACCTATAGTGTGATAATAAATTAATCTTAATATGGAAAATAACTTAAACTATCCATAAATGTATAACATTAAAATCATTCTAAAAAAAATTAAAAATGAGGTGAACTAAATCCACTTAACATTTTTCTCCCATATCTCACAAGGTAGTTCTTGATTGTCACGTTCCAAACATATGAATACCTTAATCATTTATACTCATGGAACATGAATTAACATATAACCTTAGTGAAAACATGAATTCTGTCAAAAATTAACAATTTCCACATACTAAAATTCAAAAACATTCTATATACTCAAACCATGATATCACATTGTCCTTATATCAATCATGAGCTCATGAATAATATAAAACATATTATTTTCTCATTATCCCTTCATTATGTGCATATCATCTACTTTCCAAAAATATTTCAATCATTTTTCATGGATACCGGTGCCGTAAAATTATTGAAAACCACCATAGATCAATACATAAATATTCCAATATTCCACGATACTACAACATTATTTTGGAATCCCATTACCTAAACACTTTATCCTTCCACCACATCTTTGTCATATTCAACACTTCCAACAATTATCGTATATGACTTCCCATTGTCCTTTTCCTTAAGAGGTTTTTGATGTTGATCATAATTAACCCTTGGATTACGGTAATGATTAGCATAATTCCCTATCTCCTTGCACTTTTAGCATTGAAGTGTTGTTGGTGCGTTCTCTATAGTCTTTTCTCTATTCATTTACTTCAACACTCAAATGGTCGATGACCTTATTTTCCACAAGTAAAACACTTTCTATTACCTATTAGACAATCTCCACCATGGTTCTTTCCACACCTTGAGCATAAAAAAACATTCATCTTTTTTTCACCATTGTTCAAAGATTTCCCCTTGAACTCCAACTTTATATTCTAGTCAAAACCATGGGATGGATATGTATCACCCACTTCATATTTTACCTTGATAAAAAATGCACAATTTATTCAAAGCTACTGATGTCTCTTATAGATAATGCACTTCGAAGACTTTGTTTTATGCCACTGATGAATCGATCAACTTTACTTTCAGGTTAGTTGATAAAGGTGGTTGCATACCTTGCTAGCCTTGTAAAATTCAACTCGTATATACCAACATATTCATTGTCCTTTTGCTTAAGCTCAAGGAACTCCTTTTCCATCTTTGTTCGATGAATGCAAGCGATGTACTTATTGAAAAACAAGTTCTTGAACTCATCCCATTCCATGGATGTAATTTCATCTTGGGGACTTGTATTCTTAATTTGAGTCCACCACTGGTCTGATTCACCTTCTAAATGGTAAATAGATAAAATGACTTTTTCATGTTATGAACATCGAATTATATAAAATAACTCTTCAATGGTACTGATCCATTGTTCAGAAACAAGTGGATAAGAAGATCCATTGAAAGAATGTGGATGTTGTCTCATGAAGGACTCAATAGAATATTGTTCCCTTCTCTGCTCATTTCGATGTCATGAATGATTCATAGCTTGGGTAAGTATAGAAATAATATTTTTTACTTCATCTCCCATAACATTGGTTTGTTCTGGAGGACAATCAATGCATCATCCATTACACTGATCAATACAGTTCTATCGGGTTCCAGCCATCGTCTAAAACACAAAAAGAATAGTGCGAGAGGAAAATATTATTCTAGGAAATTGATATAATAAAGATGGAGTACCTTAAATATCTAACATCTATGGTTTAATTCTATGATAATTACCATAATTCTAGGACTATAACCTATAATTATACTTATCCTTAGGGACATCCCCAGACATACCATAGAAATATATATTTGGATCTCACTAATGTTTTCGCATCCTAATTTCCAAAGGATAACTAAACCTTTCCTCTGATACCAACTATAGGGGACCAAATCCTGGCGTACATGGATATTAAATTACTTTTTTTGGAATACTTAATACATAACGAAATAAGACGCATAAGGACCGTAATATTTTTGTGTCTTTGGAAACTCGGAAAATAATCTTCTAATCATGGTGAAAGATCGTCGACATCTCACATAAAGATCATACCCTTTTTTTACCTAAATCATTTCTTTTAATCTTGGGGAAAAGAAAAAATATAATGGGTGAGCTCAAATGCTCAGTAAGGGTAAGTATAGAGAACATGAAACAATCCATAAACATTTGAATGCAAAAACTTGAACATAAAATCTACACTTCAAAATCATGAGCAACAACATAAATCTTGGAAGTACATAAGGCATAGATCATAAAGGAACATTAATAATGATAAACTATCAGGGGAATAAAACATGTAATTTTGGCATCCATTAAGCACATGTTATGATTTCCATAGTAGCCAAGGAATTTCTTTCAAGACCATATTAGTGGTCAAAGTCCCTTTCTGAATGGAGTTCACTCCTCATTCCAGTCATGTATCACTGAACCAGATTAACATGTCGTTCCATCCATGTATATCTCATGATATATAAATCTTTAACCAATGCATTAGAGGGAGATATAGGTCTCACCCATATCATAATGAAATCATTCTTAATTCTGCCACAACATAAATCATTCATCATAACCCATAGAAAAAAACGGCTTTCATAAACACCATCCCATCATAACATAATCCATATAATAAAATGGATATCATTTCATCATAAGAAAAGTGAAACCATGTAAATCATATATACCTTATACTTGAAACGTACACATATGAAATAAATTCATCTTAGATGGAAAATGATTTTGATATAACACATGAAGTAAATTCTTGAGGAAAATATCCATTTTTTTTTCAAAATCATTTTCTTTTCACAAAATACCATGAAATTATAAAAGAAAATGATTTTGTTGAAAATAGTCATGAAATATTGTATAGTATGCTTCATGAAAATAAGAGGTTATGAAATCATAAAAATCTGTTCATTCTGTATAATTTAAAAAATCATTCTCCTCGTACATTTGTCGGAAAAGTCCAAAAGATCCTTGAATGGTAAAATAAGAAATATTCCTTTCCAAACATGTGGAAAAAGTAAAAAATGGGTGAAAAGGAATTTAAACATACCTAAAAACACTTTTAGAAAACATGGACATGAATGATAACAATAACCCAAGTAAATAATTATGAGTAAACAATATTTGATAAGAATAAGATTGGAATAATTATCCCTTACCTTATGTCTGATATGCTTCGTTTGTATCTGAACCTCTTGTATAATGATTTAAATAATGTCATTGACTTATTACATAGTCCTATTAATTGTTATTATATCATATATGGTTCACTTATGTATTTATATTACCCGTTCATTTGTCAATTCCATGTTAAGGTAGCGTTTTTGGTAAAATCATTTCATTTATCATAAATGTTTTGACTTGTTGTTCTTGATATTATTATTATTATATAATTATTTAATAATTTCCAGAATTTAAAAAATTATTTATATATCATATATATTCTGTATATATATATATAAAAGGTACATAAATGAAATGAAACACAACTTTCATGGAGACGGTAGGCCATACGTATGCATTAATGCTATTTTCCTTTCCTTATTGACTTTAATGGAACTAAGTAGATGACATACATATATAAATATAAACAGTAGCTTCATAATGTCATATATTTCATTATTATTCATTATATATACTTTATAATCATTCTTGAATGGTTAACATGGAGAATGAATCTGATCGCGTTGTTGACACGGTAGTCCGTACGTACGCACGAGCGATGATATAGTTCCCATAAATATTGAATTGAATTGGAATGGATGGTATAATATCTCATAATCAGTATTATTTTATAATAACTATGTATAGTTATTCTTTACACCATTATACCCATTCAATTAAGGTGATGTTGGAAAAACAGATTACACCACATCGTGGAGACAGAATTCCGTATATACGCACGCGCGGTGATATCATATTCTGTAGGATGGATAGAAGGTGAAATTGGTTTGTTTCATATTTATAATAACATATAAATATATTAGTGATAATTATGTTATTACTTTATAATGAAACAACTAAATAAGATGAAGTTGAAGAAAGAAACTTGAAAAAATCTGTAGAAGAGATTACGTCTTCTTCAACGCACCTCCTTTAAACTTCTTCTTAGCGCACTAGGGTTTGTCTTTTGAGAAGACCAGAAACTATATAACATAACTAGATAGGTTGATAAGAGGAATTGTTAGGGTTTGGCCGAGCATCAAGTCACAAATGGGTGTGAATAGAAGTGGGATGTGGTTCCCTTTTTATAAGGGAGGAGAGGGGCACCTTTGGAAATCATAAAAATAATATTTTATAATAAATCTAACCCCACTTAAAAAAACACCCAAAATGACTCGTATTAAAATATTAGATGATTTAGGGTTATAATCTCATCATCCAATTAAATTTAGAGATGTTGGTAATTTGTTTTAAACCTTATCAACTTGATTTGTCCTTATTTAATCTATTTAATTTTATTTGTGGTAATAAGAATGTAAATTTTTAAATTGTTAAAAATAATTACATATGTGTTGTTAATTTTCCATAATTGGATAATGTATGAAATTTTAGACCATATTAATTTTAATTTATAATTTGTTAAATATTTTTGTGATTTTTAAACAATTTTATATTATGTTATTTTTATAAAATAACAATAGTGTCAATTTTGACAGTATTCATTTATTTGAATTTAAATAAAAACCATACAGAGGATATGTTCAAAATAAAGAAATTAATAGCTTCCTAAAATGTCATAGTAATCAATAAAATTTTTGAATTTTATAAAATAGTTCATATAATATTTATTTTAATATATTTAAAACCATTTATTTGATATTTCAATCCATAAAATAATTTCAACATCACTATTGTGTCACAATTAATGATAATTATTTAATCCCTAAAAATTATAAATAAATTAAAATTATGTAAATAATTTTATTATAATTCTGGAGACTATTCATGTTCTAATATTCATGAATTTTTTCACTAAATTAAAATTATTATACTTATAAGATTTAAGAGAGTGACATTTTGTCACTTTCATTAGTTTTAATAATAATTAAATTATTTTCATGAAAAAAAAGTCCATAAAATGAATCTAATCCGACCCTTAGGTGATATGGGTCTACTTTTAGTCATCCAATAGGATTTTGGCAGATGTTAGGGTTATTTTATAATCTTATATTTACTCTTAATTGCCTGATTTACCTTTAACTGTAGTAAATAACAATTATCGTAGTTACTATTCATAATGTCAAAAAAAGTAACCTATTAGCATAATTTGGACCCACTAAATCCAAATATGGAATCCATTTTTCAAAATTTATAACACAGAAGTTTCAGTAATTAATTTAAAATTAATCTCATTGTTAAGAAAATGGGGTTTTAAAGTTAAAACATTGTCAAAGATTCAAATGATTTTACCTATGAATTCAATGTAAAATCAATGATAATGACATAAATTATATTAAATGGTAAAAATATATTCTATATATACATTAAAACCACTCAATATTATAATTTAACCATATAAATTACTACAATGAAAAAAGATGTTTTTAATTAAAATATACCGTGTTTTTACTATTCATTAAAATATGCAAGTTATCAGAAGAATATAAAAAATTTATCCAAAGTAAATTTTTATATCATCATTCAAAAAGGAGTTTTATTTTTGAATAATTGAACATATTAAAATGTCAAAATATTTATTTAAAATGGGTGCGCCATCAAAAGGCGGCAAAACTGCATTTTTTTAAAAATAATTATTTTCCCCGAAAAAATTATTTTATTCTCATACCATGTTCTATAAAATTAATAAAATGAATAATAATGTTATAAAATTTATAATTTAATTAATACTATTCATAACTTCTAGTTTGTGATAATATTATAACCATATATCGTTATTTAGTGAAACCTGGTATTGCATACAACACACGCTATCGAAGAAGGCCGTGATTGCGTGTAATGCAAGCCAAGTCAGGGTTGCATGTAGTGAAATACTCATTTTATTTTTTGGTATAACATTATCCAAAAATATTTCATTTATACATTGAATATATATATATATACACTCAATGTGGCGTATACATCAAGCTAATACGGTGTTGCGTATAGCACGATCTAATTTTCGTGTAGCGTAGAACACAATACATCAATGAAATTAAAAAAAATATTTTTCTTCAAATCTCTAGGTGTCACATTCTACCCCCCTTAAAAGGAATTTTTCCCTCCAAATTCGTCGGGGTTATAAATGGTTTACTACTTGAATGTTTCTTTTATAGAAACCCACATCGTAAAAAGGAATACTAAAACATAATTTCAAAATGTGAAGTATAAAACATAATGGTTACCCAAATTAACTCATCACTTGGTTTCCACATAAGATAACATAGGTGAAAATATTTATATGGATGATATATCTAACCATCACGTTCTGATGGAGGGTGGTAGTGAACATGGCTATGAAAAAGCCAACAATCACACAACCATAAATTTGTGATGATCTTAGGTACCATCTGATTCATCGGATATAAGTACATTAGGACAACATTTTTGGTTTTCTGGATCATTTACCTGAAGATTAATAATATGAATTAGAAGAAATACTTACTTTATTTCGGAACAATCTCACTGTTGTTAGTGCATTGTACAATTTCCACTTCACATCTTAAAGAAATGAAGTAGAATTTTTCATTTGTGTAGTGTTAGGAGATCATGTGATAGAATGATAGGTCATTCCATCTGTTCATAGATAAAAGGTTAGAACATGTTAGAATAAGTCTACCTATAGTGTGATGATAAATTAATCTTAATACAGAAAATAACTTAAACTATCCATAAATGGATAATATTAAAATCCTTCCAAAAATAAATATTTACAAGGAGGTGAACTAAATCCACTTAACATTTTTCTCCCATATCTCACAAGGTCGTTCTTGATTGTCACGTTCCAAACATATGAATACCTTAATCATGTATACTCTTGAAACATGAATTACCATAGAATCTTAGTGAAAACATGAATTCTGTAAAAAATTAACAATTTCCACATACTAAAATTCCAAAAAATTCTATATACTCAAACCATGATATCACATTGTCCTTATATCAATCATGAGCTCATGAATAAGATAAAACATATTATTTTCTCATTATCCCTTCATTATGTGCATATCATCTTATTTCCAAAAATATTTCAATCATTTTTCATGGTTACCGGTACCATAAAATTATTTAAAACCACAATAGACCAATAAATAAATATTCCAATATTCCATGATACTACAACATTATTTTGGAATCCCATTACATAAAAACATTATCATTCCACCACATTGTTGTCATATTCAACACTGCCAATACTTATCGCATGTGACTTCCCATTGTCCTTTTCCTTAAGAGGTTGTTGATGTTGATCATCATTGACCCTTGGATTAGGGTATTGATTATCATAATTCCCCATTTCCTTGAACTTCTAGCATTGAAGTGTTGTTGGTGCGTTCTCTATAGTCTTTTCTCTATTCATATCATTTTCTACCTTTTTCCCATTACTTCAAAACTCAAATGGTCAATGACCTTCTTTTCCACAAGTAAAACATTTTCTAGTACCTTTTAGTCAATCTCCACCATGCTTCTTTCCACACATTGAGTATAAAGAAACATTCATCTTCTTTTCACCATTGTTCTGAGATTTCCCCTTGAACTCCATATTTCTATTCTAGTCAAAACCATGAGATGGATATTTAACACCAACTTCGAGTTCTTCCTTGATATCACAACGCACAATTTATTCATAGCTATTAATGTCTCTTATAGCTAATGCACATAGAAGACTTGGTTTTATGTCACTTAGGAATCGGTCAACTTTACATTCAAGTTGGTTGATAATGCTAGATGCATACCTTGCAAGCCTTGTAAAATTCGACTCGTATATACCAATAGATTCATCGTCCTTTTTCTTACAATCAAGGAACTCCTTTTGAATCTTTTTTTGATGAATGAAAGAACAGTTCTTATTGAAAAACAATTTCTTGAACTCATCCCATTCCATGGATGAAATTTCAGCTTGGGGGCTTTTATTCTTAATTAGAGTCCACCACAGGTCCGATTCACCTTCTAAACGGTAAATATCTAAATTTAAATTTTCATGTTCTGAAAATAGAAGTATAGAAAATATCTTTTCAATAGTACTGATCCATTGTTCAGCAACAAGTGGATAAGAAAATCCATTAAAAGTAGTTGGATGTTGCCTCATGAAGGACTCAATAGAATATTGTTCCCTTCTCTGCTCATTTGGATGTCAATAATGATTCATAGCTTGGGTAATTATAGAAATAATATTTTTTACTCCATCTCCCATAACATTGGTTTTTCTAGGTGGAAAATCAATGCATCTTCCATTACATTGATCAAAACACTTCTTTAGGGTTCCATCCATCGTCTAAAACACAAAAAGAATAGTGTGAGAGGAAAAAATTATTCTAGGAAATTGATATAATAAAGAGGGTGTACCTTTAATATCTAACATATTAGGTTTAATTCTAAGATCATTACCGTAATTCTAGGTCTATAACCTATAATTATACTTAACCTTAGGGACATCCCTAGACATACCTAAGAAATATCTATTGGGATCTCACTAATGTTTTCGCATCCTAATTTTCCAAGGATAACTAAACCTTTACTCTGATACCAACTGTAGAGGACCAAAGATTGACGTACATGGACATTACATTACTTTTTTTGGAATACTTAATACATAATGAAAACAAACACACAATGACTATAATAGTTTTGTGTCTTTGGAAACTCAGAAAATAATATTCTAATAGTGGAGAAAGATCTTCAACATCTCACATAAGGATCTTCCCCTTTTTTACCTAAATCCTTTTTTTAAATTCTGGGGAAAAGAAAACATATAAAGGGTGAGCTCAAATTCTCAGTAAGGGCATGCATAGAAAACATGAAACAATCCATAAACATTTGAATGCAAAATCTTGAACATAAAATATACACATCAAAATCATGAGCAACGACATAAATCATGGAAGTACATAAAGAATAGATCATAAAGGAACATTAATCATGATAAACTAGCAAGGGAATAAAACATGTAATTGTGGAATAGATTAAGCACATGTTATGATTTCCATAGTAGCCAAGGCATTTCTGCCAAGACCATCTGAGGGGTCAATGTCCCTTTTTGAATCGTGTTCACTCCTCGTTCCAGTCCTGTATCACTGAACAAGATTAATATGAAATTCTAGCCATGTCTAACTCATGAGATATAAATATTTAACCAATGCATTGTAGGGGGATATAGGTCCCACCCATCTCATAATGAAACCATTCTTACTTGTTCCACAACATAAATCATTCATCGTAACCCAAAAAAAATGGGTTTCATAAACATCATCCCATCAGAACATAATCTATATATGAAAAATGTATATCATTTCATCATATGAAAAGAGAAACCATGTAAATCATATATACATTAAACTTGAAACTTACACATATGAAATAAAGTCATCTTAGATGGAAAATGATTTTGATATAACACTTGAAGTAAATTATTGAGGAAAATATCCTTTCTTATTCAAAATCATTTTCTTTTCACAAAATGCCATGAAATTATAAAAGAAAAGGATTTTTTTGAAAATAGTCATGAAATATTGTATAGTATGATTCATGAAAATATGATGTTTTGAAACAGTAAAAATCTATTCATTCTGTATAAGTTAAAAAAACATTCTCCTCGTACATTTGTCAGAAAAGTCCAAAAGTTCCTCGTATGGTAAAAAATAGAAATATTCCTTTCAAAACATGTGGTAAAATTAAAAAATGGGTGAAAAGGAATTTAAACATACATAAAAACACTTTTAGAAAACATGGACATGAATGATAACAATAACCCATGTAAATAATTACGAATAAACAATCTCTGATAAGAATGAGATTGGAATAATTATCCCTTACCTTATGTCCGATATGCTTCGTATTTATCTGAACCAACTGTATAATGATTTAAATAATTTAAATAAATTATTACATAGTCATGTTAATTTTTATTATATAATATATGGTTCACTTATGTATTTATATTACCCGTTCATTTGTCAATTCCATGTTAAGGTAGCGTTTTGGGTAAAATCGTTTCATATATCGTACGTGTTTGGACTTGTTGTAATTGACATTATTATTAGTCATATCATGATTTAATTAGTTCCAGAATGTAAAACATGATTTATATATCATATATATTCAGTATATATATATATAAGGTAGATAAATGAAATGAAACACACCTTTCATGGAGACGGTAGGCCGTACGTACGCATTAACGTTGTTTTCTTTTCCATATAGACTTGAATGGAACTAAGTTGATGAAATATATATATATATATATACATAAATATAGTAGCATAATAATGTAATATATTTCATTATTATTAATTATATAAACTTTATAATAATTCTTGAATGTTTAACATGAAGAATGAATCTCATCGTGTCATTGAGACAGTAGTCCGTACGTACGCACAAGTGATGATGTAGTTCCCATAATTATTGAATTGGATTGGAGTGGATGATATAATATCTCAGAATCAGTATTATTTTATAATAACTATGTATAGTTACTCTTTATACTGTTATACCCATCAAAGTAAGGTGATGTTGGAAAAACAGAATACACCACATCGTGGAGACGAAATTCTGTACATACGCACGCAAGGTGATTTTATATTCTGTAGGATGGATAGAAGGTGAAATGGGGTTGTTTCATATTTATAATAACATATAAATATATTATTGATACTGATGTTATTACTTTATAATGAAACAACTAAATAAGAAGATGTTGAAGAAGAAAGAAACTTCAAAAAATCGGTAGAAGAGATTACCTCTTCTTCAACGCACCTCCTTTAAACTTCTTCTTAGGGAATTAGGGTTTGTATTTTGAGATGCCCAGAAAATATATTATATAACTAGATAGGTTGATAAGAGGAATTGGTAGGGTTTTTCTGAGCTTAAAGTCTCAAAAGGGTGTGAAGAGAAGTGAGATGTGGTTCCCTTTTAATAATGGATGAGAGGGGCACCTTTGGAAATCAGAAAAATAATAATTTATAATAAATCTAACCCCACTTAAAAAACCTCCCAAAATGACTCATTTTAAATTATTAGATGATATAGGGTTATAATCTCATAAAATAATTAAATTTAGACATGTTGGTAATTTGTTTTAAACCTTATCAACTTGATTTATCCTTATTTAATCTATTTAATTTTATTTTTGGTAAAAAGAATCTAAGTTTTAAATTGTTAAAAATAATTACATATGTGTTGTGAATTTTCCCTAATTGGATAATTTATGAAATTTTAGACCATATTAATTTTAATTTATAATTTTTTTAAAATTTTTGTGATTTATAAACAATTTTATATTATGTTATTTTCATAAAATAACAATAGTGTCAATTTTGACACTTTTCATTTATTTGAATTTAAATAAAAACCATACAGAGGATATGTTCAAAATAATAGATTTATTAGCTTTCTAAAATGTCATAGTAGTCAATAAAATTAGTGTATTATATTAAATAGTTCATATAATATTTATTTTAATATATTTAAAACCATTTATTTGAAATTTCAATCCATAAAATAATTTCAACGTCACTATTGTGTCACCATTAATGATAGTTATTTAATCCCTAAAAATTCTAAATATATTCACATAATGTAAATAATGTTATTAGAATTATGTAGACAATTCAAGTTCTATGATTAAAGATGTTTATCACTAAATTAAAATTATTATACTTATAAGATTTAAGAGAGTGACATGTTGTCACTTTCTTTGGTTTTAATAATAATTAAATTATATTCATAAATAAAATTCCATAAAATGAATCTAATCTGACCCATAGGTGTTGTGGGTCAAACTTTAGTCATACAATAGGATTTTGGCAGGTGTTAGGGTAATTTTATAATCTTATTTTTACTCATAATTACCCGATTTACTTTTCACTGTAGTTAATAAAAATTACCGTAGTTAATATTCATAATGTCAAAAAATTAAAAGTAACCTATTATCATAATTTGGACCCACTTAATCCAAATATGGAATCCATTTTTCAAAACTCAAAACATATAAGTTTTAGTAATTAATTTGAAATTAATTCCATTGTTAAGAAAATGGGTTTTAAAAGTTAAAACATTTTCAAAGATTCAAATGATTTTACCTATGAATTCAATATAAAATCAATGCTAATGACATAAATTATATTAAATGGTAAAAATATATTCATTTTTTACTTTAAAACCATTCAATATTATAATTTAACCATATATATTATTACAATGAAAAAATTTGTGTTTAATTAAAATATAGCGCATTTTTACTATTCATTAAAATATAAAAGTTATCAGAATAATATGAAAAATTATTTCAAAGTAAATTTTAATATCCTGATTCCAAAAAGGAGTGTTATTTTTTAAAATTGAACTTATAAACATGTCAAATATAAAATATAAAATGGGTGTTCCATCAAAAGGCAGAAAAATTAATTTTTTTTAAGACTTATTTTACCCGAAAAATTTATTTTATTCTCATACCATGTTCTAGAAAATTAGTAAGATGAATAGTAATGTTATAAAAATCAAAATGTAGTTAATACTATTCATTACATCTAATTCGTGATAATATTATAACCGTATATCACTGTATAGTGAAACCCAGTATTGCGTACAACACACGCTATTGAGGAAGGTCGTGATTGTGTGTAATGCAAGCAAAGTCAAGGTTGCGTATAGTGCAAGACTCCTTTGTTGTTGCGTATAACAGAATCAAACCATATTTTATTTATAAATTGAATAGATATATATATATACACTCAATGATGTGTATACTGCAAGATAATACGGTGTTGCGTAAAGCACAAGCTAAATTTGGTGAAGCGTACAACACAAGACATCAATGAAATTAAAAGAATATTTTTCATAAAATATCTGGGTGTTACAAAGTTTATGCGTACGTACGGCCTACCGTCTCCATAAACGGTGTTTTACATTTTATATATCTATCTATTATAAATATGTATATTATAAATATATTTGATATGTAAATCAGATTTATATTCTGGAAGTATTTAAATCGTTATCTAAATCATATGATCAAGAATAAAAAGTTAAAACACGTACGATAAAGAAAGCTATTAATACCTGAAATGTTAATTTAATATAAAAATCATTATTAAAAGGGTAGTATAAAGATATAAATTAATCATTAATGATTTATTAAATAGGTATATTGTTCTCGTATAATTTAATAATATACAATTTTCATTATGCAAGAGGTTAAGTGTACCCCCGAACAAAGAAAAGTGCAAGGTAACAGTTATTTCCTCAATCTCATTATTATCCGAGATTGTTCATGTGTAAGTATTTTCTAGGACATACATATCATCGATAACCATATTTCATTAAAAATTTAAAAAGGAATATTGTAAGGTTTTATGGGAGGGTCTATTAAACTATATCATCATTTTAAATGTTTTATATATTTATCTTTCTAAACCCTTTAAATTAATATTCATGTTTTAAAAATGATTTTATGGATTTATTTATATGGTCATGAATGTTTTGAAATGTTAATTCATTTAAAAAGATTCAAATTGTTATGGGACACTTTGAATAAATAATATCATTTAAATGACTTCCTTTATAAATTGTGAGACTTTTAAATGATTTCATAAAAGGGGTATTTCTCTGAAAGAATTTTACCGATCATTTTCTTCTATATCAGCATCCTTTGATGGCTTATAAACATGTTTGAAGTTGATTTATTATAGATAAAATATTTCATACTCTATTGAAGGTTGTGTGATATGTTTGAATGTGGATGTGCTATTTTTATACCATTCATGGTTCATGTTTAATGTATTTACATTTCATATATTAGTTTTAATGCGAATGTTTATGTTATGTTTCAACCATTTCATAAGAGGAATGCATTGGGCTTAGTAAGTGATGGGTGAAGCCTGATATAGATTCCTGATCAATCGGTATGTCTCATGAGAAAAACTAGTGTCATGGAAAAAGGCTTTGTAAAAAAATTTATTTGTATTTTTGGCAAGAGGCCTGGACTATGTGGTTATGATGTACGACATTATGAATTTCCTCATTATGAAATTATTTATTAAATGTAATTATTAGACTAGTAGAATATCCATCTGCATGTTAATATGGTAATATTTGATTTATTTTTTCCATATTATGTTCATTTTTATTTCTAATATGTTGTTTTTTATTACACATCATGCCTTAAAAGATTATAACTTCTTCTAAATTATTTACCCTTTCTGAGCATCTGAGCTCACCCCTTTCTTATGTTTTATTTTCCCAGGACCCCAAGAAGTGTTTTATGATTGATATGCAGGTTTAAGATAGGGGACCAATGGTGTTCTCAAAGGTTTTTTATGATGTTTTTTATTTTATACAGTGTAATCCAACGTTCATGTATGTAACCTATTTTCCAAGACTGTTAAACTGATCGGTCCTTGAGGAGTTTATTCCTTGTAATCATGCCAATGTATTAAAATAATTCACCGAATCTGGGTAACTGGAGACAGATCATTACAAATATAATGTGAAAAAAATTATTATCCATTTGGATCCACCCTTAATTCAGTGTTTTAGATGTGAAAAAAAAATTAGGAACTATGCATACCAATGAAATAATCCAAGGGATTAAGTGGAAATTGGAAACCAATCACCACCGAGAACATGAGAACATGTAAAGGACTTTTTAAAGACTACTATTGATGTGTATAGTTCTAATAATGTGAGGATTGGTGTTTTTCACCCTATATATTAATATTTCACCAACTATTTAATTTTGAAATAAAAACACATGGAGGTATCAATAATGTATCCATGTTAAATGAATATTCATCATATTTTTAGGTTTTATGATTCATTTAAGCCTTATTATACTTTATATAAATAAAATAAATGTGATTTCGGGAAATTATTTTTTCTCTCTACATAGATAAAAATTATTTATTTGAGAAAGTATATAATATTTTATATAATCCTATGATAGTTTATCAATTACAGGGTGTTTATAACCTCCCTTAAAAGTCAAATTATATAATATGTATATTTATACTGAATAAATATATACTATTGGATCAAATGGTTAAATGAAAACTCTATATTATGAAGATAATTATTATTAGGAAAAATAAATATACAGTAATTTTTAATGGTTGATATCTTATAGAAATTATATGCTAATTCCTGACTATATTACATAAATCCTTAACATTTAATTAGTGAGTTGAAATTAAAAGTGAGAAGACACAATTTATTTAATTGTGGTGAATGCAACACCCAAATAATTAACTATATACTTTTTCCTATAAAACCTAATGTGTTAAACATATTTTGTTACATAAAACATCAAAATAAATAAACCAAGCAACATTATATAATCATTATAATTTATTTTTTAAGTTTACATGTATAAAAAGAGGTAACTACTTTAGGAATTATACACCTCATTAATAATGATTTTAAATACAGATACATTGAATAAATTCGTTTACTATAGCTTGATAACTAATAAAATCACCTTATGCTTATAAAAGTATTTTTATAAATTATCTTTACATGAAATTTATTTTAATAAACTAAATATATTATAGATAAGGTATATTATTTTTACGAATAATATATATTTTTATAAATTATTAAATTTAACAAATTTATTTAATTATTGATAAGAAATAATATTAATAAAGTTTTATACTTTGAAAATATACTTTCCAATAATTTTTTTCCATTATATTTTATGATTTTATTTAATGTTAAATTAAAATAAATATAATTTTAATTTTATAAAATTAAATTCATTTTTTGATTTAAGTAAAAATACTATTATGGGATGAATTTTTGAGATTTTTCTGAAATAATTGATTTTTAGTGAATATTGAAAAAATACAGAATTTACTAAAGTGGTTTACATTTATGAGATTATCATAATAAAATATTGAAGTAAATATTTTTTTAATCATTCTTATATTAAAAATATATTTATTATATTAAAATAGGCCATTTTAAAATATTTTTTTGAAATTATAAACCCCATGTATTTTGTTTTAGAAACATAATAATAATTTACTCCAAAATTTAATTTATTCGCTTATATTAAAGAATTAATTTTTATCACATATGGGAATTAAATTATAAAATAGAATTTATATTTATATTTTAATTATTTTATAAATTAATATTTTAAATTTCATTTTAGGGTCTAAAAGTATGATTACAAAGGTTAAAGTTAATGACTATGATAACCATAAAACTAATACTTTCAAAGAATTATTTTATTAATATTGTGTAATTTTTATTTGATCACCAAAACTAAAATACTATAAAAAGTTACATTAATATAAATTTTTATCCTATATTTAAATAAATTGTCACTTTTTCAATAATTAATCAATACTTAATTTGATTAAGAACACTTAATGGCGAAAACATCATTTTTATACAAAATAGATTTTCTATATATATTGTGTTTAAAATTAGAAGATAACATTATATTATTTAGAAATTAAATAATATTAATTAGATATTAAAATTATGTTCCTAAAATAAATATCTGGTAATTGGGGTTACCTAATATTTTTTAATAAAAAATAAATTTATAACTATAAAACTAGTTACCAAGGAAAAAACCTAAATGGAAAGATGTAAAAATCTAATGGTAAATAACTTAAAACATGTTTAAACTATCTGTATAAACTTTTAGATTAGGTCTTATTGAACCAATATAACCCACACTCACATGTTTCTATTCTTTTTACTCAATGAACATTGAATAGAGTAATAGTATCATTGAAAGAAAATTGGTATGCACAAAAGTTCTCTCTTATTCACTTATAAAATGGACACTCTTCCACAACTCCATACCAAACCTATCACTTATAATTTATTCTTTAAAATATTCATTTATTTAATCAAAATACACTATACCAATTCCATAGGCCTCGGGTGACCATTATTTTGCTAAAGGCTTCCATTTACATGGATATTTCTTAGAGAAAACTCAAAGTCTTGACGTAAGTATTAAATCCCTCTTAATAATTACATCATAATATTTATCTTAAAAAATTACCCAAAAATAATAATATAACTAACTAATTATCATTTTTGTACTTACGATTTATTATATTTATGGAATTACAATTATTTTTTCGATTTCATCCACTTAGAAAAACAAAAAACTTTAACATTACATTGTGAAAACTATTACCTCCATGAAGTATGATTTATCATTTTTCATTACAATTTTCATTATTTATCCAAACCAAATAAAAATATAATAACCAAATAAAAAATCTAAATAATCAAAATATTATTATAATTATTATATAATATTATATAATTTATTAACCACTCTAACCCATCATGATATTGTCTGTTCGTGTTTCGGTTGGTTTTAAAACATACATAAATAATGAAATAAAACTCTATTATATATGACTATGGTAAAATAAATACTAATATTATTATAATTGGGTATGGAAATAATGATTGGTTGTGGGTTCAATAATGGTTACATTAATTATATAACTTATCATTAAAATATCATCTCTGATCCCAAAATTTACTAAATTAAGTTATGATTGATTAAAGTTTCACGCAAAAAAAAAGAAAAAACTATTTAATAGATAAATAGAATTTTATAATAAATGGTCGATGTAAAATAAATTATATAATTATAAGGTTCATGAAAAGGTATGGTGTAAACATAAATTGATTATATATGAGGGTAGGTGTGTGGACAGAATGAATCTGGAAAAGGGTAAGGGGTTATTATCTAAATTTTCATTCATTGTGACATATTTCTTATTATACACCATGTTTTATTTGGAATTTTATACCTAATACCATTTAATATTTTTTAATAATTATTATCTTATATTTTATTATATTCAATTCTAATTTATTTATCTTATAGGGTTTTAACTCAAACATTTTAATAGTTGTAAGGGGTTTTCTAATCTCATATTACTTCTTAAGTCAATATAATTCATTTATCGTTATGTTTTTTCAAGATGGGTTTATATTATTCTCTGATTATTATATATTATCTACGTCTAGGTAACGATACAATTTTTATTAAAATATTTTCATTGATTAATTAAAATCTCGAAATTATATCATTGTTGAAAATAAATCTCATCTGTTTTAATGGTGGTTTCTTCTCCTTCTAATTATTTTTCCTTCCCACAAATGTTATCCTTTTTAATTAGAAATTTTTTTATGTTTTATCATGTAAAATTAAAGTTCATATCCTCTGATTTTCAATGTAATTAATTATATCCTCACTTAAATTTGTGGTATTACAATAAAGGTAATTCAATATATAAAAAAGGAGTCTTTCTAACCATGCTGATTATTTTTAGATTGAGTGTTCAATTTATTAATATGTCAATTTTTCTATTTTATTCTCATGAATTTCATATATATATATATATATATTATATTTATTATGTATACATATACATATACATATATTTATATATACACCAAATTTACTTTACCTTTATTTTGGAAATAATACTTGTTTTATGTTCCCTTCAAAATTCCCACTTTTATGTAAACCCAACATAATTTAACTTCCGGATTTCTTATTTGATGGCGAGTGTCAGCTCCAAAAAATGTTTTTAACCCTGAATAATTTCTAAAAATATATATTATTGTATAGATAAACCGCTAGTACAATTCTATTTTAATGGAAAATAATAACCCATTTCCTTCCATAAAAGATCATATACCCATTTCAAAAAGAAACACCTATGTAGTTTATTTCATTATCCTTACATAAACAAAATCTTTATCATGAATTTTCTTACACTGGAACTCTATGTTAAAAAAATTGATCCCCTTGTTAAAATATGATCATAAAAATCATTTAATTTTTTTTATCTTGGGAATCCTTATGATATATCCACCAGTGATGCTATGAAGAATGATTATTAAAAATAGTAGTTTTTCATGGGTTTTATCACTATTATACATTATTTATGTATTATTTTCATTATCTGACACACGTTTGTAAGTAACTGTTGTTATTTTTTTTATGTGATGGGTGGACTCCAAATTATATAACCCTCAAATGAATTGGTTAAATCATTGTATGTCATGTGATGTTTCTTTTATTTTCATAAAATCGACATTGATGATAATTTGGGAACAACACATGACCAAATAACACCTTATAGTGGGACACATGTTCAAAAAAAGGTCATAGATTTAAAATTTCAAATGAGTCATCACCGATGGAATCGTCATGTCAGAGATTGATCCCACAAGTCACATAGCTGCTTGGGAAAACATGCATTAAGGATACCACGTCGAAATCACAATATAGTTTTCATGATCACCCATTATCATCACCACATCGTCGCCGTCCACTATAAACATCATATCAATATTCATCACTTCTAGATCCACCACATCGTCTATGGGAACACTACATTTTTTTTCATCAACCATCATCACCAGAGTCGATGACTATAGAAAACAGAACCAGTACTGTAACAACACGAGATTTTTGGGGAATTATTCTTTTTAATTTCACTATTGTCTTGTGTTGTATGCTAGTCCAAAATTATCATGCTCTATACGCAACACCGTATTAGCTTGTAGTATATGCAACACTATTCTTGGATCGTGTGACACACAATCTCAATTTTGGTTGATAGTAGTTATTCTATGCAACATTGAGTGTGTGTGTGTGTGTATATATATATAATAAATGTATAATTGAAATATGGTCAGATATTTTTTATACCCAACAAAAAGGAGTTTTTCACTAAAAGCAACCCTGACTTGACTTGCATTACATGCAATCGCAACTTTCCTCGATACCGTGTGTTGTACGCAATACTGGGTTTCACTAAACAAAGATATATGGTTGTAATATTATTATAAACAAGTCTTTATGAATAGTATTATCTGAATTTTTAATTTTAATACACTATTATTCATCTTACTCATGTTCTAGAACATGGTATAAGAACAAAATAAATTTTTCGGGAAAAATAAGTATTTTTAAAAAAATATAGTTTTGCTCCCTTTTGAGGGTGCAACCATTATAAATATAATAGTTGAAATGTTTATAAATTTAATTTTACAAAATAAACTTTTTATTTTGAATCAGAATATGAAAATTAACGTTGGATAATGTTTTAATATTTTTCTGATAACTTTCATATTTTAATAAACTGTAAAAACATGATATATTTTAATTAAAAACATATTTTTTTATCCTTATAATATATATGGTAAAATTATAATATTGAATGGTTTTGAAGTATAAATATAATATATTTTCACCCTTAAATATTATGTATGTCATTATCATTAATTTTACAAATAATTCATAGGTAAAATCATTTCAATCATTTGCAATGTTTAAACTTTTAAAACTCGTTTTCTAACAACGAGATTAATTTTAAATTAATTTCTGAAACATCTATAATTTGAATTTGGAGAAATGGATTCCATATTTGGAATCAGTATGTCAAAATTATGTTAATTGGCTACTTTTTATTTTAGGGCACTATGAATAGTAACTACGGTAAATATTAATTACCATAGTTAAAGGTAAATTGGGTAATGAAGGGTAAATAAAATATTATAAAATTACCCTAACACTTGTCTTAATATAATAGGATGATTATATTTTGTCCTAAGGCGTATTTTTGTCGAAATAGAATCCATTGGAACCCACTTGGATGTGATGGAGACCTTTAATTTATTTTAATTTAATGAAAGTGAAATATGTCACACACAAACTTTAATAAATTGATTATTTTTAATATAAGGTTATACATAATATAATATCAATTATAAATAGATAAATTTTTTTTCTTTATCATGGTAATTTATTTGTGATTTTAAGATGATAAATTAGAGTAAAAGTATTATTATAAAATCTATGAGATTTATCATCATCATAGGATTTTATTTTTAATATTTATGGAACAAATAAGTATGTTAAATAATTATACCAAAATGTTGTAATAATTATTTTATTAAGAGATATACCAAATAAATTTTTCTAAAAATATTGAAATAAATATTATATGAACTATTTAATGTGCTCCACGAATTTTTTAGACAACTTTGACATGTTAGGAATCGATTAAATAATTTGGTTAGAATATATCCTATGTGTGGATTTTATTTAAATTAAAATGAATTAAATATGTCAAAATGGACACTATTGTTATTTTTTAAAAAAATAACATATTATAAAATTGTTTAAAAATCAAAAAATTATTTAAAAATTATAAATTGAAATTTATATGGTCGAAAATGTAATGAATTATCCAATTATGGACAATTCACAACACATAAGTAATTATTTGTAACAATATAAAAATTAGAATCTTATTACCACAAATAAAATTAAATAAATTAAATAAGGATAAATCAAGTTGATAATGATAAAAATAATTTCCCAACATTTATAAATATTATTGGTTGATGAGATTACAACCCTATCTCATCTATTATTTTGATTTGAGTCATTTTTTGTGGTTTTTATGTGAGGATGAATTTATTATAAATTAATTTTTCTAATGTAACCAAAGATGCCCCTCTCCTCACTTATAAAAAGGGCACCCTTCCCTCTTTTCTCCACACCCTTTTGAGCCTTGAATCTTGGCAAACCCCTGCCAATTCCTCTTATAAACCTCTTTATTTATATCGTAGAGGTTCCAGTCTTCTCAAAAGACCAACTCTAATTCCCTAAGAAGAATTTTAAAGGAGTTGCGTCGAGGAAGAGGTAATTTCTTCTACCGACTCTTTCAAGTTTCTTTCTCCTTATAATTACTCTTTTTCATATGTTTCATTATAAAGTAATAAAATCAGTATTAATTATATACTGATATGTTATTATAAATATGAATCAACCCTATTTCACCTTCAATCCATCGTACAGAAAATGAAATCACTGCGCGTGTGTACGTACGAAATACCGTCTCCACGCTGTGGTGTAATCTGTTTCCCCCCACCACCTTACTTGGATGGGTATAATTGTGTAATTAATAACTATATATGATTATTATAACATCATTCTGATTCCAAAATATTATATCATCGACTCCAATTCCATTTAATAAATATGGGAACGATATCATCGCTCGTTTGTACGTACGGATTACCGTCTCCACGACGCGATGAGATTCATTTTCCGTTTTTACAATTCAAAAATGTTTATAAATTATATAAAATAAGAAATCAGGAAATATATGACATATTAATGATACTTGATTTGTGTATATGTTATTTACATAAATCAATTAAATTTAATAAGGAAACGAAAACGTCGTTCATGCGTACGTACGACCTACCATCTCAATGAACGGTGTATTTCATATCATTTATCGATCTATTATATATATGTATACACTGAATATATTTTATATATAAATCAAGTTTTATATTCTAGAATTAAGTAATAATGTTCTATTTAATCATATGAATAATTACAAGTCAAAACACGGACGATAAATGAAACGATTTTACCCAAAACACAGCTTTAACATGGAATTGACAAAAGAACGGATAATATAAAGTCGTAAGTGAAACATATATGATATCATAAATATTATAATGGTTCTGTTACAAGTTAATATTTTTTTTAAACCCACTATATAGGATTCTTGGACACATATGGAATAAATTGAAGAAACGTTAAGGGAAAATTTCGCAATCTCAATTTTTATCCGAGATTGATTATACTTGGGTATTTTCTGGGGAATATTTATCATCCAAATACATGTTTCCAAAATATGTAATATTATTTATATCCTCCTAAAAAATTTTAAATCCAATTTTACCTATTTATGATTTTTTTTGTAAATGATATGAAAGTAATCTTTTATCATTTTCAGTACGAGATACTTTTTGAATTTTACGACCAAAGTACAAGAAGAATGCTTAATTAACGTATACGGCATGAATGGATTTTTATGATTTCATAGAACATTATTTTGATGTAGATTCCTTTACAAACATTCAAATTTATTTTTAAATAACTTCTTTAAGTTTAAAATTGTATGACATGTTAAGAAAGGAAAACTGTTTTTGAATTAGAAGGATATTTTCCTCAAGAATGGAGTTCAAGTGTTTTATCAAAATTATTTTCCATATAATATAATATAGGGTTATATTTATATCCCTATTTTTAAATTGATTTGATTATGTTATGATGGAATTATTTTTATGAAGTCCTTTTATCATATATGGTTTATTTTATGATTGCATGATGTTTAAGAATCCCATTTTTATTACATGGGTTATGCTATATGATTTATGATTTTGGGGTGCACATAAGAATGGTTTAATTATGAGATGGGTACGACCTAAATATTCCTCCAATGAATTGGGTAATGATTTATATCTCATGAGATAGAATGGATGGAACAGTAAGTTAATCCAGTCCAGTGATACAAGAGTGGAATGAGGAGTGAACTCGATTAAGAAGGGGACTTTGTCCACTAAGATGGTCTTGGTAGCAATGTATTTGATACTATGGAAATCATATCATTTTATTATTCGTTTTCCATAATTAAATGTTTTATTCTCATCTTATTTTATCATGATTGATGTTCCTTTATGATCTATGCCTCACGTACTGCAAAGATTTAATTCACAACTCATGATTTTGATGATTAAACATTATGATCATGTTTTGAAGTTCAAATGTATATGGGTTGTTTAATTTTCTCCATTATTACCCTTACTAAGCCTTTGAGTTCACCCTTTATATGTTTTCTTTTCCCTAGGATATAAATAAATTTTTTATGTTTATAAAAAAGACGATCTTTCTGAGAGATGTTGAAGATCTTTCACCAAGATTAGAATATTATGTTCCAAGTTTCCAAATACAGTAAACTATTACAGTCCTTTGGTGTCTTTTTTTGTTATGTATTAGGTATTCTGCAAAATTAATTTAATGTCTATGTATGTCAAGCTATGGGTCTCTACAAGGAAATCCATAAATCATCACCAATATAATCATATCATCGTCTTAGAACTCCAACTTCACCTCCATAAAACAATCATAACAGAACCTCACAAACATACGATCCTTCAACGATGGGCTTGTAACCCTCCAGGGTAAGATAAGCCGCTCAAACCGATCCACCCAAAACTTCCTTGAAGAATCATGCACAAGACAAGCATGGAAATAAGGGAAAAACATGGATGCCAGAGCAGGGTTGAGAAGAAGGAGGTTGCGGTAGGGAAAAAATATAGATACCAAATCACCCAAACCAAACAAGAAACCAAAAAATAGTGATTCATGGTTGATCCTAAACAACAACACAATACCATACCTTAATATTCACTCACAAAAGAGAGATAGAGCCAAATAGATTTAAGGACAAGGAAAGTTCCAATGAAGAACCCAAGCTAAAACCACTTCTATCACTCCTCCAGCACCATCCCAAGTTGGTATAGATCTCTAATCAATTCCAACTAATGTGTAGTCTAACACAATTAGTAGTCCAGGAGAGGTCAAGGATAAAAAAGGTATCAGATGCTACCACCTGCAATGACCCAGGACATCTAAATCACCACAAAAACCAGACCTAGAATGTTGGTTTGATGCATAGGGATTGACCAAAAGAGGGGTGGGGAGTGTCACACTATGACCACAACAACAATCCACATCAGTCGATATGAAGAAGAAGAAAGGGATAGAATAAAGAGGACCGAACAGGCGAAGCAATGCTTCCTTGCCTTCGAGATGACCCTCAAAACCCTAAGAAGAGAAGAGGAGGCATCGGGAGAGCTGGGAGTTGGGTGAGTGTAGAGCCATGATCTCTCTCATATGATATAAAATATGGTATTTGTGACTGAAACTAATCCTCTATGAGGTTTTTTTCACAATGTTTTTTGGAAATGGGTAGTCAACACATTACACTATGGGAATCTATACACTGTGATATTATTTTTATGGAAATGATCCCTGACTTATGATTAAGATTTCATGTTTTTTGTTTATTCCATTTATTTATGATTTCATTATCTTATGATATCCTTTCTTTGTTTCACTTATCCATGATTATTATCATTATATTTATGGTATCATGTTATGATTCATATATTATATGTATTGTCTCAATCTAATAATGTACATAGATTACTCTCTTATTGATCATTTGATCTCACCCATTTCATATGATAATATTCCTCAGGTTATGAATATTATCATAAGTTGTGATAAGTCTATAAGGATTCTAGTGTGGATAAATTTTAGATAAATTTTCACAGTTTTTACAAAATAATTTTCTAATGTAACAAGGCCTCAAAGAAACTAGAAATTACTTTATTGGTATTGTGAGATTATTTTTTCATAATTAATGTTTAACTTATGTAAATTAAATATATTATTATTATTTTTTTCTATAATATAGAATATTTAACTTCTATATCTAGAATATTTGATGAGGGAAAATGAATATTTCATGGTGTAAGTGACCCTTGGAAAAGTGTTTGTTGAGGCTGTGGTTATAAAACAATCTATAGAAATCAGTTTACATAACAATGGATTGATTGTGGGTGCTCATAATTTACCAATTTAATATTCATGTTATTATATTTTTTTTCAGTTCCCTAATTTCTTTGGATTTTCATTGTCAAAGGGGGAGAATGAAAGATGTCCATTAAATTGTAAATATGTTTATGAAAATTATATAGAGGTTTTTTAAGAAAAAATAATGAAATGGGTAGAGTTATAAATTTTGAATTTTTTTTCTGTTAAGTATATTTGAAAAGAGTGATTTCATTTATAGAGGGTATTATTTTATTGATGTTGAGTTTGACTAGTTTCGAAATTTTTTATTATCGGTATGTACATTGTTTGATTTAGAATTTGTTTATAAAGAGAGTGTAGGAAAACTATTATGTATTGGTATTCACTATTTTATTCTTAAATATGTATTATCGAATATACATAATGTTGATTTATTAATATAGAATTTCTAAAGGATAGTCATAGTTCTTCCATCAATTAAATGATTTTAATATTTTTTATGATTCATTTTTATTTTGATTTATATTGTGTTTAAAATAAAATTAAAAGGGGGTTATTTTTGAGTAATATATATTTGATTTTATATATATATATATATATATTTGATGATCTATGAGAGTAATTTATAGAGCATATGATTGTTTGTTGGAGAATAGTAGCCCAAAGACACAAGTGGGGGTGAATTATGTTTTTGAAAATTTCTTCACATAAATACTCCTCTTTTAAAGAACGATTATTTCAGAACATATCATATATAATTAAATAAATATAAATAAATATTGTTATAAAAATAGAGAAAAAATCTTTATAGTTTTTTAAGGTATATAGATACCCTAGTCCACTATACCAATTTTATAATCTTAGTGCTCTCTGATTTCACTAGAACTGGTACATTTTCATATGGAATGATCGAATGCGATCATACAATGATACATAGAAAAAATCTTGGAGACTTTTTCAATGTTATAAACGGATTTACAAAAAAACAAAATCATTCCACACTATGTATAATGAGTGATCACTATCAACGATGATAAATAATTATGAGAGTTTACAAAAATAATGTTCATATTCATAGGATGAAACTAATAGACGAGAATAGTTCTTTATTATAAAGTATAATTTTCAATTACAGTTCATGGATGGTATTAAAAGCATAGTAAGATTCATTAACATAGAATAGGTGAAAACCTGATTATTTTTCTTATTTTCCTTCGCATATAGAATCGACAAAAAAAATATTCATGAAAGAGTGAGTGAGCGCAAGTGATATTTATTTCCTTATTCAAATTTTATTGTATTGTTTATCACAATCTACTATATATAATTATATCCAAAAAATATGGCCTCTTTATAAAACACTATATTTCCATTTATGAAAATTACCTTAGAAAAAAACCGTTATACAATAACATAATCAATGTTATTTTATTTCGTGGTACTTGCAACCTTTTTGAAATTTATTTTTCCATAATGATATATTCTTTCGATTAATTGATAAAAAATAGTAATTTTTCATGGAAAAATTCATTGGTAATAAATATCTGATTTTCAGATTGACCTGGATATTTCTAGATCAACAGGTAGGAAAATCAATGTATCTGAATTCATGTATCTGAAATGATCAACATAGTCATTAATCACATATCTGGTTTATTAAAATCGAAAATTCTTATATAAATCTTGATCATGAAGCCAAATTATGTGTAGATGATTGAGTCACATAGCTGATTTAATAAATGTTTCAAAATATGCCATAAATTTAATCCATGTTTCTTATTACTCCATATTGCTAGTTCAACATAGTCATTTCATCGACGTATATGTTTCCCTCATAGTTTATTGGTCTATGTATCTAATTTTCTTTTAGTTGATTTTGTGACATATCTAATTTACATATATGACTCTATAATGTAACCAATTGACATATCCAATTTATCAACTTATCCAAAATACACCTCGAAAAATTTGACATGTAGCCCATTTTTATAAAAAAAGTGAAACATTAGCCTACTTCAATATAATTGAAGAGTATAGTATATTTGAACTAAATAATATTAAAAATTGTTAAAAATACATAAAAATATAATCCTTAAAAATATATGAACGGTTTTTAAGGTTATTATAACAAAAATCAATTAGGATTTATTGGAACAACATCAGAAGTTTGAAAGGATTAATGAGTTTTTTAGTATAACTATATAATATATAATGCTTTTAAAATTTTGTGTTTACCCTTTATTCTCCACATTTATCTATCTGCTCCCTCTTTTAGGACATTAAAAAGTAAGGTTATGGAGAGGAAAACATATTTATTATAGCACCTTGATTTATTAGTAGTTAAAATATAATGTTGAAACTGAATAATAATAATGAATGATTGGAGTTCAAAAATTATACGATTTTAAACATCCAAGAAGATGAAAAACATAAAAAGAAAACAATTTCACCAAAAATAAAAAATGGATAAATAGTAATTTTATAAAACATTAAAAATTGTAAAAATAAAAAAACACTCAACACATTAAAATTTATATATATACAACATTAGTCATATGAACCAGGATTATGAATTGGTAAAAATTTAGATGGAGGTTTTATTGGAGGGTTCATATAGGATAGATCGTAGGAAGATGTAGTGGGTGGGTCAACTACTAAAGGTAGGATGACTATTCCAAGCTCCACGGTAGGGAATTATTTAACTCCAAAAAACAAGATATTTCACTATACCATTGCCTATGAATGATCATGAACATTTCAAGGTTCTAAAATTAAAATTTTAATTTATTTGAACCATATCTTAAATGGTAATATTCTTTATAGGAACTACAAATCTAAATTTATTTCAGCATGTTTTTCATTAGTAGTAGTACCCAACCTAGTTTTCTGTTGATGATAGATATTTTTTTGTTCAAAAAATATGTATAAATTCTTCCTAGAACCTTTATAAGTATCATGAGGTGTTGTTCCAATTGGTATTCTAACTCTAAAAGAGTAAATTGAATCAATAAACATATTTATCCTCTTCATAACATCTGATTTTTAGAAGACTAAAATAGTTGTACATACTTGTCGACCTGTCTAAGAAACCTGGGAGAGAAATTTGTTTAGAAATGATTAAATCTATATAGTGGAAAATATATTAGAATATGTAGAACCTATAATAATCATAAGAAATGGACTGAGCTTTAGGAGTTTCTAGAAACAACTTGAATGGAATTATATCAGTCGAGACTTTTTATCCAATCAACCATCCTATCAAAAAATTTAACTTGTGTTCCAAATTGAATAAATTTTTTATATTCACTTGACCAATGTCATGGAAATTACCAGATAATTATTGAGAATCTAGTGTATTGGTGACAACGAGAACAAGAGAAAATGGTATTATTATCCTATATACAACTAGATCTTTTACCTTGTTTCTAGATAATATGTAATGAGATTCTTCCGAATCTGACTAACAATAATCCTATTTAGAAGAATGTGAGTAATGATCAGAAAAATACAAAATATATCATTTATTGAATGGTTTATGAGTTATTATGATTTATTCATATTAGATCAAGAGAATATGAAATCATATCCCTGGTTTTCTTAGATATCACAATAGTGGAATCTATCATGGCTATGATTGAAGGGAAAAATTCCTTAAAAAATACAAATTTATCATTAAAGGAAACATTAGTAACAATAACTAATCTTAAAAATACATATATAGTCTTCTTGAACTGACCTAACAGATCCTTCCTAAAATCTTCCAAAATTATCCATAATGGTATATTATAGTTACAATGATTAGATTTGGGATGAAAATAAATTAATATCTGAAGACAGTTGTTCAAAGTAATATTTAATATCGTGAAACACTAATGGTTATAACTTTTTTTGGATCTTGGATGAAATATCATGATTAATTCAAATTGGATCACCTCAATACTCATTAATGTGTCAAAGTTGTCCTGGATATCTAATTTTAGACATTGAATTTCATCAAGGGAAACCTCAGAATGGTCTAATAAGACCACTATAATGTTATGAATCATGTCCCTTGGTAATTAAAAAAGAACTAAAAGTCCATTAACATCAAAATTAGTGGTAAAAACATATTTTTTCTCATATATATTGGATATAATAGCCATAAAATCCCCATCACATTCACGAAAAGAAACTAGTTACACCGGTTGGATATTCATGATCATGTTGGCTTGGGTATACATCATCCCAACCAACTTATCAAAATCATTTCTTCACACTAATCATTGATTTGTCTATATAATATACTCCTTTAAAGAGTTATATTTATTTTTCATCTCATCACAATGTCCCTTGATATTATCAGACTAGTTCATTACTATTGATTCAAAAGTCTATATATGTTTCTCAATATCAACTCCTTCAAAACAATTTCTCACTGGAGGTTCTTCCTCTTTCACATGAGGAGAAGATGGAATTAGATCTATGGTATGTGAATGAATAGTAAAGTAATCTATAAATGTAATATCCCGAGTTCTTTTAGAATGGGTCAATATCATGACCCAGTTTGAATTTTTACTTGTTTCTGAGAAAAATTGGAATTTCTGGGAAATTATAGAAATTTCCAGACAATAGGCCATGTAATCTAATGTACATCCCACGTATGGGTTTGGCGTATACCGATTGTTTTCTCACTAAGTAAATTCCGTGTGATGACCATGTAAGAATTTCCTACTACATGGTGTGTAGGGTTTCATGACCCTCCAGTATTATCATTTCTACATATCGGCTTAGTTCAAGGCGTGTGTCGACCTGTGTGGCGAATCCAATCCATGTGTTTAACTATTCTTAATTCTGAGTAAGGAAAAGTCCACTACATGGACTGTAGTCCGTATTACAGGCCATGTATTTTTTTATTTTTACTTTAATAAAAGGGAATCACATATTGTTTCCGAAAACATATTCTTCTTCCCCAATTTCGGAACAGTCCTGTTCCGAAATCCCAAACTACATACCTTTCCCTAGATTCTTTATACGAAGTCCGTTATTCAGTATGTTGGTGGATGTGGGGTCGCTTCAACAAGGTTAAACCCAGGCATCATATTTTTTTGTAGGTTCCTTTCCTCACAAACTGTAGAATACATACGAGCATAATTTCTGGGATTTGAAAGAAACCTAGAACTATCAAGATCATCTTTGAAGTAGAGATCAATAAAGGACATGCCTATCTCTACAAGTCTCAGGTAGGTGGTGCATACAACGTTTTTTGTTTTTGTGGTCATTTGGGTGGTGTGTCCTATCGCTTGTATTTTTGTATTTTGAGTGTGACCTAGTTTTACCAGTTATTGCATATTAAATTGTTTATTTTACCTATTATATTCTTTTGGGTATGCCTTGTTTCTTATTTTTCTTGAGAGTGGTAGGGTGAGGGGTTGTTTCTCATATGGGACATTTTGGCGGGGGTTCCAAGATGGTTTATGCTGTTTTTATTTGATTAAACTAATGATTTTAATTTGTTAAGTTATGATATTAATTGTTAGAGGCTTCCAAGACATTGGTGATGGTATGAGATAGAAAGTAGCTAGTGAAATTCAACCATTATGTTTGTTTTTCTAATTTAATGTATTTCTTTTGATTATATATGTGTGATGTGTGATATTGAATAATTTGGGACCTTTGGGTTTTGTTCGGAATGTCACAAATATTTCTTGATTGATGTTGATAACAAGTTGGGCTTGTCCTGTGTTACATTGGGTGGTTTTGACCATTAGATTGGGTGTAATGGACATCATATTGAGGCAGTGTGACTGTAGGGTTGGGCATTACCCAGTTTACTTTGATGGAAAGGCCATCAATCTTGAATGACATGGTCACAGGGACACGACGTTCTAGGGACGTTGTGGCTTGGGTGCAATTTTGATGATTTCCACTCACCCTGAACATTGAGTAGTGTGTACACAGGGAAACTCTATGATGAGGTTGTTTTGACCAATCGTGTTGGTAATGACAAATAATAGATGCAGTTTAGGTACTATTGGTTTGGGGTTTCATTTTGAAGGATGCCATGTGGAAGTTGATGAGCCTTCATGGGATAGTATTGAGGAAATCGAGGTGGGGGTAGAGGCTCACTATTATATGAGGGAAGACATTGTTGCCCCTCCAGTTACATTATTTTAGGGCATACATCGATGTCCCTCAGGTTACTTATTAAGGACAAAAATCGATGTTTCTCTCAGTTACTACTTGTTGTCCGTGTATTCACGATGATGGTTCATGAGACACAAGGTGTCAGGTGGAATATGGTGTCGGGTTACATGATAGATATTCTGGTGTTGGCTGAAGAAGGTGACACATCATGATGCCTACTATGCACAACAGGATTTTTTGTTTACTTGTGCATCGTATTTTATACAATTTTCCATATAACATTATTCCATCTCAAACACTTATATTCGGTACACACCATTGGGTGGTATGCTACTGAGATTTATCTCACATCCGGTATGGGCCCTTCAGGGCCTATGTAGACTTTATGGATTTATGTGCATGATAGAGGTCAACTTCAGGAGATGGATTGCATTAGATTTTGTATGGAGATGGTATGGTCCTTGACGTCTTTCCTAACTGGAATTTACCTTATTTTCTTTTCTTTCTTATATCATCATGCTTACCTTGTTTGTTATATCTACATTTGGTTAGCCATTGCTGCCTTTTTATATATTGACTTTCTATAGACACATGCTTGGTTTTTTAGTAGTTACAAGTGTTGTTTATCATGTTGTTATGTTTACCTTTTTCTACACTCTTTAATATATTTCTACCATTGTTTTTAGATATTGGATATTCTTCCACTATGTAGGTCTGGTTCGAGTCTGCTGAGTTGTTTATTTCCACATCTTGTTATAATTATTCTTAGACCGATATCATTATTATCCTCTGAGAGGGTATAGCCTCCCCAATATAACTAACAGACCCTCACTGTAACTCGGAAGCCTTTGGCGTTTGGGGAGGTGTGCCTATGTTAGTAAAAACTGACCCATATCGCATTGTCTGGGTGGATTTTTGGATCTGTGACCTTACAAAGGGGTATCAAAGGAGTTATTGACATGGATTCAATAATAGTGTTTTGGTGGATACAAAAAAGATTGAGGCTTCTCTTTTTTATTTCTGTTGTTTTACTATTTGGGATATGGAAGACTGGTGATATGATCTAAATGGAACTGGGATCCTATCTTGTGCTTGGGTGCCTATAGCCCTAGGTATAAGTGATGGTCCATGTTTCCTTGGGTGGTCATTATTTTTTTTTCTTTTTCTCAAATTAAACATTATTTGATTTTTACCTTGATGGCTCACATGTTGTGTGATGTTATTGATTTTGATCTGTGACCCTTAACCCGGTGAGGTTAGGGAGAAAGAATTGGGCCATGACTCTATATGGAAAGGCTTATTTTCTTCGATTTTTGTATGAATATATTTAGGGTATTTCAATTTCATAATTGCACGTATACATTGTGAAGTGATAATACCGTGTGAAAATGAAAATTTCCATGCTTTGTAATCTTTTGGAATGTTAATAGGTTAAATTCGTGATTGAATTTCTTGTTTATTTCCATGTGTTATCCCATTATTTGTTTTTTTGGAGAATTTCATTTAGTATGTTATTTGGGTTGGGATCTTATACAAGAAAGAAGGTACTATGGTTGAGGTGATTTTGATCACAAAGATTGGGCGACATGGTCATCAGTTTGACGCAACGTTGTTTATCGAGATGGGCGTGGCCCGAGGTACTTATGATACTTGGATCTACTGAGGGTTAAAAAGGTCATGAGGCGAGGATGGTGTAGGCATGGGTTGCGATAATGATGTTTAATGGTAGATGTATATGATTCCTCTTTACTACTTTCTTTATCTACATATAATATATTGTGTATATATACGGGATGTCTTACCATTTATTGTATTTAGTGGGTACCTTATGGATGAATTAGATGGAGCATTTTGTGGGAGATGGTACTGTGACCCAAGAGTATGATCAAGTTCAGGATCTGGTCCAGGAAAGGTGTGGGCCGCTGGTACAGGCTCATAGACATGATCATGTTCATGATCTAGTGAAATCAGGGCAACAAATGGGTTTGGCAGTGTTCGGGACGTGGCTCGACCACCATCTCTGAGCAACCCTGGTAAGTGTCTTGCAGGGGATTGACAGAGGTGCACATGGTTTAGATCCATCTATGGAATATCTAATGTGGGAGTTCCAGTCACCACACCCACCTCTTTTTCAGGGTGTGGGTGGTCTAATGGCATTTGAGAACTAGATAGAGAGAATGAAGATGATATTCGAGCAGCTCGAGAATCCTCCTGGGCAGAGGGTCAAGCTAGCGATGTGCATGCTGATAGGACCAGTGAAGCGTTGGTGGGATGTTCAGGTTTTGGCTCGAAGGCACGAAGGTATAGTATGGAAGGACATTGAGGACATGTTATTTGAGCACTTATACCCATTTAAACTAAGGGAAAAGTGAGCTCGAGGGTTCTTGAGACTTCAGCAGTGAGACATGTCTGTCATGGACTATGAAGCTACTTTCACTAAGTTGTCTCAGTTTTCACCTAGTATATAAAGTGATGAATCAGAAAGGGTGAGGTGGTACAAGGATGGATTATGACATACCATTCGGATCTAGTTAAATATCATCAGACTGGGTTCTTTGTCGGAGGTAGTGAATCAGGCTCTCATAGCGGAGGGAAACCAGTGGGATAGACCCCAAGTTGGATAGGCGGCAGCTTTAGGTGAAGGTTTGGGTAGTAAGAAGTGAGGAAGGGATGAAATTTAGTAGGATGGTCAGGCATAGGACCATGATAGACCACCTCATAACAGTTCTTTAGTGGTTTTCTTTCAGTATGGAAAGTCAGGGCATGTTTATACTTAATTTGTTAGGTTTTCAAAGGAGTGTCGGGCATGCAGACATGTCAAGAATCTTGAGAGGTTCTACGCGAAGACTTCTTAGATAGCTGTCGGGTAGGGACTAGGACAGACGAAGGCATCTAGAAATGGTTCAGGTTCAGTACAAAGAGAGGGTAGTCGAGGTTCAGCTGCATGTGGATGATGTGACAAAGACAGTGGGAAAAAGATGAGGGGTCAGTGGCTGGCAACTGGAGCATCACCATAGGGATGTCAGGCATCAGGTAGCCTTATATCAGGCTATGTACAAATTTTAAAGCTTCCAAGAACTGATCAGGCTGGTGAGAAGATGATGATTAGATGTACACCGTGATTATTTCCATGACTTCCTTTTTTTTCATTTTAGTCATGACCTGTTATGGCATGTATACATTGAGTGAATGAGGTGCACAAAATTAATGTGGACTAACTAGATTCTGGTATGTGGGATTGACACCATTTCGGGGGTGTGATATATTTATATATTTATGTATGAGATGCGGGGAATTAGGGTCATCTAGGATGTAGGTTACTTGAGGCATTGTGTGTATTAGGGAAATCAGGATGCAGTTTACATGTGGTTCCCTGGGAATTGGGGCATCGAGGATGTAGGTTACTTGAGGTGCATGACACTAGTTTTTATTTTGAGCATCCACGGGATGAAAGACCTCATGGAGGTAGACACTGATGCGGTGTGGGATACATTTGGGTTTCAGAATGACAAGAGAGCACAAATGAGGCATAGGGGTGATGATGCATCATGAGAGGACCATGAGTCCAGAGATAGGATGGTGTAACCTTTTATTTGTTGATTTTTGTTTGGTTGAGACCATGAATGGAAATTTCTATGGTAGAGATAGGCTTGAGAAATTTACCAAGATCCCTTGAGAGCGGGGGAGTCTGAGTTACTTTGATCGATGTGGTATGTTCGGGGACATTTCTGGGTTTTGTTTGATACCTCAAGGACGAGCTATGTTAGGGTGGGGAGATTGAATGAACCAGGGTTTTTTTTAAGGTGTCAAAATCCCTACCTTATTTTAATTTTGACTACTTTCTATGAAAACTGGGAAATTCTAAAAAATCTGGAAATTTCCGAACTACACGCCCTATACTTTTAATTACACGCCGTGTATGGGTTAGGTGTGTACTGGCCGTGTTCTCGCTGAGTACATGATGTGTGATCACTGTGTAATTTTTTTTACTACATGGCGTGTAGGGTTTCTTGATCTGCTGTGTATTCTCCTTTCATCATACTGGCTCCGTTCCAACCATGTGTCGGCCCGTGTGGTGCATCCAAGCTATTTGGATACCTATGATTTATTATGAGTACGGACAAGGCCACTACATGGCGTGTAGACCATATTTCGCATCATGTATTTTTTTTATTTTTTATTTAAATGAAACAACATCGCGTCTTATTTCGGAAAACGACTTCTTCTTCCCCAGTTTCGGAATAGTGTCATTCTGAAATCCTGAACTATAATCAATTCCGTAGATTCATCATACAAAGTCTGTTCTTCAAGCCATTTTTTTGTTGAAGGATCATATCAACAAGGTTAGACCCGGACACCCTATTTCCTTCCACTTTCCTTGCCTCACACACCGCAGATTCCAACTGAGCGGAATGGTAGGGATTTTACCAAAATGTGTATCTATGAAGATCGACATCAAATTGTTGCTCGAAATTAGATGTGAATATGAATACGAGTCTCATGTAGGTGGTGCATACATCTTTTTTGGTTTTCGTTGTGATTTGGGTTGCGCGGCCTTTAGTGCGTATTTGGGTATTTTGAGTGTGACCCAATTTTACCAACTATAGCATATTAAATTGTTTATTTCACCTATGGGATGATTTTGGGAATGCCTTATTTCATTTTTTCCTGGAGTGGGGCCGAGAGAGGGGTCGTTGCTCTTTTAGGGCATTTTGGCTGGGGGTGCCAAGAGGATATATGTTGTTATTGTGTTAAACTACTAAATTTAATTTGTAATGTTATGATTTGAATTGTTAGAGGCTTCCAAGACCTTGGTGCTGGTTTGATACAACCCATAGCTAGGGAAATTAAACTGTTTTTTATTTCCTATTTAAAGTATTTATTTTGATTATATATATGTGATTTGTGACATTGCATATGTTGTGACCTTCAAGTTGTGTTGGGAATGGCCTGAATTTCTCTTGAGTGATGTTGATCACAGGTTGGGCTAGGCTCGGTTTACATTGGGTGGCTCTGGCCATGAGATTCAGCATCATGGATGTCAGCTTCAGGCATTCTGATTATTTGGTTGGGCATAGATTAGGCTACATGGATGTAAAGTCCATCATACTTGAGCGGCAAGGTCGCTAGGACACGAGGTGTTGGGGGAATTGTGTCGTGGGTACTATATTGTTGATTACCACTCACCTGGAACTTTGAGTAGCGTGCACACAGAGAGACTCTCTGATGAGGTGGTTTTGACCACTTGTGTGGGTAAAGGCCCCTGAGAGATGTGGATTAAGTACTATTAGTTTGGGGGTTTTGGTCTTAGAAAGCCACGTGGATAGTGAGGAGACCTAAGTGGATAAAATTGATTCTATTGGGTTGGGGGAAGAGGCTTGCCCTTATTTTGGGGAAGATATTGTTGTCCCTCCAGTAAATTTTTTTTGATGGAAGATATCACTTTCCCTCTGGATACTTTATTTGAGGGAAGACATCATTGTCCCTCTAGTTACTTATTGATGACATAAATTGTTTTTTATCTAGGTTACTACTATTCGGGCGTGCCTTCAGGATGTCGGTACATGAGATACAAAGTGTTGGGAGGCACATGATGTCAGGTTACATGACATAGATTCCAGTGTTGGCCAAAGCAGGTGACACTTCATGGTGGCTGGAGAGCACCAGTAGAATTTATGTTTACCTGTGCATGATATTGATTAATTGTTTCCTTATAAATTCATGCCTACTTAAACAATTATATTAGTTACACACCGTTGGGTGGTTTCCTACTGAGATTCATCACACACCTGACACAGGTCGTTCGTGATGTATATATACATTATGGATTTATGTGCATGAAATAGTTCAGCTTCAGGAGTTGGCCTACGTTAGCTATTGCATAGAGATGTTATGGACATTGAGGTCTTGGCTAGCATGAGTTTACCTTATTTTTCCATCTTTCTTGTATCAGTATGCTTAACTTATTTATTGTAGCAACTGATGGTTAGCCATTGGCACCTTTTTATATATTGACATTCTATAGACACATGCTTGGTTTTTTTAGTAGATAAAAGTGGTGTTCATCATGCTATTCTGTTTACCTTCAACTGCACTCATTTATATATTGCCTGCATTGTTTACAGATATTGGATATGCTTCCGCTATGCGAGTCTGATTTGAGTCGGATGATTCATTTATTTTTGCATCTTTTTATAAATTATTTCTCGGACATGTACCATTATTGTCTATGAGAGGGTATAGCCTCCCCACTATACCTATGAGACCCTCACTTCAACTCAACAGCCTTTGGAATTCTGGTAGGTGTGCCTAATTTAGTAACACCCAACCTGTATTGCACTATTCATGTGGTTGTTCGGGTATGGGTCGTTACAATGTGGTATCAAATGAGTTTTTGACCGGGATTTAATATCAGTGTTTTTTTTGGATACTATTAAGATTGAGGCTTCTATATTTTATGTTGTTCTACTATTTGGGATATTGTATACTAGTGATTGGCCGTAATTGGAACTTGGATTTTAGCTTGTGCATGTTAGACTGCATCCTCAGGTACGAGTGATGGACCATGTTGACTTGGGTAGGAATTGTTGTTTTGATTTTTCTCATATTATAATTTTTATTTTTTTCCACCTCGGTGGTTCACTTGGTGTGTGATGTTACTTATTGTGATATGTGACCTTTGACCTGGTCGGGTAAGGGAGAATGAATTGGAATTTGGTTCATTATGGAAAGGCTTGATTTCTTGGATTCTTATAGGATCTTTTTTAGGGTATTTCAATTTCAAAACTACATGTATGCTTTGTGATGTGATAATACCTTTTGGAAAATGACAATTTACAATATTTATATTCTTTTGGAATGTGAATAGGAGAAATTCATGATAGAATTTCTAGTTTATTTCAATGTTTTATGCCATGCTTTATATTTTTTTTTATAATTTAATGTGGTAGGGTATTTGGGTTGGGCTCTTGTACAAGAAGGCACATACTATGGTTGAGGTGATTTTGATCACTAGGATTGGGTGACTCGGTCACCAGTGTCAGGTGACGTTGGTTGTTGGGACAGGCATGGCTCGAGGTACTTTTGATACTTGGCTCTACAGAGGCTGGGTAAGGTGGCCATGAGGCTAGGATGCCTTGGGGCATGGGTTGCGATAAGGGATAGTATGTGTAGTTGTTAAATTCTTCCTCATTACTATGTTACAAATCTGAATTGAATATATTGTATATATATGGGTTGTCTATCCATTTATGGTTTTCATACGGTTCCTTCTGGAAAATTCAAATGGTGCATCAGGCGGGAGATGGTACTATGCCATAGGAGTAGAATCAGGTTCAGGATCTAGTGAAGGAAGAGCATGAGCTGTAGGTATAGGCACAGTGACCTGATTATGTTCAATATCTAGTGTAGGATGGACAACAACTAGGTTTTGAAGCGTTCGGGGCGTGGATCAATGAGTAGCTCCGAAATATTATTGTACATATCTTGCAAGTTGTTGAAAGAGGTGTGTAGAGTTCAGATCCATCTATGGAATATCTGATGTGGATGTTCCAGTCCTGGCACCCATCATTTTTCATGGTGAGGGTGGTCTATAAGAAGCTAAGAACTGGATAGATATCATGTATATGATCTTCATGTAGTTGAAGATGCCTCCTGGGCACAACGTCAACCAAGCGACATACATATTGAGAGTATTGATGAATCATTGAAGGGATGTACGGGTTCAGGCTCACAAGAATGAAGGACTAGAATTGAATGATTTAGAGGAAAGGTTCATTGAGCATATTTTTACAGATACACTAAGGTAAAAGAGAGATCGGGAGTAATTAAGCCTTTATCAAGGAGACGTGTCCAACATGGACTACATAGATACTTTCACTGAGTTGTCTCGCATTTCACCTAGTATGATAAGAGATAACGTGAAAATGTTGAGGTGCTTTGAGGATGTATTATAATATGCCATTTGGATCTGGGTAAATATCTTATGGATAGGTTCGTTCTTAGAGTTAGTTAATCAAGCGCACACATCGGATGGTAACTAGAGGGATATTCCCTAGGTTGGCCAGTCGGCTACTTTAGGTGATGGTTCTGATAGTAGGAAGTGATGACGTAATGTGTTTCAGCAGGTCAGTTTGTCCGAGGACTTAGTTATACCACATCGTAGTAGATCTTCAGTGGTTTTTATTCATTATTGATTACCAGGGATTATCCGGACACAGTGCAATATGCCTCCAATAGAGGGCTGGGCATGTGGACCTGTCGGGAATCTTGAGAGGTTCTCCAAGAAGCCATCTCAGATAGCTAAAAGTCAGGGACTAGGAAATACAGTGGCATCTGGAGTAGGGCTAGGTTTGGAATCATGAGAGGGTAGTCGATGTTCACCTGCACATGGGGGACCTGACAGAGATAGTGGGACCCAGATGAGGGGTTAGTGGCCAGTGAATAGAGAAGCACCATAGGGAGTTCAGGCATCAGTAAGTCATTCTTTAGCCCAGGTGCACGTTGTGGAGCTGCCAGGGGATGAGGAGGATGGTGATCCGACGATGGTTAGAGGTACACAGCGAGTGTGGCCATGAAATCCTTTTTTTCCATTTTTAACATGACCTATTGAGGCCTGTCCTCTTTGAGTGCACAAGGTGCACCGAATTTATGTGGACTAACTAGATGTTGGTTAGTGGGATTGACACCATTTCAGGAGTGTAATATATATATGTGTGTGTGTGTGTGTGTTTGTGTGTTTTTATATGTTTGAGATTCGTGGAATTAGGAGAATCTAGGATGCGGGTTACATGAGGTGTTTTGGGCGTCAAGGCATCGAGGAAGCAGGTTACCTGAGGTGACTTGGGATTTTGTGCAAAGAGGATAGAGGTAACATGTGGCGGATGACCCCATGTTTTTATTCTGAGCATCCGCGGTATGGTGGACCTCGTGGAGGCAGACACTGATACGATGTCAGATTCGTTTGGGTGTCAGAATGGCATAGGAGAACCAATGAGGCTTATGGGTGATGATGCATCATGCGAGGACCTTGAGAATTGAAATATTTTAGTGAAACTTTTCATTGTTTAGTTCTGTTGGGTTGATACTGTGTTAGGAAATTCCAAAGGTGGGGAGTACATTGAAGAATTTAGCCAGAGCCCAAGGGATCGGGGGAGTTTGGGTTACATTGATCAGGGTGGTATGTTTGGTTCCATTTCTGGGATTCTTTTGATAGCTCAAGGATGATATATGTTATAGAGGGGATATTTTATGAACCTAGTGGTTTTAGAATGGGTCAAAATCCCCACACTATTTGAATTTTTACTTGTTTCTAAGAAAATTGGGAAATTATCGGAAATTATAGAAATTTCCAAAATACATGACATGTACTCAAAATTACTATCTTTGTATAGGTTAGGCATGTACCGTCCATGTTCCCAATTAGTAAATGTTGTGTGATCACTATGTATGAATTACCAACTACAGGGCGTGTAGGTTTTTCTGACACATCGTGTATTCTCCATTCTGCATACTGGCTTAGTTCTAGCCATGTGTCAACCCGTCTAGCGCATCCCAGCAATGTGGCTACCTATGCTTAAGTAGGAGTATAGAAAAGTCCACTACATGACATGTAGTCCTTATTACTCATCATGTATTTTTATTTTTATTTTTTCTTAAATGAATGAGTGTAGTGTCTTTTTTTGTAAAACATCTTATTCTTCCACAACATCGGAAAAGTTCAATTTGAAAATCCCAAACTACATACCATGTGATAGATTTTTCATATGAAGTCTGTTCCTCAATATATCAGTTGTTGTGGGATCACATCATCAATGGTAAAACCGCGAACCCTATTTCATTCCAGTTTCCTTGCCTCACACACCGAAGATTCCATCTAAGAAAAATTGCTAGGATTTGGTAGAAACAAAGATCTAAAATGATCGGCTTTTAATTGGAGCTCTATATTGGACGTTCCAATGTCTATGAGTCTCAGGTAGGTGGTTCATACCTCATTTAGTGTTTTTGAGGTCATTTGGGTGGCATAGACTTTATCCTGTATTTGGGTATTTTGAGTGTGACCCTGTTTTACCATATATTGCATATTAAATTATTTATTTGGCCTATGGTATGCCTTTAGGTATGCCTTGTTTAATGTTTTTCATGAGTGGGGTCAGGCGAGGGGTCATTTCTCATTTTGGTCATTTTGGTCAAGGGTTCCCAGAAGGTATAATTAGTTTTTGATTGATTAAAATTTTGACAATAATTTGTTATGTTATGATCTGGATTTTTATATGCATCCAAGATCTTGGTATTGGTATGAGATAGCACACAGCTAGTACAATTCAATTGATTATTTTGTTTTCCTTGTGTAATGTTTTTTTATTATATATAGGTGATGTGTGATATTTCATATGATGGGACATTCAGGTTGTTTTGGGAATGGACCAAATATTTCTTAAGACATGTTGATCATAGTTTGGTCTTGGCACGGGTTACATTGTTTGGTTCTGAACATCGGATTGGGTGTCATGGATGTCGACTTGAGGTAGTTTAACTATCAAGATGCGAATGGCCTGGGTTACTTGTATTGAAAGGCCATCAAACCTGAGCAACATGGTCGCATGAACACGAGGTGTTAGGGAAATTGTTTCCTGGATAATATTTTGGTGATTACCGCTCACCCAAAACATTGAGTAGTGTGCACACAGAGAGAATATGTGATGCACTGGTATTGACCACTTATGTGGGTAAAGGTCCACAATAGATTTGGATTAGGTACTATTGGATTGGGGGTATTTTCGTAGGAAGCCACATGGAAGGTGGGGAGCCTTCTGGGAATAGCGTTGAGGCTTTCGGGATGGTGTAAGAGGCTCACCGTTATTTAAAGGCATACATCACTATCCCTCTGGTTATTTTATTTGATGGTAGACATCACTGTATCTCCGATTATTTATTGAGGTCAGACATCACAATTTCTCTGAGTTATTATTGTTTGGGTGTGCCTTTGGGACATTGGTACTTGAGACATGAGGTGTTTGGTGTCACATGTCTTCGGGATACATGACAGAGATTCCGACATTGGCTGAAGAAACTGACACTTCATGGTGGCTGCTGTGCCCTAGTGGATTTTATGTTTACTTGTGCATCTTAATATTTACTATCTTCCTTGTAACTGCATGCCTTCTTAAACACTTATATTAGTTACTCACCATTGGGTGGTATCCTACGGTGATTAGTATTACACCATGTATGGGCCCTTTAGGACATTTGTTGACATTATGGATTTACGTGAAGGAAACTGGTCAACTTCAAGAGCTGGACTGTATTAGTTTTTTCATGGAGAATGTATGTACCTTGCGGTCTTTCCTAGAGCGAGTTTACTTATTTGTAATTCCTTCCATTATTTTCATGTTTAGCTTGTTTATTGAATCTAATTTTTGTTATCCATTGGATCATTTATATATATTTTCTTTATATAGACGCATGCTTAGTAAGTTTAGTAGTTACAATTGGTGTTAAACATATAGTTCTTTTTACCTTTCGATGAACTTGTTAATATATTGCTTCCACTATTTACTGATATTGGATATGCTTCTACATTACGGGTTGGGTTAGAGTCTTCTAAGTCAGTTATTTCTGTTGCATGTTATAAATTATTGCTCATACCAATACCATTATTATAATTCGTTAGTGTATAACCTCCCATCTATACCTATCATACCCTCACTGCGAGTCGGTAGCCTTTGGAATTTGGGGAGGTTCCCCTAAGGTAGTAACCCTTGACCAGTATCTGAATGTTTGGGTGGCTGTTCGGGTCTTGGTCATTACAATAATAGTATTCCAAATTCAAATATATTAGTATAAAGTGATCTAGGGATTGGACCAATCGCTATGTGCTCAACCTTAAACTCCACTCTATCTATAGTAGCGATCACAATAGTCACAATCTCAACTTTCCATTCGACTTAATCTCTAGGTGTTGTCTCAATAGCAGGCACCAATTGATGAAATGAGTCAGGAACACTAGAATCTACAATTTCCTAACCCTAATAATATTCTACTATAGTTCTTATTGATATCACTATAGGTTCTGATCAGGTAAAAAATTTCTCTAACACAACATTATCAGATCTCTCAATAGTTGTATCCTCCACTTCCTTATCAGGAACCATCTCTGCAAGTGCTACATCCCTTGCAGGTGAGTCCCTGGATTTATCCCCTTGATTTGGTGTGGGAGGTGTTACATACACAAGAGAAAAACCCACATATACAACATTTATCATGTAGTTGGAGGTAGTATTCCATCTATATCCGAAGTACTTTAGAAGCACTACTGACAATGTGGTTCTCTTGTGCCACTTAACGACTCCACCTGCATTTGGGTCCACTTCTTTATTCTTCAAGACTAAAGAAATAATACAACCATAGGGGTAATTAATGATATTCACCTTCCCCTATAATCATGGTTCATGAACCACATCATATACCTTTACAAACTATACTTCACATTATTGATGTGGACATATAGAAGATACATGACATGAAACAATACCTTCTCCATTTATCCTTCTCACTGAGAAATTATAGTTTCAATGATCATACATAGAAAATTCCACTCAGATTGTAAGTCCTTTAATGATTTATTCTAAAAATAAAATGACCCAAAAAAACATAAATACATCATAGAACACTACTGATCATGTTTCCACTAGGGTCTAACTGAAAATGTACTCACCTTTATGTGGACAGTGCATGATATCTTTCTTTCCAATATAAGATACAAAGAGGTCTTTCCCATTTAAATTTATTTACGGAACATCCTTTGTTACACCAAATTGAAACTAAAAACTCCTCATAAACTCATTTCCCTCCACTTCAAACAAGAAGCCTAGCTTCTTATTGTCAAATAAAAGCTCTCATTACGGGATTTGGAATACCTTATTCATTAACATTTCTATTCCTTTGAACCATGGAATATCTATGAATTTATCTATAGGAAAACACCACGGAGAACCACTATGCTAAGATTTCATAATATATCTTGAACAACTATTATCTCTATGATTCTTCTTCCCCATCCTATAGAGTTCAGTTGAAAGTTGAGAAATTTAACAGTTGATTTTTTTTGGTTTCATGAGAGAAAGGACAAGGATGAAAGGCATGACAAGAAGGGGTCACTTTCATGGTTAGGCTATGTACCCAAAATGAGATAGGTATACATAGTCGAATGATGGATAGGATTAGATATTATTTAAAATAGTTAATAAAATAATAATATAAGACAAAAAGTATATTTTTCATTTTTAAATGTAATCATAGTTAATTTATTAAAAAAATATCAAGACCCAAAAAAATATAAAAGCAAAAAATTCATTGAAAATAAATTACAAAATTTAAATTCATAGTACATTATAAAATAAATAAATAAATAATAAATAAAAAAATTGAAATAGGCATAACATGAAGAGAAATAAAATGAGATAAAATAATTTGAATTCAAATAATCCCAATTCTCAATTAATAAAATCATAACTCTCACAAGAAAGGGGATTATTAAAAATATAAGCTAATTCATTCTTATTAGAGATAAATTAATGGAATATGTCACCTTTATGAGTATTATCTCTCAATAAATGATGTTGTATTAATATAATTTTTGTTCTCAATTGATTTACCAGATTATAGGAAATGTAGATAGACATAGTGTTATCAAATTTTAATGACACTTGATTAAATTTGAATCCTAAATCCACCAATGTGTGATTCATCTATAGTACTTACAAACATAAACTACCAAAATATATGTACATTACATGAATTGAAGATAATGAAAATGAATGTATTTTATTACTAGACCTCGATACTATATATTTAACATGAATGCGATTGGTTCCTAAGGTACTCATCTTATCTAATCTACAACCACAAATGTAGACATCAAAATATAATTTCAAATAAAAATAATTGGTTTTTTTCAAAAAGTAAAGATATAGAAATTGTTACTTTAAAATATTTTAAAATTATTTAAGCAGATGAGAAATGATAGTCCATGGTATTTTCATCTAATTTAGCACATAAGAATACCACAAACATATTATTGAATCAACTAGTAGTAAAATACATTAAAATCTTAATTATTCCTTTCTGTAACTTTTTTCTCAACAGGTTTCCTAGATTCACCAAAATCAATATTTTCATTAGAACACAGAGATGTTTCATGCATCTTAACATTTTTAATTCCCAACCTCTTAAGTAATCTATGTATATATTTTCATTGATTTATCACTTTCCAAAAGAAAATTTGATAAATTTGAAATCCTAGAATGAAATTTATCTCACCCATCAGACTCGTCTCAAATTCATATTTCATGATTTTTTAAATACAATTTTGTATTAATGTATTTATAGAACCAAAAAATAAATCAACAACATATAACTGAACAAAAAATATATTGTAATTTTTTTGTTTTCATGAAAATTGGAGGATATTCCACTCTTATAGAAACTCTATTTGGTAAAATAGAAGAACCCAAACACTCATACCCAGATATATATGATATTTTAAGACTATCAAGATCATTAGTAATTATGAAAATAGTATTTGGAAAGTTATGATTTTCAAAAAAATAGGTTGTTCAACATAGGCTTCCTCAAAAATAAAACCATATAGAAATGCATATTTCACAAACATATGGTATAATTTGAAATCAATATTAGATTCATAAGTATGGAGAATTATAATGGGTTCAATTATTACTATGGTTGGAAATATTTCATCATATTCTATTGCTTCCTATTGATTAAACCCTTTTCCGACTATTATATCATTATTCCTTGTGATTACACCATTATTGTCCTATATTTGTTTTTATAAAAACACCCTTAGATCCTATAACATGTTAATAAGATGATCTGTCAACTAATTCTCATGCCTTATTCCTTTTGAAGTAGTTCAAGTATTCTTATTTATATAAAACTCAACATACATAAGGAAAATCTTAGTATATGGTTTTATGTTAAAGTTCAGATAATAATTGGTATAATTCTATAAGGATTCCTACACTTCTTCTTGTATGAATTTTTTCATCTAATCTTAATATTAAATTATCTAAGGAATGTTTTTTCAGAATTTAGCCTATTGAGGTTGCACACATTCATGTTATCTTGTATGTATCATTTTAGGATAGTATTCACCAATGTCTTTTTCAAAATCAACATCCCATCTATATCAAAGTAGAGCTTCATGTCTTATGTTTTTAAAGGAATCACATAACTCATATCTTGAGTGATTTTATGATAAAAAAGATCATTATATCAAATATCATATGATTTGATTCTTCAATAATATTTGACCTATTATTGATAACTCTATATGATATAGAGGTAGAAAAATATACATGAAATATTCCTCTATTATTATTTTGAGTAAATTTACAAATATTTTTCTTGGATTTAAAAATATTAACTTTTCATCCAAACACTTAAAATTATACAACATTTAGTTTTTTATTGTTCCATAGTTCATATGGGTTTTTCTTCAAAATAATCCTAAAGATAAATCTATTAAGGAATTAACATTTTTTATTTATAACATCATCAAAAAAGTGAGTGGGATGGTTATATTCAAATAACATAGTAATATAAATTTTCTTTTAAGTTTATATTCATCTATTCAACAACATTATTCTTCTAAGGTTCCTGAGATCATAAAAAATATATCTGATACCATGTTTCTAATAATATGAATTGTAATCATGGATTTAAAATTCTCTCCCATGGTCATTTCTCAAAGCAATTAATTTAGAATATTTAAATTTTCTAATGAATTTAAAAAACCATATATAAATAGAATAAGATTAAATTTTAAGACTCAAAATTAAGAACTATGTAAATCATGATAAATAATTAACTAATATAGAATTAAAATAATTTCCTATTAGGATTGTTGTTCTAGATAGATATAAAAAATACATGGGGATATGTTCCAGAGACATAGATGTAGAAACCTATTTAATATATTTCAAATATGACATGGGTTTCTTACCTGATATTCTTGTGTCACATAGTTTCTGTTTATTCAATTGAAGTTAAGGTAAATCATAAATTAAAATTTTCATAGATAATTTTATCAATCAGTAAAAAAATACAATATCCAAATCTTTTATGAAAAATCCATGATTTATTTGTTTTATTATTTAAATAGTTTACATGTTGTCTATGAAAATAATTAAGATATAATGTATAGAAATATTTAACTCTTGGTTCCATGAATGTAAAGAGTTTATCTTTAAAATATTATAGATATTATTTGAAAAATAAATAGAGTAATCTTCATCATAATGTTATGATATACTTATCATGTTATGTTTCAATCCTTCTACATAAATATTTTTTTATGAGAACTTATATTTGATTTCCAGTTTTTCTAACTATAATAATTTTTCCATTTGAGTTATCACCAAATGACATATTTCCTCTATTAAATTTTTATAATGATTGGAAATTTTAGAAATATCTACTAATGTGTCTTGAGAATACACTATATATATAAAATTTTTCATTGATTCTCTTGTAAATGATTCTTTAGAATAACAATAAAACAATAAATTTTTTTAGTACCCATATTCTCTTGAGTCTTGAAATTATAGTAACCAATGATATAGAATCCAAATATTCTTATTCCATAATGAAATTCCAGCAATACAGTCAGTAAGGAGGTTGGGGAGGATCAATAGGTTGTATGTAGGGGGCCAGATCCAGTAATAATGACTGTAGAAGACAACCCGATTGTGATCAGTAGATATCCTTTGGCGGAAAGCACGAAAAAGAGGCTGGAGGGTCTACATATTAATGTTTTTTGGGAAGTATTCTCATTCCATTATCGAGGAAAGAGTTACTACTGAGGAGGGGCGTATACCATTGATGGAGAGTAAAACTCCTGACCAAAGGTGGGGGAACAACACGGGGAGTCCAAATACTGTTTTGGGGGAGCGATCCAGTATATGAAGGATGAGTTCTAGGGGATGGAAAAGATATGTGAGTTGCCCAGTTAATCGTTCATTCAGTGATGTTGTTCAAAGTGGGAGTCAGAAGATGGCAACAACTGAAGGGTCTTTTTCTGCTACACAAAAATAGACTGATAAGGAATGATTACTCGTATCTTCTACGGCCAATGAGGACTAAATCTGCCTCTAAGGGGAATAATGAGGTGAATTTTTCTTTTAAAATGGTAGCGTGGTCAAGAAGGAATCTCTAGAGAAACCCGTAATTGATCAGCTTAGGAACCGGGTTTAAAGTGAAATCTTGTGGGGGACTCCAGAATGGGAATCAACTACGGGAGAAGATGACTCCTACATGGGATGCAGGGATGAGTATGGTTATTATGATGTGTAGTTATATGTTATAATGAGTTGTCTGAAGTATGTGTTCACTTGTTTGTGTTTTTTATAGTTAATTTGGGTAGAGGAAACCCATAAACCAGCCTTTTAAAATGGAAAAAAACGATTTGCAGCAGTAAGAAATTCCAGAACATAATTTTGATAAATTTACTAAAATAAAATAATTATTAAAAAAATTGAGGGTTTCATAGAATGAAACACATTGAATAATGTATAGGTTATCTGAAAGGAAAAAATATAAATTTGGATATGTTTGTGTTCATTGAACAATTCACAAAAGTGTTTTTAAACTACTATCGTTTTCCCCCTTTCCTTCATCTTCAAAACATATCATCCTAGAATTTATTTTCCTCAAGGATTATAATTCCATAATTTCCACCTTATTAAAAAATTTATCATTCAAATTTAAGGTATATAATATATTTCTTCAGTACATTACATTTGTTACCATGTTTATTGCAATAAAAAACAAAATTTGTTAGCTTAGCATTCTTTTACTAATTATTTTGTTTAAGTCCTCTTTTCACTTAAAATAACTTCATAAGAATTTTTTTGTTATTGAAATTTATTTTTCAAGAATTAATATTTAGTTTCTATCCTATTAAAATATTCATTCAATCCCTAAAAAAGAACAATTTTCATCTTAAGAATTAGATTCATGCTCAGTTGAGTAAAATATATGTACCTTGTTATATTGTGGAATAAACCACATGTTGGACTTTTAATTATAAATTTCAACTGTTTATTTAGAACACGTTTCATCACTATAATCCTTATAACCACTCCATGTGTCCTTCATATCTGTTTTTATATTTTTAATGAACTATGGTTTCAATTTTATTTACTTTTATGATTTCCTTTTTTCTTAATGTTGGGGAAAATATAGTTTGATGTGTCCCAGATTATTGCACTCAGATCACCAGACATCCTAAGACCATCCATCATATTTTTATACTTATTAATTTATTTCTTGAATCCTATTATATTATTCTAGAAATTTTTGAACTTCTTGGAAAACTGTGGAAGATCAAGATAACAATCAAAACTTTTTTGAGTATCCTCATCAGATGATTCATAAATTTTTATATATATATTATCTTCTTACAATACATTGATGTACACAAATTCAAAGCATAAATTTTCTTTTTATGTATTACATTGTAACCATAATCGGATTTAATTTTTTATCATACATCATGAGTGTTCCAATGAGATTTTTTATTTTGAAATATTTTACATCAGTGGATTTCCTAATGAAACTTAAATGTAACTCCATTTGGATGGTTGAACTCTAAGAACATTTAGAGATTGATCTGGTCCATAAATTGATCATACAATAGAGGAAACAATATTCAAATTTTTTTATATCCTTCCATTAATATTTATTCTGATATCTCTATTAACCATTATAAACGTTTCGAAATTCTTCTTTGAAATATTAACTGAGTGATCTCAAATTATCAGTACCTTCACAATCTGCTAATATAGTTTTCCACATCTCATGTTTTTTATAACATTGGGAAACTATTTTGAAATCATCTTGTTTGAGTCCATATATAATAGTATTCATATCTTTTGTGTTTAGATCATACACTACATATACCCTAGATTTCCATTTTTATGAATCTCCTTGAATAATTGTATATGTCTTACCAACTTTCAGGAAAACTGTTAGAACAAGGTTCTTCAAAGAAATAATCATTTTCCCTTCCAACATCCATAGTTTTTTCAGTTGAAATTGGGAGCTCTAACCATAGACATACAATGACTACTTTCAATCGTTGAAGATATTTGAAGATTATCTTTAGAAATGTATCATTTTGGAGTAGGTAAATCAAAATTAAAATCCTTCGATACAAATTATTGTTTTGAGAATAGTCACACAAATAATCAATATAGGGGTGAAATGAGTTCTTGATAATTTATTCATATAAAACTAACCTATTTTAAGATAAAATTATCTCTGATATTATCGTTTCACTAAAAATAAATGAATTTAAAAATAGTAAAAAAATATAGAACACATAATATTTATTGTATATTTGGGAATATATATCCTCTAGTCCATGCCACCAATTCTTGACTAATAATCCTTAGCGATTTCATGAAGACCAATGATTTTCCTAGGGATCAACAAACTAATTACAATATACACAATTTAGTAAAAATAAAGAATCGTTTTCAGAGATCGTATAAGTCTTTCAAAAAAATAGTCATCTATACATAGTTCAAGGATTCCTCACATAAAAAAATGAGAATAATGAGATTTTTCATAAATTAAGGACATAGTTGAAATTTGAAACTAACAAAATATACGAGTCCTTTAAGAGAGATAACAATATTGAATTACATCTTGAATTGTTTCTTCAAAAAAAACCACAAGATTAAACATGATAGAACAATTTTAGAAAACATTGTTCTATTTTTTCTTTTGTTTAGCATATAGTAGAAACATAGAAAGATTCAAGGGACAATGAGAAAGTGAAAGAGCTATTTTTTTGTTGTTATTTGAATACTAGTTCATGTTTTTCATAAAATATTTCACAACATATTATCCAATAAAATCTTTCCTCTGGGTAAAACACCAGATAATCTTTTCGATAAATTAGCTCATTTAAAATTAATGAGCAATAAAATAAAATATAATATTTCCTTTTATGGTACATGAAACCTTTAGAATTCAATTTTACCATAAAGAGGTAGTCTATTCTTAAACTCATTAAAATAATTTTTAATTTTTACAAGAAATAATTCAATAGTAATCAATTCCCAAGATTTATAGGGAATTATAAGATTCTAGATTACCTCATATCTGAAATACATCTATCAAAATTTATGTTATCCCATTGATCCCCATATACACTCTTCATGTAGTTTATTTCTTCACATAGCCATCCTGATCACATTTCCAAATTTGGTGTAGTTGACTAAATAACATAGATGATTGAAACCACATACCCAAATATGTTATGGATCCAAATCGCATATCTAATCCCATTATACAGCTAATTCGACATAGTATATTCATCGATGTGGTTGTTTTTTAGGTGGTTAATTCATTGACATAGTTGATCTCCACGCATCTAATTCTATGATGTAACTAATTAAATATGAAATTATATCACATAGCTCATTGATGTAGATGAGTTCATGACATATCCAAAATCCATTTATCCAATGTACTCACATGTCCTCATATTTATATAATTATCCAAATATCAAAAAACATCAATTTTAATGCATATTAAATCCAATTTATACTAAATATGATTAAAAAATTAATAAACATACATAAAATTGAATTACTATAATTATATAAAGGGTTTTAATTGTGATCATAAAATCATTAACCGGATGGTATATGTTGGAATAACATCAATATTCAGATAGTGATCCTATTATTACAAAAGTTTTTCTAAACAGGTGGTATGGTTATGTAATATGAATTATTATCCACATGATGAGTTATATTTTCTTTTCTAATATATAAATTATTAAAATTGTTGTTGTATTTAGTAAACTCAATAAAAAATATTCTAGTATTTTACTTTGATTGAAGAGGAATTCCCATAAGATGGTGAACAATATCTAAGTGAAGAAAAAATGAAAAATGTTAATGTTTGTTAATTGAATAATAATAATGAAGGAATATATAAGATTGAAGTATGATTTAGAATGGTTTACTAATAGTTATAGATTCTTTCTTATGATTGAAAATAAAAATAAAAGTAGTTGTGTAATGGTGGAATTTACAAAAGCCTCTTCAAAATAGTTAGTTGCTTATTGTGTAAGTGTGGATGATGTAAAAAAGGTTGCGTAAGAGTGAAGTGGAGGAAAATTGCTTGTCTTTGGGTTTTTTGGTGTTTATTTAAGGGAAATTAGATATTAAAAAGGATGTGTAAGGTTTTTTTAGTTTCAATCAAAGTGTTTTATATGTGGACTTTTCATAATTATGTTGTGTAAAACTGAACTAAGGATTTCAAAGGTTGTGTAAGGATGAGAATTATTTTTCATAATGTTAAACCAGTAATTATAAAGGATACATTAGGGTTTTCAGAATGTTACATGATGGTGAGTATTATAATGTAAAGGATATGAAAGAGTTATTCTTGTGTTAGGTAGTGGTGGCTGGAATGATTATTGTAATATGTGACAGTGTAATTTAGGGATTCTAATGCACTTAATTAAACCTATTTTTCATCTACAACGAACTGAACTTATTTCTTATCTTTTTCATTGAACTAATACATGTTTTGATTGAATAACCATCAAATAATCATCCTTAATGGGGATTATTATGTTCTTGATCAAAGATATTGATTACTATTAATAAAGTGATTATTATTTTTATAATATTAAAAATTAGCTATATGGTTATGGGATAATGGAGGAGAATAAATAGGATATGAAGAAAAATAATTTTATGGTTTCTCATATAGATTTTTAATACTATAGAGTTATTTACTATGAAACTTGAAGAGATAGGATGTAAGTAGAAATATATATATGGAGGAGGAGGGAGAAGAATTATGCTATTGTGAGAGGTCTAGTACAGTCATTCCTAAGGAAGACTAAGATATGTATGATATGATTTACATCACATATAGACGAAAAAGTAGAATTTGGAGTATCTATAACATATCTGTTATGATATTAAGAAAAAAATACATTGATATAAATTACTCCGAATGACTCAAAGTCCATCTTTTTTACAATCGATATAAATTAGAATTGATTAATTTGTATCATTTCTATAATTATATCATTACAAGAGTTTCAAACTATCAAGGGACTGATTGTAAAAGGTTTTATTTTATCCCATTTATTCTAATTTTTTATAATTGAATAAAATAGTATGTTCATATGGCATAGAATATAAAAAAAACTTCGGATTATCTATCTCAATGAGTAATAAATATTGTAAATATATATTCCACACTGCTTGGATATGGATTTATGTTCAACTATTTGAATTATGGTAAATACTAGAAAAAAAAGTATTCTGTTTAATATATAAATAAATATTGAATAGCGTGACTTAATAAAATTGTATATTAAATGAAAACAATGACTAAATCCCCCAACCACAACCATGGAACTCTCGATGTGTATATATATATCAAATTAAACACAAAATGTTATATATTATCATGAATCATACATTTCATTTTTATTAGAATAATTATGTGTATAATTTAAACAATCAAAATCTTGCATACCTATATATAATACATGGAACAGATATTGGAAATGATGACATATTTAAAAATCTTCAAAAAAAAATAAGTGTTAGATTCCTTCTAATGTGAAAATAATTCAATACATTAATTGTATAAATGGGCAAGGAATCCCAATGATACATTCCTATGAGTTATAAGATGTTTGGAATGATAAATAAAGATAAACCTAATAATATTCTATGATCTTATTCAATCATAAATTTTAGGCTACACGTAGTAGGGTGACTATAATAGGAATATGTAACCAATGGAAGGGATTTGTGATAATTTATCAAATGAATTTGTAAGGAGATTTTCAAATAAACAATTAAAAAATTATATATAATATATTTTAAATGATTGTTTATATATATATATATAATGAGATAAATGTCAAAGTACACTGTAAACATAGTTATGTGTAGATCATCGATATCTAATAGATATGGTATACTGATTCTTGATTTTAGGGGGTTTGTATTCAGTAAAATTACTTATTGGTTACTTTTTTTAAAAATGACACATAGTCGATAAATCTAATTTATTATAAATTTGAATGGTATTAAACACAAATTCCATTTCATTAACATCTATTCTATGTTGTTTTTAGAACTTTACTCATTGGAATCATAAAATAAAAATTTATCTAAGTTATAAGAAGAAGAATCATAACCACAATGAATTTAATTGTATGCTAATAATTTTTTTGAATTTTTACTCATTGTTATTATAAATCGATTTTTCACCGTACATATGTGTTGAGAAGAAAATTATTGAAAATAAAACAGAATTGGATATGATAAAAGTATATTTTATTGTTCATAACGAAACATGGGTTTCTGCATTAAATGTAATATCATATGATGAAATCATAACTAGACTACCTTGGGACTCTACCTAAGCCAAAAAAAAATATTGTGTATTGGCCCCCTGAATCCTACATTCATTAGGCTATAGATTAGCGACCAACAATAAGATACATCATCACACATATATGGAAGGAATTTCCTTTTGAAAAAATAATTACACATCTCTATATATAATCTCAGTGCATTTTCCCATCACAATTAAATGAATAATGTATATCAAATTCATTTCATGTCATAAAAATCCAAAAAATGATAAAATAACTGCATATCCCATAATATCCTCAATAACTCTAAATATGTAAAATAAAATCTGCCACCACAAACACATATCTTGTGTCCATAGCTGAGGTATAATAACTCTACCATTAAAATTATCTAGATAATCTGAAAATTATTTTAAATAAATTGTTTCTATATAAATACACACAGAAGGTTCATCCTTGGAACTCCAATGTTTTCATGTGCATGAACCATGATAATGTATTGGTGAATTAATTTAACAAAATAAAATCATAAAATAACCATCCCCAATTTAATGTTTTCAATCCAAAAGAATATCATTCCATATAAAAAAGCATCTCCCATAGCATAAAATCTCAGAATTCCCAACATATCCAAGCTATAAATCACGTGATTAAACCATGTCCATACAACCATCCGCCCACAAGGACAAGATTATAATGTATAATGGTTAAATAAATATTAGCCCTCAAAAAATATTATTGTTACTAGGTTTATAGCTATAGGGACTATCCCCACCTCAACCGACCACCCCTATCATATCTCCCTTGTGAAATAATGATTAGGTAAGTATCTACCCACTGAGAATCTTATTGTTTCGGGATATCCAACCATATGGAATCTCTTCACCTCAACCCATCTCTACAATAACAAAATGGTTGTGATGTTATCCACCTATAAGGACTCTCACTATTTCTGTGGGTCCACACATATGCACTCTTCCCACCTCAACATGAATCATTATCATCACATTTCACAAAATACTATTGAACGATCGGCACAACTTCTACATTCTCATCATTATGGGTTATAAATGGATTTTTGCCACATGTTCTATTATTCAACCATATTAACAACATTAATATCATCACTAACCATATAAAATGAATTTTAAGCCCACTATCCATATTTTCTCCCACCTATTCCAACCACACATACAATGTTTTTATGGAATAAAATCAGATCATGTCGTTAAACCAAGTTCCTACCTTAGTATTTCATAAACTAAAAACTAAGGAGTTAATTACAATACCTATAAAATTTTATATACACAGTGAATTCAGAGATTCTAAATCCATTTCATTAATCATCTTATTTAGGAGAAACCTCTTCCAGTTCCATTACATCATCCACCAAATCCTTTTACGTTCATAATTTATTCTAACAACATATTAACAGTTTCTTTAATGGTTTATAAGTGATTCATAAAAAATTCAAAGTAATCAAATAATCCCATGTGTATTAATGTAAATATTAAGAAAATTGAAAAAAAATCACTGGAATGGCTGAAACAAATATGGAAAAACCTCGAGACAAATATGGATTGATCCTTGTAAAATATACACCACACCCTTGAAATTCTCTATATAAACCCATGTCTTCACCAAAATTGAGCATAGCCCCGGTAATAACCAACAAGAAAACTTTGAAACTCACTGCCTCATCACCGAACATCATTAGTCACTAAGGGGAAAACAACATGAAAGTGGCATATCCCCCAAGCCAATGTTTATAAGTACACTCTTCAACCCCTTAATTAATTTCACACACCCTTAATAATATTTTCCACGCAATGTCTCCATTTGTTTTTTCAAATTCTTCATATAATAATAAAAATAAATCATCACTAGAAAATTATTCATATAAATGTATCAATGAACTCAATTTCATTAGATATTTACTTCCTCCATTATTATATATTAACATTCTATAATTATTCCACCTCAATCTAAAAAAAAAAATCTATAATCATATAAAATATTCAAATTAGTTTTCATTATTAATTTTCCATAATTTACAATTTTCCTCTAAAAAATAAACTCATCTAAAAATTATAAACATTTAAATTATTTATATGGAATAGTTTTTTCGTCATTCTCATATTTATAACAACATATTTTTATTTTCAAATTTTAATCTTTATCTAAAATTTCCATAAACTATCTAAACCAAAATATAAAAACTCTTGATAAACTTCCATATATAAATGGATAAGGATCTCAATTTATCTACATTGATTACATGATGATCATAATTCTTCAATCACTACTAATCTTTCATATATTTCCAATATTATTCCACCTTTCTCTCTACTATGACAATCAATTTGAATTAAAATGATTCTTTTCTTTAGAGATAAAATATAATGATACAAATATCCACAATGTTATGATAAATATATTAATTCAAATATCTAATTCCTATATAAAACATTCTATAAAACTTTCAATATTCACCATTTACGTTCCTATTAAAATATCTCATCATTAATTTATTAATTGGAAAATTATTATTATCATTAATTATATAAAATAAATATTATTATTTTCCAATAATATATAAATCCCCATGGAACCACATAAATCATAAAATATATTCTGTTAAAATCAATTATTAAAAATGAATTACGTAAAAAACTAAATAAATAGGGCCCAATAACATAAAAAAATTACCATGAAATATAGGAAACTCAAAACATTAATAAAATTATTCCAAAGGATTAACATCATGTCCCTAATATAATGAAATGATAAAAATATAATTTTAAGGGAAGTAAATTTACAATATTACACTTTAAAACTAAAATTCCAAAATAACATCAATGTTATCATGAACTACAAACATTAATTTTTTAGGTCTCTACATTACACACCCCATTAAAAACATTTCATCATTCAAAAGATGAAACCATATTCATAATGTGAATATAATGTTGTTAAAATTCCCATCAATTTAACATTCATCATTAATAAAAAAATTCCATATAAAATACATAAAGGACATATTAAAATAATTCCACATACTTTACTCACATGTTTTATTCCTTCCTTAATTTTTCTCCACTAATAAAACAGGTTCATAATCAATAACAAAATAAGTCTACCAAATAAAAAATTCTCTCTATAATCCTATATTTCAAAAAAATGCTCAAAAAATTCATATCCACCTCCATGTCGATATCACCCAAATCAATCAGTTTTGAAGAATCAAGATAACACATCTATATCTAGGTCATATAGAGCATGTCATGAATCCACTCTAACAATGATGATAATTCCAAATGACATGATTCATATCAATCTCAAACCAACACCTTAAATTTGTCACAACCCGCCCTCGGGGTCCGTGTCGTGACTACCCCAAGCCCGCCTTCCATAGGCCAGGGGCTGGCGACTAGCACCAAGGCGTAAATCCCGGTAAAAAGGGAAGGCATTGCCTTTGAAAAGTAAACAATCACACAGAGTAAGCAAGCGGAAAGTAAACACTAAACAAAAGCAGAGTTCAACTGAAAGTACGGAAAAGTAAATGGGCCAGTATACAAACCCAAACTGAATGTAAAGTACAACTCAAAAGGGAAAACAGCAACTGAAAAGTAAAAGCCGCTACACCGAGCTGTCCACTGGAAATTCCACCTGAAGGGTGGGTACAGATAGCTCCTCTTCTCCACGGGTCCCGCCGTCTGCTCCGTGCACGTCCCGCCCAGTGGTCCACCTCCGGGTACCGTCCCGCTCTGCATGCCTCAGCTAAGGTCAATGTTGTCCGTCGTCTGCAACCAACACAACGTAGTGCAGGCAAAGCCCGTGCAGGGGTGAGTATAAGCTACTCAGTAGGAACCCCGAGACCCCTGAAGGTCTCCCAAATCCACAAAGGATAAACCACGAAGAAAGGAACAATCACGAAGTAATATCCGACACTGCTTAGGTATATGCCCATACATATACCTAAGTTATCAATTTCAAATACGCTCCAACCTCCGAGCCCAAGTACAACTCAGTCCACACAGGAAAGTAAACGTATTCCACACAGGAAAGCAAAACGTAATCCACACAGGATTGCACAACACAATCCACACAGGAAAGCAAAAGGATTCAGCTCACACAGGTATACTTATTCAAAGGACGATAAAGATGATCATTGATCCATCTAAGTCTTCGGACCCACGAAGGATCGATAGGTAACTAACCCCCGCAAAGACCCACACAGGATCGGGCCCACACAGGACCTGTAGGCGCTGGTTCACACAGGACCGCTGAGCGCAAGGACCCACACAGGATCGGACCCACACAGGATCGGGCCCACACAGGACCTGTAGCACTGATCCACGTAGGATCGCTGAGTGCTGTAGTCGTCGTCGTCGAATCCACACAGGATCCCTGTACTATCGTCGTCGCAGTCACAGTAGCAGTAGTAGCAGTAGTAGTCACAGTCGCGGCCAGCACTAGGGTTCCCGCACACAGCAAGCTCGTTCGGAGGGTCCGCTCCACGAGCCGAGAGGCTGATACATCAACTGTCACAAAGTCCAGAGTTGATGTATCCAAAAGTTCCGTATCGTCAACAGGAACTCAACGCAACAGACGGCGCGTCGATCGGACGCCCGGTCTGAGAGTTACTGGCATTTTCGTCCCCGGGGCCCGGTTGGTTTTTAAGGCAAAACCAACCCGACCGTACTCCACCTGCGTCCAAACCTCGGGCGGAGTATGCCAAAAGATCTGTCTCACATAGAAGAATTCAATGAAACAGAGGGCGCGTCAATCGGACGCCCGGTCTGTTTTCTATTGGCCTTTCCGTCTCACACCCACCCTGGGAAACTTCCCAGGAGGTCACCCATCCTGATCACTACTCTAGACCAAGCACGCTTAACTACGAAGTTTTAACCACGTAGGCTCCCGAAAAGGAAGGTGCACCTTGAGTATAGTATACCGAAACGACCGTCTCGATCCAAGGATCGCGTTGCCGCTGACGGCGTGTCGTTCGGAGGCCCGAAGCTCAAGTTATGAGCATTTGAATGAAATCGATTCGAAAACGGGGGGTCCGGGTCCGGGCCAACCCGACCCGATCCCCCCTGGGTCGGCCCGAATCGGGTCGACCCGACCTGGGTCCGACACGGCCCGGCCGGCGGCGCGGCGCGGCGGCGCGGTCCGGCACGGCGGCGCGGCCCGGCCGGCGGCGGCACGGCCTGGGCACCGCTCGGGTGCCACGCGCGGGGGGCATGGCCCCCACCCCTCTTCGCTGGCGGCGCGGCTGAAAGCCGCGCCTTTGGTGAAACCGGCCCCCCTCGTGGGGGCCTTCCTCTGGGAAAAACGGGGGGCCGCCTGCCCCCCTTTATGAAACCGGCCCCCCCTTAATAATGGGGGGGCAATTAACCTGGCCGGGGGAAATTAATTCCCCCGGTCTTTCTCCTTCCGGCCGGCCCACCTGGCCGGACGGTTTTTCTTCAACGGGACCGGAAAACCGGTCCCCTTTCCGGCTTCTGACGCCGGCGGCCCGGCGAGCCGCCGGTCCTCTCGTCCCGCCACGGCCCGGAACCGGCCGCGGTGTTCGTTGTCCGGCGCGGTGCGACGGCACCGCACCCCTCCGCCGCGGCCCCGCTCCGGCCGCGGCGCCTTCGGTTTTCTTCGACGCGGCGCGACGACGTCGCATTCATGATGATCCTTCCACGGCGCGACGCGACGGCGCCGCGCAATTTAATCGGGCGAATAACCGCGTGGTGCGACGGCACCACGCCACCTTGTTTCATCCGCAATATAAAACATCAAGAACGAAGGAGGGGGTTCGGCCGTGTTCATGCGGTCCGGCCCCCTCACGTTAAACAATATCACATATTTAAAAATCCGCACATTAGTCATGCTAGAACCACGAACAAGGATAAATAAACAAACAAATAACAACAACCCCTACCTTGAAAAATTGACATCGTACGTCGGTTATCGCGGAGAAAGGCGTCGCGGCTTCGGACGTAGATTCCGTGGACGTCGGGGTGCGTCTGAGGAGAAAACGACGTCTCTTCACTTGTCGCTATGACAAAGAAGGGAGGTACGATGTCGTTGGCGATGATCACCACGGTCGGCGACTTCTCCCTTGTCGAGGAGAAAGATGAAGACGGAAGAATCCGGGACGCCGAGTCTCGAAGGTCGTGGGATCGATGTTCTTTGTCGGAGAAGAACCGTTCTTCACGTTCTTTGTCGAAGACGAAGAAGATCTTCAATTCCCTTAACGATTCTCCCAATCCTCTCAAGTAACCAAGGAACTAACCCAAAAATAAATTAAGCTTACACTTAATTTATTAACACAACCCAACCTTTGAAATTCAAGAGTTTGAATTTCAAAAACTCAAAATTAAACTCACTTATTAATTATACATGAGTTGTATAATTAATTAAATGTTAAGTTGACAAGCCTTTAAGAGGGAGAGAGGGGAGTTAGGGAATTTGAAAAGGTGGGGCTCGGGTGGGCCCCTCCTCACCTTAATCCTCTCTTAAGTGGTTAAACCACCCAACTTCCAACAAAAGTTTATAACCACATTAAAGATATAAAATAAATATTGTATAACAAATTTATTTTACTCTTCATTTCATCCAGAAAATTAAACATCTCCTCCTAGGCAAACGCAACTTCGAAAAAGGTCTCTTTAAGCGAAAATTGGCGCTGCGAGTTCATCGGTGCCCTCATATTTCAATTCCGAGCACCGGATCAAAAGTTAGGAATTCCCGCTCGTTCGTTCACTGAACGTACCCGAGCCAAAATTCAGAAATTGATTCCGGGCACTCCGGGCCTCGGAATCAGGTGCCGTAGGAAACCGCGCTCTTGTAAAATTCTAAAGAAAATTAAGAAAAAATTTCCCTTGAATTTTACGGGTCTTTACATTACTCCCACCTCAGGGATTTACGTCCCCGTAAAGATACATCAAAAACTAGGGAAACAAATGAGGGTACTGAGCATGCATCTGAGCCTCCCTCTCCCATGTGCTCTCCTGGAGATTCCCGTGCTGCCATCTGATGCGCACAAGAGGAATCGATCGCCCACGCAGGACCCGCTCCTGTCGATCCTCTATATCCACCGGGACCTCCGTAAAAGTCGCCCCATCGTCAACGTCAAGCTCCCCATGGTCAATGATGTGCGTCGGGTCGTGCACGTATCTCCTCAACTGGGATACGTGGAAGACGTCGTGCACCCGGTGCAACTGAGGTGGCAGAGCCAGGCGATAAGCCACCTCGCCAACCCTGCTGAGGACCTGGAAGGGTCCGATGAAGCGCGGAGATAACTTGCTGCCTCGGCCAAATCTCCGAATACCACGTCGAGGTGAGACCCGCAAGAAGACGTGGTCGCCATCCTCGAACTCAAGTGGCCTCCGCCTCCTGTCAGCATACGACTTCTGTCGGCTCTGAGCTGTACTCATCCGCTCCTGGATGACCTGGACCTTCTCTGTCGTGGCCTGGACCATCTCCGGTCCCACCAGAGCTGCAAGATTTCTTCTTTGCCGATAAGAGAAATCTGGTTCCATCCCCTGGATGAACCACATTCTTTACCTAAAACAGTCAATCCTAACATGGATGATACTAATCCATACAAAGGATGACGTCGTAAGGCCTCGACGCTACTACTAAGAGATTCAACCGTTACTCTCGCCTCCAAGGGTTGAGTCACACTGTCGGCATCAGTGTGTGGTAACTGGGTCTCCTCCGGTAGATGTCTCACAAGTGAGGGTCAAGTCAACAGCCAAAACTGGAACCTCTTAGTAACATCACGAAAGAGGACAGGAACGAAAATATCACAAAGGTATGCGTCTTTTATTATTGCAGCTCATAATACAAGACGCTACACAAATGCAACAAGGAACCAAAAGTACAAAGAATGTATCCACTAGTTCTGCTCCTGTCCATCGGCTCCCAGAGCTCCATGATCGAAGGCCTCGGTTGCCTGAAGTTGAGCTCTCTCATCTTCACCTACTCCCTGTGGTCGGGGTGGACCTCATGGTGGTGGTGGTGGAAGAGCCTCAAAGCGTCGCCCACCACCGGCTGCTCGTCCAGCTCCGCTGCCTCGTCCGCCTCCTCCCTGCGGACCTCCACGGTCGAACCTCTGCCTCTGCCTAGGTGGTTCCTCAACCGTCTGATGCTCCTCTGCATGGCGGGTCGGGCAGTCACGAGCCATGTGGCCTTGCCCGCCGCATGCGTAGCACTGTCTTCCACTTGAAAGACTGGCTCCGCGCTGTGTGCCCCGCACTGCTGAGCCTGTGTCCTGAGGTCGTCTGCCCGAAGGTCTGGTCTTCCTGGACCCCTGAGTCATCCGCCGACTGCCAGCTGCAGATGACTCTGCCACGTGCCGCCCTGCGGTGGGTCGCTGTGCTGGTGTAGACTCAGCAAGGAATCTCTCGATCAGAAGGGCCCGCTCCAGTACTCCTGTCTGAGTCGGTATGCTGAGGGAGATCAGCGATGCCCTGATCTCGTGTCTCAAACCCTGCTCGAAGGTCCGGGCCCGGAAGAATGGGTCTCGTACCATGTCGGTCGAGTAGCGCGAGAGATCGGTAAATATCGCCGAGTACTGAGCGACCGTCATGCTGCCCTGCCGCAGCTGTAGAAGCTCCTGGATACGCACCGCACGAAGGGTGGCTGGGACGAACTCCGAGCGGAAGAGGCTCTCAAAGTCCGTCCAAAGAAGAGATGCCTCATCGTGCACCTGGAGCATCAAGCTCCACCATCGTCCTACTGCTGCGTGTAGTAGGCTCGCAGCGAGGATCACCATGAGGTCTGCTGGTGTCCTCACTAGCCTAAACACACGTACCACTGCCTCCAGCCAGTCCTTGGCTGCCTGGGGATTCGTCTCCCCGCGAAACCTGGGTGGTCGCTGGCGCTGAAACTCATGCAGTGCGCTGAGGCGACGTGCATCGTCACCGGTTGGCGCTGGAAGCATCGGGGGCTCGGCGGGTAGAACTACCGCCGGTGCCACTTCTGACAAAGGGCCCTGCACCGAAGCCTCATCGCTCGGTGGGCTGTCGTCACACTCGACTCTCGGAACCCTAGCTGGCTGCCGTCGTGGGGCCATCCTGAATAGGAAACAGGTGCGCCACGGTCAAACAGTATACCTGATGAGCTGATATATAAGTAATCACAAAGAAAACTTTAAAACACACACACAATCAATGTTTTCGTGCATTAAGTCGTAAATCAGAAGTCAGGGTCCTGGTGTACGGATACGTCGGCCGCCGCACCAACACTGGACTCCCTGGACTGATAACCACACTCAATACGCTAAACATTATTGCTTCACATAGAAAAGATCAGAGTTCGCGGTAGAACCGAACTCCTCTGATACCAATTTCTCACGACCCGCCCTCGGGGTCCGTGCCGTGACTACCCCTAGCCCGCCTTCCATAGGCCAGGGGCTGGCGACTAGCACCAAGGCGTAAATCCCGGTAAAAAGGGAAGGCATTGCCTTTGAAAAGTAAACAATCACACAGAGTAAGCAAGCAGAAAGTAAACACTAAACAAAAGCAGAGTTCAACTGAAAGTGCGGAAAAGTAAATGGGCCAGTATACATACCCAAACTGAAAGTAAAGTACAACTCGAAAGGGAAAACAGAAACTGAAAAGTAAAAGCCGCTACACCGAGCTGTCCACTGGAAATTCCACCTGAAGGGTGGGTACAGATAGCTCCTCTGCTCCACGGGTCCCGCCGTCTGCTCCGTGCACGTCCCGCCCAGTGGTCCACCTCCGGGTACCGTCCCGCTCTGCAAGCATCAGCTAAGGTCAATGCTGTCCGTCGTCTGCAACCAACACAACGTAGTGCGGGCAAAGCCCGTGCAGGGGTGAGTATAAGCTACTCAGTAGGGACCCCGAGACCCCTGAAGGTCTCTCAAATCCACAAAGGATAAACCACGAAGAAAGGAACAATCACGAAGTAATATCCGACACTGCTTAGGTATATGCCCATACATATACCTAAGTTATCAATTTCAAATACGCTCCAACTTCCGAGCCCAAGTACAACTCAGTCCACACAGGAAAGTAAACGTATTCCACACAGGAAAGCAAAACGTAATCCACACAGGATTGCACAACACAATCCACACAGGAAAGCAAAAGGATTCAGCTCACACAGGTATACTTATTCAAAGGACGATAAAGATGATCACTGATCCATCTAAGTCTTCGGACCCACGAAGGATCGATAGGTAACTAACCCCCGCAAAGACCCACACAGGATCGGGCCCACACAGGAACTGTAGGCGCTGGTTCACACAGGACCGCTGAGCGCAAGGACCCACACAGGATTGGACCCACACAGGATCGGGTCCACACAGGACCTGTAGCACTGATCCACGTAGAATCGCTGAGTGCTGTAGTCGTCGTCGTCGAATCCACACAGGATCTCTGTACTATCATCGTCGCAGTCACAGTAGCAGTAGTAACAGTAGTAGTCACAGTAGCGGCCAGCACTAGGGTTCCCGCACACAGCAAGCTCGTTCGGAGGGTCCGCTCCACGAGCCGAGAGGCTGATACATCAACTGTCACAAAGTCCAGAGTTGATGTATCCAAAAGTTCCGTATCGTCAACAGGAACTCAACGCAACAGACAGCGCGTCGATCGGACGCCCGGTCTGAGAGTTATTGGCATTTTCGTCCCCGGGGCCCGGTTGGTTTTTAAGGCAAAACCAACCCGACCGTACTCCACCTGTGTCCAAACCTCGGGCGGAGTATGCCAAAAGATCCGTCTCACTTAGAAGAATTCAACGAAATAGACGGCGCGTCAATCGGATGCCCGGTCTGTTAACTATTGGCCTTTCCGTCACACACCCACCATGGGAAACTTCCCAGGAGGTCACCCATCCTGATCACTACTCTAGGCCAAGCACGCTTAACTACGAAGTTTTAACCACGTAGGCTCCCGAAAAGGAAGGTGCACCTTGAGTATAGTATACCGAAACGACCGTCTCGATCCAAGGATCGCGTTGCCGCTGACGGCGTGTCGTTCGGAGGCCCGAAGCTCAAGTTATGAGCATTTGAACGAAATCGATTCGAAAACGGGGGGTCCGGGTCCGGGCCGACCCGGCCCGATCCCCCCTGGGTCGGCCCGAACCGGGTCGACCTGACCTGGGTCCGACCTGGCCCGGCCGGCGGCGCGGCGCGGCGCGGCGGCGCAGTCCGGCACGGCGGCGCGGCCCGGACGGCGGCGGCACGGCCTGGGCGCCGCTCGGGTGCCACGCGCGGGGGGCATGGCCCCCGCCCCTCTTCGCTGGCGGCGCGGCTGAAAGTCGCGCCTTTGGTGAAACCGGCCCCCCTCGTGGGGGCCTGCCTCTGAGAAAAACAGGGGGCCGCCTGCCCCCCTTTATGAAACCGGCCCCCCGTTAATAATGGGGGGGCAATTAACCTGGCCAGGGGAAATTAATTCCCCCGGTCTTTATCCTTCCGGCCGGCCCACCTGGCCGGACGGTTTTTCTTCAACGGGACCGGAAAACCGGTCCCCTTTCCGGCTTCCGACGCCGGCGGCCCGGCGAGCCGCCGGTCCTCTCGTCCCGCCGCGGCCCGGAACCGGCCGCGGTGTTCGTTGTCAGGCGCGGTGCGACGGCACCGCACCCCTCCGCCGCAGCCCCGCTCCGGCCGCGGCGCCTTCGGTTTTCTTCGACGCGGCGCGACGGCGTCGCGTTCATGATGATCCTTCCACGGCGCGGCGCGACGGCGCCGCGCAATTTAATCGGGCGAATAACCGCGTGGTGTGACGGCACCACACCACCTTGTTTCATCCGCAATATAAAACATCAAGAACGAAGGAGGGGGTTCGGCCGTGTTCATGCGGTCTGGCCCCCTCACGTTAAACAATATCACATATTTAAAAATCCGCACATTAGTCATGCTAGAACCACGAACAAGGATAAATAAACAAACAAATAACAACAACCCCTACCTTGAAAAATTGACATCGTACGTCGGTTATCGCGGAGAAAGGCGTCGCGGCTTCGGACGTAGATTCCGTGGACATCGGGGTGCGTCTGAGGAGAAAACGACGTCTCTTCACTTGTCGCTATGACAAAGAAGGGAGGTACGTTGTCGTTGGCGATGATCACCACGGTCGGCGACTTCTCCCTTGTCGAGGAGAAAGATGAAGACGGAAGAATCCGGGACGCCGAGTCTCGAAGGTCGTGGGATCGATGTTCTTTGTCGGAGAAGAACCGTTCTTCACGTTCTTTGTCGAAGACGAAGAAGATCTTCAAGTCCCTCAACGATTCTCCCAATCCTCTCATGTAACCAAGGAACTAACCCAAAAATAAATTAAGCTTACACTTAATTTATTAACACAACCCAACCTTTGAAATTCAAGAGTTTGAATTTCAAAAACTCAAAATTAAACTCACTTATTAATTATACATGAGTTGTATAATTAATCAAATGTTAAGTTGACAAGCCTTTAAGAGGGAGAGAGGGGAGTTAGGGAATTTGAAATGGTGGGGCTCGGGTGGGCCCCTCCTCACCTTAATCCTCTCTTAGGTGGTTAAACCACCCAACTTCCAACAAAAGATTATAACCACATTAAAGATATAAAATAAATATTGTATAACAAATTTATTTTACTCTTCATTTCATCCAGAAAATTAAACATCTCCTCCTAGGCAAACGCAACTTCGGAAAAGGTCTCTTTAAGCGAAAATCGGCGCTGCGAGTTCATCGGTGCCCTCGGATTTCAATTCCGAGCACCGGATCAAAAGTTAGGAATTCCCGCTCGTTCGTTCACTGAACGTACCCGAGCCAAACTTGAGAAATTGATTCCGGGCACTCCGGGCCTTGGAATCAGGTGCCGTAGGAAACCGCGCTCTTGTAAAATTCTAAAGAAAATTAAGAAAAAATTTCCCTTGAATTTTACGAGTCTTTACAAAATTGGCAAATGAATATATGTGAAAGCATATTTCCCTTATCAAATCATAATAACACATGTTAAGGGAAAATTTTTAAAAACAAATAGATTCCCAAAGAAAACCCAGATGGTCTCCTCCTCTGATTCATAGAAGAATTCATTTTTTACTCTTTGCGGTCCTTGTGCAATCCAAAATAACTAGAAACCACTGTAATATATAATAAACAAGATATTTCCAAACTATAGAATCAATTAAAACCTCAACAAAACATTTTAATGAATGAAATGGTCATCTATATAATTCCTTGTAAGAATCCATTCCAATGGAAGAATGATAAATATTATTATAAAACATTCTAGTGGTAAATGATCCTCCCATGATCCTTCAATGTTTAAGATTATTTCCCTTGAAATATCCACCAATGATTAAAATGTGAGCTTAGTATAACCATTATTTGGTGGATAAAAGGTAGTGATAATGCATAAAATGTAGTAAAATCACTCTTCAAACCTCTCCACATCCACAACATAAACCAAGAATATTGATTAGATGTTATCATCCTCATAAATCTAATAAGATTCAAAAACTCCATCATATAAATTTCTACTAAAATATATCAGGATATCAATTATTAATCCGTAATAAATGATATGAATTCTTCAATCAATCCATGATAACAAAATTTGAATCAAAACCCCTGAGAGAACTGGTTAATCCTATAACAACGTCTATTGAAATTTCCCCCCACATAAATTCGGGATCATTCAATGAATGCAATAATCTTGAAAGAATTCGTTGTTCATAATTCACTTACTGAAATACAAGACACTGAGATAAAATGATATCGAATGATTTATCTATACCAAGACACCAAAATACCTCTTTAAATTTTGATACATACTTATAGTACCTATATTTTCTACTAAATATAAACAATGAAACTTTCTCAAAGTTGATTCTTACAAAATTTTTGTAACAAATAAATTCCCCTAAAACAAAACATAATGATATTAATCCTCTTCCCATCCATTAAAAGAAACTCAATAAACTCTTTTCATTCTCTTCAACATCACCATAGAGTGTCCCAAATAAGACTCATCCAACATTAAACCAATAAATATTTTCACAACATTTGATTAATTCATTCTTACTTTTCAATCTAATCAGGATTAATGTGACGAGATTCCAAATGAAATGTCAATTTTTATTCATTCCACTGTCATCTACTAAGATACATCACTATTTAACTTTCAAATCAAGTCACCAGCCTATGTATTCCACCTTTTTGAGGTATTTATGATCTCGAATTTGTAATATATTTGAAATTTCACAAATATTTTTGTGTAAATTCAAATACTAATAGAAAATGATATAACCCAAACTCTTATAATCCAAAAAACATAAATTTTCCACTGAGAATGTAATACCTTATTAACATAATTTGAAACACCATATCAATAATATCATAATAATGACAAGATAGTTATGTTCATGGGGACATAAATTTATATACCAATAAGGAATGGAATACCTTAAAACCTTGATGAGATTAATTGCAATACACCTCATCAGAAACACCCTATTTATGTAACGTTTAAACTAGATAACTCAATATATTATCATTAAAAATTCCATAACTCAGTTTCAAAAATTCTATTAAAGTAAAATAAATATGTTTATTAGTCAGGGATAATAATGGTATCTCAATTTGTGAAATTTTAAGTATTAACCTCCTCCAAAGACCAGCTAAGCCTAAGAAAAATTATTCTTCCGAAATAATCTTTTACAAGTTCCATGTAATAACATCGTCAATCATTATTTTATTCAATACTAAACCATGCTATGAAATGAAATAACCCAGAAAATGAATTACTCCTTTCTAGAATTAAAACTTAAACAACTGCCCAAAAAATTGATGTACCTTAAGAAACTCCAACACCAACTTAAGATGATATTCTTGTGTCTTAAAAATGTTTAGGTAACCCAATATATAATTAATTAATAAATTTAAAAACAATCCAGATAAGTTTCAAACTCGTGATTTATTAGACTCATAGACACAGCTAATGAATTTATAACTCCAAAAGGCATCTTCATAAATTCAAAATTAACATATTTCCATTGAAAGGTTGTGTAAGGGATGTATCTTCATTGACCGATCATTTAGGGATATCTATGTCATAAATTGATCTAAAAAAACATTCCCATTCTAAATGATCAAAAAAAAACAACCTATCCTCATAATAGTATTGTGAATCTTCATATTCTCCTAATATAACTATATATAATCTACATATAACCCCCAAGATTAAATTTTCCTTATTTTTTTATAAATAATAGAGTACTACATGGTTATAGCCTAATCTACAAAAAACATTTCTATAATAAATCATCCATATATATATTCAAATACAAAAGCTTTCGTAGAACCATATGATAAGAATTCATTCCAATAATAGAAAAACATAACTATAACTCGATATTAGACTCAGAATCTCTCTATAAAGGTAGGATTATAAATTCATATGGAAGAACCTCCACATAATCTCTCAGGGATCTATAAAACTCCACCATTTTCACCAGATAAACAATTATTTCATATTTACAAGATATGATGTAATACCCAATAGTTTAAAGCACCTCTACTAAAATAAAATATTATCTATTACCAATGAACATGATATGATCTAAATCCATGGTAGAGAATATAATCCTTCATCGGTACCAATTAAAATGATATGGTACAGAGTAAAACCAACACATCATTTGGATACATACAAAACATGATTATCTTCCATGAAAATTAGTAATTTCCCATAACTAGATTAGAATAAGACACCTCAAGCAACCTTTTCTATCCTACTACTATATTATAAAACTTTATCGGCCATCTCGACTAGGATTTCTAATAGATAAACTGAATAATGGGTGATAAATGAATGTGTATCACCAATGTCAATCAAAACAAAAGAAAGAGTGAATTAAATTCATGTCATAACTCAAACGAAACATAAACTTTATACCACTATAACTTTTTATCTTTGATTTATCTTCTCTCAAATACTCATCATCATCATCTGTACTACCAAATGTTTTGTCTTATCTTGTCAAATTTAGATACAGGGGGATGAAAGGTTCCTATTTGTTTTTCTCCCCACACCAACCTATATTGGTGGTCCCAAAGTTTGTCTTCCGTACCACTCTTATAGAATCTATAACATAGGATGATGATAAAAGGTTTTCTATCAGTAACAACACTCTACTCAAAACAACATTAGAAATAATAAAAATAAGTGCATAAAGACTAGTGATGGTTCATACCTCTGTATTAGATTCATTTAATTTCATGATTCCTATAAAATGGTTATTTAGTACCCAAAATTGATAAATAGGATTGCATTGGTAGGAGATTCTAATGGTTTCACCTAAACATACATTGATTTAAAATGTTACACCCCTATCCCAGTAGACAATAAATCTGATTCCATGAGCAATGTCACCACATGACCTTAGGGGCGCCTCTCCGTATGTCATAGGTTGTCGACTAACCTCAAGAGACAAATAGTACACATGGGGAGACTATATCCTCATTATAATAGTAATCCATAATAGATAAAATACAATGTAAGGGAATAAATTAAACCATGATCATGTATTACCAACATTTCCTATAACTGTATACAATCCCACAAACAAATGATATTGTATGGCATTTCACGCATTTCAGGTGTAAGGAGACCTCTAAATAACGACAAGCTAAAGAATACCCAAATCGAGCCCCCACATCATGTCTGGTTCCCTTCTCCATGAACATCCCAAACCCAACTCAACCATCTAGTAGAGATCATTAGTTTGACTACCCAACTCATGCATTATATAACACTTATCGGAATCCTCAATCCAGTTAATCCCAACCCATTCATACTTGGGGGGAATACAAAATCAATATGCCTCCCCAACATGTATATGATATTGGTGGGTCTAGAGCACAAATCTAACCCAACCCATGGTCGTAGATCCCCATTAATACCCCAAAACCACCAATCCATGTGCATTGTCTTATTTAACCATTTAGCATATATAACATTTACAAAACATATCTCAACAAACACATTGACCATTTACAAACCATGTCTCTTTGATCCTACTTACCATTCACAATTCATTAATCATTAATCACATTTTCCATTCACAAGACATTGTTTGAATGATTAATATACCATAATCATTGCATTAACCCATTTCATACACTTTCCATTCACATTCCTTAACCCTTTATTCACCTGAAAATTTCAAATTATACCAATCACCTCTGTTATTCATGTCCACAACATGGATCAAACATCATTAATTCAATTTATCAAATAATGTTAACATGAAAATATAACTTCAATGGGCCTATCTAATAACAGTTCATTTTTACACTTAATATATCAATTTCATGTTCAAGACGTGGGTCACCCCATGGGTGTACCTTAAACCCTTAAATTCAACATCAATGTTTCCAATGAGGATAATGAGGGGTTAAATTCATCATTTCCTCCAAGGGAAACAGCAATGGATAAGACCAAAACACATAATCATGACCACAGGAACATAAGAAATCAAAAATACTCAGGGATATAACTTTTAGTCCTCTTAACATGATTTCATAGACAAACACACACTCAGCCTTAGTCTTTGAAAAACCAACCTTTATTCCCCATCATCGAATCCTCTAGAAAAAGAGGGTTTTAGGGATTCAAAAGAACAGGAATGGTTGAATGATACCTAATGAAAAAAATATAAATAATAAGAGTGTTATAATAACTCATATTTTCGATCCACACCCAAATACACTCCAAATGGAATAGAAATGAGGGAGATCAATAATTAGGATGTTTGGGAGGAATGTTTCATCACCATACTCTATTTTAGGAAAAATAAAGAGAAAATTATAGTGAAGAAACATAAATACCAATGGCGGAAATGGTAAAAACCAACATTTTTAATGATGCACACTATTTGGTTGCACAATTGGCCAACCTATACGCAAACAATGTGCATCCCTCTGTCCTTGATGGGATCGGTTGCATGGTTTATGGGATATCCCGCACGATTATAAAAACCATTTTATTACCATAATGGATGGATCTATCCCATCATACATGGATTGGCCTTCCCCAATTCATGGTTTCATAAACTGGGAACCTTACCTACCTGAAAGAATTATTAGGGATCACAATTACTACTAACTATTTTCCAAACATGAAACATGCAATAGATGTCAAATTTTGCTACATATTTGTGTCTCGAACCCCTAGAGCACCCCTCATGACTCCTCATATACTTGCTAAATATTTCATGAGCCAACTTAAATGGTTATAAACCAAAACATAAACATGAGTGTACCTAAAAGAAATTTTGGGATCTTATAACCTCCCCACATTATAAAAGAAATACTCAAGATGCACTCTCAACCATCACTAAACCTCCAAGGTAAAATGACCGGGCCATTGAGCTTCATATTCATCTCCCTCTCCAATGTCTCATCTTAAATGTTTATATGCTACCATAACACTCGAACCAATGACATAATCATTCCCCACAAGTCTTTCTCACTATGGTCCAAAATCTATAACACACCCATGTAAATGGGCACTAACCTACCATATTTCTGAATACAACAATTCCCCAATCATTGAGACACCCTAAGGAACACACTATCACCCACCGTAAACTCCATAAGAGGATGAATTCAATCCTCCTATGACTTTTTTCTACTATGAGCTATGGATATACATTTCAAAATCAATTGAACATTCTGCTAAGTTTCATGTACGACACTCGATCTATGAAACTCTTATTCACCATCCTCTATCCATCATAACGTAGATCTACGATGCCTACCATAGAGATCCTCATATGGTTTTACTTAATTTTTATCCTGATATGTATTTTTATTTGAAAAATAAATATGTGGAATGTTCTTCTCCCAAGATCCACAAAAGTCTAGGACACTTTGCCTAAAAAGTTCCTCCAACACCTGAATATTACACATCAACTACCCACATATATACTGGTGAAAATCCATGCTAGAGAACGCATGGGTTACCAGTGCCTTCTATAACACCTTCTAATAACATGATCTAGAACCCAGATCATGATTTGAGACTATAGTCTATGGAAACACAATGTAACTGCACTATCTCTCGAATTTACAACTCACCCAACTGATCGACGGTGAAGGTATCCAATATCGGTAAGAAATGTGAATCCATGGTCAACCGATCCATGACTACCCATATCACATCATTATTCTAAGGTATCTTTATAATAAATACAATAAAAAATAAATTGTAATTTTATCCCACATTCATTTCTTGTTGGGAAATGTCGATAAAAAATAACCTAGTCACTAATGTGTCTCCTTTTCCTACAGATTGGTGTAGCATCGCATCACGAAACCCACAACCTCATTCTTTTTCCTTGGCCACTAATATTTTATATATAGGTCATGATACATTTTGGTTAAACCAGTATGCACCACCCACTTCAAGTCATATAACTCATGCATCAACTCTTACTACATACAATTAGGAATGAAAACTCATCTGTCAACATTAATGATCTCATCGTCATCATCATTCTGATTGAAAGGTTCCTCTCCACCTACAAGAATTTTCCTCAATGCCAAATACCTCAGATCCCCATATTTCCTCTCCTTGGTCAGGATAATAAATGTGGAATCAACTACCAAGGATGTAAGGGACATCTTCTCTAAAATATCCTAAACTTCTATATGTATCTTAGAAAATAACACCATCATCCTTTACTCAGAATAGGACTCCCGAACCACTTGAGTTTAGGTTTTCTAACTCAAAGAATTTGCAACATAATTTTCCTTCCCTTGCATGTAAACCAACTTAAAATCAAAAGACTATATATTATCCCCCATACTTCAATACAAATGGTTAGAATAACACTGGGAGAAGATGTATTGAAGGTTCTTAGGATTGGTATTCATGATTAACCATTCTACAAACAAGTAATTGGGCCAACACGATTAATCATAAAACACTATGGCTAACTCAAGATCATGTATAGGGTATTTCCATTCATGATTCCTAAACTATCATGACCCATACAATGAAACCCAATCATTATGCATCAACACTTCCACAATACCAATAGAAGACACATCAAAAAATAATGTATACCCCTTACCAATCTAGGGTAGGATCAATGTTGGAGTGGTAGTCAACCAATTATTTGACTCTTGGAATGAATCCTCACATTCCCTAGACCCTTACAACTTGAAACCCGTCATAGTAAAGCCCAACATTGGTGTTGAAAATTTTGAAATGTCTTTGAGGAACCTCTGATAAAAACTCACTTATCATAGAAAACCTTGGACAACAAAAACATTTTGGGGATGCTCTAAGGATCCAACTACTCATACTTTCAATGGGTCCACTGAAAAACATTCCTCATTGGGCATAGACCCCCATAAATGTACCATTTAAATCCACATGTGACACTTAGGTAACATGGAATATATCCTACACTCTCTTAGTGTACTCAAGATGATGTCAAGATGTGTAGCATAAAAATCATGTGTTTGGAGTACAAGATGATGCCCTCCACAAAAACTGCTACAAATTGATCCAAGAATGGGTGAATGGTATGTTTCATCAAATCTGTATGCAATATTGGTGTGTTAGTCGACCTGAATATAATAAAAAAACTCATAAAAAGTATACCTAACCATGAAGGCAGTCCATGTTATATAAGAAGGTATCAACCTCATCTAATAATGCACTGATCTAAAACCAATTTTGGAGAAATCGGAGGAACCTGTAAGCTGGAAAAAAAGATCATTGGTCCATTGAAGAGGGTATCGAGTCTAAACAATCATCTGATTTAGCCTCCAATTATGAACATATAATTGTAATGTATCGTCGGTCTTCTTATCAAACAAAACTAGAGACCCCCAAACTGACATACACTGATGAATAAAACCTTTATTCTCTAATTTATCCAACAAAACTTTATGTTCTTGGAGTTATATTAGTTCCATTTTATATGGTCGAATTTAAACCATTTTTTCCTTAGGAATAAAATCAATCCTGAAGTCAAAATCTCTCTCATGTGGAATCCCTAAAAAGTCCTTATGAAAAAAATCCTGAAACTGATCCACCATAAGAGGGAAGAAAAGATTTTCTACTCCTTCATCATTATGCACGAGGCATGCCACTTGGGCTTCGACCTCTCCCAACTACTAAAAAACTAAACCAGAATAGTCTTCCTAGATATCCCGCTATCCATGGTGGATATAAGTATCTCCCTTAGGAGATGTGAACATTTCACAATGTCAGTAATAGTAAATATGGGCTTGATACATGAAAAATCAATCCGTCCCCAATATCATATCAAACCCTAATATCTTGATCATAAACAAGTCCCACAAGAATTCTTACCCACCAACCTCACGACGACACTCCCCGCATCACCAGATGTTATCTTAACATACCACAAAAGGATATCAATTGATATTAACCAACTTATATACACCACCGCTAGGCCCAACACACTAAAAAACGTAGAAGATATAAAAGAATGAGAGGAACATATATCAAATAATGACCTATAAGTCATGGAAACTATAAGAATCATACCTCAACCTCATGATTTTATATCCCCGCCAACACTTGGTGATGGATGAATGTCATGGATTTGACCTGTCCCTCTACCATGTACCCTGGTCTGAGTTATTAGTGTTATAATAACCTTTTGATCTGGATTCCCTTATCCTAGAGAACCACAACAACCACATTGATTTCTATGGCCAGAAGAACTCCAAATTCCATCTTGATATAGGGTGGTCAACCCCCTACCTACTCTATGGACCTACATTAATTTTCCATCACTACCCACCTACTGGGGTTTCTATATAACCTCTACACATGCCCCATCCTACCGCACACTCAGCACTCAACTATTAGTTAGGGAAACTGACCATTCATGTGCCCCAACCTTCCACACTGATAACAAGGTTCATGGTCACTACCATGGGGAGTATAATCTTTCTCCTAGGTACTATATCGACCATCTCTCGGGTTAAAACCTTAATGATGGCAATACTTACTATAGGAAGATGCACCACCAGATCACCCAAATAAAAACATATGTTCACCATAGGAAGCCTCCTTGAGGTTCACTTATGAAATAAGGGCTTGATCCACCTCCTAGTAAAACCTATATAAATGAAATATATTCAACTAAGACTTGATCTCATGTCTATGTCCATCCTGGAATCATCTAACTGTAGCTGACACATCCCCTAACAGCTCTGTAACAATGTGAAATAATTTATTGAAGTGACCTATATAATCCATCATTGTCATAGTCCCATGGGCCAACCTAATAAACTATGAAGACTTATCCTAGAATAATGACTCTGAATAAAACATTCCCATAAAAATTTCACAGAAATCATTGCACTACATATTATTTTTCTACTCAGCCTGAACCAGAACATCCCACCAACACTTTTTTATTCCTCGGAACATATATGTTGAATAATTGACTCTATTTTTGGAAGGAGTATCCAAGTGATCTAAAAACATCAGGATGGAATCTATCCAGAACTCAGCTACCTCAGGACCACCATTTCCAATAATCATCAGAGGGTGTTACAGTCAGAACACATTAGTTAAGTCAATCATTCTTAGCATGACCCGCTTTGGGTCTCATTCAATCATGTTTATAAAATGAGAAAAGTTATCATGGAATAGATCCTCCCCAATGATACCATAGATCAATAGGATCACTCTCAATGGTATCATATTATTTCCCCCACAAAATCACCGATCATTGTGGAATTTTTTTAAAATTCCAGACACACATATCAAAACATATAATATAAACGGTACTCATTTTTCACAAAGGAAGGATCTCCACTATCCATAAAGAACCCATTTCACATATACTATCTTAATGAGTATAGTCATATGTCTAGTAGTACACTCAACCATCCCTACAATGGTCCATGGTCAACATGGGCTAAACCAACTTACACTATCACAACCCATTTCTTATATTCCTTTTTTACCATTTCACTTTCACAATATATATATTTATCATTTAGGAACATTTATATCTTTTCATGTTATCAAAATAATAAATTGAAACCACTTATGACCCTTAATTAGACACTATTATTTAACTATTCACATTCTTCCCATTTACCCATTTACATCAACTTTATTAGACTCACCATTTATTTGAATAATAATGATGATAAAATGTATTCTATCCTTCACAACCCACATGTATTTCACATGTGTGCCTAATATGGGGAATTCCACCTATATTACTTGGTGTATAAATTGATGAATGAATACACAACCTCATACCATTTCAGTAATAAGAAAAATATCACAAAATAGTCACATCACACAACAAGTGTATCACCCATTAGTAAAATATCATACAAATTCGACATCACACATCAAGGTCAGTAATTCCACCTTGGGTGCTTGGATTATCCATAATAAATGGTTTGATAATCCCATGAATGAACTCATTTACAATAACTAACACATCCTAGTATCAAGTCATCATTCCCTAAATAGTGATACAATAGAAAATAGCTGCTATGATACAACTTTATAGCACCCTCGACCCGGTAACCACTAAATCGAGTGCCTCGTTCCATGTGTCCACATAACCTCAGGTATGTCTCCCCATATTTCAGAGGCTACCGAATAAAATTGAGGGTATAATATAAAACATAAGGAAAATATACCATATTTTTCAGGGTAAGCCACAACATATAAAACAAAAAATAAAGGAAACACATAAACGATAAACATGCATTACGAAAATTTCAGAAAATAGATTCAACCACACAACCAAATGATATTCAATGTCATATCACATAGTTTTAGGTCTAAATAATACCCATAATAAACACAAGGTGATGAATCCATAAAATAGGACTTGACACCATGTTCGGTTCCCTTCACTATGAACATCCCTAGATAATCTCAACCATCTAGCATGGTTCAAATTCCCTTTTCCCAACCTGCAACCATTATGTTTTCTCTAGTACCAAATGGATGTCTGGGTAGGGTATGATTACAAAATAGTAAGACACCACCAATGGTGTCTACAAAATATCCAATCTAAAAAGATAGCGTATACATGTGAAAAATGAATAACTAAATTAACAAAAGAGAAACGAGATGCACTAGTTAACAAGGTGGACATTAGTCTCTTTCATCATTAGTCCCAAGAGTTAACCATTTTCATCAAATACACTTTAGCCTATGTCGATCACATAAAATATGCACAAGTGGGGAATCAATTTCCCATCTTCACTTGGGAAAACACAACACAAATCATTACATAACATTTAACAGAAGTTTTAGTCCAGGTAGTACTAACCCTTGCATCCATTGGGGGAATAGAACATCCGTCTGACTCCCCCACACATGTATTATATAACACTTACATGATGCCTCAGTCTAGGTATTCAAAACCCATGCATCATTCAGTGTATAGATAATCTGTTCAACTCCCCAACCCAAGCATGATAGGGGTGAGTATAGTGAATTAGTCTAACCCAACCTGTGGGTGTAGAGCTTCAGTCGTAATCCACAAACCACCAATCCATGTGCACGTCCTATAACCATTTATCACTTATTCCATTTAAAAAACATATCTCAACAAACATATTTACCTTTTAAAAACCATGTCTCATTGATCACACTTACCATTAAATGTTCATTACTCATTAATCCCATTTTCCACTAACAAGATGTTTTTCAAACTACAACTACAGTACAAAAAAGTTGAATTAGCATCATTTTTATTGAATTAATGTATTTTTAAAATATCTATATTCATTTACCAATGTTTTTGTAAAATGTCACTAAATGAGGTGTCACTAATTTAATGGAAATTATAAACATCAGTAATTTATTAGTGTTTACAAAAGTCTCCAATTAGTAACATTTCATTTATTGATGTTTTCTAGAAAAGTTCATAAATAAATGTCTCTAATTTATCGATATTTATAAACATCATCATTTAGCGACATCTAGTTCATCAACGTTATTTAGAAACAACAGTAATTGATAGCCAATTTACTGATTCCCTTTAAAAACGATGGTAATATATATATATATATATGAGGCGGTGAGGGGGAAATGGGTGGGACGCATTATTATAAAAAAATATTTCAAAAAAATTACATGTAAATATATATATATTTTAAAAAATATAAAATAAAAAATATATAAAACTAAATAATATATATATAACCTCATACCTCCCATTCACTCTAGTTTGATCCCCAATCCCTTCCTCACCATAAATCGCTCATCACTCCCCCACCAATATATGTGCCTCTCCTTGATGAAAAGAATGTCTATGCAGATATTTAATCATACGCTTATAGGATTTGGAAGAGTAAATGAACCAACCAGGCTGTTGGGATTTTGATAATGTTAATATATATATATATATATATATATATTAATTTATTTAAAAAATTTAATATTTATTTATTTATTTATATACATATATTAATATTTATTTGTTTGTATTATATTATATATATTTTTATATTTTACATATATCTCTATTAAATGTAATATATAAATTTGTTTATATTTTATAATTATATTTCATCCTTATTTCTATGATTATATTATATATATATATATGTATATATGTGTGTGTGTGTATAAATTTATATTTGACTATATAAATACATACATACACATATATTTAATTATTCATGTTTTAAAACACTCGCAAAAATGTCACTAAAATAGCCACATTTTCTTAAAAACATGACTAAATTTAAAATATTTAATTTTATTATGTTATATTTATATTATATGTATATAATTATATTATATGTTCATATATTATGTTGATTTTATACATATATATATAAGTTTATATTTTATATTTTATATTATATATATATATTTCTTTATAATATTTGTTAATATATATATATATATATAATTTATGTTTATATATATGATTATATATATGTGTGTGTGTGTGTGTGTGTGTTTATATTGTATATATATATTATAATTTTATATTGATACACATATAAATATATATAATTATAATTATATATAGCCGCATTTTAAAACACTGTTAAAAATGTCACTTAAATATCAACATTTTCTTAAAACATGAATAAATTTAAAATATCTGTGTTTTTATATGTAAACATATATGTGTCTTTGCATGTGTGTATGTGTTAGTGTTTATATATATATAAATATATTTATATTTTATTTGTTTATATATATTAATATATATCTATATATATCTAAATATATGTGTCTACGTTTATATATGTTTATATATGTGTCTCAATATTAAAAAAATTAATAATATTTATACATATATATTTATATATATTAATATATATATATATATATATTAATCTATTATATTTTATGTTTATATATATATTTTTTATAACATTATATATATATGTTTATATATCTATATGTTTATAATTTATTTTAAATATATTTTTATATTTTATGTTTATATATATATATTATATAAATGTTTATATTTTATGATTATATATATGTCTGTGTGTGTGTTTACATATATATATTTATATATATATATATATTTATATATATATGTTTATATATATGTGTTTGTTATTATATATATATATATATATATATATATCTAAATATTTATTTACGTCGATGCTGGAAAATGAGATATATAAATATTTATATTTTTAGCGATGGTTCCTAAAAACATACCTCATTTAGCGATGTTTTTTAGGAAGCGTCTCTAATTTAGCGAGGTTTTTCAAGAAATGTCACTAATTTAGCATGTTTTTTCAGGAATATTCACTAAATTAGTGACATCTTCCGGAAGCGTCGTGAAATTATCAATGTTTTTTTGAATGCGTCGCGAAATTAGAAATTTTTTTCAAGATGTTTCGCTAAATTCACTATGTTTTCCGGAATCGTCACTAATTAGCAATATTTTTTAGGATGCATCACAAAATTAGATGTTTTTTCCAGGAATAATAGCAAAATTAGCGATTTTTTCAGGAAGCATCAATAAATTAATGATGTTTTTAGGATGCGTTGTTAAATTTGGTACGTTTTCTAGAAAATGTCGCTAAAAATCATAACAAAGTTATATTATTTTTTCAGTGCTATACCATCTTCATTCCTTAACCCATTTGAGTCATTTTATACTCACATGCCTTAACCCCTTATTAATTTAACACATTGAAATTCGACCAAAAACCACTTTTATTCCTCTCCAAAACTATACTCAAGCATCATTAATTCTATTTCAATACTCATTTTAACTTTCCAATATAATTTACATGTGATCTATCTCAAAAATGTCATTTATAAACTGAACATCTACATTTGATATTCTAGAAGTGGATCACTACATTGGTGGCCCTTATTTTTCTAATACACCTTAAGGAATACCAATAGATCATGAGGGGTTCAATTAATCATTAATCCAACAAATTCATCATTTACACCCAAGGAAACCAAATGGAAAACACAACATCTCAAAATCATAACCACATTCACATAAAAATCAACAAGACTACGGGATATAACTTGAAGACCACCTACTTTGATTCCATAGAAAACCACACACTAATCCTTATCCCTTAATCCCAAAACAAACCACCCTTTAATCCCCAACCTCAAATTAGACATAAAACAAGGGTTTTATGGATTTGTAAGAATTATAATGGCTCCACAATACCTAATACATAAAATAGTACAAAGAGGAGTGTTAGGCTCACCCAAATCTTCAATATGCAATCTACAGTGCTTCAAATGCCTTAAAAACAATGGATATTGATCCTTTGGATGTTTTGGATTATAGGTTTTTCACCCTTGGCTGTTGTAGGGGAATTTGCGAGGAAATTTAGTGGACAAACATAAATATCGAAGGGGAAATGGTATGAAACCCGTCATTTTTAGTGGGGCATGTCTTGGGAACAGGGTTGGACAAACCCTATGCTAACCATGAACCACCCTCTATCCAAGATGGGCCAGGTCACATAGTTTCCTGAGGATCCCATACGGTTTGAAAAAATGTGTTGTAGCCATGCAAGATGGCTCTATCTCATCCCACGTAGTTTGGCCTACCCTATTTCATTGGATCGAAAACTGTGAACCCTACCTCCAGGAAATCATGGTAAGGGTGCATAATTACTATTAACAACGTTCCAACTATGAAACATGCATTGGATGGACCCCTTTTCCCCTTCTTTTGTGTCCCAAACACTTGGAACACCCCATGAGACTCCAAAAATACCCGATGAAGATTTCATTAACCAACTAAAAGGTATTTAAATCAAAACATAAGCACAAATGTAACTCTATGAGATTTTTGGGATCTTATATGAAAATTGAGAACTCGTACACCTATCTCCACTATGGGTACTTCCAAACTGAGATATATTTATGTAATATCTCACGCTAGTTAATAAGTAATCCACCATATCGTCCTTCTTTAACATCACTATAATTGGACAAGATAAAATATCCCCAACTACCTCTGAATTATATGCTGAAAATCATTTTGAAATTGAATATCACTCATATTCTTACAGGTTATAAAACATGGATATTAAAACACCAATTACATAAACCTCACACTGAACTGACATAACATATAACTTCTATACTAAATCATCAACATCTGCAACTATCATTAAACTCTAATATAGTCGAAAAATAACTCTTTCATAAAAATGTCCCCAAAAAAATTCCACAAATTTATAAATTTACCATGATCCCCTAACTGATGCATGGAGCCTCATAATAAACTAACTAATAATAGAAAATGGTACTCATACCTTGCATAGATCAACCAAAATTTTACCTCCGCCTCTTCCAACCGAAGAACAATTTTAGAAAATGAAATATACCATTATACATTGATATCATTTTATACTATGACATGATCAATTCAACTTTACCAATTTGTCTAGACACATGTCCTATCATCTAAATAAAAACCTCAAGTTCTTTTTGTGAATCCTCATGTAGAACCTCGTGATGGAATCATAGAAATGATATATCTATATGTAGTTAAAAAGGAAAAAAATAATGGATTTTTAAAAATACTTACACATCATTAAACAATACATGAACCAAATCCCTAAATGTATAATAAGAAATCATCATGATATGCGAAAAATTATGCATAAATCCACACCAAAAAAGACACCACGTGTTCAATATAATCATACCATAGTATTGTTAATTAGGATAATAGATTATTTAAATCATAGAGTCCCTCATGTGTCTAGCTATTTTCTATAATCCACATCACATACTTGGTTTACGTAACATTATTTCCTTACTACACATGAAATCCTCACCAATAATTAATCCCAAATCCTTCTTAAAAACACTCATTAATACCATTATTTCATGACCCAGCCCCATTGGGACTTCACCTGATCTAATAAGCCCACTAGTTTGTATCCCCTAAAGCTCATCCTCAATACTTAACAAATTCAAAACTAACACAAAAGGTATAGAATCACACATGTATAGAAGGTTTAAATTTTTTTTATAAAACTATATATATATATTATCATTATATTTTCCTAAAAAATACATTAATATTTTAAATAAAATGTATTGTACATCATAAAAATCAATAAAATTAAAATGATTGAAAATCACATCATCTGCTTAATACCTCTAGTTAGTTTTAATATAATATAACTTTATATATGATTCTCAAATGTCTATATGTAAGGTTTAATGAAACAAAAAACCAATCCTATCATTCTAGTCTGAATAATATTTTATACAATTTAGGGTTTAGAATTTAAATATATCTATTAGGTTTGTCCCTAGAACTCCCATGTGTCTATATAAATGAAACCTGTTAATTCATTATTGAATGAATTAATAAAAACAACATAATCAAAAAAATAATCCTCAATGTCAAATTTTAAATCCATATCCATCTCATGCCTCATAATATACAGACCTCCAAAAATATTATATCACATAGTTACCAAATAGAAAATACACTAGTGTTATAAGTTACAATGTCCATGAAACATTCCTCTTATAAGTCAATCACTGTAAATTATAATGGTTGGGTAGTTTTACACCCACTATGATTATTTTAATTTCTATTTGTCCACATGAAGGGACTCCTCCTGCCACAATCCACCACCTCTATCATATTTCTTCTCTCTAGTAATGGTTGGGAATTTATCCACCTGTAAGGTCTATAAATGTTTTTGGAATTCCAGAAAAAAGGTCTCTATCCACCTCAACCCATTTGTACAACATCATAATGTTTGGGAAGATATCCACCCACATGGGCTCTCACTTTTTCAAAGTGTGCACTAGAACTGAAAAACCATTCATATACCTAAATTATCATCGTTGTATATAAAAAATTTTCCAAGAGAGTCACAACATCTATATACTCATCATCAATAGTTTTAAATATATTTAGAACTCCATAATCTATTAATCAACCACTTCAACATCATCACTAAATGTATCAAATAGGTTCATGCCCTCATCATCTATATTATCACCCACCATAGCCATTAGTCAAACACATATACATTATTACTAAACATATCAAATGGATTCATACCCCCACAATCTATATTGTCAATCAAAAAATCCAACCATACATATAAATGTCCAAGGTAATAAAATAATATCAACTAGATATATCACACTCCCACCTAGGATTTCCACAAACATGATACTAGGGAGTTAATTACCAGACCATTAACATTTATTATATGTAGTGAATTTATGAATATTATTAAATCATTACTATCCATATTATATATGAGATCATCATTCAAGTATCATCCAATTATTATATACACTATTCCACATTCGCAGCTTTATGTTAGTATATAATATTTGATTACCTTAAGGGTTATAAGTGATTTCACACCTTTACAAATTTAAACTAAAAAATTAATCTTAGTTGAGATAAAAATAATATTAGATGGAAAGTATTGTGCTGAATATGGAATGGAATCATGGTAAATGTGGTACATCCCCATATTTAATATGTAATAGAGCATGTAAAATATTCTCCTCCTCCATGTAATTCTTTGTACAATAGTCCAAATTTCACCAAAATTGTGTGTAACCCTCATTCCAATTTGGAATTCCCCATGAACAAAATCATAAAAATTCTATTCAAGAATTTAGAAAAAAATTCACACCAATTTTAATATTTTATCCACATATTCTACTCAAAAATTCGTCCAATTAATTATATAATAATTAAAATGAATTATCATCAACAAATATATCATAGAAAAATAAAATTAAAATCCCCTTTATTTGAAATTTTTTTAATCCTCCATCATATATGAAATTTCCCCCACTAATCCACTATGACTCATAAAAAAAGTAAATTTATATACATATAATATATTATGATCAATTTTAAAAATTAATTTTCAATATTTATCAATTTCCTCCATAAATTCAGTACCTCACATCTTTATAGTCATTTAAATTATTCATATTGAATTTTATTTTCGACCATTATCATATATATCCCCAGTTATTTTTCATTTTATAATTCAATATTAATATTAAATTATCATAAATTATCTACCACCACATAATAAAGAAATCATGATAAATTCTCAAAGGTAATACAATTATCAGAATATTGAGTCACCTACCTTAAGTCCATGATGATCATAATTCCTCAATCACCATTGGTAATTTATTTTTTCTTGATCTCCTCTCACCTATCAATCTAATCCACCATGCGACACAAATTAAAAGATTATATTTATCTTTAGATAACATAGATAATGATAGAAACTTTCTTTGTGAAAGGATAGATCCAATAAGTAATATATATATTTATCTATAATACATTCCATTAAAATTATACATAATTATCTAGGTATTGATCCAATAAATTGAGTACCACATGAATATGTTTTATTCCTCCCCATTAACTCTATATCTTTTGAGTTCTCAGTGAGATATCATGGTCTTAAAACTTTAAATTTTTTATATTCTCATTCATGATGAAATAATTTATGTTTTATAACATTTAGAATGGGGTCAAAAAATGGAATGGGGAACATTCCACCTAATATATTTTAATCTTTTGATATTTCTCCTTCTAAACCTGAAAATATAAGTTAAATGAGGATCATGACAATTTGAATATGGATATTTCTACTCACAATAGGTCATGTAATCTAATACAATGAGGTGTATGGGTGTTATGACAAAATGGAACGGTCATTCCAAACATGCACGGGGTCATTTCAATTGCACATTGGCTCAACCGAACCCTTCTATATCTAATATATGTTCATTTGATTTATAGAGAGTTATTTATTGAAGAATATTATGATTTTACTACGTGGTTATTATTTTAAATATCATGAATAAAATAAAAAATTAATCAGAATCGTGTTTTAGTATGTGGATTTGATTATTTATTTTGATATTATCTAATCTATTAATATTCTATTGTTTTTTTGGGATCAATAAATTGGTTTTATAAAACAAATATTTAAAATGTGTAATATTATTAATGGATAATTTTTTATAGAATCACTATTAAGATGTTATGGATTTTGATAAATGGTTTCTACAATATTTATTTAGAAATTTTTAAATAGTTTGTGGGTGTGTGTTTCTGAAAAATGAATTTCATATGAATATTATTTTAATAACTCTAATATTTGTCCATGGTAAAATAGTGAGAAAAAATGTGTATGTTAAGGTAAGTGTTGGTAAGGATGATCATGGTTATATATCCACCATAATACTTATCATTGTAAACTAGATGGTTGGAAGTTGATATGGGAATGATTGATGACTTGGTTCGTAGTTGGGACTGGGTGAATAAAGATTCAATTCAAGATATTCGAGTGATTTTTCTTGTTGGGAAACTATATAGATATTAATTTATTGTATTAATATCTATTTCTCCTAATCATGAATGGATTTTAGAGAAATGAAAAGTTTATTTTTGTGATTTTGGAAAACATGAAGTCTTTGATTATGATTTTTTAAAAACATGAGTTTATACTAAGATATGGGGGAAAACAAAAAGATATTAAAAAAATTCTATTTTTAGCGATAAATGTTGTTTATAAATTAACCATAAATTAAAGAGTTTAATTTTTTCTATGTAAGGTTTTTTTTTTGAAATGATTAGACATGGTTGGATTCGATTCTTTTGGTTTTAAAATGTTTTATGATAAATCAATGCCTTTTAAAAAAAATATGATTTATTATTGTTGATTGGAATAGAATTTTATGGGATATTCATGCATGGAACCATGTCAGAGTGTTCAATAATTCCCAACTAAGATGTTATCATGTATGAAAATGGAATAAACTATTCTTTTTCATCTCGTCATGTGAAATTTGGTGAATATAAATATATATTATTGTTCATGATGTGGGAATATGTGATAATTTTCATACTGTTTAGTTTTAGATCCACATTAGATATACGAAAGAGGAGTTGGTGTCTAGGTGATTGAGTCACTTTATTTTACATATTTTAATATATAGACTTAGATTATTAATATTATTAATGGTTTTTTTGAACTCATTCTTTCCATTGAGAATTTATGTTTTTAATGGGTTGTAATATAATTATTATTTTTTCATATACATTTATTATCAAGAAAAAATAAAAACGATTTTTTAAATTTTTATAAAAATGCCTAAAACCAGTTATGGAATCCCTAAAAATATATAAATGTCCATAGTTTTTAGAAAAACATGTAAATTTCCAATATATATGACCTAGTCAAGGAAATATATATGAAATATATAAAACTAATCATCCAATGAAGAACTGTTTTAACTCCATCGTAGACTAGGTGGAATAAAATAACATATTTTAGAAAATATATTACACTTTATAATTATTTACCTCCTTGTAGCCCCTTAAGACTGAATGGCCAGAAGGCCTTATTTTTTATTGATTTTTGATAACCCCGCTTTCAAGGGATGAGTGGGATCCCTTACAAGTCCCATAGGCTTAGATATTACATTGATCATAGGATTGGAGACATTACAGGTCCTTCAGGTCTTAAGGATATCATACAGAATATGACTAATTCAAACCGCCCCTCCCCATCATCTACATCATGATCAGCTCTCAACCATTGCATGGATGTTCTGCTAGATGTCCTATGCAAAGATGTATAGGCCTATTATTTATGGAAATTACATACCCTCATATTATTCCAAATATGTTAGCCATTCTATGGTTGATGTTCCTTACTCTTGAATCCTCCTATTGAGCTAATTCCTTGTAGAATCTATTTTTGCATCGACATATCTGGTGGACCTGAAGGCCTGGAGGTGGCCTGAAGGCCTTGAGGTGGCCCAAAACCCTTACTAACCTGAAGGCCATGAAACCCCTCTTGAAAATAAATAAACTTATCCTGAAACAATTTTCTTTGTAAATGATCTCGAATGATTACCCTTGGAAAACATTGACCTATAAAAAAGAGTTATATCATATAAAAAATTACCAAACCAGATATCTACAATAATTGTAGAAGAATAAAGGGGGTGAGAGCATTGATTCCAAAATAAAATGGGCACCCACCACTATATGAGCATATATGTACAATGATGGAAGGAAATGTATTGTAGATGATTATTCCAGTGTCTAAAGGGAATAACTAGATTGATTTTTTCTGAATTGAATCAACTACCTTAATCATGAATGGGGATTGTACCTAGGTGAAAACTAGAACCATCAACTAATATCATCCTGTAGTAATCTATATTCATCATGGATATATGAACAAATTATTTTTGGAATTATATACTATATGATCAATGGGAATGATTACATAAAATAAATCATCTAATCCTAGATAAATCACATATATACTTAAAGGGGAGCTACATATACAATCCAATGACATCGATAGGGGATGAATAGGCCACCAAAATAAAAAAATAGTTGGATATAATAGATGATTGTGCAGTAGATAACCAGAACTATTGATTATAGGTGATTAGAGTACCTATATCTTGGGGATACACACTTTATCTAACGACATAAACCCGCACCCAATGTCCAACATCTTTGAAACATGAAATGTTAATGAAATGAATAATATTACTATGAAAAGTATATCACATCATAATATAAATAACAAATTTGAGACTAACTATACTGGAAAGAGACAGAAAACACCAACATACATGATATTATGGAAATACACGAAAATGAAATCTGATGTTAGAAATTATAATGAAGAGAAAATGTCACTGTTAATCAAGTATCTATATAGGGGGCATCGAGTATGGGGTTACACTATGAGGGGAACTATAATCAGGGATGTAATTCCATTAAATCATCAGATAAATGAGGTGTATTTAACAAAAATATAGGATGTAAAATTATAAAAACAAGGGAAGAACTGTAGTGAGGAGCCACAAAGAGAACTCATCCAAAATCTCCCAAGGAGGTGAACTCCCACATTATTTTTAATCATTAACCTTTGAGGTAAAATAACTCCACAGACATTTTATTTTTACCCTTCAAAATATCTTTCAACCATTGGCGATCCGGTATCATACTTGAGTCGTTAAGAATTATAGTTTAGGTATAGGGATTCAGATCCCTAGGTTGGGGTTTTACATGATATGTATTCTCAATTGATATATTGTATCTCTCTCAAGTGATCATGTTTTATTCTCCATTATGTTTTTTTCAAGTTTTAGGTCATAAATTGATTAAAAAGGGATGGACTAAGTGATTTTGGAGAACCATTTTCCTCAACCGTGGATTGATGATTTATTTAATAAGTTTAGGAGATCTGGATTGTTCTAAACGATTAATCTATAATAAATATATCATTAAATTATAATTAAGGATTATGATATTTTTAGTATATAATTCATAGTTCATTATGGAAATTTTTTGTTCATAGTAATTTTCATTCATCTTACTAATAATCATGATTAATATATAGTATTAATGCACTAATTGTTTAGTGATTATCTAGATATGTTCATTATGGTTTTCATATATGATACCCTAGATTATTTAAGAATTGATGTGGAATATATTAAACGTTGGATTATAGATTTTGGAAATATTTTCAACAAAAATTACATATATTGATTTCATAGTGACACTCATAGATGCAATAAAATTATTTTCTGGGACATTTCTTTTCCTATAATGTTGTACTTGTGGATCCATCAATGGTTGAAGAAGTGGTTTCAAGGTAGTTAACTATAAATAATTCCAAGGTACATATACTTCATAGAGTAGAAAGATGTTATTAGAGGTTCATATATGAATTGTGAGAAATTATATATTCTTTAATATATCCAATAAAGAAATTATTTTCATTTTTTAGATGAATTAGTGTCAAATGGATTTCTAATTTCTGAAGAAGATACTAGGTAATGTAGCAATTCAACATTTTTCTCAGGAGGTATTTATGTTTGATATTTATTATGAACCATTACAAAAATGTTAAATATTTCTATTAATTTAGTAGATAATAATACTTTACAATAGTTTGATGAAATTATAACCATATGTTAATAACTAAGATACTCATGACCTTTCCCATGTAGCGGTATTTATTTCTTTGAAAATTTTAAGTTCATAATGAGTGTTTTAAGATATATATATAAACCATAATATTTTTTTACATATTCACATTGAGATAGTTTAACATGTATAATAGAATATGAGTGGATTTTAATAAATGTTATCACTCATAAATCACATATACCCTTTAAATGACAATTTTGTATCTGAATCATTTGTTTGAAAACTATACATTGATAATGAACTAAAATCAAATGACGAGAATAAGATGATGGGACGTCTTATATCCCAACATCATGATATTGAAGAATTTGGTTGTTGAAATATCCAATATTAGTTCAAACTATATTATACATTGATTTAGTGGTATATTTAGCCTTATTAATAAGTCCCTAATATGGGAGTATAGAGATATCAAACTATCAATATTGATTCTCTTAAAGGATGAATGGAAGATGGGAAATAATATTTTATTTCAGAGATATTTATTTTTAAAAAAAACATAGGATATGAGATTGTACTTATGTTCCATATCTCACATTTATTTTATATCTAGGTTTAACAAAAACGTACCATGCTTTCATGAGGCATATATGGTGTTTGAGAATAACGAATTATATGGTGGAGTTTTTATCTAGGATCCTTACATTTCAACATTTAAATTTTGAGCTTCAGGTTTTGGTATGTTTATTAAAAACGTTGTGCAATCTTTATAATAGTTATAAATATAATTACTTGAATATGGTAGCATTATTTCCATATATATTGAAACATTATCTTGATATACGAGTGTTTTCTGATCGATTAATGATGTCAACACATTTTTTACGACTAGGGAAATGAACTTAATTGGGAGTCTAGAAAGAATTTCTGTAGAAAAGGTGGTAATTTTTCCTAGAGTTCCACATTTATCATTTAAATTCATGGTCCTTGTTTATATCAAGGATGTAAAGTGGATTGAAAATATCTTTTCAAAATCAGTTGTTACTTAGAACTTATTTTAACCCAGAAAATAATTGAAATTAATAGAATTATTCAATCAATAGAAGATATGTTGAAGGAACATATCTAATGTTATTTTGGTTTATGATATGATCATTTTACTTTATTGTATATTTTATATAATAACACTTATCATTCATCTATTGGTATGGAAGTGTTTGATATATTTAATATATTACTTTATTGATAAACTCTATATTGGTTTGATATTAATAAATTGTAAATTATCTATCTAAATATGATGTGGAGCATCATATAAAAATTCAAAATGATCCAAGGGAGGATGAATACATCTCATATTCATCATAAACTTATATGGACTATAGGAGGAAACTGTTGGAGTTTGTTTTTAATGATTGTGCATCCATGATAATTTCTCCTCAACATGGATTGTCAAAATTTATAAGAGGTTGAAATATTTACCCAATGTATATTATATTATTTTATGTGTTGAATTATATTATTGAACCTCCATTTATATTATCACTCCCTCCACTTTTGTAGAGCATTCAAGTCATTTTACAATGTTATTTGCCTTTTGAATATCATTATGATGTAATGTTAATAATTGATTTTGTTGAATTTGGTATTAAAGAATATTTTATATTTATTGTGCATCCATTAGAGACACAAGATCATGGAAAAAATGTTTTTTATTATGTCTTATTCATTTAGTTGGATTTGTATTGAGGCATGGATGTATTAAAGAGATTAGGTGGGAGCATGAGTCTCGGGTGAGGGTTCAACACCTTGATCTATTTTATTTCCCCTTATATTCCATTATGATAGATTTGAATTGTATGTCTGGTATGTTGAGTATTTGAGAAAAAATTGGTTATTTTTCATTATGATATGTTTTTTCTTTTCCAGGTTGAAAAACTATAAAGGTATATATAATGAAAATCATTTTAAATTATTTTCTTGAAAAATTACAAATTTATCAACGGTATTTTTTTCATTTGACATGTAAAGGGTAAGATATTAATTTTATTGGCCTTATAATTAAATTCCATGTTCATAATTAAATTAGAAAATATTATAATTTCCTTTGGGTGTTGTTTTTTTATAATATACGGTGATTGGAATTTGTTGAATTATGTCTAAATTTATATAAATTATTATTTATTTATTTTTTTATATTTATTCATGACATTTTTTATCTAAATAAAAATGTTATGTTAGTTTAATTGTTACATGGAATGTGAAATGAAAATAGAGAAGGATCCCATGATCAATTTTATTTATAGTGAGGTTTTTATTAAATGTAAAATGTTTAATTTTAAGGTAAAATGAAAAGGTGTTATAAAACATACGGAACTAATAAATTTTATAAAATTTATTATGGAGGAGGTTTTAAAATATACAAAAGGATGTTTTAGTGTTCCCATTATTCACACGACTAATTCCTTCTCCACTCTTCTCTCATTTTATGGATTTCCTTCAGTTATTTAGAGAAAAAGATGAGCGAGTAAAAAATGAAGAATTGTGAGAAGAAGATGGTTTTTATCATGGGACTAAGGTAAATGAATCTGAACCTTATTATTAATTTAAATTTTTTAATTGATGTATATTTTCATAAATTTTTGGTAATAGATAACTTGATATAGAATTATAGAGAGGATGAACATGATAAAATAATAATATAATGTATTTGTCGAGAGAAAATATAATAATGATAAAATGTTACTATATAAAAAAGATGATAGATAATTAATAAAATATATACATCATAGTATAGAATTAAATTATGACTATATATATATGTTGAAAATGGGTTGAGATGGAATATGTTTTTAAATTTTGAGAAATTTTATCGTCATGGAGTAATGAATATTTAAAAGATATAAATCCTTGTTATTTGATTTTGATGAAGCTCATGGGTAGATGGTTTTTAGTATTATTAGTGGGATTATTTTTTACCCTCAAAATAGAAAATTGATCACGTTTTGAATAATTTATTTTTATTTTTCTATAAGGGAACATTAATTTTTAATTATTATCATTTGGTTGGGGTAGTTCCACGTGTCATGGTAGTCATGCCAATATTTGTAAGGAATCCCTTGATGATATTAATTCCATAAATTATGAAAGAGAACCCTATGTAGGGTCCATGAAAATTAACACAAGGGTTATTTCACTTACAGCTGGAAATGATTTTATATCATGTAACACACACAAGGGTTCATGGTAAAATTATATAGGCTGAGAATGAATTGGAATTAAGTCATTACAAATACTCATGGATTAAATTTCATAGAAACATTATATAACATCCATATTTATATAATATTATATAGGTAAGTTATACTATATTATGTTCTTTATATTCATCAAATAATTTGAGTTGTGGTTGTAATTTAAATGAATATATATTGAAAATTATTTTATTTCTGACATATAATGTGGATATTGTATTGTAGTCTGTTAATGTAGATTAAAAGATGAATATTATATTTAAAACAGTTGATATATATGTTTTATTCCAAATGATCTGTATAAAGAGAATCTAAAATTGTACTATAGAGAGTTGGTGTTGAGAATCTGGTGCATTGTATCTTTTTTGTTATTCTTGGGATATATGGAAATTTACATATATTTTTATTTCCCCTAGGTGCCTTTACAATGGATGGGTCTAGGTGTAGGATAGTGTGTTACATGATTGTTATTTGTGGTGGTTTATAGTAGTAAGAATAGTGGTTTATATAATTAATATTATATTAATAAGAGTGATTTGGGATGTTTCTATATAGTTTTAAAGAAATTGAGAGTTATATTATACTTTTTTACTAAGATATGTATATATTATATTCTATAAATATCTTTATATACCCTACATTTATTGGAATCAAGTGTGACCAGCCATCTATTTTGTATAATATGGAAAATATATTTCCCCCTTCTACTCTCCCTAAATTGATAATGTATTCACTTAAAAAAGTGATATGAAGGAATGTTGTACTCTTGATGATATATTTTTATAAATTATGTCAAGGATTTTAGTAAGGTAAGGGAAACCTTAAATAATTTCCACCAATAAATTTGATGAATAATATTGAATTATTTTCATTATAGGGTTATTTAGATATTTTTTTTATTAGGGTGTGTAATATTATGAATATATCATTTGTTTTAGGGGTCATGATTAATGTCTGATATGTGTGATATTCTAAGGGATTGACTCATTATCAGATGGATATAATATTTTATTTATTCATTAATGAATGGATCATATACTAAAATCATAGAGAAATTAGGGTTTTGATAGATAAACATAATAAATAATTTATAATCAACCCTAATTTACATATATATTTTAATGATCAATTGAATAATTAATGTTGAGGTGTTATGAGGTATTATCATGGATATTGTTTCTTCAATAATGATATTTTATACTATTGTTTCTATTATTTGTATGTATAGTATATCATTTTCATACTATTTATCACTTGTATTATTATTCCATTTTATTTTTGAATGACATTCGTATTTTTTCATGGTTTTTATTATTTTTAATTTGGGTTTACATTTTATATTGGATTTAGTGTCACTAATATTTTTATTGAAATTTTAGGACCCTAATGTTTGTTATATAATCATAGTACTTATGTTTTATTGGAGGATAGAAAGTTTTAGATTGGAATTGAGATTTGTGAAGGGATTTTTGGAAGCTAAAAAGTTTGTAGCTCAACAATCCAACAAAGTATCATGCTCAAGGGAACAATACAAGTCAAATTCGGGATATAGAGTCAAAAATACCATTAGACACTTCGTTTGGAATACCATATAGACCAACCATGTCAGTTATAATTTTTTTTCCATGGAAAAATATATAATTAGGTGTATGGTCATCCTCCCTGTATATACTAATCATACAATTACAAAAAATCAACTTAATACATTTTATTTTGAACCAAATTTTACTATATTTCTCTCCTTGTATATTTTTTTATATAGTAAATGTTTCATGGGATATTTTAGGGCCACATAGGATATATAATTCCCTATATATTAAATGTTTCATGGATATCATAGTATTTGGGTGTCTGATTAAATGTATATCACTGGAATATATCCCTGATTTTTGTTTATTTTTGTTTATCTCTTTGTGAAACACTATCTAGGGGTGGTTTGGTTAAATTATATGATAGTGTTAAAGTTAATTACTTATATTGGATTTATGTGCTATATAAGTGTTGGTAGATGATAGATTTATATTTTAGAGGTTTCATTTCACTCCAATGTGGAGTTTGAGGTTGGTGGATTCTTCTATATGATGTTGTGATCCAAATTATGTGGTCATGGATGATGGTTTCAATAAATCATTTTACTGGTCTTAAAAATAATTATATGTCGATATGGAATTTTATGTATTATTAGTTTTTATTGGGTATGAAAATGTTTTCTGGATTTTTTAAGTGTGTGAGTTTTCTAGAAAATGAGTATTCTTAATTGTATGATTTTCATAGTGGTGGATTAGTTTTTGATTCTTAAAATGATTTTGACATTATAAAATTTTTTTCTTGGTTATGTTCTAATTATAGGAATTTAATCCTACTTAATTGTATTCGTGTCATCAATAATATAAGATTATAATTGAGGGTATTGGTCTACTAAAAAAACATGAGGTACCAAAATTTTAATTCTCTTGGTATTACGTTCCCTTAATTTTTAGAGTAGAAATGGATTGGTAAGTTTATTTCCTTGGGATTATATGTTTTTTTCAAGATTATTTGGTGGTTTTTGTAAATTTTTTTTTATTGTGACATATTAAAATTATTTATTTGGGAATATGAAATGGATAGGGTAGAATTTTTTTCATAAGACTCATTTTATCTCAACTGATTTTTTTCATCCATGGGGTGCATGGAAAGTCATTAGGGTTGTCATTCTGAGTAATTATATCATGTCACCCTTAGAGCCCAAATCACCAGACATATGTTAGAGAACTAAACTAACTAAGGAATACATGAAGATCTACATAGGTTTTCAAATAATTATGTGGGACATTATAATCCATGAGGACTTATTTTTCATATAAAAATAAAACATACTCAGAACCATGCATGTGTTTGTTTAAAAATTTAGATGATACCCCATATTAATGGGAAATTTAATGTAATGTGGATGAAAATCTATTTTTAACAAACTAGTTTTGGAATCCAAATAGAAATCCAATAAAATAAAACCAATACATCATATCCACTACAATGACCTGATATCACCCATGATCGCATTCCTCTATGAGGCCACTCCTCCAAAAAAATAATTCCTACAAGAATCTATGAATCACCACCGATGAAAAAATGTGAAACATTCCCTTTTAATGAATCATTGTTGACCAAACATATTCTCCTACAAAAGGGTACATTAATGGGATGAGTACAATACTTGGAAGGATAAACCCTAGACTCAAAAAACAACCACGCATATGTATTTCAACAAAAAAAATCAATCATGTCAAAGGCCAATTTGACGAATAGAGTAATTAACAAATTAATAGATTTTAGAAGTAATTACAATGTTTAAAAAAGTCACACTAGTCTCATAAATCACACATTTAATCATATCCAAACCATTTCGTCAAATTAATCCATGTACTAAAGGAAATTTACATTTCCCCACAACCAAGGAAAACCCAAGTTTCCCTATCAAACCCCATTGAATTATATATTTCAAATTTTTCTAAAAATTTCTTAGAATCACAATTTCATTATTCTAGGATTACCAAATAAAATTTTTTCTTGTTATTTTCCAATGATATATAGATTTACTACTCAAGGTGAACCTCAATCCTTGAGTGTCACCTTCCCACCCATCCAATAGTCATCACCCAGCCTTGGACACCCATCAACATGGTGTGAGACAATGATGTTTTTTTCCAAACTCTCTAAGACACCCATCCCTATTGTATAAAACATTGGTTTTTTTATAAAGTCTCACCAAAATATTTTACACACACACACTATAAGCATCCCATATTCATGGTATACAATAGAAACATTTAAAAATAATTAACACCACAAACACACCCAGTACTCACAAAACCCAAGCCTCAGTGCTGCCACCCCTCCACAATCCAATCCCAATTCTCATGTAAGAAAATTAATGAAATATTATTTGGGAGTATTCTAAACCATATAAATCAATAAAATTATCATTAATTATTAACTAACATTTTTGAAATCCTTATCTTAAAATAACTCATGAAATTCATGCTTTTCAATAAAAACCATAGTTTTCCAAAAAAACCAAATTTCACACAAACATGTTTCATGTAATCCAAATGACTAGAATTTCATGAATCATAATTAATCGTACAAATAATTAAATTATACAATTTAATAGTATGTCAGAATCCACCTAAAACGATTCATAATTCCTAACAATTCATTAATTCCATGTCAACTATTCTATAACCTAGGCCCAAATCAACAAATTTTATATCCAGGGTGACCAAAATTCCAAATTAAACGACCGAAATTTGTAGGTTAAAATATCCATTTCCATATTCTATGTAAAATAATTGGGAAAAAGGAAATTCAAATGGCCAAATCTGATTTTTACTATAATCCAATGATTAACCAATAATTTAATGCTAATCATAATCTAGTAGTGGATTAGAAATAATGTATATTATCACATGGGTTCCCTGGGGTTGAGGAATATTCTATTCAATAAAATAATACTTCTTCCCCATGAATATGATTATTTTTATGTCAAAATGATAAAATTACATTATGATGAGACCTTCTATGCCACAACACGTGCTTGGTTGACCACTATCCAAAAAACATGTTTTGGTTATTTAAATCGTGAAAATAGAACATCATAGACCAATTTACCTCTCAATGCATCAATTAATTTCCTCCCATCATCCACTCTATACAATCTTCGGATGAACGCGGTGAAACCTAAGGCTCACAGTGAAATTCTCCCCCCTTTTCCATTGAATAGGTGTTCTCAAATATCACAGGGTTAAGAACATGATGAAACAGTAGCTACCATGTTGTAATCTATTACCTCATGGAACAACCACCTTCATATAGCCTACCACTATAATCCTTGACCTTAATCATGGTGAAACCTAATCTCTTTTAGCTGCATCCATCCACTACTATAAAAATTATCTATAGCTATAGAACTATAGCCATAGTATTATAGGTCAATGGATATTGATTAATTTATATATGTTTTTTAATTAAAATTGTGTCTATATGGGTATTTTATGTCATGGTTTACTAAATACCATGGAAATATAGTTAATTCATACTTTTGTATTTCCTTCTATCCACAACCCCCTCCCATTCCCCTCTCATATACACAACCACTATCTCTCTGTGTTGTCCTTGTGAGTTATCCTCTCCCCAAAACTCATCCCCCATTGATGCCCTCACGATCTATCCTCTCCTCTTCCCTCCTTCCATGACACATCAATCGTGAGATGACCTCTTCCAGACCCTCCTCCATGAATGATGCCCCTCGTGATGCTGCTACTCACTGCCACCCAACACGGTCACCCCACTGTGATCTCTCCTCTCTATGATCCTCCTTCCACTAATACTGGCAGGAAATGTGGCCACCTCACTTCCCCACCAAAGTTGTTCCTATAAGAGACTCATTGGTGACTTGGTTACAAATTTGTTCTTTATAATTCATGATATAAATACTATGATTGAATCATTTACATGATTTGTATCATATATATATATATGTTGACGTAAAACTCTAATGGATTTTTGGGATTTTTGTGGTTTCTATAGTGATGTTTTCAACACTCTGTATTAACATACATCATGTGAGTACAAATTATTTGAATAGTGATTGGGGTAATCTAAGAGGGATGTAGAAGTTATAAAATGTTGTCAATTGACATTATTGAGTTCATTTATTTGGACTATAGAGTTAGTGTGGGGTTTATAATATCTTACATATTATTATTTTAACTTTTATTTTTTATGACATGTTATCTAGGTTATAGTTTGTAACATTATTAAAGAAATTTTTAATTTATGGTACTATACTTTAGACTTCATTAGAGATTTTATCACTTTATTTTTCTACTTATCATTTTTGATTTTTTATTTTGAATAATTATTTTGATATAATATTATATGGTAAATCACTTTTAACATCATATTTACTTAATCTCTATATAATTCACCAACATCTAGTTATTGGGGAGTGCACTCGAGGCATTTGTGACATTTCTACTTAGAGAAAACATCATGTCGAGTCTATATTTTACTATTTTTCTCATGATGCACATATTGTTTTTAATCCATTTCAATTTCTTCCCTATCCATTATATTATTTTCTCCATCATTATCTTGACCGCTATTAAATGTTTAAAAGTTTTCCTCAGTCCTTGGATTATTTCTTTGTGTTACCAAACTCTTTAATAGGAAAATATTCAAAAAATGTGTATAGATTTTCAATATATTGTGATAAAGATTATAGAAAAGGGATTATTGATTCATAATATAAATCTATTGGTTTTTTATCTAGTGATATTTATTTTGAATATAAACAATATGAATATATTTAAAATTCAGAATTTTTTATGGATGGAAATATTATGGATACTATTTTAATACAGATCTTAATGGTTGAAATATTTGTTAAAAGGGTCTAGATACTTGTTTTTAAGAATTTTATCTAAGTGAATATTAATTTTTATTGATGTTTAAAAAACTATTAGCTAGACTAAAACCCCAACTTGGGATTAAATTTTCCATTCTCCTATAATTATAAGAGTTATTTGACATTCAAGGAGAAGAATTATTTTTCATATAGTGGTAAATTAATGATTCATTATCCACTAATAATGTTACTCGTTCTCTGAAATCATACCTCCCATAACTTATCACACAAGATTATAAAATTGGTATGAGGGTGGGAGTTGTAGGTGGGAATTTCTGTAAACTATTTAGATTCATTGATAATTCATTTACATTGGGTATTAAAAAATAGTGTTCTCTTGCAATTGGTGAATTCTGTAAAACGGTGGTCCGCTATCAATTTTCAAAAGGATATCACTGTGAGGTATTTCTTTGATGATATTAGATGAAAATTCCAAATTTTTTAGTATCAAACTATTATATATGGAGTAATCAATTAAAAATCCTAAAATTGGTATTAAACTATAGTATACAGTTTATATTTAGAGCAAAATGATACATCCAGGGTGTTGGAATATCCCAAAAATCATCTAAATTTATCGAATTACATGAATATAGATTCTACCTTTTTTTTGAAAAAAGTGAATCACTTTCTTCAACATCACTATATTTGATAGTAAAAAGTATTTATCCAAAAATTGAATCACCAACGCAATAGACTTGGTCATTGAACTAGATGAAAAAGTCTTCAACCGATACATTACTCCATCCTCAAAAAATAGTAATGGCCTACATATTTTCATATCCTCTATGTACTTATTGTGATTAAATGTGTCACATATCTATATAAAATTGGATATGTGGACACGATGATAATGATATATAAATTCTCCAAATTTCCCCATATGTTGATTCTTTTGGAGTTTTATTGGCCTAATTTCGACGTTATTTTCATTAATGGAATGTTGAACAATGATCTACATAGCTCCATCCGCAGATAGCATACTCTAGTTAACGTTGGTTCTAGCCTATTCCAAATTTTTAGCTCCTTATTTATGGTCATCAGTAAAAAGATCAAAAATATCATTATTTATGCTAGGGTCATTCCAATATATCATAGATGTTCATCTGTGATTATGATCATAAATATTAACCTTGTGATTGAAATATAGAATCTCTCTTAAATAAATTGTTCTATATTGAGTGACTCACATCCAACTCGTGAAACTATGAAAATATGAAGATAGAAAAAAGAACACACACTAACATATAAAAATTATAAGAAAAGGGGAATTAATAAGTAAAATAAATCGGTTAAACAAATTGAAATTAAAAACCATTGTTTCTAATTTATTCCCTTGAAATGATTCCAAAAGCATGGTATAATCTCTAGTATAATTACATCTAATAGGTGTCATTGTTTAAAATTTTTTACGTTCAACTAACATATAAAATCATAAATGCATAATACATCTTAATTTTGTTGTCAAACCCATGATAACAAGTCTGATCAGTCTTTTTTTTAAGGTTGGGGCTGAAGTATCATTTATTATTAATGTACAACCTTATTTTCAAAGTATGAATACAAATTTTTGTTCATATTATAATCCTCTCAGTTGACTTTAATATCATAATTTATCAACATAATCTTTCAAATACTTATTAATAAATAATATTTCAATTACGAATCTTAATGATTTCAAATTAAAATAACATTTTCTATGAATGAATCTGATAAAGAATGTTAGGTACCCATCCATATACTATTGAATTATTATTTTTCAAGATACATCCACAATTTATTTGTAATTCTAGAAATATAAATTTAGTAGTTATCTCAATAAATGAGTTGAAATAATGAAATAAAATTAAATAAAAAATATAAATATTTAATTGAACCAAAACTCATAGTTATTGAAGATGGAAAATTCCAAAGAAATATTCTAGAAGGAAAATTATTGAGAGATAAATAATAATTAAATCTTAATATGTCAAAACTATCGTAAAAAATGTATTTAAAAATATATACCATCAATGTTATGATAAACTAAAATTGGAAAAGATCTTCACAATACTTATTAAAATGATCATTTTTTCACTGTGACTGGTATAGAACATTGAGATATCCTCCTCTATATTCTAACCATGAGAACCATCAATGTCATAGATTCTTTTATACTACATAATTAATTTTAATTCATCATGTTCCTTGAAAATAAAGTTGGGGATATTAAATTAGATACTTCATCATATATATTTAAATGGGGAGCTATGAAAAATATCTTGATCATATTGATAATCATACGGTATCAATTTTTATGGTTTACTCTACATTCCAATTCACTCTGTCCATTATCTATGGGAGTTTTCTTTTTGTTCACTAGTATACATGTCAGAATGTGTCTTCCTAAGTACCATGTCATAGTTTTTATCCCTATGATCTTTTTTTCAATTTGAATTAAAATCTAGTAATAAATTTTTGATATCTAAATATGGCACATAATTATATAAATCATAGTTAATATTATCACCTTCCATATATTTCATTATGCAGTAAAAATTATAGAACCTATAGAAGTAGTAGAATATCTACATTTCAACATTAATATATGTAATGGATTATTATAAGGTTGTTATATAATAATTATTAAAATGACATATTGACATTATTTTTTACATGTACACAAATAACCATGAATATAGATTATCTACAAAAATTTTCATAGTAAATAATGGTTATATATTGAAATATTACCATAAGATATGTCAATTATGGAACAAGGTAGAACTACTTCATTCAAACTAAAATAATGGTTGGAATTATTATAATACAATTGTGTAGACTGAACCTATATATATTTTTTAATTCAGTTTTCCATTTGGGAATACTGTCATTACCAATAATATTCCATTCACATTAAATGAATTTTTCTCTAATTAAATTTCAATAGCATACATGATCTTGTTTTTTTACTAATTAATCAAAAATAATTTGTTATATTTTAATGAGTGATCAATATAAATCAATTCACAAAAATATGAATTTTATAATTCAAAATGATTATACAGTGATACCCTCACATTATTTCATTGAAACAGATTCTGTTTATATATACCTTAATATGTTACATGGAATCACACATCTCATTATAGTGAAACATAAAAAAACTCATCATATATTAAATAAAAATCATAAATATTTAATTATTTTAATTTTAAAATAGCCCAACATTATTCCATTTTTATGTTTTAGAAATCCCATAAAATTTTTCAAAATGTAGTTTTCATATAAAACTCATAATTTGGACCATTTTATATGATTACAATAATTCATATATTTTCCCTTGTAATTATCCACCTTTTTCATTTTTTTCATTATGTGATATGTCATAAGAGTAAAATAACACTTATAGATCTTGATATTACACTTGTGGATATCACTAAAAATATATTATGGAGTTATCAGTGATGATTATAAAGTCCCAAATGGCCCATATTACTTCCTGATTAAATCTTATAGAGTCTCAAATGAATCATACAAGAATTTTCATTTATATAATTTGTACATCAAGTGTAAAAATGACTTTTATTATAGATAGGGATCTCCATGACTATATCAAATTTTACACTTGAGAGATAAAAATATTATTCAAAAGTTGAAAATGACTTTTACAGATTCACTACTTTTCCATTTTATGTAATTAATAATAGAATTATATATTTCATAAAATCAAACTTGAAAATCATTAAATCATATTAGCCTATTATGCATCTACATACACTTGAATATTCAATTCATCCCGATTTTTGTACAACATAACATATCTCATAGTTTTACAGACAAAACTCATAATTTTTTTTCTTATATAATAATAGATTATTTAGGATCACTTGGATATATTCTAAAAAGGGTATTTATATATAAAATATATACCTCTGAAGTTGTTAGATAAAGTAGAATTCTAATGATTCATCCGTTTTCCTTTTGATTCACAATTTATATCTTTATTCTTGCTAAATTTCATTCTGTCTACAAATGTCTGCTAGAACTTCTTTAGAATAATTAACCCAAAATTTCAATAAATATTACACAACATGATTTTCATGTGATAAGAATATATATTATTCCATTGGTGAAATATGTAATCACATAAAGTATCTCATTTCACCCAAAATTGACATTTCAAAGTGGAATGTTATATTCTTTGAAAACAACTAAAAAAAGTACTCCTTGTCAACTAAAAATATCATATCATTAATATAAACAATTAAAATTATAATAAATAAAGTCATATATTTTATATAATGTTTTCCATAAACCCTCCCTTTAGTAAATTACAGTTTTCTTATGTTTACATCCATCTTAGATTACCCGTATCTAGGAGCCTATTTTAGACTGAAAAATAATTTTTCATCCAAATATTTTCACTTCAAAATCAATCTAGAATGACGCACTTAGATTTATCAATTAATTAATATTCTTCTAGATCCCTATTTATAAATACCTCATATTTATCTCATAATTTGTAGAATTTCTCTTACTCAATTCATGACTACTCCCTGGTAATGACATGTTGAACCTACATAAGTAAGATTCATACAAATAAATCCTATAGTACTGGTAGTAAAATATGAACTTATTTCTTCTGTATTGATAATAGTTCTATCTATAATATTTTATTTTATGTTTTTTAATACAAACCTTATATTTTTTAGGGGATGCTGACATTCTAGAGAAATTATTCCCTTTTTTATATAGAGAAGTGTTTCCAGACCTGACCTAAGGGAAATCCCAACAAGCCCTTTGGATTAGGAAACAAAGTTGGTAGGGGAAATGAACTAATAGGAATTCCCTCCCTGTTATTCCCATTATACCTCCATCCCAACCCTAGTTGCTTCACTCCCACGAAATGCACCTCCCTTCAATTTGTTCTCCTACCAAGGACGACCTCCAATCCCAACCCTATCTTCTCCACTCCCATAAGACTATTTTTTCCCTCCTCTCCTCTACCTAATCCATCACCTATTGAATCACAATAAAAAAACATCACCAATTTATTTTGGCTTCATGTATCTCACATCAGCACAATAGACTGCCTAATGGGAAAATGATTCATTTCGTGCCATGCCTCCCCAAGCGAGTCTCTCGTACACTACTACTATCAAATTAAAAAACCCCATATTATGTGTTGTGGCTCACTACACATCCCATGTAGTCGCAGACTAGACGCCCACCCCTATATGTGGTCTTTATTTTTATACATTTTTTAATTGGAATTTTGATAAAATTTTAAAGATATAATTTTTTTTGTAAATTATCTAAATTAGGGATTCATCAGTGACCCTATCTATTTCATTTTTGATTTGAAACATTGGATTTTTTATTTGTAGAAAGGTAATTTAATGCATGTTTTTATTTAATTTCTTTTATGATTTATTGATTTACATGTCATATTCATTTATCGTTATCAGTTTGACAATTTTTACAATATTGATTTCAATTTTTACACTATTTAGTATTCTTGATTTTTAATCCCTAGAATTTTCATTTTATGTAATTTTTTATTATTTATTTAATAAATTTATATGTAAAATTTATTTTGTAAAATTATAGATCATTATTACCAAAATAGTGATTTTCTTTTAGTTATAAATATATTTGTATGTTTTATTTTTTAAAACATTCATTACAAATTCTCTTATATTATATAGATTTAAATATATTTTTTAGGAAATAAAAATGTTATGGATTTATTCTTGAAATAAAATAAAACTATAATGATTTTGGATTTAGATAATTTTTTTTCTATCTTGTTTTTAAAAAATATTAGAAAAAATGTTAGTATACATTTTTTATTGCATATTTGATTACTAAAAAATAAAAAAATGAATTATTTCATCATATTTTATGAGGATTTGGAGGATGATGTTATTATAAATTTATATATGGAGGGGAACTTTGGAACACATTTATTGCTTCAAATTATTGATCATGTTAGTATTCCATTGAGGTAACATTTTATGAAATTCGAAAAAATTGAATAAATTTATGTATTTTTATTGATGGAAGAATCTATGAATGATTGTGAAATTTTTCTGAATGAAAATTGCACTCAATTTAAATGTTTTTTTTCGAAAACAACATACGTGATGATATTTGCATATATGAACTATATTAAGATCTCAAGAATTTGAAATTTATATTTTCAATTGAATTGATAATATCGATTGATACACATGATTTTATTAATATTTATTGTAAATATGAGTGGTTTGAATTGAAAAGGATTAAATATCGATTGTTTTTAACTGTACTTTTTACAGTTTCCTCAAGAGAAAGATTCATTTCAAAGAAGAAGTTGATCAAAACATATTTTCTGACTACCATGTCACTAGAGATATTATGAACATTCGAAATGATTTCAATTGAAATTATTTTTTGAATGGTTTTAATTTTTATTAATTGATTGTATAATTTCCATTAGAAAATGATTGTAGAAGTGGTTCCCTTTGAATTAGACTAAATATTACCATAATAGTATTTTTAGTAGTCCTAAAACATGATCTTTTATTCCATTATATATTTATTATAATATTAGATGTGATGTTCATTTTTTATTTTTTAGGTCATTTTAGTTTTCTTGGTTATTTTGAAATTTTATTTTTTTTCATGTGAATATTCAATTTTTCATGCTCTAGCTTATTTTCTACGAAGTTATTCTACTCAGGATCATCATTGTCGGTGGGGTTGAATATCACCAAATACATACTACATGATTCTAGCGATTAATGAGAATATTTCTCATTTATTTTTCGTCATTTCATATTATAGGATTCTTTGGATCTATTGTTCTAATTACATAGGTTTTTCTAGTGAAATGGGGACCTTATTTTTATCTTTAGAAAGGTGTTTTTTTCTTCTAGTAAACATTTTATGGATACTATATAAACAATAAACTTATAAAGATTGGATTAAATAATTTTGAAAGAGAGAAATGACATGATTCATAATTATCCATCTTTGACATATAACTCTCTTTGATTCCATGTTTAATGTATAGTTAATCCAAGGTTATGATCATACAGGAATTTATCTTATTCAAACTATAATAAGAATGTGGTCTCTTAATTATGGATTGTATTATAGAAAATCATATTACTAAAATTATATTGAATGCATTCTTCCGTATCATTGGTGTTGTGGTCGAGTGTTTTCCTGGTTCAGTTGGAAATGTCTTAGAAAATATTTTTTCTAGTGGCATGGATGTTCTGCACATTCTCTATAGTTAACACAGTTCGAGGAGCTATCCTTGGCTTTTTTTGTTTAATATTTGCAGTGGTGCTCTTATTATTTGAGTGGTGAGCTCATTCATCTCCCAGTCATATTGTCTAGCTTGTCGGTATTTTTTGAACCCTTATATGGTCGTGGTGGTGTTGTTTTTCTTCAGAAGTATGCTAGTTTCTTCGTTATTTAGGATATATGTTTTTAGTTCCTATGATTTGGTTTACAAGGTGAATGTATTCATTGATTTATATAGAGTTCCATATGTTTACTGATATGATTAGATTGTCATGGAGTTTGTATAGGATTTTATTGCACTCCCTGGGATATTTGGATGCACCTTTTTGGTGGGATATTAGTGTCTTTCTTCATAATGCTACTAGGGTTTAGTGGGGGCTCCCACATGAACTATTTTCTATTTTTGGTTGTGGGGGATTTGTAAATATATATTCAATTTATGAGCTTAACTCTTGTAGACTTGGTTAAGATTAAACATGTTCAGGGATACTGTGATGTTTGGTGGGAGCCAGATCATGTGGGTTTTTTCAATTTTTCAATGATGTGGTTTGGATATGGATCTATATTTGTACGACTTGTTTTATATTTGTTTCACATGGTAGAAATATTTTTGGATTTAGATCCTATTTTTGGGTTCTTACCTTGTTGGTACCTTTGAATGTCTATTTTAGTTTATGATTTTTATCTTAATATACATGGGGAAAAATTTATAATTTGTCTCATGAAAAAAGATTATATGGTATAGTTTTGAGGGTTTCTTATTAATCATCTTGGACCATAAATATCTATATGTTGAATATGAACCTTTGTATTTAGAAACAAGTGGTTTATTTTGAGATTTACCAAAAAAATGTTTTAACCATCTATTTTGAGATCAATGGTTTGACATAATTTCCTGAATCTATATTAATTTTATATCTATATTGAAGAATTATATCATCTTCTTTAATGATTTATCATCTTCAATAACTTTTATTGAGTCTTAAATTGATCTCCTCTCAATAATGTTAGTTTATCATCCATAATATTCATGATTTTCTCTTGAATAATGAATTTTATAATGAATGTTTTTATTTCATCAATAAATTGAGTTTTTATTTTGTATCATTTAATAACATTATCTTACTATTATCTTACTTCAACAAGCTAATTTCATTATTTTTTTGTATTCGAATCGAGAAATTCATCCTATTTATACTTCAACAAATGTTTTATGAATGTTATCTCACCTACTAATTCGTCACTACAAGAGGATAAATTTTGTTTCACATTACATATAATAATTATTTTTGATATATTTACCACCTCTTCTTTTTTATTGGTTGCTTGAAGTGAGATAATCCACTTCCCTTTCACTCACATACATACTTTTTTATTCGTGGAAACCACTTTTTACAATAAATATATTTGGAATACATTTTTTTCACAATATCTTCTTTTTAGGATTCTTATTTTTATCACAAGCTTCATACTCATCACTATTCTTCTATGGACATTTTATAGTAAATTTTCCACTGATAAAAAACATGAAGAATTGTATTGGAATTTATAGGAATTTATATTATCACTTTCTCTTTCATATTTGGAAAGTATTTGAGATAAGATACATGATTTTTTTATAGTCTATATCCTTTTTTTCATCCACTTAATGAATAAAATTTACAAATGATTCATATTTCACCCAATAAAATTCAAAAAACTCACCCAAAATGCATCCTTTTATTGATGAAAATATTCATTTATATTTTGATAATATAAAAAATTATTCATTTTCACTATCTTGAACTATATCTATTCCATGATTCAAACTTATATATTTATAAAACACAAAAAAACTATATTTTATCTAGTTGCATTAATTTCCTTGTTGGAATTTGAATTTAAAATTCCAAAAATAAAAATATTATTTCTAAATAGTCATAACTTCTTCTTCTTCTTCATTTATTTATAACTTCTTCATGGCGAATAATTTTGTTCTAGGTCATAGAACCATAGTAGAACTGGCTATAGTGTAACCGAGTATTAAAAAAGTAATTTCTTCTCTTAATTTCACAAAATCTATCTTATTCATATTTCTAATATTGTTTTTTCTTTTCCTAAATGTAAAATAAAATATTTATAAGTTTAATGAATGTACTCAAAAATTCAACATCATATAGAATGTAAATTATTCTTTAGAATAAATTTTCAAGAAACAATAAATTTCATCTTTAGTATTCCCATTATTTATCCATGTTTTAACACATATAACGTTTAAATAAATCATCAATGTATATAAATGAAATATATAATAATGAATCAAAGGGTTCTCTATGAATAAATAAAACACATATATCATCTTATGAATCATAGAATGAGTATCACTGACTCATATGTTGGATCCCTTTATTCTGAAATCATACAAAGATTCCCTACCTTTTAAAAAACCCATGTGTGGGTAAGAAATAACATATATGTAGTTTTGTAAAGGATTATATGTTGGATCAAATGACTCATACTGAGTTGCATGATATTTTTAAGATAATTTTATTAAATATTGCATTTCTTGAGTTTATAAAGTAAATACCTAAAAATTATATGTTTTTAAAGGAAATTTACACAAATCGGAGAAAATTAAATTTTCTAAAAAATTTATCCCATTGAATTATGATACTGCTTTATTATTTATCATTTTCATTATTTTTATTTATGTTCGAATATTATTTTTGATTTTAGGTCATAATTTCTTATAATAATGATTTTCTAAGAATTAAAATTTTGATAAATGAACAACATATGATAGATTTAATCATGTCCCCTATGGTCACCACTTTAAGTACATGTTATGTTGGAATATTATGTTATTTCATAATATGATAAATTTTTCCATATAAACTGTAGGACTCACCTATTTTGATAATCCCAAAACATGTTTGATTTATGTAAAACATATTGTTTCCCTAACAAGATTATAATTAATGTAAAAATTTTGTTTATAACATAGTAATAACTGTGTACTTTTAAATTCATTGCACTTTTATTTAAGCTCACAACGCAAAATTTCTCTATGTACAAAGGTCACGGATGGAAAGGTCACCGATGCAAAGGTCACCGATAAAAAGGTCACTGATGCAAAGGTCACTAATGAAAAGGGCCCTGATTAAATGGTAACTGATGAAAAGGTCACTGATGAAATGGTCACCGATGAAAATTTCACTGATGAAAGGTCATCATTGCAAGGTCACCGATGCAAGGATACTATTGGGATGGTTACTGGTGAAGGATACCAACGGAAGGATACTGATGGAAAGTTGATGGTGGAAGGAAACTATTGATGTTTGTCGATGTGCACCTACTGTTGAATCCCACCATTGTGATGGCTACCGTTACCAGTCTACCAATGATTACCCTTCCATATGTTGTCAAATTTTTGAGATTGTTCTAACCGTCATATTTGATAAATTAAATGATTTTAACAGTAATTAATTTTGATTATAGACATATCAAGAGACAGTATATAGGGATAATAAAAGGTATGGGAAATACATATCGTGGTCTACTTATTCCAATTATCGGACCTCAAATATAAAATACAAGACCGAGGAAGAAAAAGGGTGTGGCATATGAAGCATGTCTTGTCATTTGAAGGAGATTACTTTATATATCAAAGAAAAATCATCCATAACATACAATGTGAACCCACAAGCATCGCAGAGATAATTTTGGGATAAACAAACTTATGACTACTATGCTTTATCAACTCTCATAGGAATAACACTCTAGCTTAGAACCTTGAGTTGAGAAGCTCAATTTTGGAGACAACATTCAGAGAAACACTCGAACATCAAAATCATCACACCAAGGAGTCACGAGGTGAACTGAAAACTCATTGTGCTTTCTAAACTCTACCTTATAATCTTAGCACTATTGTTTTCTTTCATTTTTACATTTCTGAGAAGTTTGTGTCTGTCTGTTTCACACACTGTCTCATATTCTTGAACTGAAGGGTAATGAATATCCTCACATAAAACATCACTTACATTTTTTCCCACGTATAACTATGGAAGAGACCATGTGTGGTCTGTACTATTTTTTTTCATGAAGAACTGTGGTAGAGTATGTGAGCCCAAGACAGTTTGTGAAAACTATTTTAAAGGCCTATACAGGTTGTGTATCATGTTTGTTGTTAATATAAACATCTTGGTGGTAGGAGATCACTAAGTGGAGAGGATTATGTCTTGTCAGGAGACTGAACCTATTATATAACATTACTATGTACTATATTTTATTATACTCTATTTTATCTATTTACCACTAATTATAATTTCTAAAACATAAAAATATTTTTCTTTCACATTCATAATTAGATTTGGATAGTGTGTGTTTTTGCTTAATTCACAATACCATTTTGAAAAGTATAAGAAGTGTTTCACAATAATTCAATTGAGGACTAATCACTCTTTGAGAATCTTATTGACCAACTAGTCATTTCCATCTCTAATTCCTTAATTAACTGGGCCGTTTCAAAATTTATGGGATCTTTATAATAAATTTTTTAACAGAAATTTTAAGTAGGAATTCAATTCACCCCCCTCTGGAGATTGCACTCTATCCAACATTTGGTATTAGAGGATTTAAATTTTTGTTGTTACTTTATGAACTATTGTGAAAGCTGTCAAATTATTTAACTGTGATTTTAGATGTATCTATAAGATCATAAAATTTCTATCATATCTAAATTTTCTGTTCGTTAAAATTATAATTAACTAATGGATAATAGATTTGCGAGTGTAGCTACTAATATGACATATTTATTTTATAGTTATAACTACGCTCAGCGGAAATTAAAAATGAAAATATATCTAGAGAGCATGGGACCTAAAATCTGTGACACAATTGAAGAACAACATGTATTACCTGCTACATCTAGGTACACATGGTCTCAATTGACTAAAGATGGATATAAAAATAATTGTAATGCAATGAATGCATTGTACAATTCTCTAGGTGGTGAATAATTCAATAGGATATCTTCTTGTAAAATTTCATATGAAATTTGGGATACATTAGCTGTTTCACATGAGGGAACAACCAATGATATAAAAATGAGATTATATACCTATACTATTAAACTTGATAATTTTAAAATAAATCCTGATGAGAATATATTTGAAATGTATCTCAGATTCAATGAAACATTGAATACCATGAGTCTTCTTCAAAAACCAGGCAACAGAAAGGATCAGATTATGAGTTTGGTTCAATGACTACCTAACAGATGGAAAGGAACTTCTGTTTCTATCTGAGAATATTGTGACATAGGCAAGCTACCAGTATATGAACTAATTGGAATGATTATTATGTATGTAGAAGAGATTAAGGTAAATCAGGAAGCAGATGAAGAACCAAGGAAGAAATATGAATCATTCCAGACTTATGCCTCAAAGAACAAATATAAAGAAAAGGTTCAAGCTTCTATAGACATTTCCACTAGTGAAGTCTCAGATTCTAACAGAGATTATGTGGTGGCTCATCATTCTAGTAGATTCAAGAATTTCTACCTCAAGAACAAGTTCTTTAGAAAGTCAAACTATAAGGGAATGAATGATAATAATGGAGAGGGGAAAAGGATTTAAAATGGAATGATAATGCAAATGAAATAGTCTGTTATGAGTTTCAACGTAAAGGCCATGCAAAGGATGATTACCCCAAGCATAAATTTAAGAATAAGTATGATGAAATGGGGAAAGAATCTAAAAAGTCAATGAATGATATTTGGAGTTCCTCATAAGATAGCTCAAGTGGATCTGACACTTCTGATAGTGCCCAGAACAACCATGAAATATTTTTTTCATGACAGAAACATATGATTTAACATCTAATTCCCCAATACCTAATTCTATTATCCAGGGAATGAAATTGAATAAAACAATGATTATAATATGACTACGGATGAACTATTTGAATACTGTGGAATGCTTGAGTACACCTTTAATTTACTCAAGGATAAATATAAACTATTGAAAATACAACATGATTTAAAAGAAAATGTTAAGACAGATATGGATATTGAGAAAGAAGAATGTTCTTAGCTATTAAAAGAAAATAATTAACATAAATTATCAAATGATCAATTAAAACTGGATTTGGAAAAGTTTACGGCTGGTAGAGATACATTGACTCAATTTCTAGGAAAACCAACTGCCTAAAAATACACGTCTGGTATAGGATATCCACTGGGATAGAGTAGGATTATTAAAAATAAATTTCTTTCCAAATCTGGATAGTTCAGTACTAGTTCATGTTCTAGACCATCTTTTTAAAAAAATATCTAATGGAACAAAAAAAGTATTCATATCTCGAAACATATCTGTTTATTATAGGAAACCTTTAAGACAAGTGTGGGTTCCTAGTGTTTTAATTTTTAACCTCTCTAGACCCATGAAAATCTGGGTACCAAAGTTACCCTACACTTAATCTATTTTGTAGGAATATTGTCTAAAGAGCTCCTATAAATTTCTATGGTTATTAGACAATGGATGTTCAAAACACTTTATTGGAGACTATTCATGCTTTAGGAGGCTAATTATAGTGGATGGTAGACATGATACATTTGGTGATAATGCTAAAGATAAGATCATCGGCTCAGGCCAAATTGGAAACCCTAATACTATATTAATTTCAAAAGTACATTAATGATGGGTTAAAATAAAATTTACTAAGTATCTATCAATTATGTGATGATGGATTCATTGTTAAATTTGAAAATGATGCTTGTAAAGTTTTTAATTCAAAAAATTAATTAATATTTACTGCTCTTAGAAATGAAAATGAATATGTTTTTTATTTAAATTCATTAGTCAAGAAAAATGTTTCATGATTAAATGCTTTTCATAAGGAATCCTGGTTATGGAACAGAAGATTAGGATACTGAAATGTGCACTCACTTATGAAACTCACTAGCAAATGTTTAGTTAGAGACTTACCTAAATTGGAATTCCATCTTAACAAAGTGTGTAATCCATGTCAAAAGGGAAAACAACACAAAGTTTCATTCATACCAAATTAAGTCGTTTTTACTTCTCGACCTCTTGAGTTGGTTCACAAGGATTAGATTGGACCATCTAGAGTTTCATGTTTAATTGGAAAGCACTATGTGTATGTTCATATAGATGATTTTTCTAGATATACCTTGTATACTTTATAGCTCACAAAAGCGAATCATTCTCTTACTTCATTAAATATTCCAAGTCTATAGAAAATCTTAGTGTACTTACAATTAAGTCCTTGAGAAGTGATCATGGATGTGAGTTTGAAAATATAGAATTTTAATATTTTTTCTCAAAAAATGGAGATACTCACAATTTCTATGATCCTAGAACACCTCAACGCAATGAATTTATAGAAAGAAGAAATATGACACTTCAAGAGATTTCTCGGACTATGCTTAATGAGTACAATATACCTATCTATTTTTTGGGCTAAGGAAATTAATACAGCTTGTTACATTATCAATAGAGTCCTAATTAGACATGTTCTTAACAAGACCCCTTATGAGATCTGGAATAATAGGATTCCTAAGGTAAACTACTTTAGTGTTTTTGGTTTTAAAGTATATATCCAAAACACTAAGGACAATCATGAAGTATTTTCTTCTAAGAGTGATGAAAGAATATTCCTAGGTTGTACAATATCTAGTAAAACTTATAGAATATTAAACAAGGCAACCAAATGTGTGGATGAATCGGTTCAAGTTAAATTTTATGAGACTGATCCACATGAACCCAAAACCTTTGTTGAACATATTGAAGAAGATATGTCAATTCTGAACTGTAACGAAAAAGACAGTTAACCCTTAGTGAAAATATCTAGTTCTGTAAATTTTCCACAATATATGCATGGTGAATATTAACCTACAGATAATCATGAGGATTCTAGTTCAACAATTTCTAGAGGTATTAGAACTCTCATGAATAATCCTTTAGAAACTTTAGTAGGTGATACAAATAGAGAAACATAGACTAGAGCTTGTTTGACAAACTAGGTTGAACATCAAGCCATTATTTCATAGCTTGAGCCTAAAAATATCAACGATGCAATCAATGATGAATTATTGGTGATATCTATGCAAGAATAATTAAATCAGTTTTATGGGAACAATTTTTGGGAATAATTAGAAATACCTAAAGACACCTTCACCATAGGCACAAAATGGGTGTTTAGAAATAATGTTGATAAATCTAGAAATATAGATAGAAAGAAGGATAGACTAGTTCTACAAGGATATATTCATGTAGAAGGAATAGACTATGAGGAAAAATTATCACCTGTAGCTATACTAGAATCCATTAGGATACTACTTGCCTATGCATCTCATCTAAATTTTAAAAATTATCAAATGGATGTCAAAATTACATTTTTAAATGGGTACATAGTTGGGGATGTATTTGTAAAACAACCAATAGTTTTACAAATTCCCATTTTTCAAATCTTTACATTAATATTTCTAAAGGTTTATACGGTCTAAAACATGCTCCAATATCATGGTATGATAGAATCAGTTCATTTATTATTTCAAAAGGTTTTAATAAACGAATAGTGGATCCGACTATTTTTATTCAAAGGATTTCCCAAGATATTTTAATCGTACAGATTTATGTAGATGACATTATATTTAGATCATCTAAAAATTATTTATGTACTGTTTTTTCAAAAATGATGCCAGATTAATTTGAAATGAGTTTAATGGGGTAACATAAATTTTTCCTTGGATTTTAAATTTATCAAAATAAAAATTGTATTGTTTTAAATTAGATTAAATAAAGTAAAGATCTTTTTAAACGTTTCGGTTTGGACTACAATAACGGTAGTGATACACCGATGAGTACCACCTATAAGTTGGATGCTGATGAAACTAGAAATGCAGGGGATCAAACCAATTAAAGAGTTATGATTGGGAGTCTTCTCTAACTTACTGCTAGCAGACCAGATATTATGTTCAGTGTACGCATGTGTGAGAATTTTAAATCAAATCCCAAAGAGTCACATTTGAATATTGTTAATAGAATTTTTAAATATATTATGAAAACTACAGACATTGGACGGTTTTAACCAAGAGGACAATCACTTGATTTAATATGTTATTCGGATGCTGATTTTGCAAGTTTTATGTTAGAAAGAAACAGAACCTCTAAAACATGCCACATTTTAGGCAAGTCACAAGTATCATGGTGTAGTTTTAAACTGATTTATGTTGCATTATCTATTGCAGAAGCTGAATATATGGCTGTGGGTAGTGGTTGTGATCAAAATATGTGGATGAAACACACATTACTACACTATGGAAATAAATTCAAACATGTCTCTATAAATTGTGATATTACAAGTGCTATTAACATCTCTAAAAATCTAGTATCTCATGCTATGACAAAGTACATTGATGTGAGACATCACTTCATGAGATATGATTATCAAATAGGTGATATCACTCTTGAATTCATAGCTACTAAACACCAATTGGCATATATATTCACAAAGACTTTGATTTCTGAGAGGTTAAATTACCTCAAACATGAGTTAGGTATGATAAACTGTTATGTTTTAGGAAACTCACCATTAGGACCTCACCATAGAACCTCACCGTTCGACGCTTACTGGTCAGACCTCACCGTTGAACCTCACTGTTGGACCTCACTATTGTTACTTTACCGATAGTCGATATTTTTGGGACTTATTGGTTTCTCTCCTAGAATCTGAAACGTTTTATGCATTACTTATTTATTATATCCAATTTTTGTTTTGATCCCTAATTGTTAAAATTAGAGTACATACCACATTTCGATCCACCTCAAACTCTCTCCTGATTCTCTCTCTCCCTAACCTGAGAACCTATCCATCTTCTAAAACCCTTTAATTCCTCCATATCGCATGGAAAGATTGCAGAGACTATTGTTCAATGATGAACGGGATGTGCCATATCCAATGAGATCTTGAGCTGAGATGAGTAGTGGAAGCCAGGAAGTGGAAAACTGATCAACCCTCATTTTTCAATGAGGGAAATCATGGTTGAAAAATATCTCAGTTCAAAATGGTTTCTGAAAAAAAGATCATTAGTGATGAAGGCACTTGATGCTCAAGGAAGGGTTAAATGCTTTGGAAACAACAATGGACTCTCTTACTGGAATATATGGAAGGAGTTTTATGAGTTTTTGAAATTTTAACAAACTAAGGATGAGATCAAAATGTCGTCAAGGTTGAATGGAATGAGTATGAGTTTTTCCTCTGTTGAATGGGATGAGTGTCTGAGATTACCACATGAAGGGATTTATGATTACTATTCAAGAGTGGTTCTTCCCGCTACTGAGTTCTTCTGTTATGAAGAAGCCTTAGCCGAAATAATAGGGAGTGGGATCCCTAGGAAATTCATTTCTTTTGAGATGGAAGGAGATGACATGCTATAGTTTAATTTTGTCCAGGATGTCCTGATTCCCAAGAGAGGGGACTTTTCTACAATGAAATATCAGGATGTATTTCACTTTTATCTATTTGAAGCATGGAAAGAAGATAAAATTATATATGCTGATTATGATCCAATAAGAATATATGAAAAATCCTAGATCCAAATCCAATTCCTTATTTAATGCAAGATAGATATCCTTTATGTTTAATGTGAAATAAGTTTCTACAGATAAGGAGGAAACAGTTGTAGTAAGGGACAATTTCTGCATTACAAAGGTAATTTGAAAGTAGATGACGATAAATTAGAACCCTTGAGATAGAATATGTGTGCATGATGAGGCTAAGCGATATGGGGGATTCAACCCTGTCACTCATCCTACTAGGAAAAAGGATAAGAGAGATCCTATTCTAAACCCTAGTGAAGTAGAGCCTACATATTCAGATGAAGAAGAAGAGGTTGTTGTTATGACAGAAAGAGTGGATTATCTTATATATGATAGCAGTGATCTTGAAATTCCCTCCAATACTCATGATAATACTATATCCATTGGTGATCCTTGACCACCAACGACATTTCCTATAAGGGGGACAATCCTAAGGGACAATGATGATGAAAAAACTAGTGTAGAAGAAGGGAAATAAAATGTCTTAAGAAACATTCGAGAGACCTCAGATGAGGATGAGGGAAATGAATATTGTCATGATGACATTCACACTACTTCTGATGTGAGTGAATAAGATTATCTTAGTCTCAGTCCCTTGATTGGGCATACAGAAATGGTTGAAGGGGTATATGAAGAGATTGTTGATTTGGTTGAAGTTGGTATTGTTTTAGAAGTTGATGAAGATTTTTTGGAAGATGTGGTAGTGGAACCTTCTATTGATGCAGTTTCTCAAGGAGACATGGCAGAGCTGTATGTGGTTGATCAAGAGAATGCTCCAAGTGAAGGTGAGGAACCTGTTGCCACAGGTTCAGTTGTTGTAGCACATGGAATACAGGATTGGTTAGAAGACCCTAGATTTGTTGTCTTAGGTTTATATTATGGAGACTTTGATGATGACCATCCTATCAGAAGTCCTACAATTCATACTAATTTTGAAACTGCTATTGTGCAGCCAATGGTTCTTTTGCCTTGAGACTATGTGAAGAAAGATGATTTGGAATCAATAAAATCATATCTGAGTAGCCATATTAATGAGAGATTTGATGGGTTAGAGATGGATATGACTCCAAATAATAAAATTGGCACTTATGTAGTGGAAAGGCTAGATCATTCCTCTCACTCCATCTTGCAAGAAGAAGTAATGGTCTATCAGAATCAGATCAGAACACTGGATGATTCTGTGGAATCGATGAAGAAGTCTATTGAAAGATTAGACTCTTACATGGAATCAAGTGTTCAAGTGGAAAAATATATTCCATGTATTAGAATTGTGGTTTAGCAAATTGTCAATTTGTTTGAGGACTTTAATATGTACATGGAGACACATGTGAGTGGCTAAGATGATGATGAGAAGAGGTTGATTAGTTGGCTAACGAAATATTTTATAGAGTCGGTGGCTTCCATTGTGGAACCTCTGTGTGCATTTTATTCATGTTTAGCTTCTCCTCCTATTGATCTAGAAGACATTAGGACGGTTCTTAGAGAAGATGTTGAGAATTTATCTTGTACCAGTACCTCAGATCCCAAATCTATGACTCATATTTTTTCCACTAACCAAGAGACTCATAAACTTGTTGGGAATTATCTAAGGGAACCTGATCAGGATCAGAAGGGTATATAATATGCATCAGATGGATAGTCACTTCATGTTATTGTTGGAGAACTTGAGGATTCCAAAAGGATCAGGTAAGGAGACTCAGAGAGTTGAATCATACCTTAGAGAAATTTATATAGAATAAAGATGATTTAATTTCAGCCATGGAATCAGGAGGAATTATTATTATGGATTTCAGAAATATGCATTTTCCCTACTTCCATGTGGACTACACTCCCATTATTGTTCCTCTATCCCTTCCTTCTACCTCAGTTACTTCATGATCTACCAATGTTGCACCCATGATGACTCTTTCTTAGGACATCAATGGCTTGACCCCTATGATTTCACAATGATCCACTAACTGTTGATCTAATAATACTTCTGTTGCAGCTCCTCCAACCCTACTGACTTCCATCCCTCGACCCCCCCTCCCTCTTAAGGACCTACATCCTCCACTTCAAAAGACAGTTCTCCACTAGACATATTAGATGTTGATTTAATGTTGGATGCCTTAGTTTATTGAGATCTTTGTAACATTTTTTATATTTTACTATTGCTTCATTAAGGAAAAATCCACTTCTATTTCATTATGCCTTTCACTATTTTAGTTACTCACAAAGGGGGACAAATAGTCCATTAGGTTTAAGTTTTAATCTGCCTATACTGCAAGGAGGGGATATTTTTAGGTTTTATTTTCATATATATACAATATATATTTTTCCCATTCTTATCATGGTTCAAATTTTATTTTACACACCTCTGAAAATATTATAAAATGTGCTTAACCCTAATTCAGAAAATACTAACATAACTTGTGGTTATCAAAAAGTGGTATATTGTTGAACTCACCTATTTTCATAATAAAAAATCATGCTTCATTTATGTAAAAACTCTTGTCTCTCATACAGGATAATCATTTATGTGAAAATCAAGTTTATATCAAAGTAATAACTATGTACTTTTAATCTCATTGCTCTCTTGTTTAAGCTCACAGTTCAAAATTTCTCTAAGTGCAATTATCTTCAATGCAAAGGTCACCGATGCAAAGGTCACTGATGCAAAGGTCACCGATGAAAAGGTCACCAATGAAAAGTTCAATAATGCAAAGGTCGCCGATAAAAAGGTCACCAATGGGAAGGTCATCGATAGAAGTTCACCATAGTAAGGTCACTGATGCAAGGCTACTGTTAGGAAGGTTACCACTGAAGGATACCATTGGATGACTACTGATGGAAATTTTCTGATGGAAGGTCACCATTGAAGGTTTCCGATGTACACCTATGATAGAAGCCTACCGTTATTAAGGCTACTGTTACCAGTCTACCGATGATTACCCTTCCATACATTGTCAAATTCATGAGATTATTATAACTGTCATATTTCATAAAATAAATGATTCTAACATTAATTAATGCTGATTGTAGACATATCAAGAGACTGTATGTAGGGACAGTATGAGGTACGATAAATACCACACATGATATACTTATTCATATTGTCGCACCTCAAATATAAAATAGAATACCAAGGAAGAAAAGGGGTGTGGCATACGAAGTGCGTCTGTGCATGTGAAGGAGATTACTTGCTAGATCAAAGAAGAACCATACACCACTTACACTGCGATCCCACAAGCACCGCGAAGATCGTTTTTGGACAAACTCACTTCAACCTACTTTTCTTCATCAACTCTCAGAGGAAGAACACTCAAGCTTAGAACATGGAGTTGCGACATTCTGGTTTGGAGACAACTTTCATAGAATTTCTAGAACATCAAATTCTTCACTCCAAGGAGACAAGAAGTAAACTTAAAACACATAGATCGTTCAAAACTCAATCTTATAATCTTAGCTCTATTTTGGTCCCTTATTCTTAAATTTATGAGAAGTGTGTGTCTATATGTTTCACACACAATCTCATGTGCTCGAAATGGAGGATACTGAATATCCTCACATCAAACATCACATACATTTTGTTTCCCACATATAACTATGGAAGAGACCATGTGCGGTATGTACTATTTTCAATCACTAAGAACTATAGTAGAGGGTTTGAACTCTCAACAGTTTGTGAAAACTATTTTAAATCCCGATACATGTTGTGTATCAAGCTTATTGATAATATAAACCACTTGGTGGCTAGTGATCTCCAAGTGGAGAGGATTAAGTCTCTTCTTCAGACTGAACTTAATGTTTAACTTTACTATCCACTATATTTTGTTATACTCTGTATTATCTATTTTTCAGTAGTTATAATTTCTAAAACATAAAAATATTTTACATTCACTTTGATAGTTATTTTTGGTTAGTTTGTTTATATGTTTAATTTAATAAACTGTTTTCAAAATTTGAAGAAGTTTTTTACACTAATTCAACTGAGGACTAATCCCTCTTCGAGAAACTTGTTGACTAACTAGAAATTTACATCTCTACTTCCATAATTAACATGGCCGTTTCAAAAAAAATTGGATCATTATAATAATGTTTTTAATAGAAATATTAACTGGGATCTCAATTCACCCCCCTCTTGATATTCCACTCTGACAAACATAAATTATTTCTCCTTTTACTTTTGAAATTGTACTGTTGACGTGCATGTACATACTGTTTAATACGTGTGGTCTATGGTCAGAATATAATTGATCGTTTCCCAAACATAGACTACTACTGAGATGTATTATAGTGAAAGTCCTGGGTTGATCTCATGGGGAATTAGGATGTAATAGGGAACCTCTGTCAGGGAACCCTTTTGTGTAGTAGTCCTTTCAAATTGGTTCATATTGGGATTGCTATTTTATATGGTTGATGGTTTAATTTAGGGATAATAGTGGGATCAAGGTCTATTTCAGGGATCTATGGAAAATATGATCCAAATAATAACATGGTAGGATCTTAAGGTTTTTCCTATGAAGCAAAAAAGAGGATTCTAGTTGACTATTGTTAAATAAAATAGTTCTACCAAAGATGTAACAATTCCGTGATTGAGAAATAGTGACAATCAATATGCATTATGTATAGATTATAAGGCAGAAATTATTAAATGCTAATAGTCATAACTTAAATTAATCTAACCAGGATAGGGTCATTCACTCAATTAAATTATAGTGAGGGATGTTTGGATGAAATGGATAGCTAGTTGAAATTTATCCTTATTAAAAATTCATAAGGTTACCAAGATAATAATTATAGATTTATTGAATTCAGATACACCATCTCTTGATCCCAACCCTGGGTGGGTTATCCACTAATTTTATGATTGAATTCATGTAAATGAAGAATTGAAATTTTTCTCAACATGCTATGCAAAAATTGAGATTAAAAAAATTAAAAACATGAAATGATTTAGGTTAACTCAATTAGATGAGCATGAAGTCATAATTAAGATATGTATATCTAGAATCAAACATAGTCCAATTAACTTCTTTCATGAATTTATAAAGAAAACAATCACACCAACATTTTTTTGTGTCTTTCTAGTTGCATGAAGATGAAAAAAACATCATCAAGATTGCGAAAGGAATGACAAACAACATTGAAATCACTCCACAAAACATGAATTAACGTAAAATAATGAAGGGGAAGAGAGAAATTTGAGTTTACAATTGATTAAAGAGAATGTATTGAGAGAGGAATGAAAAATATAAAAATCATATACTCTGGAGCACTCTCAAATCTGTTGCCCTTCTTCTTTATTTATAGGAAAAATCGTACATGACTTGTATTTGGTATTCAGATCATGTAATATCATCCCGTATATTCTTCTATAGTTTTTTAATCAACATGTATCTCACATGTATCTCATCTTATATTTTAATATTTTACTCCTTTCACATAATGGATTTGAGACTCACGATGCGTACCATTTTTCAATCTTTATCTTTTGAATGGAAATTATATTCAAAGGGTTCAAGATGTGTATCATCAACTCACATCATGTAATGGATTCCTCATTTTTATCTTTCCTAAAATCTATGATCACATTATTTATGAATTTCATCATGCTATCAATGTATACTAAACGCCATGTAATGGTCTTTCATGATGTGTAATAGGCAATTTTTTTCTCTTTTTCTGCATTTTCTACTTTGAAACTTTGGAAACCTATTTTGTACAAAAAACAACACATATTAACTTCATTATTTAATAAATCAGTGAATATCCTTAACTAAATGACAACAAAATATATAAACTAATTCAGCTTATCAATTTCCCACAAACTTCAATAATTTGTTTCCCTTAGTAAAATAAGTCTCACCAGGGATTTCAAAATGATAATAAATATTTAAAAAATGAGAAATTCATTATTTCTATGAAAATAAATCTAAAAGTATAAAAAATGGTTAACCCCTAAAATCATCCATACATAGAAAAATTGGTCACACCTCATAGATCAATTCTTTAAAAAAAATATAATATTTTAATTATAATCTCTTAACTATTCCTAGAATTATATACCCATCTTCAATTTACCACACATTTAGTTTTCTCTCGTCACTCGTGGTAATATGTAACTGTAGTTTCACTCATACCATGAGTACATGCTACTATCAATAATCATTCATTTTTTCTGTCATTTCCACTTTGTAAATGAAAATACATAATCAATCATGAGGGGTTCAAAAATTCAGTTCTAATTACTCTAAGGTTGTGTGTAGGTGGATAAATAGTGAAAATAAAGATACAAAATGAGGGTAGTATCTAAAGTATAATGCCTGAATGTTGTGACAAGTTTAATAAAATGAATCCTCCATGATAATGAAGTCCACACTCCTAGAAAATCATATCAGAACCATGTATATGTCAACTAAGTAAAATAAGGGTATCTTGTTCCTTTCTTTTTCATTTGTATTTTTATTTTTTGTAAGTCATGTATAGGATAGATCTCACATCCATCCACTAAATACATATAATCCTTCAGGTGATTCACCATTCTGGAAAAGGTGATTTTTTACTTTATTAATATATAACCCATGTCAATAATTTATTTTTATTTTTCATTTCTCAAAGGACATGATAAAGGTGAAATGATACAAAATGTACAAATATGAAAATCCAATGATCAAATGAGAAACACCATGCATCTCCATAATGGAATTATCTCATGTTGTCTAAAAGCCTCCTCCACCCTTGTTAAATAGTAAAATTCTACATTACACAAAGATCATGGTTCGTAGGGATAATATTCTTGGAATAGATGCACAATATAAGGTCATTCATGGAAACAATAAGCTTATTATTGTAAATATGAAAGGTGGGTCTTAGGAAAATGTATCTCACAATATATTGCCTCAATCATTTTAAAATTCTATTTGATCAATCATAACCTAAATATTATCTCAATACATGTTATAATAGATTTACATGTCATGTGTATCACTCAAGAAACATGTTCAAAAATAATATACACTTATTGGCTCTTAATCCTCTTAGGAATGAGAATAAAAATAGAAACTGGAAATCACTAAGGTTATGAAACCATGTAGTAAGTCAATTAAACATAATTTCAAAAATGATGAATTTCATATTAAATCATTAAGCTTTGTAATCATTATAAAAATATAAATATGTATAAAGCATAAATTCCAACAATTTCCAACTTAATTATTTTCTTTTATTTAAATGAACACAATGTATTTTAGGTTTAATCATGAATTAAATTTGAAAAAATGTCTTCTAGAAAGATGAGAACTTGCAAAAAATTAATTTTTATCATAAGTAAAAATTATAAAAAGCTCCCCCACACATAGAAGAGGATAGTTTCCACATTGTCTATGGAATCATTATAAGAGAGTATTGAAAAATAAATCATATAAAGATGAAATGTAAATTTAAAAAAAATGAATATGAAGGGAATCATGAGGTCCCTATGAGATGTGGCCTACCAAGGGATAACTTGGATGTGGTGAGTTGTACTTGGGGTGATCTTCAAAATGGGTTAGAAAACAATTCATGCACTAGATAAAGAAATAGTCCAATGTTTTGAAATATTAATAAGTAGAATAATCATTGGGTGTATAGTATGATGTGAAAAGGTATCCAATTTTAATTAAATGTAGCAGACATGCTTATTCAATAATTATAAAGATGACTAGTGAAGAAAAGAAAAATTCTCAAAAACTACAACAATCATATGGACTCAGACAGGAAAGTGATGAAAAATGGGTTGCCTCCTATAAAGTGATAATAGATACATCGTCATCATGCTGGATGGATTAATGCGTCAAGTAGATTGGTCCAGTAGCCCAATGTCTCCTCTACTGTCTATAACTACTTGTCGTAGTGTCCCCTAGCTCATAGGTTCGTTTGATATGATTGATGACTTCAGGAGTAGTGTGAGCATGGATAATTTGGGGGAAATGATCATATATGTGCTAGTGGCGATTACTACACAACATGAATTTCAATTGAGAGTTTCTAATGTTGATGTTCTATTTCATTTATGCACTGAGTCACTCTTTGAACTAGAACATATGGTGGTATCTGTCTGTCGTCAACCATAGATGTCATAGAGGATCTATATATGGATATTAAAAAATTTAAACATATTAAAATAAATCCATGTAAAATAGAAACAAAATAATTCCCCAAATATATTAATGAGTGAAGTAGTAGAAAATGTAAAAATAAATAGATGAAAATATGAAAATATTCCGCACTATCACTAAAAGTCCAAAATAAAAATTGAAAAAATATATGACTAAGATATGTTTTCAAAACCAAAATTCTTTTCTGGTGTACTCTATCTATTTAGTGGTGGTGGTAGCTAACCAACTAGATTAGTGGTAGTGGCAGTAGTAGTGGTAGGTGGAGAAGAAATGAAGGGTGGAGTTGTAGAGCTAGACAGATGGGTTGGGGTAAGTGATGCAGAGGTGATGATCTAAAGTATGGCAATGAATCTGGCTACTGGATTGAAAAATGGAACCTCAATGGTTGAGGAATTGGATGGTCCCTAGTACCACCATGCCTAGTCTATGTGGATCTCCTACTAGGAAACAAGGTCAGTGATATATTATGGAAGGTCAGGATGGGTTATGGGTGGTGTGGGAGCAGTATAATATAAGGGTCCAGTAGTTTATAGTGGTGGTTGAGGCCCTATTCTAGAGTAGGGTGGTTATGTGGTGGTGGAATATGAAAGTTTGGTGAATGGGAGGTGAATATGTGTAGAGATTTTCCTTAGGTTCTCCAGAATTCATATTTTCATGTCCTAGAGATCTAGCAGTGTGGGATGGGTGGGTGTAGTAATAATCGATGTTGTGGTGGTAGATGTAGTAATATGGTTGGGATCTTCCGAAGGTGAAGTTGTGGGTGGTGAATGTGGTTGGTCCTATGCTAGTGGTGGGTCCATTTTAGGTGTTTCCTCCTGTATTCCTGGTGCCTAGTGGTAAGTATCATCCTACCTCTTCTACACATACATTTTTCAAAGCATTGGGAAATTAATGATCTGTATTGGTAAAAGACACGTGATGGGAAGAGCCACGTCAAAAATGATGAGTTGTCTAGTGAGGTGGGTAATGAATAAACCACCAATCAATGTACCATGGGTCCACTATTCTATATCCCTGTAGTAGTTGGTGAATTTTACAACAATGTTGATGGGTGAGCCTCCAATGGCTGCTAATAAAATGAGTACATCAATCTCACTCAAACTCCCATGAGACTCTTCTTGGGAAAACTATGTGTACGTCAATGCTCTATGAATTATCTGTAATGTTGGGATGCTCAACTGAGTGGACTAAGTGATATAAGGGTCACGTAATGACTGAGTATCGTGTGAAATAAACAACCACATGCACCAAAAATCAGACTGTGGCGGCTTGATTAGTAGTTTCAGAAAGTCCACAGACATGGAAAAATCCTTTTTATAGAGGTCATGGCCAATTCCGAACATGGAAAATGAATTCTCATGTGGTCGGACACCCATATTTAATTATTATCTATTCACTACTATCTCAAATATAGAAAGGAACTCCATGAATAACTCTATATATGTCTTCTCTCATACCTCAATAATGTATTCTAAATGGAGAATATCTAGTATGTCTTGGATGTCATCACTGATATTCTGGAGAGAATTAATGGGAACGTATAGAGTCATGTTTTTTCAATAGGATTTTCCTATAGTTTGTTTATGTTGACATGATGATTTAGGTTTGAGAATCAAAGAGTGGGATCCATATGGAGGTTATCAACATAGGATGATTCCTTGAAGAAAGATGTTGATTCGGTTTGAGAAGCAGGTTTAGCATGTGTTGTTTCAAGAGGTGTTGATGGTACAAGAGGTGTGGTTCCTTATGTCAATTTTCTAGATGGCTACTCATTATGGTCTGACAAGGACTCAAAGGGTTCCGTTCATGGTTTTTTTCATTCCATTTCAGGCTTAGGGTGGTGCATATTGGTTTAGCCGATAGAGGAGGGAAGGTGAGGGGTGGGTTGTGTTCTCAACTGGGACGAAGAGTGGTGTCGGTTGTATAGGGTAATGGGAGGGTGGGTGGTGGTTGAGATAGATAAGGTAAGGTATGAATCTGTGCGGGAGGGGGTTTAATAGATGAGGTAGTATAGAGGAAAGAGAGGTGGGGTTGGGTGCATGAAACTGATAGAAGAGGATGGAAAGAAGGATGATCCATACAAAAGGGAGAAGGAATTGGTTGGAGGATGGTTTTACATAGGGAGGATGGAAATATGGGAAGGGGGATTCTTCTAGTCAGGAGGTGGAGTGATGGGGATAATGAGAGGGATGGTGGGTTGGAAAGGGGTGTTGCATGTCTATGTGGGAGAGATGCAGAAGGTCGGGAGGGAGGAAGGTTTTAGGGTTGTGAACCTTAGGATCAGAGCATATTTTTAAAAAAAAAATAACCTAAGGGATAAAATGATGTTTAATAGGGTAACGTGATCTATAATGAGGGATTTTTTTAATTTTTATGGGAATAATAGGTACACATGATGTAACAGGGTTACACGATGTGTATTTGACGTCTTTAGCTCAATTTTTGGCCCAAAAATAACCATAAGAACATGGATCATCGAAAGAATTCCTAAGGTAATATAATATAATCTAGGATAGAATTTCCTACCTTAGGTTTCCTCCCATCAGCTCTTCCGTTAATATTGAGAGGTTCACACACTTAATTCATATATGAACTTAAGGCAAATGAAACGTCATTCATTGAAGGGTTCATAGATGATTTTTGGCCCTTTACCATTAACATTTAATGTTGGTCCACCCTCTCTATAAATTTCGATGTTCCCATAGGGGAAAACATGAACTGCATTGAAAGGGTTGGACCATTGATATTTCATGTTCCCAGGAATCAATTTCAATCTAGAGTTGAATAAGAGGACCTTATTCCGTGAAAAAAAGATACATCTTACGATGTGCTGATCATGCCATTTTTTAGTTCTTTCTTTGTAGATTTTGGCATTGTCATACATATCATTCCTGACATCTTTCAATTCATCCAACTATTGCATCTAAGCTTCTATATCTTTCTCAATTTCCAAATTTAGCTTCTTAATTTCCCAGTACAAGCGATGTTCTATTTCAACTAGATGATGACATAGTTTCCAATAAACCATTCTAAATGGTGTTGTACCAAAGGGTGTTTTTATGTAGTGTGGTATGCACACAGTGCATCATCCAGTTTTAGGCTCTTATTAATTTCACTTGTATTCACAGTCTTTTCCATGATTTTCTAGATCTCCCTACCTGGAAATTCAACTTTCCCACTTGTTTAATGGTGGTAGGGAGTTATTATGTTATAGATGATTCCATAATTTTATAGCAATCCTTTAACTGGTTGTTTCATAAAATGTGTTCATCAATCACTAATAACTAATATTGGAAATCCAAATCATGATAACACATTCTTTTTTAGGAAGTTCATGACCATTTTTATCATCTCATGTGATGTGGCTTTTGTTTCTACCCATTTGAGACATATTTAATGCCAACAAGAATGTAGGAAGTCCATTGGAAGTTTGAAATGGTCCCATAACATATATTCCTCAGATATCGATTATTTCAAATTAAATGATTTGGTTTTTAGGTATTTCATTTATTTTCCCAATGTTCCCAGTTCACTGGTACCGGTCACAGCTTGGATAGAATTACCTTGCATCTAGGTGTACAGTGGACAAGATAAGTCAACATTTTAAAATAATTATTTTAGTGTGTGCGGGTCAATGATGTACTCCAGTGGGAGACATATGAAAAATTTCTATAACATTTTAGAATTCTTTTTTGGGAATGAAATTTCATAGAAATCCATCAGCACAACACATGAACATGAGTGGTTCATTATAGTAGTAATTTTTTTCATTATCCAGAAATCATTTCCTTTATTAATATGAGAGTTATCCCTAAAAAATCCCATGGAGTAATAACTATAAATCTTAGAAAACCAAGGTTTAACAATAATATTTAAGAGGGCTTTATCAGGAAAATCAACTTCGATGTTAGTATCATCATCATCATTGATGAGCGGAAAAGGTAGTGGATATAAATGAACAATGATCACATTTTACGTGCCATTGGTATAATTAATCACAATATCAAATTCATGGAAAAGGATGATACACAATATCATCATTTTATTCGAATCTTTCTTTTTTATTAAATATATTTTGGCAACATGGTTGATGTGAACAATCACCTTGGAAAAGACCAAATAGGAAGAGTGTTTTTCAATAGATTACAAAACCTCTATTAGTTATTTCATTATAGTTGTGTATTTGACTTATGAACTATTTAGTTTGTGTCTAGAATAGTAGATAGGATAGAAAATGCGACCAATTCATTATCCTAAAACAATGCTAATAGAAAAGTCACTCTCATCACAAATCTATTCAAATTCCTTGTCCTATTTAGATGAAATGATTATGAGGGTTGCTTTTAGAATTCTCTTTAATGTATTGAATGCATTTTAAAATTATTTGTTGAATTAAAAAACAACATTATTTGAAAATATGTGTGTCAATGGGTGGTAAATTTTTTTTGTTTCTTCTACAAATCACCTATATATTGTAGCATGCCCCATAAATCTTCTTATACCATTAACTATTGAAGATCGGGTAAATATTTGATAACCTTAATCTTGGTTGGATCGACTTCAATTCCTCATTTAGGAATTTTATTTTTTAGTATTATGCCTACATGAACCATAAAATGAAATTTTCTCCAATTTAAAACCATTCATTTTTCTTCATAGTTTCATAGGACTAACTCAAGATTGCTTAAGTAGGTTTCATAAGATACTCCATACACTGAGAATTCACCCATGATGATTTCTAATAATACTTACACCATATCCAAAAAATTATATTTCCTTCATATTTGAAATGTTTATGTATAATTGTACATAATAAATGACAGAAATTTATAGGAAACAGTTCTAAATGGACATGTGAATGTGGTTTTTGAGTAATCAGCTGGGTTGACTGCAATCTGATTTTATCCTAAATATCAATCCAAGAAAAAATAGAAATCATTTTCTGAAATTCCTTCCATTATTTTACCCATAAAGGGTAGTTTAAAATGATATTTTCATGTTACTGTATTATGTACTCTTTAATTTATCCAAACACTCCATCTAGTTATGGTGATTCTTGAGAAAAAATCATTTTCATCAGCCTTCTCTACTATGAGTCCACCATTCGTGAGAACTACTTATAGCAGGACCACCCACTCACTATCAGAGATTTAAATGATTATTATAGAATATTGATGTTTCAGTCATTCATTTTTAACAACATTCTTCTTTGTTGGTGTGTGATGTCTTTGTTGTTGAAATTTGAGTTTTATATCTTCCTCAAGTATAATTTTGTGAGTGAATACAGTCAGACTAATTCCTTTGATTTCTTTCACTCCCTAGGAAAATAATTAATTGTTTCGTCTCATGAATTCAACCAATTATTCTTCTAGTGATTGTGATAGTTCATAGTTCCTAATTACTAGCAGAGATGTTGAAGATCCCAAGTATAAATACTTAAGAGTATTTGGTAGAGGTTTAAACTCAAGTTTCGGTGGTTGAATGATTGAGGGAGTGAATGGTGGAATGTTGTCCCTTGGGAGAGATTCATTGAAGATCACTTCCTCAAAATAAAACACTTATTCTACATATTAGAGTGAATCTTCATTTTATTCTTATATGTCCATGTATTCACTTCGTTCTTGGGTAAGAGAGATAAAGTTACAATCAATTGAATCATTTGATCATTGAGAAACATTGATAAGGTTGAATATTACCTTTTCTTATCCTACTCAAGTTATTAGACATCCTTGATTCACATATATTAGGGATTTCCTATGGAAAAAAATTATCTTCTGAGAAGAATGGGTATATCACCATCTTCTTCTATGTCTAGAACTAGGAATTATGCTTGAAAGATGAATTTGTCATGTTTGACTAGAACATCCTCAAGGATTAATATGGGATAAATCACTGATCGATATGTAAGTTGTAGAGCTTATGGATTTGATCTAAGCTCTGGAAGTCCCAACTTCTGAAACACATTCATTGAAATCACTTTGATACGTGCTCTGAGATAGCCTTAGCTCTTCCAAATTTACACTCTCAAATAGATCATGATACTAAAAAACATATGGTGACTCTCATATTTGGTGGTATTTTCTAATGATAAACAATATAAAATTATTCATTTACTGAGATGACACCATGATTTTACTTTTTTATTTTATTTGAATTTAGATCCTTAAATTAACTTTTCATAAATTAGTATCTGATCAAGGGCCCCTACAAATAGTATCTTTATATGTAGTTTCATGATCATTTATAGAAACTTCTTATACTTTACATCCTATTTTTCATCTATTTCACTTTCTATAAAATTGAAGAGGTGGCTTTTATGGTGGTGGGGAAACATAAATAGACAATTTTGGTTTCTCAGGAGTTTTGGTGGATTTTTCTAGTGATATCTCATGGGGTATCAATTGTGTGGTTCTTTCTATATATTCTTCATCTATTGGTTAATTATTATTAGGTTTCTTATTTTTTATTTCATCACATACACCTGGTTTTTGGAAATCCAAAATTTTTCCACTTCTTAGCACTACATCCCTAGCTTCATCCCTTGGATATGTCTCAATATTACTAGGTAGAGGACCTGGTAATCTGTTTGATAATGTATTTGTAATCTGGCCCATCTGAACTATGAGATTACGCTAGGAATCTCGTTGGTCCTAAACCTATGTCTCATGAGTAGTCATTCTAGGGTCATATTTTTGGAAAAATGAATCAATGAAGATCACTATGTTCCTCTAGAGAGGAGCATGTTTTTTATGAGGTATTGGTTGATCTGGTTAAAAATGATGCTATTTTCTTTGAGGGAATGTTTGTTGTTGAAATTGATGTTGTGATATTCATACATGGTTCATGGTAGGGGACCCAAATGTTACATGGTTATGAATTAGTGATTTAACACTTCTCTATTGATAATATCCTTTGCTGTTTTGAGGTGACTGTTGAGTCGGCCTTTGTTGATAGTATTGTTGCTTCTATTGTAATGTTGGGTTTTGTTTATTGTAATTAATGTAATTTAAATCTTGATATTGTTGTTCTTCAACTCTTTCCCTGTAGTTTTGGTATAGGTTTATCCCATCACACATCTCACATGACTGTATTTCCAATATAGGAGCTGGAGGGGTTCTGTACTAGACAGCTGGAAGGATTATAACTTCTTTGTGAGCGCTTCGACATGCACTGCTGATTTTTTGTTCTCATCCACATAGTGGATTCCACATTTAGGTGGTCAATGATATCTTTTCCACATATTGACATTATGGGAGTCATTCTCCAAAATGGGATCTTCCGGAATTAGGTGTCTTGAATATCAATCCTCCATTAGCTGCAACATCGATGAATATGTGTGTGGATGGTTAAAGACCTTGGTAGAATGTTAGGAGCTAGATCCACATGTCTTTTCCATGGTGTGGAAGCTTTTTCATAATATCCTTTAATCTTTCCCAATCTACCCAGGTGTATTCTCTATCACTTAGATCAATGTTTTGAATATAATTCTAGAGTTCCAGAGATTGTATTGATGGGAAGTATAAGTCTAGAAAATTTTTTTCTAGATCATTCCAATTAATGATTGACTCGAGATCCTGATGTTTGATCCAATTCATATCTTGATCTCACAGTTATAATTTAATTATGCTGATTCTGATTTCAATTAATGATACTCACTCATTATGAAAGGTGTCACATTCTTATAAGAAGGGGATATGTATTCAAGAGGATCTTCACATTGTAGTCAGTTGAACTACCCCATCTTCCAAATCATGTGAATGAGTCTATATTTTATTTCCAAAATCTAGGATTGAATGGGGGGATGCACTATAATTGCTGTAGCACCATGTATCGATGGAAATCCATAGTCCATGAATGTTTTCTCTTATTTCACTAGGTGCTCTCAAGGAATTACATGTTTCATGTTCGGAGGGTTGATTCAGGCTTGATTATTGTGGTCATCCATGTTTAACTGGTAGGATGAAGAGAGATACCCTTCTATCTCAAGATCAAAGACTAATTGTTCACGAGTTACAAAGCTCCTTGAATGAGTCAAAGTGACTTGGTACATACACTATGTCGCTAGAGAAGATATGTAATGGAATCTTGAAAAAAGTTAATGAAAGAAATATGGTGAGGGAACTGTAATCCCATTACTTTGCTAGAGGTTTGTTTATGTGAAACAGAAATTTGAACTCCGAGACAATGACGCAAAAATATGATGCACCTACATGCATCATTTTATTTACATTGGCTATGGTCATATTAGAATTAACAGTTTACAAAACATTTCTTATTAATAATACATATTATATAAAAATTTCTAGGTCATCCCCACAGTGAATTAAGCTGGAACTACATATAAGTGATTGGAACCCTTTGGTGTAGGATTCCTTACGAATTGGTTATGTTTGAGAATCTTATTTCTAGAAGGTTAATGTTCAAAATTTGGAAAAAAAGAGGGATCAAGATCCATTTGGGGGATGTATAGAATAGATGATCGTAATTCTTACTTGGTAGGTTCCTATGGTTTATACTATAAATCAATCAGAGGTGTCTAGTTTACTATGATCTGATCAAATAGTAATACCTAAGAGGTAAAAATTCATTGATGAAGACATATTGAAAATCAAGATGCATTAAGCTTATATTATGAGGAAAAATGTATTTTAGTCTATTGGTCATCACCTAATCTACTCCAACCATGATGTGGTCCATCACTCAAGTATCCGATGATCAGGGATGTTCGAATGAATTGGTTAGGAAATTGAAATTTATACGGATTACTAATCCTTGAGTTTACCACATTATTAATTAATGATTTACTGAATTCAGATACACCTACCCTTAATCCCTAACATGTTTGATTCATGTACTCAGGGTTGTATTGAACATGAGTAAGTGAATAATTGAAATTGTTCTCAACATGCTATTAAAAACTAAATTTATACCTCTGAAAAACATGAAATGATTTAGGTTAACTAAATGGTATGAGCATGCAATCAGACTTATGAAATGTATATGTCAAATAAAACATAATCCAATTAAATTCTTACATGAATTTAGAATGTGAACAATCAAACCAACAATACTTTGTATCTTCCTGGTCGCATGAAGAAGAGAAAAACTGTGTTGGGAATGAAAACGGAATGAAAAATTGCCTTGAAATCAATCCTAGACACTCATAATGAAGTAAAATAGTGAAATGGAACAAATAAATTTGACTTTATGAATGAGGAAATAGGTGGAAATTAGAGAGGAATAATTAAAAAACATCATCTGCTTCGTTTCTCTCTCAAATCCACTTCCCTACTGCTTCATTTATAGGAAAAAACTTACATAACGTGTAATTATTATTCGCATCATGTATTGTCGATCCATGTATCCCTCAATGGATTTTGAATAAATGCATATCTCATGTGTATATCGTCTAATATTTGAATATTTGACTCCATTAATGGCATGTATCTGACACTCATGATGTGTAAATTAAATATTATATTTGAATTGGAAATTATATTCAAAGGATTCACAACAAGTATCGTCGACTCACACTGTGTAAAAGATTCTCCACTTGTAGATTTCCTGAAATATGTCATGACTTGCTTCTCGACTTGCATCATGCTGTGAATGTCTACTACATGTCGTGTAATGTTTTTTCATGATGTGTAATAGGTAATTTTTCTCTATTTATTCATTTTCTCCATTGAAACATTGGAAGCCACATTTCTACAAAAATATGCACATACCAACTAAATTATTAAATAAATCATTGAAAATTATTATCTAAATGATAATGAAACGTATATATGAATTCATATTATCAACCATGCATGAGTTTTGTAGTCTAGACCTTCCATGGGTGAGGCACACCTGAGTCGACCCCCACCCTTTATCTGGACCATCCTCCTCCCACTCATAACTAGTCTTCTTCCTTTATGCATTCATTTTTTTGAAACATCCTAATTTTTATTGAATGATACAATAATTAATTTTATGTTCTATTTAATTTTGATTTGTTCCTATTTTATTCGTGTTTTCTAGTCATTGCTTTACTTTCAATTATCAGTCACCTTAAATGTTGTTCGATGTCTCTGATACCTCTACACTTGTTATGATTTTCAGTTTTATGCCCGACATATTTTTTTTGATTTCCATCTTGAATGAGCTCAGTAGTGATATTTTTCTTTTTATTGACTTTTTTTCTCTCTTTGTAGCTAAAAAGTATTAATTTTTATGAGAAGGATAGAATTCACAAAACAGAACATCCTCAATAAATATTCAAAGTTAGTTGTCCCTCCCATCATGTTATTTTCATATAATGATGTATGCAGGTTCACCCCCATTTATCAAGCATATATTTCTTTCATCCTATATAGAATATCATTTTAATTCCATATATAAAAAATTTTGAGAGTCCCATATATACTTTATCTTCTTTGAAATTAGATTTTCTTTATTTATAATTAGATGTTCTTTATTCTATCATTATCTTCTTCTTTTGATAGGATCAATTTTGGCTTTGATAATTATTTTTCATCTATTTTCATTGACTTTTCTCAATATCAAAAAACTATAGTGTTTGTCCTAGAATATGTTTCATACACTCTTCAATATGGTTACATTTGTTTCAAACATTTAATAAATTTATTCTGGAAAATCATAATTCTTCATGGTAGAAAGAACTACTAATTTATAAAAAATAAAACTTTCTCATGCTAAGAATACATCATTTCATCTAATATTAGCTACTCCATTTTCTTAGAATACTCTATATTGATATATTATATTTCAATGGAAGTGTAATTTTATAACATCATCATAGTATTTATTATCATAGTTACCTCAACAAAAATAATAAAATATGAAATATGATCTATCATAATATTTGTTGGATAGTTTGTGATCAACTACTTACTGTTCATATGTACTCTTTGCAATATTAATTATTGTCTTGGAAGAGTTTATATTTAAAAATAATTTTTATGTCTCTATAATTTTGGATAGAAATTATCCTGACTTTCCTCAGCCCAAATGTTTTTATTTTTGGTAGTAGGTTATATTCTATGTTATCAAAAAGGATCATTAGAATATTATAAGATAAATTGTTCTCTTATTCTTTATAAATGATTTATTAGTAAACTGAGATAATTTATCCTTAACCACCACAGATTTATAATAGTAATATATCATTTAATTTGTTCCATTTTAATCTTTAATACCACTAGATTTTTTCTCTCATATCTCATTTTATTTTATACATATATTTATTTCAAAATTTATCAGCATATTATTTTGTTTTAAAATATTATACATTAGAACATTAATTTTCTCAATGAAGAAAGTTTCTTTATCATATTCATTTATTTTCTCTTTTCTAATATCTTAAATATTTTCTCCAATTTGGGTTGTTTCTCATGGAATTCTTCCAATTCATATATCATCTTTTACTTGATTATCATCTCTTATTCCTCACCCATATACAAGTTGATAATAATATTGGGAAACAAATTCAATGTTCTTATCCAATATGAGAGGATAATACATTATATATAAAAGTAAATATTAGAGAGATATATTTCTGCTACAAATCAAGGGTGAGTTTCTATACAGACTATCAATTGAAATTTAGTACATAAAATTTCCAAAAAATTATGATTACAAGTGAATAGAGTGGTGGGATATCGCTCAAAATTCCATTACCACCACCGTAACGGTTCTATATACAGGATCTCATTCATTTAAGATATCCCTCAAAAAGATTCAACAACATAATCTCAAAAAACAAATTATATAATCTACTAAAATTTCTTCAAAATTCACTTTTAATGAATCTATGAGATGGACATTGACTACAATTTCCTTCTTGTTGTTTTAACACACATGTCATTATATTCTCCTTATTTTCCTTTATAAATTCACCCTACAAATTATAGTTGCAGTGATGTCTGCCTCATTCACCACTCAATATCCCTCTATTATATAGTTGTATTTTAGGATTTATATTCTTCTTTTATGTACATAGAATTCATGGATGGTACTGGATTATCCTCTTTCTTTGACTGTTATAGTTTTTTTAGAAATACAATAGCATTGATGAATGGAACTTATCAATAATTGAAATATCCAAGGAGTTTTGAAATCTAATATTCTTATTATAATATGAATTCAATATATAAAAATAAGTTTTCTAAGTCTCAGCAAAAAATTTACCCAGGAAAGTCATTATTATTTATCAATTATCTAATTGTTTATCATTGTTCATCCCCAAATTCACTCATAAAAATTATTATACAGTATAATCAAAAAATACATAAAAAGAATAAAAAATTCAACTTTGGAATACAATTCAGAAAATAATATCTAACAAAGGATATCCATTAAATTTAGACAATGAAATAATTCATTAATATGTAATCTTGAAAAATGAAATAATTATTTAATTTATGAAATTCCCCTTCCATTATAAACATAGGTAGATAGTTCAATAAATAATTTATCCATTAAATAAATACACTTGGTATGAAATTATAAATCCCCTTCTCAACATAAATTAGTGAACCCTCATGGTATGAGGATAAACAATATACATATGTTATTTTCTATAGTAAACAGATAGTGTTCCACTTGGATGTTTTTAATTAGCCTATTTATTATGATGCATCTATTGGTATAGTTTTTTAGTTGGGTGCAATTACACATATTCACACACTAATTATAATCTATAAATTTTTTAGGATATTTTACTTCATATTATTTGTAGACATGTTTAGAACATGGTATTGTATGTTGGACATGAATGTTGGCCATGTTGGATTGATTTCATGTTAGGCTAGAAAGATTTGTTGTGCGGATGTCGAAGCCCAACTACCTCGATTGAATGATGTCTAATTTTCTATAGCTAAATGTCTAGAAAAATATAGGTTTGTCTATGTATGGTCAAGTTTTGGTTTTCACGTGCAGCTTATTTGTGCATATTGGCATGTTCCATGAAGCGTTCTATGCGAGTTCTCTTATGTTTTCCATACATAATAGGAGGATATATGGGTTTGTGTTCGATGTAAACCATGAGATCGGTTTTTCTTCTATCAATCTGGGTAGTAATGCATCCATGTTATCATGTGTTCTACCATTTAGGAGCTAAAAACAATATGGGTTCTGGTTTTCTTCTGATTCGTGAGCTCGAGGTTGAGTGGATTTGTTGGATGTGTGGTGTTTTTTCCTTCCCTATAGGATTTTAGATTTTTATGCATCTCATAAATTCAACTTATGGATCTGGTTCTCATTGCTGATATACTAATAAAATAGGTAGGCTTAGTCGCCGAGTCATTATTTTATGTTCACCATTGTATATTAGAGTTGGGACACATGGTGTTTGGTGCATTTTTTCTGGAAATTATACGATGTCGACACATTTTTAAACAATGGTAATAGAGAAAGTGTTTATTCTGTAATCTAAATGATGTCGCCACAATTGTTAATTGTGGACATAGATCAGCCATTATGGTTTCCACTATTTCCATTAACCTATAAAAATGGTTTGAAACTACCACTATAGGTCAATGAGGCTGAAGCCAAATCCAGGGTTTGAAACCATGGCAATAGGTGTACTTCTAGGGTGAAGACCATCGAATTTGGCCTACCTCCACATTTTCTCACTTGGTAGTACACCTATATCCACATTTTCAAACCCTAGATATAGGTTATAGAGGAAAAATCTATAGCCATAGTTGGAAACTGATCCTATCACTATACTTCCACAGTGGCAACCATGGATATAAGGCTATATACACTGCTTGAAAAAGTGGCTATAGCTTTGTCCCTATTTCAAGTTGAATTAGTTCGACAATACCCCAAACCATGGATATTACCTATATGTAATGATTTTTGACATATAGGCATGTATTTGAACTATGGTTATAGCTTAATTTATAGTAGTGGTCCTCGAAGAAAAAGGTCTATGATATGTTGAATCGCATTTTTGTGTGACATCTCCAATTAAGGAAAAACATAGCCCATCTTCCTTTAAAAATATATCAACATCATCCCAACTACCTCCAAAATCAGAAATTACTATAAAAACCTTCCCATAAATCATAAACTATCCTTTAAGTGATATGTTCATGATGAAACCATGGGGAAATCAAAGGAATCTAACACAGTTTGAAAATAGGGGTGTTATATTTCTCCCCACCATCATACTATTTATCCTGAAAAATTCAAATGGAATCCTCCCTAGAAAAAAACTTCATCCACTACAAATGCATCTCATCATCACTTTCCTGGGATTCCTTTTGAACCATTTCATGATAACACAAAACTCAAACAAACAGAATCATCCTCTCCTAACGGTTCTTCTCTCTATGATCTATAATTTAGACTCTTCTCCCCATATAAGAAGCATCTTGATCCATCTAAATTTATACCCACCTCAAAAAATTATTAGATTTTGGATAATAATTATTAAATTGGGATATGTAAATGTTATTATAGACTGTCGTGTAACTTTCTCAAAGTGATAACTGATACAACACTTCTCTAATCCACTCCAAAATTTCAAATGGTCCCATAATACATGGAATTTATCTTCCATGCCTTCCAAGCCTCCTATATCTTAGACTATGAGACATTTTTAAGAATACCAAGTCACCAACCTAAAAAATCAAGGGACAACACATTTAATATGCATAATACCTCTATAAAAAATGCTACAAAATCATTCAGTTTTTTTATCAACTTGACCCACTTTGTCATCTCATATACCATGCTTGGAAAAAAAAAGAGTATAATCGCCTACTTTATCCCATCATGTAGGTGAGTGAAATGGTCAACAATATAATGACTCAAATTGTTCTATATTAATAAATGCCTAAAAAATGTTATTATAACTATAATTATATGATGATTAAAAATCCTACCATAGTTTTCAAAAATTGTTCATGCAAGCCTATAGAAAATCCTATAAAATCAGGATAAAACGTTTTTAATCCTTGTCTTTCAGAGCATGGTATGTTGTGATCATGATCAAATGTGTTCTCATGTCCTTCTAGAGTCCTCTATTGAACCTCTATGTGAATCATGTGTATCAATCAAAGACAATAGTCACTGGAAACCCATGAATTATAAATTTTTCTCACACAGTCAACCTTCTATGATCATTGAATGATAAAATTTCATGAACCCACATGATCTATCCCCATATCTTATTCCTGATATGACCCGTAACAAGGACCTATGAGAGTTCATGATCCTAATGGGCCATAAAATGTTCCTGGGAATAATGTAGCCATACTAAGGAAGGATTTTATCCATAAAAATTATTTAAATAAGTAGTGGAATGTAACTAAAATTCTAGCATGAATCGTATGTATATAAAACATCCATTCTAGAGAAAAATAACCATAAATAAAAAATATACAATAAACATTAATAACACTATTTAAACCCTTAGCTGCACCAGTATCCCTCCCCTCCAAAGAACACAATAGCTTCAACCAGTCCCCTTTTGAACCCCTCAAAGAATATAACTACCCTCCACCCATAAAAAGCAGTAAATCCTATGTCACCAATGTAATAAAGGAAACAAAAATAAAAATTAAATTACAAACACATGCATATTTTCTTGTGACTATACAATCAACTACCTAATAAAAGAATATCTTCCCCCGTTGGAGATATCAAAAGATAAGACGAAACCTTTAACTGAAAAAATTATATAGATGTATAGACACATAAACATAATAGTACAATTGAGAATCCAAAAAGAAAACCAGGCCATATATTCACCTTTAATGATAAATTATATCTTGTTATTTAGAAAATATAAATATAAAATCAAGGTTTTGTATTTCCTTTCAAAATAAGTAACATGATAATGATTCATAAAACTACTTTCATCTTTAATTTCTAATTCATGTAATAAAGAATGATAAACATTCCAAAACCTGTTTTTATAAAGGTGCATTCAATGAAAGTATATTTACAGAGTGAAAACAGATGGCATGAAGCATATCATGATGTGTTAAAAAAATGAAATTAAATAAGTCCTTTTATCATTTTAGACATAAAAAGTAAGGTAAAAAAGGAACATTTTAAAAGAATACCATGGAAAACCTGAGTAAAAATAGAAATCACCATGTGAAATACATATGTATATAGGGTTAGTGGTGACCTATGATCTTCATACTCTTCTAGATAGACCATATATGTGATGATCTATCTCTTACATCAGCCAACCAAACCCCATCACTATATTCTAGATAGTGTTTTATCGTAATCCTACTATGTATAGATGTCCATTCCTAGTATACTTGTCCAAGTCTTCCAACCAAGATACTCAGGGTTCCCATGTGTCATTCCTATATCCAGAATACAGAAGGGAGGTGTACTAGAAAAACAAAAACAAAATAAAAAATGAAAAACAATTATACAACAACATATCGCCTCCATTTAATACTAATGTGAAACCCCATTCTTAGAATCATACCAACATGCCAATCACTTCAGTTTGATTCCAAAAAATATGTAAAATTCAAGGCTTCCATTTGAGTTCATGTTACTTTCTAACAATATTTAGAACGTTACAAACAGGACATATAGTTTTATAAATAGCCATTGGTTATTATTAATGTCACAATTATACCATATCCTTCACCTTCCAAATCCATTTTTACACATGGACACATACAGATCTTTATATATATAAATACTCCATATCCCAATTCACATGTTCCCAATGCCATGTTAGAACATTTACAAAGAGGGAATATATATATATATATATGTGTGTGTGTGTATTTTTGTATATGTATATGTGTATAAGTCACATTTGAAAAGAGGTAAGTGAATTAGAAACTATTTTTGAACACTTTAGGAACTAAACATGTCATTGATACATTATATAAGACCAGACTAAGAGGAAAAAATTCCTTTATCACCCAATAATTTTAACCAATTAGAAAACCAAATGATCATCCATGGTGTATGATAATTGAATGATGATTTAAAACACATTTCTAGAAAAAGGAACCCAAGTAAGAAACTTAGGGAGAAGATTGAAAAACCAAATAGAAATAGATTAAAATAATCCCAACCCTTTTCTGTGACTTATATACTTATAATATAATGGAAACACCCAATAATACAAGTATGAAATTGTAGTTATAAAACTAATGTCTAGAACATAAAGAACCTACCACAAAATCAGTGGCACATGATCCGGAACGTGCCACTATAAATTGAGGACACCCAATCATGGGAAAATAGACATCTATGAACCATAGAACAAAAACCCCCCAATTATATTTCAATCCCCAAACCCTAGGATCGACCAAAATAAATCACAGTGATAGGAAAGGTAAAATCATTGGAAAAGATAAAGGACAAGTAAGTGAAGTACATACCAAGGGGATTCATCTTAAAATCCTATGAAAAACATTATGGAATCACCTAGGAAGAGAATTATCAAGAGAGGAGGTATGTGCATGCCATGGGATGCAGTTTAGGGGGTGGCATGCCTGACTAAGGGAGAGGTGACTGATGGAGGAATCTGTGATGCTGGAGGGGGGTCTTGGACCTAGTAGAGCATGGTAAAGAATGGATATGGGTTATTGGTGGACTTGTAAAGTTTTATAAAGGAGTGATATCATAGGAGGGATAAGATCATTGTTGGGAAGGGGAAAAGAAATAATGAAATAACAAAGGAAAAATAAAACTAAAAAATTTGTGGAACCCACACGGTTAAGGAGAATAGATTAACAATATATGTGATTTCACTTGACCAATAAAATACCTAGGTATGGTTACTACTAGTTTACTGTATGATTTTAATAAACTATTAACAGGTTCTTCGAAATTGTTCTATCTAGAGGAAGAACTAGTCGCATGGTTTCTACAATTCTTTTCAAACCATGCTAGAAATCCTTCAGCCCCTTTATAAATATTAAAAAATTAATTTTTAAGACTTAAAGTATTAGAATATCTGGAAAACTCAAAATAAAATAAAACACTATTAAATTATTCAACAAATTAAAATATCTAAAACATAGGGTCTGACAATTCTCCCCACCATAACTCTTTCTCCCCATAAAAAGGCTCAACTAACTCAGAAGACCAAACAAGAAGACAAGATCAAACCTTCAAAATTGAAACATAAATATCCAAAGCCATGGAACACAATTACCACTTTATGAAAAAGACCTACTTAACAAACCAATTTATAACATGATGACCTCATAAACTCAAATCATCTCCCAAACAACCTCTAAACTCAAGATTCAAACACTCCCTCACCCAGGGAAGCATCCATAAGGGAACATTAACAGAATAATCCAAATAAATAAGATCAACCCAAACATGGTTTTCTCCACACAATATTATCACTTCTCTAAAACAATCATTTTTATATGCCCATGTATCAACACTCTATGATCAAGACAAACCCCCAAAGGCACAAAAAAATAAAAAAATGATTTCCAATTAAATCCCAAACAAAATAAACCCAAACCGTTAAGGGGAAAACAAGATGCTCAAGAATGATATAAGGCCTCCACATCATAGGGTTTCCATTAACCCAAAACTCCAAGGATGGAGAAGACACCCCATGCGAAAACACCTCGGATGATGGAAACTCTAAATCAAAAGTACTCAATATTGGTCACACCCAACATTTCCATCGGTCAAAAAATCTATGCCTTAAAAATCCCAAAATGAAAATCATTGAGAACAAAGAAAAAAATGAAACCGAGTGATAAAGGAAAAGTCACATCCAAAATTAACTCAAATAAAATTTGGCCAATCATGTATAGTCTATTATATATTTAGAATAATGTTATAAGGGGGCGTGACTTGAGGGGTCATATGAGAAAACGTGAAACCTATGAAAATACATCAGAATAATAAAATCATCAGCTAGGATACAACCTTTTCTAGGGGTGACACCCCTCCAGGTCATCAATGAACTCACCAAAGACAAAACAATTCCAATCCCTCACTATAAGATCACACGGCTAGGATAGTATCCCACAAAATCCTTAAAACACAAATAAATATTGAGAAAAACACATCTCTAAGGTAATTAAAATTTCCCCAAGAGAATTTAGGTAGGAATACTGAGGTTCAGATCAACCAAGAGTCACCCATAATCCATGATAGGGATGGACCACTCTAATGAATATCTCTCTACTTGGTTCAAAAAGATAATTCTCCCAAAGTATCAATCTGTCACCAAACTAATGGAGATATATCTAGAAAACCTATCATATGTAATACACATCATATAGAAGATACTCACACATTTAACAGAGATATTTATGGGGGTTCAAATCAAAATAACACAAGACATATGCCCAAAATACTACGTGCTAAATTAATGATCTAGAACAAAAAACTTTATTCACATAAAATCAATTTAAAATTACACACATGGGTTTCAAACAAAAAAAATAAACTCTTAAAACATTTTTTCATAATTATGAAAACCCTTCTTATTCCAAAACATAATATTTTTTCTTTATTAACAGAAAATCCTACAATAAAATCAGTTTAAAATTTTACAATTCCATTATCAAATTTTATTTTCTAATCCAAAACATTACCGTAATTCTATTATATTTTAGGAACCCGCTTTTCAATCTTGAAAATTTTCATTTTCTCCTAAAACCGTGATTCCCCTTAAAAATAACCACATATATTCATAAAGATAAATCAAAAAATTACTAAAATTCCACTTTATTAGTTTTAAATTAAATTCCTACCATTTAAATTCAATGATTATTTTTATTCAAGAAAACCATTTATTAAAAGTCCAAAATAACATAATTTAACAATTTATTAATTTATGAACACTCACTTATCCCCATTTTAAATCTAAAAAATCATCATTTTAAAAGAAAGCATTTAAAAATAAATTTATATTTTCATATCAAACAACACAACACAACATAATTAAAATAGAATAAATAAACCAATTCCAATATATAACCTCAAGAGGGGACTAGTGTTAGTCTGCAGGTTAGTAGAATGGCTTGGCTGACCATGTGTCAATTATATAACTGGAACTATGAATCCTCTCAAACAATTTAATTGAAATACATATGGATTTTGAGCCCTAAAATAATAACAGGTACCACCACATCACTACCCATTTTTCATCCCCAAATCAATAAACCATTATACTCACAAAAAAATTCTCAAATGTAAACTTCCCATTAAATCTCGAGGCTCGGGATGGGTAAAAGATCATGAAAATCTTCATGCCTCTACCTCCCAAGTCCTGAATGTCCAAATATCTAATATACCTAAAAACCCAAATAACAAAGTGCTACTCTAATACCATTTTTTCATGGACCAACAGAATATTTCCCTTTTGTTGATGCCCAAGCAATCCTGGGACACAGATCAAAGAGAATTTGCGATCCCCATAGGATGGTACAGTATCATGTTCATTGAGAGAGTAACCATAGGTTTAATTTTTCATATTAAAATTAATTAATTTAGCTATTTAATATATGTAGATTTCAATCATGACCCATCCACACAACGGACATCCGTGTCAGAGAAAAATAAATAGAAATAAAAAAAATAGAGAATCAAACTAAACACACTGGATAAACCCATTGCTACCTTAGTCTCCCTATGCAGTAAACAACCCATTACCCACCACCAGTTCCCTTCTGGACACCTCATGGAATATAACTACTCTTTTTCCATATAAAGGGGTAAAGACCAAATGGAAAATGCGTTAAATGAAACTGAAATAACTAAACAAAATAATAAACACATACTTATCACCTTGTTACTTTACAAGTCACCATCCAATTAAATAATATCATCACCCCCTGGGCAGGGACAGAAGATATTTCAAAACCAATAATTGAATACCTATATAAATTTATATGTATTATAACATAAGATCTTAGTTGTGATTCCAAAAGGAAACCATGCACTTTGCGTTACCTTTGATCTTAAAACCATTTCATGATTGAATGAAAATATAAATACAAAAAAATTAAATTTCCATTCAAATAGATTAATCGGACAATTATTCATAAAACCATTTATATATTGAATTTCCAAAACCATATTCCAAAAAATGATAAACTTTGAAAATACCATTTTTAAGAAGGAAGATGTGATGAGTAAAGCATTATAGTCTGAAAACATACAATACAAAGCATATCGTTATGTGATACAAATCAAATGAAATAAAAACATGCATTATAAATTTTGATTGAAAAATTAATCTAATCAAAAAATATTTTAAAATAGTACCATTGTAAACATGAGTAAAGAGACAAACCACCATGGAATGTCTCCGAGTAGTTATGGTTAGTGGGGACCTAAAGTTCATGTACTCTCAGTTATCTATCTTGGAAATGAATGTATGTTTCCTTCTTGAGCCAACTAGTACCCATGATCATAGTTTAGTTAGTTTTGTATCAAAATACTACTAGGTAGTGTAGGTCATGCCCAGTATACTTTTCCTAGTCTGTCCACCTTGAAAATTGGGGTTCCCAAGTTCTATGCTAATAACCAGAATATATAAGGAGGGGTAGTAGAAAAACATAAACTAAATCAAAGAAAATAAAAAGCAAGAATAAAACAACATCTCACCTTCTTGTACTACAACTGTGAAGACCATTTTATAGAATCATACCAATATGACAATTGCATTATTCAAAGTTAAAAATATATATAAATGTATGGGTTTCCATTGGAGTGCATGTGGATTTTATAAAAAAAATTATAATGTTCCAATCAGGCCTTTTATTTTTAGAAGTAGTCATTGGTTAATTGGAAAATCAATTTTATACTATGGATTTCAAATTTCACAACAATTATTTACACTTAGACACATTTACACCTTTATATATATAAATATATAAACACTCTATGTCCCAATGAACATATTTCCATTTCCATGTGAGAATATGAATAAATAGGGAATATATATGTGTGTGTGTGTGTGTGTGTGTCTGTGTGTGTATAATTCACTTTTAAAAAATAAAAGAGAATTAGAACCCATTACTGTACTCATTGGGAACCACACATGACATTGATCTTTTACGGAAGGCCAGGATGAATGGACAAAACATTTTTATTCCTTTTCAACAATTCATTTTAACTAATTATAAAATAAACTATCACCCAAAGTGTATAATATTTCAAATAATATCTAAACATAGTTTTAGAAAAAAGATCTCATGAAATAAACTTCGGGAGAACATGAAAAACCAAATAGAAACTAATTACATGAACCAAATCCATTTTTTTTAATTTCATAACCCTATAATATAAGGTGTATACCAATTAAATAAGAATGAAAATATAGTTCTCAAATTAATGGTTACGACATAAGGAACCTACCTCAAAATAAATGGTACATGATCCGGAACATGCTTCCTTTGATGGTGGAAACCCAATTAGGTGAAAAGAGACTTCCATGAACCCTAGCATGGACAAAAAAACCCCAAAATCAGTCAGTCCTAGAAACCCTACATTTAACCCTACCAAATTGCTGTGACGGGAAATGGAAAATCGCATGAAAAGTGAAATGAGACTAAATCAAAGACCATAACTGGAGGAGCCAACCAAAAATGTCAATGAAAACTAGAATAAATAACCATGGAAGAGAAGACTAGTGAGTACAGGGTTTCACATGGTATGGTTTTCAGCATGAGGGTGTTTTCATGACCAAGGGAGAGGATACCTAGGGAGGAGGAAACATTGAAGAATGGGGGGATCGATCCTAGTGGTGTATAGGGGAAAATAAGGAGGGGAGGTCGGCGGTAAAGAAGAGAGTTGCAATGTAGGGAGATCATGGGAGAGGGATGTGATATATTAGGAAGAGGAAAAAAGTAATGAATAAATTATAAAGGGAAAATAAAAGAAAAAAATGAAGGAACCAACATGGTTAAGGAACATTGTTTGACAAGTTGTGCAAAACTGTGTGATGGTTGTCAGACCAATTAAATCACTACACATAGTTACTACTAGGATCCCACATTATTTAAAAATATTTATTGAGTTCTTTCCAAATTATTCTATCCCAAGGAAAAATTAATCGCATTGTTGTAGCATGGTTTTTCAAATTGTGATGGCTAATCATGATCCCTTTAAAACCTTTAAAAATAAATATTTTGGCCTGAAACACTCAGAAAATCCAAAAAACACTAAATATAATAAAATAATATTAAATTAACTAACTAATAAAAATATCTAAAATATAGTGTGTGTTTTGAAGATATCTTGAATTAGATATAAATGCACTAACTTCATGAGTTGATCCATAGTCTCCCACACACATTCATTATTTTATGGGTACCTTAGAAAACTAAACAAGAAGTCCATCGCAATATCCCTCTAATTTAATGATGAAACTAGTACAGTTTGAAAATGTTTTCAATAACCCTATAGGTCATTGATGATCTTAATTTACCCACCAAAATTTCAAGAATAATGAATAAAAATCAATTACATCCCACCTTTTCATCAACCACCAAAACATATGATGAACACCGCGGTACATTGAGGTAATTCCACGATGTACAATCTAGCCTAAGTGGTGATAATCCCTCAAGATGTCACCTGGAATGATTTACATAACCACTATTATCCATCTAAAAAATAAATAATGGATATAAATAAATTTACTAACATGTGATAGTATCCCAACCATCAATGGTTCCTATAATTTATGAGTAGTCTACATTAGAGAATTTCCCTGATTTCACCCACTCAACTAGATTAGAAACCACATTGAAGGTATACAGAATCACTCCACTAGATGTATCTATAACAAAAATTTAAAACATTATTAGAAGTACTGGTAATATCCACTACCTCTCAGCCTCCTTAATATTCTGATTTTATGATTTTCTACTCAATGAATCAACCACAACAGTTTTTCCCCTAGTATATAATAATGTTCAAAATCAAAATTCTGAAGGTATTCCATCCATCTATTTTTCCTTGTAATGAGATCATGTTGGGAGAAAATTTATTCCATATCCTTATTATATGAGTACATGATAATCTTCTTGCCGAAAATTTAATTCCTTTGACTCATTAATGAATTAGCTATTGCTACTATATCAAATTCATGGTTAAGGAAATTATTATCATGAGGGCACAAGTTCCTATATATATTACTTGACTTTTACATCCTAAATTAAGGCCCATAACAACTCATAATATAATACATGAAAACAAACCTCATATCCAACTCCTAACTCCATGAGAATTAATATTAGTTCTCAAGTAAACCACCTCTTCAACCTTGAAAATTCCTCCTATAATTTCTCTTCCCACTATAACATCACTAATTTTTGAGTCAAGGTTTTCATGGGAGAATAAATAATTTATTATACATACCAAATGGTCAGATAATATTTGAAAAAAACTAAGAAAAAAATACAACATGAACACATTCATCAACCTCTATCTGGATTTCACCACCCTAATCTTCATCATATTAATAAATATCCCAATATTCAAATATTCATGTCCAGGAAGATTCAAAATTTAAATCTTGGACTGGAACATTTAAAACATTGTCAATATTGGATGCTCATAAAATTTCATTTAAATCACTTCTATGTGACTTTCATGATCCTCCTCAGTCCTTGAATAAATGAGGATATCATCCACAAATACCAATATGAAGGAGTTTATGTACCAATGGAAAATTATATTTATAATGTCTATAACTATTATAGTTCTATTGGTATTTCAGAATGGCTTGACTGAAAACACATAATGGCTATATCGATAGTGAAAGGCTAACATTGTAATATCATATTCTCTTACATGTAGTTGATGATAACTACATAGATAGTTGAACTTTAAGAACTAGTTTTTCCCATTAAATGGGTTGAAAAAATCAACAATTTGAGGCAGTGGATATTTATTCTTCACAATCACCTATTTCAACCTCTAATAGTTGATGCACAACCTCAAACTACCATTTATCATCATAGAAAAAATGATTATCATAGTCCAAGGAGAAACACTTGGTTAAATGAACTCCATTTATTCAAGATCATCCAACTACACCATAAGTTCTTTATACTTCCCCAATACCATACAATAAGAGGATATAGAAATAGAATTCCCTCATGGAATAAAATATGTAACGCCCCGACCCCAGTTACCTAGAGTCGGTGCATTATTACATAACATTGGCATGATCACAAGAAAGATAAAATCTCGAAAGACCGATTGGTTTAGTAGCCTTGGAAGCACTAGATATATTTATAAAGTTTTTCATTACATCATAAAGTTAAAAACTACTACAACAACATTTTGTCTCCATAGTCCACACTATTATCCTCTTATAATATCCCTACAGGTCATTCATAATTTACTTCATCACATCCTGGGAAAAATAAAACATAGAAAAGGGGTGAGCTCAAATGCCCAGTAAGGATAACAATATAGCGGAAACTTTCATAAACAACAATAAACACTTAAGGCGGTGTATAACTAAAACAAAAGCCTTTTAAACATGAACTTCAACATAGTATGGCAAAAATAAAATGAAATAATTCCATTTACTTATTCACATGGATATTCTACTAATCGAATAATCACATTCAATATCAATAACCACTTTCATAATGATGGAATGCATAATGATAGACTATCATAACCACATAGGCAAGGCCTCGTGCCAAGACTACAAATAAGATTTTGTCAAGGCCTTGTGCCCAGACACTAGTTTGTCTCATTAGACCTACCGATGCATCGAGGAGCTATAGCAGGATCCACCCGACACATATTAAGTCCAATGCATTCCTCATATGAATAGGTTTAAACATAACATAAACATTCTTATTAAAACTGGCATACGAAATGTCAATACTTTCCCCATAAACCATGAATGGTATAAAAATAACACATCCACAGTCAAACATATCAGAAAACCTTCAATACAATATGGAATTTTTCTATCATAATAAATAAACTTCAAATAAACTAAAAATCTATCAAAGGATGTATACATAGATGTAATCAAAACTATTCGAGAGAAATATCTCTTTTTTTTAAATCATTTAAAAGTCACACATTTATTAAGGAAGTAATTCAAAAGAGATTTTTTAATCAAAGTGTCCCATACCACTTTGAAACTTTTGAAAAGAAATATCATTTTAAAACATTCATGTCCATATAAATAAATCCTTAAAATAATTTTAAAAACATGGACATTAATTAAGATGACTTAGAATGATAAATCTTTAAAACATTTCAAATTTCGATTTTGATAAAGAGTACCTTTCAGAAAATCTTTAAATATTCATTTTGAAATCATTTAAAGGTCAAATAATTATAAAATAAAGCATTTAATTTGAAAATATCCTTATAATCTTGTAAGGGAGCTCCGAAAATTTTATAACGGTGGAAAGTAGCCGCACCCGCCGTATAAGTTAAAAAAAGACATTTTTACCTTAATTCTGTCGAAAAGGATAAAAAAGACCTTGTTTGGAAGACGAAGGAAAGATTCATTTATAAACGTCTTATAAAAAGTCAAACAAGGTTATAAATGACTTTAACCCATATTCTGTAAAATAGTAAGAATGTTTTGAAATACACATTCATGAAACATTGATGTGGATGATAAAGAGGTCCTAGTAGATAATTACGTATAAACAACCTCGGATAATGAAGAGATTGTGAAATAACCCTTAACATGTAATTTTCCTTGGTTTAGGTCGGTTAACCTCCTGTATAATGTTGAAATAATTGTTATTAAATTAATCAAGAATCATATACATTCATATGATATCATATATGATCTTTTAACATTGCTTTGTTAATAATATCTTAGTATTATCGTCGTTTCGGGTGGTAACTTACTCGTTTTCTTTTATATGTTTTGTTACATATTCCATGTTTGTCAGGGATAGGTTGTATATTATTCATATACAAAATGATATCAAGTCCTTAGACATTATTTTTAAATAATCAAATGATAACTATACTTGAATGGATACGATGGAGAATGAATCTCATCGTGTTCGTGGAGACGTTAGTCCGTACGTACGCACGAGCGACAATATCACTTTTGATATTAAAATAATATATAAATGGATGGTATATCATATATACAGAATAATTAACATGTTATATTTATTATTTACATGAGTTACACATCATTATTATACCCATACAAAAAATAATATATTGAATAACAATTACACCACGACGTGGAGACGGTAAGCCGTACGTACGTACGTATGGTGACATGTTATTCAAAGGGTGGATAGAATACTGAATATGGTTGTACCATATTTATAATAACATCACAGTATATATAAGATATTGGAGTTATTATTTTATAATGATAATAACAAAGAAAGAAGATGTGGAAGAAGAATGGAACTTGAAAACGGGTGGTGAAAACATTACCTCTTCTTCGGGTTCTTCCTTTTGATTTGATCAAAAGGGATCCATAGGTTGGCTTTATGATCAAACTAAGGCCTCTAGGTTGTAGTGAGGGATGTTGGGAGAGTATATGGTCAGAGTTTGGACGAACCAAAAGGCTTTAAAGGTGTGAATAAATGAGAAGAAGGAGTGCCCTTTTATAAGAGGGGTGAGGGGAACCTTTGGAAAAGCTAGAAATATTAATTTATAATAAATTCATATTCGGTTTATAATGGCTCCAAAGTTGATTATTTAACTTTTAAGGTGGGTATAGGTCGATAAAAATTAAACCAATTGAATTTATACAGGTTTGGGTTACTATATTAACCTTATCTTTAAGTATTAACTCTTAGTTAATTTGTTTCACTTTTACAATGTCTCTTTGTATTTTTATATTATATGGATAATAAACTTACTATATATATCCAAGAGACCCCAAAGTGGACCATTAATGCTATAACTATCAAGATATAAGTCTCTTGGCCGAACCTTAGATTTTTAGGAATTTAATATCAATTAATAATATAATATTTTTTTAAAAAACTCTTTTATGTCAATTTTGACACTATTCAATAGTTGATTTTTGTGAAACTCATAACAGAATGATTACTTCGTCCAAAGTAATTAAATAATTCTTAACATGTTATATTAACCAATAAAATTAATTTAATTCATAAAAAGTCTCAAATTATATTAATTTGGGTATTTATAATATCAATTATTCTAATTTTGCATTAATTAGGTAATTACTGCATCATCATTGTGTCATAAATAAATTAAACTTTTTAAGGTCTAAAAATTATAAATAAAATATAATTATGTAATAAATCATTATATCTTTCTAATGAGTATTTAGAATCGAATTTATATTATGTATAACCCTATATTAAAAATGTTTTAGTAAATAAACTTTGATTTTAACTCTTTTAACTCTTCTTTGAATTAAATAATAATGAATGTCAAAATCTAATACAAGTGGACCTAAATGATAATATTTTATTCCTAAGGTTGTTTTAGGTCGAGATAAACTTGTCCAATAGAATTAGGACATGTGTCAGGGTAATATTAATATCATTTTTACCCTTAATTACCCTATTTACTTTTAACTGTGGTAAATAAAAGTAAAAAGGTACTATTCACCAAAAATTATTTTCATCTCATTGAACCACATTTTATTTCTTGATATTAACCGTATCTCTCGTATTTTCGAAATTCCATTAATAGAAGCGGTAAAATTATGTTTTATGAAAAATTCAGTTTTTTTAACTACCACTTAGTAGTTTCACTATTCATCAAAAATTGAAGTTTTTCAGAACAATGCCAAAATTTCCTCCTAAGCTATAATTGATATTCAAAATTCAAAAATGATATCTATTTTACAAAATTACAAACATATAAGTTGCATTAATTAAATTTATAATTAATTCCCGTTGTCACAACAAATAGCGTGTTTTTAAGAAACAATATATATCAAAAGATTGACAATTGTTTAGGTCAAATTTCGAAGTGAAATTAATTATAATGAACACCATTGGATAAAATGATAAAAATATATTCTAATTATACTTTAAAACCACTCAAATTCATAATTTATCACCATTAATTATTTTGATTAAAAAAGTTGTTTTTAATTAAAATTTAGTAATTTTCACTATTAATCAAAATATTATAGTTATCTGAAAATTACCAAAATTTCACCTTAGGATAAATTCTATACTATGAATCCAAAAATGAAGTCCATTTTGAAATATAAAATATATATAATTTCAAAAATTAGGTATTACTATTCATAACGGCTAATTTGATTGGTTGTGGTGTGTGTTAGAACTCGAAGTTGCGTACAACACACACTACTGTATTATTCAAAGGAAAGCGTACCATGGATGCTTGGGATGTTTAATTTTAAATTTTTGATGTCCCCATTTAGTCAAAAAGTTTAAAATATTGTATTTAAAAAGGTCTCACTATTAAAATTTGGTAAATGTGAAATACTGAAAATGAATTTGTTCTTACATTATGTCTAAGAAACTCATAATATGGATTCTAAAATTATAAGGATTATATAATGTTTAAAATTTAGTTAATACTATTCATAACCTCTTTTGAATGGCTTGATCGGTAAGTCAGGGTGCGCTTGAACTCGGTGTTGCGTGAAGTGCAAGTAATTGTATTATTTTGAAGAAATAACACACTATGAAATATTGGGGTGTTACATTCTCCCCTCCTTCAATAAATTGCGTCCTCGCAATTTGAAATTTTTCTTTGAAAATAAAAGGTTGAAAATAGAAAATATCTTTGTGAGAAAACCCACATCAGAAATTGGGTTACTAAAATTTAGTCTTAATATGAGGAAAATATAAATGAAAGGGTCACCACAAAATTATGATCTTGATTAGGATAACATTGGTGGAAATTAGAGACATATAATTTGAGGAAAACGTAAATATTTATAGGTAGTGATTGATGTCATCAATCACAAACAAGTGTAAAATTGAGGTCCTTAAATTCATCAATCTATGATGATTTGAAATACCATCGATTCAACAAAACATAGGGTATTAGGATAAAACATTTTTGGTTTTATGATTACATAAATAATGTATAAGAATTAATTTCTTCATAGAATAAGAGAAGAAGAAAAATATATTCTTGACAAGTAGAGTTACATCCTTTAACTAATTTCTACCACAAACTCATCATTCACTCTAAAAGAAAATAGTACGTAAAAAAATAATCTATTTATCCTATTCGTATTGGGTTCAAAAAAACGAATTTATAAATCATCTACCAGATCTTTTAAAAAAACTACATTATTTAATCCCAGACATCACGTGGGTTAGTGGTAGGTGATACACCCTTGTCGCCCTTCGGTTGTGGGTTCAAGTCTCACGGCCTTGCTGGACGCGACAGGTTGCCGCCCGACCTCCGGGTTGTCCATTTATGGAAATCCAAAATAATCCAAACTAGAACTATCCAAAATACTTCAGTCCAAAATTTATAAGGATGGTAAACACAATAAAGATCCTTTTTTCGTGTAATAACATGTGAACCCCTTCATCATGTATTCTTTTAAAACACTGCAACATCCTGAATTACTATAAAACCTTATTGATTACATTCATGATCCCTTATTCCTTAAAGAATAATATATATACTCCTTCAATCCAAAAATGTTTTAAACCCCAACAATGATGGAATATACAAATCATTAATCAGATTCAAGGTATTCAAGAATATCCAAAATAATTTATCCAAATCAATCATGTATTTTTCCAAAATCACTACCTCGGTATCAGAACTATATTATGGTTTATCATTCTCTCAACCATATATTTTCCAAAAATTTATCCTAATATTGATTCACTTTTCTTTGTTTGACAGAATCTCATGTACTTAATAAAATAGTACTGCAGTACAATCCTTATATACTCCATAATTATTATAACAAGTACATTGTTGATACAACACTCAAATGACATAATCAACACAAGAACCCTAATCATTCCTCTTCATCTGTGGTAGTATCATAACTTGATTATTATCCAATAGCATCATATGCGGCATAGTCTGATGACTAGTACAAATGTTCGTGTAGTGTCCAAACTCCATGCAAATGAAGCATTGTACATTTGAAACCATTTTCTTACCCTTGCATTCATGTACATTGTTCCCTTTTCCTCCACACTTATAACAAACTCCCATTCCTTTCAGGCAGGTTCCAGGGTGTTTCTTCCCATAGTTATCACATATGGGAAAATTATTATTTTCCCTCTTCACTTTATCCGACTTTCTCTCTTCCATCCCTTTCTTCTCTTACTTCCCTTTAAATCCATAGGACTCAGTAAACTCTTTACTTATCTTATCAACACATGATATTATTTCTTCATATGATGATAATACATGTGAGACTATTACTCTTATAAATTCTGGCATAAGACCATGAAAGATATGATCCTTTTTTCTATTTGGATCATGTGCATTGATGGAGTTCTCATTCCTTCTACTGGGCGCCATTTCTAAACAATGGCATAAACTAGATCAGTTTATGAATCAAAATACATGATTCCATACATATAAAACACTTAACATAAATTGAACTATCTATGGATACAATCCATAATCATAAAAATGTTTTCTTTGAGGAAGTATATACTCATAAACCCTTCATAATGATTTGTAAAGAAAATGAGAGTTATCCTAAGCATATCCCCCGAGAGTGTCGTAACCAAGTGTGCAGCAAGGCCCGTTGTCATGCACCAGTTCCCGTTCAAGTCTAGCTCAAAGCGGTGTTTTCAGGTTTTACCCCTAAGTACATATGTGCCAGATCCGCCTCTACCTGCTTGTATCCAGACAGGGATGTATTGCTCAGAAAACTCACAAAATCTCTACAATACCAAAATTCTAGGATGTTTTTCTATACTAATCCTCAATGTTCATCTTAGGTCTACGTGCTCTAATCAGAGTTAATCTAAATCTAACATCCAAGGTTTGTACTAAACTTCCTCTGATACCAACTGTAACGCCCTGACCCCAGTTACCTAGAGTCGGTTCATTATTACATAACATTGGCATGATCGCAAGAAAGTTCAAATCTCAAAAGACCGATTGGTTTAGTAGCCTTGGAAACACAAGATATATTTATAAAGTTTTTCATTACATCATAATGTGAAAAACTACAAAAAAACATATTACCTCCATAGTCCACACTATTATCCTCTTATAATATCCCTGCAGGTCATTAATAATTTACTTCTTCACATCCTGGGAAAAATAAAACATAGAAAAGGGGTGAGCTCAAATGCCCAGTAAGGATAACAATATAGTGGAAACTTTCATAAATAAGAATAAACATTTAAGGTAGTGTATAACTAAAACAAAAGCCTTTTAAACTTGAACTTAAACATAGTATGGAAAAAATGAAATCCAATAATGCCATTTACTTATTCACATGGATATTCTACTAATTGAATTATCACATGCAATATCAATAACCACTTTCATAATGATGGAATGCATAATGCCAGACTATCATAACCACATAGCCAAGGCCTCATGCCAAGACTACAAATAAGATTTTGTCAAGGCCTTGTTCCAGGACACTAGTTTGTCTCATGAGACCTACCGATGCATCGAGAAGCTATAGCGGGCTCCACCCGTCACATATTAAGTCCAATGCATTCCTCATATGGACAGGTTTAAACCTAACATAAACATTCGTATTAAAACTAGCATACGAAATGTCAATACTTTCTCCATAAACCATGAATGGTATAAAAATAACACATCGACAGTCAAAAATATCACAAAACCTTCAATAAAATATGGAAGTTTTGTATCAAAATAAATAAACTTCAAATAAACTAAAAATCTATCAAAGGATGTTTACATATATGAAATTAAAACTATTTGAGAGAAATATCTCTTTTTTTTTAAATAATTTAAAAGTCACACAATTATTAAGGAAGTAATTTAAAAGAGATTTTTGAATCAAAGTGTCCCATTCCAATTTGAAGCTTTTGAAAAGAAATATCATTTCAAAAAATTCATGTCCATATAAATAAATCCTTAAAATCATCTTAAAAACATGGAGATTAATTAAGAATATTTAGAATGATAAATCGTTAAAACATTTAAAATTCTGATTTTGATAAAGGTTAGCTTTTAGAAAATCATAAAATATTCATTTTGAAATCATTTAAAAGTCACATAATTATAAAATAAAACATTTAATTTGAAAATATCCTTATAAGCTTGTAAGTGAAGCTCCGAAAATTTTATGATGGCGGAAAGTAGCTGCACCCGTCGCATAAGTTAAAAAAAAGACATTTTTACCTTAATTCTGTCGACAAGGTTAAAAAGGACCTTGTTTGGAAAACGACGGAATGATTCCTTTATAAACGTCTTATAAAAAGTCAAACAAGGGTATAACTAACTTTAACCCATATTCAGTAAAATATTAATAATTTTTTGAAATACACTTTCATGAAACATGGATGTGGATGATAAAGAGGTCCTAGAAGATAATTACGTATAAAAAACCTCAGATAATGAAGAGATTGTGAAATAACCCTTACATTGTACTTTTCCTTGGTTGGGTTAGGTTAACCTCCTATATAATGTGGAAATAATTGTTATTAAATTATACAAGAATCATATACATTCATATGATATCATATATGATCTTTTAACATTGCTTTGTTAATAATGTCTTAGTATTATCGTCGTTTCGGGTGGTAACTTACTCGTTTTCTTTTATATGTTTTGTTACATAAGCCATGTTTTCAATGGATAGGTTGTATATTATTCATATACAGAATGATATCAAGTCCTTAAAATTATTTTTAAATCATCAAATGACAATTATACTTGAATGGATACGATGGAGAATGAATCTCATCGCGTTCATGGAGACGGTAGTCCATACGTACGCACGAGCGACAATACCACTTTTGATATTAAAATAATATATAAATGGATGGTATATCATATATAAAGAATTATTTACATGTTATATTTATTATTTACATGAGTTACACATCATTATTATACCCATCCAAAAAATAATATATTTAATAACAATTACACCACGACGTGGAGACGGTAAGCCATACGTACGCACGTATGGTGACATGTTATTCAAAGGGTGGATAGAATATTGAATATGAATGTACCATATTTATAATAACATCACAGTATATTTAAGATACTGGAGTTATTATTTTAGAATGATAATAAAAAAGAAAGAAGAAGTGGAAGAAGAAAGGAACTTGAAAAGGGGTGGTGAAAACATTACCTCTTCTTCAGGTTCTTTCTTTTGATTTGATCAAAAGGGCTCCTTAGGCTGGCTTTATGATCAAACTAAGGCCTCTAGGTTGTAGTGAGGGATGTTTGGAGAGTATTTGGGCAGAGTTTGGCCGATCCAAAAGGCTTTTAATGTGTGAATAAAGGATAATGAGGAGTGCCCTTTTATAAGAGGGGTGAGGGGCACCTTTGGAAAAGCTAGAAATATTAATTTATAATAAATTCATATTCGGTTAATAATGGCTTAAAAGTTTATAATTTAAATTTTAAGGTGAGGATAGGTCTAAAAAAATGAATCCAATATAATTTAGAAAGGTTTGGGCTACTATATTAACCTTATCTTTAAGTATTTACTCTTAGTTAATTAGTTACACTTTTACAATGTCTCTTTGTATTTTTATATTATATGGTCAATAAACATACTATATACATCCAAGAAACCCCCAAGTGGTCCTTTACTGCTATAACTATCATGATACAAGTCTCTTGGCCAAACCTTATATTTTAGGAATTTAATATCAATTAATAATATAATATTTGTTTAAAAAACTCTTTTATGTCAATTTTGACACTATTCAATAGTTGATTTTTGTGAAACTCATAACAGAATGATTACTTCGACCAAAGTTAATTAAATCAATCCTAACATGTCATAGTAACCGATAAAATTACTTTAATTCATAAAAAGTCTAAAATTATATTTATTTGGGTATTTATAATATCCATTATTCCAATTTTTCATTAATTAGGTAATTACTACATCATCATTGTGTCATAAATAAATTAAATGTTTTAATGTCTAAAAATTATAAATAAAATATAATTATGTAGGTAATATTTTTATCTTTCTAATGAATATTAACAATGGAATTTATATTATGTATAACCCTATATTAGAAATATTTTAGGAAATAAACTTCGATTTTAACTCTTTTAACTCTTCTTTGAATTAAATAATAATGAATGTCCTAATCTAATCCAAGTGGACCTAAATGATAATATTTTATTCCTAAGGTTGTTTTTGGTCGATATAAACTTGTACAATAGAATTAGTACATGTGTCAGGGTAATATTAATATCATTTTTACCCTTAATTACCTTATTTACTTTTAACCGTGGTAAATAAAAGTAAAAAGTTACTATTCACCAAAAATTATTTTCATCTCATTGAACCACATTTTACTTCTTGATATTAACCATGTCTCTCAGATTTTCAAAATTCTATTCATAGATGCGGTAAAATTATTTTTTATGAAAAATTCAGTTTTTTTAACTACCACTTAGTAGTTTCACTATTCATCAAAAATTGAAGTTTTTCAGAACAATGCCAAAATTTCAACCAAAGCTATAATTGATATTCCAAATTCAAAAATGATATCTATTTCAAAAAATTCCAAACATATAAGTTGAATTAATTAATTTTATAATTAATTCCTGCTGTCACAACAAATAGCGTGTTTTTAAGAAACAATATATATCAAAAGATTCACAATTGTTTATGTCCAATTTCAAAGTGAAATTAATTATAATGAACACAATTATATAAAATGGTAAAAATATATTCTATTTATAATTTAAAACCAATAAAATTCATAATTTATCACCATTAATTATTTTGATTAAAATAGTTTTTTTTAATTAAAATTTTGTAATTTTCACTATTCATCAAAATATTAAAGTTATCTGAAAAGTACCAAAATTTCACCTTAGGCTAAATTCGATACTCCAAATCCAAAAATGAATTCCATTTTGAAATATAAAATATATATAATTTCAAAAAGTAGGTATTACAATTCATAACGGCTAGTTTGATTGGTTGTGGTGTGTCTTAGAACTCGATGTTGCGTACAACACACGCTACTGTATTATTCAAAGGAAAGGGTACCGTGGAAGCTTGGGATGTTTAATTTTAAATTTTTGATGTCCCCATTTAGTCATAAAGTTTAAAACATTGTATTTAAAAATGATTCACTATTAAAAGTTGGTAAAAGTGAAATACTGAAAATGAATTTGTTCTTACATTATGTCTAAGAAACTCGTAATATGGATTATAAAATTATAAGGATTATATAAAGTTTAAAATTTAGTTAATATTATTCATAACCTCTTTTGAATGGCTTGATTGGTAAGTCATGGTGCGCTTGAACTCGGTGTTGCGTGTAGTGAATGTTATTGTATTATTTTGAAGAAATAACACACTATGAAATCTTGGGGTGTTAAAAAAAAATGGTGAAATTTGTTTCCCTGAACTTTGATAATCTATAAAATTCCTCTAGAAATGATTCTGGATAATGACCCACAACTCCAAAAATTGAGTGGGGACCTTCCCTTCCATCATCCCAAGAACCAAGCCTACCAACTTCCATGATGAGGATCTGACATTCCCTATGATAGATCCTTTTCTACTATCACAGATATCATACTCTCCATTGAGATTATGGATAGTCCCACCCAATTCCAAAAAAATTACCCTTCATAAATAATAATTATCACAATCCTCAAACTTGGTTTTTGATCCATACTAATGATTATTTAATTCATTTTCATCTTAAGGACTATGAAATCCCATGATATTTCAACATTACTGATTGTGATTATACAATAAAGAAAACTAAAACCTCATATTGATCATTACATCCTTGGAACATCAACTAGCATCGAATATGAAAGAAATTCCACATAATCCACTAAAAAATCAACCAGATAATCATAGATACTATAATGTGACACACTAGTAGTAAAAAAATTTGAAATAATATTGGAGGTTATCATGATTTCACCTCACACTATCCATTAACCTTATTAATCCCCAAATTCCTCCTCTTAATCTATAGAAAAATGTATCCCCTAATCCTTGGGGGACCCAAAATCTCTTCCAAGTGTTGACTTCCCACATTTCATTGAGTTCTTGTGACTAGTTTTTAAGATACATTACCTTCCACATTGGATCCCTGCACTTTTTTAGATGCTCCCTTGATACTAAACTCAGTCTATCAACCTTAAATCTTATTTATGTGGCATAATAAACCACATTATGAAAAATTATGAGTATGATTTCTACATTTAGATATTAATATTACCACATTTCACTAGATGTGATCTAGTGGTCCCTTTCCCTTAGAAGAATCACTACATAATCTCCCACAAAAGTCCTGTTTCCTCTTATTCCCACTGAGAGAGCCTTTACCTTTACCATGTTTTTATAATGAATCAAATTAATTAGTTCTTTAAACTATATTTATAGAATAGGGAATACAATAGGGAATCACTCATTGAACTTCGGAGTATTAATTTTTGAATTTTTAATATGTTTTGTGAAAAAAATCTAAAAATGAGGTATTTTGAAAAAAAAATTGATATAAAATGACTTAATTAAATAGTTTTATTATTTGAAATTGGTAGAGGGTTTTGGGAATTATGTGATTCAGAGTTCATTTAACGATTACTGAGAATATTTTATAGATCATTATTCTTAAACATTAATTTGTTTTATTGAAGTTCCAAGGTTGAGTTTTCATTGGAATTTCATTTATTCTCAATCTTCTTTGATCGATACAGTTGGACCAAAACATTGGTGTTACTATAATTGATCCATGATCAAAATCTTGTCTATGATTAAAGGGGATTAAAAGATAAAAAAATATATTTATTTTATGATATTTATGATATTTCATATTTTTTATAAAATGAATAACACAAGTTCCCCACTCTAAATTTACAAACCAATCGTTTAGAAACAAGAGGTCATTTTAATTAAAATGTCAAACAATAGTGCTCCATTTAAAACTATATCAAGATAATCATAAAATAAATCTTTTAAAATCTAAACTAAACTAAACCATTGGTCAAATGATTTGTCAAAAATCCATTGACAAGTTTGTAGATCTCTTATAACAAGTACTCATCGCTTAGCTCTCTATCAAGAGGGGAATGAGGCTCCTATTGAACTACATTTTCATATATTATCTTCCAATGAGGATAGAGGTGTCTAAAATTTATAGGATGATATTAATTATCATTTTTATCTAACAAATGTAATAATTACACTGCCTTTTCGAAATTGGAAAATGGGGCACGCAAGGTACCTATTTATACGAAAATTAGAAGGAGGCTTGGAAAGCATTTTTTTTAAATACCACATGATTTCTGAATTTTGGTGACCAGATTGTATTATATTACTTTTGAAAAAATAAATAATTTTTTAAAATCCACTTTAATTAACCCACACAATTTTTTTTACCAATTTTAGTTTTATGAGTTTAGATATAGACATATTATAGATTTGGCCTCATGTTTGTTAATAGTCATGATTCTTTCCAATGATTCAACATTTAAGACCAAAAAATTCATGAATTGGGGTTAATGATATTCTAGGGAATTGTATCCCACATTGTTATGAGTAAACTAAAAACATTATCCCAATTATAGTGATAGTTTTTTTAGAATATGTAATTTAGTGAAAAAAATTCTTAGACCTTCACATAGTTTTTCTCATTTTTCATGAATTTCATTATGGGCACTCAAATCTCCAACATCTATAATGACAGAATTAAAATAATTAAAATTGTCATTGTAAAATTATTTTAACAATAAAAAATTTAATCAAATTATAAGAAAAATTGATTGTTATATTTTTAATTTATAACTTATTGTCATAGTGCATGCTCATGACATATTCCCTTCCTAGTCAATAAATAATATGAATAAAATAAATAAAAAAACTATCATCGATACCATGTTCCGTGAACTTGATTGACCATACCTACTTCTAATAGTGCTAGGGTGCCTATGAAAAAAATCATGATATTTGGACAACCATATAAAAAATAGATCATTGGGTATAACCCAGGCATCCCCAATTCTATGGAAGAAACGACCAACAATCCATCTTAAATGGCCCAACAGCCAGATCTCATGAATCCTTAGCATCTCTCTAAAATCCAATGAAACAAATGGATTAAATATTACCCCCATGAATCCTAGGCATCCACCAACACTATGCTCATCCCCCATGTTACAATGCCAAAAAGTTGGATCCCTGGAATTCTGGGCATCCCGATCATGTGCCTAAAATATCATTGGGCTCGAATGGTTAGACACTAGAGATGACCTAGGAACCTCATCATTATATTCGTTATAATAATAATTCCCCAAACCTACAAGACAAGATCCTAGATAGGCTAGCCATCCCTATAACCAGGGGTATCCAAGATGTGCCATATAGACCCGAAGTCAAATCTATCTGTTCCATGAATTATTTACATGGATAAAAATTCAGATAATATTTTTCCCTTGGAACTTACAATTACATCATGGTCTAATCTATGGCAAATTAGTATCATATAAGGCCCATGTGTAACACCATGAGGGTTTTTGAGATAGATTCTTTTTAATTTCTATGATTTCTTATGTTGTACGCTACACTAGTATTACCTTTCACTACACAAAACACCTTATTATCTAGTAGTATATGAAACATTATTCATATCATGCGTTACACGCAACATTGACCTTCCTTGATGGCTTGTGTTGTAGGCAACACTGAGTTTCACTAAACAACGATATAATATTAAAATATTATTATTCAATGGGACATAAACTGGAAATTATGAATATTATATACCACATTTTTAATTTTATATAACAATTATATTCATTTTATCTATTTTCCAGATATAACATAAGAAAAAGTTCATTTTTTCGAATAAAAGAAATATTTTTCAAAAAAAGAAGTTTTGCTGCCTTTTGATGGATCTCCCAGTTTAAATCTAGTGTTTAAAAATTTTATATATTATAATTTACAAAATAAACATCTAATTTTGAAGGGGGACATAAAAATTTACTTTTTTTAAATTTATGGAATTTTTTCGAATAAAATTAATATTTAAATAAATAGTGAAAAATGTTGTATTTTATTTCAAAACCACCTATTAATCTAATCTATTTATATAGTTGAATAATATTTTAAATTGGTTTTAAAGTGTAATTGGGTTATATATATATAAATAAATCCAATTTTGGTCATTCAAAGTCATTTTCCTTTGAAATTGGGCATAAAAACATTTCAATGTTTTGATAGTTAATACTTCTTAAAAACCCGCATTTGGGTTTTGACGATGAGAATTAATTTTTAATTAATTAATACAAATTTTTTGTTTTGAATTTGGAAACGTGGATTCCATATTTGGAATTATATGGTCCAATTTTTTTGAATATGTGCCTATTATTTTTGGATATTATGCATAGTAACTTCAGTAATTATTTTTATTTACTGTAGTTAAAGGGTAAATTTAGTAAATAAGGGTAATAAAATAACAATTAAATAATATAAAAGTACCATAAATCGTGTCCTAGTCATATTGTTTGAGATAGTTTTTGCCTCTTAACTCATTGGGTCTATTTTGGGACCCCATGGATCCACTTGAATGTGAAAATGACATTTTATAAGAATTAAATTAATGTAAAGAGAAATATAAAACAAACATGTATATTTTAAGAAAACATTTTTTATATTGGTTTATTATAATGATGTATTGGAAAAAAATAGTCATTATAAATAAAAAATATTTCCTAGATCATGGTATTTTATTTATAATTTTTAGACCTTAAATATTTAAATATATTTATGACATAATGATGATGTAGTGATTGACTCATTAATAATGGATTAAAATAAATGATATTATCAATATTACAATAAATGTAATTTGAATATTTTGATGTTATAGAAACTTTTAATGGATTATATTGACATATTATCTTTGAGTAATGCCTTTGGTTCGAAGGAATTTGGCTGTTATGAATTTCTAAAAAAGTCATGTATGAATACTGTCTAAAATTGAAATAATTCATAACATAAAACAAAAAATAGTTTATTAAATGATATTAAATTCCTAAAAATTTAATATTCTGAGAAATGATTAAGAGATGTCCCAAGATGTCATAAATGTATTTTTTTGGGTCTTTGTACATGATATGGTAATTACATTAACCCACAATGTGTAAATAATAGGATATCACTATAAGATTAAAAAGGGTAAAATATGGGTTAAACTAATAAGATAAGGATAAAAAAATATTAAAGAAATGTTTAAAAATTATTTCATGGTGGTTATTAGAGCTGAAATCATCATAAATTATAATTAAATGAGTTTTTGACCTTTTATAATTGAAATAGAATTTATAATAAATTAATATTTTAAGACTTTCCTAAAGTGTCCCTCCTCCCTCTTATAAAAGGAGACCACCTCTACCCAAATAATACAGACCTATAAATCCAGTGAATCATCCTAATTATGAAAAAATAAGCTACAAACATCTCTCCATCCTCATATAATCCTTAACATGGGAATAAGTAAATTAAATAATTCCTTTTGGCTCAAATCAAAAGAAGTAACCCGATTTAGAGGTAACGTCTTCTCCCAAGTTCTTTTATTTTATATCCTTCTCCACTCCCTATTCTCATCATATTAATTTATTAAAAAACAGAACCAGTATCCAAAATATAATAGGTTTCTTTTTATTAGAATTATTTTAACTACACATACACACGCCTCCATATAATGGATACGAATATATTGTTTCTATGTACGGCGAACTACTACCTAATAAAACGATGATTGTTCAATTTTCTACTACCACCACTCATGGTGGAAATTATGATGGAACATAATTTATATATGATATATATTATATTTAAATTTTCTCTGAGATTTTTTATTTTTTATTTACATCATAACATTAGGCTTTCAATATTGTGTAAATACGATAATTTCATTTCAGGAATTGAGGACTACCGCCCCATCAATGTGATATTACTCGCTCATGCCAAACGTGGAAAGTATAAAGGATGTAATTAATGAACCTATATTACATATATAACATAGATTTTATTATTTAATTATATTATATCAATGTATCATTTAGTTTTCATTCATTTAATATGGAAAATAAATGAAAGTAGTGTTCTTGTGTATGTTCGGCCTACTGTCTCAATGAATGGTGTATTCCATTTCATTTATCTATCTATTATATATAATTATATACTGAATATATATGATATGTAAATAATTTTAAACATTATTAAAGTAAGTAAAACATGATATAAGTAATAATATCAAAAATAAATATTCAAAAAACATATGATAAATTAAACAATTGTTACCCAAAATGTTGCTTTAACGTTTAATTGATAAATGAACGGGTAATGTAAAGTCGTAAGTGGATTAGATATTATGTCATGAATGTGATTATTGTTCTATTACATGTTAATAATATGTTTAAACCCACTATAGAAGAGTTTTGGACATATACGAAGGATTTCATACATATGTTAAGGGATAATTTTTCAATATCATTTTTATCTTTGATTGTTTATACGTAACTATTTACTAAGGGTATATTTATCATCCATTTCGATTTTTTCTAAAAATTTTATCATAAATTTTTTAATATTATCTTATGTATGTTAAAATGGCATTTTTACCCATTTTGTCCTTTACTATATCGTTTGGATGGAATATATCTTATGTTTACCATATGATGTACTTTTTGACTGTTCTAACAAAAGTTATAGAGAAATATATTTTTATCATATATGGCATGAAAATATTTTTATGTATTCATAACACCTTATTTAAATGAAGTTTAATTAAAATATATCATTTTTATTTTATAATAAATTATTTTATTTTGAAAATTTTGCTGTATATTTTCAAAAAACATTTTTGAAGATGAAAGGTTATTTTACTCATAAATTAAGTTCAAGTGTTTTATCAAAATAATTTTCCTTCTAAGATGAAACACTTAAATAGTGTTATGTTTCTATACATATAATTATTTTGATTTTATTTTGATAATTATGGAATGATATTTTATATGGATTATGTTATGATAGAAATGATGTTTAATATACCCTTTTTATTTCTTGGGTTATGCTAAGATGATTGAATTATATTTTTGTGGAACATGTGAAAATGATTTCCTTATGACATGGGTGGGACATATAACTTTATCCAATGAATTGGGTCAAGATTTATATCTCATGAGATAGACATGATTGGAATGAAAAGTAAATCTGGTTAAGTAATACATGGCTAGAACTGAACGTAAACCTGGTTAAGTAATGGAATTTGTCCACTATGATTGTCTTGGAAGAAATGCCTTGGATATTATGGAAATAATATTATTTTATTATTAGTGTTACACAATTAAAAGTCTTGTTACAATGCTATTCTATAATGGTTTATGTTCCTTTATGATCTATACCTTACGTACTTCCATGATTTATTTCATTAATCACGATTTTGATGATTAAAATTTAAGTTCGTGTTTTCACGTTCAAATGAATATGTTTTTTTATTTTCTCTATGTTTACCCTTACTGAGAATTTGAGATATCCATTAATATTTTTTCCTTTACATAGGATACAATGAATGGTTTTTCATAGGAAAACAAAAGGGGAAGATATTTATGGGAGATGATGAAGATGTTTCACAAAATTAGAAGATTATGTTTCGAGTCTCCAAAGACTATAAACTAATAATGTAATTGGGAATATTTTAATGTAATTTATTAAGTAATCCACAAAAGAAATTTAATGTCCATGTACACCAATAATGGGTCATTATACTAAGGATGGAACCTAAGAAGCACCTTTGTGCATCCCTAATATTACAATCAAGTCTCATGAGCCCCATCAACTGGGTCCTATGACATATATATGGGAATCCCTAACTGCATAAAAAATAACCACATGAAGGAAAATATAGAATATACGGTTTGGCTTAATTCTTATTCGAACCACTCCTTCCACAACCCCTTTGGCTCACATGTTTGGAATAGGTTCTAAGGTAAAACTGCTTACCATCTCTACCCAAGCCCATAACACAACCACTCTGGGTCAATAATCACATAGTGGTAAACCTAAAATGTTTCCTTAGGTCATGACTACTAAATACCCATTCCACATATGATACTCAAGGTTAAAAAATAAGAAGAGGCATCCCTTTTTGGATCCTCTAAGTCAGAACAGAAGGGGAGGCATCCATATTGGGACCCTTTGTCGGAACTCCTCTCTCATGACAGCATCCATAACTTAATGGTGGAAAATCCCATTACCCATCCTCAAAAATCTCATTTAATCATTGTAATAATACAAAAAAACCTCAAAAGGGATGTGGCCTTCTTATCATCACGTTTTCAAGTCGCTCTAGGTTGGCCCAAACACCTAACCTATTGGTCTCCATGAGCCATAAACCAATGCCACAAACCATGGACTATCCCAAGCTACATCAGATGAGGACCTTAGTTGTTCCATCTAACATCCATAAAAAATTATCACAAATCTCACAGGTCCCCCTCCCATGTATCACTCTTATGATACCACTATATTAAATTACCAGAGGAAACCCTCTCTTTCATAACATTCTCACCCTGAATCACCTATGATAATTTCTCAAAACAACCCAATTATTACACCAAAATGTTATATGTATAAAAATGCTCATAATGGACTAGAGACATGTAATATTATTACTCCTCGGTGAAAATGCAAGATAAAAAATCTAAGGAGGGATTACACTGTGTGTAACATGTATACATGATGTGTAAATTCAACAAGCCTCCCTGGTCATGTTACATTTCCCACTCAGTATGTAATTTTCCTAAATATATAACCTGTACTTTATCTACAAATCATGAACCCCACATGGGGTTCCACCCATACACCAGACCATGTATCTGATATGGGATCCAGATAACTTCAATACATGGCCACTGATCATGTACCTCACATGGGGTCTAGTCAAGTATCATACACGACCATGTTCCCCTAACTGGTGTTGTCTTGATGGGTACCTGGATACATCATGAGTCAAATATATAAGGTGTATCCCAAACCCAAATTTATTGTATTCCCCTTATTCAATCATTCTAAAAAAATAGTGAATGGATTGTTCTCTTTAACTACAAATTCAATGATTCTGTTTTCCTGATTAGAAAACACCTACAATCCCCCCTAGAATGATCAATTCAACCCCAAAATAGACCCTCTATGAGTCCCCAACGACCCATAAACATGATGAAAACTCAAAACTAATAGATAAATATATTTGTTTTATAATAATGGACTATGTCCGAAAATGGATGGAATTTGTCGATGCTTCAGTCTGATCTGCATCCTTCCGATGTTGCACGATGATCTGAATTGACTCGAGCTCTGCGCCACCACCTCCCTCTATCCCTCTCTCTATCACACTATCTCTCTATCTCTCTCATTAATGTGACATAGGTTACATAATGGGAAATTTTCATGATGTATTGGAGGATTATATAAAATAAAAAAGGAATGAAAAATAATAATTAGAACTGAAAATGAAAAAGGGGAATGGGCATGACCCTAGTTCCCAACTCACGGTTATGTCTCACAGAGAAAACCCACTAATTTATGAATTTACCATAGAGTCATAATCTTAATCTAGCACATAATTCTAAAATATCATCAAATGAACATGAATGAATAAATTGTTAATTAATGATTTAATTATTTAATACTCTATATAAATTTGAACTTCTTAGAATGTCACCTAACTTTTGTCCTAGGGTAAACACCTTATTATGGGACCAAAATAGCGGTAAAAAACATTGAATGTCATATCTATATAAAAATATCCATTTTATTATTTATGATAATCTAAAACCAAAAATCCAATTTCGACTTATTTTTGTATCCTGGAAAAACACTGGTTCTTATATGTGATATAAAATCTAAACTAATGTATTAGAGGGAGACACTGATATACACCCATTATAATCCATAATTATGAGTTACACAAGAAAATAATTCCACTATCACATCATAAATAATCATTTGAAATAAAATTGGATTCATAAAACTTTGAAATGAAAATTATTAACTTTTATTGCATAATGAACCCATGGATGGAAAATGAGTCTCCTTTAAAACCTCATAAAGAACCAATGGAAATAAAATGGGTTTAATATCCTTATCAAATGGGATTGTTCAGGTAAATAATTCCTAATTACATCAATAATAATATCATGATAAAACCATGTGGACTAAATTGGTACCCAATGACATCGATCAATATTTAGGAAAATATCATTGAATCATTATAATAAAGCATATGGTATTAAAACCATATAGATAATGGGTATTTGTTTATGTTAATAATTTCCCAAAATAAATAAATTTATGGAATTTAGGTGAACACACTATATTCAAGAGAAGGAAATATATAGCGTTCACAGAGGACAAAATTAGACGAAAAATTACTATTATACACCAAAAATGATTTGGAATGACAAAGGCAGTGGTGGACTATATCATTGACAGGAAATAACATTACATAATACATACAAAGAAATAAGGTGGATAGAAACATTTTAATAATATTCTCAATCAATAATAATATATTTTGAATGTTAAGGGCTTAGTTAAAAATAAAAATTATTAGGAGTTTTATAAAAAAATTTGAAAATAAGAAACAACAATCACCCTTTTAAAACCATATATTTAAATATAAATATTTTTATAAATCAATTAGAATAAAATTTTCACTTAGAAAACAATTAATGATAAGAATTAATGATTATTATAAATAATAAACTATTATAATGTCACGTACACATGGAATGCATTAGAAAGAAATTATTTTCTCATAAAATATACAAACAAGAAATCATTAAATTGGTTTTCTTTTAAACCATTTTCAAGAGATGTGAAAGTAATTGAATGTGGTATTTTTATATTTTATAAAAAAATATATGTATATCAAAAAAATGTGGATTAGAACAAAAAATATAAGAATAATAATTAATTTCTTTAATATATATATATATATATGAAATTCTTTTTATTAAAAACCGCATCCATTAAAAATATTATAAAACATCACATATAAAATCAAAAAAAAAAGATAAAACAAATTCCACCAAGGGTAACCAGAGAGGAATAAAATTATTATGATCTTATAATAAAACTCTATAAAAATTCCCCATATGGGTTATCCTATTTGTGAAATCTCATTTTTTAAATCAAGTTAATAAAACAGAAACCTTGTGGCTTGAGTGACATTAAAATAAATACACTTTAAGGTTAGATATTTTGAAATTTAACATATAATATCATGAATAAAAGAGGATTCATGTTGTAAAATCATAAATAGTAACATCATAAAAATGATTATTTCTCCAGAAACGAGAATTGAATCCAAGAAACCATAACAAGAAGCATAATATTTTTTGTAAGAGTCGTTAGATAATGTGGTCTAAGGAAATATTGTAAATCCTTAAAAAATAAGAAGGAAATTCGATAAAAATTATTCATTATTTATAATAAATAAATATTGGAATAATATAGTTCAATATGAAAATTTGTAACTCAGTTGAAGAAATATGAGTTAGAACAAAACCATTACGGATTAATAAACATTATAGGAAAAACCCCATGAAAGAGATACATCATCAATTTGAAGTTAAAATAACAAGAATGATTATAATTCATGATATTGTATATATAATTTTTGTTATACACACCATTTAGAATTAATTAGGTGTGTAAAATTAAATATGTCTCAATGTAAAAATCTTTTCAAGAAACCCTTACCTTGATCCAGATTTGTTATGTGCATGCGTCTAACAACCTAAATAATAAAAAAATCATTTGATATCTTACTAGGAAACTTATTCATCTATATATTATTTAATATATACTATTTATTATTATATTAAAGTTATTTGTTATATATATATTTTCATATGTTTGTATGAATGTTGAATCAGTTTCATCTTATTTTTGTGTTTTCAGTGATCAATTCTGATATTTTAATTATTAATTAAATAGTCAATATAAAAAATAGAATCAAATGCTAATATTTAATTTTTTATTAAAATATATTTATTTTAGGTTTTAATTTATCAATTTCATTCATGTCACACACAGATTTTTGTTCTAAACCTTTGTTTCTATTTATCTTTTGGATCTTGGTTTTTTTCCCCTGAGTTCCATGTGTTCTAGAATTTAATTTTATATTTGAGTTTTTTGGTGGATTTTGGACATATTCTTAGTTATTGTGAATGTCATTGGGAGAATCTGGCTTGGAAGATGACTTTGTAACACTCCTAGAGAAAATTTAAATATGCTGTGTTTGTTTGATGGATAATCTATTTGAGTTAGATGAGTTTTGGGGTGAAAAGTGTGATTATTGGGGAATTTTTACAGGTAACATAGTTAAGGGAAATAGTTCATTTAATCAAGAAGGTAAGTGTGTAGGGGGTTTCACAGTTTGAATAATTGTGTAGCATAAGTGTTCATCCCTTCATGCACTAAAAAGTGGGAAATCAAACGGTTTGTTCAAAAAAATTTAAACCGTGCGAGCTAACGATGAAACCCACTCGGGAAAGGGTATTTTGGGATTTTCTATTTCTTGTTCGGGGGTTTTATTCCCTAGGACTCCCCCATAAGAACCATATGACTTGGACACCTCCCATGGTGGTTTTGGGTTACTTGAAGCTCCTCCAAGTGGTATTCATGGTTTTTTTCAGGGTGATTTTTCACCCGGATCGAAAGGTTAAGGCTTCCTTCTACTTTTACTTTTCTTTTCATCCATTTCCCACTCTCCTCTCACTGTAGTGGCCATAATTGGCCAATTTTCACACCTATGGTGGTTCAATGTTCATTTTTTTGTTCTTTTAGGGATCCTCCGGGTAGATCCTGGCTCTTGGAACCCTAGTGGTGCCTTTTCGGGTATGCGTCATTAATACACCATGGATTTGAGGTAGGTTTACCAAGCACATAACCATTTTAATTTATGATTTATTGGATTTATGAATTTATATCATTATTTGATTATTAATTTTTTATATTTGATCCTTTATGTATTTAATTGGTGTGAAATGTTTAGGTTTATCCCTTTTATAATGTTAAATAAAATTGATTTCTTAAATATTGTAGAACAAGTGTTGGGTTAAATGATTTGTTGGATTTTTCATGTGTTTTTGTGACATATAAAGAATTTTTTGGCCATGTAAATATTTTTTTGATATGAAAAATGATGACTTGGGTTCCTTGAATGGTTTTTAAAGGTTTTTTTGGTTTTAAACGAAATTTGTTTTTTCTATCAATGTAGTTTGGCATGTGATGGAAGAAAATCACCCATTTGGAAATTTTATAAAATAGTCTTATCTCGAATGTGTAATTTGAATAGTTTTAAACAGTTTTATAAATGGGATTTATGTGGAAAATGGTGTGTTTACAACCTTTTTGAATGGTGGGCTTGGTTACGTTAAAGTGATGGATTTGTGGAAAATGCATAAAGGCCCGTTTTGAAATTTTTTAACAATATTAAAAGTGCTTATTATGAAAACCACCATTGGGAGATTCTCATTAGTTGTTTATGTTTAATGGATAGTATTTCCTAACTATTGATTCCTTTTGATCCATTATTATAGTTGGAGATACATGGTTCAAATTCTTTGAGTTTTATTTATTTTATGGAATGCGATTGACCCTTGGGGGACTTAGAGTGAGACCTATTGTCGATTTATCATTCAATATACTTGTTATTGGATGCTCTGTTGGCATCGTTTGGTTCACCCCATTTATATTTTATACATGGGAACGTGGCTTAGTGAGATAACTTCCATATAATGTTTACCACCCTATAAAGGTTATTTACAGGATAGTGGCCCATTTTTGGTGGATATATTGGGTCTGTTGCAATGGGATTGTCCCTTGGTCTAACCATAGTAGGGTGGGACTAGTGTATTTAGAGAAATTTGATTTCATCGTGTGAGGTATACTTCCAGGGATGGGTCTTATTTATTTGTATGTTCTATATTATTCACGATCTTTTAGTTAACCCATATCTATTAGAACATAGATTCTTGTAGTGATTGTTGAGATACACGGTCACTCTTGTTTGTTTATTTCCATTGCCCTTATTATGTGATTATTATAGTGCTATAATTTGGGGAGTTCTTCTTCAAAAGTAATGGGTTATATCCCAATTATTTATGGAAAAATATTTTAAAATGGAAAATTTATACTCTCTCATTTTATTTTGAAATGAATACATCACATTCCCCTTTACAATGTTGACACTACATTAATGGAAATGAAACAAGATTTTGAATGAAAAAGGGAAATGGGTGGTGTTTTGTTTTAAAGTAAAAAATGTGTAAAATCTTACTTGGTATATTTTATATCAAACTTGAGGTTGATGTTTCTTTTATTTTAAATGATTTTCATCGGGAATATTCTGTCTGGTAATGCCTACAGACATTTAATACTCATGCCAATAGTTTATTATTGTTTTTCACATGTGGTGAAGGTCTCAACATGGTCTTGATCGCTAGGCGTGATAGTGGTTCTTGGTATCAGAGATTGACCCTTAGGGTCAAATGTAGGTATTTTTTCACGTTTCAGTTTAGGTTTTATTATACAGTTTATTTACTTTTAATATTATTTTATCTATGATGATCTGTTCGATTGTGTTTATATATTGTGATTATGTGTTCATCATTCTGTTGAGAAATTATTTATTTATTATTAAGATAAATCTTTTCCTTTGTTCTCTCTGTTGTTTCCCGTAACTAGATGTCAACCTATGCTGATCGGGAATGCCCTTCGGTCCTTACCATGAATTGACTCGGGTGACCATTTCATTGTTGATAAGGGTAGGTTCATAAAAAATGGTATCAATTCTATCCAAATCATTACAGAACATTAATTTTTAGAGCACCAATTGTTAACCGGAGATGTTGACATATATGTAGTAGGAATTTTGGGACTCAAGGCATTGGAATGTGGAGGAGTTCATGAATCCTAGCTTGTTCTAATCATCAGGTTTCCATGGTAAGTCCGGTTCTTTTAGTTTCCGTGGTATTTTTGATTGACTAGTGTTTGGGATATGAAAAGGAATTTGGGATAGTGGTTTACATGATCTCATAGGTCCTAGAAAGCCATGTGGATTTGGGGAAATGTTCCTATAAGGCTCTACGTGACTGTGGTATGTTTGAAATATGGTCTCCATCAATATGGCCAAATCACCCATGGACATTAGTTTCCCACTTGTGTGTTGTTTTCAGTCTTCATTGATTATAAATTTATTTTGAGAACCCTTGAGATTGAGTTATGAAAATGGGGTTTAGTGGTAATGAGTGGATTTTGGAATTTTGGAATACATATTTTTAGAATTAATTTTTTGGAAGACATTAGAAAAAAAAATATTAAATGGCCTCATGGGGTAAATTTTAAAGGATTTAATGAGATTGGAATTTATGATAGAAATATGGGTTTTTGGAAAACATTTTTTTTGAAATACGATTGTTGTTTTTGAATTTGTTTTCAATTAAAAGAAGTGGGTTTTTAATCAAATGGTTTTTGATGGAATGAGAATTTTTGAGAATTTATAATAAATTTAATGAATCAAATTAAATTTTGGGGTGGAAATTCACGGGACTTCAATTCAGAACATGTTGAAATGTATTAAAACATGGAATTTGAAAATTGTTTTTGACATGTTAGTTAATGAAACATTGAAATGTTTCATGAATTTTTTAATGGGGTTGAATTATTTGTTTTGGAAAATTAGAATAATTTTTTACCGTCAGTGTGTTCCATGAGTACTCACATACATGGATATATGTAAGAAGTTCTTGGATGATGATGTGGGTGGATAGTTCCTAGAATTGTCAAGGTTGATGAGTTCCCCATATGGCAAGAGCTGATATGTTCCTAGATTGGCATGGAAATGTGCATGTGAGTGAGACTCTAAGTAACACCATTGATGAGTGTGAAAATCCACCATGTTTTGTTTTTCAGAAAATATTTTTATGCAGGAAATTCTAGTGTTTTTTGAGCATAGTGTTGTGTGTTTTGTTTTTCTATGCTTTGGAAGTGTTTTTTGATTTGGTGTTCTTTCATGCGAATTGGAGATGATGTTAATATTGTGTTCTATGATTGGAATTTTGTTGGTAGTTTGGTCTTGAAACAATTGTGAGGGTGTTTATAGAAAATTTTTGGGATATAATTATGCCGATTTCCCTCAGAGAGAGTGTCTATTCTTTTTTACTTTTAATTCATGTTCTGATTTGGATAGAACTCTTGGTTTTCTTGTTCCCCATTGTTTACCCCCAAAGAGATTTGGTGAATGTTAGTGGTGTGGATATGATCGGTTCCCCATTATAAATATTTACATTCGATCATCTGAAGGATTTTATTCTCTAGTTTAGAAAGTTAAATAATCCTCTTTGAAGGATACCCATGACCATTTTCTATAGTATGGAGTTTTTTGTACTCGATTTAAATTACCATCCTATTATAATCATTCTTTCCATTTTAGTGGTTGTTCTTGGGGTTGTTTCGTTCTGTTGTAATGTAAGGGAATTGTTGTAGATATCCAAAAAATCGTGTTTTAAATTGGAGGGTGTTCTATTTTTAAAGATTTTGAAATTTTATTAGGTTCTAAGTGATGGTTTGTTTTGGTTTATACCTTGTCCATTCATCTCCTCATTCAGAGTGAGAGGGAATTATGTTACGTATCATCAAAGTACCAATTAGGGTGATGGTTCCTTGTTAAAATCTAGTGTGTTTCATGTGCAGTTATGATCATTATCCCTTTACTGCGATGCATTATATTCTCCAAACATTAGGGCTCTAGCCATAGACCTTAGAGTGAAGCTTTTCATGCAGTAAGGAAATGGAAAATGGTGTAGGGTGTTTGGCTCTTCTCTTGTCGACAACATTGCATTGAGATATTTTTTATGTTCCTATTGTGGTCACTCAATTGCTATCAATTACCTCTTTTTTAAAATAAAATGGTGGACTTGTCCATCATACAATGCCTATGTTTATACCTTCTTGGATTCACATTTCTGATTAATTTTCCCTGTCTATACGGCCCATGAGAATCGATTGTGGATTTGGCTGTATCGATATAGAGGGGATGAGTCATGTGTTAGTTTCCTTTTGGATGTACCTTTCGTTGGGACCCTCTCATCCTCTTCCATTATGGTGGGGGTTTTTGGTTCGTATGGGAATTTTTTTGAGTTTTTTTTTACATTGCTGATTATTAATGGTGTGTATACCCACTGTGGGTTTCATTGAAAATTATTCAATGATAAATCATTACTATGTTTCATCAAATTGAGGGGAGTTTGTTTAGGCCTCCAACTATTGGGGATCTAAATTGGTTTGGTTGTGGTGTTAGTCTGGTAGAAGTGTCTTTATTTTGAAGTTGTTTGATTTATGATTTTCATTTTGGGTTTGGGTAAACATTGTGATTTGTGGAGTGAAACCAATTGTTCTGTTCGATGTGTGGTTTTGAAGATTGTGGCTTTAACATCCCATTCATTCTTGGGAAGTGGTTCATGTTTGTTTTTCTATTTCTGAAAAGTGGTATAAGTTCCATTTGACTATTTTAGAATATCATTAGATCAAAGGGTTGGATATTGTGGTTTTGAGAATCCATATTCACTGAATGAGCAACAATAAAATGTTGTGGATTTATATGGGTGGAAAGCATTATATTCTGGAGAATTATTACACCCAATTTTTTTTTCATCGCTTGATCCAGTTTATCTTTTTTCCTCTTGGTTTTTTTCTCATGAGTTCTGGGTGTTCAATAATTAAATTTTATGATTTTGAGGTTTTTCATGGATTTTGGACCTATTCATGGTTATCATGAAAGGTAAGCGAATTTTTATGTCATGTTAACTTAGTTTTTAACACTATAGTGGCTCCCTTTTATATGTTATGATTGTTGGATGGTTTAACCCTTTGAGTTATAAGAGTTTTGTGGTGAAATGGTGATTTTTTCAGCCTTCTTCCAAATCACACATTTAAGGAACATGGTTAGTTTAATCATGTAGGTAAGTGTGTCTGGGGTCACCTGGTTTGAAAAAGGATTAACTAAGTGTGTAGATTAAGTGTTCATCCCGTGAAGTACTACACAATGGGAAACTATACGGTTTTTGAACGGTTTTTTAAACCATTGAGAGCAATCTGTGATACCCACTTAGGAACGGTTATTTTGGGATTTTATCTTTCTTTAAAAGTGGTGTTTCTTCTGTTAGACCCCCATCCAAAATCTATGACTTGGATGCCTCCCATTATGGTTTTGGATGCACCAAGACCCTCTATGTGGGATTAAAGTCGTTTTATTAGTGATTTTCACCTGGATCAAAAGGTTTGGGATCCCTTCTCCTTCTCCTTTTCTTTTATTCAATTTTCCCCTTCTCCTCTAACCCTATTGTCAATTTTTAGATTATTTTCATACCTTAGGTGGTGCGAAGTTGGGTTTTTTTCTGTTAGGGTTCATCATTGTATATCTTGTCTGTTGGGACCCTAGTGATTTGTTTTCGATTATGCGTCATTGATGAACCATGGATTTGAGGTAGGATTCCCATGTACTTCTCATTTTTTTAATTTATTATCCATTGGTTTCATGAATTTGTTAACTAATTTTATTATCAATTAGTGATATGTGATCCATGAATTATTTATTCGGATTTCAAAATGGTGATTTATCCCTTTTTTAATGTTAAATAGAATTGTTTTGTTAAATGCTGCACAACAAGTGATCGGTTAAATTCCCAATTGGATGTTTCATGACTTTTGTGAGATATAAATAATGTTTAATATATTATAATATATTTGTGACAAAGGAAATAATTATTTGGGATCCATACATTATTTTTTAAGGTTTTTATGGTTTAAAAATAAATGTGTTTTATGGATTTAAATGTGGTTAGGCTTGTGATGGAAGATAATGGATCGTTTGGAATTCTTATAAAATGGCCTTGTCTTGATGTTTTTATGTTAGTAGTTTACAAGAGTTTTATAAATGAATTTGATGTGGATAATGGTATGTTTATACCATTTTTGAAATTCAGACTTGGTTCCTTTAAAGTGATAGTTATTTTGGAAAATCTTTAAAGGCATGTTTGGATGTTTTGTGATAGTTGTTAGAGTGGTTACTATAAAAACCTAAATAAGGTGATTCTCGTGCATTGTATATATTTAATCGATGGTATTTCCTCATTGCGGGATAATTTTGATCCATTATTATTATTGGATATCCTCATTATATATTCCTTGAGTTCTATTTGATTTATTTCATGATACCGACCCATAGGGTGACTCAGGGTGAAACCTATTGTTGAATTATCATTATATAAACTTGTGATTGGATGCTTGGTTGGAATTGGTTGGTTCACCCCCATTATTCTTGATACATGGGAACATGACTTAGTGATAGAATTATCTAATAATAATTTATACACTTTCTAGGTTATGCACTGGTTGGTGTCCCATAGTAGGTGGATATAATATTTCTATTAATATGGGATTGCCCCTTGGACTGACCTAAATTAGGGTTGTCGGGTGTATTTATGGTGCTTTTATTTCATCATGAGAGGATTTATTTTGGGGTTGGGTCTCATGTATTAGTATATTCATGATTATTCACGTTCTCCTAGGTTATCCTTTATCTATTAAAACATAGATTCTTTCAATTATGATTGAGACACTTTTTCACACTTGTGTTTTTATTTCCATTCCCCTTTTTATGTGACTGTTTTAGTGCTCTCATGTGTGGTGTTCTTCTTAGAAAGTAATGGGTAATCACCCAAAGGATTATGAAAAAAAATTAACATAATTTTTTTAAACTCTCTCATGCCTTTTTGATATGAAAACATCACTTTCCCCTTTCATATGATAATTCTACTTTAATAGAAATGAAACTAGGTTTGGAAAAAAAAGGAAATAGACCATGTTTGGTATTAAAGTGAAAATTCTGTTAAATTAATCTTTTTATATTGTATTTAAAAATTAACATTGATGTTTCCTTTAATTTAAAGGATGTGCATTGGGAATAGACTTTTTCGGAATGCCTATTGAGTTTTAATACTCACACCTACATTTTCATCTTGTTTTTAGCTTGTGGGGCTGGTATCAGGTTGGTCTTCATCACCGGTGGTGATATTGGTTCTTGTTATTAGAGAGTGACCCTATGGGTCACATGGAGGGGATGTTATGTGAGGTTTCAGTTTGATATTTGATCACGGAAATATATGTACACACGTACCTCTAACACTGGTCAAACATGACTCATCACCGTCCCTTTAGGGATGTGACCTCATGAATTATGTTTTGTTACTGTTGTAAAGACTCAATATACTGTTGTACAAAATAACTCACTAATTTCCCAGTCTTCGATTTTCTCTAACAAAACCAATAATGGGAAATTTTTCTAAAAATATTCAAAACACAATTAATTGATTTAGCATTCTAATATTCCAATTTCCATTTAAAAGCCAAAATGGGTTTTAATCAATTAGTTTCATTCCATGTTAAAACAGACTATGGTTATTATAAAAAAATATAATACATTTTTCAAAAATACAAATTTGTATTCAATTTCGCGAAAAAAAATCAGAATTTAATTCCATAATTTAAGTTCACAATATTTATCAAATTCTATAGTGAGTCCCTAATACATTTGAATTGATGTTTCCCCCAATTTTAATTACAATAAAAATTAAAATTCAAATTATAGGCGAATTGTGTTTTTCATAATTCAATTGAATGAAATTTGATTTTAATCAAGAAATTTAGTGTCAAATCAATTGGAATGTATAAAATGGAACATCCCACCAAAATAAAGAGATCACATCCTCATAACACCTGTAATGGGAAACTCCAATAGAAAATCATGGAAATGAAAATATGAGAATAATAATTAGATTCAATATCTAAAACAATAGATATTAGACCCTTCAACATCTCTGAGATATATCAAACCATAAGGATAAGAGAAGAAAAGAGTGGGAGATAAGGAATATGGGAGGAACACTTTCTAAGAATGGACAGAATGATGATATCCCAGCTTCGATCTGCCTTGGAGAGGTTTTGGAGGAGCTAAAATTGGTTTTTGAGAGCTCCAAATACTTAAGAGGATGTTAAATTCTTAGTTAGGGTCTAGCAGGGATGAAATAGGAGTTCATGAATTATTAATTAAATTTTTATAAAACAATATGTCATCATGAATGGTATCTTAGAGGGGTAGCATGGTTTTCCAATATGTGAACCATAACGGTATGCCCATCTAAAGGGGTTTGTGTTTCTACTAGGTGGGTGCATATTTTTTCAAACCGTGTACCAATGGTGCACACCCTCACTGCCTGGGATTGCATGGTTTTTCTAAGAGGGTGCACAGTTTGGGAAACTGGTGCAATAACTATGAACAACCCAATATCCTTCCAAAATGTTCGAAATCACTTCCAAAGGACCTCTAAAAAAGACCCAACCAAAGAATGATCAAATGAGTGGTTTAGGAGTACCTAAAAATCGTAACAGGATGTTACAAACTCCCCCATAGAAACTTTATATCCCCGGAAAGCATTTGAATAAACATCCATGTAAAAAAGATGAAGTCTCTTCTCTCTCATATGTGCCTCTCCCTCCCAATTCTCATGAGTATCAGAACTATTCTTGCATATCACATGAACCAAAGGTATCGTCCTCCCAGGACGTACCTCAGTTTTTAGAGTCAATTATCCTGACTGAATGCTAAGTCACATATAAATCAGGATCAAAATAAAGATCACTCCAAATCATAACATGAGATGGATCAGAATGATACTTTCATAGCATTGATACATGTAACACATTATGTTTCAATGTAAAATATGGAGGAAGTGATAAAGTTTATGTAACCTTCCCTTTCTGCTAAACAACCAGAAAAGGTCCCACAAAATAATGAACAGTTTACCTTGCCTCTCAATATGTCCATGACCAAAATGAGGAGAAAATTTCAAGAGTAGCTAATCAGTAACTCAAAATTTCAACGGTCTATGACGATGATCAGCATAAGACTTATACCATCATTGTTCCATAAACATTCTCTGATGAATCAAATTAATCAATTCCATCATCTCTTGAACCATACTTAGTATAACCCAGTAACTTTCACCAATCTATGACCAACACAATTGATATTTACAAGTCCAACCATAAAAGGCCTCAAGGGGATCCATTATAATAATGAATTAAAGACTATTTTAATAAAAAACATATTTATACCAAAATTTTCATCGCAAGCACCACCAAAGTTGAAAATGTAGGAATGAAGAATATCCTCATGAATATGTATAACATTTTATATCTGTTCATCAGATTGTGGATTGTATGACATATGCAAATGAACATGAGATCCCAATTCTTCATAAAGGTCCCTCAAAAAAGAAACAATTAATCCAAGGATATATATTTGAAACTATCATATATGTAAATCTGTGAAAATGAGTAATCTATTTCATTTAGGGATTTCCCAACTCCACAACATTGGTTGAATAAATATTGGTTATAATGTGAGATGATTTAGTCAGGATATTGATCACAACCCATATCACATTCTTATTTTTCTAGGTACATGGAAGTACAATAAAAACATCCATAGAGATGTCATCACAATTCCATGTCAGCACTGGAAGAGTTTGAAGCAAACCTGAAGGTATCCGGTTCCCAGTCTTAACTTTTTGGAATGTATAATAATGAGAGGTAAAATAAGTAATGAATCATTTCATTTCTATCCACAAGAATCATCATTTCATGTTATATAACATATTAATGGTTCTTGGGTGTAGTTCCCACTGGGAATTATATCAATCTCACATAACATATTTCCTTATAGATAATGTTACTATGTATCGGTTCTGAAAAAATTGAATACCCTCTGTAGAGAATAACTACTCAACAAAGGTATCCCTATTATAAAGATAGTATCTAATGCTAGGGAATTCAACACAATGTTATTGTTCCTAAAGAATCATATCAATAATATAACAATTTAACTAGAAATTGACCAAGGAAACCTCAACCCTATATTCCCATACTCCTATATGAAACTATGAAAAACGATTCACCAAGATCAACTCTTCTAATGATTCTTTCATGCCCTAGGTCAGAAGTTTCCTTCTCAATGCATTAGTAATGAAATTCCATTTCCCTTGGTTATAGGTGATGTCAATATAAAAAAAATTAGATACTCCACACAATGACTCTGATAGATATTCAAATATTTTTTGGAGAATATATAACTCAAACTCTTGTGGTTGAAATAAACAGTAAAAATTTCTCTAAAAAGGTAATGCCACCAACTCTTACGTGCATGAATCACAGATGTGAGTTCAAGATCATTGGTTTGATAAACCATTTCATGTGGTCTATGATGTTGGGATCCATAGTCTACCACATGATCACCCATCATAATAACACGACTCAAATCATAAATTGATGCATCAGAAAAGACCACATATCCCAACCAAGCCTCTATAAGATTCTACATCGATGAAGTAGTCAATATATGTTTTAGATCAACAAAATAATTCTGAAATTTCTCATCCCAATAAACATTTAAACCCTTATGAGTTAGAGCAGTCATCAAAGATTCCAACTTTTAGAAATCATTTAAAAACTAATGATAATATCACGCTAAACTCAAGAAGCTCAAAATATTGAAAACATTCTATGGTTTCTCCCATTTCATAACAACATTAATCATTTTAGGATCAACTGAAATTCCCTATACCGACACCATAAGTCCCAAGAACTTCACATTTTGATCCATAAACCACATTTTGAATGTCTGGCATAAAGGTGGTGATTTCTCGGTAATTCTATAACTGCTCTCAAATGACCTACATGATCCTCCTCAGACATAGATTAAATAATGATTTAATAAAAAAAGACTAGCATAAATGAATCAAGATACTAATGGAATATCATGTTCATTAAATCCATAGAGACGTTAGGAGTACTGGTTAAATCAAATGGCTTGAAGAGGTACACATAATGGCCATACCCGCTCTGTATGGAGGTTTTTGGGATGTCAGGTTCTCTTATTGTCAAATTATGGTAACCATATCAATGATCAATCATTGAGAACCACTTCACACCATTTAACTGTCCGATAAAAATAATCAATACATGGAAACACAAGATTCTTCTTTGTTGTAACTCTATTGAGTTTGAGGAAATCAACACAAAATCTAAGTAAGGTATCAGTCTTTTTTTTTCAATGAGACCGGGCACCGCCCAATGGGACACACTTGGGTATATAAATCCCTTTGAAAACAGAACATCCATATGATTCTTCGGCTCTTACATTTCAATTAGTTCCATGTGGTAATAAGGAATACGTATTGTCTGTGTAACTGATACTAAATCAAGTGAATAACATACTTCACTTACTGGTGGCAGAACAGATAAGTGAAAATGATAAATGTCGGATAACTCAATGACAAATGTAGTGAGATCAGAACTAAAAGGGTCTCATTCCAGATCAAAATAGAACATATATATTACATTACCCAAATCTATATTTGAATTTCTACCTCAACTAAACCTTAGGTCCCATTCACCCTGAAAGATATGGAAAACCCAATCAGGATCAATAAAGGAGACCTGTTATAGGTAACAGTCCACTTGGGAATTATTATCAACTAGCAAATCCATCCTAAAGATAAAATCAAGAGGTTTAATGTTTACTACCAGATAATCTCTTGTAAGATCAGTCTCTGAAATGTAGAAGACCCAAACAGGACAACGGTGACCCTTCCCTCTTTTTATTCTAAGAGGCGTAGTAATATTTATCACATAAGATAAAGGATCCATATGAATATTAATTGTATTCATGATATGAGTATAAAAGAACAAATCAGATGAATCACTAATAAATAAAATAGACACTAAAGATGATGAAATAGTGATGGTACCTCCCACTGTCACTAGACACATTTCTTCTTCCTATCGAGACTCTTCTACAATGTGATAAATATTTGTTCCTGATTCCTTGTTCAAGATTCCCTTAGTTATTGAAGCATCTGATTTCTCCAATGAAATTTTAGGCATAGATGATTACATTTCACAACATGGAGAATAAATGATATGGAAGAACTTCTTCAAGTGATTTAAACATCCACAAGAACAACATACCGTGGTTTCCTTAGTGAAAACCCATTTTGAGTGCCTAAGAATTCGATATTCGTAGAAAATCCAAGGGCCTCTTCCTAGAACGACATGAGGTATAGATGAACCATTATATTGAGAACATCAATGGGAATAATCATACAATCAGTTTCATTTAAAAAGGCATAAAAACTACTAATGAGAGAAAAATGTACTCCTACCGACCCTAACATTCATGCAAGGTCGATCCAAACCATTACTGCTCTGTCTAGATTCTCCGCATAAGAAGAGAGGTTGAGTAGGAAAACCTATGATCTAATATCATATTGATGTTTCATCTAGAACCATCAAGTCTTCATCTTCTCATCTGATACTATCACAGTTGAAAACTACATAAGTTCTGAAAAATAGATTTCATATTCTATCATGGTCTTGTCAGCATGATCGAGTTTGAAGAACTCTATATCCTTGGGAAACAACATTGATTATAGATAGAACTATTTAGTGAAGTTATCATTAAATTCCTTCTACTCTAAGACATCATTATTATTGTTTCACTCCATAGTACCCCACAAACTCCTTCTATGTACCTATATCTTGATGGTGGCACATTTCTCCTTAACAGAGTCAAATATTTTATAGAACTCAAATAAAAGTTCATCCCTTCTCAACCAATCCTCAACCTCTGGTGGATCATTTTAGCCATGGAATGTTGGTGGATTCTAGTGATTTAATTCATGAGCAAGAATCATAATTTAATCCCTATGAGGTTCCATATTTGGATCATGAATGGGAATGGGTGATAATGCTTGTACTAGTTCTTGGAAAACACACAAATAACCTCTACTAGATTCTGGTCCACTTGAGGATTTTCACTATATATTTCATCAGTAACATCCTCTTAGATCTGATAAAAAGTTATTCTTAAGGGCATTATTCTACAAAAAACCAACATAAAAAAATTGAATACATCATAACATTACAAAAATCACCTCTCAAAAAAGAGAAACAGGGAAATTAATCTCGACATATAAGAAAACATGATTTAAATTTCAACTACAAAAATAAAAATTGGGGATATTTTTTGAACTAATCCTAATGATTTCATTCCTAAATCACCCGTGGTGACTTAATTCTTATTACGGGGATATTTATCTTTTCAAACACTCATAACTATCGTCAATGTCCCAACCCAATCAAAAATTCTATACTGACATCAAGGTAAGATGATAAACTTCCCTTTGATACCACTTTGTCACAATCTATCCTAGACACCCTGATCCCCTGATTTCATGGTCGATACTAACATGGCTTGAAGGGAATTCTCGATCCCCATGGGTTAGTGACTTTAACCTGGCATCATAAAAGATAATAGTGGGAATTTGTTTCCATATAAATAGTTGATGAAATGATTTCAATAAAGTATTCTCAAAAGATAACTTCATAGGGAGAACTCTAATAGAATTCAAACAAGTATATAAACCTAAATTACAACCACAATGTTCCAAAAACTAAATGAGAAATATCCCAAGTCCTAATGGGCATGCCACACCAAGCCCTGAGATCAACAAAAACCACACACAAGTCGTTATTTTCCATTACTCAAACATGGAAAAAAGAAATCTAAAATCACTTGAAGGAATATAAAGGGTGTGAGCTAAAATCCCAGTGGGTCTCACCAAGGATTCCATAATATAATTCAACATTAATTAAACAAATAAATATTTCCATTTTAAATAAAAAATAATGGCAGTAATAAAGCATATATAAAACAAATCACGCTATACATTTCAATTGATGGAAATATTTCCAACAATGGATTAACAAAAATTCTATATAAAACTGTTTATATAAATTCACGAGGCATGTTTAATGAAGTTTTAAAAGTAATTTAATATATAAAAAAATAACCAAAAATGATCAACATTGTCATATACCAAGATTAATAAATGTTTTATGTTATGGTATCCTCACACACTCGAAGAGGTAATCATGAAAATATGTGTACACACATCCCTCCAACCCTGGACAAAGATGAAACATCACCTCTCATTATGTATGTGAACTGATGCAGTTTGTTTTATTATACTTTTAATGATTCAATTTAATGTTTTCAAAAATAACTCAATATCTACCAAGTCTTGTATGTTCTTAAAAAATAATCAATAATTGGGATTTTATCTCAAAACTATTCAAAATACAATTAAATCATTTTCCATTTAAATATGACAGTTAATATATAATAACAAAAATTGGATTTTAATCAATTTATGCCATTTCTGAATAAAACCATCCAAGGTTCTTTTCAAAATAATCCAATCCACTTTTCTCAGATGAATAATTTAAATCAATTTCATACTTTAATTCCATAATCACTCCCAAATTCATTAGAATTGGGGGGTTTTCCCAAATTTGATTCTTAAGAAAATTAAAATCCCTATTCAATTAAATTTGGGGTTTTCATAATAAAATTGAAATAAATTTAATTTAAATCAAGTAATTTAGGTTTACATCAATTGGAAAATCATAAACTGAACCACCAATTGAAAAAAAGTGATCACGTCTCATAATTCCCAAAATGGGAAACTACAACAAATAATATCAGAAATAGAGATCCAAGAATCAAACCTAGATTCCAGATCTTAAATAATGGATATTAGATCCTCCATTAACATTTATATCTATGAAACCCTAAGGAGGAGAGAATAAGGGAGAGAGAGAGAAGAAACATAGAAACAAATCATACCTAGAAATAATCAAATGATGATAACATAGATTTGATCCACCTAGGAGATGGTTTGGTGGATCCAAAAATTATTCTTGGGGGCTACAAAGACTTGGTAGGACGTAAAATCATGATTTAGTTTTGATTGGGGGAAGAAATAGGGGTATGGAATTTTTTTAGTTTAATATTTGAAATAAATGAAATTTATGTGAATGCTTTCATGGAGGGGTCTGAATAGTTTTTCAAACTATACTCCCTAATCATATTCCCCTCTAAATGGGTGCATAGTTTCAACTAGGTGGGAACTTGGGTTGTCAATACATGCACTAACTGTGCAAACGGTAACTATTTGGTTTTGTACAAGAAGGGCGAATTATTTGGAAAAACTGTGTACCAATAGTGTACAACCAAAGATCCTTTAAGAAACTTCAAAATTTCTCCGACAAATAACCTAATTGAGACCCAAACAAATATTGATAAAAGGGGTTTGTTAAGTACCTGAAAAAAGTAATAGGATGTTACATATTGCTGCTACATCTTCAACATTAGCATTGGAAAGTGTTATTGAGTGTTGTTTCATATAAGACCAATAAATTAAATCCTCTCCTAAGAAATGAAAACTTCCAGATGTACGTTGTCTATCCATTTTCTACCCACCAAATTTTGAATATGAATAAATTTTTAGTTAATATCATTTCCCTAAGAGTAATATAGTCTATGATATATAGAACTATATATGTAATGAAAAAAAATCATTTTACAGCTATAAGAGGGAATTATTTTGGATTAGATTGAAATATCACACAAAAAAACTAAGAAAACATTAAAGGTGGTAGACTAGCAAAAAAATATAGTGAACTTCTAATAATTCCCCTAAGTTGTTTTTATAAAAAATTTTCATAGATACATCAAGGTATAAAGTGTTCGTTATTTTGATAGGTGTACTTATAATTTTTTTATTATCATATCCAATTATTTTAAGTAAATATTTTATATACATTTGGTGAGATATAAAAATTCCTTCTAGTCTTTAAGAAATTTAAAAATAAGGGATAAAGTTAGTTCACCCATATTGCTCAATTAAATATCATATTTCAGAAGATATCTTTAAAAAATATAAACATGATATTTTTGTGTTGAGACAAAAATAATTTCATTGACGTAAATTTGACAAATGATGGTTTCTTGGAAATATTTTTTTATAATAAGAGTTGTATCAGAAACTCCATTAAAAAACATTTTTGTTAAAAAAATATGGTATTTCTACCATACTACTCTCTTAGGACATATTTATGTCCATAAAGGGAATAGTATGTCTAAAACCATTATCTGGTGATAAAGCGTTTTCAAAACCATGTGGTTATTCTTTATAAAATTATTCATGTACATACCAGTTATGATAAACACACTTCACATCCATTTTATAATGAGTAAAATTTAAGAATGAATCATTGGTTAGAATTATAAAAATAGATTCAATTTTAGATACTATAGAAAATATCTCTTTATATCCTATTCCTTCTTATTGATTATAACCCTTTGAAATAATTCATTCTTTATTTCATACAATTATTCCATTTTTACCACATTTAATTTAAAAAACACACTTCACCCCAATTATAGGAAAATATTTAGGATTATTAAATAATGTCCCAAAATGGTTCCTCACAAATTCATTAAATTGGTTTTATATTGCCTTTAGACAATATTCATCACCTAAAGCCTCATCAGGATTATTTGGTTCGAATTATGATAAAACCTCACAATGATCACATTCATTTCTTAAGGAACATCTATATTTGAATGATTGATCTACATCACCAGTGATATTATCAGTGGGATGATTCAAAATAATTATATTATTTATTATATTTTTAAAAGGTTTTTCCTCAACAACTTAATGAATTTATTACTAAGGTATAAAATCAGAAATTGTTTCTTCAATATTTCTCTCTTGAGATTAATTTTCCAACATGGGATGAAAATAGTTTTATAAAAATCATCTGAATATGACATTTAAGGCTATTTAGAAATTGGTTCAGATTCATAAAATGTTACTTGAAATTTTTGTTCAAGAATACTAGTATTTTAATTAAAAAAACTATAAGCAATACTAGTTGTAGAATAGCCGTGGATAATTCATTTATATACTTTTGGAGAAACATTACGCAAATTATCATCAGTATTCAGAATAAATACATTACATTAAAAATATCTGATCTAAGAATATTTAGCATTTCTTTATATCCACAACTCATAAAGAGTTTTGTTAATAAAAGGAATAAATAAAAAATAACTTTTAATGTTACATGAAGTACTATATTTTTCTGCCTATAAATTTTTAGCAATTTAGTATTCACTCAACATGGTTTTAGTAATTTTCTAATGAAATTTAATTCATCATTCAACTGCACCATTTTATGGTGGTATACCAGAAGCAAAGAATTTATGTATATAGATTTTCTACTAAAAACGTTTCAAAATCAAAATTTAAAAATTATACACCATGATCACGATGAATAGTTTTCAATGATAGAGTTTTCTTATTTTGAACACGGGCCAGGAAAATTTTTAAAATTGAAATAGGATTCTGAATTTTTCTCTAGAAAATAGTTATATGTATATCTACTATATTCATAAACTAACACATATACTTATTATTTCTAACAAATATTTCTAGCTTGTGTTGGACCAAATAAATCCATGTGCACTAACTGTAATGCATCAGAAGTTGAAACTTTGTTAATAGACATAACTGTTGACTTACATTGATTTCTAAATTAACAATGATCAGAAAATTTTGAATAATTATTCCGTAGATCCAATAAATATCTAAAAAACATTATTTAAAAGATTAGCTAATGTTATAGCATTAAAATTTCCTAATAAACTGTTCCATAACATAGATTGATCTTCCAATACACTAAGGAAAGGTTTATCTTGACTTAAAAGGTCTTCTAAATTTAAAGTGTAATCATTCTCAGGCCTGTCAACATAAATAATACAATTTCATTTTAAATATTGAATAATACATTTATTATTCCTAAAGATCACAAGATATCCTTCAAAACATAATTGTCTTATGATAATGAGGTTTTGATTAAGACCTATAAGAAATAAAACATTTTAAATTATGTCTTTTCCAACAAGAACAATATCTCCAATAATATATATATTTCTCCAACAATATTATCGTTAAAGGTACTTTTCCTCCTTTCATCTTGATAATCTTATGACAAAAGTTATTATTTCTAGTTATATTATATGAAAATCCTTTATCTTTGTTATATATATATATCTATATATATATATTTGGTATGCTTATTATTTTCTTAAAATAAAAAATTTCATTTTTGGTACAGAGACACGATTAAGTCCAGTATTATTAATAAATAAACATTTTGGAATACAAATATTTCTATCTTTTTTATGTCATACAACTATAAATTCCTTTAAATGTATACTTTGTGAAATCAAAAGTATTTCACATAGTTTAATAAAAATTTATTATTTTAGTGACCAACCCTCTAAATTTTATAAAAAAGGACCACTTTGATGAATAAAGTAGTTGGTTTGAAAATGTGTTTTAGAAGTTGTAAAACCAATCATAGAATAATTTATTATTTGTTTCAATTGTAAAAACATTATATAAAAATCTTTATTCCCATTTTTAAAATTTGATAGTAAATTTTTCAGAGTAAATATTTTAAAATTTATTTTTATAACCAAATTATTGTTTTCATTTGTTTAAGTATAATTATATTTTTTCTAACTCTTTTTATGATCTAAAATAACATTAAAAGGTTTTGAAATTCTTGAACTTTCTTCAGTAATTTCTGCCTTTTCATTTTCAATATTTTTAGAATCTCTATTATATTATTTTATGTTATCAACATAGAATATCTAGATACTTCCTCAAAGAATGATAAAGTATCCTCATCATCAAATATAATTTCATTTTCTCCATCACAAGAAGTTGAAATGTCATAAACTATAACAACCTTACCATAGTTTTATCAAGTTGATGTATTATTGATAACATTGGCATAATTACAAGAAAGGTATATCCCAAAGGAAAAAAATTAATTCATTAGTCTTGGAATAACATATTACATTCATGATCCCTTAATAAATTGGGAAAATAACATAAATATTGATACAATATGAAATAAATTGCATCCATGAATGATTATTCATTGTTTTCTTCTTCCTAACCTAGGTAAAGGAAACATATTAAAGGGTTGATATTATATTATTATTAATGGTATTTAATATAGTGGAGTTATCATAAACAAAAACATTAAGTATGGTGAATAACTAAAAACACATGGCTTTATAATAAACATGAGCATAATATGGCGGGAATGAAAACTGAGTAAATAATTCTATGTAACTAATCTCATGAAAATTTATCGTGGATATTCTAGTAGTAGAATAATAAAATGATTTATCAATTACTAATATCATAATTAGTGAATTAATATTCTATACATCATAATCCTATCATCAAGGCCTCAGCCAAGACTTCTAAAAATAATAGGGTAAGGCCTCATCCAAAACCGAATTTTGTATTGTCTCATGAGACCAATTGATGCATCGTGGGGCTATAGTGGGCCCCACTAATAACTTTATAATCCCTATAAATATTTCATATGAACATGGTTATATTAAAAATCATATAAATATTCAATGTAAATAACATTCCCCACTCTATAAACATAAACATCAACCATTTTGAGTAATGTGGTGAATGGTTTCAAGATAGCACCTCCATAGTCCAAATAATCATATACCATTCATTAAAAATATGATATATGATATCAGAAAATCATAATCCTAATTATATATAATTTTCAACCTGAGTGTTGAAATAAATGAAATTTCTCTTATAAAATCATCCAGTAATTGTTGAGTTAAATATACTTTTACATTGAAAAGAAGTGTTCTTTTGAAAAAATATTTGTATAAAACTAGAAGTAAAATAATATAGTTCTATCAAAATAAAATGAGAGATTTATAGAAATAATTTTCACTAAATATATATAATATATTATACTTGAACATTGGTATGGATTCGAGAAGTTCCCTTGTAACTGGTTTGTATTTCCGAAGAATTATTGAACAATCCATTTAAAAAATGTAACTCCCAATAACATAATGATGGATTATGGTTAGTAGAAATATATAAATAACTAAAATATAATTTGTTTGGATACATATGATCAAATACTAATTACATTGAGGAATTTAGGGGATAAGAGTAACCTGAATAAAAATGGAGGTTCGGGTAGAAAATCATTACCTTATGTCTGAATGTATTCGGCACATGACCTTAATGTCCACGATAATAAAATTAAATACATAAAATAACTAATTAGGAACCTTATATACATATATTTTTTTAATTAATGTTTTATGAATTTAATTTATGTCATTATTGATAAGTTATAAAATGGAATTTCGTCATTTTGGAGTGTTCCTTTCCTTGATTTCATAATCGGTTTTCTTGATTATAAGTAATTGGGTTTTTGTGGAATATATGTATTTTCCCATAATTGAAATTATATATAATTTATGAACATCCATAAGTTTAAATGGTTATATATATGACATAGTTACATGGTATGAGGAAGATTTGTTAGATAGAACATTATTTATAAATATTTAAATTATTTTGGTGATATCTGTATTGTTACAAACTAGTTTGTCATTCGAATAAGTATTATTTATATATACCGGTTATAGAAAATTTAATAGGTTATAATAAAAAAATATTATATTCTATTTCAACCAGAAAATTAGTCTTGTGACTATCCATGAAGACGACATTAGAAATTGAAAACTCATCTTCCTTGAATGAAAAAAATTAACACATCTCAGATGATGTTTTCATATTTTTTAAAAGGAGGGGAAAGAAGATATGATGATGAATTATCCAATTGAATTTAAAATTACATTATATTTATGTTATTGGATTTATCATAACTTTTGGATGAGGGGATTTTAGTATATAAAAATGAAAATAAAGGAACATGAAAGAGAAGTTGAGAAATCCCTTATGAAAATTCGGTTTCCTAAAAGTGTCACATAAAAATTCATAAAATTTGATTATCACAAAAAATGGGTATCTATTCATTTTTACATATTCTGGATAGTAAGAGGGATATGTAATGAAATATACCAAAATAATCTAATTGAAATTAAAAAGAATTGCATAAATGCAGTGCTTGAAAAAGAGAAGGCTGATAGATTACCTTACCTTATAGAGTAACTCCTAAAACAAGATGGTTGGGACCTTGGGGGATTTATTAAGACTTGGGATGAATATGAAAGATTCAAAAATACCAGATAATCATGGATGATGAATTTTGAAAGAATGAAAATGAAGGAATGGGTGGATATTTGTTGAAAAATAGGGGGAGTTTTTATTAATTTCCTACGACACCTCAGTAGTGGTGTCTACAAAACCAGGGCGTTTCCCTTAGTATTGGACACATGGGACACCTCATATCATATTTTAATGTAAAAAAGTAATCCAGAATATTATTTTAGTTAATTTATCTTTATGATGTCATTAATCATACCGAAAACGAAAAAATGTATTTTTACTATTCAAAAAAAATTAATGTATTTTAAAAAATTCTCAAAAATTCAGAGTAACCAAATATTGAATTTATGATTTCAAAAATAAACTCCATTTTTTGAAAATAATTTTTTGAATATTATTAATTTAATTTCTAAATAAAATCAAACCTTATTTAAAAAAAAATAAACTACAATTCATTTTATATCACCTTGAAATAGTAATCATGATCTAATTATCTTATAAAAATAAGTCATTAAAATAATAATAATATTTACTATTCATAATGGTTATATTACTATTCATATTACTATTCATAAGGGTGAGTTTCTATTCGAAAAAAATGTATGTTTGTCACATCTGACTCTAAATATCTTACTTAACGCAACCGTGTATTTCAGTTTTTTGAAATTCCGATCACATAGTGGGAAAATTATGTTTACTGACTAGGTTATGACAAAGTGGTGTATTGTAGAGACTCGTTGTTTCAGGCATTAAATATTAAATTTATTTTTAATTCTTTAGGGTGTTACATCCAACCCCTCTTATGAATATTTCATCGTCAAAATTACTAGAATGTTACCTCAAAAAAACTTTTGGGTAGTTCATCATCATAATCCCTTAAGGGTCCCATGTTGCTCCTTCAATTTTATGATTAATCCAAAGTACCTATAATAGTTTTTTAGTCCTATTCCTCAAAATCTATTCCTTAGTTTCCAGAATATGTACAGACTCTTCACCGTAAATTAATTCAGGTTCTAACTCAATACCTTTGAAAGTGGGGACATGTGTTGGGTCTGGCATGTACTTTATCAATAATGAGACATGGAACACATTGTATACTTTACATAGGCTTGGTGGAATTTCCAATCTATAATCCACAACACTATCTCTCTCTATAATTTCAAAAGGACCAATATACCTAGGGCTAAGTTTCCCTTTCCCCCCAAATTTTATAACACCCTTCAAAGGAGATAATTCTCAAAAAATGATCTCCCACTCGAATTTACAAATCCCTCCATTAATTATCCGCATAGTTCTTTTTCCTGTATTGAGCTTCTCTGATATGGGATTGAAAATTCTTTACCTTTACTGTAGTTTCCTCCCCATGCACGGGTCCTACAATCATCTTTTAACCAACTTCATCACAATATGTTGGTGTACGACATATCTTTCTATATAATTCCTCATAAAGTGCCATTGGAATACTTTAATGGAAAATTTTTTTGTAGTAAAACTCCACAAAGGGTAAATACAAATCCCACATAACTTGAAAGACTAGATAGCATGATCTAAACATGTCTTCTAATTTTTGGATCGCCCTTTCTGACTGCCCGTCTGTTTGGGGGTGATAAGCAGTACTCAAACGAAGATCGGTGTCCAAATCTTTTTGAAAACTTTTCTAGAATTTAGATGTAACTCTAGGATCATGATTAGACTCCACTGAAACATTTTCTCAATGATGTCTTAAAAATCATTGATATAGAGTTGTTCAAGGCACTACAGTTGAAAATCCACCCTTATAGCGTGGAAATTGGAAGATTTTGTTAGTCAATCTATAATTACCCATATAGTGAAATTATATATTTTATTTTTGGTTAATACAATTGACAAATCCAGGGTGATGTTAACCCATATTCATGTAGGAATAGTTAGAGGTTTCATGAATCCTATATGATGTTTTATTTCATCCATTATCCATTGACAGACTAAACATTTTGATACATAATCAATAACTTCCCACTAGATGTTACCCCATAAGAAATGTTCCTCAAAATAGCTATACATTTTATTGAATCCAGGGTGTATAGAAAAATTCGAACTTTGGGAATCATCCAATAAATCTTTTTTAGCTCGAGAATAGCTGGAACACAAAGCCTCTTTCCAAATTTCAGAATTCCATTTTCATATATGAAGTCTTGAAACTTACAATCATTCACAGAACTAATATTATTTGGAAGATTCTCATCATTAGGATGATAAATTTTAATTCTTTCCAACAAATATAGTTGGTCAACCAATTGAAAAAATAATGATGTTTCACCTTCATTGATAATTCCCATCTCCATCCTCTCTAGATCCATGTACCTAGGAACCTTGTAAATTCTCATTTTGTTTAGAAATCCACGATCCTTCCTACAAAATGCATAAGCTACATTATTTACCTTTCCTGGGTGGTAGTGTATGGAAAAATCATAATCCTTGAGCATCTCGAGTCATCGCCTTTTCCTAGTGTTGAGATATTGTTGGGAGAAGATGTATTTAAATCTCTTGTGATCAGTATATATCTCACATATTTCTCCATATAGATAAAGTATACATATATTCATAGCTAATATTACCTCTTTTAACTCAATATCATGAGTTGTATTGTTCTGTTCACGAGTTTTTTATAGCCTTTATCCTTAGGAAATATCATTTTCATTTTTCATTAGGACACAACAGAGTCCTTTTGTCGATACATCACAATAGACCACAAATCCAACATTTCATGATGGTAGATTCAATATTGGAGAATTAACTAACCTCTTTTTCAATTCTTCCAAAAATTCTTCACATTCTTTTTTCAAAAAAATCTTAACCCCTTTAAGAGAAATCTTGTTCAAAGGGTTGACTAAATGGACGAACTTATATATCAAACACTAATAATAACCTTCTAAACTAATAAAACTATTTACATAGATTTTGTTCGTTGGAGTAGGACATTCTTGGATAGCCTTTTTCTTCTCAGGATCAACTATGATTCCATCCTTAGAAAAAATATGGCCAAAAAATGAAACTGACTAATGCCAAAATTCACTCATGAAAAAATAATTTATTCTAAGAGTCTTCAGAAAAAATACTAATGTGATTCCCATGATCTTCATATCTTTTAGAGTATACCAGGATATCATCAATAAATACAATAATAAATTCTTCATGATTTTTTATTAAAACTATATTCATTAGATCCATGAAAACAGAGGGTGTATTAGATAGTTTAGAAGGCATTACTATAAAATCATAATTTCAATACCTGGTACGAAATGATGTCTTCGGAATATCATCCTTCTTCACATGAAACTGATGATATCCATATCAAGGTCCAATCCTCATAAAATATTGGTCTCTAAGAAGTTAATCAAAAAAATCATCAATGTGATGAAGGGAATACATTTCATTATCATAATAGTATTGATATCCTTGTAACCAAAACATAGCCTCATAGAAATGAACTTGGATACCTTGGATAAAGCCTGAAACTCCATGTCGGAGTTGTTACTAATAGTTACATATGTTCCAGAACCACGTCCAATTGTAGTATCCAAAAAGCGATGTATTTTCTCCAAAGATCCACATAATCTATCACAACATGTCCCCCCGGGGCACATTCAGGGACTACCCCAAGTTCATCTCTCAAACAACCAGGGATGGTGACTAGCGCCGAAGGCATAATTCCACAAGTGGGAGGATTTTTCTTGAGTACCTGTACACATGCACACTACTCCCAGCCAAAGGTACTAGATGGTAAAATTCAAGGAAACCATACATTCGATCCACTAAGTAATATCCAAACTAAGTACAATGGATCATAAAGTACATGGTGGAAACCTGGGATAGTATACAATCCCACCAACTGAAAAATAATACAAAAGTAAAACTCCAAACCCCTAAAGCTCATCCTCCAAGAAACCATCCAGAAGGGTAGTTGAAGGATAGCTGCATGAAGTTGTAGAAGTATACCTCGTCTGTCTGATATCAATGAACACCACCAGGTCTTGGTCCACCCTAGATTCCATCAAAGCATCGGGCATATTCACAAGACATGTAACATGTGGGAAAATCCCGTGCAGGGTGATTAAAACTATAATCAGAAGGGGAGCCTGAAACCACAAATGTAAAAGACAAGAGAAAATCCACAAAGGAATTCACAACCATCTCTACTCAGGTATATTCCTATAAAAATACCATAAACATTCAGATATACTCATCACTACCACTACAATGAATAAGGTCCAAACATATAGCCAGTACGAAGATTCCCATAGAAGGGTCAAGGTGTAACACATATACCTGGAGTACATGCTCCACGAGATCTCCATCCCTGATGGAACCCGTCAGAGGGACACAATCCATCAGGTATAATACTACCATCCCAAAGGGAACGTTCAAATGAACATTCTCCATTTGGAACATTCTACTAGGTCCAACTCTGGTGGCCAACACAAGAGGCCTAGTCGTCGCAGCCTTGCGCCCAATGAAAGTCTACAGAAACCCAAGTGAAGAGGCTTGTTCCTCATCACTACACTCAGTTGATGGTGCACTGCTCCAAACTAACTTGAGATACCTCAGTCACTCCTGTAAGGAGTGACCCGTGCCTCAGTCTGTCGAGGTAGAACGAACTCCTATCTAGGTATCGTTTTCATCAGGTGGATGGGCCTTCTCCACATCACTGTGGCTAACAGTTGAGGGAGCTCCATTTTTAATTGAGGATATGCACCCTACCTTGTAGAGGAGTACTAATCAGTGACTAGAGGACTCATGCCCTGGTATGATATGGGAGTACTGAATATGTTATTTGATGTGTGTAGGACACGCACCCTAGTTTGTTAGGGGAGTATTGACTCCAATAATAAAGGACCTGCACCATACTCGGTAGGGGAGTACCACTCAGTGACTAGATGACCCGCACCCTGGTATTGTAGGGTAGTGTCGAATCTATTAGTCTATTCATTATGGGGGACCTGTAACCTAGTACATTAGGGGATTACTGACCACAAGCAAGAGGACCCGATCCCTGGCATGCCTGGGGAGTACTAATTCTATCGCAGTACTGTGTAAGGAGGACTCGCACCCTGGAACGGTAGGGGAGTAACGACTCCTAAAATAGAGGATCTAATCCCTACCTATTAGGTGAGTACCGACTATATATGCATTATATATGGAGGACTCGCACACATGTCTGGTAGGGGAGTACCGACACCAAGGATAGAGGAACTACTCCTTGGCACGAAAGGGGAGTAAAAACTCTTCCTTTATGAACTTCTCCGAGAACCCATACACTAATATTTGGGGAGTCCCGTATCTACCATAGAAGAGGGATAAGGATTACTCGTGACTTGAGTCATCGATGGATTAATTGTCCTAACATCCCAATAAAATAATCACCCCGATTCTACTCTAAGTCGGCCCATATCGGGAGAGCATACTCTTCATACAAAAGAGGTAGTCCATTAACTTTCTCAAAAACTGACTTAATATATTTCAAAAGGACCTTCTCGTCTCAAGGGTCCCAACACCATAGATGGATCATCAAATGTATGCTCTGTTTAGAAGATACATTCATTTTTGTGAAATAGGGGCTGGTAGGGAACTGGTCCAGTCTGACCCGATCGGACCAACCCGATCGGACCGAACTAACCCAGTTCCAACTCAGTACAATGGGCCTGACACGGCCTGCTGGGCAGCAGGTCCAGCCCTGCCCACCGGTAGTAACCCGACCCACCATTGAGCGGGCTAGTTCCTCTGCATCGGGCATGAAACATCTTCATCTTTTCTGCAAAAGGGGGCGCCAGCTTGGGCCGCCACCCCACCCAGCTGGTCCGCATTAGTACACCGAAATTTCCTCATGTTTCCCAATTGTGCACATCTGGTCAAATGGTGGATCTATGCATCTAGAAACCCGAAGGCGAATGCTGTGGGTTTTCCCGGCCATCAATTCATGCCTTCAGTCTCCATCGCACCAGCACACAGCCTCAACTGGTGTCGGTGCCCCAGTCGCTTGTTCAGCGAACCACAAAATGTGCTCTGGTGGACTGTTCTTCGAACTGGGAGCAGACATGCGATCCTTGCATTTCAATATAAACTACCAGGGGATCAAAACTCTGTTACGATCCCTTACATTAGAAAGAACACGATTTCTGGTATCTCATATGTCTCCTCAATCCGTCATTCGTCATCGTTCGTTGCTCCTCCGTCATCGTTTCCCCATGAGGAGTTGCGCAATGACCGACAAGTCGTCGTCCCACAAAGAACACAAATAACACCGGAAGAAGAATAAAATCCAAATATAAAATAGAGGAATGAACCTCTACCATCTTTCATCATGGCGTTATTCCACTCCCATTAGAAGGTTTAAATGGAGAAAAAGAAAAACATGTGAAAAATATGGAATATTAATTCTCTAAGAACAAGCCTGATAAAAACACTCCTGCAAGAATGACGATCCACAGGTCAATAACCCTGAGTTGGTCTGTGTTCATAATTAAATTTATGAATGGGTAAGAACAACATAATACAAAAAACCTACCTCGATTCAGTTCTTTCACAAACGATGAATGTCTCAATGATGTCGACATTCGTCTATGCTTGATCTGATTCATCATAGGCAAACATCGAACTCCAGTATCGGTTCCAATCTCCAAATGCATCATCGCCACATCGTGGTTCGCTGAAATTTGTCGTGGGAGGTGATTCCTCACCGTCGTTGGTCATTTTCCAATGAATTATTCAAGGATTTACACCAAAATACAGTGACCAACCCCCGACCTTGGATCCTTGCTAAGCCATTAAATAGCGAATCATGATTTAGCATTTTCTATTATGCTACGTTAAAAATTAATTACATTTTTTAATTAGTGAATCAACATTTCAGTATTGTACTATTACACATCGTTTCACTACAAATTTTCTGAGAGATCAGAAAATAATACAATAAAAAAGTTTATTTTCTTTTTAATTTTTCTGAAAATTCCAAAAACTATCTTTTTTTATCTACCCATACCGGTCAATGTTGAGTCCATTCATAGGTATTTTGGTTGTTCAGGATGCAACAGTGGCCTTAGATTTTCAATTTGGGAACCCATTTAGAAGGATCAAAATGCTCGCACTTGTACACTTTTAGTTCGATTAAAAATACACAAAAAATAAATTTCACCCTCAACCTGTGCCGGTCGAGTTTAAGATCTGCATAAGGGAATTACACCCTCATGACCTCAACGATAATCTCAATTTTCAATAAAATATACCCTTTAGGAATTATAAGGATTTGAAAATAAAATAATTCTTACAGAATTATTTTAATTACAACCAAAAAATAACTTTCATTATTGGCCTGAGCCAGCCAATGATAGGTCCTTTTTGGGAGAATCCTTCCATTCTGAGTCTAAAGGTTCCCTAGGATTTTTGATCTGAGCACTAGTTCAAAAGATATAAAAATCATCTTTCACATTTAATTAATAAACATTTTATAAATGTTTGAAAATCCATTTTGACCACTCCGGGTCTCGAAATTACATTTTGTCTCATAAACTAGTCTCATAAATATCCCATTTGATTTTTTAAAAAAATTCTATGAAATTATGGGACATTACATTCTCCCCACCTTTATACATTACATACCCAAAATGGAAAAAAAACTACCCTTATGGGATCAAATTGGAATTCATCTCGGATCCCGGTGATGTTTACAAGAACTCACCTCGAGGAAACACTGAGATCGACCACTTTAGTATACAACTTCATCTAGGTTAACATTATGCAACAATGGCCACATGTCTCCTTAGCTTCGAAAAGTTGGAAAAGCACAAAGCACTTTTATCCATTCGTAATCATGGGGTCTAGTGGCTCTCCTCCATGCTAACCTGACGTAGAGACAAATAGAAACCCACAATTCACATCCTCCCCTAGATGAACTGTTCTAAATCCTCCACATTCATTATGTATTCAAGGACGATGCTAAACGCACATGTGTATTTATGAACGATATAGGGGTGACCATGATCGAACGTTGGGACTTACTATGCCTTCTATCTACAACCTCAAATAGCCACACAAAATTCCAAAACGTGAACACTTACATACTCTCTAGTGGTATTCATAATGATTATGGAAGGGTAAACAAACATTTCATACAGTGGAAACATCATGGGGTCTAACTCTGCCATCGTGGAATGTTTCTATGCATGACTCTTCCAAATATTCCACCTTGTGCTACCTATGTTTTCATTTTATCAAAATGATAATCGGTTTTCACCATCACTAACACACCACATCATTTGCCTAAAACAGTTAATCATGGTATGAATGGTAGAAGTCCGTACCTAGAGAGACATCAGCAGGCTTCGATCCCATGACTATGAGTTCCCAACCCCAACTCTCACATCAAATAGTTAGGTTACACTACTAGCACCAGTGTGTGATGAATGAGTCTCCTTGATCAAAAGTCTCTATGTGTGAGTGTCAAGTCCATAGTCCAACTGGTACCTTGATGTCTCTAACATAACTCCTGGAAAAAAGGAGGATGATCAACACCTATGTCTTTTTAAAAAGGAATCCGAAAGAAAATAAATAGACCATACCTTGAATCTCCCTTGAAGCATCTTGGTCATATGCAATGAACGCATGAAGATTCCCTTTCCCTTGCCATCCAGCTATGATGAACCAGCCTAGGTACCATGGTAACCTTGTAACTGAGACGGCCTTGACATAGCACAACGTTCATTCACAATTCTCATAGGTCGGCGACTAGCACCTGGTATCCTTCAACATATAATTGGGAACGATTTTACCAAAAGAATGCGGAAGCAGAAGAAAAAAAATTGTATGCATAACAAAAGAAACTCCACTGGGATAAATGTACTAGAATATAACATGGAATAAAAAGCGCAATGTACTAAAACCCATGAACTAAAATGGGAAAAACAATCCCAAGGTCTCTAAGGACACAACTCACCAAGACCAAAGCTCAACAGCTAAATCCTCTTCCAGAAGATCTCTTCCCATTGCTCAAACCTGGATGATGAATTTCTACAGACACCCAAAGTCAAAAGTATGGTGTGAGCCTAAACCTAATAGGATACCACCAATGATTCCATAAAAGATACAAAATATAGATTATCCAAAGAAATGATTTCAATTTTAAAGTAAACAGGTTTGGGAATTCAAAAGTATAATTAAACCAAACATGCTATACATTTTCAAATGATCGAACGAAATATTTTAATCAATGATTTTACAAATGATGGAATATTTATAAAATGAAAACTTATGTAAAACATTTATATAAAACAGATTATATAAATTCAGAAGGCATGTAAAGTAGTTCAAACGAACTGGCATATGTTTATATCTAAAATATAAATAAAAAAAATAGCAACATGGTCATCTACCAAAATGTATGATAGTATTAACCAGCAATAGGATTTTCACTCTCTTTGTGAACTCACCAAAATGTGTATACACATGTCCCTATGATACTGGAAAATAGAGACTTGTCACCAACCCATTATGGGTGTGACCCACCGCATTATATTTTATAACATTGTTGTTGCATAGAGTGTTTCAAAATAACTCACTAAATACCTAAGGATTTCATGTGTTCTTACATGGTGGGTGAACTATTTTAAGACTTCTTAAAAGTACGATCAATCCAATTCTTCCATTTCAAAAGTACCAATTTCTATTCACTTAAAACGAAAACAGGTTTTATTTGAAAAACATGATTTTGTTACAAGATAAAATAAATGGGTTTCTATCAAATCATTTAAATCCATTTTCACCAGTTTGAAATCCATTCAAAACCAATTCCATCATTACACAATTTATTTCATTAATTAAATTCATAAATTTAATTGAAATCATTTCCATCGAATTCAAAATTTAAATTAAACAATTAAAATCATCCAATTTCTATTAACACACCCAATTCAATGGATGTGGGGATTTTCTAAATTTCCAGGACAAAACAATTTCAAATATCTCGATTCACTAGAATCGGTTTTTATCAATTTAATTGATCAAAATATTGAGCAATTAAATTTAAATCAATAATAGAAATAAATCAAGCAATACAACAATAATCACATTGGAATATCAGAACAGAGCCACCTACCTCAAGGTCTTTGATGTTAAAGGAGAAGTTAAACCACCCTATGTGGTTCAATACACCTCCTCATGGCCTTATTATCAAAAGCGTTGACACGCCAATTGTTTACGTTCATCAAGGGTTCCTAGAACCAGAACCAGATATTTTATTACAAAAGGAAATAAAATATAACATGTAATTATAGTTTCCCTCTCCTGAATAATTCTCAAAATTATCTAAAAAAATATTACATGTGATTTTATCTTTCATTGATAATTTCAAATTATCGACTAAAATATTACATGTGATAATATTTTATCTCTCGTTGATAAGTTCAAATTAGCGATTAAAATATTACATGAAATAATATATTATCACTCATTGATATTTTTCAAATTATCAATTAAAATATTACATGCGATAATATTCTATCTCTCTTGGATAATTTTCAAATTATTGATTAAAAAAGTACATGCGATATCATTTTCTCTATCATGCATAATATCTGGATTATCATTTTATGTCAATTAATGTGTTTGAAATTATCCATCAATAGTTCATTCAATTACCAGTTGATAATTTTTTATTTAATAAAATTATCCATAACATCTAATGTAATTATCAAAAATATATATCTAACTATATATTTATATATATACAAAAATCTATATCTCTTTTGAAAATAAAAATAAATAACATTAGATAATATTAATTAAATATACCTAGTTGTTTATAGACATATATATATATATCGATAATTAATTATCTTTCGATAATCCAAATAATTATCATTAAAAATTGTTAAAAATTATCCATTCAATAACTTGATGAAATTATCATTTGTTAAATCAACGTAGTTATTGTTTACCAATTTAACCAAATTATTAATTGCTTGACAATTATTAGGTATTAGCAATTCTTTTAACAAGATTTTATTCTCAAAATAAATTATTGATGTAATTATTGTCTAATTGGGATATATAATTATCCCTGATAATTATCTGATATAATTATTTACATGCACTATTACAAAAACGGCCTTTATCAGCGCTCAAAATGGCCTTTAACAGCGCTAAAAAGCGATGTAAAGCTCAGTGATAATATAGGGGGGTCCCTTTTATTGACACTCCAAAAACCACGGATAAAGGCCACTTTTATTAGTGATAAATAAAGAACTGATAAAAGACCCCTTTATTTACACTGACAAAAGGGGCCTTTATCAACGCTTTTAAAATGCGCTGATAAAGGTCAAAAAAATTAAAAATAATTAAAAATAATGCAGGGAGTGCTTTTATCAATGCTTCACACCCCCTTTATCAGCGCTAGGAGGTCACCCAGGCACTACCGTTCCCGCGCATCCTCATACACGAGCACCCCCTTCACTTCCACCCGAACTTGAACCCGGGACCTCCCCCCTTGCGCGGATGCACCTTTACCACTATGCCATTTCGTTTTGTTCTCTATTTAATGATATATCTATATACATATAGTTATATTTCTTCATATATTGATATAGAATTATATTAATATAAACATATTTATTCATATATCAGTATATATAATAATTCGTATATTAATATATTTATATATATATTTTTAGTTATAATTTTTTATACGTATATTTAGTTATATATAAATATATACTTATAAGATTAGTTTTAAATACATTTATGAAAAAATATGTTTTTTATGTGTGTTTCTAAATAAATAAATACATAGAAACATACATACATAGACATATACAACACACAGACACACATAGAGAGAGACACACACACAAACACAAATATATTTACGAATAAATACATATAAATGTGTATTTGAAAAGGAATAGAATGTACTTATAAATATTAGTTTTAAATAAAATTATGAAAAAATATGTTTTTGATGTGTGTTTATAAGTAAATAAAAAAATAAAAATATATATACATATATACAACACAAAGACACACACATAGACACCCACACACACACAGACACATATATTTTTATGAATAAATACATATATATGTGTATTTGAAAAGCCATAAAATTTTAAAACGACCATTACATATAATCTAGAATTCTGTTTCAACGCCACAACCAGTCAAATCGAAGAAAATGAAACAATATTAGATTTTATATGTGGTAAAGGCCTAACAGAAATCCGTATCAGAAGTTATACTTGTTTGAATGATAAACAATCGGTGTATCCTGACTAAAAACTCTGTTTTAGAGGCCTTCTGGGCCTTTTTGGGATCAAAAAATGTGGTAGAGGCTTTACCTCAATAACTAGCGTGTATAGCTTGTCGCAAGCTTAGATTTGATATGTTGTAGAGCTCAAACAGACACCTGGATAAAAAGTTATGACTGTTTGAAGTTTTAGTTACATTCTCTACATATTTTAGATCTTTTATTAATTTTTTTTATTTTTTAGGCCGTAAAAGTGTTAGTAAATGATTTTTTATTGATAATAATTAGAAAATTATTTATTAATAATATTATTTTAAAAAATATTGAATCCATTTTCACTAAATTTCATAAATATTAAATGTAATAGTCTATTTATACGTATCTACAACATATTTAAAATATATATACTGTATTTATATAAATATAAATATACTTATATAACAAAAAATTATTTTTCATGAATTTTTTTAAAGTTAAAATTTATCAGCGGTCGGGAAAAGCACTGATAAATCCCCCCTTTATCCGCACTACTAAAAGAAGCACTGATAAAGGGGTCCCCCTTATTAGCGCTAAAAAAAGCGCTAATATAGGGGGTATTTATCAGCGCTAAAAAAGCGCTGATAAAGGGGGACTTTATGAGATCTTTTTTTAGCCTTGATAAAAGTGTACCACATCCCTTTCCCATTTATGTAGTAGTGATGTCTCTCAAAAAATTCACGAAAAACAATTTCAAGTATAATAATTGGATATTTCACAAAATTATTCATTTATTATTTGAGTTTCATCATATAATTATTCCATTAATTTTTTATTGATAAGGGATAATAAAAAAGAAGAAAATAATGTATTGTAATGTAAATACAATCAATTTAGGGTCACCACACAAAGGAGGTGTTCATGAAGGATGGTCGTCATCGGTGGAGAAGACCATTGAATAGGAATAGAACTTCACTGACCACTTTTGTGAAGAAATTAGGGTCCTAAAATTTGACCAAAGAAACCCAGAATCACAATCAGTGGGTTTGGGTATTTAAAACCCCAATTATCTGAGCTTCATTCACCAATCTATTAAAACACAAATTTAATGCACCGTTTCAACTTAATCTTGATGAAATAGGGTTTTAGTTCAACCCATTAGTGAGTTGGTGATTGAAAATTTTAAAACGGGTCAAATGGATGGTTTTACAAACTTTTGGCATTAAAAATGGAGTTCCAGTGTGGTTATGGGAAGATGAATAGGGGAATGAATTTTTATTTATAATAAATTTTTTAATTATTTAATATAATAATTAAATGAAACCAAAAATTCGTCTCAAATACAATTTATATCTCGTCTAAGGTAAACACCTCGTTCTGGACCCAACTGTGGTCTAGGATTTCACATTGGATGAATGGTTTGAGAGATATTTATGATTTTATATTTTAAAAACTAAATAATGAAATAATTAGAATAAAAATGTTATTTTTGCAGGTGAGGCCTCCAAACACCCAATAGGTACTAATTTTATACCCTCCCTAGGGTAAACCCCTTATTCATGACATATCGATGGTCTCAGATATCCCATACGATGCACCATTTGTGACATATATAATTATTTTGAAAAAATAATATATTAAATAATATTTAATAACTATTTCTGATGAGCGATGCATTCAAAATTCTGGTGCTTTTGAATGTTATACCCCTACAAGGGTAAACACCATATTTCGTACCTAATAGTGGTCTCAATTTTCTCAAATGACGCACCATTATGGATTTATTCAAATATTTTGATTAAAAAGTTTCTGATTAATATATTCTATTTAGAAAATTTATTTGGTCTTCACCAAGCCTATGCGGGCATCAAAATCATGCAGAAACTCATTTTTTAACTCATGAAATATTTAACTGAATATTCTGGAGTATTAATTGGGTATTTTACCATTCCGCAATGTGTCTAACAAAAACCCAAATTTTCACTAACAAACCATTTTTTCTGTTTTAATATATAAATAATTTAACCCCAGAGGGTTTATGAATACTTGAAACACTAATGTGATGTTACATCCTCCCCACCATAGGAATGTTCTATCCCTAGAAACCCTATGAAAAAGCCTTCACGTCAAAATGGTTATGCCTTTGTTCTCCCATTAGTGCCTCCCTCTTTCACTTCTCCTGAGAACTAGATCCATGCTTCCATATCACAGGGACCAGGGGTACCATCCTCCCATGAAGTATCTCAGTCTCATAGTCGACCAACATGACTGGCTGTTCAGTCACAGGTAAGACACGTTCCTGGTCAAGATCACCCGAGCACAAAACGTGAGATGGATCATAGAGATATTTTCACAGTTGTGATGCATGGAAATAAATTATCAATAGACATCAGCTATGATGGAAGTGCTTAATGGTAAGAAGCTTTTTCTACTTGATGAATAATGTCAAAAGGTCCCACAAAATGAGGAGTAAGCATCCATTTCCTCCCAATCCTTCGATTACCCAAACTGGGTGAAACGTTCAAGAATACATGGTCACCAAAACTACTACATCAAGTTCTCTAATGTCTTAGTGCTTCCTAGGTGCACTACCCATTGGCAAAAAAGGAAATCCCCCATTATTGCCTTCTTTGTCGATAACAACGAAACATAATGGTTCTGATAACACAGAACACCCTCTTTGGAGAAGAACCATTGTGAATCAATCTCCCCACCATAAAGAGAGTCTCTAATGATTATGGAATTCTTCAATAATATTCTGTTCTAAAAGAAATTTTTTGAGAATAGAATATGTCAGGGAACCATTAGCATTCATGGTGGTTAGAAGTGGCACCACCCATGTGACACACTTGGGAGAATAATGGCTTTCTTAAAAAGATCGTCAAACTAGGACATCAGTTCTTTTTGTTTAGTTGGAGCCATTTGGTAAGAGGGGAAATAAATTCTTTGAGTAACATTAATCAAGTCATTGGAAGAATCAACCCCCATTACCAGTATAAAACCATAGTTGTTAGAAGTAATGACGTTGAGAAAACTCAATGATGACTGGAGGGAGATCACCACCCATTGAATCTTGCTCCAAATCAAAAGTAAAAGTTGATATCACTTTCCCCAGCTTCAGATAAGAAGGTCTGGTTCTACTCAACCTTGGGTCATATTCATCTATAAGGACCAGAGGCACACCACTGGGTGTAGTAATGTAGACCCATCAATGATAACTACCAATTTTGGCATTATTGGTAACAACTCAATCCATCACAAATATGATGTTATGTGATTTCAAGTTGAGTACCAAAAAACTCCAAGTATGATTGACAACTGATAGAGGGAAGACATAAGAGGGATTATAGAGACTCTTCTCCCTCTTTATAGTAAGTTTTATAGTAACATCCATTTCACAAGATAAAATCTCCATAGTAAGATTTAGTAGATTAATAGTATTGGTTGAAAAAAATGAGTGAGAATCACTCATATAAAAAAGAGTAGTCATTAATGACAAATTTATTGTAATGGTACCACTCAAGATCATTGGAACAATATCTTCTTCCTTTGGAGACTCTTCCACAGCATGAATAAGCTTCGTTCAAGATTCCTATGGTTGGAACCCTTTTTTATGTGAAGCATTTTATTTACTTGTTGTTTTTGAAGGTGTTTACGATCTTGTGCCGCTGTGTGGAGTGGAAAAGATGTGGCAAAACTTCTTCAGGTCCCCCAAATGTCTGCTGGATCCATAGTTCATTCATCATGCTCAGTCTTGAAAAACTCCACAACATTGGTCAACACCATTGACTCTTGATAGAACTATTCGGTGAAAATAACCTTAATTTACTTCCAATCTAATCCCTCTTGTTTCTTTGTCACCATTATCGTGTCCCACCATCTCCTTCTAGGTCCCTCCAGCACAACGGTGGCACACTTCACCTTGATCTCATCCAGTGTCTAAAAGAACTCAAAAATATGCTCTATCATACCCAACCATTCCTTGACACCTTGAGGATCAATGGATCATTCGAAAACTGGTGGTTTCTGTTGAAATAACTCTTGAGAGAAGTTTCAAAGAGAACCCCCAGGTTCATTAGATGGAGCTTGAATGGGAACTAGAGGCGGTTCCTATCGCATAGCTCGGATGGTGCGCAAAATAACCTCAACTAGGCTAGGGTCCACTGGAGGATTCACTCATTGATGTTCAGCAGTAGCCCCTTCCTGGACCCCATTTGCAAATCTTCTCAGAGGCATGATTTTACACAACATAATCAATCAATAAATAATACATTAGATAACGCTCATACATAGCAATGAGAAATAAATGAACCCATCCGGGAGAACATACATGATTTGTCTTTCACTCCATCAAAATAAAAATATGAATAAACAAAAACTAATAAACAAGTCATCATTCCCTAACCACGCCTGGTGACTGAAGGTTCATTGTGGTGAGAGCTATGCATGCACTCAATAACAACTACCACCCATGTCCCGACAATAATACTTAAATGCATACTGTCATAAAGGCAAGATTCTTAACCTCCATTTGATACCATTTTGTCACGAACCAGCCCAGGTACCAAGGTACCCTGGTAACCTGATAACCGATCCGAACCTAACATAGCCCGAAGGGCATTCCCAGTCCCCCTGGGTCGATGACTAGCACCTGACATCATACAACATACAAGTTGGAATAATTTTATCATAAGAATGGATAAGGAAATGAAAACAAAATAGTATGCATAACTGAAGAAACTCCACCAGGAGTAATGTACTAGAATACAACATGGCATAAAAATCCAAAAGTACTACTGCCCAAGTACTAAAATGGGAAAAACAATCCCAACGACTCTAAGGACACAACTCACAATGTCCAAAGCTCAACAGCTGGATCCTCCTCCTAGAGATCTCTTCCCTTTTCTCAAAACTTGAAGATGAAATTCTACAGACAACCGAAGGGAAAAGTAGGGTGTAAGTCTAATCCTAGTAGGATACCACCAATGATTCCATAAAATATTCCAAATATAGATTATCCAAATAAAATCCTTCAATTTTAAGGTAAAAATTTTGGCCAATTCCAAAGAATAATTAAACAAAACATGATATACATCTTAAAATGATGGAAAAAAATATCTTAAGAAATGATTTCACAAATGATAGAATATTTCTGAAACAATTACTTATGTAAGACATTTATGTAAAACAGTTTATATAAATTCACCATGCAAGTAATGTTGTTCTAAAGAGTTGGCATACATTTATATATCAAATATAAATAAACAAGCGGGGAACATGGTATTCTACAAAAAGGTGTTATAGTATTAACCGGCTATAGGATTTCTAACTCCCTATGTGAACATGGAAAAATGTTCATACAAATGTCGCTATGATGCTGGCCAAAGGAGGCTTGTCCCCAAATCATCTGGGATGTGACCCATTGCAAGTATGTTTTAGAACGTTGTCATAGCATAGAGTGTATCCAGAAAACTCACTAACTACCCATGGCTTTCATGCACTCTTAAATTATGGGTGACCAATTTTAAGACTACTTAAAAATACTATCAATCCAATTCTTCAATTTAAAAAGTTACAATTTCATTCTATTTTAATCAAAAACATGTTTTATTAAAAAAAAATTCTTTTTTAAAAGTTAAAACCAATGGGTTTCTATTAAATAATTTAAATCCATTTGCACCTGTTTGAAATCCATTCAAAAACAATTACATAATTACATAATTTATTTCTACAATTAAATTCAACAAATTAATAGAAATAATTTCCATAAAATTCAAAATTTAAATTAACCAATTTTAGTCATCCAATTTCTATAAACACACCCAATTCAATGGAATTGGGGGTTTTCCAAATTTCAATGCCAAACCATTCTAAATATCCTAATTCACTAGAGTCGGGTTTTTATAAAATTAATTGAAAGAAATTTTTAGCTATTGAATTTATATAAATATTTGAACTAAATGAAGCAATACAATGATAATCAATTTGTAATATCGGAACAGAACCAGCTACCTTAGGGTCCTTGATGTTAGCAGTGAAGATAATCCACCCTATGTGGTTCAATACACCTCCTCATGTCCTTATTATCATAAGCATCGACACACCAACGGTCGACATTGGTCATGGGTTCCTAGAACCGTAACTAGAAATTTTATTTCAAAATGACATAAAATAAAAAAATCCAATGATAGATTGTCTCTCATGAATAATTGTGAAAATTATCAAATAAAATATTACATGCGATTTTATCTGTCATGGATAATTTCAAATTATCAATTAAAATATTATATGAGATAATCTTTTATCTCTCTTGAATACTTTCAAATTATCTATTAAAATATTACATGAGATAATATTTTATCCCTCTTTGATAATTTTAAAATTATCGATTAAAGTATTGCAGGCGATAATATTTTATCTCTCTTGTATAATTTTCAAATTATTAATTAACAAATTACATGCGATAAAATTTTCTCTCTCATGGATAATATCTGGATTATCATTTTATGCCAACACATGTGTTTTAAATTATAGTTTAATACTTCATGAAATTACAAGTTGATAATTTTATATTTAAAAAATTATACTTATCTGGGAATGTAATCATAAAAAATATATATCAAACTATATATATATATATATATATATCTCTCTCTCTTTTGACAATCAAAATAAATAACATTAGATAATATTAATAAAATATCCCAAGTTTTTTATCAATATATATATATATTGATAATTCATTATCTTTTGATAATTCAAATAATTATCATTTCACAATTTTAAACTATTATCCATCCAATAATTGGATGAAATTATCATTTCTTAAATCAACCTAATTATCGTGTGAAAATTTCACATAATTATTCATTTCATGATAATTCTTTAGAATTATCCAATATTTTAACATAATTTTATTCTCAAAATAAATTATCTATGTAATTATTGTCGGATTATTATTTATAAGTATCCCTGTTAATTATCTCATATAATTATTTAGAATTCTCTCAAAAATTTTGAAAACCCAAATTAAATGATAATCACTAGATATTTCACATAATTATTCCTTGATAATTTGAGATTCATCATATTATTATTCAACTATTTATTTATTGATAAGAGAGAATTAATAAAATAAGAAAATAAAATAATGTAATGTAAAGACACTAAAACCAGGGACGCCACACACATGTGGTGTAACACCTCGAGATTTTATGAGATATATTATTTTCTTTGATATATTCTATTATACACTACACCATGATTAGATTTTCTTACATACAACACCATATTAGTAGTAGTATAAGCACCACTATTCTTGGCTCGTGTTACACACAATTTCAAGTTAGTTTTGTGGAAATTATTCGACACAACATTAAGTATATATTTTGTTTAATGTATAAATAAAATATGTTTTGATTATGTTATATGCAACACCAAACATAGCTTTCACAACAGGAAGCCCTGAATTGGCTTGCATTACAAGCAATCAAGACATTATTCGATAGCGTGTTTAGTACGTAATACTGAGTTTCACTAAACGAGACATTATTATAATATTATTATGAACTAACGGTTATGAGTAGTAATACACACTTTTTGGAATTTTAGAAATTTTATCATTCAAAATGAACTTCATTTTTGGATTCAGAATATCAAAATTAGCCTGTGGTGAATTTTTGGTATTTTTCTGAAAACTATCAATTTTTGATGAATAGTGAAAACACTGGGTTACTATTTAAAAACAGACTTTTTATTTAAATAATTATTTATTTTATTTAAATTTATTTTAGTTAAAAATTGATACATAATACCTATATATGTTCAATTTAATTCATTGGAGTATTTTTATAATAATTTCACATATATATAACTTTTATTGAACTTTTCAGCCTCTTGTACCCACCTCCTTGGAGAATTTGATAATTTACATAAAACGTAATTTTACCGCTTCTGTGAGTGGAATTTTGAAAATCAGAGAGACACGGTTAAAATCAAGGAGTAAAATTTAGTTCAATAAGATAAAAATAATTTTTGAAGAATATTAATTTTTTATTTTTATTTACCCCGGTTAAAAGTAAATAGGGTAATTAAGGGAAAAAATAATAATTTTATTACCCTAACACATTTCCTAATTCTATTGGATAATTTTAATTCGACCAAAAACAACCTTTGGAAAAAAATAGTACCCTTTTAGTCCACTTGGATTAGATTAGGACATTTATTATTATTTTATTTAAAGAATAGTTAAATATTTAAAATCAATGTTTAGTAACTTAAAATTTTTTATATAGGGTTATAAATAAGATAAATTAGACTATAAATATTAATTAGAAACGTATAATCATTTTATATATAATGGTATTTTATTTATAATTTTTAGACATTAAATAATTTAATTTATTTATGACACAATGATGATTTAGTAATTAAATTTTTAATTAAATATTAACATAATTGATATTAGAAATAACCAAATAAATAAAATTTGAGATATTTTATATATTACACTAATTTTCTAGGTTAATATGACATGTTATTATTGATTGAATTAACCCTGTTTGAACTAATCATGCAGTTATGATTTTCACAAAAATCAATTACCAAATCGTGTCAAAATTGACATAACATTGTTTTTAAAACAAATATTAAATTATTAATTATTATTCTATTCCTAAAAATCGTAGTATCAACCAAATGACTCAGATAAGGTTATATATATGAATAATGAACCACATGGGGTTTGTTTGACTTGTTATATTAAGTTTATTAACCATATAGTGTAAGAAAACAAGAACACATGATAAAAGTTAAATTATTTAACATAGAGTTAAATCTAAATTATAATGTTAAAATAGTAACCTAAACATGTATAAATCCTATTGGTTGAGTTTATTTAGACTCATCCCCACTTTATCTTCAGAATAAGTCACATTAGAGCCATTATTAACCGAATATGACTTTATTATAAAATTATATTTTAAGTTTTATCCTAAAATGCCCCTCTCCTCCCTTATAAAAGGACACCTGCTCCCTCTTCTCTTTACAAAATTTTTATCCTTCAAGCTTGGCCAAACCCTGCCCATTAGACCAACACTATTTCCTTAAGTGGTAGCTTAAAAGAGGTGTGTCGAACAAGAGGTAATCTCTTCTACCGATTCTTCCATGTTTCTTTCTTCTTCAACTTCTTATTCTTTAGTTGTTTCCTTATAAAGTAATAAATAAGAATCACCAATATACTGATATGTTATTATAAATATTAAACAACCCCATTTAACCTTCTATTCATCCCGCAGAAAATGAAATCACCATGCTTACGTACGTACGGAATACCGTCTCCACGCCGTGGTGTAATCTGTTTTTCCTATTCCACCTTACCTGGATGGGTATAATGGTGTAAAGAATAACTATATATGGTTATTATAACATCATACTAATTCAGAGATATTATATCATCCACTCAAATTCCATTCAATAATTATCGGAACGATATCATCGCTCGTGCGTATGTATGGATTACCGTCTACACGACGCGATGAGATTCATTCTCCATGTTAACCATTCAAGAATGATTATAAAGTTTATCTAATGAGTAATAATGAAATATATGACATAATTAAGCTATTATATTTATTCATATATATATATTTGTCATCTAATTACTTCCATTCAAGTCTATAAGGAAAGGAAAACAATGTTCATGCATACGTACAACCTACTGTCTCCATGAACAGTGTATTTCATTTCCTTCATCTATCTATTATATATATATATATACTTAATATTTATGATATATAAATCATGAATTACATTATGTAACAAAGTAAATCATGATATAATTGATATTAATATCATGAAAAAAACTCCAAACACATATGATAAATAAAACGATTTTACCCAAAACGCTGCTTTGACATGGAATTTACAAAAGAACAGGAAATATAATGTCATAAGTGAATCATATAAGATATCATAACAATGAATATGATTTTTTAATAAGTAAATGAAATTATTTAAATCATTATAAAGGATGTTCGGATACATACGAATCATATGGGACCAAAGGTAAGGGATAACTTTTCCAATCTCGTTTTTATCCGAGATTGTTTATTCGTAAGTATTTACTGGGGTTATATTTATCATCCATTTTCATGTTTTCTAAAAATGGATTCATGTATTTTTAAAGTCCTTTTTACCCATTTTTTTATTTTACTACATGGTATGTAAGGAATATTTCTTTTGTTTATGTTATGAGGTACTTTTTTGACTTTTCTGGAAAAAGTATGAGAATAATGTTTTTTTATTTATATGGCATGAACAGATTTTTACAGTTTCATAACGCCTTATTTTCATGAAGATTACTCTAGAAGATTTATTGACTATTTTTGAAAAAATCATTTTATTTTAAAATTTCATGGAATTTTTTGAAAAGAAAATGATTTTGAAGAAGAAAATATATTTTTCTCAAGAATTCATTTCAAGTGTTTTATCAATACCACTTTCTGTATAAGGTAGCATTATTTCATATGTGTATGTTTCAAGTATAATGTATCTATGATTTACATGGTTTCAATTTTCTTTTGATGAAATGATATCCTTTTTTTATATGGATTATGTTATGATGAGATGATTTTTATGAAACCCATTTTATTCTTTGGGTAATGATGAATGATTTATGTTCATGTTGTGGAACACGTAATAATGATTTCATTATGAGATGGGTAGGACCTATATATCCCTCCAATTCATTGGGTTAAGATTTATATCTCATGAGATTGACATGTCTAGAATAGTAAGTTTATTCGGTTCATAGATACAGGACTGGAACAAGGAGTGAGCTCGATTCAGAAAGGGACTTTGTCCACTATGTTGGTCTTGGCCGAAATGCCTTGGCTACTATGGAAATAATATCATGTGATTAATGGTTTTACACAATTAAATTTTTTATTCTCATTCTCTTTTATCATGATTGATGTTCCTTTATGATCTATTCCTTACGTACTACCATGATTTATTTCACAACTCAAGATTTTGATGTTTAAACATTATGTTCATGTTTTGACGTTCAAATGTATATGGTTTGTTTTATTTTCTCCATGATTACCCTTAATGAACATTTGATATCAGCCTTTATATGTTTTCTTTTCCCCAAGATATAAAGAGAGGTTATAGGAAGAAAAAAAGGAAGATCTTTATTGGAGATGTTGAAGATCTTTCCCCAAGATTAGAAGATTATGTTCCATGTTTCCAGAGACACTAAACTATTACGGTCCTTTGGTGTTTATTTTTGTTATGTGTTATGTATTCCCCAAAAGCAATGTAATGTCTATGTACATAAAGCTATGGGTCTCTAAAGTTGATATCAGAGGAAATATTTAGTTAACATTTGGAAACTCGGATCTGAAAACATTAGTGAGATACCTAGAGATATTTCTAAGGAATGTCTAGGGATGTCCCTATGGTTAAGTGTAAGTATAGGTTATAATGCTAGAATTACAGTAACGATATTAGAATTAATCCTAAGATGTTGGATATTAAAGTTACTCCCCCATTATTATGTTTTTTTCTAATCATGATCTTGCCTCTCACACTATTCTTTTTGGTTTTTAGACGATGGATGAAACCCAAAGGAACCGTGTTGATTAATGTAATGGACGATGAAATTATTTCCCTCCTTAATGAACCAACGTTATGGGAGATGGAGTGAGAAATATTATTTCTACACTTACACATGCTATGAATCATTATGGAATTCCAAATGAGCAGAGAAGGGAACAATATTCTATTGAGTCTCTCATGAGGCAACATCCACCTTCTGTCAATGGGTCTTCTGATCCACTTGTTGCTGAAAAATGGATCAGTACCATTGAAAAGTTATTTTCCATACTTCGCTGTTCAGAACATGAAAAAGTCATTTTAGCTATTTACCGTTTAAAAGGTGAAGCAGACCACTGGTGGAATCTAATTTAGAATACAAGGCCCCAAGATTAAATTGAATTCGTGGAATGGAACAAGTTCAAGAACATGTTTTTCAATAATTACTTCCCTCGTATTCATCGAACAAAAATGGATAAGGAGTTCCTTGAGCTTAAGAAAAAGGATAATAAATCTGTTGGTACATAGGAAGCAAATTTTACAAGGCCTGTAAGGTATTCATCTAGATTTATCATCCAACCTGAAAGTAAAGTTGATCGATTCTTCAGTGTCTTAAAACCATGTCTTTGAAGGGAATTAATGATACAGAACATTAGAAGCTATGAAGAAATTGGGTGTTGTGCTATCAAGGTAGAACTAGATGTTGTTGCTATATATCCATCTCATGGTTTTGATAATAAACAAAATATGGAGTTCAAGGAAAAATCTCACAACAATGGTGAAAAGAAGGTGAATGTTTATTTATGATCAATGTGTGGAAAGAAGAATGGTGGATATTGTCTAAAAGGTACTAGAAAATTTTGCATGTGTGGAAAAGAGGGTCATCGAGAAACTGAGTGTCGAAGTACTGGAAGAAAGGTTTCTAATGACGTGAATAGAGAAAATACTAAAGAGATTTCTCCACCAACAATTCAATGCTTCAAGTGCAAGTAAATGAGGCATTATGCTAATCAATGCCCTAATCCAAGGGTTAATGATGATCGATGTGAGCAACCTCTAAAGGAAAAGGACAAAGGGAAGTCACATGGGATCACTATTAGAAATTTTGAGTATGAAATTGATGTGGAGGAATGATTATGTGTTTGTGTAAATGGATTCCCAAATAATGTTGTGGAATCCCATTTATAGTATTGTGGAACATTGGAATATCTATGTAATGGTTTATTGTGGTTTTTGATAATTATATGGTACAGGTAACCATGAAATGTGATTGAAATATTTTTGGAATGTAGATGATATGTGCAAAATGAATGGATAAAGAGAAAATAATATGTTTGATAGTATTCATGTGCTCATGATTGATATAAGGGATAAGTGATATCATGGTTTGAGTATATAGAATTTTTGGGATTTTAGTATGTGGAAAGAGTTAACTTTTAAGTGCATTCATGTTTTCACTAAGGTTCAATGGGTATTCATTTTTCAAGGAAATTCATGATTAAGGTATTTGAATTTCTGGAATGTGACCAACAAGACATATCATATGATATGTGGGGATAAATAACGGTATTTACATGCTTCGCAGATGACCTATCTATCAATATTTTTCCTTATACTGTGCGTTTGGGTAAGCCTAAAGATTGGAATAGATTAAGTTATACATCAGATTGTATTGTTTAAGGATAGAACGTTTTAATATTTTTTTGGAATGTTATAATAGTATAGTTTTAGAAAAAGGACAACCCGTCGGACATGCGAAAACCCGTCACGTCGGACAGGGATGCGGGAATCAAACTCACAACCGAAGTACGACAGGCCTTTATCACATACCACTGGCCTACAGGAAGTCCCTGGTTAGTAGAAAGTAGTTTTATTTTATTAAGCGCTATGATAGATGAAGTATAAGTCCATTTTTGGAACCATATACTATTAATCTAGCCATAAGATGGACTTATAACTTTTTCTAACCTTATGTTTGAGATAGATAGAATGACCAATCATTCTATCAAATGATCTACTAATACTTCACAGAAGACAAATTCAACTTCAATTCTTTAATAGATGATGTGGAAATTGTTCAAGGCACAAACAACAGTAAGATTATATCAAAATCAAGTAAGTATTTATATTAAATAAAAAATTCTTCCATGTTAAGGAAATGATCTTGAAGACCAAAAATGTTGTCCTAGTTCCTTCATATCTAATGAATCAGATGGTACCTTAGATCATCACAAATTTATGTCTTTATGATTGTTGGTTTTTTTCATATCCATGTTCTCTACAACTCTTCATCTAAACATGATGGTTGGATTTCTCTTTCATATCCATATTTTCACCTATATTATCCTATGTGGAAACCCAGGGATGAGTTACATTGGGAATCCATTATGTTTCTAACGCGCCTTCTTAAAATGATGATTTAGTATTGGTTTTTACAATGTGGGTTTCTATGAATGAAACTTTTAAGTAGTAAACGATTTATAACCCCGATAAATTTCAAAGGTGAAATTCATTTAAATGGGGGTAGAATGTGACACCCCACGATTTTATGAGATATATTATTTTATTTTATGTCTTATATTATATACTACCCCAAGATTAGCTTGTACTATACGCAACACCATATTAGCTTGCAGTATACACAACACTATTCTTGGCTTGTGTTACACCCAATTTCATGTTCGTTTTGTGGAAATTATTCTACGCAACATTAAGTATATATTTTGTTTAATGTATAAATTAAATAATTTTTTATTATGTTATACGCAACACCAAAGGGAGATTTCCCTACATGCATCCCTGACATGGCTTACATTACACGCAATCAAGACTTTCTTTGATAGTGTGTAGTACGCAATACTATGTTTCACTAAAAAAGATATTATTATAATACTATTATGAACTAGCCGTTATGAAAAGTAATACCTACTTGTTGAAATTTTATAAATTTTATCTTACAAAATGGACTTCATTTTTGGATTCATAATATCAAAATTATCCTCGACTGGTTTTTTTTTATTTTTATGAAAACTTTCAATTTTTGATGAATAGTGAAGACACTACGTTACTATTTAAAAAATGACTTTTTATTTAAATAATTATTTATGTTATTTAAATTTATTTTAGGTAAAAATTTATATATAATACCTATATAAGTTAAATTTAATTCATTGAGGTCATTTTAAAAAAAATTAAATATATAAAAATTTTATTGAGCTTTTCACTGTCTCTTACCCACCTCTTACGAGAATTTGCAAATTTACATAAAAAATAATTTTACCGCTTCTATGAGTGGAATTTTGAAAATACAAGAGAAAATGATAATATCAAGGAGTAAAATGTGGTTGAATAAGATAAAAATAATATTTTGTGAATAGTATCTTTTTACTTTTATTTACCACGGTTAAAAGTAAATATGGTAATTAAGGGTAAAAATGATATTATTATTACACTAACACATGTCCTAATTCTATTTTATAAGTGAAATTCGACCAAAAACAACCTTAGGAATAAAAAATTACCCTTTAGGTCCACTTGTATTAGATTGGGAAATTTATTATTATTTTATTTAAAGAAGAGTTAAAATTGTTAAAATCAATGTTTAATAACTAAAACATTTTTAATATAGGTTTATACATAAAATCAATTCGACTAAAAATATTCATTAGAATTATAAAATTATTTCCTAAAAAATGGTATATTATTTTTAATTTTTAGATATTAAATAATTTAATTTATTTATGACACAAAGATGATGCAGTAATTACCTTATTAATGAAATATTAACATAATTGATGTTATAAATACCCAAATAAATGTAAATTGAATATTTTAATAAATTCCACTAATTTTTTAGGTTAATATGACATCTAATATTGATTAAATTAACATTTTTTGAACTATTCATGCTGTTGTGATTTTCACAAAAATCAATTACCAAATAGTTTCAAAATTGACATAAAATAGTTTTTCAAAGAAATATTATATTATAAATTTTTATTTTATTCCTAAAATTTTAGGATCGTCCAAATGACCTAGAGAAGGTTAAATATATGATTAATGAACCACTTGGGGTTATTTTTGCTTGTTATAATAAGTTTATTAACAATATAGTGTAAGAAAACATGAAGACACGGTAAAAGTGAAATTCTTTAACATAGAGTTAAATCTAAATGATAAGGTTAAAATAGTAACATAAAATTGTCTAAAACCTAATGGTTGAAATTAATTCGACCCATACCCACTTAACCTTAAATATATAAAACTTTAGAGCCATTATTAACCAAATATGATATTATTATAAAAAAATATTTTAATTTTTTCCTAAAGTGCCCATGTCCTCCCTTAAAAAAGGGCACCTCCTCCCTCTTATCATTACCCAATTTTGAGCCTTCAAGCATGGAAATCCCCTACCCATATCCCTTATCAGAATCCCTAGAAACATTATAGAGGTTCTGGTCTCCTCAAAAGACCAAATCTAGTGCCTTAAGAGGATCTTTAAAAGAGGTGCGTCGAAGAAGAGGTAATCTCTTCTACCGATTATTTCAAGTTTCTTTCTTCTTCTACATCTTCTTCATTAGTTCTTTACTTATATACTAATAACATCAGTATCACTAATCTACTTTTATGTCATTATAAATAATCAACAACCCCATTTCACCTTCTATCCGTCCTGCGGGAAATGAAATCACTGCACGTGCGTACGTACGGAATATCGTCTCCACGCTGTTGTGTAATATGTTTTTCAACCACCACCTTAATAAGATGGGTATAATGGTGTAAATAAAAACTATATATGGTTATTATAACATAATACTGATTCTTTAATATTATATCATCCACTCCAATTCCATTCAACAATTATGGGAATGATATCATCTCTCAGCATACATATGAATTACCGTCTCCACGACACGATGAGATTCATTCTCCATGTTAACCATTATAGAATGATTATAAAGTATATATAATAAATAATAATGAAATATATGACATAATTAATCTACTATATTTATGTATATATATATATATGTCATCTACTTACTTCCATTCAAGTCAATAAGGAAAGTAAAACAGTGTTCATGCGTACATACAACCTACCGTCTCTATGAACGGTGTATTTCATTCCATTCATTTATATATTATATATATATATATAAAGTGAATATATATGATATATAAATCATGATTTAAAATCTGGACGTAAGTAAATCATGATATAAGTAATAATAATATCAAGAATAGCAAGTTCAAACACGTACGATAAATAAAAATATTTTACCCAAAATGCTTCTTTAACATGGAATTTACAAAAGAAGGGGTAATATAATGTCATATGTGAACCATATATAATATTATTACAATGAATATGATTCTGTAATAAGTAAATGAAATTATTTAAATCATTATACAAGAGGTTCGGATATGTACGAAGCATATCTGACCTAAGGTAAGGGATAACTTTTCCAATCTCATTTTTATCCGAGTTTGTTTATTCGTAAGTATTTATAGGGGTTATATTTATCATCCATGTCCCTGTTTTCTAAAAATGGATTCATTTATGTTTAAAGTCATTTTTCCCATTTTTTTGACTTTTACTACTAGGTATGTGAGGAAACATTTTTTTGATTATGTTATGAGGTACTCTTTGGACTTTTCCAGAAAATGTGCATGAAGAATGTTTTTTTACTTATACGACATGAACGAATTTTTACGGTTTCATAATTCCTTATTTTCATGAAGCTTACTCTACAATATTTAATGAATATTTTCAACAAAATCCTTTTATTTTTAAATTTTAGGTAATTTTGTGAAAATAAAATAATTTTGAAGAAGAAAGGATATTTTTTTCAAAAATTCATTTCAAGTGTTTTATCAAAACCATATTCCATATAAGATTGAATTATTTCATAATTGTATATTTCATGTATAATGTCTATATGATTTACATGGTTTCACTTTTCTTATGGTGAAATGATATCCATTTTATTATATGGATTATGTTATGATGGGATGATGTTGATGAACCCCATTATATTCTTTGGGTAATGATGAATGATTTATGTTCATGTTGTGGAACATGTAAGAATGATTTCATTATGAGATTGGAGGGACCTTTATCTCCCTCCAATGAATTGGGTAAAGATTCATATATCATGATATAGGCATGGATGGAATGGAAAGTTAATCCGGTTCTATGATACATGACTGGAATGAGGAGTGAACTCGATTCAGAAAGGGACTTTGTCCACAAATATGGTATTGGCAGCAATGCCTTGGATACTATGGAAATCATGTCATGTACTTAATGGTTTTCCACAATTAAATGTTTTATCCCCATAATATTTTATCATGATTGATGTTCCTTTATGATATATGCCTTACGTACAGCCATTATTTTTTTCACAACTCATGATTTTGATGTTTAAACATTATGTTCATGTTTTGAAGTTCAAATGTATATGGTTTGTTTTATTTTCTCAATGCTTATCCTTACTGAGCATTTGAGACCACCCTTTATAAGTTTTCTTTTCCCCAGGATATAAAGAAAGGTTTCAGGTAAAAAAAGGGTAGATCTTTATGGGAGATTTGGAATATATTTCACCAAGATTAGAATATTGTGTTCCATGTTTCAAAAGACACTGAACTATTATGGTCCTTTGGTGTATGTTTTTGTTATGAATTGTGTATTCCTCCAAAGTAATGTAATGTGTATGTATGTCAAGACATGGGTCTCTACATGTGGTGTGTATGATGGATGGTCACCGCCGGTGGATAAGACCATTGAAGAGTAATAGAACATCACCTACCACTTTCTTGAAGAAATCAAGGTCCTCAGGTTTGACCAAAGAAAGCCAAAATCACAACCAGAGGGTTCGGGTATTTAAAACACTAATCCACATATTCTTCATTCACCCAACTATTAAAACACAAATTTAATGCATCATTTCAACCTAATCATGATGACAGAGGGTTTTAACTCAACCCATTAGTGTGTTGGTGATTGTAATATTTAAAACAAGTGGAAATAGAAGTTTTTGAAAACATGAGGAGTTAAAAATGGAATTCCAGTGTGGTTATAGTAAGATGAAAAGATGTACTCAATTAAATTTATAATTAATTTCTTATTATTTAATATAAAAATTAAATGACACCAAACATCTATTGATAATTAAATTTATACCTCTACTAGGGTAAACCCCTCATTCCAGACCCAACGGTGGTCTAATATTTTTCAAAGGATGGACAGTTTGAGAGATATTTAAGATTTAATATTTAAAAAAGAGAATAATTAAAAAATTAAAATAAAAAAAGGTTATTTTTGTGGGTGAGGTTTCCAAACACGAGGCACATACTAATTTTCTACCATACCTTGGGTATTCCACTTATTCCGGATCTATTAGTTGTATCAGAGTGACCATCCATTGCACCATTTGTGACATATATAATTATTTTAAATAAATAATATATTAAATATTATTTAATAACATTATCACACAAGGTATGTAGACCAATTTCTAGAACATTCGAATGTTATACCCCTCATTGGGTAAACACCATATTTCAGACATAATAGTTTTCTCAAATTTCTCAAATGACGCTCCGTTATAGATTTATTCAAATATTTTTAATAAAAAGTGTGGGATTAATATATTCTATTTAAAAAAATTTATTTGAACTTCATCGATCCTTTTTAGGCCTCGAAATTATGCACCAAATCATTGTTTAACTCATAAAATATTTAATTAAATATCTTAGAGTATAATTGGGTTCTTTACCATTCCGCAATGTGTTTAAAAAATTGAAAATTTTCACTAATATAACATTTTTTCTCTTTTAATATAAAAATAATTTAATCCAAGGGTGTTTAGGAATACTAGAAACAGTAACATGATGTTACACTAGCTCTCTGAGCCTAGCACAGATCACCTCATGCTGCTCATCGAGCTCCTCTAACGCATTCGCTACCTTGTGGAACTCTTTTCTCCAAGCGTTGTCTCTACCAAGGAGGGTCTTATGATGGCTCCGTATCTATTGAATGGAAGGTTGGAAAATATCTTGTGAGATTCCCTTGTCTAATTCAAACTTAACACCGCGTCCCCTGCAACTGATCATCTCCTTGGCACTGATCCTATGCCACAAACCCACCTGTCTGTGTTCTAGTATGGGTATTCATCCTATGCTGTAATCTTCTTGCTTGTTTATAGCTAGCTCTAGTAGACACCTCTACCTCATGACCTCAGTAGTAGGTCACATCCATCTTCTCCTATTTTAGGTATCTCTCAACCAGCAGGGTTCGCACTAGAACCCCATCATAATTTGAAATTCAAAGGGCTATCACTGACACCCTGATCTCCTAGTGTAGTCCCTGCTCGGTGGTTCGGGCCCTGATGTAAGGGTGCCGCACCACATCTATAGAGTAGTGAGAATGATCCATGAATAGCGTCGAGTACTCTTCTACCTTCATGATTCCATACTGAAGGTGCAGCAAGTCTTGTTAACACACAGAGAGTAAGGTCTCCGAAATAACTCCTCCCTGAAGATCCACTCAATGTCAATCGAGGTGAGGGTCACCTCATTGTGCGTCTGGAATACTAAGCTCCACAATCATCCCGCTGAGCCCTGTAGAAGGATCACGAGTAGTTTTACCATCTGGTTGATATTAATCCTCACTAGGTGGATGAATCACGTAACCACCTCACGCCAATCCTCATATTCCTGAGGATCCATCTCACCTCGGATCCTAGGAGGTATCACCCTCTGAAACTCGTATAGAACACACAGCCTACACGCCTCCTCCACTTGTAGTGCTGGTAGAAACTACTGATTGACTGGTGGTTGAATCACTGGTGCACCACTGGGAGGTAACACAATATATTTAGTTCCTTGTACGGAACCCTCCACTCAGGGTGGATCATCATCATGCTCACGTTTTAGAATCCTATATAGTTGTCTTCATGGTGGTATCCAGAAATATATCAAGATGAACGATGGTTAATAATTATATTTGTAGAGCTGACCCAAGAAGGACCTAGAAAGCACCGCCATTCTTACAAGATGCATGAACCCTTTATTTCTCCACAACCATTTTATCCATGTACCCAGTCGAAAATCAGGTGCCCAGAGTCCAGGTGTATGGATACGTCATACACCGCACCAACATTGGAGTCCCTAGCAAAAAATCTGAACACAAAACACTTAAAGTTAATGCCCAAAACCAAAAACAACTGACCCCCAGTCTTTGAGGTAGAATACACCACATCTTATACCAATTTTTCACGTTCCATCCCCAAGGGCCCATGTCATGACTACCCCAAACCTGCCTCTTAATGGACAGGGGCTGGCGACTAGTACTGAAAGCATTATTCCACATGTGGGAAAAACTTTCTTGAGTACCTATACACACACACCAAACTCCCAGCCAAAGGTACTATAAGGTATAATCCAAGTAATGCATGCATGAAATCCACTATGTAAAACAAAAAAAGTGTAAAACAAAATGTAAATTAAATGGTGGAAACCTAGGCCAGTATACAAGGCTACCAAAAGAAAAACAGAACAAATGTAAAACTCCATGTCCTGAAGCTCATCCTTCGGGAAGCCTACCTGAAGGGTAGTTGAAGGATAGCTGCCTAAATCTATAGAAGTACATCTCATATCTCTAATCTCATAGAACACGACAAGGCCCTAGTCCTTCCTGGACTACTTCAATGCATCAGTCTTCTGCAGAAGACACGACATGTGCGGGAAAAGCCCGTGCAGGTGTGAGTAAACTAATACACATTAGCGAACCTCGAAACCACAATGGTAAAGCACATGAGAATAACCAAAAATTTATGCCAAGTCATCTCTACTTAGGTATATTCCCATACATATACCATTAACATCCTGATATACTCATCTAATCAACTAAGACGCATAACGTCCAACCTATTAACTAGTACTAGGATTCTCACAGAAGGCTCAACGTTTAACACATAAACCAAGAGTACATGATCCACGAGCTCTTCATCCCTGATGGAACCCATATGAGGAATACACTTCATTAGGTATAATCCTACCATTCCTAATGGTACATCCGAGAGAACATGCCCCATTAGGAACATTCTAAAAGGTTTAACTATAGTGCCTGAAATTAGAGGTATAGTCTTCAGTGCCTTGTACCTTATACAAGACTAAAGAAACCCAAGTGAAAAGGCCCACTCGTCGTCACTGTGCTCAGTTGAGGGATCACTACTCCAAACTAACCTATAATACCTCAGTCAATCATATATAAAATGACTCATGCCTTATTCTGTTGAGGGAGTACTAACACTTATATAGGTATCACTTTCATCAAGTGGATAGGCCCGCTCCTCGTCACTATGTCAGACAACAAAGGGAACTCTATCCCCAATCAAGGATCTTCACCATACCTAGTTAGGGAGAACTACTCAATGACAAGAGGAACCACACCCTGGATTGAAAGGGGACTACCGACTCTGTCATTTCATGTGTGGAGGACCCACACCCTGGTAAGTTAGTGGAGTGTCAACTCCTATAATAGAGGACAAGCACCCTACTTGTAACAACCCAGTATTTTGTAAATGGAAACTTCTTTCTTAAAAATATGTCATAAAATCACAAGAAAACATAACATAATGAACTACTAAGTGTTAAGTGTCCTTTAAAAATAAGTTTTCACTTTAGTATTTGGAATTTTGAAAATCCGACATACATTTTTGCAATCCGTAGGTTATTTGGAGTCCGATAAGAAAAACATACTATTTGGTGAATAGTTACCTACACTTATGCATAGTAACATACCATTTTCAATAGTTATATACCATAATTAATATTAACCTTACCTATGATAATATATAAGTATTATTCTAGTTGAAAGTATGATATACCAATATTTTAGAATATGTAAATGAATGTTTTAAAACTGGTTTTTGATAATAAATTATGAATTTAATTAAATAATAAAATAATCATAATTAGGAAAATTATTTTTGAAAAATGGAATTCATTTCTGGATTCTGTATGTTGGAAAATGGTTGGGGATAATTTTTGGGGTTTTTCTGAAGTAGTTGAATTTTTTATGAATAGTGAAATATGATTATTTACAATAAATGTTAAATTATGGATGTATTCAGTCATTAATGATGATCTGATGATGTAAGACAAATTGGTTCAAGATCACAAGAAAAAATTACTATTCTTGGTAAAGGAAGACTCACTATTCCTTGTCTTTTGGGGAAATAATAAATTAATGAATTTTATATTGATAAATCCCCTCTCTCCTCCACTGTAACCCCCCCCCCCTCACTCCCTCTTCTCTTCACTCATCTCAAGCCTTGTTCCTTGCCAATATTCTACCCAAATATCTCCCCAATATCCTCCCCCACTTCCAAAAGCTCCAAGAATCTTTGAAATACCAAAACCTCTACCCATAAATGTTTCTCAAAGAATAATGTCTCAAGAGGTAAATGCCTCTTTCCAATTCCATCATTTATTTTAAGTTCTTTTACTTTTTTTCATTCCTCGCCTCCCTTTACCCAAGAAGTGTAATAAGTCCAATAACATACATGTACTAGAATGATTTCATGCTAATGGGATATTTCATTATCTTCTCTCCTTTCCCCACCTTTTATTTGAATGAAATGAAAGCACCGTTTTAGATGTGATAATTTAGCACATTCAAGGAAAAAAATTTATCAATTTATATTACAATAATTATTTCTGGACATGAAAACATTTGTGTTATGGTTGAACTATATTATTATATATGTAATATATCCTTGTTTTGGTTATGTAATCCTTTTGTACTAATTGTATTATGTTACAAAGAAAAACATGTCCGTGGTAATCAAAACCCACCGATTAACCAAAAAGGTTATCCGTAAGGTTTTATATAATAATACGACTTCACTATAAGTAACCAAATTAAATTTAAAACAATCTAATCTCTTGTATGTTCAGTAATAACATACAACTTCAATTCTGGACAATCACTTTGATGATTCATGTTTATCCTAACATGAACCGGTCATTAAAAGCAAGTAAACAAACGATCCTGAACAATATAATTGAATTTCATAACCAATCAAAACAGTTATAAATAAAATTAAATTTATTATACTAAACCAATTACATATAAAATATGTTATTGAATTATAAATTAATAATCCTAATTTTTTTATTCAGGACTTTAATAACAAGTGGATAACACTAACTGATTTATGGTAAGGGATCCTCTCTATATATTTCGTTAATCAATGTTGTCCTCTATGCTATGACATTTTATGTTTAATCCCAAATGATTGTGTATGTATATGCACCTCCCACATACTTCCCTCATAATATATATGTGATGATATACCCCTTTTCCCTCTCACCAGGCCCTCTTAGTTACCCCTGATACCATGTCGATAAACCATGATGAATTCTACCCGACCTTCCTTTATTAATTCGGGTTGCACTAACTTTCTTTTTACCAAAATGTTTATTTATTTTATTTTTATGTAAAACTTCTAAATTATGTTCATATTATCAAAACCCATGTTCCAAGATCTATCTCTTTTCTTTTGGGGATATACATGCTTTTACGTGAACCCCTCCTCGATACTTCCAAATAAGCACACTCGTATTTAAGGAACTTCCATAATTTTTACCAAATTCCAAGTGCACTCTATCCTCTGTTTTAAGAAACCATTGTATTTAAAAAACTAGTATATTTACTATAAAAACCTTCTTGGTAAAATTCTTGTTTTATATAAAATATCTTCATTTTTTCTATTTTAAATTCTCTATAGTATTTTCCTTAAAAACTGCACAACAATGTTTTAATGATACTGTTTTTAAAATACATTTCTTATATTTTGTCACTTATGTTTGAAAACACTTACCATTTTATATGCCTACTTTACCATATGAACGTCCATGTATGTTCTAATCATTTACTTTCATGTTCACTTTTGTAATAATCCCATTGGTTATGATTTATTTCATGATTGTGGTACCCATTTCATTCCATGGGTACCCTTATGTTTATGTATTGTTGATTATGTATGATTATCTATGGTGTAAGAATATTTATGTTGAATGAATATAAAAGAAAATATTGAGATGGTTTCACCCAAATACATCTTCAACACATTGGGCAAGGTTAATTTTGATGAGATTAGATGTGAAACAGGATTATCTGTTAGCCTTAACCCATACTAAAATGGGAAAAAGGATTGGAGGTTAGCCTTGAACCATAAAAAAGATTTTTTTTATGATTCTACCACATTTATATGAATCCATGTTTATATGATCCAATGTTTATATGATATTATCTCATATCTTCCATTCTTTGTATATCACTATGTCATGGCTCCTACCTCATGTTCTTAAGATGTATCCTTATGTCCTTTCCCTTAATAGGCTTTTTATCTCATCCCTTTGTTCATGTGTTCATTAGGGTACCCTATGCGGATGTAAGGGATAAATGGAAATTAGGACCACTTTATGGAGATTAAATAAATAAGTATTTTTAGCACCATGTTTTATGTTATATGTACCTAGTATTCCAAGAGACTAGACTTACCAGTCCTTATCTTGTACTCTGATGTATAACTATGTTTAAAATTGTTTAATGTTATATGTAAAAGGCTTGGGTCACTACAGTTGGTATTAGAGGATGGTCTAGTTATTTTTGGAGATTTGGAATAGATCACCTTAGTGAGGGCCCTAGGGATGAAACTATGTATTAGAAAACATTCCTAAATTTGGGTGACTATTGAGTAAGTGGTTTATCAATAAAATACATCTCTGTCTGAATACGAGCAGGTAGAGGCAGATCTGGCACCGATGTGTCTAGGGGTAAAACGCAAAAACTCCACATTGAGCTAGTATTGAATGGGAGTTGGTTCACGACAATGGGCATTGCTGCAATCTTGATTATGACACTCTCAGGGGATATGATTTGGTAGATTCATGATCTTAGTACAAACTATTATTGATGGACAAAAAATCCCATAAGAATATAAGTTAAGAAATAGATCGAGGATAAACGGGATATAAACCTATGGAATCACAAGTTTGGATATACTTTTTCTTTATAAGTTTATCCTTTTATGTTCAATGCTTACTTTTTTATGCTCAATAGCTATGTATTCAAGGCCTCTAATTATATGTTCTTTTTCTGAGTTAATGGAGTTAAATAGAAGAACAAGTTCCAACATGAAATGTGATAGGGAATGTTAATATTTCCCTAATGATATGCATAATATGATAGAAGAGGGTGCTCAAAACCTTATGACAGTACTTTCTCAGCAGGCTCGAGTTATACATAATAACTTGAATCATGCGGAACTCCCTCCTCCTCCAAGGAAAGATCAAGCTTCCATAGAATCCTTCATATAGAAAAGGCCTCCCACGTTTAGTAGATCTTCTGATCCCCTACTCATAGAACAGTGGATTAACTCTATGGAAATGATATTCTCTATCATCTAGTGCTTGGAAGAATAGAATGTTGTACTGGTGGTCTATCATTTTGACGGGGAAGTTGATCAGTGGAGGACACAAATCATGAATACAATGTCCCAAGAGAAAAATGATTCCATGGATTTGGTGGAATTTAGGAGGATGTTTTTCAAAATAAATATATTTCCTCGAACCCTTCGTATCAATATAGAAAGAATGTTCCTCAGACTCAAGAAGAAGGCATATGAGTCCACCGAGAAATGTGAAGCAAATTTTACAAGTCTTTCAACGTATGCCTATGGCTTTGTCATGAACACCAAAAGCAAGGTGGGCCGCTTCTTTATCATAATAAATCCATGTCTATGAAAAGCATTGGTGATTCGAGACTTCAACTGTTACAAGGCGTTTGTATGTTGTTCCCTCAAGGTTGAAATGGAGATTGGAGAGTCTCAGTGGTCTCGTGGACCAAGTGACAAGAAGCAGAAAATGCTGAAAAGCATGGGTGGATCATCAAAAAAATACCATGATGGAAAGAAGTATGACATTTCCCCTTGTAAAAATTTTGGGAAGAAGCATCCTAGTAACTCTATGAAGGGAACCAAGAATTGATTAAAATGTTGAATGTCTTGTAATCATTCAGAGAACCATCACCGGGATATGAATAATACCACCAATGCGAAAGAAGAAAGGAAGGTTCAAGTCCACACTAAGCCTATAGTGTAGTGTTACAACTGCAAGGACATGGGCATTATGTGAATAATTTCCCAATGTCGAGGGTTGTTGGAGGCAATATGCAACAACCTCCATGGAAACATGGAAGGGATTATGATATCACTACTGCTGAGGAGGAGCCGGACAATGATGTGGTGATAGGTACGCTTGTTATTCATTCAATAATAGCAGACGTACTATTTGTTCTGGTTTTATGCATCCTTTCATATCTTGAATATTAGTAGAACTATTCAAACACCACCTCAAATTTTAGAGGAAATGTTATCTGTAGTAATAGAGAATGGGAAAATTATTGCATTTATGGTTTATAATTCCCCCTTTTAATGTTTGTGGACTAAACCTCCCATCAAATCTCATCATACATCCTTTAGTGGTGTTCGGTGCTCTCTTGGGCATGGATTGGCTATCTTTTTACAAGGCCAACATCAACTATCGGGAAAGAAAGATCCTTATTCACATCCTGAAGCATCCTTTGATTCTGTACAAGTGTAAGGAGGAATATGAATCTCCTTTAGACTCATCGTCTCAAGTGTGGATATTTCTTCTTATTAGCAAGCATATCTATGTCAAATTATTTGGAATATGAGAGAATTATTCTTGAAGACATGCCCATTGTGAGGTATTACACTGATGTATTCCATAAAGAGTTTCGTGGTCTTCCTCCTGACCGAGAGGATGAGTTCTCAATTGATCATATCCCTGGAACTATAAATATCTCCAATAATCCTTAAATATTAGCCAGCATTGAGTTGGAAGAGCTAAAGAAGAACTTATAAGAGAATATGGAGAAGGGTTTTATAGAATCGAGTGCTTCACCGAGTGGTGTGTCAGTCCTCTTCGTCAAGAAAATAATGGATCAATGTGCCTCTGCATTGATTAACATGAGCTCAAAAAATCATGATAAAGAACAATTATCACATTCCACAGATATATGACTTTTTCGATCAGCTTTGTGGGCCATTTATTTATCTATGTTGGACCTTCAATCGGGATATCACCAATTAAAGGTGAGGAAGGAAGATATTCCCAAGACATTGTTTCGAACGATGTATGGACACTATGAGTTCATATTGATGACCTTCTGACTCACTAATGCTCTAAAACATTTCATGGATATAATGAATAGTGTCTTTAGATATAACCTTGATAAATGTTTGGTAGACTTTATTGATGATATTCTGATATACACCAAGAGCAAGTTGGATCATGAGGAGCATTTGAAAACTATGTCAATGAATTTGCAAAGGGAGAAGTTGTATGAAAATTAATGTAAATGTGAGTTATGGATGGAGGAAATATCATTCCTTGGGGATGTTATCCTCAGCAAAGTAATATCGGTGGACCATTACAAGACAAAGGCAATTGAAGTGTGGCCCAGGCCAACATCTGTAACTGAGATCCTAAGCATTTTGGGTCTATCAGGGTATTATCGATGATTCATGAAGAACTTTTCATGATTTTCCAACCCAATGACCATGCTTAAATGGAAGGGAGTAATGTATGTCTGCACATAGAAATGTGATGATTGTTTCAAGAACTTGAAAAATAGGCTTATCACTGCTCCAGTAATCACTCTACCTACAAGTGAAGAACTATTTGTAGTTTATAGTGATGCTTCTAAAAAGGGATTAGGCTATGTGCTAAATAATAATTATAAAGTGAAAGACTATTCCTCAATGAAGCTGAAAATCCGCAAGAAAAATAATCCTACGCATGATCTGTAGTAGGCGGTGGGGATCATAGCATTGAAAATCTGGTGGAATTATCTCTATGGGGAGAAGTGTGAGATATATACTGACCAAAAGTGTCTCAAATATAAATTCACACAGAAAGAGTGTAATATGCGCCATCGGAGATGGATAGATCTCATCAAGGATTATGACTACTCAATCCACTCCCATCCTGGTAAGGCAAACAAGGTGGTAGATGCTATAAGTAGAAAGGATCATGCATCATTATCCATGATGAGAATTGAAAATGATCTGATCTTCATACATTTTCAAAGGATGTAAATGGGAATCATTATGGGAGGAACATCATCAATCCTTTCTCAAATTATATCTCAACCATCACACTTGGATAAAATAAAGGATGATCAAGGAAAAGATGTGGAAATTCTGAAAAGGGTGGAAGCAATAAAAAATGGGTAATCCTCTGATTTCAAAATTGATGATTAAGGTGTTGTAATATTTGGGACACGATTATGTATACCATCTGATCCAGTGGAAATGAAGGATCTATTGGATGATGCACATAGCTTGAGCTTCTCTAACCAACCAGGGAACACAAAGATGTATCGAGATATCGGAGAAAATTTTTGGTGGGAAAATATGAACAGGGATATTGCAGAATATACATGAATGTTTATGATATGTTAGCAAGTTAATTCTTAGAGGCAAAAGTATAATGGTATGATGCAACCACTACCCATAATAGCTTTCAAGTGGGAGAACATTACCATTGACTTTGTCACGGGATATCCAAGGACATCTATAGGAAATAATGCTATATGGGCCATTGTGGATCATCTTACAAAGACAGCTCACTTTATTGTGGTTTGAGAGGGATCTCATTTGATCAACATTCATAGATTTACATCAAATGAGTGGTAAGGTTTCATGGATTACAACTATCCATTATATTTGATCGTGAACTGAGATTCACCTCAATGTTCTGGAAAAGTCTCCAGCATGCTCTAAGAGCTGAACTGAACTTCAGTACGACCTATCATCCTCAAACTAATGGCCAATTTGAGTAAACTATTCAGACACTAGGAGACATGTTTATAGTGTGTTCAATGGAATTCAAAGGAGGATGAGACCAAAATCTTCCACTAGTTTAATTCCCCTACAACAACAGTTCCACTCGAGCATCTAAATGACACCATATGAAGCACTTTATGGGGAACAGTTCATAACATTAGAATGTTGGGATGATGTCACTGAGCATAAGCTACTGGGACCAGAAATGGTCACTGAAATGTGGGAGAATGTGAAAACCATTCAACAACATGTCAAGGCATCCCAAAATGTATTAATTGTATGTTTAATTATATATATAGTGATACATATAAACATTTAAACTAATAGATATTCATAAATAATATATAATTTATATTATATAGAATTATATCCATTCCACATAAACCCCATTACTTATAATCATGCGAACCTATCACGAAATAACGAAATAAAACACTCTGAAAAGACCAAATTCAATATTATAACTTATCAATAAGGACATAAATAAAATTTATAAGAAATTAATGTATAAAAAAATGTTTATAAGGTTCCTAATTAGTCAATTAATGGATTTAATTTGATTATCTAGGCCATTAAGGTAATGTGTTGAATACATTCGGACATAAGGTATGGATTTTCTACCTGAACCCCCATTTTCATTTGGGTTAATCTTATCCTCTACATGCCTTAATGAAACTAATATTTATTCTTATCTAATACTCATATATTTTATGTGAATTATCTATATATTTTTACCAACCAAATTTTTTCTTCATTTTAAGGGGAGTTACGTGTTTTAAAAGGATCTTTCAAAACTTCTTCCCAATACAAGCCTGTTACCAGGGAACATCATGAATTCATACCAATGTTCATGTACAATCTATAATCTATTTTTAACGACCATTATTTTTATAAATCACTCATTTTTATGAGAAAACTATATTATATTAATTTTGGTTTTATATAATGTTTTTTTCATTATAACTCCCCTTCTAAAAGTAAAAGTATATTTATATCATGAATTACTGGATGAATTTAAAAGAGTAATTTAATCTATTTAAACACTCTTGGTGAACCTTATGTATAATTGGGAATAATATTTTATGATATTTAATAACATATTTTTATTGAATGATTTATGATTAGTGTGACTATGGATGTGCTATATGTAAATCATTCACAATATTACTCAGAATGGTTGGTGTTTATGTTTATAGACTGGGTAAAGTTATTTACATTGAATATGTATGTGTTGTTTATATATGACCCCATTAAAATAAGAAATTAATTGGAATAGAATGTGATAGGTGGGGCCCTATATATCCACTTTATGTATCGGTAGGTCCCATGAGACAAAATAGAATTGGGTTTTGGCCGAGGCCCTATCATAGTATTTTAGGAAGTCTTGGCCGAGGCCTCGATGACATGTTTATGATGTTTGGAATATTAATTCTCTCATTATCATATTAGTAATTGTTAAATCATGTGATTATTTGAATATTAGAACACTGATGAAAAATTTTCATGTGATCAGTTATATGGAATTATTTACTCACTTTTTGTTCCCACCATATTATGCTTAGGATTATTTTAAATTCATGTGTTTTCAGTTATTTAGCATTCCTAATATTTATGTTTATGATAACTTTGATTTATTATATAACCTTACTAATCTTCTGATCCCACCACTTTCATATGTTTCCTTTCCCCATGTTATGAAGAATAAAACTTTGAATAAGCTTTTAGGGCTGCAGTTTATTTCATATTGTATCATGTTTTATTATCTTATCCGAATTTATTTTGGGATCATGATTGTAATAAGGACTTCTACGACTGTTAAAATAATTCATTCCATTAGGATATTAATTTATTCTAATTATTAAAATTTTAAATACAATGCATCGGCTCTGGGAAACCGGTGTTCGGGGCATTGCAGTTGGTATCAAAGGAAGTTTGGCAGAAAATTTGGAAACTAGATTTGGAAAACATAGATTAGGGAACAAAACCATAAGACACTATTTGGGGATAAATATCTGAGAACATCCTAGAATTTTTGTATGGAATACATTATTTAATGGACCAAAATTACAGGGAAATTTTTTAAAAAATTAAATCGGATTTTTACGATGCCAGGCTCTGAGATGGCACGTAATTCTGAGAGCCGGAGTGGCTGGAATGGATTTTCAATTTTTTTAATGTTTATTAATTTAAAAATTTAGAGGGATTTTCTATCTTTTAAACCAGTTATCAGATCAAAAATATGACGGCACTGTCGAACCTCAAAACAGTGAGATGAATAAAGGGCCTAATGTTGGCATGCATGGTCCAACAGTGGAGGTTAGCTTTTGGTCGTATATAAAATAATTAAAAATTATTTTATTTTCAAATCCTTATAACTCCTAAATGGTAACATAGATTGGAAATCCAAGATTACCATTGAGAACATGAGGGAATGTTTCCCTTAGGTGAATGTTATCCTCGACTAGCATGGGTTGAGGGTGAATGTTAGTTTTTTCATTTTTTTAACGAATTGAAATGGGGCGGGTGAGCGGTTTGGGAAACATCTAAACGGGGGACCGGATTAAAAATATGATGGCCCTGATACGTCTGGAACGATTACATTACCTATGAATGGACTCAACATCAACCAGCGTCGGACATTCAATAAAAGATAGTATTTGGACTATTAAGAAAAATTTATAATAAAATAAAATTGTTTATTTTATTTTTTGTTTGAACTCTCGAAATTATTTTAGTGAAACGACGTATAATTCAACGAAACCAATTTTTTTCATTAATGAAATAGTATAAAACATTATAACCCAACATTACATAAAATGATGAATCAAGATTCTCCATTTATTGGCATATCAAGGATCCAAGGTTAGGAGGAGGAGGCTAGATTTTTCTTCGAATCCTTGAAGAATTCATTGGAAAACAACCAACGGCCGCGAGCAATCCCCTTTGGTGATGAATGCTGGAGAACCGAGAAGCGGCGGCCACACATTTGGAGATTGGAACTGAAACTGGAGATCAATGATCTCCAAGGAAGAATCTGATCAAGCATAGACGAATGATGACAATGCGGATACATTCTTCATCATTGAATGAAACAAATCAAGGTAAGGCATGTGTATTAAGTTGTTCTTCCCCATTCTTAAATTTAATGATGAACACAGATCAAATCAGGTTGGTTGACCCATGGATCATTGTTCTTGTAGGAGGGATTTTATTTCTTTTCTTCCTGGGGAATTAATATTACAAAATTTTACAGTGTTTTTATTTTTATCCATTTAAGCTGTCCAATGAGATCAGAATAATGTCATGACGAATGATGATGGAGGTTCATTCAAATATTTTTTGTTTTCATTTCTCCATCCCTTTTCCCATGTTCTTCACGTTATTCATGGGATGATGAGTGTTCGATCATTGAACAATCGCTCCTGGCACAATTACTACAGAGGAGCGACGAACCTTGATGACAGATGGATCAAGGAGGCGCATCAGATAACAGAAATCTCGAACTTTTTATTGGAAGGGATCACAATGGAGTTTGGAGACCCTGGAAGTAAAAAGAAACACAATGATCATAGGGATCTTTCTGGTTCGATGAACAGACCAATGTAGAGTGTCAGGTGGACTACAAAACTACTGCCCAATGTCAACCGCGGGCTGGTGCGATGGATTCTTGCCTCATGTAGTGGAGGTCAGGAAAAAAATGGCATCTGTCACGAGGTTTCTAGATGCAGAAAGCCACCACATTGACCGCGGTGATTCCACATGACTGAACGCATGCTGCCAGACCGCGTGCAGAAATTATAGTTTGCTGATGTGGACCAGCTGGATGGGGTAGCGGTGCCAACTCATGCTTCTTGGTGCACAACAGTTGTGGTTGTGATGCATCCAATTCGAATGAACATACCTAATCAAAGGCATGTAGGGTTTCTGCTGGCAGACCATCCTGGGTTGGGTCGGATCAATCTCAGACCCAACCATCCCCCATTTCAAAAAAAGGAATGTAACTTCTAATTGGAGTGTCTATTTGAAGAGTTGTCTTTGGAGTTGGGGCTGTTGTGACGCGATGGACCTTTTGATATACTCTTAGTGAGTTTTTGAGAAAGTTAGATGATGACCTATTTGATTCGAAGAGTAGGATCTCCTGGTACGGGAGGCCATATGGTATAATTGGGGTGATTATTATGTTGATAGGTTATGGTAGTTACTCCACTGATGAATCATGTTGCAGGTACTCCTTATCCCTCTTCTTTGTTAGAGACGAGACTCCACATGTTTTTGGGCATAGGTTCTCAAAGAAGTTTATAATGGATGACTCAGTACTCCCCTACTATTCTAGGTTGCGGGTCTTAAATCCTTGGAGTCGGTACTACCCTATCAAACTAGGGCCTGGGACCTCCATATATGATGCATATTGATTCAGTACTCCCCTACAGGGTAGGGAGAGGGCCCTTTATTGTAGGATTCGGTACTCCCCTATCATTCCATGGTGTGCATCCTCCTTATACAGTGCTACGGCAGAGTCAATACTCCCCTACAATGCTAGTGAGCAGGTCAATTGGCCTGGGGTAGGTACTCCACTAATGCACTAGGGTGCGAGTACCCCATAGAGAACAAACTGACATAGTCAGTACTCCCCTACATTAGTAGGGTGCAGGTCCCCTATTCATTGAGTGCTACTCCCCTACTGGGTAGTATAGCGACCCAGGCCTTTTACATATAACATTACATGATGTTATGAATAATTATACAATAGAGCACAAGCTAAAGACTGTTTCGTCTAGTGTCTCAGAAGACTAGGTACATATAACATAAAATAGGTGGCTAAAAAAACACTTCTTTATTTAATCTATACATAGAGCTCCTAACTTCCTTAGAGCCCTTACATCATCATAGGGTACCCTGAGGAACACATGAACAATGGGATGAGCTGAAAATCCCATTAAGAGAAAGGAAATACAGAAAATCTTAAGCACATGAGTTAGGAGGCATGGAATAATGATATCCAAATCATGGAACATTGAAATAATATTTTATAATCAAGGGATCATATAAACATGGAATCATATAAATGTGGCAGAATCATAAAACATTTTATTGGTACGGTTCAAGGCTAAACGCCAATCATCTTTCCCAATTTATTACAGGTCCTGACTAACCGCCAATCCAACTTCACATCGAATCTCATGAAACTTAACTTTACCAAATGCATTAGAGTACTATATGGGCACACCCATATCAACATTCTCATGAATATTCTATCCACATAAATATTATTCCCACATAGATAATCATACATAATAATCCATACATAAACATAAGGGTACCCATTGAAATAATTGGGTACCACAATCATGACATAAATCATTACCAATGGGCGTATAATGAATGTGTCCATGAAGGGAAAGTATTAGAACACACGTGGAAATTTATAGGGTAAAAGATCCATATAACAAGGTATGTGGTGTCAAACGGAAGTGAAAAAATATAAGAAAAGTATTTTAAAAAATTTAGCATTAAAAAATTAGCATTAAAACATTGTAGTGCTGGACGTGAGCTCATGAAGTGGACGAGTCACGAAACACCTGAAGCAAAGGGCAGAGAAGTTGCATGATTGCAGTAAATACACGAAGATCATAACGTGATTACCCGAGGAATTGTTTGATTGCAAAGGTCTGAGGCGTTGAGAAGCCATGAAGGCCCGTCGTGGGGTGCGGCTCCGTGAAGGATCGGGTGCACATGATGCAGGTTTTTGTCAGGACAAATTTTTAGGATGTGCTGTTTGCAAAGGCTATAGAGCCTAACTCTAGTGGGTGAACCACGTAAGGGACCGAGAAGTGTTTTCCGGTCTAAAGACCTTCTCATTGGACAAGGTCTTTTTTTTATGTGAGGGTCGTTTGGGATCTTCAAGGGCACCGACCCTTAAGGAGGATAGTGCACTCATCCATTGAATTGCACAATGGATGCTAACATAGTTAATCAATGGAAGAGGTTGTCCCTTAAAGACAAAGAAAAAGAGGTTATCGAAGCATGGAGAAATGAAGACCCACTCTTGGGAAAACACATGTATCTGCTCGTTGTGGGGATGTTCGTTGAAAACATTTCGTTTAACCAAGGGACTCTCAAAAACACTCTCCAGAACATCATGATACTTGATGCATGAGTGGATATTCGAGAAGAAATTTTTAATGGAATCATATTCGAGTTCTTTAATGAGAGAGATAGGGACAAAATATTTCATGAAAAACCATGGTCCTTCGATAATCAACTCCTCTTCATGGAAGAATTCAATGGGGGAGACGATATCCAGCAAGTAAAGTAAACCCGCTCCCCCTTCTGGATAAGAATTAAATTAATCCCCTTCTATGCAAGAATGGAACACGTAATGAATGAAATTGGGGTCATGCTTGGCCACTTTATGGAATGGGATTTCTTAGACCCAATACAATGGGGCCCCGAGGTTCGGATCCAGATGGAAATTGAGGTGTCAGAGCCCCTAATGAGGGGAATGTTCTTGAAAATCGAATACGCTAACACCTGGATATCATTCGAGTTTGAGAAACTCCCAATCTTCTGCTTTTTCTGTGGTCACCTTGGTCACCTGTAAAAGAATTTTCAACACAATGCATAAGAGTTGATCGGGTAACATCACCCTCCAATATGACCCTTGGCTCCGTGCCAAAATGATCAAATATGCTTTCATCCCTGAGACGGAAAAACAAAAGGACTGTGACAGTCTCACGTTGGAACATACCAGTCAGGTGGAACCCACACATGGAAAAGTCATTATTCTTGGACCACATGATTTCCCTAATGCGAACTATCCTACTCAGAGAGAATCGGGAGTCCATATTAACCCCCCAAAGGACAAAACACAATCATCAACAAGGTCAACGACGAAGAAAAAAGAACCACCAAGGAAATTCTCAACGACAATGCCAATGAACTCCGAACCACCAGATCCATATTCGGATACACAATTGTCTGTAATAGTCATAACACCAATGGAGGCACATGGAATGACCAAAAATCCAATGTTGGGCCCAATTATTCGTCGCACATGGAAATGGGTGTAACATGGAGGATGTGATGGTCCCATGGAAGACCCAAACCCTGGGGTCAGGGAAAGAAAAAATGTAACATGACAATAGGAGAGGAATACCTCAAAAAGATGGAGAAAAACAAGTGAAGGAACAAGTCTGGAGGAACCAAAGGTTGTGGTGGCCAAGACCCAACCCCGCCTTGAGCAATGATTGAGTTATGTTGGAACTATCGTGGGCTTGGAAACCCACGAATAGTTAGCATTATTCAGTGAAATTGTTCTCAATGTCACCCAGATATGGTTTTACTATCCGAAATCATACTAGAAAACATGGACCCCAATGGTATTGCTTTGAAGTTTGGCTTCCAAGGCTACTTTCTAGTGCCCAGACAAGGCCATTATGGGGGCCTCTGTCTCCTGTGGAAGGACAACATTGAAGTTAAAATCGTGTCTTTCTCCATAAACCATGTGGCTGCGACTATCCAATCCGACATGCACCCACCCTGGACTATTGTGGGATTCTATGGATGGCCATCCCACTCTGATAAGGTGAAGCCGTGGGACCTCCTTTTCAAGTTGTGGCAGGATTTTCCTAGCCCTATTCTTTTCATAGGTGACATCAACGAGATCATGTTCCATATGGAAAAAAGGAGGAGTCATTCGTCACTCATCCAAGATCTCAAAATTCTAGGACACGTTCAATAGGGAAAACCTGGTCGATCTGGGGTACATAGGTAATCCTTTTACACGGTTCTGCGGCAATACTGAAGGCACCCGCATTGCTGAGTGTCTTGATATATTTTTGAGTTATACTAACTGGATTAATCTGTTCAACATGTTGCATATTTTCCACATGACCCTTAACTGTTCAGATCACTTCGCAATTCTCATTGAGTGTCTTCAAGGTGAACGAAATAGACAACTCCGCAGACCCTTCATATTCGAGAGCTTCTGGTTAAAATACCAGGAATGCGAAGAGGTTGTCCGATCATTTTAGAGGAGTTCTCACGATGATATTTTCCTCATTCTTAAATAGGTTGTATCCAGTCTGATATCTTGGAGCAACAAGAAATTCCATCAACCTGATAGGCATTGTGATGTCGTTGAAATGAAGTTACACCACTTTCTCAGGCTTCCCCCATCCAATGTCACTATCTCTAGGATTGGTGCCACTCAAAGAGAGCTGGACAGGGCCCTTCGTGTTAAGGAAATCTTCTGGGCCATGTGGGCGCGGGACATCCACATTAAAGAGAGGAGACGCTCATACAAGGTATTTCCATCTGAAAGCGTCAGCTAGGAGTCAGAAAAATTCTATCATGAGCTTATCTCGACCCAATGGATGCACGGTTTCTGACACCAACGACATTCATGAAGCTTTGTTAAGATATTTCCAGAACCTCTTCTCCACAGGGAATCCTTTCATGTATGCTGAAGTGGATGATTTCATCAGACCTGTAATCACCGATGAGATCTACCGGTAGCTTTCAAAAGATGGGCCGAATCATGAGATACACATGGATTTGAAACATATCCACCCCACTAAGGCCCTGAGACCGGATGGTTTCCATGCCCTATTTTTTAAACAATACTGGCACATCATCGGTCCTGACATATACAAAATGATAAAAAATATATAGGTTGGGAATACATGCATTGTCACCCTCAAAACAATTGTCCTTGTCCTCATTCCCAAAATCAAAAAACCCCAGGAGATCCCTTCTTTTAGACCTATCATCCTTTGCAATGTCTCTTATAAGATCTTCTCAAAAATCCTTATCAATCGGATACGTCCTCGGCTTCCTGTTATTTTCTCTAAAAACAAGAGCGCCTTTGTGGACAAGTGGCTGATTACAGATAATGCAATTGTGGCCCATGAATTGTTCCACTCATTGAAAATGATATCCACTACGAAAAGAGGAATGATGGCCTGGAAACTGGATATGACCAAAGCCTATGATAAAGTGGAATGGATGTTCCTAAGAGCTGTGATGCTGAGAATGGGTTTTTGCACGAAATGGACAGATATTATCATCAACTGAAATTTGTCCATCTCCTTTAGAATCCTGGTCAATGGAGATCTCACCAGAGGATTCTCCCCAACCCGAGGCCTATGGTAGGGAGATCCCCTCTCACCTTTTCTCTTCATCTTTGTGGCTCATGCTTCCTCAAACTTTATTTCCCGGGCTACATCCACTAAGTCTATTCATGGAGAAAAGATCTACCATGAGATCCCACAAGTGCTGCAATTGTTCTTCGCCAACGACTGCCTCCATTTCTCCAGAGCCACTATTACTGAATTCCAGGTGATCATCTATGCGGTCCAGTATTATGAGTGGGCGTTTGGAAAGTCTATCAATCACGGAAAATCAGAAATCTCTATCTGCGTAGGGGTTCCTCCTGCCAAGAGATATGAGCTTTGTGCATCTACAGGAATATATATGATCAATAAACACCAGAAGTATCTCTGTCTCCCTAAGGCGATTGGCTGGTCAAAAAAAATTTATTGCCTCTTCGGTGGATTGGATTGAGAAAAAAATTCAAGGATGCACCCCAAAAGGTATTTCCAAAGCTGGAAAAGAAACCCACATTAATGCTGTCATTCAGTCTATCCCCAACTACTTTATGTCCATGTTTATGCTCCTTGGGGCTATCGTCAATCTGATCCATTCACATACTACCATCTTCTGGTGGGGTAAACATTATGGAGGGAATATACCCCACTGGTTGGCCTGGGAGAAACTCTGCAAACCCAAGTCAGAGGGAGGGATGGGATTCCGGAATCTTCTTCTATTCAATGATTCTCTATTGGCCAAGCAAGGATAGAACAATATTAATCACCCATCATCTCTCTCTGTGCGGGTACTCCGTGCCAAATACTTTCCCCACATAGACTTCCTTGGTTCCTCTCCTGGCCCCCAACCATGCTTCCTCTAGATAAGTATTTGGGTGGCCCAAAATCTCTAGGAAAAAGGGTTGGGCTGGAGGATTGGAAATTTCTCATCTGTCAACATCTGGAACGATCCATGGCTTGTCGATGAGGATGGTATGCGGGCCACATCCCCCACCCAACCTAGTCTTGAAGATGCCACTGTTGACTACCTCTTTTCAGACCAGGGTTTGGGGTTGTGTGTGGAAAAGATCCCGGAATGGTTTAATGAAAGAGACCAAATAATTATCCTCAGTATCCCTAGGGTCCCTGATGTAGGCCCTGACTATCTTTTATAGACCAACGATATCTCAGGGGATTACACGGTGAGATCCGGGTATATACTGGATCTTTGCATCAACTCTCTTGACCATGACGAGGGACCATGGAATGTGGTTTGGAAGCTCAATGTCCCCAAGAAAATCCATCATTTCTTTTGGTAGGTATGCACGGTCACCCTCCATACAATGAGCCTTCTGACTTTTCAACATATGGCTAGTGCCGATTCCTGCCCATTCTACCCGAATATTCCAGAAACTCCTTGGAACGCCATCATTCACTGCTCATGAGCTATGGAAATTTGGAATAAATGGGTCCCGACTACTGATTCCTCACTGGACATCGCATCTGACCTCCCTATTCTTCTGATGCATTGGTGTTCCACTCATTTATTGTCTAATGTTTGTACTCTTTGCACCCTGGCCTGGATCATTTGGGTTCGACGTAATGATTCGGTTTTCCACCACATTCATAAAACCCCTGACTTCTAGATTGAATGAGACATTTCATGGGTTGAGGGATGGAAGGACCTCAAAGGACACTTTACTCCAGGTATTACCCCCTCTTTTCCCCCTCATTGGACCCCCCAATGGAAGGGAGTCTTAAGCTTAACGTGGATGCTTGTCTCCCCATGGATGGTCTTGTAGCTCTCGGCCTCCTAGCTCAAAATCATATGGGGATGATCATTTCTGAAAAATATGAATTACATCATGCCCTATAAGAACGTGCAGTTGCGGAGGCCTATGTCATCCTTGCAGGTATGACAATCGTTGTGAAACGTGGATGGGATGATATCATCATTGAGTATGACTGCCTTATTATTATCAAAGCTATTAACCCCAATGTTTCCAGACTCCAGCCTTTTGGCATCATCATCAGGATAATCCAATCACTTTTCCAAGGCTTCTCTTGCTGCACCTTCTCCTTTACCAAAAGGGAAGGAAAAAATGCAGCCCATCAGCTAGCAGCCTCAGGCCCCTTCGATGTCAACCAGCTATGGCTGGAAAATTTCCCTTCATGGATGTGCTTATGTAAGACAACTGATCTTCATCATTAATATTATCTTTCTTTAAAACAAATCCTAACACGAACCGGTTATTAAAACCAAGTAAACAAACAAACCCGAACAATGAAATTTAACCTTATCACCAATCAAAAAAGTTATAAATGAACATAAAATGATTATACTAAAAAGAATAAATATAGAAGAGGTTCAGGAATTTTTAATTAATAATCCTATTTTGTTTATTGAGGTATTTAATAACCTATGGAGAACACCAACAGATTTAAGGTAAGGGATCCTCTCCATTTCTCCCATTAATCCATTTTTTCTTTTATGTTATTCCATTTTATGTGTAATCCATAATGACAGGATATGTTTATACACCTCCCCCATACATCCCTCTTGATTTCTCAGTGAATAGAAACCCCTTTCCCTCTCATCAGGACCTCTTAGTTACCCCTTATACCGTATCGATAAACTGTTAAGAATTCTACCAGAACATCCATTATTCCTTCGGGTTTCTCAATCATTATTTTTACCAAAATGTAGTTGTATTTTTATTAAACATACACATTATATTTATATTCTCCAAAAACATCTTCCTAGATACATCTATCATTATCTTTCGGGGATATACATGCTTTTATGTGAATCCCTCCTAGATACTTCTCAATAAGAACACTTGTTTTAAAGGAACTTCCAAAAATTTTACACAATTTCATGTGAACTCTATAATATGTTTTAAGACACCATTTTCATTATTAAATCAGTATATTTATTATGAAAACCATCTTGGTTAAATTCTTGTTTTATTTAAAATATTGACCTCTATTCTATTTTAAATGCTGTGTAGTATTTTCCTTAAAAACTGCACAAAAATATTTTAATGCAAATTTTTTAAAAATACATTTCTTATATGTTTTCACTTATATTTGACACTACTTAACATTTTATATGCCTCTTTTACCCAATGAATTTCCATGTATGTTATAATCCTTTCCTTTCATGGAAACATTCATGATATGCCCATTGGTTATGATTTACGTCATGATTGCGGTAACCAATTATTTTCATAGGTACCCTTATGTTTTTGTATGGTTGATTATATATGATTATCTATGTGGGAAGAATATTTATGTGGCCAGAATATTCAATAAAATGTTGAGATGGGTGCTCCCATTTAGCACTCTAATGCATCGGGTAATGTTATGTCTCATGAGATGCGATGTGAAGTGCGATTGGCGGTTAGCCATGGCATGTACTAAAATAGGAAACATGATTAGAGGTTAGCCTTGAACCGTACCAATGAAATGTTTTATGATTATTCCACATTTATAAGATTCCATGTTTATATGATCCCTTGATTATACCATATGATTTCAATTTTCCATGCCTCCAAACTCATGTGCTTAATATTTTCTTGATATCCTTTCCCTTAATGGGATTTTCTGCTCATCCCATTGTTCATGTGTTCCTCAGGGTACCCTATGAAGATGTAATGGCTCTATGGAAGTTATGACCTCTTTCTAGAGATTAAATAAAGAAGTGTTTTTTCAGCCCCCTATTTTATGTTATATGCACATAGTCTTCTGAGACACTAGACTTAACGGTCCTTGTCTTGTGCTATAATGTATAATTATTCTTAAAATCAAGTAATGTTATATGTAAAAGGCTTGGGTCGCTATAATACATAGTAGGGGAGTACCACTCAATGACTAGAGGACCTACACCCTTATAATGTAGGATATTACTAACTATGTAAGTTTGTTCTCTATGGGTTACTGGCACCATAGTACATTATGGGAGTACCAACCCTAGGCCAAAGGACCCCCTCCCTAGAATTGTAGGGGAATATCAACTCAACCGTAGCACTGTGTAAGGAGGACGCACACCATGGAGTGATAGGTGAGTACCAAATCCTTCAATAGAAGACCCACTCCCTACTAAGTAGGGGAGTTCCGAATCAATATCAATTAGATATGGAGGTCTCGGGCCCTAGTTTGATAGGGTAGTACCGACTCCAAGGATATAAGACCTGCTACCTAGAATAGTAGGGGAGTACTGAGTCTACCATTATGAAATTCTTCGCGAACCTATGCCCTAAAACATGGGGAGTCTTGTCTCTACCGTAGAAGAGGTATAAGGAGTATATGCACCTTTATTCAACGAGGGAGTAACTATCCTAATATATCAATATAAGAATCACCACAATTATACCATAAGTCATCCCGTACCGAGAGATCCTACTCTTCATCCCAAAGAGGCCATCATCTAACATTCTCAAAAACACAGTTAGATTATCTCAAAATGTCAATCTCGTCACAACGGTGCCAAATCCATAGTCGGATGTTCAAATAGACACTCCATTTAGATGTTACGGGAATTTTTGTGAAACGGGGGATGGTTGGGTCTGGGATTGATCTGACCCGACCCAGCCTGGTCTGCCAGCATAAACACGGCATGCCTTTGATCAGGTTTGTTCTTTCGAATCAGATGCGGCACAACCACATCTGTTGTGCACCAAGTGGCATGAGTTGGTGTCGCTACTCCATCCAGCTGGTCCGTATCAGCAAACTGTAATTTCTGCACGCGTTCTGGCAGCATGTGTTCGGTCATGTGGCATCGCCGCGGTCAATGAGGTGGTTTTCGCTTCCTAAAACCTCGTGACAGATGCCATTGTTTTTCCTGAACTCTACTACACATGGCCAGTATCCATCTTATAGGCACGCGGCCGACATCGGTCGATTGTTCTGTAGACCACCTGATGCACTCCGGTGGTCTGTTCATCAAATCTGAAAGATCCCTACGATCCTTGTGTTTCATTTTTCACTTCCATGGTCTCAACAATCAATTGCGATCCCTTCCCCTTGAATGATATAGATTTCTAGTATCTCATGCGCCTCCTCGATCCATCCGTCGTCATCGTTTGTCGCTCCTTTGTAGTAATTGCGCAACGATCGACCCCTCGCCATCCCACGAATAACCCATAGAACATGGGAATAAGGAAGGATAAAAGAAAACATAAAAGAGAGGAATGAACCTCCGTCATCATTCGTCATGACATTATTCTGATCCCATTGGCTGGTTTAAATGGATAAAAATAAAAACATTGGAAAGTTATGGAATATTAATTCCCTGGGAACAAATGAAATAAAAACCCTCCATTAAGAATAATGATCCATGGGTCAACTAGTGTGATTTGATCTCTGTTCATTGTTAAATTTATGAATGGGGAAGAACAACATAAAACACAACCCTTACCTCGATTCGGTTCTTTCATTGATGAAGAATGTATCTGCATTATCATCATTCCTCTATGCTTGATCTGATTCTCCCTTGGCAATCATCGATCTCTAGTCTCAGTTCTGATCTCGAAAGGTGTGGTCTCCGCTTCTCGGTTCTCCATAATTTGTCATCAGAGGGGATTCCTCACCGTCGTTGGTTGTTTTCCAATGAATTCTTCAAGGCTTCTAAGGATAATATAGCCTCCTCCTACTAACCTTGGATCCTTGCTATGCCAATAAATGTAGAATCATGATTCATAATTTTATGTTATGTTGCATTATAATGTTTTATACTACTTCATTAATGAAAGAAAATTTTGGATTTGTTGCATTACTCGCCGTTTATCTACAATAATTTCTAGAGTTCAAAAAATATAAAATATAAAATATTATTTTATTATAAATTTTTCTTAAAATCCCAACTACTATATTTTATTGAAATCCCGACGCTTGTTGATGTTGAGTCCATTCATGGGTAATGTAATCATTCCGGACATGTCGGTTCCATCTTATTTTCAATCTGGGAACCCGTTTATATGTTTCCAAAACCGCACACCCGCGCCATTTTAATTCGTTCAAAAAGGCAAAAACTAACATTCACCCTCGACCCATGATGGTGGAGGTTATCATCACCCAAATGGAAACATGCCCTAATGTTCTCAATGGTAATCTTGGAATTCCAGTCTATGTTACCGTTTACTAGTTATAATGATTTGAAAATAAAAAAAATTTAATTATTTTATCTACGACAAAAAACTAACCTCTACTGTTGGACCATGCTTGCCAACATTAGGCCCTTTCTAGGAATATCTCACTGTTTTGAGTTAAACGGTGCCCTCATATTTTTGATCTGATAACTGGTTCAAAAGATATAAAATCCCTCTAACGTTTTTAATTTATAAACATTAAAAAAAATTAAAATCCATTCCGGCCACTCCGACTCTCGGAATGACGTGCCGTCTCAGAGCCTGGCCTCGTAAAAATCCAATTTTATTTTTCAAAAAATATCCCTTTAATTTTGGTCCATTAAATAATCTATTATATATAAAAATTCTAGGATGTTGTCATATATTTATCCCCAAACACTACCTTAGGATTTTTTTCCCTAATCTATGTTTTCCAAATCTAGTTTCCAAATTATCTACCATACTTCCATTGATACCAACTACAACGCCCCGACCCCAGTTGCCCAGAGCTGGTGCATTGTTTGTAAAATTAGAATAATTAAAATAAATTCATATCCTAATTGAATGAATTAATTTAACATTCTTAGAAGACCAAATTAAAATCATGATCCCATAATACATTGGGAAAATATAATAAAACTAGATACAATATGTAATAAACTGCTTCCCTGAAAGCTTATTCAATGATTTCTTCTTCATAACCTAGGGAAAGGAAACATATAAAATGGGTGGGATCAAGGGATTTATAAGGTTATATAATACATTAGTGTTATCATAAACATAAGCATTAGGAATGCCGAATAACTGAAAACACATGAATTTAAAATAAACCTGAGCATAATATGGTGGGAATGAAAACTGAGTAAATAATTCCATATAACTGATCACATGAAAAGTTATCATGGGTGTTCTAATATTCAAATAATCACATGATTTATCAATTACTAATATCATAATGAGATGTTTAATATTCCAAACATCATAAGACTATCATTAAGGCCTCGACCAAGACTTCCTAAAATACTAGGATAGGGCCTCAGCCAAAACCCAATTCTATTTTTCCTCATGAGACATACCGATACAACGAGGGGGTATATAGTGCCCCACCCATCACATTTTATTCCAATTAATATCTCATCTTAATGGAGTTATACATAAAAATCACATACATATTCAATATAAATAAAATTACCCAATCTATAAACATAAACACCAACCATTCTAAGTAATATGGTGAGTGGTTTCTAGATAGCACATCCATAGTCACACTAATCATAAATCATTCAATAAAAATATGGTATACTATATCATAAAATATTATTCCCAATTATACATAAGGTTCAAAAAGAGTGTTTAAATATATTAAATTACTCTTATAAAATCGTCCAGTAATTCCTGACAAAAATATACTTTTACTTTTAAAAGAGGATTTATTATAAAAAAACATTATACAAAACCAAAATTGATATAATATTGTTTTCTCATAAAAATGAGTTATTTTTAAAAATAATGTTTATTAAAAACATATTATAGATTGTACATGAACATTGGTAAGAATTCGAGAAGTTCCCCTATAACAGGCTTGTATTTTTAGGAGAATTTTTGAACGATCCTTTTAAAACACGTAACTCCCCATAAAATGAAGAAAAATTCAGGTTTTTACAAATATATATAAAATTCACATAAAATTTTTGAGGATTACATAATAATAAATAATAATTTCATCATTTTAATTAGAGGATAAGAGTAACCCAAATGAAAATTGGGGTTCAGGTAGAAAATCCTTACCTTATGTCCGAATGTATTCTACACATTACCTTAATGTCCGGGATAATAAAATTAAATCCATGAATTTACAAATTAGGAACCTTATAAAAAAATATTTTATTCATTATTTTTTTTTAAAATTTTACTTATTTACTTATTAATAAGTTATAATATTGAATTTTGTCATTTCAAAGTGTTTGATTCCTTGATTTCATGATCAGTTTGCTTGATTATAGGTAATGGGGTTTATGTGGAATGGATATAATTATATATAATTAAACTTATATATTATTTATGAACATCCATCAGTGTAAATGGTTATATGTATCACTTGGTTACATGGTATGAGTATGATTTATTAGAAAGAACATTAGTGATAACTATTTAGATTATTTTGGCGATATCTCAATTTTTACAAACTAGTTTTTCTTATGAATTATTATTATATATATATATACTAGTTACATAACATTTAATAGGTTACAATAAAAATATTATTGTTAGGTTAAACCATAAAATTGGTTTCATGACTATCCATGCAGATAGTATTAGAAATTGAAAGCTCGTCGTCCTTAAATGCGAAATATTAACACATCTCAGACGATGTTTTAATTTTCTCTATAAAAGTATGGAAAATGTGGGATGATGATGAATTATTACATTATCATAAAACAATTATATATTATTTAAGGCACTAGAGTTACCATGCCTTTTGGATGAGGGGATTTTAGGACAGAAAAAAGAAAATAACGAAACATGTAAGAGAAGTTGAGAAATCTCTTACTAAAATTCGGCAGCCTAATGAGGTCACATAAAAATTCATAAAATATGCTGATGAGAGAAAAAAGGGGTATATCATAATTTATATATATAATGTATTTTAATAGTGATATTTAATGAAATATCCTAATTTAATCCAATTAAAATTATAAAGAATGACATAAAAGGATTTCTTGAGAAAGTGAAGGATGATAGATTCCCTTACATTGTAGAGTAACTCTTAAAACATGATGGTTGGGACCATGAGGGATTGAGGACACCTTAAGGGCTCTCCTAGGGATTGAAAACTTCCAGATATTCTAGGATGATGAATTTGGAATGAAATAAAATTAATTAATGTGTGTGAATTTATAGTAAATGAGAGGGAGTTTTTTATTAATTTCCAAGGACACCTAATTAGTGGTATTTGAACAACTATGGGATTTCACATGGTATTTTCCGATTTCATTGGACACATGGGACACCTCATATCATATTTTAATGTACACAATTAAAGCATCATTTTATATTTGTTATTACATCATTATGATGTCATTAATAATACCGAAAACTCAAAACTGTATTTTTACAATTAAAAAAATCTAATGTATTTTAGAAAATTATCATAAATTCAACATTACCTAATATCATAGACCATAACTCAAAAAAGAACCCCTTTTTTGAAAATATTTTTCTAAATATAAATAATTTAATTTTTATAAAAAATCATAATTTATTTGAAAATAAACAATTTGAAAACTATAATTCATTTTATATCAGCCTGAAAAATAAATCAAAATCTTATTATATTATAATATTAAGAAAATAATATAATAATATGATTTATTATTAATAAGGTTCATGTTCTTATTCATAAGCTTTTGTTACTATTCACCAAAAATGTATGGTTATCTTATTAGACTCTAAATATCTTCCTAAAAGTAACCCTATATGTGAGTTTTTTGAAATTAAAATCACAAAGATAGAAAAATTTTGTTTGCGGGAAAGGATATAAGAATGGGGTGTTCTGTAATGAATCAGTGTTTCATGATTTAAATATTAAATTTATTTATATATCATTGGTTTGTTACATAAGATTATTGTCGATAATTTTCATTTAAGGCTAAATTGGTTAAGGGATCAGAAGATACCTTATCCATGAAGGAATTGTTGGTATTTGTGATATTAACATAGAAGCTCCTAACATTCGAATCATCAAAACTATTATAAAAATAATTCTCAAAAGAACCATCTATTCCACATGTACTCCACTGTGAAAAACCTTTTAGACCTTTATTCCCTTTATTCTTATAGAACATTCTTGATCCTTTGTCTTTATTATCTTTCTATTTCAATCTAAGACAATATGTTCTGATAAGAACTGGTTTCTTATATTCTAAACATATCAATTCTGAAGTTTCTTTGTATTCACATATTTATTTAGGAATATTCTTGTAATTATAATGAAAATATTATTTTACAACTATTTTGGTCTTTTTTTAAATATCATTATGTTTATTTTCACTATATCCAGATGAAGTAATTTCAGACACAAATTTTGTTTTCATCTTCATTAAATATTTGATAACATATTGATATGATCTAATTTTCATAGCTATTATTTATGTAGAATAAAAATAAAATCCATTTTTATTTTTCATCTTCTCATCATCTCTCTTTAATCATCCTCCATACTACATAGAAGTCCCAATAATATCATATATATTTAACATATTCATATGTTTCATTAGTGTAACAATGAATAATAGTAGAGACATACTTTTATTCCAATTATATGTTAAAAAGATTATGTGTATTACTATAATATGGGTGAATTATTTTTTACAAAATAAAACATACTATTTAAAAAACCTCTCATAAGAAATTAATCAGATAGAAAACATAAAAACATAATTTATAATCAGTGTTTTGAAAAGTTTTAAAAAATAATATAAAGTTTCCTTAAAACATGAACACTAGAAAATATGTAAGACTCATTGTTAATAAGAATAAAAAAATAAACACCTATTTTATAAAGTGTATAATAAAAAAATTCCTAATAATGTACCAACAATTTAATGTTTAGTGTTAAGTATGTTTTTTAACCATACATAAGATATGCACAACTTTAACCTATTGTAATGTAGGTCTTCATAAAATTCAGAATCCTTAAATACAAAAATAAAAGAAATATTTGTTTTCCCTATCCCTTGGAACCATTCTCAAAAGATTGGAAAACCTTTTTCTCTCTAAAACCATATATCTCACTATCACACCAGATTAAAAAAATAATTACAATCACAAAATTCAATAAGTAATTTAAAATTATAGTCATAATGAATTTATAATGAAAAAGACCCTCTAAATGATTAAATTGAATTTCTCTCAATGTGAAAATAAGATACTAACAATTTCAAAGTATCTTTAGAAAGTTGATGATGAAATATATTGGGTTGAAAAATATCCATCCTCCCCTAATAATGCTTTTATTTATATGAATTTATCCAATTGTCATATTATCCAATCTTTGAAGTTGTTTGCAACAACATCTGAAGAAATATTTCATTACTTGAAACGTTTAACACAACATATTTATTCAATGGTTGTTTTGATAAAGTAATATTACAATTCATTTATATTATATATGGTATAATGAGAAATGTTGATCTGATGTAATCTGTTGTGTTTATATGTTCGTTAGGTTACTAATGTTCATCCGGTAAACATTTCGTCATCCTTCATTTGACATTTGTCTGGTTTACTTGGTAAAACATCATCTAATGGACATTGTTATACTTTTTCTTCTGGATTTTATTAACCTCCTTTTGGTGAACTATATATACCCTTAACCAATTTACAATGTACATGTTCATCTGGTAATAATGCTTTGTCATATGGATATGATTCTCTGTATCTGTTCAAACAACTTTCCTATAAAAACATTCTTAAGAACTCAGGAACTATAAAAGTTGGAAGAGTATTAACTTATAATGAAATGTTTTTTATTATCAATAGTCAAGTTAGAAATTGTTGAAATTTATCATTTCGACTGAACACATATAACATTATATAAACTATGGAACTCCCACTAACTGTCATACCATTATGTGACTCACATTCATTTTTAATGATCCCATGTTCTCTTAAGAATTTATTAAAATTCACATTCCCTGATATTGATGTGTGTTTTAATCTATAAACGTATATATTGGGGTTGTTTACCCGGTTGTAATCCTTTTGTGTCACAAACCACTTTTTTTATGTTATATAAACATATTCAATAATTTTCTTATTAATAAAGATTTTTTTCATCCATCTTCCAAATCTCATCATCATGGAATTTTGACATGGAAAGTAGAATTTCAATGAATTTTTCGATCACAAATACTAAAAAAATTGATCAAATTCAATTCCTTGATTTTTTATGAAACCATTAGTATCCAATCATGCTTTATAAATAGTTTACCATCCATGTATGGGTTCTTTGTGAACCCCCATTTACACCAAATTGGTTTTAATTTAGTTAGAGGATCTACAAACATAAAAATTTTATTTTGGTACAAGAAATTCATTTCCAAATTCATGTATTATTTCCTTTTGAAATATTATTTTCCATTTGGTGCTTCCTTTTAGAAAATAGGTTCATTTTCCAATTGTAATAACATGACACCTGACTTGGTGATAATGAAATAATTTCTTCCCAGTTCATTAACAACCCTAGTTCGCCTATGTAATACTTTTCTTTTAAGATATTATTCCACTTGTTCTTATAGAGTTATTTTTCATTCAAACTCCATGTATATAATGCTTTAAAATCATTAAAGTCTATATTTATCTCACTATATTAAAGGAAATATACTCCATCTCTAGAAATAGTTTCTATTTATGTTGATTTTTCAATCTGAGGGATTGTATAGAAAATATTTGTTTGTTTCCTTAGGATATCAACTATATATTCACTTTGTACCTCATGATTTGACTTAGTCATTAGGAATAATCTTGATAAATGATTCACATCCTGATACATGTATATTTGATCATCCAAATAACAACTCATATATTTTTTTAATTTTATTTTAATTATATTGAAAATATCTCTATATCTCATTTTTATATTTATGGTAAAATACATTTAGCATGTATTTAATTATTTTTAGATGAAATATTAATATTTTATTTATTTGTATGGATTTTAATGTAAAATTCACTTGAAATTTGATTTTAATAATTTATTTTATTAGAATATATTTTATAAATTAATTTTTATGAATTTAAAATTCACATGGAATGTTGAGGTATGAAATAAAATATATTTTAGATTTAAATTTTAAAAATATATGTTCTTTTCAATTTATATGATAAATACATATTCTTATAAATAAATTTTACATATTTCAATATATTTTTTAGAAAAATGAATCGAATTTGAATGTTTTGTATTTTTTATCAAAATACTTCGGACGTATTAAAAAATAAATTTTATTATTTTTTATGATATTTTTAAATTTTTTTATCCATTGTGATATGGGTTGCCTAAAAAATAATAAGTTCTAATTAATTGATGGAAATTGTTTGTCTAGACATGATATAATTAGTATAAATTTGAAGCGTTGTTTTTATAGGATTTATAATGCATGAAGTCCCACCACTCAATTCATATTTTGGATTTTCTATATAATGATTTTTCTATATTCAATAGGGTAACCTTACCCTAGTTGGATGAATTCCTATTCGAGTTTTCGATCAGTGTAGATCTAGAAAGAATGTTTGTTTCCCATTCAAGCTACCCATTATGTTTTTGCGAGGAAAATAGCTGATAGGGTAATAGAGGTAGTTCGAAGTAGGGTTGTTTGGAGGATTTTTTTGAGTACTCCAATTGATAAAGAACTAATGGTATTTCTAAAGAGGGTGGGGGATTAGAGGGATTTGAATTGTATTTTTTGTTCAACCATGATGGATGTATGGATATGATGGAAGTCGGATAGTGGATCCAAGTTCAATGTTTCCCTTTATTTTTGTTTCATTTTGTTACTAAAAACAAATGGTGGCACTATTATGGATGAATTAACAATTATATTTGAAAAACCTAATCTTGAGATGGGTTTTCATTCAGTTGTTGTGTTCTGTTAAGAAATTTCGAGTGATACTGTGATGTGGTTTTGATCATTGTAGTGTCTACTGTTTTTGATTTTGATTTGGAGCATTTGACCACTACATGTGTCTTCCACTATAGGTTATCAATGGGGATCCAGTAGTAGTTCAAAGGAGGTGTGGAGGGAGGCTAGATGGTATGTTCTATTTGGGGAGAATCCTAATCTCGTGATAAAAATCTCATGGGAAATAATTTGTGAGAAAACCAATGAAATATAGAAGTGATATTTAGTCGAATTAATAAATTAGTATGCGAGATTTTTAATGTGGAAAAAATCGTTGATTCAGAGGATTAAAAATCAAATGAAAATTCCCAAATATCTACTATGAATCATATAGTACAACTAAATTCAATTAATGACCTATCATGAATTAAAAATGGGAGGGTAGAAAACCCAATGTGAAAACCACACCTCGATATGCCTCCACTATATATCTAAAAACTATATCAACAATTTCATTCTTGAATAATCAATCTCCATGTAAATATCAAACTTCTGTTGATGCAACACCTTTTCTTTGTAGATCAATTATAAACATGCATCATCCTCACACTGTGTTGCAACACCCGGAGGATTTCTCTCTCTCATGATCTGACCATCATGATGTACCATCAATCCTCAATTGGGACATGTCGATGATCACTGAAATCAATAAGAATATTGATATGTGGCACTGTTGATTGATCATGTCACTGCTGCTTCGCACCTGCTTAATGTCAACATGCTGCACATGCTATAAAAAACATGTTATATCATCACATTATAGATCCACATTCGATTCGTTATTCATCATTGATGAAAAACCACATAGGCTACCATAAACATGGACCCCCCTTTCCTCTTTATCTCGATGGACTACATCTTGAGAAGTCGTCTCTATCTTTTCACCACCACCAGCTTCCCCGTTTCAACCATTCATTGTTTCCTTTTTAAAAAATAGATATTATATGAAATATAATATCTTAAATTTCCAAATCTCAATTTATCTTACATGATATGATGAAAAATATTATCTCATTTAAATAGATATAAAATATTTTTCTCTCCATGAGAAACACATGTAGCCATATCTGTGTGATAGGATAAAATATATCTCATATTCAAAACCTATCTAATCTCACATTTGGAAGCACATGTGTGTTTAATCCTATCAATATCCCCATATCCCTTTAGTGGAGATACCATCAAAATTAATTAGTTGTACTGATAACCTATTGTAATTTCCCCAAACATCATCCTCAGTTGAAAAAAATAACGATGCCCTTTTGAAAATTTGACAAAAACATAACTCCTCCCCTTGAAAAAAAATCCAAACACTGATGTCGTCTTCATATCTAAATATACAGTATTTTATTAAACAACATAAAAACTATTAATATATGGCTCCCCCGTAAATGTGATCTCTACATAATCTGGAGCACATGGAAGGAAAATTTTCTCCCTCCACTCAAAATACTGAGATGATAATGCATAACCATGATCATCAATTTTTAATTCAATCTTCGCTAATCGCACATTATAATGAAAACAATTAGTTGTAAAAACCAAGACGCCTATATCATCCTTCTTTGTTTTCCAAAACCTTTTTTTCCTCTTGCTCCGTTGATCCTCTTCAAAACATCCAAAATTATCACCACAAATTTCAAGACCAAACCATCATCTCTGATTCCACTTTTTGGGGGAGAATACTGATCTTGGGATAAAAATTCTTGCAAAATAGTTTGTGAGAAACCCAATGAAAAATGGAATTTATATAAATAAGGATAAATTAATCAATACATATGATTTTTAACATGGAAAATGTATCTAATGTAGATGATTAAAAAACCTTGTGGAAATTCCCAAATATCCACTATGTATTATAGAGTACATATAATTTATAGTAATGCTCGAAAAATAATTAAAAATGGGAGGGTGGAAAAACCTTTGTGAAAACCACTCCAAAATATGCCTCCAACTTCTCTATGAAAAAAAAATCACAAATGCCATGATTCAAGGATCCATCTCTAACAAAATATCACCCTTCTATTGACAAATTTTCACCACATCTTAGATAAAATCCGAAAATGCATCACCCTCGCACTGGGTTGCAACACCCAAAGGATTTATCTCTCTCATGATCTCACCATAATGATGTAATGTAGATCATCAATCGGGGAATTTCGTTTGATCACCATAATCAAGAAGACTCATGATACATGGCCTCGATCATTGATAATATTGATGCTACTTCCCACCTTCGAAATGTCGATTTGCAGCACATCCTACCACAGATGTGGTATCTCATCCCATAGTATATCCAACATGTATGCCTTGTTCTTCATTGATGATGACCCACACAAGATACTACAAACATGACTGCCCCATTCCTATTTATCCCATTGGACTACATCTTGATCAGCTCTCTGTCTGTTCACTACCATTCATTACCTCTTTTAAAGCCTTCACTATTTCCTTTTGCAGAAAAAAATAAGATATGAAATATTATATATTAAATTTCAAAATATCAAATTATATATCATGTTAATATTCAAACACTTAACATATATTAATTAATATAAAAGTTATATCTCCCCATGATCAACACGTGCAACCTTCTCAGTTTGATATGATAGAACATATCTCATATCCCAAAACTATCTTATCTTATATTTGGAAACACCCACAGACTGAATCCTATCATGTTCATATAGATTTAAATTCTAGTTTATATTGATACAGAGCTTATCAATTTCGCTATGGTGCATTGATCATGTTATTTATGTTTTTCTCTACCACTATATGAGGATGGATTTAATTATCATTGATCCAGGGAGATGTTAACTTCAATAGCTTTCCAGGAAGCTGATCAAATGAAGTTTATGCATCATTTTTGAGGAAAGATAAATTTGTCATGGCTACACACTATTGTTTTACTAGAATTATAAATATAAAAGTTATTATCTCAACATTTAATCTCTCATTCTAGGACATCCCACTTCACATAAAGCTCCAACATACCATGCCTACATCAACAAAAAAAATTACAGCCTCTCTTACCCCTAATAAACAGACATCAAATTCATTCAATCCATGACCATTGTTAGGAAAAAAAGTAAATAATGTAGAAATGAGATAGAAGTAGAGAGATAAATAGAGAGAGGTAGAAGAAACATATCATAACATAACCACTTCATGGATCCTTTGTCGAATCCTCCTATAACATAACCACTCACAACCAATCTGTAATACAAATGAATACATACATCCACCTAAAACCATCAAGTCCTATTTATTATCCCCAACTACCTAGACAACACAAAAAAGTTATTAAATTATAAATACAACACTACCCATCCCAGGTAACCCAAACCTCTACCAACAATACTATAACCCATTCCCACACATAGCAGCCCCACCATCCTAACAATCCGAACGCCCACTAAAATGAATTCCGCTCAATCCAATATGAATCCAAAAAAAACAAATATAAACCTAAAAATTACATTCAAAAAAATACACCTTGAAAGATAACATGAATAGAGTGGTACACATGAATGTTCTTAGGATGTCTCCATATAGAAATTATATTACAAAACATTTCTTCCCCTACCATTAAAATTCTTGCAGGTTCTGATTATAAATATATTCACACATTGTGGGAATTTCACGGATGGATTATGTTTTTTCCTTATATGAAATACAATATTTCTTAATTGGATTGTATTTATTGATATATTTTTTCATTATTCTTCTTATTTATTCTAAAATTATACTTTTTTATGAATCTATTTTAAATATTCATTGAGTTGATAAATATGTTGGGACATCTTTATTCAAGGGGGATTGATTGGTAATGAATATTATCATATATTCGTCATTATATTCTGTTTTTATTGCTCATTTATTCTCCAATACTTAATTCTAGAATTGAAACATTTATTTTTTAACTCTTTAATAATATCTCAATAAATCAACCTCAGAAACACGAAAATATTACGCTGAATAAACTGTAACTTCTTATGATTACTTGGTTACTCTTCTACAATTTAGTTTAATTTCCTAAATTTGATTTTGTAATATTTAGGTGAAAATCGGATCTTGATCAAGATAGGAAATTATAATTTTTAGTATTTCTTCAAAACACTCTTGGAATTTACTATATACCTCAAAAATATTTTTGGTTTTCTATGATTACTATGGGATTCCATGACTGGTTCTGTAAACTGTTCCATGTATTGTTCCCATAATAAATAAAAAATGCAAAAAAATACTTCTTTATGATGATACCAACACTCAAAGGGTTACCCTCAAACAGACTATAGAGTACTCAAATAATGTGTTATCTCAAATAATACTATGAATTGAATTCAAATTCATAATCCATGAAAAGATGTCTTAATGGAAAATATTTTAAAAATATTGCTCACTTGAAAATTCATAGGTACTAACAAGTGATTTTTATGTTCATAAAATGGACACAATTAGAAGGAACTATGTTTTATCATAAAAAATACTAGTGAACCTCACAAATTATCTAGAAAAGGTAAATGATGTTATATACATGAATTTTTATCAATATATATTTTTTAAAAAATGTTTTTTAACAAAGATGATGATGTTCTAAGAACACATTTTACATTTCCCAAGAAACAGTGTCGAATTTTATTAAAGATACCACTAAAAAAATTATTATTTAATTACATATAACACTACTATTATAGAGGTTAAGGTTTATAATCCAAAAGAATAATATGTTGTTATACAAGAAATTTTATGCTTTTTATTTTTGATAAATAAGAAAAACAAATGATAGGAAGGTTAATAAGGGAGGAAGTGGCACATTATTGAAAATATTTTTTCGAAATAATTAATAATTCCATAAAAATGTACATCTTTTGATTCCAAATTGATAAAGTCACTGAATCGGTATTTTCATGTTAATCAAATGTTTTTGATTCTCTATTTTCCTAAAATTCACATTGTTGAATATTATTGAAGTAAACGAATTCTAAAATGAGAGTTTAGTTGAATTAATATATAGCGACCCAGACTTTTCTTACATTACTATTAAATCATTTTAAATATAAACAACATAATAGTATTACACACGGAGGATCCAGAGGTTTAGTGTCTTGGGAAAACTAGGACCATGCATGACAAATACAACATCAACCATAAACATTTATTTAACTTCTTATTCACTAGCTTCTTAGTGGAACGTGTCCTCTCCTTAGTACATGTAGCCACCTGATGATATACATAAAAAGGGGTGAGATAGAATCCTAGTAAGAGGATATATAAGAACAATATATCATGGGGTGATCATAATCATTAAATAGGCAAAGAATCATGAACATGAGAGGAGCATAAATAATAGACTTGAAATGTGGCAATGCATAAAAATGAAACATCATGTCTTAGTGGTTAACTACCACACGTACTTGTGAACAAATCTAGCATAATGTTCACACATCATTTCACAATTACTCATGATATTAATCACTTTACCCAATGCATTGGAGCGCTATATAATTCCAGGCGCACCCGTCACATTTAAACATTCATATTGCTCTATATAATTCCGGGCGCACCCGTCACATCATAACATTATCATTATCATGATTTCCACATAGAACACATATCAAACATGTACATAAATAACCCATGGAAAGGAATGGGTTTCATCTCATAATAAGACATTCATAAGCTTTGGGTTCCCAAAATAAAGAGGGAACAACATACTTGATACAAGGACCATCAACCTTGAATGAGAGGTAAAATGTGAGATCTTGAAAGAAGAGTTCTTTTTGAAAACATTTTGATGGACATAAAAACCAGTGAAAAACATGTATATCCCAGAAAAGTAAAGGAAATAATGAAAAAATGATCTTTGAGGAGTAACCATGTCAAAAATGGAGTGAAAGAGGGAGAACCCGAAGGAAGAAAATTGGGTTCGAGATTTCCCCTTACCTTGTACTCGAATGCCTCCTTCTCTTTAATGTCATGTATAATGACATTATATTCATTAATTATAAATTCCAGAACCTTTTATAAATTAATAGGGTTCATTCTGGTTTCATTATTTAAGATTATGTTCCTTTGGATGACTTATAGAGTATAAAAACATTGTTCAGGGATGTTTGTTTTTACGGTTTTCTTGAGCCGTCCATTTGTATTCTTAAATTGATGTTTGGGTAGATCATGGGTAAACATCCAGAACTGATATTACATGTAATTAATGATATTACAGAACCTTTAATGATTTTATAATGAGTTATATTAGATCCACGTGGAAGAATCATTAGATAAGAATTAAATGAAGATTATTTGGTTTAATTTGTGTGGTTTTTTGGATCACAACGAACTCGTTTTAACATTTAACTTAGTAATATGGCCATAAGTTATTTTAAGAACTTAAAATAAAACATAATACATATAAAATATTCTTTTTCAACCATAAAAATGGTTTCATGGCCAGATTTGATGGTAGAAATGGTAGAAAAGTGCATGTTGTTTTTGAAGGTGATAAATTATCACCACATGAACAACGTTCTCTTTAATAAAATAAAAGGAAGAGGTAAAGGGTGTTGGGTGATATAATATACCATTATAATCATAATATTACAGTATATGTATATTACTGGAGTTAAAAACAGTTTGGATGAATATAGGTAGGGAGAGATCAAGAAAGGAACTTGAACTTGAAAGGAAATTAAAGGAGAAGAGAGAGGGAAATTACCTTTAGAATCCTTCTCTTGAGATCCTCTTTAAAAAAGTGAGGCATGGTATTTTGATAAGACCAGGAGCTCTTGGACGTGGGGGAGAGGCTATGGAAGGTGTTTGTGAAGAATTTAGAGATGGATTGGAGCTTGAGAGGTGTGAGGAAAAGAGGGAGTGAAGGGTGGCTTTTATAATGGAGGGGAGAGGGGTTTCCTTAATATAGAATTGATTAGTTTATTAATTTCACCAAAGACAATGAATAGTGAGTCTTGGATGACCAATAATAGTACTTTTATAATGTAATCCCGAACCAAGTGAGCTTACACCAGCATAACATCATCAATGACTCAATTAATACATTATTTAGCTTTTATTGTGAATTATCGTATTCCACTATTCATCAAAAATTAAAGTATCTCAGATAAATACCAAAAATTTACCCCAACCATTTATTGACGTGTAGAATCCAAAAATGAAGTCCATTTTTCAAAAATATTTTTGTAAATATTATTAATTTAATATTTAAATAAAATCATAATTTACATTAAAAAACATTTTTTACGATTAAAACTGATTTTATAGTTCTTTCAAAAATTACATAGGGTCTTATAAAATTATCTAGAAACTATTATAAATTGATTCAATACATTATGAATACATTCCAGGGGAATAAATATTATTTTAAATTAATTAATTAATTATAATTAATTATTTATGACTTTTAAAATTCCAAAAACGTTTACTATGGTCAAATTATCACTTCCTATGATGTCTAATTATTTTTATTATTCATAGGTAATGTTACACTTATTTACTATTAATAAGGCTCATATTACTATTCATAAGGGTAGGTTACTATTCATAAGGGTAGGTTACTATTCACCAAAAATTATTTTTGTCTCATTAGACTCCAAAAACTATCTTGAACACCACCGTGTATGTCAGATTTTTAAAATTCCAAACATAGGGGTGACAAAATTATGTTTAAAGGTCACTTATCACTTCGTAGATAATTATTTTGGTTTTTTATGACATATATATAAGAAGATAATTTTATATTGAAAAAATTTGGGTTGTTACATTCTTCCCCCCCTTAAAATTTCCCCCCCCGAAATATCACTTCACACAAACAGGTGAGGGTACTTCTCCTTCATTACCTCACCTCGTTCCAACCATTTTCTAAAATAGAAAAGGATAGAACAAAACATAACTAAACAAGTCATGAATAACTTATTTATCTAAACAATTTATACCGAAAACATAACATAATGGATCCCTAGGTGCTTATTTGTACTTAGTCTCATACTAGAGGTTTTTTCTAGGGTCCACTAATCCTAATCCCCAAATTAACTAAACCTTTCCTCTGATACCAACTATAGCGACCCGACATTTTCTTACATTACTATTACATCATTTTAAAGATAAACAACATAATAGTATTAAATGTGGAGGATCCAGAGGTTTAGTGTCTTGGGAAAACTAGGACCATGCATGAAAAATACAACATCAACCATAAACATTTATTTAACTTCTTCTTCACTAGATTCTTAGTGGCACTTGTCCTCTCCTTAGTACATGTAGCCACCTGAGGATATACATCAAAAGGGGTGAGCTAGAATCCCATTATGAGGATAGATAAGAACAATATATCATGGGGTGAGTATAATCATGACATAGGCAAAGAATCATGAACATGAGAGGATCATAAATAATAGACTTGAAATGTGGCAATGCATAAAAATGAATCATCATGTCTTAGTGGTTAACTACCACACATACTTGTGAACAAAGATAGCATCATGTTCACACATCATTTCACATTTAGTCATGAGATTCATCACTATACCCAATGCATTGGAGCGCTATATAATTCCGGGCGCACCCGTCACATTTAAACATTCATATTGCGCTATATAATTCCGGGCGCACCCGTCACATCATAACATTATCATTATCATGATTTCCACATAGAAAAAATATCAAACATGTACATAAATAACCCATGTAAAGTATTGGGTTTCATCTCATAATAACACATTCATAAGATTTGAGTTCCCAAAATAAAGAGGGAACAACATACTTGATACAAGAACCATCAACCTTGAATGAGAGGTAAAATGTGAGATCTTGAAAAAAAGAGTTCTTTTGGAAAACATTTTGATGGACATAAAAACCAGTGACAAACATGTATATCCCAGAAAAGTAAAGGAAATTATGAACAAATGACCTTTGAGGAGTAACCATATCAAAAATGGAGTGAAAGAGGGAGAACCCGAAGAAAGAAAATTGGGTTCGAGATTTCCCCTTACCTTGTACTCAAATGCCTCCTTATATTTAATGTCCTATATAATGACATTATATTCATTATTTAGAAATTATATAACCTTTTATAAATTAATAGGGTTCATTCGGGTTTCATTATTTCAAATTATGTTCCTTTGGATGACTTATAGAGTTTAAAAACATTCTTCGGGTATGTTCGTTTTTATTGTTTTCTTGAGCGGTCCACTTGTATTCTTAAATTGATGTTTGGGTAGATCATGGGTAAACATCCAGAACTGATATTACATGTATTTAATGATATTACATAAGCATGAATGATTTTTTAATGGGTTATATTAGATCAATGTGGACGAATCATTAGATAAGAATTAAATGAAGATTATTTGGTTTAATTTGTGCGGTTTTTGGATCACAACGAACTCGTTTTAACATTTAACTTAGTAATATGGCCATAGGTTATTTCCAGAACTTAAAATAGAACATAATACATATAAAATATTCTGGTTCAACCATAAAAATGGTTTCATGACCAGATTTTAAGGTAGAAATGGAAGAAGAGAGCATGTTGTTTTTGAAGGTGATAAATTATCACCACATGAACAACGTTCTCTTCAATAAAATAAAAGGAAGAGGGAAAGGGTGTGGGGTGATATAATATACCATTATAATCATAAGATTACAGTATATGTATATTAATTGAGTTAAAAAACAGTTTTGATGAATATAGGTAGGGAGAGATCCAGAAATGAACATGAACTTGAAAGGAAATTAAAGGAGAAGAGAGAGGGAAATTACCTTTAGAATCCTTCTCTTGAGATCCTCTTTAAGGAAGTGAGGCGTGGTCTTTTGATGAGACCAGGAGCTCTTGGACGTGGGGGAGAGGCTATGGAAGGTGTTTGGGCAGAATTTAGAGAAGTCTTGGAGCTTGAGAGGTGTGAGGAAAAGAGGGAGTGAAGGGTGGCTTTTACAGTGGAGGGGAGAGGGGTTTCCTTAATATAAAATTGATTAGTTTATTAATTTCACCAAAGGAAAGGAATAGTGAGTCTTGGATGACCAATAATAGTAATTTTATAATTTAATCCCGAACCAAGTGGGCTTAAATCAGTAGAACATCATCGATGACTCAATTAATACATTATTTAGCTTTTATTGTGAATTATCGGATTCCACTATTCATCAAAAATTCAATTATCTCAGAAAAATCCAAAAAATTTACCCCAACCATTTTTTGACGTGTAGAATTCAAAAATGAAGTCCATTTTCCAAAAATAATTTTCTAAATATTATTAATTTAATATTTAAATAAAATCATAATTTACTTTATAAACATTTTTTAAGATTAAAACTGATTTTATAGTTCTTTCAAAAATTACGTAGGGTCTTATAAAATTATCTAAAAACTATTAGAAATAGATTCAATACTTTATGAATACATTCCAGGGGAATAAATATTCTTTTAAATTAATTAATTATAATTAATTATTTATGACTTATAAAATACCAAAAACGTTTACTAAGGTCAAATTATCACTTCCTATGATGTCTAAATTTTATTTTATTATTCATAGGTAATGTTACTCTTATTTACTATTCATAAGGCTCATATTACTATTCATAAGGGTAGGTTACTATTCACCAAACATTATTTTTGTTTCATTATACTCCAAAAACTATATTGAACACAACCGTGTATGTCAGATTTTTAAAATTCCAAACATAGGGGTGACAAAATTATGTTTAAAGGTCCCTTATCACTTCCTAGATAATTATTGTTGGTTTTTTATGACATATATATATGAAGAGAATTTTATATTGAAAAACTTTGGGTCGTTACATTCTTCCCCCTTAAAAATTTCGCCCCCGAAATATCACTTCACACAAACAGGTGACGGTACTTCTCCTTCATTACCTCACCTCGTTCCAACAATTTTCTAAAATAGAAAAGGATAGAACAAAACATAACAAAAAAAGTCATGAATAACTTATTTATCTAAACAATTTATACCAAAAACATAACATAAGGGATCCATAGTTGCTTATTTGTACATAGTCTCATACTAGAGGTTTTCTCTAGGGTTCACTAATCCTAATCCCCAAATTAACTAATCCTTTCCTCTGATACCAACTATAGTGACCCGGCCTTTTATTAAATTACTATTAAATCATTTTAAAGATAAACAACATAATAGTATTACACCTGGAGGATCCAGAGGTTTAGTGTCTTGGGAAAACTAGGACCATGCATGAAAAATACAACATCAACCATAAACATTTATTTAACTTCTTCTTCACTGGATTCTTAGTGGCACTTGTCCTCTCCTTAGTACATGTAACCACCTGAGGATATACATCAAAAGGGGTGAGCTAGAAGCCCATTAAGAGGATAGATAAGAACAATATATCATGGGGTGAGCATAATCATGACATATCCAAAGAATCATGAACATGAGAGGAGCATAAATAATAGACTTGAAATGTGGCAATGCATAAAAATGAAACATCATGTCTTAGTGGTTAACTACCACACATACTTGTGAACAAAGATAGCATCATGTTCACACATAATTTCACATTTACTCATGAGATTCATCACATTACCCAATGAATTGGAGCGCTATATAATTCCGAGCGCACCCGTCACATTTAAACATTCATATTGTGATATATAATTCCGGGTGCACCCGTCACATCATAACATTATCATTATCATGATTGCCACATAGAACACATATCAAACATGTACATAAATAACCCATGTAATGTAATGGGTTTCATCTCATAATAACACATTCATAAGCTTTGGGTTCCCAAAATAAAGAGGGAACAACATACTTGATAAAGAACCATCAACCTTGAATGAGAGGTAAAATGTGAGATCTTGAAAAAAGAGTTCTTTTGGAAAACATTTTGATGGACATAGAAACCAGTGAAAAACATGTATATCCCAGAAAATTAAAGGAAATTATGAACAAATGATCTTTGAGGAGTAACCATATCAAAAATGGAGTGAAAGAGGAAGAACCCGAAGGAAGAAAATTGGGTTCGAGATTTCCCCTTACATTGTACTCAAATGCCTCCTTATATTTAATTTCCTGTATAATGAAATTAATTCATTAATTAGAAATTCAATAACCTTTTATACATTAATAGGGTTCATTCGGGTTTCATTATTTCAAATTATGTTCTTTTGTATGACTTATAGAGTTTAAAAACATTGTTCGGGTATGTTCGTTTTTATGGTTTTCTTGAGCGATCCACTTGTATTCTTAAATTGATGTTTGGGTAGATCATGGGTAAACATCCAGAACTGATATAACATGTAATTAATGATATTAGAGAAGCTTGAATGATTTTGTAATTGGTTATATTAGATCAATGTGGATGAATCATTAGATAGGAAGTAAATGAAGATTATTTGGTTTAATTTGTGCGGTTTTTGGATCACAACGAACTCGTTTTAACATTTAACTTCGTAATATGGCCATAGGATATTTCCAGAACTTCAAATAGAACATAATAAATATAAAATATTCTGGTTAAACCATAAAAATGGTTTCATGACCATATTTTAAGGTAGAAATGGAAGAAGAGAGCATGTTGTTTTTGAAGGTGATAAATTATCACCACATGAACAACGTTCTCTTTAATAAAATAAAAGGAAGAGGGAAAGGGTGTGGGGTGATATAATATACCATTAGAATCATAAGATTAAATTATATGTATATTAATGGAGTTAAAAAACAGTTTGGATGAAGATAGGTAGGGAGAGATCAAGAAATGAACATGAACTTGAAAGGAAATTAAAGGAGAAGAGAGTGGGAAATTACCTTTATAATCCTTCTATTGAGATCCTCGTTAAGGAAGTGAGGCTTGGTCTTTTGATGAGAGCAGGAGCTATTGGACGTGGGGGGGAAGCTATGGAAGGTGTTTGGGCAGAATTTAGAGAAGGCTTGGAGCTTGAGAGGTGTGAGGAAAAGAGGGAGTGAAGGGTGGCTTTTATAGTGGAGGGGAAAGGGGTTTCCTTAATATAGAATTGATTAGTTTATTAATTTAACCAAAGGAAAGGAATAGTGAGTCTTGGATGACCAATAATAGTAATTTTATAATGTAATCCCGAACCAAGTGGGCTTACATCAGCAGAACATCATCGATGACTCAATTAATACATTATTTAGCTTTTATTGTGAATTATCAGATTCCACTATTCATCAAAAATTCAGGTATCTCCGAAAAATCCCAAAAATTTACCCCAACCATTTTTTGACGTGTAGAATCCAAAAATTAAGTCCATTTTCCAAAAATAATTTTCTAAATATTATTAATTTAATATTTAAATAAAATCATAATTTACTTTAAAAACATTTTTTAAGATTAAAACTGATTTTATAGTTCTTTCAAAAATTACATAGGGTCTTATAAAATTATCTAAAAACTATTATAAATTGATTCAATACTTTTTGAATACATTCCAGGGGAGTAAATATTCTTTTAAATTAATTAATTCATTATAATTAATTATTTATGACTTATAAAATACCAAAAATGTTTACTAAGGTCAAATTATCACTTCCTATGATGTCTATATTTTATTTTATTATTCATAGGTAATGTTACTATTATTTAATATTCATAAGGGTCATATTACTATTCATAAGGGTAGGTTACTATTCATAAGTGTAGGTTACTAATCATCAAAAATTATTTTTGTTTCATTAGACTCCAAAAACTTTCTTGAACACAACCGTGTATGTCCTATTTTTAAAATTCCAAACATAGGGGTGACAAAATTATGTTTAAAGGTCACTTATCACTTCGTAGTCCATTATTTTGTGTTTTTATGACATAGATATAAGAAGGGAATTTTCTATTGAAAAACTTTGGGTCGTTACATAATATTTTTATCCAAATAAAAAAATACATAAGAGAAACATAGAAATCACCAGAAGTTGTGGATTATTTAGTTCTATTTTTAGAAGTTGATTAGTTTTTATTTTTCAATGAAAGCCTGATAATTAATGCAATATTCCCATAAATCATCAAAATGAATGTGTCTATGAAAAAATTTATTTTAGTAAGAGTAATGAGTAAAAATTAAATAAAATAATCAAGAAAAATAGTATATAAATGAGATGATATGAAATAATTTATTTCCTGTAAATCCTCCTTCAATCAGGTGAAGCTGATCACATTTATTAACACAAATTAGATTAAAAACAGATTCATAAGAAAGTATAATTTTTGAAGAAAGATGAAAAATAACCAAAGATACAATCCCATGAAGTAGGAATATTATTTCATAGATGAAGAAATAAATACACCTAGGAGAGAGTCTCATAATGTAATAATATCTTCATAGTCAAAACCATCTTGAAATATTAGGCATGTTATGTTGGACATTCATGTGAAGTAGCCAGGCCTAGAATGAAAGCTGAAATAGTGGGAAACCCTCTTCCTTCTCCTTAGCATTCCAAAAATTATGTGTGCAGCCATGATGAACTCTAATTTTTGTTGTGATGATATATATACAACACTAGATCATTATCAAGGTAAGATATAATTGAGAACACATCACTAGGCCAACATTACATAAATCCAACTTCTTATAGTGATAGTGACCAATCATCATTAATATCAATAGTTTTTCATAACAAAATCAAATTTCACGAGACCTACATGAAATGACTAGTAGAATTTTCAATGGTCCATCTGGCCTCGCTCCTTCCGTCCTTCAAACTACATGCACTGCCACCTTGAGAACCTCTTGCAGTATGAAAAACCACCATAGCAAAACACTAAACAAATGCCTACACATTGACCATACCCATATTATTGAAACACCAAAATTACTATACCCAGTATTAGAAATATGTCCAACCAACATAGCTATTAGCTTTTTAATCACAAATGATAGACCCCCATAATATCACCTCTTTCTAATTTCAGCTACTGTGTGAAATAAACAAGGGTGACACTGAATCATGTTCCACAATAAAACCTCCAATTTTTGGAGAATAACATCATGGTTATGAAAATATAGGTGTCTTGATCCTTGACCTCCCTATATCATTTCAATTATTTATCAATGGGTAATTTATATAGACTTTACTTTGGATGGTAGTAGATGAAGCTCTCCAATTCATGTTATGTAGACTTTCTCTATAAGAACAGATTCACCCCCACAAATGTGACAATACTATGAGTTTTTTGAAAATCCTTTTTACGATAAAAAGATGACTCAACCCTTGACACAAGTAATTTTTGGAGATTACTCTTTAATTTTTTTTGGAAACAATACACTAATTAAATGATTTTGTTGTTGCACACAAACAAAATTCCATTAATTCTTGTTGAATTCTTTTAGGAGAATCTCAATTTATCAGAAGAATTTAAGTTTCTGAGAATTGTTAGAAACCATTTTCCCATCAAATTAGAACTCCATTTTATATGCATGGAAGGACTCATATTGATAAGGCATCATATCCCCTTCCAATTTGGTTGATACCTTTCTAGAAAATACATGTATTTTCCAAATTTATTCTTATCCATCAACCAAATCAAATTATGGACTAGATCACACCTATTAGAGACCAAACATATTTTATAGAGAATAAACATGTTCATTACAACACATTTTATAATGTTAGATTCTAATAAATCATTTCCTTTATAAAAAACATAAAACAAAACAAATTTAATATTTTATAAATATCAAAATCCATCAATCCCCCTCCATTTTAAAATATTTAAAAACACATTTTGAAAATCAAAAATCTTACCCTCTTGTTAATAACGTTCATAAATAAATGTATATTTAAATTATAACCTCTTTATAGTAGATAAATTAATTTTTAATAGAGAAACAAGTGAACACATCCTTTAACATGTACCTTTTTTTATGAACAGGATTCATCCTTTGGATAGTGGGTGTCCTAGAACCCACTTTTATATGCACATTGATTACCACTACATACATATAGTTTTATATATATACATGGGTTTATAATAACATAATATCATTGATACTTCTGTGTAAACTATATTTTTGGTAATGTCCTTATACTACATGTCGTATCAAAGGGTTATAGTAGTTCCCATACTATAATGAAAACCTATAAATAATGTGAAATTAATATTAATGTTTTGTACTATGGTCTAGATACATCATATTGACATGAAACAGATGACGTTTGACTATCATGCCTCGAGGGCTCATAAGAATTGGGACTTATTCTGATGAAATTCAAACATGGTGATCTAAAGTAGTTGAGATCAAGAGGACAACCCTAGTAATAAGAACACCGCGTGTTTTGGGTGTCATTAGTTATTCTTATCTACAGACATGTGTATTAGTCTCATTACCTGAGATAATTATCAATGTTTTTCATTTTATCATGTTCTTTAATGTAAGGTAAAAACCATGACAATGAAGTCATGGATTGGTAGCTTGTGTTGGGTGGGAAATTGTTGTTATGAAGTTGGTTGAATGATCAAGATAGACTGTTTCAATTCTGAGGTATGGAAATGATATCTCGGGCGAGGATGATTAGGATGGTAGTAAAGTAATAAATCAAAGGTCATGGTTGTTGAAGGTAAATCAGTCTAGAAAGATCAACAAATATTATAATAAAACAAGATTATGACATATGTTTTCATCCGAATTTATCAAATATCGTATGAAAAAGAGATTATATTATATATTGTGTGTTCGTAGGTTGGTTTTCGCAACTATGATTATTCCTTGTCTCTTTAGGGGTCTTGATGGGTTTCTAGACTATTCTCTTGGTTTGTGAATACTATTCACTGTAATCAATATAAGTGTATAGAGGGTCAAACACAATAGCGCATTTGAGAATCTGCCTTATTCTGGTGAATATGAATATAGAAAATGGTGGGACCCTATCATGACATGTCCCATAGGTCCCAGGTCGTGACTACCCCAAGCCCCAATCCTATAGGCCAGGGGCTGGTGACTAGTACTGAATGGGCATATTCCAATAAGGGAAGTCATTTTCCTTTAAACTCATACACACACACAAATCTCAAATTGTGGTATGTAAACACGAAGTGAACCACAACTGTCACTGAGACAGCTATAGATAGTACAATAATAACTAAAAGTACAATGGGGCCAAAATTAGAGCCCAAAACCACAAAGGAAAGTACAAATACCATGGTCCTTATACTCTAGACACCACCTGAAGGGGGAGGTGCAGGGGTAGATGCATGTAGCTTTAGAAGAATGCTCATTGAAAACAAATCCTTGAGAACCACATGGTCCTTGACCACCAAGGTCTTCGTTGAAGCATATGATTATCCCATCACCCTGAGCACCACCTGGTCTTAGACTACCAAGGTCTCCGTCGAATCGTCGATCACCTGCACGGGACACGACACGTGCGAGTGTAGCCCATTCAGGGGTGAGTAACCAAAAACTCAGTAGGTACACCAAACGATAAAAGAAATAACATAAAAGAATGTATGGAAAAGGTATTGATAGCTCACGTTGGTATTATATAAGGTATGTAAAGAAATACTATCAGTCGTAAAACTAAGCACCTTGAACTGCTGAGGTACTCATCCCTGATGAGTACCGTGGGTGTTTTTGGGCACACATATATGGTCCCCACTGTGGGCCTTGTGGTTTGAACATATTAAATTCCCACTTAGGCCATCATACCGAGGTACTCATCCCTGATGAGTACCGTGGGTCTGCCAGGTCACACATAGTGTCTCCCCACCGTGGAATTTTCGGGTCACATAGAGCCACTTCCCAGTTATGCCATCATATCTGATCCACACAGCTTCTCTTATAGTTGATCCACATAGGGTCGCTTTTCAACAGTCTTCATGTCTCAGCCCGTCACAGGATTCCCTCATGTAGTGCACTTGATTCCCAGAGTTCCACTCCTCAAGGAATTTTCCCTATTTCAACTTTCGTTAAAGCCTCATTGGGGAATTCCAAAAGAACAGACTCATTTGGAGGGTAATAATTATACAAATGACTAATCAACTGGATACCTGGTATGAAATATATTGACATTTTAGTATACAAGGATCGGTTGTGTTTGGGCTCGGCCTGACATGGTTAGACCTACCCGACCATCCTGACTAACCCGGCCCGGGGCACTACATGCCATGGCCAAGTTCGACTGACCTGACCAGACCCGGTTCGGGTCTGGGCTGGCCATGTCCATCTTGTCCAGTGGGCCAGGCCCATTCAGCATTGGTGGACCCAGCCCGGTTGGGTCGTGGATCCAGTCCGTTGGGTCGCACAACAACCCGATTCCTTCCTTCTCGGCCCACAAAAGGCAGGTCAGTTCTCTCCCATCCTAGGCAGCCCAGTGACCCAATTTTATCCCATCAGACTAACCCCCAAAAGAAGGCCGACTTAATTCAATCTAGGCCCCTAGGAGGCCCAGTTCGCACCCCGCCAATCTGAATGACACCAGGAATCTAGTTCAGTGCCACACACCTAGATAATACCACCTCACCTTGGTCCCACATATAGTCCCCATTAGACCATGTTCCAGCTGGTCATCATGGACCGCACGACCCTGTCCACCCACCGACGCGGTCGGGTGGCCGCATACCTATCCCCCAGTATCCGGCCTGTAGTCACTATCTCCTTCTTCATTGTCAATGACCGAGATGGTCGTAGAAACTACCTCGGTGTTCTACCACCACTCGTGGCCTTTTCCACAAGCCACCATCGCTGGTCGCCGGTGGTGGCTTCCATGGACCACTAGGTCCGCTCTGATGGTCCATTCTGTGAATTGGCTTCACCTAAGGTTCCTTGTGTCACAGTCATCCCTGCTATGGCCTTAGTACCACCTTGCTGTCAAATCATAAGTCTGGTCATGAACATCACAAGAATTCTCAAAGAATGAGGAATCGGGGCATTGTTAATTTCATCATGATTCCTCCACATTAGATGTTTTGAAACACATGAAGGAGAAATTTAGTTTCTTTCAATAAAAATAAATGATCCTGAAGTAACACCCAAATAAAAACAATACTCCTGCAAGATTATTAATGCACAGATCAATTTTTTCAAGGGTTGTTCATTTTTCATTGGTTTTATAATGAATAACGATCAATAAAAACAAAAATTAACCCCTACCAAGAGAAGGATTTATCAGAGGTAATCTCGTTTCTGATGGTGATTCATATATGGGGTTTGGCATTCATCACTATTTGGTCCCAAACCCATTATTTGAAGGAATTTTTGTTGCTAGTGATTCATCATAATTAATCATTGGAATGTATTCCTCACATTTTATTCTTCTGAGGAATTTCAAAATTTCCCTATGTTTCTCCAACCTGTTATTCCATTAAAAGAGAAACGTGTCGTAGCATTTTTGTTATGTTTTGTCATCGCATCATTACACTATTTAATTTATGAAACAACTTTTCTTTTATGGTTCCTATAATGATTTATTACGCTATTTAATTTATAGAATGAAAGAGTCGTCTCATTTCTGTGTTGCTGTGAAACAATTTTTTATGAAAAAAATAATGTTTTTATGTTTATTTTCACTTTCTCAAAACGACTGAAAATTAAATTTTTTCATAGAACCACACGGGTCAATGTTAGGTCTATTACTAGTTAATGTCTCTATTCCAGAAAAAATGGTTCCCTCATATTTTCAATCTAGGAACCCATTTAGATGTTTCCAAAACTGTGCACGCATTCCATATTAATTCGCTTAAAATTTTTCAAAATTTATCATTCATCCTCGGCCAACGTCGGTCAAGGTTAAGCTCATCCCAAAGGAAAAACCTCCTCATGAGATCAACGGTACACTAATATTTCCAATATGAGTTACAATTTATTATTTATAACGATTTGAAAATAATATAGCTTTATTCCATTACTTTATTTACAGCCCAAAAACCACATTCCATTGTTGACTCATGCTAGACAATGTTATGATATTTCTAAGGAAATCATCCAATCACGTGCTCAAAAAAAGTTTCATATTTTAAATATGAGTCCCTGTTTTTTAGTTATAAATATTTGAAAAGTAATATAATTTTATTTAATTATTTTATTTAGTGTTATGCCATTTTGGGGTTTCTCACTAGAGGCCCGCACTAACTAAATCTATGTCGCACCTAGGGTATACCCGCCATTGTGAATGAAATGATTCCATTGTATATCTGATCTAGGCACCCATTTAAGAGTTATTTCACTTTTTTAGAAAAACTGGTCATGTGCGCTATTTAAAACAAAACATTTTTTGACAGATCATTCTAGGAATTATGCGCCTCAAAATTGCATGCCATCTTAGCACCTGGTCATGAAATAATCCTATTTAATTTTAAAAATAATTCATTTGATTTTTCGGTATTATATTACTCATCCCTTTAGGAATTTATCACCTCAGAATCTAAAACAAAGGGCTAATAAAAAAAAGGAGGTACTGAGCATGAATCTGATCCTCTGAATTCCATCTGCAATCATTGGGATTATTTTGCATCTAACAAACATGCACCAAAGGAATCAAACATCCAAAAAGGATCCTGTCATATTGATCCTATATCTCCATCGGGTACTCTTCGAATGTTGCCTTGTAATCAGTTACTAGCTCACCCTATTCAATGACGTACAATGGATCATCCACATACCTCTTTATCTGTGAAACATGGAAAACATCATTAACCAGGTGCATCTTTGGGGGAAGATCTAGGTCATATGCAACCTCACCAACTCTGCTCAGAATCTGGAATGGGTCGATGATCCATGGAGATAATTTTTCGCCCCTACCAAATCTATGAAATCCACTTCGGGGTGAGACCCAAAAGAATACAATGTCTCCCTCATAAAACCCCAAAATCCACCATCTCCAATCAACTTAAGATTTATTCTTGATATTTGATGTTCTCATCATCTCCTGGAGGTCCTACACGTTCTCAGTGGTTGCTCACACCAACTCTGGACCCATGAGTGTTGACTACCCTATTACTGCCCATCATAGAGGTGATTTTCAGGGCATCCCATACAAATACTCAAATGGTACCATAAGAATGGTGGAGTGATACCTTTTGTTGTATGAAAACTCCACTAGTGGTGGGTGGTCCTTCTAAAAATGACCAAAATGAGAACAGAAGCAAGAAGCATGTCCTTTAGGGCTTGTATGGTCTGCTCCGTCTGACCATCAGTCTATGGGTGAAAGGCTGTGCTCAAGTGCAGCTGATTCATGAAAACCTCCTATAATCCCTTCCACAACTGGGATGTATAGCATGAATAATGATCTGAGACTATTGTAAATGGGACTCCATGGAGTCGAACTATCTCATGCACAAAGAGGTGTCACATTCTCTCTACTGAACTATATTATTGAATGTGTAGAAAGTGGGATGACCTGGTGAGTCGGTCTACGATCACCTATATGGTATCATTTAACCTGGTCCTCTGTGGTAATATTATAATGAATTCCATCGATATCCTATCCCACTTCCACCAATGTACCACGAGGGGTTGTGTCAAACCTGCTGGAACCTGGTTCTCACCCTTAACATGCTGACAAGTGAGGTATTTCAAGGAAAACTCTTCCACTACCTTCTTCAACACAGCCCAACAATAGTGATGTTTTAGGTCTTGGTACATCTTCTCCACACCTGGATTTATGGAAAAAAGGGATGTATGGAAATCCATCAACAATTCCATCCAAAATTCTACTGTGACTATGGTGCATCCCCTAAAAATAATGATATGATCCCCACCTTTTTGAATATATATATAGGGCATGCCCTATGGACATTTGGGCACATGTATTCTCGTAGCCGGCATCCCCGAGTTGCACCTCCATGCCTCGTTATAAGAGTGTAGGTCAACTACCATCGATTGTAGAAAAGATATCTACTCTTTTTAAATGATGTATATCTGAAGCAAGGCCGAATTCTCTAAACCTCATTCCATAGCTGTGAACTCAATCTCCTACTGAGATGATATTCCACTACGTTACCCTTCACGGGAATATAGACTATCTCAAATTCATAGTCCTGGATGAACAATAGCCAATTCCATTGTCTCAAATTCAGTCTCTTTTGAGAATATATATACTTGATACTCTAGTTGTCAATGAAGATGATGAATCGTTCACCAATAAGGTTGTGTTTCCACACCTTCAGTGAAATGAATACTACATCTAACTCAAGATCCAGAGTTGGATAGTTCTTTTCATGATGTCTCGACTGTCGGGATCAATAAGAAGTCCCTACTTGCCCCTAAATCAGCACACAACCAAGACCGGTTCTTGATGTGTCACAGTACACCACATATTTGGCACCCTCCACTGGAAACATCAATATAGGAGCACTCATCAAGGTCTGCCTCAGCTACTGAAAGCTCTAATGGAATCCTTTTGTCCACATGCAGGTTTTTCAATTTTTCTTCAATGCTTTCATGTGCGCTCACAGTATGGAGAAGTCAGGTACAAACCTCCTATAACATCTAACCAAACACAGGAAACTCTGAACCTCATTATTTCTCTTCGGTGTCTCCCATGCAAGTATTGCCTCGATCTTTGTGCAACCCACTACAACTCCAGCCTCTAAGATGACATGTTCTAGAAAGTGGACCGTTTGTATCCAGAACACATACTTTGAGAGCTTCCCATATTTCTGGATCTCTCAGAGGGTGTCAATAACCATCCTTGTGTGTATCACGTTCTCCTACTCAGATTATGAATACACTAAGATTTTATCTATGAAGAACACTAAAAAACGGTCCAATTATAGATGAAATATCCTATTTATGAGTTTCATGAACACTTTTGGGGAGTTCTCCATGCCAAACGGTATCACTAAGTAATCATAGTAGTCATAGAGGCACCTGAATGACATCATTGAGATTTCCTTATCTCATACTCGAAGCCAGTGATAGCCTAATCATAGATCTACCTTTGAGAACAATCTCTCTCTCTTTAGCTGATCGAAGAGGTCAAAAATACTCAGTAGTGGATACTTGTTCTTCATGGTCACCTAGTTCAGGTGATGGAAGTTCATACTTAGTCTCAAGATTCTGACTACCTTATTGGAAACAAAACATTTGGGATAACCTTGGTGAAACACTGTGCCCCACGAACCCCTTCCTCTACAAGTCCTCTAAATGCACACTCAGCTCCCAGAGCTCTACGTGAGCCATCTGATATACATTTGTAGATATCAGTGTCATATTGGGGTACAGATCAATGCATAAATCTACCACTCTACAAGTATGTATTCTTGGAACATCCTCTTCAAATATGTCCTCATACTCATCTACTAATGTAGGGTACAAAAAACTCAAAATAACCACTGCTACATGGGTATGGATGGCCGCCTGTAGTTACCCCCCCATTTTTCCTCCATCTCCCCATTCCTAAGGAGGACCACATTCGGGTGGTGGTTCTAACATGCTAAATATTATACCACCTTCTGTTTCTCTCTCGACTCATCTTACTCATTTTATTCCATGCAGATTAATCTATTCGTGTCACTGTATCTGCCCTGGTGGCCCATCCACAATTTCACTGTTAGCATGATGGGCTGGACAATCTCTAGCAAGACATCCCCTGCTTTCTCTTGAAAATCATTACCACTTTCTAGGACAACAGTACTCCCCCTATGAGCCTTGAGCTATAGATCCCCTTTCTTGGGACCTCTTTTCAAAACATATCACATGTCCATGTCTCAGACACTAATGTTGGCTTCTCACATTCCCACTGCTAACATCCACTAGCAGTATCTGCTCAGCAAAAGGAATTTCAACCACAAAGTTTCTCTCTAGAAACCTGCATAAGAATAAATGCACATAGGAATAGAGCTAGATCAGATGTTCCTAAACACATCTTGCTGGGAGGTCTGATCCCTGATGCACTGGTCATATCATATTCATCGTGTACCTGGAATGGTTGGTATGCCTCGATGAATACTCAGCTACCAACATGTCTTCCTTCCAAATCTTTATATTCTCTTGGGAATGCATATCCCTTATATTTTATGGAATGGGACCCTTCACTGAGAAAAAAATCTATAGCTCTAAACACAAAAAAGTCACCTCATTATATGATTGGGTAATTTAAACCTCAAGCTAATACTTTTCCACCTATGAGTCATACTCAACATAGAACATGAAGGGTCTCTATCGCTGAGAATCATGTAAGGAACTAAGCCTACACAGGTCCTCTACCATTAGAGCCGTTAGTAACTGTGGACCAACAGAACAGCTGGGACACCTCCCGACGGTGCCATATCGGATAAATGTCCTTGTACCGAAGCCTTATCACTATGTGCACCATCCTCATGGAAATGCACTAGAATCCTGGCTGGCTGACTGCATGGAGGTATCATGAAGGAGATCCGGAAGAATCATGATTAATAGATTATACATGTTGAGTTGATTCGGACACAAAAAGATCATGAGAAATCCATTGAAGATGCATGCAACTCGTGTTTTCTTGTACTGAGTCAGAAAACATAATTCAGGGCCCTGTTTTATAGATAGGTCAGCCACCACACCAATAATGGACTCCATGGACTGAATGTCGAACTTGAAACACTTAGAACTATTTCCCCATAAACATTTATAGCATTTTTGTTCTTCTGGTAGAACCGACCACCTATGATACCACATTGGCACAACCCGTCCCCCACGGCATGTTCCATGACTAACCTAATCTCCCCTTCTATAGGCTAGGGGCAGGCGACGAGCTCTGAATAGGAATATACTCCAATAGGAAGGAATACTCCTTTTAAACATTAAACAAGCGCAAATCTCAAATTTTTGAAAGTAAACACAAAGTAAACTACAACGGTATATGATTCAACTACAGGGAGTACATTACAAAATGAAAGTACAAAGGGGTCAGAATACAAGACCAAAAAAAAGGAATGAATAACTTCTTGGGTCAATCCACTAGAGAACCCACCTAAAGGGGTAGCTGCAGGGTAGATTCATGTAGCCATTGAAGTATGCCCATCTGACCCATCTCAATAATCACCACATGGTACTAGACTAGCATTGTCTCTGCTAAAGTGTATGTCTTTCTCATCTCCCTAAGCACCACCTGGTCTCAGAGCACCAAGGTCTCCATCGATGAATCAATCACCTGCATGGGACATGACACATGTTGGAAAAGACCGCACAAGTTTGAGTAACACAATAATCATTAGGGACCCCGAACTACAAAGTATTGGTCACAAAAGAATGAATGCACACTGTACTTTTAGATCATAAAGGTATGAACTAATGAATTGAAAGAAAGATAATCAGTCCTAACACTGAACACCTTGGACTATTGGGCTACTCATCTCGGATGAGTACCACTGGTATGTTGGGTCACACAGAGCCACTCTCCACCGTGGGCCTACTGTGTCACATAGAGAAACTTCCCACTTAGGCCATCAAAATGAGGTACTAATCCCAGAGGAGTACAGTGGGTCTTTCAGGTCACATAGAGCCGCTCCCCACCGTGGACCTGTCAAGTCACACAAAGCCACTTCTAATATAGGCCATCATATCTGATCCAAATAGGTTCACTTATAACTTATCCACTCGGGTCCACTTGTCATCATTCTTCGTGTCTCACACAGCCGCTAGATTCCCTTATTTATTGCGGTTGATTCCTAAATAATCCACTCATCATGCCATTCATTAAATTTTAACATCCATTAAATCCTCATTAGATGATTCCAAAAGAACCTCCTCGTTGTGAGGGTCCCTACCCCACAAATAGATTATCAAATGGATGCTTAGTCTGAATGATATTGGTGTTTTAGTAAACAGGGGTCTGTTGTGTCCGTGCCTGGTTCGACAGACTCGACATGACCCGGGTCAGGTCTTGGCTAGTCTGGCTAGCCAGATCATTGTACCAGCCCCATTGGGCCTTGTTGGACCTATCCCGGTTTGGTTGTGGGTCCCGCCCCGCCAGGTCACCCAATGACCTGGTTCAATCTGTCCTGACCCGCAACAGGTGGGCCCGTTCTCTCCCACCTCGGGCTACCCAATGAGCCGGTTTTATCACACCAGACCGACCCGAAATTTTTTCCAACTTACTCTAGTACGAGATACTATGTGGCCTGGTTCGCACCCTGCCATCCTGGTCCACCACCGGTAGGCTGATCACCTTTAGCCCAGATGCCACCTGGAGTTCAGATAAGAGCCTCGAGACTGGCTAAACCGACAGCGCCTTGGTCATGGATGCAATCCCCACCAGACCGCATGCCAGTGGGTCATTGTGGCCCGCATGGTGCGGGCCACACCTTGATGTATTAGGGTGGACACGTCCCAGTCCGCTAGCCACCAGCCCACTATCGACAACTCATATTGCACCGCCTCATCACAAGTTGGAAGTGGATGGCACCTCGGCTGGTTGCCACCTGGTTGCGGCCGCTACTAGTCACCGGTGCACTGGTGATGCCTTTCGTGGACCATCGAGTCCACTCCGGTGGTCTGTACTGAAAATCATATGTGCCCCTGGGTTTCTTTGTGTGCGGTATTTCATTCTACGGCCTTGGTGTCACATTGCCTTCAAATCAGATGTCTAGTCACGAACATCACAAGAACGCCCAAGGAAATAAGAATCATGGATTTGTTTGTGCTGGCCTAATTCATTTACATTCGATTTTTTGAAACATGGGAAAGTGAAATTTATTTTCTATCTACAAAAATAAATGATCCCAAAGCCAAACCCCAATACAAACAATCCTACCACATGATTAACATCCCGCGAATCAACCTGTTCATGGGTTGGACCACGTTTGTTGGTTTTAGAAAGATGTATGAAAAATCAAAAAAAATTAACCCCTACCTGGAGAAGGCTTAATCGGAGGGAAACGTGTTGCCAATGGTGATCCGTCCATGGGGGTTGGCGTTCGTCACTCTCTGGTCTCGATCCCATTCTTTGAGGTCATTGTTGTTTCTAGAGATTCATCAGTGTTTGTCGTTAGAAAAGGTTACTCAGCATCGATCGTCAGATAAATTCCCAAATTTCCCTATGTTTCTCTAACCTGTTATTCCATGAAAAGAGAAACATGTCACAGTGTTTCGGTTATACTACACTATTACATCGTTCTGTTGTTTCATTTATGAAACAAAATTTCTGTTATGCTTTTCTTAAAGAGTTATTACACTGTTTGATTTATGGAATGAAATAGTCGGCTCATCGATGTGTTTCTCCGAAACAATATTTATTTGAATAAAAAAATATTGTTAAGTTTATTTTATTTCTCTTCGAAGACTAAAAATTAACTTTTTCCATTGACCAGAGTCAGTCATTATTATGTCCATTCATAGTCAATGTCATCATTCTGGATGCAAAGGTGCCCTCAAATTTTCAATCCAGGATACCATTTAGATGTTTTCAAAACCACGCACAGGAAACATTTTATTTTTTTTTAAAAAAGGTCAAAATAAATCATTCACATTCAACCCACGCCAGACGAGATTAAACTCTAGCTAAGGGAAACACTCACTCACAAGCACAAAAGTACTCTTTTATTATCAATCTCAGTTAACATTTAGTAGTTATATGGATTTGAAAATAATATAAATATATTAAATTATTTTATTTACGGCCAAAAACTACTTTCCACTATTGACCCACGCAAGCCAATGCTAGGCTCTACCTAAGGAAATCATACCCTCACGAGCTCAAGGATGTTATCATATTTTCAATCCAAGTCACCATTCATGATTTATAAGAATTTGAGAAATAAAATAATTTTATTTAATTATTATATTTATGATTATGTCACTTTCATGTTTTCTCACTAGAGGCCTACACCGACTAAACTTAAGTCGCACCTAGGGAGAACCTGCCATCCTGAATGCAAGGTACCCACACATTTTATATCCGGGAAACTATTTAATATTTATTCAATTTTTTTAGGAAATTTCCTCACAAGAGCTATTTAATACATAACATTTTTCAATGGATCCTTATCGAAACTGCGGACCTCATAATTTCCCACCGTCTCAGTGCCTGGTCTCGAAATAATCCCATTTAATTTGCAAAAAAAATCATGGAATGTCAGGTTATTAATAACCCACCATGGGTTCCTAGTGTTTTCCATGTATTATTGGTCCCTTATAAATAAATAAACTAATTATTATTCAGTTAAAGAGTAATTTTTTTGATTTTATTTATTAAATTTAGTTAAAAGTGTTTAATAAAATACAATGATTAATATTATACTAACACATATTATATTTATAATCATGGTTCATGTTATATTATTATGGATTTCAAGTCGAGTTAATGACTCAAATTTTATCTTGTAATATATGTAACATATATTACAAGTATGTGATAAAATATAAAAAATATTTACGACACATTTAGTTTGTCATAAATAATTATTTCATACTTATTTAGTAAACGTTAAATATACGGGGGTCAGGGAACCCTAATCAGGTATTTGGACAACCACTGTATAATTGTAGATATAATTTATTCACAGTGATAATTTCAAAAGATGGAATTGAGAGATTCTCTCTCCTCCCAAATCATAGAGAGATAATCTCTCAATCTGAGCAAAAGATCCCAAAATACCTTCGTGAATATAATGTCTGAGATCATGGAGACACTCATGCCGTAAAATAGATTTTTGGAGATCCATTCTAGAACCTATAATCAAATGAACTTTGTAAAAACATATTTGGGAATCATGTGTGGATGATCTAGAGGGTTTCGACGTCAGATCCTTTGAGTAATGGTCAGAGGTGACTTGTGATAGACGTGTACACTTCAAATCAAAATGAGGTACTCCTTATTTATATTTTTTGTGTTCCTATTAAAGGAAATGAAAAGTTCAGACCATACTAAGGCTCACATATTCAGAGATGATGACGTTTCATTGCTCTGGTGATGGTAATTGTTTAAATCTCCAAACCATAGATTCTGCTACGATCCCCTGTACCATCACATCCTACACAAGTTCGTTCTAATTACTTAGTTATTTATCTACTCTATGAAACCATTATGGTTATGTTTCACCAATATTTTCAAGAATAATTGACATCCAATGACATAATCGCATTACAATAAGACCACTCAGACATTCACATAGGTGAACTTGAAAAGTGTTTTCATGTTTCAATATTTGTTTGATTTCTTTATTCCATTAAGTTATTTAAACTAACCCTTATTTTCTCATAGTTACCAAAACACCATTTTCCTGGGATGTAATATACATTTAATGTTTTCTTCACACTGATGATACAATTTCCTACATTGAAATTTACATGTGAAGCTATCAAAATTTATGTTGAGGTCTCATCATTGAAGAAATTTTAAAAGGACTTTAAACCCACCCCTAAGGTAGTTATGTATACCAACTACCCTGAAAGTCCATTTGTTTATGGATACACGAAATTTTGGCTCAATCTAGAAATGTAAACAATAATGACACCATATTGTATCATCTATATAACATAGATACATTAGAGACCAATGTGTCTTTATTTTCCATTGTAAGTATTTATATAAGCCTTAGCCAATATAACTTGATTATCATAATTTATAACTACCCAAGATATAGACCTAGACAATAATGGGATACAGGATAAATGAGATCTGATAATTTTTCTTCTTTCACATTGCCTACAGAATCTATATTATCAAAATTCCATGTGGAGTATTCTATACAAGGTTTTTTATTTGATCCCCAAGTGATCAATCCACCTCCAAGTGTAAAAATAAAACCACTAGTAGAAGTGTGCTCCCAAATTTTTTTTGTCCATCTCACATTGGGAAAACCTTTGAATACCATTGGGTTTCTTCTATAACATACACATTAATCCATAGTTCCCTTTAGATACTTGAGTATTCTTTTAACCACATCTCATTATGAATTTCTCATATTACATATATACCTGCTCAAATATCCAACATCATATGAAATATCAAGTCTTATGCATGTCATGGAAAATAAGAGTCACCTGATAATCCTTACATATTCTAGTTGAAAAACATCCCTACTAGGATTTGGTAGCATACTACTCCCAAAAGCATATGGGGTAGACACTGATGAACAATTAAATTGTTCAAACCTGTTTAAGACCTTTTCAATATAATGATATAGAGATATAAGAATAAAAGTCTTATTCATAGAAATTTTTATTCAAAAAAATAAATTATATTCACTCGAGTATTTTATACTAATTTTTCTTGATATGATAAAATTAACCTCATTTACATGATTTATATTAGTCCCAAATACAAGCATGTAATCAAAAAATAAAAAAATAATTACAAAATGATTATGATAAAAACTACTGTAAACACATTTATCAACATGGTTAACTACAAACCCATTAGATAAAATAACTTCATTAAATTTCTAATTCCATTGTTTTGATGATTGGTTTAAACTGAATAAGGACTGTAACTATTTAAAAACTTTTTTTCTCACCATTTAATATGAATCATTCAGGATGTTCCATATATATTTTTATTTATCGTATTCACCTTCTAATAATGTTGTTTTAACCAATTTTTTTTTTAATTTATAAATTTCATATGAAATATAAAGAGTATATTATTTTAATAAAATATATCCTACGCACCATATAATAAGTATTGACATAATCAATTCCTTCATTTTGGGTAAATTCCACAGCTACCAATCCAGATTTATATTTTTCAATTCTACCAACGAAATTTCATTTTTTTTCTAAATCACCACTTAAAATCTATCACCTATTAAAATTGAGAAATAATAACAAATATCTAGGTATTTTTCCCAATTATATATTCCATATCATCATTTATGGATTCCATCCAAATTGATTCATCATAATATGACATAACCACATTCAATGATTTTGGGTCATGCATTATATTGTGAAAACCCATGGTTTGGGTTACAATACTATCATTAGTTCCTTCCAACAAGCACATTTAAAAATCAGTTCCATTGGTATTAGGCTCCCAAGGATGTTTAATTTATGAACAATATCGATAGTATCTTATTGAAAAACTCTTTTAATACATATTCATCTATTTTTACATGATAAGGTAAAGAGGTAAACATAGAATAATTAATGATAGAAACTATTGGTTCAATGATCGCATTAACAACTAATAAATAATTTGATTCCATAATCATGAATCTATAATAATTTCAATTCTTCACATATCCAATAAATATGTTATTAAAACCTTTTTACATAAATTTTACCTTTTAGGTTCAGGTCCTCTTACAATTATATGACAAACACAATCATTTAAATAATTCATGTCTGGTTTCCTATGATTCAATAATTCATACATAGTCACAACCTACCCTTTTTTTGGAACCCTATTTATGATGTGACATGCATTTAATAATTCCTATCCCAAAAATCCTTTTCAGGAGACCGGAGATTGAAATCATGTAACTAACTATTTCTATTAATGTTCTATTCGTTTTCCCAACTACACCATTTTATTGAGGTGTATAGGGAGATATCACTTAATGTATAATCCCAAGGGATTCTCACAATGAAGGGGTATTTTATTCAAATCCATGTTTGATTGGTGGCATTTTATTTTATGTACACAATTATTTTCAACATCATTTTTATATAATCTAAATTAATATATATTTTCATCCTTATCATGTAAAAGACATAAATAGAAAAATGTAGAATAATATTCAATAATATTTACAATGTTCATTTTAATACTTATGGAGGATGTTGCACAAAAATCACATATATCACTTTTTATTTATTCTAATATATTAATTTTCATTTCTATAGTTTGACATTTTTTCATAACTGTTTTATTTTTCATTCAAGTCACACATTTTGATAATTTTTATTAATTCTAAGTAATAATTCCATTTCTGACATTTCATTCATTTTCATTAAATTTATGTGACCTAAACAATTATGCCATAAATCATTCTCTAGAATGTATAAAGAAAATTATATGTATTTAATTTGAATAATCCAACTTAAAAGAAGCCATTTTCTACAATGTACCCACCATTGGAGATAACTAAATCATCTACCTCATATACAAACCTAAAGAGACTATTTTTCATAATACCGATGAAACTACGTTCCTATGAGAATTCGGAAAATACAAGACATCATTCAATGAGAGGATCTTTCTTGAGGTAAAATCATGATGAACAACCCTCTTCCCTTCTACATTTATGCATACAGAGTTCCCCAAGAAGAGAGATGTTCAACATTTAATTGATTTTATACTCTTAGAGTGATATTTGATATTTCACAGGTGTCATGTATCACCGGGATCGATACACTGATAAGAGTTATCCTAAACCACATTCTATATGAGGATCATTGAGAAAAATTAATCTTTAAATCGTTGTTTCCATTTTTCTTCATACAGAGACAGCAACGCTATTTGAAGTGTCTTAGGATGCCATATAAGAATCACTCTCATTTCCTATTCATTAATTATACCTTTCCATTTGAAGGAATGTTTAGATATTTTACATCATTTTAGTACTATTGAAACCCACCAAATGAGAATCAACAATTTCACTAAGGGAGAAATACATAAATATGGGTATTATATTCCCCACAATATAAAAGGAATGTAGAAGGTCACTGAGACCTATGGATCTCGAAAGCCTCTAAGAGACTTGTAATCATGTAACCATAATTAGGTCATTTGAAGAATCCACACTAAATGCATAGAATGAAGTGTATCCCATGGATACCCTTCTGACAAGTCCTCTTTCTCTTTTGATGGCAATCCAGATAACCAGGGGTCATACGATGGAAGCTGAACAAGCTCCCCTAAGCCGCATAGTTTTTTGTTAGAATGATCCTGATAAACCGTCCATAAATCCTTGGAAAATTGGATGAGGATATGAAAAAGGTGGAAACATCATACAATCACAAGGATCACATGATGCATCACAGATGGTAAGGGTTATAATTAGTAGAAATATCCATACAAACACACAATACCCATGAGCCATTGTAAAATAATGGAAATAAAGTGATCAAGGTAGTGACTCTCATGGTCTATGAAATATATGTGACATGACCCTGGTAGTTTTCATGATGCATAGAGACTCAAGATACATTTTCACCTCATCTTGCAAAAGTGGTTCATTTTATTAGCCTCACTATGTGAAAGGTGTCAGAATTTCCCAAGAAAACATACACTCCACTTTATATCCCTAAATAAAAATAGATGGGGTTTCCCCTAAAATTCGAAATCACCAAAAAAATTGAGAAAATTTCCCCAGGGACAATGATGAAAATTTGCACGACTCTTGAATATTGGAAAATAAAACCAAGTTAATAAAATATGAAGGATTTAGAAGCTTATCATGGTCTTAAAAAACATATGACGCACTAATGAAGTCAACAACATAATACCATGATACCCCCATATAAGTCACCCATGCCTTGTGTAATATCCCAAGAATGACATAGAGATCACACAAAGGCCTTATGATATGAACTTTGATCTCCTGAAGTCCCTTGGAAATGTCAATAAGAAAGTATGAAATTCCATTGGTGCCACTGCATTATTCCAAAAGTAATCATTAATTGGTGATAATCCCATAAATGAAATGTTGATGGAGGGAAACACAGTCACAAAAAATTATGTGATGTCCTCAGAGAAGTCTATTGTAGAGACTCACGAAGACACATGGCACCAGAACCCTTCACCGACTCTATCATGGATTTGATCTAGATACATCATGAAAATTGGTGAATGATCATGGTGGAGACGCATATTAATTTTCCACCCCAACATTAATTAATATGTCAGACACTGTGGTGGAAAGGTTATATTTTTCGCATCCAGTCGCATCGACACAACCAAGAACTAGTGTGGACATATTTATGTGGTTGATCTCATGAAAAAAAAGTGTTCTATCAGGTAATACACTACAAAATAGTCTGTCTGATCATGCGTTAGGCACAAATCATTTTTAATTATAATTAATAGATCACTTGAAGGACATCGAGAAGGAAGCATGAAAGACATACCACATGTCTGCTAGATCATGTGAGATATAAATAATATAACACTAAAAAAATATAAGGAACTCATGATATATTTCTATAAAAAAGACTACTAAATAGAGGAAATAAGAAAAAACATAATCACTAAACCATATTCTCCTCACATAATGTATCCTTGAAACATGAAAACACTATAAAAAGGCTCTCATATCATACAAAATGCCTTTGGTTTACCATTTTGATCATTCGAAACCCCCTAGACATGTCAAGGAATGTCATATGGAACCTCATAGGAATTCCACCTATATCTCACAAGACCCTTTGGCCTCATCATCATTTCATTGAAGTTAACATTATAAATATCTCTTGACTCATTTTTTGGGGAACGTTCAGGACAACTGAGTCCAACAGTGGCACCCATTCATGTCAAAAGGCTCTTGCGACATCCTCTATGAATTCCACTAAGTCTCTTGATTCCCACTAGTCATTTCATCCTGGACATGAGAGACCCTCTGATCCATGTCGCATTGAATCTCACCACACCCTCTATATGTGTCATCTGGCTCTCGTGATGGCAACCAAGTAGGTCACTTGGATCATGGGACACCCTATAAGGCAAGCCAGCTATATCATGCGATAGATTCCATGACAAGATATATGATTACAGAGATATCCTAGAGATACGTTATCCATGATCATCATAGAATCCATAGACATGCTATCCATAAATAATATGACCTTCATACATGATAATTGGACTATATGATTGAATTTTGGAATACCAAGAAAATTTTCTCAGATATATCTGCAAGAAAAAAACAGCATGTCAAGAGGAAAATCAGCACATATCAGGAAAACAAGCAGGCTATGTTTAGTAGGGAATCGCATGACATAATGATGTTATCTGTCCTTGGGGTGTAATCACCTATTAATAGGGAAATATAAGCATGTAATCCATGATAAAAAGAGAGCTTCAATAACGTTTTTTCCCATCAAATTCATGATATGTACGCCACCTTTCGAGGATCGAGCTTCATATTTATCATTCAGGATAATACTGACATATAAGTCCCACATCCTTATGAAATAACATTAATTACATGCCAACCCTTATTTATCACACTGATCATAGCTCATATGAAGTTAGGTTGTTGTAACTGTCATATAATATTCATCAAAAAACTTTAACAGGTAACCATGGAAACATCAACGTGTGATCCTCGACAAAAGAGAACTATGAGAACCCATATTCCTGACATAACTAGGATATCTAGGATTCCTTCCTAAGGATCATCTTTAATAAACATCTATGATGATGTAATCCCCATGCCTCTGACATTTCAACCATTAGGACCCAATCATTCCCATAGGCTAATCACTCAACCTCATCCCTCAGGGGATTAAAAACTCAATTGAACAACGATGACCCAAACTCCTACTATAATCCGGACATGTAGGATGCCGCCTAAATTCCTGAGATCTATATTAAACATAAAAATGACTATCCCAGTATAGAAGTCCCATATCTATACTCCATGAGGATAATCAACTCATTTACCTTGTTTCTCACACTGAGCATATCCCATGTAGGATTAGGGAGTTGTAGTGAACACCTCATTACCAAAAGGAATCTCCAATGTCTAGGGTAATCTCAATATGTAACTCATAATAACCATAATGATATAAACCATAAACCTGATGGTATCTACTCGAGGGTCAGTCCCAATGGAATAGTAGAACTATGATGTCTATAATTCCTAAAATAAATAGGATCGGTACGACGTCTTCTTGAGAATATATCTCAAATATTTTGTATATCAATACCCACACAAAATTCCTTTTAGAAAGGTGTTCAACATCATGGGATTAATAAACTACATGGGTTTTGATTCCTATAATAAGAAAGTTATGTAGGATGTCTCATTATGGCTGAATCACTTCCTCTTAATATTAACCACCTCCTTTCATGGAATTACTCTCTGAAACTTTTGATTACATGGATTCATCACATAACCCATTATTGGAGAATGATGAAGATCCTTTGATACAAACAGATGGATTCACTAGAGAGGCCCCGATATTTTTTAAATAAGATAGAATTTACCCATAATCATATTGTTAGGGTAACTGGTCCCGTATCGGGATTAGGTGGTGAATTATAGACATATATTAAATCTATAAGAGAGTCTTTGTGTAGGAAATAATACCCCCAAAAAAGTGCGATGAGCCTGATGTAACACCCCTAGATTTTATGAAAAATATTCTTTTAATTTCATTAATGTCTTGTGTTGTGTGCTACACCAAGATTACCTTGCGCTATACGCAACACTGTATTAGCTTGCAGTATACGCGACAGTATTTTTGGATCGTGTTACACACAATTTTGATAATATTTATTCTACACGACATTGAGTATATATATATATATATATGTATATTCAATGTATAAATGAAATATGGTTGGATTATGTTATACGAAACAACAGAGGATTCTTTCACAGCATGCAACCCTAACTTGTCTTGCATTACATGCAATCACGACCTTCCTCGATAGCGTGTGTTGTACGCAATACATGTTTTTACTAAACAATGATATATTATTATAATATTAATATGAAATAGCCGTTACTAATATTATTAACTAAATTTTGAATCTTATAACATTATTATTTGTCTTACACATTTTCTAAAACATGGTATAAGAACAAAATAAATTTTTCGGGTAAAATAAGTATTTTTAAAAAAATGCAGTTTTTCCGCATTTTGATGGCGCACCCACCTTAAATATAGTTTTTGACATTTTTATAAGTTCAATTTGACAAAAAAAATTCTTATTTGGAATCATGAAATAAAAATTTACTTTGGATAATTTTTTCATATTATTCTGGTAACTTTCATATTTTGATGACAAGTAAAAACATGCTATATTTTAATTAAAAACATCTTTTTTCATCACAATAATTTATATGGTTAAATTATAATATTGAATGGTTTTAAAGTATAAATATAATATATTTTTATCATTTAATATAATGTATTTTATTAGCATTAATTCTACCTTGAATCCATAGGATAAATCAATTCAATCTTTTGAAATGTTTTAAAGAAAAACCCGTTTTTTTCGACAACAAGATTAATTTTAATTTAATTTCTGCAACTTTTGTTTATTGAATTTGGAAAAATGGATTCCATATTTGGAATCGGTGGATCCAAATTATGTTAATAAGCTACTTTTTATTTTTGGGAATTATGAATAGTAACTACGGTAAATTTTATTTACCATAGTTAAAGGAAAATCGGTTAATTAAGGTTAAATATAATATTATAAAATTACACTAACACATGTAAAAATCTTATTGGATGACTAAAAGGCGACACATATCACCTATGGGTCGGATTATATTCATTTAATGGACTTTTATCCATGAAAATAATTTAATTATTATTAAAACCAAAGATTGTGACAACATGTCACTTTCTTAAATCTTATAAGTATAATAATTTTGATTTAGTGATAAACTTCATGAAACATTGAACATGAAGAGTCTCCAGAAAGCTAATACAAATTTCTACATCATAGGAATTTATTTTTAATTTTTAGGGATTAAATAATTATCATTTATTATGACACAAATATGATGCAGTAATTGTCTTATTAATGAAATATTGACATACTTGATGTTATAAATACCCAAATAAATGTAATTTAAGACTTTTTATGAATTAAAATAATTTTATAGGTTAATATGACATGTTAGTATTGATTTAAGTAACTTTTTCCTAAGTAATCATTCTGTTATGATTTTCACAAAAATCAATTACTAAATAGTGTCAAAATTGACATAAAATAGTTTTTAAAACAAATATTATATTATTAATTGTTATTTTATTCCTAAAAATCTATGGATCGGACAAATGACTTAGATAAGGTTATATATATTAATAATAAACAACTTGGGATTCGTTTGTCTTCTTATAGTAAGATTATTAACCTTATAGTATAAGAACACAAGAAGTCACGGTAAAAGTAAAATTATTTAACTTAATGTAAAATCTAAATGATAAGGATAAAATAGGAACATAAACTTGTCTAAATTCTATTGGATGAGTGGATTTAAAGCCATCCCCACCTTATATTAGAAATAAATCAATTTTGAGATATTTAAAACCTAACGTGACTTTATAATAAAATAATATTTTTAGTTTTTCCAATGGAGCCCCTCTCCTCCCTTATAAAAGGGCACCTCCTCCCTCTCCTCCTCACACCAATTTGAGCCTTCAAGCTCGGTCAAACCCTGCCCATTTCACTTCCACACTTCTCTAGAATTATCCTAGTGGTACTAGTCTTATTCAAAGACCAACCCTAGTGCCCTAATATGAGGTTATGAAGAGGCGCGTCAAAAATAGGAGGTTCAGACACTTACGAAGAAAATCGGACCTAAGGTAAGGGATAATTTTGCAAATCTCATTTTTATCCGAGATTTCTTATTCGTAAGTATTTACTAGGGATATATTTATCATCCATGTCCAAATTTTATACAAATGTTTTCATGAATGTTTAAAGTCCTTTTTACCCATTTTTGACTTTTACTACATGGTATGTAAGGAATCTTTCTTTTGTTTACGTTACGAGGTACTTTTTTGACTTTTCCGAAAAACAATATGAGAAGAATGTTTTTTAACTTATACGGCACGAACATATTTTTAAGGTTTTATAAAGCCTTATTTTCATGAAGCTTCCTCCAAAATATTTCATGATAAATTTCAAAATAAATCTATTTCTTTTAAAATTGCATGGCATTTTGTGAAAAGAAAATGATTTTCCAGAAGAAAGGATATCTTTCTCAAGAATTCATTTCAAGTGTTTTATCAAAACCATTGTCCATATAAGACGAAATTATTTCATATTGGTATGTTTCAAGTATAATGTCTCTATGATTTACATGCTTTCACTTGTCTTATGATGAAATATCCATTTGTTTTATATGGATTATGTGATGATGATATGATATGAAACCCATTTTATTCATTGGGTTATGGTGAATGTTTTAAGTTTATTTTGTGGAGCAAGTAAGAATTATTTCACTATGAGATGGGTGGGACCTATATCTCCCTCCAATGCATTGGGTAAAGATTTTATATGTCATGAGATAGACATGGCTGGAACGGCAGGTTAAACCGGTTCAGTAAAACAGTACTGAAACGAGGAGTGAACTCTGTTCAGAAATGGACTTTGTCAACTAATATAGTCTTGGCAATGAGTCTTGACTAATAAGAAATTATTCTCTATTATTATGTGTGTATTTCGTAGAGTTTCATGTTTTAAGTTATGATTATTGGGATTTCATTTCACTACTATGATTTATCCCATGTTATGAAATTATGCTCTCTTTTTCAGGTTAAGATTTCCAAAATGTTATGTTCTTATGAATATGATGTGATTGCTATTTCTTTTGTTTACCCTTACTGAGCATTTGAGCTCACCCTATTATGTTTTCTTTTTCCCATGATATAAAGAAAGGTTTTAGGTAAAAAAAGGGAAGATCTTTATGGGAGATGATGAAGATCTTTCACCACGATTAAAAGATTATATTCCGAGTATCCAAAGACACTAAACTATTATGATCCTTGTATGTGTGTTTTTATTATGTATTAAGTATTCTGAAAAAGTAATGTAATGTCCATGTACGTTAAGATTCGGGTCTCTACAGTTGGTATCAGAGGAAATGATTAGTCAAACATTGGAAACTAGGATGTGAGAACTTTAGTGAGATCCCTAGAGATATTTCTAAGGTATGTGTAGGGATGTCCCTAAGGTTAAGTATAAGTATAGGTTATAGTCCTAGAATTTCACTAACAATCTTAGAATTAAACCTAAGATGTTAGATATTGAAGGTACTCCCCCTTTATTATATTGTTTTCCCTTGCGTGATTTTTTCCTCTCACACAATTCTTTTTGGATTTTAGACGATGGCTGGAACCCGAAGGAACCGTGTTGATCAATGTAATGGACAATGCAATGATTGTCCTCCTGAACAAACAAATGTTATGGGAGATGGAGTGAAAAATCTTATTGCTATACTTACACAAGCTATGAATCATTCTGGACTTCCAAATTAGAAGAGAAGGGAACAATATTCTATTGAGTCCTTCATGAGGCAACGCCCACCTTCTCTCAGTGGGTCTTCTGATCCACTTGTTGTTGAACAATGGATCAGTACTAATGAAAAGATATTTTCAGTTCATCAATGTTCTGAACATGATAAAGTCATCTTAGCAGTTTATCGTTTGGAAGGTGATGCTGATCAATGGTGGAATCTTATCAATAATACGAGGCCAAGAGATGAAATTGAGTCAATGGAATGGGACGAGTTCAAGAACTTATTTTTAAATAAGTACTTCCCTCGTATTATTCTAACAAAGATGGAGAAGGAGTTTCTTGAACTAAAGGAAAAGGATGATGAATCTGTTGGTGTATACGAAGCGAATTTTACAAAGCTTGCAAGGTATGCATCTGGCTTTATCATCCAACCAGAAAGTAAAGTTGATCGATTCTTTAGTGGCTTAAAACCAAATCTTAGAAGGGAATTAGCTATAAGAGACTTCAGTAGCTAGGAAGAAATTGTGCGTTGTGCTATCAAGGTAGAAATGGAAGTTGGTGTTAATTATCCATCTCGTAGTTTTAACAAGAAACGAAAGATGGAGTTCAAGGAGAAATCTCATAATAATGGTGAAAAGAAGATGAATGTTTCCTTATGCTCAAAGTGTGGAAAGAACCATGGTGGATATTGTCTTAAAGGGGAAAGTAAATGTTTCAAATGTGAAAAGAAAGGTCATCAAGAATTTGAATGCCGAAATGATGGGATGAAGATGTCTAATGATGCAAACAAAGGAAGGGATACACAGAACGAACCTACTACACTTCAATGCTTCAAGTGCAGGGAAATGGGGCATTATGCTAATAAATTCTCTAATCCAAGGGTTAGTGATGATCGACATGAGAAACCACTTAAGGAAAAGGACAAAGGTAAGTCACATGCGATAACCATTGGAGATGTTGAATATGATAACGATGTGGTGGAATGCTTAAGTGTTTATGTAATGGGATTCCAAAATAATGTTGTATATAGTATCATGGAATATTGGAATATTTATGTATTGGTCTATTGTGGTTTTCAATAATTTTATGGTACCGGTAACCATGGAAAGTGATTGATATATTTTTGGAAAAAAGATGATATGTGCATAATGAAGGGAAAAGGAAAAAAAGAAATGGTTGATAGTATTCATGAGCTCATGATTGATATAAGGACTAAGTGATATCATGGTTTTAGTAAATATAATTTTTAGGATTTTGGTATGTGGAAAGTGTTAACTTTTAACTGCATGCATGTTTTCACTAAGGTTCAATGGTATACAAGAGAATACATGATTAAGGCCTTTGAATGTTTGGAATGTGACCAAAAAGACATATCTTATGATATATGGGGATCAACAATGGTATTAAATCTCTGGTAATCGTTTTCACAATATTATGAGAGTGGACTGCAGTATTATGGATAAGCCTAATGATTGGAATGGATTATGTTGGACATAATTTAGTATTGTTTAAGGATAGAAGTTTTTTCGATATTATTGATGGGATGTTATAGTAATATAGTTTTAGAAAAAGGAAAACCTGCAGGACGGGCGACAGCCCATCGCGTCGGACAAGGTCATGGGAATGGAACCCACAACCGAAGTGCAACTGGCCTTTATCTCCTACCACTGGCCTACAGGAAGTCCCTGTTTAGTATAAACTAGTTTTATTATATTAAGCAGTATGATATATGAAGTATAAGTCCATTTTAGGAACCATATATCATTAATCTCACAATAGATGGGCTTATGCATTTTTTGATAACTTTTCTAACCTTTTGTTTGAGACAGATGGAATGACCCATCATTCTATCACATGATCTGCTAACACATCATGAATGACAAATTCAACTTGATTTCTTTAAGAGATGAAGTATAAATTGTCCAAAGAAAGGCCAATAGTGAGACTGTACCGAAATCACGAAAGTATTTCTTCTAATTCCAATTTTATCAACATTAGGGAAACGATCTTGAAAACCAAAAATGTTGTCCTAGTGATCTTATATCTGATGAATCAGATGGTACCTTAGATCGTCACAAATTTATGGCTCTGTGATTGTTGGCTCTTCCATAGCAATGTTCTCTGCCACTCTCCATCAGAACCTGATGATTAGATTTTTCATCCATATCCATATTTTCACTTATGTTCTTCTACGTGGAAACCCATTGATTAGTTAATTTGGGTAACCGTTACATTTCATACTTTAGTTTTTAATGCCATGTTTTGGTTTTCCTTTTTATGATGTGGGTTTCTATTAAACAAACTGTCGAGTAGTAAACCATTTATAACCCCGACGAATTTCGAGGGAGAAATTCATTTTAAGGGGGGTAGAATTTAACAGCCCGAGATTTTATAAAAAATATTCTTTTAATTTCATTAATTTCTTGTGTTGTATGCTACACCAAGATTACCTTGCGCTATACGCAACACCGTATTATCTTGTAGTATATGCAACACTATTCTTGGACCGTGTTACACACAATTTTGAAAGTAGTTATTCTACGCAACATTGAGTATATATATATATATTCACGGTATAAATTAAATATGGTTGGATTTTGTTATACGAAACAACGAAATATTCTTGCATAGCACGCAACCCTGACTTGGCTTGCATTACACGCAATCGTGACCTTCCTTGATAGCGTGTGTTGTACGCAATACCGGGTTTTACTAAACAACGATATATTATTATAATATTATTATGAACTAGCCGTTATGAATAGTATTAACTAGATTTTTAATCTTATAACATTATTATTCGTCTTACACATTTTCTAAAACATGGTATAAGAGCAAAATAAATTTTTCGGGTAAAATCAGTATTTTTAAAAAAATGCCGTTTTGCCGCCTTTTGATGGCGCACCCACTTTAAATCTAGTTTTTGACATTTTTATAAGTTCAATTTGACAAAATAAAATTCTTTTTTGGAATCATGAAATAAAAATTTACTTTGGATAAATTTTTCATATTATTCTGGTAACATTCATATTTTGATGAAAATTAAAAACACGATATATTTTAATTAAAAACAACTTTTTTCATCACAATACATTATATGGTTAAATTATAATATTGAATTGTTTTAATGTATAAATAGAATATATTTTTACCATTTAATATAATTTATGTCATTAGCACTAATTCGACCTTGAATTCATATGATAAATCAATTAAATCTTTTGCAATGTTTTAAAGAAAAACCATTTTTCTTTCGACAACAAGATTAATTTTAATTTAATTTCTACAAATTTTGTGTATTGAATTTTGAAAAATAGATTCCATATTTGGAATCAGTGGATCCAAATTATTTTAATAAGATACTTTTTATTTTTGGGATTTATGAATAGTAACTATGGTAAATATTATATACCATAGTTAAAGGTAAATCAGGTAATTAAGGGTAAATATAATATTATAAAATTACCTTAACACATGTCAAAATCCTATTGGATGACTAAAAGTAGACCCATATCACCTAAGGGTCAGATTAGATTAATTTAATGGACTTTTTTCCATGAAAATAATCTAATTATTATTAAAACCAAAGAATGTGACAACATGTCACTTTCTTAAGTCTTATAAGTATATTAATTTTAATTTTGTGATAAACTTCATGAAACCTAAAACATGAATAGTCTCCAGAGATCTAATACAATTCTCTACATCATAGGAATTTATTTAGAATTTTTAGGGATTAAATAATTATCATTTATTATGACACAAAGATGATGCAGTAATTGTCTTCTTAATGAAATATTGACATACATTATGTTATAAATACCCAAAAATGTAATTTAAGACTTTTTATGAATTAAACTAATTTTATAGGTTAATATGACATGTTAGTATTGATTTAAGTAACTTTTTCCGAAGTAATCATTCTGTTATGATTTTCACAAAAATCAATTACTAAATAGTGTCAAAATTGACATAAAATAGTTTTTAAAACAAATATTATATTATTAATTGTTATTTTATTCCTAAAAATCTATGGTTCGGCCAAATGAATTAGATATGGTTATATATATTAATAATAAACAACTTGGGGTTCGTTTGTCTTCTAATAGTATGTTTATTAACCTTATAGTATAAGACCACAAGAAGACACGGTTAAAGTAAAATTATTTAACATAATGTAAAATCTAAATGAAAAGGATAAAATAGGAACATAAACTTGTTTAAATTCTATTGGATGAGAGGATTTCAACCCATCCCCACCTTATATTAGAAATAAATCAATTTGGAGCTATTTAAAACCTAACGTGACTTTATAATAAAATAATATTTTTAGTTTTTCCAAAGGAGCCCCTCTCCTCCCTTATAAAAGGGCACCTCCTCCCTCTCCTCCTCACACCAATTTGAGCCTTCAAGCTCGGTCAAACCCTGACCATTTCACTTCCCCACTTCCCTAGAATCATCATAGTGGTACTAGTCTTCTTCAAAGACCAACCCTATTGCCCTAAGATGAGTTTATGAAGAGGAGCGTCAAAAAGAGGAGGTTCGTACACTTACGAAGAAAATCGGACCTAAGGTAAGGGATAATTTTGCAAATCTCATTTTTATCCGAGATTTCTTATTCGTAAGTATTTACTGGGGTTATATTTATCATCCATGTCCAAAATTTATACAAATGTTTTAATGAATGTTTAAAGTCCTTTTTACCCATTTTTGACTTTTACTACATGGTATGTAAGGAATCTTTCTTTTGTTTACGTTACGAGGTAATTTTTTGACTTTTCCAAAAAACAATATGAGAAGAATGTTTTTTTAACTTATACGGCACGAACAGATTTTTAAGGTTTTATAAAGCCTTGTTTTCATGAAGCTTCCTCCAAAATATTTCATGAAAATTTTCAAAATAAATCTATTTCTTTTAAAATTGCATGGAATTTTGTGAAAAGAAAATGATTTTCAAGAAGATAGGATATCTTTCTCAAGAATTCATTTCAAGTGTTTCATCAAAACCATTTTCCATCTAAGACGAAATTATTTCATATTGGTATGTTTCAAATATAATGTCTCTATGATTTACATTCTTTCACTTTTCTTATGATGAAATATCCATTTGTTTTATATGGATTATGTGATGATGATATGATATGAAACCCATTTTATTCATTGGGTTATGGTGAATGTTTTAAGTTTATAATGTGGCACAAGTAAGAATTATTTCACTATGAGATGGGTGGGACCTATATCTCCCTCCAATGCATTGGGTAATGATTTTATATCTCATGAGATAGACATGGCTGGAACGGTAGGTTAAACCGGTTCAGTAAAACAATACTGAAACGAGGTGTGAACTCTGTTCAGAAATGGAATTTGTCAACTAATATAGTCTTGGAAATGAGTCTTGACTAATAAGAAATTATTCTCTATGATTATGTGTGTATTCCATAGAGTTTCATGTTTTATGTTATGATTATTGGGATTTCATTTCACTACTATGATTTATCCCATGTTATGAAATTATGCTCTCTTTTGCAGGTTAAGATTTCCAAAATGATATGTTCTTATGAATATGATGTGATTGATATTTCTTTTGTTTACCCTTACTGAGAATTTGAGCTCACCCTTTTATGTTTTCTTTTTCCCAGGATATAAAGAAAGGTTTTAGGTAAAAAAAGGGAAGATCTTTATGGGAGATGTTGAAGATCTTTCACCACGATTAGAAGATTATATTCCGAGTTTCCAAAGACACTAAACTATTATGATCCTTGTGTTTGTGTTTTTATTATGTATTAAGTATTCTGAAAAAGTAATGTAATGTCCATGTACGTTAAGATTCGGGTCTCTACAGTTGGTATCAGAGGAAAGGATTAGTCAAACTTTGGAAACTAGGATGCGAGAACTTTAGTGAGATCCCTAGAGATATTTCTAAGGTATGTCAAGGGATGTCCCTAAGGTTAAGTATATGTATAGGTTATAGTCCTAGAATTTCACTAACGATCTTAGAATTAAACCTAAGATGTTAGATATTGAAGGTACTCCCCCTTTATTATATTGTTTTCCCTAGCGTGATTTTTTCCTCTCACACTATTCTTTTTGGGTTTTAGACGATGGCTGGAACCCGAAGGAACCGTGTTGATCAATGTAATGGACAATGCAATGATTTTCCTCCTGAACAAGAAATGTTATGGGAGATGGAGTGAAAAATCTTATTGCTATACTTACACAAGCTATGAATCATTCTGGACTTCCAAATGAGCAGAGAAGGGAACAATATTCTATTGAGTCCTTCATGAGGCAACGCCCACCTTCTTTCAGTGGGTCTTCTGATCCACTTGTTGCTGAACAATGGATCAGTACTAATGAAAAGATATTTTCAGTTCATCAATGTTCTGAACATGATAAAGTCATCTTAGCAGTGTATCGTTTGGAAGGTGATGTTGATCAATGGTGGAATCTTATCAATAATACGAGGCCAAGATATGAAATTGAGTCAATGGAATGGGACGAGTTCAAGAACTTATTTTTAAATAAGTACTTACCTCGTATTATTCGAACAAATATGGAGAAGGAGTTTCATGAACTAAAGCAAAAGGATGACGAATCTGTTGGTGTATACGAAGCGAATTTTACAAGGCTTGCAAGGTATGCATCTGGCTTTATCATCCAACCTGAAAGTAAAGTTGATCGATTCTTTAGTGGCTTAAAACCAAATCTTAGAAGGGAATTAGCTATAAGAGACTTCAGTAGCTAGGAAGAAATTGTGCATTGTACTATCAAGGTAGAAATTAAAGTTGGTGTTAATTATCCATCTCATAGTTTTAACAAGAAATTAAAGATGGAGTTCAAGGAGAAATCTCATAATAATGGTGAAAAGAAGATGAATGTTTCCTTATGCTCAAAGTGTGGAAAGAACCATGGTGGATATTGTCTTAAAGGGACAATTAAATGTTTCAAATGTGGAAAGGAAGGTCATCGGGAATTTGAATGCCGAAATGATGGGAAGAAGATGTCTAATGATGCAAAAAAAGGAAGGGATACACAGAACGAACCTACTACACTTCAATGCTTCAAGTGCAGGGAAATGGGGCATTATGCTAATAAATTATCTAATCCAAGGGTTAGTGATGATCGACATGAGAAACCACTTATGGAAAAGGAAAAATGGAAGTCACATGCGATCACCATTGGAGATGTTGAATATGATAACGATGTGGTGGAATGATTAAGTGTATATGTAATGGGATTCCAAAATAATGTTGTATATAGTATCATGGAATATTGGAATATTTATGTATTGGTCTATTGTGGTTTTCAATAATTTTATGGTACCGGTAACCATGGAAAGTGATTGAGATATTTATGGAAAAAAGATGATATGTGCATAATGAAGGGATAAGGAAAAAATGAAATGGTTTATAGTATTCATGAGCTCATGATTGATATAAGGACTAAGTGATATCATGGTTTTAGTAAATAGAATTTTTAGGATTTTGGTATGTGGAAAGTGTTAACTTTTAACTGCATGCATGTTTTCACTAAGGTTCAATGGGTATTCAAGAGAATACATGATTAAGGCCTTTGAATGTTTGGAATGTGACCAAAAAGGCATATCTTATGATATATGGGGATCAAAAATGGTATTAAATCTCTGGTAATCGTTTTCACTATATTATGAGAGTGGACTGCAGTATTATGGATAAGCCTAAAGATTGGAATAGATTATGTTGGACATAAGTTAGTATTGTTTAAGGATAGAAGTTTTTTTCGATATTATTGATGGGATGTTATAGTAATATAGTTTTAGAAAAAGGAAAACCTGTAGGACGGGCGACAACCCATCGTGTCGGACAAGGTCGTGGGAATCGAACCCACAACCGAAGTGCAACTGGCCTTTATCTCCTACCACTGGCCTACAGGAAGTCCCTGTTTAGTAGAAACTAGTTTTATTATATTAAGCAGTATGATATATGAAGTTTAAGTCCATTTTAGGAACCATATATCATTAATCTCACAATAGATGGGCTTATGCCTTTTTTGATAACTTTTCTAAACTTTTGTTTGAGACAGATGGAATGACCCATCATTTTATCACATGATCTGCTAACACATCATGAATGACAAATTCAACTTGATTTCTTTAAGAGATGAAGTATAAATTGTCCAAAGAAAGACCAACGGTGAGACTATACCAAAATCACGAAAGTATTTCTTCTAATTCCAATTTCATCAACTTTAGGGAAACGATCTTGAAAACCAAAAATGTTGTCCTAGTGATCTTATATCTGATGAATCAGATGGTACCTTAGATCGTCACAAATTCATGGCTCTGTGATTTTTGGCTCTTCCATAGCAATGTTCTATGCCACTCTCCATCAGAACCTGATGATTAGATTTTTCTTCCATATCCATATTTTCACTTATGTTCTTCTTCGTGGAAACCCATTGATTAGTTAATTTGGGTAACCGTTACATTTCATACTTTAGTTTTTAATGCCATGTTTTGGTATTCCTTTTTATGATGTGGGTTTCTATTAAACAAACTGTCGAGTAGTAAACCATTTATAACCCCGACGAATTTCGAGGGAGAAATTCATTTTAATGGGGGTAGAATTTAATAGCCCGAGATTTTATAAAACATATTCTTTTAATTTCATTAATTTCTTGTGTTGTATGCTACACCAAGATTACCTTGCGCTATACGCAACACCGTATTAGCTTGCAGTATACGCAACACTATTCTTGGACCGTGTTACACACAATTTTGATAATAGTTATTCTACGCAACATTGAGTATATATATATATATATATTCAATGTATAAATTAAATATAGTTGGATTTTGTTATACGAAACAACGAACGATTCTTACATAGCACGCAACCCTGACTTGGCTTGCATTACACGCAATCACGACCTTCCTCGATAGCGTGTGTTGTACACAATACCGGGTTTTACTAAACAACGATATATTATTATAATATTATTATGAACTAGCCGTTATGAATAGTATTAACTAGAGTTTGAATCTTATAACATTATTATTCATCTTACACATTTTCTAAAACATGGTATAAGAGAAAAATAATTTTTTCGGGTAAAATAAGTATTTTAAAAAAAATGCAGTTTTGCCACCTTTTGATGGCGCACCCACTTTAAATCTAGTTTTTGACATTTTTATAAGTTAAATTTTACAAAATAAAATTCTTTTTTGGAATCATGAAAATAAAAATTTACTTTGGATAAATTTTTCATATTATTCTGGTAACATTCATATTTTGATGAAAAGTAAAAACACGCTATATTTTAATTAAAAACAACTTTTTTCATCACAATACATTATATGGTTAAATTATAATATTGAATGGTTTTAATTTATAAATAGAATATATTTTTATCATTTAATATAATTTATGTCATTAGCACTAATTCTACCTTGAATTCATATGATAAATCAATTCAATCTTTTGCAATGTTTTAAAGAAAAACTCTTTTTCTTTCGAGAACAAGATTAATTTTAATTTAATTTCTGCAAATTTTGTGTATTGAATTTCGAAAAATAGATTCCATATTTGGAATCAGTGGATCCAAATTATTTTAATAAGCTACTTTTTATTTTTGGGATTTATGAATAGTAACTATGGTAAATTTTATTTACCATAGTTAAAGGTAAATCAGGAAATTAAGGGTAAATATAATATTATAAAATTACCCTAACACATGTCAAAATCCTATTGGATGACTAAACATAGACCCATATCACCTAAGGGTCGGATTAGATTAATTTAATGGACTTTTTTCTATGAAAATAATCTAATTATTATTAAAACCAAAGAATGTGACAACATGTCACTTTCTTAAGTCTTATAAGTATATTAATTTTAATTTTGTGATAAACTTCATGAAACCGCAAACATGAATAGTCTCTAGAGAGCTAATATAATTCTCTACATCATAGGAATTTATTTATAATTTTTAGGGATTAAATAATTATCATTTATTATGACACAAAGATGATGCAGTAATTGTCTTATTAATGAAATATTGACATACATGATGTTATAAATACCCATATAAATGTAATTTAAGACTTTTTATGAATTAAACTAATTTTATAGGTTAATATGACATGTTAGTATTGATTTAAGTAACTTTTTCTGAAGTAATCATTCTGTTATGATTTTCACAAAAATAAATTACTAAATAGTGTCAAAATTGACATAAAATAGTTTTTAATTCAAATATTATATTATTAATTGTTATTTTATTCCTAAAAATCTATGGTTCGGCCAAATGGCTTAGATAAGGTTATATATATTAATAATAAACAACTTGTTGTCCGTTTTTCTTCTTATAGTAAGTTTATTAACCTTATAGTTTAAGAACACAAGAAGACACGGTAAAAGTAAAATTATTTAACTTAATGTTAAATCTAAATGATAAGGATAAAATAGGAACATAAACTTGTATAAATTCTATTGGATGAGAGGATTTAAACCCATACCCACCTTATATTAGAAATAAATCAATTTGGAGCTATTTAAAACCTAACGGTAATTTATAATAAAATAATATTTTTAGTTTTTCCAAAGGAGCCCCTCTCCTCCCTTATAAAAGGGCACCTCCTCCCTCTCCTCCTCACACGAATTTGAGCCTTCAAGCTCAGTCAAACCCTTCCCATTTCACTTCCCCACTTCTCTAGAATCATCATAGTGGTACTAGTATTCTTCAAAGACCAACCCTAGTGCCCTAAGATGAGGTTATGAAGAGGCGCGTCAAAAAGAGGAGGTTCGGACACTTACGAAGAAAATCGGACCTAAGGTAAAGGATAATTTTGCAAATCTCATTTTTATCCGATATTTCTTATTCGTAAGTATTTAATGGGGTTATATTTATCATCCATGTCCAAATTTTATACAAATGTTTTCATGAATTTTTAAAGTCCTTTTTACCCATTTTTGACTTTTACTACATAGTATGTAAGGAATCTTTCTTTTGTTTACGTTACGAGGTACTTTTTTGACTTTTCCGAAAAACAATATGAGAAGAATGTTTTTTTAACTTATATGGAACGAACAGATTTTTACGGTTTTTTAAAGCCTTATTTTCATTAATCTTACTCCAAAATATTTCATATCAATTTTCAAAATAAATCTATTTCTTTTAAAATTGCATTGCATTTTGTGAAAAGAAAATGATTTTCATGAAGAAAGGATATATTTCTCAAGAACTCATTTTAAGTGTTTTACCAAAACCATTTTCCATCTAAGACGAAATTATTTCATATTGGTATGTTTCAAATATAATGTCTATATGATTTACATGCTTTCACTTTTCTTATGTTGAAATATCCATTTGTTTTATATGGATTATGTGATGATGATATGATATGAAACCCATTTTATTCATTGGGTTATGGTGAATGTTTTAAGTTTATTTTGTGGCACATGTAAGAATTATTTCACTATGAGATGGGTGGGACCTATATCTCCCTCCAATGCATTGGGTAAATATTTTATATCTCCTGAGATAGACATGGCTGGAATGGCAGGTTAAACCCGTTCAGTAAAATAGTACTGAAACGAGGAGTGAACTCTGTTCAAAAATGGACTTTGTCAACTAATATAGTCTTGGCAATGAGTCTTGACTAATAAGAAATTATTCTCTATGATTATGTGTGTATTCCATAGAGTTTCATGTTGTATGTTATGATTATTGGGATTTCATTTCACTACTATGATTTATCCCATGTTATGAAATTATGCTCTCTTTTGCAGGTTAAGATTTCCAAAATGTTATGTTCTTATGAATATGATGTGATTGCTATTTCTTTTGTTTACCCTTACTGAGCATTTGAGCTCACCCTTTTATGTTTTCTTTTTCCCATGATATAAAGAAAGGTTTTAGGTAAAAAAAGGGAAGATCTTTATGGGAGATGTTGAAGATCTTTCACCACGATTAGAGGATTATATTCCGAGTTTCCAAAGACACTAAACTATTATGATCCTTGTGTGTGTGTTTTTATTATGTATTAAGTATTCTGAAAAAGTAATGTAATGTCCATGTACGTTAAGATTCGGGTCTCTACAGTTGGTATCAGAGGAACGGATTAGTCAAACTTTTGAAACTAGGATGCGAGAACTTTAGTGAGATCCCTAGAGATATTTCTAAGGTATGTCTAGGGATGTCCCTAAGGTTAAGTATAAGTATAGTTTATAGTCCTATAATTTCATTAACGATCTTAGAATTAAACCTAATATGTTAGATATTGAAGGTGCTCCCCCTTTATTATATTGTTTTCCCTAGCGTGATTTTTTCCTCTCACACTATTCTTTTTGGGTTTTAGACGATGGTTGGAACCCGAAGGAACCGTTTTGATCAATGTAATGGACAATGCAATGATTGTCCTCCTGAACAAACAAATGTTATGGGAGATGGAGTGAAAAATCTTATTGCTATACTTACACAAGCTATGAATCATTCTGGACTTCCAAATGAGCAGAGAAGGGAACAATATTCTATTGAGTCCTTCATGAGGCAACGCCCACCTTCTTTCAGTGGGTCTTCTGATCCACTTGTTGCTGAACAATGGATCAATACTAATGAAAATATATTTTCAGTTCATCAATTTTCTGAACATGATAAAGTCATCTTATCCGTGTATCGTTTGGAAGGTGATGTTGATCAATGGTGGAATCTTATCAATAATATGAGGCCAAGAGATGAAATTGAGTCAATGGAATGGGACGAGTTCAAGAACTTATTTTTAAATAAGTACTTCCCTCGTATTATTCGAACAAAGATGGAGAAGGAGTTTCTTGAACTAAAGAAAAAGGATGATGAATCTGTTGGTGTATACGAATCGAATTTTACAAGTCTTGCAAGGTATGCATCTGGCTTTATCATCCAACCTGAAAGTAAAGTTGATCGATTCTTTAGTGGCTTAAAACCAAATCCTAGAAGGGAATTAGCTACAAGAGACTTTAGTAGCTAGGAAGAAATTGTGCATTGTGCTATCAAGGTAGAAATGGAAGTTGGTGTTAATTATCCATCTCATAGTTTTAACAAGAAATGAAAGATGGAGTTCAAGGAGAAATCTCATAATAATGGTGAAAAGAAGATGAATGTTTCCTTATGCTCAAAGTGTGGAAAGAACCATGGTGGATATTGTCTTAAAGGGACAAGTAAATGTTTCAAATGTGGAAAGGAAGGTCATCGGGCATTTGAATTCCAAAATGATGGGAAGAAGATGTCTAATGATGCAAACAAAGGAAGGGATACACATAACGAACCTACTACACTTCAATGCTTCAAGTGCAGGGAAATGGGGCATTATGCTAATAAATTCTCTAATCCAAGGGTTAGTGATGATCGACATGAGAAACCACTTAAGGAAAAGGACAAAGGGAAGTCACATGCGATCACCATTGGAGATGTTGAATATGATAACGATGTGGTGGAATGATTAAGTGTTTATGTAATGGGATTCCAAAATAATGTTGTATATAGTATCATAGAATATTGGAATATTTATGTATTGGTCTATTGTGGTTTTCAATAATTTTATGGTACCAGTAACCATGGAATGTGATTGAGATATGTTTTTGGAAAAAAGATGATATGTGCATAATGAAGGGATAATGAAAAAATGAAATGGTTGATAGTATTCATGAGCTTATGATTGATATAAAGACTAAGTGATATCATGGTTTTAGTAAATAGAATATTTAGGATTTTGGTATGTGGAAAGTGTTAACTTTTAACTGCATGCATGTTTTCACTAAGGTTCAATGGGTATTCAAGAGAATACATGATTAAGGCCTTTGAATGTTTGGAATGTGACCAAAAAGACATATCTTATGATATATGGGGATCAACAATGGTATTAAATCTCTGGTAATCGTTTTCACTATATTATGAGAGTGGACTGCAGTATTATGTATAAGCCTAAAGATTGGAATGGATTATGTTGGACATAAGTTAGTATTGTTTAAGGATAGAAGTTTTTTCTATATTATTGATGGGATGTTATAGTAATATAGTTTTAGAAAAAGGAAAACCTGCAGGACGGGCGACAACCCATCGCGTCGGACAAGGTCGTGGGAATCGAACCCACAACCGAAGTGCGACTGGCCTTTATCTCCTACTACTGGCCTACAAGAAGTCCCTGTTTAGTAGAAACTAGTTTTATTATATTAAGCAGTATGATATATGAAGTATAAGTCCATTTTAGGAACCATATATCATTAATCTCACAATAGATGGGCTTATGCATTTTTTGATAACTTTTCTAACCTTTTGTTTGAGACAGATAGAATGACCCATCATTCTATCACATGATCTGCTAACACATCATTAATAACAAATTCAACTTGATTTCTTTAAGAGATGAAGTATAAATTGTCCAACGAAAGACCAACGGTGAGACTATACCTAAATCACGAAAGTATTTCTTCTAATTCCAATTTCATCAACTTTAGGGAAATGATCTTGAAAACCAAAAATGTTGTCCTAGTGATCTTATATCTGATGAATCAGATGGTACCTTAGATCGTCACAAATTTATGGATCTGTGATTGTTGGCTCTTCCATGGAAATGTTCTCTGCCACTCTCCATCAGTACCTGATGATTAGATTTTTCTTCCATATCCATATTTTTACTTATGTTCTTCTATGTGGAAACCCATTGATTAGTTAATTTGGGTAACCGTTACATTTCATACTTTAGTTTTTAATGCCATGTTTTGGTATTCCTTTTTATGATGTGGGTTTCTATTAAACAAACTGTCGAGTATTAAACCATTTATAACCCTGACGAATTTTGAGGGAGAAATTCATTTTAAGGGGGGTAGAATTTAACAGCCCGAGATTTTATAAAAAATATTCTTTTAATTTCATTAATTTCTTGTGTTGTATGCTACACCAAGATTACCTTGCGCTATACGCAACACCGTATTAGCTTGCAGTATACGCAACACTATTCTTGGACCGTGTTACACACAATTTTGATAATAGTTATTCTACGCAACATTGAGTATATATATATATATATTCAATGTATAAATTAAATATGGTTGGATTTTGTTATATGAAACAACGAAATATTCTTGCATAGCACGCAACCCTGACTTGGCTTGCATTACACGCAATCACGACCTTCCTCGATAGCGTGTGTTGTACGCAATACCGGGTTTTACTAAACAACGATATATTATTATAATATTATTATGAACTAGCCGTTATGAATAGTATTAACTAGATTTTGAATCTTATAACATTATTATTCGTCTTACACATTTTCTAAAACATGGTATAAGAGAAAAATAAATTTTTCGTGTAAAATAAGTATTTTTCAAAAAATGCAGTTTTGCCGCCTTTTGATGGCGCACCCACTTTAAATCTAGTTTTTGACATTTTTATAAGTTCAATTTGACAAAATAAATTTTTTTTTGGAATCATGAAATAAAAATTTACTTTGGATAAATTTTTCATATTATTCTGGTAACATTCATATTTTGATGAAAAGTAAAAACACGCTATATTTTAATTAAAAACAACTTTTTTCATCACAATACATTATATGGTTAAATTATAGAATTGAATGGTTTTAATGTATAAATAGAATATATTTTTATCATTTAATTTAATTTATGTCATTAGCACTAATTCTACCTTGAATTCATATGATAAATCAATTCAATCTTTTGCAATGTTTTACAGAAAAACCCGTTTTCTTTCGACAACAGGATTAATTTTAATTTAATTTCTGCAACTTTTGTGTATTGAATTTCGAAAAATAGATTTAATATTTGGAATCAGTGGATCCAAATTATTTTAATAAGCTATTTTTTATTTTTGGGATTTATGAATAGTAACTATGGTATATTTTATTTACCATAGTTAAAGGTAAATCAGGTAATTAAGGGTAAATATAATATTATAAAATTACCCTAACACATGTCAAAATCCTATTGGATGACTAAAAGTAGACCCATATCACCTAAGGGTCGGATTAGATTAATTTAATGGACTTTTTTACCTGAAAATAATCTAATTATTATTAAAACCAAAGAACGTGACAACATGTCACTTTCTTAAGTCTTATAAGTATATTAATTTTAATTTTGTGATAAACTTCATGAAACCGCAAAAATGAATAGTCTACAGAGAGCTATTACAATTCTCTACATCATAGGAATTTATTTAGAATTTTTAGGGATTAAATAATTATCATTTATTATGACACAAAGATGATGCAGTAATTGTCTTATTAATGAAATATTGACATAATTGATGTTATAAATACCCAAATAAATGTAATTTAAGACATTTTATTAATTAAACTAATTTTATAGGTTAATATGACATGTTAGTATTGAGTTAATTAACCATTTTCGAACTAATCATTCTGTTATTATTTTCACAAAAATCAATTACTAAATAGTGTCAAAATTGACATAAAATAGTATTTAAAACAAATATTATATTATTAATTGTTATTTTATTCCTAAAAATCTAAGGTTCAGCAAAATGACTTAGATAAGGTTATATATATTAATAATAAACAACTTGGGGTTCGTTTGGATTCTTATAGTATGTTTATTAACCTTATAGTATAAGAACACACGAAGACACGGTAAAAGTAAAATTATTTAACTAAATGTTAAATCTAAATGATAAGGTTAAAATAGGAACCTAAACTTGTCTAAATTCTATTGTATGAGAGGATTTCGACCCATCCCCACCTTATCGTCGAAATAAATCAAATTGGAGCTATTTAAAACCGAACGTGACTTTATAATAAAATAATATATTTTGTTTTTCCAAAGGAGCCCCTCTCCTCCCTTATAAAAGGGCACCTCCTCCCTCTCCTCCTCACACCAATTTGAGCCTTCAAGCTCGGCCAAACCCTTCCCATTTCACTTCCCCACTTCCCTAGAATCATCCTAGAGGTTCTGGTCTTCTTAAATGACCATCCCTAGTGCCTAAAGAGGAGGTTAAGAAGAGGCGCCTCAAAAAGAGGAGGTTCGGACACTTACGAAGCAAATCGGACCTAAGGTAAGGGATAATTTTACAAATCTCATTTTTATCCGAGATTGACTATTCATAATTATTTACTAGGGTTATATTTATCATCCATGTCCAAATTTTATAAAAATGTTTTCATGAATGTTTAAAGTCCTTTTTACCCATTTTTGACTTTTACTACATGGTATGTAAGGAATCTTTCTTTTGTTTACGTTACGAGGTACTTTTTTGACTTTTCTGGAAAAAAATACGAGAAGAATGTTTTTTTAACTTATACGGCACGAAAGGATATTTACGGTTTTTTAAATCCTTGTTTTCATGAAGCTTCCTCCAAAAGATCTCATGACAATTTTCAAAAAAAAATCTATTTCTTTTAAAATTGCATGTCATTTTGTGAAAAGAAAATGATTTTCAAGAAGAAAGGATATATTTCTCAAGAATTCATTTCAAGTGTTTTATCAAAACCATTTTCCATCTAAGACGAAATTATTTCATATGTGTATGTTTCAACTATAATGTCTCTATGATTTACATGCTTTCATTTTTCTTATGATGAAGTATCCATTTTTTTATATGGATTATGTGATGATGATATGATATGAATCCCATTTTATTCATTGGGTTATGATGAATGTTTTAAGTTTATCTTGTGGCACAAGTAAGAATTATTTCACTATGAGATGGGTGGGACCTATATCTCCCTCCAATGCATTGGGTAAAGATTTTATATCTCATGAGATAGAAATGGCTGGAACGGCAGGTTAAACCGGTTCAGTAAAACATGACTGAAACGAGGAGTGAACTCGGTTCAGAAATGGACTTTGTCCACTAAGATAGTCTTGGCAATGAGTCTTGACTAATAAGAAATGATTCTCTATGATTATGTGTGTATGCCACAAAGTTTAATGTTTTATGTTATGATTATTGGGATTTCATTTCACTACTATGATTTATCCCATGTTATGAAATTATTCTCTCTTTTGCAGGTTAAGATTTCCAAAATGTTATGTTCTTATGAATATGATGTGGTTGATATTTCTTTTGTTTAACCTTACTGAGTATTTGATCTCACCTTTTTATGTTTTGTTTTCCCCAGGATATAAAGAAAGTTTTTATGTAAAAAAAGGAAAGATCTTTATGGGAGATGTTGAAGATCTTTCAGCACGATTAAAAGATTATATTCCGAGTTTCCAATGACACTAAACTATTACGATCCTTGTGTGTGTGTTTTTGTTATGTACTAAGTATTTCGCAGAAGTAATGTAATTTCCATGTACGTTAAGCTTTAGGTCTCTACACCTGACCTTCCAACCTATCAACCAATGTGATCCCCTAAGAGTAATTGGGCCTAAAAATATTGATGACCACCTAAATTTGGGAAGAAGGATTGTATCCATCTATGGATATGGGAACCAATGGAATTTTCCATAAAGAATGATAGTGACCTAAAGTTAATGACTGGGAAAGTAATAAAACACCATATAATCAACCATCAGGCACAACCAAATCTGCATCAGCGAGGGTATCCATGTATCCTCTTGATCCCACCGAAAAAATGGTAAGTCCAGTGTGAATCTCTCTAATAAAAAATGACCGGGTTATTATCCATATTGAAATTTTATATGCCCCCACACACAAAAAAATGGTGAACCTGATAAAAATCTGTCTAATAATTAAATATTATTTAAAACATGTGTTACGAAATTTTTTTCTGTTTTCCTATAAAAATAATGTAGAATGACATGCATGAATCTTACCACAGATCCCAAGGAAATGGAGATCCTCTAAGTCAATCCTCATATTGAGAATTCCATGCAAGAATAATGGATGGATATGGAAAATAGGACAATTTTTTTAACCATGCATATCTGATTGATCACATTGTTACTAAAATATAGAACTAATCGGTAACCATATTCCTTGTTGTCTATGTGATTAAAGATACTGCATTAAATGAAATCATCCCAACTTGAGGATATGTCTTATTCATATTGTAGTCACTCTGGTAAATCATTTTAAATATCCACTCCCGTGAATTGTAAAGAGATATCACCTTCTCAACATCTTTAATGGAAGTTGGTGAATATATTTGTTTATGAGTACCACCAGTTACAAGCTGAGGGTACCAAACGAAATACTTCTACCTCTGATGACCATGTCGAGGCAATAAAGAAGACACGTCAGAGTATGAAGGCACTGGATATCTAGGAGAGAGCTTATATCCCCAATCATACATAGGATTCATATCGGAATACTCTGGTGGGAACCAATATGAAGGCTCATATCCTGCATCACTCAGAACAAGTCTGCAGGAATATTCTCACAGCAGGCATGGTGGAGGCACATATCCCTACCCTCTTACCTGAAGTCCATCAGTATTTATTGATGACACAAGGAGGATAAAATTGGGTGTATATACACGATTCAATCAAATACATCTAGCACTATATATTGGAGATGAAAAATATTCATTTGTATATCCCTACACACGCATTGATAAAATGATACTATATTTTTTAAAATATTTATAACTCTGCCAACATATTTTGATACTGTTGCTGAAAAAGGGATAGACACACACTCTTATACCTATAGCCAGAGAAACTCAACCCTATGATCATTGTGAAGAAGAGGTTGTACCAAAGAAATCACATATTCATTATACAATCCAATAGGATTACCTATATATTCTTATAATGGTTGAGGCATTGGACCAGGATCATAATCATTGTTCAATCTGGGGATTACTAGGTGAGAGCGGAACATTCCTTGGTATAGGGTAAGATGCATGGCGATAAATTCTGGTGGAATATTCCAAAGGCCACGGACCAGGATCACATCTTTGTTTTATTCAGGGATCACCATGTGAGATGGGTACATTCCTCAGTATATTCTCATATTCCTGTTGAAGAAGAACAACGATAAACAAATAAGGTGCAAGATTGGTCATATATCATTATTCTGGTCGAGTCTGAATATGTGTGAATGGAACAAGATTCAGGATAGGTTCGTATTCCAATCAGTGAATCTACCTAGAATACTCGATAATATCACAGAATTTAGGCACATATTCCTACTTCCACTAACGAATGATGGCATCTACATCATTCCATGGAAATACTGGAGGAGGATCATATTCCTTCTTCCATTCTAGAGGTCTATTGGCAAATTCCAATGAGGAATGCATATTCTGACAAGGATCATATTCTTATTCCAACTGAGGATCACCATTTGAGGCTGGAACATGCCTCGGGGCACTCTCATGCTTCATCCAAGAATGACCAACAACATATCCCAAAGGCTCAATATTGGACTCAAACTCCCATCTTGACTGAGGCTCACCATGTGAGAATAGAACATGCCATAGGAAAAGCTTATATTTCTATCATTAATGATTAATTTCAATGGAATATTTTAATTACTTCTCATTAGTGGGATAATACTCCCACATCATCAGATAGTTATAAGAAAGTTTCAGAAACTGTCATACAATAAGATTATATCCCATCACAATTCCAAAAGGATGGTAGATATATTCCAACCACGGTGCCGAACAAGGACCATATTTCTAATTTCTCAATGCCAGTGTCCCTGAGGATGTCCAAGAAACATTCTAAACTCTACAAGGGTCCATTGAATCTTCTAAAAGAGAAGAATAAGAAGATGTTCATTATCATGATAGTCATCCTTGTGGGTGTGTGGAGATGGATCATATTGAATCTACTCCTGACATCCACCACAGTCAACTTCCCCACAACGACATCTCCCATTAACATGGTAATCCTTCTCTTTCCTAGACACTTCCCTATAGAGAGGTGACCCAAACACTGACAACTTTGTATAGATAGGTGCTAAAAACCTAGGGTTCAATGGTATACAGTCCCCATCAACTTCTACGAACACTCTAATATCATAATCATGCGACCATTAGAGCCATATTCTATGATTTGACTGGATGGAGGTGTGTTAGACTGATGAGGAGGTGGTTGGAATTTACATTTGGAGATGGTTATCTGGAAATAACCTCTCCATCTTGTTCTGACCCCTTTCTACTTTCGAATATGAGAACCTAGATGAGCTAAAAAATGGAGTGCATTCATTACATATGCTAGAATATGTAGGCTACTCATCAGTGACTGAAGGATAGACACCTCCCTTATCTAGGATACATGGGTTCCCTTTAGACCATCATGATAATCAATTAATCAGCTAGATCTTGATATTATATCCATGGCTCGGGATCTAGAACAAGAAAATCATAACACAAATATGCAACATGATTGCCACCATTTCATCACAACTCATTGATATCTGATCTCCAAATCCACATCATGAATCTATATTCAAGGATGGGGATATTATGAATAATTAAACATTTTTCAAACCATTGGAATAGTTTAACCCCTCAGATACGACATCCTATAATGTTATAGTCTCCAACAAGATTAGTGGACTGGGTAATGCTCGGGCTAGTTGGTCAACACAATGGAATACTCATGCATCAAAGATGCCACGAAACCATGAAAAAAGATAGAGGATAGACAACAGGATTCCAAATTTTCCCTCTCAAACCAATAAGAACAAATTTCAAACATGGATATCTATGTTTCAATCAGGTAGAAAACTTCTCGTAAAGAATTGTTCTCATCATGGGCTATCACCGCACCCCACTCTCACAGAAGCACAAATACGCCACATCAAACATGATATTGTGGAAGCTTACATAGAATCTATCCAGGATTGAACATGGTCCCCTGGGATACATGAATATCTATCACCCCCTCGACCTCTCTTAACGTCAATTCCAGAAGGGATTCAATATATACCCTCGGTAGATACAAGTGAAACCTAGTCTGTTAGGATTGGGGGATTTATATGTCAATCAGCATATCCAGGATCATCATCCAATGAGAGGTCCATAAGGACATCAGTGGAGACTCCAAATCAACCCTAACCTACTGGATTTTGTGGCATTTATATCTTCATTTACATCCTGAGAATCATCAAATACCCAACTGGACCTATTGGTTTCTAAAAAATAGGACCAATCAATGTAAATTGAGGACCTAAAAACCCCTACCATAGAAGTAGAGTAGGATTTCATCATCATCATCACCACTTAGGGAATCAGTATTCTACAGTTTGGGAGGAATCAATCAACGATTGGCATTCCAGTAGCTCCTCCAACCACAAGGCAAACCTCTGTTGTATGGGGCCTATTTGGAACTCATGACTGAAAACTCCCTCAGGGTCATTGTTAATGGGAAATGATAGAAGGATAATACTATAATGGTGATTGTACCCCACCAAGGGTGTAAGCAAAATATAGTCTAATATGTCCAAGGATTCTCATAATGACCCTAAAGAAGGAAATGAATAATCGACATGATGTGTTGAAAGTAATGGCACAACCACCATTACCTGATTTTGCACTATAAATTTCATCACTGCCAATAGGGAAGATATTTATCAAGATTCATTTTCATCGGGGCATAACACGAAAAATTTACCCCAATAGTATGGTGATATGGATGCACCAAATGTGGCTACATGGACCTGGAACCAAAGACGACCCCAAAATCTGGCACCTCTGAATACCATGTTTCCACCTTCGCTGCGAAACACTACAAAAAAATGGGTATCGATGTGATGATATCTCAATTTACATCCACAAAGGATTATATGTCACAATACAATATTAGAGAAACAACCTCTCAGACAACTCAACGATGAGCTACATATAAAAAATATTTTTACAGGGCATCATCTTCATGAAGAGGTGGATATTAATCCTCCTATAGCTGATCTGCTAGAAAAATTGCTATATGAGTACCAAATTTGCTTTGGATGTATACATATCGTCTACATAAATTAGGATGTCAAAAATGATCGTGGCTTCCCTCCATTGCAGCGACAGGCTCTCCCTCACCAGAGAAATTAATTAGTCTTGATCTGAATTGAGCATCAATGGGAGGTGAAAGTAGGAAAACCTCATTATCCCCCATCCACTACCAGTATATGGGAGACAACTATAAAAATAGTGACCCCAGACTTACATAACTTCATCGAGTCCCCAAAAACTAAAACATAATCCATGGAAGGGTGACGTGTACTTGTGTAGCCTGAGAGGAATCCATATACTGAATGGGTGAATGATAATCCACATCCACCCAAATTTTCAAATCTTAACTTCTCTATATTTCAAGGTTTTGGATACCCTAAAAAACATATCAACCACCTCATATCCTAATGTGGTATGATGATGGGCCCTCAAGATCAATAGGAGGTAAAAAATATTTGATGTTTCATTCTGAATCTGAGAGGTCCACCTTTTGTTTGGTATTGCAGTCTACCGGTAGGATCTATCATATGATGGAATGGCATACGTCATCATTTCCTTAATATATTCAGTGCCACACTAAGGAAATAAATGCTCTTTATCAAAAAAAAACTATAAACAATATGATAATGAGAGTTTGTTTTATTTCATAGAAAGTTGGAAAGGTTAACCTATTCCCTCAAAATCCCTCTCTCATAAGAGAAACAACTAGAACTATGTGATAAAAATATTTGTCTAAGTTTTAGACACCTCCTATTATCATGAATTATACATGTGGATTATACATGTAACACCCCCAAGATTTCATAGTGTGTTATTTCCTCAAAATAATTCAATAACTTGCACTACACGCAACAACGAGTTCAAGCGCACCATGACATACCAAACATGCCGTTCAAAAGAGGTTATGAATAATATTAACTAAATTTTAAACTTTATATAATCCTTATAATTTTAGAATCCATATTAGGAGTTTCTTAGACATAATGTAAGAACAAATTCTTTTTCAGTATTGCACTTTAACCAACTTTTTATAGTGAACAATTTTTAAATACAATATTTTAAACTTTTTGACTAAATGGGGACATCAAAAATTTAAAATGAAACACCCCAAGCTTCTACGGTACGCTTCTCTTTGAATAATGTGATAGCGTGTGTTGTACGCAACATCGAGTTCTAACACACCACAACCAATCAAACTAGCCGTCATGAATAGTAATACCTACTTTTTGAAATTATATATATTTTATATTTCAAAATGTACTTCATTTTTGGTTTCGGAATATAGAAGTTATCCTAAGATGAATTTTTGGTATTTTTCTGAGAACTTCTAATTTTTATGAATAGTAAGAAATACATAAAAACCACTTTTTTTAATCAAAATAATTTATAGAGATAAATTATATTATTGAGTGGTTTTAAAATTATAATTAGAATATAGTTTTACCATTTTATCCAATGGTGTTCATTAAAATTAATTTCACTTTAAAATTGGACCTAAACAATTGTCAATCTTTTGGTATATATTGTTTCTTAAAAACACGCTATTTGTTGTGACAGTGGTATTTAATTATAAAATTAATTAATGCAATTTAAAAGTTTTGAATTTCGTAAAATAGACATCATTTTTTAATTCGGAATATCAATTGTAGCTTAGGGTGAAATTTTGGCATTGTTCTGAAAAACATTAATTTTTGATTAATAGTGAAACTACTAAGTGGTAGTCAAAAAAACTGAATTTTTCATAAAACATAATTCTACCACTTCTGTGAATGGAATTTCGAAAATCTGAGAGACACGGTTCATATCAAGAAGTAAAATGTGGTTCAATGAGATGAAAATTATTTTTGGTGTGTAGTAACTTTTTTACTTGTATTTACCATGGTTAAAAGTAAATAGGGTAATTAAGGGTAAACATGATATTAATATTACCCTAAAACATGTCCTAATTCTATTGGACAAGTTTATCTCGACCCAAAACAACCTTAGGAATAAAATATTATCATTTAGGTCCACTTGGATTAGATTAGGACATTTATTATTATTTAATTCAAAGAAGAGTTAAAAGAGTTAAAATCAAAGTTTATTTACTAAAACATTTTTAATATAGGGTAATACATAAGATAAATTAGATTGTAAATATTATTTATAAAGATAAAACGATTTCCTACATAATGGTATTTTATTTATAATTTTTAGACATTAAATAATTTAATTTATTTATGACACAATGATAATGCAGTAATTACCATAATATTGAAAAATTAAAATATGTGATATTATAAATACCCAAATAAATATAAGTTGAGACTTTTAATTAATTAATCTAATTTTATAGGAAACTATGACAGATTAGGATTGATTTAATTGACTTTTTTCAAAGTAATCATTCTATTATAAGTTTCACAAAAATCAACTATTGAATAGTGTCAAAATTGACATAAAAGAGTTTTTAAAACAAATATTATATTATTAATTGATATTAAATTTCTAAAATTCTACAGTTTGGCCAAGAGACTTATATCATGATAGATGTATCATTAATTGACCACTTGGGGGGTCTATTGGATGTATATAGTCTGTTTATTATCTATATAATATAATAACACAAAGTGACATGGTAAATGTCAAACTAATTAACTAAGAGTTAAAACTAAAAGATAAGGTAAATATAGTAACCCAAACCAGTCTAAATTCTATTGGTTGAATGTTTTTTGACCTATCCCCTCCTTAAACTTTGAAGAATCAACTTTTGAGACATTATAATCCGAATCTGAATTTATTATAAATTAATATTTCAAGCATTTCCAAAGGTGCCCCTCACCCCTCATATAAAAGGGCACTCCCCCTTCTCATTACTTCACACCTTCAAAACCTTTAGGATCGTCCAAACTCTACCCAAATACTCTCTAAACTTCCCCCACTACAACCTAGAGGCCTTAGTTTGATCATAAATCCATTTTAAGGAGCCCTTTTGATCAAATCAAAAGGAAGAACCCGAAGAAGAGGTAATGTTTTCACCACCCTTATTCAAATTCATTTCTTCTTCCACTTCTTCTTTCTTTGTTATTACCATTATGAAATAATAACTCCAGTATCTTATATATAATGTGATGTTATTATAAATATGGTACAACCATATTTAGTATTCTATCCACCCTTTGAATAACATTTCACCATACGTGCATACGTACAGCTTACCGTCTCCACGTCAGGGTGTAACTGTTATTCAATATATTATTATTTGGATGGGTATAATAATGATGTGTAACTCATGTAAATAATAAATATAACATTACAATGATTCTTTAAATATGATATAATATCCAATTATATATTATTTTAATATCAAAATAATGATATTGTTGCTCGTGCGTACGTACGGACTACCGTCTCCACGAACGCGATGAGATTCATTCTCCATCGTATCCATTCAAGTATTATTATCATTTGATGATTTAAAAATAATTTTTAAGGACTTTATATCATTATGGATATGAATAAGATACAACCTATCCATGAAAAACATGGCTTATGTAACAAAACATATAAAAGAAAACAAGTAAGTTAACACCCGAAACGACGATAATACTAAGATATTATTAACAAAGCAATTTTAAAAGATCATATATGATATCATATTAATATACATGATTCTTGTATAATTTAATAACAATTATTTCATCATTATACTGGAGTTTAACCTACCCTCAACCAAGGAAAAGTACAAGGTAAGGGTTTATTTCACAATCTCTTCACTATTCGAGGTTGTTTATATGTAATAATCTACTGGGATCTCTTTATCATCCACATCCATGTTTCTCAAAAATGTATTTCAAAACATTTTCAGTATTTAAAATAATATGGGTTAAAGTCATTTACACCCTTTTTTGACTTTTTATTAGAGCTTTATAAAGGAATCTTTCCGTCGTTTTCCAAACAAGGTGCTTTTTAACCTTTTCGACAGAATTAAGGTAAGAATGTTTTTTTAACTTATATGGCGGGTGTGGTTATTTTCCACCATTATAAAATCATCGAAGCTTACCTTATAAGATTACAAGAATATTTTCAAAGAAAATGTTTTATTTTTTTAATATATGACTCTTAAAGGATTTCAAAATATAAAGAGACATTTCTCTAAAAAGAGTTTTGATTTCATCTATGTCAACAGCCTTTGATGGATTTTACACTTATTTGAAGTTGATTTATTATGAAACAAAACTTCTATATTGTATTGAAGGTTTTGTGATATGTTTGACTGTGGATGTTTTATTTTTATACCATTCATGGTTTATGGATGGAGTATTTACATTTCATATGCTATCTTTAATACGAATGTTTTTGTTATGCTTAATCCTTTTCATATGTGAATGCATTGGACTTAATATGTGACCGGTGGAGCCCGCTATAGCTCCTCGATGCATAGGTGGGTCTCATGAGACAAACTAGTGTCTTGGCAAAATACATTGACAAAATTGTATTTGTAGTCTTGGCACGAGGTCGTGGCTATGTGGTTATGATAGTCTAGAATTATGCATTCCATTATTATGAAAGTGGTTATTGATATTACATGAGATTATTCGATTAGTAGAATATCCATGTGAATAAGTAAATGGCATTATTTCATTTTACTTTTGACATACTATGTTGAAGTTCAAGTTTAAAAGGATTTTTTTAGTTATACATTGACTTAAATGTTTATCCTTATTTATGAATGTTTCCTCTATATTGTTATCCTTACAGGGCATTTGAGCTCACCCCTTTTCTATGTTTTATTTTTCCCAGGTTGTGAAGAAGTAATTTATGAATGTCCTGCAGGGATAGTGTTAGGGGATAAGAGTGTGGACTATGGAGACTATGTTGTGGTAGTTTTCATTTTATGATGTAATGTAAACCTTATGAATATATCTAGTGTTTCCAAGGCTAATAAACCAATCGGTCTTTCGAGATGTGATCTTTCTTGTGATCATGCCAATGTCATGTAATAATGCACCGACTCGGGGTAACCGGGGTCAGGGCGTTACGGTTGATATCAGAGGAAGTTTAGTACAAAACTTGGAATATAGATTTAGATAAAATTTTATTAGAGCTCGTAGACCTAATATGAACTTTTAGGATTACTATAGAAGAACTTCCTAGAGTATTGTAGTGATTTTGTGTGTTTTCCGAGCAATACATCCCTGTTTGGACATGAGAAGGTAGAGACGGCTCTGGCACAGACGTACCTAGGGGTAAAACCCGAAAACACCGCTTTGAGCTAGACTCGAACAGGAACTGGTGCACGACAACGGGCCTTGCTTCACTCTTGGTTACAACACTCCCGGGGGATATGCTTAGGATAACTCTCATTTTCATTAGAAATCATTATGAAGGGTTTATTAGTATATACATCCTCAAAGAAAACATTTTTATGCTTATGGATTATATCCATAAACTATTTAATTTATGTTATGTGTTTTACAAGTTTGGGATTAGGTATTGTTATTCATAAACTAATATAGTGTATGCCATTGTTTAGAAATGGCGCCTAGTAGAAGGAATGATAACTCCAACATTGCACATTATCCAAAGTAAAAGAAGGATCATATCTTCCATGGTCTTAAGACAGAATTTATAAGAGAAATAGTCTCCCATGTATTATCATCATATGAAGAAATAATATCATGTGTTTATAAGATAAGTAAAGAGTTTACTGAGTCATGTGGCTTTGAAGGGAACTAAGAGAAGAAAAGGGTGGAAGAGAGAAAGATAGATAAAGGGAAGAGGGAAAAGACGAATTTTCCCATATGTGATAACTGTGGGAAGAAACACCCTGGAACTTTCCTGAAAGGGATGGGAGTTTGTTATAAGTGTGGAGGAAAAGGGCACAATTTACGTGACTGCAAGGGTAAGAAAATGGTTTCAAATGTACAATGATTCATTTTCAAGGAGTTTGGACACTATGTGAACCTATGTCCCAGTCATCAGACTATTCCGCAAATGATGCTACTGGATAATAATCAAGTTATGATACTACCACAGATAAAAAAGGAATGATTAGAGTTCTTATGTTGATTTTGTCATTTGAGTGTTGTATCAACAATGTACTTGTTATAATAATTATGGAGTATATAAGGATTGTATTGTAGTACTATTTCATTAAGGACTTATGATTGTTTTGAACAAAGAAAAGTGACTTAATATAAGGATAAATTTTTGGAAAGTATATGGTTGAGAGAATGATAAACCATAATATAGTTCTGATACCGAGGTAATGATTTTGGAATAATACATGATTGATTTTGATAAATTATATTGTATATTCTTGACTACCTTGAAACAGATTAATGATTTGTATATTCCATCATTTTTGGGGTTTAAAACATTTTTGGATTGAAGGAGTATATCTATTATTCTTTAAGGAATAAGGGATCATGAATGTAATCAATAAGGATTTATGGTAATTCAGGATGTTGCAGTGTTTTAAAAGAATACATGATGAAGGTGTTCACATGTTATTACGCGGAACAAATGATATTTATTGTGTTTACCTTCCTTATAAATTTTGGACTGAAATATTTTGGATAGTTCTAGTTTGGATTATTTTTTATTGCCAAAAAGGACAACTTGGAGGTCGGGCGGAAACCTGTCGCGTCCGGCAAGGCCGCAACACTTGAACCCACAACCGAAGGGTGACAAGGGTGTATCAACTACCACTGACCCACGTGATGTCTTGGATTGAATAATTTCGTTTTTTAATGGTTCTTCTAGTTGAATTATAAATTCATTTTTTAACCCTATACGAATAGGATAAATAGAATATTATTTTTATGTTCTATTATCTTTTAGAGTGAAAGATGAGTTTGTGGTAGAAATTAGTTAAAGGATGGAAGTGTACTTGTCAAGAATATATTTTTCTTCTTCTCTTATTCTATGAAAAATTAATTCTTATACTTTATTTAAGGAATCCTAAAACCAAAAATGTGTTATCCTAATACCCTATGTTTTGTTGAACCGATGGTATTTCAAATCATCATAGATTGATGAATTTAATGACCACAATTTTACACTTGTTTGTGATTGATGACCTCAATCACTACCTATAAATATTTACGTTTTTCCTCCAATTATATGTCTCTAATTTCCACCAATGTTCTCCTAATCGAGATAATAATTTGGTGGTGACCCTTTCATTTCTCTTTTCCTCATATTAAGACTAAATTTTAGTAACCCAATTTCTGATTTGGGTTTTCCCACAAAGATATTTTCTATTTTCAACATTTTATTTTCAAAGAACAATTTCAAATTGTGAGGATGCAATTTATTGAAGGAGGGGAGAATTTAACACCCCAAAATTTCATAGTGTGTTATTTCTTCAAAATAATTCAATAACTTGCACTACATGCAACACCGAGTTCAAGCGCACCATGACTTACCAAACAAGCCGTTCAAAAGAGGTTATAAATAGTATTAACTAAATTTTAAACTTTATATAATCCTTATAATTTTAGAATCCAAATTATGAGTTTCTTAGACATAATGTAAGAACAAATTCATTTTCAGTATTTCACTTTTACCAACTTTTAATAGTGAACCCCTTTTAAATACAATATTTTAAACATTTTGACTAAATGGGGACATAAAAAATTTAAAATGAAACACCCCAAGCTTCTACGGTATGCTTCTCTTTGAATAATGTGATAGGGTGTGTTGTACGCAACATCGAGTTCTAACACACCACAACCAATCAAACTAGCCGTTATGAATAGTAAGACCTAATTTTTTAAATTATATATATTTTATATTTCAAAATGGACTTCATTTTTGGTTTCTGAATATCGATATTATCCTAAGATGAATTTTTGGTATTTTTCTGAGAACATCCAATTTTTATGAATAGTGAAAAATACTTAAAACCCACTTCTTTTAATCAAAATAATTTATAGAGTTAAATTAAATTATTGAGTGGTTTTAAAAGTATAATTAGAATATATTTTTTCCATTTTATCCAATGGTGTTCATTAGAATTAATTTCACTTTGAAATTGGACCTAAACAATTGTCAATCTTTGGGTATATATTGTTTCTTAAAAACACACTATTTGTTGTGAGAGTGGGAATTATTTATAAAATTAATTAATGCAATTAATAAGTTTGGAATTTTGTAAAATAGACATCATTTTTGAATTCTGAATATCAATTATTGATTAGGGTGAAATTTTGGCATTGTTCTGAAAAACATCAATTTTTGATGAATAGTGAAACTACTAAGTGGTAGTTAAAAAAACTGAATTTTTCATAAAACATAATTTTACCACTTCTGTGAATGGAATTTAGAAAATCCAAGAGACACGGTTAATATCAATAAGTAATATTTGGTTTAATGAGATGAAAATAATTTTGGGTGAATAGTAAATTTTTACATGTATTTACCACGGTTAAAAGTAAATAGGGTAATTAAGGGTAAAAATGATATTAATATTACCCTAACACATGTCCTAATTATATTGGACAAGTGTATCTCGACCAAAAACTACCTTAGGAATAAAATATTATCATTTAGGTCCACTTGGATTAGATTAGGACATTTATTATTATTTAATTCAAAGAAGAGTTAAAAGAGTTAAAATCAAAGTTTATTTACTAAAGAATTTTTAATATAGGGTTATACATAAGACAAATTCGATTGGAAATATTAATTAAAAAGATAAAAATATTTCCCACATAATTATATTTTATTTATAATTTTTAGACATTAAATAATTTAATTTATTTATGACACAATGATGATGCAGTAATTACCATAATAGTGAACAATTAAAATAATTGATATTATAAATTCCCATATAAATATAATTTGAAACTTTTAATGAATTAAACTAATTTTCTAAGATAATATGACATATTAGGATTTATCAAATTCACTTTTTTCTAAGTAATAATTCTGTTATAAGTTTCACAAAAATCAACTATTGAATAGTGTCAAAATTGACATAAAAGAGTTTTTAAAACAAATATTATATTATTAATTGATATTAAATTCATAAAAATATAAGGATCGGCCAAGAGACTTATATCATGATAGGTGTATCATTAATGGACCACTTGGGGGTCTCTTTGATTTATATAGTATGTTTATTAACTATATAAAATAAAAATACAAAGTGACATGGTAAATGTCAAACTAACTAACTAAGAGTTAAAACTAAACGATAAGGTTAATATAGTAACCCAAACATGTCTAAATTCTATTTGTTGAATGTTTTTCGACCTATCACCACCTTAACCATTTAATAATTAACTTTTGAGCCATTATAAACCGAATATGAATTTATTATAAATTAATATTTCTAGCTTTTCCAAAAGTGCCCCTCACCCCTCTTATAAAAGGGCACTCCCACTTCTCATTACTTCACACCATAAAAGACTTTTTTTCATCAAAACTCTGCTCAAATAATCTATCAACTTCCCTCACTACAACCTAGAGGCCATAGTTTGATCAGAGAGCCAACAAAAGGAGCCCTTTAGATCAAATCAAAAGGAAGAACCCGAAGAAGAGGTAATGTTTTCACCACCCTTTTTCAAATTCATTTCTTCTTCCACTTCTTCATTCTTTGTTATTACCATTATAAAATAATAACTCCATTATCTTATATATACTGTGATGTTATTATACATATGATACAACCATATTCAGTATTCTCTCCATCCTTTGAATAACATGTCACCATACGTGCGTACGTACGACTTACCGTCTCCACGTCGTGGTGTAATTGTTATTCAATATATTATTATTTGGATGGGTATAATAATGATGTGTAACTCATGTAAATAGTTAAATATAACATGATAATGATTCTTTATATATGATATAATATCCAATTATATATTATTTTAATATCAAATGAATGATATTGTCGCTCGTGCGTACGTACGGACTACCGTCTCCACGAACACGATGAGATTCATTCTCCATCGTATCCATTCAAGTATAATTATCATTTGATGATTTAAAAATAATTTATAAGGACTTGATATCATTCTGGACTTGAATAAGATAGAACCTATCCATGAAAAACATGGCTTATGTAACAAAACATATAAAAGAAAACGAGTAAGTTAACACCCGAAACGACGATAATACTAAGATATTATTAACAAAGCAATGTTAAAGGATCATATATGATATCATATTAATATATATGATTATTTTATAATTTAATAACAATTATTTTACCATTATACAGGAGGTTATCCTACCCTCAACCAATGAAAAGTTCAAGGTAAGGGTGTATTTCGCAATCTCTTCATTATCCGAGGTTGTTTATATGTAATAATCTACTGGGATCTCTTTATCATCCACATCAATGTTTCTTAAAAATGTATTTCAAAACATTTTTACTATTTAAAAGAATATGGGTTAAAGTCATTTACACACTTTTTTGACTTTTTATAATAGTTTTATAATGGAATCTTCTTGCCTTTTTCCAAACAAGGTGCTTTTTAACCTTTTCGACGGAATTAAGGTAAGAATGTTTTTTTAACTTATACGGAGGGTGAGGTTATTTTCCACCGTTATAAAATCATCAAAGCATCCCTTACAAGCATATAAGAATAATTTTAAAGAAAATGTTTTATTTTATAATTATATGACTCTTAAAGGATTTCAAAATAGAAATAGATCTTTCTCTAAAAAGAGTTTTCATTTCATCTATGTCAATATCCTTAGATGGATTTTACACTTATTTGAAGTTGATTTATTATGAAACAAAACTTCTATATTTTATTGAAGTTTTTGTGATATGTTTGACTGTGGCTGTGTTATTTTTATACCATTCATGGTTTATGGATGAAGTATTTATATTTCGTACGATAGTTTTAATTCGAATGTCTTTGTTGTGCTTAATCCTTTTCATATGGGAATGCATTGGACTTAATATGTGACGGGTGGAGCCCGCTATAGCTCCTCGATTCATAGGTAGGTCTCATGAGACAAACTAGTGTCTTGGCACAAGGCCTTGACAAAATCATATTTGTATTATTGGCATGAGGCCTTGGATATGTGGTTATGATAGTCTAGCATTATGAATTCCATCATTATGAAAGTGGTTATTGATATTGCATGTGATTATTCGATTAGTAGAATATCCATGTGAATAAGTAAATGGAATTATTTCATTTTACTTTTTCCATACTATGTTGATGTTCATGTTTAAAAGGATTTTGTTTTAGTTATTCATTTCCTTAAATTTTTATCCTTATTTATGAAAGTATCCGCTATATTGTTATCCTTACTGGGCATTTGAGCTCACCCCTTTTCTATGTTTTATTATTCCCAGGATGTGAAGAAGTAATTTATGAATGACCTGTAGGGATAGTGTGAGGGGATAACAGTGTGGACTATGGAGACTATGTTGTTGTAGTTTTCATTTTATGATGTAATGTAAAACTTATGAATATAACTAGTTTTTCCAAGGCTACTAAACCAATCAGTATTTCGAGATTTGATCTTTCTTGAGATCATTTCAATGTCATCTAATAATGCACCGACTCTGGGTAACTGGGGTCGGGGCGTTACAATACATGTTAAATGAAATGGACAAACATTTGGAAGATTCCATTCTGAATACCAAATCAATGTCTCAACTCATTCCATTATCACAATGGAAAAGGATAGGCCGAGCAGAAGCTGTAGCCATCACCCTTAAGCTAGCAACGGTTCCCATCTAGAGAACATGGCAGGCCCTAAACCACCCAATACCTCATGTAGAGCAGTGAAAACTAGAAAATTGAAACCATTTAGAAGAAAAATGAAGCTAGGGTTTCCCAGGTTTTAAGTAATGAATAAAAAACATAGACACTTTATGAATTGAACAAGTCCCAATTTATTTCTTGGAATCCATGGAAAATAACCTTCTAAAGATTCCATAGCCTTGGAAGCCTGATGAGGTCAACCTCACCGACCATCCCAAATAATATGCATACCTTAAAAGTATGGGTCTAAATATCTATAACTGTTGTGTCTCCAAAAATTTCCTACATGGTATGGTCTAATTTAGATAGGTGGACTTGTGTAATTCCCTGTATCTAATGGTCTGCATAACCCTTTCTTAATCAGAAAAATAAGATGGTTGATAGAAATTTCCAGCTAGGTGTGTTAAAAAATTTGAAAAAAGGATGAATAAAAATTTAGTTGATCAATATCATTCCACCCTAAATGTATAGTTTCACATACCAACAATATCTCCACCAACTTAGGGGAATTATCAAATATGCCTCCTGAAGGTGAGTGTGACCACATGAAGTGGGAAGAAACAGAAGATGAAGTGTTATATTTTGATCTAAAGGAGGACGTAACTCTTGCAGACTTCTTCCCAGAAACATCCACTACAATGTTACCAACCCAATAAATGAAATCCTCATCGAACTAAGATCTCATCAATGGTTCAATCTACATGATACAATAGGAATACCCCTTCATCAATGATGAATTTTCGGTGGAAGATGAGTTCCGCACATATAATCAGAGAATGGGAGGCCTCATTCATCATTGTTGAGGATATAGGGGACATTGAAGATGTGGTCAAAAACAATATTTTGTCCATACCCCCCTAGAGAACATATATATAGCTGAGAATCATGGGAGAGTTCTTCAGAAGGCCTAAAAGGGACAAGGTGGTCTCTCAAAACACGCCAATAGTCTCTCACACCCAAGTGCCTTACTGGACCACCTAACAAAGGTTCAATATGATCAACCCAGGAAACAGGGAAGGCTAGTGTGACCTTAACCAATGGATTAATATATCCCCTTGGCCTCTACAAATCCTCTAGTCCCATCTACCTCAGATGCCTCAACTCCAAAACCACATATCTTGGACAAGCCCCCAATTGGAAAGTGCTTACCTCTAGATCCAAAGTATGAAATTATGAAATAATTGGATGCTGTAGAATCAAATATATATAAATAATGTATGCCATACATTTTTCAAAATAAATCAGGGAGGCACTTTTTGAATACCTCTATAGCCCATAGGAGTTTGAGACATATGTTTCTGTAGCGGAGGTCTATCAAGTAGAGACCATATAGAGACCTATCCATTTCTTACATTACTATTAAATCATTTTAAAGACAAATAACAAAATAGTATTACACATGGAGGATCCAATGGTTTAGTGTATTGGGAAAACAATGACCATACATAAAAATTACAATATTGAGCAGAAACATTTTTTTTTCTTCTTTATCTTCTTATTGGCACTTGACCCCTCCTTAGTACATGTATCCACTTGAGGATATACATCAAAAGCAGTGAGATAAAATCATAGTAAGAGTATAGATAAGAATAATATAGCATGGGGTGATCATAATCATAACATAGGAAAAAAATCATGAACATGATAGAAAGCATAAATAAAAGACTTCAAATGTTTCAATGCATAAAAATGAAGCACCATGTGTTTGTGGTTAAATACAACATATAAATGTGAACAAAGATAGAATATTTTACACCATTAATTTAACATTAACTAATGAGAATCATCAATTTACCCAATGCATTGAACCACTTTTTAATTCCGGGCACACCCGTCACATTGAAACATTCATATTGTGCTATATAATTCTGGGCGCACTCGTCACATCTTAACATTATCATTTATCATGCATGAAACTATGAACATATATAAAAAATTAACATAACTAACCCAATAAAATGAATGTTTTTCATCTCATAAGAACACATTTAAAAACATTAGGTTCCCAAAAGAATGAGGGAATAACATACATATTATAAGAATTGTTAACCTTGAGTGGGAAGTAAAAGGTGAGTTTCTAAAAGAACAGTTCTTTTGGAAAACATTTTTTTTGTAAAAAACACCAATAGTAAACATATATATCCTAGAAAAGGAAATAAAATGATGAAAAATTTATTTTTAAGGAGTAACCATATCTAAAATGGAGTGAAATAGGGAGAACCCGGAGGATGGTAGTTGGGTTCGAGAATTTCATGATACCTTGTATCCAAACGCTTTCTTCACATGAATATCTTGTATAATCAAATTATATTCATTAAGTGAAAATTATAGACCCTTTTTAAAATTTATATGGTTAATTATGTATTGATTAAGATATTTTATGTTCCTTTGGATGAGTTATAGAGTTTAAAAACATTGCTTGGGAATGTTTTTTATTTTGGTTCTCTTGAGTGTTTCACTTGTATTAAAAAATTGAAGTTTGTGTAGAACATGGATAAACATTTAGAACTGATATTACATATTATTAAAGAAATTCCAGAATTTAAAATGATCTTATAATGAATTATATTATATACCATGTGTATGAATCATTAGATACGAATTAAATGACAATTTTTTGGGTTAATTAGGGCGGTTTTTCGACCACAATGAACTGGTTTTGATTAATAATTTAGTAATATGTATAGAATTTAGTTCCAAAACATTAAACAGGACATAATACATATAACATATTATTATTCAACCATAAAAATGGTTTCATTACCAGATCTGAATGTAGAAATGAAAAAACAAAACTTGTCGTTCTTGAAGGTGATAAATTAACACCTCACGAACAACGTTCTCTTTAATAAAATAAAAAGATGAGGCAAAGGGGTTGGGTGGTACAATATACCATTAGTATCATAAAATTAAAGTATATGTATATTAATAGAGTTACCATAACAAGTGAATGAAGATAGGTGGGGAATGAATAAGAAAATAACATGAAATTGAATAGAAATTAAAGGAAACAGTATGGGAAATTACCTCTTGAATCCTCTTATTGAGAACCTCCTTAAAGATGCTATGCGTGGTCTTTTAATGAGACCAGGAGCTATTGGACGTGATAGAGTGTCTAGGTATGATTATTGTGCATATTTTAGAGAAGGATTGAAGCTAGAGAGGTGTAATGAAATGGGGGTGTGATGGGTGGTATTTATAGTGGATGGGAGAGGGGTTTTTCTCTATACAAAATTCATTATAGTTCCCCAAAAGACAAGGAATAATGAGTATTCCATGACCCAGAATAGTAATTTTACAATGTGATACCATACCAAGCGGGATTATATCTGAAGAACATCAAACATGACTCCATTATTAGCTTATTTAACTTATTTTGTAAATTATGGTATTTCACTATTCATAAAAAATTCAAGTATTTCAGAAAAATATCAAAAATTCAACCCAATATTTTCATGATGTGTAGAATCAAAAAATGATGTCCATTTATCAAAAATAAATTTCTGTATATGATTAACTTAATTTTTAATTAAAATTATAATTTACTTGAAAAAAATAGTTTTTAAAATTAAAATTGGTTTTATAATGTTTTTAAAAATAAGTTGAGGTTGTATAAAATTATCATAAATCTAGAAGACATAGATTTTTTAATTCTGGAACACTTTTTACGAAAATAAATTTCCTTTTTAAGTTATTTAATTAATTATAAATAATTATTTATGGCTTACAAAAATACCATTCCTTATAAGATGCCTAAATCTTATTTATTTATTCACTGTTAAGGTTACTATTATTAATGTAATTTTCTATTCATAAGGGTAATATTATTATTAATAAGGATTGGTTATATTCATAAGGGTATGTTAATATTTACCAAAAAAATATGTTTGTTCTATTTGACTCCAAAAATCATCTTAAACACAACCTTGTATGTCATATTTTCAAAATTCAATACACATAAGTGACAAACATATGTTTAAAGGTATTTTAGCACTCAGTAGTTCATTATGTTGTGTCTTCAAGTGATTTTCTGACATATTTATTAGTAGTGAATTTTTATTGAAAAACATTGGGTCATTACATTATTCCCCCCTTATGAAATTTCATCCTTGAATTTTTTTTTACACAAATAGGTGAGGGTACTTCTCCTTCATCGCCTCCTCTGCTTCCCAAGTAGCGTCTTCAAACGTATGATTCATCCACAACACATTGACAATGTGGGTTGTGTTATTGCATAGAATCATATCTCTTCGATCCAGAATCATTATTGGCTACTCCTCATTGGAGAGATCATCTTCCAACTGCACCACCTCCATGTTCAGTAAATGTGAGGGATCTGGTATGTACTTCCTCATGAGTGATACATGAAACAAATCCTGAACATTAACCATATTCGGTGGATGTTCAAGCCGATAGGACACATATCTTATGAGGTCAAGGATCTCAAAGGGGAAAATGAACCTCGGGCATAGATTCCCTTTATTTCCAAATCTCATGACTCTCTTCCATGGTGATATCTGAAGAAAGACTTTATCTCCAACATCAAACTCGAAGTCCCTTCGATGATTTTCAGCATAGTTCTTTTGCCGACTCTGAGCAGCTTTGATGTGTTTCTGGATGACTTGAACCTTCTCTGTCATCTCTTGCACAAGATAGGGTCCATGTATCTTTCTTTATCCAACATCATCCCAACATGTTATAGTTATACATCGCTTTCCAAACAGAGATTCCAATGGTGAAATCTGAATAATCAAGTGGAAGCTATTATTGTATGAGAACTCAACCAACTGGAGATGTTGATCCCTTCATCCTTTGAATTCTAGAGATTAGTCTCATATCATATCTTCAAGCATCTGAATAGTCCTTTTAGATTGGAAATTAGTTTGGGGGTGATAGTTCGTGCTAATATTTAATTTAGTACTCAAAGAATGTTAAAGATTCCTCCATAATTTAGATGTGAACCATGGATCACTATCAGAGACAATCAAGAGTGGAATGCCATGCAGTCTCACCAAATCCTTCACATATGTCTCTGCAACTTGTTCTAGCGAGAGATCATCCCGAATAGAGATAAAATGGGCAGTCATGGTGAGTCGATAAACCAAAAACCATATCACATTATTTCCCTTCGATGTCATCAGGAGTCCCGTGACAAAGTCCATAGTAACACTATCAAATTTATACATGGGTATAGGCAATGGTTTCATCATCCCTTTGGTCATTAGTCACTCTGCATTAACTTGTTGACATACCAAGCACCTTGATATATATTTCGCAATCTCCATCTTCATGTTATCCCACCAGAAGTGTGCTCAGAGATCATGATACATCATTGTACTCCCATGACAGATAGATAATGTTGATCTATGTGCATTTTAAAATAGTATTTTCCTTATCTTTGGTGATGAAGGGACAAAAATCCACATTCCAAACTGAATCACGCCATCCTCATCGATATGTAACTCCTGTAGCTTCCCTTCTTTACTGCATTCACCCTATTTTGTATCTCCACATTATTTAATTGGGCTACCTTAATCTTATCTAGGATGTATGGTTGCACAATCATTTGGGAAAGGTATGATATATCCCCTTCCCTTATCATTTCCAAATCCATCTTTCTCATATCCAATAAGATAGGTTCTTTATCAATCAATAACAAGGCTAGAGTAGCATGTTCTTTTCTCATAAGAGCACCAGCTACCTTGTTCTCCTTTCTAGGGTGATAGTGAATAGAGCAATCATAATCCTTGATTATCTCTAACCATCTCCTCTGGGGCATGTTGAGCTCCTTTTGTGTGAATATATACTTTAGGCTCTTATGGATGGTAAATATGTCACACTTCTCTCCATAATGTAAGTGCCACCACATTTTTAAGGAAAAAATCATGGCTTGCAGCTCTAGATCATGCATCGAGTAGTTATATTCATGGATATTTAACTGTCATGAGGCATAGGCTATCACATTGTCATTTTTCATGAGTACACGACCCATGCCATTCTTTGAAGCATCATTGTATATCACAAAACTTTCTCGACTTTTTGTTAGTGTTAGTACATGTGGAATGATAAGAATTTTCTTTTTCTCCTTGAAGCTTACCTCACATTCATCCATCTAGACATACTTTACCTCTATCCATGTTAAATTAGTTTGCGGGTTTGACAATCATGAGAAGATTCTCATTAAATATTTGTAATACCCAGTTAATCCAAGAAAACTATGAATTTTTGTGACACTAGAGGGCCTGGGTCATTCCTTAATCGCCCTTGTTTTTTCAAGGGTTGATAGAAATTCTCTCAATTGTGATCACATGTCCCAAGAATGTGACTTACATCATCCAAAAGTCACAACATGCTGAACTTGGTGTACAAATTATCATTTCTATATGTCTCCAACACATGTCAAAGATGTTCTTAATGTTCCTCATTTATCTTGGAGTAAATGAGAATATCATCAATAAACACTACAAAAAATTTGTCGAGGTAATTTCTAAAGACTATATTCATCAAATCCATGATTATTACAGGGAAATTACTATGTCCTAAGGGAATAACATGAATCACATAGTGCCCATACCTTGTATGGAAGGCAGTCTTCTGAATATCTTCTTTTTTCACCTTTAGCTGATGATATCCATAATGAAGATCCTCCTTTGAGAAGTTTTGAGCTCCTGTTAACTGATCGAAAAAGTCATCAATCCTTGGAAGAGTATACTTGTTCTATATGGTGATCTGTTTAAGATCCCGATAATTAATACACAGCTGCATTGTTCCATCCTTCTTCCTCACAAAGTGCAATGGCGCACCCCATGGTGATGTGCTAGGGTGTATGAACACTTTGTACAGATACTCTTGCAACTTCTTCTTTAAATCATCCAGTTCTATAGGATCCATCTTATATCGACACAATGAGATATGATTAGCTCTCTGTATGAGTTCAATTGAGAACTCTACCTCACTGTCATGGGGAATTCTTAGTAACTCTTCTGGAAATAAATCACTTTATTCCCCCACAATGGGCATTTCCCCAAGGTTGGAACAATCCTCCGATCGAACCATTTGGGAGAGGTATGCTGCTTCATTGGGAATCAACACCCACACCATTGAAGGATTTTCAAAGGAGATTCCGGATCGTTCTTTCATTTTTTGAGGAGCATGGGATGGTTTGGAATATGAAAAGATATTTCCTTTTCCTGACAGTTGATATGTGCATTATATAATGAGATACAATCCATTCCCATTATAGTATCAAATTCCACCAAGGGAAGTATAATGAGATTCACTGGAATAATCTTCCCACATACACCAATAGGAGAAGATTCAAACACTTGGGATTCAATGATTGCACCACTTGGTGTGTTTACAGATATATCTATTTCAGGTTTTAGGGGATTAGATTCTACAGTTTCAGAAAACGTTCAAGATATAACGGAATGCGTAGATCCAAAATCAAATAATACCATTTCCATTATTGAGTGAATAGGTAGTGTACTATGTACAACTTCATTATCATGCTCCACTTTTGTAGTAGTTATGGAAATTTTTTCCCTTGTTCCTTTGGATTGGGTGGCTGCAGATACTGATTACCCTCGATAACTCGATGTTTAGTGTACTGGTTTGCATAGTGCCCTAGCTCCCTACAGTTGTAGCATTGAACCATGGGTGGTTCTCTCCATTCTTCGGCAATATTCTCCTTATATCTCATGTACTTTTGACAATAATGAGCATGGTGTACTTCTTTCCCACACTTGAAACACTTCCCTATACCTTTAAGGCAGTTCCCATGGTGCATCTTTTCACATTTTTGGCATGTGGGTCGTTGAGTTTTTATGCCACCTTTTTCATTATATTAACCAGCTAGAAACTCCATCTTTCGTTTTTTTATCAAAATAGCCAGGGGACCATTCCAAAAACTCTATCTCCACTTTGATATCACACCAAAAAACTTCTTCATAACTCCCAAAGTATCAAATTTAAAGTGCCTTTTGAAGGTGTGGTTTTAATCCTCTAATGAATCTATAAATTTTTCAATCATTGTTGATAACAAATCCTAAAACGTACCTTTCATGCCTTGTGAAATTCTCTACATAGGTTGTGAGAGATTCTCCTACTTTTTAGTTGAGATCATTGAATTATCTCCCCGTCTTTTTGTGAACAGTTCTTGGTAAATACTTGTTATGAAGCATTATCCAAATTTCTTCACATTCAATCTCTTCAATTTCCTCCCTCGTTCTTAATCAAATACCAACATTTACTGGCCACTCCATCTAGAAAATAAATGTCTAGTTTCAACTTCTTCATCTCAGAATAGTGAAGAACAGAAGAGATCTTCTCCATGGAGTTGACCCACTGTTCCGCAACTAGTGGATCGGAAGATACACTAAACGTTAGTGGTCATTGCTGCATAAAACATTTGCTAGCTAGTTTCTCCATCGTCGGTGAAGGATGATGTTCCCCATTATTATGGTTATTATTCATAACCTGAGATAATTGGGCATGCATCTCCATGATGTTTTATCTCCACCTCCCAAATCATTAGGGATGTAATTCGGGAAATCGTTTCATTGGCCCTCACATGAGTTGTTGGCCAAGTTTCGCCTGGTTCCCACCATTTTCTAAAAAAGAAAAGGACAGAACAAAACAATAGTCATCAATTCATGAATAACATATTAATTAAAACAATTTATACTAAAATCATAACATATGAGATCCTTATGTAATGATTCTTGTGTGCATATTTGTATTTAGTCTCTTGCTAGTGGTTTTCTCTAGGGTTCACTAATCCTAATTCCCAAATTAAAAAAACCTTACCACTAATACCAACTCTAGCGACCCGGAAACTTATTAAATTAATATTACATCATTTTAAAGATAAGAAACATAATAGTATTACACTTGGAGGATCCAACAGTTTAGTGTATTGGGAAAACAAGGACCATACAAAACAATTACAACATGGAGCATAAACATTTTTTAATTTCTTCTTCTCTAGCTTCATATTGGAAATTGACCATTCCTTAGTACATGTAGACAACTATGGATATACATAAAAATAGGTGACCTAAAATCCCACTAAGAGGAATTGATAAGAACAATATATCATGGGGTGCGCATAATCACAACATTGGAAAAAAATCATGAACATGATTGGAAGCATAAAAAAGACAGGAAATGCAGCAATGCGTAAAAATGAAACATCATGTCTTAGTGGTTAACTAGAACACATAATGGAGAACAAAGCTAGAATCTTGTTAAATCATCATTTCACATTAACTCATGAGATTCATCACTTTACACAATGCATTGGAGCACTGTAAAATTTTGGGCACACCCGTCAAATTGAAACATTCATATTGTGGTATATAATTTCAGGCACACCCATCACATCATAACATTATCATTTTTAATTCATGTCACAAGGAATGTATATAAAAAATTAACATAACTAACCCATGAAAAGTAATGGTTTTCATTTCATAAGAACACAATTATAATCATTGGGTTCCCAAAAGAAAGAGGGAATAACATACATGTTACAAGAACCGTCATCATTGAGTGGGAAGTAAAAGTTGAGTTCCTAAAAAATGTTTCCTTTTGGAAAAAATATTGATTGAAAATAACACAAATAGTAAACATTTATATCCCATAAATGGAAATACAATGTGGAAAAGATTATTTTTAAGAAGTAACCATATCAAAAATGGAGTGAAAGATGGAGAACTAGGAGGATGAAAGTTGGGTTTGAGAATTTCCCCTTACCTTGTATCCAAACACGTTCTTGACATTAATTTCATTTATAACAACATTAGATAAATTAATTGAAAATTTCATAACCTTTTGTACCTGAATATGGTTCATTATGGTTTTATTATGGTATAGAGTTTAAAAACATTGCTCTCGAATGTTCGTTTCTATGGTTTTCTTGAGCGTTTCACATGTATTCATAAATTGACGTTCGTTTAGAACATGAATAAAAATCCAGAACAGATATTACATATTATTAATGAAATTTGAGTATTTAAAATGATATTATAATTAATTATTTTAGATACCATTTTTATGAATCATTATATAAGAATTAAATAATCACTGTTTGGGTTAATTTGCGCGGTTTTTCGACCACAACGAACTTGTTTTGACTAATCATTTAGTAATATGAAAATAATTTACTTCTAGAACTTTAAATAGGACATAATACATATAAAATATTCTTGTTAAACACTAAAAATGGTTTCTTGACCAGATAAGAAGGTAGAAACGGAAAAATAAAACATGTCATTATTGAAGGTGATAAATTAACACCTCATGAACAACGTTCTCTTTAAAAAAATAAAATGAAGAGGGAAAGGGGATGTATGGTATAATATCTCATTTTTATCATAACCTTTAATTATATCTATGATAATGGAGATACCATACCATGTGAATAAAGATTGGTTTGGAGAGAATAATAAAAGAACATGAAATTGAAACGAAATTAAAGGAAAGACGAAGGGAAATTACCTCCTTTTCCTCATCTTGAGATCCTCGTTAAGGATGCTAGGCTTTTTATTTTAATGAGACCAGATGCTATTGGACATGGGATAGGGGATAGCGAAGATTCATGGTCAGTGTTTAGATACGGCATGATGTTTTAGAGGTGTGAGGAAATGGGGGTGTGAAGGGTGGTATTTATAGTTGAGGGGAGAAGGGGTTTTCTCAATATAAAATTATTTAGTTTATTATTTCCCCAAATGAAAAGGAATATTTAGTCTTAGATGACCAAGAATATTAATTTTATAATGTTATCCTGAAGCATGTGGGCTTACATCAGCAGAACATCATACATGACTCCATAATTAACTTATTTATCATATTTTGTAAATTTTGGTATTTCACTATTAAAAATAATCATGTATTTACGAAAAATCCAAAAAATTCACCCAATTTTTTTTTCGATGTGTAGAATTCTAAAATGATGTCCATTTTTCAATAAAAAATTCCTAAATCTGATTTTCTTATTTTTTAATTAAAATCATAATTTACTTGAAAAAACAGTTTTTAAAATTAAAACTGATTTTATAATGATTTCAAAAATAAATTTAGGTCTTATAACATTATCTTAAATCAAGAAGTCATAGATTTATTAATTTATGAACACTTTTTATGGAAATACATTTTATTTTAAATAAATAAATAAATTATAATTATTTATTTATTGATTATAAAAATACTATTTCTTATAGGATGCCTAAATTTTATTTAATTATTCATGAGTAAGGTTACGATTATTTTTTCAATTTACTATTAATAAGGTTCATATTAAAATTCATAAAGGTAGGTTAAAATTCATAAGGTTATGTTACTATTCACCAAAAAATATTTTATTAGACTCTAAAAACCATATTCCACACAACTGTGTATGTCATATTTTCGAAATTCAAAACACATAAGTGATTTTATGACATATTTATAAGAACGGAATTTCCATTGAAAAAAAAAATTCATTAGAGACCATGTCCTCAAAATTTCATGTCACCATCTCATTCACTCATCAAGATCAGGAGATGGCCATCCAAGGGCGCTTCATACACCTATATGTCTTGGATAGACTCAATAATGTCAATGTAAAACGTTCTATGATTGATAATGGTTCTGGGATGAATCTCATCCTTGTTAAAACCTTATGGAATTTTGGATATGGGGAAGGAGAATTTTCTCCAACAAGGATGACCATTCAAGGGTTTGATAATGTTGAGCAGAGACCACTTGTGAAGATCAATCTCAAATATCATTTTGGGGATCTTATATGAGACATCTATTTTATGGATATCTATAATGACACCACATACAATGTCCAACTTGGATGGCCCCATCTCCATACCCACATTGTGGTACATTATACATTCTATCAATGTTTTAAGTACCCCATCAATGGAAAATTCTTCGTATTGCATAGTGATAATTCCAACATTGAGACTTGCAGATCCACATATAATGGTGAATATTTATACAAGAAGGAAGGAAATAAATTAATAGTGGATGATGAAATATAGGTTACAGATACAAATGGATTATGGTGCACCCATGTGAATCCCTATAGTATGATCGACATAGATTATGTGCTCTCCATAAATCTGGTGGAGGACACAGATCAATTTCTAAAGTTCCAAGACCCTTTTTCCCTAGTGACAACATTAAATTCTGGCAGCTCTGATATGTCTATGTGAAGACATTGATTACAGGGGATGATTATGTCTCTTTTCATAGCCTCCCATACACTTATAGTAAGGTAGAATCCCCTATATTATCAACTCCATGTGAAAATGTCTCCACATGATCATAAATGGAAGAGGATGAGGATGACTTGAGGAATGCCCCTCCAACATTTGAGGAAAGTGTCTCCACAACCATAGACAAGCTTAGAAAAATAAATATGGTTAATGAAAATCACTCGTGACCTACTCGGATTAGTTATTCCATGCCTCTTGAAGAGAAATATATGTACATCACATTCCTGAAGCATAACTGATATGTGTTCTCTTGGAACTATACATAAATGGTCGGAAAAGATCCAGATGTGGCTACACAACATCTTGGACTACCCAATGACAATCAAGGATTCATGAAGGTAGCTAGGAGGATTCCCCCTCTCATGCAACAAATGTATAGGTGGAAGTTAACAAGTTTATCAATGATTTCCTTGTTTGAGAAGTGAATTACCCATAATGGTTGAGAAACATCATTCCCATTAATAAGAAGAATGGGTCGACTAGAGTCTTTATCAATTTCAGAGTCCTTAATAAGCATTTACCAAAAGAAGATTTACCATTTCCAATCACAGAACTCTTGGTTGATGAAACTGATGTATTTCAAGACCATTCCATTATAGATGGGTACTCAAGGTACAATCACATAATGATGGCCCCTGAGGATAATGAAGCAACTACAATTAGAGCGACTCAAGGGATATATTTCTATTAGGTCATGCCCTTTGTCTTGAAGAATATTGGTGAAACATATCAATGAGCCCTGCATCACATCTTTAAAACATTCTTGGGAAAGATGGATGAATCTTATATCGAAGACCGGATTGTTAAATGTCAAAAATTATTTTATTACATTTTGGATCTCTATAAATTCTTCAACAAACTACGACAACATTATCTGATGATGAATCCAAAGGAATATTCATTCATTGTAACATCATGGATGTTCCTTTTCATTGTCGTATGCCACTATGACATTGAGGTTGACCTAGAAAACAAAATTTCTATCATAGAAATGTAACCCCATGAAATTTCAAATAACTAAGGGGGAATCAAGTCACCTCACCTATATTTTGTGATTCATATCCAACATATCTGGAAAAGATCTCCCCTTCACTAGGTTTATGAATAAGGGAAATACCTATCATTGGGATGATGACTCTAAAAAAGGATTCAAAACACTCAAGCAGTATATGCAGCAACAACGAGTTATGATCCCTATAGTGGATGGGAGGCCAGTCATATTATATGTGTCCACCATGGAATTCTCACTGGGAAACCTCCTTACACAGAAAAATGATGCGGGAATAGATAATAATCTCTACTACCATAGTCGGGAAATACTTGATATTGACACTAGATATTCTTATATTCATAAAAACTACCTTGCACTCATCTTCATATTGAACAAGCTAACACATTACATGAACCACCATGAAGTCTATTTGGTCTCTTATATTGATCTTCTCAAGTACATCCTTGGACATCTAATATTTACATGGTTCTTGGACTAATGGGTGTTTATTATAAAATAATATAAAATTAATTTCGTATCATACAAATAAGTGAAAGGACAAGCCCTGATTGATTTCCCCGTGACACATCTTACCCCATATAATAAATCAATGGACACCAGTCTCCCATATGTGGAGGAATTATATGTCTGTAACACTCCTCATAAATAGGATATGTATTTTGATGGTGCCTATAGTATTCCAATCAACACAAGAATGGAAAACCCGAAGCTCAATAAGGTTATTCTGGGGATTGTATTTGTCTCTCCACACAAAGTAGTTTTTCACTACTCATTCTCTTTATCTAAAGGTGAGGATGAATATCAAGACCTCATCACTAGGTTGGAACTAGCCCTGAAGCTTCACATAGCCTACATGAATATCAATGGGTACATGGAGGTGGTGATAAAGTGTAATAATGGAAAATATTCCATCAAAAAGTATGAATTGGTCCCCATCACTGGCTACATTAGGGTACAAATTGTAGAGTTCCATTTTGATCTCAAATTGCATCGTGCTTCCCAATCACAGAATGCTCACTCCGACGTATTGGCCAATATAGCCACTATACTAGCTGGCTGTTATCAGGACGAAGATATCTTCAACATCACACATCAATGAATGTTCTCCGGGAGTGTCATCTTTAATATGGAATAAATCAATGAAGTCAACATTTCTCGAGAGCATGATGAAACAATGACCACCCTTGGATGGATGGAGCCCATAATTAGTTATCTCCAAAAGGGGATTCTCATAATGGACCGTGTTGGAAGGGAAAAAATTCAGTGCCTCGTGACAAACATCACTATGCATGATGGACCAAATGTTCAAAAAGTAATCTACAATGGGGGATTTGAGGGAATCCTCCTTTGGTGTATAGAAAAAGGAGAGGTTATCATCTTCATGGAAGAAGATTGTGTAGGCTCTTGCAGCACCAATAAATAGGGAACCATGATCTCCCACCAAATCCAAGGGATGGGATGTTACTAGAAATCCATGATAAATGGCTATGAGGAATTCGCCAAGAATTTTCATGCATTACAGATCCATGAAAACATCATCCATCATCCCCCGTAATTTCTATACATAGGTAATTATCCTTGGCCATTTTCCATTTGTGGAATGGATATTGTGGGGCTAAATCACCTAGCCAAAACTATGATGTTCAAGTACATCCTTACAGAAACCAAATTCTTTTCCAAATGGGATTCATAAATACACCTCAAGGATATTGGGATTAAGAATATCATCAACATCATAAATTCCCATATAATCACCCGGATTGGGGTCCCTCACACAATATTAACAGAAAATGGCTACAATTTTTTCCATGGAGTTAATGATGTTTTACCAGCATTAGCATATCGAGTCAAATTAGTCATCTCTCTATCATGTAGAAAAAATGGATAGATATAGATCATCAATAAGACACTATTAAATATACTATAGAAAATAGTGAACATGGATAATAAGTGCTGACTGGATAGACTCCTCCATGCTTTATGGGCATATTGTACACCGACTTGTATTGCTAGATAGGCAACTCCATACTCATTGGTGTACTTGATCAAGGTAGTTTTACCTATATAGGTCATGTATCCTTCTCTCCTAAAAACCATTTCTAAAAAAATATCAGATGATGAACAATTTGAAAAGAAACTATATGAATTGGAATGTCTAGATTAAAACAGGCTTCACACACTGCACAACCTGGAGGTCCATCAGAATAAGATTGCGTGAGCCTTTAATAAAAATGTTCTCTTCCATTCATTCATCCAAGGAGAACTGGTACTGGATCTCATAACCCCATTGATACCAGGAAATAATCCCCCGAAACTAGAACCAAAGTTGAAAGGGACTTATGTCATACATCGGGTTTATCATAATGAAGCATGTTCATTGGCCACCATTTGTGGGGAGCATGTCACACCACCAAACCAATTTGTTATTTCTCAATAAATACTTCACATAGATTCTATATAATGGTAATCAACATCAGATTATACCCCATTATTCATCCTAACCACTTGACATTAAACTATATGGAAATTATCCTGGCTACATGTTGACAATCAATACAACCATACCATAACAATAAGATGTTAGACTACATGGTATACCACATCCTTACTTCATGATGTAAAACTCTATTAATCTACAATGTTCCATTTCTTTCATGGTGGTTAATACCTCATATTTACCACATGAAGTTATATTTTATGGAGCCCGACCTGACCCCATGACATTAAACTGTATGGAGTTCGACCTTGCCACATGACATTAAACTACATGAATCTTTAAGTACTATGTATGGCTTGATTTTCATTTCCGATGAGATACGTAGTGACACCCAAACCATTGTTCATAGTTTCATCTATATAATTAATTTCCGTTCACATCGGGTGATCCGATGTCCTTAATTCATGACATTAAATTGCAATGAATGTTTATTTACCACATGATGTAAAACTGCACGGATCCAGAACATTCCCCTTAAAAACAGGTGACCCAAAATCCTTACTGCATGATGTAAAACTACTTGAATCCAAAAAATCTATCTTCATTCACGTATATTCAACCATTTCCTTGCCGCATGATTTTACACTGCATGTATCGTCACGAACTAAATATGGATTGATTCTCATTTCTAATTAGATACACTGGGAGTCCATGATCTTATGTCTTGTTCTATCCACCACATGATACAAAATTCCCTAATACTGCTCTTAAATTCCTCTAGATGGTGAAAATAACCCATTAAATTACTTTTTCCTTGCACTGAGAATAGCTCACATGGTATTAGGAATCTTGGTAAGGGATTACTCACACAAAAAATGCATAACATCTTTTGATGGGCCCATCTTGTTCCTAAATGAAAAACCATAAAAGAACCCCTTGAGTCCTTTCTGGATGATGATAAAATGAATAGTTATTCAAGAACTATGTGTGTCTTGATTATCATTTTTATGAGATACATCGTGATTCCCAAGCATATATCCTTAGACCCAGCTGCAACATCCACACTCTTTCACGCCGGTCCTTTTTCATCCTTTCCACATGAAATTAAAACTATATGAACCATTTAGAACCACATGTGTCTTGATTCCCATTTTCATGATATATTTAGTGATGAAAAAACATCCATCAATGGTCCTAGCCACAGTATCACAAATTTTTCATGTTGATCCATCTTCTCCCTTACCGCATGACATTAAACTATACAGTTCCTTCGGAACTATGTGTTGATTGGTTCATGTCGTCACATGAAACATAGTGATGCCTTGATCTCTAATACTTGGCCCAGCTACAGAAATAAATGGAAATAATTCCTACCTCTTTGAATGAACCGTAATGCGGAAGATTGTGTTTCTCATTCAATAACTATATTTTACTTGATTCATGTCTTCATAGGATACATAGTGAAACCCAAATATCCAAATATGAGCTCAGACACAATAAATAAATTCCCTTTCCGAATGATGTTAAACTATATGGATCTTTAGAACTACATGTGACTTTTTTATCATTCTAATGAGATATATAGAGATTCCAAGACTTCTACCCTTCAACCCAACCATAACATTTCCATTCATTCACATCATTTTTCACGTCCTTAATACATGATGATAAACTGCATGGGAAATATCCTTACTGCATGACGTTAAACTACATGAATCATATCCTTTTAGAAGGATGTTAAACATCATCTATGTGACCACCCTTCAGCATTCCTTATCAATGGATGATAAGATACGTACCCCGATCAAACAGAGTATGGGCTGCTTCTATCATCTTTTTAAGCTCCTCAATCTATACACCACACTTCATCTCTTCGAAATCTCTTCCATAAATATTCCATGGACCTTGGAAAGGATACCCGGCTACGAGTGACCCTTTTCATGACTATTCAAGTATTCCAATGGCTCTTTCATAGGATCCTATTATGGTCAATCAAATTTTTTTCTTTGAAAAAGGAAATTCTGACCCTTGTGAGCTAGACATCAATACGATGACACTCAATACCTCAGTGTGTTTGAGCTACTTTGGGTATGATTGTCCCGTATCATTAATCATGACCCAGGAATCATGAACCTTGAATTATGAAATTTTCAACTCCTTCTCAAAAGGAATTCATAGTACTCTTTACCCTGGGAATCTTAATTTGTTTCTTGTGTAACATTACCTATATTAGGTCCATAAGAGCGATGAATATAACATTCCCACATTTGATCAAAGTAGTGAGAACATAAACTCTATCCTATAATGATCCAAATAACAAGACCTTGGGACACATAACTTATCAGGTTGAAAACATGAAAATTGAATCCTAAGAAAAAAATAATGTCTTCACCCTCTAAACACTTCACCTCTAGATTAAGGAAAAAATTTGGCTAATAATAAATAATGCATAAATCTCATAGGAACTACTCTATATCCCTAGTAAAATCCAAGCAATTCTCACTGAACCTTATGGTCTTGGAAAAATTTAGGGAAATGATTTTTTATATCTCCTCACCACGAGAATATGTTCTCCAAATAGTGAAACAACTTTTAAGCTACCCATACCATTATTGGATATTACAATCTCCATAAGTCACACTACATTTTTTGGGTTCCTCAGATCATCGTAAACCATTCATTGTAACTAGAAAATATATCTAGATTCAATGAACCCTTTGCTTGACTATGCATGAATTCATATGCCTCAAGCATATCCACATATGAACATCAACCAAATGTGTCACTATGAATCAAAGGAACGTCCAATCCTTTTGAGACCTGACATCATCGATGAATCTCTCAACACCTTAGTCTATCTAAGCTACTCTTGGTATGAATATCCCATATTATCCTTCAGATCTATGTACTATTGACTATTATTTACAATATCCAAACTAAAATATACAAGAGAATTCAGCATCCTTGATGTTATGTCATAGTGTTTTGTACCCCTTCTCAATGTAGGAATGTTTCACTCAATTCTTGAACCATTATTGTCTCACACTTCATGATTCAAAACCATTGGTCATAGAGTTCAATCTTCACAATAAAGAGCTAAATTTCCCTGGGGTACTAGAGTCCTTCCTGGATGGCCTTCCTATATATCCAACTTAATTATCTAGATGTTTGAGTCTTAAAAAATATTTATTATACCTACGAAATAAGTGGAGATCATCTTTATCTTGGTCATGCTACAGATGCATAAGGTACCTGACCCACCAACTAAAGGCATCTCCTACTTATCATAAAGGAGTTTCAATCTGTGTGATCCATGGAAACCCCGGGATAGAACATAACATCTCAAAATGTTGAGATACATACCTGGAATATCTGCACCATCTCATTTTCAAAGACGTGATTGTTTGGATTATGAATAAAATATCTCATATTTTAATTGTCTAAGTGGACCTATCTCCCGTATCATTTCCCCCTCATCTATATATCCTCTATAAATATTCCATACCCACTTGAAAAGCTGCTCAACATCAAGAATCCTTTTCATGACTATGAATACATGTATGTGGCTCCTGCATATATACCTATGGCCACCAACCAAATGTGTCACTCTTTATGAGGGATTTCTAATTCTTGTGATCCCTTGAAACACCACGATAGAACCCAACACCCTAGTATATTTGGGTCACAGCTAGCATGTTTTCACCATACTCCATGATCATGATTTGGTCTGAGATAAAAGACCATAAACTAAAGAAATATTAGATCCGACCTAAATTACCTTAAACTAAACCTATATCCAGTCTATCCAGAAGTAATTAAACTAATGTACAATCATTTCTGAGATAAATGACCTTAAACTAAAGCAATATTCAATCCAAGATAAATGTCCTTAAACTAATGTGATATTAGATCAAATGTAAAAGACATTAAGTTGAATCTATATCAGGTCCGAGCTAAACGTACATAAGATAAACTGGTATTGGGTCGAAGCTAAGAGACCATAAACTACAACATAATGGAAATTAAGCCATAAAATCATCCCATGCCCACTACATTTCCTTAGAACATTTGAGTTTCTCTAACAAATCCAATCGACTTCAAAAAAAGATAGAGTAATATCCCACTAGGACATATATCCTACCAGGATAATCCTTTTTCCAATCAGATGATCGCAATACAATGACAACTAGAAAAGTTACATCGATAAAAAATCTCATTTTGGTGGGAATTCATTATTTCTTCTTGAGAATTATCTATTTTTATTTACGTATTCAGATATAGACATCTAGGTTTTCTTGATATTTTGGAAAAATAGGAACTATAATTGAAGATTCATAGAATTTTATAATAATGAAATGACATGCATATCAAAAGTGAAGGGAATATTGACAACAAACATTTTGTTCAGTGAGTCTATTCACTATCAATAATACATGTAGTAAGAGGAATCTCCACAAACTGGTGTCTCTCCAATGAATATGTGAGAATAAAAAATATTTCAAGTTTATGATTCCATCCGATAATATACTCAAATGAGTCATTAAGCAATGAATGTTTGTACTCTAGGGAAACCACATATTGTCATTGTTGATCATTAGACTCAATATCTACTTTCACAACCTATTCCAACCCTTACGACATGGAAATGGTATCTTGTTTCACCCTTTCTTCCATGTCAAAAAGTCCATGTAGTTCCAGCATAACCTTCTCAGATTTTTGTAGTGCATGATGAAATTGGGGAAACTCTGATTGAAGATGGTTAATCTCAGACTGAGGAAGACCAATTTCATACTGAATATGAACAATTTCAACCATATTAGAATTTTTTATATCCTGATGAGTGGATTAATCTAATGCACACATAGAGGATTCCACCACTACCTCATCACAGTTCTTCTTCACCAAAGACGAGGCCTCAGTAGTTTCCACCCTCAATTAGAGGAATTTCTTCTACTCACTCAGAGAGACTACTTACATTATCCAAGAATAAGTGCAGGAATATTTGAAACCCTCATAACCAAGGGTAGGAAACATAAATTGAAGGTGACCAAACCGATCCTCCATCTCCACCAAGGGGGTCTCTGAGACTAAGGCCCAGACCTCCCTTCACATGTGTCGCCTCATCGACTATTATAATTATATAGACCTCGAACCTTCACCCAAACCCATTTTTGGAACAAGGATATATTTCGGGACCAGGTCACATAGGGAAATATTTTTTCACATGGTCTATTATTATGATGGAAGATGATCAGCCTACACAATAGTTGATCCGTTCGGAGGAACCCCCAGGGGAGCAGGCACTAAAGCCCCTAAACATCTGTGTGAAGGGACTGGTTGTAAAAAAATAAGGGGGGGGGGTACATCCAGGCCCATAAATTATAGAATGAATAATACATCATCAACATTTAATAAAAAATATATGATAGAGGATATAAACATACCTTTATTAGTCACATCACTTCGAACATCCACTACCTCGATCTCATCCTTGGGGGAGAAGAAAATCCTTGTGACGAGTGGATTCACAGAAATTTGAGTGCTTTTCCAAAATAAATACACCACTCATCATCATTAAGAACTACATAATAAAAATGATAATATCAAGTGATATTAAACAAACAAACGATGTGTACATTCTTTAAATGTTATTCACAATCTTCAATACATGCTTCCATTGAAACTAACACAATAGAAGAATATCTTCCTCTGTCAACATATTTCATAATTGTTCCCTCCTAGGGTGATAAAATGGTATGATATCTCTAGAATTTGTAGTAGGAAATGGAGATGGTCAAGCTGGAACCTCAACCACCTTCACTTATTGACAGGCCATGCCTGATAGCGAAGGGTCTACCCAAGAAACCAAATTCTCACCCACCTCCTCAGAAGTGGAAACATGATTTTCAAAGTGGGTCTGATGAGGACTAGCAGGTTTTTGAAATAGTCAGAATGTGATACATAAAGTTCCATGATGAAAGGAGTAAGAAATGATAATCTTATATGGTGATTATAGAAGAGATCGATCTAAAAACATAGACTATTTTTATCATTCATCATCATTCCTTTCAAGGAAGGCCCTATAGATGATGTTGACGTTGAAACTATTTCTTTAGAAGCAGCAATAACTACACTCTTCTGATCTTGCTGACCTGGGGACCCTTAATCATCAGTTCCCAAGTCACTATTGAATTCCTCTCCCATGGTTGTGTTGTGAGTAGTATATTCAGGGAACGAAAGGGCCATATAATCTTCATAATCCATCCATTGTGTCAACTTGTATATTAAGGATGTTAGTAAAATTGAAAAGGTTATATAAAACCTTAAGATCCTTGGTAATACTTGAATTAACACATCCTCATTGAAAGGATATCCCTCTTTATCAATAGTAATATGATGTGTGCCCAGGTTAACCATTTTTTGGACATATACAGAATAAAACATCTAACCCTTGACACTCGCCACAAAAACATCAATGTCCTGAATGAAGTCAATAAATTCTGCAGGAAGTTATTAAAAGGTGGTATCGTGAGGCATAGTGAAATAGGAAAAACACTCCAAAAGAACCTATGAGAAAACCAATGTACCCCAGAGTACATCCTCTGTGTGCTTCACCATCAAGGCCTTCCATTGAGAAGATGAAATGGTTAACAATAACTCTAGTACAGTCTTGCCTTCTGGTGCCACACTCATTGTAGCCACATAAACATGTGTTTTCTATGGTAGTGATAATTTTTGTCCTCCTTGGGAGGTTCTTCTGAGGTTGTCAACCATTTAAAAACCAGTTTCTTCCTAGGAGTAGGATTATATTCCATGTCTAGTGGTGGGATATCCTTTTTCCCAACCTGGATGTCTACCTAATGTGATATTAGTGAATCAAAATCTCTACTTATTCATGAGATATACCGATCATTGTAGTATGTGGAGGAAGATTTCTACTAGAACTTGTCTCCTCCTTGGTAAACATCGACTAAAATTGGTCAGATAAAATAAGTTTCTCCTCATACCAGATGTATATAGAGTGGGGACATCTCTATTAAATGCATAAGAATTTAAGGCTGAATTGGCATGGTGCATACCACTCGCCTATATGTTCCCCATCAATATGAGTGGAAATAACTCCTTCTAGAAGTGACACCACATAAGCCTAAACATAAATACATGCCTCCCCAGTTTCATCGATGTCGCCTATCGGCACCTTCAAGTATGAACTAAAGGAAAAACACTCATAGTGGCTTATATAATCTCTATCATCCTGAACATTCAGTTGGATAGTTGTCATCCTGCTGATGCATTGCAAGTATGGTATGTAGAGAGATTCAGGAATATACTGAATTTTTCGATAATCATAAAATTCGAAGTGATCTCGTTTCCAACACCATATAACATTTAAGGGTCCCATAATCATGTAAGAGTAATTTATATTACCTACATGATACAGATGGTGATTAATGTTCGTCAATAATAGGATGACTACCCCATTATGCTCCCCTGACCATAGAGGTCATCACTGAGAAATTGGAAACAATAAATCCATCTTTTTCCTTCACAGGAAGTTAATACCCAAATAGTTATATGGTAGGGAAACTAGCTAGTTGGAAGGATTGGTAAATTTCAGGGACAACCTCCCATGCCCATTCTTTTAACATCACTTCCTCGACAGTGGGCCAATATGTGACCATAGAACCACATGAATCCTTTGTGAGACATGATTTACGTTTTTTTATTCTAGAATAGAACATGTATTCTTGATAAAAAAATTTCCCAAGTTCTCAAATGGGAATCCACTCATGGAAGCACCCAATTGGGAATGTACTTCTCGAATAGTTTGATCAGCTCCTGAGTTAATGGAGGATACATCATTACATCAACCCATGAAGATTGTGGGGGAATGATATTTTCATAAATTTTTCAAACTATTGGGTCACCACTTATCTAATCTGAATCCCAAAGACTGATGTCCACCTCCCCTTGTGTACGGTGAAAGGTGTTTGTATCTGGGATATAGTATCTGAACAACTCCATCATTAGACCCTTATTACAAGGATGAGATGTCTGGAAAAGATAAACAACCTCGTACATTCTAATGTGCTTCAACTCCTAATAAAATTAAAATTCTATTTACTTGAAAAAAAATTTCAACCCCAAATCCATGCCATATATACTTCCTAATCGAATGTCCCAACTGGTACACCACCCAAATTTCCGATTGGGAGTAGATTTACACAATGTTGATAGATAGATATGGATATCCTCATTAGGTGCAAGATCAATCCCATCAATATATGTGGGAATGTATTTTAGTATATTCCAATCTTCACAGTATCCCTAAGAGGAAAAGTATCCCCTTAGGGAGATCTATGCCTAAAAAGTATTATGGTTCATCTAAAGGGAAGAAGAGGGTATAAATTTTGAATTTGTTGGGGGAATTAAATTATCATCAGTATGACAAAACCCATAATGTGGGAAAAATTATGATAGGAGATAGACTAAGATCTTTGATTCCATCAATGCTATCTTACTCATTTGTTTTGATATAATAGAACTACGAAATGAAGGATCTATGATTGAAACCATAGATTCATGATGATCTATCTCTTCCCATTGTTCCCTATTCGAATGTTTGTGGGAAGAACGATGTGAACTGAAATCCATTAGAAAATAAGAAAGTGGCATATGTCATGAAAATTCAATGTTATAAATTGTCAAAAATAATGAAATAATAGTTCCAATTGCGAGTCACATAAGGATTTAATGAATCACCTGAACCTTAGAGTACTTTTGGGTTGCATAAGCCCGACAAAACATTGCATAATCACATGACTCCATTAGAAACTCATGATAACATGACCCAAACATAGTCATGTGAATCACATTGACCATTTAATTGAACTAGAAAATCCCATTTAACCCCAAAAGATAATCACGACCCACATGGAAAATATTTAAGAAATTAAGAAAGGAGGATTCATGGTTGGATTGAATAGGCACCATATAAACAAATACTGTTTTAGAAGAACTGTGGCGAAATGGAGTTTTGAGGATTGATCACAACCAGGACTCACAGAATGATCATGCGATGGAACCATGTCACAGAAACAAAGGAAAGATTGATATAGAGAATTGGTGACTTGTGGAATGAATTTTTCTCTATCCCATATTTTATATAGGTATTTTTTTGGAATTCCAGGCATCACCTAGTATACCAAATCACACCCAAAACACTAATTCAAAACATTGTCAAAGAATCAAACAGTAATTTACATTCTTCTTAATCGTACCTTTTTCCCCACAGACATATCTCCTTATTGGGGGGGGGGGATTGTTGACACCCACCAAATAAGAATTAGAAAATTACTAAGGAATAAATACCTAAATATGGGTGTTATATTTCCCACAAAAACAATGGAATGAAAAATGTGGTCAACACCAATAGATCGTGAAATCGTCTAAGAGACTCATAATAACATGACTATGATAAGGTCACATGAAGACTCTACATGTATCGTATTCCATACATTGGATCCTATTAACCCCCTTTCAACAATTCATCTTGATCTTTCAATGTCAATCCGTACTAATAGTTGTCGTGTTGTGGTATATGAATGATCTCTCCCAAGCTACATGGTTTTTCATTAGGATGTCCCTGAAAAATGATCTTATAATCACTGGAAAATATAAGTAGGACATCCAAAATATGGTATCCTCATACAGTCAAAAAGATCGTGTGATGCATCACAGAAGTAATGTTTAATAATGTATTAAAATATCCTTAAAAATTGAATGAACCATGATAATTTTTATAATAGAGTAAAACAAATAAATGGAAGGAGGAAGATCCTCTCACAGTCACTAAAAGACATGTGATATGCCCATGTAAGCCAATAAAGAGCCACTAGACTCCACGGACATGTCTACCACATCTCGTGGAAGCCCTTACAATTTTCATCCTCACTGCATGAAAGTTCTCAGGTATGTCTAGGAAACCATGCATGCCCATTTTGGCTCCCTAAATAAAAAATATGTGCTTTTCCATGAAATGCTCTCACACCCCCATGGTACACTCTTGGTCATGCGATGTATCACCAAAAAATAGAGAAAATAACCTCAAGGACACTCATGAAAATTTAACTGAATCTGTACCTTTATAAAATAAAATAAACGGATGAAAATATTAAAGAAGATGAATCCTCTAGAGGTTGTAAAACACATAGTAGCTGCCAAGGATGTCCATAGTACGGTCCTATGAGGCCACTTGAAAAGTCTCCCATGCCAGAGGAAATGTCCCAATAAAGGCATGGAGATCACACTAAGGCCTTACGACATGCAATTTGATTTCTTAAAAGTAATCATACTTTTAAATATAAAAAATGGAATTCCTTTGGTTCCTCCACGTGATTCAATAAGTCTTCATTAATTTGTGATAATCCAATAATGAAAATGTTGATGGAGGGACTCCCAGTCACTGAAAATCAGGTGGTACCCTTAGAGGAGTCCATGACAGAGAATCATGAAGACATGTGGTTCCATACCCCTTTTCTAACTCTGTCTTGGATTCACACAAGATATTCAATGAAAATTAGTGAATGATCGATGTGGATAAACCAATAAATTCCCCACCCAAACCACAAATAAGAGGATGGAATCTCAATTCCAATAGATGTTTATTTCACATTCTGGCACATTGGTAGACCAAATCCCCAGATAATATTTCCCTAAGATGTTGATCTCTAGACTAAAAATTCCTCCATCATGTAATACACTTGATAAAATTCTGAGCGATCATGCGTCTATAATAAATCACTTCATGTGATCATTAATAGATCAGATGAAGGACTTCTATCAAGTTGTGTGGAAGACAACCCAGACGTCTTCTAGATCATGTGAGACTTGAAATAATCTAACACTAAACAAATATAAGTAAATCATGATATAAGACTATAAAAAATACTAATAAATGGGAGGCTTAAGATAAATACACATACGTTGAACCTTATGAACTTTGCGTGAACAAACCTAGACATGAATCGACACAAGGAAAAGTCAGTATGATCATTCGACACTCCTTTGATATACAATTTGGATTATAGGAATCCCCCAAGATATGTCATGGAAATTCATATGGAACCTCACAAGCATGCCACCCAAATCTCACAAGACCCATCCATCTCATCATCTTAGCATTGTGGTGCACTTTAGACATGTCACCTGACTCGTATAATAGTGCATGTTCAAGATAGCTGATTCCCACAATAACACCCAAGCATGCCAACTTTCTCTTGAGATATCTTTCTTGCATGCCCTCGAAGTATCATGATTCCCTCTAGATTCATATTGATCAATCAAGAAAATCACATCATACAAGTCCCACTTCCTGAACAATTACATTGATTACTTTCAAACCCTTATTTCTCACAATGAGCATAGCTCACACGAGCTTATGGAGTAGAAATAGTCATGTCATTTCCATCATAAAACATTACCCGGTCACCAAGGAAACATTAGTGGGTGATCCAGAATAAAAGGGGGCTCTATGAAATTTGATTCCTACCATAAACAGGATACAATGTACACATTCTTATTGTAAGTGAACGAATAAAATCCATATCATGGTAATCCCCTTGTCTTTGACATTTCAATCATTGGGGCCCAATCATTCCCATGGGTTGATCACTCAACCTCATCCCTCAGAAGACTGAGAAATCAATTGAACTACGATGTCCTTTATTCCTGATATAATCAAGATATGTGGGATGCCTCCCAAATTCCTATGATCTATATCAAACATTCCAAGGACTATCTCATTATAGAAGTCCCATATCTATATGATATGAGGTCGATCACCTACTTTCCCTTATTTATCACATCGAGAATAGGTCACACGGGCTTATGGAGTCATAATGAATACCTCATTGACAAAATGAATCTCCAACAACCAGGGTAATCCTTGTTTGTAAGCCCCATTAGGTGGAATTATATAAACCTCCTACATGATGGAATATAAACTTGGGCCAGTCGAAAGGGTGTAACTAAACTACAATGACTCTGATTCCAGTAATAAATAGGATATATAAGTCATATTCTCGAGACTCAATATAAAAAATTTGGTGTCTCAGTACCCGCACACAATCCCATTCTACAAGAATGTAAATTGCATAGAATTAAAGAACATGGTCGGTTTTTGATTCCTAAAATAACCAGGATATGTAGTATGCCTCATAATGGATCAATCCCTTACTTAGAATATTAATCACCTTCTTATGTAGAAGTACACTATGAAACTCTTGGTTATACGTCTTCATCACACGAGTAACTACCAGTTATGGGAGAATGATGAAGAACCTCATATACATATAGATGTATTATCTAGATAAGACCCATTATTTTTCACATAAGAGAGAATTAACCCATAATTGTATTTTTAGTGTAACCAGTCCCGTATTAGAATTATGAAGAGATTTTGAAACACATATTAAATCTATAAGAGGATCCTAGAGTAGGTGACAATTCCCCCAAAAAGGATGTGATGAGCCTAACCCCTTATCTGGTTGACCAATGCGAGTCCCCAAGAGTCATTAAGAATAAAATTGTAATGATCGCTTGCCATTGGAAATCAGGTATATAGCCAACTAAGTATAAAAGAATCACTGGATGCTTCTACCAAGAACAATATTGGGCTGATGTTATTTTGTGTTCAAGAGATCAAACACCCCACATTCATCCATCAGGTACAAAAAACCCCATCTTAGTAAGGGTATCCACGTCGCCTTTTGATCCCATTGAAATAATGACTTTGATGTATCTACTCACTCCAGCATGAAAACCTTGGATTTATAATCATTAGTTTCATTTTACTCCTATTGTTTTTTTATATTCCTCCGTAATTTTACATAGTTCAGTATCTCAGTAATGGTAATATCATCTTTTTTGTGATTTAGATAATTTTTTGCATTATTTCTAGAAAGTGGGATCTTAATGATGATGGATATAATAATTATTTCATCATATATATTCATATTTGTTTTCTTATGTTGTATTAATATGTGTTATATTTAATAGAATTTATCTACTATAGATCTACCATATACAATTTTTTATGAAATAAACTTGCATTCTTGTAATTTCTTTTTCTCTGCATACATAGTGATTTACATTTTTTTCAAGGAATCCCATATCTCCCCTATAGTTAAAATATGTTGATATGTGTAGAATATGTCATCAAATAAAGAATTGAGTATTTTTCCTCGATTCATGATAATGTCATTCAACCATTTTTTTCTTCTATAGGAAACTTGAAGAAACTCATCTTCCTATGTGAGGGGATCCATAGTTTTTAATACATACACCACGTTAAGAGTTTCATGTAGAAAGTGCAACCTATTTTCCCACATATTGAAATCTCTCTATAAAATTGCTCCACCTTCATCATTTCATTAAGCATCAACCTCTCCATATTCATGAAAAATACTCTTATTACTATCAAGGATATATCAGTGGGAAATTGATATAGACATTACTTTGGATGGTAGTATATGGAGGTCACTGAGGCATGTTATGTCGTCGCACTCCTTAAGAGTTGATTCAACCTCACTAAATTTGTAGTACCATGGGTTGTAGATGAATAATATTTTGGATACAATAGTGGCTAGATATTTGACACAATTTCATTATTGAGAGTATCAATTAAATATTCTTTTGAAACAAGATAGTAATTAAAGGATGTTTTTATTTCTCACCCAAAAAATTATTTTGATTCTTTTTGAATGATTTTTTTGGAATTGTAATTTTTTTGAAGGATTTGAGTTATTTGGAATGGTTGGGATCCATTTTACCATATAACGAGAATTATATTTTTATGAAAGGAATCATACAGTTAGATAATACATCATACCTCTTAAAATAAGGTCGATGTATTTCTTTTAAAGGCATGTATCTTCCAAAAGTTTTCCTATATATCAGATCATACATGATTGAATAAGTGAACATGATCTAACCTACTAGAGAATGAATGTGTCTACTAAAAAATATACATTCCCATTCCAACACATTTTTCAATATGGGATTCCAATATATCATTTCCCATTAAAAAATAAAAAATCAATTATTTGAAAAATATTAAAATTCAAAGACATCCCTCCATTGAACTACCAATGGCTCCCCATCGAGAAGAATCTTCTCAAAAATGATGTAGGTAGATTGAATGTGATGTGAACTTGATCTGTTGAGAATCATTGATCAAAATTTATATGACGTACTGGACTCAGTTCACTCATATATAACCAAACATAATTGGCCATAGGAGCTCAAGTGTTCCACTATGTACACCAAAGGCTACTGACTTGTAGCATGTGTCTAGGATTGTATGATGAGGATACCAACACCTCATGATGAATGTGTATCACAAAAAAAATAATATAATAGTAATTAGAAGTATAAATATACTTAAAGAAAATTATAGGAAGAAATCATCCATACATAATAAAAAGTTATAAACAAATCAATGTCATATACAAAATGATACTCATGGCAGCTGTCATAAAAAAAGAGATAGACATAGGATATAGAGGCACATGCATATGAAACATGCTATGAAAAAAGGACAAAATACCAAATATTTTCTCCACTATCATCATAACCATAATCTCAGTCTTTTACTACCATTCTCCATCATATTATAGAAATAATGAGGCATCCAAACCTGGATTCTCACCTTTGTCTGTACCTACACCTGTAAGATCTGTTCGGATACCAATCAGTGGTCCGAATAGGATGTGAGATATACCCAATAGCCCAGAACCAAGGGTGTCTGGTATAGTACATCTAGACCATATAAAATGACAAGTGTGCACATGTGACAATTTAAGATAATATATAAATGGTAAACTGGTCTTCTCTTGTTATTAGTATACACTAGGGTGACACTACCTACTTCAGCCTAAGGTAGGATATCTCTAAAAAAGTGACTCTATGTATTTGTATATATATATAAATATTTTTATATATAGGAGATCTATATGTAGTAAGGTTAATAGTCATATATATATAATACTACTACTATATAGGACCAGATACATGACTCAGATCTCTATGGATAGTTGTAAGATTCTCATAGAAATTCTAAGGATATCATGCATGGGTTTCCGGACTCACATGGGTCTCCATACATGTTTATCACAATATGGGGCCCTATTCCCATTCATCACTTTTAATTAGGGACTCTGTTACCACATATCACATTTCATTAGGGAAACCACACCTGATCAACAATAATAAATGGGAAACCATGAATATGTCTTACAAATACAAGGGACTCAATGGTTGTAGATCAAATTTATATTATAAGGACCACTCATGCTTTAATACAATATGAATGATGAATTAAAACTCATTTAACATACCATTTATTAAGGGTTATAGCCCTTACTCATATTATAGTCACATGAAGTGGTTGTGCCACTCAATCTCATTTAATTCAAGGTAGTTGTTTCATTTAGGAATAAATATAAGACCAATTTAAAGGTGTTTTATCCATATAAACATTTAATATGTTATTGGGAATCACTTAATCATGCCCTAAATGGTGTAAGATTTCATGTTGGTGGATCATTGACCATAAACAAGGGTATATGGGGAATTTTAATAGTGGTAATAATGTAGATTAAGTGAAATTATAATTTTAAGTCATGACATAGACCATTTGGTGTGTTGAATGATGGATAATGATATAGAAAGACTCTATATTATGGAAAATTTAATAGACAACCTACCTCAAACTTAGGATGGTTCACTCATCCAATATCGATCTATTATTTGATCCAATTAGAGAAAAATCGAATAAATCATCAAATGCCCTAAAAATAGGGAAAAATATTGAATGGATTAATGATTCCATAGAGCATTGGAGAAAAAAAATAATCAAGTGGAATCGATTGATTATTGATACTGATCAAATGAAATTGATAGATCTTGATCCAAATGTAGAATGTTGGTGATTCATCAAATCCTAGGAGAGGCCAAGGTAGAGTTCAAGTGGGATGGTATGGGAGAAGTTATTGAATTCAGGGATGAAACAAAAACAAGGAAGGAGTGGTAAATGGAAAAATCTCAAACATTAATTAACCACCAGACATAGAAGATGTGTTAGGACAAAAAATGTGCCAACAATGTGAGGTTACTACCTAATATTCACTATGTTGGTGGGCTAAGAACATGGTTTTCCAAATCACGTGTAGTCTGTGCACCCACCTCTACAGTTTAGTGCCAACCTCCCACACGGTCATGAAGAATCTGGTTCATGGTTTGTGAAAACATTTGATCCCCTATAGGACCATGCACAATGGCTAATGGTTTTCCCTAGGATATGTATACTTTCTAAATACAATGTCCCTAAAAAACATGATACACATTTAGTACTAACTATCAGCCAATTGTGTGCCTTCGACTATTTTCCTAAAATAGAGTATTTGGTGTCCAACAATACCAAAACTCATCAAAAATCATGACACACCTATCGACCTTAACCCCATATAAAAATAACACTTTTATGTTTTCCAATAATGGGATCTTGATTTTTAATTATGCTTTATAATCCATCTATTCTACCAAATAATTAATTTAAATTCCATTAGAAATTCCATTAGGTTAAAAACATGGGATTTTACTATCTCCCCAACTTTGAACTTCACTCCCCTTAGAAGCCCCTAGAGACAAATAAAACATCTCCCCAACTAACTTGTTTCAAGTAATTCCCAGTTAAAAGTTCTTGTTGGGTTTCAGATGCAAAACATTCCTCCAAGTGTTACTTCTATTACACCGTACATAAGTTGATAAAACATTAAACAACCCTCATAACTATTTTCAAAACATTAATATGACACTTACCAGATCTTTTCCAACCTGATACATGATCATGTTTTGAGCTCCTTCCTTATCCATCTAAAGGGGCATACCACCATAGGTTCTAGATTAAATGGACATTCTGAATCATAGTATCTACCACCATTGTATCTTCATAAATGAAAAATTCCTTAGCATAATAATAATCTTCCTGATATTATTTCCAATATGATATTCCTAATTATTATTGATGAAACTATTCTAAGTCATTTCATTGATTGAAACAGTTGGATTACAACTGACCTTATTTAAGAGTGTCACATTACATTTTCCTTGAAAAGTATGAAAAAGCATTCACATTATGAAATTCACAAATCAAGGAAATTTCAGATGCATTTTCTTATTTACACTATGTAATTAAATAGAGGTCTCATGTAGAACCACCTCTGGTCGACCACATTAAAAAATTCTCATCTTAGATAGCTGATGAATTTCAATGAATTGATTATGATTCCTTTAAAATAGGTTACCTCAATATATCTTCATTTATGTTCATCAAATCCCATATCCAGCTTATGGTTACGTCGCTATCCAAAATGTTAAAATATGTTGTTGAACTATAACATGGATATCGATGCACACCCGAACAAGCACCTTTGGTTTTTCACAATCATGTTATGACAACTGATCCAAACAAAAACATTGGTATAACCTAGAAATCATCTACTCAATTACATGGAGAACATCCGAGGTCATTCCTAATAAATTTTCTATAGGTGATTCATTGGTATATTGTAGAAACATCCATGTATCAAAACACTGTCTGAGTTGAAAAGTAATATTCACCCAGCAGCCAAGTCAATTAATTGGATATTTTACATCAGTCTATCAATGGAAAATATACATGGGAACCATATTTTCTGTTAGGATAGAAAATCATTTATAAATAAACATTCTCCCTGAGTGTAACCATGAAAGAGTCTATTTATCAAGACCATACGACATTTTATTCCTTTCTTTATCATGACATACATATAAAGTTCTCTTATTGTACCTTGGATGAATTCAATATAGGGAATGTTATCTTATATGATTTAGGGGTACACTAAGAGGATACAAATGATTAATAACTTGTCTTCAGACACTCCCATAATATACACGATGATGTGCCTGACATGGTTTATAAGCAGTCATATTCATCTATGCATTGGGATGAACAATCAAACAACATTTTTCTGACTTCCTTTGAATGTTCTTCACTGCACCTACTGACATGTCATGATTAAATGACCACAATACCAACACTATCAATACATATTGGGATTGTTCGATCATAAAAAGTGATGTTAAACCTGAATAATGATGTCTTCAAAAATTCCATAAACAACCAACCATTTTATTATCATACTTCCTTGCAATCAATGAAACTTGTCCAACACACAAGCCCCTTAGGAATCTAATGTAATAGAAACCATTCCCAAATGGTCCTACCTATTTTTGATCACTTTGTTTGGGAGGACAAACATTTACATGATTGACATGACACTCTTTGACTTAGGAGTTTCTCATTCATCATTTACTGTGAATGGGAACATATCCTATGGAATACACTCCATCCATCAATGAACGCAGATCCCTTTCTAGGCCAATATTCTTACAACAAAAACTAATATGAGAAGAAAGAATAGCTAGCCGCATATAAGTGAACTTGTTAAAGATTTCTCTTAGAGGAATGTGTGAGACTCCTTCCATGTTACATCCACTAGTTTCATTAACATGCAACATAGAATCCCAACCAAACTTATTCATAGTGTCACAAAACCTGACCTTTTTATGACATCATCACAATCATTGGGATGAGTTAGATATCCAGTAACAACCGAGTCACAATATTTTTAAGAGGAAATATGATCAAAAAATAACTGACCAAGGAATAAAAATTTCCCATAATCTCATTTGGTACGCTATACAATTTTATCAACATGATGGGTATCAAGTGTATCAATGTTTACTAAACTGAGATTCCATAAACACCATGACACACCATTTGATACTATGTATATGACAACCCTAATTTTTATTAAAACTTAAACATGCTTTATTATATAAAACTTCACTTGATACAACAAAGAATATTGAGACGTTTAGTGTCTTTGGGTCTTAGGATAATTACATAAAAACTTAAACCATGAAATACAACATCTTTATTGAAAACATCCTTTACATGACCACTACATTCCCTCGTACTTAGCATAAATGAGAGAACCTGAGGACATGCATAAGAAAAGGATGAGCTATAAAGCCCAGTAAGGGAGTACACATGGAATAAAATGAGGAGTAAAATACATGTTAGGAAATAGGCATGTCAATAGAGCTTAAGATAAACATGAACATAAAGGCATGATAAAGCATGATAATAATAACATTGAAATGTTGCAAAAACACTTAACATTGAATTAGCATGAGCCAAGGCTCATTGCACATGGAGCATGAGTAAACCCTCATTGCACATGAAGCACGAGTAAACCCTTGTTTCACTTGAATTAGCATGAGTCAACACTCATTGCACATGACTTATCATGATACTATACTTTACCCAATTCATTGGAGCGCTATAAGGGCACACCCTTCTTAAACATTTCATTTCATGCATAAGTGTTCCACATGGATCAAAAAACATGGATTCATAAAAAATAATCATTTATTCCACGATAAAGTAATGTGGAATTAATATATGAATCTTTACAATCAATAAGAATATGTGCATAAAGGTTAATACCCTTGATGGAAAAATGGGCATGGTATTCACTACACAATGACATTGGCTTAGAAAATCAGTGTGATTTCGCCAGTCTAACGACGTGACATTAGAATTCATAAAAATGGTTGATGAGAGAGAAAGGGGTTCCTCATCATATTTACATGTAATGGACCGTAATGAGGTTAAATATATACATGTTCCAACAATTTTAAGGGAAATTAAATTCATTATACAAATGTATTGCTTGAATGTAAAAGAGGAGAGAGAAGTTCCTTTCGAAATTTTGGCATAGTAACGGGTGTACATGGGAGGAATTTAATGAGAGAGAAAGGGGTCTCCAATAATTCAAACAATAAGAGGGCAGTATGGGGGAGGTGCGAAACCATACCTCAACATTCAGAATTGAAATTAAAAGGGAAATACAATTTAATGAAAATTGACAAAATTGAGATAGGAAGAAAAAAACCCTTACTTGGAAGTGTGCTTCCAATGGCTAGAGAGAGGCTTGTGAGAGGCTTAATTGGAGATTGGGGAACCTTGGGAGGATTTTAGAGAGTAGGGAAGTGGTTTTACTAACTCCAAGGGATTTTAGTGGGGAGGATGTGGGAGCATGGGTGGGTTTATATAGGAAAGGTGAGGGAATTCTTTATTATTTAGGTTTGGGTCCCCTTACATTAAATTAATTCAAACCACAAACCGTCCCATTGTTTTTGCCCATGGTTTTTGGAAAAGGGAAAAGGAAAACAATATTTTACATGGCCAAGGTCCGAACTTATTAAAATATTAGGGTTGCTTATGTGGAGGTGAGTCACACTCCCATGGAAATTAATTTAAAAAGGAAAAGTGTTGAATATGTCTTGAGGGGTCCATTAATGCTTTGAAAAGCAAGTCAAACAAACCCAAAATCACATTATTTTAATGATAAAACATATATTGGCCGAATAGAAGGATTATGGTATTTTATTACGTCACCATTGGGTCATTATGATGTCATAAAACACGTTACATATTTAAACGTTATTTAGTTTTTACCCAAACATTTTACTATCTCAGAAAATTATGAAAAATTCAAAGTTGGATAATTTCGACATCCTGATTATAGAAATGACATTTATTTTATCCAAAAAAATTTCTAAATATGTCAATTTTCACTTTTAAAATAAAAACCAACATTTATCGAAAATTCACGGGTTTTGACAGAAAGGACTTTCAAACCTTAATTAAAATTTTAATTGCATTCATAAAATTCAAAAGATAATTTATATTTAATAAAATTTATTTTTATAATAATATTATTATTTTAATAAAATAATATTGAATTCAAAAATACATTAATTTAATAAAATATATTTCTTAATTAAATAATAACTACAAACACCATTTGTACTTTAAAAACTATTTACAATGTACCAAAAATGACTAGAAATTATATTCAATATTATATACAAAAAAATAATTTACATGATCATAGTACAACTTATTTGTTACATAACCCCTTAAAATAGCTGCATAAGACCTAAGGGTAAGATGTGCGATGGTGACAGACTCTTGGGGCAGCTCGGATAACATCGCATGAGTGGTAATCTCTATCAACTTCCACTTTTCCCGTAGACGGTCCCGTTCGAGCATGAAATTGTGAAGCTCGGCTTGGGTTTGGTCACGGGCGAAGCCCAAGGATGCCACCTCTTTTTTGAGATCTGACAAATGGGCTTCATATGGGGAAATTCAACTAGATGAGGCCATCGCTTCTCTTTTCTGAGTAAAAATTCGTTTCATTCAAGCCTTATATTTATACTAATCATGTGATCACTGTTCAATGACTATAAAAGTAGTGGTAACAAATCTTAACATAAAACCAATGAAGTGACATCTTATAAAAACATTTTTCATAAAGAGATATTTAACTGGATCAAGAGGAATTTTCTAATAATGAAACTTTGGGTCGTTACAATATTCCCCCCTTAAGAAATTTCTCCCTCGAAATTTTCCTTTTCCCACACTAAAACAAATGTGGGTAACTCAGCTTCATCATATCCACAGACTCCCAATTTTCTTCTTCAAACTTGTGGTTTCTCCACAACAACTTGATGAGGGGCATTTTCTTATTTCATAGAACTTTATCTCTACGATCTAAGATCTTCACTGGTTGCTCCTCATAAGAAAGATCATCTTGAAATTGTACCACCTTGGAAGAGAGTACATGTGAAGGGTCTGGTATGTACTTTCTTAAGAGGGATACATGAAAGACATCATACACTTTGGCCGTATTAGGTGGAAGTGCCATTCGATAGGCCACAACCCCAACACGATCAAGAATCTCGAAGGGGCTGATGTACCTTGGACATAACATCCCTTTCTTTACAAACCTCATGACCTTCTTCCACGGAGATATGCGTAAAAACTCCATGTCTCCAACTTTAAACTCAAGGTCTCATCAACGATTATCTTCATAAATCTTATGTCGGATCTGGGCTGCCTTGATATGCTGCTGAATGGTTTTAACCTTCTCCACCATTTCATCGACCATTTCTAGTCCAAGAAGCTTAAGTTCACTGACCACATCCCAACATGACGGTGTTCTGCACATTTTCCCATAAAGGGCTTCATATCGTGCAATTGGGATGCTTGAGTGGAAACTATTATTATAAGAGAACTCAACCAGAGGAATATGTTGATCCCATCCTCCTCTAAAGTCCATTGATCATAATCTCAACATATCCTCAAGTGTTTTGATAGTCCGCTCGGATTGGCCCTCGATTTGAGGATGATAGGTCGTACTGAAGTTCAGTTTAGTATTCAGAGCATGTTGAAGACTCTTCCAAAACATATAGGTGATTCTTGGATCTCGGTCAGACATGATAGATAGTGTTACTCCATGCAACCTGACCACATCCCTGATATATATCCATGCCAGTTGATCCAAAGAGAATTCTTCCTAAATAGCAATGAAGTGTGCAGTCTTTGTAAGACGATCCACAACAACCCAGATTGCATTGTTGCCTTTGTATGTCCTTGGAAGTCCAGTGACAAAGTCCATGATTATGTTCTCCCATTTCCATTCTGGTATGGGCAATGGTTGTATCATCCCCTTAGAATTCTTCCTCTCTGCCTTCACTTGCTGACACACTTGGCACCTTGATGTATATTCAGTGATCTCCTTCTTCATATTATCCCTCAAAAAGTTTTCTCAGAGATCTCGATACATCTTTGTGCTCCCTGGGTGAATAGAGAAATTTGAACTATGTGTGTCACCCAAAAGTTCCTTCTTCAGCACCGTACTTGATGGAACACATAGTCTTTTCCCAAACCTCACAATCCCTTCTTCATTAAAATTAATCTCTGAGGATTTCCCCTTTTTTATAGCTTCCACCTTTTCTTGAATTCCCACATCATCCTTTTGAGCATCTTTTAACCTTTCCAAAAGAGATGGTTGAGCAATAATTTTTGAAATATTTGATGATGTTCCCTTCTTTATGATTCCCACATCCATCTTCATCTTGTCGAAAAAGATTGTATCCTTCTCAATTCTCATCATTGATAGAATCACTGGATCCTTTCTACTTAGGGCATCAACCACCTTTTTATCTTTCCTAGGGTGGTAATGTATTGAAAAGTCATAATCCTTGATGAGATCTATCCGTCTTCTGTGGTGCATATTAAGCTCTTTCTGTGTGAATAAATATTTAAGACTCTTGTGGTCAGTATATATCACACATTTCACTCTATAGAGATAATGACACAAGATTTTCAAGGCAAAGATCACAGCCACCAACTCCAGATAATGCGTTGGATAGTTTCGCTCATGTATTTTCAACTTCCTTGAGGCACAGGATATCACATTATCATTCTGCATTAGCACACATCCTAATCCCTTCTTTGGGGCATCACTGAATACCACAAACATTTCCCCACTTGTGGGTAAAGTGAGCACGGGCGTAGTGATAAGCCTCCTTTTCAACTCCTTGACTCTTTCTTCACATTCATCATTCCAAGCAAACTTTACTACCTTTAGAGTTATCTTGGTAAGAGGGTTGTAAAATCGTGAGAAATTCCTCACAAATCGTCAATAATATCTAGATAACCCCAAGAAGCTACAGATATCTGTTACCGATGTTGGCCTCGGCCATCCCTCAATTGCATCTGTTTTGGAGGGGTCCACAGATATCCCATTGCTTGTGATGATATGGCCCAAGAATGAGACCTCCTTCAACCAGAACTCACACTTGCTGTACATTTCATGGAGCTTCTCCTTGCGCAAAGTCTCTAGTACAGTTTTTAAATGCTCCTCATGATCCTCCTTGGTTTTGAGTTATATTAGAATATAATCTATAAAGACTACCAAAAAATTTTCAAGGTAATCTCTAAAGACTCTATTCATCAAGTCCATGAATATTTCTGGAGCATTGGTGAGCCCGCAAGGCATTACTATGAATTTATAGTGCCCGTATCTTGTACGAAAAACAGTCTTGGGGACATCTTCCTTCTTCACCCTTACTTGATAATATCCCGACCGCAAGTCCACCTTGGAGAAGTATTGTTCTCGATGCAGCTGATCAAACAAGTCATCGATTCTAGGGAGAGTATACTTGTTCTTTATCATGATTTTGTTATGTTCACGATAATCGATGCAAAGCTACATTGACCCATCCTTCTTCTTGATGAAGAGGACTGGTACACCCCATGGTGAAGCACTTGGTCATATAAACCATTTATACAGATTCTCCTGCAGTTTTTTCTTCACCTCTTCAAGATCAACATCAACCATTCTATATGGAGTCTTGGATATTGGTAATGCCCTAGGTATAAGTTCAATTGAGAACTCAACATCTCTTCTAGGAGGAAGACCAGGCAGTTCCTCGGGAAACACTTCCTCGAATTCCCTCACAATAGGCATTTCTTCAAGTATGATTTCTTATTTGGACTCAATCATTTGAGCCAGATACGCGTGCTCATAGGGCAGTAATATCCATGCTTGAGATGATGGAGCTAAAGGAGATTCATCTTCCTCCTGACACTTGTAAAGAATCGGGGGTAAATTCTCCATATGGAGTTTGATTTCCCTCTCCCGAAAATTTATGTTGGCTCTATATAAGGAAGGCCAATCCATGCCAAGAATTGCATCAAATTCCACCAAAGGGAATATGACGAGGTTCGCCAGGAAATTCAATCCACAGATTATAACAGGGGAGGACTTATATTCATGGGATGCAATGATTTCCCCATTTCTCATACTAACCGACATCTTTACTTCCATGATTTGTGGTGGTGCTGGGATTGTTCAACTAAACTTTCGAGATATAAAAGAATGCATATAACTTGAATCAAAATGTATGTTCACTATTCTTGAATGAATAACTAGCGTACCTGTCACCACTTCATTGTGGGGTTCACTTCGACAGAAGTGATGGCAAAAGCTCTTCCTTGCTGTCTTGGAGGTTGTTTTTTTCCTCAGAAAACCCTTAGATTAGGGCACTGAATTGCAAAATGACCCAGTTCTTTGAATTTATAGCATTGAACAACGCGTTGAGGTTCGAACGGAACATTCCTCTCCTCTGTCGCAGCCACGGGTCCTTCTTGCCGACAGTTAACAGCTAGGTGCCCTTCTCTTCTACACCTGAAGAATTTTCTCGTCCCCTTAAGGAAATTTCCAGGGTGCTTCTTTCCGCACTTTTGGAAAGTGTGGTGCAGGAACTTCCTAGCACCATTGGATTTATCCATCAGACCACCAGGATTGAATTCCACCATATGCTTCTTGTCCCCATGATACCCCTGTGATTCCCAGATCTCCATTTCAACCTTGAGGGCACATCAGATAATTTTTTCATAGCTGTCGAAGTCACGGATCACTAATGCTTTCCGCAAGCTAGGCTTCATCCCACCAAAGAAGTGGTCAACCTTGCATTCGGGGGTAACGACAAAGCCAAAAGCATATCTTCAAATCCATGTGATGTTTGCCTCATAAGCTCCAATGGATTCCTCATCTTTTTCCTTAAGGGAAAGGTAGTCCCTTTCAATCTTAAGACGGAGGGTGCGTGGAAAATATTTATCGAAAAAAATCTTCCGAAAAATCTTCCATTCCAATGCCTTGATCTCCTCCTTAGGCTTCATATTTTTGATCAATGTCCACCATTGATCAGCCTCAACCTCCATACGATAAGCCTCCAGGAGAACCTTCTCTTGTTCAAAACATTAGAGGATGGAGAATATCTTTTCAATGGAGTTGATCATTTGTTCAGCGATCGTGGGATTAGATGATCCACTAAAAGTAGGAGGCCTTTGTCTCATGAAGCTCTCGATAGAGACTTGTTCTTTCTTAGAGGGGGGGGGGGGTTGAACATTCCTCTTGACCCTTGTTCCTATTCAAAACATGAGTTAGATGAGAGATAAGCATGACAAAGTTCGCGATTCCTGCTCCCATTGGATTGGGCATCTCATTAGTACAATCATAACACTGATCTTCACAACGGTTGTTATCCCGAGTCCTCCTATTACTGGCCATTGACTGGAATAAAAGGAAATTTAGGGGTAACAAATAAAGGGTAATCCAAATAAAAATGTTGATGAATTATAAATAAACTTTAATTTAATTAACTCATGAGTCTATAAGCTTAAATCTAGGCTTTTCATGATCTACTTTCTAACATATATTCTTAGGGGAATTTTTTCCCTTAATAAGGGTTCATACTAAGATTGTGAATTTATCAAAACATATCCCCTAGGAGTGTCGTATCGAAGAGTGCCGCAAGACTCGTTATCGTGCACCAGTTCCCGTTCGAGTCTAGCTCAAAGCGGTGTTTTCAGGTTTTACCCCTAGGATACATCTGTGCCAGAGCTGCCTCTACCTGCTCGTATCCAGACATGGATGTACTTTTTTGATAACCCACTTACTTAGTATTTACAAAAACATAGGGATGTTTTTATTATACTTAGTCATGTATCTAAGGCTTTACTAGGGTTTTCCTAATCTCAAAAATAACTAAACCTATCCTTTGATAACAACTATGACAACCTTGCTTTTTAGTACAACTTGAACATCCTTTATTACATAAAACTTCACTGGATACAATAAAGAAGATCGAAAGGTTTAGTGTTTTTGGGGATTAGGATCATTACATAAAAACTTAAAACATGAAATAAAACATCTTTATTGAAAACTTCCTTTACATGACCACCACATTCCCTCGTACATAGCATTGCATGGGATAACCTGAGGGCATGCATAAGAAAAGGGTAAGCTATAAAGCCCAGTAAGGGAGTACACATGGAATAACATGAGGAGTATAATACATGTTTGGAAATAGGCATGTCAATAGATCATAATATAAACATGAACATAAAGGCATGATAAATCATGATAATCATAACATGGAAATGTGGCAACAACACTTAACTTTGAATTAGCATGAGCCAGGGCTCATTGCACATGGAGCATGAGAAAACCCTCATTGCACATGAAGCATGAGTAAACCCTCATTTCACTTGATTTAGAGTGAGTCAACACTCATTTCACATGAAGTATCATGATACTATACTTTACCCAATGCATTGGAGCGCTATAAGGGCACACCTTTCTTAAACATTTCATTTCATGCATAAGTGTGCCACATGGATCATAAAACATGGATTCATAAAAAATAATAATTTATTCCATGTTAAAGGAATGTGTAATTTATACATGAAACTTTATAATCAATAAGAAAATGTGCATAACGGTGAATACCCTTGATGTATAAATGGGCATGGTATTCACTACACAATGACATTGGCTTAGGAAATCGGTGAAATTTCGGCAGCGTAACGGCGTGACATAAGAATTCATAAAAATGGTTGATGAGAGAGAAATGGGTTACTCATCATATTTACATGTAATGGAAAGTATGGAGGTCAAATAGATACATGTCCCAACAATTTTAATGGAATTTCGATTCATGATAGAAATGTATTTCTTGAATGTAAAAGAGGAGATAGAAGTTCCTTTCAGAATTTCGGCAGAGTAACGGGTGTACATGGGAGGCATTTAATGAGAGAGAAATGGGTCTCCCATCATTAAAAAAAATAAGAGGTCAGTATGGGGGAGGTGCGAAACCATACCCCAACATTCATAATTGAAATTAAAAGGGAAATACAATTTAATGAAAATTGACAAAAAATGAGAAATGAAGAAAAAAATACTTACTTGGAAGTGTGCTTCCAAAGGCTAGAGAGAGGCTTGTGAGAGGCTTCTTGGGAGCTTAGGTCACCTTGGGAGGATTATAGAGAGAGTAGGGAAGAGTTTGGAAGAACTCCAAGGGATTTTAGTGAGGAGGATGTGGGATCCTGGGTGGGTTTATATAGGAAAGGTGAGGGAATTCTTTATTATTTAGGTTTGAGTCCCCTTACATTAAATTAATCCAAACCACAAATCATCCCATGGTTTTTGCGCATGGTTTTTGGAAAAGGGAAAGGAAAAACAATATTTTACAAAGCCAAGGTCCGAAGTTATTAAAATATTAGGGTTGCTTATGTGGAGGTGAGTCACACTCCCATGGAAATTAATTTAAAATGGCAAAGTGTTGAATATGTCTTGAGGGGTCCATTAATGCATTGAAAAGTACGTCAAACAAAACCCAAATCACATTATTTTAATGATAAAACATATATGGGCCGAAAATAAAGATTATTGTATTTAATTACATCACCATTGGGTCATTATGATTTCATAAAAGACAATATATATTTAAACGGTATTTAATTTTTACCCAAAAATTTGACTGCCTCAGAAAATTATGAAAAAATCTCCGTTTAATACTTTTGATGTCCTGATTCTAGAAATGAAATTTATTTTATCTAAAAAAATTCTAAATATGTTAATTTTCACTTTTAAAATAAAAACCAACATTTATTGAAAATTCACGGGTTCTGACAGAAATGGCTTTCAAACCATAATAAAAATTTTAATTGCATTCATAAAATTATAAGATCATTTATATTTAATAAAAATTATTTTCATAATAATAATATTATTTTATTAAAATATTATTTAATTCAAAAATCCCTTAATTTTATACAATAGATTTCTTAATTAAATAATAACTAAAAACACCATTTGTACTTTAAAAACTATTTACAATGCATCAAAAATTACATGAAATTATATTCATTATTATATACAAAACAAAAATAATGTACATGAACATAGTACTACTTATTTGTTACATAACCTCTTAAAACAGCCGCATAAGACCTATGATTAAGGAGTGCGATGGTGATAGACTCTTGGGGCGGCTCGGATAACATCGCTCGAGTGGTAATCTATATCAACATCAACTTTACCCGTAGATGGTCCCGTTCAAGCTTGAAATGGTGAAGCTCAGCTTGGGCTTGGTCAAGGGCGAATCCCAAGGATTCCACCCCTTTTTCGAGCTCCGACAAATGGGCTTCGTATGGGGCAATTCTACTGGATGAGGCCATCGCTTCTCTTGTCTGAGTAAAATTGGGTTCGTTAAAGCCTTATATTTATACTAATCATGTTATCACTGTTCAACGACTATAAAAGTAATGGTCACAACTGTTAACATAAAACCAAAGAAGTTGACATCTTATAAAAACATTTTTCATAAAGAGATATTTAACTGGATCAAGAGGGCTTTTCCATTATTGAAACTTTGGGTCGTTACAATCTATAGGCGTGTTGGACCTATATATCCCTATATCTGAAGGAACATACAAAACATTTATGTATATAATAACATTACCCCATATGAGTGTGATCCTGGATGATGACATACTGAGTTGTTCATCACTGAAGTAGAGGAAGGGTAACGCAACCTACTAAGTATACAACCTTGCACTATGAATTTCTAACATGATATGTTGAAGAATTACATAATGATCACACCCTTGACAAGTCTTAACATACCAAATGACCATTCATCTTTATAACAGTGTTGTTTCAACATTAAGAGTCCTTCTTGGGACAATATACACCCAAACAACCCCTGTCATTTGAAACACCTCACAAACATTTAGCAATGATTTCAAATTTTGAGGGTGCTACCTATATTTGGATATCACCTGACTAATGAATAAAGAATCAAACTAATATCAAGGTCACATCCAATATTATCACTAGACCCTACTACCTATCATTTAGGTTTATGTGGTCTAATAAAAAATATATGGGAAATGAACACATTCCTATTCCGAGGAAACTAATACAGAATCATTAATATTATCCCTTACACTAGTGTTGAAACTAAGAACACCACATTGAGTTATTATTTAAACCATTTAACTAATTGACATTTATTCATAAACAATTCAAAATATTAGTTTTATGACCATCATGTTCGGGTTATAAGTCTTATGTTATGGGTACTTTATTCAGCTAATTCCATATGAAAAAAGGGTAAGTTATATAAAGCATAATTTCCGGATTTATTTATTCAACAAAAATCATGTCATAGTTTTAAAATTTAGCTTATAAATTCCTTTTATACATTTTATTTATCCATAAATATTCTCATATATGTATTAGTTAAATAAAATTTCAATTACCAGTTAATGAGTATAACACTGTTGACGATGTAATTGAATTTTTAATTAGAGAAATCCTAATTTAAATATAGCTTAAAAGCATGTAACATGATTTTAATTAATACTAGGGAATCGATCATGAATGGTGAGACCATACGTTTATATAGAACAAGTATAAATAGATGTTGACTCTTTAATTAACCAACCCATTTGGTATAAGAATAACCCCATGGGGTTAAATACTGAGGCATATAAATAATATGGATTCCTATAAGGGTCCCCCTATATCATTCAATGTTTAAAAACAACCTCAATGTGTTTATTTTGTAAAAACATTCCCTGACTAACCCACATGAGTGTAATGACTCAGATTTTATGGTTTTATTTTTATAAATTAATTTGGAATATTCTGGGACCAGGCACTCAGATGTCATGTGATTCTGAGGCTCTGTGTCCTGAGAAAAATTCATTGAAAATTTTTGTGTTTTTTAAAAAGTGTGTGATTATTTTTTTGTAAAAAATGGAATAACTCTGAAAAGGGTACCTGCATCAGAAATCCAAGGACACCATTTATTTTGAAATGGAAGTTTTACACTAATCACGACATAACTTTAGTAGGCGTGTGTATTTGGGTAAAAAATAAGAAAAGGAAGAAAATTTAATTAATAATTTAAATAAAAAATTATTTTGATATATCATTTGTTTTTATTTTAATATTACTTTTTCAAGAATTCAGGGTTACGCCATAATTCTAGAATTACTCTGATGCAAGGAGATAGAGCTCTCTCTAACAAACACTGACAGATCATGAATCGATGAATCAATGAATGACTATGATGTAGCTTCTCCCTTTATCAACGATCATTACAATTCAACTTTGGGCAATCTTTTCTTCAAAATTTTTGACATTCATGATTTCAATGATGAACACAGTCCAACCAACGAACAAGTTTATCCACATTTAGATCTTTCTTACAGGATGGATAATTGTTTCAATGTTTAATGGGGTGACATATCATTTTTATTATCCATATAATTGTTCTTTATTTAAATGATAATGGATTGAGGCCAACAAGATAAAGAGATGAAGTTCATTCATCTGTATATTTTTGTTCATCTCCTCTCCCTCGTTCTTGCTGTTTTCACCAATGGACCCTCATGGTTGCGGCTAAACCTGTTAGGAGTCACTTGAAGGAGATCAGAACCCAATGGTAATGGGATGATGAAATAGATCCCAAGGATGTGTAGATTGTGATCTATGGATCACATAACTGTCTTCATTTTGAAAAAGGAGCAACGAAGCGACAATGGAATTCAGTGCCAGCAGCAGTGCACAGTGTTGCAGTGTGCTGGTATAGTGTTGGAGGAAACTCAGCCATAGAGGCTACCCACAATGGTAGTGAGTCTGTGGGTAACATTGGGGAACAAGGATATGCAGATGCAGTGGACCAACTAGATTGAACGCGGAGGTGCCATGTTGACCCGTGAGGCACAAAGTCTTGGCGGACCGTGTTTGATGGACCAGACCAGACCACGTATATGTAGGAATGACAATAGACGTCAGGAAACTCTAGTGAACCAATGGTAGGACCATGTATCCCATTGGGATGTCGTGTAGCAGACCGAGTGTGCATGGCGGGGCTGGGTCCATCCCAGGACATACCTTTTTACGAAAACAGCCACAACATTCAAACATTGTGTCTGTTTGATGAGATGTTTGTGGAGTTGTGACACTTGAGAGAAGTAGTTCCATTTGAGATATCATAATTGGGTTTTTTGGAAGTTTTATATGGCCAAATGTCTGGATTAGTTGGTTCTACTGGAACGAGTTTTATATGAGAAGAATCATATGGTTGGCTATGACATTGAGACTATGAGACTTTATGAGACTACATTACATACATAGACTACATGTGTTACCAATAATGCATGTATAACCAACACTACATGTCTTATCAGGACCAAGTGTATCATCATGACCATGTTTCTTATCGATACCAGGTGTTTTGTGGATTACATATGCTGATCTGGTTTTGTGTACTATAGAACTATACATGTGTGATTGATTGCACTATTTATTTGTGTTATAATTTGTGTATTTGTTTGTGGTATAATTCATGTATTTCTCTGTGGTTTAATTCATTTATTTAATTGGGTTATAATTAATGTATTGTTACTTTCCTTCCATTGTGGTTTCAGGGTGTCCTACTGAGTATTGTTTTACTCACCCATGCACGAGATTTTCCCAAACGTGTCATGTCTTGTAAAGATGATAAAAACTTTTACAGAGTCCTATGTGGAATAGGACTAGATGGTGATTATAGAAACTAGATAGTCGATGTGTGCTTTAACATCTTTAGACAGCTATTGAGTACCAATCAGGACTGAGTGTCCCATCAGGACTACATGTCTTATCGATACTGGGAGTTTTTTGGATTACATATGCTGATCCTGTTTTGTGTAATATAGAACTATACATGTGTGATTTGACTATACTATTTATTTTTGGTATAATTTGGTTATTTATTTGTGGTATAATTTGTGTATTTATTTGTGGTTTAATTCATGAATTTCATTGGGTTATAATTCTAGTATTTTTAGTGGTATTCCGTTGAGGTTTCAGGGTGTCCTACTGAGTATTGTTTTACTCACCCCAACACGGGTTTTTCGCATACGTGTCGTGTCTTGTTAAGATGTTAGAAACATTGACAGAGGCTAATGTGGAATAGGACTACGTGGTTATTATAGAGAATAGATAGTTGAGTTGTTATTTTACAACTTCAAACAATTGTCGAGTACCATTCCCCTTAGGTAGGGTTTTCTATGGATGAGTTTCCAGAACACATTCATTCATTTGTATATATTCTTTCTTTTGGTGGGACGGTATTCTAGCCCTATTAACTTTCTAGTTTTCTATATTTGTACTCTATAGATGGTATCTTAGTGTATTCATGCATTTTTACTTATTGTTTTTAACATTTCATCACTTTGGGAATATAGATGTCAGTTTGTGTACACTTACTTAGGGAAATGTCTCCCAGTTGTGGGATATACCATCTCGGTGCTAGTCAACAGCCCATGGATTACTGGAGGCAGGCTTGTGGTAGTCACGGAAAGGGACCCTTTGGGAACGGTCATGATCGAGCAGTATCAGAGTGGTCATTTTTAAAAAAGGATCAGGAGTCTAAGATGTTGGTTTGGGTAAATAGTGTTAAGTGTTTAAGGATCATCCTTCAGGCTAGGGATTCTAGTATTGTGGCAGAAATAGATGTATCCATACACCAAGACTCTAGAAACCTTCTCTTCTTCTCAGTACATGGAAAAACTAGTTGTTGGAAAAAAATGGTACATGCATCATATTGGATTTGGGTGAGTTCTCATGTCATTCTCGATTCATCTCACCAGTTAAACTCTATTGACCGTTGTAGTGTCTCTGCATAGATAGCCAGCAAGGATTACTTTTTTTGATCATGAGGATGATACTAACAGTGACCATACATCGGTTAAAATATTTTAATTGAAGATATCATCTCCAAGTGGTGCACCTTCCATACCACCACCTATAGAGCAGTGCATGGTACCTACAGTACCAGTGGGTGAGGAGCACATGCTGAGAGTGCTTAAAATGATTTAGTAGTAGAGATACCTATGGTTTTGAGGTGATCCCGACAGACAAGTATTTAAGGACTGGATTGAAGTAGTGATCTATGGCTTTCATCTAGTCAGGACTCCAGTAGATTAGATGGTGGTCCAGGAAGTGAGACTTTTATACGACTTAGCATGGTGATAGTGGATTTTAGTTAACTGATATTATGATGAGGTGAATCTTCCATGGACATAGTTCAAGAACCTTTTTAGGGAGGAGTTCTGACCTTATGAGCTAATGCCTAGGAATATTTAGGAGATTCTACCACTCTAGTAGGATGATATGTCGGTATATGATTATTCATTGAGGCATACCAACCATTTTAGGTAATCGATGGATATTATACAAAATCATTACATCATGGCCTGGACCATCAAGTTAGGGCTTCATAGGGGAATTTTATCAGGTATTTTCCCGTTGTGTGTTCCTACCAATACCGGGGTTTTAGAGAGAACCTTGGCGGTTGAGTTTTTCTTTAGCTGGACAGATACAGCTAGTGGTAGTCAACAGTTGGAAGGAAGGTGCAGAGACATCAGTAGTAGGTAGCTAACATCTATCATAGAGATCCAATTGAGGTAAGTCCTTCAATAGGTGATCTGAAGGTGGATCGAGAAAATTGGGTGATATACTATACAGTCAGGGACATCTGGCATGATATTTCCCAACCCATCATACGATCTATCAGGAGACAGTGAGGGACCATCAAGGTAGAGGTGGATGTAGGATAAGGGTGGTTCGTAGGGTAGCATACATGTCTGAGGAGTATGTGGGGAAGCAGGAGGTGGGCAGAGGTTCGTTGTACTACCGCTACCACCCTTAGGTGGTTGACACCATGCTCAGGGAGCTGGTGGAGAGGGGCGATATAAGCTTTAGGCGACGAAGACTTAAGACCCCAAGACTCCAAGGATTATTAGAGGTATGATCTGGGTATTTTCCACTTAAGATATAGTTTTCAGTAATTATTTTCTTTCCATGACCCTTTTTCTAGACTAGGAGATTTAGGTGGAACCGTTGACACAAACCTTATGTTTAGATACTCTTACGGGAGGGAATTCGATTACCACAAACTGGTACCGACAGTGTGACCTTACTCTTGAATGTGAGATTTTTAGTTGGGATCTCTTGGTAGTGGTATGGAGGACATAGGACATCATTCTTGGTATGGACTATATATCCATAGTGCATGATCAGATTGATAGTTTTAGGAACAGAATGAAGTATGTCCTCAGTGATGGGACCATGTTTTTATTTTTTGGTGAAAAGGAATCCCAATATGAGTAGGATGGAATCATACATATGGGGCATAGATGATCACTCATCAGTTGGCTTTCTTAACCCTCGACACAGTGGTTGATATGATTCCTCAGTTTCCTGATGTGGTGGAGTAGTTCAAGGACATATTTCATGAGGATATTCTAGGATTACCTCCTCATTGAGAGGTAGAATTTTGTATTGATCTATACCCCATGAAGACACTGATATCTACACCTTCATATCAGATGGCTCTCACAGTGCTTCGTGATACGAGAATACAGTTAGAAGACATGCAGTGGAAGGGATTCTTGAGAACTAGTGTTTCACCCCAGGCTACCCCAGTTTTGTTTGAAAAGAAGGAACATGGGATGTTGAGAATATGGGTGGACATCCGGTGTATAAATCTGATGATAGTGTATAATAATTATCCACTACCGAGGATTTATAACCTCTCTGATCATCTGAAAAAGGTGAGGTGGTTCTTGAAGATTGACCTTAGATAAGGGTATCACCAACTTATTGTAAGGGATGAGGGTATACCGATGATGGATTTTCAATGTCAATATGACCACTACGAGTACTTAGTGATGTCTCTTGGCATGTAGAATTCCCCAACAGTTTTCATGGGACTCATAAATAGGATATTCAAGCCATTCATAGATCTATCCATGGTTGTCTCCATTATTGAAATCCTAGTGTACTCGGCATTCGAGGAGGAGCATGTGATAAACTTGAGGATGGTATTGAATAGACACTGAGAGCACCATATTTATGGGAAGCTCTTGATGATTCATTTCTAGATTCAATATGTCCATTTTCAAAGACATATCATTTAAGAGGATGGGGTTGAAGTGGACCCCGTGAAGATAGAGGTTGTGCTTGCTTGTGAACCACCCAAGAGTGTTACAGAGGTGTGGAGTTTCCTTGGTTTGGTTGGGTACTATCAGTGTTTTTACCAAACTTTTCTAGGATAGCGATATCGTTTATAGATTTGATAGGAAAGGGACAACCTTTCTTATCAACAAAGAAGTTCCAAGATATTTTTCAACAACAGAGAAATAGATTGACGAGTGCTCCTATATTGAGATTTCCTGAGGAGGGTGTTGAGTACGTGGTTTTATGTGATGAATTAGTAACTGGATGTGGTTGTGTCCTAATGTAGGGGAAATATGTGATTTATTGTGGTTTAGTCATGTTGATACCACAAGAGAAGAACTATGTGACCCATGATCTTTAGTTGGCAGCAATAGTATTCATGTTGAAGATGTGGTGACACTAACTTTTGGGTTAGTGGTTTATCATCTACTATGACTACAAAAGTCTGAAGTACATCTTCTCTCAGAAGTATATGAACTTGAGATAGAGGTGATGTCTAGAGTTCCAACAAGAAAATGACATTGAGTTTTTCTATAATAATGTGATGTGGAACGTGGTGGAAAATATTCTCAGTAAGATATCAAGATCACAGCTACTGAATGAGGCATCCGAGCAATTTCCCTCCTTGAAAATATCATTTGTGGATGGAGATGGAGCATCATACCTCCAGTAGATGGTTGTCACCCCGCCACTATTCCAGTGAGTCAGGGAGGCCCATATTGGGGGAACTGACTGCGAGAATTTTTGCTCAGATATCCATAGGATAGGAATATGATGGATTTCATGATGGTGGGGACCATGTCAAATTTTTTAAAGGGATCACAGTAGTACCCCTGGCTTTGTGAGAGGTTTTTCAAATGGATCAGCACACATCTCCTTTGGTGGTACATCCAGGTGTGGAAATGATTTACAAGGATTTATGAGGTCATTTTTGGTGCCCATGAATGAATAATGATATAGAGGTAATATCTCAATGACTCACTTGTTAGTAGGTGAATCCCAAGCACCAGGTTTCAGCAGGATTGACTCATAACCTTAAGGTTCCAGAATATAAGTTGGATGGGATATCGATGGAATTTGTGATGAGTTTATAACATATGTCTTGGGGACACAATACCACTTGGGTGTTCATTAATTGACTCAGCAAGCCGAACCACTTCTTAGATATTTTGGAGAATAGTTTAGTAGAGATATTGGGATGCCTCTACATGCATGAGATAGTTTGAATCCCTAGAGTCCATGAATGATAGTCTCAGCTCGTGATTCTTGTTTCACATCACAGTTGTGTAAGATATTGCAGGAGGTGTTTGGGACTCAGTTACACATGAGCATAACGTTTAACCCTTAGAAGAATGGCTAGAATGAGTGTACCATTTAGGTTGTCGAGGACATGATATGAGTTTGCATGTAGGTTTTTGATCGGATTTTGGAGGATCCTTCATGGGTGATCAATTACTTAGTGCATGTTTGGTGGAAGCATGTGAATCTCTATAAGAGCACATTAGAGAGAGAGGCTCAGATTCGTGGTCTGTAACTTCATCTTTTTGTTTGAGTAGCCCTTGTTTTGGATTTTGTGAACATAAATACCTAAGGTGGTGAGAATAAAATGAATTATACTTTTTCATATTTTTTTTATAGAATAATTAGGAATACTCTGAGACCAAGCACTGAGATGGGTTGTGATTCTGAGTCCTGGTTTTACTGAAACAATTCATTGAAAAATGTTTTGATCATAATAAGGCTCATGACTGATTTTCATAAAAAGTGGAATTACTCTTAAACAGGGGTTTGGATCATAAATATGAGGTCACTATTGAGTTCATAATGGAAGGTTTACCCTTGTCGAAACTTATCATTAGTCAGTGTGAGTCTTTAGTGGAAAACTCAGAAAAGGACCTAAACATCATTAATTATTTAATTAAAAATGTTATATTGACACAACGTTGGTTTTTCATGTAATATACCTTTGTCAAGAATTCAGACTTACAACATAACCTAGGAATTCCACTAGGAAAGGGAGACAAAGCTCTGTCCAACAAACAATAGTTGATCATGGATTGCTGGATTAACGAACGATGATGACACAACTCCTCCCTTCATCAACGATTGTTCCAACTCCAAGCAGAGCATTGTTTTATTCATGATTTCCACATTAATGAATTCAACGATCAACATGGACCAGCCCATGAAAATCTTGATCATCGTTTCGTTCATTCTTGTGGGATGGATAATTCTTGTTGGGTTTAAAGGGGATATTTATCTTTATGGTTATTCTTATATTCATTATTCATTCTAATGGGAATAGATCAAGGCAAATAGGAACAAAGGTTGAGGATCATTCCTTCGGTTGTTTTTGTGCTTATCCTATCCCCTGTTCTTGGTATTCATTGTCGTTGGAACCTATTGGTTATGGCTCAACATACTGAGAGGATCTGAATGAAACTAGATGCCCATAGTGATGGAATAATGAATCATAGCCCAAGGCAGTTTAGATTGTGTCCTGAGGATCAAATAACTAGATCCATTTCGAAAAATGGTGTAATAGAATGATAACAGTGACCTGTAGAGTTAGGGGAGTGGGCGGCCAGTGTCGATGGTGCATGGTGGTGTGGCGCACTAGCACCACATAAGAGGTATCTCAGCCACCTGGGAAAAAACATGGTATTGGGGTCTACCTGTGGTGGCGGTGAGGATTCAAGGAACTTGAGGGTGCATGGACATGGAAAACTAACCGTGTTGATCACAGTGGGAACGAGTTGACCAGGGAGGTACAAGATCGGGGTAGACCATGTGTAACAGACCAGAAAGGGCCACCTGTGTGCATGTTTGACAAAACTAAACCGTGTGCATGTGGTTCGGACCAGATGATTCGGGCTACTTCAGCAGCCCCACGAGATGGACCAAGTATCCCAACAATGATGTTGTTGAGTAGACCCAGTGGATTGGGTCGAGCCGGTTCAAGCCGGGCTGGGTCAGCCAGACGAAATCGGCCAAACCAAGCCGCTTCTACTGGAATGGGTCAATTGGGTAGTGTCGGGTCGGCTAGACTGGGTTAATCCAAATGGGTTAGGTCAGCCAGACTGGGTTGGGTCGGTCGGACTGGGATGAAGTAGGTCAGACGGGACAAATCAGACCCAAATTGGACCCAGGTCAAATCTTCTTATGAAAATAACCATAACTTTCTAACTGTGGGCCCATTTGATGAGTTGTTTTTTGCATTGGGACCCTTATAATGATACATTCCTTTTGAGATATCCTATGTTCATATTTTTGGATGTGTGTATATGAAATATTTTCTTGAGGTATAGGTTCTCCCAGAATGAGCATGCTACGCATGGAATCCGGAGGCTACATTTGCCTTTGAGACTACATGACCTAACATGACTACATGTCTTACCGAAACTATGTGTATTACCGAGAATACATGTCTTATCCAGAATGAGTGTCTCATTGGGACTACATGTCTTATCTATACTGTGTTTTTTTTGGATTACGTCTGATGATCATGTTTTGTGTACTATAGACGTATACATGTGTGAGATGACTATACCATTTATTTTCGATATAATTCATGTATTTATTTTTGGTTTAATTTATGTATTTATTTTTTGGAATACTTCATGTATTTATTTGGGTTATACTTCATGTATTTCTTATTGGTATTCCTTCGAGGTTTCAGGGTGTCCTACTGAATATTGTTTTACTCACCGTTTCACGGGCATTTCCTGCACATGTGCTAATTAGTTCAGATGGTTGCTTCATAGATACAGTCCTATGTGGATGATAAATAGGTGGTTATTATCGATTCTATACAGTCGAGGTGTTCTCTTATGGATTCAAACAGTTTTCCAGAACCTTTCCCCTTGGGTAGGGTTTTTTACAGATGAGTTTTAGGACCTTGTGAATTAACTTTTACAGACTCTTTCTTTTGATGGGATTATATTCTGTCCTTTTTTACTTTCCAGTTGTCTAATGATGTACTCTTTGGTTTATATCTCAGTGTATGCATGCATTGTTTACATATTTTTCTTTTAAATTTCATCATTTTGGGCATCGAGATATGTCTTTGAATAGGTTCATACGAAAATTCCTCCCATTTGTGGGACATGACTACTTGGTTCTAGTCACCAACCCCTGGCCTATTGGTGGTGGTCTTGGGGTAGTCACGGCATGGGCCCCTCTATTGTCGGTTATGACATTGGGTACAATTGTTCATTTAGGAATTTTGTCATAAACGTTTTCATGACCAAATTATATAGGTACTAGCCCTCATAATTGAACCATTAACTATAATAATATTTAGTTATCAGATATCGGGGTTTAGTTAGATGCACTACAATTCCCAACATCTAATGGTTCTTGCTGTTATATGTTTCAATTGGAATTCATGTAACTACAACCATTTTTTTAACTTTTTTCACAATATTGAAAATTTATATGCAATGGTTGGTTTATATTGTTTACTCTTCCCAATTTATAAGGGATCATACACCTTCTAAACTGTTATTTCCAACCATTTAAGTAGATCCATAAATTTTTTAGCCCATGAAACAAATAGTCCATAGCTAAAACATGTATTGATTGGTTATTTAACGTTCCACCAACAATATATATGGGAAAACACCATTTAGGTTGATGATTGAACATTAATATCCAATCGTATATCACGATTTATAAAAAAATCATTCTATCAAATGGCAGCAAAGAATACAGACCAAAAACAATAAACTCAAAAAATCTTGGTATATAAGAAATGTATTATAAATAATAAGCTAAATATGTTGTATTGCTTTGCAGGATACTAAATCAAACAAATAAATTCCAACATGCATCAAGAAATCAATAAATTCAACCTACATGGAATGGCATATTCAAATAATTTGAATATCTATGTGCGTATAATGATGCATGTAATAATAATTACATTATAATGCTAGGAAAATGGTAAAATATTGTAAATATCATAAATTAATAATCATTATAAAGTACATCAGCCACTCAATGTGAAATAGTAATTTACTATAATAATCATTAACATGACCAACAATCCCATCCAAACCTACTTGGTCTTTTCCCCATGTGTGAGTTGATCACTCCCAGACATGTGTATTTACAAAACACTGACACATTCCTAGTCTTTGGTCTTCCAACCACAAACAATAATAAAAAAGGAAACAATTCCTCTCATACCACTTTGTTATGCACCAGACCTAGTTCGTTCATAACTAACTGAACTCTGTTAGGCAAATGATTTCAAGCGCACCTCTCTGTAAGCCAATGGTTTCCAACTAGCATTGAGGGTCTACGATGATATGATGAGGTGAAAATTCCCTCATGATCAAAGTGTAGCACAACGGTATATAATAATAGCTAGTAGTGGAAGAAATATAATAAACAGACTATAGATTCATACATCATCCTAACATTTTAAAGAGGCTTAAATATAATCAAAATGATATATAAAATGAATCTCATGTTTGGTGATATAAAAAAAGGGATATAAATGGGATATAGAGGTACAATCCTATAAATAATGTTATAAAAAATAACCAAAATACCAAAATATATCACCCCTATAATCAGGAGAATAATCTCTGTCCTCTTCCCCCATGTTCATTCATATTACCAAAATAAATTGTCTTGCAATGATGACAATATCCATTTGTCCCTACAAGTATTTATATGATTTGTTCGGGTACCAACCGATGTCCGAAATAGGGTGTGAGATATATTCTACAGGCCACCACCAAAAGTTTCTAGTTCGGTATAACTATTGCATATAAAATCAGATATGTTGATGTATAATAAAGTAAAAAAGTGAAATATAAACTATAAATGGGTTGGCTCTGGTACATAGTGGACACCAGGCTAACACTACCAGCTTTGGCATATGTTGAGACATCTCTAGAAAAGTGACTATAAGTATATGTATAAATATTCTATATACATAGTAAAATTTAATTCCATATATAAATATACTACTACTATAAATCACCCAATGTGTGACTCGAACATCTATGGATAGGTGTAATAATCTCACAAAAAGTCTAGGGATGTCATTTTGGGGTGTTTTGAATCACATGGGTCGACATGATTGTGTATCAAAATATGGTATTACATGAATTGTTATCACTTTTAATTATGTATTAAATTCCTATGAACCACATTTCATTTGGGGCTCCATGGTCAGGTATTAGAAATAGATGGAATGGCATGCTCGAGTCTCCAAAAATATAAAGGACGTCATGCCCATAGATCCCATTTATATAATAAAGGCCATTCATTATATAATAAAATTAAAATAATTAAATACAACGCATTTAACATAACATTTAACTAAGGGTTATATAACTTATTAAAATAAAATCCACCATATGTTTTCATACCACTCAACCCATTTAATACAATGTATTCATTTCATTTAGGCGTCACTACATTCACACATAGATGGTGGTTTGGCCATATTAACATTTAATAATTCATTAGTAATCACCTAAGAACACCCTTATGGGTGGAATTTGATGAGGTGGGGGACCTCTGACAATAATAAAGGGTATACATGGCATTTCTAAAATTGGTAACAATCAAGATTAATGAAAATTATAAATTTTATGCTACGTATAGAATGTTCTATCTGTGGTATGTTAACACATGATATAGAATGAATAATATTAATGAAAAAATTACAAGACCACCTACCTCATGATTTTTAAGGTTCAATAATCCAATATTTATTCTTTTATTCAATACAATTTGAGATAGATCATTGAAATCGTCAAATTCCTAGAAAATAGGGTAAAAAAGTATTCATGGATTTAGAATTACATATAACTTGAAAAAATTAAAAAAAATAAAGAGATTACCAATACAAATCAAATTATACTGAGAAACCATGATCATGACTCCGAATGAGATAGATTCATCAAATCCCAGGAGAGTCCAAATGGATAGATTGAGAGGTCTAACGTTGTAGAAATGAGGGAACAATTAATGGAAGAAATGAAAAATGGAAGGAGGGGTAAAATGGTAAAATATAACTCTTTAATGAACAAAGTTGTTTGGCTTAATGATTTTTCAAAATTGTGTTCCAACCATGTGGCCTTAGCACTTAAGTGGCACTAAGAAAGTTGTATAGGCACACAATTTTACAAATTGTGTTCAGCCCATGTGCCAACCTCTGTACTTTATTGTAGAACTCCCGCGTGTCCCTGTGACCTTGAGTGCATTGTTTTTTAAACTACGTGACACCCTCAAAGCCCATTCAATAATCCACAAAGTTTACCCTAGGTAGCTACAAAATTTCCCCAAGCCATGTCCCTATTGATAATAGGGTGCATGGTTAGTACTTACCATGTTACAATAGTGCACCTCAGACTGTTTCTACTGAAATGGAGTTTTCGGTGCTCGGAGACCCCAGAACACATCCAAACTCTTGAGATACCTCTCATACATAAGCCACACCTAAGAAAACATATTAATTTTATCAAATTATTGGATATACATTTCCAATCATGGTTAATAATTCAACCTTTCCACCAAATAGAAAATTTAAATTCACATGGAAATTTTGTTTGGTTCAATACATGAGATCTTACAAGATCTCTACGAATTCAATCATGTAGAGAAATATGACCTTTTTCTCATTTTAAAAATCAATATATGGACATCCCATAAGATGAATTGAGTAATGAGAATTCTATATTGTTGGACCTTATAAAAAAATCTGCTTCATGTTCAACCTAGTTAAAATATATAAAACACAACAATTTGTTGTATTTGATAAGAAAAAATATTTTTTATGTGGTAAAAAAGCAGAATTGCAAGACCAAAAGTTTTAAATATATTTTAAAAAAATTAAATTTATTTCTAGATATGTCATAAGTATTTCCAAACTATGAAACCTAAACATTAGAGTTAAATTCAATTTTCTATTAAAATATATTAAACATCATATTATATAATTAGAGGAATATTAATTTTTCAAACGAATAAAAATATACGTGAATTTTTACAATTTAAATAATAAGTATATTTCATTTAATACCTAAAACATTTCAAGTGAAATTGACATTAAAAAAATCAATTTTACACAAGAAATTTTAAAAAATATATATTCAAATATTCACATTTATATTTCAAGTCCATATTCTATTAAAATACAATCAAATAAATAATACTTAAATAAAATATCTAAAATGTATTAAAATCATGAAAAATGTATTTTTACCTGAATATAAATATGAAATATTTGGATATTTCCAAATAAAATTAAAATGTAATAAATAATAAATCCATGAGTTATCACTATCCTGCACCTTGATTTCACACTCTTGGGGAAAATAACATCAATTTCATGCGTAGAATCCATGTTATAATTATCCTTTTCCTATAAAATGATTATCCATCTTGTTTTTTAATTTCCTTCCCATATCACACATTTTTATAAAATTAATTTTCTTAATCGATCCATATATGGAGAATATCAACTGCCTTACAAAATTTTTTCTTATCGGTTAATGTTTATTTTTACAAGGTTATTCACAATCTCAAATTCCCACATTCATCACCATATTCTTATTGATTTACTTGTTTCTCTAATAAGTAATCCAATTTAAATTTCAAGCATATGCAATTGATTAGGATTTTCTATGTGTAAATGTGGTTGGATTAATTTAAAAAAAGGTCAAAAATTATTTTTTTTCTTTAATCACAATGCATGATTTCCAAGTGTCACTCAAAAATTCAACATTACTCATTCCCCATAATAAATTGGTTATCATTACAAAACATCCCATTTTTAATGGAGTTTCATACCTATAGTTTAAATTATATGTTTTAAAATCGTTATTTATTTCATCCTTGTCTTTTCATGGTATTTTCTGGGTTATTCATTCTTTTCTGTGAGTTTTTTGACCATTTTCAATGTTGAAAAAACAAAATAATGGGTCATTAATGGTGTAACCAATGTTGGGCACACCATGAAATGTTCTATAAATAAGATCAATCCTCTATAAGATTTCTTATCCACATATAGTACCAGTTCTAGTCATGAACCAATTATTTTTGGAAGGTTTACGACATGAACCTATATTTCATGTCGTGAAGCATGCTACAAAGGTGTGAAAATATATTGTTTACCACATTTAACCTTGATTTATTTGAAGCCTCTAACCCACATTTATTTTCCCCACACAACTATAGAATCCTTCCTATGTATGAAATGACCATTATATTTTTATAATAGGTGTGATTTGTTGGGAATATTCCTTGGGAATTTATCATTTCTTAATGTATGTGTCATTGCTTCATTCTTATTGGTTCCTTCACACATTCCACTTGATTTTTACCATTATCTAAATTCTATGAAACCTATGGTTCATTTTTTAATAATTTTTTGGTGTGTGGATTTGGTTTTTATGGACTATTATTACCTCTCCAGGACACCCCTTTTGTCTCTATGTGGATTTCCATCATAAGTGAGTGATTCACATCGACTATTGGGAGATTTTCATTGTTAATGGTTGGTTATTTCATGTTGTGAAATTTCATATTGAAATTAATATTCTCACCTAAATTTATAAAGTATCTTTTAATTATTTTTGTGCATAAGAGGATGTTTTCAAAACCATTGGTGTGCATTGATTGATTTCAAAATTTATTCCTTCTATTTTGAAATGAAATTGGATTTATGTGGCATGTGTTATTGATGAAGTGAATTGGAACTGAAAATTTATTTTTTGGAAATGGGTATATCACATTATAACCGTGGGTATATATATGGGATGACTAAGAAAAATACCACTAATAAACGGAATGATCTTCCTAGATTTTGGACTATGACACAAAAATTACTAAACAACTCTTCAATGGATGCAGTTACTAATGGGACATTGGAATAATCCATCCTATGGATTATGTATTTGAATGATTGTAAATGGTTAAGTAACTAATGGTTTGAGGATCCTATTACGATCCCAAACTTATTAACCCTAGGGCAACCCAATGTGTTTGGTTTTGGATTTCTTAATTATTGATTCTTCCCTTAATTATTTTAAAATATAAAAGGCATGTAACGTTTTTAAAATTATTTTCAATCAATATTGTTTATCATTGTATAAAAATGTTTATTCATTGAATTCTTGGTGGGAACATACTAGGCTATTTTACCCACACCTTCCATAAATCTAATGGGTTTATATAGTCAATATAATGTTGGATTCATGTTAAACTCGGCAATCATTTATAGGTGGTAGCTACTATTTCTAGAAGATCTTGGTTTGGTGACGGTGGTGACATGTTTAGAGTTTATAACTCGTGTAACATGGAGATGGGTGAATTGTTTTATTTATTTTTTATTCATAGTGATAGAATCTTTTCCCCCTTTTTATATCCTTTTGGATTCCGATTCTTTCTTTTATTTTTGTTAGATAAATACTTATTTATAACATGTTTGGAGGATTATTTATTATTTTGGATCTTTAGGTTTTAATTGAGGAATATTTTAATATTTTATAGTTTCATTGGTAAAATGATTCCCAAATGATTTCTTTGATTCCAATGTACTAGTTCGTAACCCTTGGGGATTGTGAACACCCTTCAACACTTAACATAGGATGGATCGGCTGTCTGGTTCAGGTATTACACAAATTGGTTCACGAAAAAATTGTACCAAAGATATAAAATTTTTATATATGTTTTTGTTAAGTCTTGGTAGATAAGAGTTGGGGCTATTAGGTCTCAAGAGAATTAGTACAAATGTGTTTTTATCCAACTCTCTTAGTACCACATCATTAGTCACTAGATGATGTTAGAATGTGTCATTGTTGTAATTATTTTTTATTCATCATTCCTTAATAACTGAACATCTTTAAAAAATTATATTCTTTTATAGGGTGTTTGGGATACAAAATATGAATTCCGGTTGGGCATTTGGGAATGATGTGGGTTTGTTATTTTTTTCTTTTTAATTGTTTGACATTATTTTCCCTAGATTTACATAGATCATCATGATTAAAAGTGATAATTCTGATAAGTTCTTGAGTTTCTCTACACCAATTGATTGAAATTTTTGAAGGGTTGAGGTTTATTATAGAATGGTAATGTTTATAATAGATTATTCCTAGTCATGTTTCTTCAATTGAATTTTTTTCCATAATCTGAGTCATAAAAATAATGTTTAATCTCATTAGAAATCATGATGATGGATTTTCTATGAATTTAAATTATGTTTTATGGATGATTATTTTTGGGTTAACCAAGTAACTACTGTTTTAAAATGGATTTAGATGGATTATTTGTTAAATTTTTTAATTAATGATAATTTCATGATGACCCTATGCTTGGATCATTTTGAAATGATACAACAATTTAGTGGAGTGTTTTACATATTAAATTGGAATATAAAATAGACTTCGGTTTTAAATCAGTATGATTATTTTTTTAATATTAAAATAGTTTCAAGTAATGTATTTTTTTTCTTTCTATGGTAGAATTATAAGTTGGTGTAAATTTCTATGTAAAATTTTATTTTCTCCTATATTATTTTAAACTACTATGTAAACGGTTTTTTGCCGTTATATTTAAAATATTAGTTTAAAAAGGAATATAAAATTTGAGTATCTTTATTTGAATTTTTAGAAATGGTCTAACGTATTAATAGTGATTTAAAATGAAATTACATAATCCTAATGGAAATAGGTTCTTCAAAAAGTGTTGAATAAAAAAACTGAAATAAAACAAATCAATTCAAGAAAATCTAAAAATATTTCATATGATTATATAACTATTGAATGACGTTTTTTTATTATATGACCACTGTTAGTTCTGGTGACTTTATAATTTTTGAAATTATGTTTTTTAGTAATAATAGTTTTTTCCTTCCATAGAGTAGGATGAAATAAAAGGAAATGGGGCCTCCAACAATTTAATCACCAATAATTTAGTTTCATGGGCTGGGATAAATGAATCATTTTCGTGGAAACCTAATTGGAAAGGGGATTTCAGTATATTTTATGGACTATAATGTATTATAATCGGAATCTTGGTTGTGCCTAGTTATTGTGTGTTTGATATGAGTGATCTTATTGTTTTCTAAATTAAGGTTTCTTGGAAATGAAAAAATCCCTTGGTTTTATAATTATATGATTCCATGTATATTTCAACCCCTCAATAAATAGTGTATTTGACTGGGTATATTCTTTCAGTTTAACCGACCTCATTTGTAATTTGATTTCAAAAGTAAGAACAACAAATTTTGTGTTTAATTATGAACATGAATTTTTTAAAAATATATACTCTTCAAGAATACAATTTTATTGAAAATGAGTAATCTATTTAATGTGAATATTCATTTTATCACATTCCTTTTTATAGAAATCAGCTCTAGTAATTTAACACCCATTTTAGTATTAAATAGAGTATGCTATTTTTGAAGACCTTTATTAATTTTAAAATAGTGGGTTATTTTAGAATTTAATCAATTTTAGAAAATTTGAATATTTCAAACTCCTTTTTATATGAAAATAACTTTTAAAAAATCATGTATTTTATAATATATTCTACTATTCTTATTGAAAGTAGATAATGAAGACTATTTTGAGTGTTTTAAATTATAATTTTAATTTTTAACAATGTTCAGTGAACGGGTTTGAAATGAAGATGTAACTTTTCATATTTATCACATAGAATTTAAAATCTTATTGTGTGTCATATATGGATATGGTTTATGATTTTATTAATGATCTTCATTTATTTAGAAGTATCCTTGAGAATGTGAACTTGTTTTAAAAATAACATCATCTTTTATCTTAATTATTTTATATGGTTTAACGATTTAACATAGTTTTACATGATATAAAGGGTTTGGGAAAGGAAATATTTTACAAGCATTGAGGGCCATTTTTGATTAATGGTTTAATATTGATCTACACCAGTCACTTGTTTTGATGTAATTATTTGGTCAAATTATATGATTTCATAAAATTAACATATTGAAGTCATTTTTTTACTTGACTAATTAACATATGTGACACTAAATATGTATTTATGTGTTTTTAGATTCTTGAATTAATTTAATTTAATATGTATATTCTTGTCATTCATATGTGTATTTTTATTGTTTTGATATTCTGATTGATTAATTCTTTGATAATAATTTATTTTTTTGTAATTTCATTTTAAGTGGGTTTGACTGTTTGTAATTGATCTTTTTAAATTATACTAGTTAGTTCTAATTATTGACTACTCATTTTAATTTTTTTTGGATTTTTTAGTGACAAAAAGAATAAATAGTGGGGAGAACCCTACCCATGTAGGGTGCTATAATAAGTAGTTTTATAACAATTCAATGTGTGGTTGACAGATACTGATTCATTTTTGTGGTTTTAAATTAATTATGGTCATGTTTTTATTTATAGTTAAATATATTAGAATTTTATTTTGTTGTTTTACATAAAAATTTCCTTTTATAGTGGAACATAATGACCATTATTTTTTCCCATTATCAAATGGAATGAATTTTGTTTTAATGAATATTTTTTGTCTATTGATATATTTTAATTTTCTAAATTTATTTGGATACTATACTTTCATAACATTATTTAGTTTTTATTTGTTTTAAGGTTATTTGATTTCCAACAAATAAGATAAATTTCAAAAATTTATTTACTAATTAGTTTGGATTTATTATTATTAGAATTGAGTTTTTTATAGTGTATGTCTAATAAGATAGTTCTATTTTGTTTCAATTATTATTAAGATTTATTTATTATTGCATCGATGCTAAAAATAATAGAACGTTAGATTCCTTGTGAGATTTTATTTTGTATTGAATAACTTTTGTGAATATTTTATTTATTTATTTAATCTATGGAATTGATTGTTTTCTAATATTGAATAATTATTTTGAAAATATATTGAAGAATATTGGTTTGTGATTTCTTGAAATATTGAATGTATTAGAGTTTAGGATCTTCTTAATATAATAAGGTGATTTATGTGGTAGGGAAATACACCACCATAATTTGTGGTTGAGAATATTTGTTTCCCTTTATATTTTATCATGTAATGTTTTACTCTAAATGTATTTTTGAATGAATTTATAAGGGAATAATGTATTTTTAAGGGGAGAATTTTCACACCTACTATTTAAATTTCATGTATTAAAATCTCAATTTGTTTCCTAATTTTCTTATATGGGCATTTCCTTAGTATTCCTCTCTTTTCTTGGATTTGTGGACCCCTTTCAATGTTTATGTATAAAACTGTTAGGCCCTTCATGGAAGGAAAAATGTTGGTAATCGTATAAAATGTTCAATAATTATGGGCCTCCCATAGATGAGTAATTTATGAAATTAAAAACCAGTTGTGTCTGTGGAAAAAGTTTTTTCTAGAAGGCAAACTTTATGAAACTATATGTCACATCATGAGTCTTGATGGCCAGGTGTTAAAATCTGTTTTTTTTCATTTACACTTTCTCTATCTGAATCACTCACCCCAACCCCCATTTCATTCAACCAAATTGACTCTATTATCCTTTCTAAATACAAAACACCCTTCCCTTCCCATAATAGGTTAATTTTATTTGGGATATATCCTTGGGACTTAAATACTCTTTCAATTAAGTGTCTCTTCTTTATTCATATTGGTCCCTTATTACATTGTTCTTTATTTTTCCTTTTCCTTATATTTTATGAATCATAGGTTTTGTTTTAACCAAATTATATAGTTTTTGTTTTTTATGGTATTTCCCTCTCTAGGGTCTCACTTCCATCAGAAATTGAATTTATGTGTTATGATTTATTGATGAATTGATTTGGAAGTAGGAGTTAATTTGTTGGGAATATGGATATTACATGGTAACCCGTGGGTACTTTGGTGGTGTGACTATGAAAAATACCTCTAGTAAAGGGTCCACCCTCTCATGATTAAATAAAAGTCACTACACTAAATAAACAAACTCTTATATGAAAGTGGTTACCACCCATACTTTGGATTAATCCTCCCTAGAGTTTCCATCATGATAACTATTAAAAATGATTCAATCACTATGTCTGTGAGAATATAATTATGTGACTATCCTTAGATACCCTAGATCTACCCAAGGTGTTTGGTTTTAGATTTATGACTTATTTATTCTTTATTTGACTATTTTAAAATTCAAAGGTACTTTTATTTTTATAAAATGTTTTTAAACTAGAATTTTTATATTTATCCAACAATTTTTATACATGGAATACTTTTTGGGACCCTACTAGGTTCTTTTTATCATTATTTGGACACATCCAATGGGATTATATAGTCTATGTGTTTTCAGATTTAGATTAATGCAGAGTGTCTCTTGAATGTGAAATGTGATTTTTCTCAAAGTTCTTGGTTCACTGCTGGTGGTGACATGGTAAGAGGTTGTCCCTCTTTTCACATAAAGATGGGTGGATTCTTTTTGTTTCCTTTTTAGTCTTAGCGATAGAATCTTTCCCTACTTTTGTATATCCATTTGGATTCCCATGTTATCTTTTATTTTAGTTTGAGATAAACTTTTTTATTCCATGATTTGATGTTTATTTATGTTGTATTGTTGAGTTTTATTTTTGGTATATTTTACTTTAAATTGATTGTTTAAATGGGAAAATCATTCCCAAATGAATTATTAAATTCCCATGCACTAGTTTTCCGTTAATGGGGATTGGGATTGCTCTTAAAACATTGTTACGGGCTGACTCGGGTGCCGAGTTTACGGGTCCTCAGGTTGGTTCGTCATATGGAGGCTCAAATAAAAATTTTACCAAATAAAGATACATCCTCATTCTCTTCATATATATATATATATATATTTTTAAAAAACTAATATTTTTCTTGGAGAAATGAAGAAACATTAAATTCTAATGAATGTACCAAACTCAATACCAAAAAATTAATTTAAAACCCTCATATGTTTTATATACATACTGTATCTATAATAAATCCACTCACATAAGAAGGATTGTACTAATCTAAATAGATTTCTAATGTGAGAACTTTAATTGTGATATGGTAGTTTTATATTAAAAAAATAAGTAAAGAAAGAGGATTTCTTGACTCCTATGTAAATTATAAATGTATAAATATTAATCACACTAAATGTACACTTACAAAACTACCCTAAAAATGGATCCGTATAGAAATTCAAAATGATTTTATATGGAATCCCACATAACAAACATTGAAAGTAGAAATTATTCATCCCCGTCTATTTTTTATCATTTCTTTTCATATTTTTAGCTATTTTTATAGACTTCATGGGACCAAAAATTTCAAAAATTGTTGTATAATTTAATGCATAAAATTAAATTACGCCATGAAGATCTTATCTTAAATATGTGTTTCTTTAATAGAAACCATGATAAATTATTTATTCCAACACACACAATTCTCACTTATATAATAAATTTTACCCAATAGAAGGTTCGATGTAATTTTAGTTTATTATGTGGATTATAATAAGGTAACTCATAGTATCTATGGATTTAATGGATAAAATGAACAAGGTGTTTAAATGGAGAGAAATAACAACCTGAGTCTTGTACACATTTTTTTAAATGATTTTAAAAATAAAATTTCATAAAACTCAATCCCAAATCTTGAGGATTTCTGTATTTGAGAGATTAGATACATAATAAATCAACATATAAATAAACTGGTTCATCTAAATTTTGATCTTCATAAGTTTCTCCTAATCCCCTGTGTTCTTTTATTACAGTAAAGGATATCTTGGGGACAAACATAATGTAATGGGTGTGCTATAAACCCTTGTATGGTAACATACCTTTTAAGGAAATATAGAATTAGTGTCAAGAGGCATAATATGATATAATAAAAGAGGGTAATAACATGGATTCATAGGATAAATATCCAGATATCATGAAATCATAAGCTTATGTCAAGGCTCACAACCAAGACAAAATAACAGTGTGTTGGGCATACAGCTAGTGCACTATACATGGTATATCACTAGATGAAAGCATTACCCAATACATTTGAGGGAAATATGATTCCAAGACTAACCATAACATCATAATATATTCATACATATGTTCACCACCTCAAAATTAATACATAACGAATAAAGATAAGAAAACCCCATGGAAATGAATTTTTTTATAAAATAAAATATAATCGAATATTATATTAAAATGATTCCCAATATAATATGAAATTATATTTTTTTATATTTTAATACTTTTTTATAGGCATATGTATTAAATAATAACTTCACATTAATAATGTCATAAGAAATGAGTGTATAAGTCAGTATAGAATAAAACCTCTTAAATAATATTTTAAGGGATAAGTAAAGAACCCCAAATAAGGATAGCACATTCCATTTTACATAAAACCAATAAAAATGAATAATTATTTTCCTTCAAATAGTAATTTTTTAAATTAAATTAATTGAAAAAACATTAAATTATTGACAAGTGAATAGGAATAATGAATGGGAATGTTCCCTTTAAACCTATTTGCTTTAAGGAAATATTGATAAGGAAACTTTAAAAAAATGTATAAACCTGAAAAAGAAAGGTATCATAAACTAGGTATATATTTAAGAAATATATAAAAAATTAAATATTTACATGGGAATAATAGATAAATAATGTGAGGTAGATAGATAAAATGCATTACCTAAAGGAAAATATAGTGGTTCAGAAGTTTTAATACCATAGGTCCTAACCTACATGGTCAGTGTGTCTAACCTTATCCTAAATAAAACAATTAAGTTTATTAAGTATTTAAATGATAAAATGATTTATTTTTATTAAATTTTTAATCGATATATATTATTATATGTGATTTATTGACTATATTGTTTTCCCCTCTTTGGCCACTTGGAGTTGTTCAACCAATTTCTCCAAATTTTCATTGGTATGTTAAACATGGTCAAATGAATTTTAAAATAGTTACATAATAAACCTAATTTTATAGTAATAGTGTATTTATAATTATAGTATAAAAAATTTATACATCTCAATATATTGTTGAAAATATATTTAAATTATGAAATATGTCACAATATACTGGTTTTTGGAGGTTAAAATAACAATGATCATTTATTTTTAATATCTTTAATTTAATGGAAAGGTAACTTTTAAAAAAATATTAATCATGTCATAAATACTGAATTTATTCATTACATCCATTTTTAAAACAATCCATGTAAATTGGTAATGAAAAATGAAATACATAGCCCATGGAAGCGGTGATCCGACACTAATATAGGGGATGTTTTCATTTTATAAAGGATGAGATGAAGGTAGATAATGGTTATTCCATTAACATATAACATTTCAATATACTAAAGATAATTATTTAATTATATTAGGAAGAGTATAATAGATTTTAAGAGGGTATAAGATTAAAATTTGAAGGAATAGAAATGAGAATGTGATTTGGATTTCTTACCTTAATTCTTGGGATAACTCCATTATTAATGGGATTATACCTTTGATGCATTTTATTTAGATTATTATAGACCCCAAAAGAAGTGTATAATAATTTTAATGAGGTATTTTGGAAAAAAATTGGGCTAATAGGCTTATGGTGTGATGTGAGGTGAGATGGGGTAGGGTGGTATTTATTAGGGGAAGAAAAGGATATTTTAGAATAAAATATTTATTATTTAATAATTAAGAGCAAATACTATGAATATTATTGATTCCTATGACATCTATTGAATTATGATTAAATAAATTTTTTTTAACACTCAATATAATTTACAACCAATGTAAATCTTCTAAATACCTAATTAGTGGAAAATGACCAAAAATGTATTTTTATTAGAATAAAATATAACATAGGTTACAAAATTTCAAATATAGATAACTAAATTCAACTTACTATTTTCAAATGAATTACTTTACTCCTTAAATAAATATTTGGATGAAAAAACTATTTCAAAAATTTGTATGTCATGCTTATATCATGATGGTGTAATAAAAGTTATGGTATTTGTAAAAATAGTATTTTGTTACTCATTAAGAAAATCATCTTTTTTTACATATAGTTATAAAAAACCTATTTTCCCTATGATAACTTCAATGTGAGGATTCAAATATTAACATTATTTTTATGAATATAATTATCTAAATATGGGAAAATTTATTTTAAAAAAAAATCATTATTTATTGAAAATTATTAATATTTATAACATGATTAAATTTTTGACCATTAGAGATATTACTCAGAATTTCATAAAAATATATTATCATTTAAATTCAATAACTAGTGTTTTATAAATTTTTTTTATGAAAATAAATTTTATTACAAAAATTTATATTTACATAAAAATATATTTTTATTAAAATAAATCATATATGTTTTAAAAAAAATGGAAGTATGATTTATTTTTGTTGAACATTTATTTTATCATATTTAACACTTTTTTAATTGTATTTTAGTTTAAATTTCTTATATGTTTATTCTATAAATTTAGTGTTCTAAATTAATATATTGATGTGATGTTATTTTTTTATTATATAATTAATGTGTTTTATAGTATACATTATTATTAAATGTGACACATGTTTAATCTTAAATAGAATTCCTTATATAAATTTTTGTGTCATCAAACTTTTCTCTCCTTTATAAATTTCATCCTCTATATTTTATTCCACACACTTAGATGAAAACTTATATGGGTACTTCTTTTTCATTACTTCATCATATTCTCATGTTCCCTCAACATACTTATGGTTCCTATATAGTATTTTGACAAGGTGATTTATCTTATTAGATCAACCATTGTCTCTATATTATAAGATATTCACCATATTCTATTTATAATAGAGATCGTGATTTAGCTATACCACCTCTAGGTTTTATATTCATGAGGGATCTGGTATATACTTACTCAAGAGAGATATGTGGAACACATCATGAACCTGATAAATGTTCAGTGGTAGTGCAAGTAGATAATCCATATCACTTATGTGATCAAGAATCTCAATTGTCCTCTGAATATGAGACTTATCTATCCCTTATTCGAAATACTCATGTCTCTTTTCCATAGTGATATATGAAGGAACACATTATCTCCAAATTCAAACTTCTGGATTCATCAATTATTATCAACATGGACCTTTTATCAACTTTATGTTGACCTAATGTGTCGTTGAATGGAATTTGAAATTCTCTACCATTTCTTCATCCAATTTTGGTTTAAATACCTTATATTATCCAAAATTATCCCAACACGTTGGATTTGTTAATTTTTTTCATAGATGGATTTGTAAGGATCCATATGGATACTCGAGTGTATGTTAATATTATGTAATAACTCGATTAGAGGAAGATATTAATCCCAAAATCCATTGGAATTCATAGATCAATATCTCATAATATCCTCATGTTTTTGGATTTTCCATTTATATTGGGTATTAGTTTTGGGTGATAGGTCATACTAATGTTTAAATCTATGTTGAAGGTAAGTTCCAGAACATTGAATTGAACCTTAGACCTCAATCAGATATAACAAAAAATATATTCTATGAGGCTCCACCACTTATTTAATGTATATCATTGCAAGTTGATTGAGTGATAAGCCCTCTTGAATGTTTATTGAGGGAGTATTCTTAGTAATAAAATCCAATAAAACCCATATAAAATTATTCCCGTTATATTCCTTTAAAATACCCTTGAATAAATCCCGGGTTATTTTCTCTTATTTACATATAGTTATAAATAATGGTTACATCATACCCTTAGATTTTTTACTTCATTCCTTTAATTTATTGAATACCAAATACATTTATGTATATTTAACAACCACATTATTCATATTTACCCACCATTAGTTCTCTCAGATATCTATATACATCTTTGTGATTCGTTTGTGGCTGATAATGTTGAGTTATTGACATTAATCAGTAGATTTTTCATAATCTCATGCTTTTAGAGTATGAATACTCATATCCCAAATCACATAAATCCTTCATTTTTGAACTATGAGTATTTATATTTACTTATAGAATCCATCATATTTTATATGTCCACTTAACCACTTTGAGTTTTCTAAATTATCATGGGAATGGATGATTGAGTGATCATTTTAGAATGGTAGGATTTTGTTACATCCTCTATGATTCCATGGTCATTCCATTTTATGTCTAAAAATATTCGATTATTACCAATTATTTTCATGGAAAATGTCACAATATAATTTTCACTTAAACAATCTACAACATTATTTTTCTTCCCAATATGCCAAGAGATTTAGAAATAACAGTTCTAAGTCAACTATAACTATCTTGATAGGATCATGTTGAGATCCTTCTATATCAATATGTACATCATGATCTTATTATATGTATATGTTTTATACAAGTATCTATAAATATAATTCTTCCAAATATTAAATGAAGAGATTACTGAAACTAACACTAAATCACATGTTAGATAGTTTTTCCTTGGAATCTAAAACTATCTTGAGGTATAGTAAATCACTTTATCATTTTCAGGAGAAAAACATATAATCCATTATTATAAGAATCACTATGGATCCCAAATAATTACCCACTTCTGGGTAGTGCTAATACAGGTGAGGTGATTAGCCTCTTCTTCAACTCGTTAAAGATCTATTCACAATCACCGGTCCATAAAATGTTTACTCTATTTTGAGTAATCTTGATTAGTGAGTTTGAAAATCAAGTTAATTTCATCAAAAATCATTGGTGATGCCTAGATATTATGAGAAAAATATGGATCTCCATTTTAGATATTGGTATGGGACATTCCTCAATAATTTTAATCTTTGAATGATCCCCAAATAATACCTTTCTTGTGATAACATGATGCAAGAACAATACTTGAACCATTCAATATTAACATTTACTATAATTTTTATATAACTTATCATTTATGAAATATTTATCATAATAATCATATTGTCTTCATTCCTCTCATTTCTTTTAGAGTATATGATAATATTAGTTAGGTCCTAAACCAATGGTCGATGGTATTGGTGATGAACAAACTCGTGTTATAGAATTTAATTAAATTAAATTTATGTTACTATACACAAGCACAAGAAGATGGAAATAAAATTAAAATATAATTTTTTTTATAGTTTTTTTATCAAAGTGATCATACGTCTACTCTTCACTCTCCTCTATTACTGGAGTGGTATGGAATTTTCAAAATGGAAAAAAAACTGAAGGGGAGTCACACCTTTATTACAAGATAACATTTCTAGTGGAGACCAAACCAATACAACCACCCCAACTTTTAAATGGTAGTCACTACGTGTTACAAAAAGAAATTTTAAGATGGGGTCCCAACAGCAAAATTATCCTTTTGAAAGTTTGTACAACTTAAATGTTACTTTTTAACCCAAGATTCACTAAAAAATAGTAATTAATTTATAAGGTAAAATCATAATCCCATAATGTTTAAGCATTAGTGAAGAGGATATAATGAATTAAGTGAAGAGTCATAAAAATAGTTGACAGAAACTGATGTAGAATAGTTCCAGTACGGAAACTGGTTATTGTGAAATAAAAATTCCATCTCTTTAAGTTAGTAATTTTTTGTAGTTTTAAACCATCCTTGAGAATCATCCAATAATTTGATAAAATTGTTTTCATATAATAATTTTTAAACGTATAAAAGGAATAATTGCATATTCGTAATTTATGTATTACTTTAATAAGACACACACACAGACACATATATATATATATATATATATATATTCATTTTAAGATTCAATTTCCTTTAAGAATTTTCAATCACTATGCAACAATATAAAACTATTAGAATAATTTAAAATAATAATATTGAAGATACCAAAATTATAACCTCAATTATAATCGCAAATAATGAGTCATGAACACATGGTCGAGATTTAAAAAATACAATCCTTGAAATAATAAACTATTTAAGGGACTTTGACTTTGTAAGATAAATTTATGAATGAATAATTGATTTTAAGTATCTCTAAAATAATCGGTCTATGATATCTCATAAATCTCACAATCTAGTTTCCATCTAATATATTCACATATAAGATAATTTCTAAAATAATGCATACAGATAAGATAATATAATCTAGTATTCAATACATAAATACCATTGAAATATTATATTTATTTATAAATATTAATTTATAATCTACTTAATCATCTAGAATAATTATCAATATATCAAATAACAATCAACAAATAAAATTATAAAAAACTACAAGATATATTATTTTATAAGTAGTATTTTCATAATGTTCAATACCTTCATAAGAAAAAAAAATTCATAAGGTTCACTCTTTTTTTGAAATTATACATCATAAGTTTATAAAAAATACATCATATGGTTGTTTATTTTTTGACAAATAAACATTTTAAGGATGAAAATACCTCAATGTAAAATTTCATAAGGTTCAAGTATTATTCATATGGAACAAAATTTTTTCAATAAAATCGGCTTTATAGAGTTCATTATAATCATTATATGGTACATTACTAAGGATTCATAAGGTATAAATGTTTATCAAAAATCCAACATCGTAGGTTACATAGACTAACCCTTATAATGTAAAGGACCCCAAAAATTTGATAAATCATATTTTATAATCACTTAAAGAATGAAAATAACCACAACATAACTGAATAAAAAATAAATAATTAATAATGAGATAAATGATAATTACCCAATTATAAAACATTTCCATATTATTCATAAATCAACAATCATATTTATATGTATTTTTATCCAAATATTAGTTCATAATTAACATAAGGAATGTGAACAAAATGTAATTAATGAATAAACATTAAATAAATTCAACATTATTCTTCATTCTACAAGAACTGTCATCTTCAAATAAGGTTTTAGTCCTTTTAGAGGGAATAAAATCATTATGTGGTAAATAATAAAAAATTTATAAATAATAATTGCGTAATTTGTAATTATCACATCATTAATAAATAAAATGGGAGGGATCCACTCAAAAAATATCCCTCGACAATCTCCCCCTTTTTGATAATTTACAAAACCAAATATAAATTTTAGAAAATGATCCACCTTTTTTAAATTGATCAAAAAATATAAATTAAAAAAATAGAAAAATATATTCCCAATGTTAAACATAAATATCAATAGAGAAAATCATGATTTAATGTATGAAAAAAAAGAAAATATTCATTGTTATGTTTTACTAAAATGAAAACATCATATTTAAATAGTTTTGATTGAATACAATTCAAGTTCAAGATGATTTCAAAATACTCTGTTTCAATATTTTGATAATATTTTACAATAAATAAAAATAATTTCTTTTAAATTTAGGTATTCATAAAATAGATATCAAATATAAAAATGAAAATAATAAAGATCCCCCAAAAAGTCATCTTCCTTCTTTAATGTAAATCAAATATTTTAAAAAAAAATTAATTCATATTGGTATAAAAAATTCACAATCCATCCTATATAATATTTCAAATAGTATTTGGAGCCACAATACATGTAAAGATATTTAGGGAATCATCAAATTATTTTCAATGAATTAAAAAGTAACCAAAATTTTAATCACATACTGGTAAACTATATAGGAAAACATATTATCCATGATCAGTGGATATAAAAGTAATGAAACTAGATTCACATCAAACTTCCTTTTTTAAAATTTTATGTTTAATATTTTCGAACAAATTTGAATCTAATTGTTATGTAAATATGTCAGAAAAATGATCATCAGAAGACACAAATTCTGATAAAAAACCATATTTATTAACATTATATTTAATAAATTGAAATATAACTTCTCTACGTCTAGTTATATAATGTTTAAATGGGTTCTTAGAAATTTGAATATAAAAATAGTCATCATAATAAAGAGGGAACTTATTAAAATTAACATTAAAATCATATAATATTTTTTTAATCAACAAACATTGAGCAAAACAATTGGAAAAAACTTTATATTCTACTTCAGCTGTAGATTAAGAAACTAATGATTTCTTCTCTGAGCTATAAGAAATTAAAATTCTTCCTATACAATTACATATTCATGATTTTATTTTTCTATTAATTATACAACCTCAAAAATTTTAATCATAATAGCTAATCAAATAAAAAAATTCTTTGTATAATAAATCAATACATAATTTACAGATCATTTAATATATCTAACAATTAAATTAACTTCGTTTCAGGGAGATTATTTATGATTAGATTCTCATATATCCCATATACATACACTAAACATTATATCAGTTCTATAATTAGATACATAAAAAATTACATATATTTTCTCTAAATAGTTTTACAATAACAGATTTTACAGTAATATCTCAATTCAATTTATAATTAGTAATCATAAGGATTATAAAATATTTACAAGAATAAAGTCCAAATATTTTAATTAATTATTTAGAATACTTATATTTGTTCAAAAAAATTCTATCTTTTCTTTTTTTAATTTAATGCCATCAAAAATCTTAATTCTTCCATGAGACTCATATCAAATTCAGAATTCATTAAATAACAAAATTACATACAAATAAATTCAATAGATTGTCCAAAAGTTGTATCATTAACATAAGTTTCAATAATTAATATATATTTTAAATTTTTTCAAAAAAAACCTAGGATCTACATACCATTATTAAAACTATAATTAAATAAAAATAAAAAGACATTCATATTATGCTCCGGGATCTTTCTGATGTCTATATAATTATTTTGATAAATTAAAAACATTATTTATAAAAAATTCATTCTTAAAAATGGGGCATTAATTAACATTAACAAAATTATAAAAAAACCATTTACAAAATAACTTTTAACATTCATTTCACATAATTTAAAACCTTGGAAAATAAAAAAATATAATAAAATTATAATAGATTCAATTCCAGCAACAGGTTGAAAATATTTATCAAAATATATACATTCATCTTTATAATAGCCTTGACCTATTGGAATAGATTTACTCTTCCTAATTTAAATAGATTCATCAATTTTTTTTTAAAAAATATTTATTTGAGATAAAATATTTATCTTTATTGGGATCAACTAAATTCTAATAACTATTTCTAGTAAATTGATTAAGTTCAAATTTCACAGAAATAATCCAATTAAAATCATTTAATGAATCAACAATATCAATGGGTATCAATTCAGAAAAAAACTATAACTGTCACAGAAAGTAAAAATACATATATTTTTTTAAAATTTCAGAATCAATGTTACCTATTACATCATCAATTGGGTAAATATTAAGAGTTTTCCAAAATCTTGGATAATATTGAGAAGGATAATTCCCTCCATCAATAGTTACATTATTATCTTGAGGTTTTTTCACTAAAGAAAAATTATCTATAATTTTCTTCATAGTTATCTAAATATGAATTTTTTACATTATCTTCATAAATTGTACCATGACTAAATTTTTAGTTCCTCGACCATGTCTTCTATCCGAACAGTACTTTGAGCTGGTTAGTCACTAGGCCTTTGGTTCACTTCTCGGTACCCCAAAAGAGGTCGAGTAGAAGCGAGAATCTGATTTAGTGATTGTGGGGAGACTATACCATTAGGTAATGATAATAAAATTGTTCCAAATGTAAATAAATAACAATAAGGAACATAACTCAGTAGAAACAATACATGAAACGCAGTGGAAGCATATATAAAGCGGGAGAAGAATGATACACAAGTCCAAAGGCACACCATTTGTAGAGAACACATATCATAGTAGATCATACATGATAGACAATCAGGGTCACCCATAGATGAAAATATCAATACATTCATATATAATGAATGATTAAACAAAAAAGGAAACTCCAGCCTGATGCAAGAACCATTTCGGCCCAATTCCATCCATCTAATGCTATGTATTACAACTTGATCATTGAGGTCTATATCTAAATCCTAATAAATTATATTATCTCGACATATAAAGTCTACAAGTGTCCCAAAGGTCCCATGTAGGGTGTGAGAATAATCTCAATAGGAAACCAACAACGTGTTCCTATATTAAATACATAATTAGATAGGTGTATGCTAATTATAAATAAAACAAATGCAAACACATTTAATAATTTACTAGCTTCCCTTATACTCAGAAGCCAAAAGGAAGCCTTTACCTTCTTCAGACATCATTGATATAAATCTCTCAATACGTGACCTAAATATATATTTGTGGAAAAAATAACATGTCTACATATATAGATTTGCAGTGGTGTGGATTTATGGATTTTCACCCAAGGAATACCTTGAAGAATAGATAATTAGGTGAAACTTTCAGTTCTAATAATAAATACAAAACTCAGAACCTCATGAAATTAATCACATAATCATTGTCTAAACATCATGCCCAAACATTAAGTAACTAGTCTCCTATACATTCGCTCAGATGTCCCCATCAGCTCAAAAACCTAACATCCCAAGGCACATAAATACGTATCCTCTAATAAATAATTCTCTTTAGATCAACAACCAATATCTTGAGGCATGATGATATCTATTCTCCCAATATCCTCTCCCAACAACCTCATACATCATAGCGAGCCTCATCCCCCAAATGATGGCCTCAAAACCTTAAACCGATGGTCCATCACCATATATATGGCTCTCTAAGGTGAGAAACCATATCATATATAATGGTAAACACCATCCCCAAAAATGATTAATCTATGGGGGCCTCCACACACAACAACTGGTTAACACAACCTCATACGATTCATGTTAGTGTGCACATGCCTCTAATGGCACGGAAGCCAACAACGGTGAACGTAAATCACCAAAAACATATGACACATCATCTAAAACCTCATGAACCTAGGATTTTATGACTAAACCTCAATGGTTAACACCATATCAAGACATATGGGCCTTTCCCCAATCCTTAAGACCTTGTTCCCTCAATTCTATGACCATGTCTCCTCATCTTTCGGATCAACATCACCCCAAGTATCTCGAACGATGCCTTAAAACTGAGGATTGTGTCACCTCAATATATTTGTTTGGTATCAACAAAATCCGTAGGCATATCCCACCAGGTTCCCAGGGAACTGAGAAATCAATATTAATATTCAATTTAATTAAATTACACACCCGGCCTAATCATACCTGGTTGTTCCAAGCCCCCTTCACGGCCTAATCATTTTTAGTGTAGAAAGAGAATTCCCATAGGTATCATAATATATTAATTGAACAATTTAAAATAAAGATATATTTAATTTTGGTTCAACATTAGACTACCCACATAGAATATATATAATTTACCACAAAAACATCTTCAAAATCAAGGTGAAATCTAAGAAACACCTAACATTGTCTAGTATGCGCTTGAGCATCTGATACAGGTTTCTAAATCAAGATGAATTAGATGAAAATATCATTTTAGAAAAACACCATTAATATAAGTAAAAATATATCACATGTTTTTATAATTCCATATGGAAAGATTAAAAAATAAGGGACGTATGAGGATCAAATTCCATACTGATGCACTTCAAATGAGACTGAAAAATCCTGACTCAGGGCTTTAATGATGGAGTTATATCAAATTATTCAAATATGGGAAGAGACGGGCTCTCCCACTGTAATGTGTGATGGTGGAGATGAATATTAGAATAAATAAGATAGAGAAAATGAGGGTTAAAAGTAATTCCCCCAAATTAAGTGATCCGAAAAGCTTGGATTCACAATTTGAATAACCATGTGCTAGTTGTGCAGTGCTCCCTACCTAAGCACTAAACACACATGGGCTAGGTGAATGGTTGGCCGAACTAAGCATAGACTGTGAGTAAAACCTCAGTTTAAAATTATTGGGACCTTTCATGGCTGTGCTACCTCACATTCATGGTTTTCCAAATGTTCTCTAGTGTAAATGGAGGGCTATAAAGTGACTCTTGTGAGGCCGCATGGTTTGATCAAAATGTGCACCCCTATCTACGCTTTCCTGAAACTGGGTTTTCAAAGCCTATATTTTTTGAAACCCATATGAAACCTGAGTAACTTGAGGATCCATATACCCCATCTAGAAAAAGTCATTTGTTTAAACAACCTCTTATAATTTTGTTCCAATGACCATGAAAAGAGTTGGTTTTCTCACCAAACTCAAAAATTAACAAATATATTGAGGATTTTCGTCCCACTAAAAAACTCTCGATGTTACAATATCCTCATTGTAACATACATCATACCTAAGCTATAGAATATTTATCCAAAGACAGTACCAATCATACCCATCTTATTTTCACTTACCTTTTATACCCCAACCATTATTCATAGGCGAACTCCCCTCATGGCGCTCCCCAACTTAGGATTTACCTACCTTGTTTCTTCTCGATCCAAAGAGAAGACATCTGATGGTTCCACCAACCATCCCATGAGTTAAAATTCCTCCTGTGAGGTACTATCAATGTTTCTCCTTATCAGGTTCTAAAATCATAAAAAATTCATACTTGAAACCCATAAAGTCCCACATTACATCAGAATCACATAGAACCTACATCTTAATAGATTCTCTTATATAACACTACAGCATATATACATATGTATTCCCATTAGAATCCTAATGCATAATAACCTCATATATAACCCAAATCACATCAATTCCGTCATAAATAGAAGTTCCTACACACATCATATATATATATATCATCAAAATCAAGGCCAACCTACTAAACATTTCCTGGTTAGTCCCAAAACAATACAAATAAACCTCATGTATCAAAAAAACCCATCAAAAAACAAAATAAATCCTAGTCCCTCCCACCACATACCTATAAATATTATTGGCTCACTGACCTTCTCTACACTGAGCATCTCAACAATGTGCATCTATCCCAAAGCCCAACTACCAGAGGCCTAGCCTCCCTATAGAGCTACATCAGCTTCCAGTAATTGATCCCACTGCTGGGTCCCTCTAGATCTTCTATTACCTCTATATGCTGGTGAATATCAACTACCATATCATGGTACCTATCCCACTCCTAGCTCAAATCATTGATTCTGAACTAGTCGTTGGATTCAAGATATTTAAGAATAAATCGTGCGGAACCTATTTAAATGGACCTTCGGACCGCACACAAAAAACTCATTTTGAACCTGATCACCCTTGGTATGAATGTGTCATAATTTCCCACATTGGAAGCACACATCACAAGACCCACATTGTGTTGGTCTACCTGAATCTCTAGCCTAACTACCCTGTTGAGACACCTCATGGCCCCACATCCTGTTACATGATGCATCACCTCTCATCTCTCCTAAATCGATCAACCGTATCCTATAAGACCATTCTGTCAGGTTCCCTTCACCTATTAGTTAATAATTGACCTCCATAGATTATATTTTGAACATTAAAATATTTATTTTCACCCTAATGGCATTCCATAAACCATCCTAGAATGTTTTCACCCTAGATATGTCTTGGACCACTATAGGAGGCACAAAACATGACATGTCCATGAAGTATTCCACATAATCCTTGATATAAGTGTCTCCCTACTAAAGATTAATGAAATCATGGACACAATCCTCCATCAATGTATTTGGGAAGAAGTTATTGATGAACTTGGATTCTAAATCATTCCATGCTAGTCGCTCTTATCTACCTCCCTGTACCATTACATTCTACCAATTCTTTTCTATTCCTATATGAATGTATGTTTTTAGTTTTACCTTCCACGCTGAGGATGTTTGAGATGATAAAATATAGACTAAACATATTCAATATAGTTCTCTACCACCTGTGGTATACCCTTACCCTAAAATAATGGTTGCTACTAAGACTATAACTCATGAGTCAAGTAAACCTTATATGGCTCATCTCCTTGATCTCTCCAATCAATACCTTGTATAACTCGAACCAGGATCGACCTGAGCTACTCTTATATCTAGGGCCCGAAATATTCCATCATCAATTGTTGTTTTAGATACACCAGAGCATGTACATGTAACATAGGATCACCTCAACCCTCATGGGCCTCTCCCAATCCTCAGGAGCCTCATCATGTGCATTCTCATTCAGCACCATATCACTACCCTCCCAACACTCCACCAGAAGTCATCTAGGGGGAAATATAAAAAATAAAAAACATGATTCCAAAAAATATATAAATGTATATATATATATATATATGTATATATATATATAATATAGGTAAATTTATAATAGGTATCATATCTCACTATCCTTACACTCCCCTACCACACCCATGTCACAAGACATCCAGCCAGATGGACCTTTACCTACCCATATCTAGCTTATGTATCCAGTATCATCTGAACTCATATCCTAATACCTACCCATAACAGAGTTTGGAATCACATGTAATCTGGCCTCATGTCCCCTTTCCTACCAATAATAGAATTAGACATCATATATCAAGTATATCAGTCTAGTTAGTTGATTATAATTCCTATAAATAGGCTAAAAACAAAAAAACTATTTAGATTTTTTGTTGAAACTTTACAAAACTTAGCCCTTTTACAATACCTATATACTAATAGAAGATTCATCCCTATACATACTATATATATAAATACCATCATATATAGATCCAATTGGGAACCACATACCTCAGTTGGATAAGTAGAATTCCACCAAAAAGGCTAAGTATGAAATCACTGTTTAGCTTTTTTATTGACAATTTAAATAGACAAACCCCTCTTAGATAATTCTAGGATCCCAATGAATATCACAATCAAAACACATCATATGATCCAAAGTTCATATCATGATTCATAAAAAATCCCCATTTCTATATTGAGGGAAGGGTCAAAATCCATATAATGATTAACCATCACATCCATGTATGCCACTTGAGGTGGAAATAAAATCAAATGTAATAGAACACAGTAAAACATAAATTTACCAATCTATGAATCATAATCTATCTCCATGCATGGGGATTCATGCAGCTAAACCATGAACTTTGTACCCATTTCTGGCAACATCCTAGTTCCAGTCAACCATAGTATGACCAAAAAGGGGAAAAATAATTTGACACAAAACAAGCTGAACATCGTTAGCATTTTAATACCTAGAAATTGTGCTTCTAAAAGGTAACACCATCATGAAAGAGTTCAGATACCATTTTTAGATCCCTAACCTGTTTTTCCACCCAAACAATGCTCTATGCCAGTTGGCCACTAGGCCTTAGGCAAGCCTCCACATATACCAAAAGGATGTGACTTTTAGCGAGGGTCTAACATGGAGATAGTGGGGAGACTATAAACTTTTGTGGTGAAAATAATAATAGGCCATATGTTTATATATAACTAAAAAGACCATAACTCAGTGGAAAAAACAAATGAATCTTATAAAATACATTATTAAAGTAGTAACAGAATAATAAACATGCCCAAAGGAACACCATCTATAGACCACACATATAATAGAAGTTCATACATGATTGATAATCAAGGATGCCCATGGATGACCATATTTGTACAGACATATATAATGAATATGGAAAAAGGAAACACCATCATGATGTAAGAACCATTGTGGTCTAATGCCATCCTTCCCATGAAAATACATACATCTTGATTATTAAGATCTAGCTCATGAGCCTAATCCATTACCTTATCAATGATAAATTAAGACCATTCAAATCCCAAAGGGCCCTTTTAGGGTTTGATAATAATCATAGTAATCCACCACCAACATTTTCTTGAATAACATCCATAATTATACTGGTGTATGATAAATATAAAAAAAATATAATGTATGCCTATTTAATAATTAATCATTTACCCTTGTTCTCAACATCCACAAGGAAGTATTTACCTTCTTTGGACATCATTAGAATATATATTTTAATATGTACCCATAAATATATATGGAAAACAACATTTATATATATATATGTGTGTGTGTGTGTATTTGTGGGGATCCATTTATTATTTCCCAAGTCATCCCCGGATGAGTAGACACATAGGTGAACCTTTTTTTTCTTTGATAAATATATAACCCAGATCCTCATTCCATTAATCTCATAACCGACATCTAAACAGAACAACAAAACATTAAGAACCTGGTTCCTTAGACCTCCACTTAGAAGTCCACATCATCTAAATATCCTAACATCCTGAGACACAATGATACATTTCCTAAAAAAAATCCCCATTATCTCAACAACGTACATCCTAAGGCACAACAACATCCTTCCTCCCAATATCATGGAAAAATGGCCACATGCATCACAGTGAACCTCATCCCCCGACTGATGGTCTCAAGACCATAAGATTATGGTACATCACCATCTGCTTGGATTTCAATGCTGATCAAACCTAGAATATATGATGGTCAACACCATCCATTAAGCTGCACAATTTATGGGGGCCTCCATGATAACTACCCAAACAGTTGAATTTTTTGAAGACGTAATTTTCTTTGTTTTATAATAAAAAATTGGTATCCTTTAATTAAGGAAGTGAGAATAATTAAAATGATATCGTTGGGTTTTTACTGTTATATGAACATTAGAAACATTAATATTAATGTTATGATTATTGTTTATAAATACAAATGATCATGGTTAATTAATACAGAAATAAGTCTTGATGGCCTCATTCAGCAGACTTAGGCCATAAGAAGCCCATATGTCAGAGCATGAGAAGGAGGTTGCATCATTGAGATTTTCTCTAGTGAAATCCCAAGATGACCTCCAACATTTTAATCTAGAAGGAAATAACTTCAGGGAGAAGTTCAAGCTTATAGAAATGACCACTCGAGAAATGTTGTCCAAGCCGCCCCAAGATTCTATCACTATTGCACAGCTTACTCTTAGGTCCTATGCAGGTGTTATAAGGGTATATGTAATGATGCCTTACTTACATTTTGTAATCATTAAGTATAAATATAATATAATAATCATGAATGCTAATGTGATATAATAGCATAAGTAAATAATAGTTTTTGAAATTATTAGTTAAGTATTATTATTTTTTAGGTAAATTGTGTTTTCAATTAAAAATTAAATATCTCATAATTATAAAAAAATTCATGATATTGAGTTCATTTTTTAATTCAAATCATTGATATTAGGTTAGGTTGAATTTATGATATTTTTATAGAATGTTTTGTTTTTCGGTGAATAGTACAAATACAGTTTTGAGTTTCAGTGTGTTTAATGACATCATTAATGATGTAAAAATTTTAGAAGAATTTTGAATACTAATATATGTTATTAGGTTTCCCATGTGGCCAATACCATGGTAAAATAACATGGTAAAGGCCATGTTTTTTAAAATACCACTTATGAGGTGTCCCTTGGAAACTAATAAATTATTCCATCTCTTTTTCTATAAAAACAAATCCATTCCTTCATTACATTCATTAAAAATTCCTCCTCAATGAAGATATTGTCTTTTTCACATCATAAGGAGTCCTGCCAGAGGTTCCTCAATCCACCAAATGTCCCAACCATCATGTTTTTGAAGTTACTCTTCAAGGTAATGGAACCTTTCACCCTCCTCTTTTAGTCATAACATTTTTAGGTTATTCCATCTAGTTTCCTTTTTTATTATGTGGGGGTATGTTCTTCTATAAACATATTATTTTCCATTTCAGGACCAATTTATGAGAGACCCATTCCTCTCTCATCAAACAATTTTCAGAAATATTAAGAGACATCGTTAGGCTATAGATATTTCATAAAAGAAATCACATCTTCTCTTTTCATTCAAGTTTATTTTTCATGTGGTTGTCATTAAAAAATACATAACATTATATTATTTAAATTTTATTCAATCCCTATACTGTATTATGAGTTATTTATGATTTTTTGACCATTTACCCTTCTCTTTTTATTGTTTTCTAAAACCATGTTAAATATCCATTATGTTGTTGAAATTTCGTCTTAATATATCTCTCTCTTTTCCTCAATAAATTCTCTTATTTTATTTATATGAATACCCAAACCTATTTAGTTTCTAGGGATTATCATAAAGACATAAAATATATATTTTATTATGGAATGGATATACAAGAAACCATCATTCCTTTTCCTTGGGTTATAAATGACATAAAAATCAAGATTTCAAACACTTTTAAAACGTCACGATTTTGAAATAAAACCGATTTCATTTATACTTTTTGGGTCATTTATGAAATTTTTGCTTATAATATATGTGACTCACATGAAAAGGAAAACATATTAAGGGTTCCCCTCGATAGCGCTCCAAAAAATTGGGTAAAAAATTTAATCTCTAGAGATGACAGGTTTTTCGATACCTTAGTGAACAAACTTGGTAATGTTTATGAAACCTTGGGGATAGACCACGATGATGTGTTCATGAATGTCTAAATTAAATGTTGTATAAAAACATTCATGTTACGTTTCTCATCATTATTATTATGATATTCCTCTTTATATACATGTTCTTATTGATATCGCTAAAGTTCACATGTATGTTGCTTCACATTATTTCTTTACTGGGCCTTCTGCTTACCCTTTCCATTGATTATATCTCCATGCAATGAGATGAATAAATTATACTTAGGATCAACCTATGGTTATTCCTAAAATTTTTATTAAAAGAATATTATATTTTTTCATGTTTTATGTTCCTGGTTTCCAAGGCACTAGACTCTATAGTTCCTCTATTTGTAAAATGTAATGAAAAGTTATGAAATAAAAAGGTGGGATGCTATAGTTGGTATCAAATGATAGTTTAGTTATTTGTGGAAATTAGGATATGAAATATTTAGGAAGAACCCTGTCGAAAATTTGAAATACAGAAAAACATGCTGGTATTTTTTTGAAATATTAAGTAATTAGTTTATGAAAAAATAAATCCATGTATGGATACGAACAAGTAGATGTGGCTCTGGCATAGATGTACCTAAGAGTGAAAACCCTAACAAGGGGTTTTGGGCTGGACCCTAGGTATCCTAGTACATGACAATGGTCCTTACTTCACTCCTATATTAACACTCCCAGGGGATACTGTTGGTTAATCACAAGCTTTCTATGAATCATTATAAAGGATTTATAGAAAAATGTAATAATTTAAGTCTGATCTTTTAAGACATAAAATCCATTATAGTTAAAAGATTCATAAGTAAAATAAGATTATAAAAAGGTTATAATATTATATAATATAGTGGTAAATATGTGGAACCATGAAAATGGTGACCGCAATGGACCATGCACTGATGGCCCTCCGATGGAAGCTGGAATGGAAACATTCATGAGAATGATGTACCCACTAACTCAAGTTATGGGAAATAACTTCAATCAAGTTGGAAGACTGATTTCACCATTAAGGGAATAACATTATGTTGATTCCTTTATGCATCAAAGAACACCAAATTTCAGTGGATCTACCAACCCATTGATTTAAGAATAGTGGATAATCTCTATCGAGAATATCTTTAACATGCTCCGCTATTTAGAACAAGAGATGGTCACCCAGGATGTTAGCCGCATAGAGGGAGAAGGAAATCAGCAGAGGGATCTAGTAAAAAACATGAGGCAAAGAGTGGGGGTTGATGATATGGAGTAGGAAGAGTTAATATGGATCTTTATCAGTAATTATTTCCCTCATTTTAAGGGAAGAGGAACTGAGAAAGAGTTTCTCGAGCTGTAGCATTAGGAGATTGAATAGGTTAGAAGCTACCAGATGAACTTATCAAGACATTCCCATTACACCTCATGATTGTTCATGGATATATAATAGGATGTTTGATAGATTCTTTGGTGGACTAAGACATCAATTGCAGAATAATATAGCCAACTAAGAGTATGACAGCTACGAGGAGATCATGCATAGTGTAATGAATGTCGAACTAGAGTATGGTGAGATGTAGTTGGCTCATAAATCCAAGGGAAAGAAGAGAAAAATGGAGCCCAGCTGAGGGAGGAAATTTTTTCATGGAAGTGGAGGGAAGAAACAACAACATCCCACATTTAATAAATGTTGGAAGAAGCAATTAGGGAACTGCCTGCTTAGGAGTGGGAAGTGCTATAAGTGTGGAAGAGATGGCCATATCACTCAGAATTGTCATATTGAGGTGAAGACTAAAATTACCAACACTAATGGCAAAGGGAAGATGGTACAAGCCCTACCTAATATCCAATGCTATAAGTCTGGACAACTTGGGCACTTTCCTAATCACTGTCCAATACAGAGGGTAGTGGAGGGGAATCACCATCAACCTTAGAAAAGGGGAACAGAACAAGGTCATACTTTTGCAATCACTGTGGAAGAATTTAAACCGCCAAATGATATGGTGGTAGGTAATCTTGTTTTTCTTTCAAAGAAAGAATGTCCTTGGCTTGATTCTAGTTTTACAGATTCTTTTATTTTCTCTATGTTTTCAATGAATATAGAATCAAACCATGAATTTATAAATGTAGAGTTATTGGTCAAGACTCCTGGTGGGATTATACAAGCATCCTTAGTGTTTAGAAACTCCAATATTTACTTTCATGAGAAAAATCTTATCACTAATCTAGTAGTAATTCTCATGCTGGAATTCAAAATTATACTAGGGATGGATTGGATCTCAACATATAATGCTAAGATAAATTTCAAAAGTACGGAAATATCTGTAGTCGTGATTGGAAAACCTACATTTATCTTCCAAGGAGAGATATCTCAACCAGATATTTGTCTAAAAAAACCTCATATATCCTTCTTTATAGAGTTTATTGGTCAATAAGAAGAAGGAAATTATAGTATACGGTTCGAAAATGTCCCCATAGAACAAGAATACATTGATGTATTTCCTGAGGAGTTACCTAAACCTCCCCGAGAAATAGAGGAAGTGTTCTCCATTGAACTCGTACCTTGGTCCCATTAAATACCTAATACCCTGTATTGGATGGAAAATGTGGAGCAGGAAGAATTAAAGAATCAACTCCAAGATCTTTTGTAGAATGTGTATTTCTGCCAAAGTCTATCTCCTATGGTAGAATATGTTCTCTTTGTGAAGAAGGATGGATCCATGCAACTATGCATTGATTATAGAGAACTAAATGGGATCAATGTGAATAAAAAATACCCTCTTAAAATAATTTATAACTTATTTTACCAACTTGATGGTGATCAATTCTTCTCAAAGATTGATCGTCGATCTGGTTATCGTCTATTGAGTGTAAAAAAATAATATATTCCAAAAAATTCCATCCGATCAAGATTTGGGCATTATGAGTCTTTTTAGGCCCATAGGACTCTCTAATGCAACTGATATTTTTATGGATTTAATGAATAAATTCTTTAAGGAATACCTTGATAACATTTTTGTATTTTTTATCGTTAATATTCTGATATATTACAAAAGTTGTGAGGAGAATGATGATAATCTAAGAGTTATTTTTGAAAACTCTGTAGAAGGAGAGGATATTTGGAATTTTAAGAAAATGTGAGTTTTGGTTACAACAAATTTTTTTTCTTCGGTAACATTGTAACCAATGAAAGAATACCAGCTAGCATTAAAAAAAGAAAGGTTGTTGAGGAGTGGCCTCATCATACATTATTATGTCAGATTCGTAGTTTCCAAGGATTAGAGGGATATTATTAGAGGTTTTTGAAAAACATTTCATGACTTTATAATTCATTAACCAAGTTAACTCGAAAAGGGGTCAACTTCATCTGGACAATGGAGAGTGAGGATATTTTCCAATAGCTAAATAGACATTGGTTGTGACACTGATGTTAACTCTGCCGTCAAGTGCATAAGGATTCATTATTTTTAGAGATGCATATCTGAAAGGTCTTGGGTAAGTCCACATAAAAAATGACAGTCATCTCTTATGCATCTTAATAGTTGAAGACTTAGGAGTAGATCTATCCTTTGAATGATCTTGAGATAGTTGTTGTCGTTTTTTCTCTGATGATATGGGAGCACTATCTTTATGGGGATAAATTTGATATATACACATACCCACAAAGATTGATGTATATTTTCACATAAAATGAATTGAACAGGAGACAAATGAGATATTTGTAACTTCTTAAAGACAATGATTGGTCAATTCATTATAATCCCTAAAGTGCAAAAAATGTTGTTGATCCATTAAGTAGGAAAGACCTAGTTTTTTTTCCATGATGATGATTTAAAGAGTTCCTTTGATCGATGACCTAGTAAAGCTGGAAATAGGAATTATAAGGGAAATAACATCATTAATCCAATTCCAAATGATTTATCAATCGTTATAACTATGGATGATCAAGAAAGATCAGAAAGAAGAGACTTTGTTATAGAAGAAGATTTAGGATATGAAGGATGGGAATTTTCCTGAGTTCAATATTGATCAAGAAGGTGTACTGAAATTTCATATAATACTATGTGTTCCCTCTATTCTAAAAATAATGAAGGAGATGATGGATGAAGCTCACATCTCTACGTTCTCTATACCTCATGGGAGTACAAAATGTATAGAGAACTTTTTGATCATTATTGGTGAGATAATTTGAAAAGGGATATTTCTAACTACAATTAATGGTTCCTGGAATGTCAGTAAATGAAGGCAGAGTGACAAATTCGAAAAGAGGTATTGAAACCACTACCCATACCAGTATGGATTTCGGAAAATATAATTATGGAATTTGTCAATGGTATCCCAAGATCATTCGAAGGAAACGATGTGATATGGGTTATTGTGGACTGTCTCACCAAGACTACCCATTTTATCTCTTTTTGAGAAGATTTAATTCTTGACCAACTATACATGATTTACATGAAGGAAGTAGTAAGGGTTCCTGGAGTTCCAATTTCTATCGTATCTGATCATGATATATTGTTCACATCAACATTCTAGGGAAGTCTTCAACATGCTCTAAGCGCCGAATTAAATTTCTTTACAGCCTATCACCCCCAAACAGATGTCCAATCTTAAAAGACTATTCAAACACTCGAGGACATGATGAAAACATGCTCAATGGAATCTAAGGGTGGATGGGATCAACATCTCCCTTTAGTTGAGTTCTCTTATAATAACTGCTTCCACCCGAGCATCGAAAAGGAACCCAATGAATCTCTGTATGAGAAGCGATGTTGATCTCTTAAATGTTGGCCTGAAGATGGTTAGAGAATGCTTCTTGGGCCTGACCTTGTTAAAGAGATGAAAAAAGGTTGATTCCATAAAACAACACATTATGGGTGGTCAAAGTCGGCAAAAGAGCTATGCTGAAAACCATCTAAGAGACATGGAGTTTGATGTTGGTGAAAAACTATTTCTACAAATTTCACCTTGGAAATGAGTCATGAGGTTTGGGAAGAAAGGGAATCATTTCCCTAGGTATATTGGACCCTATGAAATCGTTGATCGCATAAGAGCAGTGGAATACTACCTTGAAATTCCTCCAAATATAGCACAAGTTCATGATGTCTTTTAGGTATCCTGCTTGAAGAAGTACATACCTAACCCTTCTCATGTACTAAATCGATAGGTGGTACAACATAAACATGACCTCTCTTATGAGGAGCAGCGGGTGGAGACCTTGGATTGTAGAGACAAGATTTTATGCAACAAGAATACCCACGTTGTTAAGGTGATGTGGAGAAACCAAAACTGTGAAGAAGACATTTGGGAATCAGAGGAGTCTGTGAGGTAGAAGTACCCACACCATGTCTCTTTAAGGTCTATGAGATAAAATTTTGGGGACATAATTTCTTTAGGATGGAAGAATGTATCAACCTGAACTTTTGAATACCTTTTTTCCTAATTTTGTGAGTTTTATACTCAACAAAACTATATAATTTAATTAATAAAGTTAGTACAATTAAAATGATACCATTGTGTTTCGACTGTTATATGACCATTGAAACTATACACTTAATGTTGTGATTATTGTTTATAAATAGAAATGATCATAGTTAATTAATACAAAATGGAGGGTCTATGGACTCATCCTGTAGACTCGGGTCGTATGAAGCCCATATCTAAGATCTCGGGAAGGAGGTATCATCACTGGGCTTTTCTTTGGTCCAAGACCATGACAAAATCCAATATTTTTTTCTTGAATTGAATCGCTTAAGGGAGAATTTCAAGGAGATAGAAATGACCACTAGGGAAATGTTGTCCAAGCCTCCCCAAGATTCAATCACCATATCACACCCTACGCTTAGGTCTTATATAGGTGTTATAAGGGGATATGTAATGAGGCCTCTGTTACATTTTTCAATCCTTAAGTATAAATATATTTTTGGCACCTTGAATGGTAATGTGATATAATAGAATAAGTAACTAACTATTTTAGATATTATTAGTTAAGTAATCGCATTTTATCAGGTAAATAGTGTTTTTAATTAAAATTTAAATATCTCATAATTAGAAATTTATTTTCATAAAATGTAGTTTATTTTTGAATTAAGAGCATCTATGTTAGGTTAGGGTAAATTTATGATATTTTTGTAAAATGTTTTGTTTTTTAGTGAATAGTAGAAATACAGTTATGGGTTTCGGTGCATTTAATGACACCATTAATGATGTAATCATGATGTAATAATTTTGTTTGAAATATGAATAGTAATATATTTTATTAGGTTCCCATGTGGACAATACCAATGGAAAATACCATGGGAAAGCCCATGGTTTTGCAAATACCACTAATGAGGTGTCTCTTGGAAATTAATAAAATATTACATCACTTTTTATTTAAATACCAACCCACTCCTTCATTCCTATCATTAGGAATTCTTCCTCAATTAGTCTCTCGACTTTTTCCATCCCAAGGACTCCTCCCAGTGTTCCCTCAAGCCCATAAATGTCGCAACCTTTGTGTTTTTGAAGTTACTCTTTAAGGTATGGGATCCTTTCACCCCCCCTCTTTTAGACATGTCTTACTTTATGTTATGTCTTCTAGTTTCCATTATATTATGTGGGGGTATGTTCTTATATACCCTTATTACTGTCCATTTCATGTCCAATTGACGAGAGACCATTTCCACTCTCATCAACTAATTTTTTGAATTTTTTGTGATGAATTTAGGCTGTGAATTTTCATAAAAGAATTCATAACTTATATTTTCATTCACCTTTTCTTTTCAATTGGTATGTTATTCAAACATACATTCCATTATCTTTAATTCTACATAAATTTCATTTCAAAATCACTCTCTCTTTTTCTCATGAAATTTTCTTATTTTATTTATAATAATTCCCAAACCTATTTCATTTCTAGGGTTATTCATAAGGACATAAAAATATATATTTGATTCTAGAATTTTCATACATGAAACACTCATTCCTTTTCCTTGGGTTATAAATGACATAATTATCATGTTTTAAGCACTTTTAAAATGTCATTATTTGGAAATGAAAAAAATTTCTTTTATAATTTTTGGGTTATTTATGAAATGGTTGTTTATTATCTATGTGGGTAAGATGAAAATAATTTTATATTAAGGGTTCACCTTGATATCACTATAATGAATTGGGTAAATAATTTAATATCTAGATATGACAAGTTTTAGGATACCTTGGTGAAAAACCTTGGTAATGTTTATGACACCTTGGGGATGGACCGTGGTGATATGTTCTTGAATGTCTAAATTAAATGTTGTAGCCACATTTTCCAGTTATGCATCCAGTCATTATTATTATAATATTCCTCTTTATCTACATTTTCATATTGATATCACTCATGTTCACATGTAAACTATTTCCCTTCATTTCCTTACTGGGCCTTCTGCTCACCCTTTCTTCAAATGTATGTCTCCAGGTTATGACATTGAGTAATTATAAGGAAACGACCTTATTAAATTACATTATCTTGAATTTAGTAAATAAATAACTTCCATTAATATTAAGGATCTTTTAATATTTATATATTTAGTGAAATGTTAAATAATACATTCCTAAAAATACACAATATTACAAAGTGGATACCATAAAAACTGTATTCATTTCTTGCAAAATATAACTCTTTTCATATAAAACAAGATTTATTTGAATAATAATGAAACATTTCACTTGTCATCATTAATTGTCCTAGACATCCTCATAACCTGTGAAAATAATTTAAAAACTTGGGATGAGAACAAAAATCATATTAATGGATATAAAAAGAAGGAAAGAAAATAGTAGTTCATGATTACTTGTAACGTATGAAATCATTTTCAAAAGACAAACTTATCACCTACAGATATATACCAACTTTGTGAAGAAAGGTATTTAAAAAATATTACCAAAATACATAAGAACATAAATAAAACCATAAAAGTATCACGGGGAATTACATACACAATATCGTAACCCTCTCAGCTACCTTATCATTTGTAACCCTCACGACTACCTTACCATTTGTGTAACCATCGCAATTACCCTTGAAGTAACCATATGACCAACCTCTAACATACTCATAGAAAATGAATTTGGAGGTAGATATAGGTCACAACTTTGATCATAAATGATTCCCAAGAACCAGAACATAATCATAAAACATGGACAATATCATAAAAACATTGCTTTTGAATTTTTTAAAATAGAATTTTAAAAGAGGATTTTAAATGAAAATCCAATTACAGAAATCATATATTTTAATTGAAATATAAGAGAGTGGATATAATATGTATATAAATTTTAAATAAACATAATTAAACATATTATATACAGAACCCATCACAAAAACAATTTGAACACCACATAAATAATTATGTAGAATGTTAACCCAAAGAATTGAAATCGGGTTAAGAATTCCATTACCTCACCTATGTATTATATCAAACTCATTTAAAAATCATGTATAGTTGTTAAAATATTTTCATTAATATCTTACAGAATCATATCCATATTTATAATACCTTATATGATCATTTCTTTACATTATTTCTCACTTTAATTGTTTTTATTTAGTTCCTTGCACAGTTTCTGGGTGACTTCATTACTTGATTTCGACGATCGGTTTATGATGGATGTTCTAGTCAATTGGAAGTGAAAGTATAGAATTGGAATGAAATGGTATATATATATATATTTCCATAACTATAAATTATACCATTTTATAGTTTTAATTCTTAAATGAGGATGATTCATAAGGTAAAACATTAATGATGTTCATTTAGATCATTTTACTTGTTCTTTTATAATAACGTCCTCATTTTTTTTATAAATAAAAATAATGTGTAAAAAAGAGTTTTAGACCCATTAATGAGACATAATACATATATTATAACCTAGTTCAATCATAGAAATTCTTTCAGGACTAGAATTGAAGGAATAAAATCAAATTTAAATCACATCGTCCATGATGTCGGTAATTCGACACATCACGAACAATGTATTTGATTCCTTCATTAAGTGAGAGAGGAGAAGAATATTGATGTGGAATTTTACATGAGCATGAGAAAATATAGAATATATATTATTTTTTGGGATTTAATGCATCCTGGGTAATATGAGATGAGTAAATAATATGAAAATAAAGGAACTCAAAAAAAAATGAGAAATCCCTTACAAAAATTCGACAGCCTAATGACTATGAAACATGGTTTTAGATTACATTAAAAAGAGATCGGACAAGGGTTACCCATCAATAAATGAATCATAAAACATAATATAACAAGATTAAGAATAAATTAATGATATGGTATGGATCATTGAATTTCTATACCACATAAAAGAGAGCTTGAATGGAAAAAGAATGATGTTGAGAATTTTCTTACCATTGAGTGTAACTCCTAAAACATGAAGGTTTGGACCTTGGGGAATTGAGGAACCCTTAGGAGGACTACTAGGGTGGTAAGGAGTCGATATCTTCATTGATGAGGAATTTGGAATGAATTTATGGAAGGAATGGTTTAATATTTATAGAAAAAGTTAGAGAATATTTTAATAATTTCCAATGGAAACCTCATAAGTGGAATTTGAAAAACCATGGGCCTGCACATGGTATAATCCCATGGTATTAGCCAATTGGGACACCTAACATCTTATTTTTATATACAAAAGTCGACCAAATTTATTACATAATTTTCACATCATTAATGATGTCATTATAACACTGAAACTCAAAATTGTATTTTTAACTATTCCCTGATAATTCAACTGTATCAGAAATATATCTTTTGGACATGATATTCTCAAAAACTTCTACTGTATTTATGCTCGCTCCTCTCTGTATCAGTAATATATCGTCTCTATAGGAGGATTACCTCTGCAGGATATATTTCTATGTAGGAGGAGTACCTCTGCAAGCGCTCCCCACTGAATTTTGAATGAATTTATGCTTGCTCCTCTCTGTATCAGAAATATATCTGGTGGAGTGGATCTGGTTGAGTCAATTGTTCAGTAGTCAAAGGATAATTTTCTCATGATATTTTAAAATAGATATAATGTTCTACTATGAATTAATAATCAAGAGATAAAAATAATGTGTTAGAATCATAAATATTACGAGGTGGCATGGTATTTTGAGGAAAAATTGAAACCAAATTACTCAAATCTATTCTTACCAAGAATGTGAGTTTAAATTTTTGTGACGACATTTCATAATGGGGATGAATTTAACAACAAAGAGTTAATATTTCATATTTGATTCATGGATAATGTTTTAATATAATATATTATATATAACAATAAAAAAGCATATAGAGTTACTAAAAACATAATATTTACTAAAATACGATTATAACATTAGAAAAAAACTAAACACATGAAGTTTCAAAATATTTAAATTTTAAAAAATCTTTGAAATATTATAACATGAAAACATTGAACATTCAAATATTATAGAATTATTAACCCACTGAAAAAAAAATATTACAAATAAGTAGAATATTAGTATAATCATTAACATTATAGAAAAGGAATAAATAGTTCCTAGGATGAATTTTTGTCAATGTTGAAATAATGAATAAATATGTATTTATAGATGTTAATAAGACCATTAAAATAGTAATATGGATGTTAGAATAGTAATATGACCACTAGTAATAGTACTTTATCTTAAAAATAATATAATTTAATCAAAATAATTTTTTTCATGAGTAATTTGTTAATATTGTAATAATATCGCTCCACAAAATTATTATAATGATTAAAAACTCAATGAGAATATTATTAAATTTTTTTTAAAATTCTATATTAATGTACTTCCTAAACATTATAATATTTTATATTAGAGATTAAAATTATTTTTGTTGTAAAATAATTTGTTTAAAATAAATTTTATATTTATTATCATCTCATTGATGTTGTCTAAGGTTGATTTTTTATCAGTTATATGATATATATCAATTTTTGGTGATTTTTGAAAATTATGTTATTAATAACTGGAGTAATATATCTAACATCAGTCATGATATAATAATGAAATAATGAGTTCTATAAATTTTGTATTGATCAATAACATAATAAATTTATTAAATGGTATAATTAATATTTTTAAAAAATTTCCTAACATAAAAAGAATTTTCTGATGTACAAAGTCTATACTATTCCATAAAATTTTTATTTAATAATTTTTCTATGTTTCCTTTTGAGAAAACTAATACGTTCTATTTATTTTATTATTTAAATTCTTAAAATATAGTTATATAGTAAAAAAATATTTTGTAATGTGAGAAAAAATTACTATTGGGATGTTTAGATTGGTTATAATATATTATTAAACTTTATGTCTCCAAATGAACCCAAACATCAATTAAAAACAACCACTAATACAATCCTTATAATAGCACACCTCTTCTACAACCCTGGGATTTTTTTAAAATATTTTTTTCAAATCAATTTAATTTTTTTGATATTTTTCATTTCGTGCAACACTGAAAATAGTAAATTTCATATTAAAGGACCATATTTGGCATATTTTATGTACAAATGATAAAAAGGTTAAACATTATCTACTGAAAACACTAAGGTAAGATTGTATTGAACACAACAGAGACTTTCCTTGAAGACTTGCAAGACTTGTAAGACCGATTGTTACTGAAAAATAATATGTTAATAAAGAAAAAATATATATAATAGTATATATCATAGTTGTTAAATTTTTTTCTGAAAATTATTGGCAAAATTATTTATATGTATGGTTTTCCAAAATATTAAATAATTAAATAGTTACAAATTATTTAGAAATGTATATATGAACCAAATTCATTATAATCAGAGTATTCTTATATAAAATTATTATTATGCTCACAAAGTTGATTTAATTATGATAAATTAAATTAATTAGTAAGAAATTTTAATGAAATATATATGTTATATATCCATTTATATATTTTATATATAAATCCAACAGATTTTCAAACCGTAAGATATGAATAAAACCAATTGTACACACAAAATCCCATATTTCTATTTCGGTAGGTTTACATCCTTTAAATGTAGTAGTTTTCTAAATATAATTTTTGGAGATTTTATAGATTTAATAGTTCAAAATAATATTTCTCTTTGAAGGAAAAACATACATACTGGGTTAGGATAATTTTTATTAATTTTCTATAAGTTTTCATTTTTTATTGAATATTTTAAAATACTTGGATGCAATTCAAATTTTCTTTTTCATCTAATTTATTTTTAATGATAAATTTTAGTTTGTATTGGTTTCAAAGAATAGTTAGAAAATATTTTTATCAATTTATCCAATTTAGGTCAATAAAAAAATTTCTTATTGAAATTGGCTATAAAAACCCAAATAGACATTGGAACATTTTTACTTTAAAACTCTCCATTGTCAACCTGATTATGAGATTATATTTTAATAAATTTCTGCAACATCTATGTTTTTAATTTAGAAAAATGGATTCCACATTTTGAATTAGATTAATTTATAATTTTTAATAAGGTATTTGGTTTTGGACCAAAAATATTATTGAAGTAATTAAAATTAATTAAAACGATTAATATTAAATTAAGAATACTAAGGGACTAAACCATAACATTAAGGCCCAAAATAACCTACTCACTTGTCCATAATCCATTTTATGGCCATATATTGATCCTATACTCACTATAATCGTATTTTATCCATTATTGAAACACTTTCAACAAAACAATATCGGTGGGGTTTCATTCCTTAAAAATAATACAAGAATGACACTCCTCCTCCATTATAAAAGGCTTCCTCTCCTCCCACTAACTCACACCTATAAAGACACACTGTATCAACCAAAACCCTAAACATTTAGCTCCCATGAATTACTAACTTTTTTCTTGAATCCTCCTTTTGCGAGGAATCTTTCCAAGGAAACACATTGGTGCAAACCAAAAGGATATAACCGATTAAGAGGTAACACCCACCCACAAAATCATTTTTTTTATTCTTTACCTGCTATGTAATATATTATTATTACATGATAATATGAAAACAATACCATCAATATACTTGGATGTTTTTATGTTATGGGTTTTACCTGCACGTACATGGACTTCCATCTAATGGCTAATGAACATAATGTTTACGTGTTGGATGACCACCGCCTCTCTAAATATTGATTGTTCAATTTTCCATTAACACCTCCCATGGAGGCCATTATTATGGTCACACTGTTTATATATGTTATATATAATAATTATTATGTTATTAAGATTATTTAATTATTTTAAAAAACATATATTTTTATACTTTCCATTTTGTTTTAATATGATAATTTCATTTTAGGATGTGTAGACTACTGCACCCTCAATGAAATGTGATACATTTATACACTATAGAGAATGTATTCGGGATATATGTACTGAATACATATGATATATATAATAAAACAAAAATAATTTAATAAAGATAAATATATACCTATATATATACGTATATATGTTGTTTAGTTTCTTTCCATCAACACGATAATTAAACGAAAATAATATTCATGCATACATACGACTTGTCGTCTCCATGAACGGTGTATTCTGTTTCATAATTATATATTATATGGATTATTATAATAAAAATTTACTAGATATATGTGATAGATATATCATTTTTACATTCTGTAATCAAGATATTATTATAAGTACAAATGTTATAACAAATTAAGTCTCATGCGTAGAACAAAGATAATATTATCTAAGGTGAAACATTAACTATGATGGTTAACAAGAAGGTAATATAAGATCTTAATCAAAACACATATCATATAATATATAAGAATATGGTTCCATATAATACTTATAATAAAATTATATTTATTATATAGAAAGTTTGAATGAGTACGATGAGAGTCAAGATACATGGTAAGGGGATTTCATCTCACTCTTTTATTTCGGTGAGATAAATGTTATGTTTTCCAATCATTCCTTTTATGTGGTGTATATAATATAGATGATAGTATTCAATGATCATTATACATAAATTTATATTTATTTATATATCTATTTTATTAACCTAATTACATGGGTTTTAAGATTCAAATTTTTCCAAATTGATAAAAATGTTTTCTCTCAATTTACCTTCTTTGAGACTCATGTTTTGTTATACACCTAAAATCTTATTCAAGTATTATATTCTTCAATTTTACATGTTATAACCTGAATTAACTAATTTTCATGATATTTTGGGATTAATTTCATTTCCCTTTCCTACATGAAGTGTATGAACCCAGGTAACCAAGTGGTAATATTTTACTAAAACAATGTCATAATTTTTCATGATTGTTAATGCTTATGCATCTTTGATTAAATATTATGATCCATATGTCATGGATACTTATGATTTTTATTATAATCTATTTTCTCATGTTATCCTTATGTATTACTAAAATTTTCCACTCTTTGGTGGTTAAGGTAATGTTTTTATATAAAATTTTACCATCTGTCTCTTTGTTCAGATATCTGTTGTGCTAAAAAAACATGATTTAAAAAAATTCCAAAAGAACATTGAAGCCAATTATCAATATTTCCTTGAACGTTTTCAATATATTTTTCAAATAAATTATTTTTTAAAAGGTTTTTATGATTCTTTTATATGTTTTCAGGGAAAATGGTTTTCAAAATCTTTTCAATATCACTCAAAATTCTATAAAATAAAAAAATTTCCTACCATTTTTTGAAGATTTCAATATAATATTTTATATTTATTTTCAAGAAAATGTTTTCTAACGGGTTTTATTTTTTAACAAGAATTTTTCAATTAATAAAGGAAATCATCCTCAATAATTTTTTTACATAGTTCTTTTGAAATTATTTTCCATCTATGATGAAATCTGTTATTTTTACTCATGCCACTCATGGAAATTATATAAAGGTTTAATTCATATTCATTCTATGAATGGTTTATGCAATGGTCATTATGAAAAAAAATCTATAATGGGTAATATTTTCTTGAAATCCATTTTTCATCCACGGGTTATGGTTTTAATGAAATTATTAGGAAAAATGTTTCATTTTCAATAGTTTATGATATGATTACATGTTCATGACACACATTTCATTTCATGGTTTATGATATGATTGTTTATGATCTTGTTGAACAAGTATGTATGATTTCATTATGAGATGGGTGGGACCTATATCTCCCTCCAATGAATTGGGTAATGATTTATATCCCATGAGATATAATAACATGGTGTTTGGAGTGAACTTTAACTACTAGGATGTTCATGGGAGTGAACCTGACTACCATGATGGCATGAGGAGTGAGATCATGCTACTATGATCGCCATGGGAGTGAACCATGAATACCAAGATAGTATAAATGTGAATCCCATGCTTCTAATTTGGCCATGGGAGTAAACCTTTACTACCAAGATTGTATGTAGAGCGAACCTGTAATACTATTATAGTCTTTCTTGTAATGCCTTAGATACTATGGAAATCATATTATATATTCGTATGTGTTTTCAAAAAGTTCCTATTTTATTTCTAGGTTATTCATTCATGGATTATGTTCTTTATTTCTATTTCATTAATGTCTTATAAACATCCATGATTTATGCCTTGAATAATGCATATAAACTTTGAAATGCAGGGTATAATATTCTATTTTTATGATAATATTCTCATACCCTTTTGTTGATGACTGTGTTTATATATGTCTCTTAATTACCATTATAGAGCATTTGAGCTCACCCCAAGTTACCTTTCCTACCCCAAGATATGAAGAAATGTATTTTGTTTGACGTGTATCAAAATGGTTTTAGTCAAGATGAACCTTGTGAGAGATAATGTATATCCCTTAAGTATTTGTGATTATGTTTCCATGTTTATGAAGGAACTATACTAATACAGTCATTGGGAATCTATTTGGGTAATGTTTTAAGTATTTTTCAAATTTTATTTAATGTTTTTTCAATCATTACTGGGTCATTATACTTAGTATTATAGTGAAGGTTTGGATAATAGTTGTAATTTAGGATGAAAAAACATTAGTGAGGTACCTATGTAAATTTATAATGATAGGTCAAGGTATGTCTCAAAGAATAATTATAAGGACAAGTCAATGTTTTGTAAAATGTCATGGATTTTGGTGATGGATAGTGTGAGTAGTTTCCTAGAAAAACATCAATGTCTGGATACTACAAGTTGTTGTTGATCTGAAAAAGAAGTTCCTAGGAGTAAAAACTACGATATGATTTTTCTAGCCTGACTCGGGGTAATCTGGTACACAACAACATACCTTGCTGGACACCTGGTTTGAAACTCCCATGGGATATGCTTTGGATCTTTACAAACTCTTCTGAAACCATAATAAAGGATTTTAAAAGAATATGTCTATGAATATCCAAGGATAAACCAATGGTTCCATCGATTAATTATGGTTTCATAATTTAGAAATTTCGTAAGTGACATTTAATTATTATTTGATTCCTTGTTATGTTAATCATTTCGTACTCAATCATTATTGGTTTTTAGAAAATGGAGGGAATTTCAATGAACTATATAAATATTGAATATTATGTAAAATAAGATGATGAAAAGTAAAATGGGATGATCCGTAGAGTGAAGGGTATTATGTTCTTTTCTAATTAGTTATCAAGGAACATGATCAATAACATGTAGCTTTACAATATTTTAAACTCACCATGGAAGAGAAATAAGGAGTTTGCTGAAAATTCAGGCGATGGTGAAAATGGAGGAAAGATGTTTCAGTATCCTTTATGTCATGATTGTTGAAACAATCACTAAATTGAATGACTTATATGAAAGAGAAGGTGTTTCGACTGTGGGAAATTCGGACATAAAGATTGTAACTATATAGGGAAAATCAAGTGTTTGGTTAATGAAATGTATGCGATTATTGGCCTCCCAAAGTCATAATCAAATGTTATGTGTTTTATGTTTAGAAGATAAGGTCATTATGTAAATTGATGTCCTTAGTGGAAGTATCTTGAACTGAATTAGTACTTTGCTAAGATTAATGGTTATATGTGTTATGATGATAAGACTATAGTTGAAATGTGAATGGAAATAGGTATTGTGTGATCAGATGAAGTCACATTGTTAATGGAATATAGATGAATTAGAATAATCAATTTTTTTAGGTATTTGGATTCAAAATTTCTGGTGAAATATATAGGGATTATTTATTTACTGTTTTTTACTATGTATTTACAAGTATATGATTAATTTTTCTGATTAAATGGAAATGTGACTCAATTACAAGTTGAAATATAGTATAAGGGACTATAACCCTTATTATGTAGCTTATGTAAAGATAATTTATTTGTATGAATATATGAGGCATATTACCAAGTAAATTATAAGGGATTAATTACCTCAGAACTAATAATCTATTTTCTGAAAAAGTATTCGATGACATAATGGATAAAGTTTATCAATTACTGTATTTTTGGAAAATATATTGTAACCTTCTTCAGAAGGAAGAATTCATGTTTTACCAATGTATTTATCATAATTTGGCTTATTACCATGTTTCAAGGGAATATGTGAGGAGGGTATTTACATGTTTGGAATGAGACAACCAAAAGTTACATTGTGATATATGGGGTTAAATTTCAATGTGATTTTGTGAGTTTCTTTCTAAAAATTTGGATTTCAAAATTTTGGATGTGTTATAAGGTTATATATTTATGAAAAGATTATGTTAATCATTGGATGATGTTTTTGAGAATAATGTATTATCTTACCACATGATGATGTACGTATATTGGATAACTAGTTATAAACACATGTTTTTTATGATAACTGATGAAAATTTCCATGGAATATTGTGGATCACATGATCTTTTAGAGATTAGGGAATGGAAAATTGACATTAGTTTTTAGAGAAAGAGATAATTTGGATCAAGGAACAACAAAGGTTGAGGGTTTCTAGAAATAATTCAAGTATATCATTTAATGAAAAATATTTCTCTTTAGGAAATACAATCTTGCAACCAAAAATGTCATCCTAGTACCTATTCTTCTATTGTATCAGATGGTCCCTTAGTTTATCACATAATTTTGGCTTTGTGATTATTAACATTATCCTAATCATTTTTACTATCACTATCCATCAAAACATGATTGTTGGTTTTCTCATCCACTACCATTTTTTAACCTTCCACATATGTTTTTCAATGTGGAAACCAAGTTATGAGTTACATTGATCAACCGTTATGGTTCAAACATTTCCTTTTTAAGAGATGTTTTATTATTCATTTATACATTGTGGGTTTCTATTAATGAAACATTCAATTATTAATCCATCAACAACCTAGATGAATTTCCATGGAGAGATTCATTTTATGGGGGGGGGGGGGGGGGTAGAATATATCACCCTGACATTTTGTGAATAATTATTTTTTGAATAAATTTAGTCATTTTGATATTTTTCATTTCACGCAACACTCAAAATATTATATTATATATTAAATCACTATGATTGGATTTTGTGTAGTACATGTAATATAAAGGTCAGATTTATCTCTATGTAACATTGAGTTTAGCTTCCATTACATGCAATAAATACTTTCCTCGATGTCTTGAAAAACCCATATGACCGAGTGTAACTAAACAATAATATTATATTAAATGAAACAAATATGTATAATAATATATATCCAATCCATTAGATTATCATTTATGAATATTATTATCTAAAATATGTAAATATATAGTTCTTAAAAAATATAAATAGAATTAATTAGTTAAAAATTATTTAGAAATGATTATAAGAATCAAATTGAATATGAAGGGCATGTTTTTATTGAAAAATATTATTATGCTCATAAAGATGTTTTAATTATAAAAAATTAAATTTATTAGTAAGTAATTTTAATTTCATATTTATTTTAAATATCCATGTAAATATTTTTTTATATTTATCCAATATATTTTATAAGCATAAGATATGAATAAAAACAATTTAACACATAAAAATGAATATTTCTATTAAACTAGTTCTGCCACCTTTTAATAGAGATATTTTTTAAATAAAATTTCTAGAGATTTTATATATTTATTATTTAAATATTATATTAATATTTGGAAGAGAAAAATTAAAATTATGTTAGGTTATATTTTTGGTAATTTTTAGTAAGGTTTTATTTTTTATTGAATAGTTAAAAATACTGGTTTTTAATTCAAAACTATTTTTTCTATAATTTATTTTTAAGGATAAATTAAATATTAAATATGATAAAATGTATCATTATATAAAAAATTTATCAATTTATCCAATGAAGGTCATTAGAAACAATTTCACATTGAAATTGGCTACAAAAACATAACAATCTTTTCATTGTTTTTACATTAAAACCCCACATTATCGACCCGATTACAGGATTATATTCAATTTAATTTCTCCCACATTTATATTTGGAATTTGGAAATGTATTCCATATTTGGATTCTAAATAATTTATTATACCTAATAAGGTCAACCTAGTTTTTTACACAAAACATTGCTGATGTAATTATAATTACTAACAACAATTAAGGTTAAAGTAAACATAATAAGTGACTAAACCATTATAATAACATCCATAACGACCTATACACTTTTTTAAATCCATTTTCATGAAATATTTCAATATTTTCTTCCATTTTCATTACATTAAAAATTTATTGAAACAATTTTTATAAAAAACCATGGGTGGGGTTCCTTTCCTTTAAAAGAATACCAGAGTGCCACTCCTCCTCCATTTGAAAAAACCCCATCTCCTCCAACATTGTCACACCTCTCAAACCACATGGGGTCAAGTGAAAATATACCCAGGTATCTCCCTAGAGTCCCTAACTTCATCATTGAAACTTATGTTGTTCATAAATCCTTACAAGGAAACCCTTTTCTACAAACCAAAAGGACTTACCTGATTAAGAGCTATCACCCTCTATCCAACTTCTTTTTTTATTTTCATTCTCATCTCCCTAAAATATTATCATTTCATGACAATATAAAAAACTAGTATATTAAATATTTGATTATGTTGTAGTCCTTCAAGATGCATTCTTATTATGCATCATTGGTAGATGCAAATAAATGTGGATTGACCCACTTCTATCTTTGTAAAACCCATTGTAATTCATATCTATTTTTTGGTAATAATTTCTAATCAATTTATGTATGGACTCTACTATGACCTAGGACATCTGTTATATATTGATGATAATGTATTCTCTAAATATTAATATGTTGGTTCTTATTCAATCACAGCTCATGGATTATGAAATAATCCATTTGGATATTTAGTACTGTTGTAACCCTAGTTTGATGTACATGATGATTCCTTATTGTATTTTTGGTATATATAGAGATTTTGATATGTTTTAGGAGGTTCATAGGTGTTTTTAAAAAAGTTTCTACATTTATGAAGGCTCGTTATTTGAATACAGACATCAAATGCATATGGTATCCTATGAGAAATCATGAACCTTTTCATTGTGGGAAAACTAGGGTTAAAAATAATTTTGTTAACTATGTGAGCCAATTGTGTGAGGGGTTTTCTGGGAAAAGTACCGCATTCACGGTTCATGGATGCCTAGCCATATAGTGTATTGTATTTTTGGACCTCTAAATGTAGTGAATCTAATTAAACTTAATTTCATTAATCCTACGATTTTTCCAATTTCTCCCATAACATCAAAACCATATTCTCCCAAGGAATGAGATATAGTTTATTTAGGTCTTGTATTGATCCTTAGGAGAATCAATGTGTGATTGAAGCCCATATTCTTCGTTAGGTTCTCATTATTCTCTTTTATTCTTATATACAAGGTTCTCCTTCTCTCAAAACTATAGATATTCTATGTTAGGGAAAGATATATGTTAATTTTTTATTAGATGTATTCATGTTGTTTATAATGAGGGAAACATATATCATAATCATATCTATATATTTTAAGCATCTTTCTTTAGTTTGGCCAACATTTTTGGGGCATTCTGCTTCACTCTTGACTACACTTGATTAGAACATGACATATTTGTTTGATATTAATTTTTCTCATGATATAATTGAAAAATAATTAATTTATTATTTTTGGATACATATTTAGTGGTATTTTATTAAAAATGTTTAAATAAGTTTGTTTTATGGAAAACAATCTTGGTTGAAATTTTTAAAATAAAAAATTTAAAATATTGTAAAATTTTGATACATGGGGATTTTTTTGTGATTTCTTACTAAAATAATGTTTTTCATGAAATAATGTTGTATGGGTTTGGTAAAAATGGTTGTTATGATTTAATTTATATTTATATGACCCTATGTAATAGGTGTGTACAATTTGGGCACCATGTACTAGTTACCTTGCGATTATTTGTTATTTCAAAAATATACTTCTCAGGACTATGAAAATGCCACATTGCATTGAATGTATGGAAATGTGGATTTATGGAATCTCTATATATGTATTTCAAATGGTATTATGAGAATATTTAATCTATTGATTTTATTGGTTTCCATATACAACTATTTTTATTTTAATATAAATTGTTTTTATTATATTTTTAATTAATGTTCTAAGATGTTATCTCATATTAGTCTGAGTTAGGATGTCAATGGTGAAATACTACTGATTCATGACTCATTCCCTGCCTGGGAACTATTGTGTGTTTGATTATTTCCTCAATTATGATACATATAATGTCAAAGTATCTCAGTTATTTATTTTTGCTTCCTAATACCATGGGAGTGGGTTGTCATGTTGGTGCATGGAGAAGTTTGATATATGATGGTTTGATGAAATTAGTGTGATTCAGTTTTGTTATTTTTTTATTTCCATATATTTTTTCTATTATATTCCACATGTTCTATAATATGGTTTGGTTTGTTTGATTAGGTTATTTTATTTTTTCTAAAATATGTGTAACGTCCCGACCCCAGTTACCCAGAGTTGGTGCATTATTGCATAACATTGGCATGATCACAAAAGATCAAGTCTCGAAAGACCAATTAGATTAGTAGCCTTGGAAACACTAGATATATTCATAAGTCTTACATTACATCATAAATTAAAACAAAACTACCACAATATATTGTCTTCATATCCCCTCATACTATCCGTCTAGGTCATTCATAATATACTTCTTCACATCTTGGAAAAATTAAAACATTGGAAGGGGTGAGCTCAGATTCTCAGTAAGGATAACAATATTGCAGAAGCTTTCATAAATAAACATTAACATTTAAAGCAATGTATAAATAAAACAAAATCCTTTTCAACTTTAACTTTAGCATAATATGGAAAAAATAAAATGAAATAATGTCATTTACATATTCACATGGATATTCTACTGGTCGAATAATCACATGCAATATCAATAACCACTTTCATAATGATGAAATTCATAATGCTATACTATCATAACCACATATCCAAGGCCTTGTTCCAAGACACTAGTTTTTCTCATGAGACCTGCCGATGCATCGAGGAGCTATAGCGGGCTCCACCCGTCACTTATTAAGTCCAATGCATTCCTCATATGAACATGTTTAAATATATCATAAACCATAACATAATCGTATCACATAAAACATGCACAAAGGAAACATAACATTTCCATATTTCAATCACAAGATATCAATACAATACACTGATATAATATAAACATTATCAAACCCCTTTTCAATACCAAAATAAAAGAAAATTAAAACTTGGTATTTATTTTTCATTTAAAAAAATTAATGGCTTGTAGAGGAAGCCGAAACTCAAATAATGGTGACAGCGGTGGAGAAGTCATTGTCGCCGCATACGTATGACAAAAAAGACATTACTTTATTTCATTTAGTAAAACACTTCATAAGAAAAATTTCATTTTAATAAACATAAATTCAAAGGCGTTTATACAATGTATAAAAGAAATTTGTGTATAAAAAAATATGCCTCAATGAAAGAAGATTGAGAGAAGTCCCTTACGAAGATCATTTTTTAAATAAAATAGATCGCTCATGTGTATTCACTATATTCTCAAATAAATAAAGTATAAATACATGATAAGATATAAAAAATCATTTCTCACATAATCAAAGAACAACATAAATCAGAATGATAGGTTCAACCCAAAGAATAGGAATTGGGTTAAGAAGTTCCCTTACATCATGTCTGACTTGACTCGAACGTTCTTTAACCTGATGAATAATAAACTAGAGTTAATTTATACTTTCATAAGAACATTTCTCAAGTTCATTATTCCTTTTATATCACTTATTACCATGTTATTAACATTATGTAATTATTTAAGTTAATAACGGTCATTTTGTTGATCTTAGGTACTTGAGTCAAAAATAAACTTCTAATAAATACACGTTGTTCATGTGGTAAAATATCCATTATATCCAGAATTATATTCATGATGTAGATATCATATATATCATATATATCCAGTATATACATTCATTCATAATATTACATAATATTGAGAATTAAGAAATGAAATGCACCATTCATGGAGATGGTAAACCGTACGTACGCATGAAGGCTACTTTCATTTCTATTTTGTATTTAATGGAATGAAATAATAATGAAAAAAAGTTGTATTATAATTCCATTATAATATCATATAATATATTATTTACTCCATCCTTTATACATCCCATATATGGCATTAACGATTCAAATCACTTTGAGGGGGCGGTAGTCCGTACTTCTTAAAATGAAATTATTGCATTTACCCATAATGTAAATCATAAAGGTATGACATAAATGAGAAATACAGAATAATAATGAAAACATTAAAATAATATATATATATATATATATCATAAATGAACATATTGTCATCAAAATGGCCACCATTATAGGTGTTAAAAGAATATTGAACAATCATCGTTTCGTGAGGCAGTATTTCTCTACCCACAGAAACAGTATGTTCATTAATCATTAGATGAAGGTTTGTGTAAGTTTAAATCAAGTACATATCATAATAACATCCTAGTATATTTTATATACTAGTTTTGTTACAAAAGTAATTAATAAAAAGATTTTAATGGGTTGAAGAAGCAAAATAAAACAAAAGAACATAAGAGAAGACATTACCTTAAAATCGGGTTACTCTTTTTGATTTGAGCCCAAGGCATCTTTGGGAAGATTTCTACCCAAAGTGAGGCTTATAGGATTAATAAAGGGAAGTTGAGAGAGTATTTGGGTAGATTTTGGCAGAGAAAAATGGCTTGAAGGTGTGAATAAGGTGGTAGAGGTGGGGGCGTTTTATAAGAGGAGAGGAGGGGAACTCTTGGAAAGTCATGAAATGATACATTATTATGAAGTGATTTTCGGATTTCAAAGGTCCCACAATTATATATTTCGAGGATAAGGTGATAAGGGATTTCAATCTACCCATCCAATAGGTTTTTGACAAGTTTATGTCTTAGATTTTACATTATCTTTTCATTTTTGTAAATCGTTAATTAATGAGGTAATCGCTGCAACATCATGGTCTCATTAAAAATTTAATTTTTTTAATTTCTAAAAATTATAAAAAAATATCATGATGTAGGAAATCGTTTTATCTTTCTGATGAATATTTATATCCGAAATGTTAACTTATATAACCCTATTTAAGAATTGTTTTAGTAAAACAACACATGTTTATGACAATTTTATTTTTACATTAAATAAAAAGTTATTAATGTCATCTTCTTACCCAAGTGGCTCCATGGGGTCCCCATGTTGACCCATGGATGGTCTTTGTCGGCCATGACTCATCTAATAAGGGTAGGACAAGTGTGAAGATATTTTTATATTTTTAATATATAATTTTTACATTAAATTTCACTAATTACCTTTAATCACGATTAATAAAACATAAAAGTTACTATTCACCAAAAATTATTTTAATCCCATTGAACCACATTTTACTTCCTAATGAAAATGATGTATGTCATATTTTTGAAATTCAATTCACAGAAGCGGTAATGTTTAATTTAAACAAAAAATCAGTTTTTTAACTACCACTTAGTGGTTTCACTATTCATCAAAAATTGAAGTTTTTTCAGAAAAATACCAAAAAGTCACCCTAAGATATAATTGATATTCCGAATTCAAAAATGATGCCTATTTTACAAAATTCCAAACATATATGTTTCATTAATTAATTTAATTATTAATTCTCGTTGTCACAACAAATATCGTGTTTTTAAGAAACAATATATATCAAAAGATTGACAATTGTTTATGTCCAATTTGAAAGTGAAATTAATTCTAATGAACACCATTGAATAAAATGGTAAAATTTTATGCTAATTATACATAAAAACCACTCAATAGTATAATTTATCACTATTAATTATTTTGATTAAAAAATTTGTTTAAAAATTAGTAATTTTCACTATCAAAAGATAAAAGTTATCCGAAAAGTTCCAAAATTTCACCTTAGGCTAAAGTCGTTATTCTGAATCCAAAAACGAAGACCATTTTGAAAGATAAAATTTTTAAAATTTACAAAAGAAGGTATTACTATTCATAATGGCTACATTGATTGGTTGTGGTGTGTGTTATAACTCAAAGTTGCGTACAACACACGCTACTGATTTATTCAATGAGAAGCGTACCATGGAAGCTTGGGGTGTTACATTCTCTCTTCATTCAATAAATTTTGTCCTCAAAATTTGAAATTTTTCATTGAAAATAAAAGGTTGAAAATAGAAAATACCTTTTTGGAAAACCTACATCAGAAATATGGTTAATAAAAATATAACTTTAAAAGAAGGAAAGAGATGTAAAAAGGTCACTCGAGATAGACAATAAAATTATTCTATGAAAACATGGATATGGAGGAAAAACAAACAATCAAAGTCTGATGGAGAGTTGTATAAAACATGATTAGGAGAACGTTAACCATAATAAAATCACAAACTTGTGATTGGTTAAACGGATATTGAAACCCCAATTGGAAAAGATAACTGACAATGTTTTTGTTTTAAGTTACCTTTCATAATGTTGAGGAATTTATTTAAGAGATTTACTAAGAATGTAAGGAAATATACTTACATGTCAGGTAGACTTTCATTCTTTAATAGATTTTTTCCACAAACCCATCGTTGACTCCAAATGGTAACAGAACTCAAAAATATTCTATTTATCCTAATTGTATAAGGTTACAAATATTAACACATACCATTTAGATTAGGAAAACTAATTTGTAATAACCAGGGAATTCTTGTAGGCTAGTTGTAGGTAATAAAGGCATGTAACACTATGGTTGTGGGTTCGATTCCTACAGATTTTTCCGAGGCGAAGGGTTATCCCTCGACCTGCAGGTTGTCCTTTTCCTAAAACTATAATATTATAATATTCCAAAAATAATATTCAGAAATTTTTTAACCATAAACAATACTATCCAAAGTTCAACTTAATCCATTCCAACCTTTATAGTTATCCAAAATTCCTTTGTCCAGACTTTCTCTAAAAGGGCTCTAAATTCCAAAAAAAATTCATCAGATTCCCCAAAAAAGTAAAGTTTCTCTTATTGTCACATATTAAAAATATTATTACCTTCATCATATTAAAACCTTAATGAAAACAACAAGTACTGTAGTAGAATACTTATATATATCACATTATTCTTATAACCAGAATTTAATCCTTGAGTCCAAAAGCACCAATACATTAATTATTCCACTTCAACAGTAGTAATAGCATAAGATTGGCCTTGATACTATGGCTTTTTCTGAGTTAAGCTTCCCTGACTCTTAGGAAATTCATTTGTATAATCCCCATTTCCCTATAATTGTTTCATTCAACATTGATAACCTCTTTCTTTCCCTTGCAATCACGAGCCTGGTGACCTTTTTCTCCACATTTATAACAAACTCCCATTCCTTTTATGAAAGTACGGGGGTGATTCTTCCCACAATTATCGCATAATCGAAAATCCATCTGTCCCTTTTTCCCTTTACCTGTCTCTTGTTCCACCATTCTATTCATCACTTGCATTACTTTATTGTCATAAGATTTAGAGAATTCCTTTTCTGTCTTGATTGCACATGAGAATATATCTTCGTATGATGATAATGATTGTGAGACTAAGGCTCGACGGAGAAATGGATTTAACCCATCAAATAAATGATCAATATTACTTCTTGGGTTACGTATATAATCTGATGCATGTCATGCAGACCATGTAAAGTTAGCCTTGTACTTTGCGACATTCTAATCCTCCTTTTGTGTCAGACTCAGAAATTGCCTTTCCATATCAGATCGATGGTCACAAGGGAATTATTTTTCTAGGAAAATCTATTTGAACTCCCTCCATTCCATATTTGATACTTCATCATATTCCATTGTGTTTTGAATCAGCGACCACCATTGGTCGGCATCTCCAGTGAGGCAGTAAACTGCCATGACAACTTTTTCCATTTCGCTACTCACCAAGGCGTTGAATATTTTCTATAAGGAGTTTATCCAGTGCTCACCTACTAATTGATTTGTACCCCCATTAAATGTTGGCAGTTGTTGCCTCATGAAGCGGTCTAACATTGATCATCCACGTTGCGGATCAGGGTGCTCCATACGAGTAAGGTTATTATTCATAACCTGAGTGAGTTGTCCCAGTATGGTGATAAGCTGATCAGCACCAGTTGTATCACCAGATCCATTATAATCATCATATACAGTAGGGAAATCCCAACATGGAGTACATGTATTGATATTATTTTCATTCCTTCCACTAGGATCCATTTCTAAACAATGTCATAAACTAGATTAGTTTATGAATCGATATACACAATAACAAACTTTCAAAACACTTAACATAAATTAAACTACTTATGGATATAATCCATAATCATAAAAATTATTCCATTAAGGAAGTATACACTCATAAACCATTCATAATGGTTTATAAAGAAAATGAGAATAGTCCTAAAAATATCCCCCGGGAGTGTCGTAACCAAGAGTGCAGCAAGGCCTGTTGTCGTGCACCAGTTCCTGTTCGATTCTAGCTCAAAGTGGTGTTTTCAGGTTTTACCCCTAGGTACATATGTGCCAGAGCTGCCTCTACCTGCTCGTATCCAGACAAGGATGTATTTCTTGGAAAACTCACAAAATCTCTATCATACCAAATTTTAGGAAGTTCTTCTATACTAATCCTCAAAGTCTAGGTTTGGGCTATGTGCTCTAATCAGAGTTTATCTAAATATAGCTTCCAAGGATAGTACTAAACTACTTATGATACCAACTATAACGCCCCGACCATAGTTACCCAGAGTCGGTGCATTATTGCATAACATTTTCATGATCACAAAAGATCAAGTCTCGAAAGACCGATTACTTTAGTATCCTTGGAAACACTAGATACATTCATATGTCTTACATTACTTCATAAATTAAAACAAAACTACAACAACATCTTGTCTTCATATCCCCTTATACTATCCCTGCAGGTCGTTCATAATATACTTCTTCACATCCTGGAAAAATTAAAACATTGGAAGGGGTGAGCTCAGATGCTCAGTAATGATAACAATATAGCGGAAGCTTTCATAAATAAACATTAACATTTAAGGCAATGTATAACTAAAACAAAAGCCTATTAAACTTTAACTTCACCATAATATGGCAAAAATAAAATAAAATAATTCCATTTACTTATTCACATGGATATTCTACTGGTCGAATAATCACATGTAATATCAATAACCACTTTCATAATGATGGAATGCATAATGCCAGACTATCATAACTACGTAGCCAAGGCCTTAGGCCAAGACTACAAATAATATTTTTTCAAGGCCTCATTCCAAGACACTAGTTTGTCTCATGAGACCTTCCAATGTATTGAGAAGCTATAGCGGGCTCCACCCATCACTTATTAAGTCCAATGCATTCCACATATGAACAGGTTTAAACATATCATAAACCATAACATAATTGTATCACATAAAACATGCATAAAGGAAACATAACATTTCCATATTTCAATGACAAGATATCAATACAACACATTTATATAATAAAAACATTATCAAAACCCTTTTCAATACCAAAATAAGAGAAAATTAAAACTTTGTATTTATTTTTCATTTAAAAAAAGTTATGGCTTATAGAGGAAGTCGGAACTCAAATAATGGTCACAGAGGTGGAGAAGTCGTTGTCGCATCATACGTACAAAAAATAAAACATTCCTTTTTTTTGTTTAGTAAAATGCATCATAAAAAAATTCCTTTTGAAAAAACAGAGAAGTCAAAGGTGTTTATACAACATATAAAAGAAATTTGTGTATAAAACAAAATATGCCTCAATGAAAGGAGATTGAGACGAAGTTCCTTACAAAGATTATTTTTTAAATAAAATATATTTCTCATGTGTATTCACTATATTCTCACATAAATAAAGTATAAATACATGATAATATATAAAAATTCATTTCTCACATAATAAAAGAACAACATAGATAAGAACGATAGGTTCCACCCAATGAATGGGAATTGGGTTAAGAAGTTCCCTTACCTCGTGTCCAACTTGACTCGAACATTCGTTAACCTCCTGAATAATAAACTAGAGTTAATTTATACTTTCATAAAACCCATTTTCAAGTTCATAATTCCTTTTATATCACTTATTACCATGTTATGAACATTATGAAATTATTTAAGTTAATAACGGTGGTTTTGTCGATCTTTGGTAATTGAGTCAAAAATAAACATCTTATAATTACACGTTGTTCATGTGGTAAAGTATCCATCATATCCAGAATTATATTCATGATGTAGATATCATATATATCATATATATACATTATATAAATTCAATAATAATATTACGTAACATTTAGAGGTAATAAATGAAATTCACCGTTCATGGAGACGGTAATCCGTATGTACACATGAACGCTACATTCATTTCTATTTTGTATTTAATGGAATGAAATCATAATTATATAAAGGTTTATTATAATTACAATATACTATCATATGTAATATAATCTACTCCATACTTTATGCGTCCCATATATGGAATTAACGATTCAAATCAGTTTGAGGGGGGCGGTAGTCCGCACTTTCTAAAATGAAATTATCACGTTTACCCATAATGGAAATCATAAAGGTATGAAATAAATGATAAAGAAAGAAGCATAAGGAAAACATAAACATAATATATATATCATATAAGAAAATAGTGTCATCAATATGGCAACCATTAGAGGTGTAAAAAAAATATTGAACAATAATCGTTTCGTGAGTCAGTATTTCGCCACCCAGAGAAACAGTATGTTCTTTGACCATTAGACGAAGGTGTGTGTATGTGTAAATAAAATCCTTATAATACCAACATCATAGTATATTTTAGATACTGGTTTTGTTACAAAAGAAAGTAATAAAAATATTTTATGTTGTTGGAGAAGAAAAATAAAACAAAAGAACATAAGAGAAGACATTACCTTAAAATCGGGTAACTCTTTTTGATTTGAGCCAATGGCTTCCTTGGGAGGACTTCTGCCCAATGTGAGGCTTCTAGGAGTTAGAGAGGGATTTTGAGAGAGTATATGGGCAGTGTTTGTCTGTGCCAAAGGCCTTGATGGTGTGAATAAGGTGGTAGAGGTGGGGGCCTTTTATAAGAGGAGAAGAGGGGCACTCTTGGAAAGTCATGAAATGTTACATTATTATGAAGTGATTTTCGGATTTCAAAGGTCCCACAATTATATATGTCAAGTGTAAGGTGATAATAGTTCGAAATATACCCATCCAATAGGTTTTTTAATAGTGTATGTCTTAGATGTTACATTATCATTTCATTTTATTTAAATCGTTAATTAATGAGGTAATCGCTGCATCATCATGGAGTCATTAAAAATTTAATTTATTTTTTGTCTAAAAATTATTTAAAAAAATCCTTATGTAGGAAATCTTTTTTTATATCCAATGAATATTTATAGTCGAAATGATAACTTAAATAACCCCATGTAATAATTTTTTTAGTAAAACAACACATGTTTGTGACAATTATATTTTTACTTTAAATAAAAAGTTATTAATGTCATTTTCTTACCCATGTGGCTCCATGGGGTCCCCAAGTTGACCCATGGATTTTATTGGTCGGCCATGACTCATCTAACAAAATTAGGACAACTATCAAGATATTTTTATATTTTTATAAAATCATTTTTAACTTAAATTTCTTTAATTACCTTTAATCGCGATTATTAATACTTAAAAGTAACTATTCACCAAAAAATATTTTATTCCCATTGAACCACATTTTACTTTCTAATGACAATTATTTATGTTGGATTTTGGAAATTCAATTCATATAAGCGGTACAGTTTCATTTAAATGAAATTTTGTTTTTAACTACCACTTTGTGGTTTCACTATTCAACAAAAATTGAAGTTTTTCAGAAAAATACCAAAAATTCACCCTAATCTATAATTGATATACTGAATTCAAAAATGATGTCTATTTTAAAAAATTACAAACATAAAATTTTAATTAGTTATTTTAATAATTAATTCAAGTTGTCACATCAAATAGCGTGTTTTTAAGAAACAATATATATCAAAAGATTGATAATTGTTTATGTCCAATTTCAAAGTGAAATTAATTATAATGACCACCATCGGATAAAATGGTAAAATTATATTGTAATTATACTTTAAAATCACACAATATTATAATTTATCTGTATTAATTATTTTATTAAAAATTTGTTTAAAATTTAGTAATTTTCACTGTCAAAATATAAAAGTTATCCCAAAAGTTCCAAAATTTCACCTTAGGCTAAATTCGATATTCCGAATCCAAAAACGAAGTCCATTTTGAAAGATAAAATTTATAAAATTTCAAAAATTAGGTATTACTATTCATAATGGCTACTTTGATTGGTTGTGGTGTGTGTTTGAACTCGAAGTTTTGTACAACACATGCTACTGTTTTATTCAAAGAGAAGCGTACAGTTGAAGCTTGAGGTGTTACAATATGCATCATATAGATGGTTCACATTTCATTTCATTATATCTTGGATTTTGAATATCTAATGGGAAAACATTCACCCAAATGTTAGAAGGACCTTGGAATTTATTTCTATCATTTTTTCTCTTTAGGATATCACCAACTATATTTTTAGAAGATGGATATCCCAAAAATGACATTCAGAAACAAATATGGCCATTATGTGTTTTTTGTTATTACTTTTGGTATTTTTTAATCCACAAGCTATATTTATGGAATTGAAAAATTTTATATTTCAAGGGTATCTTGTTTCTCTTGTATATTTTTTTGTGGATGTTATTTTGTGTATTTATGGAAAAAGGTATATTTTGAGAAATACGTGTACATTGTGTTGGGTATATATTGTGAAAATATTCTATATGAAATGTTATTATTTTTTTATTAATGTATAAAAGATGAAGATTTAATTAGCCATGTCATTTCATAAATATGAATCTCTATTGATCGATAATAGATAATAATAGTTATCTATTGGAATCTATAGGACAATTTCCTTGGTATTTTATGATTCTTTAGCTATGTGGGATTATACAGATCTTTTTTATATGAAATTACACATTTGACATCACTAACGACATTATTGAAAAGGAAAGGTGTTCCTTTGTATTGGAATGAGGAATATCATAAATCCTTTCCGGGGATTTATGTTAGGGTTTCATCAACACCAATTATCATATATCTATAGTAAGTATATGCATATATAGACTATTGTGATTCATCAAGATGTGGTTTGTTGTGTTTTCTCATTCAAATAGCTCATTTTTTATGGATCACAGAATATATGGTTTCATGATAAATGCTACAAAAAATGACATGGAATTGGATATTGGAGTCCATGATCTCATGTCTTGGCTTCATTATCGTCTTAGGGAGAAGGTTATGGTTTTTATGGATTATAATAGTTTGAAACACATAGTATCATATGTAGATTTGTGTCTAAGTAATTGAATATAGATTAAATACCTTTAACTAATCAAATTTTAATTGATGTATTCATTTGGTAAAAGAAATTAAGTGGTGGATTCATTATATGGAAAGTCATTAACAAGTTTTCTATTGTTGTTTGGATCAGTAGCATGAAGTGTTGGTAAAAGAAAATGTACACCTGGATAACACCTACCAAGGTTATGTTGTAGTTTTCATTGTAGTTTCGTTTATTTTCAATTGGGTTAAACATGTAGAAGATTCTAAGATGACTAATTCTGAATGTGTTTCTATGTGGTCTCATTGGTGGGGAGAAAATGGAGGGATGGATTCTGGATTAGAGTTCATTTTTTCAGTTTATAGGTTGGATCACGATTCCAATTTAATTAATTTACAAATTAGTAATTCATATAAAAATTCAAAATGGGATATTCATCTTATAATGTAAAATATGTATAAAGATAAAAATGAAAATTTATTGTGGGTTTTCATAAAATGGTAAGTCACAAAATATGTTTCTAGATGCCTCAAACGATTACAAGTTAAAGCAGAACACAGATGGACTGTAGGCATGTTATATTCCTTAACAATTCCCATGTGTAAAGGGGATTATATAACCATGGATTCCATGATGATATTTCCATGGACAGTTAAGAATCATGATTTCCATATGGGTGATATATAATCTCCTCACTGCATCACCACATTTAATAGCTATTTATGAATATAATATAGTGGATAAAATGTCCAAAATATATATCTGAATTTTTTTGATGAGTCGGGGAATTCCACTACCGATTGTATACAATAGTGACCCTATATTTATATCTTATTTATGGAAATCCAGACTGGAATACCATTTGACTCAGTCGAGAATGGGTATGGAATCATTTCTCCAAATAAATGGATAATCCAGATAGTGAATCCAAATGATGGAGGACATGATTAAGGGTTCTGTAATGGATTTTGGTAGATATTGGGAATATAATATATATTTAGTGGTGTTTCATTTTAAAAATGTTATTAGAAATTGATATATATGGCTGATTTTTTATGATTTTATGGGAATCATTTTCTTTCTACACTTAATTTGGGGGGAAATAGGCTTGACACCAGAGGTCAGAACAATCCTATATCATGTGTAATGAGAAAATATTTTGTTGATTATGAAGTTAATTTTTATGGATATGGATTTTCATAAATTTTATGTAAATCACCGTAGATTACTTTTGTCTTCTTAGAGGACTAATCATCACATTATAATAACATATCCAATGATTGGGCATCTTCATTTTGGTAAATAGGGAATGATATATACTCAATTTATGTGAAATTATTATGAAAATTATAATTTCAGCGAGGTAGTATATTTTTTGGCTTTTCCACAAGGGTTCAGTTCATTTCCCAATATGTTTCATGTCTCTCAATTTAATATGTACCAAAATATTTCCAATTATATGATTCGATGGGATTACATTACAGTTGTGTTGAATTCTATGTTAGTTCATATGATGGTATCGATTATGGATAGGCAAGAAAAATTATTGAATTGGAAAATAATAGGTGTAATGAAGGTTTTATAAAAACATTTTTGAATTTTAGAAGAAGCATTGGATTGTGAAAAGGAAATGAAAGGTAAATGACAAAATATGTTAGAGGAAAATATATTTAATGTGGTTTACAATGATCGAAGGAGAAATGGTTTAGAGAATGTAGAAACCCCAGTTTCAGGAAAATTATAAATCATTTTTTTTGTTTTAAATATTTATAATTACTCAGTTATGATTCAAGAGTATCTGAAGAGATTTTTAATAATTTAATGTCTTCTCTGAAGGTGTACAGTTTGAGAATGGTTAGTATAATCCATGTAGAACCTCCAAGAATTCATGAAGGGGGTGATAGTGGGAATTAGTCAGCCACCGAGTTTGTGCATGGGTTGGAAAAATCCTGGGGATGTATAGGGGAAACTATAAAAATTAAAATAGTGGGAAATACATGGTGGTGACACGGTTTTTCTGGCCATGTGAGCCAACCATGTGAGGGGTTATCTTGGGATGGTCATACCTTCACAATTGGTAGAAGGTATTCCAAATTGCATAGTGTATATTTTTACCTCAATAATATGAGTATCTATTTCAATTTAATTTCATTAACCAATTTTTGTATATATCTCCCATAATATGAAATCTTTTTTCTCCCAAGGAGGAGGATATGAATTCATTTATTCTAGGAGAAATATTTATACAAATGAATGTTTTTTGGTGGCCCAGATTAATTAGTGATCGATCTTTATTCTATGTTCAATTAAAATGTATGCTTATCCCCACCCTCAGAACCATTGATCTACAATGTTACATATTGACCTATGTGTTTCTGGATGTTTAGTGATTTATTCTCATAAGATCTAATGAATGGAATATAGTTTGTAATATCCCATGTAATGATATAATATGCCTTTTTCATATTTATTAATATATTTGAATGAGATATTAATGTTAAATTAAAAGGAACACAATGTTCAATATAGTATATGACACACAACAATGAGTTTCATTAAAATATAATTCTTCAAGATAGATTGATTTATTCAAAAAAATAATATACCATTATTATTATTATTTAATTGGATTTTTTTTCAATGTTATAAAGGCCTAGAAATCAAAAAAAATATTTTACACATTTACATTTTTTTTAAAATAATATTTATTTTATAAATGGGAATATTAATATTATTTTTCCTTCAATTTTTTTGAGTAGTTTCATTTTTTGATGAATAATGTAAAACAATAAATTTTAATAGCAAACTACTTTTCAATCCCATATATTTATATGGATAAATTATATCATATATATTCATTATGGTATTAATAGTGAAAATTTATATAAAAATTCCAATGCAGTCTATAGGATTCATTTTGACATTGAAATTGGATAGAAAAAAATTCAATCTTTTTAACATTTTCACATTAAAAACCCTTATGTTTTCCACTCGACATGATTTATTTTAAAATATTTTGCAAAAAATAACTTATTTTAATTTTTAATAATTAGAATCAATAACTAGAATCATCATATTTTGTAATACATAGTTTGGTAAAAATTGGGTTTTTACCAAAATGACTAATGAAAATAATTAAAATTATTTTTAGTGATTAAGGAAAAAATGTGTTAACTTAGTTTTTATAAATTAATATCAAAGGTCAAATTGACCTATTCACATGACCAAACCCAGTTGGATGCCCACATTTCTACCATATCCCCAATTTTATCAAATTTGGCTCATTATTGGAGGCACATTATGTATTGAAGCCCTCCCAATAGTGTTTACATTTTCATATTTACAAGAATGCCACTCCCCTCCACTATTAAATGGAACTCACCACCTCAATAAATGACACACATAAAGAAATTTTTTCATCAAAACACAAATAAAAATTCATCCCTAAATCTATACTCCCATCCTATATGACTGACGTTTAGAATAAATCCAACCATATATGTTCTTTGGTGAAAACGAAAAGGAGTTACCCAAAGAAGAGATAATGTGCATCAACATGTGTTTTTATTGTGTTTCAGTCTCCAATAAATCCCTTTATATTTTTTATTATTCTCATATAATGACCTTATCATTTTAATATAATTATATGTTGTTATTTTATGTTTTCAAACTATACCTACACACACTTCCATTAAATGTGTAACGGAATAACAGTCCATCTTTACGACAGATTAACACCTCATGAAACGATGTCATTCATTTAACCATTACACCATCTCATGATTAGAATGTTCTGATTAAAATAATATTTTTATAAGTTATAAAATATATTTATGGTCAATTAATACTTCTACAGTTCTTATATAACACATACCAATATTAATTCCATATTTTGGACTATAATTACATTTTTTTGGACGTGTGGACTACCACAACCTCAAAGCAATGTGATTCGTTCAAACATTACACAAGATGTGTTAAGGATGGGTTCAATAAAAATATTTGATAAAAATTAAATATTTATTATATTCAGGACAGAGTTACCTTGATATATATATATATAATATATCATTTTATTTATTTCATTTCACACAGTGAAAATTTGATAATGTAATTTGTGGATGTATGGATTATTGCCTACTCAAAACGATGTGATTCATATGAAATATATAAATATATATCTATAAATTATTAAATAAAATGGTATTTATGATATTATGTTCATTCATTAAATATAAATGTTACTTACCTTCTTTCTACAATGGTCAGCGAAAAATGTGAGCATTACTCAAGCGTACATATGTCCTACTGTCCCTATCATTATAATGTTGGATCATATTAAATAAAAATAAATAATTATTTATTCTAAAATAAATATTTATGTACAAATATGAAAATTATATAATATTTATGATTTTGGAGATGTCTTAATTATGACCCCATTGACCATAGTAGACTTACCAATGTCATTTTTGAAACATAAAGCGAATATGCTCAAAATAAGCGATGTAAACAAAATTGATTATGTATTTTTAAAAAAAATTGTAATAAGTGAAATAAAAGTAAATAAATACAATAAAAAATTTCATAATAATGTATATAATTATAATAATCTTATTATTCTGGATTATGAATACAAATGTGATAAGTGAGACTCAATGTAAGGGACATCATTTCAATTTACATTTATTGAGGGAATTATTTATATTATGCACCATTATTATTTTACGATGTGTACATATATCCCCATTGACGTATAATAACCCATATTATTATATTTTCATGTTATTTAATGTTTTTTATATGGTCTTCCTTCATGGGTCTTGTGACTAAAATGATTCAAACTGTTATGGGTCACATTGATTTAAAAATATCTTTTTAAATATTTTAGGATTAAATTTAAAATTTGTTTCCTAAATGATATAATTTTATAATTATATTTACATAAAATGATTATAAAAATCATATTATTTCTGTTTATAATTTCAATCAATGGTTTTTGAAAATGAAATTTTCTTAGGTGTTTTTATGGAACGTTTTGAAAAACATCATAAGGAATGTTATATTCCTAAAATACATTAATAAAATGAATTATCTTCCACCATAACAAATATTATTTTTCGAATTATAGTTCATTATGTCATGTTTCTTAAAATGAATAAACCACTTTATAATTTTGGGTTTCTTGTTATTGAATTTTTTTCATAGGAAATGTATATTTTATTTTGAAAATTGAATTTCGAAATAAAATAGTATATCAACATATGAATGTGATCTCAATATGAGTTTAAAATGGATGGATTTCAATTAGTGAATTGATTCATTCATGTTGAGGTTCATAAAACTTATAAATGATGGTATCACCCATATACCACTATTTTAGCCCAATATAGGTTAAATGATGGGTGTTCCCAAATATCACTCTAGGAATTTCATATTAATTTTATTAATTATATAATAATATAGAAAGTTTACCATATTTTTATTCTAATATGTAAAGGGTTAGTAATGATTTTTACAGGTTCTAGGTGATTATGACTCGATGTACATATATTAATTTTCTACATTTTCTATTCAGTTTACACAAAATAATTATTTTTAAAGGTAAAATAAATGCTATTTAAAAAGGAATGGTATTTAACTTTTATGGTAAAATGTTATATATTTAGGAATTGTTTTTTCATGAGTTTTAATTTTTAACAATAGATCATTAATTTTCTTCTTTTTAAATCCGTTAATATAATATTATATTCATCACACATTTTCAAAGGTTTTAAAAGGATTTATTGTTTTCTAAGGGATTGGAAGAGGTAATGATGAGATTAATGGAGAGTTTTTCATTAAATAACTCTTGTTTTATTTTAAATTTTTGTATATTATATGAAAATATAAACTAATCATAAGTGTCCCATTTTTATTTTATGGTTTTTATGATTTTTTTCATAATTCTATAAAACTCTAAACTTGAATAGATACTCAATGTGTTGAAGGTAATTTAACAACTCAAACTCAAGATGATTTATTTTTTATGTCTAAGTCTTTATAGTTGTTATCAAAGTTTTTTTAGATTAATTTTTATTTTTGGATAATTTTAAATACATTCCCTTGATATATTTTATCATATGGTCAAGTTAAAATGTTATAGAATTTGAAGATTACAATGATTCATTATCTAAAATATGCTTGTTCCGAATGATTTTCCATAGATGTAATAGTGAATATTTATTGGGAAGGAACTGAGAGGAACATAACCTTCCAAATATTCATATTGGTATGTTTAAAATCTAGATTAAATAGTATTTACAGTAATTGCTCAGTTGAATCGGGTGATAAAGGGTCGTGATTTCCATGCTAGATTGGAACATAATCATCCCTGAAGGAACATGTATGTTGAGTAGAATATTGTGATGCAACATCCCACATCATTTAGTGGATCATCTACCCCGAAGGTTGATAAAATATAGATTAATTATCTGGAAATATTATTTCTTGTCATGGGATGTTCAGAAAAAAAAATGTTACCCCGATATGTTTATTGATTTGAAGGAGAATTTTATTGATGGTGGTCTTTAGTTAGGAATACTATAGAGTTAGATGATCTTGATGTCATCAAATAAGAGGAATTCAAGGATCTATTTGTTGAGAAATATTTCCTTATGTTTTTTGACTCCAAATTGAAAATCATAACATGAAATTTATGCAATAAGATAAATATTCAGTATGTGCATATGAAAGAAGATTCAAAAGTTATTCTAGGTATTGAAAATATTTTTTAGAAAAATTATATCATAATTAATCATTCTTATATAAAATTGAAACCATGTCTATGAATATCATTTTTTATGTGATAATTTTAAAGCTATGATGATGTTTATCATTTTGATGAAATTATTGAGTTGGATTTTCCCAAATCTTATATTCCTCGTGATGATGAATGTAAGAAGAGGATAAGATGGAAGGAAATGTGGAGACATACAATAATGAAATATAAAGGTAAGAAACTGATGTTCTAGCATGTGGTATGTGTGGTAAAAGTAACTGCAGAAATGTATGATAAATATAAGAAAGTGTTACCAATGTGTAATTTTTATCCACATTTACCATTAATGAATGGAAATTAACCCTGAGAATCAAATAATGTTGTTACTCATATCCATATGAATGTAAGATGTTTTAGATGGAATGAGATTGGTGGTTATGATAAAGTATTTTCACGGTCAGCTTCACCAGATATAAGTCTTCATGGAAGGAAATAGATTGCTTTAGTGAGGTCATTTTCTACAACTGTAATTGCTTTTGGGTAGAGAAATGGAATGGTGATAGTTATGTAACCGATGTATTTCAATTAATCCAATTCTCTATTTGACTCTAGAACATCACATTAATTGATTTCTGATAAACATGCAACTAAATTTCCAATATCACATAATGATTGTATGATAGAACATTAGGTGAATATCCTAAGTGGAAGTATTAAAGTAACCATGATTTATAGTAATATTCTATTTCTCATTAGTGGGATGGTATTTCCTATGAATCGTGATGAACATGAAACATTAATTATTGATAAGATAATTGGTATGTATTGGAATACATTTTATGATGTGATGATATATTAAAGTTATAATAATGTTGTGTTCAATGATTTCATGTCATTTATAACCTATAAAAAAGATTATAAATTGATTAGATATATTAAAATGAATGTTACATATCTCATATTATTGAAATTAATGAAATGTTTCGAATTAGTGATGAACTATTAGTAAATAAATACAAGGATGTTTTCATGGATGATTTGCATGGTGTTATATTTAACCCTATGTTTTATTTAACTATTTACATAGTACCTAATGATAAAACTATTTATAAACTCCCTTATTTAATTTCTCACGTGGAAAACCTTAAATTTAAGAAGCAATTACATGAGTTTTTAGATAATGGTTTTATATGACCTAGCACATCACCATGGATACCTCAAGACTTGTTAGTTAACAATAAATATGGGTCATTGAAACTTTTTAGAGATTATGGAGTCATGAAAAATTTCACTATTAATTACCCGTATCATTTGACTCATATCAATGATTTTTTAATCATCTCTAGGGAGAATAATAATTTTCAAATGATAACCTATGGTCCGAGTACAATCAGTTTAATTTAATGTAAGAAATTATTCTGAAATCCTTTTTTAAAACCGAAAATGGCTAATAAGAATTAGTATTTATACATATTTTCTATTCTTATTCACCTACTATATTAATGGAAATTATGAATATAATTTCTCATGAGTTATTTTATATGTTTGTTATTGGATTTATTGATGAAATTTTCATATATTATATTAGTGAAAAAGAACATTAATGAAAACTTAATGTTTTTTTGAAAACTATAAAATGTAATGTAACTATATGGGAAATTTATAATGTTGTAATTTTCAACAAATTGTTTTTCATTCTATGGTAACATTATATCTTATTATTGTATAATAGTTAATCATTTTAAAATGAAAGTGGATGGAGAATAGTAGAGACCTCAAACTATTAATGAGGTTCTTATTGTTCGTGGATTTGAGAGATAGTAACCATTGATTGTTGAAAACATTTCTCCATTATCTGGAACACAAAGTGTGTTAAGTTGAAAATTAATTAAATACTTTTGTAAAAATAAATGTGATTATGGTTTCTTGGAACTAAGAAGAAGATTTCTGAATACTATATTTTTGGCCTTACCATCCAAAAAGGATGAATTCACAATCTATAGGGATTCTTTTTTGAAATGGTTGGGTTTTTTCCTAATTCATGCTAATCTTGTAGTTTCTTATTCTTCACATAAATTTAAACAACCTTAGTAAAATTACCCTACACATGATTTGGGTGTAGCAGTTTTTGTGATTAATTTAAAAAATAATTGGAATAATTTTTTTGGATTAATGTATAAAATATATACAGATCACAAATGTTTGAAGAATATATTTACTCATAAATAATTTAACATGAGATAGAGAATATGGATATAACAAATCAAGGATTATTATTACACAATTCATTATCATCATATCAGATAAAACAATGTGGCTAGTGCATTGACTGGAATGAATAATTCTACATTAACAATGTTATATTTAGAATTTGACCCTTGGGTTAATGATTTAATATATTTTTTCCTAGAAGTTGTGGATATAGGGAAATCCTTTATTTTGTTTCATGTTTTACTTTTGTCGAATATTTCAGAAATAATTATGATAGCTTAGAAGGTGGATCAATATTTTAATGAAATGGTAGTACCTATTAAGAAGGTATGTTTAATGAATTTAATATCAACGAAATAAGTGTTGTATGATTTGGAAAGAGATTTTATATGCCTTGCAATTCATAGCTCTGGAATGATTTTTTGAAATAAGTTTATTATTATTCCTTTTTGTTTCATCTAGTATGTACTATGATGGATAGATAACATTAGGGGTATTATTGGTGGGATGGAATAAAAGAATGCATTTCTGAATTTTTTTGTGATGTGTTGTGATTTTTATCAGGTTAAATCAGAACAACAGTTACTGAAGGGGATTCTTCAAATGTTATTAGTGCTTTAGTGTAAATGGATAAACATCAATGGATTTCATTATAGGATTTTTGAATACATCTCAAGGTAATAATATGATCTCATTTAAGGTTTTTTAATTAACTAAATATGTTCATTTTCAACCTATTAGAGAAATGAGTCTTCATAGAATCTTTCTAGAAAATATCTATTGAATATTATCATGTTATGTGGAGTGAATCTACTAATTTCACCAGACCACGATCCCAGTTTCACATCCATTATCTAGAAAATTGTTTAGAAGTAATTGGTTACTGAATTAAATTTCAATACATCTTTTCATCCTAAATCCAAAGGATAGTCTGAGTGGACAATTACAAGGTTGGAATATATGTCTCTTTCTTACATAATAGATTAATAGTAAAGTTGGATCATTATGATTCTTGGGTTTCATTTTTTATAATAATAGTTTTCATTAATGTATATTGATGGCACCATTTGAGGAAATATATGGAAAGCGGTGTCGGACACCAACATTTTTGGATGATATAAGAGAACAAGTGTTGACGGGAATAGAGATGGTATAAGAAATAAAAGCGAAAATTAATTTTAATTAGAGACACATTAAGTCATATAAAAGTATTTATAAAAGTTATTTTAATAACTAGTGGAATGATATTTCTTTCACGGTACGTGATCATATCTATCTAAAAGTTTCTATATGGAAATGTGTTATGCATTTTTCTAAAAAGGGGAAGATGATTCCATAGTCCATTGGACCATATGAAATCCTAGAGAAATTCAGATCATTTACATACTGATTTTATTTACCTCCATTCTTATCATAGGTGCACAAAATATTTAATATTTCAATGTTATGAAAGTAGGTACTAGATTCATCTCATGTTTTGAGCCATGATGTAGTTCAGTTGGAATAGAATCATTCTTCTGAAGAATAACCAGTTTATGTGGTAAAACATAGAGTGTATGTTTTGTATAATAATGTTATTCAATATATTATGTTTTTATTGAAAAATAATATTTATTTATAAGAGGAAACATGGGAAATAGAAAATTATATGAGGGAGAAATATCCCTACATATTTAATATTTGTATAAAATTGTGAGGATGTAATTTCAAAAACAGAGTAAGGATGTAATAGTCCATGTAATGATATAATATATATTGTTAAATTTTATTAATATATTTGGATTAGATAAAAATTTTAAATTGAAATAGTGTTAATTGTAAAAATAATATATGACAAACAACAACGAGCTTCATTGAAAACTGATGTTTCATGCAATACTGGGTTATACAAAATCATAATATGCTATTATTATTATTGTTATTTAAAATGGGATTTTGGCCATTTTATAACGGTTGAATGGATTTAAAATTAAATATTTATAATTTTATAATTTTATTGAAAAAATAATTATTATTTTTATAGAAATATAAAAAGATCACTATTGTTTAATTTTTTTATTTTTCCAAGAAGTTCATTTTTTGTTTATTAGTGTATAACATAGATTATTAATTGAAAATACTTTTTTGACTAATTTATTTGTATACTAAAATTATATTTTAATTTTTTTAATGATTAAATATTATATATATATATATATATCCAATTTAGGTTATTTAAATCACTATGACATTGAAATTGGATATCAATCCATTTCAAACATTTGAACAATTTAACATTAAAACCACATTTTTCATCCCCTCCACCTGATTAATTTTAAATTAATTTCATGTACATATGTAATAGGAATTTTTAAAAATGTATTATATATTTTAATCATCATTATTTAAAATTTATATTATGTTAAACATAGATTTTTTCTACAAATATGTGTAAAATTTATTAAAATTAATTACATCGATTATTGTAGAAATGTATTTTATAGTGTTTAAACATTAATATTAAGGGTCAAAATGATATAGAAACTTGTCCAAACTATATTGGATAGATATATTTATACCATGTCTATATCTGGATCTAATGTTTTCATCATTGGAGGCACAGTACATAAGTGATACCTCCAAAAGGTGTTTAAGATTTTATATTTACTAGAATGACACTCCCTCCCCAACAATAAAAAGAAACTCACCCCTCAATTAATCAAACATATAAATCCATTTTTTTCATATGAAACCTCCCTATTTAAGCTCACAAAATCCTACATATTATACAATAATCCTCAATTTGGTCATAAATACAACCAAGGAAGGTGAAAACCAAAAGGTGTTACCCAAAGAAGAGGTAATACTCATCATTGTGCATTTTTTGGATCCTTCTCTAGTAAATAGATTTATCATTATAAAATTCTTATATAATGATGTCATTATCATCAATATACTATGATTTTTTTATTTTCCTGTATCAAACTAAACCTACTAACAGTTCTATCAAATGGGTAACAAAACTATCATTCGGGTTTACAAGGGCTACGAGCTCGCAAGACGATGTCATTCTGTTAGACTTTACCACCACTAATGGTTGGAATTTATAATGTGAATAATTTTTTAATATTATTTATTTGTAAATTATGATGAATTTAAACCTATGGAATTATTATATAATATATACCTTGATTATTTCCATCTTATTGTAATACGATAACCTCATTTGTGGACATGCGAACTACCACCACCTCAAGACGATGTGATTCATTCACACTTCCCATGGTATGTATTAAGGAAGTTTATAATAAAAATATTTTATATATAAGACATAAATATGATATAAATTACATAATTAAATTTCTATAAATATAATATAACATTATAATTATTTATTTTCAGAAACTAAAATAGTGAACACGTCTTTTGTTTATGTGTGGACTACCACCTCCTCATAGTTATGTGATTCAATATAAAAAATACTAACTATTTATATAAGTATATATTTTTTTTATAATAGGGTATTTATGATATTATTTTTTTAATAATAAAATTTAATTACCTTAATTACATAATGATCATTGTAAAACATGAATGTTACTTAGGCGTATGTACAACCTATCATCACAATGATGGTTATATTGGTTAATTTTTCATAACCATCATTGATGATTGTTTTCAAAAGTATAATTGATGTATAAATACGATAAATAATTAATTATTATTATTCTATATATGTTTTAATAATGACCCATTTGACAATAGTTTAAGTACCATTGTCGTTTTGACACCTATACAGGATATGGTCAAAACACACATTGTAAACTTAACTGTTTATGTAGTTTAATAAAAAATTAAAATAATTGAATTAAAATTAATGATAATCGTTAAAAAATATCTAAATCATTTAAATAATTGATATGATATTATTATTCAGGATGATAAACAAAAATGTTACAATTTAGAATTAAATTAAGGGTCTTGATCTCAATTTCCTTTTATTGAGGCAATTCTTGATATTATGAAAAGCTATTCTTTTATGAGGTGTATATATATACCATTTGAAATATCCGATATTGAATATATTCATTTTCAAGTTATTAAATGTTTTGTAAAAGTGTATTCCTTCATGTGGCTTGTGATTCACATCTTTCAAAGTGATATGTGACACTTTGAATAGAAACTCTTTTTTTAAATGATTAAAGATTAATTTAAAAAATATTTTCCTCCATGATATTAATTATTATTATTATTTAAATATAATTATTATACATGTCATATTATGTTTATTTTTAATTTAATTCAATGGTTTTCTAAAATGTAATATTCGTATGGGTTCTATATAAAACTTTTTAACCAATGACAAAAATATTCTTATATTCTCAACATAAGAGGCAACAATGACTTTTCCACCGCCATGGTCAGTATATCAATTTTGGATTCCATTGAAAGAATTCATGATTCCTTTAAAGAAATAAAATATCTATAATTATGGTTGTTTCAATATATATAATGTTTTTTCAAAGAAAAGGAGTAACTTTTATGTTGAAAATTGTCTTTTGAAGGAAATGGTATTTTCAAATTAAAATGTGATATTTCCAGTGAGTATCGAAGTGTTTTTTTGTAATATTGGAATTTTTTATTCATGTTGTGATTTTTGGACATTATAAATTATGGGTTCACCCAAATATCATTGATTAAACCCTTTGTAGATTTAATGATAGGTGTTATTTTTTGTTGCACCAATCAATTGGGTAATGATTATATTTTTTAACGAATTATTCATGAAGATGGTCGTATAATGATTTAAATATTAAAGGGTTTGTAAGGGTTATATAACTATTCTATATTATGATGTCCCAATGTACCTAAATGACTTTTATTTGTTTTGTAATGAGATATCAGGGAAATATATTTTTATCAAAATGTGAAATTAATGATTTCTTAAAAGGAATCATATTTATATATACTAGAGAAATGTTAAGTTTTCAAGAAAGGGGTTTTCATGAGATGTAATGTTTATCAATGGAATTTCAGTTTCGTTATTTATGAATCCATTACTATGATTTTTATTCTCTTACCACATTTTTAAAATTCTCTTAAAGGATTTATGGATGATAAAGGGATTGGAAGTGGTTAGGTTGAATGTGATGAAGTGTTTTTTTATATAATAGATTATAATTCAATTTAAAAGTATAACATTATGGGACTAATGGATACTAAATTGAAGTTTCTACATCATATTTATTGGTTTTTTTATGTATGTGTCATTTCATAATTATTTATAACTCTTAAACTAAAATTATCCTCAATGTGAATGAAAGTAATTTCCTGACTAAAACTCAATATTATGTAATGATTAAAAACCTGAACTTATAGATTTGGTGACAAGATCTGGATTTTTTAAGCATCATCCCTAAGTAAAAAAACGTTTTTGGGTACGTAGATTCATTCTGGACTCAAAATGATTGTAACATAAGTAAACAGTATAATGTAATTGTTTTTCATGATCTGATTTGAACATCATTGGGGTTTTTATACCTTTTGAGAGATGGATTTGAGAAAATTTTGGAATTATTTTTTATTGGAAAATCTTTTTGGATGAAAATTGTAAAATGAATATTTTAAAATTATAGTTTTTTAAAGATATATAGATAATGGATGATTAAATGTTTTAAAAAAGGAGAAATTTTTTTGGCTAGTTTTTGGCATTAATGGTTTTCTTGAATTTATTTGAATTAGACATTACCATGTGGATTGGGAATGATCCGTTGGGAACCTATTTTTGGTTACATTGTGATTCCTTTTTATATAAAAGATATACTAATAATGATCATGTAATAGTCACATAGGAATTCATGTGTAGATATATGGATTTTTGGTATCATGAACATTGTATTCCAATTTAAATTTTAAAATATATTCAATGAGTATTTTGATTTCATTCTATGGGAAATTGTTCTTATTTTGATATAATGATTTTAAATTGGTTTTTAATATTTAAAATATAAAAATATCAATAAATTTATCTCATTTTGAATGTGTTTGGAAGTCCTTTGGGAAATCCTACTAAGTCTACACTCACCATCTTCATGGGTACCATTGGGCATTTCAAGAAGTCATCTATCACGAGAATGTAAAAGTAAATGAATATATGTTATTTAGAGATGAATCGTGACATCGTGGGTGTGGGTTTTTATTTTGGACCACGAAGATGGTTGGGTGATGATTGTTTGATGACTTTGGTGTATTTGGGTTTTGTTATCATTGGTATTCCATGGATGTTGTCATGTAGATTCCTATTGTACTCAGATTTTCTTTGGTTGTTTTGATTATAATTTCAGGTTTATTTTGTACTCATGAACCATATTAATGTTTGATTATTCATATTACCATGTATTTAATGTTTCAATATCTAATTTTAAAATAATCCCCAGATGGTTTAAGGCACATTGAATTTATATCAATCATTTAGTGTCTTGGAGACATCACTTAATTCAAGAAACAGCCTCGCCCACATCCTAAAATAATTGGTGAGGGGAGGGATTTTAAATGTAGCAAAACCATTAGTGATATAATATGAGAAATAATGATAAAATATTTTTAACATATAATATTAGTTGAATTAGATATGTGTTAACATTGAGATTTAATACATTTTTACTAAATGACATGTAGTATACATATGAATATATTTACTAATAATTAAATTTTTTAAAATAAAATTTTTATCATTTTTATAATTATGGGAATAGTTTTTTATTATTTACTATGTTTTATTCACAACCATAAAACATGAAACATTGTAGTTGTGTAGACCAAATTGTTGGTACGAGGAATTGGGTAGGGGAACCATTATATGTGAGTAGATCTAAGGACCTCCTATTGGTTACTGAAATATATATGAGTAAAGGTGGAGGAGAATATATTATATAATTTGTATCATTTTTCCCTATTTAGATATCATATATTTGGTTTTAGTTCCCTATTATATAACTGTGTGAACTACTAGTGAATTTATATTATGGTATATAATTTTTTCACTTAATATATCTAATATAATTCAATATTTTTTAATTTAATGCAATATTTTTTTAATTATATATATATTTATTAGAAATGTTTTTTAATGATACTATGGTTATAGTCTCCTGGAAAATTTTTGATCTCATTTCCCACTCACATAATTGAGGTAGATCATCAAGAGATATATTGCATGCATCACCATATGCTATGTGATATCAAATAGTTGTTATAGTGTAATGAAAACAATGAGGAGACTGTTACCTAAACAATAGATTATCAATCACAATATAGATAACATAAAATAATGAAATATTAATATCATGTAGGAAAATAGGTAGAATCCAAAAAATATATTCCATGTCTTATCATACTACAGGTAAACAAAATTTAATACCCTCATCCAACTGTAAGTTAAAAAATCATATTAAAAACTATGAAACTATACTTAATGCCCATACCTCTTCCCACCTCTATCAATTAATCACATACCAAATATAATTACAGTAAATGTAGATCCCATTTTCTCTTATCTAGGCATGTATCGATGATTTATTCTAAGGTATAAAGTCATGCTCGGAAATTGTGTGAGTATAAGATAATATGGAAACACAGATAGTGTTTTAAAAATATATATTTTTATATAATATTGTATTTAATTGAATGATAAAAATTGGAAATGATTCATAAATCAATCTAAATAATCTAATATTCATGCCATTCTAGGAGCTTTGAGTTGAATCCCAGTGTTAGTGATGCCTTCTTTGGCCCAATGCTAGATGTCACTACTCATTGGAAAATTATTTTTCCTAGGTTGAATCATAGAAACCACCTAGGAATATTCTCCTAACTATATTGAATCTCTCTTTAAAAGATTCAAAGAAAAAAATACCATTCCCTTGAGAATCTTGTAATCATATATCACATCATTTTGTTTCATATTTCCCTGAATACTAGACACTATGTGAATAATTATTCTATTTGAGCTAACATTTTTTCATGGTAAATTACCCATTCCAAGGGATATAAGAAATCATGCACTACTAGATTCTATTTTAATTCCCAGGATAAGGCCTCTCACAAGTTCTTATGGAATAATACAATGATATGAGAAAAGGAGATTATGTCATAAAAGACAACATGAATATTCCCCTGAAAGAGTCATTTACATGATTCCATATAAAAGTTTCCATGCTAAGTGCTACTTAACATTTCACAATAAAAATTAAAAAAGAACCCAACATTTCCAATTTACAAAAAATAAATAAAAATATCTCAAAATATTCCAAATTAGTAAGTGAGTAAAAATTTATAATTTTCTAAACCATTATCCCTACACACAAAGATACAAGATTGTCATAATAATCGAAAAAATTTCATTTAAATCATTACTCTCCCATTCTATTATAACAATTTTATTTCATGACAATTAAGAAAATTCATACCAATTGAGTCCTTATCATGAAAAAAACCTCAATTCACATGTTAATCCAAATAAAAAATTAATATATTCCATAATAAATATCCATTCCAACAAAGGAATTTATTTTCATTGAATAAAATTTTGATCAGAGGGTTAATTGTATATTCACCAATCAGGTGACAACAAGTCCAAATATGAATTCCAATTAACCCAATAAAAACCATGGGTGGTCTAAGAATATGATTTCTCAAATTTTACTAGTCTACCAACTAGGATAGTTTCTCACATAGTTTTATGGAATGATCAGTCCTAAAAAAATTGTATAAATACATTTAAAAACAAATGGAGATGTTTTATGGAACCTACCTCAGGATCCAAAGAATATGAATACAAGATTCTGAAATAATTAATAGAAAAATAACATTCTCCCTAATGGGGTGATGATTTATAGATAGTTTCATTGACGAAAGAAGACAATCCAGGATGTTTTCATGAGGAGTTCATTGATTCCAATAATAAATCATTTATTGATGTCATGTGGATTAAATAACGAATCTAGGTACAATGGAATGAAATTGGAGGAATCGTAGAAGATCTTGAAAACATTTATATTAATATATCATAATTTATAATATAAATTGGCGATTAATATGTTTAAATATGTGTAATGAGAGAATGTATATGGTTCCACCCTTACCCATCCTAAAACCACATGATTTATAGAGGGAACCATCCGTGACTCGGTGATGTCGAACAATTTTCACACACCACGGGTGACTCTACCGGCTAGCCAATTGGTCTCTTATTAAAGACATTTTTTCCTCCATACAACATCTTGGATTGTGGGTATTACATGATATCATTGGAGACTCTTATATCCTTACCAAGAAATATGTTGCCCACTCAGCTTGATTGTGGAATATACTAGCTAGCTGGTGGCACTATAATATCTCAGTTGTTTCATTCCACATTTACCCTTTCTCTAGCTTAGCCCATAAATGACCCCAAAATAAACTAAAACATCATTTTATGAATAATATGTGACTAAATTATAAAAAAAATAGAACATACAATAAAATAAACTTAAATCGACCTTAGTAATATGTGGGATGTTATAACCCTAAGGCCATATAATAGCTCTTCCTTGAGATGTGATATCATTTATCACATTGGTCTATCAACAACAATGTTGGTATGATGCCAATATATATTAGAAAATATTTACCTTATATTATTCTAAATTCATCCATTCTTTTAAAATAATTATATAGTGGGAATAATCTATCCTCATAAGATTATATACCAATAAATCAAGATATAGTTCGGATGCTTAACAAAGGAATCATTCATATTTTTATCAAAATCATCAACATCCAATTACATGTAAAGGATTAATATAACATATCTAATTATTTAATTTGAATCATTTCATTCATGAAACTATAGTTCATTTGGAATACCAAGTGGTAGACCACTGGACAGATGTACTACACTATATTGAAAAACCGAATGAACATAAATTGTTTCTTTATATTCATCCCAAAAATTCATCTCTCAATCAATGGAAATTTATAAAGAAAAACCAGGTAACCATATTTGAACTTTAGAGTTCATTTCCAATGGTCATTATAATATATTCATCTACCATGTATGGTTAATAACAATATTCAGATAAACTAATTCGTCCTGGACATCTCCATAAAAATATTTGGTCTAATGAGAAATGTATCACCATAATTTAACCTGCACTAAGGTGAATGTCAAATTCTTACATACAAATACTCAAAGAGAGAAATATTAATAGATTGAAGTGTAATTTATTAAAATAAAACTTCATTACTAGTATAATATTCTTCTAAAAAATCTAATTATAAAAAAATGGGCTCACAATATTTTCTCAAAGATCCAAATCATCAAATCAGATTAGCAATCATTCTCTAGATAGTAGGATATGCATAGAGGAACCCATTTTCTATGAACCATATGAGGGAAATACTAGAATTTTTTTTTGAAATGGGGATCTCAATCTGAATTAATTAAACTAATCAACCATCACTCTTTTTAAAAGACATAGGACCATCTATAAAAATATTTTCTCTATGTCCTTATGGATTATTTACATGAAAAACATCTAACCCAAAATATTTTTTTTGGGATCAAAGGTGGTGTACCAATATAGATAGAAGATAATCAAGATCTGGTAAATGATTCCCCTATAACCTCAATTATACAATGGCATAAGATATAAATTGATCCTCCTCCAACTGAAATCCTATAATCCCACCTCATGATGTGTCAACAAATATGTTAATGCACATTATCACGTTCAGATAATTTGAGGGATGATTTGATGGGGACCATGAAATTTAATTATGAGATATCCACATCAAATTTTATTAACAAAATTATCATAACCCCAATATTGTTTGGTAAATAAATAAGCAGTTATAGATAGGATATTTCCTTGATAAAACATCGGTAATATCTTTCCAAACCCAAAAACCATTGGATCTGAAAGGTATTTTTGTTCTATTCCTAAGATACTATGGATTCCACCATATATATGGACAAATAACAAACCATACCTTTAGATAATGGGGATAAATATGTGCACATCACCATTTTAGAAATTAAAATAACATATATTTTTATAAATTTGATTTTATTTACACATAAATAAAAATAATTCATGCTTTCTGACATGAACAACTCTATAAGTGGATTTCACAAAGACATCATTAATAAAATCCACCTTAAATGATCAAAAAATGGACCTATGATATGATACAAAAAGTAAATAAATATAAATAGTGAATTCCTCAGACCAAACTATATAAACATGAGCTCATACAAGCCATACATTCTACTATTAAAATATTTGATTTGTAGAATGGTTTCACCTTCAAATGATGATACCCAAATCTCATGTAAAACATAGATAAAATCTATGTACCTCTCAATTGATAGAAGTGATAATAAATTGACCAAAGGGGGAAATAGTTATTAATTATCATAATGTAATGTTTATGGTAATTTACACTAAAATGTTATTTCCCATTAGAATTTTTGGAATAGCGTATAGAGGAATGAAAAAGTGAATTACTGGGTTGTATGTATCCCTTAATCATGTGGTCCTCCAACTATAAATGTAACTACTAATTCTACATTAGTGTGATCATGTATGGTGGGACATAAACCAATTAATCAAACTGAAATAACACAATAGTGAAATCAATCACTTATTGAAGTGGTACTCTAGAGAATTCATTAGGAAATTCATCCTAAAATTTTACACTACTAAAATAAAAGTACTCTACTTGAACCAGACATCATCCACACCATTTATTCTCAACTAGCCTTTGATAGTATCTGATTAGTACTTAATTTTTCCTACAAAACAGAACAGGTGATTGAATTCACTAGGATAAATATGTATTTCCCCTTATAATGATATAATGGTTACAATCCACTGATTGTAGTCTATACAGGTCAAGAACATAATTTTTTAATCCATGCCTAGAAATATATTGAAATATGCTATTTCTATAACAGACAACTCACAAAGGATATATAGCCACTAATTTCAAGAAATTACTGTTTACAAAATCTAATGTCAATTTATTGTACTCCCAAACATGTTTTGATGATAATAAACTCATCCAATCATTGTACAAAAAAATCCATGATGCTAAAAACATTGAGTAGATTAAATGGAATCTGATGCCCAAATATCAAAAAAAAAAATGATGACAAGATGATGAAACTAAAAAATACCACTGATAATATAAGGTCATAAATATATTTTGTTATGAATATGGTGTATAGCAGGCATCTAATTAACCAATATACCCTATAATCAAAACTATCTCCCATATGATATCCCTTATGGATGATAATAATACCCCAATATTGTTGTAAATATAATCCTAACTCATCATGAGCTATTATGGAACCGTAGTTAGAAAATTTATGCAGCTTAGTTCAGCCCTTCCTGGAAACTTTTACACGACCAGATGATCTTACACTAAATGACTTCATAGAAGTCCTACAAAACCATTGAAGGTGTCAAAAAATAATAAATTTACATAATTACACTATAGGGAATGGAAAACTATGGGGCTTATAGAAACCAATACTACATTGAAAGAACTATGCCTTAATAGATTCCTGATATGGAATTCCAATCCCTAGGATTATCTTCCCACAACTTCCTTAGTAGAAACAGTCTTATCTACGCTTCTTGCTATAGGATGAAGATTTCCTAGATCTTCATACTCAAATTCCCTTACAGCCACTCAGGGAATCACTATGGTTTCTACCCATTATGTGAGCTTTAATAATCTTTTCCAAAAGGCTTATATGGTTAGATGAATTCATATGTTTCATGATATGATATTAATGATCTTCTAAGGTGGGTTTTCTTGTGTCTGGATTCTCATTCCAAGGCGGTAGGCTTGAGGAGGTGATGTTGGTCTCTTTTTTGGAAATTTTTATCTTGTAATTTGAAGTAGGTGATCTATCAACATGCGAATAGCGATGTGGTGATGTTGGATCTCATTTGAATTTCAAATCAGGGCATGGTATGTCGGTTCATGGTGCAGTGTTTGAGGGTTCTATTTGATATTTTTGAATATTGAGACCAATAATGTGAATTGATTTTCTTTATGTAGGTTCTCACTTTACCAGAAAATGGATTTTCAAAAAAATAAAACAAAAATTGATTTGTGGATATTAAAGATCAACATATATAGACTATTCCACTGATAAATAATTTTGTAAAAATGACCTTGAGTGAAACGTTATGTTAAAAAAACATATTGAATTATTAATCAATAACATTCTTCTAAATATCATGTTAATATAATGTTAAGCCATCTCATCCCACAACATCACGAGTAAATATTGATTTTAAAATAACATCATAACGACTCTCCCTGTTATTCCCTCTTATTATTTCATATGTTTTATGATATACTATTAGTGCTTGGATTTTAACCAAAACACTTATATAATAAGATTCACCCTTCAGTCCATAGTGTTCTCCAAATTCATGTAGTTAATCAAGAAATATTTGATCTATACTCTAGGGACCTCTATTTCCCCTGATGATGAGAGGGATATATTTCTAAAACTCTATGGTCAAGTTATGCATCGATGTAACAATGAGAGTAGCCTCTCACTCTTTGGATCACAATAACTATTGTAACCTTCATGAAACTAATCATCCCCTAGTTTACACAGAGCCATCAAATGTTTTAGATCATATTTTTATTGTTTGGGATAATTTCCACTACCCTGAAACTCATACCAAAGATAATCCATAGGATTTTGTCAATAGTGGTTAGAAGAGTCCTTACATGATTGAATAGAAAACAAGATCAATCTCTAAAGGTAATTAAAGAAATATATATGTAGAATCACAAGGTTATTCCAAAGATGAATAAATAGATGAATTGACATTTTATAACTCTTACATTAATATCCTTTTCATTAGATATGTAAATATAATTATTTTTAATATTTATAAAAGATGATACTTCTTTTCTGGTAAATATTCATAAATAATGAAAAATATATGTGAACATATTTCTATATATTCCAATCATTCCACATGCATATTAACCCCATACATTACCTTGCAGCAGGTTAAAGCTCAAAAAATTTTACTATAACACTTCAAGTGCATCACTAAAGGTGAAATAAAAATAATAATAAAACAAAAGTCAGTAATAGGAATTACACCCGTTGGAAATTGTTCATTCCCTCACACATGGGTTAACTAATTACATTCTCAAAATCATTTCCACGACATAAAAAATCTAAAAAACAAATACAAATTTTCAAAATGATATATAAATAGGAAAACATGTCCCATGATAACTCATTATATCATATCCAAACCGATTCACCCTCACATGACTATTAATAGTCAAAACAAGATAAAAAACACACCCCCATAATCAACAATGACTGATCACTAGTAGTGAGGGTTATGGAATGTAGTTGTGAGACTATATCTACTGGAACATAGTTGTAATAAAAATTGAAAAAATGTCACTCAATCAGTTATACATCAGAAGAAGATAAAAAATTAAATAAAAATAAAAATATCTATATTATAAACAATGTGATGTTAGGTTAAATGTCAACTCTATATCATATAGTCATCCAATTATAAGGTAAAAACTAAATGAAGAGATATTATATTTTATTCCCAAAACCATTACTTGGTCCTATCTTAATGATTCAATCCTTGAATATAAATCATTCAATGAAATATTGTAACAATAAATGCATTCTAAAGAATTAAATATAAAAGCATTAGAGTATACATATGATGTTAAAAAAATGATCAATACATAGTAAGTTGACACCCTTAATTCCTAAAGGTATTTTCTTATATTATATAAGTTGAAATCATTTTACTGAAAAAGAAAACTATTCAAAAATTGGTGCAAATAATCAAATAAATCAAGAAATACTGGATGTCTAGGTTAACAAAAGGGTTATCCATACCTACATCATCCTGGTAATAGATGTCACTACTCATTTGAGGATTCTATTTCCTAGGATAAAAAACATACCCTGTCATTATTAATTCTCCTAAATTTGAATAACTAAAAAAACAATCATGGCATAGTAGTATCTCCCACCCTTTAGTAACATGTTATCATAAATAATTCTCTCAAAAATCATGTTTCCATGCCTACTACATCTAATAGTTACCCATTTTAGAGCTTGTTAGGTTTTATTATGGTGAATTACCGATAATAGGGGCTATAATTAACAACAAAATAATAGACTTCAAATTATTTCCTATTCTATATTTACTTTCGTGTACCATGGATTCCTGATCATTAATGGGAAAATGAAACCATTATATATTTATCCCTATGTAATTTTTATTACCAAAGATACTATCCTATTAATAGGGAGAATTATACATTCCAAGGTATATATACTATTTCATAAAATAAGATAAAACAAGAAGAAATAATTCTAATTTATCAAAAAATTTCAAACAAATTTCATATTCCATTTTAGATAATTAATGTAAATTACAAATAATGAATCCATATATTTAGTAATTCCTAAAAAACCAATGATCAAATTAATTTTAATAGTTCAATTTCAATTTTATTATTGCGTTTATAAAATTTTACAATTAAAGCAATTTTTATATCATATTAATTAAATAGTTACTTACTATGTGATTTTTAATGGTTCAAAATACATATATTTAATTCATCATCTATTTCATAAGAAATTCATTTAATAAAAAAGTACTATTAAACTAATGGATGTTGGTTTATTAAACACATGATGCAAACATTGGTCAATAGTAGGAATACCCATCATATGGTCACATGTAATGGTCACAATTAGAATGGAACATACTAGATATATGGAAGGTCCAATCATATCACAAAAATAATTTCCTCAATTTTCCAATTAGGATAAGTTTAGCACATCACAGTCTAGGGGAATCCCAAATTTCTAAATTCTAGTATGTCAATTCGTTCGATAAGGAAATGGATCCATGATTGATCACTAGGATGACAGAAATCACAAGGATTTCATACTGGGGATTGATTAAAACTCATTGTTAAGGATATAAGACGAATTTTCAATAAAAGTTTAGGAGGAATTTATCAACACCATGATAAATCACTAAATTGTACCAATAGGATGAAATAATGGACCACGTACCCAAGTGTTAGTGTCGTAGGAGTCACTGAATCTCATAAGAATCCAACAAATTCATAAATAAATAATTATGGTCTAAATAGGTTATATATAGGATCTCATTGTAGTCTCAAGAGGGGGATACAATTTTAACATTTATTTTTCTATCCCAACCTAATTATACTTTTTAGTAGTTGGGAAACACTAGAAAACAAATTATTATTACCACTGTGTAAACATTTCATGAGACACCATAGCCTAGCATGTTGGTTTTTTATACTGGAAATATTTGGTCACTCAAGTAACCAAACCTAGTTACTGGGTAGCCCATCGTCTAGCTGGTGGAATGAAACAGTCATCCATTGGAATTAAAACATCTCTAGTGTTTCTATCCCTTACATATATTATATAGTTCATTCTCTATGGTCCCCCTAACACATCTAAAAATTAATATTAATCCAACATTTTGTATCAGTTACAGAATTAAATGGTCATGATGAAAAACATAAAAAGGAACATTATTTGTTAAAAGAATACATATTACTATGCCACATGTTTTTATTTTACCCTGGATATTACTCAACATATTGGTTATATAATGTACCATCCCAATGATATATAAAACTTCCTGTTAGATCTTTTAATTGTTGATAAATCCAATGGAATTGCAGTGTTGTATTTGAGAAAAGATTTGGTTTATTACTACAATTATGGATGTGGGAAGTAATCTAAATATTCTAAAAATAAATTATAGGTATAATATTTTATCTTTCGTGGCAAAAAAATGGATTGGAATCCATATTACATGAGATATATGATTTTTTTACATTTAAAAAATAAAAAAAACATTTTTCTTAATTATGAATTACATTCAAGGAAACTATTTATTAATATTTTATTATGTTATCCCATGGTTTGACATATATTATGGTCATGGTAACTAAAGGAAAAAAATAATATCATAAAATATTTAATATTTTGAAAATCTGTACATGAATGTCAAAAATAATTACAATCTAGAAAATATGCTTAGTGATGGAAGATAATTTTCCATTGATCAATTTAGAGGACATATGTTATCTTGAAGTGATATTGTATTCATTCAGGTCTCATGTCCGAGAATGATCCTTCTTAGGTCACAAAATAATATATGTAGAAAAACTAGCATTATACATATAAATACCACATTAATCGCCCTATTATGTCATACCATCAAATTAACATAAACAATATTGAAATTTGATACCTACATTCCTAGTGTTATCATTGAGGAGATTTTGAGTATAGAGGGATATTCATCCTATAACGAATCATTGATAAATGTGGGGCACTTTTAAATTTTTACACGATACATTAATCATGCTATTATTTTTCTTTTTGAATAATTTTCAATACAGATTCCAAGAAATCAATTTTATAATTAATATTTCAATTAAAAATATTTCTTCATTTTTTTTGAGGTGAATAGATCGATGAAATTATTTTATGTGGTTTTCATACCATTTTTGGCTACCATCCCTTCTCAATACCATATAATTTCACATGACTATTATCATGACACAGTACATACATATTTCATTAAATTTTGTTCCTAAACGGGGGTGGTGTTAATCCATAATCTATTATATCTCTTACTCCCTCTCTACCGTCTCTTTTGCTGTTTGGTGGTCAATATTGAAATGAACCACCATCCATATACATTTCGACCTATATTTTGGATACATTATAGAAATATTTTCATCGACAAAAATATATTATTCTATTTTAGTTTAAATATGTTGGGAATGAGTACACTTCTAGGATTTGTTTTTGTAAGGGTTCTGGTAATGTAAGGTTTTGGAATCTCATAATATTGGATGAATAAGTAGTGGGTCGAGGGATATATAATAGATATGAAACAATGATGTTAGATCTCAGGGGTGGATAGGAAGATAGAATTAAATGGTGGGGATTTATCTCTATTTTATAGTATGAAATATTTTACAGTGGTTGGAAATATTGGTTTCCCAATGATGATAGATCGACATTGGGATCAGAAGATTCTCCACAAAAAACATGGTGTGCTGAGTGGAGTAGCCTCACAGCATGTGTCTCAAAATAATATCCAACTCAATCCTGATCAGATATAGTTAATGTGGTATTGAATTACCTTACATTTAATCCCACAACATCCCTTGGATCAGGATATATAGGTTAGTTAAACACACTAATCTAATAATAACTATGGGTATATAGCCTAGATGATCAAATTGATTATTTCCCTAGGATTCATGATATATTGGAAGTGTATGAATAAAATTTAGTCTATGACTAAACCAAAATTACTTTATGAAAAAGACACACAAGTACTTTCATTCATTTTTATGTTTCACCAAAATAGATGACTACCTAATTCATGGATATAATTCAATTTATTTTTTGTGAAATGTGGTGGAACATGGGGAACACCACCTGGTAGAGTACCCCTAATTTTATATGTTTAAAAAAAATGGTATATTAATTTTACAGGTGACTTTAACCTTCTAAAAATTTTCTCACATAAAAGTCTACATTTTTATCGTTTCCTCTATTACATGCCATTTGGTTCTATTTTTGGTAGTTTTTGTATTTTATCTCTTTTAGGATGATGGATATGCTAATATGAGATGACCAACATTGAATCAACCCTATATATATGGATAAAATTGTTTAAATCACAAATTAGGGCTACCACCACACACATTATAGAGGTCAACAGTACTTACATAACTAACGGTGTGGGTCATCTACCCTTGTAATGGTGAAATAAACTCTTTTATTCCTCTTTTAAATATTATGGCATGTTTCCCCAATAAAATTGATTGGTTATGAACTCCATTACCACCTCTCCAGTTTGGGGATAGATTCATATTTAAAGGAATTCTATATTTCCCCATTCTATATGCTCTTATAATATTCCATGAATCAGATACATGGTTTATTTATTCCCTTATCTACAACATTTAAAATAGAACTTTTTGGGTTACACACTTCTAATCGAAATAGTTTTCATTATTATAATAGTCTAGGTAGTTTAAATATACTGGGTATTGTGTGTCAATAAATTAGTCATGCTTCCTATAGAATATAATATTAATATATCTAATATAAAACTTATGGAATTCACTACTTCAAAGATTTTCTAAATTCTTTATGTGGATCAAGAGCATCTATAAATTTTACATGTATTTTGAGTTGAAATTTCTAGAAATCCTCTCTTTTTTTCATTCAGGGAATTATATTTTTTTTGTTAATATACACCTATACACGGGTGTTCTGTACACATGTATCTTGTTATATGTAAAAGGTATATTATTCAGTTCATATCATAAAGAGATAGAGGGGGTAGAATTAAATTGATATTCCATGTCCCTAACAAATCGATCTGTTTAAAAATATTATATAATTTATTGGAAACAATATAAGGAAACAAAATATTGTTTTTAAAATATCAATTTAAAATATTGAGTCACATACATACCATGTATGATTATTGATTATAATTTTACAGTGTATGGAAAACACTTAACATAAAATAACACATCTTTATCATTAGAGTGTTATTTTTTATATTATAATAATATTTACTTATTCAATTACAAGAAATCAACATATCCATATGAACTTTCAACACATGAAACCAATCTAATAATATCTCACATAATATCAATCATTATAGCATGGATTTTTGGAAATATAATTATTGGTGAGCAGTGATGCTTAGTAATTATAAACATGGTAGAAATGAATTAATGACTATACGTATATATTAGATAATGATAAGGGTATAGGGAATTATTATAAAATTAGAATATTATAGAAAATCCAAAAATAATCATTAATCAAGTGTCAAGTTATAAGTATGTATCATTATAAAATAAAAAATTCATAATAGTGTAGTTTCATTAGTAATCCATAAGGTTTCATGATAACATAATATAATCATATGAAAAAAGTTTTTAGGGTATAAAAATGGATAGAAAATAATTTACATAGTCAAATATCACATCAAAGACTATCATAGTATAATGAGACAAATGGTGGATTTGGTTTACTCCCCATTAAATCATTTCCCCCACAGAATACTCACTACCAATACTATAATGGTATATATATTCCTTTAAAAAAATTGTTTTAATTTCTATTTGAGTAAAAATTATCCCATAACATATCAATAATAACTAAATGTATTGAAGTGAAATATACTTCCTTGAACACCAATAATAACACCCAATAATTATTAGTGGTTAAAAGGCACATTTTTGCTACCCATTTCAATAATATTTGAATTACTTCATGGTAAAATCCATGATTATAAATCCATGTTTTGAGATTTTTTACACAGATTACATATTATGATGAATGACCACATGGGAAATTTCATCATGTCTGTATATGTTTGGATAAAACCAAATGAATAAATATTTTTAGTCTTATGGGGGATGTCATTATTTTGGAGACCCATTCAGAAATGTGGATTATCCTCAATTACGGGACAACACGTTTCTGTGTTGAATCTAGTGTTTTCATGAGGCTTATTTTTATTTTGGAATCAGAGGTGGAACCAATCAAAAAGTGCTAAGGTATTGGCTGGGATGAGATATAGGATCGACAAAGAGGAAATGTTTCACTAAATATAGGGTGATTTAATGATCAATGAATACTAAAGTGTTAAAATGAATGATGTTATTATTCTAATAAAAAAGATTCCTGATTCTTTTTGGGAGCCTACATAATTTGAACTCCACATTTAAAGTGGTTTATAATAGATTAGTTTTTAGGATGTGTGACCGATAAGGATATTTCCTAGTGAAAATGAAATTGAGTTCAAAACACACTGAATGATAATTTTACAGCTTGTGAGAATATCCATTAGTATAATAACATGTTTTTGAACATGGGTGGGCCTCAAGGACGGGAAAATATCTATCTACTGGCCAACTGGAGTGACCGTGGGGACCATTTCCTACACCTTTTTTATAATTAAATACATAAATATGTCTTCCTCATTATCATAATTTTTTTTTCAATTTTTAATATTATGATGTGGGAAAGATAATAATGTTTCATAATTATTTCAACAAAAAATATTTAACAAGTTGAAATAATTGTTTTCTAATAAAATGTTCTAATATCATCATCATTGTATGAAATCTATAGAAAGGAATTGCATGTTATATTATGAAAATATCACCAATGAATCAAAATAATCCTTAAATGATATTGAAATGGATGAAAATTAAATTTAAATGTAAATTTGAGCATTTAATTTAAAATAATGATATTATCATTTTCTTTAGGTATCTATAAAATATTAAAATATCATATAATAATAAGATAAATAATATCAAATAATATGACCAGATAAACTATTAAATTAATATAAAATAAATTAATGGTCATTAAAAGGGTAAAAATAATTCATTCCATATATGTTATAAGAGAACATGCATTCCAAACTTTTATAAAATTTAAATAGGGAGTCACCATTAAAATAAATGAAATCATTATTTGTAACCATTTTTATAGAAATAAAAATGGTGTTAAAATAATCTCTCTCAAGTAGTTAAGTATTGAAAAATACTTTCCTAACAAATTATAAATAATGTTTTCTTAGAGGAGAAATATTTATGGATTATATTAATGAAATATGGTTTGATATTCTTGAAATGATTTTATATCTCATTTAATTTATATAATACATGAAAATGGTAAAAATAAATGAATTTTATAGGAATAAATAGTGTATAACAAATTTTTTTTGGGGTCTGAAAAAAATGGTTCTATAATTTTATTCATAAAAAAATTAACATACACAATACCAAAATGAAACAAGATTGTAATAGAAGACCATACAAAATTGGTAACATTTGAATAATAACACATTGAATGAAATAACATAAATTGAAACATTATAGCATAAATATTAAGAGATTAATGATATATTATATCCAAGGGGAATTTTACACACTATAAAAATTCAAAGAGGCACATAAAATGGACCATTTTTCAATAGAAACATATTGATAAAAAAGAACACTTACTTATTTGGTAATCATTGAATAGAAACCCAATAAAATATAATATTATTTTTAATTGTAATTTCCAATTATTTATGTTAATATATATATATATATATATATATTTACTAATTTCATTGAATTATATATCCCAAACAATAGAAACAAGTGGTGAATGTGGATTTTCTCTCAGTCAAAAAATTGTGTGCCAAGAAAACCATGCCTTTGGCCCCTGATTTCATCACACATGATTTTAACCACATATAAAATATATTTAAATTTATTAAAAATATATATTAAAACCATATTATACCCTGTTATAAGTGAAATTATTCAATTATAATTTAATATTAAATCATTATTAACAATTCTTTTATAATATCATCATCTGGGTGTGCATTGTTATATTTTATAAATGACATTTGGTTTGGTGGATTTGGATTTTGTATCTTGTTCATGATTTCATAATATCAAAATTGAAAATCCTTTCGTAATCATCATATATATTCATTAAAAATAATTGTATATCCAAATTTATATGGTGGTTATGAGAATTGAATTACGTCATCTCTTGGAGGGTGTAGTCTATATGAACTATTTGTAGACGTTTTCACAATTTGATGGATGGAAAAAAAGAATGGTTTTTAATAATTATATATTAGAGAATAATAATTATATTAAATATGACACATTAATTAAGTAAATAAATAATTATATCAGCCTATATATTGTGGAAATATAACATAATCCCACTGGTTCGTGAAGATGTTGGACTACACGTACAAATGAGTGATCTTATCATAAACCAATGAATAGAATATTAAGGTATTAGAAAATATTTTATCTTTATAGTATCATAATAATGTCTTAAAAAAGATATATAATCATTAATTTCATTTCTGTAACAATCCAAGATAGGTGGTGATGAAAAGTATAATATGTTGTTCGTGGAGATAGTAGTCTTTACATATGAAGAAAATTCATTATATAATATGGTGGATGATAATTAAATAATGGATATTATATTAAAATAATGACATTTAACTATTATATTTTTATATATTTCACTATGTTAATATGGTTAAATATTATTTGAATGATGTAGATAATGTAATAAAAATTATTTTATTTCGTTAAGATGATCACCTCTTCTTTGTGAAACATCATTTCCATCTCTTCTTAAAGAACCTTAGGATGAACTTTTTATGTGAAAATAAAACCAATAACATGGGTAATTAATTTTATATGATATTTTTATGTGATTAATTTAGCTAAATGACTCATGAATGGCAGTAAGAAATGATAGAAGTTTCGCTATTATTTGTAATGTTTGGAACAATCAATAATTAAATTAAATATTAATTTTTAATATCATTATATCTATTTTAAAATTTATCAATATACCCGTAGATTAAAAGATAAGCATTAAAAAGTTGAAATAAATTCATCCATTAAAAATAGAAAAATTTATGATGTATTTGGTAGTTTACACATAAAATAACACCGTCATTTACTTATTTAACCTTGACCACGGTAACAAAACTTGCATACCCTGAGGGCCATGAATGTATTTTTATGAATTCAATGTATAATGTACTGATAAAAATCATGATTACATCACCATTTTTATATACAGTTTAATTATTATATAAAAATGACATTGTGTTTAAATTTAAATTTTTATGGAGTAAATTTTTATTATAATATATTATATGGTATTTTAAGAATTCCATGCATAGAAAAATGAAAAAAATTATTTCATTTGTGGATATCATTATACAAGTGTATATCTAAAACCATAAAAATTAAAAAATGTTATAATGGGGGGAATTTATTAAATAAAAAAATATAATGGGTAATCATGGATCATTTCAATCTATTATAATTATCACCCCAACAAACAACAATATTGATCATATTAGAATATTAGTAAAAAATTAAGATATTAAAATATTAAAATAAAAATCATTGATATGAATTATTTTTATTGTTGATTTAATTAATGAATATGTATTCCTAGGATTTAATATGTCCATTGAAATAGTACTGTGATCATTGGAATAATAAACTCACCGTTAGAAATTTTAACATTACCACAAAATATATAAATAAAATATACATAATATTTTCCTTGAGTAATTTAAGAAAATATAAATATTATAACTCTATTAAGTTAATATCTAGAAAACACTCAAAGAAAATTTAATATCACTTTTAGTAAATTATATTTTAATTTATTTCCTAAAAATGTTAATTTTTAGGTAAATAATTAAATATAAAAATAATATACAATAATTATTAATAAACGATGATTATTTTAATAAATAGAATTTGTAAAATTTATTAGTGTTACTTTTTGGTATTACAAGGAAAATCATACATATTATGGTGAATAGTAAAAAAATATATCATTACCATTGTAATTTAAATTACATAATTCATGATTAAAAAATGACATAATATGTTGTAGAAATATTACCTTGACTGAAAAAAATATTTTAATTCATTAGTGAATCATTTAAATAAAAAAACTTCCCCCAAACCCAATAATGTTTTTTCCAATTTCTATTGCCTAATTTTTACAATTAAAAAAATAATTTTTCATTTATCAACATTTACATATGATTAAAATAATAAATACCATATATAAAGTGTTTTCCCATATTAAATTTTTTTTATATAATGAAAATATATTTAATAGTGTTCAAATATAAATATTGATATCTTGGTCTTGGATATAAAATTTTATTCAATATTATCATTAAAAATTAACCCTAACTTTTTGAATAAATAATCTTTCAACCTTCCCAAAGAAAACTACTATACCATCAGTAATTAAAATCAATGAAATTCAAAAAAAACTTACAATATCCACCATATAATAATTAGTAACGCTATATATTAAAAAATAGATTCATTAATGGAGTTTATTTCCTTAAACAATAATCAACACCGAAAAGAGTGCAGGAATTCATCTACTTCTCTTCTCATTTTCCACTTCCCTTCCTCTTATTCTCAATTTCATTCAAAAACTATTTTTTATATATAAATTGGATAATATGTTAAAATTATATTATTTATTTTAAAAAATCTGATTATTATTTTGATAATGAATTATATTTCATAATTCTCATTCTTTTTCTTTTGAAAATGTCATGTTTAGGATAGGTAATCCACCTCACTAATTATCACAAAATTTATAGATGATAACAATAAATTATTTAATATATATAGTCAAATCTATTCTACTAAACTTAATATTAACAATATAAAAATAGAAATAAATAAATATCACTAAATAGATGACAATTATTAAATTATAAGGAAACTATGATATCAATTATTTTTCAATTTTATTAATGATTATTAACAAATAATAAACAATTAGTCTTAATTAATCAAAAATGAAAAAATAGAAAATTATTCATATTTTTATTCCATGTTTTAATTAATAAATGTTTCTTATTTAATTGGAAGAAAAGAAAAGAAATAATGTTCGATTCAAGATAGAGGGATTCTTGAACCTAACAAATCATTTTTCAATATATTCTATTTCGCCGTTATTTCAGTGTAGAAATTACTGTAATGTTCTAAAAATTTCCATTAAATATACATTCCCTTTTCCTTATATGGATATATATGTTTATAAAATTTAAAAATGATTAGTAATCCAATTACAATGATTTTTCATTAATAATTTATTTTTTGAACCACCTATTTGTCACTTATTGAATTTATTAATCTCTAAATAAAAATGTTTATTTTAAAAAGAAAATATGACCTTCCTTATTAATTTGGGTATCACAATAGTGAATTTACAATTTATGAATTATGAAACTCGTATGAAACACATTATATTCAGTGGATTTATATCCTGAATATTGCTATTTTAGGTTCCTTTTACAAGTAGAATTCATGAATATGTGAATTTAATGATGTGATAGGAGAACCATGAATTAAAAATCCCTAAAATGCTTTAATTGATGTTCCAAATCTCATGAAATTATTTGTATTATGAATGAAAAAGATTCTGTATTTTTAAAAGATACATTGTTATTATTTATTCACCTACGTTTTCAGTGAACATAATACTTTAATTTTTTATAAATATAAATGGTATTTAACTACTTGGTAATGGTGTTTAATTATTATGAATATTCCACATTCCATACCATTATCAAATGAACCCTCATGATTAGGATTGAGATAATAATGTTATGTTGAGATGATGTTTATTATTCACACCCATATTTAGCTGATTCTGGATCCTTATTCCTCTAATGATATTCCTCCACTTTCTGAGCTTTTAGATAACCCCAATATTTGATTTTTATACTCTAGTGATTATGTGTACTAAGTAAAACTAGAATTCATTTTAGGAAGAAAATGAAGGAGTTTTTAAAATATTTTTTTTATTATGTACTACTAATGTTTGAGAATAATTTTCCCATGATATTAATCTTTTAGATCCTACATTGTATCACTATTATGATTTATTTTTTAAAAAAGAAGAAATTGAAAAAAATGAAAAATATGGTTCAATATTTTGTTTTCGTAGTAGAATTTACATATTTTTGCAATTTATATGACAATAATTTAGGAAAAACAATAAGAATATGTCTCTTTTTAGGTAAACATTATAACTTCTAGAAATATATAAGAGTGTATTGTTTTATAACAATAAGATATATGTCCAGAAAAATCTTGTTGATGTGGCTCTACCACATTAGTAACTATGGTTAATAACCTAGAAAAGGGATTATAGGGTATCAAATTGATCATTACTAGGTGCATATAAAAGAGACACTCATACACACCTATTTTCAATCTCATGGGGGATTTGATTTAGTTAACTATAATCTCTATATAAAAATTTATAAATGATATATAGATAATGTAATTATTTATTTTAATTATTGAAATGATAAAGCAATGTGATCCAAAAAGAATCATCTGAGTTAAAAAAGATAAACATATGTATCACATATTAAATAAAATTAGAAATTATTATAACATTATTACAATTCATTAATTTATGTTATTCATGGGTTTTTTATAAATATTTTAAATACCAATATCATGGGAACCATGATATGAGAACACAATGAACATTGTGAGGGAAAATAAAACAATTTTCCAAAAAATAGTCTAAATGACATTTGAGGAGGAGTTAAAAACATCATGGCGATTCTCACCAAGCTATTTTAAGTAGAGAATAATACCCAAAACTATATGGAACTACCACCTTCACTGAAGAAGGAGTAACAAGACATAATTCCATTATGTTGGAATGAAAACTAACCATTAGTGCATCTTCTAATCGGCATGACATGGAATCATGGTATATCTTAATGGGAATATATTTTATAATCTCAATTATTATAATAACTATAATATTTCATTTATTAAAATTAATTTATATGGAGAGGCTCAAGAATTATATATATTGATAAAAAATAATAAAAAACATGATGAAAATTATGAAATGGACTATAAATTCAGTAAAATTATATATTACAACAAATACTTATATAAAAATCTTCAAAAAAAATAATATTATAAATTCCACTTGATTAAGAAGAAGGTGTGATAATTTTTCATGGATTGGGGGGGAAACTGACATCCCATGCAAGAAAATTCCGCATGTTTTTATCAATAATTATAAAAAAATTAGTTAGATTCATTAATGGTTTATAACCATCTTGTTAGAAAGATTTATTTATATAATTCATTGTTATATATGGATTAGTAGTCAGATGTTCTCTCAAAATAGACATACAGGTCAGATATTGGTCCGAGGGATACATTTATAATAATATAATAATTTCCATTAATGAATTTGGATTAAATGAAAAATTATGAAGGAAGATCCAATAATTATCAAGTTAGAGATGTTGGAAGATGCATCACCAAGATTCCCTTAATAGAATCGAGATATTACTTCTCTGTGTGAGAGAATCCAACCAAATCCGGAATTTCTACAAGACATAACAAAGATGAATAATGTGTTGGAGGAAATAAAGGACCCAAAAAATTCACAAACAATGGTATAGTGCCTCAACTATTTGTATAAGGGGATACATTAAAGCCAACACACAAAATTGAGATCCTTTGAGAGAAATCTGTATCTAAAACCACAAAATCCATAAGAAAAAGGGTAATCATTTTCTATCCCTAACACTAACGTTGATTATGAAAACGAATTCATACAATTTACAAAATCTATTCACTCATGATAGAAAAAAAATTTATTGGAATATTTATCTTCACATTTAATTATATCCGGATAATTTTATATAACTATTTAATGAATTACCTAATTCCTAGATTAATAGATTTCAATAAAAACCCTTTGTGTTGCGATAAATGAATCCCATGTGTTATAATATTCTCAAATAAGTGTCTATGGGAACATTATTCTAGTTAATATATTAATCTTTCCCATGGTTAAATTTTACACTTTACAATGACAAGAGTGTCTTTCAGTATACAGATATCACATAAACTATCATCAAATGAAATATCATTCATTAATTCATTCCATCACATAAAACTAGATAAATGAATTCTCTATGGAGAATATCCTTTTGTAAATCCCTTAATGGAATGGGTATTTATAACCAATTATAAATAATAACTTTACCAATGATTTAGTCAAAGGAATGTGTAAACCATGAGTAAATTCTTGTTTAATGGGTAAATACTGATGGATTTTCCCATGAGATACCTAACATTTCCCCAAATCAATAGGTATATTTTTTAATAGATCTAATACTTGGAGTTACTCTAATCATAAAATTCCACAATAAGGTGACATAGATTGAATAATAAGAGTTAAAGAATAAGCTGAAAGTGTATTTAGGCAAAGGATTCATATGCCCTGTTGAATCTCCATGGGTTTCATTAATTCTATTTTTCAGGAAAAATTATGGATCAGTGTGGTTGTTTATCCATTATTAAAATCACAACATGATCACTATAAGGAAAATTTATCACATTATAACATTTCATGGCTTGTTTGATCAAATAAAAGTACCTCGATTCAACTCAATGGTGGATTGTAATTTTAGGATATTATCAATAGAATTTTTTGACAGAGGAAATTCAGAATGAAACATTCCCTACAGGCTATGAACACTATGATTTCATAGTGATTCACATTTTTTATTCTAATTCCAATGCAATATTATGGTATTTTATTAACAATGACATATTTTTTATAATATTTATTGATGATATTCTAATTTCCACAAATTAAAAGGAGGAACATAAATGGAATCCGAGGAATTTTTTTTTGAAATATTATGAAAGGGTAAATTGAAGGCTATGTTAAGAAAGTGTGACTTCTGGATGCATCATGTCAGATTAATTAGCCATTTTACCACAAAAAATGTAATTTCAATATACCCTTGAATGACAATGTCAGTTGGTTAATGAACTATTCCCCCAACTATCACAAAATTCTATTATTTAATTACCAAATATGTGTACCAAAAGAAATTATGTGAGAAAGTTGTCAATAATTTCTATCCATCTTGCTTTGATAACATGTAAGGGGGGAAAATATGTCTACATAAAATTATATGATAAATTCCGTAGGAAACTAATAAGAGTTCAATCAATGCTAATTTAAGTAAACAACAATAAAATTGAAATGGTTTCGGGGTATTCATGTTTTTAAGGAATATATTGGGTTTTCTGATTATAGGAATGATAAATTGATATCTTATACCTGAAAAATGTTAATGATCTATAAGAAAACTATCCAACACATGATCTAGAGTTTTTAACTATGATATTTACAAAGAATATTAGGCAACACCCCCTATCTGTGGGTATTTTTTACATTTATATAGATCACAGTATTCTCAAGTATGTATTCAAATAAAAATTTATGTACTTTTAAAAAATATTATCTTTATATTCAAGGAAGATATTTTATTTCTCTATTAACTATCACCCTAAAAATGATAAAATTGTAGGTGACCCGCACAGTTGAAATGAAACTGTTACACTGCTTATTATAATGATTGGGAATGAATAGGTCATCATTGATATGTAAATGATTGGACATAAAATGATGACATGAAGAAATAAATACATCTTTTACAAAATATTATCACAACAATATTTCCTATATAAGATCAAGGGATAAAATGGATGATTTGGAGATTCTAAATAGGATGTACGTAGTTTATGAATGTATGATTCATGAATTCTAAATTTATTAAGATAGTGTAATGTTTTTTGGAACTAGAATATTTGTGTCTACATTAAATAATATATAAATATTTAACTACTTGTTAAAGTACATAGATCATATTTATCCACCAATCACGTATTTATGATAAATTATTGTAATGTTTGAGAGAAATTATTGTAATATAACATTATGAAGGAGGACAATGAGTACACCAAAAGGATATTTATATGTCTAAAAATTAAATTAGAGTGACCATGTCTAGGTGGATGATGCATTAATTTCTTTTACCAACTTTTAAAAGAGGGAACCATAAACATTATTTTGGTTGTACTGATCCTATCCAATGTGAGAAATGTGATATGGGTTATGGGGGATTAATTCCCCAATACTACCAACATCATTGAATTAATTGATGATTTATATATTTAAAAAAACTATGATATTCATAAAAGACATGGTGAGGCTATATAGGAAACTACGTTTGATAATATCTATGTAAGATCCAAGGCTAACAACTAGTTTTAGATATATATTCAATATTCTCTAAATATTGAATTAAATTTAAATATATTATATCACACCTACAATGATTTCAAATCTAGGAGTTCCTTTTATAAATTATAGGATATGTTAAAAGCCAACGTAATTTAATTTTATTGTGTATTGTATCAACATCCCTAGTTATTTGGGTCCTCATACAATAATATCCTTAACTAGAGCACTCAAATAAATATCTAGGATACTCTATATGAGAAGAACATTCGAACTCCAACTTTTTGGGACAATGTTTTTAAGTGAAACCTATATGGACCTGATCATGAGTAACATATGAAAGATATAGTTCAATCAATATAGATGCATATATAATATTCCTAGATTTCTTATGATAGATATTCTAAAAATCATCTAATGAGAAAAGAGATTGATTTTGGAAAAAAATTCCTTTAATTATCTCAATGGGTGATATTCAAACAGTTTGTAAAGAAGGAGATTCCTAACCACATGTAAATTGGTCCCTTTCTGATCATCGGTCGCATTAGACAAGTCTCTTATATGTAAGAACTTAAACAATAAAGGGATCAAGTTAAATATGTATTCCAAGTATATTTCATGTGGAAGTACATACCTTATTTGACTAATTTATTGAATCCATATGTTTAATGACATGGGAAGACCTCTATTATGAGGATAATTTGGTCATGATATTTGACAATAGATATAATTTTATACTTATAAGGAATAGTAAACCTATAAAAATAATATGTTAGAATCATAAATATTAAGAGGTGGCATGGTAGTTTGAGGAAAAATTGAATCCAATGTACTCAAATGAATTCTAACCATGAATGTGAGTTAAAATTTCAGTGACGACATTTCACAATGGGGATGAATTAAAAAAAAAGAGTTTATATTTCATATTTTATTCATGGATAAAGTTTTAATATAATATTATATATATAAAAATAAAAAAGCATATAGAGTTACAAAAAACATAATATTTACTAAAATATGATTATAACATTAGACAAAAACTAAAAACATGAACTTTCAAAATATCTAAATTTCAAAAAACTATTGAAAATTATAACGTGAAAGCATTGATCATTAAAATATTCTAGAATTATTACCCCATTGAAAAAAAACTATTACAAATAATTAGAATATTAGTAGAACCATCAACACTATATAAAAGGAATAAATAGTTCATATGACGAATTTTTGTCAATGATGAAATAAAGAATAAATATGTATTTATAGATTTTAATATGACCATTAAAATAATAATGTGGCTGTTGGAATAGTAATATGACAACTATGAATATTAATTTAACCTCAAAATAATAAAATTTAATCAACATAATTTTTATCATTAGTAATTTGTGAATATAGTAATAATATTGTTCCAAAAAATAATTATAATGATTAAAAACACAATGAAAATATTATAATTTTTTTAACAAATTATATTTTAATGTACTTCCTAAACATCATAATATTTTATATTAGAAATTAAAATTATTTATTTTGTAAAATTCTTTGTTTAAAATAAATTTCATATTTATTATAATCTCATCGATTTTCTCTAAGGGGGACTTGTTTATCAATTTTTTGATATATATCTATTTTAGGTGAATAGTGGAAATAACGTTATTAACAACTGGTGTAATGTAGCTAACATCAGTCATGATATAAAAATGAAATAATTAGTTCTATAAATTTTGGACTTATCAATAACATTATTAATTTCCTAAATGGTATAATTAATATAATAAAAAATTTCCTAACATAAAAATAATGTTCTAAAGTACAAAGTCTAAAATATTCCATAAAATTGTTATTTTATTATTTTTATATGTTTCCTTTTGAGAAAACTAATATGTTCTATTTATTTTATTATATAAATTCAAAAAATATAGTTATATAGTGAAAAGATATTTCGTAATGTCAAAAAAATTAATATTGGGATGTTTAGGTTGGTTATAATATATTATTAAATTTTATGACTCCAAATGATCCCAAAAATCAATTGAAAACAACCACTGATCCAATACATGTAATACCACACCTCTTGTAAAACCTTGAATTTTTTTTAAATTATTATTTTTTGAATTAATTTAATTGTTTTTGATATTTTTTATTTCGTGCCACACTGAAAATAGTAAATTTCATATTAAAGGACTATATTTGGCATATTTTTAGTATAAACAATATAAAGGTTAACTTTATATACTATAAATACTGAGGTAATCTAGTGTTGCACACAACAAAGACTATCCTCGAAGACTTGGAACACCCGTATGACCGAGTGTTATTGAAAAATAATATATTATTAATGAAAATATATATATAATAGTATATAACATAGTTGTTAAATATTATTTTATTAAAATTATTAACCAAATTATTAATATGTATGGTTTTCCAAAATATGAAATAATTAATTAGTTAAAAATTATTTAGAAATGAATATATAAACCAAATTGATTATAATGGGAGCATTCTTATAAAAAATTATTATTATGCTCATCAAGTTGATTTAATTATGATAAATTAAATTAATTAGTAAGTAATATTAATGAAATATATGTGTTATATATTAATTTATATATTTTTTATATCCATCCATTACATTTTATAACCGTAAGATATGAATAAAACCAATTTTATACATAAAACCCTATATTTTTATTTAGGTAGGTTTATAACCTTTTAATGGAGAAAATTTTGTAAATCTAATTTTTTGATATTTTATAGATTTAATATGTCAAAATAATATTTTTCATCAAAAGAAAAACATAAATACTAGGTTAATGTAAATTTTTTAATTTTCTATAAGGTTTCATTTTTTATTAAATTGTTTAAAATACTTGGTTGTAATTGAAATTATTTTTTTCATATTGTGTATTTCTAATGAAATTTTTTATTTTAAATTGGATTCAAGGTTTATTTAGGTAATATTTTTATCAATATATCCAATTTAGTTCGATAAAAAAATTTCATATTGAAATTGGCTATAAAAACAAAAATAGACATTGGAACGTTTTTTCTTTAAAACTCTCCATTGTCGACCCGATTATGAGATTATATTTTAATAAATTTCTGCAACATCCATATTTTTATTTTAGAAAAATGTATTCCAAATTTTGAATTGGAATAATATATAATTTATAATAACATATTTGGTTTTTGACCAAATATATTTGTGAAGTAATTAAATTTAATTAAAACAATTAATATTAAATTAAGCATAATAAGGGACTAAACCATAACATTAATGCCCCAAAATGACCTACACACTTGTCCTAAATACCATTTATGGATATATATTGATCCTATACTCTCTTGAATCGTATTTTAACCTTTATTTAAACACTTCCAACAAACAAATATGGGTGGGGTTTCATTCCTTAAAAATAATACAAGAATGACACTCCTCCATTATAAAAGATTTCCTCTCCTCCCACTAACTCACACCTATCAAGACATGTTGTATCAACCGAAACCCTGAAAATTTACCTACCCAGAATCCCTACCTTTCTTCTTGAATCCTACTTTATTATGGAATCCTTCCAAGGAAACACATTGGTGCAGACCAAAAGGAGTTAACCGATTAAGAGGTAACACCCACCCTAAAAATCCTTTTTTATATTCCTTATCTGCTACGTAAAATATTATTATTACATGATAATATGAAAAAAATACCCTCAATATACCTGGATGATGATATGTTATGGGATTTACCTACACTTACATGGAATTCCATCTAATGGGTAATGAACATAATGTTTATTTGTTGGCAGACCACTGCCTCTCTAAACGATGATTATTCAATTTTCCATTAACGCCTCTCGTGGAGGCCATTATTATTTTCACTCTGTTTATATATATTATATATAATAATAAATATTATTTTAATATTATATAATTATTTAAAAAAACATATATATTTATACTTTCCATTTTGTGTTAATATGACAATTTCATTTTAAGAAGTGCAGACTACCACACCCTCAATGTGATGTGATACATTCCTACACTATAGAGAATGTATTAGGGATCATTGTACTGAATACATATGATATATATACTAAAATAAATCTACTATAATAAATATATATATACATATATATACATATATATTCCTTTTAGTTTATTTCCTTCAACAAGATAATTAAACAAAAATAATATTCCTGCATACGTGCGGCTTGTCGTCTCCATGAAAGGTGTATTGTGTTTCATAATTATATATTATATAGAATATTATAATAAAAATATACTAGTAATAAATGTTATTTCTATTATTTTTACATTCTTTAATCATGATATTATTATAAGGAAAAATGTTATAACAATTTATGACTCATGCGAAGAACAAAGAAAATATTATCTAAGGTGAATCCTTAACTATGATTGTTAACAAGAAGGTAATATAAGGAATTAATCAACCCATATATCATATAATATATAAAAATATGCTTCCAAAAAATATCTATAATAAAATTATATTTATTACATAGATAGTTTGAATGAGTACGATGAGATTCATGATACATGGTAAGGGGATTTCATCTCACTCTTTTGTTTCGGTGAGATAAATGTTATGTTATCCAATCATTCATTTTATGTTGTGTATGTACTATAGATGATAGTATTAAATGATTATTATACATAAATTTATAGTTATTTATATATCAAATGAATTATCTCTATTACATGTGGTTTAAGATTCAAAATTTTCCAAATAGATAAAAATGTTTTCTCTCAATTTACATTCTTTGAGACTCGTGTTCTGTTACGCACCTAAACTCTTTTTCAAAGATTATATTATTCAATTTTACACGCTATTACCATAATTCACTAATTTGCATGATCTTTTGGGATTAATTTCATTTCCATTTCCTACATGAAGAGTATGACCCCAGGTAATCAAGTGGTAAGAGTTTTCTAAAACAATGTCTTCATTTTTCATGATTGTTAATGCTTATACGTCTTTGATTAAATATTATGATCCATATCTCATGGATACTAATGTTTTATATTCATATCTATTTTCTCATGTTATCCTCATGTATTATTATAATTTTCCACTCTTTGTTGGTTAAGGTAATGTTTTTATATAAACGTTTACCATCTCTCTCTTCATTCAGATATCTGTTTTACTCAAAAAACATGTTTTAAAAATATTTCAAAAGAACTTTGAAGATAATTTTCAATCATTCCTTGTAATTTTTAGATGTATTTATCAAATAAATTATTTTTCAAATGGTTTTTATGATTCTTTTATATGTTTTCATGGAAAATGGTTTTCAAAATGTTTTCAATATCGCCTAATATGCTATCAAATAAAAACATTTCCTAACATGTTTTCCAGATTTCATTATAATATTTTATGTTTTTCTTCAAGAAAAGGTTTTTCTAATAGATTTTATGTTTTAATGCGAATTTTTCAACTAATAAAGGAAATTTAATTCAATAAATGTTTTTACAGAGATCTTTTGAAATTATTTTCCATCTAAGATGAAATATGTTGTTGATACTCATACATCTCTTGGAAATTATATAAATGTTTAATTCATATTCATTCTATGAATGGTTTATGTAATGGTAATTATGGAAAAAAATTATCTATAATGGGTTATATTTTCATGAAATCCATTTTTATTCCACAGGTTTTGGTTTTGATGAAATTATTATGAAATGTGTATCTTTTTCAAAAGTTTATGATATGATTACATTTTTATGACACTCATTTCATTTCATGGTTTATGATATGATTGTTTATGATATTGTTGCACGAGTATGTATGATTTCATTATGAGATGGGTGGGACCTATACCTTCATCCAATGAATTGGGGAATGATTTATATCCCATGAGATAGAATAATATGGTGTTTGGAGTGAACTTTAACAACTACGAAGTTCATGGGAGTAAACCATGACTACCAAGATGGCATGAGGAGTGAGCTCATGCTACTAAGATGACCATGCGAGTGAACCATGAATACCAAGATAGTATGATTAGTGATCCCATGCTTCTAATATGGCCATGGGATAGAACCGTTACTACCGAGATTGTATGTGGGGAGAACCTGTAATACTAACATAGTCTTGCTTTCAATAACTTCAATACTAAGGAAATCATATTATATATTCTTATGTGTTTTCAAAAATTCCTTGTTTTATTTATATGTTCTCCATTCTAGGATTATTTTCTTTATTTTCTTTTCATTAATGTCTTATGAACTTCCATGATTTATTCCATTACTGATGCATATGATCTTTGAAATGCAGGGTATAATATTCTATTTTTATGATCATGTTCTCATACCCTTATGTTGATGATTGTGTTTATATTTGTCTCTTGTTTACCGTTACAGAGCATTTGAGCTCACCCCATGTAACGTTTCCTACCCCAAGTTATGAAGAAATGTATTTTGTTTGATTTGTATCAAAATGGTGCTAGTCAAGAAGTAACTAGTGGGAGATAAAGTATCTCAATAAAGTATTTGTGTTTATGTTTCCATGTTTCTAAAGGAACTATACTAATACGGTCATTGGGAATCTAGTTGTCTAATGTCTTAAGTATTTTTCAAATGTTATATAATGTTTTTTCTGTCAAGACTGGGTCTTTATAGTTAGTATCAAAGTGAAGGATTGGATAAAAATTGGAATGTAGGATGAAAAAACTTTTGTGAGGTACCTATGTACATTTCTAATGATATCTCAAGGTATGTATCAAAGGATAATTATAAGGATGATTCATTGTTTTGTAAAATGTCTTGGATTTTGGTGAAGGATAGTGTGAGTGGTTTCATAGAAAGAAATAAATATCTGGATACTACAAGTTGGTGTGGATCTGAAAAAGAAGTTCCTAGGAGAAAAAACTATGATATGATGTTTCTAGCCTTACTCGGGGCAATCTGGTTCACAACAACATACATTGCTAGACACCTGGTTTGAAACTCCCATGTGATATTCTTTGGAACTTTACAAACTCTTCTGAAACCATAATAAAGGATTCGAATAGATGATTCAAATGAATTACCTAGGATAAACAAATGGTTCCATAGATTAATTATGGTATCATAAGTTAGACATTTCATAAGTGACATTTCATTATTATTAGATTCCTTGTAATGTAAATCATTTCGTACTCAATGATTATTGGTTTTAGAAAATGGAGGGAACTTGAAGGAACTGGATTAACATTTAATATGATAGAAAATATGATGATGAAAAGTAAAATGGGATAATCAGTAGAGTAAAGGGTATTATGATCTTATCTAATTAGTTATCTTGGAACATGATCAATAACATGTACCTATACCATCTTTTAGACTCACCAAGGTAGAGAAATAAGGATTTTACTGAAAATTCAGGTGATGGTGAACATAGAGGAAAGAGTATTCAATCTCCTTTATCTCATGAATGTTGAAACAATCACTAAAGTGAATGATTTATTGGAAAGAGAGGGTGTTTCAACAGAGGGAAATAAGGACACAATAGAATGTAACTACAATGGAAAAATGAAGAGTTTGGTTAATGAAATGGATGAGAATATTTTCCTCCCAAATCCATCATCAAATGGTATTTGTTTTATGTTTAGAAGATATGTTCATTATGGAAATCGATGTCCTTAGTGGAATTATCTTGAATTGAATTAGTAAGTTGGTAAGATTAATGGTTATATTTCTTACGATAATAAGACAATAGTTGAAATGTGAAAGGAAATAGGTATTGTGTGATAAGATTAGGTGACATTGTTAATGGAATATAGATGAACATGAATAATAAATGTTTTTAGGTATTTGGATTCAAAATTTATGGTGAAATATACAGGTATTATTTTTTTATGTTATTTTACTAAGTATTTACAAGTATATGTTTAATGTTTCCGATTGAATGGAAATGTGATTCAATTACAAGGTGAAATTTAGACTAAGGGACAAAAACCCTTATTATGTACCTTATGTTAAGATAATTGTTTTGTATGAATATGTGAGGCATATTACCAAGTAAATTGGAAGGGATTAATTACCTCAGAACTGATAAACGATATTTTGAAAAAGTATTCTATGTGTTAATGGATAATGTTTATAAATTCTTGTATTAATAGAATATATTCTGTAACCTATTTTATAAGGAAGAATACATGTTTTCCCAATGTATTTACTGTAATTCAATTTATTAGCATGTTTCAAGGGAATATGTGAGAAGGGTATTCGCATGTTTAGAATGAGACAGCCAAAAGTTACATAGTGATATATGGGGGTAAATTTCAAGCTAATTTTTTGACTTTCTTTCTAAAAAATTGGATTTCAATATTTTGGAAGGGTTATAAGGTTAACTATTTATGAAAATATTATGTTAAATATTTGATGTTGTTTTTGAGAATAAAGTATTACCTTACCACATGATGATGTTTTCCAATTGGAAAACCTATTATAAACATATGTTTTTTTTTTGATAACTGATGACAATTTCCATGGAAAATTGTGGATCTCATGATCCTTTAGAGATTCAAGAATGAAAAATTGACCTTCATTTTTAGAGAAAGATATGACATAGATCAAGGAACAACAAAGGAAAATGTTTTCTAGAAATCATTCAAGTATATCATTTAATGAAATATATTTTTCTTTAGTAAATACAATCTTGAATCAAAAAATGTGATCCAAGTACCTATGTTTCTGATGAATCATATGGTCCTTTAGTTTATTGCATAATTATGGCTTTATGATTATTAACTTTATCATGAACATGGTTACTATCAGTCTCTATAAGAACATGATTGTTGGATTTCTCTTCCACTTAAATTTTTTAACCTTCCACCTATGTTTTTCAATGTGGAAACCATGTTATGTGTTACGTTGATCAATAGTTATGGTTCAAACATTCCCTTTTTAAGAGAAGTTTTAGTATTCATTTATAATATGTGGGTTTCTATGAATGAAACATTCAATTATTAAACCGTTGATATCCTAGATGAATTTTCATGGAGAGACTCATTTTATGGAGGGTATAATATGTCACCCTGACATTTTTGGAATAATTATTTTTCAAATAAATTTAGTCTTTTTGATATTTTTCATTCTATGGAACACTAAAAATAGTATATTATATATTAATGCACTATGATTGGAAAATGTGTAGTACATGAAATATAAAGGTAATATTTATCTATATGTAACAATGAGTTTAGCTTTCATTACATGCAATAAAGACTTTCCTCGATGGCTTGCAAAACCCGTATGACCGAGTGTTACTAAACAATAATATATAATTAAACGAAAAAAGATGTATAATAATATATATCTTATCCATTAAATTATCATTTATGAATATTATTATCTAAAATGTGTAAATATATAGTTTTAAAAAAATATAAATTGAAATAGTTAGTTAAAAATTATTTAGAAACGATTATAATAATCAAATTGAATAGAAAGGGAGTGTTTTTATTGAAAAATATTTTTATTCTCACCAAGTTGTATTAATTATAAAAAATTAAATTTATTAGTAAGTAATTTTAATTTTATATTTCTTTTATAAATCCATGTAAATATTTTTTATCTTTATCCAATATATTTTATAAGCATAAAATAAGAATAAAACTAATTGAACACATAAAAACAAATATTTCTATTAAAGTAGTTTTTCTACCATTTAATAGAGAACATTTTTTAAATAAAATTTCTAGAGATTTTATATATTTATTTTTTCAAAATGAAATTAATATTTGGAATAGAAACATTAAATTTAGGTTAGGTTATATTTTTGGTAATTTTCTGTAAGGTTTGATTTTTTATTAAATAGTTAAAAATACTGGTTTTTAATTCAAAACTATTTTTTAACTAATTTATTTTTTAGGATAAATTAAATTTTAGATTGATTTAAAAGTATAATTATATAAATAAGTAATCAATTTATCTAATTCAGGTCATTAGAAAAAATTTCACATTGAAATTGGCTAAAAAACATAGCAATCTTTTCAATGTTTTTACATTAAAACCCTACATTATCAACCTAATTAAAAGATTATATTTAATTTAATTTATTCCACTTTAATGTTTGGAATTTTGAGAAATGGATTCCATATTTTTAATTTAATTAATTATAATTTCTAATATGGTTAACCTGGTTTTTTACACAAAGCATTAGTGATTTAATTAAAATTAATAACAACAATTAATGTTTAATTAATCATAATAAGGGACTAAACCATTACAATAACGTCCATAACGACCTACACACTTTTTATAAATCAAGTTTCCTAAAATATTTCAATATTTTCCTCCGTTTTATTTACTTTAAACATTTATTGAATCAATTTATATAAAAAACCATGGGTAGAGTTCATATCCTTTAAAATAATACCAGAGTGCCACTCCTCCTCCATTTGAAAAGACCATATCTCCTCCCACATTATCACACCTCTCAAACCACATGGGATCAACCAAAAATATACCTAGGTATCTCCCTATATTCCCTAAATTCATCATTGAGTCTTCTGTTGTTCATAATTCCTTCCAAGGAAACCATTTTCTACAAACCAAAAGGACTTACCTGATTAAGAGGTATCACCCTCTCTTAAACTCCTTTTTTTATTTGCATTCTCCTATCCCTAAAATATTATTATTTTGTTATAATATAAAAAACTAGTGTACTAAATATTATTGGATTTTTTATGTTAATATTTTGACCTTCACTTACACACATATCATTCAAATGGGCACTGAACATACAATTTACGTGTAAGCAGACTACCCACCTCTATAATGATGAATGTTCAATTTTCCATTACCTAATATCATGTTGTCTATTCCGATGTAAAATATATTTATATATATTATATATAATATTTATTATTTATTTAATATTATTTAATTCTTTTATAAACAAAAAACATTTTATTTTCTATTTTTTGTAAACATTATAATTTAGTTTGAGGAAGTGATGACTACTGCCCCTTCATAGCCATATGATTCATTCATACACTTCATGGAATGTATTATTTTTGGATGCACTGAATATACATGATATATAAAATTTAATCATGTTAATTTAATATTGATATATATATACATATATATGTATTTTACTTTATTTCTTTCAACACCACAATTAAACGGAAATAACATTCATGCATAAATACAGCTTGTCGTCCTTATGAATGGTGTATTATATTTCATACATCTATATTATAGGACTTATTATAATAAAAATATACTATATATAAATGATATTTTAAAAAAGGGCATTTTTGTGTCATGATATCAGTATAAGGACCAACAATATAACAAATTAACACCAATGTAATGAACAAAGCGAATAATATCTAAGGTGAAAACATAACATATGATTGTTAAAAAATGGTTAATATAAGATAGTAATCAAACAATATATGGTATAATATATTATAATATGTATCTATAAAATATTTATAATAATTTTTTATTTATTTTACTGTTTTTCTGAATGAGTATGATAAGAGTCAAGACACAAGGTAATGGGATTTCACTTCACGTTTTGTTTCTTTAAGATAAATGATATGTACACCACTATTTTCATTCTGCGTGGTGTATGTAGTTCCCATGAAATTATTAAATTATTATTATACATAAATTTAAGGGTGTTTGTATATCCATTTTAATATCTTTCTTTGATGGGTTTTACGTTTCAAAAGTTACTTAATTGGTAAAAAATGGATTGTATCAATTTGACTTCTTTGAGACTCATGTTTTGTTATACACCTAAACTCTTTTTAAAGAAGTATATAATTAAATTTTAAATTTCATATCGTGAGTCTAATTATTTTTATGGTATTTTATGTTTTGATTAATTTCATTTTCTTACCTGAAGAGTATGAAACCATGTAACCAAGGTGTGAGAGTTTATTGAAACAATCTAGTCATTTTTTAAAATTTAAACTCACAAAAAAACATATAATATTTTTATTAAACCTCATTTAAGGAAAAAGTGGAAACCATCCATGTTAAAAAAACATGTAATAAACCAACATAATAAGTAATAATATACTCCTTGAACTTTAGTTAAGTCTTTTTGAATCCTTACCTCTATAGAGACTCCATTTTAGATCGTTGGCATTTGAATTTGGATTTTCTTGGTGATGTTCTTTGATATTATCAGCCACCTTGTACGAAGTTTGCATAAACTAATCCAAAAAGATATTATTTTTGTAGTTGCTCAGATTCTTTTATGTTGTGTTGGCCTCTAACTCCTGCTCTAAGGTATCTTTAAATAAAATGAAAATATGATCCCTATAATCACACTATACTAGTTCATTTCTATTCCCGGAGACATCTATCCCAACAATCTCAAACTTTGTATGCACCTGATAAGTAACTAATGATTTTCCTACTTGATATTGTTTCTCATTGTGAGTCCCTATCTTCACATGCTCTCCAGGGCCATTCTTCATTATCTTGAGTTTTTTTCCCTATATGCTAAATATTGTTACTAAATATGTGTATTTGATGAAATATTATGATTCATATCTCATGAATATTTATGATTTTCAGTGTCCTCTGTTTGATCAAGATATCATGATGTATTAATACCACTTTTACACTCATTAGATCTCATTGTAATGTTTTGACATAAAGTTTGATCGTCTCTCGCTTCATTCAGAAAACTATTTATTCAAAAACCATGTTTTTTGTAATGTTTTAAAAAAATGTCTTCAAAGGATCATTGAAGACCATTTTCATAGAAAATTTATTTTGAATTAGATTTTTGGTTTCCAAAGATTCCATTATATTTGTTAAAAGGTATTTTAAAATTTAATCGTTTTTTATAAAATCATATCTAAGAAGAATTTTAAATACTTCAAAGCCTTCTATGTATGTTTTCAATGTTTTTTACAAGGAAATAGTTCCTCTAATGGTTTTTATCATTCTTTTCTAAGTTCTCATGTAAAATATTTTTCATATTGTTTTCAAGATCACATTATATGATTTCAAAAAAACGTTTTCAAAAATGTTTTTTAATATTACTTTATAATATTTTAAGATTATTATCAAAAAATTGGTTTTTAAATTATTTTTATGTTTTAAAGATCCTTTAAAAAATTAAATTATAGTTTCCTCAAGAAATTTTTTTAAAAGATCTTTCAATATTATTTTCCATATAAGATGATGTCCATTGATGTAACTTATTCCTCTATTAGAAATGATATAAAGGTTTCATTCATATTCCATCTTTGAATGTTTTATTTTATGATCCTTCTGAATCCAATTTCTCATTCATAGGTTATATGTTAATGAAATCCATATTTCATTCACGGGTTTTTCTTTTGATGAAATTATTATGAATCTTATAAAATTGTTTATAGGTTATGATATAATTACTTTTTTATGACACCCATTTCATTTCATGGGTTATGATATGATTGTTTATGATCTTGTGGATCAATTATGTATAATTTAATTTTTAGATGGTGGGACATATATATCCTTCTAATGAATTCATTAATGATTTATATATCATGAGATAGACTAATATTGTCTTAGGAGTGATCCTTGACTACTAAGTCATTCATAGGAGGGAACCAAGACTACCATTATGGCATGAGATGTGAACTCATGCTTCCATGATGGCCATAGGAGTGAACTATGACTACCAAGATGGTATGAGGAGTGAATTCATGTTACTAAGATAGCCATGGAAGTGAACCATGACAACCGTGATTGTATGGGGAGGGAACCCATATTACTAATATTTTCATGGATGTGATGACTTGGAATCAATGGAAATAATATTATAGGTTTATGTGTTTTCCACTATTCTATGTTTTCTTTATATGATTTTATATCATGGATTATATTCTTTATTTCCTTTAGATTGATGTCTAATGAACTAACAAGATTTATACCCTAATTATTGTATATGATCTTTAACATGAAGGGTATGGTCTTCTATTTCTATGATGATGTTCTCATACCCTTATGCTCATGATTATGCATACATATCTCCCTTGTTTACCCTTACATAACATTTGAGCTCACCCCATTCTATGTTTCCATCCCTATGTCTTGAAGATATATATTATGTTTTATGTGTCTAAGAGCGGTACCAATCAAGAGGAACCTTTTGGGAGATAATGTAATTCAGTAAAGTATGAATTTTTATGTTTCCTTGTTTTTAAAGGAACTAAACCAATACCACCTATGAGAATCTATTTCTTCAATGCTTTATATATTCTGAAAATTTTAAGAAATGTTTATTTATGTCAAGACTGGAATCTTGTACCTCCCTTGCACATCAACCTATGAAATGTTTATTTCTGTAAATTTTTATAGGGGGTTTTTAATCCAACTCTTAAATTTTAGTTATCTCCTATTTTATAATGATTTTTTTTTCAAAATTCCTCTCATATATTACAAATATGATTCAATATTTTTTCCATTTTTAGGAATATACATGTACCTACCTTGAAAAAAATATTTTCATGTAAAATACATATTGCTTCCAAAAAGGATTTTATTATTACAAACATCACATTGACTCATAATGATTTTCTACATCCTCAATGAAAAAATGATATTTTCTACCAAAATATTTTCACCCCTATATATATGTGAATCCCAAATGTTTTTACCAATTATTTCTCTATGAAACCCTTATGAAACACATACATTTCCTTGGGATTATTTAATTAATATGATTGTTATATATTCTCAGTCCAAGTGATTTGTATGAATTTTAAGATATTTTCATGTGATTAGTGGACCCAAATTTATACATAAGAATTATTGATGGGGTAATGTGATATATATCATGATATTATATCTATTAGTGTGAACATGATACAATATTTTTCCCATTTATGTTGTTCTGATTTAGGAAGATATGTTTTCCCTGACCATGATGTTGGCTTTGCCCTGAACTATTTGGGTTATTTTTCCAATATTATATGGTTTTTCATTATTATGAATAATCTACATTCCATGCATTTATAAAATCTGCCCCTCAAAAAATATGATGATTATCATATGAATTTTATATTATGATGTTGATTATGATCACCCATGTGAAATTAATTCTTTTCCATTATTCCTCTAATGATATTCCTCAAAATAATAGACATTTATGTTACTCTATTTTTTATGTATATTATATGGTAATTTAATGTTATATGAATACAATGTGAGATATTAGGATGATAACTTAAATTTATTTAAATAATTTTTATGTTTTATTTTGTACATGTGATGTATAAGCCTAATTTCTTAATGATAATAAATCATTGGATCTAGTATTGTTTCCACAATAAATTTTTATCCTGAAAATGATATAATAGTCTTCCCCGAAGATGTTGGGATTCTATATTATAGTATTTTGTAGTATTTCTAATTATATAATATAATTTAAAAACATTAAATATTTTTTAATGTAATTTTTTGGGACTATACCCAACATTTACATTAAACATATCATGAAACAATTGAATTAAAATAAAAATAAACTCAACATAAATTATTAACAACTATTATCAAATAGATTATTCTGATTCTATATATTTTCCAATACATATTACATCTATTTTCAAAAATATATTTATCCACATTTTCTAATGTTTTTAGAACAATTTCATATACATTCAATAAGTGATCATGTTAATTATACCATCATAAAAAATAAATTGCTATGATTAATATAGTTTATAATTATTTAAATTTTGCAGCTAGTGTGATTCATATGTATTTTATTTATGTAATAATATCATGAAAACATAATAAATGGGGTAGAGTGACACATTATAATTACCCTTAAAAATCATATAAATATTGTAATCATTGTCATGGGGCACAAAAATAACATATTAATGTATATATAATGGTTATATTTTAACTTCACTCATCCAAAGAACTATGTTCAGGTGGTGGATTTATTTTGATGCAGTATCCTAGAGTTTTAAGTCCATTTATTCCACATTACCATTTTAGAAGATGATAATCAATTATTATAGTTACTATTAATTATGAAAAAAAACTAAAGGACCCTAATATCTAATTTTAAACACCTAATTCAACATAATAAATCAATATTTCTTGAATTAATTTCTAAATGTATCTAAATTTACTTTTTATGTAATTTCAAAAAATAAAATGAAAAAAACTCTTTTGAAGAATACCTATTTTAAGAAAAAATTATTTTATACCAATATAATATATAATGACATTTCTTGTGGAATTATTTATTTCATTATTGTAATAAAATGGAACTCTCTGGTCCATTCCATTTGTAGAATTTGGTGTTTAAGGTGTTTTGAGAAATCAAGGTGGCTCATTTCAACACCTTATCAAAAGTTTTGGTTTTTAAATTTTTCCAACAATATATCGTCCCAACTGTGTCACCCTTGAATTTTCACCATAGTTGTAGCTAACCTTGGAGGTGTCACCCTAGTGGAAGCTCACCATGTGAAGCGAATCACAGTGCACACATGCAGTGAGGAGTTGAGGGTGATCATGGCATTGATGGTGGAAGGAGCATTAATGGAAAATACCCATTGCATGGGATTGGTGGCCCAATGACAAGAGGAAGAATGTAGTGGATTAAATAGGCTTTAAATGGACTCATTTTTAAATTACTATAGGAGGCCGAACATGCATGAATGAGAGGATAAAATGGTCCTTTAATCAGACTTATTAAATCCCAAATGAGATCCTAAAAGTGCCACCCATAAGCTTCCATGAAATTTAATCCACATGCATGAAGGAAATCACTAAAGTCAAAAGTAGTTGGCCCCTTATCTCCAAATTCCTGGTGCGATTCTTCAATGTATTTAGGGTGGTTCAAAAACGTATTCTTTGGAGATATCTTGTCCCATAAATCCATGGACATGTGTTAACAATGTCAAATTCGTTGGACAGACTTTAGACTTTTGTGGGATTGGTATTTTGACATGTATTCCTTTCATTTGGATATAAATAGATTCCTCTTGTACCCCATGAAGTTTAATTTCTAATTTGAGTGTTTTATAGCATTTTTATGCTTGTGTTTCTTATGTTCTTGAATGAATGCAATTAAGGCTTATCAAATGAGTGATCAACCTTTGTAGGAACCAAGTTGTTGTGCTAAAAAGTGTGAGGAACCTTTTGAGATATACAAATAGAGAGTGTGTGTGTGAGAGAGAGAGGAATTAAAAGATGGGAAATGAGGGAGAAAGTAGTAAGATCACCATTAAATTATTCATGAAAGAATTCGCTGACCGGTTTACAAGATTGAATTCTAGGTTGCATGATATGTAATGTTTGCCTTCTTGAAAGTCTCCAAGAAGGCAAGAAATTCATGAAGGTGATGCTGAGTACTCTAATTTCGACTAATCAATACCTATGTGAGGAAAATGTTCTTCTTGAAAAAAAAATGACTTGGGAAGGATAAATGTGAAACATCCATCCTTTCAAGGGAAGCGTGACCTCGATCCTTATTTTGAGTGGGAGTGAAAGGTTGACCATGTGTTAGGAATTCACGACTACTCGGAGCAGAAGAATTTAAAATTGGTGGTGCTTGAGTTCAATGACTTTTCAAGTATTTGGTGGGACAAACTACAAGTATGTTGATGATTAAATGGAGATAGGCCAATTCTAACTTGGGATAAAATGAAGATAGTAATGTTCAAAAGGAACATTTCTATTCATTACTATCGATATTTTCATTTTAAGTTACAAAATTTGTGCAATGTACTATGTGTGTGAAGGAATACTACATGTAAATGGAAATATAAATGATTTGATCCCATTTGGTGGATGATTGCGAAGATACCATGGAAGGGTTCATCAATGGAATTAATCCAACAATTCGAGATATGTTGGAACTATAGACCTAAATTGACATAGAGGAGTTGCTACATAAGGTGGGGAAGGTCGAAAAACAACTAAATTCTCGATGGAGTCAAGTAAGTTCTCATAATTATTGGAAGGATAACCGAAAAGATCCAAAATCCACCTCTATGTGGAATGGAACAAAACAAAGTGATTCCAAATTTTTTGCAAAACAATGAGAACATGCAAAAAAATAAGTTCTTCCCCACTAATTCAAAAGAAAAAATGGACCCAAATTTCCCTTCTAAATCTCGTGATATAACGACTTTTAAGTGTCATGGACATAGTCTTATTTCATCTCAATTCCCAAACAAAAGGGCCATGATTATTTTGGACAATGGACACATCCTTAGTGAGAACTCTTGTGATGATGAAATTCCATCTTTGGTGGGGAGTTCATATGTAGAAGTTGAAGAAACCATACATGGAGATGCATAGGTGGAAAGAAGAGCTTTAGACATTATACCCAAATATAATAATGACAAGGAGAAGTGTGAGAATAGTTTTCATACAAGATGTCAGATCAAGGTGAATGTATGTAGTGTGATCATTGATAGTTGAAGTTTTACGAATGTGTCTAGTACCTTGTTGGTGGACAGGTTGGGTTTGCCTACTCTAAGACATACCAGACCTTATAGATTGCATTTGTTGAAAGATAGTGGTGAATTGAGGGTCACAAAACATGGCATAGTTTCTTTTTTCCATTAGAAAATTTCATGATGAGGTGTCGTGTGATGTTTCTTCAATGCAAGCTGGACATTTTTTACCAGGGAGACCATGGCAATTTGAAAGGAGGGTGATGTATGATGGCTATGAAAACCACTTATCTTATCATTTTCACGTTATAAATATTGTTTTCACTCCTCTATGTATCAAACAAGCATATGATGATCAAGTGAGTATAGAGAAATAATTCAAAAAGAAAAAAGAAACGAGTTAAAATGAAAGTGGGAAAAATAAAATTTTGATTGATAAAAAAGAGAGTGATCAGTTGACGAAAAAGTAAATGATAGAAAAAAATAAAAAGAGTTTAAAAATTAAGAGTGAAAAAGGAGATTCTAGTGACATAAAAAGAAATGAGGGAAATCAAAGAGTTGAAAAAAAGAGTGATGAGAGAAATGTGAGTTTATTTTCCAGAAAAAATGATGTGACGGTGATTTATTGAGTGGGAAAGTATCCTTACTCATTAGTAAGGATGCTTACCATGAAACTAATAAACATTACCATTCATTTCCTTCTGGTGTTGTGTCTTTACTATATGAATTTGGAGATTTTTTTCCTAAAGATACCCCTGATGGATTACCCCCTTTGAGTGGAATTTAGCATCATACTGACTTCATACCCAGTGCCACACTTCCCAACAGGCCAGTATATCGAGCTAATACAGAAGATACTAGAGATATCCAATGTTAAGTTGAAGAACTCATGAAGAAAGGATTAGTAAGAGAAATCATGAGTCCATGCACCTTTCTGGTGATCCTAGTACCCAATAAAGATGTAACATTGCGAATGTGTGTGTATTTTCATGCCATCAAAAAAATAAAAGTTACATACCATTATCCCATCCCTCAACTTGATGACCTTCTTGAAGAATTACCCCAGGCATCTTTGTTTTCTAAAATTGATCTTTAAAGTGGATACCACTAAATTCGAATGAATGATGAAGATGAGTGGAAAATTGCTTTTAAACCCATGTTTGGTTTGTATGAGTTGTTAGTTATGCCATTTGGTTCAACTAATTCACCATATACATTCATGAGCTTAATGAACCATGTCCTTCATTCATTCATTGGAAAATTCATGGTTGTCTATTTTGATGATATCTAGGTGTATAGAAAATCTCTAGCCAAATAAGATGAACACTTGTTTTGGTGTGTGAGATCTTTAAAGAAAACCAGCTTTATGCCAATATTCAAAAAATTTCCTTTTGCATGGATTATATTGTGTTTCTTGTCTTTGTTGTAGGTTCGGAAGGGATTCGTGTTGATGATGAAAAGATCAAATCAATTCAGGAGTGGCACACACCAAAGAGTGCAACCGAGATTAGATGTTTTCATGGATAGGAAAGCTTATATAGAAGGTTTGAAAATGATTTTTCATCCATCGATTCACCTCTTAATGAACATGTAAAGAAACCTGTGGTCTTTAAATGGGGGAAAACACGAAAAATTCTTTAACACACTCAATGAAAAATTGTTTAATACTCCCCTATTAAGGATACCAGATTTTTACAAAGTCTGCGAAATTGAGTGTGATGCATCAGGAGTTGGTATTGGCCTTGTTTTGACTAGTGAGTTGTGTCTAATTGTATAAATTAGTGAGAAATTGAACAGGGTAGCATTAGATTATTCTACTTACAATAAAAAACATTATGCTTTGAAATGAACTCTGGAAACATGGAAACATTACGTATGGACTAAAGAGTTAATTATTCATTATTACCATGACATCAATAAGTATTTGATGTCCCAAGGTATGTTGAATCAGAAACATGCATCTTGGATATAATTCATTGAGACTTTCCCCTATGTGATCAAGAATAAAATAGTTAAGGAACATGTGTTTGTCGATGCTTTTTCACGAAGGTATTAACTTCTTACTTTTCTTCATTCTAGATTACTTGGATGTGAGTTATTAAAGGGAATATATGAAAATGATTAAGATTTTTCTCAAATTTGTACATCTTTTGAAACACATGGATTTAATGACGATTAAAAAATGATGGATTTCCTTTCAATAGGGATAAATTGTGCATTCCAATTTATTCAACTCAAGAATTTCTTGTAAAAGAAACTCGTGGGGTGGTTTGATGGGGCATTTTGGGGTTGATAAAACACTAGCTAATTTGCATGAAAATATTTATTGGTAGAGCATGAGAAAATATGTTATTGAAATTTGTGGTAAGTGTGTCACTTGTAAAAATTCAAAGTCCAATGTTCAACCTAAGGGATTGTATTCCCCCTTGCATGTTCCATCGCATCCTTGGGCCGACATCTCTATAGATATCATGCTGGGATTTCCTCAATCACAATTGGAAAGAGATATCATTTTTGTTGTTGTGGATAAATTCAGAAAAATGGCACATTTCATTACATGATCAAAAAATAATGTTGCTATACATATTGAAGCTTTTTTACAAAGATATTGTGAGATTACATGGACTACCTAGAACCATTGTAAGTGACAGGGATGTGAAATTCCATAGGCACTTTAGAGAACATTATGGAATAAATTGGGAACTAAATTATTTTTCTCAAATGTTGCACATCCTCAAACTGATGGGAAAACTGAAGTGGTGAATATGACTCTTTCTAACCTCTTGTGTGCAATAATTCAAAAAAATCTGAAGAATTAGGAATTTTTTTGTCACACATCGAGTTTTCATATAACCGAGTAGTGAATTTCAAAACTTACTTCTCATCATTTGAGATTTTATATGTCTATAACCCAATGACTCCATTAGATATTCTTTCATTGCATACTAATGTGGTTTTTTATCTTACAGGTGATGAGAAGGAAAAAATATTTTGTGATTTACATTCCCAGGTGAAATTCAACATTGAAAGAAGAAATGAACAATATGTGAAGCAAGAAAACAAGAATATGAATAATGTTGTACTAGAACCCAGAGATTGGGTGTGGGTGCATTTGAGGATGGAATGGTTCCCAGAGAAAAGAAAATCAAAACATCAACCATGGGCAGATTTTACATTTCATGTTTTAGAAAGAATCAATGATAATGCCTATAAGATTTAATTACCCAGTAGGTATGGAAATTTGAGTGCTAACTTTATTATTTTTGATCTCTCTCCTTTGGAATATGTTGATTTGGGGAAGATTTCATTTGAAGAGTGAGGGGATGATGCGAGTCATGGTGCACACTTGCAACGAGGAGTTGAGGGTGATCATTGCATTGATTGTGGAAGGATCATTAATGGACAAGAACCATTTCATGGGATTGGTGGAATAATTACAAGAGTAAAAATGAGGAGGATGAAAGAGTCCTTACATGGACTCACTTTGAAATTACAAGAGGAGGCCCAACATGCATGAATGGTAGGAGGAAATGGGCCTTTAATCACACTTATTAAATCCCGAAAGTGAACATAAAGTCCCACCCATATGCTTCTAAGAAATTTAATCCACTTGCATGAAGTAAATCACCAATTTCAATAGTGGTGGACCCCTTGTCTCCAAAGGCATGGTGGGAATCTTCAAAGTCTTTACGGTGGTTCCATAAAGTCTTATTTGGAGATATCTTGTACCATAAAGCCATGGACATGTGTCAAAAAGTCAAATTCGTGGGATTGGATTTAGACTTTTGTGGGATAGTTAGTTTGACATGTCATCCTCTCATTTGTCTATAAAAATCCTCCTCTTGTACCCCTTGAAGGTTAATTTAAAATTTGATTGTTTTCTGGCATTGTTATGCTTGTGTTTCATGTGTTCGTGAATGAATGAAATTAAGGCTTATCAAAGGAGTGGTCAACTATTGATGCAATATAAAATTATATTTTTAAGGGGAATTTCTCCTTGGGGTCCTTAATGATCATCCCCATACCCCTTTTATTTCTTCCTCACTTCATTTAATTTTCATTTATCCCACTTCCCACACTTGTGTTTCGGAAGTTTTTTCCAAAGGGTACCGCACTCACATACGGTATCATATCACCCCAGCAGTGCCACCCTAGTGGTGTGTCACATTGGTAGTAGCTCACCCTAGCGTTTTCACCCTAAGGGTAGCTAACCCTAGTGGTGGCACCTAGGTGGTAACTCACCCTAGCGGTGGCACCCTGGTAGTAGCTCACTCGGGTAGTGTCACCATGGTAGTGTGTCACACTAGAGCTATCTCACCATGGAAGTCGCTCACTAGTGGTGTCTCACCTGGAAGTGTTTCACTGATAGTGGAATGTGTTTCAAGTTACGGTGGCTCTTTGGCAGTGCCTCACCCAATAGTACCTCACCCAACAGTGCCTCACCCAATAGTTCCCTACCTAGATCTATCTTGTGAATAGTGTTTATAGTTCTAGTTCTTCCCATTTCACATTTTTTGATGTAAAACTAATTTAATGATAATTTTGAATGGATTATGTCCGATTCATATCCAATAAATACAATATAAAATTCTTAAGAATCCGGGTGATCTTACTCAATCAAAACACATTATCTTGGCTAGATCCACCCATAATGGAAAATAAAAAACACATAAAAATTGCTCTACTATTTAAAACTCCCAAAGGCTGAGATAATTCCCCCATTGTTCTCCCTTATTTATTTCCCTTGTTGCTTGATTCTACGAACTATTCCTTCTATATGAGATGCTCGATCATACTATAGCTCTTGATCATTATCCACCGAAGTTTTTCCTACTTCATGCACGCCCCTGTGTTGTTGCAATCGAGAATTGAAGATCACCTAATCTTCCATGTAGGTTTTCCTCTGTCTCCCTCACTTTTTAGTCATGTAGGGTGGGTGTATGGATGTTTTATTTTATGGATATGTTTTAATACCATGTTAATATAAGTAATTTAACATGCTAAAGATAAGTATACAGAGTATGGGGAAATGAGACGCATGTTCATTATATTCATATTCTATTATTGATTTTGAGTTATGTATGGGCTAACAACCCACTAAAAATCATCATCATTGGAGGCCATTGTTGCATACGGGGTTTTCTACAGATATGAACCTATCCCCCAGTTCCACATTACTAAAAACCCATTTATCATAATGATCCTCTTTATATCCATATATAAATCCATGTTATCGTATCCCATACTCTTAAGTAGAACCACATATGATTTTTTTGTAATTTCCCTTCCATGTTAAATAACTCTCTATTATTGTTTTAATTTTATACATTTACTTATTATTAATAAAATAATTCAATTTTTTATGGTATAATGTCATTTAACACATTAATATTACATTTTGTATGCTTTCAATGTAATGACCGACCACTTTTTAATCTCCTTATAATCATACATTAATATTTATGTACACATATTATACTGCTAAAATAATCCTAGGATTTTCCATTTTGAAAATTTCAATAGCAAATACCTCTCCCCATTTAGACTGAAGGGTAATCAACTATTTGTATCTAGTATTCATTTATTGGATATGTTGATGTATGTAACCCATATTCCTTAATCTTGGGATTAAATGATATTAAAGGCGTTTTGTATTTCATTTTCTATTTGGAATAATAATGCATTGGAATGATATAAATTTAATTGGTTGGCCTAGATATAAAGACCTACATTGCATTTGATAAATTGTTTTATCTCATGATATTCCATGTATGGATCACATGTAGTTATTCTATGAATACTCTGTTATGATGTATCCAGTATTAACCTTGTCATATTCTTATAATGTCATGTTTTATATTATTTCCATATACCTTCACATCCATGATATTACTATCTTATATATTGAATTTTATTTTCATGTTTATGATTCTCATCCTTTCTATGAAACCTTGATAATCTTCATGATTAAAATATTTGACTTTCATCCTTTTATATTTCTATTATTCTTCTAATGGGCTATATAGCTCACCCCTTTCTTATGTAAAGCCTAGGTCATTCCAAGCTATTTTAGAATAATAGTTGAATTTTAAAATCATATTAATATGTATAATATTATGTAGTTGTATCATTATTTTATGTCATTATATTATTAATCTATTTACCCTAGGACATTATTCCTTCAATTTTTTGGGTTTTTATTTTGTGAATTTGTGTAATAATTCAAAAATTGTTGTGTATTAATGATATGTATGGCGAGTGTTGGTATAAGAGAAAGGCCATGTCAATTTTGGGGATTATTATTAGAAACCCATATAATAATCCATAGGGACATGATTAAACATAATAAAATTTAACCTAAATTTGGTAAATTATAGTGTATCTGAATTCATGAAATAAAATCATTGTTTATAGATAGATAGTGGATATGGATCTAGTATAAGTATACCAAAGTGTAATAACCCTGAAAAGGGATTTTTTTTCAATGACAACATTTTCACCTAGTACACTTCTAAGAAGAATTTTGGCACACTTGGTTTGGATCACCTAGGGATATTCACTGGTATTTTCATAAGCCCTTTACAAACCACTATAATTGGAACAAAAATAACCATAAATTTTCATGTCCTTAAATATACACAGGATAACAAGTATTAAAACATTGAAATTAATTGGTTAGGTAATTTTTTTCATTTATGAGGTATCACATTATTTTTCATGGTTTATCATTTGTGTGTTTTAAAGTTTCAAAATTCACATTTATAACCATATCATTATTTTAGTTAATGGATGGAAATATTATAAACCATATCAACAACAAATGTGTTAGTAATTTCCCTAATAATATTCCACATCAATAGTTGATGGAGATGATAACATCATGTAAATAATTAATCAATTTACTCACAATGTAAATAGAAACCTTATTTAGAGGAAATCTATATCCCACTATTAAATAATGTGTTTCAGTAGAATCCAATATGTGAAAATGGGTTTATTACTATTAGTGGATCATTTTATACTTTAATCATGGAACAATGTACCAAATCCCTTAACATTTAATTATAAATACATTAATGTTCATAGTAATATAAGTATGTGTTTTCTATTTATCATATAGAGGGATAATATTATCATTGGTGTACATTGATCCACAATAAAAATCCCAAGGAAGATAGCAAATCAATCGAGTTGAAATAATAATTGAAAAAAATCATTACATATTTTACTCACATGTTGTGATCGAAAATGGATAGAAATTTACTTAGCCTAAAAAAATACATTGAACCCATCAAGTTGAACAGGTAATTTTTTAGAATTCATGCAATGATAAGCCTTAGGTATTGTCAATTACATTGAATATCTACACTTCTGATTCATTGAGGAGCTATAACTGAGTTTATTATTAGATTGGATATTTTATATAAGGTTATCTAGGAGTAAATATTATAGTGTTACAATATATTAAAAATGGATATTGTTAAATATCAAGGTACTCCTGAGTATGGTGATAAGAATAATAAAACATATATTAATCCTAGTATAGTGTTGCAGAAATGTTATGGTGGAAAAAATTCTACAACATCCAATTTGTTAAAATTATAGGAAGACTAATCATAGAAATTTCATAAATAGGATTAGAACATGTTTATTGTACAAATTAGAATGGACACTAGATATAAAATACCAATGGGATGGTCCCGCTAATGTGATGGAATAAAATAATTCCACATCCCACCCTTTACCAATTCTCCAATGTTTGAAATTCCATGAAAAATTAATCTATGTGAATCAATGCACTAATGTAAGGCATTTAAACAATAATAAATGATATAAACCATTATGAGCTAGAGAGAAAGTGAAATCCAATTCCATCCCAGCTACTATGGTGGATCCCTAAAATTATGTGATTAATGGTATAATAAATATTCAGTCATTAATAATAAACATACATTTTTTTGGATCGATGAAAATCATTTATATAAATCAAGATTAATAAAAATATTTAAAAAACATCATAAAAAATTAAAGTTGAGTTATATTTGATAATGGAAAATGGAAACTTTATTGAAACATATATATATATGTTATCCAACATCTATATTTTAGTTTTAAACATCCAATAAAACCATGCGATTCTGCCTTTATATGAATTAAATGGAATTGTGGGTATGGATTGGATTTCCGTTTATATGGAAAAAATAAATTTCCAGTAAAGGAAATTACTTTATGAACCATGAATTGACCTATGATTATATACATGTGAAATGTTGTGAAAAAATATCCTTTTTATCATTATATCAAGCATGGATACTATTTCACTATGATAAATTATATCTAGATGAAATTATTTAGAGATTTGAAGTATAATCCTTGATGATAGGCCCATTATTTGGGATATACTAATGTGTTTCCTGACGAATTTCCTTTTCATCCTTTATGTATAGAGGTTGAATTCCTAATTTTTATTCTACCAATTTATTTTATAATATATAGGACTCCATATCAGATGGAAACTGTTAATCTTGAATAACTGAAGATGATAATTTTAAATAATATGAATAAATGGGTATATGCACATGTGTTTCACCATGGGGTTTTCTAGTCTTCTTTATCAAGAAGAATAACTAATCAATAGGACTTGGAAAAGTTTAACATTATCACAACATGATTACTATAAATTACATGTGTAATATTTCATAAATTTATTACATAATTGATTAGATACTTAGCTCCTAAAATGTATTTAAAAATGTTATTTATTATGGATATAAACATGTAATGGTAACAGTGGAGGACACCACCAATTCTAAATTTTGTAGATGTTATGGGCATTAGAAGTTCATAGTGATTCCCTTTGGACTCTATATTTCTAGATATATCTTAATATACATAATTAATTGTGTATATTGGGTTACCTTGATAAATTTTAGGTACACTTTTTAGGTGATATTTTGTATCTAATGAAAATGACGGGTTGAACATCTGGAGAGTTTGAATGACATACTGATGATCATTCAAATGGTAATATTTTATGTGATATATACTTATGGAATGTTTTTTATGGATAAATTTAAATTTGTTTAAAATTTTATCATGAGGGAATAGATATTATTGGATCTATCAATTGTAGAGGAAATTGAATGATGTACCAGAAAAATATTTTCAGAAAAAATTCATTGTTTCTTTAGATTATTTGGGTACTATCATGAATTTTTAAAATGAAATTACATTGATTTTCATGAAAACAAGAATATAATAATTATAAAGGGTTGAATATTATCACTAATAATGACAAATAATAGATACTTAATATGTTAACGAATAGGATAATCATTTCACATATGCTCATATAACTCACCTATGGGGAATGATTTTTTATCTACAATAATGCATATATATGTATCCTGGGTTGTGTTCTCATGAAATATAACAATGTAACCACCGATTCCTCCATTTTAATAAATATATATGTGTATAAATATGATAATGTGATATATAATGGGCTAAACTGGTAATAACATTGATGATTTAGTAACATTCTATATGGATATGTCTGACATATATAAGGGTAATAACTTCCTCATGTTTATAATCACACAAAAGGATATCAATATGATCTAATGATGTCGGTTAATGATGATAAAGGATTTTTTTCAACTCATTTTCATCCTTGGATGGAGAATCATGTATCATAATATATGAGTTTAAAGGATCTCATAGAAATACCAATGATTTTCATTTAGATAGACGTAATTTTCTTGATAATTAAATGAATGTAAAATGGGAATAATAAAATTTTACCCATCCTACACTTGAAAAATAACTACATAACAATCTATTCGGGAAGGGATTAAGTAATCCAAAAAAGACTATTATGAGTTACCGAGAAATATAGATAATATCATGTCGTTTAAAATTTGTAATGATGGAGTTTTCTCGGTTAGATCCAAGATCTGTCTCTGATTAAAACAACAGCTAAGGAGGAAAATTAACATTAATGCGATATAATAAACCTTCTCTATTCATAATGGAATAACTAAGATGTTCATATATATATGAAGATGATATTTTGGTTGGATAATATGAACATGGAGATAGTAGAATTGTTATATCAATTCATTATATCAAAATAAATCAATTATTAATGATAAATGTTTAAGGGTTTGATGAAAAAAAATTCCATGACTATATTGAAAAGGTAAATATAAAAATAAATTTCATCATATGAATCATCAAGATTCCTGATGGTAATATATCCATTTGTGGGGTATTATATCAACATAAAAAGTTACCTCATTTCATTTCAATCAAGGAAGAGATATTTTTGGACCAAATCACTGTGATATACATTAGGGAAATGGCAATACTATAAGGATTACCACACTCCATTGTTCCACAAATAAATTTTATTTTATTTCAAAAAGGGAAACAAGAGTTGTACAACTCAAGGTGTCTTAATGAAATGGAGTCCAAGAGAATCACTGGTAACATGGGCCACCCCACAAGGAGGAAGGGATCCAAGGGAGAAAAAATACACAAGGGGGCACTCCGGGGAAGCAAAGGTTTTCAAAAAGTCACCCACCCGGTTGCCCTCACGCCACGTATGGAGAACCTCCATGTCGCCATAGAGGAGATCCATACACTTAAGGATCATATAAGTGATATTCCAGGGGGAGGAGGAGGTGCCAGTGAGAGATCTCCACAGAATACAGGAGTCCGTTTCAACAGAGGACATGGGAAGGTTTCTAGATCGGCAAAGAGAGATGTCGTTGAGCTGTGTCGATGCCTTTGCCTTAAGGGAGTTCCCTGGTCCAAGGAAGGAACTGAAGGTGAAAATAACCGAGCATGCTGCTTCTCGAACCACACCGCCACTGCACATGGTGCCAGAGCCAAAGCCTCCATCAACGTTGAGTTTCAGGACTGAAAGGGGGGGAATCCAGCAGACCCATCGTCCCAGCTTCCTGGCTCTGTTACGGTCTAGAGATGCAGTCCTGGAGGAGAAGCGACAGAGAGAAGGCACTACATAATGGTGGGGGAGTAGTCCAATCGGATCTGAGGCGAGGCACTTGGCTCTGACCATCAATGCCATAGCAGAAAATCGAGTCCCATGGCATTCCTGGTTACGCGCCGGCCAAATGCACCAACAACCCCCCTGCAGAAGGGTTGCCCTGGCCACAACCTCGTGGTTGTTATCCAGGAAGCCACTAAACCACCTCAAGATGAAAGCCTCTGGGGAGTCCATGGCTCTAGGGGGCAGAGGGAACTCCCCAAACTCGCTCCAGATCCGCATGACCCACTCACATTGGAAGAAGAGGTGAAACATGGATTCCTCAGAGGGAATCAAACAGCAAACACATTTGGAGGAAAACTGGACCCCCTTACTTTTAATCTCTAGGTCCAAAGGGAGAGCCTGATTTCTTATTCTCCAAAGCAGGAAGGAGAATTTAATTGGTGTGGATTTTCACCATAAACGCCTCCCTCAATGGTCGCTCACAGACTGGGCAGACGTACAATGACGATAGGCTTTAGCCGAGAACTTCCCAATGGGGAAACCAGTGAAGATACATCTATCTGGGGAGCCATCCAAGCAAATTCTATCAAAGAAGGCCTTTTGAGAGGGAGATAGAACCGCCTGGATGAAGTAAGGGTGAACACTGACTTCCAGGAGGAAATGTTTGGTGCGGGGTATCCAGGGAAGCCCAGTAGGCCTCCCCCCCAATCACACTGCCTGAAGTTGAGATCCCCCCGACCTAGGACCCACTGAGAGTGACACAAAAGCGCAGGGAGGTGAGTCCGAAGAGTTCTACAGAGGCATGAAGGAAATTTGACATTCTCGCGGAGGCCATAATCGTACTTCCCTCGAATCGGTTGACTCCACAAATATTTTCCCTCAATAACCTCCCATGTGAGCCTACCCTGGATGGAATACATGGCCTGACCCACATCCCTGACCCAAATGCCTCCCAACTCCACTGGCCTGGAAAGCATATTCCACGAGGACCACCAGAATCTCCCCTCCCCTTGGCTATCCCAAATAAAGCCATTCATGATCTTCCCAATATGGATAATGGTAGAGTTAGGGGCCTTGAGGGTGGAGAGAACGTGTATAGGGACCGAAGAAAGGAAAAAATTGAAGAGGGTTATCCTTCCTCCAAAGGACAGGAACCTGTTCTTCCAGTTGAAAATGCGGTTGGTAATTCTGCCAACCAAACCCTCAAAAAACTGAGCTTGAATCCTACCCAGGGAAATGGGAGCTCCGAGGTAGGGCATAAGGATGTTTTTACTCTAAATTCCCAGGGTGGAGACAATGTTTTCCTTTCTCCTGGTCGGGCTAGAAGAGTGAAAGTAAACCCCGGTTTTATCCTTGTTCATCATTTGACCACTCCATAAAGCATGTTCATACATTTTTTTTTTAAAAAAGAGGCGGCATGGATTGGTTACCCTATCCATGCCAAAAGAAATTTATTAAATAAAACGGTTATAAGAGAATCTTGAGGTGTAAAATGCATACACCATCTTAAAAATAGAAAAAACCAACAAAGATACAACTTTAAAAACCGATTATGAATCATCCAAAGATTCCAGGAGAAGATCTGCATGATCAGCCCCACCATTTCTTCATCATTCTGGAGCATCAAAATCCAGTGCAGGATCCACACTTGTCAAAGCATATATGAATCAATCCGCACATCAACTCAGCAAGTCCGCAAAAATACAGGTGCAAGTAGGGACCAACAGCAAAAAACCAGTACAGAACTTGAGCATTCTGGCCAAATCAAGCTTAAGACAGAAAAAATTGTGCAAGTTTTCAACTGGGAAAAAAATGCTGACATGAATAATAATCAGGCTTAACTTCAAGAAAAAATAGATAGAGGAATCCAAAAAAAAGAAACAGCAGGACTCCAGCAAGTAGTAATCTCCATGTGCAAGTTTCCAAAGAAATCCAAGGGCCGGACTTCAAAAAGCTCCAGAAGAAGATCTGCACGAACTACCAAAGAGTGAGATCCATCATGTCTTCAGCAGTCTGCTACCTCAACCTCCAGAACAAATCAGCTCATCATCAAGTCAAGGTCACAACCAAACAGAAGAATGGGAAGTCAAGAAATAGCGCGAACTCGAGCAATCCAGGTAACTCAAAGGAAACCCAACAAGACCACAACATTTTCACTGTATAGAAAATCTAGTGTCCATGCAATGTTGACAGTATAGGCTTAGAATTAGGTTTAGAATCAGTTCTAAATCAGCAATTTTAAAAGTACATAAGCAAAGAAAAAACTCAGTTAAATATTTCTGATCTGAAGCAAACTGCAAAAGAAGTATTCAACAGGAATTCTGGAGGATTAATATCCTTCTTCTCTTCAAAATACCTAGTTCAACTTTATGAAATGTTTCAGCAGAAATTTCACCACTTTTCATTTTATCATTGGCCAATCATTTTTGCTCTTCCCAATGAGCATCAAAATTTTTTAATTGTTCCTCAAGGGAGAGTTGTGGTGTAATCTCATTAGCCTCATCAGCTGGAGTGTCATGAGCTATCTCATTATTGACAGTTATAGTGGTATTGATAGAGAAAGTGGTCATGGTTCTTTCCATCTGTGAGTAATCTCCCCATTTCCTAGTTTTCCTAGGGTTAGGAGTGATGAATCCATCTTCATATACCATGAGTTTTTTGCCCTTTCTGGCCATTTAATTCATGAAATTCTCCTCTAATTGCCTAGTCTGATCTTCTACTTCTTGAGGAACATCACTTGATTCAGAGGATTCTTCCTGTTCAGCCCCTTCGGCTTCCTGGGTTTGGGTGATCGTATCTTGTTCCTTAGCCCCGATAGAGGGTTTAGAATCAGCCCCTATGTTAGAGGGTTCCAGTAAATTAGTAGGTTTGTCCATATGAGTAAAATCTTTTTCTGTGGAAACCTTAGAAACATTAGTAAAATCTGTCTCTTGTGGACCTAGATCTTTCCTCTTATCCACGTGCACTACTTGCACAGAGTTGTCCATCTTCTTTGCTGAATTGGAGGGGTAAACAATTTTCTCTTGTTCCACCCAGACAGACTTATTGACCTTTGTCCCCACTAGTCTTCCACAGTTGGGGGTCTCATGTCCCAACATAAAACAACGTTGACAATAATCAGGGAGTTCTTCATAAACCACCTCTTGATAGAAACCATGATCCCCATTTTGAATTCATATGTAAGGAGGGAACTGCTTAGAGGTATATAACTCAACACATATTCTAGAAACAGAGGGACGAGTGAGATTTTTGGTTGAACATGCTCAGGACATCCTGCACCAGAATGAAGAGGCTGGGAGAAAGAGGGTCACCTTGCCTGAGTCCTCTAACTGTCTTCAAGAAGCCACATTGCCTCCCCATAAAGAGCAGGTTGAGCCATGAAGAGATATAGCAGCGAAACAGGAGGTCATTAAACCATTCAAAAAAACCCCATGCTTCTCATGGCATGGATGATGAACCCCAACTACAATCTGTCATCGGACTATTCCATATCAACCTTGATCGCGATGTTGGACCCGCGGACCTTCCTGTTGATATCCCCATTCATCTCTTGTGCAATAGCCATTTCCCCCTGAATGGACCTCCCCTGTATGAAGGAATTTTGTTCCTTCACAACCCAGATGTGGATAAACTGGGAATGTCTTCTGTTGATGAGGTTCGCCAGCACCTTGTACGTGAAGTTTCACATGCTGATATGATGATATTGTGCTATGGTAGTGGGGTCACTAACCATGTGAATAAAAACTAGGGTAGTAGCAACGGCAGCCCGCGACAGCCCACCTCCATAGAAGAAATCCTGAATGGCACTAAAAAGCTCCTCCTTGATGATACCCCAAGCGGTAACAAAGAAGGAGCCCAGAAACCCATCAGGTCTGGGTGCACTCTCATGATTCAAATAGGTAACTGAGTCTCAGGTCTCCTTCTCCTACGGAGCTTGTCTGATGCCCTCATTTGTGTGAGCAGATACCACCTTTGGGATTGAGCTAAATAGATCGGTCTGATCCTGGGGATACCCATTCTGCCATTGGGGATTATTGTTACATAGGAAGGAGGTAAAATAAGATCGAACCATGCCACTGATGTCATCCAAGTTGCTAGTAAAGGACGCTTCATCATGTTGGATATTCAGATTCTTTATCCGCTGCTTCTCCCTAATGCATGCGTGGAAATAAGCCATGTTACGGTCTCCTTCCTTGAGCCAGGTGGCCCAGGAGTGCTCACGAAGAAATCTTTCATGCTCCAGCAAACCCTCGCTAAATTGTTGCGTCCCGTGACTTAGAGAGGAAAAAATTCCCTCATCCCAGCGGACTTCCAGGCTGGCCTCATCCCTCTCGATCTCAGTTTTCAAGGCCTCCATAACGGGCTGCACAGCAGGGAGGGAGTCCGACTAGCCTCCGAGAGCAGACATTAGGTGTCGAATCTTATTATGGAGCCGGTTCCAGGGCCCACCCTCACAGGGTTCCACCCAATAGGAACGAACCAACTCAAGAAATTCGGGGATAGATGTCCCACTTTTTCTGAAAAAGAATCCTCTCCCCAGGGGAGAAGCCCACCTGAGGTGGACAAGAAGGGGGGAATGATCTCACAGGGCACAGGTTAAGTGGATGACCTCTGAGTTGGGGAATTATTAAATAGCACGAAGGATCCCAAAACAATGGTCAAATATGTACCATGTCCTATAGACTCCTCTCTGATTGTTGCACCACGTGAAGCTGTCGCTAGAAAAACCCAAATCCAGAAGCCCCTCCTAGGCCACAAAGGGAGAGAAGAGGGCCCTATTGCTCTGAGGGAGGGAGCTCCCCCCATTCTTTTCCAATGGGACCAAGATGCAGTTATAATCACCCCTAACCAGCTAGGGTTTGTCCCCAGGATTGAAGGAACTATGGTCTAACCATAACTGCTCACGGAGTCACGCCTCACATTTAGAATAGACAAATGAGGAGAAGAAAATACACTGTCCTGAGTCCACCTTTCCCGAGAGATGCTAGCCAGACCCAGACAACTTGTCCACCAGAATAGATTCTATCCAAAAAAAATCCAGAGATGGTGATTTTCTGGCTCACCATGCAAAGAGAACCACATCCCTGCTCTTCTAGCACACTCTCCAATTCTAGAAGAGTTCGCCTTCAGCTCAAGGATAACCACAAGGGAGGCATTGTTCCTAGACACCTCATTGGAGAGAAAGTCCATTTCCACATGGGATCCTAGTCCCCTAGCGTTCCAGAAAGATCGTTTTGAACTGTTAGGATTATCTCTGGGTTCTAGATAATGCTCCAGAATTTCATTGGTATAGATCTGGGTTTAAATAATTCATATAACCCTCAAATGGATTGTTTGTCAAAGAGATCCATTCAAACATAAGATCATATTATGATATAATATGTAGTGGATTTACAAGGATATTGCGATAAACACATTCAAAAAGTGGATTCTATATATAATAATTCCTTTCATTATATAAATAAAATCGAACCTTATAGGGATATGGATGGGAAGAGGTGTCAGCCTCTAGTAGGTTGGGATGAAGTTAGGGAGTGGATGCTGATGGGTCCTGGTCTTATATATGTTATGACTGAGAAGGATTAAAGAATTCATCAACATATTAAATGAATGAAATGTTGATAGAAATGATATTGCAGAAAACCATTGATGATACCTAGAGTTTGAGGTTGGATATTTTTGTGGTCCTTCATTTATCACTATGGAAGAACGTCAATACCTTTCAGAATAAGGTAAATGAAATTCCTATATACATCTACCCCTTTGAGATTCATTATCTCAATGGATATGTGTCCTATCTATTAGAAATTCCACCAATGAATTACCTACAACTTGATGTGATCAATTTATCCCCCCTTAGTAAATAAAAATATGACCATCACATGTAAAAAAATCTTATAGTGGAACCATAGGATAATGATCTTTCAAAGTATTAACACTTGGGGAAGACCATAAATTTTAGAGACAATGTACTACAAAGAAATATGTCTCACCTATTCAATGTACTATGGATGGACATAATGATTTCAAAACCCTCTCGGGATCCAAAAGTTTTGATGAAACAGAAGTACACCCATGTGTTTTAGTTTATAAAATCTCATTTCTAGAAGGAAATCTTTTAATTGGGGAAGATTGTTACTACCAAATATTTTATTATTGAAATTCCAATTTAAAATGAATTAATTCTGGATATTTCAATGTTATTAACGAAGTCACATGAACTTCATTGGGTATTTTGGAGAAATTATAAAATATATCCATATTAGATATAAAAGACATGTATTATTTTTAACCATTGATATTGGGTGAAATATTTAGGACATAGTATATTAATCTTTTAAATTTTTACCTTTAATAAAATAATTATTTTTAATCCATTTTCATTAATAAAATTATATGTTAGTCAATAGAAAGATATTTTTATTCAAAGAACTAAAAATTTTAATTTTAAAAAATAAAAGGTTATATTGAGAAAAATATTACTCAAAATGTCATGAATTTTAATATAATATTTATATCCATATAGAAATATTATTATATAATATTTATATAAACATCATAATACAATTTAATGATATTCAATATAATATTTTTAAATAGAATAAAACTTTTATTTTCTTAAAAGTAGTTTTTTATGAAATTATAACATTAATTTAAATGTATAAATTCTCATATTTATATATTTTATTTAAATTTTTTTTGAAATTAACATGTCGAATTTATCCCATGATAAATTTTTTAGAAATTTTTATTGAAATGTAATATTATGATAAATAGTAAATAATTTATAGATATATTATATGTATTTTATTGTCATGAAAATAAAAATTGATGTAATAAATATGATAAGGGTAAACAATAACCAAAATATGGTTCACCTTAAAAAAACATTTTAATTCATTTAAATAAATTTATAAACCCTTAATGAATCTTCCAAAACATATATATTTTTACTGTTTTAATATCAATAAATTATAATAATGACACATGTTCACATAACCAAGGGAGTTATATTATTATGTTCGATATTTTACATTATAAAATATTTTAAATCACACCACATTCGAATCAACCACGGTATAATAAACCAAGGGGTTGTTTATGGTTTCCATTATTTTATCATATAGTTCCAAAAACGTTTTTTTTAGAAATTAACAAATAGTTCTCCAATTTTTCTATAATTACCCACACAACCCCCAATTACTCACCACTCAAATCTATATGAGAATTAATTTCATCTCCCTTTTGGATATTAAATACCTCCCAAGGTGTAACAGTCTCTTCATTATCTCCTCTGAATAATTTATAAATGCACTCTCTCTTTTTCATTAACTTCCAAGTCTATTATTTGTAAAAATACATTTTTCCAATTTTCATTATTTTGGTGTGTGTTTTCACATCCATTTTTAAATATATATGATTTATATATAATGGCGTACCACCATTGAGTCTCAATAATCCCTTCCATGTATCATTACAACCACCAATTTTGATTCAAAAATTATCCTGAAATTTCAAATTCCTTTCATTTTTGTGGTAAAATTATATAACTATTTCCACTAAGTAGTATTCACATAGATATTAAAATCTATCATTGAAAAGGGAAATCAATGTATCTTATCCCAACTCCTTAAACAAGGGGCTCAAATCTGAAGAAAGTCATTATTATATTTTGTGATCTATTTATAGCTCTTATGCATGGACACTATATGAATGTGACATCTGGGACCTGAATTATAAAGTCCTCATATGCATTCGATAAGGTTTTATATCTCATTAGATACCATGTATGCAGCACAATAGGATATAATTTCCATACCATGTATGGATTTCATGGATGTTAGCCTTCACTAACACGCATAATAATTTTTTTAGGGTGTTTCCACATATAAAATTTTATTTTCATATTGTCATATTATAACATTATTCAATGATAATTTTTCTAATTGTTTCACAATTTATATCATATAGATATTATTCATGAAAATAATTTATTACATTCATCATTTTATAATTTTCATATTACCATAATAGGATTTTTAGATAAAACCAATCTATTCTCCCTTTGGTAATTACATGTAGTTTTGAAAAATTTCAAAGTTGAAGAGCATGTTATGGAGTATTAAATAATGTAATTTTACCCCCATTTTAGGTCTATCTATTAATGAAATTTCCCAAATTCAATAGGCCATTTGATCTTTTATGACTACATAATTGGTTTCCTTAATATGTGAATAATTATTTAATCTTTATTAATGATGTGTTTTTTCAAAACCATTTGTACCCCAACACAAATCCCTTTCTCGACTCTTACGAGTCAAGTGTCATAGAACACTCGCTCCCAATCCCAATAGGTGGCCAAGACACTCATATATTCTTATCTCATTATTCACAATGTATTCTTGGACTTCCCTAAAATAACACAAAACTAACTAATCCAAAATAAATTTAATAAACACTCATGACCTAAGAATTGTCTATATGTTTCACTACATTCACTTATGATATCACCACGTTCCTAAATAAATACATACCTAAGAATAACAGGCACCCAACTAATAAGTACATGTAAAAATATTCAGTGCTTCCAACGAATCATCACACCATGTAAATTTTAACGAAAAAAAGTATGTATCTCCAAATTTCTTACACCCGAACTACTTTTAAAAATGAAAATAACCATAGGATTCAACTACTCATTCCTCCATTAACACAACCATTATACCACACTAGTACAATATCTAGAGAAAGAATAATTGAACCTAAAAAACAATATTCCCCTAATATCCTTTTGTGTCCTGAATCTAGATCATAAAAACTATGAACATCCAACCTAGGAAATAATCACCCATTCTATGAACAGGGACATGCCTATAACTCTATAAATGAATGACCAGGAAGAATAAATATAATAGGTGTACTTATTATCAATAAAATTGTATCAAATAAAAATAAAATCAACATTATACATAACACCTCTTACACTACTATCTTAATCCAACAATATCCATTGATACCTCGTGGACATAATGGAACTCACTACATGGAAGAATCCACTGTTTGGTCACCCATGAATATCGCATGGCACTTACTCTTGAAATTACAGTGATGTCAAAGAAGGTCCATAGGCTCCATCACAAATCCTGATTATTCATGAATCATGAACTTACAGTAGTACTAACCACCTAGGTCTTTTTTATCTCAAAAATGTACAATGATCACACTGGGTCTTGCAAAATCCCATCCAAATGACACATTATATCATCAACCAAAACACCCATATATACAATCATACATATGCTAATTTCATATTCCAAAAAAATAACACAATAATTGGTCAAAAATCCTTCTTAGTCATCTAAAAATCATACTTATCTTAGTTGGATCATTGCATAGAACCTATCCATGATAAAAACCTCCCAAATGGGTTCCAGTAGTTGATCAACATTTCCAAAATAACTCAATAATTTCACTGTAGCTACATTGTATGAGAACCATGTTGTCATATTCATTATCAAGAATCCCACCTTATATCCACATGCCTAACTATTAAAAATAGATCCATGAACATATCATCCTAGTTTTTTATAATTCAACCAAGTAATTATAAAATAAATTTTCATAAGTGTAGTTGTTGAAAAACTAAATATTAGATCCTTAGTTTTCTACGAAATCATACAATAATTTGAATATATGTCATGGGAATCCCAAATGATTAATTTTATACATCATAAACCCCATTAAATTGTGATCCAATATTCATAACTAACTCAATATATTCCCATTAATATTTCAAGTGGCCAAAATCCATAAAAATGCAAATTTTTAAACCACATATGCATCACTGAAAGAGAAAATCATATTAAAAAATAACATCAAATTTCAAGAGTTATAATTTGATCCCCTGGTAACCAATCTGTTTTATGAAAATTGGTGTTATTGATGAAAAAACATGATATTTGTCAATGTATCTGAAACATTAATCAATTTAAATTATAAAAAATCCCAAAAAATTAATACAGAAAAAAAAATAATTTCATAATACCAGATTGTATAATCCCATATCTGGATCCACTAAACCTACTCTGTTATCCAAATAGCCACAAGAGCTATAGGAATCCCCCACATATGAAGGAGGCTTCTAAATAAATGTGGGGGTTTATTGTAGTAACACATGGAGAATACATAAACTGATTAGAGTGTTAAATATAATGTAAAATAGACATGGATCATATATTCTTTATTAGATACATTTGTTCAACCATCCACGTACATTTGGGACGAGAATTCAAATATAACACCCATATTGGTGGTGAACAGAATATTACATCGGTGGTGTTTTCATTTTCAAGTGGATAGAAAAAATGTATTTAATGGTTATTTTAAAATCCTAAAAAACATAGAATATATGTGATACCAAATCATTTATATTTGGACTATTTTAATATATTAGGAGGAAAAAATAATAAAAAAATTAATTTACTAAAAATTGAGTTATTTAGAGTTATAATATTTATTCATGGGATGGTTCATATTATAAATAAATGAAGACTTTAAATGGTGATATTTTAATGAGACAAGAAAATCTACAAAATTACAATTTCTATTTTCCAATGGTTTTATTATATATTTTTAGGGATAAAATTCTTTTGTTATGAAGTGAAATTTGGTTTTGAATGTGTCATTTTTCCACTGAGGGTTTCTTTTTTAATATAAATTTCTTATATAAATTAGACATCTTATATCCAAAGAAATTTTTCAAAAACATTATATTTGTAATTAAAACGATATGGAAAGGTTTTAAAGTCCTCAATACACAAATTAATATATGTATTTTAAGAAATATTATTATATTGTCTCTCAATTTAATATTTTACCTCACATTAGCCTTTATCATGGTGACCAGTTTTAAACATGGTAACTGTAGTAGCGGTTGAAGTATAAAGGTGGAGGACTATTGCAGGTACTGTAGAAGCAGCGGTATTGTAGCGGGTGATGTAGTAGTGAGGCTACTATAGCAGTACTTTTCACCGAGGGGTCCATTGGGCCTAAAAATGGGCTTACAGGCCTTGTATTCAGGCCACTCGGTCTTCCGTATTCGGGCTGTGTAATGGGTCTCCCTCTACCCAGTCTAAAGAGGTATTTGATTTAATAATTAAATGAGGCTTCAGCCCCATCCTTAAAAAAATCCATAATTCCTAGAAAAAGTACTATTAGAAATGATGTATTTTAATGAATATAAAATAATTTATTCAAATTCAGGAAAACATTATTTAATATAGATGAATTTATTTTCTTTATGATAAATAATATGAGGTTTCAAACATTTTCAATGAAATAACAAAATTGAATCATGTGAATAAATAATTAAATTAAATATCCAAATATAATACTTTTTAGAAAAATATGAAAATTATGTTACATTTTGTCAATAATAGGTTTATAAATTCAAATTATTATTTTTAACTAATTTATTTTACTCCATAAATGCAGTGGTTGATGTAAAGACTTGGATTTTACATTTATTGTTTTAAATTAAAAGGGAATATTACATGTCTGTAAAAATTGACAGCATGGGATTCCAAGGCCCGGTGTGCCCAGAATGAATTTATGAACTTTTTCTTTTGGTACATTTAGTAAACGTGTGGCTGGGATTTTTTAACTTTTGAACAAGTGCGTGGAATTGAAATTTGAGGACACCGTTGAACTTGCAGCGCTGGTATCCACTTAAGGAGACTTTCACCTCAAACGTAGTAGTCTGAGGATGAATGTTGGTTTTTGTGCTTTTTGTGGAAGAATAAAAAAATAAAAATATTTAACATTTTTTATTTTTAAAACCTCGTTTTGATTTATGGAGGTTGAGACCCCCTAAGCTAGAAAACCCCCAATTTTAATTCATGGTTGTGGGGACCACCCGAACCCCTATTAATGAGGAAGAATCTCTCTACTCGCTAATTAATTAATTGTGCAATTAATTGATCCAACAGTAATTGTGCCAATGAAAATTAATTTGATAAACCTATTTTAATTAATGTTCGATGCTCAAATTTTTGGTTGGGGAAATCTTTAGAGAATTGTAAAATATTTTATGAACTCTTATCCACTGACTAAGTACTCCATTGAAGGATCTCTAATGAAGAACATCTCCAATGACGAATGAACCGACGATTGAAGAAAGACTGATGTCACTGACTATATCTTATACCTCTCGACAAGTCTAATGAACAACATGGTATGTTGTGTTTTTTATTAATCTTCATTAATTTCTTTTACGATTGAATCACTCCCCATGAGTCGCTTGCTACCGTTATAATGTTGAGGGTGCAGGAAAAACAAGAATGGTCTGACCACTTCCCAACCTTTGTGGTTTTTGATGTGTTTTTCGCGATGTAGGAGGACAACGACCGGTGTCGGCAACAGGCGCCGGTTAGGCTTGGGAGCAGCGGTCGACACATCGGCCGACTGTGGAGATGGAGGTGGCGCAACCGCGCCACTAGTGGAGTGCCGCAGCCCGTCGGCCACGAAGTAGTAGATGCGGTGACTGGAACGTGACCGGACTCGCGAAGGGGAGGTGGCGGCCCGCGTTTGCCCTGCCGGGCATGGAGGAGTCGTGGCCCGAAGTCGCTGCGGTGAAGGGAGGGCAGCCGGCTCACGGTCGGCCACCAGTTATGGCGCAACACACGATTGTGCCGTGTGGAGGAGGCTGGCCATCCATCCAGCTACGAGCCGAGCTGACGGCGCTGTACGGGCCCCCAGCAGGCCGGGTCGGACCCAGGGTTAGACTCAGATCGGACCAGACCCTGACTAGTTTCGACCCCTTTTTACACTTTTGGACATTACTTGTGCTACGAGCATCCATTTGAAGAACCGTCACTGGTGCCAGAAACCTTGGATCGAGATGGTACTATTGGTATACTCCACATCAGTTTTGTATAATGTTGGAGTATGGCTGGGTTGGATCTACCGTGAATCCAACCAGGCCCTCAGAACAGAAATGCTAATAACATGCATACCAAGTGTCTGATTGACGCACCGTCAATTGAGTTGAGACCACTTTTTCATGGCGGTCCATTGGGATACTTCTTCGTGGGACATTGTGGTAGTTGGAGTATCGAGATAAGGCTTGAGGAGAAGACCCTCCCAGAATCAAGCGAGCTTAGTGAGGGAACCCTGTGGCTGGCTGTAACATGAGAAATGGATCCTCTGTGGGTATGTGCATCAGGATCTTTTGTGGGTCTGTGTTTTAGAGTCTCACATGGATATGCTCTAGGAATCCACATGGGACTACTCTAGGATTATATGTGGGTGTGCTGATGAATTAGGATCCAATGTGTGTCTGATGATTAGGATCCTATGTGGGTCAGATGATTTAGGAATCTATGCGGGTCTGTCGCTTAACAGAGTAAGATGATTCAGTAGGTACATCTAATCATCTATACTACCGTACCTATTTTATACCTGGTATGATATTAGCCTTTACCTTTGTGGTAATCATCACTGTGGCGTACCATTTTTGTGCATACGTCAGTGGTGACACCTTTGTGGTACTTACCTTCGTGGTGTTACCTTGATGATATAGTTTCCTTCGTGGGACAGTTGATATTTTGGATTTTGAATTGGGCCTTCTGTTTTCCTCAGGATTGAGATGGGTATACTTTAAAACATTGGTATATGTATGGGCATATACCTCAGTAGGGTATTCAGTTGTTTTGATGCATTGTGTTTTATCCATTTTGGAATTTGTGAGTCCTTTGAGGGTCTCGACACTACTACAAAAATGGTCATGGGAACCTCCACCCTATTATCAGCGCTAAAAAATGCACTGTTACAAGTGACCCTTTATCGGTGCTTTTTTTTTTGCACTGCTAAAGGCCCGCCCATTATCAGTGCTTTTTTAACACTGATAAAGGGGACCCCTTTATCAGAAATTTTTTTAGTAGTGGTGATAAAGGGGGCATTATCAGAGCTTATTCCTAGCACTGATAAAATTAATTTTTACAAAAATTCATGAAAAATAATATATGGTTATATATGTATATTTATATTGATATAAACATAATATATATTTTTTAAAATATGTTTTAGATATTTATAAATAGACTATTACATTTAATATATATAAAATTTAATGAAAATGGCTATAATTTTTTTTAAATATTCTTAATTAAAAATTTCTTAATTATCATAGATTAATAACCATTTAATAAAAATATGAAGACACAAAAAATCATAAAAATGAATAAAAGATCTAAAATAAGTTGAAAATGTAACTCAAACTTCAAATAGCCAAAACCTTTGACCCAGGTGTCCGTTTGAGCTCTACAACATATCAAATCAAATGTTACTATGAGCTCTACGCACTAGTGATTGAAGAGAACCTTCTTTCACTTCTTTCAAGGCCCCAAAAGGCCCAGAAGGCCTCCAAAACGGAGTTTTTAATCGGGATACCCCGATGTTTTAACATTCAAATAGGAATAACTTCTGATCTGGATGTCCTCTAGGCTTGTACAACATATCATATCGAAGATTGTTTAATTTTCGTTGATTTGACTAGTTGTGGAGTTGAAACAGACTTATGGATTTGATGTTATTGGTCATTTTAACATTCTATGTCTTTTTCAAATACACATATATATGTATTTATTTGTAAATATATATATATATATATATATCTGTGTTTGTGAGTGGCTCTATGTGTGTGTGTGTGTTGTATATATGTATGTATGTATGTTTGTTTGTTTGTTTGTATGTATGTATGTATGTATGTATTTATTTATTAATTTATTTATAAACACACATAAAAAACATATTTTATAAATGTATTTAAAACTAATATTATAAATATTGATTAATTAATATAAAAATAAATATATGGATAAAAAATTATAACTAAAAATATATATATAAATAATTATAAATATAAATTAATATATGAATAAATATATATATAATTATATATGAATAAATATTTATGTATTAATATAACTAAATTTATTTATATTTATTTATATTAATACGAATTTATATTAATATACGATTAAATATAACTATATATATATTAATATATATTAATATGTGAATAAATATTAATATATATTAATAAATGTATAAATATATATGTATTATTATATCTAAATATATTTATATTAATAAGAATCTATATTAACATAAGAATAAATATAACAACATATATATATATATCATTAAATATACAAAAAAACGAAATGGCTTAGGGGTAAAGGTGCAGGCCCACAAGGGGGGAGGTCGCAGGATTAAATTCAGGTGGAAACAAGGAGGTGCACGAGGGCAAGGGCAGCGCTTTGGAGAGTAGGATGGGGTTTTCCTAGCACAGATAAAGGTGGGGAAAAGCGCTGTTAAAATCTCCCCCCACATTATATATTCCATTTTATTTTATGTCAATTTTTTTTTCTTTTATCAGTTTTTTAGCGTTGATATAGGCCACATTTTATCAGTGCTTTTTTAGCGATGATAATAGGGGCCTTTATCAACACTTTTTTGAGTGCTGATAAAAGGGACCCCCCTTTATCTTCTCCTTGATTAACAGAGATTTTTTTAGAACTATTAATTCACTTTTCTAGATCCAATAAAGGCCATATTTTTAGTTGTGCGGGAACCCTACTGATTATCGTTATACTCACCTCTGAAAGGGACACGCCTGCACCTTGTTGTGTTTGTTGTAGACAATGGACATCACTGACTGAGGACATGGGTACCAGGACTGGAGGTAGCTCAAGGTGAATGTTAGACGAGGCATACAATAGAGACAACAGCTCGAGATCTGTACCTACCCTTCAGGTAGGATCCCTGACAGCTGTTCATAGGATTTGTTTTCAGTTATTCTTGTACTTCCCAGTTTTCCTTGTACTTTCTAGTTGGGATTGTATTCTGGCCCCTTTTTCTTACTGTATAGACTCCATTTACTATATAGTTGTCTAGTGTTTGTACCTTGTTATGTGTGTTGTTTGGGTGAGTTTACATGTTATAAAGCCAATGCCATCCCGTTTTAGGAAATACACACTTCGTTGCTAGTCGTTAGCCCTTGGCCTATGGAAGGCAGGCTTGGGGTAGTCACGGCATTGGCCTCGGGTGACGCGTCCTGTCAAATTTGTATCATAGTAGTCAATTCTACTGTAGAATGTTAGACTCTTATATTTTATTGGAAATAGTGTTAACTATTATGAGTGAGGTTATCAGTTTAGGGAATCCATAGTCGGTGTGGTGGTTGACATATCCATACACCAGGGCCCTGATATCAGATTTCTGACATAGTGCTTTAAAACACTGATTGCATGTGTGCTTTGGAAAGTTTTCTTTGTGAACTCTTTGTGTCAGCTCACCATGTATAACTTTTGACTGTGGCACACCTGTTTGATTTCCGGATGCATCCACACAAATTTTCTTCTAGGGTTCCGGATAGAGTACGTGATGATATCCCATCGAGCGATGAGGCATTGGTGTAGGGCCCTTTATCAATAGAGGCACAAGCAGAGGCACCAATGGTATCATTACCCATTGGGCCACTGATGCCACCAACCCCAGTAGCAGAGGGTGCACGCTGCATGAGTGTGTTTCATGAGTTCCAGCGCTAGAGGCCACCCAGGTTCAGGGGTGAGACAGACTCACAGGAAGCTGAGGATTGGATGGAGGTTGTGATGAGAGTCTTATAACTAGTAGGGACATCAGCTGATCTCATGGTGATCCTTTCCGCCAGTCTTATACAGGAAGGAGTAGGCAGATGGTAGAGCTTGATGCTCTAGGTTCATGACGAGGTGACACTTCTTTGGGCAGACATTGAGATCCTGTTTAGGGTAGAGTTCTTCCTAGGGACCCTTCTCATTGTGCACATATGGGAGCGTCTTCATCTGAAATAGGTTATCATGGTTGTGGCTCAGTACTCAATGAGGTTCACAGACACCTCACACTACTCCACTAATATGGTGTGGGACCCATTCATCAGGGCCCAGACTGTGAAGAAGGGACTCGGGTGGGAGAACAGGGATTTGATGATTTCAATTAGCATCCCGATGCAGGTGGGGATATTAGAGCAAGCCCTCTTAGTGGAGAATTTTCTTGCTAAGCAGTCACCAGCAGTGAGACCCACCACCGGGTATCACATAGCGGAGACATATGCAGCTGGCAGTAGACTGATGTTCGAGAGGTCCAAGAGGACCAGACCTACCGGCAGATGACCGCAGGATTCAGGATCGGTTGTGTGGGGAACCAGAGACAGAGCCAGTCATGCGAGGAGCATGAAATGTTACACATGCGGCGGGCAGGGTCACAACGCTTGTGATTTCCCAACCTTCCGTATGGATGACCAGTATGTGGTCAAATGACAGCTATGTTAGAGACAAAGGTTTGATGTAGGAGGACTGTAGGGATTAAGCCAATGTGGAATAGGAGCTGGTCGTGCAGCTGGCGGTGGGTGACGATTCGAGGTGTTACCGCCACCACCACCAGGTGGTCCACCCCGACCACAAGGTGCAAGTGGAAAGGTGCGAGCTCAGCTCCGGGCACCTGAGGCCAGCGACCATGGCACTCCGGAGACGATACAAGGAATGATCAGTGTCTACTCCAACTTAGCTACAGTACATATAGACACAGGTTCCAGTCATTCTTTTATTTCCATGACCCTCGTTCAGAGCTAGGATATTCCGACGGAGCCGTTGGCTCAATCCTTACGTCTAGAGACTCCTACGGGAGAGGATTCGATGATAAAACACTGGTGCCGGCAGTTTGATCTTAGTCTAGGAGGTGAGATCTTCGGCTGGGATCTCCTAGTGGTGGCATCGAGGCCTTACAACGTTATCTTGGTTATGGACTGGTTATCTAAATTCCATGATCAGATTGACTATATTAGGAGCAAAGTGTAGTGTGTCCACATAGATAAGGCCAGGTTTAACTTCACCGGTGACAATGGAACCTTTGCAGCACGTGACGAACATACCCAGAGGAGTGTGCAACCGATCACTCATCAGTTGGATAGCCTTACCCTTTGGAGCTGTTGATGTGGAGAGTCTGAGTTATCCTGTAGTGGTGCACTAGTATGAGGACGTCTTCCCTGATGATGTTCCAAGTCTACCTCCTCGCTGAGAGGTGGACTTTTAGATTGACTTGTATGCCAAGAATGCACTGATATCTACACCATTGTATTGTATGGCTCCTGTGGAGCTTCATGAGCTACGGGTACAGTTGGAGGACTTGATTGGGAAGGGGTTCATCCGGCCTAGTGTTTCTCCTTGGGTAGCCCCAATTTTGTTTTCCATGAAGGTGGATGAGAGCATGAGTCTTTGGGTTGACTATCGACGCCTGAATCCTGTGATCGTGAAGAAAAAGTACCCATTCATGAGGATTGACAACCTATTTGATCAGATGAAGGGATCATGGTGGTTCTTGAAGATAGTCCTCAGATCAGGCTATCACCAGCTTAGAGTACGAGATGAGGATGCATAGAAGATGGATTTTAGATGTCGGTACGACCATTATGAGTTTTTGGTCATGCCGTTTGGAATTACCAATGCTCCAGTACTATTCATGGGACACAAGAATGGGATCTTTCAGCCATACCTTGATCACATTGTAGTAGTCTTCATCGATGACATTCTGATTGACTTTGCTATTGAGGAGGAGAATTCTTATCATTTGCAGATAGTTCTAGACACACTCCGAGAGCACCAGATTTATGTTAATCTCTTGAAGTTCCAATTCTGGATGCGAGAGGTTCACTTTCCGGGACATGTCATCTCGGATACTGGAGTTGTGGTGGATCGAGCAAAGATTGATGCAGTAAATTCTAGGGATCCACCCAGGAGTGTGATGGAGGTATGGAGTTTTCTTTGTTTGTCAAGATACGACCATAGATTTTTTCTAGATTTATCTAGAGTTACAGCACCTTTATCAGCATTGACGAACAAGGGGCAACCCTTTATGTGGTCAGAGAGATTCTAATAGAGTTTTCAAGAGCTGTGTTAGAGATAGACTAGTGCCCCCATCTTGAGGCTTCCGGAGGAGGGAGTTTGGTATGTAGTATACTGTGACACATCAGGGACCGGCCTCAGATGTGTCCTCATGCAAGAGCGAGAAGTTATAGTGTATTGCTCTCGACAACCAAGACATAATGAGAAGAAATATGCTACCCATGACATGTAGTTAGCAGTTGTGGTCTTCACCATGAATATGTGGATACATTACTTGATGGGTGAATTTTTTACAGTCTACTCTAATCACAAAGGTCTCACGTATATTTTCTCACAGAAGGACTTAAACCATAGATAGCGACGTTGGCTTGAGTTCCTCCTGGACTATGACATTGTGATAGTCTATAATCATGGGAACGAGAACGTTGTAGTAGATGCACTCTGTAGGAGATCTGGTATACAATATCTAGATTAGGTGATAGAGTAGCTGGTGTCTTTGTAGATATCGTTTGTGGATCAAAATGGAGCATCTTTTCATCAGTCTCTTATAGTAACTCAACCACTTCTTCAGCGAGTTAGGCAGGTGGTATGTAGGGACACAGACTGCGAGGATCGACTTGCTCATATATCCACAGGACATGCACCTAATAGATTTTTTGAAGGTGGGGAGCACATCATACTCATCAGAGGACGTACCATGGTACCAGTGTAACTTCGAGAGGAAGTGTTGAGGGAATTCAACACATTCCCTCTAGAGGTTCATCCAGAAGTGGAGAAGATGTACCAGGTCCCCTAACGATAGCACTGGTGTCTGGGAATGAAGAAAGTAGTAGTAGAGTTTGTCTTATGGTGCCTCACTTGTCCCCAAGTGAAGGCGGAGCATTAGGTACCAGCCAACTTAGTTCAACCTTTAGAGGTCCCAAACTGGATATGGGATGGGATATCCATGGAATCCATGACAATATTTCCACATACATCTAGGGTACATGATTCTATCTGCGTGATCATCGACATACTCACAATGTCAGCCCACTTCCTACCGATCAGAGAGTATGGTTTAGTAGAGAGTCTGGGATGCCTCTATGTGCAGGAGATTGTGAGGATATATGAAGTACCCTCAATGATCATCTCCAATTGTGATTCACGATTCACTTAACGACTATGGAAGGGGTTGTAGTAGGCTTTCGGGATACAACTTTGTTTGAACACTACCTTCCATCCTAAGACAGATGACCAGACTGAGCAGACCATTCAGACCCTCGAGGACATGCTACGTTCATGCATCCTTGACTTTGGTCACAGTTGGAAGGATCAATTTCCCATGTTTGAGTTTGCATAAAACAACAACTATCACTCAAAAATTGGGATGACACCATTCAAGGCATTGTACAACCGACCATGTAGATTACCTTTGTGCTGGACTGACCTAGGGGAGTCATCATTCATGGGACCAGAGATGGAACATGCTACCACTAAGATGGTGGATATCATCTAGGATTGGATGAAAGTAGCACAGATCTGCAGAAGTCTTATGCCGACAGGAGACGGAGACCTCTAGAGGTCAAGAATGGTCACCATATCTTCCTAAGGGTATCAGATCGATGAGGTTTGCAGAGATTTTTCAAGGGCTCCAAGTTATCTCTAAGGTTTATCGGACCCTTTCAGGACCTCATTAGATTTGGAAAGGTGTCTTACCACCTAGAACTCCCCCCTTAGTTTCAACGCGTGCACGAAGTTTTCCACATATCATAGTTTAGGAGATACCAGCACAACCCATATCACATCTTCAACCAAAATAAGATGGACATTGACTATGTGGCGACATTTACGAAGGTTCTAGTGGAGATTGAGGATCGACATGAGAGATTCCGCCGTGGGCGATAGATACCTCTGGTGCGCGTTCGCTGGAAGCCTGGAAACCTCCAGGAGAAAAAATGGGAGCGGGAGGCTCAGATACGTGCTCATTACCCCCACTTGATCCCTTAGTTTGAGTTGTGGCTTATGAGGATAAAAAGTCCTGAGGTGGGGAGAATGTAAAAAACCTGATTTTTCATGTTATATTTTTTAATTATATGGGAATTTTACGAGTCTGAGAAAATTTACAACGTGTGATTCAGAGGCCGGGTGTGCCAAGAATTCATTTCTGAACATTGTTTGGGGTACATTCAATAAACGTGTGAGTGGGTTTTTATAACTTTTTTACCGGTGCATTGAATTGAAATCTGAGGACACTGTTGAACTCACAGTGTCGATATTTGATTAAGGAGACTTTAACCTCAACTACAGTAGGTTGAGGGTAAAAGTTTGTTTTAATGATTTTCATGGAAGAATAAAAAAATACAAATATTTAAAAAAATCATGAAACCACCTTTTTATTTATGGAGGTGGGGACCACCCAAGCTATAAAACCCCCAATTTTAATTCATGGTGGTGGGGACCACCCAAACCCCTCTTAATGTGAGAAAACCTCTCAACTTCGTAATTAATTAATTGTTCCAATTAGTTGAGCCAACCATAATTGTGCCAAAGTAAATTAATTTGATAAATCTATTTTAAATAAATTTGGCTCCTCACCTTTTTGGTTGGGGGAAATTGTTGAAGAAGGGGAGAATCTTTGAATAACACTTACCCTTCAATAAAGAACTATGTCGATGGATATCCACTGAATAACATCGCAAAAAATGAATGAATTGACGATCGAGGAAATGCCGACGTCACCGACTACATCTTCTTCCTCTCTAATCCTCCAACAAATGACAAGGTTGGGTATGTTTGTTATTAATCTTCACTAATTTCTTTTAAGATTGAATCTCTCCCCACGAGCCGATTGCTACTGCTCTAACATAGAGGGTGTGGGTAAAAAAACATAGACAGACCATTCCACAACCTTTATGGTTTTTAATGCATTCATTATGATTGAGGAGGATGTCGATTAGTGCCATTAACAGGTGCCGGTAGGGCTCGGGAGCGGTGAAAGCGCAACCGCGCTGCTGGTGGAGGGTCGTGGACCATTGGTCGCGAAGGAGAAAAGGCAGTGGCCGGCACGCGGCCGATAGCACAAAGGGGAGGAGGCGGCATGCGTCTGCGGCATCAGGCATGAAGGATCCATTTCCCAAGGCTGCGTCAATGAAGGGAGGGAACCAGGCTCGCTGTCGGCCATCGGTGATGGCGTGGTGCGTGACCACGTCATGCTGAATAGGCTAGTCGTTTAGCCAGCCACGAGCCGAGTGGACCTCCCAGCATGGGCTACCCAGTAGACCGCCCATCGCAGAACAGAAACCTTGGATCTAGATGGTCCTTTTGGTATACACCACCTTAGTTTTGGATAATGTTGGAGTATGGCAAGGTTGGATAGACTCTAAATCCAACAGGGCCCTAAGAACAGAAACACAAATAACTTACAGACCAGGTGTCTGATTGAATCATTTTCTGTTGCATTGAGACATGTTCTTCAGGGCAGTCCCCCGGGATACTTCTACATGGGAATTCATGGATGATAGAGCATCTAACTGAGGCTTTAGGAGCAGAACCTCCCAGAATCAAGCGAGCTTAGTGCGGGAACCCTGTGGCTGGCTGTAACATGTGAAAGGGATCCTATGTGGGTCTATGCTTCATGATCCTATGTGGGTCTAGGTTTGGGAGTCTCACTTGTATCTCCTCTAGGAATCCATGTGGGACTACTCTAGGATCCTACTTGGGTCTGATAGTGATTTAGTATCCTATGTGGGTCGGCCTCTTATCAATGTAAGATGATTCTGTAGTTATATCTAATCATCTTTTCTACCATACCTATGTTATACCTACTGAGAGATGAGTTGTTACCTTTGTGGCAATCATCTGTGTGGCGTACCTTTGTGGTGAATACATCTGTGGTGATACCATCATGGTATTCTTTTGTGTGGAGTTACCTTTGTGGTACTTACCTTCATGGTGTTACCTTCGTGATATACATTCCTTCATGGGATAGTTGATATTTGGGGTTTTGAATTGGGCCTTGTGTTTTCCTCATGATTGAAATGGGTATATATGATAACTTAGGTATATGTATGGGAATATACCTAAGTAGGGTTGTTTGTTGTTTTAATTATTTTTGGTTTATACTTTGTGGATTTTGTGAGAATTTGAGGGTCTCTAGGTCCCTACTAAGTATCATTATACTCATCCCTGCACGGGCCATGCATTCACCTTGTAGTGTTTGGTGCAGACGACAGACAACGCTGATTGATGACAAGGGTACCAGGACTGGAGGTTGCTCGAGGTGAATGCTAGATGAGGCGTACCGTAGAGACGACTGTTCAAGATCAGTAAATACCCTTCAAGTAGGATCTTTGGTGGCTATTCCCAGGAGCTGTTTTCTGTTATTCTTGTACTTTCCAGTTTTCCTTTTACCTTCTAGTTGGACTTGTTTTCTATCCCCTTTTTTCTTATTGTACGCACTATTTTTTACTATACAGTATTCTAGTGTTCGAACAATGATGTGTGCTTAGTTTGTGTGAGTTTACAGGTATAAAGGCAATGCTCTCTTGTTTTAGGGAATATGCCTTTCGGTGCTAGTCGCCAGCCCCTGACCTATGGAAGGTTGGCTTGGTGTAGTCATGAAACGGGCCCCGGGGGACGAGTCGTGACAGTTCAGTAGAAGGATTCAGAAAATTCCATTCCATCCCTGTATCATGATTATTTCATTGTAGTTATGGTATTTTTAAAATTTGTATTAATATTATACATTAAAAAAATAACTTTTAGAAAAATCCTAAAAAATTACTCAATTATTTTTTTTAAAAATAAGGGGAAATTTATATTCAATATTTAAAAATAATTTTATAATTTTTTATGATTAATAAATTTTAATAAAAAAAAATAAATTTAATTAATTTTTTATAAAAAATGAGATTTTTTGAAACTAAGTTTTCATAATATTACTTCATATTAATTTTTAATTTAACTAGTTATAAAAAATATATATATTTATGTTTTATTTATTGGAATGATCATTTTAATTGTAAAATTTTAATTTATTATGATAAAAATTAAAAATATGTAGAAAAATAAATTTCATTGAAATTTATTCCATTTAACACAATTTGATTTAATCACATCTATTAATTTTTCCTAAACATTACAATTAATAGATAAATTTTATAAGAATACATTTAAATATTCCATTATTAAAATAACATTATTATCTAAATAAATTATATTAAAAATAGTTTTATTTATCTAAGGATTTACTCAATTATAATTTCTTATTTCTATATAATATATTATTATTATGAAATAGTAAGGTTTTTAATAAATTAAAATATTTACCATTAATAATTTTAGTTTTGTTTTTTTATGATACATGTTATTCATCAAATTATTTTCAAAAATTAAAAAAATGTAGTTTAATATTTTATTTTTTTACAGTAGAAAAATCATAATAAAATGAATTGAATTTTATATAATTTTGAATTGAAAAAAATTTTCCACAAATAATTCAAGTCAACATTACCCAATTATAGCCCAACCATTTAAAATACACCGATTTTTAGTGAAACTTTGGATTAAAAATTAAAACAACTACCCCTCTATATCTTGTATCTTTAAAAAAACATTCATCTCTTCCTTTCCGATTGTAATGAATGATAAAAATTAGAACATGAATGTGACATAAAAATTTTACCTTGTTCACCTACATAAGGTTATGTACTGGGACAATATAGGAGAAATGTTCCTTTCTACAATATCTATAGAAGTACATTATTTTTACAATGTTCAGAAGAGATTCGTTTTCCCTATAGGTTTATTGACAATCACTAGATGAATTCTCTATACTCTCTCAACTAGCGTGTTCTCACTACTCTAGTATAATATTTTTCTACTGATATTATTAATCAAATAAAATTAAATCCTCATTTAGTGCATCATGAGGCTCTAATTTTATGAAATTGATGAATTCCTCTTTAGAAAATAATTTTCTATAAAATCTATCAAGTTTTTATATGATTAATGCTCACATAACCCTGCCACAATATTCGAGAAAATATCATATTCATCAAAAAATATTTTTATTTCACATAAAAATAAAAAAATATTGTAAATCATTATAAATATAATTTAAACATTCTTTCTTCATGAAACTAACGTTCTTATGAATATTTCATTCGAAAAAATCATCATGAAATCCTTTCACAAATATGGTGTTGAGGGATTTTGATTACGGATTATTCTTTTCATTGTAGGGGGAATGACATATTTTTTTACATTTCCACCTTTAGTCATAAGATTCATGAAAATCACTAATATTAAAAAAACATTGTTCCATGTTTGCGATTTTTTTCTCCTTCAATAAATTATTACGAAAAAATCTATTTTCTTATGATTATGAAAATCATGATTTCATCTCTTAACATATCATATCCCGAAAACTATCCACCTTTGAGAAATATTCATTCAAAAATCACAAATATTATTCAAAAAAATCATTTAGGAATTCCATTACCTTTACATATTATCCCGAGGAAATCCTACAACTCTATATTTTATAAAATAATCACTATTTTAAAATTTAAGAGCACGTAATTTTGGAAAATATTGGAAAATGATAGTTCCTTGTACACACAACTTCTTAAACTACATACAATTCTTCCATACCTATGCCTTTGATATATTTCAATAGATCATATTAACAATAATGATGTATCTTCACAAAATACATTTTCACCCTTCTTTTTCAACAAACCTTATCAACTAATGGTCAATGAGAAGTCATTATGGTTGTTTTTTCAATAGCTATATACCACTTTTGGATTGTTGAAACATGAAAATCCATTTAAATAATTTTATTTCTTATTATAAAAACAGGTTGACAAAAATTGTTTTCCTCCAACATTAACCAAAAATCACATCATGTTACTCTATATAGTGGACATATAAATATTCAACACATACACTAATACTACATGGTTCATGAAAAACATGATAATGAATGTCATAATAAAAATTTCATCAATGAAACACATTTGATCTATCCATAATTCTTAAAAGAGAAAAAATATATACCTCTTCTATATGACAACTGTGTATATTCTATAATCAGAAATCCCTTTTTTATTTTTCATCATTAAATTAACTTCTTATTCATCATCATATTTAATTTGAACTCACCTAGTTTTTGTTTTCACCTTGTTTTATTCCTCCCACTTTTGTGGAAAAAATTTCTCCCTTTGTGAAAAAACCAATTTTAACTCTTTTTTGGTATGAAACTGGGTAGGTAATAAATATTATCAAATCTATAATAAAACACTATAACTATAGGATCAGGGGTTCAACTACAATACTTTTCATGTATACATAATCAATTTAACTCCATGTACTAATATATAATATTCAAACGCATTTTTAGGTAAGGCCTTTGTTAGAATACATGAAACATAGAGTTTTATATGAACTCCTTTTAACTTCACATGAATATTATCTACATTAACCTAGATATATTGATATTTTTTCAATTATATTCTTCAATGAGTGACATAATGTATTTCTTCAATTATTTATAGGACTTAATTTTTCAAAATGTATTATGATCGGATACTTCATGTGACCTCTTGTATCATCAAGATACTATTATATCCATGAAATAAACATTATAGCATGATTAGTAGCGCTATATTTAAATTTTGTGACTCTAAATTTGATGTAATATTATTTCATTTTAGCCAAGATAAACATAATAATTCAATATAGAATACACACCTAGAGGATGACTTTCTATCCTCTACTAAACTAACCTAATATGTATTTTTGTATCCCAATAAATAATGATGATATTTTTCAATATAATGTAGATTGAAACCCATTGTTCCCATGATTTTACCAATTAATATATTCCCATAAAATAAGTATATTTTTTAGGATTAGGATGATATCATTTTTCATGACATCTGGAAGAAACAATATATAATCATGTATCACTCTTTTACAATAGGATACTGATGATCTATATGTATTTTATAACTTTTTTCTTCATCATACCTTGAAAGCATTATTTAGTTCATAATTAAAGTTCTCATTTATTTGGATTTATCCATTCCAATGAAACTATTAAACACCGTAAAATATATGGATTACAATATAAATGTTCTATTTCATTCTTTCGGAACTAGTAAATGAGTTAAAAAATAATTTTCTATTGTAATTAACATTCCAAACTCACACAAAATGAATTCTATGAACTATTTACAATATTCTTCATATGAAATACCAATGATTATGACATCAAAAAACACCATCACAATCATCCATTGATCATAGTCATTATTGAAATTTAGATAGCAATTAAACTATACCATACAGAAAACTAACATTCTTTAAATACTTATCAATTATCAAATACCGCACTCAGTTTTGCAATATCACTTTGTTTTCTTTTTGATTCGATGAGCCCGTAAGGGGCACCACGTCCGGCTAGGGTTCGCTCTCGCCGCCTCCCTCATCCCAGAGCTGCGCGTCTTCTTCCCTGGTTCGGAGATTTGAGGTGGGATTTCTTTTCGGCTCGGCCCTGCATCGACTCTTCTTGCGTGCACCGGGGTCTTCGCGACTCGGTGTTGATTCTACGCTGGAGTCCCTGGCCTGACGGTACGGAATCTTCACTTCGGCCTCTGATCTAGGTGTTTGGAGGTCGGGCGTTTCTTTCTTGGTGATCTCGAATGGCGGTGTTGGGCTTTTTCCTTGGTTCGTGCTGATGAAGGCGACATCGGGAGGTGGATTTTCTGGTCATGTTCATTTCTCTTCAACGGAGTCGACGATGATGTTTCGAATTTGGTGTATTTTCTCTGGCATCTTCGTGAGTGGGATGAGGTGATGGATTTCGTGCTATTTTCAACTGCAATTTTGCATTGGTGTGTTTTGGATGAATCTGCTCCGGGTTCTCTTGGATTTGAATTGCGTGATGGTGGAATTTCTCCCTCGGTGATCTGATCTCGCTGATTTTCTTGCTGAATGTTGGACTAGTATTTCGGATTTGATTCTCTTCCGTGATTTGTTTTTGCTTTTTCGGGATTTGTTTTCGGGAAGATCTCTGGAATGAAGTCACGGTTGCAGTAATTGCAGTGATGATATGCTGTTGAAAGCTGGAAGTTTTGATGTTTTTGTTTGATGAAGATGATGAACTGCTGGTTGAAGTGTTGAATCAGCAGTATGGGTCTTTGGTTTTGGGTGTAATGGTTTGGTTTGTAATTGACTATGTTTGGTGGGGACTCTTGATTGGGTTTGGGCAAGATGTTCTCCCTCATCCATCTCCTTATTTACTGCACTTTTTATTTTTTTAATAAATTGTCAAAGGTTATTCCTCTGACTGAACTTTCCTGGAAAATACCTCACTCACAATTTATACATTACTCTATATAACACCATCATCATATGACATTTTCCCCACATCTTCATAGAAAAGAAAATTATTTTTTATTCAACATAAAACTCTTCCTCTAAAACCATATATAGAAATTTTGACTTGAGATGCCTCTCAAAATCATTGAACTTCCATCGTACATAGACTAATATGAATTGTATAATAGTCTTCATTCTTATAATAATTGAACATTTCTCATCGATATTGATTCCCGTGGCCTGTGAATATTCCTTGGACACCGTTCATTCATTGTTATGTGATAAGTCAAAGGTCTCTTTTTTAATTTTCTATTGATTTTGTTTTGAAAAATAAACTCATTATTTAATAAATAATACCTAATACATTTATGTTTTAAGTATTTTTAAAATGTTTTTATAGAAAACCTATACTTTTATCACACATTTGAATTATATCGATGTATTTGAGAGAAAATTATATCATTGTATAACACCATAAGGTTTTAAAAATAAATTGAAATGCGTGAAACTTTGTTTTATGTAGATATTTATAAGTAGCCTATAAAAATAATTTTTTGGATTCTATGTTTTTAATTTTGAGAAACGGTTATCTACAATTGTGATCGGTAAGTTGTTTCGAGTCTCGTGGAACTGACATTTTTTTGGCCAATAGTAACATACCCTTATATATAGAATTATGAATAGTATTACGACCTTAATTAATAGTAAATTGGAGTTTTTTTCTTAAGTATTTAAGACTATGACATCTTTATTAATTTTAAAAGATTAAATAAAAAGTGTAACAATTTTACAAGTTTTAATTTTTGAGGAAATAATTATTTTATTTTAAAATTAAATTAATAATATTTTAAAATAAATTTATAAAAAATTGATATCATTTTTAAATTTTAAACATCCATAAATGGTTAGTGTGAGTTTTTTTATTTTTCTAAATTTTTTTAATTTTTTTGAATAGTGAAATATGATAAAATACTGTATATACTAGTTATCAATTAAATACACTATTTGTTACATAATGACTCTTATAATTCCACTTGATTCAAACTCCCATTCTCTCTTTACTATTTTGATCTCAATAATGATTACTAATCAAATTTTTTGACAAAAAATTAAAATAATGAATAAAAAACTGTAAAATCCCTTATCTCCTCCATTATAAATACCACCTTCATTACCCCTTCATCTCACACCTCTCAATCCATGAGAATTTTATATGTTAATAAAAATCCACCCCAAGGATCTTCCCCACGTCCAAGACCTACTGGTCTCTCCAGAAGGGCAAAACCATAGGCCATAAGGAGGATTTCAAGGGGAAGACATCAAGAGGTATGAATCCTCTTCATTTTTTCTTGTGTTTTCTTTTCAATTCTTTTCATTTCATATACTCTCCTCAATATCACTTATCCAAGAGGCCTGACATATCAAATATGATATATATTCTATATTTTTATAATGTTTTTTCAAATATTCATTACTATTCTTCTCATCCCCTGCCTCTTATTCTAAAAATAAAAACACCCTCCGTGATGTGCAGATTTTTCAAAATTGTGGAAACTGTGTTTACAATTTCCATTACATCCTTAAAAACTAGTTATAAAACCATTTTAATGGTTGAAATATTATTTAATGTTAATAATATATCCAATTTCATGTTCTATAGTTAACATATATACATAATATTATGTTTTGTAAAAAACCTAGTTCATGATTATCAAAGAACCGAAAAAATGATCTAAACAGATATCACTCAATATTTATCTAATGATTCACCCTCGTACCATATAACCAAAATGAGTTATTTAATAATTCAATATTCTAGAAACATATCAGTTCCATTTCATTCCACTTCTGGAATTTCATTTACATATGAAAATAAAATTAAATAAAATCCGGCCATGGAAATCATGAAACGAACGCACCAGTAAAAATGGTTTGAACAAAATAAAATTAATAAAATTGTAAAATAATGTTATTAATTGATCATATATGGTGTTATAAACATGAATATTTTTTTAAGTTATTAATTATACACCATTGAGCATTAAACAGGAGGATTAAACCCATTTGAAGTAAGATGAACTCGATGTATGGGAATTCTTTACCCAAATTTTATTATTTGGATTGACGTTCATCTTTATTAATAATTTGGTATTAAGATTATTTTTGTGATGAAATTTTTTTTATATTATGTATTATTATGTTTAATTACAGATTATAGACATATCCATTCCATTCTATTATTTCTATTTTCAATTATAGATGGATGTGAATTTCCTCTTAATATCCTTTTAAAAGTATCTTTAATAAATTTCAAAAATATTATATATATATATATATATATATATATATTTAATGAGTGGTCTATCATGAATTAATTATACTTTATTACCATATTATGTTCCTGGAAAATAGTTATTTTGTGTTGAGACTAATGTAGCTTATGATATGTTGGGATGATCCCATTATAGCTCTTGATATGTTGGGTTATGCCATTGTTGCTCCTGATATGACAGGTGAGCCCCGTTATAGATCTACAATGCATTGGGTACCCTTGAGATGGAATTTGAATGAATGGTAATTCCATGTGTAAAGGCCATTGTATGAGTGATATGGTAAATATTTCCGAAAGAAACAATATGATGTTTCCATTCATGTTAATCTGTTTTGATGAAATAGGTTTGATTGATTTTTTATGTTATCACTTGACTAAAAATTTCTTTCCTTATATCCTTTTCATGATATTTATGTGCTCATACCATGTTTTTAAATGTTCTTAATAGGTTATAAGGATTTTTAAGAGAATTAATGAAGACAATTTAAATGTTATGAATATTTTTCAAATTAATTATGTTTTTATTTATGTTTTATATATTTCAAAAAGATGATACCCTTTTAGTAGTATCCTGATGTATGATTATGGGATGTTATGTATGTTTTATGTCCTTATTTATCTAGAAAACTAAACCTAATAATATCCCCAATTTTTAAGATTGTATTTTCTTGTATAAAACTCAATATTATGTAATTTAATAAGGTATTTTCCTTATAGATGGTATCAAAGGGTGGTTTAGAAACATTTAGGGGTTAGGATGACGTTAAAATAATACCATAAATGATTTTTACTCTATGGTTAATTTGAAATGTCATATAATTTAAGTATTACCATGTTTCTTCATCTATGATAGTTTGTTTAGAATGGTTTTCCATATAACAAATATGGAAGAGGAAGTAGGAAGGCACCAAGAGGATGATGTTTGTCCGAATATACAGCTTTGAATGGTGGGAATTGGAAACAAGCAGTTTTTGATAGAAATGGATCAGTAGACTCATGCAATAAATTGTTGTGGTGTCCATGAAATAGAGAAACCAAGTCTAACATGATGAAAAATTTCATTTGTGAAGAATTTTATGAAGCAAGATCATCTAGCATTCAGTGGAACCACATATCTAGTGATAGAAAAAGGATGGATCAATGCTATAGAAAAGATATTTGATGTCAGGGGATGTTCAGAACATAAAAAGGATTATACTATCCATTTATCATTTAGAAGGTTAATTCGATCAATGGTGATGTCTGGTTAAGAATATGAGAGAAATAGATGATCTTGAAAGTTTGGAATTGGATGACTTTAAGAGTCTTTTTCTGGAAATTGATTTCCATAAAACCATTCGAAATATAATGGATAAAAAATTCCTGGAATAGAAGAAGAAATATAATTATTATGTGGAAGTATATGAATCCAATTTTTCTAGAAAATCATGGTCAATATAGGATTTTCATCATTATTTTGATATTAAATTAGTAGAGTTTACTCTGCTGTGAAACAAATTTGACGTAGAGCATTGGCTTCATGAGATTTTAAAATCTATGAGAATCGTGTTCATTGTGATGAAAATGTAGAGATGGTGTTTTCTGACATGTATGTTCCTTGTGATGACAAGAATAAGAATAGGTCAGGTTGGCATGCATTGGGGATGAATTCGTCAAAGAAATTTCGAGGTAAGAAAACCAATTAGCCTTATTGTGAAAAGTGTGTAAAAATGAATCCTCATGAATTTATTGAAACATTAGAAAAATGCTACCCTTGTTGAATGTTTGGACACATGTTTCTTGAGTTCAATGAAAATGATCCAAAAATTAATGAGAACCCAATGGTGAGATGCTTTAACTGTAATGAATTTGGTCATTTTTCTAATGTCTTTCCGAAGCTAGTCACTCTGGCATGGAACCAACAATATTTGAAGCAGAAGGGTGTGATAAAATCCATTATAACAACTTCAGTATAATTTTATCCATAAAATTACGTTTTATCATGTTAATTTAATTTTTTATAGTTTTTAAAAATGTTTTTTTAATTTAGGGTCTACACATTCCTTGATTTTGGAGATATTTTTTAGAAAATTGGGAATTCCACCTCTGGAAATGAAACTAGAACTCATTGTAAAAAAACCTAAAGGAAATATTGTGGCATGAAAAAATTATAGTAATATACCTATCCTTGTATCTATAATGTGTTTAACAACAAACCACATTGTATTTCCTCTATTGTAGTTTGATGTTATTTTGGGTATGGAATGACATTCTTCTTATCATGCTATGATATATTGGAGAGAAAAATAAATTTTTTTTATAAAGATTTTCCATTTGTGTACAAGAATGATCCTATACGAATGATAACATATATGGAAGTTAGTAAACATATAAAATATTCAAATGAATATTTTCTTGCACATATTTTTAATGAAAATGGATCTATCCATATTAATGATGTACTAGTGGTGAATGAATACCTGGATGTTTTTTCTGATGATTTATCTGCTGTTATTCTGGATCGAGGTGTTGAGTTTACTATTGACTTAGTTCCTAATGAGAAGTGAATTTCTAAACACCCATATCAAGTGGCTCAAATGGAAATTATAGAATTAAAAAATAAGTTTCACGAATTATTAGAATAAGGGTTCATCCGACCGTGCACCTCACCATGGGGTGCTCCTGTTTTTCGTTAAAAAAAAGATGGTTCCATTATAATTTTCTTTTATTTAGATCCTTTAATAACATAACTATTAATAAAACTAACCTTTTACACATATTGATTATTTTTTGATCATATCATTGGATAATTGTATTTTTCAGAGGTCTCCCAATGTTCGAGGTAGCATCAGTTGAAATTAAAGGATGAAGACATCCCGAAGACTGTGTTTCATACTAGATGTTGTCATTATGAATTTGTATTTATTTTTTTTGGTTAAATAATAAACCTACTATATTCATTGATATTATGAATAGAATATTGGATGAGTTCTTGGATATGTTCGTGTTTGTGTTTATTGATGACATTTTTTATATTATAGAAGTAAATAGAATCATGAAAAACATATAAGGGTTGTTTTACAAACCATAAAAGAAATGAAAATGTATGGAAAATACAAAAAGTGAAATTTTTGGTTGCAATAGATTTCTTTTATTGGGAACATTATAAATAAGGTTGGAATAATAGTTTATACTTCCCAAAAAAGTGGTTGATGAATAGTCATGAAGTACAAATAATACAGAAAATCTTATTTTTCATGGATTACCATATTACTATCGATGGGTTGTTTAAAAACTTTCACAGTTATCTAGTTCGCTAACTATGTAAACAAGAAAAGGTCTTAATTTTATTTGGATAGAATAATGTGATGTTTTTTCAGTAACTGAAGAAGATATTAGTGAATGCTCCATTTTTGGCCATACCTTCCAAAAATGGTGAGTTTTCATATATAGTGATGTTTTATTGAATGGGCATGGTTGTGTTCTGATGCAGAATGATCAGGTAATTTCTTATGCTTTAAGAAAACTAAATTCTCAAGAGTAAAATTATCCCAAACTTTATTTCGAATTAGTTGATTTATTTTTACATTAAAAAATTAGATTTATCATAATTATGGAGTAATATGTGAAATATATACAGACCAAAAAATCATGAAGTATATATTTACTCAGAAGGAATTAAACATGAGACCAAGAAGAGGTCTGGAACTAATCATAGATTATGATTGCATGATTCATTACCATTCTAGAAAACCAAACATAGTGGCAGATGCATTGAGTCAAAAAAGTGATGCTACATTAACCATAATAAATTTAGAACATGCCCCTTTGGAGAATGATTTGCTAAAATTTGGCTTGGAAATTTTTGGTGTAGTAAAATACTTTATTTTGTTTCAGGTTTCTATGTATTCATCTTTATCAGACAGAATAAAGAATGTGCCGAATGAATTTAGAGAGTTTCAGAAAAAGGTAGAATGGGTAAAAATGGTTAAGTTGCCATAATTTAATCCTGATAATGATTTTTTTTAAGATTTGTGAAGAGATTATGTTTTACTAGAGATTATCAGTTAAATAAAGAGTATTTATTTGAAACACACATTTCTCTGTTTTCAAATCATCCTAGAAACAAAAATCTATACAGAATTCACCGAGATTATTACTAGTGGGTTATAATGAAAGGAGATATCTTTGATTTTACATTTAATTTTTTGACATGTCAATAGGTTAAAGCAGAGTGGATGTTACAAAAGTAGATTCATGACCAAACATAGTGGTTCATGCATGGAGTTAGAAAATTGATGCTACATTAACCATGATATGTTTAAAAAATTCCCCTTAATTGAATGATTTGATAAAATTTGGTTTGGAATTTTTTGGTGTAGGAAATTCCTCTATTTTGTTTTAGGTTTCTATGCAGTCATCTTTTTCAGACAAAATTAAGCAAGTGAAGAAATAATATGAAGAGTTACAAAAAAAGGTATAATTGGATAAAATGGGTATGTTACAATAATTTAACCTTCATAAATATTTTTTTGGTGGTTTGGGAAGCGATTATGTGTTCATAGAGATTCTTAGTTTATGAAAGAATTTTTATTTTATGTTCACAGTTCTCTGTTTTCAGTTCATCCTAGAAAAAAAAGTTGTACAGAATTCTTCGAGAGTAATACTGGTGGGTTGGAATTAAATGAGATATTGTAGATTTTATAATAAAATTTTTGACACGTCAATATGTTAAATCATATCATAAGATACCAATGTAGATGATTTAACTTTTTCTACTATTAGAGTGGAAATGGGAAAATACATCCACAGACATCACTGTGGTACTACCAGTGTCTTCTCAAGGTAACAATGCAATATAGGTTATTTTTTGAAGCCAATCATTTATTTTTAAACAAACTCGACCATCATCATTTAATTTGTAATAAAAAATTGGGGTTCAACTGTTCATAGAGACTCTCCTCCTATGGAAAATAATAAAAAAATGTTGAGTAATAATTTAATAAGGGTGATTTTCTTCCTTATGTTGATGAATTGGCTTTAAAAACACAACAGAGTTACTTCTTAGTAATTATCCTAGTGATAGTAACATTGGTGATATAAATAAACATATAAAGAAATGGTGTTATCTGACCAAGGAAGTAGAAAATATTTCATTCCTTTCTCAATTCAAACCTAAAAATCCAGATAATTCTTCAGGTGATGAAGATTATAATAACGACATGAATAATGAAAATAATTAATTCAAAGGTAACAAAGTGTGGAACATGGTTGAAAAAATAAAGAAAATATAGTAATTGGAGTAAGCTAGGGTTTCATAAACAAATATCATGAAAATGGAATCATTATTAACAATAATAGTGTGGACCACCGCAATCCTCAGAGTGGCGTCCTCATCCCCAACCGTAGTGGAAAGGGTTCCACATAGGTGGATTCCTTCTTCCCCCTCCTACCTGGGTCTGCATGATGGCATCTCTAGATTCATCTTGGTAGAGTGTATTTGGTCCCAGTGTTGTGCGATAGGGAGATGGTTGTTTCATGGTCACTATGTCTATGGTGGATACACAAATCGGTGGAGCTTTGGTGGTTGGTTCATCGTAGCCTGGCCTTCTGGAGATGATGTAGCTCTAACTCCCAATGACGGAATCTCTTGGAACATCTATGATCGTTCGGTTCGGTGTATCTTAGTCTATTTGGCATTGAAGGTTTGGTTTTCGGTTTCTTTATTTGTCTGGTGTGGCCAGGTGCTGTCTCTGATGGGTTATCTAGAGGCTACGCATCAGATCTGTAGTAGAATTGAGGGGGAGGATCTGTTCTAGTAAAGGCTATGAGTCTTATGGTTTTAAGGTTTGAGTTATTGTGTCTGTGCTCATTTGGATATCGATTTGTGTATACATTAGTTGTTTTGGTTTGTCTAATGGTTCCCCTCTCCCCCTTCCTAGTGTTCTCTCACCACCACGACTGGCTTGATTTGGAACCCGGTGTGCCTGCATCTAGGGTTCTGATCCGTGTAGATCCATGTCCAGTGTAACGTTTCAATTATAGGATAAACAAGATCCTATCATCGGTGGAATTTTCTTGGTTCAACTTTGGCCCATCCAGTCCTAGGTGACGATGGATTGGACATGCGTCCCATGGATTTCTTTTAGGATTCTTCCCCTGTGATGGCAGGGGCATCTCGTGGTGTTTTGGGATTTGTCTAGGAAGGCAGTTGTTGGCATTGTTTGGACTCGCGTATTCTTGGATTTTTTCAGTTAAATGTTGGGTTGGTTTTCAAGACACGGTTTATGAAGACTCGTATGGACTCGAGCACAAGGAACAGGCCTCAAATGAGGATTCAGAGTGAGTATATCACATTTACAGGCATCACGGAATAGGATTTTTTAGACGGTATGGTGTCCCCTATCAGATTGGGCCTTTACTTTGACACATGAACCTTGTTAGTCAAATATTCTTGTAATGATGGTGAGATTTACCATGTTTTAAATGCAATGGACAGGTAACAACAAGTTGTTAGTGTGGGTTTTATTTTCATTGTCCTTGGGTTGTGTGATGTTTTAAATCCATGGAGTCTATTTGGGTTCCCCTTATTCCCATAAAATGAGGTTTTATTTTATTTTAATATAAAACAATCTAAGGCCTTCGGGCCATTGGAGGATTTTTAATATAGTAATACTTGTTGCTAAAGGTCATAATCAACATGAAGGATTATATTATGAAGAAAAATATGCTCTGGTACCTAGACATGAATCTCTTTTTATTTTCATATCCTGTGTAGTATTCTTTATTTTCATGATTTTTCAAATTGATGTAAAGTGTGCTTTCCATAACGAATGTGTTCAATAGGAATTTATTATTGACCAACCTAATTGGTTTGAAGATACAAACAATCCTAAAAACATTTACAAACATACCAAAGCTATAAATGGAAGTATTAAATCCCCAAGAACATGGTATGTTTAACACCCCAAGCTTCCACGGTATGCTTCTCTTTGAATAATACAATACCGTCTGTTGTACACAACTTCGAGATTCTAACATGCCGTGACCAATCAAAGTAGCCGTTATGAATAGTAATACCCACTTTTTGAAATTTTATACATTTTATCATTTCATATGGACTTCATTTTTGGATTCATAATATCGAAATTATCCTAGGATGAAATTTTGGTACTTTTCGGATAACTTTTATATTTTGATGAATAGTCAAAATTACTAAATTGTTATTAAAAACATCTTTTTAAATCAAAATAATTAATAGGGATAAATTATGAATTTGAATGGTTTTAAAGTATATTTAGAATATATTTTTACCATTTAATACAATGTTTGTCATTGGACATAATTTCACATTTAAACCGGACATAAACAAGTGCCAATCTTTTGATAGTTATTATCTCTTAAAAACACTCTTTTTTGTTTTGACAACAGGAATTAATTTTAAATTAATTTATGCCACTTCTGTGTTTTAAATTTGGAAAAATTGACTCTATATTTTCAATCAGGATGTCCAAATTGTGTAAATAGGTAACTTTTATTTTTAGACATTTTGTATAATTACTTCGGTAAATATTTTATTTACCATGGTTAAAGGGTAAATTCGGTAAATAAGGGTTAAATAATAATATTATAATAATAATAAATTACCCTAAAACGTGTCCTAACCTAATTTTTGGATACATTTCAGACCATGGGTATCTTTGGGTAGATTTGGGGACCCCATGGAGCCACTTTTAGGTGATTGGGACACTTTATATTAATTAAGTTAAAGTGAATACAAAAATGACATAAACTTATATATTTTAGAAAAAAAATTACATTGTGTTATATATGTTATATTATCGATTATAAATATTAATTAGAAATCTAAAAATATTTTCTTCATAATGGTATTTTATTTATAATTTTTAGACATTGCAAAATTAAAAATATATATGACACAATAATGATGCAATATGTTCCTTATTAATGAAAGAATCAAATAATTGATATTATAAATGTTAAAATAAATATACTTTGAATGTTATTATGACATAAAAGTATTTTATTAGTTAATATTACTTGTTCGGATTTCTTAAATGAATTTGGTTAGAATTAATAAAGTTTTTATGACTTTATCAAAAATCAATTATTGAGTAGTGTCAAAATTGACATAAATGAGTTTCTAAAACAAATATTATATTATTAATTTATATTCAATTCCTAAAAATCAAAGGATCGGCTAAGAGACTTAAATAATGATAGGTGTATCATCAATGGACCTCTTGGGGGTCGCTTGGAGGTATATAGTATGGTTATTAACTATCTTATATAATAATACAAGGTGACCTGGTAAGTGTCAAACTAATTCACTAAGAGTAAAAACTAAATGATATGGTGTATATAATAACCCAAACCTATCTAAATTCTTTTGGATGAGTGGTTTTAGACACATCTCCACCGTAACCTTTAAATAATCCATTGTTGATCCATTAGAAACTGAATATGAATTTATTATACAATAATATTTCTAGATATTCCTAAAGAGCCCCTCCTCCCCCTTATAAAAGTACACCACTTATAACCAATTTCTCACACCTCTCAAGCCTTTTGGATGATCCAAAATCTTCCCAATTAAGGACCCTACAACCCTATCCTCCTTTTAAAAGCCATGCATTAGGAAGAAGGCACCTGAAAGGCCTATTTTAGTTCAAACCAAAGGGAGTTACCCAAATTAAAGGTAACTATTTCTCTTAGTTTCTTTTCTTTTATTTTACTTCTCCAACCCCTAAACTCTTCTTATTATTTTCTTTTGTAACAAAACAAGTATCTGAAATATACTATGAGATTTTATGAGAATTATTCAAACTACACTTACACAAAACTCCATCAAATGGTGAAAATCATAATGTTTCTATGGATGTCAACCAAAAACGCCTCACAAAACGATGATTGTTCAATTATCTCTTACCTCCTCTCATGGTGGAAATTATGATGGAACTATAATTAAACATGATATTAATTATATTTATTTTATATATAATCCTCTTTTATTCCATTTTATATCATACCATTATTGATATGACTCATTTTTACCATACATGGAACATATAAAGGATGGTATTAATGAACATAAGTAACACATATAAGATATTATATTATAATGTAATAATAATATACCAATGAATTATTTGGTTTTGTTTCCTTTTAAAATAAAAAATGAAATTGATGTTGCGTTCGTGCGTAGGTACGGACTACCTTCTCCACGAACACGATAAGATTCATTCCCCATCGTATCCATTCAGAACTAATTATCATTTGATTATTAAAATTAATGTTTAAGGAATTGATATCATTCTAGATTTGAATAAGTTAAAACCTATCCATAACAAACACGACTTTCGTAACGAAGCATATAAAGGAAAACGAATCGGTTAACACCCAAAACTACGATAATACTAAAATATTATTGACAAAGTATTATTAAAAGATCATATATGATATCATATTTATGTATATGATTCTTGTATAATTTAATAAAAATGATTAAACAATTATAAAGGAGGTTAACCTACACTCTATCTGGGGAAAGTTCAAGGTAAGGGGTTTTCATCTCACTCTTTATTCCTGTGAGATTCATGTCATATTGCCACTATTAACTTTTGCATGGTGTATGTACTGCCCATAATTGTATTATTTGTGTAATAAACACTAATTTGTGTGTATTTACATATTAATTGTATGATACCACTTTCATGGGGTGTATGTTTCGTAATTTACCAAATTGGTAAGGCTTAATTTCACAATCTCTTTACTATCCGAGGTTGTTTTTACATAAGTATCTACTGGGAACTCTTTATCATCCACATCCATGTTTTTAAAAAGGTCATTAAAAACATTTTTACCTTTTAATAGGAAATGAGTTAAAGTCATTTATACCCTTATTTGACTTTATATTTTTTGAACGGAATCTTTCCCTCATTTTTGAAACTAGTTACTTTTTAACCTTTTTGAAAAAATTAAGGTAAGAATGTTTTTTTAACTTATATGGCGGGTGCGGTTATTCTCTACTGTTGTTACACCTTTGAAGCTTACTTCACAAGCTTATTAAGATATTTTCAAAATAAATGTTTTCTCTATAATTATGTGACTTTTAAATGATTTCAAAAAAGAGATATTTCTCTCAAATAGTTTTGATTTCATCTATGTCAACATTCTTTGATAAATTTTACACTTGTTTGAAGTTGATTTATTATGATACAAATATACCTTATAGTATTTAAGGTTTTGTGATATGTTTGACTATGAATGAGTTTATTTTATGCCATTAATGGTTTATGATTAATGTTTTGGCATTTCATATGCTAGTTTTAATAAGAATGTTTATGTTATATTTCACCCTCTTATTAAGATGAATGTGTTGTACTATTATGTTCTGGGTTGGGGACTGGTAAAATTAAGCCCTCCGGGTTGGGGTCCGGTTACAGCAGACCCTTCGGTTTGGTGTCCAGTTATTAGAGGCACTTCGTGTTGGATTTCGGTTACAAAGGCTCTCCGGGATGGAGTCCGGTTATAGTGGCACTTCGGGTTCGTTTCCGGTTACAGTTATACCTTAGGTCTTGGCATGAGGCCTTGACACCGAAATTAATGTTCGACATTATGCATTTCCTTCACTATGAAAGTGGTTATTGATATTTCATGTGATTATTTGATTAGTATAATATCCATTTAAATAAGTAAATGGAATTATTTCATTTTCATTATGCCATATTATTCTGAACTTCATGTATAAAAGGATTTTGTTTTTTTTATACATTGCCTTAAATTTTTATGTTTATTTATGAATGTTTCCTCTATATTGTTATCCTTAATGAGCATCTGAACTCACCACTTTCTATGTTTTGTTTTTTCCCAGGATTCCAAGAAGTTTATTTTGATTGATATGAAGGGTTAAGACAAGGGAATAATGGCGCTCATAAGGGATTATTTATGTTGGTTTGTATGATATAAAGTGTAATGTATCATTCATGTATGTAATCTATTTTCCCAGACTGCGAAACCGATCATTCCTTCGGGACGTGATTCCTTGTAATCATGCCAATGTATTAAAATAATGCACCGAATTTGGGTAACTAGGGTTAGGGTGTTACATTTGGTATCAAATAAAGTTTAGCAATAACCTTGGAAACTAGATTTAGAAAAACTCTGGTTAGATCACATAGCCCTAATGTATACTTTGAAGATTGGTAGAGAAGAATTTCCTAGAATTTTGATATTGTAGAGATTTTGTGAGTTTTCCGAGCAATACATCCCTGTCTGGATACGATCAGGTAGAGGCAGCTCTGGCACAGATATACCTAGGGGTAAAACCCTAAAACAACACTTTGAGCTAGACTCGAATGGGAACTGGTGCACGACAACGGGCATTGCTGCACTCTTGGTTACGACACTCCTGGGGGATATTCTTAGTATAAATCTCATTTTCTTTACAAACCATTATCAAGGGTTTATGATTATATACTTCCTCAAATAAGACCTTTTTATAATTATGGATTATATCCATAAACTGTTTAATTTATGTTAAGTGTTTTACAAGTTTGGGATTAGGTATTTCAATTCATAAACTAATCTAGTGTATGTCATTTTTTAGAAATGGTGCCTAGTAGAAGGAATGAGAACTCCTGCAATACGCATGATCCAATGAGTAATAAAGATCAGGTATTTCATGGTCTTAAGCAAAACTTTAGAAGGGAAATAGTCTCCCACGTATTATCATCATATGAAAAAAATAGTATCATGTGTTTATATGATAAGTAAAGAATCCTAGGAGTCCTATGGATTTGATGGGAATCCAGATAAGGAAAGGATGGTAGAGAGAAGGACAGATAAAGGGAATAAGGTAAAGAATGATTTTCCTATATGTGATAACTGTAGAAGGAATCACCATGGAAAATGCTTGAAAGGAACGTGAGTATGTTATAAGTGTGGAGAAAAAGGACACCATGTACGTGACTGCAAGGGTAAGAAAGAGGTTTCAAATGTACAATGCTTCGTCAGCAAGGATTTTGGACACTACACAAACCAATGTCCCAGTCATCGGACTATGCCTCAAATGATGCTATTGGATAATAATCAAGTTATGATACTACCACAGATGAAGATTAATGACTAGTGTACTTATGTTTTTTTTAATTATATCATTGAAGTGTTGTATCAATGATGTACTGGAAATAAATAAGGATTGTACTGTAGTACTATTTCATTTTGGATTTGAGATTTTATGGTAATAAGATAAGTTACTCTATAGCGAGTTAAATGTTTTTGAAAATTACATGGTTGAAGGAAAGATAAACCTTAATATGGTCCTAATATTGAGGAACTGATTTTGGAATAAGATATGGTGATTTGGGTAAACTATATTGGATATTCTTGACTGCCTTGAAACTAATTACAGATTTGTATATTCCATTATTCTTGGAGTTTAATTTTTTTTTGGATGAATGAAGTATATCTAGTATTCTATAAGGAATAAGGGAGAATGGGTGTAATCAATAAGGTTTTATGGTAATTCAGGATATTTCAGTGTTTTAAAAGAATACATGATGAAGGTATTCCCATGCTATTATGGGGTAAAAAAGATCTACATTATGTTTATATTTAATATAAATTTTGGACTGAGTGTTTACAGAAGTATTTTGGATAAGTCTAAAGGTTGGAAGGGATTATGTTTGAAAGGTTATTTTTGGACAACACGCAGACCGTGTGACGACCCGTCGCGTCGGGCAAAGCTGCGGGAATTGAACCCACAAGCCTAGTGCAATTGATATTCATCGCCTACCACTAGGCTTTGTGAAGTTCCTGGATAGTATAATGTAGTTTTTCATAATGTTTCTGATATGTGAATTATAAGTTCATTATATTTGGAACCCTATACGATTAGGATAAATAGAGTAATTTGGAGTTGTATTATGTTTTGGGGTGAAAGATGAGTTTGTGGTAGAAATTTATTAATGGATAAAAATCTAATTATAATGTAGGTATATATCCTTATGATCTTATCCAATCTCATAAATAAATTCCTCAACATAAAGAAAAGGAACTTAGAACAAAAATGTTGTCCTAGATGGCACCTTAGATCATCAAAAATTTATGGCTTTGGGATTGTTAGGCTTTTCATAGCCATTTCTCTACTACTCTCCATCAGATATTGACGGTTATATTTCTCTTCCATATCCATATTTTTCTACAAGGAACCCTAGTATGTGTTATTTTCGGTAACCTTCATATTTACCACTCTTTATTTTAAATAGAGGCCTTATTAATCCATTTTTCGATCACGGATTTCAACAAAGATATTTTGAAATGTCAACCCCAAGTTTCTAATACCAAGCATAAATTTCGAGGACGCGATTTATTTAAGGAGGGTAGAATGTAATACCCCAAGCTTCCACGGTACGCTTCCCTTTGAATAATAATGTAGCATGTGTTGTACGTAACTTCGAGATTCTATCACGCCGCGACCAATCAAAGAAGCTGTTATGAATAGTAATACAAACTTTTTGAAATGTTATACATTTTATCGTTTATAATGGAATTCATTTTTGGATTCGGAATATCGAAATTATCCTATGATGAAATTTTTGTACATTTCGGATAACTTTTATATTTTTATGAATAGTGAAAATTACTAAATTTTTATTAAAAAACATTTTTAATAAAAATAATTAATAGTGATAAATTATGAATTTGAGTGGTTTTAAAGTATATATAGAATATAGTTTTTCCATTTAATACAATTTTGGTAATTGGACATAATTTCACATTTAAACCCAACATAAACAAGTGTCAATCTTTTGATAGTTATTATCTCTTAAAACCACGATTTTTGTTTTCACAGTGGGAATTAATTTTAAATTAATTTCTGCCACTTCTATGTTTTGAATTTGAAAAAATAGAATCCATATTTGGAATCATGATTTCCAAATTTTGAAAATAGGTAACTTTTATTTTTAGACATGTTGGATAATTACTTTGGTAAAAATTTTATTTACCATGGTTAAAGGTCAAATTCGGTAAATAATGGTTGAAAAATAATATTATAATAACAATATATTACCCTAAAACGTGTCCTAACCTTATTGGTGGATACATTTCCGACCATTGTCATCTTTGGGTCAATTTTGGGACCCCATGTAGCCACTTGTAGGTGATAGGGACACTTTATATTAATTAAGTTAAAGTGAATACAAAAATGACAAAATCTTATATCTTTTAGAAAAACAATTTTTACATAGGTATATATGTTATATTTTCTATTATAAATTTTCATTATAAAGCTAAAACGATTTCCAACATAATGGTATTTTATTTATTATTTTTAGTCATTGAAAAAATAAAAATATATATGACACAATAATGATGCAGCATTTTCCTTATTAATAAAAGAATCAATTAATTGATATTATAAATGTTAAAATAAATATAATTAGAAAGTTTTTATAACATACACGAATTTTATTGGTTAATATGACATGTTATGATTTCATAAATTAATTTTTTTAAATTAATAAAGTTGTTAAGACTTTATCAAAAATCAAATATTGAGTAGTGTCAAAATTGACATAAATGAGTTTTGAAAACAAATATTATATTATTAATTTATAATCTACTCCTAAAAATCTATGGTTCGGCCAAACAACTTATATCATGATAGGTGTATCATTAATGGACCACTTGGGGGTCTCTTGGAGGTATATAGTAAGTTTATTAACTATATAATATAAAAATAAAAGTGACATGTTAAGTGTCAAACTAATTAACTAAGAGTTAAAACTAAACGATAAGATTAATATAATGACCCAAACCTGTCTAAATTATATTTGTTGAGTGGTTTTCGACCCATCCCAACCTTAACCTTTAAATAATCCACTTATGAGCCATTATTAACCGAATATGAATTTATTATAAATTAATATTTCTAGATATTCCTAAAGAGCCCCTCCTCCCCCTTATAAAAGGACACCACTTCTAACCAATTCCTCACACCTCTCAAGCCTTTGGTCTCGTCCAACCTCTGCCCAATTAAGCTCCCCACATCCGTAACATAATCTTATAAGCCTTACCATAGTCAGAAGGCACTTCAATAATTCTTTTTGGTTCAAACCAAAGGGAGTTACCCAATTTAAAGGTTATGATTTCTCTTAGCTTCTTTTGTATTATTTTACTTCTCCAACCCCTAAACTCTTCTTATTCATATCTTTTGTAACAAAACCAGTATCCTAAATATACTAGGATATTTTTATGAGATGTATTCGAACCAAAAATACATAAAACTTAATAAAATGGGCGAATAACATAATGTTTTAGTGGATGGAAACCAAAAACGCCTCACAAAACGATGATTGTTCAATTATCTCCTACAGCCTCTCATTTTGGACATTATGATGGAACTATAATTAAATATGATATGAATTATATTTTATATATATATAAGCTTTTATAATTCCATTTCATTATATACCATTATTCGTTTCATGTTGTATATATATACAATAATTTCAATTGAGGATGTGCGGACTACCGCCCCTCAAAGTGATGTGACTCGTTTATACCATACATGGAACATATAAAGGACTGGATTAATGAACATAAGTAACAAATATAAGATATTACATTATAATAGAATAATAATATACCTATGTATTATTTGGTTTTGTTTCCTTTTAAAATGAAAAACGAAATGGAAGATGCGTTCGTGCGTACGTACGGATTACCGTCTCCACGAACGTGGTGAGATTCATTCCCCATCATATCCATTCAATAATAATTATCATTAGATGACTAAAATTAATGTTTAAGAACTTTATATCATTCTATATTAGAATAAGATACAACTTATCCATAACAAACTCAGCTTACATAACGAATCATATAAAGGAAAACGAATCGGTTAACACCTAAAATGACGATAATACTAAAATATTATTAACAAAGCAATATTAAAAGATCATATATGATAACATATTTATGTATGTGATTCTTGTATAATTTAATAACAGTAATTTAACTATTATACAGGAGGTTATCCTACAATCTATCAGGGAATAGTATAAGGTAAGGGGGTTTCATCTCACTCTTTATTACCGTGGGATTCATGCCATATTGCCACTATTACCTTTTTGTGGTGTATGTTCTGCCCATAATTTTATTAATTGTGTAATACACATTAATTTATGCATATTTACATATTCATTGTATGATACCTCTTTCAAGGGGTGTATGTTTCGTAAGTTACCAAATTGGTATGGTTTAATTTCACAATTTCTTTATTATCCGAGGTTGTTTTTACGTAAGTATCTACTTGGACCTCTTTATCATCCACATCCATGTTTTTAAAAATTTCTTTCAAAACATTTTTACTATATAATAGACAATGGGTTAAAGTCATTTATACCTTTATTTGACTTTATATGTATTTATAGTAATCTTTCCATCATTTTAGAAACAAATAACTTTTTATCCATTTTGAAAAAATTATGGTAAGAATGTTTTTTTAACTTACACGACGGGTGCAGTTATTCTCCGCCGTTATTACAACTTTGAAGCTTCCTTCACAAGATTATGAAGATATTTTCAAAATAAAGTTTTTCTCTATAATTATGTGACTTTTAAATTATTTAAAAAAGATCTATTTCTCTCAAATAGTTTTGATTTCATCTATGTCAACATCCTTTGATAAATTTTACACTTTTTTAAGTTGATTTATTATGATACAAATCTTTTATATGGTATTTAATTTTTTTATGATATGTTTGACTATGAATGTGTTATTTTTATGCCATTAAATGTGTATGATTAATGTTTTGGCATTTCATATGGAAGTTTTTATATGAATGTTTATGTTATATTTAATCCTCTTCTTAAGATGAATGTGTTGGACTAGTATGTTCAGGGTTGGGGACTGGTAAAATTAAGCCCTCTGGGTTGGGTTCCGGTTACAGTAAACCCTCCAGGTTGGTGTCCAGTTATTTGAGGCACTCTAGGTTGGTTTCCGGTCATTAGTGGCAGTTCGGGGTGGTGTCCGGTTATTAGAGTCACTCAGGGTTAGAGTCCAGTTACAAAGGCTCTCCGGGATGGAGTACGGTTACAGTGGCTCTCTGGGTTGGGTTCCGGTTACATTTATCCCATAGGTCTTGGCACGAGGCCTTGACACTGAAATTAAAGTTCAACATTATGCATTTCCTTTACTATGAAAGTTGTTATTGAAATTGCATGTGATTATTCGATTAGTAGAATATCCATGTGTATAAGTAAATGGAATTATTTCATTTTTTATGCTATATTATGCTGAAGTTCATGTTTAAAGGGATTTTTTTATTTATACATTTCCTTAAATTGTTATGTTTATTTATGAATGTTTCCTCTATATTTTTATCCTTACTGAGCATCTGAGATCACCCCTTTATAAGTTTTATGTTTCCTAGGATTCAAATAAGTGTATTGTGATTGATTTGTAGGGTTAAGCAAAGGTAATAATGGCGTTCATAAAAGATAATTTATGTTTTTTTGTATGTTATAAAGTGTAATGTGACATTCATATATGTAATATATTCTCCAAGACTGCTAAACTGATCGGTCCTTCAGGACATGATTCCTTGTAATCATGCCAATGTATTAAAATAATGCACCAACTCTGGGTAACTATGTTCGGGGCGTTATAGTATGATTGACAAACATGATTTTTGTTACAATAAAATTAGGTTAAGGGAACTATAGATCCAAATACTTTTATAATGAAATAAAAAAAAATGTATTTATAGTCTAACTATATTTTCATTACATTATATTCATATTAGATCAACAATATTGAAAAGATTCCACTTCAAATTTTATGAAATATGAGTTTAAAATTTGTATAATGGAAGAGTTGCATTTTTTATAATTGTTTTGAAATATATAAAAACCAGAAGGGGATTATATATCTCAATATAATTATATCAAATATCATATAAAACAATTATGGATATGATAATACTAAATTTATTAGTACTCTAATCGGTACCTCAAATACACTTGAAATTGATGAATATTATAAACTAGTTGATGAAACAACATTTAGAGGTATGATAGGATGTATTATATATTTAACAACTAGTCATCCTGATATAATGCATTCAATATTCTAGTGTGAATGATGTCAACATAATCCCAAGGACTCCGATATAAAAGTAGTTAAAAGAATTTTTTCTTATTTAAATGGAACCATATAAATAGTTATTCTCTATTCTTCGGGAAATGTTTTTTAATTGAATAATATTATTTATGTGGACTTTGGTGGTTACATAATGGATAGAAAAATCACAATTGGAAATTTTAATTTTTAGGAAATTTATTTGTTTATTGGTCTTCTAAAAAACTACACTTACAAGAACATTCCACTGCAAACGTTGAATATGTGTCATCTGGACATTGTTGTGCTCAAGTGTTGTGGATGCAATACAAACTCAGTGACTAGGGAAAGTGTTTTTATAAAACTCATATACATTTTCATAATACAAGATCAATTTCACATAGTAAAAACCCTATAAAACATTCTCATGGAAAACACATAGATATTAAAAATCAATTTCTTACATATCGCACACACAAAAAGAGACGTCATTTTAAAAATCATCGGAATGTAAGAACAAATAACTGATATTTTTTAAAAACCATTTCCTTCTTATATATTTAAATAAATTAAACAAAAAATAGGATTTATCACTATAAATTAATCATTCATATGTAGTTCATGCTTAAACCATCTGCTTATTTTAAGTTACTCTTTTGCATAGGGGTATTTCTTATGATCTCTTTTTATAAAACTTGTAGTCAATAAATTTTTTAATTTTTGGAAATAATTATTTCAAAATTGAGTTTGTTTTAGAATCATATTTAAATTTATTTGGACATAAAATACATTAAATCAAATTTTTAAAAACAATCGAATATGAATTTATAATTTATTTTAGAAGAATAATATAAATCAAATTCTAACTGGATTTTAGTTTTCCAAATCGTTTTTAGACACATGATCGAACATGGAATCTAAAATATTTAATAGTTATTCCAACATAATCATATTCAATTTTATTTATAATATAATTATTTCTAAAACAAATAAGGTCTTGTTATTTTATTGATACTTATACTCTAAATGGTATTTTCATTTCATTTATACTTCAATCAATATTCCATTCTAATCAGTTGTATACTTGTTTCTTTTTATTCTTGAGATTTTATTTTCAAAACTGTTTTACATTTCCAATCATATTCCTATAATATGATAAAATAATTTTATAAAACCACAAGAGCTTATATATTTAAGAAAATATTTCTTCAGATATAATCTAAACCATCAAATCATAGAAATTAAATGTTTACCGTTTGTTCTTCTTGAAATCTAAATTATTAAAAAAAATTCCTACAAAAAGGGGACCACCCTTGTCCCACATCACATTTCCTAAAAATTTCATCACAGAGCCATTTTGAGTTTAATTCTATGATTTTGATTCTATTCATGTCTTCTCCTTATATATAAAGCAAAATATTATAGCCCTAATTAGGGATTAATGAATGTGGTTTATATTCGATGATGTGTTAGTATCCAAATCATTATATGAAAAGTATGATTCATCACTAAAGAGAATGACTAAATTTCAACAAATGGAATCATTATCCATAGAATAGTAATATAGAAATTATGATTTTTTCTATTTTGATATTGTTCCACATTTCTATCAGTCTGTAATATTATAAAAATAAAATGGAAAAGATATTTTTTCTTTCTACATTTATGAAAAATCCTATGAGATAACTATTAATGATATTGTCGATTTTATTATTGTTTCTAATGAGGGATAATCATTTTTTCCATCTCACATGTTACCATATCTACAGGTTCATTTGAAAAATAATTACTTGAAATTTTTTATTCAAAACAGATAAAGACCCAAAAAATAACTCATTTGATTCTATATCATAGTATTTTAGATACCTGGAAGAAAGGTTTTATAATTTCAAGAAGAGGATATATATACACTCGCAGAATATCAGGAGATTTCATATTATATATTTTTGTAAAGATGAGAAAAATCAACCTTCCCATATATATACTTTATACCATTAAAAATATGAAGTCGATGTCTATAAAGTTTCAGATTATCACGTTTCCTATTTTCGTTATTTAGATGAATAAAAATAGTCTAAAACATTTCAATGATTCAATAAAATCTTATCTAGTCAGGGAAATGATTTTGTTTATCAGGGATGACATAATTTGAAAATTAATATTTTTTTTATTCAGATTCAAAAATGTTCATGAATATTTCCATGGGGTCTACCTAAAATGTTGAACCATCTTCGACAATGAAATCCAAGAGTGAAAAAAATAACAGAAAAGCTGACTCTCATCCAAACAATAAAGAAATGAAAGTAAAAAATTCACAATCTATGTTTTTGATAAACATAAGCGAAGAAAGAATGAAATAACATACGGAGAACCACTATTTGGTCTTCACCCGGATAAAGTTATCATAGTAATAATTCAAAGTTCGGATGTCATGGAAAAAGAAGTATAAGGAAAAAAATTAAATGAAGAATCTCTCAGAAGCACAGTTATGGGAAAAACTGTTGAAGGGTGTAGAATTAGCCAAAAAATCTTCTTTGCCTACTCTAGATATTTGTATAGTTCTGAAACAAACATATTTAGTTTAATCCAATTCCCCCATTAAAAAAAATAATGTAATTATTTCTCTGTTGTTCAAGGATCATTTCTAGTTTCAAAAGCAAAAATGTGATCAAATTTCCAAATTCATGAAGTTATAGATAATGGTATTGAAGAAGAAGACAATGATAATAATAAAATAAATTAATATGTAGGAGAATGATAAGGAAAACAAGAGGACGAATGATAAGGAGAAGGATAAAAGGTATAAATTTAAGATGAAGAAGAAAGTGATGATTGTCAAGAAAAACCAATATATGAAGAGATGGAAGAGGATGAAGGTTCTCTTAAACATTACAAAAGAACTTCTTAGGCTTCATTGAAAAGAATCTCTGACCTAGAAAATCATAATTAGAAATACATCATCAAGGTAAAACAAAATCCTCTAATTCAATAAATCATATCTACATCCATTTGGGAGGACCAAAATTAGATTTGAATTTCATAAGAATATAAGATGGATGAAATTGAAGAAATTAAAATTTCTAATGAAAAGAATAGTGAACAAGGATATCTAAAAACATATTCAAGATAAAAAAGAAATATAGTGAAAGAAGAAATAGGAAAAATTAGAAGAATAATTCAATCAGATTATGAATCCCATAATACAATCACTGTGCAAAGTATTGATTGCATTTAACATACTTTATGTCAATTGGAATTGTCTATTTTGTTATTTCCAGGTTTGGAAACAAATAATGATTTGGTTGTATAAAAACAATACAGATACTTGTATTTAGTAAATGATTTGGTTGATAGCTTGAAATTATTGGAAGCAGTCTTCATGGTATACAACGAAAATGTCAAAGAATAAAAAATGAGGTGCAATAGAATTCTGAAATGGCCTTATAGAATTGATGAAGAAATCAAGATGTAGGATGAGAATCGGGGAAAATTCTAGAAATCCCAAGATGAAACTGATATTTTCTTCAATATTCTCATATAGGATATTACCAATAGGGTAATTTTTCTTGAAATATTTAGATGAAATTTCATGAAGCAAGCTAATGATATGGCAAATCATCAAGAAAACAACAATTTTATTCTCACAGAGATTTGAAGACTTAATGCCTATATAAATTAAATTTCTTACTTATTGAATCATTGTGAAATCATTATAGAAATATTAAATTCTCAGTAAGCCTAGAAAAATACTTGTAATAAAAGTTTCATGATCATAAAAAAATAGAAGGAATATGATGAATGAGTTTGGATTCTAGAGGAATGATTACAGAAGCTAGAAAAGAATAAAAATTCTCTAGAGCAACTCTTGGAAAAATTTTATGAAGATATAAAGGAAATAAAAATGATGAAAACTATTATAATATCCCTCGTTCCTCTAATGAAAGAGTTACATTCTTAAAAACACTTTTTATATTTTTTTTAGTTCAAGTCATAATGAAAAACGTTTTCTTAAACATACATTCTGATTGATTTACTTCAAATTCCTTTGTTTGAATGATCCATCAAATACTTTTAGAAGGTATAATACTTTATTATTTTGAAAATATTGTTTCTATAACACTTTTTAGATACTAATAATAATTTTCCCTATTCCTTTTTGAAAATTAAAAATCAGGGAATTCTCTTCATAGGTGGAGAAATTTATACAAAAAAGTCAAATTCCATAATAGGGAGAATTATTTTTCAATAGAAGACAATATTATCCTTAGGTGGATTCTTATCCTAGTGGGGGTTAGTTTTATTGAATATAATATTTATATGAGTTTATAAACTCAGAGGGAGAAAATAAAAAAATTATTCCATAATACGATAGTTTTAAAATAGAATTTTGGACTCATATTTTTCAATGTTATTTTCAGCATAATATTTGTGGATGGTGATTTTCAAAAGGAGAGATTGTTAACTCAAAAGATTATTTTTGGCATTTCAATTCCTTTTTATTTAAAATCTCAATCTTATTATTAAATACATAGTACGTAATATAATAATGTCCAATGTACTTATCTAATGTTTTTATTAAAAACATTTACTTTATCAACATTTAAATAGTTTTAAATATTCAATAAAAAAATCATTGCCTATTAATATTATTGTAATCATCCTAGAAAATGAGAATAATCGAATTGACTGCAACCGATAAAAATCAGATTCAGACAACTCATTGTAATAACATGAACATGTAAATGAATCAGTTTAACTTATAATTTTAATTTTAAATATGAAAAATTGTTTCATCTTATTGGAAGCTTTTATTAATAGCATTGTAATGGTATACTGTCAAATCCATATGTGGTTTCAGTTAAAAGATAATTGTTGAACATCCAGTGGTCTAGGTCCTCCAAAAAATCTCAAAGAAAATATTTACCTTGGATATCAAGATGACAATTTGAAGGTACACATATAAATACCTGGTCATTTTAAGATATTAGTAAAATTCGACATTCAAATGTGTGTGTGTTTGTATGCTGATATTTTTATCTCATTATCATAACATGTAAAAGAAAGAATATATTGTTCATAGTATTTTGTATTTCTTTATAGAGAGTCTCTTTCTTATGGAAACCATGTTAGGTGCTCTCTTTAATAATATGTTGTATTTCATTGTGAGATTCAAAATGTCGTTATTATGATCATGGAATTCTGAGGCTCGGAAGCTAGAGGAGTTGATCACCTTCTTGATCAAGGGTTTCTAGGGATAGTAAGATATAAGTCGATCATCATATCAAGGGATTACAGTGGTTTGGGGAAGATATACTTTCATTAAAGTAAAAAATAAAGTGACCATTATCTAATGTTATAGGATTCCCTTCTCTTTGAGTCAAAATAAATCTATTCATTTGTATTGCATGTCTAATTACTAGTTATTTTAATTCCACTGCAATCGTAATAGAATGTGAATTATTTTATTTTTATCATTGTATTTTTATTTTTTGTACTATAATAACATTTATTACCATCTATTTTATTTATTTTATATTTATTTTTTGAATACAATTGTCCACTAAAAATTATATCATACACTTTAAGATAAAATCATTAAAAAAATTTATTACTCTGATTAATCATAACCACTGTGATTATGATTATTTTTAAGTACTCTATAAATTTCGCTTCTTTGGTGAGTAAAATTAAACACCAAATACATTTCCACAAAATCATTAATAAAATTATATTCACTAGAATCAGTCATATGGATTAAATTTTATAATCTACCATAAAATGATATTCTTTTCCTCGGAAACTAGGGCCCATCCTGATTACTATTTTAATACATATATGGATTTGTTAACGTGATTTATTGAATTCATTTAAAAATCTTTTAAGATTAAAAATAAATGTTATTAAACTTACAATTCACCCCACACCCTCTTGTATTTATCTGTCTACATATACATTTTGATTCTACATTATGAACTATCATGTGAGAATCATTCATTTGTTTCTAAAATAACTATTTTTTCTATATGATATTATTTTATTTTGATCAGAAAAAAAATTCCATCTTATTTATATTAAATTTGTTCAAGATCCTCATTCATAGCAAGAATGTAATTTTATTCCCCAACCACTGATTTAAAAAATATAGGTTTTACCTAACATAACAAATATTTATTCTATATTGAAATCATTCTCCCTATTTAAACCAGAATGGATTGACCACTAATAATGTTCTATTTATCAATTTGATATAAAATCCTAAAATTTGATATAGATATAGCTTTGAATTCATCAGGGTCATAATTAGTATAGTCTTTTGAATTACCATTTTTTACTTATTATCTACACAAATTTCTTACATCCTCATCAATATCATCAGGAAGCTGTTAACTATGATGTTGAAGATTCTTTTTTATTTTCAATTAATATGACGTTATCTAATTAAATAAATTTCTTGTACTTTTGATAAGGAATGTATTTGATTTTTTTCTTCTTTAATAACTATGAATTATTTCCTCAACCACATAGGATTCAAAAATCCTATCATTATCATTATTTATAATTAATAATTTTCTTCCAAATATTTAAAATTATTTCAATGTTGGCATCACTCCATTCCATAACTCATAATGAATCATTTATTCATTCATAAAAATAGGGATCTATTTTAAATAATGTCTGATACCAAGTATACTCCCTTCTAAAAACACTCCTCAATGTCCTATAAAATATGAATGTTTCGAGAAATGTTATTTATGATTTGATTTATCCTCTAAAATACTTTCTTTGGATGATGATTTATACCTATTGAAAAATTGGGCCTTATCTGATGTTACTAGAGATAATATGATACTATAATTTCTTTAAATTGGGTAACATAAAAAGTGTGGGACTGCAAAATCTTCAGTCAATAGATCATTTTCTCTTCCGTTGTATATTGTGTTATGAAACTAGACACCTCGGGAAAAAGATAAATGATAGATATCAATAATAACATATAAAAATAATCAATACAACGAAAATAATAACCTTAATGTCAATGGATATTAAAGAGATACGTCCACACATATCTACACACACCAATTATAGAACATTTTTTCATTGGTTCTTTTGAATTGTATGTGTTTCTAATGATCTTTCCCTATTGCAAACCACCACATGTGTTCTTACGATAAAATTATATATTTGGGAGATCATGAGAGATCACATATTTCACTAGGTCTTCGAGAGATGGTTAGATTTTATGAAAATGATATCTATTCTCAAACTAGTTTTTTCCTATAAGGTTAGAATGAACACATCTTCTTCAGAAATCACATGCTAAATATTCATTTTTTATGAACATTCCTTGTAAGAAAAGGTCACCATTATTTCCAATGATTATATTCTAATTTTTTGTAAATAACTTATCATTCATATTTGTAATGTAATTTAATAATAGTTAGCATGTTATGACTAAGACCCTCAATAACCCTGAAATTAGAACTTGTTGTATATTCTCCTCGAAATATGGATTTCCCTTAGACAATAATATTATTGTCTTCATCATTTTAAAATTTCTAAACACCATCCATGAAATATATTTTAACAATTTCAAGATCCTTTTTACCTATTATATTATATGATCATCATCTATATACGGTCCCTATATCAGAAATATATGATTCGTTAGTGGAAATATCTATAGACACATCCTACACACAACCTTTATTATTATTCCACATAATTTTGATTTATCTCTGATGATGAATGGTGTTATTGATATTCAACTTCTTATGATGGAACAACGTCAACATGTTAGGATTTAAATCGATTTTATTCTATTAGCTCAATTGGTGATTCCTCGAGTTGTTGTATATGTCTAGTTTGGATAATCTCGAGAAAATTTCACTTCATTATTGATGAGAAAAATATGGTCATGTGTCGGAATCCACCACACCAGATACAATGAGCATTAAAATAATTAATGTAATATTGAACTCTCTATGGACATCTTCATTTCCCTTTTTACCTTAAATAATTATTGGATAAGGAACATAAAATTTTAAAATTTGGATTTTTACTATAGAAATAAAACCTTATAAGAGGTTTATTCATATTTTACATGATAGTGGGACAGATTTATCTTTTGGTTCTCTCATGCATTGGGTTCATATTCATACCCAAATCAATTTCCCTTATCATTTTGGGTTCTTGTGATCTAAATTCAGTCATTGCATCTTTCTATTTACTATCTATCCCCATATATTCTATTTTATTCAGAAGTGATTTCTTCTTCCATTTTTAACTCTTATTTATACATCAAATATTTGGTCATCCAATTGATATTAATTACTGATGTCGTAAATGAATCAAGAGTCTCTCATGGTGTTCATATTTTCATAAAAGCTGGAAAAGAATCTCTTCAGGTTCATTTGTATTTTTGATATTATCATTTGCTTTTTTAGTTAAAATCTCCATTATTTTATTATTTTATTTACAAATGAACTTGTACTCAGTGTCATTTTTTGAGTTCTCAAAAAATAATGTCTCAATAATATCGTTTTTATACTTCATTATAGGCTTATATTCATTCTAATACTACATATTGTTTTTTTAATTTTGATATGTTATGTTTTCTTGATTTGTATTCTCTCTCAAAACTTATATCTTACCCTGAGTGTCTTTTATTTAATAATGGAGATCAAACCTTCCTTTCACTTCTCCATCTTCAATAATTCTTTATTTTATTGTTAGGGAATTTACAATTACATGAACCATATTAGTTTCCATTTAATCATTGAAGTCTCCAATTAATTATACATTAATATTTTCACAATAGTCATTCCCTTATGAATGAATGTTCCTTTTATTGAGTAATTTATGCATATAAATTTTTATACCTATCATATAGGATGAAAAATTATTTTTGGGTAATTTTAATTTTGGCTTCAATCAACATATTGAATATTCTTTTGACACATAGTTTTAAGATTCTTTTCCATTGCACATTTAAATCAGGTGCATGGACGATTCCCTGTGAACATCCCTTCTACAATTTGAATATTTTAAGAAAATATTGGAATATCCTCATCTACCACTACTTCTTAAAGTAAATCCTTTAATTAAATAATCTACATTATTATTAATTTCACCTCAATGGAATTCCATTTTTACAAATCCACATTATCATTATTTATCATCTTGTACAAAAAAGATTAATTTGTAATATATCTAATGTTAGCTCCATTGGATCTATGACCTTTATTATAGATAATTAATAATTTACTTAGGTGGTTATATTATCTGATTCTACTGATGATATTCACATCATCAGAGGTTTCCCTGATACCATTCATATCTTCCAAAATAACATTGATCTTGTAACTGAAGGAATCAACTATCTCATTAGGGTGAATTCTCCAGTCCTTATATGTATTCCATGGAACCTGAAATTAAACTTCTCAAACATTTTAATTTCTCTCATAGATAATTAATATTTTTTATTATATGTAATTTAATGTCTTACATGAAATAAACTTCATGTATATGGTGTTTAATAAGGTTAAACCTTGGGCATTGATTCCTTTGGTGGAAACAACGATTTCTCATCCATCAAAATCTAATAAAAATCCATTATTCACACTAGTAAAAACACTACAAATCACAACTATAAATACAACCATGAGTAATGATTCAATTTAGTGTGAAATCTGATTAATTAATAACTTAAAATTGATTCCATCAATGATTAGAATATCTCTGGCATTAACACCCTCAATTTCCTCCACTATAAGAGGAACATAGATTATAAATATTCAATATAATGATTTTTTTTCAATCTAGTATAAATAACCTGAGTTTAGTGCATCTTCATATGGTATATTAAAACAAAATCTCTTTTTGGTCATGTTTTATCTTTAAGAAAACACTCCACAATCCAATTCATATAGAAATGTAAGAAAATAAATGAAATCATGAACAAGAAAAATTTATTTTATTATTTTTACCCATATAGGGATATGTCAAAAGTGGATTACAAATAAGTGTTAGTATATAACATGTCCATAAAAACACAATTCTCTTATAATAGTTAGGTCAGAGTCACATACCCTACTAGTTCACATTGAATAAAAAATTGAAAGATCACTAATCACTCAAATGTAATGTACTCACTAATACTACATAAGATTCTCTTTTTGAAAAATCCAATAGATTTTGTTTCTATCTCATTTGGTGAATCCTGAATCTATGCATTATCCACAAAATGATTACCTATTTACCATATTATTTCTCTGAACTCCTTTTAGTTCACATAAGATTCACATTAATAAATCCATATCAAAACATTCACAAAAATACCAACTATTTGTGAAACATATAAAATTTTGAAACCTATTAACATTAACCATTATTTCTAAACATCCACAAAGCTTCTTTCATCATGAAACATATTTTCTTATAAATCATTCACATAATTAAATCCTTCAAAAAATATAATCATTTTTTAAATTAATTTATGAAGTCATTGCATTTCCACCTCTTTTAATTAATCGTTGTTAAATGAACATTGTAGAATCTATTTAACAACATTTCCATCCATTTAAAAAACTTAAATTCTAATTAATTTTCATTTATGAAAAACATAATCATATTTTAAAAAATATTTCCAGTAATTTAGAATTTTTGAAACACCCCTATTTGTGCATGCTTAGGAAAATCTGGACATAATTAAATAAAATCTCATTTACAAAAAATATGTAGTGTTTAAGAAATATTCTTCCATATATCACACCTATTTTGAGAAAAAATTCATATTTCACAAATTCCATGCATGTACCATATTTGTTTTAGGCGATCCTGGAACTCCTTTAGAAAAACATTACCCTTAAAGTATATTTTCTGATCCCAATGATTTGGAAACAACTCAAAAAATATTCCACCTTATATATAAAATTTCATGAACCATTTATTGACCTTCCATACCTCCATCTTTGTGATTCTTCAATATACATTACCAACAATCATGTGGTAAAATCAAAACTATCCCTGTCTACCATATTTTCTAACAAAAAGAATCAACCCAAATAGACTACAATGTCATCATTAGGCATTTTTTACCAAACCAATTTCTATATAGTTACATTTCATGTTTTCATGATTATATGAATAGAAAAATTGGTAATTCTTCATGAAACAACTTTTTTTCAAAAAATCAATCACTTAACCTCTGTGAAATTTACCCTTATACTTATTATAATTTATAATAAATTTACTATTATCATTTAGAGCATCATAATAGATGTTATCTTTGATATTTTATTTTTCATAATTTATCCCTGAGAACATTGAGGAAATTAATAAATAACTATTCAATTAATTTGTTTTGTTAATAACAACAAATTGATGTTTTCTGTTGGAAAATTATTATTGGTTTATAATTATTACATAATCTAGTATAAGAGTTTAAAATATTAATTCTCGATTATTAACTTAGAAAATATCAAGAATATATTTAGAAAATTAGAATCTGTAGTATATTAATATAAAAATAACCTTCAATCCAACAAAAAAAAACTGAAATGGCCATGGACCAGTTTCCACTACATCTGGTTCTACGATTCGGGTCACCACAAAACCTCAAGCATGCCTCCACATATTCTAGAGGGTGATGGACGGAAATGAGAATATAATAAATAATTTGGGGATATTATAACCAATTTATCAGATAAGACCACATTATATATGTTATGAAGAAATGAAAAAAAATAAACCATAAACATGCATTACCAACTGTTTCCCAAAACTAGGTACAAGACCACAAGTAACAGTAACGATGTTATGTTATATCATACAATTCCAAGTGTGTGGAGATACCAGAATAAATACAAAATGAAAAATTCCCAAAATATAACATGACTCTATCTCTTTATCCCTCATCCATGCACATTCCCCATTAAAATCAACAATCTATCCTTGGAAGATTTCCCTTATACTGACCTGCAACCATGATCCATGGTGGGAAACACAATCATGGCCTAAGTAGAGTGTGAGTAAAACTATGTATGAGACCACCAATGGTTATGAAAAATATATAGTCTAAACAGATAGTATATATAGGTACAAACAAAATAATAAGATAAACTGTTGAAAAACATAGTTCTGTTATATAAAGAGGTTCAGTTATAAACATTTTGTTTTCAATCCATTGTTTATCCACTTTCACAAAAGAAATTTTTCCTTATTATGGTCATATTAACAGTAAAAATGGGATATAATCATGTTCCTTATATTTCCATGGGAAAACAAAAAAAACATAATACATACCATAAACCTTAGTGTGGGTAATCAAAAACATACATTGAAGCCACATTCAAGGTGTTCATAAACATAACTGGGAGCGTTAGTCCATGTTAACATAACCATACATTGGAGCCTCAGTCTAGGTAACCAATAAATTCCAATAGAGCCCTGGTCTATGTAATCATATGAAAATCATATTTTAGGGGCCTAAAGACTCGTTATAAATCCCTAACCCATTCATTACAGTTGTAGGGTTCAGATCCTCATTTTAACTCAAACTGTGGGTGTAGAACCTCAAGAATGTACAACACATACAATTATTCCATGTGAACAAGATTACTAACAATTCAAAACATATATACCATTAACAAAACATCAATATTTGATCACTTTTACACTTTTACAACCTATAGTTCATTCAACACCTCTACCATATACAATCCTTAACCCATTAAAACATTTATCATCTACACACCTTTCTTCGTTTAAATAATACATCATATTGATTTAATATCTCTTTAATACATATACCATTTATGTTACTTTACCCATTATAAAAAAAACTTCTCCATTTAAAAGTTGAAATCTATTTAACACATTCATCATTTACTTGAAAAACCCGTGAACACATTTAACATTCACATACCGTAATTTATTTAGCACATTTCATAGTGAATCAAAACACCACTTATAATATGTCAACAACTGAAAACAATTACCATTTATTACTTTTCATAACTCACGCTAGTTTATCAACAAATTTATCATTTTAACTATATCATCACAATTTTATCCTACACATAAAAACCAAATACCATGTTCACGGAAGCAGAACACCGTAATGGTGGCACTTAATTTAGTCTAATCAACCCCAATTCATCGTATAGGGATCATCAAGGGTTAAATTCATCAATTAACCATTTAATTCATTAGGTTTACTATGTAGAACCAAAAAAGATAGGAAAAATGAATTATCGCACATCAACATACATAAAAATAAATCAACAATAATTTGGAATATTACTTTAGACAACCTACCTCAATTATAAAGACAAACGCTTTTTTATCCATAACCTTTGATTCGGAAACTAATGAACTATTAAGGCAAGTCCTTTAATCGATTAGAAAAAAGAAGGGGTTAGATCTTCAGAATAATAATAATGATTCCACACACCCTAATTTATTAGAGGTGAGGAATATGATTGTAAGACTCAATCGGAGTGTTGATATGTAACCAAAAACACTCAAAACTACTTTGAAATGAGGGTGATTGATTTTTTGTATGTTTAGGAGGAACCCATCATAATTATTTGATATTTTATGACGATAGGGGAATAAATTCATGTGAGTAAACATAATGCATATGGTCCGAAAGTGGTCAATTTTCCCATATTTAATGAGGGGCATGGTTTTTCAGAACGTTCCTCCAAACCTTCCACCAACTGTGCCCCAAGATTTATCTAAGAGAGGGTTAGGTCAAATGGATTCCTAGTAATCCTAAATGGGTTGGATTCCCCCTTACATGGTTTCTCCAACTGTGATCCCCTCCTCTAGGAAAACATGATTAGGGAGCATAATTACTACTAATTGAACACCAACCACACAACATGAACTGGATGGACCCTTTTTCCTTATTTAATGTCATGAACCCCCAAGAAATTATGGATCCTAATCATTAACTCAAAAAAAATTATATTAACAAACTGACTTGGATTTAATCAAAAAATTAAATAGAGACATATTTCATTTTATGTTTAGGGTCATAAAACCTCCCCCACCTTATAATGGCTCTACCACGAGCCACACTCTACAGAATCCTTGAGCTTCCAATTTATGTAAATTAGGTTATGTGTCCGATTGTCCGATTCTCTCACCAAAGTCTCTTACTAAATGTTTCTATGATAGAATAAAACTTGAAGAAATGGAATACGATTTCCTCATATGACATTATCACTAATGGTACACTATACTAATTGGATGACCCTCAAAAGAAGAATCATCTTTAAGGTCAATATCATCATCATCTATCACATGAGATTAGTTGTTGGTGATTTAATCAAAGTTCTGACATAAGAAAAACAACATGCATACCACTATACAACTTTAGAAGATCCAATTTATACACCACCAATATGATAATCTCCATAAGATAAAATTCTACCACATACATGTGAGCCAACATACCCTATTTATGAATATGATAGTGAGCCAACCATAGAGACACCCAAATGAACACATGATCAACAAACATGAATTCAATGGGTTGACCTCTTCAAACATCATATGACATCTTACTACTCTGATCTATATCAACACATTTTTAAATCAAATAAACCAGCTACTATATATCCTGCGTGAGACTCAGTCCAAACATCTATGATTCTCTAACTTCGATCATATATAACTGACATCTACATAACATTCCATAGACCACCTAATACGGGTTCGTATTAATATTTTATTTATAACCGTTGATATAGGAAATCTAAAAAATAATTGTGTTCTTCATGAAATATTTACCAATGTGTGGAAACATTCCCTAAACCTTTCCTCTAATACATTAATAGTATGAACTGACTGACCATCAACCTATAATTGAATATAAGCACTAAAAAATATATGGGTACCAATAAACTTCTGTAAACCATACAATAAGTGAGAAGTAAAACATTGATCATTATTCAAAATTATTATTCTTTTTAAACCTGTGTAACCAAACCACCTCCCATTCATACAATTCACCCAACTGGTTCACAATTAAGGCCACATAAATTATTAAGAAATGTTTGACCTTGTTCTACCAATCTAAAATGACCCATATTGCGTCATTACTATGAGGGGTCCTTGGATGACCTACCACAAAAAACATCATGGTGTCATCCCAAATCTATTATAGAATCGTAATCGACTACTACTAACCACGCGGTTGCTGATTATCATCCATCACCATATTACTAGTGTAGCATCACATCATGAAATCTGAAACCTCTTTCTGCATACCTATCCACAAAACAGTCTATAAATATCACCATAAATGTGGATAAAACTAGGATACACTTCCACCATTGAAGCATGGAAATCATGCATCATCTCTTGCCTCATTCAAGTAGGTACACCAACACATCCATGAACATAAATGATCAAATCCAAGGTGAAGGTTCAATCAAAAGGGGACTCCCCACTTTTAAGTCTATCCCATAAATCCATAAACTCTAGATCCCCATACTTCCTCTCATTGACCTGGCTCCAAAGTGTGGGTTAAACTTCCATGTATGCAAGGGTTATCTCCCCATGCCTATCCTGAACCTCATGGTCAATCTTGGAAAATAATACCAACAACTTCGACTTAGAATGGGTTTCCCAAACCAGTTAATTTTAAGTCTTCTGACTTAATGAATTAGAAACATCGCTTACATTTCATGGCATGTATACCATATCCAAATATATGTTCTTCATTTACTTGACACATCTTCTATGTTTAAGATTCAAATAACACTAGGAGAATAAGTTCTTAATGATTTAATGATCATTATACGTTGTAAACATTTCTCCCAACAAGTAATTATGCCAAAATATTAAATAATAACCCACTAAATACAACTCAGGATCATGTGTAGGATAATTTCATTCATGATTCCTCAACTATCATGACTCGTACACCATAATCCAATAATATGACTTCATCAATTCCCCAATCCCAACACCAGACACCTCTCAAATCATTGTATAATCCTTACCTGGTTCAGGTGGGATGAAAATCATTGTCATAATCATCCAATACATCAACACTTTGAATGGATAATCATATTAAATGTACCATTCAACCTTGATTCCCTTATTATTCTTGACGATAACCGGTGCTAAAAAACTAAAAAAGTCCTCGATGAACCTCTGATAATATACCTTTAAGCTCATAAAACTTCAGATATCTAAAACATTCTTTCACTTCTCACAAATTTAATCTATGTGAACATTATCTTGGTCCACTAGCATACCTTCCTCCAAGGTGATGTGATCCCTGAAATTTACACTATCAATCTTGAAATAGAACATAATTATCATTGAGTATATCTTATGTTCTCTTGGTGTACTCAGGATGATGTCAAGATGATTGGCGTGATCTTCATGAGTTTAGGAGAAAAGAAATATGTAATCCAAAAAGGCCACTACAAATTGATTCTAGAAAAGGTAAATTATTTGGATCCTCAAGGCTATAGACACTACCATCTCATTTTTAACATAAATGGAATCATAAAAAACAATTAAACCCTATTCCAACTCGTAATAACACTCTATAGTATATCAAATGTTCTCGCCCTTATTTGAAAATACCATGACCTCATGTTGATTTTGGGGAACAGAGAAGAAGCTTTTATCTGGACAAAAAGTTCATCTCTTCAGAGGTGTGGGTATTAATTCTTAAACTCCATCTAATACTTCTTCTGATAATTGAAACACAACTACAAAATCCCATCTTCCTTCTTAAAAAAGAGATACTCATGTTGAAATAATTGGATGAATAAATCCTTTAATCTCAAATTCCATTGAATAATTTTTACGATCCAACTATTTTTCTTATTCCAATATATAAGGTGTAATAAAAAATAGTTTTTCTCTAGGAATCAACTCAATCTTGAACTCAATATCTCTCTTAGGAAGAAGCCCCAAGAATTACCCATGAAGTGCATCCTAAAACCGATCCACCATAAGATAACAAATAGGGTGCACTACATCCCCATCATAAAGTAAAAGACATTCCGCTTGGGCAATGATCTCACCCAACTACTGAAAAACTGGCCCTGTATAGCCTGATCATATATCCCTTTCTCCTTGGTGAGTATATGTATCAAACCCATGATATGTCAATATTAAACTAATATATAAATATTTAATATGGTCTTGATATAATTCCATCCAATCTATCGCAAATATCATTTTAAAACATAAAATATCATCAAAAAATAAGTCCCAATTTACATGGTACCTTCCCTCCTCAAGGATTCACTCATTACATTACATTATTTTTTCTTCTCATACTCTTAATAGTGTATCAATCGACATAACCCCACAAATATATTCCTCTGATATACCCAAAACATTAAAAAAATTAGGAGATATGAAAATTAGTGAATCTCCTATATCAAATAAAAAATAGAAAGCATAGACTCTACAAGAATAATACATTTAATATTTGATGGTACATGAATACAACCACTCAATTCAGGGTAAAATGTATATATTTAACATATCCCCCTACCTTATGATTCGATATGTGTTCCCCACACTACGCAACTATGATGATAAGGATTATCTTGTCTTGGATTACCAAGTCTTCCACCCTGACTAGTGAGGCCTATATGACTCCAACTTCTTACCTAGTATGGAGCAGTCGAACCCTTCCTTAACACTCCATCAACCATTATACTCCTTATTTTTCCCTCTGAAGAGGTTCCATACTAATCCTCATCACAAGCCCCATCCTACCTCAAAATATATATGCCTCCAAAGTGACTCTCTTCTTAGGAAGAGTCTCCAAGTGATTTATAATCATTTTGAAAAACTTTTTATAGAACAAGACTACCATGTTTCCACCCTCTCTAGAAATATTCACAGGGTTATTCAGTTGGAATCCTCTAATCAAGTCAAACATTGTTGGAAAAAGCCACCCTAGGCCCAATTCTATCCTTTTCATAAAATATGAAATGTTCTCAAAAAATAGTTCCTCCCATTTAATACCACAGATCAAAGTTTTTTCTTACTCTGCTGATGTAGGATCATTCTTGATGATATCATATTTTCACCCAACCAGAACAGATAGTCATAGTGTCATATCTCTGAAATTAAAAATTGATATCTCAAAACACATTACATAAAAACATCCATAGATTACGCAAACGAAGGGGATTTACTGACCATAAAAACACATTTCAAAAACATTGTCTCAAATGGATAAATTCATATCTCTTCCACTACCACAATCCATTCCTACCGTGGGTCATGTCATACATGGGGTAGAGAAACTGGCATAGTTACAACTGTCATGACCCGTCCCAGTGGGGCCCGCTCCGTGACTCCCCAAGCCCACCTCCAATAGGCTAGGGGCTGGTGACTAGCATTGAGTAGGCATATTACTAACATGGGAGGCATTTCCTATGTACCTGTACACAAACACACATCTCTATACACAAAAAATTATGAAATGTAAAAATCACTAAGGAAACAAATTCATGCATACAACTAAACCCAACCAACAGAGTTCTATGAAAGGCAGAGTACTATAAAAGTAAACTGGGCCAGAATACAAGCCCACCAAAAACAAGAGTCTAAAAACTGCAATGTCCAACCTGTAAGCACAAAAAGGTACTAGGACTGCCGCTCGTAGCCGTAGGAACACCTCAGCCTATAGGGAACTCATAAATCTCGGTTTTTTCTTGGTTCTCCATGGACTATGTCAAAAGGCTTCTCGTCTGCACAAGACACCAGATGTGCAGGCAAAGCCTGTGTAGGCGTGGGTATAACAATACTCAGGAGAGGATCCCGAAAACCACAAAGTAGTACACAATGTAATGGTACAATCATCTATGCACAGTATATGTCTACAGAACTTATAGAACCAACCAAATATACTCAAAACCCTGACCCATGGTCTAGAGACAAGTCACAAAAATGCATACCCCCGTTAGGGATTCTGTTGGAAGATTTCGTGATGCATTCGTTCTGGGAGAACAAACTCAATGAGTCTAATAGCTCTGATGATGTCGTTCTGAGAAGTTTTTTTCATCAGGAATCATCACAAGATATAGCTACACTCATTATGGGAGACACACTTCTGAGTGTAATGGACTAGTAGATAGATGCACTCATTATGGGAGACACACTCCTGAGTGGGAAAGATCTCGATACACATATGAGGATCACTGCTAGGGCCATGGAAGATACCACGATTCATCCGGAATTTACCTTCTAGGTAGAGGATCAACGCCCGGTAGAGTTGGTCACATCGATGCCTGGCTCTACCTAGGGTTTGGAATGGATAGAGGATCACGATCTGGGCCTCTCAGATGGATGCATGACTCTATCACAGAATGTCCTGCTCAAGGGATCATAATCCTGCATAAGGGAATGATGTCTGTCCTTCAGGGGGACATGAAGATGGGTCACTAACACAAATGAAAGATGATCAAGGAATGGTGAACAAAAGGACCAAGCTGTTTTTCAAAAAGTACACAACGTGTAGAAATGATACACGTCGTGTTGTCCGACCCCGAGTACTGCTCGTGTACAACGACCCGTGTCGTGAGGATGGTCATGTAGAAAAACATAGTACACTAATTGCAGTAAGGCGTACATGCTATGTCTGGGTAACTGGGGTTAGCTTCGTGTACTCTAGCCATGTGTCCGTACACGGTCACTAACAAGTGTACTCCGACCCGTGTAATCCCCACACAGGGTGACCCACGCTGCTGGCCTCACCTGGCCATGTGATGGAGTACACGGTCGTGTACTCCATCCCATTTTCGCGTACCCCCTAGATACACGTCGAGCATCGGGGAAAGTCCATCATTCCATGTGACCGGGGTCACACGCCGTGTGATTCTTCTTTGACCCCGAAACCCTAGCTGCCACCGCCAGTACTACACGGTGTGTTCTTAGGAAGTACACACCATGTATTCTATAAATATCCATAAATGCGGACCTCTGCCATCACGCCTCCCGTGGTTCTCCGATCATCGATCCATCCATCTAATAACCGCAAAACTTCCATTTTTTGGTCTCCCCAACACCATGAAGCCACTTCCATCATTTTCAGTCCTCCGATCGGCTCTGAAAACGTGTTATGATCTTCCCGCACAATGAACTCTCGAAGAACCCTCTTTCCGATCTAGTCTAATTTGTCGTTCCCCATCATCGCCGCACCTCCACAAGGTTGTTGCGGTGTCAAACATTCGATTTGGGATCATTGCATCGCATAACGGATGTGCAACGATCCGTTGTTCGTCTCCCCGTGAAGAACGTGAAGAACGCATTAGGAAAGAAGGGGGAAGAAATCCAAATAAACAAATTGTGGAATGAAACTCCACCGTCGTTCGTCACGGCGTTGATCAGCTCTCATTAATAGTCTTAAATTGAGAATGAATCAACAATAACATAAATCATTGATCAATTCTCCATAATCCTTCCAAATAAAATCCCTCCTGCAAGAACGTATGAATTCGCGAATCAACTTGTTCGTGGTTGATCCGCGTTCGTTGTTTAAACTCAAATACGGGGAAAAGAAATTGAAATAACAACCCCTTCCTTTTGAAAATATCGATCATTGATGAAGGCACCGTGCTTCCGTTGTCGTCGAGATCCTTTAACGTCGGTGCAGCGATCCTAGATTTCGATCCATCATCGTTCATCACGGAGAGTTTTCTCCAACACGTTGTGGATTCGGTAGAGGTTCCTCTAAACATCGCCAATTATTAACAATTGTTCCACCCTTCTAAAAAGGGAAACAAATCTGTCACATAATTGCGCGGCGATATTAATGACATTTAATTTCCATTTCTAACCCATTAAGATGCCATTAATTTAGGAAACAGACGTCTCGTCACTGTGCTGCAGCAGACATTTCCATAAAATAAAATAAACATTTAGCAATTTATTTAATTTTTTCTTTACTAAAATCGCCTGAAAATTATCTTCTTCCCTCGACCCGCATCGGTCGAGGTTAGGATCGTTCATAGGAAAATTCATCGTCTCGGACGCAACGGTGCCCTTAGATTTTTAATCAGGGAACCCGTTTGGGAACTTCCACAGCCACACGCGAGTGCCTACGTAGTTAACTAAATAAAGTTCAAACCATCATTCCGGGCTTACTGGACCTTAGAATGATGTGCCGTCTTCATGCCTAGTCTCGAAATAATTCCATATAATATTTATAATATTAAATGGAAAAATACGAGCCATTAGATTCTTCCCACCTTAGGGAATTACGTCTCCGAAAATCCATAACAAGTGCCACTCAAAAAGATGTGGTTAATGGGCATGAATCTGGGCCTCCCACTCCCACGTCCTCTCCTGAAGATTCTCGTGCTGCCACCGGATACACACCAAGGGAATCGATCGCCCACGAAGGATCCTCTCCTGCCTATCCTCGATCTCCACCAAGTACTCAGCAAAGGTCCCTCCATCCTCGATGTCCAGCTCTCCCCAGTCGATGATGTGTGATGGGTCATCCACATACCTCCTCAGATGTGACATGTGGAAGAAGTCATGTATCTGATACAACTGTTGCAGTAAATCTGGGCGGTATGCCACCTAGACAACTCTACAAAAAATCTAGAAAGGTCTAATGAACCTCAGAGTTAGTTTTCTGCCTCATCCAAATCTCCACAACCCTCATCGAGGTGAGACCCAGAGAAAGATGTGGTCTCCCTCTTCGAACTCCATAGTTCTCTATCGTTTATGAGATTAAGAATTTTGCCGACTCTGTGCAGTTTTCAACTTTTCTTAGATGATCTGAACCATCTCTATTGTATCTCACACTCACTCTGGACCGATGAGGGGTGACTCTCCGGGGTCGGTCAAGAAAAGTGGTGACCGGTAGGGTCTCCCGTACAAAGCCTCGAACGGTGCCATACCAATGGTGGAGTGCTAGATGTTGTTGTACGCAAACTCCACCAGTGGTAGGTGGTCCTCCCAACTGCGACCAAAGTCCATGATACAGCTCGCAACATATCCTCTAGAAGATGAATGGTCCCCTCTGTCTGATTATCCGTCTATGGATGAAACGTTGTGCTCAAGCATAGCTGAGTCCCAAAATCCTCCTGCAATCCCTTCCACAACCGGGATGTGAAGAGGGCATCTCAGTCTGAGACTATAGTCGAAGGTACGCCATGAAGCCGAACTATCGTCTGAACGTAGTGGCATCCCAAGCTTTCTACGAAACTCTGCTCCCTGATAGATAATATGTGGGCCGACTTGGTGAGTTGGTAAATGATCACCCAGATGGAATCATGCCCCTTGGATGTCCGTGGTAAGCCTATCACGAAGTCCATCGATAATCCATCCCACTTCCACTCTGGGAAATCCAAGGAAGAGCTAATCCCGCTAGAACCTGGTTCTTAGCATTCACCAGCTAGCATTTGAGGCATCGAGAAACGAACTCTGCTACTTCATTCTTCATGCCTGACCACCAGAACTGTCGTTGGAGATCCTGGTACATCTTTGCCACTCCAGGATGAACCGCCAAAGGGGATTTAGGAAACTCCCTCACGATATCCTCCTGCAATTCCACTGGTACAACAGTGCGTCCTCCGAAAAAAAGTGTGTTCTCCCCACCTTGTGAATATCCATCAGGAGCATGTCATTCGGATAACTGAGAAAGTAAGGCCACACAGTCTACATCCCCAAGTTGTGCCTCCCTAACTTGCTTTAAGAGTGGAGGGGTGACAACCATCGACTATAGGTAAGCTATATCCTATCCATCCACGAAGGATAACAGTAACACGGCTAACTACTATGTCGCTTCACTCAACACTTGTGAGATCGACCTTTTTCTATGAGAATCTGCCACCTTGTTCCCCGTACCATGAGTATAGATGATCTAAAAATCATAGTCCATGAGGGACTCTAGCCAACGCCTCTTCCTCAGATTCAGATCCTTCTGTGAGAAGATGTACTTGAGGCTCTTGTGGTAAGAGTAGACAATAAACCGCTTGCCCATAAGGTAGTGTTGCCACATCATCAATGCGAAGACTACCGCTGCCAACTCGAGATCATGGGTCGGATAGTCTTGCTCATGTGGCCTAAGCTAGAGTGAGCCATAATAAATCACTACATGCCTCTGCGTCAGGACATAGTCAAGCCCGATCCCTGATGCGTCGCAGAATGCTACATACTCGACACCCTCCTCCGGCAATCTAAAGACTGGGGCGCTCATCAAACTCTTTCTCAACATCTCGAAAGCCTACTAGCACTTTTCTGTCCACATGAAGGGTTTCCCTTTCCGAGTCAATGTCATCATCGGTGCTGATACCCAGGAGAAGTCAGGAATGAATATCCAGTAATATACTGCCAACCCAAGGAAGCTCCGCACCTCTGTCACACTCTGAGGTGGCTCCCATGCTAACACAGCTTCCACCTTCGCTGGGTCCACAACTACTCTATATACTGAGAAGTCATGTTCTAGAAAGTGCACCTCTTGAATCCATAACTGACACTTCGAGAGATTTACATAAAGTTGGTGCTCCCGAAGTACATCCAGAACCATCCGCAGGTGTCTCACGTGTTCCTCCTCTGACACTGAGTACACAATGATGTCATCGATGAAGACCACTATGACCCGGTCCATGTATGACAGGAAGATCCGGTTCATCAGACCCATGAACATTGCGGGGACGTTCGTAACGCCAAAAGGAATCACCAATTACTCATAGTGACCGTAGCGGCATCTGAAATTCGTCTTCAGTATATCCTCGAGCCACACCGGTAGCTGGTGATAGCCTGCTCGAAGGTCAACCTGTGAGAACCACTGTGCCCCTCTTAGCTGATCTAAGAGGTCATCGATCCTTGGTAGTGGATATTTATTCCTCACTATCACCTATTTCGAGCCCCTTTAATCCATGTACAATCTCAGACTCCCGTCTTCCTTCTTGGAAAACAAGACTGGGGCCGCCCATGGGGGGACGATGGGTCTCACGAAACCCTTTCTCTGCAAATCCTCCAACTGCACCCTCAGATCGCAAAGCTCTGCGGGAGCCATTCGATATGTAGATGTAGAGATCGGTGCCATCCTGAGGTGTAAGTCGATGCAGAAGTCGATTTCCCGGCGGGGAGGTATTCCTGGAACATCTTCGGGAAAGACTTCCTCATACTATGCCACCGCTACTGGGAACTGAGAGCTCACAACATCTACTGCTATGAGGGTAAGTCTATCCAACTCATGAGAGATTGGCTACACCCTCCTATGCATGAGCTCATTCTGTGATGCCTGGGTTTCCCTTTCTCCGACAAAGAAAAATATCATTCCATCACTACGTACACACTACATCCTTCACCTAAAATAATCAATCAGAGCATGGACCAAAGATAACCAATCCATACCGATAATGACATCGTAAGGCCTTGACACTACCACCAAGAGGTTCAAACCGAAACTCTCACCTCCAAGGGTATGATCACACTATCTGTAGAGGTGCATGATCGTCGAGTATCCTCCCGTAGGTGTTTCCAAGTGTAAGGTTCGAGTCAATTGTTCTACTGGAATCTTGAGTTTTTGTACAAGGCATGTGGCTATAAAGAAATGACTGGAACATGTGTCTATAAGTACATCATCTAAGGTAGAAAACACACAGATCCTACATCGAATCATCCATAGAGCCCCTGTTTCGTATGCCTCGACTGCATGCAGCTATCCCCGCCCTTGTACCCTAGCTCCCTGAGCCTGGTGCGGACCTCCTGGGGGTGGTGGTGGAAGTATGTAGAAGTGTCTGCCACCACCCACAGCTCTCCCTGCTCTTTTGCCACTTACACTGTCTGGCGGGTCTGCCTGCTCTATTCTCTGCCTCTGCCTCGGTGGTCCATCCACCACTTCCCTATCAGCAGCTTGACGGGTCGGGCAATCTCTAGCGAGATGTCCACTACCGTCGCATGCGCATAATAGCTTCTCCCTAGGCTGACTGGATCCAGATTGAGATACATGGATTGTCAATACCCTGTCCTGGGTCCTCCTATGACGTTTCCCATGTCCAGATCCATGTGCCTGACATCAGCTCCCTACTACTGGTGTCTCCGCACCTGTCTCCTTGCTGCTGACTGACGGTGGCTATCACTGCTCCGCCAAGAAACTCTCGATCACAAAGCCTCGCTCGAGCACTCTAGAATAAGTGAAAATTCATAGAGGCACAAAACTCGCTCGGATGTCATGCTCTAGACCCCGTTCAAAGGTCTGATATCTAAATTACTAATCCCAGACCATATTCATCGTGTACCAGGAATGGTTGGTGAACCTTGATGAATAGTTAGCTACTGTCATACTACCCTGCTAGAGTTGAAGAAGCTCCTGGATGCGCACAGCTCTCAGCATAACCGAAGAGAAATCCTCCCTGAAGAGTCGCTCAAACATTGTCCATGAAGGAGTCTCCTCTTCATGAGTCTTTGTGGTCACACTCAACAATCGTCCTGCCAAACCCTGAAGAAGGCTCGCTCCTAGGACCACTATCTGGTCTGCTGATTTCTCACAAGACGGAAAACTCTTGTCACCACCTGAAGTAAGTCCTCAGCTTCCGGAGGGTCGGTCCCGCCTCGGAACCTGAGGGGTCACTGTCTCTGAAACTCATGGAGTGCGCTGAGCCTGCACTCCTCGCCGGTCGGTACCGCGGGTACCACTAGCTGCTCCACTGGTGGTGGTGCAACAAGTGCACTGCCTGGTGGAAATGCCTGGGGAGCTGGTCCGTGTATCGAAGCCTCATCACTGAGGGTGTCATCCTCGTGATCGTGCTGTTGATTCCTAGCAGGTATGCATTGCGGAGGCATCCTGTAAAGAAAAAAGATATGTCACAGTAAATGAGTATATCTGGATAGCTGACATAAAGGACATGGAAAACAACACCCATTCTTATAGGATCCATGTACCTTTTATTTCCCCGAAACTAGTGCTTTCGTGTACCGAGTAGAAAAGCAGGTTATCAGAGTCCTGTTGTATGGATACGTCGACCTCCGCACAAACACTGGGGTCTCTGGCCTAAACACCGAACCCGAAACACACAACATTGTTCCCCCAAACCAAAGTCATAGACTCTTGGTCATATGGTAGAACCGACCATCCTTTGATACCACTCTATCAAGACCGGTCCCAGTGGGGCCCGCGCTGTGACTCTCCAATCCCGCCTCCAATAGGCCAGGGTCTAGTGACTAGCACTGAGTAGTTATATTACTAACATGGGAGGAATTGCCTATGTACCTGTACACATGCACACATCTCTAAGCCGAAAAAATGCTGAAATGTAAAAACCACTAAGGAAAAAATAATGCATGCATACAACTAAACCCAACCAACAGAGTACGACGAAATTTAGGGTACTGTAAATGTAAATGGGGCCAGAATACAAGCCCACCAAAAACAAGAGTCTGAAAACTACAAAGTCCAACCTCTATGTACAAAAAGGTACTGGGACTTCCGCTTGTAGACATAGGAACGCCTCGTCCTGTAGGGAACACAGAAATCTCGGTCCTGCCCTGGTCCTCCCTGGACTCTATAAAAATACTACTTGTCTGCAAAAGATACCAAACAAGCGGGCAATGCCCCTGTAGGGGTGAGTATAACAATACTCAGTTGAGGACCCCGAAAACCACAAAGCAGTACACAAAGTAAAGGTACAGTCAGCTATGCACAGTATATGCCTACAGAACATATAGAACAAACCATATATACTCAAAACCCAGACCCGTGGTCTAGAGACAAGTCAGACAACCGCATACCCCCGTTAGGGATTCTGTTTGAAGATTATGTAATGCACTCATTCTAGGAGAACACACTCCACAAGTCTTATAGCCTTGATGGCATCTATCAGAGAAGTGTTATTCATCAGGAACCGTCACAAGATATAGCTACACTCATTACAGGAGACACACTTCTAAGTTGAATGGATCAGTAGATAGATGCACTCATTACAGGAGACACACTCTTCAGTTGGAAACATCTCGATACACAGATGAGGATAACTGCCAGGGCCATGGAGGATAACGCGACTCATCCGTAATTAACCAGCTAGGTAGAAGATCAATGCCCTATAGAGTTGGTCACGTCGATGCCTGACTCTACCTAATGTATAGAATGGATAGAGGATCTCAATCTGGGCGTCTCGGATGGATGCCTGACTCTATCACAGAAAGTCCTGCTGAAGGGATCATAATCCTGCATGAGGGAATGTTTCCTGGCCTTCAGGGGAACAAGAAGAAGGGGAACTAACCCAAACGAATGATGTTCAAGGAACGGTGAACAAAAGGACCAATCCGTTTTCCAAAAAGTACACAATGTGTACAAATGATACACGCCGTGTTGTCCGACCCCGAGTGCTGCCCGTGTACAATGGTCCATGTTGTGAGGCCGGTCGTGTAGAAAAACGTAGTACATGGTGTGCAGTATGGTGTACACACCGTGTCTAGGTAACTGGGGTTTGATCCGTGTACTGTGGCCATGTTCCTGTACATGGTCACTAAACTGTGTACTCCGACCCGTGTAATCCGCACACGGGGTGACCCGGGTTGCTGGCCTCACCTAGTCTTATGATGGAGTACACGGTCGTGTACTCCATCCCGTGTCCATGAACCCTCGGGATACATGCTGAGCATCGGGGAAAGTCCGACACACCATGTGACCGGGGTCGCACGTCGTGTGATTCTACTCTGACCCCAAAACCCTAGCCGCCACCTCCAGTACACAACATCGTGTTCTTCGGAAGAACACGCCGTGTATTCTGGAAATTTCCAGAAACGCAGACCTCCACCGTCGCGCCCCCCATGGAGCTACGATCATGGATCCGGTCATCTGATCGCTGCAAAACATCCATGTTTTGGTCGCCCCGACACCACGAAGTCTCTTTCGTCGTTTTTGGGCCTCTGATCGGCTCCGAAAACGTGTTCTGATCTCCTCGCATGAAGAACACTCGATGAACTCCATTTCCGATCCGGTCAGATTTGTCATCTGCCATCATCTCTGCACCTCCACAAGGTCGTTGCGGTGTCAAACCTTTGATTTGGGATTATTGTGTTGCAAAACAGATGTGCAACAATCCGTTGTTCGTCGCCCCGCGAAGAACGCGAAGAACGCGCGAGGAAAGAAGGGTGAAGAAATCCAAATAAACAAATTGAGGAACGAACCTCCACTGTCTTTTGTCACCACGTTGATCCTCTCACGTTAATAGTCTTAAACAGAGAAATAATCAACAACAACATAATGCATGGATCAATTCCCCATAATATTCCCAAAGAAAATCCCTCCCGCAAGAACATACCAATCCACGGATCAACTTGTTCGTGGTTGATCTGTATTCGTCGTTTAAACTCAAATATTGGTAAAAGAAATTGAAATAACAAACCCTAACTTTTGAAAGGATAGATCGTTGATGAAGGTGCCGAAGTGTCGTTGGTGTCGAGATCGTTCAACTTTGGCACAATGATCCTCGATTTCGATCCGTCGTCGTTCGTCGCCATGAGTTTTCTCTAACACGCCGCAGATTCGACAGAGGTTCCTCTCAACATCGCCAACGATTAACAATTTTTAAACCCTTTAAAAGGGAAAAATATTGGCAATTAATTACATGGAGATATTACTGATGTTGAATTTCCATTTCGAAGACATTAAGACATCATTAATTTAGGAAACGGACCTCCAGTCGTTGTGCTGCAGCGGACGTTTCCATAAAATAAAATAATCATTTAGCAATTTATTTTATTTTTAATTTACTAAAAAAGTTTTAAAATTAACTTCTTCCCTCGACTTGAACCGGTCGAAGATAGGCTCATTCTTAGGCAAAGTCATCATCCCGAATGCAAAAGTTCCCTCAGATTTTTAATCCGGGCACCCGTTTGGGAACTGCCACAACCGTGTGCGAGTGCTGACTTACTTATCTAAAAAATTTCAAACCACCATTCTGGGATTACTGGACCTCAGAATGATGTGCCGTCCTCTCATCTGGTCTTGAAATAAATCCATATATTATTTAAAATAATAAACGAATAAATCTGAGTCATTACAAAAACCATTAATTAAACTCCCTTTTTAACCATTTTACCAATAAAAAATAAATCATTCTCATTTAGGCACCATTTCATCATCCCAAAATGTCACAACGACAATATTTTAAACCATTCATAATACTTCATTAGGAGATATTTAATAACTATTCAATTTCAATCTTTCTATTTAACTGATTTCATAATTGTTATTAGACATCATTTACATCATATATCTTAGGAAAGGAAAATCACTATATCCCTCACACCACACATATCATTACAGTGTGTTCCTATAATGATGCATATAAACTATAACCCAATATTACATAAATGATTCATGTATGATGTCATAACACGGACCTTGGGGCCTATGTTGTGACCTCCCCAAGCCCTCCCGCCGAAGGATAGGGGGTGGAGACTAGCGTTGATGGAATCAACCTGCAAGTTGGAGGCATTTTCCTGTGTACCTGTACACGCACACACACAACCACAACCCAAAACAAGAAGAAGCATGATCTTGATAATAATGAATAACCATTGAGTATGAGTACATCAGAAGGAAAAATGGGCCCAAATAAGAACCCAGGAAAAGACAACTAAAAAATGATGAGTACAAGTAAAAACTATGAACAAGCCTACTGCTGAGGACCCCACCTGATGGTAATATTAGGGTAGCTACTGAAATCTATGGGATTACGCCATGTCTTCTTAATCTCACAGGTTCCTGGATAGTCCTAGGACACAATGTCCCCTATCGAAACATCCATCGTCTACAGAAGACACAACACGTGTGGGTGAAGCCTATGTTGAGGGGAGCAACACAGTACTCAGTAAGGGACCCTAGTCCACTAAGGTGAAATACCAAAAAGAAACCACAAACAAAATCCACCAAGTATGACTACAAAGTATGGATAGATTACACTAGGTACTATCTAAATCAAAGTAATAAGGTTCATCGACTATAGTGATGAACATTTCTTACTGTTGAGGGACTTATCCTTGATGAATCACTACACGTTTGATGGGAAACTAAGCATCCACACAACTAATGATAATCTACTAGGCCATTAAGGATCCACATGTCTTCTTCTCATTGGCTAGGACACTGAGGATCCCCAAGGCTACTGCTCGTCTTCCTGGCCACTAAGGATCCACATAGCTCCTGGTTGTCTGTCGAGCCACTAAGGATCCACATGGCTGATGCTAGAGCAATCTGTTTTACCTCAACCTCCAAAAATTCCCACATAAAATAACCCAATGTACCATCTCATCATAACGGTTCCAATGCAATAGACGGTGTGTCGAGCGGACTCACAGTCTGTAATATATGAGTATTTCAGTATAAAGGGCCTGGTCGGAATTGTGTCCATCAAACTCAGATGTAGGACATCCCATTCCAAAAATCTTGTATATTATCTTAGATAGACTGCCTCATCTCAAGGGTCCTCATACCATAGAAGGTTCGTCAATCAGATGCTCGTTCTTCAAGTTATTAGTGTTTTAGTAAACAAGGTTCGGTTGCATCTACGCCAGGTCCGACCCGGTCGGACCAACCCGACCAACCCATCTCAGAGGTCCCACATTCCCTAGTTAAATTATACTGACATTACCTTACCCAGTTTGGTTCTGGGTCGGTTCTGTCTATCCTGGCCAGTGGGCCAAGCCCAATCAGCCTTACTGGACCCGACCCAGTTTGGCCGAGGGTCCAGCCCGCCATGTCACCTAGCGACCCAGTCTCTTATGGCCTATCCCGAAGGGCATGGGTCTAGCCTACCCACATGGATATGGCACGCCAGATGAGGGTTCGACCCTCTAGGCCACCAGTCTGCCCCGACCCACTGGCTGGGGGTGGGGCCCTCCATATGAAGCCTGACCCGCTATAAGCAGGTCGTTGGTGTCCTCTAGGACGGGACACATCTAGTTACTACTTTTGGTTCCATTACTACATGTTCACTCCTCTGTGGGGCTTCCATCCTACCACAGTCGAGCGATCGTGGCTGCTAGCTCGCCCGGGCATCCTGGATATGGTTGTCCTTCCGTGTCACCGACGAACTCAGTCCATGGGTTTGACCAGTCAATGCAGCATCGGGCTAGCCATGCTGGTCTCCTAAATCGCCCCCCTCATTGGTCATGGCATTTTCTACCTTGACACACATTCATCAGTGCCATCATTAGCACCAGCGCTTTGGCAAAAACTTCGGCGGATGACCAGACGTGCTCCGGTGGTCCATTCATCATGCCGCCTGCGCCTACGACCTCAAGGAAATATCCTCTTCACTATGAAGTTATTAAACACTCCTTGTCGTCGATTCAGATTCTTGTACATGAATAGAACAGATGGAGGAGGATCTAGGGCCTTGTTTGTGTCCTCCTGAACCCTCTAAGTTAGGATTTCGAAACAAGGGGGTGTTTTGGTGAAGATGTTGAAACAAAAAAAGTAATAACTTAATCCCGAATAGAGAAAAATCAAAAGAAACATCACTCCCCCACAAGAAAAAAGGGTCCTCAGATCAACCTGTTCATGGGTTGATCCTCGTTCGTCTCTTTGAATATGAATGGGTAAGAACTTCAAAATTAATCAAACACCTACTTCATTAACGTTTTTTTCCGAATCACTTCATCTTCGAGGGTCAAAGAGTTTGATGGCATTTGTCTTTTGTAAAGGTACGTCCAAGTAGTTGGCATCCTACAAGCATTTTTCACTCTGCATTGGGGAGGAAATCCCTCATAATTTCATCATATAATCCTCACAGCTTAATCCTTGTTCAACCAACATGTCAAACTATTAAAAATAAAATGTGTCGCGACATTTCTGTTGCACATCGATATCACGTCGTTACGATGTTTCCTTTATGAAACAGTAATGCAGTTACACGTCATAAAATTGTTGTTACTCTATGTGTTAATGATCCATTAATGTCTCTCATCGGTAGGTCGTCATTGCACAACTGCATCATCATGTTTCCGCTCGTCGGTTAGACATGAAATAAAATATCTTTTTAGTTATTTTATTATTTTTCTCGAAAATTTAAAAAATTAACATTTCTGTTCTTCCCTTGCCGGCCAAAGTTATGTTTTTTTCTAGGTGAATCGTGGCATTCTGAGTTCAACAGTGCCACTGGATTTTTCTTCCGAGCATTGTTTCAAAAGTTAGAAAAACATTCTTTCATGTTTACATAACTCACCTTAAAAAAAGTTCAAAATTTTTTTCTGGGCTCAATGAGCCTCAGAATCATGTGCCCTTAGAGCGTGTCTCCTCGAAATAATTTTATATAATTTTAAAAAATATTGCATGGAAATTCAGAGATGTTACCTTCTCCCCAACAGAGGTCTATACGTCCCCGAAAGGAAAAACAAGGGATAATCAAACAAAAGGGTGTATTAGCACAGATATGAGTCTCCTGCACCCATGTTCTCTCCTAGAGGTTCTTATACTACAACCAAACATGAACCAGAGGAATAGACCTTCCGCAAATGAACCACTCCATTCGATCCACTATCTCCACCGATAACACCATAATTTTCTCCCCATCGTCAATATCCAACTAGCCCTAGTCGATGATGGGCGATAGATCATGCACGTAACTCCTTAGCTACGACATTTGAAAAACATCATGCACCTGGTGCATCTGTGGGGGAAGACCTAGGTGGTATTCCACCTCTTCAGCATTTTTTGGGATCTGAAAGGGTTCGATAAACCTTGGAGATAGCTTGTTACCCCACCCAAATCATTACAATCCCTGTTGGAGTGAGACCCGAAGGAACACATGGTCTCCCTCCTCTAACACCAAGGGTCTATGTTTCTTATCAGCATAAGAATTATGCCTACACTGCGCAGTCCTCAACCACTCTTGGATGCTCTACACATTCTTAGTGGTAGCTCATACTAACTCTAGACCCATGAGTGTCGAATCACCAGGGCATATCCATCATAGAAGTGATCTGCAAGGCCACCCATACAAGGCCTCGAACGGTGCCATTCCAATGTTGTATTGATAGTTGTTGTTGTATACAAACATCACCTAGGGCAGCTGGTCCTCCCTACCATGACAAAAATCTAGGATGCAAGAACGAAGCATGTCCCACAAGGACTATATTGTCCATTGTGTATGACCGTCTGTCTAGGGATAAAAATATGTGCTCATCCACATCTGAGTCCGGAACGCCTTGGGAAATCCCTTCCACAAACAGGATGTAAATCATTCATCGTAGTCTAAGATGATCATCAATGGTACTCCGTGGAGATGCACTATCTCCTAGATGGAGAGGATTCCCAATAACTCTACTGGTCCCTACTCCCAGATGGTTAGTAAGTGAGCTGAAATGGTGAGTTGGTCAATCATCACCCAGATTGAATCATGGCCTCTGGAAATAAGTGGGAACCCCATCATGAATACCCTCGAGATACCATTCCATTTACACTATGGTACCTCAAGTGGTTGAGCTAAGCCTGCTAGAACCCGATGATCGGCCTTCACTTGCTGAAAATTGAGGCATCATGAGACAAACTAGGCCACTATTTTCTTCATTATTGGACACAAGTACTGACTTAGGAGGTCCTAGTACATCTCTGTCACTCCAGGATGTACCCCCAAAGGGGACGTATGGAACTCCCTCAACACCTCCTCCCGCAATGCCACTAGTACTATGGTATTCCCTCTTAAAAGGATGGTGTTCTCCCCACATATCAAAAATATATTAGGAGCACTCCTTAAGGATAATTGAGCACATCGGGCCTCACAGTAAACATCCACCAGTTGTACCTCCCTGACATTCTATAAGAGTGGAGGAGTAACAGTCCTCAACTGAAGGGAAGCTGATCAATCATTTTCCACAAAGGATATCTGCATCGTGGCTAGCTTCTTTGTCTCCTCACTCAGTAGCAGCAAACCGGTCCTCATGCTAATTACATATACTAGCATGTTCCCCTTCCCTGGAGCATAGAGTATCTCAAAGTCATAGTCTGAGAGGAACTATCACAATCATCATTCTCTTAGGTTCAGTTCCTTCTAGGAGAATATATTCCTGAGACTCTTGTCGTCGGAGTAAACTGTAACCCATTCCCCCATCATGTAGTGTTGCCACATTATCAAGGAAAACCCACTGCTTCTACCTCTCAATTGTGGGTTTCATAGTTCTTCTCGTGATGCCTCAACTTTCATGAGCCGTAGGCAATCATCGCTCTCCCCTGCATTAGGACACAACTGAGTCTGGTCCCTATTGTGTCATAGAAAACTACATACTAAACTCCATATTCGGGTATTCTTGATATGGGTCACTCATCAGACTCCAACATAGCTCCTTGGAACTTTTATGGCATCTCTCCATCCACATGAAGGACTTACCCATCCATGTCAAAGCTGACAAGGGTGTTTCTACTCTAGAAAAGTCAGGCATAAACCTTTAGAAGTACCCAACCAACCCTTGGTAACTCTACACCTCAGTCATGTTCCCATGTGGCTCCCACGATAGCACTGCCTTTATCTTCATCAGGACTACTGAAACTCTAGCCTCTGAGATGATGTGACCTAGAAAGGTCACCTCTCATATCTAGAACGGGAACTATGAGAGTTTACTATAAAGTTGGTTCTCTTGAAGTGTGTTGCGGTCTATCACCAGGAGTGTAGCATGGTCCTCCTTGGACGCTGCATAAAACAAGATGTCATCAATAAAGACCATGACAAAACGGTAAATGTAAGGCTAGAAAATCCTATTCATATGGCCCATGAACATTTATAAGGAGTTGTTCACACCAAAAGTCATCACCAAGAACTCATAGTGTCCATACCATCACCTGAAGCTTGTCTTGGGTACGTCCTCATCCCGTACCCAATGCTGGTGATAGCTTGATCTGAGGTTAGTCATTGAGAACCCCTTCTCTCCCTTCAACTGATTGAAGAGGCCATCAATCCTTGTAAGTGGATACTAGTTCTTCACATTCACCTAGTTTATGTGCCAAAATTCCATGCATAACCTTATGCTCCCGTCTACCTTATTGGAAAACAACAATGGGGTTGCCCATGGGGAAACGATGCACCTTACAAAACCCTTATCCTGAAAGTACTCAAGTTGTACCATCAATTCCCAAAGTGTAGCCATATGAGATGGTAGTGTGTATGTCAGAGTCGTCTCAGGGTACAGATCGATGTGTAAGTTTTACTCTCAATAGATAGGTAAACATGGAACATATTCAAGGGAAACATCCGTATACTCTACTGTCACTAAGGAAGTTGAGGACACATTACATTCACAGCACTTAAGGAAAAACTAGCAAACTAAATAATAATTTTCTACACCCTCCTCTGCCAGAGTCCATCAAGAGCTGGAAGGATTTACCCTCTACAGATAAAGGGATATATTATTCCATCTTTGTCGATGAACCAAACCCTTTTCCTAATACTATCAATCCTAGAATGAATGGTACTATTCCACACCAAGAATGACATTGTAAGGCCACGAGGCTACTACCAAGAGATCTCGACCGATACTCTCACATCCAAGTGTTAGTTAACACTATCAAAACTAGTGTGTGGTCATTGGGACTCCTCTAGTAGGAGTCTCCAAACATGATGGACAAGTCAACGGTCTTAACCAGAACCTCTAGTTGTTGAACAAGAAGAAGTGTCTGGAAAGGGAAATCAATAGTACATGTGTCTGTCAATATTATAGCTAACGTAGTAAGACAAACATCATACCTTGATTCATCATTGGAGTCTTGGGGTCATAAGCCTCGATAGATTGCAATTATCTCTTTTCCTTCCCTATAGCATGAATGGTGGGACAATCTCGCATGAGATGTACCTTTTCGAGACAAGAAAATAAGATCCTTCCCTTCTAAAAAATAGCACGTTCCCTCCTAAAACCCCTCTTTTTTCATGGTTTACTTTGCACACCTACAATCCATATTTCATTCTGACCCTGCATCCCAGGTGATAGTTGTCGTGGATGCCCATTACACACATTCGAACCATATTCCTCATTGCTAAGTGCCAAAAGTGTCATCCACGACTCGTTCTGGTAAGTTTCATCCACCTAAACCACTTGAGTTGGGCCTCCTAGCTGATCAACGGGTGGTGGTTACACCGTTATACCACTCGGCTGGGAAATCTCTAGAACTGGTCCCTGAACGAATGCCTCGTCGCTAGGCGTACTATCCTCATGACCACGTATTGGGAACTAAGCCAGCTATCTTCATGGAGGCATCCTGAAATAGATCAAGATGGACCTTGGTCAATAGATTATACTTGTTGAAATGACTCTTATCCAAAATAACATAAACAGAAACCTATGCAACCAATGTTTCATGTTTAGAGCCGAAAAGTAGAATTCAGGGTCCTGGTGTTTGGATATGTCGGTTGATGCAATAACACCGGACTCCCGGATCTGAAATTCAAACCTGGACACTCAACATTATTGCACAAAAACAAAACAATAGACGCTTGGTAACTGAGGTAGATTCGACCTACATTTTATACCACTTTTTAATGACCCATCCCACCGAGGCCCATGTCATGACTCCCCCAAGACTGCCACATGATGGCCAGGGGGTGGTGACTGGCACCAAGGGTGTCAACATACAAGTGAGATGAATTTTACTAAGTACCTGTACACACACGAACACAACTGCAACCCAAAAATTAAAGAAGAAAAAATCACGCCGCTAATGAATAACCACTGAGTATGAGTACATTGGAAGGAAAAATGGGCCAGAATACAAACTGAACAAAAGACAACAGAAAACTGAAGAGTACAAGTAAAAACTGTGAACAAGACTTCTACTAAGGACCCCACCTGATGGTAAGAGTATGGTAGCAACGTAATGTTGTGGGATTATTCCATGTCTGCCTAATCTCACTGGGCCCCACCTGGTCCAAGGCCACCAAGACCACAATAAAAACGTCTATCGTCTTCACACGACACAACATGTATGGAGATGCCCATACAGGGTTGAGTAACACAGTACTCTATTATAGACCCTAGTCCACTATGGAAAAATACCACAATGTAACCACCAATCAAATCCACCAAGTACTACCAAAAAGTAAGACCAAAATGTTCGGAAAAATCACACCATGTACTATCTAAATCATAGTGGGAAGGTTCATAGTCTATAGTGAAGAAAATGTTGAATTGTTTAGGGACTCGTCCCAGATGAATCATTGCTCTTTTGATGGGCCACTAATGATATAAACAACTACTGCTCGTCTGCCAAGCCACTAAGGATCCACATGGCTCCTACTCATTTGTTGGGCCACTAAGGATCCACACAGCTGCTGCTCATATGTTGGGCCACTAAGGATCCACACGGCTCCACCTTGTCTTCCGAGCCACTAAGGATCCACATGGCTGTTTCTCAACCCATTAGTTATACCCCGACCACCACAAAGTCCCACATAGAGTAACCCAAAATACTATCTCGTAATAATGGTTTCTATGTATCAGATGGACCATTGAGAGGATGCCCGATCTATAAGATATGGGCATTGTAGTGAAAAGTGCCTGGTTGGATTTGAGTCTAATCCAACCCAGAGATATGTCAACACCCAGCCAAAACACGCATAGAGTAACTCAGAATGTCCACCTCGTCACAAGATTCCTTGTTCCATAGATAGAGAATCAATCGAATGACCGGTTTGCATGTTTTTAGTGTTTTAGGAATGAGGGGTCGGTTGCGTCTAGGCCCGGTCAGACTCGGTCGGACGGACCACACCAACCCAGCTTGGGGGTCCTATAAACCCCAGTTTTATTCGACTAACTTCAACTGACCTGATTCGGGTCTGGTTCGGTCTGGTCTAGAATGGCCAGTGGGCTAGGTCCATTAGGCCTCGCTGGAACTAGCCTAGTTTGGCTGATGTTCCAACCCACCAGGTTGCCCGGTGACATTGTCTCGTCCGGTCCAGCCCGAAAGGCTCGGTTCTAGCCTACCGACATGGGTCTAGCCCAATAGATGTGGGTCCAGCCTCTAGGATGAGGTTCTAGACTCCCAGAAAATTCTCGGCCTGCTAGGAGTGGGACAGTGGTGTGCACCATGTCGGGACACAGCTGGTCGTCGTGTTTGGCTCCCCATATGCCCTGCGGTTCATCCGTATGGCCTCCATCCTATCGTGGTTGAGTGACTACGGCTGCCAGCTCACCCGATAGGCCTGGACACAGCTGCCCCTTCCATGTCACGAGTGGACTTAGTCTGCATGTTTGACCTATCAACGCAGTAACAAGCAGGCACCGTGGGTCACTGGCACTATGGCCTGCGTAGGCTGCAGCTTCTTCCGGCATGCCGGCAAAATATTCGACAAAAAATCGGACATGCTTCGAGGGTATGTTCTACATGCCGCCTGCGCCTACGGCCTCTAGAGAAGTTCATCATCACTACGAAGTTCTCAAAACCCTCCTTTCCATCAATTCAGATACTTGGACATGAAGAACACACACAACGGAGGGGATCGGTCCTTGTTCGTGTTAGCATGCACCCTCCAAATTAGGATTTCAAAACAATGGGGAGGTTCAAGGAAGATGTTCAAACATATAATGTAATAACATAATCATGGAAAGAGAAAACACAAAATAATTTTCACCCTCAAAAAATAATGCACAGTCTGTAGATCAACTTTTTCGTGGGATGCTCCATGTTTGTCACTTAGAACAAGAATGGGGAACAACATCAAAATAAAACAAACCCCTACTTTATTGAAATTAATTACAGAATGGAATCATCTTCGAGGGTCCAAGAGGTTGATGGAATTCTTCATTCTTAGAGGTACATAAATGTTGATGACGTCCCACCAGTGTTCGTCTTTCTTTGCAGTGGAGGAAATCCATCATAGGTTCGTAAGAGAATACTCACAGTTTAATCCTCATTCCACCAACCCATCAAACTATTAATGAGAAAACATGTCGCAACATTTATGTTACTCATCATTAAAGAATCATTAAACTTTGTGTTAATGATCCATTAATGAGCTCCATTAATATATATCATCACAATCTCATCACTGCACCGCATCATTTCCATGTCGTCGCTCGTCAGTGAGAAAAAAAACAATTATAAAGATATTTTATTACTTTTCTCAAAATGTCTAAAAATTATCTTTTCCGTTCGGGCCCTACTGACCAAAGCTATTTCCTTTCTATGTGAATCCTGACATTAAAAATTCAACAGTTTCATCCTATTTTCGATCCATGAACCAGTTCAAAAGTCAGAAAAATCCACTCGTGTATTTACTGAACATACCTTAATAAAAGTTCAATATTCCATTCCAGCCTCACTGGGCCTCAGAATCACATTACGTTAGAGAATTTACTGTCAAAATAATTCCATATAATTTAAAATAAATACATGGAAATTTCGAGATTTTACCTATGAACAAACACATTACATTTCATCCATGAGGGAAAATATCAAAAAATTGTCACATCAAACAATAATCCAAATGCCTAAGGATAAATATCATCAAACAATTACTACAATCATCACAGACAATACACCCAACATGGGTACTTGTATTATTTCCTATACATGGGTTATCTAATCCCATTATTGATCTTATTGAAATTTCCTAACACATCTCTGTCTCACATATACCATTCCATAATAGTAATTAAACAAAAAACCCCAACTGATACCACATTGGAACATCCCTGACCCAGTAGCCACTATATCTAGTTCCCTAAGCCTAGTCTCCACATAACCTCAAGTGTGCCTCCACATAAGAATGTGTTTCCTCACTAGTAGAGAGAGTCTAAATGATCACATGGGAAAACTATACCCTCATTATCAGATTAATCCACAATTGAAAAATTATCAAATAATGGAAACCAGTAAGACATAAACATGCATCCCAATCCATTTCCCAAAACAATGATTATACCTACAACAATCATAAAATATTCAATGTCATGTAATATAGTTCCAAGTGTAATGAAATCCCAAAATAAAGACATGGTGAAAAATACCAAATATGGGTCCCTACCTAATGTTTTGATCCAACATCCATGCACATCCCCAACCTAAATCAACCAACTATCATAGGGACCTTTTCTTTTTCCTAACCATCAACAATGAAGTCTGCTTAGGTACACATTTTCAGTCGCAACATGGTATGATTTTAACACAGTAGACCTCCACTAAAGGTTTCTATATAATATCCAGTCTAATCATATTGTGTAGGATGGTACAAAATTAGTAATAAGTACAAAATATTAAATATTGGGTTCCATTAGTTATCATGGATTGCTTATCCACATTCATCATTTAATATATGGGTTGCCCATTTTCACCAAATACACATCAGATAACTCATGTCAAATAAATTATAAATAATTTAAAATAATAAATATCCATAAATAATATGGGATAACAATAGAGAAAAAAATACAAAATAGTAACATTAGAGACTCCATCTGGGTAATAATAAAATTTAAATGGGATCCATAGTCCCAATGATCATAAACATATGATGGAGACTTATTCTTGGTGATCATTAAAATAACTTGTAACCTTAATCTGGGTGACTATAAACGTAGCCTTTATCCACAGTCTAGGTAATCATATTCCATACATTCATCATGGGAATAAAGCCTCAATCTGACTCCTTAACCAATGAATAATTGGGTGGGTTTAGAGCCTCATTCCAACCAAACCCACGGGCGTAGAACCTCAAGTGAATTCCACACATACCACTATGCCAGGTGAACCTGATTCTTAACCTTTCAACAATCATATACCTTTTACAAAAAATCACATATTTAACACATTTTCGTTTTACAAACCTTATTTCATTCATCACATATACCATTTAACCCATGAAACCATCCACACATTTATCATTTACATACCCTAGTTTAATTAAGAAATACATCATTTAGAATTAACAACTTATAAACACTTATATCATTTATGTTCCTTAAACCATTAACACACACATTCCTCATTTACAAAAATAAATCCATTTAACACATTTATCATTTACATTACATAGGTCATAATCCATATTACCATTCAAAAATCGTATGTCATTTAACACATTTACCATTGTATCAAAAACGCATTATAACATGTTAACCAAATTAAAATTTTCATTAGTTACATTATATAAATCAAGCTAAAATATAAAAATATTGATCATGGGATCTATGTCATCACAATTTAATTCCACACTTAACAACAAAATTCATTTTTTAAGGAAGAAGCACACCCCATGGGCCATCTTTAACCCAATTTAATCAAAATCATTGCATATGACATGGATCATGGGGGTTAAAATAATCATTTAACTAGTTGACTCATCATTTCTACCATTGAAAGCCAAACGGGTAACACAACTGCATAAGCGTACAACCACTAACATATAAATAAATATATAAGTCTATGGGATATAACCTGAAGACCAAGAACCTCGATTCTTAAGATGAATGCTCACATAAACATTATATTTGGTTCCTTAACAAACCAAATTTAATCCCTCAACCAAGAATAATATATAAAAGTTATATTTATAGATTTGGAATATGAAGAATGATTCTATTATCCCTAATTCACAAAAATGATATAAGAGGAGTGTTGGACTCAACTGGGGATTCTGCCTGTAATCAACATCTATCAAATAAACATAAAAACGAGAGTGATTGAACCATAGGAATTTTTGGATGTATAGATCATAACCCTTGGTTTCTGCAAGAAGATATGCAATTATTTTGGGTGCGGAAACATAATTTATGTGGTGGTTAAAATTGTCAATTCCACCATTTTTAATGAGTGGCATGCTTTGACTACGAGGTTTTCCAAACTATGTGCTAAAAGTGTGGCACCATTTATCCAAGAGAGGGCTAGGTTGCACGGTATTCTGGAAATCCATCATGGTTTGAAAAACCACACAGGAACCATGATGGGTGGCTCTATCCATTCCCACATAGTTTGTCTTTCATCTTTCCCGATTTCTCCAATTGTGAACCCCACCTATAGGTATGTAATGTTAGGGAACATGATTACTACTAACCATGTGACAACCAAGAAATATACATTTGATGGTCCATTTTTCCATAATTTATGACCTATAGCTCATGGTTGGACCCAAGCCTCCTCAAAAACTTGAGATACATTTCATTAACCATTGTAATGGTATTTGAACCAAAATATAAATAGGGACACACATTATTATAGGTTTTAGATATTACACTAATTCCATTAACAATTATAATTTATTCTCATAATATTACATATGATTCCATAAGAATCCACATTTTGATGTTTTTTAATGAGTTAGGGCCTTAGAATAATGAATTCTTGTAGTGATATCGATAGAAGAATTTTCATTATTACTATAGTAACCGTACCCATCCAAATTAATCTCATAGAATGAATTTTTTAAAAAAGTGTTTAATCAAAAATATAAATCACTACCTATCATATGAGGGGAATAATTATTTTTTAATATTAGTCCAAAAAAATTATTATTTTGAAATTATCACTAAAAATATTTTAACAAGGAATTTTTTAATGTTATATTGATAATAATTTTATTTTTAAATAGAATAATTTTTCACATAATTATAATTTTTTATAAATTAAAAAAATATGTTCTATTTTCTATTTTCCAAAAATATATCATGCAATAATTTTATTTTTGTTGTTATTATATATTATTGAAAATTTCAGTTGAAAATGTATATTATGAAATTCTAGTGAAAATTTATTAAATGTATACATAAAAATATCAAGAAACATGGGTTCCTATATAGGCTTCAAGAATAATTATTGATATATGGGTTTATACTATATATTAAATTGAAACACATGTTTTTTTAATAAAAATTCAGTAATGTATGGTTTTTCCAGAATGTGAAAATATTATGTGAATATGATTCAATGTTTCTCGAATTTGGGAGAAAGCGGAGATTCTAGAATGAATCTTTAAAATATAACAACAGAAATAGTATCATGAATGTCTATATGATTCATGATAATTGGATTTTGGTGATTTTATATAATTGTTCATAGATATTTTTTGTTCTATTTGAAATGAAACAATGACAGAGACATTTTATTTAGGGTCTTAGATGAGCTAAAGATGTTGTCAATCATTTTTTGTAGGATTAGTTGGAAGAAAAAAAATTATAAAATATGTCAAATGATTGTGTCAAACAAGTTAATCAATTAAAGAGAAAATAATGTCTATAATTAGGCCTCTACCCCCTTTCTTGTGGAAAATCAACTCCTTATTGTAAATATCAATGATTTCAATTTGTGAATGATTTGTTTGAACATGTGTCATTAATGAATATGGAATGAAAACATAAGTAACATGTGTACAATGATGTTATCTAATCTAGAAAATGAACATATTTTAAATCACATAGAGTATATAAAAAATTTGGATTTATATGAAGGTTTTAATATTAACTAACACATGGTATGTCAGGAAAACATTTATGAAAATGTTGCATGAATGAATAGTTTGAGTATAAATATGACCAACTTAAAAAAAATTTCTATAAAATAATGTATTTGATTAGTTGGATGAAATATGGAAATCATGAAACATATGTCATTGTGTAACAAACTATTATTCATAAAACCAAAGGATTTATACTAATTATATAGTGACAACACCCAATATGATAGATCAAGGATTTTTAAACACATGAGTGGTAGGTAACTAGTGGGAATTGAGTCTACATAGAAATGTTTTACTATAGTGTAGAATTTTTTTTTGGAATAGATAAAGATTTATTTCATATACACCATTGATTAAACTAGTTAGGATGAACCATGTATAATCATTCATCCAAATGAATGATTTAATTTGTATTTATTATATACTATAGGAGGGATAGAGAATAGTTTTTCTCATAATGTAGAAACAAATTCGATAGGGGAATTTATTTTTATTCGTTAATCATAAAATCCCCCTTTCACTACCCCCTTGAAGTATTTAATATTGTGATTGAAACATTTTTTATTAGAGATAAATGATAATTTGATTGAATCAATCATGTTTTATGGTATGGAAATAGTCAACCACATTGGGATTCTATTCATTAAGGGAAACAATTTCCAACTATAGAAGAATTTGATGTATGAATACTTCAAATAATCACGCTTGGGAATGTAGTCAACATCTATATGTAGGATCTCAATCAGTATGGATATCGGATCTTTAAAATATGGATACTAAAGAGAATTGGTTTCTGATACAAGATCTATTTAATCCTTAATGGGTGAACTATTTGAAAAATTGTATATAATGGTGATTTCCTGAAAATTATAATATTTATTTTAGTTAATGTTTAAACATACCAATGAATTCAATCAAATTATTTAATAGATATAATATTTTATGTTTTTAATTGATTTGTGGACAATAAGGAAAAAATAATGAATTTATAGATTTATTCATTGAATGTGATAATTCAATCAAGAGATACATACATAATCTAGGAGAAACCAATGAAGAAGTATAAACAATTAATAGGATTTTGAGAATATTTATTCAATTGTAAAATCAAAATGTCTACATGAAGGAGAAAAAAAGTAAAAAATATATCAAATTGAATATTTTTTTAATTACATTATCATATATGATATGAGAAATTATGATAATATGGTTGTGGAAAATATGATGCAAATGGAGGTGGCATTAATAATTGTAAAGATTCACACATTTGAGGATGTACAAGAATAGAGAATGGTTTATGTTTACATGTAATTTATCTCCTCAAATATGTAATTTTTCAAGGATTAAGGTGTGGAAAGTGCGTAGAAATATTTAATAACAATATACAATAAGATGATCTATGTGATGAAAATATAATAATGAATTCTTCATCCAATGTGAACGATAAGAGGAGTACCAAGCGTAATTACTTCAATATAATAAACAATGGCTCATGGGAAAATGAAATATTATAAGAGACATAGGTATAAGAAAATTAAGACTATTATGACTATAATTAAAAATATATGGTTGAAATTTCAGGATTTTAATGACATTAATTTTATTATATTACTATTAAATCATTTTAAAGGTAAATAATATAATAGTGTTCCCAAACCAAGATACAATGTTTGATTGATGTGGGAAAATTATTACTATACATAATATTTACATAATAAATCATATTATTTAATTAAATTTCTTCTACTCTATATTCTTATTGGCAATTAGATTTTCCTTAATTCAAGTATTCACCTAATGATATGCCTCAATGAATGGGGTGTTCATAAATCCCAATAAGAGGATAGATATGAAAATTAGTCAATATAACAAGTGTGATAATAATAATCATCATCATAACATAATAATGGTATGATAATCATCATAATGATAGGAATCAATATACAGGTGAATGGAATGTGGAATTGTATAAAAGCGAAACATCATGTCTTAGTGGGAAAATACCACACATAGTTGTGAAAATAGATAGCATCATTTTCAGGCATAACATATGTTTATGACCATCACATCATCATTGTGGAAAAATATAGCTTTACGTTCATGAATATTTCACTTTATCTCACGATATAGATCACATTACCCAATGAATTTTGGATTTATATAAGTATGGGTGCACCCATCACATCATAATGTTTACATAACCATGCATTCCACTAGAACATAATTTAATAATAGGAATAAAAATTCCAAATTAATGGAATGTGTTTCATTTAATAATTAATAAATTAATTAATAAACATTGGGAAATAATAATGTAATAATATTATTGGTATTTGAATTTCAATATTGAGTGAAGATGAAACAATCTCAAGATAGGTAAATGGTGAATTTTGTGAAAGCATAGTTCTTTATGAAAATCATTATAATTTTCATAAAAATAGATTAGAAACAAATATATCTAAACAAAGAAATGTTAATTAAAAAAAATTATATTTGAGGAGTAATAAATGACCATTAAAAATAAAATTTTGCAGGAAAGAAAAAAATAACCAAAAAAATTGAGTTGGGTTTGAGAATCCCCTTACCATATGAATGAATGATTTATTCACCTTAATATCCTAGATAATCAAAATATATTCCTTTATATATAATTAAATAACTTATTATACATTTATTTGTTTTATTATGTTCATTTATGGACATTATGATCAGTTATGGGGTTTAGTTTCCTTGTTCGGGAGTGTTCATTTTAATGGTTTTCATGATCGATTCACTTGTATATAAGTATTAAAGTACATGTAAGATGAGAATAATTATCTATAATTGAAACTATATGTTATTAGTGAAATTTTATAAGTTTAATTGATCTTTTATATTATTTTATTTCCAAATATGAGGATGAATAATTAGATAATTGTTAATGTTAGTCATTAAATTAATATTGGCAGTTTTCAAAAACAACAAACTCGTATTGTTTTTTATTTAATATTATGTATATACACTAGTTCTAGAACATAAATAAGGTAATAAAATAAATTTTTGAACCTTTATAACACGTTATTATTGTTTTAAGATCATCCTTGAATAAGGAAAATGAAAATGTAAACTATTCATCCTATAAGGTGATAAATCAACAGCTCACGAATGACGTTTTCATTTTTAGGATAAAACAGAAAGGAGAAGTGGGTGGATGAAGGATTATTTAGTTTACGCAATAAAAATATAGTATATATATGATACTGTAGTTATTATTCAACTTTTTTAAGATTATTTAAGGAATAAATTAGAAAATAAAATAACATGAAAAGAAATTAAAATAAAATTGAAGAGGATTTTACCTCTTCAACATCTTCTTCCGGGGAACATCCTTTGGGATGTTGTATTTTGAATTTTGTTAATACCAAAGGATCATGATCATGGAGGATAGAATTGGAAATAATATTGGGAAGATATTGTATAGGCATCAATACTTGGAAGGTGTGAGGAGAAGAGATGGTGAGGGTTGTATTTATAGGGGAGGAGAGGGGTGTTTCCCCATTATTTTATTCATTATTTTATTATTTTAGATAAAGACTATAAATTATCCTTTTTTGGAGATTATTTTTTTCAATATTTTAATCAATTTTACAACACCTTGAAATATTAATTAAGGTCTCAGAAAATTAACATATTATGAAAAGAAAAAAATATTATTTTTTGAATAAATTTTATGAAATTTATTTCCCTTTAAATCATATATTAATTATAAAATTGTAAATAAACATTTGTTTTTTATGAAAATACCTATTCTTAGTTTATCATTTTTAAAATAATTATTTATATAAACTATGATATAATAATATCATATTTTAATTTATAAGATGCCTACAACTTATTTATACCTTCATAAGTGAGTTTACTATTCTATTCACCTGATTACATTTACATAGGGTCAAATTACTATTCAAAAATTCATTTAACTATTACATTAGTTTATGTTCCTTAATTTCACTTAATTCATTCATTCATTATTTATAATTTTTTAATTTTGTTTCTAATGTGATTTTATGTTCTTTAAACTATATAAAATAATTATAAGAATATAATATACACTAATAGAATTCTATGTTGTTATATTCTTCCCCCATAATAATATTTCACCCACGAAATATCATTTTACAAACTATGCTGAAAAATGGGAGGGTATTTCTCCTTTATCGCTTCATGAAATTCACATGTTGCATTTTAGAATATAGGGATTCTCCATTTCACATTGACTATGTGTTTACACTTTTTGTATAGAACTTTATCTATATATCCCAAGAACATCACTAGCCAATCACCTTAAAAGAGATCGGTTCCTAACTACACCACATCAGAATTTAGTAGATGTTATGGATCTAGAATGTACTTTCCAAAAAATGAATATATGAAATACCTCATATACATGATAAATGGTAGGTTTAAGTGTTTGTCGATAGTCCATATCTCTAACATGATCAATGATCTCGTATGGGCTGATGTATCAGTGTCTCAGTTTTCATTTCATCGCAAATCTCAAGATCGAATTCCAATAAAATTTCAAAGAAATACTATATGTGCAATCTTAAACACTATGTACCATAGATGATTGTTTGCATAGTTCATATTTTGACTTTGTGATCCCTTGATGTTTTGCATGGTTTTCATATTTTACACCATTTCATCGACTGTTTCAGGTCCTAGAAGCTTATATTAAATGACTTCAGCCTAGCATGTCAGTGTTCAACATATTGTCCCATGAATGGTCTTCATATGGAGGAATTTTAATTCCTAGGTGGAAACTGTTGTTGTAGGAGAACTTGTCCAGAGGTAGTTGTTGATCCCATCCTTCTTCAGAGCCCATAAAACATGCTCTTAACATTTATTCCAGTTTCTAAATAGTCTGTTCAAATTTTCCAATAGTTTGAGGATGATAAGCCATACTATAGTTCATTGTAGTGATTAGAGATTATCGGAAACTATTAAAGAACATTTATGTGATTCTCTCTTAACAATCTAATATAATCGATAGTGGAACTCCATGATCCCCCACTGCTTATCAAATGTATATCCATGAAATGTTATCCTATGAGATTTCATATCAAATACTGATAAAGTGATCTATATATATAAGGAAGATCAAAAAATACTAATATAGAATTGTTTCCTCTAGATGTCTTCAGATGTCTGGGAAAAAAGTCCATTATGGTGATTTCCCATTTCCATAATGGTGTGGAAAATTGATGCATCATCCCCTTAAAAATTTTTCTTTAATACTTTACATACTAACATACTTGAAAATTTGATTTATATTACATGATATTTTTATTCATATAGTCCCACCAATAGTTCTCTTTGATATCTCAATACATCTCTATGCTCATAGGGTGAATGGAAAAGGTTGAGTTATCTTAATCATTCTGATAAAATTTATTTATCTCTATATTGGATGGTACACATAGTCGTAACCCAAATCATACAACTCCTTCAACATAAAATTTAATCTATGATGATTTCCCCTTTCTTATAGCTTCTACAATATTTTGAAATTCCACGTCATTCATCTGAGAATCCATTATTTTCTCTCTTAGTGATGGTTGATAAACAAATTGAGAAAGGATTGATGATGTTCTTTCTATCATGATTCACATGTCAATTCTTTTCTAAATCAAATAATATTGGATTAATTCCAATCATTCATAATGTTACAGGATCAATTATACTTATAGTATATTAATCTTTATTTTATTTTCCATAATGGTAGTTGTTTGATGATTCATAATCCTTAATGAGTTATAACCATCTTCAGTGGTGCATATTGAGTTCCTTATGTGTGAATATTTATTTTAGGATATTATGGTCATTATATATTTTAATCATCTCCCCATAGAGACAATGTGACGATATTTTCAAAGTGAAGATCATAGATTCCTACATTAGATCATGTGTGGGATAGTTTTTCTCATTAGTTTTCAAATTCCTTGAGGAGTAGGCAATCACTTTATCATTTTTCATTAGTAGATAGCTTAATTCCTTCTTTGATACATTTATGTATACTATAAAGAGTTCCCCCACATGTAAAAAATGTGAGCACTCACATGGTGAGAAGCCTCTTTTTTAACTCTTTGAATTTTTTTTCACATTCACTAATCTAGAAGAACTTTTATCCCATCCGAGTCATCTTTGTTACAGGTTTGGAAAATCCTTATAATTTCTTAACAAATTTTTTGATATTACCCTGCTAAATAAAGGAAATCGTGGATCTCCATTATAGATGTTTTCCTAGGGCACTCTTCAATTTACTCTGTCCCAGAAGAGTCTACATATCGTCTTTTTCTAGTGATAAAATTCCATAATAATGATACCTCCCCCATAAAAAATACAGATTAACTATAATTTTCATTGAGATTCTCCAATTGAAATGTATTTATCATAATATTAAAATATTATTCATCTCTCTCCTTGTACTGAGATTATATCATAATGCCATCAATAAATACTACAACAAATATGTCGAGGTAATCTATAAATATTCTTCAATCCATGTCCATGAATATTTCTCGAGCATTAGTATTTGTTGTGGGAATCACTATAAACTCATATCTTTCATTACTTGTTTGATAGTAAATATTTTTAATATCTCTGTTCGACCCCATTAATTTGTGATATCCAATCCAAATGTCCTCCTTATATAAATACATTTCCCCACATAGTTGATCAAAAAAGTCATCTCTCATTGGTAGAGGATACATGTTATTCATCAATAGTTTGTTAAGCTCATGAAAATTAATATATAGGTTAATTGACCCATCCTTCTTCCTTATGATGAGGACTGGTGGACACCTTGGTGAGACACTAATTCATATAAAAACCATTTTTAGATTCTCTTGTATCATCTTCATTAGTTCTTCCAACTCAATTTTTTACATTCTATATGGTGTTTTTGATATCATTACATACCCAAGCATAAATTCAATTGCGAAATAGACCTCATGGTCATGATGGAGTTGAGGAAATTCCTCAACGAACACATCAGTGTAGTTCCTCACAAGGGGAATGTCCCCTGGCATGATTATCTCTTTTGTAAAAATCATTCGATCAAGATATGATTTCTTATAAATAAATAATATCAAAAATTGACTTGATAAATATGAATGATATTTACCTTCCTACATACACATGTATAGAATTAGAGGATTCATAGGGAAGTGATGAGTGATCTCCCTTTACTGTTACTTATTTTTTGGATCTATACAAATATAGTCAAGCCATGCCTAATAATGCATCAAACTCCACCAAAGGTAGTAAGACAATATTTCCAGGCAGGTTTAGTCCAGAATCATTTAACGAGGATGAGTTATATACATTGGATTCAGTAATTTCCCCATTTTCTATTCTCATATATTACTCAATATCGATAATTTTTAGCGTTGTTTCAATAGTTGTAATAAACATGAAATAAATGTAAGAGTTCATAGAATGAAAATAATATGTTAAGTTTTCTATAATTGAAGAATAACTAGTGTACCTGTCACGACATCATTTGTGGCCTCTACCTCAAAAGTGCATATGGTATAATAATTCCCTTAATAATTGGTTATGGTATGTGATAATGTTGATTAACCTCTATAAGTTTCAATTTAGTGCACTTTCTAGCATATTTCCTTTTATCCTTGAAATTTAAAAATTGAACCATGGGTGGTTCTCTCCTTTCTTCCACCACATTTTCTAGTTTCCTCTTATCCCCATGAAATTCATGAGCTAGGAGGCCTTCTCTCCAACAAATTAAACATTTCCCTATCCCTCTGAGGTAATTCCAATGAGTCTTATTCCCAAATTTAGGACATGTGAGTTTTTTGGTTTTCTTTCCACCTTTTTCATTAAATGAATCAGCTTGAAATACAATGATTTATATCATTTAACCATTACCATGGGACAACTCTCCAAACTCCATCACCACATTGATTGAACATCAGAAAACATAGTCACTACTCATAAAATCTTGAATTTATATATCCTTTCAATGGTGTGGTTTTAAAGCACTAATGATTATCTATATTTAGCTATCATTTTTATAATAAAACTCATGGTGTAATTTGGATGACTATGAAAATTTTATTCATAATTCGGGAGAGATTACCTATATTTTTTGTTAAAAACTATAAATTGTATCTCCATATTCATATGAATATTTTGTGGAAAATACCTATTCAATAATATTTTATTAATTTCTTCCTACTCCATTAATTCAATTTCTTCTTTCGGTTTGGTGTTATTAATCAACACCCACCATTTGTATGCATCACCATCTAAGTGATAAATTGCTAGAGTTTCTCTACCACCAAACATTGAGCACAAAAAATATCTTCTCTATTGAGTTTAACCACTGTTGTATGACTAGTGGATTAAAAGATCCACAAAATTTCAATGGTTGTTTCCAAATAAAACACTCAATAGCCAATTTCTCACTCATAGGTGATGTAGGAAGTTACACATTATTTGGGTTATTATTCATATCCTGAGATAACTATGTAAGCATCACCATTAAATTTTGAACTCCACCACCCAAGGAACTTGGGATTTCATTCGAGCATTCACCATATTTTCCCTTAGAAGTATTATTGGCCTTGTTTCTTCTAGTTCCCACAATTCTATTAAACAACTTTTTTTGAACAAAACATAATTCAAAAAGTCATGAATAAATAACTTATTCATTCATGAAATTAACTTTAAAGTCATATCTTATGGAATCAATATGTTTAATATTTTTATAAAACAATGCTTCTTGGGTGCTTATATATACTTAGTCTCATACTAAGGGTATTCAATAATGTTCTATAACCCTAACTCCCAAGATAACTAAACCATTCTATGATACTAACTATATTAACCCTACTTTTATTACATTACAATGACATTACTTAAAGGTAAGAAATATAATATTTTTACAAAACATGGATCCAATAGTTTAGTGTCTAGGGAAAATTGTGACCATATATAACATTTACATAATAAAACATAAACATTAATTTAATTCATTCCTCTCTAGAATATTAGTGGACATGGGATTCAACATTGTTTGTAAAAGTATTCACGTGAATATATAAATCAATGAATGTGGTGAGCTAAAAGCCTAGTTTGATGATAGTTAAGAACATGAATAAATATGACATTGGTGATCATAATCAACATCTTCATAACATATGCTTGGGATCATCATCATAGTCATGAGAAAAATAATTCGATAAACGCATGGAATGAGTAAATGAAAAAAACCAATCATCATGTCTATGTGGTCAAACACCACACATTGTTGTGATCAAATATAGAATTATAATCACACATAACATATTTCAATACCCATAACCCCATCATTGTGAACAAATATAGCATCATGTTCACACACATTTCACATTATATAATTATATACATCACATTATCCATTGAATTAGAGCACTACATAAATCTAGGTGCACCCATCACATCATAACATTTACATAATCATGCATGCCACATTGAATGTATATCAATTTGAGACATAAAATAACCTGTTTAAAGGAATGGTTTTAATTTAATAAAGCATAAATTCATCAATAAACTTTGGGTGAAGAAAATGGGAATTAAATTTTTTGTATAGTAATCATCAATATTTAGTAAAGACGTAATAATCTCAAGATATGTAAAATGAGTGTTTTAGGAAAGAGTAGTTTTTTGGGAATATATTTTCACTTTTCATTAAAAAATCTTAGAAACATGTAAATCCATGAAAATAAAATGTGAGAACAATGAAATTATATATGGGGAGTAGTAAATTAACATCCTTACTAAAATGTTCCATTATTAATGAATAACCCAATGAAAGTAAATAGGATTTGAGAATCCCCTTACCTTATATCTCAATGATTTCTTCACATAAATATCCTATATGATAAAATTAGATTCATAAATTAAAAATTTGGGAACTTGTTATAAATTTATTTGTTTTATCATTTTCATTTAATGACATTATGTTTAGTTATAGGGTTAATTTTCAATATTTGACACTGATTGGTTTCTTGGTTTTCATGATCGGTTCACTTGTATACAAGTATTAAAGTTCATGTAAGATGAGAAAAAATAAAAAGTTTTAAAATTAAAGGATATTAGTTAACATAAAATTTTATAATCAGTATTATATATTTTCATATATTATGATTAATAATTATATAAATTGTTATTGATAATCAATTTGATTAATTTTGGTGGTTTTTTTATCACAAAGATCTTGTTTTGTTTTATTATTTAATATTATGTATATAAGTAATTTCTAGAATATAAAAATGTCTAAGAAATAAATTTTTAAATATATTTGTACCTTTATAATGATATTATGATCATCCTTAAAGGATTAAAATGATAATTAATATTTCTCATTCTCGAAGGCAATAAATCAAGACCTTACAGACAACGTTTTAATTTTTCTTATAAAAGGAATTGGGGAAGAGGGTTGATGGTGGATTATTCCATTACCATAATAGCATTAAATTATATATAAGATACTTTATATATAATTCCACTTGTATAAGGGTAGTTTATGATAGAATAATAATATTAAAGAACTAGAAAATTATATTAACAAAACAGAAGAGGATTTTACCTCTTGAACTTATTCTCCATGAGAACCTCCTTAGGGAAATTTGATTTCATCTTTTGTTGATACCAAAGGATAATAGACGTTGCGGATGATATTAGTAATTGTTTTCGTTATAAATTAGTAATGATAAAAGGTTTTTAATGTTTTTGGAGAAGCGGTGGTAAGAGGTGGTATTTATAGGAAATGAGAGGTGTGTTTTCATAATAATCTATCAATTATTTTATTATTTTGGATCAAGACTATATATATTTTTAACTATATAAATAAATATATAAATATAATGAAGGAGTTTTAGATATTATGGGATTACTTCATTCATACTTCATACATGAATCAATAATTCATGTATTTGTTAATACTGTAAATTAGTGTATTTCTCTATTGACTAAAAATCAACAAATTTAGAAAAATCCAAAAAATTCACCATAATTATTTTTTGATATGTATATTTCAATAATAGATTCCATTTTATGAAAATTATTTTCAATATATGATAAATTTAATTTTTAATTAAAATTAACATTTATTTGAAAAATACTGATTTTATTATTAACATCGATTTTAAAACACAATAAAAAATAAATTGAGGTCTCATAAAATTATCATATATTTATAAAATAAGAAAATATTAATTTATGAATACATTTTATTAAAATTAATTTTATTTTAAATAATTTAATTAAATATAAAATTTTAAATAATAATTTTTGATTTATAACAATACCAATTATTAATTTATCATTTTTAAACCAATTGTTTACTTATACATTGATATAATTATGAAATGTTTTCATTTATAAGATGAAAAGATTCTATTTATACCTTCATATGTGCAGATATTATTATATATTCCATATTACTGTTCCTATTGGTCACATTACTATTCCAAAGGTCTGGAAACAATTCCATTGGTAAAGGTTCATTAATTTCTCATATTTAATTCATTCTTCATTTACAATGTATTTATTGTGTCATTAATATGATTATATGTGATTTATAATATATTACAGCATTATAAGAAGGTAATTTCCATCGAAAGAATTCTTGGTTCTTCTAGTGATGTTCCTTGAAATGTGAAGATAGTGAATATAAAGAATGTGATGTTGAAAGATGTGTTCATCACCAGGTTGAATTATAATTCACCATTTAAGATATATATATATCTATGTGTGTGTGTGTATAGAGAAAATAAACATCTCTAATAGTTTGGGTCATGGATCCAAACATAATAAATAGTATTATGAATATAATAACTCCATGATAATTTTAGTAATTGAAAAAATCATGTTAGGAATGTCATAAAAAATATAGAAATTCATTTAGTATAAGATTAAGGTTCAAGAATAGAGTTGAATTATCTATGGCTTTACTATGACTATGAACGATTGGTGAAAATGTGTTGAAGATATTAAGGGGAAATTTTTTATCTTATAGTCAATAGTTGGTGATCAATAGATACTTTTGACTACATATGTTACATTTTGAAATAATATCACATGGTTGATAGAAATGGTGATAGTGGGTCATGAATTTCGAACAATTTTTGAAATTTAATATTAATACTTCTAATATTCATATATGAATGACAATTCGTGTATGGGTATTGAAAGTAAATTAAGAAAATGGTGGTTTTTTCTAGACCAAAAACACCAAACCTAATGTTAAATGTTGACTTTTTTCACAACATTGAATCTAATAACCTAGGACACAACCATGTCTGCAGCAATGATGCACAAAAATTTAACTTGAATCATTCATCACTGTTGTGGAAACACAGTGCATTTAAAAAATATTTGTTTCTTATCAATGTTCCACAAAAGGTCCGATGATAAACAATACCAGTGGAGTATTCTTCAATATTAAATTCATTGATATGATTGTATCTATTTAGATTCTAGATGAATTGGAATATTATCTATATATTAAACATTTACAACATAATGATATGTTATGATGAATAATGAAAATGGAATATATATATATATATATATAAGACTACAAAAATATCTTATAGGATAAATATGTAAAAGTAATTTTAATAATTAAAAAAAATTATTATGTACATACACATTAGAATGTGAATAATATTTATCAACATTGAGTGTAATGTGAAAATAATTAACAAGAATAATTTGGATGAGAATTTCAATGTTTTATGTATTTACCATTAATAATCATATAATTATGGAGTATGGATCATAGATAGAGGTCATATTTCCCATAATATTTGAAATATGGATCTATCCACATGCTTTATAAAACTGATATTCTAGTCAATTTAGAAAATAAGTATGGCTTAAACATTGTAGGCTCTAGGAAATACAAATTTATTGTAAATTCTTTGAAATGCCATGATGTACATATCATTGAAGGCCACATGTTAACTATTTTTGTGATTTTTATATATTTTACTCAAGGGGTGATATAACCATTATTATTAATATGTGAATTTGTCTAGAAAAATTTGGTACATCGGTGATTTAAGGGTATCACATAATAGGGAATATTTTCCATTCCAATGGACAATTGGAGATGTGCTTTATATCCAAGGTGGAAAAATACATTTCTTGAAGAAACAAATATATCATTATTATTTGTTCATCCTCAGTGGTTTTGCTAAAATAATGTCTATCTTGACATATCCCTAATATTTCACATGATCAAATGGTTAAATGTGATTGATTCCAATAACTAATGATTGGTCAAAAGACTTATATGGTAAAAATTGAAGCAAAAAATAGTGCATGACCATGTCAACATTAAAGTGACTATAATAATATATACCTAATACATTAATGAGAAGACATGATATGTTATTTTCATTTATTATTTAATCATAATTGTAGGGATTGAAATCATCCGTCAAAAATAATTGGGGTTTAGTTTCATAAACAAAAATAGAAAAGTTAAAATGGTATGAAATTCAAAATTTGGAAATTATTTATCAAAAGATTAACATTCATTAACAATATAAATGAATAGAAATATATGTAAAATTATAAGATAATGTACCAATATTTAGTCATAAGGACAAATAATATGACTATATGGTCAGTAGATGAAATCATAATGTTATCAGCATGGTAAAAATGGTTGTTATTTAAAAGGACATATAAAATATGTTTAGGAAGGAAGAGATCCAAGAAAAGGGTTTAATTTATAAAATAAATTTGATCTATAAGATTTAAGAGATATCTTCACATTATATGTGCAATGGTATGAATTCCACACTTAAGAACTTTTCTGTCTTATAAAGTATTTGTTTGAATATCAGTAAGAAAAAACCTATGATATGTGAATCCTCTTGTGTTGAAGTTATATTTCATGGATACTACTATAAAGTAGTTCATATAAATGCTTAATTATGTTTCATGGAATGGTATTGTAGATAAATAATATTCTTATGTTGTAAAATGAGTATAATTTTTCATAAATCAGTTAATAGTATCAAACCATTATTGATAATGTGGGGAGTTTATCAGTGGGAGTGAAAGTACCAAAGTTAGAGTTAGAAGAAGGTTCAGATGATGTGGATTATGAAGGTAGACTAGTATCTTCCCTTAAACTGGATATTTGAGCTAAAATTTATAGACTTGACATTATTAGTGATCAGATAACATTATTTTAGATGTGGAGAATTAAATAAAAACATCAAATACCATTTATATAATATATATATTATAAATTATTTTATGAAGAACAATGATATGAAAATTGGGATTATATTATGAATAAATTTTTTGACAATGAAATGGATATGGGAGATTTTTTGGACAATAAATTATAGGAATACCATTCAGACAAAATGAGAATACCATAAAAATGAATTATTACGACATAGTGATTTTAGATAAATACGTAGTAGTTTTAAAGGGTTACCCAAATATAAATGGAATCAATGTAATTATATTTCTTCACATAAAGAAGGTTGGAGACAATTTGTGTATTCGTATACATAATATAGTAATGAAATTTCAATGTATTTGTGATGTTTTTTAACTCAATATTTTTTAATAATGTTCATTTTTAAGAGGTATAAATTTAACAAAAAGTCATTTTTGTTGTTCGTTATTATTACATAACTATTGTTATGCCAAATTAATATCTTTATTGAATAATTCAGACAATGAGATAATGGAATTAAGAAGTAGTTTAATATATAAATAATATAATTCTACAATATGGTTGATTTTATTACAATATATTTTTCAATAATGATAGTGATAAAATGATGATTATATTGTTTCATATTACTAACATAATAATTTTATGATAGAACAAACAATACAAAAAATTATAGAATTCATGATGTTAGAGTATGAAATATCAGTGATTAGAAAGATGATTTTTTCCATTTTTTGTAGGGGCTATAAATAATGAAATCAACAATAAACTCTCAAACTAAATATTCCATGGAGGTTATGTGATAATTGAGATTGAAAAATTATAATGTGATTAAAAATACATTTTTATAAATTTATTTAATTATGAATGGATTATGAAGGTAATGTAGTGAATGTTAGAGAATATCATAAGATCACTAGATGGTTGTTATAAAATAATATTGACACTACCTAACATTTTATCTTCATCATTCAAGTAGAAACTATATCAATGTAATCCCATGGTGATCAACATGAATACAGAGAATATAATGATCTACTATATCAATGACATGATGAATTGTTTAATTTATGTAGTATGAAACATATTATTAGGATTTATTGCATTAAGAAGACACATATTTTTCATGTTCAATGGATGAAAAAATGTAATCATCGAGAAATGAAATATATGTTGTTGTACTATTCATTTTTTGGTATTACCATATAGAATCAAAACATCTCTCTAATATCTATATAGTAAAGAATATGTTTCAAAAAAGTAAGCGTTTGTGTAATTATTTAGGATAAATGAGTATCTTGATTCCATGATAGATTAGATGAAGACTCCTCTATTAAAAAATTTATTAGTTATGATAATATCAATCATTTAAAAAAATAGTTTCATCCCTCAAGGATTAATCACAATCAAATAATGTATCATTTTATCAAGGAGGTGGTGGATTATGTTTTAGTCAAGTTGGATTTTTTTCCCCATAAACTAATGTAAAAATACATTATACACAGTCCATATCCAAAGAAGTGATTTAAAGGTAACAGTTTTAACTCAGAGACCCATCAACCTACCACACCTCTCTTTTAAGGATGATTAAAACCCATCATCGAAAAATGTCATATTATTTACATAGGTTGAAATAAATTATTTTTTCAAATTATATACCTCAAATATGTTTTCTTTTGGTTTTTTGAATAAATATTATGCATATGGAAAAGGGTAGTGAAGTAAATCAATCATGTTACAAGGGAGAGTAAAATGATGTATGGGGAAAGATCAATCTAATTTTGAATCAAGGGGAGAATGTATGTTTGGGGAGTTTAAAATATATCGACACTAAATTAATTTATTCAATGAATATATATCAAAAATTTAGTTTCCTCGGTTTTTATCATGAATTTTGTTACAATATGTGGTTAAATAGTTTATTTTATCATGATATAAACTATGGGCATAAATTTGAAGAAAACATATAGTCGATTTTACACAATAGTTGGTATCATCGTGAAAGAAAAATTTGTATCAAATATAATTTGTACAAAAGGATAATTCATTGGGTGGTTTCCAGAAAAAAATTTTCCTTGATAAACTACTAAAACAAATCTTATTTCCAATTATGATCATGGAAAATGGTGGATTATAGTATATGATGAGTAATTAAATGGTTGTAATCATGAAAAAATGGATGAAAATTTTTAAAACAAAAAAATGCCATGATTGTTTTTTAATAGGATGGGTTGAGAAGGTATCAATGGTGGATAAATTTTCAACATAAAAAACTTTATAATATCTTTGGAATTAATCCCTCTCAATGTTATTTCATTGTTTTTTGTTAGTATGTGTTTTTTGAAAATTCCCATTGGAAAACTCAGTTATGATTTTCTAATGTGGTTTTTGTAAATTTATTTTTAAAAGGATCCATGATATTAGATACCAATATGATTTCAAATTATCAATATTGATTTTCTGGTTAAAGTATCCAAGAAGTAGGGGTAAGTATGTTTTAAATCAAAAAGGGAGAAAATGATAGTTTTTCATGGAATTGAACTTGTTTCATAAACCACTATTAATGTTTCATGATGTTATGAAAAATTGAGGATTAATGATAACCATAATAAAATATTTCATAAGAATGGTTTTTTTAAATAATAGATGTTTTGTTAAATTTGGTGTTTCATAAAAAACTTAATGTTGGGAGAAGTTGGTTTGTTCTAGTTTGAAAGGTGATAATTAAAGAGTTATTTTTTCATATTATTATCAGAGTAAAAAATGTTGTGGAATGATTCATGTTTGATAAGATTTAAGTACAATTAATGATGAGTTACAAAAAAGTGTTTTGAAATAAGTGGATTTTTGTGGATGGTTTTAGGATTCTAATAAATAGTGTTCCAATCTAGTGATATTGAAAAAAAATATCCTTAACAAATATATGAAAGCTATGAGGTAATGAAAGAGTATCAATAAAAATTTTAATGACTAACGTTTCAATAGAAAAAAAATTACATGATTAAATGTATTTATTACAACATTATTAATAGAGTTTCTGGAATTTCAAAATATTTTTGAATATTTCATATGTTGAACAAAATTTAAATGTATTGTGAAAATTTTGGATGTTTCATGAATGACATGGAATGGTTGCATGATAAATTATTTTATGTGAACAAATTTTTTTCCTAAATTATCTATGTTAAATAATAAATGGACAATTCAATGAAATAACAGTCTCATGACACATCCACTATACTGTAGGAATAATTGATTCATGAAACTGAATGATTTTTATAGGAGAAATAGTTTCTACAGTTCTTCCAAAAGAATTTTGGGATCATAGCTCATCAATGGTAGTGAGAAAAGGGTATAATTAGTATTCACTGAACTATATATACAGTGAGGTAAATTTTCTTTAGTATATTGGTACATTGTATTTATATGATGCATTGAAAATTCTGATTTGGCTTAACCAGGTAAAATCAATGTGGATCGTGAGTGTTTTCAATTTTTATTATAATTTCTATTAGAAGGATTGGGACTTGTTTGTTGATAATGATGAGAGAATATTAAAAGAAAATTTTAAATTCAATATATTTGTATTCATCCCCTCAGTTTATGTATTTCACCTAGTGGTTTTAACCTTATGGAATATAGAGTCTATAAAATAAGGACCCCATATTTTCATTATATTAATTAATGGAACTTGATCTATATTTCATAATTATTTTGTAAAAAATAAACATTTATATAATTTCATATCTTTATAGATAGATAACCATGTTAATATTATAATATAAAATCCAAAACTATTTTAGTTAACAGTTTATTAATACAAATTATCTATTTAATTAACTATAATTTATTTCCATAAAAGTCTCACCCATATAAGTGTGTGAAAAAATTAACAAACATTATTGTAACATTTCCATTAATGTTTCTCATATTATATATGTCACAATTTACATCATTACATGATCATAAAATAGAAACAATAGTTGACTTTAGATCATTATACATGATAATTTTAATTTCACTAACTATGATTTGATATAGAAGCTCATAAAATAATTATATATGTGAAAACTTATGACTAAATGGTATAAATATTTTTAAAAATGAATATGAGTAAAATATCAAAATGTTGTTTACTATTCAAGATTATTGGTGAATAATATGCTCCCACCATGATTCTGGTATACTCTCTTGGGCTGTATAGTGGGTTTCGAAGGGTGAATCCTCTATTCCCTTTCCATTGAGAACCATATGATAGTACACTAGTATCATGGTGCCCCTCTATACATTTGAGGGGGTTTCACTTAGAGTGAAATTGAATACCTGACACCAACATTATGTGAGATAAACTCATTATATTTCAAGGGATTTTCAATACTATACATTTTAAATGACAATGATGGGGTTATCCACTTCCACCCATTATCATTAGTGATATATAGTGTTTGATGATGGTTCATTACACTGTTCCAAGGTATTATATTATTTTTACTGTCCCATTTCTAGTTCACATGGATTTCCCCCTCATTTCATGTGGTTGCACTTAGGAATTTGATGAATGATTTCACAGAATAATTTTAAATTCAACCGAAAACGAAGTGGGTTTCTTTTTAAATTTTTATAGTATATAGAAAATAATGAATTCAAATCAACACACATAGTTTATTAGTGATAAAATAACATATAGGTTTCTATATATGGTTTCTCAATTTTTACAATTTTTATAATTGGTCAAATATGGATCCAAGTGGTTTTTTCATATAAATTACGGAGACATGTCCATTTATATTGTATAAACAATTGGTTATAGGTTTGTTGTATTCAACACACATTCCGTGGTTTATAGGGGTTTCCCAATTAAATTTGTTAATTTTTATACTGATTAATATGAAATACTTTTTAAATTTAAATATTAGAGAATTTTGATTATAGATATGGTATTAGAAGCATTAGTATTCTAATATCAAGATAAAATGGACATAGGTGAGAATATAAAAAAGTGGAGTGAAAATGATTTTAAAAATGTGGTTCTCAGATATTCATCCATGTCCATGGATATTTAGTTTTGATATATTGAGATTTTAAAGTGGTTTCTATTTAGGTAAACTAAATAGGTACCTAGTATGTTTTGAAATTAAAGATGATAACGGTAGGGAATACTAGTTTTAGAATTTCTATTTTGATATAACATTAATGATATTAGGAAAACCCACAATCATTTTTTGGGGTTTGGTGTGAATGAATTGTGATGAATGGACCTAAAATTGATTTTTGGGCTTAGAATAATGTCATAAATTCATTTTTCTATCTTCCTTTGTGTAGAATAATTTTTTTAGTTGGATTAATATTTATGGATGAATGATAAGGTGTAATGTTTTGTGTAGGTTACTAGGATTATTCTTTTCATGGATATTTGTAGTTTTTTTCTTGGATTTTAGAATGGAAATATATTGGTAGCTTGGTGAATCATGTTCAAGGGGAAGTAATTTAGAACTCCAACAATTGTGTTTCAATTATGGTCCCACATCAAGGGAATTTTCATGGTACATGGAAATGAATAAATTTATTATTCTTGAGGTCCATTACATGTGGATTCCTGCTTTTGTTTTTTCATTGTCATTAAGAGATTATATATGCTAGATTGGTGAGATTGAGTGGATGTATAGTTTAGGAGTAGTTTAATAGCTATGTAGACATTGGGCACCAACATAACTAAAATATGATCATATGAGGAATTAATATGTGGGTAATATAACTATTCATATAGTTTGGGAAGAAGAGGTGAACATTAGGTACTTCCCATACAACACAAATGTGTAAAAATTGTACGTTATTTATCAAAATAGGTTATCTATTAGAGTCTATATCATTTTCTATATTATTAGGATGAGTCCTAAGTATTAATGTTACGTGGTTCCCTTTTATGGGATATTTAATTTCTTCTAATCAGATTATCAAGACTTTGATTTAGTAATATATCATGGTATGTATTTCATATTATTCTTAGTAAGTGGTTCTATTATATGGTGACAAAATAATTTTAATGCATGAATAGAACCCACATTATGAGTCAGCACATGGGTCATAATGTATATCCAAGGAAACTAAAAGGGTGTTTGATAGTTATTTTTCTATTCCACACATTGTTTTATTTCTTATCATAACCGTAATGTGATGAAACATTTTTTAAGGTGATGTTATTACTGTATTGGTTGTTCATATTTTGGAAACATTAGGAAAACTAAGGATTTACAATTTTATCTTCCCCAGTAGTATGTTTTCATCTACTATTACATATTTTCCTTAATTCAGAAGTTGTCCATCTTTATCTATCCTGGATTTATGTAATCTTTCATATCGTTATGTCATGACATAATAAATTGACAATTTCTTTTCATGTGGGTTGTTTCTTGACCCACTTATCAAGTATATAATCACATATAGTAGATGAGTTATGATCCATTACTTGGTTAGGATAAATATGATTTAATGATATGATGGAATGTAAAAATGTATTGTTACACCTTCTATAGAATATTTAAATATACCCTTACTTAATTCATCAAATCAAAAGTATGTAAACTTATACCATAAGAAAGATTTACCATTGTAGATGTATCGTATGTCACTGAATCCTTCTTATCATCCTTCTAAATATGATAGACTAATTTTACCCAAGAGAAAATTTCTTGTTTCTATATTTATTGCTATGAAATTATCATTTCAAAAGTTTTGATCACACTACGTAGGTGATGGTATCATTGTAGAATTTTTAACATTAGATGAAGAAAATTGATTTCTTATGTGATGTATGTCACTGCATTATTTATTTTAAAAAAATCTAGATAATTCTATATATTAGGGTACATTAGGAAAACCATTAGTGGTGACTAGCATTATAATAAAATCATGCACTATACATGAAATATAATAGAGATTTAAAAAATATATTTTGATATACATTAAGGGAATGGTATGGAGATGTGCTTGGAGCTAAAGTGGAAGAGAAATGATGAAATGGTACTCTATGGTAATGTTGAGGATTGAATTGTCAATGGTGTGTACAAATTTAAATTTTTTTATTTTTAATTTACCATTCCCTATTATTGATTAACATTCTAAATGTAACCACGAGTCATATGAGAGATGTATATTAATATCTATTTTCATTTTCATAATATATAAGTATTATTGTTTTTATAGTTACAGTTTACTTTATTTAAATAAAATACCAAGATAAATGATTGAAGGTTTTATTATTTATTTTAAATAAATTATTATGATATATATGTTATAGGTTCCCAATCAAATGTGTTCGACTGTCTCTCCATGTTTTTCGAATCTACTATATGGGGAGTTACATAGATTGCATGTATCATCAACATAGTTAGTCATTATAAAATAGAACATTGTTAGAGAGTTACAAATGGTTTTAATAAACTTGTGTTCATTTTTCTATATATTTTGGCAATACTAGTTGCTCTAAAAACTTTGCAAAAAATTGTATGAGAATTAACCATGTTAATTTCAAACACATAGATAGTGAAAGAATAGTTTACATGTTTATTAGGACTACATATGTGGATTTTGTTATCCTAGTTTATTTTCAAATATATGGATAAGGGTTATGCATTAATTTTTATCCTCTTATATAAGGTATCTAGAAGGAATATTTTCTTAAATAATAACTTGCACATTTTTTCTCATTTTCATATATATTATCTTATGTTTTTATAACCATTAATTATAGAAAACTATATTTGGATTAGGTTTATTAAATGTAATGTTTTTTAATGATGTTTCCAAGTGAGTAATTTTTTAGTTAAATGTTAACAATATATTTTTCGCTAAATAATATATTGGTTTATATAAAAAAATATATACCACATATATTTATATATGTCTTATAATGGTCATATAATAGTAATTAATTATTTTATGAGTATATGATGTGATGAAAACACCTAATTAGCTAGAAATATATTTTATTCTTTAGAAATTATTTATTATTGGCACTCTACCTATAGTAATAGATTATATGGATTTTATTTTTCATAATATTCATTGATGTATTAATTGAATTTCCACATAAGTTTGAGAATAAAAGTAGGATGATATAGAAATTTAGCATCAAAAACCTCATTGGGTTACTATGGACACATATCTAGAATGGTACATGACAAGGACCGATGAACTATTCATATTTCCATGATATGGAACCTTTTTCGTGGGAATTATTGGAAATCCAATAGGACATTTTTAGAAAATAAAAAAATAATTAAAAGACATATCGACCAAAAATAATTACTTGATAACTCTATAAGTCTAGTTACTACACATAATAAATCAATTTTAGAGATAATAAATTAAATAAAACCCAGAATAAAAAGATTATCATAACCTCCTATAAACAAATATTTACAATGAACATTGGAATTTTCAATTTTAATACAATAAGGAATACCATAATGTGGTTCTATAAATAGAATATTGAGACAGAATACTAAAAAAATATTTATATAATTTCAAAATTAAAAAGTTGGTATTGAGTGTTTATCAAATAATTATTAGTAGAAAAATAAATTTCAAAATAATCCTTTGCCTATATTCAGAGATGATCTAGTAGGGAGAACCTGAATTATAGTATTCTGCTATCATAGTTGTAGTGGAATACATCTGTTTCATTGATGGATTATGCATTATGAATCTGGAAAATATTTGTATGAAATTTGTTAAAATGTTATCATTGATACACTAGACTTTAAGTAAACATTATTTTATTCATGACCTCAAAATATTAAATGGGTTCTATTACCATAAATTTCTAGAATATCATATACCCAGTGGAAGAGATCTTCAACATGAATAAACATATAGAGGGTACACAAATAGGATATATCATATTCAATATATATCCTTCACCAACATTCCATATAATTAAGAGATTCAACAATATGATACATGTCATGTTTTATCTCTGGGAGCCTATGATTTAGATCCCATTGGATGCTTCCTCATTCAATACATTAATTAATGAGTGAAACTCAATTAATATAATATTATCATAAATATATAACTAATAAATCCTTAATGTAGGATTTTCAAGAATACATCAACCATGTATGAATATATCCTCATATTATCATTTAATGCAATATAGTTTGTAGTAATATTTTATGACCCTTTTTGATATTAACATATCATTCCTAATGATATACATCTCATGTATATCCAACCATATGATCATAAGAAATTAAAAAAAAAATTATACCATAATTTAGTGTATATATATCAATCTCCCACATACACTAAAATCTTGTTATGTCTTATTGAATAATATCCCAACACATTGTTAACATATCGTAGACTCTATTGGATATGATTTATCAAGATATATTCATTTTGGAATCAAACATTGTTTAAACATAATTTTTTTAAATGCATATCTTTTCTAACCATTTAGGGTATAATTTAAAAATTAAAATCCCTATTTTATAGTTTTAAATAAATTTTACCTTCAAAAAATATTTTATTGTTACAAAATATACTACTATGGAAATTGTGATATTCATTGACCAGAACCATATCACATATGAACATATCTACCACAATATGTTTCATATATATCATGTATATATGTATATAATACCACCACCCAAGAAATCAAGTATCTACTAGACATGGATCAATGTCAATATCATATAGGTTATCTCAATATATCATGATTTTCTGAAATCGTCTGACATAGTAAATGAATCCTTATAATTTCATTCATCTAGTGAGTCAATAAATGACATATCCCCCAAAAATAGAGCTGAAAACATATCAGGTGGATCATCTATTCAATGAAATATATATTTTTTCAAATTTCATTTTCAGTATGATTTCCTTTCTCATCAAAAAAATATCATCATTACTAAGCTTCATATAATGACATGACAGTAAATATACCTATTCACCAATGCTTTTCAATGTATCAATATATTTAATAAAAAATTTATAATGTAAGAAAGTTGTCAATGTGGGTGTCTCACCATACATATGAAAAAATTATTGATATTATTAATACAACCCTAATAATATTTATTTTTATATAAAATTCATTGGGATATACACTGTGGATTAACCTAAATAAAAATTATTCAATTGTTGTATAATTATTCAACTACATATGACAATCATAACCTTTAATTAAAACACATACATATATATTATGTCACCGTTGAGGGACAAATAATTTTCATTATATGAGGGAATATTATCAATAAAAATTTCAAATTAAATAAATTTTATCACTGATTAATGAATGAAGAATAGTGATTCCATTTATTATAAATACCTTATACATTATTCAACTCTTATATCAATGTACTATGTATTGTATACTAAGACTCTCCATGGGACCTTAATAATTCTATTATGATAATGGTTTTTATTTGGTTATTCAATATTATTTTATATTTAAACCCAATAGTTCATAAAATCACCTCTCTCAATGATCTCTCATATAGTATGGTATTTTAAAAAGGATACCATTTGTCCTTTAGGGATATTGTGGTTCTATTTTGTTACGACATGATTCTCCCATCCATTAATAATTACTTGTTTCGATATACCTCACTAAACACAAAATTAATAAAACATGAATATATATCATTATAATTTAATCATAAAATTTGAATGTATACAGATTGGAAATAGAATAATATATATATATATATATGAATTAGTACATTTATAAAAAGGAAAAAAATAACTTCATATATCGACGAAATTAGTACAACTCAAAACTAATAAAATGTTTTATTAAGCTCAAAATTATTTTTTAAAATAGTTTGTTCATGATATATAAATTAAGTATTATTACAATTTTTAAAATAAGAATAAATATATGAAAATTTTATTTTCATATTAAAACATGTTTGTCAAAAAGATTTTTAATTTTATTTTAATTATATGAATATAAATTTTATGATGTGGCTTTGATAAAATTAAAATCACTTTTCACATTGTCACATTCATAAGAGATTTACGTAATTTGTTTTTGATTTTCCAAGAAAAATATTAATTTTCAGGTGAGGAGTGAAAATAATGATTTTATTATTTTCATCACTTTTATGAAATTAATTTACTATATTAGTACACTGAATATATTTAATAACATTTATAATAAAATATAATATTATAAAGAATAAATAATCATTTGGAAATATGATTTTATAATTATAATCACATGAATAATATTTGGAATTTTTCAGTATCATTTTATGGAAAACTGCATTTCAACTGTTTTATTTAATTAATAACAGTTTTTTGAAATAAATATACTGAATTATTTTTTTGTTAATTAGGTACCATTTTAATTATAATAATTTATTTAATATTAATGGAAAATGGTTAATAATAACTTTATTATAATCATATATCTATTTTCATAAAAATATACATTTTTAAAGAATTGGGTTATAGCGCATCACATGCACTTATGTTAAAATTAATTTTCCATAAACATTGAATTCATATTTCATAAATTTTTCTTCCATTATATAAATATTTATTCTTAATTATTTAATATTATTTGTTTTATTTTTTTATTAACATTATGTTATAGATCTAAAACATAGATACCGCAGTAAAGTCCAAAAAAATATAAAAGAAAATATTTGAATTTAAATGTTTTCTATAATATAATTTCATTTTTGGAAAAACATGGTTTATCCTTTCTCAACCAAACCATACCACCCACTCCAATTTTATTTATTATTTATCTATAGAAAATTTAAATGTGACATTTCTTTTTTGAAAAATAGAGAGTGTTTCCAAAATTACTCCCTTTAATTTTATTATAAAAGGATTCCTCTTCCACCCACAATTTTTAACTACACATTCTTATTCCTACATAGAACACTAATTTTTTTAAAATAGAATAATCCACTCCAACATCCTAACTCCCCATGTCACACAATGTTACCCTATATCTTTCAACTACATAATGTGTTCCTAAGAAAGATCAAGAATATAATGTAATTATTATTCCCATTATATGTTTTCATTAAATCATACACATCCTAAAATATTTTAAACATAAAAATATAAAAAAATAAGTCCCATAATTATACTTAAATGATGTCATAATAACTATTAAACCCTTAGTTATTCATCTCTACCAAATTAGAAAAAAAAGAACGTAAATCATTCTTTTGCGTGTACTATCGTCTCCTCAAACAATCATTATTTCCTATTTATTTCCTGTTTTTTTCTTCCAAATATTTTAAATTATTGGAAAATATATAATGAAATATAAACAATATCATTATGATTCTATAAAAGAATGATATTATTTCAAAATAAACACATTTTTAAATTTACATACTATTCATGTATAATTTTATTCATCTATGTGTTGGTCAAACCACTAACATTAATATTTTCATACAACACTATAATATATGAATATGGGAAAAATAATAAAATTATTATTATAATGTAATAAAAATAATAATTTTTATATTTTTATATAAATATTTTACAATCTATTTAAATTATTATTAATGTACCATTTTCATTCCCTAAAATCATCGAAATTATTCAACACTAATTCCATTTTCACACAAAAAACTACAACACAAAATAAATATTATAATAGATTTTATATCAATGTATATTATATATTACACTATCTTAAATTTTATAACATAGTGTTAGTGGTTTTTTAATTATATCAACTCTATAAAAATTCTGAAATTCTTAACGATATTGAAACCTGATGTTTGAAAATATATTACAAAAATATAATAATGAATAAAATATTTATTAATACATACTATAATTTTTAATATTTAATAGAATTATTTTAAATAGGTAATTATTATTTTATTAATTAAGATATATTTTTCTAAAAAACTATTTTGATATCAAGAGTAATGGTAATGGATTTGGTAACACAAAATCCATTCTTTGAGTTAGATAATTTCGGATTGGATTTCATATTTTCCATGAACATCCATTTTAATTGATGTTCCCTCAATATTTCTAGGGAATAAAAAATATGAATAAAATTAATTTTCAGGGATGTTATTCTTTTAATTTTTTTATAATAATGAAGTTATATAAGAAAAGTGACACGTAACAATGACATTAACAATAATGATATAATTTTTTTCCAAAAGAACCCTTTTCATGATTTAGTTTTATTTCTTTCAAAATAATCTATCTTGGATGTGATTGTATTTTTATTATCCAGTGTATTTCGTTAATTTAGTAATCCATTTATAAAATTATATTTCATGATATTATGATTTCTTTTGTTCTGGTTATGTGATATGTTTATGAAACTCTTTTATTATTTCATTATTTCATTATTATATAATGATATTTGAATTTAATAGTCACACATATTTATGGATAATGATTGGGGTCTTTTATAACCTAAAAATTAATTATTTTATTCTTAAATCTAAGGAGATATTTATGCATGTTCAAAATGAGTTTCATTACCCTATAATGCAAATGGTGGGTTTACTAAAATTTTAGGGGTATAGATAGAGTTTCTGTTCATGGAAGTGTGGGAATAAAGAGCCTTTATATAAAGGATCTAATTTGATTATGGTTTTTCCAGATTTCCTTATTTATCATCTTGTTATAATATATTTTCAAAATTTATTTAATTTCCCTTAAATCACATTAATTCTTGATTAGCGATAATTTTCAATGTATTCTACAATTTTAAATCATTATCACATCTATATTAACACTGAAATGTGCTTTGATCCAAGGTATATATTTTATGATTTTTTAAAGTTAGTTTTAATATAATTTTTAAGTCTAATATGTTTTGTGAAAATCATATATGATATTTTGATTATTTGTTAGGATATTTATATCTTATTCATATTTTCCATAATATAATATTATTTTTTCCCCACATTAGAGAATATGAGTTGTCCCCTTCTAATGTTTTCAATCCTCTTTTTTAATAGAAGATTTTATCAAGTGATATATCTTAAAAATGACCAATTTGATGGTTATTACTAAAAAATATTTCAATTTCAATAAAATAAAATTCTTATGTATTAAATTTTCATGACTCTAAAAATGTAGTTCCCTCGATTGTGTTCTTATTGTGATATATAATATTCAAAGCATGTTATTAATTTAGTTTTAACATTATATTGATCTTTAGTGAAATTAGATGGTATTAGATTATGGTGTAGTTGTTTTTATAGTTTAGTTTAGAGAACTTTAGAGAAACCCATACGAAAAGGTCGATAGGATGATTCTATGTAAATGATAAAATACAAATGTATTGGTAAAGTAGAGGTTGTGTGGTTTTCATGAAATAAATGAATTCTCTGATTATTTAGGTGGACATGGTTTTAGAATATATCATCTGATGAAATACCTATAAAAATAGTTAATTAGTATATCATGATCATAATTATAGTACATAGTGAATCATACATGACTATTTAGATGGTTTGTCACTCCACGGTGATAAGATTTATTAAATAACAGTATCTTAACAAGTAAATAATAAATATATGAAATAATGTTTCCTTTTTTGTTATAATTCCAACTGTAGATAAACTAGATTGAAATATCGATAGTAATGGTCCATTTTTTATAGGTAATTTATGAAATCATTCTTCTTAATTTTATATTAATTTTATGTATAATTCATATTTTAATATTTTTATTCCATGTTTTCCATTTTCTATGTAATGTAGCTATAATAAAACAAATGAGATAGAAAATTGGTGAAATGGAAATTGTATATATTGTCTCAATGGATAATCTAAGGATATTTTGGTTATAATGAAAAATATATTGACAATTCTAACCCCAAATTTTCATGATATATGAAAAACACCTATTCATGTTGAGGAAAAAAGTACACTAGGGAGGGAGAAACTAACTGTTCATACATTTATGATGAAACATCCAACCGATTTTTTTGGGCCTTATAATACCCATGTTTTTATGTAGTGGTCCATTTCAATGGATAAGATATTTTTCATTTTCATATCCTTCGACCATGACAAGTTACTTTTGAATGTATATCATCTAGAAGGTGATAATGACCATTGATTGAATACCATTCTGTATTCCACGAAATATGAGGATTTTGTATTGGTGGAATTGGAAGTGAATAAGATGATATATTTGTTTAAATATTTTTCATTGGAACTTATCATTGAAATATAATATAATTCATTGAATTTAAGGTAAACCAGATGAATCAATTAGTTTATATGAATCAATTTTAACATAACATGTGAGGAATTTCTTGTGTTTTTTCTCTAGTATTATGTGTAACATCAAGTTCCATTTTACTAGGATAAAGAATTATTTTTAAGGGTGTTAACTATAATAGGAAACATAATATAAGATTGGATTGTTCGATATTCTCTAATGGTTGATATGGAAATAGAACTAGTAAATATTCTAATGAATTGAAATGAAATGTTGAGTATTATATAAGAACATAAGATAAGACTTGTGGTTGAAAGAAAGGCCAATTTCAAACATGAAATACATTTTTCAGAAATAACTCAACTATTTTCCTCAAGGGATTAAGGAATTGTCGCTTGTTTGGTAAAGTAGGAAACAAAAATAACAATGATGGAACCAAGTCTAATATGGTAATTAATGAGAAAATATAGAATAAAATTCATCCTATTGATCATATCACACATCAATAATTAAATTTCAATGAGATTATACATTATATCAACTAATTCTCAAACCCATGGGACTATAAAAAATATAATCACAAGATAAATCAAAATATGAGGGAATAAGGAAGGGAATTTGTGATCATTATAGTTCAGTAATATTATGATAATGACTTGATGTTAGGTACACGTGATATTTTTTAAAATATTTTATAACAAATTATTTTATTATTATATGATTCATTATTTTAATGTTCAAAAGTTTTTTATGAATGTGAAATAACCACCCCAAGGATAGGATATTAAACTATTAGTGAAAATACCTATGGAAAAATGGTTTCATATAAGATTTATAAATATTATATTTTTTATATTTTGGGGATAAAACATTTTATAAATTATATTATTAAATAATTATTTGACATAACTATTTTTATTTATTTTATTTATCCAAATAAAACATTTATAAACAATCTAGAATATGAATATTTATTTAAATTCCAAACCCATCAATTTATCATCCATCAATGTAAGGATGATTTGGAATCCCCAATGGTGGAATGTTATATAATTTGGGTGAACATACCAAATAATGTAGGTGTATTGGCACAAATTATCATAGATAATGTTAAAATTACTGATATATGTTTTGTGGGGGGTATAGAGATGTATTTATAGATGAAACACACGGTCATACACCACAATGTCAGTTTGAGTTCACAATATTACATATAAATTGATTTATTCCTATATCAAATAAACTGTATAAAATAGATCCCATTGGATTAGATAGGATAATTAAGTAAATGAAAGATACTTTTTAAAATGGCTTTATAAGATGAAGGAATTCATTATTTTGATAACATGAATTCTTTTTAAAATGGAAGGATTTATTGAAGAATTATTGCATTTATCATAATAGTAATAATATAATTGAATTATCTTATACCCTTTATTGAGGATCTATTCAATAATTTCTATGGATATCAATATTTCATGGTGATTTATTTTTGATATGGATACTATCATTTATGTGGGGAAAGGAATGATATTTCAATTAATTCTTTTATTATGACGTATAAAACAAATTATTATATTGTGATTTCATTTGGATATACCAATTCCCTTTAAATCTTTATAGGTCTAATGAATATAATTTTTTCACAACTCAATTCAATTTTTTGTTGCCTATATCAATGTTATTCCTATATATTCCATGATAATCGATGAGAATGAAGGTCATGTTCATATTTCATTAAACAAATTTTAAACTAAAAAATTGTATTCAAAATTTCAGAAGTGTGATTACTAGAATCAAAATGTATCATTCATATATCATTTTATCACATGAAAGGGTGTATCATGAGATCCATAAATGATGTAATATTTCTAGAAATGGCTCAAACATATCTCAATAACTAATATTCATTGTTTTATTGGGTCAGTATGATATGACTAACTATTTGTGAAAATTTAACAGGAATATATAATCCAATTACATGATATACATAGAGTGGAGTAATGATCATTTGGATAGTCAAATGTGAATAACTTTTTATGGAACTGAAGATGATATTGTCTAGTACTTCTATATGTACATGACCCAACACTATGAGAGGGATTTTAATATATTTTAATTCATCAAAAATAGTTTTTTGTTTTTTCGTCGTGTACATTTTATGTTTATTTACATATGGTTCATTCAAAATAATTAATCATGAGTAAAATTATCAAATTCATGATGTAGACCATGAAACAGTTTACATTTTATTGACGATTTGGTTACATTATCTCTATAGATTATATTGTGAAATATAAACAAAAACTAGGATATTAAATTTGTATTAACATAGATGGAATTTAATATGTGCCAAAGGAGATTATTGGAGTTGATTAATGATTATATATCTTTAATAAATTAGCATCTTTTAAAAGAATATGTGTTTGGAATTTACTGTGGCTATGAAATACCATACTACTCTACCCATGATAAGGATTGAAAAATTAAAAATACTTGTATATTTTTCATGTATTATACAAAAATACATGTTGGGGGTAGATAAATACAATAATGTGAAACAAATTTCTCAACATTCTATTCCAGTAAATATCAATGATTCCTTTAAATATGGTATAGACATATTGAAAATGGTAGTGAATATTATGGAGTTAATCATCATAATATATTGAGTTATATGTCTTGGATCCCACTATATGTGTCTCATAACATCCTAAAATGAAGAAGGAACTTTTGGATGATACACATAACTCATATTCTCTATCCATCCTAGGTCAAAGTTTTTATATAGAGATATGAGGAAAAATATCTGGTGGGTTAGTACAAAGAGATATATTTTACAAAACATTTCCTGATCCTTGCTATTTATAGATTTTAATCCAAGAATAATGAATTCCTAATGTAATTTGGATTACATTAACTAGAGGAATGTTAAAATACGAAAAATGCCATAAAATTCATCGTAGGACATACCAAAACGTCTAAATTATAAAACTATATTTTTGTTCTAGAAAACATCCATCTAAATCCTAAAAATTTCATTTCAATCCAACAAGATTTATCCCTTGAATAACTCATTCCCCTTTACAATAGTTTTTTGGTGGGGCTTTTTGGAGTACCTTTTTCCAGTATATCAAATAATCATATAATGTTTACTTTGAGGTTCTAGGGAATTCATTAGAAATCATTAGATACATAACATATATTTAGAAATATATACCATCTTTATATAAGTGGTATGTATAAGAGGATAATTAATCCTCAAGAGTATATTTTGATATCTTATTTGATTGATTTCCAATGATTATTGATAAAAAAGCCCCCTATTAGTGTTCTCTTATAACTCTCGTTTCTATTCAAGAATTCATAGGAAACCTTATGTAGCTATGTATGGGAAATGTTGTATGGTTCCATAATGAATAGATGATTTTGGAGAAAGAAATTTGATATGTCCCAACATTGTCCCAGAAATTATGAGCTAGTTTTAAATCATTCAATGGTATATAAATTTTGAACAATGTTATCAGAAGATTCATGGAGATAATAATAAATGATATCCCATGTTTAATGATGGGAGAAGGTGTTACTTTGTATTTCTCCATTGAACTGAGTTATGATATTTCAAAAGAAAGGGGAGTTAATTTCAAGATATATTTGGAAATTTGATATAATTATTCATGACAATGTCATAGATTATCCATTAGTACTTTCTCCAAACCACTCTAAAGTACATATTTTGTTCCATAATTTTCTAATTATGATGTATATTATAGACCAATAAATTTATCTAATAAGGGAACATTCGAAACTAGAACATGGTCTCTCAAATTTGGAAAACTATAAAAAAAATTATCAATGAGATAAGATGATTAAGAATTGGGCCACTCACTAGTCCAGTGTTCAATAGATAAAACTTATGGATGATTCGGCTATGTTGGAACCAGAGAATGTGATTAGAATAATGTACCATTATTTTTTCTTCCATATAATGAAATTTCGAGGGAAATATTATTTTAAGGAGTAGGATGTAATGAAATGAGTTTTTACTCCAAAAATTAATTTATTTTTTATCTCAACTCTAAACAAAAGCCACAAAATTGACACATATGGTCACTTATAAGGTAGAAATAAAATCTTATTGTTTAAAAAGATGAACTAGAATAATGAAATAATTATAAATAGGAAAATTTACAAAAAAAACATTATATATTTAACAATAAATATGGACACAATTAGTTTAGCAATGAAAAAAAATTATTTTTTATTCTTAATATGCGATTTAAAAATTAATATTATCATGTTTTATATATTTATTTTTTAAAAAATTTTAATTAATAGTGAAAAAATTGAAAAAATTATTTCTTATAAAAAGATTTTTTAATGATTGTTTGGGATTTTATTTTAATGTTTGCTATCAAAGTAATAGGATGCGAAATTTAAAAAATTAACATCAAGCCTTTTAATTTAAATAGCTGTATTAGCTTGATTGAAATTTTTGGGATTCTTGGAACTGATTAATTTTCATGTGAATAATAAAAATATTAATTTAATTAATGACATTACTTTTGTGAAATTAATTTATTATATGAATATTTCGACTTTTTATGAATCATTTTCTATAAAATTATATAAAAACTAATTTTTAATAAATAATTTTTTAATATGATGATGAATTTTTAAACACATTCTCCACATTTGTAAAGCTTATGTTACATTTTAAAAAAACTATTTATCAATGATTTTTTAAATTAACTATATATTGGAACATTTATATTTTAAATTTCATAAATTTTAAAATATATTTCCATTAAATGATAATAATTACTTAAAATTAATTACAAATAAGGCAATTGTAAAATATATTATTAATTTAAACATTTATTCTTAAAAAAATATTTCAAAAAATAAAAAGTTTTAGTTTTTGCATTCGCTTTTATAAAAATGAATTTTATATAAATATATTATTTTTATTTCATATATAATTTTTTTTTAATATATTGTTAAAAATTAAATAATGTGTTTCAATATATTTATAGCCTTTAAAATTAAATTACATATATAGAAAAAAGATACCTCGGTAAAAACATAATTTAATTGTTAATGTTATCATTAAGGAGTAATTTTTTGCAACATTATTAAACATGGTGTGAGAAATCTTGGATGAGAATTTATAATGCCATGTAAACCCTAAATTACACCTTTTCCCATTTCTGAACCATATAACCTTGAATATAAAAATGGAATAAAAAATGTAGTGTTTCAAAAATATCCAATTTTCCTCATTTATAAATAATATGTAAAGACCCGGAAATTTCAAGGAAATTTTTTTTCATAATTCTTCGGAATTTTACGAGTCTGTGGCTTCAGACAACACCTGATTTTGATGCCTGGTGTGCCCGGAATCAATTTCCGATTTTTAGCTCGGGTACGTTCAGTGAACGAATGAGCGGGTTTTTCTATATTTTGAACCAGTGCTCGGAATTTAAATCTGAGAGCACTGATTAATCCGCAGCCCTGATAATTGCTTAAGGGGACCTTTACCGTGGTTGTGTTTTCACGGGAGGAGAAGTTAATATTTTTGGATTAAATGAGAAGTGAATAGAATTGAGGAACAATTTTTTTATATCTAATGTGGTTATATCCAACATGGGGGAGTTGGGGTGGGACCCAGAAGATTCTAACTACCCATGTAAGGATTTTTGTGAGGTGGGGCCCACATGAGCCCCAACCTTTCACATTCCCATAACACTCTTTTCACTCTCATAAACTCCCCCTTTAAACCTGACAACTCCTCTAAATTAATGAGGACTCTTCCTCTCCCTCCCTCACTCCATTAAAACATGCCAACCTATCACTTCATTAATTAAACAAATCTTGATTTAATTTATTAAGTGAAATGGATTTTCAATTTTTAAATGCATTGCAAGATAAATGAAAATAAGGGGTGGCCTTATTTTAATTTTTTTTTGGCTTGTTGTGTGGGGGGAATTTTTTGGAGAGAACTATTGTGATGAAGAGGAGGATTTCTCCTTTGTTGAAGAATGCCATCTCTCCGATAAATAACATCAACTCGGAGACTGTGGTTCTTCATCCACTTCTTCCACCGCGGAAAGGGAGGAGACACCGATGTAGGAACTCGCTAGCGATGACGCGTCTTCTATTATTCACTCCGTGACAAAAGAGTAGACGTCACTTTTTTGGGTGCACACCAACAATGAAGGAAACGACACCGTCATCCATGATGCTTGTCAACCGCGAACCGTAATCGGTAAGGGTTTAATTTGAGAATGTTAATACACCCATGATTGTTCCCTTCTAATATAAAGAATGCAGATCCACTCATTATCAAGTTGATCCACGAATGTTTTTATTTACGGGTTGGGAATAATTATTTGGGGGGAATTGTTGGGAATTAAGTTATATTTTTATTGATTAAAATTGTTCCTCATTTTTTGTTGACCATAATTTTTGTTCGATCTTTTACTATCAACTAACGTGGAGGGCACATGCGGATCAAACACGGCCCGACGAACCTCTGCAGATTTTTTGTCTATGAGGGGATTGACGGGCGATGACGAAACAGGCCGCAGTGGCGACTTAAAGCCGTCGTAGTGAAGAGCAGGTCCTGAGAGAGCCGCTGGCGCAGTCGGTGGGAAAACCAGACCACCGGAGCATGTCTGGTGGTCTGCGGAAGGTGGCGGCGGCACCCCGGTGCACCACGGGAGATGATCTGCCGAGGCTATACCGCGACGGCAACGCTGTAGATCCCATGTGGCTGTGGGATCTGGGATATCTTGGGGCGGCGCTTTGCGGCGCAAGTACCAATGACCCCCCCCCCCCCCCCCGCTCTGCGTACCCTCTCATCCTAGATGGCCGAGCCGCGGCCACGCCGGTCGGGCCAGACCACGTCGACCGGGCCTGACCCGGACACGGTTCGGGCCGACCCAAGGGGTGTTTGGCCGGGTCAGACCGGACTCATACCCCCAATTTTCAGAACATTTTATGTTAATCATACATATCATGAGTTTTGGACCTCTGATCGACGCACCATCAATTGCATAGGATTGATCGGATCGAGACGGCCATTTCAGCTATATTATAATCAAGGTTTTGGAGAAGTTTGGATACAACTAGGTTGGTTTGAACTCAAAACCAACCTGGCCCTCGGAGCAGAAACGCTTATAACTTGAGCTCCAGATGTTCGAATGACGTGCCATCGACATTTTTGATTTTCCATTGATGAGACAATTCTTTTTTCATACTTCACCTGAGTTTTGGACGTAGTTGAAGTAAGTACGGGTTGGATTGTACCCGAAATCCAACCGGGCCCCTGGAACGGAAAGGCTAATAACTCTCAGACCGGACTTCCGTTTGACGAACCGTTAGCAGCATTGGTAATCACGTTGAGAAACGATTCCTTTGAGTATACCCATGGGAGTTCGGGGTACTGTTGAGATACGGCCTGTTTTGTTTGTACTCAAAACCAACCGGGCCCCAGGACTAAATGGCTAATAACTCACAAACCGAGCGCCCGATTGACTTTTCGTCTGTTGCGTTGAGACCCGTTTGACGAGGCGGTCCTTTGAGATAATTCTTCATGGGACTTTGTGATACTTGGATTATCGTCCAGTAGCTCACGGAGAGGAACCTCTTGGAGACGAGCGTAAGGAGTACAGAGACCTGGTAGCTCGCTACGTCCTGATGACGGCTTTTCCAATTCGAGTCAGAGTGAATTGACTAGAATAGTGGGGAGCACTATTGTGTTTGTGTGGCAGTCCCACGGCGGGGAGCACTACTGTGTTGGGGTGGAAGACCCGCCGTACTCCACAGAAGGAGTAACACTGTAGGCTATTAGGGGGAGTAGTACTTTGTGAGGTGGAAGCCCATGGCAGAGGAGCACTACTTTGTGAGGTGGAAGACCTCCGGTACTTGACAGGAGTAATACCCCAGTAGTCTAAGGTTAGTGAGCAGCGCCTCAGAGTCATGACAGAAACAATGTACTCGACAGAGGAGGATCTCTTCAGAGGTTTCAGTTTCGATAAAAAAATTCTTGGTTTGAGCTGATTCAATAAACTTTGTGTTTACTTCATGATTGAGAATGTTTACATGATAAATTAAGTATATGTATGGGAATATACCTAAGTAAACATTATCTGTTTAGATCTCTCTTTTTGGTTTATCCATGTTGGATTTTAGTGAGACTATGAGGGTCTCTGGGTCCCAACTGAGTATCGTTATACTCACCCCTGCACGGGCTACGCCCGCACCTCGTTGTATTGGATGCAGATGACGGGCAACAATGATCGTGGTTGAGGCTTGTTGAGCTGGACGGTACCCTGAGGTGGATCTTACGACGAGTCAGTACCCAGTGGAGACAGACAGATGTTAAGACGCAGAGTGCTAAGGTGTACATCTATAACTACCCTTTAGGTAGGATCCTCGGTGGACGATCCAGGAGATGCTTTTCACCTTTCAGCTATTGTCCTTTGAGTTGTACTTTACATTCAGTTGTAGTTGTACCTTTCTGTTGGTCTTGTATTTCCAGCCCCATTGTATTTCCAGCACACTTGTTTACTACTTTAATTAGTGGTTGCTTCCGCTTGAACTCTGTTTTGTTGTTTACTTTTATATAGGTAATGCCTTCCCTTTTTATTGAGATTTATGCCTTTGGTGCTAGTCGCCAGCCCTTGGCCTGTTGAAGGCGGGCATGGGGTAGTCACGACATGGGACCCGAGAACGGGTCGTGACAAATTGGTATCAGTGGAAATACCCTACCGGAAGTTCTTAGGCACTGCCTGGGTTTGAGGCGTGGGGTCCACAATGAGGGCGTTGTGCCTTAAAGGGGTGGATAATTTAACACCCCTGGAAAAGCGAGACATAAAAGGATAAATGTTTCTACCCATGTCAACAAGGTGTACCTTTCTTTTCGGGAGCCAGTCTGATTAAAACTCCATAGTTAAGTATTCTTGGCCTGGATTAGTAATCAAGTTGGGTGACCTTCTGGGATGTTTCACAGGGTGTGTGTGAGTGGGGACAAAACACACTGAAATAACATGTATTGGAATGTGGGGACAGTCATTAGTCTGATATGTGAACCTATTGAGTAATAGCTTATGGTGTACTGTGAAGTCAAAAAAGGTATTACAGAAGACCCATGGGGTCAGATGATAATGTTCATGACACGGGGATGGGGGTCGTGAAAAATTGGTATCAGAGGAGTCAGTTCTACCATAGAACTTATAGCTCTGATATTCTCTTTCTGTGAAGCAACAATGTTAAGGGGAACGAGTGTGGTTTTCAGTTCAGGGAGTCCAGTGTTGGTGCGGCAGCTGACGTATACATACACCAGGACCCTAACTACTGATTTCCAACTCAGTTCATGGAAACACTGATTGCGTGTGTGTTTTAAAAAGTTTTCTATAAGTCGGCTCAAACCAGGTCATCTCACTTGGTTTAAATCGTTTTACTTATTTCCGACTCAGTGCATGAAAACACTGATTGCGTGTGTGTTTTCAAATGTTTTCATTATGTCAGCTCAAACTAGGTCAGCTCCCCAGGATTAAATCATTTGATCGTGTCGCATCTATTCAGGATGTCTCCACGCAGATAGTCAGTTAGAGTTCTGAGGTAGTACTCGCTGACGTCCCACTGAGCGACGAGGCTCTGATGCAGGGCCCTCTTTCTATGTTGGTACCTTCGAGTGGTGTACCTGCAACACCACCACCCGTTAGGCCGTAGATGCCACCAGCCGTACTTGTAGAACGTTCACAATGACAGAGCGCATTGCATGTGTTCCAGTAGTAGAGGCCTCTGAGGTTACAAGGTGAGGCAGATTCCCAGGTAGCAGTGGACAGGATGGAGGCGATTTCTAGAGTTCTACACCTAGTTTAGACACTAGTTGAGCAGATGGTGATCTTAGCTACCGATGTTTTCCTAGTGGGTGACCATGTGGTTGGTCCGTATAGTTATGAGGCTTCGGTAGGTGGATCGATGCCTGAGATAGTATCTCTAGGTAGTGTTCCATCTATATCACTACATGTTGGTCAGAAGTTACAACCGGCGGTACTAGAAGAGGACACATGTAGGCTTAGTACCATACAAGTGTTTCAGCATCAGATACCCCTTAGGTTCCAAGGCGAGCCCAACTCACAGGCAGCTGCAGACTGGCATGAGGAGGTGGCTGAGAGTTTTCTAGAGCTTCTACAGCTTCTGCATGACGACATACCGGTAGCTGAGTATTCATCAAGGCGTACCAATCGTTCCAGGTACTTGATGACTATGATACGATCAGTGCTACAGGGCTTGGACTTCCGAGCGAGGTGTGTTTAAGGATATCTGAGCCAGAACCTTTCCTCTATGAATTCCTACTTATGTTAGGGCGCTAGAGAGAACTATTGTGGTTGAATCTTCAATGGCTGAGTGGATACAACCATTGAAGGTTAGTAGTTGGAAAATAAGAAACTAGAGCTAGTCTCAGAGATATGGCCGTGTAAAAATTTTCAAGAAGAAATGTTAAGGGAAGATGAATCTGCAGAGCAGCAGACGTGGAAGCAGAGCTAAGAGAGAAGCATGAGGTGGTGAACATTTTGACATGTTACAACCACCCACCTTTGTAGTCCTCGCCAGGCTCAGGGAGCAGGAGGGAAGGTAAAAATAGTAGCAGCATTCGGTCAAGGAGTGTGACCCAAGGGCTCTAGGAATGATTCGAGGTACGGTCTGTGTCTACTACTAGCTTCTGTAACAATAGAAATTGATACAAATCATTCCTTCCTTCCACGAATCTTGCCCCAGAACTAGAATTTTAGGTTAAAACCGTTGACTCGACCCTCATGTCTGGCGATATCGATGGGGGGAGACTAAATATTCACACATACACCGACAATGTGATATGACCCTTGAGGCGAGAGTTTCGGTTGGAACCTCTTGGTGGCAGCATCGAGGCCTTACGACGCTGGTCTGGGTATGGATTAGATTCACAGTTTATACTCAGATTTACTATATTAGGAAAAAAGGTTGTGGTTTACCTTCAATGTTGGGATGGGTTTTTATTTGCCGTTGAAAAGGAATCCCACGTCAGCATAGGATAGAATCATGCATAAGTGGGTGCAGTCGTTCACTGATGAGTCGGCCAGACATAGATTTAAAATATACTTATCCAGAGTTGGTGCACCGCTTTTAGCATTGATGAAGGAGGGGAAAACCCTTCGTGTGGTCAGGGATATGCCAGCAGAGCTCTTCAAAAGTTGAGGTAGAGGTTGAACATTACACCCATTTTCAGGCTACTGGAGAATCTGAAAATCAACCAGGAGTGGATGAAGACTGTACAGAGCAGGCATAAATCCTATGTTGATGGGAGACAGAGACCACTAGAGTTCGATGATGGCGACCATGTTTTCTTATGGGTCTCACCTCGATGAGGTCGACGGAGATGTGGATGAGGTGGCATGTTATCTCTGAGGTTCATCAGACCCTTCCAGGTCCTCAGTAGGGTAGGCGAGGTGGCTTACCTCTAGACCTTTCCACCTTAGTTTCATGGGGTGCATGATTAAATCCACATAACTCAGCTGAGGAGATACGTGCATGACCCTTCATACATCATCGAACATACGGAGATAGACATTGATGACAGGGAAAATTTCATGGAGGTTCCAGTAGAGATCGAGGATCGACAGAAGCTGGTCCAACGTGGATGGTCAATTCCTTAGGCGCACTTTCAATGGAAGTACGAGAACCTCTAGGAGAGCACGTCAGAGTAGAAATCTCAGATGTCTTCTCAGTACGACCTTAGTTTTCCCTAGTGTGTGTTGAAGCTTTACGGGGATGTAATTTCCTGAGGTGGGAGTAAGGTATAGACCCAAAATTTTCAAGGAATTTTTTTTCATTAATTCTTTGGAATTTTATGAATCTGTGGCTTCTCACAGCACCTGATTTTGAGACCAGGTGTGACCGGAATCAATTTCCGATGTTTATCTCGGGTACGTTCAGTGATCGAATGATCTGGTTTTTCTATCTTTTGAACCAGTGCTCAGAATTGAAATCTGAGGGCATCGATTAATCTGAAACCCCTGTAGATGCATAAGGGTACCTTTACCGCAGTTGCATTTGCACAGGAGAAGAATGTAAAATTTGTGGATTAAATGAGAAGTGAATAAAATTTTGGAACAATTATATTTTTATATCTAAATTGGTTATATCCTACATGGGGGAGTTGGCATGGGACCCTCAAGCTTCTAACTACCCAAGTAAGGATATTTGTGAGGTGGGGCCCACACGATCCCCAATCTTTAAAATTCCCATAACTCTATTTTCACTCTCATAAACTCCCCCTTTAAACTTGAAAACCCCTATAAATTAATGATTATTTTTCCTCTACCTCTCTCACTCCATTATAACATGCCAACCTATCACTTAATTAATTATACAACTCTTGATTTAATTAATTAATTGAAATGGATTTTGAATTTTGAAATGCATGGAATGTTAAATTAAAATAAGGGGTGGCCTTATTTTAATTGTTTTTGGCTTGTTGTGTGTGGGGAATTTTTGGTAGAGAACTCTTGTGATGAAGAGGAGGATTTCTACTTTGTTGAAGAACGCCAACTCTCTGATGAAGAACATCAACACAGCGACCACAGTTCTTCATCATCTTCTTCTTCCAAGGAAAGGGAGGAGACACTGATGCGGGAACTTGCTACCGATGGTGCGCCTTCTATTCTTCTCTTCGAGACAAAAGAGGAGACGTCTCTTCCTCAGGTGCACACCGACGAAGACGGAAACGGCACCATCATCCACGATGTTTTTCAACCGCGAACCTTAATCGAGGTATGGGTATAATTTGAGAATTTCAATACACCCATGATTTTTCCCATCTAAAACAAATAACACGGATCAACTCATTATCAAGTTGATCCGTGAATGTTTTTATGTACGGGTTGGGAATAATTATTTGCGGGGGAATTTTTGAGAATTAAGTTCAATTTTAAGTGATTAAAATTGTGCCTCGTTTTCCATTGAACATCATTGTTGTTTGATCTTTTTCTATCAACTAACGCAGAGGGCACAGGCCGAAGAAACACAGCCTGACGACCCTCTAAAGATTGTTTGTCTATGCGCGGATTAACGGGCGATGACGAAACGGGTCGCAGTGGCGATTTAAAGTCGTCGTAGTGAAGAGCAGGTCCCCGGAGAGCCGATGGCGCAGTCGGTGGGCAAAACAGACCACCAGAGCATGTCCGGGGGTCCATGATAGGTGGTGTTGGCGCAGCAGTGCCGGCGAGGGGAGGCGGTGGCCGGAGCCGTCGGGGCTCCTGGAGGCGGTGGCGCCCCAGCGCGCCGCCGGAGAAGATCGGTCTCGATAGATCTTGTGCGGCCATGGGATCTGGCACGACTCCGAGAAATTCTTTACGCTTCCAGTACCAACATGCGGGAGGGGGGGGGGTCTGCCCCCCCCCCCCCCCTCCACATACCTACCCGACCGGGCTGGCCGAGTCGTGGTCGCGCCGCACCGACCAGGCTGTGTCGTGCCCGTCGTGCCAGGCGGTGCCGACCGGGCTGCGTCGCACCCTACCGAGCCAGCCCTGGACCCAGGTCGGGCCACCCAGATCGAGCCGACCCAGGGGGTGTTGGGCCGGGTAGGACCAGACCCATACCCCCTATTTACAGGCTATTTTCTATTAAACGGACATATCATGAGTTGTGGAGATCTGATCAACGCATCATCAGTTTCGTATGATTCCATGGATCGAGACCGTAATATTGGTATATTACACTCAAGGTTTTGGTGATGTTTGGAGACAGACGGTTAGGTTTGAACTAGAAACCAACCGGGCACTCGGAGGGGAAATGCATATAACATGATCTCCAGACGTCCGAATGACGTGTTGTCGACTTTGTTGATTTCCTCTTGATGAGACGATTCTTTTGGAATAAATCTCCTAAGGTTTGGATTCTATTGGTGTAAGGCCTAGTTAGATTGTACTCGAAATCAAACCGAGCCCCTGGTACTAAAATGCTAATAACTCTCAGACCGGACGTCCGTTTGACGAACCATCAGCGGTATAGGTAATCACATTGAGAAACGGTTCCTTTGAGTATATACATGGGAGTTCGGGGTACTGTTGAGATACAGCCATGATTGTTCATACATGAATCCAACCAGGTCCCCAGGACTAAAAGGCTAATAACTCACAGATCGGGCGTCCGATTGACGCAACGTATGTTGCGTTCAGATCCCTTTGATTAGGTGGTCCTTTGAGATACTTATTAGTATGACATTGTGATACTTGGAGTATCAACCAGTAGCAGGTGGAGTGGATCCTATCAATGACGAGCATAAGGAGTACAGAGACCTTGTTAATTGCTGAGACCTGATGACTGCTTGTCCGATTCGAGTCAGAGTGACTTGACTAGATGAGTGGGGAGAACTACTGTGTTTGGGTGGCAGACCCACGACGGGGAGCACTACATATTTTGGGTGGTAGACCCGCGTTACACGATAGAAGGAGTACCTTTAAATTTATTAGGGGGAGCACTACTTTGTGAGGTGGCAGACCCATGGCGGAGGAGCACTACTTCATGAGGTGGAAGACCCACGATACTCGATAGGAGGAGTACCTCAGCAGTCTAAGGATAGTGAGTAGTTCCTCGAATTCGCGACAGGATCACTGTACTCGACAGGGGTGGAGCTCTTCCGCAGTTGCGGTTTCGATAATGAAAATCCTGGTTTGAGATGAGCCAATGACCTTTGTGTTTACTTCATGATTGAGAAGGGTTACTTGAAAACTTATATATATGTATAGGCATATACCTATGTAATGTTTATCTGTTTAGATCATTCATTGTGGTTTATCCTTGTTGGATTTTAGCGAGACTTTGAGGGTATCGGGGTCCCTATTGAGTATTGTTATCCTCACCCCTACACAGGCTATTCCCACACCTCGTTGTATTGGATGCAGATGATGGACAACACTAATCGTGGCTGAGTCTTGTTGAGATGGATGGTATTTGGAGGTGTATCTTACAATGAGTCAGTACCCAGAGGAGACAGGCAGATGGTCAGATGCGGAGTGCTTAGGTAGACATCTGTACCTACCCTTCAGTTAAGATCCATGGTGGATGATCTAGGAGTTGATTGTCACCTTTCAGCTATTGTCCTTTGAGTTGTACATTACTTTCAGTTGTAGCTGTACCTTTCTGTTGGGCATGAATTTTCGGCCCCATTGTATTTCCAGCACACTTGTTTACTACTTTACTTAGTTTTTTCTTCCGCTTGTACCCTGTTGTGTTGTTTACTTCGTTAAAGGAAATGCATTCCAATTTTATTCCGATTTACGCCTTTGGTGCTAGTCGCCAGCCCCTGGCCTATAGAAGGTGGGTTTGGGGAAGTCACGGCACGAGCCCCGAGGATGGGTCGTGACATAATACCACATCTATTTATCAACGATGCACATCATAAATGAATTCCTCCATGAAACATCGATATTATCATCTAATCATATCCCACTCAATAATCATATTTCAAATATATATACCATTTTATCTTGCGAACATAAATTGAAAAAAGTATTCAAAGGAATGATAAAGACCGCAACATAAATACTATTACCTTCATACGATTTTCTTCTTAGACTTACTCCTCAAAAAATAAAATGAAAATAAAATTATGAATAGTTAAGAAAAAATACAATAATATTATTTATCTATATTATTATTGAAACCTTTATTTATTAATTTAAATTCATATGGAAAAACAAACACACTCTAATCGTGCATGTGTAAAATATACTGCATCCATTTAGAAACAATTTTTTTTTGTTTTCAATTCATGTTATTAAATATTTATATATAAATCAAAATAATTGGTTCAATAGCATTAAAAATATATATAACATCTTAATTTTTTTATTATAAATTATATTTTTCAACAGAAACACATGAATACTCATACACGTTAATCGAGTAATTTTTCATAATTTTGGGATATAATGATGATCAATTTGAATGATGACATCAAACTCTATCATGGATGAGTGTGGGAATAAAAGTAATTATTTTAAAATAATGTAATAATAAAATATTAATGTAATATGGTTATATGAATATTATATTTCCTTTGTATCATTTTATTGATGTGTTATTTTAATTATCTAAAATCCCAAAAATAAGCCGCGATGATTCAATTTTCATGGTGAAAAACTAAAAAACATATCTAATCATATTTGTGTTTGGTATGTAATTTTATTATATATATCATAGTATCATGAATTTTATAACATAGATTCATATAATTTTTAAGGATATAAATATTATAATTCATGAAAAATGTATTCATGGTTTAAAATTGATTTAAAAAACAAACATTGAGATAATTGTTATTTACGAAGAGTATAAATGAAAAATCATAATTATAGGTTTCTAAAATAGTTGATTATGTTTTTTATCAATATTATAGAGAATTTTAATTAAATTTTATGTACATCATCGGTTATGGTATGGTAATATAAAACTCAATATCCTTTCTTTGAGTTAAGCAGTTTTTTATTGAAATTCATTTTTCGAAGTAATTACACTTTGAATGTTGTTCTATCATTATGTTTCTGTGAAACAGTTACCTTAAAAAACAATTTGCATGAATGGTGTTTTAATCATTTTTCATATTTGATTATCATTTTTTGAAAATGGACACTTTCAAATGAGTTTTCAATGATAAATTAAAATTAACTTCAAAAAAAATTTCTCAATTTGAATTTCTCTATGTTGAATTGAATTTTTTTATAAAGGTATGTATTTATCGTCTACTATAATTTATGGTTTAAGGAATCCATTTGTAAAATGAGATATTTATATCCCATGATATTTTTTTATGTTATTTGAACTATTTAAGAAACATAAAATTTTTCTACGTGTTATTTAAGATATGGCGATGACTTATTTATTTGTGGAATAGATATGTGTTGACGATTAATGGTTGGATCCAACATACCCCTCTATTTAATTTTATTATGATTATATCTAATGAAATAGTAAGGGGTAAACATAATGTGGTTTCTCTTACAGTAATGGGATTTTTGGGATTTCTCTCTTTTTTTGGTGTGGATATAATGAGTTTTCTAATAAAATAATAGGAATAGTGATTTTAATCCCTAATGTATTACTTTTATTCTAGCTCTTCCACCTATCAATTTTGTTCACTATGTTCTTATTAAATTTTAACATGCATTTTCTTACATTAAATTCCATGTTTTCAATATTATGCTTTGTTTTCAATGTATTCTACTATTTTATATCATACAAACAAGGAATATAAATATTGACATTTGTTTTAACTTTGTACAAAACATTTATAATGCTATAATGTTGTTTTAATGATATTATGTTACATTAAACAGTTTAATGATTATCATTTTTATGACATTAATTCATTCCCCATGTTTCCTTCTTATTATGAAATTCATTCCCTTGTGAGACTTTTAGAACACCCAATTGTAATTTTACCAAACCATGGGTTAAAAATATTACTATCTCTTTTCAGATATCTAGAAAATGGTCTATAAAAAAATGATTATAGAAATATTATTCCTTGTGTAATATAATAAGGTGATTATCATTATATCTTCTAATACTCATAAAAAATACATTTTTATTTACTTTTTGATGAACCATTTTATGGATTGTGTGGAACCCTACAACCAAGATCACAATACATGGAAATAATTAAAACATAGAAGACATTCACTAAACATTTAGGCCAGAAGGGTATCTAAACCCTCATTCATGATTTTTGATATAAAGTTTAGAATTTTCCTTTTATTACCATTTTAAATATCCTCTATGATGTTGCAAACATCATCATATGAATCCAAAATAAAATTATGATTCCTTAAATCCATAAATAAAACATATTGTTCAACGTACCATCTGATCAGATCTCCATTGAGGCCCTAAGGATCCCTTCTATTTTCTATGCATTCAAAATCCTCTAGTAAATAATCTAGATCGAAGAGCCATACCTCTATGAATTCATATTTGAAAGACTTTTGTAATTTATCACATGCTAATTTGAATTATTCATTGAATTGTTGGGGAAATGAAAATACCAAACTCACATTGAACTCATATTCTTGAATTTTATAATTGGTGTTAACTTACTTCCAAAAAACACTACACATTTTAGAACATTAATTGTGACAATAATGTGTGTTCAAATATGTGAATCATTTTATTAGTTTATTAATTATGATATATTTATCTTGATTCTATAAAATTTTCTAAAGTTTTAAACCAATTATTATCACAACAAGTGGGGATCACTCCCTCAATAAATGGAACCAACTCTAATTTTGAAATAAAAATTCTATTATAAATAACTTTTATCAAATCATCTAATGCATTGAAATAATATTACACTCTTTTCAAATCATCAATGGTGTTTTTTCAATAACTATCCCAATATATTAATAAAAGATTAATGAAAAAAATAAACCCTATTATGATTTCATATCATTAATGTTAGACTACAAACAAGAATTTCTGTAACCCCTAATATAGATTATAACCTGTCCTCAATAGATTAGAACTATATAGGTATTCCTTCTGATTAACGTAATAATTCCCTTCACCCTTGTCAAGTGACCTTCATAATATTTGTATTGGTATCTAAAAACAATTCACTATTCATTAGTGACATCAGGTGAGGTGAATAAAATGACATTCATGATAGAACCTATAGAAGATTCATAGAGGAAGATATCTATCATTTTTTTACAATAGTCAAAAATTTAATCAATGAATAATGCCATATAACATTTTTAAATACCTATTTTTGGATGTGTCTTTTATAAAAAACATCATAAACTTTCCCATTAATGTTTTCTGACTAATTTATAGAAACCAAATAGACATAATTCAATAAATAATCATACTTATAAGTATATAGGTTTTTTCACTAGTGTCTTTCATCGAGAAGAATTTATGTACCCACATCATTACCAAGTGATGTGTCGGAATATTATTTCAGATATAGGTGTTTTATACATGAAAGATTTAAATAAAATTAAAAATCACGCTAATACCTTTGAATACACAAGAGTTTTCGATAAATGTTTTATGAAAAAAAAACACATTTTCCATTCATAAAACTAGATTTCCCGACACTAATAATATTACTTACACTAATAAAGGGACCATTGATGATTTCATAACAACATAGTCACATTTAGAGATTAAAAACCTATGTTATATACCATATTCATTACATAATTCAATTCCTACTAATATAATTGGTTTTTCTATCCATTTGGTATATCAAATAATAAATATAATTTACTATGGATAAAAAAATATAATAATAATTTATAATTTCAATAGATCCAAAGGTTCCTTCATATTCAATACCATCAATTTCATTATAAAAATTCTCTAAATGAAATGGCTTATAGGTAGAAACCATACAATCCATTTCAATTTCATTATAAATATTCCATATTCACTTGATGGGTATCACCCATTCAGTTTCATTTAAATAGACCTAATCCTACTTATTTCACAAGGAGAACATTTCATAATATATGGAATTTAAACATTTCATTTATTCATAAGCCCTAATTTCCCATTGGGATGTGGTAGGTTCATTATCTATGAAAATAGTTTCCTTATCATTAGCTCTGAGAAATATGTATCTAAAAATCCCTTAATGAATCTTACCATACATCCATTGGTTTTGGTAATCTAGAGTTATACATTCTTCCATAAAAATATTTTCATTATGATTAACATCCACTTAACAAAAACATCCAATTTTAGGGTCTTGAAATTACACATGTTCAAATTTCTCTCACAAAATGCATGAATTATTAGTTCATTTTCAATGAAAATCTAATGTGTGGTGAAAAAACCTTCTGTTCAGTAGGATTCTAAATGAAATACCATGTGGTCTAGTTAAGATAACAAATAATGAATAATTACATTGATTTTAATGTTTCCCTAGACAGAAAATGGTTCAAGACATGACCAACTTGGACCTCTACTTGGTTGAAGTTTTTTCAAGGGTGTCATTCCAAGCCTACAACTTATAATGACCTCGACTCTAAAAGATCAAAGATAGTATTTTAATTATTATATTGGCCTATGATACAAGGAATCCAATCCCAAAAGAACCAAATTATTTTGTATTCTTGGAAAATATGTTACCAATATGAAATTTATATTACATAATAAAAATAAATTTAAAAATGTTCTTTCATTATTAATTCAATTATTCTACATAGAATATACCCAAATATCAATCACAAAACACTTCCATCAATCATATTGAAAATAAAAAATAAGAAATCTATGGGATCATATTCTGAATATGGTTAAGCATATAGAAGTAGTTATTCATAAATAAGGCATAGTCAATATGTAAAGGTAAATAACAAAAACACAAGACATTTAATAAATATCATGAGTGTAATAACAGTGTTTATTCTAACTAATTAAATGATCGAATTGAATATCATTAACATAATTCATAAGGTTTGAATGAATAGTGGTGGACATATAAAATATACCATCGAGGCCTTAGGAAATGACTTAATATAAAATTGAGTCCCTATACTAATACACCTACGTAAATGGGTTAGGCCTTGGCCAAAACCATGTATTGTTTTTCACATGATACCTAATAAGGAATAGAGGGGATATATCTAGCCCCACCGATCACTTACCATGTCCTATTCATTACACAAATGAAAATGCTGAAATATAACACACACAAAAATTCATATTTAAACTATAATATCAAATTTAGATAATTTCCTCAATAAATAATCATAATAATAAACCATAAAAAGTAAAATAAATGGTATCAAATTAGTACATATCTATTAAAATGAATCTCAACCCATCAATGACCCCAATCGGTATCTATATTTATAATTTCATATTAGATGCAATTTGATGTTCAACGATCACTAGGAACATTTCCTATGGAAAATGCCATTTCATTGAAAATAACTATTTCAATTTAAAAACATGAAAAGTCATAATGAATATTATATATCGTTATCATTTTAAATCTATATTAAAAATTTAATTTAAATAATATTTAAAAAACCTTGTAATATTGCCATATAACCTTTAATGTAATTTTGGTCATGATAGAGGGTATTTCCTTATATGTTGATTGAGATTAAAATAACATTCACATTTCATTGTAGAAAGGAAAGAAAAGTGAAAAGTTCTAATAACGGAAAAAAGTTCCTTTAATTTTTTTAAAATATCAATTATATTTAATATCTTAAATACTAAATAATTGGGATAATTCTTAAACATTTTTCAAAATAATTATAGAAAACATAGTTTTGGATGAAGACGGACTTTCATCCTTAAGGATAAATGATATCATATTTTATTAAAAACATTTTCTTAATAAGTTTAGGTACCATTGAGAGAAAAAATGGTACTATTATAATTACAATTTCATGAATAACTATATAATAATAAAAAATATTTAAATTAAGTTAAAAATAAAAAATATTTTTCCCATGGTTTACTTAACTGTAAATAATCTGGAATAATGATGAGATCTTGAATGAACAATGGAATGATAATCATTATAATGTATACTTATGTTATGATTTTAATTCACATTTGATTCATTGTATATTAAGTTAATGTGATGAAATTTTACATTAATAATAATTTCCTAGTTTTGAGGAATTCATTTACTATCAAGAAAAAGAATAAATGAAAATATACTTGATATTTCTCATTTTTATAGGCATGGTTTCATCTTCTGGTTGTGATCCTTTAATTTCCCAAGTCATTTATAACTCCATGAAATGAATAAAAAAATGAAATTTTTATTCTTGGCGAACTAAAATTACATCTTAATTATTTGTATGATCTATAAAATATTAAAATTATATTCATCGTACCATTAAATAACTGAAATTTAAAATTAAATTTAACCAATAACACCTGGTTTTCATGTTAATCCATTCCAAAAATTTCTAGTCGTAAATCTTTTTGAGAATATTTCTGACCAAATTTAGGAGGATGGTTACTAAATCATCATTATAATCCCCTGAAAAATAAATTTGTTCTTATTCATTGCATACAAAAAATATGGATACATTCATCATGTATTCTCATAAAACTTATTAATAACCTGAATTACAGTGAAAAATTATTTAAAAAATTCATTCTTCCTTATTACATAAATAAAAAATATATTTTTTGATATATTTCATAAATCTAAAAATTATTTACACTCCATCAATGATATAATAAACCCATTTTTCAAAAACTAATTAATCACATTCAAGTTATGTTTTACTAATTAATTTACATTAACTATATAAATCATCTAATTAAGCCATAATCATTACCTAAATATCAGGAACATATAGGGGTTCTTTTTCCATCAATCAATTTTTTTCGAAGATGCTCATCTTTTAAGTAAATCAACTTTCTTGATCATCAGTACCATTCAATTTACGATTTCAAAACCTTGATAAAAATTTAATATATTACAATACTTATAATTTCTGTTATTAGTATTAATAAAATATCAATTATAAAATAATCAGGTGACATAATTCATTAATTCAAAAAATAGAATAGTAATCATTAAAATCTATCTATGGTAATAGAATAATCCTAAAAAAGACCTATTTTCTTATTTGGAAGTATATTTCATTGATAATTAGGGATTTGTTTATGTTCTCCTTCTCCATAGACATAATTAAATGAAAATTTATAAAGTAATTTATTCCCTTGAAATCACAAGCATGGTGTCCTTTCTCTCAAAACATGTAGTAAACTTCAATTCCAATTAATCAAGTGCTAATGTGACTTTTTCCTAAATTATCACATGTGGGGGAAATCTTTTTACCTTATTCTATTTATTAATTATTTTAACTATAATAATTTTAATCAATTTCATCTATTTGAAGAAATAATATAGAGAGACTTCTATATAATTATTTGTATCACATGATACTTTGTACACATATGTTGATAATTTTTGGGAGTAAGTTCCATTATTAATATTATCTCAAAACTTCAATATAGAAAAAATTCTTACTCTTTGAATTAATTGAATTGATTTTCTTCTCATTCAGTCTTCTATGATACATTTCTAACTGATTTAATACAATATATTAGATCATATCATTATGAAACATATTTATAATCAAAAAACTAGTTATATAAATATAATAAATTTAAAAAGCGATTCATAACTAATATTATTATCATAAACATTGTTTCTTTGGGGATTTAATTATATTGAAATAATTAATAATGATTTTTAATGAAAATAATAATTTTCCTATTTATATCCATGACTGAGAATTCTGTTTTTATTAAAAAGCGACCATAGAACCAAACATGGTTCCCTCAAGGAGGTCGGAAGAGATGTAAACCGAGAGAATCCCCTTGGATCACCATTATACATTCCAGAGGAAGTGACCCTAAGCTATCGTAGATGATAATTGGAGTGGCCACACATCCCATCTTATCGAGCGAGTCTGCCACAAAGTTGGCCTCCCTAAAATTTTGATGCACTTTCTTCCCAAATAGGGTCTCCTCATAACACCTTCGAACCAGATACACTAAGCTCCATGGAACCTCCTCTCGTCCCTGAATAAAACTCACAAGAATCACAAAGGACGCCTTGAATGCCACCAAATTAAAAAAATATTCTCTGCAGATCACAATACCATAAATAAGATCCTTAAATTCCGCGCATTTGGAAGATCGTGGACCATAAAAGGTGTCGAAACCCAGAATAACTGAGCCCCAAGAGTCGCAGAGAACACCACCACCCCTCATCAACCCCCCCCCCCCCCCATGAGGGAACCATCCACTTTCAGCTTCATGCCACCCACCGGTGGGGTCCATTTGATCCAACTACCCTCCTTTCATGGGGGTGAAGAAGGGAAGATTGACAGGAAGATTGCCATAGCTGAAAGCTAATCCTCTTTGAGCAGAGTCCTGAGTTCAAAGTTCAGAGATGTAACCCTCATTTATAGGAACAAAACTGATAATATTCTTCCAATCCTTAAAGAATTATAGGATTCCTATATTGTCCTACACAATGATGCAATGATAATTTCCCTCACACTGTATTCTGTGGCCCTCCCATCGACTCCATGAAACCATGTTCCCATGAACCCTTGCAGTGAGGCTTTCCTATTATCGAAGCAGGGACGAGGAGAAAATAAGGACAAAAGGGATCCAACCCAGTTGCGCTTGAAGAAGAGATGAAGTGTTGATTCAGCGTGTGGGTTCTCATTGAAGAAACACTATGACGCCATTGTAATTCCTCTCCACAACACATTTTCATTAGTTGGTAGGGCCCTGTTCCTTATCTGCCACCTGAGGAAGTTCATCTTTGTGGGGATACCCTTGCACCAAAACTCGGATGCCCACTCGTCACAGGGTCTCTCCTCATGCACGAGGTCCCTTTACGCATTCATGTTGAACTTCCCAAAGGAGGACCCTGTAAAGCAGCGTCTGCTGACATCATCATTCATCACAATATTCTTTGAAAACATAACTGCCTCGGGAGTGTGAATTAACTGAATGATGCCTGAGTGATGGCTGGATTCCTGGAAGGAGATATCTGAAAGGGAACAACCAGGATAAACAAACACCTTTGCCACCCAGTTGTCCTTCCCAAAACTCATGTCTCCTCTACCAATGATCCACCTAGAAGAACCGGAGAGGGCTTCAATATGGGAAGCCATACATATTTCCAAACTCATAGTGCGAGGGCATTTCCCATTGTAACTCCCCCTTGTATAATGTAACGTTTCCTGAAAAATTCGACCCACAAGGATTATCCAACAACGATATCCTAGTCCAGTCAGCCTTTCATGCCTTGAATAGCCTCGTTGATGTTTTGAAGTTCCACCACTCCCTTAGAAACAAGTTTGGCCATGCGCTGCCTGGAGGCCCAGTGACAACCACCCACCTGATTGGTGTCCCTCACAAAAGAAGTAATTATGTTTTCAATATTCCTAGTATCTCTTTTTAGGTGGGTTGAGTAGTGGAAAAACATTCATTTGTATGGATGATAATATACTATTTACCAATGTTATTATCCCACTAAACAGAAGAAACTAGTTTTTCCAGTTGTTTTTAGATTCCCACTAACAAATTGGTGATCATCTCAAATTGTAACATCAAAATGCGTCCATGGGAGAGTGGATAACCCAAATAAAGAATCATCATCTGTTTATGGAGACACCCTAGAATGTCATGTATGCCCCGGAAATTCCCCTGAGAACATCTATTTGAGATGAAGACGTAGATTATCAAGAAGATGAAATGTTTCCCACTCAACCAACCATAAGTATTAAGAAGACCCATATGGATAGAAAATGATCTCCTCCTTACATTGTTGAATATTAAGATCTTATCCGCAAACATTAAATGGGAAATGATCTCCATTCCACCCTTTCAATGATACCGCTCCAACGTACCATTCTCATCTCCCTTGCGAATGGTACAAGATAATTCTTTTCCGAGACAAAATTAAGAGGCCTATGGATAAGGGATCCCCATGGCACACCCCACGAACTGATTTAAAGAAGACGAATCACCTCCCCATCAATGAAATAGAGAGCTAAGGAGAGGAGAAGAACCTGAAACACAGGTCACAAAACCATTCCTGCACCGCTGCTAAATAATGAACCTCCTTTTCATTTTATAGTATGATTTGGCCATATCAACTTGAAAGATCACGTTGGATCATACTAAACTTCTAATTATATCAGTAACCAAATCACTAGAAATTCCCACCACTCTGTGGGTTCTTTTACCTCTGATGATGCCATGGTGCTTCTTGAAACTAGCTATGGTATCACTCTACTCAGCCATGGTGCAATATGGGATGACAAAACCTTGTAAGAGACATTGCACAAGAAAATAGGTCGATAGTTCCCAACGTCATTAGGATCCTTTTTTTAGGAATGAGCATGATTCTAGAGGAACAAGCGATTTTAATCAAGGGATCACCAGAGAAATAGTGTTGAATCGCTTCCACCACATGTGGACCAATAATCACCCACTATAGCATGAAGAATGCCCTTGGGAACCCGTCAGGCTTGGAGCGCTTTCACAGGGTAGATTGAACTCAATATCTGTGATCTTCTATTTCATAGGGATAGATGAAAACATGTGATTTTCCAGGATCTCCACAAGGAGAGTCATTCATTCAAGGGATTCCTCCTCTTTTGTTTCCCCCATATCACCTACATTCCTTGAATAAAAACGCCCGGATAAAATGACTTGAAAGTGCTCAAGATCCATCTTCCCCATCACATCCACGTCCAAGGTAAGGTGAAAATTCCCTAGACTGATGTTAATTTTGGAGAAGCTCCTCTCCTTCAATCATGATTGGAATTAAGAACTATTCTGATCTCCTTCCTTCAGCCATCTAACATGTGATCATTGCCTATATTTTATTTCAATCTCTAGTAGCATCTCCACAAGAAACACTCTTTTACCACATAAGATAATGAAGATGTTCTCATCCCACTTTTCCTGGAGGTCCTCTCCTAATTTGTTAATATCCTCCTCTAGCCGCTCACCCTCTGATTTTCATTAAACCAATCAGTCGACTAGCTCTAGGGGGCCTTCTTGAGTCACTTAAGATTGTTAACTAATCCTAACTAGGATCTCCCATCCCCTTCGTGGTTCCATGAGCCTTCAAAAATAAACAGGAAGTTCGTATCCTAAAGCAATGAACTATTGTACAGGAAGACATGGGTTCATGGGGCCTCCTTCCTAAGCTCCACAAGCATGGTGGCATGGTCAGATAGAGCTCGAGGGATAGGTTTCATCATTGTTTTCGAGAAGGTTTCCATACCATGAATGTTGGTGAGGCACCTGTCGAGGAGGCTCCACACCCACTTTCATCCCTTTCTGTTGTTACACCAGGTATAATTGGGACCAATGAACCCAAGATTGAATATCCTAGCTGATGTCATGAAGTTTCTGAAATCCTGAATGTCGTTATTTGTCGTGGACAAACCCATATTCATTTATGAAGCATGCAGTATTGAATTAAAATCTCCTCCCAGAACTAACAGTAGTGATCCAACCTGCAGGGACTCCAAATTATTCCACAGCTTCATACGTTCTTCAGGATCCATGATCGTATAAAAAAAGATAACAAAACCTTTATTTCATTCCAGGTCACCTTGACATCAATGCATTTTGAGGAGAGTCTCATCATATCAACCGAGATATCGTTCATCCAACATATCTAGATATGAGAATTCTTAGGATACCCATGCATGGAAAGAGGATAACACATTCTCATCGCCATGTTTGGATGTTTGGAAGGATCTAAGATTGGTTAAAGGATGAAAACAATAGATAATCGATGAATCCTCGATTCATTGGCAATAAAGAAACATTTGGCTTGTTCCCTTATGCCATGTGTGTTCTAGATGAGCATGGAGATCATTGGGAGAGTCCCCTTCAGCCCATCTATCCAGAACCATTAGACAAGGAGAGGAACATGGATTCACCTATTTCCTTCGAGTGGGAGTGAGTGAGGGGCCTCAAAGGGCCATCCAAAGGGTTTTTCCCCTGTGGTGTAAGAATCTTCTTCTTGAATGATCCGTCATAAGCCTCAAGAAGTGACAGTTTCATGTGCAGCGGAGTGTGCGGAGGGATCTCCTACATTGAACCATATAATAGGGACCCCAGGATAGTCCACTATGGAGAGGTGCGGTTGGACTGAAGCCCCCGCATAACAACCTCTAGTAGTGGGGCATTATGGAGATGATCATTGGTGTTTGACACCAAATTGCTGACCATTGAGCATGGTAAAAGATCCATAGACAGCTTAAAGGAAACGAGGAAGGGAGCAGAAGAAGACAACAATGAGGATTGGATCCTCGGAGAAAAGTAGGAATGGAGACCACTGGAAGCCCATGATACTATGAGATTTCCTAAAGCTGGATCCAAAGGGGCCAAAGGACCCCTAGAGCGGGTCGTTGAACTGGTGACGGGTGACAGGAGCATAAGATCCTACTATGGGACCAAATCCAGAAGAAGGACACTAGGATTACATTGATCAGGGGGTAAAACTGCCTCTTCCACCTGGGGTCCCCCATGAGAATTCAAAAATTGGGCTTCTTTACTAATGCTAACAAAGTTTGGCCGCCTCACCATCGAGCACAGCGTCACCTCTTCCAAACAAGTCAATCCTCCTCTCTTCTCCACCGTGGAACCATCACCATAAGAACTCTCCAAGGATTACTTCTACATAAAAAGAGATGACGAATGGCCATGCAAACAACAGAATCTGCAAAAACACGTGGCGGAATTTAAAAAAATTCTATGCCACCATATGAATCCTTCATCACAATGCCGGAGGATGCAAGAGGGATGGGCCCCCGAGAGGTCCATTTCAACATTGATGTGAGGATTGGATGCCTCCTGGAGATGCCTAGTGGCCACTTCAGAGCATAAAAAAGAACACATGGAGTCTCCCACCACCCTAAGAATCTCTAGATTCTACAAAGGGAGAGGGAGACCTGGAAGGAAAATCCAGACAGCCTTTGTCGGTGACCCTCTTTCAAAATGACAATCCCAAAACCACGGGGATATGGAGTACTACCAAGATTCACACCATCAGTCTTCACGGGACCAAGCCGCTATGAAATCCTCCCGAAAAAACCAGTGGACACAGAATGCCACCCTCAAAAGCTCATAGACTATTGTTGGATGCCAAATACCCCAGGAGTCGATGAATCCCTTGAAAAAACTGAACACTAGATTATTACAACCGAAGTGAGACACCAAAGAAGGATCATGGAAGGAGGAAGCCCCCCACAGCTCCTTGCTCGAAAGGTCCACACTGGAGCCCCATCCAACATTACAGAATCGCTGCACTTCACTAGAATCCGAGGAATGTCTGAACCGCATAGGGAATACAGATTATCCACCCCTCCAACATATGACACATGAAGGGAAGGCATTCCGAAGAGGGCATCCTTGAATGATGTACCCTTGGAAAGGCCACAAGGATACCGTCGAGGGATCCCTAGAGGCAAGGCACCCTCTACCCAATACATGGGAGTTGTGACTACTTGGAGACGACCACCACCCACCGCTGGTGGAAGCGAACTCGCATAAAGGGAAGCACATGTCAGAGGAGATATTTTTATTGTTCTTTCATATATCCTATTTATGTCCCTTGAGTGTGTAAAAATTAGTGCAAATTGAGGCATGTTTTCATGAACTAGGTGATGACTGAGACAATCACAATGCACCATTATAAATGTTATTACCCATATATACATCTATTCTAGAACCATGTCCACTTTTAGAATCATAAAAAAGATTTATTTTTATAAAAAAAATCACATAATATCTTCCATAAATAAAATTAGGATTTTATTATAAAAATATCCAGAAAATATATTATTTTTAATGCCCTCTAATCATTGTTTTTCTAAATTTAGTTGCAATGGTTTCTGCTAAACATTATCTGATTCCAATTGTATCAACCTTGACCCTAATATATTGGATCTGGTTTCTTCTTTATTACATTTGAATTTTATACAATTAATGTCAACATGAAGGATCAAATATTTTAATATTCTTGTTACGCTAGATGCATACTTTAAATTCACATCACTCTTTAAGCATACATTACATAATTTTTATTCTTTCTAAATTCCATTATTCCAAATAGAATATTCCTATATATCAATCACAGTACACTTCTTTGTATATTTGGAAATATTATAAAATAGAAATGGGTAATCTCATAGGCTTTGTAGGGGTCAACGTATAACAGATTTTATGAATAAATAAGGAATAATCAATATGGAAATTTGATTCACTAAAAAAAATCATTTAATTGATATCTAGAAAATATTATAGTTGGAATAAATTATGATCAAATAAATCCATATAAATAATTAAAGTATCATGAATATTTATTTATTGATATTCTAAAGAATAAAATAGCGATGTGGAATATCAATAATTTTATTTATAATGATTTAATTCATAATTATTGAAATATAAAAATTCCCTTTGAGGACATATGGAATGTCATATAATTACATCAAGTCCTTTTACCAATACATCTATATAAATGGTAAATGACTTTGAAAAAACCCAATATAGTTTGTATCATGGGACCCACTATTGTATTGAAAAGAAATAATGGGCCATACCCATCCGTTACTTTGTCCAATTAATTCCTCATATGAAATGGGTAAACAAAAATAAAAATACATTCATATTTAATACAACATATTAAATGTAAAAAATTTATCAAATAAATAAAAATATTATAAACTATCCAGATTTTTGTAAATGGTATCAATATATAACTTCCCCAGTCAAAATGATCATTAACCATCTGGGGAAATTGAAAGGATGGTATCATTAGATTATATCATTATTAATGAATAAGAAACATCAAATAATATATTCCTGGATTAAAAATTATTTTTAAATATCACTTGGATCCTTCCTTAAGAAAAATAACCTTTCATTTAAATTAACCCTTTTTATTTGAAAACTAGGAAATTTGATAAATATTATCAAATTCAATTTCATGGGAAATAAATTTTTGAAAAATAATTAATTTCAAAATTAATAGGTAAAAGTTTTCAATAAATATATCGTTGTTAAATTGAAAGGGAATCATCAAAGTAATGATGACCATGGTGGTGGTTAATTCTGATCTCGCATTAAAAGTTAAGAAGAACGATATTTTTACTCTATAAAAATAATATAAAAATGCCTCATTCATAAAATGATGTCAATATTTCATAAAACATTTATTTTAAAAATAAAAAATTGGTGTAAATATAACAAAAAACAATTTTTTAATTCTTATACATTTATAAAAATATTTTTAGAAATCATGGTCTTTGAGAAAAAATAATTTTTGACGGAAGGGAGAAATTAAGTTCAATTTTATTAAAAAAAATTAAAAACTGTATACAACAATGTGAGAGAAAATTATGATATTAAATTAAAAATTTAATGAATAACCATAGGAGAATAAAATATAATTATATTAGGATGAAAATATCATATAATTCCACTATGGAAGACTTAATGAAAAACATTCTTGAATAATTATGTGATTTTGAAATAGACACAACCAACATTGTAAATAATGAATCATATTCCCATTGAAAAAATTTACTTTAAATGAAAAATTAAATATCATGAAGTTAAATAAATTCATTTTGTTACATATAAATAGGCTTTTATATAAACACTATAAAATAAATATGTGTTGAATACAAAGTTTGTATGATGGAAATAAAAGTGAGAAGAGAAACATTACATTGATTTTGACACATCTCATACATTATTCATATTAATAAATAATAAAATTAATTTAAGTATTAACTTACATAATAACCTTTTTGATGTTTTTTATTCAATTTAATTTACTAACTACCATTTTATATATAATTATTTTCTCTTTTAATTTAAATTGGATGTTTTGATGATATTTGGCTTATTGTCAAAGACGGCCTTAGAATGTTGACAATTTCTGTAATGTTCATTATTTAAACATATTCAAAATAATTATAATGACATAATTATCATATTTATTCATACATTATAATTTTAAATCCATTTATGAAAGTTGTTTATGAAAAATGAACTGCATTTTATTCATAGAGATGGTAAGTCGAACATATACATGGGTGACATTTCCATTTTTCAATGATCATTATGTGAAAAAAGATAATTAATATATAATCATTATAAAATTATAATAATATCATTTGAACATATTTTTTATAAATATATTTTCTTATATCATCCGCATGGTCTAGTGATGGAATGTGAGTCCCATCACTTCATAAAGGCAGTAGTTCACACAAACACGAATGATGTTTTTTATTTTTCAGTGTAAGAAATAAAATCTTATATATAATCATTTAATAATGATAAATATTTCATTAATATCATAATTATTCCACTTATATGACATATATTAATTAAAAATATCACGGTAATCTTCCGTGTAATGCATTAGTTGAAAATGAATAACATCACATAAGGAGGTGGTTGTCCATTCTACACATAAGCAACGTTTTCCTATCCTAAATGGAATTGAATGTAAAAAAGGTATAAATGATATAATGAATGAATAGGTATATTTTTGTTATAAATATTATATATATACATTATATCCATCATCATAACCAACTGTGAGATATGGTAATGGAAAAACGAATGACATTGCTTCTGAAGACGGTAATCCGCCGAACACATGAATGATGATTTTATAAACCAGTTTATGAATGTGGAGATGTGTGTGGGTCATTACCATAAAATAAAAACATATATGTATATATTATATAATTAATTTATTATATTAGTATGTTTTAATGAGAATTTATGTAGTAGGAGTAAGAAATAAAATAATAAACACACATTGGAGAACATTATATCTTATTCAGGTATCATCCTTAGGTTTTCAGAACAAGTCTTTATAAGTGTAATTTATGAAAAAACTAATTATTGTGGAATGATATGATTCTTTTGTGTGGATTTTATGAATGATAATTCCTTAATGGTTTTATGAATATAGGTTAGGGGGATGGCCTTTTATAATTGAGGTGAGTGGGACACTTTAAATATTTTAAAATAAAAATGTGTATTTATGATTTTCCCTTGATAAAATGGTAATAAATACATTATTTTATATCCCTATAAAGGAAAAAGACTAAATATACCACATAAATAAATTTTATAAATTTCTTTAGGTATGTTTATCACTTATCAATTTAGTTTAACCCCTAGTTAACCCATTTTTACCTAAACTATGGTAATTGATTTTTAATGATTTAAAAATTTATTTTGGTCATAGGTTACATTGACCATATTATAGAATTAATATTATAATTATAGAAAATATATAATCCATTCCAAAAAATTAAATTCATAGTATTTTAAATTTTAAATTTTAAATTTATACTGCAGGAGCGATGAGATATCATAGTATTCGAGAGAAATATTTAAAACATTTACAATGTTCCTAATCAAAATTGAATAAATAAATTATTCCAATGAATTAAATTGGATTAATTCATATAAAATTAAAATAATTTTATTTTAAAACCAATTTATAATATAATTTTCAATTACAAACAATTTAAATGAAATTATAGTTTTCAATTAAAATGCACTATTTTTAACTATTGATCAAAAAACGAAACTTCTCACAAAAATTATATAAATTTATAATATTAATTTTTTCATATAGATTTTAATAATGAATTATTTTGTATATTTAAAATTTCAATAATTAGTAAAAATTAAATCTAAATTATGTGTGCAACGTTTGATTAAACCGTCTTTTAGAGTAAATTTTGTTTTTCAGAAAAAAATCCTTTTTATTTTAAATAATTGTTATTTATTTTGAATATATATATAAACATAATATTAGTAAATTATTTTATATTGTACATACTGTAAAATTTAACTACTATTTTATAATTTTATACTATATTAATGTTCATTTGTATTTAGGGTTTCATGTTCTGCAATCTATTGAAGAGATTAAATTTAAATAAATATATTCCATCCGTTGTTTAAGGTCAGCATAGAAGGTCGTATACTAAATCAACTATAATGTTGTTCTTTGAGTATTTTGGGGTGTTACACCTCCGATGTGATAGGGTATAGTGACAAGAACCATGTTTTAATATCAATGAAACACGAATCATTATCCTATGTACATGTATAAAAACACATAACAAGCTCTAAACATCACTATTGAGACAAAAGATAAAACATAAATATATAGAGTTTAAAAATTTCTTGTATCCCCCTCTATAAAAAATACAAAATAATAACATTGGAATACAATTTATATAATGTGTAAAACAAAACAACCAACAGGAAATAAGGTCTTACCCTAAAAAATATGTAACATGGGGAATGAATTCAAGGATCTCGACTCATAGTTTTTGAGACTAACCACTGAACATGGCATGTTCCACCAAGTTCTATAATGCCCCACTAAATCCCAGTAAACCAACATCACCATCGACCTTTCTTTAATCTAGGTGGGAAACAACACATATGGTAATTTTCCATGTAGAGTTATTTTATGTATATCGATTAAGATTCCCCAAAAACCACGTAGGGGTGAAATTGGAAATAAAAAGCTACACATATCAACACATGAAAATTGTGATTTCTAAAACCCAACTAGAAATGTTTTTTGAGGAAACCCATGTGAGGAGAGAATGTTTATCACTGTGTCTAATACCATCTAATAATTATGAGTCCATGATTATTTTTAAATGTCCCATCACTGATGCAAAAAACCCATCCCAACTACATATGATTCAAGGGTAGAGGGGATTCCTTTCTAAGGCATTTCAAAATATAGGGAGAACTATCTTCTATAATAGAATCTAGGGTATCCTATAAAGAATTATTATTGTGGGAATACACCTTCCCATTTCATTGAATGCTTGAAAGAGGACTACAATAATGAACAACCTCCGCACTACCAAATATCATTAATAAGGATTACACTCTATATATAGTGGAATAAAACCCAGTGTTGTGTGGGTAAGTCCCATCTCTACATTTATATTGGATATGGGGGATCTTCCACATAGCAAGATATATGGATGTAAAGTCCCCAACAACACTCTGATAATCACACATGATCAATTCCACGTGATATAATTTATAAAATATTATCATTATAACATCACCATGTTTCATTCCTTTAATATTATTAAGATGGAAATTATAATATCCCATGTTGAATCATTCTAAATATAGTCTACTCACATTTTCAAATATGAGTTCTTAGGAATACGATATTCTTGTTATATGATTCTAGATATGTACACGTCATGTATATTGTGTGACATGGTTTGTGACCTCACATAGAAACCTAGGTTTTCCCATTATCATACACTGAATGGAAAAAAATTTAACTCTACACAGAGTGTAAGGGATGTAAAGTGTGTGTCTTTGTGTCCTAGATTATGGATCTTCTATATGGCATTTTCTAATGTACCATGGAATCTGTAATTGTTATCATTCTATTATAATGTAATTTTACATTCTTTTGATGATGTAAAAATAGGTAAAAACTGGGTCACCAACCTCAGTTCACACATCTTGGGGACATAACAAATATTTTTGTGAAATCAAATAGTATATGGAACCCATGTTTCATCATGAATAAATTGCATGATGTTTGTTCCTTCTGGATACATGGATGATATGAAATTTTTTCACATAATTTAATATTTATCACCACATAGATGATATATTATTTATTTGTTCCATATTTATCACCCTTTTACTTCCTAAAATTCTCCAAAAATGATGGGGGATCCCCCTATGATTGATTCTAAACATTATATGGACATAAATCAGCACACTAATTTCCCTATCGGTAATGTATCAAAATTTCAATCTTCATTAGAGGTTATAATCATCAAATAAATCACAAAAAACCCAAGATTTACATCAATAAATACACAAAACATTACTCCCAATGCCTCTCATAAAACTACCGTGATTTAATGGGTTTAATTGGACATGAATTTATACTGAAATTGTCAAATAAATTACCTCATGGGAGACCAAACAATATCAAGAAATATAATAGTCAGTAAGGAAGCTAAATGAAGTGAATACCATCATTGGTCATTGAAATCATTTCTAGTTATTAAATGAAACTGAAAAATTGGTGAGAACAATGATGTATTTATGGGATCAATATATATCAATAAATAGGTTATAAATTTCTATTAGAAATTTGGTTCTTAAAAAGAAGGGGAATCACAAGAATGTAAGGACATATGATAATGTAATTTTAAAAAATATTAACAAAGGGTTAAAAAACACAAAATAATGAACACTCCCTTAGGAATGGATCAATAAATAGCCAATAATTTTTATACTATAGAAGAATGTGTTGATCATGTCATACTCATCATATATATAATGATTCTCTCCAGCCATTCTTCATCGATCTAGATTCCATAGACACAAATTCCAACGAAACTATAATCCTCCTCCTCTACAATCTCTATGGGTTAGGTGGCTATCCCTGGGGAATTTCTAAAAAATATATATTGAGTGGTTATTAGGGATTTAGGAAAATAAATAAATTAATTATTTTATTACATAGTGTAATATCTAATGGTATCTTTCAATAAAACACTTAACACTGATCATTTTAATGTATCTTGTAGTGTAAACAAAGCATTATGAAAACAAATTTGGTGTCAAATTTCCCATCTATGGTAATTAATAACGAGAAAGAAAAAAATTCAAATATAATGTGTTAATGAGATTCAATATACAATGAATGTTTTTAAAATATTAATTCTTGGACCCTACAACAACAAATCACAGTTCCCACTATGAGTAAGAATCTATATATATATATTAAATGGTTTAAATGAAAAAACTAGAGTTGATATATAATATCCTCCTTCAAGTCATTACTATTAAAAAAATGTTTGAGTAAATTGTGGGAATACTGACTCTTCATCTCACCCTCACATTCCATGGAGCTCTTCTACATTCCCACATGCTACCAACATACACAATCATGGGAAATAGTATATTTGTAGAAGATCACTTACTACAGGTCCTCGATTTCCATTGGGTATTATGTGAATAGGGATCCGTCCAAAGAGTCCATCTTTCCCTGGTAAATTTCATATGACTTGTTGCATAGGTAACCCATGATATGCGACACATGGAAGGTGTTATTTATGATAGACAACTTTGGGGGTAAGGACAAAAGCTATGAAACCCCACCAACTCTGCACTGGATCTAGAAGAACAAGAAAAAGTTAGGGGATATCATGATTCCCTTTCCAAAATTATAGAATCATAAAACTGTGAGTTCGATACTGAAAGGATACTCTATCATTAAGAATTCAAATTTCCTATGATATAAGTCCACATAAGATTCCTATCACCTTCGACCTATCCTCATATACTCATATATCATTTAATCCTCTTCTATTGTGAAATGCACCATATATAGCCCATCATGATATATCTCTCTAATCATAGTATAATAAAATGGTGACAAGTAGAGCCTCTGGTTTGGGGAAACGAAAGGATCTATACCAATAGTAGAGAGATATGAGTTAATATATGTGTACCTTGCTAAGTGAACATTATCCTTCCTTCTCAATATGATTTCCTAATCATGGGATCTGAAAATAAACCCTAAAACATGTATGCGTTTCTTAGTCTTTCCATTTTATTGGGGGCGATTCACTATTCTTATCCACAACCGGGTCATTAAATACCCCAAAAGGCACCTACAAAACCATTAGATTAAAAAACAATCACAATTAAAGATGATCATTATGGGTAAAGTATAAAGTTAGATGATCTCACTAACAAAATTCTTCCTTGAATCGTCAACTAAACTCATTACTAATGTGTTCTGACATGGTATGTCAATAAAAACCCACATAGATTATGTTGTAGACTATTTTATCTATGTAATCCTCATCATTTAATTCATTAAGAGGCCATCACACGTCAAATTCTTGTTTTCAAATGGATGATTCAATCCTTCCCATACCTAATTTTGTTCTTTTATCTACCGATAAGTGAGACATCGAGGGAAAAACTCTATAATTCACTTTCTCATTCAAGTCCAAAAAAAATTCATGTAAAGTTTCTTATAAATAATTTCCAATCCTGTATATATAGACCATGGGGAATTATGAATCTCCCTCAACATGACCTCATGTAATGTGACTCAAACTACCATTCATCCCTATAAAATGATGACATTATCCTCTCCCTCTATAAATCCCTATTTTTCCACTCATGGGGATATCTATTCATGTATAACATCACTGTTCAATTAACCCAACATAGTATCATTAAATTTCTAATGATATAGTTTAATCACTACCATCAACTAATGATATGTTCCACCCCATTCCTTTACCATTGACAACTGTATTGAAGAAAACTTTTCTATCTCAACCTCTACCAAGTGAGAATGGTATTTCCTAAAAAAATAATATGTAACCACATCTCCCTTATGTGGAGTCGATCTCATTTAGAATAATAAGATATGAACTTATATATGGATAATGAATATATTTCCCCTAGAACCTATTTTTTAGAATATAAATTCTTAATAAATTTGGAAAGTGATGTAAGAAAATTATAATAAATTTTAAAAGTTAGCGAATGTTGTTTTGTATAGTTTTCCATGTTATATCGTGATGTTTTATGTGGTCTATAGTGTGGTGTTATTGGTGACCAGAAATGTTATATATAATTAGTGGCAGTGATGTGATAATTAGTTTGTATGGGATGTGATGTGGGTATATTTGTGATGTGGTTGTGGTGGGAAATGTTTTTGGTGTGGGATGTGGTGTATGATAGTTGTGTTGTGTAATGCTTGTGATTTTAATTGATTATGAAATGTTATATTTTCTGGGAGATCAATTGATTTATTTTGTGTTATCGTGACCAATATTGTTAGTTCGACATGTTATTTTGTTGTATAGTTTTCTCAAATTGATGGATATCCTTGGAAAAATTATTATTTTGAATCAAAATGTCATGTGATGGATAATGAGAAATGAATAGGATGGAAATTGAAGTTTAGTAACTTGATTACATGTTTTTAATGACAAATTAATGGGTTTATGAATTTTAAAATGAATTTCTTAGTTTTCAAATTTAGTAAAAACTCATTAAATCATAAAAATGGTTTATTATTTTGATAAATGTGGGATTTTATGGATTTTATGGTAGTCTTGGGTTGTGATTCATTTAGCGATGTTAATTTTTTTTGTTATTGATGTGTGGAGTATTAGTAGTTTCATGATTTATGATAGTTCTGTTTTCATGAGCCATTAATTTAGGCTTTTGTATGATATATATATATCATGTATTTCATTTTATTTCAATATTATGCCCACCCATGTTGGATATCCTTACCAGTTCCCAATGTTTTTGGGTCCATGGTGTTTTACCCAACATCATTGATGGCATAGATATGGATAGTTGGCTACCATATCTTCCATACTCTTCCTTTTGTAGTGATGATACGGGTTAGTGTTGAAGATTACGAAATATTGGATGGTATGATATATGTTGTGGGGACCGTACATAGTGGTGGGAGGAAATGAGTATGATGTCCTTCACATTCATGATACCTTATTATAATGGTAATGTGATAGGGAAATAAGAGATGAGATTTCACTAGTGTCTTCAATAAATTGGTGATATGAAGGCCCAAATGTTTTCAGGATATATGTGATGTGATATTGACTAATTAGAAAATTAGATGCTAGATCCTATAATGGTGGGGTTGGTAGGGATGTGTCCTAAAAAAATAAATGATATCTAGTTATGATATATTATATGTATAGAAGGGATGGGAGAATAAGTCATTTGATGTTAGTGAATAATACAAATAATCATTGGGGGTGTGGTTGTGGAGTTATATTTTTTTTCATGATACTTTTTTAAAATATTTTATTAGTGATTTGTTGAGAATTCATAGTAATGTTGGGTTTGTTAAGTTTAAGTGTTTAGTGGATGTGTGTTTTGATGTTTTTTCACTCGAATAATAGTATTATATTTTTTAATGTTCATTTGAGACCTTTTGTATGATCCTAAAAAGTATAATTATTATTCTCACCCTAAATATATAATTTTTTAATCATTCCACTATGAAATTTTGGATCAAACTATTCATTAGTGGCTTGCATTTTAGAGTTTTTTAGTCGTTGTTATAGTTCTTTCATTTTTGTATTTATTTGGAGACATTAATTTCTTTACATTGATAATGCATCGTGGGATAGATCTATGTTTACTTTTATATTACACATTAGAGTTTCTATGTTGGTTTTTACCATATATCATGTTCTTATTTTTTATAGAGGGTACTACCTTCTGTTTTTGTAATCCTTAACTCCTTGATGATTGTATTCAACTTGGTTTCTACTGGATGTGCGAGCAGGGGTCATTTTCTCTCTTTATTTATATCTCTAGAGGGGTACCATTGAAGGGAGTGGGTCATGAAAATAAAATTAAAAATCCTAAATGCTATAAGACTCATCATTTCACATATAGTAGGAATGTATTTATGTTACTCTATTATCACAACAATTTGTACTAAATATTTTTCATTACATGGTTATATGTGTTCTCTAGAGAAATATATTTAAATGAATTATTTTCATGATCAAATTTCCCACAAAATATATAATCTAAATTGGTTATGATAATATAAAATAAAATATTATGATATGATATTGTTAATGTGAAAACTCAATGTAATGAATTATTACACAATGTCACCTTAATTTAATACTACGATAGTTGTTGTCCAACTCTGATATAAATGGATGAACATATAAAACATTTAGTTTATATTATGTTGTCCATGATCATATTCCTATTATTTTTTACAACATAATAAAATATATAATATCAAAAAATTTCATTCAAATCATTAATAATTGTTTATAAATAAAATTTGAATCTAACAATGTATATCTCTTATAGTGTCTATCAAGGAGTACTAGTCTAGTGTGCACTCATCATGCACCAAGTAAAGATCTTTTTGATGCTAAACTATCCTTTTTTGAGTGAATAACCCATTTGTATAAGTGACACAACCACATCCTATTTCATTGTATCCATATAAGGATGGGAATAATAGTAATAGAACATGCTCAAATATATTCAAAAAATATAAAATTATCCCTTACACCCATACTTTCCACTTATAAATTATCTAGGTTTTTTTTAATAAACATGTCTTAAAATAATTCCTAAAAATAAATATTCTAATATATGAAAATAACTAAAAACATAGTTGATACGAATTTTAATGTGTCAAACATATATTCCTGGATCTACTGTCAAAAATAGTTTATTTAATAACTTGACATCATAAAAAATTAGATGATCCAAGAATATCGTCCATATATTTCAATAATTTAATGATTTGATTTTAAAATAATTTTATAATATAAAAAACATATAGGTTCAGTGACTTTGAGAACTAGTTACATAAGAAACCTAATTTATAACACTTTTGGATGATTTTGTATAGTTCCCCAATTCTATGATATATTCTATAAATTTCATAAGTTATAATCATCTACATAAACAATTGAATGAAATAATAAGTAAGGAAAATTGGGATGGTTATGTTTGGAGTATATAATTAACATGTTATCAATGGATAGATCATAACCATGATAGAAAAATAGTTTATGGAATAATAATCTTACTAAAAATAATATGGAACAGTTAAAGTTGACTATTTTCTATGCTTGGATGATAAGTAATATCAAATGAAAAATTGTACACCATGGTACATGGGTTCAAAAAATAAGGCAAAAAACATGAGATGGGGATAATAATCATTGGAATATAGATATGGAATTTTGTTGAAATAAATCATTATAATAAACTATGGGAATAATATATGTTCAGAAAAAAAAATTAGTAGGGAGGGAATCACAACAAATTTCCAATAAAATGTTCAAGAAGAAATCATTACTTGATTCCCATAATGGAGAAATAATAATTTCCAAATTCCAATAAACATATTAGTGTGAGAATCACTACACGATTCCCACAAAATTTTAATAAGGTAACACGTAATAATTCCAATAGGGGAGTAAGAATCCACACTCGATTTCCACAATTATTTCATAAGATATAAATCCCTATCCAATGAATTTGAATTCATAATTCGAAAAAATCCATCATAATATTAATAATAAGTAAATATGGGTTCTTTTAAAATGAAAAAACATTCACTCCAAATACATCACATAAATAATTCATGGGAAAGACATGGGATTCATGAAAGAAACCTAGAACATGTTGTATAAAATCAATAGAATGTTTTGTATATGTGACTTATAATTATCCCTAGTGTAACATAGGAATAATTATGGATATTTTCATAAATGAAAAATATTTTTTTATTATATTTTGATAAATCATATGAAAAATAATAGGGAATATCCCATTTTATAAAGGACAGAAAGCACAACAAAATATTCTCTTTAAAATGAAATACTCATGTTTTCTAAAAAATTAAAAATATTCCTATAAAAAATAATTGAATTTTACAAAAAAAAAATAATTACAGTAAAATTATATCAAAAACATTATTTTAAAATACATTAAAACCGTTTAATAATTTTTTCATAAAACATAATCCATTAAAATCACTTTTAAAAATGTGAATTCCATTCAAAAATGAAACTATTACATTTTAAAATATATTTATGTATTTATATTAATTTTTTATATAAACCAGGCTCAACATAATTTGGAAAATGATTTTGAAACATTTAAATTATGCTCCTTATATTAGGATCCACATATGGAAATATAAAATGTAAAAAAAATTAAACTCGTTTTAACAAACACATAAAATATAATGTTATGAGTCAAAATTAAAAGAAAATTTCTTTACATTAAATTGAAATCATTTGAAAATATATAAATAAAAATTCATATTAAATAATTTAGCTTTGAAATTTTTATAATAGATTTTATAGGAAATGTTTTCTGGAAGATAAATTTATTTCCTTTAAGGATGAATAAACCCATTAAAAATTTTACATAGAATTATTGAAACCCCGTATTATAAAAACTGGTATTAAAATTTATATTCGAAAATTAGTTATTAGAAATAGTAAGGTCATAAAAGAAAGCATATATTCAGATTTAAAAATATAATAGGAATGAATTTTGTGAATAATAAACATGGAAATGGAGGGGAAACATTCATTAATGAATATGTGATTTATTTCTTTAAAACATTTCACTATCATGAGAAATATATTCATAGACAAGCCATCTATTTTAATAATGATTTTATTTTCCCATAGAGAAAATATTACATAAATTAAAATATTAAAAATAGAATATTTTGACAATTATATAATAATTATTATCAAATAAATACATTTTAACCCCATTAATTTAAATTTGAGTTTACAAAATCCATTATATATATCATAATTGATGAATTATGAAAAATATTGGGAGGGGATTATGTGTTAGATAAGTAAATTCATAGATAAAAAATTGAATACAACATAATAAAATAAAAATTATAATCCTAACAACTTATATGAAATATTTTAAAAATTAACATTCATTACTCAATGAACCTGAATTATGTTCCAAACAACCCTTAAAATATAATATTATTTATAATTAAAAATACATTGACGATAGAAAATGGAATGTGTTTTTAAATCAATTATATTTCATTATAAACTTTCATAATGTAAATATATATCCAAGATAAATATAACTTAAAAGAAAAAAGTGGTGAATACACATCATATCACAAAAAATAAATTGAGAAAATAACCTCTAACAAACATGGTATTATATGAATCAAAAACCATTTAAAAAAAGAAAATGATTTGGATATTTAAAATACATAAAATAGATGAGTATGGTAAAATATATCCCTTATGAATTTTCCACATCATATCAAATATATTTTGTTTCCCAATATGAAATATGTCCCATGATAGTAAATTTGAGATAATGAATATCGTACCATAAATACCCATTAATTGAATATTCTCTAACCTCCATTAAAATGAATATCACAATCTTAAACACTAATATGAAATATTTAAAAAAATATATTACTATTTTATATTCACAATATAGATAAATATATCATAAATATTTTTCTCATTTATGGTTTATTTTTTATCCCAATATGTTAGGATCTTTTCTATTATTCGATGCATACATTTTTCAGTATAAAAGGGAAAATTACAAATTATAGGTTTAGAGTTAATTATTCATAGATTTTACAAGATACAATAATATTTTTTTCAATGATTCCATCAATCCCATTTCATTAGTTGACACACATGAATATGGTTCAAAAAAAATTATGATGAACTAGTTTCAACATATTCACTGAATGAAAACAGGTTTATTAAAAATTGTAATACATATATATAACAAAATTCCATAATAATTGTAAAATCTATAAAATATTATTATTTCCTAAAAATAAATTTTTATAACTTCTATTGACAGTTATGATTTAAACCATGGAGCATTATTTAGGGAGGTGGTAAAACATACTCCAACAATAGTGTGTTATAATGTTTCAACGATAAATAATTTTGTAATATAATGTTAATATAATTTATACATAATTTTTAAGAAGGAATAAAAAATAACCGTAATAAAATTTATTTTTGGAACCCTCCTTATATGGTGCTGAAAACAAATAAAATCTATTGTTCATGGTGGTGTAGTCTGCACGTATTGATGATTAACTATTCCATTACAAAAACAATTGGATGTAATTAAGGTATATAATATATTATTACTTTTTAATTAATATTTTTAAATATTATGAATATTATATCAAAAAATTAATTATTTTTACCATCCATGAAATTTAGTGTGCTAAATCAACTTCCTTACTTCATGGAGGGAGTAGTCTTCACATATACACTGTTGATGATGTTTTCTTTCTATTACTAGATTTAGTGGTTTGACTAATGGTTGATTGAAAGATGTAACAACATTCTAGTTCATAAATAATAATTAAGACATTATATTATGGTGGATGAAAAAAATATTATGATGAGTATTTATATCAAATGTCTAAGGATTATAAAATTATCACATTGAATATTTTGAATTTCAATTATAAATCACCATAGAGATGGATGCATTAGGAAAATCAATTGATTCTAGGAGATTATGCACCAGAAGTATGATTATAGGAGGATAAAAATGGAAATTAGGATTGATGAATTAGGATTTTATTAGAATAGCATGAAATTGTGGAATTGATCCCTTTAAAAATTCAAGACAACAGTAATTTTAGAAATATAGATTATATTCCAATAATGGAATACCTGATTTTTAAATGCTAACATTTTTAAAATTAATATAATATAAAGTGTTTTTACATTATACCTCTCATACAAACACATGTGGTAATATTATTTTATTCATTTTTGATATGTTTCACTTAGTAAAACTTTTTTTACCCAATTTTCTATTACCATAGTAAATAATGTTTTTAATTAAGTATTTAAATTCAATGAAAATACCAATTTTTATTGTATTGTAATATTATAGCATGATGATTAAAAATATTAAATTAACTTTATCAGAAAAATATATATGGTTTTTAATTAAAATTTAAAATTAATTCACATGACATGTACATTTATTTTTTAGATGAGGAGGGATTCTATGATTAGTTATTATGTATAGGTTTATGTTATAAATGTTATGAATTTCTCTAAAATTAATTTTATGATTATAAAATTTTCTGGGTCCTTTTCTGACAAATTTTTTTGGGGCATTCAATGTAGTCCAAAACTGAATTTTACCAAACATAAGGTTTAATGATGATTAATCATTGAAAACTATTTTCAAATTTTATCAAAATTGTACCAATGTTCTAATAATTAAACATGATTTTCTATTATTATAATGATATTTAAAATGCATAATTTTACCCCTTAAAATTTATTATTAATTATTTTTTAATTTAAAATTTTATTTTGTATTCGTATAATGATAATGTAATAAAATTAATATTGTTCATAAAACTTGTATTTTTCTATATTCTTTTAAAAATATATTATCTTTGTAAAATTTCATAAATTTGTCTCGTGATAATATTTAAATGACGAATCAAAAAATGAATTTTATTTATTGAAATTGATATTAAAATATTTATATATATTTATATATATATATATATAAAGGAAAACATATTTAATTTATAAATCCCCATTCAAAAATGGTGTTTTCATAATCACACATTATCTTTATTTTTAGTTGATTGAAATATTTTTATTTAATAGAAATTTTAATATTCATAAATATTTTATCTGATATTCATCTAATAAATTGTCGATAATTTTATTTCACTATTGGTATGAAAAAAATAAATCAACAAAGTGTTTATTTAATATGAATAATATAGATATAATTTTTTATTTTTACAATACCTTGAAAAACAAAACATACATCTAGTATAACAAGTAAATGTATCCATAAATACTGTAAATATCTGTATAATAATCATATGGTCTAAATTAGATAATAATCTTCTACCTCAATAAGGTGACCCTAGAGTTTATCCCGATATAACCAATATCAACCTGGTCCCCCATAAAACTTCTCAATATATGGCTCTTTCCCTCATCTAAATCTCATGCCATGAACAGTCTCCATATGCACCATGATTCCGAAGATAGTTGTGATTTTGTATGTAGTATGACCCCATTGATGTGTCCTTAACAATATTTTATCATTTATATAACAGTGTATATGATAACTTAAAATAAATACATAAATAATTAGACAATCAACTAGGTGATAATTTTCTAACCAAGCTACCATGAACCCTATTTCTGACTAAATTATCTCATTGTTGGATGGAATGGTCTGTCTATAGCATATTAGCACATACAACAAATTCCTTGACCTTTCACTCGGTTTAGGACCTCAATAGTAACTCTAAACCATCCACGCATACTCAGGGAGGTAACTCATCAAACTGTACAATCCCTATATAGTCATGTTGGGCCACATACAATCACATGGGGGAAATCCCTATATACACTATGGAGGCAGTATCCAATCTCATTAGCCCATCCTTATAGACTCAATAGAGGCCATAACTAAAAACACCAAACCATACCCATAATTATTGGATATCCACCAACAAACCACACCATCCCATCCTCACAAACATTATGGAGGAAAAAAATTAATTACACCCGTCCATCTCCAATAATAATGGAGAAGAATTATCAGAAATCACAAGCATCAATATACACAAAAGTAAACTCTAATAATGGGAACTCATCCTACCCTGATCCATCCCAAATTCATCACTCATGAAATTAATTGACACAATATAATTGAACCATCTCATTTATTCTAAACCTATAATAACACATTCCTCTAATCCATATAACTAATTTTAAAACGACATCTCCAAACAATCCCATGATTCTAGCATCAATTATTTAATAGTGAAAGGGAAAACACCATTCTTTCCCCTATATCATTTATCTAGGTCATTATAGCCCATCCCAATGATAAATGAAACATTCCAAACCAACATTATAGTTAATACATCTGATGTGTTATTTCCTGAAAATCAAATCATTCTAAAAGTATAAGTCAAAACCTATTACGGATTCACTAACCAAAACCTTCTTTCATTTATCATAGATATTATTTCCTCAACCAACCCTGACCAGCTTATTCCAAATACAAAATCCTATGTATACATCTTTATACACATTCTGATATGTTAATTTTTTTATCCTTTTTCATAGAATACACATGAAACTCCAATATTAAAAGGCCTATCCCTTAGTTATTAACCTCACATGCACACATTGAAACAAACAAGAAGAGGTCTTACATGGATACACATTTAATTACAATAATATTAAGTCATAAATTTTTTATAAAATTTCTAAAAAGTTATGGACATCCTACCTCCACCCTGGTAGAGCCTAATCACTAATAATGACCAACTGAACCTAGTCAATAAATTTGAATCCATAAAAAATATCCACAATAATTTTGTATTAGTGTTTAAAAAAATAAAGAAATATTTTAAAAGATAAGAATTATATAAATTCATTGGATTATACATACCAAGAGTAAAAAATCAAATTGAAGGGAACTTTAATAGTAAAATAATTGTGTGGAACAGAGCCAAAATCACTAAATAAGAAGACCCCTAAACAAGATGGACCGTGAACTAGTTTCCTGTAGAGAACGTGGGGGAATTGGGTGGGTTTCATGGTGAAACTATGGCCCTTCCTTTTAGAGAAAAGGGAATATAATCCATACATTTAATGAACACATATTTCAGGACATTAATTAACAGTTTCAGACCCCCCCCCCCATCTTGAATATCTTCTTAAACATTTCATAGTATGATGTATTATTTTCGAGCATGGGATAATACATATAACTTCCAAGAAAATCTGGATCCATCCAAATGCCCCATTATGTTCTATTGATTCCTCCTAACATAGTGTATAAGATAAAAGACCTTGGAATATATTTCATGGAAAATAATAATAGAATAAGGTTCCTAAAAATTTTAGGGGTCTAATATAATCACCGTATAATGAATTATATTCCTTGAGAAGTGGTTATAGTGGTTTTCATAAAATCTATTTTTTATGACTAAATAGAAAACCTCTACCCATGAACATATATTTCCCTTGTCACATTGTTCTTAGATATTTCCATAAAAACACAACACTCATGTGATATTTACTACATTTCCTCATAAAACATCATTACATTGGTCCATAAACATGGTTGACACCCTAAGCCATGTCATAAAAAGTGTTCACCCCTAAATCATGTCATGAAGCATAGATCACCCATAAAACATTTCAAAAATGATGATTCAATGTAATAGACAACCTAAAAAATAACTACCTTCCTTTGAAGCCCTTCATGTTGACCCAAGCCTCACTCCACTAGTAAGTGTCAAAAGTTATCACTTAACCACCACTAATTAAAAATAAATCTTTGGTATCACTCATTCACAAATGCATCCCAGCCAAAACCACACATGAAAAATTTCAATTACCAATACCACGATTATTGTTCACCTATATGTTACTCTTTGGCGAACCAAGAAGATTATGTTCCCATTAGTCCACAAGTACACACCGACCGTTATATACACTAAAATCTAGCACCTGCAATCACTACCACTATATAGTGAACAAAAATATAACTCTAAATCCCAAGAAATACAACTCAATTGTCACATTCTCAAATTCTAAAACCATTATGTTGAGTTTACAACCCCACCATTTTTTTCCAACTCACTATTGTCCAGAGTTAATGGCAGTCACCACGTTCAATGTTGATCTTTCAACCATGACATTTATTTCGATTCAAACAAAGAAAACAACCTCATAGCCAACCATGGAATCATAATAATCTACATTAGTCTCCATATTTCTAGAAAAAATGGTGTACAAGAACAATACTACCCCCCAATGGGATTACTAACACCACCACTACACTAAAATCCCAACTACATGGTTTTATAATTCTACAAGGGTTCACATAAAAATAGTGTTTACCATCACATCCATGGCCCATCCCCCGGGACCATATCGTGTCTACCCCAAACCCCCTTCCATAGTCCAGGGGCTAGTGACTAGCCCAAAGGCATAAATCCCTAAACTAGGAAGTAATTTCCTTTATAAATGTAAAGAAACACATCAGAGTACGCAACTAGGAGAAACACACTAAGTAAAACTATATACAAAAGAAGTGCTAGAAAGTAAAAGGGGCTGGAAATAAAAGCCCAACAGAAAAGTACAAGTACAACTAAAAAGAAAGTAAAACTGATGAAAAGTAAAGGTCCTATTGGGTCTTCCCCTATGGTTACTACCTAAAGGGTAGGTACATATGGCCTCATTAGTACTCCATGTTCGTCTGTCTCCTCTGTGTACCGTCACACCAAGTGGTCCACCTCTGGGTACTGTCCAGTCTTGCTACTCTCTTCCTCAGTTAGCGTTGTTTGTCATCTGCAACCAACACAATGAGGTGCCATCATAGCCTATGCTGGGATGAGTATAATGATACTCAATAGGGAGCCTGAGACCCTCAAGGTGTCACAAAATCGAATCAGGATAAACCACAAAGTATGAAATCAACGGATAACCATTACCTAGGTATATTCCCATACATATACCAAAGTTATATAGTGATCCATCTCAATCATGAGGAAACAAAAATGTCATTGACTCAGCTCAAACTAAGATTTTTATTATCGAAACCGCAACTTGAGGCATACTCCCCTTCAATCGAGTACAGTGGGCCTACCATGTCACATAGAGGTTCTTCCCACTAACCATGGACTGCTGAGATACTCCTCATGCCAAGTACCGTGTGCCTGCCATGCTCACACAGAGGCTCTCCCCACCATGGGTCTTCTGCGCTCACATAGAGGTCCTCCCACTAGTATCATGCTGAGGTACTCCTCCTATCGAGTACCATGGGTCTGATGTGACCACACAGAGGCGCTCCCCACTGTGGGTCTTCCGCATCACACAGAGTCACTCCCCACTAGGCTAGTCGAGTCACTCTGAGTCGAATCGGTCAAGAAGTCGTTAGGTCTCATCCAGCTACCATGTCTCAATACTCAGTCTGCTCACATTTGGAAGGATCAGCTCCAAGAGCTTCTGTTCGATACTTCAACTATCATGAAGTTCCACGAGGAAGTATCTCAAAGTTCTGCCACGTCATAGGGGTCTCAAGGCAATAGACGGTGCGTCAATCAGACGCCCGGTCTTTTAGTTATTAGCCTTTTGTCCCAGGGGCCCGGTTGGATTCATGTACGAACTAACCTGACTGTATCTCAACTATAACCTGAACTTCAGTGGGGTATTCTCAAAGGGATGGAATTGCTCCATGAATACCGACGCTGTTAACTGTTTTTCAAATGGATACCCAGTTCCCATGATATGGAAAAAGAAGGTAAGGGGGTCGGTAATGGGCATGGGCCCAATCCGACCTTGTCGGACCATCTCAGCCCAACCCAGATTGGGCTGACCTGGTCTGGGTCGACCTGATAAGCCCGCTAAGTTTGGCACGGTCCACTGGGCCTAGCCCAGTGGACTGCTAGGGCGGTTCAGCTCGGAGGTTTCCATGTAGGTGACCCAACCCAAAGGTCAGGGCCAGTTCGGCCAGCATCGTGAGGGGCGGAGCTCGGGTGACTCGTCCCGCGAAGTCGGGCCAGTCCAGAGGCCGGCGGGCAGTCCACGTGGAGCGCGGGCAGAGCGAGTGGGGCCCATGCAGGCCGGCTGGACGCCGGGCAGGCCGTGGGTGCGCCAGGAAGGGAACGACAGTCACAGGCAGGCGTCTCGTGCACCGGGCATGGTGTCAGTAGGCCATGTAGGTGAGCCACACACCGAGAAGGGTTCCCAGAAGCCGTTGGTAGGTGGGCCACGCGCTGGGTGGGTCGTCAGTGGTGTTTGTCTTGGAGCTTTGGTGTGCCGCTGGGGCGGCGTAATTCGCGTAGGTCATGGGTAGTGCGGCCTTCGTCGTTGCCGCCTTCATCATCTTCGCCTTATCGCCATGTCATAGACTTCCACAAGAAGATAGAAAACAATGGAGGATGTCGGAACATGTTATGTTGCCCCGCACCCTCCGCGTTTAGGAAGGTATCATTTGGTTCATCATGAGTAGAAGACTATCAATAATATGTATGAAAAAATCTCATTTTAACCTTTGAAAAAGGTAATAAAATTGTACAACATCAACAATCAATAACCCCTACCTCTTTTTTTCGTTCGTTGGTAGAGTCATAGATGGAAGACGATGAAGAATATCCTTTGTCACGTTCGCCGCACATCCCCAATTCCGAGATGCGTTGGTTCGTTGACGAAATTTTAGAGGGTGGGATTCATTGGTGGAAGTCGAAGAAGAAATCATTTCTGGTGTTCTTCATGTTCTTCGTTGGGAGATTTTCTCCTTTCTCCCAAATTCCACCAAAAGAGAATGCAAACCCAACTAATAAAAAAACATTGACTATAATTTTAATGTTTTCACATTATTCAAAATGGAGAATTTAATTATGTAGGTTCCCCTTAATTAAACCATGGGTGTTGCCAAAATTAATTAAAAGAGAAATGTGGCACCAATTAACGGTAGAGGAGGTCAAGGTACTCCCCCCACATTAATAAGGGTGGTTGGGAGATTTTCAACCCTCCCATTAATTGGGGGGCTTTAGTCTCGTGTGGTCATAACGTCGTAACCTCTCGCGGGAGGTTAAATTCAGGTGGGACCCACAACCATAACCTCTCATGGGAGGTTGCGGTGTGGCGGTACCACCTCCAACTCCCAAGTGCATGTTTTCCCCAACAATGAAACACATGGAAGCTTAAAATAAAATAATGTTTTGTACACTTTCTTTTATTATTTTTTAATAAAAATCCAAAAACTAACTTATATTCTCGATCATCAGCTGTTGAGTTGAATGATTTATTAAACGAATAAAAGAACTATGAGTTCAATGGATCCCTTGGATTTTAGTTCAGGGAATCTTTTCCAAAATTATAAAATTCTGCTCGTATGTTAACTGAACGCACCCAAACAAATCTTCAGAAATTAATTCCAGGCACACCGGGTCTCGGAATCCAGCACCGTAAATTTTCCGGACTTGTTAAAATCCCATGTATTTAAGAAAAAATTTCCACCGAATTTTTAGGTTTATACATTCTCCCCACCTCAGGGATTTATGTCCCCATAAAATACAACTCAAACTATGGGAACAAATGGGGGTACTAAGCACGCATCTAAGCCTCCCGCTCCCATGTGCTCTCCTAGAGGTTCCTGTGCTGCCAGCAAACACACACCAGAGGTATCAAACATCCACATAAGAACCTCTCTGTTCGATCCTCAATTTCCACTGGAACCTCTGTGATAGGTGCCCTATCATCGACATCCAACTCTCCATGGTCGATGATGTGGGAAGGGTCGTGCACGTATCTCCTCATCTGAGATACGTGGAAGATGTCGTCTACCCGGTTAAACTAAGGTGGAATAGAAAAGCGGTATGCCACCTCACCTACTCTGTTGAGGACTAGTAAAGGTACGATGAATCTCTGATATAACTTTGCACCTCATACAAATCTCCGTAGACCTCGTCGAAGTGAGACCTGTAGATAGACGTGGTCTCTATCTCCTATCAGCATACAAATTCTGCCTGCTCTATCCAGTCTTCATTAGCTCTTGGATGATCTGCACCTTCTCTGTGGTTCCTCGTACAATCTCTACTCCCACCAGTGTTGACTCCCCAGGGTCAGTCCAGCGAAAGGGTGATCTGTAGGGTTGCATTTACAACGCCTCGAAAGGTGTCATCCCTATGGTGGAGTGATATTTGTTGTTGTTGAAAAACTATAAAAATGTAAGTGATCCTCCCAGCTATGACAGATGTCAAGGACACATGCGTAGAGCATGTCCTGGGGGGTCTGAATGGTCCGCTCGGTCTGACCATCCGTCTGAGGATGGAAGGCGATGCTCAAGAGAAGTTGTGTCCCGAAAGATTCCTACAACCCCTTCCATAGCCGGGAATAAAATTGTGCGTCATGTTTGGAGACAATAGTGGAACATAATCCATGTAGTTTTACAATCTATTGCACATAAAGGCATCCCAAGCTCTCTATTGAACCCTACTCTCAGATCGGTATGAAGTGTGCCGACTTGGTGAGTCGGTCAATGATCACCCAAATCGAGTCATGTCCCCTGGATATACGTGGAAGACCCATCATGAAGTCCATGGATATCCCATATCACTTCCACTCTAGGACCTCTAAATGTTGAACCAAGCCTGATGGTAACTAGTGCTCCGCCTTCACTTTCTGACAAGTGAGGTACTGTGAGACAAACTCCGCTAATGCCTTCTTCATACCTGGCCACCGGTGCTGTCGTCAATGGTCCTAGTACATCTTCTACACTCTGGGATGTATATCTAGAGGGGATGTGTGAAAATACCTCATCACTTCCTCATGAAGTACCACTGGTTTCAAGGTACGTCCTCTAAAGAGGTCGACGTGATCCCCAGCTTCAAAAAATCTATCAGGTGCCTGCCTTGCCGATATCTAAGCACGTCATGTATCACAGTCAGCATCTCCAAATTGTGCCTCCCTAACTCACGGACGAAGTGGGGGAGTGACTATAAGAGAGTGTAGAAAGGCGACTCCATCCCTATCCACAAAGGATATCTGTAAGGCAGCCAGCTTCTCTGTCGCTTCTCTTAGCAGCTGCATACCAGTCCTCCTACAAAGTGCATCTACAACAACGTTCCCCTTGTTTTTCAAGTCTGATAGTGGTGCTTCAACTATGGAGATGTATGGAATGAACCTCTAGTAGTCCCTAGCCAATCCCAAGAAACATCGTACCTCTCTCACACTCTTGGGTGGATCCCAAGAAAGTAATGCCTCAATCTTGCTGGATCAACAGCAACTCGAGCCTCCGAGATGACGTGTCCCAAAAATTGAACCTCTCGAATCTAAAACTGGCACTTTGAGAGCTTAACATAAAGCTGGGGCTATCAGAGTGTGTAATGTACTACCTGCAAATGGTAGGTATGCTCCTCCTCAATATTCGAGTAGACCAGAATGTCGTTGATGAAGACTATGAAAAAGCGATCAAGGTATGGCTGTAAGATCATGTTCATGACTCCCATGAACACTGCTGGATTGGTTATGCCAAAGCGCATAACCACGAAATCTTAGTCATCATAACAACACCTGAAGGCTGTCTTTTGCACATCCTCGTCTCAAACTCTGAGATGGTGATAGCCTAATATGAGTTCTATCTTGGAGAACCACCATGCTCCCGTCAGCTGATCAAAGAGGTCGTCAATCATCGGGAGTGGATACTTGTTCTTCACGATCACCTGGTTCAGGTGACCCTAGTAGACACAAATCCTCAAGATCCCATCCACCTTCTAGGCGAATAGAATCGGGGATTCCCAGGGAAAAACACTCAGCCGGATGAATCCCTTCACCGGAAAGCCCTCCATCTATACCCGCAACTCATGAAGCTCAGCGAGAGCAATCCGATATGATGTAGTAGATATCGGTGTCATCTCGGGGTACATGTCAATGAATATGTCCACCTATTTGTTAGGAGGTAGTCCTAGAACCTAGTCAGGGAAAACATATGCATTCTGGTCCCCCACTACAAGATAAGTTAGACACTCCACATCAACTGCTCTGAGGGTAAGGCAATCCAACTGGTGAGTGATCGGCTACACCCTCTTCCGAGTAAGGTTGTCATGTGCTACAAAGGTTCCATTATCACCAGTGAAGGTAAACCTTGTCCCATCCATGCGCACACACCACACTTTTCTCCTAATACTGTCTATATTAGAATGGACTGTAGATAACTAGTCCATACCCAAGATGATGTCGTAAGGCCTCGACGCCACTACTAGGAGATCCCAGCTCAAGCTATCACCTACTAGGGTAAGCTCACATTGCCGGAACCAGTGCGTAATCGTTGATTCTGCTCTTGTTGGAGTCTCTAGCCATAAAAATCGACCCAACGGATCTGTCAGAATCTTCGAGATCCAAACTAGGGAAGTGGAAATGAAAAAGTGACTGGAACCTTTGTCTATCAGAACTATAGATAAGGTGGAGTAGACACAGATCATACCTCGAATCATCTCTGGAGCATCGTGATCGTAGGCCTCAGCTGCCTGAAGCTGTGCTCTCCCATGTCCACCAGCTCCCTGCGGTAGGGGTGGGCCTCCTGGTGTTGGTGGTTCTAAAACTTCGTAACGTCGTCCACCACCAGGTACATGTCCAGCTCCTCTACCTCATCCACAAAATCCACATGGACCACCTAGTTCGAACCCCTGCCTCTACCTGGGAGGTCCCTCAACTATCTGGTGATCATCTAAATTTTGGTTCGGATAGTCACGAGCCATGTGACCCTGTCCGCCTCAAGATTAACACTTCTTACTACTGGAATGTGTGTCTCTGCTCCATGTGCCCTGCACAACTGATCCTGAGTCATGCAGTCGACCACCAGTAGTTCTGGTCCTCTTGGACCTCTATGAAATCTGTCTACTGCCAACTGTAGAAGACTCTGCTGTTTGTCAGCTAGTGGTGGGTCTCACTACTGGAGACTACTCAGTAAGGAAAATCTACCCTAGTAGGGATCTCTCTTACACCCCTACCTACGTCGGGATGCTATGTGAGATCATCGAAGCTCTGATCTCTCGCCTGAGCCCCTGCCCGTTGGTCCAGGCCCTGAAGAATGAGTCTCATACCATATCCATGGTGTAGTGTGAGTGGTCGGTGAACCTCACTAAGTACTATGAAACTGTCATGCTCCCCTACTACATATGAAGTATCTCATGTATCTGCACTATGCGGAGAGTGGATGGGACAAAATCCACTCCAAAAAGGCTCTCGAAGTTTCCCCAGAGTAGAGTCACCTCATCATTCACTTGGAGCATCAGGCTCCACCATCTGCATGTTTTTTCTGAAAGAGACTGGCATCAAGGATCACCACGAAGTATTCTGGTGACCCTACTAGCCTGAAGACTCTCACCAAAGCCTTAATCCAATCCTCAACCGCCTATGGGTTCGTCTCTCCCCTGAACCTGGGTGGCCTATGGAGATCAAACTCATGCAAAATGCTAATGCAACGTGCATTGTCTGCTTCTGGGGCTGGTGGCATTAGCCACCCAATAGGAAGTAGTACCTCTGGTGCCTCCACAGGTAAAGGGCCCTACACTGAGGCCTTGTAGGTCGGTGTCTTGACAGTACATATGACTCTCGGGGCTCTAACTGGTCTTCTGTGGGGAGGAATCCTAATAGAAATAGATGTAACATGGTCAAAAGATTATACCTGGTGAGATGACCTAGTTTAGTTGACTTAAAGAAAATTTTGGTAACACGCACGCAATCAGTTTTTCCATGCACTGAGTCGGAAATCAGAATTCAGGGTCCTGGTGTATGGAAATGTTGGTCACCCGCACCAACATTGGACTCCATGAACTGAAAACCAAACTTAGGACCCTTAATACTATTGATTTACAGAAAATAAAGATCATAGTTCTATGTTCTGTGGTAGAACAGACTCCTCTGATACCAATTTGCCAGGACCCGTCCCTCGAGGCCCATATCATGACTACCCCAATCCCGCATTCCATAGGCCAGGGGCTGGAAACTAGAAAAAAAGGCATAAATCCTTAAAATGGTAAGGCATTTCCTTTATAACTGTAATCAAACACATCAGAGTACCCAAATAGAATAAAAAGAATAAGTAAAACTGTATACAAAGGAAGTGCTGGAAAGTAAATGGGGCTGGAAATACAAGCCCAATAGGAAAGTAAAAGTTCAATCGAAATGAAAGTACAACTAAAGAAAAATAAACCAGCTACCGGGTCGTCCTCTGAGGTTCCTACCTGACGGGTAGGTATAGATGGCATCCTCAGCACTCCATGACCGTCTGTCTCCTCCGTGAACTATCACACCGAGTGGTCCACCTCCGAGTACTGTCCAGTCCTACTGCGGTCTGCCTCAGTCGGCGTTGTCCGTCATCTGCAACCAACACAACGATATGCGGTCATATCCCGTTCATGGGTGAGTATAACGATACTCAGTAGCGACCCCAAGACCCTCAAGGTCTCACAAAAATCAACACGGATAAACCAAAATGTATGGAATCAACGGATAACCATTACTTAGGTATATTCCCATACATATAACTATGTTATATAGTAACCCATCTCCATCATGAGGAAAACACAAAAGCCATTGACTCAGCTCAAACCAGGATTTTTATTATCGAAACCAAGGATGGTTTGGTACTCCTCCTCTATAGAGTATAGTGGGCCTGTCGCATCACACAGAGGCACTTCCCACTAATCTTAGACTATTGAGATACTCCTCATGTCGAGTACCGTGGGTCTTCCCCGCGCACACATAGGCACTCCCCCCCACAGGTATGCCGCAATCACACAGAGGCACTCCCCATCATGGGTATTCCATGCTCAAAAAGAGGCGCTCCCATGCGTGGGTCTGCCGCATCACACAGAGTGGCTCCCCACTGGGTTGTTCGAGTCACTCTGAGTCTATTCGGTAAAGCAGTTGTCAGGTCTCAGCTAGCTACTAGGTCTCCATACTCTGTATCCTCTCCTCTAGATGGATCTGCTCCATGAGCTACTAGTCGATACTCCAACTGTCATGAAGGTCCATGAGGAAGATTTTCAATGGTCTTCGAAGTCATTGGGGTCTCAACCCAACAGACGGCGCGTCAATCGGACGCCCGGTCTATTAGTTAATAGCCTTTTTGTTCAGGGGCCCTGATTGTATTTGTGTACGATCCAACCTAACCATATCTAAACTATACCCCGAACTCCAGTGGGGTATTCTCAAAGAGACGACCTCACTACAAGAATATCGGTGCTGCTGACGGTTCTTCAAACGACATTCGGTACCCAAGATATTCCCCATGAAGGTAATGGGGTCGGTAATGGGCTTAGGCCCGATCTAACTCGATCAGATCGTCTCGACCCAACCCAAACTTGGCCAACCAAGTTTCGGTCGACCCGGTCCGACCCGCTGGGTCGGACCCGGCCCATTGGGCTGGTCAGCCCGCTAAGTTTGGCCCAGTCCGCTGGGCCCAACCCAGTGGACTGTGAGGGAAGTTCAGCCCGGAGGTTACCACGTAGGCGACACGGCCCGAAGGTCGGGGCCGGATTGTCCAATACCGCGAGGGGTGCGGCTTGGGTGACTTGGTATAGGAGTTCGTGCCAGTCAAGAGGGTAGCGGGCAGGCCGCACGGAGCACGGGAAGGCCCTGGGAGGAGCGTGCGGGGCCCGGGCAGGCCTGCTGGATGTCAGGCAGGCCGTGGGTGTGCCAGGCAGGGGGTAGAGGCCACAGGAATGTGGGTCGCGTGCCGTCCAGGGCGCTGGGAGGCCACAGGAATGTGGGTCGTGCACCGGACAGGGCATCGGGAGGCCATGGCGGCCCGCACGCTGGGCATGGAGCCGACATTGTTCAGACGAGAGCTTCGGTGTGCCGTAGGGGCGGCACGATTCGCAGAGGCCATGGGTAGCGCAGCCTTCATCATTGTCGCCTTGTCATTGTTGACTCATCTCCATGCCGTAGAACGCCACAAGAAGAGAAAAAATGACGGAGGATGTCGGGCCATGTTAGTTTGGCCCCCACCCTCCGCAGTTAGGAAGGTATCATTTGGCTAATCATGAGTAGAAGATGGTCAATAATACATTAGAAACAATCCCATTTTATCCTATTAATAAGGTAAGAAAATGGTACAACATCAATAAGCAATAAACCCCCTACTTCATGTTCGTCGTTCATTAGCAGAGTCGTGGAAGGAAGACGATGAAGACCGGCATTCGTCGCATCCGCCGCACATCCCCAATTCTAAGCTATTTTGGGTCATTGACGACGTTTCAGAGGGTAGTATTCGATCAAGGAAGTCTAAGAATAAACTTTCGCCGGTGTTCTTTGCATTCTTCCTTGGGAGCATTTCTCCCTTCTCCGAAATTACACTAAAAGAGAATTCCAACCCAACTAATAACAATAGATTTTCTATTATTTTAATGTTGGAACATAATTCAAAATAGAGAATTAAATTAAATAGGCTCCCCTTAAATAAACCACGGGCACTGGATCATTTAATTAAAAGGGAAAGGTGGCACCAATTAATGGTAGAGGAGGTCAAGGGACTCCCCCCTCATTAATAAAGTAAGTTGGGAGATTTTCCACCCTCCCATTAATTGGGGGGTTTTAGTCTCGTGTGGTCCCCATGTCGTAACCTCACGCTGGAGGTTAAATTCAGGTGGGCCCCACCACCGTACCCTCTCATGGGAGGTTAGGGTGTGTCAGTCCCACCTCCAACTCCCAAATGGAGGTTTTAACCAACAATGACACACATGGCCACTTAAAATAAAATAAAGTGTTGCAGACTTTATTTTATTATTTTTTTATAAAAAGGAAAAATCTAACTTATATTCATGATCTTCTTCTATCGATGTGAATGTATTATTAATTGAATACCAGCACTACGAGTTCAATGGTGCCTCAGAATCAAGCACTGTAAATTTTCGCGGACTCATAAAAATCCCATGTATTTATGAAAAAAATTTCCACAGAATTTCTGGGTCTTTACAATCACACCTAGTAACATCAATCTACAATGATAATCCAAGGTCTCAAATTTCCCATAGATTGATATTCCTTGTATATCATGTTTGATCATATCCCATAACTAGTAAAAACCCATTGAGAACAATCTTGATGTAACAATATTCTCTATAAATGGAACTAAGAAGTGAAACCATTATATTCCTTTACTACATACCTATACATCACAAGGATTGGATGTGACCAACCAAAATCCACCCACAAAGTTCTCGACATTCCTCATCATCATCTGAGCCTACATCACTATACATATTTCACTTATCCCTTCATTAACCATTGATTCTCAACCACTTAGTGACATCAAGTTATATATTATAAAAAACACCGTAGATTCCTCTTTTCATATTACAAGTCAACTCAACCAAATATTTATTGATGATGACCAATAATGTATGAAACTCCTCCATGTACATCGATCATGTTCCATGGAACCCCAAGATATAGAACCATATTCGTCTAGGATAACGCACCATGAATATGATATCAAAATATCCAAAACACATTGACTCCTAGAGTGGTTCACCATGACAGTACCTATCATATAAGTATTCGACCACACAATTTTATAGATGTAACCAGACATAGGAATTTCATACCAATTTCAAACACTCACACAAAATCCAAATTTCAATTAACTTTCCAAAAACCAAAGGTTCATTGAACCTCACAACCTAATTCCCTAAAGGTATTTTCCTTGATTTCAATGAAAAACACCTATAATCATGCATCAATAATAGTAACTCTTTTGTGGTATTCATGATATCATATAACTAAATCCTCAACCCACTCAAATATATACATTGGATTCCAGATTAAAAATAAAGATAGAGAACCCACTATAACAAAGATAACCCACATAAAAATCTTCCATTAATCTCTTCAATGTCTTAAAGACATGGTTTATTCAATAAATCAATACATGAAATATATTTCAGATGTTGGTTTGTTCAACATTCCAAAACTCACCTACATCCAACTATCAATGTCCTAAAAAAATCCTTGATCTCACTCACATACCAATCAATAATCACCACATAAGAACATTATTGCATAATGCATTCACTAAAATACACCTATCATTATAACATCTCATTTTATTAGTACACATGGAAAGGAGAACGAATCAATCATACGCCTCCCAAACTTTTTTAAAACATATTTCCTAAAAATAATAATATAACCAATAGACATAAAGAACAAAAAGATGTGTTATACTATTATTACATCAACAATAAAAACTAGATCCATATCTCCATAACCTAGTATTATTCCAAACATTATGCGATTAAACTCACTAGTCTTTACACAAAACTAAACTCCCCATTCTTAACCACTAGTGTGTTTACATATAAATCATTGAACATATTTAAACATAAATCCCATAACCCAATAGTACTCACTCTATATAGATACACATCGATATCATAATAAAAATCACAAAACAACACACCCCCTTTGAGTGACTATCACAAACCACATAGTAGGAAAAATGATTCAACCTCCTCTAAGCCAATCCCCTAAATGGTATATAGTTACAAAACCACACAAAAAACACAATTAATTCCCTAAAGTAAATGATATTAATAAAAAATAACACTCAATGGTTTTTAAATGGGTATCATGTCAAATTTATAAAATCCCAATTCAGATGCACCAGACTAGCCTCACTAAAATACTGGATCAACACAGCAAGGCATTTTCACTATTTTAAGTGTCATTAAAAACAAAATTTAAAACTATAATATTTTGTGAACCACATTAAAACCATTTTAAATCCATCCAGAAACAAATTTCGTTCCCTTTTATAGTTAATTTAGAAAATAAAACCATTTATCTGATTAAAACCATTCAATAAAACGGATACACTACACAGGACACAACCTAAATATGGTGAAATACCTTTTAAACTCCCAATTCCATTTCTAATAAGAAATTAAAATAATTCCCACAATAAAATACCATTCAAAATCCCATTTAATAACCATTATATCTAGGAAAATAATTTTCAACCAATTACCCAAATAGTAATTTACTTTTATAAACACAATGAATGCTCAAGAAGTGTACAACATTACATGGAAAAAATAACAAAATTACATACTACCTACTAAAGTAATAGTTTTGTGACCTCAATTATTCATTTTTAGACATAATCATTACCCCACAACGAAATCACTACATGATTACGCTAAATTAATTAATTTTTAATGATGTTGTATTTTGGAAAAAACCAAATTATGTGTGTTTAAATTTAATTTATTTAAACATATATCTTTAATATGAAAAGAAAGCATTAAATGTTTACAAAATTTTATATATGTGAAGCATGAACTCACCCACCATAACTGGTATGTTAAAGAAAAATACCATAAATCATAACACCAAAAGAATATGAATCAGTGAATGTCAAATAGATTAATAGCAATGGTGAATAGTTAAATAGTAATCCAACCCCTTGAAATATGAGAATACCTTTTGGATGTATTTTATATCCCATTAAATAAGATCCAGATAATTTCTCAACAATTATATCTATCTATTTTCTATAGTAAATAGAAGGTAAGTAAAATGAAAAATGGATTTTTTATGTCTTTTTGAAACCATAATAAAATTTACCAAATCTAGAACCTGGAATTCCACATTAACTAATGTGAACCTTCTCATATGAAAGTGGATTTTATTTAGTTAATAGAGCCTATGTGAAGATGTAGGGAGACTATTCCCTCATTAATAAGTAGAAATTCAATGTACCCTATTAAGGAAGTTATAATCTTGCCAAACAACTAATCAAAAAGAAGAAGAAAAAAATAATAACAATAAACCATGATAAAAAAAGTTAATATGACTTAAAATACAACATGTAAAATGATCCCACATGAAAAATATCTAAATTCTATAGTAAATGGAAAAATTAAAAAAATTAATATGCATGTACACTAGATGATCCTAGAGTCTATACCAATATTTCATCATCCAACCTGCTCCTGTCGAATATATTCCCAATATAAGTCTATGTCCCTCATATAAATCACACCATAAAGAGTATTTACATGCACTAAGATTATTATGAATGGTATTTTTATAAAATTAGATAGACACCACCAATGTGTCATTAGTATGAGTACTATAGAAATATAAAAGTGTATGTGATTATGGAAAATGAAACAAAATACACACTGCCTATTAGGTTATTATGTGATAACCTAGAATCCATTAACTATTGTCGTTTTTCATTTGGAAAATTTCCAAAAGGAATTATATCTTGATTCCATAGAAGCACATTCAAAAAATGGGTCATTCTTGAATATAATATTATAGCCTCATCATGTCGTCCAACACATCCCATCACACCCAGGGAGGTTTATTATCACACCAAACCATCCTCACATGGTCACAGTAGGTTAAATACAATTCCACTATCCCATCCACACAAATTATGGGTGGCCACATCTGATCACACTAAAACACACCATCAATTTATAGGTAGTGTGCAATCAATCACATAGTCTTAACCTCATAGTCTCTGGGGAGTACTTAGTCAATAAAACCATCATATAAACATAGACACTAGGAGGAAAAATATATAATCACACCAATCCATCATTGAAGCCACAAGGAAGCCATCAAACGCCATCACATTAATAAAAATACAGAATGTTCCACACAAAAATGGGAAATTTACCTAACACAACCTAACCTGATGCCCACTCAAGAAGACAATAAACACAGTTAGACTTAACTATGTCACTCATGGACATCCACACATCACACCTTGATTTATTCAATTACATTCATAGTTATGCATAATTTTCATATAAAATCTCTTTTAATCATGCATAAATAATCTTATCGAGCAATGTAAAATCAATTGAAACCCATATGTCATTTAACTATGTCATCAAAGACACTTCTAAAACTAAAAGGGACATTACATGTTAATTTCACCAAGTTGAAATCCCTTACATTATTTATTATTAAAGGATTTATTTCATCCAATACATGTAGAAGAATTAAGGGGATTATTTATCCAAACCCTATTACACTTACTCGAGAAACTGTAGCAAAAAAAAACATGAATTGCTCATTCTAAACCAAAAATCGCAATAAGTCGTCATTATGCACATTCCAGGTACATGGATTCCGTTTATCATTTTCAAGATGAAAAAATCACATTCCCCATCTCAATGACTAAACACTTGAATATGGATCATATATGATTTCTCTACCACCAAAACTATATGTCTCAATAGGATATAAATGAACTAGGATCCAAATCAATGCATAACAGTTTTTACGAAATTCAAAATATGGTAATGACTTAAAACACCAAATAATGAATGTTCTTAATCACAAAAAAAATTCACCGATATTATATAGACATATTGAATCACTAAATATCAGATATAGAAATTTGGTATGTGGGATTACATAATGGAAGAAAAAAAGAGGAAAATGTTAAATTTTTGGATTATACACAAGATTATAATTTATAGAAAAATGAATCTTAATGATAGATTCATCAAATGACCATGAAATTAATGGATGGGGTCCTAAACATGAAGATGAAAATCCCATGAATTATTGGTTCACATATTGGTAATGGGAATTAAATTAGTTGATATAAGGGGGATCTAATTTTAAATTATGTCCCAAACCTTTAAAATAAAAACACAAGTTCATTTCATTACATGAATATATTGTTCATTTCATGAACTGTTGAAAAAAACCCATACCCATGCAACCATGGGGGCCTAATTAAATATTTGAAGATATGAAGGTTTCCATAAGACTATGGAATAATTCTTATAGCTTTAAAATAGGATAATTACCATTATAGTCCTCTCAAACCCAATCCTTACTCCACCTAACACCCAAAATAAAAAAAGGACCCCGATACATTTTTTGAAAAATAAACAAACATTTAATTTTTAATGGATTTATTTATTAATTTATATATCTTATGAATATTTTCATTCTTGGACTCTGTTATGAGTTTTTTTCCTCCTCTAATTCACTTATTATTCTAAATAATAAAAAAAACATAATGAAATTATCATTCCTAAATCCCTCCAATCAACACTCATTAAATAATAACATCATTAAAATTATCCCTGTTATTCGTAATATTTCTTCCATTAACCAAAAACAAAGTGATTTCAACATGTTATGATAATTTCATTTATAAATAACCATTCATATTAAGAAGTTAATATTTAAAACCACAATAATAAAACCCAAATTTCAACTTAAACCATTCCAAAAATAACAAACCGTAAAACACATTAAAATACATTACACTACATTTTAGACCAAAAAATATGAATTATTTGAGCATAGTTTTTTTTTGAATTAAATGTAATAATTATTTCTTTATATCATTAATCTTTCACAAAGTCACTGATAAAATCGTATATAACTATAATCTGTACAAAATATGTGAAAATTATATGTAAATAACAAGAATAACTATAAATCCAAAATAACATATATGCATCCAATAAAATATAGAATCATTATTCATAAATTTATTTTAACCACATTGACATAAAATCAATTACATTCTAATAATATCCCATTTGACTTGATACCTAAAAATTTCCAAACAAAAGTAATAATTTGTTCTCCTAATTACTCAGAGTTACCTAAACATAAAAGTACATATTAACACTAATATTTGTCTTTAACTTATATCTAATTTCCCAAAAATAAAAGGATTCATCCCAAATAACCGTCATATTATATCACATGATAAACTGAAGAGTTATATATACAGAAATCATGCATTAAAACACAATAAATTACTCCAAAAAACTCATTAATCACATATAAAAAATAACAAAATAATTTCCTTGAAATATTATCAATACCATTGTATGCACGATCATTCATAATAATATAAATCCATAAATAACATACCATAACACCATAATTCCTTAAAACCTACATGTAGACACTTTCAACATTCAACATTCATAATAAAACATTCACCAATAAATTTGAAATTATTACTTGTTAATTTATATATACAATCTTGTCCGATGATTCTAGAATTTCATTCTTACCATGCATTCTTGCTTTAAATAAAAATGAAATGATTAAAATTATTTTTTCCATTTATATTTCATTCTTATTTTTGTCATCATTTGATGTATATAATATGGCCCTCGAATTTTATTTTCATTTTATATTTTTGAATCCATTCCTGTTCATTCCACCTTGGGTATTAATTTTTACAATACCCATACTCCTTATATTTAAAAATTCTAGTGATACCTTGGGAATAATATTATTACCAATCACTGTGTTAAAAATAATCATTTTTACTCAATGTTTTATTTTAAGATTCCCTCTTATTCAACAAAATTAAAATCTTCCTATTCATTTTATATAGTTACTTATGTGCTTCCCCCAAAATTCTTGATATATAGGGTTTGAAATATTTTTTCCGTCATGATCATTATCACTCGAGCATTAATGAAACATTATTTTTCTTTTATTTGTTGAATTAGATATCTCATCATGGTTCATTTTTTTAATTTTAACTTGAGATACAAACTCAGAAAAAACAGAAATATTATTTACTCAATATTTTATCCCATATGGTTCCTCCTTCAGGGAACCACTACACTATCCTTCCCATTCTTGTATAACATGGTTAATTATGGTTATAGAAATTCACTAAAACATACATTAGATAGAGTATTTATATCAAATAATATCCAATTAAACAATATTTTTATAATGATTAAAAATAATATATCCAAAACCATAACATATAAAATTCAACACATTCAGTTTTTTTGTAGAATATCAATAAATATTTATAACATATTAAACATTATTTTTATCGAAGATAATTAAATTCTGATATGAAAATTTCATAATAACCATTTATGTTTTTCCACAAAAAACAACATAACAACTAAAATTATCGATACCCATGATATTATTCCAACTGATGCATCCCTATACACACACACTTAGATCCTATGAAAAAAATTCTTCTTTTAATGATGGATTTGATACCAAATATGACATCATTTAATATAAAATTAATTAATTACTTGATTCATAATAAGTTCATCATATTCATAATTATACAATACCTTTGAGGTGTATAGTTTTATAGAATTAGGAAATACATTACTTGATGAAATGGTTATTTTCATATATTGTAAAAAAATCAACGAATGAATGTTCTTAGTATTATAACAATATGTTATTTAGTAAAAAAAAATTTATTCCATATGAGTCACAATTTATTTTCCTATAGTATCTATAGATACTTATACCCCATGATAAATATCTATAAATCTGGGATTAGTTATATAAATCTCATTATGGGATATAAAAATGTAAAAGTATTACATAATACTTATAAACATATAAATTATTAATGATTATTACCTTTTAAAAAACACACTTTTAGATAATAAAATCATTCATTTATTCATGAAACCAAATTTTTTTCATAAATTTTATAAAAAAACATTCATATAATTTATACTTACATAATCAAAATTAATTATGGATTATAGAAAATAATAATAATTTTCGTAGTAATAATCTTATCTCCTTTAAAGGATTAATGACTTTTCATTAAATCATCATATCATTTTTTAACCTTCTGAAATCAATAGAATTACATTAATATAGATTTTAAATCATTGAACATCATTTGGGTTTTATGGGGAATCATCTTGATATAAATTTTTAAAGTACTCTTACAATCCCCTTTATAAATGAATAACCATCAAGGTAAATTATATTTTGTTTCCTCTTTAAGAACATACCATTACCCAATGAATTGGGGGACAATATCATAATCAACCATCATTATAAAAAATATACACGAACTATAATATGAATCAAAAAAATTGAATTTAAATCATAAAACAATTAAAATTTTCATTTTATCCCATATAGTAAAAACGTTTTTGTTATCCCAAAGAAATTATAATAAATATCATTTTATTTTGACAAAATATAAAAATTAAAAAAACCCAGAAAATGGAATAAAGGATCCTAATTTAAAAACCATAAGAACATGTAAAGAAATATTGATAAACATTAATGGATCTCATTTTGAGAAAATTGGTCATATGGTAGATGTTATAAAAATATTATTGTGGAACATTTATCAAAAAATTAAAAAATAATCCTTATAGATAAATTTGAAAAGAGTATTCTTAAATCATTTATGAATAATGTAGAATATAGTTGAAAATAAAAGTCAATAATATTTAAATTATTATTATGAATATTATTGAAATATTTAATAAAACCATGATATCGAGGAAATATACATTAAACAAACTTAAATTTTATTAAATAATAATCTCCTAATACATTAGTAACATTTGAATCAAAATCAGATTAAAATATATAAATTTAAATGGATTATTAAATAAATATAATTTTATTAAATTAATTATAAAAGACACCCATATGGAATATTATAAACCACATAAAATAAAATAAAATGTTTTGATATTGGAATATATATGAGTGAATGGAAAAGTATGAGAAATATCTTACCTTGGATATCCATGTAGTCAAACACATTCTTAACAAGTGTATAATAAATTGATAAATATAATTTATTCATATCAAAACAATATTTATTGCAATAATACTCAATACATTTTATCCATATCTTCTTTTTATACATCAAAGTAAAATTAATTATTAGAATTAATTTTTTTGTGTTAACTATCTCGTTTCCCATGCATGTTTTGATTTAGCGGTTTCAAAACACACATAGTTGTCATGGTTTCATCATTTCTATTATTCTAGTAATTTTATAATTATAACATTTAAAAAATAAATACAATTTTAGAAACATCCATCTATCTTTGGGATGGAAATTGAAATACTTCATTTCAGGGAGACAATAGTTTGTATATATTTTTGGAAAATATTTTCATTTTTATAATGGATAAAATAGAAATTAATATAAAAAAATTATTCCATTACATAATATTTATCATAATAAAAATATTATTTTTATACATTAAATAAATCCTTATGAAAATATATGACTTGTGATGATGAAAAATGAAACACATCACTTCACAGAAGTAGAATTCTCAACATATGAATGAGAAACATTTCCCTTTTCCAACCCATGGGATTGTAAAAAGGTTGATAGTATTTCATCCTTAATTAATCATTATTTAATCCATTAAAATCATATATATCCATTATATCCATCAATGTGTTATTTTTATGAGACATGAAACAAATTTCTTTATGGATGTTGTATTTGTTAAGAACATATGATCAATGTCTTCAATTTTTATATGATAAAAATGAGGTAAAAAATTGTTTTCCCATGTTAATAAAAAAAATTTAGCGCAGAAAATATATTTATTTAAATATATAATGATGGATGGATTTTATTTTAATGGAGTAGATAAATAAATAATCATGAGATAATTTAGTTATGAATTATACCTCCCACATGGATATCATAGATTGAATAACACCATAATCCTTCCTAGATTGGGATTTTTGTTAGACCATGCCCTATAAGATTTATGTAATGATATTTTTATGGTATCTAGTATTATCTTGGCCCATATAGAGTGATCACTATTTTGAGATATATGAAGTTAATAGGTTCTATAATATATATAAGAGGACATATATAACACCCCGACCCCAGAATCCCAGAGCTGGTGAATTATTTTAATACATTGGCATCAATAAAAGGATTCAAATCCTAAAGGACCAATTAGTTTAGGAGTCTCAGAATATTGATTACATACATGAACATTTCATTAAAATTAAAAACATAAAATATAATATATATAATTCTTTTAGAATTCCATTATTCTTTTACCTTAACCATATATATCAAAAATTATACACACCTTGGCATCCTAAGAAAAAAACATAAGAAAGGGGTGATCTCGGATGCTTAGTAAGGGTAAATATAAAATGGAATCCATTACGAGTAAATATGCATAATCCTTAAGGAAAGGTATATAATTCAATCATAATACACATAATCATAATCTTGATCATAATATAGTATGAATAAATAATACCATATAAAATAATAACATGGGATAAAAAACATAACCATGGATATTCAAATAGTAGAATAATCACAAGGAATAGAAATAACTAATCCCATAAAGAGGGAATGCATAATGATGGAAATCCTAAACATATTATCGAAGATTCTTATCAATAATATAATACTACCATTTATTAACGAAATGAATCTATCATTATCAAGGATGCATTCCATGAATGTAATATATTCATGGATTCATTCCAAGAATATATTAAATGGTTAAGGCATTTTCAAAAACCATTTCATTTGTTTTATGAAAACTGATGATGCATCGAGGGGCTATAGCATGGCATGACCATCACTAATTATGTCCAATACATTCCTCTTATGAAAATAATAAAACATAAAAAATATAATGATTCGTATTAAATCTATCATATGAAATGTTAATGCATTAAAAATAACCAATGAATGGTATCAAAATAGAATATATATATTCTAACAATTCATAAACCCTTCAATATAGTATGGTAAATTTTATCACACAAAATATATCAAAATCATTCATAAAATCCACTAAATAATGCTGATATGATGAAAACAATCTTATAAAATAAATAAAATTGTTTTGGGAAATACCCCTTTTTAATTTGAAATCATTTATTAAAAAGCCACAAATTTATAAAACAAGACATTTTAAAATATATTTTTTATCCAAAGTGTCCCATACGACTTTGAAAGATTTGACATAAATTAAAAAATTATCATTTAAAAATATTCATGTCCTTATAACTAAATCCATAAAACCCATTTTGAAAATATGGACAAGATTAAGAAAATTTTAGAAGGATAAATCATATAAACATTTAAAAAAAATTTAATAAAGAGCCCTTACATATAACATTATAATTATTCTTTTAAAAAAATTAAGTATCATGGACATGGATGATAAATATGTCCTAATGAATACTTACATATAAACAATATAAGGTAATAATGAGATTGAGAAATTAACCCTTACCTTGTAATTATCTTTTGTAGAGAGTGTGTTAAACTCTTATATAATTCTGAAATAATTTTAGGAAATTATAACATGCCTGTATTCATATTTTTTATATCATATATGGTCCTTTTATCTCATTTTATTTATAATATTTCAGTATAACCATTGATTTTGGTGTTAACTTTTATTTTTCCTATGCATGTTTTGTTGTGTAAGTCATGTTTCTTATGTAGATGATATATTTTATTCATATCCAGAATGATTTTAAGGTAGTTATATTATATTTACTGATCATATAAATTTTATTATCATTCTTGAATGGTTAACATGGAAGATGTGTCCCATCGCTTTGTGGTGACGTATGTTTACGTACACTCAAGCGACTGTTTCATTCAATAATGGTAATAGGGGTAAGGAATTGGAATTTTTGATAATTATAAATAATAAATATCAGGTAATTTTTTTTATTTTTATCCATTATATTAGTCATTATTACCATCCAATTAATTTGGTTATGAAAAAAAATTACACGACAAAGTAGTGACGGTAAGCCATACATACGCACACATGGTGATATTGTTTTTCATAGGATAGCTCAATGGAGGAATAAAGTTATCCCATATTAATAATAATATATCATAATATAGACTATACTATATTAATTAATTTTTTTATAGAAACAAAATAGGTATAAGAAGTAGAAGAATAAAATAAATTTAATTGAAATTGTAAAGAAATTGCCTCTTCTTCGAGCTAGTACTGTTTCCAGGCCAGTATGGCTTTCGGGCCACCTCAGGGCCTTTAAGACACCTCAAGGCCTTCGAGTCACCTCAAGGCCTTTAAGCCACATGAAATGGTGCTTAAATGATCTATCAGGCTCTACAACGAGTAGCCTCTAGATGGGGATTCAGAGAAGGTGCATTAACCAGAGCATAAGCAAAGAGGTATTTCAGAAAGAGAGGGTATGACATTGCCAACCGTACCAGCCTGTGCTTGCACAGGAAGCCTAGCCAAACATCCATGCGATGGTGGAGAGCTAATATAACGATGAAGAAGCTGGGAGGAGGAGTTCCATGTATAGTATGTATATTTCCTAAGACCTACGGGTCATGTAATCTCTTAGAATACTGGCCTTGTAAGTGTACCCCCTCAACCCTTGAAAGGGGGGTTATCAAAAATCAATAAAAAACAAGGCTTTCAATAGAAACAATTTTGAAAATATTCATTACATAGATAACAAATGAAATCCAAAAATATGTACAACTTCAGCCAAACCATTGAATACACTCCAATACTTTCATATCACGTTGAAAATTCTTCTAACACCTTAATTATTTCAAATTTTATTTCTTTTAGTATTTATAAAATCATTTATTTGATATTTCTATTAATAAAGTAATTACTTCTTCGCTATTGAGTCAATATTTAGCGTAATTATTTATCTTCTAAAAATTTGAAATAAATTTATTTCACATATATAATTCGTTTATATAATAATATAATGTTAATGATCAGATTTATCTCCAGTACATCCTTATATTAAAATTATTGTACGTATAATAAATTAGACTGTCATTTTGTCACATTCTATGGTTTTAATAATATTATTGTCATTTTATTGGAAAAGTGTCTATTAAATTATTTATTTTTCAACCATAGGTGATAATGTTATAATTTTATTCATCTAATAATTCTTTATAATTGTTTTATATTTTTTTTAATTTTTATCTATTTTATTTAACCATTATATAAACAGTTTTACTATAATCATGACTACTTGTTTTTTTACACTGTGTGGATGATATATTTACAAAAAAAATTGAAAAAAACTCTAATTGGATCATTTATGAAATATTTAAATTTATAATATTTATTTGTAAAAATTTTATAGTTTTCTAATTTTTATATCATTTAATAATAGATTATTTATTTTCAAAAATTGTTTATGTCAATTTTGACACAATTTAATAATTAAATATTTTAAAAATCCTAACAACTTTATTCCCTAGAATAAAATACATTAAATAATCCATTAAAATTCTTATCAATCCAAAGAAATCATGTATTCCATAAAATATTTCAAATTATATTTATTTTAATACTACTAATATCATTTCATTTATTCTTCCTTGAATAAATCAATTAATGGATAATCATTGTGTCACCATTTAATTTATTATTTATTCACAAAAACTATAAATAAATAACCATTATTTACATAAGAATTTTATATTTTTAAATAATATTTATATTCAACCATATCACTTATAAGACCTCATATTAAAAAAACTACTTAAAAAATTATAACACAATTAGATTTTCATTAAATATAATATTATAAATATATTAATGTCATAAAAGAGGATCCAAGTTGTCACAATATAGAACTGAGGATTAATTTGGTAGACACACATTAATCAAACAAAATTAGGATAAGTGTTATGATAATTTTATAATGCTAATAATATTATTTTTACCATTAATTAGATTATTTACCCTAAACTATAGTAAATTTTTTTGACAACTACTATTAAAAAAAATTAAATCATTACTATTAGAACAAAAATATCATAATAATTACATCCATTTATGTCTGGTTTTTAAAATTCAATTAATAGAAATGGGAGAGTTATGTTACATGTTAATCTGGTAGATGTGGCGAGAAGGTGGGTAAATAGGATATTCAATAGGACAATATATTTTTATATATTATTTTCTTAAAAATGATTCCAATAAAATAAATTGGATTAATATATGTTTTATTAATCTTGTGTGACTTTGAAATCTTATGAATGTAATATAATTGTTTAAATGAAAAAGTCGGTTTTTAACAACAACATAGTAATTTTCACTATTCATTAAAAATTGAAACTTTTTAGAAAAATACCAAAAAATTACACTAATCTATTTTTGATATTATTAATTCAAAGATGAAGCCCTTTTTCAAAAATATAATATATAAAATATCAAATATATAGTTTTAAAATAGGTGTGCCGTTAACAGGAGGTAATATTTTTATTAGAAAAATATAGCATTTTAATGCATAATATTACATTCATTCTTATCATACGCTTGTAAAATAATTTGAATAAATTTCAAAAAAAATATATTTATTATTGGTGTTGTGTTAAATGTAATATATTTAATATATTATATTTAAAATTTTATATATAATAAAATCTTGGTGTGTTACATTCTTTCCTTCCTCAAGAGATTCTTTCCTCGCAATTTAAAATTGTTCTTTGAAAATAAAAGGTTCATACATGAAAATTACAATATGGGAAAACCAAATTGGAAATATGGTTAATTATACATCATCTTAATAGGTGGAAATGATAAATTTTAAGGTCACCACCAAATTGGTATTTCAAATCAGAGAACATTGGTGTATGTAGTGAATCATACGTGGAGGAAAAACATAAATATTTATAGAGAGTGATTGAACTCATGAATCAGAAACAAGTGAATGATAAATCAGAATTTTAGGGCCACAAATCCATAAATATATGATGAATTACCTTCCCATTGGTTTAATTAAAATTAATTTATTAGGATAACACATTTTTTAGATAATTTTCCCAAGTGTTGACAGATTATTTTGCTGTCTAGATAATAAATTGTTAAAACTTACATGAATTCCTTCCACGTATCAATGTTATAATTTTTTTCAATATATTTTAACATAATTTCTTCAACTGAAGATTCTCATTTAATGAATCATACAGTCTATAATTATTCCATTAATCCCATTAATATTTACTAAAACCAATATGTTTATCACATAGTATCCAATAACTCATACTTAAACACAAAATAATAATATCCAATGTTAAAATTATCACATTCCAACACTAAAACTATACCAAAATATATCCATTCAAATTCACTAACCAAAAATATCTCTAATTTTCCAAAAATCAATCCTAACATCATATTCTCGAAACTAAGTAATGAAATTCTTATTTTGGAATACCAAATATTTGATCACCATTAAATCCTTAATGAATACTCTATGATTCAAAATCCTTAAAGAATAATTAAAAAAAATACAATGCATATATATCTCATGATTATTATAACCATAGAACCATTGATATAATAATTCTTGAACCCAAATAATAAACAACTTTAATCATTCCACATCACTATTAAAACAGTAACTACACTTCAACATCATGTTCCTTAATGCCTCATTCATTTCATTTTCATTTTGTAGTTTGTTCATCATCACTAGTACAACCAATTCATGAATAAACTTGATGATTCTAACCACTGACCAAAATAGAAATCCCAATGTGAGAAACACTAATCATAGTGATATAGTCATGAAGAAATATTTATAGGATCTCTAAGTGATTTCAATTTTTTCTCAATCAATAAGTACACAGGATTAACATAGGTTACCCATGATCAAATATAACGGATGATATCCTATACATAGACTTATCCTCAAAGTATATCTTAGGTTTATGTTCCCTAATCATTGATTTCTAAATTTATTTTCCATGTTTGTTTCTAAAAATCCTTTGATACAAAATTTAAATCCATGACCCTAGAATCCCAGAGACAGTGTATTATTTTAATACATTATCATGATTACAACAAATAAAATCATTAAACACTGATGTGTTTAGTAGTCTTGGAAAATTGATTCCATACATGAACATTACATTATAATTCAAAACATAAAATAAAAATTCAATAATACTTTGATAAATGTATTGTTATCTTAGCTTAACACTTCATATCAATAATAGTATACATCTTGGAATCCTGGGAAAAAACATAAGAAAGGGGTGAGCTCTGATGCTCAGTAAGGGGAAATATTTAAAGTAATCCATTATTATTAAATAAGCATAAAGATTATGTTTTGTTATATAATTGAAACGTAAGCCACCTAATCATAATATTGAGCATAATATGGTAAGAATAAATAATACAACATAAAATAATTACATGATCTATAAAACATAAACAATGATATTATACTAGTCAAATAATCTTGTGGAAAATCAATAAATAATTTCATAAAGAGGTAATACATAATGTTCATCACCTGAAACATACCATAAAGGATTTAAGTCATGAATATAATACTATCTAGTATTCATTCCAAGAATATAATACTATCATGGATTTATTCCATTGATCTAATAATGTCAAGAGTTCATTCTAGAAAAATATTAATTTGGTAAGTCTTAATCCAAAACCATATACTTTGTTTCATGAATACTACTAATGCATCACAGGGCTATAGTGGGACCCTCCCATCACTTACTAAGTCCAATACATTACTAATATGAAAAGGGTGAAACATATTCAACATAAACATTCATATTAAAACTAGCATATGAAATGTTAATACATCAACCATAACCCACGAATGCTATCAAAATAGAACATCCATGGTCAAAAAAATCCTAAACCATTCAATAAAATATATTAGGATGAATCATAAATAATTATCCAAAATTAAGAATAAAATGAAACAAAAAATGTTGACATAGATGAAAATAATCTAATAAAATCGTTAATAATTTATTGGGAAAAATATATTTTTTTACATAGAAATAATTTATTCAAATGCTGTGAATTTATAATAAAATAATTTAAAAATTTATTTTTGAATCAATGTGTCTTATACCACTTCGATGTATTTTAGTGAAATTAAAAAATTATCATTTAGAAATCTTCATATCCTTATTAATTAATCCATAAATCCTATTTTGAAAATATGGAGAAGAATGAGAACGATTTATAAGAATAAATCAAACAAAAATTTAAAAAAAATGTATTATTTAAAGAGTCCATTCATAAAACATTAACAATATTCCTTTGAAAAACACTATTAATAAACATGGACATGGATGATAAAAATGTCCCAATGAATACTTATGTATAAACAATCCCATATAACAATTAGATTATGAAATTAACCCTTACCTTATGCTTTCCTTTTTAAAGAGTGATTTAATATCCTATATAATGATTAAATAGTTTTGTTAATTTATACCAGGATCATATCCATATATATCATATCACATATGATCCTCTTATATCGTTTTGTTAATACTATTTCAGTATCACAATTCGTTCGAGTGTTAACTTTTCTTCATATGTTTCTTTTTTTGTGTTATTCATGTTTCTTATTAATATTATTAATTTTATTAATATACTGAATGATATTATGTTAATTAATATTATATTTACTCATTATATATATTTTATAATCATTCTTTAATGGTTAACATGTAATAAGAATCTCATCACATCATGGAGACGGTAAGTCATATGTACGCACGACCAATAGTTTCATTCATTAATTGTAAAAGGGGTAAGGAAATCAATGTTAAGTTAATTATACCGAATAAATTTCAGGTAATATTTATTATTTATATCCATTATAATCATCATTATATCAATTCATATAAAGTTGTGATGAAAAACAAATTACACCACAACATTGAGATGGGTAGTCGTACGTACGCACACATGGTGATATTATTTTTCATAGGATGGATAAAAGGAAGAATATGGATGTAAAATAATCATAATGAAATCCATGAATATATATGATATTGGATTTGTTACATTTTTGTGGAAAAAACATAAGAATACTAAGTATAAGAAAAAAATTGAATTTGTAAAACAATTAATTCTTCTTTGAGTATCTCCTTTTGTTTTGCACAAAATGACTTCATAGGATGACTTTATGCCCAAAGTATGTCCTCTAGAATGAATTTAGAGAATTTGTGAGGATAAATGGTTAGTATTTTTTCAAGACAAATGATTTTAGAGGTGTGAATAAAAGGGATGGAGAAGTGACCTTTTATAATTGTGTGGAAGGACTCTTTTAGAAACTGGAAAACTATTAAATTAATATAAGTTGATTATCAATTTAAAATACAACCAAAGTGGGTTATTTAGGGGATAAGCATAGTATGTGTCTAAATACTCTCAATCAATAAATTTTAAACATTATTTTATTTTATTTTGAAACTTATCATTTGGATTTATCCTTAATTAATTTATTTAATATTAATTTTGGTAATTATATTCTAAATATTAAATGGTTATAAATATTTAATTATATGGTTAAAATTGTCCATAAATGGGAACGTTATGAAATATTCAACCATATAATTATCACTCTATTTGTTTCAGAGAATTTTATGAATTTTAATAAATTTAAAGAATAATTACTTTTATAAAATATCAATAAAGTCAATTTGGGCAATATTCCGTACGTTGAAAATAAATAAAATCAAAAAAGAAGGATAACATCAAAAAACATTTTAATACACTTATAAATTGTCATAGTTTCCTAAAAAATTCTGGTATCCCCATAATTATTTGAAATTATATATCATTTAATATTTCATAAATCATTTATTTGATATTTTTATTAATAAAATAAATACTTCTTCACTATTGTGTCATTATTTAAGGTAATTATTTATTATCTAAAATTTATAAATAAATGTCTATGATGTTGATAATTATTTTATCATTTAAATGAATATACATAATCTATGTTTTCTCTAGGTTATCCTAATATTAAAATTATTGTACTAATAATAAATCAGAGTATGACATTTTTTTCAAATTCATTGGTTATAAAAATATCATTCTGATTTTCATAGATATGTGTTTATTAAATGATTACATTTTGAACATCATCTGATTAGGATCTAATTTTTTTAATATAAAATAATTTTCAATTATATATTAATTGTTTAATCATTATATATTTTTTCTAACCGTTATTTAAACAGTTTAACTCTTACCGCGACTACTTATTTTTTTACAATATAGGGTTTATATTTAATATAAAATTCAAAAAGAATCCCAATTGGAATATTTATGATATTTTTTACAATATTATAGTTATTTATAATAAATATATATATTTTTGTGAATTTTATATCATTTAGTAAAATATTTTTTTTAAATCTCATTTCTGTCGATTTTAACACTCTTTATTACTAGACATTTTCAAAAAATCCTAGCAACTTGATTCCTTCTAAAAACTCTATTAAATAATCCATAAAATTTCAAATTCATCCAAAAATTCTTGTATGGCACCAATTATTTCAAATTATATTTATTTTACTATTATTAATATCATTTAATTGAATCTCTCTTTAATAAATCAATTACTCCAGCATAATTGTGTCACCAATTAGTTTAATTTTTTATTTTTTAAAATTATAAATAAATTTCCATGATTTAGATAAAATTTTATATTTCTAAATAGTATAAATAGTTGAAGTTACCACTTATATAACATCTTATTTAAAATATGATACTTATAAAAGACAAAAATAAAACAAAATTCATTTTTTAGATATAATATTATAAATATATTATATTCATCCAAGTGGATCAATGTGGTCAAAAAATATAACCAAAATTTTTTGGTCGATACACATTCATCAAATTATATTAGTACAAGTGTACGGGTAATTTTATATTTTTTATAATATTATTTTTACACTTAATTAACCGAATTACACTTAACTATGGTAAAAAAATTATAAAGCAAATATTAACCCAAAAAATAAGTTTTTTATATTAGAAAAAAATAACATACTAACTAAAAAAATAAATTTCGATTTTTCAAGATTCAATTAACATAAACGGGGATATTATTTTTATTGTTAATCCTATAGATGTGGTGAGATGGTGGGTAAAAGAGACATTCAAAATGTCAATAAATCTTTATATATTATTCTGTTATAAATATGATTCCAATAACCTAAATTGGATTAATATATATATTATTTTTCTGTTGTAACATTAAAATCATTTTACTATAAAATATTTATTGAAATGAACATTTCAGTTTTAAACAATAAATAAATATTTCTCACAATTCATCAAAAATTGGAACCTTTCAGATAAATAAAAAAATTTCACTATAAGATAATTTTTATATTATAAATTAAAAATGACACCCTTTTTTCAATGTGGAATTTATGAAATTTAAAAAAATTAGTTTCAAAATAGGCGTGACAATAAATGGCGGTAATATTTCCTTTTGAAAAATATTTCCTTTTAATTAATAAAATTGGATTCATTATTATCATATGCATATAAAATCAACTAAATGAGTTTAAATGAATTTTTTTTTAATTCTTGGTGTTGTGTGAAATGTATGCTTTTGATGAAATTAAATTTTAAATTCAACGTATAATAAAATATTGTTTTATTACAATTTCCCCAATTATAAATAAAATGAACATTAAAATATAATAAATGTATGTCTCTTGTAAAATGTCTCATATTTATTAAAATTGTGAATACATGATATTTTATACAAAAAATACACTCAAACCATCATATTTAATAATAAATTTAGAGATATTTGAAGCCTTTTCAGTTACATTAACCCCTATTTCTACCCTTTTATACCATATAGTGCAGATGAACATTTATAATGCTAAATATTCAATATGACCCCAAATGTAATTGATGTTACTAAAAAAATTATTGAATTTGTTTCATTTTATTATTTTGAAATAAAAAAAGTAATATTCTCAAATCTAGGTGCTCAGACGGAATAGGAATATGATGCCTGGTGACACCCAGAACTGATATTATAGAATTATTAAATATATTAATATTATGCATGTTCATGTTTTCTAGAATAATAGAATATCTTTGGAATTGGGATTTGGATTTGAAATCATAGAATATAGCTTATTTTTGGATATGGGTTTTACCCTATGTGCACCCAATTGTTGGTCGATGAGATAAATTCATTTTAGGATGTCGCTGATTATTATGTTAAATTAATATAATTATTTAATTTTCCACAATGAAATAATTAATATCCATAATAAATACCCTCTTATGATGATTCACCAAGGGTTACCCATATATCTATTAAGATATCTTTGAGGTTTCATAAATGATTCATCATTGATGAATTTGAAACATACCTTGAAAAATAATTAGATCGAGGAGGATTGAGAGAGAGAAAACACATCGGGTCTTCTCCCTCATTAGAAAACAAGTTCTTCACCAAAAATCGATCTATAATAGAGGTAGGTCTCATATAATGTTCCCTTTTATTAAAATAATTATAATTTATGTTGTATCTAATTATGATTTTTTATCATTCTTACTTTTAAAGATCCTATTTATATTGAATATATTAGTTATTCAGGAAGTACCGTGCTTCTCACCCTTTCTGTCTATGATTAATAATCATTGGAAAAGAATTGTTGGCCAATGAACATTAAAAAATTTTCATATTCATTTTCCATCACCATTCATTGTAGTCTTCACTGTTTTCATATGTTGTCATAGTTCTATATTTCTAGGGTGGGATCCAGCATGATCAAACCCCAGAATTTATTATGATATAATGAACGACGTGAGGATAGATGGTTTGTGGAATAATCAATCAATGGAGTGGGATGTAGGTGATAATTCATTGATCTGGGATCTGTAGGGCCAATGGGATAGAGTGGGAGGTGAAAGGGTTATATTAGCATATTTATATGGATCACCATGTTTTGATTTTCAGCCATCGGAGGGACAAAAAATGATGGTCCAACTTGGTCCCCTCTAATTTCGTGTGGTCTTTGACAACGATTTTATGACGATATGATGGATCAAGATTCCCCTTGGTATATCTATACATTCTATGGAAAATATCACTACATGACATCTAGTTTAGAATATCATGTTTTTACTTCCTTTAATTCTATGGAATCTAGGGTTTTAGCTGATGTTAAGGATCACACACTATATGGATGGACCCACAAACCATGCGACCCTCCCTGGTTGGATAATTCATGTTCCAACGTCACATTCCCAATGTAACATCCCTGTATTTTATGATTTTTTTGAAAATAATTTATTTATATTTCATTCTTTATAAAAACACATATTTTAACTTATGTTACACAAAATTATGACTTTCCTCGATAACATGCATAAAACACAACATTGAACTTCAGCAAACCTTGAAATGATGTCATTTTAAATTTTGACGTTATATACTAGCTAATAAATAGGAAGGTTTGAATAGTAATAACTATTTTACAAAATATTCATATAAATTTCCTACTCAAGTTATAATAAATTCTTATTACATAATAAATAATCATTCAACTATTAGTTAAGTTATTATGTTCATCGAAAAAATGATACCATCCCAAAATTATTTTTAATTCTCTTTATGAGGGATTTTTATAATTAATATAAATATATAATTTAGAATAATTATTTGATAAAATGAACTTCATTTGATTAATCATCCTATAGAAATTATCAAAAGGTGAAATTTTAATATTTTTTAGAATATTTATTTTTCTATAAATAATGGAAAATAACAATTTTAATAAAATATTCATCTATTTTCAATATGTTAAGTAATTTCAATTCATGAATATTTATTAAACTAAAATATGTATTGTTTATTTTTATTTAATCCACATAATTACTTTCAATGAAACATTATATTGGATTTTAGTATTAGTTAAATTTTAGGATTGAATAGGGGTTTTAATAAAAAAAATTCAAAACTGCAAAATGATTGTTATTTTTAATTAATTAAAATAATAACCATTGAGGAATGTTCAAAACAAAATACATATAGTATAAATTAATATTTTTTAATTATTATTAATAAAATTAATATTATCAAATACAGAATTATTATAAATTAAACTTTCTGGTGAATAATACAGTTCTCAAAAACACGCTTTTCATCATGCATGTGGTTTTTGATGTAAATTTAACATTATCCACTTTTAAAAAATTGAATTTTATAAAATAAAAATAAATTTTTAAATAATAATTTAAAATTTTCCATAGAATGTTTTTTTATGAATTTTCTGTAAAATTAGTTGATTGATGGATTTTATAAAATACTGAATTTTAATTGAAAACTGCCATTTTGTATAAATTATTTATAAATATAAATTATATTTTTATTTTTTTGAATGTGATATTGGTTAATTTAATTATATACATATACTAATCCAATTAATTTTATTTTAATCAATTTATTCTTGAATTTTTATATAAAAACATTGAAATTTTGAGAACAATTTATCTTCTAAACCCTGTATTATCATCACGACCATTGGATTTTTTTAAAATTATATTTTTCCACATTTTTTTATTTAATTTTTACGAATAGAATAAATATTTTAAATTGTAATAATTTATATTATACAGTAATATATACTTATTTTAAAAAAAAATTACCTATGAAAATAATAAAACTTAATTACTGCGATAATGTTAAAATGGGTTTACCGGGGATTAAATTAAGAAGATAGGTTTTTAAATTACTATAAAAATTATCAAATTCCTATATTATGGAAATATATTAATATAATCCTTCCCATTTTATAATATAGGTTCATTTTGAATATTTTTTCATTGTAATGTTATTTTTATTTTGGATTCTTTATGGATAATTCCTTGTAGTTTCTATGGATCCAGTGTGATAGAGGAAGTTCCAGCCAAATATGATGGTTTTCACCTACATCATTTTTCTTATTCTAGATTTATTGTTTTTTTTCAAAATTTCTGTGGGTTTAAGATCATTACACCTCATGTGTTAAATTTAACATATTTTTTATTTAACAAAATTTAGGGATATAAGTTGGGAGATGACCCATATCTCAGTTTGTCTAAAAAAATTCTTAGTAGTTTCCATGCGGGTTCCATTCCACAACATATAAAATGCCACCACAAACCTCAACTTCATCTCACCTATCAATCCATATAGTTCTCCCAATCCCTGAAAACATATATCCAAAACATAATTATCCTTGTTATACATCTTCTTTTCCTCACCAATAACCCATACAGGTCTCCTTAATATGAGATCCAAAACAGGTGCTTCTATGTAAAGGTAGTTGTCTTCATTAAGATTTATCTTTTTCTTTGATATTTTTACACATTTAATTATATTTTAACCCATATAATTTTTTAAATAAAGTATATAAAATATATTTATATGTTATTATGTTAATATAATAACCTACATCCATTTCCACTTCCATCACATAGGTTATTAAATCATCATTCATATGTATGGTGCACTAATGCCTCATAAACTGATGTCATTTTTTTATTACCACATATCAAGGGTGTAAATAATGATTTTTATTATTATTTATGGACAATATTTTGGTCATTAATATACTTATGTAATTATTTTATCACACATACCTTGATATTATTCATTTTTTGTTAATATGATAACATCACTCGTGGGTACCACTGACTACCGTATCTTGAAGTGATGTTAATCATTCACTATTTACATTGAAGGTAATGAGTAATTTTTTAATGAAAATATAAGAATTATATGACTAGAAAATTTTTCTATAGTAATATTACTCAGTTTAAACATCGTTCCAACAATCTATAAATAAAATTGAAAGGGTATTAATGAGTTCTTATGGACTATCCTCACCATAAATGGTGTATTTTATTTTCTATAAATAGATATTATGGATTACTATAAAACCATATATAATAAATATATATTCTTTTTATATTGGGGTTAAATTATATATATTATTCAATCACGATCAATGTGAGAGGAAAAAAATAACCTATCAAACAATATTTGACAAATAAATCTTTTATTACTCAGAGCATGTCTTTGTCCCGAAATTGATTATAGTGGGTAAAAAAGGAAATAAATGAATCATGTAAGTTAAGAAATATCAAATTACGTATCTAAAATATGTTTATAATAAATATATATTAACTATACAGGTTTTTCAAATGAGTCTGAAGTGATTCGAGTCTTTAGGTAAGGGATTTGAAGTCTCTTTTATTTCTGGATGACACAAGCCATACTGACCACCAATTTCTTTTAGGTTGTGAATATTCTTCAAGATAATGTATTTTATGATGATTATCATGAAAATTATTGAATTTTACATATTAATTTACTGATCTATCTTTCTTGGGGTTTACATTTTAAATATTCCAACGTGCTATTTATTTTACAGTACAATCTCATTATTTACTAGGATTGATTGTGATTGTGTTTCTGATGATAAAATATTGTGATCCTTATATCAATAAAAAAATAAATTTCTTATAGTACTGTTGATAATGATATTTTATAATTATAGTACCATTTTTTCACTCTTTATTACATGAAAAATCATAACAAGTTTTCAATAAACATTGTATTTATTACTCTATACAGTTGGAAAAACATTTTCATCCAAAACTAGGGTTTCCAATAATGTTTAAAAAGTTATTTAAACATCATTAAAATGATTTATTAAAGTAATTTTTATCAATTTTTTACTTTTTATAAAATGTTTTTAATGCTATATACATGTTTTTTTTAAAAAAATATGTTGGGATTTTACTAAAAAGGTGAAAAGAATCACTATTTTAAAATGTAGGAAAAGAACATAATTTTATAACATCATGAACATTATTCTCTATAATTATTACTTTCTATGTTTTCATGTTTTTATTAAAAATAATATTTTTTAAAATTTTATTATTTTTAAAATAATTTGAGCAAAGAGGAATGGATATTTTCCTTAAGAAATTATTTAAATGATTTGTATAGCTTCAATAATATGCTTCAAAGGACATTTTCAAAGATAATTATTTCTAAAATATATTATGAATATGTATTTTTAAAAATATATGTGAACATAATAAATATTATCCTCAACAAATGTTCCATTTGAAATTCCAAAGTCATTCTCCTTCTAATATAACATTCATTTATGTTATTTATGATTTACTATGGAGTATATTTAATGATACAAACCTTATTTTTTTAGATTTTTAATTCTTATATTGATGATATTTTAATCAAACCCATTACGTTTTCATGGTTTATTCTATATTGAATTAATTAAATGCTTCTTAAACTTTTTTTCATTATATGGTTTATGATATGAAGATATAATATATGTTTTTTGAATTTTTTCACACACATGTATAGTTTTGATTATTTTATTGGTGAGACCGATATCTACCTCCAATGCATTGTAATGATTCATATCTCATGAGATAAAATTAGGAAATAAGTTGACGGGAATGATAAAGCATCACGAACAGGTTCAAACAACCATAATTTCCCTCATTCATCAAAACTAGAAATTATAATATTACATTTCATTCCCATAATCGGAGTCTCCAGCTTCCCACTCAAATTGAGACATTTATAAATTAAAGGACTTCAGGTAGTTTGTTTCAACATTTAGTGAAAACTTTTAAGATGATCTAGTAGACACGTTTCTAGGGGTATTAGAGTAGTCACTGTAGGGTCTTCTATTTGAAGGAACAGAGGATAAATCTTTTCCATCAGTCATTATTGTCTCACCACATAGGACAACATCCCTGAAAGAGATAAATCCACCACTTCCTGGACCAGTGAATCCAGCCTTTCCACCTTCATCATCAAAAACATTTCCCCATCTACAAGCAAAAGGGGATGAATACAAATGATTCTGGACTTCCTATTTATAAAAAATCATTTTTTTTGATCACAATTGTGTTTAGTGTCATCAAAAAAATTAGGAAAAGGATTCGGTGTTGAGGGTTCAATATTCTTTCCCTTAAGAGACACTTGAGATACCCAATTCTCTTAATTAAAAGCATTAGCAGCAATATGAATATGCACTTTAGGAGATTCAATGTCCTTATCAGCAGACTTGGAAAAATATGAGTCTTTATTAGTTACCTTTAATCGATAAAGGTTAGAGGGGTGACCTCTCATACCACACTCCTTAGAAGCAGTGTTCTTTTGGAACAACTCCAAAGAGTTCCCAAAAGTCATACATTCAGTGCAGTAGAGAGGCTTTTTCTCATATTCAACATCAATTATAAAATTATCCGAGGGAGTGGAGAGTGTTACCTTTTCAATAAGAGTGGAACTGAGATCAACTTCCGTGAACATCCTAGAAATGTTCCCGGATCTTAATACTTTAGTGTCCTTATCAAGCTAGATGGGGGACTGAATTTTCGTTCCAATGTCATGAAAATTCCTTGGAATCCAAAGGACTCAGTTGAGACAATGTAGATGAACCCAAACATGAAAAAAATAATTTTTGGGTTGTGAGAAATTAAAATACAAAGACCAATCATGTAGATGAATCCAACCAGGTTTTAGAAATAGAGAACCAAATCTCCAAGCATGGAGCTTCAAGTTATCTGATAGAAACAAGCAATGAAAAAAATACTCAACCATGTGAGATACATTTCCAACTAGCAAAACCCCATATCATCGAAATTCTACTGAACAAGTCCTCATGTTTCCAAGGCCACTCACATTTGGGTAAAACAATTTGAGAAATTAAAGAATGTTTTCCCATTTTCAATCTTTCAGCAAGCACACAGTGTTGGCCTCTACATGAGTAGATGCACCTTTACGAAGAATTGTCCCTTGATGAGATTCCTTAGAGGAAGGAAGTGAACGAGCCTTATTCTTTTTTTTGCCTTGAAATTGAATCCTTCATCACATCAACAAACGAGCGTGAACCAATTAGATGATTATTTACTAAGTATCCAGATTCACTAGAAGATTATGCCCTTGAGGTCTTTGTTTGTGTAATATATTGAATAATCAATTAAATATATTTAATATCAATATATGGAAATAATGTGTCAATATACAAGGAATTGGAGTATCGGATTAGTAAACCATAGGAAAATATTATAAAAAACACTAGATATATCCATAGGGATATTTCTATGGATATATTTTGAGATTTCTCAAAGAATAAGTGAAAGTAAGAGTCAATGTATAGGAAAATGACCTAGAATTTCGATAAAGGATAATGAAAGTGGTTTACATGAAATTACATCCCAAGTTTGATACTACAAGTTGATGCGGATTTGGAAAATAGGTACCTAGTGGTAATAAACATAAAATTGGGGCACTGAGCGGGACTCCATCATCACTTGATGTAAGAAAATATTATTTTATGCACACTTGGTTTGATACTCCTAGGTGATATTCTATAGAAATTTAAAATCTCAATAAAAATAATGAAGGATTTAAATATATTATGACCATGTATGACCAACATTAAAACAAATTTCGTAGATTTAAATGCATGGGTCTTGATTTAGAGATCATATAAGCTATTTTTTCTTGATAATGGATTTTCCACTATGATTAGTTTTTCTCACAAGGTTCTTTCTAGTTTTAGTCAATGGTGTGTACATGAATAAACTGGTTTAACATTGATTCTGATGGAAAATTTTCAGATAAGTAACCAAAAAGGGATAATTACAAGTGTGAATGATTTGGTGATTGTTGATAGTTAGTTATCATGAAACATGATTAACAATGGTAACCATAAAAAATCACAGACTCACTAAAAAAGACAAGGATAGAGGTCGATGACTTTTTCAGTAGTGTAGAATGTGGAGGAATGAAGATTCATTTATATTGTTCTGATAATGTTGGAAGAATAACTGATGTAATCTCTCATAGTGACGAGAAGGTGTTTTTGGTGTTGAATAGATTGAAATGAAGCATTTTACTATAATGAAAAAGTGAAATGTTTGGTTTACAAAATGGATGATAATAGTTTTTTCACTAAGGTAACATCAACATGTGAATGTTTAATTTGAGGAATGAAGGGTAACTATAAAAATAAATATCCTATGGGGAAAGATCATGAGGTGAATCGAAAAGATTGTACAAATAATGGTTATCTTACTAATGAAAAAGTGAAAACTAATGAAATAAGAAATAAAGAAGGTATTAAGTAATATTATGTAGAATAATGGTTATTAGATTATGGATTGGGTGGAAATTTTGAAGTGTTTATGTACTAAAATACAAGATTTATGATATAAAAATCATAATACATATATGTTTTTTTGATGAATTTTTGCATTAAGGATTTTGAATAATTTTCTAAATGGTGCTGGTGACCTGGAAAATTTATTTAATGTAATGGTAATATTATATGGAAAGAAATTGACAAAGTTAAGATAAAACATAAAATATTCCTAACATTTAGAAAATGGTTTTCATTTTGGATAAAGATATTATTTCAATTGATAATTTAGATTTTATTGTATTAATGTCATATGAACAGATAAATGATTTATAAACGATGTTTTCTATGTTATTATTGGCGGAGTTTTCAAAATTATTGGATCTATGAAATATGTTTAATGATATACGGTTTTATTAAAGCAATGAATATTAATTTATGTTATTGTTATGGTTTTATTGTTATTTTGGTCATTACCAATATTTATGAGAATATATGACCTATGGTATTCAATAATTTTTCTTCTCACCATTAAGAGACTCTTAATGATATTTCAATGATTAAATATTAAATTGATAATTTTATAACCTTTATTATACGTATTATATTTTGGAAGGGTCATATATTTGACCATTTACGGAATTATATGATTTTAATTATGGATGAGGATTTAGATATTAATCAATTATTTTACAATGTTAATATTTATGAGTAACTTTAAATAAGATTTTTTATAATAACTTGATAATGAGGAAATATCATATAAATCTATAATAGATCTTTTGATAAATTAAAACTGAATTTTAGTTCTCATAAACAAAATAATAATTTTTGGATATTCATTTATTCAATTAACCATTGAATTACTAAATGATCAATGAACATTATGAAATAATTTTTTACAAATAGAATCATATCATATAAAGTGTATTTCCATATATTTTTAGACAGTATAAGATTTCCTTATCTTGATGAAAATGATATTAATATTTTTTTACCTTAATATGTTTATTTTATTAAAACTGATAGTCCATTAAATCATCCCAAATTTATGATTTTGTATCCCTTAACATTCCCTTTATCATTCAATTTCTCGTGATCAATGATCTCTATCACTCTCTATAATTATTTATAGTTTTCGTCCATATAAATATCCTAAGTTTCCAAAAATGTTATCTTGTGAGGTATCCATATTATGAGTTACATTAGGTAAAATTTATTTTTCCAGCTATCCATTTTTATGGTAATTTTAACTCTTTATTTGTATGATGAGGGTTTTTATGAACGAATTTTCAAATGATAAACTATGATGAATGAGTTGAATTTTGAGAGAGAAATTCAATTTATGTGGGCTGAATTATATCATCCTAAGATTTTATAAAATATTTTTTTACAAATTATATATTTATAGAAATATTTCATTATTTGAAACACCATTTTTGTCTAGAGATATATGAATAAAGGAGTTGAATCGATAGCTTGAAAAATACACAACACAAAGATTTAGCGAACCATTAAATGATATTATTTTAAATATGGAAATTATATAATACTTGAAAAATATGTGGGTATGATTTTTATTATCAACTTTATTAATTATATAAAAAATTTACTACCGTATATTAATATATTTTAAAAAATTTAGTAAATAATCATTATATTTTTTGTAATGAAATTATATTTATCAAAAATATGTTTTCTTCAAAAAATGATGTTTATTTTACTTTATAATAAAATATTATAAAAATATTCAATAGGTTTTAGAATATATATTTGATAAAACAAAATTAATTTTTTTAATCTTCATTTTAAAATTATCTAATGGTTATATTTTTGGTTTATTTTGAAAAATATTGATTTTTCAGTGAATAGTGTAATATATAGATTTTTATAAATCAAGAATTTCATTCAAAAAAATGGTAATTTAAATTATCTATAATGTTTTAAAAAATGGTATTTATTATATATAAATATTTAATTCACTTTACTAATTTTTAATTAACTTTATATTGTATTTTGTTTAATATTATAACTTGAGGTTTAAAAAATGGTTTTCTTGAGAACGCTTTTATTCTGCATAATGTTTCTCTATTTTAATTTATTAAAATAATATCAAATGATAAATTTTTTTTAATGAAATGTATATAATATATATCAGTATATTTAAATTTATATTAATAAAATTATTATTATGAGACGCAGAGTTGATATAAAATCACCTTGTGCTTGAAAATACAAATTTTGAAAACCCTCTTTTTCACTATAACTGAAGGTTTTGAATCCAATATAAATTTTAAAAATTTTATAAAAACAAATACATTAAAATAAAATTAATTTTTTAAATAATCGTTTAAAATTTATTTTAGGGGAATTTATTTAGAATTTCTAAGAAGATTAATATTTTATGAAGGTAAAATGTACTTTTATTTGAAAAATACCTTTTCATTTAAATAAATTATAATGTAAAAATATACATTAATTTTCTGCCGCAAAATTAGTTCAATTATTTTTCAATCAATTAAAATTATTTAATTACAGTAATATTCCTCTTGAATTTGAAAAAATAGTAAACATTTGATCCTTTTCTCTTCGAAAACAGACTTTCTCCTCATGTTTTTGGGAATAACCCTAAATTAAATTTTCACACATTTATAAATTGAATTTGAAAAGGTGGATTCATATTTGGAATCATAATAGAATATTTTATCTAATAAGATAACTTATTAATTTAAAAAAACTATTAGTGAAAATATGAAATTATTATCACCATTGTTAATGTAAAAATGTGTTTTAAGGCGGGGGTTAAACTAATAAATAAGGGATTTATTTACTATAACACTTATAAAATTATTCTTTTATGGACATATATCTGTGTTATACTTAAAATTTTAGAATAAATGGTCATTTTTAATTTTTTTCTAATATGAATGATCATTTTATTTTGGAATCATGTGGGAAATTTCCAAATAGTTTCCAAGTGGGTTCTTTTCCACCACTTATAAAATGCCACCACTAACCTCCAATTATTAACTCTTTTCATGACATTTAATTCAACCAAATAATGTTAAAATACATCCCCAAAAACCATATCTACTTTATATATATGATTTTCATCCCAAAAGACTGACACTATGGTCCTAACTATGATATCCAAGGGAGTTGATTCTTTTTTAATGTAATTATATTTACGTTGGTCATTCTTTTTCCTTCTTCATTATAAATCATTATGTGTTTCATAAATATTATAATATATTAACTAAATTTTAAACTATATACTTATATATTATTATGTTAATTTAATCACATATAAACAATTCCACTTCGGTTTAATGGGTTACAAAATTATCATTCATGTGTACGGTGGACTACCGCACTGAAAACTATTGTCATTCATTTTTCAATTAACACCTCCCAATACTAGGTGTAATGATAGATTTATTATTTATATATGATATTATGATATTATTATTCATATATAATTATTTTCTCCAAATACATTCAAACTCTCTATTTTTTGGGGATATGATTATATCATTCGTGTGTATGGCAGACTACCGACTCAGGAAGTGATGTAATTAAATCACGCTTTACATGGAAGGTAATAAGGTTATGTTTAATGAAAATAAGTAATATATATGACAAAAAATGATTTTTTTTCTTATAATATATCATTTTAATTTTATCCTTTTCATATGAAAAGATAGTGGAAATTATATTCATTCAGACATATGGCTTATTGTCTCCATGAACGGTGCATTTCATTTTCAATCACAAAATTTTATGAATTATATATATATATATATAATTAATATATATGAGATATATTTATATATAATGGTTAAAGGTATGGAAACAATTAAATAATTCTCAATATAAGAAGAATTAAACTAATAATCAAAACATACATGAAAAACAAGATGGTTATTACCTGAATCATGTCTTTAAAAAGGAATCGTTTATAAAAGTGTAATAAAAGGACATAAAAATATCATATATGGTATGATATATATATATATAATTTATTTATTATATGAATAATAAACTATTATTTTTTAAACATGATTTTTTAATATGTACTAAGGAGGTCTAGACTTAAGATTTGGGATATATAGACTTTTTTATTTGTAGGATACACAAACCATATTCACCACATATTTATTTTATGTGGTTCATTAACATCCCATGAATTTATTTTCTGATTCTTATCACCATTATTATTTGGATTTACCTATCCATTTTAGGATCTTCCTTTCATGGGACTTATGATGTGATGGTAGCAAAGTAGTAGTGATTTTAAATTGTAATCTGATTGTTTATTTGGATTGTTTATGATTTTGCTTATTATGATAAAATCATATGATCCATCTCTCGAGAAACTCATAACTCTTATTATAATCTGTTAATTTATAATATTATTAAATAATAGTGACATTTTTATACTCATTGGTAATATTTATAATTGAAAATATTTTTTTATAAAAAATTGTCATTATTTCTCTCTTGAGTGAAAAAATCATTTTTTATCCAAATAATGATTTATATAAATATTTTCTTACATATTTTATACAAAATTCAATTTATTTATTAAAAATATTATTACCCATGATTTAATTTTTATATAATGTTTTAAAATAAATCATCATGTCGACTTCCAAAAAATACATGTTTGATATTAGTGTCGATTTGAAGGAATATTCCATTAACATGTAAGGAAATGAATAGAATTATCTTCCATAATGACCATCATTTTCCATGAAACATAAATTTTTATTTTTCAAATTTATTTTAAATAAAATATATTTTGAAACTTTTTTATGTTTTAAAAAGAGTTTTTTGAGAATTGAAAGGTTAATTCCCTCGTGAAATTTTTAAAATAATATTTAAATCATGCATTTATTGTTGTAAGGATATTTTCAATGAATAGGTTTTCGAAAATATTTTATAAATTTATAAAGATAATTTCAAAAAGAATATATTCTACTCATCAAAGATTCGGAGTAATATTTCAAAATCATTACCTATGTTAGATGAAATTCATTAATGGTACTTATGATTTACCTATGTTTATATAAAATGATAGAGTCCTTATTAACACTCTATATTGTTAATGTTTATGTTATTTAATTTTTATGAAATCCATTATATTTATGAGGTGTATCTAGTGGTTAATTGATGAAAATTTAATGAAACTCATTTTTTTATACGGGTTATGATGTTGTGATATGATGAAATTTTTATGAAATTTCGGCACACATGTGTATGGTTTTCATTATGAGATGGATGGGGAGTAAATCGCCCAAAATTCAACGGGTAAATATTTATATCTCATGAGATAAAAATTTTAATCATGTATATGGGATTGATCCACTATTGGAAATAGTCATGTCCTTATCCACTATGGGAAAAGGGTGTGTTCTGATCCAATGTGGGAAGCTGGTGTGTTGTAATACACTATAGTAAACATGTGTGTCCTAATACACTATTTTTATTGACTTGGTAGAAAACCATTACATTTTAAATGGGTTTTTATATTTAGTATGGTGCCACACATTTATTAAATGAGATTTAGGTTCATGATAGATTTATAAGGGTTCTCGCTCTATTAGGCCATGTTTACCTAAATGATATTGTTTTATACCATGACACTTGTTTGTGATATATGATTGTATGTGACCTTGTATGTTAGGTTCATGATCAAAAAAATTATTCTTATTTTATGTTTTCATTTGATTATAGATTTATATCTCTAATACTTAATCTTACTGAGCATTTGAGCTCATGCCTTCATATAATTTCATTCCATGGGTTATGAGGAATGGTTTTAAGTAGGGTATTTTTATAAAGTGTACTAAACTATAAGATCTTCACTGGATATTTTGAATATATTTCATAAAATTAGAAAGATGTTTACCTAGTCTCCAAATTCACTAATCTATTAAGTTCCTCAAGCATGTGTTTGAGTATTATATTGAATATTCATTAAAAATATGTAATATATATGTATTGAAATCCTAGGCCATTATTCCATGGTCCCATGAGGGAGAACAAGTCATGTACCCTGAGAGTATATAGGAATGGGTAGGTACCCAACCATGGCCAGGTAAATTTGAATGACCCGAAAAACAAAGTCACAACCATAAGCACACTAGTCGGCCTAATGTGGCTGAAACATGTGGATTGGTATTCTTAAATGTTGTGTACATAGACATGGATATTGATCTATATTAATAGGATAACACTACATGGAATCAGAGTGGGAACACATGCTGTGTAGACCCCATACAGGTTTTGTAACCCTAGGAGAATCTTCTTCCTCTTTAATATCCTTCATTTGGAATCATATTTTCGTTAGTAGTTGCCTATCATGAGTAGCTTTCCACATATAATGATATAATATCCTATGCAGTTTTATTTAGGATATCATGTGAGGTGTTCCAAGTGTGATTCTTATTTAAGAGATTCTCGATGATGGTGGAGATCATGTAGGATCACCATAGAGATTTCGGGGTTAGTAAATGATTGTTGAACCAATAGGCAGGTTCCCCATACCAGTTGAGAGATTTTTGGGCCACTATTCTCTTATCACACTAGGTCATGGGTTCCCTAGGATATCTGATTTTTAATCACATGTCAAACCATATATAGGGTTCCCCATATTCATTATAATTTTTTGGTTAGAACTCTTTTAACTACTAAAATGAATGGGTTTTATACCTTTGGAGTGGTAATGTGACCTCTCAGAGCTGCAGTGGTTATGGGTCCCCCATGAGTGTTTTGGCTCCCTTTGATGTAGAGAACAATTATAATGAGGGTACCTCTCTACACATACTCTAGGGAGGTCATGTATGATTATGGGATCTTTTGTTTATCTTTTGGAGTGGCAATCCAACTCATCAACTTTGGCTGGGTTGTATCATATAGATCCCATTTCTAGTTTTTTCTATGTTTATTATTTTTTATTATTATATATGTGTGTGTGTGTGTTGGTTTCTATTGGTTTTTTCATCCCTATAGCATTGGATTGAGTGGAATATTTTTTATCTCTCTATCATAATTTTTTCTATTTTAGGTCATCCAAATGGGTATTCATATACTATATACTTCATGAGCTTTTTGTACGCATGTTTTATCATATGTTTGTGATGAAGAGATATGTGGTGATTACATTGGATCAAAATGATACATGTGTGTATTGACTATATACAGTGGTTGGGCTTGGACATTTGGGGTCATGTTATCTCATCTTTCTCTATTTCCATTTATGGTTAAGTTAGGACATCATATATAGAAGATGATTATGTTCCCACTATACACATTGGTTTTATTTTATTATATAATGATATATAACTAAGTGTTTATAAAATTCATGGATTATCTGTAGATGTAACATAATTTATAATATATTGTTATTCTCTATTTCCTAGGGATGGTTGGTTGTGGTTGTATAGGTTCATTAGAAAAAAATCTTCCAATATTATTAATCCTTCTTAATGTTTTCACTGGAACAAATATTATTCTGTGTGGGCTTAGTTTTTTTCTGATGAATTCATCATTTGAAAGATATGTAGGACATAGTGGTTCAAGACATTATAGAGTTTCACTATATGTTATTTCTTCATGGAACTATGTTTAGAGTTTTCCCCTTTTTAGGATTTGATGGGAACTTATGGAAATAGTGTCGGACAATCTAGAGTTTAGCATTCATGAATCAGAAGGTAGTGTTGATGTGGCAGGTAAATTGTCCACTCACATGGATCCTCACAACCATCTTTCCAACTCATCACACTGAGACACTAGTTGCAAATAATAATGATACATGCATCATATATGATTGATTCCTTTTAATTTCATTTCAAATCCATATCCTAGTATATATATACTCATATATGTCTATAGTACATCATGATTACTTTTAGGATTTCACTATGATGGTAGCCATCTAGGTTACAGATTCATGATTCTGATGATGATTTGATTAGTGATGAGTCCTCATTTCAAGGTTCGCTGAATGATATGTTTCCTCCATGTGGGTAGATAGGGGAAGTACTAACTATCAAGGAGTAATAAATTTATAAATTTCAAGGTAATGATTTTTGTAGGATTTTTTTCACTACGTGATTTCCACAAGCAGATATCCTTGATGTTCCATGGAAAACTAGATCCCTGGTAATTAGTGGATTTTCATTAGTTGGTTGATAAAGTCATCATTCTAGTACCACCATCTATATATAATATGGTTTTACGCGTAAATAGTCTCTTCCATAGATTAGATGGGTGCTATTAGATGTTTTGTATACATACACATGATTAGACTATTCTCTAATGGTCAAAATTCCACCAGTTTTGTTGTGTGTTAGATGGGGTTCTGGTGACTAGGAGCATAATACCATTGGATCGTCGGGTGATATGAGTTGGTAGTGTTCATCATTTTACCGATTCTTCTATAGTAGGTAGCCAAAATTAGACATTGAGATCTCACCAGAGGCGGTATTCCCATTATCATAATCATACATGGGGTTCTTTTTATTAGAGACCACATATAGGATCTAGTAACACTAGATAAGGTATTTTTTAATCATTAAACAGGTGTGGTAACATTGAACATTATTTATAGTTAAATAACACTAAGAATGATAGAGAATTATAGGTGGATAATTGATATAACATTGTAGTAATGGAAGGTCTATGATCAGAGATCTCCCAGACATGGTCAGGATAGAACTCAAGGAGTTAGTAGTTGGAAATAGTAAGAGAAGATCAAATGGTATGAAAATTTGGTGCAGAAAGATATTAAAATCTCATATCATCACCACACCCATGTTTTCCATCTTAGGATTTAGGATATAGTGATTTAGTCCATGGGTAGTTTCGGTGCATGGAGGAATATAACCATGATTCACATGAGATGAACTGAGGTAAGATCTATGTTTATTAAACTCTTGGATTTAATGTCGTAGACACAAGTGTGAGTCATTACCTTATCTCACTATTCATGGTGTGATAGATTAAGCTTCTTGTCAAGACCATACCCCGTTAGACATGACTACAAGATCCTATAGGGATTGATTCATTGATATCTCTTGACATTTGATAGTGCATGCTATCACATTGTGGGGAGTGTTTCGTGACAAACCACTCGGTCATCATGATGAATACTTATGAAGTCATCTTTGGTATGAAATATTTGTCCATGGATTGATCCCATTTAGGTTTTCATCATAGGTAGAACAGATACCTTTCACTAAATACAACTAGGTCCTCTGTTGTGGTTCAGAGAGATTTCATGGCTGGGTGAGTGGGAATTGCATATAGAAAGCTCTATCATGTAACCCATCAGTTGGTGAGTTTATCCCTAGGAACAACGAGTTCTTCTACTTTATGGATTCCATTTGTAGTGGAGGACATTATGTATGACTACCCCGATGATGTTATTGTACTACCTCTGAGGTTGAATATGAACATCTACATCGACATGCACCCTACTACAATATCGAATAATTTTATGGAATATCATATGGAATCTATCATGATCCACGAGATGAGGGTGTAGTTGGAGGACCTTCAACAAAATATTATTATCAGACCCAATGTGTCTCCCTAGGATTATCTAGTTCGGTTCATGAAAAACGAGAATGGGTTCCGTCCAGTTTATATTGAATATCATTACGTAAACCATGGACTCATAAATATTAGGTACACATTTTTAATTATCGTTGACCTCTTTGATTAGTTGATAGTTGTGAGTATCGTCTCGAAGATAGATCTCACTTGTGGATACCCCAAATTAATTCTTTACCATGTTTATATTTTAAGGATAGAATTATTATATCACTATAGAAAATATGTTTTCATATTGATTCCTTTCAATGTGAAAAATTCCCACCAACCTTTTTTTCATTGATGAATGAGATCATTCAACCAAAAAATGACCAATTTGTGGTCATTTTCATTTTTTAAATACTCATCTACCACGTGTCAAAGGATTAGTATATAATTTACATGAAGATTGACCTAGACTTACTTTGGTAGAACTAGATTTAGGGTAAGATCTCAATGTGATTGTTCTATATCTACAAGGATTTCATCCATGTGGATGTCATTTCCGATCATGCATTAGCTATGGACCCAAGAAATATTATGTGGTGCTTTATTGGGAGCCATCAAGATTGCATTAGAGTTTCATAATTTTCATTTTTGTTGTTGTAATACTAGAGTTTCATGGTGTAATTTTATAATATTTCAACCCCTTTGACAATCCTAATAAGGAACAGTAATCTGTTATCCTAGAATAAGAAGTATCAGTGGCACTTTGATATGTTTTGCATAAGAAAGACTAGTGATCCTGTGTTGGGAATAATGGAGGAGTGAATAGAGTAAATAGTGCTTTTTAATGCGTCTGGAATAGGTTATATTTATGTGCTGATTCATAGGAAAGTAGTGAAATCATATTGTTCATGGATATTATGGACACTTCGGTCCACAAGGATGAATACCCTGAGAGGGGGGGTGAATAAGGGTATGACTAATTTAAAATTCAATCTAGTTCTTATCTTGTTTCACTGTTATGTAAAACACACTTCTCGCTGTTTCCCATTGCACAATATTAATAATAAGTAAAGCATGCAAAGGACACATCAAATTTTACATGGTTCACCCTCACTGGGCTACGTCCAAGGAGCACACACCGGCAATGTGCCGATGTACCAAATGCACAATAAGAACACTAATATTTATATGGTTTAGAATAGATCACTTTTATTTCCAGGATCACTTCCTTTATAATGTTTTGGGTCAGCTCACTACTTTCCCAAGGGTCACTCCCTATCTCTCTCTCTTTGAATCACTGCTGGTGGAGATGATCACCTTCTTACTCTTCCTTTGATCACTCCTCTGGAAAGTATCCACTCATAGATTATAGACCTGTAGGTCTCTTAATTATCACTAATGAATACATCCTATGTTGTATGTAGATGCTCTGTGGAAGCCTAACTTTCACCCGTAGATGAATCTCACTTTGCACCAAAGGTATCAGGCAATCTTCCAACTTCCACGTAGCCGTGAATCACTACCGTACATCAACCATACCTGGAACCCTTCCCCAAGACGGCATGCAAGTCTTGGAACACAAGTAATAACTGGCATGCAAGTCCACCTCAACAACTTGCAAGAAATAAGATTCTATAACTTCAAACATGCGTGACACACAACCTTTTACGCCCATACCAATATTGGCGCACAACCAACAACTTCCGCGCTTCTTCAAAACTGGCGCACATGTCCAAATAAACCACTTGCGCGACACAAGCTTCTGCTACTCCAAAAATGCGCGATGCAATTCCTTTCTCTCCCAAACCACCCTATGCGTGCAATTATCACCTGGAAAGGAACTTTTACTTGTGCGACCACACACCACTTGCATGACCTGCACACCTGCACGATGAGAGCTCTGATTTTTTTAAGTGTTTAACTCTTCAATGAATGTGGAGGGGTCTACCTCTATTTATAGGCATTTGGACACCCTGAGTGATGGTGCACTAGTCTCCCCCCGACGTTCGTGTTTCGGTGCGCAAGTCTCTATCTCGTAAGTCACTTGCGTGACCAACCATAAAACATGGGCGCCACTTATCCCTTTGTCATATTTTGATGTTATGATCTTGAAAAACATTAGGCGTGCAAGTTTAATCTCCTTCAAGTACACGGCACGCAAGTCCCCTTGCTGAAAACCACTTTTCTTCATTTGTTGATTTCCAGGCCCAATAATTTGGCAAACACTGGAAAATGGTGCCACCTTGTATCTGCTCTTGTTGTACCGCCTCCAGATCATCCATTCCTTTGTCGACGTTCTTGAATCAAACATGGATCGTTAACCACAACCCATGAACATGAAATGCCACCTTGAAATCCCCTATTTCAACAAATTTGTACATCATGGTTTTCTTTTTCAACAATCACAACACAAATGTCCACTTTTTCAACAAACACAATCACCTCAAAAGTTCTTCAATGACACCTTGAGGGATTTTTTCCCAACATGGACCCATGAGATGAACTACATGAATTATGACCAAGGTTTAGAAGGGTTAATATTTTATATAATAATTTGGATGTACTAGGATCTGGTAGAGCGATCTGTAATTTACTCCCACCATTCAAGTCTCAATAATATATTCTGGAAGATGGAAAATAACATGATACATAGGCATTGTTTCTAGTTTCCTTTACAATTATGAATTCAATATATTATATAATCATGGGAATGGAAAATTTGTGGCACATTTCCATAGTATGCATCACTATTATCATTTGTAAGAGGAGGAATCTATGTAGTTGTCTACTTTTCGTCTGACCTTGTTGGAGGAGGAGATAGAGATTATCTTCAATCAATGGAGTTTACTAAATTTAATCTTTGTTTTTTTGAGGTAGGCTCAGTAGGGGGACATCAACATAGAGGTTATCTATGAACAGATATCTTATGGAGATCAACCAATTGGATTTTCAAAATGGTGTTACATTCCATCATTTTCCATAGATGGATTGTGGATCTAGTCACGATTCGAGATGAGGTCTTGAGGGTGTGTGAAATAACTCGTTTTATTATACATCTCAATATTGGAGTTATGTATAGGGAGGTTGAGGGGTATTCATGTTGGGATAGTATGATGTGTATTATTTTTGAGGTCGTATTTTGGGGACTCACATGTTAGTATTTAAAGGCTATGAACTAGTTTATGGATGGTTTGACATAGCCTCTTGAGATCAGGGAATGAAAATGGGATGGAATATCCATTTACACTATGATAAGGGTTCTACAGAAAAAGTGAGGCCTTGAAGAAATCTATGTGATAGTATACTAACTTACGATGTTGACACACCTCAATTCCATCAGGGTGTGTAGCACGTTAGAGAGTTTGGGATAGTTTTAGGTGTTAGAGATCGACCTTCTCCATATGGTACCCAGAAATATTTTCGCTTATTAGGATGTATGGTATTTTTCATGGGTATATGGATGCTTACAGGAGACATTCAGGACAATTTTTTAGATTAATATGTCATTTCACTATTAGAGGGATAAGTGGAACTAGCACACTATACTAGAGTTAAAGGCTATGTTGAGAGATTTTGATTTAGGCTTTAGTCAGAAATTGGAGGATCACTTTCTATCAGTATATTTATCTTATAATAAAATATATCACTCTACAATAAACATGTCTTCATTCAAGGAAATCTACGGGAGACCCTAAAGGTAACATTTTCGGTTGAGTGAGATTTTTGAGACATCCCTTGTTGAGCTAGATATGGTTCATGAGAAGATGCACATAGTTCAAGTGATTTGTGATTGCGTGAGGATAACCAAGAGATTATAGAAATAATAGGTTGACTAATTCCATAGTCCCTTGGAGTTTGATTATATATACCATGTTTTCATGAGATTCTCCCCATGATGAGGATTTTGGAGGTTTGGTCAGGGAGGTAGGCTATACCAGAGGTTTGTTAGCTCATTCAAGATCCTATAGATATTTTCGAGGGTTTATTACTACATATCATTACCCAAATGTAAGAGAATGTGCATGATGTATTTTATGTGTCATTGATGATGAGATACATGCATGATCATATGCACATCATTTACTAGTGTGTGTTGGAAATCATGGATTCTTCCACTTTCGCTGAGTACTCGGTGGTGATCAATGATCAACTGGAGAGGATCCTCTAATGAATTAGTAGTCTAATGGTCTGTCTATTGTTCCATCATGGAGGCATTGTGGAGATCACCTTGGAGTAGGAAACCCATATGCATTCTCAACATACCCACCTTTTTCTTTAGCATATTATTTTTCGGTAGTTGAATCCATGAATGGTGTATTAATGTTGTGACCCTAAATTCTCCATATAAGACTAATAAATATATTAAAGAATATTTTTAGATCCATGAATAGATGCAATGCATTATTATGAGGCCCAATGAGATTGGAAATGATATTATAAAGATATTAACATTATTAATATCACACATGTCTAGTTATTGGGTAAAAATGGAATAAATCATGAAAAATAACTTTTATTAAAGAATTGAGATAATGTTTGATTCTAAGATGTAGGCTTAATATATGGTTGGTTATTTTAGGGAATCTATTTTATGATTAAATTGGTGTGTGAGTTTAACTAAAATAAATAAAACATTTATTTATTTCCTTTATTAAATAAACTATATAAAATCATCCATAAATATCTGATTATGATGATTCACCATCGACCAACTACATAACCCTTTTGATATCTGATAGGAGATTTGGATAATTCATCAATGGACAATTAGATCCAGATGATGAATGAAGATTGAATCATGTTGGACTGATAGGCGGTGGATGAATTATGTCTTCTACTTCATTATATAAAAAATTCATGACAAACGATCAATTCATAATTTAGGTAGGGCTCATCAATTTTTTTATTTTTTTTACTTTATTATTAAAGCATTATGCATGGATATTGTATCTAATTTTCATCTATGATTATTTTCCCTTTACATGATCTGGTTTAAATTAAATTATAATCACTTCATGATATGGAATTATTCTGACATTTGATATCCTTGATAGATAGTTGTTTGATGAGAATGTTGGTCCAATGATTTATTTTCATTTGTTCTTGTGTATTTTCCCTCTTCGTTTCATCGCATTCTTAATCTTTTATCTTCTGGGTTGTAGTTAGAAAATTTCGGGGTTGGATAGCAAGACCAAACCCAAGAATTCATCGGGTATCATGAACGACACATTGATCAATAGTTTGTACATATCTTAAGGAATAATAAGGGATAAGGTGGATACTCTATGGATATAAGAACCAGAGGGGTGATGGGATTGGGTGGGAGGCACATGGGAAGCATTGAAGGATTCATATGGATCCCCATGTTCTAATTCTCAGCCACCAAAGACCCAAAAATGATGGTCAGATGTTGTTCCCTCTGATATCAGGTCTACTAAATGCATTTCTTGAGGTGGTGATGAGAGATTGAGAATCCATGTGGTAGAGTATGGACTTTCTACCGACAATGTTACTAAATAGCATGTTGTGTGGATGAAAATATGATGTGTTCGTTAGATTCAATGGCATCATGGGTTTCAACCAATGTTAAGGATCACAAACCATGTAGAAGGGCCCAAATTCTATGTTAACCACCCTGGATCGCTGAGTCATATTCCTGCTACAAAAGGCTAGAACCCTATAGGAAATGACACATTGTGAACTCATGGATAACATGCGAATGTGCCAATACATGGGTATGTTTTTATGATGACCAAGTATATAGGAATGGATCGACGAACATGGGAATATCCTAAAAAACATCGGAATAACCAGGAGTACATGTTGAGGCCTTGGGTGTTTGGGATATTCTGTGTTGTATCAATACATGCTGTATATGTAGACATGGCCATCATTTCATTTCACAAGGTTATCACTTCTAGGAACATGAGTAGGACTACACACTGGGTAGACCCCATACACACCATGTGTCTCCATGAGAAACTTCTTCCTCTCATATATCCTTTATTTGGAGTTGGGTATTAGGACCCATGTAGCCTATCCTGATTATTTCTGCATCAATAACTTGTTTGTGGAATATATATTGGATTTTTAGAAATGATGTTAGATTTTCTAATTATGAATCATTTTTGTGATGATCAATGATTGGAGTGATCAGATAGGAATATCATAAATATTCCAAGTCCAGTACTCCCCTATGACACCAGGGTGTGGGTTCCCCATACTATGTTAGGGTTTGTACCCATCGGTCAAACTGGGGTGTAGGTTCCTCATGCTATCAGATAGATTTGGTGGCTAGAACACCTCTATGATTATAGGTTGTGGTTTAATCATATTATTTATACATATATATTTGTTACTCCCCTTAAATCTACAAGGTTATGTTTCTGTACCTAAGGAGTAGTACACCTCCAGCTTTGAGCTCCGGCAGCATGCAGGTGCTCCATGGGAGTTGTTGATCCCACTGATGTAGAGTATAGATGATAAGACTATGCAACTCCATACATTCTCTGGTGAGGTATCATTTAATGATAGTAAGTTCTGTTGGACTATAGGTATTGTCAGATCACTACCCAATTTTTATTGGGTTGTGAGATATAGATACCCTTCCAATCCCATGTAGGATTATATATGTCAATATATGTGTGTTAGTGTATGTTGGGTATTTTCCATCCTTATTTGGGTCAACCTGACTATTATTATATCTCTCTATCACTCCCATTAGGTTATAGGGCTTCTGAATGGAAATGTACATACTCACTTATGCATGGGTTTTTTAGAACATGTTTTATATTATGTAGATGACAAACTGGTCAGTGATGATTACGGTGTAGAATAGTGATAACTAGATGCTTTGATTGTGTATGGTGGTCTGGAATTGAGATCAAGAGTTCTGATCTATCTTCCATAATCATTTATATTTGTGGTTATGTTTACACTTTTTTCTATTTGAGCATTTATTTTTCCCTATTACACTATGGTTGTATTCCTTTGTACTCTGATGTATTCAAAAGAATTTATTACATGTGTGGTAGTGTATAGTTGTTCCAGCCATTAAAATATATTCCAATGAACTATTTCATTGGTATTTTTGGTTGTACGTGTATTATTTCAATAGGAAAATTAAAACAATTATAGTTATACATTCTCGATCCTTGGTTCAAACCCATGGTCTATTGGAGGTGGCCTTGGGGTTTTGTCAACTCCTTCATCTATAAGCAATGAGGTCCATGATGGTTCAAGTCATTACATGTAAATTATGATTCCAATTGTGAATTAATTTTTTAAAATTAAATATGTATTAACTATAAAATTTACTTTATATAAAAGTTCATAAAATGTCTCCGAAAATAATTCTTTTATAAATGTCCTTTTTATGAATCATAATTATTTTGTACCAAAATAATCTTTTTTGAATACCAATGAATTAATTTTATTTTGTAAAATAAAAAAGGTGACTTATTAAACTTTAAATACATATCAAAAAACAATACATACTTGTGAATTCATGAATAAAAAATAAGAATCAAAAATACTTTTTATTTGAATGTACAAATTTATTATATTTCCAAAATTTTAAACATAGATTTATAAGTTTAAATTTAAATGTCCAAATAATTTTTTATTATTTCTCAAATTTATTTTTTTATAGAAAATGTGGTTTCAAATGTATTAAATTCATTTTAGTACCATGAAAATATCCTAAAAAGAATTATTTTTAAAATCAATGTTTTTTACTATTCAACAACAAATCAACCATAGATAATTCCAAAATTTCACCCCAATATAATTTTTACATGATAAATTATGAAATTAATCTGAATTAAACAAATTCATATTCTAAAATATAATAATTATTCATTTAAAACAAATAATTAAATATTAAAAATTAGTGGGATGTTATAGAAGACATCTAAAAGATGTCAAAAGATTTAACCAATCTAAAATCGAGGCCATTAGAGTTCAATGATAGAAATAATTCATTATTAAATGTCTCAAATAGATGTGGGTTATGAGTTATTTTCATGAGAGAACACAATCTCTATAGATCATTAGGTTTATCCCAATACTGTACACGGTATTTTATACTCTGTTTCATAAAACATTACCGCTATCATTTTTCAAGGTGAAAATTGTATTTCCCATGAAATAGATAAGGATGTTTTTTAATGAACCAATTTATTTCTTCAACTAGGGTGAGATATATTTTTAGTATATTTTTACCTTCATAGATATCATATAAGATATTGAGGGCTAGTGGGTTAGGAGCCTTTTTTGTTGGGAGACAGGACTAATACATTTATTCTAGATGTAAGGGAACCTTTTGGAGATCTCATTTTATCACGAGACCCATATAAATTTTTTTATACTCACATATTATGTTGGATTTACTTATTGGATAAAAGTCCATGTTGGAGGATATGATTTATGGGACTCATATTTTGGTTGTCTAAACATTTTGAATAATTTAAATAATATTTAATAGATTTTTCACTCATCATTTTTCAATAAATTAGCAACATTAATGAATTAATATATCATATTTATAATTTTATGTTATTTTTATTCCATAACATGTGCGTTCATATGAAATTTTCATTTACTCAAAGTCATATTCTCATATAAGAAAACTAATGTTCTGGTTACATCTATAATAGGGTGTTTACCATCAGGGTTTGTTACTTTTCTTGACAATATAATCCCTCATGCAAGGAAAGTCACCAACATGATCCCACCAATTCAGTCCCAAAAAATTTATCCTCAATCCCTCTTCCAATTGATTAGGGGATAATAACTAGAACTGATTATTCATATCTCACCACATGGGTGGGATTGTCCTACAATACCTGATAATAAACACATCTCCAATAAATAAAAAAATTCAATATAACATCTAAATATATATAATAAATTTAATGTTATATAATATATAAATGACATATTAAGTATATATGCATCTCATTGGGAATGTAAAATAGAAAAAAATATCTAAAAAGTCTCATTACTACACAATACTAGGATCTTCATCTACACTACATGTAATCTTCAATCCCTCACCTGATGCACCAGTCACATCCACCATCAGATCCACCAGGTTCTACTATACATCACTATGTGTCACCGAGAATCACTATATATATTCTCTCAAAAGAAGAATTATCTTCATATCAACAAAGACAATCTTTATTTTGTGCCCCAATATACATCGGCATAACACATGTGGAGTAATTTTCTTATAGGAGTGAGTATAAACATACTATATAGGGTTAAACAAAAATATCAGTGGAAAACAAAATTATGAAATTAATCTAAATCCTGTCATCTGGTAGGTGATAAAGAGGATGATGAAGAGTAAATCTAGAACAAGAAATAATTTAGATGTTTCTAATATAAAAGTGTAACATAAAGAATGAAAAGGATGAATAATTTGGATATGGTATATTTGTAACAACCTATTTCCAAATAGAATAATTTTTTTATATTTATTTGTATTTTTATATAAATTAGGTTTTTTCATTATGGTCTGTAATTCTTAAATCAAATAATGTTATTAAACAAATTTATTATATGGCAATTTAATTAAATCATTAATACTAAAAATATAGAAATTTAATTTGAAAAAATATATGTTTTTGAATTCAGCGTGTCGAAATTATCCTTATAATAATTTTTGAGAATTTTTTGAAAAATATTATTTTTTAATGAATAATGAAAAATACAGCATTTCAGTTAAAAACAACTTTTTCAACTAATATATTTATATCATTAGGTTATAATTTTAATGGGTTTTAAAGGATAAATAAATCTATTTTTTATCATTTAATTCAATCTAGGTCATTGGAATAATTTATGTATTGAAATTGGATATAAAAGCTTTGTGAATTTCTGAACATTTTTACTTTGAGAAACCATTTTCTCAATCTTTCAATGTGATTTATATTTATATTAATTTTAAAAAAAAATTATGTTAATTAAATTGTGAAAAATTTACATAATATGTTATAATACGTATCAAATTATTGGTCAATTAACAACAACTTAATTTTTTATTAAATAGTATCTTTACGTTTTACCACGGTTAAGGGTAAATCGATTAATTAAGGGTAAAAAAAATTACAGTCACTATAATATTATCTTAACAATAGTACTATATTCCTTAGATGAATATTTTTCGACCAAATTCATCTATGTGTTGATTTTAGGAACACATTGAACCACTTGAATGATTTAATCAATTTATAGTAATTTATTCAAATAAAAGGCAATTTTACAAATTAAATAAGTTTTCAAATCATGGGTATAACTAAATTTACATATTTAATGAATATAAATAATTTTTTAACCTAATTTATTTATTCTCATTATTTTAATTTATTATTAATTTTTTAATATGAAATAATAAATGTAACACCCCAAGATTTCATAGTGTGTTATTTCTTCAAAATAATACAATAACATGCACTACCCGCAACACCGAGTACAAGAACACCATGACTTACCAAAAAAGCTGTTCAAAAGAGGTTATGAATAGTATTAATTAAATTTTAAACATTATATAATCCTTATAATTTTAGAATCAATATTATGAGTTTCTTAGACATAATGTAAGAAACAATTCATTTTCAGTATTGCACTTTTACCAACTATTAATAGTGAACCCTTTTTAAATAAAATATTTTAATCTTTCTGACTAAATGGGGACCACAAAATAAATTTAAAATGAAACATACCATGCTTCCATGGTACGCTTTACTTTGAATAATACAGTAGCGTGTGTTGTACGCAACATCGAGTTCTAACACACACCACATCCAATCAAACTAGCCGTTATGAATAGTAATACCTACTTTTTGAAATTATATATATTTTATATTTCAAAATGGACGTAATTTTTGGATTCGGAATATCGAATTTAGCCTAAGGGGAAATTTCGGTACTTTTCGGATAACTTTCATATTTTGATGAATAGTGAAAATTACTAAATTTTAATTAAAAACAACTTTTTTAATCAAAATAATTAATAGTGATAAATTATGCATTTGAGTGGTTTTAAAGTATATTTAGAATATATTTTTACCATTTAATATAATTTTGTTCATTGGACATAATTTTACAATTAAACCGAACATAAACAAGAGTCAATCTTTTTATAGTTATTATCTTTTAAAAAACACACTTTTTGTTTTGACAGCGGGAAGTAAATTTAAATTAATTTCTGCCACTTATGTGTTTTGAATTTAGAAAAATGGATTCCATATTAGGAATCAGGATATTCAAATTTTTTAAATAGGTAACTTTTATTTTTAGACATTTTGAATAATTACTGCGGTAAATATTTTATTTACCATGGTTGAGGGTAAATCCGGTAAATAAGGGTTAAAAAAATAATATTATAATAATACTAAATTACCCTAAAACGTGTCCTAGCCTTATTGGTTGATACATGTTCGACCATAGGCATCTTTGGGTCGATTTTGGGACCCCATGGTTCCCCTTGTAGGTGAATGGGACACTTTATTTTAATTAAGTTAAAATGAATACAAAAATGACACAAGCATATATCTTTTAGAAAAACAATATTTACATAGAGTTATATATGTTGTATTTTAGATTATAAATATTCATTAGAACGGTAAAACGATTTCATACATAATGATATTTTATTTATAATTTTTAGACATTAAATAATGTAATTTATTTATGACCCAATGATGCTGAATTAATTACTATAATAGTGAAAAAATAAAATAATTGATATTATAAATACCCAAATAAATATAATATGAAACTTTTAATGAATTAAAATAATTTTCTAGGATAATATGATATATTAGGATTTATTTAATTTACTTTTTTATAAGTAATCAATCAGTTATGAGTTTCACAAAAATCAACTATTGAATAGTGTCAAAATTGACATAAAAGAGTTCTTAAAACAAATATTATATTATTAATTGATATTAAATTCCTAAAAATATACGTTTCTTCCAAGATACTTATATAATGATAGTTTCATCATTAATGGACCACTAGGGGGGTCACTTGTATGTATATAGTATGTTTATTAACTATATTATATAAAAATACAAAGAGACATTGTAAAAGTGAAACTAATTAACTTAGAGTTAATACTTAAAGATAAGGTTAATATAAGTACCCAAACCAGTCTAAATTCTATTGGTTGAGTTTTTTTCGACCCCTACCCACCTTAAAATTTAAATAATCAACATTGGAGCCATTAGAAACCGAATATGAATTTATTATAAACTAATATTTCTAGCTTTTCCAAAGGTACCCCTCACCCCTCTAATAAAAGGGCACTCCTCCTTCTCATTTATTCACTCCTTAAAAACCTTTTGGTTCGGCAAAACTCTGCCCATATACTCTCCCAAATTCCCCCAATACAACCTAGAGGCCTTATTTTGATCAGAATGCCAACCTAAGGAGCCCTTTTGACCGAATTAAAAGGAAGAACACGAAGAAGAGGTAATGATTTCACCACCCTTTTCCAAGTTCCTTTCTTCTTCCACTTCTTCTTCCTTTTTTATTACAATTATAAAATAATAACTCCAGTATCATATATATACTGTGATGTTATGATAAATATGGTACAACCATATTCAGTATTCTATCCACCCTTTGAATAACATGTCACCATACGTGTGTACGTATGGCTTACCGTCTCCACGTCGTGGTGTAATTGTTATTCAATATATTATTATTTGGATGGGTATAATAATGATATGTAACTCATGTAAATAATAAATATAACATGTTAATGATTCTTTATATATGATATAACAACCATTTATCTATTATTTCCAAAGAATGATATTGTCGCTCGTGCGTACGTACGGACTACCGTCTCCACGAACGCGATGAGATTCATTCTCCATCGTATCCATTCAAGTATAATTATCATTTGATGATTTAAAAATGATGTTTAAGGACATGATATCATTCTGGATATGAATAATATACAACCTATCCATTACAAACATGGCTTACGTAACAAAACATATAAAAGAAAACACGTAAGTTAACACCCGAAACAACGATAATACTATGATATTATTATCAAATCAATATTAAAAGATCATATATGATATCATATTAATGTATATGATTCTTTTATAATTTAATAACAATTATTTCACCATTATATAGGAGGTTAACCTACCCCAACCAAGGAAAAGTACAAGGTATGGGGTTTTCATCTCACTCCATATTCCCCTGAGATTCATGCCATATTGCCACCATTACCTTTTGTGTGGTGTATGTACTGCCCATAATTATATTCTTTGTGTAATACACTCTAATTTATGTGTATTTACATATTCATTGTATGATACCTCTTTCATGGGTTGTATGTTTCATAAGTTACCAAATTGTTAAGGGTTATTTCGCAATCTCTTCATTATCTGAGGTTGTTTATACGTAATAATCTACTAGGATCTCTTTATCATCCACATCCATGTTTCTTAAAAATGAATTTCAAAACATTTTTACTATTTACTAGAATATGGTTTAAATTCATTTATACCCTTGTTTGACTTTTTATAAGAGGTTTATAAAGGAATCTTTCCTTCGTTTTCCAAACAAGGTTCTTTTTAAACTTTTCAACAAAATTAAGGTAAGAATGTTTTTTTAACTTATACGGCGGGTGCGGCTATTTTCCGCCGTTATAAAATCGTTGAAGCATCCCTTACAAGATAATAAGAATATTTTCAAAAAAAATGTTTTATTTCATAAATATAAGACTCTTAAATGATTTCAAAATAGAAAGAGATATTTTTCTAAAATAGTCTTTATTTCATCTATGTCAACATCCTTTGATGGATTTTAAGCTTATTTGAAGTTCATTTATTATGATACAAAACATCCATATTTTATTGAAGGTTTTGTGATATTTTTGACTGTGGATAAGTTATTCTTATGTCTCTCATGGTTTTTGTTTAGAGTATTGACATTTCATAAGTTATTTGTAATCCGAATGTTTATGTTATATTTCAACCTTTCATTCAGATGAATGTGTTATACAAATATGTTCCGGGTTGGGGACCGATAAAAGTAAGCCCTCCGGTTTGGTCTTCGGTTATTAGAGAAACTACGGTTTGGTCTCCAGTTATTAGAGGAACTCTGGGTTGGTGTCTGATTATTAGAGGCACTCCGGGTTGGTGTCCGGTTATTAGAGGCACTCCGGGTTGGGTTCCGGTTACAGTTAGCCCCTAGGTCTTGGGACGAGGCTTTGACAAAGAAATTAAAGTTCAGCATTATGCATTCCAACATAATGAAAGTGGTCATTGATATTGCATGTGATTATTAGATTAGTAGAATATCCATGTGAATAAGTAAATGTCATTATTTAATTTTACTTTTGCCATACTATGTTGAAGTTCAAGTTTAAAAGGCTTTTGTTTTAGTAATGCATTGCCTTAAATGTTTATGCATATTTTTTAATGTTCCGCTATATTGTTATCCTTACTAGGCATTTGAGCTCACCCATTTTCTATGTTTTATCTTTCCCAGGATGTGAAGAAGTAAGTTATGAATGACCTACAGGGATATTATGAGGGGATAATAGTGTGGACTATGGAGACATTATGTTGTTGTAGTAGTTTTTCACCTTATGATGTAATGTAAAACGTATGAATATATCTAGTGATTCCAAGGCTACTAAACCAATCGGTCGTTCGAGATTTGATCTTTCTTGTGATCATGCAAATGTTATGTAATAATGCACCGACTCTGGGTAACTAGGGTCGGGGCATTACAATAAACATTAAAGCATGTGAAATGCTGATACAGTGCTCGTCCAAGCATAAGAAAATTAATAAAATGGTTTTATTAAAATTATAAAAATTATTAAATGAACACATTTTTTAGAATAAACATTTTATAAATTCAAAATCATAACATTATCATGTTTTGATTCAAATTTGGGACATTTTGGACCCACAATATTCACTTTAATCCCATTATAATCTTGTTTTACAAGTAAATCATGTGGTTCACAATAAAAATATTAGTTTGTATAATATTTTAATATTGTATTTTAGAAGTTTTTATTAAAATAATTTTAATTTTAAATATAATAAAATTATCATTTTTATAGAATTTTATTTTTAATTTTTAGGGACTAAATATTTTCCTTAATTGAATGAAAAATTATGATGCATTAATTATTTGATTAAAGAATAAGTCAATTTAACAACATTATAAATAATAAAATAAATATAATTAGATAGTTTTAAGCTAATTCAATAATTCCATATATTAACATGATATGTATAATATATAATAAAAAATTTATTTGGATTTAAAACCTCGTTTTTATGTTTTTAAAGTAAAAAATTTGGGAATTGATTTTAATTTTATAAAATCATTTTTCATGAATATAATATTTATTGAAAATGCATTTAAATAAACAATTAGTGAAAAATGTAAAAAAAGAATGGATTTGGTCTAAATTTTTTATATCATATTCTTTTTCTCCCATTTTTTATTCTTTATCCTAATATTAATCTTAATATAACTTAATATTTTTTTTGTAATTTCTCAATTACCCCTCACATCAATTATAAAATGAGGCTTATTAATTCACAAATTTTCATCCCTGTGAGCATTTTTTTTAACAATACTCTACCAATATCTCTTATCCTCATCCAATTCCACATTCAAGATCTTCTGGTCACACAAAAATACCACTTCTAAGAGACATGAGGAGGTTATCAAGGAGAAATTTTCAAGCAATAAGATTCTTCTTCACTTATAAATAACTTTTCACTGATCCCATATATATATATCCTCTTATTCACTGATTCATGAAAACTATATTATAATATAGATACTATAATTTTTCTGTGTTTAGGGTATATTCATCATAAAATCTCTCATCTTTCTCTTTTTATTCTAAAAATGAGAATACCGTCTATGATTTGTCGATTTACCACCATCATGGATGATACACCTTCATTTTCCATTATCGCCTTCAAGATTGGTCATACAAATTTTATTATAGTTAAATAATAATGTACCATTCACATTATATGTTATATAATGTTATGGATCCAATATATGAACATGATAATAATTGACATGTTATATGTTCGTGATAATCATAAAAACAAATGAAATAAATTAAATCATTCTAATTAATGGTTTATCTAATGAATCATCCTAATAACAGAGAAAAATGATATATGGTATCATTCATTGTTTTGGAAACATTTTAATACCACTTATGTCCAATTATATAGTTTTATTTCAATTTTACAAGAAAAATCCCAAACGAACCGACGAAGGAAACCATGAAAACAAAAGACCAAAACAATGATAATATCAATGTTTTATTAATATATAGATGTTTTTTTTGTTATAATATGGTTATATAAGGTAGTATAAACATTAGTATAATTATTTAATAAATTAAAAACATTCTTTAAACAATTATAAAGGATGTTTTAACATGGATGAAGTAATACAAACCCAAGGTAATGGAACTCTTAACCCGATTTCCATTCTTTATGTTCAATTTCTACGTCATTTGATTTTTTCATTTTAAGATTATTTATGAAATATCATCTGATTATATTATGTTTCATTATGTGTAATGGTAGTTAATACACACATTCCTTCCATTTGATTAATTCTTTGTTCAATGATATGATATATATAAGGGAATTTTCCTTAATAACCTATTTTAAATTCTGTTTTTACAAAATTCAGAAGGAATGTTTTAATGAAATAATTCATGTTTAATAAATATATAAGGGTCATTAGTCATTTATTATGATGAATAGTGGGGCCTATATCTCCCTTCAATTCATTGGTTATGTTTATGTTAGAGTTCGGCTGTAATGTTTACTCTAATGGTAACTACAATGGTTACACAATATGATAGTTGTGAGGGAAACATCATAAGGTCATTGTGATGGTTATAAATAATATTATAGATTAGAGGATTACAATATTAATTATGTTATAACCCATGTATCTTAAATTTTTTATTTATGTTTTTAATGTTTTATGGGAATCTTTTGTTTTCATAAAAGTATGTAATAATTTATTGGTTCGTAGTATGACTTTGTGAAAGTGATTTCATAAGTTTATAAGTAATGATGTACTAATACTTTCATTATCTATTATGTACCTTACTAATAATTTTTTTCTCATGAAAAGTTTTAAAATGTTTTTCTCAAGGTATACAGATAGGTAAGTTGAAGAAGGAAGTGAATTTTGATGTTATAAATAATTTCATAAAAAAGAATCCATGTTTTATTTTAAAATGTTTTATTTTAGAAAAAAATTATATTATTTAGTAGTACCCACTTTCTATGCTTCTAGGTTGATTTGTATGAATTATTTCATAATTATCTAAAACAATATCATGAAAATATCCATAATGTGTAAGAATGTGTGTTCTTGACTAAAACTCAAGGTTATGAAATGGTTTTAGGATGAGTCCGTATAATATTACATGGATTTTCAAGGATGTGAAAAAAGTTTATATCCTCGCAACTCTAGTTCTTTAAAGTAATATCACCTGAGAAGATAAGAGTTGTAAGATCAATGATGAGTATGTGGATACTAATGTATATAGCCTACTATATACCAAAACTCAAAAGTATCAATATTGGGGTTGAGGTGTCACATGTACAAAGAAGCCTACACTTATTATTAATTATAACTACTACAGTAATACTAAAATCAATAGTGGAGACCCTAAACTATATTGAATCATGACTACTATTCACGTCATTATCATTCCCTCTAGACCTTTAATATCGTTACACAAATAAAACATCAAAACGTTCTAAATCAATAGTTTTTGTATCCTATTTGATACTATAGTTGAGGATCCTATAATGAATTTGATTTTCATAGTATTATTTTAAAATATTAAATGGATTAATTTTCAGACTAGGTGTTGAGATGGAAAGCGATTCAGAGCCCCGATGTACCAAAATAATGTTTGAAAATATTAAAATATTATCTATCATGAACACATAATTTTCCTACTAAAAAGTGAATTACCTCCTAAAAGAATTCTTGATCCATAATTTGATGCATTGTTGATTTCTTAACAATGGTTTTACCCTATGCGTCTCTTAACATTGGTTGGTATGGGTCAAAAGTGGAAATTTGTCATGGGGGCATAAATAAAATAAAATAAATGAAGATATTTTATTTTATTTTTCTGACATAGTGATACAAAATATTACTCTACATATTTATTCCAATCTCAATGATCCAATGTTATCTTCATATCCCTTGAATCCTCTAGAGACATTGGAGAGAGTGGTCTGGAGAATTTTCCCGAGCAGGCATTGATGAGATCTGGGATCAATGATCAGTGTGCACCAAACATGACATAACCCACCAATGACAATGATGTAGTGACCGTTCTTTATTAGAGATTGATCCTGATCAAGATATGATTCTTTATTTTGATTCATTTCGCCATTGATGATTCCTATGATAAATGCATACTAATCTACAAAAAAAATAGATTCGAAGATTGATTGTAATTGTCATATGGGATTATTTTACGGGTTTCTAAGGATGATTAAATCTTTTTTTATTAGAACTATTGATTGATTCATTTTTTGTTCTAATTTTGATGAAAAAATATATCCATGAACAAAAATTGGGGATCATCCCACTCAATGTTTTGTTCTTTTCTCCCCAGATTCTGGCATTCTTCGTTACATGTTCTTCATTCATCCCTGTATTTAGAACGTTTGTGAAAAATTGATCATTGTTCCATTGAATCTTGGATGAACAATTTGAAACCATAGATCTGGAATAGGTACCACTCAACGAAGGTGTGATAGTGGGTGTGGCGGTGGATCAAGATACGGTTGGGGTCATATCTAAGTTCATTGGAAATAATAAAGAATGCCTAAGATAGTTTTTTCTAAGCCGATTGAGGGCTCGAATCACATAAATTCTATGTTAGAGGGGAAAATGTGCTCGGATATGTACTTTTTAGGAAAAACAAGCACCTGAATAGAATCTGGGGGGTCAACGACATGAATGGGATGAATAATTCGTGTTTCTGGATAACTCGATAGAAACTACATGTAATACCTTACTATAAGGCTTCTAGTCCCCCTTTTACGAACTCAGTGTGTAAGTGAATATTACACGAACATGTGGTAGTGTACACGAGTTTGAAACACTATGTATACTCCCCCACACAACTTGTCTTGTACTAGGTACGTGAGATACCCTTTGTACTGGTACATAGAAAGTGATACATGGGTTTATGTTTTGTACTGACACATGGTCGACATACATGGGTAGACCTTGAAAGCAAGGAAATGGAATGTCGCCCTTACCACATGCCTTTTACCCATTTTCTATATGTAAGGGTTTGTAATGACTTAGGTTACTATAGAAAGGATTTACCTCAGATCAAAGGACACATCATTTGACCATAATATACATCGTGTACCCATTCCTCAATGTCTTGAGCTTCTTTTCCAACTTATCATGGATTAGATTTCTTATGGTTTGTTTCTGTATTGTTTCAATGAATGTTGTTATGAATCGTTTCCAACTCCACGAACTATGATCCGTTCAGCCGGACTTCCAATATAGATTTTTTGTATTCCCAAAGAGGCCCTGAGTTGGATACTCTTTTTATATTCTTGACCTCTATTGATTTATTTGTATCGGTGTGGCCAACACTAGGCAGGAACTGATCCTTTAAATAATGGGTTAATCCAAATTGAGTGGTTGGTATCGCCCCATGTCCCTGGATGTGATCCTCATCAATTGTATTGTATTTCTTAACAGATCAGTGAATCCTTCCCATTGAGAGGCCCGACTAGTAGTTTCTCTTAGTCAAATTTAATCCATGCTATCAAACTCAAGAATTTTTTTCTCTTAGATTAGTGCATTTTAGAATCATCATGCTTAATTTATAATGATGTTATACAGTGATTCTGACTGACATCTAGACTATTTTTCTGGGATTGAGAATATCTAGATATTCTTGTTATATGTGTTTTTGACATATACCTATGTAGAGATGTCTGTAATTTCAATTGTTATATTGAATTGTGGTTTTGGTGTTTCCTATTGAGTATTGTTATACTCACCCATGTACGGCCTTCATCTTCACATTTTGTGTCTTTTGTAGACAATAAACATCTGATAGACTTTTTGGTGGAACAAGGATAGATGGTGATTTGTGAGACCGGACAGGTTGTGGTGTGTTCCTACGGAAACATATAGAAATCCCAATAACTTTTTCTTACAGGTTGGATTTGTGTTTATAAACACCTTGTGATGGGATTTTATTTTCCACTAGATACTTAATTTACTTCCAATCATACTCTGGTTGTGGGATATATATGTATGCATGAATTATTTACTTAGTGGTTTTTTTATTTCATTATTTTCTGGTCTTGGAGATGTGTGTGTGCATACATGTACATAGGCAATGTCTCCCATTTTAGTGATATTATTACTCACTGATAGTCACCAGACACTGGCCTATTGGATGATGGATTGGGGAGTCAATGCATGGGCCCATAGGGATGGGTCGTGACAAAGCGCTATCATAGTAGTCGTTTCTACTTTACTACTGAGAGTCTATGAGATTGGTTTTGGGAAACTATGTTATGTGTTTTGAGTTTGGCATTTAGGAAAGGGACTCTAGTGTTGGTGTGGCGGCCAAAATATCCATACACTAGGACTCTGGTCACCAACTTTTCAACTTGTTACATGAGAACACTAGTTTCAAGGAAATAATGGTACATTTATCATATAGGAATGGGTTGTGGTTCCTTGTCATTCTTGAGTCGGCTCTCTAGTACATCATGATTACATACAATATTCCCCTATGACTTATACCAGCTATGATTCAATAGCTTGATCTTGGGGATCACCCCTCAGTGAAGAGGCTTCGTTACTAGGACCAGTTCCATAGATGTTTCCTCTAATTGGTGAACTGAAAATAACACCACCAATATAGTTTCATGAGGTACCCATAGTACAAGAAGATGAGGAGAGAAGGATAAGAACACATCATGATATTCAGTGACAAAAATCCTTAGGTTCCAAGGTAAAACTAAACCACATGCGGTTGAGGACTATCTTGTTCCAGTGACCCGAGTTTTCCATCTCATTAGGACACCATTATATCATATGGTCTTCTTTATAGTGAGCCTTTTTCACAACTCAGCGTGATGGTGGTGGAACTTGGTTACCCAGAATCCGAATGAGGTTACACTTTCATGGTTAGATTTTGAGTGCATCATCGGAGAGGTGTTATCCCCTGTTATTCTAATAGCATTGTGTATCTAAGAGTTTCTTCAGCTCTATCAGGGTATCATGACAGTGGATGATTATTCATCTCGGTTTATCATCCTTTCAATGTAATCAATGGGTAAGGTTCAAGATCAGTATGTCATGTATCAAACCTTCAAAAAGGGTTTGTGTAGAGACATATGAGGTAGTGATATTCCTATGATCATTTATTCATATGATAGTGTTCTAGAGTAGTCTTTCGTGTTTTCAGGCATATTGGTTATGCAGGTACAACCAGTGATATCCAACAATTGGAAATCCTGAGTAGAGACCTCGGAAATAGGGAGATGATGTCAGTCTTACAGTCATAGATTTCGGAGAAATTTCAAGAGTAGGTCCCATGATAGTGGATCTATAGTTCTCAGCACATAGGGTAGGTATTATTAACCTACAGGGTGGTGGTTCTATTAACGCGATGGTAGGGGACATCTCACTCTATATTTTTGGACCCACCATACTACAAATAGGAAGACTATAGATGGACTACCACAGTAGAGACAATGAAAAGCGCGTGAAGATCTGTAGGGATGTAGATGTGGAAGAGGAGTTGGGAGGGTACCAGGAGGTGTTCTACATTTTGACATGTCACCACCACCACCACCAAGTGGTTCACGCCATGATCAGGGTGCTAGAGGCTATGGGCAGGGATAACTGCATGTGGTAGAGGATTATGACCCAAGAGCTTAAGGAATGTTTCAAGGCATGTTTTATATCTTTTTTACATTATCAATCGTACTGATAGACATAAGTTCAAGTCATTCCTTTCTCACCACATACATTGTATGAGACATAGATATTCCAGTTGTACCATTGATTTGATGCTTACACATGGAGAAACCTAATAGAGAAGACTTAGTAATCACACACTTGTGTCGATGTTGTGACATGACCCTTGTAGGTAAGAGATTAGATTGTAACCTCTTGTTGGATGTGTGGAGGTATTACAACAACATTCTTGGTATGGATTGATTATATACATTTCATGCCCATATTGACTATTTTTTTGAAGGGTGCGGTGTGTCCATAGTTATAAAATGATGTTTACCATTTCCAAATAAATGGAAACCCATGAAAAAATGGTGGAGCTGATTACTCATTTGTTAGTTAACCCGAACATTGGTGGAGGGGATTTTATAAGCATCCAGTTTTCTATAGTGGTGGGGGAGTATGAGTACATCCTTCTTGAAGATGTAATAGGTTTACCTCACCACCAAGTGATAGATTTATTTATTGATTTATACCATGGTATGACATTGATATCTGAACTATCATATCGTATGTCTCACATAGGGCTTTGTGAGGTGATGGTACAGTTGGTGGACTTGCAAATGAATGGATTCATGGGACCCAATATATCACTTTAGGATACCCACATTTTTTTTTCCAAAAATGTAGATGGGAGCTTGAGGTTATGTGTATACTACTTGTACATGAACCAGGTGACCATTTAGGATTGACGAAATCTTTGATCATTTTATAGGGGCATACTGTTTTTCAATGTTTATCCTCGGATTAGGATATCACCAATTGTGAGTATTTCCTGAGGATATTTTGAAGTCAACATTCTGATATCATTATATTCCCTATGAGTAATTAGTGATGCCCTTTCTCATGATGAATTCCCCGGTAGTGTTCATCAGACTCATGAACTGGATCATTCAGTCTTACCCAGATGGGTTTGGGTAGTGTTAGTTGATGATATCCATGTGTACTCAGCATCTGAGGAGGATTATGCAAGACACTTAACGATAGTTTTGGACATAATTTTATAGCATCATCTTTACAAAATACTCTAAATGATCCGGTTCTTGATTTAGGTTTTCCACATTCTAGGATGCATTATCTGAGAAAATGGAGTGACATTGGGCCCCATAGTGGTAGAGGCAGTGTTAGCATAGGAGACACTTAAGAGTGTGACTAAGGTATGACGATTCCTCAAGATGGAAGGGTAATTTTTGATATTTTATACCTTATTTCTCTTGGATATCAGCACCCATTATAGCTTTGACTCGAGTGGGACATATATTTGTGTGGAAATATAAGTGAACTAGGATTTCCATCCTTTGAGGCAGAGTTTGATGAGTTCTATAATCATGATATTACTATAGGAGGGTTTCAAGTCTGTGGTGTTATGCGATGCATTAGGAATCAGTCATTTTTGAGTTCTGATTCAGAGGAAAGTGGTGAATGCACATGGTTCATGCCAATTGATACCACATGAGAAAAACTACATGGCCCATGATCTTGAGAGACTGTTGGTAGTCTTCAAATTGAATATGCGGCTATACTACATGATATAAAAGGAGTTTATTTTCAACTCCAATCATATGATTATTAAGTATAAATTATCTCATAAGGATATCAACATTATACATAGGAAATGTAAATATTTCCTACAGTATTATGACTTTAGGATTTTCTATTCACATGGGAAGGGGAACATGGGGGTAGATTCTCTCTATAGGAGATCTAGTTCGTAGTTATTGGATGAGGAATCAGAGCAGTTGGAATTGTTTTATTTATCCATTATATATTGAGATAGAGGAACTAACCTCCAGTCGATGGTTTTCACATTTCCACTCATACAGTGGGTCTTGGAGGAATATCTTGGCTTTACTGATGATGAGACCCTTCATTCTCAGATGTCTACATGGCTTGCTTCTGGTGGATATTCAAAATGCAGGGAGCATATTGTTATCTTTTCAGAATGCACAGCAGTATGAGTAAATTTTCGGTTTTAGGTTTAAGGAATTTTTATAAATCCTCATTGGTGGAATGTACAGGGGTGGAAAAGATGTACCAGGACATTCAAGATTTGTTTTGGTGTCCAAGGATTAAAAAGGAAGTTGTAGAGTTTTATCTTGATGCCTTAATTGTCAGAAAATGAATGTTGGGAATCAAGTTATAACTGGTTTGTCTCAAACGATTGAGGTTATACAATGTAATTGGGATGGTATATCTATATTATTCATTATGGTATTACCCCATATTTCTAGTGGATGTCATACCATCTCGGTCATCATTGACTAACTCGACAAGTTAGACTATTTCCATGGTAATTGTGAATATAGTTAATTAGATCTCTTGAGACACCTCAATGTGAAGATTATAGTTCGACTCCATGGAGATTCATCGATGATTATTTCATATCATGATACTCATTTTATATCCTAGTTATGGAATGGATTTAAAGAGTTTTTTGGGACCTAGTTGTGTTTGATCACAGTGTTTCACCCACAAATGGACGGCCGAACAGAGTGGAACATTCATGTTTGGGAGGAAATGCAACATGATTCCATGTTAGAATTTTTCCGTACATGATAGGATCACCTAACATTAATGGAATTTGCGTTCAACAATAGCTAGAAATCCCCCATCGTTGTCATACTTTTCATGGTGTTTTATGGACCACCCTGCTGGTCACCACTTTGTTGGAATAACCCAGGAGAGTCATCACTCATGGGATCTGAGATGGTTTGACCTACTAAACAGAAGTTGAAGATACTCTAGGGGTGGGTGAAGACTACATAAAGGCATCATATGTCTTATGATGATAGGTAATACATACCTTTTTTGTTTGTGGAAGGAGACTACATGTCCCAACAGCTTTCACCTCGATGTGTATTATAGATATTTGGAAAAGAAATAAATATTTCTCTACAGTTAATTAGAACTTTTCATATACTAAATAGATTGTGTGAGGAGGAATAATTCATAGATCTACCTAATCAGTTAGACCTGTTACACAACATCTCTCGCATGTCGTAGTTGAGGAGCTATGTGCACGATCAACTACACGTCATCAATTGCAGTGAGCTAGACATCAAGCAAGGATTTTCTTTTGATGAGTACGCATTAGAGATCAAGGATTGGCAATATAGGGTCTTTCATGGGTGATTAATCCCATTGGTGTGTTTCTAGTGGTAGCACATGAATCTTTAGTATATCACATGGGAGTGGGAGGCTCATATTAATTATTAGTACCCTCATCATTTTTTGAAGCATTTTTTTGGGAAATCTTGGGACATAAATCCCCATGGTGGGAAGAACTTAATGACTGAAATTTTCCATTTATTATTTATAAATATTATATGGATTAATTTCAAGAACATGTGAAGAGATGTTTTGTGATTCTAAGATGTGATGTGCTCGGAACAAAGGATTGAAAAATATTGAAATTTTAACTAGCATGCAAGTGAAGTGTTCTAAAAAAAGGTGGAGTAACTCCTCAACTGATTACAAGATTAGAAATCCAAGGGAATATTTGAGTTTAGAATAGAGGTTTTAACCAAGGAATTGCATATAAATGTCCAACATAGGTTTATTGTAAAAAGTCATCACGAGTTCTAAAATAAATAAAAGAAATTACAAAATTTTATTTTATTTTGTTGATGTTGGGACACTGTGTTTTATATTTAAAGGTATCCATATGTTAGAGATCCAAGTTTGGCATCATAACCCTATTATACTATAGAGACATTGGAGACAAATATCTATATTATTCTCTGGAGCAGGTGATGAAGAGATCATGGATCAAATATCATCGCACACTAATCATGATAGATCCCAACAATGTTAGTGACTTGGAAACTGTTATTCATTTACAAGAGATTCAGATTGAGGTAGGATATGATATTTTCATTCTATATCACCATTCAAGATTCCAATGATGAACGCAGACCAATCCACAAACATATTGATTTTCAATTCGATCGTAATTTTAGGATGGTATTATTTTGCATGATTATTAGGATTATTGAATCATTATGATTATAATTATTGAATAATTCAATTATAGTTCTAATGGTGACAACCCAAGATCACCATGAACATTGATTTTGATTTTTCCCTTGTGATTTGTTGTTATTTTCTCCCGTTATTCTAGAGTTCTTCATTAAATGTTCTTTACTCTTCCCTGAATTTGAATCCGCAGTGAACAATTGTTCAATGTGATTTGGATTCTTTGATCTATAATCTAAAACTGTAGATTTTGCATCATGAGTACTCGAATGATGTACAACGGAAGCTGTATAGGTGGATAAAAATAAGTTTGGTGACGAATCTATGTTATTTGTAAATAACAAAGAACACATACGATTTCATTTTCTGAGTATATTGAATGGCCAATCATTTAGATTCATTGTTAGAGTGGAAAAATGATATTAGATATGGAGTTTTGAGGTGAACTGAGAACCTCAACTGAATTTGGAAGGTCAACGGCATGAGTGGGATGAAGTATATGGGTTTCTATAAATCCTAATGCACATGACATGTACTCCCTAAATACACAGTGTCTAGTCACCCATAGATGAACTCAGCGTGTATATGGATAGTACAAGGACATAGGGTGGAGTACAAGGCTTTCCTACACGGTGTGTACTCCCCAACACAGCTTGGCATGTATGGGGTACGCGGGATACCCAATGTACTGGTACACAGGTTGACACCGTGTACTGGCACATGGCCGGAGTACACAGGTAGACCCTATATGAAAGGAAATGGCATGTAGCCCTTACTACATGCCATGTACACCTTTTTAACATGGCATGGTTTGAATTGAAATGGTACGTTATACATGGGTATTACCCGTGGTCAAGGGACATGGTGTGTGACCGTACTACACGATAATTACCCTTTCTACGTGGCTTGAGCTTTTTTTAGTCTATATCCTAGACATGTTTCATTATGGTTCATTCCCTTATTGTTTCCCTAAAGGTTGGTTTGAAGAGTTTACAACTCATAGGAGTACAATGTTTTAATCAGGACTTCCTAGTTAGAGATTTGGAATCCCTATAGTGGCTCAGAGAAGGATCCCCTATTCATCATCATTCCCTAGGTGGGGTTCTCGGTATCAGTGTGGCCAACACTGTATAGGCATTGATCCTCTACATAACATATTAATCCAGATTGAGTTGTTGGTATTATCTTATGGCCCTAGTTGTGATCATCATTTGTTGTATCATATTTGTCTAAAATTCAGTGTATCCTTCCCATGGTGAGACACGTTGAGCAGTACCTCCCAAATGGACATCATTAGTGTTATTTGAATCATGAGTTTGTTCTCCCTGATGAGTGCTTCATGGAATGTTTGATCTAAATCTATAATGATGATATAGTGTTTCTATGACTGACCTCTATTCAGTTTGTCTTGGATTTAGTATATATGGATATTCATATTATCCATGTTGTAGACATATACCTGTGTATAGATGACTATACTTTCCTCTATTTTATTTCATTGTGGTTTTTGGGTGTCTTATTGGGTATTATTATACTCACACCTACATGTGCATTTCCTACATGTATCATGTATTTTGCAAATGATCAAACTTTTAATTGAGTCCTATGTTAACCAATAACATACAATGCTTTGTGATACTAGATAGGGTGAGTTGGGTTCCTCCAACTACAGACATCAATCTCATTAACGTTTTCTCATAGGTTGGACTTACGGTTATCGAATCATTGTTGTGGGATTGCATTTTTAAATTTTTACATTATTTTACTTCTTGTCATACTATGGTTGTGGGATATAGTTTTATGAATGCATTTGTTACATAGTGTTGTTTATATTTTAGCATTCTATGGGCTTCGAGATGTGTGCATGTTTACATGTAAATAGGAAACGCCTCCCATGATAGTGATATTTCTGGTCTGTTCTTTCAATACCCCTGGCCTATTTCTGGCATCCTTGGGGAGTCTTGTTGTGGGCCCCACTATTAGAGGTCATCACAGATATGATAAACCTTGATTTTTGGGATAATATTGACTACAGTAAATAATACCTTCCTTTATTGAGCTATAAGGTAGAGGAGTACTAAATTTGTAGAAAGTGGATCTTGGCCCCATGTATATATGTGTAATACCAACCATAATAAGAAAATCTTAGTATTTAGTGGATATTGTACCCATATATGTCAGGAGAGAATATTTCCCCACCAAATTTCTATGATAAAGGTTCTGATGCCCCATGTATTTGGGTGGGGGGGATATCGACCATCACTTTACCACAATATAAAGGAAGAGGTTCTCATACAATATGTTTTTTGGGAACAAATACTAACCATGTAAATAGGATAAATATTTTATGATATTCACATGAAAATATGACTATAGGAATTATATAAACAATGTGATAAACTCCTTGAATCGTTATATAGATCATCTATGATGAAAAAAAGTAGTCCAGAATCATGTTCTACATTGAAAAAAATCCTAATAAAAATAATTTCCTTAGTATAAGGATACAAATATCCATTGTGGATGGAATGGCTAAAAAATGATATAAAGAAGTACATGTTATTTATACACACATCAAATGACTAGTTATGTACTATCTCATTACATGGTAGGTAAAACTACATTCCTCATCTTGTCTGATAGTAGTACATTGGGTGTAAATATTTAAGGGTACTCTTTGTATACTTATGGTACATCGTTATCTAAAAGTACCATAATACACTGTGTGTGTAAAAAGATATATGGTGTGTTAATTCTAGGATATTACTCCATTTTTTGGGATGGCTAGCCCTGAGTACCATCCAATAGTACAAAAAATGTTCAATTAACACACAATATGTAGTCTATGTTACCCAAAATGGGTAAGAACATTCTCCCTAAGAACACCACATTTTTCATAAAATATCCAAATCTATATGGATTATATCTACTTTCTACAAGTCTTATGATCCATACAATAACTTGAAACCATATATCCTCATCTAATAGTGTACACAACATCTGTTGGATTGAACTACACATTGTATATTGAGTTATTATGTACCCTGAAACAATATCCTCCTCCAACTCATTACATCACTAACTAGAATCATCTCTAGTCCAACCATCACTCCATGGAACATTTTACAAGACAATTGGGGGTATTTACCTATGCCAATATCCATCATTGTTCATTTAATTTATAGAAAAATTGATATTCCCATCACACTCGAACATAAATGTGCCTCCTAAGATTTTTTTCATCGGATTCTTCACCTACTAACTCCACCATGCCTCAAATGTTTTAGTCAATCCTAATCATACCCACCCACTATATTATATTAAAAATACTTCAAGACAATATATAATTGATCAAACCAAAAACCAAATAAAATTTCATTGATGATTACATAATGAATTGTTTGTGAAAAAACCAAAAGTGGGAAAGAATGGTACCTTATACAAGATATGAACCTATAAAATTTATGTAAAATTGAGATTTAAGGGATATTAAAATGGAAACCCTTATGATTCTAGGCAAAATAAATTAATTTAATTCATAAACCAAAAAAAGTGATTGAATAATGATCACTAAAAATATACTCAAAAATAAAAATAAAATGAAAGAGTTAACTGATAATTTTTCCTTTGAATATTTATAAAATTCATTGAATCAATCATATTTTTACAACCACGTGATAGGATAATTGATGTCACTATAGATCTATTATTATTTCTCATATATATAATCATCTCCACATAGACCATACCTCATCCTCCTCCTCTCTCACGGGTCATACCGATGAATAAATGATGCTATGACTTATGAGGATACATAAAAGAGTTGAAATAAACCTTAAATAGGGTGTTACATATAAAATGAATATAATAAAACATTTAGTTAAATTATTTAATTGAATTAATTAATCCAGTCATGATTTCACCCACCCAATAGTTCTATTGAGAAAAATATAAACATTGATCATAAAGAATACCACATGTTGTAGATGTAGTTGTAGTCATTATATTTCCATCTAATAATACATTATGATTATATGATCTATTCTATATTTATGCATGAAAATTGAATAAAAATTATATTTTTATAGTTAATATGTTATTATTAAGGATTTTTCTCAACAAGAATCATGTTCCCACTCAACGAAAGGGTAATCAAAACACTATAATATCAAAAAATGATGAAATTGTTTTTTTTAAATATTATAATAGGATAAATTTTTCATTTTAACCATGTGGAGAAATTAAAACATTGAAAAATAAAAAAAAATGACTCTCAACATAGAAGAAATTTTTATCTCGACGTGTCACTGGTTAAATATATTGACCTAAAAACATTATTTTTAATAGTTATATATAATGAACATAAAATAAATTCAAATTATGCATTCTTAAATATCATATTCAATATTAGCCATTTGAAAAATACATAATTAGGGAAATATAATGAGATTACTTATTAGAATAATTGGCGATCTTATGATGATGAACACAACCTCTAATGGATATCTCTTACAAAACCCTATGTGGATGGGGTCAACATCAATGTGAAATATCATATTATAGTAGGACATTCCATTTAAATTATTTTTATTAATTATTTATTATTTATGACTGTAAAAAATTTTGATTTACTATTTTTGATCAAATGTCCCTATAAAATAAATTTTTTTTATTTTACGGAAATTTTTAATCCCACCCGCATTATTCATCATTAGTGAATTTTTTTTAAACAATCAATCATTGGATTAATTCACTATCCACAAAAAATAATCCTCTTTTAAATTTTCCTTATCTTTGTGATTTTTCAACTATACATCACCATGTTCTGAAGTTCAATGAATCATTACCATGATTGATGAACATGTAGAATCCAATTTTTAATGAAGTTTATTAAGACATGGAATTAGATAAAAAGTCATCCGGATTGTTTGATTTGTAATGAAGTATCATTAAGACACTAGATTTTCTGATATATAGAGGGAAGTATTTTTATTGGGTGTTGATTATGTTTTTAAAATTTGTTTTCTTAGGTGATTGGTGTATTAAAAATTTTATATGGAGTACGTTAGTGATAATGAAGGCTGACCATCAATATTTAGGATTGATCATATTCTTGGACGATGGTGGTGTCAAAAATTATTGATAAGTTAGTTTTTTGGAATGATATTTTATTATCACCAAACATTTTTTCTTCAAATAGATTATTATTTCTCCCCACAAGTGGTGACTACTATATTCTAACTAAATCAAATATCACATAATGCCTACTTTAAGTACACGTGCTATGGATTTCAGGGTCACCTTCCTTGACATGTACATAGAATATGTGCCCAGATGGTTGTTTGTATATAAGAGGTGTGTGGGCCTAGCTAATAATTTTATAACTAGACCCCAACATGAATCATCTAGTTTCTAGTACATGTAATGTGACAAGGTTGGGCATAAACATGTTGTACCCTCCATGAGACCTTCCATGTGTCATGGCCCTGTAAAACACATGTATTGTGGTGGTTCATGATTTGTACCACAAAGATTCACAAAATACATGTATCTAATATTAAAATCCATATAGGTAGACCCATATATAGTCTGTGCATAACAATAAATGACTGGTATTCTGTTGATGGATTATAATCATTGGTACCCCAAAGTACATGTCATGTGATTTTCCATCCAACGATATATTGTTAATTTCTTTCTCAGGGCTCATATAAGGTCACATGATAATTACATTCCTGGGAATTTATCAACATGTAATTTAGCAGTCCATCCATAATTAGAATGAATTATTATACATAAGGTGATTCGACTAAATTAGTTTCCTTTTTTACCATAGGACTACTGAATGTTATCCTGAATGATGATCTATGAGAACACATGGTTAAAATTTTCTCATGTAGTGTAGTTTTGAGTTGAAAAATGTACCTTACAATATTATTATATATGTTTCCTTCAGATGAGGATTTATGATAGTACTGACATGGCTCTGTCAAGGTTGGGTAACACATAAGAATCATATAGTTAGAAACTACGACTTATACATTTGGTGTGGGTCCTTCGTCCTTATATTTAGATACTACCTTTTATAATATGCTCTAATTAATGAGGCATGGGTAAAACATCAAGTTTTTTTACTCCCTCAAATTATACATTCTTTTGTTGAGGGATGGGTCTCTATCCATAGTTTCTTAGGAATGATGTGGGTTATAAATATAGGTCGTTTAGAATCATAGATTTCATTTTATTCTTCATTTCTTATATAACTATCAATTAAATATAATGACATCTTCTGTGTCCCTAATTAATTTTGAATAAAACATATCTAGGTTTTATTTATTTCCATATGATTTTCAAATAACGGGTATCCTATTCGTCCTCTATGGTTTTCTATATTTCCTTCAAGATATATATATATATATTATCACCTTCATTTGAATATTTTCCACACATGTCATGTCTTATGTAGATGAACCATTTCTTTCTAATGACCTTGGTCGACACACTATTGATTGAGAGTGTGATTAGTTGTACTCTAAGCTAAAAGGTTCAACCTGGTTTCATGTTAGAACCATTAGATCAAGGAGTATTAATTTTCATTCTAGTTATGATAAGTTGGTTTTACATAATGCATATTTGTTCCTTGATTTGACCCATTTTTTTCATACTCTATAATGATGATGACCATCTTTCTCATGAATTTATAGATTTTTTATTTCATACATTATTGTTATATGTTTTTTAATTCATAGTGGTTATATATAGGTACATTAGGATTTGGACTCTTATGTTATGTCATCTATCAATTATGTTTCATTCTATCTCCATTTGAATATTAGTTGAATGATTGAGGACGAACACTGAGCTAATTACTAGCATAGGTGTGGTATCTATGGGATGATTCATTTAATTTTAAATAACATTAATTTTAACACTTTTAAATGTGTAATAATGTACAAAAGAGAAAAAAAGGATTATAATAATAAATGTATAGAAAATGTGCATGATAATTCTAAAACTAATAATAATATAAAAATTACTTTTTCAAAAATTAAAACTCATTTAAATATAGTACTAATACGAAGGATTTTCAAAAAACAATGATTAATTTTGAATATGGATGCCAACATGACATTGAAATATTCTATAAAGATGAAATTAACATTGGTATTCTGTATTCATTCATCCCATTTTGATAATATCAATTATTTGGATTCAGAATAGAAAGAATCATCATAAAATTCTGTATTCATTCATCCCATTTTTATAATCTCAACTATTTGGATTTAGAATAGAAAGGATCTTAATAAAATTTAAATCTGAGGATTTTAATGGTTGATAATTTTCCCCAATTCCTAAAATCTAAAATTACATCTACATGTTGATTTTTAGATGAATATTAAAATGTATAAAATAAATTTGAAATATAAAAGGACATGAAATAAATATAAATTAATTTTACAAATATTTAGTTTAAAATAATATCCAATTCAATGCAATTTTTTTAGATGAAATTGATAAATATATAATGAATTTTAAACATAGAAAAGAAAATATAATTTTTTAAATATTATATTTTTGAAAAAAATTATAAGATCAATTATTTGGAGAACAATAAAATAATTTGTTATGGATTGATAAAATCTTCTCTCATAGAGAATAATTATCAAACATAATATAAATAAAAAAGTATTGATGTTTTTTATTACCATCTATATGAACTGAATAAATAATAAGAAGTTTGTAATGAAAATAATCCTATGATTAAAACTCAATATTAATATAAATTAATATTTATTGGTAATTTATTTATTTCACTAACCAAGGGGTTTAATGTTCTTGAAATAAATAAATTATCGAATGATTTAAGTTAATAGATATGAAAACTTAAACAAATTTAACAAAATTATAATATAAATTAGTAAAATAAATTGAATTTTAAATCCTATATTGAATTATGAAAATATAGATTTATTATAATACATCATAAACACAAATAAAAAATAATTCAACAATTAATATGTTTATAATGTAACAACGATTTTCCTCACACTGGAGAAAGTTATCACCAATTAAAAAATAACAAGTTAGTTATAATATATACATCAAGAGTTATTTTGGAAAAATAAGTTCAGTTTGGAAGATGGAATCAAATCTAAATATATGGAAATATGTTTTAATTATATAGGATTCAAGGATGAATTCAATGTTTATTTAATTAATCTATAGAAATCATATTAGGTCAATGATGTCATAATATAAACCATGTAATCCCATTAAACATAAGAAAACATAAAATATACTTCTTATATGAGTTTAAATTCATAAAATAAACATTGTTTTTATATATAAATTATGGAAAATCATTATGGTGAATGTTTTGACTCTAATTTAAGTATTTATTAATCTGATATGGACAAAAATAGAAAACAAAATTTGATAAAAAATGTTTTTATGTGTGATTAATTTTAACATTTTATATATGATACTAAATTTACATTATAATAATGAACTCAAGGAATGAAAATGGTATAATTAAGAAAACATTCTAATTTACATATAGGTATAAGGTAAATAGGTTCAATGAGAGTATCAATGTTTCTATACATAAGAATTAGTAAAATAAAGATATTACCTTCCTATAATGGTAATTCAATGTTCAATAATGGAAATACAATATTTTTTGGGACAAAACCAATAGATTATCAAAATTGGAATATAAATATATAAATGTGTTATGAAATATTTAAAACATTCAATGTAAAATATGACTCGTGTAAAAAATGAAATCAATATGGAAGGCATTAAATAATAAATAATAATTGTTTGAATGTTTTTATAATATCAATAATGAGAATTAGAAGTCATGTTATGTTTGAGGAATTTCTCTGATTGTAAAATGTAATAGGGGGTTTTCATATTTGATATCAAAATCCCTATGAAAATATAACAATTTTGTGGAATCAAAAAAATATGTGTGAATAATTATATTTTATAAAGACATTGTTTCCTGTAGAACTAGTATAAACTAATAGAAATATCACTTGAGTATTTATTAATGTTATTGAAATTATTAACATGGATTATAAGTCTATCAGGATATAACATGGTAAATAAAGGATAGAATATGAAATTTTATATTTTATTATCATGAATTTCAATTCTAATAAAGAGATTCATATAGTGAAGATTAAATGAAAATATCATATGGTTATAATGTGACAACAATCTTCCTCACTCTGAGAAGGAATTACCACAAGATAATATTATATATTTTATGAACATTAATGTGAGGGAGAGACATAATATTTATTGGTTTATTTAGAAAAAGGTTCAATATGGTAATAATAACCTTATGAATTATTTTTATTATTCATATTAATTGGTATATAGATATTATTTTCATAAAATAATGTTATTTTTAATTTAGTTATTCATAGAATGAAATTTTCATTATTCAAATATAATAAGTAATCCTGGTGATTACAGTAATAAAGAAAATATAATAACATGAAAAAATGGAATTTTATGAATCTATCAAAATGTGGTATAATTATTTATCCTATAATATGATTATATTATACAGATTATTTTTTAATATTATGATTGAGATAAATAAGTTATTAAATCCTCGGTGATTTTTCTTTTCAATAAATATTGTAAGAAAAGCATTTACAATGTAGAGTTATATATGATAAAAATGAGTATAGTAAATTTCATTGATATATTAGGGGTATCAATTAATAAACTTATTTCATATATTGAGTTATGAATAATCTATGACTGAGTCACAGATTAATTTGAATCATAAGGTTTTCTAGAAAACAAATTAATTGAATTATTAGTTTTTTTATGTGAATGATAAATGAAACATAGAAAATTTGTATATTTAAATTTTGATTCATTGGTGGGAAAATAAATGTATCTATTTGAAAACTTGATCCAAATTTGGATAATATAGGATGTCTTGGATTTAGTGTTATAAGTGGATAAGATTATGGGCTCATATGAATGGTTTTTTCTAAAAATTAATGGGGTTAATGATAATCAATTAATGAAGATATGAACTTAAGGAGGATTACATGAACCAATGATGAAGGAGCCATATTATGATATAATTTTTTATAGTTCATTGATATTTTATATGAATATAATATTATGATATATTATTGTAATTTAGTGATGATATTTGATGAATGTATAGTGAATTAATATGATGTTAATACAATCAATATATTTTTAAATTGTTATTATAATAAGTATTTTTAATTTATGTTAAACTCAAAATGATATGATAATATATGTGGAGAGGTCCTGTTGAGGAGATATAGTAGGATGAGATTATGTAAATGTTATTATACTGTATTTTTATTCCCTTTTAGAACTCATTAATATATAATATTGGTTCATACACTATATGATTGCTAGTTGTTTTTGGAGATATAGGAATATATAAATAATGTGGTTAATTTTAGTATATTGTTTATAATAACCTAAACTACCCTTAAACATGACTTGATTAAAATATTGTAGCACCTCGACATTTTAATATATGAATATCATATTCGATAACGTGTATGGACCATGACAACGAGCCTAGAAGGGAATATAACACCCCAAGACATTGAATAATATTTAATATTTTAAATAAATTAAATCTATTCAATTGATTTCAATTCATGAAATAGTGACTTATCTTGAATTACATGCAACATATAAAATATTTTTAACTTGTGTTACACTAAATGATAATATTCTTAAATAGCATGTATTATATCACAGACTGAGTATTATTGAAACCCATTAATATTATTATTTAAAATAAAACCTATCACCTAGGAATTAAATCAGAATTTATAAATTATATTCTATATATAATTAATATATATGATTGAATTTATTTCTTGTGAAATATTTAAAATTAATATAAAACCCGATTGAATATCAAGGAAATGTTTTTATAAAAAAACTATTTTTATTCACCAAAGGTTATTAACATAATATATTAAATTAATTAATATTAGTGAATGATGATAATTAATTTTGTATATTATATATTAAATGAAATTTTTTAACATTCATCAACTAGTTTATGAATATTGATAGTTAAAAACTCTATTTTTACACATAAATGTTTTTATTTTATTAAAGAAAAATTTGAAGACTTTTAATGGTGTACTTTTTTTAAATAAAATATTTGAAACCTTTATAATTTTTTTTTCAAAAATAAAATTTATTTTGGAAACTATAATATAAATATTATCTTATGAATTACTTTTTATACTAGTCTAAGAAGTCTCATTTTTTTGTGAATTGTGAAATATATTAAATTTTAACTGGTAACTAACATTTCCTCAAATTTATGTATATAGTAAAATAATATTTTTAATCATTTTTAACATACAATTAGGTCAATTATACATATATTAATACCATTTAAGTTATATGAATCATTGTTATGCTGAATTTAAATTTACAATTATAGTAATGTTTGGAACATTTTACTATAAATACCTACTTTCAATCCGTTCTACGAGATAAAAATTGTAATCATTAGTAGAAATATTGTGATTTGAATATTAAAAAAATAATTCTATATTTTGAATCAAAATAAATTATAATGTATAAAAATTTAAACTTGAATTCTAACCAAATTTATTAGTGAATGTAGTTTATATTAAATACAACAATTAAGAGAAAAAATAGTTTCCAAAGATATTAAACCTTAATAAAAAGGGAAAAAATGACCAAGAAACTTGTACAACACCCATTTTATAGCCATATTACAAAACTAAGCTTACTTGGATAAATTTTGGTCCATAATTGGAACATATTTACATTCATAAAATGACGGTGGATTTCCCTCTTTAAAAATTTTACAAGTTTCCCACTCACTATACTAATAAAAGGCCTACAACATAAATTTTTTACACCTATAAAACCACATATATTTAATCAATACCTAAAAAAATAACTCTATTAAATATCTCTCATATTCCTAGAGTAGTTATATTGCGATTATAGTAAACATAGTGATTTTATAGTTCAAACATACCTGAAGAAGATGTAATGTTTTTCAAAAAAAAAATTCATTTAAATTCCTTCACCATATCCATCAATGATTCATATATAATTATTATATCATAACCTTATAATCTTAAATATACTGATATGTTATTATTTTCATGGTGATAAAAATAACCACACATACATCAATCAATTGGGACACACAATCATTGTTCATGTGAATGGCGGGCTACCACCTTGCAGCCCGATGTTGTTTGTTCTTCCATTACCATATATCATTGTTTGGGGTAATAAAGGATTTATAGTTTATATATGATTTATATTGAATTTATAATTTATTTATTCTTCTGGATTTATTATATAACATATTCATTCAAGCATCCCATTTTGTGGGAATATTTTAATGTTGTTCCTGTGTACGGCGGACTACCACATTGCAAAGTGATTTAAATCATTCATATTTAACATGGAATGTATTAAGGATGAGTTAAATAAACACATTATATATATATTATGTGAATATTATTATTTAATTATAATAAGAAAATTTATAATTTATGTTTCTTTATTTCAATAAAACAGGAAAATAGAAACAATGTTCATGCGTACGTACAACCTACCATCTCCATGTACTGTGTATTATATTATTATTAACTAAATATTATTTTTTACTATAAAAAAATTTATACTTAATATAAATGATATTTATAACTTTTTTCACATTATGGAGAGGTTGAAATAATGATATATCTAATACGAACAACGAAAAAATGTCAAAACATTCTAAAAAACAAAGAAATTAACCCCCAAAAAATGAAAATAATGATTGATTATAACAAATGGGTGATAAAATATTTTAAAATGATCATATATGATATTATAAATATTAATATGGTTTTTCTATAAAATAATTGTATTCATAAAACCATTATACTATAGGTTAAATCACATTCCACTAAATGGAAGCATAAGGTACAGGATTTCATCTAACCTTACATTCCATTGAAACTTAATTGTTATTATGGACCAATTCAATGTAATGTGTTGTATATACCACCCCCATTTATATGGAATATCATGAATAAATTATTAGTAATGGTATATTATCTTAATAACAAATTAATTTTCATTCAATCATCCAAGGATATTTGAAATGAAAATGACCAGATGATAAAAATTATTGTGCAATCTAACTTTCATTTGTGATTATTAACATTCAATTAAATAGACCACTTTATTGTAATCATTTTTATGAAGAAATTAAATTCCTCATAAATATCCATATTTTATTGTAATAAATTTTATTATTTCCTAAACCATCTTCCATTTGTACCCATAGTGTTTACATTGAAAATTATTTGATAAACTATGCAAATATGGACAATTATATACCCTTTACTCATTAAAGATATTTCATAAGTAACATTGTTTATGAGTTAAATTTATTATTAAACATATAAGGAATTATTTAGACTGTTATTATGTAGGTTGTGGACCATTTAATGAAACCCTCATGATGCATTTTTAGTCCCATGAGATAAATTAGTTGGACAAATTATATGTGTTCTTACACATTATGTTTTAAATCGCCTTGTGAATGGTTTTTCACGGTAAAGGTTCCATACCATGAATAAATTATTATTTGATAATCAATGTATTCATTTTACCCTCATTTTCGTTAACTAAATGGAATACTTTTTCAGTCATTTACCTTTTTATATAGATTATGAATTATCTAGTTATTCGAATGAAATGTGTTACTAATTATTTAACTTTTCATGTAGATGTTTCTCAGTGATAAATTATTAATTACAATGAACATTAACATTAGTGATCATTTGATCTCACCATTATTTTGTTTCATCTTCCCATGATATATATATATATATGAAATGATGGAATGAGATTAATGGAATATGAGGTCTTATTTTTTATGCCTTATTTTCATTTCCCAATGTAATATAGGTTTCATGAATATATTCAATTTTTTCAATACTACTGAATAGTCTGGTTCATTGGGAATTTAATCATGTATCTATGAAATTGTAATAAAGTCACTAGATTTTGGTTCCCAAGGCTTGGGTAGAGAATGTTGGTATTTTTGGATGTTTAGTAGAGTCTATGGGAAAAACGATTTAGAAAACATATTTGATTAAATATAACCCTAAGAATAACATTGAGGATAAATATATGAAAAAATATTAATGTTTTTGTATGGTTTAGATTATGTGGGTCGTCTTAGAGATACAATCTTATCTGGATACTACAAGTGGATGAGGTTCTAGAACAGATATAACTAGAGGTAATAACATCAAAAATTGTGTTTTGGGATTTACTCAAGCATAACCAGATACACAAAAATGGGCCATACTATTTTCTTGTTTTGACACCCATGGTGGATATTTATAGGATAATTCAATGTTTCCTTTCATACAATTATAATGGATCTAAAATTAATGATATCCCAAAGAAACCATTTTTATGATTATGAGATAAGTTATAGATACTTTTTTCAATTTATTATTATTATTTCACTATTTTGGGACTAAACATTTTGTTACATAATGCTATGATGTAATATATTATATTCATTTATTTAGAAGGGGAACATGGAAATAATAAGTGTATCAATACTCATCAACAATGTAGAGGTTTCCATGATGATGAAGTCGATATAGCTGGTCTTGGATATCATCAACTTATGGATATATTAGATATCTTAATTAGGTTATAATACAAATGCTTTCCCAAATGGAGAAAAATAGTCCACAACAAGATTCTATGATGTGGGATAACATTATGTGATAGTGGCCCCAAACATTTAGTTAGAATATTTATCCAAAGGCATCTGGGTATAGACATGTTATTTAGAAAGGATAATTATGGAAGTGGGATGTGGTGAAAAGGAAATGGTCACAATTGCATTGTATTTCCACAAAATTGATGCGACTGATGGAGGTCATTGATCTAGAATATGAGGGATAATGAAGAAATATAAATCATGGAATGGAAATATTTTATGGATACATTCTTTGACAAAAATTTCCATCACGAGGAATAAACTTTAATGATGAGAATGTTTTGTATCATAAATAGATGGGAAAATAAAAGTGTTTTTATGTATGAGGATTCCATTAAAAGGTTATCTAGGTATTACACGTAATATATATACTCTATGAAGTGAAATATTGACCATTTCATTAAATGGATTAACCAATTTCCCCAAAGGGGGTTGGTATCCAAAAAAAAATTCTTTAGATGATAAAATAGTTTCATGTTCTTTGAAGATATATACAGAAATTTCCATGTCCTATAGATTCAAATTAATAAAGAGAATTATATGTTGGTGGAAAAAATATTGGATAATTGGGTGAAGGAATATAAATACATTCCCACATGTGATAATCATGGAAATAATAACCCTTGGAAAATCATGAAGGGATTATGAGTTTTTAATACATGTCCGAAAAAAGGGTCACTAGTAAAAATAATATAATTATTAAAAGTGAAATTTTGTTATTCAATATTTCAACTATAAGTAGATTTGACACTATGCATATAAATTACCAAACAAACAAGGGAATATTCCTCCAATTAAGATATTTGATCAAGGTAATTCATATGTTATTGATACATCTGGAGTGGAATAATTAATTTACTATTGTATTTGGATCCTTGGAAAATATTGTAGAATTATTTTATTTATAATATTTTGGTTATATTAATTATGAAATATATAAGGACTATACGTCAATAATATTTCATTTATTATTTTAAATATTTTTTTGAATGGTACCTATAACAATTAAAAATTAATTAAATAGAAATACGAACATTTTGGAAGACACATGGTTAAGGGAAAGAAAACCATTACTATGTTTTGATATTGATAAAATGATGTTCGGATAAAAATATGGTTGATATGTATAAAGTAAATGGGGTACTACTAACTAAATTGGAACTCATTCTAATGATTTGGAATATATTATTTGTATGTTTCATAAGGTATAACATTTATGAAATGGTAAATGATGAACATTGGACATAATTTTATTGATTATTGTGTTACATTACATTATGATGCAACATGTGCTAAGATATAAGGTACAAATAGTTTAGGAAATGACCAATGTATAAAATATTTCTTATACAAAATAAATGTATCATGTAATTATATATCAATTTTTTCCTATGGAATTATATAATTCCAAAACTCTAGGAAAAGTGTCTTAAAACCAAAATGTTGGCCTATTATCATTATTTTTTATTAAATCAAGGACCAATTCCATAACTCTAGTTTATGGATTTTTTTCATTAAATTTATCATTAACATGTTATATGTCTCTCTCCCTCGGTATTTGAGTATACTTTTTCTCTTCCACATTCATATTTTCATTTCTCACCATTGTTCTCTTAAATATAATTGTAGTTATTTGTTATTATAGATGGATTTTTGATTCCCTTTTTTATTTTTAAGAGGGTATTTTATTAAATCTTTTATTATGTTTTTTAAATAGTATTTACCAATTTCAATCCCTGTAGATGTGAGATGAATTTTAAATTATGAGAGATCATTTTCTAAGGTGGGATAATGTAATATCTAGAAATTTTTAGATTTTAATATCATATGTGACAGTGCATATTCCCTACAAAAAAAGAATATAAGGGAATATAACATCCTATGACATTACAAAATATTTATTATTCAAAATAATTTCAATATATTCTATAGCATAAAATACATGAAATACTGAGTTATCTTGTTTTACACATAAATAATAACTTCTATGAAAACTTGTGTTCCATGCAATAATGACATTATTTGATAGCTTTCGTTGTATACAAGACTGAGTTTCATAAAATACTATTAAAATTATTATTTAAAATATAATCATCTACCAATTATTTAATTGAAGTAATAAATAACATTAAATAACTTATAAAAATATATTTGTGAATTCATTTGATACTAATTAATTAAAAATTAATATAAAACTAATTGAATATAAAGGAATGATTTTTATAAAAAAAGCTTTCTATACGCCAAAACAAATTTAAAATAATAAATTAAATTAATTATTATTACTGAATGATATTAATTTAATTTATATATTGTATATCCAATAAAATTTATAAATATTAATCTAATATTTTTTTACTCATATAATATTAAAATATCTAATTTTGTGGATAAAAGTTTTATTTTTCTAAAACATAATTTTTTTAGCTTTTAATAATACCCTAGTTTTAAATAAAAATTTGCAAACTTTTATAAAATAAAATATTTTTAAAATAAACTTCATATTTTGAATTATAACGTCAAAATTAGATTAGTGTGAATTTTTTGTATTTTCTGAGAAGTTCAAAATTTTGATGAATAGTGAAAATAATAAATTTTAACTGAAAATTGACATTTCATATAATTGATTAATATAGTTGAATTATATTTCGAATTGGTTTCAAAATAGAATTGTAAAATTGATAAATCTATTAATCACATTTAGGTCATTAGAATCCGTTTTAATGGAATTTAGATATATAATCATAGTAAACATTGGAACATTTTTACTATAAAGACATGTTTTCTCATACCGTCTATGGGGTTAATTTTAAATTCATCACAACCGCATATGTTATTGAATTTGGAATAATGTATTGAATATTTTTAATCAAGAATTATATTTATTTTCTAATAATTTCATCTTGATTATTAACCAGCATTATTAGTGAAAGAAGCTAAAATAAATTACTGCAATTAACAGAATAACGAGTTTACCAAGGGACTAAACCTTAAACAATAGGGGAAAATTTACCTAAAAACATGACAAGAAACCATTTTATATCCAAATTTATATCATATACCTTCTATAATATAATTTAGTGCATTATTAAATCCATATTAAATAGAAAAAAAGTTTTTTGAATTCACTCGTTCAAAAATTTACATGTTTTACACTCACCCCACATATAAAAACCATGCCCCCATACTTAAAACCTATAAACCCACATTGGATCATCAAATACCTACCCAAATCACTCCCAAACTACCCTCCACTTGTTATAGTAGCATTTTCCTTTGACTAAATCCAAATTAGGAGTGCATTATTTGAAATCTAAGGAGGATACCCTATGAAGAGGTAATTTTTTTCTACAAGATTTTCTATTTTATTTCCATAACACATCCTTCAATTATTATTATATAATTATTATATAATAGCCTAAGTATCTTCTATATAATTTTATTTTGGTCTGTGATAGTTACTACCTACAACCACACAGACATTCATCAAATGGGATATTGAATCATCATTTTTGTGTGCGGAGAAATACAACCTCACATACTAATGTCATTCGTTCAGACGTTTTATGGAATGTATTAAGTATGAAATTAATAATAAAAGGATATATATATGAAAAAATATTATATTATAATGATAATATATATATATCATTTACTTTTCTTTCTTTCTGTATGATAATAAAATGGAAAAATTTTCCATTCAAATGTTTGACATGTTATCTCAATGAATGGTGTATTTCATTTCCTATAACTAAATAATATATATTAAAATAATAAATTGTAAATTAATATATATGATAAAAAAATTATATTATGAATATTATTAAATTATGACTTTATTGTGAGTAATAAAGAATAACAAGTAAAAACAAATTCAAAAAACTAGGAAATTAACACCAAAAACATTGAAAGAATGAAATATTATTAACATGTGGGTGATAATATGTAATAAAAGAATCATATTTGATATTATAAATAAGAATATAGTTTTGTAATATTTTAATATATTAAAACCATTATACATGAGGTTAAATCATGTTTATCCAAATGTAAGTGTAAGATAATGGATTTCATTTCAATTTTCATTACACTGAGAATTATTTATTATTATTCACCAATTCAATGTTATTTGGTGGATGTATTGACCATGTTTATATGAAATATAATTATTATATTTTTATTTGTTGTATTTTAATTTTAATTTTGACTTATTTCATCTAATATAATTTGACTTCAAAATTTCCGAATCGATAAAATTGTTGTGTAATCACACTTTTTGGTGGTTGTTCACTTTTTTTTAAAAAAAAACACTATATTAAAATTATTTTTAATTGTTCATTAAATTAATATCAAATATCTATATTATTTATTAATGGATATATTTTTTATATAAACCATATACCATTTTAACATATATAATTTTTACATTGAAGTTAATTTTCATAAATGGAGAAATATTGATATATATGTATCCTTTACCTAATATAGATTTTTGATTTAATACCTTTATAATGAGTTAATTTGATTATTCTATATATATGGAATTAATTGGACTGTTGTGAAATGGGTTGGGAAAATTTTAATGTAATCCCATCTATTAATCGATAGTCTCATGGGATGAATCATTTGGCCAAATCAGATTAGTTTCTACTCAGTAGGTTTAAAACTATCTTCGGAAAGTTCTTGATGGTAAAGGTTCCATGTTCATAAGAAACATGTATTATGATATTTTAGAATTTACATCATTTATAATAAAACTATTATTATTATCCGTGATATTTTCACTATAAAAAAATAAATGGATACTTTTCATTCTCGTTTTATGGATTCAATGGAATTATGTTCAGTTATTTACCATACCATAGTGATTATGCCTTATCTAGTTATTTGAATGGAATGTGTTCTATGTTATTTACCATTCCATTTTTATTATTCTCCCTGATTAATTATTTCTTACACATTACTTTACCTTTATTGAGAATTTGAGTTAACACTTATTTTTCTCTTTTCCCTATGATATGAACTTGGATTATTGGAATGAGTTTGAAATATTCTATGCTTTTATTTGTTGTAATGATTTATTTTATTTTCCCAATTTAATATGGGTATCGTGTATATAATATGGTTTTTCAAAACTTCTAAAATTTTAAGTACTTCTATATTTGAATCATATATCAATTCTAATGTAATAAAGTAAGGAAATTTCCCCAAGATACTGGGGTTAAGGTCATCACAAATATAGTTAAATAGATTAATAGGTTCATAAAATAATAACTATAAAGATTAATAAGGTTAATATAATGTATACTATTGAAGGCAATGTAGTTTTTAAGTGTATGAAATTATTTATGATATCAGATATGGTAGAATTAAAAAGTTTGATGTTGCAAATTTTATAAATATAGATTATAACCTATGGTTCATCTATTTCTCAAACAACAAAAAAATTGAAAAAAATTATAACCAATTATTTTTTATATTATAAGGTGAAAATATAAAATAGAAACTATAGTATATCATAAACTATATTGTGGATAAAGACTGAATGTATTCATATATCATAAGTGGTGCTAAACTATTTTTTGAGACAATCATGTTTCACATATTAGTGTGCTATGAATAGATATGAAATTCAATATAAGTAGATGTGATAATGTTAATGTAAACACAAAAACCTAATTCTTTTTTTTATGAATATTTTAATCTATTTATAATCATTTTTATTTATCATCAGATAAGTGTCTAAAATGGATCATCCTAAACATATATTATTTCAAGAAAATTATATTTTTTAAAAAATAATTAATACAAAGAAAATGTGGTAAATGATTCACATGTATGGATAAATAAATATAAAAGTGTTGATGTTTTAAATTTATTCTTTAGATAATTTTATATTCCCAAAATAGTATCCAAACATGTTATAGAATGGTTATCTTGATAATGAAAAAAATGAATAAGTCTCTATTAAAAATGGATCACTTGAATGTTTAAAAAATATGTATATAAGAATCCATTAAGAAATATTTTTTGATGAGAAAGGAATTTTATGGATATTCATAAATACAATTTATTTATAAGAGAATTAACATGAAAAGTCAATTTATGTATATATTGAATAAATTGTAAACGGATTGTGTGTAGTTATAATATGAAATCAATATTCCTAAATAAAAAAGTATGATGAGGACCTATAAAAGGTTCTCGAATATTCTCATAATGTAATGTGAGCATAAGAATAATATGAGTTTCCAGTCACATTATAGAACTAATACAATCATATAAAATCATATGTACCTTAACAAATGAGGTAGGAAGCTATGAGGCGTAAATGTGGAGATTCAAAATAGGGATATATGTGAATCATTGGACTCACACTCCTAAATCAAGTTCCTTAAACACAAAAATTACATATTCAATTGATATAAGATATAATATCCTACATATTATCATCCTCAATGTAACACCCTATAGCATTATGAGATATTTCCTTGTATATAAATTTTTCCCCTTCAATAGCTTGGGGTACATACATCCCCAAGTCTAAAAACCTGTATAATAGTTTATCATTTTAACCTTTCGATTAGATTAGTGGATACGAATAATAATAACAAAATTACGATATTTATTTTGTAAATAATGTTATTAGTTATCATTTTTAATATAAATAAAAATAAATATCAATTTAATGAAAAAGAAATTAATTTTTAGGAAAACATTTTTCTTTCAAAAAACAATTTTAATCATATTTTACGAACATATGTCTAAAATTAATTTTTACTACTTTTTTAAATTTTATTTGACTAAATGAAATATTTTTTTAAAAATAATAGTATCTAAAATATCATTGAGTCAATATTTGAGAGTTTTTTAAAAAAATTAATTTTTTAATGAATACTGAAATATATTGGTTTTACTGAAAATTGACTTTATATTTATAAAGTTTAGAAGTTGAATTTGGTTTTAGAATTGTTTAAATGTAAACATAGTTAAATGTTTTTATAATAAATCCAATTTTTTATTGGGGTTATTTTTATCCAAATCCCATTGGTTTGGGAAATACATATCCATAAAAATTCCATATGTCATTGCACATGACCAAGATTCCATGGATTCATCATACAAACACTCTATGAAGGTTTTTGGTATAAACATATGTTGGTCCCCTAAAAAAGAAGAATAATTCTTAAATAATAGACTTATTTTAATTTCTTTCTCTATATCATTCACATAATATCAATCTATGATAATATAATACCACTAGTATCTTAAATGTACTTTGATACTATTATATTAATGTAATAACATAATTAAATATAAACTTTCATTAAATGGGAAACAAAACAGTCAATCTTCTGTTTGGTGGACAATCGCATCCTTGTATGATGTAATTAATTCTTTATCTAATTTTTTCATGGATAGACACAATGATGAATTTAATGTTTATTTATTAAATTTATGACATAATTATACTTATACAATTAATATATCACATCTACCTTCTTACCATTAATCATTTTTAAATGATACTAGGTCACATTTGCACATGTGGACTACCGCCTCCACGAAGTGATGAGAATTTTTTTTCATTTTATTTTGATAGGTGTGGTAACAAGGATAGATTTATTTACTATAAATGATATATATTATATTAGAATGATTATTTACGGAAGAAATATTATTTACCATTATTCTATTCCATTTTTTCAATAAATGAAAATTTCTTTCATGGGTATGTATAGCCTACAGTCTCTATGAATGTTGTAAATCCTTTTTCTATCAATAAAATTAATTTAATTTTATAAATAAATATATATTAAATTAATATGATATTTATACCATGATTATCAATTTTTACTCTACTTTTCCCATATGAATTGTTACATTCATTATATTTCACCGCATTCATTTAATGAATTCATTGGAATTTATATATGATGTCAAGGTCCTGTTATTTCCCCATGATTCACCAGTAGGCCTCATGAGACAAACAAGCATGGATATTTTTCCAAGGACTATTTTTTTATGTAATATTTATATGAACAAGGACATTATTGAATGTTCATTATGTCTATAATTCTACATTCCCACGTTATGAAAATAGGTTTTGATGTCAATGGGACTTTTAAATTGTTTGGAATATAAAAGTATATGTTTCTATCTCCTATTATTATTTGTATTGAATTATTATATCATCTTTTATTCCTACCAAATTGTTCATCATGATTATGTTAATTAAAAATTGCATGGGTTTCATTTATTTACATTTCTATATTCATTATCCCATATATATTCATGATAAATTCTATTTTATGAATACCATTTTTCTCATTATATCTCACCCCTTTCTTATATCTCTTTTCCCCATGATACCATGATGTTTATTATTATTGACATAACTAGATATGAGAAAGGGAATTATTTATCTTTCAAATGAAACAATATGTTGTATTTTATGTTTTTTAGTTTAATATGATATTTTTGTATGTCTGTACTTTTCCATGAAAACTGAAATATTTGGTCATTTTTTATTTAATTCTTTTTATCTGGTAAAATTGTAATAATGTAAACACTTACTATAGGAAACTATTCTCAAGGTCATTACAGTTGGTATCACAGGATATTTAGTTCAAACGATTGGAACTAGATTTATGAAAACATATAGATTAGACAACATAACCATATGAATGATTATTAGACTATAAAAATTCATGTGTAATATACCAAAAATTATGTAAGTTAGAAATTGTGTGGTTTTACCAAGAAATATATCCCTGTCTAGAGACAAAAGTTAAATGTAGTTATAGCATAGTTCTACCTAGGTGTAATAACTCTGAAAATAATTCCTTAGGAATTGGCTCGATCGTCACTTGGTAAATTCCATCTTTCCTTAAATTGCACCATATTTGAAACACTTGGTCGATATGATTAATAAAATTAAAATTTTATTATCAATCCATTATAAAGGATTTGAAACTATTTTTATGTTTTCAAAACCTTCCCAAAGAAATAATGTTTTTTATTATCTCATGTGTTATGTTTACATTTCTGAATTTGGGATAGGTGTTTCTCTTTCATATAGATTACACATTATATTTCTTTACTTAATGCTTTAATCTAGTTTATTCCTTTTATTTGGAATTTCACATAGAGGATGTAATGGTTAATTTATTAATGACTGTAATCCATGAAGGGTTTTCCCACTATGAATATATAATGAAGTTGGAGTTGGAGCTGAAGCTGGAACATTCAAAATTATAACTATATTGGGCCTTTTGTTTCAAGTTTTGACCAATAAACATTCCTTCCTGGATTATCCTACTAATACAAAATGAATTTTGGTAAAGATAAATACATTTATGTGTTATCATCCACCATAATTTAAATAGACTAAATATCCATCTTTAGACAAAAATGGATATATTACCTAGATAATATATTTCTTAATCGAGGAAGTAATTAAAGGGATAATGATGTAATAGAAATTTATCATCTCTCAAGAGATGAGAATCAATGGTGGTAGTTGATATAAAAAAATAAGTATGAATAATAATTAGAAAACAACCAGAGTATGTACAATAAAGAACTATTCATTGAAAAACAATCCTCTTGTGAAACAATAACATATCGATTGAAAATTCCAATTTCTAATAATAACGGATTATATGAATATTTCTATGTGTAAATCCAACATTACATGTAACATCCCGGGTATTTATAGAATAATACATTTTCATATCTATTAATATTTTTGAATTTAATATTAATTTTAGATTAAAGGTTATAATATATATGATAGCATACCAGACATGCAACAACTGGTTTCTCTGAAATATTACATTCCACACAACACTGAGTTATTCTGAAAAATAATACAATAATATTATTATTATTTTAAATGGTAGGTAATTCTTGGTCATTGTACTGGCTGGAATGAACAGAATTAACTATATTACGATTTTACAAATTTTTTAAATGTTTTTACATTTATCCAATGAATTTTATAGGCTCAAATGTGAATGAATTCAATTTTAAGCATAAAATAGCCAAATATTTTTAAATGGACGTTTTACCACCTTTTGATGGAGAACCTTTTTAAAAAATGTTTTCTATCACTTTTATATGTTATTATTTATTAAATAAACTTCTTATTTATAAGAGGGACATCAAAATTTAATTTGGTTCAAATTTTGGTATTTTTATGATAAAATCAATATTTTTATAAATAGTGAAAAATACTGCATTTTAATTCAAAAATGCATTTTCATATAATTTATTTATATGGTAAAATTTTCAATTTAATTGGTTTTGAAGTGTAATTATATTAATTTGTTATCAGTTAATCTATTTTTGGTCATATTGTGTAATTTCACATTTAAATTGGACAGAAACATATGTCAATATTTTGATAGTTTTTACTTCTTAAAAAACATGTTTTCTGGTTTTGAAAACAGGAATTAATTTTAAATTAATTTCTTCCAATTATGTGTTTTGAATTGGGAAAATTATATTCAATAGTTGGAATCATAAGGCCCGAATTATTTAAATAAGTTCATTTTATTTTTGTACATTATGAAGACTAACATCAGTAATTATTTTTGTTTACCATCGTTAAAGTGTAAATCATGTAAATAATGGTAAAATAATAATATTATAAAAATTTAAAACTACCCTAACATATTTTATAACACTAATGGATGATATATGTCTAACCATGAGAATCCATGGGTCTAATTTGAACCCCATGGAGCCACCTGGGTTTGATAATGACCTTTTATAACATTTAATTTAAAGAAAAGGGAAATATAACAAAAACATGTATCTCCTAAATAAACTAATTTTAATTTGCCTTATATAATCTATCTATTAGACTATAAATAGTAATTATAAATATAAAAATATTTTATACATCATGGTATTTTATTTATAATTTTTATCCATTAAATAGATAAACATATTTATAAAACAATGATGATGCAGCGGTTACCTTATTAATTAAATATTAAAATAAATGATATTATAAATATTAAAATAAATGTAATTTGAACATTTTTATGCCATAAACGAATTTTTTGGATTAAATTTACATTTTATTGATAATTTAATGCAATTTTTGGAAGTAATAAATTTTTTATGACTAAAAAATCAATTTCTAAATAGTGTCAAAATTGACATAAAAGAGTTTTTAAAACAAATACAATTTTATTAAATGATATAATAGTCCTAAAAATATAATATTTGGACAAATTAATTATATAATTTTACAAGTGTCATTAGTTATCCACTTTTGGTTCTCTTGGAATTTTATAGTTATTATAGTAACCATAAATAATGAAAATACAAGGAGACATGGTAAAAGATAATGTTTTTGACTAAGGGTTAAAGCTAAATTATATGGTTGATTTTGTGACCAATACTTTTCTAAAACCTGTTGGATGAGGGGATTAATAACCATACTTATATTATACTTGAGATATATTACTTTGTAAATATTATAATTCTAAAATAAACTTATATTAATATAATATTTCAAGACATTCCTAAAGTGCCCATCCTCCCACTTTTAAAAGGCCACCAACTCTACCCACTTACTCACACCTCTAAAGACCCTTGTCTCATCAAACATCTTCTAAAATAATCTGCCAACATAACTCCCTTCCTCCTAGAATCCTTATATTGTGAATAATGAAATTCAATAAATCCTTTTGGCTAAAATCAAAAGGATTTAAAAAATTTATTGGTAATGTCTTCTCTCAAGCTCCTTTCAATTAATTTCCTCATCCAACCCACAAACCTATATTTATTCAAATATTTCATAACAAAAAAATTATCCTAAATATAATAGTATGTTTTTATTCTATGTGTTTGAGCAACACATACACACACCTCCTTCTAATGGATATAGAACATACTTTGTCTTCGTACGGTGAACTACTACCTCACGAAATGATGATTGTTCAGTTTCCTTCTACCCCATATTATGGTGTCCATTATGATGGAACAATAACAATATGTTATATATATTATATTTATATTATCTCTTTTGTTTTTTAATTTTTATTTAAAACATACCTTTATGCATTCTATAGTGTGTAAATATGATAATTTTATTTGAGGAAGTGTGGACTACCATCCCCTCAAAGTGGTATGACTCGTTCATGCCATACGTGGAATGTGTAAAGTATGTAGTTAATGAATTTTTTTAAAATATATAAAATTTATATTATAATTTAATTTTAATATACCTATGTATCTTTTATTTTTTATCCCTTTAATATAACAATGTAATGAATGTAGCGTTCATGCGTACGTACGACCTACCGTCTCCATGAACGGTGCTTTTCATTTCTAATCTACAGATTTTATGGGCTATTATATATAAATATATACTAGATTTATATGATATTTAAATCATGAATAATATTTTATAAATAATGGACCTATGAACACAAGGATAATTTTCATCAAAACAAGTTAATTTTAAATCATATATAAAGCATCGAAAAAACGTCTGATATGAACTCAAATAATTTACTAATTTCTATAACAATATAATAAGTGATATAAAATGAATAAAAAACTTTAAAGAGGTTATTAATAAATTATAAATTAACCTTATTTTATTATTTAGTAAATTAAAGAACGAACAAGATAAGATGATCTCAAGGTAAGGGACTTCGTCTCAATCACCTTTCAATAAGGCATTTCTTGATAATATGGACCATTATTATTTTATAAGGTGTATATATAGACACTATGATATTTCATAACCATATTTTATCTATATTAATGTTATTTATTAAATAATGTAGATTTATATTTAAATTTTCGATGTTGTATGGGACACCATGAACATTTAATGATTTATTTATCAGATCTTTTTCTTCAGGATATTAAATTACATATTTATTCTTATGGGTAAAATGGGAATATAAAATAAATTTTATGTCAATCATTAATTTCATTAAATTTTTTCAAAATTAATCCTTTCATATGAAACATTTTACTCTCTATACAAAATGACAAAATGAATGTTTTTTAACGTATATGGTGACTATGACTTCTCCACCGCCATAACTATTTTTTGATATCTCGCTTCCCATATATCATTAATGTATTTTAAATTGAAAATAAATCCATTATTATTTTATTTGGGTAACTTGGCTTTGAAAATGGGTTTTTAAATAAAAAAGGGTATTTTTATAGGAAATGTTTTTCCTATGGGATTAGAGAAAGAATTCAAAAAATGTGTTTTGTGATGAATTTGTTTTATTTATAAAATGGTACATGAGCACTATATGAAATGGGTGAGCCTAATGTAACTTATATGATGGTTCAATCCCCATTATAGCTCACAGTTGAGCCTGATATAGATTATATGAAATGTTGAGCCCCATTATAGCTCACAGGTGAGCCCTACATAGATTATACAAATGGTTGAGCCCCATTATAGCTCAAGGGTGATCCGGATATAGCTTATACAAAGGGTGATCCCCATTGTAGATCTAAAATATAGAGTTCAACCATATGGTTATTCCAATTGGAGGATTCTAGACTGGATTTTTTGTTTATGATTCTCTAAGTCACCAAAATTAGTTTAATTTCTTGTTATTTGTTTTAGTATTTTTCATTTAGAAAAAAGTTTGAGTTTTATTCATATGAAATTGTTTTGTTTAATATTCTCAATGAACATTAAATATGATATCATGTTTTAACTAGACTAATGGTTTTAATTTATTTTTATGTCCCTTTTTGAGATTTTTGTTCTCATCCCATGCTTTTAAATGTTTTTACAGTATATAAGAGGGAATAGAGTCAAGGATGGAATCAAGGAAAAGTTATGATGATAAAACGTGAAAATAAACCTTGTTTAATTTTAAAAAAAATTCATGTTATGGAAGAAACGGAAATTTTTGGAAGTGTTCAATATGTATTTATATGTTTTTTATGTAATAGTTATGGAATAATTCTCTAATCCTCTAATGTTGAAAAGATCCTCAATGTTAATTCTTAACATAACTCAATATTATGTAATTTTTAAGGTTATGGACATATAGTTTGTATAAAAGGTCGGTTTGGATAACATTAGAGGTTAGGCTGGTGTTAATATCTTTTATTTAGAGTTTTTTAATTTATGGTTAAGTTGAAATGTTGTAGCATATTATGATTACCTCATTGATTCATCTGAATTATGTCTGTTCAGAATGGTTTTCCATAGAGGGAATAGGAAAGTAGTAATATAAAGGAATTGAGAGGAAAAAACATTAAAATAAACAACATGTGGTGGTGTGAATTGTAACTCAAAAGTTTGTTGCGGTGATGGATCAGTTACTTCAGTCTATAAATGGTGGTGGTATCCATGAACAAGATAATCTCGATAAACCATTGATGAACTTGTCAATAGTTTAAAATTTTATGAGGCAACATCCGCAAACTTTTAACGGAACATCTAACCCAATCGTAGTTGAAGAATGGATCAATACCATGGAAAAGATATTTGAAATCTTGGGATATTTAGAATTTCAAAAGGTAACTCCTGCTATCAATAGTTTTGAAGATGAATTTTATTGATGGGGGACATTAGCTAAGAATACTATAGGTAAAAAGGATCTTGATGCCATAGAATAGGAAGAATTTGAGGATATTTTCCATAAGAAATATTTCTCTAATGTTATTCGCCAAAGGATGGAGAAACAATTCTTGGAATTAATGAAAAAGGATGATGATTTAGTTTCCTCATATGAAGAGAACTTTATGAGATTTTCCAGGTATGTTATGGATTATATTCGAGACATTGGAATTAAAATTAAAATATTTTACATAGGATTGAAACCAGGGCTACGAAGAACATTGGCCTCCTGAGAATTTAAAAGTTAGGAAAATTGGTTTTTTGTGCTGAGAATGTTGGAATAGAGATTGTTGACACTTATCTTCCATGATATTATAAGTGTAATAAATATTCAAGGTTCTAAAAAATGGAGAAGAAACCAACTAAGAATTCTAGAGGTATGCAGAAAACTCATTCCAAGTGTCAGAAAATACATTTTGGGGATTTTATGTCCGGATATAGAAAGTGTTACCAGTGTGGTATGTTTGGTAACAAGGTTTTTGACTATAATTAAATGGGTCCTAAATAGTCCAATAATGAGATAATAGATAGACAGTCTATAGTAAGATGCTTTATCAGTAATGAGTTGGGACATTATTCATATAAATGTGTTGGGACATTATGAAAAAGAATGAATGTTTTACTATGGTGCAAGGGGAGGCCCTTGGACTACACTATTTTCATCCTCCTTGAAGGGTTGTTCTTTTTTTCTCTTGATCTTTTTTGATTAGTAATAAAAAATAACTTTCAGTCAATATGATCAGAAACAAAATGGTTTGGGAAAATCATTTGCTGATTTTATAGTTGATTTTGAGACATCTAGTGAAGTGATGGAAGCTCCTGGGAGCTCGGTATTCTTTGAATGATAACTATCCAGGTTCCAAAAAATGGAGAAGGAACCATATAATAATTCTAAAGATAATCCTAAAATATGTTCCAAGTGTTGGAGAATACATTTTGGAGAATTTATGTCAAGATCTGGAAAGTGTTACCGGTGACGTAAGTTTGGTAACAAGGTTTGTGACTACAATTAAAAGGGTCCTATGCAATCCAATAATGGGATAACAGATATATAGTCTATAGTAATATGCTTTATGTAAATTATGAAAATAAGTGTCTGAAGATAATTACACAGGGAGGAAATCAATATGATCAGAAACAAAAAGGTTTGGGAAAACCATTTTTTCTACTAGAATTGATTTTGAGACATATGGTGAAGTGATGGAAGATCATGAGAGCTCGGTATTTTTTTAAGGATAACTATAAGTTCATGGTTTTATACACACCTTTTTAGGTTATATGTGATGTGATAATAAGTTATTAAAGACCATTCTATGAGGTGTTTTGTGGGGTTATGTTTATGTATGGATTTTTTTAATGTGCAAGTATGACTTTACTTTTGGACCTCAGTTTTAAGATACTGATATCCTTTATGGTTTGTGTGATCTTTTATAATAAATGTTATTCTTTGGTATGTAAATCATATTCTAGGAATATTATGAGGATGAAATTTTTCTTATAAAATAGAAATACATCATTTAATTTTGTTTCCTTATGTTCTTATTCTAGGAAGTAAATTAATTCCTAAACACTCACAAAAGGAAATTGAAACAAGCAAATTATTTGTTTACATATATAAATCGCCTTTTTACCAATCACATAATTATTTATTTGTGATGGATAACCTTCAAATTATTATGTTCAATATAACTCTCTATTAGATTTTGAGAGTTAGTTTTATCATCCATATCCATGTTTTCCTATAGGGAACCCCAAAAAATGATATCTCTTGTTACCTTTGTACTTCTATTTCATTCTATGTGATAGTTTAATGAATCTTTTTTCTGATGTGTGATTTTTAATGATGTTTCTGAGCCCAATTTTAATATTCCCACGATGCAATTTCCAAACGGGGGGAATGATGTAACATCCTTGGTATTTATAAAATAATAAATTTTCATATCTATTAATATTTTGATTTTAATATTAATTTTAGTTTAAATAGGGAACTATGTATGATTGTATACCTAACACGCAACAACGGTTTTCTCCATTATCTTAAGTTGCACACAATACTGAGTTATAACAAAAAATAATAAAACAATAATATTATTATTTTAAATTGAAGTTAATGCCTAGCTATTTAATTTCTGGTAATTAATAGAATTAATTTTATTAGGATTTTACATATATTTTATTCTTTTTATATTATAAAAACAATTTTAGAGGATTAAAATGAGAATGAATACTATTTTAATCATAAAATACTATAATATTATTAAAATGTCATTTTACCACCATTTGATGGAGGATCCTTATAAAAAATAGTTATTTTCACTTTAATATGTTATATTTGATAAAATAAACATTACCTTTTAAAGCAAGATATCATATTTACATTGGTTTAAATTTTGGAATGTTTCGGATAAAATCCATATTTTTTTAAATAGTAAAAAATATTGCATTCTAATTCAAAACTACATTTTCATCTAATTTATTTATATAGTTAGATTTTACTTTTATTAGTTTTAAGGTCTAATTATATTATGTTGTTTTCATTTAATCCAATTATTGTCTTTGAATGTAATTTCACAATTCAATTGGACATAAACAGATGTCAATCTTTTGAAAGTATTTACATCTTAAAAACTACTTTTCTGTTTTTGATAACGAGAATTAATTTTAAATTAATTTCTTCCAATTATATGCTTTATATTTGAAAAATTGGATTCCATATTTTGAATCATATTTTCTAAATTATTTATATATGTACCTTTTATTTTTTGACATTATGAATAGTAACTTCAGTAATTATTTTTATTTAATATGGTTAATGGGTAAATCAGGTAAAAAAGGGTAAAAAAGTAATATTATAATAATATAAAACTACCCTAATACATGTCTTTATCCTATTTTATGAGATATTTATAACCATAAGTATCATTTTTTCGAATTAAGAAATCCATTGAGCCACTTGGGTGTGATAATGACCTTTTATAATATCTAATTTAATGAAAAGGGAAGTATAACATAAAATTGTTTCTCATAAAAAAAGTTTAATTTGGATTATATAAATTATAAAATAAACTATAAATATTAATTATAAATATACAAATATTTCTTACATCATGGTATATTATTTATAATTTTTATACATTAAACAAACAAATATATTTATGACAAAATGATGATGCAGTGATTACCTTCTTAATTATTTACTAAAATAAATGATATTATAAATATTAAAATAAATTAAAATTGGACATTTTTAGGCCATACACTATTTTTTGGATTAAATTGAGATTTGGGGGATTATTAAATTCCTTTTTTATAAGAAATCATGTTTTTATGACTTGAACAAAAATCTATTTCTAAATAGTGTCAAAATTGACATAAATGAGTTTTTAAAACAAATATTATTTTATTAAAAAATATAATAGTACTAAAAATATATTATTCAGGAAAATAAATTATCTAATTTTATAAATGTAATAAATGATCCATTTTTGTTAATCTTTTCATTTTATAGTAACTATAGTTACCATATATGATTAAAATAATAGAATATATGGTAAGAGTTAATGTTTTTAACTAAGGGTTAAAGATAAAAGATATGGTTAATTTTTTGACCTAAACTTGTCTAAAACATATTAAATGAGATTATTATGACCCCTCCTCATCTTATAATATAATTATATCACTTTTTAACAATTATAAATTGAATATAAATTTATAATAAAATAATATTTCAAGAATTTCCTAAATTTCCCATCCTCCTTCTTATAAAAGGCCACCACCACTGTCCACTTACTCAAACTTCTCAATCCCCTTGGATAATAAATTTTTTTCTGAAATAATCTCACAACATCCCTAAATTCCTCTTACAATCCTTTCATTCAGTTGAAGGCAATTCAATAAAGCCTTTTGGCTAAAATCAAAAGGAGTTACCCGATTTAATGGCAACTTTTTCTCTCGATCTCCTTTCAATTATTTTTCTCAATAAACCACCAAATCTATATTTATTCCATTATTTTATAACAAAAACATTATCCTAAATATTCTAGGATGTTTTTATGATATTTTTTAACGTACACTTACACGCACCTCCATCTAATGGATATAGAACATACTGTTTCTATGTACGGTGAATTACTGCCTCACAAAATGATGATTGTTCAATATTCTACTACCTCCACTCATAATGGACATTATGATGGACCTATATTTATATATGATACATATTATACTTATAATTTCTCTATTATTTTTTAATTATTATTTACAACATATCTTTATGCTTTCTAAAGTGTGTAAATAAGATAATTTCATTTAAGGGAGTGTGGACTACCACCCTCTCAAAGTGATACGACTCATTTATCCCATACATGGAATGTATAGAGGATGGGGATATTTAAATTATGAAATATATATAACTTACTCATTGTACTATAAGGATCATATAACTATGTATCTTTCATTTTTTATTCCATTAATATAACAAAAAAATTAATGTAGCGTTGAAGCGTATGTACGGCCTACCGTCTCCATGATCGGTGCATTTTATTTCTTATATCCAAATGTTATGGACTATTATAAATACATTTATACTGAATATATATGATATTTAAATAATTAATAATATTATTTATATATTGGACATATGAACACATGGATAATTTTCATCAAAACAAGTTCATTTCTTACTCATATACGGAACAATGACAAGACATCCGATATGAACTCAAATAATTAACTAATTGTTATAACATGGTAATAAGTTATATAAAATGAATAATATTATTTTAAAAGGTTATAAAGAAACTATAAATCAACTAATGTTTTTTATTCAATATATTAATGAACAACCAAGACAAGTCAGACTCAAGGTAAGAGACTTCGTCTCAATCTCCTTTCATTAACACATTTCATGAAAATATACACCTTTAATCTTTTCTAAGATTTATATATGGCCACTATGACATTTCATAACCATATTTTATCTATATTAATGTTATTTATTAAATTGTGGAGATTTATATTTAAATATTCAAATTGGTATGGGACACCTTGAACATTTTAATATTTAATTATCAAATCATTTTCTACCTGATATTAAATTACATATTTATTTATATGGGTATTAAAGGAATATATAAAAAATTTATGTCAATATTGGTTTTTATTGAAATTTTTCAAAAATAATATTTTTATACGAAGCATTTTACTAACTTTAAAAAATGAAAATGGTATGTTTTTTAATTTATACGACGACAATAAATTCTCTACCACTGTAACCGTTATTTGATATTTGGATTCCTCTTTAAGCCTTAATGTCTTTTAATATTAAAATAAATTACTTATTCCTTTTTCTGGGTATCTTGGTATTGAAAATGTGTTATTAAATTAAAATTTTATTTTTATATGGAAATTTTTTTCATATGGAATTAGAATAATCTTAAAAAAATGGGGTTTTAAGGAGATCATGTTTTATTCATGAAATGGTGCATGACCATTATATGAAATGTGTGAGACCAATATAGAATATATGAATGATTGACCCCCATTATAGCTCATGGGTGAGATAGACACAGATTATACAAAGTGTTGATCCCTATTTTATCTCATGGGTGAGCCCAATATATATTATACGAAGGCTAATACCAATTATAGATCTAAAATTTAGAAGTCAACCATATGGTTATTCCAATTTGAAGATTCTTGAATGGGTTTTTTGTATATGATTCTCTAATTCACCTAAAGAAGTTGTAATTTCATGCTATTGGATTTAGTTTTTTTCATTGATAAAAATGTATGAGTTTTATTGATATGAATTTTTTTTCATTCATCTTCTCAAAGAACATTGAATGGGTTATCAGGTTTTAACTGGACTAATGGTTTTAATTTATTTTTTGGTCCTTACTAAGATTTTTGTTCTCTCACAAATATTTTAAATTTTTCCATAGGATTCAAGGGATAATAGAGTCAACGATGGAATCAAGGAAAATTTATGATGATTAATCATGAAAAAAACCATGTTTATTTTTATGGTTTTTTTATGTTATAGATGAAACAGACACTATTGGAAGTGTCCACTTTTTATTTATATGTTTTTTTATGTTATAGCAATGGCCTAATTATATAAATATATAAACCTGAAAAGGTCCTCAATGGGAATTCTTGACTAAACTCAATATTATTCAACGTTTAAGGCTCTGACCTTATAGTTTCTATCAATGGTTTGTTTAGATGACATTAGAGGTTAGGATGGTGTTAATTACTTTAGTTTAAGGTATTTTACTTTATGGTTAATTTGAAATGATGTTTCATTTTAATATTACCATGTTTCCTCATCTAAACTATGTCTTTTTGGAATGTTTTTCCATATAGGAAATAGGAAAGCTGTAATGGGAAGGAATGGAGAGGAAAACAACCTTTGAAATCAAAAACATGAGGTGGTGAGAATTAGAACTAAACATTTTGATACAGTTATAGAGTAGTTGACTTAGTCTATAAATGGTAGTGGTATCCATGCACGAGATCATCCCAATAAACCATTGAATAATATGTTAGTAGTGGAACAATTTATGAGGCAATACCCCCCATCATTAAATGGATCATCTTACCCAATGGAAGCTAAATGATGGATCAATACCCTGGATAATATATTTGAAGTCGAGGGATGTTCTGAACATCAAAAGGTAACTCTTTCCGTCAATAATTTTGAAGGAGAAGCTTATTGATGGTGGTAATTAGTTTACAATACTAGATAGAAAAATTATTTTTGTGCCATGGAATGGGAATAATTTAAGGATATTTATTTGAGAAATATTTCTCTAAGGTTGTATGGATTAGGATAGATAAAAAATTATTGGAATTAAAGAAAAAGGATGATGGTTCAGTTGTTTAATATGATGTGAACTTCACAGTATTGGCCAGGTATGTTCCAAATTTTATTCGTGACATTGACAGTAAAATTAATAGATTTCACTCAGGATTGAAACTAGGGCTACGAAGATCTTTGGACTCCTGAGAATTTGAATGTTATGAAAAATTGGTTTGTTATTCTGAGAAAGTTTAAATGGAGTTCGTTGTCACTTATGATCCATGAGATAATAAGAGTAAGAAAAATTCTAGGTGATAGGAAATGCATAAGCAACCAACTAATAATTATATAGGTAAGCCCCAAACTTGTTCCAACTGTTTTAAAATGCATTTTGGGGAATCCGTGTCTAGATATGGAAAGTATTATCGGTGTTCTATGTTTGGTCACAAGGTCTGTGACTCCAAAGAAACGGGTCCTAAACAGTCCAATAATGAGATAAAAGACATCTACTCTACAGTAAGATGCTTTAGCTACAATGAGTTGGGACATTTTGAAAATAAGTGTATGAAATTAATTACACAGGGATCCTTATAATTCGGATAAGCATGTCATTTGAATCCTTTGATGCGTGAGATTTCTTAACTGTGAGGAATCTAAATTTCACCTAAAATAATCTGGCAAATAAAAATGATAATTTGGAGGAGGTTAATTACACCGAGATAAAATTAGTATGATAGGAAATAGAATGGTTTGGGAAAATATTTTGATGCTACTACAGTTGATTTTGAGACATCTGGTGAAGTGATGGAAGCTTCTGAGAGCCTGGTATTTTTTAAGGGTAACCATAAGTTCATGGTTTCAGACACACCATATGAGGTTTTATGTGATATAATAATATGTTATTATGAATGTTTCTTGGAGATGTTTTATGAGGTTATGTTTATGTATGTATTTTTTTAATGTGGAAGTATTCATGTACTTTTGGACCTCAGTTTTAAGATATTGATATCCTTTATGGTTTGTGTGATATTTTATACTTATGGTTATTCTTAGGGATGTAATTCATATTATGAGAATATTCTGTGAATGAAATTGTGCTTATAAAATTAAAATACATCATATAATTATGTTTCCATATGTTATTATTATAGGATGTAAATTAATTCCTTGACTCTATCAAGAGTATCTTAAAAAACATTATTCATTTATATTTCTCAATGGTCTTTTGAATTATCACATAATTATGGTTTTGTGATGGAGAACCTTCCAATGACTATGCTCTCTATCACTCTCTATTAGCCTTTGAGAGTTAGTTTTATCATCCATGTCCATGATTTCTTGTAGGTAACCGTAGAATAAGATATCTCAGGTGACTTTTGAACTTCTCTTTCTTTCTAAGTGATGGTTTTATTAAATACTTTTTCTAATGCGGGATTTTCCATGATGTTTCTGAGCCCAATTTTAAAATTTTAAGGACACAATTTCTAAAAGGGAGAAATGATGTAACATCCCAGGTATTTATATTATAATACATTTTCATGTAAATTAATATTTTGGAATTTTATATTAATTTTCGTTTTAAGGGGACACTATGTATGATATCATAACATACAAGAAACAACGGTTTTCTCCAAAATCTTACGTTGCACACAACACGGAGTTATACCGAAAAAATATTACAATAATGAAATTATTATTTAAATAGTAGTTAATTCCTAGCCATTGTACGGGTAGGAAAGAACAGAATTAACTATATTATTATTTTTAATAATTTTTAATTATTTTTACATTAATCCAATGAATTTTAAAGGCTTAAAATGAGAATGAATCCAAAATGAAGCATAAAATACTCTTATATTTTAAAAGGTCATTTTACCACATTTTTATGGAGAAACATTTTTTAAAATAGTTATTTTAACTTTTATATGATCTATTTGATAAAATAACCTTCTTATTTATAATAGGGACATCAAATTTATATTGATTGAATTTTTTTTATTTTTTGGATAAAATCCATATTCTTATGAATAGTGATAAATACTACATTTTAATTCAAAACTGCTTTTTCATCTAATTTATTTATATAGTTATATTTTCCTTTTATTTTGGTTTAAAATGTAATTGGATTATTGTTTTATCAATTAATCCAATTATGGTCATTGGAAGTAATTTCTCATTTAAATTGGACATAAACACATGTCAATATTTTGATAGTTTACTTCTTACAAACTTGCTTTTTGGTTTTGACTGTGGGAATTAATTTTAAATTAATTTCTGCCAATTTTGTGTTTTGAATTTAGAAAACTGCATTCCATATTTGGAAAAAAAAGTTCCAAATTATGTAAATAGGTAACTTTTATTTTTGGACATTATGAATAGTAATTTTAGTAATCATTATTATTTACCATGGTTAAAGGTTAAATCAGGTAAATAAGGGTCAAAAATAAAATTATAATAAATTAAAACTACCCTAACATGTTTCCTAATCCAATTGGATGATATTTTTACGACCAAGATCATCCTTGGGTGGAATTTTGGACTTCATGGAGCCACTTGGGTGTGATAATTACCTTTTATAATATTTAATTTAAAGAAAAGGGAAATATAATATAAACATGTATCTCATAACTATAAAAATTTTAATTTGGTTTATATAAATGATATATTTCACTATAAATATTTATTATAAATCTAAAATTATTTCCTATGTCATGGTATTTTAGTATTTAATTTTATACATTAAATAAGTATATATATTTATGACACAATGATGATGCAACGATTACATTACTAATGAAATATTCAAATGAATAATATTATAAATATTAAAATAAATGTAATTCGAACATTAGGATCAAATCAAAGAATTTTTTGGATAATATTTACATGTTATGTATGAGTTAAGGATTTTTGTTTGAAGGAATCATTTTTTTATGAATTTACCGAAAATCAATTTCAAAATAGCTTCAAAATTGACATATATGAGTTTTTAAAACAAATACTAATTTATAAAATGATATAATAGTCCTAAATTTCATAAATTCGATCTAATGAATTATATATTGTTAAAAATGTCATTAATTATACACTTTTTGTTCTATTGGAATTTTATAGTCTCTATAGTAACCATATATTATGAACATACCAGAAGACATGGTAAGAGTTAATGTTTTTAACTAAGGGAAAAAGATAAAAGATAAGGTCAATTTTGTGACCTAATACTTTATAAAACATGCTGGTTGAGGGGATTTAGACCAATTATCATGTTATCCTTGAGATTTATCACTTCTAAACTAATATAATTCTAAAATCAATTTATAATAAAATAATATTTCAAGAATTTCTAAAAGTTTCCTTCCTCCCTCTTATAAAATCCCACCACCTCAACCCACTTACTCACACCTCACAAGCCCCTTGGTTCATCAAAATTCAGATAAAATAAGATTAAAACATCCCTAAAATCATATTATGAGCCTTACCTTTGGAATAAAGAAAGTCAATAAATCCATTTGTCTAAAATCAAAAGTAGTTTCCCGATTTATAGGTAGTGTCTTCTCTCAACCTCCTTTAATTTATTTTGATGATCCAACCACCAAAGATATCTTTATTACAATATTTTAACATAACACAAGTATCCTAAATATAATAGAATTTTTTATGCTATGGGTTTGACCTACAAATACACACACCTCCATCTAATGGATATAGAACATACCGTTTCTTTGTACGGAAAACTGCTGCCTCACGAAACAATGACTATTCAATTTTCTCCAACCACCTCTCATGGTGGTCATTATGATGGAACTAAATTTATATATAATATATATTATATTTATATTTATTATATTATTATGTAATTTTTATTTACGACATATCATTATTCTTTCCATTGCATGTAAATATGATAATTTCATTTGAGGATGTGTGGACAACCACCCCCTCAAAGTGATTTGAATCGTTCATGACATACATTGAAATTATAAAGGATGGAGTTAATGAATATTTGTATCATATAAAACATAGATAATGTAATTTTAATATGCCTATGTATCTTTTATTTTTTATTCCATTAATATAAAAAATAAATTAATGTAGCGTTAATGCCAACATACGGCATACCATATCAATGAACGGTGCCTTTCATTTATTATATCTAAATATTATGGAATATTCTAAATAAATATGTACTGGATATGTATTATATTTAAATTATGAATAATATTCTAGAGATAATGGACTTATGACCATAGGGATAATTTTCATCAAAACATATACATTTTTTACTCAAATACCAAACAACAACAAAACATCCGATATAAACTCAAATAATTAACTAATTGTTCTAACATGGTAATCAGTGATATTAAATGAATAATAAAATTTAAAACGGTTCAAAATAAATTATAAATTAGCCTATATTTATTATTCTCTATGTTAACGAATGAACAAGATGAGTCGGACTCATGGTAAGGGACTTCATCTCAATCTCCATTCATTGAAATGTTTTACTATCTTTAAAAATGACAAAAGTGATGTTTTTTAATCTATACAGCGACAACAACTCCTCTACAGCCATAACCATTATTTGAAAATTTTAAAATTTTTTGAGTGGAATCTACTTGTAATTTTCTGAATGAGGTACAATTTATCATTTTTAGAAAAGTTTAGAATGATTGATTTTAAACTTTCATATGTCTTATAATAAATTACCTTTCATCATGAATACTCATTGATTTTAAGAGACTTTGAAAAGTTTATAAGTTTTATTTTAATCAATCTTTTTTTATAATATTCATTAAATTTTATTTTTTAAATTCCATTTTCAATATGAATGTGGTATTATCCTCATGAGTGTTTTAATGAAATAATTTTTAATTTATTTTTATCGACAACAGAAACCATTATTCTATATATGTACCAATATGGATATTTCATAATGATACCACCCTTATTATTTGTCCACATGGTTAATTATTAGTATAAATCGGGTTGTTCTATGTTGATACCATTCACCATGTTACTGTAGATGGTGTTTGGTTATTTTTATTGATTGGGGTAGTAATTAGAAATTCAAATGATATGTTTTCTGTAAACAAAATAACATTGATTATGTTTTACCTTTTCATATGAGGAACAAATTGGACTTATTCTATGATGTGTATGGTTCTCTATAGTCTATCAATGTAGTGGTAGGTCTCATAAGACAAACCAGTGTGGTAAATTGGTTGAGGACATACCAATTTATGTATGTTTTCCTATCATTAATCATTGATGGTTTGTTTATGAGCTCTAAAAATATGAATTCCCTTATAATGAAAATAGTAATTGACTAATTTTTGATTAATCTATTATTGAATATATGCATGGATATGATTCAAGATCAATTGAATGTTTATATTAAATAATTTTATCACCATTTCTTTCATCTATATTATCGAACGTGTTAATTTTATTTATTAAATTAATTTTATTCATTTATTTACCTTTTAATATTTGTTATTAAATATGTATTTGTGTTATCCTCCATTATATGCATACCATTACTAAGAATTAGAGATCAACCCATTCTTATTAATACACTCCCACAGACTATAGGAAGTGTATTATTATTGATATTCAATGATATGCTAAATGGAATTATGGTGTTCTCAATGAAAATAAAAAGTTCTATTTTATTTTTTCAATTGTAATGTGAGATTTATCTATGAATATGGTTAATGAATTAAACATAACATTTTCATCCTACATGGTGTTACTCTCTATAAATAGTGTGAATGTAATTATGTAACCATAGACACAGACCTACTATGGTCAAGTTCAATAGAAATTATAATATAATCAATAATGAGTATTTTATATATTACATCCAAATGATCATTTAATATTTAGATCCTTGTACAATTAGGAAACATTATGATCTATTATGGTCCATGTTCATTATATCAAAGGGAAATTTTTTCCAAACATATGAAACTAATTATTCATGAATTATTCTTCAACACCCCCCTTAAATTATTTCATAAAAAATATCCTTCTAAATACCTCATTTTTAATAGTATATTTTAATAATATGGGAAAATGGTAATATAAGAATGGGTGATTTCACATGAATAGTAATTGAAAACATATAACTAATGAAATAATGTCCAAACATGGAAGAAATTATGATGGAAATAATAAATAAGCAATGTAAACCCATAAATAATAAGAAATTGAGAGAAGGTTATATCCATATTAATAAACTATTATATAGGTATCAATAATTATAATCTAATTATAATGGAATAAATAATGTAATAAAACAAAAAAATTATATGATGGCCTTGTTCCAAGAAAAATTACATGTCATCAACCTTGAAATCAATATATGTTGATTAATTGGGTAGGCATGCACCATGTACCAAAAAATATTTTTTCACTTGATATATGTCAATTCATTAAGGGAATATATAATTATGATCCCCTACCATTACCTAAAATGTGAAATTCATTCACTATAATATTCATCCATGGTTTTCATATCATTTCCTAAGGAATATCATATTTAATAAAACATGGATATCAATATAATTAGAAATATGGAATTCAATACATAATCGACTTAATTTTGAATCAATAATCATCAAAAAATACAATGCATTTAACAATGTCAACAAAAGGGATAAAATTATCAAATCCTATCCAAATAAATGAGGTCTATGTTCAAAAAATACATAGTCCACATGCAAATAATCATCTATATTGGAGTCCCAATATATGGAATTCCCATAGGTTCACATTTTTCAATAAAATAACTTTATTTATATGTGAAAATCATCTAATCTGAATTATTTAAAATGTAATGCTCATGTTGTATATTGAAGAGATTATATAACTAATTCAACCCTTCAATAACATGGTCAAAAGTAATTCATTCGAATATTTCTCATGGATTTAGAATAATATATCCCCAGTGTATCAATGGAATCATAGAAATATATAAACAGAAATGAAAATGATCTTTATAAAAGAATGAATATATGAAAAAAAAACCCCTGAATGGATCATAAATATGATAATCTTGATATCTGAGATGATTTTTAGAGAATATTTGGGTGGGTGTGTTTTTTTTGTTTTTGTGTCTATGTGTGAATAATTAGTTAAATGTAATACCTGTTTGCGTAAATACATAATAAAACTAAAGGTAAACTATAGTCAAATCATAAATGATAGTTTAGAAAAAAAATAACATTGGCATAAAATAGGTTTCTATGGGACACTTGAAACGATATTTCTAAAATGGTTAAGTGAAAATTGTATGATATTTTTTAATTTTAGAAGAATCTCTAATAATTATTCTATGAAAATGTAATAATGTTTTCTATATGATCTGTTTATCCTAGGAGCATTATTTTAAATAAACATTTTTATTCTTCAAATTATTATTGTTAAAAAAAATACTATATAAACAGAGTATTGCAAAAAATTTTGTATAAAAACATCATCCTCCCAATGAATATTATATAATTATATAAAGTAAAATATTATGTTTTGGGAACCCATGAATGTGACAAAAATGTTCAATATAAAATAGTATAACTCAATGAAGTATATAGGAGTTACAAATATAACTTACAGGACACATATCTCAATAATAGATAAATAATGGCGAAACTGTTTATGTGGTAATAATTTATATCCCTATAAAAATATAATATCTTACAATATAGTCAATAGGATGAATGACTCAATATAATAATATCAAGATAATGATGTTAACTTAATGAAATAATGTTGGGTTACCCATAACACCTTACTACTCAGGAATCAACTGAATCAATAACCACTTCAATTATGGAACACTATTTTGATATTAAATTTCATTAAATTAAAGGATTATAATAAAAATTTATCCATGGGAATTAAATACAATAAAAACATGGTGTTAAAACGTTATTTTGTCTCAAAGAATCATAATTGAGACCAATAAAATATTTACAACTTGAGTGAAACTTTTTTCAAACCCCATAATATTATGGGGTTCAAATGAACATAAAATTAAATAATTAAAAGATCACTCATTATATTATATCTCAATTAGATAGTCTAAAAACCACATAAATTAATTTAGGTTCATAATATTAATAATATCTCAGAGAGTGGAATTTGAGACTAAACCCATTTTCTAATGTATTGAATTCCATAAACATACATTAACCTCCATTATCCAAAATATATAAATCTAAATAAAATAATTAATAACCATACCCATATCCATTTTTTCTGTACACTTTAAAAATATCCACTCTCTATATGAATTATACTAATTTTCCCCATCAACTATTTATTGTTTTAATCTTTTGAATAGTTTCATAGATGTAATGTACATGTTCCTTATTCATACAAATTTCAACATTACGGGATCATTAAACTCAAAATAATGGGGTTTTTATAATTATATATTATGTTTAAAATTCCTCCAATATTTATTTATACATTATCATTGATGATGACATTGAAAATCATAATGTTTCATTAACTCTTATTGATCGAAGTGTGTCTTCATAATCAATGAATTAAAAACTAATATAACCTCTTTTGAACCAAAATAATAATTATTTACCCAAATATATAATATTATAAATATAATATTGTTTCTATATTAATACATGATTTAATTTTACTCTTTTGTTCAATTCGGTTGTTAAAATGAACCAAACATGAACATAGACTAATTAAATTATTGAATATGAGAGTGTTTTGTTGTAATAAAATAACACTATAATCATAATGATATTAATTTTTTTGTTATTATGATATTTACTTTCTGGTTTAGTTAAAATAAGATATAATTTTATATGAAAACATTATAAACTTTAAATAAAATATTAACCCTTCTTACACATACTATAAATGAATAAATTAATGATGATTTATTTTTCATCATATCCTTAAAAGTTTCATAAATTTTTCATAGAATATTACTAATTGTTTAATGAAAATAATTTTTATAATTTAATTTCATTATTAGATCCATCCTTATTTGGTGGTGAAGTAAAATGAACCATGTTATGCCGTGGAAGTTGTAGTCTACAAAATGCATGAATGCAGGGGTTTTCTAATCGATGGGGTAAAAATTTAAAAAATGAAGACTAAATTTATATAGAAGTATTAATGTATATAAATTAAACTAATATCATTAATTAAACTTTTATATGAATAAAGTTTAATGATGATAATTTTGAATAAAAAAAAGTGGTTGATAATTCTCTAGGGACTTAAATTTTTCCTCTGATTCCTCCTTTGAAGTGATTGTATTATTCAAAATAATGACTAATATAATATTATCAACCTAGTATAGGGTTATAGGAAGAGAAAAATAGAATATTTTCAAAGAATAATTTTAGGGATAGGTGTTTCTTGCTGTGGATGAATGGTTACACTTTTATAAGTGGGGATAAGGGTAGTTTTGGGAGTAACCCTTATCTCATCCACAAGTATTTACCTTATGACAAAACCAGAAACATGTATAATGAATTCATAAATAACCAATAGTGGTTGCATCAAGAACTTATAAAGGACCATAATTAATTCCAAACGCAATATGACAAAAATATTTCTTAAAATGAGAAACAGGGGGACAACCGTCATCCACTACATACTTATTGAAGGGATTATCATGAACCTCCATCACTAGAAGGTATATCCTATCCAAAATGAAAATTGAAGGACAATAAATAACCCAATGTGGGAATGAAAATGTATTGAGAATTTTTTTAAATAGTGGATAGATAATTGTTCTATCATAATCTACGACTTTAAGTGAATGACAAAAAACAATACAACTGAAAGAAGCATAATCCCTCTACCATCATACAAAATGGAATCCTCAGAAATGAATACATCATTAGGGGAAGATGAGTGCCTTGGACCAAGTGACACAACTATTCACAACAAGAAGAAAAATAAAATGGTCTTAGAATCAAGATGAACTACGAAGTGGTCCTAGGAGAAATGATTTTTATTAGTAGAATCTTCCCTCTGTCCAAATAGGGTGATCATTCATCAAATGTTTGGTTTCACTGGTGATTATTTTATATGATTCTGTATAAAATAACCTTTAAAAAATATATATTCATAAATAAAATATAACCAAAAAAATTAATGGAAAATATCCTGGATACTAAGATATAGGTGCAGTAGAAATAACCTCTAAATAGAATTTTTCAATAGCCCCATAGTACATGAGATATTCCATCCATAAAAGCAGTTCAGTGGTGGAAAACCCCTAAAGGTGGAATACCCTTCTTTTATTACCTCCTCCTTCCTCTAGGGAGTAACCCTTAAATTTTCAATAATTTAAGAATACAATTCATATGGAAAGGGCAAAAAATAGAAAATAGATGAGTGTAAAATGATTTTGTTTATAAATTCACCTCATTAATTTTGAGATAACAATGGGTATTTTATTGATTTTTTGTTTATCAACTGTTTACTTAATTAATATTCATTTAAACATGGTAATTAATTTTAAAAACAAAATAATTATTTTTAATTAAAAATACTAATGTTATTCATTTTACTAAATTTTGAACATTTAATTTTAAATTTTAAATTAAATTTATTATATAAAATTTCTTATGTCATGAAATCATAATATTAAAATAAAAACAATAAATCAGGTAATTTTTTTAAAGAAATAGATATTTTTAATATTTATTATTATATAATATATAAAATTATCTTAGATACTAATTTTAGTGACATTATTTGTATTATTATAAAACAAATAAATCATATGACGCTTCAAATACAAGATGAAATATAATACCCCATGAAAATTACTGTAACATCCCCAAATGATAAAGGGTTAAATGACTAAATGACATGACTCATGCCAACAAGGTGCACCTTCCTTTTCGGGAGCCTGTCTGATTAGAACTCCACAGTTAAGCGTGCTTGGCCTGGAGTAGTGATCAGGATGGGTGACCTCCTGGGAAGTTTCTTAGGGTGTGTGTGAGTGAGGACAAAGCACACTGGAAAGGACATGTGTTGGCCTGTGGGGACTGTCATTAGTCAGATGACCCGTTCAGGAATGTGGGTGGACCCTGGGGTGGGCCCCACGTGTCTGCGGGGGCAACTGGTGGTACCTGGTGGGCCAGGACCCGACGGCCATGTTAAGGCGGGGTGGCTGTGCTGTCACCGGGACTCGGTTGTCACATTTGGTATCAGAGGTGGTACCCAGGCTTAAGTGCGGTGCACTGCCTGGGTTGACATGTAGGGCCCACAACGAGGGCGTTGTGCTCTAAAGGGGGGGTGATTGTAACATCCCCAAATGATAAAGGGTTAAATGACTAAATGACATGACTCATGTCAACAAGGTGCACCTTCCTTTTCGGGAGCCTGTCTGATTAGAACTCCACAGTTAAGCGTGCTTGGCCTGGAGTAGTGATCAGGATGGGTGACCTCCTGGGAAGTTTCTTAGGGTGTGTGTGAGTGAGGACAAAGCACACTGGAAAGGACATGTGTTGGCCTGTGGGGACTGTCATTAGTCAGATGACCCGTTCAGGCATGTGGGTAGACCCTGGGGTGGGCCCCATGTGTCTGCGGGGGCAACTGGTGGTACCTGGTGGGCCAGGACCCGACGGCCATGTTAAGGCGGGGTGGCTGTGCTGTCACCGGGACTCGGTTGTCACATTAAAAACCTCGACGTGGTAAACAGAGTTTTGGCTGAGGCGGCAAGTTATCTCCGCGCTTCATCGGACCCTTCCAGGTCCTCTACAGGGTTGGTGAGGTGGCTTATCGCCTGGCTCTACCACCTCAGTTGCACCGGGTGCACGACGTCTTCCACGTGTCTCAGTTGAGGGGATACGTGCACGACCCGACGCACATCTTTGACCATGGGGAGCTTGACGTTGACGATGGGGTGACTTTTACGGAGGTCCCGGTGGAGATAGAAGATTGACAGGAGCGGGTCCTACATGGGCGATCGATTCCTCTTGTGCGCAACAGATGGCGGCACGGGAATCTCCAGGAGAGCACATGGGAGCGGGAGGCTCAGATGCGTGCTCAGTACCCTCTTTTGTTTCCCTAGTTTTTGATGTAGCTTTACGGGGACGTAAAGCCCTGAGGTGGGAGTAATGTAAAGACCCGTAAAATTCAAGGAAAATTTTTTCTTAATTTTCTTTAGAATTTTACAAGAGCGCGGTTTCAGACGGCACCTGATTCCGAGGCCCGGAGTGCCCGGAATTATTTTCCGAAGTTTGGATCGGGTACGTTCAGTGAACGAACGAGCGGGAATTCCTAACTTTTGATCCGGTGCTCGGAATTGAAATCTGAGGGCACCGATGAACTCGCAGCGCCGATATTCGCTTAATGAGACCTTTTCGGGAGTTGCGTTTGTTGCGGGTTGAAAGTTACGTTTTGGGGTTTTTCAGTTAAGTTAAATAAAATTTGTGTAAAGACAAATTTTATTTTAACTTATTTAAAAACCTATCAAAGGAGGTTGGAAGTGGGACCCACACCCACTTAACCTCCCTTGGGAGGATTAAGTGTGGTGGGGCCCACACGAACCCCTTTTCTTTTCAAATTCTCTCAACATCTTTAACGCCTCTTTTAATGGCTTAGGTTACCCTTATTTAATTAAGGGAGTTAACCCCCTTTTTGAATTTCAAACATTGAAATTCTTTTGTGTTGTGTTAATAAAATAAGAGGTAGTCTTATTTTATTTGGAGTTCTTTGTTTGTCTTTGGAGAGCTTTCCCTTCATCTCCAAGCTCTGACGAAGAACGAAGAACGTCTTCATCCTCAACGAAGAACGACAACACTTCGTCAAGGATCATCGACTCGGCGACCCGGTATCTTCGGACCTTTCCTTCCTCCCCGAACCTTCTTCGTCGGCAATCGAAGATCCGCCAACGACGTGTCTCTTCGGGCATAACTCTTCGTCAACGGATTTGACGAACGACGACCGCGACCCCCGACCTCCGCGACGCCGTCTTCCGCGGAGCGTAGCCGAACCTTTGAATCTTAAACCCGAGGTAGGGGTTGTCGAATTTCTTTTGGATTCCTCATTTTATTCTTGATCGTGCTTTTAGCAAGATTAACGTGTGACATGATTTTCTTTAAGTTGCGTTTTTATTATTAACGCGAGGGGGGCCGGACCGCACGAACACGGCCGAACCCCCCCTCCAACGTTCTTGTTTAATTCTTGCGATGGAAGCAAAGTGGCGTGGTGCCGTCGCACCACGCGGTTTACCCTGCGTTTAATTTACGCGGCGCCGTCGCGCCACGCCGAGGAAAAATCTTCAAGAACGCGACGCCGTCGCGCCGCGTTGAAAAGAATCGAAGCACGGCGAAGGGGCGCGGTGCCGATGCACCGCGCCGGATGACGAACGCCGCGGCCGGTTCCGGGCCGCGGCGGGATGAGAAGACCGCGGCCGGTTCCGGGCCGCGGCGGGACGAGAAGACCGCGGCCGGTTCCGGGCCGCGGCGGGAGGAGAAGACCGCGGCCGGTTCCGGGCCGCGGCGGGACGAGAAGACCGCGGCCGGTTCCGGGCCGCGGCGGGACGAGGAGACCGCGGCCGGTTCCGGGCCGCGGCGGAAGGGAAGACCGGCGGCCGAGCCGCCGGCGTCGGAAGCCGAAGAAGGGGACCGGAAGTTCCGGTCCCGTTTGAGAAAACCGGCCGGCCAGCTGGCCGGCCGGATGACTTAAAACCGGGGAATTTAATTCCCCGGCCAACCATGAAAACCCCCCTCTTTAAGAGGGGGGGCGTTTCTTAAAAGGGAGGGGGTCGGCTGCCCCCTCGGTTCCACCAGCAGGCCCCCCACGTGGGGGGGGGCTCTTTAAAAAAAATGGGGCGCGGCCCTTGTGCCGCGCCGCCCCTCCAGTAAAACGCGGGGCTTAGCCCCGCGTGCCACCCACCTCGCGGCACCCCGCCGCCCGCGCGGCCCGCCGCCGCCGCCAGCGCGGCCCGCCGCCGCCGCCACCGCGGCCCACCGCCGCCTCCGCCGCGCCGCCACCGCGCACCGCCGCGCGCCGCCACCGGCCGCCGCACCGCCGCCGCCCGCCGCCGCCGGCCACCGCGCCACCCGGGGGGGGGGGGGGGGGGTCGGGCCGGGTCGGCCCGGACCCGGACCCCCCGTTTCGAACTTGATTTGGTTTTTGGCTCATAACATGAGCCTCGGACCTCCGAATGACGAACCGTCTGCGGCAACGCGATCCTTGGATCGAGACGGTCGTTTCGATATATCGCACTCAAGGTTTCGGGTTACTTTGAGTTCGGCCGGGTTGGTTCGTTCACGAAACCAACCGGGCCTTCGGAGCGGAAACGCTCATATCTTGAGCCACGAACGTCCGATTGACGCGCCGTCAGTCGCGTTGTGTTCCTCTTAGTGAATCGGATCTTTTGGCATACTCCGCCCGAGGTTTGGACGCAGGTGGAGTACGGTCGGGTTGGTTTTTCCTTAAAAACCAACCGGGCCCCGGAGACGAAAATGCCAATAACTCACAGACCGGGCGTCCGATTGACGCGCCGTCTGTTTCGTTGACTTCCTCTTGATGAGACGGAACTTTTGACATACTCCGCCCGAGTTTTGGATGCAGTCGGAGTATGGCCGGGTTGGATTGTTCCCGAAATCCAACCGGGCCCCTGGAACGGGAAAGCTGATATCTTTCAGACAGGACGTCCGCTTGACGAGCCGTCAGCGGCGTTGGTGGTTACGTTGAGTAACGGTCCCTTTGAGTTTACCCTATGGGAGTTCGGGGTACAGTTGAGATACGGCCGGGATTGGTTCGCACTCGAAACCAACCGGGCCCCTGGGACGAAAAGACTATTAACTCACAGACCGGGCGTCCGATCGACGCGCCGTCTGTTGCGTTGAGCCCCCTGTGACGAGACGAACCTTTGAGGCACTTCTTCGTGGGACTTCGTGATACTTGGAGTATCGACCAGTAGCTCGTGGAGCGGACCCTCCCGGAGACGAGCGTGCAGAGTACGGAGACCGTGTAGCCGGCTGAGACCTGACGACTGCTTGACCGACTCGACTTGGAGTGAGTCGACTAGCCCAGTGGACGGAGCGCCCGGTACTTGGCGGAAGACCCACGGCGGACGGAGCGCCTGGTAGTTGGCAGCAGACCCGCGGTACTCGACAGGAGGAGTACCTCAGTAGGCTATCTGGGTAGCGCCCGGTATTTGGCAGCAGACCCTCAGCGGACGGAGCGCCTGGTAGTTGGCAGCAGACCCGCAGTACTCGACAGGAGGAGTACTTCAGCAGTCCTAGGTTAGTGAGCGGCAGCCTCGGAGTCGTGACAGGACCACTGTACACTCTAGAGACGGAGCTCTTCAGCAGTTACGGTTTCGATAATGAAAATCCTGGTTTGAGCTGAGACTTTTGACCTTGTGTTTACCTCATGAATGAGATGGGTCACTTGCTAACTTTGGTATATGTATGGGCATATACCCGGGTAGTGGTTATCCGTCGTTTTCACAATCCTTGTGTTTCCTCATGATTGAGATGGGTTACTTGATAACTTAGGTATATGTATGGGCATATACCTAAGTAGAGTTTATCTGTTGAGATATTCTTGTGTTTATCCTTGTTGGTTTTAGTGAGACCTTGAGGGTCTCGGGGTCCCTACTGAGTATCGTTATACTCACCCCTGCACGGGCTATGCCCGCACCTCGTTGTGTTGGTTGCAGACGACGGACAGTGCTGGCAGAGGCCGAGTGTTCGAGGACTGGACGGTACCTGGAGGTGGACTATACGACGAGGCGGTACCCAGAGGCAGAACACTGGGCGGAACATACTCAGAGCAGACGGCGGGACCCGAGGAGCAGAGGAGCTATCTGTACCCACCCTTCAGGTGGGATTTCCAGTGGACAGCTCGGCGTAGCAGCTTTACTTTTCAGTTGCTGTTTTTCCTTTTCGAGTTGTACTTTACAGTTGGGCTTGTATTTCCGGCCCCTTTTTACTTTCCGCACTTTTAGTTGTACTCTGTTTTTGTTAGTGTTACCTTCCGCTTGTACTCTGTGGTGCTTGTTTTCTTTTATAAAGGCAATGCCTTCCCAGTTAACGGGATTTTACGCCTTTGGTGCTAGTCGCCAGCCCCTGGCCTATGGAAGGCGGGCTTGGGGTAGTCACGGCACGGGCCCCGAGGACGGGTCGTGACAATTACTCATTTAGAAAAAATAATTATTATTTTTTTCTTTATTAAAGTATCATTTTAATTTGTTATATTAATATTTCGTAAAGTATTTTTATTTCAAAATACTTATTTAAAATGAATAATCTTATTCCCAAAATTAATATTTTATTACGAAAATGGTTTTAAAAAATTATATCTCATTCTTTTGGTAATATGAATTTGAAAACTGAAATTTAAATATATCTTGCCTTATAACACCCTTGATGTTAACATTGATACTTTTTTCACCAACCAATGATTCTCTTTTTCAACAGTTTGTTACCATTTGTCATTTTTATATTAGTTTCTATAACTTAATTAGTTTTCATCAATTTTAAATCCTAAATTATTGATAATAGTGAGAATGTGATTAACTAAAGCATATCCCCTAGTATTTCCTCTCTTAGAGTGTTATTTTATCCCCACTCCTCATGAATCAGAGTGATGATTGAGTCAATGATAATAAAATAATTTTCTTCGTAATTACCCCAAGGTTCAACCATAACACACCTGCATACACATGCAAATATATATAATGAGATGTATTGCATTAAAAATCCATATAATATTAGTTTCATAAAAACATTAGGATATAATCCACTACATAAACATACTCTACGGTTTTTCACTGATATTTTATTATCCTGTTTGAAAAATTAAATATTAATTATATCCAACTAATTAAATCAATTATTTATCCCAAAGGAATATCTATAACATTTAACTTATGATCAACCCTAACTTATAAACCATTAAAGTTTCCTAGAAAAAAATCATAATCCTCAAAATTAATTATTCTTTTCCATTGATACGAAATATAGTGTCATGGACATACACTCTTAGATCTTGTTAAATAATCATGTACTGGATATATTCACTTTGATACTAGCTATAGATATTTCATATAACGTTTATTAATTAAAAAAATAAAGAATGGTTATTAAATCTCTTATATTATAAGGATATTTTTATGTATAGTGGTTTTAATTATTTGGAAAAATTATAAGATAATGAATTTCATTTTATCTATATCTAGTAGATATTATTTTCCACTATATAAGAAACTACTTAATAATTAATTATCATTAAACATCTCCATAAAATCTTCCACATGTGAAATCCTTCTTAACATGTCAATTATACTAAATTTAATCATAACCTAAGATAATTGAAACATATGTATTGGAAGAATTAGACCGTCAGAAATGGAAAATGTACAACAGAGGCCATCAGTACATAAACATTGAATAAATATGATGGCTGAAATTAGTAAAAACAATCCGGATAAATAATACACTTGAATCAACATATATGTTATATTCATGATAATAAATGAAAAAATATAAATCAATAATATTTATCTCATTTAGATGGAATGGATAATATTGGACATAAAAGATATGTTGTCTATGAATCCTACCAAAAAACAATACCTATCGTCGATATCATAGTTAATTCAATTTATATAATTGGGATGGTATACGCCAAATAATCAATCCAATTTTGTTACATGTCACATATTGTTTCATCAAGGTGCTCTATAATTATGGTTCCCACCCATCATATGATTTTATGCAATGCAATAAATATATGAGTTTACTAGAAATTTCATATCATTCACCAAGGATCCTCTTACTAACTAAAACATGGATATGTGGATTATGATATATGTGGGGAACCATATATAATTGACAATTCTTTTTATTCAATAATAATAATTAATTTCAATAGTTATTTATATTATCAATAAAATAGATAACATGACCATAACACATTCAAATAAATATTGTGGATGGTCAAATAATTCATATTAAACATTCCAATCATAGTCTATATTGGAATAAAAGTATCAAACCATCAAATATTATCCCACATGCTAATAGATAACATTATTTCAAGTTCCAAAGTAATCTACTCGAAATTTGGTAAAATATTATGTACATTTTATTTAGAGAAATGATTACATGAAAAAGTCAATAATTGAATAAATTTACCATAATTTAACCATTATAAGACTATTGATGGTTTCAAAATATCATATCTCCTATGTAATAATCTAATTATAAAAGGATGGAGGCATATATGAAAAACATCATATAAAACAATATTTGAACTACACAACCCAATAAGGGTTCAAAAGATGGATTTAATTGTATCATGTTTTCATTCATACTGAATATATATATATATATAATTATATTTAGTGAAACATAATCTCTATTATGGTAAATCCTTCTGGAAGTGAGAAGTAAAACTGAAGTGAAAACTAAAAAACCTATTAGAAAAAAAATTTAATAGTGGCATAAAGGGGATGTTATGATTCAAATCAAAAGGTATTTTTAAAAGGAGGAGTTATAACTAATTGAAAACTATTATTTTTAAAATGTTCTCATTAATTAAATAGTTTAAAATGAAATAAAATTTTCTACTAGAAATGTTGATCCAAAGCATTTGATTATGAATGGTACATTTCTAACATTTGAAATTACCATTATTTAAACCCACATATTAAAAAATACTAATAAAAAATATTTTTATAAAAACATAATATTCCTAAATAGGATTATAAAATACACTAAATTAGTATATTTTTTTTGGAGATCCAATTCATGGGAGATTAACCTCCAAGATAAATCATTATCACTCAACGAATGATATTTGAGTTACCAATATCCTTTATGGGAAATATAACACAATAGGTGATAAATAATTATAAAATTGATTATGTGATAATATTGTATATCCCTAGAAAAATAATAATTTAATATCACATAATACAAAGAAATTTCGAATGTTCTATGATTTTATGTTCTTGATAATGATCGTAACTCAACGAATGAATGATGAGTAACCAAAAATCCTTCCAACTATGGAAATCATTCAATTAACAAAAACATGAATAAAGTAACATGATTTGGATATAAATTTCCATAAAATACAAGAATTATGGTAATAATATATTCATTTGATGTGATTACACCATATAAATCAAACATTGGGTACAAAATCTATCATGTCAGAAAGAATCATCATAGAGATCGACAAAACCCTTTGGAAATGGGTAACACTTTAATAAAAACCCCTTGTAATAGTATCATTATAATTAAATATAAAATAAAATAATAAAAAATTAATTCATGATATGATATCTCAAATAGTTATTATATAAACCACATAAATGAAAATAGTTTCATAATTCCAATCATGTATAAAATATTCGAATTTGAAATGATAAACCTTAAAACATTTCCTGACTATCATTAATATAATTTAACCTCTAATATCAAAAACATATATATCATAATCACTTAATGCATAACCGTACTCATATACATTTTTATTTATACCATTCCTAAAAAATAATTATCTATATGAAAGTTATCTTTTTTTGTCGTGTGTTAATGTTTTGGCCATTTGTACCCATTTCAATGTAGTAGTGGATGTGTTAATTATTAAATAACTTTTCATCATTAATATATCATTAGAATATAATTTTGAGATTATTTTTATTTATTTATTATATTTCTAATTTTTTTCATTAGATTTTTTGTCTTTATCCATGAATATGTACTCGATAACAAACATGGTTCGGTGAATATTGATGATCGATGTTTGTTTTCATAATTAATGAAATAAATATGTATGTTTCATCTCTATAAATAAAAAAATTATTATTTAAAAAATTATATCATACTACATCAATAATTAGGTTCCCATAGTCAATCATGATATAAATTCAAATTAGTTCTCAATTATAGGGATAAAATAACCCAAACAAGAATATACCTTGGATTGATGAATGACTATGAGGTTGTTTCTATGTAATATATTTATTCAGGAAAATTAATTAAACTATTTGTTATTTTTTTGTGTGAAATATCATAATCGGAATTAATCCTAATGATATATCATGGATATTAATTCATTATGCAATTTGAATAATTTATTATCATCTTGGTATAGTTATTTTATATGATTAAATTAAAGATGATCACATATTCATGAATTAAATAATAGGCTTAAAAAATCATACACTAAAATTAAATATATCAATAAAATAATATTTATCCTTTAATTCCATTATTATAATTGATCATGTAAGGTGGTTTTGGAAAATGCAATGTGTTGCATCATGGAGGAAATATTCCACACAACAGAGGAACTGAGATTTTTTTCCCTAAGGGATGTGGTACATGAATAAGAAATGATAGAACCCTTAATATATAAATTTAAAATAATAAAAATACTACTATTATAATTACATTAATATTGTTATATTAAACATTAATGTTCTTAATTAACAAAAAAATACAAATTATATACATCTCATGTATAGGATGTGAATGTTTCCTTTGAAACCTCATTGAAAATGAAGGACATATGTTAAATAATGGTTGCCAAACGATTTTTAAAATGGAATAGGATTCTTTTAGGGTAAAATTTGGGATATTACAAAAGATATTATAAGGAAATTTGTGACATTATGTGGAATTAGAGTTACCATATTATACGTGAGGAGATGGATATTTTTTTGGAATAAAACTTATATTTTAAATAATGCATGGTTACTATTCAATAAAATATTCTAACAAATGGAAAAGGGAGGATAATTGAAACTGTTTTAGTAGAAACACAGTTATACCAGTTATTTTTTAAAACATAATTACTTTTTTATGTATTTATTAAAACTTTCTAATTTTACCCAAACATACTCTTACCCTGGAAATTAATTTTTAAACCTTAGAAATTAATTTTGATGATGTGTATTAATATTAACCTTATTGAATAATTTCAATCTTCTAATTTATAATTTTAAAATTATTTTATCAAATAATATTTTTAGTGGTTTAATGATTTAAATTTATCATACATACACGTATTCATGTACTTTTTTATAAAATAACGTCTTTAATCATTAAATTTAAACATAAGGTAAAAAAAATTTGATATTTATTCTAGTGAAACAAATTGAATTATAATTTAAAATAAATTATATGAGGATTCTATGTATATCAAAAATAATATCTCCCTTGTTAAATACTTGATTTGAATAAAATAACAGAAATATATTTTTTATTAAAATAACATTTTAATAGTTATAATTAATTATGCTATAGGTTTTCTAGGTTCAAGGTAATTTTTAAGATTAATAATACCATTTAAAAAATTATTATTTGTTTATTTAAATTTTTCATTATATAGTATTACATTATTATATAATATTAAATTCATAATAAGTACAAGAATTTTTGGAAATTGATTTTTTTGAATAAAACTGAAATCTTACGAAAAATACTAAAAAATTAATAATAAGTCTATTTTAAAATTAGTATTTTTAAAATGATGATAATTTATATTAATTTAAAATTCCCAAAATTTTTTTTTTTTTTTTTTATTAAATTTGGGAAATAAATTTAAGACACATTTTTATTCAAAAATTCCCTTTTAAAATATTGACTATTATAATTATTATTTCTTATCATTCTCTATTTAAATTGGTTTTAAAAATTTGTTAACACAGAACATATTTTATCATCAGTAATCATATATAGATAAAATATCTGTCTTTATAGAAAATTACATTTTAAAACAAAAATTATATTATTATTCATTTAACGTGAACTAATAGAATTTAATTAATAAAATTGGTATTTATTTTATTTGTACATATATATCATAAATAATTTAATATAATTCATTCACTCTTATTCATATTCTAAATTTTATTGTTCATACATAAAAAACTATATTTTATCACAGTATGTCATAGTTAATTTATGTTCGGTGTTTCATGTGGTGAAATCTAGAAAACACATTTGGATTATTTAATGGAAATAATTTGTTAAGTCATTGGGTTGAAAAATTTCATATTAATCATATTAAATTTTTAGTTTTATTATACCACGTTTTTTGAGATAAAAAAGGTATTTGGGAGTGGTCCATTGTTTAGGTTATTTAAAGAATGCATTTTTGGTACTGAGTATAGTAGAGGGGAGACTACCCTAAATCTCTATTTATAAGAGAGGTATATTATTAAAATATTGTAGTAATAATATAGTTAAGATACATGTTTTTTAGATTATATTGGATTATCAGAATAAAATATTTTATCAACCAACACAAGAGATGCATTTACATTACAGTATATCCATATGGTAAAAACTACATCTCGGAAATAATCACAAAATCCTATAAACCAAAAAATCAGTGTCTTTAATGAATAGATAAATGAGAAACTTATTTTAAAACACATGTAAAATTATCTGTACATTTTATCCACATAGGGTAAATTGAAATATAATAAAGGGGTGATGTTAGATTTTAATTATGTTTTATCAAAATGAATAACAATTAAATGTATTATGTGAACCTTGGATGAGAATATCGGGATAATCAATATACAAAATAAATCACAAAGAATAATGAATATATCATTAATCAAAGAATATTACAGGGAATTAAATATTTCATGGTTCAATAATGTATGGAATAATAATTCAATAAAAATGAGTAGTGATAATAGAACATAGTCATGAGACTAAGTATAAAACATTGAAGAAACATTACAGTTGGACACAGAAACATGTATAGGGAGTGATATTTTCATCAGAAACATCGTTAGTTCCCACATTTTTTCAAAAATAACATATTCTTTTGAATATTTATCATGCGAAATATTAAGATTAAACTAATACATTGGAGGGTTATATAAGACCACATCTGCAATCATTGGTACTTCCATAAATAATCATATCATGGTAAACTCATTTAAAATAACTGGGTATCAAATAAGATAATGTAATATTCTTGTTGAATACCATTCAATCAATAAGTAAATCATCTGGTATTAAAACCATATATATAAAAGGTATAAAATTATGGAAATAATGGACCAAAATAAATTGATATATGGAATATATGTTAATATCATTAAATAAAATCAATAAAATATTTAGTATTCAAAAAATAATGGCGTTGAGAAAAAATTAAGTTTCATTGATAGTTGATGATTAGAAAAGGAAAGGTATTTATGATTCATTAAAAAATATATAATGAAATTACAAATGTTATCTAGAAAAAAATGTGGATGGTTACCTTAGAATAATATAATTTCTATAAATGTTTTTTGTTAAATATGGAGGAATTGGATTGAAAACATTTTTTGGAACACTAGGACAATTCAATTTGGAAATATTAAACAGGAATTATATTTCTGGAAACATTTTAGATAGAAATATTTTATAAATGAATGATAATAATATTTTTTTTACAAAACCAATAATACATCAAATGTATATATCATTGAAAATGACAATATTAGAGGAAAGAGAAGTTCACAAGGAAAACATTGAAATTAGATTTTTTTTAAACATTGATGGAAATGACCCCTAAAAAAAGATATTAAAATATTAAATAACACATTTTGAATAAGAAAATGTATTAGAATATAAAATGGATCAATTATTATTTTATATATAAATAAATTTGAAAAATATTCCTTTTAATTATAACAGATAAAAAGGGATATTTCCAATCAAAAGGACTAAATGGGTTTGGTAACACATAGAAGAAAGACTTGACATAAAATATTATTTATGAGGACAATACTTATTGTGGAAAAATATAAATATTTTTAAATAAAATATATTAAAAATGAGAGGTGTTATTAATAATATAAATTACATATATGTATTATCACTATAAAAAAATCATGATATGAAAAAATATTTTCAGTGACACACTTTTATTTTCTGTAATATTTTTACTGACACCACTTTCATTTTAGTTATATTTTGAATTAATTTCTATTTAAAAAATGAAAATTTTATATATCTATAAAAAATATGGATATAGTACATGTAAATCATCTAGATAAAATCACCACATAATAAATGTATCATAGTGCACATTATGAAATAAATCTCAAGAAATTAAATTTTAGAAAAATATAACATTTCATTTATTCCTTCTTAGTCAATTAAGCTCTATCATCCAACAAGAAAAAATTAAATATTTTAATATTAAATATCATAACCATATTCATTCATATCAATTTTTATAATTATCATTTATAATCATTATATACAGATATATTAGTTATTTTTCATTATATTCACATATCGAGTCTTTATAGTTTTGGAGATTTATATTATTTTTGTTCTAGGGGTGTTGGTATTTTTTCCTTCCAAAGTTCATCATTCCATTTTCATTATAGTTAAAATTATTGATGAATTAATATTTTTATTTATATTTAAATTTCCAATCATGTTTAATTTTTTCTCTATCATAGAAGATTAAATTAATAGAAAACATTTTTTTTCATTTTATACATATGATTGTTGTCTTCATAATTAATGATTTAAATACTATTTTATGTTTTCTAGAAACACAAAATGTCATTATTTCCTTTTTTAAATCATATTATACCAGAAAATGTGGTTTTAAATTCTCATGTGATACAATTACATAGAATATTTCATCGATTTTTTCAATCCAAAAAAAACATGAACATATCATAATTATTGATCATTATGAGGTGATTTAGTTGGAAAATAATTAAAATAGTAGCATAATGGTATCATTTTTTTGATGTATCTAAATGAAAAAATATATAGAAGAGGATGTAATATATATGGAAATTTTACATATTTTTAATTAAATATTTTATACTTTGTACACTAGTATTAAATGATTGAAGTATTGAAAATCATATTTTTGATAATATCACTAATAAGATTTCAATTTCTCAAAATATAACATTAATGATATTATAAAAATATTATTTATCCATTAAAATCAATCTCAGGACCATCCATGTAAAGAGGTTATGAAAATTAAGACAAAAAAATCATCCCATGCATATGATTTTGATCATATATGTATGGTTAACCTTTATGGTTTCCATAGAATGGGATAAATTTATATTATATTTTATCATTTCATAATAAAAAATAGGATATAATTATCCTAAAAATTTTATTACATTATACATTATTTTAATATATTCGTGAGTTTTTTGGAAATATGAAGAATGGTGTTTTTTGGAGGTAGATGTTCGTACACCGACAAATGTCATTTTTGTTTTTCTTTGGGAAAAAGGAATGTTATGTTATGTTTTTAACATCATTATATTAAAGTAACAATGTATTATGGATACACATGTATAATTATTTATAAGCTGAAATCAATTTTTATATATAATACATTATCATAAGTAAAAAGAAAATGGGAGAATATTTTAGAATTTTATACATCACTTCTGGGTTATATCCATTCTAATGGGGGATAAAATATTAAAAAAATGTTATTTGTAGATGAAAAATCCACCATAAGGTTTATAAGAGTGTTTATATATTTTTTGGTATATTTTTCACACAAAATAATTTTTTTAGGTGAATTTGTAGATATTCATGTTTTTTTTGTGATTTGGAATTTTAGTAGAAATTTTTTGTTTTTTTTTCGAGTGCTCTTGATGGGAAAAATTGTCATTTTTCCCTACCAGATGAGCTCAAATAATTTTTCTGGCCATTAGCTTTGTAATGTAATAGGGTGTTTACTATATGAAATTTGTTTTGGGGAATTCCAATCATTTCATGTTTCAACAAAATATTTAATATTTATTTAATTAAATATAAAATTCGTCTGGTAGTTTAGGTTGGCTATATCATTTGAATGGATAATTCTATTGCCATCCTGTCTTAGTAGTTGAGTTGGGAATGGGGTATTTTTCCCGGGAGAGGAATAAAGATGGGTCGGGTATTGAATAGGTTATTTAATGAGTTAGTTGGTTAATTAATTAATAGAGTCTCTCCCACTAATTTGGGGTTGCTACCCCTGAAAGGAGAGAGTATGTAGCCACCCTCACACATGATGGTCAGACTGAGATGGGAGGAGAAGGTCCTTTCAGAGATCAACCATTGCACAGATCAAGACCATATTGAAATGCATCAACTTTTGAGAGTTGATTTGGATCCAAATCATCATCGTTTACACCATGAGGTCGGATGTTTTTTAGTTTTATGACCTGAACCCCATAGATTCAATGGTTTATATTTTTATAGCCTTATTATTACAAATAAAAACATAATGGGTTCAATATACAAATATTTTTAGATAATGGGGATTTTTTAGTATTATATGGATTTCTGGTCTAAAAACCCGACTACATAGTGTGTGGTTTGAAGAACACATGCTGAGTGTTTTTACTCTTCATGGAAGAATAGAATATGATAACTACACTGCATGTAGTTCAGGGGACACAAAATGTAGTGTCACTCTATTGGTAGCTTTGTACATGGCCAGATGAAATCTTAAGGGAGTACATCACTATGTAGGCTACACAACCAGAACACATGTCTACAACATACTGTTTTTGAGTACAATGATAGATAGAGACACATGGTCAGTCCATGAGAGGTAGAAATTTTGGAAAACCATATTTGGTACTATCCATGTACCTGACTTACACACTATGTAATTTGGATTTTCATGCCATGTTCATCTTGAGTACATGCCTATGTGGGGCATTGGGATCACATGTCGTGTTCTTGAGCATACATTTCATGTGATTCTTTTTTACCCTTTATGGGGTTTTGGGTGTTTTATGCCCTAGAGACATAATTGGACTTTTGTGTAGCCCATTATGGGTTTTTTTTACATTGATCATGATGGTGGGATCCATTAAGTAACTAGAGGTTGTCTGAATGGTGTATTAGACCATGATTGTTTAATAGTAGGATTTCCAAGAGGGTTTGATGATAATCCTCCAGTGGGTTGGATTCTGAGTGTTCCATATTGTTTTTCTTGAGGTTCCGAGGATGGATCTGAAAATATTGTATTAAGTGGTATCTCAGGGGAGATCGTGGTATATACCTAAATAACATAACCAATTTCTCTAAGTTATATAATTTTTTTCTTATATATTATGACTGAGTTCTAGGGTGGTTGGATCCGTTGGGAATGTATTACATCCTAGTATGGGGTTACAATTGGTTGTGGTTGTGGTGTTGGTTTAGACTAAGTAACTCTTGATCATTCTTATAGTGGGTGAGTTAATGGATAAGAGATTTTTAGATATCATAGTTGGTTTTTGAGAATACCCACATTGTAGGTATTTTTTTATCGATTCCTTTTTTTGATGTTGTTGATTGAGGATTGGTTGGGGGACACTGAGGGTTGCTTGAGTATATATATTATGTTCGGTGTTTTTTGAGTCTTATATGAGATAGAGAAACCCTTCATAGGGTATTATTCTCATGTTGTGGCTTTTTTATATTTGTGTATCTAGAGGGATTCCAATTTTTATGTGTAGATTTAGAGGTCAATGTGTGATCCCAATTGATAGGACGACCATGATTTTGTGTGTTTTTCTATGTATTCTAGTAATGGTTGTTCCCTTGGGACCCATGGATATGTATGAACTGATTAGGAAGATATGTGATTGATGAGTTGGATGTATTGTTTTTTCTTGTAATTTTTTAATTTTTTGATTTTGATGCCTGGTTTGTGACTTTATGGTGGTTGTGGTACGACTAGGTAGAATTATTTTACAATATTATTTATTAGTAAGAGTTGTGATAGTTGATATAGCTGGATAGGAAATCAACAGCTATATTTCCATAAATCTATGGTTTAGTTTTTTGGACTGAGGATCTGTGTTGATAATGCTATTTTATGTATGGGATGTGCTAAGGACTAAAGTTATAGGAATTCTATTTGATAATAGTGAGTGCAATAGATGTGATGTCACATGTTCATGTTTTGATGTAGGATTGATGTTTCGGTCATGGATAGTATACTATGCAGAATAGGTGTGTGAATAAGTCTCTAGTCTCAAATAGTTTACTTTCTTATCAAAATACAATACAAATTATCTAAGAAATCATGGTATACCAACTAAGATGAATATAATACTAATTATCTATATCCATTTTATAAGAGTTATATTGAGGCACTAGACACAAATAGTATATTGTAGTTTTGATGTGGAAACAGATGATCATGGAAATTAGGGTATACCCACTAGAATGGAAGATGGAATAATGCATTACATCCATGGATTATGTGATAGAATATGGCTCTAGTAATTATTATTTGATATATGGTTTTGGTTATGGACTGAGGCTCTAGGAATGATTGATTTTATTTGTGGTTTACGGGATAGAATAATTCTCTATGAATTATTATTTTGATATGTGGTATATATAGTGACCCAACCTTTTATTACATTACTATAACATCATTTTAACAATAAATAACATAATAGTATTACACATAGAGGATCAAAATGTTTAGTGTCTTCATAAAACTAGGACCATACACAACAATTACAACATCTTGCATAAATATTTATTCAATTTCTTCTTCTCTAGATTCTTACTAGAACATGAACTCTCTTTAGTACATGTAGCCACCTGAGGATATACATCAAAATGGGTGACCTAGAATCCCAGTAAGAGGATATATAAGAACAACATATCATGGGGTGAGCATAATCACAACATATACATAAAATCATGAACATGAGGGGAATCATTAATAAATGATTTGAAATGAGGAAATGTATAAAAATGAAACATCATGTCTTATTGGTTAACTACCAGACATGCTTCTGAACCAATCTATAATCTTGTTCACACATAATTTCACATTAACTCATGAGATTAATCACTTTACTCAATGAATGGGAGCGTTGTATAATTCTGGGCACACCCCTCACATTGAAACATTCATATTGCGCTATATAATTCCGGGCACACCCCTACATCATAGTATTATCATTTATCATGCATGCCACAATTAAAATATATAAGAAAAGAACATAACTAACCCATTGAAATTTATGGGATTCATATTATTAGTATCAGACCATTCCATTATATGTATGATACTGCTATTAACATACCATTTGGAAAAATATAGGTGGGGAGAGAATGAGAAATGAACATGAAATTGAAAGGGAATTAAAGGAAAAGTGGGGGAGAAATTACCTCTTGAATCCTCCTCTTCAGATCCTCTTTAAGAGGCCTAGTCTTGATGTTTTGAGGAAACCAAAATCTCTTGGATGTGGGGGAGGGGATAGGGAATATTCTTGGGTAGAGTATAGAAAAGGCTTGAAGATTGAGAGGTGTGAGGAAATTAGGCTGTGAATGGTGGTATTTATAGTGGAAGGGAGAGGGGATTTCTCAATATGAAATTAATTAATTTATTATTTCCCCACAAGACAAGGAATATTGAGTCTTCCATGACCTAGAATAGTAATTTTATAATCTGATCCTGATCCAAGTGGTCTTACATCAGTAGAACATCATACATGACTCTATAATTATCTTATTTACCTTATTTTGTAAATTATGGTATTTCACTATTCATAAAATTCAAGTATTTCAGAAAATACCAAAAATTCACCCCGACCAATTTTTTATGTGTAGAATCCAAAAATGATGTCCATGTTATAAAAATAAATTTCTAAATATGATAAATTTAATATTTATTTAAAATCATAATTTACTTGAAAAAAATAGTTTTTAAAATTCAAACTGATTTAATAATGGTTTCATAAATTACTTGAGGTCTTATAATTATCATAAATCAAGATGACAATTATTTTTTAATTTATGAATACATTTTAAGAAAATAAATTTTCTTTGAAATTAATTATTTAATTATAATTAATTTTTTATGGCTTACAATAATACCATTTCTTATTAGATGACTAAATATTATTAATTTATTCATGGGTAAGGTTACTATTAATTTGGACAATTTACTATTCATAAAGGTCATATTACTATTCATAATGGTAGGTTACTATTCATAAGGGTATGTTACTTTTCACCAAAAATTAGGTTGGTTTTATTAGACTCCAAAAATCATCTTGAACACAACTATGTATGTCGGATTTTCAAAATTCCAAAATAGAAGTGAAAAACATATGTTTAAAGGTCACTTAGCACTTAGTAGTTTATTATGTGGTGTTTTCATGTGATTTTATGACATATTTATATGAAGGGAATTTCCATTGAAAAACTTTGGGTTGTTATATTCTTCCCCCCTTATGAAATTTCTCCCTCATAATTCTGTTTTACACAAATATGTGAGGGTACTTCTCTTTCATTGCCACATCTGGTTTCCAAGTAACTTCATCAAACCTATGGTTCATCCAAAAAACTTCAACAAGGTGGGTTGTCTTGTTGCGTAAACCTTATCTCTCTGGTCCAGAATCTCTACTGGATGCTCCTTATAGGAGATATCATCTTCCTGCTGTACCATCTCTGAGATTAGTACATGTGAGGAATCAAGTATGTAATTCCTTAGGAGTGATACATGGAACACATCAAGATCTTGATCCATATTCAGTGGAAGTGCAAGACAATAGGCCACAGCTCCTATGTCGTCAATTATTTCAAAGTGTCCAATGTACATTGGGCATGGCTTCCCTTTCATTCCAAGTCGCATGACTCTCTTCTATGGTGATATTCAAAGGAAGTCATTATCTCCAATGTTGAACTCCAATTCCCTTTGACGGTTGTCAGTGTAGCTCTTCTGCTGACGTTGAGCAGCTTTGATGTGTTTCTGGATGAATTGAACCTTCTCAGTCATCTCTTCCATAGGATCGGGTCCATGTAGTTTTCTTTCTCCAACATCATCCCAACATGTTGAAGTTCTACATCACATTCCATACAAAGACTTATATGGATCTATATGAATACTAATGTGGAAGCTATTGTTATAATAGAAGTCATCCAATGGGAGATGCTGATCCAATCCACCTTTGAATTCTAGAGAGCATGCTCTTAGCATATCTTCAAGAGTCTGAATCGTCCTTTCATATTGTCCATCAGTTTGGGGGTGATAGGATATGCTAAAAATTTAATTCACTACTCAAAGCTTATTGAAGTCTCCTCCAAAATTTAGATGTTAACCTCGGATCATGATCTAAGACAATCGAGAGTGTAAATCAACAAAGTCTCACCACTTCCTTCACATATATCTTTTCATGTTGTTCATATAAGAGGTCTTCCTGAATAGCGATAAAATGGGCAGTCTTTGTGAGTCAGTCAACCAAAACCCATATCGCATTATTTCCATTTGACGTCTTCGGGAGACCCATGGAAAAGTCCATAGTAACATTCTCTCAATTCCACATGGGTATTGGAAATGGCTGCATCATTCCTTTGGTCTTTTTTCGCTATACTTTAACTTTATAACATACCAAGCACCTTGGTTTACATTCTACAGTCTCTTTTTTCATGTTATCCCACCAGAAGTGTTCTCGGAGATCCCGATACATTTTGGTTATCCAAGGATGGATAGAGAATGTTGAGCTATGTGAATTGTCTAATAGCTCATTCTTTATCCCGGGTGATGAAGGCACCGAAATCTTCATTCCAAACCAAATCACACCATCATCGTCGATATGGAAAGATTGTAGCTTCCCTTCCATTACTGCATTCACCCTCTTTTGTATCTCCACATCATCCCTTTGTGCTTTTTTAGTCATCTCTTGGATGGGTGGTTTAGAAATCATTTGGTCAAGGTAGGGTGTATCCCATTCCCTTATGATTTCTAAATCCATCCTTTGCATACCAAAGAATATGGGGTCTTTCTCAATCCATAACATGGATAGAGTTAAAGGTTCTTTTCTTCATAAAGCATCGGCTACATTGTTCTCCTTTCCAGGATGATAGTGAATAGAGAAATCAAAATCCTTGATTATCTCTAACCATCTCATTTGACGCATTTTGAGCTCATTTTGTGTGAATATATACTTTAGGATCTTGGGATAGGTGTATATGTCACACATCATGCCATAAAGGTAGTGCCACAAGATTTTCAAGGAAACAATCACAACTTACAGCTCTAGATCATGTGTTGGGTAGTTTTGATCATGGATCTTCTGCTGTTGTGATGCATAGGCTATAACATTATCATTTTTCATGAGTACGAAACCCAAGACTTGCTTTCAAGCATTACCATATATCACAAAACATTCTCCTCTTTTCGGTAGTGTGTGTACAGGGGCAGTCATCATCCTTCTCTTTAAATCATTGATGATTCCCCCATATTCTTACATCTAGAAATACTTTACCAATTTCCTTATTAACTTAGTTAGTGGGCTTGACAATTGTGAGAAGTTTCTCAAAAAACATCGGTAGTACCCAGTTAATGCATAAAAACAACAGATTTTTGTGACACTAGAGGGACTGGTCCATTCCTCAATCACCTTTGTTTTTGAGGATCCACAGAAATTCCTTCACTTGTGATCACATGTCCCCAAAACGTGACTTTCATCATCCAAAAGTTACACTTGATGAACTTGGAGTAAAAATTATCCTTTCTCAATGTTTCCAACAAAAGTATTAGATGTTCTTCATGTTCCTCCTTTATCTTGGAGTAGATGAGAATGTCATTAATAAACAATACCAATTTTTTTTGAGGTAATGTCTAAAGACTCTTTTTATCAAATCCATGAATATTGTAGGGTAATTAGTAAGTCTGAAGAGCATAAATAGAAACTCCTAGTGCACATACCATGAACGGATGGCAGTCTTCTAAATATATTCCTTCTTCACCTTTAGTTGATGCTATCCAGAATGAAGATCCACCTTTGAGAAGTATTGAGGTCCTCTTAACTGATTGAACATGTCATCAATCCTTGGATGAGGATACATATTCTTTATGGTGATCTTGTTGGGTTCTCGATAGTCGATACACATCCGCATTGTTCCAACCTTATTCTTCAGAAAGAGAGCTGGCGCACCCCAAGTTGATGCGCTAGAGCGTATGAACCCTAGTCCAGATGTTCTTTCATCTGAATCATTAACTCCACCAATTCAATAGAATCCATCCTTTTGGGACACTTTAAGATAGGAGTAGCTCTTGGTATGAGTTCAATTTAGACCTCTACCTCACGATCTGGGGGAATTCCAGGTACCTCTTTGGGAAATAGATCATTGTACACCCTAACGATGGGCATTTTTTCAAGGTTAGAAAAACTTTTCAACCCAACTATTAGGGATAGGTATGATTCTATATAGCGAATCAAAACCCACATAGATGAAGGATTATTCAACGGATAATCAAGATATTCCTTGAATTTGTAGAGGAGCATGGGATGGTTCAGAATATGAAAATATATTTCCTTTTCCTGAGAGTTGATATGTGCTCTATATAATGAGAGCCAATCAATTCCTGTTATAGCACAAATTTCACCAAAGGAAGTATTACAAGATTCGATGGAAGAATCTTCCCACATATGTCAACAAGAGAAGAGTCAAACACCTTGTATGAAATTATTGATCCACTTGGAATTTTTATAGATATCTCTACATCATGGTTTTGGGACTTCGATTCTATAGTTATAGAAAACATGCAATATATAAAGGAATGCATTGAACTAGAATCAAATAATAAATTTTCCAGTCTTGAGTGAATATTAAGTGTACCTTATATGACTTCATTATCTGGCTCCACTTCCACAGTAGTGATGGAATGGGCCTTTCCTTGTTCCTTTCGCTTTGGTGGCAGCTGACACAGATTACCCTTGAGAACTCGAGGTTTGGTGCACTGGCTTGCATAGTTCCCTATCTCTTTACAGTTGTAACATTGAACCATTGGTGGTTCCCTCTTTTCTTCGACCACATTCTCCTTACATTATATGTATTTTTAACACTCTTTATAATGGTTTCCTTCTTTCCCAAACTTGAATTGTTTCCATGTCCCATTGAGGTAGTTCCCATGGTACAACTTCTCGCATTTTTGGCATGTGGGTCATTGAGTTTTCTTCCCACCTTTTTCATTAGATCCACATGCTTGAAACTCCGTATATCGATTCTTATCACCATAGAAATGAGACCATTCTCCCAACTACATCTCTACATTGAGATAACATCAAACAACTTCTTCATAACTCCCAATGTCTCGAATTTCCAGAGCCTTTCGTAGGTGTGGTTTTAATCAACCAAAGAATATAACAGTTTTACTATCATTTTTAATAACAAAACCCAAAGCATACCTTACAAGCCCTGTGAAATTAGATTTATAGGTTGTGGAAGATTATCCTTCATTTTTCAAGAGATCTATGAATTCTCTCTCCATCTTTGTGTGAAGAGTTATTGGGAAATACTTGTTAAGAAATTTTATCTTAAAGTCTTCCCATTCCATCTCTTCTAATTACACAAATTGATTGGTGTTATTAATCAAATCCAACCATTTATTGGCCACTCCATCAAGATGATAAACAAATAGTGTCGCTTTCTCTATCTCAGAATAGTGATGAACAAAAAAGATCTTCTCCATGGAGTTGACCCACAGTTCCGCAACTAGTGGATCAAATGATCCATTAAACGTCGATGGTCGTTGTCGCATAAAACATTCGATAGCTAGTTGCTCCCTCTTTGGTGAAGGAGAAAATTCCCCATTATTATGTTTATTTTTCATAACCTGTGATAATTGGGTAAGCATCGCTTTTATGTTTTGAACTCCACCTCCTAAATCATTGGGGATGTTTTTCGGCCAATCATTGTATTGTCCATCGCATGAGTTGTTGTCCTGGTTTCTCATGGTTCCCACCATTTTCTAAAATAGAAAATGTTAGAAAAAAACATAAGTCAAAATTTCATGAATAAATTATTCATTTAAACAATTTATACTAAAATTATAACATATGTTATTCCTATGTAAAATTCTTGTGTGCATATTTTCACTTAGTCTCATGCTACAGGTTTTCTCTAGGGTTCACTAATCCTAATTCCCAAATTAAATAAACCTTGCCTGAGATACTAACTATAGCGACCCAGCCTTCTTTTACATTAATATTACATAATATTAAAGATAAATAACATAATAGTATTAGACATACATGATCCAAATGTTTAGTATCTTGGTAAAAGTACAGCCATACATAAAAATTACAATATCGAGCATAAAAATTTATTCAATTTATTCTTCTATAGCTTCTAACTGGAACTTGGCATCTATTTAGTACATGTAGAAACATGTGGATACACATCAATAGGGGTGACCTAGAATCCCAATAAGAGGATAGATATGAAAAATATATCATGGGGTGATAATAATCATAACATAGGAAAAGAATCATGATCATGAGGGGAATAATTAAAAAAAGACTTGAAATGTGGCAATGCATAAAAATGAAACATAATGTCTTAGTGGTTAACTACCACACATACTTGTGGACAAAGATAGAATATTTTTCACACATAATTTCACATTAACTAATGATATTAATCACTTTACCCAACACATTGGAGAACTGTATAATTCCAGGTGCACCCGTCACATTGAAACATTCATATTGCGCTATATAATTTCGGGGGCACCCGTCATATTATATCATTATTATTTATCACGAATTTCATAGTGTAAATATATCAAAAATTTACATAACTAACCCATAAAAGATAATCTGTTTCATCTCATAATAACACATTAATAAACATGGGGTTCACCAAATAAAGAGGGAATAACATACATGTTACAAGAACCGTTAACCTTGAATGAGAAGTAAAAGGTGTGTTCTTAAAAGAAGACTTCTTTTGGAAACATTTGTGTTTGACATAAATACCAATGACAAAAAATTTTGTCCCAGAAAAGGAGATACATATACGAACAAATTAGTTTTATGGATTAACCATATCTAATAATTAATTAAAGAGGGAGAACCTGAAGGCTTAAAGTTGGGTTCAAGAATTTCCCCTTACCTTATATCTGAATGCTTCTTTCACTTTAATATCCTATATAATGACATTATATTAATTAAATTGAAATTAAAGAACCTTTTATACATGAATAGGGTTAATTTTGGTTTCATTATGTTATTTTATATGCTTTTTGATGAGTTATAGAGTTTAAAAATAGTGTTCGTGAATGTTCGTTTTTTATTATTTCCTTGAGCGGTTCACATGTATTCATTAATTGATGTTCGTGTAGAACATGGATAAACATCCAGAACATATATACCATGTTATTAATGATATTAAAAAATTTAAAATTATCTTATAATTAGTTATATTGTATACCATGTGGATGAATCATTAGCTAAGAACTAAATGATGATTGTTTGAGTTAATTTGGCAGTTTTTCGACAACAACGAACTTGTTTTGATTAATCATGTACATAATTTAGTTCCAGAACATTAAATAGGACTCAATATATATAAAATATTCTGGTTCAACCATAATATTTTTTTTCATGACCATATATTAACGTAGAAATGAAAAAATAAAACATGTCGTTCTTGGCGGTGATAGATTAACACCCCACGAACAACGTTTTCTTTTATAAAATAAAATGAATAGGAGAAGAGGGTTGGATGGTATAATATACCATTATTATAATAAAATTCCAGGATATGTTTGATACTAGTGTTACCATACCATTTGGACAAATATATGTTGTGAGATAATAAGAAAATAGCATGAAATTGAAAAGGGAATTAAAGGAAAAGAGGGAGAGAAATTACCTCTTGAATCCTCCTCTTGAGATCCTCCTTAAGGGTCCTAGGCATGGTATTTTGATGAGACCGGAAGCTATTGGAAGTGGGGGAGGGGCTAGAGAAAATGATGGGGCATATTTTAGGAAAGGCTTGAAGCTTGATAGGTGTAAGGAAATGAGGGTGTGAAGGGTGGTATTTATAGTGGAGGGGAGAGGGGATTTCTCAATATAAAATTCATTAAATCATTATTTCCCCACAAGACAAGGAATAGTGAGTCTTACATGACGATAAATAGTAATTTTTTTAATTTTATCCCGAACCATGTGGGCTTACATTATCAGAACATCATACATAACTCAATAATTAGCTTATTTAGCTTATTTTGTAAATTATAGTATTTCACTATTCATAAAATTCAAGTATTTCAGAAAAATACCCAAAATTTACCCCAACAATTTTTTGACATGAAGAATCCAAAAATGATATCAATTTTATAAAAATAAATTTCTAAATATGATTAATTTAATATTTATTTAAAATCAAAATTTACTTGAAAAAACACTTTTTAAAATTAAAACAAATTTTATAATGCTTACAAAAATTACATGAGGTCTTCTAATTATCATAAATCAGTAAGACATATATTTTTTTAATTTAAGAACACTTTTTAATAAAATAAATTTTCTTTTAAATTAATTAATTATTTATAATTAATTATTTATGGCTTCAAAAAATACCATTTCTTATAAGATGCCTAAATTTTATTTAATTATTCTTGGGTAAGGTCAATATTATTTTGGGTGATTTACTATTAATAAGAGTCATATTACTATTCATAATGGAAGGTTACTATTAATAATGGTATGTTACTATTCACCATAAATTATGTTGGTTTTATTAGACTCAAAAAATCATCTTGAACATAAGTGTGTTGTCAGATTTTTGAAAATTCCTAACATACAAGTAAAAGACTTTTGTATAAAGGTCACTTAGCACATAGTAGTTCATTATTTTTTGTTTTCATGTGATTTTATGACATATTTTTAGGAAAGGAATTTCCATTGAGAAACTTTGGTTCGTTACATTCTTCCCCCCTTAGGAAATTTCACCCTCAAAATTTCATTTTACCCAAATAGGTGAGGGTACCTCTCCTTCATCACCTCCTCTGGTTCCCAAGTAGCATCTTAATGGTTCCTCCAAAACACTTCAACAAGGTGGGTTGTCTTGTTGCATAGAACCTTATCTCTCCGGTCCATATTCTCTAGTAGATGATCCTCATAAGAGAGATCATCTTCCAGTTGTACCACCTCTGAGTTTAGTACATGTGAGGGATCATGTATGTTCTTCCTCTGGAGTGATACGTGAAACACATCATGAACTCAATCCATATTTGGTGGAAGTTCAAGACGATAGGACACAACTCATATGTGGTCAAGGATTTCAAAGGGGACAATGTGCATTGGTCTTAGCTTCCCTTTCTTTCCAAGTTGCATGACTCTCTTCCATGGTGATATTTGAAGGAAGACTTTATCTCCAACGTAAAATTCCAAGTCACATAGATGGTTGTCAGTGTATCTTTTTTTTCAACTTTGAGCGGCTTTGATGTGTTTCTGGATGACTTGAACCTATTATGTCATCTCTTCCACAAGATCGGGTCCAAGTAGCTTTCTATCTCCAACTTCATCCCAACAGGTTCGAGTTCTACATCACTTTCCATAAAAACTTTACATGGTTCCATATGAATACTCAAGTGGAATATATTATTATTAGAGAACACAACCAATGATAGATGCTGATCCCATCCACATTTGAATTCTAGAGAGTAGGCTCAATGAATATCATCAAGCATCTGAATAGTCCTTTCAGACATTCCATCCGTTTGGGGGTAATAGTTTGTACTGAAATTTAATTCAGTACTCAAAGCATATAGAAGGCTCCTCCAGAATTTAGATGTGAACCCTGGATCATGATCAGAGACTATCGAGAGAGGAAATCGATGTAGTCTCACAACTACATTCCCATATATCTTTGCAAGTTTTTCAAGCGATTGGCCTCCCTAAATAGCAATAAAATGGGCAGTCTTGGTGAGTCGGTCAACCACCACCCATATCGCATTGTTTCCCTTTAAAGTATCTGGGAGACCCACGACAAGGTCCATAGAAACATTCTCCCATTTCCACATGGGTATAGGCAATGGCTGCGTCAACCCATTGGAATTGTTTCACTCTGCTTTAATATGCTGACATACCAAGCACCTTGATATATATTCCAGTCTCTTTTTTCAGTTATCCCACCAAAATTGTTCTTATAGATCATGATACATCTTGGTAATCCTAGGATTTATAGGTAATGTTGATATATGTTCTAGAATGGCTCGAAGGACTTCCTTTTTATTTTATTATGGATAATACAACTTTTAACTGTTGAAGGGTAACCCGTACATGACCCGTAGGCGCAAGGAACAGCGCCAGACTAGCCCACAATACATGACCTGAAGGCCCAGATGCATACCATGCCCAATACATGACCCGTAGACCCAGCCCACATGAACTATCCCTCCCCAGCTTCTGCGTCATTGATTTACCAGCTCCCCACCTTTCATTGCTGATTGGATAGCATTTCCCCATACAAAGCTTCACGGTGCTTGGTCCAGATGGTAGCTACCATACCCTCTCTTTCTTCCAATCAGGTTAGCTCTGCTTGTGGTGGTTTTTACTCATGTTTCTCTGATACTCTTATGGGGCCTATTCTGTGTGAACTGGGCTACTCCATTGTCTATGTGGTCTGAAGGCCCTGTGGCCCAAAGGCCTTTGATGACCCAAAGACCCTTGAGACCTGTATTCTGCAATCGTTGGCCCGAAGGCCCAAATCAAGTGAATAGTTCCAGTTACTATAGTACTGCTATAGTGACATCTACAATGACTGCTACAGTAACCTGGAAATTTTCCTCCACCCAATTTTTATCCTGTGACTCTTGGATGCCAAGCAGAAGCCCTTACCACTCGGGTACAGGCTCGTTGGATTGAGCTATGTGCATTTTCCAATAGCTACTTCTTTATCTCAGGTGATGAAGGCCCACAAAGCTTCATTTCAAACTGAATCACACCTTCATCGTCGAAATGGAACTCTTACAGATTCCCTTCCATTATAGAAATCGCACTCTTTTGTATCTCTACATCATCCCTTTGTACTTCCTTAATCATCTCTTGGATGGATGGTTGTGTAATAATTTGGGAAAGGTAGGATGTATCCCCTACCCTTATGATATCTAAATCCATCCTTTGCATATCCAAGAATATAGGGTCTTTCTCAATCTATAGCATGGATAGAGTAGTAGGTTCTTTTCTTCTTAGTGAATCAGCTACCTTGTTCGCCTTTACAGGATGATAGTGAATAGAGAAATTGTAATCCTTGATTAGATCTAACCATCTCCTTTGATGCATGTTGAGCTCATTTTGTGTGAATATATACTTTAGGATCTTGTGATAAGTGTAAATGTCACACTTCTCACCATAAAGGTACTGCTGTCAAATTTTCATGGCAAAAATCATGGTTTCTAGCTCTAGATCATGCATTGGGTAGTTCTTCTCATGGATCTTCAAATATTGTGAGGCATGGGCTATCACATTATCATTTTTCATTAGTAAGAAACCCAAGACTTTCTTTGAAGCATCACTGTATATCACAAAACATTCTCCACTTTTCAGTAGTGTGAGTACATGTGCAGTGATCATCCTTCTCCTTTGATCCTTGAAGATTCCCTCACATTCTTCCATCCAAACAAACATTACCCCTATCATTGTTAACTTAGTTAGCGGTATTGAAAATCGGGAGAAGTTTCTCACAAAATGTCTGCAGTACCAACCTAATCCAAGAAAACTATATATTTAGGTGCCACTAGCGGGCCTGGTCCATTCCTCAATCACGTTTTTTTAATCATCCAAATAAATGACCTCACTTGTGATCACATGTCCCAAGAACGTGAGCTGATTCATCCAAAAGTCACACTTGTAAAACATGGTGTACACCTTTTCCATTCTCAATGTCGCCAACAAAACTCTTATATGTTCTTCATGTTCCTCCTTTATCTTGGATTAGATTAGAATATCCTCAATTAACACTACCAAATATTTGGTGAGGTAATTTTTAAGGACTCTATTCATAAAATCCATGAATAGTGTAGGGTAATTAGTAAGTCTGAAGGGAATAACTAGAAACTCATAGTGCCTATACCTTGTCCGGAAGGCGGTCTTCTGAATATATTCCTTATTCACCTTTAGCTGATGATATCGAGAATGAAAATCCACCTTTGAGAAGTATTGAGATCCTCTTAACTAATCGAACAAGTCATCAATCCTTGGAAGATGATACTTGTTCTTTTTGGAGATCTTGTTGAGTTCTTGATAGTCGATACAAAACCTAATTATTACATCCTTCTTCTTCACAAAGAGAACTAGCACACCCCAAGGTGATGTAGTATAGCCTACGAACCCTTGTCCAGATGCTCTTGCAGCTGCTTCTTTAACTCCTCCAATACGATAGGAGCCATCCTATAGGGACACAGTGATATAGGAGTAGCTCCAGGTATGAGTTCAATTGAGAACTCAACCTCATCATCTGGGGGAATTCTGGGTAACTCTTCGAGAAGTATATTGTCGTATTCCCTCACGATTGGCATTTCTGCAAGGTTGGAACTATCCATCGACCTAACCATTTTGGAGAGGTATGGTTCTATATAGGGAATCAACACCCATAGAGATGATGGATTTTTCAATAGAGAATCCTGATCTTCCTTGCATTTTTAGAAGAGCATAGGATGGTTCAGAATATGAACAGATATTTCCTTTTCCTAAGATTTGATATGTGATCTATATAATGAGATCCAATCCATTCCCATTATATCATCGAATTCCACCAAAGGAAGTATTACAAGATTCATTGGAAGAATATTCCCACATACATCAACAAAAGAAGAGTCAAACAACATGGTTGCAATTATTGCACAACTTGGTGTTTTTACAGATATCTTGACTTCAAGGTTTTGTGACTTCGATTCTATAGTTCTAGAAAACATGCAAGATATAAAGGAATGTTTTAAACCATAATAAAATATTATTTTTTCCATTCTTGAGTGAAGACTATGTGTACCTTATATGACTTTATTATCTTTCTCCACTTCTATAGTAGTAATGTAATAATCCTTCCCTTTTTCCTTCGCTTTGGTGGCTGTTGATGCTGATTACCCTTGATAACTCGAGGTTTGGTGCACTAGCTTGCATAGTGCCCAAGCTCCCTACAGTTGTAGCATTGAACTATGGGTGGTTCTCTCTTTTCTTCTTCCACATTATCCTTCTTTTTTATGTCTTTTTGACACTCTTGAGCATTGTGTCCTTCTTTCCCAAACATGAAGCATTTCCCTGTCCCTCTGAGATAGTTCCCATGGTGCATCTTCCCATATTTTTGGCATGTGAGTCGTAGAGTTTTCTTCACACCTTTGTCATTAGATCCACCGGATTGAAACCATAGACACCGAACAATTCTCCCAAATACATCTCTATTTTGAGAGAACATCAAAAAACATCTTCATAAATCCCAAAGTCTCTAATTGAATGATCCTTTCGAAGGCGGGGTTTTAATCCACCAAATAATATAACAATTTTTCTATCATTTTTTGTAAAAATACTCGAAGCGTACCTTGAAAGCCTTTTGAAATTAGCTTCATAGGTTGTGGAAGATTCTCCTTATTTTTTCTTGATCTCTATGAATTCTCTATCCTTCTTCGTGTGAAGAGTTCTTGGTAAATACTTTTTATGAAACATTATCTTAATGTCTTCCCATTCCATCTCTTCTATTTACACCCTTGGCTTGGTGTTCTTAATCAAATCCCACCATTTATCAGCCTCTCCATCTCTACTATAAATGGATAGTTTCACCTTCTCTATCTCAGAATAGTGAAGAACAGAAAAATCTTCTCCATGGAGTTTACCCACTGTTCCGCAACTAGTGGATCATAAGATCAATTAAACATCGATTGTCATTTATGCATAAAACATTCGAATACTATTTTCTCCCTCTTTGGTGAAGAAGGACATTCCCCACTATTATGGTTATTATTCATAACCTGATATAATTGGGTAACAATCCCCATGAGGTTATTTAACTCCACCTCCCAAATTATTGGGTATGTCATTTGGCCAATCGTTGTATTGGCCCTCGCACGGTTTGTTGGCCTGGTTTTTCCTGGTTCCCATCATTTTCAAAAATAAAAAATGTTTGAAAAAAATATAAGTCAAAAAGTAATGAATACCTTATTCATTTAAACTATTTATACTGAAATTATAATATATGGGAACCCTATGTAAGTATTCTTGTGTGCATATTTTTAATTAGTATCATACTAGAGGTTTTCTCTATGGTTCACTAATCCTAATTCGCAAATTAACTAAACCTTGCCTCTGATACCAACTATTACGACCCAGCCTTTTATTACATTAATATTACATAATTTTAATGATAAATAACATAATAGTATTACACATAGAGGATCCAAATTTTTAGTGTCTTGGAAAAACTAGGACCATACATAATAATTATAACATAAAGGAAAACATTTATTGAATTTCTTCTTCTCTGTATTCTTACTGGCACATTACCTCTCTATAGTACATCTAGAATCCTAAAAATATAAATCAAAAGGGTTGATCTATAATCCTAGTAAGTGGATAGATAAGAACAATATATCATGTGGTGAGCATAATCATAACATAGGCAAAGAATCATGAACATCAGGGGAATCATTAATAAATGACTTGAAATGTGGCAATGCATAAAAATGAAACATCATCTCTTAGTGGTTAACTAACACACATACTTATGAAAAAAACTAGAATATTGTTCACACATAATTTCACATTAACTCTGGATATTCATCACTTTACCCAATGCATTGGATCACTGTATAATTACGAGCGCACCAATCACATTGAAACATTCATATTGCGCTATATAATTTCAGGCACACCCATCACATCATATAATTATAATTTATCATGAATTCCACAATAAACATATATAAAAAATAAACATAACATACCCATTAAAAATAATTGGTTTCATCTCATTATAACACATTCATAAATCAATTTTTTCCCAAAACAAAGGGGGAATAACATACATGTTACAAGAACTCTTAACCTTGAATGAGAAGTAAAAGGTGTGATCTTAAAATGAGTGTTCTTTTGGAAAACATTTTGTTTGACCTAAGTAATAGTGAAATAAATTTATATCCCTGAAAAAGAGTTAAAAATATGAAAAAATGAATTTTAAGTTGTAACCATATCAAAAAAGGAGTGAAAGAGGGAGAACCCGAAGGATGAAAGTTGGTTTCGAGAATTTCCCCTTACCTTTTATCTGATTTCTTACATCAATCTAATGTTTTTTATAATGACATTATATTCATTAATTAGAAATTATAGAACATTTTATACCTTAAAAGGGTTAATCGTGGTTTCATTATGTTATTTTATGGGCTTTCTGATGAGTTATAGACTTTAAAAACATTGTTCGAGAATGATCATTTTTATGGTTTTCTTGAGCGGTTTACAGGTATTCCTAAATTGAAATTCATGTAGAACATGGATAAACATCCGGAACATATATTAAATTATATTAATGATATTACAGTAGTTAAAATGATCTTATAATTAATTATATTTTATACCATGTGGATGAATCATTAGATATGAATTAAATGATTATTGTCTGAGATAATTTTGGCAGTATTTCGACCACAACAAACATTTGTTTATTAATCATGTACATAAGTCAGTTATAGAACGTTAAATAGGACTCAATTAATATAACATATTCTGGTGAAACCATAAAAATGTTTTCATGGCCAAATATTATGGTAGAAATAAAAATAGAAAACATGTCATTCTTGAAGGTGATAGATTAACACCTCACGAACATCCTTTTCTATTATAAAATAAATGTAATAGGAGAAGTGGTTTGGATGGTATAATATCCCATTATTAATATAAAATTACATGATATTTATGATAAAAGAGTTACCAGACCATTTGGAAAAATATCGGTGGGGAGAGAATAAAAAAAACTTGAAATTGAAAGGGAATTAATGGAAAAGAGGGGGAGAAATTACCTCTTGAATCCCCCTCTTGAGATCCTCTTTAAGGGGCCTTGGTTTTGTCTTTTGATGAGAACAAAAGATCTTGGACGTGGGGGAGGGGCTAGGGAATATTCTTGGTCAGATTTTGGACAAGAGATGAAGCTTGAGTGGTAAGAGGAAATGAGGGTGTGAAGGGTGGTATTTATAGTGGAGGGGAGAGGGGATTTCTCAATATAAAATTCATTAATTTATAATTTCCCCACAAGAAAAGGAATAGAGAGTTTTACATGAACAAGAATAGTAACTATATAATGTGATCCTAAAAAAAGTGGGATTACATTTTCAGAACTCCATACATGACTCTATAATTAGATTATTTAAATGATTTTGAAAATTATATTATTTAACTATTCATAAAAAATCATGTATTTCAGAAAAATTCCAAAAATGCACCCCAACCATTTTTCGATGTGTAGAATCCAAAAATGATGACCGTTTTTCAAAAATAAAATTCTAAATATGATTAATTTATTATTTAATTAAAATCATAATTTACATGAAAAGAAGAGTTTTTAAAATTAAAACTAATTTTATAATTCTTTCAAAAAAATACATGAGGTCTTATAATTATCATAAATCAAGAAGATTTTGATTTTTTAATTTATGCACGCTTTTTAATAAAATAAATTTTATTTTAAATTAATTAATTAATTATAATAAATTATTTATGGCTTATAATAATACTATTGCTTATAAGATGCCGAAATTTTATTTAATTATTCATGGGTAGTGTTACAATTATTTTGGGTGATTTACTATTCATAAGGTTCATATTAATATTCATAATGGTAGGTTAATATTCACAATGATATGTTACTTTTCACCAATAATTATGTTTGTTTTATTAGGCTCCAAAAATTATCTTGAACACAACCGTCTATGTCATATTTTCGAAATTCCAAACACAGAAGTGACAAAATTTTGTTGAAAGGTCACTTAGAACTTATTAGTTCATTATATTTTGTTTTCATGTGATTTTATGACATGCTTATAAGAAGGGAATTTCCGGTGTAAAACATTGTGTCGTTGCAGTATATGTTTGGATTGATTCTCAGGGAATTATGTTTCTGATATATCAAATAGATGTCATATGAAGGTATATATGTGATAGTGATTTTTTGGGAAATATGGATCGATGTGTTGAGGTCCATGTATGATAAATGGTGGGTAATGTTGAATTGGTATGGGATGACTTAGATTGGTATCTCACATGATAGAACAATTATAGTATGGGATGAATGATTATTGTCTGGATTACTTTTGGTTTCCATGGGTATGAATAATATAGGTTATACTGGCCTTATGTTCAATGAGATATTCTCAGAGACACCTCATCATTGGCAGAAGAAGGAATTATCAATCAAGCTACTAGACCCATTTATTGGTGGTTGTTTTAATTGTATTTATGTTTAGTTTTGATTCAGTTACTCAAATCTTATTTCAAGAGCATGCACTTATTGAATTAGTTTATAGGTTCACTATTGGGGTTTTCCTACTGGGATTAATTTATCACCAATTATATATTTACCTCAGGGTGTGTTCAAACCTTATGTTTACTTTTGAGGTTGAGCATGTATGCATGATTGATAGGGTAGAGGACCTAGGATTCATTGTTAATTTGGATGATCTTGTGGAGTCGACTGGTAAGGATAGAGTAGCTTGATAGTGTACTAAATACTAGGTATGAGTTATGGACCAATGTTTGAAGTAGGGAATGTTTTATTTATTTTTTGGTTTTTTATTTTGGTATATTTGATCATCCATGTGGATGATCTCTATTGTTTGTATGTCATGGATTTTCCGGACGTTACTATACTTCTTTTTATTACAATATGCATTAAATTCAACTTATTTATTTATTCTTCTACATTTCTAGGATTTGTATGATTCTTGGTTATTTAATCTTTGTTGTGCCCTCTGATATAGTGGTATATTCTCCCCACAGTATCACTTTAGACCCCAAACTACTAGCTAGAAGCCTCTAGTGTATGAGGAGATTCTCTTGAGATCTTGTTCTTAATTGTCTTGGGGAACCGGTTTAGTGGAATCCAAGGAAGGGTGTTACAAAGTGGTATCAGAGGAGTTAATTTACTATTTTATCATAATTTTGGTTCTGGTAGAATGGATATCTTGTAATGTTATAAATATTTTCATAGATATTTTCTAGTGTGTCATGAACACATGTTCTGGTAGGATGTTCAGGATAACAAGCACTGGGATTGATGTTCTCGATTGTCGATGTTATGTTTCAATATGGAATTCTCTTCCAGAAATGAACATGTTGTTTAGATTAGATGGTTAAGAGTTGATTTAAAGGGATTGTCCTAGTAGTAGCCATATGATTTGGTTTTCACTTATTGACTATAGAGAAAATAGTGGTCTCATTAAGATTGTTAGGAACATAAGATCCATATGTGATAGGCCTATTAGTGTGTGATTTTATAGATTTCATTCTGATGGCATGTTATGTGGATCCATGATGGGATTATCATTAATGAGAATGGTGGTTTGGTTCTCTTGGATCAGAAATTTTATACCATGGTTCTATCCAGAACATGATTTTTACCCTGGGTGTGACCTATAATATGTTGGTGCATGGCATTAAATTATGCTATCTATGGTTAGTATGTTTAGTGGCTTAATTAAATTATTATTCTAAATAATTCATTAAATTAAAAAAACGGTTTTCCCTTCAAAAAACTCACTATAGATATTTTCCTTTTGTTATCCACATAATCCTTAAGTGAATCTATATCATTCTTCCTCCCCTTTGTTGATGAATCAAATTCAGAATAAGAAGAAACACCAGATCATGTAATATCGATAAATAGAGAATGCAATGGATACTCTTAGACATCAGAAACTGTATTATTTAGATGTGAACAATCAATATCTAGGTAAGATATGAAAATTCAGGGATTAATCAATTATTTATTAAAATTATTTAGCAGAATCATTTTGTCTTTCATATGCACCTATTGGAGGGCCTTTCCTAGGATTTTGTAATAAAATAAAATTTTTTTCTCACCATAATTGACCCATTTAGTTTGTTTTCCAATAACAATTTTCCCTATTTCATTAAACCCTTGTTCTTATGCTGGTCTCCCTTTGATTCTTCTTATTAATCATTGATTGACCTATAGGATCTTGGTTTAACATTTTCATGTGGTACTAAGCCTGACTGGAACCCCATATTCCCAACAGAATATTGTGTGATGATAAATTGTTAAATAATCAATGGAAACAAAGTCTGTATAATATGAATTTGATTTTTTATTCTATATATGGATAGGATATTTATGTTGTCCAGATTCATGTGTGGAGCATACGGTGAACTCCCACTGGCCAACAAAATCAATTTTTGGCCTCTAGGGGGTTGGAAAAGGAAATTAGGGACTAGATCTAATGATTACGGAACATTGGAGGTGAGATTTGTGGTGGAGCAGCCATATTTTGAGCATGGAGTTCTGATCCAACATTTAGTGAAAAACCCAATTACAAGCAGTGATGTTCAATGAACACACATGATTTGTGGCCCCTATTGTGGATGTGGCTAGGGTTTGGTGGAATATTAGGATGGAATGTGCTGTTGACCAAAAACACACAGTGTACCTCTTACCCAGGTTGATGAGCCATATGGAAGAGCACATGGGCGGGACCCCATGTGGAAAGACATGAACAAGGGAAATCCATGGACTAACATACACATACATGGCCATACACACTGTTGGGATATTGAGTTGTATGGAAATTTCATGTAGACTCCCTACACTTAATATAGTGGTGCATGGTTTGTGTGTCCTGTACCTCTAGTGACATGAACAAGCAATGGAGCGAGCCCACAAATCATGTAGTACCTCCACACACCATATAACCCTTCTATAATTTTGAGGAAACATCAATATCTCATATCTCCTTCATTTATAAATGGATTTTATTTGAAAGTAGCCTATCTTATGATTTTTTCATATAAAATTTGATAGTTCCATCAGTTGTGGATTTCATGATGTAATTTGAGATGTCAAAGGGAATTATTCTTATCTAGGACACACTAGATGATGAATGTGACTAGGAAGAGGATCCAAAGTGACCTATATAGTGAAAATCTTGGGTGTGGGTCTTCTATCTACTCATTTGAACCATCAAATAGAATAAGGAATGATTCATAATGAAACTAGAGTGGAATCCTTGGTGTTCTAGCGTGTGGTTCCTTTACCTATAGAGAAAAACACCCCAACAGCTTGGGTGTATGTCCTTTATCTACCGAGAAGAACCCCCTATTAGAGAGTGTATGGGTTCTTATGAAACCAAGGTGGAACCCACTGTCACATCAGGACAGGGTTATTTGACCTATTTAATGGATTCCACCAGCATATTTTTCATGGGTCCAATATATACTAAGTATACAACCCAATTGGATAGAGATTGGGTCCTCATGATGTTAGATTGGAACCCTGATTGTCACATTTGGACACTAGTCCCCGATCTATAAATCGGAACCCTAATCATCTTGGGGGAGGCTTCTCTCTGTACCGAGTGTATCCCCCTATCAGAGAGGGTGCGGGTCCTCATGACACCAGAGGGGAACCTCCATAACGCATTAGTGAATTGGTCCTCATCCTTTATAGTGGTACCCCCTTATGAATTATGGTATAGGTCCTCTAGGGATACATAATGAGTGGAACCCCTGACTGTCATTACCCGTCCCCCCAGGGATCCTATTGAGACTCCCCCAAACCAGACTCCTGAAGGCCAGTGGTTGGAGACTACTACTAAAGGCATCAACCTACAAGTGGGAGGCATTTTTCTGAGTACCAATACACCCACACATACAACCGTGTCTTAAGGAAACTAGAAAATATAACATGCATGATACTAAACAACTAATTACTGTAATGTTACAACTGAAAGTAAATGAGCTATAGTACAAACCCAAAAAAAGAATAATACAACAAAATAAAGTACAAAATCTATGGAAAGTCATCCACTGAATACCCCACCTGATGGGTAAGTATAGAGTAACTGACGGAAGCCGTTGAAGCACGTCCTACCTACCGGATCTCACTACGTACCGCCTGGTCCTGGGCCACCAAGTCCTCCACCAATTCATCGGTCATCTGTGCCGGACGCAACACGTGCGGGCAAAGCCCGTGTTGGGTTGAGTAAAAAATTACTCAGTAGGGACCCCAAAACAACAAGGAAAATCCACAATGCATCAACACCCAAACCACAAAGCATGATCATGAAACAAGATCATGATGTAAGATAGCTCCCACCATGTATAATCTAGAGTAAGGAAAGTAATATTATCAGTCATATCACAAAAATCCTTGGGATTCAGGCATATTCCTCCCCAATGAGTACCGTGGGTATGCTGGGTCACATAGAGCCCCTCCCGACATGGGTCTGCTAGAGCACACAGATCTGCTTCCGCTTAACCTTGGACCATTGTTGTACTCATCCATGATGAGTACTGTGGGTATTCTCGGTCACATAGAGACACTCCCCACCATGGGCATGTTGGGTCACACAGAGCCGCTTCCCAGGTCGGCCTACCGAGGTACTCCTCTAGCCGAGTACTGTGGGTCTACCGGGTCACACAAAGCCACTCCCAATAGTGGACCTACTGATTCACATAGATCCACTTCCCACTATTTCATCGTAGCTGATCCACACAGGATCTCTTTTCAGCAGTATTCAATTCTTATTTAGCCATAGGATCTCAACACATAGTGCACTTGATTTTTGTATAACTTCTCCCCAATCCATTTTTCACAATTAATCTTCTATGAAAATACACTTAGATTTTCCAAAAGGACTGTCTCATTGCAAGGGTTCCAATGCCTCAAACGACTCGCCAATCGGATGCCCATTTTGAATGATATTGGAATTTTTTTGAAAAGGGGATGGTTTTGGTCTGGGTCCACTCCAACCCAGTTGGACTGACCCATCCTAAATCCGACATGACCTAGTTTTTCCTGGTCCGGTCCATTGGATAGTAGGTCCATCGGTCTGTGGGTCTGGTCTACTAGGGTGGGTCTAGCCCACTGGGGCGAGTCCAGCACACTTCCCTACCCTTTCCACCATAAGCGGACCAGCTCCTCCGCCAGCCTAGACGCATAGCACGTCTGGTGTACGCCGCCAAGAGGCCAGCCAATCCGGTCGGCCCGGTTTTCCCGCATATGGTCAGGGACAGTGTTCCATTCGATTCCACAATGTGTAGTTGCGGGCTGCATCCCTCCGCCATTCGCTACCCCATACTGCCTCACTATGGCCCGAGCCAGCTGCGACACTCCCTCTGGTGTGCCGTCATGGAACGCCGCCTCCGGTGCCATCGTGGTGCACCGCTGCAGGTGTCAGCATGCCGATGAGCTCATTTGTGGACCACTGGATCTACTCTGTTGATCCGATATTCGTGTTGTCTACACCTCTTACCTCTTTGGGGTTCTGCCTTCTCTGCTAAGGCCTCAGAATCCTCTTGTCGCCATTTCAAAATTTCATCCACGATGAATTCACAATTCGAAGGGGCTCAGGCCTTGTTTTTTTCGGCCCACACCCACTGCTTTATAGGTTTAGAAACAAGTGATAGGTTTGGGTTTGGTGGTTAAAGATTCCATTAATAATAATCATTCTCGATGCAAAACCCCAGAAAGGAGCTCCCTCCTGCATTAAGGAGTGATCGATAGGTCAACCTCTTCGTGGGATGATCCGCGTTCGTCATTTTAGAATGAAGAACTGAAAAAGATAATCCACAAAAACAATAACCCCTACCTCATTGGAGTTTGACATTGACATGATTCTTCTACAAAGATTCATGTTCTGTTGGCATTCGACACTCTCCAGTCATGTTCTTTGAGGTGCATCATTGTCACTGGAGATTCACCAGCATTCTTCATTCGTCGTTGGAGAGAATTCTCACCGAAGGTTCATTAGAGAAATTCCACCATTTCATTTTGATTTCTCTTTCACATTAACCCATTAAAAGAAAAAACATTGCAGTGTTTTTGTTATGTTGCATTGTCGCGTCATTACGCTGTTTCATTTATGAAACATTGTATCTATTACGCTACACATTTATGAGTCATTAATGAGATTCATTTAATGCGACTCATCGTATCTTTTGTTCGCACCGTAGTTTCGTCGTGCCATTTCCCAACGGTTTGAAAAAACAAATAAAATAACTTTTGACGTTATATTATTCTTTCCGAAAATTGTGAAAAAATAAATTTCTCGGTCAACCCTAGCCAATGAAAGATAGGTTTATCCTAGGTGAATCCTTCCATTCTGATTTCAATGGTGCCCTTATATTTTTGATCCAAGAATCAATTTAAAAGTTATAAAAACTCTCTTGTACATTTACATAAATGTACTTAAAAAAAGTACAAAATTATTTTCTGGGCTCACCGGGCCTCGGAATTCGGTGTCGTCAGAGAGTCTGGTCTCAAAATAATTCCATATAATTTAAAAAAGTTTCACAAAATTTTTGGTACATCACATTAATAATAACTTTTGGAATTTAAATCCCCGTAAGAAAAACAAGTCTAACAAAACAAATGGGGGTACCGAGCATGAATATGAGCCTCCCGCTCCCATGTTCTCTCAAGGATATTAATGTGATTACACTAAACACACACCAGAGGAATCGAGTGTCCAAAAAAGACCTACTTATGTCGGTCCTCAATCTCCATAGTGAACTCCAAAAATGTTGCCTCATCATCAATGTCTAGCTTTCCCCAGTTGATAACATATGATGGATCATGCACACACCTCCTCAGCTGTGACACATGGAAACAATTGTGCACCTGGTGCATCTGTGGGGACAGATCTAGGTGGTATGCCACCTCGTCATGTCTGCTCAGAATCTGGAATGGTCCTCTGAACCTCAAAGATAACTTGCTGCCCCGGCCAAATCTCCACAATCCCCATCAGGTTTATACCTGAAGTAAAACATGGTCTCCCTCCTCAAAATCCATGGGTCTATGTATCTTGTCATCATACAATTTCTATCTACTCTGGGAAGTCATCATCCACTCTTGGATGATTTGAACCTTCTTAGTAGTATCTTGTACCACCTTTTGACTCATGAGTGGTGACTCCCCTAGGTCTTCCCAGCAAAGAGGTGATCTTAAATTTCTCTTGTACAAAGCCTCGAACACTTCCATTCCAATGGTGGGGTGATAGTGGTTGTTTTATGAAAACTCCACCAGTGGTATGTGGTTCTCTCAACTACAACAAAAAACCATAACACAATCACGAATCATTTCTTCCAAGGTCTGTATGGTCTGCTTAGTCTAACCATGCATCTATTGGTGAATGGCTATGCTCAAGCACAGCTGAGTCCTAAATGCCTCCTGAAATCCCATCAATAACCAAAATATAATGCGAGTGTCACAGTCTGAGATGATCGTCGAAAAAACCCCCTGTAGCTGCACTATCTCTTGGACTTAAGGGCATCCCAGGCCTTCTACCAATCCCTACTACCAAATGGATAGGAAGTGATCAACCTTCATGAGTCGTTCAATGATCACCCAGATAGAATCGTGGCCCCTGGATGTGCATGGTAACCCCGTCCTTAAGTCTATCGAGATACCATCCCATTTACAATCTGTTACATAAAGTGGTTCGGCTAGGCCTACTGGAACCTGATGCTCAGCCTTCACTTGTGGACAAGTGAAGGATCATGAAACAAACTCTGTCATTGCTTTCTTCATACCTAACTACTAGTACTAACGTCAGAGGTTCCGGTACATCTTTTCCACACCAAGTTGTATCGCCAAAGGGGATATATGGAACTCCCTCAACACCTCCTCCTAAAACATCACTGGTATAATGGAGCATCCTCTGAAAAGGATGACGTGCTCCCCAGCTCTCAAAAATCCATCTGGAGCCTGCCCTAAGGATAAATGGGCATGTCGGGCCTCACAGTCAACATCCAAAATTTGTGCCTCCTTGACTCACTGTATGAGTGGATGAGTGATAGTCATCGAATCAAGGTAAGATACTCCACCATCATCCATTAAGGATATCGACAGCATGGTTAACTACTTTGTCACCTCATTCTGCAGCTGTGGAACAAACTTCCTGTTGAGCGGGTCTTCCACCACGTTCCCCTTTCCAGGAGTATAGACTATCTTGGATTCATATTCCTGGAGGATCTCTAGCCATCGTTGCAACCTTACGCTCCACTCCTTTTGGTAGAAGATATACCTGAGACAATTGTGGTCAGAGTAGATGTAAAATCAACCACACATCAAGTAGTGTTGCCACATATTAAATGCAAATACCACTATTTCTAACTCCAGGTCATGGGTTGCATTGTTCTGTTCATACTGCCTCAACTACTGTGAACCATAGGAGATCACGACTCACTCTTATATCAAGAAACAAGCCAGTATGGTCTCTGATGTGTCAGAGAAGACTACATACCCAATTACCACTTTTGGTTGTCTCAATATAGGGGCACTTGTGAGTCTCTGCTTCAGCTCATGGAAACTCGGCCCGCACTTCTCCATCCACAAGAAAGGTTTTTCCATCCATGTCAAGGCTGATAAAGTAGATGCTAATTTTGAAATGTTAGGCACGATCCGTCGGTAGTATCCAGCTAACCCTAAGAAACTCCGCACCTTAGTCATGATCCTAGGTGGCTCCCAAAATAGCACTACCTCAATCTTTTTCGGATCCACTGTAACTCCATCCTCTGAGATGACATGTCCCATAATGTGGAAATAATGAATAATACGATTAATTGGTCAAGATAAGGCTGGAATATCCTATTCATGAATCCCATGAACACTACTAGGGATGTTTTTATGCCGAAAGGCATCACCAAAAACTCATAGTGTCCATACCGACATCTAAAGGTTGTCTTTGGTATGTCCTAATCCCATACCCAAATCTGGTGATAGTCTTTCCTGATGTATATCTTTGAGAACCACCTCTCTCCCTTCAGTTGGTCAAAAAGACCATCCATCCTCAGCAGTTGATATTTTCTCTTCATTGTCACCCGGATCTGGCGGCAGAAGTCTATGCATATCCTCAAGCTCGTTTCTTTCTTCCTGGAAAACAACATCGGGGCTACCCATGGAGAAACGTTGGGCCTCAAGAAACCCTTCTCCTCCATGTCCTATAACTGTACCCTCAATTCACGATGCTCCGTATGAGAAATCTGATATGCTAATGTGGATATCGTTGTCGTCTAGGGGTATATGTTGATGTCGATGTCTACCTCCCTCTGAGGAGGTAGTCCCAGAACATCCTCAGGAAATACATACTCATACTCCTACACCACTACATGAATGATTGGAATCCTATCGTCCACCGCACTGGGGATCAGGCTAGCTAGTTGGTTAGTGATCAGATGCACCTCCTACAAAAAAGTTTTTCCTATGCTTAAAAAGATCACTTCAAACTGGTGAAGGAAAACTTGGTCCCATCATCGTGGACACACTACGCTTTGAACCTAATATATTCGATCTCATAATAGACTATAGATAAACAGTACATATCCATGATGACATCATAAGAACTCGACGCCGCTACTAGGAAATCCCAACTAATGCTCTCGCCTCCTAGAGTAAGCTCACACTACCAACACCAATGTTTAATTATAGAATCACATCCCGTAGGAGTCTCTAATCATATGGATCGAGCCAACAGCTCCACCAGAATCATCAAGCCTCGAACAAGGTCTATAGAAAGGAAAGAGTGACTAGAACTTGTGTCTATAAGAACTTTAACTAAGGTGGAAAATACACATATCATACCACTAAAAATCTCTAGAGTTCCATGGTGATAAGACTTTGCTTCCTAAAGCTACGCTCACCCCTATCAACCTTATCCCTGAGGTCGGGGTGGACCACATGGGTGTGTTGGAAGTAGTACCTCAAACCATTTCCCACAAACAACTGCTCAACCTACTCGTATTCCACACCAACCACCCTGCAGAACTCATCACTAGAACCTCTACCTATGTCTTGGTGGTTCCTCAAACCTCTAACAATCACCTATATGGTGGTTCAGGTAGTCACTAGCCATGTGTCCCTACCCGCAACATGTGAAGCACAACAAGGCTCCCTGCTGACTCTATCCTCTCTAGAATCCCCACACTACGGACCCTATGTCATCGGATCACCCTCCAGAAGATCTAACCCACTTTGTTCCTTATGTCTACTGATTCCTTATCACCACTAAAGACTCTGAAACCTGATGTATATTGGTGGCTCCATCCATCGACACTTGCTTTTCCATGAAACTCTCTACAAGTAGGGCCGGCTCCAGCACTCTTTCATGGGTATGGATGCGGAGATACACCATGGATGCCCTGATCTCCTGACGAAATCCTTGCTCAATGGTCTGGGTCTTGACGAAAGGGTCCCACACCATGTCTGTAGAGTTGTGGGAGAGGTATGTTAACCTTGTAGAGTACTCAGCCACTGACATGCTTCCCTATTATAGATGAAGTAGCTCTTGTATGTGCATCGACCTCAAGGTCATGGGGAAGAACTCCTCCTAGAAAATCCACTTGATTCCATCCCAAGAGAGGTTCACCTCATCTTGACTCTGAGTAGTTAAACACTACCATCTTCTTGTCGATCCATGAAAAAGGCTCGCAACTAATATCGCCATCTCGTGGAGTGGCATCCTCACTAAGTGGAAGAACCACTTCACCGCCTCCAGCCAATCCTCAGTGTCTGGAGGATCAATCTCTCCCCTAAAACTAGGAGGTCAATGTCTCTGGAACTCGTGCAAGGAGATGAGCCTACATTTGTCCCTAGAGGTAACGCCGATAGAAACTGCCGATCAACATGTGGTGTTAATGTTGGTGCACCACCCAGAAGGTCCATCTCTAGCACTAGTCTTTGAGCGGACACCTCATCGCTAGGTGGTCTATCCTCATGATCATGCATTATAATACTAGTTGGCTATCTTCATGGAGTCATCATCAAACAAATTAAGATGTTACACGGTCAGTAGATTATACCTGGTGAGGTGACTCTAACTCAATAATAACATGAGGAAAAACACAACTCATATATGATGCATGCAATAATAATTTTTTTGTATAGAGCTAAAATTAAAAATTCCATGTCTTAATGTATGGATATTTTGACCGCCACACCAACACTGGACTCCCCAAATCTGAAAGTCAAACTCGAAACATTTAACATTGTTTCCCAAAATAAAAACAAGAGGCACCAGGTCTTTAAGGTAGAACCAAACACCCTCTAATACCACTTTTTCATGACTCGTCCCCCGGGGCCCAATCTGTGACTCCCCGATGCCCACCTCCCGAAGGCCAGGGGTTTGTGACTAGAGCCAAAGGCATCAACCAACAAGTGGGAGGAATTTTATTGACTACCTGTACACATGCACATAGAACCATGTCCCAAGTAAACTTGAAAAGAGAACATGAATGCTACAAAATAGATACTCAGTGTAAAGGTAAAACTAAATGTAAATTGGATATGATACAAACCCAACAAAAGAAAACTACAAAAAAAGTACAAGATCGATGGAAAGCGGTCTGCTGAAAACCCCACATGATTGGTAACTATAGAGTAGCTGCCGAAAGTTGTTGAAGCACGTCCTGCCTGCCGGATATCACTGGAAACCACTAGGCCCTAGGCCACCAAGTCCTCTGCTAAGTCATCATTTATCTTCAACAGATGTAACACATGCAGGAGAACCACGTTCAGGGGTGAGTAATAAAATACTCAGTAGGGACCCCAAAACACCAATGAAAGACCACAAATCAATCCACACGCAAACTATGAAGCATGATCATGAAACAAGATCATGATGTAAGACAACTCACACTAGGTATAATCTAGAGTAAGGAAGTTAAGATTATTATTCATATCACAGAAAAACTTGGGTTGCTGGTGTACCCCTCCCTAATGGGTATCATTGGTATGTTGGGTCACACAGAGTCTATCCCCATGTGGATATATCTGGTCACACATATTTTCTTCCCCTTAACCTTGGAGTACTCTGGTACTCATTCTACTGATTATCATGGGTATGTTGGGTAACACAAAGTCGCTCCCCACCATGGGCATGCTCGGTCACATAGAGCTGCTTCCCACCTTGGCCTACTGAGGTACTCCTCCTATTGCATACAGTGGGTGTGTCGGGTCACACAGAGCTGCTCCCCACCATGGGCATGCCGAGTCACACAGAGCCTCTTCCCACTGGGCTATCGTAGCTGATCCACACATTGTCACTTGTCAGCAGTCTTCAGGTCTCAGTCAGTGGTAGGATCTATGCACGTAGTGCGCTTGATCCTAGGAGAACTTCTCCCCAAGACATTAATTAAAAGTCAAATTCCCTAAACACGTCCTTAGAGTATCCAAAAGTACTATCTCATTACCAGGGTTCCAACGCCGCAAATGACTCGTCAATCGGATGACCGGTTTGAAGGATATTGGTGTTTTTCTAAAAAGGGGTCGGTTGGTTCTGGGTCAGGTCTGACCCAGTCGAACCGAACCAACCCGACCAGGACTAGGGTCCACCAAATCAAATCGATCCTCCAACCTATCTAAGATCTGGACCAGCCTAGGTCTGGTCCACTAAAGTGGCTTTGTCCCGCTGCCCGGCTTGGTCTATGAAAGGCGGATTGGCACCTCCTCCAGATAGAACGCATAATCCGTCCGGGGCTCACCTCCATGCGGATGGCCAATCTGGTCGGTTGGTTCTTTGTCACACAGTCAGGGGACCACATTCCATGAGAAGCTGCAACCCGCAGCTACGGGGCACTCCGTTGATGCGGCTGAGGGGTCACATCCCTCTACCAGCCACCATCCCGGATGGCGGCCCCTGCTGCCTCATCGGGGCCTGAGCTGTCTGTGGCGCTCCCTCTAGCGCGTCTTCATGGTGTGCCCCGCCAGTGCCAGCACACTGGCGGGCTCTTACACGGATCACCGGGTTTGCTCGGGTGCTATTTTCTTCGCATTGTCTGCGCCTCTGGCCTCTTTGGGGTTCTGCCCTCTCTGCTAAGTCCTCAAAATCCTCTTGTAGCCATTTCGAATGTTCGGCCATGAAGAACGTACAAGGCGAAGGGGCTCAGTCCTTGTTCACATCATCTTATGCCCTCCGTGTTATAGTTTTAGAAACAAGGAGGAGTTTTGGGAATTGAGTTTCAAGATTCTAATAATAATAATCATCCCTAAGAAAATACACCAGAAAAGAGCACCCTCCCCCATTAACGAGCGATCCGCAGGTCAACATGTTAGTGAATTTATCCACGTTCATCGTTTTAGAATGAAGAATGGGAAATGATAATCCACAACAACAATAACCCCTACCTCATTGTATTTCAATGTTGAATTGATCCGTCTATGGGGATTCATGTTTTGATGGCGTTCGATTCTCTCCGGTCCCTTTATTCGATGTGCGTCATTGTCACTGGAAAATCACCAACGTTCGTTATTCGTCATTGGAGAGAATTATCACGAAAGGTTCATTAGAGAAAATCCACCCTTTGATTCTGATTTCTCCGAAACGTTAACCCCTTAAAAGAAAACACATCACAATGTTTCTATTATACTGCATCATCACATCATTATGTTGTTTCATTTATGAAGCAGTGTATCTGTTATGGTACATGTTTACGATCCATTAATGAGCTTCATTTAATGTGACTCATCATCTATTTATCACTAAAAAGCAGTGTCTCCATGTCACCTCCCAACAGTTGGTGAAAACAAATAAAATTTCTATTCAATTTTTTTTAATTACTGAAAAATATCTTTTCTAGTCCACCATTTTTTGTCAAAGTTAGGCCCATCCTAGGAGAATCCCACCGTTCTGAGTTCAACAGTGCCCTCTTATTTTTTATCTGAACAATGTTTTAAATGTTAGAAAAACCCACTCACATGTTTACTTAAATGATCTTTAAAAATTCCAAAATTATATTATGGGCTCATCGGGACTTGGAATCATGTGTCATCAAAGAATCTGTTCTAGATACAAATCAATATATTTTAAAAAAATATACAGAATTTCGAGGACATTACTCTGAAAAAGATGGATTATGTTCTGCTGATTTTATATTTTCCCCTAGACTTTGTGGCATAGTGGTGAGGTTTGGACCTCCACACAGTTACTTCTTGATTGATGTGATAGATATTGGCCATCATTGAAGGACATATGGAACTGATGGTGACTCTTTTCCTGGGATATTCATTTAGATGGTGATCCCCTTCTATCAAATTTAGGTTTCATTGGATTGAGAATTTATAAATATATCTGTGTGAGTTTTTTTATGTGTCTTATAGAAATCCCTTCAACATTCATGGAGTCCAACTAGATATATATATACTCACAATTGTATAATATTTTCCCTCACATGTCATGACTTATGCAGTCGACAAACAGGTCAGTGGTGAATGCATGGGAGCTTTCGGATAATACATGTTAAAGGCTTTGTAAGTTGGATGGAGCTTCGAGATCTAGATTTAGTCTCTCATGAAAATTTTAATTTTTGGTTTTTTTAGGTTGGGACATATTCCTAATTAGGAATCTAATTTCCCCTTTACATTTTAGTTTGCACCGTCGTACCCCTATACACACTAGAGGTTTTCAACTCTTGGTTTACATTCTAGATGTTATATATTTTTATTGTTATTTATTTGAACTTATTCATGGAGATGGTAGGGTGTGTGTGTGATAGTACATTAGTAAAAGGACTCCCATTTAGGATATAAATTTTAGTGCATGTCACCACCCCTTACTCTATTGAGGTGGGCTTGGGGTTATTGTAGCTTGATCCCCAATTAGGGTCGGGTTGTGAAAAGGTCTATCCTAAAGTGTTTTTATTTTTTTGATTCCAAGTACATAAGATATCATATTTTCAATGCATGAGTGGTAGGTTCCAGTGAGTGTTTGTCCAACATATTTCATTATGAGATGTTACCATGTGATGTTAGGATCTGTGTCTCCTTTGTTGGGTTTACTTATGATTTTCTGGTTTAATATATGATTATAATCTTTATTGATAATTTTATTCTTATTTTTTGAGTAAAAATATGACTTCGATACATCATCTATATATTACTCCTCATGGTGAAGAAAGATACTCTCCTCATGGGAATCCTCCTTTGAATTTAATGATTTTAGAGGCTATTATGGACTAAAATTCCCCATGAGATCAGGACCATGCTGTTGAGGTGAATCCAAGAGAAGGAGGTGATAGGGATTGATCTTGAGAGTTACTATGTATGAATATCCAATTATTTAATGGTAGGAATGAAACTCAATGGTTAGAAAAAATGGATGGAAAATATATATTGTATCATTAACATCCTGGAAACACTTATGTTTTCAAGGTGAATTGTGCAACTAAAATGCTCCAGGTTCCAAAATTTGGTGGTACTATTTTGAAGTATTGAAAAATGGACACATGGTCTTAGAGAGAAAGGGATTCAAGACATTATTCTTTCAGCAGTTTTACCCAAAGTCCCTTGTGATGGAAATGTCATTATAGTTCCTATCTATATAGCTGAAAGAGCATTTGATGTCATAGTACACAACTTATTTTTTAGAAATACTTTATTTTTCTCCATAGGTGGTGATGAATGATTATCTAAAAGCTCAAAAGATGCATTTAGGACTTGGTATGAGGTATCATATCACTAGTATTCCTTTTAAATCACACCCCCAATTCTAAAATGGTACATAAGGTGGTGATGGTGGAAATTGATATAGTGGTAAATATTTGATTCTCTAGTTCTTTGCTTCCACTTAGATGTAGTTTCATTAGAGAATAGGTAATGAATGGGAATTTCCATTGTAATCACAAGGTTGATGAAGGTGGATCTCAATAACTGGCAGCCTTTTTCCATTCTGGTGTATCCAAAAGGGTGCCCCTATATTTGAACCATTTTATCTAGGATGGTCACAACTAACGAACATGTCCCACATCCTTGAAGACTCAAAATTCATGGCGCTATAGAGGCCATTTGGAAATTTTGTTCCAGGGTTTACTTATAACCTTTTATAGTTTTGGATGTTTAGATTCAACATATACTTTGGTGAAGTCAAAATATTTAATGTTCACATGACTTTATCCATGGTCCTCAAGAGTGAATCAACTTCATGCAATGGATGTGATTTCGATGGAAGTTGATCTGAACCCAACAAAATTTTGAGGTTTCATTATTTGTATCTTCTATAACGATTGAAAATTTTCATAAATACTCTATGAAGATGTTTATGTATTATTATTTTTTGGATGTCTGAAAATATTCAATAGAGATTATCACCTTTTTTATGGAACCAAGGATGCCTCTTGTAATGTAGAAGGAGTAATGGTTTTATTATCCTATGTGTTATTTATCAATAGCTGATTCAGAGATAGTTTATTATTTAAACATTATCAGTAAGAACCTATTCAAAATCACTATCATGATGTATTTTATAGTCTCTTGGGGTTAATTTTTTTTATCATTACCATGTTTTGTTATTTTATATTGGTGGGAGATCCCAGGAGTTTTAGGGAGTGATGGATCTATGGTCTTTTTAGGAAAGACCTTCCCATCCAATGCTTTTGGAATATAATATATATCATTTATGTAGTGTTTGGTGATGTTTCCCTATTCAATATATTCCCCTTAATCTTAACTATTTCCCTAAGGTCTTCTTTAATGACATCTATGTTCTTCCTCAATAAAGAGAGCTATATATCATGATTGATCAAGGTATTTTTAACTACACAGTCTTAATTACCTCATACTATATTGCACGAGCTATGATCATGGTTCTCAAGATCTAAATGGATGATATTATAGAGTAAGTTATTGAAAATTCTAGTGTCTCGCAATTGGTTGACCCCGTGCTATTTTTCAAGAAGGTTGATAGTTCACTTTATTTCTCTATGGACAATAGAATTTTGAACTGATTGAAAAATATGAATAAGTACACTTTATCATGTGTGGATTATTTTCTCCATTAGTTTAAAGGGAATAAGTTGTTTTCAAGAATCAATATTCGGTCTGGTTATCAACAGGTTAGGGTTCGGTAGTCTGATATCTCAATGACTGATTTTAGGAGTTGGTATATGAATTATGAATAACTTGTGATTACATTTGGTAATTCTAATGGACCTACAATTTCTATGGATTTCATAAACTTAATATTCCATCTATAACTCAACACCATTGTTGAGGTATTAGATGATGATAACCAGTTTTATTTGATTTCATATCATTATCCTGTGAACGATTTTAATATTGTCTTAGAGATCCTATGGTGTCATACTCATTATAATAATATATTGAAAATAAATTTTTAGATCTCATAACTGATATTAATGGGGAACAATATTTTTAAATGTGGCCTATCAGTTAATTTTGAGAAAGTGAAAGCTATTTTTTCTAACCATATCCATAGAAAAACATCAATATACAATGATTTTATAGGGTTGGATTGATATTTTCAATCTATCATCAACTAACTAATAAATTTTCCATCACCATTGACTGATATTATAATTAAATGGGTGAAATACCACTCAAATTACAAATTTCATACTTTTTTTGATTATATAAAATGAATTATAACATTATTTCTTATTTTTATCATTCATGATCCCATTAGGGGGTATGTGGTATACTCAGATTCTTCTGGTTCAAGACTACATTTTGTGATTATGAATAATAATCATGTTATGGCCCATGTCACTCATAAACTTCATAAAAAGTAGAGGAAATTCCACACCCATGATTTTTATCTTTCTTTAGTTATGTATGTGCTTTAGTGTTTGAGACATTATATTTTTGGGGACTGTATTATGGTATTTTCTAATCATTAGAATATGAAAAATATCTTTTCTCTGAAGGGCCTAAATTTCCAGAAGATACGATGGATGGTATACCTAATGAAATTCAATAACAATATAACCTATACCTTAGTGAATTGGTATTTCAGTTCAGAAACTATTAGTAGGATGTTTCCACCGAAACCTATCTCAGAATTAAATGAGAAGTGGAACCTGATGATTATTTTAAGCTAACCGGATCTGGAAGCATAGAAGGGTGATTCATGTATGGTTTTACCAATGCTAAGTGATAATCATATATTCTTTATTGTATTATTCACCGTTAAAAGTAGTTTAATTAGTTCATAATATTTAAAGAAACCATATACAGTGGTGAGAAAATCTATGGATTGTCTCTCCCTTATGTAAGTATTCTCCGCATTAAGGATAGGTTTGTTATCCCATCATCAATGAGTTGTTTGGTTTGGTATGACTTTAATATTTCTTCATGTAACATTCATCCTGAATCTAAAAATATTTATTACAACATGATATTGTGTTTTAGTTTTCTGGGTATGAAGCGCAACATTTCTTATTACATTTACCCCTATTTTACCATCCAGTGTATAATGGAAGAGAACCAAAAGCCTTCTTAACTACTCAATCCTCTTCCATTAATGATATTTAAATATATTATGGTGTCCATTGAATTTATTTTTGGATTACCACAGACTACCGAAGGAATGAATTCTATATGGGTGTAGATTGATAGAATCGCGAAATCATCTCATTTTATTCCCATAATGGACTCCATGAAGGTTTTTGATTTAGTAAAGCATTAAATTCCAGTTATTTTGAGGTTTCATCGGGGTCAATATGATATTTTATTTATTTGATATCCCATTATTATATCCATATTCTATTAGAGTATTCATGAATTTACAGAGACTAAGATTAGAATATGTAAATCTCACAATACCTAGACAAATGGGTAGAAGGAGTGTGCTATTTTTAATCTAGAGGATATGATCAATGAATGTGTTTGGATATTGATATATCACAATATTTCCTTCCTATAATTGTATATTTTTTATTAAAATAGTTACTAGACTTCAATCAGAATGTCTCCATTTTATTATTCACATGGTCATCCATGTAGGCCATCTCTTTATTGGGAGGAGGTGGGAGATGCCTCTATTATAGGCTAGAGTCTTTTTAAAGGTTCATTGGTGAAGAATCAAGATTTATGTCAAAACATGATTATATCTCATCACTGCTAGAAATCATATGATAATTTTGACATCATCCATTGTTGTTCTTGATTTGTGATCAAGTTTTCATCAAATTTTATCCCCAGTTGGGTTACCATCGGCTCGAGTAAGAGGTGAAGTGACCTATATGATATAGTTGACTATTTTAGGTCACATAGTAGGTTATATAGGTTTCTTATTGGTTGGTATTAACATCTAAATTGACAGGTATACTTTATGATTTTCATATATTATAAATCTGGAAATTCCAACAAGATCCCTCTCATGTTCAAATTTTTAAAGTGATAGAGTTGGTGCCAGATGATTTAGTTGTGAAGTATCCACTGGAGGACAATGATTTATAGATGAATTTATTTCCTTGGATGTCTATTTTTCGGTCTAGATTATTTGAATGTTATGGATCATATTCACCTAATATTTGGTAGTATAAATTCATTGTGAGGGTGTAGGGTCCCCACTACTTTCCATAGAATCCATCGTCAACATGAAATTCCATAGAAGAGAATTACAATGGTGTTGATATTGTAAAATCTTGGATGAGGTTTCAACTATTGTGTTTCTTTAACAGATTGTTTCATCGGTTCATAGGTCATTAGTGTCACCCTCAATAGTTTTATAAATGATCATGGTTGGGTGATAGTTATAGGACCAATTCACACTATATAGGACCAATAATCTCCAACTTGGTTGGTTTCTTCTCTCTGGGTATGTGAGTTCTACCTCTTCTCATTTAGCATGGTAGCGATGTGGCATTGGAATGTATTTTTGGAGTTTATGGAATCAAATTTGATCCAAATATATCATTTTATGATTCCTTGTGTGTTCATCATCTAGAAGTTGGACCTCATTTTGGTTGTTGGGAAGTGCATGAGAATCTCAATGTATATGTTAGTATTCCATCACCTATAACCCCATTTATTTTTTAAAATTATTCTAATTTTTTATAATTGTTGTTAGGATTCTATTTATTTCAATTATGTTCCCATGCATCACTTTTTTTCTAGACTCTATTGTGGTTGGTGTGTGGCTTGAGTTTGAATTAATTAGTTCTATCTCATACCTATGGAAAATGAAATGTAATTTCTTATGGTTTTATAAATTTTCAATATGTGAATTCCCATGATCTCTAAATTTCTAGATTTTTGGATGTAAATAGATATTAAAGACTTTATGGTTGTTACCCTCCTTTTAAAAATGAATTTTTTCTTTTAAGTCAATGAAAAAAATAATGTGAAAATAGTTTTCCAAAGAATTATGTGATTAAAAATGGTTGTTTGGATTTTTTTATTAATTTAAAATACCTTTTAAATAGATTGATTTATGCCACACATAGGATTCTTATGTTCCTCGGTGGAAGGATAAATAATAATTATTATCAGATGTTTCCATAGATCAGTTAACACATTGGGTGTTACTCTATTCCATGGGCCTCCATTAATAGTAACGTTTTTAGGAAATTATTGGGGTGTTTACTCATAGTGTTTTCCTTTATTCAATAGGATATATGTCCTAGGTACATGAATGTGAACTAGCCATTGTTTTTATCATGGTATGAGTGACCTCTTTCTATAGACCATTATTATCCTAGTTATTTTTTCCATTTTTCTATGGCTTTATAATGTTTTGGATTTGTTATGATATCCTATATACTTTGATAAATTATTATGGAAATTTTGTTTTGGAACTTTTTTACCGATCTTATTTTGAACTATAGAAATATTGGAAGTATTTTACCATTTGACTACATATCACGAAATTCTTTTAATGAATTGATAATTTTGTGATAATTGTAAATAAACAAGATACGAAATACCATTGTAGGATCCTTATGTGCTAGTTTTTATCATATACTATGCATCCCATTTGTAATGTGTAGACCTGGTATTTTATTTTGACATAAGAGAGGGAAAGGTAGTACAATGAGGTAGTGAGGTTTATTTTTGGTGGGTAATGGTATAACATGGTGATATGGTGGGAGTTAGCCACATATAATGGGGAGTAATTGTTTACTTTTCTTGTTTACTATTGCCTATTATTGGATGTGCACATTAGATTTTATTCTGGCTACATATGAATTGTATTACTCATAATATTATTTATAATATGGAATATTTTTATTTTTTTTCTTTATATTTATATTTTTATTGGATCATGTTTCATTTTGGGTGAAATCATTCCACCTAGTTGTTGGTTGCTGTCTGGGTTCTTGTCTCTAGCCTGTGGGTATCAGGTTTACCATTCAAGGTAATGAAAGATCGCTTCAGGTAACATATTCTAATGGTATTCTAATATAATTAATCTAATACAGTATTTTAAAATATATAAATTCCCTATATGGATTATCCTTCAAAAGAAATATTTATTTGATAATACGATTGGAATCAAAACCCTTGTGATTTTCAATAAAAAAAATTCTAAACCCACTTTAAAGTTTGGTATCAATTATATTGATGAAAATCTATAGAAAATAAATGATATACCTCTTAAAAAATATGAGTGTGGAAAAATAAATTCAATTGAATATAATAACATCATGTTAAAGGTATCAAAGTCTCCATTAATAAATAATTCACACGACATAAATTTGGAATAACAAACCTCATACTTTTAATCGTTATTAGTCAAATTCACTCTAACATCCTATAAATAAAATAGTACATTTATAATATACAACCAAAAAATAATATTCATACCTAATACTATTAATAATATTTATTTACAATCATTATATATATAAACATTAGTTAGTTTTTTCCTATATTAATAGATCATGTCTTATTGTTTTCAGTGTTTATACTGATTTTGTAAAACAAGTTCCCATATTCCTTCTTCATACAATGTTCATCATTATGAATTAATTAATTTCAATTTAATTTTTTTTATACTGATTTATGATTTTTATGTTCCCTTTCATGATTATATTAGTCTTTATCGTAGAATATGAAATCAACAACAAACATTTTTTTGTGATTTTAAACATATAGAGGGTAATTTATGAATTAATTAATTAAATAATGATTTATATATTGAAAACCCAAATATATATATATATATGTGTATATTTCATATTATACTATTAATAATGTTATCATAATCATCCATGATATAATATCATAGCATTGTTCAAATAGAAGGTCAAACAGACATAAATAAGAATATACCAAGATTATTGATTATTATGTGGCTTTTTAGTTTCAACATCATATCACCATTAATATTAGGATATCATTTAGTGAGTATTACTTTTATTTATCATAATTAAAAATTATTTATAAGAAATTCTAAATGATATAAAAATATTATATAGATTTTTTTATATATTTTCATTTTAGTAGGAATTTTTGAAACGATTCAATTAATGATAATAATATTTTTATCATATCATCAATAGGTTATCAAATTATATAAAAAATCTTATATAAAACATTAAATTAATATTAATACCTCAAAAACCTTCTAATATATAAAAAATTAAGGATGTGAGGAAAATAAATATTGAAATCAATTGTACCATGGAGGTCGACGTCCACATATATTCTTGGTAAACGATGTCATTTTCCCTTGAATGGTAAAATTTTATAACTTTTTATATCAGTAAAGAATATAAAATGTTTTATAAATTACAATATAATATATTAAATTGGACATTATAGATAACCATTTATGGTGGTTCTAAAAAATGAAACAACGTGATTTGTTGGGGTGGTAGTCCCCACACAAAGAAAAGTATTTTTCTCTTTTCTAATAGAAATGGTAAGGAAAGAAATTCTTGTTTAAACACTATAATTACATAATAGTATAATATTTCTATATATTTTATCATTATAAAATGTTGAAAATAATTTTAAGAATGAAAAAAATACATACAAAAAAAAAGAAAATATGAATAACTAGTTAGGAATCTATTCCTAACTACATGGGCTATCTCATTTGTGAATAGGGTTAAACAATTGAAATATAGACTTATGATACGACAAAAACCCTTTCATGGTGTATTTGATACTTTAGGGGTGGTTTGGGAGTATTTTTTGGATAAATTTGGTTATTTTGTAAGGGGAGAGAAGGATAGGAGGTCCCCTTTTATGATGGGAAAATGGACATTTTATTAAAACCCAAAAAAACATTAATTTATGAACACAACTCTCAATAAAAATGGATTTAAAATTATGAAATTATTCAGAGGATAAATTAAATGGTTGATAAACACTTGAAGTGCTCAATTAAAACAATTTATACCATATTTGTTCTTTTATCCCTTCATTTACAAATTTTTACAATTTTGGTTTTCAAAAAGGCTAATAAAGTTCACCTATGTAATGTTAAATTTATTAAAAAAATAAAATTGTAATTATCAAATAATTTGAACATGATGATTCATAATTTGAAACCAATTTTTTCACAATTTTTAGAAGTGAAAAAGAAGAAATTTTCCTATAATAAATATATGATGTAATAAACTAATATTTATAAAATAGTCCTTAGAGTCTATAATATCAATAATAGGTTTTTAAAATTTAAAAAATATATCTAAAATTATAATATCAATTATAAAATCAATATTTCATCATTAAAATTGTTTCATAGAATTCTAATTCATACTCAAATACTAATAATATATTTAATGTCCTAATATATGTATATTTCATTATTCGCCTAAAATTCATTTTTTATTAAAAAATAAAAAATTCCTGCCATATAATTTACAGATTCAAAATCCAAAAATTGATTTTTTTTTCTAATTATAACTATTAAAATAATAAATTTAGTTGTTAAAATTAAAAGAAAAAAAATAGATTCTATTAAAAATTGGTGGTTCTAACCATCAATAATTCATTCTATTTATTGATATAAATATATAATTTATAATTATTTAATATGTCTTCTCACGACCCATCCTCGGGACCCGTGCCATGACTACCCCAAGCCAGCCTCCCATAGGCCAAGGGCTGGCGACTAGCACCAAGGCATAAATCCCGACAAAAAGGGGAAGGTATTGCCTTTATAAAGTAAACAAACACCATAGAGTAAGCAAGCAGAAGTAAACACTATGTAAAACTGGGTATAACAGTAAGTGTGCAAAAGTAAGTCGTCCAGAATACAAACCCAAACTGAAAGTAATGTACAACGGGAAAAAAATTACAGCAACTGAAAAGTAAAGCAACGCCGAGCCCTCCACTAGAAATCCCACCAGAAGGGTGGGTACATATAGCCTCCTCTGCTCCTCGGGTCCAGCCGTCCGCTCTATGTACGTCCCGCGCAATGGTCCACCTCCAGGTACCAACTTGCTCCACAAGCCTCAACCACGATCAGCGCTATCCATCGTCGGCATCCACTACAACGTAGTGCATGCATAGCTCGTGCAGGGGTGAGTATACGCTACTCAGTAGGGACCCCGAGACACCCGAAGGTCTCCCAAAATCGACAAAGTATAAACCACAAAGGAAAGATACAATCACGAAGTAACATCCAACACTACATAGGTATATGCCCATACATATACCTAAGTCATCAATTCCACTTTGGCTCCAACATCTGAGCCCATGTTCGATCATGTCCACATAGGATAGCACAATCAAATCCACACAAGATAACACAACCCAATCCACATAAGAAGGCAAGTCAATCATATCTAAGATATTGATTCGAAGTCAAGACTCAGCACACACAGGTATACTTCTTTCGTAAGGTGATATAGATGATCAGATGTAGCCACTGATTCATCTAAGCTGGGACCTACATAGGATAATAGACCAGTTAAGCAATCAGACCCACGTAGGATACAAGACTAGCTACACTACCAGACCCACGTAGGATACAAGTACAGAGTCAAATACTACCGGACCCACATGGGATAATAGAACATAAGTATTGGAAGAACCACGTAGGATACAAGAATAGTAGTCATCGCCGTCGAACCGACGGAGGATTTCAGTACGGTCGCCATCGCTGCCGAACCCACAGAGGATTTCAGTGCAGTAGTCGTCGCTGCCGAACCCATGAAGGATTTCCGTGTAGTCGTCATCGTCGTCGCAGTCGCAGCCAGCTCTAGGGTTCCCACACACATCATGCTCAATTCTGGGAGGGTCCGCTCCACGATCCAAGGGGGGTTGATACATCAACTGACACATAGTCTGGAGCTGATGTATCCCAGTGTTTCCTCTCGATAAAAGGAACTCAACGTGACAGACGACGCGTCAATCGGACGCCCGGTCTGAGAGTTATTGGCTTTTTCGATCTAGGGGCCTGGTTGGTTTTTAACTCAAAACCAACCTGACCGCTCTCCAAATGATTCCAAAACTTGAGTGAAGTAATCCAAAAGGTCTTTCTCACTAAGACGAATCCAACAAAGTCGATGGCACGTCAATTGGACATCCGGAGCTCATGTTATAAGCGATTCCACTACGAGGGCACGGCTGGTTTCGTTTTCGAACCAACCTGTACATACCCAATGTTCCCCAAAACCTTGAGTGTAATATTCCGAAACGAAGGTCTCGATACAAGGATCACATTGCAACTGACGGTGCATCGATCATAGGTCTATAGCCCATGTTACGGGCATTTAAACGAACTTATCCAGTTTTATGGGGTTTTGGGCCCGAACCGACCCGTCCCAAGACCCCCTGGGTTGACCCGAACCGGGTCGACCCAACCCGGGGTCTGAGTCCAGCCCATGAGGGCGCAGCCCGGCCCGGCCTGGGCGGCTCGGCGCTGGCCTCGCGGGGCGGCTCGGTTCTGGCCAAACGGAAGCGCAAAGGGGGGGGGGGGGGGCGCTTCCCACCCTTGATTTAAGAAACAGCCCCCCATGGGGGGCCCGCCTCTTGGCTAGCAGGGGGTTTCAAAACCCGGTTCTTCCAAAACTACATTCTCGGCAGGTCGGCCGGTGCTTCCGCCACGGGACCCCGCGGTCTCGTCCCTCCAAAGTGCAGGCCGCTGGCAGTTCCGGCTGCCCCACCTTGCACCACCGCTGCTTTGAGCTGCGGCCTTGTCCGACCGGCGCGACGTGATGGCGTCGCACCCCTCAGCCACTGCCCCGCTCTGGCCACACCCTCTTCGTGGTTCTCTGGCGTGGCGCAACAGCATCACGCCCCTTTTCCGCGGCCCGACTCCGGCCGCGGCTTCGTTCGACCTCAACGGCACGGCGCGACGACGCCACGCTTCTTCGTCATGTTCCCCCGTGATTCTGCATGGTGTTGTTGCACCGCAACGCCTTCGATCGAGCCACAACAAATTCAACAACCAAGGGGGAGGGGGTCGGTCGTGTTCATGTGGTCTGACCTCCTCCCATTATAACGATAAATGATGGCCCAAAAATAAAATATCTTCGTCAAAGCAAGCGCAAATTTAATCCATTAAATTTGAACTCAAACCCCTACCTCGATGAATTCTTCAAATGAGGATTTTCGTGGGGAAAGGACGTCACGGAATATAGCATCGCGGAAGACGGAGTCGCGAATCGAGGCTCCGTAAGCATCATCAGTGTTTGCACGATGAATAATGCAGCGCGTCGTCATTCTCCGGAAAAGGCATCACTCACCAACTGCGGAGAGGAGAGAAGACTACATGGTTGTCTTCCCTTGTGGTGATGGAGTCCTTCATCGTAAACTCGGTGTTCTTTGCGTTCTTCGACGAGGAAGAAGATGTTCTTTAGAGCGCAAGGGTCCTCTCCTTGCTTCCGCACAACGTATCAACCCCCAATAAAATAAGACATTGCCTTATTTTATTCACACACACTCATGCCATTATTAAATTTAAAATTTAAAAATATCCCATTCAATTAATTTAATTAATTGAAGAGCCTTTAACAGTCAATTAAATTGGGAGAGTTGACTTGTAACATAAAAAGGGTTGTGCGGGTGTGTTACACAATTAAAATCACATGGGAGGTTTTACGGAATTTGAAGGGGTGGGGCTTATGTGGGGCCCACATAACAATTATCCTACCAAATGGGGTTAGGATGTAGTGGGCCCCACTCCAACATCCATGCATAGGTTAAAACTACTTAGAATAGAAAATAAAAATTATAGAAATTTTTTTTAATTCATTCCTTAGTTAACCCATTTTTTAATAACCTCACCCGTGTAAATGAAACACTAGAAAAGGTGTTCCTAAGAAATTACTGGAACTGCGGTTTCATCGGTGCCTTCGGATTTCGATTCCAAGCACCAGTTCAAAAGTTAAAAAAACTCGCTCGTTCGTTCACTGAACGTACCCGAGCAAAACTTCAAAAAATGATTCCGGGAACATCGGGCCTCAGAATCTGGTGTCGTTAGAAACTGCATAATCACAAAATCCAATTGAAAATTAAGAAAAAATTTCGATTGAAATTTACGGGTCTTTACATTACTCTCACCTCATGGATTTATGTCCCCGTAAAGATACATCACAAACTAGGGGAACAAATGAGGGTACTGAGCACGCATCTGAGCCTCCCACTCCCAAGTGCTCTTCTCTAGGTTCCCGTGTTGCCATCTGATGCGCACTGGAGGAATCGACCACCCACGCAGGATCCGCACCTGTCGATCCTTGATCTCCATCGGGACCTCCGCAAAAGTTTCCCCATCGTCAATTTCCAACTTCCCATGGTCGATGATATGTGTCGGGTCATGCATGTATCTTCTCAGCTGAGATACGTGGAAGATGGCATGCTCCCGGTGCAACTGAGGTGGTAGAGCCAGGCGATAATCCACCTCGCCTATCTCGCTAAGAACCTGGATTGGTCCGATGAAGTGCGGAGATAACTTTCCACCCTGGCCAAATCTTCGTAATCCACCTCAAGGTGAGACCCGCAAAAATATGTGGTCACCATCCTAGAACTCTAGTGGTCTCCACCTCCTGTCAGCATAAGACTTCTGTCGGCTCTAAGTTGTCCTCATCCGCTCCTGGATGACCTGGACCTTCTCTGTCGTGGCATGGACCATCTCTGGTCCCACAAGTGTTTACTCCCTAGGGTCAGTCCAGCAGATAGGTGATCTGCAAGGTCAGCTGTAAAATGCCTCATATGGTGCCATCCCGATGGTGGAGTGGAAGCTATTTTTGTACGCAAACTCCACCAATGGTAGGTGATCCTCCCAGTTGTGACCAAAGTTGATGACACATGCATAGATCATGTCCTCGAGAGTCTGAATGGTCCTCTCCGTTTGACCATCCGTATGAGGGTGAAAGGCAGTGCTCAGACATAGCTGCATCCCGAATGCCTCCGGAAACCCCTTTCAAAGTCGGGAAGTAAAGAAAACATCTCGATCAGAGACGATAGATGATGGAACACCATGAAGCCGAACGATGTCCTGAACGTAGAGGCATTCCAAGATCTCCACTAAGCCCTACTCGATGCTGGGTAAGAAGTGGGCCGAATTGGTAAGTCGGTCGGCAATCACCCATATGGAGTCATGGCCTATGGAAGTGCATGGATGTCCAGTCACGAAATCCATATATATCCCATCCCACTTCCACTCAGTGACCTCCAAGGGATGTACCAAGCCTGCTAGTACCTGGTGCTCCTCCTTCACCTGCTGGAAGGGGAGGCATCCAGAAACGAACTCTTCCACAACCTTCTTCATACCCGACCACTAGTGTTTTCGTCTGAGATCCTGGTACATCTTCGCCAATCCTGGATGTACTGTTAAAGGGGAAGTGTTAAACTCTCTCAGCACCTCATTTGTAAAGAATTTGGTACCATGGTACATCCCATGAAAAGGACGACGTGCTCTCCACCCACAGAGAATCCATCAGGTGCCTGTCCTGAGGATATCTATGCATACCACGTCTCACAGTCAACATCCCCACGATGTTCCTCTCTGTCCCACTGATGAAGTGGAGGAGTGACTGTGTGTGACTGAAGAAAGGCTACTCTATCTCTATCCATAATGGATATCTACAAAGTGGCTAGCTGCTCTGTCAACTCCCCAAGTAGCTGAATGCCCGACCTCCTGCTGAGAGCATCGGCTACTACGTTCCCCTTTCCAGGAGTATAGACAATCTCAAAGTCATATTCTTGGAGGAACTCGAGCCATCACCGCTATCTCAGATTCATGTCCTTATACGAGATGATGTACCGGAGACTCTGGTGGTCAGAGTAGACTGTAAAGCACTCACCCATCAGATAGTGTCTCCACATCATCATAGCAAAGAACATTGCTGCTAACTCTAGGTCATGGGTAGCATAGTTCTGCTCATGTTTCCTCAACTGTCGTGATCCATAAGAAATCAATTCCCACTCCTGCATCAGGACACATCCGAGTCTGGTCCCTGATGCATCGCAGTAGACTACGTAGCCTACTCGCTCCTCCGGTAGGCTCAAGATAGGTGCGCTGGTCAACCTCTGTCTCAGCTCATGGATGCTCTGATTACATCTGTCTGACCACACGAAGGGTTTCCCCTTCTTCATCAAAATCTGAGAGCGGTGCTACAACTCTGGAAAAGTCTGGCATGAACCTCCGGTAGTACCCAGCTAGACCCAAGAAACTGCGCACCTCTGTCACGCTCTTGGGTGTCTCCCAAGCTAGTACTGCCTCGATCTTCATAGGTTCTACCGCAACTCCCACCTCAGAGATGACGTGTGCCAAAAAGTGGACCTCACATAACCAGAACTGACACTTCAAGAGCTTACCAATAAGTTGGTTCTCTCGAAGTGTGTCTAGTACAACCCGCAAGTGGTAGGCGTGCTCCTCCTCAGTGGTCGAGTATATCAATATGTCGTCGATGAAGACCACGACAAATCGATCGAGGTATGGCTGAAAGATCATGTTCATGAGACTCAGGAACCCCACTAGAGAATTGGTTATGCTGAATGGAATAACCAAGAACTCATTATGGTCATACCGACATCTGAAGGCCAACTTCTGTACGTCCTCGTCCAGAACTCTGAGCTTATGATAGCCTGACCTATGGTCTATCTTCGAGAACCACCGTGCTCCCTTGAGCTGATCGAAGAGGTCGTCAATCCTTGGTAGCATATACTTGTTCCTCACGGTGACCTGGTTCAGGTGACGATAGTCGACACACAGTTGCAAGCTCTCGTCCGCGTTCATGGAAAACAAAATTGGGGAAGCCCAGGGTGAAACAATGCGTCGGATGAATCCCTTGCCATGCAAGTCCTCCAGCAGTACCTGCAGCTCTTGAAGCTCAACGGGAGCCATCCGATAGGCTGGAGTGGATATCAGGGCTGTCTCGGGTTACTGGTCAATATAAAATTCCACCTATCTACGAGGAGGAAGTCCTAGAACATCGTCAAGAAAAACGTCCGCATACCGATCCACCACTACAGGAAAACTCGGACTCCGCACGTTAACTACTCATAGGATGAGGCTAGCCAACTGATGAGTGATGGGTTGTCCTCTCCTCTGCGTGAGTCCATCCTGTGCTGCAAAGGCTCCCTTCTCGCTAGTAAAGGTGAACCTTCTCCTGTCAGTGCTAACACACCACACCTTGTGCCTAATATAGTCAATATGAGCATGGACTGTAGATAATCAATCCATGCCCAAGATGATGTCGTAAGGCCTCGATGCCAGTACAAGAATATCCCAGCCAAAGCTCTTGCCTCCTAAAGTAAGCTCACACTGCTGGCACCAGTGCGTAATCATTGACTCTTCTCCCGTAGGAGTCTCTAGCCATAAGGATCGAGCCAACGGCTCCATTGTAATCTCCGAGCTCCGAACAAGGGCATCGACAATAAAAGAATGACCCACTCCCTTGTTTATAAGAACTACAGAAAGGTTGGAGTGGACACAAATAGTACCTCGAATAATCTCTGGATCACCATGGTCATAGGCCTCTACTGCTTGAAGCTGATCCTGCATCTGCCTGCCAGCTCTCTGTTGTCGGGATGAACCTTCTTGTGATGATTGTGGTGGTAAAGCCTCAAAGCGTCACCCCCCACCTGCTGCTCGGCCAGCTCCCATGCCTCATCCACCTTCTCTCTGCGGACCAACACGGTCGACCCTCTGTCTCTGCCTGGGTGGCCCCTCGACCGTCTGTTTCTTCTCTACACGACGGGTCGGGCAGTCACGAGCCATGTGGCCATGCCCGTCGCATGCGCAACACTGTCTACTCCTCAGAAGGCTGGCTCTGCACTGTGTTCCCCGCACCTCTGAGATAGTGTCCTGAGGGAATCTACCCGATGGTCTAGACCACCTGGACCCCTATGACGTCCATCGACTGCCAGCTGAAGACGAATTTGCTACGTGCTGCCCTGCGGTAGGTCTCGATGCTGGTGTAGGCTCACCAAGAAAGCTCTCTATGAGAAGGGATTTCTCTAGTACTCCTTCCTGTGTCGGAATGCTAAGGGTGATCATCGATGCCCTCATCTCATGACTCAGTCCCTGATCAAAGGTCTGGGCCCGGAAGAATGGGTCTCGTACCATGTCCATCGAATAGCATGAGAGATCGGTAAATCTCGTCGTGTACTGGGAGACCGTCATGCTGCCCTGCCGCAATTTTAGTAGCTCCTTGATACGCACCGCACGGAGGGTGGCTATGATGAACTCCGAGCGGAAGAGGCTCTCAACGTACGTCTAGAGAAGAGATGCCTTATCGTGAACATTGAGCATCACGCTCCACCATCTTCCTGATTCCACATGCAGGAGGCTTGCTGCAAGGATCAACATGAGGTCAGCTTGTGTCCCCACTAACCTGAAAACTTGAAATACATACTCCAGCCAATCCTTCGCTGTCTGAGGGTTCTTCTCCCCGCAGAACCTAAACAGTCTCTAACGCTGAAACATGTGCAGTGCACTAAGGCGACGTTCACTCTCAGCATCTAGGGATGGCTGCATCAGTGGCTCGGTGGGTAGTGGTACCGCTGGTGCCTCCGCTGAAAAAGGGCCCTGCACTCAGGCTGCGTCGCTCGGTGGGCTGTCGTCTCACACAAAGCTCGGAACCCTAGCTGGATGCTGTTTTGGGGCCATACTGAAAAGGAAAAGTTGCTCCACTATCAAAACATTATACATGGTGAGCTGACACAAAGTAATCACAAAGAAAACTTTTGATACACACATGCAATCAATGCTTTTGTGCATTGACTTGGATATCATAAGTCAGGGTCCTGGTGTACGGACACATCGGCCGCCGCACCAACACTGGAATCCCATAACTGATAACCACACTCAATACCCTTAACACTATTGCTTCACATAGAAAAAAGATCAGAGTCATGAGTTCTGAGATAGAACCGAACTCCTATTATACCAATTTGTCATGACCCGTCCTCAGGACCTGTGCCGTGACTACCCCAAACCCGCCTCCCATAGGCCAGGGGCTGGCGACTAGCACCAAGTCGTAAATCCCGACAAAAGGGGGAAGGATTTTCCTTTATAAGGTAAACAAACACCATAGAGTAAGCAATAAGAAATAAACACTAAGTAAAACTGGGTACAATAGTAAGTGCGGAAAAGTAAGTGGGCTAGAATACAAACCCAAACTGAACGTAATGTACAACTGGAAATAAAGTACAACAACTGAAAATTAAAGCAACGCCGAGCCATCCACTAGAAATCCCACCTGAAGGGTGGGTATAGATACCCTCCTTAGCTCCACAGGTCCAGCCATCTGCTCTGTGTACGTCCTGTCCAGTGGTCCACCTCCAAGTACCGACTTGCTCCACAAGCCTCAACCATGATCAGCATTGTCCATCGTCTGCATCCAACACAACGTAGTGCGGGCATAGCCCATGCAGGGGTGAGTATAAGAAACTCATTAGGGACCCCGAGACCCCCGAAGGTCTCCCAAAATCCACAAAGGATAATCCAAAAAGGAAAGATACAATCACAAAGTAACATCCAACACTACTTAGGTATATGCCCATACATATACCTTAGTCATCAATTTCAGTTCGTCTCCAACATCCGAGCCCATGTTCAATCACGTCCACATGGGATAGGACAATCCAATCCACACAGGATAACAAAAACCAATCCACATAAAAAGGCAAGTCAATAATATCGAAGATATTTATTGGAAGTCAAGACTCATCTCACATAGGTAAACTTCTTCGTAAGGTGATAGAGATGATCAGATGTAGCCATTGATTCATCTAAGCTGGGACCCACATAGGTTACTAGACCAGCTAAGATGTCGGACCCACATTGGATACATGACCAGCTACCCTGCCATACCAATGTAGGATACAAGTACAGAGTAAAATACCGATAGACCCAGGTAGGATACATGAACAGTAGTACTGCCAGACCCACGTAGGATACAAGAATAGTAGTCATCATTGTCGAACCCATGGATAATTTCAGTACAGTCTCCATCATTGCCAAACCCATGGAGGATTTCAGTGTAGTCGTCGTTGATGCCAAACCCTCAGAGGATTTCAGTGCAGTCGTCATCGTCATCGCAGTCGCAGCCAGCTCTAGGGTTCCCGCACACAGCATGCTCGATTCCAGGAGGGTCTACTCCACGAGCCAAGGGGGGTCGATACATCAACTGACACATAGTCCGGATATGATGTATCCCAATGTTCTGTCTCGACATAAGGAACTCAATGTGACAAACGGTGTGTCAATCGGACGCCCGGTCTGAGAGTTATTGGCATTTCATTCCAGGGGCCCGGTTGGTTTTTAAGTCAAAACCAACCTGACCGCACTCCAACTGCGTCCAAACCTCGATCAAAGTAAGCCAAAATGTCTGACTCACTAAGAGGAATCCAACAATGTCTATGGCACGTCAATTGAATGTCCGGAGCTCAAGTTATAAGCATTTCCGCTCTGAGGGCACTGTTGGTTTTGTGTTCGATCCAACCCGGCCATACACAAAGTTCTCTGAAACCTTGAGTGTAATATACCAAAATGCCCATCTCGATCCAAGGATCGCATCTCAACTGACATTGCGTCGATCGGAGGTACATAACCCAGGTTATGGGCATTTAAATGAACCTATCCGGTTTTAGGGGGTTTTGGGCCCGGACCGACCCGGCCCACGACCCCCTGGGTCAGACCGACCCGGTGCCGCCGGTACGGCCTGGGCGGCACGGCGCTAACCAAGTGGATGCGCAAAAGGGGGGGCTACCCCCCCCCCCACTTGATTGAAGAAACTCCCCCCACGACGGGGGCCCGCCTCTTGGCCAGTCGGGGGTTACGACCCCCGGTTCATCTGAAACAGCCGACCCGGCTGGACAGCCGTTGGTGCCTCTGTGGGACCCTGCGGTCCCATCCCTCCAAAGTGCCGGTAGCCGGCGGTTCCGGCTGCCCCTACTTGCACCTCCATGACTTTGAGCCACGGACTTGTCTGACCGGCACGGCGCGACGACGTGGGGTGACGGTGCATCACTTCTTCACCGTGTACCTCTTTGATTTCGTGCGGTGTCGTTGCACCACGCCGCCTTTGTTTGAGATGCAACGAATTCAACAACAAAGGGGGAGGTGGTTCGGCCGTGTTCGTGTGGTCTGACCTCCTCCCGTTATAACGATAAAAGGCGGCCCAAAAATAAAATATCTTTGTCAATGAAAGCGCAAATTTAATCCATTAAATTTGAACTCAAACCCCTACCACGATGAAGTCATCGAACGAGGATTGTCGTGGGAAAAGGACGTCGCAGAAGACGGCGTTGTGAAAGATGGCGTAGCGGATTGAGGATCTGTATGTGTCGTCGGTGTTCACCCGATGAAGAATGCGGTGCATTTTCATTCTCCAGAAAATGTGTGTCTCACCAGCTGTGGAGAGGAGAGAAGACGACACGATGGTCTTCCCATGCGGTGACGGAGTCCTTCATCGTAAATTGGGAATTCTTCACGTTCTTAGACGAGGAAGAAGATGTTATTCAGAGCGGAAGGGTTCTATCCTTGTTTCCGCACAATGAATAAACCCCCAATAAAATAAGACATTGTTTTATTTTATTCAAACACACGCATGCCATTATTAAATTTGAAATTTAAAATGATCCCATTCAATTAATTAAATTAATTGAAGATCCTTCAACAGTCCATTAAATTGGGAGAGTTGACTTGTCAATTAAAATGGGGGGTGCTGGTGTGTTACACAATTAAAAGCACAAGGGAGGTTTAAAGGAATTTTATGGGGTGGGGCTCGTGTGGGCCCCACCTCACTATTATCCTACCAAATAGAGTTAGGATGTAGTGGGCCCCACTCCAACATCCATGCATAGGTTAAAACTACTTAGAATAGAAAATAAAAATTATAGCACAAATTTTTATTTCATTACTTGGTCAACCCATTTTTTAATAACGTCACCCGAGTAAACGCAACTCCAGAAAAGGTGTTCCTAAGTAATTACCGGTGATGTGGTTTCCTCGGTGCCATCATATTTCGATTCTGAGCACCGGTTCAAAAGCTTGAAAAACCCGCTCGTTCGTTCACTGAACATACCCGAGAAAAACTTCAAAAAATGATTCCGGGCACACCGGGCCTCGGAATCAAGTGCCGTCAGAAACTGCATATTTTTAAAATCCCAATTATAATTAATAAAACATTTACCTTGAAATTTACGGGTCTTTACATGTTTTTTTTTATATATTAATATTTTTTTTACATTTAATCAGTTTTTCTACAACAAAAAAATTCTTAAAAATTATTACTTTTTAAAAAGGAACTATTTTTTCTATACTAAATACTATTTGACAAATAAAATTAAAATTAGTTATTTATAATCTTAAATTTAATTATACTACCAAATTGATATTAAAATAATTATTTTAATTTTATATATACATCATATCATTGATTAATAATAATATCATATATTTATATCATTGTGTGTTATATTATATTAATTTTACTAGATAACAAAACAAAAATTTAGTTTACATATTAGATATATTTTTAATTACCATATATACAACAACCATATTTCCAATGATCATATTTTCAATGATCATATTTGTAATGACCATATTTATAATGGAGATATTTAATAGTTTTATATTGGATTACTAAAGTTGTTTTGCATTCCAGTCTCACATCATCATGAGCATTTCTTATTTCATATTATAGAATTTCCATATTTCTTTCTCCTTTCATGGTTTTAGACTTCATTACTGGTTTTTTTTTGCTATTTATGATCCTTGAGGTTAATGATTATCCAAGATATTTCATTGGAATTTTTTATTTTTTTCTCTACATTGTAAAGTATTTTTATATGTGTTGATAATTTATGTATTTTATCCTTTCTAAGTAATAATTAATTTTGTGCATTATAATGTTTTATGTTCATTTCTTGTAATTTTCCATTTAAGAATGAATTATGTGCCATTATATTGGTTCATATCTTATGGGGGAAATATTCTTATCATTTTTCAACTCTTTATAAATAATTGAGAAATAGTCATTAAATTCATTTTAATAAAAAATAATAATATTAACAATTTTGATTCCTAAAACATGGGTCCTTACATCCTCTGCTAAAAAAATTTCTCCCTCAAATATCTAATTATCATAGACATGTTGAAATAGCTAAGTGTATCTATCTTTTGAGATAAATCAATATAAAACTTTAGGAAAGATATAAACTATAAAACCATAGGAAGCATATCCCTTACCAAAAAATAAGATTTTTAATAATATATAACATTTCTCCAAAAACTTGGCCCAAGAGTCTTCAATAATTTGCAACCAAGACAAACATTATATAATGTTTTCAGTGTTTGTTTATTATTATCCATTCATTAATATAATAGAATATGTTAGTAGGAAAAAAATTCCTAACTCTAAATAATTTTCCCTGTAAGTGGTTGGAATAAATCTATCACTAAAACACGTTAAATATATATCTTAGAAGGATAATAATATTTTCACATGGAACATTCCTATATCCATAAACATGGAATACAATAATTATATTACTAGATAAAATAAATTAAAATAAAATCATTAAGGTGTTTACTTAATGATATCAATGAAAATCATAGATACACTAGACTCCTTAGAATAAATGTCAAAACTAGTCCCCCAAATCCTGTGTCGTGACTACCCCAAACTTGCATTCCATAGGCCAGGAGATGGCCACTAGCACCAAATTGGAATATCACATAAAGTTAAGGAATTTTACCTTAAACCTATACACACATACAAAACTGAAATTGTGGAAAGGTAAACACTAAGTAAAGCACAGCTGTCACAAAGACAACTACTAAAAGTACTTTACAATTGAAAAGTAAAGGGAGATAGAATATAAGCCCAAAACCACAATGAAAAGTATGGCTTCCAAGGTCTGTCTACTCATGCCCGATCTTAATGGTTGGTGGATGATAGTTGGTGGTAGCCGTAGAAGTATGTCTCGTCTGTCTCATCTCACTAGGCATCACATGGTCCTGGACCAGCAAGGTCTCTGTCAATGAATCGATCACCTTCACGAGACATGACAAGTGCGGGAAAGGCCCATGTAGGTGTGAGTAACACAAAAATCCGTAGGGTCATAAAACCAAAAATTAGGGCCACACAAAAAGATCACACAGAAAAATCACACATCAAAGAAAGCTCTGGCTAGATATACCTCACAGTATAGAATGTAAGATTATCATTCATGGAGATGAATCATCTTGTACTGCTGAGGGACTCATCCCTGATGAGCCACTGTGGTCTACTCATCTGCTAGACCACGGATTTAAGCTCGTCTATTGAACCACTATGTTATGATCGTTTTCTGAAACACTAAGGGTTTCTCGTATGTTGAACCACTAAGGTATGCGCTTATGGTAAACCACTGAGGTTTTCTTTCATGATAAACCACTCAGGTATACTCATATGTTGAACCACTAAGGTACACTCGTATGTAGAACCACTGAGGTACACTTTTATACTGAACCACTAACGTATGCCCATAGGTTGAACCACAAAATAATGCTCGTATGTTGAACCACTATGGTATGCTCGTATGTTGAACCACTATGGTATGCTCGTATGATGAACCACTAAGCTATGCTCGTATGCGGAACCAATAAGTTACACTCGTATGGTGAACCACTGAGGTACAATCCTATGATGTACCATTGAGGTACTCTTATATGCTAAACCACACAGGTATGCTCGTATGATGAACCAATATGGTACGCTCGTATGCTGAAACACTAAGGTACACTAGTATGCTAAACCACTAAGGTGTGCTCGTATGATGAACCAAAAAGATACACTCATATACTAAACCATTTAGGTTCACACATATGCTAAACCACAGAGGTACACTCATATGGTGAACCACTCTGGTACGCTCGTATGCTGAACCACTGAGGTACACTCATCTGGTAAACCACTGAGGTACGCTCATATTCTGAACCACTCAGGTACTCTTGTATGTTGAACCACTAACGTACGCTAGTATGATCAACCAATATGGTACTTTCATGTGCTGAACCACTAAGGTTCGCTCATCTATCGAACCAAAAAGGTACAATTGTATGTGGAACTACTAAGGTACACTCGTATGATTATCCACTATGGTACGCTCTTCATATCCTTCATGTCATAGAAACCCGTAGGATACTCGCTCTCCAGTGTACCTAATTCTGGGAGAATCTACTCCTCAAATCATCATTCATAACTTGACCATCCCAGAATCTCACATATTGTATTCCCAAGGTACATTCCAAATTCAAAGGTCCTAACGCCACAGATGGAGCATCAATCAGATTCCTAGTCTGAAATATATTTGTGTTCTAGTAAACAAGATTCAGTTGCATCTGGACCCAGTCTGACTTGATCAGACTTACCCGGCCAACCTGGACCGGGGGTCTGGCATATCCTGAACCAATTCAGACAACCCAACCTGGTTGGGTATAGGCTGGCCTGGCCAAAAGGCCAGGCCCAATGGGCCTTGATGGACCCGACCTGGTTCATCTATGGGTCCAGTGCACCGGGTCGCCCGACGACCCAGTTTCTTCGGCCCGACCAGCACTAGTGGGCCTATTTTTTCCATAGCCTGGGCCACCCAACAGCCTTGTCCACCCTATTGGCATGGCCTGGAAGGGTGGTCCGACTTGCTCCTATACCTGATTCCCAAGGAGTCTGGGGCACTCCGCCATGTGGATGCTGAGGTCGGCCTCCTCATGCCCTCATGCGGTCTAGCAGGGACCATGTGCCACCATCTCTCCATGAACCACCGACACGAGACACTCCTACAATCTGACACCTGAGTAGTGGCACCCTATAACACTGTCGCGGCCTCCGCTGACCCAATGCGTCGTCGGGGTACGCCACCCCTCGCCCGTGGTTGACGTCGTTGGTGTCTTCAATGAGCTACCGGGTCCACCCCGGTTGTCCGATTCTCACACTGTCCAGGCCCACAAACATCTCGGGTCTCATCCACCCTTGCTACCTTCTCGAGGTCACATTTCCATTTATTTTGGGGTTTGGTCATGAAGAACACACAAATTCCCAAATGGAACAAACTATCCTTTGTTCCTATCAGTTCAAATTTTTTCTTGTTAGGGGAAACATGATGCATATAAATAAATCATTATGATTTTAATCATATTATAAACCCATAAAAAAAATTCGCCACCCCCTAAAGGGAAATATATCCTTGGATCAACTTCTTAGAGATTTAATCCATGTTCTTTGTTTAAAGGGAATAACATGGGGAAAATCATACAGATTCAAATCCCTACCTAGGAATGGAGACTACTCAAGGATGATTGTTTGTTGTTGTCTATCGATCTATGATCCCGAATCTTCTCTCCAAGTGTGTTTTCACCATCATCGAATTCACTGGTATTCGTAATTGGAGAGGTTTCCCTTCGTCATTCGTCATCACCACCCACCAAATCCTTATGAAAAATTGAAGGATGGTGCCAACAAACCTGCACTGCTTCTTAGGATATTAAATGACAAAATTTGAATCAATGTTTAGGTTATCCTGCATTGCAACATCGTTAGGATAACTCATTAGTGAGGTTCATTAACGAGATTCATCATCACCTCGTCATGGAACTGCATCATTAATGTGTCACTTCTCAACGATGAACAAAACAATTAAAATAACTTTTTATTTTATTTTATTTTTCTTCCAAAAAGTCTGAAAAATAACTTTTTCCATTTACTTGTGATGGTCGAAGTTAGGTCCTTCTTAATGAGAAAATCTCATTATGAACTCCAAAAGTGGTCTCTGATTTTTAATATAAGTTACTGTTTGTGAGTTATGAGGATTTGAAAACTTTTATTTAATTCATTTTATTTATGGTTACATAAAAAAAACCAACATTCACAAACAACCCACACGGTCTGATGATAGGATCCTCATAAGGGGATCTTACCCTCAAAAACTCAACAATACTCTCGTATTTCCAATACGAGTATCCATTTATGATTTATAAGGATTTTAAAAATTAATAACATTAATTATTTATTTTATTTATGGGAAAAACTACATTCCACTGTTGACCCTCACCGGCCTATGTTAGGATCTGCCGAAGGAAAGAATACCCTCATGAGGTCAACGGCGGACATAGATTTTCAATCTGAGTCACCGTTCGTGAGATATATGAATTTTAATAATAAAATAATTTTATTTTATTATTTTATTTACAGTTATGTCATTTTCATGTTTTCTCGCTGGAGGCCCACACCAACTAAACATAATTCATATCTTGAGTAATTGCACAATCATGAACACAACGATGCCGTATGATTTCTAATCTGGGAAACTGTTTAAAAGTTATTCTAATTTTTCAAGAAAATCTCCCACACGTTCTATTTAAAACATAACATTTTTGTATGGATCATTCTAGCAATTCTGGGCATTGAAATCACACACCGTCTCAACACCTGGTCTTGAAATAAATCCAATTAATTTTTAAAAAAATTATCATGGGATTCTGGGGTATTACATTACTCCCCCAGTTCGGGCTTTATGCCCTCGTAATCCAAAATAAGGGATAGTCAAACAAAAGGGGGTACTGAGCATCAATATGAGCCTCCTGCTCCCATGTGCTCTCCTGGATATTCCCATGCTGCCAATAAACACACACCAGAGGAATCAAACATCAATGAGGGATGATCTCTTATTGATCCTCTATCTCCACTGAGTACTCCGCGAATGTCTCCTTGTCGTCAATCTACATCTCGATGTGGTCGATGATATGAGAAGGGTCGTGCATGTATCTCCTTGGAAGGGATACATGGAAGATGTCTTTCACCCTATCTAACTACGACGGTAGAGCCAAGTGGTATGCCACCTCCCCTACACTACATATTATCAGGAAAGGCCCGATGAGCATTATAGATAAATTTTCGGCCAATCCAAATCTCCATATCCCTCATTGAGGAGAGAGCCATCGGAATATGTGGTCCCCCTCTTCTAACTCCAAGTGTTTTCATCACCTATTAGCATAGGAATTTTGTCAGCTATATGCAGTATTTATCTGCTCTCGGATGACCTACACCTTCTCAATGGTAGCTTGTACTATCTTTGGACCCATGAGTGATGACTCCCATGGGTCTGTCCAGAATAACAGTGACATGTATGGTCATTCGTACAGTGCATTGAATGGTTCCATATTAATGGTGGAGTGGTAAATGTTATTATATAAAAACTCTACTAGTGGTAGGTGGTCCTCCCAACTATGACCAAAATGAAGAACTCAAGAACAAAGCATGTCCTCCAAGGTCTATATGGTCCACTCCGTTTGACCATTTTTCTATGGGTGAAAGGTAGTGGTCAAGAGAAAATGAGTCCCAAATGCCTCTTGTAATCCCTTCCAAAACCGTGATGTAATGTGTGCATCACTATTTGAGACTATCGAAGATGGGAATCCATTGTGTAGTATTATATCTTGCATGTAAAGGCTTCCCAAGCTCTCTACTGAACCCCGTTCTCAAATGTGTAGGATGTGGGCCAACATGGTGAGTCGGTCCACGATCACCCAAATGGTATTGTCCCCATGGATGCACGTTGTAAGCCCATCAAGATGTACATCGATATCCCATCCCACTTCCACTCTGGTACATCGAGGGTTGGTGTCAAGCCTACTAGAAAATGGTGATCAGCCTTCACTTGCTGACAAGTGAGGCCTCTCAAGACAAACTCTTCCACTTCCTTTTTCTCCCCAACCACCAGTACTGATGTTAGAGGTCCCGGTATATCTTCACTACAAATTGGTGTACCTCTAAAGGGGATGTATGTAACTCCCTCACCACTTCCTCTTGTAACGCCAGTGTTACAATGATCCTTACTTTGAAAAGGATGATGTGCTCCCCACTTTTCGAATATCCATTAGGGGCATAACCTGTGGACATCCGGGCACGTGTGGTATCACAACTAGAATCTCCATGTTTCACCCCATTAACTCATTGTAGGAGTGGTGGGGAAACTACCATTTAATAAAGATAAGTATCCTCATCTCTATCCATAAGGCATATCTGAAGTGAGGCCAATTTCTTTGAGGCCTTATTAAGTAGCTCTGAACTCGATCTCCTGCTAAGAGAATCTACCACCACATTCCTCTTCTGAGGAGTATAGACTATTTCAAAGTCATAGTCTTGGAGGAAATCTAGACTACACAACTATCTTAGGTACGGATCCTTTTGAGAAATGATATACTTGAGACTCTAATGGTCATAGTAAATGATAATTCGTTCGCCCATATGCTAGTGTCTCCACATATTCAGTGCAAAGACTACCACTGCCAACTCAAGGTCATGAATTATATAGTTCGATTCGTGAGGTATAAATTATCATGATCCATAAGAAATTAATCATTTCCCCTTCATCAGGACACAACCAACACTACTGGAAAACCAGGTATTTGCGACGGGCTATTTGCGACGGGATCCCGTCGCAAATAGCCATTTGCGACGGGGTCCCGTCGCAAATAGCCCGTTGCGGAAAACGCCGTCGCAACTAAACTTATTTGCGACGGGACCGTCGCTAAAGCCCTTTTTTGCGACGGGCATTCTCCCCGTCGCAAATAGTATTCCGTTTTTTGTAAAAAACTTTTTAAACAGTTATTGCGACGGGCCCGTCGCAAATACCTTTTGCGACGGTTCCCGTCGCAAATTGTGTTTGCGACGGGCCCGTCGCAATAACATTTTTTTTTAAAAAATAAAAAAAATAATAATACTAGTATTTGCGACGGGAACCGGGACCCGTCGCAATTACTATGAATAGTATTTGCGACGGGACCCGTCGCAAATACTCTTTTTAAAAAAAATAAAAAAATATTAATAATACTAGTATTTGCGACGGGCATAGTATCCCGTCGCAAATACTATAAAAAAAATAAAAAAAAATTATTAATAAATTATTTTAATTAATATAATAATAGAATTATAATTTACAAATGAAAATAATAAATTATTTTAATTAATATAATAATAGTAGAATTATAATTCAAAAATAAAAATAATAGAATACTAATAAATAATTTAATTAATATAATAATATTATAATTATAATTCATAAATAAAAAAATATTAATAACCTGCAACATCATGTACTAAATCTTGAAACTGGGATGGATCCGGAATCAAGTTGGTATCAGCTGCTCTGGAACTGCGTTCACCGTGTTGATACCAAAAAACATAATCAGCTTGAAAACCAAAACGCAAGAGATGTTCCCCCACTTTGTCAAACGTGTCAAACGTTCTCAATGCACATTTTCTGCAAGGGCATTTTATCTTTCCTTCTGAAACAAATTCTGAATTTGATGCCGCAAATGATAAAAAAATCTCCACACCCTCTATATATACTGGATTTAAACCAGAACCATTTGGATTTCTGCGTTGATTTATCCATATGCGGTCATCTAATAATGACTGTTGACGACCTCGCTGTTCCATATTTTTCTATAAAATATAAAAGCATTACTGGTTTTGAATAATTTGTTAGAAAAAACACTCAAGCAAGGATTACTAATTATTACAATTTATTACTAATTATTACAATTTATTGCTAATTATTACTATTTATTACTAATTTAGCAATACTTAGCAATACTTAGCAAAAGGAAAACTGCTTGAATAATGAAAGGAAATTTGATAATCATCGTTGTGGAGATGGTTATAAATTTTCCCTTCATTATCCAAGCAGATTTCGTTTACTAATTATTAGTAATAAAAAAAATATTATCAATATTTACGAAAAAACAATATTAATATTATTAAAATAATAAAAAAAATTAAAAAATATTAAAATTATCAATATTCAGAACAAACTTTGTTCTATTATTAACATGTTCAAATCTTAAAGGGTCGTCAATTGTCAATTTTTTGCTAAGTGTTCTTGAGTATTCCTGAGTATTCCTGAGTATTCCTGATTATTTGTGAGTATTCCTGATTATTTGTGAGTATTCGTGAGTATTCGTGATTATTCGTGAGTATTCGTGATTATATGTGAGTATTCGTGAGTATTCGTGAGTATTCGTGAGTATTCCTGAGTATTCCTGATTATTCCTAATTATTCCTAATTATTTGCAATTATTCCTAATTATTTGCAATTATTGGTAATTATTGGCAATTATTGGTCATTATTGACAATTATTACTAATTATTCCTAATTAATCCTAATTATTCCTAATTAATCCTACTTATTCCTAATTAATCCTACTTATTCCTAATTATTCCTAATTATTACTAATTATTCCTAATTATTGCTAATTATTACTAATTATTGCTAATTATTTCTAATTATTGCTAATTATTTCTAATTATTGCTAATTATTTCTAATTATTGCTAATTATTTCAAATTATTGCTAATTATTGCTAATTATTGCTAATTATTGGTAATTATTTCTAATTATTTCTAATTATTTCTAATTATTCGTAATTATTACTAATTATTAGTAATTAATACTAATTATTGGTAATTATTGCTAATTATTGGTAATTATTGCTAATTATTGGTAATTATTGCTAATTATTGGTAATTAATACTAATTATTGGTAATTATTACTAATTATTGTTAATTATTACTAATTATTGGTAATTATTACTAATTATTGGTAATTATTACTAATTATTGGTAATTATTACTAATTATTCGTAATTAATACTAATTATTCCTAATTAATACTAATTATTCCTAATTAATACTAATTATTCCTAATTATTGTTAATTAGTCCTAATTATTACTAATTATTGTTAATTATTCCTAATTATTACTAATTATTGTTAATTATTCCTAATTATTACTAATTATTGGTAATTAATACTAATTATTGGTAATTATTACTAATTATTCCTAATTAATACTAATTATTGGTAATTATTACTAATTATTCCTAATTAATACTAATTATTACTAATTATTGTTAATTATTCCTAATTAATACTAATTATTACTAATTATTGTTAATTATTCCTAATTATTACTAATTATTGTTAATTATTCCTAGTTATGACTAATTATTGTTAATTATTCCTAATTAATACTAATTATTGGTAATTATTACTAATTATTGGTAATTATTACTAATTATTGGTAATTATTACTAATTATTCCTAATTAATACTAATTATTCCTAATTATTGTTAATTAGTCCTAATTATTATTAATTATTGTTAATTATTCCTAATTATTACTAATTATTGTTAATTATTCCTAATTATTACTAATTATTGGTAATTAATACTAATTATTGGTAATTAATACTAATTATTGGTAATTATTACTAATTATTCCTAATTAATACTAATTATTCGTAATTATTCCTACTTATTGTTAATTATTCCTAATTATTACTAATTATTGTTAATTATTCCTAATTATTACTAATTATTGGTAATTAATACTAATTATTGGTAATTAATACTAATTATTGGTAATTAATACTAATTATTGGTAATTAATACTAATTATTGGTAATTAATACTAATTATTCCTAATTAATACTAATTATTTGTAATTAATACGAATTATTTGTAATTAAAACTAATTATTGGTAATTATTACTAATTATTGGTAATTAATACTAATTATTGGTAATTAATACTAATTATTCCTAATTAATACTAATTATTCCTAATTATTCCTAATTATTACTAATTATTCCTAATTATTACTAATTATTCCTAATTATTACTAATTATTCCTAATTATTACTAATTATTCCTAATTATTCCTAATTATTACTAATTATTCCTAATTATTGTTAATTATTCCTAATTATTACTAATTATTGTTAATTATTCCTAATTATTACGAATTATTGGTAATTAATACTAATTATTACGAATTATTGGTAATTAATACTAATTATTGGTAATTAATACTACTTATTGGTAATTAAGACTAATTATTTGTAATTAATACTAATTATTCCTAATTAATACTAATTATTTGTAATTAATACTAATTATTCCTAATTATTGGTAATTATTACTAATTATTCCTAATTAATACTAATTATTCCTAATTATTCTTAATTATTACTAATTATTCCTAATTATTCCTAATTATTACTAATTATTCCTAATTATTACTAATTATTGTTAATTATTCGTAATTATTGTTAATTATTCCTAATTATTAGTAATTATTGTTAATTATTCCTAATTATTACGAATTATTGGTAATTAATACTAATTATTGGTAATTAATACTAATTAATGGTAATTAATACTAATTATAGGTAATTAATACTAATTATTGTTAATTATTGGTAATTATTACTAATTATTCTTAATTATTGATAATTATTAGTAATAAAATGAATAATTATCAATAATTAGAAATAATTACCAATAATTACAAATAATAACATTATTAATATATTTTATTATTAATATTAAAATAATATAATTTTCTAATTTATATACAGTTCTTTTTTCATCTGTGCGTTTTCTATCTCCACATACAAATAATACATGTGAAGACAGCAAACACACAGATGAAAAAAGAACTGTATATATATAAAAAATTATATTATTTTAATATTAATAATAAAATAAACTAATAATGTAATAATGTTCTTATTCCTAATTATTGGTATTTATTACTAGTTATTAATATTTATTCTTAATTATTAAAAATTATTACTAATTATTCCTAATTACCATATAAACAATACTAATAATTTAAATTTATTAAGTAATAAAACAATGTAAACAAAATTAAATTACAACTAATTAATAATAATAAAAACTAATAAAAAATTAAAAATAAATAAAAAATTAAAATGAAGATAAATACCTTGAAAATTGATCTGTTCTGATCGTTCTTCAAAACTTTAATATCAGCTCCGGAGAAAAAACTTAAACTGGAGAAAAACTAAACTCTAGAAATATGATTCTGAGAGAGAGAGAAGATAAAGAATGAGAATGAAATGAAAAAAACGGATGGGGGTATTTATAGGTTAGATTAGTTGCGACGGGTCCATTTGCGACGGGATTCCCGTCGCAAATAGTATTATTTGCGACGGGTCCCGTCGCAAATACCTTCGCCAACATTTATTACGGTCAACCGGTAAATAGTTATTTGCGACGGGTCCCGTCGCAAATAACCCTCTGCCGACATAGTATTTGCGACGGGGGAATATTCCCGTCGCAAATACCATTTACCGCCGCCGGCTATTTGCGACGGGAATATTTCCCCGTCGCAAATACGTTTCCCGCGATTTGGCGCGCATCGCGGGAAAACTATTTGCGACGGGGAAAGCAATCCCGTCGCAAATGCCTCATTATTTGCGACGGGGATGTACCCCCGTCGCAAATACTTTTTTAACATGACTATTTGCGACGGGATTTAATCCCGTCGCAAATAACCCGTCGCAATTGCTCATTTTTCCCGTAGTGCAAGACCGGTTCTAGATGTGTCACAATACACCACGTAGTTGGCGCCCTCCTCTATAAACCTCAAGATAGTATCCCTCATCAAGCTATGCCTGAGCAGCTGAATGATCTACTAGAATCCATCTGTCCACATGAAGGGTTTTACCATCTTCATCAATGTTGTCATGGGTGTTTCCACTTTTGTGAATTCAGGTTCCAATCTCCGATAGTACCCATCCAACCCAAGGAATCTTAGTACCTTAGTAATTCTCTTGGGTGGTTCCCAAGTAAGAACTACCTCGATATTCACTAGATCCACCGAAATTATAGCCTTTGAGATGACATGTCCAAGAATGTGGACATTTCTTATCCAAAACAAAAACATCGAGATCTTTCCATAATACTGGTGCTCTCGGAGTGTTTCTAGAACCATCCTCATGTGTATCATGTGAACCTCATCAAATGATGAATACACTAATATGTCATCAATGAAGACCACTACAAACCAGTCTAATTGCTGCGGGAAGATTATGTTCATGAGTCCCATGAACACTATTGGGTGTTCATCTTGCCAAATAGAATCAATACGAACTCGTAGTATCTATAGTGACATTTGAAAACTATATTTGAGATGTTCCTACCTCGTACTCGATGTTGGTGATAGCCTGATCTAAGGTATATCATAGTGAATTGTCTCTCTCCCTTATGCTGATCGAAGAAGTCATCAAGCCATAGTAAAGAATACGTGTTCTTCACGATCACCTGGACTAGGCACTGGAAGTCCATGGATAACCTCAAGATTTTTTCTGCCTTCTTGGAAAATAAAATTGGGGCTTCCCATGGTGAAACGTTGGGCCTTACAAATCGCTTCATCTATAAGTCCTCCAACTGTACCCTGAGATCCCAAAGCTCTGCAGGAGCCATCCGATGTGTAGGTGTAGATATCAGTGTCGTCTCGAGTTACAGATCTATGTATAAGTTTACCGACTCTTGTGTTTGGATGTTCAAACTCCACCATCTCCCTTTTGAGCCCTATAGAAGGCTTGCAGATAGAACCTCCATCTATTCAAGTGGAATTATCACTAAGCGGAAGACTCATGTAACCGCCTCCAGCAAATCCTCAGAAACCTGAGGATCAGTCACTCCCCTAAACCTTACAGGTATCTTTCTCTATAACTTTTATAAGGCACTGAGCCTACATGAATCCTCTACCAGTAGATCTAGTAGTAACATCTGACTGACTGGTGGTGGTGTCACTAGGACACCTCCCGAAAGTAACATCTCGGCAAATGTTCCAGGTACTAAATCATCATTGCTATGTGGACCATTCTCATGGTCACGCACTAGTATCCTAGATGGCTGTCTGTGTGGAGGTATCTTGAAGGGTATTAAGATGAACCATGATTAATAGATTATACCCAGTGATCTGACTCTAAATCATAAAGATCATGATCAAAACACTCAAAGATTCATGCAACTACTGTTTTATTGTACTGAGTTAGAATGTAGAATTCTTTTTCTTGGTGTATGGATATGTCAACCACCGCACAAATACTGGACTTCTTGGCCTGAATGCTGAACTCGAGATACTTAACATTGTTTACCCATAAAAAATTTAGACTCTTATTTCTTCTGGTAGAACCAACCTCCCTTTGATAGAAATTTGTCGCAACCCGTCCCCCAGGGCCTATGTCGTCACTACCCCATGCTCGCCTTCCATAGGCCAAGGGTTGGCGACTAGCACTAAATAGGTATATCCAATAAAGGATAGGAATTTTCCTTTAAACCTATTCACATGAAAAAATCTCAAACTACTGAAAGGTAAACACTAAGTAAACCACAATTATCGATAAGGCAACTATTGAAATTACAGTACAACTGAAAAGTACAAGGATCTGGAATACATACCCAAAACCATACAGAAAACTGCAGTTGTGAAGGTCTTCCTAGTCAAGCCCTACCTAAATGGTAGGTGGAAGATAGATGTTGGTAGTCGTAGAAGTATGTCTTTTCCATCGTGTTTCAATGGGAAACACCTTGTCCTAGACCACCGTGGCCTCTGTCGAAGCGCCAGTCACCTGCACGAGACACGATATGTGCAGCAGAAGCCCATGAAGGTGTGTGTAACACAATACTCTCTAGGGACCCTAAACCATATAGGAAAGACCATAAAGTAGGAACACACAGAAAAATCACACAACAAAGTAATCTCATACTAGTTATAAATCAATGTATTGAAAGTAAGATTATCCGTCGTAGAGATGAATCATCTTGTACTGCTAAGGGACTCATACTTTATTGGCCATAGAGGACTGCTCATCTGCTGGATCCCTAAGGTACACTCGTCTACTACACAACTGAGGTACGCTCATATGTTAAACCACACAGGTACGCTGGTATACTGAACCACTGGGGTAGGCTCGTATGCTGAACCACTAAGGTACGCTCGTATGCTAAACCACTAAGGTACGCTCGTATGGTGAATCACTAAGGTACGCTCAATTGTTGAACTAATAAGGTATGCTAATAGGTAGAACCACATAGGTATGACGGTATGTTGAACAACTCAGGTATGCTCGTACGCTGAACCACTAAGGTACGCGCATATGTTGAACCACTAAGGTTGCTCGTATGTTGAACCACTAATGTATGCCATTATGTTGAACCACTTAGGTATGCTGTTATGACGAACCAATAAGGTATGATCGTATACTGAACCATTTAGGTATGCTCATATGTTTAACCACTGAGGTATGCTCATATGCTGAACTACTTAAGTACACTCGTATGTTGAACCACTCAGATACACCTCTATGTTTAACCACTAAGGTATGCTCCTATGTTGAAAAACTGAGGTAACCTCGTATGTTGAACCACTGAGGTACGCTCATATGATGATCCTCTAAGGTATGATTTTATGTTGAACCACTAAGGCACACTCGTATACTGAACCAATTAGGTACACTCATATGTGGACCCTCTCGTGTGCTTGATTCTGGGAGAATTTAATCCTCAATCCATCAGTCATAAATCTACCATCATGGAATCTCACATAGAGTATTAAAAAAGGACCTTCCCATCGCAAGGTTCCTAACGCCATAGACAGTGCATCAATCAGAATCCCGGTCCAAAAGATATTGGTTTTTTAGTAAACATGAGCTAGTTGCGTCTGGACCTGGTCTGACTTGATCGGACCGACACAAAAACCTATCTCGGGGGCCCCGCATGGTCTAACCCATTTTCCCAACCCGGACCGACCTGATTGGGTCTAGTACAGTCAGGCCCATTGGGCTTTTTTGACTTGGCCCGGTTCTGCCATGGGTCAAGCACACCGGGTCGCCCGGTGACCCGGTTTCATCCGGCTTAGCCTGCACTTGTGGGCCCATTTATTCCGCATCTTGGGCTTCCCAACTACACAGTCCACCTCATTGGATCGACCCCTAAGTTCAAGCCATATTACTTCCCACCCGGACGCCCGAGGCATCTGGGACGCACCGCCACACGGCCGGCGGAGGTCAGACACCTCCTGCATGCACGTAGTCCAGTAGGGACCACATTCCACCTGCTCATCATGGCCTACCGACACGGGCTGCTCCTCCAATTTGGTTCTTGAGAGGTGCCTCCTTTCCACATCATTGTATCCCTATCTGACCACAACCTCCACCGACCTGGTGCACAGTCGGGGTGCACCACCCCCTACCCGTGTTTTCCGTCGCTGGCCACCGCCACCGGTGGTGTATTCTACGGGCCACGGGGTCCGCTCCAGTGGTCTGATTCTCGAATCATCCACACCCTCAAACATCTTGGGTCACCGCCACCCTTTCTACATCCATTCTATCACCTCACATTCAATTCAGGTGTTCGGTCGTGAAGAACACATGAACTCCCAAATGGAACAAACCAGCCTTTGTTTGTGTCTGCTTGGATTTGTTCTCATTAGTAGAAACACGAAGCATATAAATAAATCAATAATATTTTAATCCCATTATCAACCTACAACAATGTTTTCCCAACCCTAAAAGAAAAATATATCCACATATCAACTTGTTAGATATTTTATCTGTTTTCATTGTTTAGAGGGGAGAACAGGGGGAAAACAACAACACATATTCAAAACCCTACCATGGAAAGGAGATTTCTTGAGGATGATCATTCGTCATCGTCCGTCAATATATGATCCTGAATCCTCTCTCCAAGGGTGTTGTATCCACCTTCTAATTCACCGGCGTTTTTCATTGGAGAGGTTTTCCTTTGTCATTCATCGTCACCACCCACCAAAGCCTCAGTGAAATTCCCGGATTGTGCCAACAATCCTACATTGTTTGTTAGGATATTAATTGAAAAAATGAGATTTGGATTTATTGTTATGTTTTGTTGCATCATCCTTACAATGACTCATTAATGACGTTCATTAACGAGATTCGTCATCGCCTCATCACAACACTGCAGCTCTAACGTGCCACTGCTCAACGATGAATAAAATAATGAAATAAACCTTCTATGTTATTTTATTTTTCTTCTGAAAAGTTCAAAAAATAAATTTCTCCCTTGACTCACGTTGGTCGATGTTAAGTCCTTCTTAAGTAGAAAATCTCATTACAAACTCAACGGTGGGCTCATATTTTTAAACTGAGTTACCATTTTTGAGTAATGAGGATTCTAAAATATAATAACATTTAATTAAATTTTTTTATTTTCGGTTACGTCCCAAAAACCAACATTCAAATAAAACCTGAGCCAGATGATGTTAGGATCCACCTAATGTAATCATACCTTCACGAACTCAAAGGTGCTATCGGTTTTCAAATCCGAGTATCCGTTGATGAGTTTTAAGTTTTTGGAAATAATAATAACTTAATTAAATTATTTTCTTTACAGCCAAATACTACTTTCCACAATTGACCCACGTCGGCCAATGTTAGGCTATGCCTAAGAAAATCATACCCTCATGAGGTCAACGGTGGTCTCAGATTTCCAATACAAGCCATCCATCGTGAGTTATAAGGTTTTGAATAATATACTAATTTTATTTAATTATTTTGTTTACAGTAATTCCATTTTCGGGTTTTTCACTAGAAGCTCATGCCGACTAATCTTAAGTCAAACCTACTGTAAACACACCATATATAATCCAACGATGCCCTCAGATTTCTGATCCAGTCACCCATCTAAGTGATATTCCACTTTTTTAGGAAAACTGCTCAGGCACACTATATAAAACTTAACATTTTTCAACGGATCATTTTGGGAATTTTAGGCCTTGCAATCGCACAATGTCTAAGTGTTTGGCCTCAAAATATTCCCATTTAGTTTTCAAGAAAATATGGAATTCTGGGGTATGACAATAAATTTCCAATAGGTTGTCTTAAACTATGAATTTTACTGTATATGTGTCTTAACTATTATTATCCACTTCTAGAGTAGTGCTTCCATAGTCATTTCATTGTCCTCATAGTCTTGTAGGGTATTAATGATCATCACCCAATTTAGTCCTTGGTTTAGGGAATTATCATGGACAATACCCAAGTTCCCCAAACATAATACATTTAATTATTTATGGTTCCATATGGTTAGCACTATTTTGATCAATTTTGTTATCCGAACAATTCATTTTTCTGAAACAATTTGATGATTGGTGATCGCAACATCCCGAAGTTGAAAATCTTACAATCCACTTGATGAAATTCCCTTATTGTTTATTCCAACATTTTATACAATTAATATATTTATCATTAATTCATTTATCTTATTTTTCACTATATATTATACGAAAAATCATCCTTTTATTCTTCAGTGTGTGTGAGACTTTGAACATGTTAACAGTGTTAATCACATTTCAACATTTTTCATTCTCCTTAATAATATTTTTTGACATTTGAGGTTATATTTGATGGGTTATTTGTTGAGGTAATCTCTTCATTGTACCTCACATGCCTTTTTTCTAGTTATAGCTATTACTAATACAATAGATACAATTCTATATATATCCATTACTAAAACCAAAATGTTTGAGATGATTAATTAAACATTGAAAATATAAGGGAATTTTCATAATCATAAAATGAATTCCAATATTAAAATAAATTGATCTCATATATAGTTCCTTTAGTTCTACATATATCATTCCCAGTTTAACCTAGATTGCTTGAAGTTGGGTTATCTAATAATTCTCAACCTAATCCTTCAATGGGACAAGGATATAAACCCTTAATAATAGTTCATTAATATAATTTTTTCAACCAAAGTATATCCTTAATTATTGTCTTTGCAGGAGTGTTGTCTTGTTCTTCCACATCATCCATCAATGTGATGAATGATTTAATGCTCAACCCATACTTTTTTTGGTGATTTTCTTGAATGTTATTTGTGCCATAGCTGTGTCAATGTTTCATTATCCAATAATCGATGTTTTTCTATTAAAACAACCTACTTAGAACATTACCAATATTTCATGACAATATATTATACCAATACTAGTCTCGTGTGTTTTAATTATGGTTATATCATCCTGAACCCTAGTATAAATAAACTAATCCTCATAAAAAAATAAATCATACTATGATACCAACTATATTGACCAACTCTTAATTAAAAAATAACCTTACGACAGATCCATATGGTAAACAATGTATTTTTGTAAAAGAAACACCCAATCCCAAGAAAGGAAGGTTTATTATCTTTGAGAAAAAGCTATAATTGAAATTTATTTTTCAAAAATCATCAACAATTGACCTTATTTGGGACACACTAAACTCTATCATATACTTCTTTTATGTTATACACATCTTCCATTCTAGGGAAACTGAAACATAAGAAATGATTGGACTCAAAAGCATTGTAAGGGTAAATATAAGAACTAAAATTATAATATCATAAGTGAACATAAGATGGTAATATAGGCATAATAAAGACACATACTAAAATTCGTACACAAAAAAAGAAAATAACCTATAATCATGGATTATAGCACGGAATAAAATAGGATATTAATCAATAGAGTGAGAAAACATGATTTAATAAACATGATCCAATGAAGATTGAAATAGTCTTGATAATATTCCTAAAACAGTCAAGTATATTCGAACTTTAGTATATCCATTATTATATGTAACAATAGTTTCTTGAGCCACACCATCGCTGACCATGCTTACAAGCAACTAAAATGTAATCGAAACAACATAAGTCATGAGATATAAACATTAAATAAATTCATTAGAGGGTGAAATAAGATCCCACCTATCATCCTCTATAATTTTGAGTTACACTTGAGATCAATATATTATCACATTATAAATAAAACTTTAGAATAAAATGTGTTTCATTTAACACACCCAAAATAAGACATGAAAAAATTGTGTTTTATTCATATTCACATTAGGTAATCATTATTAATTAAATATAAAATCATAACATGATAAACCAAAGAAATATAAATCAGTTTCCAATGATATAAAGTAACATTATAGGTAAATTCCATTCATTCATGAAAATAATGATTACGTTATTTACATTATATAGATGAACAATATACAGTTATGTCAATAATTTATAGAAATAATAAATTTATTGAATAAATGGGAATTCCCATCAATCAAATTAATCAAAATTAGGGTATTCTTAAAAATAAAGATAGTTTGAAGAATTTTAGTATCGTACCTAGAGTATGATTAGGGATAAAATGTGTTAATGGATCATTTATTAATATAAAAGGACATTACATGGGTCAAAAAAATAAATATGGTCGATGGCTATATTAGAACAATATCATTTATCATGTATAATTTATGTAAAAGGTTTTTTATTTAAATACAATTGAATTTTTAGGACCATTATTAGAATTCAATTTGACATTAATAAATATCAATGATAATTTAAAAAAAATAGAAAGAGGTATATTATAAATAAGAGAAATTTGGATTTTCATTTATATTACTATTAAATATTTGAATGTAAGTATCATATAAAATTAAAAATATTGTGAAAATATCATTTCATAATGAAAATGTGATTAATATATTAGTTTTACGATTTTTTGAAAAATACTCATATAGAAAATATTTACTATTTCAATAAAAAAATTAAAAATCGAAAGTAAATGAAAATTAACTCACCTACTATTGATGTATATATATGTAAATTTTAAAAAACCAAAAATGAATTATGACATGTTAAAATAGATTTTATACTCCAAAAAGAAGATACATAGTTGGATTGACATACATGATACATTTTTTTGGTAAAATATCAATTAAGGGGAAATGAAATATCGAGTGATCATGTAATACTAAGAGAATATAAAATCGATATGATTATATGTTTTAGGAAGGATAAAAATTCACCATATGAAATATCTTTCTAAAAAATTATTTTAAAATTTTACTAGAAACAAAACCCTTACCACTTGAGTAATGAATTTCTCAAAACCACTTTCAAGTTGGTTTTAATTTAAATTGATATTTATTTAAAGAAATAAACAAATTTGAATATTATAAAAACATGAATATTATAATATTAATTCAATAGAATTAAAGATAATGTTAATGTCATCATGAGGTACATTAATAAATTGGTCTTGATAATTTTATTTGAGAAAAAGAACATGTTTAATTTTTTCCTACATTGTGGAATGTGCACTAAAATCATGTATAAAAAATATAACTAAATATTAAATAAAATAAAAATATTAAAACATATAAATTTTTATTATTTTTAATTAAAATAATTCTCTATATGTGTATTACTTATGTTAGAACAATTTTTCCATATCTAATACTTATTATTTTGATTATTTATACTAGTTTCACTGGGGCAGTTACAGTATTGTTTCTTCTTCCAAAGTTCATCACTCTAATTTCATTAATATTAGTATAATAGATTAATTATAATGTTTTTTATCTTTAATTTACATTAATGGGTTAATTAGTCTTCCTACTAGAAGATAAAATCAAAAATGATTATTTTTTATCATTTTCCACCTATGAAGGGATTTTTCATAAATAAAGTATTATAAATTAATGTTAATTTCCAATAACCTAAAAACATTATTTAAATATTTGTATAATTTTATACCTATAATTAATAAATTTTATTGTTCCATAACATATTTTCAAAATGTTTTTCATGTTGTTTGTCCAATTTACCAAAACAAGCACATATTGTGATTATTGATGATTCCATGGAGATTTAGTTGCAGTAACTTTAAAAAATTATTAAGATTATATAACATAGTGTTTATTTTTGTGAAATATTACTATTATAAATGATATATATTAATAATAAATAAACATGGAAAAATTATATTATTTGAGTTAATTATTTTCATCTATGTTTTCATATTACAAATTATTTAATTAACCATAATCATTTTTTGATCATTTATTTAGTAGTTTGTCCAATTTTTCACACCAACATCATAATGACATAATAAAATTAATATTAATCTATTAAGAACATTATCAGGTCTATACATTTAATGTGGTTATGAAAATAAAATACTCAATCGTTTCGTGGTGGATGTAGTCCACACATATGCATGGTTGATGATTTAGATTTCAAATGAACATGAGAAGAGTCAAATATGTTTTATTATTAAATAGTATAAAATATGTTATAATTTTATTTAATATTAATTGAATTAACCTGTAGTATCAAATTTTTATGTTAGTTAAGATAAATGAAATATTGATTTGTAGTCTTCACACACACAAATGTTGTTATTCCATTTCATAGGGAAAATTCGGTTGATATATCTTGTAAAATAATTATATTAAATTACTAAAATAATAAGGATGAATATATTAAAAATTTTAAATGGAGATTTTATATTTTTGTAATGATGAATTTATAATTATGTAAATGAAAAGTACAAGAACCGGCTAAAAATATATTACTCATTACGTCGGTTATCTCCTTTCTAAACGAAGTTAACCCATTTATGGATGGTATTTTAAGAAAAAAAATTCTCCATAATGTTTAAAATATTTTTATTGAGAAGGTTTGGTAGATTTTGGGCAGAATAAAAGGGGTTTTTCTTTTAGGGCAGTGGGGATAAGAGGACCCCTTTTATTAGTGAAAATGACATTTATTTTTATAAATTCCACTAACATTTCACTAATGGAATGACACAAAATTTTCAAAATAACTTCAAATTTTAAAAATAATTGGGAATATAATAGATATGTTCGATACAAATCACAAATATCAATTAAAAAATGTTCTCAAATTTATTTTACCTTTACTTTTAATTTACCAAATTTTACCATTTCAAGTTCCACCATGGTACCCTGTTTATACCACAATAACTATCTATTATGACAAAAACTAAAATAGTATTTATTATATAATTTTTTTCTAATGATTCATAATTTTAATTCCATTTTTTATTCAATTAATAAAAGTTATAAAATTTATTTATAATTTAATAAATGTGTGATGATTTCAATAAAAATTTTGAAAATATATATTATGTTATAAAATATGAATCATTGGTTTCTCTACTATAATAAATATTTGAAAATGCATAATCACCAAAATAAAATAAATATATTCTAAGGGAAAACATTTCAAAAATTTCTATGTCATACTAATATACTAGTAATGGCCAAAAAACCTGAGTATTGATGTATGACACTATTCCCCTAAAGGTTGATTATTTTTGAAAAATCTGAAAAATTCAACATATGTGAATTTTTAAGTTATAAATCAAAAAATGAAATATTTATTTACTTGGATACTAAAATTTATAAAAAAATGAAATGATAAAATAAAATATAAATAAATATTACTTTTATTGAAATTTTATGTGTCTAAACGTTATGGTTTTATCATATTATTTCATCTTTAATTATGATTTGGTAGATGTAAATATATTAGTTAAAATAAAATATTATTTTAAAAATATTAAATTTAATATATTTTTATAAAATATAATTTTATTAAAATCGATATTATGAAAATAAATATTTGTATTATACTAAATACCCTTTCATAAATACAATTAATATTATTTATCTATATTAAAATTTTAATATTTTTACTTCAATAATATTTAAATATTTATTTTAATTTTTATAAACATCATGTAATATTATAAGAAAAATAATAATTTTTATACATAACAGATAAATACATATATATTTATAATATTTTATTGCTATATTTTAATTTCATTTTGAGTTATATTATTATAATTTAACTACATAGAAACACACAACATATAACGCCCCAACCCTAGTTTCCCATAGATAGTGTATTATTACATAACATTGGCATGATCACAAAAGATTATGTCTCGAAAGAACGATTAGTCTAGTAGCCTTGGAAACACTAGATATATTCATAAGTCTTACATTACATCATAATGTGAAAAAAAACTAAAACAACATCTTTTCATCATATCCCCTTATACTATCTCTACATGTCATTCATAAAATATTTCATCACATCCTGGGAAAAATAAAACATTGAAAGGGGTGGGCTCAGATGCTCAGTAAGGATAACAATATAGCGGAAAAAATCATAAATAAAAATAAACATTTATGGCAATGTATAACTAAAACAAAAGCATTTTAAACTTGAACTTCAGCATAATATGGGAAAGATAAAATGAAATATTCCATTTACTTATTCACATGGATATTATACTAGTCGAATTATCTGATGCAATATAATAATGGAATGCATAATGTCAGACTATCATAACCACATAGTCAAGGCCTTGTGCCAAGACTAAAAATATGTTCTTGTCAAGGCCTTGTTCCGAGACACTAGTTTGTCTCATGAGACCTACCGATGCATCGAAGAGCTATAGCAGGATCCACCTGTCACATACTAAGTCCAATTCATTCCTCATATGAAAAGGGTTAAACATAACATAAACATTCGTATTGAAACTAGCATTCAAAATGTCAACAATTTATCCATAAACCATGAATGGTATAAAAATAATACATCCACTATCAAACATATCACAAAACCTTCTATACAATATGGAAGTTTTGTATCATAATAAATCAACTTCAAATAAACTTAAAATCAATAAAAGGATGTTCATATAGATGAAATCAAAACTATTTGAGATAAATATCTATTTTTTAAGTCATTTAAAAGTCACATAATTAAAAAAGGATGCATTTACTTTGAAAATATTATTATAATATTGTAATGGAGGCATTGAGGATTTTATAACGGTGTAAAATAGCTGCACCCTCCGTATAAGTTAAAAAGGACATTCTTACTGTAATTCTGTCGAAAAGGATAAAAAGACCTTTTTTGAAAACGATGGATGGATTCCTTTATAAATATCTTATAAAAGTCAAAAAAGGGTATAAATGAATTTAACCCATAGTCTAAAAAATAGTAAGAATGTTTTGAAATAAATTTTTAAGAAACATGGATGTGGATGATAAAGGGGTCCCAGAAGACAATTACATATAAACAACCTCAGATAATGTAGAGATTGTGAAATAGATCCTTACATTGTAATTTTCCTTGGTCGAGGGTAGGTTAACCTCATATATATTAGTTATATAATTTTTATGAAATTATATAATAATCATATATATAAATATGATATCATATATGATCTTTTAATATTTCTTTGTTAATAATATTTTAGTTTTATTGTCGTTTCTAGTGTTCACTTACTCGTATATGTTTTGTTACATAATTCGTGTTTGTAATCCATAGGTTGTATATAATTTATATATAGAATTATATCAAGTCCTTAAACATTATTTTTAATCATCAAGTGAATATTAGTCTTAAATGGATACGATGGGGAATGAATCTCATCGCGTTCGTGGAGACGGTAGTTCATACGTACGCACGAGCGACAATATCATTGTTTTGAAATTAAAATATAATATAATTGGATGGTATATATTATATATAGAATCATTATCATGTTATATTTTTTATTTACATTAATTAAACATCATTATTATACCCATCCAAATAATAATGTATTGAATAACAATTACACCACGACGTGGAGACGGTAATCCGTACATAAGCACGTATGGTGACATGTCATTCAAAGGATGGATAGAATAATGAATATGGTTGTACCATATTTATAATAATATCACATTATATTTACGATACTAGAGTTATTATTTTAGAATGTAAATAACAAATAAAGAATAAGAGGAAGAAGAAAGTAACTTGAAAGAGGGTGGTAAAAACATTACCTCTTCTCCAGGTTCTTCTTTTTGATTTGATAAAAAGGGCTCCATTGGTTGGATTTCTGATCAAACTAAGGCCTCTAGGTTTAATTGAGGGAATTTTTGAGAAAATTCGGGTAGTTTTGGGCCGTTCCAATAGGATTTGAATGTGTGAAATAGAGAGAAGGGGTAGTGCCCTTTTATAAGAGGGGTGAGGGGAACCTTAGGAAAAGCTAGAAATATTATTTTATAATAAATTCATATTCAGTTTCTAATGGATCAAAAATGGCTTATTTAAAGGTAAAGGTGGGGATAGGTCTAAAACCACTCATAAAATAAATTTTAGATAGGTTTGGTTCACTATATTAACTTTTTCGTTTTGATTTAACTCTTAGTTAAATAGTTTGACATTTACCATGTCTCTTTGTATTTTTATATTATATAGTTAATAAACATACTATATACTTCCAAGCGACCCCCAAGTGGTCCATTAATGATACAACTGTCATTAAATAAGTCCTTTTACCAATACATAGATTTTTAGTAATTTAATATCATTTAATAATATAATATTCTTTTTAGAAACTATTTTATGTCAATTTTGACACTATTTGGTATTTTGTTTTTTCTAAATTCATAACAACATTATTACTTCAAATAAAATTCATCTAACCAACACTAGTATGTCATATTAACCTATAAATTTTTTTTAATTCATAAAAATACTCAAATTATATTTATTTGGATATTTATAATATCAATTATTTTAATATTTTATTAATTTGGTAATTATTTCATCACCATATTGTCATAAATAAATTAAATTATTTAATGTCTAAAAATTATAAATAAAATACCATTATGTAAGAATGATTTTTAAATTTTTAATTAATATTTATAATCGAATTAATATTATGTATAAACCTATATTAAAAAAGTTTGACTTATTAAACTTTTATATTAACTCTTTTAACTCTACTTTGAATTAAATAATAATAAATGTCTTATGCTAATCCATGAGGACCAAAGAGTTTAATATCTTATTAATATGGTTGTTTTTGGTCGAATTATACATATCCAATAGAATTAGGTCATGTTTTAGGGTATTAATAATATCATTTTTACCCTTAATTACCCTATTTACGTTTAACCGTGGTAAAAAAAGTAAAAAATTACAATTCACCAAAAATTATTTTTATCCTATTGGACCACATTTTACTCCTTGATATTAAACATGTCTCTCATATTTTTATAATTACACTCAGAGAAGCTATAAAAATATGTTGTATGTGAGTTTGAAAATTTTCCTAGGAGATGGGTAAAAACGGTAAAAAGTTCAATAAAATTTTTATTTATCTATAATTATTATACACTAAATCCAATGAATTAAATTGAAATTATATTGTTATTATGTATATATTTTGACTGAAAATAAATTTAAATAAAATAAATAGTTATTTAAATAAAAATTCGGTTTTAAACTATGACTCAATGTTTTTCACTATTCATCAAAAATTGAAAGCTTTCAGAATAGTACCAAAATTTCACCCTAGGCTAATTTCGATATTATGAATCCAAAAATGAAGTCCATTTTGAAAGATAAATTTTATAATATTTCAAAAATTGGAAATTACTATTGATAACAGCTAGTTTTATTGGTCAGGGTGTGTTAGAATCCTGAAGTTACATACAATGCAAACTATTGCATTCTTCAATGGGAAACATACCGTGGAATCTTGGGGTGTCACATTCTCCCCTCATTCAAATAATTTTGTCCTAAAAATTTATATAATACAACCACATGAAAAGACTCGGGTGGTTCTTCGTCATAAGATCCTCGGGTTACCATGTTGCCTATTCAATCTTATGGTTTTTTCATAGAACATTAACCCGATGAGTCTTCCGGTTTCTTAGCACTTGTTCTCTTGTATCAATATCCTTGACATGATCTTTGCAATAACATAGATCCATTTCTAATTATAATTCCTCATAGGTGAGTACAAGTGTTGGGTCACTCATGTATTTTCTCAATAGTGATACATGGAACATATCGTGAACATTGGAGAGATTTGGCAGCATTTCCAAATAGTAATCTACACCCCCAATTTGTTCTAGAATTTTGAAAAGTCTGATGTACCTGGGACTCAATTTACCTTTCTTACCGAATCTTATAACTCCCTTCCATGGAGATACCTTCAAGAAAACATGATCTCTTACCTAAAATTCCAAATCCTTCATTCGGTTATCGGCATAGCTCTTCTGCCTACTTTGAGCTGCTTTGATGTGGTTTTGGATTACCTTAACCGTTTCCATCATTTCCTCCACCAGTTCTGGGCCAACAAGTTTTCTTTCACCAACATCATCCCAACAGGTTGGTGTGTGACATCTCTTTCCATATAACGCCAAATATGGTGCCATATGAATACTTTAATGAAAGATATTGTTATAGGAAAATTCTACAAGAGGTAAATATTGATCCCACATACCCTGAATGTCACGTGAGAAAGATCTCAACATGTCTTCTAAGGATTGAATAGTTTGTTCAGATTGTCCATCTGTTTGAGGGTGGTAGGCAGTGTTCAAACGATGTTCGGTATCCAAGACCTTCTGAAGACTCTTCAAGAATCTTGATATAAAACATGGTTCACGATCAGAAAGAATTGATAGAGGTACTCCATGAAGTCTAAAAACTTCATTAATATATATTCTTGTCAATCGTTCACGTGGAAAATCCTCTCTTATAACAAGAAAATGTGTTGACATGGTAAGACGATCAACAATGAACCATATTGCATCGTTCCTTATAGGGGTCTTTGGTAGCCCCATGAAAAAGTTCATCGTGATATTATCTCATTTCTACTCAGGTATGGGAAGAGGTTGCATGACTCCTCCAGGTTGTTGCCTTCCAACATTCACTTGTTGAAAAACCGTACATATTGACACAAAATCAGCAATCTCTTTCCTAATGTGGTCCCACCAAAAATGTTCCTTCAAATCTATATACATTTTTGTGCTACTATGGTGTATAGAGAAATTGTAACTATGAGAATCATCCAACGATTCCCTTTTTAGATCAGGTATATCAGGAACACAAAACCTCTTCCCAAATTTCAAAATTCCATCTTCAAATGCAAAGTCATTCAATCTCCCATCATTCACAGCTTTAATTTTCATTTGAAACTCTTCATCATCGGTCTGAAAACTATTTATCCTTTCTACTAAAGATGGTTTGGCAACCATTTATAAACTATTGATGTTTCGCCTTACATGGTTATTCCCATATCCATCTTTACTAGATCCATGTTTATAAGATCCTTTTCAGCTCTCATCTTGTTCAAAACTCCATGATCTTCTCTCCTCAAAGCATCTTCCACCTTATTTTGCTTCCCCAGGTGGTAGTGTATCGTGGAATCATAATCCTTTAGTAGTTCGAGCCATCACCTTTGCCCCATGTTTAGTTCTTTCTGTGAGAAAATATACTTCAAACTCTTGTGATCGATATATATCTCACTTTTTTAACTATAGTGATAATGTCTCTATATCTTCACTGAAAATATTATAGTTGCTAAGTCATTATCATGAGTAGGATAGTTTTTCTCATGAATAATCTGTTGTCATGATGAATAGGCAATAACTCTATCATTCTGCATCAGTACACAACAAAGTCCTTTCTTCGATGCATCACTATAAATAACGAACCCATCATTCCCCGATGATAGAGTCAATATATGAGCATTGACTAATATTCTCTTCAGTTCTTCAAAACATTCTTCACACTCTTTTTTCCAAACAAATTTAACCCCTTTACGCGTGAGCTTTATTAATGGGTTATCCAATTGGAAAAATTTTGGACGAAACGTCGATAATAACCTGCTTAACCAATAAAACTGCTTACCTCAGTTATACTCGCTGGTTTTGGACATTCTTGGATTGCTCTTCTCTTAGAAGTATCAATAGAGATTCCATCCTTAGAGAAAATATGGCCAAGAAAAGAAATCTCCTGAAGCCAGAATTCAAACGTGAAAAATTTCCCATATAATTCATGTATTTTCTGTGTCTTCAATATAATGCATAGGTGATTTGCATGATCTTCGTGGATTTTGGATTATACCAAGATATCATCAATAAATACCACTACAAAGTCATCAAGATATTCCTTGAAAAATCTATTCATTAGATCCATAAAAACAGAGGGTACATTAGTCAGCCCAAAAGGCATTACTGTAAACCCGTAATGCCCATAACTGGTTCACAATTCTATTTTCGGAATTTCATCCTTCTTCACACACAACTGATGAAATCCAGATCGAAGTTAAATCTATGAAAAATATTTAGCTCCATGAAGTTGGTAAAATAAATTATCAATGTGAGGTAGGGGATACTTGTTCTTTATTATTATAGCATTTATTTCCCTATTTTCGATACATAACCTTATATATCCATCTTTCTTCTGAAAAAAAATGATAGGGGCTCCCCATGGAGAAACACCAGGGAGAATAGATCTCTTATATCTCAATTCCTCTAGTTGTTTATTTAGTTAAACTAATTCAACAGTGGCCATTCTATAAGGGGTCTTCGATATAGACATTGAACCATGAATTAAATCAATGGAAAACATAATTTCTCGTTCTGAAGGATGTCCAGGTAGATCATCTGAAAACACATCAATATATTCTCTCACAATAGGTATATCCACTATTTTAACATTCCTTTCCTCACCCACATTAATTTCATTCTCTTCCTCCCCAATAATTGAATTTAGTTGAGCTATTGGGGGTGGATCTAGATAAGAATTAGGCAGTGATGATTCTTCTCTAAAGATAAGGTGTTCCTCATCATCATCATCAAAAATCGTAACCTCCGTCTTCTTACAATAAATATTCACATCATGTTCCGAAAGCCAATCCATACCGAGGATTATATCAAATTAAATCATGCGTATGATGATGATATCAGCAGATAAATAACATTTATGTGCTCTAATGGGGATTGATTCACAAAACATTGTTGCAATGTTACTTCCCTTATGAGTTTTGACTTACAACTCCCTAGTTAAATCAAATTGTAAATATCTAATTTTCGTAGCAAACGGGGATGATATGAAACAATACAATGATACAGAATCAAATAAAGAGTTGGCTAAACATGAGGAAACCATTAAATTACCTGCCACCACGTCTTTCAAATCTTCAACCTGAGCAGTAGTGAAATCATAAGCATGGCCTTTCTCCCTTGGCCTTTTTTGAGGTAAGTTTCCCTGACGCTTTGGACATTCATTTACATAATGTCCCATCTCCCTGCAATTCTAGCATTGAACATCAGTAGTTTCCTTTTTCCCCATGCAGTCACGAGCTTGGTGGCCTTTTTCACTGCACTTGTAACAGACTCACATTCCCTTCAAGCATGTAACAGGGTGTTTCTTCCCACATTTACTTTAGGATGGATATTCAACTTTTCCCTTCTTCCCCTTATTTTCATTTCCAGAGTGATCAGTAGATATCTTATTCTGCTTCTTTTCTTTAAAGTTGTAAGCCTTAGAGAATTCTTTTTCTTATCTTGGTAGCACATGAGACAGTATCTTTATATGACAAGAAGGATTGTGAGACTAATTCTTTACAGAGAAACAATTTTAACCCATCAATGAAATGATCAATCTTACATCTTGGGTAATGTATATAATCTGCAGCATGCCTCACTAACCTTGTTAAGTTAGACTCATACTTTGCGACATTCTCATCCTCCTTTTTCCTCAGACATAGAAATTGCCTTTCCATATCTTCTTGATGGTCACGGGGAAAGTATTTTTCTAAGAAAAGATCTTTAAACTCCCTCCATTCCATATTTGATACTTCATCTTCTTCCTTCGTGTTTTGAATTAATGACCACCATTGATCATTATCTCTAGTGAGGCGGTAAACATCTATGAAAACTTTTTCCCTTTCACTACTCCCCAAGGTATGGAATATTTTCTCTAAAGAACTTATCCATTTCTCATCTACCAATGGATTTTTACTCCCATTGAATGTTGGTGGTTGTTGCCTCATGAATAAATATAACATTGATCCTCCACGTTGTAGATCGGGGTGCTCCATACGGGTAAGTTTATTATTCAAAACCTGGGTGAGTTATCCCATTATGGTGATTAGCTGATTAGCACTAGTTGCATCACCATATCCACTATATTTATCTTGATCAGGAGGGAAATCCCTACATGGAGTGCGTGCATTGATATGGCTTCCATTCCTTCCACTAGGATCCATTTCTAAATAATGGAATACACCAGATTAATTTATGAATCGCAATACATAAATCCAAACTTGTAAAACACTTAACAATAATAGAACATTTTATGGATATAATCCATAATAATAAAAATGTTTTCATTGAGAAAGTATATACTCATAATCCCTTCATAATGGTTTGTAAATAAAATGAGAATTATCCTAATCATATTCCTCGGGAGTTTCTTAACCAATAGTGGAGCAAGGACCGTTTTTGTGCACCAGTTTCCGTTCGATTCTAGCTCAAAGTGGTGTTTTCGGGTTTTACCCCCAGGTACATCTGTGCCAGAGGAACCTTTACCTACTGGTATCCAAACTGGGATGTATTTCATAGAAAACTCACAAAAACTCTATAATACCAAAATCTAGGAAGTTCTTCTATACTAATCCTCATATTCTATCTTAGCGTTATGTGCTCTAATCAGAGTTTATCTAAATCTAGATTCCATGGTTTGTACTAAACATCCTCTGATACCAACTGTAATGCTCTGACTCCAGTTACCCAGAGTTGGTGAATTATGACATAACATTGGCATGATCACAAAAGATCACGTCCTGAAAGACAGATTAGTTTAGTAGCCTTTGAAACACTAGATATATTCATAAGTAGTACATTACATCATAAAGTGAATAAAATATACAACAACATATTGTCTTCATATTCCCTTATACTATCTATGTAGGTAATTCATAAAATATTTCTTCACATCCTGGGAAATATAAAACATTGAATGGGGTGAGCTCAGATGCTCAGTAAGTATAACAATATAGCTGAAACATTAATAAATAAACATAAACATTTAAGGCAATGTATAACTAAAACAAAAGCCTTTTAATCATGAACTTCAGCATAATATTGAAAAGATAAAATGAAATAATTCCATTTACTTATTCACATGGATATTCTACTAGTCGAATAATCACATGCAATTTCAATAACCACTTTCATAATAATTGAATGCATAATGCCAGACTATCATAACCACGTAGTCAAGGATTTGTGCCAAGACTAAAAATAATTTTTTGTCAAGGCCTTGTGCCAAGACACTAGTTTGTCTCATGAGACCTACCGATACATCGAGGAGCTTTAGAGGTCTCCACCCGTCACTTACAAAGTCCCATACTTTCCTCATATGAAAAGGTTTAAACATAACATAAACATTCGGGTTGAAACTAGCATACGAAATGTCAAGAATTTACCCATAAACAATGAATGGTATAAAAATAGCACATCCACAGTAAAAAATATCACAAAACCTTCAATAAAATATGGAAGTTTTTTATCATAATAAATCAACTTCAAATAATCTTAAAATCCATCAAAGGATGTTGACATAGATGAAATCAAAACTATTTTAGAGAAATTTCTATATTTTTGAAATCATTTAAAAGTCACATAATTATAAAAGGAAACATTTACATCAAAAATATTCTTATAAGCATGTAAGCGGATATTTGAAGATTTTATAATGGTGTAAAATATCTGCACCCTCTGTATATGTTAAAAAAGACAATCTTACCTTAATTCTGTCGAAAAGGTTAAAATGACCTTGTTTGGAAAACGATGGAAAGATTACTTTATAAATAACTTATAAAAGTAAAAAAAGGGTATAAATGACATTAAAACATAGTCTATAAAATAGTATGAATGTTTTGAAATACATTTTTAAGAAACATGGATTTGGATGATAAAGGGGTCCTAGAAAATAATTACATATACACAAGCTCGGATAATGTAGAGATTGTGAATTAAACCTTTACCTTTTACTTTTCCTTGGACGAGGATAGGTTAACCTCCTATATAATAGTTAAATAATTTTTAATAAATTATAAAATAATCATATACATAAATATGATATCATATATGATCTTTTAATATTTCTTTGTTAAAAATATTTTAGTATTATCATTGTTTCGGGTGTTCACTTACTCGTTTTCTTTCATATGATTTGTTACATAAGACGTGTTTGTTATCCATTGGTTTTATCTTATTTATATAAATAATTAAATTAAGTCCTTGTACTTTATTTTTAATCATCAAATGAAAATTATCCTTGAATGGATGCGATGGAGAATGAATCTCATCGCGTTCGTGGAGACGGTAGTCCGTACATACGCAGGAGCAACAATGTCATTATTTTTATTATAAAATATTATATAATTGGATGGTATATCATATATACAGAATCATTATAATGTTATATTTATTATTTACATGAATTACACATCATTATTATAACCATGTAAATAATAATGTATTGAATTACAATTACACCATGACGTGGCGATGGTAATCTGTACGTACGCACGTATGGTGACATGTCATTCAAAGGATGGATAGAATAATGAATATGGTTGTACCATATTTATAATAATATCACAGTATATAGAAGATACTTAAATTATTATTTTATAATGAAAATAACAAAGAAAGAATAAGTGGAAGAAGAAAGGAACTTGAAAGAGTGTGGTGAAAACATTACCTCTTCTTCGGGTCCTTCCTTTTGATTTGATCAAAAGGGATCAATAGGTTGTATTTATGATCAAACTAATGCCTCTAGGTTAAATTGAGGGAAGTTGAGAAAATTTTCTGGCAGGGGTTTGCTGATCCAAAAGGCTTTGAAGGTGTGAAATAGAGAGAAGGGGGAAGTGCCCTTTTATAAGAGGGGTGAGGGGCACGTTAGGAAAATCTAGAAATATTATTTTATAATAATTCCATATCTATTTTCTAATGGATAAAAGGTGGATTATTTAACGGTAAATGTGGTTATATGTATAAAAACACTCATCCAATAGGTTTTAGACAGGTTTGGGTCACTATATTAACTTTATCTTCTTCATTTAACTCTTAGTTAAATAGTTTGACATTTACCATGTCTCATCATATTTATATATTATATAGTTAATAAACATATTATATACATCCAAGAAACCCCAAAGTGGTTCATAAATGATACAAATATCATTATATAAGTCATTTGGCCGAACCTTAGCATTTTAGTAATATAATATCAATTAATAATATAAAATTTGTTTTAAAAACTATTTTATGTCAATTTTGACACTATCTGGTATTTTGTTTTTTCTAAATTCGTAAAAGCATTATTACTTCGAAAACAATACATCTAACCAACCCTAATATGTCATATTGACCTATAAAATTATTATAATTCATAAAAAGTCTCAAATTACATTTATTTGGATATTTATAATATCAATTATTTTAATATTTCATTAATTCGGTAATTACTGCATCACCATTGTGTCATAAATAAATTTAATTATTTAATGTCTAAAAATTATAAATAAAATACAATTATGTAGGAAATAATTTTATCTTTATAATTAATATTTATAATTTAATTTATCTTATGTATAACCCAATATTAAAAATGTTTTAGTTATTAAACTTTGATTTTAACTCTTTTAACTCTTCTTTGAATTAAATATTAATAAATGTCCTAATCTAATCCGAGTGGACCAAAGAGGTTCATATTTTATTCCTAAGGTTGTTTTTGGTCGAATTATACTTAGCCAATAGAATTAGGACATGTGTTAGGGTAATAATAATATCATTTTTACCCATAATTACCCTATTTACATTTAACTGTGGTAAATAAAAGTAAAAAGTTACTATTCACTAAAAATTATTTTGATCTTAACAAACCAAATTTTACCCCTTCATATTAACTGTGTCTCTTTAATTTTCATAATTCCACTCACAGAAGAGGTAAAATTAAAATTTATGTGAATTTTCAAATTCTCCATGGAGATGAGTAAAAGACGTTGAAAAGTTCAATAAATTTTTTATATATCTAAAATTATCATAAACTGACTCCAGTGAAATACATTCAACATATATAGGTATTATGTATCTATTTTGACATAAAATAAATTTAAATAAAATTAATAATTATTTAAATAAAAATTCGTTTTCAAACTACGATTAAGTGTTTTTCACTATTCCTAAAAAATTGAATGTTTTCAGAAAAATACCAAAATTTCACCCTAGGATAATTTAGATATTACAATTCCAAAAATTAAGTCCATTTTGAAAGATAAAATTTATAAGATTTCAAAAGGAGGTTATTAATATTCATAATGGCTGGTTTGATTGGTCATGGTGTGTTAGAATCACGAATTTGCGTACAATGCAAGCTATTGGATTATTCAAAGGGAAACGTATTGTGGACGCTTGGGTGTTACACAACATTAGTATAACTATTATATATATGTATAATGAACATATATTAAATTACTATATTTTTAATGACTAAATTTACAATGACCATGTCTACAATAACAGTATTTCTAATGGCTTAATTTCATTCCTATAAATAGAAAAAATAAATCATTCATTTTTACTACTATCACTTCTCAAGGAATGGTTCATATGTAATATTATAAATATTTAGTAATGATGTATCCTTTAATGAATATATTCCACATTAAAGGTTTCATTTCATTATTATTTGTCCTTTTGGTTCAATACTATATCACGATGAGATTTTATGAAATATTTTTTTTTCAAAAAACATTAATTTATTTGATTTCATGTGATACATGAAAACCCATGTTTAAATGAACCAAAATATAATTAATATTATTTATGCATGAATATTATAAAATAGTGATTAAAATTGATTATATCAGTAGGAATCCATATCATAAAATATGTATTATGTTTTTTGAAAGGGAAAACACATTTTCTAGTATAGTTCTTATATGTTTCAAAAATATAGATTTACAAAAATAGTTTTTATTACTTTTTGTGAAGAAATAATATAACTAATTTCATCCACTTTTATAAAACTTATTTTAAAAAATTAAATTCAACTTTTAACGAAGAATTTATTAATTAACTTATAGTGATGTTTTGATTTTTTTCTCAAAATTTTATAATTTTACAGAATATTATAAATTACTATTTTTATTTATGAAAACATTTTTTAAATGTTTTTAAAAAAGGTTAATGATATTATCAATTTATTTTAAATTTATAATTAAATAAATTATATTATAATTAATCAATTTATTTGATTGGAATAAATTTTATGTTTTATTATGATATAAAGACTTTTATACTTATGAAAACATTTCCATTGGAAAACATCTTTGTGTGTCATGTCTATTTATTTTATTTTAAATTAAAAGTCAAAATATTTTGGGAATAGAATTATAAAATGGATTCTATATTATTTATCGTAATAATTTTTATTATATAATGTGTTCAACATATTTTTTAAAATGAATTGTAAAAACACAAAAAAAAACTATTATCATGATAAACAGTAAAATATATTTAAAAAGGGGTTAAAATAAAAATATAAAGGTCAAAATGACATAAAAACATGTCTAATTTATTTTGTATATCAATATTTTTACCATAAATAAGATTGTTTTTGTAAATTTCCAATTTTCTAAACTAGTTTCCATGTATGTGACATTACATTATTAAGAAACATTGAAACATTACAACTGTTTCACCCACCAAAACTATAAAAACGAACCCCCTCTCTACAATTCTACACACCTAAAGAGCCATTTGGTTTTCTCAAATCAACATCAAAACCAATCTTATGTCACTTCATATTTCCTTAGTCATTTATTTGATTATAAAAAACTTTTATGTGTGATTTTTGTGAAAACAAAAAGGGGTTTTTTAAAGAAGATGTATTATACATAACTGAGAATTTGTATTTTATTTCTTCTTATACTTCCATCATATATTCTTAAAATATGATGAAATTGTAAAACCACTATCTAACATTTAAAAATATTTTATTATGTTAATGTCAAAACATATATCTATCTCTACTTATATCATGATGAAATCAAAATTATCAATCGTGTGTATGATAGACTATATCCTTCTAAACAGATGTAACTCATTTTCCATCACCGCCTCTCATAGACATATATAATGATGTATTTATTGAATTTATATGAAATTTTTTTAAACTGTTATACTTATGTAAATAAAATATCGCATCTGCCTTCATATAATCTCATCCAATAGAAAATGATGACGTCACTTGTGTGGACTACTACCTCAATGATGTTATGTGATATGTTTTCAAATTTTATTTTAAATGGATTGTAATAAAGATGGATTTAGTGAATACATGTGATAAGTATTATATAAAACTAATTCATAAAAGGCTAATTTTTAGTTATCTTTCTTCCTTTCCAGTAGATGAAAAAATTGAATTAACGTTTATGTGTACGTATGGGCTACCAACACCATAAATTGTGAGATTCATTTTTCAATCTCTATTTTTATTGGATGATTATGAATAAATATATAATGAATAAATTTTTTATTTATATCATATTTATCAGTATGGATATGATGAAATCATTTTCATAGTAATATTATCAAAACTATCAAACAAAAAATAGATATGAAAAATTTAGTAGTTGTCACCCGAAATGTGTGTTTTAGATAGAAATTTTAAGAAATGGGTGATAAAAGGATATATTTAAATTAATAAATTATATGATATATATGATTATAGTTCCATAACATATTTACAATAATTCAATATTTATTATATTGTAGTTGTGAACATGAATAATGGATGTTGGACTTGAGGTAAGGGATTTTAGTATCACCCTTACTTTCTTGAGATACATGCCATATGCACCACTTTTTTGTATGTGGTGTATATACTCCTAGAGAATTTATTTTTATGATTTATATCATAGAAATTTTGAGGATTTAAATGTCTATCTATGTTTTTTTATTCATGTTGATTATGATTCAAAAGTTACCAAAGTGCTAATTGATTTTTGTTTTAATCTCATTTTAATCTGGATTGTTTATTCATGAACACCCATTGAAGGAATTTATATAATTTATTGTAGATAATACCATTTAATTTCATTATACTATGGTGATTTATTTAATATAAATGCTTCCCTTAGAGTTTCATCTCTTTATGAAGCAAGAGACTAAAATAAATTTTCTTGGAATAATATCTTTATTTCTCTCTTCATTTGAAAATCCTTTTTCCTCTATGTCCATGATTTAATTTTAATATCTCCAAAGTTGTTTTAATATTATTCTATTTTCATGATTTTATTTTTGAGAATTAATGATTTTTTCAAAAAAAAAATCAATGGAATATTCTTGTAGTTTTCCTATTGAGGTAGTTTTGACTTTAAAAAAAGTAGGTAGGAAGTGATTTATTTTAACACGTACAAGATGAATGGAATACCCAAAAATCATGATCAATCAAAGAATTAAATAATCCATAAAAATAATTCAAGGTTATTAAAAATGAAAATTATATTCATATTGTTTTATTCAATTTTTTTATTAAAAAGGTAATTTCCCAATACAATTTATTATTTTCCTCAAAAATGTTTTTAATAATTTTAAAATTGTATTTATATTAATAAAAAATAAAAACAACAAAAGTTTATTATATTTAATAGGGATTTAATCCCATTATACCATCTATATTCATTCTCTGTATAGTTTATGATTATAATTAATGAAATTTTTACATAAAAAATTACTTTCTATGTGTTATGATATAATGGATTAAAGAGTTTTTTGTAAAAACTATTTTTTTATGTTATTATATAATGATATATTGAATTTTTAATTATCTTATAGAACAAATAAATATTAATTTTATTTTGAGATATGTGGGGATAGAATTATATATCCCTCCAATTCATTAGGTAATCTTTTTTATCAATTATGAATTTTATGGGAAACAATTAATTGTGATTGATCTGTTATGGGAAACAAATTGATGTACTTAATCTGATACGGAAAATAAGTCATTGTGCTTTTTCTAATATGTTATGAAAGTGTTGATGTGTAACATCTCGTTGCATATCTATCAGGTATGTCCTTATCCTCTTCATAGTTTTCCCTTATTTGATGTCGGTGGAAGTCCAATAAGGAATTGGGAGGACACCGATAATGGTAACGTCAAAGATTTGTGGGACTCTTAGCATTAACCAGTGTTTTATGGGGGCTGTAGGAGGATTTCAAGATGTGTAACTAGGTTAAATGACATTTAAGAGTTGATGGATGCAAGTCGTGAATGGATTCATTCTTTGAAAGGTTACATGTTATGAAGAGACCATACACATAATGAGTTAGTAAAAGGTTTGTTTTTGTTCTAAGGTTACAGGTTTTTTGGTGTATGGGAGAATTTAGTGGTTACACATCATATCACAGGGTTACATGTTGTGTAACAGACCATGGCTATAGGATTCTATGGCCACGTTTATGTGTCCTATAGCCACCATTTTAAAACCATGGATATCGGACTTTTTTCATGGGATATAGACATTGCTTTTAAAACTGTCGTTGTATCCCACTCCTATAGCCACAATTATGTGTTATATAGCCACATTTTGGAAAACCATGGCTATAGGACTTTCTTGAGGGAGTCATAGCCATGGTTTTCAAAACTGTGGCTATAGTTGTCCCACCCTTGTGTGAGAGAAAACATTTCCCACAAAAATGATGTGAAGAACTATTTCCAGAGGTTTCATGATATTTCAACGATTTTTAATAATATATATATCATATTATATATATATATATACACACACAAAAGCCTTGGTGGTGTAGTGGTAAGGGGACTGAAACATGAAGGGAAGTTGTTGGGATGAAATCCAACTAGGAAGACATTATTTTTAAGCTATTTCCACGGTTTTATAGAGCTATAGCCACAGTTAAAACTGTGGTAGTAGGAAACATATTACCATGGTCAAAACTGTGACCATAGGTCAACTACCATGGTTGATAATGGATACACCTATTACTATGGTTTTCAAATCTGTGGCAATAGGTGGCCTATTTCCACGGTTAAACCCGTGGAAATAGGCCAGACCCTACTGCCACAGTGATAGCACCCCTGGTTGGGAAAAACCGTGGCCACAACCTACAGCCACAGTTTTGGTCCCTATTTACATAGTTTTGAACCATTTAAATAACCCATTTTCAGGTTGTGTATCTCTCAAGACCCATGGAATGTCCCAGGAATTTTTGGGAGACAACATTCCTTCTTGATCGATCGTTATGGCATTCGATCTTTGTTGCGGTCCTGGTGTATTTCTCTGGGTCACCGATCTTTCCTCTTATTAATTTTCATTGATCATGGTATCGCATGTGGGTTGCATTATCAAATATTTTGGTCTATGTTGTTGTTTTATCTTTTCTACTTCCAAGATCCATTCCGCTATCCTGTTTCGAAGGTCGTTCCTTTGTTAGTCGTGGTGTGGCAGGTGTTCTTCTTTGAGATATATGGGTGTCTTCTCTTTTATCAACCCCATTTTCTAAATTTAATCAATATTATTATGTGGATTGTATTCTTGGGTCTTCATTTTCATCACTGGGTTTTCATTTGTGGTGGATCCCGATGTGGGAATGTGCATCCCGAGTTTTGAGGTAGGTGGTTCTGTATGTAGTATATATTGATGAAACTTGTTGTCGTTTATTTATAAACTAATTTATATATGGAATTCATATGATTGTTTTGTGTGTTTTTTAAAAAAAATAATGAAAAATGGGTTTTCCCTAGTTGTGGATAAATGGGAAGAAACAAGGTATTTTCAATACATTGAAATAGATTGTTAAATGGGTTTGAAATGTTTTTCAAAACATTATAATGATTTTTGAAAACGATCACATGGGTTACTATGAGTAATTAGGTAGAAGGATTAGATTTATTACATGACCCATTTGTTTTTTATTAGTATGAGGTATTCTCATGCGTATTTTCTCATTTACCTAGGTCCATAGTTCTAGGAGAAATATATTGACATTGTTGGGCGGTTACTCATGGGGTATTCCTCTACTTTCTTGGAAAATGATCTAGGAACCAGATTATGAACGTGATTTATTGTTTTATGATTATTCTTCTAGTATGACCTATTGATATACTTGGTGTAGATACCTATGCTTATATTTTACTTTTATTGGCTTTTTTGATTAGCCCTGATATGCATGTGATATAGAAAATATTCTTTGAAACAGATATACCTACTTTTTATTTAAAACCATGATTAAATGGAAATGTTTTCAATTTTCTCTATAAATCCTATTTATTTATTATCCTATAATTTTTTTATTTAAATTGATCATATAGTAATTTTTATACAGGGACTTGTAATGGAACACATTGGTGGGATCCCACTCATCCTGTTAGCTCACACCATGTGCACCCGTTCGGTGGTGCATATACCTTTGAATGGCTTCCATTTCAGGGAAAGGAATGGTACTCTAGTGAGGTTGGAAGGATCCATTTAATATGGGTAGGGTAGCTAGCAGTGAGATGATGTGAGTTTTTTCATGACATCTCATGGAGTAGCTATTTCATTTTGGTCCTTCATAGTTGGACTTGTCTTTTAGAGTTTTATGTACATTTTCTATTTTTTATTTCCACTATATTTTTAAAGTTATGGAAAATATTAATAGAATTACATTTTTTCTTCCCTTTTCTTATATATATACATGCCATGTGTTTGTAAAGGTTGGTCAAAATCGATCCCTCAATATTATTTTTTGATACCTGGGTGCTTGTCACATTCTCATGTGGATCGGGAACACCCCTCATGTATGTGGAAAATCGGTTCAGGTTCTGATTTATGAGGGTAAACTGAGTTGGTTTATTACAAAATGGTATCAAATTGGTTTAGTTGTTTCCAACATTTCTTTTATTGGGACATCTATTTGACTGTAGATAGGATTTTCAGGACATGACGGGTATTTTGCGGTAAGTGGATGACCAGCTCTTATTATGGAGAGACTCAAGTTTATAGGGGATGTTGGTATATTTGTCTCTAGTGTTGGGTTTTTTTAATCATAGATTCTTCTTATGATTTTTCTAGTTATAACTACAATTTAAACTGTTATATGATCGTTACATCTATTTCGGTGTGTAGTAGTATGCCTCTAAGAGGTCTTTTATGAGATCCTCAGGAAGGTACAACTGACACTCAAAAAGGGAATCCACCAATGGATAATATTCTCATCGATACAATCATATGGATATTTTTTGTTGCTGATCTGAATACACCATGAGTTTAGAACATTGTTTTTGGGGGATATCCAAGAGATGGAGTAGAGAGAGATCAATCACAGGAGTTCTTGTTCAAGAAGCCACCTTACATGAATGAAACTCAGTAGGTGGAGGACCAGATGGATATGATCAATCAATAATTTGACTTCCTCAAGACGCATTAAAATATCAATTTGATGTGTGCATCATTCAAGCTCTAGGGATCCAGTAAGTGTCTGTGGGATAGTATGGTCTGGGAATACAGACATGTGGACCTGAGTCAGAAGGCTTTCAAAACATCTTCTTTCTATTATATTTTTTCCAAAGTTCTTGATCTTGGATATGTCTCTGGAGTTCCTATACTTACTATTGGGAAAATATTAGGTGTCGTTATACACCAATCTATTCAGTGACCTTGTATGTTTTTCTCCAAACATGGTAAAGAATGACCAATTAAAGGCTTATATTTAGTGGAGTGTTTGTAACTGGTTTTCAGATCACATGTGTTTATGTCAAATATTTCTACCTATGTGGAGGTATTATATATATATATATATGATGTAAGAGATTAATATGGAATACAATGTTGTGTTTTCAACATTTTCTCTTCCATCCAGTGCCAGCTTCAGTGATGTTCATGGGAATAAGAGGAAGTGGAAAAATCATCACATAATTGGTGTGTAAAGACCTATAATTTTTCATGAATTTATTTTTATAAATTATCCGGGAAAATTATGAGACCAAGCATAGAGACAAAGTGCGATTCTGGGGCCTAGTATTCCCGGAATGGTCCGTCGAAAAATGTTATGTTATTAAGTAGCGTGCTTGAGCAGTTTTCCAGAAAAAGTGGAATAACTCTCAAATGGGTTCCTAGATCAGAAATCTGAGGGCACCATTTTGTTCTGGATGGCATGTTTAGCCTAGGAGAGACATAAATTTAGTCAGTGCAGAACTCTATTGGGAAAACTTGAAAATGGAATAACCGTAAATAAAATAACTAAATAAAATAATTTTATTTTTAAAATATATATAACTCATGAAAAGTGACCGAAATTAAAAATCTGAGACCACCATTGGGTTCATGAGGGTGTTATTTTCTTAGGAAAATCCTAACATTGGTTGGCACAGGGAAATAGTGAAAAGTAGTTTCTGGGATGTGAGCCTAAATAAAATAATTATTTTATTTTATTTTCAAATACTATAACTCATAAATGGTAACTTGTAATGGAAATCTGAGAGTACCACTGAGATCGTAAGGGTGTTCATTCTTTACGTGGGTCCTAACCTCGATTGGCACGGGTCGAGGGTGAAAGTTAGTTTTTGGACGTGAATGTCATTAAAATATTTAATAAAAATATTTTTTCTTGACATTTCGCAATGATGTTGTGATGCTGCAACATCAAGATGGGGAATCCCATTTCCATTAATAAATTATATAATTTAGAAATGAGGAAACACATTTCTTCATTTAATGGCTTGGCTGGGGTATGGGATTAGATTGGCACTCATGGAGAAATTCCCTGGGAGCTTTAGAGACGAAAATCATTGGAAAAACCACTCATTGCTGAATAACGAACAATGTTGAAATGGTGGATCGATGATCAGAGTTTGGATCAGGCATTGAGGGATTGGAGAACGATGATCACCGAATCATTATTCATCAAAAATCGATCCAATTCTAGGTAGGGGTTGTTATTTTATTCTATTCTTTCATGTTCTTAGTTTTAGATGACGAAAGTGGATCAACCCATGAATAGGTTGACCAGCGGTTTGATTGTCCTTGCGGGAGGTTCTTGACAGCGGCATGGTTTGGGAAAATACATTTATGTTTGATTGTTCTATAAAACCCTTCTAACAAGAGTAGATTAACATCGTGATGAATGACAATGGAGTTTCGTTCATTGATTTGTTTTTGGTGTTCCCCTTTCTATTGACACTCGTTCTTAGAATTCATCGCGAATTATATAATGATCGATCATTGTGCAACAATTCTTGGTGAAATGATCCAAAATCATGGATCTGGAATAGACATGGAATGATATAAGAATGATGATGATGGTGGTGATCAGATCGAGGTTTTTCGGGAGATATCACGCCCAAACAGATTCTCATCGAAAAGGTGTTGCAATGAGGATTTGAACCCCAGGCGATGAAGAACACTACACAAGTTTTATATAACATCATTAGAATCAAAGAACGTACCACTGGATCACATCTGGTGGCCAGAAAAATAACCCACTAGTGTGCCGGCAGTGTTGGCGGCACCGGCGATGGTTGGAGGAACATGTGGCGGCTCAGCCACGGGTGGTGTCGGGGGGTCGCGGCCAGGGAGGGCCTCATGTGGGATTTGTGATCCTCATGCGAAAACCGGCTAGATGAGGGGGTGGCACCCTGTACACTAAATGACACAGAGTAGACTTGGAAACCCTCTGCGTCTGGGGTGAACGAACTGTCCTTCTCGGAGTGGGATATACTGGAGATGCTGGGTTGAGCACTGCCAGGACGGGCCAGGCCGCTAGTGGGAGGGGCCCAGTAGGTCAGTTCAGACCTGATGGGTCAGGTCGAACCGGGCCATGGTTGGTTGTGATCCACATTCGGTGGAGTCACCGCGTGGCCACAGCTACTCGACCCCAGTCGATCCATAGGCCACTGGACCCCTTTTCTCTCAAATGCTCGTAACACTCAAACGGAGTGTCCATTTGACAATCCGTCTATTTTTTTGGGACCCTTGTGATCAGGCAGTCATATTGAGATACTTTAACTGAGTTTTTTTTTTATTTTGGTAGATGTAACAATGTTTTGTGGAGTATTTCCTTCCGGTACAACCATACTTGGGAAGGAATAGGTGTGTTTCATAAAGGTAGAAACCCCCACGCCATGGGGACTGGGTTCACATCCTTTGGGTAGCTTCCTTCGGGGGAGTCACTCCCCTGAAGAACTAGGGTGTGGGTTCCCAAAGATGTTTGTGAAGGTAGAGTAGGTACTCCCCTCTGGGACCAGGGAGCGGGTCATCTTTCTGTGGAGTTGGTACTCCCCTATAAGAATATGGTGTGATTCCTCCACATATAATGTACATAGAGTCTGTACTCCTCTACGGGGTAGGGTGTGATTCCTCTATGATAATAGTTGGTACTCTACTACTTTTATAGGGTGCGGGTCCTCCAATCATGATCGAATAGAGTAGGTACCCCCCTACCATGTAGGGTGCGGGTCTTGTATGATAGGAGTCGGTAATCCCCGTTCGTACCAGGGTGTGGGTCCTCGGCCACTATGTTTTACTCCCCTACCATGTATGGTGTGGGTCCTCGATTGGAGTTGGATCTCCCTCGACTGTTGGACACAGTAGTGAGGAGCAGGCCCATCAACTTGATGAAAATGATACTACGATAGGATCTAGTGCTCCCTCAACGGACTGAGGTACATGCTACTCCTTATAGGAGTGACATAGGTTTCATGAGATGGTTAAGAGTAGGGATCCCTCTTTTGTGTATAGTGTTGAGGGAGGGCCTCTCCAATTGGGTTTCCTTAGTCTTGCGTTGGTTGCATGACGGCAATGACTGAACCTCTAGGGCTGGGCACTGATGTTGGACCTAGTAGAATGTTCTCAATAGAGCACATTCTCTCAGAAAAACCATTTGGAATGGTAGATTTTCTCCTGATGGAGTGTACCTCTAGTACTAGTTCCATCGAGGATGGTTGAGCTCATTGAGTGTGATCCCCTAGTTTCATTTTTTGACTCACAAACCTACGATGATAATCCTAATATGTGCTATGAGGTTGGAACCTTATGATTTCTTGTGTCTAAAACATGTATATTTGGATGTTATCGGTATATTTATGGGAATATACCTGTGTCAAGAAGACTGTTCTGTTCTTGTGGTTTTTACCATGTGATTTACCATTGCTGTTTCAGGGTATCCTCCTAAGTATTGTTTTACCCACCCCTGTACAGGTTTTTCCCACATATGTTGTGTCTTGTGTAGATGATTGATTACTTGAAGAAGTCTAGTGAGGTCCAGGTCTAGGTGGTGCTTAGTGATATCAGACAAACGATGCATACTCTTATGACTGCAGGTAGCTACCCATCACCTACCCATTAGGTATAGGGTTGTCGGCTGATGTGCTTTATGGATTTAGAGTTTTACTTATGTTCTGTCATTCTTTTTGAGGGCATGTATACTTTCCTAGTTTCCACCCTATACTTTACTCTCTCATTTTTCACTCTGTTTGTGTTATAATTAGTGGTCTGCATGCATAGCTTCCTTGGATTTTTATATTCCAGTACCTTTGGGTCAAAGTATTTTGGGTGTGTATAGGTACTTAGGAAAATTCCTCCCATTTGTGGGATATGACTACTCGGCACTAGTCACCAGCCCTTGGCCTATTGGTGGCGGTCATGGGGAAGTCACAAAATGGGCCTCGGGGGATGGGTCATGAAAAAGTGGTATCATAGGCGGTCGGTTCTACCATAGGACCGTAGTGTCATGGGCTTGGTTTGGGTTTCATGGTGGTAGTGTTAAGATGTTTTGAGTTTGGCTCTTAGGCCAGAGGTTCTAATGTTGGTGCGGCAGCCAACGTATCCATTCACTGGTACTCTGATAACCAACTTTTCGACACGGTACATTAGGACGATGGTCACCGAGAAATAAATGGTATGTGCATCATATAGGAATGGTTTTTGTTTCCCATGTCCTTCTCGAGTCATCTTTCTAGATATACTCTATTAATCGTGGTTCACCATGATCCATTTCTAGATACCTCCATGATGATAGCCAAATAGGATTCTATACCATGATTATGACGACGATATTCCCCAAGAGGAGGCTTCAGTACAGGGCACTGGTTTTGAGGATTTACCTCCGGGTGGTCTCTACTGGTTCCACCACCTGTAGTGTAGCATGTTTTTTCAGCAGTTTATACCAAGGATATGTGTAGGCTGATTTCACTACATGAGTTCTAAAGGAAGTGACCATTGAGATACATGGGTGATCCAGAACCCCAGGCAGTAAATGAGAGGCCTGAGGTAGTCAGTCATGTTTTTCTCTAAGTGAAGTCACCTCTTGATTAAATGGCAGTCCTAGCCTCAAGCCTTCTTCAGGGATCAGAGGGACTCTAGTGGTGCTTGGTGATATAGTTTCATGATGAGGCGACACTCACATGGGAAGAGGTTGAACAAAACATCAGGGAATATTTTAACCCAACCACACTGAGGTCATTGTGTATCTTGGAGCTTCTATAGCATTGATAGGGCAGTGTGACAGTGGTGGAGTTTTTAGCGAGGTTCACTAACATGTCGCGGTACTCCCTTGACATGGTGTGAGACCAATTTTTCATAGTTTGAAACTTAGATAAGGACTTACATTGAGATATCAGGGCATCAATGGTTTCTATGAATATTCCCACATATATTGGGGTGCTAGAGCGAGGCTTGGTGGTCGAGAGTTTTCTATATGAGGAGCATATGGATGCGACCTACAATATATTTCATGAGGGAGAGGCATATTCTGGAGCTATAGGATGATTGGTTATGGGATCATGGAATATGAGGCAACCCATGCCCAATCTCAGACGTGTGGGAAAGTAATGTAGGAGAATCACTAAGGAACAGATCAGCCACAAGAGAGGTGGTGTTATGCTATGATGGTCAAGAGAATCTCACTAGAGATTTTATGACCCATTGTGCCAATAAGAGGGATTAATATTATGATCTACCATGGTAGAGAAAAAGCATGTAAGAAGGAGTTCCATAGGATGGTGGGTGAGGTAGAGGAGCTGGAAGAGCAGCAGGTGGTCCACACCAGGCTTAGAGAAACGAAGGACATGGGCGATGACAACTGCCTTCAGTCATGGTTTATGACCCCGAGACTCCAATAGAGATATGAGGTATGACCTGTGTCTTTTCTTTTTCTATCATATTAATGGAAACAGGTAATATTTTTTCTCCTTCTAGAGCAAGCATTTTTTGAGACTTAGAGGTTCCGGTCAAACCATGGACTTGACCCTCACGCTCAGAGACTCATGTTGGAGGAGACATGGTGATCACACATGAGCGTTGATAGTGTGACCCAAATATTGGAGGTTAGATTTATGGTTGGTATCTCTTTGTCAAAGCATCAAGGCCTTATGACGTCACTCTTTGTATGGAGAACTATCATTCTTTCCCAAATTGATTGTTTTAGGCAAAAGGGTGTGGTTTATTCATAGTGATGAAAAAAGGTTTCCTTGTCAATGAAAGGGGAACCCAGGTAGAACAAGGTGAACTCTCACAGTGGGATTGTTGAGAAAGGGGATTGGGGGACCCATTGTTGAGGTATGATGGACGAGTCCCCTGGAATTACGTGTTTTGGGTGAGGTTTTGTGGTGAAGCATTGGAGCAGATAATGGCCCAACTAGTGGAGTTTTCTACTAAACATCTTTTTCATGGGATCATTCCATGGTGTAAGAGTAAGTTCACATGATGATTCTGTTGTATGGACTGGTTTATCACCATCCATACATAGCTGGGATGTCACTAACAAGGGTGGTAGTGTTTCAATTTTAACATGTTGTGTAAATGTTGGAGGTTGTAGACATGGGGCCTAGTAAGACACAGAGTTCACTCTTGGGCAGCCATGTTTCGTTCGTAAATACCCCTTTCTAGGTAGGTTATTGTACAGTTAATCCAGGGGTGGATGTGAACTATGGGTTCCCGTGAGTATATGTGTCAGGTTAGCATGGAGGTGAGCCACTGGATCCCATGACATCAGATGGACCGTGGTGCTTGGTGTTTTCCCACTTGTCGCAGATAATGATACAGGTACCCATTGTGGCAGAGAGTTTTCCTAGAATAAGTTGGACATGAGAGTGGTTCACCTTGGTAGTTACTCCAAGTGTGTTCTTGTATGTAGCACATGGAACATTGGTGAGCTCGCTGGTGTGGGATTCCAATAGAGAGCTCAGTTTTCCTCCCTTTAGTGTTGGTTTTTGCTTCACGGGGATGAAAATCCCCAAGGCGGGGAGAATGTAAAGACCTGAAAATTTTAGTAAATCTATTTATAGAAATTATTTTGAAACATTTGAGGACCAGGAGCTGAGCTGTCGTGTGATTCCAAGTACTGGTGTTCCTGGAATGTTCTGTCGAAAAATGATATGTTTTTCAGTAGCGTGCATTAGCAGTTTTTCTGAAAAATTAGATTAACTCTAAAATGGGTGTCTTAATCAAAAATCTATGGTAACTATTGTGTTCATGATGGGGTTTTTACCCTAGGTGTGACTTAGCATTAGTCGACACAGGCTTCTAGTGAGAAAACCTGAAAATGGAATAAGACTAAATTAAATAATTAATTAAAATTATATTATTTTTCAAATCCTTATAACTCATGAACGGTGACTCAAATTGAAAATCCAAGACCATCATTGATCTCTTTAGATATATCATTCCTTAGGTGGATCGTAACATTAGTCAGCACGATCCAACTGTGGAAAGTGGTTTTTGGGACATGACTGTAAATAAAATAATTAAATTATTATATTTTAAAACTCTATAACTCATAAATGGTAACTCAGATTGGAAATATGAGAGTACCATTGATCTCATGAGGGTGTTTTTTCCTTAGGTGGGTCCTAACATTGATTTAAAAAATTTAAGGGTGAAAGATAGTTTTTGGATGTGAACGTCATTAAAATATTTATTAAAAATAATTTTTCTTGACGTTTCGTAGTGGCGCAGCGACGCTACAATGCCATGAAGGGGAATCCCATTCCATTAATAAATGAAACAATGTGGAAATTTTGAAACACATTTCTTCATTTAATGTCTTGATAAGGGTATGATATTAAATTCATAGTTCTCGAGAAATTCCTTGGGAGCTCTAAAGAAGTAAAGCCTTGGTGAAACCTATTGTTGGAGAACAGTGAACAACGACGAGATGGCAGATTGACGATCGGAGTTTGAATCAGACATCAATTGATTGATGAATGAAAAGCATATAATCCTTCATTATTGATAGATCCAATTATATATAGGGGTTGTTATTTTATTATGTTCTTCCCAGTTCATGGTTTTAGATGACGAACACATATCAACCCACAAATAGGTTGACCCCCAATTCGATCATTCTTGCGGGGGGTTCTTGACTATGGGATGGTTTGGGGAAATGAATTTATGTGTGATTGGTCTGCTAAATACTTCTAAATGGAGCAAATTAACATTATTAATAATGACGAAAGAGGTTCATTCTTCGATTTTTGTTCGGTTTTCCCCCTTCCCTTGAAACACGTTATTCACGTTCTTTACGGATAGAAGAATGGTCGATCATTAGGCAACCATTCTTGTTGCCAAAATCTGATATCATGGATTTGTAATAGACATGAAACAATGGAGGTGAAAAGATAATAGTGGTTATCGTATTGAGGTGCTTCATGTGATATCGAACACGAACATCTTCACACCTGAAATTTTTCACATTGAGGATCTAAACCCCAGGCGATGAAGAATGTGGCCCGAAGTTTCCAAAACATCTTTCGCATCGAAGAACAGACCACCAAAGCGCATCTGGTGGCCCATGAAACAACCCACCGACACATTGGAGGCAACCGAAGGAACTCATGGTGGCCCATCCATGGGTGGTGTCAGGGGGCCACATCCAGGATGGGTCATGGCATATCGGGTCGGCGATGCGGTATTGCCGGGTTGAGCTTGTGGAGGGAAGTCAACAAACATTATGTTAGATTTTTGGTCCGCATGAGTGGACTGACAGGACGAGGGGTTGGCGCGGTGTGGACACCGAAACCCACCGCTTCTAGGGTGATTTATTTGGACTGCTCGGAGTGGGATGGGCTAGAGACACTGGGCCGATCCCAGCTGGGACGGACTGGGCCGAGCTGGTAGCAGATCGGGCCCAGCGGGTCGGGTCGTACTCAGGAATCCAGACCGGGCCATGGTCGGTCGCGGTAGTCGAGTGTGATCCACAGTTTGTGGAGTAGATATGAATCCATAGAAACTCAGGCTTGGTCGACCACTGCGTCATCTCGAGCTACTATAGGGTGGTCGACCACCAAAGTCTGTCCATGGGCCATTATCCCCCTTTTCATTCAAAAGATCGTAACTCTTAAACGAAGCATCAATATGATGATATTTCTATGGTGTTGGAACCCTTGCGACGATGTGGCCATTTTGAGATATTTTAAGTGATTTTTTGTGAATTTTTGATGATGGACTAATGGTTTGAGTAGTGAGTCGTTCTGGTACAAGCACACTTTAGCAGGAATCGGCGTGTTTCGAAAAGGTAGAGACCCCCCATGTCATGGGGAATGTGTTAACTACTTTTGGGTAGCTTACTTTTGGGGTGTCACTCACAAAAAGTTCTAGGTTGTGGGTTCCCAGAGATGTTTTTGAAGCTAGAGTAGGTATGCCCCTATGGGACCAGGGATAAGGTCCTCCATCTATGGACTCGGTATTCCCCTACAAGACTATGGCGCGAGTCCTCTACATATAATGTACCTAGACTCGTTACTCCCTTACCGGGTAGGGTGCGGGTCCTATATGATAGGATTCGGTACTCCCACGTAGTTTCAGGGTGCGGGACCTCCACACATGATCGAATAGAGTTGGTACTCCCCTACCAGGTATGATGCAAGTCCTCTATGATAGGAGTCGGTACTCCCCTGTCGTACAGGGTCATGGGTCCTCCACATATGAAATGACAAAGTCAGTACTCCCCTATCATACCATGGCACGAGTACTCTAGTCACTGATTAATACTCCCCTACTGGGTAGGGTGCGGGTCCTCGATTGGAGTTGGATATCCCTTGGTTGTCGGACACAATAGAAAGGTGTGGGTCCATCCACATTATGAAAATGATACCTAGATAAGAACTAGTGCTCCCTCGAAGGACTGAAGTGGGTTCAACTTATTATATGAGCAAAAAAGGTTTCATGAGATGGTTAGAAGGAGGGATCCCTATTTAATGTATAGTGGTGAGGGCGGGCCTATCCACATGGGTTTCCTTAGTCTTGCATTGGACACATGATGGTGATGACTTAAACTCTGATTCTAGGCACTGGAGTTGGACCTAGTAGAATGATCTCAATGGAGCACGTTCTCTCAGATGTACCATTTTTAATGGTAGAGTTGATCCCAATGCAGTGCACCTCTCGTATAAGTGACATCGAGGATGATTGATCTTGTGGAGTGTGACCCCCTGGTTCCATGTATTGCCTCTCAAACCCACAATGAAAATCCTGATAATGGCTATGAGGATGGAACCTTATGATTCCACATGTTCTAAATGAGTATATCTATATGTTCTCGATATATTTATGGGTATATACCTATTTAGATCAGACTGTGCTTTCAATGTGGTTTTTTCCTTGTGTTTTACCTTTGTGGTTTTAGGGTGCCCTACTGGGTATTGTTTTACTCACCCCTACATGGGATTTTCCCGCACATGTTGTGCCTTATGCAGATGATCGACGCTTTGACGAAGTCCAGTAAGGACCCGGACCAGGTGGTGCTTAGTGATATCAGACATATGAGGCCTACTCCTACGAATACATGTAGCTACTCATCACCTACAATTCAGGTAGGGTTGTCAGCTGACGATATTCAGGGACATAGATTTTGACTTGTTTTATGTCTTTCTTTTGATGGGCTTGTATACTTGCCTGGTTTTCCACCATTTCCTTTACTTTTTTTTTCACTCTGGTTGTGTTATACTTAGTGGTATGCATGCATAGATTCCTTGGATTTTTACTTTTCAGTTCCTTTGTCTCATAGTTGTTTGTGTGTACAGGTAGTTAGGAAATTTCCTACCATTTGTGGGATATGCCTACTCGGCGCTAGTCGCTAGCCCCAAGACTATCGGAGGTAGGATTTTGGCAGTCATAGTATAGGCCCCTGGGGGATGGTCGTTACATGGTGGAGGTTGGTCTCAGTACGGATTCTCCTCTGCATCATCTTCTATAGCTAGTAGTATGCCTCTGACTTTCTATCAGTGTGGCAAGGTCAGACACACAATACGTTCATGTACTATTCCTGAGAATATGTGAAACAACTATGGATGCATTGGCCATTTATAGCTCTTCTATCAGGCTATGAGAGTGCCTCATAATGGTCATGGTTTGTCAGCTCCAAAGGCTATAGTGGTGTAGTCAGTTTCATCAAAGAAAAACATGGACCTAGCCACATGCCTCATAAGGGAAGCACATTCACCCTATAGATGAGTGACACGGGGAAGTTGATGCAGGTCTGATAATACTTGAGTGTTACAATCCTTATTGAGTCTTGTATATAAATATCTTTACTTGATACTGGTGCCTCCCACTTTTTTATATCTACACAGTTTTTTTATTTTCTTAAATTTCCAACAGAGCAAATGTCCATTGTAATGGAGTTAGCGACACCTCTTGGAAAAAGGAGAGAGTAAGGGTTTCAGTGTCCTTCTTGTTCATTCGGGATAGCTGATATAGAGTTGGTTTGGTGTATTCTCATTCTTGCTATTGATCTATTGTACTTTATCATATATATGTATTGGCTAGTGTCTCAACGAGTTAAGGTTGATTTTTATCGTTGGTTCATCTCTTTTCTTGCTATCAATGGAAGATCCATTGAGTTTTAGAGGGAGTGGGACCCGATATCATGTCATGCAGGGCCTTGCTTCCCATAATACCGAAGTCTACTCTATATTGTATCATTTGAGCTTGAGGATATCTCTTCAGTTTTTTATCCTCCCATCGTCGTTTGATACATTTAGTAAGTTTTCCATATGTCTTCTCCAGTCGTCCTCTAGAAAGAGAGTTATAGTTTATGGTATAAATGGTGCTAGGTATTAAGCCAGTATCAATATATTCTTATCATATGGTACCACAAGAGCTAAAATAGCTTATTATTAAGCTAGAAGACCTATTAGAAAAAGTTTTCATTCAACCTAGTGTTCACCTTGGGTTGTCCCTATGCTCTTTTCCAAGAAAGAGTATGGTTAACTTTGGTTGTGTGTGGACTACCAAAAGTTGAACCATGTGAAAATTAAAAAAAATATCATTTTACTCATGTAAATTATTTGATTAATTAGTTAAATGGGGAAATTTCATTTTTAATGATCGATCATCAGTCAGGTTATCATCATCTCAGTGTAAAAGAGTTTGATATACCGAAGATGACTTTTAGTAGTAGATATAGCCATTATGAATATATTTTTATGCCTTTTGGTCGAAAAAATGATCCCGTAGTTTTTATGGATTTGATGATTTGAATATTCCATCAACATATCAACACTTTAGTTGTATTTATCATGAATGATATTCTGGTTTATTCAAAATCTAAGCATGAGCACAGGCACCATTTTAGTTAGGTTCTGGATATTCTAAGAAGTCACCATTAGTATGGAAGACTTTTGAAATTTTTTTTGGATTTTGTAAGTGAAGTTTCTAGGGCACAAAATTTACAAACTTATCTTATCAGTTGACCCACATAAGGTGAAGGTTCATTTTTCATGGATGAACCCACATAATGTCTATAAAATTCAGATCTTCCTTTGTTTTGTTTGAAAATACCGACATATTGTTAAGGATTTCTCTAAGTTGGCATCACCTCTGACTACTCTTACGTAGAAATTGGTTAAATTTACATTGGATGTGAAGTTTCAATCTTCTTTCGATGATCTGAAATGAATTCATACATCATATTCAATTCTGATCTTACCTGATGCTGGTAAGAGGTATGTGGTGTTTTGTGATACTTTTATGGATAGTTTGGGATTTGTGCTTATGTAAGATAACCATGTGGTAGCTTACGAAACTTGTCAGCTTCTAAAACATGAGAGGAACTACCTCACTCATGATCTATAATTGGATACAGTTATGCATGCAGTTAAATGTTGGTGGATCAATCTTTTTATAGAGAGGTTCCCAGTCTTTTCTCATCTCAAGTGTCTGAGCTAACATATTTTCATTGAAGTACTTGAAAATTAGGTAGATATGATGGGATGAATACATTCAGATATTTGAATTTGATATCTCCTACACCTACGGGAAGGGTATTGTTATTTCAAACGCTCTTATCAGTAAAGTACCATCACAATCTATTTTAGAATCGAAGGATGAGTGGATCCTTATGGGGATTTTCGTTCAGTTGCACATAGATTCTCTAGAGGATGCTTCATGTATGGTTATACATATAATTCAATTATCCCCATGTCTCCTAGAATAAATTTTGTAGATCCAGTAGAAGGATGATGAGTAAAGACAGATTTGAAAAATCCTTTACTGTGGGGAGATCATTTTTTGTTGGTCTCTCTCTTCAAAAGGTATGCTCTACTTCGGGAAGCCAGTTTTCATCCCAACATTTGTGAGTATTTTAGTGTTTTTTAATTTTCATAACTCACTATGGTCTATTCATACAGGTACTAATAATAGTTATTATACCATTATATTATGATTCTTATGGTCGGGTATGAAGAACGACATTGTAGATTATGTGTCCCACTGTTACACTTGCCGATGGATAAAGGAAAAATACTAGAGACCCTCTGGGTTTCTTCGTCCTCTTCTTATGCTAGTCTAGAAATTGGATGAGGAATCCATGGATTTTGTTGTTTCATTTCCTTGGACTCCATTAGGGAAAAATTATATCTGGATAATTATTGATCAGTTTACGATGTCTACACATTTCATTCTGATACAGGACACCACTAAGGTTAAGGATCTCAGTATGATGTATCTATTGGAGATTTTGACGATACAATGGATTCCATTTTCCAATATTTCAGATTGGGATCCTAGGATTACCTTGAGGTTATGGAGGATTCCCAAGAGGAAATGGGAACTCAATTCTTGTTGAGTATAACAAACCATCCACAAATAGATGGTCAGAAGGATAGTGTGATTCTAATCATAGAGTATATGCTTCATGCCCATGACTTATATTTTAGTGGATCATGTGATATCTATCAAGGACTGGTTGAGTTTTTTTACTATAATATTTATTATTCATTGATAAAAATGGATCCCATTGAGGAGTCATATAGTTACCCATGCAGATCACCTCTTTATTGGGTGGAGGTGGGAGAAGTATATTTAGTTAGACTATGTTGTCCCATGAGACATTAGTAAGGATTTAGGATGTAAATCGATTTCAGGTTACCACCCAGAGTTGAAAAAAATCGTATGAGAATTAGAGATGTCTTCCTATGGAGTTTTCCATTGATGATAGGGTTTTATTGAATATTTATCCTCTCTTGGGTCACCTTTAGATTGGAAAACAAGTAAAATTCGCTCTGAGAAATGATGGACTATTTGACATCAATGAGCATCTCGGACAGGTTTCTTATTAGTTAGCATTGTTAGTGTAGTTGATAGGTATGCATGATTTCTTCCACATATCACATCTCAGGATGTATCCTCCTAATCCACCTGACATTCTATGTTGGGAAGAAAATGATTTAGATTCATATGCTTATGTTTTGTGGAAAATAGTTTAGATCATTGACTCTAGAGTGAATGTATTGCTTGGGATGTCGATTCTGTTGGGTAGAGTGATTTTGAAATACAGATTGGATTCTCATGAGACTTGGGAACATGAGTCTTTGATGATGGAGTAATATTCTCATCATTTTCCAGGGATTACATCTTCCACATGACTTATCAAGGACAAAAATTATTCATTGTGGGGAGTTTGTAACATCTTGTTTTTTATCTATTAGATATGTCTATAACCTCATCATAAATTCCCCTTTTTCAATGGTTTATTTAAGGAAAAAAAGGAATTTGGAGGATACAAATAATTGGGAATTAAGATATTTTTTAGACTCTTAGCTTTAACCAATGTTTCTCACAAGCTGTAGGAGGATTTGATGATGTGTAACTAGGTTACACAACATGTAAAGGTAATTGGATGTAAGTTGTAAATGGATTGATGCTAGGATAGGATACATGATGTGAGGATACATTACACATCTTCAATGAGTGAAAGGTTGGTTTTTAATCGTGGGTGGCGTGTTTTTCAGTGTATGTCGGACATTGGTGGTTACAGGTCGTGTAATGGGCCACTTACAATTTTTAAAACATGTGTGTGGTAATATTTCTTCAGTTATTTATCATGTTCTCTCTCCCACTCTTGACCCAGTTAAATTCAGAGGAAATTTTGGGAGACACCATTCGTTCATGATCAATCTATCCAGTGTTTCATCTTCATTTTAGTCGTGGTGCATTTCTCCGGGTGTATGATCTTCCCAGCTCTACATTTCCATTTGATCATGGTGGAGCTCGTGGGTTTTGTTATCAAATCTATTGGTGTATATTGGTGTTTGTTTTTATATTCTTCTAAGATCCATTCTTTGTTCTCATTCTAGAGGTTGTTCCTCTATTGGTCAAGATGCGACAAGCATTATTCCTTTATATATGTTTTAAAACCCCGAGATTTTATGAAAAATAATCTTTTTAATTTTATTGATGTCTTGTGTTGTACGCTACAACAATGGAGTCTTACACAACATGATACCCTAACATGGCTACATTACATGCAATCGCGACCTTCCTTGATAGCGTGTGTTGTACGCAATACCGAGTTTCACTAAACAAGGATATGCTATTAAAATATTATTAAAACCAGCCGTTATGAATAGTAATAGACACTTTTTGAAATTTTTTAAATTTCATCCTTCAAAATGGACTTCATTTTTGGATTCGGAATATCAAAATTTTCCTTGGGTGAAATTTTGGTTTTTTTTTTGAAAACATTCAATTTTTGATGAATACTGAAAGCACTGGGTTACTATTTAAAAACCGACTTTTTATTTAAATAATTATTTATTTTATTTCAATTTATTTTTGGTCAAAATTTTCACATAATACCTATATAAGTTCAATGTAATTCATTGGAGTCATTTTATAATTATTTTAGATATATAAAAATTTTATTGAACTTTTGACCGTCTTTTACCCACCTCCTATGAGAATTTGCAAATTTACATAAAACATAATTTTACCACTTTTGTGAATGGAATTTCAAAAATCCGAGAGACACTATTGATTTCACTAAGTAAAATGTGGTTCAATGAGATGAAAATAATTTTTGGTGAATAGTAACTTTTTACTTTTATTTACAACGGTTAAAAGTAAATAGGGTAATTAAGAGTAAAAATGATATTATTATTACCCTATCACATGTCCTAATTCTATTGGATAAGTGTCATTCGACCAATAACAACCTTAGGAATAAAATATAACCATTTAGGCCCACATGGATTAGATTAGGACATTTATTATTAATTTATTTAAAGAAGGGTTAAAATAGTTAAAATCTATGTTTAATAGGTAAATAATTTTTAATATAGGGTTATACATAAGATAAATTCGACTATAAATATTAATTAGAAAGCTAAAACGATTTCCTACATAATTGTATTTTATTTGTAATTTTTATACTTTAATAGATTTAATATATATATGACACAATGATGATGTAGTAATTATATTATTAATAAAATATTGACATAATTGAGGTTAAAAATACCCAAATAAATGTTATTTGAGATTTTTTGTGAATTATAATAATTTTATATGTTAATATGACATGTTAGTATTTATTTAATTAACTTTTGGGAACTAATCTTTCTGTTATGATTTTCACAAAAATCAATTACCAAATAGTTTCAAAATTGACATAAAATAGTTTTCAAAACAAATATTATATTATTAATTTTTATTTTATTCCTAAAAATCTAAGGCTCAGAAACAGGACTTAGATAAGGTTATATATATTAATAATAAACAACTTGGGGTTCGTTTGGCTTGTTATAGTAAGTTTATTAACCTTGTAGTGTAAGAAAACAAGAAGACACGGTAAAAGAAATTTTATTTAACATAAAGTTAAATCTAAATGATAAGGTTAACATAGAAACCTAAAATTGCCTAAATTATATTTGATGAGAGGATTTAGACCCATACCCACCTTAGCTTCGAAATAACTCAATTTGGAGCTATTAAAAACCGAATATGACTTTATAATAAAATAATATTTTTAGTTATTCCAAAGGTTCCCCTCTCCTCCCTTATAAAAGGGCACCTCCTCCCTCTCTTCCTCACACCACTTTGAGCCTTAAAACTCGGCCAAACCTTGCCCAATTCTCTTATAAACTTCCCTAGAAACATCCTATAGGTCCTGGTCTTCTTCAAAGTCCAATTTTGGTGCCCTAAGAGGAGGTCTCAAAGAGGCGCTTCAAAGAAGAGGTAATGTCTGTTACCGATTCTTTCATCTTTATTTCTTCTTCCACTTATTCTTATTTAGTTGTTTCATTATGAAGTAATAAAATCAGTATCACTCATATAATGATATGTTATTATAGGTACGAAACAACCCTATTTCACCATATATCCATCCTACGGAAAATGAAATCACCACGAGTGCGTACGTAGGGAATACCGTCTCTATGACGTGGTGTAATCTATTTTACACTACCACCATACTTGGATGGGTATAATGGTGTAAATAATAACTATATATGATTGTTGTAAAGTTACATTGATTCTTAAATAGTATACATACACTCCAATACAATTCCACGATCGTGGGAATGATATCATCGCTCATGCGTACGTACGGACTACCGTCTCCACAACGAGATGAGATTCATTCTCCATGTTAACCATTCATGAATGATTATAAAGTATATATAATAAGTAATCATGAAATATATGACATAATAATGAAACTAGATTTATGTTTATATATATGTATGTCATCTACTTCATTTCATTCAATTCAATAATGAAACGAAAACAGCGTTCATGCATACGTACGGCCTACCGTCTCCATTAACGTTGTATTTCGTTTCATTTAATCGATTTATCATATATATATATGTATATACTGAAATATATATTATATGTAAATCATGTTTTACATTCTGGAATTAAGTAAATCAGGATATAATTAAAAATATCACGAACAACAAGTCCAAACACGTATGATAAATAAAACGATTTAACCCAAAACGCTGCATTAACATAGAACTTACAAAAGAACGCGTAATATAAAGTCATAAGTGAACCATATATGGTATCATAACAATGAATATGTTTCTGTAATAATTCAATGAAATTATTTAAATCATTATATAGGAGGTTCAGAAACGTACGAAGCATATCAGACCTAAGGTAAGGGATAATTTTGGAAATCACATTTTAAGCCGAGATTGCTTATTCGTAAGTATTTACTGGGTTTATATTTATCATCCAAGTCCAAGTTTTATAAAAATATTTTCATGTATGTTTAAATTCATTTTTACCCTTTTTTGAATTTTACCATGTGTTATGGAAGGAATGTTTCTTTTTTTACCATACACGGATCTTTTGAACTTTTCCGACAAAAGTACGAGGAGAATGTTATTATTAACTTATACGGCGTGAACAGATTTTTACGGTTTCATAACGCCTCCTTTTCATGAATATTCCTCTACAAGATTGCATGATTATTTTCAACAAAACCCTTTTCTTTTAAAATTGCATGACATTTTGTGAAAAGAAAATAATTTTGAATAAGAAAGAATATTTTCCTCAAAAATTCATTTCAAGTGTTTTTATCAAAACTATTTTCCATCTAAAATGACATTATTTAATATGTTTATGTTTCAAGTATAAGTTCTCCATTATTTACATGGTTTGATAATTCTTATGATGAAAATATATCCATTTTTTATATGTATTATGTTATGATGTCATGATGTTTAAGAATCTCATTCTATTACATGGGTTGTGCTATGATGTGTGATTTATGATTTTGTGGCACAAGAAATAATGATTTCACTATGAGATGGGTGGGACCTATATCTCCCTCCAATGCATTGGGTAAAGATTTATATCTCATGAGATAAACATGGTTGAAAGGGTAAGATAATCTGGTTCAGTGTTACAGGACTGAAATGGGGAGTGAACTCGATTCAGAAATGGACTTTGTCCACTAAGATGGTCTTGGCAGCAATGCCTTGGCTACTATGGAAATCATGACATGTGATGAATGGTTGCCACAATTTAATGTATTATTCCGATTATATTTTAACATGATTGATGTTCCATTATGGTATATTCCTTACATACTTCCATAATTTATGTCCTTGCTCAAGATTTTGATGTTTAAATTTTATGCTCAAGTTTTTGCTTTCAAATGTTTATGGATTGTTTTATGTTCACTATGTTTTCCCTTACTGAGCATTTGAGCTCACCCTTTTTATGTTCTCTTTTCCCCGTGATATAAGGAACGGTTGTAGGTAAAAAAAGGGAAGATCTTTATGGGAGATGTTGAGGATCTTTCACCAATATTATAAGTTTATGTTCCATGTTTCCAAAGTCACTAAACTATTATGGTCCTTTGGTGTCTGTTTTTGTTAGGTATTAAGTATTCCACAAAAGTAATGTAATGTCCATGTACATCAAGCTTTGGGTCTCTATAGTTGGTATTAGTGGGAAGGTTTAGTTAACCTTTGGAAACTAGGATGCGAAAACTTTAGTGAGATCCCTAGAGATATTTCTAAGGTATGTCTAGGGATGTCCCTAAGGATAAGTATATGTATAGGTTATAGTCCTATAACTACGGTAACAATCTTAGAATTTAACCAAAGATGTTAGATATTGACGGTACTCCCCCTTTATTATGTTGTTTTACCTAGCATTATTTTTTCCTCTCACGCTATTCTTTTTGGCTTTTAGATGATGGCTGGAACCCGAAGGAACCGTGTTGATCAAAGTAATGGACAATGCAATGATTTTCCTCATGAACAAACAAATGTTATGGGAGATGGAGTGCAAAATCATATTGTTATACTTACACAAGATATGAATCATTCTGGACCTCCAAATGAGTATATAAGGGAACAATATTCAATTGAGTCCTTCATGAGGCAACGTCCACCTTCTTTTAGTGGGTCTTCTGATCCACTTGTTGCAGAAAAATGGATCAGTACCACTGAATAGATAATTTTAGTTCTTCAATGTTCTGAACAAGATAAATTCATCTTATCAGTATATCATTTGGAAGGTGAAGCTGATCAATGGTGGAATATTATCAAGAATATGAGGCCAAGAGATGAAATTGAGTCCATGGAATGGGACGAGTTCAAGAACATATTTTTAAATAATTACATCCCTCGTATTCTTCAAACAAAGATGGAGAAGGAGTTTCTTGAACTAAAGCAAAAGGATGATGATTCTGTTGGTATATACGAAGCGAATTTTACAGGGCTTTCAAGGTATGCATCTGGCTTTATCATCAAACCTGAAAGTAAAGTTGATCGATTCTTCAGTGGCTCAAAACCGAATATTCGAAGGGCATTAGGTATAAGAGACTTCAGTATCTATGCAGAAATTGTGCATTGTGCTATCAAGGTAGAAATGAAAGTTGGTGTTACATATCCATCTCATGGTTTTGACAAGAAACAAAAGATGTAGTTTAAGGTGAAATCTCAGAATAATGGTGAAAAGAAGATGAATTTTTCCTTATGATCAATGTGCGGAAAGAAGCATGGTGGAGATTGTCTTAAAGGGACTAGAAAATGTTTTAAGTGTGGAAAATAAGGTTATCGAGAAGCTGAGTGTCAAAGTAATGGAAAAAGGGTTGCTAATGGTGTGAATAAAGAAAAGACTAGAGAGAATGCACCACCAACACTTTAATGCTTTAAGTGCAATGAAATGGGGAATTATGCTAATGAGTACCCTAATCTAAGGGTTAATGATAATCGACATGAGAAACCACATAAGGAAAAGGAAAAAGGGAAGTCACATGCGATCACTATTTGTGATGTTGAATATCAGAACGATGTGGTAGAATGATTAAGTGTTTCTGTAATGGGATTCCAAAATAATGTCGTATATAGTATCATGGAATATTGGAATATTTATGTATTGGTCTATTGTGGTTTTCAATAATTTTATGGTACCGGTAACCATGGAATGTGATTGAGATATTTTTGGAAAGAAGATAATATGCACATAATGAAGGGATAAGGAGAAAATAAAATGTTTGAAAGTATTCATGGGCTCATTACTGATATAAGGTAATAGTTATATCATGGTTTGAGTATATAGAATTTTGGGGTTTTGGTATGTGTAAAGAGTTAACTTTTGACAACACTCATGTTTTCACTAAGATTAAATAGGTATTCATGTTTCAAGAGAATACATGATTAAGGCCTTCGAATGTTTGGAATGTGACCAAAAAGGCATATCTTATGATATATGGGTATCAATGATGGTATTAACATGCTTGTTATATGAAATATCTGGTAATTTTTTTCACTATATTATGAGAGTGGACTGCAGTATTATGGATAAGCCTAAATATTGGAATGGATTATGTTGGAAATAAGTTAGTATTGTTTAAGGATAGATTTTTTTTCGATATTATTGTTGGTATTTTTTAGTAATGTAGTTTTAGAAAAAGGAAAACCTGCAGGATGGGCGAAAACCCATCACGTCGGACAAGGCTGTGGGAATCGAACCCACAACCGAAATGCGACTGGCCTTTATTTCCTACCACTGGCCTACAATAAGTCCTTGGTTAGTAGAAACAAGATTTATTTTATTAAGCGGTATGATATATGAAGTATAATTTCATTTATGGAACCATATACGATTAATCTAACCATAAGATGGACTTATAAATTTTGATAACCTTTTGTTTGAAACAAATGGTATGACCCATCATTCTATCACATGATCTGATAACACATCACGAATAACAAATTCAACTTCATTTCTTTAAGGGATGAACTTCAATTCACGGACAACAGTGAAATTGTACCAAAATCATGTAAGTATTTCTTTTAATTCATCAACTTTAGGGAAATGATCATGAAATCCAAAAATGTTGTCCTAGTTCCCTTATATCTGATGAATCATATGGTACCTTAGATCATCACAAATCTATGGATTTATGATTGTTGCCTTTTTCATAGCCATGTTCCCTACCACTCTCCATCAGAACATGATGGTTAAGTTTCTTTTCTATATCCATATTTTCACCTATGTTCTCCTATGTGGAAACCCAGTGATTAGTTAATTTGGGTAACCGTTATGTTTCATACTTTAGTTTTTAAAGATTGGTTTTGGTATTCCTTTTTTCGATGTGGGTTTCTATTAAAGAATATTTCGAGTAGTAAACCATTTATAACCCCGACGAATTTCGAGGGCGAAATTCATTTTAAGGGGGGGTAGAATGCAACACCCTGATATTTTATGAAAAATATTCATTTTAATTTTATTGATGTCTTGTGTTGTACGCTACAACAAAGGAGTCTTGCACAACATGCAAACCTAACTTGGCTGTATTACACGCAATCACGACCTTCCTCGATAGCGTGTGTTGTACGCAATACCGAGTTTCACTAGACAACGATATGCTATTAAAATATTATTAAAACTAGCAATTATGAATAGTAATATCCACTATTTTAAATTTTTATATTTAATCATTCAAAATGGACTTCATTTTTGGATTCTGAATATCGAAATTATCCTAGGGTGAAATTTTCGTATTTTTATGAAAACTTTCAATTTTTGATGAATAGTGAAAACACTAAGTTACTATTTAAAAACTGACTTTTTATTTAAATAATTATTTATTTTATTTAAATTTATTTTATGTCAAAATCGAAACATAATACCTATATAAGTTCAATGTAATTCATTGGAGTCATTTTATAATAATTTTAGATATATAAAAATTTTATTGAACTTTTGACCGTCTTTTACCCACCTCCTATGAGAATTTGCAAATTTACATAAAACATAATTTTACCGCTTTTGTGAGTGTAATTTCAAAAATCCGAGAGACACTGTTGACTTAAATAAGTAAAATGTCGTTCAATGAGATGAAAATAATTTTTGGTGAAATAGAAACTTTATTCTTTTATTTACCACAGTTAAAAGTAAATAGGGTAATTAAGAGTAAAAATGATATTATTATTACCCTATAACATGTTCTAATTATATTGGATAAGTGTAATTCGACCAAAAACAACCTTAGGAATAAAATATGACCATTTAGGCCCACATGGATTAGATTAGGACATTTATTATTAATTTATTTAAAGAAGGGTTAAAATAGTTAAAATCTACATTTAAAAAGTAAATCATATTTTATATAGGGTTATACATAAGATAAATTAGACTATAAATATTCATTAGAAATATAACAATAATTCCTACATAATGGTATTTTATTTTTAATTTTTAGACTTTATATAATTTAATTTATTTATGACTCAATGATGATGCTGTAATTATATTATTAATGAAATATTGATATAATTGATGTTATAAATACCCAAATGAATGTAATTTGAGACATTTTGTGAATTAAAATAATTTTAAATGTTATCATTACATGTTTTTATTTATTTAATTAACTTTTTTAGAACTAATATTTCTGTTATGATTTTTACAAAAATCAATTACCAAATAGTGTCAAAATTGACATAAAATAGTTTTTAAAACAAATATTACATTATTAATTGTTATTTTATTCCTAAAAATCTAATGTTAGTACAAATGACTTAGATAAGGTTATATATATTAATAATAAACAACTTTGGGTTCTTTTGGCTTGTTATAGTAAGTATATTACCCATAAAGTGTAAGAAAACAAGAAGACACGGTAAAAGGAACATTATTTAACTTAAAGTTAAATCTAAATGATAAGGTTAAAATATAAACCTAAACATGTCTAAATTATATTGTATGAGAGTATTTAGACCCATACCCACATTATCTTCGAAATAACTCAATTTGGAGCTATTAAAAACCAAATATGACTTTATAATAATGTAATAATTTTAGTTATTTCAAAGATTCCCCTCTCCTCCCTTATAAAAGGGTACCTCCTCCCTCTCTTCCTTACACCACATTGAGCCTTAAAGCTCGGCCAAAACCATCCAAATTCTATTATACACTTCCCTAGTAACATCCTAGTTGTCCTGGTATTTTTAAAAGACCAATTTTGGTTCCCTTAGAGGAGGTCTCAAAGAGGCGCTTCAAAGAAGAGGTAATGTTCGTTACCGATTCTTTCAACATTATTTCTTCTTCCACTTCTTCTTCTTTAGTTGTTTCATTATTAAGTAATAGAAAAAGTATCACTAATATACTGATATGTTATTATAAGTATTAAACAACCCTATTTCACCATCTATTCATCCTACAGAAAACGAAATCATCGTGCGTGCGTACGTACGAAATACCTTCTCCACGCCGTGGTGTAATCTATTTTCCACCACCACCTTACTTGGATGGGTATATTGGTGTAAATAATTACTATATATGATTATTGTAAATAGATATTGATTCTGAAATATTATACATACACCCCAATATAATTCCATGATCATGGGAATGATATCCTCGCTTGTGCGTACGTACGGACTACCGTCTCCACGACGCGATGAGATTCATTCTCCATGTTAACCATACATGAATGATTATAAATTATATATAATAAGTAATTATGAAATATATGACATAATAATTATAATGGATTTATGTGTATATATATTTATTTCATCTACTTAATTTCATTCAATTCAATAAGAAAACGAAAACAGCGTTCATGCGTACGTACGGCCTACCGTCTCCATGAACGGTGTGTTTCATTTCATTTAATCGATCTATCATATATATATGTATATACTGAAATATATATTATATGTAAATCATTTTTTACATTTAGGAATTAATTATATCAGGATATAAGTAATAATATCAAGAAAAACAAGTCCAAACACGTACAATAAATAAAACGATTTAACCCAAAACGCTGCTTTAACATGGAACTTACAAAAGTACAGGTAATATAAAGTCATAAGTGAGCCATATATGATATCATAACAATGAATATGATTATTTAATAAGTCAATGACATTATTTAAATCATTATACAGGAGGTTTGGAAACGTACGAAGCATTTCGGACCTAAGGTAAGGGATAATTTTGAAAATCTCATTTTTATCTGAGATTGCTTATTCGAAAGTATTTACTAGGGTTATATTTATCATCAATGTCCAAGTATTATAAAAATGTTTTCATGTATGTTTAAAGCCCTTTTTACCCTTTTATGTCTTTTACAGCATTTTATGGAAGGAATATTTCTTTTTTTACCATACAAGGAACTTTTTGACTTTTTCGAAAAAAGTAGGAGGAGAATGTTATTTTTAACTTATACGGCGTGAAAGGATTTTTACAGTTTCATAACGCCTCATTTTCATGAAGCTTCCTCTACAAGATTGCATAATGTTTTTCAACAAAACCCTTTTCTTTAATAATTGCATGAAATTTTGTGAAAAGAAAATGATTTTGAAGAAGAGAGGATATTTTTCTCAAGAATTCATTTCAAGTGTTTTTATCAAAACTATTTTCCATCTAAAATGACATTATTTAATATGTTTATGTTTCAAGTATAATGTCTCCCTTATTTACATGGTTTGATTCTTCTTATGATCAAAAGATATCCATTTTTTATATGGATTATGTTATGATGGCATGATGTTTAAGAAACTCATTCTATTACATGGGTTATGCTATGATGTATGATTTATGATGATGTGGAACACGAAAGAATGACTTAATTATGAGATGGTTGGGACCTATATCTTCCTCAAATTCATTGGGTAAAGATTTATATCTCATGAGATATACATGGCTGGAATGGTTAGTTAATCTGGTTCAGTGTTACAAGACTGAAACGGGGAGTGAACTCGATTTAGAAAGGGACTTTGTCCACTAAGATGGTCTTGGCAGCAATGCCTTGGCTACTATGGAAATCATGACATGTGCTGAATGGTTTCCACAATTACTTGTTTTATTCCCATTATATTTTATCATGATTGATGTTCCATTATGATATATGCCTTATGTACTTCCACGATTTATGTCTTTGCTCAAGATTTTGATGTTTGAATTTTATGCTCAAGTTTTTTCTTTCAAATGATTATGGATTGTTTTATGTTCACTATGTTTTCCCTTACTGAGCATTTGAGCTCACCCTTTTTTTATTTTCTTTTCCCCAGGATATTAGGAAAGGTTGTAGGTAAAAAAAGGGAAGATCTTTATGGGAGATGTTGAGGATCTTTCACCAAGATTAGAAGTTTATGTTCCATGTTTCCAAAGGCACTAAATTATTACGGTCCTTTAGTGTCAGTTTTTTTATGTATTAAGTATTCCGCAAAAGTAATGTAATGTCCATGTACGTCAAACTTTGGGTCTCTACATATGTGGGTTTCCACACTTCCACTGACCCCTTGTTTTCTAAATGATATCAACATTATGATGTGGATTGCAATCTAGGGACTTCATTATCAGCATTGGGTTTTCTTTGTTGGTTGATCCCTCTGCTTGCATGTGCAACCCATGTTTTGAGGTGGTGGTTCTATCTCTAGTCAATGTGGATGAAACATGTTGTTCTTTCATTACAAACTGATTTACATATCAAATTATCTAGATTTTTTTGTGTGTTGAAAAGAGATTTTAAAGAGGTTTTGGAAAAATTAAAAGAAAAGTGGTATTTTTAAATCATTGAAATGGATTTTTATATGGTTTCGAAATGGTTTTTCAAAGCATTGGAATGAATTTTGAAATTGAGCACATGGGTTACATTGGGTACTTAGGTGGAACGTTTTGTATGAAGCCATAATCCATTTGGTTTTGATTATTATGAGGTTTTCTAAAGGGTATTTCCACTATTTCCTAGTCCCATTTTTCATCAAGAATAAAATTGACATTGTTTTGGGGGGTTTACTCTTATGGAATTCCTCTGATTTCTAGGTCGGTGTCCTAGGAACTGGATTGTGCACATTATTGATTGTGGTATGAGAAGTATTTTATTATGAACTACAGTGATCCTTGATACTGATATATGTTTTTTTAAATTTAATATATTTTTTGTTTTTCCATAATATGCATGTGATATGGAAAATATACTTTGAAACTAATATACATGATTTTTCTATAGAACTGTGAAAAAAGGGAAATGATTAAAATGTTTTCTATAAAAATGATTTACTACTTATAATTCCATGTTTTTTTAAATCAGCATACTTGAATTGTTGTACATAGACTTGTTCTGGGGCACCTGTATGGGATCCTATTGATCCTGTTAGCTCACACCCTACACACCTCTTTGATGGTTTCTAGACCTTTGTATGTCTTCCTTCGAAAGGGAAGGAAAGGTGCCATAGTGAGGTGGTATGGTTCTCTGTCATCTAGGTTGGGTATATTGTGGTGTGATGGTGGGTGTTCCTCCACTTCATATCATGGAGTAGCTAATTGGTTTTGGTATATTGAATTTGTAATTTTCTTTTGTAGTTTTAGCTACTTTTTTTTGTTTAGTTTTTCGATTGTCATCATATAGTTATGTCATATATTATTAGAAATATGTTTCCTATTCCCTTTCTGGATATATATTTATATATATATATTCTATGTGTTTTTATAAGTTGGGAGAAATAATTCCCTCTATATTATTTTTTGATGCATGGGTTCTTGTCTCTATCCCATGGTGATCGAGAATTCCCCTCCAGTATGTGGCGGATTGGGTCTAGTGCCCATTCTGAGCATAAATCAGGTTGGTTCATTACATGATTGCTAAAAATTAATGATTTTTATTGTATTGATAGTTTACCTTGATATATGAAATGGTTTCATTAATTATAATGGATCCACACTTTTATGAAATGGACTTATGGTTCATTATTGATTTATGATTATTCCTTACTCTTATTGTTAAAATCATTTGAAATGATAATTATTTATTCCAAAACCCACGTTTCTGACCATTGTGATATTGGTCATGAAATATATATGTTACAGACAATATATCATTCACTTGTTCATATAGTATTCTTTCACTTGATCATCAATTGATATCTACCATGTTTTCCATTACTGAGTATCTGAGATCACCAATTATTATGGTTCATTACACTAAATTATGAATATATATTTTAGGTAGGTTTTTACTATGAAGAGTAATAATTGGTAATATCTTTCGGGGGTATGTTAAATATCTTCCATGAAATAGGATGATTTTGTTTCTAGTCTCCATAGACATAAAACCTTTACAGTCATGGGTCTTAAATTTTCAAAATGTATTGAATAATAATTTTAAAAGATTTATTATTTATTGATGAAAATTTGGGTATCAGTATTTGACATCAATGTTAGATTTATTTACCCTTTTGTAATTATGATTAAAAACATTATTGAGAACCCTATGTACAAGTCAAAGTATAGTAAAATGTACTAGAATTTTCATAAAGTATAGATTGTGTGGTTTCAAATAATTTACAGCAGTATAGGGATAATAAATGTTGATGTGGATCTGAATAAATTATTCCTAGGTGTAATAACACTAAAATTTGTGCATTACTCATTGACTCAATCATCACTTCATTCCCAACAATGGGTTATATTTTACACCTAGTTTGACACCTAGAGGGTTTTGTTTTGGAAATTCGTAAAAAAAATTAGGATCTATCATGAAGTATTTTAATTTGTAATGACCATGAATTACATAGGATAAAGCTAAGGGTTCATAAACTGAAAATAATGTGTCAGGATTTAAACATCTATGGATTATTTTTTATGATTTATCTATCTAATCAACGATTCTTGATTTTCATGCTACCCATTTTGTTTTTTGTAAGGGATTGAAAATATAACGGTGATGTTGAAGTGGTAATAAATATTATCAAATATTGATGTACGCTATATGAGATTTTTCATTGAGTTATATTGTATCATGTAAATTATCTTGGAATATGAATTCATATCCTCAAGGATTATAAATTGATTTATATGTGAAATCCCCTAGTGGTATGATTACCGCATTATATGTGTATAGATCATATATTATTTAATTTAATTGGAAAGTGAATCCTATAAATCATATTATTCTCCCTATGGTTGAGTTTGATGTTATATTAGGCATACATTGACCTTACCAACATAATTCACATATAAATTTACGAGGAAGGGAACTTACATTGATATTATGAACCAAAAAAAATATCTATTAGTGTTATGATTAAAATGATAATCCTAGGTAATCAATTCTACTATAAGGGTCTCAAATATAATTCAAAAGTGGAATTTATCTTAGAATGTTAGGGATAAAATGAATGTTGAAGATATTCTTATTATGTTGGAGTTTTCTAATGTATTTTCAAAAGTGATTCCTAATATTAGAACAAATAATAATGTTCGACTTTTATATAAAATTCATACCTTATACAACACATATATCAAATAATCCATATAGAATATACCTAATCGACTAGAGGGTATTGAAGAAGAAACCCTTGTAGAATCTTGATGAGGGTTTTATTCATCATTGTGTGTATTCTTTTTCACCAACTATTAATTTTTAGATAAAACATGCAATAATGCATCTTCACATTTATTTTAGAGCGCAAACAAATATCACTATCAGGAATAAGAAACCCTAACCCCACATTGATGACATGTTCGATCAATTATCTAGTGGTCAATAACATTCCATGATTGACCATCATTCTAGACCTCATTAATTAAGGTTAAATAAGAATATAATCCCAACACGACATTCCGTACAAGGTTTGGGCATAATGAATATATAGTGAATCAATTTGGAATTAATAATTCCTACTATATATTCAAGGATTTTATGGAATATGGTCTTTATATATTACATTGAATGGGGTATGGTTGAACTTATAGATGATATTCTAATATAAATAATGATAACTTTATACTATAAACATCACATAGGGATTATACTGAAGACAATAAGGAAGGAGAAACATTATTTGAACTTTTCAGAGTGAGATTTTGGGATATAAATTGTTTCATTTTTCACTCATATAATCTCAAGCATGGGAATATTGGTGGATCCATCAAAGAATGAATTTATTGAATATTGGCCTAGACGAAACCAATTGACTAGGATATATATTTTTCTTGGTTTGAATTGATATTATCAGTGTTTTTTTCTGAATATTTCATGGCTATCTAATCCAGTCACCAATTTAACATGGAAGGGATCTATGTTTCTTTTGATGGATTAATGTAAATAAAATTTTGTGGAACCAAAAAGAATATTAGTGATTACACTTGTACATACCTTAACCTATATTGGGGAAGTGTTATTGATCTTCAGTGATGCATCGAAGAAAATACTATGATTCATTATCATCTATAATGATATGATAATAGATTATACGTCACTCTAATTGAATATTCATAAAAAATATTATTCAACACATGATGTGCAGTTAGATAATATAACTTTTTAATTAAAGAGGTGGAGTCATTATATATAAGGAGAATGGTGTGATATATACACTGATGATGAAATTTTAATGTATATATTCTCACAAAATGATTTCTATATGAGACAAATAATATGATATGAGATTATTAAAGATTAAAATATCTCAATACCTTACCAGCATATGAAGTAGATGAAGGTTTTAGATGCTCTATGTCATAAGGATCATGTCAGATTATCTATTATGAGGGAAAAAACATTCAATATTTTTGTATTCATAAAGGGTTTCATGAGAAATATTTAAGCGAACATATCATGTCATTATCAAATTGGAGTTCATCCATATATTAATGTGAGGATAGAATATGCATAGAATGATGATGTTGAACTATAAAAGAATGTGATAAATGTTATTTGGTTTAACCATGACTATGATGGAATTATAAGGTATCAGAACCGTGTATGTGTTATTTCAATACCAGATTTAAAGAAGGAGTTTTTGGATGAGGGTCATATATCTAAATTATCTATTTATACTAAATGTACAAAGATTCATAGAGATTTGAATTATTATTTATAGTGTGAAAACATAGAGGTATATATTGTAGAGTATATATCTTGGTTCTTCATATATCATTTTTTAAATGTGGTGAGAGATAATTATAATGGAAAGCTAAAAAATTACCCACACCATAATGGAAATTATAAAACAAAACTATGTATTTTTTCATAAAACTCCACAAAAAAATATAATGATCCCAATTCAATATGGGTTTTAGATGATCTTCCAATGAAGAAAACACACTTAATTTATTTCAAAGTTGTTTTATCCTTTAAAATCTTGAATGAATATATATAATGGAGTTGGAAGATTACATGGTACACTAAACTCTATTTAAACTAATCTGGATATGAGGTTTACATCAATGTTCTTGTCAATTCACCATCAATTTAGAGAAACAACAATGAGTTTCAATTTTGTGTATCATCCATTGATAGATTATTAGTTTGAGAGAAGAATCCAAGATCCTAGATGATATGATGAGGTCTTATTCCTTTAATCTCAATGGTGGTTGGGTTAAACACCTTCCTCGAGTCAATTTTTCTTACAATAGTAGATTTAAATCGATAATACAATTGGATTCTAATAGATCCCTATATGAAAAGAAGTGTATAACTCCAACATGATGAAATAATGTTGGTGATTGAATTATTTAGAGACCTTGACCTATATGATGATATGGAATATAAGGATTTATCCATTCATAATCCCATCAAGGTAGCTTAGAGTCGATTGGAATGTTATGATGTCAAACATTGGTGGAATCTTGAGTTCGATGTTGGTGACATGATTAATATATGAATTTATCAATGGATAAATTTTATGAAATTTTAGAAGAAGGGAAATCTAATCCCAATATATATTGTCTCTTTTGATATTCCGGATCAAGTAGAGGATATAGCTTATCACATGGAGATTCCACTTAACCTCTCTAAAGTTGATAGTGTGTTCCACGTACCTCCCCTAATCAAATTAAAACCTAATCCATCACATGTACTGAACGTATATTTCATAACACCAGAACATGATCTATCCTATGAAACACTACTGTTATAGATTATTGATCATATATAAAAAGTGTTATGAAACAATACTACTCACCATCTCAATGTTTTGTGGTGTAATTATAAATTTGAGGATATTATGTGGGAAACTAAGAATACAATGAGGTAGAAGTATCCACTATTGTTTATAGTATATTTTTAAGTGTGAAATTTCTTTTATGTGGATAAATTTAAGACCATAATATTTTATTGTACATTTTTTCATATAAAGTTATTCTCCTTGATAGCTTTTGATTCATCCAAAACTTGGTTTAAATGTACTATGATATACATAATATTTTTCAAATCTGACCTTTTAAACCTATCAATTAAAATTACTAGTATGAGTAGGAATATAAATATTAGAAAATTATGTTTAATGGTATTAGATAATGAAAATATAAAAACTATTAATGTCCTTATATGGTTCAAAAGTCAAGTATTTTGCAAAGAATATTGTTGATTTTCGAGAGAAAATAATGTATTTAACATATTCTACAATTATAAAATAAATTTTAAGAAAATAACTTCATTTTTAAATAATAATGTCAAATTTTTATTAGGTTGGATTTTTTGAGTCTTTTTGGAAAATATTAAATTCCCAAATATATATGGAAAATTAAAGATTTTTAATGAAAATAGACTTTACGTTATAGTATTTAATAAGTTAAATTATGTTTTAAAATATTTATAACATTAAAAAAAATTCAATTTCATTATAATTAATCCAATTTAGGTCACTGGAATCAATTTTATCTTCAATTTATATTTTACAACGTCTTGTACTTATTAACTATTTTACTTTGGATAACTACTTCCAGTAACATATGTGGTTTTTATATTTAATTATATTCTTCAAATTATTTAAATTTATGTTGATAAAAATAATTACAAATTTTAATCATACTATTTAATTTTATAATATATTTTTAACTTAATTTCTATAGATAATTAATATTAAAAACCACAAAAATCTATTAACATGGAAAAATAAATAAAAGATTTACCTGGGGGTTAAGCTAAACATATAAGTGTTAAAAAGGTATAAAATAATTAATAATTTCTATTTTATAGACATATTTATAATTTATATAATATAATGATCATAAATATACAATTTTGGGCCTTTTTTCTATGAAATTCAAAAGATATTATTTAGGATATTTGAAAAATTACAAGTGTTCCACCCACCCCAATTTTAAGGGGAACTGCCTGTCTACTATTATTATACATCATGTTCCCTTTGATTCTATATATACCAACCCTATCCCTTAAATTAATACCTTCCAAAAACTTAGAGGCCTTTTTTATTTGAAATTCATTCTATGAATGTTGTTGGGGAAAAATTACTATGGTTATCTGAATAAGAGGTGTCATTCTTCAATAAGAATTTTAGAATTATTTCATCACATACCACCTCATATATCTTTAAACTATACTAAAATAACAGAAAAATTATCTCCCATGTACTGAGATATTATTATGATAATGGAAAAAACATATCAATATACTCTTCCATTAAATGGGAAGTGAATCCTTTGATTGTGTTTATAAAGGACTACCTCCTCACGAACTAAAATTTGTTCTCAACCACCATATCACACTAACATATATAATTATGGATTTAACATATTTATATTATATTTAAATAAATATTATACTTATTTAATTATAGTATATCATATACCTTCTTACCTTCTAATGTGTTGGAAAATGACAACGTCGCTATTGTATAAGTGGGTACATCCACCTCCACAAAGGGATGTGATAATTTTTTCATTTTATTTTGCAAATGACTGGACAAAAGACTGATTAAATGAATTTAAATGATATAAATGATATAATAATGATTATATACTATAAAATTATTATTTACCTCTCATTCATTACATCCATAAAAAATGGAAACAATGTTCTTGTGTACGTAAGGCCTACCATCTCCATGAATGATGTCATTTATTTTTATATTTTGGTTTTTCATGGATGGGTATAAATTGTTTTATAAGGAATATATATTCTATTTATATATTTTTTAACATTGTGTAGATAATGGACCCATGTTTGATATAAAACTACTGAAACTACGAAACAAAAACATACATGAAAAAATTAGAAGTAATTACCCGAAACGTGATTTTAACATGTAATTGTTAATAAATGGGTGAGAAAAGGATATATGTAAATCATATGTGGTGTGAAATATATTATAATGGATTTTAAATATATTTATAATAATTATATATTTATTATATAGGATTCTTGAACATGTACTTATGATGTTAGACTTGAGGTAAGGGATATTCTTCTCACTCTAACTTTTGAGAGTTACATTTCATGTTCCCCACATCATTCCTTTATGTGGTGTATATAATAAAGATGATTTTATATCATGATTCTTATAATGGAAACTTTTTGTATTTAAAAATACATATTTGTTTTTTTCTTCCATGGGTATTATGATTCAAATGTTTCCAAAGTGGTATGGGATTTATGATTCAATCTAACATTAATCGTGATGATTAATGCTTAAATTTTAATTGAATGAAATTATTTGATCCAATCTAGATAAAAAAAATTGTGTTAATTATACTGTGGTAATTTATATTTTTTTATTATATCGATTTTTCTCTCTTTAAGAACATAGGAGTATGTAATAAATATTTGTTGGAAAATCTATATTATTTCTCTCTTCGGTCGAAAAACCTTTAACTTCTATATCAATTATTTCCTTAAAATATAATAAATAATATTTCTATCATTATTATATGTTTTTTAAATTCATTTTTACCCATGATTTTCTTTTTAATGAATTTTTCCTTTATAATCTTATTTTCATTTTCCAAATGTGGTTCTTTTTTGAAATTTTACCAATGTATTAAAATAATGTCTTATTTTAACATGTACGGTATAAATGGAATATCCTACCTTCGTGAAAAATAATTTTTTTAAATCTTCCATCATAATTTTCCAATGTAAATTTCAATGAAAATGATTTTCACATTGTTTTTTGGCATTTTAATTTTTAAAAATTAAATTTTGAATGAGAATGGTTATTTTTGTCAAGAATGTTTTTAAGGGTATTTTTTAGTTATTTCTATTTATTAATGACAATATTCATTATGATATCATATTTTTACTATGGATATAAGAAGGTTTATCAATCCTTATTCTTTTTATATGTTTTATTATTATTTACGATAATATTTTGATAAAACACATTTTTTTCCATGGATTATGCTATGAGGGATTGCTGAAATGTTTATAAAATCTGTTTTAATTGAATGGGTTATGATATGAGGATATGATAAATGTATATAGATCTTACGAAATAATTTTGCTTAGTTTTCATTATGATACAGATTGTATCATTATTATAAATTCCTCTAATTCAATGTATGAATTAATATATCTGATGAGATATATATGGGAAGCAAGTCAATGTGCTTGATCCATTATGAGAAACAAGTTGATGTGTTTGATATACTATGGGGAAAAAATTATGTGCTTGATCCACCATGGGAAACATAAATTATGTTTGATCTATTATGATGTGATGGTCTTTGTCGTTAAAAATTACTTATGAAATGGTTTGTATAATTAATATGGAGCCACAAATTTAGGAAATGGACCTATAGTTCATGATTTATTTATTATCATTCCTCACTCATATGATTCATTTATATCTAAATTATAATGCTTTATGACATTAACCATGCCTATTATCTTGAAATATTTGAAATAAAGTTTATAGGTTATGTTCATGATCTCATACGGTTATTCTTAACTTATTTATCCATATGATTGTCAATTGATATCTCACATTTTTACCCACATATTGTATTTGTACTCACCCATTCTCATTTCTCCATCCCCCATGTTATGGAGAAAGGGTTTAGGTAGGGAATTTATATAAGTGTTGCTAAGATCTAAGATATTTGTACGAGATATTGAATGTCCTTCATGAAATTGGAAGATTACTTATCAAGTCTATAACTACACTATGTATTTTTGTTCATCGAGTGAATATTTGTGAAATGATTTTAGTGTTCATTTTAAATTAAATAATATTTATATCTGAAAACCCTTTTCCCCTATAATAATGATCTGTGATTTTTCCTTGTTGTGATGATTTTATTTTTTTTATTCAATATATCATTATTTTTTTATGCACATTAAACGTATGTATTTCATCCTTTTTGAGTAATATTCCATGTTGTAAAGTACATAGTACTATGTTTTTTTATAATTTACCATGTATTAATGAATAATGTGACCTTATATTTGATTACTAATTGTAGAAAAAAATTTAAAATCATTATTATATCCATTTAAAAGAACAAAAACATGTTTTTTAAAATTATATAAAATAATAAGAATAAGTATAATATCAATCAGTATATGTATAAACATAATAAAAAAACAACAATAATGGATCGTAAAAAAAAGGGATATACATATACCCCATTAATAAATTGTGTAATCATTTTTTTAATTATCATATACCAATGGAAATATGATATTTTTTTCCCTTACCCAATATAATTATTACACAATATTGGGGAAACACATCCATCACCTAAATTGCTTTAAATTTATATAAAGGAAGGATGATAAGATTTGAAAAAGGGGAAATCCTATAGGCTTTAACATATAATACATTAATTATACAATGATGAAATTTATTTGCAAATCCATTTTTCATGTTGGTGATTTATTGATCTAGAATAAATTATTAGATACATAGGAGTTGCTAGAATAAAATTCCAATAAGACATATAAAATTTGTAATTAGATGGAACGTATTCCTTAAATATCAAAATCCTATTTTGTATTTGTTTCTTCATTGGTATTACATTGTCAACATGGTCATGGAGGTTGGTGATGGTCATCCTATTGGTTTTTCCTTAGTTTAGGGAATTGACATAGATAATCCCAAGGTTTCACACGCATAAGGCTTTGAAATATTAATGAAAATTTTGGTTAAACAATGTTTCATTCAATTTTTTATAACAAACTATTCATTATATTAGGACAGTTTAATTCCTGATATCCCCAACTTCTAGAAGTAAAGAATATTTCAATCCCCGTGAGGTAATTATGATTGTTCATATTCCCATATTTTATAAATAAAATAAATTCAAAATTCGTCCCATTATCATCCTCATAGTGTGATATTTTATATGAATCCAATGTTATATTATTTAGTTTCTTTTTGACTTTTACGTTGTCTACAATGCTGATCATATTTCATCATAGATGGATTGTAATAATAATAAATTTTATAATTCCATCTCTAATTCATTCTCTCAATATTTATGGGTTTAGTGAATATGTCAGCATGATGACGCTTAGTCCCGATAAACTCAAGAGTTATATAACATTTTTGATAATTATCTCTCAAAAATTTATGTCTTACATCAATATGATTTGTTCTAGAATGAGAAATTGGATTCTTAGAAATGTTAATATCACTTGTGTTGTCACAGTTTATGGGGATATGTCTGAACTGAAATCCATAGTCTAATAAGATGTGTTGCATCCACAAAACTTGTGCACAAAAACAACCAGCAATAATGTATTATGCTTCAGTAGTTTATAATACAACTCAATTTTTCTTTTTACTATACCATGATATTAGATAATTCCCCAAAAAGTGACATGTCCCTGAGGTACTCTTTATATTTAACTTACATCCACCAAAGTCAGCATCAAAATGACTAGCTAAATCAAAAGGCTTTCCTTTAGGATAAAACAATCTAAAATTAGTTGTATACTTGAGGTATTTGAAAATACTTTTAACCGCATTTCAATGTTAATCTTTTGGGTTTCCTTGAAATATTTCACAAATACACACACTAAACATAATATTTGTCCAACTATCAGTTATGTACAGATAACTCCAAATCATTCCTCTATAAGCAGTTAGATCAACTGATTTTCCCTTTTCATCAAGATCTAACTTACAGGTAGAACACAGAGGGATTTTACTACTCTTAATGTTATCAAAACAATATCTTTTAAACATATATTTAGTGTACATACATTTATTTATAATAATTGCTTCTTTATTTTGACATATTATAAATCCAAGAAAATATTTAAGTTCGCCCATTAAACTCATATCAAACATTCTTTGCATTATTTTTTAAAAATCATTACATAAATAATTTTTAGAAGACCGAAAGATAATATTATTTATGTATATTTGTGCTATCAAAACTTCTTTTGAAATTCTTTTTATAAACAACGTAGGATTTTCAAGTTCTTTTGTAAAGCCTTTTGAAATAAATAAAATTATTCAACCTTTCATACCAAGATCTTGGAGATTGTTTCAAACCGTATAAAGCTTTAAATAATTTGAAAACTTGATTTCGAAAATATGTATTAGTAAAACCTCAGGGTTGATCAAAAAAACATCCTCAATTAAATAACCAATTATGAATGCACATTTGAAATCCTTTTGGTAATGTTTGAAATCCAAGTGTGCTGTATTGGGAAATAAAATCTTAATTGGTTCAAGTCTAGCTACCGGTGAAAAGTTCTCTTCATAATCAATTCCAACTTCTTGATTATATCATTTTTCAACCAATCTAGATTTTTTTCTAAATATATTTCCATCCTCATCTACTTTATTTATAAACACCAATTTGGTTCCTATAGTAAAAGTATCCTTTGGTATATCTACAAGTTTCCAAACCTTATTTCTTTCAAACAGATTTAGTTCTTCTTGCATGGCCATTACCCAAAATTCATCAATGATATTTTTAGGTACAATTTGTGACAAGAAAGCTTGATGTTCAACCTGGATTCTCAAAGAATCTCTTGTTTTTGTTCCTGTATCTAAATCTCCAACAACAGTATCTAGGGGATGATTTTTAAGCGTCTTTGTTGGTCTAGAAAAGGTAGAACATGATATTTCAGGTTGGTCAAGTTGATTTGTTTCATTACGGTTAGGATCTAGAGAATTTTTTCAGAACTAGACGTTTTTACATATTTTTTCACATGATGATTTGAGGCATTATCATTAATGTATTGATTGGACATATCCTCTTTAATATTTTCTAGTGAAGTCTTGGGCTCATGTGGATATGTTTCATCAAACTTGACATGTATAGATTCCTCCACAAACATTGTTTTCTTATTAAGATTTTCTTGATGTAAAATATTCAATATATATTCATTCATCACTTTTGGTGGAAAATTTATCTGAATTGTATTTAGTGTTGAGAATATAAACTTTACATCCAAACACTTTAAAATAACGGACTATGGGTTTCCAATTATACCATAAATCATAAGGATTTTTCTTAAATATGTGTCTAATTAAGATTATGCTTATTATGTAACAAGATATATTAATAGTTTCATCCTATAATTAAATGGGTAGGATATATTCATTAAGCATAATTTATGAAATTTCCTATAAATTTCTTATTTCTTCTTGCTACCTTGCCATTCTGTTGAGGTGTCCTAGGAGTAGATAAATTAAAATTGTAGCCATTTTGTGAACAAAAAACATCAAAATATTGATTCTAAAACTCACGTCTATGATCAATTATTAATGATTTAATCTTAAGTCCACAATGATTTTCTACAATCCTAGCACACTTGGAAAAGTGAGAACAATATTCTATCTTGTGAGCTAAGAAAAATTTCCAGGTGTACCTTGCGAAATCATCTACAAGAATATAGACATAGTTCTTCCCATTGAGATTAAAAACTCTAGATGTTCCAAACAAATCCATGTGAACCAACTCCATATGTTGAGAAGTAGTTACTTCTTTCTTTGGATTGAAATAGATTTTATGTTGCTTTCCTTTTTGACAAGGGTTACACAACTTATTGTATGGAAACTGTAATTTGTGTAGGCATTTAACTAATCCTTTTCTAGTTAACTTCTTAATAGATTGTATGATTCAATTTAATAGTCTTATTATTCTAGATCCAATACTCTTTGTGAATGGAATTTAGATAAGAAAAATTCTATAAGGCTAGTGTTTCTAGATTTATAGCATATACATTATCATTTCTATAAGCAGTAAGTACTATGTTATTCTTGGTATCAAAAACATGGTTTGAAAAATATTTGAACATAACATTAAATCTATCATCAAAAAATTTAGATATACTGAGCAGGTTATACTTTAATCCATCAATATACATTACATTAGAAATTGAAATATATTTATGGTTTCCAATCTGGCCTAGGCCAATGATTTTTTCTTTTCCATTGTCACCAAATGTGAAATATCCACCATCAATCTTGATGATACTTTTAATGATTTAATAATCCACTTTCATATGTCTTGAACAACCACTTTCCATGTACCAAAGTTTTCTACAGCAGCTCTTTAGGCAGTTTACCTAACAAACAGTTTATCTAAGAAACGAATTTGGTAAACATATTTGTTTGGGTCCACATATATTAGTGATAAAAATCTTGTGAACACATAATTCTCTTATATACTTCTTATATGAAGAATATAAAGTGTTTGAAAAATAAACTATGCTTGGTCCGGGAGAATTGGATGCTGTAAAAGAATTATTGGAACTAGAGCTTACTGTAAAATTCTTGATTTTGAAAGAGGTAGCAGATTTTCCAATTTTGATTACAAAAAGTGGTTCAGATAGATTCCATTGACCTGGTTGATATCCTATCCCAGATGTATAATTTGTAGTTATTTGTTTACCAAGAATTTGTTTAAGGGTATTTTTCCCATTTTTTAACTTCTCGAAGTCTTTCTTCAATTGCTCAGTAGACTTTTTTAACTCATTGTTCTTCTTGAGAAGTTGAGCATTTTTATCTTTTTTAGTTGTCAGTTCAGATTTAATAGTCATAATAAAATCATGCTATTTTATCAAATATTTATACATATCATTCGACTCATTACATGTTTCTTCTATCAAGTTGTAATATTCAAATAATTTATCATTTTTTATATTCTCAGATTCACTTTCAGAATAATAAAAATTATGTACCAGAGAGTCTAAGGTTACATAAGTTGTGTTTGTCATAAAACAAATGTTAGCCGTATCATCATTCTAATATTGAGGAGAAACAGATTCACTAGAGCTGTCCTCATAGGCACTCCAGGTGGCCTCCATTACTTTCTTATACTTTATGTCCTTATTTCATAATTTTTTTGTATTTCATCATTGGATAGTCATCTTTGAAATGTCTTTTACTTTTACATCAGTAATAAATTATCTCTTCCCGTATATCATTTCTCTTCAAATCCTTTTTCAAATTTCCCTTGTTATCATACATTCCTTTGTAATTGGGCTTTCTGAATAGCTTTTTTCCCTTATAAAATTTCTTGAATCTTCTGGATAGTTGGTCCATTTCTTCATCATTGTCTGAAGCTGATTCATCACTACTAGAGCATTCAATAGAAGCTTAAACTTTCTCCTTATCTTTACATTTAGATGCAGTTGTTCTGAAGGCTACAGACATTCTTTGGTTGAGTCCTCTTCATGATATACCTTCAATTCCTCTTCATACATCATTAATTTTCCAATCAATTTTTTCTCTGGAATCTTATCAATGTCTCAGGATTCCCAAATCGATACAGATGCTCCATGCCATCTTTGTGGTAAGCACTGTAGAATCCTCATAATCTGCTCTTTCTCTGTAACTTCTCTTCCTAATGAAATCATGGTATTTATAATTTCATTGATCCTGAGATACATATCAGAAATAGAATCATCATGCTTCATTATGAAGTTATCATATTTAATAGTATAAGTATTTAATCTCATTTATTTAACATTAGAGGTTCCCTCATGAGAAATAGACAGAGTTTCCCAAATCTCTTGTGCAGTTTTACATGTAGAGATATAGTTAAACTCTTAATCTCCAACTGCACCGTATAAATCATTCATTGATTTATAATTATTTTTATAGGAATTCTTGGTAGGTTCATCCCATGTGTTTCTAGTAGTTTCAGGGATTGCATATTTACTTTCAATAGCAGTCCAGATTTCAAAACCCATGCTTTCTAGATGTATTTTCATTTTAAGCTTCCAATGAGCATAGTTAGTTCCATTAATGAAAGGTGGTCTATTGGTAAAATTCCCTTCTAATATATTATCCATGATACATATTGTAAAATAATTTCAAAGAGATAAAAATTTAGAAATAACTGAAATTTTGAGATCATTGAAAAACAACTATAATTACAGTTGGCAAGCATTGGAAGCGGACAAAATTTTTTAATCCTAGATACAAAATGTCAGTCGGAGTAGATGACTCAAGAGGGGGTGAATTGAGTATCTATAAAAATTTTAATTAAAATTGGTTCTATAAAAGAAAATCCCCAAGTTAAAATATAATTAAAATCAATTTGTAGTGAAATTATAAAAGTCCTGAATGTTTAATTAATTTCATAGAAGATTGATTAGTTCTCATCTTTTACAATCAAAAGATTAGTCAAAAATTTGAAACTAAAATACTGATTAAAATAGATATAAACACTTTCTAAACTGACTATGAAAGTTCAATTTAGTTTTATTTGAAATGACATAAACACATATCTGATTAAACTAAAACATAAATACACAGCGGATAAATCAAGAGGTTCAGTCTCAAGCTAAAACATAGTCCTCTACACTTGGTGATCACCAACCACCATGAATTTTATATTAATAAACTTTTGATCCACACCCTGGATCAGGGTTCACAATAACACAAAGGGCTATCCAGGTCACACTTGACCTCTAACATAGTTATTCGTGTGAAAAACTAACAAATAGATCACACTAGATATCATACACTATTCTACGTGGGATACAAATGTAAAAAGATATTGAGTGTCAGGATATTTAGTGCCCTCCAGTTATGCATAGGAGACACTGTGTGTAAGACAATAAGATGCACACACTAAACAAAAACAAAACACAAGATCAAAACATATTTATAAATGACAAAAATAGAGTTTAGAAATATTTTTGTTATATCCAGTGAAGCTATGGACTCAATGGATGTATTGACAATGATATTTGAGTCCTCTTCTAGATGTTCACTTCAAAGCAGAGTATCAAAATCTCTATACTATAGCTTACAGAAGTGATAAGTTCAGCTCTTGGATGTTAGAATGTTGAGAGAGAGCTTCATAGGTTGTTTCTTATAATATTGAAACTCCTTGTGTACTCAAGATTCGAGTTCTTCTATTTTCAATATCTTGAAGATTCGCATGGTCTGCCATTTTTTTTCTCCGATCTCCCCTCTTTTTAAAGTTTGAGCTTGTAATCCTTTTATACATCATGTTCCAGTGGGTATGAAGATCTCCCCACATGCATGTACCTCATACTGTTAATGGATAGTCCTACAGACCACATTAAATAATGTATGAAACATTAATTTGTCTAAATATGACCATTATAAATAAATTTGAAATAATAAAATTGACATAGATATTTATGACTATCGGGGAGTCATTATTATCGGTGACTCATTTTCATTAGTCTTTAATTAGTCTTTCATCGGCCTGTCATCATCGGTCATTCATCATCGGTGAGTTTTCATCAGTGAGTCACTTGCGCTATTGGTCTGTCAGCATTAGTGAGTCATCCATCGGTGTGTCGTACATCGGTGTGTCGAACATCAGTGTGTCAGACATTGGTTTGTCGAACATCGGTGTGTCCAACATTGGATTGTCGAACATCAATGTGTCAAACATTGGTGTGTCAAAAATTAGTGTGTCGAACATCGGTGTGTCAAACATCAGTGTGTCGAACATTAGTGCATCGTACATCGTTGTTTTGATTGAACTATCGGTGCCTGGGACTCTAAGAAACTTATGATGTTTTTTCATTACACAGAACATTACTATATTAAGTGACATCCAAAAATACATGTAAGTGTACACTTGTAAACATATTTAATCATAAAAATAGTTTATTGACTTATTTAAATATATTGTACTGCATGACATAATTATTTACTTAGAGATATTAGATGTCATGAAATAATAGAATTTGTAGAATGGCATTTTTGTGATTATTAAAACCACTATATCGTATAGGGTCCAACTAAAACATATTCTTAGTTCCAAATTAATGGCCCAAGTAGAACTTTGACCGTCATACAAAACTAAGATCTTTTGTAAATATGGGATGAAAAACTAATCCCCAATAGTGAGAATTCCATCTAATGAGAGAGACCAACTACAAACAGTCTCCCCACCATATAGGGTTTCTCAAACTCATATTAACATATCATCCAATGGATGACCATATAAAATAGACTCATGGATATATAATGATAACTGAATAGTGGATAGAACCATCCTGAGACAACCTCCTGAGTATCCAAATGAAACTGACAAAAAATCACAATAATGTTCCACTCAACCATTGATTCCAAAATATAATGTGATGGAACATCTCTAAAAATGGCATCTACAAAAACAATACCCTTCCCCGAGGGGTAGGAGACCTCAATATCATGATTTGGAAGATTTTCCACACACCACCATTGTCTCAAATTCATGTATTTTATGAAATGATATTTCTCAAACTCTTATGTTGAGAGAATATTGTGTACCTCTCCCAAAAAAGATAGTGTTTTCAAAATTAATCCATATTAATAACCATGTGATGATATAAATTAGGAGGGGTAATTTTTCTCAATTGGAAAATATTAATGAGAGAAATAAACACGTACATGATCATCTTATATAGTCACCCAACCCAAATTAGCACCTAAAGCATCACCAAAAACCATATACCTCTTACCGGGCTCATGTAAGATAAAAAAAGCTTACAATGTTGTAAGAATTTCACATCATCAAAAAAACTGACACTTTTTATCTCATATGAATTTCACTCCTTTCTTAGTAAGAGAAGTAAAAGGTGACATCATCCTTGATAATTCCATGATAACTTTTGGTATTATCCAACATGTCCAAGGATTTTTTGAATCTCAATGATATTGCATGGATCATCCCATGAAATGACATCCATCACCTTCTCAGAATCAATAGTTAAACCATGATCTGAAATCATGGTTACCATGGAAATCACTTCATAGATATAGAAACTGAATTTCAAAAGCATTCCTTACAAATGATTACTCATTGGGTCTTACTGAACTAAACCTCAATGGTTCCCATGTTCATGCATGGATATAAAAAAACAAAAATAACATCCATCAACAATACCACAAAATTTTCAACATTTTGATCGAATATATGAATCATAGAACATATAAAAATTTCACCATAATTATTTAGAACAAATGACATCACAAGATATTTTAAATGGATATACCTACTCATAAAATCCATCTTTGAAATATCAAGCTCATGAACTCAATGCTCAAAATAACACAACTAAATATCAATCATCGAAATCCAAATTGACCCCATTAGTTGATCAAACAAATCATGTACATGAGGAAAATGATACATATTCATAAATTTTACCCAGTTTAAATTCGGATAATCCACAAACAATTAGATAGAACCATCATTCTTCTTGGAAAAGAGCATTCAGGCTGCCCATGGTGAGACAATATGGATCATATAATTGAATCTTGAGCTCTATCATCTCCACTGGTTCCATATAATAAAAAGGGCTTGAAATTAATTACATAACAAAAACTAGTTGAACCATAAATTATATATCCCTCTTAGTTTGAAGATCTGAAAAATCCTCTCAATAATAGTCTTGAATGCCTCAAACAATAGTGGGAAGATCATCAGTAGACGAAACATCATCAGGCACAACTGTGACTGCTAACAAAGAACCATTGTTCTCTATGTAGGAAGGTCATATATGACCCGAAATTTAATACCTATTTCCATGAAACACTAATGATCTCCCATAGGCCACATCATAATGGACATGCTAATGAAAAAATCAACCACAAAACAATGAGAACAAATTCAATTCATCTTGGATATAACATCAAAATAATCTAAATAGAAGATGAAAAAATCCCTAATAACTTCACAACAGTTATCAATAGTTCACAAGAAGGAAAATGAAACCCCTACTAATTTATCTTCCCTAGATTTATTGTTAACTCAATAAAAATGGAAATGATCATTGTTGGAATTTTAATCATATAAAAAAATTCCACATATAAATTAGGGGGATGTACCAAAAAAATAAGGAAATCACTACTCAAGATACATTAAAGATGGTACCACTCACTATCACTAGACCAACATCCACCTACATTGTAAGCTAATCTAATGCGTGAAGTTTATTCACCCCTAATGCCTATGTCAGGAACCCTATAATCCATTAATAATTTTATTATGATGTACTATCCTTTGGAATCGATGGTCCCTGACCATATCAAGGACTAGATATATCCTGCCAGAAATGGTAAATATTACCATAACTTCCAAAACTATTTCACATCATTGTAGGTGATTAGAAAGAACAGCAGGTGTGTCTCACATTTCAAGACTGATAGAAAATTAGAGGCACACTACATATTGTAACTCGAGGTTCCAGTTTGTATTTTATCTGAGAAACACCTCCACCAACCTTATAATGATCATTCCATTTCCCCTTCATTCCCTATGCTCCACTGAAACTACCAATTTGTAGAAGAGAGGGGGTCAAATATCTGACCCTTCATATCATATTCATCTATATCATCATTGTCGTGTAAAATGTCTCCAAATAGGTCTAAAGATTCATCATAAATATTTACGATCTGATACCCATTAGAAAACACTAAAGGTACTTCTGAGGTTTCAGCTGGTCATTCTTTACATCCTCTAGGGAAAACCGAACATGTTCAATAAAACTGATTGGTGTACACAAAAACTAAATTCTCTCTCTATTACAATGAGGCTAACTACAGACACATGACATTTATCAATGAATCTCGAAAAAATTACTGGAAAAATATATTCTTAAAATCCTTCAATTCCAGAACCACTCCTGTATCCTCTATTAATATGGAATTCCATAATCTCTCATTAGGAACCTCAAGTATAAACACCCCAAAGTTCATTTTGATACTCTCTATGTATCCATGAAGACAAATATATGATTGATCTTTTCATGATTGTCCTCCACCTATTTAGGTTCATTCATACACTTAGTAGATGGTGGATTCTCACATAATAACTAATAGGATCGTCCCCATCCTCTTCATGCTCCTATCTATGCCACTAAAACAATGTTCTAGAGTTTCGGTAAAATCTGGTCGATATTCCAAACATCCCGCATGATAGCCTCAATAAAACTATGATCTATTGCATGATTCCATTTAAAATAATCATCTATAATCTCCAGTGGAACCCTAGGAACACATCTTATAGGCATACCAGTTTACACAGATACAATAGAAATGATTATAAAATCGAATAATTTTAGTTAAAATGATAAAACACAAAAACTAATATTAACATGAAATCTAAAAAACAAAATACATGTATCCCAACATCCAATGGTAACTTGTGTCACCTCATGACAAGAGTTGGTAAGACACTCCCCACAAACTCCCTCCCATGTCTATAAAATCCTATCTATCTTCCACCAAACGTCCCAAGGAAAGTAATTTGGAGAAAAAAAACCTCTTTGATACAACACAATGATGAACATATCCCGAATACCATGTCAATACTTATTCCCAATACAATGTTCCACATACTCTATGAGAATTCCCAGTCGACATGATATAATATCTAAAAGGCAGTAATCAACAACAAATAAAGGGAAGGATTTCTCCCAACCTGAAGTAGAAAATAATCCATATATCCAAATAAAGAAAGAAAATGTACAAGTAATTATTAATATATATTTAATAATATATAGAAAAAACCATAATCTATACAACTGAAATGGTAGAAAGAAATATCTAAGAGACGACTCTAACTACAAATGACAAAAAAACAATGTATCTACTCTTACATTCTACATGTGATAGCATTGGAAAACTCCCACTATCTCACAAATAGCTACCAAAACCTAGCTCATAGAAATCCACACCACCAAACTCTGATGCCTTGCCATTCCATGTAATGAAATAAATAATATGTTCTATATGTCACGGAAGAGTTTTGTAGGGTGTGATATTACAGGATCATAAGGATTCCAACTAGGTGTTCCATTAAAAGACCATCTACAATAATCTAAACAATTCCAATCTTTAATGAAAACAAGTCAGGAGTAACGGTTTAGCAGTTTTTATTTCAAAATCCTGAAAAAAACATTTAATTTTCCATGTATCTAAATTTCCAAATTAATCTTGGTAAAATTGTTCCATATAATTTCATATACATATATGAAAAATGATATATCAAATCAAACCAAATCATGTATCACATATCATATCAAATATATGGAAGAACAATAAAACATTAGAAGCCAAAAAACATAGGTCTCATCACGCAGAGGACCACAATAGGTCTGGAAATATAGGACACTCATACACACAACATATACAATATCACACATCAAGATCCTAGATATAGAAATCGAATATAATAAGCAGATGAACACCCTAGAAAGTGAACCATCTCAATAGTGACCAACAAGTCCATTGAAAAATAGGCATTGAGTGAAGAGGGAGACCCCATGAGTAAACCCCTTTAGAATATAAAAAAATATGTCCTATTACTAAACCTACCACCTAATTATCAAAGGGTTACCATGTGAACTCTTTTTCCAATTTTATTCCACAAACTATTTTGTCAAAAAAATTATTTGAAAACCATTTCAAAAAACCATTTCACAATGATTTGAAAAACCATTTATATTTACCAAAATTATGAAAAGATATATTTTATCCAAAAAATATTTCCACACACACAAATAAAATACATAAATCATGAAATTTCATCTATAAAACAATTTATCAAAAAGAGATCAATGCAATTCATCCAACATAAGCTAGAGACGTAACCACCTACCTCAATATCTGGTCATACATGCCTGCAGTGGGATCCACCAACAATGAATAACAAAAAACATAAAGTGGATTCCCTATAATGAATTGAAAAATATCATAATTTATTACTATTTTTAAATGGTTATAAAAGTGGATTAAATTCCCCATACCTAAATAAACATGCATGCCCCACAACAACTAACACAAGGGTTATACTCCAGAGGAATATTGCATGAATGTTCTATAATGAATCAAGAATAATTATCATCTCAGTTCAGGGGATCAAAAAACACAATGCAACAGTACTACCATGACTAATGTAAATAAAGAAAAAGAAATGATAACTAATGTGGAGAGATATAACCCAATCTTAATAGATATCAATGTCACAGCCCTCTTCTTCAAGATGTTGAAAGGGAGGGAAAGTTCCATGACCTTCCTTATTCAATATGAAAGAGTGATAATGACCTGTGAGTACCACCTCTAGTAGGCCCCATGGTGTTGACTAGAACCAAGGGTATATATATATTCTTTCAATAATGGGAGGCATTATACTTTTTAAGGAAAACAAGACCGGGAGATAAGCTGGTACATCCCAAAACAACTCCAGGTACTATATATAAATGAAAACCAAAATCCATCAGTGACATGACCATTGTCCTAATGTCTGAGCTAGTAAGGTCCAGCAAGGTTCACGTACTCATCCTGGAAACCTGAAAACATTTTTGTACTCAGTAGGAAGAACCAAAGTCTCACATGCACATGTGGAAGGGAGCATACTAATGCCCCTGTAAGAAAGCTGCAGAACCAAACAACACCTAACTAGGTAATATTTTAATCACATCGATGATAGTGTACCCTGAAAAACATCTCACTGATTAGATACTCTCACTCACTAACAGAAAACGTCCTGGTGCTCCCACCTCTTCTGAAAATTTCACACCACATCTGCCTACATACACCTATGCTATAGAGCAAGTCCTAAAACTTGGATAAAATGAATCTCATCACATCTTTCCTACGAAAACCTAAGCCACAACCACACTGCATACCACCAACAAAAAAATTTGCCTCACAAGAAAACAAAACTCATCCCGAAGACACTAGGGAATTCACAACACGTCTCACCCCTAAAACACATAGGATGCACAAACACATCACATCCCAAAGACACCTAGGAAGAACAGCTCTCCCACCCACACCTGGGACTCTCAAACCACAACCTGACAGAAGAATCTTGGGCTATCACTACCTGGAAGATGGGGCGAGGAAGAGCAGGATCCAATCCATCCATCCTCCCACTAGAATGTTTGGGAATGACACCCTCCCCTAGGACGATGGTGGAGTTCATCACATAGTGATCGTATAGGATGGGTGCATATAGAAATCACAAAAAAAATACGTGTATAAATATATAGGTACCAAACACTCTACCCAACCTATGTGTTTTGAAAACAAGAAACCAACGCACAAAATAACTTTTTCTGCTACCTCTAAATTCAAAACTACAGAACTATCCATTACCTAAATTTGTAACACCAACCATTTCATTTAATCATTTATCAATTTTCATTATGAAACTAATTTATTCATTCCACAAGTACTCGGTCAACTAACAGTCACAAATCATATCGAGTTGTATATAAAAAGTCACACAGGAGAAGTAAAATGAGAACAATAGTATAATGAACCACTTCATATTCCCATTCAGTTTAATGACCATAACTTCCACTTCCATCATTATTATTCAAAATCATCTCCCCCAATCAATTCGAATTCAAACTCATCCCTATACACACAACCTCATCCAGCAACACAAATTGAAAACAACCCAACCGCAGCCCCACTAGGTCACACTGCCAATTATTTTTGAAATCCTAAAATCTCTCAACCTATGATTCCATTACACCACCCAAACCACCCCTCACACAACCGTTCTCTCAACAACCACACCAAACAACCCGTAAAAGGCGCAACACAAGACAATTACACATATTGCACTTCTCCTCACCAGACAAGGCAAGTTATATTCAAATAAAACAAAAACTAGTTCTTTAATTCCACTTTGATTATTTATGGGTTATCACAAAAAAACATTAATCCTAAGACATCCATTTTTTTAGGAAAATATTTGTTGTCAATAAATATCAAATATATTCAGTGGTTCAATGGAAGATCAACAACAAGAATTAGAAATCCATCACAGGTGTGAAAAAATATACCACCAACATTCATGATTTTCAATAGGCATAATATCCATACAAATCAAAATATCAATAAAACAAAAGCATGTGTCACTTTTCACCAGGCCCTACTTATTGATGTATAGAAAATGTAATTTAATTTATTAATATTGGATTAAATTTCCTTCACATGGAAACATTCATACACCCACCCTACATGATACACAAATAAAATAGAGATGAAGGGATCCCAACCTCGAAGAACCAACGATCAACAATTCCACTTTTCACCAAAAAGGGAGGTCACATACAGTAGGAATAAGCATTCAGGGAAACACAATATGACGACCATAGAACAAAATCATGATCCCTAGGGGAAGAAAGGGTCGAGAAACCTTGGTATCGAGATAAAGGTAAGAGATTATGGAATAAAAGATCTTGGATTTAGAAAGGCCAGATCCCAAATCAACAGGAGAAATAGTTTTTTAAAGCCATTAACGGAGGATCACGAATGAGACCACATGGTTCAACCACATAGAATCCTCAGGAGAATTATGAATATAATGATTTATTTTTTATTATTGGATATGGATTTTAAACAACTTAAATAGGGGTTAAAAAACAATTTACATGAAATAAAATGTAAATGGTTTGAAATTGGAAAAACTAGGGAAAAGTGGAACTTTGAAAAATAGATAGAAATGAATCACCGTTGGGTGATTCGCCGGTGTGAGCTACCGGTGTGAGTCACCATTTGTTGAGTCACTAATTGGTAGTCCACTATTTGGAGAATCATCATTTGGGAGGTCACCATTCAGTGATCTACCATTTGGTGAGTCGTTATTCGATGAGCTACCCTTTGATGAGTCCCCATTCAGTGAGCTACCATTGGATGATTCACCATTGGATGTGTCACCGTCACAAGTCAACATCCTGACTCATTGGTCCTGACTCAACGGTCTTGACTCAATATTTTTTGTTACCAGTGTGAGTTGTCGTTCAGACCTACCAATACAGACTCACCATCAGAAAACTAGAGAACGGAAAACTCTTGAAATGAGTCACCATGACCTCCAAGAAAACCTGAAACACTTTATTTTCGCAATGGAATGGACCAGAGAGGCTCAGGCCATTACATCAGATACCTATCAAACTATTCTCACCCCCAAATATTAAAATCCAAGCCTAGAAGAAAGAGGTGTCCGAAAAAACACCTCATAAGATACCTCTCAAGGATCTAATACACTAGGAAGACCGCTATTGTCCATACACATCAAATTTCACAATAAACCAAACTAATTTATTCAAAACATAAAGTGAAACCTTAACTTACAATAACACCTCCTTGAATATCTACTACCCAAACCTACCACAAGACACACCACACAAGCACAATAGCCACACTATCTGAACACATGAGTTAGGGAATTCCAACCTCCATGTCAAGATACTATCTGCTCTGGGCGGCACTGAATCCCATGAATGTGTTTAATAACATCTCAATTAATGTATCACGATTAGGATTTGGGTCCTCCCCTCTTCACATGCCACGAAATCATCACACATTATAGAATATGGAATCAACTCATCTCATATCACACATGGTTGAAGCATTAAATCCTAAAGATAAACATATTAGGAAAAAACTAAAAACAACTCCAGGTACTGGGAACGCATCTGCGATTCTCACTCCCATGTACTCTCCCCAATCCCACCATGCCTCCACAACACTCAGACCAAAGGAATGTTTTATCCACACAAAACATTCTCCCAATGATCCTGGATCACAACCGGTTGTTCCACATACATCGCATCGTCTTCGATATCCAACTCTCCCCTTTCAATTACATGAGAGTCATCATGAAGATGCCGGAGAAGCTCCGATACGTGGAATATGTCTTGGATCATCTACCACTATGGTGGAAAATCTTGTTGGTATGTCACTCTGCCAACATGTCCCAACACATCAATGGTTCTGAGGAAACATGGAGAAATTTTACTCCCTCTAACAAACTTATGATGCCCACGTCAAGGAGAAACCTTCAAGAACATGTGGTCTCCAACCTCGAACTCCAAGGGCCTCCTCCTAAGATCACCATCTAAATTATTTTGGTCCTATGATATATTCATACCCTCAAAAATGAGATGATCCTTTTTTATAGTGATATGCATCACATCCGGTCCAAGAACAGTTGTCTCTCCAACTTCTATCCAGCAAAAGGGTAAATGACACAACCTTCTGTACAAAGCTTCAAATAGAGCAACCCTAATGGAGTAATAATAAATAATGATGTAATAAAACTCTTCCATGTGAATGTGTCACATCCAATATTCTCCAAGGTCCAAGATGCACGCTCACAACTAATCTTCCAACGTCAACATGGTCTAGCCATCTGCCCATCTTTCTGAAGGTGGAAGGAAATACTGAGGTGTAATTGAGTTCCAAAAGTGTAATAAAATCCCCTCTAGACTCACGAGGTAAACCATGTGTCCCAATATGCTAAGATGGATCTTGGAACACCAAGAAACATAGCCACCCCATCCACATACACATTTACAAAGGCATCCTCTATGCCCGACACCATAATCACTAATATGTGAGTTGATTTCGTTAGCCAATCCACCACAACCCAAAAAAATACCATCCTCCCTAATCCCTTGGTAAACCTATGATAAAATCCATTGATATTTCATCCTACATCCACTCTGGGACATTTAAGGGCTGAAAAAAAACATCAGGAACATGGTGTATAACCTTCACCAGCTGGAACCCTATGCAATTTTCCACAAACATAGTCACTTCCCACTTCATCCCAGTTTACCAAAATTTCTCCCTCATGTAACGATACATCTTGAAAAATCATAGGTTCACTGCAAAATGCTATCTATGAAAGTCATGGAGGAATCCCACGTACATCACCACTATAAAGAAAAACCTCCCATGAAACAACATATGATTATAACCATCCTCCGACCATCCCTCTAGAGCATCACCTTGGTCAATGAGATCATGCATCACCTTTGCCTCTAAGTCTCCCCACTGAGACCCTTCAACTTGCTACATCCAAGAATAATGAAACTTAATTTGAATCAAATAGAATCTACCACCATCCATTCTAGAATCAGTGTGTAGGGAATACAACTCCTCAATCACCATCCAAGAGTCTGATGATTCATGAACATACTCCTTCTGTGAATTCCTGCAGAAAACATCATCCACGAAATACCCCATTCCAGAGGTGTAAGATATCTTGATTTGTAATCTTATAAAAACTACATCCACCTCTACTATTGTAATTTCATATCTCACTAGCAAAAGATATACATAAATTTATTGTGGTCTATAGAGTCTACAAAGTGCTCCCAAATGCGGTAATGCTGCCAAAAATGCAGTGAAACATGACCACTGTGAGCTCTAGATCATGGGTGGAATAGTTACATTCTTGGGGGAATAACAACATAGAACCATAAGAGAACAATCCCTACTGATTCCTCCGAATACATCCCACACACAGATGGGAAGTTTCAAAAAATACCTCAAAAATCATTGCATCCTCTAGAAACCGAAGCACTAGAGCACTGAAAAACTTCCCCTTTAGGTAGATGAATGCAGCCTAACACTACTTACTACCCACAAAATCATGGTATTTCCTGGTCAAGTCCATTAAGGGAGCTCCAACATGAATTAAAATGGGTACAAAACTATAGTAATAGCCTTTTTGATCGATAAAACTACCACCCTCTACCACATTCTTGGGTTTTACCCAAGAAAAAATTACATTGACCATTAATGGGTCCACTGCTATACCCTTATGGGACACCATGTGCCCATGGATGATCACCTCTCATATAAAAAATTTAAACATGGTCAACTTTCCATAGATCGGGTGGCATTGATGAACATCCAAGACAATCTAGAGACACTCGTTATGCTCCTTCTCTAAATTCGAGTATAGCAAGATTTCATTGATGAATACGATGATTAAACGGTCCATGACCTCATAGAAAATAGAGTTTATGTTCCCCATGAACATAGTTGGTGAATTTGTAACACTGAATGACATAACCACCTACTCGAAGTTCCCATACTTGCACCTAAACATGGTGTTCAAGATATCACCATCTTTCACCCCCAACTAGTGATATTTATACCATATATTGATTGCAGAAAGTGAAATTTCTACCCTCAGTTGGTCGAAGTGATCATCTATCCATGAGAGAGGGTAATAGTTCTTTACTATCACCTGGTTCAAACTCCAATAGTCTATGCACAACCTCATACTGTCATCTTCCTTCCTCACAAACAATACTGGAGAACCCCTTAGTGACTCTCTAGGAAAAATAAATCCCTTCTTCATTAGGTCTTCAATCTAAATCTATAGATCCCATAACATCGAATGTTCCATACAATAAGGATCCATCAAAATCAGAGAAGCACTGGGATATAAGTCTATCCTGAACTCAATGTCATGTCGAGGGTGTAGAGACATAACCTCCTTGGGGAAACATACAAGAACTCCCCAACAACTTTGTGAACCTCCACCATCTGAGAATTCACTGATCCCACTAACAGCTCATCTAATAAGTAAAGATAAGGCTCCACATGCCAACTGACCACTTGATAATTCTACTCATCAATGAAAGCAACACGCTGTCCATTCATGTCATTACACATGACTATCATCCAAAATTACTTGATAATGGAAAGCATAGATTACAGACGATCGATGTAGAGAATAACATTGTACGGTTGTATCTGTCGAAAGAAGATATCACCACAGCACCGATTCCACCCCATCATCAGTCTATATCCTCAGCATACATCAAACAAGATGGTCTAACCTTCGACTGGGGTTCACAAAACTTGGGGAATATAAATCCTATCTAAGTCTAGTCCCATTGAATGGTCTAGAGTAGGTGAAAAAAAGGAGTGTGAATCTGCTAAATCAAACAAGGAACCAAAAGCGTACTGAACATGCTAATCATACCTCAAACAATCTCTGACCCTGTTGGAACTACTGCCTTTGTGGAATGCAACTGACAACACCCATCTCCTATGACCCTCTACTAATGACTATCTCCCCAATCATGCATATGTCGAGGCCCCTGAGGAGCACCCTGAGGTTGGCCTCTACCTTCTCAGTATCTCCTCGGTGGAGCAAGATCCTACGATCCCTGCTACTAAAATGGCATGTATGGAAACTACTTATGAGGCAGGTGTTGGACCTTACAACCTATAGTATATAGACCTAAAACGGATGGGGACACTGATTTTGGAGGTGACCACATACTTTGGAGATAAAAATCAAGAGAACCAAACCCATGAGAATGATACATGGACCATAAGGACAAAATGAAAATAGTTGAGGTCAACTCCCTATAAGTCAGAACCATGAAGGCCCTGGGGCCAGAGACATGCTACTAGTAACATTTTCCTTTGAATAACATTGTTGACTCCCTCCTCTCGGTTTACATCCCTATGAGTGCATCCACTCAACTACCTATGAATTTTTCTGGACCTCCATGTACATTAGTAAGGTAATGGGAGGAAATTCAAACTTCATAGAAGGTCAAAGGGCCTCTTGTAGACATCTCACATAGGAATCCTCATCTAGAAAGTGATCAGGGAAAAATGAAGGAGATATTTGAACTCTATCTTCTACTCTCATTAAAATATAATCCCCGGTAGGAGGGAGAGTAACTCCTACCTCATATCAGCCTTCATGGTCGAAGAATGGAATTTTTCTCGGAACTCCCTATCAAAATTGACCCATAAAATGTTAGCCTATTTCCTCTATCCCAGTTATAGAATCCACCACTGCTGTGCGGCTCCCTGCATTTTACCCACTACTAAGGGAAACCAGTACTATGTTAGAGACGGGATCAAGCTGAATGTGATTATATGCTCCTTGAGCTAAATCTCTGTCTCCATACCTAAAACCATGCCTCATATATTACCAGAGTCTGCTGCTTAAAATCACATAGTGTATTCTACCCTTGGTCATCCTCCCCTACTAGATCAACCCTCCACTGAACATTTAGTTCGGCCTACTAAGCCTCCACTGTCTGCACTATATGTGGATGATGACCAAGATCCGTAACATAAAAGGTAAACATGGAATTCCTTTTCCTGAGTAGTATGGAATTTTATTGAAGATTAATTTAAATTTATTTAACTCATTATTTTTTTCCAAATTTTCCAAAATACCCAAATCAAACAATAACATAAGTTATTATGATGAATGTACCTATCCTAGAGAATGGTGTTGCATCACATGACCATTTGATAGGATTAGAGTCCTTGCATCGGATTACAGGGGTCCCTAAAATCATATGTCCTAGCTAGTCTTCTTTGGCCTATGTCACACACCAATATCACCTGAATCTATTTCCCTACAAACCCATTTAATACCAATTGTGCCAAACTCCAAACTCTAACCTATCTCTCAACCATCAGTTCATTAATACCATTCTATCACAACCCTCCTTCAATATGGATAAAGGGTGGAAATGTGTCGCAACCTTCCTTCTTCAAGATAAAAGAGATATAATTACCCCTGAATCCTGACTCCAGTGAGCCCCAGGGTGGCAACTAACACCACGAGTATGTATATATTCTCACGAAAATGGGAGGCATTACCCTTTTTAAGGAAAATAAGATCAATATATAATATGTTCCATCCCGAAACAACAGAAAATATAGTATAAAAAATAAAATAAAAATTCATCCCACATGCATGTTTTAAAAAATTGTTATAAATATAATAAATCACTAAAGAAAGTACGAAAACATAGCTAAGCAGCGAGAAAATAATTGTCCCATTATATGAGATAGTAAGGTCTATCACATTCTATATAGACATCCTGGAAACCAGAAAATAATATTATATACGTAGGGTGCGCATACAAGTATACTAAGTGGGAAGAACCAAATTCACTCATGCACAAGTGGAAGAGAGCATAATAATTCCCCTATGAGAATGAAAAAGAATCCAAAACACCTAACAAGGTATACTACCCATCCCAAACTCACCAAGGAAACCACTCTAAGTAACACAAGTGAAGTAAAGTAATATAGTAAGAACATTGATCATAGGGCACCCACACCACTTTCCCCCTTATTCTCTTCTCTCACACCCTAATGGAAAATTTCATGGCATTCCAACCTCTTCCGGTCCTACCATACCACATTCCACCCATAGAAAACTAAGAATAGAGCTAGTCCTGTAACATGGGAAAATGAATCTCATCACATCCAACCCACAAACACCTAGGCCAAAACCATATCTCATCCCACCTGCAATCACCTGGGCCACAACCACATCGCATCTCGCCCGCAAACACCTAGGCCTTACAAACTATAACCTCATCCCGAAGAAACCTAGGAAATCACAACACATCTCATCCCAAAGACACATGGTAAGAAAAACTCATCTCATACTAAAGACACCTGGGAAGAACAACTCACCCACACACACCTGGGCCTCTCAAACCAAAACTTACACAAAGAATATTTTTCTATCACCACCTTGAAGAGGGAGAAGGGAAGAGCAAGTGGTCAGCCATTCGTCCTCCTATGAGGTGTTTGGGAAAGACTACATCTACCATGATGAAAGGGATGATCGGCACATAGTGATCAACAAGGATGGGGGCATATAGAAATAAAAAAGGAAAATGTAAAAAAAAATATATATATATATATATATAACAAAAACTCATCCCGACCTATGGGTTTATAAAAGAAACAACCAACACACAAAACTTCCTTTTTGACTACCTCTAAATGCACAACCACACAACCAGATAAACCTCAATTTATAGCCCCTAACAATTCATTTAACTGTTTATCATTTTTCATTAATCAGATCATTTATTCATTCCATCACTACTCAGGAAACTACCAGTGACCAAGCATATCGAGCAGTATAAAAAATGTCCCACAAGGTAAGAAAAAGGAGAACCACGGTACAATGAACCGCTTTATATTCCCACCCAGTTTAACATCCATTAAAACTACTGCCATCTTCATTCTTCAAAATCATCCCTCCCATTCCATCCTTCATCGAACTCATCCCTCTAAACACAGTTTCACCCAACAACACATACAAAACAAAACCCAACTACAACCTCACTACATAACACTTCCCATTAATTTTGAAATAAAAAAATACCTCAACCTAAGATTCCATTACTCCACCCGAACCACCCCTCACATAGTCGTTATATCATTACCAGCACCACACAACCTACTCAAGACACCAGACAGAAAAATTCCACATATAGCACATCGTTGCACCGAACAAGGAAATTCATATTCATAGTTTACAAACCTCTCAGTTTAATTCCACATTGACAATTTATGGGTTATCAAAGAACATGTTTGATCTTGGGGAATCCATTTATTTAACTAAATACATGTGGTTAATCAATTTCATATATATTCAGTGGTTCAATGAAAGATCAACAACAAGAATTCACAATTCATCATAAGAGAACAAAAAAACACCACTGTCAGTCATGATTTTCAGTAGGTATACATCCCATAAAATTATTAATATCAATATAAATATCAATAAATCAAAAGCATGAGTCTCTTTTCCCTAGACCCCATTTATTGATTTAATGCCAAGTGAATTATATTTAATAATATTTCATTAAAATACATTCACATGGTAACATTAGTACACCCACCCCATATGATAAAAAAATAAAATAGAGATTACGGTATCCCTAACTCAAATAAAAAATGATCAATAATTCCCCCTTGCGCCAAAATAGAGATGGTGCATGTAGTAGGAAGAATCCTCTAGTGAAATGAAACCTGAAGGCCGCATCACAAACACCCTATCTTTTAGGGAAGAATAGTTTGGGGATCCTCGGTATCAATAGAAAGGGAAGCACTCAAGTAATAAAATATCTCGATGTTAGAAAGGCTAGATCCTAAATCAATAGGAGAAATTGGATTTAAAATCTATTAATGGTACATCCTGACTGAGACCACGCAGTTTGTACATTTTGAAGATTCAGAGCATTAGGAATTTAAGGTTATTTTTATATCCCTTGAAATGGATTTGAAACCAATAAAATATTGTTTTATACTAAATTTTGGTCAAACAAAACGTAAAAGGGGTGACACTGGAAAAACTAGGGAAAACCAAAATTTTGAAAAAATATTGAAAAGGGTATGAGCTACCAGTGCAAGTCAACATTTATTGAGTCACTGCCTGGTGAGATACCGTTTAGTGAGCTACAATTCTGTGAGTCAACATCTAGTGAGCTACCATTCAGTGAGTCGCATTTCAATGAACTATCATTGTGTGACTCACCATTGGAGAATTCACCTTCACGATTCATCGGTCATGACACACTAGAACTAACTTAGCGTTGTTATATACCAGTTTGATTCACCATTGAGACATACTATTCTTGACTTGCCATTGGAAATGTGGAAAATATGAAAACTCTTGAAATGAGACACCATGACATCCCATAACACCTCAAGAACAATATTTTCACAGTGAAATCGATTAGAGAGGTCTGAGCCATTACAATTAATCACTGATTGAAGGAACTCAAATAAAGAGAAGGAATAGAAAATATATTTAAACAGAAATTAGGTCAAGATCATAGAGGTTGCGACTGAATGAAAATATAAATCACCCACGTATCATCATAAAATTCCAAATAATGCTATTTACATGGAGTGTAACCCCAATTCAAATCGTGTAATCCATGAAAGATAATTATGATGATAAACCTAGATCAATTTAATGAAATAAAAATTCATCATTACATGGCATGAACATAATACACCAATAGTAATTCTTTCTTGTTGTGTACCAAGTTCATGGAATTAGCTCAAAAACCATTGAAAAACATGCAATCCAATTAAACGGCTTGTATTTCTCCAATAGATTAGGAAAAATCCAATTTCTAAAGGAAAACTACAAAATCAACGTTGGAATTCTCTAAACAAGTGGACAACCCAACAATTCTAATAACTCAATTATACCTGGACTCCATTACTTCAAGAAAACATACATCCCATAAAATTTGGTCTATTATCCCAAAAAAATTATCTCCATCCTTAGGAGTCCCAAGATGCACCCATATAATGAGAAAAATTTAAAAAGTTAAGAGAAATATCTAAATGCTGGTAATGTGGTGTTATAATGATTTTTCTAATTTAGAATGTGAATAATGGAAGGAGGGGGAGATTATGGACAATGAGGGGAAACTATTATTTAAGGTGATTGTAATTATCCATAACATATATTCATTTTAAATATGATTCAGACTCAATAGTAAAGAATAATTGAAACAAAAAACCCATCTCATAGGATATAAATAGATTTTAAATTTTTTTGTCAAATATAAAATTCAAGAAAAAACATTATAACTCAAGAAAAAATATTGAGTTATAAAACACCACAATATATTAAGGAAGACATCATTCACTGGCCACCAAAAGAAAGGGAATAAATGGAGGTTTTATTTCAAAGTTCAACTATAATTTATGATATTATAAGTCGTGGGTAGGAAATAGAACATAAAAATTTATATTGGTTCATAATATCAAATCATGCCTCAATGAATAGTCATTGAGATGGAACCTTTATGAATATAGTAATTTTGTATGAAACTATCATTTGAAGCAGGAAAATTAGAAGTTATAATAAATCACACGCATTAAATCATGGATTACACCATAATATATTCCTTGTATGTTTATTGACCATAAAAATAATAAATTGGTGAATAACATTAAAACATGTATTAATGATGAGAATTTGAGATCAAACAAATTCCTCATCACATAATGAGTTTTTAATTTCCACTTAACTTCCTTTTCCATAGATATTATAAATTGGGTAACTACTTGGGACTCATTATCATTTTCATTTACATAGACGAAGGATTTAAAGGCACATGGTTGGCATTGAGGAGTTATTGGGGTACAATAAGTTTTGAGTTGACACTATTAAATGGGTGGATAAATTTTGAGGAGGTGACCTCCTAATATATGTGATGAAAAGGGAAATTTTGTAATAACTCATTATTTCTCAACAACATCATTCCATTTTTCAAGAAAACAAGATTAAAAATGATAAATAATAGTATGGGGACAGATATTAGGATGAGACTCCCTCCACCATCAAATATAAAATATTTTGTTCATATGTTTTTACATTATTGACTATGTTATTCCACTTTTACCCAAATTTACCATTACCATGGTAACGCCATTATCACCCTTGGAAACTAATTTTTATGGAAAAAATTATAATTGAGATTATTTAGTAATTAGATGTTGTTGCTTTAAAATATTTTTATAGTAATATAAAATAAAATTTTAGTGGGTTTTATAAATTAAATTTAGTATTTTTTCACATAATGTCTAATAAATATTTCTTTGATTAATTTATTCTTAAAAAAATTATGTGTATGTTATTGTTATTATTATTATATATTTTCAAAAAAAGTATTTTTAATATAAAAAATTAATTTTTTGTGACTTAAAATCCATAAAAAACTAAAAATTTACTAAATAAAATTTAATTAAATGAAAAAGCCATCCCCTGTTTTTATTATAATTAAAAATTTACGGTTAAACATAGGGTTTATAAAAAACATTAACATATATATAAAATAAATAATACTACCACTTAAATAGATATTTTTTAAATTAAAATGTTTTTTAAAATTCTAGGTCTCTCTTAGATACTGATTAATTAATAAAGTCAGTGTTTTGGAAGGATGTGTATTATTTATTATACATTTAAAATAAATAATTTTGAAAACATACAAAAAACTATCATAAACTCATTTTCGCAGGATGAATCCACAAATGGAAGTAATTTTTTTATATTCAACTTATATTTTTATTAAAATTTAATTTTAAAATACCTATTATATAATTTATTATTATTTTTTGAAATGTATAACTTATGTTCTAAAATTTTCAATATTGTTTTCAAAATAAACACCATGTTTTTTAAAATAGTAAATAAAAATATAAGATACATATCTGGCCTCAACAAAAGGATTCATGAATTTTAAATTTCTCATTATATAATAATAATAAAATAAAATTCATGATATAAAATTGATATTTTTCATTATTTCCCTAAAAATTAATCTTTTTCAGAAAAAACTAAAAATTAACCCTAATATATTTACAAAATTTTAAAATAAAATAAATATTTTTCCATTATCCTATTAAAATAAATTTTTTATATAGTTATTTGAATAAAAAAAATGTAATGAAAATTTTTTTTATTTAAAAGTAAATTATTAAATTTTTTGTGTCATTAATCATATTTTTTACAAATTATTAGATAATTGAATATAGAACATTTTACTTTAAAAATAAAAAATAAAACATTTTATAGTTTTCTTTTAAAAGTTTTCAATTTAATTTCTTATAGCATACCGTTTTTAAAATTGTTCTTCAAAAGGAATCCTTTTAAAAATATTAATCAAAGAGAGTAATAATATATAATTTTTTTCAATTCATTGTTAGATTTTTTTTATACATATGATTATATAATTCATATATTTTTAATATGTTGTGGTTAGTTTTAGTCTAGTGGTTTGTTATTTCCAAGTTGTGTGTTACACAAACTATTTAATATTATTTTGATAGATCCAGAATCATGAGTGATTATAATACTCATCTTCATAGCCAATGGAGATGGAAACCATAGAAAGAGGAAAGATCAAATTCTTGTACAGGGTAATCATAATAGATTACAATAAAAATTATAACTGACCATATTATAAACATATCAATATAGTCATGATATACACTAGACTTCATAGACCACAATGAATAGATTATAAATCATACCATATGAAAAAGAATAACAAGAGATATTAATCAAAATAGTGTAGAATCTGTAGTCAATAAACATGTCCCATGGAATCTAAACATATTCATGAAAAAAAGAATAAAATAGTTAAACATATTTCATATTAGTGAAAACATTAGAATATAGAACATTACATTCATGATCCAATACAATAGTGACCATTCTTACTAGTAACTAAAATTTACCATTGTATACATATCTCATTATATATAAGCATTACAAAATTTAAATGGACAGTGATATAGGAACCCACCCATTATCATTCATACATAAGAGTGCCACATGGCATCAATTACATATCGTATCATAAAGATCCCTTGAAATAAAATGAGATATAATAAATAAATCATAAAGAGCCAGTGGAATGAAAATGGGTTTCATATGGATTCACATTAAGTAAACAATAATAATTATATCAATAATAATAACATGATAAATCCATGGAAAATAAGTGTGTATAAAATAAAATCATGCTACATTCATGGGAAATAATGTTCAATAAAGATAATAAATCATATGGAATCTACATTATATAGTTATAGGGTTGAAAATTATGTCAATAATTACCACAAGTTAATCAATGTATGGAATAATAGTTAACATCATTCATTAAAATGAATCAAATAGATGTTATTTACAAGGGAAATACCTTGAGTAGTTGGTTAAAATATTACATAGACTATTATTAGGAATGAAAACCCTAATGATAGATTATTCTTCATAAGAGAAGGACATTAAAATGGTCATTTAGATAAATATGTTTTCAAGTTAAATTTGAATATATCCTTCATCAAGAATAATGTATGTCAATGTGTATAGATGTAAATTTAAACCATTTATATGAGGATTAAGAAAATAACTTTGTAAATAAGAAAATTCCATGATTGTTTTGAAAAAACAAGACAGAAATGTTTTATAAGTAAAGAAGAATAATATTTTCCTATAAAAAATTTATGTTTAAAAATTAAGTAACATATAAAATGATAAATTTTAGGTAAGAGGTGTTCACATTGAAAATGTTAAAAAATATATTTTTTTATTTAAGGAAAACAACAGATATATAAAACATTAATAATTTATTTGAAATATTTTCTTAAATATCAAATATAAGAAAATGACCTCAATCCATTTTTGAGGTATATATAAAGACATTTTCAAATGTATATAATGAATTTTGACATCCAAAAGGGAGGTTCATGATAAAGAGATAATATAGATCATGTTTCAGCTACAATAAACACATCATGTGGAATTTAATTTGAGGGTAAATGAAATATCGAGGGAGTATATAAAACCACATGAAAATAAAATATAAATTATGGTGGGTTTTGTAATGAAATAATTTCATATATGTATTATTTTTGAAAAAAAATATTGATTGGAAAATAATATTGGTAGTGTGACCCTTTACGATTGAGTAATATTTTTATCCAAAATTCATTCAAGTTTGGTATCTTTTGAATTGATATCCATTAAACAAAATTACATGATAGGGAACTTAGAAAACCCATCAATATTTTAAAATAAATTCATTATAACATATCCCCATTATAATAATGGTATCATTGTTCACATTAAGAAATCAGATTCGAGAAATTAAATTGGTACAATGAAACCATTTTCTTAATTCCAACTTAGTTGAATTAACATTAATATCCTAGAAAACATAAATATCATAATAGAGAATATAATAAATATCTTCATACCAAAAAAAACTTTATAATCCTCAATTATAATAAATTTCTAAATATATATTAGTTATTTTATTCTTATTTTCCCACATCGAGTGTTTATATTTTGAACATTTATACTAGTTTCATGGGATTAGTGTGTCTATTCATTCTTCATAAATATTGTGTCATTACAAGATCATTAGTTTTACTATAGTGGATATATTTTAATGATTTATATAATGACTAAATTTTCATTCATTGTTTAAAAATTATTTATCTCCAGCGATGAAATTGATACAAACACTATTTGATGATTTTCATGCTAAGAATGAAATTTTTTTATTAATAAGGTAAATATTGATATCTATATTTTACAAAAAATATATTTACATAAATATATAATACTATAACATTAATTATGATTGAATTATCATCTATTATATAATATCATAGAATTGTTCAAGTTGGTGGTCAAAATAACCAAAACCAATACATAACATGATCGTTTATGATTAGGAGGTAATTTTGGTGCAATATCATTACACCTATAGCGTAATGATATCATTTAGTAGTTATTAGTACAATATATAAAAATTATAAATTATTTAGAATAATATTTAATGTATATTATTATATTAAAAAATTTAATTAATTATTTTCCTCTATGTATGGTGGTTTTAAATTATTGATTTAATGATAATTGTTTGTTGATCATATCATTACTAGTTTATCCATTCTGTCAAACTGAAACCTTAATAATATAAATATAATAAATTTTTACATTAAATACATTCTCATTACCATAAATTTAAGGTTGAGATGAAATGAAAAAATGGTAATCAATAATCACATGGAGGTGGTTTTCCACTAATATATTATTGGGAGTCGAAGTCTATGCATTAAAAAATGTCATTTCTTCATTCTTATGGAAAATGGGAATGGGTTTTGAAACTTAAACCATTATTAAAATAACATATATGAATAAAAATTATATTCTTGTTATCATATTGAGTGGATGAAATGAATCTTTAGAATGAAGGAATGCACATAATCAAAATGAAAAGAGGAAGAAGCAGTTCTAAAACTATACCTCACTACATGGGTTATCTCTTTTGGGATGGGGTTAAACCTTTCAAGTATGATATTTTAAGATTAATAGAACCAAATTATTATATATATGATTCATAATGAGTGTTTAGGGAATATTTTTCTATTACATAATGGATATTTTTACATATGTACATTATGACATGAGAGCCTCTTTTATATGTTAAAATGAGTTGCATTTTCTTAATACAAAAAACCATCCAATAAAAAATGTCACTCTCTTGGAAAATGGAATGAAATTATTGAAATAATAGTTAAGATAATAGATGTGGTCGATACACACCTTAACCACTCATGTAAAACATTTTTCTAACATTTTTGGCTTTTTATCTATTATGTTACTGATTTTTACCATTTCGGTTTTCACAGTGGTAAATTGTTTTTAACTAGTTAATTGATCTGTTCTACCAAAAAATAAAAATTCCAACTTCATATAATTTGGGCCTAATGATTCCAAATTTTAAAACTATTTTTTATTAATTTTTTAAATGTTATAAAAATAAGTTTAAAATAATATATATATTATGTATTAAAATAATTTTTGAGAAAAATAATTTTTGACTACTAAAATATAAATCATAGGTTTTTAAACATGAATTAGTATTTAATAATGAATAATTTAAATTAAAAAATAAATACAATTCTTATAAATATTTTTTTATTAATTTCCAATTCACACATAAATACTAATAATTGTGAAAATAGTCATAATATTAGTATATTACACTATTCTACTAAAAATCAATTTTTTTAAGAAAACCAAAAAATTCATGAAAACAAAATTTTGGTATTATATGACAAAAAAATTATTTAGTTTTAGATAATTTAAAAAATTATAAATGTTTATAATAAATGAAAATTTAAAATATAAAGCAAAACTGCTTTTTTTGGAAAAAAATTTTAATCATCATGTGTTCATAATATAATTTCATGACAATTTATAATTATAATGGTTTTAATGTTTTATTTCATATATAATAATATTATTAATGTGATAAATTTAATCTCTTAGGATTAAATATTCAGTTCCTAATAAAATGGATCTCTAAAAAAGAGAAATATTATTTTATACTAAATACAATTTTATAAATTCGATTAAAATTATTTATATATATATTCATAATTTCAATTCACTTTTAAATTGATATTAAATTAATTACTTGAATTTATATATACATCATGACATATTTTATTAAAAATATTCATATTAATATGTAAAACATATATATATATATATAGTATTTTAATAACGTATTTTTATTACATTGTGAGTTGTAATATTTTAATTTTACAACCTAAAAATATAAGACATGAGTATAAATATTAGATATATGTCTGATGACTATATACGAAACTGCCATATTTAAAATTATTAAATTTTCAAAAACTATATTTGAAAAGAAAATATTTTTAACTACCAGATTCCAATCCTATTATAGACATATTAAATCATTCTTTCATTCCACTATCACTTAAGAGGGTACCATAAATATTATAAAATATATATCATTCATATGCTTTATAATTTTAGGGTGACCTTCCACAATATAGTTTTTTTTAAAATTTGTGATCCTTATGGTTTAGGATGATCCAAGAATTTTATGAATCATGATGAGGTTTTTTTCTATCTTTTGTTCCATATTTTCTTATGAACATTTAATGGATGTATTTAATCCATGGTGAGAAATCCATGGTGATAATTTCTTAGTTTTATGTGCTTTGGTTGTAATAAATAAATTATGAATCAATATTATGTCTTTAGTTTAGTTCATATCTTATAGGTCACAATTTCAAATCATGTTTCAATCCTTTTGAAATAATAGAGAAATATTATTTAAAATCATAGACACAAATAATATAATAATAAATATTATTATTATTATTATAACATTAATGTTGATTAAAATATGGGGTGTTGTAAATTCCATGATTGATATATTTTTTTATCTTTTTTTGTGGATGAGTTAAAATGAGCATGAATTAACCTAAATGACCATAAAAAAAATTGAAATATACTTTTGAATCATTCGAAAAATGGGAAATGATTTATATAAAATATTATTATTGAATTTAGGAATAAAAAAACAATTGTTTTACCTTGATCCCCTCCCCTATAAAGGTATCTTATAGTAGCTAGTATTTTGAAGCCATGTTTTAACGAACTATCTCAAGGTCCACCACTATGAGTAACCACATGCCTCATTGGGATCTATAGCCCTATGTGATAAAAACTTTTCAAAATGGTATCACCAACAATGACCATTTATTTTCTTCTAATATTAATTCCCTACAATTAATTTTCACAAATATTTAAGAGCTTAACCTCATGAAATTATAATAATGTACCAATGTACCTTGCAAACCCCTTTCCTTAGAAATGAAAAAAACATTTACTATTATCTTTAATCCTAGCATAAAATATATGTAACATTGAACTCTACCTCTATGTAAAGGGATTATTTTTAAATCCTATACATTTTAACTTTAAAAATAACTATAAAAAAGTATATCAATTCCACACTATAAATAGTATAAGAAGTCATGACAAATAGAAAATAATGTCTTTACAAGATATAAATAACTATAAATATAAATCATGTAGTGGAATAAAATGTTCCATAAATTTTTCAATATACAAAAGAAAAACAATAATTCATTATTATATAAAAAATATATCTTTTTATTTATCAATTATACCATGAATATGTGTCATAAATTAAATAAAATATCCAATGCGCAGTAAATTTAATATTGTGGTATTAAATAATAAGTACAAATGATATAAAATTATGAATAATATTATTTAAAAAAATTCGATAATTAATTTAATTTTTAATTATTTCTTTTAAAAATAAATATCCTAAAAAATATAATAGAGGTACCCTCCAATTTATTAATATAAAAAAATATATAATCATTTTTTTCTCTCATCACCAAGAATATTCAATAAAAACCATAAATCAATAAATCCATGAATTTTAATGTTCATAATTATTCAGTAAACTAGAAAAAATTGCAATATTCATGTCCACATATTTGGAGATGCTACATCAAATTTTTTTTAGTTTGAAAGATTAATGGTAATTATAATAATAATTATTGGAGGGTCATTTAATGGATTATGTAATCCTTATGTTGGAATGATGATTCTCACAAGAAGACCAAGAATAAGTGAGGAACATTCGTTGGTATACACAATAGAGTGTCTGGCCATCAAGGGTCGAATGTTTGATATGACTATTTCTATGTGAGTCGGGATCTGATAGTGAATTCCCATGGTGAGGATGTTAGAGAAAGTATTGAGGTCTCTATTCCACTACAGTCTCGTAGTGAGGAAATTCATTCAACAAATCATGAATCTACTACTACTGTGATATCTATATTTGATAAAGTATTCAAATCCTTTCATAAATAGGTGAATGTGTTCGACAATGAAGCATTTAGGTTTTCTAAACCTCTTGTGGAAAACCCATAAGTTTCATTTAAGGGTGGGTCTATGTAACACCTCAAAATATAAAATTTAGGATCGAGTGCTAAAGAAATAAATATTTCAAATGTGATCAATTTTTTTTCAAAACATACAATGTAAAAAAGGAAATATTGGATCACTTAAAAACATAAGCGCCTTTTATGTTTGGAGTTGTATAGAATTTGGATAATCCTTTAACAACATGGGTTTATAAACCAATAGTTCATAATGATTAAAAATTATATACCACTATAATCATCTATTCTTATTTCACAATTGTTCATTAATGTCACTCATATGAAATCCTTAATGAAAAAAATCATTTTACATCATTCCGTATAACCTAGTGAAAAGAGTCATTATAAAATGGTGAGCTCAGTTTCTCATTAAAGGTAAATATTGGACATATCAATGCACGATAATATAAAATAATAAGATGAGAATAAATGTATGTGATCAAGATCATAACTTAAGAATATCATACCAATTTTTTCATTATCACAAACATGACTGTTGTAATAAAACATTATCAATTCAGAAAACATGGTCCATAAGAGTAGTAAAATGTCATAAATAAATCATGAACCATAATTTCATGTCATAATGGTGTGGTATCATCCTAAATATACCAAACTATTTCATATTTCAAGGCTAAATACCATGACCACAAACATATTGGATTTGGACAAAAGTATTTCTATAGTGGATCAAGGACATAGACATGTTTCCTGTAATGGATCAATCCCTTTGACTTATTTCCCATAGTGGATTAGGCCCATCGTCATGTTTCCTATAACTATCTCATGAGTTATAATTCATTACCCAATGAATTAAATAGGGATATAGGTCCCACCCATTACGTAATGAAATCCATACATATGGGTTCTATAATAACATAAATCCTTCATCATATCAACGTAAATGAAAAATCACATATAATTATTATATACATATTTATAATCATTCATACAATGTATAAGTGGATAAATCAATTACTCCTATCATAGAGATGGTAGGTCGTACGTAGACAAGAATGCCGTTTTCAGTTTTTGATTTATGAAATAATGAAATGATAAATTTCAATTCATATTTTAAAAAAATTATTATTTCACATATGTCATATGTATTAATTAAAACCATAATAATTTCCATCCATAAAACATTGTGATCAAAAACTAATTGTTTCACTACGGGATACAGGAAGTTGTACATATGCTTGAGCGATACATTCACTTCTCGTTTCTTGTGAAATTGACTATATAATATTGTTTTCACAATCTTAATAAAATTTAATAAAATTTATTATAATGATGTTATTATTTTATGGTAAACATCATTTATTTATATGAGGATAGTTATAGTAGAAAAATATAGTTAATAATTAGAGTGATTACATTTTCTCCAAAACGTCTCCCTTAGATCTCCTCTAAAGGGATCTAGGGTAAGACTTTTGAGAATGGAAGCACATCTATATAGTTTATAGGTAATTTATGAAGATCAATTCTCATAGTATGGTCCCACATTAATTCTAATGATGATGTAATGAATTGATGTAGGCGGTTCTATTTTATAATTGAGATGGGGGGAACTTTAGAAATTCCTGAAAATATTAAAATATAAAAAGACTTTTCGAGAGAAAAATTCATCCAAATAGCATTAAAATGGATTATGGAAGAACTTTATGACCATATATTAACCTTTTTGTGAATATTTAATATTGTTATGAATCTTAAATAATTTAATTTAATATTATATTCATGAAATGTCATTATTTTCAAATATGATACTATTCATTACAATGACTTTAAAAACATCAAAACAAATAATAAATTTATAACTGGGTATTTTATACTATAAAAAATTCTATTCATCTTAAAAATTATTTTGTTACTATAATTGTGAAAAATATTTAATTTAATATTATTTAAATCATTTATTTTATTTCTTAAATAAATTTATAATTACTACATCACCATTATATATTCTTTTAGTGTAAATATTTAATTCCTAAAAATTTAAAATAATTTTTCATAAAGAATATAAATATTTTTTATTTATAATTAATATATATGGTCAAAAATATCTTCTAGAAAAACTTATCTGAAAAATTATAAAGTTATTAAAAACTTATGTTATATAAAATATTATAATGAACCTAATGTCAACTAAGTGGATCCTCAAGGACCTTTATTCGACCCTCTGATGATCGTGGTCCAAAAATACTCATATTATGACATTTATTATAATTTTTGAGTAATTTATTTTTTTCTTGATTTAATTGATATTATTTTATTGAATTTTCAATTAATTAAATAATTATGTCATCATTGTTGTGAATGCTATTAATTTAATTATTTATTCTCTAAAAATTAAAAATAAATTACCATGATGAATATAAATTTATCATATTTCAAAATAATAATAATTTTATAATAATTATTCTGGATTGCTATATATTAAAAAGGTTATACTTCTTAGAAACCCTAGTGTGAACAATACGACTTTACATAAAATAAAATACTTTTATGGACTTAATGTCAACGAGGTAGCTCCAAAGGGCTATAAATTCCACAAAAGGATGATTTATTTCGAAGCATAATCACCAATAAAATTGGTAAATCTAATAATATAATTGGTTAATATTTATAATATTATTTTTATCCCTTACATGATTAACCATTAAGAGTTGTAAAAAAATTACATTATTTTCTATTAATATTGTCCAAAAATAAAAGGTATATATTTAATAAATGTTTAAATTTAAATTTGAAATATTAAATCCATTTTTAAAAGTTCAAAACACATAATTTTTACTATATAATTTATATTAAATTAGAATAATGCAATGAAAATCACTTTTTAAAAAAATGTCACTTTTAAAATAATGTTTTTTTAAAAAAATTAATCTTTTTTATACTAAATTAAAGTATACGAGCCATTAAAAAACCATAATTAGATAAATAAAAATAACTAATTATAATTAAAAACTAATCCAAAGATTAATTTTACCTTTTAAATAAAATACATTTTTTAGTAAAAACATGTTTTTTTAATATGGGTTAAAAAATCAAACTTCTTCGAAAATTATCATAATTTCACCATAGGAAAATTTTGAAATGCTGATTTCAAAACTAAATTTCAATTTATCAAATAAATTTTATAGAATTTCAAGAAATTAATTATAGTATTTTAAATAAAAATCAATAAAATCATTGTTTTTGATAAAAATATGTATTTTATTAATAACATAATATTATTAAAAAAATTATTTAATGAATTTAATAAAAATATAGTACATATTTTCCATAATATAATAAATAAATTATCATTGAGTATGAACGTTATATATATTTCATAATTTCATTAATACATTTTATTTCCACCAATTTAATGGCTAGGTTAAAATGGTCACATAATAACGATATTTAGTTGTTCATTTAAGCTCGGTGTTTTGTATCTTATTCACTATCAAACACATTGTTTCCTTTAAAATCCCCATGATTCTATACTATAACCTCTTTAATAAATTTCACCAACTCAATTTTAACATGAGATAAAAAATTATAATTTTGAATTTTCAAAATAACCTTGTTTAAATCCCACATCGTAAGATGGATTAATAAAATTTCCACATCAATAGAGAGTATAGAAAGTACGAAGATCATTTGAGATAACATATAATAGGCTTCTATATATGAGAACAAAAATTTGATGTTAAAACATGGATATAAAAGATAAACTAACTCACAAATACTTATGAAGTGTTGAAGAGAAGATGGTCTTGAGAACGTTAACCCTCACAAAACTGTAAATATGTGATAGGTCAAAAGGGCTTTGTTTTCAACGTAAGAAAAGTAAAAGGATAATGTTTACTGTTCAATATTAATTTAATTCATTGTCCATGAACATGAGGAAATTTACTTACACAAAAATAATAATTTCTTACAAAACAATAATTTTTCTCCAAATGATGATTATGAATTTTTTTCAAGAAGAACTAAAATCAACTTCTACATATTGCAAAATCAACAAAAGAAAAAAAAATATTCCGCATATCTTTAGACATTAACCCATTACAATAATGCATAAAAAGATGAAATATAATTTTCCAAAAATAATTAATCTCTATGATTCAATAATAATACCAAAATAATTACAATGATCATTCAAAAAATAACTATCCATTAAATTCAACAATATTATTACAATCACTAATTAAATCCCCAAAAAAGATGGATTTCATCTTATATCCTTCTTGGGTAAATTTAATATTTATCTAAAAGTAACATTATTAACTCATAATGTTTCATAAAATATAATTTTCCTAATATATTTCAAGATACATTATCAATTTAAATAAATAAACTAATTCAACATAAATCCTCAACAAAATCATATACTTCTCTGAAAGGAATTCAACCATTAATCCTCAAAATAAATTATGTATTCATATAGGGTCCCTAAATTGAACATATCCTTAATCCATAAAATAATTTAACTAAAATGAAAATTTCATACTTAATGTGACATTGTATAGGTTGGTGGTAGTAATTACACCGTTATCACCCTATGGTGGTGGGTTCGATCCATGTGGCCTTTTTGGTCACGAAGGGTTTTCACCCGACCTACGAGTTGTCCTATTTTGGTTTACCTAAAATGATAATTCTTATAACATTATTAGTAATTTGAAAAACTTACTCAAAATAATCATTATGTATTGAACATTAATGAATTTTTTTAACCACATAGATTATTTTGTACATTTAATTTTTCATCCCACAATTTTGTAACCCATAATTACCTCAAAAATATATTACTCCCAAAATGTCCATAGTCGTCTTAAAATTTCATAACATAAATCCATGAAGAAGGTTCCAAATAAATTTCAATTAATAACAATAATAAAATTATATACCATGATTTTATCCCTAACTCTTAAGATAACCTCAAAAATAAACATCCCAATATCCAATGTTTTCTAAATTCTTCTCTAATACCAAATCTAACAACATAGATTATGCACTTTCAGATCTAGTTCTAAAGATAAAAAATTTACAAATGTGGCCCAATTTTTAATTCAAATCATACATCCAAAATGGGAACTATTTTATCTCTTACATAGCCAATGACCTTTTAGATTTATAATTGAAGAGAATTAAGAAAAACTATTTACAAAATGGGTTCATAAATATATGGTTCAAAATGATCAACATTATCTACAAATATAAATAGTTATTTTTTCACAATAGGTTATAAACATCATACATGTGAAATCCTTATAGAAAAAATTTCTTTTAATAACCCTTTTTATAACCTTGTTATATGATACATAAGTAAAAACTAAGCTCATTATAAGGGAAAACATATGATATATCAATACATTACTATACGAGATAATAACATGAGTAAATGAGTATATAATCATGTAAATGAATTAATAAGTTAATAACTAATATTTTATAGATCATAATTATGAGTCTTGTCATAAAACATTATCACATCAGAAAACAAGGGCCATATGAGTCTGAAAACATCAAAAATCAATCGTCACCCATATGGTCTTGACCTAAAAATGTGTAATCATCATAAATATATAAAACCATTTCATTTGTTAAGAATAAATACCATGACCCTTTTTATAATGGATCAAGAAACACCTATTTCCAATAATCGATCAAGAATATGGACTGGTTTTCTATAACAGATCAAGGACTTTGACATGTTTCCCATAGTGGATCAATCCCATAGACATGATTCCCATAATAATCTCATGTGATATAATTCATTACCAAATACATTATAAGGTGATATAGGTCCCACCAATAACATAATTAAATCTATACAAATGTGTTCCACATGAACAAAAATCATTCATCATATCAAAACCAATTAAAACAAATGGGTTTCATAAATATTTCATAATTTCATAACCCATTGAAAAGTAATAGGATTCATAAACATCATTCCATAATAAACATAAAACATTTAGAGAAATAATAAGGATGGTATCATGGATCATATCTCTAGTAATTAATTAGTAACATCAAATTAAGTTCCCCTAGATAGAGAATGATTTTGAATTATTACATAAATTAATTCAAGAGGAAAATATCATTTCAATTTTGAATTTTTAAATATGTACACAATCACAAAGGTAAATATTTTATTTTAAATAACCTTATAAAATTTTATAGGATTATTAAAATCATTACAATTTCATAAAATCTAGAAAATTTGTTCATTTCATATATGCTAAAAAACATATACATTTGTATTTTTGTCAAAAAAATTTACAATGTACCTTGTTTAAAAAATGATAAAACTATTCCATTAAATTGTTTTTTAAAAACCAAATCATAGGTATATATGACTTCAATTATTCATATAAGAATATAAAAAACCATTTTGATTATTTTTGGAAACCTTGATATGGAATATAACCATTCCACATAAGAATCATAATCATAAAAAATCATGAATAATATTGAGATTATTTAATATACACTTACCACTTTGTAATACATAGAATCATATTTCCCATAAAATATTAAAATATAATAGAACATTAAATATAATTAGAATAAATTACATAATGATATAACATTTAAAATGGGTTATATATTCTCCACATAAAATAATATAGTTGTGTAACATCAAAATATTTCTCAATTAAAAAATTGGGATGAATTCCCTTAAAAATGTCATGTCATTGAAGTGATCACTAATCAGATGAATATTTTTTTATTTAATATAAACACATATTAAATCATTTTAAATAAATCATATGATAAAAAATCCATTTCAAACAAACTCTTAACATCAATGAAGTATAATTTTAACCCTAAGTATGGAAATTGAGTTTGCAATCCCCTTACCTCAAATCATTCTATTCATTCTTAATATTAAAACCTATTTTATAATAAATATGAATTTATTACATATTCATTAAAAAAACATATTTATATAATACCATTTCTTATTTATTTATAACATCTTATCACACTCTTATCAATGTTTTTATGAAAATCACTATTTTGGTGAAAATACTTCATTTTCCAACCATGTCTCGATTTGGAAGTCATGGTCTTTATATTTTATTCATGTAATCATTATTTAAAGATAATAAATAATTTTATGAAACTCATATATAATAATTAAATTTTTATTTAAAATATTTATTATAAAGTTGAAATAGAAAAATGAATTATACCCATCATTGAGATGATAGGTCGTTTGTATGCATTAATGGTGTTTTCAATTATCGATTTATGAAATGAAAGAATGATAAATAAAAATACATATTTATAGAATCATTATTATATCATAAATATAGTATATATTCATTAAAACCATCATAATACATATCCATTAATGATGACGATGAAAAATGAATTGTATCTCTATGTAGAGTTGGTAAGATGTACATACACACGAGAAACACATTATCTACTTGTTTGATGGGAATGTTGGTGCATAATATTGTTTTTATAATAATAATAAAATTTAGAAATATTTAGGATACTAAAGTTAAAATTTTATTATAAACATAACAGATTTATAGGAGGACATGAAAAGTAGAAAAAGAAAGTGATCTGTTAGAGTGATTACCACTTCATCGAAACTTCTCCTTCGGATCTCCTCTAAAGGGATCTAGGGTTGTATCTTTGGGAAGAAAATAACTTCTATAATGTTTATTTGGTAATTTTAAATGTTAAATATGTAGGGTATGGTCATTACAGAATGCTCAATGTGATGTAAATATTTGGGGGAGGAGGTGACTTTTTATAATTGAGGTGATGAGATCTTCCGGAATTCCTTAAAATAATAAAATATAACAAGACTATTCTAGAGTAAAATTATATAAAAAAGAAATAAAATGAAAAATTTATGAATATTTAGTCTATATATTTTCCCCTGTGACCATATTTAATATTTTTATGGTTTTAAATAATTTAATAAAATATTATATTCATTAAATATCATTTTTTCAAAATTTGATACTATTCATTATTGTGAAATTAAAACATCAAAAAAGAGTCAAATTAGAAGAAAAAAATTATTTTGATTTATAAAACTCATGGAATATTTTAATTACCTAAAATTATATTTATTTTAATATTTTTAATATCACTTATTTGATTTCTCCATTAATGTAATAATTACAGTAACATCGTTGTTTAAGCCTCTATGCTAAATATTTAATTTATAATAATTAAAAATAAATTTCCATGATGAATATAAATATTATTTCATTCCAAATACTCTTTATGGTCGAACACATATTCTAGATAAGAATTTATTAAAAAAAATTACTAATTAAAAACTATAGTACGAACAGTTTGACTTTATTTTAAATAAAATATTATAAGGGAAGGAATGTCAACTAAGTAGATAAAAAATGTCATAAATTAGACCGAAGGATGATTATAGAAAAAACTCATAAATTTAGATTTATTATAAATTTTGTGTCATTTAATGGTTCTTATAATTTTAATTAAAATCATTTCATTAACTTATCCATTAATTAAATTAATATTGCATCATTGTTGTACAGGACATTAAGGTAATTATTTCATCTATAGAAAATAAAAATGAATTAAAATAAATAAGTTAAGTATTGTATATTCCGAAATACTAATTATGGTCTAATATAGCTTTCAGATGACTATATATTTAAAAATTATTATTATTAAAAACAATAGTGTGATTAGATTAACGTTTCATAAAATAAAAAACTATAATGGACTTAATATCAACCATGTGGGACCAATGGGTCATAAATTCATCACATGGACGAATTTTTTCTTAAAATTCTCATCGTATAAATTTTTTATAAATTTTAAAATAATTCTCTAATATTTATAATATTGTTGTTTACCCTTAATTAGCTACTTTAACGTTATTCTCATTGATAAAAATTACTATGTTTACATATTATATTGTCCAAAAAAAAGATAACTATTTACTAAATTTCCGAATTATGATTCCACATATTGACCAATTTTTTAGGAATTAAAAAAACATAATTGGAAGAATTTATTTTAAAATTAAACCAGTAAAATGCAATGAAAACCTGTTTTTCGGAAATATACCCTTTAAAAATGTATTTATACTAAAATAAAGTATAAAATACATTCAAAAAACCATATTTGGATAAATAAAATTAATAAATTATAATTTAAAACAAATCAAAAAAATATTTCAACATTGAAAATAAAATAAATTTTTCAATAAAAACAATTACATCTCACTATTCACTGAAAAAATCAAAATTTTCATAAAATTTTCAAAATTTCACAATTTAAAAATTTTTATTTTTTGATTTCAAAATTTAAGTTCATTTTATGCAATAAATTTATAAAATATGAAGAAATTAATTTTTTTTATAAAAGTGTTGATAATAATTGGTCACCCAATTTATGCACCAAGGAAATTTATTAAAAGAAAATGTAACAATACAAGCATGATGTGTAAAGGGATTACACTAACAGAAGATTGAGGGGATTATTATAAATCTATAAATTTTTTAAAAATAATTAACTAATACATTATTAGTGAGTATTACCATTATATATATTTCATAATGATGTTAATAGTGTTCATTCCTTCTAATTAAATGGATAGGATAGTCATATAATTAAAATATTTAGCTGTTTTTTACGCTAGATGTTCTGAACCTTATATAATATCGAACATAGTCTTTCATTTTAAAAACATACGATGTTACACTCCAACATGCAAGGATTCGGCTCACAATATTCTTAGAATTTTGGGCCATCTATACAAATATTTTATATACAGAAGGGAAGTATACTTAAGTCGGGATATGATACCCAAAAATTAGTCCCTAAAATGGCTTTAGATAATAATATTGGGAAAAATAATAACTATAATATTTCAAGCCTTGTAAGAATAGATATTCTATAAGTGTTTTTTTCGCGTGGTCAGATTAATTATGAGGGGATTCATAGTTTTCATCTAACATCTATTTTTGATTTTGGACAAGTGAAGGACTTCGTATTACCTCTTGCATTAGGGAGCTCATTGGGGCCCATTGGATTATAGTGACTTAATGTACACCATGTGGATGTCAACATTAATAAATCATCCATTTCAGGTTCTCGATACATTGAATGAATTAAAAGGAAATGAAAACATAAAAATATTGGGGGAAATGGAAGGATATTGAGGATGATAAGCCATATCTGAAGAGATACATTATAGACATTTATAATAATGGTATGATAAATGATGTTGATGTATTTTCATTGGCTTTAAGGAACAAATCAACACCATTGAAGGATTACTCCAATGTCAAGCCCACCATGAGAACTAGATTGAGAACATTTTAATAGGGGTGGTATCATTAAGAAAGATACTATAGTTTATTGGATGTCGATTATGATTAGGATTAGGACTTTCATGATTGTAATCATTTGGAATATTATCATTCATCATTTTTATTTCTTCTTAATGTTTTAAACAGGGAATATTAGTCATGTCTGACCAATTTTCATCTTCTTTGTGCTCCTATTTTATTTATTATTAAATAGCCTTTACCTCAATTTTCCAATAAAAAATGTAGTTAATCAATGATGATAAGAGAATCCCATTTTAAAATTAATTATAATAGAAAATATTTTCCATGAGAATTTTTCTCAAGTCTCATTCCAAAATTCATTATATAAGAAAATAATATACCACCTCAGCTAAAATATCAATATATTATTATCCTAAAAAACAAATAGATAAATAATGAATAAATAGAGAATGAGGTGAAAGGGGGGAGAGAAATGGGGACGATCATGAGACCCCATATATATTTTTTATGGATAGAGTAAAACACACCTTACTATAATAATAAGGCTTCCCATCAATTTAAATTTTTATATGTATGGGATAGTACCCATAAATTCAATATTATTACATATTGTTTTTTACGGTTGTAAAATGGATAGGTTTTTTGTTTCCCAATCACTGACATGTTCCTACAAAATAATTTTAACTTATATAAATATTATGTAATATATTTATATATATATTTATACTCATAAATTCATAATAATAACTTAATAATTTTTAGCCCAACATTATCTAATTTAACTATATAGTCAATTTCAACTTTCTGAAACATTAAAACAATTTCTTATATTAAATGGTATGGTTATTAATTGTCTCATTAGTTATTTTCATTATTTCTTAAAAATTCTTACACGAACCATTATATCTATAACAAAAACATTCCTAAATAAAACATTGATATGATATTTAATTATTTATGTAATTATATTATATTTATATATTTTTTAATAATACACAACTTTTCAAAAATTTTACACAATCAATATATTCATCTTTATAAAATACATTGGGTGTTCTCATCTCCATCAATCAATATTTTATATTTATATTTAATTTTCGTATAGTTACAACACCTATATTAAGTAATAATTGTTATCTCATAACCATATTCCCTTATAGAAAAATGAAGGTAACAATGTTATATTTTTGACATAACCATTTTTTATAATGTAATACCACATAGTTTCATAATTCTTAATTCCATATTTTAAGAACATCTCAATCGTAATATTTGAATAATTGCATAACACAAATAGTGGTAATATAATAAATAATAATGAACATCAAATAGACATGACATTTTAAATATTTTATTACAACTATTTGGGTCTAAATAAATTGTTGTTACTAAATCCAAGACCAACTATAATAACTTATAGACTACATATCAAAACATAACCTATTCCATTCAAAACCCATTTTACGATTATTATTTCACAATATTTATCAAGGTATAAATTTTTTTAACATAAAACCCATTTTATTCGTCAAATTAATCAAGTTGATTTCATTATAATAATCCAATTGAACACAACACATATTTCACTTCACCCCTATATTTCTTATAAGAAACATAAAAAATCACTGAAGGTTAGTAATACCAATTAAACAAGTATAATATTTAACAACATTACTTTTGTATTTCAATCATATCTTATTAATTAAAAAATTAAAAAATATTCTCCCCACAAAATTACATTATTGATCCCTAGTGTCCAATATTTTATCATTTATCATTCTATTACTTTTCTCATTTATATATTTGTAATCGACCCCTGATTTTAGCTTCAGAAATTACTATGATGAAACAATGTGATCCTCCTCAAATAGTATTTTTTTATCAAAATTTATCAAAAAAAATTATATTTAGCATCGTTTCAATATCTGGTTATTAAATAATTATATAACCTTCATATGGAATATTAAATATTACATCCCATACCTTTGGATTGTACAACATAATAACCATCATTTGAAATATACTCTATGTATAATCACAAATAAATTTTAATCATCTCCAAAAGAATATATACATTAGTCTCTATAACTAGATCAAAAAACACCTTTACCATCAGTACATAACCATACCATTTATATAATAATGATATAATTTAACACCCCAAGCTTCCACGGTATGTTTCCCTTTGAATAAAGCAATAGCTTGTATTGTGCACAACTTCGAGACTCTAACACATCGCGACTTAACAAAGCAGCCGTTAGGAATAGTAGTACATAATTTTGGAAAATTTATAAATTTTATCATTCAAAGTGTACTTCATATTTGTATTAGGAATATCAAAATTATTGTAGGGTGATTTTTTGTTATTTTTCTAAAAACATTCAATTTTTGATGAATAGTGAAAAAAACTAAGTTATAGTTTAAAGACGAATTTTTTTTATAAATTATTTATTTTTATTAAATTTAATTAAGATAAAAATATATACATAATACCTATATATGTTCAATGTAATTTATTGAAGTTATTTTAGAATAATTTTAGATATATAAAAATTTTATTGAACTTTTCACCGTCTTTTACCTACCTCCTAAGAAAATTTGGAAATTCACATAAAACATAATTTTACCGCTTATGAGAGTGGAATTTCGAATATCCGAGAGACAAGGTTAATATCAAGGAGTAAAATTTGGTTCAATAAGATAAAAAATTATTTTTGGGGAATAGTAACTTTTTATTTTTATTTACCACGATTAAAAGTGAATAGGGTAATTAAGGGTAAAAATGAAATTAATATTACTCTAACACATGTCCTAATTCTATTGGACAAGTGTATCTCGACCAAAAAGAACCTTAGAAATAAAATATTATCATTTATGTCCACTTGGATTAGATTAGGACATTTATTATTATTTAATTCAAAGAAGAGTTAAAAGAGTTAAAATCAATGTTTAGTTACTAAAACAATTTTAATATAGGGTTAAGCATAAGATAAATTCAATTTTAAAGATTAATTAGAAATAAAAAATTATTTCCTACATAATGGTATTTAATTTATAATTTCTAGACATTAAATAATTTAATTTATTTATGAAACAATGTGGATGAAGTAATTACCAAATTAATGAAATACTAAAATAATTGATATTATAAATATCCCAATAAATGTAATTTGAGACTTTTTTCTGAATTCCACTAATTTTATAGGATAACATGAAATTTTATTATTGATTTAACTTACATTTATTTACTTAATAATGATTTTATGATTTAAAAAAAAATCAAATTCCAAATAGTGTCAAAATTGACATAAAAGAGGTTTAAAAAAAATATTATATTATTAAATCATATTCTATTCCTAAAAATCTAAGGTTCGGCCAAAAGACTTGTATCATGATAGGTGTATCATTAATGTACCACATGAGGGTCTCTTGTATGTATATAGTATGTTTATTAACTATATAAAATAAAAATACAAAGAGTCATGGTAAATGTCAAACTAATTAACTAAGAGTTGAAACTAAAAGATAAGGTTAATAATGTGACCCAAACCTATATAAAACTACTGGTTGAGTTGTTTTCGACCTATCCCCACCTTAAACTTTAAATAATCTACTTTGGATCCATTAGAAACCGAATATTAATTTATTATAAAATAATATTTCTAGCTTTTCCAAAGGAGCCCCTCACCCCTCTTATAAAAGGGCACTCCCCCTTCTCACTAATTCACACCTTCAAAGCCATTTGGATTGGCCAACCCCTTCCCAAATATTCTCTCAACTTCCCTCAATTCAACCTTGAGGCCTTATTTTGATCTAAAAGCCAACCTATGGAGCCCTTTTGATCAAATAAAAAGGAAGAACCTAAAGAGGAGGTAATGTTTTCAACACCCTCTTTCAAGTTCCTTTCTTCTTCAACTTCTTCATTATTTATTATTTCCATTATAAAATAATAACTCCAGAATCTCCTATATAATGTGATGTTATTATAAATATGGTACAACTATATTCTGTATTATATCTATCCCTTGAATGACATGTCACCATACGTGCATACGTACAGCTTATCGTCTCCACGTCGTACTGTAATTGTTATTCAATAAATTATTATTTGTATGGGTATAATAGTGATGTGTAATTCATGTAAAAAATAAATATAACATGATAATTATTCTGTATATATGATATCCCATCCAATAATATATTATTTTAATATCAAAAGAGTGATATTGTCGCTCGTGCGTACGTACGAACTACCATCTCCACGAACGCGGTGGGAATCATTCCCCATCGTATCCATTCAAGTATAATTATCATATGATGATTAAAAATAATGTTTAAGGATTTTATATCATTCTGTATATGAATAAGATAAAACCTATCCATAACAAACCCGGCTTATGTAACAAAACATATAAAATAATACGAGTAAGTTAACACCCGAAACGAGGATAATACTAAAATATTATTAACAAAGAAATGTTAAAAGATCATATACGATATCATTTAATGTATCTGATTCTAGTATAATTTAATAGCAAGTATTTCACCATTATATAAGAGGCTAACCTACCCTCAACCAAGGAAAAGTACAAGGTAATGGGTTTTCATATCACTCCTTATTCTCTTAAGATTCATGCCATATTTCCACTATTGCCTTTTGTGTAGTGTATGTACTGCCCATAATTGTATTCTTTGTGTAATAAAAATAAATTTATGTGTATTTTCATATTCATTGTATGATTCCTCTTTCATGGTTTTTATGTTTCGTAATTTTCCAAATTGGTAAGGGTTTATTTCATAATCTTTTCATTATCCGAGGTTGTTTATACGTAATTATCTACTGGGGCCTCTTTATCATCAACATCCATGTTTCTTAAAAATGTATTTCAAAACATTATTATTATTTTTCAGAGTATGGGTTAAAGTCATTTATACACTTGTTTGAATTTTTATAATATTTTTATAAATTAATCTTCCGATTATTTTCCAAACAAGGTCATTTTTAAACTTTTCCAGTAAATTAAGGTAATAATGTCTTTTTTAACTTATACGGAGGGTGCAGATATTTTCTACCATTATAAAATCGCCAAATATTATCTTACAAGCTTATAAGAATATTTTCAAAGTAAATGTTTTCTTTTATAATTATGTGACTTTTAAATGATTTCAAAAAAAGAGATATTTCACTCAAATTGTATTGATTTCATCTATGTCAACATCCCTGGATGAATTTTAAGCTTATTTGAAGTTGATTTTTTATCATAAAAATCATCCATATTTTATTTAAGGTTTTGTGATATGTTTCACTATGGATGAGTTGTTTCTATGCCATTAATGGTTTATGATTAATGTTTTGGCATTTCGTATGCTAGTTTTAATATGAATTTTTATGTTATCTTTCATCCTCTTCTTAAGATGAATTTGTTGGACTAGTATGTTCTGGGTTAGGGTTCGGTTACAATAGACCCTCCGGGTTGGTGTTTGGTTATTAGAGGCACTCCGGGTTGGTGTTCGGTTTTTAGATGCACTCCGGGTTGGTGTCCGGTTATTAGTGGAAATCCGGGATGGTGTCCGGTTATTAGAGGCACTTCGGGTTGGGTTCCAGTTACAGTTATCCCTTAGGTCTTGGCACGAGGCCTTGACACAGAAATTAAAGTTCGGCATTATGCGTTCCCTTTTTATGAAATTGGTTATTGATATTTCATGTGATTATTCGATTAGTATAATATCCATGTGAATAATTAAATGGAATTATTTTGTTTTATCTTTTCCATGTTATGATGAAGATCAAGATTAAAATGCTTTTGTTTTAGTTATACATTGCCTTAAATGTTTAGGTTTATTTATGCATGTTTCTGTTATATTATTATCCTTAATGATCATCTGAGCTCACCCCATTCAGTGTTTTATTTTTTCAAGTAAGTGAAGAAGTATTTTATGAATGACCTTCAAGGATAGTATGAGGGGATATGATGAAAAAATGTTTCTATTGTTTTTTTGTTTATGATGTAATGTATGGCTTATGAATATATCTTGTATTCCCAAGGCGACTAATCTGATCGCCCTTTTGGGATTTGATCCCTTGTAATCATTCCAATGTATTAAAATAATACACCGACTCTGGGTAACTGGGGTCGGGGCATTACAGTTGGTATTAGAGGAAGCTTAGTACAAACCTTGGAAGCTAGATTTAGATACTCTGATTAGAGCACATATCCCTAAGATAGACTTTGAGGATTAGAAGAGAAGAACTTCCTAAAATTTTTTGTATTGTAAAGATTTTGTGAGTTTTCCGAGAAATAAATCCATGTCTGGATACGAGCAGGTAGAGGCGGCTCTGGCACAGATGTACCTAGGGGTAAAACCCGAAAACCCCGCTTTGAGTTATACTTGAATGGGAACTCATGCACGACAACGGGCCTTGCTGTACTCTTGGTTACGACACTCCCATGGGATATTCTTAGGTTAATTCTCATTTTCTTTACGAACCATTATGAAGGGTTTATGAGTATATACTTCCTCAAAGAAATTTTTTTATGATTATGGATTATATCCATAAACTGTTCAATTTATGTTAAGTGTTTTACAAGTATGGAATTATGTATTTTGATTCATAAACTGGTCTAGTTTATTCCATTGTTTAGAAATGTCCCCTAGTGGAATAAATGGAAACCGTATCAATGCATGTACTCCATATATAGATTTTCCTCCTTCTCAAGATAATTATAGTGGAGATGGTGATGCAACTAGTGCTGATCAGCTAATCCCCATACTGGGATAACTCACTGAGGTTATGAATAATAATCTTAGCCGTATGGAGCACCCTGATCCACAGCATGGAGGATCAATGTTAGATCGCATCATGAGGCACCAACCACCAACATTCAATGGGATTACAAATCCATAAGTAACTGAGTAATGGATAAATTCCTTAGAGAAAATATTCCATGCCTTGGGGAGTAGTGAAAGAGAAAAAGTTATCATGGCAGTTTACCGCCTCACTGGAGATGCAGACAATTGGTGTTCATTGATTCAAAACACAAAGGAAGATGGTGAAGTATAAAATATGGAAAGGAGGGAGGCCAAAGAGCTCTTCATAGAAAAATACATTCCTCGTGACCATCGAGAAGATATGGAAATGCAATTTTTGAGTCTAATACAAAAGGAGGACGAGAATGTCACAAAGTATGAGGCTAACTTTACAAGGATAGCAAGGTATGATGGAGATTATATACGTAACCCAATAAGTAATATTGATTGTTTTTTTATGGGTTAAAACCATTTTTTCGTCGAGGATTGATCTCACAATCCTTCTCGTCGTTCGAAGACATTTTCTCATGTGCTATCAAGACAGAAAAGGAATTCTCTAAATCTTATGACAATAAAGTAAAGCAAGAGAAGAAGAGAATGATGTAGCAAGAGACAGATAATGGGAAAAAGGGAAAGAATGATTTTCCATTATGTGAAAATTTTGGGATGAAACACTTCGGTACTTACCTAAAAGGAATGGGAGTTTGTTACAAATGTGGAGAAAAAGGTCATCAGACTCGTGATTACAAGGTAAAGAACGAGGCTGTCAATGTCGAATTTTAAAATTGTAGAGAAATGGGGAATTATAAAAATGAATGTCCTAACTATTAGGGATACTTATGTCAGAAAAGTCCAAGGGATCAAGGCCAAGCTTATGCTGTTACAACAGTTGAAGAGGAATAATTATTGTATTTTTGATTTTGGAATCAAGGATTATATTCTGGTTATGAGAATAACATGATTAATATAAAGGTTGTACTGCAGTACATGTTGTTTTCAATGAGGTTTTTATATGACTAAGGTAATCATATTTTCTGTATGTGACAATAAGAGAAACATTAATCTATTTGGAGAATCTGATGTTGCGATAGATTTTGGAATTTAGATACCCTTAACAAAGAGTCTAGATAGAGGTACTTTGGATAACTATAATGTTTTGGAATGGATTATGTTGAAATCTGGATTGTATTGTTCAAGGTTAAAACATTTCTTATGATTATTTTTTGAATATTCTGATACTATAGTTTTAGGAAAATGACAACCTGCAGGTCGGGCAATAACCCGTCTCGTCGGACAAAGCTGAAGGAATCGAACCAATAGCCATAGTGCGACAAGCCTTTATTACCAACCACTATCCTACAGGAAGTCCCTAGTTATTAAAAAATATTTTTCTATTTTAATGGTATGTGTTAACGATTGGACCCTTATACAATTAGGATAAATATAATATTTTTGAGTTCTATTATCTTTTGGAGTGAAAGTTGAGTTTGTGGTAGAAATTAGTTGAATGATGAAAACTCTACCTGTCAAGATGTATATATATATTTATCTTATTCTATGAAGAAATTAATTCGTTAGGGAAGGGATATTAAGACCAAAAATTTTTTATCCTAATACCTTTTGTTTTGTTGAACTGGTGATATTTTAAATCATCATAGATTGATGGCATTGAGGCCCTCAACTCTACAATTGTTTGTGATTGATGAACTCAATAACTCCCTATAAATATTTATGTTTTCCCTCTAATTACGTGTCTATAACTACCTCCAATGTTCTCCTATTCTAAACCCTAATTTGGTGGTGACATTCTCATTTCCCTTTCCATCTTAATAAAACTAAATTTTATTAACCCTATTTCTGATATGGGGTTTCCACAAAGGTATTTTCTATTTCCAACCTTTTATTTTCAAAGACCAATTTCAAATTGTGAGGATGCAATTATTTGATGGAGGGGAGAATGTGACAACACAAGCATCCACGATACGTTTCCCTTTGAATAAAGGAATAGCTTGCATTGTACGAAACATCATGAGTCTAACACACTGCAACTAATCAAGGTAGCTGTTATGAATAGTAATACACACTTTTTGAAATTTTATAAATTTTATCATTCAAAATGGACTTCATATTTGGATTTGGAATATCGAAATTATCCTAGGGTGAATTATTTGTATTTTTCTGAAAACATTCAATTTTTTATGACTAGTGAAAAAACACTGAGTTATAGTTTAAAAACGTATTTTTATTTAGATAATTATTTATTTTATTTAAATTTAATTATGGTAAAAATAGATACATAATACCTATATAATTTCAATGTAATTCATTGAAGTTAGTTTAGAATAATTTTAGATATATAAAAATTTTATTGAACTTTTCACTGTTTTTTACCCACCTCCTAGAAGAATTTGGAAATTCACGTAAAACATAATTTTACAACTTCTTTGTGTGGAATTTTGAAATTCTGAGAGACACAGTTAATATCAAGGAGTAAAATGTAGATCAATAAGAAAAAAATAAATTTTTTGTGAACAATAATTTTTACTTTTATTTACCACGGTTGAAAGTAAATAGTGTAATTAAGGGTAATAATGATATTAATATTACCCTAACACATGTCATAATTTTATTGGAAAAGTGTATCTCTACCAAAAAAACCATAGGAATAAAATATTATCATTTAGGTCCACTTGGATTAGATTAGAACATTTATTATTATTTAATTCCAAGAAGAGTTATAAGAGTTAAAATCAACGTTTAATTACTAAAACATTTTTTATATAGGATTAAATATAAGATAAATCCAATTGTAAATATTAATTATAAATAAAAAAATATTTCCTACATAATGGTATTTTATTTATAATTTTTAGACATTAAATAATTTAATTATTTATGACACAATGGTAATGCAGTAATTACCAAATTAATGAAATATTAAAATAATTGATATTATATATATCCCAATAAAAGTAATTTGAGACATTTTATTAATTCCACTAATTTTATAGGATAATATGACATTTTAGGATTGATTTAATTATCTTTTATTGAAGTAATCATTCTGTTATGATTTTCACAAAAATCAAATTCCAAATAGTGTCAAAATTGACATAAAAGAGTTTTTAAAACAAATATTATATTATTAATTCATATTCTATTCTTAAAAATCTAAGGTTAGGCCAAAGGAATTTTATCATGATAGGAGTATCATTAATTTACAACGTGAGGGTCACTTGGATGTATATAGTAACTTTATTAACTATATAATATAAAAATACAATGAGACATGGTAAATGTCAAACTAATTAACTAAGAGTTAAAACTAATAGATATGGTTAATAATGTGACCCAAACCTATCTAAAACCTATTGGTTGAGTTTTTTTAGACCTATCCCCACCTTACCCTTTAAATAATCATCTTTTGAGACATTATAATCTGAATATGAATTTATTATAAAATAATATTTATAGTTTTTCCAAAGGATCCCCTCACCCCTCTAATAAAAGGGAACTCACCCTTCTCACTAATTCACACCTTCAAATCCATTTGGCTCGGCCAACACCTTCTAAAATATTCTGTCAACTTCCCTCACTTCAATCTGGAGGTCTTAGTTTTATCATAAAGCCATCATATGGAGCCCTTTTGATCAAATCAAAAGGAAGAACCCGAAGAAGAGGTAATGTTTTCACCACCCTCTTTCAAGTTCATTCTTCTTAAACATCTTATTTATTTATTATTTACATTATAAAATAATAACTCCAGAATCTCCTATATACTGTGATGTTATTATAAATATGGTACAACCATATTCATTATTCTATCCATCCCTTGAATGACATGTCACCATACGTGCGTACGTACGGCTTACCGTCTCCATGTCGTGGTGTAATTGTTATTCAATACATTATTATTTTGATGGTGATAATAATGTTGTTTAATTCATGTAAATAAAAAATATAACATGATAATGATTCTATATATATGATATAAAATCCAATTATATATTATTTTAATATCAAAATATTGATATTGTCGCTCATGCGTACGTATGGACTACCGTCTCCATGAACGCGATTAGATTCATTCCCAATCGTATCCATTCATGTCTAATTCTCATTTGATGATTAAAAATAAGGTTTAAGGACATGATATCATTCTATATATGAATAAGATAAAACCTATCCATAAAAAACACAGCTTATGTAACAAAACATATGAAGGAATACGAGTAAGTTAACACCCGAAACGACTATAATACTAAAATATTATTAACAATGCAATGTTAAAAGATCATTTATGATATCATATTAATGTATATGGTTCGTGTATAATTTAATAACAATTATTTCACCATTATATAGGAGGTTAACCTACCCTCAACCCAGGAAAAGAACAAGGTAAGGGGTTTTCATCTAACTCCTTATTCCCGTGAGATTCATGCCATATTCCACTATTACCTTTTGTGTGGTGTATGTACTGCCCATAATTGTAGTATTTGTGTAATAGACTTTAATTTATGTGTATTTACTTATTAATTGTATGATACCTCTTTCATGGGATGTATGTTTCGTAAGTTACCAAATTAGTAAGGGTTTATTTCACAATATCTTCATTATCCGAGGTTGTTTATACGTAATTATCTACTGGGACCTCTTTATCATCCACATCCATGTTTGTTAAAAATGTATTTCAAAACATTCTTACTATTTTATAGAATATGGGTTAATGTTATTTATACAGTTTTTTGACCTTTTATAATATGTTTAAAGAAGAATATTTCTGTCATTTTCCAAACAAGGTCCTTTATAACCTTTTCGACAAAATTACAGTAGGAATGTATTTTTTAACTTATACGGTAGGTGCAGCTATTTTCTACCATTATAAAATAACAGATTCTGATATTACAAGCTTATAAGAATATTTTCAAATTAAATGTTTTCTTTTATAATTATTTTACTTTTAAATGATTTCAAAAAAAGAGATATTTCTCTCAAATAGTTTTGATTTAATCTATGTCTACATCCTTTGATGGATTTTAAGCTTATTTGAAGTTGAGTTATTATGATACAAATCATCCATATTGTATTTAATGATTTGTGATATGTTTTACTATGGATGAGTAATATTTATGCCATTAATGGTTTATGATTAATGTTTGGCATTCCATATGCTAGTTATAATATGAATGTTTATGTTATATTTCATGTTCTTCTTAAGATGAATGTGTTGGACTAGTATGTTCTGGGTTGGGGTCCAGTTACAGCAGACCCTCCAAGTTGGTGTAAAGTTATTAGAGGCACTCCGGGTTGGTTTCTAGTTATTAGAGGCACTCCGGTTGGTGTCTGGTTATAAGAGGCACTCCGGGTTGGGTTCCGGTTACAGGTATCCCTTGGTCTTGGCAGGAGGCCCTGACACAAAAATTAAAGATCGGCATTATGCATTCCCTTGTTATGAAAGTGGTTATTGATGTTGCATGTGACTATTAAAGTAGTATAATATCCATGTGAATAATTAAATGGAATTATTTCATTTTATATTTACCATATTATGGTGATGTTCAAGATTAAACGGCTTTTGTTTTAGTTATACATTGCCTTAAATGTTTATGTTTATTAATGCAAGTTTCTGCTATATTGTTATCATTACTGAGCATCTAAGCTCACCCCTTTCAGTTTTTTATTTTTCCTAGGAAGTGAAGAAGTATTTTATGAATGACCTTCAAGTGTATTATGATGGGATATGAAGAAAATATGTTGCTGTAGTTTTTTTATTTATGAAGTAATGTATGGCTTATGAATATATCTAGTGTTTCCAAGGAAACTAAACTGATCGCTCTTTCTGGATTCGATCCCTAGTGATCACGCCAATGTATTAAAATAATGCACCGACTCTGGGTAACTGGGGTCAGGGAATTACATAGAATTCAACCATTAAAAACACAATATTATAAGGTGGATAATGCCCATATTATTCCCTCTACTAATTTATCTTGTGATCCAAAAAAATCATTAAACATAGAAATTTTTTAAATTCAATAAGTTCCATGACTAAAGATTTTTTTATAAATGAATGAATAAATTCATTAATATCCCCATGTTATGAGAAATACTTTTTTTATTATTTTAGGACTATATCAAAATTTATGGGTATGGACTCTAGAATGTCACAATTTCAATGGAAATTTTTTTTATTCCACTCATAAAAGGGTATAACCAAAAATAAATTCTCCAAAAAAGGACTTTTCGAATTTATTATATTTTATAAATATCATATAATTTCATTAATTTTTGGTTGAAATTCAAGCTTAATTCTATGAATATAAAAATTTATTCCAAAGTGATTCACCTAATATAAAACCCCTATAATATAGTATGAAGGGAATATAATTATAGAGTTATTCCACCAAATTGAGTTTCCTCATGGTCCAAATGTATATTAATAAACCCATCAACAGAAAAAATAATAATAACAGTTATAATTAAAATCAATGTTTATTACAAGCTAACACATATTAATCGAATTCATATTTACCTGAAGGAGTATTCACATAAAGCCTTAGGAAATATTTTCCCTTTCATAAACTAAATATGAAAATCCACTATTAAATATTACTTATTCTATTGTAAAAATAAAATCTTGATTTCTAAATTTCTATTTCAATTTAACTATATCCCATAAGGTGTTTTCAAATGTTAATGTCTTTATTTTCATTTCACATTATAACCAATAAACAATGCTTTCTAACAAATCCATAGGAATAATCCCTAAAAGGTTACTAAAAATTTTATATTTTTCAAATAAAATGATGTAAAAACCATTGTAGTATAATCATATTAGAAAATTATATTTTAAATTATAAGGGTTCTAAACATATCTAAACTTTGAATACATCACACCCCTACAAGGAAATGTATTCTTATTACATTCAATTTATGATTTGATATTCCCGTGGATTAATAATAATTACAAAAAAATAATAATTTTTTCATACTATATCCATGGAATAAGAAAAATTGTTTTTCTCCCCCTTATATTGCATTAATTTTTTTAGGATAAACAAATTTTTCAATTATCAATGTAAAATGTGTCCATTACTTAATTCACTGAACTATTATAGATATAACCAACATCAATCAATGAGATATAGATAAATTTTTAATTATTTATTACATATATTCGATACCACATTAAAATATATTATATGATTTGAAAATAAGTGACATATACCATCAAAATAGACAACAATCCTCAACTCCAACTACTAAGGAACATTTTGTTTCTAAATATAAATCCACCATGAATCGATTATATGAATATATTGAATGTGATAAAATATAAGGATATATATTTTCCAATATTCTATTTATATTTTAATTGTTATTAATTATCTACATGATTCACTAGTTTAATTCTTGTTCGTATACTTCCAAATTTCCAAATATGATTATAAACAGAAACTCAATGGAGGTCATATGCATCGTGGTTTAAATTCTACTTCCCTAGTTTTTATATGAATTTACACAATTTTCACAGTATATGTCTAAATAGTACTTATTTTTTAATGATATATTACCATAAATGAGAACATATAACACAAGTATCCTTTACCAGACTCAATAATCACAATGTGGAAACATAATAACTCCCTGGTGGAATAATTAAATAGCCAAAGACTTTTTATTGGGTAATCAGTGATCCCATAAGAGTTATTACTCCAATATTCCCATATACGTTGTCACCTAGTGGGATCTTGGTTGGTATCAAGTATAAAGGTCCTTTTAGAAACTCATAATTTAAAAAATAAGAACATAAACACCCAAAAAAACAATTAAGTTACAACCATGTTATAATTGAAATCATAAATGATAATTAATAACGCATCAATGATTAATTCACTATAATAATATATTTAAATAATAATAATTTCAATTTATATATTATTGGGTAAAATCAAACCATTATAACAATTAAAACAAAATATGTAAACAATATTTGAAACCCATTATATCATGTCAATATCACAGTTCAATGCATATAATCACATTAAATGAATATATCAAAATAATCACAGGGAATTACAAAACAATTGTTATGTTATAAGTATAAAAATAATTTATCACCATTATTTCAATGCAACATTTGTACATTTTTTATAATAAAAATCCTATCTTTTTTAAAAATGTAAAATTATCAAATCCAATCTTTCCAAAACATTATTTAAAAAAATGAATTCACAAGTATGTCGAGATATTTTTCATGTTAAACTACATGATTCATGAATATCAATATTTTTCTCTGTAGTCAAATGGTTGAAATATTTATCTTCTAAAAATTTCAAAATAATTACTTATCAATGGATGAAAAACACAAATTCAGTTCAATGAAAAACCTTATAGATTGGATCATAATTATAATTTAATTGGAAAAAACATTTTTTTATTTTTTTCAATAACATTACTATAATAATATCTTAATATATATATATTTAATAAATTCAAAAAATTATTTTGATACTAATATTTAATAACCATCCATTACGATATGCTTGATCCCCAAAAAATCCATCATATACCATATGTGTGATTAATTGAATGTTATAGGCTAATGACTAATACCAAGGGGTTGCAATGATGCATAGAATAACATTTCACAACATTTAAACATAATTTCTATATAAATCCTGTAGAAAATATTTCTTGGTATATATATAAATAATACAACCCAAAATCTATAGTAAAAATCAATTCCATTAAACAAGGATATAATAGTACAAAAATTAAAACTAATCCCGATTTTCAAAAACCAAAAATATATATGTAGTATATGTCTTCATACATTTTTATCAAAATATATATATTATTCCACATGAATAAAGGTAATCCCACAAATATTACTATAAAAATGAGGATGAAAATAAATATACTTAATTAATAATAGGGTCTCCTAAGAACCCATAAATTAAGTACACTAAAATGTGTATGAAATAAAAAAAATGGGAATAGTTGTCTTTAACATTCTTCACATGTCCATTCTTTCCATACAGTATATAATATCTCCTATAATAGAAACCTCACACTAACTTATATTATATCAAAAAAATATGTACATATTGATATATGTGTTATACATTTACGTGTGAGTAAAAAACGAAATTGGATTTCCCCATGATCCCAAAATCCCAACCGTTTTGCGAAATCTTGTGTGATTATGCATGTTTTATGATATTTAATTTATAAATAACCCATCAACATACCACTTAAGGTAATTTTTTTAAATTAATTTATATTTTATAATTCATTTTCACCTCTCATAAGGATCATAATAGTTTATTTCCTAAAAAACATATAATAACCAAATAATGTAATTATAATTTCCCTTTAAAAATTAAGACACCAATATCATATCAAATATTATTGTATAATATATTACATGTATGATTATTGTAAATATAATATATTTCACAAGCGTCATCAACTAGTAATAATTTACTATTACTTGGGCCTCCACCGTGATGGAAAAAATAAACTACCATAGATGAAAAAAAACCTGTTATAATTTAAACAAAAAAACATATCCTTAATTTTAGTGAAACAATTAAATTATATTATAAACTTATTCTCAAGTTATAAACACTTATATAATAGGATATCACCTAAATTAAAATTTGTCTATATTATTAAACTAAAAAGTAAGAATTATCACCCATCTCATAGGACTTATCTAAAAGAACATATAATACCATTTAAATTAATGAGGTGGTCTGAGAAAAATTTAAATTAATATTACATAATTTAATTTATAAATTCATTGTATCTCACAATAAATTTAACCCTTGTATCCTAAATCTTTAGGGTATTTTGATAATACATACTTATATTTGGGATTTTAATGAAATTTTCACATTTCTCCATTTTTACACCACACTAAACCCCTTTCTAGATATATCCTAAGTTATCCTATTTATTATAATCCTATTTAATATAATAATATATAATGGGTGAGATCAGATTAAAAGGAAGGGGAAAATAAGAGATAAAAATTAAATATTATAAGTGAGCATGATAGGAAAATACAAGTATACGACCATCATCAAAGAACATGGTAGCATAAGTGAATCATAACTATCAAAACATAGATCATAGATCATGATTCATGGAATTAGGATTCTAGAATAACATAAGACATGATAAATTATAGTGCAAAAACAATAGTGAATAATCATGAGCTATGAAAACATTACATATTCACAAGAATGTGTCATATATGTATATGTAGAAAATGATTAAATACATCACATCCCATGGAAAAAAGCATCATAAAAGAGTAAAAAATATCTAATTGTGGATTGAGTATTCCTTATAAGACATAAAATTAAATCTCATGATATATATATATATATTTTTAACCAATTCATTAGATGGATATATACTTTTAGGCTGACTCGTTTCTTAGTAGATAGAGTCTTATATGAGTTTGGGTTCACTCTGTATTCCTAGTAATCTCATGAGATAATGTATTACCTAATTCAATAGGGATATATATAATTCAATTACCACCTATAACATTTAGTAAACCCATAAAAGTGGTTTCCACATGAACAAGATAACCTGCATATTCTATCATAGTTTAATTTGCCAATAAAAACGAAATGAATTTCATAAAGAACTCAACAAAGCATGATCATAAGTCATCTAATGAAATAATGTAGATGGTAAATTTATGTAATATCTAAAATATAGCATAATAATAATTAATTTCAATTTAAATATAATAATCCTCCCATTAATATAAAGACTAATTTCCTTGAAAATAATAAGAAATACAATTTAAATTTTAAATACATTTAATTTTAGAAGAAAAATAATTTTTTATAGAAAGTAAATATAAAATATTTGGAAACACATAAAATATTATTGATTATTTTTATTTAAAAATAAATTGTAGATAAAAGGAAAATGCATCTCTCTGGAAAATGATTAAAATATATATTCATTTCGCACTTTCTAAAGAGGTCAATGTTGGTTGGAAACAATTATACAAATAATGTTAATAGAAAAAATATTTTTTAAATAAATCCTTTTCTATTGAAAAATATCATAATAAATCATATATGTATATATATATATGGAAAACTATAGAATAATATATAGAGTATGAAAAGTGTGTAGAAATATTTATAACAAAAAAAGAGATAACATTGGTTTCTCATAGAGGGAGCACATCGGGTAAATTATAAACCAAAGAGAAGTGAAATGGTATGTGAACATGAAAATTGAAATAATAACTACATTAGAAGAAAATATATAGAGTTTTAGAGAAAAAACTATTATAATTACCTCCTATGGAAACATTGTGATAAATAATCATGAAGTCAAATTTAGATTGAAAAGAAAACCCATACATTTTCTCAAATATTCCATGAAGGATATCGAAAATACTATATATTAAACCAATTCATATTAATTACTTATATTGGAACCGTATTTGTATCAATTATCATTTATTTACATCATGTATAATCATTCATTACATTCAAATTAGTTAGTTATATTTTATTTTCATCCTCAAATGATTTTAATATTGATTACTTTCTAAAATCCTTTTATGGGTGATGTCTATAATTAATCATTGATTACAATTTCATCATTATAATATTATTCAGTTTAGTGTGATCATTGGGCTCGAATGATTTCTGTGATCCCTTATTCATTTTATGTTTGTTATGGGTATAGTCATTGAAAATGGAATCCATTAAGAGAATTTTTTAGGTAATTTACCAGTAATAATGAGTTATATAATATTGACAATTCATTTTTTTAAATTTAGCATATTGAACAATATTATTAGTATAAATTAATCATTAAGATCATAAATTACCATTATTAATGGTATGAAACTAATTCATGATGAAACTGAATATGTTCATATAGTATTGTTCATCGGGGTTGTTGAACCATCCTAAACAATATGATGGTATACTAGAAAATGGGAAATAGTTCTGAGTTATATATAAATATTTACCTTCAGTAATGACTATAATTATGTTTACATGCCATTATTATGGAATGTGATTTGATTTATAAATAATGAATAATGTAATGTAGTTGAAATTGAAAGAGAATAACATAGATACTAATTTGAAGAATTAAATGCTTCTATACATGGGTTTCATCCCAAATGAGAGATTTGGGATTCCTTGTAATAATGAGATGTATACAAATATCTAATAAGGATTTTGTAGATGGATGGTTTTTAGGAATTAAATTTATATTGAATGTAAAATATAGGATTACCAAATTTTCAAGAATTAAATACTTGAATAATTGTTCTTATCACAATACTAAATGGTTTGAATGTTCTCAATAAATTCATGATAAACCAATGGTCCCATTAGTTTACACTCTCCAACATAATATTAACATATTCAAATTCTATAAATCCTCCTATATATAGTTCCATATAGTTTCATTTGATTGATACAGTGGAAACAATTGTTATATGAGAACTCTAACATGAGAAGGTATCGATCCCTATAATATTTTTTTTTCTAAACCCATATTATAGGTTAGTGGTAACCATAAAATTTAGGATTCAAATACATAAAGATTCCAAAATTCGGAATTCAAATTTAAACACTAAAATACATTCCAACCACATTCAAATTTGAAAACCAGACCACTAAATAACCACGTTCTGCAAAATCCACCACATGAATCATTATGAAGTCTAGATCCCTGCATATTCCACATCACCATCACCATCTTGCATCACTGTCATCACTCCCATCAGCATCATCCACTTCACCATCATCTGCCACAATAAGTGACATCATCATTGAAATTGTCGATCGTTTAACTGAACATGAACTTCTGCCGGAAATCGTCTGGCTCCATCGATCGAAATGAACATAAATCCAAAACCAGAACCTCCTTCAGAAACAACACCATACAATAAAAACATTTTTCACCAAAATACATGAATCATATTCAGAGAATCTAACATGAGAAGAGTTGGTACACAAAAATAAAAAACAAACCACAACTAGTGTTGATCCCAACATCCTTTGAAATTAATTTAATGGAATTTCAACATATCCTTTAGTATTGGAATATTCTTTTTTAGATTCAACTTCATTTTAATGTTGACAATTTATGTTTAAGTTCACCTATATATCAAATTCATAGTAAATAATTCTATATAACATTTATGTAAACCTCACATATGGACCAGATACAAGATAGAGTGTTACTCCTTGATGTTGTACCACTTCATATATGTATATCTCATTAAGATGATAGACTGATAAATCTACTTGACTGTTTATTAAAACTGTTCACCTAATAAGGTAAACAATAACATCCTAAAGGGAATTATTTTAATTAATTGGTTTAGGATTACCCATATTGAAATCCATTTTAATGTTCTACCATTTCTTTATCAGTGTAGGCATGGGTTTTATAACCCCATTAGACTTCGGTCATTCCTATATAACATTATTTACACCAATCAATGAGATACATAATCTATAATAAATTTCTTTATATTTTATCATTGAAATTATTTCTTGATTATTGTGCACATATCTATGCCTAACATATAAAAATGGAGGATGGTCTATCTGTAACATATAACTTCTTTTTCCTCAATTATTCTATTCATAGAACTAATATTAATTTATTCAATATTATAAAATCATTATTAACAATGATAAATATATAAATATGATTTTCCTTCATCTATCATTCCATATCTTCCATTGATTCCTCCATGATCTTTATAAAGTGGGATGTTTGAGAATTCATTTTCAAAAGACATGGTTTTTCCCCATCCCTCAATATTTTATGTTCTATCCATTATAAATACATGATTATTGTGTCTCTTTAAAACCTCATCCTTTATATGACTGAATTATTAATACTACTATGAGTAGAAATCACCTTGAATTCCTTTTATGGGTTGTAATTTATTGTGAATTCATCGTCCTTGATCTAGTAAACCCATCCATTTTTTAATTTTTAATTACATTTGTGTGAATTTATACATTATTATATTTTTTATCAATATATATTTCAAACTTTTCACAATAGTGATAATTCCTCTATGTCTTTCATGAAAATATCACTGCTTCTAGTCCCAAATATTATCTCGAGAAATATTTCTCATGAATATTAAATTGATGTGAAGAATAACTGACAACAATATCATCCAACACATGTACATATCCAATTATTTTATTTTGTGAATAAATATTTATCACAATCTTTTACCCACTACATGTTAATTCATGTAAAGGTTTATTGACCATAATTCTCCTGATATCATTTATATTTTGTTCACATTCATCAATAATAGGTACTTAAATCCCATCTAAGATGACATGCATAGTGTATTTGATATTCTTGGTAAATTTCTAAAATTATATTAAATATCCATAAAATCTAAGAAAACAATGAATATTTGTTTTAGTGGTCGATGGGAGATATTTATCAATTAAATCTATCTTTATAGGATCTATATACATACCATATCTTGTGAGTACATAAACCAAGAATATTACATTCTATTTTTATAATTCACACTTGCAAAATTTGGCATACAAATTCCCATTTTTGATGTACATAAGAAAAATCCTCAAATGATCTCCATGATCTTCCTTGAAATTTGAAATTCATAGAATATAATCAATAAAAACTACCAAAAATTCTTTCCTAAAATCTCTAGAAGCCCTATTCATTAGATCCATAATTATTGAAATACAATTTATGAGTCTAAATGAAATCACTATGAATTTATTGTACCCATATTTTGTTTAAAAGGTTTTCATAAGTACATCCCCTCTTTTAACCCAAAATTGATGAAAAATTGATAAATGTTCTCTCATTGAGAATTTTTGAGTGCATCAAATATTATCATGATTTCTATAAATATATGGAGGATTATACATATTCTTTATTATGTTTTCTTTATATTCAAGATAATCAATAAATATATTCATTCATCCATATTTAATTTTGACAATGAATATTGTTTCAATCCATGATGAATTAATATGATATATAAACCCCTTGTCATTATTTTATTGAAATTTCATCTTCAATTCCCTTAATTCAATTAGGGCATCTTTATGAGGATTATTTTATATAGGCATAACACAATGTCTATGTTCTATAAAAAATAACCTCTTGATGTAGCACCCCGACCTGAGAATCCTAGAGCTGATGCATTATTTTATTAAATTGGAATGATAACAATGAATTAGTTCCCAAAGTACTAATTCATTTATCAGTATTTGAAATCCATATTACATACATTATACCCATAATACATTTGGAAATATAAAATAAAAACATGATACATAATAAAATAAAATAAATTGCATCTTTGAATGCTTATTCAAAGATTTCTTCTTCATAGCCTGGGAAGGTAAAAATAATAAGGGTGATATCAAATTCTTAATAAGGGAATGTATTATAGAGGAAATAATTAATTGATAAGAATAATCAACATGGAAAGGTAAATAACTGATAACACATTCCATTCAAATAACAAGACAATGCAATATCAATATGGAAAGGTGATAAACTCAAGACCCTTGAATTTAATCAATAATGTGAAAATAAAATACATCCATAAATATGATATTGAAAAATACGATGGATAAATAAAAATAAATAAATTCTTAAAAAAGTAAATGCTTAATTATTGGAATCCATTTTTCTAGGTACAATGAACCATTATTATCACGACCATTCACAAGATGGTTTAAAACCCACTGGTTATAAACCTATTTTGTTTGTGAAACCTTATATCCACTATCATTTCCTTTACAAATATATGTTATGTCATACTATTTATAAACTCGAAGGGATTTTCAAACCTAATTTTATCCCATGTGACTACTGATGCATCATATGGATTTTATTAACTGGTCCCTAACCTGTATACTACCTATACAAAGCAGTACTCATATATCGAATAATTTATTTAATTAATAAACAATGTAACTTTTTATAAAATATTCATATTGAATAAAATATACAAATTTATCAAAATTTCCCTAGTAGAGGATAGGTAATTAATGGAGATACCCTTGAATGATCATAAAAACATTCTTGAGGAAAATCATCTTTAAACATTCCAAAGTATCTCATACAACTTTGAGAAATTTAAAATAATAATCCCCTTGAATTAATAAAATTAAATTAAATTTATAATTTCATAAGTATAATGAGACTCATGATATAAAATTTTAAAGATATTTTTATACACCATATAAAATAAACTGGGTGTATAACAACAAATAAGTCTCAATTAAATGTGAATTAAGATGAAAATCCCTTACCATGATTCTGACTTGTATCATGTGTCTTTATATTACATAATGATAAACATATTCTAATTAATTACTTTCTTTTATACAATTTTCATGTTTACCATTACTTTTATTACACTAATTACCATGTTGTATATGAGTAATTTGACAATTAATTTTATATCAGGTGTTTTGACCATAATTCAGTTCATGTGACAAAAATGGCTTTGGTAGGTTGACTATAGTCAAAGCGATATTTATAAATAAATTACTGATTAATAATCAGGATATAATTATCATATTTATACATAAATAATAATTTTATAGTCAATTATGATTGATTTTTATGAAACATGAACCATCATTACAATCATGGAGACAGTAAGTCATACATATGCATGTGTAACATTCTAATTTTTTAATATCATTATGAAAAGAAGGTAACAAACACTATATTATTCTAAAATATTCCTTATATAATAAATATCATGTTTTTTAATCATATATACTTATATTTATAATTCTTATGATGTAAAAGAAAACACATCACGTCACGGAGGTGGTAGTCCACACGTCCACGATCGGCGTTATCACTTTTTCTGTGTGAAAATGGTAATAATGAAAATTATATATTAAATCTATAGAAAAAAAATTACTCCATGAGAATAAAATAGATGTTGTTTATATTAAATATTTTTAATTAAAACAATCATTTATACATTCAATTTATATCATTAGTAAATCACATCGCTTTGAGGAGGCGGTATTCCACACTTCCACAAATGATGCTATTGTATTTACAAAAAATAGAAATTATAAGGGTATGTGTTATAAAATAATTAAATAATAATTAAGGAAAAATAAATATCATATATAACATATATAAATATATTTTCCATCACGATTGGTTGTAAAGGAAAAATGAACAGTCATCCTCTCGTGATGCGGTAGTTCACCGTACACGTAAATAGTATATTCGTTACCCATTAGATGGAAGTGTGTGTAAGTGTTGGTAGAAATATTAACATAACAACATACTAGTAAATTTAGGATAAATTTTATGTTATATCAGAATGAAATAGAATATTTGGGGTTGTAGGGAATGGAAATAAAAAAATGATCTTGAGGAATGACATTACCTCTTAATCGGGAAACACTATTAGGTTTGTACCTAAAGGCTTCATTGGTTTCCTTTCTGTGGAAATGGAGGATTAAAAGAGGCATGGAGGGATGTTGGGAAGTCAATTGAGTAGATAATTTCTGAACATATGTGGTTTTATAGGTGTGAGGAAGGGGTAGAGTTCTTTCCTTTTTATAGTCGAGAGGGAGTGTCACTCTTGTAAATACAAAAATGTATTCTTTAATGGGAGGTCTACCTTACCTAATGTGTCTCCAAATTTGAAAAATAATGGAGTAAATGGGACTTATGTTCAATTAAAACCACCACCGCAAATATAATAGTTTTATTTAATAATTTTTTTCCTCAACATCTAAGATTACAAATTTAATCATTTTGGTTTTTATTAAAGCATCTTGTTTTTTAACATATGTAATTTAACCATTAAGTGTAAAATAAAGTGATATTAATTATAAAATATATATACAATGAATTATTAGTGTTTTTAATAATTTATAATATATAAATATAATGTATTTTAGAAATTAAGTTTCAAAGAAGCTCATGTGATGCGCTAGAGCACTACTTAAACCCGGACTGTTTTAACTAAAATTTTAAAATATATGGGTCAATATGTTAATTATATACTATTAATTGATACATTAATAGATAATATTTAATACTTATTAACACTTAACAATCTTTTTTTAGAATATTTTACTTTTTTACATTTAAAATCATTTAATAAAAAATCATTTATTGTAAAATAACCATAATGTCAATTTTGAAATTATTTATTTATTTTTAATTTTAAAATATCAAAAACTTATTTGAATTCAAATATATTAAGATTAAAAATTTCTAACATGATATATTCATTTATAATGATAATTAACAATAACAATTCAATCAATATACTTCCCTTTTAATATTTATAGTATCATTTATTTTATTTTATTATTAACTTAATAATCACTACAATGGAATTTTGTAAAATTTTATACAACTAAATCATTTATAAAAAGTAATGAAATATTATTATGATAACAATCACCCATTTATCATTCAAAATTATATTTATAGCCACAAAAAGGATATTTTGCTTCATCTCTAAATGTTTTATAAATTTTAAATTTAACGAAACTTCCTTTATTGACTATTTCCTTACTTAAAGTTTTATATTGGGAACTTCCATTTATTAATTTACCAATAACCCATAAAATTAAACCCAAGAGTGTATTTGGTCAAAATATTATCATAAAATGGTTTTTAGATAATTTTTCAGGTCCTTTTATGTCACGAACCAACCCAATGGGGTTCGAGCCATGGCTCCCCAAACCCGCCTCCATATGCTAGGGGCTGGAATCCAACGCTGACTAGGCTATCCCACACAAGGAGGATTTAACATAAAGAAAATCAATACATTCACTATAATAAACCTCAATAAAATTGTGTAGATATATATAGAAATAATGAAAATAAATACATGCATACATCAATCCCAACCAGAGTACAACAGAAGTACAATAGGAAAAAATCATGTCCCACAAAAAGTAAACTACAAAAGTATCCAACCTGCTCTGAGGTAGGCGATCGCTATCAAACACCCACCATTAAGATCCTCAAGCATACTCTAGTGGGAACCCTGGTTAGTCCAGCTTCAATGCATTTCCTACTCTGGGTCCAATAAGGACTCTTTCGAAGGACATATGGTGTGCACAAGACACAAGACATGTGCATGAAAAACCCGTGTAGAGGTGAGTATAAAAATACTCAATAGGACCCCAAAATCCCAAACCAAAAAGAGAGAAACTAATAGGCACTAGTTAACTCAAAACAGTATGAGGGAAACCAAATGAGATAGATGATCCATCTCGAGACCGTCTTCTACAATACTCAACCAGTCTTCTCGACATCCCTGACATGTCAAGAAAACGAAACATGTGTTGGGGACTCCTAGAACATACCCATTTATACTCAGCACCATCTCTATGTCTCATGGTCCTTCCATAGACTATCCATGGTGAATAACATGAAGTTCCAATGCAACACGAATAAGGGTCTCATGAGGTAATAACCCCATAGACCGCAATAAGAGCCAAGCCATACATGATAGCTTGAAAACCCAAAGGGGGAATGCATCCACAGCTTAGAGTCAATGAGGGAACCACACCATCCTAGATAGAAGTCAACTGATATATTCCACTCCATCTGAAAAAATGAACAAACAAGACACCCAAAAGAACCTCATGATACCTGTCTATGAATTAATGCTCAATGTAAAATGCATTGGAAGAAGTCACGCAGTGACTAATCTACCAAAAACTCCTCAGGTCAGGGATCCCACCAAAGATCCACTTGGGGACACTAAAACCCAAGGTGGAACCTTGACCATAGAAAGGGGTATCACGCCACAACCCAAATCTAGAACAATTTTCCTAAAAGAAGATCAATGTCTGATTATAGTTGGCCATGCTGATTCCTTCTCTACTGAGGAAGCATCAAAAAATGATTTGACGCCCTGGAGATCATATATCTCAAATAGGGGATCATCACCCATGTATTTTCGGTCATGAAGATACCACAAATCCCACCTAGTAACTCGAGGAAACGTGCAATAGAAATCCGATGAACATATATCGATATGCAGCTAGAGGGTCAGCTCCCAAGGTTCACTGAGGATCTGTCCCCTACTAGAACATCCTGGGTAAAGGATCGATTCCCACATAAATATTGGTAACACTTATTATGAGAACTCCACTAGGGAAACATGAAGTGACATGAGGATATCATCGGGCCTCTCTGAGGGATACGATCTCTATGTAAACTAAGTCCGTAGTCGAAGAGGACTGAGGAAGCTCACTCTATAAAGTCGAAACATGATCCCACTCCCTGGAACGGTATGCGAGAATACTCTATAAATTGTGAACCCACTCCCTAACATGGTAGGGGAGTATAGCTATGCTTCAAAAATGAATGTTTTCCTAAGAGAGGATACAGTCCGAGGAAGAGGGTGTGATACTAAAAACCCTCAAAGTGAAAACGGAAAGGGGACCTAGATAGGTGTAACACCACCATCTGAGCCTAGGGTAACCACTCAACCTAGCTAGTTAGCATCGCTAAACCAAGAGACCCACATGACATTATATACACACTGTGTCTCTTAGGACCAAGCCATGCCCACCATCACATTCTATGCAGAAAAACATACAGGATAGACTATTTACTCGCGTAAAACAGACAACTGGTGAAAAGGGAACTATTTTCCGCAAGAATCCCAAATGGGTCTTCGTGAGCCCCATGCCTTGATCCCAAAACACAACATATGGATCGTGACTTTGCGATCCCAATGTAAAAACACATGAGGTCGACTACTTATTCATCCAAAACGGACACCTAGTGAAAAGGTCAAATTTCACCGCAAATGCCCAGACCAGGCCTCATGTGTCTCTTACCTTGATTTTGGTTTCAGCACTTGAAATCAGTCATAAAACTTACATGTTCATTCTAGGGTCTCAACACCACTAACGGTGCATCAAACGGACAACAGATGTAGGAGATATATTTGACCCAAGGTTCACCAATTAATAATAATATATCATTATTTTTATAAATGGTTTTTTTGTTCCACGACATCTTAAACCCATAGTGAATGGTCCTAAAAGATTCCTAAAAAGTTTCTCCTAGAAGAATGGGTTGAGTAGCTATGAATAGTATGGGAAACTGACCCCTCAAATTTCATTTCACGGGGTTTTGAAAAAAAAAACCAGCCCATCCACCCGGACTGACCCAGACCTACCGATCCGGCTTGCTCCACCATCCCCACCTGCTTCTGTCAGGGCCGCCACCTGACATGCCCCATTCCACCACCCACCGCACTACACTGCCACAATGCGCCCCAGGCCACCTCGCACCTGCCGACCTCTATTGCGCCCATGTGTCGCACTGCCATGTTGGCTCCCGCGCACCCTGTGCCGCTGCCCACATCCACTGACCTCAGCTCCACCACCCTTCGGAAACCACCTACCACCTCTAGAAATTTCTGGAAACTATCAGAAATATCCCTAGAAGTTTTGCGGACCATTGATAGCATGCTAGTGCTCCAAAAATCGATGTGAAAACTATTTTAGAAAGCTCAAAATCTTATCTACACTACCTTGATGACGAATTGTTTAAAAAAATCATAATCAAAGGGGATCAGGATGGATAATCACAATCACTCACCTCTTAGTGGATTGTCGAAGCTTCGAGATCATAGCGACACCTATAGCACACTGATTCCAAATCTTTTGACAATCAGCATCGAAAATGGCTGTTGGACGCTCCTCCTTGGTTCGTTCGTCGATGAGGAAGGTGGAAGGGTATGTTTTTCTCACCAAAGGGGAAGGGGAATAATATGAGGGGGTTGAGGGTTTAATTAATAATTTTTTATTTAATTAAACTACCAATAAACTTTCCTTCATCTAAAACACCCAATGCAGACCATCATTATGTCTTTCCTAGGATAAAATTGGCATTTCAGACTCAATCACGGGCTTATAAATTCGATCCAAGAATCCTTTTAGGAGTTATTCAATCCAGCATCCAAAAAAAATTAATTTAAATTATTTATTGAAATTAACTCGATAACGTTTTCTACAGTAGGTCCATGGCGAAAAATCTTATACCCAACCTAGGGTAAACAGCACACATCAGACGCAACTGTGCCATCATATTTCTAATCTTAGATACCATTTCTAGATACAACTCTTTTTAACCATGCGCATTGTATAAAAATACTTAATATTTTTATAAAATATATTATGGGCACACTAGGACATGGAATCACATGTCGTCTCCACACCTTTCTCAGGAATTATTTTTAGGAATGTTCCAATGTCTGGTAGGCCAAAACCAGAGTCGTTATATCCTCCCCACCTTAATGCACTTCATCCTAGAAAAGAAAAAACCCAGTAATAAGGGAAAATATCTGAGCTCTCCACTCTAACTCCAATGTCAACTAGATTACCAGAGGTACATGGGCTGTAACAAACACGCACCATGAAAATGAAAACACTAGAAACTAAATAGAGGGTTTACAAACCTCATAGGTTGGATGGAAACCCAGCTAACACACAGAACCCTCGACAAGATGAAACTGAACATAAGTCCTCATCACCTAACACCCAGGGATTCCCTCATTGGTCTAAAAACACCCTAAATGTTCCCTAACATACCTCAAATTTCTCTGAATGTAATGTTCCAACACCAACACGATGCCAAGGAAAATACCACCTCAGCACCTTGCCTCTCCACATGACTGGTGACACTTCCAAACCTCAGAAGGTTCATACATCCCCCATTTTTAGGAAAATCCTAGCCCACTAGATTTCCCATTACGTGAAACCTCACAAAAAATGAAAACAGCTAAAAGAAATGACTCTGCCACCTGGAGAACAATCATTGTCACCCAAGGGTACACACTAGGTCTTACAAGCCCTTACGAAACTGCTACTAATGCATGGAACCGACCTCGAACTCATAGTTCAAAGGACCACATCAACCGCACCCCAATACTATCATATTTGGGTGGAACTAACTCACCTAAATGGTTTTAGATTTTGTCTCATGGATTAATCTTAGTTGGGGAAGTTTCCATCCATCCTTCTATTTTGAATCCACAACAAACCACACCACAACCTCTTCGAGTGTCCCATATACAAGCTGACAACGAGCACACAATGGAACCAATGAACAAAAAAGTCCCGCCCAGTAACTCAAACTAGTTCTTACCGGGCCCTCGGTTACCAACAGGCTGCTAAGCCCCATGTACACAAGTCAAAGGTATTCAACCACCACACCTCGTAATGATTGCTTTGGGCAGCACTGATTTTCCCGCATAGTTTTCATCGCATCGCAAAAAACATATCTAGGTGCGGGGACTATCCCTCTTCCTTGTGTAGTCAAGGATACATATAACAACACCAAAACCAATAGGGCCATAGATGACTCGTTCTTATAGGATCCATCCACCTAAACCATCAGATATGGGTCAACATGTGGCACGATGGGTTGTGCCTCGACCAACTATAAATCATAAAGAGAGCCTGCCTCATGACCATACCCCTTCAAGGTGACCTCGTCACTCATAGGGTCATAAAAAACCCATTTTTGGATCCCTCAAAGTCTACCATAAATTAAATACCTTGAACAAATACAAGATGCACCACATTTAAAGTGTATATATGGGGAGATGACTCAATAAGGACATGAAAAACCCAAAACCCTATACTATATGATTCACGTGCCATTATTCCCCTACAACCATCATCCTAATTTACCAAGTAAAAAAGGCAGGTTATCAGAGTTCTAGTGTATGGATATGTCGGCCACCCCTAACAACACTAGAGTCCCTGGCCTAAAATTCGAACTTGAAACATCCTAAAATTGATTCTATGCAACCCATACCAAGATCACAGCTATGGTCTATTAGTGGAACCCACTCTAATACCAATCTCTCATGACCCGGCCCAACAGGGCTTGAGTTGTGACTCCCCAAGCCTACATCCATAGGCCTAGGGCAGGCATCCAGCGCCTACTATGCTATCATACAGAAGGAGGCCTTAGCCTAATGTACTTGTATGCATGCACCCACATACACATCCATCAAAAAGTGGATAGATATATTGAAAAACAGAAAATAAATTCATGCATACATCTACCCTAAACAGAGAACAACATATGTATAAAAGGGAAGGATATGACCCACCAATAGAAAACTAAAAAAGCATCCAACCTACTCTAAGGGAGGGGATCACTGTCAAACAACCACTTTTAAGCTCCTCATCAATGCTTTGGTGAAAATTCTGGTCATTCCAGCTATTACGCTCTTCATACATCAGGTCCAACTAGGACTCCATAAAAGGAAATATATTCCACAAAAGATATAAGACATGTGTGGGAAAATCCCTTTCAGAGGTGAGTAGAAGAATACTCAGTAGGCATACCAAAATCCCAAACCAAAAAGGGAGTAACTAATTAGAATTAGTTAACTCGACCCAGGATGAGGGAACCAAAATGAGAGAGAAGCACCATCTCAAGACCATCATTGAAAATACAAAACTAATCACATTGACGTCCCTAACATGTCAAAAAAATGACACATGCCTCGAGGACTGCCAAAACAAAACCAGATATACTCATCACCATCACTAAGTGTCTTGTATCAGACCATAGACTATCAACGGTGAACAAAATGATGTTTCAATGCAACATGCGCAACGATCTCATGAGGTACTAACCCCGTAGACAACAACATAATCCAAGGCAACATTGATAGATCACATAATTAATGGGGGAAAGCATCGATAGCTTGAATATGATGAAACATCCACACCATCCAAGATAGAACTCAATGGACAGATGAAACTCCATTAGAAAAAAAGAACAAACGACACACCTGACCAACCCTCGTGATTCCTATCCATGAGGGAATGCTCGACGAATAACGCCATGGAAGAAGACACCCGGTGACTAATCTACAACCAACTCCTCAGGTAGGGTATGCCACCTATGATCCACGGGGGGATACTAAAACCCGAGTTGGAACATTGAAAATAGAATGTGATATCACACAATAGCTCGAATCTGGAAAAAATTGTCTAGTAGTGGATCAACACCCGAATAAAGTTGGTCATGTCGATTCTGAATCTATCAGGGAAACATCACAAACTCGATCTGACACCTTGTAGATCATATCACTAATATAGGGGATCATTGCCCGTGTACTATTGGTCATAAAGATACCAAAAAATACACCTAGTAACTCATGGAAATGCACCACCGAATGTTAAAGAACAAATATTAATAGATAGCTAGAGGGTCAGCTCCCAGGGCTCACTGGGGTTCCATCCCCTACTAGAACACCCTGGGTAGAAGATCAATGCCCTCGTAAATATTGGTTACGCAGATTCTAAGAGCTCCAAAAGGGAAACACAATGGGATGTGAGGATCACGTCGGGCCTCACAAGGTTATTTGAGCTCTCTGTCCATTGAGTCTGTAGTTGAAGGGGACTAAGGAAAATCAATCCAAAAAGTGGAAACGTGATCCCTCTACCTAGGATAGTAGGGGAGCACCACTCCATGAAACGTTATACCAATCCCTAACACGGTAGGGGAGTAACACAATACTGCATGTATAGAAATCATCCAAATAGGGGTCACAGTCTAGTGAATAGGACATGATACCAAAAACCCTTGAAGTGAAAGGGCCTGGGGGACCCACTCAACCCAGCTAGATATAATATTTCCATTCGAGACTAGGGGGAACCACTCAACCCTGCTAGTCAGCATTGCAAACCCAGGAGACCCAAACAACATCTCCTACAAAAAACATCTCTTATACCTAGACCGTGGAATCCATCCCGTTCTATGCAAAAAAAAACATGTAGGATAGGCCATTTACTCGCCCAAAATAGACACCAAGTGAAAAATTAACATTTCACCGCAAACGCCCAAACCAAGGCTCGTTGGGACCACACCATGATTTTGGTCTCAGTACGCAAAATATGTTATTAAATCATCTTCATTCATGATAGGGTATCAATGCCGCTGACTGTGCATCAAACAGACATCAGATGTAGGAGATACATCTGATCCAAGGTTTGCCAATTAATAATAATATACTGTTATTTTTATAAATGGGTGTTTCATGGCACCAAATATCCTGCCCACAATTAAATTTCATAAAAGTGGCCTCAATATTTTTTACTTGAAGAAAGGATATTGTGGCCACATAAGGCACACAAAATGGATCCCTGAATTGAATGTTATTGGGTTTTTTAATAAAATACACTCGACCCATCCACCCGGATCGGCCAGTCCGGCTTGCTCAGCCATCCCGTAGCCCTGACCACTGGCTTTTTTCCACCCCACTGCCTAGCGCGACCCACACAACCATGAAACTTGCCGTTGTTCCGACTCCCACGCACCCAATGCCACCCCCTCTTTTGTCGGACTCTTCCACACCACCATTTAGAAACTGCCTCCCACCTTTGGAAAATGATGTAACCCCCTAGAAAACACCACGAGAGATTCTTTCGACCCACAGGAGCTCCCTGGTGCTCCAAAAATCGATCCAAAATTTGTTTCAGAAAGCTCAGAACCGGATATACACTTCGTTGATAAAGAATAAAAGAAAAATGAAGCACAATAAAAGGGGATATGGATGGAAAATAAAAATTACTTAACTCACATAAGATCGCTGAAGCTTTGGGGGATGAATGACGCTTGCGATGTGCTCATTCCCGATCTGGCAGCGATCAACATACAAAAATGGCTGCTAGCGGCTCCTCCTTGGTTAATTCGTCCATGAAGAGGGGAAAGGGGCTACTATATGTACCAATGAGGAAGGGGGAAAAGAATAGGGGTGAGGGTTTGATTAATTAAAAAATTCTTTAATTAAAATACATGTCAACTCACCTTGGTTCAAAACACCCAGCATGAACAACTTTATGTCGCACCTAGAGTAAAACTGGAATTTTAGACTCAATCACGGGCTCCAAAAATAGACGTGAGACTCCATTCGGGAGTTATTTGATCACACTTCCAAAATAAATTATTTTATTTTATTTATGAAAAATCCCTCGATCACATTTTCTACAGAGGGACCACGCTGAGAAAACATATACCATGCCTATGGTAAACAGCATGCTATGGGCAAAACTGTGCTCTCGGATTTCTTATCCAATACACCTTTTGATAGATAACTCATTTTCACCATGTGCATAGTATAAAAATATTTAATATTTTTTAAAAAAAATTTCTGGGCACACTAGGCCTCAGAATCACACATCATCTCCGTGCATAGCTCTGGAATTATTCAAAGGAATATTCAAAAGTCTAAATGGGAAAAATCCAAGTCATTTCTATTGGCCTCGTAAGATTAAGTTTTATGCCCTTGTTATTCTTAATTTTACCTTATTCACCTTGATTAATTTGAATCATTTTTTAAAATATTTTAGGTCATAAAATAATTTTAACATATTAGACAAAAAATATTATACTGATTACCTCTGTTTATTTATATTTTCCTAAATTCAATTCATAGAAGTAGTAAAAATAAGATTAATGCTAATCTCATAGGTGTGGTAAGAAAGTGTGTTTTTAAAGTAAAAATGGTCATGAGTTCTATAAAATTGTATGTCCTATTTAACTAAAAAAATGATTGCAATGAAATGCATTGGGTTAGTATATTTATAATTGATCTATTTTGACTTCAAAAACCAATTTAAATTATAATTTAACATTAATATTTATTTAAATAAAATGGTAGTTTTTAAATAAAATGTAGTATTTTTCACTATTCCTCTAAAAATTAATCATCTTAGAAAATAAAAAAAATTAACCTAAGATAATTTTGATAATCCAAATCCAGAAATGACGTTTATTTTGAAAAATGATGTTTATAAAAGTGTAAAAATATAGTTTTATAAATGGTGTGCCACTAAAATGCTGTAAAGCATGATCTTGTGTACTAGAAAATCCCGTATTTTGAATAGAATAAGCTTAACATAGTGTTTTGTATAAATAAAGATAATACCAAATTTTATTTTTTTCTAAAATTAATTTATAGTAATTTCATTGGGTTTTACATTCTCTCCACCTTATTCAAATTTCATCCTCAAAAATTGAAATTGATCTCAGTAATCAAAGAATTGATATTTAAAAATAAAATGCTATTGAGAAACCCACATCATAAATAGGGTTAATAGAACATCTTATTAATAAGAGAGAAATGACTGTAAATGGTCACATAACTAGATTTTGTTTTAGGAGAACATATGTCAGAAATGTAATGATGGATAGAGAATAAAAATTCCAATAATCAAGTTATAATGGAGAGTGCTAGATAACATGTTCAGATGAAACATGTAGACCACAAATACATAAAATAGATGTGTGAATAAAGGTCATTAATATCATAAAAAATGATGATAATAAGAAAAACAAATTAATACCCTATTTCCTTGAGTTGAGATATTCTTTCACACTCTATGAATATAATATGATACAAATTTTTATAATTATAATATTTTTCATTGATTTCACATTGAACTATCCCTACTTCATATATTACAAAGAGATACTTGAGATCATGATGTAACATATGAAGCACGAAAACCACATCCTAATTACAACATAAACTATTTCGTAAACAGATATCCTTTCTAAAATAATTTGATCCATCAATTTATAATCATTTCAATTGTTGTTAATAGTATCCTTTTTACGTTATCCATACGAATAAAATCTTTGTAAAAAAATAATTAACATAATATTAGATAAATATTGAGGCTTAATTTTCCCTCAAACATTTATTTTCCAACAAGTACAACTTTCTGGTGAATTAATTTTCTTGGATATCAGTACCTATCAACACATGCTTTTAAATCCATGACGAAACAGTACTGCAGTACAATGCTTACATATTTCATAATTATTATAAACATTAAATCACTGATAAAATACATTTACAACATTACTCATGGATCCAAATACATTGTCACATTAATCATTCTACTTTATCAATATCAATAACATAATCTTGACCATGATCCCTCATCTTATTCTGAGGTATATTCCTTGAAAATTTTAGGCATTAATTTGCGTAGTTCCTAGTATACATATAGTGTAAGCATTGCAAATTATAATTTTCTTTCTTTTCCTTGAAATAATGAATTTGGTGACCTTTTTATCCACACATATAGAATCTCTCATTCCCCTCAAGAAATTATCAGATTTTTTATTTATTCAATTATCACGTGAAAGAAATTCCTTCACTCTATTATTTCCCATAACCTTTCTATGATCATCCATAATTTTATTATCTATCTTACCTTTAAAGCCATAATACATATATAATTATTTCTTTGTCTTTATGAACGTAAAACTATATCATCAGATGATGAATACATTTGTGAGAGGAGTTCCCTTCGGATAAATGCCTTAATCCCCTGAAAAAAGTGATAAATCATTCACCCTGTGATGTGTATATAATCTGTAGCATACCTGGATAACCTTGTAAAGGTATCTTCATAATCATCAAGACTCACTTCTTCATTTTTCTTTATTCTAAATAACATTCAATTACATTCAATTTGTTGACCATGAAGGAAGTATTTATCAAATAATATATCCTTAAAGGTTATCCATTCCATGAGTCATATTTATTCTTCCTCCTTAGTTTATATGATCATAGAACACCATTGATCAGTATCCACTTTGATAAAATACACTACATGTTTAACCTTTTGCTTTTTTACATCCAAAATCCATAAATAACTTCTCCAAATGCATAATACATTTATCAGATACCATTGGATTAGTATTCCAATTAAATGATGGGGGTCTCTGTCTCATGAAGCGATCTAACATCAAAGAGTCTAATTATGGAATTGTTTTCTCCCACTGGGCAAGGTTATGTGTCATAACTTGATTAATCTACCCTAATATGTCAATTACATTCTCTGTTTCAATACAAGTTATATCGACTTTCTCTTTAGGTAATCCTCTACATGGGCCACGAGTATTGGTGAATGTATTCCTTCCATGTTCCATTTCTATAAAATGGAATATACAATTTTTTTCATAAAATTATTAAATTTTTATACCTCTAAACATGGTGTAACACTTCACAGAAAATTTCAAGTTTAAGCATAACTAATAACATAATTATAATCATACTCTCCTTAGGAATAGTTTTACTTCCAAATCCTTAATAATGGGTTGTAATGAATATGTAAATTATCATAAGCTTATCCATTGGGTGTGTCAAACTAGGTGCATAGATATTCCCATTATCATGTACCAGGTTACACCAAGTCGGGCCTGACACACCATATGGGAGTTGTTAATCCTAGGTACATCTGTTCTAGAACCATATCCACTTGTTGTATCCAGAAACAGATATATTTCTTGTTATTCCCATATAATCTATTCTTTTCAAAAATTATAGAATTTTCTTCTACACATATCCTCAATTTCTATCATAGGGTAGTGCTCCATAATCTATTTTTATAAATCATGTTTCCAAGATTGCTTATAAACTTTATTTGATACCAACTATAGCACCCCAAACCTAGAATATCTTAATCATTCTAGTATATTATTACATTGGAGTGATTTTAAGGAATAAAATCCCAATATACTGATTATTTTAGATGACTTGGAAAGAAATATTACATACATTATACCAATAACTCATTAGGAAATAGAAAATAGAAAAATGATATATAATAAAATTAAATAAATTACATCAGTGAATGCTTATTCTATGGTTTCTTCTTCATAACCTGGGGAAAGTAAACAACATGAGGGTGAGATCAAATTCCCAGTAAGGGTAATTAAATCAAATTAAATAATTTATTTATATAAATAATAAAAATTTTATGTTAAATAATTGATAACACATTCTATTCAAATTACTAGACAAGGAAACATCAAAATGAAAGGTGAGAAACATAAAACACATTTCATTTATTTAAGGAATTGAAAATGAAATGAATCCATAGATATATTGATTAAAAATATCATGGATAAATGAAAATAAATGAATTATCAATAAATGAAATACTTAATTATTTAATTCCATGTTTCCTAGGTATATAGAACCATTACACTCAAGACCTTCCTCAAGATAGTATAAAACATACTATGTATATACTGATTTAGTTTGTCCAAACATATCTCTACTATTAAGAACATTCCAAAGAGAGTTTATAACATAATGGTTACAAATGCAATGGATTTTTCCAACCTATTTCCATCCCATGCAACTAATTATCCATCAAGGGGTTTTCATTAATCAGTCCCCAACCTGTATACTATCGGTTCAAAGAATTCATCATATATCAAATAATATATTTAATTAATAAAAAAGTTTCCTTATCATCAAAAATCAAGATTGAATAATATATATTGATTTATCAAAATTTACCCAATAGAGGATAGGTAATGAATGGATCTACCATTGAATTATTATTAAAACATTTTGGATGAAATTAATCTTTAAACATCCCAAAGTTCCCCATACCACTTTGAGAAATTTCTAATAACAATATCCACGAAGGAAAAAAATTAATTTTATATTACAATATCATGAGTTTAAGGATATTCATTATATAAAATATCAAATGGAGTTATATACACTATATAAAATAAACAAGTTGTATAACAACAAATAAGTCTCAATGGAATGCAAATTGATATGAAAATACCTTAACTTCAGTCTAACTTTCCTCATGTATCTTTATATTATATAATGATAAAATTATGTTAATTATTTAACCTCTTAAGAACCTTTTTCATGTTAATTATTACTTTTATTTCACTTATTACCAGGTTGTACAATACTACTTACAGAATTAAGTTTACATCGTGTGTTTTGAAAAAATTCGGTTCATGTGAAGAAAAATGAATTTGGTATGTCAAACATGGGCAAATGTGTCTTTATGTAAACATATCCAAAATAATAATCATGAAATAATTATAATATTTATTACATATTTTTTATTTTAAAAAAATTTTGAAAGATGTATATGAAAAATTAACTGATATTATAATCATGGAGATTTTAGGTCATACGTAAGCAAGAGTAATGTTCCAATTTTTCAATTATCATTATGTAGAGAAGCTAAGAAACTATATATAATTTTGTAATGAACCTTATATCATAAATAACATGTTATTTAATCATATATAATTTTATATTTATTTAATTATTTATTTCTTGTTATGTAAAAGAAATCACATCGCATCGTGGAGGTAGTAGTTCACACTTCCACTATAATCATTATCACATTTTTTGTGAAAAGGGTAACAAATAAAATTATATATTATATTTTCAGAAATTTAATTATTTCTCGAATATCAAATATATGTTTTCTATGTCACGTATAATTAATTAAAACCATCCTTTATGCATTCCCTTAATAGTTTCAATGAATTATATCGCTTTGAGTACAACAGTCTAGACTTCCACAAATGATGTTATCATATTTACACAAAATGTAAATTATGAGGGTTTGCATTACAAAATAATTAAATAAACAATAATACATAATAAATATCATAAATAAGATTTATAAACAACATTTCCTGCATAATGGCCACCATTATATGTGGTAAAGGAAAATAAACAATCATCACTACATTAGGTGGTAGTTCGCCTTACACGTAAACACTATATTAATTAACCATTAATTGGAAGTGTGTGTATGTTAGGGTTGAAATATTAACATAAAACATTATAGTATATTTAGGATAATATTGTTTTTATATTTTAATGGAATAAAAATATTTCATGGAGTGGATAATGGAAATAACTATAAAGAGCTTGAGGAAAGATATTACCTCTTATTTGGGTGACTCATTTTGGTTTATACAAAAAGGGTTACTGGGAATGATTTCATCCCAAAGGGATGATTCAACTAGTTAGTTAGGGATGTTGGGACGTTAATTTAGTATATATTTTCCAAACCTATATTTTTTGATATATGTGAGTAAGGGGTATGGTGCTTGCCTTTTTATAGCGGAGGGGGGTGGGTGGTACTCTTTCCAATACAAAAAGGTATTCATTAATGGGTGATCTACCTAACCTAATGTGTCTCCAAAATGGAAAAAAATTATATTAAATTTAATAAATGGTTGATAAAAACCACCAATACACAAAAATATTTTCAATTAAATAATTTGGTTTCTTAACTTCTAAGATTCCCCAACTTTATAATTGTTCTTGTTGTTCATGCATCTTGTATTCTAACTTAATTAATATAATCATTATGAATGAAATAATGTAATATTTTATAGAAAATATAGAAACACTGAAATATTAATTTGATATATAATTTATAAATTAAAAATACCATTTGTTTTTTATAATTAATTTTAAAAGAAGTTCATGTGATATGCTAAAACGCTACTTAAACCCGAATTGGGTTAACAATGTTTTCTCAATAAAAGGTTGAATATGTTATTTATAATATTTAAAGTGTTCCATTAATATATCATATATAATATATATTAAAACCTATAATTACATTTGAATAATATATGATTTCCATTAATTTTAAATCATTGTAAAAAATATTATTTATTGTAAAATAAAATTAATGTAAATTTTGATATTATTTTTTTAATTTTAATTTTAAAATATCAAAACAATTTGGGAATTTAGATATATTAAGTTTTCAGCTGTGTAAAATGATATATTAATATAAAATAATATTTAAATACTATAATTGAATTAATATACTTCACTTTTAGAATTTATAGTGTCATTTATTTTAGTTAATTATTAACTAATAATAACTACATCAGTGTTTCCTAAGAATTTTACTTAACTCAATCATATATGAAAATTAATAATAAATTATTATGAATAAATTAAACAATTAATCTCTGAAAATGATATGTATAATCTAAAATATGATGTTTTTAAATGTCATAATGTTTTATAAATGTTAAATGTAAGGAATAATCGATTTTTCACTTTTTTCCTTAAATAACATTTTATATAGGGAACTTCCATTTTATAATTTCTAAATAACCCAAATAAATTAGAACTAAAAGTGTATTTTTTTGAACTATTAAAATAAAATGGTATTTTATAGGTTTCCAGGTCATTCTGGACCATAAATTTATGTTTTATTCCCTTATTAAACTTAATTTTACCTTAATCGTTGTAATTAATTTCAATCATTTTATCTAATCTTTTCAGTCTAAAATTATGTTTATGTTATTAGAACACCAATATTATACTTATTTGAATATTTTATGTTTTTTTTTGAAAATTCAAATCATATAATGGTGAAAATTAAGATTAACATTAATCTTGCAGATGTGGGGAGAAAGAGGCTATTTAAAGTAAAAACCTTCAAAAGATCAATAATATTTTTAGTTCAGTTTTAATATAAAAATGATTCAAATGACCTAAATTGGGTTAGTATATGTATAATTGATCTATTTTTACTTCAAAAACTAGTTTAAAATAAAATATTAAAAATTATTATTTAAACAAAAAAGTAGTTTTTAACTAAATTGTAGTAATTTTCACTATTCATCGTAAAATAAATCCTCTCACAAAAAATTCATCCTAATCTATTTTTGATATTAAGAATCAAAAAATACAATTTATTTTTACAAATAATATATATATAAGTGTCAAAATTTAGTTTTAGAAAAGGTGTGCCCTAAAAATGCGATAAAACTAGGTCATGCATACTAGCTAATCTTGTGTTTTGTATAGCCTAAGCATAACTTATTGTTGTGTATAATGAAAGATAGAAAAAAATTAATTTATTCAAAAATTAAAACATTGTAATTTCTTTGGGTGTTACACATGATATAATGGAGGACTATAAAAATATTTTTGAAAATCATCAATATATTTGTTCACACATAGAAAATCTTGTTCGATCGGGTTATACCAAATAAGCACAAGAGGGGGTGAATTGTGTAGTTTACAAGTTCTTCACAAATCGTGATGATGATCGAGTCTATATTTTTATCTTTATCATATTTTCTATGTAGAGGAAAAAAACCAATCAAGGAACTCAAATATGTATAGTGGTTCAGGGAACAAAAGGCCCTAGTCCACTCCACCAATGACCTACTCCATGATCATTGTGATTTTCACTATCTTGTCCTCTTATCAACAGACCATCCACAACTGAGTGCAGGAAGTTGAAACCTTTACAAGTTAAGGCTAAAATAGATCCTTCTAGTTCATATACATAACTGAATAATCAACTTAGTATAAGAAGTCAGTTACTCAAAATTAAAAGAGTATTTGTCTTAGAAATACTTTCAAGTTGTTCCTCACAGTTGCAACAACATGCCACTAACAGCCGATAGATCGTCTTCAAAAAAGATGCTCTTCAAATAAGGACAGTTCTGAGTCGATCCCGATGTAATAGATATATAAATAAATTCTGCAACTCCAACAATAACAGATTCACAAAATATCTTCAATGTAGAAATGGGGAATCTTCAACATGATTCTTCAACTTCAGAAAAACGAAGTGTGATAGATATTCTTAGCAGTAGATCTGTAAATATGGAATGACTCTATAAAACTGTAGTCATGAATAACTCAAGAGATTGTTATATATATATGTTTCTTCTTTTCGATGATTCACCTCTCACTCTGTAATAAAAAATAATACAGGTATATATAGAATAAATATGAGGGTTTTCCTTTTAAATTTAGATCCACAAATGTCTCCTTTAGAATCACTACATTCAAAAAGTTTGAATAACAGAGCAGTCATAAATCCCTATAATATTCTTCATGAAAATCTCATCTTAAATCGTTCCTTTGAATCATAAATAAATGGCCTGAAACAGTCCAAGACGTACTTTAAATTCGTTCTTTTAATATGGCTTGAAATCATCCTAATAATTTTCATAGAGACAATTTCTTTAATAAAGTCATAATTTAAATCTCTGATGACAAACATAGGGTTGAACTACATATAATTATTTCTCTGAACATAAGGTTCACAACATAAGTATGATCATGAAATTAAGATTTAATGATCCATTCTTCGAACATAATGTTGATCTCAAATGTAAGGTTGATCTCAAACGTAATTTTGATATGAAATATATGGTTGATCATCCTTAATTTTCCCTTCAACTTTCAAACATATGTTATATAATCAATACTTTTATCAGCTTCTAAATGTAAGTTACATGATCCAATGTATGGTTTTTTACAAAATTATGGTTGGTGAACCATACTTTTGAGAAACAAACATAATGTTTCATACTAACGTAGGTTTAGTCTTCCATACTTTTCTGATACCCCAAATGTATGTTTCCTTCCAAACGTAAGGTTCTTCTTCCATACTTTGTTTCTATAATTCAAGGTTTCTTAGACATACTTTTTTGGTATCCCGTAACCGAAGGATTCCATCCTTACGCTATGCTCCTCAACATAGGATAAGAACAGTATTTCCAGAACAAGATAAAGTGATTTCCGAACACTTTGTCAAATATTCGACATGGATTAAAATGCTTAAATATCATTCAAAAATAGAGAAAAAAATAATATTACTTTCCCAAAATATACTCAAATTAAAATCCATAGAATAACAAATAAGGGTATTTTTGAACATTAAAATCATCATAAAGATATAAAGTATTGTTCCCAACAATGTCTCCATTATAAAATAGAGTGTTTGTTAAAAAACACTTTCTCAACAATCTCTCCCTTTCTGATGATCACAAAACCCATGAAATAACCAATGAAATTATCTTAAAAAACTAATTTCATATAATTTATAATTTCACTATGATAAATACAATATTTTATTATAACAAAATTATTTATTAGTTTATACATTTCCTCTCCCATTATAAAGTAAAATAATATCTCCTTCTATATAAATAAATAATTTTGTGTTTATCAAAAAATTTATCCTTAAAAGAAATTTCTCCCCTTAAAATGAAAAGTTTTATTTTATTCCTCTAATTAAAAGGTTTATATAATAAAAAATTATTATGTTCATCCATATTTCTCCAAAAAAAAATATGTTGTGTTTATCATTATTTATCCAAAAAGCATATGTTGTGTTTATCCATATTTCTTCCAACAAAATATGTTGTGTTTATCCATATTTCTTCCTCTTTTGTGATATCAAAAAGAATGATAGAAGAGGGAATAAAACACATTTTAATGTAGCACTAAACTGAAGTAAATGCTATGATAAACTATTTATAAGTATTTGAATCTGGATTACTGGCATTCTAGCATAGAAAGTACAGTAAAACAATGTAATGACCCGTAAACATTGGATGAAAATACATTTCATTGAAAATATAATTACCAGTATAGTAATGAAAATGACAATCAAGGTTGGGTTAAAAAGGTTTTGGAAACATGATTCAGTGCCTCTAAATGTCTTTTTTGAGCTCTGACATCTACTATCTCACCCTTTTCATCAATCCATCACCTAACTGGACTGTGATATATCTTCCTTCCTAAGTCAGATGGAAGTCTTCAATCAAATTGACTTTGAAAAACACATGTAACCTCTCTTACTTCTATATAAACTAATTGAGTTTCTCTGTGAATTTTTTCAACAGAACTATGGTCCCTGGTTCATCTAAGGTAAGCTGGTCAACAAGATGCTTTTGATTATACACCAGAACAGATAATGGTGCACTGTTACATTATACGTCCTGAAATACGTCATTTATATTGTTCATTGATGAAGTAATGGAATTAAATCTACTTATTAGATAAGGCGATGTACCTGAGGTACCTGCTTGACTGTCTCTGATAGTTGAAAACTGTTGCTCCATAAAAAATTTTAAATTTTCTAAATATGATTTTAGTAAAAATTTAGATTTCATTTTTCCAACTTTAGCTAAAATTTCATTCTTAATAAATTTCCACTTCCATTTCTGAAACTGAATATTCTTTCAGGTTTTGAAACATCTATCTCTCCTTTTATAATGCTCTTCTCAAAGAAGCAATTTCAGCTAGAACATTAGGAATTTTTTTTATTAACTCTTCCACATGATCATTATCAGAATTAGAGGAACATTGTTCTAGATTCTTAGACTGAGATTCCACTGGATTTATCAGAGCTAAAGGTAGTGATTCAGAATCTGATCTCTGATTTGTCTCCTTCTCTGCTGATTGCTCAAAAGATTTTTCCTTAGAGACATGAACTGACTCATCTACAGATTAATTCATTAAGAAATTTAGTATGAATCTCATAAGGATTATCCTCTATATTAACATCAGTAGGTTTTTTCTCCTCATGAGAATCTTATTCGTTGAGTTCTTCCAGAACTGTATCCTCTAATACAGGTTCCTCTTGAGATAATTCCTCTTGAGGAAACTCAGTAGGTTGTACAGTTTGAGTAGATTCAAGTCTAGCCAATTTAACTTCTCCATGATTTTCAAAAATTTTAGGAACAATTTCTTTATCTATTTGAGAAATTACCTCAATATAAGAAACTATTGGTTGTGAAATTTCTCATCCTGCAGATTCTCTAATAAATATCTTGCTTAGAAGAGGTTCAGTTGTAGTAGCATTTGTTTGATTAGGCTCCTCACCAGCTTGATCCACTCGATGTATTTTCATCTACAGTCCTTGAATTTCCTCACCAGCAGGGGGATCAAATGCTTCAAATCATAGTCTTCTTGAGGTTCCACTTACCCTATTTCTACCACGCCTTCCTTAGATTTATCAGGTTTCTCCCCCTGAGCCGATTCATGGTCCTCCTCAGTTCCAATAGGCATAAGCTACCCTTTCGTAGTACTCTAGAAGAATAAAATCTACCTTACAGTTCCATCATTGAAAATATTTCTGTGATGGCATCTAACTGTAGAATCTATTAATCTTACTATATCAGACATAAATAGTAATTTTGAAATGATTCTTCCATAGGGATAGAAGTTCATTCTAGCCTCTTGTTGGCAGCATTTGTTAAGATATCATACCATATATCTGGGAAAGTTAAAATTGATATCACTCATAAGAAAATACATTAAATACATGTCATGAAATAAAATCATCTACATCTTTGAAATCCTAGGTGCAATCCCAGTTTGCACAAACATAATGAGAATCTTCTGATTAGGTTCCAAATATTTCACAAACATTTTAATTATACATGTAGAACTAGATAAAAATGACAAAATTTCCATTGACTTATGTTCATTATCTCCAATAATCTTTAATTAAAAATGATAAAATTACTCATGAGGGTAGTTTAAGATTATAGCTATTTACACAGATGAAATTGAAAAATCCCGATCTTCAATTTTTGAATATATTGGGTCATCTGTATCTCCCAGATTGAACTGGATATTTTGAAGAAGTGATAAATTTGTACCTCATATAGAATCTTTTAAATTTCACCACTGAAAGGTTTCTCCAGATTCTAAAAAGTGAGTGCTTGTCGCAGCATGAGATTTGTTTGATACATCCATTCTAGGTTGATTACTTTTCCCGGGAGAATCATTCTTCCTATCGTGAGCTGACACTTGGCATTACAAGCTTCTCCTTCCTCGATTCTCTTTGTATTCTCCATTTCTGTTTCAATGTTCTGATTTCTTGAAGGTTTAGGGTTTCAAATGGTTAGTCGATGGTAGGTGAAGGTGGTAAGTGGTTTTTTGGTGTTTTTAATGGTTTTGAGAAAATGAACGGGGTTGGAATTTGAAACGGTTTCTGACATCCATGATTCCCTTGTTATTACACACATAGTAATTAATAAAATATTTAAAATTAAAAATGTACGCAGAGAAAATTGAATACTGTACAAATGAAAATTTTAATTATTCCATAAACAAGTAATTAAAAAATGATTAAAATAAGTATTAAAAAAATGTCATTTAAAAAATAAATAAACCTAGATCCCCTTTAATAAAATCAAACCTTGTAATGGAAACCGGTTTAGTAAAAATATCTAATAATTGATTTTCCCTACTTACAAATTATAAGAATATATCCATTTTAATAACATGGTCTCTTAGAAAGTGATGTAAGATATCAATATGCATACTACTAGAATGATTAATAGGATTTTTTGAAATATTTATAGTAATAGTATTATCACATAAAATCGGTGTTACTAAAATTTTGTCCAAAGTCCATAAGAGTGTTTTTCATCCACAAAACTTGTGCACAACAATTGCTTGAAGATACATGTTTTTCCTTGGCTGTTGATAGGGAAACTGAGTGTTGTTTCTTACTAGACCATGACACAAAATATTTTCCTAAAAAGTGGCATGTCCCTGAGGTTCTTTTTTCTATCTAATCAAATAATTCCAAAGTCAACATATTAATATGAAATTAAATTAAAATCAGATGTTTTTGGATAGAGAAGATATTGAAAAATTGTTCCTTTCAAGTATCTAGAATTTCTTTTAATGGCACTTAAATGATATTCTTTAGGATCAGATTGAAATCTAGCACAAAGACAAACTGAATACATTATATATGTCCTGCTAGTAGTAATATATAATAAACTACCAATCATACCTCTATATAACATGTTCTCAATTGATTTTCCATTTTCATCTAAATCACGATTTATATTAGTACACATAGGAGTGGTATATGTCTTGTTGTTTGCAAGTCCACCTTTATTTAGTAAATCAGTAATATATTTTAATTGATTTAAAACATTTCCAAAATCTTTTCGATAAATTTAATGTCCTAAGAATATTTTTAATTCTCTCATCATACTCATTTAAAATTAGTTTTTCATTAAAATTGTAAAATCATGAAAAAGGATTTTGTTTTTTGAACAAAAAATTACATAATAAATATTAATTTGAATCAATATTATATTAGAGTTGAAGGTTTTCTTAAATAGTATTGGATCTTCCATTCCGACATTAAAATAATTTTTCAAAAGAAAAGAAATGAATCTTTCATACCAAGCTTTAGGTTCATATTTAAGGCCATAAAGAGCATTAGTAAGTTTAAAAAGGTAATCTGGTTTTTGTGAATTTTCAAAACCAGGAGGTTTCTCATGTAAAGATGTAACGCCCCGACCCTAGTTACCCAAAGTCGGTGCATTATTACATAACATTGTCATGATCACAAGAAAGATCAAATCTCAAAAGACCGATTGGTTTAGTAGCCTTGGAAACACTAGATATATTCCTAAGTTTTACATTACATCATAAAGTGAAAAACAAAAACAACAACATAATGTCTCCATAGTTCACACTATTATCCCCTCATAATATCCCTGGAGGTCATTCATAACTTACTTCTTCACATCCTGGGAAAAATAAAACATAGAAAAGGGGTGAGTTCAAATGCCCAGTAAAGATAACAATATAGCGGAACATTCAAAAATAAGCATAAACATTTAAGGTAATGCATTACAAAAACAAAAGCCTTTTATACTTGAACTTCAACATAGTATGGAAAAAGTAAAATGAAATAATGCCATTTACTTATTCACATGGATATTCTACTAATCGAATAATCACATGCAATATCAATAACCACTTTCATAATGTTGGAATGCATAATGCTGAACTTTAATTTCTTTGTCAAGGCCTCGTCCCAACACCTAGGGGCTAACTGTAACCAGAACCCAACCCGGAGTGCCTATAATAACCGGACACCAACCCAGAGTGCCTCTAATAACCGGACACCAACCCGAAGTTCCTCTAATAACCGGAGACCAAACCGGAGTTCCTCTAATAACCGGAGACCAAACCGGAGGGCTTACATTTACCGGTCCCCAACCCGTAACATACTTGTCTAACACATTCATCTGAATGAAAGGTTGAAATATAACATAAACATTCGGATTACAAATAAATTATTAAATGTCAATACTCTAAGAAAAAACCATGAGTGACATAAGAATAACTTATCCACAGTAAAAAATATCACAAAACCTTCAATAAAATATGGATGTTTTGTATCATAATAAATCAACTTCAAGTAAGCTTTAAATCCATCAAAGGATGTTGACATAGATGAAATAAATACTATTTTAGAAAAATATCTCTTTCTATTTTGAAATCATTTAAGAGACTTATATTTATGAAATAAAACATTTTTTTGAAAGTATTCTTATTATCTTGTAAGGGAAGCTTCGACGATTTTATAACGGCGGAAAATAGCTGCACCCGCCGTATAAGTTAAAAAAACATTCTTACCTTAATTTTGTCGAAAAGGTTAAAAAGCACCTTGTTTGGAAAATGACGGAAAGATTCCTTTATAAACCTCTTATAAAAAGTCAAACAAGGGTATAAATGACTTTAACCCATATTCTATTAAATAGTAAAAATGTTTTGAAATTCATTTTTAAGAAACATGGATGTGGATGATAAAGAGATCCCAGTAGATTATTACGTATAAACAACCTCGGATAATGAAGAGATTGCGAAATAACCCTTACCAATATGGTAACTTATAAAACATACAACCCATGAAAGAGTTATCCTACAATGAATATGTAAATACACATAAATTAGAGTGTATTACACAAAGAATATAATTATGGGCAGTACATACACCACACAAAAGGTAATGGTGGCAATATGGCATGAATCTCACGGGAATAGAGAGTGAGATGAAAACCCCTTACCTTGAACTTTTCCTTGGTTGGGGTAGGTTAACCTCCTTTATAATGGTGAAATAATTGTTATTAAATTATACAAGAATAATATACATTAATATGATATCATATATGATCTTTTAATATTGATTTGATAATAATATCTTAGTATTATCGTTGTTTCGGATGTTAACTTACTTGTTTTATTTTATATGTTTTGTTATGTAAGCCATGTTTATAATGGATAGGTTGTATATTATTCATATCCAGAATGATATCAAGTCCTTAAACATCATTTTTAAATCATCAAATGATAATTATACTTGAATGGATACGATGGAGAATGAATCTCATCGCGTTCCTGGAGACGGTAGTCCGTACGTACGCACGAGCGACAATATCATTCTTTTGAAATAATATATAAATGGTTGTTATATCATATATACAGAATAATTAACATGTTTTATTTATTATTTACAGGAGTTACATATCATTATTATACCCATCCAAATAATAATATATTGAATAACAATTACACCACGACGTGGAGACGGTAAGCCGTACGTACGCACGAATGGTGACATGTTATTCAAAGGGTGGATAGAATACTGAATATGGTTGTACCATAATTATAATATCATCACATTATATATATGATACAGGAGTTTTTATTTTATAATGGTAATAACAAAGGAAGAAGAAGTGGAAGAAGAAAGGAACTTGGAAAAGGGTGGTGAAATCATTACCTCTTCTTCGGGTTCTTCCTTTTGATTTGATCAAAAGGGCTCCTTAGGTTGGCTTTCAGATCAAAATAAGGCCTCTAGGTTGTAGTGAGAGAAGTTGGGAGAGTATATGGGCAGAGTTTTTCCGAACCAAAAGGTTCTTAAGGTGTGAAGAAATGAGAAGGAGGAAGCCCTTTTATAAGAGGGGTGAGGGGCACCTTTGGAAAAGCTAGAAATATTAGTTTATAATAAATTCATATTCGGTTTATAATGGCTCCAAAGTTTATTATTTAAATTTTAAGTTGGGGAGGGGTCGAAAACAACTCATCCAATAGAATTTATACAGGTTTGGGTACTTATATTAACCTTATCTTTAAGTATTAACTCTAAGTTAATTAGTTTCACTTTTACAATGTCTCTTTGTATTTTTATATAATATGGTTAATAAACATACAATATACATCCAAGTGACCCCCAAGTGGTCCATTAATGATGAACCTATCATGATATAAGTCTCTTGGCAGATCCTTAGACTTTTAGGAATTTAATATCATTTAATAATATAATATTTGTTTTAAGAACTTTTTATATCAATTTTGACACTATTCAATAGTTGATTTTTGTGAAACTCATAACAGATTTATTACTTCAAAAAAAGTCAATTAAATCAATACTAATATATCATATTATCCTAGAAAATTAGTTTAATTCATTAAAAGTTTCAATTTATATTTATCTGGGTATTTATAATATCAATTATTTTAATTTTTCACTATTATAGTAATTAATTCATCATCATTGTGTCATAAACAAATTACATTAATTAATGTCTAAAAATTATAAATAAAATATCATTATTTCGGAAATCGTTTTATCTTTCTAATGAATATTTATAATATAAAATCAAACATATATAACCCTATGTAAAAATTGTTTTGCTAAAAGATATATGCTTGTGTCATTTTTGTATTCATTTTAACTTAATTAAAATAAAGTGTCCCTCTCACCTACAAGTGGCACCATGGGGTCTCAAAATCGACCCAAAGATGCCTATGGTCGAACATGTATCAACCAATAAGGCTAGGACACGTTTTAGGGTAATTTAGCATTATTATAATATTATTGTTTTAACCTTTATTTACCGGATTTACCCTTAACCATGGTAAATAAAATATTTACCGCAGTAATTATTCAAAATGTCTAAAAATAAAAGTAAAATATTTACACAATTTAAACATCCTGATTCCAAATATGGAATCCATTTTTCTAAATTCAAAACATAGAAGTGGCAGAAATTAATTTAAAATTAATTCCCGCTGTCAAAACAAAAAGCGTGTTTTTAAGAGATAATAACTATCAAAAGATTGACACTTGTTTATGTTCGGTTTAATTGTAAAATTATGTCCAATGACCAACATTATATTGAATGGTAAAAATATATTTTAAATATACTTTAAAACCACTCAAATTCATAATTTATCACTATTAAGTATTTTGATTAAAAAAGTTGTTTTTAATTAAAATTTAGTAATTTTCACTATTCATAAAAATATGAAAGTTATCTGAAAAGTTCCAAAATTTCACCTTAGGCTAAATTCGATATTCCGAATCCAAAAATTAAGTCCATTTTGAAATATAAAATATATATAATTTCAAAAATTAGGTATTACTATTCATAACCGCTAGTTTGATTGGTTGTGGTGTGTATTAGAACTCGAAGTTGCGTACAACACACGCTACTGTATTATTCAAAGGAAAACGTACCGTGGAAGCTTGGGATGTTTCATTTTAAATTTTTTTGATGTCCCCATTTAGTCAAAAAGTTTAAAATATTGTATTTAAAAAGCGTTCACTATTAAAAGTTGGAAAAAGTGCAATACTGAAAATGAATTGTTTCTTATATTATGTCTAAGAAACTCATAATATGGATTCTAAAATTATAAGGATTATATAAAGTTTAAAATTTAGTTAATACTATTCATAACCGCTTTTGAACAGCTTGTTTGGTAAGTCATGGTGTGCTTGAACTCGGTGTTGCGTGTAGTGCATTTTATTATATTATTTGGAAGAAATAACACACTATGAAATCTTGGGGTGTTACATTCTCCCCTCCTTCAATAAATTGCGTCCTCGCAATTTGAAATTGTTTTTCGAAAATAAACGGTTGAAAATAGAAAATATATTTGTGGTAAAATCCACATCAGAAATTGGGTTACTAAAATTTAGTCTTAATATTAGGAAAAGAGAAATGAAACGGTCACCACCAAATTATGATCTCGATTAGGAGAACATTGGTGGCAATTAGAGACATATAATTGGAGGGAAAACGTAAATATTTATAGGCAGTGATTGAGGTCATCAGTCACAAAAAAGTGTAAAATTGAGGTCCTTAAATTCATCAATCTATGATGATTTGAAATACCATCGGTTCAACAAAACATAGGGTATTAGGATAACACATTTTTGACGTTTCAAAATATCTTAGTTGAAATCCCACATCGAAAAAATGAATTAATGAGGCCTCTATTTAAAATAAGGAGTGGAAAGTATGAAAATTACCGAAAATAACACATACTAGAGTTCCATGTAGGAAAATACGGATATGGAAGAGAAATCTAACCATCAATTATCTGATGGAGAGTGGTAGAAAACATGTCTATGAAAATGGAAAAAATCCCAAAGCCATAAATTAGTGATGATTTAAGGTACCATCTAGGACAACATTTTGTTTCTATGTTCCTTTTATTAATGTTGAGGAATTTATTTATGAGATTGGCTAAGATCATAAGGAGATATACTTACTTTATAATTAGAGTTTTATCCATTAATAAATATCTACCACAAACTCATCTTTCTCTCTATAAGATAATATAACATAAAAAAATTTTTATTTATACTATTCGTATAGGGTTCCAAAATAAATGAATTTATAATTCATCTACTAGATATTTTAAAAAACTACATTATTTAATCCAGGACATCTCGTGGGCCAGTGGTAGGTGATACACCCTTGTCGCCCTTCGGTTGCGGGTTCAAGTCTCGTGGCCTTTCCGGTCGTGACGGGTTGCCGCCCGACCTCTGGGTTGTCCTTTTATGGAAATACAAAATAATCCAAACTAGAACTATCCGAAATACTTCAGTCCAAAATTTATAAGGAAGGTAAACACAATGAAGATCCTTTTTTTCGCATAATAACATGTGATCACCTTCATCATGTATTCTTTTAAAACACTGCAACATCTTAAATTATCATAAAACCTTATTGATTACATTCATGATCCCTTATTCCTTATAGAAGAATAGATATACTCCTTCAATCCAAAAATGTTGTAAACCCCAACAATGATGGAATATACAAATCATTAATCAGTTTCAAGGTAGTCAAGAATATCAAATATAATTTATCCAAAACAATCATTTACTATTCTAAAATCACTACCTCGGTATCAGAACCATATTATGGTTTATCTTTCTCTCAACCATATATTTTCCAAAAATTTAACCAGCTATTGAGTCACTTTTCTTTGTTCCACACAATCTCATGTCCATAATGAAACAGTACTGCAGTACAATCCTTATATACTCCATAATTATTATAATAAGTACATTTTTGATACAACACTCAAATTAAATAACCAACATAAGAACTCTAATCATTCCTCTTCATCTGTGGTAGTATCATAACTTGGTTATTATCCAATAGCATCATTTGCGGCATAGTCTGATGACCGGTACATAGGTTCGCATAGTGTCCAAACTCCGTTCAAATAAAGCATTGTACATTTGAAACCATTTTATTACCCTTGCATTCACGTACTTTGTGCCCTTTTCCTCCACACTTATAACAAACTCCCATTCCTTTCTGGAAAGTTCCAGGGTGTTTCTTTCCACAGTTATCACATATGGGAAAATTCTTCTTTTCCCTCTTCCCTTTATCCATATTTCTCTCTTCCATCCTTTTCTTCTCTTTCTTCCCTTAAAATCCATAGGACTCAGTAAACTCTTTACTTATCTTATCAACACATGATATTATTTCTTCATATGATGATAATACATGCGAGAATATTTCTCTTATAAATTCTGGCTTAAGACCATGAAATATATGATCCTTCATTCTCTCTGTATCATGTGCATTGCTGGAGTTATCATTCCTTCTACTAGGCGCCATTTCTAAACAATGGAATACACTAGATTAGTTTATGAATAACAATACCTAATCCAAAACATGTGAAACACATAACATAAATTAAATAGTTTGTGGATATAATCCATAATCATAAAAATGTCTCCATTGATGAAGTATATACTCATAAACCCTTCATAATGGTATGTAAAGAAAATTAGAATTATCCTAATCACATCCTGCAGGAGTGTTGTAACCAAGAGTGCAGCAAGTCCCGTTATCGTGCACCATTTCCCATTCGAGTCTAGCTCAAAGAGGTGTTTTCGGGTTTTACTCCTAGGTACATCTGTGCCAGAGCTGCCTCTACCTGCTCGTATCCAGACAGGGATGTATTGCACGGAAAACACACAAAATATCTACAATACCAAAATTCTCGGATGTTCTTCTATACTAATCCTCAAAGTCCATCTTAAATCTATGTGCTCTAATCAGAGTTTATCTAAATCTAGCTTCCAAGGTTTGTACTAAACTTCCTCTGATACCAACTGTAATGCCCCGACCCTAGTTACCCAGAGTCGGTGAATTATTACATAACATTTTCATGATCACAAGAAAGATCAAATCTCGAAAGACCGATTGGTTTAGTAGCCTTGGAAACACTAGATATATTCATAATTTTTACATTACATCATAAAGTGAAAAACTACTACAACAACATAATTTCTCCACAGTCCACACTATTATCCCCTCATAATATCCCTGTAGGTCATTCATAACTTACTTCTTCACATCCTGGGAAAAATGAAACATAGAAAATGGGTGAGCTCAAATGCCCAGTAAGGATAACAATATAGCGGAACATTCAAAAATAAGAATAAACATTTAAGGCAATTCATTACTAAAACAAATGCCTTTTAAACATGAACATCAACATAGTATGGAAAAAGTAAAATGAAATAATGCCATTTACTTATTCACATGGATATTCTACTAATCTAATAATCACATGCAATATCAATAACCACTTTCATAATGTTGGAATGCATAATGCTGAACTTTAATTTCTTTGTCAAGGCCTCGTCCCAAGACCTAGGGGCTAACTGTAACCGGAACCCAACCCGGAGTGCCTCTAATAACCGGACACCAACCCGGAGTGCCTCTAATAACCGGACACCAACCCGGAGTTCCTCTAATAACCGGAGACCAAACCGGAGTTCCTCTAATAACCGGAGACCAAACCGGAGGGCTTACTTTTACCGGTCCCCAACCCGGAACATACTTGTCTAGCACATTCATCTGAATGAAAGGTTGAAATATAACATAAACATTCGGATTAAAAATAACTTATGAAATGTCAATACTCTAAACAAAAACCATGAGTGATATATGAATAACTTATCCACAGTCAAAAATATCACAAAACCTTCAATAAAATATGGATGTTTTGTATCATAATAAATCAATTTCAAATAAGCTTAAAATCCACCAAAGGATGTTGACATAGATGAAATAAAGACTATTTTATAAAAATATCTATTTCTATTTTGAAATCATTTAAGAGTCTTATATTTATGAAATAAAACATTTTTTTGAAAATATTCTTATTATCTTGTAAGGGAAGCTTCGATGATTTTATAACGGAGGAAAATATCCGCACCCGCCGTATAAGTTAAAAAAAACATTCTTACCTTAATTCTGTCCAAAAGGTTAAAAAGCACCTTTTTTGGAAAATGACAGAAAAATTCCATTATAAACCTCTTATAAAAAGTCAAACAAGGGTATAAATGACTTTAACTCATATTCTAGTAAATAGTAAAAATGTTTTGAAATTCATTTTTAAGAAACATGGATGTGGATGATAAAGAGATCCCAGTAGATTATTACGTATAAACAACCTCGGATAATGAAGAGATTGTGAAATAACCCTTACCGATTTGGTAACTTATGAAACATACAACCCATGAAAGTGGTATCATACAATGAATATGTAAATATACATAAATTAGATTGTATTACACAAAGAATATAATTATGGGCAGTACATACACCACACAAAAGTTAATGGTGGCAATATGGCATGAATCTCACGGGAATATGGAGTGAGATGAAAACCCCTTACCTTGTAATTTTCCTTGGTTGGGGTAGGTTAACCTCCTGTATAATGGTGAAATAATTGTTATTAAATTATACAAGAATAATATACATTAATATGATATCATATATGATCTTTTAATATTGATTTGATAATAATATCTTAGTATTATCGTTGTTTCGGGAGTTAACTTACTTGTTTTCTTTTATATGTTTTGTTATGTAAGCCATGTTTGTAATGGATAGGTTGTATATTATTCATATCCAGAATGATATCAAGTCCTTAAACATCATTTTTAAATCATCAAATGATAATTATACTTGAATGGATACGATGCAGAATGAATCTCATCGCGTTTGTGGAGACGGTAGTCCGTACGTACGCACGAGCGACAATATCATTCTTTTGAAATAATATATAAATGGTTATTATATCATATATACAGAATCATTAACATGTTATATTTATTATTTACATGAGTTACATATCATTATTATACCCATCCAAATAATAATATATTGAATAACAATTACACCACGACGTGGAGACGGTAAGTCGTACGTACGCACGTATGGTGACATGTTTTTCAAAGGGTGGATAGAATACTGAATATGGTTGTACCATATTTATAATAACATCACAGTATATATATGATACTGGAGTTATTATTTTAGAATGGTAATAACAAAGGAAGAAGAAGTGGAAGAAGAAAGGAACTTGGAAAAGGGTGGTGAAATCATTACCTCTTCTTCGGGTTCTTCCTTTTGATTTGATCAAAAGGGCTCCTTAGGTTGGCTTTCTGATCAAACTAAGGCCTCTAGGTTGTAGTGATGGAATTTGGGAGAGTATATGGTCAGAGGTTTGCCGAACCAAAAGGTTTTGAAGGTTTGAAGAAATGAGAAGGAGGAGTGCCCTTTTATAAGAGGGGTGAGGGGAACCTTTGGAAAAGCTAGAAATATTAGTTTATAATAAATTTATATTCGGTTTCTAATGGATCCAAAGTTGATTATTTAAATTTTAAGGTGGGTAGGGGTTGAAAACAACTCAACCAATAGAATTTAGACAGGTTTGGGTACTTATATTAACCTTATCTTTATGTATTAACTCTAAGTTAATTAGTTTCACTTTTACAATGTCTTTTTGTATTTTTATATAATATGGTTAATAAACATACTATATACATCCAAGTGACCCCCAAGTGGTCCATTAATGATGAACCTATCATTATATAAGTCGCTTGGTAGAACCTTAGATTTTTAGGAATTTAATATCAATTAATAATATAATATTTGTTTTAAGGACTCTTTTATGTCAATCTTGACACTATTCAATAGTTTATTTTTGTGAAACTCATAACAGATTTATTACTTCGAAAAAAGTAAATTAAATAAATCCTAATATATCATATTATCCTATAAAATTAGTTTAATTCATTAAAAGATTCATATTATATTTATTTGGGTATTTATAATATCAATTATTTTAATTTTTCACTATTATAGTAATTAATTCATCATCATTGTGTCATAAATAAATTAAATTATTTAATGTCTAAAAATTATAAATAAAATATCATTATGTAGGAAATCGTTTTATCTTTCTAATGAATATTTATAATATAAAATCCAACATATATAACCCTATGTAAATTGTTTTTTTCTAAATGATATATGCTTGTGTCATTTTTGTATTCATTTTAACGTAATTAAAATAAAGTGTCCCTATCACCTACAAGTGGCACCATGGGGTCCCAAAATCGACCCAAAGATGCCTACGGATGAACATGTATCAACCAATAAGGCTAGGTCACGTTTTAGGATAATTTAGTATTATTATAATATTATTGTTTTAACCCTTATTTACCGGATTTACCCTTAACCATGGTAAATAAAATATTTACCGCAGTAATTATTCAAAATGTCTAAAAATAAAAGTTACCTATTTACACAATTTGAACATACTGATTCCAAATATGGAATCCATTTTTCTAAATTCAAAATACAGAAGTGGCAGAAATTAATTTAAAATTAATTCCCGCTGTCAAAACAAAAAGCGTGTTTTTAAGAGATAATAACTATCAAAAGATAGACACTTGTTTATGTTCGGTTTAATTGTAAAATTATGTCCAATGACCAAAATTATATTGAATGGTAAAAATATATTATAAATATACTTTAAAAAAACTCAAATTCATAATTTATCACTATTAATTATTTTGATTAAAAAAGTTGTTTTTAATTAAAATTTAGTAATTTTCACTATTCATCAAAATATGAAAGTTATCCGAAAAGTACCAAAATTTCACCTTAGGCAAAATTAGATATTCCAAATCCAAAAATTAAGTCCATTTTGAAATATAAAATATATATAATTTAAAAAATTAGGTATTACTATTCATAACGGCTAGTTTGATTGGTTGTGGTGTGTGTTAGAACTCGAAGTTGCGTACAACACACGCTACTGTATTATTCAAAGGAAAGCGTACCGTGGAAGCTTGGGTTGTTTCATTTTAATTTTTTTTTGATTTCCCCATTTAGTCAAAAATTTTAAAATATTGTATTTAAAAAGGGTTCACTATTAAAAGTTGGTAAAAGTGCAATACTGAAAATGAATTGTTTCTTACATTATGTCTAAGAAACTCATAATATGGATTCTAAAATTATAAGGATTATATAAAGTTTAAAATTTAGTTAATACTATTCATAACCTCTTTTGAATGGCTTGTTTGGTAATTCATGGTGTGCTTGAACTCGATGTTGCGTGTAGTGCAAGTTATTGTATTATTTTGAAGAAATAACACACTATGAAATCTTGGGGTGTTACAAAAGACCCATAAATTTCATGAACTTTTTTTTATTAAATTCTTTGGGATTTTACGAGTACGCAGTTTCTGAAGACACCTGATTCCATGGACCGGTGTACCCCGAATCAATTTCAAATGTTTTTCTCAGGAACATTTAGTGAACGAACGAGCAGGTTTTTCTATCTTTTGAACCAGTGCTCAGAATCGAAATCAAAGGGCACCGATGAAACCACAACGCAAGTAGTTTCTTGAGAAGACCTTTACTAGAGTTTTGTTTACTTGGGAGTAGTTGTTAAAAAAATGTGTGGATTAAATGAAGAGTAAAATAAAATTGTGTTACAATTTTATTTCATTTCAATGAGGTTTAATCCTAGGTGTAGGAGTTAGGGTGGGACCCGCTAGTTACAAACTACCATTGAGTGGTTAAAGGTGAGGTGGGGCCCACATGAGCCCAACCCCTCACATTCCCTAACTCTTTTAAACCCCCTCATATGTTTTGTAACTCTCCCCTCTATACTCTTAATCATGCCAACACACTTAACCAATTATATGAGTTGTGTTTGAATTTTAAAAATTGAAAATGCATGGCTTGATGTAATAAAATAAGATATGTCTTATTTTCTTTGGGGGGTTTTAGGATTGTTTTTTGGAGACATTGGGGGATAAATAACTTCATTCTTCCTGTGAAGAACGTTTCCACTTCTTTCCCTCATTGAAGAAAATGAAGAACGACGACGCCAACCTCGTCTTCTTTCTTCTCAACGTTTACAAAGCGACGCCGTCATCCTGCGGCAACGTCAATGGAACAATGAATGATTTTCCTTCCTTCATCAAGCGATCAACCTTCTTGAATTGAGGTAGAGGTTAAGTTCAAATTTAATTAATTAAATTTTCACTTTGTTTGTCATTGGAAATTCTCATTATTTTGGCCTCCTCTTAACGTCACAACGGGAGGAGGTCGAACCGCACAAATAGGGCTACTTCTCCTACCATTCTCTTGTTGTTTATCATTGAAGTTTGAAGATGAAAATGGCGTGGTGCCATTGCACCGTGCGGGAACGAAAAGGGGTTGCGGTGATGGGAAGTGGCGCCGTCGCGCCGCGCCGGTGAGGCCGAAGGGGGCTGCGGCCAAGAGCTGGCTGCGGCGGAGGGGCGCAGCACCATCGTGCCATGCTGGAGACCCAGGGGGCACGGTCAGGGTGGGCCACGGCAGAGGGGCGCGGCACCGTCACGCCGTGGCGGTCAGGGAAGAAGCGATGCGTTTGGCCGCGGCGGCTCACCAGGATATGGCCGGCCAAGCCGGCCTCTGGCGTTCTAGGAAGCGGGACCCCCATTGGGTGCTGCGTGGCACCACCGGTTGGCCATTATGGTCGGCCGTTTTTCGGGAGGACCGGGGGTTTGAAACCCCCGACCATCTCATTAGGGCAGACCTCATGGGTCCGCCATTTTGAGACAGGGGGCGGAGCCCCTTTGCGCCCCCCGCGGCAATGAGACTAGCGCCCTGCCATGGGTTGGACCACCCACGTAGGGCCGAACCGCCCGCGCCAGGTTGGTCCGCCCTCACTGGGTCGGGTCGCCCGCACTGGGTCAGGCCGCCAGTGCTAGGCCAGGCCGCCAGCGCCGGGCCGGGCCGCCAGCGCCGGGCCAGGCCGCACCAGCCAGGCCGGGATGTGCCCAACTAAGTTGGACCTGGGTCTGGGTCGGGTCGACCTCGTTCGGGCTTACCCAGGGGGTTTTGGCCCGGGTCGGACCGGGGCCAAACCCCCTATTTTCGGACAGATCTGATTCAAACACCCATAACATGGGCAACGGACCTCCTATCGACGCACCGTCAGTTGCGTTGGGATCCTTGGATTGATACAGTCATTTTGTTATATTACACTCATGGTTTCGGAGAACATTGGGTATGGATGGGTTGGTTCGAACACGAAACCAATCGAGACCTTAGAGCAAAAATGCTTATAACTTGAGCTTCGGACGTCCAATTGACGTGTCGTCGACTTTGTTGGATTCCTCTTAGTGAGACGGCTCTTTTGGCTTACTTCACTCGAGGTTTGGACACAGCTGGAGTATGTTCGGGTTGGTTTTAGCTTAAAACCCAACCGGGTCCCTAGGATAGAAAAGCAGATATCTCTCAGACCAGGTGTCTGATTGACGCGCCGTCAATCGCGTTGAGTTCCTATTGATGAGACAGAACTTTTTGATACATCATCTCTGGACTTCTTGATAGTTTATGTATCGACCCCTTGGCTCATGGAGCGAACCCTCCTGGAATCAAGCGTGCTGTGTGCTGGAACCCTAGAGCTGGCTGCGACAGCGTCGACAATGACAGCTGTACTTGGATCCTACGTGGGTTCGGCAGCGAGGATGACTGTACATGGATCCTCTGTGTGTTCGGCAGCGATGATGACTATACATGGATCCTACGTGGGTTCGGCAGAGATGGTTACTGTACTTGGATACTAAGTGGCTCTGGCAGTGACGACATCTGTACTTGGATCTTACGTGGGTTCGGCAGAGGAGAGGATTCAGAGCTACATCAATCACCTCCACCTCTCTTCGTGAGTAGTGTACCTGTTTGAGCTGAGTCTTGACATTCAATCATTATCATCGATATGATTGACTTTCTTTCCTATGTGGATTGGATTGTGCTTTCCTGTGTGGATTGGGTTGTACTTTCCTGTGTGGACTGGGTTGAACTTGAGCTCGGAAGATGGAGCCGAACAGGAATTGTTGACTTAGGTATATGTATGGGCATATACTTAAGTAGTGTTGGTTGAAACTTCTTTTTGTATCTTTCCATTGTGGTTTATCCTTTGTGGATTTTGGGATACCTTCGGGAGTCTCGGGGTCCATACTGAGTATCGTATACTCACCCCTTCATGGGCTACACCCGCACTACATTGTGTTGGATGCAGATGACGGACGACGCTGAATATAGTTGAGACTTGTGGAGCGGGATGGTACACGGAGGTGGACTATCCGGCGGGATGTACACGGTGCGGACGGACGGATACGAGGAGCAGAGGAGACCATCTGTACCCAACCTTCAGGTGGGATTTCTGGAGGACATCTTGGTGGTTGCTGCTTTGTCTTTCAGTTGTTGTACTTTACTTTTTAGTTGTACTACACTTTAAATTGGGTTTGTATACAGGCTCGTTTACTTTCCAGCACTTACTTTTGTACTCAGTTTAATTAGTGTTTACTTCATCTTTCGTACTCTATGGTGTTTGTTTTCTTATATAAAGGCAATGCCTTCACTTTTATCTGGATTTACGCCATTGGTGCTAGTCGCCAACCCCTGGCCTATGGAAGGAGGGCTTGGGGTAGTCATGGCACGGGCCCCGAGGACGGGTCGTGAAAAATTTGTATCAGAGCAGTTCGGTTCTACCGCAGAACTGAGGCCTTTGATCTTTCTTCTATGTGAAGCAATAGAGTTAAGGGTATTGACTGCGGTTATCAGTCTAGGGAGTCCAGTGTTGGTGCAGCGGCCGACGTATCCATACACCAGGACCCTAACTTCTGATTTCTGACTCAGAGGACGAAAACATTGATTGCATGTGTGTTTCAATGTTTTATTTGTGATTACTTTTGTAAGATCACCAGGTATACTGTATTAACCATGGCTCACCTATTTCTTTTCAGGATGGCCCCATGATGGCAGCCATCTAGGTTTCTATGATTTGTGCGAGATGGCAGCCCACCGAGTGATGAGGCCTCGGTGCAGGGACCCATTACAGCGGAGGCACCTGTGGTACCTCTACCCGCCGAGCCACCGATGCCACCAACCCCAGCAGCAGAGAGTGCACGTTGCCTTAGTGAACTTCACGAGTTTCTGCGTCAAAGGCCGCCAAGGTTCCGCGGAGAGATGGACCCTCCGGCAGCCGAGGATTGGCTGGAGGCTGTTGTCTGAGTTTTCAGATTAGTAGGGACCCTAGAAGACCTCATGGTGATCCTTGTGGAGAGTCTCTTGCACGCGGCAGCAGGTAGATGGTGCAGCCTGATGCTCCAGGTGCACGATGAGGCATCACTTCTTTGGACGGACTTTGAGAGCCTCTTCCGCTCAGACTTTGTTCTAGCCACCCTCTGTGTGGTGTGAATTCAAGAGCTACTACAGCTACGGAAGGGCAGCATGATAGTAGCCCAATACTCATCAAGATTTACTGATCTCTCGCACTACTCCACATACATGGTACGGGACCCATTATTCTGGGCCTGGACCTTCGAGCAGGGACTAATGCATGAGATCAGGGATTTCATGATCTCCCTCAGTATACCGACGCAGGTAGGAGTACTGGAGCGAGACATTCTTGTAGATAGATTTCAAACTGAGCCAACACCTACTGCGAGACCTACGGTTTGGTGGCACATAGTGGTGTCTTCTGCAGATGGCAGTCGACGGATGTCACAGGGGTCCAAGCGGACCAGACCATCAAGTAGACGACCTCAGGATAATGGTTCAGAGGTGCAGGGCACACGCAGAAGTGTCAGTCATACGAGAGGCAGACAGTGCTATGCATGCGGTGGGCAGGGCCACATGGCTCGTGACTACCCAGCCCTCCATGCAGAGGAGTAGAAAACAGTTGAGGGACCACCCAAGCAGTTGAAGAGGTTCGATCGTGGTGTTCCTCAGGCAGCAGGCGGATGAGGTAGAGGAGCTGGCCGAGCACCAGGTGGTGGAGCATGCTTTGGGGCTCTACCAGCACCACCACCAGGAGGTCCACCCCGACCACAGGGAGCTGGCGGACAGAGTCAGGTTCAACTTCAGGCAGTGGAGGCCTACGACCACAGTGCACCTGAGATGATTCGAGGTACTATTTGTGTCTACTCCACCCTTTCTGCAGTTATTATAGACACAAGATCGATCCATTCATTCATTTCTATTGCACTTGTTCGGAGCATGGAGATTCCGACGGAGCCGTTGGCTCGATCCTTATGGCTAGAGACTACTACAGGAGAAGACTCGATTATTACGCACTGGTGAGAGCAGTGTGAGCTTACTCTAGGAGGCGAGAGCATCAGCCTAGATCTTCTTGTAACTGCGTCGAGGCCTTACAACGTCATCTTGGGCGTGGATTGGTTTTCTACAGTTCATGTTCAGATCGACTGTATTAGGCGGAAGGTGTTGTGTGTCCACACAGATAGGAGTAGGTTCACCTTCACCGGCGAGATGGGAGCCTTTGCAGTGCAGGAGGGACTCACACAGAGGAGAGGACAGCCGATCACTCATCAGTTGGATAGCCTCATCCTAGAATCAGTTGACGTGCGGAGTCCGAGTTTTCCTATTGTGGTGGATCAGTATGTAGACGTTTTTCCTGACGACGTTCTAGGACTACCTCCTCGCAGAGAGATAGACTTCTACATCGACCTGTACCCCGGGACATCACCAATATGTACTCCAGTATATAGTATGGCTACCACCGAGCTTCTGGAGCTATGAGTACAGTTTAAGGAAATATAGGGAAAGGGATTCATTCGACCCAGTGTTTCACCCTAGGATTCACCAATTTTGTTCGCCAAGAAGGCGGATGGGAGCATGCGACTATGTGTCGATTACCGTCGCCTGAACTAAGTGAATGTGGAGAACAAGTATCTTCTTCTGAGGATTGACGGCCTCTTTGATCAGCTCAAGGGAGCGCGGTGTTTCTCGAAGATAGACCTCTGGTCAGGCTATCATCAACTCAGAGTTCGATATGAGGATGTGAAGAAGACGGACTGCAAGTGTCGATATGGCCACTATGAGTTCATCGTTATGCCATTCAGCATAACCAACACTCTAGAAGTGTTTATGATTATCGTGAACAATATCTTCCAGCCTTACCTCAATCGATTTGTCATAGTCTTCATCAATGACATATTGATTTACTCGACTACTGAGGAGGAGCACGCCTACCACTTGCGGGTTGTTCTGGACACACTAAAAGTGCACTAGCTTATGGTAAGCTCTCGAAGTGTCAGATCTAGATATGTGAGGTCCACTTCATGGGGAACATCATCTCAGAGGTGGGAGTTGCGGTGGATCATGCGATGATCGAGGCAATGCTAGCTTGGGATCCACCCAGGAGCGTGACAGAGGTGTGGAGTTTCCTGTGTCTGGATGGGTAGTATTGGAGGTTTGTTCCAGACTTCTCCAGAGTTGCAGCACCACTTTCAGCTTTGACGAAGAAGGGTAAACCATTCGTGTGGTCAGATAGATGTCAGTAGTGCTTCCAATAGCTGAGACAGAGATTGACCAGTGCACCCATCTTGATGATACCAAAGGAGGGCGTAGGGTACGTAGTTTACTACAACGCATCAGGGACCAGAATTGAGAGTGTCCTGATGCAGGAGCAGGTATTGATCCCTTACGGATCACGACAGTTGAAGCAGCACAAGCAGAACTATGCTACCCATGACCTAGAATTAGTAGCAGTTGTCTTCGCCTTGAAGATGTGGCGGAACTATCTGATGGGAAAGCGCTTTACAGTCTAGTCTGACCACCATTGTATCAGGTACATCTTCTCGTAGAAGGACCTAAACATGAGACAGTGGTGATGGCTCGAGTTCCTCCACGACTATGACTTTGAGATAGTCTATACTCCTGGGAAGGGGAACGTAGTAGCTGATGCTCTCAGTAGGAGGTCATGCACCCAGCTACTTGGAGAGGCGACAGAGTAGTTAGCTATTTTACAAATATCATTCATGGATAGAGATGGGGAAGCCTTTCTATAGTCGCTCACATTCACACATCCACTTCTTCAGTGGGTCAGATAGGCACAGCATGGGGACGTTGCCTGTGAGGCGCATCATGCACAGATTTCCATAGGACAGGCACCTGATGTATTCTCTATAAAAGTAGAGAATGTTGTTCTTTTTAGAGTACATACCATGGTACCAGCTTCTTTGCAGGAGGATGTGCTGAGGGAGTATCATAATTCCCCTTTACCGGTACATCCATGAGTAGCGATGATGTACCAGGATCTCAGACGACAACAATGGCAGCCTGGTATGAAGAAGGTTGTGGAAGAGTTCGTTTCACGATGTCTCACCTGATATCAGGTGAAGGTAGAGCACTAGGTAACAGTAGGATTAGTCCAGCCCTTGGAGGTCCCATAGTGGAGGTGGGATGGGATATCAATGTATTTTGTGATTGGGATTCCACTTACTTCAATAGGACACAACTTTATTTGGGTGATTGTCGACCGACTCACCATGTCGACCCAATTTCTACCTATCAAAGGGCAGGGCTCAGTTGAGATCTTGGAATGCCTCTACATTCAGGAGATCGTATGGCTTCATGGTGTGCCATCGTCTATTGTCTCTGATCAAGATGCTCAAGTTACATCCTGGCATTGAAAGGGGTTTCATGAGGCATTTGGGATGCAGTTACGCATGAGCACTGCCTTTCACCCTCAGACGGATGGTCAAACGGAGAGGACAATTCAGACTCTCGAGGACATGCTTTGTTCTTGTTTCCTTGACTTTGGACGTAGCTAGGAGGATCACCTACCCTTGGTGGAGTTTGCGTAGAACAACAGCTCCCACTATACCATCGGGATGGTACCATACGAGGCATTGTACAACCAACCTTACAGATCACCTCTGTGCTGGACAGACCCTGGCGAGTCAACACTTGTAGAACCAGAGATGGTCTACGCCACGACGGAGAAGGTTCGGATCATCTAGGAGCGGATGAGGATTGCTCAGATCCGACATAAGTCCTATGCTGGCAGGACGCAGAGACCACTAGAGTTTGATGATGGAGACCATGTTTTCTTACGGGTCTCACCTCGGTGTGGATTACAGAGATTTGGTTGGGGCGGCAAGTTATCTCTATGCTTTATCAGACCATTCCAGGTTCTCAGAAGGATAGACTGGGTGGCTTATCACCTAGCTCTTCCACCTCAATTGAACCGGGTGCATGAAGTCTTCCACGTATCTCAGCTGAGGCGATACGTGAATGACCCAACACAATTCATCGACCATGGGGTGCTAGACATCGATGACGGGGCGACTTTTGTGGAGGTCCCGGTGGAGATCGAGGATCAACAGAAGCAGGTCCTACATGGATGGCTGATTCCTCTAGTGTGAATTAGGTGGCAGCATGAGACCCTTCATGAGAGAACATAGAAGCGGGTGGCTCAGATGTGTGCTCAGTACCGTCATTTGTTTCCCTAGTTTATGTTGTATCTTTATGGAGACGTAAAGACATGAGGTGAGAGTAATGTAAAGACCCGTAAATTTCAAGGAAACTTTTTTCTTAAATTCTTTGGGATTTTACAAGTACGAAATTTCTGACAGAACCTGATTCCGAGACCCGGTGTGCCCGAAATCAATTTCTGAAGTTTAGCTCGGGTACATTCAATGATCGAATGAGCGGGTTATTCGATCTTTTGAACCGTTGCTCGGAATCAAAATCCGAGGGCACCGATGAAACCGTAGCACCGATAATTGCTTAAGAATACCTTTACTGAAGTTGCGTTTTCTTGGGAGGAGTTGTTAAAAAAATGTGTGGATTAAATGAAGAGTAAAATAAAATTGTGTTACAATTTTATTTCTTTTCTAAGAGGTTTAATCCGAGGTGTGGGAGTTGGGGTGGGACCCTCTAGTTACTAACTACCCTTGAGTGGTTAAAGGTGAGGTGGGTCCAACACGAGACCAACCCCTCACATTCCCTAACACCTCTAATCCCCCTCATAAGTTTTGTAACTCTCCCCTATCTCCTCTTTATTCATGCCAACACACTTAAACAATTAAGTGAGTTGTGGTTGAATTTTAAAAATTGAAAATTCATGTCTTGAAGTAATAAAATAAGATAAGACTTATTTTATTATGGGGGGTTTTAGGATTGTTTTGTGGAGACATTGGTGGAGAAAGAACTTCATTCTTCCCGCAAAGAACGTTTCCACTTCATTCCCTCATTGAAGAACATGAAGAACGCCAACGCCAACCTTAGCTTTTTTCTTCTTGACAATGACAAAGCGACGTCGTCATCCCATGACAACACCAATGGAAAAACAAGAGATCTTGCTTCCTTCGTCAAGTGATCAACCTTCTTGAATTGAGGTAGGGGTTATGTTCAAATTTAATTAATTAAATTTGCGCTTTGTCTGTCGTTGGAAATTCTCGTTCTTTTGGCCACCTGTTATCGTCACAATAGGAGGAGATCATACCACACAAACACAACCGATTCTCCTCCCCTTCTCTTGTTGTTTATCATTTAAGTTTGAAGACGAGGTAAGCGTAGTGCCATTGCACCGTGCAGGAACGAAGGGGGGCCTTGGCCGAAGCGGGGCATGGCGACGGTGTGCGGCGTCGTCGTGTCGTGCCGGGGAGGCCGAAGGAGCTCACGTCCAAGAGTGGGCCGCAGCGGAGGGGCGTGGTGCCGTCGCACGATGCCGGTCGTGGAAGAGTCGCGACCTTTGGTCATGGAGGATCAGAAGGAGGTGGCCAGCCAAGATTGCTCCCAACATTCCATGAGGCGGGACCCCCCACGGGTCCCGCGTGGCACCACTGGCCGGCCATTATGGCTGGAGGTTTTTCTGGAAGACTGGGGGTTAGAAAACCCCAGCCAGCTCATTTGAGCGGACTGCACGGGTCCACCGTTTCTAGATAAGGGGTGATGCCCCTTCGCGCCCCGCATGGTTCTGGACCGCCTGCACCGGGTCGGGCCACGCCCAACTGGCCGGACCCGGGCCCGGGTCGGACCGGGCCCAAACCCCCTATTTTCGGACAGATCCGATTCAAATGCACATAACATGGGCTATGGACCTCCGATCGATGCACCGTCAGTTGAGTTGGGATCCTTGGGTCGAGACGGTCGTTTTGGTATATTACACTCATGGTTTCAGAGATTTTTGGATACATCCGAGTTGGTTCAAACACGAAACCAACCGGGCCCTCGGAGCGGAAACGATTATAACTTCAGATCCAGACGTCTGATTGACGTGCCATCGACTTTGTTAGATACCTCTTAGTGAGATGGTTCTTTTGGCTCACTCCACTTGAGGTTTGGACACATATATAGTATGGTTGGGTCAGTTTTATCTTAAAAACCAACCGGTCCCCTGGGACAGAAAAGCCGATATCTCTCAGACCGAGCCTCTGATTAACACGCCGTCAGTCATGTAGAGTTCCTATTGACGAGATGGAACTTTGTGATACATAAACTCTGAACATTGTGAAAGTTGATGTATTGACCCCTTGGCTCGTGGAGCAGACCCTCCCAAAATCTAGCATGTTGTGTGCGGGAACCCTAGAGCTGGCTGCGACTGCGACGACGATGGCGATTGTTCCTGCATCATACGTGGGTTCGGCAGTGAGGATGACTGTACTTGGATCCTCCATGGGTTCGGCAGCGATGATGACTGTACTTGGATCCTATTTGGGTTCAGTAGTGATGGTTATTGTACTTGGATCCTACGTGGGTCCGGCAGTGATGACATCTGTACTTGGATCCTACGTGGGTTCGATAGAGTAGATGATTCAAAGACTACATCCAGAATCACCACCTCTCTTTGTGAGTAGTATACCTGTGTGACTTGAGTTTTGACATTCAATAATTATCTTCAATATGATTGACTTTCTTTCCTGTGTGGATTGGGTTGTGCTCTCCTGTGTGGATTGGGTTTTCCTTTCCTGTGTGGACTGGGTTGAACTTGAGCTCGAATGTTGGAGCAGAACTAGAATTGTTGAATTAGATATGTATGGGAATATACCTAAGTAGTGTTGGTTGATACTTCGTTTTGTATCTTTCCTTTGAGGTTTATCCATTGTGGATTCTGGGAGACCTTCGAAAGTATCGGGGTCCCTAATGAGTATCGTATACTCACCCCTGCACGGGCTATGTCCGCACTACGTTGTGTTGGATGCAGATGACGGATGGCGCTGACTATAGTTGAGACTTGTGGAGCGGGAAGGTACCCGGAGGTGGACTATCTGGCGGGACGTACATGGTGCGGATGGACAGATACGATGAGCAGAGGAGACCATATGTACCCACCCTTCAGGTGGGGTTTCTAGAGGACGTCTTGGTGGTTGCTTCTTTGTCTTTCAGCTGTTGTACATTACTTTCCAGTTGTACTGCACTTTCGGTTGGGTTTGTATACTGGCCCGTTTACTTTCCAGAACTTAATTTTTTACTCAGTTTACATAGTGTTTACTTCATCTTGCATACTCTGTGGTGTTTTTTTCTTATATAAAGTAAATGCCTTCCCTTTTATCGGGATTTACGCCTTTTCTGCTAGTCTCCAGCCCCTGGCCTATGGAAGATGTGCTTGGGGTAGTCACGGAACTGGCCCCGAGGACGGGTCGTGACATCTCAACATAAAATTTCTCCAATAAGTAACCATTTAAAAATGAAGAATTAACATCCATATGAAATAATTTAATGTTCATATAGAAATGCATAGGCTAAAAAGATTATAATATTATCTAGTCTAGCTACGGATGCAAAGGCCTCATCATAGTATATACCTTCTTCCTGATTATATCCTTTAGCTAATAGTCTTTCTTTATTTCTAGTTATTACTCCTTGATCATATTGTTTATTTCTAAAGACCCATTTAGTGCCTATAACTAGATAGTTCTGAGGTCTTTCAACTAAATTCCAAACTTCATTTTTCTTGAACTGGTTTAGATCTTCTTGCGTTGCTATCACCCAACTTTCATTAACTAGGGATTCTTCTAATGTTTTAGGTTCTAATTGGGATAGAAAGGCATATAATTCAACAATATTTCTTACATTTCTTCTAGTTTTTATTCCAATTTCTAGGTATCCTATAACAGTTTCTAATGGGTGATTCTTTAGGGTTTTTGACTATCTAGGTAGTAAATTATTAGTTTCTTCAATGTCATGTCCTTCTGTACTGGACTGAATTTCCTTCAAATATTTTTCAAATACATATTTTAAGTTCTCGAGTCCCGTGTTATAATTAGAGTCAGATTCATCAATTTGGTCTTTCCTTTTTGCAAAGGGAACGGATTCATCATATTTCACATGAACTGATTCTTCAACCGTCATTGACTTTTTATTAAAAACTATATCTGCTTTGGAAGTAGTAGAATATCCTAAGAAAATTCCTTAATTAGATTTTGGATCAAACATACAAAGATTGTACTTGGTGTTTAAGGTGTAAATCTTGCATCCTAAAAAAATAAACTAATTTACTTTAGGTTTATTGTTATTCCAAAGTTCATAGGGTGTATTTTTAAAAATTTGTCTGATTAAAACTCTATTCATTATATAGCAAGTTTTTCTTATATCTTCTTACTAGAAATAGGTAGGAAGAATGTATTCATTTAGCATAGTCATGTCCATTTATTGAATAGTCCTATTTCTTCTTTCAACAATTCCATTTTTTGAGGTGGTCTTGGGGCAGAGAAGTTGTGTATAATACCAATATTTGCGCAAAAGGAAATAAATTCCATAATCTCAAATTCTCCACTATGATCGCTTCTTAATGAGATTTTATTAGAACCTTTTTCATTTTGGAAAACTTTGTAAAAACATTCAAATATAGTAAAAGCTTTATTTTTATATTTTAGAAAATAAATACATGTAAATATAGAATAGTCATCAATTAGAATATATACATTAAATTTCCCATCCAAGCTTTATATTCTTGAAGGTCCAAAAAAAATACACATGGAGAAGTTCTACAGGTTTAGATGTAGAATATTTGTTAACATATTTAAAGGATGATTTGTGTAGCTTTCCAAGTTGACAAGCATCATTGAATCTACCACTTTCAAATTTGAGACTAGGAAAATCGGAAAATAATTTTTTCTTAGATAACTTATTTAATGAATATATATTACAATGTAAAAGTCTTATATAAAAGATCCAAGATTTATTTATATTATCAGTTAGGCATTTTAATTTTTGTTTACACAAGGAATTTAAGATGTAACAACCCGAAATTTTGAATAAATCTTGTTTCCTAATTATGTGTGTTATTTTATTTGATTCTCAACAAAACTGCTTCATTTGATAACATGAGTATAATTAAAATGAGACTTTTGGGTTTTGACTATTATTTGACCGTTAGTCGGTATGACCATTGGAAACTGAATGTGGCGACTATTGTCTCTAAATACAAGTGATCTTGGTTAATTAATATAGAAAAAAGATTCGATGGCATCATCCAATAGTCTTGGGACAATCGAAGCCCATCTAACGGAACTTGGGAAGGAGGTAGCACCACTAAAATTTTCTCTAGACCAAACCCAAGCCGAACTTCATCATGTGAAGCTAGAATGGAATTTCCTTCGCGAGAAGTTCAAACTAATAGAGATTACTACTCATGCAATTTTGGTCGAACTGCCCTTTGATTCTCTCACCTTAGCACACCTTACACTTAGGTCATATGCTAGGGTTATAAGGGGCTATGTAAGGAGACCGTAACTGCTTTGTGTAATCCGTTGAGATAAATAAAATCGTGTTTTCTTCTTATGGTGAATTTTGTAAATTTTCAAATGTTCGTAAAAATGTAGTATGTATATTATTGATTAATTTTAGAAAAAGGATATTTTAAGAAAATTTATGTAAACCTTAAATAATTATAAATGTGTAATGATTTTCCAAAAATGGTCTTATGCAATTATGTTCAGTACAAAATTTAGAGTCTAATAAGACCAACATAATGTTTGATGAATAGTAACTTATAAATAGTGATTTTATGCTTAGGATTAGTAATGTGACCAAATAGATTAGTAATCTCACTTAAAGAAATTATTAATATAATCTAGGGACCATAATTAAATAATGTGATTCAATAAAATGGTTAAATAACGGTTTCATAAATTATTAGTCAAGTATTAGTTTTTTCAGGTGAATAGTGTATTTTATTAAAAATTAATCTAAAAATATTTAGAAAATAATATTTATAAAATGGACATTATTTTTGAATTCAGAACATCGATTTTATGCTAAGGTAAATTTTGGAGATTTTTCGGAAAAAATTGAATTTTTAGTAAATAGTTATTTTATTTAAAAATTAAATTAAAAATATTTAGAAAACTATTTTTATAAAATGGAGTTCATTTTTGAAATCAGAGCATCGATATTTGGTTAAAGTGTGATTTTGGGATTTTTCTAAGAAAGTTGAATTTTCGATGAATAGTGAAAATACAGTTTTTATGTTACGGGTGATTAATGACATCATTAAATGATGTATTAAGTATGTAATCAATATGGTCGACCTATGAATAGTAAGATAAGGTATGAGGTGTCCCAAGTGGCCAATACCATGGGCAAATACCATGGTCAAGCCCATGGTTTTTCCAAAACCACCAATGAGGTGTCCCTTGGCCATTAATGCCTTGTCCCCTCACTTTCCCTATAAATACCAAGACATCATCTCATCAATTCGACTCCAAAATCATCCTCAACAATGTTCAGGTCTTTTTACCTCCCTAGGATTCATCCCAAGGTTCCCCCAGGCCCTCAAGGTCCCAACCATTGAGTTTTTAGAGTTACTTTTAATGTAAGGGATCCTACCTCACTCTTTCTTTTTAAGTAATCTCTTTTATGTCATTTCTTTTATGCTCCATGATCTTATGTTGTAGGATGTTATTTTATATTTCTCATACTTCCATTTACATGTTCATATGATGAGAGACCCCCTTTTTCTCTCAACAATTCGTTTTAAGAATGATTATGTGGCGCCGTTAGGCTGACGAATTTTTAAGGGATTCTTTCACCCTTCTCATTTTCATGTTATATTTTAATGTCAAGTCTTTAAAGTTCCTTTTTATTATGTTGTAGTATGATCTATATATATATATATATAATACTGATATTTTATGTTCATATGATTAGAGACCCTATTTTATCTCTTCAATTCTATTTTTTGATGTTTTAAGTGGCTCCATTAGGCTTCTGAATATTTAAGGGATTCTTTCACCCTTCTCATTTTCATGTTCTACTTTAATGTCAAGTATTTCATGTTCCTTTTTATTATGTTGGTGTATGATCTCTATATCTATAATAATGATCTTTTATGTTCATATGATGAGATACCCTATTTTATCTCTTCAATTCAGTATTTTGACGTTTTAAGTGGCGTCGTTAGACTGCCGAATATTTAAGGGATTCTTTCACCCTTCTCATTTTCAAGATCTATTTTCTGGTCAAGTTTTTCATGTTACATTTTATCATGTTGGGGTATTATCTCTATATATATCATACTGATATTTTATGTTCATTTGTTTAGAGACCCTATTTGACCTCATCAATTCATTTTTTTAATGTTTTATGTGACGCCATTAGGCTGCTGAATTTTCATAAGAGAAATCTTATTTTTGTATTCCCTCCATGTTTTTCATTTCATATGGTATGTCTTTCAAATTTCACTAACATGTTCTTATATCCATTATATTCTGTCCCTCTACTGTTCTTTGGATAATTTATTAGTGGGTGACCTATGTCCCCTCTCTTTTAAATGTTTTCTAAAACACTGATGCATAACAGTTATGCTACAGAATTTCCATCTCAAATGACTCACTCTTTTTCTCAAATTATTTTATATTATTAATTTAACACTAAAATCTATTCCTTATAAAGGAGTATTCACATATATACCAAAATTTTATATTTTAAATTATGGTATTTACATACATGAGACCCGCTTTCCTTTTCCGTGGGTTTGAAGTGACATAAAGTTCATGTCTTTAAAGCAGTTTTTAAAACGTTATGATTATGAAATGAAACCTATTTCATTGATGCTATATGGGTTGTTTATAAAATTATTGATGATGATATATGTGGCTCACATGATAATAAAGTAAAATTGAGGGTCCTCCCTGATATCGCTCCAATGCATTGGGTAAAGACTTAATCTCTCGAGATGACCCTTTTTAACGATGCCTTGGTGAATAAACATGGTAATTTTAATGACACCTTGGGGATGGACCTTAGTGAAATTAAAATGATTGTCAATATTAAATGTTGTATCCACATATTCAAGTTATGAAATACATTATTTTTATTATGATATGCCTCAAGATTTATTTCTCATGCCTTAAATATCTTTTTCATGACATTGTTGATGTTTCTCAAGTTCACATGTTAAATGTTTCCCCTTGTTTCCCTTACTGGGCCTTCTGCTCAACCTTTCTTTTGTTGTATGTCCCCAGGTTATGAGATGAAGTAATGAACCTAGGATGAACATTAGGAGAAGCCTTTCAAGTTTTTAAGAATAATGTTTTATGTTTTCATGTTTTAATTTCCTGGTTTCCAATACACTAAACCTTAAAGATCCTCGGTTTTGTAAAATGTAATGAATGTTTATGTGATAAAAATGATGGATGCTATAGTTGGTATAAAAGGATGGTTTAGTTATTTGTGTAAATTAGGATATGAAAACTCTAGGAAGAACCCTATAGAAAATTCTAAATATAGGAAATCTTCCTGGTATTTTGGTGAGTATTGAGTAAGGGATTTCCAAGCAAATGCATCCCTATCTGAATACGAGCAGTTAGAGGTGGCTCTGGAATAGATGTACATAGGGATAAAACCCGAGAACACTGCTTTGAGTGAGACTTGAACGAGAACTGGTACACGACAACGGGCCTTGCTCCACTCTTGGTTACGACACTCCCAGGGGATATACTTTGGTAAATTCATATGCTTAGTATGAACAATTATTAAATGAACAGATATAAACTAAAATAAAGATTCATATAAGAATATATGATCATGGATAACCTAGATTGGAACTTAGGGGATCACAAGTTAGGGTATAATTTTATTATACAAGTTTATCCTTCTATTCTTATTGTTTCCTTTTCATGATTATTGGCTATGTATTTATACCCTTAATTATACTTTCTTTTCTTAGTTAATGGCGGGAAATTGAAGAACATGTCCCAACAACCAATGTGAATGGAAATGTGACGATTTCTCTATTTATGTGACATAGATGATGAGAGATCAAGTTGAACATATTTTGATTATGCCAAACCAGCTTTCAAAAATCACAATTAATAATTCGTACATATTTGAATGCCCAAATTCATTAAGGAAGAATAAGACAACGTCTCAAGGATGTTCATCTGATAAAGTTGATAAGGGAAAGAAGACCCAATTTCCTTTTTGAAAAAAGTGTGGGAAGAGGCACCAAGGAGAATGTCACAAAGGAATTGGGAGATGTTTTAAGTGTGGGAAGATAGGGCATAAAGTGGCCAAATGCTTCAAAAAATGGATAATGTGATGAATAGAGATAAGGATCGATCTATTGTACCTTATAATTTTAAACGTCGTAAATATAGAGGAGTTAGACATTATCCAAGGCAATTCTCTCTTGGATGGGATGATAATCATGATGAGAATCAATAATCTTCAAGGACAAGGGAACAATGCGAGTCCTATGCTGAGATGTATCATGCTGACTAAAGTACATGTAAATTCTTCGCAATAATTGTCTATGTCATGTTGTATTTTAGTTCGTTCTCTATGAGCATATATTTAATGTTTTCTTAGAACATCGAGTCACTGCCTAAGATGGTTTTATATCATTAAAAGAAACATCTATTATTTTGTACGACATGTTGATGTAGTGAAGCAGTTCTTCTTAAAAAAGGTGATTAGGGGATTAAAAGATGATTATCATTTTGGAAGACATTCACTATTTTTGGAGTCCTAAATGATCGAGGTAAATAGATTACTACGGTATTTTCTTTGGGTAATAAAGGTTGACTTATATTTTGAAGAATAGATTAATTTAAGGTGAACTTATGGTAAATAGGTTACTTATGGAAATTATTCATGGGGGAAATATGATTAGGTTAGTTACTTTTGTTATAAGATGATAAGAGTGGTTGATGTTGTTTGGAGATGAACGATAAAGTCTATCTTGGAAGACTATGTTATGAGATCGTTCTTATAATTGGGTTTCAATATTAGTTGGGTTTATTTTGAGGAATTTTAAGGATAGTTATTTATGGAATGGTCTATGATGAACTTTGGTTAGTACAATGGATCTTTGAAGATTTAAAAGTAGTTTACCGTCCTATGGGATTCATTCTTTTTGAAGAGTTGTTTTATCTTACCCTTTCTTTTTTGGGATAATGTTTAAAGATTGAAGGAATTGATAGTTAATATTTGTTGGATTACGTGACTCTCAAGAAGATGATTCTTGTGTTTTTATGAGACCATGTGTTTTTGAATGCTCATCGTTTGGAGAAAAGATTAGTTTTGGTAGGAACTTATTAAAGGATGAAACTCTACTTAAAGGTAGGTATATTTCCTTATGTTTTTGTTCTATGTAGTAAATGAATTCCTCAAAATTATGAAACGTATCATAAAACAAAAACATTATTGGTTTACGTTTCCTACGGATTAATCATAGACCGTTTACACACATCATAAGTTTGTGATTTTCTTGTGGTTAACTTTTTCATAATCATGATTTCTATCACTCTCCCTCAGAACTTGACCCTTTGTTTTTTATTCCATATCTATGTTTTCCCACATGGAATCCTAGTATGGGTTAACTCAGGAGACCTTTGTACTTCCCTTTCATTCTTTTAAAGTAATAGTTTTACTGACCCCTTTTCCGATGTGGGACTTTCAATGAAATTTCAAAACCCAATTTTAAAAATTACGAGGACGCAATTTCTTAAGGCGGGAAGAATGTAACGACCGGAAGTTTTGAATAAATATTCTTTCTTAATTTTGTTTGTTATTTTATTTGATTCTCAACAAAACTGTTTCATTTGATAACATGGGTATAATTAAAATGAGACTATTGGGTTTTGACTATTATATGACAGTTAGTCAGTATGACTGCTGGAAACATAATGTTGTGACTATTGTCTGTAAATAAAAGTGATCTCGGTTAATTAATATAGAAAGAAGATTCGATGGCCTCATCCAGTAGTCTCGGGCCAATCAAAGCCCATCTAACGGAACTTGGAGAGGAGGTAGCCCCACTAGGCTTTGTTCTGGACCAAACCCAAGCCGAACTTCATCGTGTGAAGCTAGAATGGAATCACCTTCGCGAGAAGTTCAAACTAATAGAGATTACTACTCATTCAATGTTGGTTGAGCCGCCCTTGGATTCTCTCACCTTATCACACCTTACACTTAGGTCATATGCTGCGGTTATAAGGGGCTATGTAAGGAGACCATAACTGCTTTGTGTAATCCTTTGAGATAAATAAAATCGTGTTTTCTTCTTATGGTGATTTTGTAAATTTTCAGATGATCGGATAAATGTAGGATGTATAGTATTGATGAATTTTAGAAAAAGGATATTTTAAAAATGTTTATGTAAACCTTAAATAATTAAAAATTTATAATGATTTTCAAAAAATGGTATTCTGCAATTATTTTCAGTACGAAATTTAGAGTTTAATAATATCAACGTAATTTTTTATGAATAGTAAATTATGAATAGTGATTTTATGCATAGGATTAGTAATGTGACCAAATGGATTAGTTATCTCACTTAAAGAAGTTATTAATATAATCTAGGCACCATGATTAAGTAATGTGATTCAATAAAATGGTTAAATAACGGTTTCATAAATTATTAGTCAGGTATTAGTTTTTTCGGGTGAATAATTGTTTTTAATTGAAAATTTAATTAATAATATTTAGAAAATAATATTTATAAAATGGACTTTATTTTTGAATTCAGAACATCGATATTATGCTAATGTAATTTTTGGGGATTTTTCTGAAAAAATGAATTTTCGATGAATAGTGTTTTTATTTTAAAATTAAATTAAAAATATTTAGAAATTTATTTTTATAAAATGGAGTTCATTTGTGAAATAAGAGCATTGATATTTGGTTAAGGTGAAATTTTGGGATTTCTCTGAGAAAGTTGAATTTTTGATTAATAGTGAAAATACAGTTTTTAAGTTACGGGTGTTTAATGACATCAATAAATGATGTATTAAGTATGTAATAAATATGGTAGACTTATGAATAATAAGATAAGGTATGAGGTGTCCCAAGTGTCCAATACCATGGGAAAATATCATGGTCAAGCCCATCTTTTTTCAAAAACCACCAATGAGGTGTCCCTTGGCCATTAATGCCTTGTCCCATCACTTTCCCTATAAATACCAAGCCATCCTCTCATCCATTCCACTACAAAATAATCCTCAACGAAGTTCGGGTCTCTTTACCTATCAAGGAGTCCTCCCAAGGTTCCCCCAAGCCCTTCAAGGTCCCAACCTTTGGGTTTTAAGAGTTACGTTTAAGGTAAGGGATCTTACCTCCCTCTTTCTTTTCAAGTAATCTCTTTTATGTCATTTCTTTTATACTCCATGATCTTATGGTGGAGGATGTTATTTTATATTCCTCTTAATTCCATTTTCATTTTCATATGATGATATACCCCCTCTTTCTCTCATCAATTATTTTAAGAATGGTTAAGTGGCGCTGTTAGGCTGCGAATTTTTAAGGGATACATTCACCCTTCTCATTTTCATGTTCTATTTTAATGTAAAGTATTTCAAGTTACTTTTTATTATGTTGGGGTATGATATATATATCTATCATACTGATATTTTATGTTAATATGATGAGAGACCATATTTTATCCCTTCAATTCAGTATTTATTTGTTTTAAGTGGCGCTGTTAGGCTGCCGAATTTTTGAGGGATTCTTTCACCCTTCTCATTTTCATGTTCTAATTTAAGGTCAAGTCTTTCAAGATCCTTTTTATTATGTTGGGGTATGATCTCTAAATCTATCATACTTATCTATTATTTTCATATGTTTATAGACCCTATTTTATCACTTAAATTCAGTATTTTGATGTTTTAAGTGGCGACGTTAGGATGCCGAATTTTTAAGGGATTCTTTCACCCTTCTCGTTTTCAAGTTCTATTTTCATGTCAAGTCTTTCATGTTCCTTTTTATTATGTTGGGTTATGATCTCTATAAATATCATACATAACTTTTATATTCATATGATTAGAGACCCCATTTGACCTCATCAATTCATTTTTTTAATGTCATAAGTGACGCTGTTAGGCTGCCGAGTTTTTATAAGAGAAATATTATTTTTGTCTTCCCTCCATGTTTTTCATTTCATATGGTATGTCATTAAAATTTCATTAACATGTTCTTATATTTATTATATTATGTCCCTCTACTGTTCTTTTTATCATTTATGAATGGGTTACCTATGTCCCCTCTCTTTTCAATGTTTTCTAAAACCCCGATGCATAGCTGTTATGCTGCAGAATTTCAATCTCAAATGTCTCTCTCTTTTTCTCAAATTATTTTATATTATTAAGTGAACACTCAAAGATATTCCTTTTAAAGGGGTATTCACATATATACCAAAATGTTCTATTTTAAATTCTGGGATTTACATGCATGAGACCTGCTTTCCATTTCCGTGGTTTTAAAGTGACATAAAGATCATGTCTTTAAAGCCGTTTTTAAAACGTTATAATTATTAAATGAATCCAATTTCTTTGATGATATAAGGGTTGTTTCTGAAATTATTGATGATTATATATGTGTATCACATGATAGTAAATGAAAATTAAATTTGTGCCCTAATAGCGCTCTAATGCATTGGGAAAAGACATAATCTCTAGAGATGACCATTTTTAACAACGCCTTGGTGAATAACCTTGGTAATTTTAATGACACCTTGGGGATGGAACTTGGTGAAACAGAAATTATTATCAATATTAAATGTTGTAGCCACATCTTCAAGTTATGAAATACGTTATTTTTATTATGATATGCCTCATGATTTCATTCTCATGCCTTAAAGTTCTTTTTCTTGACATTGTTGACGTATCTCAAGTTCACATGTTAAATGTTTCCCCTCGTTTCCCTTAATGGGATTTCCGCTCACCATTTCTTTTGATGTATGTCCCCAGGTTATGAGATGTAGTAATGAACCTAGGATGAACATAAGAAGAAGCCTTTCAAATGTTTAAGAATAATGTTTTCTGTTTTCATGTTTTAAGTTCCTGAATTCCAAGACACTAAACCTTAAAGATCCTCGGTTTTGTAAAATGTAATGAAAGTTTATGTGATAAAAAGGCGGGATTCTATATAAGTATAGGGTATAAACATTATTAGTTCTAGGTGATCTTAATTTAATCCATTTATCATTAAAAACAAAACAACAATTGTTAACAAAATCAAAAAAAATAACCACTATCCCGGAGTTTAGAGATAATTATTCGGTTGTGTTTCAATCCTTGTACATAGAGTACTTTATTGATTGAGATATCTTCTGGATCACCAACCATTCCATTGCTAATAATTTTACCTTTGGCATTTTCACCAAATGTGACTAGACCCCCATTCTTTTGAGTTAATGTTTTAATGTTCGATGAGTTTCCACTCATATGCCTAGAGAAACCACTTTTCATATACCATATTTCAGTTTGGATTCTGTGACCTACTTCATGAAATTCCATTTAAACAAAGGTTTGTTTTGGTACCCAAATTTTGTTGTGTCCAGTAGTGTTATTCAGTAAAGACCTGGGAATCCAATCTTTCTTTTTTTCTATACTCAACAGAATCGTATAAACTGATTCTAACAAAGGCTTTCTTAATCCTAGTTATTTGTGGTTTCCTTAAATAAAGTTTTTTTTTGTATTTTTTGACCTTTTATTCCATAGTATTTGTAGATTTTACCTTTTTTACTTGAAAAATATAGTTCTTATACAGTATGAGTTTCTCACATTTCCTACCTATTCCATATCTTTCCTTTTCAATCACATTTTTTCCAAATATTTCATTTAGTGAATTTTCTCCTTTTGTAAAAATAAGAGCTTCACTTTTGTATGTTTCTTCTTCTATTTGTAGTGTTTTTATTTTAGTTTCATTATCTATATAGTTTGTGTTTGATGAGTTATATTTTTCAATTAAATCATGATGTTGTTTTAGTAGACTGTTTCTTTCTCCTAAAAGTGCAGTTGAATATTTTTCAGTGAATTTTGTTTCTTAAATAATGAATCATGTTTCTCTTCTAGAATATTTAAGTAGGCTATAAGTTTATTATTTGAACAATTATAAATAGAATCAGAATTAGATGAGTAATGAGATTGTACCTCATCAGCTTCTTCCACAAAGCACATGTTTACTTTCAGATTTGATTATACTTTTTCCGAGTAAGACATTGAGGAGTTTTTGGAGTCTTCTGGAAAAACCCAAGTATATTTCATTGCTCTTTTGTTTTTTTCTCATAATCATTGTTTTTGAAAAATTGTTTTTCTTTTCCCCTTTTAATTGAGGACATTTAGGTCTAATGTGACCCATCTTTTGCATTCATAGAATCTAACTTCCCTTTGTTATTTTTCATCATTTTTGAAGGATTTTCTGAATCCCTTCTTCTTTCTATAGAATTTAATGAACTTCTTGGATAGCGGATCATGTTCCACAGCTGAATTAGATGAATTAGAACTCTTTGATTTCACTTTGATTTCATTCTTCATATTTCTGCTTTTCTTTTGGGATGTTACTTTCACAGCAGTATTTTATCTCTTGATTAAAACTTTATGCTCATTTGATTCATCTTCCATATCAGCTTCACACATCATAATAGTTCCAATTAACTCTCTAATTGTAAGATATTTTACAGGAGTGGATTTCCTAATATCAACTGATATACCATTCCATCTAGGTGGTAGTACTATCAGTACATTTAGGGCATGATCTTATTGTTTTATAGGCTCACCCAAAGAAGTGATATTATTAACAATTTCTGTAAGTCTTCCATTCATCTGGGTGATTCTTTCTCTTTTAAATATTCTGATTGTATCGAATTTCAATTTAGCAGTGGCATACCTCATCTGTCTGACATTTTCAGTTCCTTCATAGGCAACTGCAATCGTCTACCACATTTCATAAGTCGTCAGGCATTGAGATACTATGTTGAATACATCTGGTCTAAGACCACATATGATTACATTCAAAGATTTAGAGTTTGTGTCTTTCTCTACTTCATTATCAGCACTCCCTGTTTCATGTTTCTCTGGAATCACATGGGGAGTTAGAATTATCGAGTAAACTTTGTATCAAAGGTTCTTTAAATAAATGATCATCCTTGATTTCCAGCATCCATAATTTAAACTATTGAATTAGGGAGCTCGAACCATTAACATACCCTCTCTTGTATCATCCATTGTGCTCTATAAAATCCAAAAAAAATCGTCTTGTTGTATCTTTTCAAATAGAACCACCTATGAAACAAATTATTGGATCGGGTTATAAAAAATACGCATAAGAGAGGAGTGAATTGTGAATTTTAAAAAATCTTCACGAATCGTGATGATGACCGAGTCTGTCCTTTTATCTTTATCATATTGTTTATGAAGTAGAAAATAAATAGTTAAAGAACTAAAATATGTATAGTGGTTCAGAGAACCGAAGGCCCCTAGTCCACTCCACCAATTCTCTACTCCACAAGCTTAATTATTTTCACTATCTGGTCCTCTTATCAATAGACCATCCACAACTGTGTGCAGACAGTTGACACCTTTACAAGTAAAGGCTAAAACAGAGCCTTCTATTTCATACACAGAACTGAATACACAACTTTTTATGAGAATCCAGTTACTCAAAAAAATGTGTATTGGTCTTTGAAGTACTTTCCAGTTGTTCTTCACAGTTGCAACAACATGCAACTAACATTCGATAGATCGTCATCTTTAGAAAATATTTTCCTCAAATTAGGAAAATTCTATGCCAATCCAGTTGAAATAGATATATAAATAAATCCATCAACACCAACAATAATATATTCATGAAATATCTTCAATGTAGAAATGATAAATCTTCAACATGTTTCTTCTTCTTCAGAAAAATAGAGTTTGATAGATCCTGGTAGTAGAAGATTTGTAAATCTTGAATGAATCTATAGAACTATAGTTGTGAAGGACTCAAGAGCTTTTTATATATATTTTTCATTTTTTTGATGAATCATATCGTACTCTGTAATACAAAATAATACAGGTATATATAGAATAAAGATGAGCGTTCTCCATTTAAATTTAGATCCACAAATGTCGCCTTTAAAATAGAAATATTCAAAAAGTTTGAATAATCGAGCAATCGCAACTCCATTGAATATTTGGCATGAAAGGAACCTCTTAAATCTGTACTTTGAATCACAAATAAATGGACTGGTATTGTCAAATACATGCTTTATATGTTGGATTTCAATATAGCTTGAAATCAGCATAATAATCTGCATTAGTAAAGTTTCTTTAATAAAGTCGTAATATAAATCTCTAATACCAAACATAGGGTTGAACTGCATATAATTATTTCTCTGAAAGTAATGTTTACAACGTACGGTTGATCAAGAAAGTAAGATTTGATGATACATTCTTCAAATGTAAGGTTGATCTCTAACGCAAGGTTGATCTCAACCGTATGGTTTATCATCCAAACTTTTCTCTCTAACATTCAAACGTACAGTATATAATCCAAACTTTTATCTGCTTCCAAATGTAAGGCACATGATCCAACGTAAGGTTGTTTACAAAAGTAAGGTTGTTGAACCATACTTTTGAGAAACAAACATAACATTTCATACTAACGTAGGGTTCTTCTTCCATACATTTATGATACCTCGAACGTAATGTTCTTTCAAAACGTAAGGTTCTACTTCCATGCTTTTGTATATAATGCAAGGTTTCTTAACCATACTTTTCTGGTATCCCATAACCGATGGATTCCATCCTTATGATATGATCCTCAATGTAGGATATAAACAGTCTTTCCAGAACACGCTAAAGTGGTTTCCAAACACATTATCAAATATTCCACACAGATTAAAACAATTAAATATTATTCAAAATAGAGAAACAAAAAATATTAATTTCATGAAATATACTCAAAGTAAAATAATTAGAATAACAAACAAGGGTATTTCTGAACATAAAAATCATCATAAAGATAAAGAGTATTATTCTCATCAATATATCCTCTATAAAATAGAGTGTTTGTTAAAAAAACAATTTGTCAACATATCCTCCATATTGTGTTTCTCTATAACCATTTGAGCTAAATACCCATCATTATTCAGTATTTATACCCTTAAAATTAATTCCTTTTAATGGGAAATTCATTATTATCCTTGCGTTGAATTATAATCATTGTTAAATTTTGGATATGATATGTGACTTCTCAATCTAGATAACTAATATAGGGTATGTGCATAGAGATACAATCAATACACAAGATAAGATAACATTCAAATAATTGGAGAACTATAATATTCTGTACAAGCACATAGACATATAAATTTATTTAATAGGATCTATAGACATGGGATAAATTCATCATATTACATGGAGTCATCAATAATGATTTAACATTAGGATATTGGAGCATTTATATGATGATCGTAGAAAAATTACTAATAATAAAGGAGTTGGTAGATCCATAATCAGATAATAAATTATCTTTTCTTGATAGGATGATATTTTTATCTTTAATAACTCATTTATCATGAACTACATCAATAGTAATGATTTCAAAAGTTTTCCATTTATTCTAGGGATTTAGAGGTTTCTAACTTTGATTATAATCAGTAACCCTTGGATTGGTGCATGGGTAGCTAAAATATCTATAATATATTTAATTAATCAATTTATATGTCAATGATGTATTATGATAATATTTATTTAATCAATTTAATTTATTGGAATCTTTATAACTATTGAAAATTAATATGATGGGTTGAATTCTATTTTATAACTGTATAATTTACCTGTTCATTTCTTTCTACATTCTCCATTATTATTACTAGATTTTCTTCATGTAGGAAGATTAATTGTCATTCTAGTATAGGTTTTGTATTTTTTCCCCAAAACACTATTCTTTCTATTATTTTATGAAACCGTATGATAATAATGGGAGTTAAAACTCTCACCTTCTACCATGAGATACCAATGATCATTATCTTCATTGCTGCCAAAGTCAATTATAACTAATGATGTTCAAAAACATGGATTTCATCCACTAAATAAATGATCGATTTTTCTTTTAGTGTTGACAATTAAACAAAAAGTTTAACATTTATGTCTTTTGTTGTTTATTTGAGAGGTATTAATGGATTCATCCACAATTTATTTCATTTATATAAACTCTCTCTCTGTTTTAATGTGAAGAGTTCTAGGAAGGTATCTATTGAATAATACCTTATGAAATTCCCATCAATTGATATATTTAATATAATACCCTGACCCCAGTTACCCAGAGTCGGTGCATTATTACATAACATAGGCATGATCACAAAAGATAAAGTCTCAGAAAATAGATTAGATTAGTAGCCTTGGAAGTACTAAATACATTCATAAGGTTTACATTACATCATAAAATAGAAAACTACAACAACATTGTTTCCATAGACAAAACTAAAATCCCATATAGAATCCCTATAGGTCAGTCATAATATAATTCTTCACATCATGGGAGAAATAAAACATAGAAACGGCTAAGCTCAGATGCCCAGTAAGGATAACAATGTAGTGGAAGCTTTCAATAATAAGCATTAACATTTAAGGAGACATATAAAACTATATGAAAAGCCTTTTCAACATAAACTTCATCATAATATAGAAAATATAAATAAAAATAATTCCATTTACTTACTCAAAAGGTTATTCTACTACTCGAATAATCACACGAAATATCAATATTCACTTTCATAATGATGGAATGCATAATTCCAGACTATCATAACCACATACCCAAGGCCTTGTGCCAAGACTAAAAATAATATTTTTTTCAAGGCCTTGTGCCAATACACTAGTTTGTATCATGAGACCTACCGATGCATCGAGGAGCTATAGAGGGATCCACCTGTCACATACTAGGTCCAATGCATTCCTCATCTGAAAAGGTTTAAACATAACATAAACATTCATATTAAAACTAGCATAATAAATGTCTATAATTTATCCATAAACCATGAATGGTATAAAAATAACACATCCGCAGTCAAACATATCAAAAAACATTCAATACAATATGGAAGATTGGTATCATAAAAAATCATCCTCAGACAAGTTTAAAATCCATCATAGGATGTTGACATAGATGAAAATGATTTATAAAACTCTTTGAGGGAAATATCCCTTTTTCATGAAAGCATATAAAAGTCACACAATATAGAAAGTAAAACATTTAAAGACATTTTTTAATAAAAGTGTCACATACCTCCTTGAAACTTTTTAATGTAATTAACATTTTAAAAACATTCATGTTCATATAGATAAATCATTAAAAACCATTTTGAAAAAATGGAAATTTATGAGATTGATTTAGAAGATTAAATATTTAAAGCATTTAAAATGATTTTTTATTAAAAAAAATTCCCTTAAAAGAATCCCTTTGAAAACTCTTGTAAGAAACATGGACATGGGTAACAAATATGTCTCAGTAGATACTTACGCAAAAATAACCTTTGATAATAGAGAGATTGTAAAATTTACCATTACCTTGTAATTTTCCTTGTTCAAGGGTAGTTTAAACTCCTATATAATGGTGAAATAATTTTTGTTAAATTATAAAATAATCATATATATTAATATGATATCATATAAGGTCTTTTAACACTACTTTGTTAATAATATCTTAGTATTATCGTCGTTTCGAGTGTTAACGGATTCGTTTTACTTTAAATTCATTGTTATTTGATTCATATTTTCTAGGGATTGGATGTATATTATTCATATCCAGAATTATATCAAGTATTTAAACATTATTTTTAATCATCTAATGAAAATTAGTCTTGAATGGATACGATGGGGAATGAATCTTATCGTGTTCATGGAGACGGCAATCCGTACATACGCACGAGTGACAATATCATTATATTGATATTAAAATAATATATAATAGGATGGTATATCATATATACAGAATAATTATCATGTCATATTTATTATTTACATTAATTAAACATCATTATTATACCCATCCATATAATAATGTATTGAATAACAATTACACCATAACGTGGAGACGGTAAGTTGTACGTACGCACGCATGGTGACATGTCATTTAAAGGATAGATAGAATAATAAATTTGGTTTTACCATATATATAATAACATAAAATTATATATAATATACTGGAGTTATTATTTTATAATGGGAAAAACAAAGAAAATGGAAGTGGAAGAAGAAAGGAACCTGAAAGAGGTGATGAAATATTTACCTCTTCTTCAGGTTCTTCCTTTTGATTTGATCAAACGGGATCCTTAGGTTGGATTTATGACTAAAGGAAGTACTCAAGGATGAAGTTAGGATAGTTGATAGGGTATTTGGTCAGGGTTTGTCCAGCCAAATGTCTTGGATGGTGTGAATTAGAGAGAAGGGGGAGTTCCCTTTTATAAGAGGGGTGAGGGGCACCTTAGGAAAATCTAGAAATATTATTTTATAATAAAATAATTTTCGGTTTATAATGGCTCCAAATAAAATTATTTAAAGGATAATGTGGGTATGGGTCGAAAGTCACTCAAAAAATAGGTTTTAGACATGTTTGTGCCACGATATTGACTTTATCATTTCGATTTAACTCTTAGTTGACATTTACCATGTCTCTTTGTATTTTTAAATTATATGGTTAATAAACATACTATATACTTTTAAGAGAACCAAAAATGGTTCATTAATGATACACATATCATTATAAAATTCTTTTGACCAAAACATAGATTTTTAGGAATAGAATATTAATTAATAATATAATATTTGTTTTAAAAACTCTTTTATGTCAATTTTGATACTATTTGGTATTTTGTTTTTGAAAAATAAAAAATAGCATTATTACCAAAGAAAATTAATCTAACCAACCCTAATATTTCATATTATCCTATAAAATTAGTGGAATTCATATAAAGTCTCAAATTAAATTTATTTGGATAATTATAATGTCAATTAGTTTAATCTTTCATTAATAAGGAAATTACCGCATCATCATTGTGTCATAATTAAATTAAATTATTTAACATATAAAAATTATAAATAAAATACTATAATGTATGAAATCATTTTATCTTTCCAATTAATATTTATAGTCTAAAAGATGATTTATATTACCCCATGTAAAAATTGATTTACTAAAAGATATTTGTTTGTGTCAATGATTCCTTTACTTTAACTTAATTAAAATAAACTGTCATTATCATTCATAAGTGACTCCATGGGGTCCCAAAATCTACCCAAGGATCCCCATGGTCGTCCATGACTGATCCAATATGTTTCGGACAATTTTTAAGCTAATTTGGAATTATTATAATATTCTTTATACCTTGAATTACCCTATTTACCTTTAACCGATGTAAATAAAAGTCAAAAGTTACTATTCACCCAAAACTATTTTCATCTTATTGAAAGAAATTTTACTTACATAGGTTTACCATGTCTCTAGTATTTTTTAAATTTAACTCAGATAAATGGTAAAATTATGTTTTATGCAAATTTGCAAATTCTCCTAGGAGGTGGGTAAAAGGCAATAAAAAGTTCAAGAAAATTTTTTATATATCTAAACATATTATAAAATGACACCCCTGAATTATATTAAACATATATAGGTATTTTGTATATATTTATACCTAAAATATATTTAAATAAAATAAATAATTATTTAAATAAATAGTCGGTTTTAACCAATAACTCTGTGTTTTTCACTATTCATCAGAAATTGAAAGTTTTCAGAAAAATACCAAAATTTCACCCTAAGATAATTTTGATATTTTGAATTAAAAAATTAAGTCTATTTTACCCAATTCAAAACATATACGTTTCATTTATTAATTTAAAATTAATTATCGTTGTCAATACCAAAAGGCGTGTTTTTATGAAATAAAAACTAACAAAAGATTGATACTTGTTTATGTTCATTTTCAATGTGAAATTATTTACAATGAATAAAATCAGATTAAATTGTAAAAATATATTCTATTTATACTTCCAAACCATTAAAATTTGTAATTTAACACTATAAATTATTTTGATTAAAAAAGTAGTTTTTAGTTAAAATATAGTATTTTTCACTATTCACCCAAATATGAAAGTTAACAGAAAAACACCAAAAATTTATTGAAACAAAATTCTTATGTCCCGATTCTAAAGAAAAATTTTATATTATCAAATTGAATATATAAAATTTTCAAATATTGGATTTAAAAAGAGTTCTCCATTAAAAGGTGGTAAAATTGCATTTTTGAAAATTACTTATTTTATCTGAAAAAATTGAATTTATTCTTAAATTATTTCTAAGAAACTCATATTATGGATTTTAAATTATAAGGATTATATACATTTCAAAATTCAGTTAATACTATTCATAACCGCTTTTGAGCGGCTAGTTTGGTATGTCGTGGCGCTCTTGAACTCAGCTTTGCATGTAGTGCAAGTTATTGAATTACATGGAAGATATAATGTACTATGAAATCATGGGGTGTTACATTCTTCCCTCCTTAAATAAATTTTTTCCTTGCAATTTGAAAAAAAAAATCGATAATAAAAGGTTGAAAATAGAAAAAACCTTTGTTGGAAAACCCACATCAGAAATTGGGTGAATAAAATTTCATCTTAATAAGAGGAAAAAAGGGAATGAAAAAGTATCCATCAAATTATGATCTCAATTAGGAGAACATTTGTGTAAATTAGAGACACATAATTTTAGGGAAAATTTAAATATTTATAGTGAGTTATTGAGGTCATCAATCACAAACAATTGTAGAATTGAGTGCCTCAAAGCCTTCAATCTATAATGATTTATGCTATCATCTGTTCAACAAAACATAAAGTATTAGGATAATACATTTTTAGTTCTAAGATACCTTACCTAATGTTTAGGATTTTAATTTCTTAAGAGAAGAAAAAAAGATATATAATTTACAATTACAGTTCCATCCTTTACTAAATTTCTACCACAATCTCATCTTTTAATCTAAAAGATAATAGAACTTAAAAAAATATTCTATTTATCTTATTCGTATGGGTCTCCAAAAAAATAAATTTATAATTCACCTATCAAATTATTTAAAAAATAATCTACATTATACAGTTAAGGAACATCACGTAGTCTAGTGGTAGGCGATAAATCCCAATAACATTAAGGTTGTGGGTTCGATTCCCGCAGCTTTGTCCGACGTGATGGGTTGTCACATGGTCTGTGTGTTGTTCTTTTTATAAAAATCCAAAAAGAACCTTAATAATAGTATCCAATTTCAAACTTAATCAATTCCATCCTTTAGACTTATCTAAAAGACTTCTATCCAAACTCACAGTCCATAATTTATAAGGAAGTTAAACACAATGAAGATCCTTTTTTCCACGTCATAACATGTGATCACCTTCATCATATATTATTTTAAAACATGGTAACACACTAAATTACCATAATACCATATTGATTACATTCATACTCCCTTATCCTTTATATAATACTGGATATATTTCTTATATCCAAAAATATTGAATATTCCAACAATGATGAAATACACAAACTATTAATCTGTTCCAAGGAAGTCAAGAATATCTAATATAATTTATCAAAACCATTCATATCATATTCCAAAATCATTACCTCATTATCAGGACCATATTAAGGCTTAAATTTCCTTCAACCATGTATTTTCCAAAAAAGTGTAGCTAACTATTAAGTCACTTTTTTTAGAACCATGTAATCTCAAATCCTCAATAAAATATTACTCCAGTACAATACTTATTTATCTCCATAATTCATATAACTAGTATATTGTTGATAAAACACTCAAATGAAATAATTCAATAATAAAAACATAAGAACACTAGCCATTACTCTTCATCTGAGGTATGTCATAACTTTATTATTATCCAATAGCATCATTTGCGGTATAATCTGATGGCTGGGGAATTGATTCACGTAGTGTCCCAACGCCTTGCAGATGAATAATTTTACATTTGAAACCTTTTTCTTGCCCTTGCAGTCAAGTACATGGTGTCCTTTTTCTCTACACTTATAACAAACTCGCATTCCCTTCAATCATTTTCCAAGGTGACTCTTTCTAGAGTTATCACATATGGAAAAATACTTCTTTTCCCTCTTCCATTTATCCATATTTCTCTCTTACATCCTTTTCTTCTCTTGCTTCCCTTAAAAGCCATATGATTCAAGGAATTATTTTCTTAAATTATTAACACATGATACTATTTCTTCATATGTTGAGAATACATGGGAGACTATTTCGCTTTTAAATGTTGGCTTAATACCACGATAGATATGATCCTTCTCACTCTTTTGATTATACGTATTGTTGGAGTTAAAATTACTTCTACTGGGTGCCATTTCTATACAATGGCATACACTAGGTTAGTTTATGAATTTCAATGAATAATTCCAAACTTGTAAAATACCTAACGTAAATTGAATAGTTTATGGAAATAATTTAATATCCTAAAAAAATTCATTAAGAAGGTATATACTTATAAATCCTTCATAATGATTTGTAAATAAAATGTGAAATATCCTAAGAATATCCCATGGGAGTGTCATAACCAAGAGTGCAGCAAGCCCCGTTATCGTGCACCAGTTTCCGTTCGAGTCTAGCTCAAAGTGGTGTTTTTGGGTTTTACCCCTAGGAACATCTGTACCAGATCCACCTCTACCTGCTTGTATCCAGAAAAGGAAGTATTTCATGGAAATCTCAGAAAATCTCTACAACACCAAAATTATAGGAATTTCTTCTATACCTATCCTCAAAATCTATCTTAGGGAAATGTGCTCTAATTAGAGTTTATCTAAATCTAGTTTCCAAGGATTGCACTAAACTTCATCTCATACCAACTGTAATGCCCTGACCCCTATTACCCAGAGTTAGTACATTATTACATAACATTGTCATGATCAAAAATGATCACGTCTCGAAATACCAATTAGATTAGTTGCCTTGGAAGTACTAGATACATTCATAAGGTTTAGATTACATAATAAAATAGAAAACTACAACAACATTGTTTCCATAGACAACACTGAGATCCCATAGACTATCCCTGTAGGTAATTTATAATATACTTCCTTGCATCCTGGGAAAAATAAAACATAGAATGGGTTGAGCTCAAATGCTTAGTAAGGATAAAAATATAGAGGGAGCTTTCATAAATAAGCTTAAACATTTAAGGTGATGTATAAAACTAAAATAAAATCCATTACAACATAAACTTCATCATAATAAGGAAAATATAAATCAAAATTATTCCATTTACTTACATGGATATTCTACAAATTGAAAAGTCTCACTCAATATCAATATCCACTTTCATAATTATGGAATGCATAATGCCAGACAATCATAACCACATAGTTAAGGCCTTGTTCCAAAACTACAAATACGATTTTGTCCAGTCCTTGTGCCAAGACACTAGTTTGTCTCATGAGACCTACTGATTCATCTAGGAGGTGTAGCGGGGTCCACCCGTCACTTACTATGTTCAACGTATTCCTCCTATGAAAAGGAGTAAACATAACATACAGATTTTTATTAAAAATATCATACAAAATGTCAATAGTTTATCCATAAACCATGAATGGTATAAAAATAACACATCCACAGTCAGACATATCAAAAAACCATCAATACAATATGGAAGATTTGTCTCATAATAAATCATCTACAAACAAGTTTAAAATCCATCAATGGATGTTGACATAGATGAAAAATATTTGTAAAACTCATTGAGGGGAATATCCCTTTTTCATCCGAACATTTAAAATTCATATAATTTAGAAAGAAAAACATTTAAAGACATTTTTTAATCAACGTGTCCCATTCCACTATGAAACTTGTGAAAGGAATTATCATTTTAAAAACATACATGTCTATATAGATAAATCTTTAAAAACCATTTTGAAAACATGAAAATTAATAAGAATGATTTAGAGGAATAAATAATAAAAATATTTAAATTTATGTTTTAGTAAAAAAATTCCCTTAAAATAATCCCTTTGAAAAATCTTTCATGAAACATGGACATGGATAACAAATATGTCCCAGTAGATACTTACGTAAAAGCAACCTCAGATAATAGAATGATTGTGAAATTAACCCTTACCTTGTAATTTTCCGTGGTCGAGGGTAGGTTAGCCTCCTGTATAAGGGAAAAATATTTTTTATAAAATTATACAAGAATCATATAAATTAATATGATATCATATATGATCTTTTAACATTGCTTTATTAATAATATCTTAGTATTATCGTCATTTCGTGTGTTAAAGGATTCATTTCCCTTTATATTCATTGTTGTTTGAGTCATATTTATTATTGATGGGATATATATTATTCACATCCTGAATGATATCAAGTATTTAAGAACTATTTTTAATCATCTAAAGAAAATTAGTCTTGAATGGATACGATGGGGAATGAGTCTCATCACGTTCGTGGAGACGGTAATCCGTATGTACGCACGAGCGACAATATCATTATTTTGATATTAAAAAAATATATAATTGGATGTTTTATCATATATAAAAAATCATTATCATGTTATATTTATTATTTAAATCTATTACACATCATTATTATACCCATCCAAACAGTAATATATTGAATAACAATTATACCATGACCTGGAGATGGTAAGCCGTACGTACGCACGTATGGTGGCATGTAATTCAAAGGATGGTTAGAATAATGAATTTGGTTGTACCATATTTATAATAACATCACATTATATAGAATATAATGGAATTATTATTTTATAATGTAAACAACAAATAAAATTTAAGTGGAAGAAGAAAGGAACCTGAAAGAGGTGATGAAATATTTACCTCTTCTTCGGGTTCTTCCTTTTGATATGATCAAAATAGATCAATAGGATGTCTTTATGACTAAATTAATGCCTCTAGGATTAAGGTAGGACAGTTGAGAGTGTACTTGGGTAGGGTTTGGCCAAGACAAATGGCTTTGAAGGTGTGAATTAGAGAGAAGGGAGGGTGACCTTTTATAAGAGGGGTGAGGGGAACCTTAAGAAAAGCTAGAAATATTATTTTATAATAAAAAAAATTTCGGTTTATAATGGCTCCAAAATGGATTATTTAAAGGGTATGGTTGTTATGGGTCGAAAAACACTCATCCAATAGGTTTTAGACAGGTTTGCGTCACTATATTAGCTTTATCTTTTATATTTAACTCTTAGTTAAATAGTTTGACATTTACCATGTCTCTTTGTATTTTTATATTATATGGTAAATAAAATTACTAAATAGTTCCAAGAGAACCCCAAATGTTTCATTAATGATACACCTATAATTATATAATTCTTTTGGCCGATCCTTAGATTTTTAGGAATAGAATATTAATTAATAATATAATATTTGTTTTAAAAACGCTTTTATGTAAATTTTGACACTATTTGGTATTTTGTTTTTTCTAAATTCATAATTGCATTATTACTTCGAAAAAAATTCATCTATCCAACCCTAATATGTCATATAAACCAATAAAAGTAGTTTAATTCCTATAAAGTCTCAAATTACATTTATTTGGATATTTATAATGTCAATTATTTTAATCTTTCATTAATTTGGTAATTAGTGCATCATCATTGTGTCATACATAAATAAAATTATATAATGTCTAAAAAATATAAATAAAATTCTATTATGTAGTACATCCTTTTATATTTCCAATGAATATTTATAGTTGAATAGATGACTTATATATCCCCCTATAAAAATTGATTTACTAAAAGATATTTGTTTGTGTCATTTATGCCTTTACTTTAAGTTAATTAAACTAAAGTGTCATTATCATTCATAAGTGACTCCATGGGGTCCCGAAATCGACCCAAGGATTCCCCTGGTCGTCCATGACTCATCCAATAAGGATTGGACAAGTGTTAAGGTATTTTTTTATTTATTATAATATTCTTTTTAACTTGAATTACTATATTTACCTTTAACCGCGGTAAGTAAAAGTCAACAGTTGCTATTCACCAAAAATTATTTTCATCTTATTGAACCAAATTTTACTTACTGATGGTAACCCTGTCTCTCGGATTTTTTAAATTCAACTCATAGAAATGGTAAAATTATGTTTTATGGAAATTTGCAAATTCTCCTAGGAGGTGGGTAAAAGAGAGTAGAAAGTTCAATAAAATTTTTTATATATCTATACTTATTATAAAATGACTCCAAATTATTATATTGAACTTATATAGGTATTTTGTATCTATTTTTACCTAAATTAAATTTAAATAAAAGAAATAATTATTTAAATAAAAAGTTGGTTTTGACCAATAACTCATTGTTTTTCACTATTCATCAGAAATTGAAAATTTTCAGAAAAAAGACCAAAATTTCACCCTAATATATTTTTGATATTCTGAATTTAAAAATTGGGTCTATTTTACCAAATTAAATAAATAGATGTTTCATTTATTAATTTAAAATTAATTCCCATTAAAACCAAAATGCGTGTTTTTAAGAAATAATAACTAACGAAAGATTGATACTTGTTTATGTTCAATTTAAAAGTGAAATTATTTCCAATGAATAACGTTGAATTAAATTGTAAAAATATAATCTTTTTGTACTTCCAAACCATTAAAATGTATTATTTAACACTTAGAATTATTTTGATTAAAAAATTTGTTTTTAGTTAAAACATAGTATTTTTCACTATTCACTCAAATATGAAAGTTATCCGAAATACACCAAAAATTTATTGAAACTTAATTATTATGTCCCTATTCAAAATAAGAAGTTTATTTTTTCAAATTTAATATATAAATGTTTCAAATATTGGATTTAAAAAGTGTTCCCCATTAAAAGTCGGTAAAATTTCATTTCTGAAAAATACTTCTTTTATCTGAAAAAAATGAATTTGTTCTTACATTATGTCTAAGAAACACATAATATAGATTCTAAAATTATAAGGATTATATAATGTTCAAAATTCAGTAAAGACTATCTATAACTACTTTTGAAAGGATAGTTTGGTAAGTCGTGGCAAGCTTGAACTCAGTGTTGCGTGTAGTGCAAGTTATTGAATTACATTGAAGAAATAATGTAATATGAAATCATGGGGTCTTACATTCTTCCCTCCTTCAATAAATCGCATCCTCTCAATTTGAAATTGTTCTTCGAAAATAAAAGGTTGAAAATAGAAAATACCTTTGTGGGAAAGCCCACATCAGAAATTAGGTTAATAAAATTCAGTCTTAATAAGAGGGAAAATAGAATAAAAAAGTCACCGTAAAATTATGATCTCTATTAAGAGAACATTGGGGGAAATTAGAGACACATAATTATAGGAAAAACGTAAATATTTATAAGGGGTGAGTGAGGTCATCAGTCACAAACAATTATAGAATTGAGTGCTTCAAAGACATCAATCTATGATGATTTAAAATATCATCTGTTCAATAAAACATAATGTATTAGGATAACACATTTTTAGTTATAAGATCCGTTACCTAATGTTTTGGAATTAATTTCAAAAGAGAAGGAAAAATATATACTTTACAATTAGTGTTTCTTCCTTTAAATAATTTCTACCACAAACTTAACTTTCACTCTAAAAAATAATAGAACATAAAAAATATTCTATTTATCCTATTTGTATAGGGTTCCAAAAAAATGAATTTATAATTCACCTATGAAACCCTTTAAAAAAAGTAACTACATTATACAGTACATTGACTTCACATAGTCCAGTGGTAGGTGATAAATCTCAATCTCATTATGGTTGTGGGTTTGATTACCACAGCTTTTTCTGGCACGACGGGTTGTCACACGATCTGCATGTTGTCCTTTTTATATAAATCCAAAAATAACCTTAAAAATAGTATATGATTTCAAACTTAATCCATTCCAACCATTATAATTATCCATAATACTTATATCCAAACTCACAGTCCAGAATTTATAAGGAAGTTAAACACAATGAAATCGTTTTTTCCACGTAATAACATGTGTACACCTTCATCATGTATTATTTCAAAACATGGTAACACCCTAAATTACCATAAAAACTTATTGATTACATACATGCTCCCTTATCCTTTATATAATATTGGATATATTGTTTATATCCCAAAATATTGAATATTCCAACAATGATGAAATAAAGAAACTATTAATCAGTTCCAAGGAAGTAAAGAATATCTAATATAATTTATCCAAATCAATCATATCATATTCCAAAATCATTACCTCATTATCAGGACCATATTAAGGATTACATTTCCTTCAACCATGTATCTTCCAAAAAAGTGTAGCTAACTATTAAGTCACTTTCCATAGAACAAAAAAATCTCAAATCCTCAATAAAATAGTACTGCAGTACAATCCTTATTTATCACCATAATTCATATAACCAGTATATTGCTGATACAACACTCAAATGAAATAATTCTATAATAATAACATAAGAACACTTGTCATTCCTCTTCATCAGAGGTAGTATCATAACATTATTACTATCTAATAGCATCATTTATGGTATACTCTGATGACTGGTACATTGATTCGCGTAGTGTCCCAACGCCTTGCAGATGAAGCATTTTACATTTGAAACCTTTTTCTTACCCTTGAAATCAAGTTCTTGGTGTCCTTTTTCTCCACACATATAACAAACTCTCATTCCCTTCATGAATTTACCTAGGTGATTCTTTCCACAGTTATCACGTATGGGAAAATCCTTCTTTTCCCTCTTCCATTTATCCATATTTCTCTCTTCCATCCTTTTCTTCTCTTGCTTCCCTTCAAAGCCATAGGATTAAAGGAATTATTTACATAACTTATTAACACGTGATATTATTTCTTCATATGTTGAGAATATATAGGAGACTATTTCCCTTCTAAATTTTGTATTAATACCGTGAATGATATGATCCTTCTTAGTCTTTGGATCATACGTATTTCTGGAGTTCACATTCTTTATAATGGGTGCCATTTCAATACAATGGAGTAAACTATGTCTATTTATGAATTTTAATAAATAATTACAAACCTGTAAAAAACCTAACATAAATTGAACAGTTTATGGATATAATCCATAATCGTAAAAAAAATTCTTTGAAGAGCTATATACTCATAAATCCTTCATAATGATTTGTAAAGAAAATGATAATTATCCTAAGCATATCCCCTAGGAGTATCGTAACCAAGAGTGTATCATGACCCATTGTCATGCACCAGTTCCCGTTCGAGTCTAGATCAAAGTGGTGCTTTCGGGTTTTACCCCTAGGTACATCTGTGCCAAAGCTGCCTCTACATGCTCGTATCTAGACAGGGATGTATTGCATTGAAAACTCACAAAATCTCTAAAACACCAAAATTATTGGAAGTTATTCTATACTGATCCTCAAAATATATCTTAGGGCTATGTGTTCTAATCAGAGTTTATCTAAATCTAGTTTCCAAGGTTTGTACTAAACTTCCTATGATACCAACTGTATCGACCCATCCCTAGTTACCCATAGTCGGTGCATTATTAAATAACATTGGCATGATCACCAAAGATCAAGTATTTATAGACCGATTAGTTTAGTAGCCTTGGAAGTAATAGATACATACATAAGTTTTACATTACATCATAAAATGTAAAACTAAAAAAACATTGTTTCCATATACAACTTTGAGATCCCATAGACTATCCCTACAGGTCAGTCATAATATACTTCTTTGCATCCTAGGAAAATAAAACATAGAAAGGGGTGAGCTCATATTCTATGTAAGGATAAAAATATAGTGGAAGCTTTAATAAATGAGCATAAACATTTAAGTCAATGTATAAAATTAAAATAAAGGCCTTATAAAAATAAAATTCATCATAATATAGAAAATATTAATCAAAATACTGCAATTTACTTACTCACATGTATATTCTACTCGTCGAATAATCACATGCAATATCAATAGCCACTTTCATAATGATGGAATGCATAATGCCAGACTATCATAACCACATAGTCAAGGCCTTGTGCCAAGACTACAAATAAGATTTTGTCAAGGCCGTGTGCCAAGACACTAGTTTTTCTCAGGAGACCTACCGATGCATCGAGGAGTTATAGCGGGGTCCACCCGTCACATACTATGTCCAATGAATTCCTCATATGAAAAGGTTTAAACATATCATAAACATTCGTATTAAAACTATCATATGAAATGTCAATAATTTATCCATAAACCATGAGTGGTATAAAAATAATACATCCACAGTAAAACATATCACAAAACCATCAATACAATATGGAAGATTTGTATCATAATAAATCATCTTCAAACAAGTTTAAAATCCATCAAAGGATGTTTACATAGCTAAAATGATTTGTAAAACTCTTTGAGAGAAATATACATTTTTCATGAAAATATCTAAAAGTCACACAATTTGGAAATGAAGACATTTAAATACATTTTTGAATCAAAGTTTCCCATACCACTTTGAAACTTTTCAATGGAATTAACATTTTAAAAACATTCATGTTCATATAGATAAATCATTAAAAACCATTTTGAAAACATGGACATTAATGAGAATGATTTTGAGGAATAAATATTTAAAACATTTAAAATGGGTTTTTATTAAAAAAAATCCATTAAAAGAACCCCTTTGAAAACTCTTTTAGGAAACATGTACATGGATAAAAAATATGACCCGGTAGATACTTATGTAAAAGCAACCTCGTATAATAGGGAGATTCTGAAATTAACCCTAACCTTGTACTTTTCCTTGTTTGAGGTTAGGTTTACCTCCTATATAATGGTGAAATAACTATTATTAAATTATACAAGAATCATATACATTAATATGATATCATATATGATATTTTAACATTGCTTTCTTAATAATATCTTAGTATTATCGTCATTTCAGGTGTTAATAGATTTCTTTTCCTTTATATTCATTGATATTTGAGTCCTATTTATTATGGATGGGATTTATCTTATTCATATCGAGAATGATATCAAGTCTTTAAAAATTATTTTTAATCATGTAATGGAAATTAGTTTTGAATGGATACGATGGTGAATGAATCTCATCACGTTCGGTGAGACAGTAATTCGTACATACACACGAGTGACAATATCATTCTTTTGATATTAAAATAATTTATAATTGGATGTTATATAAAATATACAGAATCATTATAATGTTATATTTATTATTTACATCAATTACACATCATTATTATACCCATCCAAATAATAATGTATTTAATAACAATTACACCACGATGTGGAGACGGTAAGCCGTACGTGTGCACGTATAGTGACATGTCATTCAAAGGACGAATAGAATAATGAATTTGGTTATAACACATTTATAATAACATCACAGTATATAGAATATTCTGGAGTTATTTTTTTATAATGGAAACAACAAATAAAAAGGAAGTGGAAGAATAAAGGAACTTGAAAGAGGTGATGAAATATTTACCACTTCTTCGGGGTTTTCCTTTTAATTTGATCAAAATAGCTCCTTAGGATGGATTTCTGACTAAGGTAAGGCCTCTAGGATTAACGGAGGACAGTTTAGAGGGTATTTGGGCAGGATTTGGTCGATCCAAATGTCTTTGAAGGTGTGAATTAGTGATAAGGGGGAGTTCCCTTTTATAAGAGGGGTAAGGGGAACCTTAGGAAAAGCTAGAAATATTATTTTATAATAAAATAATTATTGGTTTATAATGGCTCCAAAATATTTTATTTAAAGGATAAGGTGAGTATGGGTCGAAAACCACTCAACCAATAGGTTTTAGATAGGTTTGTCTCAATATATTAACTTTATCTTTTAGATTTAACTCTTAGTTAAATAGTTAGACATCTACCATGTCTCTTTGTATTTTTATATTATATTGTTAATAAACGTACAATATACATCAATGAGAACTTCAAATGGTTCAATAATAAGACACATATCATTATATAAGTCTTTTGGCCGAACCTTATATTTTTTTGGAATAGAATATTAATTAATAATATAATATATTTTTTAAAAACTATTTTATGTCAATTTTGACACTATTTGGTATTTTGTTTTTTCTAAATTCATAATAGCATTATTACTTAGAAAACAATTAATCTAACCAACCCTAATATGTCATATAAACATATAAAATTAGTTTAATTCATAAAAAGTCTCAAATTACATTTATTTGGATATTTATAATGTAAATTATTTTAATCGTTCATTAATTAGGTAATTACGGCATCATCATTTTGTCATAAATAAATTACATTATTTAATGTATAAAAAATATAAATAAAATACTATTATGTAGGAAATAATTTTATCTTTCCAATTAATATTTATAGTCTAAAATATGACTTATATAACCCCATGTAAAAAATTGATTTACTAAAAGATAATTGTTTATGTCATTTTTACCTTTACTTTAATTTAATTAAAATAAAGTGTCATTATCATTCATAAGTGACTCCATGGGGTCCCAAAATAGACCCATGTATTACCATGGTCGTTCATGACTCATTTAATAAGGTTAGGACACGTGTTAAGGAAATTTTGTTTTATTATTATATTATTTTTATCTTGAATTACCCTATTTACCTTTAACCGTGGAAAATAAAAGTCAAAAGTTACTATTCACCAAAAATTATTTTCTTCTTATTGAACCACATTTTACTTACTGAGGTTAACCGTGTCTCTTGGATTTTTGAAATTCAACTCACAGAAATGTTAAAATTATGTTTTAGGCAAATTCGTAAATTCTCCTAGAAGGTGGGTAAAAGAGAGTACAAAGTTCAATAAAACTTTTTATATATCTAAACATATTATAAAATGATTCCAATGAATTATATTGAACATATATACTTATTTTGTATCTATTTTGACATAAAATAAATTTAATTAAAATAAATAAATATTTGAATAAAAATTCGGTTTTAACCAATAACTCAGTGTTTTCACTATTCATCAAAAATTGAATGTTTTTAGATTTATACCAAAATTTCACCCTAAGATAATTTTGATACTCTGATTTCAAAAATTAACTCTATTTTACCAAATTCAACACATAGAAGTTTCATTTCTTAATTTAAAATTAATTCTCGTTGTCCAAACCAAAAAACATGGTTTTAAGAAATAATAACTAACGAAAGATTGATACTTACTTATGTTGAATGTCAAAGTGAAATTATTTCCAATGAATAAAATTGGATTAAATTGTAAAAATATAATCTATTAATACTTCCAAACCATTAAAATGTGTAGTTTAACTCTATAAATTATTTTGATCAAAAAGGTTTTTCTAGGTAAAATATAGTATTTTTCACTATTCACCCAAATATGAAAGTTATCAGAAAAACACCAAATATTTATTGAAACTAAACCCTTATGTTCTGATTCTAGAGAAGAAGTTTATTTTGTCAAATTGAATATATAAAAGTCTCAAATATTGTATTTAAAAAGGGTTCTCTATTAAAAGGCTATAAAATTGCAATTTTGAAAAATACTTCTTTTATCTGAAAAAAATGAATCTGATCTTACATTATGTCTAAGAAACTCATAATATGGATTCTAAAAATATAAGGATTATATAAAGTTCAAATTTTAGTTAATACTATTCATGACTACTTTTGAACGTCTAGTGTGGTAAGCCGTGGCGATCTTGAACTCAGTGTTGTGTGTAAGGCATGCTATTGAATTACTTTGAAGAAATAATGTACAATGAAATCTTGGGGTGTTACATTTTATTTATTCGATCTACCATAATTTCATAATGAGATTCCAAAATTGGTTAGCCTCACCTTCCTGATTATAAATAGATTATAAAACCATTATATGCTCTAAGAACTAGAGATTATAAAATATATTTTTTATTGTATTGATCCATTATTCAATAATAAGTAGGTTAGAAGAAACAAAAATGGTTGATGTATGTCATCATGTGAAATAATAAATTATAGGTTGTCCCATCCTTGGTCCATTAGGGATTTTATCATGATTCTTGTTATTATTCATTTATTTGGAGTGTTGTGTGATCATGGATACAATATTTTTCACTCTGACTCCCATTATGTTTGGTTCCTAATTGGGAAAATAATTTTATTGACCATCATAATCATTTTTAACTCAACTACACCATATTCAATCTATAAAAATATTAAAATGATTATTTCTTAGTATCAAGAAAATGAATTCCGAGAAACAGATCATATGATAACTGTAATAATTAATAACAGGTCACAAATTATTTCTATTTTATTTAAATAAATGTAATTTAATGTTCATCCTATATCATTTTATTTTTATCTTTGTTTGTGTTTGTTTCAATATTCTTATTCCTAATATTCTAATCTAAAAAAATAATTAAACCTTTATTTGATTCCTAGTGAGGGAACTTGATCACAATGTACAAACATATTACCCCATTTTAGAATAATATTTATTATATCTCATAAAAAATCACACCACTAGAAAGTGTGTTTTTGTTTCAATAGAGATTATATACATAAACTACTGATTATACAATAATATGTCAATTTATTCATAGTCCCACAACATTTGAAAACAATCTCGATATTTCATATGTTATACTCTTCTTTATAATATTATTAAATTTAAACATGGAAAATGGGTGAGCTCATATGCTCAGTAAGGGTAAATGTAAGGGTCACGACCCACCTTCTTCATGATGAGGGAAGGGCTAAAAAAAGTTCTACCCTTCCTTCATCAAGATGAAGGAGTGATAATGACCCCCGATTCCTACCATTAGTAGGCCATGAAGTGGCGACTGGAACTAATCATATAGAATTCACAAAATTTGGATGGAATTATCCTTTTTATAGAACAAGATTGGGAGATAAGATGTTAAATCCCCGCAACCCCAAAGACTAATGGTAAAAGTTAATCTAAAAATACATTCCCACATACTTGTTCAAAAGTAAAGTTGATACAAATTATGAAAAAACTATAACGCCCTGACCCCAGTTACCTAGATTCGGTGCATTATTACATAACATTGGCATGACCACAAGAAAGATCAAATCTCGAAAGACCGATTGGTTTAGTAGCCTTGGAAACACTAGAAATATTCATAAAGTTTTACAGTACATCATAAAGTGAAAAACTAGTACAACAACATATTGTCTCCATATTCCACATTCATATCCCCACATAGTATCCCTACAGGTCATTCATAATTTACATCTTCACTTCCTGGGAAAAATAAAACATAGAAAAGGGGAGAGCTCAAATGCCCAGTAAGGATAACAATATAGCGGAAACTTTCATAAATAAGAATAAATATTTAAGGCAATGTATAACTAAAACAAAAGCCTTTTAAACTTGAACTTCAACATAGTATGGAAAATGTAAAATGAAATAATTCCATTTACATATTCACATGGATATTCTACTAATTGAATAATCACATGCAATATCAATAACCACTTTCATAATGATGGAATGCGTAATGCCAGACTATCATAACCACATAGCCAAGTCCTCGTCCCAACACTACAAATAAGATTTTTCCCAGGACTTATTCAAAGACACTAGTTTGTCTCACGATACCTACCGATGCATCGAGGAGCTATAGCGGGCTCCACCCGTCACATTTTAAGTCCAATGCATTCCCATATGAAAAGTTTTAAACATAACATAAACATTCATATTAAAACTAGAATACGAAATGTCAATACTTTCACCATAAAATATGAATGGAATAAAAATAGCACATCCACAATCAAACATATCACAAAACCTTCAATACAATATAGACGTTTTGTATCATAATAAATCAACTACAAATAAGTGTAAAATCCATCAAAGGATGTTGACATAGATGAAATCAAAACTCTTTTTAGAGAAATATCTCTTTCTATTTTTGAAATCATTTAAGAGTCATATATTTATAAAATAAAACATTTTTTTTGAAAATATTTTTATAAGCTTGTAATGGAATCTTCGACGATTTTCTAACGGCGGAAAATAACTGCACATGCCATATAAGTTAAAAAAACATTCTTACCTTAATTCTGTCAAAAAGGTTAAAAGCACCTTGTTTGGAAAATGACGGAAACATTCCATTATAAACCTCTTATAAAAAGTAAAACAAGGGTATAAATGACTTTAACCCATATTATTTTAAATAGTAAAATCTTTTTGAAATGCATTTCGAAGTAACATGGATGTGGATGATAAAGAGATCCTAGAAGATTATTACGTATAAACAACCTCGGATAATGAAGAGATTGTGAAATAACCCTTACCTTGTACTTTTCCTTGGTTGGGGTAGGTTAAACTCCTGTATAATGTTGAAATAATTGTTATTATATTATACAGGAATCATATACATTCATATGATATCATATATGATCTTTTAACATTGCTTTATTAATAATATCTTAGTATTATCGTTGTTTCGGGAGTTAACTTACTCATTTTCTTTTATATGTTTTGTTATGTAAGCCATGTTTGTAATGGATAGGTTTTATATTATTCATATCCAGAATGATATCGAGTCCTTAAACATCATTTTTAAATCAGAAAATGATAATTATACTTGAATGGATACGATGGAGAATGAATCTCATCGCGTTCGTGGAGACGGTAGTCCGTACGTACGCACGAGCGACAATATCATTCTTTTAATATTAAAATAATATATAATTTGATAGTATATCATATATAAATAATCATTAACATGTTATATTGATTATTTACATGAGTTACACATCATTATTATACCCATCCAAATAATAATATATTGAATAACAATTACACCACGATGTAGAGACGGTAAGCCGTACGTACGCACGTATGGTGACATGTTATTCAAAGGGTGGATAGAATAATGAATATGGTTGTAAAAAATTTATAATAACATAATAGTATATATATGATACGGGAGTTATTATTTTATAATGGTAACAACAAAGAAAGAAGAAGTGGAAGAAGAAAGGAACTTGGAAAAGGGTGGTGAAATCATTAACTCTTCTTCGAGTTCTTCCTTTTGATTTGATCAAAAGGGCTCCTTAGGTTGGCTTTCTGATCAAAATAATTCCTCTAGGTTGTATTGAGGGATGTTGGGAGAGTATTTGGGCAGATTTTGGCCGAACCAAAAGGCTTTTAAGGTGTGAAGAAATGAGAAGGATGAGTGCCTTTTTATAAGAGGGGTGAGGGGCACCTTTGGAAAAGCTAGAAATATTAATTTATAATAAATTCATATCCGGTTTCTAATGGCTCCAAAGTTGATTATTCAAAGTTTAAGGTGAGGATAGGTCTAAAAATATTCAACCAATATAATTTAGACAGGTTTGGGTTACTATATTAACCTTATCATTAAGTATTAACTCTAAGTTAATTAGTTTCACTTTTACAATGTCTCTTTATATTTTTATATTATGTGGTTAATAAACATACTATATACATCCAAGAGACCCCCAAGTGGTCCATTAATGATACAAATATCATGATATAAGTCTCTTGTCTGATCCTTAGATTTTTAGGAATTTAATATCAATTAATAATATAATACTTGTTTTAAAAACTCTTTTATGTTAATTTTGACACTATTCAATAGTTGATTTTTGTGAAACTCATAAAAGAATTATTACTACAAAAAAAAGTTAATTAACTCAATCCTAATATGTCATATTATCATAGAAAATTATTGTAATTCATTAAAAGTCTCAAATTATATTTATTTGGGTATTTATAATATCAATTATTTTAAATTTTCACTATTATGGTAATTACTGCATCATCATTGTCTCATAAATAAATTATATTATTTAATCTCTAAAAATTATAAATAAACTATAATCATGTAGGAAACGTTTTTATCGTTCTAATGAATATTTATACTCTAAAATCCAACATATATAACCTTATGTGAAAATTGTTTTCCTAAAAGATATATGCTTGTGTCATTTTTGTATTCATTTTAACTTAATTAAAATTAAGTGTCCCTATCACCTTCAAGTGGCTCCATGGGGTCCCAAAATCTACCCAAAGATGCCTATGGTCGATAATGTATCAACCAATGAGTCTAGGACACGTTTTAGGGTAATTTTGTATTATTATAATATTATTTTTTAACCCTTATTTACCGGATTTACCCTTAACCATGGTAAATAAAATATTTACCGAAGTAATTATTCAAAATTTCTAAAAATAAAAGTTACCTATTTACAAAATTTGAACATCGTGATTCCAAATATGGAATCAATTTTTCAAAATTCAAAACATAGAAGTGGCAGAAATTAATTTAAAATTAATTCCCGTTGTTAAACAAAAGGCGTGTTTTTAAGAGATAATAACTCTCAAAAGATTGACACTTGTTTATGTCCGGTTTAATTGTAAAATTATGTCCAATGACCAAAATTATATTGAATGGTAAAAATATATTCTAAATATACTTTAAAACCACTCAAATTCATAATTTATCAATATAAATTATTTCGATTAAAAAAAGTTGTTTTTAATTAAAATTTACTAATTTTCACTATTCATCAAAATATTAAAGTAATCTGAAAAGTACCAAAATTTCACCTTAGGCTAAATTCGATATCCCAAATCTAAAAATGAAGCCTATTTTGAAATATAAAATATATATAATTTCAAAAAGTAGGTATTAATATTCATAACGGCTAGTTTGATTGGTTATGGTGTGTTAGAACTCAGTGTTGCGTACAACACAAGCTATCACATTATTCAAAGAGAAGCGTACCGTAGAAGCTTGGGGTGTTACATTCTCCCCTCCTTCAAATAATTTCGTCCTCAAAATTTCTAGAATACTTATCACATGAAAAGACTCGGGTGGTTCTTCATCATAAGTTCCTCGGGTTCCCACGTTGCCTCTTCCATCTTATGGTTTCTCCACAAAACTTTTACCAGACGCATCATCTGGTTTCTCAGTATTTGTTCTCTCGTATCAAGAATCCTGACGGGATCTTCACAATAAGACAGAACGGGTTCCAGTTCTAACTCCTCATAGGTGAGTACATGCGTTTGGTCAGGCATGTATTTCCTCCACAGAGATACGTGGAACACATTGTGAACTTTGGAGAGACTTGGCGGCATTTCCAATCGGTAAGCTGCCACCCCAATTAGTTCTAGAATATCGAAAGGTCCGATGTACCTAGGACACAATTTACCTTTCTTACCAAAACGTATGACTCCCTTCCATGGATATACCTTCAGAAAAACATGATCACCGACTTGAAATTCCAAATCCTTCCTTCGATTATCGGCATATCTCTTCTGCCTACTTTGAGCTGCTTTGATGTGATTTTGGATTACCTTCACCTTTTATATCGTTTCCTCCACCAGTTATAGACCTACAAGTTTTCTTTCACCAACGTCATCCCAACAGGTTGGTGTGCGACATCTCTTTCTGTATAACTCTTCATATGGTGCCATCTGAATACTCTAATGGAAGCTATTGTTATAGGAAAATTCTACCAAAGGTAAATATTGATCCCACATACCCTGAAAGTCATGTGAGCAGGATCTCAACATATCTTCTATGGTTTGAATAGTCCGTTCTGATTATCCGTCTATCTGAGGGTGGTAGGCAATGCTCAAATGATGATCAGTATCCAGGGATTTCTGAAGACTCTTCCAGAATCGTGAAGTAAAACGGTGATCATGATCAGAAACAATCGATAGGGGTACTCCATGAAGTCTCACAACTTCATTAATATATAGTCTTTCTAGACTTTCCAGTGGTAGATCTTTTCTTATAGCAAGAAAATGTGCTGACTTGGTAAGACGATCAACAATAACCCATATTGCATCATTCCGTCTAAGAGTCTTTGGTAGCCCCATGACAAAGTCCATCGTAATATTTTCCCATTTCAACTCCTGTATGGGAAGAGGTTGCATGACTCCTCCAGGGTGTTGCCTTCCAGCTTTCACTTGTTGAAAAACCATAAATCTTGACACAAAATCAGTAATCTCCCTCTTCATGTTGTCCCACCAAAAATGTTCCTTCAAATCTCTATACATTTTGGTGCTTCCAGGGTGTATAGAGAAATTGGAACTATGAGCATCATCCAGCAATTCCCTTTTTAGATCAGGTATATCGGGAACACAAAGTCTCTTCCCAAATTTCAAAATTCCATCTTCATACACAAATTTTCTCAATCTCCCATCATTCACAGCTTTAATCTTCTTTTGAAATTATTCATCATCGGTCTGAGAACTCTTAATCCTTTCTAGTAAAGATGATTTTGCAACCATTTGAAAAATAATTGATGTTTCACCTTCCCTGGTTATTCCCATGTCCATATTCACTAGATCCATGAAAATTGGATCCCTTTCAATTCTCATATTGTTCAAAACTCCATGATCTTTTCTGCTCAAAGCATCTGACATCTTGTTTGCCTTCCCCAGGTGGTAGTGTATCATACAATCATAATCCTTGAGCAATTCAAGCCATCTCCTTTGCCTCATGTTGAGTTCTTTTTGTGAGAAAATATACTTCAAACTCTTGTGATCAGTATAAATCTCACACTTTTCACCATAGAGGTAGTGCCTCCATATCTTAAAAGCAAAGATCACAGCTGATAACTCAAGATCATGAGTAGGATAGTTTTGTTCATGAATTTACAACTGTCGTGATGCATAGGCAATAACCCTATCATTCTGCATAAGGACACAACCAAGTCCTTTCTTCGATGCATCACTATAAATAACAAACCCATCATTCCCCGATGGTAGAGTCAGTATATGAGCATTGACTAATATTTTCTTCAGTTATTCGAAAAATTCTTCACACTCTTTTGTCCAAACAAATTTAACCCCTTTACGTGTGAGCTTCGTTAATGGGTTAGCCAATCGGGAAAAATTCTGGACGAATCGTCGATAATAACCTGCCAAACCAATAAAACTACGTACCTCAGTTATACTCGTAGGTGATGGCCATTCTTGGATTGCCTTGGTCTTAGAAGGATCAACAGAGATACCATCTTTAGAGATAATATGGCCAAGAAAAGAAATCTCCTGAAGCCAGAATTCACAATTGCTAAACTTCCCATATAATTCATGCCTTCTCAGAGTCTTCAAGATAACGCGCAAGTGATTTTCATGATATTCGTAGCTTTTGGAGTATACCAAGTTATCATCAATAAATACCACCAGAAATTCATTGAGATACTCCTTGAAAACTCTATTCATCAGATCCATGAATACAGAGGGTGCATTAGTCAATCCAAAATGCATTACAGTAAACTCGGAATGCCCGTACCTGGTTCGAAATGCTGTCTTCGGAATGTCTTCCTTCTTCACACACAACTGATGGTATCCAGATCGAAGGTCAATCTTTGAAAATTATTGAGCTCCATGCAGTTAGTCAAATAAATAATCAATGTGTGGTAGGGAATACTTGTTCTTAATTGTTATAGCATTGATCTCCCTGTAGTCGATACATAACCTCATAGATACGTCTTTCTTTTTAACAAAAAGAAAAGGGGCTCCCCATGGAGAAACACTAGGGATAATAAATACCTTATTACTCAATTCCTCTAGTTGTTTCTTTAGTTAAACTAATTCTATAGTGGCCATTATATAAGGGGTCTTTGATATAGGCCTTGATCCAAGAATTAAATCAATGGAAAACTCAAATTCTCGTTCTTGTGGATGTCCAGGTAAATCTTCTGGAAATACATCTACAAATTCTTTCACAATAGTTAAATCCTCTATTTAAACATTCCTTTCCTCACCCACAGTTATTTCATTCTCTTCCTCCCGAATAATTGAATTTAGTTGAGCTACTGGGGGTGGATCTAAATAAGAATTAGGTGGTGACGATTCTGCTCTAAATATAAGGTGTTCCTTATCATCATCATCAAAAATCGTAACCTCTTTCTTCTTACAATAAATCTTCTCATCATATTCTGAAAGCCAGTCCATACCGAGGATTATATCAAACTCAATCATAGGTATGACGACGAGATCAACAGATAAAGAACATTTATCTGCTTTAATAGGGACTGATTCACAAAACATTATTGTAATGATACTTCCCTTATGAGTTTTAACGGACAACTCCCTTGTTAAATCAAATTGGAAATATCTAATTTTCTTAGAAAACTAGGAAGATATGAAACAATGTGATGATCCAGAATCAAATAATGCATTTTATAAACTTGAGGAAACCATTAAATTACCTGCCACCACGTCTTTCAGAGCTTCTACCTCAGCAGTAGTGATAGCATAAGCTTGGGCTTGATCCCTTGGCCTTTTCTGAGGTAAGTTCTCCTGACTCTTAGGACATTCATTTTCATAATGCCCCATCTCCCTGCAATTGTAGCACTGAACATTGGTAGCTTCCTCCTTCCCCTTGCAATCACGAGCTTGGTGGCCTTTTTCACCACACTTGTAACAGACTCCCATTCCCTTTAAGCAAGTACTGGGGTGTTTCTTCCCACATTTACCACAGCATGGATATTCAACCTTTCCCTTCATCCCCTTATTTCCATTCCCAGATTGATCAGCAGGTCTCTTCTTATCTTTCTTTGCTTTAAAGTCATAATACTTAGAGAATTCCTTTTCGGTCTTGATAGCACATGAGACAATGTATTTGTACGATGAAAATGATTGTGAGACTAATTCTCGATGGAGAAATGGTTTTAACCCATCAAATAAATGATAAATATTACTTCTTGGGTTACGTATATAATCTCCAGCATACCTTGCTAACCTTGAAAAGTTATCCTCATACTTTGCGACATTATCATCCTCCTTTTGTCTCAGACTCAGAAACTGCCTTTCCATATCTACTCGATGGTCGCGAGGAAAGTATTTTTCTAAAAACAGATCTTTGAACACCCTCCATTCCATATTTGATACTTCATCATCTTCGTTCGTGTTTTGAATCAATGACCACCATTGATCAGCATCTCCTGTGAGTCGGTAAACTGCCATGATAACTTTTTCCCTTTCACTACTCCCCAAAGCCTAAATTATTTTCTCTAGGGAATTTATTTATTTCTCAGCTACTATGGGATTTGTAATCCCATTGAAATTTGGTGGTTATTGCCTCATGAATCAATCTAACATTGATCCTCCATGCTGCGGATCATGGTGCTCCAAACGGGTAAGGTTATTATTCATAACTTGAGTGAGTTTTCCCAGTATGGTGATTAGCTGATTGACACCAGTTGCATCACCAGATCCACTATAATTATCTTGAGAAGGATGGAAATCCCTACATGGAGTGTTTTCATTGATACGGTTTCCATTTCTTCCACTACGCGCCATTTTTAAATAATGGCATAAACTATATCATTTTATGAATCAAAATACATAATCCCATACTTATAAAACTCTTAACATAAATTGAACTATCTATGGATATAATCCATAATCATAAGAATGTTTTCTTTGAGGAAGTATATACTCATTAACCCTTTATAATGATTTTTAAAGAAATGAGAGTTATCCTAAGAATATCCCCCGGGAGTGTCGTAACCAAGAGTGCAGCAAGGCCCGTTGTCGTGCACCAGTTCCCGTTCGAGTCTAGCTCAAAGTGGTGTTTTCAGGTTTTACCCCTAGGTACATCTGTTCCAGAGCCACCTCTACCTGCTCGTATCTAGACAGGGATGTATTTCTCGGAAAACTCACAAAATCTCTACAATACCAAAATTCTAGGAAGTTCTTCTATACTAATCATCAATGTTCATCTTAGGCCTATATTCTCTAATCAGAGTTTATATAAATCTTGCTTCCATGGTTTGTACTAAACTTTATCTGATACAAACTGTAACGCCCCGACCCCGAGTTACCTAGAGTCGGTGCATTATTACAAAACATTGGCATGACCACAATAAAGATCAAATCCTGAAAGACCGATTGGTTTAGTAGCCTTGGAAACACTAGATATATTCATAATGTTTGACATTACATCATAAAGTGAAAAACTACTACAACAACATATTGTCTCCAAATTCCAAATTCATATCCCCACATAATATCCCTGCAAGTCATTCATTATTTACTTCTTCACTACCTGGGAAAAATAAAACATAGAAAACGGGTGAGCTCAAATTCCCAGTAAGGATAACAATATAGCGGAAACTTTCATAAATAAGAATAAATATTTAAGGCAATGTATAACTAAAAAAATCCTTTTAAACTTGAACTTCAACATAGTATGGAAAAAGTAATATGAAATAATGTCATTTACTTATTCACATGGATATTCTACTAATTGAATAATCACATGAAATATCAAAAACCACTTTCATAATGATGGAATGCATAATGCCAGACTATCATAACCACATAGACAAAGCCTCGTGCCAAGACTACAAATAAGATTTTTCCAAGGCCTTCTTCCAAGACACTAGTTTGTCTCATGAGACCTACCGATGAATCGAGGAGCTATAGCGGGCTCCACCCGTCACATATTATGTCCAATGCATTCCCATATGAAAAGGTTTAAACATAACATAAACATTCATATTAAAACTAGCATACGAAATGTCAATAATTTCACCATAAACTATGAATGGTATAAAAATAGCACATCCACAGTCAAACATATCTCAAAACCTTCTATACAATATAGAATTTTTGTATCATAATAAATCAACTACAAATAAGCGTAAAATCAATCAAAGGATGTTGACATAGATGAAATAAAAACTCTTTTTAGAGAAATATCTCTTTCTATTTTTGAAATCTTTTAAGAGTCATATATTTATAAAATAAAACATTTTCTTTGAAAATATTCTTATAAGCTTTTAAGGGAAGCTTCGATGATTTTGTAACGACGGAAAATAACCGCACCCGCCGTATAAGTTAAAAAAACATTCTTACCTTAATTCTGTCGAAAAGGTTAGAAGAACCTTGTTTGGAAAATGACGGAAAGATTCCTTTATAAACCTATTATAAAAATTCAAAAAAGTGTATAAATTACTTTAACCAATATTATTTTAAATTGTAAAATCTTTTTGAAATACATTTCGAAGAAACATGGATGTGGATGATAAAGAGATCCCAGTAGATTATTACGTATAAACAACCTCGGATAATGAAGAGATTGTGAAATAACCCTTACGTTGTACTTTTCCTTGGTTGGGGTAGGTTAACCTCCTGTATAATGGTGAAATATTTTTTATTAAATTATACAATAATCATATACATTCATATGATATCATATATGAACTTTTAGCATTGCTTTGGTAATAATATCTTAGTATTATCGTTGTTTCGGGTGTTAACTTACTCATTTTATTATATATGTTTTGTTACATAAACCATCTTTGTAATGGATAGGTTGTATATTATTCATATCCATAATGATATCAAGTCCTTAAACATCATTTTTAAATCAGAAAATGATAATTATACTTGAATGGATATGATGGAGAATGAATCTCATCGCGTTCGTGGAGACGGTAGTCCGTTCGTACGCACGAGCGACAATATCATTATTTTGATATTAAAATAATATATAATTTGATAGTATATCATACATACAGAATCATTAACATGTTATATTTATTATTTACTGGAGTTACACATCATTATTATACCCATCCAAATAATAATATATTGAATAACAATTACACCACGACGTGGAGACGGTAAGCCGTACGTATGCACGTATGATGACATGTCATTCAAAGGGTGGATAGAATAATGAATATGGTTGTACCAAATTTATAATAACATCATAGTATATATATGATAATGGAGTTATTATTTTAGAATGGTAACAACAATGAAAGAAGAAGTGGAAGAAGAAAGGAACTTGGAAAAGGGTGGTGAAATCATTACCTCTTCTTCGAGTTCTTCCTTTTGATTTGATCAAAAGGGCTCCTTAGGTTGGCTTTCTGATAAAACTAAGGCCACTAGGTTGTATTGAGAGAAGTTGGGAGAGTATTTGGGCAGAGTTTGGCCGAACTAAAAGGCTTTGAAGGTGTGAAGAAATGAGAAGGGGGAGTGCCTTTTTATAAGAGGGGTGAGGGGCACCTTTTGAAAAGCTAGAAATATTAATTTATAATAAATTCATATTCGGTTTCTAATGGCTCCAAATATGATTATTAAAAGGTTAAGGTGAGGATAGGTAGAAATCCATTCAACCAATAGAATTTAGACAGGTTTGGGTTACAATATTAACCTTATCTTTAAGTATTAACTCTAAGTTAATTAGTTTCACTTTTACAATGCCTCTTTGTATTTTTATATTATATGGTTAATAAACATACCATATACATCCAAGCTACCACCAAGTGGTCCAGTAATGATACAAATATCATGATATAAGTCTCTTGGCCGAACCGTAGATTTTTATGAATTTAATATCAATTAATAATATAATACTTGTTTTAAAAACTCTTTTATGTCAATTTTGACACTATTCAATAGTTGATTTTTTTGAAACTCATAACAGAATTATTACTTAGAAAAAAGTTTATTAAATAACTCCTAATGTGTCATATTATCCTAGGAAATTATTTTAATTCATTAAAAGTCTCATATTATATTTATTTTGGTATTTATATTATCAATTATTTTAAATGTTAACTATTATGGTAATTAATCCATCATCATTGTGTCATAAATAAATTAAATTATTTTATCTCTAAAAATTATAAATAAAATATCATCATGTATTAAATCCTTTTATCTTTCTAATTAATATTTATTGTCTAAAATACAACATATATAACCCTATATACAAATTGTTTTTCTAAAAGATATATGCTTGTGTCATTTTTGTATTCATTTTAACTTAATTAAAATTAAGTGTCCCTATCACCTACAAGTGGCTCCATGGGGTCCAAAAATCGACCCAAAGATGCCTATGGTCGAACATGTATCAACCAATGAGTCTAGGAGACGTTTTAGGGTAATTTTTTATTATTATAATATTATGTTTTAACCCTTATTTACCGGATTTACCCTTAACCATGGTAAATAAAATATTTACCGAAATAATTATTACAAATGTCTAAAAATAAAAGTTACCTATTTACACAATTTGAACATCCTGATTCCAAATATGGAATTCATTTTTCGAAACTCAAAACACAAAAGTGGCAGAAATTAATTTAAAATTAATTCCCGTTGTTAAAACAAAAAGCGTGTTTTTAAGAGATAATAACTATCAAAAGATTGACACTTGTTTATGTCCGGTTTAAATGTAAAATTATGTCCAATGACCAACATTATATTAAATGGTAAAAATATATTCTAAATATACTTTAAAACCACTCAAATTCATAATTTATCAATATAAATTATTTCGATTAAAAAAGTTGTTTTTAATTAAAATTTAGTAATTTTCACTATTCATCAAAATATTAAAGTTATCTGAAAAGTACCAAAATTTCACCTTAGGCTAAATTCGATATCCCGAATCTAAAAATGAAGTCCATTTTGAAATATAAAATATATATAATTTCAAAAAGTAGGTATTACAATTCATAACGACTAGTTTGATTTGTTATGGTGTGTTAGAACTCGGTGTTGCGTATAACACACGCTATCACATTATTCAAAGAGAAGCTTACCGTAGAAGCTTGGGGTGTTACAAAAACTCTCAAATAATGTACAAAATGAAAATAAACTAAGAAACAACAACAAATATCATGATGGTCGGGCAATTAAAGTCCAACATGGTTCTCAATGTCCTCTTGGAAACCTGAAAACGGCTTTATATACATGGGGTGAGCATACAAGTATAGTCAATAGGGAAAATAAAGCTTCTAATGCACATGTTATGGAACATAATAATTCCCCTGTGAGAAAAAATTAGAACCTTAAGCACCCACCAAGGAACACTAACAATCTCACTTTCACCAAGGCACACTCACCGAAGTAATGCAAGTGAAGTAAAGTAATAATATAAGCACATCAACATTTGGGTAACCTGCACCACATTCCCACTGGTTAACTTCTTATTAATAACGATCTAACTTCTTGACGCTACCACTCTTCCCATACATAGTCCCACTACAGTAACCTGACCAGACACACCTGGGCCTCAAACCACACACAACAACGCATGTAGACACCTGGGCCACAAAAACCACACACCACACCCAAACACCCTTGGACCTCCATAACCACACACCACGCCCGAAGACACCTGGGCCTCATCCTGAAGAAACTTGGGAAAACATACCTATCCCACAAACACCTGATCTGTTTTTCCAATAAAAACCTTTTGCTCGAAGAATCTAGGATTATGATAAGCCTCAAGCCATTACAACCTACCTGGGTATACCCGAGCTGCAATATCCCAGAAGAGGGTGTGAGGAATAAAGTCAGTGACCAGCCATCCATCCTCCCACCAGGATGTTGGGAAAGACAACATCCCCCATGAGATGGGGGTGTTTGACATGTGGTGCTCAACAAGGTTGGGTTTCTTATATAAATAATAAGGAACAACAATATAAATATAGGAAATCTATCATTATCCCCAACCAACGGGTTTCACAAAAATAGATAATAATCCCACACCAGCACTGCTTTTACTGCTACCCCTATATGAACAACCAAACAAAAACCACTTCCAAGAATTAACCCAACCCAATTTTTCTTCAATTACAATTTATTTTTTTAAGGGGATTCACATTATATTATTCCAACACTCCTAGGAAACTAACAACCATAACCATAACAATAAATGAAAAAAAAACAAACTATAGTCCCACTGCACAAAAAAACAAGACTTTTAGTCCCATTGAACAAGAACAAAAAACTAGACTTGCAGTCCCACTTCACATCCCTGTTTGAATACTGCCAACTATCATTCTTCAAAGTGATACTTCCCATTCCTTATCTCACTACCCTGCCCTATTGACCTGATTCCCATACGAATCCCATATGCAGTCCCACTGTATAACATGTTTACAACCATCCCAAAGTCCCACATCCCAACATTTCCCAATGGTCACAACATAATAACAAAGGCATTTATATTTCTTACAAGTTAATCTATTTCACAATAAATCAATATATCAAAACAAGACACCAACACAAAAAATTATATCCCCACCGCCTATATGTTTATCCATTCCAATATCAATTTTTCTTGCAAACTGAGACACCAACGCACCCCCTGTACCACCCCACATACCAAGACCACAGAACCCAGATAGAAACTCACAACACAAAACATCAACCATCAAACCAAGTGTATTAAAATTTAACCAATATGTGTTTTTTTATTTCAACATTAATATAAATGGGGTGATCAAAAAATAGGTATGATCATAGGGAATCCATTTAGTTAACCGAGTGTACATGATTATTCATATTTCATGTTACATCTGTACTTCACAACAAAACATAACACCACTAGGTAACAATAAAACACCACCAACAACCATGATTTTTATAAGGCATACATCCACAAAAACCATAAAAGAATCAAAGATAAGAAAATAAAATAGGTGACCACATCAAACCACACCCCGCCCATTATTTTATTTATGCGTGTTATATTTTGATCATATTAAATTCTTGTTTAATTTTCATTTCAAGAAGATTATGCAGCCATTCCTTACAAGGAACCATTAATATAACCACCCCACATGATTCAAAATTGAAGAGAAGAAAAAGAAAATCCCGATTTATTGATAAAGGGATCGATGTTCCTTCTTGCGCCATGAACAGGGGATGACATGACTTTAAAGAAGAACTCCACAAAGGCTGAAGAGGAAGGGATACAACACGTATGCATGACTCATCTATGGAAGAATTATCTAGTTACACCAAGAGAAATGAAAATGAATATGGAAGAGAGGATCTCATCTTAAGAATAGGCAAGATCCTAAAATCAGGGAGACCATTTCGATGTATATGGAAATATGATTATGGATTGACCACACAGATTGGTAGTTTCACACATTAGAATTAATTAAGATTTAATAATTCACCTCATAAATTGTGGAGATAGACCAACAGATGGCTGTGAGCTGAAATATTATCTTTAAATGGAGATGAAAAAACATGTAACAGGGGTGAAGCTATGAAAACACAGAAAACTAGGTGAGGCGGTGTGACACTATTTGGTGAGACACCATGATAGTGCCACCGTAAAATGTGCAACCATGACGGCGCAGCCATAAAGGTTCCACCATAACCGGATCCACCATAACGGTGTGACCGTAACAGTCCCACCATTTTAGTGAAACGCATTGGTGGAACTGAGTTTTTGGTAGAATCCCAGAGCAAACCACTATGACCTCCTCGAACACTACGACCACTGGATTTTTACAAAGGAAATTCCTGAGGAAATACAAGTCTATACATTAAATACCTCTCAAACTATTCTCATCCCCATGAATATAAAACCAAAATAGAAGAGGGAGAGTCCGAAAAACCACCTCTTAAGATAACTCTCAAGGATAAAATACCTTGTTTTGAAAATTAGAGGGGAAACCTCAACATCTAGGAACACCTCTTTATCATATATATTTTTGAACAACTGGGGATACACTAAGGCTCCAATGCCCCAAGAAGTCACACAAACACCAAATATCACACTGTCTAGACACATGTATTAGAGAGATCCTTCCTCCCTATCAAGATATTATCTGCTTTGGGTGGTACTAACTCGATCACACGGGTTTAATTGCATCCTCATTAATGCGTCTTGATTTGAGATTAGGTTCTCCATTCCCAAACATCAGGACATTTCAAAAACATTCCGAGAAAAAGCTAAATGACTCATCTCATAGAAAACAATGTCAAGAATTCATCACAAGCAAAGAACAATAGAATAACATCAGAGAAAAACTCAAAACAGGTCTGCGTAATGTGAACACATCTGTTCTTCTCACTCTCAAGTACTCTCTTTGAGGCACCATGCCTCTAGAGCACATGAACCAAATGAATGGTCCATCCGTGAAGAATCTTCTCCTCACAATCCTCGATTATCATTGGCGGCTCTAATAACGTTGTATCATCCTCAACATCCAACTCTCCCCAGTAAAATATGTGGTAGTCATCATGTAGATACTGATCGAGCTGAGAGACAAGGGAGATGTCGTGGATCCTCCCAAATCGTGATAGTAACACCAGCTAATATTCCACCTCACCGACTCGTCCCAACACCTCAAAGGGTCCGATGAACCTGAGAGAAATATTTTTCCCTCGGCCAAACCTCTACTTCCCACACCAAGGGTAAACTTCTAAGAAGACATGTTACTTAACCTTGAACTCCAAAGGTATCCTCCTATTATTGGAATATGTCTTCTACCAGTCCAGAGCTTCCTTCATCTTTTCACACACAAGCTGAATCTTCTCCGTCATGCCCTGCACCATTTCTAGGCCAAGAACACCTGCCTCCCCAAACTCTATCAAACACATAGGTGAACATCATTTTCTTACATACAAGGCTTCGAACGGTTCCATTCTAATGGTATATTGATAGATATTATTGTAGGAAAACTCTAACAGAGGAAAGTGTCATACCCACGATCCGCAGAATTCTAGAACACACACTCACAACATATCCTATAGCATCTGGATGGTCTCCTCTATCTGTCCATTCGACTGAGGGTGTAAATTAGTACTGAGGCATAGATCGGTGCCAAAATCACACTATAATCCTGCACAGACTCATGAATTAAATCATGTATTCCGATCTAAAATGATGGATCTTGGAACTCTAGGAATCCATACAACTTTACCCACGTACCTCTGTGTTAAGGAATAAACTGCGCTCGACTCCTAGACTGCTAAGAAGTGTTCCGATTTCGTCAATAGATCCACCACTACCCAAATGAAATCTCAACCTCCCTCATCCCTATGTAGTCCTGTGAATAAATCCAATAATATGTATTCCCACTTACACTCGGGAATGTCTACGTGCTATAATAGTCCTCCAAGAAAACGGTGCTCAACCTTCACCTATTAACACAGGAGGCACCTTGAAAAAAACTCCCCCACATAATTCTTCACTCTGGGCCACAAAAAATGACTTCTCAATCCACGGTACATCTTGGAGACTCCTGGATGTACCATCAAGGGTGATCAATGAAACTCACTGAGAACTCCCTTGCATATCACCACTAGGAAAAAAGTTTCCCATTGAACATCATTCGATTTGGACAATCCTACGACCATCCCTCCAATGCATCACCCTGGATAACGCAATCACACATCAGTTCTACCACTTAGTCTCCCCACTGAGACTCCTCCACCTTCCATTCCAAGGAAGAGTGCACTATCATCTGAAATAGAAAACATCTACTGTCATCATCTATCATACCCAAATTTAAAGTAACCAAATCCTTCACTACCTTCCAAGCATCTACATAATTACGAACTACATCCTTCTATGAATTACTGATCATGGAATCAACCACCACATTCCCCATTCTTGGGGTGTTGGATATATTGAAGTCGTAGTCCAAAAAAAACTCGATCCACCTCCACTGCTGCAAGTTCAAGTAACTTTGGGAGAAGATATACCTCATGATATTGGGATCTGTGAAGACGAAATATTAATCCCCAATGAGGTAATAACACCATAGATTCAGTGCCAACATGACCACTAAATGTTACAGGTCATGGGTGGAATTGTTACTTTTGTGAGGGCATAACAGACTAGACCAATAATAGATCACTCCATGCTACTGCATCAACACACACACCAAGACTAAACCAGAAGCATCATAGAACACCAGAAACATTACCCCTCCCTCTAGAAACCTCAGCACTAGAGCACTGAATAATATCCACTTCAGATAACTGAAGGCTGCCCCAAACTGCTAACTCCACACAATGTCCTGGTCTCTCCAAGGAAAATCCGTCAATGGAGCCACAACTCAAGAGAAGTCAGGTACGAACCTTCGGTAGTAACCTACATAACCTTGGAAACTATAAACCTCTACCACATTCTTGAGTGATTCCAAAGAAACAACCACTTAGACCTTCAATGGGTCCACTACTATTCCCAGTAGGGAAACCACGTGTCCAAGGAAGTGCACCTCCCATGTCATTAACATTCACTTGGAAAACTTCCCGTAGAGATGGTAGTGTCGTAGGACCTCCAAAACTATCCATAGATGCTCGGCCTGATACAAAAATGATGTTGAGTAAATCAGGATTTCATCGATGAACATGACCATGAATCAGTCTAGATACTCATGGAAAATAGAGTTCATGAGTCCCATAAACACAGCTGGTGCATTCATAATGCCATACAGAATGAACACGAACTCAATGTTCTCATACCTTCACCTAAAATTAGTCTTTGGGAAGTCACCCTCCTTCACCCTCAAACCGTGATATCCATTCAATAGTTTGATCTTAGAGAACTAAAATGATCCCTTCAAATGGTTAAAAAGGTCATCGATCCTCAGGAGGGCTTAACAGTTCTTGACAGTCACCTGATTCAGTCTCTGGTAGTCTATGAACAGCTTGAGACCACCATCTTCCTTCTTTATGAACAAGACTGGAGCACCCCCTGGTGAAACACATGGTCAGATAAAACCCTTCTTCATCAGACCATCAACCTGAATTCGCAACTCTCACAACTCGGAAGTCACAATTTTGTAGGGATCCATCGGTATTAGATGGGTACCGGGTTGTGTGTCTATCCCGAAGTCAACATCAGATCGAGGGGGTATAGTCATAACCTCTTCGAGGAAGGTTTACCGAAACTCTCTGAAAATCACCAGATCTTCCACCATCTCTATGTCTACTAATTCCACTAAAAGCATGGATAACAAAGAAAGAAGGGTCTCTACACGCCAGATACCCTCCTAGTAACTCTTCTCACTAATGAAATCTCCACACTAGGTGCCCACATCTGAGAACATGAACCTTATATGGAAGTATTCGATAAAAATGTGCCTGGAAAAAACCACTAGATTCTTAGGATGACATCTTATGCATTCATTTTTAGTAGAAGAAGATCCCCACTGGACTGATGCGGCCCCAACATTAATCTACATTCTCGACAAACATCCAACAGGCTGGCCTGACCTCCAAATGGTGTACTAAACACCAGGGGCATGGAAGGTCTCTTTATTTTTAGACCCAAGGCATGGGCTAGACTGGGTACAATAAAGGAGTGTGAAGCTCATAAATCAAACAAGAAACAAGTAAGTGTACTAAATAGGCTGATCGTACATCGAACAACCTTTGGCCATGCAAGAATTGTTGCCTCTATGGTGTGAAACTTCACATACCCAACCCCTATTCCACTTGGTTATCGACCACATCCCTTTCCATGCCCTGGTCAAGGTCCTTGAGGAGTGCTGTGAGGATAGCCTCCTTCAACACAGTCCACCCACGATGGAGCGAAAGCTTTCTTCCCCTACTGCTGGAAAGGACTAGCTGGGAACCTATGCTTCTGAGGTGGCCACTGAACCTACCCACCCCCACTATACTGCACTCAGAAAAGGCACAAATTCTAATGATACCCATGGCTACCATAGACAAAGAACCTCGTTCCTAGGCCCATGGGTAAAGGGCTATGTATGTGAGAATGGAACTGGACCTCCTGATGCATAATCTCCACTAGCTGAAACCTAGAATTCCCTTATGCCGATGGCCTTCTTCTAACTGCCTTCCCCTTCGATTAACTCGTTTGGATCCCTTATCATAGAATACCTACTTACGAGTGAATTCTTTCCACTACCTCATCCTTATCTTGAACATCTAGGTAAGTTTTCATAGTAAAGGGAGAGGCGACATACTGAACAAAAGGTCGGAGTGCCTCTTCCAATCATTTTTCCCATGACTCCTCATCTGGATAGAGATCCAGAGAAAAAAAATGGATATCCTTGAACATGATCCCCATTTCCATCACTGACATACTCCCTTGCTTGAGGCAGAGTAATACCTGCCTCTTCTCAGCCTTCATCATGGAATAATGGAATACTACCTGGAACTCCTTCTCAAAGTTAGCTCATGAGACATCAGACTCCTTCCTCTCCCCGATGTAAAGAGTCCACCAATGACACACCTCTCCTCTCATATGGATCACTTCCAGAGAATCGCAGTACTCTATTAGAGCCCAGATCAAGATGAAAGCGATCACCAACTCATTGAGTCATCTATTCATATCCATGTTTGAGACGCTTCCCTCATAATTTCCCAGAGTCTGCCGCTGGAAGGGATGAAGAATCATCTGCCACTGGTCATCATTTCCCTCTCGATTGGCCCTTCTCTAATCAACCATATCAACCTGTCGGGCCTCTATTTCTCATACCACTCATGGACGGCATCCGGGTTCCATAGCTGAAAAAGAAAACAAGAAGCTCCTAAGCATGGGTAGTGTAGAAATTTCCTTTGTAACTCTCGATTTAATGTTAAATTTCCCAGAAGCCCAAAATACACTAGAACACAATTAATTATGATGAATGTACATTTCCTGGGGTCTATACCCTGCAATCAGTGTAGCCTCCCCTAGTCATTTAGTAGGTCCAAAGTCTTTGCGTCGAATCATGGGGGGCCCCAAAATCCCATGTCCTAGATAGTCTTCCTTGGCATATTTTATGCACCAAGATTTCCTAACACTATTTACTTACCATCCCTTGTAATCCTCACTGTGGCTTACCCCGAACTCAATCCTATCGCTCAACCATCACCTCTGATACCATTCCGTCACAACCCACCTTCTTCAAGATGAGGGAAGGGAAGACAAAGTGCTCAACCCGTCCTTCCTCAAGATGTTGGAGAGATAATAACCCCCTGATTCCCTCCTCCAGTAGGCCCTGGAGTGGAGAATAGCTCTAAGGGTATAGAATCTCACATAATTTGGAGGGCATTACAATTTTAAAAGAACAATATCAGGTGATAAGATGGTAAATCACAGCAACACAAAAGACTAAAGGTAAAATTAAAGACCAAAATATATTCCCACATGCATATTCAAAAGTAAAGCTGATACAAAGTATGAAAATACTCCCAAATAATATACCAAAAGAAATGAAACTAAGCATCAACAACAACTATCCCAGTTCCCAAGCTATTAATGTCTAGGAATGTCCTCAAAGTCCTCCTGGAAACCTGAAAATAGTTTTATATATATTGGGTGAGAATAAAAGTATACTCAGTAGGGAAACTAAAGCAACTCGTGCCCAAGTGAGGGAACATACTAATTCCCCTGTGATAAAACAGTATAACTTCAAGCACCTATCAAGGAATACTAACCATCCCAACCTCACCAAGGAACACCCACAAAAGTAACACAAGTAAAGTTAAGTAATAATATAAGCACATACACATTTGGTTACCCCACACCACATTCCCACTTGTTAACTTCTCATTCCTAATGATCTAATGTTTGGATGCTGCCACTTTTCCCACATGCAGTCCCACTGCCGAAACCTTCCCAGACACACGTGGGCCTCAAACAACACAAAACCACACCCACAGACACCAAGTCCAAAACAAACACACACCATTCCCAAAGACACATGAGCCTCGAAAACCACACACCTTGCCCTAAGACACATTAGCCTCCTCCTGAAGATACTTGTGAAAACATACCTGGCCCGAAAACACTTGAGTCCCTCATCAAAAACAAACCTTTTCCCAAAGAATCAGGGAATATGGTAAGCCTAAATCCATTACATCCTACCCAAGTGTTCCAAAGTTGAATGATCCTAGAAGTGGTTGTGAGGAAGAAAGTTAGTAAACATCCATCCATCCTCCCATCAGGATGTTGGGAAGACACCCTCCCCAATGATATGGGGATGTTCGACACATGGTTCTCAACAAAGGTAGGGTTCATAAAGAAATCACAAGGAACTACAATCTATATATATATAGGTAATCAAAAACTCATAACCAACCTATGTGTTTCACACGAACAAATAACAAATCCACACCAGCACCGCTTTTGCTGCTACCCCTATATGTACAACCATATAAAAACCACTTCAAAGAATAAACCCAACCCACTTTTTATTAAATTTTCATTTATTTATTTATGGGGATACACTTTAAATTATTACAACACTACTAGGAAGCTAAAATCTGTAACCATACCAAGAAACGAATAAAACCAAACTACAGTCCCACTACACAATTGCAAAAAACTAGACTTGCAGTGCCACTACACAATAACACAAAACTAGACTTGTTGTCCCATTGCACATCCTCATTAACCTAATTCAAACTATCATTTTTCAATGTGATACTACTCATTAATTCTCTCAAAACCCATCCCTACAACCCTTCTTACCAAAAAAATCCTAGATTCAGTCTCACTGTATAATATGTTCACAATAATCCCACAGTCCCACTTCCCAACATCGCCCCACGGTCACAACACAACAGCAAAGCTAGTTCTACTTCCTAAAAGTACATCCATTCCAAAATCAATCATTCTCTCAAAATGAGGCACCAACACAACATAGTAATGTCCCACCACCTACATTATTATCCATTTCAAAATCAATCAGTCTCTCGGACTGAGACACCAACACACACCCCTGTACCACCCCACATACCATGCCCATGAAACCCTAACTAGAACACCCAACACATAACCTCAACCATGAAACCCAGTGTATTAAAATTTAACCAACATTGGTTCATTAATTTCCACATTAATATTACTGTGGTGATCATATAATGGTTTTGATCCCAGGGAATCCATTTATTTAATTGAGTGTACCTGATTATTCAGATTTCATGTTACATGTTTACATCAAAACATAAAAACGAAATAGAACACCACCAGTGCACAAGCATAGATCACCAACGACCATGATTTTCATAAGTAATAAATCCCCAATAGCCATAAAATAATCAAAGATAAAAAAATCAAATAGAAAACCACATCAAACAACACCCTACCAATTTTTTTATTTACGCATTTTATCTTTGGATCATATTAATTTCTTGTTTAATTCCCATTTACAGAAGAGTATACAACCATTCCTTAAAAGTAACCATTAATATAATAACTCCATAATGCACAATTAAATAAAATCAAAATAAAAAACCTTATTTTAGATCAAGGGATCGAGGTGCCTTCTTCTGCAAAGAATAGGGGATGACGATACTTGTAGGAAGAACTCCACGAAGGATGAGCGGGAAGGGATCCAGCACAGGCACATGACTCCTCTCTGGAGGAAGTATCTAGGAACACTAAGAGAAACGAAAAATAAGAAGGAATAGACTATATTAGCTTAAAATAGGCTATATCCTAAAATCAGGGATACTGTTTCGATGTAATTGAAAGATAGAGCATTGTTTGACTATGCGGCTTGGCGGCTTCACACATTGGAATTATTTTGAGATTTAATAATTTCCCTTGGAAACAATGGAGAGAGACTAGCATAAGACTATGAGTCGATATATTAACTTTAAATATAGATAAAAACATGTAACAAGGGAACAACTGGGAAAACTCAAAAAACTAGTCAAGTGTTGTGACACAGTTTGGTGAGACACCATGATGGTGCCACAATAAATGGTGTGACTGTGATGGTGTGACTGTGATAGTGTTATCGTAATTGATTCCACCGTAAACAGTGCGAACGTGACGGTGCCACCATAACTGGTTCCACTTTAATGGTGCCACTGTAACCAGTGCCACCGTTTTAGTTGAACCGTTTGGTGGAATTGAATTTTTGGAAAACTCGCAAAGCAAGCCATTGTGACTCCCACAAACACAACGACCACTAGATTTTCACAGTGGAATGTCCTTGTAATGTCCAGGTGATTATAGAAATTTCAATATGTAATATTAAAAATCATAGAAAATCAATCTTTATGGAAATGATTCCCACCAAGACCGCCATCACATAGTGAACAGAGTCCCATTGTGAATTAAATTTTCTCCACAATCACTATGATATCATCTATTGAGATATAAGTCTCTACCTAATGAATTGAGGTGATGTATACTTATATTCACACCCATAACATAATGTAAATAGTCTCTTAGGTGTATGGTTCCAATCCCTATTCCATATAATCTCATGAGATAATTCATTACTCAACGAATTATAGAAATATATCCCTTTTGGCCTCATTTTGAAATATTGAAAAATAATACGTATGAGTTCCACATGAACATGATAACATTAATATTCCATGATATATTATTTAACCCATTAGAAAAAATGGGTTTCATGAAAAATTCCACAAACCATTATCATAGTCCTTCATGAGAAATAAGAATGATATTAACATTAATTAACATCCCAAATGTAGTATAAGAATCAATATAAGATATTGAAATTGAAGAAAAAACTTTTTATGATCATTAATAATTAACTTGAGAAATAATAAGAAATACACATTATGTTTTAAATATTATTTTCTAAAATTAAAAAAAATTATAAAACAATTTAAAAAATAAAATTTATTTGAAATAAATGAAAAAATGGAGATAATTTTTCTTAGTGAAAACTAAAAAAATTGTAGGAAAATAAATTGGTATTTAAAATTTTTATTAATGAAATTCCATTCACACATTGTAAAAAACTCAATTTTTGTGGAAATGACCATACCAAAAATGTTAAAATATGTTTATATATATTAATATGGTCATTTACATTTATAAATAAAATAACCGTACCAAGATTTATGTATAGGGACATATATAAAATAATATATTTTACATGTTCATATAGGAGAATGTTTCTCGGTTAAAAATAAATGATATTTTCAATTTAAATTCGAAGTATCACTTTAGTAAAAATATATTCAATGAAAAGTGAAATTTTTTGAAGAAATGAAAAAAATGAACATGGTAGATAAAAATATCTATGGAATAATTGAAAAATATTATATTATTTTCCAAATGAAAATTTAGTCATATGAAATTTTTAATTCAATGTGAGATTAGAAATAAAACACATACATTTACTCCCAACTTCCCCGATATTCCATTAAAACCCATTATAAAAAAATAAATAGTAAAAAAGGAAGACGAATGTTAAGGAGGCAGGATGTAAAAATGCAGTTGGAAAGACATGGGCTGAGATGGTGGAGGAAGAGCAAAGGTTTTAAGCCAACATTGAACTTACAACTATTATAAGGGATAACAATGCCATTGAAAAGGAAATGCGGGACCTCACCTTTGAGGTTTGCAACATGGTTCAAGATATACAGTTGCAAGGATTCACTATTAATCTGATTGATGCTCAATTAAAAGATCAGTTGTCCTTGTATGAGCATTAACTAGGTGTAGAGATGGGAGATAATAGCAAGGGGGAAAGCTAGGCCAGAATCATGTTCACTTTAATGAATCAGGTGAAGGAGAGGAGAAAAAGGATAGAGAATTTAAATATGCCAAAGAAAATTCTCTGTCCAAATATGGTATGGACAACATAATTCAATGTTTGGATAATAATGCATCACAAGCTGAATAAAGAAGGAAATCGCTGATAATTATTGAGAAAAAAGGAGGTGTGGCCTCCAAATCAGTTTCAAAATGAGAATCTTCTTCTGGAACCGTTAGGGACTATCCAACCCTACCACTAAAGGTTCCCTCAGGCTCCTTGATGGAAGGTACAAACCAGAGATTATTGGAATTGTGGAGCCCAAAATGAGCTCCAAAAATCGGGGAAAGATGATCTGTGGTATGGAAAATAACATTCCTGGTTCTAATGGGGAAGATAAAAGTCATGACAGGATTTGGATTCCTCTCATCATGATGTTGATTCTGCAAGGATTTTTGATGTGGACAACCAGATCATCACCTGCAGTTTTTTGGAGGGTGGCAGGTGGTTTTTTTGCTCATTTGTGTATTCTCACAAAAATTATGTTGACAGGAGGTTTCTGTGGGGGAAAATTCAGTAGCTTGGGAACTATATCATGGATCCTTGGATTGTCACAGGTGACTTCAATTCCATTATTCATAAGGAAGAAAAAATGGGACCAATTACAAATGTCACCTCCACAAGAGACTTTAGAGAATGTATTGAGAAAGCTAGCATAGTGCAAGTGAACCTAGTTAGTGCTAAATACACATGGTATAGGAAGAATATCAATGGTATGAGAGCAAGTAGAATTGATCGATGCTTTGTCAATAAAAGAATGCTAGATTCATGGAATTCAATCACATGTGTCACGCTTTCTAAGATTAACTCCGACCACCACCCCATACTGATTAGCTTACTAGGAAAGGAGGGTGGGTTGCATCTTCCATTTAGATTTAATAATACATGGGTATCCCTTCCGGACTACGCAAGAGTTGTTCAAGAAAACTAGGGCTCATGTATATGTAATGACAAGCCTTTGATATGTATCTCCATGCTTCGAATGATCAAGGTAAAGCTTAGGGAATGGAGTAAAGAATGATTCAGATCGATGGACACAGAAATTGAAGGACTTGAAAGCTCCCTGCATTATATGAAAGTAGAGGCCACTCGAGCTAACTTCTCATAGGACATGCAGTAGGAGACTCAGCTCTCTCTCAAGCTGAATAATCTTATAAAGATCGGAGACAAAATTAAGAAGGAATCATTCAACATTAGGTGGCTTCAAAAAGGTGACTGCAATACAAAATTATTCAATGACCTTCAAAGATTGAGAATAGTGAATAGACCTCTTTATATGATAAAAGATTGCGATAGAATTATGGAGGGAATGTAGGAACTTGTTGAACATATTGTTTCTTTCTATAAGAATTTATTCAATGGGAGAGCCAAATCTAAGGCAGTTAAAGACAACATCATTCCTAATCTTATTACTGTAGAGGACAATCGTCTTCTCACATTAGCTCTGATGAACTTTCAAATCAAGAAGATAGGGTTTGAACTTAAAAAATATAGCTCTCCAGGATCTGATGGATTCAACAACCTTTTCTTTCAAATCTATTGGGTTGTTATTCGGAATGAGGTTTTCCTTCTTATCAAACACTTTTTCATAGGGGTGACATTCACTCCAGGTTTCAATGCCCAATTTATTTCCCCAATACCCAAGGTGGAGAATGCCTGTGAAATTGGCCAATTCAGGCTAGTTTCCCTTGTTAACACCATCCATAAAATAATTACTAACCTTTTGGCTATGAGGCTTGCCCAGGTGAATGGGAAAATTATTTCCAGGAACTAGTTTGGCTTTTTTAAGGGAATGAATTTTTAGGACTGCCTACTTACGACCTCAGAATGTTTCAATCTCTTGAGAAAGTCAACATGGGGAGGCAATTTGGCTTTGAATATTGACATTAAAAAGGCCTTTGAAATAATTTACTGGGGATTTATTAAGAGAATTCTGCTCAGATTTGGATTCTGTGAAATCTTTGTTCACTGGATTTCAAAATTGATGGAATCTGTCCACATTTTAGTTCAAATTAATGGGTCAATAGAGGGATATTTTACTTGCTCAAGGGGGTGGGAAAGGGAAACCCTCTATCTGCAATAATTTGTTCAATTGCTGAGGATTACCTGAGTAGGATGCTCACTATGATGGTGGATAATGGAGAGCTTGCAACCATCAAGGCGGATAGAGGTCTGAATTCCCCCTCTCATTTAGTTTTTGCTGATGATATTGTCATTTTTATGCAGGGGGATAGGAACAAATATCACCCGACTTAGGGAGGATCTCTTTCACTATGAGAATGTGTTAGGATATGAAATCAATTGGAGAAAATCCTTAATATATTTTGGAAAGAGCATGGCAACGGCAAGGAGGGATCAACTTATGAACTATCTTGGTCTTAGGGAGGGAGCCCTTCCTTTTATGTATCTTGGAATTCCCATATTCTGGGGAAAACCTCAGGCCTCACACTTTTACGAGGCAATATCCCAGATTAGAAAAACTCTTGCGTCTTGGAAGGGAAAGTGTCTCTCATTGGTAGGACGAATATGTCTTGTTAAACATGTGGTTATTTCAAATATTCTCTATTATTTCAAGGTCTACTTATGGCCTACCTCTGTGATGAAAAAATTAAATCCATGGTGAAAAACTATGTTTGCAGTAGAAAATTTATGGGAAGGAAGCTCATCACTACTAAATGGGACACATGATGCATGCCTACCAAACAAGGAGGCCTGGGAATTACAAATCTGAGCTGCTTTAATCAGGCCTTACTTGCCATGTTTATATGGAGTCTTGTTCATAGTAACTCAGTGTCTCTTAATTTTATGAGGAGATGAATTATTCCAAGACTAATTCATAGGAGGTATGGATACATGGATTCCTCAATCTGGACTGGTCTGCATTTAGTGTTCTGCAATATAATGAGACACTCACGTTGGGTGGTCAGTGTGGAATCAAATTTGAAATTCTAGTCCACCAACTGAATGGGCACACCTCTCATTGACATGATTAACCCTGATACATAGGCCATTGATAGCAGCTTATCCATCAATGATCAGCTGCAACACAAAGAGGATATTCCAGATGAAATCATCTTGATGATTGATAGCTATGACTTTATTCAGCAGGAAGATATACTGCTTTGGGAAGGCTCCCAAGCTGGCCTGCTCAACCCCAAAATCTTCTACAATTACATGTTGAAGGGAGAGGTTAGTTGGATTGGTTCAGTCAATGGAAACTAGATGCTTCCTTCCAGATTTTCTCTCATTTGGAGGCATTATCATAACAAAATTCCAGTGGATGTGAACATACAAAGTGTAGGGATTTCTTTATGCTCGAGGTGTTTGTTTTTTCGTCAGCATATGGAGGACATCGACACTTGTTCTTATCCAGAAATACAACTTCTTCTCTATGGCTGTCATTTCTTAGTATTTTTGAGATGGATACCCCCAATAAATCTTCGGCTATATAGCATATCCAGAGCCTTCTTAATGTGCAGCAATCCAAACATCTTCATGCGCCACTGCAGGTGGCTTGTTCTTAACTGGTTTATGCTATATGGAAGGCCCGCAATAATGCCACTCATCACCAAGAAGGGTTTAATGATGCCCAGGCCTTCAATACTATCCTGGTGGCCACTTAAAATTCCCGCTCACGGATCAAGAAGTATTGTAATAGTTCGGTCAAGGAATTCATGAATCTCAGAAGATTAAGGGTCGTGGGTTGCTACCCCAAACCAAGGGTCATGATGGAGGTGATTTGGACTTCCCCCTTCAATGGTTGGTTGAAATGTAACAGGTATAGAGCCTCCAAGGGTTACCCTGGGCCATCCAGATATGGGGTTACCTTTCGGAATAAGCATGGGGAGGTTGTGGAATGTAATTATGGACCTTGTGGGAAAACCACTACTCTTTAAGATGAAATTATGGAACTCATTAAAGTAGTGGATATCGCTTTCCAACGACATTGGAACAACATTTGGTTCGAAGGTGACTCGGTCCCTCTTGTTTATGCCATTAAAACCGGACAAACCAGATTGGCATCGAAGCTGAAAGGTAAATAGATTAATTGTATTGAAAAAATCTCCTCCATTAACAACTTCATCACGCATACCATTCGGGAGGTGAACTACATTGCGGATGGCCTTAGAAACAAATGGGTTTTAGAAGAGAAGGACATACATATCAACACCTTTTCTAGTGACATGGACCCGCTTCTTACAATGGAAGAATGTAAAATGCCTATTTTTCCTCTTGTGTAATGTTTTTTTATCAATTTTAGAGCTTCGCACTCATCTTTCAAAAAAAATAACATATATTACCATTTTTTATGTCATAATATTAATTCATGAATAATTTTATGATTTTTTATATCAATGTTCATAAGGGTGGTTTAACAAACCCAAATGAGAACATTCATTACTTGTGAATGAGTATGAATTTAGTGTTTTGTACAATTTTTTCATTGTTATATAATAATAATGATGTTAATATAAAATAATTATAGTAAATTATGAGATTTATAAATATTTTAGATGTTATTTTAATTGGAAAATGATGAGAATAATTTTTATTCTTGATGAATTCACTCTTTATCGACATTGGTTCCATCAAGATGAAGGATTTAGGCCTCCTCTATGCATGTAGAATTTATAAAAATTATAATAAGATAGGAGATATTGAAAATTTTAATTTATTCTATAGTTTTATAATAAAAATTGTGGTTTGAATGGTTATATAAGAGCTACTTTTGTAGTATAAAATGATGGGCATTTCCACGGAAACATAAATTATGTGTGTAACACCCCAGGTAAATAAAGAATACGACATTTTCATATTTATCAATATTTGTGAATAAAATATTAATATGACTTTAAATGGGACGCTATGCTCAATGGCGTACCCAACACGCAACAACGAGTTTCTTGGGAATCTTACGTTGCACTCTAATAATAAAATAATATTATTTTAAATGGTAGTTAACATGTAGTCGTTGTATTGGCAGGAATGGACATAAATAACTAAAATATGATTATCTAAGTTTTTAAATGTTTTTACATTTATCCAATAAAAGATAAAGGCTTAAAATACGAAAAGAATTCAATATTAGGCGTATATGCCCTAGTTTTCACCAAAGGTTCACTTATCGCCTTTTGATGGAAAAATGTCATTAAATATAGTTTTTTTCACTCTTATACATTCTATTGGACCAAATAAAACTCTTCTTTAGAATCGGTACATAAAAATTTACTTTGTGTAAATTTTTGGCATCTTTCTGATAAAGTTCATTTTTTTAATGAATAGTGTAAAATATTGTATTTTAATTCAAAACCTCTTTTTAATATAATTTATTTATATGATTATATTATCTTTTGAATTGGTTTTAAAGTTAAATTATAATAAATTTTTAACATTAAATCCAATAGTGTTCATTGGAATTAATTTCACTTTGAAATCATACTTAAACTAGTGTCAATCTTTTGGTACTTATTGTTTCATAAAAACACGCTATTTGCTCTGACAGCAGGAATTAATTATTAAATTAAATAATGTGACTTATATGTTTTAAATTTTTTAAAATAGACTTCATTTTTGAATTTGGAATATCAAATATAGCTTAGGGTGAATTTTTGTGATTTTTCTGAAATACTTCAATTTTTGATGAATAGTGAATCCACTAAGTGGTACTTATAAAAACTGATTTTTTGTTTAAATGAAATTTTACCAATTCTGTGTTTTGAATTTCAAAAATCCTACATAAATGGTTGTCATGAAGAAGTAAAATGTGGTTCAATGAGATTAAAATAATTTTTTGGGGAATAGTAACTTTTAAGTTCTTAATAGCGATTAGAGGTAATTAGTGTAGTTTAAGGTAAAAATAATGTTTTAATAATATGAAATGAACTTGACACATGTCCTAACCTCATTGGATGTGTCATGGCCGACCGAGAAAACCCATGGGTCATCTTGGGGACCCCATTAAGCCACTTTGTTTGGAAAATGACATTATTATCTTTTTATTTAAAGTTAAAGTAAAAATGAGACAAACATGAAATGTTTTACTAAAACAATTTTTACATGGGGCTATAAAAATAATATTTTTGACTATAAATATTCATTGTAAAGAAAAAAATATTTCCTACATCATATTAGTTTTTTTATAATTTTTAGACATTAAATAAATTAAATTATTTATGACATCATGATGTTGCAGCGATGACCTCATTATTTAACGATTTAAATAAAATGGAAAGATAATTTAATATCTAAGACCTAAACATGTCAAAAACCTATTGGATGAGTGGATTTTGAACCCTTATCACCTTATCCTCGAATTATATCAATGTGGGACCTCTTAAATCCGAATATAATTTTAAAATAAAGTGACTTTTCTTTACTTTCCAAGAGTGCCCCTCCTCTCCTCTTATAAAAGGCCCCCACCTCTACCTCTTTACCCACACTTCCAAAGCCATTGGCTCGGCCAAACCCTGACCATTTTTTCACTCCACTTCCCTCTCTTAATCCTTGAAACCTCACATTGGGCAGAAGTCTTCCCAAGGAAGCCTTTGAGCTCAAACCAAAGGGAGTTACTCGATTTTAAGGTTATGTCTTCACTTGAGTCCTTTTGTTTTATTTTGCCTCTACAACCCACTAAAATCTTTTTATTCATTTATTTTGTAACAAACCAGTATATTAAATATACTAAGATGTTGTTATAAGAAGGATTCGAGCTACACTTTCATACACCTACATCTAATGGTTAAAGAACATACTGTTTCCGTGGATGGCGAATTTCCTTCTCACGAAATGATGATTGTTCAACACTCATATAACACCTTCAAAGGTGGCCATTAAGATGTCACTATATTTATATATGATATATGATATTTTTATGTTTTACTTAAGCTTCTGTATTTTTCATTTATGGCATACCTTTATGGTTTCCATTATGGGTAAACGCGATATCTTCATTTAAGGAAGTGCTGACTACCGCCCCCTCAAAGTGATGTGATTCGTTAATGCCATATGTGGGACGTATAAAGGATGGATTTAAAGTTATTATATATGATTTTATACTGTAATTATAATATAAATCTATATCATTATTATTTCTTTCCATTAATGTATGAGATAGAAATGAAAGTAGCGTTCATGCGTACGTACGGCTTACCGTCTCCATGAACGGTGCATTTCATTTCTTATCCCCAAATGTAATGTACTATAATAAGTACATATTTATAATGTATATATATAATTTATGTTACATATAAATGATGAATATAATTCTGGAATTAAAATATACATACCTCTCATTTAGTTTTAATTCCATTAATATGACAAAGAAATGAAAGTAGCGTTCATGCGTACGTACGGCTTACCGTCTCCATGAACGGTGCATTTCATTTATTATCTCTAAATGATTATGTAATATTATAAATACATGTATATTCTGGATATATATGATATATATGATATCCAAATCATGAATATCGTTCTGGATATAATGAACCATTGACCACACGAACAACATGTAATTGTAAGAAGTCCACTTTTGACTTAAGAACCAAATATTGACAAAACAAACATTATTAACTTAAATGACTACATAATGTTTATAACATGTCAATAATTGATATAAAAGGAATAATGAACTTGAAAAAGGTTCTTAAGAAAGTAGAAATTAACTCAAGTTTATTATTCAGGACGTTAAAGAACGATCGAGTCAAGTCGGACCTGAGGTAAGGGATCCTACTCCACTCTTTCTTTTTAAGTACGCTCTTTTATGTCATTCCTTTTAAAGATCATATTTCTTTTTATTGGGATGTTATTTTATATTACTCTTACTGTAATATTTATTTTTCAAATGATTAGAGACCCTATTCTCTCTCATCAATCCATTTTGGGAGTTTTGGGTGGCGCCGTTAGGCTGCCGAATTGTCGTAAGAGATCTAACCCCTCTCTTTCTTTTTAAGTACTCTCCGTTTTGTCACTTCTTTTAAGATCCTCTTTTTATGTTGGGGGATGATATTTTATATTAATATTTCTGTAATCTTTATGTTAATATTATGAGAGACCCTACTTTCTCTCATCAATCCATTTTGGACGTTTTAAGTGGCGCTGTTAGGCTGTCGAGTTTTCATAAGGGATTTTTCATCTCACTTGTATTCCCGTGAGATTTATGCTACATTTTCCACAATTTACTTTGAGTGGTGTATGTACTTCCCATGATTCTACTCTTTGTGTAATATAATTTAGTTTATGAGTATTTACATCAATGGTGTATTGTCCTTCTTTCATGGGGTGTATGTTTCGAAAGATACCCAAGTCGGTAAGGGAACCTTTCACCCTCCTCTTTTTAAAAGACTTCTTTTGTTGGGTCTTTTAATTCACATATTGTTATGTGTGGATATGTTCTCATATATCTTTATTGATGTAAATTTTATGTCCAAGTGATTAGATACCCTTTTTTATATCTCATCAACTCGTTTTCTGAATTTTGAAGTGACGCCGTTAGGCTGTCAAATTTTTGCAAGGGAACTTCTTAACCCAAATTTGATTCTTTGGGATAAACTTGTACTCCTTGAATATGTTTTTCTATGAATATGTGTGAATTACCTATGATTGTTTTACACTTAATATCCACTTATATAGGGTGTATTTATATTTTTCACACATAATTATGAGATTGATTTATCCTTAATTTAAGGATACCTTCTTTATAATGAATTTCATCTCATTTTACATTTCTTTTGAGACTTCATTGTTGTTATGAACCAATTCACTATTATATGGTGTGTATACTGTCCTTTGACATATTTTATCATGAATCCCTTTATTCTCATGATATTATAAAGTTTGTATTAAATTTTATTCCGCTATTATTTGTATTCAAGAGTCTCTCATTTTGTTAAAAACTATTTAACAAAAATATCGTTTTAAATGTTTTAAAGATTTATTATTCTAAATCTTTATCTTTAATGTCCATGTTTTCGAAATGGTTTTCAGTATTTATTTATATGGACATTAATGTTTTAAAATTATAATTCCATTAAAATCTTCAAAGTGGTATGGGTCACTTTGATTCAAAAATATCTTTTAAATGGTTTTTGAAAATGGATTGATTAATTCAATATCTGGGAATTACTTATTGTGATTGCAAATGAAATGTTGTCATTGAAATGTTTATATTTTCAATATTTTATGTGTAATGATGATACTTGGACATTTTACGGGTGGTTATGTGATAAACCATATGATGGGTGGTGCCGTGAATACCAGGACGGGTGGTTACGTTATAACCTCCAATGCATTGGGTATGGAAGTCGGCCGTATGGCTATTCCATTAAGTATGTATGGAAGTCGGCCGAATGGCTATTCCATTAAGTGATATGTGTGTAAGTCGACCTTATGGTTATTCCACTTAAGTATGTTTATGTCCCAAGGTACCTTTATATGTTATGTGATCTTTACATGGGTTTATGGTAATCTTTGGGTTACAGAATGGTAAGTATTGAACTTTTATTCAGTGAATATTTTTTACTACTTCGAAAAGGTGAAAAGTATTACTTTGTTAAGGTATACATGGTTTACTTGTTGTTTTGAAAAACTAACAGTTTTCATTCTTTGTGTATCCCTTACTGAGCCTTTTATGCTTATCCCATGTTTTTGAAATGTTTTTCACAGGACTTAATGTGGAATAGGTTCAAGGATGGGATCAAGGGAAAGTCAAGCTACCTAAAACATGGAACTAGACATGTTTCTTATTAAGAGTTTTTATTCTATGGAAACTTAGTAGAAGTTTCTACTTTGTAATCTTTTGAGATGTAATAGTTATTTCCTAATTCTCTAAAACTCTAAACCTGAAAAGATCCTCAATGTGAATTATTCATTTAATTCAAGATTAAGTAAGGTTTAAGGCTGGGGCCTCATAATGTGAATGGTAAAGATGGAATCACATGATTGTTAGTAAGGTTAGGTCATGAAATGTAATAAAAAATTTGATATTATCCCACAAATTTTATTGATCTTTGAGAATGAATTAATATAATATTAATTATAAAAAGTCAATTCATGATAATTTATCTCTTTTTACCCCAATCTACATTTTTTTTACGATTTTAATTATTATGTTTTATGTATAAGATTAACCTAGTTACCCAATTTATATGTGGTGAATCAAAATTGTGACTCTATTTTATCAAATCCATTTGATAAATATCTGAACTTTTTCTTTTAAATGAGAAATCAATATATATAAAAAATGTTTTTTTGTAGAAAATTACTTTTTAAACCCCTATGGTTCTCTATATTTTCTCTTATCTATTATTAAATTAAATAGGCGTTAGTATATTTATTATACATTAAATAATTATATTATTTTCATCCCTTAAATGTGTTAAATTAATTTTATTAAGATCAAATTACGTAATATATTACAATATATTTCTCTAAAAATATCATTTCAAACATTAGACAATTTTAACAACATGTAATTAAAATTATTAATTCTCTTTTAGACATTGAGTTTTCTCATTAAATTAGAATGAAAACATTTAAGCGGATTTATATATTCATAAAAGAAATCATTAGTGGATAAAATAATAATTATTATTAATATATGTACCAACATTTTTTTTATTTCATATTTTAATTACATATTACCATTTTATTTTAATCCTGAATTATACATTACTACCGAATTATTTTATTTATATTTTCACAACATACCCATTGGATATACCCATTTGATATACCCATTGACATATATTTAATGATCATATCTCCAATAATTAAATATCAAATGTCGATATTTCATATGACTATATATATAACAATAATTTTTCAGTTTTATATCTATCCTTGAATACATAAATATAGTAATATTTTGTATTTATTTACTTCTCTCTCCGCAAGTCTATTATATTTTAAATTCTCTATCTTGTTTATATAGTTTCATATGGGGAGATTATATTTATTGAATACGATGACATGTTTTTTTATTTTTAAGGGGTTTTTATTTTCATGTGGAGTTATTCAACATATTTTTTACGCTTTATATAATATTTACATAATTTATTATTGTTTATATTGTGTTTAAATATAAATTTAAATGAAATTTATTGCAATTCCATTCATTTTCATGTTTCATGTGAAATAAATTATCAAACATAGTATTTATTTTTTTGAAAAATAGAAATTAAAATAATAGGGTGTTACAGTGACCATAATGAACCACTATATTGGGTGAAATAATAAAAAAACACAAAAAATTTCATCCTCAAAATATATATATGACATGTAAACATTAACCGCCTTAAGATAAGAACTGATCCATATGTTATTTTAACAAATATACCCCAACCACAACAATTTGAATTGAATTTACCACCCTAAACGGAATTAATCATCATGATTTAACTCAAAATCATGACACTTAAATATAAAATTAAATTTTATTATTATTAATAAATTCAAAGGAATGTGAATATCTCAAAGTAAATATTTCATGATGACGAAGGTGAACAAATAAAAATGATTTTTTTGAATACATGCATAAGTATACCAACATCAAATTGAAAACTGAAATTTTAAATTTATATTATATATATATGTGTGTGGTTAACACGGAACAAGTCTATAAAACATGTCATGGAATCAACACATTAATAAATTATATATGAAATTAAAAATATATTTAATAATTTATTCCTATAAAATAATTCTATATAGTTATTAATTAATTAGTATAAATGGGTTATAAATTTAATAATATAGTCAATATTGATTAAATATTTCATCTAAATATAAAGTCCTTGGAAAAAATAATATTAGTATTATATATTACAATAAAATAATACAAACAATCCAGCTTTGTTTTTGTGCTAAATATTCCTTTTAATGACCTACAATAGACAATCCTTCAAACAGAATAATATTCCCCAATGAATAATATTTCATTACTCTTATCCTTATGGACATTCAACAAAAAGTTAATATAAACATTGAATGATCCTACACTTTACATATAAATAATTAATTTTAAAATATGAATATTCCTATTATTAATCTAATTTAGTGAAAAAATTCCAGTAATGTGTATATTTAAAGAATTGTGATGAACATTGAATAAAATATACAAGTGGGAAAATGATATCTGATTTATTATTTTCCAGGGAACATTGAAACTCTAATGTTTAAAATATTATCATTACCCATATTTCATAGAATATAGTATCAGTGGAATTTCTACAATATTTATTGTGATTTAACCATATTTTCAATGGGTGTCACTAGAAATCGTGTGGAGCTCCAGGATTATTATATAAAAGGTGTATTTTAGTAATTTTATGAGGAAATTATTTTACATTATACCCATGTTTCTTAGATCTCACCTACATGGAAAAAATAACTCTATCACTCTCCATCTCTTAATCAATGTTATTCACCACTATTTTAACAATATCAGTCAATTGTTTTTCAATCAAAATTTCATTTATGGTTTCGTGGGTCATGGTTGAAGGATAATATTATTCTAATAATCAATCTTTATTTCATGATCTATAAATTGGTGAAATAAAAATAATGATATTACTTAAGTAATTTTTTGTTATTGTTAAAATGGAGTAATTGTTTCATTTTACCACATGATATTTTATATGTAGATGTATATGAATATTATACATAGGTTATTTGGATGACTTGGTAATTTTTTATTTGGTTGTGTGTATTTCAAAACTAAATGGTCTTTTTTTGGGAATATATATTTATATATCCACCATATATAAGCATGATTTCCAATATATTATGAAACATATAGGTATATTTTATATGATATTGTGTTCTAATTCCCCAATGGTGTAATATTTTTATATAAATGGACCATTTAGATTTTGAAAAAATATATCAATTAATAATTTAAATATAAATGATATAATAAAATAATTTTTTTGATAAAAAATAAACTCAAAATGTAATGTGATGAAATATATTACTAAATATCCACATTTTCAAAGGTTTTATGAAATTTAGTTAAACCATTATTAAGGAAAATATAACTAGGAAAATGGATAATTATGTGTTATAGATGAAATTAAATGATATAACACCAAAGATTATTATTTTTATTACATTACATTATATTGGTTTAATATGATTCAATATTTATTGTTATTGTTTATTTATATTACTGAATCATGATTTTCTCAATTATTTATTTCTTATTTTAAAAAATCAACTTATAAGGGTGAGTAGGAATTTATTACCATAAAAACTAAAACCATCAATAAAATAACACCCATAAATAGAGGGAAAATATAAATTTCATAAAACTAAATTGGGACACACAATCATCAGTACACTGAATGGGCCCTCAAAAGATGGGGACTCATATACCGTGGATATTACAATCAAAATACACCCAATAATATTTGTCAATATGATTCAAATTATTGGGAAATCAACATATTTGATATTTCACCCTCAAAGAGAGAGTCATGGAACATATGGGACTGTGAAACCCTTAACCATCAATTGAGGCCACATTCCACTTTACTACAAAACTCCTTTATTATAATATATCAAACAAGCCCTCACAACAAACATATCTAAAATACAATAAAATCCTTTATCATAAATTGAACCAAGAACTATCACAATAAAAAACAGCCAATGAAAATATAAACTAGGGTTTATTGAAGAAAGAAATTATCCATTGGAAAGAAAATAGAAATATACTACAAAATTGTACCCCACAAACCAAATAAAAAATATAAATCCATATACACATAAATTCAAATGTAGATCAAAATAATAAAAAGCAATGACACACTAAACTAGTAACACCATCAAGTAGTGTAATCCATAAGATTAACAATATAACTTATTTTAGATGTATGAGATATATAAGGATTATAAAATTATTAATTCCTTTTGTTTTAATCATTATTATGGGTTTTATAGAGGTTTCTCTTTAAAAATCAAGGTATCTCTATTTATGATTTTAACATATGGATCACAAGGGCTATGATTTGGATAATATAAAGACATTATCTAGCTGGTGGGGATCTATTGGATAGTAGTTGGTGCTAAAAGTTTATTTGATGTAATAAAATACTCTACGGCTAGCAATTGGAAAAATTGAGTTAATTATTGTAGGATCAAAGCCAAGATGGTGATCCCTTTTTGAGAGAGCATTAAATACACCCTAAAATATTTTTATCCCACTTGGTTTTGACCATCTCTAAATATAATTCTATTCCAAAAGGTCTTTTTTTATAACTTGTGACATGTTCTCTTGTTTGTAGGGATCTCTTATTCAACTCCACTTGATTATTTAAACATTGACTGAGCTTGTGATTCTATAATGGTGAGTTTTCTATAAATCTATATTATTTTTCACTTACTATATGAGATATGGGAATGAAAATGGGAGGTATCTATAATTTCCATGTTTATAAGATGATGAATTATTCCTCTCATCATTGAATGGTGGAAGATCATGTAATTTGACATCATTCCATTATCAAATTTTTATTTACCATTGGTTATGTGTGTTCTATGGGTATGTTTTTATGAATAATTATCCAAAACATATTCTTGATGGAGGATATTTTATAAAACTATAATCCATTTTTAAACCCATTGTATATTATTGGTGCATATATATGTTTATGAAATCTATTTTTTTCAAAGATTAATTCATCATGGATAGTGTCCATTTCTGGAAACATGTCAAGGATTGAACATCCTTAAATTGTCTTTTTCTTGAATCTAATATTTTCTCTATATTATACTGATGGATTCAAGATATATCATAAATTTTTTTCTAGACATGATGTTATCATCTGGAGTTGTTTGGAATTCATTATCTCTTCCAAAATCGACTATAGATCCAGATAATTGGAGACCTATAATTTGACATACCAAAAAACTGGTTCCATTGGAATAATTCTAGAACAATCCTTTTTAACATAGAATAATCGTGACTCGTTACTCTAAACTATTGTTTTGAAAAATTTGATCTCGATTTAGCCATCCATGACATGTGATCTCATTCTTCATTGGTCAAATATGTTATTTGGTCATGTATTATTTGTTAAAATGTAATGTAATTAGTCATCTACCAAGATGTAGGATGATTCCTACCATTTGGATATCTTTATACATGAGTAACCATTTAATAATTATTTAATTTTCATGAATTTTTAACATTATTGCATGTGGTTTCATGTCTATTAATTTGTATCCCACTAGACTAGTTTATGATGCTTGAATCCAAGAGTACACCAATGATCTGTTTGAACATGATTGATGTTAGTAAAATCTATTTTTTATTGATACTATATAAATATGAGGATGTGATATGTTCTACCTTGTATGGACTACCCTATTATATGTATTCACCATTTCATGGAGATATATCATTATTATTGAGATAGGTGTATCATCAAGATATGGTTATCCCTTAGAGGGGGACTTCTCACATTCTGTAATGATTATGTTGATGAACCTAGACATGGTATAGGGGAATGGAAGTGAATAATGAAATCCATGACACATATTCACTAATTTCTTAATATATTCCATGTCCCATGTTTTTATCAATACCAACTGGATACTATGTAGTGGGATCACTCATTTTTTTGTGGATGTCGAGTGGAATATTAGCATGATGTGTAGGGGTCATTTAGTTTCAATTTATAATGAATGACCTATTGATTCTTATTACCATGTACACATCACTTTTCATGCTATTTAATAAGTACACTAGACTTGTGGCTATGACTTGATATCTTCCAAAACATTTTTTACTCTTTTGGCATGGAGAAGAAGTGGTTACAACTGGGGATCATGGTGGAATCATTTGAACATCGACACTTCACACATGATTATTATTATTTGATACAACTTTTTCATTAACATGGGTACACATTTTATATATATGAAGAATTTTTAAGGATTTATTGGTGGTGTCTTAAATGGTTTTATTACTCAAACATTTTATTGGAACGTTTTTTCATTTGTAGATTTCATGATCAAGGGTATATGTAGGGTAATGTGGCCCAAAACAAACATCTATGATCTTTATCCCAGAGATAGAGGTGGAACCCAGTTAGTCTCATGAGTATTTACATAGAGTTTTATTTATTTGTCAATTTGATCATTTTTTGTACAAAATTTGACCCCAGTTTCTTTTTATATTTATGACTTATGTTATATCTACTATCCCTTTATTATTTGTTTTCTTACTTGTTGAAACTGTAGTCTACAATGTTATTTATTTTTAGAGTATTCCTATATTACATAATGGTATAGTCTCCCCACTAACGGTGTTCAATCCCTAACATATAGTAAGTACCTTTTTCATGCATGGAGGCATGCATGAGGTCATGTGGCTCTCTGGATCAAACACCGTGGTTCAGGTTATGGTATTAAAATATAGAATAAAAAAATATTTTTTAATCAACATTGGTAATAGTAGTAACAAGATAATCTAGATAAAAATTGAGTATGGTCGTTTCCATTTTCTAGGACAACTTATCCATAACATTTATCTAAGTTATTATTTATGGTATTTTTTCCCATTTTATGATATTTAATGGAGTTTATATATAATGAGTAGGAATGTAGGATCAAAATCCATATAAATAAATGTTGTGTTATATTTAATAGTTATTATTTAAATGCCTTGATTTTTGATATCTGTTTAGGATACAATTGATTTCTATGGGATAATTACATCTATTTTGTTTACTATTCCGATATACCTATACTAAAAATAGATAGTTAAACATGATTGTGTGGTTATATATCTATATATATATATATCTAACTATCACATGTGTACGGAGGACCGTGAATAATTGTAAGAGGGATATACCATGGGTTATGGGTAGACTCCTGGGAGAACCTTTTTTTTGTCCCATAGATAGATTAGGATTTATCCTTATGGATTTAGATATTCTAATCTTTCCTGCAGGTTTTAGAATATTCCACCTCAAGGAAGAATAATGGGACCACCTGGTGACATGGGATGGGATACCCCTACTTGAGAGGATACCCCAATTCCACCACCTAATTTAATGATGGGTTCTATAGAGAATTATCCCACAAATTATATGGAATAATAGGAATTATTATATATTACTCAGTACCTCTCCTTCTAGTTTATTATTTGGAAGGAGTGGAATTATGGTTCATAGTAAACTATAAAATAGACTTCCAACACCAAAATCCACAGTTGAATTTGGGAACTTTGGTAATAAAATATATTGAGGACTCATGTGATATCATTAATGGTATCTTTAACTATAACACTTTATGATTTTATGTTTTATTTTTTATTTCAAATAATTATATTCTCTTTGAAGGATTATGTTACATGTAACATAGAGTTATAGAGAACCATAAAATAATATATCACTATAATCTAGATATTGTATTAGAGGGTATTAATAGGAAAAACTAAATTATGAGAAACACATGGTTATACAAGTATAAAATGAATTAGTTGGTTATTAATTATTTGGAAGTATTAATTAAAGAACATTTAAAAATTGATGTTATCTAAAAAAGTTTTCTATATGTGAAGTATTTATTTTTAACATTTTAAATTAAACTAATCACTTTAGGTGAGTAATTTAATTATATATAAATATATTACATATTAAATAATATTTTTTATCATTAATTTAATATTTCTCTATGAGTGGGATTATGATAGACAAATTATTGTTCATTAAATGTGCATTCCTAAAATCCATTTTTAGCATGTTATACACAATTGTATTAAAATTCATTTTGTCTATTTATAATTATTTAATTTTATAAAATGAATCCCATATTTATAATTAGGGGGTTTTTAATTGGGTTAGTAGGCCAACTTATTTTTTGGTTAAATGAATAGTAATTGTGGTAAAATTAATCACCTCAAAAAATGATAAATTGGGTTAACCTAGGAAAAATTATAGTGATATTAATGTAATGGTTTCATATTAATTTTTATTATATAAGTTAAATTTTACCCTTACCACATTAATCTAGAAATACATTTGTTTAATGGACACATGTCCCTCAAAATGACCTCTATAATATTAAAAACAATGAAAACTACAAAATGTCACTCCAATAGTTTTTAAAATCTATTATGTATTAAAATAGTAAAAAAGTAAATATATGGGGAAATATAAATGATTATATTTAGAATAATTAAATTAATTTCAAAATGTAAATTCATTTAAAATTTTTAGTGATTATTTAATTACCATAAATTCGTATACAATGTCAGCGTATTATTTCTTCAATTAATATGAAAATAAAATAAATGATAATAAAAATATTAAATGTAATATTATTTGGTTGAGATATGGAATTTCAGGATATATTTGGATGTATATGATATATTATATTTTATTAAATGATTATATTCGAATTTGAATGCTATATTTATGTCTTTTAAGTCAAATTAAATTAGTAGTGTCAAATTCTTAATTAAAGATATTTTATAAAAATAATTTTTTGATATTTTTTTCAAAAATGATAAAAATATTAATGGGTATCCTCCCCCTCCTTAATAAAAGGAAACCACTCTTTTTTATTTTTTCACAAAACATTGAGCCTTTTCGCTTGAAAAAAAACTGCCAAGTTATATTCTCCACTTCAATATATACATTTTCTAGGTTATAGTGTTCCCAAAATACCAACCCTAGTCTCCATAAAAGTCTATTTAAAGAAGTACATTCAAAGTGGCGGTAATCAATTTAACATGTCATTTTATTTTTTACAAATTATTTTTTATCCTTTAAGTCACTGTTACATATTATAAAATTATAAATTAATTATCCAGAAGATACTGAAAAATTATTCTTAATTTAGATCCATAATTATCCACCCTATTACAACTCAAATTGAATGTGTATGTATAGATCGAGTGTACGCATGGCTTATCGTCTCCACATAGAATGTCAATTAAATTTTCAGCACCTACTTTTTTGGATGAGTATTATGATGGGTATTGTATTTATATATTATATTTATTAAATAATGACACTTATTAAATTCTAATATCATTTTTCAATTCTTCCCTTTCAATTCATTGGTATAAAATAATGTTGCTTGTGTGTATTTGTGGACTACTACCTCTAAGAAGTGATGTGATTCGATTTTCATTCCTATTGTACATAGATTGTTACAATAATGGATTTTAGGAATATATATGATTTATATCATATAATAATGATTCTGTAAAGAGTAATTATTATTTAAAATAGTTTGTTTTTAAATATCAAAAAAATAAAAACAACATTCATGCGTATGTATGTTCTACTATCCTTATGAGTGATATAATTCATTATTCTCAATATAACAATTATATCTGACTCTATAAATATATATAATGATTATATATAAAATTTATAACCTAATTAATATTTTTTAGATGACTGATCCATTTTCAATGTTCATGTACAGTGGCTACTAAACAAAAACATACCTGAAAAACAAACTAGTTATCACTGAGAATAGTGCTTTTAATAAGGAATTGTTAATAATGGGGTGATAAAAGGTTAAAATTTAAAAATTCAGGGGATGATATTTTTTATTGTTATTATGTTATTAATTTATAATAAATTAATATTTATTATAGTTTAGTTTACAATACATTTTAAAAATGTTGAATCTGAGGAAAGGGATTTATGTTACAATATCATTGCTAGTCGGGATTGTATGTGTTTCAATTATGATAATTTAATATTTTAATGTACCTCTCAATATACTTATGATTTTTATTCTCCTATAAAATATTATTTTAAGTAAATGTTTTTCCTTTCATTTTTATTTTCTTAAGTACTTAAGAGATGAAAAATATTGTCTTATGGAAAATCAACTTTATTTCAATCTTCAGTTGGAACACATTTCCCCCATATAAATTTTTTCAAAAAATGATTTATAAAGGTTTTTTTTCTATTCATCACAAAGTATGTAATTTATGTTTTAAAAATTATTGAAATTTAAATAAAATTTTCAAAATGAATCATCTTTTCATTTTTTGAGTGTAGTATTTTATAAATTTTTTACGTAATATGAAAGTAATGTTTTCTTTTAACTTATACATCTTGAATGGAATTTCCCACCCTCATGACCACTAAATGATTGGATGATTCCATTATAATAAAACGTGGTTATTTTTAGTGAATATTGTTTACATAATAATTTGGACATTTATATATTTTAAAGAAGATATTTAAAAATAGAGTGGTTACTTTACCAAAGAATGATTTTAATGATCTTTCGATGCATATATGACAATAAAAACTAATTTTATATATTACTTAATAGGGATATGATCCAATTATACCACCCTTATTTTTTCTTTGGATATTTAATGATTATGATTATAGTATATTAATGAAACTCATTCCATTTCTTTGGGTTATTCTCATGAGTTCTGATATTATGAATGTTTTATGATCATATAGAACAAGTATTAATATGATTTGAAATATGTTATGGGTTTTTATGCAATCTCCCTCCAATGCATTGGGTAAATTTTATGATCTCATGAGATAGTCATTACTGGAGTAGAGAATGAACCTAGTTTAGTAGGAACCTTTATCCACTATAATAGTTAAAGGACTGAACCTTGACTACTATGATGGTTTTTGGAGTTAACCAATTACACCATTATAACCTTGAAGATGGTCCTTTTATAAAAAAAATTATTTTCAATATATTCATGTATTCTAGAAATATATTTATTATGCCAAATTTATTCTATCATGCATTATGTTATCTGATTACATTATGATTCATGTCTTTTAAACGTCCATGCTATTTTACAAGAGTCGAGACTTTGATATATGATATGAATAATATGGGTTTTAAATGTTAAGTTCGTGTTTTCAATACCTTATTCTAATTTTATAGTTAGGTTATCATTAATTTCTCCCTTTTTTCTTACTATGAATTAGAGGCCACTGTTTCTTATGTTTCCATTCCCCAGGTAATAAAGAAAGGTATTATATATAATATGTCTACCAAGGATGATAATTTTTAAGAACAATGTTAGAGATTATGTGGATCACTTGAGAACCAATTTTTCATGTTTCCATGTTTCCAAAGTAACAAGAAATATATAATATTGGGATGGATTTTTAGGTTATATAATGAATATTCATGTTTTATGACGTAATATTTTTGTATAAAAATTATGGATCATTATAGTTTGTTTATAATTAAGGTTGAGTTAAATGTTGAAAACTAGGATGAGAAAAAATTAGTGATAACCATAGAAATAAGACTATTTATATGATATAATCCTATATTTGTGTTAATAATCATAACTAAGCTAGGTTAAACAAAAATGTGTCATAGAAGAAGGTGTCACAATTTAGACATCTTGTAATTTTTTTTTCATAATTATATTCTTTCTCACTATGATTAATTATTCTCAAAAAATAATCATCGGTTTGAGTCGATGGATAGAACATAAATAAATCATAAAAATGTTTAGTATGGTAGAAAATGAACTTATTTTCCTAGTATGAAGGTATATTTTATGTAATGTACAGTGTAAAGTTTCTTTCTTATTCTCACACAACATTCTCATGAAATGAATCATTCATTCTTTATAAATGAGAAAATAAGGTTACAATGTTGTGTTGAGTCCTTAATGAGCTAATTTCCACCTTATATTAGTGTGTATAATGATCCATTAGTTAATGTGAAATGGATTGGTATAGCAAAAAGATATTTTACATTCTATAGTTTTAAAAACATGAAATATTAATTTTTACTGTATATAATTTTGAAGGACAATCATATCAATGATGGTATCTTGTTAGGAATACGTAGAGAAATTTTAAATTAGATCTTTGTATTGGGATGATTCTACAATATTATTTGTCAATAAGTACATTCCTTATATTCTTCATACAAAAATGTCGAAGGAATTCCTTAAGATTAAGTAAAATGATAATAAATGTGTTCTTACCTATGAGTGAACTTTTAAAAGACATTTGAAATATTCTTCAAGAATTAACATCCAATATTGAAGTAAATATGATATATTCTTCAGTGGCATAAAACCATGTCTCTAAAATGAATTTGATATAAGATAATTTTGTAGCTATGATAAAATTGGTTGATGTCCTCTCAAGTTAGAGATGGAGAATGGAGCTACACATTATTCTCATAGTATTGGTAATAAAAAAATAGAATTCAAATATAATTATAGAAACTATAGATTGTATAAGATGATTATACCATCATTATCATGGAAGGAAACATGTGGAAAATTGTATTAAGTATATTGGTAAATGTTTCAGGTGTGGAGAGGAAGGTCATTGGGAAAGATAATTCCCATGTGTTGGTCAGAAGCTAGAAAATGACATGAATAGACATATTTCACAACTAAATGCACCACCCACACTACATTGTATCAAATGTAAAGAGATTTTCCATTACGTCCACCAATGACCAAATTTTAAGGTACATGGTGATGATCATCATCAATAATTATTTTAGACTAGAGATAAAGGTAAATATCATATTATCACTATTTATGATGAGAGTAATAATAATGACATGGTGAAACACACACTATCCATCTACTCTAGAGTGGCTAATGTCTTATTGGATTCTATATCTACCAACTCTTTTATATCAGATGATTTTACTAAGGGTTTACCTATACCATGTCAATGATTTGATATCGAATTATTAATGAAACACCTCATAGGCGGATGATTTCATCCCATGTATATTATTTATCTTTAGCGAATGTTTTTTGGAATTTTCTTCCACTAAATCTTATTATTCACCCTTTGGTTGTGTTTCATGTTATCATAGGAATGTATTCTATTTCACTACATAAATATCACATCAATTACTAATTAAAGGAAACCATGTTTGATATTCTGAACAAACCTATGATGTTATATTAGTGTGATGATAATTATGATTATCCAACGGATATCACATCCATTGTATCAGGATTGTGTCCAATTCAAAAGGGTTGGTCATCCTAGATGGTTGGGGATAAAAAAATTATTATGATATGGATATTGTGTTTGAGTCTTTATATGTCATTCCAGAATAGTTTCTTGGTCTTTTAGCGAATCATGAAGGTGATTTATCAATTGAACTCATAGATGTAGTTACACATATTCCTAAGACTCAATATTAAATTGACCCAATTTACATGTTGTAATTGATCAAGAAACTCCAAGAAAATCTTGATAAGGGATTAATATTACCATGTGTTTCACCATGGGGAACACCTATTCTGATTATAAGTTGATATATTCATCAATGTGGATATTAATTGATTTTCAAGAAAATAAAAATATCACTATCAATAACATATATCCTCTACCCCTAAATGATTATTTGTTTGAGAAATTTAATTGATATCATTACATTTATAAGATTTAACTTTTTTATTGATATCATCAATGGAGGGTCATAATGCAGGATATTCCTACGATATCATTCTATAAAAGTTATGGGCATGATGAATTTATATTGATGTAATTTGTTTGTACTAATTATCCTTCTATCTTCATGTATTTTATGAATATTTTCTTTAGATATTACCTTGTTTAGTTTTTTATTGTCTTTAATGATGATATTAATATATATGAAATTACCATGGAAGGACATGAAGAACAATATAGAATTGTGTTAAAGACCTATAGGAAGAAGATGCTTTATGAAAATTTTACCAATGTTGAATTTTGGTTTTAAAAATTTTCAATCACCGGTAATATAATTTTTTATGAGGGTATATTAGTAGATTACTCATAGATAGTTTTTATTGAAAATTAGACCAAACTAACCAGTAGGACAATGATATGTAGTTTTCTTGGTTTAGCTGGATATTTTCGATTCGTTCTATATAATTTCACACAATTTTCTAATCTACTAATCGTGATGGCATAGAAGGAAGATTAGTTCTATTGGATAGATAAATGTATGGAAAATTTCATGGAGATAATATGATGGTTAGTGAATTAACCTCTAATTACATTATCCTATAGTGGAGAAATTTTTTCAATAGATAGTGATGAATTAAAGAATTTATTAGGATTACTTATCATGTATAAAAAATGGTTATAACTTATGCTTCATGTCAATTAATGTCTCATGAACAAAATTACTCACCCAATGATTTGGAGTTAGATGTATTATCTTTATGATTAATGATATAGAGGCATTATATTTATAGATAATTGAGTGATATATATAATAATTATAAAATTTTAAAGAATATTTTCAAATAGAATTAATTGAATATGATCTAAAGAATATTATTGGATACGATTAATTATTATGATTTCCCAATAAAATACCATGTTCATAATGAAAACAAGGCGGAGGATTCCAAGAGATAGAATGATTATGTCGGCTATCTATGATCGGGATCATGAATGATATGTTAGTTCTATATTTTAAAAGGTTTCATATGAAAATATTCAAGTAAGGGTAATGTTATTATCTTTATCAAATGAGTGTAAACCCATAAATCTATGAAAATATTAAATAATCATTGGCAGATGATGGAGAGCATTAGAAAAAGGTAATAAATGTTCTTGAGATTAACCTTGATTCTAATGAAATGATAAGTATTGGAAAATATGTATGTGTCCTATACATACCATAATTGAAGAAACATTTGTGGGAGGAATATTATAGTTATTCTCTCACTATTGATATTAGAAGTGTAAAGAATTATTTATATCATAAAGATAAATTTTGGTGGGATTTAATGAAGATATATTTTGATTATTATGTTTCTCAAAAATTGGTATGTTATAAAATCAATTGTGATAGAAAAAATTATAAAGGGATGATATAACCATTGCCGATTTTAGAATGGAAATTGGAAAACATCACCATGGATTTTATCTTCAGACTCCCTAGAAAATATATATTGAAGATGTTATATGGGTCATTTTCAATCACCTTAAAAAGTAATCACACTTCATTTAAATTAGATATTATTTCACTCTAGATCAAACTACATTGATATATACTAAGGAAATGTTAAGGTAACAACGATTTCCACATTACATTGTATCAACTCGTGAATTTAGGTTTACCTCAATGTTTCATAAATATATTGAATTGGATCTAGATACATGTTTAATTTTCATCATTTTTTCATCCTTAGACACATGGTCATTATGATAATACCATTCAAACTCTAGAAGATAGGATGAGATATTTCTCTATGAATTTCAAATTTGGTTGTGATCTTCACCCTCCCTTACTGTAATTTGCCTATAACAATAGATTTAGCTTATATATTCAGATTGATCCTTATGAATCCATATTTGGTAATATGTGTATAAATTCAATGTTCTTGAAGGAAATTTAAAGAATAAAATTATCTATATGATACCTTGATTGGGAAATTTATGATATGGTTAGTTCCATTCAGTTCCATACAAGGGATGCTCTATGTCGGAAAATATGTAATGAAGAAAATCATCAAAATGATTATGATTTTATAATCGTGTAAATGTATTATTAAAAATATCTCATTATAATATAGCAATTATATTTTGAAATAAGTTTAATTTTAACACTAGATATAATACACCCTTTGAAATTCGTTTTCATGTCAGGATGATAGCTTACTGATTGGAGCTTCCACTAAATCTCCCTCAAGTTCATGATTTTTTTTATCTGTCTATCTAGAGGAATTAGAAACCCAATAATTCAAAAGTACATAACATATAGGTTATAAAACTAGAAAAATATCTCAATAATGAGGAACATCATGTGGATAATATGGATCATTGCGAAGAAGCTTGAGGAAACTAGACAACTTACATGGTAAAAGTATTGTTTTGAAAAAATCTATTTGTGGAAGCTATGTGTGAACCTGAGGATGTGATGAGGCATAAATATCATCAAATTTTTTTAATACAATAGGAATTTTTTATGGTGATTTTATTTTTAAGGGGGTAGAATCTAACATCTTAATATGTTATGAAATATATATTTTCAAATAAATTTAATCTCTTCGATTATTTTTACTGTACAAAACTCGAGGTTTCAACGAAATATAATAAAAAATACCTTTAAAAACTAGTCTCTAGAATAATATTTATGAAAATTACTACCTAAATTATGAAAAATTAAGTTTTTATATGTATAAAATGATTTCTATAGTTATCAATTATTTGGAAATATAATTAAAAAGTGTTCAGAATAATATTTCTTATAAAACTTTTATTTTTATTCGCGTAATGTATTTTAATCATTATAAATAAAATTTATCATTATAAGTGAATTATTTTAATTGGATTTATATATTCCATATTGAGTAAAATTATTTAACCTTCAACTAATATTTTTCTAGGCATGGACTAAGTGGATTTTCCATCATTTTTTGTGCACATAAAATAAAATTAATTTATTACATTTTAAGGTATTGAATTTCATAAAATTAATTTCATATTGGGAATTAGGAGTTTCAAATATATGCAACATTTATTTATTTTGGTCAAATTAATAATAATCATGGTAAAATGTATCACCTCCTTAAAAATTTAAATCGGGTGAATATAGGTTGAAACAAAGCGATAAGGTCATATTTTTTATCCTAATTCGTATTGGATAAATGGAATCTTATCCATATAATATTAGGATTTTTTTTAATGGACAATTTTCCAACCAAATTACATATATAATATTTAAAACAATGATAGTTACACAATTTCACTCTCTTAATATTAAATGTCTCATATGTGTTCACATAGGGAAAAAAGAAATATATGAATGAATATAAATGTAAATTTTTAGAATAATAATATTTTATAATTATGTAAATTTTTTTCTAATTTTTTTCAATATATGATTACCTTAAATGATTATATAACACTGTCACAATATTTATTCAATTAAGAGAAAAGTTAAATAAATGAACATAAAATTATTAAATTCAATATAATTTGACTTTGAGATGGCGTTAAAAGAATATTTTGGTGAGATATGAAAAATTAGTGTTGTTGGAAATTATTATATTCCAATTATGTCCTTTTATTTAAATCTTTTAAGAAAAAATAAATACTCAATGGAAATTTATTAAAGAGAAAAGAAAACAGTACAAGAAAAATACAAACAAAAAACACAAAAACCATAAAAAATGGTTAAGGTGAAAAAGAAAGAAACCAAAGCCGACAAACACCCAATAAAAAAGGGTGGGCTATGGGATGAGGCCACCAATTCCGCCAAAGAAGATCAAAGCCGGATCAAGTAAGATATCTCCATGACAGAAGAATCTCCATCAGCCCTGGCCTTTATTAGCCAAAAAACAGCAACAAAAAAGCCTTCCTTCCACCAAAAGAAGCCAGCAACTAAGCCTCTAGCCTGCTCCAAACAGCACACTGATTCACAGAATTTGGGAAACCAAATGAAGCCAGCAACTCTGCAGACTGCAGCCTACTCCAGATCAGCACACTGAATCCCAGAATTTGGGAAACCACATCAACTCGACACAGAAAAGCTCTACTGCCATCCTGAAGAAAAAGAAACAAGCCACTCCAAAAAAAACAAACAGGCCCTAAAAGAAACTTACAAAATTCTAAAAATGGGGGATTTGTCATGGTCCTTATTAATAAAAATAAGGAGATCATCAGGAACTTGATCAAACCAAACAAAATCAACACCATTAACACCTTTATTAGCCAGACCATCAGCAACAGAATTGGATTCCCTATAAACGTGAGTGATAATATGATTCAAAGAAAAAAGAGTCTCCAAACAATTAATCCAGCGATTAGTAAGCTTCCAGGACAAGTGATAAAAACCCATCCTAATTGCAGAAACAACAACAGAAGAATCACTCTCAAACCATAAATTATCCCAACCACGCTGCACAGCTTGATCGACAGCAACAATAATGCCAAGCATTTCGGCCTCAAGTGAAGAGGCAAAGCCACAAGAACCATGAAAACAACCAAGGACATCCCCTTTATGATTCCTGAAAACAGCACCATAACCAGAATGCCCCGGATTACCCCAAGAAGCACCATCTGAATTTACTTTTATCCAACCAAAAAAAGGTTCCTTCCAGAGAACTTCTAAAGTACCACGCGGAGGCTTGAAATTACCCTTAACACCTATCCTGTTCAGAACGGACAAATCATGAACCGAGTTAAAGTAAAAATGATTCCTTGGAATAACAACATTACGCATAGCACCAAGAATAGTGGATAAAACCCCACTAACCGAGAAGGAAAATTTATCATGAATCATCTTATTTAGAGCAAACCAAATAAAATGAAGGAGTTCAGAAGCAGCGACTCTAAAAAGATCCAATAATTGGGGAGAGAGCGAAATAGAATTCCAGCTTTGATGGAAATGATGAATTGAAGACATATTAGGCATGGGAATTTCAAAGATATCAAAAACAGCCTTCCACAATGAAGAGGCATTGACACAACTAATAAACAAATGATGAATATCTTCTCTATGTTGATGAGAAAACACACACAAAGAGCAGAGACAGATGCCACATTTCTGAAGGAAACAATCTGTAGGAAGTTTCCCATGAGCCAATCTCCAGGTAAAAGAAGACCGAGAGGGCCTAATAAAGTTTATATGAAGATCCCTCATCCATTTACACCCTATATTGCAAGATAAAGAATGACAATAAAAAAATTTAGAAGTCAACAGGCCATTAAAAGCAGGTTCCCAAGCTCAAAAATCCTCTCTGTTAGAGAAACAGTAACTATTGATAATAGTAACAATATGATTAGGGAGACCCCCCATATTATCAAGCTGATCCTTAATCGTAGCATCCATATCAACATTAAAATCATCATCCAACAAGGAGACAGCTAAAGGAAATCCAGTCCAATTGGCCTTCCAAAAGGTTAAAGACGAGTTCCTTGAAACATGCCATCTGGCATGAGAGTCAATAGAGGAAAATATGTATTTAAAAGCCGGCCAAACAGAAGAATCCAGATAATTAAAAACTCCATTCTTGAGCCTATCCCTGAATTTATAGAGGAGAAAGTCCAGAGACTCAGATTTATCATTGACAAGCCTACAAATGAACGAGGTCAGTAAAGAATCATTAAACACCTCAAGATTTTTAATACCAAGACCCCCAGCATCATAGGGTTTACAACAATTATTCCAAGAAACAGTAACTAATTTCCTCTCTGAAATATTTCCACTCCAAATAAAATTTTTAATAGAAACGTTAATGCTCTTGATAAGAGATATTGGCCACTTATAAATCATGAAAGAATAAACAAACATAGAAATGATAACAGCTCTAACCAAACAAACCCGACCAGCCAAGGAAAGGGACTTACCCTTCCATGTAGCAAGATGATGTCTGATTTTACATACAATATCAGAAAAATAACAAGCTTTAGGCCTCCTCCAAAACATAGGAACACCTAAATAAGTAAAGGGAAAAACACCTTCATGAATACCCAAATCCCTAATAATTCCATTCTTCTTAGAAATAGGAAAATTCCTTCCAAAATAAACAAAGGACTTGTCCCAGCTAATCTCTTGCCCAGAGACTTTTTCATAATGCAAAAGGGCATGCTTAATATTTTTAATATTTCTCTTATTCCCTATAGTGAAAAGAATAATATCATCCGCATATAACAAGTGAGTGGGAGCAACAAAACCTCTACCAGCACTAATAGAATACAGATTCCCATTACCAGCCATAATAGAAAGTAATATACTAAGATAATCCTCTGCAATGGAAAACATAATGGCCGAGAGAGGGTCACCTTGACTGACACCTCTAGAACAAGCAAAGAAGCCCTCAGGGGAGCCATTAACAAGGACAGATATATGAGCTGACTCGAATATGATTTTAACCCAATTAATGAAAACATCATCAAAACCAAAAAAACGAAGAACCTTATAAATGAAATTCCAATTTATAGTATCAAAAGCTTTCCTGACGTCCAACTTGAGAGCAATATTACCATACCTTGTGGATTTATTAAGAATATTAACACATTCAGATGTAGTAATAAGACAATCTTGAATAGACCTACCCTTAATAAAGCCAAACTGATTAGGAGAAACAATCTTACTGGCAATAGAAGACAACCAAGTAGCTAAGATTTTGCAAATAATTTTAAAAATAGTATTGATCATAGAAACAGGTCTGAACAAATGAATCTCATTAGCATTCTCAGAATTTGGAATAAGGGCAAGGAATTGAGCATTCAGACCCTGAGTAAGAGAGCCACCTTAAAAAAAACGAGTATCCAACCTACAAACATCCTCATGAATGACATCCCAGTAAGTCTGAAAGAAAAAATTCCCAAAACCATCTGGACCCGGGGAGCTATCAGACTTTAGACTAAAGGTCGCTTCTTAAATTTCAAATTCTAAAGGAATGGATGTAAGACTGGAATTATCCTCTTGATTAACAAGAGTCGGAATAATACTCTCCATAGGATCATCAAGAGGGAAATAACCAGAAATAAGATCCTTAAAATAAGAAACAACATGCTCAGAAAGGTCCCTTCTGTTATCAAACACATTATTCCCATTTCTAACCAAAGAGAGAGGCCTTGAGACTTTCCTAATTCTCTGCAATGAATTAAAAAATTTAGAATTTCTATCCCCATCTCTCAACCAATTTGCCTTAAAATTATCTCTTTGCAAAGCATCTTTAAGATTCAACAAATTATTAAGCTTGGAAACCAGCTGAGTCTCACCCAAAATATCATTAGAGAAGTTATTTGAAGAATTCTGTGCCTGCATTTGTTGAATAGAATCCTCAAGAGAGGAAATTTCAGAATCAAGGGAACTGAAACGATATTTACTACAGAATTTCAAATTTCTTTTAAGAAGTTTGAGTTTAATGACGCAAGAAAAATCATTATCCCTACCATTCCAAGAATTCCAAGTTTGTTCAACAATAGTTCTACATTCAGGACGATTAACCCAGGCCTTATTAAATCTAAAAGGCAAAGGAGGTTTGGAATCCTTACTCACAAGGTCAACCAAAATAGGATGATGATCATAGTTGATTCTGGAAAGAGTCATACAAGAAATAGAACCCCAGAAATCAAGACAAGCCTCATTGACAAAGGCCCTATCAATTCTACTAGCAACAAATCGGTCCAAAACCTTCCTATACCAAATATAATTAGCCCCATCAAGATTAACTTCAATCAACCCACTTTTATCAATACATGCTTTGAACTCCCTAGAAGAGATGACATTAGACATGGCTCCAATCTTCTCATCAGAATTCATGATGGAATTAAAGTCACCAAGAATAGACCACGGACCAGAGATCGAAGAATTGAGAGACCCAATATCCATCCACAAATTCCTACGACCCTGATAACAGTTATGAGCATAAATAAAAGAGCAGAAATGTTGCAAACCTTGAAGAAAGAATGAGCATGTGACATGCTGATCAGAATTAGAAATTAGGGAAATATGGGATAAAGAACAATGAGCCAAAACCCATAACCTTTTAATATCTGATGAGGATCTATTGGATTCCACAAAATGAAAACCAAGGTTTTCAAAATTGGAAATATTAGGAGAAAAAACCCTTTTGGGTTCAGACAGACCAATAAGAAGGGGCCTATGCTTTAAAATGAAAAGCCTAAGGGACCACAGAGTATCATGTTTGGCCAAACCCTGACAATTCCAGAAAATAAGCTTCATTTAAACCTAAGACCGGGATGATTTCCCCCTTTTTTAACCCCCACATTAACCTGTTTTCTAGACTTAGGAGGCCTTCCAGCCTTTCTCTTAGTACTAGAGTCCTCCACCACCCTTAAAAAAGGACACCCCTCCATTCTTTTCTTCAAACTAAATTGTAACTTATAGATAGAAAACCCCTTGAAAAAATATCATATCCACTAAATTTCCCACATTATATATGTTTTATTATTCCAAAAATCAAAACCTTTGTATATCTCTCAAATGGGATGTGAGAGTATTTCTTATGTATATGTATAGAATATTGTCTCTACATATAGATATAAGTCATTTTTCATCACCATGGTTTATGGTTGGGTTTTATGGATTTTTTAATATTTATATATGATATTAATGATAAAATTGTACATCATGAATGATAATATCATGTCTACATGCTTACCTTCCACACCGTTAATAAATTATAGCGTCGCATGTGCATACATTTGGACTTCCACCCACACAAATCTATGTGATTCATTTTTTACCTTATTTTACTTATATTTTAATAAGGATAGATTTTCTAAATATATATGATTTATGTTATATAATAATTATTCTTTAATAGTGATTTATTATTTACCTTTCTCTAGTTAAATCCATGTGAAAATTTAAGTTGTGTTCATGTGTATGTATGACCAACCATCTCCAAGAACATTGTAATTAATTTTCCTATATCTAAACTTATAGATAAATATAAAAATTTATATAATCATTAAATTTAATATTTATTTCAAGATTAATATTTTTGATATATGTAATCATGATCAAAGTTAAAAGGCCATAACTACTGAATGAAAACATATATGAAAAATAATGTAGTATATCACATAGAATAGTGTTTTTAATATTTAATTGTGAATAGATTGGTGATAGAAGGTTACAAGTAAAACATGTATTGGTTGAAATAAATGAATATGGTTACGGTATAAAATTATAATAAATTTAAATTTATTATACCCGAGGTTAGAGTTCTTTTGAAGCTTGTTGGACCTAAGTTAAGGGTCTTATGTTACAATATCATTATTTATTAAGATTTTATCTGATTCAAATATGATAATGAAAGATTATGTTCTGACACCCAAGATACTAATGAATTTTATTTTCCTCTAGTAATTTATTGAAAATAAATTTTTCCTTTTTTCCTTATCTTATATACTGAAGATATTATAAATATTTTTTTTAAAATATAATCAACATTATTTCTCCAATTAATAGAAAATAATATTTATTAAATATCATTATTTAAAAAAAATTTATAATTTGCTTTTTAGTTTTCTCATGTGATTGGTAAAATTAATTTTTTCCATCTTTAACATTTTAAAAATGTCATAAAAGTATTATTTTTTTCATTTTATGAACAGGGTACTTTTACATTTTTTATAAATAAAATTGAAACGAATGATTTAATTTAAATTATATGTCTTGAATGGAATTCGATGTCATCATGAATAATAAATAATTTTAAGAATCCATTACATGATGCCATGTTTATTTTAAAATAACATTTTGTCTATTTCTTTTGTAATTTTTTTAGAGAAGTGATTTTACAATGGAATGGTTATTTTCATCAAACCAAATTTTATAATTAAAATTATATTCATAAATGATAAAAACAAATAAACATGTATAATAACTACTAGGAATATGATCCAATGATACAATCCTCATTCATTTTCTACATTGTTTATGATTACGATTATAATATTTTTATCAAACTCGTTCCTTTTCCATGGGTTATGTGATGATGAAATGTTTATCAACCCCATTTATTTTCAAGGGTTATAAGATGATGAAAGTTTTATGATCTTATATAACAAACATTTATGGTTTTCGTTATGTGATCATTGATACCTAAATCTCCCTCAAATACATTGGGCATATATCGATATCTCATGTGATGAATAGTATTATAATGTGGAGTTAGCCCAATTTAGTAAGGGACTATATCCATTATGATTTTTTAAGGAGTGAAAATTGACTACTATGATGGTTTGTAGACTGGACCCATATCACTATAATATAGTTTAAAAAGATACTTGGCTACTAAGGAAATTATTTTATAATATTATATTTATGTCACATGTATATTTATTATCCCAATGTTATGATCTCATGGATTATTTTATTTGATTCCTCCATTATTCATGTCTTACGAACTACCATGATTTATGAAATGACTCATGATTTTGATCTATGATATGTTGGGTATGTATTTAAATTGTTAAAACATTTTTTCATACCCATATAGTCATATTATATTTATGTGATCAATAATATCTGCCTTTTTTCCCTTACTGAGAATTAGATCTCACCCTTTCTATAATTTTCTTTCCCCGTGTTGTGAATAATGTAAAAATGTATGATATTTCTATGAAGGATACCGGTTATTGAGAACTTATTAAGAGATGATATATATAACATATGTGCTTATTGTATATGTTTCGAACGTTCCTAAGGTGCTAGACCTATGTGATTATTGAATGGATCATAATTTTATAAAATGAATATTCAACTCTAATGATGTAGTATTTATGTATGAAAAGTACGGGACACTATATTGATCGTTTTAAGAATACTAAAAATAATAATGTGAATTTGGTAGCATTCATGCTATATGGGCCCTCAAGGAGATGGTGGGGCTTGATTGGATAGGTATACAGATGTTAGGGTCTCACCTGGGTGGTTTTCAAGTACCTATTCTTTAGAGAATTATATCCCAATAATTTGAAGCTATATCGATTGTTGGAGTTCATGGACTTATAGAAAGGATCCATGATAATATCCTTATACTGCACTCACATCAGTAAAATAATTCCCTCTTCTCATCACATGAATGGAAATTAGATATAGATGTTCGATAATATTTATATTTCCTTCTCCAGGTATCTTGTGATAGGTCAATTGAATCAACCATATAATATACCAAGATGTTATCCTCAATTCCTAGCCTATTGAGAAATAGGTCATGTATCATTAAGTAGTTTATCGTCTTTCACCCTTTAGTACTCATGAAGGTACACCTCATACTACTAGGATGATTGTATCCTCTTTTTGTGTGATAAAGAACACCAGGGAAGAACAATATGGTTTTCATAATATAGTGGAGTATAGTTTGTGTTCTTCCTATAGATTTCCACTATGTTTCAACTATGGAAATATAGTACATTATAAATAGATATGCATAGTTTCTCAAATATAATGATGGTAATTTGAACGGGGATGTATTATACAATAGTTCTACCATGGATCACTGAGTATAGGAATCCATGGGGGATCAATATAGATATGGGGGAGGAATTAGTGATTCGGGTGGGGTCCTCATAATCAGGATAAGACAATGTTGACTCAAGTGAGTCATATACCTCAGGGACAGGGACATAGAGCTACTATAGGATAAGCTTATATAGTTGAATAGAATATATAAGATGGTGGTGATGGACCATATACTACTATTTGTATGTATTATAAAACATTGACATTATCTATTACCTTATTTGATAATGGTTCTTCCTATTCCTTAAATATACACAAGTTGTTTACCGAATTGACATACATGTCGTGTTTCCTTCAGATTTAATTTCCCTTGATACACTATTGCTATTAAATTTGGATCACCTTCAGTGATTCCCAATGTTTCATATAGTCATATATAGTTAAGGAAATCGATTGTACATTATGATTCTAGATATGTAGAGATCCTATTTGATTCTTTTCATGGATATATTAACCATTATTTGTGTATACATTTATTTATACCGAATACCTGTACCATTTTCCTTTTCCAAGTTAGAAAATTCCATGATGATTATTTAATTGGAGTTGGGAGTATATTGTATTGTTCTAGACTAGAGATAACTTTGGATGATCATGACATAGATTAAAGGCTTGGCTATTTAGCGATATTAGTGGTTTTTGCATATTCATTTTCTCTAGTTTTGGATCATGGTAATTATTTTTTAGATATATTCAAAGTATTTCCTCTTTATAGAGTTGTTATGATTTAGAAATAAGGCATTCTAGTTTAATATAATATTTCCCCCCTTAAGATATAGAGCTTGATGATTTGAAACAAGTCAAGGTATAACTCGATGACATGGAACAAAAAGGTTTTATCAGGCTGAGTACATCACCATGGTGTGAAACTATTTTTTCTCGAAGAAGGTGTATGTTAGTATTTAACTCTATGTTTATTATAGAAAAATTAATCAAGTGAGGGTACGGAATATGTATCATTTCCCCAAGATCAATGACATATCTGATCATTTGAGGTATCCTAATGGTTCTCCAAAATTGATCATTAATAAGGTTATCCCTAGTATTTTGATAGAAAGGAGGACATCTCGATGATAGTGTTTTAGATAAAGTATAGGTTGTAAAAGTATGTGGTATCTTAATTTTGGTTGAACAATGCACCAAAAGAGTTCATGTCTATCATGAATAGCCATATCAATCAATATCTTGACTCATTCATATCGGTGTTTATTAATGATATCCTCATCTAATCACTATAAAAAGTTGTATTCTAGGCATACTATTTTTTCCCTGAGTACAAAATAAAAACATATTCATTATTTCAATATTTCAAACACTCACGGTATATTTAAGAGGTGAAATTAATGGGGAATTCTATTCCTAAGTAAAGAATATCTGTTGACATAATGAATGTAGAGTTCTTGATATACAATAAATTACAATATACCTTATTCAAGATCAGGGTCATTTTCTGGTTTGGTAGAATACTGAATGAATTTTATATATAAATATTCCTGTTTATTAGAACACATAACTATGATGATGAATAAAGAGATAAACCTTCAATGGATGGCCCACTATGAAGGGGAATTTCTAGAAGTAAATATGTGGTTGACTATACCTCTAGTGATAATTATTCTTGAGTTGTTTTTTGATCATGAAATAAACTATTATTCAATAAGATTTTCCTTTTGGGAAGTTTCGAGGAAGAATTATCTAGTAGTAGAATAAAGGGATGTTCAGTTAGAAACCCATGAGTGAAACCATTCAACTGATAACTTGGTGCTAGCATCTTTGGTCCACGTATTGATGGGTTGGAGAAACAGTAGTTAACCATTCTAAAAATAACATAAACAATACATTATTCTCATGATTTAGATTATACATCACACAAGAGTATCACACTCCAAGGACAATAAGGTTTTGTGTCATGGATATTAGCAACAATAAAATTATTTTCGTATACGTGAAAAATTGTATCCTTAAAATGATCCATTGGAAATTTTCTAGCATTACCACAAGATACTATCATCTTCATAAATGGGGGATTGGAAACATAAGAATGGGTGATTTCAAATGCTTGTTAGTGGTAGGATATTTCATAAATTATTAAATCATTAAAATAAAATCTAGGATAAGGGAGACATAAATATCTTAATAAAAGATAAAAATACCTTGTCTTATAATAATAAAACATGATGTATAAACATAAGATCCTAAAAAATCAAGAAGGAAATATCAAGGATATAAACTAGGTCAAAGCATATATCATTAATAAAAAACATAAGAGAATGATATTAAAGTTGCGAATTATTTAAATAAAATTTAGTAATCATAAAAACATGGAATTACATGGTATAGAAATTAAAAAATGAGTCACAATAATAAACATAGAGAAATTATAAAATTGTGATAAATAAAATGTCCCCCCTTCATGATGTAAAAATAAAAAATATTCCCAAATTATGATGTGAACAAAAAAATTCCAACACATCATGTTGAAAATAAAAAAATACCCATGATTCATTTTGTGAATATCAAAATTTCCCTTTTTAATATTTTGAACTAAATAATTTCCCACAATTCAAATTTGGACCAAAAAATACCCACACTTCATATTGTGAAAAAATTTAAATGATTAACATCATTTTCTCGTGAGGTATAAATCCTTAAATAATTCATTGGTGGTTGATTTAGGGACCCAAACATCACTATTCATATATATAAGTTCCATAATAAAATAAAACAATAACCATCTCTTAATGAGCCTATAGAAAAGTAATGATATTCTTAAAATGAACAAAAAAATATCATAACAAGAACATAACAAATCATAGATTATTAAAAGTCTCATTTTCAAAAATAAATAATATCATGAGGAAATAAAAATGATGATCAAACATATATTCATGAAAGATAAACCTTCATGGGTAACTAGAGTGGAAAATAAAAATGTTATCAAAAAATCCTTTTCAATCATTGAAAAAAAGAATTACATGCAAATAAACCTTTCTTAACAGGGAAAGAAAATATTTTTGAAAAAATTATTTCAAAATAAATAACCCTAAAAAATAAATAAAGGGAATAAAAGGAGAACCTAAAAAACATTGAAATAATTTACTTTTAAAAGAATAATTAATAATGAAGACCTAAAAATGCATAGTTATTTCAAAACGGGGAACTACAAACACATTTAAAACTATTTCTTTTAAATTAACCCTTAATAATGGAAACTTTATGAATATCTAATGTCTTTATAATAATAAAAGTGAAGATAAGTTTAAAAATTTTTCATAAAAAACTAATATTTAATAATTTAACCATGAAAAGGACATAATAATTTCAAAACGATAATTTAAATTTACTTAAAAACATTAACTCTAAAAAATAATGGAAAGATGATTTTTTTTAATAAATATAATTTGTATTGGATTGAAAACCATTTATTGGTAATGGGTAGAAAATTAACCTATGAACATTTTGAAATAACCCTGTAAAATAAAAAATATCATTGAATTGATGGAGATATTATTTGTTTAAAATGAATAATGGAGAGAAAATTATCATTGGGTATATAAGAAATTTTAATTTTCACTAAGTTATGGAAATCACCTATGAGAAGGAAAAACATTGATAGGAAAGAAAAAATCATTAAAAATGATATTTAGTCTTTAAAAATCATTTAAAAGATATATCGAATCATAAAGCAAGAATAATTATTTGTAAAACATAATTTATCCAGAAAATTAGGTGGAAGTTCCATATAAAATATTCATATGTTATAATATTTCATATTTGAATGATTATAGTAAAAGGTAAGTGATTATAACTCTAAGAAAAATATTTTATCCAAATACCCCCTTAAGAAATTTTAATTTTTAAATCATAACCCCTATAAGAAAAATAAAATGAAATTGAGAATTTAATATCATGAAATAATGTATGATCATAATATAAAAAATAATAATTGGGTGGTATGCACACCATACATATTTAAACATGGTGTATAAAATATACATGTCTTAATGAAAGGAAATCTATAGGGGAAAACATACCTTTATTCATTTCATAGTAAATCACACTAAAAACCCAAATAAAACCAAAATAAATTCAATAACATTTTATTTTGAATCCTTAGTCAAATATATTATACTTTATTAACATTATTAAAATTATTTATACGGAGTAAATTAATTAATTATAACGTATTTTTATCATCTGGTGCTAACAAAATTAATTATTTTGTGCATGTTCAATATTTCTGATATCATTACCCATCATGTCATACCATGATCGTGGTTAATTTATCAATTATCATTAATTTATATATATAACATATAATTATTTAAAATTTTCTATTTTCATCCATTATGTCTTCCTGTTATGTTATGTGAAAATAAAATAGATAATGGATTTGTTTAGTAATATTAGTGAATTAAAATGTTACATTAATGATAAGTTAAATACTTGTCATAATATATAAAAATATACTAGTTATTATTTTGCCATTAAATATTATTATTATAATTTTTATGGTTCCTGTAATCATCCCCAGTCATATTTAAATAAAAATCACATGGGTGGTTAAACCAACCCATACTACAATACGCTTTAACACAGTTGGCATGTATGGTTAACGAGGTGTTTATTTTTTCATCATAATATTATAATAGTATAATATTAATATTATTGTAATATTATTTAATATGGTGAACTGTATTTTCTTATTTTTAGAAACATTTGTGGAAATATAAATGAAAAATGAAAAACATTTCATCATGGATACAATAATATGCATGTATGTAGCATTAGTATTCTCAATTCTCAATGTGTTGGAGGGGATGAAGGGGTAAATTAAATTTAATTTTCATAATAATAACTGTATTAGATATTTCATATTTATTCATTACTTCTACCATTAAATCCATCTAGAAATTTTTATAACAAAAAATTATTTCTCATCATAGAGACAGTAGTCCACACAATTTACTGTTGATGTTATTTTACTCAATATGTGTTGAAATGAATAACTAATAATTAGACTATTGAAATTAAAAAGAATATCAATAATAATTACAATGAATTCATCATATGATAATGGTGTTATGATATATTGATGAGAAAAATTTGAGGAAAATATTAAGAAGTAGATAATACATATGTTGGAGATTATATTTTCCCTTTGATGTTCCCTTTAATTTTAATATCATAAGCTTACTATGTGTGGCCAATAGAAATTTTTTTGGTAGAGGGTTATGAGAAAAGTAAAATTATATTTTTCATGTAGGATTTTTAATGTGATGTTGGTATTTTAATTGTTCAAATTGATATCCATATATAATAGGAGAAAAGGGAACTTATGGAATCACTCACCATTTTTCAATAATTCCATCATTCAATTCATGGTTCAACATAAGAGAAGTAAAATTTTGGTTAAGTTAATGAGTAGAATAATGTAAAACACTTGTTTGAAAACATTTTTATAAAAAAAATTCCTATTTACACTAAGTAGAACTCTTTTTCCAATTTTACTTTTTACCAGGGTAACTATTTACTAACCATTGTAATTAATTTTCATCACAAAAAATAATATTTACCTTATTTACTATTTTTGAACTTCTAATTTAACATATTAAAATAATTTTATCACCGAAAATTTCAAAATGCAGAGAAATTTAGTTTAAAATAAACAAACATAATCATGTCAAAAAAATTTAGAAAAAAATTGAGGTTTTTATATTTAAATTAATATACAATATAAAATTATTACAAATTAATTATATTAATAAAATAAATTTATTTGTTATAAATTGATGTAATAGTATGATGTTTTATGGAAATTCAAATATATATATATATATATATATCGCCGTTAAAATAACTCATTCCAAGAGAGGAATGAGATAATTTTTTATTACGTTAATATTTTTATTTAGTTATAAAAATAATTGAAATGGTATTTATAATCTCAATTATTATATTAAAATGAAATATTTTATTCCATAAATAAATATTTTATTATATAAAATGGTTTTCAAACATTTATGATATTTATACATAATGATAAAATCACAAAACCCATATTTCTGACTAAAAAATAATCTTAGTTGAAAAATTTATAAATTTCATATAATGTAAATATCCATGAGATAAGATCAAAAATGTAATTTATGTAATAAAATATATATTTTAAATTTTTAAAATTCATTTTCTAGATATGATAATGTACAATGAAAATGGATTTTATTAAAATAATTTTCAATATTTTCACATATGAATTATTTATCTTCTAAAGGTAATAAGTGTTAATGGTATAAAAATTTATTGTTTGGTATAGACTTATTAATAATTTATCCTAGTTTGTTTTGGTTTTATTATCTTTTGTGTAGTGTGTCACATATGTTATATAACATAGTATATATTTTAATGTATCAAAAATATTAGGTCATTACATCCCCTGACCTCATAAATAAATTATTTCCTCACTATTTATATTATAATTTTAAAAAATAAGAATGTAAGAGATCCATGAAGGATACACATATATATTCTACTAATATATCCCCCACATTACCCTTGGTAAGGCTATCAAACTAATTATTGCAAATAAGCTTATTAAGAGTTATTAGGGACATACCTTTCATAAATTCATTTCCATTATCTTGATTTAACCAAATACTAACCAAAAATATTTTTTTGATAATATCAAAAATAATTGGTTTATATGAATATGAAAGGATACTTAGATGATATCTTCTACAATGAAACCTTCATTGAGAACTGTGATCCTTTTATTTCAAATATGTCACGCTTTTTTAATCCTATAACTCTATTGGTTCTACCAAGGTTACATTATGTTTTGTTCTCTTAAAAAACACAACCTATTTACTTAATATAATTAATAAATTAGTCAATCATAGTGTTTTATAATGTTCATAAGAATAACCTAAGCATTTACTTCAAGAGTTTCAAACTAGTTCTGTAGTTAGGCCCTATTATCATGCACTTGGTGATGATCAAGTTAATACCCAATACACCCTCATTGGTGTTATTACCACTATGTAAAAATATGATAGAGACTTAATCCACCTTTAATATCCATAAAATGATGTAATTTCTTAATGAACCATGCAATCTATTCTTATAAATACATCAATTTCTTTCATATGCTTCAACTAATCCCTTTGACATTTCCCTAGGGTTTTCAATAATTTTCTCTAAACTAATATCTAGAATTAACTGAACAATTCCTCAAAATCACAAAACCCTACTCTAATACCAATTTTATCCACCCTTTATAAGATAAAAAATAGTGCATTAATTTCATGATTTAGATTCAACATCTCACAACGGTCACATAATCCAAGGATTTAAATGTTTAATGTCTTGAATATTATATACATAAAAAATTTATTTTACCACAACATTTATCATTTAAACATAGTTATGAAATATAACTATTCAAGTCAACTAAAAAGATGTAATCATCTACATAAACTATGTATTTTAAACATAAGAAATGGATGTTCATAAACACTCGGTAAGGAAAATATATATCATAAATTATGAGATAATAAATGTGAATGAGAATTTTATGAATTCGTAAATATCCTTACAAAATAACAAAATAAAATGTATTAAAATTATAATACATGACGAAAAAACATAATATAATTAACATATAATTATGGAATCACAAATAAATATGATCTTGGTGAAAATACATATCAATAACCAAAAATATGAAAGCTTAAGATTAGTGTTTAATATATTAAAAATAAGGCATGATCAGGAAAACAATACATAACATGATTAAAAAATGATAATTTTGAACAATCACAGTCATGGTGAAACTATATAATTATAAACAAAAAAATGTCCCCCTCCTTGTTGTGAACTAATAAAATGACCCCATTTCATGTTTTGAACAAAAAAATCCCCACACATCATTATATGAACATTCACAATTTCTATGCTTCATGTTGTGCACAAAAAATGCCCAACCGACATGTTGTGAACAAACATAATTCCCATGCTTCATTTTTTGAAAAAACAAAATTTCTAAAAGTCATATTTCCAACAACCAAGTTTTCCACACTTGACAACCCTCTCTCAGGAGGTATTAATACATTCTAATGAATTATAGGGTGATATAGGATCCTACACATAAATATTTATACATATGTGTGCCATAAAAAATAAAAAATTCCTTTTATTTTGTATAACCCATGGAAAAAATAAAGGGTTTCTTATAATGTTCAAAAACAATAACAAACATGAGCTTAATAAATCACAGGATATCAAAATTATCATTTTACAAAATAAATCATATCATAAAAATATATAAAGGATAATGAAAAAAAATTCATAAAAGATAAACCTTAGAGGAAAAAAGTAATTTAAAACACAAAAATTTTCAAAAAAACATTCTAGAACATTGATGAAAAAATTACATTCAAAAAAAATGAAGGGAATGAAAACAACTTAGAAAACATTATATAAAAATAAAATATCTCTAAAAATATATAAATTATTAAAGAATAAGAGTTTAAAATACGTGAAAAGATTTTAATTTAAAATATCATAAAAATTTAACACATGAAAAATACAAAATCATTTTAGAAATGGGATATGAAAATACATTGAAATATTTAATTTTAAAATGAACATATAATAATAAAGACGTAGAAAACATAATGTTTTCAAAAAAAAAGGATAACAAAATATAAATTCAAAACATTTACATTTAAAAATTATACTTTATAATAGAACCTTGAAAAATAAATAATCATTTCAGAAAGGAATGTGAATTTATTTGGGAACCATTAATTATTGAAATAATATTTAATAATAGAAACATGAAAATGACAAATATTTTATCAATGAAAACAAAGGATTGGATGAAAAAATTATTTTAACATAAATAATTGTGAGAAAATTGATCCTTAGAGATAAAAATGGTTTTAATTTTTACTAGGGAAAGGAGAACATTATTTTGGTGTGAAAACATCAACAGGGAAAGAAAATTAGTTAACGAAAATGAGTATTATTCTTTAAAAATTGCATTTTAACAAAATAATAGAATAAAAGTGGTTGAAGATATATTTTTGAAATATGGACTTATTATAATATTTTTTATGTATACAATATAAAATCGTCATATTTTTTAATATATCAATCTTGAAGGATTATAGTCAAATAAAAGTGATTATGACCTAAGAAAAATATCGATGTTATAAAATCCTCGTACAAGCATTGTACCTTTTAAATATTAAACCCATGAGAATGATTAGATGAAATTGAAAATTGAGTTTACTATAATATATTATAATCATGATATAAAAATTATGGTGTTTTTTATTTACACTATATAAATGTCATCACAGTGCATAAAATTGACATTTTTGAATAAAAGGAAATTGAGACAGGAGCCCTTCCCTTCATTACATGGTTTGTTGAACACACTATAACATCATTTGAAAAAATAATTTATAATTTAATAACATAATTAATAAACACAATCATATGAATTACTCTTTCTAATCCATATTACATTTATCAATCATAAGTGCATAAATTATTTATATTGTATTAAGACCATAAGGTGTTAAAAACATTGAAATTTTTTCACATAATTAAATTTGTGATATCATTACCCATAATTTCATAACAAGTTAAATAGTAAAATATAATTTATGATTTTATAATATATAAATTATATTTAATTAAAAAATTTCTATTTCATTCCATATGTTTTTTTTTTGTGAAAACCAAATTTAAAATGGATTATTTTAGTGATTTTAAGGATGGAAAATGTTAGTTTAGTAATAGATTAAATAAATTTTTTAAATATTAAAATAATAATATAATACTAATTATTTTCTCAATAGATAATAATATTATTATTTTTTATTTTCCATGTTCAAACATAATAAGATTTTATTGTACTATTCACATATATTGTTAAACCGACCCAAAAATGATCTCGCTTTAACTCAAATGGGGAGTATGGTTAAGGATATGTTTATTTTGATGTAATATAATTATTAAATAAACATAATTATATTATTTTTAATTTTTAATAATTTCAAACCATATTTTAGGATTTTAGGATAATTTATGTATATCTAAAATAAAAATGAAAAACATTTCATCTTAGATGCGGTAATTTGCATGTACATACAATTAGTGATATTTTTTCTCAGAAAATGAGAGTGGTTGAAGGTGGATATTAAAATTATTTTTTAGATTATTATTTATATTATATTTTTAAAACTTATTCCTCATTAATATATATAATACCATCCATGGGAGTTTTTAATGATAAAAAATGATTTCACTTTGTATAAGCGACAGTTTGCTCAACGCAATAGTGATGTTCCTCTAGTTTTTTTATATTTTGATAGTAATGAATAACTAAGGGTTATACAATTAAAAAAAATTAATAATTATTATTATACTTAATTTATCATCATATTAATTTGATATTATAATTTTATGAATAAGATTATGAAAAAATCGTAAGTATTAGATAATGCATACACTACAGACATATTGTTTCGTGCAATATACCTTGAAATTTATGGTCTTATGATATCTATGAGTGACTATGGGGATATATTTCTGGGATAGGGATATTAAACGTTCATATATTCATGGAAAATTTATATTTTGTTTTGTAGAATTGAAAGGGAGGTCATGATATACTTTTTTTAGAGGTGAAAATGTAAATTTTGTAAACACTCATTATTTTATAGTAATTACAGGACATCATTCTATGATCAATTTCCCAAGAGTTTAAAAATGTGTATTAAGTGTAGGATAATGTCAATTATATTCTGAAACACATACTTAAAAACATTTTAAAACTAGTTTTTCTCTATCCCTTATGTAAAATATCTTTTACCAATTGTACTTTTGGTTAGGTAACTATTTTTATCATTGGTAATTAAATATTAAAAATAATATTAAAAATGACTATATTATATAATTTTAACCTTATAATTATAAATTTGAAAATCATTATATCATATCATAATTCTAAATTTTTAAAATTTTAATCATAAAAAATCCAATTTGATCACAAAAAACAAATTTTAGAAAACAAATGTTTTCTATTTTTAAATTTATATATCAGATTAAATTTTCATTATTATTGATTATAATCAAAAAATTTGGTTTTAAATAATATAATGAATTTTATGGTTCTTTCATATAAATCTAAAACAAAACTCTCCCTTAAAAATACTCCATTCAATTAGAAGATTGAAAACAATTTTCAATATAATAACATTTTTAATTTATTATGAAAATATTAAAAATAGTATTTAAAATATCATTGAACATTTTAAAGTGAAATATTTTATACCTTAAATTAAATATTATTACAAAAAATGAATTTTAATATTCTACAATACACTTACGTAGATAAAAAATTAGAAAAAGTGTATTTTAGACTAGAAAATAAATATTTTAAAAAAAATTAAAAAATTATTATTAAGGAAATATTCATGAGTGAGGTTCCAAATTTAATTTTATTTTATCAAATTAAAATCATATAAATTTTAAATTTATTTTTTTAAATAATTCACTATATAAATAAAATGGATTTTATTTTTTCCTTTTTTCATTATTAACTCATATTAATTATTTATCCACTAAAGGTAATAGCCATTAATGGTCTACCATATATGTGTTTATTATAAATTTATTAATAATGTTTTAAAATAATTTTTGGTTTTATTATGTTGGGTGTAGAATTTGAAACAATTTATAGAACATAGTAATTATTTTAAATAATCTAAAACCACTTGTCGTTACAGACACTATATATTTGGTTGGAGGATTGTCATCTACATGGACCACATGATCATTTGCTACATATTCACGCAATAGGACCTAAACAATCGGATGATGAAATGGGGAGTGTATCTACATATTCTTTACTTTAATTTTTCTTACAAACTATGTAAAGGATTCTCTTATCTATATCATGCATGTATCTTAAGATATTGGTTATTGAAATTATGAGGAATATTGGATCCAGATGTTTCTGATGGTTTATTAGAGGATTAGTGATTTTAAGGACCATGAATTGATGATTTGTACTTGAATTGTGATCGCATATTCTTCATTTGATAGGGTGAATAGTATTTAGGAATCCAACCCTGGGTGAATTGTAATGTGATAATATCTAGAAAGTGGTGACCAAATACATAGGTTGTCATTTGATAATAATGATGTGACCCTAGTTCATGGATGGGTAGTACTCCTTGCTTCCATTAGCGAGGATTTGATTAAATACATCTATAAATATAATTTCTTGGTTCACCCTAGGGTGAAAATGAATTTTCAATACCTTAGGAGATGTTCTTGTGTCCAGGAATAAAAAGGGGTGTTGTCAGATTATTTTCCTAATGACTTGAACACTAGAGGATAATAGTCGAGCACCAAATTAATTTTGGTACTCTATCCACTGCTAGTGACCATGTTTAATTGTTAGGAGACCATTATGAACATTCTTTTAAAGATTTAATTGATCTTGAGTATTCATGATTCTATTTGGGTGATTGTTGATTCAAAAACCAAAGTATCTAACATCATACTAATGAGTGACACTCACTAATTAGATGAACTGATAAAGTTCTATGTCCATGAAATTATAAAATTATATGAATCACCCTTGATATTTTTTTCTGACAAATATTTTCATTTTACATTACATTTTTAGGTATTTTATAAGGCCTCAGGGACATAGTTTATATTGTGAACACCGTACTATCCCTAGATTGATATATAGTTAGATAAGATGGTCTATGTTTTTGAGGATATGATTTGGGCTTACGTCCATGACATCTGTTGACTATGGTAAGATCACATAGATTGTTTTGAATTTACATACAACAATAGTTACCAATATTTTATTCATATGAAACCTTATAAGGATCTCTATGTTAGGCCATATAGATCATTATTTATTTGAAAAAGGATGGTGAGGTAATGAATGTTGGGCCGCATTTGGTATTAAATACATATGAAAGGGTCTAGATGATTTGGAAGAAGTTAATCATATAATAGAGTAGACATAGTTCTTATGTTGACCATAATATGATACATCTATAGTTTTTTGTAGGAGACACTTTATTTATGATAGCAACTCCCCCATTAGGTCACCAATATATGAGATATAAAGTAATGAAATCCTTGAATAATGTCCAATCCGTCAAAATAGTTGAGCTAGTTGGGATAGTGGGATTCCATCAGAATATTACTGCACTATACCAATTAATTCATGATTTGTTTCTATGTTTTTTACTTTTACTGTACACTCTAAATTCTACTCATGTCTTCAATTAGGATGATGTTTTACAGAATCCTTATGCATCGTACATGGATTTCCCATTGTAGATTGTGGACTAGATAGAGATATTACATTGAGGGGGGTGGTAGCTCTTGTCTGCATATGGCCTAATGTATTGATCTGATAGGAGTCTTCGGTGTAGAAATATGACACTCATTCCAAATTTCATGATATTTTTGAGTAAATCCTTTGAGGGTACTTCTCAAGGATGAGAAGCAGTTATAAGGGAAGAATTGTAACATCCTTTCTTATTTTGAATGTATATTATCTTTAATGCTTGAAAATTAACTATTACTTTTAGGATTTCTCTCTATTATGTGTGGATTATAGGCTAGTAATTAAGATACAGGGGGTCCCTAGGTGACTGTTTATGGGATGGATAATATATGGTCATTGGCTCACTTATGGGGATCCACCAGCCTATTAGTGGTGCTGGAAGTGGGTCTAGCAGAATTTTTATCCCCCTGATCTTCCAATGGTTATGGAAATATATAATAAATTTTGTTGATTCAACTTACCAATAGATTTTCATTTCCAAATCATGGTACTTTTACCAACAAATTGACAACCCAGTGTCCCATCATCATCGTGCCAGTGGTGCTACTAGCTCGCCGGTGGGCCACAACTGCTCAACCGTGAACCATATTCATCATTGAATTAAACATGTCCCAGAAGATCTTAATACACCTCATTTTTACCCTATAAAATCTATTATTCTGGCCCTAATGTCCCTATACCAAATTTTATTCCTATCCTGTAGAGTCCTGAAGCTTGACGTACATTGACATTACTTTACATTTACGGAATACTTAGTACATAACAAAAACACACACACAAGGATCGTAATAGTTTAGTGTCTTTGGAAACTCGGAATATATTCTTCTAATCCTGGTGAAAGATCTTCAACATCTCCCATAAAGATCTTCCTTTTTTTACCTAAAACCATTATTTATATCCTGGGGTAAAGAAAACATAAAAGGGTGAGCTCAAATGCTCAGTAAGGGTAAAAAACAGAAATATCAATCACATCATATACATAAGCACATAACTTTTGGAAATCTTAACCAGTAAAAGATATCATAATTTCATAACCTGGGATAACTCATGGCAGTGAAATGTAATCACAATAATCATAACATAAAACATTAAACTTTGTGGCATACACACATAATCATAGAGAATCATATCTTATTAGTCAAGACTCATTTCCAAGACTATCTTAGTGGACAAAGTCCATTTCTGAACTGAGTCACCCTCGTTTCAGTCCTGTATCACTGAACCGGTATAACCTACCATTCCAGCCATGTCTATCTCATGAGATATAAAATCTTTACCCAATGCATTGGAGTGAGATATAGGTCCCACCCATCTCATAATGATACCATTCTTATGTGTTCCACAAAATCATAAATCATACATCATTGCATAACCCATGTAATACAAATGGGAATCTTAAACATCATGACATCATAAAACAATTCATATAAGATAAAGGAATTCATAAAAATAATTCCATCACAACATAATAAAATCAATGTAATAATAGGGATAAAAACAGAACTATTTATTATCTTAGATGGTAAATAATTTTGATAAAACACTTTAACTCCATTCATGAGGAAAATATCCTTTCTTCTTCAAAAACATTTTTCCTTTCTTAACATGTCATACAACTTTAATCTAAAAGAAGTTGATTAAAAATAAACTTGAAAACTTGTAAATGAAGCTTTTGGAAATAATGTTTTAAAAATCCATTCATTTCGTATAAGTTAAAAAAACATTCTTCGTACTTTTGTCGGAAAAGTCAAAAAGTACCTCGTACGAAAAACGACAAAATATTCCTTTCATATCTTTTACTAAAAACTCACCGAAGGGTAAAATTGGATTTAAAAAATTGTAGGTGGATGGAAATAATATTACATATTGAATAAACATGGATGTGGATGATAAAATACACCATAGTAATTTTCAAAGTATAAACAATCTCGGATAAAAATGAGATTGTGATATTTCCCTTACCTTAGGTCCGATTTTCTTCGTAGGTGTCTGAACCTCCTGTATAATGATTTAAATAATGTCATTTACTTATTCCAGAATCATACTCATTGTAATTATATCATATATGGTTCACTTATGACTTTATATTACCCTTTCTTTTGTAAATTCTATGTTAAAGAGCATTTTGGGTAAAATTGTTTCATTTGTCGTCCGTGTTTTGACTTGTAATTATTCATATGATTTCTTAGATCATAATTACTTAATTCCAGAATATAAAACATGATTTATATATAATATATATTCAGAATATACATATATATAATAAATTAGTAAATGGAAAGAAATACACCGTTCATGGAGACGGTAGGCCGTACGTACGCATGAACGCTGTTTTCGTTTCCTTATTGAGTTGAATGGAATTAAGTAGATTACATACATATATACATAAATCCAGTAACTTTATAATGTCATATATTTCATTATTATTTCTTATATATACTTTATAATCACTCTTAAATGGTTACCATGGAGAATGAATCTCATCGCGTCGTGGAGACGGTAGTCCGTACGTACGCACGAGCGATGATATCGTTTCCATAATTATTGAATTGAATTGGAGTGGAGGATACAATATATCATAATAAATATAATATTCTAATAACTATGTATAGTTATTCTTTACACCATTATACCCATCCGTGTAAGGTGGTGGTGGAAAATAGATTACACCACGCCGTGGAGACGGTATTCCGTACGTATGCACGCGCGGTGATTTCTTTTTCCGTAGGATGGATAGATGGTGAAATAGGATTGTTTCATAATTATAATAACATATAATTATATGAGTTATACTGATGTTATTACTTCATAATGAAACAACCTAATAAGAAGAAGTGGAAGAAGAAATAAAGATGAAAGAATCGGTAACGGACATTACCTCTTCTTTGAAGTGCTTCTTTGAGACCTCCTTTTAGGGAACTAAAATGGGTCTTTGAAGAAGACCAGAACCTCTAGGATGTTTCTAGGGAAGTGGAGAAGAGAATTTTTCAGGGTTTGTCCGAGCTTGAAGGCTCAAAGTTGTGTGAGGAAGAGAGGGAGGAGGTTCCCTTTTATAAGGGAGGAGAGGGGCTCCTTTGGAAACACTAAAAATATTATTTTATTATAAAGTCAAGTTCGGTTTTAAATAGCTACAAATTGATTTATTTCGAGAATAAGGTGGGGATGGGTCTAAATCCTCTCACCCAATAGAATTTAGACAAGTTTAGGTTCCTATTTTAACCTTATCATATAGATTTAACATTAAGTTAAATAATTTTACATTTACCGTGTCTTCTTGTGTTCTTACACGTTAAGGTTAATAAACTTACTATAAAAAGCCAAACGAACCCCAAGTTGTTTATTATTAATATATATAACCTTATCTAAGTAATTCGACTGAAACTTATATTTTTAGGAATAAAATTACAATTAATAATATAATATTTGTTTTAAAAACTATTTTATGTCAATTTTGACACTATTTAGTAATTGATTTTTGTGAAACTTATAACAGAATTATAAGTTCTAAAAAAGATAATTAAATCAATACTAACATTTCATATTAACCTAGAAAATTAGTGGAATTCATAAAAAGTCTCAAATTATATATATTTGGGTATTTATAACATCAATTATGTCAATATTTCATTAATAAGATAATTACTGTATCATCGTTGTGTCATAACTGAATTAAATTATTTAATGTCTAAAAATTAAAAATAAAATACCATTATGTAGGAAATCTTTTTATCTTTATAATGAATATTTATATTCGAATTTATATTACGTATAACCCCATATTAAAAATGTTTTAGTAAATAAACATTGATTTTAACTCTTTTAACCCTTCTTTAAATAAATTAATAATAATTGTCCTAATCTAATCCATGTGGGCCTAAATGGTCATATGTTATTAATAAGTTTGTTTTTGGTCGAATTACACTTTTCCAATAGAATTAGGACATGTGTTAGGGTAATAATAATATCATTTCTACCCTTAATTACCCTATTTACTTTTAACCGTGGTAAAAAAAAGTAAAAAGTTACTATTCACCAAAAAATTATTTTGATCTCATTGAACCACATTTTACTTACTGACATCAACCGTGTCTCTAGGATTTTTGAAATTCCACTCACAGAAGCGGTAAAATTAAGTTTTATGAACAATTCAGTTTTTTTAACTACCACTTAGTGGTTTCACAATTCATCAAAAATTTAATGTTTTCAGAAAAATACAAAAAATTAGGCCTAAGCTATATTTGATATTATGAACTAAAAAATGATGTCTATTTTACCAAATTAAAAACATATCAGTTGCATTATCTAATTTAAAAATTAATTCTCGTCATCAAAAAAATAGCGTGTTTTTAAGAGATAATAACTATCAAAAGATTGAAACTTGTTTATAACTGGTTTAAATGTGAAATTACATCCAATGACAATCATTGTATTAAATTGTAAAAATTTATTCTAAATATACTTTAAAACCACTAAAAATAATAATTTATCACTGTTAATTATTTCGATTGAAAAAGTTGTTTTTAATTAATATTTAGTAATTTCCACTAATCATCAAAATATGAATGTTATCCGAAAATTACCAAAATTTTACCCTAAGCTAATTTCGATATTCCGAATCCAAAAATTAAGTCCATTTTGAAAAATAAAATTTACAAAATTTCAAAAATTGGTTATTACTATTCATAACGGCTAGTTTTAATAATATTTTAATAGCATATCGTTGTTTAGTGAAACTCGGTATTGCGTACTACACATGCTATCAAGGAAGGTCGCGATTGCGTGTAATGAAAGGCAAGTCAAGGATGCGTGTTGTGCAAGATCTTTTTTGTGTAGAGTACAACACAAGACATTAATGAAATTAAAAAGAATATTTTTCATAAAATCTCAGGGTGTTATATTCTACCCCCCTAAAAATGAATTTCGCCCTCGAAATTCATCGGGGTTATAAATGGTTTACTATTCGAATGTTTTTTTAATAGAAACCCACATCATAAAAAGGAATACCAAAACCAATCTTTAAAAACAAAAGTATGAAACTTAACGGTTACCCAAATAAACTAATCACTGGGTTTCCACATAGGTGGAAATATGGATATTGAAGAGAAATCTATCCATCATGTTCTGATGGAGAGTGGTAGAGAACATGGCTATGGAAAATCTAGCAATCACAAATCCATAAATTTGTGGCGATCTAAGGAACCATCTGATTCATCAGATATAAGATCACTAAGACAACATTTTTGGTTTTCAAGATCATTTCCCTAAAGTTGATGAAATTTGAATTAGAAGAAATACTTTCGTGATTTTGGTATGGTCTCACCATTTGTCATTATTTGGAAAATTTCCACTTCATCTCTTAAAGAAATGAAGTTGAATTTGTCATTCGTGATGTGTTAGCAGATCATGTGATAGAATGATGGGTCATTCCATCTCTTTCAAACAAAAGTTTAGAAAAAGTTATAAGTCCATCTTATGGTTAATCGTATATGGTTCCAAAAATGAACTTATACGTCATATATCATACCGCTTAATAAAATAAAAGTAGTTTCTACTAACCAGGGACTTCCTGTAGGCCAGTGGTAGGCGATAAAGGCCAGTCGCACTTCGGTTGTGGGTTCGATTCCCACAGCCTTGTCCGACGCGATGGGTTGTCGCCCGTCCTGCAGGTTGTCCATTTTCTAAAACTATATTACTATAACATCCCATCAATAATATCAAGAAAACATTTATCCTTAAACAATACTAACTTATGTCCAACATAATCCATTCCAATCTTTAGGCTTATCCATAATACTGCATTCCACTCTCATAACATAGTGAAAACGATTACCAGAGATTTAATTCCATCGTTGATCCCCATATGTCATAAGATATGTTTTGTTGGTCACATTCCAAACATTCAAAGTCCATAATCATGTATTCTCTTGAATACCCATTGAACCTTAGTGAAAACATGAACACAGTTAAAAGTTAACACCTTGCACATACCAAAATCCTCAAAATTCTATATACTCAAACCATGATATCACTTAGACCTTATATCAATCATGAGCTCATGAATGCTGTCAAATATTTCATTTTTTCATTTTCCCTTCATTATGCAATTATCATTATTTTTCCAAAAATATCTCAATCACTTTCCATGGTTACTGGTACCATAAAATTATTGAAAACCACAATAGACCAATACATAAAAATTCCAATATTCCACGATACTATATACAACACTGTTTTGGAATCCCATTACATAAACAGTTAATCATTCCACCACATCATTGCCATATTCAACATCGCCAGTAGTGATCGCATGTGACTTCCCTTTGTCCTTTGCCTTAAGTGGTTGCTCATGTTGATCATCACTAACCCTTGGATTAGGGCATTTATTAGCATAATTCCTCATTTCCTTGCACTTGAAGCATTGATGTTTTGGTAGTGAGTTCTTTGCAGTCTTTGCTTTATTCACATCATTAGAATCCCTTTTTCCATTACATCAACACTCAGCTGCTAGATGACCTTCTTTTCCACACTTAAAACATTTTCTAGTCCCTTTAAGACAATATCCACCATGCTTATTTCCATACTTTGAGAATAATGAAACATTCATCTTCTTTTCACCATTATTCTGAGATTTCTCCTTGAACTCCATATTTCGTTTCTTGTCAAAACCATGAGATGGATATGTAACACCAACTTCCATTTCTACCTTGATAGCACAACGCACAATTTCTTCATAGCTATTGAAGTCTCTTATATCTAATGCCCTTCGAAGACTTGGTTTTAAGACACTGAAAAATTGATCAACTTTACTTTCAGGTTGGATGATAATGTCAGATGCATACCTTGCAAGTCTTGTAAAATTCTCTTTGTATATACCAACAGATTCATCATCCTTCTCCTTCAGCTCAAGAAACTCCTTTTCCATCTTTGTTCGAAGAATATGAGGGAAGTACTTACTGAAAAACATGTGCTTGAACTTGTCCCATTCCATGGACTCAATTTTATCTCTGGGCCTCGTATTCTTGATAAGATTCTACGATTGATCAGCTTCACCTTCCAAACGATATACTGCTAAAATGACTTTATCATGTTCAGAACATTGAAGAACTGAAAATATCTTTTCAGTGGTACTGATCCGTTGTTCAGCAACAAGTGGATTGGAAGACCCACTGAAAGAAGGTGGACGCTGCCTCATGAAGGACTCAATAGAATATTATTCCCTTATCTGCTCATTTGGAAGTCCAGAATGATTCATAGCTTGTGTAAGTATAACAATAATATTTTTCACTCCATCTCCCATAACATTTTTTTGTTCAGGAGGGAAATCATTGCATTGTCCATTGCATTGATCAACACCGTTCCTTTGGGTTCCAGCCATCGTCTAAAACCCGAAAAGAATAGTGTGAGAGGAAAAAATCATGCTAGGGAAAACAACATAATAAAGGGGAGTACCTTCAATATCTAACATCTTAGGTTTAATTATATGATCGTTAGCGTAATTCTAGTACTATAACCTATACGTATACTTAACCTTAGGGACATCCCTAGACATACCTTAGAAATATCTCTAGGGATCTCACTAACGTTTTCGCATCCTAGTTTCAAAAGGTTGACTAAACCTTTCCTCTGATACAAACTGTAGAGACCCGAAGCTTGACATACATTAACATTACATTACATTTGCGGAATACTTATTACATAACAAAAACACACACACAGGGATCGTAATAGTTTAGTGTCTTTGGACACTCGGAATATATTCTTCTAATCCTGGTGAAAGATCTTCAACATCTCCCATAAAGATCTTCCTTTTTTTACCTAAAACCATTATTTATATCCTGGGGTAAAGAAAACATAAAAGGGTGAGCTCAAATGTTCAGTAAGGGTAAAAAAAGAAATATCAATCACATAATATACCTAAGCACATAACTTTTGGAAATCTTAACCAGTAAAAGAGATCATAATTTCATAACCTTGGATAACTCATGGCAGTGAAATGTAATCACAATAATCATAACATAATACATTAAACTTTGTGGCATACACACATAATCATAGAGAATCATATCTTATTAGTCAAGACTCATTTCCAAGACTATCTTAGTGGACAAAGTCCATTTCTGAACCGAGACACCCTCGTTTCAGTCTTGTTTCACTGAACCGGTATAACCTACCATTCCAGCCATGATTATCTCATGAGATATAAAATCTTTACCCAATGCAATGGAGGGAGATATAGGTCCCACCCATCTCATAATGATACCATTCTTATGTGTTCCGCAAAATCATAAATCATACATCATTGCATAACCCATGTAATACAAATGGGAATCTTAAACATCATGACATCATAAAACAATTCATATAAGATAAAGGAATTCATAAAAATAATTCCATCACAACATAATAAAATCAATGTAATAATAGGGATAAAAACAGATTTATTTATTATCTTAGATGGAAAATAATTTTGATAAAACACTTGAACTCCATTCTAGAGGAAAATATCCTTTCTTCTTCAAAAACATTTTTCCTTTCTTAACATGTCATACAACATTAAACTAAAATAAGTTGATTAAAAATAAACTTGAAAACTTGTAAAGGATGCTTCTTGGAAATAATGTTTTAAAAATCCATTCATGTCATATAAGTTAAAAAAAACATTCTTCATACTTTTTTCGGAAAAGTCAAAAAGTACCTCGTACGAAAAACGACAAAAGATTCATTTCATATCTTTTACTAAAAACTCACCGAAGGGTAAAATTGGATTTAAACAATTGTAGGTGTATGGAAATAATATTACATATTGAACAAACATGGATGTGGATGATAAAATACAGCCCAGTGAATTTCAAAGTATAAACAATCTCGGATAAAAATGAGATTGTGATATTTCCCTTACCTTAGGTACGATTTTCTTCGTAGGTGTCCGAACCTCCTGTATAATGATTTAAATAATGTCATTTACTTATTCCAGAATCATACTCATTGTTAGGATATCATATATGGTTCACTTATTACTTTATATTACCCTTTCTTTTGTGAATTCTATGTTAAAGAGCATTTTGGGTAAAATTGTTTCATTTGTCGTCCGTGTTTTGACTTGTAATTATTCATATGATTTCTTAGATCATAATTACTTAATTCAAGAATATAAAACATTATTTATATATAATATATATTCAGAATATACATATATATCATAAATTAGTAAATGGAAAGAAACACACCGTTCATGGAGACGGTAGGCCGTACGTACGCATGAACGCTGTTTTCGTTTCCTTATTGAGTTGAATGGAATTAAGTAGATGAAATACATATATACATAAATCCAGTAGCTTTATAATGTCATATATTTCATTATTATTTCTAATATATACTTTATAATCACTCTTAAATGGTTAACATGGAGAATGAATCTCATCGCGTCGTGGAGACGGTAGTCCGTACGTACGCACGAGCGATGATATCGTTTCCATAATTATTGAATTGAATTGGAGTGGAGGATAAAATATATCAGAATCAATAATATGTTATAATAACTATGTATAGTTATTCTTTACACCATTATACCCATCCATGTAAGGTGGTGGTGGAAAATAGATTACACCACGGCGTGGAGACGGTATTCTGTACGTACTCACGTGCGGTGATTTCTTTTTCCGTAGGATGGATAGATGGTGAAATAGGGATGTTTCATACTTATAATAACATATAATTATATGAGTTATACTGATGTTATTACTTCATAATGAAACAACCTAAGAAGAAGAAGTGGAAGAAGAAATAAAGATGAAAGAATCGGTAACGAACATTACCTCTTCTTTGAAGTGCTTCTTTGAGACCTCCTTTTAGGGCACTAAAATGGGTCTTCGAAGAAGACCCGAACCTCTAGGATGTTTCTAGGAAAGTGGAGAAGAGAATTTTTCAGGTTTTGGCCGTGTTTGAAGGCTCAATGTTGTGTGAGGAAGAGAGGGAGGAGGTTCCCTTTTATAAGGGAGGAGAGGGGCTCCTTTGGAAACACTAAAAATATTATTTTATTATAAAGTCAAGTTCGGTTTTAAATATCTCCAAATTGATTTATTTCTAGTCTAAGGTGGGGATGGGTTGAAATACTCTCATACAATAGAATTTATACATGTTTAGCTTCCTATTTTACCCTTATCATATAGATTTAACATTAAGTTAAATAATTTTACTTTTACCGTGTCTTCTTGTGTTCTTATACTTTAAGGTTAATAAACATACTATAAGAAGCCAAAAGAACCCCAATTTGTTTATTATTAATATATATAACCGTATCTAAGTCATTTGGCCGATCCTTAGATTTTTAGGAATAAAATAACAATTAATAATATAATATTTGTTTTAAAAACTATTTTATGTAAATTTTGACACTATTTAGTAATTGATTTTTGTGAAACTTATAACAGAATGATAAGTTCTAACAAAGTTAATTAAATCAATACTAACATGTCATATTAACCTAGAAAATTAGCGGAATTCATACAAAGTCTCAAATTATATTTATTTGGGTATTTATAACATCAATTATGTCAATATTTCATTAATAAGATAATTACTGCATCATCGTTGTGTCATAACTAAATTAAATTATTTAATGTCTAAAAATTACAAATAAAACACCATTATGTAGTAAATCGTTTTATCTTTCTAATGAATATTTATAGTCGAATTTATATTATGTATAACCCCATACTAAAAATGTTTTAGTAAATAAACATTGATTTTAACTCTTTTAACCCATCTTTAAATAAATTAATAATAAATGTCCTAATCTAATCCAAGTGGGCCTAAATGGTCATATGTTATTCATAAGTTTGTTTTTGGTCGAATTACACTTGTCCAATAGAATTAGAACATGAGTTAGGGTAATAATAATATCATTTCTACCCTTAATTACCCAATTTACTTTTAACTGTGGTAAAAAAAAGTAAAAAGTTACTATTCACCAAAAAATTATTTTCTTCTCATTGAACCACATTTTACTTACTGACATCAACCGTGTCTCTCGGATTTTTGAAATTCCACTCACAGAAGCGGTAAAATTATGTTTTATGAACAATTCAGTTTTTTTTTAACTACCACATAGTGGTTTCACTATTCATCAAAAATTGAATGTTTTCAGAAAAATACCAAAAATTAGGCCTAAGCTATATTTGATATTATGAACTCAAAAATGATGTCTATTTTACCAAATTCAAAACATATCAGTTGAATTAACTAATTTAAAAATAAATTCCCGTCATCAAAAAAATAGCGTGTGTTTAATAGATAATAACTATTAAAAGATTGAAACTTGTTTATAACTGGTTTAAATGTGAAATTACATCCAATGACCATCATTGTATTAAATTGTAAAAATATATTCTAAATATACTTTAAAACCACTAAAATTAATAATTTATCACTATTAATTATTTCGATTGAAAAAGTTGTTTTTAATTAAAATTTAGTAATTTCCACTATTCATCAAAATATGAAAGTTATCCGAAAATTTCCAAAATTTTACCCTAAGCTAATTTCGATATTCCGAATCCAAAAATTAAGTCCATTTTGAAAAATAAAATTTAAAAAATTTCAAAAAGTGGTTATTACTATTCATAACTGCTAGTTTTAATAATATTTTAATAGCATATCATTGTTTAGTGAAACTCTGTATTGCGTACTACACACGCTATCAAGGAAGGTCGCGATTGCGTGTAATGAAAGGAAAGTCAAGGATGTGTGTTGTGCAAGCACTTTTTGGTGTAGCGTACAACACAAGACATTAATGAAATTAAAAAGAATATTTTTCATAAAATCTTGGGGTGTTACATATCCCCATATCACTACAAATATCTCATTCATCCCGACATGGTTATACAGTCTTTGATTAATCTAGAAATGCTAGAATTGTGATTTTTATAACGGTATATATAGTTTTCCTCTTCCAATTTGAAATATGTTCATGGATTAGTGATTATTATAGGGTTTACATTATGATATGAGTTTGAATTATTCCACACATAATAAAACAATTATTGATCAACCAAATTGTTTTCATGCCACAATAAAATCGACATGTACCTTTGATCAAAGACGTTCTACAGGTCTATGTTTGTGAATCATGTTCTGAAAACTCATCTTAAATGATTTATTATTATTATATGAAATATTTATGATCCCATGATAGATTAGAGGAGAATTTATAATTTCAATGTCTTCCTATTTGATCAAAGCTGAATTTCTTATTGATAGTAGATATTTCTAGGTATTTCATCATATATCGATCAACTTGAAATAAGTTTTATTTAATAATATCTCAAATCTCTTTAAAATTGATTTATTAATGATGGATCAATGTTGATTACATATAAATGAGGTTATATTAAAAATGTTGGACTATAATTCATGATCTGTTCTCTAATCGACAATGGATCCTGTGAATAATTGATGTATCCATCAAAATACCATATAATTGATTCCACTAGAGGACACCATAAGTGTTGTGATTATAGAACCACCCTTATTGAAATTTATTTTAATTGATTATCCATTTCAAAAATCATAATTAAGAAACTAAAACCTGGTATAGGAATCCTTGATGCATGAGAACATTCTCCACAGCTACGATACATGATTCGGTCATTGATCCTTTGATGAACCTTAAAGTACTTTGTCAATAAATAAGATATAATTTTTTATTTACCATTTAGGAATCTTGATGACACCGATTAACTTTTTATGATACTTAAATTATATTTATTGTTTACCATGAATTATTGTGATCACATGTTGTTGTGTGTGTTGCCCATGAGAACCTTTAATGATGCTTGATTCCTGGTGTATTCCTATATTTTTTTGACTGTTCTTGATGTAAACCGCATGTATTAAATGATTCTATTACATACTCATGATAATATAAAACTCCCTACCTTGTATAATCCACCATGTTATATGTATTTTTCATGCAGTGGAGATATTGTATTAGTATTGAGATATGTGGATCACTGTGATAAGGTTATCCTCTAGAGAGGGAGTACTTGCGAAAGTTTCTAGTAATATCTATGGACCTGGAAGAAGGGTAGGGGAACAAAATTTCCTATTGAATTTTGTGTCACATGTTCACTGGATTCATAGTGTATTTCATGTCATATGTTTGTTTGATTATATGATTATATCGAGTAGTGATATGACATGTTTCTTAGTGAGCTTAATGTGGAATGTTTGGATGATACATAGAAGATATCAAGTTCTATGATCCCAGAATGACTTGAGGATGTTAAGTACCACATTAAAATTATGTCTCATGTAGAGAAACAAGTACACTTTACTTGTGCATAGTTCATAATCACAACTAAAGAAATTATCTAGTCCTTATATCATTGATCTGAGGCAATATTGGTTGGGGGCTGGTGGCCTGGTTAACATTTGGGTTCTCAACACATTATTGGTAGCATTTAATATTTATTAATATTTTTCAAAAAATATAAAAAAAATTACATATGGAAACTTTTTAATGACATAATAGTAGTATCCTTCTAGGTTTTGTTACCCACACCCTATACAGGCTTCACAATGTGAATGTAGATATCACGTTTAGGGGTCCAAGTAAGGGTAATGGTCCCATAGAAAATAACTGAGGTTTGGAGCATGGTGCCAGTGAACAAATCGGGATGGAATAAAAAGAATTTTCATAAAGTGTTATTCATTTATGTTTTTATACTTTTTCTTTCCACACTGGGAGAGGAGTTTATTTATTATATGCATGAAATGTGTTCCATTTTTATCTCATTATGATAATTTGTATCCTTATCTGGTACTCTAGTATTCATTATTATATGTTTTTAGTTTATGTATTTCATACCACAGGGTATAATATCTCCACATACAACAGTAGTGTTCCTATACTAGTTCACTTATAAGTAACCATACTAGGTTTTCCACATGGCCTCATATGCACCTACCCATATGACAGAGGCTGCTAACTAACAGCGAGGTTCTACGTTGGTACATTAGGGAGTCTCAGGCCTTGTGATTACAGTGTCTCATGGATGTATACAATAATAGTAAGAAGTGGAAACCACATTAAAAATGAGTTTTAAAAATAATAAAAAACCATATATAATAACAGGCATAAGGTGAATCAATATCATATAAAAATGATTATTTTATCATGATACTAATTGAATAGATATTTAAAGGGGATAGAGATTTACATCCATATACCAAATTCTATAAAAATATAAAATAAGTACGAAAACTATATCCACTATAATCATAGGAATAATCATTGTCCTATGCACTAATACCCCCTCTATTCAATGAAGTTATGCTTCCAAATACATACACTTCCATTTTCCCCAACCTTCATCTATAAGATCTACATTTTTACCAACCAAACCCCCTAAATTGTATGAGATAAAATTATTAGGATACCTACAATGGTGTATATTATACTCTAAAAATTTCATATAAAATTTGAAATGTTCATGTATAATAATGAAAGTAAAAAATGTGAACTATGAATGAGACGACTCTGGTTCATAATGGACAAAATGATGCCACTAACTTATTTATCCAAAGCTAGGATATCTCCCAACACGTGACTATATGTTTATATGTGGATACTTGTGTTTGTATATAATCTATAAAAATATTGATGTTTATAGAAATGTATATATATATATATAATGTATCAATCCAAGACCTGAGGCCTTACTTAGGCATTCATGGATATCCCAAAGATTACCATAGAAACTATAATGTTTCCATACATGGGTGTGATGAATCATATGGGTTTCCATGACCATGTATATAAATATGGGAGTCTTTTAATGATTGTCACATTTAATTGGGGACTCTATCCATGTATATCTCATTTCCTTTGGGATGTCATGCCTAGTCAATACATCCAATTTGGGATGCCATGCTCGTATATCACATGTATATAGAACAACAAGCCCGTGAATCACATGTATATGGGTCACCATTCCCATGTATCATAAGAATATGAGATTCCTTTACTGAGTATCAAAAACATAATGGATTACATTCCTTTATATGAAAAAAAGGGACTCCATGTCTATGTATCACAATATAGGTCACCATTCCCAGTAAACACATTTAATTGAATATGGTCATTCATTATCTAATACAAATCAACAAAAGAATTGAAACTCATTTAATTAAATGATTTATCCAAAGGGAATATCACTTATTCATATGATGGTCACTTGAAGTTGTCATACAACTCACTCACATTTATTTCAAGTTGGTCATTTCATTTAGGTATCAATCAAAGACCACATAGAAGGAGGTTTAGTATTATTAAAAATTAATTTTTCAAGGGAATCACTCAAGGAAACCCTAAGGGGTTTAATATGTTGATGTGGTAGACCTAGGATAAAAAAATGGTATATTAGGAATTTCAAAAAAGTGTACCAATTTATATAAATGAAAATATCAATTTTAAGGAAGAAATGTTGATAGTCCAATGTGCACTTTGAAAGAACATGTTATAAAAAGAATCATATTTTGAGAAAACATACTAGACTATATACCATGGTTTGGTAGATGAAACCTCATCTATTAATAGTTTTAGATTCAATGTAAAATTTGATAAATAAAAAAAATTTCAAAAATTTCTATAAAATTGGTAATATTATCTAACAATAGATTATCTCTAAAGACGGTGAGATAAATCAATAAAATAAGGAATATTAATGAAGAGATTATGGATATGAATCTTGGTCAACTAACATTAATGAAATCAGTTTTCGAACATATATAGAGTCATAATGGATAATGTTGTGGGAGGAAGAATATCCCAAGTGTCTTGCTATAGGAGAAGAGGATAGAAGAATATGAGTTTTTTGTTTTTATGAAAAAATAGAAAAATTTTCATTTTACACCATTTCTGATGAGTTGAATGGTATGGACACATTGTTTTCCAAATTGTGTGCCTATATTGGTAAAGTGGAACTTAGGGTGAATTTCTAGGGACACAGTTTGGGAAAATTATGTGGACCCTTATAGCTCACAGGTTATCCCCAAATAGTCATGTTTCCTAAGAGGAATGGTTAGAAATTATCATGGTCCCATATTCGGTTTACTATATCATCAACATAGATGAACCACATAGTATTCACTAACCATGTGCCAACACTGTGGCTCACTCTGCCTCCAAAGTTTTGAGCTGTAGGTTTAGAATGTGCCTCATACTATTGAAAAAAACTTCTTATACTCAAAAGAACATTAAGATCATAAAAATAGAGGATATGTATAGTAAATTATGTTTCCATACCTCTTCAAAAAAATCAGTATATTTTATTCTCCCCTCATTAAAAAAACACACACCTGAGTTTCTTTTTTAATGGTGGTAAAACATAATCTGAGAAATTTTCCATCCACTAACAATGTATGTTTGATTATATCTCCCATGTTTCATCATATACATAATTGTACTACCATAGCACCCATACCGTAGGAACTAACCTTCCTCAGAGAGCCTTATTTATCTAATCAATGATATGAACTAGATTTTCCTCAATGGATGCGTCCATATATAGAAATATATCCTTAGGATCAAGTGAATGATACAGGTTGGAATAAAAATAGTGAAGCTATTATATAAAGAATACATTAGGCATCACACAATACCTATGAGGTGAAGCCAACTGTTATGGTAGTAGACCAAATCTATCCAAGATCTTGAAAATCCGGGCATAATGAGGATATAAAATTACCTATAATTAAATTTGTTTATGAAAAAAATTCTAGGAGAAACAAAAAGAAATAACACATTCCATCCCTGAACTCTATACTCCATAAATGGTGATCTGTATAAGAATTCTTCCTAGATTGAATTGTAGTCATACACTTTTTAATAAGATGAATCTTTTTTTGAAGTTTCCTAAACAAGATAAGTCCTCATTAACATTTCTTAACCAGCCTCATACCAATACACATGTTAATGAAACATAGTACCATATAGAGCCTTGTGGTAAGCCATATGAATTATTTCTAGAATGTTTTTATTATTGGAAATCAAGAATAATGGTAGGTTTTTTTACCAAGAACCTCCTAACTGAAGGATGTATTCCCAAATAATTTCTTTTATCACCTATATTGTATGCTCAAAAGGACCATCAGTATGTTATTTTCAATATGTACTCATAAGTACCTTCAATAATAGTTCCTTCTACAAACTCTTCCAATACCACAACGTAAACTGAGCATATCTGTCTGATATGATATAACGGGGAACCCCATGAAGTTGTACCATCTCCCTGATTTAATGACTCCCCCATATGTGTACTGAAATGGCCTCATTGGTTGGAGGAAACTATGTGATTTTTTATATCCAATCAGTTGTCACCCATACCACATCACCAGATCAATGGTATCTTATAAATCATTTAAGAAATCATATTTAACATTGTCCTATTTCACCTCATGAATGTACAAAGGTTATAGAAGTCTAGCAAGCCACCTATGTTTTTCCTTCACCTGATGATATGTGGAACACCATGTGATAAAACCTATGATATATCTCTTCATACCTAGAACCAATATTGAATAATAATGACATTGTACATGTTGATAATACCAAGGTGAATTTCCAAAAAAGAGGTATGAGATTATGATAAATATTCTTCATGTACATCTGTAGGAACTGATACATGCACATGAAATTTTAGGACCTCATCATCATCGATAATCCAACCAGGTGGTGGGACCCCACCAAAGACACTCTCCCTCTAGTCTTGGACCATAGGTTCTAAAAGTTGTCTCAGAGTTAATAATTCCATAAGGGAGGGAGTAATTGAAAAAGATTTCATATGTGGATTCCCATGACATTCCAAAATATCAAGTTGCATCACAAAAAATATGTACATCAACTGCCACTCACTACTAGCCTTCTAAATGTAATGTGTATATGTCTTATATCTCAATGCATCGGGCTCAAAATTTCCCATTACTAGTTTATAATAAAGCACAATAATGAATGACTAGATGTATTCTACCCACCTGCATTACCCAAGTTTCATGTTGCGATATTTTGAAATGTATTTGTAATTTTTTGGTCCATCTAAATTTTGAAACTCTCCTCCAATATATTGTTTGTTCAACATAATAATGCAAGATCCATATAATGACCTGGCCTTAAACATTACATAAACTTTAATTAAGCTAATAATTCACATTGAGAATCTTTTCAGGTTTAGAGTTTTAGAGAATTAGTCCATAACTATTACATTACATCTCAAATATTACAAATCAAACACTTTTACTCAGTATCCATTTTTTTCATAAAATAAAAACTCTTGAAAAAAATATTCATGTCTAGTTCCATGTTTTAGACCGCATGACTTTTCCATGATTCTATCCCTGACCTATTCAACTTTATGTCCTGTGAAAAACATTTCCAAAACATGGGATGAGCATAAAAAGCTCAGTAAGTGTTATAAAAAAACATTAGTTAATCAACACATACCAAGAATAAGCTCATACCTCATGAAATCATATAATTTATGAATACAAATAGAAATAAGAAATCATAAAGGTAAATTGTGGAATCCATAACATTTTTACATTGTATCTGTCAAAACTATATAGAGAGTTACGTTGGAATACCCATCACAGTATATTCCTTAAATCTATTAGGAGAAACATTAATGTTTACCTCTGTGACGTTACCCAATGCATTGGAGAGATATATCGGGATCACCCGCCCTAGGTTTATCATGGAACCAACCATATACATAAACAATTCCCAAGAACCATAACATATTCACAACACATAAAACCAACATAAAGGAAAGATAACATTTCCACATTGCAATCACAATATATCATTTAAATATATTGACATAATCAATCCATTACCAAAACCATTTTCAATACCAAAATCCATAAAATAGTATATGGTATTAATTTTACTTTTAAAAACATTACGAATTGTTAAGGAAACCAAATATCAAATTACTCTCATGGAAGCAGAAAGGTCATTGTCACCTTGAACGTTAAGAAGAAACATTCCCTTTGTCGTTTAGTAAAACGCTACGTAGAAAAATATTCCCTTTGAATGAAAGGAAAAGTAAAAGGGGATTATACACTCTATAAAATAAATTCATGTATAAATTAAAATATTCCTCAACGAAAGGAGATTGAGATGAAGTCCCTTACCTTGTTTCTGACTTCACCTATTCATTCTTTAATCTTCTTTAAATTAGGTAACTCCCTTTGGTTTGAACCAAAAGGCTTTCTTGATGTGCCTTCTGCCTAAGGTAAGGATTATATGTGGAATAGATATATGTTGGTAGATTATTTGGGTAGATTTTGGACGAGCCAAGGGTCTTGAGAGGTTTATGTAATGGGTTAGAAGTGGTGTCCTTTTATAATATGGAGAAGGGGATCTTTAAGAAATTTTGAAAGTGTTATTTTATTATAAAATTATATTCAGATTCAAAAGGTCTAGAACATATTTAATTACAAGATAAGGTGCATATAATTCAAAATAAAATCATCCAATAATCATTGGACAAGTTTTGGATAATTTTTAATCCTTTTCTTTTTTATTTAAACCTATGTTAACTTATTTAACTTTTACCATGTCCCTAAATGTATTTATAATATATGGTTAATATATTTACTCAAAAACTACAAGAGACCCTAAATGGATCATTAATAATATTTTGAACATCATATATTTTATTTATCCAAATATTATATTATTAGGAATAATTTATCATTTAATAAAATATTGATTGATTTAAAAATTCTTTTATGTCAATTTTATAGTAATTATATCATGACTTTTTAAAAAATCCAAAACAACGTGATTCTTTCGAAAACCCTTCATTGATTCAAATATAAAAAGTCATATTAATATATAAAATTCTTTTCAAAATAAATTTATTTTAATATTTATAAAATCATTTATTTGAATCCTTTATTAATGAAGCAATTACTACTTCACCATTGTGTTATAATAAAATTTGTTTTTTTAGTTTCTAAAAATTACAAATAAAATACCATGATGTAGGAAATCCTTTTTATCTTTAAAATGAATATTTACAGTTTAATATATCACTTATATAATCTCATATAATTTTTTTTACTAAATGATATATGTTTATGTTATTTCTGTCCTTACATTAAATTAATTAATATAAAATGTCTTTATCACTCCCAAGTGGCTCTATGGGGTCCCAAAATCGACCCAAGGATGCCCATGGTTAGGTATGAATCAAAAAGTAGGATTAGGACACATGTTTGGGTAAATTAATATTATTATAATAATATTTTATTTACCCTTATTTTCCAGATTTACGTTTTAACCATGGTAAATAAAATATTTACTGAAGTTACTATTCATAATGCCTAAAAATAAAAGTTAAGTATTTAGAAAATTTGAGACTCCTTATTCCAAATATCGAATCCATTTTTCCAAATTCAAAACACAAAAGTTTCAGAAACTAATTTGAAATTAATTCTCATTGTTAAAACAAAAACGTGTTTTTAAGAAATAATAACTATCAAAAGATTGACACTTGTTTATGTCTAATTTCAAAATGAAATTACTTACAATGACCAATGTTGGATTAAATGGTAAAAATATACTCTAATAACACTTTAAAAACATTTAAAAAGATAATATAACCATATAAATAAAATTGATTAAAATGCAATTTTGAATTAAAATACAGTATTTTTTACTATTCATTAAAAATTGAACATCATCAGAAAAATACAAAAATGTCATCCAAAGTAAATTTTTATGTCCCAATTATACAAAAGGAATTTTATTTTTTCCAATAGAAAATATAATAGTGACAAATACTAGATTTAAAAAGGGTTCTCCTTCAAAACGTAGTAAATCGACCTTTTAAAGAATATTAAAGTATTTGTGATTGAAATTGGATTAATTTACATTTTAAGACTCTAAATTTTATTTGATAAAGGTAAATACATTTCGAAAACATGTATACTCATATTTTGGTTAGTTATGTTCATTCCCTCTATTGCAATATCTAAGCGTTAACTACCATTTAAAATAATATAATATTATTCTTTTTCAGTATTACTCAGTCTTGTGTGCAACATGATATCTCGGAGAAACCCATTATTGCGTGTTAGGTACACCATCGAACATATCATACCCTTTAAATTAAAATTAATATTTAATTAGAAAATATTAAAAAAATATAAAAATATCATATCCTTTATTTACTTGGGATGTTACAACCTTTCCCCATTTTGGAAATTGCGTCCTCGCAATTTTATTCACTTATCAAATAAATGGGTGTATTTATCCCTCACAAAATATTCATATTCCCCCTTTTTCTCTTTAACAATATGGTTTTTTCACAAAATATTTACCTGATGGATTACTTTATTATGTAACACTTGCTCTCTTAGGTCAATAATTAGGACTGGTTTTTCCTCATATGAATGATTCTTTTCTAATTGAACTACATCTAGACTCAAAACATGAGATTCATCTGGCATATACTTTCTCAACATTGAAACACGACAAACATTATGGACCTGGGATAAACATGGATTTAAATTCACTATGTACAAATCTAATCCAACTTTATCCACAATTTCATAAGGTCCAATGAACCTCATACTCAACTCTCCCTTCTTACCAAAATGAATCACACTTTTCCATGGAGAAACACTATGAAAGACACGATCACCTTACTCAAAAAAATATCCTTCCTCCAGTTATCCACATAACATTTGTGTTTGATCTGAGCTGTTCTCATGTTCTTCTGAATCAACTGATCGTTTTCTGCCATCTCTTCTACAAATTTTGGTCCCATCATTTTCCTTTCACCTACATCATCCTAAAAAGTTAGAGTTCGACACCTATTCCCATATAAAGCCTCAAATTCAGCCATCTATATATTGAAATGAAAACTGTTATTATAAGAAAATTCAACCAAAGAAAGATGTTGGTCCCAACATCCCTGGTAATCTAGTCAGTACATGATAATTGATTGTTGGTGGCAGTTATTTTTGGGTATGGCCATGGTTTTAACCACCGTTATATGATTATGTGGCTGTTTCAGAAAATCACCGCTAAATTTTGTATCCTGACACTATTGCTAGCGGTTAATGCCGTTTAGTGGCGATTTATAGGAGTCGTTGTAGATTGCGCAGTTCATGGTGGTTATGATGTTTTTTAGCAGTGGTTTTCTTGGGGAAGGGGCTCACTTTTTTTGCAGTGGTTAAAAATGCCGCAATAAACATCATAATTTCCACAAACTATGCGAGGAAGATGTCTATTTGTAGCAACTACTAAAACTACCTCTAAATTTATTACGAAAGCAGTGATTCTAACCACCGCTAATAGAAAAATGCAGACATTTAGCAGCAGTTAAAACTACCTCTAAGTATTGTCGTTACATTTAGCGGTGGTTAAAACCACTACAAATAGAAAAATACCAAAATTTAGCTATAGTTTTACCCAGCATGAATTATTCCAGTTACGGTTAGCGATGGTTAAAACCACCGCTAAAAACTTATTTACAAAAAAACAGAACTTTATGTAGCTTCTGTAACAGTGCCCTAACAAAAAAACAATTCCAATAATACCAAAAGACCAACAGAATACATACTATAGTCAATATGAAATTATATGCTTAAATATGCACAACCATGGGAATTTTGATTCATATTTAATAAAAACATGAAAATTGGTGTGGGTAATATCTTTTTATAAAATGTCAAACTTCTTTTTGTGTCCTATGAATCTCTTCAACATTATCCACATGAAAAAATTACCCCTATAATGAGTTTGATTATTTTTTCATATATTCATGTGCTTAAGTATTGGAGACACAATCCTTTGGAGAGAATTTCATGATTGTTTTTTATCATAATAGTATAAGAAATATCTTCTCTTAGATGTACATGAATATCACTGTAAATACTTTAAAATTTCAAGGGAATTTTTTTATTAATTTCTTTGGAATTTTTCGAGACTGCGGATTCTGACGGCACCTGATTCCGAGGCCCGGTGTGCTCGGAATCATTTTCCGAAGTTTATCTTGGGTACGTTCAGTGAACGAACGAGAGGGTTTTTTCTATCTTTTGAACCGGTGCTCGGAATCGAAATCTGAGGGCACCGATGAAACTGCAGTGCCGGTAATTTTTTAGGAACACCTTTTCCGAAGGTGCGGTTGCTCGGTTGTTGATGTAAAAAAAAGTGGGGAATAAAAATATAATTGTTTTATTTAACACTAAGCCGTTTAAGTGAAATAATGTTGTGTCTCAACTTAATTTCTCTTTTCTATGAGTTAGATCCTAGGTGTGGGAGTTGGAGTGGGACCCACCGGTTGTTAACTTCCCATGAGAGGATAAAGGGAGAGGTGGGGCGCACACAATCCCCAACCATTTCAAATTCCCTAACTCCTCTAAACCCCTTTTAATTAAGTTACTCCTCCCCTCCTCACCTCTCACATTAATTCATACCACCTAAACACTAATTAATTTGACAACTTAAGATCAATTAATTAAGTATGTTAGGTTTTGAATTTTGGATTTTTGAAATTCATGGCTTGAGTAATAAAATAAGAGGTATCTTATTTTATTTCGGTTTTAGCTTGATGTGTTGAGTTTTTGGGAGAGTTCTAGTTTTTGAAGAGTTTCATCCTTCCGCGAAGAACTCTATTCTCATCATTGAAGAATGCGAAGAACGCTGGTGCTAACCTTGGCTTCCTTTTTCTTGACGCTTGACGAAGCGACGTCGTCATCCCACGACAACATCTACGGAACAATGGAGCTTTCCCTTTCATCGTCAATTGTTCAACCATCGTGAATCGAGGTAGGGAATTAATTTGTGAATGTTAATGAACCCATGTTTATTTCCTTCTAAATGAATTAATTCGGATCAACTAAATATTAAGTTGATTCGTGAAAGAATATGTATGCGGGTTAGAAATTCTTGATTGTGGGAAAATTATTGGGGTTTTGTCTTTACGTTCGGATTTTAATTGGATGTTCTTCGATATTAATGGCCTACTGTTATCAAAATAACGGAGTAGGTTGGACCGCACAAAAACGGCTGAACCTCCTCCCCTTTTTATTTTTGATGGTTATCTTCATGGCTTGAAATGGAAGCGACACGGTGTCGTCGCACCACGCGGAAAAATGGAAAAATGTGGCGAAGAAGTGTGGTGCCGTCACGCCGCTCCGTTCAGGCTGAACGAAATCGCGGCCAGAGTCGGGGCCGTGGAGGCGATTCGAAGACTCCGCTGGTTGATCGTTGTGCGCGGATTGATGGGCGACAACAAACGGGGCCACAAAGTCATTTTTAAGCCTCCGTAGTGAAGGTTGGGTCCCGGGAGGACCATTGGCGAAGGTGGCGAGCAAAACAGACCACCGGAGTGTGTCCGGTGGTCCACGGAAGGTGGCGGAAGCACGCCGCCTGAACGGAACCACTATAGATGAGTCGTGGTAGCGGGCCAAACCGAAACAGCTTAGCCGTTCCGGAGGCTGAGCAGCGCGGCTTAAAGCCGCACCGGTTTCGTCAAACGAGGGGGGTGGTAACCACCTACACTCGCTGGCCACGCGGGCGTCGTGCCAGCGCCAGCGCCCGGCCAGACCGTACCCTAATTGGCCAGACCCATACCCAGTTCAGATCAACCCGGTTCGGGCCGACCCGGGGTGGTATCGGGCCGGGTCGGACCGGGCCCGAACCCCCTATTTTCAGACAGTTTCGTTCAAACGCTCATATCTTAGGCTTCAGACCTCCCATCAATGCACCGGCAGTTGCGATTAGATTCTTGGATCGAGACGGTCGTTTCGGTATATTACACTGAAGGTTTCGGAGAACATTGAGTACCACTGAGTTCATTCGAACATGAAACCAACCGGGCCCTCAGAGCGGAAACGCTTATAACATGAGCTCCAAACGTCTGATAGATGTGCCGTCAACTTTGTTGGATGCCTCTTGATGAGATGGAACTTTTGGCATACTTCGCCTGATTTTTGGACATTGTTGGATAGTGGTCGGGCTGGATTGAACCCGTAATCCAACCGGGCCCCTAGAACGGAAAAACTGATAACTTTCAAACCGGACGTCTGTTTGACGAACCATCCGTGGCGTTGGTGATCACGTTTAGAAATGGTCCCTATGAGTATACCCTTTGAGAGTTCGAGTTACAGTTGAGATACGGCCGGGTTGGTTTGCACACGAAACCAACCGGGCCCCTAGGACGAAAAGGCTAATAACTCACAGACTGGGCGTCCGATTGATGCGCCGCATGTTGTGTTGAGACCCCTATGATGAGGCGGTTCTTTGACATAATTTTTTGTGGGATTTTGTGATACTTGGAGTATCGACCAGTAGCTCGTGGAGTGGACCCTCGCGGAGACGTGCATACAGAGTACGGAGACTGTGTAGCCGGCTGAGACCTGACGAATGCTTGACTGACTCGACTTGGAGTGAGTCGACTAGCCCAGTGGATGGAGCACTACATTGTTTGGGTGCGGACCCATGGCGGACGGAGCACTACTGTGTTTGGGTGTAGACCCACGGTACTCGATCGGAGAGTACCTCTACAGGCTATTAGGGGGGATGCAATAGTTTGTTTGGGTGGCAGACCCCGGCGTGAAGCACTTCTGTGTTTGGGTGGCTGACCCACGGTACTCGACAGGAGGAGTATCTCAGCAGTCTTAGGTTAGTAAGAAGTACCTCGGAGTCATGACAGGATCACTATACTCGACAGAGATGGGGCTCTTCAGCAGTTACAGTTTCGATAATGAAAATCCTGGTTTGATCTGAGTCTATGACCTTTGTGTTTACCTCGTGATTGAGATGGGTCACTTGATAACAAAGGTATATGTATGGTTATATACCTAGTTAGTGGTTATCCATTGATTTCAAGACCTTTGTGTTTACCTCGTGATCAATATGGGTCACTTGATAAATTAAGTATATGTATGGGCATATACATAGGTAGTGGTTATCCATTGATTTCATAACCTTTGTGTTTCCTCATGATTGAGATGGGTTACTTGATAACTTAGGTATATGGATGGGCTTTTACCTAAGTAGGGGTTATCTTTTGAGATCCTTCTTTTTTGTTATCCTTTTTGGATTTTGTGAGACCTTGAGGGTCTTGGGTTCCCTACTGAGTATCGTATACTCACCCCTACATGGGCTATGCCCACACCACATTGTGTTGGTTTTAGATGACGGGAAGCGCAGATAGAGGCTGAGTGTTCGAGGACTGGACAGTACCCGGAGGTGGACCTCACGACGAGTCAGTATCTGGTGGTGGACTTCATGACGAGGCAACACTCGGATGAGTTTGACGGGAGAGAGCGTTGTGGAGGCTATTTGTACCTATCCTTCCAGTAGGATCTGTGGTGGACGATCTAGGAGCTGTGCTATCTGTACCTACCCTTCAGGTAGGATCCTTGATGGAAAATCCAGGATCTTCTTGTCACCTTCTGGCAGTTTTATCTTTTTCCTTGTACTTTACAGTTGGGCTTGTATTTCCGGCCCCTTTACTTTCAGCACAACTTGTTTTAGTTTTACTTAGTGTTTTACATTTGCTTGTACTCTGTGATGTTTTGTATAGTTTTATAAAGGCAATGCCTTCCCAGTTATTGGAATTTTCGCCTTTGGTGCTAGTCGCCAGCCCCTGGCCTATGGAAGGCAGGCTTGGGGTAGTCACAGCACGGGCCCCAAGGACAGGTCGTGACAAATTGGTATCATAGGAGTCGGTTATACCACAGAACATATAACTCTGATATTTTCATACTGTGAATCAATAGTTTTAAGGGTACCGAGTGTGGTCTTCAGTTCAGGGAGTCCAGTGTTGGTGCGGCGGACGACGTATCCGTACACCAGTACCCTGACTTCTGATTTCCAACTTTGGGCACGAAAACAATGATTGCGTGTGTGTTTCCAAAAGTTTTAAGGTTAGCTCAAACCAGGTCCGCTCACCAGGTATAAAGCATTGACCGTGTCACACCTGTTCAAGATGTCTCCACGCAGACAGTCAGTTGGAGTTCTGAGATAGTAAACGATGACGACCCATCGAGTGATGAGGCTCCGGTGCGGGGCCCTTTTTGCTATGTTGGCACCCTCGGGTGGTGTACCACCAACACCACCACCTATTGGGTTTCAGATGAAACCAGCCGTACTAGTGGATGGTGCACGCTGGTAGAGCGTGTTGCAAGAGTTTCAACAGCAGAGGCCTCCAAGGTTACGAGGCAAGACAGATTCCCAGATAGTAGAGGACTGGCTGGAGGCGATTCCTAGAGTTTTCCTCCTAGCTGAGACCCCAGTGGAGTGGTTGGTAGACTTGGCTACTAGTGTTTTCCAGTGAGTGAACATGAGGATGGTCCGAATAGTGATGAGGCATCGGTACGTGGACCGATGCCGGAGATAGTGCCTTCGGGTAGTGTGTCACATATACATCACTATCTGTTGGTTAGCAGTTACAACCGGTGGTAGAGGGAGGTGACACATGTAGGCTTACTGCCTTACACATGTCCCAACATCAGATACCCTCAAGTTCCAAGGCAAGCCCGACTCAAAGGCAGGTGAGGACTGGATTGAGGAGGTGGCTGAGAGTTTTCTAGAGCTTATATAGCTTCGGAAGGATGACGTTTCGGTAGCTCAGTATTCATCAAGGAGTACCGAGCATTCCGGGTACTCGATGAATATGTTTCGATCAGTGCTACAGAGCTCAGACCTCTGAGCGTGGTGCGTTTAAGGATATCCGATCCAACACCTTCTCTCTATGCATTCCTTCTTATGCTAGGGTGATAGAAAGAACCTTTGTGGTTGAGAATTCTTTTTGTTGAATGGATGCAGTCGGTGAAGGTTAGTAGTGGGAAAACTGGAAACTGGTGCCAGTCTTAGAGACTTGGGCATGAGAATGTTCAAGAAGATGTAAAAACGACATATGAGTCTGTGAAGCAGCAGACGTGGAGGCAGATCTAGGAGAGTAGCATGAGGTGGTGTACATTTCAACATGTTACAATAAACCGCCTTTGTAGCCCCCTCCAGGCTCAAGGAGCTGGAGGGAAGGGGAAGGGAGTAGCTGCATGCGGTCAAGTAGTGTGACCCAATGGCTCTAAAAATGATTCAAGGGACATTCTATGTCCACAACTACCTGTCGTAGTAACAGAAGTTGATATGAATCATTCCTTCCTTCCATGAATTTTGTCCCAGACCTAGAGTTTACGCTAAGCCGTGGACTTGACCCTCGCGTCTGGAGATACCTTTGGGAGGAGACTCAATAATCACACTTGCGCCGACAGTGTGATCTAACCCACGAGGGGAGAGTTTCGGTTGGAATCTCTTGGTGGCAGTGTCAAGGCCTTACTATATTGGTTTGAGTATGGATTGGATCCACAGTTCATACATGGATTGACTGTATTAGGCAAAAGGTTGTGGTTTATCTACAATGTTGGGATGGGGTTTTCCTTGGTCGGCGAAAAGGAAAACCCAGGCAGCACAGGATGGAATCATGCTTATGAAGGTGTAGACGATCACTCTTGAGTTGGCCAGCTTCACCCACGTGGCAGTAGGAGTTTTGAGTTTCAGTTCTAATCAGGAAAGGTAGACCTCTAGAGGTTGGTGAAGATGATCACTTCATTATACGGGTCTCACCACGATGAGGTTTACAAAGATGTGGCCGAGGAGGAAAGTTATCTCTGAGGTTCAACAGACCTTTCTAGGTCCTCAGCAGGGTAGGCGAGGTGGTGTACCGCTTGACCTTTCCACCTCAGTTGCATCGGGTGCATAATATCATCCACGTACCTCAGCTGAAGAGATACATCCATGATCCTTCACACATCATCTCTGTCATGGATTTGGACATCGATGACTGGATGACTTCCACAGGGATCTAGTAGGGGTTGAGGAACGACAGTAGTGGGTCCTATGGGGACGGTCGATTTCTCTTGTGCGGTTTCTCTAGTAGCACAGGAACACCTAGGTGAGCACATGGGAGGGGAAGGCTTATCTGCAGGCTCAGAACCACTTTTGTTTCCTTAGTTTGTGTTATAGATTTATGGGGACATAAAGCCCTGAGGTTGGAGTAATGTAAACACCCGAAAATTTCAAGGAATATTATTTCATAATTTCTTTGGAATTTTTCGAGACTGCGGCTTTTGACGGAACCTGATTTCGAGGCCCGGTGTGCCCGAAATCATTTTCCGAAGTTTAGATCGGGTACGTTTAGTGAACGAACGAGTGGGTTTTTCTAACTTTTGAACCATTTCTCGGAATCGAAATCCGAGGGCACCGATGAAACCGCAGTGTCGTTAATTTCTTTGGAACACCTTTTCCGAAGGTGCAGTTGCTCAGGTGTTGATGTAAAAAAAATTGGGGAATAAAAATATAATTGTTTTGTTTCTTCACTAAGCAGTTTATGAGAAATAAAGTTGTGTCTCAACTTAATTTCTCTTTTCTAAGTGTTAGATCCTAGGTGTGGGAATTTTACTGGGACCCACCCGTTGTTAACTTCCCATGAGAGGATTAAGGGTGAGGTGGGGCCCATACGAGCCCCCACCTTTTCAAATTCCCTAACTCCTCTAAACCCCTTTTAATTAACTCACTCCTCCCCTCTTCACCTCCCACATTAATTCATGCCACCTAAACACTAATTAATTTGACAACTTATGATCAATTAATTAAGTATGTTAGGTTTTGAATTTTGGATTTTTGAAATGCATGGCTTGAGTAATGAAATAAGAGGTGTCTTATTTTATTTGGGTTTTATCTTATTGTGTTGAGTTTTTGGGAGAGTTCTAGTTTTTGAAGAGTTTCATCCTTCCACGAAGAACTCCATCCTCATCATTGAAGAACACGAAGAACGTCGGTGCCAACCTTGGCTTCCTTTTTCTCAACGCTTGATGAAGTGATGTCGTCATCCTGCGGCAACGTCTACGGAACCACGTAGCATTCCCTTTCTTCGTCAAGCGATCAACCATCGTGAATCGAGGTAGGGAATTAATTTGTGAATGTTAATGAACCCATGTTTCTCTCCTTCTAAAACAAAGAACGCAGATCAACTAAATATTATGTTGATTCGCGAAAGAATATGTTTGCGGGTTGGAAATTCTTGATTGCGGGAAAACTGTAGGGGTTTTGTCTTTACGTTTGGATTTCAATTGGACGTTCATCGATATTAACGGCCAACTGTTATCAAAATAACGGAGGAGTTCGGACCGCACAAACACGGATGAACCTCCTACCCTTTTTATTTTTGATGGTTATCTTCATGGCTTGAAATTGAAGTGACATCGTGCCGTCACACCACGCAGAAACATGGAAAATTTCGGCGAAGTAGCACAGCGCTGTCACGTCGCGCCATTGAGGCTGAATGAAACCGCGGCCGGAGTCGAGGCCGTGGAGGCGATTCGAAGACTCCACGGGATGATCATTGTGCGCGGATTGACGGGCACTGACAAACGGGGCCGCAAAGTCATTTTGAAGCCTCCGTAATGAAGGTTGGGTCCCGGGAGGACCGTTGGCGAAGGCGGCGAGAAAAACAGACCACCGGAGCGCATCCGGTGGTCCGCGGAAATCGGTGGCGGCGCGCTGCCAGAATGGAATCGTCGTGGCTGAGCCATGGTGGTGGGCCAAACCAGAACGGCTTTGCCTTTCCGGAGGCTCAGCGGTGCGGCTTAAAGCCGTGCCAGTTTCGTCGACCGTGGGGGGTTGTAACCACCCCACACCCATTGGCCTCACGGGCGCCGCGCCAGCGCTAGCGCCAGGCCGGGTCGGGCCATTCTCACCGGGCCGGACCATGCCCTAATGGGCCGGACCCGGACCTGGTTCGGATCGACCCGGTTCGGGCCGACCCGGGGGGTATCGGGCCAGGTCGGACCGGGCCCGAACCCACTATTTTCGGACAGTTTCATTCAAACGCTCATATCATGGGCTTTGGACCTTCCATCGATGCACCGTCAGTTGTGATTCGATACTTGGATCGAGACGGTCGTTTCTGTATATTACACGCAAGGTTTCACAGAAATTTGCGTACGGCTGAGTTGGTTCAAACACGAAACCAACCGGGCCCTCGAAGCGGAAACACTTATAACATGAGCTCCGGACGTCTGATAAACATGTCGTCAACTTTGTTGGATTCCTCTTGATGAGACGGAACTTTTGGCATACTTCGCCTGAGTTTTGGATTCAGTTGGATAGTGGTCGGGTTGGATTGAACCCGTAATCCAATTGGGCCCATGGAACGGAAAAGCTAATAACTTTCAAACCAGACGTCCGTTTGACGAACCTTCAACGGCGTTGGTGATCACGTTGAGAAACGGTCCCTATGAGTATACCCTATGAGAGTTCAGGGTACATTTAAGATACATCTGGGTTGGTTCGCACACTAAACCAACTGGGCCCCTAGGACGAAACGTCTAATAACTCACCGACCGGGCGCCCGATTGACGCGTCGTCTATTGTGTTGAGACCCCTATGATGAGGCGGTCCTTTGAAATACCTCTTTGTGGGACTTTTTGATACTTGGAGTATCGACCAGTAGCTCGTGGAGTATACCCTCCCAGAGACGAGTGTACGGATTACAGAGACCGTGTCACCGGCTAAGACGTGACGACTGCTTGACCGACTCGACTTGGAGTGAGTCGACTAGCCCAGTGGACAGAGCACTACTTTGTTTGGGTGCAGACCCATTGCGGACGGAGCACTACTGTGTTTGGGTGCAGACCTTCGGTACTCGACCAGAGAGTACCTCTTCAGGCTATTAGGGGGATGCACTACTGTGTTTGGGTGGCAGACCCCGGCGGGACGCACTACTATGTTTGGGTGGCTGACCCGCGGTACTCCACAGGTGGAGTACCTCAGCAGTCTTGGGTTAGTGAGCAGTACCTCGGAGTCATGACAGGATCACTGTACTCGACAGAGACGGGGCTATTCAGCAGTTACGGTTTCGATAATGAAAATCCTCGTTTGAGCTGAGTCTATGACCTTTGTGTTTACCTCATAATTGAGATGGGTCACTTGATAACTTAGGTATATGTATGGGCGTATACCTCGGTAGTGGTTATCCATTGATTTCATGACCTTTGTGTTTACCTCATGATTGAGATGGGTCACTTGATAACTTAGGTATATGTATGGGCATATACCTAGGTAGTGGTTGTCCGTTGAATTCATAACCTTTGTGTTTCCTCATGATTGAGATGGGTTACTTGATAACTTAGGTATAAGTATGGGATTTTACCTAAGTAAGGGTTATCCATTGATATCCTTCTTTGTTGTTATCCTTGTTTGATTTAGTGAGACATTGAGGGTCTTGGGGTCCCTACTACGTATCGTATACTCAACCCTACACGGGCTATGCCCGCACCTCGTTGTGTTGGTTGTAGACGACGGGCAGCGCAGACAAAGGCCGAGTGTTCGAGGAATGGATGGTACCCGGAGGTGGACCTCACGACAAGTCAGTATCTGGTGGTGGACTTCACGACGAGACGACACTTGAAGGAGGTTGATGGGAGAGAGCGTTGTGGAGGCTATCTGTACCTACCCTTCATGTAGGATCCGTGGGGGACAATACAGGAGCTGCGCTATCTGTAACTACCCTTCAGGTAGGATCCTCGATGGACGATCCATGAGCTTCTTGTCACCTTCCAGCTATTTTATCTTTTTCCTTGTACTTTATAGTTGGGCTTGTATTTTTGGCCCCTTTAATTTCAGCACAGCTTGTTTCAGTTTTACTTAGTGATTTACTTCGGCTTGTACTCTTTGATGTTTTGTATACTTTTATAAAGGTATTTCCTTCCCAGTTATTGGAATTTTCGCCTTTGGTGCTAGTCGCCAGCCCCTAGCCTGTGGAAGGTGGGCTTGGGGTAGTCACGGTATGGGCCACGAGGACAGGTCGTGACAATCACATAGTGGTGGTGGGTAGAGTACCTTGAGACATTCAATTTTTAATTTTCGTACACCCTAGAAAAGAGAGGATTTATACCACTAATGCACTTATTAGGAATGTTCCACTACATGAAATTTTAGATTCCATGGAATAGTGGAACCTAATGGGACTGTTAACTCAATTTCATCTAGATGCACAAGATGATGATTCTAGAGGATCTTTCTCCCACATGACTTCCCAGAGATAAAAAATTCATATAGTGAAGAGAATTGTAACATCCTGGTTACTATTTTTATATTTTTTTAATGTTTGATAGTTGTTACATCAGTTTCAGGGAAATTCTAATGCAATCACTATGTTTTTCTTGGTATTCAATGGTAGATGAGATCATTTTCACCCTAAATAGTTCCACTAAGGTGTGGATAGGTTGGTTGTGGTGTGTGTGTGAGGGGTGGGGCGTAGAGATGTTTTTAATGATACATCCATTTTTTCGTGGTTACAATGTGGAGAAGGTTCACATCATGGGCCTTGGAGTTTTTTTGTGTGGATTGGTAGGCTAAGACATTAGGGATCGTGGGAGAGTTTGGGTTATTCTTCCATTTTGGTCATGGCTTAGGAATTGTCACCTTGGTTGTGTTGTAGTTTCTGAGGGTGAGTTTTTTAGGGGAGAGGGGTTGGGGGTTTTATCAAATTTGGGGTTGTGGAATCATGGATTTGGATTGTGTCATAAGACCCCCTTCTTAGTTGTGCTTGCTAAAATAGATCTCTAGAATATATCATGGCCCCTTCTCTTATTTTATTAGATCTTCATCACAGATATAACTACAATTCTCATAGGATTCCTTGACTAGCCTCATTACGAAAAGGTCTTTCCCATTATTCCATAGGCCCCTCCCTTTTCAGAAATTCTCTGGAATTGTGAATGGGACTGCACTAAGGTGTTCTGTTTTCTAGACCACCTATATATACTACAATACCCTTAATCCCCCACATTCTTCCATCTTTTCTTCCAGTTCTTATATGACCCATGTATATCCCTAAGAGGAATTCTAGACCCTTTTCATTAGATTTTAACCTCGATCTTGGGAGACCAACCCTTAACAGTTTTAGGTTAGTTTCCCTTTTCCCATATCCTAATTATTTCTCTATTCTTCACTATGGTAAAGTTGTTAGAAAAAGAAAGGTTTGTTTTGTTAATGCTTTGGTAGGGGACTGATGTAGGTTGTTGTGTCCTAAATATGAAATGGGCTTCATGATTCCTCGCACAATCAATTCAGCATCAATTTCCGTCATTTAGTATTTAGAGAGTTTTGGTATCGAAGGTTGGTTACAATGCATCTCATTATATCTAAAAAATTTACTAATCTACCTAGAATCTATGAAATTACTTTTATATATCCACCTTATCGGACCGACATCCCCATAACAAGTCTATATTTCTTTGAAGTGGGATGTTCACCCAGGGCCGACAAAACCTAATAAATTTAGGAAAAATGAATCATAAAAAATGAATCATCACAATAAATAATCGACATATATGGTGCATACCACACTCAAGAAATCAAGAAATAAAAAGAAATATCTGATATAAATAACATACATAAAAGGAAACATGACAAATCAAGAAAATGTTAGGTCATGAAAATGATTGGTGGAAACTAAGTGCCACACATGATACATATACAAATCGATGATGAACACATATCATCACCCTCTCCACCTCTAACATATTAACAATACAATTAATCACTTTCTGATGATGAACACATGTCGTCACCCTCTCCAACTCCATCTCCACATCCTGCTACCACATATAAGAACATTATATTGAAAATTAAATAGTGTTGAATATTTATATTTAAACTTTAAACCAATAAATGTTTGCATACTAAATGATTTTGAATTTTTGTGATTTACCTTCTCACCACCAGTCGATACTGTACCACTAAGGGCATATATTCTCATCTTCTGACGTATATCAGTCAACGCTTTCTACAAAGAGGATATCTGATCCCCCTTCTCTTGAATTGTGTTTCATAGAGAAACAATCTCTTTCTGAGCATATATGGGTATGGACTGACTACAACTAGGATATGATGCAGCTGCAATACCCGGTGGCCATCCAAAAAAATCAGATGGTACGGGTCCCAAACCCATCCTGCGCACTCTACCAGGATGCTCTTTCCCAAAAACATTAGCAATCGGGTCATCCTGGGAGACTGAGTAGGACTTCCCAGGACTGGCATCCAATAGTTATTTAATTTTTACCAATAAATCAAATATCAATATATATTAACATAGTAAAACCTGATGATAAGATATTATAATGAAAAAATGAGTTCATATCCCAACTTCTTTGGCATGCTCATTATCAAAACTTCCATCATATTTTCTGTAAACATCCAACCACACATCAGATCAGGATGATTCATGCCCTAAACATTGTCACTGCATTAAACAAATATAAATAAAAAAAATTAATATATTAAACAGATAATTTTTTCTTATAAATATTTAAACTAATGAAAAAATTACCAGAGTCGATCGTCTTCTAGAAAATCTCTTTGACCCCGCAGTGTGAGGAATGACTTGCTTAGCCCAGCTTAATGAATTCTTTCATGAGAGATCCTGAAATAAATAAAATGAAATTTAATAGTAATGTATTCAATGTAATCTCCTCTTCATATAAATGTATAAATGTAAAATGAGGTTAATATAATAATATATATCTAAATACCATCTACTTCTCATCACGATGTCTTTCAACAAAAACATTCCACTTTTATTTGGGTACCCCATTGGGTAGCTTCTCATAAATTTTTTGGACGGTCAATGAAATATTTTTGACATCGCCACACAATCTCCATTTGAATTCTTTCCATTTCTTACCAAGATTTTTCAAAGTCCACTTTCATGCTATTACATCAGAAACTGTAAAGTGGAAAAACATCTGTATACTGAAATTCATTTTGAACATATTAATAACAAGACATTCAATTACATCATAATGTATTAAAATTACCTTTATTTGGGAATCAAAGAATTAATTTTTCCAACTAGGAGGCATATGTCTCCAATCATCATAAGAAATAAGATGGGAAATGGGCTACACTTCCATCTTGCCTAGAATTTGGCCAAGTAATCTTGCAGCTTCATCTGTAGGGACCCCATATGAATCAAATGGGACAAATATCTTCTCTCCATTCATATTCCACACATCTGAACTTTTTATATTTTTCTCCATAGTTGCATTTTTTCATCTTTACTGAGAAAATAGTTAGTATAAAAAAGGGAAATTAATTTATTTATATTAAAATTTGTACTGATAATAGTGACCCTCCAGTATGTTCGTGATGACTATAAGTGGCGCGTTGTTGCCCGACAAATGAGTCTATTTAAGGGGTAGTAAATGACTCAGCTTCTGAAGGGATTCTCACATAGGGTTTGAGAGATGGTGTAGGGGGAGATGGTGTAGGGGTGCAGATAGCTGGTGGCTCAGATTTCGTAGGAAGGGAGACAGGTGGATTGTCATCTGTCGTAGTAGTGGATGAAACATTGTATCACTTCCTCCATGGAATTCCTATCATTTAATCAAATAAAATTAAGTTCAGAACATATATTTCAAAAAAAATTATTCAAAAAAATTAAAAAATGATAATAGATGCTCAGTAGTAACAAACAAAATATACATAACAATGATAATTAATGACTTCACAAATGAAATAAGTGGTTTCTAAATGAATAAATAATTGTACATGCAATAATTTTACCCTTCAATCATGCCTTTTTCCTGCTCCATTATCACATCCAATTCATTCATCCTTTCCAGACAAATATTTTCAATATCATGATTGAAAAATAATTTTGATTCTTGTTGTTGATGAGATTCAATTTCAGAGGTAAAATCTTCTACTTCATCACCCATATCATACAAATCTCTTTGTATTACCTGAAAAACTAAACTCCACCCTTCATCCACAACATCATTCACATAATATACCATTTTTTCTTACGATGATAAGATATATGGGTCATGCAGTTCACGATCTCTTACATCCATCAAGCGAGAGAAGTTCATAGAAGTAAATTTCAAGGAATCTCTTTTAACACCTCTGATAATATCAACCCAATTGCATTTGAGTAAAACAACTAAAAAATGTTCGTGGTAGTTTAATTCAATAATATCAGTCAACATTTCATAGTATTCCACATCATAAATTGTAAATATACCACTATTCTAGGTTTTCAAACACTCTTCTCGATTGACTATATGAAATCTAAATCCATTCACGTTGTAAGCGTCGAAAATTTCTAACTTGTTTTATAGGAGCTCGAGCAAGAAACCTCAAATAATCTAAAAAATCTGCTCAAGTATCAGTATTCATGATCTAAAAACAAAATATACTTTAGTAAATTTAAAAAATATATGTGTCAAACTAATATTAGTATTCTTTGCAATATTTATGAACATACACGTCATGTAAACCATTATACAAGATAATTATTAATAGCTTTCATCATTTCTTTATCATTTCGTGTTTGAACTCTCATTCGTCTCTTTGTTTTCATCCTAATCTCTTCAGTAAATGGATCTGTAATTTCACTATTTAGCAGCACATATCTATGTGGATGTAATAATTCCAATTCTTTCACTGTCACATTTGAGGTCTTCTCTACTGATCGGCAAATAGCAGAAAATATTTTTGCTTTATAGTGTATTTGAGATTGAGTCGATGTGTATTAAACATGTCCAACTCAATTAAATCTTTTCTCAATATCATCCAAGTATCTGGAACAAGAGGTAAGACACTCCTCATCCAAATAGCATTCAGTAATAGAGCCTTTTGGTTGAGCTTTATTTCTCACGTATGATTTCAAAAGCCCAAGATATCTGTGAAATAAAATAAACATAATTATGCATTTAATTAAGTTCCAAAAATTGTTTAATTATCTGAAAAAATATAAATATATTACCTCTCAATTGGATACATCCATTGATAATGAACGTGGCCTCCTAATTTAGCTTCCTCAACCAAATTCATAGTTAAATGCATCATTACAGTAAAAACAATGGAGGAAAGATCATCTCTATTACACAAAGGGTCAATAAAAACCTCTCATGGAGGTAGTCATGCTAAAATGGATGTAAATATTTCTCCCAAAGTTTTCTGAAAAATGTGCAGAATTGAAGTACAACAATAGTAAATTTTTTAGGTAATAATGTATGTAATGACAATGGTAGTAATTGTTGTAACAAAATATGTGAATTGTGACTTTTCAATCCATGTAACTTATTATTCTTCATGCCAATACACCTCAATATGTTACTTTAATACCCATAAGATACCTTAAAATTCTTTAAATTTCGAATAAATGTATCTTTATTCCTATTTTTCATTGCAAAAATACTCAAAGGATACCTTTCATTCTCATCTAGCCAGAGATCATGTTTTATATTCATTACTTATAAGTCTTTGTGAGAATTGAGAGGATCCTTTGACTTTCCATACTCATTAAGTAATGTGAAAATCAAATTGTCACAGAAATTCTCTTTAATATGAATCCCATCATGATTGTGCCGCAAAAAATGAAATTCCCAATATAGAATTTTGAATAATATACTTTTTTTATTCCATTGTTGCATTCCGATTTCTTTTGATGATGCACTTCGAACCCATTTCCCACTATCATTCAAATGACAAAACTTCCCAAATTTAGTTTCAGCATTTCCAAGTTGTGTCAATATTTCAGAACCAGTTAACAACTTTGGAGGTGTTCTACGATCAATCAAACTATAAAATTTTGATCTGTTTAGTCGAAATTTGTGGGCTGCATTGAGGAATCTTCGATGGCATAAGAAGCACCATTTTCTACTGTGAGGTAGCTTTTTTGGGCTCAAAATAATTGTTAAAAATAGGACAATCTAATCCTATGTAAGTGTTCCATCCAAATAAATTCCCAAGCCCAGCGAAGTCGCTAATTTTCCACATTAAAGCAGCATGCATTTTGAACATTATCTTAGAATAAGAATAAAAAATCTCAAAACTATTTCACCACAACTCCTAGAATTATTCAATTAAAGGCTGAAAGTATACTTCAACATAATTTCCAGACATTTTTTTCCAGGAATAATCATCGAAATGATAAAAGATGGTTGTTTCATACACATCTATGGAGGCAGATTGTAAGGGATCAAAATAACTGGAAAATTGCTATAATAGTTACTCAAATTCCCAAATGGGTTGAATCCATAGGTAGCCAATCCCAATCGAACATTCCTAGGATCATCTAAGAAATATAGATGTAATGAATCAAATTTTTTCCATGACTGCGAATCTTGTGGGTGTTTCACTAACCCATCATTGTTATTATCTGCAGAATTCATCTTTATGTGTTCGGCAGTTTTTGATGACATGAAGAATCTTTGTAATCGAGGCTTTAATGGAATGTAACACAAAACCATTGCAGGTGTGTTACTTTTATTCTTCATCATGAAATTATGTTTATTCATAATTCCAACATCACACATTGACTGCCATGTAGAAGAAGAACATTTTTTACAATCATGTCTACATTAATAATCTTTCCAATAAAGCATACAATCATTGGGACACACATCTATTTTTGTATAATTCAGACCAAGCCTGTTAACACCTTTTTTCATATTATAAAAAGACTCGGGGATGTTTGATTCATGCAACAATTCCAATATCATGGACATTTCCTTATTCGTAATTCCACATAGACATCAGATATGGTACAACTTTTGGATAAAATAAATTTTTGAATATTTCAAACATCCACTATACAACTCTTGATTTCAATTGACAAATAAATCGTGAAACTTATTTTCCACAGTGAATTTTTCTCTTACATTAGTCTCCACAGAATCAAAAGGATGTTCCACTGATATGTTACAATCATGATATGGCTATCCTATAGTCTCAAAAACATCACTTGTCATGTTGCTATTTGTAACACCCTCATCTGGTTGTTCTGATATGTTTTGATGTTGATGGTGGTCTCTTACTGTGTCCAATGAATCATTTATAAGGTTTTTCATTTCATTTTTCATTGTCGACGAAGTTGGGAGGTCATTCTATGGATTGAAATCAGGGCTGAACCTTTCAGTAACGTTCGATTCTCTGTTCCAAATCCAAAGAAAATATTGACCAGGGAATTGCTTCAATATTAAATGTTCATATACTTCATCACTCTTAAACCATCTTCTAAATTTACATTTAGGGCATGGACATATTATTCTCCCTTCAATGGATCGATTGGAAATTGAAAAATCAAAAAACACATTCAAACCCTTAATATACTAAAGTGTGTTCCTCGGTATTGTGATCCATCTTTTCTCCATGTATATCACAATGTTCCTACACAATATTAAAAAAATTTAAAACAAATGACTATTAATAAAAATGTAAAGATATTCATATATACTAGTTGAAAAAATATATAAATATGTTATATAAGGTTTTCCTATATAAATACATATGGTAAATCACCCAATAGAAAAGCAATGTACATATGTGCATGGATGTGTATTCTTATACACATGTGATTACAAAATCACTTGAAGAAATAAGAAGATAGTGAGTATTTTCTTAGGCAATATACATTTTAACATGGTTTTTTCATGATCAGTGATGGTTCGACATATTGAATCTTATTTAATCAATACTTTAATTCACATACAGAGTTTGTGTCCTGTTATTTTGAATCCCCACAATACACGATGTTAAATTGGGACCCCATATATTGAATATGTATGGACTAAATTTTAATAACTCTTACACAAGAAATTTACCCCGAGGTAATTGTGAAATAATTTATTGTTTCTATATATTGAAGATAGTAGAATGTAACTGAAAAATTTCCTCTCTCAATCATTTATGATGTAGTTAGAGGGACTTTGAGTACCAGTTATAACACTGTAGTATGAAACTTAATAAACAAGAAATGAAAATATGAATCTAAACCGTATGAAAAATAAAATTTAAACTAAAGGAGAATTAAATTTTGAGGATGAAGAAAATGGGGGAATCTATCTCACCTATGAAATAATGGAGCATTAATTTATTGGAATCACCCTATATTGAAGTGGAAAAGGTGTTCTTGATGGAATTTAATTAATGATTGTATAAAAAATTATTAAGTGGTCTCATTTAAAAAACTACAAAGCATGAGAATAATACTGGTGGAATTAGCCTTGAATAGAAAAATAATTATATTCAAGAGTTCATGGATGTTTCATAGTTCATAAATGGAGGAAATATAAAAAATTAGGATTACTCCCACAACTGGGTTGAAGCCCAATGACTAAGATATAGAAGATTTTAAATTTAACCTTGGTGAATAAATTTTTACTAGTGGTGTCATCTAAAGTAGTACCGCCACAAATGATTAGAATTAAATTTGGAGATTAGGGTAAGTGAACAAAGTCCAACCACATTACTCAACTTAATAAAGTTGGAGCTTCCCCTATCCCATTAAATTAAATAATTCTAACCATTTTTTGAAGTGGCCCAATATTTAGGGGGAGATATGATCCATGGGGTGGATGTGTAATAATGTACATGTTATTCAGCTAAAGTAAGATCTGATTAAATCCAAAAAATGCATGAAATAAGTGATGTAATAAATATTTCAATTCTCATTTGATATAAAATAGGATCAAAACGTGTCATGTATGATCCTAACTCAACAAGTGGTGTTAAGAAACCACTTTTTTTCTTCAAAACATGATCTAGAAGTTTCATGCAAAAGTAAAGTCACTTTTTGAATCTAGAATTACATAAAAAAGGGATTATTCTAGAATATAAACAGGTTTCTAAGACTTAACTAAGAGAATAAATGATGTCATATTAAATCTTGGTTTATAAAAAGGGATTTCAAGCACTGAATTTAGTATAATTAGACCACTAATTAATAAAAAGAAAATTTTATAGCAAGAAGTAGTTACATAGATGAATTTTATATTTATTTATTTATATTTAATAATAAGTGGTATTATCTTTTTATGTCTTATTGGATACTGAAAATATATCAATCATAAGTAATTACTCTCAAATATTTATATCCCTAAAATAGATAACATTGAAAAAGAAGTTTTGGAGTCAATTAGTGATTTCCATGAACTAACTCGAACTGATCCAACCCACCACCCAACCAAGCTAACAATAATGATTGAAGGGATTTCCTAATCCCCATTGGATTGAATCTTATTATAGATAATCAAAATGAAACTAATGGGAATGATTTTTACATTATAATATAAATTACCACATCATAGACTCCACATAAAAATCTGGTATGAACGATCTATATATCAGACATCCATGCACAAAAATAAATATTTTTATTAATATTGAAAGAACCAAGAAGAGTATAACATAAAAAAATTAATCAAAAAACTCATAAACCAAACCATCACAAAATCCAGACATAAAATGAAAAACAATATCCCATATACAAGATAAATCAGAATTAATATCCTTGATGAAAAGGCTAATACACCAACATCCAAAAAATAAAAAACAAGAAAAACCATACATAACACTATAAAACCACCGACGATAGTGGAGGGGAGCCAACCTAGTGTAGGAACTCAATAGGGTCAGGGGGAGAAGGCAGCGTCGTGGGTTTCGGGGGAAGAAGAGGGGTCTGCAGTGAAGGGCGGCAAGGTCACTAGCGGAACTGGAGTGGAGCAGACCTAGGATTGGGGATCAATGGGGTTGGGGGGATAAGGCACATTGGGGGGTAGAAGGGGGTCGGCTCGGGTGGGGGGTGAGTGTCGTTACTGTAAAAAAAAAATCGGTTTAGCAGTGGTTTTTAATAAACCACCATGAAAGCCATTGAATAAAAGTTTTTGTGGTGGTTTTATAAACTGCCGCTAAAAGACCGCTGCTAAAGGCGATTTGTGTTTTAGTGAGTGAACAATCACATAACATATCCTCTAAGGATTGAATTTTTCATTCTAACTACCCATATTATTGAGGTTTAAAATTTGTACTAAAATTTAATTCAGTACCCAAGGAAATCTAAAGGCCTTTACAAAATTTAGAAGTAAACCTGGGATCACAATCAGATACAATGGAGAGGGGAAATCCATGTTACCTGACTATATCTTTAACAAACAACTGATAAAGTTGATCTAATGACAAAGTATCTCAAAGAGAAAGGAAAAGAGAAGATTTAGTCAATAAATCATTAAATAACCCAGATTTCATTGTTACCTTGAGATGTCTTTGGTAATCCCACAACAAAGTCCATGGATATATTTTCCCATTTCCACTCTGGCATTGGAAATGGATGAAGTATCCCTTTCAGTGACTACCACTCTGCTTTAACCTATTGAAAAGTCGATCACTTCACAGTAAAGTCAGCAATATCTCTTTTCATTCCATACCACAAGTAGTACTCTCGAAGATATCTGTACATCTTAGTACTACCAGGATTAACAGAAAATGGAGAACTATGATCTTCACATAACAACTCATTATTCAACTTTGAATCACAAGGCACGCATAATCTCTTTCCAAATCTCAAGATACAATCATTATCAATGTTAAAATCCGGAGACATACCCTTCTAAACCAACTCTACCTTTTTCTGCAACTCACTGTCTTCCTTCTACGCTTGATTAATTATATCTGATAGGGATGATTTCACTGACACCTGAAATAATATAGAGTAATTTCTTGCACCTAGAATTTCTATGCCAAAGTTCATCAAATCAAAACCCAAATGATCTCATTCCAAACATAGCATGGTTAATGAAGCATTACTTTTTCAACTCAAAGAATTAGCCACTTTATCTAAATTTATAAAATCCATGATTAATTTAGCCATCTCCTCTATCTCAAGTTCAATTCTTTTTGAGTTATTATATACATAAAACTTTTTTAATCAGTATATATTTCACACATTACTCCGTACAAATGAAGCCTCCAAATTTTTAAAGCAATAACAAAAGCAGCTTATTCCAAATCATTTGTTGGGTAATTTAACTCATGAGATTTAGACTGACGTGAATCCTAAACAATTACCTGATCATTCTGTATAAGGAAAAACCCATGTTCATTCAATGAATAATCAGTGTAGATAAAATTCATCATTTCTAGAAGGCAGTGTCAAAACTAGAGCATTCACCAAGAACCTTTTCAATTCCTGAAAACAATCATTACATTCTTCTGTCCAGATAAACTTAACACCTTTTCAAGTTTATTTAGTTATTGGACTAGATAACCATAAAAAAATTTCAACAATCCTCTAGTAATAACCTGCTAAACCAAGAAAACTATGAATATCGGTTATATTTTTGGGTCTTGGACATTCTTCAAGAACTTTTGTTTAAGCAGGATCAACAGTTATTCCATTTTTTGAAATAATGTATCCAAGGAATTAAATTTGTTTTAACCAAAACTCACACTTGATTAATTTACCATACAGTTTATTTTCTTTTAAGGTTTTAAAGAAACCCCTTAAATTACTTCCATGCTTCTCTTTACTTTTAGAATCAACCAAAATATCATCAATAAAAAAAACCACAAACTTATCCAAAAACTCACAGAAAATTCTATTCATAAGATCTAGGATTACAGTAGGTGCATTGGTTAACCCAAAAGGCATAACTAAAAATTAATAATGGCCATATCTAGTACGAAACATGGACTTTGGAATGTCTTCTTCCTTTACTTTCAACTGATGGTACCCCGACCTCAAGTCATTCTTCGAAAAATACTGAGCTCCTTGTAGCTGATCAAACAAATCATTGATATGAGTCAAAGGATACATCTTCTTAACAATGATATTATTAAATGCTCTATAATAAATGCAAAGTGTCATTGAACCATCTTTAGTTTTATCAAACATGATAATAGAACCCTATGGTGATGTTCTAGTTCGAATGAAACCTTTATCTAATAGATCCTGCAATTTTTATTAAACATTAAAAGTTCAATTTGAGTCATTCGATAAGGGGGTTTTGAAAATTTCTTAGCATCAGGAACTAAGTCAACAGTAAATTCAACCACCTGATTAGGTATTATACCAGACAACTCATCAGGGAAAACATCAAGATACTCATTTACCACTGGCACATCATTAATTTGAACAGTTCCTTGGTTTTAAACAATATGTTCAAGGTAACATTCATTTCCATCTTTTACTAGTTTCTCAACTTACTGATATGTTATCAAAAGTAACGGTTCCTTATAAGTACACAGACTGAAATTATTTCTGAAAATAAACTTCTTTAGCTCTGAAGTCAATCCTAGCATGATAAACGGAAACCCAATCCATACCCAAAATAACATCAAACTTTACTAGAGGCAAAACAATAAGGTTTGTAGGTAGATTCTCTCTACACACAAGGAAAGGAAGGTTCTTATTATTTCTTTTTGTCCCAACATTTCCTCCAGGTTTTTTTACCATAAGTTCAGGATTCATATCTTGATATGGGATTCCCAATTTACGAGAATATTTTTCAGAAATGAAAGAATGTGTAGACCATGAATCAAACAAAACATTGGAATAACCTGAATAAACAAACTTCGTACCAGATACTACATAATTTGACGGCCCAACATCTACTAAAAATTTTACAAAGTATTACACCACCTCTTTCTACTTGTAGTCTGGCTTCTTTCCCTCAGTTGAGTTTTTTTTGGACACTCATTTGCATAATGACCCATTTCATTGCACTTAATACTTTTTACTGACTGTAAATCAGTTTTTTTCTTACCATTACCCTGATCATTTTCAGTGAAATTACGAGACATATGTACCATTTTACAACATCTTTAGCACTTATAGAATTCAAGAGACATTCCCCAGCATGTTTTTACCACAATTGTCACAAACTGTAAACATATGTTTCTTACCATCAGACTTTTTTGAAGAGTTCTTCCCATTCGTCTTCCATCTCGACCTCTTATAATGTTGTTTGTCAAAGAACAACTGATCATTGACAAACTCCATTTCCACCTTCTCTACACAACAAATATTTCTTTCATAACTTTTGAACTCATGATAAGCTAAATCCTTTTGATACATTGTCTTTAATCTTGACTAAAAATGATTGACTTTACTACCAAGATCTCGTATGAAATTTGGAGCATACCTTTCTAGTCGAATGAATTTTTATTCATAAGTAGCAACTAAGTCATCCTCCTTTCTCAATTATATGAATTTTTTTCTTTACTAAGATAAACCATCTTAGGATAATATTTCTAAAGAATCATACCTTTGAATTCATCCCAATCAAGAGCATCAATCTCCTCACTATCCCTGATATTTTTCACCATCGACCACCACTGATCAGCTTCACCTTCGAAATGTTAAACAGAGAGACTAAACGTTTTATGTTCTAAACACCCCATGACATAGAAAATATTTCCCAGCGCTTTAATACACCATTAAGCTAGGACAGGGTCTGATGATCCTCTGAATGATGGGGGATTTTGCCTCATGAAATGCTCCACTACTGACATGTTTCTCTGTGGTTGATCTTTCTGATCTCGTGCATGGATACCCCAACTATTTATATCCTGAGTCAACTATGAAATCATTGCAACAAACTTTTCAGTTCCAATTCTGACCATCTCTGATTTCTGATTTGGAAGTTTATTCACCTTTGTATGCCTTGCTAATATAGCTTCCATGTTTCCTCTACCTAAAACCATTCTGAACACAGAAATATCATAGGTGAAGCAACATTGTTATCTATAAAATCTATATCATATCAATATTACCATAAATTCATTTTTGGACACAAATTTAACAACATTATAACTCTTAAAGTTGTTTAAACTGACCTCTGATACCAACTATAAGGAATCGTCCTTAAACATTACATAATCTTGAATTAAGTTAATAATTCACATTGAGGATCTTTTCAGGTTTCGAGTTTTAGAGAATTAGGTCGTAACTATTAAATTACATCTCAAATATTAAAAGTAGAGACTTCTACTTAGTATCTATTTTTTCATAAAATAAAAACACCTGATAAAAAGTGTCCTGTCTAGTTCCATGATTTAGATAGCATGAATTTTCCATGATCCCAACCTTGACCCTATTCATCTTTATTGCCAGTGAAAAACATTTAAAAAACATGGTATGAGCATAAAAATCTCAGTAAAGGTTATAAAAGAAATAAAACATTAGTCCATCAATACATAACAAGTATAATATCATACCTCATGAAATCATAAGATTTTTTAATAACACATAGAAATCATAAATCATAAAGGTATCGTTTGGAATCCATAAGATACTTACATTGTAGCTATCACAGCTACATAAGGAGTTACATTGGAATACCGATCACTGTATATTTACTAAATCTATTAGGAGAAAAATTAACATTTTCCTTCGTCATGTTGCCCAATGCATTAGAGAGCTATCTCGGGCTCACCCACCCTAGTTTTATCATGGAACCACTCATATACGTAAAAAATTCCCAGGAACCATAACATATTCACAACACATAAAATAAACATAATGAAAAGATACCATCTCCACATTGCAATCAAAATATGTGATTTAAATATATTGACATAATCAATCCATTATCAAATCCATTTTCAATACACAAAAATGTAAAATTGTATATTTTAATTATTTTCATTTTAAAAACATTGTAGCTTGTTAAGGAATCCAAATATCAAATAACCCTCAAGGCGGCGAAAAGGTCGTTGTCACCACGTACGTTAAAAAGAAACATTCCTTTTTTTGTTTGGTAAAACACTACATTGAAAATAATTCCCTTGGAATCAAATGAAAATTAAAAGGGTTTATACACCATATAAAATAAATTCGTGTATAGATAAAAATATTCTTCAATGAAAGGATATTTAGATGAATTCTCTTACCTCATGTCCTACATGACCCATTTGTTCTTTAATCTCCTTTAAATCAGGTAACTCCCTTTGGATTGAACCAAAATACTTTCTTGAAGTTCCTTCTACCTAACGTAAGGATTCTATGTGTAATATAGTGATGTTGGGAGATTATTTGGGCATAGTTTTGATGTGCCAAGGGGTTTGAGGGGTGTGAGTAATGGGTTTGAAGTGGTGTCCTTTTATAAGATGGAGGAGGGTCTCTTTAGGAAATTTTGAAAGTATTATTTTATTTTAAAATGATTTTCGGATTAAAAAGGTCAAAAACTTATTTAATTAGAATATAAGGTGCAAATAAGTCTAAATAAAATCATCCGATAAGAATTTTATAGGTTGTGGATATTTTTTAATCCTTATCTTTTTAATTTAAACATAAGTTAACTTATTTAACATTTACCATGTCCTCTTATATATTCATAATATATTGTTAATATATTTACTATAAAATTACAAACGACCCAAAATATTTCATTAATGACATTTTTAACATCATATATTTCATTTGGACGAATTTTAGATTCATAGACCCACTTTATCATTTAATAAAATATAGAATGATTTAAAAACTCTTTTATGTCAATTTTATTACTATTCATATCATGACTTTTTTAAAAATCCAAACCAACTTTATTATTTCGAAAAAACTTCATTAATTCAAAGATAAAAATCCATATTAATCTATAAAATTATTGTATGGCATATAAAGTTTCAAAATAAATTTATTATAATATTTATAAAATCATTTATTTGAATCCTTTATTAATGAAGCAATTACTGCTTCATGATTGGGTCATAATTAAATTTATTTATTTAATGTATAAAAATTTCAAATAAACTGCCATGATGTAGGAAATATTTTTATATATCAAATGAATATTTATAGTCTCATAGATCACTAATATAAACCCATATAAGATATTTTTACTAAAAGATATAAGTTTTTGTTATTTTTGTCCTTACGTTAAAATAATTAATATAAAGTGTGATTATCACTTCCAAGTGGGTCCATGGGGTCCAAAAATATACCCATGGATTATGATGGTAGGACATGTATCAAACAATATGATTAGGACACATGTTAGGGTAATTTAATATTATTATTATAATATTTTTTTACCCTTATTTACCAGATTTAACTTTTTACCATGCTAAATAAAATATTTACTGAAGTTACTATTAATAATATCTAAAAATAAAAGCTACCTATTTACACAAATTTTATCTCCTAATTCTAAATATCGAATCCATTTTTACAAATTCAAAAAATAGAATATTCAGAAATTGATTATAAATTAATTCTCATTGTCAAAACAAAAAGTGTGTTTTTAAAAAATAATAACTATCGAAAGATTGACACTTCGTTATGTCCAGTTTCAAAGTGAGATTATTTAAAATTACCAAAATTTTATAAATGGTAAAAATATAATCTAATTACACTATAAAAATATTTAAAAATATAATCTAACCATATAAATAAATTACATTAAAAGGCAGTTTGGAATTAAAATACAGTATTTTTCATTATTCATTAAAAAAATGAACATCATCAGAATATTACAAAAAAATCATCCAAAGTAAATTTTGATGTCCCGATTCTAAAGTAGAATTTTATTTTTTCAATTAGAACATATAAAAGTGAAAAAAAAACTAGATTTAATAATGGTTCTCCTTCAAAAGGCAGTAAATCGACCTTTTAAAGAATATTAGAGTATTTATGCTTAAAATTGGATTCATTCACATTTTAATACTCTAAATTTTATAAGATAAAGTAAAAGAAATTTAACAAACATGTATAATCATATTTTATTTAGTTATGTTCATTCCCGCCAATGCAATAGTTAGGCACTAACTACCATTTAAAATAATACTATATTATTATTTCTCAGTACGACTCAGCCTTGTGTGGAACATGAGATTTTAGAGAAACCCACTTTGGCGTGTCAGGTACGCCATCGAACATAGCATCCCCTTTAAAGAAAATTTAATATTTAATTCACAAAATATTAATAAATATAAAAATCCCATATCCTTTATTTACGTGGGATGTTATAAACCACAACTACTAAATCAAGGTCATTGATAGGGTAATTATGCTTTTTATTTCATGGATAGTGGGACCCATACACTACAACTCAATCTCCATGCATCTAAACTTCTCACAACCAGATTATTATTGCATTAAAATAAGTTGTATATCTATTTTGTAGCTCTAGTATATTCATGAAAAACTTTAATTTTATTCTCCATTTCATCTCCTTAAAGGATTCCTTGTTGATTAAAACCATAATAACTTGACACCCTTCTTAGTTAAGCACATGTGAGGAACCTTTATGTTTGATAAAACCAGAATTAAATTCATGTAGTACCCATCTTTCCCCAAGAATCTATCTTTCTCAAACGCAATATTCTGATTCTATCATGAAACCATAACAATCACCATCTCTTGTTCAAAATAGTTTCCTAGCTCATAGATGATTTTCCCCAAGAAGTATACCTTATCGATCTAAAATAATAATTTGGTGAGTATAACATACATAAATTAATATATATAAGTTTATTCAACATGATCAAAAGGTGCTAGGAATGGTTGTGTCGAGTATGAGAGTACACAAATATATCATCCATGAATACCAGCAGCACTAAATCAAAATAGTGGTGGAAAACCTAATTAATTATAACCATAATGGTTTTGAGCTTATTAATGAGGCCAAAAAGTATAAAAAAATACTTGTATATGAAATACCTTCTATGTAATTCCATATTTGGTATGTCTGATGGTCTTACATGCACCATAAGATAGCCTGAAAGCAAATTACATTTTAGATAAAATAGACTCTCCATAGATCTGGTCAAAGATAACATCTATGTGTGGTAGGGGATAATAGTTCTTTACAGAAAACTTTATTCCACATCAAATATTTCATGAAAAATCTAATGGTGCCATCCGTATTCATTGAGAAAAGCTTTATTGAAACCCATAGAGAAGTACGAGGTTTTGTAAACCATTTATTTCTCAAAACGTATATCTACATCATCTGTTCCTGAAGATTAGTATGTACTGTCTTATATGGATGAATGGAAACTAATGTAGCTCCTAGAAATAGCGCAATGTTGATCTCCACCTCCCTCATTATAGATAACACAAAAAAAAATTTAGCGAATACATCCCTGAAATGATCCAAAATTGGTGGGAATTACATACCTTACATTCCCCCATTTTTCATTAATATACTACCCATATTGGTTGTCACTCCTCCAATCTCATGAGGCTTATATCTATGTGAACTCTCCTAGAAATCCCATTCACACTTATGAACATGGGTACCATCCTTTGGTTATGTGAATTAAACCATCAAGAGATAGAAGTAAACTTTAGCATGATATGGTACTAAACATTTCAACTTGATTATGATGTCAAAAACAATCATCATGGGGGAAAATAGATTGAATAAGATTATGTAACTTCTTATCCCTAATAGGAACCCTTTTTACTAGAGGATACTCATTGATCGAAACCCAGACAGTGTGTCGAGAGTCATCACACCATAGAAGTACTATATCTCCACCCCAAACAACCCAGGATTTCCACATATATAAAGGTATATGAATCAACTTTGTAAAATTAGGTAGATACTAAAGTGGATTTTACATGAATAGTAAATCATAATATATAAGGCCCTATGCTTTGCTCCTCTGGGCTAGGATACACGTAATAGATGTTTCCACCCACACATTCTTGATAAACTACCAGATTATCAGGGGAATGTTTTCTCTATAGGTGTTGAATTTATGGAGCCCTCTTACCATAACCATGAACACCTTCATAGAATGAACAGAAAGTAGTACTACATTTACCTTCCTAGAGAGGTTCTATTGATATTGTTCCTAAATGTGGAGATAATATGGATCTTATCCCACTAGACATGGACGAAAAATAACAAAAGAAGTAATAATGATGCCCCAACCTACAATAAACTCCAAACTCAATGGGATCCTCGGGATACTAGGGATTCTTATTTCATAGGTACTCGCAATGTAGGAACACTTCATAACTATATGTAGGTGTTATCTGACTTATTATACACCCACATTCATACTCGAGGGGACATTTCAATCCAGTCAAAGATTCAAGTCCTTGAATTGGAACAGATTTATCTACCACAAACTATCATATTCCATTAGGTTATCATAAGTAATGATGGCATAATTCAGTAACATATATGTTTTAGAAATCAAAATATAGTCATTGACGATCAGATAGCATTTACAAGACCATCTTCTAATCTTATGACTACCAGTAACTCATAACTGATTAGTGTTTGCGTGATGCACAAAAACATGATGAGACATGACAAATATTCCATCACAAACAAATTATTTTGAATTCAATGTTTAAATTCCCAATATAGGTCCACTATATATTCCTATAGAAATAATAATCATTGATGTTTGTTTTGAAGCCTTCCCAAACCATACATTGACCCTGACCAGCATGAGTAATCACGTCCCTCAAACATTTGGAGGAATCACAAAGAATATATGCTAAAAGCTTGATTCTCCTCTCCATAGGGTTATCTAGATTCTCTAATATAAAAAAATATGGCCTTTATACCAAACTTAGTATCTCGGAGGCTAACATCCCCAAGAAGGTATGCAGATACTTCAATTAAAATTCTAACATCAACTCTGCCATAGTAGGGGTTTGTTAAAGAGATCCATGAAGAGACTTCATAATTCATAAAAATATATCTCAAAACAATTATTTTTTTCCCATATTATGAATAATGGTAGGATCCTCATGTGTTACTAGTGCAGGCAGTGTTAGTGGATTAGGTGCCACCACATCCAAATCGAGTTCGTCACTTCCTTCCTAGTGCACGAATTGATGACATAATAATGGTATAACTCAAACATTTCTAAATGTATGTATTATATATGTTCCAATAATAAATATGATCAAAAATATTAAAATAGGATAGGTACCCTCCTTATTATGAATGATTATCATAGCTTTGTCTACTTCTACATCAAAGTCTATGTGATAAGGGACATCATTATAATTACAAGTGACACCCTCTACTACCCACTTCTAGGGTGAGGTCACAGTCAATATAACAACACAAAATTTTATCATATGCATCTTCTTAAATAAATTAAATTTGTTTGATAGATTATGTTTCATGTCACACTAAGCTTAAATGAACTGTGATATACTATTATATATTAACATGGATGTTGGAATAGAAATGTAACCATTAGGAATAGTAATGTGGCTATTATAATAATAACATTTCTTAAGAAAGTATAAATAAAATTTAAGTATCTCATAAATGAATGTAACATATATTTATATCATTGAATAAGTAAATAAATGTATTAAAAATGATTATTTAAGGGTATTTATTTTTATTAAATGTAAATGTTTATTCAAAATATTATAATTAATATAATGATTTAAAATAAATTTTTTTTTATAAAATAGATTCATAAAATAATATATTTTTTATTATAACTATAAAATATTTTTATGAGACCATAATTATTTTTTCAATGTATTGTAAAATAAATTATAATATTAAAAAAATGTATTTTTTGATAAATGATAAATTTAATTTAAAATTCAACTTCTCATTTTTCAAAAATTATATTCATAAAATGAAGTCCATTTTTGAAATCTACACATCAAAAAATGGTTATGGTAAATTTTTAGTTTTTTTTGAAATAATTGAATTTTGGGTTAATAGTGAAATATGGTAATTTAAGGTAATTAATATTATAAGTAAATAAATGAATTTTTTAGTCATAGATTATGTATGGATGAGGTAAAAATCCATTAGTATGAACTCACATGAACTATTTACTATAAAGAATCACTAGAATCAACCCTATTGATAGTCTTGAGACAAATTAATAACTAAATGAATAAAATAATCCAAAACACTTGTCTCCTCCCCTATAAATACCACCCACACAACCCCTTATCCTCAGACCATCAAGGCCTTGAGGCATGTCTAACTTCTACCAAATTTCTTTCCTATGCCTCTTCCCCACATCCAGAACAATTTGGTTGTACCAAAATACTATATCCAAGTGCCATATGGAGGTTTCTAAAGAGACGATATTCAAGAGGTAAAATCATCATTCATTCTCTTTTTTTCCTCTTCTTATTCTCTCCTCATATCCCCTATCTAAAAGTGGAATGGTAACTCCAGTAACATATGAATACTAGAATTTTATTATGTTAATGGAATATAGATCATCAAATCTCTTCTATTTTCATTCTTTTCTGAAAATGAATACATTATCTATGACGTGTCAATTCACCACCTTTTGTGCATGATGAGTTTTCATTTTTCATTACCACATTCACAACTAATAATAAATATATAATTATTCTCAAATAATGTTTTAATATATTCATTATAAGTTATATCATGTTCTAGAACCAACATATAAATATATTATTTATTAAAATGACCCAAATTCGTGATGGTCCTAAAAATTAACAAAATAAATTAAATCATTTATATCAATGTTTTATTTAATGAATCATCCTCATTCCATATATACAAATTAAATTTCAGGCCATATATACTTATGGATATTTATTAATACCAAATAATATCACATATGTTTTTTTTTATCAATTTTACAAGGACTCCCATAATTATACACAAGGGAACCGACCATAAAATCATGAAACGAACGCTCCTCGAACAACAAGGTTAAACATTATAACTAATATGAATGGACCTAAATGAACATAGTAAAATTATAACAAATAAAATATATTTTTTGGAGTATCTAAATTACGAAATTAATGATCTAATTTGATTATCTATGGAATTCTTTACATGTTCAGAACTATTTCAGACATAAGTTATTGATTTTATTATCTCACCTTTATTTCTATTAGGTATATTCCTTAGGAACCACATATTCCTTTTTGTGTGGTGTACAATACCTTTGAAAAATCTTATCATGAATCTAATTATATTCATGATATTCAATGTTTTTTTACAATCATTAATTTTATGCAGATTATCATTCGACTAATTACAATGTGGTAAGGGGTTTATTAACTCAATTATCATTCATTGAATTAATCATATATTTCAGTTATTTTTTCATGATAAGTTTCTTTGTAAAATAAATTAGATTATATACTGTTGTATAACAGATTTTTATGTGTATTTATAGTGAATACATATAATACATTAATTTGATAAATGATATGATCCTCGTATCATACATCGCCTCAATTTTCCATCATTGAGGCATATTTTTAATGTTACACACTATTTTTTATTCCATGGATAATATACTAATCCTTTTATTTATTATCATAAATCATTGAAGATTTTATATTATATTCATATTTAATTAATAATGGATATCATTATGATCTATGTTTTATTCCATTTTTTACAAACAGAGTTTACATTGAATGTTGTTTTAACTAGGGGGATATTGATAAATCTATATCCTCTACTAAATATGGATATTTTGATACGGTGAATTTTTCATTATTAAAATAAATATAAGAATAGAACATTGTAATTTTAGTGAGGGGTGTGACTTGATATTATATATCACCTCGATGCATCAACATGCCTCATGAGACAAAACAGCATGCGGAATGTCACGACTCATCCCCCGGGGCACGTGTCATGACTACTCCAGGCCCAGCTTCCATAGGCCAGGGGCTGGCGACTAGCACCGAAAGGCATGTTACCTAAAATGGGAATTCATTTCCTTTAAAACTGTATAAACACATGGTCCAAGAATACAACAATAAGAAATTGTGAAGTAAACTGAAGTAGTAAAAAAGGAGTACTAAATGTAAATGGGGACAGAATACAAGCCCAACTCTAAAATTACAAGTACGACTGAAAGTACAATACAACTGAAAGAATAAGGGAAACAACTACTGGGTCATCCTCTGAGGTTCCGACCTAAATGGTAGGTATAGATCACATCCTCAGTACTCCAGGTATATATGGATCCTCCACGTACCACCTAGTCCAGGATCCCTCAAACCTTAGCCCAGCTGCTCGTCGTCTGCACAAGACACAACAAGGTGGGGGAGAAGTCCATTCAGGGGTTAGTATAATGATATTCAGTAGGTAACCTAAGATCCCTATGGTCTCCTAGAGTTCCACAAATAAAAACCATAGGGTAACACCAGAAAGGTAAATTACCACACTGGTAAAGTACCACATAGCACAACATAAATCATAGGCACAAAGTAAAGAGAGCTCACACAAGGATTTATTCTTGGGGTAGTAATAAGTAACTTCCACAGTCACAATGTCGAAAACCTTGTATGCTGGAGAACTCATCCTTTATCGAGTACAATGGGCCAACTGAATCACCCATAGGCGCTTCCCACTAACCATGAACTGCTGAGGTACTCCACCCCATCGTGTACCATGGGTCTGTCGGGTCACATAGAATAACCCTCCCCCACTATGGCCTGCTAAGGTACTACTCCCCATAATGTACTATGGCTGATCCCCACCATGTCCTGTGGAGGTACACCTCCCCATCGTGTACCATGGTGGTCGAGTCACTTCGAGTCGAAAAGTCAGCAGTCGTCACGTGTCATCCAGTCGCAGGGTTCTGTGTGTAGTCCACTTGGTAGAACCTCTACCCAAGCCATCAATCGCATATCAACTAGCCTAAAGTCTCATAAAGAAGTAACCTGATGATCCTCCATGTCATAAGGGTTCTAACTCAATAGACGTCGCATCAATCAGACACTCGATCTGTGCGTTATTGGCATTTCAGTGTCGAGGGCCCAGTTGGATTCGGGTGTGATCCAACCCGGTCATACTACAAGTTTCTCCAAAACTCTAATGGATTATGTCAAAAGGGTCATCTTTCTCCAAGGGTCCCAACACCAGAGATAGTTTTTCAAACAGGAGTCTGGTCCTCAAGATAAGCCCCTTTGTGTTTTTTTGGGCCCAATTGGGCCCGGGTCCGGTTCGACCCTGTCGGATCGACCCGGACAAACCCAGTCGGGGATGGGATGATGTTCAGTCTATCTTGAAAGATGGGTGGCCCAGAAGGGAGGCCCAACCAGAATAGGGCAGCCTGTTGGGGTTGCAGCCCAGTCCGAGGGTGGTGGTCCACTCCGAGGGAGGCATCCCGGTCTGAGGGCGGCAGCCCGGCTCGAGAGCGGCGGTCGGGATCAAGTACAGTGGCCTGGTGCAAGGGAAGAGTCCTACTTTATGGGAAGTGGCCCATCTCAAGGTTGTCGTCTTGGCTCAAGGGCGGCGAACCAGCTCGAGGGTTGGGGCATGTTCTAAGGGCGGTGTCCCGGTGCGAGGGTGGCGGCCCGACTCGAGGACGGCGGCCCATCTCGAGGGCGGTGGCCCGATGCGAGGCCGTCAGCCTAGCTTGAATGTGGAGGCCTAGATAGGGGGTTTCTACCTTGTTCGGTCCGACATGGGGGGTGTAACCCCCCGGTCTCCCGGATTCCCAAATGGCCTGGAGGCCGTTCGGTTTGCGAAGCAGCGGCGCCACGTGGGCGCCGCTCAGTCACCGCGGAACCTGCCATTTGTGGGTTTTTCCTCCACCATGGCTTCAGCTGTGGCTTCCATTCATCAATGGCATGGCGATCGCACTACCTCCCTTCTCGCGTCTGTCCATCGTGTCGGCCGCCTCCTTCGTTCGATGCAGCTGACAAGCTGTGGACCTCCTCTTTCGGCGTGAATCGATGTGCTCATGGTCTTCCAAGGAAGCGCAAGGATAGAAAGATAGAAGAGGGTTCGGACCGGGTTCATTAGGCCCACGCCCTCCATGTTACCTCATAATATGGAGGATATTAAGGGAGTTCCATAAATTCAGATGAATTTGAATCACGAATCAAAACCCATACCTCAAAAAATGTTAGAAATGTCTGCGCTTGACGGTGGATCATGTTCTTCGTTCTAGTGACCGGATCCCAAAGAGGCCACTCACACATCCCCCTTTGGTTCGGTGTCATCCATCAACTCCCGCTTGGTCAGCTTCATCTTCTAAGGATCTTCCATCGCGGTGTTCCTTCATCACTTCACTGCATGGTAAAGCTCTCTGATACCTCTTCCCTAGCTCTCTATATATAAGAGAGGGGGTTAAGTAACGACGTGGGGAAATAATGGAATTCGTTAATTAATAATCTTCCTAATTTCCACAACATCATCGTTACTTATGGTTGGTAGTTCAAGACATTTAATGGCTTGACACACACTCGATCGCACCCTTTAATTAGTCCGTTGGAGGTTTATGAAATAAAATAACAAAATTAATTTATTACTTTTCTTTTAAAAAGTGTCAAATCATAACTTTTACTCTGGACCTACTGTGGTCAAATTAAAGCCTCCCTTAAGTGAATCATGGTACTGCGGATTGAAGAGTTCCCTCATATTTTTATTCCAAGAAATGGTTCAAAAGATACAAAATGTCGCTCACGCGTTTGTTGAATGTACCAGAAAAAAAGTTTAGAACTTCATTTCGGGAACACTGGGCTTCGGAATCACACACCTTCAATTTTTGAAAACTTGTAATAATTTCATATAACAAAAACAATTACATGGAAATCCGGGGTTTTACATTCTCCCCACCTTACAGATTTTCATTCCTGAAATCCACAACATAGACTAAGGAAACAAATGGGGGTACTGAGCATTAATCTGAGCCTCTCGCTCCCACATGCTCTCCTGGAGGTTCCCGTGTTTCTAGTGAATGTGCACTAGAGGTATCGACTACCCACAAAGGACCTGCTCATGTCGATCCTCAATCTATATTCTAACCACCGTAAATGTCGCCCCATCGTCTATGTCCAGCTCATAGTGGTCGATGATGTGAGATGGGTTATGCACGTTTCTCCTCAGCTGGGATACATGGAAGGAATATTGCACCTCCTAAAATTGTAATAGAAGTGACAAGAGGTTTTCCACTTACCTAGACTATGATGTTTCGGAAATGTCCCAATAAACCATTGTGATAACTTTCCGCCTCGACCCAATCTCTGTAGTCCCCGTCGAGGAGAGACTTGCAAGAAAACGTGGTCCCCCTCATGGAACTCCAATTGTCTCCATCATGTGTTAGCATATGACTTATGTATGCTCTGGGCAGTATTCATTCTCTCCTGGATGATCTGCACCTTCTCAGTGGTAGCCCGTACGAACTCTGGACCCATAAGTGTTGACTCCCCTGGGTCTGTTCAACATAGAGGTGATCTGTAGGGTCAGCCGTAGAGGGCCTCGAATGGTACCTTACCGATGGTGGAGTGATAACTGTTGTTGTAAGTGAACTCCACCCAGGGCAAGTGATCCTCTGAACTACCGCCAAAATCTTGGATGCATGCACAAAGAATGTCCTCTATCATCTGAATGGTCCACTCCGTCTGACCATCCCTCTGAGGATGAAAGGCGGTGCTCAAACACAGCTAAGTCATGAATGCCTCCTGCAATCCCCTCCACAACTGGGATGTAAAACGTGTGTCATGATCAGAGATGATCATTGATGGCACCCCATGAAGTTTCATAATATCCTATACGTAGAGGCATCACAAGCCCTCTACAGATCCATGTTATCCAATAGGCAGGAAGTTGGCCGATTTGGTGATTCGGTAAACAATCACCCATATGGAATCATGTCCCCTAAACGTACATGGACGCCCTGTCACAAAGTCCATGGAGATCCCATCCCACTTCTACATAGGCACCTCTAGTGGATGAGATAAGCCTACTGGAACCTGATGCTTGACATTCACTTGCAGACAAGTGAGGCATCATGAAACAAACTATGTCACTGCCTTCTTCATCCCTAGCAACCAGTGCTGACGCCGTAGGTCCTGGTACATCTTCTCCACAACAAGATGTACCGCCAGAGGGGACATATGGAACTCCCTCAACACCTCCTCCCATAGCGCCACTAGTACCATGGTACGTCCTCTAAAGGGGATAACGTGCTGCCCACCTACAGAAAAACCATCATGTGCCTACCCTGAGGATATCTGAGCATGTCGAGCCTCACAGTCAGTGTCCCCAAGCTGCACCTCCCAGACTCGCTAAAGTATTGGGGGAGTGACATTCATATATTGGAGGTACGCTTCTCTATCTCTATCCATGAAGTATAACTTCAACACTTCTAGCTGCTCTGTCACCACACTCAGAAATTGCAGACCAGACCTCCTGCTGAGTGCATCTGCTACCACGTTCCCCTTCCCAAGAGTATAGACTATCTCAAAGTCATAGTCCTGGAAAAACTCTATCCATCATCGATGTCTCGTGTTCTGGTACTTTTGAGAAAATATATACATGACACTCTTGGGATCATAATATACTATAAAACATTCTCCCATCATGTAATGTCGCCACATCTTCATGGAAAAGACCACTACTGCTAACTCCAGATCATGGGTAGCATAGTTATTCGCATGATGTCTCAACTGTAATGATACATAAGAAATAACTACTCGATCTTACATCAGGACACATCCAAGACTGGTCCCTGATGTGTCGTAGTAGACTACATACCCAACGCCCTCTTTTGGATGTCTCAAGATGGGGGCACTCGTCAGTCTCGACCTCAGCTCCTAGAAACTATGTTGGCATCTCTCCATCCACAGGAAAGGTTTCCCATTCTTTATTAAAGATGAAATGGGTGATGCAACTCTAAAAGAGTTCGTCACAAATCTCCAATAGTATCCAGCCCACCCCAAGAAACTCTGCACCTTCATCGCACTACTGGGTGGCTCCCAATCATGTACAGCCCTATCTTCGTTGGATCCACTGCAACTCCAGCCTCCGAGATAACGTGTCCCAGAAATTTGAACTCTCGTGTAATGCCCCGACCCCAGTTACCCAGAGTTGGTTCATTATTACAGAACATTGGAATGATCACAAGAAAGATCAAATCTTTAAAGACCGATTAGTTTTGTTCCCTTTGAAACACTATATATATTCATAAGTCTTACATTACATCATAAAAATAAAAACTACAATGACATAGTCTCCATAGTCCACACTCCTATCCCCTCATAATATCCCTAAAGGTCATTCATAAAATAATTCTTCACTTCCTGGGAAAAATAAAATGAAGTAATTCCTTTTACTTATTCACATGGATATTACACTAATCGAATAATCACATGAAATATCAATAACCACTTCCATAATGATGGAATGCATAATGTCAGACTATCATAACCACGTAGCCAAGGCCTCATGCCAAGACTACAAATAATATTTTGTCAAAGCCTCATGCCAAGACACTAGTTTGTCTCACAAGACCTACCGATGCATTGAGATGCAATAGTGGGCTCCACCTGTCACTTATTAAGTCCAATGCATTCCTCATATGAATAGGTTTAAACATAACATAAATATTCGTATTAAAACTAGCATACGAAATTTCAATTCTTCTCAATAAACCATGAATGTTATAAAAATAACACATCCACAGTCAAACATATCACAAAAACATCAATACAATATGGAAGTTTTGTATCATAATAAATCAACATTAAATAAGCTTAAAATCCATCAAAGGATGTTGACATAGATGAAATTAAAACTATTTGAGAGAAATATCTCTTTTTTGAAATCATTTAAAAGTCACATAATTATAAAATAAAACATTTACTTTGAAAATATTCTTATAAGCTTGTAAGGGAAGATTTGATGATTTATAACGGCGTAAAATAGCCACATCCACCGTATAAGTTAAAAAAAGACATTCTTACCTTAATTTTGTCGAAGAGGTTAAAAAGGAGCTTGTTTGAAAAACGACAGAAAGATTCCTTTATAAATTTCATATAAAAAGTCAATCAAGGGTATAAATGTATTTAAACCATATTCTGTAAAATAGTAAGAATGTTTTGAAATACATTTTTAAGAAACATGGATGTGTATGATAAAGAGGTCCTAGAAGATAATTACATATAAACAACCTCAGATAATGAAGAGATTGTGAAATAAACCCTTACCAATTTGGTAACTTATGAAACATACAACCCATGAAAGAGGTATCATACAATGAATATGTAAATACACATAAATTAAAGTGTATTACACAAAGAATACAATTATGGGCAGTACATACACCACACAAAAGGTAATAGTGGCAATATGGCATGAATCTCATGAGAATAAGGAGTGAGATGAAAACCCCTTACCTTGTATGTTTCCTTGGTCGAGGGTTGGTTAACATCCTTTATAATGGTGAAATAATTTTTTTTCAATTATAAAAGAATAATATGCATTAATATGATATCCTATATGATCTTTTATCATTGATTTTTTAATAATATCTTAGTATTATCGTCGTTTTGGGTGTTAATGGATTCATTTTCCTTTGTCTATTTTGTTACATAAGCCATGTTTGTTATGGATAGGTTATATCTTATTCATATCCAGAATGATATAAAGTCCTTAAACATTATTTTTAATCATTAAATTAGAATTATACTCAAATGGATATGGTGGGGAATGAATCTCATCGCGTTCGTGGAGACGGTAGTCCGTACGTACACACGAGCGACAATATCATTCTTTTGATATTAAATTAATATATAATTGGATGGTATATCATATATACAGAATAATTATCATGTTATATTTATTATTTACATTAATAATACATCATTATTATACCCATCTAAATAATAATATATTTAATAACAATTACACCACAACATGGAGACGTTAGGTCGTACGTACGTACGTATGGTAACATGTCATTCAAGGGATGGATAGACTAATGAATTCATTTGTTCCATATTTATAATAACATCATAGTATATAGAAGATACTGGAGTTGTTATTTTAGAATGGAAATAAAAAGGAAAGAAGAAGTTGAAGAAGAAAGGAACTTTAAAGAGGGTGGTGAAAACATTACATCTTCTTTGGGTTCTTCCTTTTGATTTGATCAAAAGGGATCAATAGGTTAGATTTCTGATCAAAATAAGGCATCTGGGTTGAAGTGAGGGACGTTGGGAGGATGTTTGGATAGATTTTGGCCGAACCAAAAGGTTTTGAAGGTTTGAATAATTGGTTAGAAGTGGTGTCCTTTTATAAGGGGGAGGAGGGGCTCTTTAGGAAAAACTTAAAATATTATTTTATAATAAATTCATATTCCGTTTCTAATGGCTCCAAAGAGGATTATTAAAATTATAAGGTGGGTATGGGTCGAAATAATTTTATCCAATACATTTTAGACATGTTTGGGTCATTATATTAACCATATCTTTTAGGTTTAACTCTTAGTTAATTAGTTTGACGCTTACCATTTTACATTGTATTTTTATAATATATAGTTAGTAAACATACTATATAAATCCAAGAGACCCCAAAGGGGTCCACTAATGATACACCAATCATGATATAAGTCCTTTGGCCGACCCTTTGATTTTTAGGAATTAAATATCAATTAATAATATAATATTTGTTTTAAAAACTCTTTTATGTCAATTTTGACACTATTGGCATTTTGTTTTTAATAAATTAATAAAAGAATTATTAATTCGAACCTAATTCATTTAATCAACTCTAACATTCCATATTAACCTATGAAATTCGTGTAATTCATTAAAAGTCTAATATTATATTTATTTGGGTATTTATAATATCAATTATTTTAATATTTCACTAATAAAGTAATTACTGCATCATCATTGTGTCATAAATAAATTAAATTATTTAATGTATAAAAATTATAAATAAAATTTAATTATGTAGGAAATATTTTTTGATTTCTAATGAATATTTATAATCGAATTTATCTTATGTATAACCCTATATTAAAAATTCTTCAGTAATTAAACTTTGATTTTAACTCTTTTAACTCCTCTTTGAATTAAATAATAATAAATGTCCTAATCTAATCCAAGTGGACCTAAATGATAATATTTTATTACTATGGTTGTTTTTGGTCAATATACACTTGCCCAATAGAATTAACACATGTATTAGTGTAATATTAATATCATTTTTAACCTTAATTACCCTATTTACTTTTTACTGTGGTAAATAAAAGTAAAAAGGTACTATTCACTGAAAATTATTTTTATCATATTGAACAACATTTTACTCCTTGATATTAACCGTTTCTCTCATATTTTTGAAATTCCACTCACAGAAGCGGTAAAATTAAGTTTTATATAAATTTCCAAATTCTCCTAGGAGTTGGGTAAAAGACGGTGAAAAGTTCAACAACAATTTTATATATCTAAAATTATTCTAAAATAACTCCAATTAATTACATTGAACTTATATAGGTATTATGTATCTATTTTTACCTTAAATAAATTTAAATTAAATAAATAAATATTTAAATAAAAATTCGTTTTGAAACAATAACTCAGTGTTTTTTCACTATTCATCAAAAATTTAATGTTTTCAGAAAAATACAAAAAATTCACCTTAGGAAAATTTCGATATTCCGAATCCAAATATGAAGTCCATTTTGAAAGATAAAATTTTTTAAATTTTAAAAAGTGGGTATTACTATTCATAACGAGTACTTTGATTAGTAGCGGTGTATTAGAACTCGATGTTGCGTACAACACACGCTACTGTATTATTCAAAGAGAATTGTACCATAGAAGTTTGGGGTGTCACATTCTCCCCTCCTTCAAATAATTTAGTCTGCGAAATTTCTAGAATATTACTGCATAAAAAGACTCGGGAGATTCTTCATCATAAGTTCCTCGGGATCCCACGTTGCCTCTTCCATCTTATGGTTTCTCCAAAGAACTTTTACCAGAGGAGTTGTCCGGTTTCTCAGCACTTGTTCTCTCGTATCAAGAATCCTGATGGGCTCTTCGCAATAAGAGAGATCGGGTTTTAGTTCTAATTCCTTATAGGTGAGTATATGCGTTGGGTCAGGCATGTATTTTCTCAACAGTGATACATGGAACACATTGTGAACTTTGGAGAGATTTGGCGGCATTACCAAATGGTAAGCTACAGCCCCAATTCGTTCTAGAATTTCGAAAGGTCCGATGTACTTGGGACTCAATTTACCTTTCTTGCCAAAACCTATAATGCCCTTCAATGGAGATACCTTCAAGAAAACATGATCTCCCAACTGAAATTCCAAATCCTTTCTTCGGTTTTCTGCATAGCTCTTCTACCTACATTGAGCTGCTTTGATGTGGTTCTTGGATTACCTTCACCTTTTCCATCATTTCCTCCACCAGTTTTGGGCCTACAAGTTTTCTTTCACCAATTTCATCCCAACAGGTTTGTGTGAGACATCTCTTTTAGTATAACGCTTCATATGGTGCCATCCGAATATTTAAATGGAAGCTATTATTATAGGAATATTCTACCAGAGGTAAATATTGATCCCACATACCCTGAAAGTCATGTGAGCATGATCTCAACATTATTCTAAGGTTTGAATAGTTTGTTCTGATTGTCCATCAGTTTGAGGGTGGTAGGCAGTGCTCAAACGATGTTCAGTATCCAAGGCCTTCTGAAAAATCGTCCAGAATCTTGAAGTAAAATGGGGATCATGATAAAAAAAATCGATAGGGGTACTCCACGAAGTCTCGCAACTTCATTTATATATATCCTTGCTAGACATTCAAGTATGAAATCCTCCCTTATAGCAAGAAAATTTGCTGACTTGGTAAGACGATCAACAATGGCCCATATTGCATCGTTCCTTCTAGGAGTCTTTGGTAGTCCCATGACAAAGTCCATCGTGATATTATCCCATTTCCACTCAGGTATTGGATGAGGTTGCATGACTCCTCCAGGTTGAGGCCATCCATCTTTCACTTGTTGACAAACTATACATCTGGACACAAAATCAGAAATCTCCCTCTTCATGTTGTCCCACTAAAAATGTTCCTTCAAATCTCTATACATTTTGTGCTCCCAAGGTGTATAGAGAAATTGGAACTATGATCAACATCCAATAATTCTCTTTTTAGATTAAGTATACTGGGAACACAAAGTCTCTTCCCAAACTTCAAAATTCCATCTTCTACACGAAGTCACTCAATTTCCCATCATTCACAACATTAATCTTCCAATGTAACTCTTCATCACTGTTCTGAGAACTCTTTATCCTTTCTAGTAAAGATGGTTTGGCAACAATTTGAAAAATCATTGATGTTTCACCTTCTATAGTGATTCCCATATCCATCTTTACTAGATCCATGTATATAGGATCCTTTTCAACTCTCATCTTGTTCAAATATCCATGATCCTTTCTACTCAAAGCGTCTGCCACCGTATTTTCCTTCCGCAGGTGGTAGTGTATCGTGAAATCATAATCCTTGAGTAGTTCAAGCCATATCCTTTGCCTCATGTTGAGTTCTTTCTGTAAGAAAATATACTTCAAACTCTTTTGATCGGTATAAATCTAACATTTCTCACCACAGAAATAATGTCTCCATATCTTCAAATCAATGATTACAGTAGATAACTCAAGATCGTGAGTAGGATAGTTGTGCTCATGAATTTTTAGCTGTTGTGATGTATAGGAAATAACACTATCATTCTGCATAAGGACACAACCAAGTCCTTTCATTGATGCATCACTATAAATAACAAACCCATAATTCCCCGATGGTAGAGTCAATATAGGAGCATTGACTAATATTCTCTTCAGTTCTTCAAAACATTCTTCACACTCTTTTGTTCAGAAAAATTTTACCCCTTTACGTGTGATCCTCGTTAATGGGTTAGCCAATCGGGCAAAATTCTAGACGAAACGTCGATAATAACCTTCCAAACCAATAAAACTACGAACCTCAGTTATACTCGTCGGTTTTGGACATTCATGGATTTCCTTGGTCTTAGAAGGATCAACAGAAATTACATCCTTATAGATAATATGGCCAAGAAAAGAAATGTCATGAAGCCATAATTCACACTCGCTAAACTTCCCATATAATTCATGTCTTCTGAGAGTTTTCAGGATAATGCGCATGTGATTTTCATGATCTTCGTAGATTTTGGATTAAACCAAGATATCATGAATAAATTCCATCACAAAATCATCGATATATTCTTTCAAAACTCTATTCATTAGATCCATGAATACATAGGGTTCCTTATTCAATCCAAAAGGAATTACTGTAAACTCGTAATGCTCATACCTTTTTTGAAATGTTGTCTTCTGAATGTCTTCCTTCTTCACACACAACTGATGGTATCCATATCGAAGGTCAATATTTGAAGAATATTGAGTTCCATGAAGTTGGTTGAATAAATCATCAATGCGAGTTAGGGGATACTTGTTCATTATTGTTATTGCATTGATTTCCCTGTAGTCGATACATAACTTCATAGATCCATCTTTCTTCTTAACAAAAAGGAAAGGGGCTCACCATGGAGAAACACTAGGGCAAATAAATCCCTTATTACTTAATTCCTCTAGTTGTTTCATTAGTTCAACTAATTCCATAGTGGCTATTCTATAAGAGGTCTTTGATATAGGCCTTGATCCAGAAATTAAGTCAATGGAAAACTCAACTTCTTGTTCTTGAGGATGGCCAGGTAAATCTTCCAGAAACACATCTATATATTCTTTCACAATAGGTACATCCTCTATTTGAACATTACTTTCCTCTCCCACAGTCATTTCATTCTCTTCCTCCCCAATAATTGAATTTAGTTGAGCTACTGGGTGTGGATCTAGATAAAAATTAGGTGGTGGCGATTCTGCTCTAAAGACAAGGTGTTCCTTATCATCATCATCAAAAATTGTAACCCCCTTCTTCTTACAATAAAAATTCTCATCATAGTCTGAAATCCAATCCATACTGAGGATTATATCAAACTCAATCATAGGTATGACAATAAGATCAGTGGATAAAGAACATTTATGTGCTCTAATGGGGACTAATTCACAAAACATTATTGCAATGATACATCCCTTAGGAGTTTTAACTGACAACTCACATGTTAAATAAAATTGGAAATATATAAATTTCTTAGGAAACTGGGATGATATGAAACAATGCAATGATCTAGAATCAAATAAATCATTGGCTAAACTTGAAGAAACCATTAAATTACCTGCCACCGCGTCTTTCGGAGCTTCTACCTCAGCAGTAGTGATAACATACGGTTGGCCTTGATCCCTAGGGATTTTATAAGGTAATTTTCCCTAACTCTTAGGACATTCATTTGTATAATGTCCCATCTCCCTGCAATTGTAGCACTGAACATCGGTAGATTATTTCTTCCCATTGCTATCATGAGCTTGGTGGCCTTCTTCACCACACTAGTAACAGACACCCATTCCCTTCAAGCAAGTACCGAGGTGTTTCTTCCCACATTTACTGCAGGATTGATATTAAACTTTTCCCTTCTTCCACTTATTTCCATTTCCAGATTGATCAATAGATCATTTCTTCTCTTGATTTGCTTTAAATTCATAAGACTTAGAGAATTCTATTTCTGTCTTGATAGCCAATGAGACAATATCTTCATGCAACAAGAAGGATTGTGAAACTAATGCTCGACAAAGAAATGGTTATAACCCATAAAATAAATGATAAATCTTACTTCTTGGGTTATGTATATAATCTCCATCATACCTTGCTAACCTCATAAAGTTAGCCTCATACTTTGCGACATTCTCATCCTCCTTTTTTCTTAGACTCAGAAATTGCCTTTCCATATCTTCTCGTTGGTCACGAGGAAAGTATTTTTCTAAGAAAATCTAATTTATCTCCCTCCATTCCATATTATATAATTCATCATCTTCTTTTGTGTTTTGAATCAACGACCACCATTGATCAGCATCTCCAGTGAGGCGATAAACTGTCATGATAACTTTTTCCCTTTCACTACTCCCTAAAGCCTGAAATATTTTCTCTAGGGAACTTATCCATTGCTCATCTACTAATGGATTTGTACTCCCATTGAATGTTTTTTGTTGATTCCTCATGAAGCGATCTAAAATTGATCCTCCATGTTGTGGATCGGGGTGCTCCATATGGGTAAGGTTATTATTCATAACCTGAGTGAGTTGTCCAGGTATGGGGATTAGCTGATCTGGACCAGTTGCATCACCAGCTCCACTATAATTATCTTGAGCAGGCGGGAAATCCCTATATGGATTGCGTGCATTGATACAGTTTCCATTCCTTCCACTAGGTTCCATTTCTAAACAATGGCATAAACTAGATCAGTTTATGGATCAAAATACATAATTTTATACTTGTAAAACACTTAACATAAATTGAAAAGTTTATGGATATAATCCATAATCATAATAATGTTTTCTTTGAGAAATTATATACTCATAAACCCTTCATAAAGGTTCCTAAATAAAATGAGAATTATCTTAAAAATATACCCCAGGAGTGTCGTAACCAATAGTGCAGCAAGTCCCATTGTCGTGCACTAGTTCCCATTCGAGTCTAGCTCAAAGAGGGGTTCTCAGGTTTTACCCCTAGGTACATCTGTTCTAGAGCCACCTCTACCTGCTCGTATCCAGACAGGGATGTAATACTCAGAAAACTTACAAATTCTCCACAATACCAAATTTCTAGGATGTTCTTCTACACTAATCCTCAAATTTCATCTTACATCTACGTGCTCTAATCAGAGATTATCTAAATATAGCTTCCAAGGATTGTACAAAACTTCCTATGATACCAACTGTAACGCCCTGACTCTAGTTACCCAGAGTCAATGCATTATTAAATAACATTGTCATGATCACAAGAAAGATCAAATCTCAAAATACCAATTATTTTAGTATCCTTGGAAACACTAGATATATTCATAAGTCTTACATTACATCATTAAAATGAAAACTAAAAAAACATAGTCTAGATATTCCATACTCATATCCCCACATACTATCCCTGTAGGTCATTCATAAAATACTTCTTCACTTACTGGGAAAAATAAAACATAGAAATGGGTGAGCTCAGATGCCTAGTAATGATAACAATATAGAAGAAACTTTCATAAATAAGCATAAACATTTAAGGAAATGTATAACTAAAACAAAAGGCTTTCAAACATGAACTTCAGCATAAGATGGTAGACATAAAATGAAATAATTCCATTTACTTATTTACATGGATATTCCACTAATCGAATAATCACATGCAATATCAATAACCACTTTCATAATCATGGAATGCATAATGCCAGACTATCAAAACCATGTAGCCAAGGCCTCGTGCCAAGACTACAAATAAGATTTTGTCAAGGCCTCCTGCCAAGAAACTAATTTGTCTCATGAGACATACCGATACATCGAGGATCTATAGCGGGCTCCACCCTTCACTTATTAAGTCCAATGCATTCCTCATATGAACAGGTTTAAACATAACATAAACATTCGTATTAAATATAGCATATGAAATGACAATACTTTCTCCATAAACCAGGAATGGTATAAAAATAACACATGCACAGTCAAACATATCACAAAAACTTCAATAAAATATTGAAGTTTTGTATCATAATAAATCAACTTCACATATGCTTAAAATCCATCAAAGGATGTTGACATAGATGAAATCAAAACTATTTGAGAGAAATATCTCATTTTTGAAATCATTTAAAAGTCACATAATTATAAAATAAAACATTTACTTTGAAAATATTCTTTTATTATTTTAAGGTAAGATTTGATGATTTATAACGGTGTAAAATAGCCACATCTACCGTATAAGTTAAAAAAAGACATTCTTACCTTAATTCAGTTGAAAAGGTTAAAAAGGACCTTGTTTGGAAATCGATGAAAAGATTCCTTTATATACTTCTTATAAAAAGTAAATCAAGGGTATAAATGACTTCAAACCATATTCAGTAAAATAGTAAGAATGTTTTGAAATAAATTTTTAAGAAACATGGATGTCGATGATAAAGAGGTCCCAGTAGATAATTACGTATAAACAACCTCAGATAATGAAGTGATTGTGAAATAAACCCTTACCAATTTGGTAACTTATGAAACATACAACCCATGAAAGAGGTATCATATAATGAATATGTAAATACACATAAATTAAAGTGTATTACACAAATAATACAATTATGGGTAGTACATACACCACACAAAAGGTAATAGTGGCAATATGGCATGAATCTCACTAGAATAAAGAGTGAAATGAAAACCCCTTACGTTGTACTTTTCCTGGGTCGAGTGTTTGTTAAATTCCTTTATAATGGTGAAATAATTGTTATTATATTTTAAAATAATCATTTACATTAATATGATATCATATATGATCTTTTAACATTGATTTGTTAATAATATCTTATTATTATCGTCGTTTCGGGTGTTGATGGATTTCTTTCCCTTTGTCTGTTTTGTTATGTAAGCCATGTTTGTTATGGATAGGATGTATCTTATTCATATCCAGAATGATATCAAGTACTTAAAAATTATTTTTAATCATTAAATTAGAATTATACTGAAATGGATATGATGGAGAATGAATCTCATCATGCTCGTGGAGACGGTAGTCCGTACGTACGCACGAGCGACAATATCATTTTTTGATATTAAAAATATATATATCTGGATTGTATATCATATAGAAAGAATAATTATCATGTTATAATTATTATTTAAATGAATTATAAATCATTATTATACCCATCTAAATAATAATATATTGAATAACAATTACACCACAACGTGGATACAGTAGGGTGTACGTACGCACGTATGGAGACATGTCATTCAAGGGATGGATAGAATAATGAATTCATTAGTTACATATTTATAATAACATAACAGTATATATAAGACACTAGATTTATTATTTTAGTATGGAAATAACAAGGAATGAAGAAGTTGAAGAAGAAAGGAACTTTAAAGAGGGTGGTGAAAACATTACCTCTTCTTCGGGTTTTTCCTTTTGATTTGATCAAAAGGGATCCTTAGGTTGGATTTATGATCAAACTAAGGCCTCTAGGTTGAATTGATGGATGTTTGGGGGATATTTGGGCAGAGGTTGGCCAAACTAAAAGGATTTGCAGGTGTGAAGAATTGGTTAGAAGTGGTGTTCTTTTATAAGGGGGAAGAGGGGATCTTTAGAAAAAAAACTTAATGTATTATTTTATAATAAATTAATATTAGATTTATAATGGCTATAAATAAGATTATTCAAAGTATACGGTGGGTAAGGGTATAAATCCTTTCATCCAATTGATTTTAGACGGGTCTAGGTCATTATATTAACCTTATCTTTTAGTTTTAACTCTTAGTTAATTAGTTTGACACATACCATGTCACTTTGTATTTTTATATTATATAGATGATAAACATACTATATACATATAACCGACCCCAAATTGGTCCATTAATGATACACCAATAATGATATAATTCCTTTGGACGAACCATTGATTTTTAGTAATTAAATATCAATTACTAATATAATATTTGTTTTAAAAACTCTTTTATGTCAATTTTGACACTATTGGTATTTTGTTTTGGATAAATTCATAACAGACTATTACTTCGAACCTAATTCATTTAATCAACTCTAACATGTCATATTAACCTATGTAATTCGAGTAATTAATTAAAAGTCTCAAATTATATTTGTTTGGATATTTATAATATCAATTATTTTAATATTTCACTAATAAGGTACTTACTGCATCATTATTGTGTCATAAATAAATTAAATTATTTAATGTTTAAAAATTATAAATAAAATATAATTATGTATTTAATAGTTTTATATTTCAAATTAATATTTATAATCGAATTTATCTTATGTATAACCCTATATTAAAAATGTTTGGGTAATTAAACATTGATTTTAACTCTTTTAACTCTTCTTGAATTAAATAATAATAAATGTCCTAATCTAATCCAAGTGGAGTGATAATATTTTATTCATAAGGTTGTTTTTGGTCGAGATAAACTTTTCCAGTAGAATTAGGACATGTGTTAGGGTAATTTTAATATCATTTTTACCCTTAATTACCCTATTTACCTTTTACCGTGGTAAATAAAAGTAAAAAGTTACTATTCTCCAAAAATTATTTTTATTTTATTGAACCACATTTTACTCCTTGATATTAACCGTGTCTCTCATATTTTCAAAATTCCACTCATAGAAGTGGTAAAATTAAGTTGTATATAAATTTCCAAATTCTTCTAGGAGTTGGGTAAAAGACGGTGAAAAGTTCAATAAAATTTTTATATATCTAAAATTATTATAAGCTAACTCCAATGAATTACATTGAACTTATATAGGTATTATGTATCTATTTTTACCATAATTAAATTTAAATAAAATAAATAATTATTTAAATAAAAATTCATTTTTAAACAATAACTCAGTGTTTTTTCACTATTCATCAAAAATTGAAAGTTTTCAGAAAAATACCAAAAAATCCCCCTTGGATAACTTGGATATTCCGAATCCAAATATGAAGTCCATTTTGAAAGTTAAAATTTATAAATTTTCAAAAAGTGGGTATTACTATACATAACAGCTACTTTGATTAGTCACGGTGTGTTAGAACTTGAAGTTGTGTACAACACATGATACTATATTATTCAAAGAGAATCATACTGTAGAAGATTGGGGTGTTACATCTCGTATCCAAAACTTGCACTTCAAGAGCATACCATAAAGCTGGTGCTCTCGAAGCATATCCAGAACTATCTGCAGATAATAGGCATGCTCCTTCCCCATCGTTGAGTATATAAAGATGTCATCGATGAACACCACTACAAAGCGATTGAGGTATGGCTAAAATATCTTGTCCATGAGTCCCATGAAAACTGTTGGGGTGTTGGTCACATCAAAAGGCTTAACCAAGAAATCATAATGGTCATACCGACATCTAAAGGTCATCTTCTACACATCCTCATCTCGTATCCTGAGTTGATGATAGCCTAATCGGAGGTCTATCTTCAAAAACCAGCGAGCTCCCTTCAGCTGATTAAAAAGATCATCAATTCTTGAGAGTGTATACGTGTTCATAAAGGTCACCTGGTTCTGGCGACAATAATCCACACCGAGTATCAAACTCCCATGTGCCTTCTAGGCGAACAAAATTGGGGATGTCCATGGAGAAACAATAGGTCTTATAAACCCCTTTCACTAAAAGTCCTCCAACTATACATATAACTCACGAAGCTCCGTGGAAGCCATCTGATATGATGGTATAGATATCGGTGCCTTCTCGGGGCACAGGTCGATGTAAAATTCTACCTCACTTCATAGAGGTAGTCTTAGAACATCATCTGGAATGACATCAGCATACTGGTCCACCACTACATGATAGCTCATACTCTCAACATCAACTTCTCTAAGGGTAATGCTAGCCAACTGATGAGTAAACTGCTGAGCCCTCCTCTGGGTAAGTCCATCATGTACTGTAAAGGTTACCTTCTCCCCAGGAAAGAAAAACATGGTCCAGTCTGTGCAGACACACAGCACATTGTTCTTAATACAGTCAATCTGAGAATGGACTGTGGAAAAAAAGTCCATACCCAAGATGACATCATAAGGACTCGACGCCGCTACTTGGATATTTCTTCCGAATCTCTCACCTTCTAGAGTAATCTCACACTATCAGAACCAGTGTGTAATCATCAAATCCTCCCCCGTATGAGTCTCTCACCATAAGGATTAAGCCAATGACTCCACCAAAATACAAAAACACCAAACGTGGGTCGTGGCAATAAAATAGTGACTCACACCTATGTCTATAATTAGTGCAGCTAAGTTGGAGTAGACATAGATTCTACCTCTTATAAACTCTGAAGCTCCGGGGTTGTTGGAATCACCTACCTGAAGTTGATCTGGTCTATGTCCTCCTGCTCCTTATGGTCAGGGTGGACCACATGGCAGTGGTGGCGGTCGAATCTCAAAAAGTCGCCCCCCACCTACTGCATGGCTAGCTCCTCTACCACGTCCGCCACCCTGTGGAACTCCTCGCATGAATCTTTGCCTCTGCCTCGGTGGTCCCCTAACCATATGCTAGTCATTGGTATGGTAGGTTGGGGAGTCGCGAGCCATATGACCCTTCCCGCCGCATGTATAACATTGTGTGTCCCTCGCCTGTATTCCCCTACCTTGTGAGCCTCACACCTCTGACCCTACATCCTGGGGTAATCCACCTGAAGGTATAGTCCGCTTGGACCTCTGTGTCATCTGCCTACTGCTTCCTGCAGATGACTCGGCTACCTGTCTTCTAATGGTAGCTCTCGGTGTCAGTGCCTGCTCTGCTTGGAAGTTCTCCACCAAATGTGCCCGCTCATGCACCCAAGCCTGCGTCATAATGATGAGTGATACCATCGATGCTATTATCTCCCGTCAGAGACCCTTCTCAAAGGTCTGGGCCCTGAAGAAAGGGTCACAAACCATTTCAGTGGAGTAGCGAGAGAGATCAGTGAACCTCACCGAGTACTGGGCCACTGTCATGCTACCCTGTTGTAAGTGGAGTAGCTCTTGTATACGCACAGAGCATATGGTCACTGGGAAAAACTCTTCCCTGAAAAGGCCCTCGTAGTCCACCTAGATGAGGGTCGCCTCATCATGTATCTAGAGAATCTGGCTCCACCATCTCCCAGCTGCTGCCTGAAAAAGGTTGGCTGCCAAGATCACCATAAAATCATCTTGTGTCTCAACAATGTGAAATACTCTAGCCATAGCCTCCAGCAAGTGCTCAGCCACCTGCGGGTCCATCTCACCTAGGAACATCAGAGGCCTATTCCGCTGGAACACATACAATGCGCTCATTCAGTGTGCACCCTCTGCTGGAGGGGCTAGTGGCAACAGCTGTCCAACGGGCTGTGGTGCTGCTGGTACACCACCCAAAGGTGCCAATGCTGTAATTGGGCCCTATACTGAGGCCTCATTGCTCAGTGGGCCATCATTGTGTACTCTCTCAGGAATCCTAGGTGGTTGTCTTAATGGAGGCGTCTTGATAAGAAATAGGTGTGCCATGGTTAAAAGTTATACCTGGTGAGCTGACTCAAGAAAACACAAGAAATACATTTCAAAACCCACACAATCGGTATTTTCGTGTGCTGAGTCAAAAATCAGAACTCAGGGTCTTGGTTTATGGATAGGTTGGCCGCCACACCAACACTGGACTACCCAAACTGAAAACCACACTCATAATACTTAACACTATTGACACATAGAAAAGATCAGATTCTATGTTTTTCGGTAGAACTGAACTCCTCTAATACCACCTTTTCACAACCCATCCCCCAAGGCCCGTGTCGTGACTACCCTAGGCCCACCTTCCATAGGTTAGGGGCAGGAGACTAGTACTGAAAGGCATGTTCCCAAAAACATGAAGGAATTTACTTTAAACCTGTACAAACACATGGTCTGAGAACACAAAAATAAGAAATGGTGAAGTAAAATTATGTAGTAAACAAGGAGTACTGAAAGTAAAAGGGGATGGAATATAATCCCAACTGCCAAAGTACAAGTATAACTAAAAGTAAAATACAAATAAAATAAAAAGGGAAACAACTACTAGGTTGTCCTCCGAGGTTCCTACCTTAAGGGTAGGTACAGATCAACTCCTCAGCACTCCTCGTCCATCAGGCTCCTCCGTGTACCACTAGGTCCTAGTTCCCTCAAAACTCAGCCTAGCTTCTCGTTGTCTGCACAAGACACAACAAGTTGTGGGAAAATCCCATGTAGGGGTGAGTATAAAGATACTCAGTATGCACCTCGAGACGCCGAATATCTTTTAGAGTTCCACAAAGAAAAACCACAGGGTAACACCGCGAAGGAAAAGTACGACATAGGTAAAGTACCGCATAACATAACCACAATAAAAAGTATAAAGTAAAGACATCTCACACCAAGATTTATACAAGGGGTAGTAACAAGTAACATCCCCGGTCACATTGTCAAACACCACCACTGTAGGAGAACTCCTCCTCTATAGAGTATAGTGGGCATGTCACATCACACATAGGCTCCTCTATGTGAAAAACGGTCCCCACCCACCAGTTTCCCTGCAGACATGTGGTCCCCACCATGGGGCCCACCCATGTGCCCGAATGAGGTATCTGACTCATGACAGTCCCCACATGACAACACATGTACTTTATAGTGTGCTTTATACTCACTCACACACACACCCTGGGAAAATTCCGAGAAGGTCACCCATTATGATAACTACATCAGGCCAAGGACACTTATCTGTGGAGTTATAATCAGTTAGGATCCTAAAAAGGAAGTTACACCTTATTGACATGAGTCATATCATTTAGAAATTTAACCCTTTATCATTTTGGGGAAGTGCCTCTATGTGATGCAGTAGGCCCACTATACTCGATAGGGGAGGAGTTCTCCAGCAGTCCAGGTTTTTGATGATGTGACAGGGGATGTTACTTGTTACTACCCATAGAATAAATCTTGGTGTGAGTTTTCATTACATTTTTCTTGTGATCGAGGTTTTTCAATGTGGTACTTTACCTGTGTGTTAATTACCTTTGTGGTGCTACCCTATGGATTTTCATTGTGGAACTCTAGAAGAATTTTGGGGTCTCGGGGTCCCTACTGAGTATCACATACTCACCCCTACATGAGCATCTATAAAACCTCAAGCATCCACGTCACTCTTCTCTTTGAATAATACAGTAGCGTGTGTTGTACGCAACTTCGAGATTCTAACACGCCGTGACCATTCAAAGTAGTCGTTATGAATAGTAATACCCACTTTTTGAAATTTTATACATTATATCTTTTAAAATGGACTTCATTTTTCAATTCGGAATATCGAAATTATCCTAGGATGTAATTTTGGTACTTTTCAGATAACTTTTATATTTTGATGAATAGTAAAAATTACAAATTTTTTTTTAAAAACAACTTTTTTAATCGAAATAATTAGTAGTGCTAAATTATAAATTTTAGTGGTTTTAAAGTATATTTAGAAAATAGTTTTACCATTTAATAAAATTTTGGTCATTGAACATAATTTCACATTTAAACCGGACATAAACAAGTGTCAATCTTTTGATAGTTATTATCTTTTAAAAACACGCTTTTTGTTTTGACAGCGGGAATTAATTTTAAATTAATTTATGCCACTTATGTGTTTTGAATTTTGAAAAAGGGACTACATATTTGGAATCAATATGTCAAAATTGTGTAAATAGGCAACTTTTATTTTTAGACATTTTGGATAATTACTTCGGTAACTATTTTATTTACAGTGGTTAAAGGGTAAATTCAGTAAATAAGGGTTAACAAATAATATTATAATAATAATAAATTACCCTAAAAAGTGTCCTAACCTTATTGGTCGATACATTTAAGACCATGGGAATCTTTGGGTCGATTTTGGGTCTCCATGAAGCCACTTGTAGGTGATATGGACACTTTATATTAATTAAGTTAAAGTGAATACAAAAATCACATAATCTTATATCTTTTAGAAAAACAAATTTTACATAAGGTTTTGTATGTTATATTTTCGATTATAAATATTAATTAGAAAGATAAAAAATTTCCTACATAATGATATTTTATTTATAATTTTTAGGCATTGAAAAAGTAAATATATATATGACATAATAATGATGCAGTATTTTTCTTATTAATGAAAGAATCAAATAATTGATATTATAAATGTTAAAATAAATATAATTTGAACGTTGTTATGACATAAACGAATTTTATTGGTAAATATGACATGTTAGGATTGATGAAATTAATTTGGTTCGAATTAATAAAGTTGTTAAGACTTTACCAAAAATCAATTATTGAGCAGTGTCAAAATTGACATAAATGAGTTTTTAAAACAAATATTATATTATTAATTTATATTCTATTCCGAAAAATCTATGATTCAGCCAAGAGTCATATATCATGATAGGCGTATCATTAATGTACCACTTGGGGGTTTTTTGAAGGTATATAGTAAGTTTATTAACTATATAACAAAAAAATACAAAGTGACATGGTAAGTGTCAAACTAATTAACTGAGAGTTAAAAATAAAATATAAGGTTAATATAATGACCCAAACCTATATAAATTATATTGTTTGAGTGGTTTTCAACTCATCCCCACCTTAACCATTAAATAATTGACTTTGGATCCATTAGAAACCGAATATGAATTTATTATAAAATAATATTTCTAGATATTCCTAAAGAGCCCCTCCCCCCCACATTATAAAAGGACACCACTTCTAACCAATTCCTCACACCTATCCAGCCTTTTGGATCATCCAACCTCTGCCCAATTAAGCTCCCTACATCCCTCTCCTACTCTTAGAAGCCTTTCCTCAGGAAGAAGGTACTTCAAGAGTAATTTTTGGTTCAAACCAAAGGGAGCTACCCAAATTAAAGAAGCTTAACCCACACTCTATCAGGGAAAAGTACGAGGTAAGGGGTTTTCATCTCACTCTTTATTCCCATGAGACTCATGAAATATTGCCACTATTACCTTTTGTGTGGTGTATGTACTGCCCGTAATTGTATTCTTTGTGTAATACACATTAATTTATGTGTATTTAAATATTCATTTTATGATACCTCTTTCAAGGGGTGTATGTTTCGTAAGTTACCAAATTGGTAATGTTTAATTTCACAATCTCTTTACTATCTGAGGTTGTTTTTACATAAGTATCTACTGGGACCTCTTTATCATCCACATCCATGTTTTTAAAAATTTCTTTCAAAACATTTTTACTATTTAAGAGACAATGGGTTAAAGTCATTTATACCCTTATTTGACTTTATATGTTTTGAATGGAATATTTCCATTGTTTTCGAAACAAGTAACTTTTTAACCTTTTTGATAAAATTAAGGTAAGAATTTTTTTTTAACTTATACGGAGGGTGAGGTAATTCTCCACCGTTATTACACCTTTGAAGCTTCCTTCACAATCCTATAAAGATATTTTCAAAATAAAGGTTTTCTCTATAATTATGTGACTTTTAAATGATTTCAAAAAAGAGGTATTTCTCTCAAATAGTTTTGATTTCATCTATGTCAACATCCTTTGATAAATTTTACACATGTTTGAAGTTGATTTATTATTATACAAATCTTCCATATGGCATTTAAGGTTTTGGGATATGTTCAACTATTAATGAGTTATTTTTATGCCATTAATGGTTTATGATTAATGTTTTGGCATTTCGTATGCTAGTTTTAATACAAATTTTTATATTTTATTTTATCCTCTTCTTAAGATGAATGTGTTGGACTAGTATGTTTCGGGTTGGGGACCGGTAAAAGTAAGCCCTCCGGGTTGGGGTCCGGTTATAGCAGACCCTCCCGGTTGGTGTCTAGTTATTAGAGGCACTCTGGGTTGGTGTCCGGTTATTAGAGGCACTCCAGGTTGGTGTCTGGTTATTAGAGGCACTCCGGGTTGGAGTCCGGTTACAGAGGCTCTCCGAGAGGGAGTCTGGTTACAGAGTCTCTCCGGGTTGGGTTTCGGTTATAGTTATCCATTAGGTCTTGGCACGAGGCCTTGACACCAAAATTAAAGTACAACATTATGCATTTCCTTCACTATGAAAGTGGTTATTAAAATTTCATGTGATTATTCGATTAGTATAATATCCATGTGAATAAGTAAATGGCATTATTTCATTTTATTTATTCCATATTATTCTGAAGTTCAAGTTTAAAAGGATTTTGTTTTATTTATACATTGCCTTGAATTTTTATGTTTATTTATGAATGATTCCTCTATATTGTTATCCTTACTGAGCATCTGAGCTCACCCCTTTCTATGTTTTAATTTTCCCATGATTAAAAGAAGTGTATTGTGATTGATATGCAGGGTTAAGCCAAGGTAATACTGGCGTTCATAAAGGATTATTTATGTTTTTTTGTATGTTATAATGTTTAATGTAATATTCATGTATGTAACCTTTTTTCCAAGACTGCTAAACCGATCGGTCTTTCGGGATATGATTCCTTGTAATCATGCCAATGTATTAAAATGATGCACTGACTCTGGGTAACTAGGGTCGGGGCATTACAGTTGGTATCAGAGAAAGTTTATCAATAACCTTCGAAGCATGATTTAGATAAACTCTTATTAGAGCATATAGCCCAAAGATAGACATTGAGGATTAGTAGAGAAGAACATCCTAGAATTTTGATATTGTAGAGATTTTGTGAGTTTTCTAAGCAATACATCCCTGTCTGGATACGAGCAGGTAGAGGCGGCTCTGGAACAGATGTACCTAGGGGTAAAACCTGAAAACACTGCATTGAGCTATACTCAAACGGGAACTGGTGCACAAAAACGGGCCTTGCTGCACTCTTGGTTACGACACACCCAGGGGATATGCATAGGATAATTCTCATTTTCTTTACAAACCATTATGAAGGGTTTATGAGTATATACTTCCTCAAATAATACATTTTTATGATTATGGATTATATCGATAAACTGTTTAATTTATGTTAAGTGTTTTACAAGTTGGGGATTTGGTATTGCTATTCATAAACTAATCTAGTGTATGCCATTGTTTAGAAACGACACCTAGTAGAAGGAATGATAACTCCAACAATACGCATGATCCCAAGAGTAAGAAAGATTACATATTTCATGTTCTTAAGCCATAATTTATAAGGGAAATAGTCTCCCACGTATTATAATCAAATGATGAAATAGTATCATGTGTTTATATGATAATTAAGAATTCTCGGAGTCCTATGGCTATGAAGGGAATCCAGATAAGGAAAAGATGGTAGAGAGAATTAAAGATAAAGGGAATAATGTAAAGAAGTATTTTCCCATATGTGATAAAAGTAGAAATAATAACCTTGGAAAATGCTTGGAGGGAATGGGAGTATGTTATAAGTGTGGAGAAAAAGGACACCAAGTACGTGACTGTAAGGGTAAGAAAAATGTTTCAAATGTACAATGCTTCATGTGCAAGGAGTTTGGACACTAGGCAAACCAATGTCCGAGTCATTAGACTATGCCGCAAATGATGATATTGGATAATAATCAAGTTATGATACTACCACAGATGAAGAGGAATGACTTGTGCTCTTATGTTGTTATTTTGGAATTATTTCATTGATGTGTTGTATCAATTATGTACTGGAAATAAATAAGGATTGTACTGCAGTAATATTTCATTAAGGATGTGAGATTTTATGGTACTAAGAAAAGTGACTCTCCAGCGAGTTAATTTTTTTTGGAAATTACATGGTTGAAGGAAAGATAAACTTTAATATGGTCTTAATATTGAGGTACTGATTTTAGAGTAAGATATGGTTGATTTGGGTCAATTATATTGGATATTCTTGACTACATTGAAACTGATTAAAGATTTTTATATTTCATTATTGTTGGAGTTTACAACATTTTTGGTTGAATGATGTATATATAGTTTTCTATCAATAATAAGGGAGCATGAATGTAATCAATAAGGTTTTATGGTAATTCAGGATGTTTCAGTGTTTTAATAGAATACATGATGAAGGTATTCACATGCTATTATGGGGTAAAAAGGATTTACATTACGTTTATCTTTCATATAAATTTTAGACTGAGTGTTTACAGAAGTATTTTGGATAAGTCTAAAGGTTGTAAGGGATTAAGTTTGAAAGGTTATTTTTGGACAACACATAGACCATGTGACGACCCGTCGCGTCTGACAAAGCTGCGGGAATCAAACCCACAACCATAGTGCAATTGGAATTTACAGCCTACCACTAGACTAAGTGATGTACCTATATGGGATAACGCAGTTTTTTTAAGTGTCTGATATGTGAATTATAAATTCATTATATTTGGAACCCTATACGATTAGGAAAAATAGAGTAATTTTGAGTTGTATTATGTTTTGGGGTGAGAGATGAGTTTGTGGTAGAAATTTTTTAATGGATAAAACTCTAATTATAAAGTAGTTATATCTCCATATTATCTTAGCCAATCTCATAAATAAATTCCTCAGCATTAAGAAAAGGAATTTAGAACAAAAATTTTGTCCTAGATGGCACCTTAGATCATCACAAATTTATTGCTTTGGGATTGTTGGCCTTTTCATACCCATGTTCTCTACCACTCTCCATAAGATATTGATGGTTAGATTTAAATTCCATATCCATATTTTTCTACACGAAACCCTAGTATGTGTTATTTTTGGTAACCTTCATACTTACCAATCTTTATTTTAAATAGAGGCCTCATTAATCCATTTTTCGATGTGGGATTTCAACTAAGATATTTTGAAATGTCAACCCCAAGTTTCTGATACCAAGCATAAATTGAGAGGAAGCAATTTATTGAAAGAGAGGAGAATGTGACACCCCAAGCTTCCACGATACGCTTCTCTATTAATAATACAGTAGCGTGTTTTGTATGCAACTTCGAGATTCTAACACGTCACGACCAATCAAAGTAGCCGTTATGAATAGTAATACCAACTTTATGAAATTTTATAAATTTTATCTTTTAAAATGGACTTCATTTTTGGATTTTGAATATTGAAATTATCCTTGGATGAATTTTATCTACTTTGCGGATAACTTTTATATTTTGATGGATAGTGAAAATTACTAAATTTTTATTAAAAAAAACTTTTTTAATTGAAGTAATTAATAATGATAAATTTTGAATATGAGTTGTTTTAAAGTATATTCAGAATATATTTTTACCATTTAATACACTTTTGGTCATTGGACATAATTTCACATTTAAACTGGACATAAACAAGTGTCAATCTTTTGATAGTTATTATCTCTTAAAAACACACTTTTTGTTTTAACAGTGAGAATTAATTTTAAATTAATTTCTGCCACTTCTGTATTTTAAATTTGGAAAAATGGACTCCATATTTGGAATCAAGATGTCCAAATTGTGTTAATATGTATCTTTTATTTTTAGACATTTTGGACAATTAATTCGGTAAATATATTATTTACCATGGTTGAAGGGTAAATTCGATAAATAAGGGTTAAAAATAATAATATAATAATAATAAATTATCCGAAAACATGTACTAACCTTATTGGTCGGTACATGGCCCACCATGGGCATCTTTGGGTCTATTTTGGGACCCCATGGAGCCACATGTAGGTGATAGGGACACTGTATATTAATTAAGTTTAAGTGAATACAAAAATGACTTATGCTTATTTTTTTTAGAAAAACATTTTTTACATAGGGTTATATATGTTATATTTTTTATTATAAATATTCATTAGAAAGATAATAATATTTCCTACATAATGGTATTTTATTTATAATTTTTAGACATTGAAAAAGTAGAAATATATCTGACACAATAATGATGCAATATTTTCCTTAATAATGAAATAATCAAATAATTGATATTATAAATGTTAAAATAAATATAATTTGAACGTTTTTCTGATATAAACGTATTTTATTGGTTAATATGACATGTTATAATTTCATAAGTGAATTGTTTTCGAATTAATAATGTTTTTAAGACTTTAACAAAAATCAATTATTGAGTAGTGTCAAAATTGACATAAATGAGTTTTTAAAATAAATATTATATTATTTATTTATATTCTATTCCTAAAAATTGAAGGTTCGGACAATGGTCTTATATCATTATTGGTGTATCATTAATGGACCACATGGGGGTCATCTGGAGGTATATAGTAAGTTTATTAACTATATAATATAAAAATACAATGTGACATGGTAAGTGTCAAACTAATTAACTAAGAGTTAAAACTAAAAGATAATGTTAATATAATGACCCAAACCTTTCTAAATTCTATTGGTTGAGTGTTTTTCGACCCATCCCCTCCTTAAAATTTAAATTTTCCACTTTTGAGCCACTATAAAATGAATATGAATTTATTATAAAATAATATTTCTAGATATTCCTAAAGAGCCCCTCCTCCCCCTTATAAAAGGACACCACTTATAACCAATTCCTCACACCTCTCAAGACTTTTGGCTCATCCAACCTCTACCCAATTAAGCTCCCTACATCCCTATCATCCTTTTTGAAGCCTTACCTTAGGAAAAAAGAACTTCAAGAGTCCTTTTTGGTTCAAACCAAAGGGAGTTACCCAAATTAAAAGAGGTTAACCTACACTCTATCAGGGAAAAGTACAAGGTAAGGGGTTTTCATCTCACTCTTTATTCCCGTGAGATTCATGCCTTATTTCCACTATTAACTTTTGTGTGGTGTGTGTAGTGCCCATAATTGTATTCTTTGTGTAATACACATTAATTTATTGGTATTTACATATTCATTGTATGATACCTCTTTCAAGGGGTGTATGGTTCGTAAGTTTCCAAATTGGTAAGGTTTAATTTCACAATCTCTTTATTATCCGAGGTTGTTTTTATGTAATTATCTACTGGGACCTCTTTATCATCCACATTGTTTCGCACGGAATCCAGGGATGACCTCCTGGATGGGAGATTCAAACGTTCCGATCGGTTTCTAACGGGTTTGTTCGTAGAACCGGAAACATCCAATGATTCCACATCCGTTTGGACCTACTTTCCAAAGGCAGGCGCTCATTATCTTGTGGACTAATGAGGATTAGGAATTTGCATTGGTCGAGAGGATGGGAGGTCGGACTCATCACACCTTTTTGAGGGGAATTATTGTCTACTCCGGGACTCTCTTTATAGATTTAAGTTATGTTCGTGAATCCTTATTATATTACCAAGTATAAAATGAGCTTTCCTTTAGTTTTAACAATCAATGATTAAATATGCAAGAAATTTAGAGAATCTTATATATTTATTCGAGGTTCTTCATCAATAGAGAATCATCTGTATCTGTTTAGAGATTCTTGGTCAATGGTATCCTTCAAAACATTTATATAAAAGTCTCCTGGTCATTATGATGACCATGCTAGTTTTAAAGCCACTCAGTGGGGCACTTGAAGTTTATCGTCATTCAGAAGGACAGAGATTATTTCAAAGTTGGGATCGAACCCATAAATGGGCTACCTACGTATCCTTTGTTTTAGAAAAGGAATCAGAACCCACGTAGTTCGAGTTATGGAGTATGATGTTTATGATTGATGGCTCAAAGAAGATTGTGATAATTACTTTTACACTCTAAGCTCACGTGAGTCATGCTCAGTGTGAGAAACAAGAGGTATTGGTAAAAATTAGACAATTGTGCCATGAAAGATGCAATCATAAGAATTTGTTTGGGGATTATGCATGTATGACTGCCCAGATAGATGAAGGTTTAGGATTTACTTTTAGGGAGAAAATCCGTGAACATGGTCCATAAAGTTATATGTGCTTCATGGAGATTTGAATACTCTAATCTTGGGGATTACTCCTGAGGAGGATGCCCAAGTTAGGAGGGGATTTATTATTGGGTTTTACTCCTGAAAAGGAAACCCAAATCAAGGGTAAATTAGGACTGGTTAAGAGAAATTTAAGGTGGCTTGGGGTTTACTCCTGAAAAGGAAACCCAAGATTATGACTGGGGCTTACTCCTAAAAAGGAGGCCCAGGTTAAGGGACTTGGGGCTTACTCCTGAAAAGGAAGCCCAAGGTTATGACTGAGTCTTATTCCTGAAAAAGGAGACCCAGGTTAAGGGACTTGGGGCTTACTCCTGAAAAGGAAGCCCAAGGTTATGACTGAGTCTTATTCCTGAAAAAGGAGACCCAGGTTAAGGGACTTGGGGCTTACTCCTGAGAAGGATGCCCAAGGTTATGATTGAGTCTTATTCCTGAAAAGGAGACCCAGGTTAGGGATTAAGGTTTGTGGCTTACTCCTGAGAAGGATGCCCATATTTGAGGTTGGGGCTTATTCCTAAGAAAGATGCCCAAGATTAGAGGACTTGATTGGGGTTTATTCCTGAAAAGGAGACCCAGGTTAGGAATTCTCTCATTTTAAAGGATGAGGTTAAATGAACGAACTCTCAATCTTTGGTGAAATAAGGATATTTAAATCCCTAGGTTTTGAGAGATATTCCACAGAATTCCTTTCAGATAAGGAAGTCAAATCAATAAATCATGCCATAAATGGCTTTGAAGAGTGTCTTGAAGACTGAATCTTGAAAAGGAAAGGTGAAATGGCTTAAGAGGGGTAAAAATGGGCAAGATGGGCACCCAAAAAGATAGGGGCGCGCAAGTCTTGCAAGGCACGCAAGTCTTCCGTGGGCGCGCAAATATGGTCGCGCAGGTATACCTGTGTGGCACATGGTGTACTTGCGCAATTTTCAACCAGCATTGAAATACATGAGCGACTCTTTTTTAAACCCTTTAGAATGTTCTTGAGGTTCTTCCAGAAAAGGGACGCGCAAGTTATATTGAAGGAAATAAGTCTGCGCGCAAGTTTTTGATAAGTTTCAACACTTAGGCCTTCCTTCCTCTCTTTAAATTCTCCGTTATAGGTAAGAAATTACCTTAGAAGTGTTCCAGAAGCTTTGAGAAGAGACTTGGGCATCAGGAGCTTCAATCCGAGTTTCTAGAAAAAAGATCCTCTTCGAATGGGGGGCCCACAGGGTCTATTTATAGGCAAAAGAAGACCCTGGGTGGTTACCGGGCGGTTACCGGGCGGTTATCACTTAGGTCGTGCAAGTCACTTGCACGACCATAAGGTGTCGCGCAAGTACTTGCACGACCACTAGGCGGCGCGCAAGTGTACATGCGCGACCATGAGGGAACTTGCGCGACCTATGGGCAATGTTCTCCTTGTTCATCCCTTTGTTGATTTTTGATGTTTCTTCAAAGGATGAATAACATTGGACTAAGATATTCCCCTTTTCCGATTTTTAGATTCTGTGACGAAAGGAGCGTCAACAAAAGTCCCCCCTCAGAGTGGGATCAGGAGAGAAATGAGGATTTGACTCTGAGTAAATTGAATCTATCCAAAGGAAAAGGGGGCGCGCAAGACTTTAGGGCACAGAGGGCAGTGTGCAAGTGTGCTGGAACTTGACTTTTATTCAGAGTTCCTTTGTCTTTTGTGGGCAGTTTAAAGTCATGTATTCCGGACATAAAGGGGCTAATGTTTAAGGTCGAAATAGCTTTGACCAAAATGGATTAAAATTGATTCAATTCCTTGACAATTTATCTGAAAACATATTACCGTACTCATGTATGAGAGAAAATATGTAAACTATGACTTAAGAATATTTGAATCAGAGGAATGAAATGAAAAAGAGCTAAAAGGAATTAGAAGAAGTAGTTTCCAAGAATGAAGTTACTATTATTTAACAAAACCCGTTAGGGGGTTGAAATATGCAGGGCCACCTATGGGCATTGGCTGCATGGTTAAATAAATAGTATCTTTCGACTGACAAGTATGTTGTATAGACTGTTTATGCAAGGCCACCTATGGGCACGTGCTGCATAGTCAGGCGAAAGAACTCTTAGAAATTTACATTCCTAGTGCTAAAATCCAATGAAAGTTTATGGAGATTCAAATTTTCTAAAGTATACAGTTTGTTGTATGGAAATAGGTACTTGAATATGGAGAAGATATTTCCGAACAAGAATATCGAAGAACTGGATGAATATCAATCCTACGAAGGTCTGACCCAAACGTAGGGAAGAAGAATAAACCATAGACTTGAATACTTTCAGATCATGAAAAAGGATATGGGACAAATATGTTAAGGATTGCTATTTTTTTGCGGATCCCTACATACTGTCGTTTAAGACAAATAAGGACAAAAGAGGCATTCTTCCCAAGAATGAAGTTACCATTATTTAACAAACCCCTTAGGGGGTTGAAATATGAAGGGCCACCTATGGGCATTGGCCGCATGGTCAAATAAATAGTATCTTTCGGCTGACAAGTTTGTTATGTGGACTGTTTATGCAAGGCCACCTATGGGCACGTGCTGCATAGTCAGGCAAAAAGAATTATCATAAGTTTGACATTTTTGTGACTAGAAGTCATGAAAAGGGTTATGAAGATCTGAAAATATTTTAAGGATAGGATTATAACACATAAATATGGGTATTGTCCAATGTATGTAGAGATACATAGGTCAATGATAACCATAATCATGTTGTGGCTGGGTCCTGAATTGAAATTTTGGACTTCACTACGTATCTCATAAGAATGAGAATCAAGACATACGTAGTTCTTGAAATGTAGTTTAACGTCATGTAGGACGAAAGTATGAGTGATCTTAGTTTAGGGTCATAGAATTCGGACCATAATAATGAATACAAAGTGTGTGTTTTCATGAGGACTTTTCAGCCAAGGGACTGAAAGTGAAATTTGGGGTTAGGCCCAAAAGACTTGGGACTGGATTCGAGGGACACTCGAATGTTCCTACGTATCCCATAAGGATGGGAATCAAGTCCACGTAGTTCTAGAATTACCCTTTGTACATATTCGGTTCGTACATGTGAAGGGTGAAAGGGGACTTTAGTGCAATGATGGTTTAACCTAAGATAAAAAGTTCAGGCATTACCATGTATGCACGTAGTCTTTTGAAAATGAAAACCATGCTTGAAAAATCAATGTCAATAATAGTTCTCTCTCAAATGAGGAAATCAAAGAATATTGTAGTTTATTGTCGTACCGGACAAAAGTGTTGTATAGTTTAACGTCATATAACATGGACGAAAGTGAATCAATGTAAAGATATTGATTCCAGGGGCGGTTTCACCAATCAACATCATATGAGATGGTGGTGAACCGATGTGAAGAGATTGTTTTTGGGCTTGAACCCTGGGAGGTTGCCTACATACCCAGCCTAGAGGGAAAGGATCAAAGTCCGTGTAGTTCAATTTAAAGAATGAATTAATGATCAAGTTGTTCTTGGGGACAACGATCCATTTAAAATGTTGTTGGGACTTACACATGGTTAGCGGCCCAGAGAGAGTGTTATGGTTGATGTTCGCTCTAAGCTCACGTGAGTCATACTCGGTGTGTGAAACAAGAGGTAATAACAACCTTAACGATGCACAGTTTAATGTCATGTAGGACATAAAAAAGGGGACTATGCAGTTTAAAGTCTTGCAGTTAGGACTATTGGTAATTAGTGTCATGTAGCTGGGACAAAATAACAGTTTAATGTCATGTAGGACATATCATGGGCTTTCTGTACAATTTAGCATCATGTAGTTAGGACGATGGGAACAATACAGTTTAACGTCATATTGGACGAAAGTGTGAATAGTTTAAGGTCATATTCATGGACCGTGGATGGTGCGGTTTAATGTCATGCTGGACCTTTGATGATTATATAGTTTAACGTCTTTTCGGACGTGAGGGACTTTTATACAGTTTAGCGTCATGTAGTTTAGGACGTCACAGTTTAACCTCTTGCTGGACATAAGGTATTTTCAAATAGTTTATGGTCATATACATGGACCAGGGATGATGCAGTTTAAGGTCATGCTGGACGGTTTAGGGAACTTTTTCACAGTTTAATGTCGTGTGGGACGAAGTTGCAGTTTAAAGTCATACTGGACCATTGCTGTATAGTTTAACGTCATATAGCAATGACGAACTGGTGTTGTACAGTTTAAAGTCATGTAGCTAGGACTATGGTGAACCAATATGAGGATATCAGTTCTGGGGACTTTTTACTATTTATCGTCATGCTGGACGATGAAAGTGCCACACAGTTTAATGTCATGTTGCTAGGACATAATATAGTTTAACGTCATCTCAGAAAAAATATAGTTTAATGTCATCTCGGACAAAATATGGATCTTCTTTACAGTTTAATGTCATGTAGATATGACATTATACAGTTTAGTTTCATGTAGGACATAATACAGGGACTATGCAGTTTAAAGTCTTGCAGTTAGGACTATTGGTGTTCCACAGTTTAATGTCATGTTGCAGGGACAAAATATGAACCAATGTGACTATTTTGGCTCTGGGAATAATATTTTGTGTTTATACAAAATACTTCTTCAGAAATCTGGCATTAGTTGGAGTCGTGATGTGTTCTCCATCCATTGAGATTAGAGAATACGCTCCATTGGAGTAGACCTTATGTATTGAATAAGGTCCTTCCCATTTTGGTTCAAGCTTGGGAGGCTTCTTTCTTAGTATCATTGCTGCTCTGAGAACCAATACCAATTCTCCCTGAATGAATGAACGAAGATGAACTTTTTTGTTAAAAGCTCGTGCTATTCGATTCTGATAGATTTCCAAGTGGTGCAAAGTGCACAATCTTTTCTCATCTAACTGTTCCAATTCATTCAACCGCTTTTGGGATTGCTCATCTGTAGATAACTGATCACAAATGGCTATTCTGAGTGAGGGAAATTGAACTTCAATTGGAAAGACTTCTTCTGTTCCATATACCAATGAATATGGAGTTGAACGCGTTGCATTGCGAGTGGTAGTCCGATAAGCCCATAAAGCATGAAAGAGTTTATCAGGCCATGACCTCTTATATTTATCCACCATCTTTTGCAGTATATTTGAAAGAGTCTTGTTGAAGGCCTCTATCTGGCCATTAGACGCTGCATGATATCGAGATGAATGGTTGGACTTAATGTTGTATTATTGATACAATTTCTTTACCTCAGAAGAGCAGAAGTTGGTGCCGTTGTCCGTCAATATGGTATGAGGGACACCAAATCTAGTAATGATGTTAGACTTGATGAAGCTAACAATGCAATTTGAACTGACTTCTTTGAGAGGTACTGCCTCTGCCCATTTGGAAAAGAAATCAGTAGCAGTAAGAATGTACTTAAACTGCTTGGCCGTAGCTGAAGGGTAAGGTTCCACCACATCCATTCCCCATGTGGAAAATGGCCATGAGTATTTAGCTGTATGAAGCAACTATGGAGGTTTATGAATGAATTTGTCATATACTTGGCATGAATGACACTTCATTGTGAAATTAACACAATCTTGTATCATTGAAGGCCAGAAGTATCCAATCCTTCGAATTTGATCAGAGAGTCTATGTCGAGACTGGTGGGCACCACAGACTCCTGCATGCACTTCTTTTATGACAGCTATTGTCTCTTCACCATCAATACATCTGAAGATAAATCCATCAAAACCACGTTTGTAGAGAATTTTCTCGAGGTGGTTTGGGCTATCATAAAGAGTAAAATTGACCACACGTCGCCGAATTTGTTCTTTCTCGGCTCTATCAGGTGGAAGTGTTCCATTTTGAAGGTATTCCCTGATAGGTGACATCCATCCTGTAGTATGACCATACGGTTCAGGAATGGGACTAATTTCATTAATTTCCTCTGTTCTGACTTGAACATAAGGTGAAATTGCACGATGGTGGGCAATACAGATGGTTGTTTCGTCCCGATTTGGATCTACTAAAGTTGTGGCTATATTAGCCAGTGCATCAGCTTGAGCATTTTGTGATCTTGGGACATAAGAAAATGTCAGTTCTGAAGGGAATTCCGACATTAACTCTCTGACGTAATCATACAAAGGGATTAATTCTTCTTTTCTTATGGCATAATCCCCATTGACTTGTTTGATTACCAGGTTTGAATCACCTTTCACCTTTAAGTGATTCACTTGTGCTTGAAGCGCTAACTCCAAGCCTGTAATGAGAGCTTGGTATTCAGATTCATTATTGGTACCACCTTCCCACAACAAAAAGGAATAAAGTAACACTGCGTTATCTGGAGAAATGAGCACAATTCCTAAACCAACTTTGTTGAATTTAGGATTTTCCATTTTCTTCCCTGTTGGACTTCTAGAAGCACCATCAAAATACATTTCCCATGTTTGAGGACTCTCTTGAATAGAGAAAACTTCCTCATCAGGGAGTTCGATATCTGAATATGTGTCTTCCACTGAAGGATGTTCAGCCAAGAAATCAGCCAGAGCTTGGCCCTTAATTGCCTTTTGAGACACATACTGGATGTCGAACTGCTGTAGAATAACCGCCCACCTTGCCAGACGTCCTGTAAGCATTGGACGACTAAGAATGAATTTGAGAGGATTATTACGAGATACCAATTGGACCTCATGATGTTGCAGGTAGTGTCTCAGTTTCTGAACTGCAAAGACTAATGCTAGGCAGCACTTTTCAATACTTGAATACTGGGTTTCTGCTTCAAGCGTAGTTCTACTGAGATAGTAGAGACTATTTTCATTCCCAGCATCATTCTTTTGAGCGAGAAAGGCACCCAATGATCGCTCTAAAGCTGTCACATAGAGGATAAGAGGTCTACCCTCAACAGGTGGCATGAGTACTGGAGGACTCAAGAGGTATTTCTTGAGAACATCAAATGCTTTTTAACATTCTTCAGTCCACTGGTAATTGACTCCTTTCTTCAATAATTTGGTAAAGGGTAAACTTTTGCCTGCCAAATTGGCGATGAAACGCCGAATATAGGCTAAGTGTCCTTGAAGTCCTCTTAATTCTTTTAAATTCTGACGAGGTGACATACCAAGGATTGATTTGGTCTTCTCAGGATCGACTTCAATACCACGATGGCGTACAACAAAGATGAGGAATTTTCCTGAGGTTACCCCAAAAGCACATTTTAAGGGGTTCATCTTCAAATTATGTTGTCGAAGCTTGTGGAATATGACTTCCAAATCATCCAAGTGATCAAAACGTTGTTTGGATTTAACCACCAAATCATCTACATAGAATTCAACAAACTTCCCTAAAAGAGGTTTGAAGATGCGATGCATGGCGCGTTGATATGTTGCACCTGCATTCTTTAAACCAAATGGCATCACCCGGTAACAAAACACTTCTTGAAGAGCTCTGAAGGCTGTATATTCCTCATCTTCTGGGGCCATTCGGATCTGATTATATCCAGAATATCCATCCATGAAAGAAAGTACTTCATAGCCAGCCGTCACATCAATTAAGAGTTCTGTAATCGGAACTGGGAAATCATCTTTAGGACAATACCGATTAAGATCTCTGAAATCGATGCAAACCCTAATTTGTCCGTTATTCTTCTTTACAGGGACAATATTATCCAACCACATGGGATATTGAACTTCTCTGACGAAGTTAGCTTTGATAAGCTTATCCACTTCAGCCTCGATTTTGGAAGCATAGGTTGGGTGTGTTCTTCTTGCGGCTTTCTTGAATCCTCGATGTTCTTTTGGAAAACCCAAATGATGGGTAGCAACATCAGGATCAAGGCCAGGCATCTCTGTATAATTCCAAGCAAAAATATCTTTATTTTGCTTTAGAAAAGAAATATACATATCTTGTTCTTCAAGGGTCATGGCTGCACTAATTAAAGTGTGGCGTGGATCTTTCTTTGTACCCAGATTTACTTCTCTGAGTTCATCCACAGTGCTAGAGATACCCTCTTCAAATGCTGGAGGATCATCTCTAAGATCTTCCTCTTCCTCTTCATCATGTGTTATTTCTTCCGTTTCTACTTGCAAAGTAGATGAAAAAACGAAATTCTCATGATCATAAGAGATGTCAAAATTTTCACATTTTGAAGAAGAAGCTTCCATTTCCGACCCTATTGATGATAAGGGTCTTCTTTGGGAAATAAAGAGGAGATGATGGATTGAGAATCGACATCATTATTCACCCCTGGTGTTGCTATAACTTCATCTGGCCTGATTAGCGAAGTATAGACTTGTTGGATTTCAGCAGACGAAATGAAAATGTCACCACTTATGCTTTCATCACTGCTTGGTAAGTTACCAATTTCTCCCATGTTGTCTGGATCGATTTCCGTAATTGACATTATGGATCTTTCCATAAGAGTATTTTGATTTGGACCTATTTTGTCAATTTTACTGATAGGTAACACATAATCTATACTCACATGTGAAAATGGATTTATTGTAATTTTTTCCAAACCATATGGAGCATTAACATTGGTAATTTCCTTCATTGTAGATTTTTCACTTCCCTTCATGTGATAAAATTCCACCTCAATGTATTGAGACTCACATGTCTTGAACGGGGCCTTATCACCATACAATGTTCCAACTTGACCATCGAAACAGTATTTGAGACATTGATGGTATGATGACGGAATAGCTGCATGCTGATGTAGCCAGGGTCTTCCAAGCAAGATATTGAAAGCTGAGTCTTGATCAACAATCATGAAATCCGAATTGGAAACAAGATCTCCAAACTGAGTTCTGAGCGTAACTTCTCCCAGTGGTTCTTGTTCATTTTTATCATATCCTTGCAACATCATGGTAGAAGGAGATAAATCAGATTTCGTGATGCCCAATCGACGAAGTGTACGAATGGGCATGAGGTTGACTCCTGAACCATTGTCAATGAAAGCTCTTCGAACATCTATACCATTGACTTCGCCAGATAAGTAAAAAGTTTTTATGTTCCCATGCACAACATCATCTTCATCTTTATCAGTAAAAGATATCACTGCATGGCATTCTGCAGGATTATTTTCTATGTGATTGATTTCAGCTGCAGCAATTTCAGCTTCAAACTCCTGAGGACTTGACAAAGCTTCGATGAGTGCTTCCCGAAGATCTTTTGACAGATTCAAAGCATCCAAAAATTGATAATTTGGATGGTACTTGGGCCAAGTGTTTCAATATATCATACTTTTGATCTAGAGGTCTGCGTTTCCCAATAGGAATATGCGGTTTAGAAGGTACCTTGGAAGTAGATGCTTTGGAAGCTGATGTATCTTGTATTGAAGCTGGCAACATCCTTGGTTTTGGCAGATTAGACTGATTAGATCCATTTACTTGTTGAGATAAAGAAGATGGAACTTTTAATCGGTCTTCCAAAATAACTGTGCCCAAACTGAGTTGGCCATTGGCAGAAGAACTTGCTTGTTCTTTTTGAGCTCGCTGAAGGGCTCTACCACGAGTTTCTGCTGCATATACAGTGCTAGCAGGGGTAGAATTAGAGTAGTGGCTTCGGAAAGATCCACCTCTTCCCCTATATCCTGAACCTCTAGAACTTCCTCGGGTTCCCTTATTTGATACAGGGAATTCAGGCTCATCAAGACTGGAATATGAATCTGTTAATTGAATCATATTAACAGAACCAAAGATTAACTCTTCGTCTGATAGAGACTCTTCCTGGTTAGCCTGTTTAGGCTGTGCCGTTTGGTGGGATGGTGCCCGTGGCTTCGAAGTAGATGGCATGAAATCTGCCAGAGTCAAAGACAATTTAGGCTTTTCTACATACTCATCTTCTCCTGATTCCTCTTTCTTCTTTGAATTGCGATGCCCTTTTGAGGATTTGTCTTTTGATGGAGGCTTTACTGCAGCTTTTGTAGGAGACACAATTGGCTTCTTCAATTGTGTTCGCAAAATGGAATGGGTCCGATTGATTGTCTTTCTTACCATCCAATCATCATATTTTTTCGTAGTTTTTCTTTTGACTTCCTGCCACTCGCCTCCTTCCTCTGGATCTGTAACGGTAATACACGCTACATGAGCTGAAGAACCCTTCAATTTGACTTGTCCCAAGTCGACCATCTTTTGCAGGAGGTCTTTAAAGACAAAACACTCCTAGATGGGATGCCCCAACATTTGATGGAAGGGACAATAATTGGGACGGTCTTCATCTCCTTCCTTGTTTGGCCTCTTGGGCACTGGTAATTGAACCAAATTATTTTCCAGAGCTGAAATAAAGTAACCAGTAACTTGCTCACTTCGGAAAGAGTATGTTTTACTCTTCATATCCTCAAATTGTTTCTATCGTTGATCTTTTTTATCATTTGGACGAAACAGCCTTTTTTGTTGGCATTCAGGAGGTGGAGCCCTTCTAGAAGATGAAGGTTTTGAAGTAGAAATAGGTACAGGTGCTTGTTTAAGCATAACTGTAGCAGTTTCTTCTTTACCCATTCTTCTTCCTGGAGCTGATGGAATTACACGAGATTTAACCTTAGCCTGTATAAGGGAATCTTCAATCTGTTGAGCGATTGAAGTAACGTCTCGAAACCCTCCTGTCTATTTCACTGGGATCAATGGCGTGCGTAATTCGTCACGCAAATTTGCCACACAGATTGGAAATAATTCCTCCTGAGGGAGTTCTAAACTCAAGGAATACGTTAATCCCTTCCAAAGAGCAATGAAATCAGAGACTCTTTCATTCTACCTTTGCTTGCATTTTGTAAGATCGAAAACTATTGTTTTTGGCAAAGTTGAGCTAAACTGAAGAAGGAATTTTTGACGAAGATCCTCCCATCCGATGACTGACCGGGATTGCAAGCTTGTATACCAGACAAAAGCTGGTCCTTGCAAGGTTCGCACGAAGCATCTGAGTTTCACTGCTTCTTGCTGCTCTGGAGTTCCCATCATAGGATCACAACAAGACACGTAATGCGTCAAATGTTGTTCAGGGTCGCCTGATCCATTGAATGTAGGGAAAACAGGGTTTCCAAAACTGAATGGAGGAGGAATTTAATCTACCCATTTAGGGTAAACTTTCTTTTCAGGTTGAACTTGCGCCCGTTTCCCTTCCATAGTTTCTAACCGAGCTGTTAATGACTCAATAGTAGTTATTAACTTTTGATAAACATCAGGTTGAACTTGGTTTTGGGTAGGTGCAATGAATGGAGCTTGGACAGATGTGGTGGTTGGTGCGGCAACTGATGGTAGTGCTGCCAACCATTGTTGCGTTTGACCCGTAGGATTAGACCTCTGAGGTTGTACGGATAAAGGAGGATATTCTCGATCCATCTCAGTAGTTACAATAAATTCCTTCGGCTGTCGGACTTCAGAATTCTTAAGAAGAAGACTACTCTGAAGTAGTTCTGCATTCAACCTTCTTAATTCTTTCATTTCTTCCTCCTGTTGTGCAAACTTTTGCTCTAATGAGAGCAATTGACCTCCTTCAGAGGAAGGGTGAGAAGTAACCTGATTCTTTCCTTTCCCCTTATTGGATCCTTTTCAGAGAGGGTGAAGTGGGTTAATTGAAGGAATACCTAGATTTTGGGTAAGCCTTTGATTACGTGTGCGCACACCTTCTTCATTTAGGTCTATGTGCGCAACTTCTTGAGCAGGAACCTCTTCATCTGATCCTTCTGATTGAGCCTCATCCGGTGAATCAGCAGTAATGGAATTGATGACATTAATGGATGCATATTGCATGGAATCCTTTCTATCAGCATTTCTGTGATATTGTCTTCTTCTATGTCCATGATGAGACATGACATTCCGTTGACTTGATCCCTCAGGAATTTCTTGGAGAACCGTCACTTGAAGAGAATCTCCTGACAGCTTGGCTCTTCGTTCCTCTTGAGGCTTATTCCCTAATCGAGAGAATACTGAATTTCTCTGAGGGAGGGATTGAGGATTTGAAAAAGTCCCCAGTCCGGTGGACTGAGGATGTTCCTGCTGCTTCCGCTCAACTCCTCGAATCCCATTTGTTGACTCTGAGGGTTGGGTTAGAGAAGTCCCCAGTCTGGCAAGCTGGGGTGTCTCTTGACATGCTATGTCTGAGATCTTCTTAAAATCTCTCTTGATCTTGCGAATATTAGTTTGGAAATTAGCTGGATGCATTAACCTGTATCCACTTTTATCACCTGGTTCAACATACCCTTGGATGATTTCCGAAACATCTGTCATTTGATGACGTGTTTTCTCCAGACGAGAGGCTTGTGCAATATTCTCGCCTGCTTGATGTAGGAGAAATTCAACAACCTGTTCTCTATATACTTTATTTTGAGAGGAACTAGTTGAAGCTTGTTCTTAAGCAAGCTTTTGATTATGAACAAAGCCCATTGACTGTGGCCGACCATGGGCAATAACATTGCATGAGACCATTTTCGGCGGGCTTTGCTGACCGGAAAGCACTCTGAAATGCAGTGCTCCGTGAACACCCCATCCTCTGATATGAACATCAGATGGAGCATTGGCAATTAACTGACGCAATTTTCTTAGTGCACCAAGGCATGAACGTTGAAGGGTTCTCTGTTGCTTTTCAGCCATTGGATACCGAGAGACTGATAGAGATGCCAAATCAATCTGGCGTTGTAACCCTTCTATTATCTTAATATGATTTTCATAATCACCATAAGATAATACTTTCTTCTTCAATTGAAAAAGAGTCTTCCATATGTTGAGACGAATATCATGGATTCCATCATCCGTCAACATCTTTGGAATGTCGTACTGGGAGTCAGCCAAAGGCCAAAACATGACGGGTACTTCACCTTTTGCCAGTTTTTTCCTCATGTTCAGCATTTCCTCTTTATCATTAAATGAAGATTCTTCTACCTGTTTGGACCAGAGTTGGTGTTTCCTTGTTGCTTCATCGGATTCAACAAGATTGGTAGAGAGATCACTATTCATGTTGGAAGATGAATGACCCAGGGATGGTTCGGAGAATAACCTGAACCACAGGCTATCTTCTGATGGAGAAAGAGTTTCACCTTCCGATAGTAAAGCATCAGACATGACTGGTTTTACGTTTGCAAGTGCCTCGAGATAGGAGGGCTTTCTCGTCACTACATTTCCTTCTGAAGAATTTTCGAGACAACGTGAATCACTACTGCGGAGAGGACTTTCGCAGCGAAGTTCATCACCATGAGGAGGACCTTCATGATGGGTTACAGAAAATGATGAAATCTCTTGCTCCTTGGTCTTCTGACCACACAGAGGGTTCCTGTGGCTCTCATCTGAAGAAGAAACTTCAAGATTGACCAAATTTTCATGAATCAAGTCTTCATGAGGAAGTGTCTGTTGCAGACCTTCATAATTAATGTTCCCGTTATTGGGAACTGAGGGAGTAGAATCTTGAATTATAACAGTTAAATGTCTGAGGGCTTCAAGAACTCCAGCATCGAGCAAGGCTTGGTTACAGATTGGCCTTTGATCTCCTGACTGTGCTGGGCGGATCTTTTTCTTAGATGCCTTCTTACTCGCTTTAGAAACCACTTGATGACGAAAGTGATTTCTCTGAGCAGGTGTATGTGCCTGATCAGGAAAGATGGCCAGGTTAGGCTGACGATCTCCACTCAAATCAGGTGTATGTGCCTGACTTGGTTGTCCGTATGATATGGAGGAGTATGCCCCATAACCCTCTTGGACTGGAACAGATGTGTGTGTCTGTTCCGGAGTGAATTGTTAATGTGTCACTCCATTGCTTGGGATAGATTTATGTGTCTGTCCCTGAGATGATGCTGAAGCTGTTATGATATCCTGGCAAGCATCCAGAATATGAGCATGAATTTTCTTCTGCTCTTTCACCATTGACAAAATATGTTTGGTGACTTCAGCCACCGGAACGAGGATATACGTCCATTCCGGGCTTGGAGTAGCTGTATGTGCCTGCTCCTGTCCTCCTTTTCCTGTCAGTGAATCCTGACAGAACTCAAGTGTGGAAGCAGAGAGTTGAGTCTGCCCCCTGTTTTTCATCGGGACTTTCCGACTGAATTCTCCGTGCGCTACCAAGCGAGACTGTTGGTAGGCTTCATTAGTATTAGCAGGTGTATGTGCCTGCTGATTACACTTCGCCAAACGTGGTTGACGAGATCCATCATATGTAGTCAGACGAGCCTGCTGAATAACTGGTGATGTATAAGCAGATGTATGTTCATGCATATGGTACTCCGCCGGAATTGCCTGGTGGGATAGGCTTGATGCTGCCAGACGAGTCTGCTGGATAGCGGAATTAAAACGGTCAGGTTATTGTGCCTGCTCGTTATTTGCCACCAAGTTTGGTTGGTGGAGTTCTCCGGAGATGGCAGGGATGACAACCTACCTATTGTTAACCGGATTCCATCTCTGGCGGTTCATCTTGCCTGCTCGGGTTTGAGGAACCTAAGCTGAATGCCTGGAGTCGGTACCCTCATCGTGTTGAGGGCGCACTACCGCACGAGTCTGGTGGCGATTGTTGATGGGAGCCCCTGAGAAAGACTCCTGTCTTTTTGAATTAAGGTCCTGCGGGACCTGCTCATTCACTTCCTCAGATTAAGGGAGTGAATGGAAATTGCATTCTGGGGATAACGACCCGAAACGGTTAGAGACGGTATTACGCACCGCCTGCTTCTTGATCGCTGGCCGCCGTTGTCCGGACGACCAGGTAGAGTTGTTAACATGGAGGGCTTGACGAGCGGCCTCCAGAGTTGGGATAGTACCGTTGTGACGGTACTCCTTAACCAGTGCATTAGAAACCCAGCGTTGAAGACGCTGAGTTGGTGATGTCATCCTCAGAGTGGAAGACGTTCCAGCAGGAGTAGTAGCATTGGTTTTCACAGCAGCAGACCTCACAGTAGAGGTGTTCACAGCAGTAGTATTCACAGGGGTGAATTTAAGGAAAGCCATTTTGCAGAAGATCTTGAGAAAAGAGTGCCTGTTCCATGTAACAGACATAATCAAGATGAATCCGGCCACTGCATCTTTTGGATGAGCATATGTCAATGATTGCATTGTTGGCCCAAGGGGCCTAACAAATAAGAAGAACATCACTTTAACTTGGTTAAGGATTCACGTCGGGTTCACCATTTTTGTTTCGCACAGAATCCGGGGATGACCTCCTGGACGGGAGATTCAAACGTTCCGATTAGTTTCTAACGGGTTTGTTCGTAGAACCGGAAACATCCAATGATTCCACAACCGTTTGGACCTACTTTCCAAAGGCAGGCGCTCATTATCTTGTGGACTAATGAGGATTTGGAATTTGCATTGGTCGAGAGGATGGGAGGTCGGACTCATCACACCTTTTTTAGGGGAATTATTGTCTACTCCAGGACTCTCTTTATAGATTTAAGTTATGTTCGTGAATCCTTATTATATTACCAAGTATAAAATGAGATTTCCTTTAGTTTTAACAATCAATGATTAAATATGCAAGAAATTTAGAGAATCTTTTATATGTATTCGAGGTTCTTCATCAATAGAGAATCATCTATATCTGTTTAGAGATTCTTGGTCAATGGTATCCTTCAAAACATTTATATAAAAGTCCCTTGGTCATTATGATGACCAGGCTGGTTTTAAAGCCACTCAGTGGGGCACTTGAAGTTTATCGCCATTCAGAAGGACAGAGATTATTTCAAAGTTGGGATCGAACCCATAAATGGGCTACCTACGTATCCTTTGTTTTAGAAAAGGAATCAGAACCCACGTAGTTCGAGTTATGGAGTATGATGTTTATGATTGAGGGCTCAAAGAAGAATGTCATAATTACTTTTACACTCTAAGCTCATGTGAGTCATGCTCGGTGTGAGAAACAAGAGGTATTGGTAAAAATTAGACAATTGTGCCATGAAAGATGCAATCATAAGAATTTGTTTGGGGCTTTTGCATGTATGACTACCCAGATAGATGAAGGTTTAGGATTTACTTTTAGGGAGAAAATCCATGAACAGGGTCCATAAAGTTATATGTGCTTCATGGAGATTTGAATACTCTAATATTGGGGCTTACTCCTAAGGAGGATTCCCAAGTTAGGAGGGGATTTATGGTTGGGTTTTACTCCTGAAAAGGAAACCCAAATCAAGGGTAAATTAGGACTGGTTAAGAGAAATTTAAGGGGGCTTGGTGTGTACTTCTGAAAAGGAAACCCAAGATTATGATTGGGACTTACTCCTAAAAATGAGGCCCAGGTTAAGGGACTTGGGGCTTACTCCTGAAAAGGAAGCCCAAGGTTATGACTGAGTCTTATTTCTGAAAAAGGAGACCCAGGTTAAGGGACTTGGGGATTACTCCTGAAAAGGAAGCCCAATGTTATGACTGAGTCTTATTCCTGAAAAAGGAGACCCAGGTTAAGGGACTTGGGGCTTACTTATGAGAAGGAAGCCCAAGGTTATGACTGAGTCTTATTCCTGAAAAGGAGACCCAGGTTAGGGATTAAGGTTTGGGGATTACTCCTGAGAAGGATGCCCATATTTGAGGTTGGGTCTTATTCCTAAGAAAGATGCCCAAGATTAGAGGACTTGATTGGGGTTTATTCCTGAAAAGGAGACCCAGGTTAGGAATTATCTCATTTTAAAGGATGAGGTTATATGAACGAACTCTCAATCTTTGGTGACAAAAGGATATTTAAATCCCTAGGTTTTGAGAGATATTCCACAGAATTCCTTTTAGATAAGGAAGTCAAATCAAGAAATCATGCCATAAATGGCTTTGAAGAGTGTCTTGAAGACTGAATCTTGAAAAGGAAAGGTGAAATGGCTTAAGAGGGGTAAAAATGGGCAAGATGGGCACCCAAAAAGATAGGGGCGCGCAAGTCTTGCAAGGCGCGCAAGTCTTCTGTGGGCGCGCAAATATGCTCACGCAGGTATACCTGCGCGGCACATGGTGTACTTGCTCGATTTTCAACCAGCATTGAAATACTTGAGCGACTCTTTTTTAAACCCTTTAGAATGTTCTTGAGGTTCTTCCAGAAAAGGGACGCGCAAGTTATATTGAAGGAAATAAGTCGGTGTGCAAGTGTTTGATAAGTTTCAACACTTAGGCCTTCCTTCCTCTCTTTAAATCTTCTGTTCTAGGTAAGAAATTACCTTAGAAGTGTTCTGGAAGCATTGAGAAGAGACTTGGGCGTCGAGAGCTTCAATCCGAGTTTCTGGAAAAAAGATCCTCTTCGAATGGGGGGCCCACAGGGTCTATTTATAGGCAAAAGAAGACCCTGGGTGGTTACCGGGCGGTTACCGGGCGGTTATCACTTAGGTCGTGAAAGTCATTTGCACGACCATAAGGCGTCGCACAAGTACTTGCATGACCACTAGGCAGCGCGCAAGTGTACTTGCGCGACCATGAGGGAACTTGCGCGACCTATGGGAAATGTTCTCCTTGTTAATCCCTTTGTCGATTTTTTATGTTTCTTCAAATGATGAATCACATTGGACTCAGATATTCCCCTTTTCTAATTTTTAGATTCTGTGACGAAAGGAGCGTCAACACACATCCATGTTTTTAAAAATCTCTTTCAAAACAATTTTACTATTTAATAGAAAATGGGTTAAATTCATTTATACCCTTATTTGAATTTATATGTTTTGAAAGGAATCCTTCCATTGTTTTCGAAACAAGTTACTTTTTAACCTTTTTGACAAAATTAAGGTAAGAATATTTTTTTTAAATTATATGGCGGTGTGGTTATTCTCCACCGTTATTACACCTTTGAAACTTCCTTCACAAGCTTATAAAGATATTTTTAAAATAAAGGTTTTCCCTATAATTATGTGGCTTTTAAATGATTCCAAAAAAGAGATATTTCTCTCAAATATTTTTTATTTCATCTATGTCAACATCCTATAATAAATTTTACACTTGTTTGAAGTTGATTTATTATGATAAAAATCTTCCATATTTTATTTAAGGTTTTGTGATATGTTTGACTATGAATGAGTTATTTTTATGCCATTAATGGTTTATGATTAATTTTTTGGCATTTCGTATGCTAGTTTTAATACGAATGTTTATCTTATATTTCATCCTCTTAATAAGATGAATGTGTTGGACTAGTATGTTATGGGTTGGGGACCGGTAAAAGTAAGCCCTCCGGGTTGGGGTCCGGTTACAGTAGACCGTCCGGGTTGGTTTCCAGTTATTAGAGGCACTCCGGGTTGTTGTCCAGTTATTAGAGGCACTCCGGGTTGGTGACCGGTTATTAGAGGCACTCCGGGTTGGGTTCCGGTTACAGTTATCCCTTAAGTCTTGGTACGAGGCCTTGGCACCGAAATTAAAGTTCAACATTATGCATTTCATTCACTATGAAAGTGTATATTGATATTGCATGTGATTATTCAATTATTAGAATATCAATGTGAATATGTAAATTGAATTATTTCATTTTATTTATTCCATATTATGCTAAAGTTCAAATTTAAAAGGCTTTTTTTTATTTAGACATTGCCTTAAATTTTTATGTTTATTTATTAATGTTTCCTCTATATTTTTATCCTTACTGAGGATCTGAGCTCACCCCTTTTGATGTTTTATTTTTCCCAGTATTCTAAGAAGTTTATTGTGATTGATATGCAGGGTTAAGTCAAGGTAATAATGGCGTTCATAAAGGTTTATTTATGTTTTTTTGTATGTTATAATGTGTAATGTAACATTCATGTATGTAATCTATTTTCCAATACTTCTAAACCGATCGGTCCTTCGGGACCTGATTCCTTGAAATCATGCCAATGTATTAAAATAATGCACCGACTCTAGGTAACTAAGGTCGGGGTGTTACAGATTCACTCGCACCTTGTTGTGTCCTGTGCAGATGATGAGCAATTGGGCTGAGGTTTGAGGGAGCCAGGACCCGATGGTACACAGAGGAGCCGGAAAAATGTAGAGTGCTGAGGAGGTGATCTGTACCTACCCTTCAGGTAGGAACCTCGGAGGACGAACCAGTACCAATTCCACTTTTTCTTTCAGTTTTATTATAATTTCAATCGTACATTTACTTTTACATTTGGGCTTGTATTCTAGCTCCTTTTCAGTACTCCTTTTTTACTACTTCAGTTTACTTCACAGTTTCTTCTTGTGGTGTTTTCGTACTGTGTGTTTGTACAGGTTTAAAGGAAATGTCTTCCCATTTTGGGGAACATGCCTTTTGGTGCTATTCTCCAGCCCCTGTCCTATGGAAGGAGGGCCTAGGATAGTCATGGCACGGTCCCTGAGGGATGGTTTGTGACACGACAAACCCTTCATGTCGGTTTCTATGAAGAATCATAAATTTTTCTACCCATAGACTAAAACCATGTTGTGAAAGATCATTATGGTAGTTACTCATGTTCGATATACAAGGAATCTAATAATTAAGAATTTCCTTCATTCCTTATAAATTTATTCATAATATTTACAATATAACAAAATAAATGGATACATAAAATTATCTTTTTATTGATTAAATGACATGTGTGTTCAGTTATTTACCATTCCATATTGACTACAACTTATTGATTTTGTATCCCTTATTATTAATTTATTTTACTACTATATATACCCCTTACTGAGCATTTTAGGTCACCCTTTTATTTTTTTCATTTTACAAGTTATGAAGATGAAAACATTGAATATGTTTCAAGGAATAAGTTTATTTTCCATTTTTAAGATCTATTTTTAATTACTTATGTACTAAGGGAGCCATGTATGTATCTATTTCTTCATAATAATAAAATAATTGATCCTTGGGTATTTGATCACTTGTATCTATTCCATTGTAATAAATTATACGCTGACTCTAGGCTACTGGGATTGAGGTATTTATAGTTGGTATCATAGAAGTTTTAGTAGAAACCTTTGGATTTAGATGTTAATTAAACATGGGAATTATAATAATTCCTTATAGTGAATTTTTCTTCAATTTTCTTGATGATTACGAGGTAAATCAGTGTGTGTGACATTATTTTGTGATTACACCTAATGGAAGAGAGGGAATCAATACCCACATACAATTCAGTGATTTCCCCACCGATAATGTATACATAGTTGGTGCTGGAGCATAGTAGATCTTGACTATATTAGGATAGAAAACTCTGGTTATGATAGATAACCACACTACACCTATTTTGTATAGTCACATAGAGATTAAGCCTCCATTTATTAGTTGGACTACTAATTCAGTTGTATCTAAGGAATGGATGAGGACCATGAAAAGATATTTCTTGAACTCATATGTGATGAAATGTAAAAGTTAGTACTAGCAGTATATTTCAGCAACTGTGATGTTAATCAATGGTGTTCATTTGATCTAGAGTACTCGGGAGCAAGATGAAAAAAGAACACATGGAATGGAAATCATTAAATGAAAAATTCTTCAAAAAATATTTCCATTGATGTAAATGAACTAAAATTAGGAGAAAATTCCTTAAGATACAAAAAAATGAAGAAGATAGTGCTGTAATGTAAGAGTCTACCTTCATAAGACTAACCTGTTATGAAACAAATTGCATATATGATTCAGAAAAAAATATTGATAACTTCTTTGAATATCTTAATCCATGACCCCAATGGAAACTGGATTCTCAAACATTTTCATCATATGATGAAATTGTATTAAGTGCAATAAAAACAGGGAAGGATATTTTTAAATCCTATATTTTCAAAGGAAATCATGGGATGAAAATGTCTCCTAACAAGTATGAAAAATTTGAACCATCAAAGGAAAATGAGTGGAATTAATAAATTATCATTATATTAAAATTTTTGAATGAATCATCCATATAAATGCATGAAATGAATGATAGTTTGATATAAGTGAGGTGAAAGGGACATCGTGATAATGAATGCAATGGGAAGAAAAAAATTCAATGTTGTTCAACGTTTCAACTGTAAATAAAAGGTTCATTTTTCAAATCAATGTCACAAGAATCAAGGGAATCTACCATAGAAGAGGCCAATGAGGGTGTCTATGATTATTCCATCACCACAACTGAAGTAGAATTACCGAATGATGTGTTGGCATTTACATTAATACAATCTAAAAATTTATCCAATGATTTATTTGATTCTGGATCATCACACTCTTTTATAAATATAATACTTTCTATTAAAATTAGACATTTCCTTTTAGAATTATTAAGGGAGTTCTGAGTAAAAACTCCAAAGGTAAGTCCCATTGCAATAAAAATGTGTTAGTAAATCCCCATTATGACCCCTAAACATGCAATATGTTCTGACCTTATAATAATATATATGGTTGAATTTGATATAATCCATGCTATGGACTAGATTCCATAATATGATTCGAATGTTTATTGCAACAAGAATAAAATTACAATTTTTATGGAAGATAAAGAATTACATATCTTTAGAGTATTAAAATCATCATAAAATTATTATCTATATCCACCCTCATTATCTGTAACACCCCAAGATTCTACGGTATGCTTCTCTTTGAATAATACAGTATCATGTGTTGTACGCAACTTCGAGTTCTAACACACACCATGAATCAAAGTAGTCATTATGAATAGTAATACCCACTTTTTGAAATTTTATAAATTTTATCTCTCAAAATGGACTTCATTTTTGGATTCGGAATATCGAAATTAGCCAAGTTGAAATTTTGGTACTTTTCAGAAAACATTCATATTTTGATGAATAGTGAAAATTACTAAATTTTAATAAAAAAAACATTTTTAATCGAAATAATTAATAGTGATAAATAATGAATTTTAGTGGTTTTAAATTATATTTATAATATATTTTTACCATTTAATCCAATGTTGGTCATTGGACATAATTTCACATTTAAACCGGACATAAACAAGTGTCAATCTTTTGATAATTATTGTTTCTTAAAAACATGCAGTTTGTTTTAACAACGAAAATTAATTTTAAATTAATAAATGAAACTTCTATGTTTTGAATTTGGTAAAATAGACTTCATTGTTGAATTCTTAATATCAAAATTATCTTAGGGTAAATTTTTGGTATTTTTCTGAAAACGTTCAATTTTTTATGAATAGTGAAAAACAATGAGTTACTGTTTAAAACCGGCATTTTATTTAACTAATTATTTATATTATTTAAATATATTTGTGGTCAAAATATATAAATAATAACTATATAAATTCAATGTAATTCAATGGAGTCTGTTTATAATAATTTTAGATATATAAAAAGTTTATTGAACTTTTTCACCATCTTTTACCCACCTCATAGCAGAATTTGTAAATTCACATAAAACATAATTTTACCACTTCTGTGAGAGGGATTTTAAAAAACCGAGAGAAACGGTTAATATCAAGGAGTAATATTTGGTTCAATAAGATAAAAATAATTTTCAGTGAATAGTAACTTTTTACTTTTATTTACCACGGTAAAAATTAAATAGGGTAATTATGGGTAAAAATGATATTATTATTACCCTAAAACATGTCCTAATTCTATTGGATAAGTTTAATTCGTCCAAACACAACCTTAGGAATAAAATATGACCCTTTAGGTCCACTTGGATTAGATTAGGACATTTATTATTATTTAATTCAAAGAAGAGTTAAAAGAGTTAAAATCAAAGTTTAATAACTAAAACATTTTTAATATAGGGTTATACATAAGATAAATTCGATTATAAATATTAATTAGAAATATAAAAATATTTCCTACATAATGGTATTTTAATTATAATTTTTAGACACTAAATAATGAAATTTATTTATGACACAATGATGATGCAATATTTACCTTATTAATGAAAGAATCAAATAAATGGTAATATAAATATTAAAATAAATATAATTTCAAAGTTTTTATGACATACACGAATTTTCTAGGTTCCCATGACATGTTAGGGCTGATTAAATGTATTGTTTTCGATTTAATCATGTTGTGATGACTTTCACAAAAACTAAATACCAAATAGTGTCAAAATTAACATAAAAGAGTTTTTAATAAAAATATTATATTATTAATCGATATTAAATTTCTAAAAATCTAAGGTTCGGCCAAATGACTTGTATCATGATAGTTGTATCATTAATGGACCACTTGGGGTTCTATTTGTGGTATATAGTATTTTAATTAACTATACAATATAAAAATACAAAAAGACATGGTAAGTGTCTAACTAATTAAACAAGAGTTAAAACTAAAAGATAAGGTTAATATAATGACCCAAACACGTCTAAAATCTATTTCATGAAAGGATTACGACCCATCACCACATTTTCCTTTGAATAATCCACTTTAGCGCCATTAGAAACCGAATATGAATTTATTATAAATTAATACTTTAAGTTTTTCCTAAAGAGCCCCTCCTCCCCCTTATAAAAGGGAACCACTTCTATCCAATTACTCACACCTCTCAAGCCATTTGGATCGTCCAAAGTCTACCGAATTAGGCTCCATACATCATTATCCTCCTATTAAAAGCCTTAACTTAGGCAGAAATCCCTTCAAGAGTCCTATTTTGTTCAAACCAAAGGGAGTTACCCAAATTAAAGGTAACGATTTCTCTTAGCTTCTTTTCTTTTATTTTACTTCTCCAACCCCTAAACTCTTCTTGTTATTTCCTTTTGAAACAAATCCATTATCCTAAATATACTAGGATATTTTTATTAGATGTATTCGAACTGCACTTACACACACCTCCATCTAATGGGTGAAGAACATAATGTTTTTGTGGATTGAAACCAGTCGCCTCACGAAGCGATGATTGTTCAATTATCTCCTATCACATCTCATGGTGGCCATTATGATGGGACTATAAGTAAATATGATATTATTGATATTTATATTATATATAATATTCTGTATTTCCATTTTATATCATACCATTATTCGTTTCATGTTATATATATATGATAATTTCATTTGAGGAATTGCGGACTACCGCCCCCTCAAAGTGATATGACTCGTTCATACCATACATGGAACATATAAAGGATGGTGTTAATAAACTTAAGTAACACATATAATAAATTATATTACACTGGAATAATAATATACCTATGTATCATTTGGTTTTTATTCCTTTTAAAATGAAAAATAAAATGGAAGTAGTGTTCGTGCGTACGTACGGATTATCGTCTCCACGAACGCGATAAGATTAATTTTCCCATCATATACATTAAAGAATAATTATTGATTGATGATTAAAAGTAATGTTTACGGACTTGATATCTTTCTGGATATGAATAAGATACAACCTATCCATAACAAACACAGCTTACATAACCAATCATATAAAGGAAAACGAGTAAGTTAACACCCGAAACGACGATAATACTAAAATATTATTAACAAAGAAATATTAAAAGATCATATATGATACCATATTTATGAATATGATTCTTGTATAATTTAATAACAATTATTTATCTATTATACAGGAGGTTAACATACACACTATCAAAGGAAAAGTACAAGGTAAGAGGTTTTCATCTCACTCCTTATTCCCCTGAGATTCATGCCATATTGCCACTATTACCTTGTGTGTGGTGTATGTGCTGCCCATAATTGTATTATTTGTGTAATACACATTAATTTATGTGTATATACATATTCATTGTATGATACCTCTTTCTAGGGTTTTATGTTTCATAAGTTACCAAATTAGTAAGGGTTAATTTCACAATCTCTTTATTATCCGAGGTTGTTTTTATGTAAGTATCTACTGGGAAATATTTAATATCCATGTCCATGTTTTATGAAAGAGTTTTCAAAGGGATTATTTTAATGGAATTTTTACTAAAACAACATTTCAAATGTTTTAAATATTTATTCTTCTAAATATTTCTCATTAATGTTCATGTCTTCAAAATGGTTTTTAAGGATTTATTTATATGGGCTTGAATGTTTTTAAAATGTTAATTCCTTTCAAAAGTTTCAAAGTGGTATTGGATAAATTGATTCAAAAATGTATTTAGATGACTTCTTTTCCAAATTGTGTGACTTTTAAATGTTTTCATGAAAACGGGAATTTCTATCAATGAGATTTACAAATCATTTTTATCTATGTCAAATCCGTTAATGGAATTTAAAATTGTTTTGAATTTTTTTTATTATGATACAAATCATCCATATTGTATTGAAGGTTTTGTGATATGTTTGAATGTGGATGTGTTATTTTTATACCATTAATGGTTTATGGTTAATGTATTGAAATTTCGTATCCTAGTTCTTATACGAATGTTTATGTTAAGTTTCATCCTTTTCATATGAGGAATGTATTGGAAATAGTATGTGATGGGTGGAGCCCGTTATAGCTCCTCGATGCATCGGAAGGTCTCATGAGACAACTAGACGTGGAATTGGCCAAGGCCCTTTCCCAATTTGATTTATTGTTTTCGCCGAGGCCTTAATCATTTTTAGACGTCTTGGCTGAGGCCTTGAAAAAATGTTTTAGAATTTTTGGCATTATATATTCCCCCATTATGGAAACAATATTGATGGTTAATGTGGTTATTCGACTAGTAGAATACCCATGATTATGTTTTATTATAGCATTATTTACGCAACTCATATTCTGGCCATAATAGTTTTCATTTTTATTATTGGTAAAGGCATGTGGTTTCAATTAGTCAACATGCTTAATATTTATGTCATTTTCCGCAGTATTGATTACCCTTACTGAGTTTTTGAGCTCACGCCTTTCTATGTTTTAATTTTCCAAGGATTCCAAGAAGTGTATTATAATTTATAAACAGGGTTAAGCTAATGGGAACAATGGTGTTATCAAAGAACTATTTATGCAGTGTTTTATGTTTGAAATTGTAATGTAATGTTAATGTGTGTAATCTATTTTCCAAGTCTGCTAAACCGAACGGTCCTTCGGGACTTGATTCCTTGTAATCATGCCAATGTATTAAAATAATGCACCGACTCCAGGTAACTGAGTTCAAGGTGTTACAGTTGGTATCAGAGGAAGTTTAGCGATAAACTTGGAAGTTAGATTTAGATAAACTCTGATTAGAGAACATATCCCTAAGATAGACTTTGAGGATTAATAGAGAAGAACTTCCTAGAATTTTGATATTGTAGAGATTTTGTGAGTTTTCTGAGAAATATATCCCTGTCTAGATAAGATCAGGTGGAGGAGGCTCTGGCACAGATGTACCAAGGGGTAAAAACCAAAAAAAACACCACATTGAGGTAGACTCGAATGGGTACCGGTGCACGACAACGGGCCTTGCTGCACTCTTTGTTACGACACTCCCGGGGGATATTCTTAGGATAATTCTCATTTTCTTTACAAACCATTATGAAGGGTTTATGAGTATATACATCCTCAATGAAGACATTTTTATGACTGTGGATTATATTAATAAACTGTTTAATTTATGTTAAGTGTTTTACAATTTCGAGATTAGGTATTTCTATTCACAAACTAATCTAGTGTATTTTATTGTTTAGAAATGGCGTCCAGTAGAAGGAATGATAACTCCAACAATACGCATGATCCAAAGAGTAGGAAAGATCATATCTTTCATGGTCTTAAGCTAGAATTTAGAAGGGATGTAGTCTCCCATGTGTTATCGTCATATGAAGAAATAGTATCATGTGTTGATAAGATAAGTAAAGAATTATCTGAGTCCTATGGCTTTGATGGGAAGACAGAGAAAGAAAGGATGGTAGAGAGAAGGAAAGATAAATGGGATTAGGTAAAGAAGGATTTTCCCATATGTGATAACTGTAGAAATAATCACCATGGAAAATTATTGAAGGGAATGGGAGTATGTTATAAGTGTGGAGAAAAAGGACATCATGTACGTGACTGCCAGGGTAAGAAAAAGATTTCAAATGTGCAATGCTTCATCTACAAGGAGTTTGGACACAACACGAACCAATGTCCCAGTCATCAGACTATGCTAAAAATGATGCTACCGGATAATAATCAAGTTATGATACTACCACAGATGAAGAGGAATGACTGGTGTTCTTATGTTGTTATTTTGGAATTATTTCATTGAAGTGTCGTATCAATGATGTACTGGAAATAAATAAGGATTGTATTGTAGTACTATTTCATTGAGGATTTGATATTTTATGGTACTAAGAAAAGTGACTCTACAACGAGTTAAACTTTTTGTAAATTACATGGTTTAAGGAAAGATAATCCTTAATATGGTCCTAATATTGAGGTACTGATTTTGGAATAAGATATGGTTGATTTGGGTAAATTATAATTGATATTCTTGACTACCTTGAAACTGATTAAAGATTTGTATATTCCATCATTGTTGGAGTTTACAACATTTTTATATGGATCAAGTATATCCAGTATTCTATAAAGATTAAGGGAGCATGAATGTAATCAATAAGTTTTTATGGTAATTCAGGATGTTTCAGTGTCTTAAAAGAATACATGATAAAGGTATTCACATGCTATTACGGGGTAAAAATTATCTACATTATTTTTACCTTTCATATTAACATTGGACTGAGAGTTTACAGAAGTATTTTGGATATGCCAAAAGGTTGGAAGGGATTAGGTTTGAAAGGTTATTTTTGGATTTTTATAAAAGGACAACACGCAGACCGTGTGACGACCCGTCGCGTCGGACAATGCTGCGGGAATCGAACCCACAACCATAGTGAAATTGGGATTTATAGCCTACCACTGGACTAAGTGAAGTTCCTGGATGGTATAATGTAGTTTCTTTTTTAAAAGTTCTGATATGTGAATTATAAATTCATTATATTTGGAACCCTATACAATTAGTACAAATAGATTATTTTTGAGTTGTATTATGTTTTGGGGTGAAAGATGAGTTTGTGGTAGAAATTTATTAATGGATAAAACTATAATTATAATGTAAGTGCATCTCCTTATGATATTATCCAATCACATAAATATATTCCTCAACATTAAGAAAAGGAACTTAGAACAAAAATGTTGTCTGAGACGGTACCTTTGATCATCACAAATTTATGGCTTTGGGATTGTTGGCCTTTTCATATCCATGTTCTCTACCACTCTCCATCAGAGATTGATAGTAATATTTCTCTTCCATATCCATATTTTCCAACATGGAACACTAGTAAGTGTTATTTTCGGCAACCTTCATACTTACCCCTCTTTATTTTCAATAGAGGCCTCATTAATCCATTTTTTGATGTGGGATTTCAACTAAGATATTTTGAAATGTCAACCCCAAGTTTCCAATACCAAGCATAAATTGCAAGGATCAAATTTATTGAAGTATGGGATAATGTAACACCCCAAGCTTCTACGGTATGCTTCTTTTTGAATATTAGAGTAGTGCATGTTGTATGCAACTTTGAGTTCTAACACACACCACGACCAATCAAAGTAGTAGTTATGAATAGTAATACCCACTTTTTGAAATTTTATAAATTTTATCTCTCAAAATGGACTTCTTTTTTGAATTAGGAATATCAAAATTAGACAAGGGTGTAATTTTGGTACCTTTCGGATAATTTCATATTTTGATGAATAGTGAAAATTACTACATTTAAATTAAAAACAACTTTTTTAATCGAAATAATTAATAGTGATAAATAATTAATTTGAGTGGTTTTGAATTATATATAGAATATATTTTTACTATTTAATCCAATTTTGGTCATTGGACATAATTTCACATTTAAACCGGACATAAACAAGTGTCAATCTTTTGATAGTTATTGTTTCTTAAAAACACGCATTTTGTTTTACAGCGGGAATTAATTTTAAATTAATAAATCAAACTTCTGTGTTTTTAATTTGGTTAAGTAGACATCATTATTGAATTTTTTATATCAAAATTAGCTTAGGGTAAATTTTTTGTATTTTTCTGAAAACTTTCAATTTTTGATGAATAGTGAAAAACACTAACTGTTTAAAACCGGATTTTTATTTAAATAATTATTTTTTATTATTTAAATTTATTTTAGGTCAAAATAGATAAATAATAAATATATAAATTCAATGTAATTAATTGGAGTTAGTTTATAATAATTTTAGATATATAAAAATTTTATTGAACTTTTTCAGTGTCTTTTACCAACCTCCTAGGAGAATTTTAAAATTCACATAAAACATAATTTTTCCACATCCGTGAGTGGAATTTAAAAAATCCGAGAGACACGGTTAATATCAAGGAGAAAAATTTGGTTCAATAAGATAAAAATAATTTTTGGTGAATAGTAACTTTTTACTTTTATTTACCACTGTAAAAAGTAAATAGGGTAATTAAGGGTAAAAATGATATTATTATTACCCTAACGCATGTCCTAATTCTATTGGATAAGTTTAATTAGACCGAAAAAAACCTTAGGAATAAAATATGACCCTTTTGGTCCACTTCGATTAGATCGGGACATTTATTATTATTTAATTCAAAGAAGAGTTAAAAGAGTTAAAATCAATGTTTAATAACTAAAACATTTTTCATATAGGGTTATACATAAGATAAATTCGATTATAAATATTAATTAGAAATCAGAAAATATTTCCTACATAATGGTATTTTAATTATAATTTTTAAACCTTAAATAATTAAATTTATTTATGACACAATGATTATGCAGTAATTACCTTTTTAATGAACGAATCAAATAAATGGTAATATAAATATTAAAATAAATATAATTTCAAAGTTTTTATGACATCCACGAATTTTCTAGGTGACTATGACATGTTAAGTCTGATTCAATGTATCTTGTTTGAAGTAATCAAGTTTTGATGACTTTCACAAAAACAAAATACCAAATAGTGTCAACATTGACATAAAAGAGTTTTTAATACAAATATTATATTATTAATTGATATTAAATTTATAAAATTATAAGGATCTGCCAAAAGACTTGTATCATGATAATTGTATCATTAATGGACCACTTTGGGGTCTCTTGGAGGTATATAGTAATTTTATTAACTATATAATATAAAAATACAAAGTGACATGGTAATTGTCAAACTAATTAACCAAGAGTTAAAACTAAACAATAATGTTAATATTATGACACAAACCTATCTAAAATCTATTTGTTGAAATTATTTCGACCCCTCCCCACCTTAGTCTTTTAATAATAAACTTTTGAGAAATTAGAAACCGAATATGAATTTATTATAAATTAATACTTTAAGTTTTTTCTAAAGAGCCCCTCCTCCCCCTTATAAAAGGGCACCACTTCTAACCAATTCCTCACACATCTAATGACTTTTGGATCGTCCAACATCTAACCAATTAAGCTCCCTACATCCCTATCCTCCTCTTAGAAGCCTTACCTTAGGCATAAAGCACTTCAAGAGTCCTTTTTGATTCAAACCAAAGGGAGTTATCCAAATTAAAGGTAATGATTTCTCTTAGCTTCTTTTTCTAATTTTACTTCTCCAAACCCTAAACTCTTATTATTATTTTATTTTGTAAAAAAACCATTATACTAAATAAACTAGGATATTGTTATTAGATGTATTCAAACTATACTTACAGACACCTCCATCTAATGGGTGAAGAACCTAATGTTTCTGTGGATGGCAACCAAACGCCTCACGAAGCGAGGATTGTTCAATTATCTCCTATCACTTCTCATGGTGGCTATTATGATTGAACTATAATTAAATATGATATTAATGATATTTAATTTATATCTAAGTTCTTTAATTACATTTTATATCATACCATTATCTGTTTCATGTTGTATATATATACGATAATTTCATTTGAGGAAGTGCGGACTACTGCCCCCTCAAAGTGATATGACTCGTCCATACCATACATGGAACGTTTAATGTATGGTGATAATGAACTTAAGTATCACATATAAGATATTATATTATACTCTAATAATAATATACCTATGTATCATTTGGTTTTTATTCCTTTTAAAATGAAAAATGAAATGGATGTAGCGTTCGTGTGTATGTACAGATTACCGTCTACATGAACGCGATGAGATTCATTTCCCCATCATATCCATTAAAGAATAATTATCATTTGATGTTTAAAAGTAATTTTTAAGGTCTTGATATCATTCTGGATATGAATAAGATAAAACCTATCCATAACAAACACGGCTTACATAAGGAAGCATATAAAGGAAAACGAATCAGTTAACACCCGAATCAACGATAATACTAAAATATTATTAACAAAGAAATATTAAATGATCATATATGATATCATATTTACGAATATGATTCTTGTATAATTTAAAAACAATGATTTAAATATTATACAGGAGGTTAACATACACACTATCAAAGGAAAAGTACATGGTAAGGGGTTTTCATCTCACTCCTTATTCTCGTGAGACTCATGCCATATTTCCATTATTACCTTTTGTGTGGGGTACGTACTGCCCATAATTGTATTCATTGTAAAATAAACTTTAATTTATGTGTATTTACATATTCATTGTATGATACCTCTTTCAGGTGGTGTATGTTTCGTAAGTTACCAAATTGGTAAGGGTTCATTTCACAATCTCTTTATTATCCGAGGTCGTTTTTACGTAAGTATCTACTGAGACATATTTAATATACTTGTCCATGTTTTGTGAAATAGTTTTCAAAGGGACTATTTTAAGGGAGTTTTTACTAAAACAACATTTCAAATGTTTTAAATATTTATTCTTCTAAATATTTCTCATTAATGTACATGTCTTACAAATGGTTTTTAAGGATTTATTTATATGGACATGAATGTTTTTAAAATGTTAACTCATTTCAAAAGTTTCAAAGTGGTATGGGATACTTTGATTCATAAATTTATTAAAATGAATTCTTTTCCAAATTGTGTGAATTTTAAATGTTTTCATGAAAAGGTGTATTTTTATCAAAAAGTTTTACAAATCATTTCCATCTTTGTCAAATCCTTTAATGGAATTTAAACTTGTTTTGAAGTTGATTTATTATGATACAAAACTTCCATATTGTATTGAAGGTTTTGTGATATGTTTGACTATGGATGTGTTATTTTTATACCATTCATGTTTTATGGTTAATGTATTGGAATTTCATATCCTAGTTCTTATACGAATGTTTATGTTCTGTTTCATCCTTTTCATAAGAGGAATGTATTGGATATTGTAAGTGACGGGTGTAGCCTGCTATATCTCCTCGATGCATCGGTAGGTCTCATGAGACAACTAGATGTGGAATTTTCCGAGGCCCTTTCCCAATTTGGTTTATGGTTTTGGCCGAGGCCTTAATCATTATTAGATGTCTTGGCCGAGGCCTTGAAAAAATGTTTTAGAATGTCTGGCATTATACATTCCCTCATTATGGAAATAATATTGATGGTTCATGTCATTATTCGACTAGTAGAATATCCATGATTATGTTTTATTATGGCATTATTTACTCAACTCATATTCTTTCCATAAAAGTTTTCAAGTTTATTATTGTTGAAGGCATGTGGTTTCAATTATTCACCATGCTTAATATTTATGTCATTTTCCGCAGAATTGCTTACCCTTACTGAGTGTTTGAGCTCACCCCTTTCTATGTTTTATTTTTACCAGGATTCCAAGAAGTGTATTATGATTGATATGCAGGGTTAAGGTAAAGTGAACAATAGAGTTCTCAAAGAACTATTTATACAGTGTTTTATGTTTGATATTGTAATGTAATGTTAATGTATGTAATCTATTTTCCAAGACTTCTAAACCGAAAGGTCCTTCGGGACTTGATTCCTTGTAATCATGCGAATGTATTAAATTAATGCACCTACTCCGAGTAACTAGGGTCGGGTGTTACAGTATCTATACTGAAAGAAATTCTTGTGTATGAATAGAAAAAAACATCTAGGGATCAGAAATGTAATCATAAAATTGAGTTTTTACAAGTTGTTCCTCAAAAAATTGATGTATTTATATTGTAATTACCTAGGCTCCCCCAAGAGAGTGAAGTTTAGTGTACCATTGATTTGATCCCTGATGTGAGACCAATATTAAAGGCTCCTTATAGAATGACCATAGTGTAATTAGAGGATATAGTGAAAATACTATAGGATTTGAGAAATAAGATATTTATTCACCCTTGTATTTCCCTATGGGGAATCCATATTCACTTTGTTAAAAATATATATAGATCCATGAGGTTGTGCATTGAATATAGATAAATTAATTCTATTAAAATAAGTAACAATAATCCTTTGCCTCTCATTGATGACTTATTTTACCAACATAATGGAGATCAATATTTTTCTTAGATTGACCATCTCTATGGGTATCATAAATTACATGTAAAGAAGGAAGATATTTTATAGACAATTTTTCAGATGAGCTATGGACATTACATGTTTATAATAATTCTTTTTCAATTGACTAATATGCCCTCAGTTCTCATGAATCTAATGAATTGTGTATTCAAGGAATATCATGGTGATTTTGTTGTAGTATTTGTGAGTGATATTATATTATATTGTAAAATGCATGAAGACCATGTGAATCACTTGCAGATTATTCTTGATAATCTCAGATGGAAAGAGTTATATAGTAAATTTAGAAAGTGTGAATTATGAAATTAGGAAATTTATTTTCTTTGCAATAATATCCCTATGGATGGAATCTCAACTGATCCTATATAGAAAAAGAAAATACAAGAATGGTCTAGGACAAAAGAAATATAATGTAGGTGTATTTTCATTGGTTTATAACATAACTATATACATTTTATTCAATAATTTAACTCGATTTTCTAACCCATTAAACAATCTCACAGATTAAGGGGTTAAGTTTGTATGGAAAGAATAATTTGTTGAATATTTTGATGAATTGAAGATAAGTATCTTAAATATACAATTTTGACTTTTCCATTAGGATATGATAATTTTTTGAAATACAGTGATGCATCAAAGAAAATAATGGGTTGTGTCCTTATGAAAAATGATAAAGCTATTGAAAATTAATCAACAAAGTCAATGAATTAGTAAAAACTTTATCTAACTCATGATCTTGAGTTAGAAGCTGTAATCATTAATATGAATATATAGACACACTATATCTATGGTGAAATATATGAGATATATATGGATCACAAGTTTTTAAAATACATCTTTATATAGAATAAAATCAACATGAAGAAAATTTGATATCATGAGTTACTCAAATATTATGATTTATCAATACACTACCACGCAGGAAAAGAAAATAAGGGAGCACATAAATTATGTAGGAAAGATCTTGGGTCTCTAATGAAAATTTATATTAAGAAAGATCATATGTTAATTGATTTAGTAATGATAGATATATAAATATTTATGGAAGAGGAACCATCACCCCATTTCCGGATGACTGTGAAACCATATTTATTTGAAAAGATAAAATCTCTCAATCTGATGATCAGAATTTTCAAAATAAAATTAATGTCATTAAGGATTGAAGATTGTAATAGATCATGTATGAGGACAAAATTATGAAATTTGGAAAGATTTTATGTCTTCCATCAAAACATAAGTTTAAAAGGGAACTATTAGATGATTCTAATAGCTAAAATTTCTCAATACACCCTGGTTTTACGGAGATGTATAAAGAGATGAAGGCAAATATTTAGTTGGTTAATACGGGAAAGAAATTGTGTACAATGTGTCTAAATATCTGTTTTTCCAACAAGTGAATGTCAAGAGATAGAATCCTAAAGGATTCATGAAATATCTACCTAATCATACGTGGAAGTGGGGTGAAATTATTATCGACTTCTTTACTGGATTACCAAATACTCCCATATATAATGATATGATATGGGTTATTGTTAGTTTCCTTAAAAAATATTCACAATTTCATGATAGATGAGAAGATTTACCTCTTGTTCTCCTTGAAAGACTCTACATTAATTAAGATGTAATAATTCATGGTGCATCTTTATCAATTTTGTCTGATCCAGATCCCAATTTAACATCAAAATTATGGAAGTTCCTTCAAGAGGTTTTTGATATTGAGCTTTATCTGAGTACTTATTATCACCATAAAACTGATGGATAGTCTTAAAGGACTATTTAAACAGTTTAGGCCACGTTGAGATAAAGATAATATGACTTTCAAGCTTTTTTAGATTAGTATTTACCTTTTTTATAGTTTTATTACAATTATAGTTTCAATTATAGTATTCAAATTATTTCATATGAAGCATTATAAGGAAAGAGATGTCATACTCCAACTTGTTGGAATGAAGTTAGTGAGAGGAAACTATAATGTCCTGAACCTATCTGATCTACTACATTGAGATAATCTGGCATTTGAGGTGTTCTTGGAGGTTAAGGTGAATCATTTCAACACTTTCCAAAATTTCCCAGTTTTCCAAGTTTTCCAATGGTCCCTCATCCAAATAGTGTCTCACCCGAGAGGTGGCTCTCTAGTGGTGTCTTTATAGTGTTAGCTCACTGGTTGTGACTCTCTAGTGGTTTCTTACTAGTGGTCATTCGCTGGGGGTCTCTCATCCAGTGGTGCCTCATCCACTGGTGCCTCACTGATGATGGCTCACTAGAGGTGGCTCTTTACTGCTGAATCACTGGAGGTTGCTCATTGGCGATGAATCACTGGAAAAAACATGTCCATTGGTTCCTCATCTATTCAGTCTCACCAAGTGGTGTCTTGTACGGCGGTAACTCACTAACGGTTGTAGGTTGTTCGTCCAACGGTGTCTCGCCTAGTGGTGTCTCAACTAGCGATACTCACTAATGGTGGTAGGTAGTTTATCATGATGTTTCCTCTTCCAATGGTGCCTCATTCGGCGATTCCTTATCCAGCGATGCCTTTCTGGTAGTTCCTCGTCCATTGGTGTCTCGTGAAAAGTGTTCCCAAGTCATCCTATTTTACACATTCAATATCCATCATTTGATTTGAAATTATTTTAATGCATTATTTGAATGTATTTGAGGCCGATGAAAAGATCATAAATCATATTGTTAACTCTCTAACCATCTGGTGTATTTTAATTGGTCAAAATGTGGGGTCTTGACCAGATTCGTCTTTATTTGAAAATTAAAACTGTATCTAAAATTGATTCCCTCTTTCAATATACCAATGGATATGATATCTCTTCCATTCATTCTTCCTTCTTTCTTTCTCTTGAAATGGGGCACCACAAATTATTATTCTTGTAGGAGTCATGTGGCATGGCCATAACAACCCATTCATGATTCCTTGGATATTTTCCTATTCCATGGGAACCCCTATTTTGGTTAAACTATGAAGGGTCGATCATCTCTTCTTCTAGTTAGGTTTTCCTTCGTCGTTCATAATTATGTATCATGATTGGTGGGTCTAAGAATGTTTTCATTTTTGAATATAGTTGTTTCTATATTAATTAAGATAATTTAATCAGTTTAAAATCAATATATATTGTTCTAGAAAATGTGACTCATGTTCTTGTTGTGTTGTTTGTTTTTATTCATATTTTAATTTTTATGGGCTAACTACCAATTGAAAATCATGTTCATTGGGGGTCCCTCATCACTCACTGGTAGGTTTTTTAATACATGTTTTTTGGGTTCTATTGAACATATATATATCTCAATAATTTAACCATATATATCTAGATAATAAAAGGTTTCCCTAGGGTCATATTTTTTCTTTGGTAACTCCTAAATTAACTAGTGGAATTAACGAAGGGATGCCTTGTTAATTATTAAATATGTTTTTCAGTTCTTCTTGTTGTGTTGTTTTCTTGAAAATAGTTGCCCATAGTGGGGTTGTGGATATGTTGATCATGTCATATATTTCTAGATGTGGATGTGATATGGGAGTTTATTTTTGTTTTTACAGTGGTTTGGGAAAGATTACTTTGAGGAAAGACAATAGTTATTAGAATAGGTAATTCTTCTTGACTTTCTCCATGAGTAACATGCAGAAAGATTCACCCTGTATCAAGAGGTCATGTAATAATTTGCCTTTAAGGTGAAGTTACCTTAATTAATCAGGGATTTTTACCTTCTGTGAATGGTTGTTTCATTGATGTTTGATGTATATTGTGTAGGATAGTTTCTTGGGTAGTGATGTAATGAATAAATAATTGATAATAATTTTTGGAATGTCTTGGATTGGTTTGGTTAAGGGAATGGAAATGGTAAAATAAATTGCTTCGGATTGTGAAATGGGTTTTGTGGCTTGATGTGTGGTGTTGTGCATTTATAGGTAGAAGTAAATGTGGTAGTGTTGTGAGTTGGTGGTTTATCTAAGAACACATAGGTTGGTATTGAATTCTTTGTATCATATATATATATACTTGTATTTTATTTGTTATTTATATACACACTCCACCTTATTTGAGAAATATGTGTCAAACACCCCCATTGTCATAGGAGAGGGTGTATTTTCCTTCATCCAGTGAGGAGTACAGATCGATGGGAACCTACTGTTTTCCACTCTCTCATCTTAGTGAGGTACGTATGTAATAAGATATGATGGTTAGAAGTTTTTTAGTTTCTTATATGGTGATTTCTAAACTAGGTGTTTGTAGGTGAGATTCTTTGTGGCCCATGTGTCTTTGGGTGAGATGTGATAGCCTAGGTGTTTGTGGGAAAAGTGTCTTGTTTCCAATGTGTCTTTAGGATGAGATGTGATGTGATGGCCTTGGTGTGTTCATGTGGTATGTGATGTGTTGTGAGGCCTAAGTATGTGTAGGCAACAAATGATGTGATGTACAGAAGGGATATGAGAACTAGAAATTATGGTACTGGACAAGAGAAAAAAACCTATGAGAAAGTAGTGTAGGGTAACATATCCTTGATTTTCATTATATTATATTACTTGACATGAGTTACTTGGTGAGAATTCCATGGTGAGTTTTGGGTGGTTAGTATACCTTCTTAGGTGCTGTTTGGTTTTGTTATTTTCTCATAGGTGCTTTAGTATGCCTCTTTCACATGTTCCTGAGAGACTTGGGGTTTCCTACTATGTAAAATTTTATGCTCACCCTATGTAGATAAAAATACATTTAGGTTTACTAGAGGATTACTTGGACCATGCTAGACCTTACTATCTTGGATTTTGACAATTGTTTTGTCATTTATTAGCTTTACATATTGGTATTTTACTTTTGAGACTTTAGTATTTGTATCTGATCTACTTTACACATGCTATTGAGATTGGTTTTTTTCATTCATTTGTATTATAACTTTTATTTCCATTGTGTATGATCCATCAAATCTCCTGATCTTGTTTATTTATAAAGGGGAATCCCTCACATTTTATGAGATTTTTACACCCTTGGTTTTAGTCACCAACTCATGGCCTACAGGAGGAGGGACATGGGGGGTCACACTACAACAGAATCGCTGTTTAGCGGCAGTTTTTTTTGTGTTTCATGGCTATTTATACCGCCGCAGCATGGTTTGGCGGCGGTTTACATAAACTGCCGCCTAATATGGCATGTCTAATCTATTCGCGACGGTTTTTTCCATTTCGCATTGGTTTAAGGAAAGCGTCATAGCTGCCTCATTTACCGTCAGTTTTCCAGAATTTCGCGGCAGTTTTTACGATCCCTAGATATCAATCTATTCGGGGCGGTTATAACTGCCGCGAATAAACTCAAATTCAGCGGCCGTAAAACCACCGCTGAAGTCATGGGAACCTCCGTAGAATGAGGTAGCAATGATTCGACTATATGGAGATGGTTAAAACTTCTGCTAAATGTAATAAAAAAATTACGTTTAGCAGCGGTTTTCATAGTTTAGTGGCGGTTTAAACCGCCGCCCATATAAATGTCGCGGTGGTTAAAACCACGGCTAAAAGCTTCCTAGAAAAAAAAAATCTGCTTTTTCTACACCACTGCCCTGAAAAACAAATCAAACTAGAAATATAAACCAACTGAGATACATTATAGCCCTCCTATTGTGCATAACCCACATCATGTATCGTCATCACTATCCCTCCTCCTTCACAACACCACATTCCAACAATCACTTCCTCAATATCAAAAATAACAACATGACAATCACACACCAAAACACCACTTTCCACAAAAAATCATTTGTTAAGAAATTATATATTATTCATATTTGGTTAAAATGGATTAATTAGTTATAACTGATGATAAAATATTATAATTAATTTTGTATGATTACCTTTTATGTTATGGGACCTATGAAAATGGGTGGTGAAAGATTGGTCCATGGAAATCTTGGGGGTGAGGTCTTTCCATGAGTTGTTAAGTGGTGTGTCAATGGAAAGGGGATTCAAAATGATTTAGGCTCTCTAATGTTCCAGACATATTGTTTTTATTATTATTTTGTGTGGTTTAAGGTGTGTAAGATTTCCATTGGATTTCATTCTCCTTCTATAAACCCAATTATTAGTTTTTAATTAAATTGTTGATTGAAATTAAAATGTTAAGGTGATTGAAGACCATGAGAAAACTAAACTATGTGCTAGGGAACAAATAGAATATTGTGTACTGGCTTTATTCCTCGGTCTCTAAAGGATGACGCATTGAACATAGAAATCTCAAGTGACTTCCTGACCCCTTCATTTGGGGGGGATTTTGAGATTACTTTTCCCTAGAGGATGAGCCTTGTATACCTTTTTATAGAGGTGTTTTGTGACATATGATGACCTTCCAATGTGGACTAGCTATGACCCTTGAGACACCTCCAACAATTAAGTAATGTTTGACTTAGAAAACATGGCCGATCTAGTCTGGAATAAGTCTTGGGTATACCATCAGGTTATGCAATCATAGTAATTGTTTGTATTGACCAAACCATTTTCCATTAGTTGTGATTAACTCTAGGTGTACGAACATAGGATGGACTAGGATTGGGTTTGAGGAGTGGACCATCTAAGTGGAACCTTCAAACTAAGATGGACCATGATCCATATTCCTAGAAAACCTATTATTTGGTTTCCGCATTGAGGCCGAGATATTATTTTATATATTGACATTGCTATAAATTCTGATTTTATTGAATGAAAAGTACTAGATTGAGATAGTGGTCCATGAAAAAGGATCTTAAGAGAGATTCCTCTACATACATACAGACCTAGAGGACCCATGTGGGTTCCCAGTAGATAGACCAACCCTGAACAGGTTCGTGTGTTTCTTTAGAGATGGTTACAGGTGTCACTATAGAACTTGAACCAATGTGGATCCTTTATGGATCTAATATTATAATGATGGGAATGGTTGTTCGGTTTACCATGGTTTTATTTATATTTATATTTAGTCTTGATTCATGATATTTAACAAGATTCATTAGAATATCTAATTGGGCATGACACAATTTTCATTACTCAGGACACCTGTGAATCACTTGTTGGGATGGATGAGACCCTTTGATTATTATTGTGTTTATAATCTATTATCATGAACTATTTGGAGTGAAAAATTAGTACAACTATCATCAATCACATATGATATATGTATAACATATGGTGGTACCTTTTTTTCAAAAAAAAATCTTTCGGGCCCTGTGTTCTAGATATATTCTAGTAATTTATATATCTTCTCACTGGAGTGTTAGTTTGGGACATATGAGTAGTCCATTCTAATAATTTTTCTATATAGAACATTATGCTACACATGCATTCATAATCTGGTGTTTATATTGATAACATACAAGTAGATGGTGCTTTATAGATTTTTAGGGATTATGATAGGTGTGGGTGGACAATTAGAGCATCCATCGGGTTGATAACCCTCCTGGTAGCATAATGGATCCAAGGAATGAGTCCTCTATTTATTTTTTGGATTACGTAACCCTATCATAGTGATAGGACATGGGTCCTCCATTAATAGAGTTGGTAACCCTCTCAGTTGATGCACACAATGCACATTAAGGCATAGATCATTCATTGCATCCAGTAACCCTCTTGAATAACAAAGTATTTAGTGTTTAATGAGTCCATTATTACTTATACTATTGAGGGAGGATGTAGAAGTGATTGATGTGTTATAGTATGGGTGAATGTTAGGACATGAAAATGTGTGGTGGCAACTACCAATTCAAACACAGGCCTAAATTGAATGATGTATACCACACTAATGAAATCAAGAAATAAAAAGAAACATCAGAAATCAATAAAATGCATAAAAAGAAACATGAGAAATCAAGGAAATTTTTGGACATGAAAATGTGTGGTGGAAACTATGTGCCGCAAATGTTACATATACAACCCAACAGTTCCCATATTTGTTCAACACATCGACAATACAACAACTCAGGGTCTGATGATGCATCGTCACCCTCTCCACCTACATCTTCACTTTCTGTTGTCACCTGTAAGAACATTATATTGAAAATTAAATACGGTTGAATATTTATATTAAAACTTAAATCCAATGAAAGTTAAAAACTAAATGAATTTGATTTTTTTGTGATTTAGCTGCATACCACCAGTCAATGCACAACCACCGGGGGCATATCTGCTCATCTGCTGACATATTTCAATCAAATCTTTCTGCAAAGTAGATATCTGATCCCCCTGCTGGTGAACTGTGTTTCATAAAAAACAATATTTTTCATAGCATCTTTGGGTATGGGGTGAGTAATGTCATGAGTAGATATAGCTTCCATCCCTGGTGGCCTGCTAAAAACATCAAATGGTACGGGTCCCAAACCCTTCCCGTGCACTCTCCCAGGATGCTTTTTCCCAAGGACTTTAGCAGTCGAGTTGTCCTGGGAGACTGAGTAGGACATCGCTAGATTGGTATCCCATAGTATATTAATTTTTACCTATAAATCAAATATCAATATATATTAACATATTAAAAACTGATAATATGTTATTATGATAAAAAATTGAATTCATAACCCAACTTCTTTACCAGGCTCACTATCAAAGCTTCCATCTGATCTCTTGTGAACATCCTACCACAGTTCAGTTCTGGATGCTTCATGCCCTAAACTCTGGTAATGCATTAAGCAAAGATAAATCAACAATTCAATATATTAAACATATAATATTGTCTTACAAATATTTATACTAATTAAAAGATTACTAATGTGGTTCGGCTTCTATAAAAACTTTTTGAGCCCGCAGTGTGTGGGATGACTTGCATAGCCCAGTTTGATGCATTCTATCTTGAGAGATCCTGAAATAAATAAAATTCAATTTAATACTAATATATTGAATTACATGTCCTTTTCATATACATGTATAAATTATAAATGATTATAATATAATAATATATATTTCAATACCATCTGCTTCTGATCACGATGTCTGTCAACAAACACTTTCCATTGTTCTTTCAGTACCCCACTGGGTAGCTTCTCATACATTTGCAGTGCGGTCAACGAAGTATCATTGACATCACACCACAATATCCATTTTAAATCATTCCACTTCTTACCTAGATTTTTCATGTAAACTTTCGTGCTATCACATCAGAAATGGTAAAGTAGAAGAACATCTGTATACAAAAATTCATTTTGAACATATTAGTAACATAACATTCAATTAAACCATAATGTAACAAATTTACCTTTATTTGAGAATCATAAACTTGGTTTTTCCAGATTTGAGGCATATGTCTCCAATCATCATATGAAATGGGAAGGAAAATAGTATCTGCTGACAGCTGGCCTAATATCCGACCAAGTAACCCCTCGACATCAGCCGTAGGGACCCCATAAGAATAAAATGGAACGACTATCTTCTCACCAGTCATATTCCAAACATCTGAAATTTTTAGGTTTTTCTCCACGGTTGAATTGTTTTTCATCTTCAATGACCAAACAATTAGTATAAACAAAATGCAATAAATTTATTTAATTAAAATTTGTACCTATGACAGTGACACTCCAGTATGCCCGGGATGAACTGGAAGGGGAGTGTCACTGCCCCACTATTGAGGCTCCTGAAGGGGGAGTAGATGACTCACCCTCTAATGGGACATCCATAGATGGTGTGAGAGATGGTGCAGGGGGAGATGGTGCAGGGGTGTCGGCAGCTGATGCCTCAGATGTCGTGGGGATGGAGCCAGATGGATCGCCATCTATCGCAGAACTAGAAGAAATAGTGCACTGCTTCCTCCTTGTCATTCCTGTCATTTAATCAAATAAAATTAAGTTCGGAATATATCTTTCAAAAAAATTATGCAGAAAAAAAAATAAGAATGATAATAGATTCCCAGTACTAACATACAAAATATATATAACAATGATAATGGATGACTACAGAAATGAAACAAGTGGTTGCTGAATAAATAAATAATTGTCTGTATAATCATTTTCCCCTTCAATCATGTCGGTTTCCTGCTCCATTGCTTCATAAACTTCATTCATCCTTGCTAGAATAATATTTTCAATATCATGATGGACATATAATCCTGCTTCCTGTTGCTGATTAACTTCAATTTCAGAGGTCAAATTTTCCACTTCACCACCCATATCATACAAATCTCTTTGTATTACGTGAGAAACTACACTCCACCCTTCTTCGACAACATCATTCACATAATATACCATTTTTTCTTGCAATTATAAGATGTATGGATCATGTAGTTCACGATCACCAACATCCATCAAGCGAGAGAAGTTCACAAAATTAAATTGCAAGGAATCTCTTTTAACACCTCTGATAAAATCAACCAATTTTCATTTGAATAAAACAACTGAAAATTTCCTATGGTAGTTTAATTCAATAATATCATACATATTTTCATAGTATTCCACTTCAGAAAATGTAAATATGCCACTATTCTGTGTTTTCAAACCCACTTCTCGATCGACTATACGAAATCTAAAGCCATTCACATTATAAGCGTCGAACATTCTAACATGTTTTAGAGTACCTCTAACAAGAAAATTCAAATATTCTGACACCTCAGATCGAGTATCATTATTCATGATCTGAAAAAAGGAATAATCTTTATTAGATTTTCAAAATGTATGTGTCAAACTAATATTTGTATTTATTGAAATATTTATGAACATACACATCATGCAAACCAATCTACATGCTCTTTATTAACAGATTTTGTTATATCTTTCTCATTTCGGGTTCGGCCTCTCATTCGTCTCTTTATTTGTATCCTCAACTCTTCAATAAATGGATCTGCAATTTCACTATTCAGCAGCACATATCTATGTGCCTGTAATAATTCCAATTCAGTCAATGTCACATTTGAGGTCCTCCCAACTGATCGGCCAACAGCAGGAAATATTTTGGATTTCTGATGTATTTGATATTTAGTCGATGTGTTATCAACACGTCCAACTCAATTAAATCTGGTCTCAATATCATCCAAGTATCAAGAAAAAAAGGTCAAACACTGCTCAGCCAAATAGCCTTTAGCAATAGAGCGTTCTGGTTCACCTTTATTTCTCATGTATGATTTCAAATGGCCAAGATATCTGTGAAATAAAATAAACATTATTAATCATTTAATTAAGTACCAAAAATTGTTTACTTAACTAGAAAACATATAAATAAAGTACCTCTCAATTGGATACATCCATCGATAATGAACGGGGCTTCCTAATTTAGCTTCCTCAACCAAATGCACTGTTAAATGCATCGTTACAGTAAAAACGACAGAGGAAAGATCATCTCCATTGCACAAAGGGTCAATACAAACCTCTCCTGGAGGTTGTCAATCAGATATGTATGTAGAGATATCTCACATAGGTTTCTGAAAAATGTGCAGAACTGGAGTACAACAGAAGTAATTTTTTCAGGTAATAATTTACGCAATTCCAATGGCAGCAACTGCTGTAACAAAATATGTGAATCGTGATTTTTAAATCCATGTAACATATGATTCTTCAAGTCAAAAATCCTCAAGATGTTACATGAATACCCATAAAATACCTTATCATTCTTCAACATTCAAAGGAATGTATCTTTATCCCTATTTTTCATTGAAAAAATTGTCATAGGATACTTTTCATTCTCATCTGGCTAGAAATCGCGTTTTATGTTCATTGCTTGTAAGTCTTTGCTAGCATTGAGACAATCTTTAAACTTTCCATGCTCATTAAGAAATGTGAATATAAAATTATCACAGACATTCTTCTTAATATCCATCACATCAAGATTATTCCACAACAAATTAAATTCCCAATACGGATGTTTAAAGAATATACATTTTTTCTTCCACTGTTGCGATCCGCTTTCGCTTGACGATGCACTTCGGATCCATTTTCCGCTCTCATTCAAATGATGAACCTTCCCAGATTCTGTTTCAACATTTTCAAGATGTGTCAATATTTTAGAACCAGCTAACATCTTTGGAGGTGGTCTACGATCAATGGAACCATTAAATTTTGATCTGTTCAGCCGAAATCTATTAGATGCATCAAGAAATATTCTATGACACAAGAAGCACCATTTTCTACTATTAGGTATCCATTTTGGCTCAAAATCAAAGTTACAAACGGGACATGCCAAACCCATGTAACTGTTCCAACCAGATAAATTATCAAGCCCAGGGAAGTCACTAATGGTCCACATTAAAGCAGCATGCATTTTGAACATTGTTTTAGAAGTGTCATCAAATGTCTCAACACCTTTGCTCCATAACTCCTACAATTCGTCAATCAAAGGCTGCAAGTATGCATCAATATCATTTTCAGGCATTTGTTTCTAGTAATAATCATCGAAGGGATAAAATATGTTCGTTGCATACACATCCAAGGAGGCAGATTATAAGGGATCAAAACAACCAATCAAATGCTATAACTGGTACTCAATGTCCCAAATGGGTTGAATCCATTGGCAGCCAATCCCAATCGAATATTCCAATGATCAGGTGAGAAATCGAGATGTAATAAATCAAATTTCTTCCACGATTGAGAATCTCATGGATGTCTCATTCACCCATCATTTTTGTTATCTACAGAATTCCACTTTATGTATTCAGCAGTTTTTGATGACATGAATAATCTTTGTAATCGAGGGTTCAAAGGAATGTAATGCAAAACCTTTTCAGGTGTGTTCCTTTTCTTCTTCTCCATGAAATTATGTTCATTCAGACTTCCAACATCACCCTTTTCCTTCCATCTAGAAGAAGAACATTTCTTTCAATTCTGTCTACTTGAATCCTCTCCCCAATAAAGCATACAATCATTGGGACAGGCATGTATTTTTTTATAATTCAAACCAAGCTTGTTAACAACTTTTTTCATATCATAAAAAGATTCTGGGATTTTTTCTTCCGGAAATGCATCACGAATCAATTCCAATTTCATGGACATTTCCTTATTTGTAATACCACATAGACATTTGATATGGTACAACTTTAGCAGAAATGAATGATTTGAATATTTCAAACACCCACTATACAACTCTTGATTTCAATCTTCAACTAAATCATGAAATGCATTTTTCTCAGTGATGATTTCTCCAACATTTGTCTCCACATAATCAAGAGGAGGATACAATGATATGTTACAATCTTGATCTGACTGTGTTACAGTCTCAAAAACATCACATGTCACGTTGCAATTTGTAGCACCCTCTTCTAGTTGTTCTGATATGTTTTGATGCTGATATTGGTGTCTTGCAGTGCCGAATGCATCATTTATGAGGTTTTTCATTTCATTTTCCATTGTCGATGGACATGGGACCTCATTCTGCAGATTAACATCAGTGCCCAATCATTCTGTAACATTCGATTCTCCTTCCCAAGTCCAACACAAATATTGACCAGGGAATTGCTTCAGTATTAAATGTTCATAAACCTCAACTCTATTCAACCATGTTCAAAATTTACATTTAGGACACGGACATTTTATTATCTGTTCAATGGATCGATTAGAAATTGAAAAATCTAAAAACTCATTCAAACCCTTATCATACTGAGGTGTGTTCCTCGGTAATGTGATCCAGGTTTTATCCATGTATATCACAATGTGCCTACTCAATAATAAAAATAATTAAAACACATAGTTACTACTAAATAGAGAAAGATATTCATATATACGATAGTGTAACATTAAAGAAACATAATATAATATTGATGATCCCCTGAGTTAGATATGAACCCTCTAGTGTTTGGGATAGGGGAAGTTTCTTTGGTAAAGAGAAATAGTGTGCTAACAACGTGGTAGCTACTTTACCATGAAAACCAAAGCATATTGTTAATTTGGAATAACCCCAACGTAAGTTCTCTATAGAGTCTTCATATAAAACTCTAAAATCGAATAAATCTATTATAAATAATGTTTAGGGAAAACCTTATGATGCTTAAAAAACTCAACACATTGTTAATTTGGAGTGGAAAGAACCACGTGAGGGATATTCTTAAGGCATGATAAGTAGTGGTGTTCATGGAAATTCATGAAGAAATATTTAATCAATAAAGATAAATGAACATTATATAACATCAAAACAATAAAATTATTAGAGGGGGTGACACATATGAGAGGAATACTAGAATCTTGGATATTTCAAAAATCACTAGGTAGAAGTTTAATTGAGAAATAAACCACTTAGTTAGGCAGAAGAAGAGAAAATAAATTGTAAAAACATCAGCGTATTCTCTCACAATGAGAATTTATTCGTGTTTTATTTTTCTATATTCTCAATAATTTGATATATATATTCTCACTTAGAAGTAAAATATATCCATTCTTTACATAATTATTACCAAGGATAATCATGTTTCTATATTCACTTGTATAGAATGAGAGGGTGATTTACGATATTGAGTATAATTTTATTAATTAAAAAATATATCCTATATTTATACAAGAAAAAGTAATTCATACACATAATTTCATTTAATTACACTAAAGGAAGTATCTCAAGGTTTTATTTTATATTAATCAAAATATTTCTTAAGGGAATGAATTATTATAAGGGGATAAAATGATTGACTAATTTTATCACATCAATAATAACTCAACATAGATGTTTTGATGGGGTGTTTTAATGGTTATAAAAAATATTCATGATATGAAAGAATGTATAAAACATGAATAAAATAGTATTTTTTTCTATACCTGAGTAATTAACAATCATACCAATAACCATTTTATTATTAGGATCTGTATTAGTAATTTTGTTTTCATAAGATCACCCTTACCCTATAGACCATATATGTTGTTTTCATTGATAAAATTATATACCCCTTCACCCAATGAATTTTTTTAAATAGGGTACTCATTTATTTAATATAAATCATTTTAAAATATTATTAGGGTTGATTAGATTATTCCTTTTTTCCATAATAATGGTGGGTTTCTCCCATAGACATTCTCTAGCTATGTTCACCTATTTCCAACACCTGAATCATTTTCTTTTCTTTTTTAGGAAATTTATGGCATGATTCTTCATACACATTAGATAAGTGGGATGATAAACGTTCTTAACCCCATGATATTTATTTATTTCACTACAAGAATTGAAATCCACACTTCACTTATTATCTGTTAAACCATGAAACCCTCAAGAATCAATGATCTCTATTTCAACATTGAGGGTTTATCAGAAAATCTCTTTATAGAAAACAATTTCTCAGATCACAAAATCAATTAATATTTTCATATTAAGACAAAAATAATGGTTTTTAAGTGAACAGTTAGGGTTATTGAAAATGGCTGATGAATATGGTAAATGTCATATGATGTTTTCCTCATACACTTGAAGGATTATTATTCACTTTTCTTGAGTCCAAGGAAATAATTCTCAATTTTATATGAGAGAGTTAAAGGAAAATATTTATCATAAATAATTTTCATAAATTCATTCCACTCCATCAATTTGATCTCATCATCGAGCATCATTTTATTCATAAATGTAACACATTATATATTTTCTATCTTTAACCATATCACCTATAATGTTATTATCATATTAATCCAATGGATTTCAAAAGCAATTAAGTAATGGGGATTTTTATTTCCATGTAATTATAACAATAATGTATAGATTCCATATTTATAACATCATCATCGAATAATTATGCCACTTCACAAAAAATTCCAGCACATGGAAACCATCAATATTTTTGACAAAATAGAAAACCCAACTCTTAACATGTGTCAATCATCACTATCACATCATCATATTATCTAGAAAATAGGTAATCCCAACTCTCAACCTATGTCAATCCTCTCATCATCATCACATCAGCATACCAGGAAAGTCCAACTCTCAACCAGTGTTAACCATACCAACATCCACTAAATTTCCACATCATTACCTCAATGACACATGTTATAAACTCGAGCCATCACAACCAAAAACATGACATAGCCTTAAAGCCATCACAACCCAGGGAAATGTTTACATGTTATACCTTAATCCATTATAACACATAATATAAGCATGTATTGTAACCATGAGACATCACAACCCATGATTATAGTATCAAACAACCAAAAAAATCAAGGAGATAGAAAAAAAATCATTTAAGAATAAAAACTAACAAACATATAAAAAATCACATTAAATAAGTAGAAAAACAAATAATCATAAATGAAAACATCTTCATACAATACAATAATTACAACATTACAATTTATTATAAGAAACAATAATAATAAATAAATAACTAATAACAAACAACAACAAAAATTAGAAATCCAACCCTAGGGTTCGTATAGGTCATCTGGGAAGCAGGGTCGTCAGGGTCGTGGGGTCGCTGGGGTCGTGGGGGTCCAGGGTCGCCGAGGTCGTGGGGTTGCCGGGGTCACCGGGGTCACGGGGGCCCGGGGTCACGAGGGAAGGAATCGCGGCCGCTGGGTGAGAAAGAGGAGGGTTGGGGTGGGGGGGGGGAAGGGTTGGGGATGTTAAAAGAAATGTTTCAAGGTGGTTTATTATAAAACGCCATGAAACCTTTTTTATAAAAGGTTTAGCGGTAGTTCTAGGAACCGCCACTACAAAACTGCCTCTAAATGGCAATTTTGTAGTAGTTTCATTATATCTCTCCCCTCATTGCATTATCTTTGAAAGGAGGGGGATGTGACAGAAAAATATAGGTATAAAACATATTTAAGAAACAACTACAAAGGGAAAGACTATTTAGGATCTAATTAAAGCATCTCATAGTAATAAAAAGAGTTATGCTGATAATTGGAGAAAGAACATTTAATTTCATGTGTTGATGCCTTTCTGAATGTATCGAAATGGATGGTTGACATAAGGTTTTTTAAGATAGGGAAACTGATCTCCTAGTACATCAGTCAATTTGAAATTATAGAAATAATTGGAGGATTAGATTACTGATATGTAATGCCACCAACTATCTCCAAATTTCATGACGTGTTCCACATATCATTGTAGAAGATCTAAATTCCATACCAAACATATATACACACCTATGAAGAAATATAATTTTAAAATAATTTGTCTTACTGTGATGATCCTATCGAGATTCTAGACACAAGAGAGCATGTTTTTTACAAATCAGCCAAATATAATTGTAAATTTTCTTAGGAGACACCACTAAATGGATGAAACAATATCAGAACCTTAGGATGTTATGAAGAATAACCACCCTCTCCTATTTAGAATGAAATATTCATAAATCTTTTCTAGGATGAAATTTTCAATGGGGAGAAAAATATAACACCCTGTGATATTATGGAATGTATCATCATAAATAAATTCAATTTACTTGATCGCTTATATTGCATGAAAACCTATGTTTAAACCAACCATGATATAGTATTAAATATAAACATGTACATTGGAATATCAATGTGACCATTACGAATAGTAAGGTTGAAATAATAATAATAAACTCACCTATGAAAGTATATATAAAATTTAGGTATCTCATAAATGAAAATATGTTATATTTAAATCATGGAATAAGTAAAAAAAATAAATGATAAATTAAGTGTTGGTATTTTTTATGAAACGAAAATATTAAATTAAAATTTAATAATTTATATAATGATAAAAAAAATTATAAAATAGATTCATAAATTATTATTATTTTTAATTTATTCAGAAGATAATTTTATAAGTTTTTAATTTTTTTAAAGAGTCTTAAGGAAGTACATACCTGGCCCATCACATGTACTCAATCCAAAGGTGGTACCTTTGGAGAATGGCCTTTCCTACGAAGAGCAACTGGTGAGGATCATAGATTATAGGGAAAGAGTTATACAAAATATGACAATTACCCTCATCAACGTTTTGTGGAGAAACCATAAGATTTAATATGCAACATGGGAACCATAGGAGGTGACGATACATAGTTACCCTCGTCTATTTTATTATGGGAAAAGGGAAATTTTGAGGGAAAATTTCTTAAGGGGGAAGATTGTAATGACCTGAACATTTATGAATAAAATTCCCTAGATTTTGATTTAATTAAATGTCTTATTTTGTTTTATTATATCCAATTGGATTTAAATGACCATTTAGTATCCTTACCATTGATAATATAGCTATTAAACTGTGATCACATGACAAGTATAAATATAGGATATTAACAAATCCTTCTGGCAGAGACAAAGGAACTGATGGATTTGACCTATATAATCATACCCTATAAATCCCATTTATCATATATTTTTAGGGATATAACATTTCTAGGATTTTCCATAGAACAATCCCAAGCTTATATCCAACAAATTAAGAATGATTGAAACTGTTTATGGGAGAATTTCATGCTCATCGAGATCACGACCCAAACCATGTTCACCGAACATCTCTATGAAATCAAACCATTATGCACCTTACTAATAGGTCGTATACTAGTGTAATAAAAGGATATGTATCAACACTACAACATTAGTAATATTTATATTATTTTTTATAAAAAAATTAATATATTTCCATATTATTATCGATACTTAAAAATGATTTTCAATACACAAGTAGTATATTTAGTTAATTGTGAAATCTATTTTGATGAATTAAATTATTTTTAAAATAAATAATATTTTAATAAAATATTAATATTTAATTACTTTTAACAAATATAAATGATCATATAATTTTTAGGAAGTCAAAAACAATTTGTTAAGGTTAGAAAACTTTTTTTGTCAAAACCTGTTTGTTCTCAATAAATGACAATATTTATTTTAAAAGTGAAAATTAATAATTTTAGAAAATTAATTAGATAAAATGAAAATTATTTTTGGAATCAGGAAGTTAGAGTTATTCAATAGTGAATTTTTCATAATTTTCTGAGACATTCAAATGTTTGGGAAAAAATTAAATACCAGGTAAATATATAATGTGTTTTCTGAAATCATAATGGCCCAATAGTGATGTGAAAAATATTATAAAAGGTTTTCTTGCAAAAATAGATGTTTTTCATTTAAAATAATGTTATTATAGATTTATTTGATTTATTTTTTAAAGCCTTAGTGAATCCTCGTAGACTTATAAAATATTTTACAATTTTAAAATAATATCCTTGAAAGTGTGACTCACCTCCATATAAGAATGAGCAATATTTTAATATATTCTGACCATGGACTTAAAAAATAATGTATACCACTCTAATTTTATAGAAACAATTGGAAAAACCATGTGATGGTTTTTGTATTTGAATATTTAATTGTGTAGTGTAAAAAACAAAAAATAATTTATAAATCCCCCTACTTTCGAATATAAACACACCCAAGATCTCATTTAAATTCCCTAAAACTCCATGAAGCTTGACCAAACTCTACCCTAAACTCCCTAGAGTCCCCCCAAGGCACCCCCAAGCTCCCAATAATCATCTAACAAGCCTTTGGAGTCACACATCAATGTAAGGGATCCTCACCTTCCTTTCCTCCTTTCAATTCATGAACATTGTTTGAAATTGGTATTTTTAATTTAAATTTGTTATATTTTAATACTTTAATAATCAATTACCCAATATCAATTAGATATTATTTCAATGATGTATCATTTAACCTCCTCCATTTGGACCCGTACCAAAGCCGTTACTATACCAAAATTCTGTAATGGATTTCTCCCTTTATTCTTTTTATCAATCACATCATTTAAGATATTCCATTTAATTTACATTCTCATGAGTATGGATACATTCTTACCTATCCCCCATACATTCAATTTCATATATAAATAATGAGATAACCCTTTCTATCTCACCAACCAATTTTATGAATTTCCATTTTACATCTTTATACTGCCGAAATTGCTCTACGATTTTCCATCGTATAATGAATACTATATACATTTCTCTATCAATGGGTATTCACCATTGTAATCATATACATATTGATTGGGGACATACCTGTATTTATTTATCATAACTTATTTGTGGAATAAATTATTATTTTTAATGAAACCATGTTGTATGATCTATGTGGCACACTTAATCATGAAAATGAAATGATTATGAAGGGTGAGCCCTGATAGCGCTCAAATGCATTGGGTAATGTTTAGTATCATGATAAATTATTTCAAATAGGTTTTGATTCATTATAATTTATGTTCAATGGGGTTTGCCTCATGTGACCTTATGTTCAATGGGTGTTCACTCATGATACTTCATGTTCAATAGGTTTTGACTCATGCTACTTCGTATGCAATGAGATTTGACTCATGCTCCTCTATGTGAAATGAGACTTGGCTCATGCTAGTATCAAGTTGTATGTTATTTCTATTTTTCCATGTTATTATTATCATGCTATATCATTCCTTTATATTAATGTTCCTTTTATGATCCGTTGATATCCCTATTGTCTGACATGTATTTTCTTCTTCATGTTATTCCTTTTTTAATCCATTACTAGGTTTTATAGCTCACCCCTTTTCTTATGTATTTCCCCAGGATATCCCATTCATTTTTAATTAATAAGGATAATTATGAACCTGTTAAGGAGGTTTTTAATAATGATTTTGTATTTCATGTTTTATGTTTTTATGTAATGTACCTAATTCCCAAAGACACTATACTTCTTCATATTTTGGTGTTGAATTAAGTGTGATATCATGTAATAAATCATATATTAATGTGTAATAAATATCAGGGTTATTGTAAATTATAAAATTGATAAAAATTAATTTAAAAATAATAAATGTATAATGTAATAAAAACATTATAGAAGAATACTATAACTTAAGATATAAAATATCAAACATTGGTGTGTAACATTAAAAACATTATAAATTTAAAATAAATATTTTTATATAATATTATTCCATAAATTTCCATGTCATACATATGTACCAATAATGTCAAAAAATTCACGGTTTTAATAAAAATGTTATTTTTCACTATTCACCTAAAAATGATCTATTTAAAAAAATCGAAAAAAGTTATCCTTAAATATCATTGTAATGATAAGTAAAAAATGATTTTTATTTTGTTAAATTAAATTTCAAAATTTTGATAATTTATATTTTACATAGAATCATAAAATATAATGAAAACATTATTTTGTAGGAAAATGGATTTTCATAACATCAAGTGTTTTTATTCTTATTTAATGTCATATAATAGTTAAATTGGTGTCCATATATATATATATATCATAAATATATTTAATTATATGGATATATATATTTATTCCCTCTAATTCCACGGATAATTAATAAGGATTATATTTAAAAACTATTTATGGTTTGTTTAGGTTATATGATGGGTGTGAAACACTCTATTTAACAAAATGTTTATTTGATAGAAAATATATATTGAAATCATGGGTTGTTATAATGTCTAAACCAATACCCTATCAATCAAGGTACATCCAAGGACTGAGTCTGGACCAATACCCTATAACTTAGGCAAGGTCCCATGGTTAACTCATGTTAACCATCACATCTGATACATAATTAATACGAGGGTATAGACATACATGAAAACCTTATATATCAAAATTTCACATCCTCACTAACATAAGAAGAAAATAGAATGTCAAAACCTTTCAAATATTTATGATGGAAAAAAATCAAACCCTAGATATCATTTACCAATCATGTCGTTCCACTTAAACAATTAAATAATTTCCCCAAAGAAACCCTACATATTACTCCCTGATCAACCTCAAACAACCTAGATATAAATTATAGTTTTATAACATACACATTTTTTCCAGGACCCTAGACAATACCCAACCCATATGCCTACCTCTTAGGTTATATTGGGAAATTATAACTCACTATTTCATTTTTTGTCTATGCATTTCCCTGTAGGACCATAAAAATACATAGAAATATCTATCTATATTAACACTAGGTCATTGGTACCCAAAAATAACATTAATATCCTCACATAGTTCTTCATGACCCCTACCAATTAATTCCTATACACCTAGTCCAAATATAGACTAAATGATGTCCAACTCTGGACAACCACTTGGAATCACACCCCCAAAACTAATAAAACCACCAAAATTCCTCACCATTCCTAAACAATACAAGATTTACAAGGGTTCCTTATAGAGTTCCATTACTATATTTTACTCTAATCTCACTTCCAATAATATACATGATCTAGAGACCCCATTCCCCCACTTCACTATCACTAAGTGAAACTATGAATTCTCTAAGAGTGTGATTACTCTCTCTCACCGTCTGAAAACATGAGTGACACAAGATAAGGTCTTAATATGGTACATTATTCCTATTCCTAAAACTCCACTAAATAAACTCTATACGTTTCATGGTTATAAGACCATTCACATAGCCTTTACCATTTAATTTCATAGTTCTAACACTAATGGGAATGTTAAACAAGGTATAACCACTTGAAATCCATTATACCTCTCACCAGTGCTCACCCTAGGACATTCAAAATTTATTTCATAATCCATAAACATTATAGGGTTATTTTAACATACGTAAAGGACACACTCCCTAGAAATTTTTCCATAGATCATCTCTATAAATCCCAAACAATTCACAAAATACCCAATTCACTCCTATAGTATTTACCGAAGCCTACTGAGAAATTCAAAACTCGCCTGACCCATTCATAGAATCCATAACCCAAACCCCAAGGGTACACACATCTACTATGATTAAATATACATGAATATAATTAGGTATCAATGGGAAAAACTATCCCATTTATATAGGAGTTAACTCCTCGTATATCATAGATTGATTTGGCCCCATTTACCTAAAATATTAAAATCTTAAAAATAGGCCCTAAATTAATCTTTACACACAAAAATTTGTAGAGCACAAAATTAGAGGCATTACTCTCATAATATATGTTAAGGATATTATATAAGAGTAAAATAACTGATCAACACCACTCCATATAAAATAATCCATGATAAATTGAAATAAATACAAAAAATCATGTCATGTTATAATAAAAGGAACTCTAAGAATAAAAATACAACCCACTCCTAAGAAGAAACTCCAAATATTAACTCCACATCCAAGTTATATTGGCCCAGATCTGTCATCAGAGCCCACATACACAATTTAAAAACAATTTATATTTACATTGGGTGATCATTTAATAGACCATGATCCCAATATCCTAGAGCTGGTATAGTGACTGAATATTTTCATACATGGAAATTACATCATTTTAGATGAATATTCAATACATTAAAAAAACAAATTCCTAAGTACCATAATATTTTAGTGTCTTTGGAGACTAGTTACACAATATTCTAATTTGGTGGAATATCTTCTACATCTACAATAAATATATTCTCCTTTAATACTCTTCACAAACATATCATACTTAAAAACTTTCTTCATAACCTAGGGAAAGGAAAAATAAGAAAGTGTCATCTAAAATGCACAATAATTGTAAACAGAGGAGATAAATAAATATAACATGAACATAATGGTATTACAACAAGAGGATAGAATGTAAAATGTAACCTCATAAACCTGGATGCCACTCAATAGGTCCCTAAGCCCGGTTCATCACAAGGCCTCAAGTGCATCTCCCCAAACGCAAGAGGCTACCAACTAGTAGAAATGGCCTCGGTGTATTAGTGGGGAAACTATGCCATCATCAAATTATTATACACATAGGAATATCAATAACATATCAATAGAGGAATTAGATACAAAAACCATAAATTGGATCATTAATCATGGAATGAATGTATAAATATGCTAAAAGTGTCACATATACAATGATGAAAATGATACATGTATCTAGAAATCCTCCAAAACATGTATAGGGAAGTACAATACATTCAAAGCATCCAAAAGGCCAAAATGACCAAAAAGTATTCCTAGAAACATCACAAGTCTCTGTTGGGTTCTATACTTTCCTGCTCCTATTCAATAATCAAGTACCTATGGAAGGGCACTTTCACCTATTCGTACATGCAACCATATAATCTATGTGGGTCCCCATGGGTGGCCCAAATAGGTTGTGAGATAACATCCAAGTAATCAACCACCCAAAGGTCTATACAATCCAGGATTTGCAATGAAATAAACTAAACAATATGAAATTAAAATAGGTATGTGATAATAAAATGTAAAGTGCTCATGCTATGACCACTACTAACAAGTAATACTAAAGTAGCCTCTTAAGGATCACTGTGAAACATGGTCATGCTCCTCTACGAATGTAGCTATAATAAATTTATAAACAACTAACAGGGCCTTGTTATTCATCCACACATGTCACGTAAAACAATGCATTGTCGAACATCCCAAAGATTCAAAACAACCATTGTGGAGTTGTATAATCAAGTACATCACATTTCCATAGCTAGGATAAATATCAAAGGGTTGGACCACAAAGGGCCATATATAAAGTGTCAAAGACCAAGGAATACTCATTTACTCATAGGATCATCTCTGTGGAAAGATGGTTAGGCACTTGTTGAAGTCCTAGGATCATATCATACCAGACATTTCCTATGTGAGTCTAAGAAAGCCGCATCCAAGGGATAATAAGGTCTAAGGAATCCAACAGAATCAATACCCCTGGAGAATCTCTATCTAAGGATTCCACTACTACATTCCAGATCCAAGGAACTTATCTATTTAACTTTTCATACATTTATCATTTCAATCCATTTATCATTTCAAGTAATGAAACTATACACACTCACAATATCCATTTCACATTCAATTTACCTCATTATTATACCCACTCATATTTCACAAAACAAATCCAAGGAAACAAATGAGTATACCCACTCATTATTTAAGATTCACATTCACAAATCTATAACATGAGTTTACCAACTCATTTTAACTTTTCCCAATATAACCCATTATGAAAAAAAATCAACCAAATCAGTATTCCCCCCCATTTAACCGTTTAACATTATGAAATTCAACAAATTAAAGCATGGAATATCAACATGAAATTAGGTAAGGAGGTGGGATATCTCTTTTGAAAGCAATTATATTCTATTTAATTTTGATTGGGCTTCCTAAATCTATGAAATCATGAGAACTCGCCTCTTGGGTGTTTCAAAAAAGTTATAATAAAGAAATTCAATAAGTAACACCCCATGGGTGGCCATGAGTTGGGGTAAGGATACCAAATCATCACAACAAAACCTAAGGGAATCCCTAATAGTCTTAATTACATCTAATTCAATTAACCAATTCAAATTCGTGGTCGGGCCAAAAATTTTGATGGGTTGGCTAATATTTGTTAGCATAATAAAGCACTAATACTCAAGGAATTTTTATAGACCCCCTACCTTAGCTTGATAGTTGAGTGATCATCTAATATCAGGACCTAATTTAGCTCACATTGGGGGAAATTTGAAAAATAGATGAAGAACCTAAAAATAGAGAAAATCAAATTGAACCCAAATAGCACAACTTATATCCATAATAATGGAGAATAGATAAAAAAATTGAGGTCTTACCGTTACATATCCAATGAGACGAATGACCTTTAATTCATATCTTGGATGGAAGAGATTTCCACATTCTTGGAATAGCCCCAATGAATGGCTACAAAAAGGGAAAAGGGGGATTTTTCCATTGAAATAAACCTAAAAATAGGTTTATAATAGATTTGTAATTTAATTTAAAAACAATAATTTTCCAAAATTAAGGGTCTTCATGGTTTAGGCACACTGTTTTACAAACCTTGCACCAAACCGCATAGTTATCTTTATGAGGAGGGGAATCCACATGGTTTCCTCACACAGTTTGACTAACTGTACGGAATCTATGTGAAACCACTCTGTCTAAATATTATCAAATCATAGGCATGGACACATGTTCATGTGTCTTATTTCTGCTCATTTTCCACTTATCGAATGGTTTGATAAACTTTTCAGATTTCCCCACACCATTTATGCTAACTGTGCTCCAGGATTAAATCACCCCAAAACCTGTGTTCAGAGCTCTAAAAAATTCATGAACACCCCTAATACCTCTATTACCTCAATGATAATTCACATTATGCCATATTTAAGAATTAATACTGAATGAGGGATCCATACCACATATGAAAACCCTGGTTCTTACAATCTTCTCCCCTAAAGCAATTCATCCCCGAATTTACCTCTGAAGGGAGGTCCACATTCATATGAAAACATCTTTTTCCACTTATCACATATGAAAGCCTCCTGCTCCAATGTATTCTCATGTAAATGTTCTTTCTACCATAGCACATGTACTATATTAATTGACCGGCCATGGAAATCCTTCATGGTTGAGTCACCTATATGAATCAGATTATCCTCAAAGGACGCATCAACCTATAGCTCAACCTCTTCAGGATGAAAAGTATGAGATATGTTTGAATGATAGAGGTTCATATGAGATACATATATTATGTCATGTGTGGCTCGGTACCTCGAAGGTAACTACAACCAATAGGCTACTAACTTGACTCACTCCAAAATCTCGAGCAACCTGACAAATCTCAGTGAAAGATTACCCTCTCTCATGATCCATCTATGTCACAGACTTGGTGAAACATGTAAAATGATCTAATCCCTGACATAACACTCTACAGGCCATATGTGATTATTGGCATAAGAATTCTATCGAGACTATGCACTGCTTAACCTACCTCTAATCAGCACAGGGGAAATTGACATGGCCATCCGTACAGAGCCTCATAAGTTTTCATCTGTATAGTCCCCTAATAAACTCAACCAGGGGTATATGATTCTCCCAAGATCCCCCAAAATCCTGAAAACACCCTCACAACATGTCCTCAAGCACCTGTATCACACACTCTGACTAGCCATCAGTTTGAGGGTGGTATGATGTGCTCAGAATCACCTGTTTACCCAAAGCCCTATGAAAACTATGCAAGAAGAGAGATGTAAAATAAGAATACCTATCTGAAAAGATAGTGTTTCGGACACATATAGTCATAATATCTCATAGATATAAAACCTTTCAAGACCATAAACACATAAGGTCTCCTTAATCAGCAATAAAAAGAAAAAACATTATGTTATTGTCTATAAAAACCCACATAACATCGTTACCTTGAGGTGAGCTCAACAAAACGGTTCTAAAATCCATCACAACATCATCCCATTTCCACTCAGGAATAGGTAATTGTTGTTAAAGTATTTATGATCTCTCATGTTCCACCTTCTCTTATTGATAGGTAGAACACCTCATGAATAACCTAGCTACACCTCTTTTTATTCCTGGCGACCAGCAATGGTGATTCTATTTAGCTAGAGACTTGGCCAAGACAAAGTCTTTTTAAACATCCAGCCGATTGTTTTTTCCACCATGGATTTTAATCACAAAATGGGATCCCATTCTAAACCATGGTACCTCCACCATCATAATTTCCTTAAAACTCATGCCACTAAGAATTCTAGGGATGCTCCTAGCATGAATTCTTAAACATGGTGAACCTGATTACTTCTGAGGACAAATTAGGGACCTCACTATAAAATAATGGTCAAATAATAATCAACCAAACTAAAATAGGCCATACAATATTTCTTAAAAGGAATTTTCAAACTTTTTAACACACCTTCCTTAGCCTGGTGATGATTTAAAATAGATTTATTATGACCGTAAACATTGAAAAAGAAATATAACAAGTCGATCCACCCCAACTAACTATTGTTAAAATGATTAGCTTAGATAGCCAACGTATTAAAAACTTAATCACACCACCTTATTTCAATGAATCTTGTATTTACCATTAACACATCCATAGAAGTCCATACCCAACTCCCGGGGATGTTCCTTAGTGAAATCAGCATCCTGTCATTTAAAATGGTTGTGCCTCAACAAGAACAGGGGGTAACCCAGATCTAGATCACTGGAATGATCATCCTTTTTAAACATACCCACTAAGCTCGACACAAGTTCGAGGTAACCATGGATTCATTTAACAAGAACCTAGGGAACTAACCATATGTAGTATATACTCCATGTTTATAGGTGAGAAGTCAATACTAGGCCATGTCGTCCACTTTAAAACATTGACTGTACCAATATTAGCATCCACCTAGTGTTCAAGTTAGAAACAATTGGGTGGTGTCCAACAGTCCATCCATGGAATTCCTACTTCAGAACCCAAGTATCACTCACAACTATCTAGGCATCGATAAGAACCAAACATCAACGTGAAATACTGAGTAAACAACCCATACAAGCCCATAATCTTTTAAAACTTTAACATGGCTTAATACCAACCCTCTCTTAGTCCATCAAGCATGAAATTAACCAAAACCTGATTCCTTCACCAACCCACCAATAACATGATATTTCAGTCTTTACCACTAAAGATCATCTGATAACAGTGGTGTTTGTCAATGGTTACATTCATAGACAACAACCAAAATTGTCGTTCTACCAAAAATATACTAAAACATACACCAAAACTGATGCGAATCTCCCCACATTATGAGTGTCCTCATCATTAAAAGAAAGATAGACCATCTACTCACATATTTACTAGGTCACATTCACATCAGACACACACATGGAACTCCATTGATCCATCCTCATGTACGTCATATCATAAAAAAATAAAGCCATAACAAACCAGATCGGCCTGTCAAAACACATGATCCTCTTGGATTTCTTCACAAGAATTGGGAAAATTTTGATTCCCATAACTCTATCGTCACTCTAATCTAAGGATTACCTAAGAATGTACACAATAGTACTAGGCTCAATGATTTCCACCAAACTCAACTAGTTTTTTACAACATTTAACACTCCATAGGAACCACATTAACAAGTGCATACTACCTTGAGGTTTCAAAAATTAGAGTATAGAGCCTCAGTACTTTCCATAGGATTATCTCCTTATAAATACATGTATCAGGTTTTCTATACAAGAGATTTAGTCCGGATTCATATTACCTCATATGACCATTAACCTAGATGATGACATACCAAGACGTACATCACTATAGAAACGAAGACTGTCATGAGGCCTACTAAGTGGTTGGACATTACCTAGTCATGTCTAACCTGCTGAAACTGAGTATTACCCAATGTTCATGTTCGTAACAACGGTCAAGAATACGATTAAAACCCATCCAAATAGGGGTTTCATTAAAAATATAAGAGTCCTACTAGGTAAAATGGCACCAGAATGGAACAAAAAGATAGAAAGTCGGAGCATTTAATAAGTCACATAAGATTTGAGGGGGCTACCTACCTCGATCCAGCCACTTAAAAACATAAATTGTTGCCCCATACTTTGGTTAGGAAAAACAGAAGTCACCAAGATCATGTGACTATCATTAAGTCATTGATAAAAAGGAGGAGGCCTTTACAAAACACCCATGTTTTCTTTCAAAGGAAACTCAAGAGATAATTAAACCACGGACACCACTTACAGGTTCCATTTTTAAGGTAATTACACTTATTCACATTCAACGTTTTATCATTTAAAATATTCAAGCAGAACCTCTAGCGCCAAATCTAAAAAAAGAACTTAGTACCAGATTTGAATAATTCTCCAGGCATAACAGGTAAGTCTTATAAAACTTCCTTTTTTAACATTCAGCATTTATTGACACTCTGTCATAAATTATGAATTTTATTAATTAAATTTAATTTTATATTGTAATAAATAAGGTGACCTATGAGGTTTTGTTAAACTAACATGGGGACTTCGAAAATCAACCCAAAAAACATTTGTTTAATTATCACGGTTATAAACACCCATAACAGGTTGTCTCAAAAGAATCATGCCCCAACATACCTGCATGGTCTATTGGTGATTTTTGTGAATCCATCCACACGCCTCCAAAAAATAGAAATGTTTATAGTTCAAAGCATATCTCTCGTGAAAACCCTCATAAGAATAGGACATATCACACAACCTACTCCTAAAGCTAACACTAAAAAAATTACAGTCACCAAAAACCACTAAAGACGCTTCCTCTTGCCCACAGAAAAGATGGTTCTAGGTCGAGCCAAAATTTTCAAGTTTGTTGTCCTGTTCCATTTCATTTAATATTCGTTTACATTTAATCTCCCTCAATAATTTATTAAATTGGGGGTTTAACCAATGTTTTACCACATTCCAATCCATGATGGCCCATAACACCTCATGAACCAAATATTTTTTTTCCATGTCATCATATCATAGCAAGATAATTTAAAATAAATAATCCAAAAGGTGAATCACTTTCTAGTCCATGAGGGACTATTAAGATTATGAAATGAAAAATGGAATCAAATCCTCTATCCACTGTACAAAATATATAAAAATAGTAGATATATCTATCACAACACCTATCACAACAGCATGAAAGAGTAATGTGACTTAAATGGAAAAGAATAATGCATGGAATGTGATTTCTAACAAGTTCATATTTTATTAATGAGACGGAAAACCCACAAATCATTGGGTTTAAAAAAAATATAACCCCTTAATCACATCAGTATTAACATCACAATGTAATTATGTCACCCAATGGGGGAATAAAATCAACATTAATAGCCAAAATCTGGAAAATAGAAATTTTATTTGAGGTAATTTGGATTTTCCTGATATGTGGGGAAGCTAATCCTGGGAATAGTTCATTACCAAACTCTTATTACTTCCTTTACCATTATATTGTAGAAAAAACAATAAAACAAACCAGAAATGTATGCTCTGATACCAATTTGTAACATCCTGAACCCGGATTCCACACAATAATTCCCCAAGACCAATGGGTCATAAGGACTCAAGTACATCTCCCCAAATTTCCGAGGCTTCCAAATAGCAGTGAGGGCCTAGGTTTGTTGGTGGGTATACTATTTCTTCATCAGTAGAGTATACTTGGTATAATATCAATAACATATCAAAATATGAATTAGATACAACAAGTAGAAAATGGATAAATAATCAAGACAAGAATATATAATAATTCCAGAAGTGTCTCACATATAATGAATAAAGTTATACATTTATATATAAAGTATCCAAAATAGGTACATAGTAAAACAGTACAATGCATGTATCCAAAAATCAAAAAATAGAAAAAAGGTATCACAGCATCATCAAAAACCTCATCTTCATTGAATGCTCTCCTGCTCTTATGCCAAAATCAAGTACCTGTGGAAGGGGGCTTGTCCATACCTACAACCATAATTTTTTTGGTTCCCTAAGGTTGGCACAAACAGAGTGTTACATAACATCCCAATAGGAAACCACCCAAAGGACTTTACATTCTAGGATATGAAATGTAATAAAGTAAATAAGACGCAAGTAAAATAGTTATGTTATAATAGAATGTAAATTGCTCATGGAACGACCTCTACTAACAAGTAATATTGAAGTAGCATCTCTAGGATCCCTACAAAATATGGTCAAGATCATATATCAATAAATCTATAGGCAATTAATAAGCATCTAACATGGACTTTCATTTCATCCACACATGTCACATCAAAAATTACCACATCGTACATCCCAAAGAGACAAAACAACCAAGGCCAAGCCATATAATGGAGTATGTCCCATTTCCATGGTATTTCCATATATCAAAGAGTCTGTCCGTGAAGGGATGCATCCAAGGTGTCGAAGAACAATACATCATCATCGAGTCCTAGGAGCATCTCAATGGAAACTCGGTTAGGCACTACTTGGAGTCCTATGAGCATGTCAAACAAGACATCTCCTATACAAGTCTAAGAAATCTTGATCCAAGGGTTAGTAAGGCCCAAGGAATCCCACAAAATCATGACCCAACTAGAATCTTAATCTAAAGTATCCACTACCACATTCCATATCCAAGTAACTTATCCAAGGAATCTATTCATACATTTATCATTTCATTGTCTTTATCATTTCAAGATATGTTATTATTCCCACTCACAATATCTATTTCACATTCCATTTACCTCATGAGTATACCCACTCATCTTTCACAAAACAAATGCAAGGGAAAATTTGTATACCCACTCATTGTTTATAATTCTTATTCACAAATATATAACATGAGTTTACCCACTCATTTCCACTTTTTCATGTTAACCCTTTAAGAAAAAAAATCAATCAAATGAGTATTCCCACTCATTTAACCATTTAACATTAATCCATTCAACCAATTAAATCATGGAATATCAATATGAAATTTTGGAATGAGGAAATACATCTCCCTGGAAAGTAATTCAATCCCATTTAGTTGTGATTAGGATTCCTACATCTATGAAAGCATGATAACTCAACTCTTTAGTTGTTCAACCAAGCCATTGAAAGTAATTTCAATAAGGAACACCCATGGGTGGAGATGATTTTGTAAAATGCTACCAAAGCATCATAAAGGAACCTAAGGGTATCCCTAATAGGTCTGATTACATCTAATTCAATTAACCAATTCAAATTCGGGGATACTATGAAAAGTACGGTGGGTAGCCTAATGGTAAGTAACCTAATAAATAACCAAAAATTGAGTAAGTTATATAGAACACCTAACTCAACTCGATGGAAGAGTTCTCATCCAATATTAGGTCTTGATTCTACTCAAATGTTTAGAAATTTGAAGAATGTATGAAGAAAATGAAAATTGGGAAATCATCTTGCACCCTAATAGTGCAGCCGATATCCAAAAGAATGGAGAATGGATAAAAAATAACCATGGTCTTACAATTATAGATCCAATGAGATTAATGACCTTCTATTCGGATCTCAGATGAATGATTTTTCTTGATTCATGGAATGGTCAACAAGAATGTTTTCAAAAAGGGGGTGGAGGCTATTGTCTATTGAAAGAAACCTAGAATTGGCTTATAATAGATTTTTAATTTAATTAAAAAACATTACATTTTCCAAAATTAAGTGGGCACAAGGTTACCTTTTGAAGGAGGTGAACCTGCATGGTTTCCTCACACAATTTGACTAACCATGTAGAAACCATGATAAAACCCTATATACAAATCCACAATAATTTCAGACCTGATCGTACAGCCATACTGGCCATTCTACATGGTTTTCCTAACCTTGTGGCATATTTATGTTCACTATACAACTATTTCATGGTTTTTTAAACCATGCATCCTACCCCGCATGCTTTACACCTATTGTGTCCTAGGCTTAAATCAACCCAAAACATGGGTTCTGGGCTCCGAATAATCCCCAGACACCCCAAACACCTCAATGATCTCAAAGATAATTCACATTAGGCTATATTTAAGCATTAAAACAAAAAAAAAATGCATTCATGCATCATATGAAAACCTGGGTTCTTTCATGAAAACTATCCCCTATATATCAAATATCATAATCTTTATTCATAGAATAATGATTTCCAGTTCATAAGACATGAATCATAAGGAAATCAAAGAACATCGGACGTGAGAGAATAAAATTAGAATTTTACCTAGAATTTTAGAATACAAATAAGTATAGAAAATCATTTCCATAGTAGTCATGGATAAATTCTGTGGTTATCATAGTTGAATGGGTTCACTCCCCTAAACCATCATAATAGTCAAGGTTCACTCCCAAGACCATCATAGAGGGAAAAGTACCACTCTTAATTGGGTTCACTCCCAATTCCAGTCTTTTCTATCTAATGAGATATAAATCAATACCCAATTCATTAGAGGGAGATATAGATCCCACCCATATTTGGTTACTACATAACCATTGTCCTTGATTATAACATAACCATAGTCACATAATTAAAATCATATATACGTGTCCTACAATATCATAAAACATTAATATTATCATAAACCAAGAAATTAAATTGGTTTCATAAATATTTCTTCATATCATAACCTGTAGAAACGAAATAGGTTTCATAATCATATCATTATTTCATCATAGCATAACATGTAGAAAAAAGAAACAGGTTTCATAATAATTTTATAATGTAATAACACATAAAAGATAAGTGGGTTTCATAAACATCTTATGACATTAAATATAAAAAAATATGATAAATAATTAGAATGATATCCTTGGATCATATCCCCTGTAAAGAAAAATGTCACATCAAATTATTTCATCTTAGATGGAAAATGATTTTGAAAGATAAATCACTTTGAACATTTCTAGAGGAAAATAAAATTTATTTTAATATACCTTTTTAAAAACAAAAAAAAATTATATAACTATATTATAATCCTTTACCTTGAAATTAACCTTGAAAATATATAAAATAAACTTTTAAATTTCATTTTAAACATTTCTTGATGAAATCATCCTTTCCGTTTTGAAAACAATTTTTAAAACCTAATAAATTTTGAAAATAATTTAATATAAAAATGAACATGGAGAATTATAACATAGTCTTCAAATAAAATAATTTTCTTGTTGTTGGGAAATTATATTCATGTCGTAAAATATAAAATTAAGATTCATTTCTCATTTTCGGTAAAATGAAAATGGGCATTGATTGGAAAATCAAATGATTATTTATTTCAAAAAAAAATTAAAAAAGTAAAACATGGGTAAAAATATATTTAATAAATCATTTTAATAGTTTTAAAATCATTTTTGAATACCTTTTTTTAAAAAAAATTAGAATAAAAATGTTTTTTGCTTGAGGAGAGAGATAAAGAAGATTTTTTTCATAAAAATAAATTTTCACTCTTGATTATATAAAGAGATGAAAATGAAGGTAAAACATGTATTATTATAAAATAACTATAATATAATAATATTAATTTTTTTATTTGTATAATATTTTTAATATTTCATCACTGGAAAGATTATTATAAACAATCCTGGTAAATGATGAGATTTTTTCATAAAACTCTTACCACTTTGGTAAATTTGAATCATAAGTTTTATAAAAGAATAACATATAATAAAACATATAATATCATGATAATAAATAAATATTGGATAGTACATGTCAAAAGGTTTGTATATACACCTTGTAAAAGAAGATAGGTTCATAACATAACATATGTCTCAATTAATGGAAATCAAAACAAAAATAACTTATCAATTTTGTTATTTTGAACCATAATCCACAAAAAATAGATATCCTAAAATGGATATTTAAATTCTGATAATATTCATTATATGAAATATAATATAAATTAATGGAAATTATATACACCACAAAAATTAAATAGGAAGTGAATATGTTAAGTGTCTCACAGAAAATAAAAGTGAGATTTAAATCCCATATCACTTTAGTAATCATTTGAATCGCAATCCCCAATTAATAATAATATAAAATTAAACTTTAAATATCATGAAAATGATTATATACATGATATTAAATGTAAAATAGGTATTATATTTAATAAAAAATAAATGATTGGTGAATTTTCATATGTCTCACAACAATAAATGGGAGACTAGAAATCCCTTACCTTAAGTCTCAACTTCCTTTGTAAACACTCGAACCTCCGGAATAATAAATATATGTTTATCGTAAATTTTTTATAGAACCATAATTATATATATTATACAATAAATGATTTACTTATGATCTTTTATTACTAGTTTATTAACAATTCCTTGTTAAATTCGCATTTTTCTTAATAACGATGCTGTTTTTGTATATATTTTGATTTGTTATTTTCAGTCCCCATACTTTGATCTTGGTTACATCATATATATAATTACAATAATTAATTAATTATCATATAATTACATAAATTATATTTTAATTACTAATCATTAAATATGGTTTTAAAAAATGAAGTATGTTATGATCATAGAGACTGTAGGTTATACGCCTGCATGGGTAATTTTTCCATTATTTCAACGATCATTTTGGAAATAAGGTAAGTAATATTTTTTCTTTAAATAATTATTATAATATAATAACTAAAATTTTATTTCATTAAATATAATTATACATATCATTCATGTGGTATGGTAATGAAAATAGAGTCACATCACTAGATGAAGGCGGTAGTCCACACGTACATGAATAACGTTATCATCTTCCAAAGAGTGAAAAGGTAATAAATAAAATTGTATAATATCTTTTAATAATAATAAATATGAAATTAATATCAAAATTATGACATTTATATCACATATAGTCAATAAATATTTCTTTATTGTCTTCCATGTGAATCTTTTTTGAAAAAATGAATCACATCACTTTGCAAGGCGGTATTCCGCCATACACAGAAATGATTATATCATATTCCATATGTAAAGGAAAGTAAAATTTTATATATGATAAAATTAATCTATAGGTATAATTAATTTAAAAATATCATATATATACTTTATATTCATCATCATACCCAGCCTTGAGAGGTAGTAATGATAAAAAATGAATGACATCAGTTTGCGAGGCGGTAGTCTTCTATAGACATGAATGATGATTTCATAACCCATTTGATTATAGTGGAGATGGTTTTAGTTCATGAACATATCATAATTTCATATCATTATATGGATTATACATAGGTTATATATCATCATGTTTTAATAATAATTTAATGAGGTGTAGGAGGAAATCAATTAGAAATTCTGGTTGAAGAATATTATCTCTTATTTGGGTATCGTCCTCAGGTTCTCACCATAAGCCTTATTAATTTATATTTCTTCCCAAAATATGGATTTTAGCATATGAGGGGGGAATTTTTGAAGAGTTTTTTCCAGGAATTTTCCAAACCAAAGGTTTTTAACGTGTGCATAAGAGAGTATATAGGGCGGCCTTTTATTAGTGAGGTGAGTGGCACAGTTGCAATTCTTTGAAAAAAGGTGTACCCACATTTTTCTCATGAACCAAGGCTCCATGTTAAATTATTATCAAACCTTAGACATCATAGTGTCTAATTATGTATATAAAATAGATTTTATACAATCTTTTAGGCCATTTTAACCATTATCCTTTTTATTTTAGACCCCAAGTAAACCCATTTTTTCCTTAATCATGGTGATGACTTTTTTTGTTTTCACAATGCATTTTGGTAAGGAAAAAATAAAATTATTATATAATATAAATTATTATGATTCTAAATATTTAATCAATTTTTTCTAATTAAACTCACATAAGTGGAATTTTTTTGAGTTAAAACACTCCAGGAGAAAATGATTTCAATTATATAAATTTTATTAATAGATATATAATTTCACTCCCTTTAATTTAAAACCAATTTAAAATATAATTTTACTTTATAAATAATGTAAACAAAAAAGGGAGTTTTCAATTAAAATTAAGTGTTTTTAATTATTCCTCAAAAATTAATCTTTTTATAAAATTCACAAAAATTCTCCATAAGATTATTTTGATATTGTTATTTAAAAAATGAATCTTATTTTTTCAAATAAATATTCAGGATTTCTAAAAAATTATTATTTAAAAATAAGTGAACCAAAATGCAATAAAACGATTTTTTAGAAAAATTTTGTTTTTCAACATAAAATTTGATTTATTCTTTACTCTTATCGTGAAAACAAATAAGATGAATGTTAAATAGTTTATTGAATATATACTATATAAATTTAATCAAATTAATTTACCAAAAGTTTATTCTTTAGTTTATTGAGGTAAAGCATGTTTTTTTCATAAAAATAGTTTTTCAGGAAAAAAATCATTTATTTTAACTTTTAATTAAATTGTTACAAAATAATTCATTTTATATACATGTTTAAAACATATATTGTTTTTAATTTAGCTAATATTATTCATACCCCCCATTCTAATGACAAGTTCATATTTATCATATAATAATATTTTATTAATATGTTATGTTTCGTTTAAAATTAATGTTGTATGTAATCAAAGCTAAACATTGTGTTACATGTAATGAAAAATATAAAAAATATTAAATTAATGTGAAAAAATATATCTCACAAAATATCAGTCATCGAAGGTTTAACATTTTAAAATTCCTTCATCGAGACCCACATCATAAACATGGTTAATAAAACATCCACTTGAAAATGGGAAAGGTATGTGTGAAAGTCATCTAGAATAACACATACAAGGTTTCTAAATAGGACAACATCGGTGGGATGTGAAGATATAGTCATAATGAAAAATCACATATAATTAAATAGAGTTATAGAGATCACTGATCACAAAACGTGGGTGATCTAGAGAAGGTTTAGGAGCACAAAACCATAAACCAAAGAGGCATGACAAATTCATTGATATCATAAAAAATAATGATAAAATGAAAACATTTATTTCAAGATTCATTTACTAATGCTGTGAAATTCATTTTCTATCTAGATTGAGAACATGTGAAAATGTAGTTGATATATTTTTATTTCATACACATAATTTCATTCTTTTGTTGTGACTTGATCAATTTCATCTTCATCTCTTACTCTAAGAGATGAAAATTTTCATGTCTGAATAAATTAATAAAATTTATAAATTAATGTTAATTCATCCCACATATATCTAGTTAAAAAAATGTTATCATTTTTTATCCAATATATATAAATATTTATATGTTGAAGTAATAAATTAATCTCTAAAACTTCATACAAAGTCCATCTTAAACCATTCCACTTATAGTTAAACTTTTTACCCTTAGAAAATTCAAAAAATATAAATAAATTTAATAAATTTCCCAATCAAAACTTAATTTTAATCCTCAAAATATCATTAAGTAACTCATAGTGGTAACATGAAAAATATCTGAATACCTTGGTCATATGTATCCCTAAAACTTTTTAATAACCATAATTATAAAAAAACTCAATTAAAACATGCATGTTTCCTCATTCCATGAATAAAACCATATATTATTGAACATATTCCATAGATCCAATAATGTTTTAAACTCCATCAATGATAACATAAACCACTTTTTCAACAAATCCTTTATCAGTTCTGTGTTCATCAATACTATCTAATTTAAATTATCTATGTCAATCATCTCTTTTTCCAAACTAAGAACCATTTTCTTAACCTCAGGATATTATTAATGGTTATCATCTCTTAATCATGTGTTATCCAAAAATTATTACATTTCCATTAAATAAATTTAATCGAAAAATAATATTATTTAACAAATTATTGTTTATCCTTAATAAAAAATATATACTGAACAATACTTATACCTTTCATGATTTATATAACATAATTATTTAACACTAATGCATAAACACTAATCATTGCACATATTTCTCAAACCATTAATTAGGGTTCATCATCTTATTTATTAACACTTATTTCATTTCACAAGTCATGTTTACTCTCTTCATCAACAACAATATAACTGTTACTTATGAAACCCTTATGATTATCTTCATGAGCCTTCCACATAGGACATTAATTTTATTAATTCCCATACATTCCACATTTAAAACATTCAATAGTAAATGATAACTTAGGGAGACCATTATTCTCATCCATTTTGTTAACCAAACATTTCATTTTTCCTTTGTAGTTACTTACTTCATATCCTTTTACACACCAAAAAAACTTCTCATCCCTCTTAAAAATTCCCTTGAGTGCTTCTTTCCATATTCAAGACATATAAGAAATTGAATATTCTTTCATAAACGGTCTCTACTGCCAAAACTCTCAGTAAACTCTACCCTTATCGTTTTAGTGATTCTGTGAGTTTGTTAAGGTGCACATTGTTAATCATGTTCCATGATAAATGATTTGGAATCATCATAATATTCTTTACTCTATTTATCTTCCAATTCCTATAATAATTATAAAATTAATTACATATTCAATATTAGCCTAGTTTTTTTGGGTTCCAACCATTGACTAAAACCAAAAAACATAGTGTGAAAAATTCTAATCATAATGGGAAACCAAATAATAATGAAAATCAATTATAGGATGTCTAAATCATGAAACCATATTTTTAATCTATGCCACTTTATTTTTACCCTATGTCATTTATAGAAATCATCTATATAAATCTATCATGATTTTTTGTAATGATTTTGTGAATTCATAAAGCATATCCCATAGGAGTTTCAAATTATGTGTGCATCAAGGCTCATTGTCATGCACCAGGTGATGATCGAGTCTATTTCAATGCACCCTTTTCAACTTTGTTACCCCTAAGTACATTTGTTCCATAGACACATCCATATTTAGTATTCAAAGAGGGATGTTATTTCTTGTAAACCACTTTCTCTATACTTTACCCAAATTCTAAGACATTTGTCTATACATTGAATCACCCTTAGACTTATCATTAAATACATCCATAGACATATGCTTTGAAATACCCCAAGGGATATCACTAAATTTTTCTTCTCCATGTTTCCAAAGGATTACTAAACCATTCCTATGATACCAAGTATAGAGACCTAGGATTTTCATACATTGATATTATATATTTTTATATGAATATTCAATACATTACACAAGAACATGACTGAGGACTATAATATTATAGTGTCTCTGCATACTAGGCACACAATATTATAATTTAGGTAATGATCTTCAACATATCTCAAAATTAAATTCTCCATTAGTACTATTCACAAGTATACCCTAGTTATAACATTTATTTGTGACCTAGGAAAAGGAAACAAAAGAAATGGTAAGATTATATGCTCAGTAAGGGTAAAAAGTGAAGAAATATAATCATAACATGAATTTAAGGTTATGATAGTAAGATCATAACATATAAAAACCATACCTTTAATTCCAAAGATCAGAATAATGGTTCATGGCAAAAGATTAGAAATTTATAAGACATGAATCATAATAAATTAAAGTATCATTATCCGTGAGAGCATAACATTGGCATAAGATATAAAATCATGGCATACAAAAAAGCCTAGAAAATAATTTCTATAGTATTTAAGGCTCAGTGATAATGATATCATAGTGTAATCGGTTCACTCCCCAAACCATCATAGTATTCAAGGTTAACTCACAAAATAAACTTAGTATAAAAAGTCCCTTACTATATCTAGTTCACTCCATATTCCAATCTTTTCTATATTTGGAGATATAAATATTTACCCAATTGATTTGAGGAAGATATAGGTCTCACCCATATTTTTTTATAACATAACCACCATCCTTTGTTAATTTAACCACTATCACATAATGAAAATAAAACATATATCTTACATAATATAATAAATAATTCATCTTATTATAACGCATGAAATGATATGGGATTCATGAACATTTCATCATATCCTAACTTGTGGAGACGAGACAGGTTTCATAATTATTTCATCTTTTTATCTTATCATAACCCACGGAAAAAATAGGGTTTTATAATAATTCTATCATGTTAAAACCCATGGAAGAGAAATAGGTTTCATAACAATATTTTCATCATAATCATAAAAGATCCATATAAATAATAATAATGGTATCCTAGGATCATATCCCTAACAAAGAAAAAGTTAAATCATAGGATGTCATCTTAGACAGAAAATAATTTGGAAAGATAAATCACTTGGAACATTTCTTGAGGAAAATAAATTTTCGTTAAAAATAATTTTTTAAAACTAAAAAAACTCATAAAACATTTTAAAAATCATGTTCTTTAAAAATCATGAAAATATATAAACAAATATTTAAAAATAATTAAAAACATTCCATGATAAAAAAAGCCTTTCCTATTTCAAAAAATCATTTAAAATCATAATACATTTTAAAAATAACTTCAAAAATAACACAGTAAAAATATAAATGAAGATTCAAACCAAATAATGTTGATTATGGTGGGAAATGTTTTTCATATCGTAGACATTAAAAAAAGATTCCTTTCATATTTTCAGTAAAAAACAAATGACCATTATTTAGAAAATGACATGAATATTACTTTGAAAAAAAATGTAAAACATGCGAAAAATTTCTTTAATAAATCATATTAATAATTTTAAAAAAATTAATTTTTTTTTATAAAACATAGTTTTATAAGATAATGGTTTTTTGAACGAAGATTGAGATAAAGATGATTTTTCTTGAAAGATGTTTTTTAACTCTTGAGTACATAAAGAAAGAAAAATTATGGTAACACATGTATTCTCAAAACCAAACTGGATAAGAATAATATTCATGACTTTAATTACATATATATAATAATATTTCACCGTTAGATGCATAATCATAAACATTCTAGATAAGTGATGAGATTGTGATATAAAACTCTTACCACTTTGTTAACATTGAATCATAATCCCTATGATAGAAGAAAATTAAATGAAACTAATAATATCATGATAATAAATAAATTAATTATATTACATATCAAATGGTAATTTTATACACCTCATAAAATAATATAGGTACATAACATAACATATGTCTAAAGGAAGGAAAATTTATCCAAAAATCCCTTACCCGTTTTGTAACTTTTGAACCATAAACCCCATGAAATATATTTACTAAAATGGACATTTAAATGAAAATAATTTTCAGAAGAAGAATCATAAAATACCTTCATGGGAATAATATACACCATATAAAATAAATAGGTGGTGAATATGGCATCTCTCTCATAAAAAATAAAAGTAAGATATAAATCCCTTAATACTTTAGAATTCTTTTGAATCATAATCCACAAAAAAGAATAACATATAATGAAACACTAAATATAATTAAAATAAGGATATAAAGGATATGAAATTTTAAATTTAAAGTTTATAAAGTGCCCAAAATAAATGTGTGGTGAATTTTCATATTTCTCAAATAAAATAATAGATAGACTAAAAATCTCTTACCTTAAGTCTTGATATCTTCCGTACACGTTTGAACATACTGTATAATAAATATAAGTTTATTAAAAATATATTATAGAACAATAATTATAAATATTATAACATATATTATTTAATAATGTCTATTTATTACCCATTTATTGACAATTCCTTATTGAAATAATGTTTCGGGTAATAACATCTTTTTTTTCATATATGTTTTGATTTGATATTATTGGTCCGCATAATTTGATCTTGATTATATCATATAATAAATAATAATCATGAAATAATTATCATATTTATACATTAATTATAATTTTAATTCAAATATTGAAATAGGATTTCGGGAAATGAAGAACGTTACGATCCTGGAGATGGTAGGTCGTATGTACTCATGAGTAGAGTTTCAATTTTTTCAATGATCATTATGGAAATGTGTTAAGAAATATTTTATCATTAAATAATTATTATAATATCATAAATACCATAGTTTTTCTTTAAATATAATTATACATATCAAACATGTGTTATGGTGATGATAAGAGAGTTGCATCGCTACGTGAAGGCGGTGGCCCACACGTACACGAACAACGTTATCATATTTGTGGGAGTGAAAAGGTAAGAAAAAAATGATATAATATCTTTTAAGATTGATATATATGTAATTAATATCATAATTATGTAATTTATATCACATATATTCTTTAAACATATCCTTATTATCTTTCATGTAAAGAATTATTGAAAATTTAATGACACTGCTTCCCTAGGTTGTAGTTCACCATACACAAGAGTGAAATTATCATATCACAAATGTAATGGAAAGTAACAAATTTATATATGAAATAATGACTCAGTAGGTATAATTATTTTATATACATCATGTTTATACATTATATACCTCATAATAACCAACATTGAGAGGTGGTAATGGAAAAATGAATTTTATCAGGTCACGAGGTGGTAGTCCACTGTACACATGAATGATGATTTAATAGCTCATTTGTTGTAATTGAATATTTTTTACTTCATGAATATAACATTAAAAAATCTTAGTATATTTAATATACTTAGGTTATTATATCATCATTTTTTAATTATAAATGAAGGTGATTGAGTAAGAAATAAAAGAAAAAATCTTATTGAAGATTGTTACCACTTCTTCAAGTATCCTCTATTGGTTTGCAACAAATTTATTCCTAGGTTATATTAATTTCAAACCTAAGGCTTTTATGATGTGATTAGGGACACTATTAACGGATTTGAGTAGATCTTGGATGAAATAAAATGGTCTGATGGTGTAAATAATTGAGGATAGGGGTGACCTTTTATAAGTTAGGTGAGTGGAACACTTGTAATATTTTGTAAAGAAAATGGCGTAACCACATTTTACTCATAAAAAAGAATAAAAAATGGATTATTTAGATCATAAAAAAATATGGGGTTGAAATATTTTTGGATCAGTTTATACCAAATATGCACATGAGGGGGAGAATTGTTCCTTTTACAAATTCTTCACAAATGGTGATGATGATCGAGTCTGTCATTTTATCTTTATCAGATTTCTTATGTAGTAGAAAATAAACAATTAAAGAACTCAAGGATGTATAGAGGTTTAGTGAACATAAGTACCCTTGTATACTCCTCCAATTCTCTACTCCACATGCTTGGTGATTTTCACTATCTGGTCCTCTAAACAATAGACCGTCCACAACTGAGTGTAGGTAGTTGACACATTTACAAGTTAAGGCTAAAATAGATATTTCTGATTCATAAACATAACTGAATACAGAGCTTAGTATGAGAAACTAGTTACTCAAAATAAAAAAAAAATATTTGTCTTGAAATACGTTCCAATTGTTCTTCACAGTAGCAAAATCACGCAACTGACAGTAGATGGATCGTCATCTTCAGAAACGAAATATCTTCAGGTGGAAGTAGTTCTAAGATGATCCAGTTGAAATAGATATAGAAATAAATTCCGAAACTCTAACAAAAATGGATTCACAATAGATCTTTAATGTAGAAACGATGAATCTTCAATGTGTTTCTTCTTCTTTTGAAAAATAGAGTTTGATAGATCTTGGTAGCTGTAGATCTGTAAATCTCGAATGAATTTGCAAAACTGTAGTGGTGAATAACTCAAGAGCTAGTTATATATATATTTATTTTTTTCGATGATTCTCCTCACTCTCTGCAATAAAAAATAATACAGGTTTATATAATAATGAAAAAAAATTTCCTTTAAAATTTAGATCCACAAAAGTCGCCTTTAGAATCACCATATTCAAATTTTCGAATAATAGAGCAGTCATAACTCCCCTTAATATTCAGCATAAAAATATCCTCTTATATCGATCCTTTGAATCACAAATAAATGGCCTTGAATCAGTCAAAGATGCATTTTATGATTGGTCTTTCTATCTAGTTTTAAATTAGCCCAAATAAACTGTATAAATACCGTTTCTCAATAAAGTCATATTTAAAATCATCGACGCCAAACATAGGGTTGAACTTCATAGCATACATTCTCTAAATGTAAGGATCGCAACGTAGGGTTGATCTCAAGCGTAAGGTTGATCTCAAATGTAAGTTTGATCATCTGTAATTTTTTATTCACATTCAAATTTATGGTATATAATCCATACATTTATCAGATTCTAAACATAAGGTACAGGATCCAATGTAAGGTTGTTTAAAAAAATAAGGTTGGTGATCCAAACTTTTGAGAAACAAACATGACATTCCATACTCACGTATGGTTCTTCTTCCATACTTTTATGATAACATATGATTGCTTAAAAAAACTTTTCTGGTATCCCGTAAACAAATGATTCCATCCTTATGTTATGATTCTCAACGTAGGGTATTAACAATGTTTCCAGAATACGCTAAAGTGATTTCTGAATAAGTAGAGCATGAATAATGTTTCCAGAACATGCTAATAAGTTAGAAGGATTTCCAAACACTTTTCCAAATATTCCACATGGGTTAAATGCTTATATATTATTCCAAAATAGATAAATAAATAATATTAATTTCCTGAAATATACTCAAAGTAAAATCATTAGAATAACAAATAACGGTATTTGTGAACATCAAAATCCTCATAAAGAGATAGAGTATTGTACTCAATGATCTCCCCATAATAATATTGAGTTTTGTTGAAAAAAAATACTCTCCCAACAAATATGTCCATAAAAAATATTTGAGAAAAGTTTCTAGGTCATTTTATCCATTATATGTTTATTTTAACCCCTGATAAACCCATTTGTACCTTAATCATGATAATTAATTTTTAACTATATTAAATTTGTATTTTTGTAAAAAATTAATTTGAAATTATTATATAATATATATTATTACGATTAAAAAATATTGAATCCTTTTTTTATAAAATTCATCAAAGTGTAAATTTTTAAATTAAAATTAATCCTGTATAAATAATAGAAAATGGGTTTTCAAAGAGAAAAGGTTCAAAAGTTTATAAATTTTTTATATCAAATTTCAATATTAAAATGACTTAAATGACCTAAAATAGATTAATAGATATATAATCGAACTATTTTTACATTAATACTAATTTTAAATATAATTTATCTTTATATAAAATCTAATCAAAAAGGAAATTTTTAATTAAAATATAGTATTATTCACCATTCATCAAAAATTTAATCATTTTAGAAAATTATCTAAAAATCCCCCTAATATAATATCGATATGATGATTTAAATAATTATTTTTTTGAAATAAATTTTATAAAAGTTTCAAAAAATATTTTTTAAAAAATAGTGTAAAAATGTAACAAAACTCCTTTTTAGAAAAATGAAGTTTTTAAGTATACAATTGGATTAATTCTTATATATTGTCTAGAAAACACATAAGATGAATGTAAAATATTTTATTGAATAATATATATATATATATATATATATATATATTTTTCATTAAAATAATTCAACAAAATTATTTTTAAAATTTATTGAGGTAAAACGTATTTGTTTTCATAAAAAAATTGAAAAATATTTCCTTTATTTTTATTTTTGTATAAATGGTATGCAAAGAATTAATTTTTATTACTTGTGAAAACCATATATTTTCATAATTTAGTTAATCCTTTTCATATCCAACATTCCAATTTCTATAATATATCTATCATATGATAATATTTTAATAATATGTCTAATTATATATAAACTCAGTGTTGCATTTTACACAAGATAAATTCAATGTAACATGTAATGAAAGATATCAAAAAAATTAAATTCATTTGAAAACAATATATAGCACAAAAAACATGGTGTTATAGATGGTGTAAAATTTATTACTTTGGTACTAGATAAATGTGATCATTTACAAAATGATCGAATTGTATAGTATTCTATGAAAACCTGATACATACTTTAATTTCACATTATATTTGAATATATAAAATACATTATATTATTTTATTTTATAAGGCAATTATTCCCTAAAACAATTCATTGAATATCAATCACAATACAGTTATTCTCATTCTTGGTAAAGGAAAAATAAAAAATGTGGCAGATCAGATGATCAGTAAGGGTATTCATACTGTGGAAGAAAATAAGGCATGGATAATATAGAAGGAATAAATGATATTAAAATAATGAAATATAAATAATCACATGATATTGAAAATTACCCTTGGATATCAAAACAATTCAAATAATTACAAGGACATTAATAATTGATTTCATAATGATATAATTCATAATTTTGAATATGTTAAATATATTGTTGGGCCCTCAAGAAAATACATATACATAAATGGGTAAGGAATATACCAAATTCTCAAAGTGTTTTATATCATGATACCTACATATGATTCTAGGTTCTATATAGTTTCAATCCCCACCTGTCTCTTAATAAATCAAATTCATTTGTTATATTAATAAACAATACAACATAGTTGACATACATTGAAAATTCATAACTATCTATATTAGGAGAACTATTTTGTTGAATATAAATACTTTATTGAGTGAAAATGACCACAAACTGTATAGAGAGAAATTTTGGAATTTTTCATTAGAATATATCCTTAGTAAAGTATAAGATTCATAAAAGTATGTTGACAAATATTAAAATACTTTAAAAAGATCACTGGAAAGTTTTTTAAGGAAAATATCTTTTTCACTTTCAAATCACTTATTTAAATAAATAAAATTACCAAATATTTAGGAAAATATTTTCACTAAAATTAAACATTGAAAATTTTAAAGTAATAAACAAATTATAGGGCATTAAAGATGGAAGAAAATTTTGTTCATGTCATTTATGTTAAAATAATGATTCTCTTAACATTTTCGATAAAACGTTAAGAGAACCTCATTCAAAAAATGAGAAGAACATTCATTTTAAACCATATCATTAAAAGTAAAATATTTTTATAAATGTAGTTATTAAAACATTTGAGATTATTTAAAAAAATCCTTAAAAAATTTATTAAAAATATGGAGATGCAAGAAAAGATTACCGACCAAGTAGAAAAACAAAGTCTATTTTCCTTAAAACCATTATTTTAGATTATTGAGTACTTAAAGATATGAAAATGAAAGGAAAAATAAAATTTACATAAATATAAATAGGGTAATAAAATATATTATTTTTAATATATAATGATCAACAATTCCCTTAGTTGGGAATTAAATACAAACAATCCCAGATAATTAAGAGATTGTGAAATAGATCTTAACCTTAGGTACAAATTACATCATATTGGTTAAAACACCCTATATAATAAATATATATTTATGATTCATATATTATAAACCCATAATCATATATATTATACCATATATTTTTTTCTCATAACTTTTTTCCACCCGTTTATTAATAATTATTTATTAGAGTCACTATTATATATGATAACTATATTCTTTATGTATGTTTTAGTTCATTGGTTTTGGTCATCGTAATTTGATCATGGTTCAATAATATCCCTAATTTTTATCATGATATAAATATCATATATATATAATCTTGAATAAAAGTTAGTGATAGAAAAATGAATTACACCATTCATGGAGACGGTAGGTTGTACGTACACATGAATGTTTTTTCACTTTTCGAATAATGTATTGAAAGAAAGGTAAATAATAATTCACCTTCATATAATAATTATTATATATATATGTCATGTATATTTATAATAAAATCATTATAAACATCCTTGTAATGGAAAAAAAAATTAGCACGTCACTTCATGGGTGTAGTAGTCCACAAGTATGCACGAGCAAAATTATCTTTTATTATTTGATAGAAAAATGTAGGATAAAAGAGATTTTCTAATTAAAATAACATTTAATTATATTTATTATATTGAATTTTTTATTTTAGTATAAATACCACATATTTAGACAAGGTAAAACAAGAAGTAAAAAAAAGAAAGTGACCGATTAAGGTGAATACCTCTTCTTTGAAAGAACTACTTTAAATATTCTCTTAAAGACACTAGGTTTGGTATTTTGGGATATTTATAACCTATATATCATGGATTAAGATGTTGGGTAGGGATTTTGGGAGGTTTTGGTTAGACAATATGGCTTAAATTGGTTTAAATAAAAGGAATAAGGGGTTTCCTTTTATAATGAGAGGAAAACACACACTTGGAATTATAAAAAAAGGTTAAAATATAACAAAGTCATTCTCAAGATAAATGCTTATAAATACACATATATTTTAATAAAATTATTCTATGTTCTATATATTTTCTTCCATTAAAATTTATGTAGGTTTATTATTATTTCAAACCTTATCTGTTGATTTAACCACATGGTTAACAAATTCTAATCTTAATTATGCTAATGATTTTTCAATATTAAATGGTTATATTTTACTTGTAAGGTAAAAACTAGTTCATAAATGGTTAAGGTATAAAAATTTAGAAAATTTATCATTCTACATGTCCTTTTGAAATATTTTTATTATGTTTAAATAATTTAATAAAATAATATTTAACATAAAATATCATTAGTGTCATATTTTGGACTATTCATTAAATTTGACTTTAAATACAATATGATAGAATAAAAATTGAATATTAACATTTAAATCATTAACAATATGTTATATTAATCTATAAAAAATGTAATAAACTTTTTTAGCTAATTTTTTTCTTTTAATATTTTTAGAATCATTTATTTTATTTTCCTTCTAAATGAACAAATACTAAATAGTCATTTTGTAAGAATTTAAGGTAATTATTTAAAAACTATAATTTATAAATAATTTACAATGATAAAAAATAAATTTATAATTAAAATAAAATGTTTAACTGAATTAATTCTCTTTTCATCCATATGTAAAAATTTTCTAGATTTCAAATTCAAAATAGTGACATTTTGTATTTATTCTTTAATGAAATTAATATAAATGTCATAATCAAATAAAATTAGAAGCATGTGGATATAAATTAAATGGTTTGATTAAATGGGGAAAATTAACCAATCCAAAAGTATAAATGCATGTTTTGTGTTGATTTTAAGACCTTATCTGTTGGTTTTAACCATATTTTACCCTTACCGAGTTGAAAAATGTTTACCAAGGTTGTTATTCATAATGATCAAAAATAAAAGGGAACTATTTACCAAATTTTAACCTCATAATTTCAAATATTTTATCCATTTTTGAAGATTCAATCTCTAAAATTCATGATATAAATTTAAATAAAAATTCATACAACATATCGAAAACTATTTTTTAGAAAAATGTGTTTTTAAGAAGAAAAATGGATTTATCCTCATCTCATGACTGGTTAAAAAATTAGATGAATGTTAAAAAATTTGACTGAATATATAATATATAAATTTTATTAAAATAATTAACCAATAGTGATTAACTTAATTTATTAATAAAAAACACATTCTGTATATAAAATTTGTTTTTTCAAAAAATAAGTTTATAAATTTTCAATCTTTTTTTCATTTATAATCAATTGATAACCACTGCCTTCATTTTATACATGTTCAATCCATAAATTTTTCATAGTTTAGTTAGTTTTATTCATACCCACAAGACTAATGTCATGGTGATAACTGTCACATTTTATAATAATATTTCAATAGTATATCGTGGTTTGTTTAAACTCGTTGTTTCACATTAAAAAAGTTTTATAAGGAACATCATTTAGTTATAACTTGTTATATCATAAATCTAAGGGTGATACATTTGACGCCCCCTAAAATAAATTTCTCCCTTGAAATTTCATCACTCATATACAAACAACCTATACTAAATCTATCTCATCACATCCTCGGGTCCCCACATAGCTTCTTTAAATTTTTGGTTTCACTAAAAAACATTGACCTATTGAGTGGTCTTATATCATAGAACTTTTTCCCTATGATCCAGAATCTCCATTGGTTATTCCTCCAAAGAGATAACTTAGTCTAGTGGTATGACCTCTGAGTTTAGTTCATGTGAATGATAGGGTATTTATTTCCATAAGAGAGATACATGGAACACATTGTGAACTTGAGGTAGATTTTTTGGAAGTGCAAAATGATAAGATATAATCCTAATATGATCAAGAATCTCAAAGGGGATAATATACCTAAATCTTGGTTTCCCCTTCTATCTGAATCTCAATACCTTATTCTAGGGAGATATTCGTAGTAATACCTTATCACCAACTTGAAACTCTTTATCTCATTGATGATTTCTAGTATAATTTTTTATCACCATTAAGTTACCCTTATGAGTTTTTGAGTTAATCTATGTAAAGACTTATATTTAATAAATCTTAATTCATGATTTTTTACATATATATATATATATGTAATATAATCCCATGGTATCATGAGGCATAGTGTATTTTGAAATTTGGTATATAACCCATAAACATGAAACATGGGTACAATAATATTATTTAAAAACCATAAAAAATTCCCTTATATTCCATTATTCTTCTAATACAACATGAGATAACGTGGATATGTACATAATAAAATAGTGAAAAATCTTATTAAGGGGATAATCAAATAATAAAATGATTAATGTAAGACATGTTAGTCAAGAGGCATATCCTGGTGACATAAATGGGTGAGAATCATTCACCTGATCATCAAAGAATGATATGATATGATAACATCATGGAAAAATAGGAATGTGGTAACAACATAAAACATGAGATCATAAGAATAATCCAAGGATAACCCTAAAGACATCATAATATAGTCAACTTAGTATATCCTACCATGCACCATACATGGAATCTCGTGAGATTAAAACATTAACCTATGTATTAGAGGGATCTATAATTTAGGGACCACAGGTCACATTCTTATCAAGTACATGAATTTCTGTTTCACGTAAATCATGAAACATAAAAAACATTTCATAGATTTTAATCCCATGATTAAGGGGTGAGGTTTACATACATGTACGTACTTGATAAATAGAAGATAGGTATAACTAGTTTAATACCCTTTAGTTGAAAATAGATATATATTTTCATGACCCCCTCCCCAAAAAGTGTACCTGTCCTGGGCCGGTAATGTGAGAAGGGAGATAATGACCCCTGAGTACTGCCTCCAGTAGGCCACGGGTTGGTGACTAGAGTCGAGGGTTTAGTAAACACACAAATGAGAGGGATTACCCTCTAAGAGAACTCATGCGAAAGGGAGAGATAATATAGACACCAAAAAACTATAACTCAGAACTGAAATATAAAAGAAAACCCATGTAAACATATGTAATGTCATGAAAAAGTACTACAACTAGAAGGGAAAACCACAAGTACCCAAAAGAACGTAAAAAAAGCATCAGCCAAAATCCCAAATAGCTCATGCAACCCCAAGATATTAGAAACTATCTAGATCACCAACCTGCTCCAAGTGGCCTGAAAAAATAGTTTATATATACATAGGGTGAGTATAACATTATACTTAGGAGGATCCACCCCGAAGCCTCTCATGAAAAAGTAAAGAAAGCTTGCTAAAGCACAGTGAACAACAAGTGAAATTAAATCGTCATCTAAATGGGTATACTTAGTTCCCAACATCACCATGGATACTCTCACCAAGTAACGCATGCAATAATATATCATATAATAATGAATATCAACGGTACCCCGCTACTACATCCCCATTAGTTTTCCATTTTTCCCCAACATCGCATTTCCTGAGTATCTCTCTCCAAAAAGGCTTACCCGCAGACACCTGGGTGAAGCACCACAATATGCACCTCATGCAACAAAACCACCACATACATGCAAGAATGTAACCAGGTAGTTTCTAGGAGCCACCACAGCTCACATAACATCTATTATACATCAGTTATTATACCTCAATCCATTACAGACCACACACTGAGTAAGGATCCTCAAGCCATCACAGCCTATACACGTTACACCTATAGTAGTCCACAGGATATTATATCCAGAATATATGTGTGTGAATAACCACAATCCATTACAGCCCCCTACACACATATATGGGGAAAACTAACCATTGTTCCTACCATCACAAGTATCTACCAAGAGAAGAGAGTGGGGCCAAAGGGGGTAGTCAGCCATTCATACTCCCACCAGAATGTTTGGGAAAACACCCCCCAGGGCTCAAAATCATCAGGGTGTCAATTTCCCTTACTGATAGAGTAGAGCGGCATATAGAAATACAAAAATTATAGAATATATTAAATCTCACAACCACATTATGGGCATAACCTAGTCTTAGACTCAACTACAACTAGCGTCTCTCAGCCTCTGAGATCCCACTTCTAAGACAATGTATCCTATAAGAACACAACCATTTAAAGATATTTAATACATTATTTCAATCCCCCTTTTATCAGTTTTACTTTTCATTAATTAATTCTTTAAGTATTAATTGACCAGTACCAATTCCACATTAATGTTCATTAGCATCACACCCATGGTACATTGTCCCTTTAAAATTACAACATCATTATAATGTTCTAGCAACTCCAACCCCATGGGTTAACATCATTTATTCAATTATTCATTACAGAATCACTTTCACATACTCCCAGGCATTCTAGAAAAACCTTCTATGCTACTAAACATAAGGGGGGTCAATATGGTGAATGTATATACTACCCGTCGAGTCCTTTGTGCCTATAGAAAGAGCAGAGACCCATCCTCCCTTGTGAATCTAAACACAGAAAGCACGTGGCATACCACACGCGTCTTCACCTCTCTCAGAAGAAGGGTAAGAAAGACCAGCTGCCTTGAGCAGTGGGGAAAAGTAAAGCAGATAATCAACCAAAAAGAATCATCAAGCATCCAACAATCAAATCCATCCCATTCCATCATCCCTGGTGTCCTCCCCAACACCCAAATGCTTAAAGCGATGCATCTCGCCACTCTAGGCATCATCTTCTACCACAACCAAAGGGCCTCCCTGCCCCCCACATATCTCAACAGCCATCTAGGATCACATCACATCACAAACAGCAGAAAAAAAACATCATGTCAACTGGGCTCTTGTCCCTTAAACAAACAAGAGGGTAACTCAGAACCCTACAAGTAATTATCTTTTAAAAACAACCAGTTCTATAATCCATCTTGGATTGACCGATTTATAATTTGTTGGTTCCAAAATTCAAGAAACCTAACCAGTAAGATATCACAAATGACTAAACATGCCTACTTCGCCAATTTGATTAACATCAAATTACAACAAGAACCAGATTCATTTACCTTCCTCTTTATCTTTATCCCTACAAAAATCAATTAATTTTTTTTTACATTCTTTACAAATTTTCATCAAGAATGAATAGTTAAGCGAAGTAAGCATGGTTATCACACTATCTAGAAAATAAGGAAAAATATCATATGACCGATATCAATTTATTTATCCGGTTCAAATATTTTTATTATGTCAATTCCATTGTTGTCCAGTGGAATAAGACATGCTAAAAATACAGTTTCACATAAAAGAAAAGAGAAGCAACGAATCCCCTACCTCAAACAGTTCTTGACGTTCTTTGTCCACCCAACGGGTTACGATCCTCCTCTCGCGTTAGTTGCATCCACCTGAGGATGCCATGGTAGGAACACACCAACCAAAACCCATGAAAAACCCTTTATAATCATGGAGATTACATTCTATAATATGGAAAGGAGAAATAAGAGAAGATGAACCACAAAATGACGATGATAAAAACATAAATTATATCGAAGATTGATCGATACAGGTTGGTGGCATCAAAACAGAGCAGAACCAATCCTTGGAGGGAAAGTTTGATTGTGAAACTTCTATGAGAAGGAATGGGATGTTCGACTATCTCACACCTAAGAACAAGGAGAAAGAATTAGGGAGAAATATATCCAATCCCTTTAGAAGATTTAAGAGAGCGACGGATTAAGATAAGATTAACTTCCCATTAATAGTGGATCGAATTTAACCACATTGTTTGAATGAGTAAAAACATACCAAGCCATAGGAATATATAATTTAGGATTTATGGCCATTGAATCGGCCTTATAGTCATTAAAACAAGGCTTTAAATTCATTTTACATCAAAGGAAAATGCTGTAGGGGAGAAACATGTGGGAAGCTAGAAATACTGTCCATGAAATCAAAATTTGGAAAAGTAAAGAAGAGGTTATAGTTAGAAGGTCACCATTCTGGAAACACTGTTCACAAACTCAAAATTTGTCAAAGGAAAGAAGAGGTGATAGTTAGAACGTCACCATTCTGGAAACATTGTTCATAAACTCGAAATTTTGAAAAGGAAAGAAGAGGTGACAGTTAAACGGTCAGCGTTCTGGAAACACTATTCAAAAACTCGAAATTTGGCGAAAGAAAGATGATGTGACAGTTAGAATGTCACTGTTTTGGAAACACTGTTCACAAACTCGAAATCTTCCAAAGGAAAAAAGAGGTGACAGTTGGAGGTCACCGTTCTAGAAACACTATTCACAAACTCGAAATTTGGAAAATGAAAGAAGAGGTGATAGTTAAAAGGTCACCATTAGAGGTCATCGTTAGAGGTTACTGATAGAGGTTACCATTATAGGTTACTGATAGAACTGTTCACCGATGGAACTGTTCACATAATTGGAAATTTGGAAAAGGGAAGAGAGGTTACCGTTAGAGGTTACTGATAGAACTATTCACTGATGGAGCTGTTCACAGAATTGGAAATTTGGAAAAGGAAAGAAAGGTTATCGTTAGAGGTTACTGATAGAACTGTTCACTGATAGAACTGTTCACATAATTGGAAATTTGGAAAAGGAAAGAGAGGTTACCATTAGAGGTTACCGATAGAACTGTTCACCGATAGAACTGGTCACAGAATTGGAAATTTGGAAAAGGAAAGAGAGGTTACCGTTAGAGGTTACTGATAGAACTGTTCACCAAACTGGAAAATTGGAAAAGTGTTAGGGATAAGTCACCTTGACCTCTTGGAACACCTCAAACACCATGTTTTCATAAATGAATGGACCGAAGAGTTCTGGGCCATTACATTAGATACCTCTCAAAACATTCTTGTCCCTGAGAATTCAAAAAACACCTAAAGGGAAAATGAAACAGGGTCTGAACAACCACCCTTAGAGATACCTCTTAAAATATAGCAAGCCACAAAACAACATAGGGAGCCATATCATAAACCTGAGAGGTTCATAATCACATAAGCTACATCCGTAAATAAAAATTGTTAAACATCAAAAAAATCTGGGTACTGAGCACGTATCTGTGACTCATGTTCCCAGGTAATCTCCTCCATGCCACCGTGTCGCCACAAGACACGACCCAAAATTATAGAACGCCTGTGCAAAACCTTCTCCTTGCTGTCTTGGATCTTCACATGTCACTCCTCAAAGGTTTCACCATCATCAACATTGATCTCTCCCCAATCGATGATGTGAGAGTCATCATGAATAAAACAACGGATCTATGATACATGGAAAACATCATGTATTTGATTCATCTGCGGGGGGAGTGCTACTCGATACGCCACAGCTCCAACATGAGCTAACACCTCGAAATGCCAAACAAACCGGGGAGAAAGCTTACTCCCACATCCAATCCTTCATTACCCATGACAGGGAGTCACCTTCAGAAACACATGACCCCCAAAATTAAAATCTAAGGGTCTCTATCTTTGATCAGCATATGATTTCTGACGATCTTGTGATGTCCTCATCCTCTCACGAATCACTTGAACCATCTCTATTGTATTATGCACTAGTTCTAGTCCATGAATTGCTGACTCTTCGACCCCAGTCCAGCACAACAGAGAACGACATGGTTGACCATACAAGGCTTCAAAAGGTGCCATACTGGTGGTGGATTGAAAACTATAATTGGAAGTGAACTCCACAAAGGGTAAGTGCCTTATCCACGAGCATCCAAAATCAATAACACAAGAGCGTAACATGTCTTCAAGAGTCTAGATGGTTCACTCTATCTGACCGTTTGTTTGAGGATGAAAAGTAGTGCTAAGGCATAGATGAGAACCAAAAGCATGATGGAGACCTCTCCGCACCCTAGAGGTAAAATGCGGCTCTCGATCTGAAATGATCGTCCTTGGGACTCCCTGAAGTCTCACCACCTCCTCTAGATACTACCTCGACAAAACTTTCACTATGCTTGACTCTTGGATTGTTATGAAGTGGGCCAATTTTGTTAAATGATACACTACCACCCAAATTGCATTATATCCTCCTGGAGATCAAGGTAAACTAGAAACAAATTCCATTGAGATGTCCTCCCACTTCCACTGAGGATTATCTATTGGCTGGAGCAGACCACCAGGAACACGGTGTTTGGCCTTCACTTTCTGGCAGACCAAACATCGAGACACAAACTCCACAACCACATGCTTCTGCCCCAGCCACCAAAAATGGCTCCTCAAGGCTCGGTACATATTTTTCATTCTAGGATGCACCTCTAAAGGTGAACTATGAAACTCTCTAAGAACCATATCAGACATCATCAAAGGAACAAAAAGATTTTTGTGATACAACACTCATTGTTGTTCATCCTTAGTCCAACCATAAGGGGCCTCTCCATAAACAACTCGGTCTCTCCAGACCTCCACCTCAAGATCCCAAAACTGGGACTCTTCCACCTTCTGCATCAGGTATGACTGTACCGTCATCTGAAAAAGACAAGCTCTACCTCCAACATCTCCCATATCAAGATTTAATGTTGACATCTCTTCCATTACTCTCCATGAATCTCCGGATTCAAGAAAAGAATCACTATGTGACTTTCAACTCCTTACATTAGCTACAACATTCCCTTTTCTAGGAGTATATGCTATCTAGAAGTCAAATTCTTGTAAGAACTCCATCCACTTATGTTGTGGTAAGTTCAGGTCACACTGGGGGAAAACATACCTCAAACTATTATGAACGGTGAAAACCAAAAAACGCTAACCAATGAGGTAATGTCTCCACAAATTCAGAGCAAACACCATGGATGCCAACTCAAGATCATGGGTGGCATAGTTACGTTCATGGGGATGCAACTACTAAGACCCATAAGAAACAACTAACCTCTGCTGCATGAGAACACAGCCTAATCCCAGATGCGAAGCATCACAAAAAATATCAAACTGAACTCCCTCAGCTTGAATACGAAGAACTGGAGCACTTACTAACTTCTCCTTTAGATACTCGAAAGCTTATTGACACTGATTAGTCCATATGAATTCCCGATCCTTCCTTGTCAAAGCTCTAAAAGTAGTTGCAACTCGTGAGAAATTGCCAACGAACCTTCTGTAGTATCCTGTGAGACCTAGGAAACTTTAACCTCTGACACTGTCTTGGGGGATACCCAAGACACAACTACTTCTATATTAGATGGATCAACAGCTACTCCCTATTGGGACACAACATGCCTCAAGAAATGGACTTCTCGATCCCAACACTCAAACTTTGACAACTTCCTAAATAGCTGATGTTGATGAAGAACTCCCAAAACGGCTTGTAGATGCTCTGCATGCTCCTTATAAAATGTGGAGTACACAAGGATGTCATCGATGAAAACTACCATGAACTTGTCCAGGAACACATGGAACATAGAATTCATCTATCCCATGAATACAGTTGGAGCATTCATCACACCAAACGACATTACAATAAACACATAATGCCCATGACGACAATAAAAAGCAGTCTTCGGGATATCTTCATCCCTCACATGCATATGATGATATCCTGACCACAAGTTGATCTTTGAGAACCAACATTCACCCTTTAGTTGTCGAATAAATCATCAATCCACGGAAGAGGATAGAGATTGTTTATTGTCACTTTGTTTAAGCGATGATTATCAACACACAACTGCAAAATTCCATCAACTTTCTTCATGAACAAAACCGGTGCACCCTATGGTGACACACTTGGCCGAACAAAACCACACTATAACAGACCATCAAGATATATACTTAGATATCGTAACTCAGAAGGGGCCATACTATATCGAAACATAGAGATAGAAGATGCTCTTGGTTGTAGCTCGATCTCAAACTCGCTCTCTCGTCGAGGGGGTAATGCTACAACCTCTTCTGGAAAGACATCAGGTTACTCCTCTATGACCCTAGGAAACCCCAACTGCTGAACCTCTGAAGAACGCAACATCATCTCTTCCATAATGGATGATAAGGACGGAACACGCCTATGACCCATCTGAGGATCTCACTCGCCAACAAACACCACTGGCTCTCTAACCGCACCAAGGAAAATGACCTTCTTCCTGAAGCAATCTACGATAGCCGGCACAGAATACAACCAATCCATGTCAAGGATGACATCATATGGTTTTATTTTTAAATATCTGAAATCTCTCCAAGAGAGGTGTTTCCCCAACACTAGATCATAGTCTCTACATACATCAAACAAGTCATCTCGACCTCCAACTAGCGTAGTCGACGCCTAGGGAACTGGAAGCCTCTCTACCTCAAGTCCCAAAGCATGGAAAAGGGTAGGTGATATGAAGGAGTGTGTTTCTCTAGAATCAAACAAGGCATACACCAAGGTAGAAAACAATAAAAGGGTACCTTGAACGATGTCTGGCTCACCTAGAGCTAGCAACGCTAGAGCATGGAGCTAACCACATCCTCCTCCACGACCTCTCTAACACTGATGATGACCACAACCATGGCCGAAATCTGCTCTTTAAGGATGGGGAGAGTCATGGGGTTGTCCTCTACCTTCCCCATCTACCCTCTACTGATCTAAAGCTAGTGCAACCGGCTGCTTCTGCCTCGGCCGAAACTACCTCAATGGAGGAAATTGGAGCGTAGTACCTGGTGCCTGATGACCTCTCTGAAAGGTCGAGCACTCCCACTGCTGATGTCCCTAACCACCACAAGAAAAAAAGTGCCTAATACCTTTTCATAGGCCTGAGAGTTTCTGCCTCTGGAGAAACATGATGTGAAGTGTTGGGACCTATCCCCGGATGAAGGGAAACTCTTCTGCCATGAAAACTGAGAACCACAGAACACTTCTCTACTTCATGAGGAATAATACTGATTCCCCTCTCGGGATGATCTGGTCATGTCCAAAGTCCTCTCGACAACCTATGACATCGCCATCACCTAAAGATATGTTATCGACATCAATGGGGTGACCTGCCGCTGGATCTCTAGATACAAAGCCTCCTTGAAATGCCTCGCCCTGGCCTCCTCATCTGAGAGAAAGTCTAAAGAATATCGTAAAAGGTTCCTAAAATGGATTCCAAAATCACAGACACTGGATCTCCACAATAGAAGGGTAAGAAGCTCCTGGCGACTAGACACCTTCGTAGTCGAAGAAAGAAACTCAACTTTAAACTGGTCTCAGAACTCCTCCCATGAGATCACTGACTCCTCATGATCCCCAAGGAACAAGAACCACCACTGCCTCACTTCCCCATGCAGCATCATCACAACCAAGGACACCCAATGCTCTTTCCGATAACGGATCGAACTGAAGCCTATATTGACCTCCTCTAAGTAGTCTTCCATGACTGAATCTAAAGCGAAGCCCTCATACTTTTGTAGACTATGTTGCTGAAACTCTGGTAGTGTCTTCCTCCAAGTGTTGTTGTCATCAACCTCTACCATGCAGTAATATACTAGAACAGCCTGCTGGGCATTTTTTTCACAAACCTGATGAGGAAATTGACCTGGAGCCATAACTTTAAAATAAAATACCGTTAGAGATCCTAAACTTGGAATATGGAAGACTCAATATTAATTAATTAACTATTTTATTTTATTCATTTTAGGATAACATATCCCAAGGTATAACCATTCAAACACATGCACAAAAAATAATGATGCATGATCTTTTCCTAGATATCTACCCTCAAACTAGTATCGCCTTGTTTAGTAGCCAATGTAAACATAAAGGTCCATGCATTAGATCATAGGGGGCCCTAAATGCCTATGTCTCAGCTGGTCTCTAGTGTTTACATAACTTTATAAACATGAATGACATTGTTTTCCTACCAACCCATGCAACCAAACATGTGTCTAACTCCAAACTCCATCCTATCCCTCAACCACCCTCTAATACCACTCTATAATGAACCCCTCCCCACAATGTGTACCAATCCTGGGTCGGCAATGTGAAAAGAAAGATAATGAACCCTGAGTCCCGCCTCTAGTAGGCCTTGGGTTGGCGACAAGCATCGAGGGTATAGTAAACAGACAAATGGGAGGCATTAACCTCTAAGAGAACACATGTAGAAGAGAGAGATAATATAGACACCAACCAACTCCAACTCATAACTGAAATATAAAATAAAAACAAAGTGCACATATGTAATGTCATGAAAAAGTACTACAACATGAAGCGGAAAACTTTAAGTACCCAAAAGAAAGGATAATAAGCCACAACCACAAGCTTGAACATCTCCTACAACCCCAAGATCGTAGAAACCATCATGATCTCCAACCTTCTCTAGGTGACCTGAAAAAGCAGTTTACAAATACATCGGGTGAGTATAATAGTATACTTAGTAGGATCCTCCCTTAAGCCTCTCGTGAAAAAGTAAAGAAAGCTTGCTAAATCATAGTGAACAACAAGTGAAACTAACTCATCACCTAAATTGGTATACTAAGTTCCCATCCTCACCATTGATACTCTCACCATGTAACACATACAAGAATATATCATATAATAATGAATATCAAGGGTACTTTACTATTACTTCCCCACTGGTTTTCCGCTTTTCCCCAATGTCGCACGTCTTGAGCATCTCTCTCCAAAAAGTATTTCCCACAAACACCTGGTTGAAGCACCACAATATGCACCTCATGCAAAAAAAACCACCATGTCCACACAAGAAAGTATCCAGGTAGTTTTCATGAGCCTCCACAACTCACATAATGTGTATCATACGTCAGGTATTATACCTCAAGCCATTACAGCCCATACACCGAGTAAGGATCTTCAAGCCATCACATCCTATAAACGTTACACCTATAGTATTCCATAGGATACTATATCCAGAATATATGTATGTGAATAACCACAAGCCATTACAGCCCTCTACACACATATATGAGGAAAACTGACTGTTGTGCCAACCAAAAAATGTATCTACTAAGAGAAGAGAGCGGGGACAAATGGGGTAGTCAACCATTCATCCTCCCACTGGAATGTTGGGGAAAACACCCCCTCAGGCTTAGAATCCTCAGGGTGTCAGTTTACATTACTGACAGGGTGGGGTAGCGTATTGAAACACAAAAAGTATAGAATATATTAAATATCACAACCACACTATGGGAATAACCTAGTCTTAGACTCAACTGCAACTAACGTCTCTCGGACTCTGTGCTGCCACTTCTAAGACTATGTATCAAATAAGCATACAACCATTTAAAGAGCTTTAATACATTATTTCATTCCCCTTTTTATCAGTTTCACTTTGCATTAATTAATTCTTTAAGCATTAATTAACCTGTACGAATTCCATATTAATGTTCATTATCATCACACCCAAGGTACACTGTCCTTTTAAAATTACCACCTCATCATTATGTTCCAGTAACTCCAACCCCATGGGTTTACATCATTTTTTTAATTATTCGTTAAAAAATCACTTTCCCATATACACAGGCATTCTAGAAAAAAATTCTATGCTACTAAACACAATGGGACTCAACACGGTGCGTAGATATACTACCCATCGAGTCCTTGTCTCCTATAGAAAGAGCATCGACCCATCCTCCCTTGAGAAGCTAAACACGAAAATCATGTGGCATACCCCGCATTTCTTCGCCTCTCTCGGAATATGGGTAAGCAAGACCATCTGCCTTGATAAGTAGGGAAAAGTAAAGCAGATAATAAACCAAAAAAATCTGTAAGCATACAACAATCACATCCATCCCATTCCATCATCCATGTTGTCCTCCTTGACAACCAAATGCATAAAGTAAAGCATCTCACCACTCTAGGTGTCATCTGCTACCACAACCAAAAGGCCTCCATGCCCCCACATATCTCAACAGCCATCCAAGCTCACATCACAACAAAAACTGTAGGAAAACAACTTCATGTCAACTGGGCTCTTGGCCCTTAATCAAACAAGAGGGTAACTCAGAACCCTACAAGAAATTATCTTTTAACAACCACCAGTTCATTAATCCATCTTGGATTAACGGATTTATAATTTGTTAGTTCCAAAATTCGAGATACCTAACCAGTAAGATATCACAAATGATTAAAAATTCTTACTGCACCAATTTGATTAACATCAAATTACAATAAGAACCATATTTGTTTACATGCCTCTTTATCTTCAGCCCAAAAAATATCAATTAATTCTGGTTTATGTTCTTTACAAATTTTCATCAAGAATGAATAGCTAAGCGAAGCAAGCATGTATATCACATTATCTAGAAAACAAGGATAAATATCATACAACCGATATTAATTTATTTATCCAATTTAAATATTTATTATGTCATTTACATTGTGGTCTAGTGGAATAAAACATGATAACAATACAGTTGCATGTAAAGGAAAATAGAAACAATGAATCCATTACCTCAAACAGTTCTTGACATTCATTATCCACCCAATGGGTTACGATCCTCCTCTTGCGTCAACTGCATCCACCCGAGGATGCCATGGTATAACCGCACCAACCGAAACCCAAGAAAGCCTAATTGGAATCATGGTGATTACGTGATATAATATGGAAATGAGAAATAGGAGAAGATGAACCCCAAAAGAATGACGATAAAAACATACCTTATATCAATGCTTGATCGATACAACTTGGTTGCATCAAAACATAGCAAAACCAATCCTTAGAGGGAAAGTTTGATTATGCAACTTCTATGAAAAGGAATGGGATGTTCAAGCACCTCACACCTAAGAACAATGAGAAATAATTAGGGAGGAAGATATCTCGTCCCTTTAGAAGATTTAACAGTGCGCCGGTTTAAGATACGCATAATTTCCCATTAAAAGTGGATCGCATTAAACCACTCGGTTTGACCGAGTAAAAACATCCCAAGCCAAAGGAATAATTAATTTAGGAGTTATGGCCTTTGAATCGGCCTTAGAGGCCTTAAAACAAGGCTTTAAATTCATTTTACATCAATGGAAAATGATAAAGGGGCGAAACATGTTGGAAGATGGAAACATTCTTCACGAACTCATAATTTGGTAAAGGAAAGAAGAGGTGACAATTAGAATGTGACCATTCTGGAAACACTGTTCACAAACTCGAAATTTGGAAAAAGAAAAAAGAGGTGACTATTATAAGGTCACCGTTCTGGAAACACTATTCACAAACTCGAAATTTTTCAAAGGAAAGAAGAGGTGATAGTTATAAGGTCACTGTTATGGAAACACTATTATGAAACTCGAAATTTGGAAAAGGAAAGAAGATGTGACATTCCGAAGTTCACAGTTCTGGAAACACTATTCACAAACTCGAAATTTGGAAAAGGAAAGAAGAGGTGGCAGTTAGAAGGTCACCATTCTGGAAACACTATTCACAAACTCAAAATTTGGAAAAGGAAAGAAGAGGTGACAGTTAGAGGGTAACCGTTCCGGAAACACTGTTCACAAACTCGATATTTGGAAGAGGAAAGAAGAGGAGACAGTTAAAAGGTCACTGTTAGAGGTTACCATTAGAGGTTACCGATAGAGGTTACCTTTAGAGGTTACCGATAGAACTATTCACCGATAGAACTGTTCATAGAATTGGAAAATTGGAAAAGGGAAGAGAGGTTACAGATAGAACTGTTCACAGAATTGGAAATTTGAAAAGGGAAATAGAGGTTACTGTTAGAGGTTACCGATAAAATTGTTCACTGATGGAATTGTTCAAAGAATTAGAAATTTGGAAAAGGAAAGAGAGGTTATCATTAGAGGTTACCAATAGAACTATTCACCGATGTAACTATGCAAATAATTAGAAATTTGGAAAAGGAAAGAAAGGATGTGGTTAGAGGTTACCGATGGAAATGTTCACCGATGGAACAATTCACCGAACTGGAAAATTTGTAAAGTGTTGGGGATAAGTCTCCTTGACCTACTAAAACAGCTCAAAAAAAATATTTTCACAAAGGAATGGATTGAAGAGGTCCGGGCCACTAAAGATATTCACTACACAAATGTCTAGCATCTAAAATCATAGAAACATTTTGGCAGCATAATGAGTTTGCATAAAGGTTTATAGAGGTGGTCAATGAGAGAGAGAGGTGGTCTCTTAGTACATGGTCATCATAATAAAATTAAATAGATGTGTAAAAACACATTTCAAAATGGAAAATTAGAAATAAAAATAGATCAATACAAAAGAGGTACATGAAATAATAAGAAGATGAGAGAGTCCCTTACCTTGAGAGGAATCTTCTAAAAGCATGGGAGGATCTTCTTATGTAATTAAATTGACCCTAGTATTTGATATTTTGTGGTTACTATATTATATTGTCATAAGATTCAAGGAATCACATCCTGAAGGACTGAATAGTTTAATAATATTGATAAAGTAGGTACAGACTTTTAATTCAAATATATTTGGAAATATAAAAAAACCAAAATATTTTATTTGAGATCATATATATTTCCATAATAATATCACTACATATTAATTATTAAACTATTCCTAGAATCCCAAGGAAAGGAAAAATAAGAAAGGGGTGAGGTATAATGCTCAATAAGGTTATGCATACAATGAAATCTATCATGAATAAATAATACATAATCGATATGTCAAGGTAAATAACTGAAACACATTCCATTTAATCAATAACATGAACATGAATAATAATAGGATAGGAATAAATAATGATAAAATAATGCTATATAAATAATCACATGAGTAGGAAACATAACCATAGATATTCTAAATAATAAAATAATCATATGGAATATCCTTAAATAATCTCATAATGGGGGAATTCATAATGATTATCATCTAAATAATACTATCAATCCCTTTCACGGGATATTTTAAATCTATGTGTAAAAACCCATTTAATTTGGAAAAATTATTTGTCTCATGAGACCTAATAATGCATTGATGGGATATGTAATTTTGGTCTCCAACAATCACATAATAATTCCAATGCATTCCTCATATGAAATGGGTCAAACATAATAAAAAATAACATTTATAATTTTAAAACAAACATACAAAATTTCAAAACATACCCCAATCAATAAGCATAATCATAAACCATCCCGACTTGTATGGTGAATTGTAATAAAATTTTTATAACCAGTAAAAATGATCATAAACCATCTGTAAAAATAATAATGATGGTATCAATATAATATATCCTCAATGGATCAAAATTACATAAAAGGGTTTCTGTCATTGATGAATAGAAATACCATAAAAATTATCTTCTAAAATATTCTTGAGAAAAATAACCTTTACACCTTCGAAATTACATTTTATGAATAAAAGTTCATAAAACATTCTGAAAATACATTTATTTGAAAATTAAATTTAAAAAATACAAATTAATCTTTAAAATTTTGAGTGGTCTTTATGGTTAGAAATTTCATACATGTCATAAAAATTAAAAAAATATTCTATTCAGAACTTCGATAAAAGAGAAATGTTCCTACATTGGAAAATGACATGATGATTCCTTTAAAAAATTGTAAAAAATAAAAAATGTGTAAAAATATATTTAATAAACCATTTTGAGAATTATAAAAACGTTTTTTGAAACACTTTTTTAGAAAACATGGTTTTGGATGAAAATATATTTTCAACCAAATAGATAAATGAAGTCGGATTTTCTTATAAACATTTTCCCAATAATTTTAAGCACCAATGATAGGATAAATTGTACTATTCCATAATAAATTTAATTAATAACGTGATAAAATAATATATATATATATATATATATTAAGTTATAAATATCAAATAATTCTCACAAGGGATACTTAAACATAAACAATCCTGAGTAATGACGAGATTCTGAAATAAACCCTTACCACTTTGTTAACGATTCAATCATAATCCCCATGAAAGAAATAACTTCTAATGATGATTTAAATACCATAAAGATAAATATACTAATGATATAAAATATAAAAAGGTTCAGTATATACACCATAAAAAGGAAGAAGTATAGAATATGGCATATGTCTCAAGGAAGTAAAAGTGAGTCGGGAAACCCCTAACTTACAATCAACTTCCTTCATATGTGTCTGAAACCCATATAAAATAAATATTGGTTTATTATAAATAAATTTAATAAATTTAATCATATATTTCATACCATATTTGATTTAGTTATAGTTTTTTATGACTTGTTTATTAACAATTCTTTGTTAAAATCATTGTTTTAGGTGGTAATTGCTTCATTTTTCATATATGTTTTTCTTTAGTAGTTTAGGTCATTTTATGTTGATCATGGTTAAATCATATCCATAATTTAAAAAATGATATAAATATCCAATATATTCAATATATAATTAATTTTACTAATCAATAAAATTTAGAGATATAAAACGGATTGCATCGTTCTTGGAGACGACAAGTTGTACGTACACATGAATATTGTTTCCATTTTTCATCAATGGATGGAACAAAAGGAAAATAAACATTAATTAACCATTAAAAATTTATTATATTTCATATATTTCAATTATATTAATTAAATACATTTGTATTACCATCCATGTAAAAATAAAATTAAAAACATTTCACATCACTATGAAAAAGCGGTAGTCCACATGTACGCACGAGTGACATTATTTTTTTCCAAAGGATTAGAATTTAAGAATTTATCTGTGAAATTATATTTACATAATAATTTTTTGGTAATATATATCACATATATTCAATAATTTTAACCTTAATACCTTCCATTTAAAGCATAAGCGAAAAACGAATCACATCGCTTTGCGAAGTGGTGGTCCACTGTACACCCGAGAGATTTATCAAATCCTCCAACGAAAGTAATGTCAGAAGGTATATGTGAAATAATAAATAAATAATTATAATAAACTCATAAATATCATATAAATATTTTAAAACCATAATTATATACATCCTTGAATGGTGGTGATGTAAAACGAATTACATAGGCTTGTTATGTGGTAGCCCGTCGTACACACGATCAACGGTTTAATTTCACATTTTATGGAAGTGGAGATGAAAATGTCTTTTCACATTAACTTATTAACATATTATTATATATGGTATTCTGGTTTTTTTATATTATCATAGTTTAAGATGATTTTAAGTAGGTGTAGGAACAAAAACAAATACACAAATTTTATAATTTTACATCCACTTCAGAGAGACTCTTTACGTTTATACCTAAATCCCTATTAGGGGTCATTAATAATGAAAATAATTTGTATAGGATGTGGGTATGGAATTAAGGAATAGTTTTTTTTATTGGCCCAAAAATTTGGTTTTAAAATTTTGAAGAGGAGAGGAGAGGGGTGGCCTTTCAAATGTGGGGGAGAGAACACACGTTGAATTTTTTAAAAGATAGAGTGATAACCAAATGTTTTCATGAAATAATCCTAAAATATGTAATATTAAATCTTAGAGGTTATGAGGTATAAATATGTCCATAAAATGGGTTATGGATATGTTTTATGTCATTTTTAACCCTTATCTTATTCCATTAACCCTCGATAAACCCACTTTTACATTAATCGTAGTAATTAATTTTTACTATTTTTACTATTCATTATAGTAAAAAATTAATTTAACAATATTAGATAATTTAAATTATAATGATTCAATCTTTGGAATCTATTTTTTCATATTCAATTAAAAAAAGTATCATAATTCAATTTAAAATTAAACATGTAGAAACATAAAAAACAAGTTTTCCAATGAAAAACATTCAAGAGTTCAAAATATTTTTATATCATAATTCAATATATAGTTGATTTAAATTACCTAAATTAGTTAAATTGTTATATAATTAGACTAATTTAAATTTAAAAACAAATTAAAATCAGATTTAACTTTATAATAAATTTAAATGTAGAGTTAGTTTTCAATAAAGAATCAATATTTTTCACTGTTCATAAAAAATAATCATTTTAGAAAATTCTAAAATAATCACCGAAAGAAAATTCTTCCATCTATAATTAAAAAATGAATTTTATTTTTTCAAATAAATTTTAAAAATTGGTGAAAATTAATTTTAACTAATGCATGCAAGTCCCGACTAAACCGCTTTTTGAAAAATACAATTTTTAAGAAAACATTTGTTTTTCTTTTAAATGGTTATTATTTTATTACTAATAAATAGATATCCATTAAATTTTATAAATGTGTAAACAATAAAATTTTCATAATTTATTTATTAATATTCAAAACCACTAACTTAACATCAAGTTTATAATAATAATATATTAATATAGTATCGTGGTACATTTAAACTCGGTGTTGCGTGTATTGAAAGCTTTTTATGAGATAGAATTTATTTAAAAAAAGATATATCATAAAGTATTATAGTGTAATATTCTCTTTTAATATGTGTGTTTCATGTCATATATTCTATAGAATATTATGCTACTCTTTTAAATTCTCTAGTTATTACATTCTTTAGCCCTTAAATAAATTTTGTTTGCGTAATTTAATCATGATAACAATAATCAAGGGTTTGAAATTTTAAAATGCCATTATTAGAAATATATATTTTAAAATAGGTTAATAAAAATTCATCTTTATAAGAGAGAAAATGAATTAGAATTTTTTTCTAGAATAATAAATTACTATGATTCTATATCGGAGAAAATTGGTGGGAATTGAAGATATAGACATGGAATAAAAGTGTAAATAATTATAGAGAGTGATAGAGGTCATTGATCACAAGAAATTGAATGATCAATGGAATGTTTTAAATAAAAAATCAATAAATATATGATGTCAATTATGGTAATAGGATACCATTTTCATTTCAATATTCTTTTCCAAAATTTAAGGGATTATTTTTCTATTTAGACTATGAACATGAATAAATATACTTACATTATATATTTCTATTTCACATATACAATTTTATTAGGTGGTTGTGATTAGGTCTTTTGACACTTCATTTCTAACTGTATAGAATATATATATATATATAATGAATTTTTTATAATTGAAGCACCAGTGGATCATACGATACATAAAAGTGTGTAAATTTCTTCTGTATGTTTAAAAATATTTACCAAAAACAAAATGGTTGTAAAGAGTCATCCCATATAATACATTAATCTATAAAACTCAATAGTAACACTTAGAGTTTAACATAACCCGTTTCATAAATAGTTACTCTTCCAAAATAAGTCTAATCGAATTCAATGTCCAAAACAATTAGATGTAAGGTCAATAAATTGAAATATATTCCCTAGATAATATAAAGTGTCTTTTAATGTCACATTACAAATATATAAATACATTGATCACCATAAAACCTTAATGAAAACATGAATTCTTCCAAAAATAAAATCTCATGTTGTCGAATATATTTCATAAATCCAAACATGTTGTAACCTCTATCAAATAAGAAATAAACCATAAAATCACTAACATATTCCATGGTCACCAATATTATCCCATAAACATCACTTTATCATTATAATATCAAAAAAGATAATATATTTTGGGTCATCTTCCCCCAATCATTTGTTTTACAAGAATTAAAACATGCCACTAAATAACCTTTCTTAGTCATAAATACCATTTAACATATTCTCTCAAATACATAATGAAAAAGTACGTCAGTACAATACTTATACATTTCGTGATTCTTATAACCATAATAACATTGATAAAATACATTTACCACATTACTCTAAAATCCAATTACATAGTGACATTAATAATTATACTTCTTCTATAGAAATAGAATAATCTTGACCTTGATATCCATGATTATTATGATGTATATTCCCTTGATGCTTGGGGAATTCGTTTGCATAGTTCCCTATATCATTATTTCTGAATAATTTCACATTAGTCGATTATTTATTTCCCTTGAAATCATGATAATTGTGGCCATTCAATCAACACTTGTAGAAAACTCCCATTCCCTTCAATTAAGTACAAGAGTATTCCATTCTTCAACTATCACATGGGGAAATCCTTCTTTCCTTTATTCCCTTTATCCACCTTTTTTCTTCAATAATATTTATCTATTACTTCCCTTTGAATCCATAATACATATATAATTATTTCTCAATATTTATACTATATGAAGATATGTCCTCATATGATGAGAAATTTTTGGAGACTAGTTTCCTCTGAAGAATTTTATTAATCCCATAAATGGAATTTTTAATACTTATCATTAGATTACAACCATATTTTATAGCATTCAATTCTAAAAATGTAATTTTAGATTCATATATAGAAGCATTTTTATCTTCCTTTTTTCTTAGAATCAGTAATTGTCCCCCATATCAGCTCATTTTTCACGAGGAAAATACTTTTCCAAAAATAGTACCTTAGAATCCATCCATTCCATGTTTTAAATTTCTTCTTCATCATTAGTTTTTTTAATCTATGACCAAAATTTATCTGAATCTATTAAGAGATGATAAAATTCTATGAAAAATTTCTCCCTTTTATTGCTTCACAGAGAGACAAATTTATTATCGAAAGAACTTATCCATTGGTCAGTAATAAATGGATTTCTAGTCCCATTTAATGATGGAGGTTTTTTTAACATAATGTTTTCTAACATTGGTATGTTTCATGGTGGATCAGAATATTGCTTCATATAGGAATGGTTATTGCATATAACATGAGTCATATATCCCAATATGGTTATAATTTATTTAGTTCCATCTATAGATCTAGCTCTAGCTTCATTGTCTTTCCTATGAGTTAAATCCCTACATGGGATATGTGAATAGATACGATATCCATTCCTTCCACTAGGAACCATTTCTAAATAATGGAATACACTATATAAATCATAACATTATGAAACCATAATGTATAATCCAAAAACTAGTGAGACACTTAATATAAATTTAAAAATGTATGCTAGATTATCTCATAATCATAAACATGGTTTTGTTTGGAATGTTTTGAAATCATAAAAATATTTTCAAATTCATCAAAATGTTTGGTAAAGAAAATGTGCATTTTCCTAAGCATATCCATCATGAGTGTCAAATCAGGTTTGTAGTGAGGACTATTTTCTTGTACCAGGTAACAATCGAATCAATCTGGATATACCTTTTTTAGAGTTATTACCCCTAGGTACATGTTTTCTAAAATCACATCTACTTTTAGTATCTAGGTAGGAATGTATTTCTAGTTAAACAACATAATATATACCTTACCAATATGTTAGGATGTTATTCTATACATATACTCATTGTATAACATAGGGTTATGTTACCTAATCTATGTTTTCTTAAATCTAGTTCCTATGGTTTCAACTAAACTTCCTTTGATACCAACTATAATGACCTCAACCCCAGTATCCTAGACTCAATGGTAACTTTATTACATTTTCATAATATACAATGAATCACATCTCAAATGACCTAATATTTTTGTATTCTTGGTAAACTAGATACATAATATTATTTCACGTATATTTGAAAGCATAATATATAAAAAAGTACTTTCTTTTATATCTTATTTATCCCCTCTACAATATCCTTGCATATCGATCATACTACACTTCCTAACTTCCAAGGGAAATGAGGCATAAGAAATGGGGTTTCTCTAATTTTAATAAGGGTATGCGTACAGTGGAACCTATCATGAATACATAATACATAATAAATATGGAAAAGTAAATAAATGAATCAAATTTCATTTAATCATTAATTTGAACATGAAGAATAATATGGTTGGAATAAATGGTGATCAAATAATTCCATATAAATGATCACATGAGATTGAAACATGACTATGGATATTCTAATTATGTGAATAGTCACATAGAATATCAATACATAATCTCATATTTTGGGAATTCAAAATGATGCCCATCTGAAAAAAAATGAAAAACCTTCATATGAAATTTTAAATCTATGGGTAAATGACCATTTAATTTGGAAAACAGATTTCTCTCGTGAGACCTAATGATGTATCGAGGGGCTATGTAATTCTAAGCCCCACCCATCACGTAATATGTCCAATGCATTCCTCATATGAAAGGGGTGAAGCATAATCAACATAAACATTTATTTTAAAAAACCAACCTATAAAATGATAATACTTACACCAATCAATAAACATAATCATAAATCATCTAGAGTAATATAGTGAATGGTAATAATATTATACATCTCCAGTCAAACTTATCATAAGACATTAATATAAATAATAAGGATGTTATCATTACAACATATACATATTAGATCATAAATATAATAAATGGTTGATATCATTAACTAATAGAAATAGTATAAAATTAAGGATAAAAAACTCGTCAAATTGAAAATAACCATTTAAAACTAAAAGTTCACAAAAAATTAATATTAATTTCTTTCAAAATGAAATTAGAAATTTATAACGGATTATATAAAACATTGTGTGTTAATTATGATGGTAAATTTCATACATTTCATACATGTTGAAGAAATATTCCTTTCATATTTTCAGTAAAATCCAAATGGGCCTTTTTTGGAAAATGACATGAATATTATAAAATTATGATACCATGATCAGGTATGTTTTTACATCTCTCTAAGTTACTTTTTGGTTAAAAGTCCTTAGAAGTGGTATTTTGTGTTTTTCTACAGGCTTTAGATTAGTTACACCTCATGTACTTAAGGTCCTCATTTTTTACCTATGGTAAACATTGTGGCTATGGCTTACATGATGTGACTGGAAAAAATGTTAGTTTTTAACTCGAGGTGATGGGTTTTTGACTGTATATTATCTAGAATGGACTATACATCGTGACCTTGACCATTCCTAGGTTTATGTAATGTGTTTGGTAGATTTTATCAGTCTTTTTTCTGGACGTCTTGGCTCTTGAACAATGACTTTCAATCAGTCCGGACTCGACATGCCCTGAAGGGTGTTCCTGATACCAATATGTTGGAAACTAGCTCATTGTATCATTCATCATACAAGTGGGAATAATTTCTTTCACAAAACATAGTGGAAGTAAGATATAACAAATCCTTATGTGTATCGAAATAAGACTCCCCTGGGAGTAATGTACCAGAATAAAATAAGTTACAATATCCCAAAGTAATGAAACCCAAGTACTAAAATAGGAATAAACGGCCCCATGGTCCTTGAGGACACAACTCACCAAGACCACGGTTCAATAGCTGGATCCATATCCAAGATATCCCTTCCCTTTTCTCAAACCTATAAGATGAAAGTCTACAAACACCTGAAGGAAAAATGTAGGGTGTGCGCCTAAGCCCAACAAGATACCCCCAAAGATTCCCTAACATATGCCAAATATAGATTATCCAAAGAAATTCTTTCAATTTTCAAGTTAAATAGGTTTTCAAAAATCAAAAGCATATTTAAACCAAATATGCTAAACATTTTCAAAATTATTAAATGATACATTTAAATAAAAATCTTTTATTTAAAAAATATGGAACATTTCTAAAACAATGTCTTATGTAAAACATTTATATAAAAAAATTTATTTAAAATCATTAGGCATGTAAAGTAGTTAAAACAACATTGGCATAAAATTATATCTCAAATATAAATAAAAAAGCGAACAATATAGTCATCAACCAAAAGATATGATAGTATAAACCAGATGTAGGATTCCACACTCTCTAATTGGTCTCAGAAAAATGATTATACCAACGTCCCCTTAACAATGGCCATATTTGACTCTTTACCCTCCAATCGAGGATGTGACCCACCAAATGTATGTTTTATAATGTTGTGATAGTATAGAGTGTATCCAAATAACTCACCAACTATCTAAGTCTAGCATGTGCTCTTATATGATAGGAAATTTATTTTAAGACTCCTTAAAAAATCACATTCTTCCATTTTGAAAATTCCAATTTTTTTCCATTTAAAACCAAAATAGGATTTATTAAAAAAACATGCCTCTTTCATAAGATAAAACCACTGGGTTTCTATCAAATCATTTTAATCCATTTTCATGAGTTTTAAATCCATTGAAAACCAATTTCATCCTTTTTGAAAATACATTTTCACAATTAAAATCAACAATTTAATTGAAAACGTTTCCATCGAATCCACCTTTAAATTCAGAAATTTAAATCAGCCAATTTACATAAACCCACCCTAATTCAATGGAATTGGGTGTTTTCTAAATTCTCATTCAAAAACCATTTCAAATCTCTCAATTCACTAGAATTAGGTTTTATCAAAGAAATTGGAAATAATTTCAAGCAGTTGAATATAAATTAGTAATTGAAATAAATCAAGTAATACGATGGTAATTAATTTGGAAAATCAGGACTGAACCATCAACCTCTTCTCGAAACAAAAAACTCACACCAACATCTGTCATTAATAATGAGGGTGTATAAGACCTTAAAAGTCAACCTGGATGCAAGATCCAACACCACATATCATAGATCAATCAATTCCTAGGTGATCCATTGAAAAATAAGAGAGGAGAAAGAGACAAACTTGAATAATGAGGAAGAACACTTACCAGAGAATCACACAACAAGAGACATAATGATCCAAAACTGATCAGATCTATCTGGAAGGTGGGGAGCCTCTAAAAAATCCCTAGGAAGGGTTTTGGTTCAACATCCAAGAGGTTTTTAAAGAAAAGACTGAGTGAAACTACCAAACACGTGACTTAGACCAGGGAATGGGTCGGTTTATGATGTGTACCCAAGGGTCATGACGTATAGTCCACACTAGATATGTTATGAAAAAAACCATTTCCTCGGGTTAAAAATGATATTTTCACCCTAAAATATGGGTACCCACCATTCACAACATGTACCGGTTCGTAGCATGATCTCCCCTTTCAATATGTGAACACAATAGCCAGTACAGGATGTGTACCACAGGTACACGACGTGTGCCTATTCTGTAGCCTGAAAAAAACCATAAAATCAATTCTATGGACTTTGAATCAAAATAAAACTTATAGGGAGTGAAAAAATTACCTAATCTAGGTAATGGGATTTTACAAACTCTCCACCATAAACAATTTTCACCCCAAAAATACTATGTAGATTATTCCATGCCAAAGAGATGAGGTCACTACTGTCTCATTAGTGCCTCACATTCCCATGTCTCGTGACCATTAGAGTAACGCTAATATAGTACGTGAACCAAAGGTACTATCCTCCCATGATGTACCATGGCCTTCGAATCAACTATCCTTACTGGTCTATCAGTCAAAGATAAATCAATCCCAATCTCAAGATAACTCCAGCTCAAAATGTGATATGGATCAGATAGATACATTCTCAGTTGCAATACATGGAACACAATATGTGTCGACATCTGTTGTAGTGGAAGTAACAAATAGTATTCAACCTTCCCCACCTACTCCACAACCTCAAAATGTTCTACAAATAAAGGATCAAGATTCCCTTGCCTCCCATGCCATCGATAACCCAACTAGGGTGAATCATTTAGGAACACCTAATCACAAACTAAAAACTCCAAAGGCCTATGGTGTCGATCAGAATAAGACTTATTTCAGCTTTGTGCTGTCAACATCCTCTAAAAATCAACTAAATCTTAGTTATCATCACTTTCACCTATCTTGGTCCAACCATGGAACTTTAACCAACTTCCAACCAACAGAAGAAGATTTACAAGGCTGGCCATACAAGTCCTCGAAAGGTTCCATTCTGATCATAGAATGGTAACTGTTTTTGTAAGAAAACACAACTATCCCTAGACGATCATAAAAATCCCCACCAAAGTCGAGAAGAGAGGTTTGATGCATATCTTTAAGATTTTGTACAGATATTTCTTTCTGGCCATCCATCTACAGATGGTAGGTTGTGCTCAAATGGACATGAGATCTGAGTGCCTCCTAAAGGCCTCTCCAAAGGCGATAAGTGAACTAAGGATCCCTATCAGATACTATAGAATATAGAACACCATGAAAATGAACAATCTTTTCACCTAGATATTTCCCAACTCCTCAACATTGTCCGTATCATAAATGGGTATAAAGTGAGATGACTTGGTAATCTTGTTGATCACAACCCATATAGCATTATTTTTTCTCAGGGTATATGGTAACCCAACCACATAGTCTATAGAGATCTCATCCCACTTCCAAGTAGGGACTGGAAGTGGCTGAAGTAAACTCGAAGGTTTCTGATGCTCGGAATTAACCTAATAGAATGTATAGTAATGAGAGACAAACATAAAAATGTCATATAACATTCCTAGCCACCAGAACTGCTTCTGCACATCATAGCACATTCTTTTTATTCTTGGGTCCATAGCCCGCCGGGAGTTATGGAAATCTACCATTACACCATTTCTTGCAACTAACATCACAATAAAGGGATTATGATAGAAAATAACACCCTATTTGGAGAAAAACCATAAGGAAATATCTCCCCACCATAAACAGAGTCTCTAATGGTGTGGAACTCATCATTAAGTTTTTGATCTTGAAGAATCATCTTAAGAATAGAATATTTCAATTGAACACTATCCAAGGAAACCACAACCCCTTCCTCCTGAACATTGATATGAAATTATGCAAATAGATCCATAAAACTCTACTCTTATAAATATTCGTTCACTACCTAAGTTAGAAGTTTCTTACTCAAAGCATCACCAATGACATTCCATTTACCAAGGGTATAGGCGGTGTTGATGTTGAAAGATTGTAGGTACTCCACCCAACACCTCTATCGAAGATTCAAATCTTTTTGGGGGAAGATATAACACAAGATTTTGTGGTCTAAATACATCGTAAATATTTTTCCAAAAATGTTGTTTTGATAACTCTTTATCATGTGCATCACAACTACAAGTTCCAAGTCATGGGTAGGATAATTCTTCTCATGTGGCCTAAGCTTACGAGATCTATATGCCACTACATGATCACCCTTCATAAGAACACAACCCAAGATAGAACATGATGCATCACAAAAGACCACATAGCCCTACCTAGCTTCTAGAAGACTCAACACTGGTGCAGTAGAAAAAATATGTTTCATCTAAACAAAAAAAATCTCACATTTATCATTCCTTCATTCTTCACCCCCCTTCTATGTTAGAGAAGTCATCAAAGAACCTATCTTTGAGATGTTTTTCAAAAACCTATAGTAATATCCATCTAAGAGCAAGATTCTCATAATCTCAAAGGAATTTCATTGTTGATCCAAATTCATAACATCCTTCACCATCTTAGGATCAACTGGTATACCCTATCCAGACACCATGTTTTCCAAAAATTTCACTTCCCAAATCCAGAAATCATACTTTGAAAACATGGAATAAAAGAGGTTGTTTCATAGCAGACTCAGAACTATTCTGAAATGTTGCACATGATCCTCCTCATATATAGATTAGAGAATAATTTCATCTAAAAACACTATAACAAAGGTATCCAGATACTCCTAAAAATATTTTTCAATAAGTCCATGAAAACTACAGGTGAATTTTTCAAACCAAAGGGCATGAAAAATTACTCATAGTGGACATACCTACACTGAAAGATAGTTTTCTGAATGTTATATTCTTTTATCATCAACTGATGGTAACCAGATCAGAGTCTGATCATTGAAAACAACCTCTCCCCTTTCATTTGATCAAAATTATCATCAATCCGTGGCAACACATATTTATTCTTTATCGTAACTCGATTGATCATTTGATAATTGACACATATGTGAAGAGATCTATCAGCTTTCATAGAAAAGAAAACCAGTGCTCCCCAAGGTGACACACTTAGATAGATAAATCCATTCCCAAGAAGATAATCCACCGGGGACATTAGCTCTTTCAGTTTATCTCAATCAATTCAGTAAGAGGGAATGGAGACTGCTTGAGTGAAATGTGATAAGTCAATAGAAAACTCAACCTCTCTCATCATTGGTAGACCGAAGAAATCTAAAGAAAAAACATCATCAAACTCGACCTTGGGTCCTATTCGCCTTGAAAGACAAGATACACACCACTGGTTTTAGTAAGGTAGATCCATTGAAGATAATAATAAATGCAAGATTTATCGGAAATGAGCCAATCCATCGAAAATATGACGTCAAGGGATTTCATAGCAAGAACTAGAAAACCCAAACATAGCTCAGCATCTGATAGAGAGAAGACACAAGCCGGACTACAGAGACCCTGATCTCTCTTTGTAGTAAGGTGTGTAGTAATATCCATTACACAAGATGGTTTCTCCCTAGGAAGATTAAGTAGGTTAATGATATGGGATGAAATAAAAGAGGGAGATGCACCATTGTCAAAAAGAGCAGTCACTAATGACGAAGAAATGGTAACGGTACCTCTCACAGTCACTAGACTCATATATGCATCCTCTGGAGACTCTTCCATTGTGTGAAGAAGCTTCATTCTTGATGCATGTGGTTGGAACCCTTTTGAACCTGAAGCATTTGATTTCTCTATAGTTTTAGGAGGATCTGATGATCCTGTCCCACTATAGAGAGTAGAGAAGTTATGGTAGAACCTCTGTAAGTGTCCTAAACATCCATAGGAACTATAGTCCTTGGGTCCTTATTGAAAACCCTATTAGAATGAACTATATTTACACACTAATAGAAAACAAAAGAACTTATTCCTAGAGCTGTAGGAGGTATGAAATGATTCTATCGTCGAGACTTATCACGAGAATCATCACGCTTCCATTTTCTGTTGAAGAAACCAACACTGCCACTCTGAGGAAAAGGAACTCTTGTCAACCCAGACATCCCAACGAGGTCCATCTCAACCATAATCACCCTATCCAATAAATCATAATAAGTGGGTAGCTTTAGCAATAAGACCTAAGAATAGATATCTGATAAAAGTCCCAACTCAAACTGTCAATCCTTCATCCTCTGATTACATACAATCTTAGGAAAAAACGGCACCAGCTCAGCAAAGCAATTTCAATACTCAGTCATGGTTTTTTCAGCCCACACAATCTTGAAAAACTTCCAAGCCTTAGCTAACACCATTGAATCTCGATAGAACAAGTTGGCGAAAAGAACCTTGATGTATTTCCACTCTAATCCCTCATGTTTCCATTCCATCACCATTGTATCCCACTATCTCCTACTCGGTCCATCCATCACAAAGGTGGCACACTTTACCTTGATCATGTCATGTGTCTCCAAGAACTCAAACAGCTTTTCAATCCTTCTCAACCATTCCTCATCTTGTTTAGGGTTAGTGGAGCCCTTAAATACTTGTGGCTTATGGCATAGTAATTCTTAAGAATGATTCTAAAGAACATCTCCCTCAAGAGCATGGAAAATGCGCACAATGACATCAACTAGATCCAAATCAACAATAAGATTTTATTTTTAAGGATCAGAAGCCACCTCTCCCTGTATCTGATTCGCACGTCTTCTCAGAGGCATGATGCAACACAATATTTGTAGATAAAAAATAAGACATTACATTAATACTGAAACTGAGTGATAATAGAAAAAACTCTCTACATATGTATCAAAAATATTTATATTTCACACTATCCAAAACTCAATAAGGAACAGACTAGAACGAATCTACAAGACGCCTTTACCTAACCACCACTGGTTACATAAGATTAATTTTGGTCAGAGCTAACTAGGCACACAATCTTAACTACCACCTAAGTCCGCACAAGAAATTTGAAATGAATTTTTTCATCAAGACAAGAGCTGAACAGCCTCCTCTGATACCAATTTGTCACGAACCAGCCCGGTTACCCTAGTAACACGATAACCGAACTGGCCCTAACATGACACAATGGGAATTTCTGATCCCCATGGTTTGGTGACTAGAACCTGGAATCATACAACATACAAGTGGGAATTAATTTTTCCAAAAAAAATACTGGAAGCAAAATATAACAAGACAATATGAATTTCTAAAGAAAACATCACTAAGAGTAAAGTACCAGAATACAAAAAAGCACAATAGCCCAAATTACTAAAACCCAAGTACTAAAATGGGAGGAAATAGGCCTAAGATCCATAAGTTGACAACTCACCAATACCACGGTTCAGCATCTCAATACACATCCAAGATATCCCTTCCCTTTTCTTTAACCTATAAGAGGAAAGTCTAAAAGCACCTGAAGGAAAAAAGTAGTGTGTGAGCCTAATCCCAGTAGGATACCACAATATATTTTATAAGAGATTACAAATATATATTATCTAAAAAATAAATTTTCAAGGTAAACAAGTTTGAAAAATCGAAAGTATATTTAAACAAAAAATGATAAACATTTTCAAAATGATAGAAAGATACTTTTAAATAACAAGCTTTTCATTACAAAAGATTGAACATTTCCAATATAATGGCTTCAGTAAAACATTTATATAAAAAAATCCTATAAATTCCGCAATCATGTAAATAAGTTAAAACAACATCAGAATACATTTATATGTCAAATATAAATAAAAAATGAATGCCATGGTCATCTACAGAAAGGTACGATATTATTAACCAGCTGTAGGATTCTGCACTTTCTAAGTGGCCTCAGAAAAATGATTATACCCATATCTCCCTGACACTAGCTAGAGGTGAATCCTCACCCTCCCATTGGGGAGGCATCCCACCGCATGTATGTTTTAGAACATTGTGATATCATATGGTGTATCCAAATAACTCACCAACTACCTATTGCTTGCAAGTTCACTTACATGATGGGGAATTTATATTAAGATTACTTAAAATACAATAAATCACATTCTTCCATTTCAAAAATGATAATTTATTTCCACTTAAAACCAACAAAAAATTATTCAAAAACATTCCTCTTTCAAAAGAAAAAACCACTGGGTTTTTATCAAATCATTTTAAGCCATTTTCATGAGTTGAAAATCCATTCTAAACCAATTCTTTCCTTTTCAAAATTCATTTTCACAATTTAATTGAAATATTTTCCATAAAATCCACAGTTTTAATTCAATAATTTAAATCATCCAATTTTAATAGACCCACCTGAATTCAATGGATTGGTGGTTTTCCAAATTTCCATGCCAAAACCATTTAAAATCACCCAATTAACTAGAATTGGGTTTTATCAAATCAATTAAAATCAAGTTAAAGAAATAGAAATTAAATCAGCAGTTGAAATAAATCAATCAATACGATAGTAATCAATCTGGAAAATCGGGATAGAACCACCTACCTCTTCTCAAAACACAAAACTCGCAATGATACTCGCAAACGAGAATGAAGTTTTAGGACTTTTATCTCAACATAGAAGAAATATCAAACCCCACATGGAATAGATCCATTAATTCCTCGATGATCCATCAAAAACCCAAGAGATGAGAAAGAGAGAAACTTGAAGAATAAAGGATAACACTAACCTAGAGATCACAGCACAAGTGGCATGATGATACAAATCCAATTGGATCAATCCCAAAAAGGGTAGCCACTGAAAAATGCATAGGAACGATTCCATTTTGAGAGGAAAGAGTTATGAAAAGAAAATCTCGAGAAAAACTGCCAAATTCCTGACTTAAACCTTGGCACTAGCTGAGTCATGATGTGTTCCATAGGAAAACCATGTGTAGTCCACACTAGATAAGTTACCAAAACAACCCATCGCAACATGTTAAAAACTGACATTTTCACCATACATGACATGTACCAACTATTCACAACATATACTTGTTCCCAATATGATCTCCCCTTCCATGACTTGAACACATTAGTATGTACAATACGTGTACCTCAGGTACATGATGTGTACCAATTCTGTAGCCTTCATAAAGAACCAAAAAACCACTTATAAGGACTTTGAACCAAAAGGAAACATAGAGAGAGGGAAAAACATACTAGATCAAGGTAACATGATGTTACAAGAACCATTCCTAGGCATTTTTATAGGTTCCCCTCCTTTAAGATCGACTCGATTGGCTTTGGATCTTCATTGATTCTGTGGTGTGTCTCTTTTTGTAAGTGTTATTTCCATTTCTTCAATGTTGTGGATCATAGTAGTGCCCAATCCTTGCAGTTCCAGATCCGTTGAACTATGTTGGATGTTTCTTCTTGATTTCTTCTAGATCCATTGTTATATATCATTATGAATTCTTTTTCCTTCATTGGTCTTGGTTCAACGGGAGTTCTTCCTCGAGGTATGTGGGTTCCTCTCTTCTTCCAACCTCTAGTATTTAGATTTCGATCAATCTTAAGATGTGGGGATTTTATTTTAGGGCCTTCATTGGCATTGTGGTTTTTTTTGTGAATTATTTTACAATCATGCGAGACCCAAGATTTGAGGTAGGTGGTTCTATTCCAAATTTCCTAATTTATCAACATTGTATTGATAGGTTTATTTAAATTTTTTATTTAAATTCAATGGCTTAAACTAGTTTTCAAATTCTTCAATAAAACCCATTTCTATTGAATTGGGAGATTTGAAATAGTTTTGGCACGAAAATTTGGAAAACCCCCAATTCCATTGAATTAGGGGGGTTTATGGAACATTGTCCGATTTAAATTGTTGGATTTAAATTATGGATTTGATGGAAATGTTTACAATTAAATTTTTCCATTTAATTGTGGAAATGAATTGGTAAAATAATTGAACTGGTTTTGAATGGATTTCAAACTCATGAAAATGGATTAAAAAGATTTTATAGAAAACCGATCGTTTTATCTTGTGAAAGAGGCTTGTTTTTGAATAAAACCTAATTTGGTTTTAAACGGAAAGAATTTGGAATTTTTAAAATTGAAGAATGGGATTTATTTTATTTTATGCAGTCTTAAAATAAATTTCCCATCATGTAAGAGAACAAGAAAGCCTTAGGTATTTGGTGAGTAATTTAGATACACTCTATGCTATGATAACGTTCTAAAACATACCTATGTCGGTCATATCCCTGGTGGGAGGGTGAAGATTCACCTCTGGCCAGTGTTAGGGGGATGTGAGTATACTCGTTTTTATTTATTCACTTGTAGAGTGTGGAATCCAGTTGATTGATAATACAATCATAGATTTTTGCATATGACTATGTTTCTTTCTTGTTTATTTATATTCAAGATATAAATGTATGTCAATGTTGTTTGAAATTATTTACATACATAATGAATTTATACAAACTGTTTTGTATAAATGTTTTACATAAGCCATTATTTTAGAAATGTTCCATCTTTTGAAAAGAAAATTATGTTCCTAAAAAGTATCTTTCCATCATTTTGAAAATGTATAGCATGTTTGGTTTAATTAATCGTTGGATTTTAAAAACATTTTTCCTTGAAAATTGAAAGATTTTATTTGGATAATCTATATTTGGAATCTGTTATAGAATATTTGGGGTTATCCTAGGTTCACCCCCAAATTTTTCCTTTGGATGTTTGTTGACTTTCTTCTTACAGGTTTAAGAAATGGGAAGGGATCTCATAGAGGTGTATCCTACAACTAAATTTTGTTATGGGTGAGTTGTTTCCATAGAGACCTTGGGGATGTTTTTCCCATTTTATTATTTTGGTTATAATACTTTTGGATTTTGTTCCTTGAAGTATTCTAGTGTTTTACTCTCAGTGGATCTTTCTTTTGTTAGGCATACTGTCTTATCCCTTGTTCTTCCGCATTCTTTAAATCATTCCCACTTGTATGTTGTATGATTCCAGGTGTTATTCACCGACCTATAGGGATTGGGAATGCCCTTCAGACTATGTCAGGGCCAGCTCATTTATCGGGTTACCAGGGTACCGAGGCTGGCTCGTGACAAATTGGTATCAGAGTAGGCTTTTAATCTTTTTTCTTGAAGTCAGTATGATTTTTTGAAGTCTTTTCGGGACTTAAGAGGTAGTTGCGATTGATTGACTGGAAAGCTCTAATTTTAATGATCCTTAAGTCTCTTAGGGTTGTTAGGGAAATGTTTCTTATGGATTATTTCTATTCTTTTCCCTATTGAGATTTTGATAGAGTGAAATCCAAATCCTGTTTACTAGATTTATAGAGAATATTTTCTCTAGTTACTCAGTTTGAGTATTAATCTAATGTATTCCTTTTATCTGCTAATGTTCTGTAGAATCATACCTCTGAGAAAATGTACGAATCAGATATAGGAATAGGTGCTTGATTAATCATCTCAATGAAATCCTATTGTTTATCCCAATATGGTTTAGGTGATTGTGCATAATGTACAAGCTATAGGACAAGCACCACCTCCAGTTCCTAGTCAAGCTCTAGCTATGGATCCTTAAGGGGATGTTTTTTATAATCATTCTGAAGAGTTCCTTCACTAGAAGCCACCAATATTTAAGGGCACAATTAACCCTCATCATGTTGATGAATGGTTGAAAAAGATAGAACTTCTATTGGAGTTCTTGAAAACATGTGACATAATCAAGGTAAAGTGTTCCACATTTGTGCTGGAAGGATTGATAATGAGATTATGGGACATGATGGTGACAGTAGGGAATCATTAGCGTTTAGAGTTGAAATACTTCACGTTTATTTCAACTAACTAGTTCTATCCAGAGTCAATATTTTTTTCTATGGCTGTAGAGTTCTTTAAGCTCAAGTAGGCTGACAAAACCATGACTGTGTATTCGAATCACTTTGCTGAGATGGTGTAGTTTACTCCTGAAAGTGTATCTAATGAGAGGGTGAATGATCGATAGTTCGAGTTGGTACTTTGATCAGATATCCATTCTCAGGCATTCTTACTGAAGCTACCCAAAAATGTTTATATGCTGGATAAGGAGATGATGGTTGAGATAGACCTGGCTAGAAGTTCAGGGTTGTTGGGGGTTCCTTTTTCTCCGAGTGGTAGCATTGGTTTTTTCAAAGGAAAGAGAAAGTGTGATGATTCTAGTGGTGGTTATTGACGAGAGAGTTATTTCAGACCTCCTACATCCCCAAGAGGAAGTTCTATGGGTTTCTATAACTGTGGAATGATAGGACATTCTAATAGGGTTTTCACTGAGGCACACAAGGATTATAGATCCTACGGACGTTCATGACACTTATATAGGTTTTCCGTCACTTCTCTACTCAATATAGTGGGACAGTATCATCAAGTCCTCCTAAAACAATAGTGAAATCAAATGATTTACATACAAAAGGGTTCCAACCACATGAATTCAGAACTAATCTTCTTCACGCAGTGGAAGAGTCTCCATAGGAAGCATACATGGGTCTAGTGACTATGTGAGGTACCATTGCCATTGTTTTTTCATTAGTGACTACTCTTTTGACATTGGTGCTTCTCACTCTTTTATTTAAACCCTTATTTTAAATATTCTTAATCTTTCTATGGAGAAACTATCTTGTGAAGTGGATATTACTACACCCCTTGGTATGAAGAGAGCGTAGGTCTCTATAGTCCTTCATGTGTCTTATTACTATCAGATGTCAAGATAGCTTGGAGTTTTCTAGTTCTTGATATGAAATCTCTTGAAATCATATTCAGGATGGATTGGCTCATTTCTAACAAATACTGAATTTATTTTTATCTTCGATGGTTCTACTTTTCTGCACCCAGCGGTTTGTATCTTGCATTTCAAGGAGAATGGGACCAATGGTCGAGCAGAGGCAGACCTTCTTATCCAAAGATGGGTAATGTGATATTAGTGTTTTAATTTTACCTAGAGAGAGATTAAATGGGCGGTGATCTACCTCTAGTCATCACTGAGTTTCCTGATGTGTTTCCTTCAAATTTATATGGTCCACCACCAGTGAGAGATGTTGAGTTTACTATTGCCTTAACTCCTGGAACTCAACCAGTCTCTATTCCTATCTTACTGAATGGCTCTAGCTAGAATGAAATAGATGAAGTCCAAGCTATATGAACATCTGGAGAAAGGCTTTATCCATCCACGTGTGTCACCTTGGGTAGTGTAAGTTCCCTTTTCCATGAAAGTTGATGGCTCTCTTCTCTTATGTGTCGATTATAGAAATCTCAATCAAGTTATAGTAAAGATAAAATATTTGTTTCCATGGATTTATGATGTATTTGATTATCTAAAAGGGGAGAATTAGTTTCTGAAGATCGACCTTTGACCTAGTTACCATCAGTTAAGGATAAAATAATCTGGCATTCAGAAAGATGCATTTAGGAGTAGGTAAGACCACTTTGAATACCTTTTTATGCCCTTTGGTTGAACAAATTATCCTCTAGTTTTCATGGAATTAATGAACAAGATCTTCCATAAGAATATGGATACATTTTTGGTAGTATTTGTGGATTAAATTCTTGTCTACTCTAATTCTATGGAAGATCATGTGCAATATCTAAGAATATTGTTGAGTCTGCTAAGAAACCACTGCCTTTCTACCAATATTTCAAAGTGTGATTTTTTGGATTCGGGAAGTGAAATTCATGGGACACATGCTGTTTGAATAGGGTATATCATTTCATCCTGATAAGGTTAAGGCTATTATTACTTGGGATCAACCATGAAATGTCTTTGAGATTTGGAGCTTCCTTAGCTTAGCTGGATATTACCATAGGTTTGTGAAAGACATTTCAAAGTTGGCTTCTCCGGTGACTTCTCTAACCTGGAAGGGGGTGAAATTTATGTTGAATTAAAAGTTTCAGAGTTCTTTTATTAGATGGAGTATCTTTTGAATACTACGTCGGTGTTGACTCTCCCATAGGAAGGGCAGGTCTATGTGGTCTTCTGTGATGCATCAGGTTTAGGTTTGGGTTGTGTTATTCTGAAAAGCGACCATGTTGTTTCTTATGGATCTTTCCATCTTAGGACACATGAGAAGAATTATTATACCCATGACCTAGAAACTACAGCTATGATGCATATGCTTAAGGTATGGTGGAACTACCTTTTTTTGAAAGGTTTACAGTGTATTCAGACCACAAAATCCTAAGTTATATCTTCTTTCAAAAATATTTGAATCTTAGGAAGATGTGTTTGTAGGTTCCGGGCATAGCGGAAGCACATTGGTGGGTTTGATCAACTTTAATTTTATCCTTAAACAACATTCAATCCGATTTCTATCACGATATAAAACGTTGGATCTTTAGAATAAAATGAAGAATGAAAAAGAAAAGAAGAGTCCTGGAACCATTGAGATAGGATCATCATATATTGGCTATAATTAATTTAATTAATTCACAAGAATTTCCTCGGTGTAATTTTTTCTCCGTCGATGTCTCTGGTCACAATCCCATGATCTGCCGTTGCATCGTAGAAACAAAGTATAGGATTTCTCTAGAGTTTATCCACACGTGCTCCATGTATCTCTAGACATCGCCGAAGGGTTCTCCGGGTTCTAGCGTGGAAGAACCTTCGCTTGCGATGTTCGCCTTCAACCGCCTTGATCTAGTGCAGGATCTCGATCTCATTAATTGATGGCGTTCTTGGTGTAAAGGGAATTATCTCTTGGCTTGAGAGTATTTCCAGTTCCTTTGTGCACAAAAATGGCTCTAAAAAAGTGTTGGGGTTGTGAGGATATTTATAATCGGGTTTGAGGTTAATAGAGTTATGAAAATTAATAAATGCGTTATGCATTTTATTTTATTAACTCTTATTGAAACCCCCATGTCGAATTATTAATTCCTTTACATGTACCCACATTGATTATAATTATTATCATTTAATAAAACAGTATTATATCCTCAAAATCCTGACTGGAAAACTACACGGCGTGTAATAATTAATACCCGGCGTGCACTTGTTTTCCATAAAAATACACTGCGTGTATATTTAATATACACGGCATGTACTTTTATTTTCCATTTTTCTCAACAACATTTATTAGACCGGGAGTAATGGCTATTTATTTCTTAAATAAATGTAACTGCATTACTCACTAATAAATATATTATTTCTCCCACAGTATATTCTATTGAATAACTATTTTCGAAATAAATGCGATCAGACATCCTTAAATAATTATTAAACCACAGTCAGAAATAATATTTATTTAACTTGTTAAATTAATATTTAACTAAGATACATGGAAACACTTAGTGTGTACCCTCTAGGCCTCTTTCTCAGTGGCATTAGGTGGAGCCTGCCTGAAGTCCAAGGTTAGCATCTAACAACACGCCAAGGCACCCATAGAAAAAGAAGTTAATTCCACAATGATGTGTCACCTCCTATGAATTCATACCGTGTAATATAATCCCTTTGTATCAATATCTCTAATCAATCGGGTTTCATGCTAGTGCCATCAACCCATGTGATTGATTATTCTTTCTTTGACTTCCCAGAACTGAACTCGCCCATACCTTACCATGGACATGGATTTATTTAGGCTATATCAATTCCATCAAAGGGCCTGAGATATCTACATCCATTAAGGAACAAAAGGGACAAATACTTTCTCGCATTATCTATTAATGCAGTATTACTCGTGACGCACCCAACGTATCCTACCTCACTGCGAACAATGGGTCGTCACAGTTTTCGTCAATACATCTAAGTGCGCGGGTTGTAATACCCATTAATAATAATCTTAGAGTCTAAGGACCAATACACGCATCCGCATATAGGAACATCCAATGACACTATGAAATGTGTATTTTCTACTGGAGGGTCTCGTTCTCATAATATCCTCCTAGATATTACCAAGGGTGCACACCATGAGAAGGTGCCTCAATGTTTTATGAGTCCTCACCCCTAATGACCTGTATGATGTGATAAGGCTTTTATTAATGAATAAAGTACAATGTAGTTGGTTCTAGGCCACCATCTCTAAAAGACTCCCACTTGGACTAGAGCCAACTGCTAACAACCTTTAACCCACTCGCTCTCACATGATATTCATGCTTCTGTAGAGATAGTCCTTTAGTCATGGGGTCCACCACGTTCTCTTCCACGGACACTCTGCTCACAACAACTTCACCCCTCTAATATAAATCCCTCAAGAGGTGATACATCCGGAGTATGTGTTTTTTTCATTGATGTGACCTTGGTTCTTTTGCAAGAGCCACCGCTGTAGTATTATCACAATACAATGTAATCGGATCTTTACTTCTAGGCACCACATCAAGCTATTGGACAAAGTTCCGAATCCAGACAGCTTTCTTGGCTGCATCCGAAGCCACTATATATTAGGACTCTGCTGTAGAATTGGCGACAACTGGCTGCTTATAACTCTTCCAGCTCACAGCTCCTCCATTGAGATAGAAAACATATCCAGATTGCGACTTTAGATCATTCTGATCTGTCTAAAAACTAGTATCAGCATACCCTCTGATGACAAGCTCCTCATCTCCTCCATACACCAGGAACATATGCTTAGTTATTCTCAAATACATAAATAATGTATTAACAGCATTCCAATGTTGTTCACCTAGATCTTCTTGATATCTGCCTACCATGCTCATTGCATAGGCAACATCAAGCCTGTTATATAACATGGAATACATGATGGGTCCTATAGCCGAAGAGTATGGGATCTTACTCATTCTATCTTTCTCTTGTTGTGTCTAAAGACACATTTTCTTATAAAGATGTAGGCCATGTGACACTGGAACCAATCCCCTCTGGGATTCTTCCATACTAAATCTCTTTAGTATCTGGTCAATGTATGTACCCTGACTTAGTCCAAGAAGCCTCTTGGATCTATCACGAATGATCTTGATCCCTAGAATGTAGGTTACTTCTTCTATGTCCTTCATGGAGAAACACTTGTTCAACCAGTCCTTAACTGACTGTAAATCAGGTATGTCATTTCAAATAAGCAATATGTCATCAACATATACTACTAGGATAACAACCGCATTCCCATTAAACCGCTTATAAACACATGGCTCACATTCATTCTTAATGAAACCAAATTCCTTTATGGCTTCATCTAATCGAATGTTCCATTACCTGGATGCTTGATTCAATCCATAAATGGAATTATGCAACTTGAAAACCTTTTTGGATTCACCTGGTGTCACAAACCCTTATGGTTGTGTCATATAGACATCTTCCTGAAGGTTCCCATTAAGGAATGCTGTTTTGAAATCCATCTACCAAATCTCATAGTCATGGTAAGCTGCTATGGAAAGTATGATTCTTATGGATTTAAACATGGAAACTGGTGAGAATGTTTCATCATAGTCAATTCCTTGACACTGTCTGAATCCTTTAGCCACTAGCCTTGATTTATAGGTTCTAACTTGACCTTCCATGTCCAGCTTTCTCTTGAATACCCATTTGCATCCAACATGCTTTACATCAACTGGCACATCGACCAGAACCCAAACTTTGTTCTGATACATGGAATCCATCTCAGAATTCATATCTTCTAGCCATCTTGTAGCTTCTAATATTTCTACTGCTTACTTGTAGGAGAGAGTCTCATAATTGACAAACAATAATGATTCACCTTCCTCGGTGACTAGGAAACCAAATCTCTCTTGTTCCCTTACCTCTCTTGAGATCCTACGTAGTACATGTGTTTCTGGAACCTCTTCCACGGGGACCTGTGGAACTTGTTCATGTACCATCTCCTATGTATCTTGAGCATCAACTTCATCGAAGTCAATCTTGCTCCCACTATCCTTCTTGAGGATGTTCTCCCTCTCAAAAAAGACAGCTTGTCTGGTGACAATCACTTTCTTGTCTTGAGGGTTACATAGGTAATATCCTTTCATTTCCTTGGGATATCCTATAAAGATACACATTGTGCCCTGGGGTGCTAGTTTTTTTCCTGAGAAGGCCTTAACAAATGCCTCGCATCCCCATACACGTGTATGAAAAAAATGGTTTTCTTTCCACTCCATAACTTCGAGGGAATTCCATTGGCTGCCTTAGTTGGTACTCGGTTTAATGTATATACTGCAGTTTGTAATGCAGATCCCCAAAAGGATAATGGATGATCTGCATGACTCATCATCGACGTCACCATGTACAACAAGGTGCGGTTCCTCCTTTCACTAACACCATTCCACTATGGTGTATAAGGATGAGTGAGCTGAGACAGAATCCTAGACTCTCGTAGAAGATTGATGAACTCTTGGTTCAAATATTATCCACCTCGATCCAATCAAATCTTCTTTATCTTCTTACCAAGATGATTCTCTAATTCATTCTTGAATTCCTTAAATTTCTCTAAGGCTTTTGACTTATACTTCATTAAGTAGACAAATCTGTATCTACTCAAATCATCAGTAAAAGTAATGATGTAAGAATATCCACCTCTAGCTTCTATTAGAAATGGTCCACATACATCCGTGTGTACCAATACTAGAAGCTCAATGGCCCTTTCACCCTGTCCACCAAAAGGTGGCTTGGTCATTTTACCTCATAAAAAAGTGTGACATCTATCAAGTGGTTTTAGATCAGTAGAGTCTAAATAGCCATCTTGACAGAGCTTTGTCAAGTTATTCTCATTTACATGACCAAGGCGGTGATGCCACAACTGGGTGATGTATGATTCATGTGAGTTTGTTTCTTTATCGATTGTCAACACTTGGATTTCGTAATTTAATACATACAAACCATTATTCAAATGTACCATACCATAACATACGTTGTTCTTATAAAAGAGACAACCCTTATTTCTAAACATGAAAACAAATCCATCCATATCCAAACAATATATAGAAATTATGTTCTTGGTAACACTAGGAACAAAATAACAGTTTTGTAAAACCAAAATCATTCCAGTTGGCAATGAGTGGTGATAGTCACCAATAGCCAACGCAGCTAGCCTTACGCCATTGGCAGTTCGAAGATCCACCTCTCCTATGGAGATCTTTTTAAATCTACTTGGTTCCTACATTTTAATACATATGTGAGCCTCACAAGCTGTATATAATACCCAATGTGTAAAAATAGAATGATTGCACTCGATAACAAATGCACTTTTAGCATCACCATGCTTCTGGGTGCAGTTCCTCTTCTAGTGGCCCTGCTTGCCACATGAAAAACACACTACCTCCCGTTCCTTGCCCTGACTCTGGATCATCCCCTTCTTGTAGGGAGGATTCTCGGGGGATTTAGACCATTTATAAGTCCTTGGACCCTTTTACTTTTCCTTCCATTTCTTTTTCACTATAAGGACTGTGGGTTTGTCAGGCTCCATGTCCTTATCTACCTGGAGAATCAAGGTCAGAAGCTCTGATAGACTCTTCTCATTGTCACTCATATTGTTGTTGACAATGAAGCTAGAGAAGGTCTTGGGATGTGTCGATAAGATGAGATCTGTATGCAACTCATCCGAGAATTTAATCCCTAAGATGTCCAAGTGTTCAATGTAGCCAATAAGCTTGACTACATGAGGCCCTGCTAGCGCCAACTCTCCAAGCTTAGTTGTAAACAAAGAATTGGAGATCTCATACCTCTCCTGTCTCGCCTTCTGTTGGTAGAGATCCTTATGGTGAGACATCATGTTATACGCGTCCATGTTTCCATCTTGCTTCAAGAGCTCATTGGGCATGGCTGATAGCATGAAACACTATACATCTATGGTATCATCCATGTATTTCATATAGGGAGATAATTCCTCATCACTAGCCTCTCTCCCAAGCGCAACTGGAATAGGCTCTTCCAGCATATACAATTTTCTTTCGTGGCGAAGGATGACACGTAAACACCTATGCCACTCTTGGAAATTGGTGCCGGTGAGAAGCTTTTCCTTCTCGAGTATGGTTCACAATGATATGTTTGAAGTCATTTTCTTGTCATTTCTACTAATTAAGATGAGAAAAGGTTCAGTAATTTATTACAAAACTGAGACAAAAAAATAAATTAATACTTATTATTCTCCCACTATTTTATCGACATCCAATATCCCTCACCATTGATTTCGGAATATTCTGTTTCTTGAATATTCTAGTGGCAAGGATCCATATTTCCCTTCTCATTACCCTAACTAGGTTTGGTCAAGAAAATTGAAGGGTTTTAGGTAGGCATTACAAATTCCAACTTCACTAACTCGTAGCTCCTTGATCCGCTGAGTGGACTCCCAAATCCTAAAATCCTTTTATTTTGGATTTCCACAACCTTTGCCACTAGGTCACACAAAGTCCTGTGGCAATCAACCCTTGATGTGAACCAAGTCATGTCAACCCAAAACCTTGAATTAGAATTCCCCAATAATTGAAAGCACTCCAACTAGGGTTGGCCAAGCACTTTAAACTATGGTTCGATTCTAACCAAGATTATGGAAGGCTATAACGACTAAGTATTTCTTTTGAGGGATTTTATCCTTATGCATAAATTTCCATTTTATTATCTTTGATTACATTCTTGTTAATGTTAAATGGGATATACATAAGTGATTAACCATGTCTAAGATAATATTTACATATAATCTGGTTTTTATTTTTGTTCCATCTTGCATGCTCATTTAATTCATTAATTGTGTGATCGTGAAAACACACCCACAATAAATAAACCATGAAACTGATAGAAATAAAATAAATGGTATGATCATGATCTTTTCTCTACTGGTTAGTTTATCTAGCAGTTGATAATCTATCCCAAGACCTAGGGGAGAAGACACCTTGAAAAATTTGGGTTTGTGTTTACAGCTTTCGACCTGTCCACCATTGTATCTCCTTGGATTGGTCTCACCTTAGCTCGTGACTTGAGCTGCCTCCACTAGCTTGGGAGCTCCATCCATTACATATGCATTTGTCTCACACATAGGTGAGGGGTAAAAAAGGGGTTTTTACATAAAAGAATCCTTGGGCGTGCAAGCCCTACATATTAATGAGGAGATGGCTCGCATGCCAACAAATTTAATTTAAATAAATTAATTAAAAGAAACCATTCACATATAAAGGTCTCGTTCTAGCTCATGATCATCCATACATGCAATGATATTTACGCATAGATAAAACTAGAATTCAATTCTATAATCATTCTTGTTTAAGATAAATCATGCTTGAATCAATTAATTGTCTTTAATTAATCAATCCTTTTATCTTAAACCCTATTTTGAACTTTCCTGAGATTCTCATCATAATTTTAAACAAATAAATTCATTTAAAATTATCCTTGTACGTAACGTGTACTGTAGAGGCAACCCGGTGAATTCTCATTCATTACACAGATGTTAAATTAAACACATTTTTAAAACACCTATCATTTGTTGTGCCTTAGATTTATTCCTGCACCATGGTACACGTCTCAAGGGTTTGTATAATATAATAATAAATTTTAATAAATCTTTGTAATTTGGGTGAGTACATGGTGTGTAGTTCCTGCTACACAGCGTGTACTTTTCTTCACCATCTATTCGAAATACATGCCCGAGGACAGGGTGTGTTAATGTACTTTGGAAATTTTCGGAGTACACAGTGTGTTCTTTGGGACACACTCCATGTAATTTCCGCGTTACATGGTTTCCAGCCGGGAAAGCTGTGTACGGGGTACATGTCCCAACCGAAACCTAAAGGGACCACATGTGGTGTTCATTGTACCACACGACGTGTAATCTGGAAACCATGTGCCACCTGTTTTGGTCAACACACAGTGTCTTAAATTCTTATAAATAATCCAATACATAGCCTGATTTAGTGGATCATTCAATGCATTGAACGTAGACTTCACAGTGTGTACTTAGGAATACATGCCGTGTACTCTGGTGTTGTATGGCCAGAAACGTTTGGCTCCTCCGAATGAGTTTCTCTATTTTATTTTCATCAAAATTAAAAGAAAAATTTGTTTCTGTGAGGTGAACGAGAAACGAGGGAGGAGGAACGGATCTCGATATTCAAATTTCTAGAACGATTAAACATGAATTGAAATAACTAAATTATTAAATGCGTAAATCATCAACGAAAAACTAAATAGTTATAATCAACAATATGACGCCTCTGATACCACTTTTAGGTTTCGGGCGTAGTGGAAGCGCATTGGTGGGATTGCCTAACTTTAATTTTAGCGTTAAACAATGTTCAATCCGAGATCTGTCACGATATAAAACGCCGGATCTTTGGGATAGAACGAAGAACGGAAAATAAAATAAGAGTCCTACAACTATTGAGATAGGATCATCATATATTGGTTATAATTAATTTAATTAATTCACAAGAATTACCTCAGTGGAATTCTTTCTTCTTCGATGTCTCCGGTCACGATCCTGTGATCTGTCGTTTTTTCATTGAATCCAAGTACAAGATTTTTCTAGCGGTGATCCACACGTGCTCGACGTATATCTAAACATCACCAAAGGGATCTCTGGGTGCTAGCGCGGAAGAACCTTCTCTTGCGATGTCCGCCTTCGACCGCCTTGATCCGGTGGAGGATCTCGCTCTCGTAACATGAGGTCGTTCTTGGTGGAAAGGGAATTATATCTTGGCTTGAGAGTATTTCCAAATCCGTTATGCACAATAATGGCTCTACAAAAGTGTTTGGGTTGTGAGGATATTTATAATTGGGTTTGAGGTTAATAGAGTTAGGACAATAAATAAACGCGTTACGCATTTTATTTATTTCATTAACACTTATTGAAACCCCCATGTTGAATTATTAATTCCTTGACATGTGCCCACACTGATTATAATTAATATCATTTAATATGACAATATTATATCCATAAAATCTCAACTAGAAAACTACACAGAGAGTAATAATTAATACACGACGTGTACTTGTTTTCCATAAAACTACACGGCGTGTATATTTAATATACACGGCGTGTACTTTTATTTTCCATTTTTCACCGCCACATTTATTAGACCTTTAGTAATGCCTATATAATTCTTAAATAAATGTAACTGCATTACTCCCTAATAAATATATTATTTCACCCACAATATATTCTCTCGAATAACTAGTGTCGAAATAAATGCGATGAAGAATCCTTAAATTATTATTAAACCACAGTCAGGAATAATATTTATTTAACTTGTTAAATTATTATTTAAATGAGATACATGGAAACAATTAGTGTGTGATCTTCTAGGCCTCTTTCCCGGTGGCATTAGTTTGAGCCTGCCTAAAGTCCAAGGTTAGCATCTAGGAACACACCAACGAACCCATAGAGAAAGAAGTTAACACTGCAATTAAGTGTCACCTCTTACGATCACTGAACGTGTAATATATTCTCTTTGTCTCAATATCACTAATCAAGCGGGTTGCATGATAGTGCCATTAACCCATGTGCTCGATTATTCTTTCTTTGACTTCCCTAAACTGAACTCCCCCATACCTTACCATGGCCATGGATTCATTTAGGCTATATCAATTCCATCAAAGGGCATGAGATATCTACTTCCGTTATGGAACAGAAGGGAAAAATCCTTTCTCGCATTATCTATTAATGCATTATTACTCGTGATGCACCCAACGTATCCTACCTCGCTGCGAACAGTGTGTCATCACAGTTTTCGTCAATACTTCAAAGTGTGCGAGTTGTAATACACATTAATAACAATCTTAAGGTCTAAGGACCAATACACACGTCCATAGATAGGAACATCCAATGACACTATGAAATTTGGATTTCCTACTGGTGGGTCGCGTTCTCATAATATCCTCCTGGATATTACCAAGGGTGCACGCCATGAGAAGGTGCCTCAATGTTTTTTGAGTCCTCACCCCTAATGACCTGTATTATTTGTGTCCCTCAATTAATATCATCTGGTCATAGAAAATTTATTCAAGATCAGTGTTATGGAACTTCTAGGTTCTCAACATAGTAGGGATCCGCTATTACCCTTTAATGCAAGATTTGTCCTTAGGACATGATCATATACATTGTCACTCAGAAGAACAATCAAAATGTGATAAGGCTTTTATTATTGAATAAAGTAAAAAGTAGTTTGTTCTAGGCCACCAACTCCAACAGTGTTGGGTGGAGTACCTATAATCATTTGACTTTAAAATATCATATACCTTGGGAAATTTGAATGTCGTTGCTGATGCTTTGAGTAGGAAACTTTCAACCTAGGTATTGATAGAATCTTTAGAAGAGTAGATTTTGATGTCTTTCATTGCACAGTTGCATATTGGAGTTCAGGAGGACGGGGCTGAAGCTTCTTTGTCCAGTGTTCAGTTGACATATTCTATTCATGGGAATATTCTTCAAGACCAAAAACTTTATGATGAGTTCTATAGCATTTGAAACTCTCTTTATTGTTGGGAGATAGTTTCCTATGGTTTTTCTCCAAAGAGGGTGTTATGTGCTATAAAATTGCTTTGTTGTACCGCTAGAATAAAGAAAGGTAGTAATGGTGGATTCCCATGATTCTTAGTGGGAAGTTCATCTAAGTACCACTATGTTATTCTATGATATACAGAGGAAATTCTGGTGGGCATGTATGAGATGGGGAATTTCTGAGTTTCTATATAATTCATATAAATGCCAGCAAGTGAAAGACGAGCACAAGAAACCTTCATGTTTAAATTAACCACTTCTAGTCCCTACTTGGAAGTGGGATGAGATCTCTATGGACTTTTTGGTTTGGTATCAATGTTCCTTGAGTAAGAATATCTCTATATGGATTTTGATCAACATACTAACCATGTCAGCTCACTTTATACCCATTCGGGATATGTCCAAAAATAGGGGTTTGTAAATATATATGTGAAGGATAGTTTTCATTTTTATGGAGTTTCATATACTATTGTCTTTGATATAGATCCTTGGTTTACTTCCCTATTTTGGAGAGGCCTTCATGAGGCACTTGAATATCAGGTCCTTTCGAGCAGGGCCTACCATCCACAAATGGATGTCCAGATAGAAATAGAGATAAAGATTCTTTAGGATATGCTTCAAGCATGTGTTCATGAATTATGAGGGGATTGGGATGATCACTTAAATCAGGTTGAGTTTTCTTACAACAAAGATTACCAATCCACGATCAGAATGGAACCTTTCTAGGCCTTGTTTGGTCAGCCTTATAAATATTTGTTGTGTTGGTCAAAGGTTCGGGAAATTATCTTGGTTGGACCAAGCTTGGTGTAAGAGACGACAAATACGATTCAACTGATTCATTAGAAGATATTAACACCACAAAGACAATATAAGTCTTATGTTGATCGATACTACACACCTTTGGAGTTTTTAATTGGTGATTATTTTTTCTTAATGGTTTCACCCTTGTTGGTTTATCAAGGGATTGAGGGCCAAGGGAATCTTTCTCCTTGCTTTGTTGGACCTTTTGAGGTTATTGAGAATGTGGGGAAGGTTGTGTACCATCTGACATATCCACCACATTTGACAAAGATAAACAACATGTTCCATGTATCATAGCTAATTAATTATCTATCTGGTCAATCTCACATTTTCATCTTTAGTGATCTTGAGATCAAGCCTGATTAATCATTGACTGAGAGACCAGTTATGATAGTTGATTCTGAGGCCAAGCTACTTCATGGGAGGATGATACCTTTGGTACGTGTCCTATGGAAGCATGGCTCTGATAGTCACGAGATGTGGGAATGTGAGGCACTGATGAGAGAGCAGTGGCCTCATCTCTTTGGCATGGAGCCTTCTTCATAGGATTTATGGGGGCAGAATGTTTATATGGTGGGGAGGTTGTAACATCTCATTACCTTGATCGGGTATGGTTTTCCCTCTCTCTAAGCGGACTTTTGGTTCAATGTCCTTAAAAGTGGTTATATGGTTTTTATGCAAGCTATAGAGCAGGTACACGTCATGTACTAGAGGTACACGTCGTGTACCTATGGTACACATTGTGACCAGGGCTTACACGTTGTGACTAGGAAATATGTCAGTTTTTAACTCGAGGTGGTGAGTTTTTTAGAGTAACTTATCCAGTATGTACTACACGTCGTGACCTAGCTCGCACCTGGGTTTAAGTCATGCGTTTGGAATATTTTCTTGATATTTTCTTTCCAGACCACTTGGATCTTCAACCAAAATCCTTCCTAGTCATTTTTCAGAGGTTCCCCTCCTTTCTGATCGAGCCGATCAGATTTGGATCTTCATTGATTTTGTGGTTCATATCTCCAGGTATGTGTTCTTTACAGTTGTTCATTGCCATTAATAACGGTATGACCCTAGACTTAAGGTGCCAAATCTGTTGATATAAGTTGGATGTTTATTCTTGGTTTCTTCTAGATCTGTTGTGTTATCTCATTCTGGGGGCCTTTTTTTCATTGGTCTTGGTGCAATGGGTGTTCGTCCTCGAGGTATGTGGGTTTCCTCTTTTATGCCGACCTCTTGTATTTGGATTTGGATCATCCAAAGATGTGGGCATTTGAATCTATGACCTTCGTTGGCATTATGGGTTTTTGTTTTTGGGTAATTCTATTTCGAGCGTGTGGGACCCAAGCTTTGACGTAGGCGGTTCCATCCCAGTTTTCCAAATTAATTAACATTAAACTGGTTGGTTTATTTCAAATGCTTATTTTAATTCAATTTCATAAACTTGTTCTCAATTTCTTTAATAAAACCCATTTCTAGTGAATTAGGATATTTGAAATGGTTTTGGCATGGAAATTTATAAAACCCCCATTTCAATTGAATTGGTGTGGGTTTATGGAAAGTTTTCCAATTTTAATTGTTGAATTTAAATTATGGATTTGATCGAAATGTTTTCAATTAAATTATTGAATTTAATTGTGGAAATGAATTGTGAAAAGGATGGAATTGTTTTTGCATGGATTTAAAAATCATAAAAATTGTTTAAAAGTATTTCATAGAAACCTTATGGTTTTATCTTTTGAAAGAGTTGTGTTTTTTAATAAACCCATTTTTGGTTTTAAATGGATTTAAATTGGATTTTTTGAAATAGAAGAATGAGATTTATTTTAATTTAATAAGTCTTAAAATAAATTTCCCATCATGTAATAGCACATGAAATCCTTAGGTAGTTGGTGAGTTATTTTGATTCACTCTATGTTATGGCAACGTTCTAAAACATACCTATTGTTGGTCACATACCTGATGGGAGGGTGACAAGTCACCTCTAGCCAGTGTCAAGGGGACATGAGTTTAATCATTTTGTTGTGTTCACATAGAGAGTGAATAATCCTATAGATGGTTAATACTATCATAACTTTTGGGTGATGACCATTTTTCTCAATTGTTTATTTATATTTGAGATATAAATGTCATCCAATATGGTTGGAATTGTTTTACATGCCTGCTGAATTTATATGAACTATTTTATATAAATGTTTTACTTAAGACATTGTTTTACAAATGTTCTATCTTTTGTAAAGAAAAGAATGTGATTTAAATGTATTTTTAAATCATTTGGAAAATGTATTGAATGTTTCTTTTAAATATTATTTTGATTTTCGAAACCTGTTTAACGTCAAAATCAAAATATGTTTTTGGATAATATATATTTTTCATTTTTTATGGAATATTTGGTGGTATCCTACTAGGAATAGGGTCACACCATACATTTTCCTTCAGGTGTTTGTAGAATTTCTTCTTCCAAGTTCAAGAAAAGGGAAGGGATCTCTTAGAGGTGGATCCGACTGCTAACCATGGTCTTGGTGAGATGTGTCCTTAGGGATATTGGGGTTGTTTTTCCTATTTCAGTACTTTGGTTTCATTACTTTGGTCTTTTATTCCTTATTGTATTCTGGTACTTAACTCCTAGTGGAGATTCTTTTTGTTATGCATACTATCTTATCCATTTTTCTACCACATTCTTATGGAAAAAACTGTTTCCACCTATATTTTGTAATATTCCAGGTTCTAGTCATTGACCTAAGGGTATTGCTAACGCCCTTCAGGCTATGTTAGGGTCGGCTCAGTTATATGGTTACCAAGGTACCATGGCTGGTTCATGACAAATATTTCATGGAAAACATTTTCTAAGAAGTAAAAAATTGGTAAAAGTTTTTTTAATATTTCATTTGTTAAATGTTTAAAACATTAATAAAAAAATTATAATACATGGTTTTGTAGGAAAAAGGATTTTTGACCAATGATAGAAATGAAGTTGGATTTTCTTAAAAGCATTTTCTCAATATTTTAAGTAACAAAGAGAAGTAAAATGGTACTATTTATTGAAAAAGATCATGAATAACCAAATGAGAATAAAATATGTTGAGTTTAATATATAGATAGTGACTAATTCACCCAATTGATACTTAATCATAGACAATCCTGAATAATAATGAGATTTTGAAATAAACCCTTACCACTTTAGTAAAGTGTGAATCATAAGCCCCATGAAATAAATAACATCAAATAAAGATTTAAATATATTTAATAAGAATATATTCATGATAGAAAATATCAAAAGGTTCTGTATATACACCACACAAAGGAATAAGTGGTGAATATGGAATATGACTAATGGTAGTAAAAGTGACATGAGAAACCCTTACCTCGGTTCTGACTTCCTTCGTATGTGTATGAACCTCCTATCTAATAATTATAGGTTTATTATAAATAAAATATATAACGGTAATAATATATTTCATACCATATATTATTTACTTATAGTCTTTTATGACCTATTTATTAACAATTATTTATCAAAATCACTCTTTCATGTGATAATTTCATTTTTTAATGTATATTTTGGTTCGGTAAATTCAGTTGATGTGTTGATCAAAAGGGAAAGGAAATTAATTCACCATTAAATAATTATTATTAGTTTATATATATCATATATATTAATCAAATACATCATTATTACCATCCATGTAAAAAATAAAATGGAAACCATTTTGCATCACTACGTGAATGCGGTAGTCCCCACGTACGCACAGACGACGTTATTATTTTTCAATGGATTGGAATGTAAGAAGTTAGATATGATATTATATTTCTAGAAGTATAGTTAGGTCCTAAATATCAAATATATTCATTAATTTTAACCTTAATATCCTCCATATAATGTGTCAGAGAAAAACAAGTTGCATCACTTCTTGAGGTCGTAGTCCCCCATACACACAAGCGATGTTATCACATCCCCTAAAAAATGGAATGTAAGACGGTATATGTGATTTCATAATTCCAAAATTATAATAATTTCATATATATAATATAAATAAGTAAGATACAAAATTTTAACCATCTATTAAAGGTTGTGAATGAAAACAAATTACATCGGTTTGTGAGGTGGTAGTCCTCCGTACACAAGATTATTAGTTTTGTTTCCCATTTAATGGAAGTGGATGTGGATATGAGTTTTTAAATTAAGTTAATAACATATTATTATATATTATATATCAATTTTATTATATTATCTCAGTTCATGATAATTTTAATAAGGTGTAATACTAAATAAAACAAATATGCACGTTTAATAATTTTACCTCTTCTTTAGAGAGCCTCCTTTGGTTTAAACCTAAAACCTTATTAAGAGGACTTCATAATCAAAATAATAGCTATAGTATTTGTGTTGGAAGTAAAAAAGATATTTTTCTATATATTTTCTTAAAAAATGGTTTCTGAAGTGTAAAGAGGGGAGGACAAGGGGTGTCCTTTTATAAGTAGGGGAGAGGACACAGATGTATGTTTTGAATAGATAAGGTGATATCCATGTTTTTCATATTACAAAAGACTCTAAAATGGGTCATTATCAACCATTTGACGTGATAAGGTCTATATATTTCCATGAATTTGGAGTTGGATATGTTTTTTGTCATTTTATCCCGTATCTTCTTAGATAAACCCCTACTAAACATATTTTTACCTTAACCATGAAAATTAATTTTTACTATTTTCACTATTCATTATAGTCAAAGGTTAAGTTAAAATTATTATATAAAAAATTTATTCATATTAATAATATTTAATCCATTTTTAAAAATTAAATTTACATAAAATATATAATTAAAATTAAAATTAAACCAGAAGACGCGTCGGAAAACAATTTTTCAAAAGAAAAACATTCCGAATTCCAAAATATTTTTATAGAATAATTCAACATGAAATTGATTCCAATGACATAAATTAGTTAAATTATAATATAATTTATTTAATTTCACTTTATACCTAATTTAAAATATAATTTAACATTCTAAAATTTTTTTAAAAATGATTATCAATATAAAAAGTCGTTATTTCTCACTATTCATCAAAAAATTAATCTTTTTTGAAAATTATCAAAAATTCACCCAATGATAATTTGGACATTTATATTTCAAAATATAAATTTTATCAAATAAATTTTCTAAATTTGGTCGTATTTGATTTTTAATTACATGCACGAAGCGTGACTAAACCACCTTTTTGAAAATTATAGTTTTCAAGAAAACATTTATTTTTCCTTAAAATGGTTATTATTTTATTTCTAATCAATATATGTGAATTGTATTTATTTTAAACATGTGTAAACCATATAGTTTACATAATTTTTATATTACAATTCACGTATACCAACTTAATGACTAGGTTATAACAATAATATTTTATTAGTGTATAGTGTTTCGTTCATACCCGATATTGAATGCATTGAAAGCCTTAAAATATATTTAAATTATTTATAAAGAAATATATCATAATGTCTTATTGTGTTATATTCTCCACTAATCATGGTGTTTAATTTCAAATATTCAATCAAATATGATGTTACTCTTTTAAAATCTCAAGGGGTTATATCCAATTATCCTGGTAAAACCTTGCGAGGTATTTAGAGAGTGAGAGATAGAGAGAGTAAATTTATGATAAATGGGTTTTGAGTGAAGAGGAGGTGAAGTATGGGGGTGTATTTATAGAAGAAGTGGGTATTTGTTTATTAATTTTTAAACAAAGGTTTTTGACTCTATATTATAAAATAGTCAGAAACAAAACATTAATATGGTTTTCCATGCTTTCTACCAATGAGAGGTGGTTTTAAATATTTTATAAGGTCAATAATCCAATTCCTTAAAATAATACCTTTGATGACATGGAATTGAATCATATTTATAAAGAATATATTTTAAAACCATAAAATATAATATACATTTTTTAGTATTCATTAAGAGTTTATAAAATTAGTCAATTAAAACAATAAAACATTATTTTCATTGAGAAATGTATATTTTTTCATGGTTGCCTTTTATGGAATTTATTTCATCTCTTTTTGTCCATTATGATTTCATAATACATACCATGTATTTATACAGTGTTTAATTTTTACCCAAAATTTCATCTGTATTAAAAAATTATGAAAAATTCACCATTGGAATATTTCAAAATGATGATTTCAAAAATATTATATATTTTTTAAAAATAATGATCTTTATTTTATAATTTAATATTTAAATTAAAATACCCATTTAATGAAAAAATACTTGTTTTTTGACAATAACTATTTTATAACCCTTATAAAAATTTCATTTCACATCATAAAATTATATTATCATTTTTTTAAAATAAATATTATTTAATAAGAATAATTTATTAATATAAAAATTAGTTCAAAAATTATTTAATTCATCAAAAAGTGTGTCTTCGTAAAAACTATATATTTCCTCGAAATATAATTTGGGATTCATCATATCAAAATCAAATTTTTATCAAACTCATTATTTAATCATTTAATAATTAATTATAAAAATGGATAAATAGGATCCTTATTTTATTAGAAATAAAATATACAAATTCATAATGTTATGGTCAAGATACATAACGCCTTATTACACCAGTGTATTCCCTAAGGGTAAGGTGTGAAATGGTGAAACTTTTTTGGGGTTGTTCAGGGAACATAGTTTGGGTCATGATCTCAATAAGCTTTAAGTTCTACCATAAATGGTTTTGATCATTATATAGTTATTTAATATCATCTTTGGCTTGGTAAAGGGAAAATCCCTATGATGTTATCTCCTTCATAAGCTCTGATAAATGATCTTCATAGGGTAAAACCATACTAGTCCATACCATCGCTTCTTTTATATGTCTGAATTAGACTTTATCACAACTGAAACTATATACTAATATTAATGATAACTATACAATATATATGTTATTTATTATTAATATTCTTAATTTTAATTTAAGTATAATAAGATATAGTTATCCAAAATATCCAAATTTTTGCAAGTGTTTTCTATAAATACATTATTTATTATGGAATTTATTCATTAAAAGGTGAATTTATTTTATAAATGTTTAGGTGTTTACATTCTCCCACCTTGAGAAATTTCACCCATAAAATATCATTTTGTAAACTAGAATTTATGAGGGTACTTTTTCTTTAACACATCTTTTGGTTACTGTGTTGCTTCCTCACACTTTTGGTTCCACCACAACACCTTGACCATGTGAGTTGTCTTATTTCATATAACTTTGCCTCTATAATCTAATATCTTCACTAACTACTCCTCATATAAATGATCATTATCTATGGTCAAAACCTCTATATTAATGAAATGTGAGGGTTTTGGTATGTATATCCTAAATAAAGATACATAGAACACATCATGTACTTGATATAGGTTGGGTGGGAGTACAAGTCCATAGTCTATAAATCTGTTGTGGTCAAGGATCTAAAAGGGGAAAATGTATCTTTTAATAAGCCATACCTTCTTCCCAAACCTCATGAATTTCTTCCATGATTATATCTGATGAAAATCATTATTCATGAACTCAAACTCAAGATCTCATCAATGATTATCTTAATAAATTTTATCGACTTTCTCTGGATTTCATATGACACTAAATCGTTTAAACATTCTATATCATCTCTTGGGTAATATCAGGTCTCATCTGCTTTCACCCACCAAATTTATCCCATCATGTTGGGATTTAAAAACTCTTCCCATAAATAACATCATATGTTTTCATTGAATTATAGAATATATGTAATTGTTATATAATAACTACACTTTGGAAAGATGTTGATCCCAACATCCTTGGAAATCCATTGAACATGATATCAGTATATCATCTAGAGTTTTAATGCTTCTCTTGGATTGACCATTCCTTTGAGGATGATAGGATATAATAAAAATCAAATCGATATCTAGTTCTTGATAAAAACTTCTCTAGAACCCCATGGTAAGACTCAGATCTCAATCAAATACAATAGAGATGGGAACTTCATGTAGTATTTCCACTTCCCTTATGTATATCTTAATTATTTGGTCAATAGATAAATATTCCCAATTGAAATTAAATGAACTACCTTTGTAAGGTAATCAAGAATAACCCATATGATGTTATTAATTTTAGGTTTCCTGGGGAGTCCTATGATGAAAAACATGGTAATGTGTTCCAATTTCCATAATGGTTTGGGAAATGGTTGCATTATACCTTTAGACATCTATCATTCATACTTGAATTGTTGGCATACCAAGCCTCGAGATACAAACTCTACAATCTCTCTCTTAATTTTATCTTACCATAAGTTTTGATTCAAATATATATATCTTATTTCTTTGATGATGAATAGATAAGGATAATAAAATTGCATCATCCATATGTTCCCTCTTCGGCTCTAGTTTTGATAAGAAACATATCTGAGTTCCAAACCGTATAACTCCATCATTAGCAAAGTTGAATTCTGGAATATTCACTACATATTTATATATCACCTCATCATCTTTTTGGTCCTCCTTGATCCTCCCAAGAATATATGGTTGAGAATTTATTAGAGAAAGATATGATGAATATCATTTTTTATTCTCATATCCATTCTCTATACGTCTAAGAAGTTTGGACACCTTTTAATCCTGATTTGAGATATAGTTGTGCAATTATTTATACATAGAGAACCTTCCAGTTTTTTCACTTTATCCAGATGGTAATGGATTGAACAATAATAATCCCTGATAATATCTAACAAATTTCATTGGAACATATTTAGCTCATTTTTTTTGAATATATATTTGAGGCTTTTATGATCTGTATAAACGTCACACTTCTCCCCCTTGAGATAATGTCTCCAAATCTTAAATGTTAAGATCACTACATCTATTTATACACCATGTGTCAGTTAGTTCATCTCAAGATTTTTTAATTGGAGGGAGGTATAGGATAACACTTTTTCATCTTGCAAGAGTACACAACCCAATACCTTCTTGGATGCATCACTATAGATCTCAAATCCTACCCCATTTTTGGTGAATGTGAGTATAGCTGTAGTGATTATCCTCTTCTTTAACTCTTTAAATATCTCATCACATTCATAAATCTATAAAAATTGGACTTCCTTCTGAGTTACCTTGGTTAGTTGGCCTGAAAATCATGAGTGTTTTTCCCAAAAATCAATGATAATACATAGACAATTGAAGAAAACTATGTATTTTTACTTTATATGTTGTTCTGGTCCATAATTCAATTACCTCTATTTTTTAAATATCCATATATATCACTTTTTTTATGATTAAATTCCATAGAAATGTTAATTTAGGCATCAAAAACTTTCATTTACGATATTGTTCAACAAATTTCCTTTTCAAAATTTCATCAATACATCATTAATATTCTCCTCATGTTATTCCTTGATTTTATAGTAGATAAGAATGTAATCTATAAATACAAACTAAAATTTGTTGATTTAATCGCTAAAGACTCTATTAATCAAGTCCATGATGATAATTGGTGCATTAGTGAGTCCAAATGGAATCACTATGAACTCATAGAACTCATACCTTGTTTCGAAAATTTATCTTGTGGATATCAACTTTCTTCACATCTACTTGATAACTTCCAGACCAAAGATCCACCTTAGATAGTTACTGAGCTCTACATAATTGATCAAACAAGTCATCAATATATGGAAATAGATACTTTTTCTTTATCATGATCTTCTTGATATCATTATAATCAATGAATAGGTTCATTGACCCATCCTAATTCTAAAAAATAATCAGTGTACCCCATGGTGAAGCACTTGGGAATATAAAAACATTATCTAGATTCAGCAACAGTTTCATATTCATCTATTCAAGTTAAAAAGGTTTCATTCTATATAGATTAATGAATATTGGAAAATATTCAAGTATAAAATTTTTGAGAACTCAACCTCACATATTAGAGAAATACCAAGAAATGATTCAAGAAAAACAACTTCATATAACCTTACAATGGGCATTCCATCAAGGTTGGTCTTTTTTTTATTCACAATGATTTCATCTTGATATTATTTCTCTTAATCTAATAATATTCATTCCAGAGATTGTGATGCATAAATTAATTCATCCCCCATTATTCACTTGAATAGAATTGGATTGTTTTTTTATATGGAAGGTGATTTCTTTCTAACTACAATTTATGTTTTCTCTATACAAGTAAATACAATACATATTTATAATAGCATCTAATTACACTAATGGAGGTATCATAAGTTTCACTAGGAATTTCATCATGAAAAAATGGATTAGAGAGGAGTTATATAATTAGGATACAATAATTTTCCCATTTTATGTTTTTACTGATATCTCTACATCCATTTTTTTAAGTGCTGTTTAAATAGTTCAATTAAACCTACATGATAAAAAAGAACTCATAGATTCATATTCCCAAGGAAACTTTTAAATTCATGAAAAAAATTTAAGTACACCTTTCTCTATTTGATTCTGGTTCTAATCATTTACATCATCCAAAATAGACATAGGGATGAGAATTTTTAAAATAATATACACATAAAAGGGAAATAATGATCATTTAATGGGTAACTCATAAATTACATATATTCCTTAACCGAGATTTAATCTAAGATATCCATCATATATATCCTAACATAATATTTTATGGGGTTTTTTATTCACATAAAAATGGTTTTAAAGGAAATTGTGATTTTACCAATCATATCCCCCTAGGATTATCAAACCTTGTGTGTAGTAAGGCCTCTTTATCATTCACCATGGGATAATCGAGTCAAAGACCAATGCACCTTTTTCAGTGTTGTTACCCATATGTAAAATTGATCGAGACCCACATCTAATTACAGTATCTAGATAGGGATTTGGTGTCTAGAAAATAAATTACTCTATACATTACCAAGATTTTGGGATGTTTTCCAATGACCAGTCTTATTACTAAAGCATCCACTAAGGTTTTCTAATCCTAATTCCTAAATATAACTAAATTTTCTGTTGATACCAACTATGACATCCCAAATATTTAATACACCTTGATTCAGGATTAATTTCATAAATATACAGTAATACAGTACTATAAGATCGTGAGGCCTAGTATCTTTATGAAGTTAGGTATTTAACACATAAACATAAAACATGGGTTCCAAAACATTTTTTAAAAACTTTAAAACATTCCCTTATAATCCATCATTCTTTTAACACTATATGAGAAAACCTGGGGACGTACATAAAAAAGTGGTGAGCTATAAAGTCTTGTAAGAGAGTAATCAAAGCATAACAAGATTAAAGTAAGAATTTTAGTCAATAATAATATCAAGCTGGAATAAATGGGTGAGAATCCTAAACATGATACTCAAAGTATGATATAAGATGATAACATCATGGAAACATAGGAATGTCAAAAAAATATAAAACATGACATCATAAGCAAAAGTTAAGGATAAAAACAAAGAAATCATGACATAGTATGATTATTATAAACTATTGTGAACCATAAATTGAATATCATGAGACAAAAACAATTCCCAATGAATTGGAGTGATATATATTATAGACCCAACCACTACATTTATATCATGTACTTTCGTATGCACTCCACATAAACCATACAACATAAGAATTTATTTAATAACATTAAAAAAAGATTTTGGAGTGTGGTTTTCATACATGGAAGTCCCCAATAAATGAAGGATAGGAAAATATAGGTGAATAACCTTGATTTGAAATGGGTATGGAGATTCACTACACAAATGATTGGCATGGAAAATCACAAGATAATTTCAGGAGTATAATGTATCTACATAATGGTTTGTGGAATGGGTAAATGAGAGTGTAAGGTAGTCTTCCATTATAATGGAATCATAAGGATAGTAAATTTGAGTCTAAAAACACATTTTAATATAGGAAAATTAAAAGATAAAGGTAGAAGTACAAAGAGATTACATGAATTAAAATATAAGGGGATAGAGTCCCTTACCTTGAGTGGGAACTTCTAAAAGCTTAAGAGGAGCTTCTAAAGAGATTGGGAACACCTTGGTAGGTATTTATAGAGGGATAGGGAGATTAAATTCCTTCTCAATGGGTTTTGGAAAAATAACAGTGGTAGGATGGTTGGGTATATATATAGTAATATGGGGGAGTTCTTTATTAATTTCAAAACATAGGTTTTGGACTCTATATTATAAGATAATCAGAACCAAAAACCATACCTTGGTATTTTCATGTGGTTACAACCAAAGTGGAATTTTTTAAAATATTTTATAATCCTAATAACCTAGTTCCTTAAAATAATACACCTAAGTATGTTGAAGTGAGTCATGTATATAAATAATTTACTTTAAAAACCGTAAAATATAATATACGTTTTGCAGGATTCAGTAAGGGTTTATAAAATTAATAAAATAACTTAAAAACACATTGTTTTAAATTATAAATGAAAATCTATTAATGGATACCTTTTATGGAATTTATTTCATCACTTTGGGACTATTATTATGTCATAATACATACCATATATTTAAAATGTTTTTAATTTTTACCAAAAAAAATTTGATTATCTCAAAAAAATTGAAATAATTTGCAATGGAAAATATTTAAGTGATGATTTCAAAAACTATGTTATTTTATTAAAAATAATTCTATAAATTTCATAATTTAGACATTTAAATCTAAATAATCATTTATTTAAAAATATGTTTTTTTAATATCAATTTTATAACCCTTATAAAAATTAGCTTTTACTTCATAGAATTATATTATAATTTATATTTATATAATTTTAATTTAATGATAATATTTCATTAAAATAAAATTTATTTCTAAAATTATTTAATTCATCAATAAGGGTGTCTTGATTTAATGTATATATTTCCCAAAATTACAATTTTTGTTTCATCGTATCAAAATTTTATTTTTATCAAACTCGTTATTTAATTATTTATAAAGTAATAATAAAAAAGTATAAATATAATCTTTATTTTATTATAAATAAAAATAAAAAAATTAAAACTGTAAGGGTCTAGATACATAACCCCTTATTATACAAACGTAAACCCTATGCCTAAATTGTGTGATGGTGACACTTACTTAGGGTGGTTTAGGAAACATGGTTGGGTCGTGATCTCGATAAACATGAAATTCTCTTGTAAATTGTTTGACATGTTATTTATTTGTTGAATCTTATATTGGGAGTGTCCATGGGAAAATATCAATGGTACCATCTCCCTATAAAGATATAATAAATAGGCTTAATAGGGTATGATCTTTTTTATCAATGACATCGCTTCTTTTTTCTGTGTCAATTGGACTTTCTTATATGCCTTAATATATAAAAATCTTAATAGCTTCTTTAAAGTGGATATATTATTAATGATCATAATGCCTATTGATATTTTAAATCTGATAGGCTATAATTGTCCATAATAAAAAAAAGTTGTACATTTTTTTCAATAAATAAATTACTTAATAATCCATTTATTCATTCAAATGGGAATTTCATTTATAAAGTTTTGGGTCATTATTGGATTTAACCATATCTTCAATTTATTTAGATAAATCAAGTCCCAATAGATTTATTTTTGAAACATCATTCCATCACATTGGGGTTATACACATCGTGTCATATAGGGCTTCATAAGGATCCATCTGAATACAAGAGTGAAAGCTATTTTATTTTAAAATTACACCAAACGAAGATGTTGATCCCAACCACATTTGAAACCATAGAGAAATCTCTCAATGTGTCTTATAGATTTTGAATGTTTCATATATACTTAATATCATTCTATGGATGATAAGAAGTTCTAAAACTCATCTCTATATACATAGATTTTCAAAGACACTACTATAATTTTGATGTAAAATTTAAATCCTAATAAGATGCAATATGATGTGATAGTCCATGAATATTAAAACTTCTTTAATGAATATTATGGAAAAATGATCTAGAGATAAATTTTCTATAATAGAAATGAATGTTTCTGAATTTTCAAAGTGATTGACTACAACCCATATAGCATTATATCCTTTTGATGTTTTGGTGTGTTTGATGACAAAATCCATAGTGATGTTTTCCCATTTCCATTTTCATAGGGGTAGTGGTTGTAATATCCCCTTAGAGATCTGTTTATCAAACTTATCTTTTTGAGATACTAGGCACTGAGATATATACTCTACAATATCCATTTTTATATTATCCCATTAGAAATAATCTTGTATATCTCTATACATCATCATAATTCAACGATGAATATTGAAGGATAAACTTTGAGATTAATATAATAACTCATACTTGAAGTTTGGTTTTATAGGAATAATACTCAATTCCATGACCTTGTCATTCCAACATGATCATTATTGAACTCAAGAACATTCCTCGCATTTTTATATAATTCAAAATATTCCTTTTTCGCCTTCATAATGCCCTCATTAATGGATTGTTGATCATTAATCTTATAAAGATAATGTATTTACCCATTCCTCATGATATAAATATCAGTCTTTGGTAAATCAATAAATATTATAAGTTTTTCAATCCTTTTCATAGACAAACAAGCATGGTCTTTCTGACTCAACGCATCGGACACATTGTTTACCTTCCCTCGGAGGTAATGTATTGAGAAATCATAATCATTGATCAACTCCTACTATATTCTAGGGCACAAATTCAAATAATTCTTTGAAAATATATATACATCAAGATTTTATAATCAATATATATACAATCATTCACTATTTAGATAATTCATTCAAATCATCAATGAAAAAAATTACAAATGAAAACTCCAAATCATGAGTGAGGTAATTTTTCCAATGAATTTTTAATTTCCATGAGTCATAGGCTATTAAATTTTCATTCTCCATGAGGATTAAACCCAATCACTTCTTCGATGCATCACTATATATCACATAACCTTATTAACTAAAGGGTAATATAATCATGGGCATGTTGACCAACCTTATCTTTAGTTATTTCTTAATCTATTCATATTCCTTTGTTCACAAGAACTTATATCCCTTCTATGCCAACTTGGTCGGTGGATTATAAAGTCATGAGAAACTCACACAAAGCATTACTAGTATCCACTCATACCAAAAAAGTTATAGATTTTGGTTACCATGTGTGGTTTATGACATTTCCCAATGACTTTCATCTTTGAAGAATCCACCGATATACCCTCACAAGAGATTATATAACCCATGAATGAAATTTTTAAGAGCCAATATTATCACATGATAAATTTAGACTACAAATTATCCTTCCTCGGGGTCTTAAAAACAATTAAAAAAGTGTTCTTATTGGTATTCCTTTATCATTGATTATATAATAATATCATCTATAAATACTATCACAAAATGATCAAGATCATCTCTAAATACACTATTCATTAAAATTATAAATATAGTAGGAGAATTGGTAAGTTCATATTTCATGAATATAAATTCATAATGACGATACCTCATAAATAAGGATATCTACCTTCTTGATCCATATCTTTTAATATCCACATCAAAGATCAGTAGTGGAAGGAGATATATCCTTGTAATTGATCAAAAAAATCATTGATATGGTGTATAAGATACTTTTTATTAATGGTGATCTTATTAAGTTGTCGATATTCAATGCAAAGACATGTTGACACATCTTTCTTATTATCAAAAATAATAGTTTCACTCTATGGAGTAGCACTAGGATGAATGAATCCCTTATCTATATTCACAAATAGTTTCCTATTTAATTCTTATAACTCAATCCGGACCATTCTATATGGAGTCTTTGAAATAGGTATAGAACCAGGTATGAGTTCTATTGAAAACTAAAATCATTATTTGGGGGAAGGCTAGAAAAGTTTTCAAGAAATACATCAGAAAATTCTTGGACAATGGGAACATCTTCAATGTTGAGATTCTACCCAAAAATTTGTGATAAGTTTCCCCCATGAATAGGTAGAAAACCCCATATGATGGAAGTAATTTCTAGTGGGGCTTCATGTTCATTCATGCATTGATGGATGATTTAAGGCTAATTTGGAATATATAATGTAACTTACCTTCCTTGAAAATTGATACGGGATCTATATTTAAAGCATCAATACATACAAAATGTTTTATAAAATTTTACTACATGATTAATAGAAATATTACTAGGAATAACATTACAACAAACTTCTATTGGAGAGGAGCTATAGATTAATGATATTGGCATTCTTCCATTATGATTTTTGAAAACAAACTCAATATGTAATTAGTAAGGTCGTTTTGTGATACCATTATAAAATTAATATAATATAAAAAAGTAGGAATAAATATAATAAAATAAAACATATTCAATTATAGAGTAGATAATAAGAGTACCTTTCACCAAGTTTATAAGATCTTATACCTCTGGTATAGTAATTTCATGGGTTAAGCCTTCTCCCTTTAGCTTATTTTATTATCGGTTCCCTTGACATTAGGGTAATTGGTTGTAATAGTCTAACACCTCATTATAGTTAAATAAATATATTTTGATGACTTCTCCCTTACCATTTCATTCATAATATTGATGGCCATTTTCTCCAAACTTGAAGAAAACTCATTTTTCTTTTAGCTATATACCAATGTTTTTCCTTACACTAGTATCACAGGTTATAAAATGTCCCTTTTTCGTCTACCCCTAATCCACTTTTTGTCTTATATCCTCTTCTTATATTAAATTTTTTTAAATAAATAATACATGGAGAATTATTTCCCTACCATTATATCACATGATACAATATCCTCATATGATGAGAATGACTAGGAGACTAGTGACCTTGAAAATATTGTCTTTATCCCATTAAATAAAAGGTTAATCATTCTCTTTTCAATATGTACATAGTCTACAACATGCATTTATAGCTATGTAAATTTAGATACATACTAAGAAACATTTTCCTCTTCCTTTTTTAAAAAACTCATGAATTATCTATCCATATCAACTTGTGGTTCATGAGGAAAATATTTTTCTAGGAATAGTACCATATAATCCTTTCATGCCATGATTTTTATTTCCACCTCATCCATAGTGTTTGGAATCAATGACCACCATTGATCTGCATCCCCCATGTGATGATAAACTTCCATGAAATCCTTTTCCCTTTAATTAATTACCTATAAATTAAATTTCTTTTCTAATGAACTTATCTATTTCTCAGCTACAAATTTATTTGTGGTTCTATTGAATTAGGGAGGTTTTGTTGCATGAAATTGTCTAACCTTGTCGCATTGCATTGTGGATTAGTAGGTTTCTCCATACGGGAAAGGTTATTGGTCATGACCTAAGTCATCTACCCCAATATAGTTATATAATTTTTTGTTCTAACTCCATATCCAACTCAAGATTGAATATCTCTTCTATGATGGAAATCCCTATAAAGATTAAGTGAATTGATTTTATTTCTATTCCATCCACTATAAACCATTTATAAATAATGTAATACACTATATTAGATCATTACATTATGAATTGTTATATATAAGGTTGAAACTATTGAAAGTCATAAAATAAATTAAAAGTTCATGCATGAATAATATCAAAAAAATAAACATAGTTTCATAGGGAATATTCTTAAATCATAAAAATATTTTCAAATAATTCATAACGATTTGTAAGAAATTCTGAATTAACCCAATCATATACCTTGGGAGTATCAAAACGGGTCACGACCCGACCCATGTCAGGGCTTGAGCCGCAACTACCCCAAGCCTACCTCTATAGTCTAAGGTTGGAAACAAGCATTGAAGGCACAACAAACATGGGGAGACCTTTGCCTAAGTACATTCAAACACACATTAATCCAACTGAATGCAACAGTGCATAGGGAAATAAGTAAAAGATGTTAATCTGCTGAAAAATAAACCAAACATGAATGTACCACTAAACAGTATGAGTACAGTAATGTAAACTTAAATGGAAAAGTGGAAAACACATTCCCAACCAGAAACGTGTCCCAACATGATAAAAACTAGAAAATTAAAAAAGCCGAGAGAGTCCTACTCCTAGATCCCAAGCTACAAACATCGTACATGGTCCAAGAAGATGCATACCTATGGTCCTTTGAAGACATGACCAAACCTATCTATCGTCTGCATTAGGTGTAATACGTGTTGTAAAATCCCATGCATGGGTGATTATAAACATACCCAGTAGGATTCCCCAAAAAGGTGAGGGGGAAGTAAGACATACACTGAAGAGGAAAGAAGAATATATATCAAAGTTCAGTAAAAGAGTGTGGCTCAACCTGACAAGAGAGTGAATTAAAATCATCCAAAAACACGGAGTTAAAATGGTGAAAAGATTAACTTCTCATAGAGTCTTCACTACCTATATTAGGAGAGTAGACACGTCCAATCATGAGAAGCTAGACACGGAAAGTACATGGAATACCCATGCATCTTTGCCTCTCCTATAAAGAGAGTATCAAAAACCAAAGGAGTGTAGAGTGAAATAGGATATATATATATATATATATGTATGTATGTATGCTCTTCCAAATAAATTAAAATGATAGGGTAAGGGGATCTCCATCTCATAGCTCAACCCAATTAGAAGAGTCACCAATAGTTCTAGGAGTAACCACCAATGATGCCCAACATCCCTCACTTATGCCCTAAACACGAACATCAAAGGGAATCAATTACAAAACCTTAATACTATCCGCTTTGGGAAGCTCTGTCTCACCAGAGAGGTTTTAGTTTGGCACACAAGGACACATCTCGATGGAGAAAGTGCCCCTCATACTCATGAGTCCAATGTTATGTCAAAGTAAAAATCATCACTGATCCATAGTGGATGGTGAAAATCAAAGTATAAGAATTTTTCCCTTGTGCATCAAGGGGTTTCCACTCTAATAGCCTTCTTAGAGGACCCATGACCTACTATGTTAGGGGGTTCTACTCTAATAGTAGTCGTAGAGGACTCATGCCTATGTATCAGAAGGGGGTTCAACTTTAGGTCATCGAGGACCCGCACCCCACCCGGTATGGGGTTCCATTCATAAGTAACTATAGAGTAACCATTCCCATGAAGATGGGGGGTTCCACTCTGATATCGTTGAGGACTCTTACCCTAGTGCATTGGTGGTGTTCCACTAGGTAATCTCTAATATCATTGATTGACCAATATTTTCATCGAAGACCCCTAAATAAGCATCCGGATCAGAAAAACTCACATCATATCTCAAAAAGATCATCAATTTTCACCATCATGTTCTACATAGAAAAACACAAAAGATAGGCTATTTACTTTCTTGAAATAGATAACTGGTGAAAAGGGTTCTTTTCACCGTAACAAGCAAGAACGGGACATCATAAGGTCCTCATCTTGACCCCAAACATTAAATTCCCAAACTGACCTCAAAATTTCCATCTTAAAGATAGGATATTGTTTCCATAGATGGAATATCAAAAGGATCTTCCATTTAGATGATATGGATGATTAAATATGTCACATGAAGACCAGCTAAAGTCCACGACTGACATGTCATGGACAAACCTCCATGGTTGGACCACCTACTGTGATAGTCAACCATCATGGTCAACCATCCATAGTGTGTCCGTCTATGGACCGACCACCATGATCATTCCACTGGCAGTGCAGACCAGTCTCTACAGCTGACCTCCCGAAACTCGTCGTCGTTTCTGGCCCTGCGACAACTCAAGCTACCGCGTCCTCGCTGTCCGCATTTTCCAACCCATTTCTGATCCAGTCATCAGGCCCTAGCCCAATTTTTTTGTCCCGGCCCACTAGGTTGATTCTATTGACCCACTAGGCCCACCTCGACCCAGTTAACCTGCCTCCACCTCGACCTAGCTCAGAATGGGTCATCCAATGTGGTAGATGGTGTCAACAAGGTCTGTCGGAATCCAAATTATGTGGCGTTTTTTACCACCTTAGGTCACACCCCACATCCCTACCATCTGATCGGCCACCCCTTCCCCCATCGAAACCACACCCACACCGGTCCCTCACTTTGTCACTGCTTTGTGGATCGCTGTTGTGCGTTGCTACCGGCCTGTGTCGGCGCTGCCTCACCGGTGGTCCCTTCCACGGACCACTGGGCCTCCTCTGGTTGCATAAAAAATATGCTAAACATAGATAAATATCCTTGTACTAAGATATTATCATACCTAAGCCCCACTCGATGATCCTTTGATCATTCGACATGTCCAAAAGTAGGTCTCTACATTAGCATTGAACTCATGAAATATATATATTAATATTTTAAAGACTTATAAGGAAAAAACTAGGTCTCTACATTATTCTCTTCTTTAATATTTTCAACCCCAAAAAGATAAACTAGGACAAAAACTTAGCATGTTGAGCATTCATCTGGCTCTCCTGTTCCAATGAACTCTCCTACACATTTCCATGCTTCCACAACACACAAACCAAAGGGATGGTCTATCCACATAAGATCTGCTCTTGTTGACCATCAATCACCACTGGGTACTATGAAAATATGGCTCCATCCTTAATGTCAAGATCCCCCTGTCAATGATGTGTGTAGGATCAATGCACGTATCTTCTTATATAAGACACATCAATGATTTCGTGCACCCACTCCAACTATGGGGGTAGGGAATGGCAGTAGGAAACCTCCACAACCCTTCACATGATCTCAAACGGACCGATAAACCTAGGAGATAGCTTTCCTCCCTAGCTAAACCACTGTATTCAGCATCATGGGGAGACTCTCAAGAATACATGGTCTCCTTGATCGAACTCCAAGTTCCTATTATGGAGGTCCATATAAGATTTCTATCTACACTGGGCCATCATCATCCATTGATGTATGACCTGCACTTTCTCTATCATTTCTTGCACCAAATCTAGGCCCATGAGGGATGAATCTCCAACCTCCATCCAACAAAAATATTACCTATAGGGTCTATCGTATTGGGCCTCAAAAGTTGTCAAGTTGATGGTAGAGTGGTAGATGTTTTTGTACTCAAACTCTATCAAAGGAAGATGATCCTCCCAGCTCTGGACAAAATCCAACATGCAATCCCTCATCATATCCTCCAGTACCTGTATAGTGAACTCATTCTTCCCATTGATCTAGGGGTGAAAGGATATACTCATCCACATATGGGTCTTGAATGCCTCTTGCATGCATCTCTAAAATCATTATATGAACCACATGTCATTATCTGAGATAATCGTTGAGGGTACCTCGTAAAGAAGGATGATCTTCTACATGTAGAAGTCCCCCAAACTCTCCACTGAACCCTGATCCCTGATAGAAAGTAAGTGTTCCAACATTGTGAGTTAGTCCACTATCACCCATATGGTATCATGGCCCTTAAATTTGTGTGGAATCCCTATGAAGAATTACATGGATATTTCATCCCATTTCCACTCTGGAATCACAAGAGGTTACAACAAACATTCTGGACCATAGTGCTCAACCTTCACCTGCTGAAAGGTGAAGCATCATGAGAAAAACTCAACTAAACATTGTCTCAGGCTAGACCACCAAAACTACCGCTGAAGATCCCTTTACATCTTCCCCACACTAGGATATATAACTAAGGGATAAGTGAGGAATTCCCACATCACCTCCTCGCACATCGCTACTGCAACCACTATTTTCCCTTGGAACAATATCTCATGATTCCCTCAATTAGAATATCCATATGGTGCATCTTCTATGGATGTCTGATCATGAAAAACATCACAGTCGATATCTCCCAAATATGACTCTTTCACACATTCAAGGAGAAAAGAGTTAGCACAATCAACTGTATAAAAATTGTACTCTCCAAATCCATTAGGTTCAGTTGTAGGGAAGCTAACTACATTGAAGCTTCTCACACTAGGGGACCTTGGGACATCCTACTAATGGAATCTTCTAAAATGTTTCCCTTTCTTAGAGTATTGACTATCTCGAAGTCCTTGTCCTATAGAAACTCCAACAAGCAACACTGCCTCAAATTCAGGTCTCTCTAGGTGGAGATGTACCTGAGTATTGAATTCACTATGTAATCTGCTTCAGTGATAAGTATCGCTACATTCTGATGGATCCATGCACTAGTATTCCTATGGATTTGTAGAATACTGGTTACTCAATTCACAAAATCAAGCTTAGATATCCGAGAAACATCTTGATTCATGTGGTGATATTGGGAATCAATCCAGAAGGTAGTGACAACACATCCTTAGGTTGAAGACTGTCATGGCTATCTCTAAGTCATGAGTCACATAGTTCTTTCCCATGGGGTCTCAACTTCCACGACCCATATGTGATGACTTCCTGTCGTTGCATCAACACGCAAATGGTCCATCTCCTTAGGCATCGCAATACACTACGAACTCATCACATTTCTCTAGTAGTCTCAAAACTAGAGCACTCGTCAGCTTCTGCCTAAATTTGTTAAAGGCCATATTGCAGTACTTAGACTAGGAAAACAGTTGTCCCTTCCATGTCAGAGTCGCCAAAGGGGCTATGATCCTAGATAAATCTTCTAAAAATCTCCTGTAGTACCCTACTAAAGCAAGAAATATTCACACCTAAGACACATTCTTAGGTGGTTCCCAAGAAGGAACATCTTTAATCTTTGCTAGATCCATGGATAATCCTCATTTAGAGATGACATGCCCCAAAAAAGTGAACCTCGTGCCTCTATAACTGGATCTTTGAGTGCTTTTTGTAAAGCTGGTGCTCTTGAATAAAATAAAAAACCATCCTCAAGTTCATTTTATGCTCTTACTCTGACACAGAGTAGATGAGTATTTCTTCCATGAAGACAATAACTAATTTGTCCATGTTTGGATGGAATATATGGTTCATCAAGGCCATAAAAACGGTGGGGGAATTTTTTACACCATAGGGCATCAATAAGATCTTGTAGTGCCCATAGAGTCATCCAAAAGACAACTTCAGAATGTCAACCTCATGAACCCATAGCTGGTGGTAGTTGGACCTAAGATCGATTTTGGAGAACCATCTCACACCTCCCAACTTTTCAAAGAGATCATAGATTCTCAAAAAGGGGTACCTGTTCTTTATCATGTCCTGGTTCAAGAAACGATAATCAACAAAAACCATAATCTCATGTCTGACTTCTTCCCGAAAGGAACTGGAGCTACCCAAGGGGACACACTGGGTTTAATGAAACCTTTCTTGAAATGGTCCTCAAACTATAACAATAGCTCTCAGAGTTTGGTGGGTTCCATACAATATGCCAGAGAATATATCAGGACATTCCATGGTTTCAAGTTAATGAAAAACTCCAAATCCCTACTGAGAGGGAGTCTTAGAACTTCTTCAGAGAAGATGTCCATATAGTCCTAGACAACTGTAGGAACCCAGATGCATGAAGATTCTATTGCACCGAGGGTTACGTTCACTAACTATTGGATAAAATGCTATAGCCTCCAACTCACAACACCTTTCTGCCCTGCTATGAGGTCTCTTTCACCGAGAAAGGAGAACCTCGTCCCATTTGTGTGTAGGCATCCGGCTAGCCTATGGTCATAGTAAATCTGGTCTCAGACCATGGAAATAAAATACATTCCCAATATTATGTCTTAAGATTCCGTCGTGATGAAAAGTAGGTCCCACATGAACCTCTCTCCTCGAAGAGATAGCTTGCACAACCAGTAGATGAAAGACACAGAAGAAGCGCTCCTCATAGGAACCTCAAGAAAAAGATATTGTGATATCGCCTCTATTTGGATATACATCTCACATACCATGAGTAATGAGATAAAATATTTAATGGTGCATGTGTTTACAAATACTGAATCAAGAGTAGAATAAACACAGAGTATTCCTCAAATCATCTCGTGTGTTGTAGGATTGCAGACATCCATAGCATGAAACTAACCTCAACCCCCAGTTACAGCAACCTAAACCTAACGTGGGACACCCGATGGCGGTGGTGGAAGAACCTCATAGTGTCATCCCCCACCTAGAGCTCCTCTCTTTACTCTTACAGCACCACCTCCCTAGGGACCACCATTTCCCCACATGGGGGATACTTGATCACGGCGTTGTTTATACCATAGTGGTCCAACAGCTATCTACCTAGGATGATCATCACATCTATTTGGGAAGCCTTGTGCCATGTGACCTCACCCATGACAAGCATAAAATAATCCCTCTCTGGGATGGCCTGGTGCACTATTCTACCATGGTGTTTCCTAACCACGTTCTTGAGTCTGGTCATGGAGATGCTCCTGCGTCGTGGCCCTGCCAACTAAAATCTTCCAACTATTATAGACATCTCAGCTCTGTATCTTCCACTAACAGCCCCAAATAACTGGTATCCCTCTGGATGAAATCTCTCTATCACCAATGCCCACTCCAGCAACTCAGAATAGGTGGGGATGTACACGGGTACTATGCTGGCTTGGATCTCTCTATGGAGACCCTACTCAAACTTTCCTCCTCAAAAGTATCCATAACCAATCCTCTATAGAGAGTACCGAGTGAGTTCTGTGAACCTATCTGAGCACTCTGCTAATATCATCCCTCCCTTCTGAATCTCCATAAGCTCATAAATCTGAATGGAGCATAAGAGGGTGGGGAAATACTCCTCACAAAATAACTCCTAGAAGTCATCCCATGAGAGTGCTGACCCATCGTGCATCGGAGTAATCAAGAACCACCAATTTAAAGTCATCCCATGGACAATACGGGTAGCCAAATCATCCCATATGATCCATCAACGTCCAAACAAGCCATAAGAGGTAGAAAACCGACTCAAACCAATCCACTACTACCTGATGATAAGACTCAATGTAGAACCTCATTGATCTCTAGTGATAGAACTCATAGATTACGATCACCTTGCAATCATCCTTGTCTTTCTCTAGTAAGACTATATACTGCTCAATAGGTGGAGGTGTTGCTACATTCCCACCTTGAGGAAGGGCGTCACATGATAGACCCTCAACTTAGGCCTCATCACTCACAAGGTTATCATCATGAACCATATCTTGTATCCTGGTTGGTTGTCATCATGGAGGCTTCAGGAATGTTTTTAAGGAGTACCATTATTAGATTAGTATATATATATATATGTCAAAAACAATGGGGAGCTGAATCAAGAAGGATAGTCAAAGAATTGATCCTATATGATTCATGAACTAATGTTCCCTACAACAAATGGCTTAGTATGCCAAGTCGACATGCAGATAATCAGGGTCCTGGTGAATGGATACTTCGGCCACCCGCACCATCACTGGACTCCTTGGCCTGAGAGATTCAATCAAGACACTTAAAACCTATATCCTAAACCCAACAAATCCTTTTAAGGTGAAACATCTGAACAACATCCTAAAGAATGAACTTGCTCTAATACCAATTTTTCATGACCTGACCCATGTTAGTGCTTGAGCCACAACTACCCCAATCCCACCTCCACAGGCCAGGAGTGGAAACAATCATCGAAGGCACAAAAAACTATGGGATTCCTTTACCTATGTACTTGTACACATTCACACAATCAACTCAATAAAAATGTCCAGAGGTAAAGAATCAAAAGATGCTATACTACTAAAAAATAAACCAAACATGAAAGGACCACTAAACTGTATGATTATAGTAATGTAAACTAAAACGGAAAAGGGTCAAAATACACGCCCTACTAGAAAAGTGTCCCAACCTAACAAAAATAGGAAAAGTAAAATAGTTGTGAGAGCTGCTCTACTAGATCACAGGTTATGACCACCGTACATGGTCCAAGAACATATATCTATAAGCTCCTCTGAAGTCACAATCAAACATGTCCATCATATGAATAAGGAACGATACATATAGGAAAATACCATGAAAGAGGGGAGTATAAGCATACCTAATTGGATTCCTAGAAAAGGTGAATGGGGGTATCAAGAGATACACTAAATAGGAAAGCAGTAGATAGAACAAAGTAAATTAAAAGAGTGTAGCTCAACCAAAAAAGAGAGTGAATTAAAATCATCCAAACACAAGGATATAGAAATGGTGAGAAGATGAACTTATCATTAAGTCTTCATTGCCTATATTAGGAGAGTATACTAATCCAACCACAATAATCTAGACATGGAATGCATGTGGCATACCTCACATGTCTTCTTCTCTCCAAGACAAAGGGTAAACAAAACCCATGGACTGGGTACAAAAATAGGACACACAGACACACACACAGATATATATATATATATATATGTGTGTGTGTGTGTTTGTGTTTGTGTGTTCTCAGTGAAAGAAACCAAAATGATAGGGTAAGGGGGTCCCATCTCATAGCTCAGCCCAAGAAAAAGAGTCACTAATTGTTCCAAGAGTAACCACCAATGATGCCCAGCATCCCTCACGTCCTCCCTGAACATACAATTCAAAGGGAAAAAATCACCATACCTTGATACTATCTTCTTTGGGTGGATCTGTCTCTCCCACATGGTTTTAGGTCACATAACAAGGATGCGTCTTGATGGGGAAGGCACCCCTCTTACATCTGAGTCCAATGTTATGTCAAAGTATGTCTCATCGTTGTTCCATAGTGGGATAGTGCAACTCAAAATAGAGGACATGTGCTCTAGTGCGTCAGGGGGTTCTACTATGATAGCCATCATAGAGGACCCATGCCCTAGTACATCAGGGGGTTCCACTCTAATAGTAGTTGTAGGGGACCCACCCTTTGGTATCAAGAGGGGGTTCCACTTTAGGTAATAAATAACCCACACCCGATCTGGTAGGGGATTCCACTTGGAAATAACTGTAGAGGAACCATGCCCATTTCGAAGGGGTCTTCCACTTTGATATCATCGAGGACCGGTTCCCTAGTGCATCAATGGGGTTCCACTCAGAAATCTCTGATATAATCGTCTAGCCACTATTATCATCGAACACCCTTGAATAAGTGTCATGCTTGGAACAACACACATCGTATCCAAAAAGACTCATATAAAGTCACCATCGCATTCTACATGAAAAAACACATAGGATATGATATTTACATTCCCAAAATAGATGACCTACTAAAACATTGTTTTTCACCATAACAAGCCCCATCGGGACATCATGGGGACCACATCTCGACCCTGAACATTAAATTCCCAAACTAAAATTAAGCAGTTCGTATTGGAGATAGGATCATGTTTTTAGAGATAACACGTAAAAATGATCTTCCATTTAGAAGATATGGTCATTTGAAGACACCGCATGAAGACCACCCAGTGTGCCCAACTAACCATTCATAGACCGACCGCCACTGTCGGTCAACCTACCATGGTGGTTGAACATCATGACTGACCGTTCGTGGTGTGGATTTCTCGGGACCAACCATCACATTCGGTCCACTAACTGCACCGACCAATCTCCACAGTCGATCTTCGCAGTCGACTACCCGGAACCGGTCGCAGTCGATTGACCTGTGGTAGCTCAAGATACCGCAGATTCACAATGGACTCCAGCCGTAGTCCTCTTTGGCCAGCCTCGGTCCAAACCACTCAGCTAAGACCATCCCAATTTTATGGGCTTGTCCCACAAGCCCGTTTTCCTTGACTCGTTCTCCCACCTCAGCCCGACCCGCCTGCCGCCACTTCGACCACGCCCGCACCGCATCAACTGACGTGGTCACCGACATCCATGTGGTCGGTCACCCATTGCATTACATAGATGTTTTCACCACCTTCTATTGCGCCCCATGACCCCACAATTCTATAGGTTGCCACCACCTCACCGGTATCGCGCCCTCACTGGACCCACGCTCCATCGCCACTCTACATCCCGACACTACATCGTGGCCTGCCACCATGTGCTGCCACCGACTGGTGTCGGCATCACCTCGCAAGTGGTCCCTTCTACAATTCACCAGGCCTCCTCTGGTTGATCAAAAATTATGCCAAACACAGATCCAGGATCCTTGGACTAATATCTTCATAGACCTAAGCCTCACTCGATGATTTGTTGATGATTCGATGTGTCCGAAAGGTATCGGTGATATTTTCAAAGAACATATGATGAACACGATAATAAAAAGGTATCCAAGAATAGACCGATGGTCGTGTTAGTTTGGCCATCAATGATGATGTTCAAAATAATGAAACAACTAACAAAAAATGAATTTTCAATAAATAATTTCAATAGAAAAATACAAAGGAAACAATCTTACCTCATTTTGATTTGTTCTTCATCGACAATGAGTTCTCCAAACTTCCATTGCGATCCGCCAAAGATTCTTCATTTCTTCATCATTGATCCACAGAAGGAGGAAGGAAGAGGGGGTTTTACATTAGTGGATGAAGGATTAGGGGAAAACCCTAACAAATATTCCTAACCACATATTTATAGTAGGTTAATTAATAGCTTTTCCGTACCCGCAAACAGTCATGGGATCTAAACATCCTACGCCCTCTCACTTTATGTCGTGTTTAGGTAAAACACTACATTATGAACTCAATGGTTGTCCCCGATTTCCAATCCGAGACTTTTTTCAAAAGTTATTCAAAAAAACATTCAAAATAAAATAAAATAATTTAATTATTTTATTTATGTTTACGTCGTTGGTTAATTTTTTCACAAAAGTATCATTCCAAAAAAAGTTATGTGTTTCCTAGAGTAAATGTCATGTTATGGACACAATCATGCCCTCGAATTTATGATCTGAGATACCTTTTAAGAGTTATCTTATTTCATTCATGTGTATAGTATAAAATATACTTGATATTTATATAAAATTAATTATGGGAACATTGGACCTCATAATTGCACATCGTCTCAGCGCCTAGTTCTAGAAATATATCTATAAATATTTCAATGTATTACAAGGAAAAAATGGGTCTCTACAAACCAGGTGTACTGTAAGGGAAAACTCATTTTTTCACTAAAATGAAGGATGATATATACTTGGCTAAATCCTTTCAAGGTTATTACCCCTAGATGAATCTGTACAAAAACAATGTCTACTTGTAGTATCTAGAATTGGATTTATTACTAATGAAACCAAATAATATGTTACCTAAAAAACATTACGATATTATCCTATACATAGACATATCCGAAAATTCATTCATAAATTTATGTTCTCTAATATATATTTTCCTAAATCTAGTAACCAAGTTTTCCTAGTAAATTTTCTCTGATACCAACTATAAATATCCTGAAACTATTATCCCAAATCCAGTGGTTACTTTATTAAATTTTTACACAAAACAATATATCACATACCAAAAGACCGAATAGTTTAGTAGTCCTAGAAAACATGATACATACTTAAATATCGCATTACATTTGATAATATAAAATGAAACATAGTATTTTCTTTTGAGAACACCACTATTCCCTCTAGTGTATCCCTGCTTATCAATCATAATAAACTTCCCAGAATCCTACTGATAGGAAACATAAGAAATGGGTGGGATCATATTCTTAGTAAGGGTATTTATATAATATAAGTTAATATGGAATGAACAATATCGAAGTGATAAATAATGATAAAATAATTCCATATAAATAGTCATATGAGCTTGAAACTTATCCTTGTATACATTAAAAATTAACATGATCACATGTACATAAATCGATAATTTCTTAATGATGGAATGAATAATATTGTATATATTAAATATATAATTGAGTCATCATACCAATAAATATATATATATATATATATGGGTAAGGCTTCATCCAAATATCCAACATATTTTTTCTTATGAGACCTACCGATTCATTGATGAGAAATATTATTCTGGGATCTACCCATCACTTAATAACTCTAATGCATTACTCATAAGAATAAACTATACAACTTAATCAGCAGGCCTTAAAAAGAAATAACTTTTTGTATAGGAAGGAGAAGTATATGGTATGTTAATACTTTTCCTGTTAAAAAAAGCATAACCCATCCAAAGAAAAATGGTTAATAATATCATCAAATTATATGATCAATAAGTCATAAGAGTCATTAATAAATTTTGAAATGTATGAAAATACATTAAAAATATCACTAGAAAACATCTCGAGGAAAATAGTATTTTAACTTTGAAATCACTTATTTAAAATCATAAAATTTACCAAATATTAAGGAAAACATTTTCATTGAAAGTTATCATTGAAAATTTTAAATGAATATTCAAAATATTTTTCGATCATGATGGTGGGAGATTTTATCCATACTGTGAACGTTTAAATAATGATTCCCTTCACAATTTCAATAAAAAACCAAAAGTACCTTGTTTTAAAAATGATAAGAAGATTCATTTTAAAACATTTTGTAAAAATTAAAACCTGGTTAAAATGTTATTTAAAAAATAGTTGGATAATATTAAAATATTTCTATAAAACATTTTGAAGAAAATATGTACATTGAAGAAAATATCCCCCCCCTAAGAAGAAAAAAATCCAGATTTCCTTAACAATATTATTTCAGTATCTTGAGTACATAATGAGAGAAAATGAAATAAAATTTATAATTTATATAAATAACAATATGATAAAAATATAGACTGATTTTAAGATATAATGATAAAATATTTCCTATAGTAATTCATCATTTTGATATATAAATACAACATATTATTAGATGAATATTCAATTCATAATATTATGATCTATGCCAGAATTGTGTAATTCCAGTGTATTTGGAAACATTAATAAACCAACAAGTTTTTCATTTGATATTCACATCATAACCCATGAAGTTATTCATAAATATATCCCTTGTTAGATATATTATACATAAAACCATTCTTCCTAACCTAGGGAAAGGAAATATAAGAAAGGGTGTGTTGTGATGTTTTGTTAGGGTTAACATGGGAGATGCCAATACTCACTTACACATAATGTGAGACAAAGGGTATGAGTGTATGAGAATAATATTTAAAACCCATACCATGCATATTATATATCATAATCCTTTGACAAGAAATAAATCTTTTGCAGATCACTAGGCATTAATCATAATTAAATCAAAGAAATTGATCTATGAATTCATAACATTTACATAATACATGTGTTTGTGGCATACACATAAACATGTAAAATCATTTACTTAGTCAAGGATCACTTAGTAGACTATTATAATGGATTAGTTTCACTCCCCATTCCACCCTATACTTAATGAAGGTTCACTTCCAAGACTATCATAGTGGACAAATTCCCTTACTAAACTGGGTTCACTCCTAATTTGAGTCCTTACTATCTAATGAGATATTCATCTTTACCCAAGGGGTTGAATGGATATGATTATGGGTCCACCCATCACATAATTAAAATAATACATCTAAAAGATCATAAACATTTAATCATATCATAAACCATGAACTGTTATTGGGTTTCATAAATATTTTATCATTTCATCATAGAATAACACATAGAAAATAAACAGGTTTTATAACTTAATTTACATGTGGAAATGAAATGGGTTTCATAGAACCGTACTTAAATCATCATCATCATAAGTCATACAAATAATGAAATTGTATAGTATAATTGGATCATAAATTCATAAGTAACATTAAAGGATGTTATCATAGATGAAAGTTTCCTTTTAAAATATCATGGGAATATTTATTGAGGAAAATACCATTTTCACTTTTAATTCAATTATTTAAAATCATAGAATTTCCCATAAATATATAGATTGTAACACAAATCCCTTACCTCGAGTTTGAATTTATTCAAAAGTAATTTAAATTAATTTATAAAATATTTAAATATTTTATAATTCTATACCATAATTATATAAATAATTATAATATTATATATTCTCCAATTATAATATTTTAACACCCGTTTACTAGTACTTTCTTATCAAAATTATCGTTTCTGGGTGTCAACTATTTTATTTTTCATGATAATTTTGGTTTAACGGTACAGGATATTATACATTGATCGTGGTTTCATAAACAATATAATGTTAATAATTATTAAAATATCGTATATATATATCCATTATATTTATAGTTCCATCCATAAAAGCTATATATAGAAAAATGGATACACCATTCATGGAGATGGTAGGTCATATGTATGCATGAACATTGTTTTCACTTTTATAATGATGGGAATACAGAAAGATAAATAATAATTTTCCTTCATAGAATCATTATTATATCATATATGTCATATATATTCCTTAAATATATCCGTATTACCAACTATGTTAAGGAGAATAAAAAACTAAATCACATTTCTTCGTGGAGGTTGTAATCCACATGTATCTATGAGTAATGTTATCATTTTCTGAAGGATTTGAAGGCTACAAGGTAGTTATGATATTATAATTACATAATAATAATTATGAAATAAATATCATAAATTTTTTTAACCCATCCTAATAACCAACCATGAATGATGGTGATGGAAAATGGTTTGTATCAATACGTAGAGGTGGTAGTCCACACATAGGAATGCACGATACTTTCACTTCCAATATGATATAATATAGGTGAATATTGGTGCTTCCATAATAATAATAAAATTTAATTTTATTTAAGATACAAAATTTATTATTTTATGGTGAATAAACATATTTAGGGGAGGTATAAGAAAAAATAAATTAAAAGAGGTAGGTTAAGAAGATTACCACTCATTTAGTGGGCATCTCTTAGATGTTTTATTAGGGACACTTGGAATGGTCTTTTAATAAGAATATAACCTCCAATGAGTTTATAAGTAATTTTAAAAGATATTATTTCATGTTTTTGTCAAGTGATGACACTCAAAGTGTTGTAAATAAGGTAAATAATGGGTTTTCTTTTATAAGTGAGGGGGAGCAGAGACTAGGAATTTATTATAAGATTAAACTATAAAAACGTCATCATCAAGAAACATATTTCCAAATTTCATGAGATTATATTTTAGGATAATATGAAGAACAAATAATTCCATATATTATGATTTACACAATTTTAATTGGTAATTTCACCATTATCTCATGGTTTAACTCACCCCCCCAGTAAACAAATTTTAGCCTTAGTGATGGTGAATTTTTTCATTGTTTTTAATATTAATTTGGAAAAAAATAAATGTAACCTCATTAAAAAATATGGACATGATGATTCCAAATATGTAATATGTTTTATCGAATTTAAATCTATAAAAGTGGTAGAATTTACTTTTAAAATAAACTCACAAAACGCGGTGAAAACATTTTTTAACAAAAAAATGTTTTCTTAAGTATACGATGTTTTTAGGCCAAAATACAAATACAATTAATTACAAGGAATATAATTGGATTTTTAATAATATAAATAAAATAATATAACTTTCAAAAAAACTAAAAAAAATTTCTCTTACTAAAATATTTATCTAAAAATAAAATTTTCAATAAAAATCATTAGTTTTCACTGTTCATCAAAAAATTATTCATTACAAAAAATTCTTCAAAATCCACTCTAAGATAATTTTGACATGTTTGTTTTGAAAATTAATTTTATTTTTTCATTTTTATTTTCATAAAGTTTAAAAAATAATTATATTAATTTCTGATAAAATTGAATAAAACCAATTTTTGAGGAAAAAATATATTTTTTAAAACATATAATGACTTCATTAAAAATTGATTACTTATGTATTTTATTTATATAAATTGTTTATAAATATTTTTAAATTTTGGTTATTACTATTCATACCACCAATTTAATAAATAGGTTGTAATTATAGACCATATTATAGTTCATTTAGAAAAGTGGTTGTGTATATCATAATCTATTAATGGAATTAAAATTTTTTAAAGGGAAATATATCATAAAATATTGGGTGGTAACATTATACCCCTTAAAATGATTTTAACCCCTGAAATTACATCACTATGATATAAATAAATGAGGAAATATTTGTTTTATTTTATGCTGAGTTTCCCTAGTAACTTCTTCAAATTTCTAATTCTTCCATAGAATATTAACCAGGTGAGTAGTATTGTTTTTTATCACTTTGTCTCTACAATCCAAGATTTATTCTTGTTTTTATTCATAGTAATGATCATGCTCAAAAGGTTGAACCCATTAGTTTGGTATATCTGAATAATCATGTGTGTACTTCCTCAGGAGAGATACATCGAACACATCATAAACATAAGAGAGGTTCTATGGTAGCTCCAAGAATAAATCTTTCATCCATACTCGATCAAGAATCTTGATTAAGAAAATATTACTGAGGCTCATCTTTAACTTCTTTTATAATCTCATAACCTTCTTTCGTGGATAAAATCATTTAAATACCATCTCACCAAATATTAATTCCTAATTTGAAAAATGATTGTGATCATAATTTTTCTTTTTTTCTGGGTTTCCTTAACATCTTATGGAATGTATCAGACTTTCAATTCCATTTCCTTAGCTAGATCATGTCCAAATATATTTATTTCTCAAAATTATTCCCAATACATTGGATTTCCACAATTCTTCTTATAGAGGGATTCATTGGGATACATCTGAATTGTTAGGTGAAAGATATTTTTTGTAAGAAAACATGACCAAAGGAAGGTGCTGATCTCAACAAAATTTGAAATCCATTAAACAAGATGTCAAAATATTCTATAGGGTTTAAATGGTTCTATAAAATAGACCATCTGTATGAGGATAATAATAAGTACTAAAACATAACACTATATCTAGATCCTACTGAAGTCTTTACTATAAAATTTAGGTAAACCTTGGATCCTGATTAGATACAATATAATGTGATACTCAATGAAACCATACCACTTCCATAATGTATATTCTATAATGTTGATCAAGATAGAAATATTATCTGATATAAATGAAGTGTGTTAACTTCATAAGTTGATCGACTAAAACCCAAATAGCATTATGACCCTTATACATTTTGGAGAGTCCAATGACCAAATACATGTTGATGTTTCCAAATTTAAATTCTTGTATGGTTAATGGTTGTAACATCCCTTAGACCTCTATCCCTCATCTTTAAGTTGATAACGTACCTAGCACCGAGATACATATTTTGAAATATCTCTCATCATGTTGTCCTACCATAATTACTCTTTTTGATCTTTATACATCTTCATATATCTAGGATAAATAGATAATGATTAACTATTATATTTATCCAATAGATCCATATTTAAGTTTGGTATTTAGGTAAAAAACATGGTTTCTAAACCATATCATTCCATCACAATCAAGGTTGAACTTGGGAGCACTTGTCACCTTATTTTGTACTTCAAATTCTTCATTTCTTGCCCCTTTATTCATTTCCCAAATAGATGTTTGAACAGTTATTTGAGTAAGATAATATTTTCCACCTCCCTTCATGATTTATACATCTATAATTTTCAAATATAACAAAATTGGATCTTTTATGATCCTCATCATAGATAAGCTAGCATGATCCTGTCAACTAAAAGCATTGGACACCCTTTTTTCTATCCCAAGTTATTAATGTATTGAGCAGTAATAATATATAATTAACTCTAATCATCTTATCTATATCATATTTTTATCTCTTTATGAGTGAATATATAATTTATAAATTTATGATTTGTATATATATCACATCTTTATTTTTGAATACAATGCCTCTGTATCACTATTTAAAACTATTACAATATCTTACTCCAAATAATTAGTTGGGTAATTTTTTTCATAAACATTTAATTTTCATTAGGAATAATATATCACTAAAGATAAAAAACCATTCTCCACTGTAGGGTAATGTAAGAATATGTGTGATGACTAACCTTCTCTTCAATTCCTTGAACCATTTCTTATATTCATCTATCAAAAACAACTAGGATCCATTCCAAATTAACATGGTGAGTATATTAGATAGTTGTATGAAATTATCCATAATGAATTGATAATATCCTGACATACCAAGAAAAATATAGATCTCATTAAATGAATTTTGTTTGAGATAAAGTTTAAGAACTTACATCATTGATGGATGTATCGATATACCCTCACTTGAGATTATATGACCATAAAATGAAACATTTTGTAACCAAAATTCTCACATGAAATTTTTTTAAACGAACTCTCCTTTCTTAGGACCATTAGTAGAATCCTTAGGTGATATTAATTATCTTCATTCTCTTTAAATATATACAAATATCATATATAATGACTACCAAAAATAGATAAAGGTAATCTCTAAAGAATCTATTTATTAAATCCATGAAGATAATGGGGAATTAGAAAGACCGAATGGAATCACTATAATCCATACTTTCCATACCTCTTATTGAAATTTGTTTTCAGTATTCATACTTATTAACCATCAATAAATGATATCCAAAATAATGGTAAATCTTGTAAAAGTATTGAGCTCCATGTAGTTGATCAAACAAGTCATCAATATGGGGAATATGATACATATTCTTGATTTTGATGTTCTTAGGTTCCTGATAATCAATGTAGGGAGGCATTGATATATATTTCTTCTTAATGATAATAATAGGTGAACCACATGGTGATTCACTTAGATGAATGAATCCCTTTTCAGGATTCTCTAAGATCTTATTCTTTAATTACTTCATCTCAATTGGGGGCGTTTTATATAGAGTCTTTGAAATAAGTATATCCCCATGTATGAGTTATATTGAAAACTCAACTTCATAATTCGATGGAAGACTAGGTAAATATTTTAGAAAGACATCAACAAACTCCCACATAATAGGTATACATTTGATTTTCAGTTTCTACCAACCACCTAAAATAATAACCCTTTTTAATAGTAATCATGACCCATATAATGGATACAATTTCCCTCAGAAGTTCTTATTTATCATCACCCTACTAGATGATCATAGGTTGGTTCATAATATCAAATGTGGATTCCCTTACACTACTTTTGATGTGGTATTTTTGTAGTGAAATTTAATCCATCACTAAGATAATATTAAATTCACCAAAGGAAAAATAACAAGATATACAGGAATCACACTCCCCAAAACATCAACTAGAGGAGAATAAAATACTTGAGTTGTGATCACCATACAATTAGAGGTTTTACCTATTAATTCAATATTTAATCATTGAGGTGGAATGGTGAAACCCTTAGATAATTCATTAAATATAAAAAAGTTGGGACACCCAGAATCAAATAATACATTAGTAGTTCTAGAGTGGGTGGTAAGTGTACATTTCACTATGTCATTATCATACCAAACATTAAAAATAGTGATAGCCTAAGATTTCCATTTACATTGGTATTAAGTGGTTGCAATCATCAATCATCACCATTAACCATTATATTTGATAATTGGTTATTATTATTCCGAGACTCCTTGCACTTCAAAGACTAGAGTTTGGGTGGTTCATTTTGTGAATATTTCTCCCAATTCACTTCATTAGAAAGCTTCTTCATATTAATTCAACATTCTATTGCTCAGTGACCTTATTTTACACACCTAACGAATTTACCAGTTCCCATAAGACTATTTCCTCCATGTTTCCTTTAGTTCTTCAAATATAAAGGAAATATCATCTTCTTCTCTCTATGGTTTTTATAAATTTATTTAAATTCTATATTTATTTTTTTATCAAAATCATGAGATTGTTGGGTGGATCTAATCTACATTTCCACATTGATAGAACATACAAAAATTTCATTATAGCTACTAAATTCACTTATGGATAAAACACTTTTGAGACTTGGTTTTAATCCATTAATGAATTAATCAACCTTAAATTCATGTTGTATGATAATACCAGATGTATACTACATAAGTTTTATAAATCCTTTCTCATAGGTACTAATGGATTTTTCGTCCTTTATCTTTATCTAATAAAATTCCTTCTCTATTTTTTATAAAAAAATGTAGGGAAAATAATTATTGAAAAATAAGATCTTAAACACATTATACTCTATGGATTCAATTTTTATTATGTTTACTTATGTTCTTAATCAAATTCCACCATTGATATCTTTCCATTCCAAGTGATAAGAATCTAAAATAATTTTTTCTTCCTCCAGATACTGAAAAATGGAAAATATTTTTCCCTGATGCCAATACATTTCTTATAAACTAACGGATTAAAAGACTCACTAATATAAGGTGGATGTTTTCTCATGAAGAACTCAATGGAATGTCATTCCATCCATTGTTCATTTGGAAGCTCAACATAATTAATAGCATCAGAAATATTCATAAACATATAAATATGCATTTTCATTCCATCTCCCAATACATTTTTTCCCATGAGTAAAATCATTTAATTATCCATCACATTAAATATTAACATGCTTTATTCAGGTTATGGACATTGACTAAAACAAAGACACATATTGTAAGAAACAATAATCATTGTGAGAAACCATATAACCATGAAAAAACATTTATAGCTTGTCTAAATAATGATAAATTATTTCTAATATATGAAACATTTGGTTTAACATAAGTCCTTCATGGTCATCATTGATTCAAATCCTTTTCAATAATTCATAATTAAAATGTGATTATTTTTAAACATATCACTTTGTAGTTTAAAACCAGGTGCGCAGTAGGGACACACTCACTATGTACCATAATGATAGCCAATACAGAATCAACGAACTATTTTCAACATAATTATCCCTAGAAACATCTATTCCAAAACCAATAACACTTCTAGTATCCATAAATGGATGTTTTGAGAAGAATCACTCACTCCATTCTTTACCATAACTTAGGAATTTCTCCTTTGCATAGGATTATGCTAAAAGTCCTCACTCAGGTTTTGTCATCTTAGTTTCCAATTTTAGCTAAACCACTCTTTGATACCAACTATATATACCCATAATTTTCTTATAAAAAATATCACAGTTTCTTAAATTAATATTCAATATATAATATTACAACCATTTCTAGAATCCTATAGGTCTAGTATATATGGAAACATGTATAAAAAAAATTGTTCAAAGAGATCTACATCATCTCCCACTAATTTCTTAACAACTCTCAGCCTTAGTTGGCATTATATACTTAAAATTGTTCTTCGTAACCTAAGGAAAGTACACATGAGTAAGTGTGAGCTCTGATGATCAATAGGTGAAAAAGGGAGATATCAATAATTAATTTAACATAATGTGAGTATAAGGGTATGAGAGTACGATAATAGTATTTGAAAACCATATAATGTATATCTTATATCATAATATTAAGTCATTTAATAATTTTTAGATGTTCATAAGAAATGAATCATAGAGAAATAAAAGAACTTGAGCCACGAAATCATATCATTGGCATAATACATGAGTTTTGGAATACATATAAACATAGAAAATCATTTCATTAATCAAGTAACACTTCCAAGACTATCATACTAGATTGGGTTCACTACCCATAACATTGTATCCATTGTTAAGGTCCCCTCCCAATAATATCATTGTGTAAATTATCCCTTACTAAACAAGTTTTAGTACCCATTCTAGTCCATATTATCTATTGATATATCCATTATTACCCAATGCATTGGAGGGAATTATAATTTTTTCCCACCCATCACATAATCAAAATCATACTTATGTATACCATAAGATCATAAAATATTCATCACATCATAACCCAGGAAAATGAAATGTGTTTCATAAATATTTCCACATTTCATCGTAGAATAGCCAGTGGAAAAGCAATGGGTTTCATAAATTAATTACCCTACGGAAAAGAAGATAGTTTCAAAGAATCATCCAAAAATCATTATCATCATAAGTCACCAAAAAAATGAAAGTGGATAGTATAACTGGATCATAACCATAGTAAATCATAAGTAGCATCAAATGATGTTTTTATAGATGAAAAATTCCTTCTAAAAGATCATTGCAATATTTCATGATGAAAATACCATTTTTAACTTTGATATCGCTTATTTAAAATATAAAAACTCCCCAAATATTAAAGAAACAATTTTCATAAAAAATAAAACTTATAACATTTTAAAAAAATATTTAATAAGTGGTTGTTTATGATATTGGTAAATTGGTTCCTGTTTTGTATGTTAAAACAAATATTCCTTTCATATTTTTTGTAAAAAGTCAAAAGTACCTCATTTCTAAAAATTGAAAGAAGATTATTGTTACAAAAAATTAAAAATTAAATAATTGGTAAAAATAAATTTAAAAAATAATAGTTTAATATCAAACACATTATTTATAAATAATTTAACATGTACATGGAATTGAAATGATTTTTGATTGAAGAGAGAAATAAAGTCATTTTTCCTTAAAACATCATTTCACTCTCTTGAGGACATAATGTGAGGAAAATGAAAGCAAAACATTTATTAACAAGAAACAACTATATTATAATAAAATTCAGGATATTATTTAGTTATATATCATGAAATTTAAACATTGAAAACTTAATCATAAATAATCCCCATAAATAGTGAGATTGTAACATAAATCTGATGCCATGAGTTTGGATTCCTTCAAAAGTGATTCATCCTCCTTTATAATAAATTTAAATTTATTATAACTCTATAATATAATCATGTATATACTTATAATATTAAATATGATCCAAATATAATATTTAAATATCCATTTATTAAAAATTTCATAATAAAATAATCATTTCCCACTATTAACTATTTCAATTTTCATGGGAATCTTGGTTGTGTACTTCCAGTCCTTGTACATTGATCATGGTTACATCATCTATAGAAAGTTAAAAATTATATAAATATCACATATATTAATTATTTATATATTTTGAGTCATCCATAAAATCTTGATATATAAAAATGAATTACGTCGTTCATGGAAATGGTAGGTCGTACGTACGCATGATCGTTGTTTTCACTTTTTGACTAAAAGAAAAAAAAGGTAAATATATAGTATTATAATTTCAGATGCATAATTATGTAATAAATATAATATATAAACATCAAAACCATCATAATAACTATACATGAATGATGGTGATATAAAATTAATTGTATCACTACATGGAGCCTGTAGTCCAACTGTAAGAATGAGCAGTATTTTCACATCCCATTTGATGGAATATAGGTAAATATTGTCGGTTACATAATAATAATAATGATTTAGTATATTTATGATAATTAATTAGTTATTTTATTATTAATACCTAATATTTATAATATGTACAATAATAAATAAATTGAAACAGTTCGAGTAATATGATTACATCTCCTTCATTTGTCCATTATTTGATACTTTCTTAAGAACCATTGGAATAGTCTTGTAGGAATTCCATCAACTTCAATTCATAGATGGGGAAGTTGAAACTATATTTTGGAATGGTTTGCTCAATATTGACGGCCCAATTAAGTGTAAAGAATAGAAAGTAGGAGTTCTGTTTTATCAGTGAAGGAGAGGACACACATGGAATTTATTAAAACATAAAATTGTAAGAATATCATTCTCAAGACAAATGATTAAAAATGGATATATATTTGAAGGTGGGATAGTATTAGGCCTAAATATTTAGATCAAATGGGATTTATAGAATTATAACCTTATCACATTTTTTATCCACCCTCCCCTTGGTAAACATGTTTAACCTTGACTATGCTGTCAAATTTTTACTATTTTTTCTATTCTTTATGGCCAAAAATTAAAGTGGACTCATTAAAAATATTTGAACACTTATTAAAATTATGGAATATATTTTATAAAACTAAATCTCTAAAAGTGGTATAAATTTCTTTAAAACTAAACTCATAAAATGTGGGAAAATGGATTTCATGAAAAAAAATTGTTTTCCTACGTATAAAATGTTTTTATAGCAAAATACACATAAAATTAATTTCAATAAACATAAATATTTTATTTAAAATATAAATAAACTATTTTTACTTTTAAAATAGTTTTTAAAATATGGGAATTTGTAAATTATTTAAATGAAAATAATGAATTCCGTAATAAAGAGTATTATTCACTACTCATCAAAAAATTATCTTTTAAAAAATTATCCAAAACTTGCTCTAAGATAAATTATACATGATAATTTCAAAAATGAATTTAATTTTTCCAAATTATTTTTTAAAAGTGCAAAAAAATTAAATTTTTTATTTTCCCACAAAAAGCAATAAAACCCATTTTTGAAGAAAAATGTATTTTTCAAAACATATAATGAATTTTAAAAATCTAGTACTTATGTATTTGATTAATATAAAACCTTTATAAATATTTCTAAAATGTGGTCATTCCTATTCATATGACTAATTTAATGGCTAGGTTGTAATGGCATTTTATAGTATTGTTCATTTAGATTTATGGTTGTGTGTATTAAACGATATCGAAGAAATTAAATTTATTTTAATAGAAATATATATTAAATTAATGGGGTGTTACATTTTCCCCATTGTAGACTTAAACATAAACAATCTTGAATAATGATGAGATTGTGAAATAAACCCTGACCTCAAGTCTAGCTTCCTTCATATATTTTTGAACCTCATATATAATAAATATATATTTATTATAAATCTATAATAGAACCATACATATATATATCATACCATATATGATTTTATTAAAACCTTTTATCACCCACTTATTATCATTTCTTATTAAAATCATTATCACGGGTGTTAAATGCTTCGTTTTTCATATATATTTTGGATCAGTAGTTTTGGAACTTATACATTAATCATAGTTAAATAATTTCCATAATTTTAATCATGATATAAATATAATATAAATTCAATATATATATTTTTAATCATTCATAAAATGTAGATATAGAAAAATTAATTACTTTACTCATAGAGACGGTAGGTTGTATGTACGCATGAACGTTGTTTTCACTTTTCAATGGATGGAATGAAAGAAAGTTAAATAATAATTCACCTTTATATAATAATTATTATATCATAATATATATATATTTATATTAAATATATCCTTATAACCATCAATGTAAAGCCGAAATGAAAAATGAATTGCATCGCTTCATTGAGGTAGTAGTCCACATATAAGCATGAGAAACATTGTCATTTTTCATTTCATAGAAAAAATAGTGGATAAAGGTTATTTCGTAATCATAAAAACATTTTAGTCTATTTAGGATACAAAATTTATTACTTTATGATAAATACTAAACATTTAGAGTAGGTTAAAAAAGAATTGAAAAAACAGAGTGATCGGTTAAGGCAAGAAAATCTTCTTTGAAATAAATCCTTTCGATCGTATATTAAGGGCCCCAGGGTTGGTCTTTTGGGAAGACTAGAACCTCTAAAACATAGGGATTTTGGGGAGGGATTTTGAAAGTATTTTTTATATATATATGGCTTAAAGTGGAGTAAGTAAAAGATAAAAAAGGGTTCCCTTTTATGAGGGTAATTGATACGCTTGGAATTACCAAAAATATTAAAATATGAATAATTCATTATCTGTAAATACAATTCTATATTTCCATAGATTATAATAAAAAGATTCTATGGTCTAAATATGAAAATAAAATTAAATTTATATAGGCTTTTGTTTCATTTTCAACATTATTTTTTTGTTTAGCCCCACAGTTAACCAATTTTAATCATTATCGTGGTAATGGGTTTTTAATATTAATGGGTTATAATTTTCCTTATAAGGTAAAAATTAGATGAAAATAAAAAAGGGATGAAATTTTGAAAAATTTATCATCCTACATGTCCTCTTTCAAATATTTTACTATTTTTAAATATTTTAATAAAATAGTATTAAACATAAAATATCATTTTTGACATTTTTGACATTATTCGTTTAATTGGACTTCAAAGAGAACACTATAGGAACATAACAGGAATATAAACCTTTAATGAATTAAATTATAATATATTTATCTATAAAATTCTTGTAATATAATACATCACAAAATATTTATTATTTTTAATATTTTTAAAATCATTTATTTTATTTTTTAGTGAACTGAATAAATATTATATCGGCGTTGTGTAAGAATTTCAAGTAATTATTTAATCACTAAAAATAAGAAATAATAAGCCATGATAAAAAATTCTTTTATATTTAAAAAAAATTAGAACCAAACTTATCTTCTTTTTATCCTTATATAAAAAATTAGAGATATTAAATTCAATAGAGTGATATTTTGTGTTTATTCATTCCTTAAATTAATATAAAGTTCATTATCAAAGAAACGCAGAACCAAGTGGCCATATATTCGGGACTTGTATGGAAATGGATGAACCTAGCCCATAGAATAAGATGAATAAATGTTTTTTGGTTGATTTTGAGACCTTATATCATGTTTTTAACCATCTTTTACCCATTTTACCTTTACCGAGGTGGCAAATGCTTACCAAGGTCACTATTCCTAATGACTGAAAATAAAGGGGGACTATTTAACAAATTTTAACCAATTGATTCTAAATTTGGTAAAAATATTTTAATATTAAATCTCTTTATTTGGAATAAATTAATTTTAATATAAATTCAAAAAACCTAATGAAAAATAGTTTTTTTTAAATGTGTCTTAAGAATTAAAATGGATTTATTCTCATATATTTCCTAGTAAAAAATTAGATGGATGTTAAAAAAATTTATATAATATATAATATAAAAACATTGTTAAAATCAATCACCAATATTGAGTAATTTAATTTATTAATATAAACAAATTGTTTACATAAAAGTGGTTTTTTATTTTACTTTAAAATAATTTTAATTTTCATTTATAATCATTTAATAACCAATTAATTAATTTTATAAATGTGTAAACCATAAATTTATCATAATTTATCTAGAAATTATTTATACACTCCAATCCAATGGCTATATGATAACTTTAACATTAAATAATAATAGTTCAATAGTATATTTGGGTTCATTTAAACTATGTGTTGCATGTAAAGAAATCTACCAATGGAATTAAATTTATGTATAGAGAAATATATCTCAAAATATCTGGGTTATAACTATAACATGTATACTCTGTTGGATACTTCGTAGGTCCTCTCATAAAAATTTGATAAAATCATACTAATTCTCTATAGAATAAAGAGTAAAACCAACATGCACCTATTTAGTCAAATATCCATCACTATCCTCACCAAGGATCATTCACTGAGTATTTCATACAACTATAATAAGATAATATTCAGAAGAATATAATAATAGGTTCTTCATAATGACTTCCCCACTAGTTTTCCACTCTCACACCCCAAAATCAAACGTCTTTTTCTCTCATCCTTTCCTTCCTGATTTTGGTCTGGTCAAAACTCTACCTAACAAAACACTATGAAGGTGTAACGTCTCACATTGGAATGTGGGAAAACACTATACAAAATCATCACATCACATCCACATTCAGCACCACGAAACCAAAGCAGTAGGCTATCAGGAATATAAAGGATATCGACAGCATTACCTCATCCGACAATGCATGACTCCCACCACATATCCATCATAAAATCATCACCATCACATCAGGTATATCACATGTCACTCTCACACCTTGAATAATTATATGAACCTTAATCCAAAACTTCTAGTCTACTATTCAAGGGAGAGTGGGGAATAGGTTTTAGTTATAAATCAATCATTTCCAACCTGTGTGTTGGGGAAAACACATAGAACCAAACATTTTTCATTTGTATATAATACTCTAATCGGGTGAGGTGTATTTAGAAATCACAAGGTAGATTTAACATATATATATATACACATACTACCACAAAATCCTGACCTAAAAGTTTCACATTAATACTTCATCATCTACCTATACTCTCAAAATGATACCAATGTTAAAATAGGCCACCACTGACCACTACCACCACTGAATGAATCTCACTAAAAAAACAACCACACATACACCATGACTCGCTTTCTTATATTCACTAATTCCACCATTTCCTAGATCATGACATTAAAAACACTATTTTTTTAATTAATTCATCCTAATACTATATTTAATGATAAACCACTATAACTATACCACACATGTTATCCCATTAATTTCAATCCATTTAAATAACATTTAGAACATTAATTCAATTATTTCGCATTAATTTCTAGTACACATTATCCAATTCAAGCCAAAATCACCTTAAAAACGTTAATTAACATCCCCGAATTAAATTATTCCAACCCATTCAAAACTATTGGAAATTTATAACACATTTATATTATTTATCACCACTAAATACAAATACAAATAAGAAACAAACATATTTCCAGACATATATATTACATGGCCCGACATCAATATCATTCAAGTTCTGATTATTCAAATAGATCATTTAATTACTTGTTTCGATTATTATTTATTTATATGAAGGTATTCCACTACTAAAACATATTAATATTTCATTTCAATAGTTCATATAATTTAAACATTACATCAAACAAGACTTCAATGGAAATCATTCCACAATAATAAAGAGGGGCTCATCTCAATAACCACACATGTAGCATTCTTCTTAAAATTTAAAAGGTTTGACTATCATAGAAATATCATGTTTCGTACATTTATTAATCTCAATAAATTTCCTATATTTTTACCATCATATTCATATTAGGCGATTCATACAAATTTTTTTAGATAAATAGAAGCAACAACAACACATAAAATAATGTAAAAAATCAGGAAGATACATGCCCATCACATCCCATCTTTTCTTCTATTTTTTTTAAAAAATTAATTAATTATATGTTAATTCCTAAAAATTACATAGTTAAAAAAAATAATGGTAAACCCATTATTTATAAAATTAAAAATAGAATGGAATTCATCTCCAACCTAAATAATCTTTATTCACTCCATCACTGAAATAGAGGAGAGAGAAATGGAATAATTGAAATGGAATGCAAGGAAAGAGCTTGAACTGATCTCTAAAGGCTAGAATATATTCAATGGAGATGTTTTTACTATGTTTGAGATAAATTAAAAGATACTAAAACACGGGAAATATATTATTTTAGAATAGTAGATATATGTTCTATAGAGATTCCCAAAATTTTCATCAAACTCTCTATCTAATTCACCTTAACTTTGATTTAATTTTATTTTTCCACACATAATATAATTTAATATCCTATAAATTAGTAAGTAAATGATTAAATTCAAATGTTTCATAAAATATTTAAAACCATAATTTTTTACTTATTATTTCCATTTATTTACTTTAAAATACATTTCAGATTTATTTAAGGGGGAAAATATTTTCATAAAAAGAACTATATACAAGAAAGAGGGGGAATCATTGTAATGTTTTGTCAAATTACCTTTACATAGATCATCCTAATTTCTATAAAGATATCCCTCTCACCAGATTTCGAAACACTCCTCTAACTGCCACCATGGCCTCCACCATTACATAGTCCAAGTTAAACACCCTAACCCAGGATACCTAAACAGCTCCTGATTGGTGGTTTCTACAACACCTTTGGGGCCCCCCTTCCCACAATTCTAGAGGATGAAGACTAGTGGTAATCATCTAGCATAATTTTTGGGGTATTATAACCTTAGTAAAATAATATATTTTTCTATATTATGTGTTAAACCGTAACAGATAATTTGAGGATAAATAATCATAGAATTAAATAAATAAGTTAAAAGAACACCAACTAGTACTACTCACATATAATCCTACCAATTCCTCAGCCTCCATAGCCTACTAAACATATACCATGAGTCAAAATTCAATAAAAACCTATGTACAAAGAGAAAATAAGTGGATTTATCCTCATGCATCGAAACCCATTCTGTGTGTGTGGATGGGGTTGAGTCCAATAACCCAGAAGTTTTCCCTAATGCCTCCAAAATACTGAGTGTTGTTATGATCAAGTGAATATCTATGAAATATATATATATGATGAATTTTTTTATATATAAAATATTCACTAGTAAACATAACATACAATTCACCTAAAATCATACAAGTTATATTGTTACGTATTAACCAAGCCTCTAAAAAACCTTTCCCTACCTTCTTCGCCTCTATATCGAAAGGAAAAAAGCTACCACATACCATAAACCATATAATGCCTACTTATGTTCTTTGTTAGAATCCTATGCCATGTACCACAACCCTACCCACACCCGAAGATACTGGGTAGGGTTTTAACCAATAATTTCTAGCCATCACTGTGAGACTTATGGTGGGGGATTTTCCAAAGATCAACACACCACCTGTAGTATCAGGGAATAGTTATATATCCCTGAGACTCAACACATAACTCATAACTTATGGATGGACCATCATCTATATTTCATGTCAAATCTTGACCCATCACCATAGTTTGTCCTTTTCCCCAACCATATGCATCCCTAGAAAGGTCCTCTGATCATGAACATCGACCTATCCCTATAGAATCTAGGACGGTCCTATTTCGATACCCAAATGAATTGGGAACAAAACATCCACCAACTGAATCTTTGTATGGAATTATTTTTAACCAAATACCATCTTCAAGTAATTTTCATCACCCTAACCCATCCCCACATACTTTGGGGAGGTCATCAAGCACACTGACTCATCCCAACAATCTCAAGGGAGGCCATATCAAGAACACACAAGCAACGACATATAGGGTACATAACCCATCACACGGATCATTGTATCATCACTATGGAACCAGTCTGTTAGATTATAGTCCTAATTATAGAACACAACTGAAACCCATCTCACCACTCCAAGGGGTCCATCATGTCTATCTGTACCAATTTTCACTTTAAAACCACAAGAGATTTCTGACAAGGAAACTCGTGCAACTCATGAATCATCACACATAATCTATGAGCATTTACAGATAGGAACCACACGATACACCCAAGATTTTTAAAAAATGGTCATAACCATCAGGAGGTAAATCATATAAAAATAAGTTAATACAAACCCTTACATCTCCCCTTATAAACCCCCCAAAATAAAATCTACCTTTTAGGATATTTCAAAAGGATTCAAACGCCACATTACTCACACCAGGACCTTGGCCCAAATCCCATCATCCCACTTAAGGAAACTCACTCTATATTTTGAAATACCATTTCAAAACGTTTTTTGAAAACTGTCTAATTCATTTGAAATATCCATTTCCAAAATATAAAATTTTAAAAATTACATTTTAAAAACAACCCACGCTCCTTTTAAAACCAACACATGCCACCAAAAAACATCATAAGGAGGGACACCAGTTCTTGGTCAAACATGGCCCAGTCATCTAACTGTTTAGAAATAAAAAAAGTCCTTGTTGACTGTTAGGATGATTTAATCCCATCCTAACCATACGACGAATCTCAAACAATATTTAATATATTAGAATATAATACTAATGAGGCACATGAACATAAAATAACCAATTAACTGATATGGTCAATTAAATCCAAGGCCCCCTACGTCACTTTATTGACCAGTAAATCACTTTTCTCTAATACTGACCTTAACAAATTCCAAGATAACATTTATCAACATCCATATTTGTCAAATTAATTAATTTATTTATTTATACCAAAACACCAATGTGGAAAAATATCCACCAAACTCATCAGGCAGCCCAATGGAACTATAATCATAATTAACCTTGTGTGTCCACTCCCCATTCACCCTCAATACTAGGAAAAAAAGATCCAAAATTATAAATTGTTATTGATGTAAAATTGAAAAAAAAAATTCATAAAAACCCCCTAAAAAAACATGTGTCACAACATACCTTATATAAAAAACTGACCAGTGGCTTGTTTACGGCCTATCAGGATGTCCTCTATGAGCTACATATGAAATCCACATTATACACAACGATTTCACCTTTCTCAAGTGAAATCAATTATCATAACCCTATCTAAATTGAATGGGAATAAATGAAAATTGAATATGAGAAGAAATTATAAGGGGAAGTAAAACCTACCAAGAATCATCATGAAAAACCACCAAGAATCAATCTAGATCAAAGGTATAGGAAGTAGAGGAGGGGGTTCATCCTACCACCTTTCACACACCCATCCAGGAATAAACCACATAGGGGTTTCCATTTTTTATTTCATATACCATTTAAAAAAAATATTTATCATGTTTCAAGATGTGTCCCAAGTTATCATGTTATGAATCTTCAAGAAAAATCTCTCCATCACCCCTTTTCATCATTAATATCCTAAATTTAACCCCTTTAAATCCATTCATAATGTGAATTTCCCAATCACATTTTGAATGGAATATTATTTATATTTTTAGTAGCTCAACCACTTTGGAACTTCTATGGAAATCCTCTCAGACCCGCAAGACATACCCCCAGACCCAAGACATATCTAAAAACACCTGTTAGAGATATTCAAAAGCTCAAAAAACAAATTCCAATTACTTGTTACCAAAACAAACATTTCAAAAAATAGAAATTTCAAATTCCCTTATGAATTTTCTACCTGTAATGGCATGGTTCATTAACGACACCAAACCATATGGTTCTCATCCTCGATAATTTATGGTAGTCCTCTCACCATAAACCTAGACCTACCTCGACCATCAATTCACTACTAACTCATAATGCTCCATCCTAATGACCCAAAACACGTCTGATGTGCCCCAATACCATTAAGAAGTGAAAAATGATCCTCTCTAAAACATCATGTTTAATATTTGAACCATGTCAACCACATCCCAAATGATTCTCCCGATGCCTTTATAAACTCTCTACACCCATTTATGCATGAAATGCCTTTCAGTATATTCCTATATGACTTTTACCAAAAGCTATTATCCTTAAATATGGACACGTCACCACAATACCGGATCACGATGTAGAAACTCTAAATAGAATTATTAAAATCACCTAAACACCCATGTTGAGGTCTGGTTATAACACTCATTGTAACATATCAATCGGTTCTTCAAATGACCACTTCCTTCATCGTACTCCGCACCAAGCCCCAACATATTTCAGATCTATCTCTCCCTCAAATCATCTAAACTCCATACTAAGCCTCATTCCAGTACATTGACTTCAACCACTAATCCTGAGTCCATTGAAACAAGGAAAGATCATCTAATGCCACATCTAAATCACCAATGGTGTATTCTATGTGGAACTAGATCAATTAGATCCACCAGAACACTAAAATTTCTTAATACCACTCAAGAGCATCTCCCAAAATATTTTCATTAAAACACAACTTTCATATAAGAGGTGTTACCATTCTCCCTAGTACTTTCCTTTTTTATAATATACAAAACATGTTGGGTGATCCTCTAAAGAAACACACCATCTTATAACCTATCATTCATGATAAGGTTGTTATGAGGGTCCCACCCACACCCACTATCCACGGTACAAACTTCCCATTCCCTCTAAAAATTAATGACCCAAAATGAAACTTCTTCACATTCCATCACATGATTCACCCTTGAATCAGGTAAAGAAATGGATCCACACCCTAAATCAGAGGACAAAAAAATATTTCACCCCTAAAACATATCAAAAAACAAGTTTAAACCCTTAAACCATGTCACAAACATGGATCCACCCCATGAATCATGTCACAAACCATTATATCTCTTAATGAAAGCTTTCCCAATGGCCCAACCCTCACCCTACTTATTGGTACCTCCTGGTCACACCAGAGTTACAATAATGAAAAACTAATTATTATCACCAAGATAGTGTTAAAATTAACCTATTGATTCCAAAAAATAGAGGTCCATCAACCAGTTTACCTAATATTATGGTTCTACCCACTATAATACTCTATTATTGTTAACTAATTCCAACCAAGGATATTCCTCTCCCAAGGAATCAACCACCAAATACGCATCATATTTCCAACCTACAAAGACTTCAAAACATAAATCAAGGGGTTAAATCAATAAACCCTTAAAAATAACATCTAACCACTTGATCCAAGCATCAAGAATCCACCAATCATCCCACCATACATGACTCAATAAAAATATCCTCGACATGCTTGCTGAAATCAAAAATCAATGGACGATGTCTCTCCTAGTGAACCACGAATGATCCAGAAAATTGGTCTACACATGCCCTAATTTCTCTCTGAACATCAAAGATTAGAAATCACACACAACCACTAACCTCACAGTTTGGTTTTAAATCAAACATAGTATATAATCCAACCACATAATTCATGCATTCAAGGTACTGCACTGAACACAAAAAAATTCTAATCAAACGAGCTTCACACAGAAGCATTTTTTAAATTTCAAAACCCCATTTGCAACAATTTTACACACACCAAAAATCACCAATTTTTCTCATAATTCTCCTTTTCACCCAAGGTTTTTCACTAAAATAAAAAATCACCCAAATCACTATCCTACCCAAATATTTTCCAAAAAACTGTTTTTTCAAAATATATTTTGAATTATAATTTCAAAAAAAATTCCATAGATTTTAAACTAAAATGAAAATCCTAAAACATTTCAAAATCACTATCTCTATGATTCAATTCATGGAAAACCAACTTACAAACCCATAAAATGCACACCACATTCCACTGCTTGAGACTAATTTTCAAAACTAGTTGTTTAACAAAATTCAAAATTCCCAAATACCATTTCCCTAGGGCATCCAAACAATCAAGAATCAAAATGTGTGAAACAATCCCCTAAATTCATATTAATATAATAAAATCTTATAATATATGTAATAAAACATTATTTCTGTTATAATTTGATTTAATTAACATGGATTTGGATGAGGCATCATGTCAAAAAGTGATTCACATAATCACATATATCATGCTCGAAGCATACCACTCTCATGATGCATGAATGACCCAGTGGTTCCTAGCTAATACCTATGAGTCATCCTGAGTCACATCCATTCCTCATAGGATTTTTTATCTAAACCAACACCTCACTCATCCTAGAGTCCCTAGTCCCAAATCTGGAAAACCTTATAAACTTTATATTCAACTGATATCTTATTGGCCAGGCATGTGCTAGATCAACCTCATAGGTCCTAAAAACCAATATCAACCTCAAACAAAAATATCTCCTCTCAAGGATCCCCTATTTAACATTTTTTTATTTTGTGGAACTGACCACCTGAATAAAGCACAATCGAGGGTCTCTATAACACCTCTTGTGTGTGTCTCTGTATGATAATGGTTGATGACTAACAATAATGGTCTAACATAGTTATGGGGAGACTCTATCCTATAGTAAAAGTAGAAAACAATCTACATGATGTGATAACCTATAATAAATAAATAATATATTAATAAACATTTTATTAAATAAATAAGTAAAAAAAACTAGCTAGTATTACTAACAAACCATCCTACCTTGTTTTTGATCTCCTTGAGTTTGGCTCCAAGAGATATCTATACCACAGGTACATATTCAAGAAAATCATATTTACATAGAGAAAATAAGAAAAATCTACTAATAAATATAGAAAATCATGTCTTTTATATAGGTAGGGGTGATACCAATGACCTAGTGGTATCCCCAATGCCTCAACAATACTGAGTGATTCTGTAATCAAGTAGGTGTGCATGAAATACATATATAGAGTAGAGTAAATTCTTTGTAACACACCCACCTAGAAACACAGCATAACAATCACATACAATAATACTAGTCAGGTTTTCATTTGCTAACCAGGACACCACAACACCTAACCCAGCTTGCTTTGGATCCATACTAGAAGGAAGTTGTCACCTTGTGCTATAACCCATATAATACCTACTTCTGTGCAATGCTTAAATACAATGTCACAAAACACAACCCAACCCATACACAAAGATTTTTTGTAGGTTTTAAGCCAACGATATCCATCCCGAACTTAGAGACTTAGGGTGGGGAGTTATCTAAACCATGACCCACTACCTAATGTATCAAGGCACAATTATATGTATATGATCCTCAACACATACCTCATTAAAAGATGGAGTTCTATAATATATATGGAATATCATCCCATGACATATCCCCTAGGGCCATCTTCTTCCCCAGCTAAAACCACACGTGGTAAGGTCCTCTATTCATGCACACTGACCCATCCCCATAGAATCCAGTGAGGTCCTCTATTGATTCATGAAGGAATTATGAATGAACTTTCCACGAACCAAAGATACTTATGGAAAGGTACTCAACCTAATACACTCATTAAGTAACATTAGAGCATCCTCTTAGCCTATAGGGAGTCCATCATGCACACTAAACCATCCCAACAGACTCTAGGGAGGCCACATAAAGCACATGAAGAAAATAAAAAACAAGGTACACAACCCATCACAAATATCAAAAGATAATAATTAGAGAACTAGTACCTTAGGGCTTAGTAACAAGTCTCAATGTTTTTCTAGGCCCACCTCACCCCTATAAGGATTCTATCACATCTATCTGGGCCAACCATCACTTTGATACCATAAGAAAATTCCCACATGGTTACCCACACAACTCATGAATTTTCACACAAAATCCATAAGTATTCACAAAGAGGAATAACAATAATAACATAATAATTGTAAAAATAGGGAAACAACCTAAAGAGGTTTAACGGAACAAATAAATTCAAGAAAACCACTTGCAACTACCTTTAGAAAACCCCAGTAAAATCCCCCTTTTCAAACTATTTTAAGAGGTATCGCATACCGCTTTACTCACGCCAGACCTTATGCCCAAATTCCATCAATCCCCTTTCAAACACTCATTTTATATTTTGAAATAACTTTTTAAAAATTATTATAAAAATCATAAAATTTCGTCAAAATATACATTTACACCAAATCCTCTTTTTAAAATTACATTTAAATGAAACCATTTTACTTTTAAAAACTAGTGCACACCACTAAAAATTTCACAAGGAGAGCCACTAGAACTCATTATATTAGAGGTCCACTATTAAAACATTTATAATTATATATGGTAAACATTGACTATTAATCCAATTTCATCCCATCCCAAAAGTATGGGTAATATCAAAAAGTAGAAAATATACAAGTATATAATACTAATGTGGCACACATAACATGACATAACCAATTAACCACATGACTCAGGTAAAGACAAGGACCTCTAACACAATCAACAGTCCAATAAATCACTATGAAACCATAATAATCTCCACTTATTCTAGTATCCCCAATCACAACATCCATCGTCACCAAATTAATTAATTAATTTAAAACAAAACCCCGACATGGAAAAATAGTTGCCCAACACATTAGGTAGTACAACCAAATTATAATTGCAAGAAACCAAGTGTGTTCCACTCTTGATGAATCCTCTATCTTAGGAAACAAAAAATCCCCAAATTATAAATCCCAATTTATGACTAATTATACCCCAAGATCAACCCAAATCCTAAATAAACTCATAGAAAAATATATATTTCATCAAATAAACAATGATGGCTTATTTATGGCCTCTCAGGACAACCCCCATAAGTCCATTAATAAATCCCCATTAGGCACAATGATTTCACTATTGTGTGAGGAAATTATTCATCTTAACCCTAAAAAAATAAAATGGTAATCAATATTGAATAGAGATGTGAAGAAAGGATGGGAAGAGAGGAGAAATTTCTAAGAATTAGCGTGACAAACATCCAAGAATAGATATGCATCCAAGGGGGAGGAAGGTTGGGGGGTTGAACCTTCACCTTATCATGTTCCCATCCAATAAGAAACCCCTAATCCATTTAGAATAATGATCATCATGTTTTATGGTGTGACCCAAGTGGTCATATCATGAATCTTTGGGTCAGAGATCCTCTGCTATCACTTTAACTATTCATGGACTTTATTCACCCCTTGTAATTATTTCATAGCATGAATGAACAATTCACACATTTAGTGGAATAAAATTGCTTTTTTCAATATCCCAGCCACTCGGGCTCTTCAACGACATCCTCCTAGACCCCGGGGACAATCCCTGATCCCCAAGACACATATAAAAACACCCATTAAATACATTAAAATGATTAATAACCCATTGTAAATATTGGTTCCCAAAAAACCTATCACCAAATGAAAACATCAAATTACCTTAGGAATTTAAAATCAATTATGACATCATTCATTATATCAAAAATCCTATATGTTTTGAACTGCTATTCAAAAGACCACAGTGTGGTGACCCCCGAATCCTTGTTTTCCTCTCTTGCTCGGATTATCATCCTCACCATTCCCTCTTGCATTGAAATTCCCAATGCCTTGGGAATTCAACCTTCCAAATTTTTCATATATTATATCTTTATGGGAAACCCATTTAAAATATCCTCTCTATCCATTCCGCTCCTCGTGGTTCACCTAGAACCATGCATGAAATGTTAAAATGGTAACTACATTAAAAATTCCAAGAACAATGGAACTGTCTCATGATCAAAAGCCTAAGTCACTCAAAATATCCATAAACACAACTAATGATACATTGTGGTGGACCTCTAGATGAAAAAACTCCTCTCTAGCCTCTAGAAAACCTCTAATCTCTCAGACACAGAAAGTAACAAGTCTAAAGTGTATAGAACATTACACTAGATACCTCTCAAATTATTCTAAACCTTGAGAATAAAACAAATCTAAAAGGAAATAGGGGGAATGTTTAAAAAACCACCCCACTAAACAATACATAGAGATCTCACTATAACTTGATCATGGTCACCACCTAAGAAGGTCAAGGAACTGATAATCTAAGACATAAACATCCACCTAATGTTCTTTAGGTGATACCAATCATATTTAAAAATAATTCACTAAATGAAATCAATGTAAACCTCATCCATAACAATGCATAAAAGAATATGAATTCATATATCAATAATTAAAACATGATGAATATTTTAATAGATATAAAATTACAAATATCATTTAAAAAATATTATGTTATAACTACCTAAGGAAAAATCAATCAACCTTGTGACCAACCAACTAATTTACTATAACAAAATTAAATTACGAATCATAGGACACTGGGACCATTGGTACCACATCGTACCATTGACAAATTACCTCTACCGACCCTGTGAAGAATACCTATAGCTTGGTAGACCCCAATCCTAGGGTTTCCCTCAAGCCCCAAGAGGCTACATGGCTCACTACCTCCACTTGTTGCAAGATCCATATCTAAATGTTACACCCCTAGCCATCTCATCTTCATACCTCTCCAAGGGAACAAAATCCTCCTTTACTATAACATGGAATTTTTCTTAGGAGACTCCTTAAATTGGACCATGATCTACCATCCATCGTGTCATGGATACCCCAAAAATCGTACCGATTGTTAAGGAAACCTCAAACTAGTTCAAGATCCTTTTCAGCATGAAAGTGACCGATACCTATTCCAAATATTCCTCAACAATAGGAACCAATTCTATTCTAAATGAATTTGTCACCTTTAATTATTGAAATTGAAATAACAAACCATCCTATGGATTTATCTTCTATCTTCAAATAGTAACATTCAGGTGATGTTCCATTGATATATATTTTCCCCAATAATCAAAGAGATAGAATTAGTTCAAATAATTTATTCATACACCCTTATTAAAAGGAAACTCCAAACTAATTTGAGAAAATATATTTTTAATAGACACTCAAATTAGAAATTTAGTGTTAAAAACAGGGTAATATTTATAGTTAGGAATTATTAAATACTAAAATATACTATTTAAAACACTCACTAAAATACCATTCAATATAATGACTATTTATTAATAAAGATAATTATTTAATAAATAAGAGTTTAGAAAGAAATTATTCAAGGTATATATAATCTTTTAGATGTGTAATATGAAAAAATATTATAATTATTTACAAGTAAGTTGATTAAAAAGAATTTATACTTAATTAAAAACCTGAATGGAAGGACATTAAAGGTAGAATAATCATTATATCATGTAAATAATTATAAAATTACATGTTTCAACTATCAGGAATAAATTTATAAATGTGTGATATTTTTAAGGATGACACTAAACACATTAAATATAATTGAAAATTATTATTTATTAATCTAAACACAAACTATGACAATAATGAATGAACCCTTATAATTTTAATTACTTTAAAGTGAACATATAAATCCCTTAAGAGAGTCTATTTTACAACAATATTTTTTAAAAAATAAGGATTTAAAACTTTTTATGTAACTAAAACAATTTTTTATGGGTTACATTTAAATTATCAGTCAAATCAATTTTTATATAAGATCTTAATTTGTAAATACCCTAATTTTTTCATTTATGTTTTTTTAATTATATGGGAATTTTATGAGTCCATGAAAATTGACGGCACCTGATTCCAAGGCCCAGAGTTCCAAGAATTTATTTATGAACTTTTTTAGGTACGTTCAGTAAACGTGCGAGCGGAATTTTGTAACTTTTGAAACAGTGCTCAGAATTGAAATTTGAGGACATCGTTGAACTCGTAGTGTCGATATTCATATAAGGATACCTTCACCTCGACTGCATTAGGTCGAAGGTAGAAGTTAGTTTCTCAAAAAAAAATTATAAGTTTTATACAAATAATAAAATAAAATAATTACATTTATTTTATTTTCAAACCCTTCCACTTGAATCATGAAGGTGGGGACCACACGAGGGTGGTCAGGCATTTAATGGTGGGCATTAAATTCCTGGTTACACAAAATGTGTAACCACATTCCTCTTTAATTAATATTATTAATTAATAATGAATTAATGAATCAAACTGTATAACTCTTTGAATCCTCAATTGATGTGCCAACATTAAATCATAACTTATTAATTTGGAACTCAGTTGGCTGCCGGTGGAGAGCAGCGCCGTCAAGTGGTCTTGTGTGCCAGTAGGGTGACCGAACGGCCATCAGGACATTCGGAATACCGGGGGGGAGGCGCCTCCCCTCGGGTTTCAGCTAGGGCAGACCATGCCACGGTGGGCCACTCAATCATGGGCCGTGACACCAGGCCGCGCCACCGGGTCACGCCACCGGGTCGCGCCACCGGGCCACGCCCAGCAGGCCGCCCCCTTCGCGGGTCGGGCCAGACCATGGCCCAACGAGCCGGGCCCACTGAGGCACAAGCCATCTCAGCCGGACCCATGTCAGACCGGGTCAACCCAAACTAGGTCGGGTTGGCCCAGGCTGGCTTGGGCCGGGTCAGTACGACCAGGTCGGACTGAACTCGGGCCCATCCAGACCCATTTTCGCCTTTATGGAAATATCTTGAGAACTCGGTGTCCATTTGATGAACCATATATGGCACTGGAATCCTGGGATCAAGATAGTCCTTTGGTATACTGAACTTGAGTTTTGGATAACAATGGAGTACGGCCGGGTCGGATCAAACCCTGAATCCAATCGGGCCCTCGGAGCGAAAACGCTAATAACATATAGACCGTGCGTCCGATTGACCTGTCGTCTGTTGTGTTAGGTCACTTATGACATGACAGACCTTTGGGATACTTCTTCTTAGAAATTCATGGTAGTTGAATTATCTACTGATGGCTTGAGTAGAATATCCTCCCAGAAACAAGCATTCTTAGTGCGGGAACCCAGTGGCTGATAGTGAGGCAGAGGTTGGAGACAGATTATATGGAGGTTAGTTACCTATCGACTTTGGGTGAGTCGGATCCTATGTGGGTAATTGCGGGGATTATCACCTATTGATCCGGTGTGGGTCGGTGGTTTGCGATCCTGTGTGGGTTAGCACATACCGATCCTGTGTGGGTCAGATCACAGCGATCCTCTGTGGGTTAGTGCATACCGATTCAGTGTGGGTTAGATCCTATGTGGGTCAGCGCTCAGCAATCCTGTGTGGGTCAGCGCATACTAATCATGTGTGGGTCAGATCCTATGTGGGTCATTATAGGGGTTAGTACCTATCTATACTATGTGGGTCGAACTCTGTATAATCAGTAGTTGTGCCTCTTGACAGAATAAGATGATCCAGCTCCGCGACTGATCATTTGTACTTCTATACTTAACTTATACATATGTGAGTTGTGTCTTATATCTTCGTGGTGTACCTATATGGTATTATAACTTTGAGGTGTTACATGTGTGGTACTCCTACCTTCGTGGTGTACATGTGTGGTACTATAGCTTCGAGGTGTTACATGTGTGGTACTCTTACCTTCGTGGTGTTACATGTGTGGTACTTCTACCTTTGTGGTGTTACCTTTGTCGTATTCTTCCCTCTTGTGTGAGATTAGTATATTTTGATAACTTAGGTATATGTATGGGAATTAACTAAGTATAGATGATGTATTTCTTGTGGTTTATCCTTTTGTGGATTTTGAGAGACCTTCTGGGGTCTCGAGGTCCCTACTCAGTATTGTTATACTCACCTCTACACGGGCTACGCCCGCACCTTGTTGTGTCTAGTGCAGACTATGGACAGTGTTGACTGAGGACAATGGTACCTAGACTGGAGGCTACTCTAAGGTGTTCATTAGACGAGACGATCTTTAGAGATGACCGTTCAAGAGATGTACCTACTCTTTCGGTAGGATCCTTGGCAGCTGTTCATAGGAGCTCTGTGCTGGGTACCGGAAACCCTTAAACCGTCCATTAGAAAATGAAAAAAAAAAGATTTTCGCTGCCCAGTTTTACTTGTAATTTTTAGTTGGTCTTGTATTCTGGCCCCTTTACTTTCTGTACACACCCTGTTTCCTATATAGCTTACATATTTCTTGTATATGTTTGTGTTATTGGTTTGTGTGAGTTTACAATATATAAAGGCAATGCCTTCCCGTTTTACGGAATACGCCTTTCGGTGCTTGTCGCCAGCCCCTGGCCTATGGAAGGCTGGATTGGGGTAGTCTCAGCAAGGGCCTCGGGGGACGGGTCATGACATAATTTTTTTTAAATTTCCAAGTTAAAAAATTCAATAAACACATTTAAACCTATTACAAGAAAACCTTTAGAATTATTGAAACCATTTTTAAAAAAATATTATGTATTTTATTAGAAAATATGGTGCATCACGATCCAAAACAAGTCAAACAAACAACAATAAACATCACTTTATAGGATAAAACATCGAAAAGAATATGTTATCAAAAGAAACCTGAATATTATTGATTTGAGAATGAAAATAAAGGGAATCCATCCACTAAAAGATGATATTTTTCACTTTCAAAGGCCTTAAATTTATCGCATAGCTTTAAAATGTATCATGAAAATAAAGTTTCATTATGGGAGAAGTGTCCCACATAATAAAATTCATAGAGCCATTGAATATGTTACCATAAAAACCCAAATACTAAATCAAAAAATCAAAAAATTAATTAAAATTAATTTAATTGGGTTTATTTAATTCTCAAGATTACCCTAATTAATCGTAGTCACAAACAGATTGATGCATGTTCCCTCCTTATGTCTCTTCCCTATAATCAGTACTACTTAACTTAATTGATCAACAGACATGAAGTCCTCATGTTGGACTATGGGTTCCTAAAATCTCATGTCTTATATGGATCTATAGCCTATTTTATGTAAAAAACTCATCTTATACAATTTCCCTATGACCCCATGCAATCCTTGCAGTTCCTAACTCCAATCACCATCTTATCTATGAACCATAAACTATGATAGCACTATTTAATAACCCCATCCACATCCCTTCACCAGTACCCCTTCTTGGCCATTAATGAAAATTAGTATCTCCCAAATCATTCCTCAAATAGGCCCTAGGTTAGTGACTAGAATAGACAGTATAAAATACCCAATGGGTAGAATTACCATAATAATATAATATATGGACAAGTGGTAAGAGGATAAACACTTATCAACACCACAGTATATAAAATGAACCAGGATATATAGAATTAAATAAAAACAATGCATGTCTCATCCTAAATAAAGGGATTCCAAATTAAATTCAAACAACTCCTAAGAATCAACTACAAACAAAAAATCTAACTCCAAGCATGTTTACTCTGACACAGTCAACAAAACCCCTCAGAACACCTCAAAATAGATTATATTTACGTATGGTGACTATAATAGGTATACTTAGTGGGATCCTCAAAATGTGGTCTCATGAAAATTTTAGAGAAGGCATGCTAATTCTATAGTTTTTAAATAGTAAAACCAACATGCACCTATTTGGTCAACTACCCATTCCCAACCTCACCAAGGTTCAATCATTGTGTTTCCCTTCCAATTATAATAATATTATGATAAAAAAATATAATCATACACCCCCAAAAACCATTTCCCACTAGTTTTACACTCTCAAAACCTAACTTCGAATGACTTCTACTCATATCCCTTCATGAATGATGTAGTTCAAGTTGCAACCCTTCTGAACCCAAGGATCATAAGGTCCAATATCTCATTTTGGAATTAGGTAATCCCATGTACCACATCATCTCATAACATACACATCCATCACCATGAAACTAGAGTATTAGGGAATAATAAAAATGAAGGAAATCAACTTCATTCCCTCCTCCAACTATGCATGAAACCCACTGCATGACAATCATCCATTCATCATCACCTCATTAGGTACATCACATGACACATCCACACCTTTCTTGATCATACCATCCTTGATATATTGCATCTATAGTATTTCTAAATGCATAATGGGTAAGCGGGGGTAGTCAGCTATCTACCTTCAATAATCTAGTTACTAAGGAAAATACATAGAACCAATGAAATTGGATTCAGTGTAAAATACTCAACTTGGGTGAGGTGTGTTTACAAATCACAAATCAAATACAATGTATATTAATCCACCTACTCACAGACAAGAATGAACTAGAGTTTTAACATTAGTAAATCTTCCTATTTTTCTACATTCAATATCATACCAATGTTACCACATGCTACTACCAACCACTACCACCACTAAATTCAACTCACAAGAAAAACAACCACACAATTACCATATTTCACTTTTTTCACATTCATTGGTTCCACCATTTTCAATATTATAACATTAACAACCACCATTAAATAATTAAGTCATTTTAATACTATATTTCATTTAAATCTAGTGTAACCATACCCCTTATTTGATTCCATTAAGGATCATCTTATTCATTAATATTTGAAACATTAGTTCAATTACCACACATTAATTTCCAAAAATTATTATCTAATTATAGATTATATCCCCATACAAAACATTAATAAACATCAGACCATTACTTTATTCCATACTCATTCCACACTATGAGGCATCTCCAACACCATCACATCATTTATCACAACTAAAACCTTACATTAATAAGGAATAAACATATTTCAAAGCTTCTATATTACATTGACAAACATCAGCATCATTCAAGTCCAAATTATTTAATAAAATCACTTAATTACCATATCTAATTATTATTTATTTATATGAAGTGATTCCAGAATTCAAACACAAAATTATTTCATTAAAATATTTCATATCATTTAAAATTGGTAAAAAATGTAATGACCTTGACCCTAGTAACCTGGAGCCAGTTCCTTACTTTATTACATTAGTATAGATATAAGGCTCAAATCCCAAAGGATCAAATATTTAAGAGGTTTTGAAAACCATATTATATACATGATATGGATATTAAATTGGGAATAGAAAATTAAACATAGTTCATAACAAAAGAAAATAAATTACATCCTTGAAAACTCATTCAATGATCTCTTTTTCACAACCTGGGGAAAGGAAACAAAATAAGGGTGAGCTAAAATACTCATTAAGGTTTAATGGAAGAAGAATATATCATGAATAAATAATAATAATCAACATGAAAAGTTTTATAACTGAACACACATGCCATTTAATTACCTGGATAAGGAATAATCAATTTTCAATGGTAAATAACTGAAACACATGGCATTTAATCAATAAACTGATAATAAAATGTATCCATATATAATGTAAAATCTAAAATCTCAGGGATAAATAATAATAATAATTTAATTATTAGTAAAGGAAATTATTAATTGTTTCATGTCATTTCTTAGGCACATGAAAACCTATATTTTCAAGACCTTTCACAAGATGATATAAAACTACAAGTTGATACTCGTTTAATTAGGCCAACTATTTTGTCTCATGAGACCAGTTGATGCATCGAGGGGCTATATAAAATTTGATCCCCACCCATCAATTCATGTCCAATTAATTACTGATATATCAAATAATAGATTTAATTCATGAACAATCTCCTTTATCAAATATCTGTATTGAGTAAAGGATATAGATTTAACAATATTTTCCAATTAAACAAATAACTTTCAAAGTAAACACCATAACTAAAAATGGTATACAATTTAGGAAATAATCATATCCATCAACCCAGAATAAGGATATTTAAGAGAAATAAACTTTCCAAATAAAAAGTATTACAATAAAGTGATTATTTCTTGAAAAAGATAACAATCACAAAAGAAAGTAAGGTTTCACAATAACTTTCATCGCTTTCTAATTATCAAATCAAATCCAATTGAATGAAATGATTCAAACTGAAAGATAAAATTCCATAAATAATGAATTATTCATGATATTAAATTTCAAAGGGGAAATATATACGTCACATAAAAGTTAATTGGTGAATAATAACGAATAATTCTCAATTGAATGTAAATTGTGACAAAATCCCTTACCGTACACTCCCTTAGAGTTTAACACTATTTAACTGTTGTACCCCTCTCTCTTGGATTTTAATGATCACAATCACTCTTATTTTTTTCTAACTTATTTTCAAGTGTTTTTGTTGATAGGCAAAAGGTTGCCAAGGAGTTGGGCCAAGAAGGATTGAAAGTAGACTCTCTGAGTCTACCGGCCAACCGGTGGATTCCCACCGGCCAGCCGGTGGTCTCTGGCAGTAGAAATGGTTTATGTCCAGAGCCACCGGTCAGCCTGTGTGAGCTCCCTGGCCAGCCGGTATTGTCACCAGCCAGCCGGTGGCTGACCACCGGCCAGCCGATAGAACCTGGGCAGAGAGCTTGCTCTCTGTCTGGAGCACCGGCCAGCCGGTGGCTCAGGACCGGCCAGCCGGTGGACCACCGTCCAGCTGGTGAGACACCACCGGCCAGCCGGCGGGCCCAGTCAAACTAGCCGTTGGGCTTTGACTAGACTTGTACTTTTGACTCCCAATGGCTCCGAAGGCCTCTCCAACGGCTCCAAAGACCCCCAACAGCCATTTGGGAGTTCCTCTCCTATAAATAGAGGACTATGAAGCCCCAGAAACATATTTTATCCCACGGGAACATTTTTCGATTATTTGGCGAACCTCCGGCGCATTCCTTCAAGGATCCCCACTTACTCCAACTCACTTCCACAACCAAGGAGCACCACCATAGAAGCTTGGGAGCGCTCTTCATCATCACCAATCAATCCATTGGCGCCCAAGACTTCTCCTCTTTACGGGTTTTATTGTTTTATCATTTTGAGCATTATTTTGAGTTTGTGCATACAAACCATTCTTTCTCTCATCCTCCCTTTGTTTGGGTTTTCAAACCACCTTCAAGCTGTGAAGAGGTTAGTCAAGTCTTCCCTATAAAAGACTTGAGTCATAGGTGAGCTATCCTTCACCTGTAAGAAGGCTAGTGGGTTTCTTGCTACAACCAATAAAAAGCAAGCTGTATAGGTTTCTAGGCTTCCTTAAAGTCTAGTGGGTTTCTTGCTACAACCATTAAAAAGCCCGCTGTCGTATAAATCTCTCAACGGTTGAGTTGGGAGCGGAGGCGTAGGCTTGGGTTTTAGGACGAACTCCGTTATCAATTTTGTGTCTTGCCTCTTTTATTTCCGCTGCGCTTTAACTTTTTCTTAAATTGTTAAACTTTTTTAAAAGGCAATTCACCCCCCCCCCCCCCTCTTTCCATCACTCTCCTACCCAACAATTGGTATCAGAGGTAGTGTTTGTGTAATACCTTAACCGGTTTCAAATTCAAGATCCATTGTGATGGCTTCATCTTCTTTCACCCCCGAAGGTTATTCATTGGGTCGTGCTCCTTTTTATGATGGAACCGACTATACCTATTGGAAAACCCGCATGTCTACTTTTCTTAGAAGTATAGGTTATCCTATTTATAGAATTGTCATGCATGGTTACTCTCTCTCTTCTCCCGATGATTCCAAATGGACTCAAGCTGATATTAAAAATTTCGAGCATGATGGAAAAGCCATGAACACTCTTCATTGCGGCCTTGATCTTAATGAATTCAATCGAGTTTCCACATGCACTTCATCTCATAAAATCTAGAAACTTTTGGAGGTTACCCATGAGGGGACCAACAAAGTTAAGGATACTCGATTGGATATGTACCGTCAAGATATTGAGTCTTTTACCATGCATCCGTCTGAAAATATTACTGATATGTTTACTCGCTTTACTGATGTTTGTAATGGGAGAAAGTCTCTTGGAGATGATGTTTCTGCAGAGATGATGGTCAAGAAGATCCTTTGGATCTTACCAAGTTCATGGGCATCGAATGTCACGGAAATTCAAGAAGCGAAGAATTTAAAAGAAATGCCGGTCGAAGAGCTCATCGGATCCCTCATGACCTACGAGATCACCCTTAGGAGGCAAGCTGAAAAGGAAGGCAAACTCATCGAAACTCCAAAGAACATCGCCTTCAATGTTCAAAAAGAAGAAAGCTCCTCCTCCTCATCTTCTTCCTCTTCAAGAGGTGATTCAGAAATCGAGAACCTTTCCCGCAAGATGGAAAAATTCATGAAGAAGAACAAAAAGAAGAAATCTCGCAAGGCTCGAAAGGAAGAACTCGACGAAAAATCTGTGCCCGAGGTAATATGCTATGGGTGCGGCAAGAAAGGCCATTATAAGCCCGATTGCCCACTCCACAAGACAAGGGCCAAGCAAAAGGAAAAGAAAAAGGCATTCAAGGCCACTTGGAGTGATAGCTCCTCATCCTCCTCCTCCTCAAAAGACAACGGTAAAAAAATGTCTAATGGCATTTCATGTGGTAACCTCTTCCGAATCCTCTTCCTCTTGTTCTTCCAATTCATTCAATCATTTTTCTTAAGAGGATCTCCAACATGCTATAGATCAATTGGAGGAAGGTTTTCACGAACTTTCTTCCAAATTTATTGCTTTAAAAAAGAAATTCAAAATTCTTTCTTCTGAAAAGGATCAACTTCTCAAAGAGAAGGAAGACTTGTCCCTCCAGATCCAAAACCTTCCCGATGTTGATTCTATGGAATCAACAATCAAGGATTTAAGGAAATCCCTAGCTATGTTCACCGAAGGTGAACATAACCTTTCGAAGCTCCTTGGTTCCCAATGCATATCTAGAACCACCAAAGGGCTTGGCTATTCCAAGCAAGCTTCCTCTTCCCATGCTCCTACTATTTTTGTAAGGGGGAGCTCCCAATATAAATTTTACAACTATTGCAAAAAGATCGGGCACTTAATTTACGAGTGCGACTGCAAAAATGCCCGGTATGGAAGGCCCAAAACTATTTCCTTTAACGATGAATTTCATAGGAGAAGACCCGCCACAAGACATGTTTGGATTCAAAAATCCCTTTTAGCGAGTCTCTCCGGACCAAAATTTGTCTCGGTTCTAAAATCCTCTCCCCAGTGATTTGTTGTTTTTATTTAGGGGGAGTTAGGATCGTTTAAGACTTTTTGCGTTTTTCTTTCAAAACTTTCAATTCAGAACATTAAATTCAAAAATTTCAATTTAAAACTTTCAATTCTAATTTAAAAAATTTCAATTGGTTTAAAAACTTTATCATGTTTTTCAATCCTTTCCTTCAATCAAATTTAATGCCCCATGCTATTTTGATAATCACAAAGGGGGAGATTTCCTTGGTTGATTGGGGGAGAAATATTTCTCTCATGCTTTGCTTTACTTTTCAATTTATCCTTTAAAGCATGCCTTTCATTTCAGTCTTTTTTATTGCTTGTTTTGGTGATTATGATCATCAAAATAGGGGGAGATTGTTGTACCCCTCTCTCTTGGATTTTAATGATCACAATCACTCTTATTTTGTTCTAACTTATTTTCAAGTGTTTTTGTTGATAGGAAAAAGGTTGCCTAGAAGTTGGGCCAAGTAGGATTGAAAGTAGACTCTCTGAGTCTACCGGCCAACCGGTGGATTCCCACCGGCCAGCCGGTGGTCTCTGGCAGTAGTAATGGTTTCTGTCCAAAGCCACCAGTCAGCCGGTGTGAGCTCCCCGGCCAGCCGGTATTGTCACCAGCAAGCCGGTGGCTGACCACCGGCCAGCCGGTAGAACCTGGGCAGAGAGCTTGCTCTCTGTCTGGAGCACCGGCCAGCCGGTGGCTCAGGACCGGCCAGTCGGTGGACCACCGGCCAGCTGGTGAGACACCACCGGCCAGCCGGTGGGCCCAGTCAAACTAGCCGTTGGGCTTTGACCAGACTTGTACTTTTAACTCCCAACGGCTCCGAAGGCCTCTCCAACGGCTCCAAAGACCCCCAACGGCCATTTGGGAGTTCCTCTCCTATAAATAGAGGACTAGGAATCCCAGAAAACATATAGTAGCCCACGGGAACATTTTTCGATCATTTGGCGAACCTCCGGTGCATTCCTTCAAGGATCCCCACTTGCTCCAACTCACTTCCACAACCAAGGAGCACCACCATAGAATCTTGGGAGTGCTCTTCATCATCACCAATCAATCCATTGGCGCCCAAGACTTCTCATCTTTACGGTTTTTATTGTTTTATCATTTTGAGCATTATTTTGAGTTTGTGCATACAAACCCTTCTTTCTCTCATCCTCCCTTTGTTTGGGTTTTCACACCACCTTCAAGGTGTGAACAGGTTAGTCAAGTCTTCCCTATAAAAGACTTGAGTCATAGGTGAGCTAGCCTTCACCTGTAAGAAGGCTAGTGGGTTTCTTGCTACAACCAATAAAAAGCAAGCTGTAATAGGTTTCTAGGATGCCTTAAAGTCTAGTGGGTGTCTTGCTACAACCATTAAAAAGCAAGCTATCGTATAAATCTCTCAACGGTTGAGTTGGGAGCGGAGATGTAGGCTTGGGTTTTAGGCCAAAATCCGTTATCAATTTTGTGTCTTGCCTCTTTTATTTCCGCTGCGCTTTAACTTTTTCTTAAATTGTTAAACTTTTTTAAAAGGCAATTCACCCCCCCCCCCCTCTTGCCATCACTCTCCTACCCAACATTAACCTCCTATATAATTGTGTTAAGAATGTTATTAACTTATTCACTAACCATATTAATATTTATAATACCATATATAATCCTTTTATAGCATCTCATTACCCATTTGATAATAATATTTCATTATATTCATTCATTCAGGTGTTAATTTCTTGGTTTTCTAGTTGTTTTGACTTGTTATTTTTTTTACTCTTACATAGATAGTGACTATTTCATCTAAAAATTATAAAACATTATGTAAATATAATATATATTTATTATATATTTATTTTTATTATTCCATAATATATTTTTATAGGAAATTAAATACATCGTTCATGGAGATGGTAGGCCATACGTATGCATAAATGTTGTTTCCATTTTCTTATTGTTTTGAAAGAATGAAAATTAAATTATATATATTGTCATTATAGTGTAATTATTATTTCATATATATCAAATATTTTTATTAAAATCATCCTTAATACATACCCTGTAAAGTGCAAATGAATCTCATTGCTTCGTTAGGCAGTAATCCACTATACACACAAACGATATTATCATATTCCTATAAAATGGAAATCATGAAGTTCTGTATTATATATAAATTAAATAAGAATTAATAATTCATAAATGTCATATATATTTCATATATAAATAGTGTGTAAATAATTTTACCAACCATAAAATATATAAAATCAAAAATGAATGACATCAGTTCACGAAGCTATAATCTGTCGTACACACGAATGATGATTTCTTAACCGATTTTATGGAAGTTTGTGATTTCTTAGGTCATAAACATAAAATAAAACATCTCAGTATATTGAATAAATATATTTTATTATATAATAATGATATAAGAATAATTTTTGGAGGTGGAGAAAAAATTATATAAAAACACTTTTACAAAAACATAACCTATTCTTTGAGTATCCTCTTTAGGTTTTCACTAATGCCTTCATAAGTTGTATTTATTCAAAAGATAATGCCAATTGTATAAATTTATGGAATTTTGGGAGTTAATTGGGTAGGTATTCACCTAAAAAATTTGGTTTTAATGTGTTAAGAGAGGAGGATAGCGGGAAGCCTTTTATAATTGGGGTGAGTGACAGTCTTTTAGTTTTTTAAAAGGTAGAATTAAAACCATGTTTTAATCATTTAAATTGTGTCCCATAAAGAAAAAAATATTTATAAAATAAGGTATAAGGTATAAATATAGTTATCCAATGGGTTTTGGAAAAGTTTCTAAGTCATTTTTACCCTTAAGATTAAAGTTTTCCCTCTTGGTAAACTTGTTTTTCTCTTAATTATTGTAATTAATTTTAACTGCATCACTTACCACTTCAGTAAAAAATAAGATATACATATTATAAACTATAAATTATTCTAATTATAAATATGTAATTAATTGTTTCAAATATAATTCACACATGTGGAAAAAATAAATTTAAAATTTATTATGTATACAGGATGAGAAAGTGGGTTTGAATGTGAAAATATTCAAAAGGATACTGTGTTTTTATATCTAAATTACTTATAAAAATTATTAAAATTAAATAAATTTTATTTATATATGTTTTATTAATCTATTTTTTACTTTAAAACTGAATATAATTATAATTTCACATTATAGATTATTTATACAAATAGGTAATATTTAATTAAAATCCATTATTTTTCACTATTCCTCAAAAATGAATCTTCTTTGAAAATTATAAAAAATTCTCCCTAAAATAATTTTGACATTAAAATTTTAAAAATTAAGTTTATTTTTTCAAATAAAATTTATAAAAGTGTCAAAATTTAGTTTTAAAATAATTTCACCATTAAAAGGCGGAAAAAATTCCTTCAGAAAAATACATTTTTTTATGCATAAAATTGGATTTTCTCTTATCTTATGCATATAAAATATATTAGATGAATGTAAAAAAATTATTGTATATATAATATATAAATTTCATTATGATAAATCAATGATAGTAATTAATTTAATTTATTAGGATAAAATTCCTTTGGGCGAATAAAGTTGTTTTTAATAAAAATAATTTCTTTATATAAAATTTGGTTTTCTATTCATTTGTAATTAATTGGTAACAAATTAATTCAACCATATATTTTCATAAGTTATTTAATCCTATTCATAAACACCAATTTAACATCTAGGAGATTGTTTTCATTATAAATAATGATATTATTTGTATTCTATAAAACTATGTCTTTCATGTATTGAAAGTTATCGAAGAAAGTCATTGTTGTGTGTAACAAAAGCTAACTTAGTATTGCAAGAATAGGAAACTATATCATAGATTTAATTTATTTAAAATGGTATGTATATTTTATGGTCTCATGTGGTTATATTCCCTTCTATTCATGGTTTTGTGTGTCATATGTGCTATTGAATAAAATATTATTGTTTTTAATTTCTAGGTGCTACATCTTCCCCACCTTAAATAAATTGCATCATAAAAATTTAAAAATGATCTTAGCTGCCCAAGGATTGGTATTTTAAAATTAATTAGTTGAAAACCCCATGACATTAAATTTTTAATAAAACACCCTCTTAATATGGGTGGAAAGGGAGTATAAATTTCATCTGGAATAATCACAAAACTAGGTTTCCGAGAAGGAGAACAAATGTGGGAAATGAAAACGTGGAAATGGGAGAGAAAAAATTCAAAAAAAATAATTATAAAGAGTTATTTAGGTCATTTATGAAAAACCCCAGGATTTTATGTTATATCTCTTTTTAAATTTAACTTCTTCAAAAGCTTACGGAATGCCCAGCTTAAATGAATAATGAAATACTATTAAGTGATTATTATAACCTAACAATTAAATTAGTAGGAATGAATAGTTTTAAAAACATTATGAAATATATAATTTTCCAAATCATTTTTAATATATTAATTATTTCTCTTTTAATGAGCACTTAATTATTAGTAAAATCATTTTATTCTTCAAAAATATATGTTTTCTTCAAAAATGGTTTTTTTATTTTTATAAGTAATTATTAAAATAAATTTATATATCTTATATAAATTTTATTTTATAAATCTTATATCATTTTTTCTATCAAAATTTTAAAAATAACTTATTGTGAATTTATGCAAAATTTCTAAAAAAATTGATTTTCCATAGAAAAGTGAAAAATATCGATTTTCAAAAAACTATCAATTTATTTATATTAAATGTATCTATATGATTTTAATTTGATATAAATGTAAATAAATCCATATAAAATTATAAATAATATAATTTATTTAATTTTAATCCTACTTTTAACTTCTTTTGGTAAAAGTAAATTTTTGGGCTTAAATTTTATTTTTCATGAAAACTATTTTCATCGCATTTTGTGGGATTAATTTAAAATAAAATTCTAAAACTTATGAGTTTTTAATTTTTTAAAATGGATTACATAATTTTATTCATAAGTTATAAAATTATTAAATATTTCTCTTTTATTTTTTTCAAATATTAATTGTTACCTTTGTAATTTTCTTTTCCACGGTAAAGGGTATTTCTAGTAATATAGGTTTAAATAAAATTATAAGGGCTAAAAAATGAATCTAACACCTGTACAAATTTTATTATATGATTAATTTTCATCCATATCATTCATGTTTTAGATATATAACCACTTATTATCATTATCAAGTGATTATGACCTTTATAATATTTTATTTAAAGAAAATTCAAAGATATCACATTCATGATTTTAATAACTATAACATTTTTAATATGGGATTATATAGAGTATATATTTGAATATTAATATTAATTTTAAATATAAAATATTTATATTCATTGTGGTAATTCGTTGAAGTTTTAATGAAGATATAGTTACCTTAAATGCTTACGCGACACTTACGTAGTAATTACAGTATTTGGGATGTATTAAAAGATTTATTTCTAAGTTATCTTGTTGTATTTGTTTTATAAAATCCAACGTAATGAATAGTCCTTATAATTGACGTTAGGAATATTTTATAGTTTATAATATTTTATTAAATGATATAAAATAGATAAAAATATTAATTTTGGAAACAATATTGGTATTGGGTTGAAAATGTCAATAATTATCAATTTATGGTTATTTTGGAATTTTATAGTAACTATATTAACCCTTAAAGAGTAATAATCCATGTTGCCATGGTAATAGTTAAGGAGGTTAAGTAGGGGTTAAAACAAAATGATAAGGGTATACCCATGACGTAAATATGTCAAAAAATATGAGATAAATAGTATTCATCCCCTATCACCTTAGTTTCTAATTTTAGTTTTTTAATGGAGACTTTTCCAAGAAAATTACTTATATATTATTTAAATCAATGATAGTTACCAAATGTCAATCTCTTTGAATTTAATATTTTTCTAGTGTTTACATAGGGAAAAATAAATATTTGAATGAAACTAAATTTATATTATTATATTTATTATATTAGTTTCATTATATAAATTTATATTTAATTTTTATAAATTATATAATTACCTTGAATGATTTTTAAATGCTTATACTATAATTATCTAATTAAAATTAAAATAAAATAAATGATTTTAAATATATTAATTTAGATATATTTTTTATGATATAATGTGTCTAACAGATTTTATAGATCTATATGTTATATTAGAGATGTGTTAAATCATTATATTCTAATTCCCCCTTTTTCTTCATGTATTTGAAGTCAAATTAAATGAATTGCGACAAAATTGACATTAATGATAATCTATAAAACTAATATTTTATTAAATTATTCAAAATTTATAAAAATATTATCTTCGACCATTTGAATTGAATGTAGTTGAAAACAACATATTTTTTCTATTTATGAGTCAATTTTCCATTTATAGTATCATTATTAGCCCTTTATAATTAAAATAATTGTTACCGTGGTTAAGGTCAAAAATAATTAACAAATGTATTAATAAAAACGATAGGATTTGAAATTACACCTAAACTTGTTTAAATTCAATTGTTTTATGATATTGAAACCATATAATATCTTACATTTGAATAACTTTCAATTTGGATGCATGTTTCATGTTAAATTAATTTATTTTAATTTAATATTTTGAGAAATTCAAAACATACGCCTCAACTTAGTTATATAAGGGCACCTCCTCCATCACTTATTTAAACCACTTTAATCCATATATCTTGAACAAAATCAATAAATTTATCTTACAAGAATATTTTCCACGTTCTATATATTTTTTCCCTTTCAAAAGAATAACCCTATTGCCCCTAAGAAGAAATCTAACGGAAGTTCACCAAAGAATATGTTATCATCTTTACCGTCTCTTTCAAATTTATTTCTTCTTCTACTTCATCTTCATGTGTTTTTTCCATAATAAAATATTAAATCTAGTATAATATATATAATTATATGTTGTTATTATTATTATACAACCATATTACACTTTTTATCTACCCTATGAAAAATGAAAGCACTGTGTGTGCATTTGTACGGTTTACCGTCTCCACATAGTGGTATAATTCGTTTTTCATCACCACTTTACTTGGATGCGTATAATGATGAAAATAATTGATATATATGATACCGGTGGTAGAATATTTATTTTATATAATTAATATATCACCCAATTATTTACTATTTCACCCAATAATGTAATGATATTATTGCTCGTGCGTACGTACGACCTACCTTCTCCATGATGCGATGTGGTTTATTTTCTAGGTTCAAAATTCAAGAATGGTTTTAAAATTATATTTAATTATTAAATATGATATTTATAAAATTAAAATAAATATAAATTTTATGGATATATATCCTATTAAAAATAACTATAACATTCATGACAAAATATGCATGAGAAAACAAGTCAATTAACAGCCGAAATAATGAAAATGATGAAATATTATTAATGAAAATGTGATAAGATGTTATAAAATGATCATATAAGGAATTATAAATATTAATATGATTATTTAATAAATTAATAAAATTATTTAAACAATTATACATGAGTTTGATGTATACATCACGAAAGGGAAGTGTGAGGTAAGGGATTTCTTAACTCAATTTCCACACATTGGGTGAAACTTCAACTTCATTGATTATTCGATGAAATGATTTTGTGTGAAATGAATTTTGATTATATTATGTTATATTTATCCTTATTTTATGTTTATTTATAATTTATAAACATAATAAAATCATTTTATTTATGGACACTTCAATGATATGATCTTTGTAAGGGACTTCGTCTCAATTTCACTTCATTGAGGCATATTTTAATGTTTTGAACCTAATTTATTTTATATGGTGTATATCCTTGACCTTTGTTTTATTTATGACTATAAATCATTGAAAATTTAAATTCTTTCTAATATACATCATGATTTGATTAGTTTATAATTAGTATACCACTTTTATATATGGTGTTTACTTAGAATGTGGTTTGATTAGCAGGGAAATAGTGTTAAATCTATATCTTTTATTCAATATGGATATTTTTTGATAATTTATATTGATTAATAAATTAGATAGATTATTAGATATATGAGGAATTCTTTGTAAATCCAATAATAGGTGGGTATAATATATATAAAATCTCCTCGGTGCATTGGTAATATCATGAGATGAATAAGTTGGCCAAATTAAATGGTTTTTTTAGATAAATTTTAAACTTTATTGTTAAAAGTCATAATAGTAAAAGTATCATGTTTTTGGGAAATAAGACATCCAATAGTTAATAATTTCTTTTATTAATAATTTAGTTATTTTTATACATGATATTTACTCTACGATATTATCCATGGATCCAGATTGTGTACAAGTTATTGATTAAATGGAATTTGTTTAAAATTATTTACATTGTCATAATGTTTGAATATTTTCCTATAATGATAAAATATTTATTGATCAAATGGAATGTGTGTTAAGTTATTTTACCTTAACATATTTATTATTAATTATTGACTCAAGATAAATTACACTATATGTAACTCTTATTGGGAATCTTAGCACACCCTCTTATTGGTTATTTTTTCTCAATATATGATGATGAAAGGTCTGAATGAGTTCAATGATGAACATTTCATTCCATTTTTATGTTTTATTTTTAATTACCATTGTAATAATGGTACCATGTATCTATCAAGTTCTTAAATACTTCTAAACAGATCGATCCTTGGTGATGTGACCACTTGTACCAGGTGCCAATTTAATAAAGTAACCACGTACTTTGGGTTACCATGTATGGGGTTGTAAAAAATGATCACAAGAAAGTGAGTGGGCAATGGAAAGTTAAGGGGCTCAAATCCATAAATATTTAATGATCTATAATACTATAGGTTCAACATAAATGAATGAATAAAGATAACATTATTTGAAGATCATTTTCTCAGAGTTGAGGAATTTATTCACTCTCTAAGAATATATGGAAATATACTTACTTGATATGTTTCTATTTCTTGAGAATAATCTTATCATTTAGTTGTGCCTTGAATTTTTCTACTTCATTTCATAGCACATGTTTCATCATGTGGTTATGTAATATATTAATATCTAAAACCTTATCCAAATATCAAATTAAACTATTTCATAAATGGTTAACATTTTTCCCTTACAAAATATAAAGATCAAAAACTTTAAAATTAAGTCCACTAAATTTTCAAAATGAAATTATCATTAATCTTAAATCAACATGAAGTATCTCATAATCATAATATACTAAATATGTCACAACCTTCATAATGTATTTTCATTAACCATGGTAATAAATTTAATTACAATAAAATCTAATAAAAAGCTTGAATTCTTTATTATTCACTAATAAAAATGGTTTTATGATATATTCCTTAAATAAAAAAATGTTTTAAACTCCATCAATGATAGTATAAAACGATTTGTTCAAAAATAATTATTTAGTTCCAAGGTACATAGTGCAATACAATTTACTTTATACAAATCAATTATTTATTAACCAACCATCATTCTCTCAATATTAGGAGCTTATTAAGGGTCATCTTTCCCTCAATCATGTGGTTTACAAAATGTTTAACTTGTTACTGAATCATTTTTCTTGTTCATTCGTACCATTAAACATAATCTTTAAAATCTTAATAGAAATAATAATTTAGTAAAATAAATATATATTTAATAATCCTCATTATGAGAATATAATAAATTAAATAATTTTACAACATATTACATGGATCCAAATATAAATTAATATTAATTCTTCCACTTAGGCGATAAAAATAGAATAAGAACGACATTGATCCTTCAGTTTATTTTGAGGTATATTTCCATGATAATTATGGAATTCCTTTTCATAGTTCTCTATATCCTTGAAGTTGAAACACTTAATATCAGTGCTTTTTCCTTCTCGTTTCATTATTTTTATATTGACCATTTTCTCCTCACTTATAACAAACTCTCAATCCATTCAATAATTCCCCATGGTGATTCTTCCAATTGTTATCACATGTGTTAAAATCCTTTTTTCTACTCTTCCATTTATCAATTATTTTATCTTTTATCCTCTTCATCTCTTACTTCTCTTTGAATCCAAAATACATGGAGAATTCTTTATCTTTCTTGAAAACACATAAAACAATTTCATCATATAAATAAAATGTTTAAGAGACTAGTTCCCTTTTGAGACTTGGATTAAACCCTTTAAAGAAATGGTCCATATTGCATTCTTTGTTGATTATGTAATATGAAGCATGACTAGATAACCGTATAAAGGTATATTCAGACTCAAAAAAACTCTCTTACTATTTTTAATTTAAACTAAGGAACTTTCTCTTCATCTCAATTTTTTACTCAGAAGGAAATTATTTTTCAAATCATGTCTCCTTAAAATAATTCCATTGCATGAGTATTATTTCCTCTTCCTCTTTTGTATTCTGGATCAATGAACACCATTGGTTAGAATCTCCATTGATAAAATATACTACAAGTGTGACACTTTCCTTTTCACCACATCTAAATGCCATAAATAACATCTGCAAATACATAAACAATTACTCAACGGCAATTGGATTTGTAGTCACACTAAATGATGGGGGGTTCTATCATATAATGTAATACAGAATCAAATAATCTAATTATGGAACAAGTTTCTCTATTAGTTAACGGTTATTTTTCATAAATTTATTAAGATTCCCTAATATATCTGTAGCTTTCTCGGTTCCATTACCAACTATATCAGCTTCCTCAATAGAGAAACCTCTATATTTTCCATGAATATTGATACATTTCTTCCTTCCAGATGTAATATTTAAATAATGGAATATACTATGTTATCTCATATAATTAGGAATTTTTATAATTATAAATATGGAGCAAAACATAACATAAATTAAAACATTATGCATTGTTAATTTCAGAAACATAATGTTTGGTTTCTTTAGGGATATCTTATCTTTTTTTCCATTATAATAGTTCGTAGTGAAAATTGAATTATCATAAGAATATCCCCTAGGAGTGTCAAACCAGGTGTGTAGTAAGTCCCATTTTAATATACCAGGTTACGCTTGAGTCATTCTAAATGTTCCCTTTTCAGAGTTATTATCCCAAGGTATATGTGTATCAAAACCACATTTATTTATACTATTTAGATAAGGATGTATTTATTAGAATACAAAAATAATCTCTACCTTTCCAAAACAATAGGATGTTATTATATACATATCCTAAAGTTCTATGTTAGGTTAATTTTCCCTAATAAATGTTTTACTAAATATATTTTCCACAGTTTCTACTAAAATTCCTCAAATACCAACTGTAATGACCCTGACCCAACTAGCCCTAAGTCAGTGACTTAATTTATTACATTGTTATATATATTAGATTCAAATATCAAATGAACAAATAATTTAGGAGTTTTGGAAAACCAGACTACATATAAGATGTGGATAATATATTGGTAATAGAAAATAAAACATAATACAAAACAAAATCTAATAAATTGTATCCTTGAAAACTCTTTAAATTATGGCTTCTTCATAACCTGGGGAAAGAAAACAAAATAAGGGTGATCTCAAATTTTCAATAAGGGTTAAGTATAGAGTAATATATCATGAATAAATCATTATAATCAATATGTAAATGTTGATAACTGAACACACATTAAACTTAAATAACTGGATAAGGAATAATCAATATGGAAAAGTAAATAAGTAAAACACATGACATCTAATCCATAATTAAGAATGAAATACATTCATATATAATATAAAACTGAAATTAACATTAATAAATAATAATAATAATAAATAATTTCTCAATTAAAGTAATTATTAGTTGTTTAATGTCATGTATCATAACCAATATCATCAATAATTATCACAAGATGGTTTATAATTATAGGTAGAAACCTATTTAATTTGGCCAACTGATTTGTCTCAAGAGACATGTCGATGCATCTAGGGAATACATAAACATATTTCCCCACCCATCACTTCCAGTACAAGTAATTCCTCATATATAAAATAAAAAAAATTAATTCTTGAACAATATTACTTATCAAATATCTATATTGAATAAAGGATACAAATTTAACAATATTTCCCTAGTTAATCAAATAACATTCAAAAGTAAACACAATATATCAAAATGGGGTATGGTTTAAGAAATAATCATATCCATCACCAAAGAATATAAATATTTTAGAGAAATAAAATTTAAAATGAAGAATAATTATAGTAAAATTATTGTTTCAAGAAAAATATAACTATCACAATAGAAAGTGAGTTTTCACGATAATTTTCATCACTTGGTAATTTTAAAATCAAATACATTCGGATGAAATGATTCAAATTAAAACATATAATACCTATAATAATTAGTTATTCATGATATTAAATTTCAAAGGGGTATTATATACACCAAATAAAATTTAATTATTTTCTAATAAAAATAAGTCTCAATGAAATGTAAATTGAGACAAAATATCATACTTTATGCTCCCTTTTGGTTTAACTACCTTTAAACAAGTGTATAATAGTTTTATGAAAGTTATAAACTTATAATAGAACCATATTAATATTTATAATATCATATATTATCATTTCATTAAATCTTATCACACTTTTGTTAATAATCATTCATTATTTTCATTATTTTGGATGTTAATTCCCTGGTTTTCGAGTAAGTTTTGACTTGTTATTTTTTATGATTAATTAGATAATTATTTCAGAATATAAATAATGTAAAACATTATTTAAATATCATATATATGTATTTATATGTATTTATATTTATCCATACAATTTGGTGATAATAAATTAAATACATCATTCATAAAGACGGTAGGTTGTACGTATGCATGAACATTGTTTCTACTTTTTTATCGTATTGAAAAAAAAAGAAAAGTAAATGGTATATATATATTATCATTATAGTATCATTTTTATTTCATATATATAAAATATTTTTATTAAAACCATCTTTAATACGTTACATGTAAAGCGTGAACGTATCACATTTCTTCGTGAAGCTGTAGTTCATCGTACACACGAACGACATTATTGTATTCGCAAAAATGGAAAACATAAATTTATTTGTTATATAAAAATTATAAAATTATAAATAAATCATAGATATATTTTATAAATAGTATTTAAATCATTATAACCATGCTTAAAATGTCATAATGGAAAAAACAAATGACATCAGTTCGCGAGACGGTAGTCCGCCAAACACAGGAACGATGATTTCATAATCCATTTGATGGAAGTATGGGAATTTTTTGGTCATTAAATTAATATAAAAACATTTAAGTATATTTAAGATATTGATTATATTATATAATCATTATATAAAAATAATTGAATGAGGTGTATAAGGAAATAAAATAAATAATAATTTAGAAAAAATTACCTCTTCTTTGGGTATCCTACTTAGGTTTGCATTAAGGCATTCCTTAGTTGGATTTATACACAATATAAGGCCTCTAGAATGATGGTATGGGAATTGGGGTGTGAATTTGGTAGGTATTGGTCATACCTAAGTGGTCTTAATCTGTGAATATAGGAGGAGAGATGGTGGCCTTTTATAAGTGGGGTGAGTGGTACTCTTGTAATTTTGGAAAAGGATGAATTACACCCACATATTTTTATGTCAAGTGGCTCAAATAATGGGAACATATATAGATTAGAAGTTATAAGGTCAAAATATGTCATAAAATTGGATTTTGGAAAAGTTTCTTGGTTATTTGGCCCTTTATGATTAAAGTATAATCCCTTGATACACTCCTTTTTATTTTAATCATTGTAATTAATTTTAACTTATTTCACTAATCACTTTTTTTCAAAAATTAATTTTACTTTATTATAAATTATAAATTATTCTAATTCCAATAATTAAATACATTTTTGAAAATTCAATTCATATAAGTGAAAAAAAATTAATATAAAATTAATCCTGCCGACAGGATGAGAAAGAGAGTTTTTTAAGAGAAGATGTTCAAAATATTACTAAGATTTTATATCAAACTTCCATATAAAAATGATTCAAATGCTCTAAATTGGATTAATATATGTATTATTTGTCTACTATTACTTTAAAACCAATTAAAATATTAATTTAACATTATATTTTTTAAGATGAAAAGATAGTTTTCCATTAAAATCCTGTATTTTTCACTATTCAAAAAAATGATACTTCTAAGAAAAATAAAAAAAACATCACCCTAATATAATTTTGAAATTACTATTTTAAATATAAATTTTATTTTTTCAATTAAAATTTAGAAAAATGTAAATCTTTATCATTAGAATAAGTGTGTCATTAAAAGGAAGAAAAACTGCCTTTAGAAAAATACAATTTTTTATGCGTAAAATTGGATTTGTTCTTATCTTATACATATCAAATATATTGGATAAGTGTAAAAAAATTAATATATAATATATAAGTTTCATTAGTATCATTCACTAAGAGTAATTATTATAATTAATTCGGATAAAATTCCTTTGGGTGTATAAAAATAGTTTTTAATAAATGTATTTCCTATATATTCAATTGATTTTTATATTAGTTTTTAAATATTTGGTAACCAGTGAATTAAACCATATATTTTCATAAGTTTTATAATCCTATTCAAAACTTCCAATTTAAGTGCTAGGATATAATTTCCATTTTAAATAATAATATTAAAAGTATTTGGAAAAACTCGGTCTTGTGTGTAACGCAAGATATCGAAGAAAGTTTTTGTTGTGTGTAATGAACTAACTCAGTGTTGCAAGAATTGAAATAAATATCACAGATTGAATTTATTTAAAATATTTAGTATATCATAAGTTCTTGGGATTTTATATTCCCTTCTATTCATGGTGTTTTCTGTCATACATGGTATTGAATAAAATGTTATTCTTTTATAATTTTGGGGTGTTACAAAAAAATAGGTATTCAATTGAAATCAGTTCACAACCATAAGGAGGGGAACATGTCAATAACCAAACATATAGTATTTTTAATTAAATTATAAAAGCTTACCTATATCAAACAAATTACATTTCATACATCACCTTATCTCTATATATTTTCTATCCTTTTTACTGTCATACTCTTCTTGTTTGATACATATTGATTTATTTCAGATAAATAATGGTAGAAAAAAAACATAAAAAACATAAAAACATATAGGAACAAACATTCATAGCATATCCTATCTATTATTCCATTCTTCAAAATAATTTAATTCATTTTATGTTTATTCATTCTAATTACCCGATCGAAATAAAACCATGATAAACCCATTATTTTCTTAATAAAGATATTAGATCTTGAATCATATGCCTTAATAAGCTTTATAGGTTGTAGCACCAAAACATAGGTGATAAAAAATGAATAATAATCCTTGAATTTTAAGAATGAACTAAAACTAATCTAGAAAGGATAACAAGTCTTGAATAGTGACGTTTTAACTACCCAGGTTTTATAGAAATGAATATGAACTCAAAAAAGTTAAATCTATTATTTTAGAGTAGTATATACAGATTCTACAGATATTTCCAAAATCCTTACAAAATTCTCCATTTAATTTTCATTTAATTTTGTTTAATTTTAATTTTCCTAACCTCATCCAATATGAAATACTATAAATTAAGAATTCAAATATTTTAGTTAAAAATTTCATAATTTAATTAGAACCATGATATTTCATTTATTATTTACATTAATTTTCATTAAAAGGTGTTACATATATTTTTAAGTGGGAAAAACAATTTTTCTAGACAAAAAAGTACTTATACTGAAAGGTTAACTATGCATAAATATTGGAATCACAACCTTTACATAACTAGGCATGAACACCAGGTAGTTTACCCTCATTTGAGATTCATAAACATACATATGACCACCCCCATGGCACAATGCAACGAACCTAGTCATTTCCACATGTCACACCAGTAACCACAACATAGTGACCCCCTGATTGTTATTTTCCCCTCTCACTCACGATCTCAACCTCACCATTATCTCTCATGAAAACACACAATAGTGAACCAAACATTATGAATGAAATATTTTATTGAATAAATGTGTGCTATATTATATAGCATTATACTCATACAACACATAGAGAAACTGACAAGATTTTATTTCATTATTGGATATCATTACATTGGTTAGATACTATACACATGAAAATTCCAAATATGATAATGTGGGGAAATATTAAATAGAAAAATTAAAATGGGAAAAATTCAATCATTCCTATCTACTAGAATTATCACCCACACAGAGAGTTCTAGAGAAAGAAAACTAAATATTAGAACAAAATGGAAAACCTAGAATAGAAAAATATTGTACCATTTTGGAAATTATAGTAAATAATATATGAAGGAATGAATAGTTGTTTATAAGATGTAGTATAACTATTATAATGTTAATGTGATGATTAGAATATTAATGTGCCAATTGGAATAGTAACTTCACTATTAGAAATGGTAACTAGACTATTGGGAAAAATAACCTGGACGTTGAAATAGTAACTTTAAAAAAATGACTAACTTGATAAAATAAAAATATAATTATAACAAAAACAATAAATAATCAGATTAAAAAAACTCAATGAAATTTTATACACTTTTTATTAAAATGTATTTTAATGTATTTCATACAAATAAAAAATTATGTTAAAATTATAATTATCTAAGAAAAAAAATTATTGTGATAAAATGAATGAAAGTTTTAGAATCAATATGATGAAATTTTTCTTGGGTGGTTTTTTGATAATTTTTTTAGAAACACCTATTTTATATGAATATTAAGAATAATCCTTTCCAAATATCGCAAATTTTATGAAATAGTGATGATGTAATAATTATTTAATGAATCATAAATTGGTTATTTTGGCTGAAAATAAATTTATTAAGATAAATATGTTATTTAAAAATAATAAACCTTACTTCCTTACCAAAAAAGTATTTTCCAATTCCTGATATTCTAAAGTGTCCCATTAAATAAACACTTTTTCATTTTTCTCCTTTCTGTTTGATCAAACTAATAAATTAGAAATATAAACTGAAAAAGAGTCTAAAAATATTTTTCTTTTTTTTTAATATATTTCATAATATAAAAAATATTACTATTGGATGTTTTACCTTGGATATAATAATTTATTTAATATTTTATCCTTAAAATTCCCATCTCCTCGAGTATAAATAATGTTTCACCCATCCCTTGGAATCCCATTTACTATTCACTTACCAAAGGCAAGGCTCTACTAAAATCCCATATTTTAATACCATTATAATCATTAGGGATGTTTTAGAGCCAATCATCTCAAAGAACCCAAGATTATTAGTTCCATAAGAAAGAAGGCATGGCTGAGAAGAGGGTATGTTTTATTCTACTTCTTTCAAATATTCCACTTATCATCCAATTTTTTCCTATTTCATTCAAACTCAGATGTTATAATATTAATTCTGAATTATATTAACATTATTCTAAATATTTTAACATAATATAATGATTATATTTGTGGTGTATTTATATTTCATACTTCTCTTTCTTCTTCCTTAAACAATGTCTCATTAACGGTCAATTAACTGCCAACAAAGTTGTTGCCCATTATTTTATTATTACCATTATTATGGCTTGTTATAATGAGTTTTTAATAATATATAAATTTATAAAGAAAATTATTTCAAAGAATATGGAGTTAATATTAATAATTTATAAACAATTATAAATCCAGATCATTAAATCAAATAAAGACGGGATATTTTAAGAAAAATATGATATCAAAACATTTCACCTTTTAAAAATGGAATTAAGGAATATAATCCAATTATTATAATTAATAAAGAGTGAAAAAAAATGAACATAATTCAATTTTATTTCTTTCTTTTTAATAATCCAAATTTTATTATTCATGAGGCATAAAAAAAGTGAGATTTAAGGTAATGGGGATTTCAAACCCAATTCATTTTTTTTGGTTAAATTATCTTTCAAATTATTCTCAGTAAAGATGATCCTATATTATCCTTAAAAAAATTTCCAATGTATTTCCCTTTTATTTTAAAATATATACATTTTTTACCATTTCTAAAGGATTTCCAATCATATTAAAAATATTTTTCAAAAAATGAATTATTTTTTAAAATATGTCTTTGACTCCTACTGAGTTACTTCTTCTTTAAAGAAAAATGATCTTTTATATAAAAATATGGACTCTATTATTAATTTGTGAATCCAAAAGGATAAAACATAAAGTATTATTAATTAAATCCTTATAGAACCCATAAATTTCAATAGGTTTATTTCATGACTACGATGGTTATATATTTTCTTTCCATGTGGAATGCATGATTAAGAGAATTTTATGATGAAATGGGTGGGTTTGGGGTTATATATCTCTAAACATCGTTGTTTAATGTGATATATCTCATGATATTATATGCACTCTACATAAACATGATACTAGATTTTTTCACAAATAGGATGTAACGATTTATGCACATATATTATGTGTAAAGATGATGATATATTTGTTCACAACTATTTTTGGTATTTGAATACTATGTTATGGTGTTTTATTATTATACATATTCTACATTCCATGAGTTTATCAAAATATTTCCATCATGATTATGATGATGATCCTATTCTTATAATATGATTTGTTTTTGTTATTATTACCCTTGGAATATTGATTCATATCCTTTATTCCTCTGAGGATATTCTTCCCCTTACTATGATTTTAGCTTACTCATTACTTTTATGTATATCCTCAGGTAATTACATATTTTATAGAGAATGTGAAGGATTTTATGAGCATAAAGAATAAGTATTTAAATAATATTTATGTTTGATTATGTACAAGTTATGAGTGTGCCAAATTTCCTCAAAAAACTAAACCTTTTGATCATTAAATGTAGTAATATTATTATTTTTTACATTAAAAATGTTGTAATAGTCACGTTAGAAAATTTTGGGTCACTATAGATGGTATCAGGGTAATTTTTTCAGTTAATTTGGGAATTCAAACTAGAAAATATTAGTGGAAACCCTTGGGAAACGTTTTTATTTTAGAGGAAACATCTTGAAGTTTTGTTAAAGTATAAGAGTGTGTGGTTTTTAAGAAATAAAATAAATATATAGACAATACATGTGGATGTGGATCAGTAAAAAATGCATGTAGTGGTAAAAACCATGAAAAGGGAGGGTTGGGTATTAACTCGATCATCACCTAGTTCATGAAAAAGATGCCTTGTTGCATACGTGGTTTAACACTCTTGGGGGTATTCTTCAGTTAATCAAAAGATCTATACAAACCACAATGAAGGATATATAACTAATGTAATTATTCTGATTAAATTTAGAAAATGATTTATGTACATGATCCTAGAATAATTATTTGAGAAGAATTTTAAATTTATGAATCCCATAACATATGATTTTATAATTAATTTCTTTATAAGAATAAAATTTTTAATTATGATTTTTTAACTTATCTTTGTTCAAAAAATTTATATTTTAGAAAATAGTGGGAACCAAGAGAAACCAAACTAATAACTCATGTGAGGGATAATGAAATGATTTACTGAATAATATTTCCAATGAAATTTGAGGTTTAGTTTGAAACATCATAGCAATGCTTACCCAGCTATCTCTGGATATGAACAATAAACTGAACCATGTGGAATGTTCACCTTCACCCAAGGAGAAACCATCAATTGAGTCCATTATGAAGCAATGAACACCAATGTTTAGTAGATATTCCGATCCACATTCTTTGAAAAAGTGGTTGCACTCAATGGAGGTTATCTTTTCTATGTTTCACAATTCTTAGAAGGATAAATTAACATTGGTTGTCTATCATTTAGATAAAGAGGCTAATCAATTATGGGAATTGATAAAGAATACCAAGATGAATGATAAAATGGATGAAATTTAGTCGGAATAATTTAAAAATTTATTTATTAACAATTATTTCCCTCGAAATCGTCAAAAATGATGTAGAGAGAATTTCTAGGGCATAAGAAAAATGAGATTGAATCTGTCATGAATTATGAGTAAATTTTTACAATGCTTCCAAGATACACCATATCATTTTATAAAAAATGATAGAAAAATAGATATATCCATTAGTGGTTAAAAATCACACCTCTGAACAGATATAGATATCTGATACTTTGGGATTTATGAAAAGATAGTTTAATGTGATATAAATGTAGATATCAAGTTTAGAGAATTTATCTATGGACATGGAGATAGGAAGAGGATAATAGACATTCATGTTAGAAAATCAAATGAAAAATTATGAAAGAAGATCCAACCACCCACATTTCAAAAATGTGGGAAGAATCATCATTTTAATTTCATTAAAGGGATAAATAAATTCGTAAATTATAGGAGATAAGGCCATTGTACTCATGAATTTTTAAGATAAAAGAATAATATTTCCAATATTAAGGAGGAAAGGAAGGCACCTCCCAATACACCACCCACAGTAAAATGTTTTAAATGTAAGGATAAAGGGGAGTATGTAAGATAGTGGAATAAAATTGGGTATATGAGGGTAATTAGTGTTAGTAACCATCAAATCCATTGGACCATGGGAAATATTATTCCACCACTACCGCTAAGGTGTATCATGAAAATGAGTACGTATAGGGTAGACATCCTATTCACTCCAGAATGGAAAAAGTTTAATTTAATTCTAGTTTTATGAATTCCTTTATATCTTAATAGTTTTAAAGAATTTTTTAATCATAACCATGATTCCTTAAAGTATATATATCTTTAAAAACACGTAGTGGTGCGATCATTACAACCCAAGTGTTGGAAAATTTTCATGTTACTATTATTGGGAAGATTCTTCCACTGAATCTCATAATCCTTCCCTTTGTATAATTTTGAGATACACTAGTAATAGATTAGATCTAATTATATAGATCTCACATAAACTATTAGAAAAGAAAATATCTTTCTATATTTTGAGTCATCCCATGCTCATGTACGATTGCAATGAATATCATGAATCGCTTTAGGAAAATCCATCAATGTTGTGGGTGTTGGTACCCAATAAAGAAGACTATATTTTCTAAACAGTTGTGTTAATGTAAAACACCAACCTTGAGGAAACTACGATTTTAAGAGAATATAATGAGGTATTTCATGAAGAGTTAATCTTCCTTCCCCCAGATTGTCAGGTAGAGTTCTTAGTATAGTTTATACCCAGGGCCTATTATATCTCCAAATTCATCTATTGGATGTCCCTGATCTAAATGGAGGAGTTAAAAAGGAAAGTGTAAGATCATTTGGATATGGGGTTCATACTCCCTAGAGAATCACCTTTGGGTTCACTGGTTCTCTTTGTTAAGAAAAATTATAGATCAATGTGGTTTTTTATCGATTACTGAGTGCTTAACAAGATCAATATAAAGAATAAGTATTTGTTTCTAAGTATTGGTTACATATTCAATCAACTACAAGGGTATTCGTACTTATTAAAGGTGGATACTTATTTTTTATATTGTCAATAGAATATAATAAAGGAATATATTTAGAATATAGTCTTCCATACAAGGTATAGACACTATTATTTCATAGTGATTCCATTTCAACATACTAATTCACATGTTATATTCGTGTATTTTATGAATAAAGTTTTTATAGAATTCCATAAAAACATTATGGTATCCTTTATTGATTAAATTCTCATCTAATCCAATATTAAAGAGGAATATGAAGATAAAATAATGATTTTTTTTGAAACATTAATAAAGGGGAAAATGTATGCTAAGTTCAATAACTGTGACTTTTGGATATATAAAGTCACATTATTAGGGCACATAATCATAAGAGATGGATTTTTTATTGACCCGTCAAAGAAAAATGAAATGGGAGAATGGACCGAACCCTAACGTGTCATTGAAATATTTATTTTTTAAAGCTTTTCTAAGTACTATTGATGTTTTGTGTGAAATTTGTCATGATTTTATAACATGATAAATAAGTTAACATGGATATGGGTAAAGTATATTTTGATAGAAGAATGAGAGGGAATATTTAAGGAGATCAAGAAGAGGTTAATCACTACGTATTTACTCAAACTACCATCAATTATAAAAGGGTTTGTGATATATAGTGATTCTTCAAAGAAAGGATTGGGTTGTGTAATCATGTAATATAATAAATTAATAGCCTATACTTCATGATAGTTAAATATCAATGAGTATAACTACCTCATTCATGATCTGGATTTTGGTTCAATGATCCTCACCTTGAAGATTTAGTGGCAATACCTCTATGGTGAGAAGTGTGACATATATACATATCACTAGAGACTAAAGTATATTATCACACAGAAAGAGCTCAACATGTGTCAATGAAGATGGATAGAGAGGATCAAGGAAATTTATATCTATATTTAATACCATCTTATAAATGAAAACAAAGTAGCTGATGCTCTTGGTTGAAAAGTACCTGACACTCTACCCAAGATTTAGATTGAAAAATACCTTATCTTCATTGATTAATAAAGGGTTGATCTTGAAATCATAACGGTAGGGAATACATCCTACATTTCAAAAATTATTTCCCAACCATCTATCCAATAGAAGATCAAGGAGAAAAAACGGATGATCTAGAGATTGAAAATAACCTATAATAAGTAAAGGAGGGGGAGATTCATGGATTACATATTGATGAATATGGTTTCATTTATTTTGGAACAAGGATCTGTGTACCTACATCACTTGATATAAATAAGGATATATTGTAGAACACACATACCTTATATTCTTCCATCCATCTTGGAAGTACCAAGATGTATTGTGATCTTTGAGATAAATTATAGTGGGAAAACATAAATAAGGTGATTGTTGAGTACTACTTAATGACCTTGGTATGTTAGAAAGTTAAATTATAGAGACAAAATTACAAGGTGATGATAAAACCTTTTCCCATACCCACATGGAAATGAGAGAACATCACCATAGAATTTTTCACTAGTCTTCTAGATACATCCAAAGTAAGAAATGTTATATGGGTTTTAGTGGATCGAATCACCAAAACTGTCCACTTCATCACTATTTGAGAATATTTCTCACTTGAAAAACATGATAAGATATAAATAAAGTAGTGAGGTTGAGTTGGGAACCACTTTCGATCATCTCTAATCATGATATAATATTCACTTCTAAATTATGGAGAATCATTTTTAATACTAAATTACATTTTAGTATGTCTTATAACCCCAAATATGATTTCCAAACTAAAATAAACATTCGAAACATTGAGGTCATGCTAAGAACATGCACAATAGAATTTAATGGTATATAGGATCAACATCTCTCATTAGTTGAGTTCTCATATAATAACACCGTCCACATGAGTATTCAAATGGATCCACGTAAATCTCAATATGGGAAGAAATTTAAATTTCTTACTTTTTGGGATGATGTTGGTGAATGAAATATACTTGGAATTCATCTTGTGTAAGAGATGAATGATATTGTTCAATCCATCCAATAACATATAAAAGATAACTAGATTAAGTGGAATAATTATGCAAACAACTGTTAAAGGGACATAAAGTTTAAAGTTGAGATAGTTTTTTCCTTTGAATATCACCATGGAAGAGAGTCATGCAGTTTATAAAGAAAAGGAATCTTATTCCAAAGTACATTGGCCCCTTTTATATTATGTATCCCATAGGATCAAGGGCCTATCGTCTAGCACTTACACCAATCATGGTACAAGTTCATGATGTGTTCTGCATATCTCTCTTAAGGAAGTACATACTTGATCCCTCGTATATATTAAATCTAGAGGTGTTATAAATGGATCATGGCCTATTTTATGAAGAGAATCCAATGAATATCATGCACCATAGGGAAAAATGTATATGAAAAAAATTAAAATCACATTGTCAAAGTGTAGTGGAGGAACCATAAATATGAAAAGAGACATGGTTTCATAAGGAAAAAATAAAACAAAAGTGGCCTCATCTATTCTCAATCGTGAATATGAGTTGAAATCTACGGGATGAAATTTATAAAGGGGAATATTGTAATGAACTAGAATTTATAAATGATATTTTTTCCTAAGTAAATTTGTTTTAAATTATATAGAATTATACCCTTGCAACATATAGAGAAATTGACTAAACTTTATTACATTAATGGAGATTGTTACATTAGTCAGAAATTAAACCCATGAAAATTTCAAACATTACAGAGGGGAAAATATTAAATATAAAAAGTACAATGGGAAAATGTAGATCATTCCAATCTATTTTAATTATTATCCCCATGATCAACACTATAGAAAATATACAAAATATTAGTAAACCATTAGATATTATAGAAAAAAGAAAATATAGAATCGTGGGGGGAATTATAATGAATAATATATGAAGGAATGAAGAGGTATTTTCAAGATTTAATGTAATCATTGGAATGGTAATTTTATCATTGAAATAATATTGTGAAAATTTGAATTGTAACCATATTTTTAGGAATAGTAATCTGATCATTGGAAAAAGTAACATGAGCATTTGAATAGTAATTTAGCCTAAAAATAATAAAATTTAATATAAATACTCTATAATGATTAATTTCATAAAATATAAATATTATAATACTATAAAATAAATTAGAAGAATAAAAAACTCAAATAAATTTTACACACTTTTTAATAACGTGTATTTTAGTTTTTTTTGTAAAAATCATAATTTTTTTGTTAACAATTATAATTATTTATGATAAAAAATTTATAAAATTAATTTCATTTTTATAATCAACATATTGAAACTTACCAAGGGTGATTTCTTGATTATTTTCAAAGAAACTTCCATTTTACATGAATAGTAAAATTATCATTTTTCAAATACCACATGTCTTATGTCATAAAGATGATTTAATAATGAATTAATAAATAGAAAATTGGTTGTTTTTATAAAAAAAATTAATAATATAAATGGGTCATTTGAAAATAATGAAATTAATTTCCAAACCTAAAAATTATTTTACAAAGCCTAAAAGTCAAAAGCGTCCTTTAAATAAACATTTTTGTATTTCTCTCTTTTCCTTTTGATTAAACTAATAATTTTGAATTATAAAGTTATTTAAATTCCAAAAATCATGTTATTTTATTTAAATATATTTCATATTGTCAAAAAAAATACTATTGAAAGGATTACTTTAGGGTGCTTGGCATATTCTTACATCAGCTTTCTCTTGGCTTCCCTGAACCCTAAGATGGCAGGGGTTATCTTGGTGGGCCTTATGACCACTTTTAAGTGATCCCCTACATGGTTTCCTATGACATGAATTCTAGAATGTAGGATTTCCGAAATAAGATGACATATGTGAGGTAGTTTGGTCCTTAAATCTGATCAGTGCGTCGGGGTCGAATGCCCTTCTGGTATCTTTTTACAGGACTACTTGGGATATTGTGAAGGATAACTTGGTAAGTGTAGTGCGGGAATCCATTAATTGTGGAAGTCTTCTTCATGTTGATTCTGATACCAACATTTTCCTCATGCCTAAAGTCAAAGACCCTCAATATCTCAACCAATAACATCCTTTTAGATTATGTATGGTCCCTTACAAATTCCTTTCTTGAGTTCTCAATAAAACACTAACTTATTTCCTTCTGTGTTGGGTGACTGAGGAACATCATGGGTTTGTGTAAGCTAGAATAATTCAAGGGGCCATTGCATTAGCTCATGAAGTGATTAGTGACATCAACCTGAAAATATTTGGTGGAAACATGGACATAAAACTTTATATGAGTAGTTCTTATGATAAAGTCGAATAGAGCTTCATAAATAGGGTCCTGTAAAGTATTGTTTTTTCTCCACAGTTCATTGATATTCTCTTTAGATGTTTCAACTCCTCATAGTTTTCCACTCCTTTCATGGGAAAATATTTTGGTTTTTTTCAAAGCTACTAGATGCTTAAATCAGGGGGACCCCCTATCCCCTCCTTGTTAATCATTACCCAAGATGTTCTCAGTCGTTACCTAAACCATTACATTGCTCAGGGAAAGATTTACCATTTCCACTATAAAAAAAAGTGGAGGAATTTCTTCCTAAATGGCCCGAAGGCCTTAATTTTTCTTTGATAATCCACCTTTCAAGGTGTGAGGTGGAACCCTTACAAGGCCTGAAGGCTTAATAGGAAATTACATAACTCGTAGGTCTTAAGGGAGTCACCCAGACAAGAAAAATTAGAATGGTTCCTACATAGAAACTATCATGATATCAGCACTCCACATTCGCAAGGATAGTCAGCTAGTTGTAAAATGCAGAGCTGCACAAGCCTGGTACCGATGGAAATACCATACCCTCTCAATCTTCCAATTCCGGATAGCTCTACTCTGGTGAATTCACCTACTTTGAATCCTCATCTGGAGCCTTGTACCCTATAATCTAACTAGCACATCTGCATATTTTGTGTGGCCCGAAGGCCTTAGGGAGTTCTGAAGGCTATGAGGTAGCCTGAAGGCCTTGAGAGACAACTAGACTAATGGCTTGGGGTGGCCCGAAATCCTTCCAAGACTCGAGGAACAAACCAGTGTCCCGAAGGCCTAGATGGATGAATAGTTATTTCTGTTATAGTATCGAACAGTACCTGCTATAGAAACTTCTACATTAAATACTATAGTGCTTGCTATAATAACCTAGAAAATATGTCTCCATCCATATTTAATCTTGGGTCTCTTGGATGAACATTCCATGTCCTCACTAACTGGGTTGAGTCTCATGTGCAAAGGGAGGCATTTATCATCTTGTGTTTGAGGATGACACCATGCTCTATGTAAATAGAAGTAGAAGTTCAATTCAAGGAGTTAATGAAGCCACTGATGTTTATTGTTATTGGAGTGGCCAAGTTGTCAACAGATAAAAAAGGATATTCTCTGTTCCCAATAAATGTTTGGAGAGAACAATAAGTGTTTTGGGGGCTTGGCTTAGTATGAAAAAAATTTCCTTCCCAATACAATATTTGGGTTCCAATGTGTCACCAAACAAGCTTCTAATCAAACAATTTGACTCAGTTATGGAGAAAATCTTGGGAAAAAATCTCAACAAGAAGAATAGGTTCTTATACTTTGGATGGATAATCACTCTGATAAACTCCACCCTCTCCCCCATTCCTATCCATATTCATTCAACCCTGAAGTTCCCAAATAAGGTAATCTAAAACATTTAAAACAATGATCTATTTCCTATGGGACAATCATTTGGGAGGAAGGCTCCACTAGGATTCTTGTTCTAAACATTCAAAACCCCTTAAAGAAGGGGGGATTAATCTGAAGAGTATTAAGGTAACTATAGAAGGTCTTCATTCTAAACACTCCTAGAAGGTCATATATGGGGGAAATTATGGGGAAAATACATGCTAAGAACTTATGTTGATGATGGGAGTCTATCTATAATTAAAGAATTAAAATTGTAGAAGATGATCCAGACTTTTATCCCCTGTATTTAGCCTTATTCTAGATGGATAGTTGGTGTGGGTGAAATCATTTATTGGTTTCACAAATATTCAGGGACCACTCTCAAATTTCCTCACTACCCAACCCCAGGTAGTAGTTTTAGGAAGGCCATTAATTTCCCATCTCTCATTCAAAAAATCTTAGATTAGAACCAAATATAAGACTTTGATATTACTATTTTGAATGATGAGATAGATCAGTGTGTATTCATAGGATCTGCTTCTGGAACATTCAAAAGTCATGATTTTCATTCTACACAGGCAGTGTCTGACCTTCTATACTCTTGGGGTGAGATTATTTGTTGCAAGGAGCTACCTATGAAACAACGTTTCCTGGTATGGTGAGTTCAAAACAATATCTTGCCTATGGATAAAATTGTCCAGTGGAGAGGCATCAGTCTTGCTTCCAAATGCCCATGTTGCAGGGATCCAAGCAGTGAGTCCAACATTCATTTTTTACATCATAAGCAAGTGGGTGCAGGTGCTCGGGAGGACCTTCATCCAGTTTACTGGCATATATGGGTAGAAATATTCCATAGAGGCTTTCCTTTAGTAATGTTTTAGAGGTGCAATCAGTCCCTACCCTGAAAGGAAATCTAGATCTCTAATCCTTATTGTTGGGTGATCTAGTCGAACAGAAATTAAAAGCACCATATTCCCTCTCTGGGTACCATCATGGGTATTCTTTTTCATACTTGGAATATCATTCTGGACTTCAACATTTTTTTTAAAGGATCAATGGAGGGTCTTTCTCTTAGGTTCGTTTGACACTCTCCTCTCATGGATAATCCTCACACCACTATTCAGGGTCAATGGATCAAATTGAATCCCCCTATCTCAGGTAACAAGGTAAACGCTGATGGTTTATGTTGTATGGGATCCATGAGGCGTGGTGGAGTTATCATAGATCCTAAAGGGTCAGTTGTGGTGTATTTCTTCGATTTCTTTGAAAGCAGTGACTCTTTTCAAGAGGAGACACATGAAATCCTTAAGGTCCTACTTCTTTGCAACCAGAGGATTATTTCTATTGGGGAGATTGAGTTTGATTCAATTACTATATATAACAAAATTTTAGAAAATGTGTATATTCCTTGGTCCATTGAATATTCCATTAGAAGGTTAAAGCAGATTATGAGAAATGACATGTCCATCATTCATACCTAGCACGAGGGTAATGATGTGGATGACTTTGTAGCCTCTATAGCATCACAGGAATAGTGGTTACCTATCTTTTTCTATCTCGGTTCATTTCCCCTAGAGGGAATCAGCTTTGGTCAGGCAAAATCCCTTGGGGTTCAGTATTTCAGACTTCCTTAAATGTATATCTGTAGGTGTTTCGGCCTTTCCAATTATATAAAATTTAAAATACTTTGAGTGTGATATATTAATTTATTCAATATTTTATCCTTAAAATTTCCCTCTCCTCTATAATAAATAACCCCTCACCCCTCCCTTGGAAAAACAATTAATTTCCACATACCAAAGACAAGACACAAACCAAATCCCCTCAATTAATACCCTTATCATCCTTAGGTATATTTTGGAGCCACTAAACTCTAATAACTCAATGATTTTAGTGTCATAGAAAAGAAGAAACACTGAGAAGAGGGAATGTTTTCATATAATTCCGTTATCATTTTTCTCTTCTCTTCCTCTATTTATATTTTCCATTCAAAACCAAATAATCTAATATTAATTGAGTAGTACATTAAAATTATATTAATTATTTTAACCTAATATAATTATTATATTTATGATGTATTTATATTTCATACTTCTCTTTCTTCTTATTTTGACAATTTCTAATTAGAGGTTGGTTAACCGCCAATAGGTTCATTGAAAATTATTTTCTTATTGTCGCCCTTATGGATGCTTATAAAAAAATTTCTATAAATGTTTAAATATAATTATTTCAATTCTTCCTAATTTAATATTAAAAATTTATAAATAACAATAAATTAAGATCATTAAATCGAACAGAAATATGATATTTAAAAAAAAAAAAATATGATATCAAAACATTTCCAAATTAATGAAGGGAATAAATTAATAAAATCCAGTGAATATAATTGATGAAGAGTGAAAAAAATGGACACAATTCACTTCTTATTCCATGTTTTAATAAACCGGAATTTATTATTTAGGATGTCGAAAAGTGAGGAAATTAAGGGGGATTTAAGGTAAGGGGATTCTCAAACCCAATTCCGTCTTTTTGGGATATCCTCTCTTTCACATTATTCTCAGTATGAGTTTTACCTATTTTCTTATAGTGTCCATTATAAATTATTTCCATTTTATTTATTTTTATATACATGTTTTTACCTTTTAAAAAGGACTTCTAATAAAATTACAAATATTTTTTAAAAAGGAATTTATTTTTTCAATAATCTCATTAACTCTTATTGAGTATTTTCTTCTTCAAATAAAAATGGTCTTTCATGCCCAAATTTTATCTACCTTAATAACATGGAAACCCAAAAGTTTACTCCTTATAGTATTATTTATGAAACTCTTTTGAAACTAATTATTTTCCATGGGTTTATTTCATGATTAAGATTGTTATATGTTCTCTTTCTAGGTGTCATGCATGATTTTGAACATTTTATAATGCCTCCGGTGGGAATGGAATTATATATCCCTCCAATGCATTGGATAATGTGGTATATATAATGATATTATGTATTTTGAGCATGAATTTAATGTTATCATTTCTCATAATTATGATGTTATGATTTATGAACATAGGTTATGCATTAAAGTGAGGAAATCTTTGTTCACAACTATATGGGGTATTTGACCACCGTGTTATGATGTTTCATTATTATGAATATTCAACATTATATTCCTTTATAAAATGGTTGCCTCATGATTATGATGATGATATTATGCTTATGATATGTTGACGTTGATTATTCTCACCCATGTGTTATTGATTCATGTCCCTTATTCATCCCATGATATTCCTCCCCATACTATATTTTTTTCTCTCCCATTTCTTTGATGTATATCCTAATGTGATTAAATTTACAAAGGATAATGTGATATATTTTAGGAGTATAATTTTGGATGATTTAAATAATATATATGTATTATTATTTACAAGTGATGTACAAGCCTAACATTCCCATGATACTAAATGTTTTGATCCTTGAATGTATGTTTATTGTGTTCTTTATCATAAAAATAATGTAATAGGAACATAAGAAAATTTTGGGCTGTTATACACACCAAATTCCTTGATCATTTCCCTATTACCATATTAAAAAGGTGGGATCTCTAGGAAAAACGACTTCCAAAATGAATTTTTTATCCATTTCCCTACTCAGGGTTCACCCAACACCACCAAAGAAACTCTAAAATTCTCACCCCCTTCATAAATCCTAGAAAAATGTTTTTCCCCATGATCACATCTCAATAAAAAAAATTCCAACACCATGCTGAATTTTATCTAATGGTGATCCTCAGTGTGTTCAAACTCTTCTCTAGCCTCAGGAGCACATCAAAACTCTTAAAAGCAAAAAGAACTGTTCTTGAATGTTAATATTTGTTATATGACCCATCCTTAAGATATAAAATTGATTGTGAAATATATTGAGAATAAAGAGCTCTTAGAAAATAATTGGTAGAGGGAGACTCTAAGGGGATGAGTAGGGGTTTTTTTATCTCAGGGAGGAGAGAAGCATGGGGTTTTTAATAAAATATTTCCCGAAATTACAAAAACGATATCCCTTAAAATAACGAGATCAATTATGTTACTAGAACACTAATGGGAACCAATATGAACTATAGTGGACCACCAAAATCCAAATGATCCCCCACTAGACCCATAATGGTCGGGATAGTATCCCCCCACTCAGGCCACTGGAACTTTGGTGGGCCTCCGCCATGGTTTTAGTTATTGTTTACTACCACTTAAAACCTCTGATTACTCACCTAAATCTCCAAAGCATGTCATGGGTATTTTATAACCATTCCTTTACCTCCAAATATCACTTTAAACATCCCTAATGGGTCCAAATAGACCCTAATTTCGTAATATTCATTGGTTAAATATTTCTATCATTCTCTAAATTCAAAAAGGCTCTAATTTCAACCACTTCAACTGATCCTTAACAAAATAGGTCACAATAGATGGAACTTCTCCCTAAATAGTTGTGTCATGATATAGATTTCAAGACCAAAATTTATTCATTGAAATATTCTAAGGTAACTATATTATTACATAACACGAATCATTTTACTTTTATTTTTGGAACCTCTAAAAAAAATTATTATTTCTTAGTACTGAATTATAACACTTGGAATACTTTTCTACTGTCTTTCCTTTCATTATAAGGGAGGTTTAAGTGATAGCATAGTGATATTTGGTAATCTTCATCTGAGTGACTTAAAATAAAACTTATATCCAAAATGCTTAATCTAATTTTTAAGATGAATTAAAAAATATTTGATATAAAAAACATAGTGTAAATACCCCAACCTCAGTTTCCCAGAGCCGGTCCCTTATTTTATTACATTAGAATGATTAAAAAAAATTGTATCCTGAAGGACTGAATAGTAAAGTAGCTTTGAAAAACCAAAAACATACATAAGTTCCTCAATACGACGTTAAAAGAAATGTAATATAGAAATTCTATTAGAAACATCCATAACTCCTATATTATCCCTACAAATCATTCATAATATTCATCTTCGTATCCTAGGTAAAATAAAACATAAGAAATGGATGATCTCAGATTATTAGTAAGGGTAAGAAATAAAGTGGAAGTTGTTATAAACATAAACACTATTCATGGTAAAAAACTAAAAACGCATGCTTTTAAAAATATACATATGCATAATATGATAAGAATAAAAATTGATTAAATAAATCCATATAAATGATCATAAAAGAATGATACTTAACCATGGCTATTTTTCTAGTTGAATAATCACAAGTTTTATCAATTTCTAAAATTATAATTAAGTAATTCATATGCTATACATTTGTCAATGCCTCATCCAAGATATCTAAAAATTGTTAAGGCCTCAGCCAAAATCATATCTAACAATTGGCAAGGCCTTGTCCAAGTTAATATCTGTTAGTATCATGAGACCTACCGATGCATCAAGGGGGTATAGTGGGCCCTGAACATCACTTTATAAGACCAATTCATTCCACATATGAATGAGGTTAATCATAAACATCATATACATATGCAATGTAAAAAACATTCCCCAATCTGTAAACATAGTTACTTACCATTCTGGGTAGTATGGTGAATGGTATCAAGATAGAACATCCACAGTCAAATTAATAATAAACTATTAAATAAAATATGGTAGATGATATCATAAAATATTAATCCTAATTAAACATAAGAAACAAAAATATTTTTTAAATTGATGAAAATACTCGTATAAAATCACTAAGTAATTCTTGAGATAAATACTCTTTTACTTTACAAAGAATAGTTATTTTGGAAAAATAATTGTGTAAAACCAAAAATGAACTAAGATATTTTTTTCATAATAAAATGATTTATTAGAGAAAAATAATGGTGGATTAAAATATATTATATAGTGTACTTTAAAATAGATAATAATTCAAGTAGTTCCCTTGAATCAAGCTTCTGTATCGGGAAGACTTTCTGAAAGATTATTTTAAAACATGTAACTCCCCATAAAAGAAACAAGAATAATGATCGTTAAATATATATATATATAGAACATTAAAACATATTTTATGATGAGTAAATATGAATATTTATTAATTTAATTGGGGTAAGTAGAGAATAAGAGTAACCCAAAAGAAAATGGTAGTTCAGGTAGAAACCCTTACCTTATGTCTGAATGTGTTGTCCACTTGAAATTGAGGTCCTATAATATGAAATTATACTCATTAATAATTTAATTCATACCCTATTAAAAATTTATTTAGTTTATTATAATGTTATTAAGTTCATCTGTGGCCATTTTTATAAGTTATATGATTGAATTCCATCATTCTGGAGTGTTCGTTTCCTTTATTTTCACGATTGGTTTGCTTGATTATAAGTAATGGAGTTCATGTGTAGGTGGGTAACTCAACAGAATTGGAAGTATAATTTATTGATGAACATAATGAAGTATAAATTGTTAAACATATCATTTTTTTATATGGTATGAGAATGAATCATTAGATAAAACATTAGTGATTTTCATTTAGATTATTTTGGCGGTATTTTGATCATCCCAAACTAGTTTTGTCGTATGAATATATATTATGTAAATATAAAGGATATATAAAAATATAAAATACATAATATATATTTCCTAATATTTTTCATCCATAAAAATTTTTTAATTACTAGCCTTGAAGAATAAATTAATGAATAAAAGTTCTCCATCCAAGAAGGTTGTAAATTGGCACCTCGCGGATGATGATTTCGTTTTTTAAAGTAAAATAGATATAGAGTAATGAAATTGATAAAAGATATTAAATTAACATGATATAATTATATTATATATATCATACTGTATTTATCATGATAATTTGGACAGATTAGGTGATGAGATACTAATAAAAAAATGAAATAAAATTAAAATAAACAAGGAAGAGGATTTGCCACTTGAATTATCCTCCCTGAGAACCTCCTTAAGGGAATGGGTTTTGGTCCTTTGTAAAGACCAAGAGGTCCTAGATTTGGGAAGAGACTAGTTAAGAAAATTTGGACAGAACATTGAAAACATTAAAGGCTTTTAGGTGTGAGTGGAAGAGGGGGTGAGTGGTGTTTTTTATAGTGGAGAAGATGCGTGATTTTTGAATATTTTAATTATTAGATTATTATTTTGGCTCAAGACTATGAATAGTTTGATAATTATCATAAAATATATTAGTTTAATGAATGAAAGTTCTATATTATGGTTCTTACATCAATGATTACTCAAGGAATAGTGTATTTAGCTTCTAATATATTTATACCGTATTTTACTATTCACTAAAAAATCAAGTATTTTTGAAAAATACCAAAAAAATAACCATATCCATTTTTAAACATGTATAATTAAAAATGGACTTTATTTTATCAAAATAATTTTCTAAGTATGTCAATTTGTTTTTTTAAATAATATCCTTATTTACATGAAAAATATAGATTTTAAATTTAAAACGGATTTTATAACACTCTGAAAAATTAACTAAGGTCTCGTAAAATTATCCTAAAATTATAAGACACCAATATATTGATTCATGAATCCATTTTATGAAAAAAAAATCTTTTAAATAATTTTAATAATTATAAAAATATAATTAAACATTTATGGCCAAAAAAATACTAACACTTAATTAATAATTTTTAAAATATTCATTTACTTATACAATGGTATAATTATATCATACTTACAATGACAAGATACATAAATTTTATTTATACTTACATGGGTGATGTTACTATTTATTTTCCTAGTTTACTATTCATAAGGGTCGTATCAGTATTCCTAAGCTTAAGCTACGATTTCAACATTATAGGTTCCTTAACTTCTAGAAATACCACTTATTTCATTCATTATTTGTGTATAGAGATTGTATTGTGTTATCTATGTGTTTTTATGTGATTTATAATATATAAAATAAATGTAAGAAGGGAAATTTATTGATAGAGTTTTGGTTCATTGCATTCTCCCCTCCTACAAAAAATTAATCCACAAAATTTCCAGATTGTTACCTCATAAAAATATTTGGGTAGTTCTTCATCATAAGTTCCACAGGCTCCCACGTATCCTATTCATTTTTATGATTCTACCAAAGTACATTTACCAACTGAGTCATCTGATTCTTCAACAACTGTTCTTTAGTTTCTAGAATTGGGATAGACTCTATACAGCAAGATAATTCGTGTTCCAATTCTATACCTTCATAAGTGAGTACATGTGTAGGGTCTAGCATGTACTTCCTTAACAAAGAGATGTGGAACACATTGTGTACCCTATAAAGGCATGGAGGTAGTTCTAAATGATAATCCATAGCTCCAATTCTCTCCAAATTTTTAAATGGGCCAATGTACCAATGGCTCAGTTTTAATTTCTTCTGAAATCTTATAACACCCTTCCATGGAGATACTTTTAAGAAAACATGATCTCCCTCTTGAAATTAGAAATCCTACCTTCGATTATTAGTATAGTGCTTTTTACTTCTTTGAGCTACTTTGATATGAGTTTTAATATTATTTACCTTTGATGTTATTTCCTCTACAATCTTTGGGCCCACAAGTTTCCTTTCACCGACTTCATCCCAAAACGTTTGTGTAGATCATCTCATTATATATAATTCTTCATATTGTTCCATTTGAATACTTGAATGGAAACTATTATTGTAGGAAAACTCCACCAAATGTAAATAATTATCCCACACACCTTGAAAGTCAAGTGAACAAGATCTCAACATGTCTTCTAAATTTTGGATCATCCTTTCTGATTTCCCATCACTTTGAGGGTGACAAGAAGTACTCAAATGAAGCTCAATATCCAAATATTTCTGATGGAATTTCCAGAATATTGATTTAAATCATGGATCAGGACCAGACAATATTGAAATAGGTTATCCAAGAAGTATTAAAACTTCATTAATATAGAGTCATGAAATTCACTCCAGTGGAAAATCTTCCCTTATTGTAACGAAATGTATAGATTTGGTATGTCAGTCAACAATCACCCATATTTCATCATTCTTTCTTGTATTTTTTGGTAATCCAATGAAAAAATCCATAGTGATATCATCCCATTTCCATTTAGGAATCGGCATAGGTTCCAGGAATCCTCTATAATGTTTTCTTTCAACCTTCACTTGTTAGTAGACTAAACATCTTGATACATAATCAGAAATTTTCTTTTTCATGTTATCCCACTAGAATTATTCCTTCAAATCTCTATACATCTTAGTTATACCATGGTGTATAGATAAATTTTAGCTATGGGAATCATCTAATAACTCCCTTTTTAGTTCTGGTATAGAGGTAACACGTAGCCTCTACCCAAATTTCATAATTCTATCCTCACACATGACGTCTTCCAACTACCTATCATTCGCACCTTTAATTTTCATTTGAATATTCACATCATCAAACTGAGGACTTTTAATCCTTTCTAATAAATATGGATGGAAAACCAATTTAAAAAATAATGATGGTTCACCTTACTTGTTAATTCCCATATCAATATTTTCTAGATCCATGTACATGGGGTCCTTGTAAATCCTCATTTTGTTGAGAACTCCATGATCCATAATTTTCAATGCATCATATACCTTATTTACATTTCTTGGGTGATATTTTATGGAAAAATCATAATCCTTTATATGCTTGATCCATCACCTTTGCCTCAGGTTGAGTTCTTTATGGAAGAATATATATTTCAAACTCCTTTGATTTTTTTATATCTCACATATTTCACCTTAGAGATAGTGCCTCCATATCTTTGGATTAAATATTACAGCTTCTAACTCAATATCAGGATTTGTATAGTTCTATTCATGAGTTTTTAACTACCTTGATGCATAGGAAATAATTCTATCATTCTAAAAAATTACACAACCAATTCCTTTCTCTGATGAATCGCTATAAATCAAAAATCCACCACTTCCCAATTGTAGAGTCAAGATTCAAGCATTCACTAACCTCTTCTTCAATTCTTAAAATCATTATTCACATTCTTTTGTCCATAAGAACTTAACCCCTTTAAGAGTAAGCTTAGTTAATGGGTTGGCTAATTGGGAAAAGTTCTAAATGAAACGTTGATAATAGCCTTCTAAACCAATAAACCAATGTACCTCGATTATGTTTTTTGGTGTAGTCCATTCCTCAAATACCTTATTCTTCATAGGATAAAATAAGATTCTATCCTTATAGGAAATATGTCCAAGGAAATAAACCATTTGAAGCCAGAATTCACATTTTATAAACATCCCATATAACCCTTTTCCTCCAAGAGTCCTCAGAATAATTCAAAAGTAATTTTCATGATCTTTGTAGCTTTTGGATTATACCAAGATATCATCAATAAATACCATAAAAATGTCATCAATATATTCATTGAAAACTCTATTCATTAGATCCATGAAAATAGAGGGTGCATTTGTTAGTCAATATGGCCTTATTGTAAAGTTGTAATGTCTATACCTGGTTCGAAATGTTGCCTTTGGAATATCTTCCTTCCTCACACACAACCTATGATTTCTAGATCAAAGTTCAGTCTTTGAAAAGTATTGAGATCCATTAATTTGATCAAATAAATAATCAATGCAAGGCATGGGATACTTTTTCTTTATTGTAATAACATTAATCTCCCTGTAATCAATGCACAGCCTCATAGATCCATCTTTCTTCTTAAAAAAAGAACACGACCTCCCCAATGAGAAATACTAGCGTGAATAAACCACTTACTACTAAACTCCGCTAATTGTTTCTTCAGCTCCACTAATTCCACTATGGTCATTCTATAAGGAGTCATTGATATAGGCCTTGCACTAAGAATTAAATAAATAGAAAACTCAATTTCCCTCTCTAGAGGATGTCCATATAAATACTTTGGAAATGCATCAATGTATTCTTGCATAATAGGTACATACTCAATTTGAAGATTTATTTCCTCACCCATAGATATTTTGTTATCATGAACCCTAAGAATTCAATTTAGTTGAGCTACAAGGGGTGGATCTAGATAATAATCAGATAAGGATGTTCCTGGTCTAAAGATAAGGGATTCTATATTTTTATCAAAAAATCTATCATCCTTATTCTCGTAATAGATTTCCGCATCATATTTTGAAAGCCAGTCCATACCAAATATTATGCCAAATTCAATAATGGGTATGATTATAATGTCAGTAACTATATTATGTTTCTATATCATAAGGGGGACTAATTGACACATCATTGTCTCCATGATACTTCTATTAGGAGTTTTTACTGACAACTCCATTATTAAATCAAATTTTAAATATCGAATTTTTTGGAAAAAATGGGAACATATAAAAGAATGAAATTATTCAAAATCAAATAAAGAATTTGATAAGTTTGAGGAAATGATTAAAGTACCTTCCATAACATCATTAAGAATTTTAACATTAGTAGTTATGATTGAATAAGCTTAGCCCTGCTCCCTTGGCCTTTTCTGAGGCATGTTTCCTTGATTATTCAGACAATAATTTGCCTAGTGTCCCATCTCCCTACAATTATAAAATTAAACATCGATAGATTCTTTCTTTCCTTTGAAATCACCATCATGATGGCCTTTATTTACAAACTTTTAACATACTCCTTTTCCTTTTAAGCGAGAACCATGGTGTTTCTTTCCACAAAGTATTACATGTTGGAAAATTCCCTTTTTTATTCTTCCATCTTTCCATTATATCCTCCCCCACCCTCTTCATCTCTTTTTTTACAAGTCATAAGACATATAGAATTATTTATCTTCCTTGAAACCACATGATATAATATCTTCGCATGATGATAAACTTTGGGAGACTAGTTCTTTTTGGAGGAATGGTTTTAAACCATCAGAGAATTGACCAATATTTCTCCTTGGATTATGTATGTATTCTGATTCATGCCTTGATAACCTTTAAATTTGGATTCATACATTACAAAATTTTCATACTCTTTCTGTCTGAGCCTTAATAGTTTCCTATACATATGCACTCGTTATTCACATGGAAAACATTTTTCTAGGATAATTTCCTTAAAATACCTCAATTCTGTATTTTTAATCTCTTCCTCCTCCTTTGTGTTTTGAATCAATGACCACCACTAATTTACATCTCCCTAAAGATGATAAAATAACATTATAATCTTATCTCTTTCATTACATCCCAAAGTAAGAAATATCTTCTCTAAATAACTTATCCACTACTCTGATATGAAAGGGTTTGTAGCCCTATTGAATGATGGAGGATTTTGTCACATAAAATGATCTAACATTTCCCCTCCACGTTGTGGATAAGGATGCTCTATATGGGTAAGTTTATTGTTCAAAACATGATTTAGTTATCCCAGTATAGTTATAAGTTTCTCAACAATATTCATATCTCCAGTACCAATATCATTATCTTTCATAGGAGGGAAATCTCTACATGGGATACATGAATTGATACGGTTTACATTCCTTCCATTAGGTACCATTTCTAAATAATGGCACATAATAGATTAGTTTATGAATCATAATAATTAATCTCTACTACAAAAAGTCTTAATAAAATTTAAATCATATACATAGTTAATATCACAATCATAAACATCATTACTTTGAGAAAAAAATTTACTTTAAAATCATTCATTATGGCTTGTAATGAAAATGTGAATTATACTAAGAATATCCCAAAAGAGTGTCAAACCAAGTGTGCAGTAAGGCCCATTTTTGTGAACCATTTTTCCCCATGTTAGCCCCAAAACACCTTGTTGGAGTTGTTACTCCAAGGTACATCTGTTCTAGAACTACGTCCACTTGTAGTATCCAGACAGTGATGTATTTACTAGGAAGATCCACATAATATCTTCCTTACCAAAATTCTAGGATATTCTTATATAATTATCCTTAAAGTTAAAATAAGGGTTTTTTCCTTAATCTATGTTTTATTTATCTAGTTTCCATGGTTTCTACTAAACTTTCATTGATACCAACTGTAAAGTCCCCGACCCCAATTGCCTAGAGTCAGTGCCTTATTTCATTACACTATAATTATTAAAAGAAATTTTTATCCCAATGAACTGAATAGTTTAGTAGCTTTGGAAAACCAGACACATACATAAGTTCAATATTACAACTTGAAAATAAATACAATATATATATTACATTAAAAACTCCATAACTCTTATATTATCCCTGCAATTCATTAATAATATTCATCTTCATATCCTGGGGAAAATAGAAAATAAAAAAGGGGTGAGATAAGGGTAATAAATAAAGAGTAATTTATCATAAAAAAATACTATTCATGGTGAGAAACTAAAAACATATTATTTTAAAAATATACTTGAGAATAATATGATGGGAATGAAAGATGATTAAATAAATCCATATAAATGATCATAAGAGAATGAAACTTAACCAAGGATTTTCTACTAGTTGAATAATTAGATGGTTTATCAATTACTAATATCATAACGAGTGAATGCATATGTTGGAAATCTGAATCATACCATCATGGTCTTGGCTAAGACATCTAAAAATGATTAAGGCCTCGGCCAAAAAAATATCTGAAAATGGGAAAGGACTTATCCAAGCCCATATCTGTTTGTCTCATTAGACCGACCAATCCATCGTGGGGCTATAGAGAGCCCCACCCAATACTTTTTATGTCTAATTGATTCCTCATATTAATTTTTCTAAACATAAACATCATATATATATGAAATGTAAATTAATTTCCCCAATCTGTAAACATAATTACTAACCAATATGAGTAGTATGGTGAATGGTGTTAAGATAGCACATCCACAGTCAAACTAATCATAAATAATTCAATAAAATATGTTAGATGATAACAAAAAATATTAATCCCAGTTAAATTTAAGGATCAATAGTAGAGTTGAAATAGATTAAAATAATTTTATAAAATCACTGAGTAATTCCTAAGAGAAATACTCTTTTACTTTTCAAAGAAGTGTTCTTTTGGAAAAATCATTATGTGGAACCAGAAGTAAACTAATATAGTTTTTCCATAAAAATGAGTTATTTAAGAAAAATAATGTCGGATTAAAATATATTATAAAGTTTACTTGAAAATATATAAGAATTTTAGAAGTTCCCTTGAATCAGGCGTGTTTATCATGAAGATGTTTTGAAAGATTCTTTTAAAATGCGTAACTCCCCATATAATAAAGAAGAATTATAATTTGTAAACATATATAAAACATTAAAAAAGAATTTATGAGGTGTAAATAATAATAATTACTAATTTAATTTGGGTAAGCATAGAATAAGTGTAACCTGAAAGAAAACGGAATTTTAGGTAGAAACCCTTACCTTATGTCTGAATGTGTTTGGCACTTTACCTTAATGTCATGGAATATAAATTAGACTCGTTAATAATTTAATTATGAACCTATTTTAAGTATACTTTTTAGTATAATTTTATTAAGTTCATTTATGGCCTTTTGTATAAGTTATAATATTGAATTCTGTCAATCTCGAGTGTTCGTTTTCTTGATTTTCATGATCGGTTCACTTGGTTATAAGTAATGGAGTTCATTAGAGGGGAGGAAATTCTCCAGAATTGGAATTATATTTTATTTACCTCTTGAATTATCCTCCTTGATAACCTCCTTAAGGGAAGGGTTTTTGGTATTTTGGAAATACAAAGAGATCCTGGATATGGGTAGAAACTATAAAAGTGTATTTGGGTAGAACATCAACAAGATTCAAGGCTTATAGGTTTTAGGAGAAGAGGGGTGAGGGGTGGTTTTTATAATGGAGAAGATGAGTGATTTTTGAATATTTTAATCATTAGTTTATTATTTTGGATCAAGACTATGAATAGTTTGAGAATTATCATAAAATATATTAAAATAATAAATTAATTTTCTAGCTTATAGTACCTACATCTGTTATGACTCAAGGAATAGTGTATTTATCTTCTGATGTATTTATATCGTAAATTATCATATTTTACTATTCACTAAAAATTAATGTTTTTTAGAAAAATCCCAAAAATTTACTATGACCATTTTTTAATGTTTAGAATTCAAAAATTGACTCCATTTTATCAAAATAATTTTCTAAATATTTGAAATTTCACTTTTAAATAAAATCATTATTTACTAGAAAAATACATATTTTAAAATTTATAACTGATTTTATAACACTCTAAAAATTTAACTAAGATCTCATAAAGTTATTCTAAAATAATAAGACACCAAGATATTTATTTATGAATCCATTTTATGAAAATTAATTTTCTTTTAAATAATTTTATTAATTATAAAAAAAATTAAATATTTTTTACTTACAAAAATACCAACACATAGTTAATAATTTTTAAAATATTCATTAACTAATAATATGATATAATTATATTATACTATCACTTATGAGAAGTCTAAATTTTATTTATAATTACATTGGAGAGGTTTATATTCATTTGGATGATTTACAATTCATAAGGTTCGATTCACTATTCCTAAGGTCAAGTTAATATTTCATCAGTATAGGTTCCTTAAATTCTAGAAACATCACTTATTCCATTCATTATTCATTTATAGAGTATTTTGTTCTCTATGTGGTTTTATTTTATATATAATATATAAAATTAACATAATAATAGAAATTAATTGATAGAGTTCTGGGTCATTACATATAGTATGGTCTCATCATTGAATAGGCTTTATTTAAATAAAAATACATAAAATACCTTATATTTATTCAAAAAATCCCAAGTAAATGATTCATCCTACTTTATAATACTCAATGTGTTGCATAGGTGTAGTAGATTCACCTTAATAGGGGGTTTATCATTCCTATGAATTACCGCTACTACATCTGGGGAATTTCCCACAACATTGAAGGGAATCAACCAACATTGTTCAGGAATACATGTAAATAAAAAAAAAGTTCAAAGGCAATACCATATTTTCCAACTGTAGATCATTTCTATAATTGTTTTAGTTATGCCACTTCTTTGTTTTCTCTTTTTAAATAGTGGAGTTATCATATGTTTCCCTCCCGGTATCTGATAATTTTTCAATATCCATCAATGTATTCTCCCTTAATTCATATTCTCTCTAGTTCAAGGTTATGATATCCCACTTATACTTATGGAAAATCCGTACTAGTGAGTGTCATTATTTACTATAAACAAATTGGGATAGAGAATGTCACACCTGGTTTTTCATGTCTTTGTTTTGATCCAGTTCACTGGAAATACAAATCATTTTCATGGGACTTGGGTGAGATTAATTCTGAGTTTTTAAGTTTCATATATGTCTAATCACCCTTATTTGTGTTCCCCATTTCATTTTTAAGAGTTTTTTTTAGAAAGGGTGTTTATTTCATGATTTGGGCCAACTGTGAACCCATTTCCAGATTTAAAAATCAAATTTTTTTTCTTTTATAAATCCTTAATTTTTAAATATTTTTCATTCATTCCACTTCCCACTTGGCCTCCTCTGACATATTAAAACTAACATATCCTTTTGGACTCCTTATAAATTCATAAGCATGGTGAATTTGGGTTACTTATTTAGGTATTGAGCCAGCCCATGGGCTCATTTCCAGGTTTAAAAAAATAATTTGTTTCCTTTATATAATTTTTATTTTTTAATATTTTACAATGATTCTACATCCCTATAAAATACAAAATCCCAATACTCACCCCTATTATATAAATTTCTTCTTTGGAGATCATTTTCATCTCATTTAATGGAGAAAGTTCTGAGGGTTCCTCAAATCGTTCATATTTGAGAAGTTAATTTTCTTCATCCATAAATAATTAATTTATTAATATTTTCCCCTAAAATTTGGATCCCCTAGTTCGTCCATAGCTAAGGAGACCCTACACCGAGTTTCAAGACATCAACTTTTCTCTAAGGGTGCAGATCTAAGGGAATACGAAGAGTTTTCGAGTTTCTAAGGTGAGATTCCTTCTCATTTCTCCTCCCTCTTCCTCTTCCATTCATTATTTCTTGGGTTTCTATTCTCCTATAGCCATTATAGACCTATTTTTCTATTATACCATGTTTATTTTTGGGTTTATTGTTCTTTTGGGACTAGTAGTCTTAGGTTTAGGGTTTATAAACCCTCAGATAGTGATATTGGGTGTGTGTTTCCATTATGCCAAGGATTTGATGTAAGATATCCATTGCACATGGATTTATCAGTTACGTTTCATACTTTTATTATTTTTATATCTTGATATATATGTTTATTATTTTTTCATCCTTTTGATAACTTTATTGGTGTGCGAAATGGTTTTTTAAACCTTATTTTCTAAAAGGTAGTGTTGTTTTGTCAAAAAAGTGCACACCAAGTGTTTGTTTAAATGTTTCACTATCTTTCATAACTATTTTGTGAGGTTTAGACCTTGTTTTATGGTATTTTTAACATGTTACATTATCTTGAAGAAAATATGGCATGCAATTGGTTTTTTATTCCTTGTCAAGTTCTTAAATTAAATTGTTTTGTTTAAAAGGGCATGTCATGTGTTCGGAAAATTTCCCGTTTGGATTTAATGTGTTATGTGTGATTTAAAAATTATTTGTTTGAATTTTTCAACGAATTCGAAGACTGAAAAATGGTATTTTTTGTTCCTTATATGTCTTTCTAATTTCTATTTGGGTTTAAAAACAAATTAGTTTTGGTTTACAACATGTTTTGGCCCGAGTGGCTGGAAAATGGCTTGTTCCATATCCTTATGAAAATGGTTTTGTTTTGAATATATAAACTGAGTGTTTTAAGGGATTTTTTTAATGTTTTTTTCTGGTTAATTTTTTTTTATACACCTCCTTAATAAATGTTAAATTCATACCGTGGTCAAATGTTAGTTTTGAGAAAGGATTAATGACTCATTTGGCATTTTTTGTAAAAATGGTTTCCATGTGTATTTCATGTTCTATCTTTTGGGTACATTTTATGGTCCATGAAATTAATTTATTAACTATTTTTGGGGATCCCAAATCGTGTTTGATATGTTATTTATGGTTTTTTGTCCTTAAAAGATCATTTTAATAGATTTTATGTGCAAGGCCTTGTTATACTCCTTGAAATTGTTTTACGAAACTTTTAGTGATTTATTGATTCATGAAAGAAATGTGAAGCATGTTTGCAGGGTGATTGTGTGTTTATGTTTTGGTAATGTTATTTTGATTTTAAAAGTTTATTTGATAATATATTTAACTTTATTGAGCACTAAAGGGAATCTCAAGTATCTAGGTTGGTGGACGTGTACTAGTATGCTAGTGATCCCATGGGGTTTGGCCCCCGTTTCGCATAGCAAGTTTGACGATGAAAACAGTAAATAAACTATGATGATGATGTTTTTTTGGGACCACTAGGTTATAGGTATTCTCCCTACTAGTTTCTTGTGTGCACAATAATAGATATTTATTATGGTTACTTTCACAGAGATACGAGGTACATGTGGCTCACAACTAACTAGTGCCTAGGGGTATTCCTGTGACTTGTGCTCATTGGATAGTTTGTAATGACCATTGGCATACGGTGTGTTTGGTTGGTAAATTAATTAGTGTTTATGATTTATTTAAAATTTTACATTCTTTATAGCATACCTCTTTAAAACTACTTTCATTTTGAAGTTGCACCTCTTTGAAAATTGTTACTAGCATTCTTGATTATAAAACATGCATGTTTTTGTCTGGTAAATTTTTTTAAAGCATGGGACCTCATTTGGAAAACATAGCTCTATATATTGTATTTAAAACTTGAAATTTATGTTTCTTATATTTTAAAGTATGTTCATTGGGAATAGAATATTGGGATAACCTATTGAGTTTTAATACTCACACCTATAGTCTTCTTCTATTTTTAGCCATTGTGCAGGTTTCAGCATGAGTTCAATTGACTTGGGAGACATGTGATCATTGTGTTGGAGAGTAAACAAATGGGTCATGTGGAGTTAGTTGTTTATCTGGTTTTGTCAGTTTATTTATTGGTTTAGTTGCACTTTCAGTTTCTTGTACAAATAATGTTCAGTTCAATTTTTATATAAATGTATTTTTGGATGTCCATTTCATTCCACTGTTTTTTTTTATTGATTATATTTATGAAAAATCATTCCCTTGTGTACTCTATTGATTCCCTTGGTGCTTGTCGCCGTCCCGGGAGGATCGAGAAACGCCTCTCGGGACTTTTCACAGGCTGGCCAAGGTGACTGGTTCAAGGTCGACTCAGGATGGTTCGTGACAAAATGGTATCATAGGGGGCCATATCTTAGCAAACCTTTCTTTTTAGAGAACCCTTATTATTTTGGGGATTTCAAGGTAGATAGAGTAGGATTTCTGGGACTTTAGGGGTATGTGCAGAAAGAGGGTCGCAAACTCTTTCTCGTTTTGATCTTTGGGTTTCCACAGGAAGTCCGGTTTTATTAGTTTCTTTTGTTCTTCTTGATTGTTTGGTGTGGGATATGACAAGGGGAGTCTGACTAATGGCCTCTATGAGCTCATAGGGCCTAGAAATCCATGTGGAGCTAGGTCATGGTCCTAATAAGTCTCTCTGTGTTGGTTTTGTGTTTGACATATGGCCGCCAACCATATGGTCATGTCACCCACCAACACTAGTTCCCTTTTTGGGTCTCTTGGACCTTTCTTAAATTCTAAAAATTTGTTCTGAATATCCATATGTGAGAACTATGAAAATGTGTTTTAAATGAAGGATTATATTTTGAAAAGTGGAAAAGGGGGTTTTCAAAAATGAAATATAATAATGGTTGTAGAAGTTTGTGCTTTTTATGAAACATGTTTTTGGGAGGAAGTGAAAATGATTTAACGGGATTTTATTTTCCCTAATTTAAACATGTGGTTTTTTTAAATAAAATGTTTTGAATGTGTGAGTCATTTTAAGGTGATTCTGAATCTTTCTTTTAAATGAGGTGTTTTGGGATGTTGAGAAGTGTTTGAATATTATAATTTTTTTTGGTAATTGGTTTTGAGTTGTAAGTTTTTTCCTAGAAAGGATATTGGTCACAATGGCCATCAGATTATGAAAATATACATTTCTGAATTTTAGGAAATGAGAAGGGGTTGTTTGGAGTATCTTGGTTGTTTTAAAAGTTGTTAAAAAGGAATAGGGTTAGGTTTTATGTAAATTGTTCTTGATGAATTGTGGTTTGTTTTTTAAAATATGAAAATGTATTTTTTGACTTTTTGGTTAGTGTTCCTTTAGAAGGTATATGATTTTTGGAATGATGTTGTTTTTTTAACCTTTTGTGTTTTCATGGGTGCTCACATTCATGGTTTTATTGATATCTAGAATGATGGACTATATGTAATGGTGGTTGGGTTCCTATGGTGGAATGAAAATGTGCATGTTAGTGATAATTGATGAAACACCATTAGTGAATGTGGAAATCCACCAAGTTAGTTTGTTTTTCAAAAGTGATTTCAGCTGAAAAATTGTGGCATTTGTTTATAAACTAGTTATGTGTATAGTTTTTTTTCTAAATCTTAGAAGAGTTTTTTTCAGTATTTTTCCTTGTGATCTAGAAGTCATACTCGAGTTATAACTTTATATGGGATCTTGTTGGTGGCTCAGTTTTGTAGTAATGTTCAGTGGGTTTCTAAAGATGTGTTGGATATTGTGATGTGGCCCCATATGGTTCTCTGTTTACAAGATTTCCAGGGGATCAACCTAAGGATTATTTATCAGGTTTCACAAGCTAAATCCACCTCTTCAAATGATGACTCATCCTTTTTTTTAATAGAGCGATGTTTGTGGTTGAATTAAAGTGTTTCTAGGTCATGATAATTCTTTGGGACATAGCAGTTGTGTTTTTTGATGTTGATGTGTTTCGTTGTATTCCTTGTCCATTCTGCTCCTTGTTCAAAGTGAGAGAATTTGGATATTTATATATGAGTTCATATTTATATGAAGTTTTTTTTTTGGATAAATTGAGTTTTTTTAGTGGTGTAATCCTTAGAACCTAACTTTGGTGCAGTAGATGCGTCAAGAATCAGGACTCCAGCCATAGGCCTCGGAGTGAAGCTTTTCACGTAGTTAAAAAATCACCAGAGGCTTGGAGTGGTCGACTAGGCTCTTGACTCCACCATTTTATTAGGTAGTTTCTAATCTATTGTGGTTCCTCATCACTATGAATTTCCTCTTGTAACAACAATCATGGTTGTAACACCCCAATCTTACATAGTATGCTTCTCTTTGAATAATATAGTAGCATGTGTTGTGCGCAACTTCGGGATTCTAACACGCCACGACCAATCAATGTAGCCGTTATGAATAGTAATACCCACTTTTTGAAATTTTATACATTTTATCTTTTTAAAATGGACTTCATTTTTGGATTCTTAATATCGAAATTATCCTAGGATGAAATTTTTGTACTTTTCGGATAACTTTTATATTTGGATGAATAGTGAAAATTAATAAATTTTTATTAAAAACATCTTTTTTAATCGAAATAATTAATAGTGATAAATTATGAATTTGAGTGGTTTTAAAGTATATTTAGAATATATTTTTACCACTTAATACAATTTTGGTCATTGGACATAATTTCACATTTAAACCAGACATAAAAAATAGTCAATCTTTTGATAGTTATTATCTATTAAAAACATGCTTTTTGGTTTGACGGCGGGAATTAATCTAAATCTAATTTCTGCCACTTCTGTGTTTTGAATTTGGAAAAATTCAATCCATATTTGGAATCATGATCTCCAAATTGTGTAACCATGTAACTTTTATTTTTAGACATTTTGGATAATTACTTCGGTAAATATTTTATTTACCATGGTTAACGGGTAAATTCTTTAAATAAGGGTTAAAAAGTATTATTATAATAATAATTAATTACACTAAAACGTGTCCTAACCTTATTGGTGGATACATGTCCGACCATGGGCATATTTGGGTTGATTTTGGGACCCCATGGAGCCACTTGTAGGTGATAGGGACACTTTTTATTAATTAAGTTAAAGTGAATACAAAAATGACATAAGCTTATATATTTTAGAAACAAATATTTACATAGGGTTATATATGTTATATTTTCAATTATAAATATTCATTAGAAAGATAAAACGATTTCCTACATAATAGTATTTTATTTATAATTTTTAGACATTTAAAAAGTAAAAATATATATGAGACAATAATGATACAATATTTTCCTTATTAATGAAAGAATCAAATAATTGATATTATAAATGCTAAAATAAATATAATTTGAATTTTTTGATGACATACACGAATTTTATTGGTTACTATGACATGTTAGTATTTCTTAAATTAATTATTTTAGAATTAATAAATTTGTTATGACTTTAACAAAAATCAATTATTGAGTAGTGTAAAAATTGACATAAATGAGTTTTTAAAACAAATATTATATTATTAATTTATATGATATTTCTAAAAATCTAAGGATTGGCCAGGAGACTTATATCATGATAGGTGTATCATTAATGGACCACTTGGGGGTCTCTTAAAGGTATATAGTAAGTTTATTAACTATATAAAATAAAAATACAAAGTGACATGGTAAGTGTCAAACTAATTAACTAAGAGTTAGAACTAAAAGATAAGGTTAATATAATGACCCAAACCTATCTAGATATTCCTAAAGAGCCCCTCCTCCCCCTTATAAAAGGACACCACATCTAACCAATTCCTCACACCTCTCAAGCCTTTTGTCTTGTCCAACCTATGCCCAATTAAGCTCCCAACATCCTTATCCTCCCCTTAGAAGCCATACCTTAGGCAGAAGGAACTTCAAGAGTCATTTTTGTTTCAAACCAAAGTGAGTTACCCAAATTAAAGAAGGTTAACCTACACTCTATCAGGGAAAAGTACAAGGTAAGGGGTTTTCATCTCACTCTTTATTCTCGTGAGATTCATGCCATATTGCCACTATTACCTTTTGTGTTGTGTATGTACTGCACATAATTGTATTCTTTGTGTAATACACATTAATTTATGTGTATTTACATATTCATTGTATGATACCTCTTTCAAGGGGTGTATGTTTCGTAAGTTACCAAATTAGTAAGGTTTAATTTCAAAATATCTTTATTATCTGATGTTGTTTTTACGTAATTATCTATTGGGACCTCTTTATCATCCATATCCATGTTTTTAAAAATGTATTTCAAAACATTTTTACTATTTAATAGACAATGGGTTAAAGTCATTTATACCATTATTTGACTTTATATGTTTTGAAAGGAATCTTTCAATCGTTTTTGAAACAAGTTACCTTTTAACCTTTTTGACAAAATTAAGGTAAGAATGTTTTTTAACTTATATGGCGGGTGCGGTTATTCTCCGTCGTTATTAAACTTTGGAATCTTCCTTCACAAGATTATAATGATATTTTCAAAATAAAGGTTTTCTCAATAATTATTTGACTTTTAAATGATTTCAAAAAAGAGATATTTCTCTCAATTAGTCTTGATTTCATCTATGTCAACATCCTTTGATAAATTTTACACTTTTTTGAAGTTGATTTATTATGATAAAAATCTCCAATATGGTATTTAAGGTTTTGTGATATGTTTGACTATAAATGAGTTATTTTTATGACATTAATGGTTTATGATTAATGTTTTGGAATTTCGTATGCTAGTTTTAATACGAATTTTTATGTTATATTTCATCCTCTTCTTAAGATGAATGTGTTGGACTAGTATGTTCTGGGTTGGGGACCGGTAAAAGTAAGCCCTCCTCATTGGGGTCCGGTTACAGCAGACCCTCTGGGTTGGAGTCCGGTTATTAGAGGCACTCTGGGTTGGTGTCCGGATATGAGAGGCACTCCGGGTTGGTGTCTGGTTATTAGAGGCACTCCGCATTGGAGTCCGGTTACAGAGGCTCTCCCGGATGGAGTCCCGTTATAGAGGCTCTCCGGATTGGGTTCTGATTACAGTTATCCATTAGGTCTTGGCACGAAGCCTTGACACCGAAATTAAAGTTCAACATTATGCATTTCCTTCACTATGAATATAGTTATTGATATTTCATGTGATTATTAGATTAGTAGAATATCCCTATGAATAAGTAAATGGAATTATTTAATTTTATTTATGCCATATTATGTTTAAGTTCATGTGTAAAAGGCTTTTGTTTTATTTATACATTGCCTTAAAATTTATGTTTATTTATGAATGTTTCCTCTATGTTGTTATCCTTACTGAGCATCTGAGCTCACCCCTTTCTATTTTTTATTTGTCCTAGGATTCCAAGAAGTGTATTGTGATTGATATGAAGGGTTAAGACAAGGGAATAATGGCGTTCATAAAAGATTATTTATGTTATTTTTTATTTTATAAAGTGTAATGTAAAATTCATGTATGTAATCTATTTTCCTAGATTGCTAAACTGATCGGTCTTTCGGAACGAGATTCCTTATAATCATGCCAATGTATTAAAAAAATGCACCGACTATGGGTAACGATGGTAGGGGAATTACAGTTGGTATCAGAGGAAGTTTAGCAATAATTTTGGAAGCTATATTTAGATAAACTCTTATTAGAGCACATATCCCTAAGATAGACTTTGAGGATTAGTAGAGAAGACCTTCCTAGAATTTTGATATTGTAGAGATTTTGTGAGTTTTCCGAGCAATACATCCATGTCTGGATATGAGCACGTAGAGGCGGCTCTGTCACAGATGTACCTAGGGGTAATACCCGAAAACACCGCTTTGAGCTAGACTCGAACGGGAACTGCTGCACAATAACTGGTCTTGCTGCACTCTTGGTTACGACACTCCTAGGGGATATGCTTAGGATAATTCTCATTTTCTTTACAAACCATTATGAAGGGCTTATAAGAATATAATTCCTCAAAGAAGAAATTTTTATGATTATGGATTATATCCATAAACTGTTTAATATATGTTAAGTGTTTTACAAGTTTGGGATTAGTTATTGTTATTCATAAACTAATCTAGTGTATGCCATTGTTTAGAGATGGCACCCAGTAGAAGGAATGAGAACACCAGTAATATGTATGATCCAAAGAGTAAGAAAGATCACATATTTAATGGTCTTAATCCATAATTTTGAAGGGAAATAGTCTCCCATGTATTATCATCATATGAAGAAATAGTATCATGTGTTTTGATGATAAGAAAATAATTCATGGAGTCCTATGGCTTTGAAGGGAATCCAGATAAAGAAAGGATGGTAGAGAGAATGACAAATAAAGGGAATAAGGTAATGAAGTATTTTCCCATATGTGATAACTGTAGAAAGAATCACCTTGGAAACTTATTTAAGTTGAATGGGAGTATGTTATAAGTGTGGACAAAAAGGACACCAAGTCTGTGACTGCAAGGGTAAGAAAAAGGTTTCAAATGTACAATGCTTCATTTGAAAGGAGTTTGGACACTACGTGAACCAATGTACCAGTCATCAGACTATGCTGAAAATGATGCTATTGGATAATAATCAAGTTATGATATGACCACATATGAAGAGGAATGACTAGTGTTCTTATGTTGTTATTTTGGAATTATTTCATTGAACTGTTGTATCAATGATGTACTCGAAATAAATAAAGATTGTACTGCTATACTATTTCATTGAGGATTTGAGATTTTATGGTACTAAGAAAAGTGACTCTACAACGAGTTAAATTTTTTTGGAAATTACATGGTTGAAGGAAAGATAAACCATAATATGGTCCTCATATTGAGGTACTGATTTTGGAATAAGATATAATTGATTTGGGTAAATTATATTGGATATTCTTGACTGCCTTGAAACTGATTAAAGATTTGTATATTCCATTATTGTTGGAGTTTACAACATTTTTGGATGAATGAAGTATATCTAGTATTCTATAAGGAATAAGGGAGCATTAATGTAATCAATAAGTTTTTATTGTAATTCAGGATGTTTTAGTGTTTTAACAGAATACATGATGAAGGTATTCACATGCTATTATGGGGTAAAAAGGATCTACATTATGTTTATCTTTCATATAAAATTTGGACTGAGTGTTTACAGAAGTATTTTGGATAATTCTAAAGGTTGGAAGGGATTATGTTGGAAAGGTTATTTTTGGACAACATGCAGACAGTGAGACGACCCGTCGCGTCAGAAAAAGCTGCGGGAATCGAACCCACAACCATAGTGCAATTGGGATTTATCACCTACCACTATACTATGTGATGTTCCTGGATGGTATAATATAGTTTTTTTTTAAATTTTTTGATATCTGAATTATAAATTCATTATATTTGGAACCCTATATGATTAGGATAAATAGAGTAATTTTGAGTTGTATTATGTTTTGGGGTGAAAGATGAGTTTGTGGTAGAAATTTATTAATGGATAAAATTATAATTATAAATTAGGTATATCTCCTTATGATCTTATCCATTCTCATAAATAAATTCCTCAACATTATGAAAAGAAACTTAGAACAAAAATTTTGTCCTAGATGGCACCTTAGATCATCACAAATTTATGGCTTTGGGACTGTTGGCCTTTTCATATCCAGGTTCTCTACCACTCTCCATCGGATATTGATGGTTATATTTCTCTTCCATATCCATATTTTTCTACATGGAACCCTAGTATGTGTTATTTTCGGTAACCTTCATACTTACCACACTTTATTTTAAATAGAGGCCTCATTAATCCATTTTTCGATGTGGGATTTCAACTAAGATATTTTGAATTGTCAACCCCAAGTTTCTGATACCAAGCATAAATTGCAAGGAAGCAATTTATTGAAGGTGGGGAGAATGTAACACCCCAATCTACCATGGTACTCTTCTCTTTGAATAATATAGTAGCGTGTTTTGAACGCAACTTTAAGATTCTAACACGCCGCGACCAATCAAAGTAGTCGTTATGAATAGTAATACCCACTTTTTGAAATTATATAAATTTTATCATTTAAAATGGACTTCATTTTTGGATTGGGAATATCGAAATTATCCTATGATGAAATTTTGGTACTTTTTGGATAACTTTTATATTTTGATGAATAGTGAAAATTACTAAATTTTAATTAAAAACAAATTTTTAAATCAAAATAATTAATAGTGATAGATTATCAATTTTAGTGGTTTTAAAGTATATTTAGAATATATTTTTACCATTTAATACAATTTTGGTCATTTTATATAATTTCACATTTAAACCGGACATAAACAAGTGTCCATATTTTGATAGTTATTATCTCTTAAAAACACGTTTTTTGTTTTGACAGCGAGAATTAATTTTAAATTTAATTCTACCACTTCTGTGTTTTGAATTTGGAAAAATGGACTCCATATTTGGAATCAGGATTTCCAAATTGTGTAACTAGGTAACTTTTATTTTTACACATTTTGGATAATTACTTCGGTAAATATTTTATTTACCATGGTTAAAGGGTAAATTCGGTAAATAAGGGTTAAAAAATAATATTATAATAATAATAAATTACCTTAAAACGTGTCCTAACCTTATTGGTGGATACATGTCCGACCATGGGCATATTCGGGTCGATTTTGGGACCCCATGGAGCCACTTCTAGGTGATAGGGACACTTTATATTAATTAAGTTAAAGTGAATACAAAAATAACATAAGTTTATATATTTTAGAAAAAAAATTACATAGGGTTATATATGTTATATTTTCGATTATAAATATTCATTAGAAAGATAAAACGATTTCCTACAAAATGGTATTTTATTTATAATTTTTAGACATTTAAAAAGTAAAGATATATATGACACAATAATGATACAATATTTTCCTTATTAATGAAAGAATCAATTAATTGTTATTATAAATGCTAAAATAAATATAATTTGAAAGTTTTGATGACATACAAGAATTTTATTGGTTACTATGACATGTTAGGATTTCTTAAATGAATTTTTTTCGAATTAATAAAGTTTTTATGACTTTAACAAAAATCAATTATTGAGTAGTGTCAGAATTGACACAAATGAGTTTTTAAAACAAATATTATATTATTAATTTATATTCTATTCCTAAAAATCTAAGGATTGACGAGGAGACTTATATCATGATAGGTGTATCATTAATGGACCACTTGGGGGTCTCTTAAAGGTATATAGTAAGTATATTAACTATATAAAATAAAAATACAAAGTGACATGGTAAGTGTCAAACTAATTAACTAAGAGTTAAACCTAAAAGCTAAGGTTAATATAATGACCCAAACCTATCTAAATACTATTGGTTGAGTGGTTTTCGACCAATCCCCTCCTTAACCTTTAAATAATCCACTTTGGAGCCATTATAAACCGAATATGAATTTATTATAAAATAATATTTCTAGATATTCCTAAAGAGCCCCTCCTCCCCCTTATAAAAGGACACCACTTCTAACCAACTCCTCACACCTCTCAAGCCTTTTTTCTTGTCCAACCTATGACAAATTAAGCTCCCAACATCCCTATCCTCCTCTTAGAATCCATACCTTAGGCAGAAGGAACTTCAAGAGTCATTTTTGTTTCAAACCAAAGTGAGTTATCCAAATTAAATAAGGTTAACCTACACTCTATCAGGGAAAAGTACAAGGTAAGGGGTTTTCATCTCACTCTTTATTCCCATGAGATTCATGCCATATTGCCACTATTACCTTTTTTTGGTGTATGTACTTCCCATAATTGTATTCTTTGTGTAATACACATTAATTTATGTGTATTTACATATTAATTGTATGATACCTCTTTCAAGGGGTGTATGTTTCGAAAGTTACCAAATTGGTAAGGTTTAATTTCACAATATCTTTATTATCTGAGGTTGTTTTTACGTAATTATCTATTGGGACCTCTTTATCATCCACATCCATGTTTTTAAAAATGTATTTCAAAACATTTTTACTATTTAATAGATAATGGGTTAAAGTCATTTATACCATTATTTGACTTTATATGTTTTGAAAGGAATCCTTCCATCGTTTCTAAAACAAGTTACCTTTTAACCTTTTTGAAAAAATTAAGGTAAGAATGTTTTTTTAACTTATACGGTGGGTGTGGTTATTCTCCGTCATTATTAAACTTTGGAATCTTCCTTCACAAGCTTATAATGATATTTTCAAAATAATGGTTTTCTCTATAATTATGTGACTTTTAAATGATTTCAAAAAAGAGATATTTCTCTCAATTAGTATTGATTTCATCTATGTCAACATCCTTTGATAACTTTTACACTTTTTTGAAGTTGATTTATTATGATAAAAATATCCCATATGGTATTTAAGGTTTTGTGATATGTTTGACTATAAATGAGCAATTTTTATGCCATTAATGGTGTACGATTAATGTTTTGGAATTTCGTATGCCAGTTTTAATACAAATTTTTATGTAATATTTCATCCTCTTCTTAAGATGAATGTGTTGGACTAGTATGTTCCGGGTTGGGGACCGGTAAAAGTAATCACTCCTCGTTGGGGTTCGGTTACAGCAGACCCTCCGGGTTGGAGTCTGGTTATTAGAGGCACTCCGGGTTGGTGTCTGGTTATTAGAGGCACTCCGGGTTGGTGTCTGGTTATTAGAGGCACACCAAGTTGGAGTCCGGTTACAGAGGCTCTACCGGATGGAGTCCGGTTATAGAGGCTCTCCGGATTGGGTTCCGCTTAAAGTTATCCATTAGGTCTTGGCACGAAGCCTTGACACCAAAATTAAAGTTCAACATTATGCATTTGCTTCACTATGAATATAGTTATTGATATTTCATGTGATTATTAGATTAGTAGAATATCCATGTGAATAAGTAAATGGCATTATTTCATTTTATTTATGCCATATTATATTGAAGTTCATGTTTAAAATGCTTTTGTTTTATTTATACATTGCCTTAAATTTTTATGTTTATTTATGAATGTTTTCTCTATGTTGTTATCCTTACTGAGAATCTGAGCTCACCCATTTCTATTTTTTATTTTTCCCAGGATTCCAAGAAGTGTATTGTGATTGATGTGCAGGGTTAAGACAAGGAAATAATGGATTTCATAAAAGATTATTTATGTTGTTTTGTATTTTATAAAGTGTAATGTAAAATTCATGTATGTAATTTATTTTCCTAGACTACTAAACTGATCGGTCTTTCCGGACGTGATTCCTTGTAATCATGCGAATGTATTAAAATAATGCACCGACTATGGGTAATGAGGGTCGGGGCATTACAGTTGGTATCAGAGGAAGTTTAGCAAATATTTTGAAATCTAGATTTAGATAAACTCTTATTAGAGCACATAGCCCTAAGATAGACTTTGAGGATTAGTAGAGAAGACCTTCCTAGAATTTTGATATTGTAGATATTTTGTGAGTTTTCCGAGAAATACATCCCTGTATGGATATGATCACGTAGAGGCGGCTCCGGCACAGATGTACCTAGGGGTAATACCTGAAAACATTGCTTTGAGCTAGACTCGAACGGGAACTGCTGCACAACAACAGGTCTTGCTGCACTCTTGGTTACGACACGCCCAGGGGATATGCTTACGATAATTCTCATTTTCATTACAAACCATTATGAAGGGCTTATAAGAATATAATTTCTCAAAGAAGACATTTTTATGATTATGGATTACATCCATAAACATTTTAATATATGTTAAGTGTTTTAAAAGTTTGGGATTAGTTATTTTTATTCATAAACTAATCTAGTGTATGCCATTGTTTAGAGATGGCGCCCAGTAGAAGGAATGAGAACACCAGTAATACGCATGATCCAAAGAGTAAGAAATATCACATATTTAATGGTCTTAATCCAGAATTTTGAAGGTAAATAGTCTCCCATGTATTATCATCATATGAAGAAATAGTATCATGTGTTTTTATGATAAGCAAAGAATTCTCAGACTCCTATGGCTTTGAAAGGAATCCAGATAAGGAAATGATGGTAGAGAGAAGGAAAAATAAAGGGAATAAGGTAATGAAGGATTTTATCATATGTGATAATTGTAGAAAGAATCACCTTGGAAACTTCTTGAAGTGAATGGGAGTATGTTATAAGTGTGGACAAAAAGGACACCATGTACGTGACTGCAAAGGTAAGAAAAATGTTTCAAATGTACAATGCTTCATCTGAAAGGAGTTTGGACACTACGTGAACCAATATACCAGTCATCAGACTATGCTGTAAATGATTCTATTGGATAATAATCAAGTTATGATACTACCACAGATGAAGAGGAATGACTAGTGTTCTTATGTTGTTATTTTGGAATTATTTCATTGAAGTATTGTATCAATGATGTACTCGAAATAAATAAAGATTGTACTGTTGTACTATTTCATTGAGGATTTGAGATTTTATGGTACTAAGAAAAGTGACTCTACAACGAGTTAAATTTTTTTGGAAATTACATGGTTGAAGGAAATATAAACCATAATATGGTCCTCATATTGAGGTACTAATTTTGGAATAAGATATGGTAGATTTGGGTAAATTATATTGGATATTATTGACTTCCTTGAAACTGATTAAAGATTTGTATATTCCATTATTGTTGGAGTTTACAAATTTTTTGGATGAATGATGTATATCTAGTATTCTATAAGGAATAAGGGAGCATTAATGTAATCAATAAGTTTTTATTGTAATTCAGGATGTTTCAGTGTTTTAACAGAATACATGATGAAGGTATTCACATGCTATTATGGGGTAAAAAGGATCTACATTATGTTTATCTTTCATATAAAATTTGGACTGAGTGTTTACAGAATTATTTTGTATAAGTCTAAAGGTTGGAAGGGTTTAAGTTTGAAAGGATATTTTTGGACAACATGCAGACAGGGTGACGACCCGTCGCGTCAGACAAAGCTCCGAGAATTGAACCCACAACCATAGTGCAATTGGGATTTATCACCTACCACTAGACTATGTGATGTTCCTGGATGGTATAATGTAGTTTTTTTTAAAGTTTTTCATATGTAAATTATAAATTCATTATATTTTGAACCCTATATGATTAGGATAAATAGAGTAATTTTGAGTTGTATTATGTTTTGGGATGAAAGATGAGTTTGTGGTAGAAATTTATTAATGGATAAAATTATAATTATAAATTAGGTATATCTCCTTGTGATATTATCCATTCTCATAAATAAATTCATCAACATTAAGAAAAGAAACTTAGAACCAAAATGTTGTCCTAGATGGCACCTTAGATCATCACAAATTTATGGCTTTGGGACTGTTGGCCTTTTCATAGCCAGGTTCTCTACCACTCTCCATCGGATATTGATGGTTATATTTCTCTTCCATATCCATATTTTTCTACATGGAACCCTAGTATGTGTTATTTTCGGTAACCTTCATACTTACCACTCTTTATTTTAAATAGAGGCCTCATTAATCAATTTTTCGATGTGGGATTTCAACTAAGATATTTTGAATTGTCAACCCCATGTTTCTGATACCAAGCATAAATTGCAAGTATGCAATTTATTGAAGGAGGGGAGAATGTAACACCCCAATATTCCATGGTACTCTTCTCTTTGAATAATACAGTAGCGTGTGTTGAACGCAACTTCGAGATTCTAACACGCCGCGACCAATCAAAGTAGCCGTTATGAATAGTAATACCCACTTTTTGAAATTATATAAATTTTATCATTTAAAATGGACTTCATTTTTGGATTCGGAATATCGAAATTATCCTATGATGAAATTTTGGTACTTTTCGGATAAATTTTATATTTTGATAAATAGTGAAAATTACTAAATTTTTATTAAAAACAACTTTTTTAATCGAAATAATGAATAGTGATAAATTATGAATTTTAGTGGTTTTAAAGTATATTTAAAATATATTTTTACCATTTAATACAATGTTGGTCATTGGATATAATTTCACATTTAAACCGGACATAAACAAGTGTCAATCTTTTGATAGTTATTATCTCTTAAAAACACGCTTTTTGTTTTGACAGCGATAATTAATTTTAAATTTAATTCTACCACTTCTGTGTTTTGAATTTGGAAAAAATGGACTCCATATTTGGAATTAGTATTTCCAAATTTTGTAACTAGGAAACTTTTATTTTTACACATTTTGGATAATTACTTCGGTAAATATTTTATTTACCATGGTTAAAGGGTAAATTCAGTAAATAAGGGTTAAAAAATAATATTATAATAATAATAAATTACCCTAAAACGTGTCCTAACCTTATTGGTGTATACATGTCCGACCATGGGCATATTTGGGTCGATTTTGGGACCCCATGGAGCCACTTTTAGGTGATAGGGTCAATTTATATTAATTAAGTTAAAGTGAATACAAATATGACATAAGCTTATATATTATAGAAAAAAAAAATTACATAGGGTTATATATGTTATATTTTCGATTATAAATATTCGCTATAAATCTAAGACTATTTCCTACATAATGGTATTTTATTTATAATTTTTAGATATTTAAAAAGTAAAAATATATATGACACAATAATTATACAGTATTTTCCTTATTAATGAAAGAATCAAATAATTGATATTATAAATGCTAAAATAAATATAATTTGAAAGTTTTGATGACATACACGAATTTTATTGGTTACTATGACATGTTAGTATTTCTTAAATGAATTCGTTTTGAATTAATAAAGTTGTTATGACTTTAACAAAAATCAATTATTGAGTAGTGTCAAAATTGACATAAATGAGTTTTTAAAACAAATATTATATTAATAATTTATATTCTATTCCTAAAAATCAAAGGATCGGCCAGGAGACTTATATAATGATAGGTGTATGATTAATGGACCACTTCGGGGTCTCTTAAAGGTATATATTAAGTTTATTAACTATATAAAATAAAAATAAAAAGTTACATGGTAAGTGTCAAACTAATTAACTAAGAGTTAAAACTAAAAGATAAGGTTAATATAATGACCCAAACCTGTCTAAATTCTATTGGTTGAGTGGTTTTCGACCCATCCCCTCTTTAACCTTTAAATAATCCGCTTTGGAGCCATTATAAACCGAATATGAATTTATTATAAAATAATATTTCTAGATATTCCTAAAGAGCCCCTCCTCCCCCTTATAAAAGGACACCACTTCTAACCAATTCCTCACACCTCTCATGCCTTTTGTCTTGTCCAACCTATGCCCAATTAAGCTCCCAACATCCTTATCCTCATCTTAGAAGACATACCTTAGGCATAAGGAACTTCAAGAGTCATTTTTGTTTCAAACCAAAGTGAGTTACCCAAATTAAAGAAGGTTAACCAACAGTCTATCAGGGAAAAGTACAAGGTAAGGGGTTTTCATCTCACTCTTTATTCCCTTGAGATTCATGCCACATTTCCACTATTACCTTTTGTGTGGTGTATGTACTGCCCATAATTGTATTCTTTGTGTAATACACATTAATTTATGTGTATTTACATATTCATTTTATGATACCTCTTTCAAGGGGTGTATGTTTCGTAAGTTACCGAATTGGTAAGGTTTAATTTCATAATATCTTCATTATCTGAGGTTGTTTTTACGTAATTATCTATTGGGACTTCTTTATCATCCACATCCATGTTTTTAAAAATGTATTTTAAAACATTTTTACTATTTAATAGACAATGGGTTAAAGTCATTTATACCATTATTTGACTTTATATGTTTTGAAAGGAATCTTTCCATCGTTTCTTAAACAAGTTACCTTTTAACCTTTTTGACAAAATTAAGGTAAGAATGTTTTTTTAACTTATATGGAGGGTGAGGTTATTCTCCGTCATTATTAAACTTTGGAAGCTTCCTTCACAAGCTTATAATTATATTTTCAAAATAAAGTTTTTCTCTATAATTATGTGACTTTTAAATGATTTCAAAAAAGAGATATTTCTCTCAATTAGTCTTGATTTCATCTATGTCAACATCCTTTGATAAATTTTACACTTTTTTTAAGTTGATTTATTATGATACAAATCATCCATATGGAATTTAAGGTTTTGTGATATGTTTGACTATAAATGAGTTATTTTTATGCCATTAATGGTTTATGATTAATGTTTTGGCATCTCGTATGCTAGTTTTAATACGAATTTTTATTTTATATTTTGTCCTCTTCTTAAGATGAATGTGTTGGACTAGAATGTTTTGGGTTGGGGACTGGTAAAAGTAATCCCTCCTCGTTGGGGTCCGGTTACAGTAGACCCTCCGAGTTGGAGTCCGGTTATTAGAGGCACTCTGGGTTGGTGTTCGGTTATTAGAGGCACTCCGGGTTGGTGTCTGGTTATTAGATGCACTCTGGGTTGGAGTCCGATTACATAGGCTCTCCCAGATGGAGTCTGGTTATACAGGCTCTTCGGATTGGGTTCCGCTTATAGTTATCCATTAGGTCGTGGCACGAAGCCTTGACACCGAAATTAAAGTTCAACATTATGCATTTCCTTCACTATGAATATAGTTATTGATATTTCATGTGATTATTAGATTAGTAGAATAACCATGTGAATAATTAAATGGGATTATTTCATTTTATTTATGCCATATTATGTTGAAGTTCATGTTTAAAAGGCTTTTGTTATATTTATACATTGCCTTGAATTTATATGTTTATTTTTGAATGTTTCTTCTTAGGTTGTTATCCATACTAAGCATCTGAGTTCACCCCTTTCTATTTTTTATTTTTCCCAGGATTCCAAGAAGTGTATTGTGATTGATATGCAGGGTTAAGACAAGGGAATAATGGTGTTCATAAAAGATTATTTATGTTGTTTTTTATTTTATAAAATGTAATGTAAAATTCATGTATGTAATATATTTTCCTAGACTGCTAAACTGTTCGGTCTTTCGGGACGTGATTCCTTGTAATCATACCAATGTATTAAAATAATGCACCGACTATGGGTAACGAGGGTCGGGGAATTACAGTTGGTATCAGAGGATGTTTAGAAATAATTTTGGAAGCTAGATTTAGATAAACTCTTATTAGAGCACATAGCCCTAAGATAGACTTTGAGGATTAGTAGAGAAGACCTTCCTAGATTTTGATATTGTAGAGATTTTGTGAGTTTTCCGAGAAATAGATCCCTGTATGGATATTAGCACGTAGAGGCGGCTCTGGCACAGATGTACCTAGGGGTAATACCTGAAAACACCGCTTTGAGCTAGACTCGAATGGGAACTGCTGCACAACAATGGGTCTTGCTGCACACTTGGTTACGACACTCCCAAGGGATATGCTTAGGATAATTCTCATTTTCTTTACAAACCATTATGAAGGGCTTATAAGAATATAATTCCTCAAAGAAGACATTTTTATGATTATGGATTATATCCATAAACTGTTTAATATATGTTAAGTGTTTTACAAGTTTGAGATTAGTTATTGTTATTCATAAACTAATCTAGTGTATGCCATTGTTTAGAGAGGGCGCCCAGTAGAAGTAATGAGAACACCAGTAATACGCATGATCCAAAGAGTAATAAAGATCACATATTTAGTGGTCTTAATCCATAATTTTTAAGGGAAATAGTCTCCCATGTATTATCATCATATGAATAAATAGTATCATGTGTTTTTATGATAAGCAAAGAATTCTCGGATTCCTATGGATTTGAAGGGAATCCAGATAAGGAAAGGATGGTAGAGAGAAGGACAAATAAAGGGAATAAGGTAATGAAGGATTTTCCCATATGTGATAACTGTAGAAAGGATCACCTTGGAAACTTATTTAAGTGAATGGAAGTATGTTATATGTGTGGACAAAAAGTACACCAAGTACATGACTGCAAGGGTAAGCAAAAGGTTTCAAATGTACAATGCTTCATCTGAAAGGAGTTTGGACACTACGTGAACCAATGTGTCAGTCATCAGACTATGCTGAAAATGATGTTATTGGATAATAATCAAGTTATGATACTACCACAGATGAACAGGAATGACTAGTGTTCTTATGTTGTTATTTTGGAATTATTTCATTGATGTGTTGTATCAATGATGTACTCGAAATAAATAAAGATTTTACTGTTGTACTATTTCATTGATGATTTGAGATTTTATGGTACTAAGAAAAGTGACTCTACAACGAGTTAATGTTTTTTGGAAATTACATGGTTGAAGGAAAGATAAACCATAATATGGTCCTCATATTGAGGTACTGATTTTGGAATAAGATATAGTTGATTTGGGTAAATTATATTGGTTATTCTTGACTGCCTTGAAACTGATTAATGATTTGTATATTCCATTATTGTTGGAGTTTACAACATTTTTGGATGAATGAAGTATATCTAGTATTCTATAAGGAATAAGGGGTCAGGAATGTAATCAATAAGTTTTTATTGTAATTCAGGATGTTTTAGTGTTTTAACAGAATACATGATGAAGGTATTCACATGCTATTATGGGGAAAAAGGATCTACATTATGTTTATCTTTCATATTAAATTTGGACTGAGTGTTTACAGAAGTATTTTGGATAAGTCTAAAGGTTGGAAGGGATTAAGTTTGAAAGGTTATTTTTGGACAACATGCAGACAGTGTGACGACCCGTCGCGTCAGAAAAAGCTGTGGGAATCGAACCCAAAACCATAGTGCAATTGGGATTTATCACCTACCACTAGACTATGTGATGTTCCTGGATGGTATAATGCAGTTTTTTTAAAAAAAATTGATATATGAATTATTAATTCATTATATTTGGAACCCTATATGATTATGATAAATAGAGTAATTTTGAGTTGTATTATGTTTTGGGGTGAAAGATGAGTTTGTGGTAGAAATTTATTAATGAATAAAATTATAACTATAAATTAGGTATGTCGCCTTATGATCATAGCCATTCTCATAAATAAATTCCTCAACATTAAGAAAAGAAACTTAGAACAAAAATGTTGTCCTAGATGGCACCTTAGATCATCAAAAATTTATGGCTTTGAGACTGTTGGCCTTTTCATAGCCAGGTTCTCTACCACTCTCCATCAAATATTGATGGTTAGATTTCTCTTCCATATCCATATGTTTCTACATGGAACCCTAGTATGTTTTATTTTCGGTAACCTTCATACTTACCACTCTTTATTTTAAATAGAGGCATCATTAATCCATTTTTCGATGTGGGATTTCAACTAAGATATTTTGAATTATCAATCCCAAGTTTATGATACCAAGCATAAATTGCAAGGATGCAATTTATTGAAGGAGGGGAGAATGTAACACCCCAATCTTCCATGGTACTCTTCTCTTTGAATAATATAGTAGCATGTGTTGAACGCAACTTCGAGATTCTAACACGCCGCGACCAATCAAAGTAGCTGTTATGAATAGTAATACCCACTTTTTGAAATTATATAAATTTTATCATTTAAAATGGACTTCATTTTTGGATTCGGAATATCGAAATTATCCTATGATGAAATTTTGGTACTTTTTGAATAACTTTTATATTTTGATGAATAGTGAAAATTACTAAATTTTTATTAAAAACAACTTTTTTAATCGGAATAATTAATTGTGATAAATTATGAATTTTAGTGGTTTTAAAGTATATTTAGAATATATTTTTACCATTTATTACAATGTTGGTCATTGGATATAATTTCACATTTAAACCGGACATAAACAAGTGTCAATCTTTTGATAGTTATTATCTCTTAAAAACACGCTTTTTGTTTTGACAGCGAGAATTAATTTTAAATTTAATTCTACCACTTCTGTGTTTTGAATTTGGAAAAATGGACACCATATTTGGAATCAGGATTTTCAAATTTTGTAACTAGGTAACTTTTATTTTTAGACATTTTGGATAATTACTTCGGTAAATATTTTATTTACCATGGTTAAAGGGTAAATTCGGTAAATAAGGGTTAAAAATAATATTATAATAATAATAAATTACCCTAAAACGTGTCCTAACCTTATTGGTGGATACATGTCCGACCATGGGCATCTTTGGGTCGATTTTGGGACCCCATGGAGCCACTTGTAGGTGATAGGGACACTTTATATTAATTAAGCTAAAGTGAATACAAAAATGACAAAAGCTTATATATTTTAGAAAAAAAAATTACATAGGGTTATATACTTTATATTTTCGATTATAAATATTCATTAGAAATCTAAAATGATTTCCTACATAATGGTATTTTATTCATAATTTTTATACATTTAAAAAGTAAAAATATATATGACACAATAATGATACAGTATTTTCCTTATTAATGAAAGAATCAAATAATTGATATTATAAATGCTAAAATAAATATAATTTGAAAGTTTTGATGACATACACGAATTTTATTGGTTACTATGACATGTTAGGATTTCTTAAATGAATTCGTTTCGAATTAATAATGTTGTTATGACTTTAACAAAAATCAATTATTGAGTAGTGTCAAAATTGACATTAATGAGTTTTTAAAACAAATATTATATTATTAATTTTTATTCTATTCCTAAAAATCAAAGGATCGGCCAGGAGACTTATATCATGATAGGTGTATCATTAATGTACCACTTCGGGGTCTCTTAAATGTATATAGTAAGTTTATTAACGATATAAAACAAAAATACAAAGTGACATGGTAAGTGTCAAACTAATTAACTATGAGTTAAAACTAAAAGATAAGGTTAATATAATGACCCAAACCTGTCTAAATTATATTGGTTGAGTGGTTTTCGACCCATCCCCTCCTCAACCTTTAAATAATCCACATTGGAGCCATTATAAACCGAATATGAATTTATTATAAAATAATATTTCTAGATATTCCTAAAGAACCCCTCCTCCCCCTTATAAAAGGACACCACTTCTAACCAATTCCTCACACCTCTCAAGCCTTTTATCTTGTCCAACCTATGCCCAATTAAGCTCCCAGCATCCCTATCGTCCTCTTAGAAGCCATATATTAGGCAGAAGGAACTTCAAGAGACATTTTTGTTTCAAACCAAAGTGAGTTACCCAAATTAAAGAAGGTTAACCTACACTCTATAAGGGAAAAGTACAAGGTAAGGGGTTTTAATCTCACTCTTTATTCCCGTGAGATTCATGCCATATTGCCACTATTACCTTTTTTGTGGTGTATGTACTACCCATAATTGTATTCTTTGTGTAATACACATTAATTTATGTGTATTTACATATTCATTGTATGATACCTCTTTCAAGGGGTGTATGTTTTGAAAGTTACCAAATTGGTAAGGTTTTATTTCACAATATCATCATTATCCTAGGCTGTTTTTACATAATTATCTATTGGGAACTCTTTATCATCCACATCCATGTTTTTAAAAATGTATTTCAAAACATTTTTACTATTTAATAGATAATGGGTTAAAGTCATTTATACCATTATTTGACTTTATATGTTTTCAAAGGAATCTTTCCATCATTTTTTAAACAAGTTACCTTTTAACCTTTTTGACAAAATTAAGGAAAGAATGTTTTTTTAACTTATACGGTGGGTACGGTTATTCTCCATTGTTATTAAACTTTGGAAGCTTCCTTCACAAGCTTATAATTATATTTTCAAAATAAAGGTTTTCTCTATAATTATGTGACTTTTAAATGATTTCAAAATAGAGATATTTCTCTCAATTAGTCTTGATTTCATCTATTTCAACATCCTTTGATAAATTTTACACTTTTTTGAAGTTGATTTATTATGATACAAATCTCCCATATGGTATTTAAGGTTTTGTGGTATTTTTTACTATAAATGAGTTATTTTTATGCCATTAATGGTTTATGATTAATGTTTTGGCATTTCGTATGCTAGTTTTAATATGAATTTTTATGTTATATTTCATCCGCTTCTTAAGATGAATGTGTTGGACTAGTATGTTCCGGGTTGGGGACCGGTAAAAGTAAGCCCTCCTCATTGGGGTCCGGTTACAGAAGACCCTCTGGGTTGGAGTCCGGTTATTAGAGACACTCTGGGTTGATGTCCGGTTATTAGAGGCACTCCGGGTTGGTGTCTGGTTATTAGAGGCACTCCGGGTTGGAGTCTGGTTACATAGGCTCTCCAATATGGAGTCCGGTTATAGAGGCTCTCCGGATTGGGTTCCGCTTACAGTTATCCATTTGGTCTTGGCACGAATCCTTGACACCGAAATTAAAGTTCAACATTATGCATTTCCTTCACTATGAATATAGTTATTGAAATTTCATGTGATTATTAGATTAGTAGAATATCCATGTGAATAAGTAAATGGAATTATTTCATTTTATTTATGCCATATTATGTTTAAGTTCATGTTTAAAAGGATTTTGTTTTATTTATAAATTGCCTTAAATTTTTATGTTTATTTATGAATGTTTCTTCTATGTTGTTATCCTTACTGAGCATCTGAGCTCACCCCTTTCTATTTTTTATTTTTCCCAGGATTCCAAGAAGTGTATTGTGATTGATATGAAGGGTTAAGACAAGGGAATAATGGCGTTCATAAAAGATTATTTATGTTGTTTGGTATTTTATAAAGTGTAATGTAAAATTCATGTATGTAATCTATTTTTCTAGACTGCTAAACTGATTGGTCTTTCGGGACGTGATTCCTTGTAATCATGCCAATGTATTAAAATAATGCACCGACTATGGGTAACGAGGGTCGGCGCATTAAAGTTGGTATCAGAGGAAGTTTAGCAATAATTTTGGAATCTAGATTTAGATAAACTCTTATTAGAGCACATAGCCCTAAGATAGACTTTGAGGATTAGTAGAGAAGACCTTCCTAGAATTTTTCTATTGTAGAGATTTTGTGAGTTTTCCGAGCAATACATCCCTGTCTGGATATGAGCACGTAGAAGGGACTCTGGCACAGATGTACCTAGGGGTAATACCCGAAAACACTGATTTGGGCTTGACTCGAACGGGAACAGCTGCACAACAACGGGTCTTGTTGCACTCTTGGTTACGACACTCCCAGGGGATATGCTTAGGATAATTCTCATTTTCTTTACAAACCATTATGAAGGGCTTATAAGAATATAATTCCTCAAAGAAGACATTTTTATGATTATGGATTATATCCCTAAACTGTTTAATATATGTTAAGTGTTTTACAAGTTTGGGATTAGTTATTGTTATTCATAAACTAATCTTGTGTATTCCATTGTTTAGAGATGGCGCCCAGTAGAAGGAATGAGAACACCAGTAATATGCATGATCCAAAGAGTAAGAAAGATCACATATTTAATGGTCTTAATCCAGAATTTTGAAGGGAAATAGTCTCCCATGTATTATCATCATATGAATAAATAGTATCATGTGTTTTTATGATAAGAAAAGAATTCTCGGAGTCCTATGGCTTTGAAGGGAATCCAGATAAGGAAAGGATGGTAGAGAGAAGGACAAATAAAGGGAATAAGGTAATGAAGGATTTTCCCATATGTGATAACTGTAGAAAGAATCACCTTGGAAACTTCTTGAAGTGAATGGGAGTATGTTATAAGTGTGGGAAAAAAGGACACCAAGTACGTGACTGCAAGGGTAAGAAAAAGGTTTCAAATGTACAATACTTCATCGGAAAGGAGTTTGGACACTACGTGAACCAATGTCCCAGTCATCAGACTATGCTGCAAATGATGCTATTGGATAATAATCAAGTTATGATACTACCACAGATGAAGAGGAATGACTAGTGTTCTTATGTTGTTATTTTTGAATTATTTCATTGAAGTGTTGTATCAATGATGTACTCGAAATAAATAAAGATTGTACTGCTGTACTATTTCATTGAGGATTTGAGATTTTATTGTACTAAGAAAAGTGACTCTACAACGAGTTAAATTTTTTTGGAAATTACATGGTTGAAGGAAAGATAAACCATAATATGGTTCTCATATTGAGGTACTGATTTTGGAATAAGATATAGTTGATTTGGGTAAAATATATTGGATATTATTGACTACCTTGAAACTAATTAAAGATTTGTATATTCCATTATTGTTGGAGTTTAAATTTTTTTTGGATGAATGTAGTATATCTAATATTCTATAAGGAATAAGGGATCATGAATGTAATCAATAAGTTTTTATTGTAATTCAGGATGTTTCGGTGTTTTAACAGAATACATGATGAAGGTATTCACATGCTATTATGGGGTAAAAAGGATCTACATCATGTTTATCTTTCATATAAAATTTGGAATGAGTGTTTACATAAGTATTTTGGATAAGTCTAAAGGTTGGAAGGGATTAAGTTTGAAAGGTTATTTTTGGACAACATGCAGATAGTGTGACGACCAATCGCGTCAGACAAACATGTGGGAATCGAACCCACAACCATAGTGCAATTGGGATTTATCACCTACCACTAGACTATGTGATGTTCCTGGATGGTATAATGTAGTTTGTTATAAAGTTTTTGATATGTGAATTATAAATTCATTATATTTTGAACCCTATATGATTAGGATAAATAGAGTAATTTTGAGTTGTATTATGTTTTAGGGTGAAAGATGAGTTTGTGGTAGAAATTTATTAATGGATAAAATTATAATTATAAATTAGGTATATCTCCTTATTATCTTAGCCATTCTCATAAATAAATTCCTCAACATTAATAAAAGAAACTTAGAACAAAAATATTTTCCTAGATGGCACCTTAGATCATCCCAAATTTATGGCTTTGGGACTGTTGGCCTTTTCATAGCCAGGTTCTCTACCACTCTCCATCAGATATTGATGGTTATATTTCTCTTCCATATCCATATTTTTCTACATGGAACCCTAGTATGTGTTATTTTCGGTAACCTTCATACTTACCACTCTTTATTTTAAATAGAGGCCTCATTAATCCATTTTTCGATGTGGGATTTCAACTAAGATATTTTGAATTGTCAACCCCAAGTTTCTGATACCAAGCATAAATTGCAAGGACGCAATTTATTTAAGGAGGGGAGAATGTAACACCCCAATCTTCCATGGTACTCTTCTCTTTGAATAATACAGTAGCGTGTGTTGAACGCAACTTTGAGATTCTAACACGCCGCGACCAATCAAAGTAGTCGTTATGAATAGTAATACCCACTTTTTGAAATTATATACATTTTATCATTTAAATTGGACTTCATTTTTGGATTCTGAATATCGAAATTATTCTATGATGAAATTTTGGTACTTTTTGGATAACTTTTATATTTTGTTGAATAGTGAGAATTAGTAAATTTTTATTAAAAACAAATTTTTTAATCGAAATAATTAACAGTGATAAATTATGAATTTTAGTGGTTTTAATGTATATTTAGAATATATTTTTACCATTTAATACAATGTTGGTCATTGTATATAATTTCAAATTTAAACCGGACATAAACAAGTGTCAATCTTTTGATAGTTATTATCTCTTAAAAACACGCTTTTTGTTTTGACAGCGAGAATTAATTTTAAATTTAATTCTACCACTTCTGTGTTTTGAATTTGGAAAAATGGACTCCATATTTGTAATCAGGATTTCCAAATTGTGTAACTAGGTAACTTTTATTTTTATACATTTTGGATAATTACTTCGGTAAATATTTTATTTACCATGGTTAAAGGGAAAATTCTGTAAATAAGGGTTAAAAAATAATATTATAATAATAATAAATTACCCTAAAATGTGTCCTAACCTTATTGTTGGATACATGTCCGACCATGGGCATCTTTGGGTCGATTTTGGGACCTCATGGAGCCACTTGTAGGGGATAGGGACACTTTATATTAATTAAGTTAAAGTGAATACAAAAATGACATAAGATTATATCTTTTAGAAAAACAATTTTTAAATAGGAATATATATGTTATATTTTCAATTATTAATATTCATTAGAAATATCAACCAATTTCCTACATAATTTTATTTTATTTATAATTTTTATACATTGAAAAAGTAAAAATATATATGACACAATAATGATGAAGTATTTTCCTTATTAATGAAAGAATCAAATAATTGATATTATAAATGTTAAAATAAATATAATTTTAAAATTTTGATGACATAAACGAATTTTATTGGTCAATATGACATGTTAGTATTTTTGAAATGAATTTGGTTCGAATTAATAAAGTTTTTAAGACTATAACAAAAATCAATTATTGAGTAGTGTCAAAATTGACATAAATGAGTTTTTAAAAAAAATATTATATTATTAATTTATATTCTATTCCAAAAAATATAAAGTTCGTCCAAGAGACTTATATCCTGATATGTGTATCATTAATGGACCACTTGGGTATTTCTTGGAGGTATATAGTATGTTTATTAACTATATAATATAAAAATACAATGTGACATGGTAAGTGTCAAACTAATTAACTAAGAGTTAAAACTAAAAGATAAGGTTAATATAATGACCCAAATCTATCTAAATTCTATTGGTTCAGTGGTTTTAGACCCATTACCACTTTAACCTTTAAATAATCCACTTTGGAGCCATTAGAAACAGAATATGAATTTGTTATAAGATAATATTTCTAGATATTCTTAAAGAGCCCCTCCTCCCCCTTATAAAAGGACACCACTTCTAACCAATTCCTCACACCTCTCAAGCCTTTTGGATCGTCCAACCTTTTCCCAATTAATCTTCCTACATCCCTCTCCTCCTCTTAAAAGCCTTACCTTAGGTAAAAGGCACTCCAAGAGTCCTTTTTGGTTCAACCCCAAGGGAGTTACCCAAATTAAAGGAGGTTAACCAACACTCTATCAGGGAAAATTACAAGGTAAGGGGTTTTCATCTCACTCTTTATTCCCGTGAGATTCATTCAATATTGCCTCTATTACCTTTTATGTGGTGTATGTACTTCCCATAATTGTATTCTTTGTGTAATACACATTAATATATGTGTATTTACATATTCATTGTTTGATACCTCTTTCAAGGGGTGTATGTTTCGTAAGTTACCAAATTGGTAAGGTTTAATTTCACAATATCTTTATTATCCGAGGATGTTTTTACGTAAGTATATACCGGTACCTCTTTATCATCCACATCCATGTTTTAAAAATGTCTTTCAAAATATTTTTACTATTTAATAGACAATGGGTTAAATTCATTTATACCATTATTTGGAATTATATGTTTTGAAAGGAATCTTTCCATCATTTTCGAAACAAGTTACTTTTTAACCTTTTTGACAAAATTAAGGTAAGAATGTTTTTTAACTTATACGGTGGGTGTGGTTATTATCTGTCATTATTACACATTTTAAGCTTCCTTCATAAGCTTATAGAGATATTTTCAAAATAAAGGTTTTCTCTATAATTATGTGACTTTTAAATGATTTTAAAAAAGAGATATTTCTCTAAAATAGTTTTGATTTCATATATGTCAACATCGTTTGATATATTTTACACTTTTTTGAAGTTGATTTATTATGATACAATCATTCCATATGGTATTTAAGGTTTTGTGATATGTTTGACTATGAATGAGTTATTTTTATTCCATTAATGGTTTATGATTGTTGTTTTGGAATTTCTTATGCTAGTTTTAATACGAATGTTTATGTTATATTTCATCCTCTTCTTAAGATTAATGTTTTGGACTAGTATGTTCTGGGTTGGGGACTGGTAAATGTAAGCCCTCTGGGTTGCGGTCCGGTTACAGCAGACCCTCCAGGTTGGTGTCCGGTTATTAGAGGCACTCCGGGTTGGTGTCCGGTAATTAGAGGCACTCTGGGTTGGTGTTCGGTTATGAGAGGAACTTCGGGTTGGATTCTGGTTATAGAGGATCTCCGGGATGGATTCCGGTTACAGAGGCTCTCCAGGTTGGGTTTCGGTTACAGTTATCCCTTAGGTCTTGGCACGAGGCCTTGACACTGAAATTAAACTTCGACATTATACATTTCCTTCACTATTAAAGTGGTTATTGATATTTCATGTGATTATTCGATTATTAGAATATCCATGTGAATAAGTAAATGGAATTATTTCATTTTATTTATGCCATATTTTGCTAAAGTTCATGTTTAAAAGGGTTTTGTTTTATTTATACATTACCTTAAATTTTTATGTTTATTTATGAATGTTTCTTCAATATTATTATCCTTAATAAGCATCTAAGCTCACCCCTTTCTAGGTTTTATTTTTCCCAGAATTCCAAGAAGTGTATTGTGATTGATATGCAGGGTTAACCCAAGGGAATAATGGACTTCATAAAGGATTATTTATGTTGTTTTTTATGTTATAAAGTGTAATGTAACATTCATTTATGTAATCTATTTTCCATGACTGCTAAACCAATCGGTCCTTCGGGACGTGATTCCTTGTAATCATGCCAATGTATTAAAATAATGCACCGACTTTGGGTAAATAGGGATGGGGCATTACAATGGTGGACTTACCCCTCACATAGTGTCTATGGTTATGCCTTCATGGATATGGTTTTCTGATCAATGTCCATGTGTGGAACGCCTGTGTAAATCATGTTCGGTAATTGTATTAACTCTTCATATATAGATTGTGTTGGGTGGTTCATCTATTTATTTTATAGTTTTAGTGGCCCAATTATTGGGTCCCCTTCCCTCCCTATCTCAAGTTGTGGGGGTTTTGATCCATTCCGAAAGTGTTGGCCCAATTCTTGTACCCTTCGTTCAGGAGTGGGTGGTTTAAATGTTCATGTTATAACCCTATTAACTTGGGATGGTAGGTTATTGTGGGAGTGTTTTAGTGTAATTATTCATGTGAGTCCCAATTCTAGTTCATGTTGAATTCTTGTTTGTTCGTTGCTAGTTGGGTTCTAATGGTGGGGAGACCCAGCACAGGTCTCATTGATATTTCCTCCAAAGAACATATCTAGTGAGAGTTGTTTCTTAATGGTGGGGATTCCATTATTTACTCACCTGGAATCTTTGGTTTCCTTGAGTTATCATTGTTTTGGGTGATTTTTGGGTTCATTGGTAGAAGGACCAACAATGGGGTTCTTGGTTTGGTTGTGGAGGTAGTGACTCGATGTTTCGGTTGATTCCCGGAATGTGGTTGAGAGTTAGTGTTTTGGATGAGGTAAGAGGATTAAGTTCCATTAATGCTGGATGGTGTGCCATTTCATTAAGTGTCTAGACCATATTGATAAATAATCCTTAGTTTTTGATCAATCATCTAGAATGTGTTGTGGCATTCCGTGGGTGGAAAACGTTAATGGTGGGGAGAATTGTCACACCCGATTTTTCATGTCTTTGTTTTGATCCAGTTCATTGGAAATCCCAATCCTTTTATTGGGTATTATTTAAGATTAATGTTGATTTTTTAAGTTTCATATATGTCTAATAACCTTAATTTGGGCTCCCCATTGCTTGTTTAGGAGTTTTTGTAGAAAGGTTGGTTATTTCATTGTTTGGGCCAACTGTGAGCCCATTGCTAGATTTAAAAACCAAATTTGTTTCTTTTATAACACCTTTAGTTTTAACCATTTTTCATTAATTACACTTCCCACTTGGAATTCACTGACATATTGAAACTACCATATCTTTTTGGACCCCTTATAAATTCATAATCATGGTGAATTTGGGTTACTTATTTAGGTATTGGGCCAACCCGTGGGCCTATTTCATGTTTTTAAAAAAATAAATTGTTTCTTTTATATATTTTCATTTTTTTAATATTTTTCTATGATTAAACCTCCCTATCTAATAAATAATTCCTATAATAACCCCAATTATTTACTTTTCTTCTTTGGAGCTCAATTTCATCAAATTGTAGGGAGAAAGTTCTCAGGGTTCCTCAAATCGTTCAAATTTGGGAAGGTAAATTCCTTCATCCATAAATCATTCATTTATTAATTTTTTCCCACAAAATTTGTTTTCTCCAGGTTATTCTTGACCTAAGGAGACCCTCCACTGAGTTTAAATCCATTAAATTTCCTTTAAGGGTGCAGATCTAAGGGAATACGAATAGTTATCGAGTATCTAAGGTGAGATTCGTTCTCATTTCTCCTCCCTCTTCCTCCTCCATTCATTATTTCTTGGTTTTATATTCTCCTATATTCATTATAGACATGTGGTTCTATTAAACCATTTTTTATGGGGGTTTTTTTCATTTGGGGATGGTCTTCATATGTTTAGAGTTTATAAACCCTCAGATGGTGATATCGGGTGTGTGTTTCCATTACGCCAAGGATTTGAGGCAGGATATCACATGAACATTACTTTATCATTTATGTTTCATCATTTTCTTATTTTTATAACCTTATATTTATTTTTATTATTGTTTTTCATCCTTTTTATAATTTTCTTGGTGTGAAAAATGGTTGTTTAAACCTTGTTTTGTGAAAGGTAGTGTTGTTTTGTCATAAAAGTGCACACCAAGTGTTTGTTTAAATGTTCTGCTATCTTTCACAATTTATTTGTGTGGTTTAGAACCTAGATATGGTATTTTTAACATGTTACAGCATCTTGAGGAAAATATGTCATGAAATTGGTGTTTTATTCCTTCTCAATTTCTTAAAATAAATTGGTTTGTTTAAAAGGGCATGTCATGTGTTCGGTAAATTACCCGGTTTGATTTTATGTGTTATGTGTGATTTAAAAATTCTTTTTTGGGATTTATAAATTAATTTTAATAATTAAAAATGTTATTTTTGTGTCCTTATACTTCTTTCCAATTTGGATTTGGTTTTACAAACAAATGGGTTTTGTTTTACAACATGTTTTGGCCCGAGTGGCTGGAAAATGGAACATTTCATATCCTTATGAAAATGGTTGTGTGTTTGAATATGTAACCTGAGTGTTTTAAGGGATTTATGAATGTGGATTAATGTTGTAAATTTTTTTTATACACCTCCTTAATAAAAGTTAAATTCATACCTCAGTCAAATGTTAGTTTTGATAAAAGCTTAAAGGTACGTTTGGCATTTTTTTTGTAAAAATGGTTTCCATGCGTATTTCATGTTCTATTTTTTGGGGCCATTTTATGGTCCATGAAATTGATTTATTAATTGTTTTTCTAGCTTCAAAATCTATTTTGATATGTTATTTATGGTTTTTTTGCCTTAAAATAGAATTTTTTTTAAATATATTTTATGTGCAAGGCCTCGTTATACTCCTTGAAATTATTTTACGAAACTTTTTAGTGGTTTATTGATTCGTGAAAGAAATTTGAACCATGATTGAGCGATGTTTGTGTTTTTATGGTTTGGTAATTTAATTTTTATTCAAAAAGTGTATTTTATAATATATGTAACTTGATTTAGCACTAAATGGAATCTTGGGTATCTAGGTGGGCGAACGTGTACGAGTATGCTAGTGATCCCGTGGGGTTTGGCCCCTGTTTCACGTAGAAAGATTGACGATGACAACACTAACTAAACTATGATGATGATGTTTTGGGGGTACCACATGGTTATGGTTATTCTCCCTACTAGTGTCTCATGTGAATGGGAATGGATATTTATTATGGTTACTTTCACTGGGATACGAGGTAAATGGGGATCACAACTAACTAGTGCCTAGGGGTGTTCCCGTGACTTGTGCTCATTGGATATTTTGTACTCACCGTCAGCATACAGTGCATTTGGTTGGAAAAGTAAGTAGTGTGTGTGATTTATTTAAAAGTTTACATTATTTATATCATCCCTCTTTAAAACTAGTTTCATTTTGAAGTTGTACCTCTTTAAAAATTGTTACTAGCATTTTGTTTATAAAACATGAAAGTTTTTGTCTGTTAAATTTTTTTATAGCATGTGACCTCATTTGGAAAAAAATTTCCTTTATATATTTTATTTAAAACTTTAAATTGATGTTTATTCTATTTTAAAGGATTTTCATTGGTAATATAATATCTGGTTAACCTACTGAGTTTTAATACTCACGCCTATAGTCCTCTTCTTCTTTTGTCCCTTGTGCAGGTTTCAACTTGAGTTCAATCGCTTTGGTATACATGTGATCATTGTGTGGGAGAGTGAACATAGGGGTCACATGGAGTTAGTTGTTTATCATGTTTGGTCAGTTGATTTTTTGGTTTAGGTGTACTTTCAGTTTCATGTACAAATAATATTCAGTTCAATTTTTATGTAAATGTATTTTGGGCTGTCGATTTCATTCTGATGTTTTTTTGATTGTTTATATTTGGGATAAATAATTCCCTTGTGTACTCATTTTATTCCCTCAGTTATTGTCTCCATACTAGGAGGATTAGAAATGCCTCTCGGGACTTGTCGCGAGCTGGCCTAGGTGACTGGTTGAGGGTCGACTTGGGCTGGTCCATGACAGAGAAATACCCAAGGATATTTTATATAAGTCTAAAATGGATCATAATGTTTATTTGACAAATGCTTTTTATTTTTGTTAACTATATTATATATAATTTTATTTAGATCGTGATTTTAGATATCTATTTATTTACTCATTTGAGGGTGTTATGAAGTTCTTGTGATATAACAGACTCGATACTAATTTATATTTCCCCTTGGTAAATGGTTATCAAAGAGTTTTTCTCAACCATTGATCAAGATATTGGGAACTCCAAACCTTCAAAAGATATTATTTATCATAAATTTTATAACCATTTTCACAGTTTTAATGAGGTAGATTTTTATAAAAACCATTTTAATAAATAATGTATATACACTAAGATGTATGGGTATCCAAAAGAGTTGGGAAATTGACCTCAAAATGTTGATTCCCCAAATTCCAAACACATCAACCTCCATGATGGGTTATTGTGTAATTTCATCATTTTTTCTATAAAAAATTCTTTATCAATGATCATTGGCTACCACAAAAAATACAGCATCATTATGATGTATTATCCAAAATAATTCACTTTAAAGGATCTTATACACTATTTATTTTGTGCCATAGTTTCCTCTCAATGGGAGGGGTGAAATAATATCATCATGATATCCATTTCAGTATCAAGAACATAGAAAAAACTAAACCCATCATAAAATTGTATAAAATGATTAGTATCATCCCAAAAATAGTTTGGATCATCTTCTAGGATATTTATCCTCTATTGGTATTAATAGGCTTTATGGAACATCCAAATTCTCATTATAAGTGTAAGAATAATCAAAACCCATGCCAAGATAAATTTCGAGGGTAATCAATAAGATTAAATAAGAAAACTATAACACAGTCATACCTTACTATCCATGCTATTAAACTTCATTGGTAAGGATTTTGAATATGTTATCTCAATAAAAACCATTAGTTTACTAACTATAATGGTATCCACTATCCGTTTTAATTATTTAACTCTTTGGTGGGACCCCTTCAACAAAATGTTGTACAATAACTCATACACAATGTCAAATTAAGTGAAGATAATGGAACATAGTTTCTAACAAAATAGAATGAAATCCTATGTGAAAAATAAGGTCAATGAATCTCTATTTTATAGGCCTCCTTCCAAGAATAGTGGAGCCAATTTGTGTTTCCATGTTTCATATGTTATGAAATGGCCAAACCATTTTTAATCCACCACATTTATTAATATTATGGTCTATCTCCTTTAATAATAAATTTAATATCTTCACATCATTATATCATATGTTTATAAGATGAAATAAATATGGTAATCAACATGAAAAATATAGGAATGATATCATATATCATTCCATTAGAGCACCATTATATGGTATATAAAATAATGTGAAGACACGTACCACAAAATGATTCTGTTCACTAAATATTTGTCTAATATTTATAGATCAATGTCTAAAAACATCCCACATTCTCTAAATCATCGTTATATAATATTTCATAACACTTTATGAATCCATAAAACTCATTTATACAGGATGATCATAATCTCTGAAAACTTTTGGAGAAACACTTCATACCAAAATCAATCCTCATTAAACTAACATGTGTGTAACATTGTAGTCCTTTTTATCATTGAAAATAATTATAAATTCCCAAATCCATAAATACATGAAAATTGTGACCTCTATAAAAATTTTATTACTACTCAATCTATAAATGGTTTTAGTATTATCTGAAATAAATGCCATCATATCTCTATATAAACATTCCTTACACAATATATATATATATCCCTATATATAATATTCATAATTATATAATCCATTTATCTGAGACATAAAATGACATATGAAAATCTACATTTTGAATATATTATAGGACATATAATATGTTTCTAATTCTCTAAAATAGACTAAGTAATTTGAATGAATACATAATATTCCATTCATACAAACATTTTAGAACATTATACATCACTCAAATAATAATACCCATGAATTTACTCAATATAATTCAATTATAGACATATATGTCATGATTTTTATATAAAAGAAACAAATCCCATAATGGATAAATTGAACTAATGAAATGATTAGTAATATAAACATCCATTCCCTAATTATTTCAAGCACAAGTTTTGTGTAATTAAGGTATTGATGTTTGAAATTTTACCTGAAAATTATCTTATTAATATCAAGAAATGAGAGTTCATATTATAAATACATCCCTAAGTACATAAATGACCATATGACATTCCTTGTGATATAATAACACGGCTTAGTCTAGGTAATTGGTCTCCACTTATGATCTAATGAGTCTACTATGTATAATATAAAATATTGTACATTTGTTAATAATAATATATCAAAACAACCCATAATACTTAGTAATTATCACCAATAAGGAATAACTAAAATTCTTACTTTGAGGGATTTTATAATTATAATATTCATATGATATATAAAAAAATACATTAGTGAATGATAAATAGAGATTTCCATTATTATAAGAAAATTATATAACTCCATTGAAAACAACCAGTACATCTGGTCTCTCATGTATCTAATACCCAAATACTTCACATGACCATTGTTTTTCTTTTTCATTAATGACTTTTTCAATAGAACTATTACATTATCTTATGTATCCACCTAAAAAATATTTTCATCACCCCTCTCAATGATCTCTATGATCATATGGTATTTTTAAAGGATGTTTTTTATCTATAGGTGATATTAGGTTCCCATGGACTTAGAATTGTATTTTTTGTTATAGTAAACATCAATTTCTCGTTTAATTCCAGGAATCACCCCATGTTTTTTAAAGAACTTATTTATTTAAGTAGATTTATTTATAATATAAAATTCATTGATGTAATCAAACTTTGTTGTTTAATTCTCCAAGGTGACTTGTTTGGAACTCTTCTCACTAATATCTTCACTATTGAGGAAAAAAATCCAAATTGAGATCTCATAAAATCCTTATCGATTTGGAAACTAGATTCAGTGTATCCCCTTACAATAAGAACATTATCACCTAAAAATACCCAGAACATATCCTTATTTTCTCTCAGGAACGTAATGATGAACTTTAAAAAAATACATTTAATATCACTAGGATTGGATTACTATCTACTTTTTATTCACAAATCAAAAGTAACATCATGTTGATTGGATAACCCAGAAAACATGATAAATCATATTTTATACATACAAATAATTGTATATATACTTTCTAAATAGAATATTTCTCTTGAATATTTCAATAATATTTGTCATCCAAAAATTCTATAGAACCCATCTCAGAGTTACCGATGATAAAACACTCTCAAAATTTACAAATATATGTGTTTTTTAATCAATAAAATAATACTATTTGGTCTATATCTATAGATATCCATACCTATTATGTAGGTTTCTTCACCAATATCTTTCATCAAGAATAACTTTCCCAACCATGTAGTTAAATAATATATTTCTAGAAATAATTTCTAATTATAATTATGTCATCCATATATAATATCATAAATTCAATAATACTCCCAAAAACCAACTTATATACCCAATAATAAACCAAGTTATTGATAAAAATGAACACTTTTATTACATCATTAGACGAATGATCTAACTCTAATAAGACTACATCAATCTACAAATAGACCATTGAAACTTGTAAGCACTAACATGCTCATTTTGTAATTCAAATCGTCTGGGATTTAACATATATAGATCCTCAACTAAATTCTCATTAAGGAATTTTTTTTTGTTATCCATTTGATATATCTCATAATCATAATGACCCACTATTTAAAGTTATATCCAATGTACTTTATCATTCCAACTTGAAAAAAATGTCTCTATATATTCAATACCATGAATTGTTTTGTAACCTTTAGCTACCATATGAGTTTTATAGGTAGAAACTACACCATCAATTTTAATGTTCTTATATAAAACCCAATTATATCATACAGATATCTCTCATTCAGGTGTATCCAGTATGTTTCAATCATAGTTAGTCTACATGAATTATATTTTATATTTCATGGATTCTAACAATTTCTTTGAAACATAATGCTCAATATCCTTTTACTGGGTAGTGGTTTTATTATTTATAATCATTAATTTATCATAATTTTCAATAATAAATCCATATATCACTTTCTATTAAGTAATACTATAAGACCTTTTAGGTTATTATGTAAGAAAATTTGGCTATTCATTTATAACCATTTATAGAACTGTTACACTTTTCATCTTAGGAACACTTATTGTTTTTGGGTCCATAAATTCTCTGAGTCTGACCTTATTTATAGTGCCCACTTGATTGATATTTTTATTCTTAGGGAATATTGAATATATCACCCAAAACACTTTGTTCTTAGAATGATTATAGTAATAATATTCCTTTTTTTAATATGACTAATAAATAATATTTTTTCCTGATTTTGGATCATATTTTTTGGAAGACAAATTATTATGTATTATTTATAACCCCAAATCCCCATAAAATAAAATTTGGGATGATTCCCATTCCATATTAAATTTTTTATAATTATAAATAATTTATAAGTAATGTGATTAAGTAGGATTGTATCAGTTTCTATATCATTTCCATATAATGGTATATAAATGTCACACTAACTCATTATTGATTAAAACATGTCCAAAAGGTATTATTTATCCTCTCAAAAACACCATTCCATTATAGAGTTATTAGGGGAGTTATTTTTAAAAAAACTCCATAATATCATAAATTTTTAGTAGATTCCATGATCACGTATTCACTACCCATATTTAATCTCAAATTCATAATGTATTTTCCTAGTCAATTCACTTTTCAAAACCGTGAACTTTTTCAAAGGTTTCAAAATTATTTCTCATAATAAAAACATAACCATACTAAATAAAATGATCATTAATTTTTATTATGTATCTATTTATTCATTCTTATTGAGTACTAATTGGTATACATACATCACTATGTATAAGATCCAGTAGTCCACTAGCTATCTTTCCTTTTCCACTTAAAGGTGTTTTGGTAATTTTTATAATAAAAAAGATTTAAAATTATCAAATGATTAATAATTAAAGGATTCCAAAAATATATATTTATATATTTATTATATATGTTTCTCATTTATATATCAATGGTGATAATGCTAAAGAGAATTATTGTTATAATCAATCTCAACCTTGTTATATTTAAAGTTATAGATTGAATTGTCCTTGTCCAGAATGTATAAATTATTTTTTATATTCCCAATACCATAAAAATGTTAATTTATATATATATAAAATCTTTTTCATAACAATGAATGAAAACACTTTTTTTAGACAAGATAAAGAAATAGATTATTTCTTATTTTCAGGACATAGTAAAAATTTTATAATTTTATAATTAATCCCCTACGTAGAATTAGATGACATGTTTAAAACAATAATGTGACACCTCTTACCTCATTTCCAATAAATTGATCTACTTATACTCTAATTAATTCCCTTATATTTCTGAGTACATATTTATTAGAAAAAATGTGTGATGTAAAATGATATCCAATACCAATGAGTCATAATTATAGAAATTAATTCATATTACATTCATGTCTATATGCTTAGAATGATTCTCTTTGAGAAAAATTATAAAACATAGATTTTAATCTAGAATTATATTATATGTAATACCAATAATATATCTCAAAATTAAAATCATGATTCATCCCATAATCTACAAAAAAAACTTCTTTATGATTGAGTATCAAGTTTTATATATTTTCATCAAATACTTTTAATGGAAATAATCCCATTAAAAATGTTGACCCAATATAGCATATCCATTTATTGATCCTTGATCCATATTTTTTAATGAATTAACCTAGGTATAATTTTAACCTTATAAATTAATACATCTAGTATACCATCATGTTAATAATATCATATATATGACTCTTGGATAACTATGTGTAAAATGCCTTACCGAATTCACCATATGAAATATCTTAACTCTATTCCACTAAAAACCTACTAGTTAGGTTCACATACCTAAATTTAACCCAAATATCATATAATATATAGATACCTTATAGTCAAGGTCATTTATAATCTACTTTTCTTAGACAAGATAATTTATGTTAATCTAATAGTTAGGGTCACCCACACTGAATGATTTACGTCTTGAAAAGTGTTCTCTTTGGAAGGAATCACACATTTATTACTTCATGAGTTATCATATTCTCATAATCATATTATAAATGAAATGAATATTAAATCAACAATTATTGTATCTCATACAATATTTATTGTCTAATGTTTTAACTATATATGTATTCATTCTTCTAGTTATTTATTTTTAGAACCTATATTCCTTCCACCAAATTAATATAGTAAAAATATATTAATGTGTAACTCTAGATACCACTCACGGTTTGTGTTACTAACCTAAAAATAGAACACAAACATATTTACACATTTCCAAATGAATCTTATACATATGGTGATGAAAATATTTCATTTAATGGAATAGAATAATTTGGATTCATTAATACCCACAAGAGTAATCATGGAAGAAAAGGTATCTACCCCCTTATCTTTTAGACGCATCATAAGACTATAGTCTAGTGTGTAGTTTGACATAAAGTCCCTCTACCCATGGTTATTTACTCAAGAAAGTCTTCAGTTTCATCATAAATATAACAACTAATATATTTAAACTATAATTAACCTCTCAATTATAGCTCATAACTATGTTTCAAATCTTAGTCAAGGTAGAAGAAAACTAAATTTTATTTCATCTTAACTAATACTCCAAGTAAATTTTAATTTAGTAGTAGTTATATAGTGGTAGTTTCAAAAAATATCACTAAACATTAATATCTAACATTTTTATAAGTTTTTTTAAAAAGATTCATTAAAACATGTATTTAGTGAATATTTTAATGAAATTAAGAACTGAATAATATTTATCTGCATTTATTATGAAAATACCCAATAAGTGTTCATCAAAACTCCCTACCTCTCCCTAGATTCAACACCCCCTCCCCCAAGGCCTTTATATGTGGTTTGTGATCTTCCTCCATTACTATCATTTCCTCAATCCTCCACTCACTTATATACACCTTGATCACTATTCAACCACCCATCACCATGATTTATTAAGAGTCTCTATTTTGGTTTCTCTGCAAATCATTGATTGTCCTTAAATATTTTGGCATCCTGTTATCAATATCTTGGGATCCAGGGTGATCGACGCTTTTCTCTTCTTCTATTATTTCTTGTTTTTTCATTATTTTAGAGGTTATTTAGGTGGTTAGTGATTGGTTTTTTATTGATTTTTTTAGGTATTATTGAGTGATGATGTGTTCTAGGTTGTTGAAGGATCTCCCTAGGTTTATCATCATTTGATAAAATTTATTTCTCACATATCATTTTATTTTTCATGATTAATTTGAGGTAATGGATTCAAATTCCCTTTGTTTATTTTTTGTTTTCATGTAGATTAATCATTAATAAACTTTATTTGGGTAAGGAGATGAGATAAACTAATGGAAGATTACAACTAAATGTAATTAATGAAAATGGACTCAATCATTTTTTAATTGTTTCGTTTGTTATTAGTATGATATTTTTTATTAATTTTATTTTAATCTTGCTACTATTATTTCTTTTTTATATGATAAATCAAGTAATAATTGGTTAAACAATTTAATTATTATAATAAAATAATAAAGTATAAATATGTAATTTTTTTTATTATTATGATAGTTATGAATTTATAAATAAATGATGATACATGATAATAGGAAATTGATTTTTCACACCTATAATTATATTGTCATGTTATTGTCTCAGTGGTTGTGGTCTTGGTGTAGTCAGTTTTTCATGGGATATTGATATGAATTTTTTTGGTGATTATGTGTGGGGTGAAGTTGTGGGATATTTGTGTGGTGTTTTAGTGAAGTGGTGAGGAAAGGATGGTAAATTTTGGTGTATCATAGTTTCCTGGGGATATAGAGGTTGTATGAATAATATTAACTAATTGAATGAACTATAATTTTAATGGGTTGTATTGAATGAAGAAGAGATAAATAAATAGTAATAATGCATTAAAAATAACATCCAGTATATAAAGTGGAGTTAATATTATAGTTAAATTAGTAAATGTTAAATGGCTATTTGGTAATGAAATATAAAATGTGAAGTTAGGAAGTAATTAGTGTTTTTTGTGACGGTGTTGATGTTTCCTTAGGAACTGGTTCTAGAGTTTTTGTGTGAGGAAGAAGACCATTAGGTTTAGATTTTTTTAATTTATATATATTAACTATATTTTTCTTAGTTATTATGAACCAACACTCAAGTTAGGTAGCATGACTGACACCCATATGAGTGTTTGGATGAATATAAAGTCAATAAATTTATTATACTACTCTCATTACTAATTTTGTCAAATAATTAAATAACATAAGTCTGAGTTTGATCAACATGGAACATTCATAACCCCACTGTAATTTTTTTTTATAATTATTAAATCAAACACCACCTTTTTGTAATATGTTATACTAAAAGTTAACAATTAGATGTGTTTTTTACAAGGGATCATTTTTAACTTAACTTATGTCCGTTGATTATTATTTTAGTTATTAATTTACATTCTTCATATTGATCATAATTATAAAATAATCTAATGATGGAATGTGAGGTGAACATGTGAATTTTTAATTTAATATGTTCTTTCATTCATGGATGGATTGTTTGTATAGTTTTGAGGGGTAGAGTCAAGATTTTTACCCTTAGCATGTTTCTATGATTTTTATAGTTGGAATTGTTATTATAATTTCCTAGGTATAGTTAAATCATATGAAAAAAAACTCAGATGGTCACATGGCCTCAGGTACACCTCCCTATATGTCATAGGCTACTAAATAGTAATGAGGGTCTATAAGGGTATGGTTGGGAGACTATACCCTCATAATCAAAGTATCACTGTGGTGGTAATAAATGGATAAATAGAGGAAGTATGATAATGAAAAATAGATATGCAGAATTGAATCATCCATATAGAAGTAATAATCAAGCAAAATGTGATTTCATATACAAAATTGATGAGAATGTCAGGGTTCTATCCAAAAAATGTAGTCATACATGGTATTAGGAACACATACATATAAGTAAATAAAAAGAAAAAAACCAAAAATGTTATCTCAAATAGAAACATGATCCAAGGCTTAGTTACGTGCTCTCATGCTCTCACTCTACTCATAAATCAAACATCCATGATTAGGAACTTTCCCTTTTCCCTACCTGCATCCATGAAAACTATATGGGTACAAATTGGTGGCCCGAATAGGATGTGAGATATACTTAGTAGGACACCAATAATGGTGTCTATAACAAATCTAGTCTTTTTATAAAAACCATAACCATTTTTAGTTTTAATAGGTAAATACATAATATAAATGATATATATAAACAAGCTCATAAACAAGGCCCTAACTATGAGCAGGACATAAATGATGAATATTAGTACATAAAAGTAAGGCTTACAAATAACTACCAACTCTGGCATACATCGCATATGTAAAAAGTATCATACCTACATGGGCCAGGTGGCAAAGCTATAGACCAAGGAAACCTCGTCAAGTCCAAGGAACTCTGAAAAGTTTGAGACCTATATGGTCTAAGAACCCATGTCCAAAGGTCAAGGCGTACTAATATACGAAGATAAATGTGTATATGGAGGTCATAGGTTCCATAACTCGATTGTCCTCATCATTTCCATACTGTAATAATGATTATTGTCATACTATGATAATGATCAGTGTCATACCATTAATCAACATCAGCACCATACTGTAATTATAAAAATAATTAATTTAAAAGTTAGGGTGACCTTAGTGTCCATGCCCAAGTATAATCGTCCATTTAATTACAAAAATAATAATAATAATTAATACATTCATTAAATCATTTAATTTATTTAAGGATTCCACAAATGGGTGTCAAGATCACACACCCAAAGGTGTCTTTCTTAACTTATTCAAATGGATGAACCCACCATGAGGCGGTTTGGGATGGGGGTGAAAACCTATAATAATGTAATGTGTAACTTTGGCATCATATTTAGGCTAAAACAATTTAACTTAAGACATTGATTAATTTTGTTGGAGCAATGTCTAGAAGGTATGGAATGTGGAACAATAGTTATTATTTAAAAAATAAAAAAACAATAGTGAAATGGTATAGACCACCTACCTTATAGTGGTAGAAGATAAATCATTCAGTATCAGCCCCTAGTTTTCCCTAAATAGGAACGAAATATAAGAATAGATGAAAGCCTAGAAATTAGGTCATATTAGATCATACCAAAATAGTGCCAAAGATGGTGAGATAAACTGAGAAAAGAAGGAACGAGATTAAATATTTTACCGATAGGAATATAATGAGACAAACCATGGTCCGATTGGAGTCTAGGCGAGGAAAATAGACCAATTCCTTGGTTGAAGAAAAGGGGGAGATCCAACAGGAGAGGAGTGTTGCACATTGGAAGGAGTAAGAAAAACAAGTGATAAGTTATAATGAAAAAATAGAAAAATCAAAAATTTCACCCTTTAAAAGGGTGTTTCATGGTTTGGTTTCATAGTTTTACAAACCGTACACCAACTGTACAACAAGCACTGTCCAAAGTCACCCCTCACATAAGCTAGGTGTATGGTTAGAATAATCAAGCATAGCCCATGAAAAACACATCTACAACAAGACATGTATAATTTACACAACTGTATGGACTAGGATACACAGTTGGGAAAAATAATACAGAACCCTTATATTAACTGGAGAACCCCTCATGGCTTAAACAAACCATGTGGACTAGTCTTCACGATTTATACTAACAATGTGGCTCACCTGTTTCCTCCAAAACATAGGTCTCCAGGCTCTGAACAAGCCTAGGACACACTCAAAACCTTTGAAATATCATTAGGCATCCTTATTAGGTAAAAATAATAATTAAACTTGAAATTGAAAGGTTTCATACTTTAGAGAAAAACCGAAGTATTACAACCTCCCCCGGTTAAGAAAACTCATCCATGAGTTTCCCTTTTGGGGGTAATATAACACTGTCTGAGAAAATCTTGTTCTACTATCCACGTACATCAGCCTCTATCTCTTGAGACATACCATATACATGGACATGTTTCCATAGCACTCTTACTAAACGAACTGACCAACCTCAAATGTCATTCATGCCCTAGTTCATAATGCAAATAGGGTGCTCCTCAAAAGAAGCATCATTATCCTGATCCACCTCATTAGGCTAGAAAACATGATATGGGTCTAATTAATAATGAAATAACTGAGAAACATGAAAGTTCAGTTTAATAGCTCTATATCTTTTGGGAAGTTCTATTTGATAAGACACTGATTTGACCCTCTCCAAAACATCATAAGGTATAACAAATTGAGTTGAAAACATACCCTTCCACATGAACTGTCGATGCCCCAGTCCAATAAAAACTCTTAAAAATACCTGATCCCTGACCTTGAACTCTATAGGTCATCAATGGCCCTCAATATATGATTTATAACTATATTGGTTCATATAAATTTTCTTTACAATCAATTAAACCTTCTCTGAACTCTCCTGAATGAGACGAGGTCCAAGTAGTACTAACTCCCCTTCCTCAAACTAGCAAATAGGTGAGTGGCATACCCTACAATATAAGACCTCACAAGGATCCATCTATTTAGTCTTATGAAATAATATATTGTAATAGAATTTATATAGAGGTATATGTTTCCCCCATAAACCATTAAAATCAAGGATGCATGCTCTAATTATTTCATTCAATAACTATATTTTCTACACAGACTTTCCTTCGATATGAGTTTGGTATGTTGTACTCTAAAGAACCAGTGTACCTACTTCCCTCCATAAACATTTCAAAAACTAAGAACTGAAATGGGAATCCCTATCCAATATAACATTATATGGGACTCTATAAATTCAAATAATATCTTGGTTGTAGAGCCTTATAAACTCATCCACTAAAAAGGTATCCTGGATGGGTCAAAAATGAGCAACCTTCATAAGTCTGTCCAAAATAACCCATAATGCATCATTTCTTCAAGGGGATCTTGGTAAGATGGTTAAAAAGTCCATGGTGATATCATCCCATTTCCTATTAAGAATTGGAAATGGCTTTAAAATACCTTTTAGTCATTGGTGTTCTTCCTTTACCTACTGATAGGTGGAACACCTGGTAACAAAGCATAATATTTCCTATTTCATGTCAGGCCACCAATATTGGTGACATGGATCATGATACATCTTTGTAATCCCAGGGGATACCACCCAAGTAGAAGCATGAGACTCTCATATCAACTCCCCCTAGATGTATGTAGGAACCTAGATGCATCCATGGAGATTCAAGACCTCATCCTCATCAACGATCCATCCTGGTAGTGGATACTTTCCCAAAACACTATCCCTTAAGACTGAGCCCTCAAGGTCTGAGAGCTACCTCATATTCACTCTATCCCGAAGTGAAGATGACACTACTAAATCTATAAGGATATGCTATTTGTGATTCTCCTGGACCCCAAAATGAATCTCACAGAATATATCCATAATACTTCATCCACTATTTGCATCATTCATTGCTTGTGTCTAACCCCTCTAGCTTAAATAATCCTCAACATAATTTACCTTCCTAGACATATAGGAAATATCAAAATTCAAGGACTATAAGTATTCAACCCACCTTATCTACCTAACTTTCAAGTCACACTGCATAAAGATATAATTGAACATTTTTTGGTCTATAAACACCACAGACTGCTCTCCATGAAAATAATGTCTCCAACAACAAAAGGCTTGAACAACAGCTTCCATATCGAGATCATGCATCAAGTAATTCCTCTCATGCGGCCTCAAATAAAAAGACCCATTCACTATGACTCAAACTTCCAAAATAAAATCTACTACTAACACAATGCCTAATGCATCCCAATAAACTGTATAGTGTCTAATCATATTTAAAAGAATTTGTATCAGTACTGAATTCATACTTTCTTTCAACTCTTGAAAGGTTGTCTCACATGCTTCAGAACATGTAAAAATCACACACTTCTTGTTAAATCCTATGAACAGTGCTTCAAGATACAATAAATCCTAAATTAAGTGCTCATAATAACCAACAAGCCTCAAGAAACTCTATATGTCAAAAACGTTCTTGGGACTCTCCCAGGTAACTACTTCACTCACCTTATCTAGGTAAAAAGACTCTCCTGGCTTTGAGATAGTATGGCCCAAAAAGTGAACCTTGTTAATAAAAATGTTTCATTTACTAATTTTATCATACAGTTTATGCTCTCTTAGTGTATTTAAGATAATCTCAAGATGTTTGACATGGTCATTTCAAGTGTGATAATACACCAAGATATCATCCATGAAGACCACAACAAATGAATCAAGTTACGGAAAGAAAATGAAATTCATCAAAGACATAAAAAAGTTTTTCACATTCATCAAACCGAATGGAATAAACGTATACTCATAAATACCACACCTACTATGAAGCATTTTATAAGGTATTTCCAATGGTCTATAATTAACCTGGTGATAACATAACCTCAAATCAATCTTCAATAAAATACTTACTTCCTAGAGTTTATCAAAGAGTTCGTCTATATGAGGTAAAGGATATTGGTTCTTCATAGTTATCCAATTTAATTTTTTCTAATCCACACAGATAATGTGGGTTTCATCCTCCTTCTTGATGAAAAGCACAAGTGACCCCCAATGTGACATACTAGGTTGTATAAAACCCTTAGCTTCCATGTACTCTATCTATATCTAGAGATATTGAGACTCAGTGGTAGTCATCATATAAGGAGTAATGGACACTGGTGAAACTCTTGGAACTAGTTCAATAGAGAACTCAACCTCCCTCTCATAAAGTAATTTAGAAAAGTCATCAGAGAAAACATCCCTAAAATGATCTACCATAGGGAAAAATTCATCCGGACATGATCCTCGATTATCAATGTAAAGGATAGAAATTTGGTTTTTTGCTTTTCCAAACCCATGATTCTCTAGTCAAAATAAACTTTCATGGACATCCCATTCACCTTTTTGAATATAGTTGTCTCCCTCTAGTGTTGTAAATGATACCCTTCGGTGATAGCAGACAATATAATCATGATAGGGAACCAACCATTCCATTATACGAATTACATAAAAGACCGTTATATTGAGTATGAATAAATGAAATAGAAAATGATACATTACTATCACAATATGGCACTCCTTACACTGGTGTAAACTTTCAAACTATGCTCCCAATGAAGTTTCAATTGTCATCATGTCATAGAAATACTAAATCTCAAGCCCAAGGATTTCCATGATAGATATTTAAATTAAAGGGTCAAGAGAACTCGTATTAAATAAAATAGATACCAAAGTAGATAATAAAAAAATTATACCTACAACTATAGAAGTTCTGAGATTCTTCTCCTTTGGTACAGACTACACTGCATAAATTTGTCTTGATATGTGGCCCTGATATGCAACTGGATGACCCTGAACAAGCCTGCTCTATTGGTGTTGTGCCACTGGTGTCTAAATACCAAACCATGAATACCCCCTCTATAACAACCCAGTTAATGATAGAATAAATAATTCTCATATTTATTATTATTAATTAGATAGTTATATTATTTATAAAAGGAAATAGTTTTAACTAAACTCTTTTCTTATAGGGTTTTAATTAAAAGTTTAATTTATAAATTCTTGAATTTAAATTTTAAAATTTTAATATCATTTTCTAAATCATAATATCAATATTTACCTGTGGTGAAATTTTTAGATTTTTCAAAAACAAAATTTCTCAATGAATACTGAAAATTACCAGTTTTTTGTAAAAAAATGTTTTCTTATAAATAATTTAAGTATTTTAAAAGTACCAACATATTATTAATATAATTTAAAGTAAAATATTTAGTAAATATTTATATTTAATCAATTTAGTTAAATTTGAGTCAAAGTTTTACTAGTTTTTAGTATATGATTCTTAGTTGGTATAAAAATGGGTTTTTTCAAAAAACAATTTTAAAATGAATAATTTTTCACTATTTTAATTAATTAAAATTATACATAATAGTTAATTTTTTAAATTAAATTTATAGATTATATATCATTAAATATTAATTTTTCTCATTCAATGATTTTTATTAGTTGTAGAGTTAATGTAAAATCATCTTTTGCTCAAAAAATACTCTGCTTCAAAACCAACTTTTTCGTCGTGTTTGCGGGTTTTGTTTTAAATTAAAAAAATTCACTTATGTGAATTGAATTTGGAAAAATGGATTAAAATTTTTTATTCATAATAAATTATATTTTATATTATGTTAAACTTAATTTTTGACCAAAATGAATAGTGAAATTAATAAAAATTAATCACAACGGTTAAGGTAAAAATGGATTTATTAAGGGCTAAACTAAATAGATGGGGCTTAAAATGACCTAAAAACTTTTCAAAATTCTATTATATGGCCATTTTTCAAACTTATAACCTCTATTATATATAATTATATATTATTTGTTCCTTTTTAGATGAAAAAAACATGGTTATAATTCATTGTTTTCAAAAAATACAAGTGTGTCACTCACTCCACTTATAAAAGGCCACTCACTCTCCTCCTTTATTGACAACATAAATGCCCATTGGTTCAGAAAAGACCTACCAAAATAACATCTATAATTTCCTGATCTCATCATAGAAGCCTTATTTTTTCATAAATCTATCCAATGATGGTATTTGGTGAAAACTAATAGAAGTTACCCAAAGAAGTGGTAACGTTCTTCAATGAGATTTTTTATTTAATTTCTTCCACCACCACCTTAAAATATTATTAAACCATGACTATATAATAAAATAATTATCTTAAATATAATTATATTTTATTATTTTAGTATAATAACATAAATCTTTAACCTATTTAATCTAATTAATTACAAAATAACCATTAATGTGTACAGTTGACTACCACCTCACGAACCAATTTCATTTTTTTTCCATTACCATATATCATGGTTGGTTATTATGATGAATATAAAGTATATATATGATATTTATAACATAATTATACCTATATAGTCATTATAAAATATATAACTTTTTTACTTTCCATTGATTATGGGATATGATAACATCATTTGTGTGTACGATGGACTACCGCCTCGTGAAGCAATGTGATTCGTTTTCCGTAATTCTTTAAATGGAAGGTAATGAGGGTAAATATAATGAATATATATGATATAAATGGAATAATTATTATATTAATGAAATATTAATCATTCTTAAAATATAATATATCTTTTTCTCTCTTACAATTTCAGTCACAGAGAAATGATAACATCCATCATGAACATGTCAACTACCGCCTTCACGAAGCCATGTGACTCTCTTTTCATCACCACACCACATTTATGATATATATATATATAAGTATATTTAAATAAATAATATGGTATATATGATATTATTATCATTATTTAAAGATAAAATATTACTTTCCTCCTTTCTGTAACGATCATTGAAAAATGGAAAACGTTACTAATGCGTATATATGGCCTACCATCTCCATGATTTTATTGTAACTAATTTCTCAATACCATAATTAATTATAGGTATTAAAATTATAATTTATGTGTAAATATTGTAAATATTTCATGATTATTATTCTGGATATGTTTAAATAATGACCTCTTTGACCATAGTCATCTGACTAAAGTCATTTTTGAAATATAAGTCAAATATGGTCAAAACATCTTATGTAAATTTAGTTGATTAAGTAATTGTATATAACATGGTAATAAGGCAAACAAATTTAATAATAAACTTTAAAAAGGTTCTCAATAAAATAAATAATTAACATAGGTTTATTATTTAGAAAGATAATGTCGCACAAGACAAGTTGGACTCACGATAAGGGGGTACATCTAAATTTCCTTTAATTGAGGAATATTTTGATGATATAAACCAATAATCTTTTACAAGGTGTATATACATCCCATTTGACATGTTATATCATGAATTTATCTATTATCATGTTATTTCAGGTTTTTTATAATGTTATTATTTCATGGTAATTATGATTTAAATATTTACAAAGTGATTAGGGGATTTTCTTTATTAAAAATCCCTTTTAATGTTTTCCTACCAACTCTTTATTTTCCTTGTCTTTGTTTTTAAAATAATTTTATGAAAAAAAAAATTATATGAAAATAAAGTGTTTAAAAATTACATTTTAGGTATCTTTTTATATTATTTTTTCAAAATAAAGCTATTTACGTGTTTTATATGGAACTTTTTGGAAAATGAAAAAAAGAATGTTTTATTATAAACATAGAGGGTGATAATGAATTTTTCTTCCATCATGGTATATATTTGATTTTTATCTTACCTTTAAAGAACTCATTTTTTCTTTAATTAAAACCCATCTTTCCCTTTATTTGGTTATTTTGATATTTAAAATGGGTTTTTAAATAACAATGGTATTTTGATATACGAATGTGATTTGCATACAATTTATAAAGAGTTTTTCAAACAAATTATGATAAAAGAGTGAAAGAATAAAATATTTTATTCATGTTTTCTTTATTGGAAATTATATACTTTGGGTGCACCTAGATATAAATATAATTAATTGGGTAAGGATTATGTTCTCTAGAGGATTATATTGGAAGTTTGTTGTATGGTTATTCTAATTTTTAAGGGTTTCATAAAGGTTCTATGAGATAGTGTCCCAAGGTACATACATGACTTTTCTATGCCTTCTAATGAGTTTTCATGAAATAATTTATCTTCAAAACGTAATATAAATTATATTTTTAAAATAATGATAATTCTATATCTATGTGAAAAGTTATGTAATGTTTTTTAGGGGTCATCGTGTTTTCATTGGACAAACAGTTTTCTAATTTTTATGTCCATTTCTGAGATTTTTTTTCTCATCCCACATTTTAAAAAAAATAATAGGATTTAATGATGGGTAATGGAAATAAATAATTCAAGTTTAATGTCATGAATATTTTCTATGAAATGAAATAATTCTTTATTTTAAAAGTTTTAAATTATGGAAAAATGGATACTGATTTAAAGTGACCACTTTGTATTATATAGTTTTGTTATGTATGATTTATGACATAATTCTCTAAAAATATAAACCTTAAAAGATTCTCTAAGTGAAATAAAGTTAATTCTTAAATAAAAATAAAAATTATGTAATGTCTTGGTCTGGTTCCTTATAGTTGGAATCAAATGTTGGTTTAGATAACTTTAGAGTTTATGAGAATGTTAATAGCATGTCGTTGAAAGATTCTACGTTATTGATAAGTTTAAATGATGAAGAATTTTAATATTACCATTTTTATTCATCTAAACAATGTATGTTTATAATGGTTTCACAATGGAAATAGGGATATTGTAGTGATAAGGCATGGAGAAGAAAATATCCTTCCAAATTTGTAGCCTGAGTTGGTTAAAGTTGGAAAATAACTTTTTGTTCCACTAATGGATCAGTTGACATAATCTCTAAATAGTGGTGGTATCCAATATATAGAGGAACTTGATATAAAATTAAGTAACATTTCTATTTTGGATAATTTCATGTGGAAAAATCCCATGTCATTCAGTGGATCATCTAACGATGAGGTAGCTGAAGGATGGATCAATGCTCTGGATAAGATATTTGAATTCATGGGATGTTCATAACATAAAAATGCAACTCTTTTGATTTATCATTTTGAAGATGAATTTTATTGAAAGTGGTATTTAGTTAAGAATACTAGAGAGAATGATGATATTGATTCCATGGAATAGGAAAATTTTAAGGATATTTTCCTCGAGAAAATTTTCCATAAGGTTGTTTGACTCTGTATAGAAAAACAATTCTTGGAATTGAGATAAAAAGATGAAGATTTTGTGTCCATGTATGAAGTCAATTTTACAAGACTATATAAGTATATAATTTCTTTTATTTAGGATACTGATATTAAAATCAATATATTTTACACAAGATTGAAACCAATTCTATAAAGAGATTTTGAAACATGAGAATTTAAAAGATATGAGAAATTTGTTCCATGTGCCAAAAAAGTTGAGATGGAGTTTTATGACACTTATGTGCCTTATGATGATGAAAGTAAGAAGCGGTTAGGATGGAAGTAAATCAGGAAACATACAAAAAATAAATATAGAGGTAAGGAAATTAAGTTCTTATATTTTTGTATGTGTGGTAAAAAGAACAATGGATAATGTCTTATGAAATTAGGGTAGTGTTATTGATATAGGAATTATGGATATATGGCTCAAGATTGCAAGGAAAATAATCCTGAAGAATCAATGTATGGGGTAACTAATATCTATCCAATGGTGAGGAGTTTTAGTAGCTATGAGTTGGTTAATTATGCTAAAATTAGCTCAAAGTTAGTAAATCAAGATATAAATCATCAAGATCACAAGCAAAATGGGTGTGGAGAAATATTTTTCAACTAATAAAATTGATGTTGGGAAGTCAAATAAAGAGAGGAAAATTATATTACTTGTGTATTCGAAATATTTCAATACCCTATTTGACTCTGTATCTTAAAATTATATTCTTTCTATGAAATATGCAAGTAAATTGGGGATATCACCTCATTAAAGTAGGACATAACATTTGATGAAAACACCAGGTGGAAGAATTAAAGAAACCAATATTTATGGAAATCTTCCAATTTCCATAGTAGTGTTTGATATCATTTTGGGTATGTATTATCTTTTAGTTTATCATGCTAATATAGATAATATTTCTAGGAATGTTTTATTTAATGATTTCATTCCTTTTATAACATTCTAAGAAGATAATAAATTGATTATATATGGCAGTGAAATTTACTTAGATCATATTCTTGAAAATAAAGAATCTATTCGTATTAGTAATGTACCAAGTAGTGAGTGAATTCATGGATGTTTTTATGGATGATTTTCTCAGTTTTATTCCAGATCAGGAAGTTCAGTTTACTATTGACTTAGTTCTTGATGCTAAGACTACTTCTAAACCCCCCTATCGAATGGATCTAGTGGAAATTTTAAAATTGAAAAATAAATTGTATTAATTATTAGACAAAGGTTTCCTTTACCCTATCACTTCACTATGGGGTGATCCTATCTTCATTATTAAAAATAAATACGGTTCAATGAGACTTCACATTGATTATAGATCATTAAATAAAATCACTATTAAAAACAAATATCATTTCCTGAATATCAATGATTTACTTGATCATCTCCAAGGAGAAAATTATTTTTGGAAGGTTGACCTAAGATTGGGGTTACCTCAGTTGAATGTAAAGGAATGATACAATCCATAGACTAAGTTTCTGACTATATATGGGCACTATTAGTATATATTTATTCCATTTGGGTTTTCCAATACACCTTCTATATTTATATACCCTATGAATAAGTTTTTTCACGGGTTCTTGAATAAGTTCATTGTCGTATTTATTGATGAAATTTTAGTATATTCTAAAATTCATTAAGTAAATAAAAGAAACATAAGGATTGTTTTCAAAACCACAAAAGAAGAGAAAACATATGGGAAATTTTGTAAATGTGAATTTTGGTTTTAAAAAGTCTCTTTTCTTGGACCTATTATTTCTAAAGATAGAATATTTTCTGACCATTCAAAAATAAAATTAGTTTAAGAATGTACAAGACCCAAAAATATCATAGATAATATTATTTTTCTTGATTATTATGTTACTATTGATTGTTTTTTGAAACCTTTTATAAAATTTATTGTGCATAAAATATGTTAAATTGAAAAGGAGTTAAATTCATCTAGAGAAAATAACATGATGATGATTTTATAGAAATGAAAAGAAGATTTTTGAATGCTCCAATTTTGGCCATGCCTTCCATAAATGGTGAATTTTTCATCTACAGGGATGATTCATTTAAATGACCTGGTGGTTTCCTAATGAAAAATGAGTAGGTAATTGTTTATGCTTCACATTAGTTGAAACCTCGCGAGCAAAATTACCCTACACATGATCTGGAATTAGTTGTTATCGTTTTTTCTTTAAAAATTTGTAGGCATCATATGTATAGAGTAATGTGTGAAATATATAATTATAACATAATTTTTAAGTAAATATTCACTCATAAATAATTAAACATGAAACATAAAATATGGATAGAACTGATCAAGGATTATGATTGCATGATTAATTACCATCCTAGAAAATAAAACAAAGTGGTTGATGCATTGAGTCATAAAAATAATGCTACATTAGCCATGTCAAATTCTGAACATGACCCTTTGGTTAATGATTTGATAAATTTTGGCCTAGAATTTTGGTTTTCAGAGACACCCTCTATTTTGTTTCAGGTTTTAGTGTAGTCAAAATTGTTAGAATGAATTAAGAAATCTCAAAAGGAGGATCAATAATTTCAAGAAAAGTTGGATTCCATTAAGAAGGGTATGTTTATATATTTTAATATTGATGAATAAGGTGTTTTATAATTTTTAAATTTATTATGGGTGCCTATTGATTCCCTGTTGAAGAAAGAGTTATTAAGTGATACTCATATTTCTCTATTTTTCATTCATCCGAGTAGTACTACGATGTACAGAGACCTTCAAGAGTATTACTAGTGGGATATAATAAAATGATATATTGATTAATTCACCATGAATTATTTAACTTATTAGTAGGTTAAATAAGATTGATAGTTACTAAATGGAATGTTTTAACCATTTCCAATTTCAGAGTGGAGATAGGAAAGTATATTAATATATTTTTTTGTAGTATTTACAAAGAATTTTTTAGGTAATAATGTGATTTGGTTTATTGTTTATCAATTAACTAAATATAAAAATTTCATTCCAATTTTAGATATAATTTATTTGGATCACCTTTCTTTATTTTACCAAAAGAAGATTTTCATGTTACATGGAGTGCCCTCTCCCTTGTATCAGACCGTGATCCCATGTTCACATCTAATTATTGGAAAGGTCTATAGAGATCAATAGGTACTGAATTAAATTTTAGTACAGCTTTTCATCCTCAATTTTATGAATAGTCTAAGTAGAAAATAGTAGAAAATTCATAACATGGAAGATGTGCCTCATTCTTGTTCAATGGATTTCTCGGGAAATTGTGATCAACATATTTATTTGGTAGAGTTTTCTTATAATAATAGTTTTTATTGTTGTATACAGATGGAACCATTTGAGGAATTATATGGAAATAACTTTTAGACAGCAATATTTTGGGATGATGTTGGAGAAATGAGGTTGATGGGACCAGAGTTAGTAGATGGAATGTCTAAGAAGGTGTAGTTTATTCAATAACATATGGGGTTCTTTCTCAAAGTATCTCCAGTGAAAATTGTTATGCATTTTGGTAAAAAGGGAAAGATAAGTTTATTGTTCATTGGACCGTATTAAATCTTAGATAAAGTTGGATCAGTTTCCTACTTATTGTCTTTTCCTCTATGTTTATCTTAGGTAAAAAATGTATTTCATGTTTCAATGTTAAAGAAATATGTGTTAGATTAATCTCATATTTTGAGCCCTAAAGTAGTTTAGTTGTAATAGAATATTTCTTATAAGGAACATCCGGTTCACATTTTTGACCATAGATAGAAAGTGTTGTGGAATAAGGTGACTCTATAGGTTAAATTATTATGGAAGACCCATATGGTTGAAGAGGAAAATGGGAATTTGAAAAATGAAATGAGGTAAAGATATCCCCACTTGTGTTAATAAGTGAATAAAATTTTTAGGACATAATTTATAAAAGGATGTAAGAATATAACAACCTAGGTAATGATATAATAAATCATATTCATATTTATTAATAATAATTAGATAGTTATTTTTTTATAAAAATATTAAGTAATTTTTAAATCAAAAAATAAATATTTTTAACTAAAATATTTTGTTATATGATTTTATTTAAAAGTTTAATTTATAAATATTTTAATTTTAATTTTAAAATATTATTATGATTTTTTAAATTATAATATCAAAATTTATCTATGGTTATATTTTTTAATTTTTCTGAAAATTTTGATTTTTCATTGAATCTTGAAAAATACCAAATTTTTTTAAAAAAAGTCGTTTCTTTCTAATAATTAAAATATTTTAAAAGACCCAATAATTTTTGAATATGAATTAATGTATAATAATTAATATTTAGTTATATTTAATCCAATTAATTACTTTTTAATCAACTTTATACTGTTTTTTAGTATAAGTCTGTTTTTGGAATTAAAAATGGGTTTTTAAAAACTATTTTAAAATGCATAATATTTCTCCATTTATTTAATTAAATTTATAACTAAGGGGGAATTTTTTAAATTTAATTTATATGAAATATATCATTAAATGTTAATATATTTTAATACAATGATTAATTTTAGTCATATAGTTAATATAAAATCTTCTTTTTCTCAAAAAAATACTCTACTTCAAAAACCATATTTTCATCACGTCATTGGGTTTTGTTTTAAATTATATATTTACACTTATATAAATTTAATTTTATAAATTTTATTCAATATTTTTAATTACAATAATTTATATTTATAATAATTACAAATAAATTTTTCACCAAGATGAATAGTGAAAATAATAAAAATAATAATTACTATTGTTAAGAAAACAAATAGATTTACAAGGGGGTTAAAATAAAATGATAAGGGCTAAAATGAAATAAACACATTTTTAAAATCTATTTTATATCCATATTTAGGCATTATAACTTATGTTATCAATAATAGTTCCATATTCTATCCTTGTGACATTAACAAATGTGGGTCGAATTCATTCTTTTCAAAAATTACAAGCATGCCACTCAATCCACTTATAAAAGGCCACCCACTCTCCTCTTATATTCACACATTTAAAACCCATTGTTTCAAAAAAAATACCTGTCAAATAACTTATAAATTACCTAATATGATCCTATAATCCTTATTTTTGGGTATAAATTCAACCAAGGAATGTCTTTTTTGCTAACAAAAAGAAGTTACCCAGAGAAGAGGTAACATTTTTCAATGAGAATTTTTATTTAATTTCTTACACCACCCCATTAAATTATTATTAAAAATTATTATATAATAAAATTATTATATTAAATATACTAAGATGTTATTTTTTAATTTAATATTATAAATCCTTCTCTGCTTCCATCAAATGGGTTACGAAATCATCATTCGTGTGTATGGTGGACTACTTCCTCGCAAATCGATGTAATTTTTTTTTCAATTATTACCTCTCATGGTTGGGTATTATGATGTATATAAAGTATATATGTTATATTTATAACATAATTATAACTTTGGAGTTATTATATCATATATACCTTTTTTTACTATCCATTCCGTAGGGGATACGATAATGTCGTTTGTGTGTATGGTGGATTACCACCTCGCGAAGCGATGTGATTTGTTTTCACTAATGCTTCACATGGGTTTTAATAAGGTTAATGATAATGAAGATATGTGATATTGATAGTGTAGTTAATATATTTATTACATATTTATCATTATTAAACTATAATATATCATTTTATTTCTTACCTTTTCATTCACTCAGAAGTAATAATGTCATTCGTGAACATGTGGACTACCACCTTCCCGAAACAAAGTGACTTTATTTTCCTCATCACACCACATGTATGTTATATAATTATATTTAAAGAAATAATATGTTAGATATTATATTATTATAATTATTTAATGTTATAATATTACTTACCTCCTTTCCATAATGATCATTAAAAAATGGAAACGTTACTTATGCATACGTACGTCCTACCATGTCATGATTGTAACGTGCTTCATTTTAGAAAACAATCATTCATGATTGGTATTAAAATTGTAATTTATTTTTAAATATGATAAATATTTCATGATTATCAATATGTATATGTTTAAAAAATGACCTCTATGACCATAGTCAACCTACCAAAGTTATTTTTGACACATAAACCGAATATGGTCCAAACATCTAATGTAAAAAATAATTGATTAGGTAATTGTATATATCAAGGAATAAAGTGAAATAAAAGTAATAATAAACATTAAAAAGGTTCTCAATAATTTAAATAATTAACATATGTTTATTATTCAGAATTATAAAGTCACACGTGACAAGTTTGACTCAAAGGGACTTTATCTGAGTTTCCTTTCATTGAGGAATATTTTGACTATATACACCTATACTCTTTTATGAGGTATATATAGAGACCCTTTGACATGTTATATCATGAATTTATCTATTATAATGCAATTTATAGTTTTCTTGTTTTATTATTTCATGGGGCTTATGATTCAAATATTTCTAAATTGATAAGATACTTTTCTTGAAAAAAATCATTTAATGTTTTCGATCCTACTCTTTATTTTCCATGTACATATTTTAAAAATGATTTTATGAAAAAAAATTATATGGAAATAAAAAAATATATATAAAAATAAATTATATGTCTCTTTTAACTAAATTTTTTAAATAGGATTCATTATACAAGTTTTATATGAAACATTTTGAAAAATAGAAAAAAGGATTGTTCTATTCTTAATGTATACAACAACAATGGATTTTTATGAAGTCGTGGTTGTTATTTGATTTATAGATTCCTTTGAAATATTTTTTGTGTTCATCAATGAAAGAAACTATTTTCATTTTTTGGGTATCTTGGTATTGAAAAGAAAATTACATAAAAATTTTATTTTCATATCTGATAGTGATTTGTATACGAGTTTAAAAGAGTTTTTAAAACATTTTATGATGAAAAAATTAAAGAATAAAATGTTTTATTCATGTTTTTGTTCATGGATATTATATATAATGTTTTTTCCAATAGAATCAGGGAGTAAAATTATAGATAATATTATAGGAGTGCCTAAATAACGCTTCAATGAATTTTTTAATTATTATGTTCTCCAGATAATTATATTGGAAGTTGGTCGTATGATTATTCCAATTTGTAAGGATTTTGTGACGATTTTGTAAGGGTTTTATGACATGGTTCCCCAATGTAAATCCAGTAATTTTCTATTCTTTCTAATTAGTTTTCATAGAAATCATTTTTTTAAAGGTAATATAATTGATCTATTTAAAATAATGATAATTCCATTTCTAGGTAAAAAGTTATTAAAAGGATTTTCATGGGTTTTGTTATTTATCACAGGACTAATAGTTTTATTTTTTTATGTCCCTTACTGATCTTTTTGTAATCATTCCATGTTTTTTTAAAAATCATATAATTTAAGGATGGGTAATGGAAAGGAATAATTCAAGTTGAAAGTTGTGAATATTTTCCATGAAAATAAATCATTATTTATTTTAAAAGTTTTATATATTGGGAAAATGGATACTGATCAGAAGTATCCACTTTATATTATATGGTTTTGTTATGTTTGAGTTATTACCTAATTCTCTAAAACTATAAACCTGAAAATATCCTCAAGGTGAAAAAACGTAAATTGTTGACTAAAACAAAAGATATTGTAATGTTTAAGGTCAAGTGCTTATACCCTCAACCTGATCGATCGGTAGCACACCAACTCTCATCCTAACACGGAGATCTTGATCCCACTCCAATAACCAGAGTCAGTTTAGATCTTCTCTCATTAGCCACTAGAGGAAATATTCAACAAAACCACTAAAAATGGTCCATCCTTCCACAATCTCATCACTCAATTGGGGATCTATCACACTAAGGTTTCACATTCCCTTGCTTTACACCCCGGTGATAAACTAAAAAACTACTAGTATATATATTCTTACTATCTCTGTCCTCATGATAGGTCTTGAAGTGATACTTACTGCCACTAGACACTATACAACAAGGTCGATAAGTGGGTCCACTCTAATCCATACCTCCATATTCCCTCATGTTAAATTTGATAATTAGAGCCTGGTTTACTATCTCAAACATGGTAGTCAGCCGGAAAACATTCACCTATGATCGAATAGGGTGTATGTGCCTATTCTCAAAGCATCATGCTTTAGATAGCTCATAAGTAGAAATGATAGGTGAAAAGTGCTAAATCTCAATGAAGTGAGCAAAGTAATCCATAATAGACATAGTGCCCTGATCCAGGTTCATAAAATCCATAGATTGATCATCTCCCAAGGTGTTAGGGTAAAATTTGTCATAAAAGCTATATTGGAAATCCCTCTAAATATTTTCTTGGTGCTGATCTGCCTAGTTATGGATATCCAAAAAACGTTTGTTGAATCCAAAAATAATATATGTCAAGAGTTTGACCATCCTTTATAGAGGTATTTCCAAATTCTAGAAGATATAAAAGAGAGTCTCAATCCATAACTCTATATCATGGGGGCCTCCATAACCTAAAAGTAGTTGGACGATTCTGCTAAAACTCTTGTGTCAACTCTAATATAGAATAGGTAGGTCATAGAGATCCTAGAATAGTGTGTATAATACACAGCAATACCCCTAAAAACTGGGCATCATAACTTACATCAAGAATAATTGGAGGTGCCACTAGTGGCTCTATAAGAAGTAACATTGGAGGATCAGGTCCCACCACCTCTAGAGCATGGTTGTAGCCACCCTCCCAGCACACTACTTGATGATGTCATAGTGTAATAGATCTATAAATTAAAATCACATTCCTCTAATAGTATTTTATAACAATGTCCACAAATATAAAAATAAGATATGTACAAGTCTTATTATAATAAGCCACACCCTTATTCCTTCTCTTAATGCCAGGTCCAGATGATGTACTAGACCATAATGAATCACAAGAGATGCTACCTACTTCCCACTCCTAAGGTTAGGTCTGGGTCAAACTCTCTATTTTAACCAGGGGTCTCGATATATGGAGTTTCAATTGTAAGTTATAGAGGAAATCACCCTTTAAGTTTAAATTGGCAACCCCATTTAACAAAGAATATATTAGAATATAAAATTTATCAATTCCTGTATTTATATCATAGACTAGTCAAACTAAGTACCATTCCAAATTAATATAAGTACATGATTTATAAATTAGAATTGGAAATTCATGTAACTATATCCACACCTTTACATTAAATAATTGAATGTATCATGTAATATAAGAAGATTTGACTATATGAATCATCATTCCCAATTTATTGATGTATGTGCTGTCTTTGAATTAAAAATGAAATTCATGTATTCAAAAATAAATAATTTTAATCTATAAAACCTCAATTACATAACTCATATAGTGACCAAATATTATAATACATAGATATTACATAATTTTTTATCAATATTCATTACATTAAACAAACACAGACCTGAGGACCATAATAGTTTAGTGTATTTGTAAACTTGTAAACACAAAAAACTGGTCCATAACTGGACTACATCATCTCCCACTATGATCTTCATAAATATCACCCTTATTAGACATTAATACATGATACATTTCATCATAACCTGGGCAAAGGAAACATAATAAAGGGTGGGCTTAGATGCTCGGTAATGGTATACAAGGGAGATACATAAGCATATATGAACATAATGGCATGAGAATATAAGAACAAAATTTGAAAATAATACCCTCCATATCAAAGATCATAATATTCACTCATGGAACAAATATTGGCAGTTCCTAAGACATTAATAATAATGGAATCAATGAACATTAGCCATGAGTACATAATATTGATATAATACATAGATTTTTGGCATATACATAAGCATAGAAAATCATTTAATATTAGTAAAGTATCACTACTGAGGATATCATAGTGGAATGGGTTCACTCTCAAGACCATCATAGTGGAAAAATTCCCCTACTGAACTAGGATCACTCTTCATTCCATACCTATATATCTCATTATATATAAATCATTACTCAATTAATTAGAGGGATATATTGGTCCCACCCATCATATAATTAAAATCTTATGTATGTGTTCCAAAAGATCCTGAAACCCCATTATATCATAACCCATGAATTGAAATTGGTTTCATAAAAATTTCATCATATCAATACCTATGTAAAATAGATAGGTTTCATAGTCATTTCTTGATTTTATCATAGCATAACCCATGGAAAACAGAAGTGAGTTTCATAATAATTTTATCATGGTATGACCTGTGAAAGACAAACAGGTTTTATAAACATCATTTCATCATAATGCATTCAAAGAAATAATAAAAATGGTATCCTTGGTTAATATCCCCAAAAAACATAAGTTATATCAAAGGATGTCATATTAAAAGGGTAATCATTTTGAAAGATAAATCACATGGAATGTTTCTTAAGGAAGAAAAATTTTCTTTGAAAATCACTTTTTAAAACTAAATATATTTTGGAAATCCTTTTATTTTAAAAGAAACTTGAAAAACATATAAATGAATCTTTAAAAATCATTTAAAACCTTTCTTGATAAAAATAACATTTTTATTTGAAATTCACCTTATAAAACATAATACATTTTGATAGTCATTTTCTTTGAAAATGTCCTTGAAATTATAAAGGAATATTTAAATCAAATAATGGTCATGATGGTGGTAAATTCTTTTCACGCCATACATGTTAAAATAAATATTCCTTTCACATTTTTTACAAAAAATAAACAGGAATTGTTTGGAAAATGACAAGAATATTACTTTCAAACAAAAGTGTAAAATATAAAAAAAGGATAAAAATGTATTTAAGAAAACAACTGAAAAATTTAAAAAAAATCAAAAAATGTAAGAATACATGGTCTTGGTAGAAAAAGGGTATTCGATTGAAAATATGATTTTTTTTTTAAAAAAATTAAACTCTTGAGTGAATAAAGAGTGAAAAATAATGGGAGAAAAATTATTCTCATGAAATAACCATAGTATATTAAAAGTTATGAGTTTCTTGAGAGATGAATCATAATATTTGATCATCAAAAATATAGTCATAAATAATCCCAATAAACTATGAGATTGTAACATAAAATTTATACCACTTTCTTAATTCTGAAATGTTAGCCCAGTGAAGAAATTTTATTAAAATAAACTTAAAACATCATGAGTGTAACAACCTGAGTTTTAATGAATTAATTTTTCTTGAATAAATTAAATTTCTTTGATTACTTACATTGCACGCCACACCATTTTATGATTCCTTTATACCTACCACCAATATTAGATTTTGTTACACGCTACACTTATTTTAGATTTTGGTATATCCAAAACTATTTTTGTCTTAACTTCAACAAAATATTGAGTTCCTTTGATAACTTGTGTTACTCACAAAACCAAGTTCTACTAAACTACATTATAATTATTAAAATATTGTTATAGTTATCACCTATCCGTTGGAATGGAAGATATGAATAAGATGAAATAAATTATGAAAATATTTTTTACACACGTATAAAAAATGAATTATTTGGTTATGAATTAATTAGAAATGAAAATAAAAAACAATTGAATATAAAGGATGTATTTTTATGAAAAAACTATTTTTTTCCTATAAAATTATTTTATAGTAATAAATTTGATTAATCAATATTAATGATAAATCATAATGAAAATTATATATTATAAATTCAAACAAATTTTTTTTCATTCATCAAATATGTTTTATAGGCACAAAATAAGAACAAATCTAGTTTTAGGCATAAAAAGCTATATTTTTCTAAAATGAAGTTGTGTTTCCTTTTAGTGGAAGAATTATTTTAAAACTAATTTTTGACGCTTTTTGAAAGATTTCATCCTTTTTCCAAAAAAATTTCCATTGAGTTCTTTATTTTTATATATTATAAATTATTTATGTAGAAAAAACTGTTTTATTATAAAAATAAATTATTAAATGGTTTAAAGGATTTACATAAGAGAAAATGTCTATTTAACACTTTGGAATACTTGATGGAATGTTTTTGGAGTCCTACACTAAGTTGTATGAGATTTTGAGACCCAAAAATCCTCAGTAAAGATGAAATAAAAATATTAATTATAATAGGTTAAACGTGGATGATTTATTCAAAACAATTGAATAAATACAAAACAGTGCATTTTATGAGAAATCTGAGACCACATTTAGATCTAAAACACGTTGTTTACCCTAGGTAGGGTATTACATATGTAGGCTTCAGACTTTTGGATGTCTCGTTCATGAGATAAAGGTATTAAATAATATTTAATATGTAACGACCCAATCTTTTTGAGTAGTATATTAACTTACTCTTAATGATTTAATAAGATGTTAATGGTTAATGCAGAAAGAGGAGTCGATGGCTTCATCCAGTAGACTCGACCCTTATGAAGCCCACTTTTCAGAGCTTGGGAAGGAGGTAGCATCTGTGGGCATCGCTTTGGACCAAGACCAAGTCGAACTCCATCATGTCAAGCTTGAACAGAAACGCTTGCGGGAGAAGTTCAAGTTAGTAGAGATTACTGCTAGGGCAATGTTATCTGATCCTCCCTCAGATTCTCTCACCATAGCACACCTTACACTTAGGTCTTATGCCGGTGTTATAAGGGGCTATGTGACGAGACCCTAGCTTCCTTGTGTAATCCTTTCGGGTGAATGAATTGAGATTTCTTCCTTTAGTGATGTTTGTGAAATGTCAAATGTCTAGATAATTTTAGAATGTATTTTATTGATGAATTTTGAAAAAGGGATAATTTTAAAATATTTATGTAAACCCTAAATAACTAATGATGTGTAATGATTTTCAAAAAATGGTCTTCTACAAAAGTGTTCAGTAAGGAATTTGGAGTCTAATAAGATCAACATAATTTTTGATGAATAGTAAATTATAAATTGTGATTTTACGCTTAGGATTAGTAATGGGACCAAATGGATTAGTAATTTCCCTCAAATAAAGTTTTAATATAATATAGACACCTAGATTAAGTAATGTGATTCAATAAAATGGGTAAATAACGGTTTCATAAATTATTAGTCAAGTATTAGTTTTTTCGGATGAATAGTGTTTTTATTTAAAAATAATTAGAAAAATTTTTTTATAAAAAGGACTTTATTTTTGAACTCAGAGCATCGATATTATTTTAAGGTAATTTTTGGGGTTTTTTCTGAAAAAAATGAATTTTCAGTGAATAGTGTTTTTAATTAAAAATTCAATTAAAAATATTTAGAAAATTATTTTTATAAAATGGATTTCATTTTCGAAATCAAAGCATTGATATTTGGTTAAGGTGAAATTTTGGGATTGTTCTGAGAAAGTTGAATTTTTTATGAATAGTGAAAATATAGTTTTTAAGTTACGGGTGTTTAATGACATCATTAAATGATGTATTAAGTATATATTCAATATGGTCGAATTTTGAATAGTAAGATAAGGTGTTAGGTGTCCCAAGTGGCCAATACCATGGGCAAATACCATGGGCAAGCCCATGGTTTTGCCAGAACCACTAATGAGGTGTCCCTTGGCCATTAATGCCTTGTCCCCTCACATTCCCTATAAATACCCACCCATTCCTCCTTTGGTTTTCACTCCCAACTCTCCCCCAACGAATTTCTGGTCTCCATACCTCCCAAGGTGCCCCCAAGCCCTCAAGGTCCAAAACATTGATTTTCAAGAGTCACGTTTTAAGGTAAGGGATCCGACCCCTCTCTTTCTTTTCATGTAATCTCTTTTATGTCATTCCTTTTATGCTTCATGTTCTTACGTGAGAGGATGTTCTTTTATATTCCTCTTACTTCCCCTTTCATGTTTATATGATGAGAGATCCCCTCTTACTCTCATCATTTCGTTTTATGAAAGTTTAAGTGACGCCGTTAGGCTGCCGAATTTTTTAAGTGATTCTTTCACCCTTCTCATTTTTCAAGTTCGATTTTCATGTCAAATCTTTCAAGTTCCTTTTTATTATGTTGTTTTATGATATCTATATCTATCATACTTATCTCTTATGATCATATTATGAGTGACCCTATTTTATCTATTCAATTCATTTTTGTTGAAGTTTAAGTGAAGCTGTTAGGCTGCCGAATTTTCATAAGGGAAATCAAATTTTTGTCTTCCTTCCATGTTTTTCATTTCAAATGGTATGTCCTTGAAATTGAATCACCATGTCCATATATACTTCCCATTCTGTCCCTCTACTATTTTATGGGTCAATTATGATTGTTCGACCCATGTTCCCTCCCTTTTCAAAGTTTTCTAAAACCTTGTAACATAGCCGTTATGCTGCAGAATTTTCGTCTCAAAATGCCTCTCTTTTCTCAAAATTATTTTATGTTATAGAGTGAATACTAAAAGCTCATATTTCTACAGGGGTATTCAAATATATGTATAAATGTTCTATTTTAAATTCTGGGATTTACATACATGATACCCGCTTTCCCTTTCCGTGGGTTTAAAGTAACGTAAAGATCATGTCTTTAAAGCAGTTTTTAAAACGTTATGATTATGAAATGAAACCCATTTATTTTATGCTATATGGGTTATTTATGAAATGTTTGATGATGATATGTGGCTCACATGATAATAAAGGCAAATTTAAGGGTGCGCCCTGATAGTGCTCCAATGCATTGGGTAAAGACTTAATCTCTAGAGATGACCTTTTTAACGACGCCTTGGTGAATAACCTTGGTAATTTTTAACAACACCTTGGGGATGGACCTTGGTGAAACGAAACGATTGTCAATATTAAATGTTGCAGCCACATCTCATGTTATGGAAAATGTTATTTTTATTATGATGTATCTCATGATTCCTTTCTCATGCCTTAAAGTTCTTTTCATGTCCTTATTGAAGTATCCCAAGTTCACATGAAAAATGTTTCTCTTGTTTCCCTTACTGGGCATTCTGCTCACCCTTTCTTTTGATGTATGTCCCCAGGTTATGATATGCAGTAATGAACCTAGGATGAACTAAAGGAGAATCCTTTCAATTGTTTAAGAAGAATGTTTTATGTTTTTTTTTCTTGTATATTGTTCCTTGTTTCCAAGACACTAAACCTTAACGATCCTCAGTTCTGTGTAATGAAATGAAAATCATGTTATAAAAAGACGGGATGCTATAGTTGGTATCAAAGGATGGTTTAGTTATTTGTGGAAATTAGGATATAAAAACTTTAGTAAGATCCCTATAGAAAAGTTTAAATATAGGAAAACTTCCTGGTATTTTGGTAAGTATTGAGTAAGTTCTATATCAAACAAATACATCCCTGTCTGGATACGAGCAGGTAGAGGCGGCTCTGGCACAGACGTACATAGGGGTAAAACCCGAAAACACCACTTTGAGCTAGACTCAAACGGGAACTGGTGTACGATAACGGGACTTGCTGCACTCTTGGTTACGACACTCTCGGGGGATATGTTTGGTTAATCACAAGCTTTTTACGAATCATTATGAAGGAATTATAGAAAAGTGTAATTGCCTAAGCATGAAGTCTTAGTTAAAAGATTCATAAATGAAATAAGTTTCTTACTAAGGTTTTATTATTTTAGAAAATGGCGGGCAATAGGAGGAACCGTCCCGATGGTGACCGCAATGCACCATGTGCTGACAGCCCTCCGATGGAAGCCGTAATGGAAACATTCAGGCGAATGATGAACCAACTGACTCAAGTTATGAGTAATAACTTGAATCAAGCTGAGAGGCCAAACTCACCACGAAGGGAACAACACTCTGTTGAGTACTTCATGCGTCAAAGACTGCCAACATTCAGTGGATCTACTGACCAATTGGTTGCGGAACAATGGATAATCTCCATTGAAAAGATCTTTTCTGTACTTCACTGTTCGGAACAAGAAAAAGTCACCCTTGCTGTTTACCGCCTAGAGGGAGAAGCTGATCAGTGGTGGTCACTGATCAAAAACACGAAGCCACGAGGAGAGATAGAAGCTTTGGAGTGGGAAGAATTTCGGGGAATTTTCTTTAACAAGTATTTCCCTCGTTCCATGAGAACGAGAATGGAGAAAGAGTTTCTCGAGCTGAAGCAGAAGGAGAACGAATCTGTCGGAAGCTATGAGATGAACTTCACAAGGCTTTCCCGTTATACCTCAAGCTTTGTCATGGACCCTAATGGGAAGGTTGATAGATTCTTTGGGGGACTACGACCTCATCTGCGGAAGAATCTAGCCAACAGGGACTATGATAGCTATGAAGAAATAGTTCGAAGTGCTATGCAAGTCGAGCTGGAGTTTGGTGAGACACAGTGGTCTCATAAACCAAATGAGAAGAATAGATCGTTGGAGCCCAGCTTAGGGAAGTATTTTGATCAGGGAAGAGGTGGAAAGAAAATGCAACTTACCACATTCAATAAATGTGGGAAGAATCATCTGGGGAACTGCTTGAACGTAAGTGGAAAGTGCTACAAGTGTGGAAGAGGAGGCCATATTGCTCGGAATTGTCATAGTGAAGTAATGCCTCAGCTTCCCAACACTAACGACAGAGGAAAGATGGTTCTGGCCCTACCCGAAGTCACATGCTTCAAGTGTGGACAGCTTGGGCACTTTGCTAACCAATGTCCAAATCCGAGGGCGGTGGAGGGGAATCACCATCAACCTCAGCAGAGGCCAAGGGATAAAAGACGTGCTTTCGCTATCACAACAGCTGAAGTTGAAGTCCCGAACGATGTGGTAGCAGGTACTCTTGTCGTCCTCTCAAAACTAGCAAGTACTTTATTTGATTCTGGTTCTACGCATTCCTTTATTTCCTCCAAGTTTGCAAGGAATATAGAATCAATCCCCGATCTGCTAGAGGTAGAGTTGTCTGTCAAGACTCCAAGTGGGATTATCCTTGCATCAACAGTATTTAGAGACTCTAGTGTTTACTTTGGTGATCACAATCTTATCGCAAATCTAGTAGTCATTCCCATGATGGAATTCGACATAATACTATGGATGGACGGGCTCTCAAAGTATAATGCTAAGATCAAATGCAGAAGTAAGGAAATCTCAGTAGCCTTGAATGAACGACCTACAGTTATCTTCCAAGGAGAGATATCCCGAACTGATCCCTATCTAGAAGAACCTCATATAGCTTTCTTTATGGAGTTAATCGGTGATGATGAAAAAGGAAAAGGGAGCATACAAATAGATGATGTTCCGATTGTTCAGGAATACATGGATGTATTTCCTGAGGAGTTACCTGGACCTCCCCCAGAAAGAGAGGTAGAGTTCTCCATTGAACTCGTACCTGGGTCTCAACCGATATCAAAGACTCCGTATAGAATGGCAAATGTGGAGCTAGAAGAGTTAAAGAAACAACTCCAAGACTTGTTGGAGAAGGGGTTTATCCGACCGAGTGTGTCTCCTTGGGGAGCACCAGTTCTCTTTGTGAAGAAGAAGGATGGATCAATGCGGCTATGCATCGATTATAGAGAACTGAACGGGATCACAGTGAAGAACAGATATCCTCTTCCAAGAATTGATGATTTATTTGACCAACTTCGCGGGGCTCAATTCTTCTCTATGATTGACCTTCGATCTAGTTATCATCAACTAAGGGTGAAGAAGGAGGATATTCCAAAGACTGCCTTCCGATCAAGATATGGGCATTATGAGTTTACTGTTATGCCCTTCGGCTTGACTAATGCTCCTGCTATTTTCATGGATTTCATGAATAGAGTCTTTAAGAACTACCTTGATAACTTTGTGGTAGTTTTTATTGATGATATTTTGATATATTCAAAAAGTCGTGAGGAGCATGAAGATCATCTAAGGGTTATATTGAAAACTCTGCGGAAGGAGAGGCTCTTTGGGAAGTTCAGAAAGTGTGAGTTTTGGTTACAACAGGTGGCTTTCTTGGGGCACATCATAACCAATGAAGGAATCTCGGTTAACCCTGCAAAGACAATGGTTGTGGAGGAGTGGCCTCAACCCAAAACAGTAACTGAGATTTGTAGTTTCCTTGGTTTAGCGGGATATTATAGGAGGTTTGTGAAAAACTTTTCACGGCTTTCTAATCCACTAACCAAGTTGACTCGAAAAGGGGTTAAGTTCATCTGGACAAATGAATGCGAGGAAAGTTTCCAAGAGCTGAAGAAGAGATTGGTTACTGCACCTGTGTTAACACTACCCTCTATTGGAGAAGGATTCGTTATTTTTAGCGATGCATCTCTGAAAGGGCTTGGGTGCTTCCTCATGAAAAATGACAAAGTAATTGCTTATGCATCTCGACAGTTGAAGATTCATGAACAAAATTATCCTACGCATGATCTAGAGGTGGCGGCCGTTGTTTTTGCTCTAATGATATGGAGGCACTATCTTTATGGGGAGAAATGTGATATATACACTGACCACCAAAGTCTAAAGTATATTTTCACATAGAAAGAATTGAACATGATACAAAGGAGATGGTTGGAGCTTATTAAAGACTATGATTGTTCAATTCATTATCACCCTGGAAGAGAAAACAAAGTCGCAGATGCGTTAAGCAGGAAAGATCCTGTTGTTCTGGAAACAATGAGGATCCTAGGAGATCCCTTGATTAAAGATCTAGTAAAACTGGACATGGGAATTATAAGGAAAGGGGCATCATCAACCCTAGTCCAAATGATTTCTCAACCTTCATTACTAGAGAGGATCAAGAAGGCTCAAAAAGAAGATCCTTTATTGCAGGAGAAGTTTGAGGCTGTAAAGGATGGGAAGTTCCCTGATTTCAATATTGATCAAGAAGGTGTATTGAAATTTCGTACAAGACTATGTGTTCCATCTATTCCGGAGATAAAGAAAGAACTGATGGATGAAGCTCATATCTCTACATTCTATATACACCCGAGAATCACTAAGATGTATAGAGACCTTCGTGATCATTATTGGTGGGATAACATGAAGAGGGAGATTGCTGATTACACTACAATGTGCCTGGTGTGTCAGCAAGTAAAGGCAGAACGACAACTTCCTAAGGGGGTATTACAACCGCTACCCATACTAGTATGGAAGTGGGATAATATCACTATGGACTTTGTAACTGGTCTCCCGAAAACATCCAGAGGAAACAATGCGATATGTGTTATTGTGGACCGTCTCACCAAGACAGCCCATTTTATCTCTATTCGGGAAGATTTCTCTCTGGATCAGCTTGCCAAGATATACGTGAAGGAAGTGGTAAGGCTGCATCGGGTACCACTATCCATCGTATCTGATTGTGACCCAAGATTCACATCAAAATTCTGGAGAAGTCTTCAACATGCTCTGAATACTGAATTGAATTTTAGTACGACCTATCATCCGCAAACTGATGGCCAATCTGAAAGGACTATTCAGACACTCGAAGACATGCTGAGATTATGCTCAATGGAATTTAAGGTTGGATGGGATCAACACCTCCCATTAGTTGAGTTCTCCTATAACAACAGCTTCCATTCGAGTATTCAGATGGCACCCTATGAAGCTCTGTATGGAAAGCGGTGTAGAACTCCTACTTGTTGGGATGAAACTTGTGGGAGGAAGCTTCTTGGGCCTGATCTCGTGCAAGAGATGACGGAACAGGTTCATGCCATCCAACAACACATAAAGGCTGCTCAGAGTCGGCAGAAGAGCTATGCTGACAATCGTCGAAGGGACTTGGAGTTTGGTGTTGGTGATAAAGTCTTCCTTCGAATTTGTCCATGGAAGAGAGTCATGCAGTTTGGGAAGAAAGGGAAGCTCAGCCCTAGGTACATTGGCCCCTATGAAATCCTTGATCGCATAGGAGCAGTGGCATATCGTCTAGCACTTCCACCGAACCTAGCTCAAGTTCATGATGTCTTCCATGTATCTCTCTTGAGGAAGTACATACCCGACCCTTCGCATGTACTGAACCCAGAGGTGGTACAACTGGAACATGACCTCTCTTACGAGGAGAAGCTAGTGGAGATCTTGGATTGTAGGGACAAGGTCCTACGAAACAAGACTACCCACCTTGTGAAAGTGTTGTGGAGGAATCATAAATATGAAGAAGCGACTTGGGAGCCAGAGGAAACAATGAAGCAAAAATACCCTCACCTTTTCAACTAGGCCTCAAGTATAAATTTCGGGGACGAAATTTCTTAAGGGGAGAAGAATGTAACGACCCAATCTTTTTGAGTAGTATATTAACTTACTCTTAATGATTTAATAAGATGTTAATGGTTAATTCAGAAAGAGGAGTCGATGGCTTCATCCAGTAGACTCGACCCTTATGAAGCCCACTTATCAGAGCTTGGGAAGGAGGTAGCATCTGTGGGCTTCGCTTTGGACCAAGCCCAAGACGAACTCCAGCATGTCAAGCTTGAACGGAAACGCTTGCGGGAGAAGTTCAAGTTAGTAGAGATTACTACTAGGGAAATGTTATCTGAGCCTCCCTCAGATTCTCTCACCATAGCACACCTTACACTTAGGTCTTATGGCGGTGTTATAAGGGGCTATGTGACGAGACCCTAGCTTCCTTGTGTAATCCTTTCGGGTGAATGAATTGAGATTTCTTCCTTTAGTGATGTTTGTGAAATGTCAAATGTCTAGATAATTTTAGAATGTATTTTATTGATGAATTTTGAAAAAGGGATATTTTTAAAATATTTATGTAAACCCTAAATAACTAATGATGTGTAATGATTTTCAAAAAATGGTCTTCTACAAAAGTGTTCAGTAAGGAATTTGGAGTCTAATAAGATCAACTTAATTTTTGATGAATAGTAAATTATGAATAGTGATTTTCCGCTTAGGATTAGTAATGGGACCAAATGGATTAGTAATTTCACTCAAAGAAAGTTTTAATATAATTTAGACACCTAGATTAAGTAATGTGATTCAATAAAATGGGTAAATAACGGTTTCATAAATTATTAGTCAAGTATTAGTTTTTTCGGATGAATAGTGTTATTTAATTAAAAAATTAATTAAAAATAATTAGAAAATTATTTTTATAAAAAGGAATTTATTTTTGAACTCAGAGCATCGATATTATGTTAAGGTAATTTTTGGGGTTTTTTCTGAAAAAAATGAATTTTCGGTGAATAGTGTTTTTAATTAAAAATTCAATTAAAAATATTTAGAAAATTATTTTTATAAAATGGATTTCATTTTCGAAATCAAAGCATTGATATTTGGTTAAGGTGAAATCTTGGGATTGTTCTGAGAAAGTTGAATTTTTGATGAATAGTGAAAATATAGTTTTTAAGTTACGAGTGTTTAATGACATTATTAAATGATGTATTAAGTATATATTCAATATGGTCGAATTGTGAATAGTAAGATAAGGTGTGAGTTGTCCCAAGTGGCCAATACCATGGGAAAATACCATGGGCAAGCCCATGGTTTTTCCAAAACCACTAATGAGGTGTCCATTGGCCATTAATGCCTTGTCCCCTCACTTTCCCAATAAATACCCACCCATTCCTCCTTTGGTTTTCACTCCCAACTCTCCCCCAACGAAGTTCTGGTCTCCTTACCTCCCAAGGAGTCCTCCCATGGTTCCCCCAGGCCCTCAAGGTCCAAAACATTGAGTTTCAAGAGTCACGTTTTAAGGTAAGGGATCTGACCCCTCTCTTTCTTTTCATGTAATCTCTTTTATGTCATTCCATTTATGCTCCATGTTCTTACGTGAGAGGATGTTATTTTATATTCCTCTTACTGCCCCTTTCATGTTTATATGATTAGAGATCCCCTCTTACTCTCATCATTTCGTTTTATGAATGTTTAAGTGACGTCGTTAGGCTGCCGAATTTTTTAAGTGATTCTTTCACCCTTCTCATTTTTCAAGTTCGATTTTCATGTCAAATCATTCAAGTTCCTTTTTATTATGTTGGGTTATGATCTCTATATCTATCATACTGATCTCTTGTGATCATATGATGAGAGACCCTATTTTATCTGTTCAATTCATTTTTGTTGAAGTTTAAGTGACGCCGTTAGGCTGCCGAATTTTCATAAGGTAAATCAAATTTTTGTCTTCCTTCCATGTTTTTCATTTAAAATGGTATGTCCTTGAAATTGCATCACCATGTCCATATATACTTCTAATTCTATCCCTCTACTCTTTTATGGGTCAATTATGATTGTTCGACCCATGTTCCCTCCCTTTTCAAAGTTTTCTAAAACCTTGTAACATAGCTGTTATGCTGCAGAATTTTCGTCTCAAAATGCCTCTCTTTTCTAAAAATTATTTTATGTTATAGAGTGAATACTCAAAGCTCCTATTTCTAAAGGGTTATTCACATATATGTATAAATGTTCTATTTTAAATTCTGGGATTTACATACATGATACCCGCTTTCCCTTTCCGTGGGTTTAAAGTAACGTAAAGATCATGTCTTTAAAGCAGTTTTTAAAACGTTATGATTATGAAATGAAACCCATTTATTTTTTTCTATATGGGTTATTTATGAAATGTTTGATGATGATATGTGGCTCACATGATAATAAAGGCAAATTTAAGGGTGCGCCCTAATAGCGCTCCAATGCATTGAGTAAAGACTTAATCTCTAGAGATGACCTTTTTAACGACGCCTTGGTGAATAACCTTGGTAATTTTTAACGACACCTTGGGGATGGACCTTGGTGAAACGAAACGATTGTAAATATTAAATGTTGCAGCCACATCTTCAAGTTATGAAAAATTTTATTTTTATTATGATGTATCTCATGATTCCTTTCTCATACCTTAAAGTTCTTTTCATGTCCTTATTGAAGTATCTCAAGTTCACATGAAAAATGTTTCTCTTGTTTCCCTTAATGGGCCTTCTGCTCACCCTTTCTTTTGATGTATGTCCCCAGGTTATGAGATGCAGTAATGAACCTAGGATGAACTAAAGGATAAACCTTTCAAGTGTTTAAGAAGAATGTTTTATTTTTTTTTTCTTGTATATTGTTCCTTGTTTCCAAGACACTAAACCTTAACGATCCTCAGTTCCGTGTAATGAAATGAAAGTCATGTTATAAAAATACGGGATGCTATATAGTATATTAGTTTATTAAAGATAATTAAATATCTCTCAAACGGTGCATTTTATGGGAAATTTGAGACCACAGAAGGGTCCATCATGATGGGTTTACACTAGAATGGGTATAATATTTGTATGCATCGGGCGTTTGGATGCCTCGCTCACAAAATTAACCCTTTATTTTAAATAATTATTTATTCTGATTTTTAATTAATAAATCATTAATATCTCACAAACCGTTCATCGTAAAATAAATCTAAGACCACCGATCAGTCCGGAATAGGGGGTTTACCCTAGGTGGGGTATAATTCTTATTTGAAATAAACTTGTTATTAAGGTCTCAAATTAATATTGTTTTATTAAATTAAATAATTAATAAAATAGGGTGACTATTCATCTTCTTCTACAATGGAGGTTTTCTCATTTTGGACCAAAAATGAACTTTTGAAGCTCTATTTATGGACCTTTTTTCATATAAAAACTCTTGAAATTACATTTAGGAGTTAATTAAATCACTCTGTAATAAAGATCGGTTGAAACGGACATCAAATGCGGTGGTTTATTTTTAGGGTTATTTATGGTCATGGTTTGATATTTCTCTACATAAATGGACCAATTTTCTTGTTTTGAGTTATATCGGGTCACGCTAAAAGATCCTCATTTGTCCCTTGGGTAGGTCATACATCCCCTTCCCTTCCTCCGAGAAACTGTGTGTGACCCCCTTACTACAACCTACTATGCACCACCAGTTTCACCATCTCTTTTTTTAATTTTTTTAATTATTTATTTTATTATCTCTATTATATCCTTTCCAATAATTATTTTTTAAAAAAGGGATGGATGGGAAAAATAGAAAAAATGGTATATTTTATAAATGATAATTTTACTTTTTTTAATAATAATTTCATGGATTTTAAAAGAAATTATCAAAGAATGATTTGATGAAATTATCTTCTAATAATTTTCATTTATTCATAATTATAAATTAATGTCAAATATAGTTAAAAATAAATACTATGGAAATATCACATGATAATTATATATGATATTATTAAAATATATACTTATCAGTGGATAACAAGCATTTTTTAGGGTGTTTGTCTTTTTTCATTTCTGCACAAACGAAACCGAATCATACCTCAACTTTTGATGTGCTAATCATCTTTGATATAAGGTATGGGGTCTAGAATCCAATATAATTGCCTCGATTTGTTTATGGGTATGTAATTTTACAAATATCACAGCATAATTAATAATTGACTTTTTCTATAATTAATTATTTAATTTCGTAAATTAATTAATTTGGGGGATTATGAAATTAGTAATATAATCGATTAACATATATAATTAGTTTATAAATTAATTAAGTGGATTTATGTGATGATGGATTCGGTTAACTAATTTTGGAATTAATTAACAGTTATAATGTTATTAATTAAATTGGTTATTTTAAATAATTAATTGGTGAATTAATTAGGAGGATTTTGTGATGGTGGATTTGGTTAATAAATGTTGGAATTAATGGAACAATTTTTGTGATTAATGGTTGAATTAATTAAACAAACATTTGGATGGGAATTGTGATGGAAGGTTAAAGTCGATTAACCGTTGAATATTGTTATATATGTGATATATGTGCTTGACTGAAAATGGGTTGTAGGACATAGGCTGATGCTCTAAATACCTGCAGGAGTTCTAGACATGGTGATATAGACCCAATAACATGAATGAAATTATTATTTTATGGGATATGGATTGACTCTCCAAATACCCATTGCGTTGTGAGACAAGGACTAGCACTCTAAATACTCACAAAGGTGCTATCCATGAAGTTCTACACTCACTCATTTATTTTGGACTATGGTTTCATTTGGATGTTTATAATTGAATATTGTGAAATAATGATTAAGAATTGAATATGGGAAATGGTTCAGACTCTAGCATGCACCAAAGCAGGTATTATCGTTTGGGTGTCCTCTGGAATCTGGAAGTTTAAGTTATTAAATAAAGGTTAATTAGATAAATATAAATTTTTTATTCTATTGCCTTATTTTATTATTTCTAAAACTGTATGCATTGCTTCGGACTAGATTTGTTTTAGACACTATTGGAAGTGGCCAACTGATTTTTACACACACCATAAATGGTCTCCCTCATCATTTCCCAAATAGATTTCACGGATGCATGATGTTATAAAGGTAAAGGGTCGTGTTATATGGCTAATTCATGATGAATCATGGTCAAGGGTACTGGACATGGTTTGGATCCACTAGCTATTTTTAAGTGTCTTTAATTTCCTGTTTTCATTTTTATACACATGATGACTATAAAAGAATTTCATGTTTCCATTTCAGTTGAGTATTGTATTTTCTTCCTTGGTTATTTTTGTGACATTAGTACTGTTGTGATTATATATGCTTCTTTTATTTCTTTTTTACTTCTACTGATATTTTACTCTAATAAAAGAAGGTATTGTTTCCCCAAAACTATTTAAATAGACCCTCAATGATAGTTGGTATCCTCTAGTTTATGGGGAGATTCACCTGAGATCATTTGGTGAACCATCTCGGGGCACTATTTCATGGCACCTAGGATGGGACGTTACAAAGTGGTATTAGAGCACTAGTTTTCTTTCTTCTTCATTTTTCTTATTGTTTGGGCAAAGGTAGACAAGTGACTAGGAATAGCTGGGATGTTACACTTTTATATTTTTTATATGGAAAAATAAACTTCATTTTTTAAATCAAAATATCATAATTTACTTTGGGTGAATTTTTTGTATTTTTCTAAGAAAATTCATTTTTTGTTATATAGTAAAAAATGATGAATTTTACTTGAAAACTACTTTTTCTTTTAATTTATTCATATATAAAAATTATATTTTTATTTAGTTTTAAAGAATATTTAGATTAATTATACATATATTAATATATATTATTTCATTGAAATTGATTTTACATTGAAATTTAATATAAAACTTCTCAAACTTTTGAACATTTTCACTTCAAAAACTTGTTGCCTCATCCCGTCTGTGGGAATAACATTAAATTAATTTATGCCACTTATATATTTGGAATTTAAAAAAAAAATTGATTTCATATTTTTAATTATATTAATTTATAATTTTTATTAATTTCAACATAGTTTTTGACAAAATATATTAGTGAAATTAATTAAAATTAATTAGAGCGAATAAGCGAAAAACGAGTTTACTTTGTGATTAAACATTAAACTTAAGGGGAAATTGACCTAGAATTTCTAAAATTCATTGGATACCCATATTTTGACCATATCCTCATTTTTATCAAAATTGAGCCATTATTTTAGGCACATGATGTAAGGTATCCTCTCAATAGTGTTTACATTTTTGTATTTACAAGAATACTACTCCTCCACTACTGTAAAATGAAACTCATTACTCCCTTTTTCAAACATATAAAGCCATTTGTCTTGATCAATACCTTTCTAAATAATCTCCTAGTATCCCTCCTATTTTCCTATAATCCTCACTTTTTTCATAAATAAAACAAAGTTATTCCTTTGGGGAAACCTAGAAGGAATTACCTAAAAAATAGGTAACATTCTTCAATGAGAAGTTTTATTTTATTTATTTATACATTCATTCAATTATTATTATTCCATGATTAGATAATAACATTAGTATCATAAATATACTTACTTTTTTATGTTAAATTTTTGACCTACACTTGTATATACTTCCATGAAAGGGGATACAAAATCATTATTCGTGTGTACGGCGGACTTCCACCACACGAACTGATGTCATTAACACATCCATTACCACCACTCAATATTGGGAATATTGATGGAATTAGTGTTTTTATATGATATATATTATACTTATGATTTATTTATACTTTTATAATTATTATATAATACATAACTACATGTCTTCCATTTTTTGTGTATGTGATAACTTTGGTTAGGGACGTGTGGACTGCCACCTCCTCAAAGGGATGTGATTCGATCACACTTTACATGGAATTTATTAAGGATGAGTTTAATAAAAATATTTTATATATGTGACATAATAATTATAATATAATTTTAATATATATATATTCCATTTACTCTCTTTATTTCAATACGATAAGATAATGGAAATAGTATCCATGCGTACATACGGCCTACCATCTCCATAAACAGTGTATCTCATTTTCTATTTCAAAATTTTATATATTATTATAAATTATTATATAATAAATATACGTATATGATATATATATATATCATGTTTTTAATTATTTAAATAAGTAAATCGTGATCTAAGTAAGAGGATGAAGAATAACAGGTCAAAAGATATACAAAAAATAATGCGATTATTACCCAAAACATAAGTTTAACATTAAATTGTTAATATGAAGATAATATGAAGTCATAATAAAATAATTTATGGCGTGATATTTAATAATATGGTCCTGTTGTATATTTAAAATAAACATATATTTATTATAGAGTATTTTTGAATGTGTATGATGAAATTCAAGACTTAAGGTATGGGAATTTCATCTCACTTTTTATATCCCTAAGATACATGCCATATTCATTGGTAACTTATATTTTGTTTTGTATATACTTCCATATAATATTTAATATTAGTAATTTAATTTATTTCATGATACCCAATTTTTTAATTTATTTTATTATTTCATGGGGATCATGATTCAAAAGTTACTCGTGTAGTAAGGGTATTTCTAGTATCACTTTTATTTCTGTGAGAATTATTCCATATCCACCACTCATTTATTTTTTTTGGTGTATATACTTCCCAATAATATATATTATGATTATTTTATTTCAATTTATTTATATTGACATATCCATTTTATTATCTCTATTTTATAAGTTTTACAGTTCAAAAGTTACCAAATGAGTAAGGTAATTTTGTCTCAATTTTCCTTCTATAAGATACATGTTATGTAATGAAACTATATTATTTTATGATTTGTATATAATTCACTTTGACATGTTATATATTTAATATCCTTATTGTCATTATATTTTAATATTCAGGATATTTTATTCTTTCATAGTTTTTTTGATTCAAATTGACCAAAGTGGTAAGAGTTTGTTGCTACAATATCATCACTTATCGAGATTGTTTATGATTATGCTTCAATTGATTAAATTTTATGATCAATATCTGAAAAGATCCCATTAATTTTATTCTCATATGGCTATACATGATAAATTAATTTAATGATATCATTATTTTACTCTTTGGTACTTAATATAATAAAGAAACAGTTTTTATGAAAATATGACTTTATTTCCCTCTTAGATCATGAAACTGTTTTCTCCCAAAGACATATTTTCTAAAAATGTTTTTAAAAATTTTTTTAAATTATATTTTAATATTATTTAAAAATAAAATTATTTTAATAATTTTCAAATATTCCTTTATAATTTTTAAAATTTATTTTTAAATAAAAACGATTTGAAAATGACGTATGTTTTAAAAAGTGTTTTTTAAAGCTAACTTCATAAGTTTTCAAGTTTATTTTAAAATGTAATGGTTTTAAAATGTTTAATTTATAAAAATTGTTTTTTAATTCCAAAAGTATATAATACTCAATAATTTTTTTAAATTATTTTTAAAAGATTACGTTATAATTTTTTCAATGTGGTTTTCAAAGAAAATGATTTTGAAAATGTTTCTTGATTTTTAATGAAATGATGTTTTCCTTAAGAAATGCTTTGAGTAATCTTTCAAAATCATTATCTATATAAGATAAAATCCTTTGGTATATTTTATAATTTACTAAGGATATAATCCATGTACACCATTAATATTATTTCTTTGAGTGGTTTACATTTTTGATGAAAAGTTGTTTATGAACCCCATTTGTCTTCCACAGGTTAAACCATGATAATAATATTTTGAACACACTTCCTTTCAATGATTAATCTACCATAAAATTATTATGAATCCTATTTGATTTTCCATAGGTTATGATATGATGAAATTTTTATGATACTCGTTTCATTTCATGGGTTATTATATGAAGTTTATAAAACCCATCTCTTTCATGGATCAAGATATGATGAATGTTTTATTATCTTCTAGAATACGTACGTATGATTTAATTATGATATGGGTGGGTCTTATATATCCCGCTGATACATTGGGTAAAGATTTATATATCATTAGATAAATATGGGAAACAAGTCTATTGTCTTGATCCACATTGGGAAATAGGTTCATCCGGATCCATGATGGAAAACAGGTGCATCCTAATCCACTATGGGAAATGGGTGTGTTATAATCCACAATGGGAAATAGGTGCATCCTGATCCACAATGGGAAACAGGTGTGTCCAGGTCCATAATGGGAAACTGGTTAATCCTGATCAACTATGGTAATATTGTGTAACCTAATACATAAGAAGGAAATGGATGTGACTGAGGATGGTGGCGTGTTCTTCCCATTAGGTGTAGTCCCCATAAAGTGCTTAGATACGTTTTTTAAATGATCCTTGACTTATAGGGAATGGTTTTACATGTTTATGTGTCTACCAAAATTCTATTTTTTATTCATATGTTGTTATTTCATGGATTATTCTCTTTGTTCTCATATGATTCATATATTATAAACTCGGAACTTTTATTCCATGTCTCATGGTTATGGTCTTTGATATGTAGGACATGATATTTTAATTTTATGATCATGTTCTCATACATTTATGATCATGATTGTGCTTATATATCTCCCTTGTTTAACCTTATTGAGCATCTAAACTCACCATTTCTTATGTTTCATTTCCCCATGTTATGAAGAAAGGTTTTAAGTAGGATTACTAAAGGGGAAGATCATTACAGGATATGTTGAATATTTTTCACCAAATTAGAAGAATGTGTTCCAAGTTTCTAAAGACACTAAACTATTGTGGTCTTGAGGTATGTACTTTTTTAATTTTATGAATATTCATCTAAAATGATGTAATATTCATGTATGTTAAGCCCGGGTTACTATAGTTGGTATCAAAGGAATGGTTTATTCAATATTTTGAAACTATGATGAAAAATATTTTGTGAGATCCATAGGGATATTTCTAAATATATTTCTAGGGGTATCTCTAAGGATACTTCTATGGATGAGTAAAATTTTAAGAAAATTTCCAAGAATTTTGGAAAAGGATTTATAGAGTGGTTTCCATGAAATTGCAGTTCTCTCTACTTACTATAAGTGGATGTCTTATACAAATAGGAAGATGTTTTGAATATAAGGACACAAATAAATTTACTGAAAAGGTAAAATTAAAAGTTTAGTCAACACAATGAATGAGACTAATGGCTTCCCTAAGGTATCATCAACTTTTGATTTTTATAAATGTGGAAAGTATGCACTGTTTTCATAGAAAAAACTCTTGAAATGAAATTTAGGAGTTAATTAAATCACTCTGTAATAAATATCGGTTGAAACTGACATCAAATGCAGTGGTTTATTTTTAAGGTTATTTATGGTCAGGGTTTAAGATTTCTCTACATAAATGGACCAATTTTCGTGTTTTGATTTATATCAGGTCGATTTCAAACATCCTCATTTGTCCCTTTGGTAAGTCATCCATCCCCCTTCTATTCCTCTGAAACACAGTGTGTGACCCCCCTTACTGCGACCTACTATGCACCACAAGTTTCTCCGTCTCTTTTTTTAATTTTTTGAATTATTTATTTTATTATCTCTATTATATCCTTTTTAATAATTCTTTTTAAAAAACGGATGGACGGGAAAAATAGAAAAAAAATGTTTATTTTATAAATAATAATTCTACTTTTTTTAATAATAATTTCATGTATTTTAAAAGAAATTATCAAAGAATGATTTGATGAAATTATCTTCTAATAATTATAATTTTTTTATAATTATGAATTAATATCAAATATAATTATAAAAAAATACTATGGAATTATCAAATGATAATTATATATGATATTATTAAAGGATTTACTTATCAGTGGATAACGTGCATTTTTTTAGGGTGTTTGTCTTTTTTCGTTTCTGCTCAAACCAAACCAAATCATACCTAAACTTTTGACATGTTAATCATCTTTGATATAAGGGTGGGGGTATAAAATCCAATATCATAGTCTCGATTTGTTTATGGGTATGTAATTTTAAAAATATCATGGCATAATTTATAATTGAGTTTTTTCTATAATGAATTATTTAATTCCTTAAATTAATTAATTTGGGGGATTATGAAATTGGTAATAGAATCGATTGACATATATAATTAATTAATAAATTCATTAAGAGGATTTATGTGATGATGGATTTGGTTAACTAATTTTGGAATTAATTAACAGTCATAATGTTATTAATTAAATTGGTTATTTTAACTAATTAATTGGTGAATTAATTATGAGGATTTTGTGATGGTGGATTTGGTTAATAAATTTTGGAATTAATGGAACAATTTTTGTGATTAATGGTTGAATTAAATAATCAATCATTTGAATGGGAATTGTGATGTAAGGTTAAAGTTCATTAACCGTTGAATATTGTGATATATGTGATATATGTGCTTGACTGAAAATGGGTTATGGGACATACAATGATGCTCCAAATACCCGCAGGAGTTCTAGACATGGTGTTATAGACCCAATTATATGCATGAAATTATTATTTAATGGGATAGGGATTGATTCTCCAAATACCAATTTCATTATGAGACAAGGACTGGAACTCCAAATACTCACAAAGGTGCTAGCCATGACATTCTACACTCACTCATTTATTTTGGACTACAGTTTCATTTGACTGTTTATAATTGAATATTATGAAATAATGATTAGGAATTGAATATGGGAAATGGTTGAGACCCCAGCAGGCAACGAAGTAGGTATTGTGGTTTTGGTGTCCTTGAGAACCTAGAAGTTTAAGTTATTAAATAACGGTTAATTAGATAAATATGAATTTTTTACTCTATTTCCTTATTTTATTATTTTTAAAACTATATTCATTGCTTCTGACTGGATTGGTTTTAGAAACTATTGGCAGTGGCCTACTGAGTTGTGCTCACACCATACATGGAAAACCTGATCAGTTCCCAAATAGATTTCATGGATGCATGATGGGATAAAGGTAAAGGGTCATGTTAGATGGCTAATTCAGGATGAATCATGGTCGAGGGAACTGGGCATGGTTTGGACCCACTTGGAATTCTTAAGTGTCTTTAATTTCCTGTTTTCATTTTTAGACACATGATACCTATAAAATAATTTCATTTTTCTATTTCAGTTGAGTATTTTATTTTCTTCCTTGGTTATTTTTTTGACATTAGTACTATTTTTATTATATATGATTCTTTTATTACTTGTTTACTTCTACTGATATTTTACTCTGATAAAAGAAGGTATAGTTTCCCCACAACTAACTCAATAGACCCTAAATGATAGTTGGTGGCCTCTAGTGTATGGGGAAATTCACCTGAGGTCATTTGGGGAACCATCTTGGGGCACTGTTGCATGTCACCTAGGTCGGGACGTTACAAAGTGGTATTAGAGCACTAGTTTTCTTTGTTCATTATTTGTCTTATCGTTTGGGAAAAGATATAGAGGAGACTAGGAAGAGCTGGGATGTTACACATTTATAATTTTTATTCGGAAAAATAAACATCATTTTTTAAATCAAAATATCATAATTTACTTTGGGTCAATTTTTGGTATTTTTCTAAGAAGATTCATTTTTTGATATATAGTGAAAAATGATGAATTTTACTTGAAAACTACTTTTTCTTTTAATTTTTTCATATATAAAAATTATATTTTTATTTAGTTTTAAAGAATATTTAGATCAATTATACATCTATTAATATAAATTATGTCATTCAAATTGATTTTACATTGAAATTTAATTTAAAAACATCTCAAACTTTTGAACATTTTCACTTCAAAAACTTGTTGCCTCATCCTGTCTGCGGGAATAACTTTAAATTAATTTATGCCACTTATATATTTAGAATTTTAAAAAAAAGATTGATTTAATATTATTAATTATAATAATTTATAATTTTTATTAATTTCAACCAAGTTTTTGACCAAATATATTAGTGAAATTAATTAAAATTAATTAGAGCGATTAAGAGAAAAATGAGTTTACTTTGTGGTTAAATATTAACCTTAAGGGGAAAATTGACCTAGAATATTTTCTAAAAGTCATTGGATACCCATATTTCGAACAAAACCTCATTTTTATCAAAATTGTACCATTATTTTAGGCACATGATGTAAGGTATCCTCTCAATAGTGTTTACATTTTTGTATTTACAAGAATACTACTCCTCCACTAATGTAAAAGGAAACTCACCCCTCCATTTTTCAAACATATAAAGCCATTTGTCTTGACCAATACCTTTCTATATAATATCCTAGAATCCATCCTATTTTACTATAACCCTCACTTTTTTCATAAATAAAACAAAGATATTCCTTTGGGGAAAACCAGAAGGAATTACCTGATGAAGAGGTTACATTCTTCAACGAGAACTTTTATTTCATTTATTTATACATGAATTAAATTATTGTTATCCCATGATTAGATAATAACATTAGTTTCATAAATATACTTATTTTTTATGTTAAATTTATTACTTAAACTTTTATATACTTCCATTAAAGGGGTTACAGAATCATTATTCATGTGTACAGCGGACTACCACCAGACGAACTGATGTCATTCGCACTTTCATTACAACCTCTCAATATTGAGAATAATGATGGATTTAGTGTTTTTATATGATATATATTATACTTATGATGTATTTATACTTTAATAATTATTATATAATACATAACTTCATGTCTTCCATTTTTTGGGTATGTGATAACTTCGTTTGTGGACGTGTGAACTACCGCCTCCTCAAAGGGGTGTGATTCGTTCAAACTTTACATGGAATTTATTTAGGATGAGGTCAATAAAAATATTTTATATATATGACATAATAATTATAATATAATGGTAATTTATATATATATATTCCATTTACTCTCTTTATTTCAATACGATAAGATAATGGAAATAGTGTCCATGTGTACGTACGGCCTACCATCTCCATAAACGGTGTATCTCATTTTCTATTTCAATATTTTATATATTATTATAAATAATTATATACTGAATATACATATATGATATATATATCATGTTTTTGATTATTTAAATATGTAAATCATGATCTATGTAAGAGGATCAAGAATAACATGTCAAAAGATATAGAAAAAATAATGCAATTATTACCCAAAACATAAGTTTAACATTAAATTGTTAATAAGAAGATAACATGTAGTCATAATAAAATAATTTATGGTGTGATATTTAATAATATTGTTCTGTGATATATTTAAAGTAAACTTATATTTATTATATAGTTTTTTTGAATGTGTATGATGAAATTCAAGACTTAACGTAAGGGAATTTCATCTCACTTTTTATATCCATGAGATACATGCCAGATTCATCAGTCACATATTCTTTGTTGTGTATATAATTCCCTATAAAATTTTATATCATGAATTTAATTTATTTAATGATACCCAATTTTTTTATTTATGTTATTATTTCATGGGTATCATGATTCAAAAGTTACTCATGTAGTAAGGGTATTTCTAGTCTCACTTTTATTTCTGTGAGACTTATTCCATATCCACTACTCATTTATTTTGTTTTGTGTATATACTTCCCACTAATATATATTATGATTATTATATTTCAATTTATTTATATTTACATATCCATTTTATTATCTCTCTTTCATGAGTTTTACGGTTCAAAAGTTACCAAATCAGTAAGGTAATTTTGTCTCAATTTTCCTTCTATCGGATACATGTTATGTAATGAAACTATAATATTTTATGATGTGTATATAATTCTCTTTGAGATGTTATATAATTAATATCCTTATTTTCATTACATTTTAATATTCATGTAATTTTATTCTTTCATAGTTGTTTTGATACAAGTTAACCAAAGTGGTAAGGGTTTGTTGCTACAATATCATCGTTTATCGAAGTTGTTGATGATTATGCTTCAATAGACGAAATATTATGATCAATATCTCCAAATATCTCATGAATTTTATTCTCCTATGGCTATTCATGATATATTAATTTAATTTTATCATTATTTCACTCTTTGGTACTTAATATAATAAAGAAAAAGTGTTTATGAAAATCTGACTTTATTTCCCACTTCGGTCATAAGATTGTTTTCTCCCTAAGCCATATTTTCTAAAAATGTCCTTAAAAATGTTTTTAAATGATATTTTAATATTATTTAAAAATAAAAGTATTTCAATAATTTTCAAATATTCCTTTACAATTTTTAAAAACTATATTTAAATAAAAAGGTTTTAAAAATAACTTATGTTTTAGAAGGTGCTTTTTAAAGCTTACTTCATATGTTTTAAAGGTTATTTTCAAAGATAATGGTTTTAAAATGTTTAATTTTTAAAATGTTTTTTTCAATGAAAAAGTATATATTACTGAATAATTTTTTTAAATTAGTTTTAAAAGATTATGTTATAAGTTTTTTAGAGTGGTTTTCAAAGAAAAGGATTTTGAAAGTGTTTCGTGATTTTTAAAGAAATGTTGTTTTCCTTAAGAAATGCTTCGAGTAATATTTCAAAATCATTCTTTATATAAGATTAAATCCTTTGGAATATTTTTTAATTTACTAAGGATATAATCCATGTACACCATTAATATTATTTCTTTGAGTGGTTTACATTTTTTATGAAAAGTTATTTATGAACCCCATTTTTGTTGCACAGGTTAAGCCATGATAAAAAACTTTTGAAACACAATTCCTTTCACAGATTATTCTATGATAAAATGATTATGAAACCTATCTCTTTTCCATAGGTTATTATATGATGAAATTTTGATGATAATCATTTCATTTCATGGGTTATTATTTGATGTTTAGAAACCCCATCTCTTTTATGGATCATGAAATGATGAATGTTTTATTCTCTTGTGGCATACGTACGTATGATTTAATTATGAGGTGGATGGGTATTATATATCCCTCAAATTCATTGGTTAATGATTTATATATCATTAGATAAATATGGGAAACAAGTTTAAGGGCTTGATCTACATTGGGAAATAGGTGCGTCCTGATCCATGATGGAAAATGGGTGCATCCTAATCCACAATGGGAAATGGGTGTGTTATAATCCACAATGGGAAATAGGTGCATCCCGATCCACAATGGGAAACAGGTGTGTCTTGATCCATAATGGGAAATAGGTTCATCTTGATACACTATGGTAATAATGTGTATCCTAATACATAATAAGGAAATGGATGTGACTGGGGATGGTTGGGTGTTCTTCTCATTAGGTGTAGTCCCCATAAAGTACTTAGATACGTTTTGGAAATGATCCTTGACTTATAGGGAATGGTTTTACATGTTTATGTGTCTACCACAATTCTATTTTTTATTCCTATCTTATTATTTCATGGATTATTCTCTTTATTCTCATATGATTCATATATTCTAAACTAGGAACATCTATTCCATGTCTCATGGTTATGATCTTTGATATGTAGGGTATGATCTTTTAATTTTATGATCATGTTCTCATACATTTATGATCATGATTGTGCTTATATATCTCCCTTGTTTAACTTTATTTAGCATCTAAACTCGCCATTTCTTATGTTTCCTATCCCCATTTTATGAATAAAGTTTTTAAGTAGGGTTACTAAAGGGGAAGATATTCACGGGATATGTTGAAGATTTTTCACCAAATTAGAAGAATGTGTTCCAAGTTTCAAAATACACTAAACTATTGTAGTCTTAAGGTATGTAATTTTGTAATGTAATGAATATTCATATAAAATGATGTAATGTTCATGTATGTTAATCCTGGGTTACTATAGTTGGTATCAAAGGAATGGTTTATTCAATATTTTGAAACTAGGATGAGAAATATTTAGTGAGATCCCTAAGGATATGTGTAGATATATTTCTAGGGGTATCTCTAAGGATAATTCTAAGGATGAGTAAAATTTTAAGAAAATTTCCTAGAATTTAGGAAAAGGATTTATAGAGTGGTTTCTATGAAATTACAGTTCTCTCTACTTACAATAAGTGGATGTCTTATACAAACAGGAAGATGTTTTGAATACAAGGACACAAATAAATTTACTTCAAAGGTAAAATTAAAAGTTCAGTCAACGAAATTAATGAGACTAATAGCTTCCCTAAGGTATCATTGATTGTTGATTTCTATAAATGTGGAATGTATGGTCATTATGCAAATAAATGTCTTAGAGTAAATTTGTGAAATAAATATACAATTTGTTAAGAGTAATAATCTTGCTACTGATGGTGAAGAGACCATGAGTGAAATATTAAAGGTATATTATTTTCTAATAGTATTGTTTATAAGAATGATTAAATTGAGTAGACCCAATTCATATTGTAGATTTTAGGAAACTAGTACTATGGAATAAGATAATGAAGCTTAATTAATGGGTTAAGGAAGAGGTGGAATGATCAATGTTTTAATTTAAGGATTATGTTATATGAATCAAGAAGTATATAAGAATTTTTTGAATAATTTTTTCTTTAATAATTTTCAATAATATGATAAATGAAATTGATGACCCAGAAAAATAATTTGATTTCAATGTTAAATTATGTAAATATAACCCTTAACATGTTCCTAAGGATGAAAAAATGATATTTATTATGGATAAATAGATAAGGATATGGATAAAGTAAGTTGGATAGTGTTTATGACCACCGAAATGATAAGTGATTTGTTAATAATGTGATCTATGGTATCATGGATGATGTTTAAAACCCTTTTTGGATTAAAGTAATATATCCAATTATATTTGGAATAAGAAAGAATGATTTTTTTTCAATAATGATTTATGGTAATTCAGGTTATTATTGTGTTTCAAGAGAATACATGATAAAGGTATTCACATGTTTAGAATTTTACAACCAAGATCTACATTATGATATATGGGGGATCAATGTTAAACTGATTTTGAGAAATTTAGTGACTTATTTCTAAAGTTTTGGATTTTGATTCTCATACGGGTTACAAGGTTGACCATTTATAGAACTATTTAAGTTAAAATTCAGATGCATTTTTAGATATTAAAGTATTATCTCTCTATATGAAGATTTATGCATATTGGATAACTTGTTCTAATAAATTTTTCATGATGATAACTAAATAAATATAGAATTACTTATCATTCTACTTATAGATATTATGATCCATTAGTGCTTCAACCATAGAAAATTCACCTTTTTTGGGGTAAGAGATAAAGTGGGAATTAGTCAAGACACAACCAAATGGTGAGATTGTTCATATGAAATGGAATGAAATCAATTAAGTATATCCCCATGTGAAAATTATTCAACTTTAGTAAAAGGGTCTTGAAATAAAATGTTATCCCATTATCATTATTTTTATGATATCTATAACCTTTTTCAAGCCTCTTTGGTTTATATGTTTTTGATCGTTAACATTCTCCTGGACATGTTCTCTATCAATCTCCATCAAAACATATATTTCATGTCCATGTTTTCACTTTTGACCTATGTTATCCTATATAGAGACCTAGTTTTGAGTTACTTTGGGTTACTGTTATGTTTCCAACTTTCCCTTTTAAAAGATATTTTTATTATTCATTTTTATAATGTGGGTTTCTATGAAAGAAACTTTCATTAATTAAACCTTTTTTACCCAAACTAATTTCAAAGGAGAAATTCATTTTAAGGGGGGTAGAATGTAACACCTCGAGTTTTTATTTATTGATTTTTTTGAAATAAATTAAATTTCATTGATGGATTCCATTACACGCTACACAATGTTAATATTGGTTTATACATAACACCAATATTATATTTTGATACACTTATATTATATTTAAATACTTGAACTACTATTTTTGGCTTGAGTTACACATAGTATTGAGTTCCTTCGATGCCTTGTGTTACATGCATTACTGAGTTCCACCGAACTACAATATTATTATTAAAATATTATCATTGTTATCACCTAGACATTGGAATGGTAGATGTGAATAAGATTAAATAAATTTTAAAACTATGTTTTATATATGTTAATAAATTTATTTCTGTCGATATTAATTAATTATATATGAAAATAAAAACCAATTGAATATGAAGGATGTGTTTTTTTTGAAAAAACTATTTTTATGCCCACAAAGGTATTTTATCATAATAAGTTAAATTAACCACTATTATTAAGATATATTAATGAAATTTATATATTATAAATTAGAAAAAAATGTTTTTACATTCATATAATATGTTTTAAATGAATAAAAGAACAAATCTTGTTTTAGGCATAAAAAGCTATATTTTTCTAAAAGGCAGTTTTACCTCCTTTTAATGGAAGGTTTATTTTAAAACTAATTTTTTACACATTTATAATTTTTTATTTTTAAAAAATAAACTTAATTTTTGAAATTACAATATCAAAATTTACTTTGGGTGAATGTTTGGTATTTTCCTAAGAAGTATCATTTTTTGATGAATAGTGAAATGCTGAATTTTACTTGAAAACTTCTCTTTCACGTAATTTATTTATATGGATAAGTTATATTTTTATTTGGTTTAAAAGTATATTTAGAACCATTATAAATATATTAATACAATTTAGGTCATTTAAATAATTTCATATTGAAATTGAATATAAAAATATTTCAAAATTCTGAACATTTTCACTTTAAAAACTCGTTGTCTCATCTCGTATGCGAGATTAATCTTAAAATAAATTAGGCCAATTTTTTGTTTTGAATTTGTAAAAATTTATTCCATATTTAGAATCCGAATAATTTATATTTTATAGTATATTGAACATAGTTTTTTACCAATAATATTAGTGAAATTAATTAAAATTATTTACAATGATTAAGAGAAAAATGAGTTTACTTATTGGTTAAACCTTAAACATAAGGGGAAAATAACCTAGAAACTTGTCCAAAATGAATTTTATGATCATATTTCGACCATATCCTCCATTTTTATAAAAAATGGTCCATTATTTAAGGCACTTTATGTAAGGGATACATGCCAATAGTGTTTACCTTTTTGTATTTACAAGAATATCTCTCCTCCTCCACTATAAAAGGGAACTCACACCCCCCTCACTTATTTACACCTATAAATCCCTTTGTCTCACAAAAACCCTAAAACAATAATCCAAAAATACCCCCTATCATTATAGAATCTTCACTATGAGTAGAAAGAAATCCAAGTTAATCCTTTGGTGCAAACCAAAAGGAATTACCCGAAGAATAAGTAATGTTCTTCAACAAGAACTTTTATTTCCTTTATTTATATACCCATTAAATTTTTATTATTACATGATTATATAATACCTAATTATCCTCAATATACTGATATTCTTTTATTTTAAGGGTATGACCTAAATTTTCACACACTTCCATAAAATGGGATATGCAATCATTATTTATGTGTACGACAGACTACTGCATCGCGAACTGATGTTGTTTGTTCTTCCATTACCACCTCTCAAGATAGGTAATAATGATTTATTTAATGTATTTATATGATATATATTATATTTATGATGTATTTATGCTTATCTAATTATTGTATAACACATACCTTCATGGATTCCATTTTATGGGAGTACAAAAACTACGTTTGTGGATGTGTGGATTACCACCTCCTCAAAGTGATGTGATTTGTTCACACTTTACATAGAATGTATTAAGGATGGTTTTAATAATAATATATGGTATATATGACATAATAATTATACTATATTTATGATATATATATATATATATATTTGTATATATATATATTTTTTATTTACATTTTTTCCATCAATATGATAATAAAATGGAAACAGCATTTATGCTAATGTATGACCTACCATCTCCATGAACGTTGTATCTCATTTTCTATTTATATAATTTATTAATTATTATAAATACTTATATACTGAATATATATGATATTTATATCATGTTTTATATTCTTGAAATAAGTAAAACAGGATCTAAGTAAGAGGATCGAGAATAAAAAGTCAAAATATATATAAAAAAATAAAGTGGTTATTACCCGAAACATAACTTCAACATGAAATTGTGAATAAGCAGGTAATATAACATCATAATAAAATAATTTATTGTATGATTTATAATAATATGGGATTTTATTATATTTTTAATAAACTTATATTTATTATACAATAGGTTTGATTGTGTGTGAAGAAATTCAAGGCTTAAGGTAATGTAATTTCATCTCACTTTTTATATTCATGAGATACTTGTCATATTCACCACTTTCTAATTTTTTGTGGTGTATATACTAACATGTGTAATATTTATCATTAATTTCCTATATTTAATTATATTCATAATTTTAATTATTATTATTCTTTCATGTGGATCATGATTTCAAGGTTACTCTTATAGTAATGGGATTTCTAGTCTCACTTGTATTTCTGTAAGACTTTTTCCATATTTACCAATCATTAATTTTGTGTGGTATATCTACTAACCATGAATTTATTATATTATTGTTATCCATAAATTTATGGTTAATTACATATATATATTATTAACTCTATTTCATGTGGTTTATGGTTCAAAAGTCACCAAATAGGTAAGGTAATTTGGTCTCAATTGGCCTTCTTTGATACACTTGTTAGGTTATGAACCTATATTATTTTACGAGATGTATATACTTCCCTTTTACATGTTATATAATTAATATAATTCCTTTAATGATATTTTAATCTTCATGTAATGTTATTATTTTATGGTGATTTTGATTCTAACAAACCAAAGTGAAATGATTTTATTGATACAATCTCATCATTTATTGGGATTGTTTAAAATTATGCTTCCCTTGATGAAATATTATGGTCCATATCTCAATAATTCTCATTAATTTTCTTATACTATGTTTATTTATGATATCTTAATGTAATGGCACCATTCTTTCTACTCTTTGGTACATAAGATAATTAATAAAATGTTTTTGTGAAAATTTTACTTTATTTCTCTCCTTGATCGGAAAACCATTTTCTCCAAAAGCCATATTTTCTGAAAATGTTTTCAAAAAAATAATTTATAATTTAAGATGGCTTCCAAATAAAATTATTTCAATTATTTTTAATGTTTCATTTGTAATTTTTCAAAACAATTTTCAAATAAAAAGGATTTCAAATTGTTTTCTGTTTTAATTTTTTTTTTTCAAAGCTCCCTTCATAAGTATTAAAATTTATTTTAAAAGAAAAAGGTTTTCAAATTTTTTATGTTCGAAAAGTTTTTTTCAAATTGAAAAGTATATTTTCATCAATAAATGTTTTAAATTATTTTTAAAACATTTCGTTATAAGTTTTTCAAAGTGGTTTCAAAGAAAAGGCTTTTGAAAATGCTTCATGATTTTTAAATAAAGGTTATTTTCTTTAATAAATACATCAATTAATCTTTCAAAATCCATATCCATCTAATATTAAATACTTTGATATATTTTATTATTTAATGGGGATATTATCCAAGGACATTATTCTTATTCTTTATTTGAATGGTTTATGTTTAAGATGATAATATTTTTATGAAACCCATTTCTCTTTCACAGGTTAAACCTTGGTAAAAAGATTATGAAACCCAATTCCTTTAATGAGTTATTCTATGAATAAATGGATATGAAACCTATCTCTTTCCCAAAGGTTATTATATGATTAAATTTTTATAATACCCATTTCAATTCATGGGTTATTGTATGATGTTTATAAAATCCATCTCTTTTATAGATCATGATATGATGAATGTTTTAATATCTTCTGTCACATGTATGTATGATTTCATTATGATACAGGTGGGACCTATATCTCCCTGCAATGCATTGGTTAAATATTTATATATCATGAGATTAATATGGGAAACAATTTTATGGTCTTGATCCACAATGGGAAACGAGTTTTCCCTTATCCATAATGGGAAACATGTGCTTCCTGATCCACAACTAGAAATGGGTTTGTCATGATCCATAATGAGAAATAGGTGTTTCATGATCCATAATGGGAAACAGGGGTGTCCTAATCCACAATGCGAAATCGCTACGTCCAGATCCACAATAGGAAACAGGTGCATCCTGCTCCACTATGGGAAGAAGGTGTAACCTGATACACTATAAGGAAATTTCTATGACTATGGGTGGTGGTGTGTCCCATCCAGTAGGTGTATTCCCCATTATGTTTTTAGATAATTTTTTTCAATTATCCTTGACTTATAAGGAATAATTTTACATGTTTATGTGTCTTACAAAATTTGACATTTTATTCCTATGTTGTGATTTTATGAATTATTCTCTTTATTCCATTATGATTCATGTCTTATGAAAATACAATATTTATACCATGACTCTTTATTATGACCATTGACATGAAGGTCATGATCTTATAATGTTGTGATCATGTTCGCATACCCTTATGCTCATGATTATTCTTATATAGAACCCATGTTTACCCTTACTGATCATCTAATATCACCCTTTCATATGTTTCCATTCCTCAGGTTAAGAAGCAAGGTTTTAAGTAGGACTAATAAATAAAAATATCATTAAATATATATATCTAATATTTTTCAAAAAATTAGAATAATGTGCTCCATGTTTCCAAAGACACAAAACTATTATGGTCCTTAGCCATGTACTTTCATAATGTGTTTAATACTCATCTAAAATGATGTAATATCCATGTATTTTAATCCTAGGATTCCGTAATGGGGATAATAAATTCATGATATTACATATAAAAGGGTCTTTATATACACCTCATGAAATAATATAGGTGCATAACATAGCCATATGTCTCAAAGAAGGAAAATTGGGACAAAAATACTCGACCACGTTGGTAACTTTTGAACTATAAACCCCATGAAATAGAGATCCTAAAATGGATATGTAAATCCCAATAATTTTAATCACAATAATCATAAAATAAATTTATGGTCATTATATATACCACATAAAATAAATAGGTGTAAATATGGAAAGTGTCTCATGAAAGTAAAAAAGTGAGATGAAAATCCATTACCATAAGTATTGAATTCCTTTATACTCATTAAAACCTCCTATATAATAAATAAAATTTTATTATAAATCTATAATAGAACCATAATTATATATATTATACTATATATGATTTACTTATGTCCTTTAATTACATGGTTATTAACAATTCCATGTTAAAGTCACATTTCAAGTAATAACCGCTTTGTTTTTCGTATATGTTTTGATTTGTTATTTTAGTTCCTCTTACTTTGATCATGGTTACATAATATCAATAATAATAATAATTATATAAATATATTATACTTTGAGAATATACATATTTAGATTAATCCTTCAAATTTTGGGATAGAAAATGAAATACACCCTTCATGGAGACGGTAGGTTTTACGTACGCATAAACATTGTTTCTATATTATTTTCAGATTGAAATTAAAAAAAGTGAATGATATATTATCATTATAGAATACTTTTTATTTCATAAAAATCATTTTTTCATTAAAACTATCTATATTACCTTCTATGTAAAGAGTTCCCAAATCAAATCGCTTCACGAGGTGGTAATCCTTCGTACACATGAGCGACTTCATCGTATTCCCAATAAATACAGAGTATAAAGTTATGTGTGATATAATAATTATATAATTATAATAATATAATAAATATTATATATAAATAATAAATCCATAATTATGTCAGCCTTTATAGGTGAAAATTTAAAAATCAATGACATTGATTCGTGAGGCGGTAGTCTGTTGTACACATGAATGATGATTTCGTAACCTATTTGATGGAAGTGGAAATAGATATCGGACATGAACATGATATGGAAATATATTAGTGTGTGTAAGATAATGATTTTATTATATCATCATGGTATAATAATAATTCAAGGAGGTGGTGGAATAAATAAATTAAAATTCTTGATGATGAATGTTACCTCTTCTCTGGGTATCCTCCTTAGGTTTTCACTGAAAGCCTTCCTAGGATAGGTTTATGTCAAAAATAAGGATTCTAGGATAAGAGGAAGTAATTTAAGAATTTATATATATATATATATATATATATATATTCTTAACCACAATGTTGTTACGGTGTGATGAAGAGATTATAGGGGTGGCCTTTTATAAGTGAGGTGAGTGGCACATTTGTAATTTATTTAAAAGAAAAAGGTATACCCATGTTTTTATCATGACACAAGGTTCCAAAAGAAACTATTGACAAGAATATAAGATATAATGTATAAATATTTCTATAAAATGTGTTTCAAAAATTTTTTGGGTTATTTTAACCCTTATTATTTTAGTTTAACCCCCCCTGGTAAACCCATTTTTACCTTAACCGCTACAAATAATTTTTTTTTGTTTTCACTATTCATTTTGGTAAAAAATTAAGATGACCTTATTAGAAAATATAAATTATGATTATTTAAAATATGGAATAAATTTTTACAAATTCAATTCATAGTAGTGGATAATTTTAATATAAAATTTATCCCACATGTGCAACAAGAAAGCAGGTTTTTAAAGAGAAAATGTTCAAAAGTTTACAAAGTTTTTATATTGAAATTCAATATGAAATTTATTCTAATGACCTAAATTGGTTTAATGGACATATAATTTTACTTATTTTTCTATAAAACTATTTTAAAATATAATTTAACTTTATAAATGAATTTTAATGAAAAGGAAGCTTCAAATTAAAATTCGTTATTTTTTACTATTCATCAAAAAATGAAGATTTTAAAAAAAATCTAATAAATTCACACATAGATAATTTTGACAAGATGATTTAAAAAAATATGTTTATTTGAACAAATTAATTTTCTAAAATTGTGGAAAATTGATTTTATTAACATTTTCAAAGATAAATAAAATGCATTTTTTGAGAAAATAGTAATTTCAAAACATATAGAATTTACTGAAAATTAAGTAATTTTTATTAAATATGTTTCCATTATATAAAACCATTATAATTGATATTTAATAATTTTTTATTACAACTCATAACACTAATTTTAATTTATAGGATATAATGGTCTCATTTAAATAACTATATTAATAATATATCATGGTTTGTTAAAACTCAGTGTCATGTGTAATGCAACTTAACCTAGTATTTCATATTTTGTAAGATTAAATTTCTGTTGAATGTAATGAAATAAATCAATGAAATTTAATTTATTTTAAAAAATAATAATTCATAAAAACTCAGGTTATTAAATTATACCCCCCTTAAAATTAATTTCTCTATCAAAATTTGTCACTCTTATATTAAAAATAAGGATAATTCTATCTCACAATACAATCAAGTTCCCATGTAGATTCCTCAAACTGGTAGTTTTATCACAAAACATTGACCATGTGAGTGGTCTTGTTTTGTCGAACTTTCTCTGTATGATCCAAAATCTCCACGAGTAGTTCCTCATAAGAATTATCTTACTTCAGTGGTATGCCATCTACGTTCAGTACATACAAAGGTTTTGTAACGCCCTGACCCCAGAATCCCGAAGTCGGTGCATTATTTTAATACATCAGAATGATTACAATGAATCAAGTCCCGAAGGACCGATCAGTTTATAAGTATTAGAAAATATATTACATACATAAACATTACATTACACATTAAAACATAAAACACAGCATAAATAATCCATTGAGAACACCATTATTCCCATATCTTAACCCTACAAATCAATCATAATACACTTATTAAAATCTTGGAAAAACAAAATATAAGAAAGGGGTGAACACATATGCTCTGTAAGGGTTAATAATTCTGAGGAAGGTATAAACTTTAAAGGTGAGATGTGTAATAAAAACAATAGCCTTTTAAACATAAACTAGAACATAATATGGAAAAAATAAATCAAATAATTCCATTTACTTATTCATATAGATATTCTACTAGTCTAATAGTCACATGTAATAACTAATTTCATAATAAGGGAATCCGTAATGCCGGACATCATAACCACATACTCAAGGCCTCATGCCAAGAATACAAATAATTTTTTTTTTCAAGCCCTTGTTCTAAGACACTAATTTGTCTCATCATACCTACCGATGCATCGATGGGCTATAGCGGCCCCCGCCCGTCACTTACTAAGTCCAATGCATTCCTCATATGGAAATGTTAAAACATAACATAAACATTCATATTAAAAATAGCATACTAAATGTCATTACATTAAAAATAGACCATGAATAGTATAAAAATAGAACATCCACAGTCAAACATATCATAAATCAACCTCAATAAAGAATAATATCCAGAAAGGATGTTGGCATAGTTTAAAATGATCAGTAAAACTTTTTGAGAGAAATATACTTTTTTTTAAATCATTTAAAAGTAGCACATTTATAAAGGAATTAATTTAAAAGATATTTTTTAATAAAAGTGTCTCATACCACTTTGAAACTTTTAAAAGGAATTAACATTTTAAAACAATCATGTCCATATAAATAAATCCTTAAAATCATTTTGAAAACATGGACATTAATTAAAATGATTTAGAATAATAAATCATTAAAACATTTAAAATGAGGATCTTGATAAAGAGTCCCTTATACATAAACTTAAAATATTCCTTTTGAAAACATTTTTATGAAACATGTACCTGGATTATCAATATTTCCTAGTAAATACTTACACATAAATAATCTCGGATAATAATGAGATTGAGGAATTAACCCTTACCTTGTACATTCCTTTGGTCGAAGGTACGTTTAACCTCCTGTATAATGACCATAGTATGTTATAAAATTATACCAGAACCATATTAATATTTATTATATCATTAATGATTAATTTTTTACTATATATTATCAATTTGATAATTATTTCCATGTTAAAATAACATTTCGGGTAATAATCGTTTTCTTTGTTGAAAGTGTTCTAAGTTGTTATTCTTTATTGTATCACTTATATAATGATTTAATTGATTCATGAATATAAAAAAAATTATATATCATATATATTCAGAATATAAATATTTATAATTGATAGATAGATGAAATGTAATACACCGTTTATGGAGACGGTAGGCCGTACGTACGGATAAACGTTGTTTCCATTTTCATATCGTATTGAATAGAAGTAAGTGAATGAGATAAATGTAAATACAAATATATATAAATATAGTATAATTATTATGTAATATATTACATACTTATTAATAATATGTATTTTTATAATCATCGTTGAATGGTGAATGTGGAAATGAATCTCATCACGTTGTGGAGACGGTAAGTCGTACGTACGCACAAGCGATGATATCATTATTTTGATGATGAAATAGTATGTAAATGGATGGTATATTATATATAAATAATAATTAACATGTTATATTTATTATTTACATCAATTATACTCATTATTATTCCCATCCAAATAATGAAGCATTGAATAACAAACTACACCATGACGTGAAGACGGTAAGTCATATGTATGCACGTATGGTGACTTTGTCATTCATATGATGGATAAGATAATAAATATGGTTTTAATATATTTTTAATAACATCACAGTATGTAGAATTTACTGTATTTATTATTTTAGTATGGAAACAACAAAGAAAGAGGAATTGGAAGTGTAAAATAACTTCGAAATAGGTGATGAAATAATTACATCTTCTTCGGGATCTTCCTTTTGATTTGAACAAAAGGGATCCTTATGTTGAATTTATGATCAAATTAATGCCTGTAGGTTTAAGTGAAGGTATTTGGGAGGATATTTGAGTAGGTTTTGGCCGAGCCAAATGGATTTGGAGGTGTTAATTTAAGAGAAGGAGAAGTACCCTTTTATAAGAGAGGCGAGGGGCACTTTAGGAAGTGTTTGAAATATTAATTTATTATACAATCATATTCGGTCTATAATAGCTCAAAATGGATTTATTTAGAGGATATGGAGGGTATGAGTCGACATCCTCTCAACCAATATGTTTTATACAAGTTTATGTCACCATATTAACCTTATCATTTATATTTAATCCATAGTTAAATAGTTTAGCTTTTTCGATGTCTTCTTGTATTATTATAATACATGGTTAATAAACTTACTATAAAATTAAAAGATAACATCAAGTGGTTAGTTAATGATATATATATATATATCATTATATAAGTCCTTTGGCTGAACATTATATTTTTAGGAATATTATATCATTTAATAATATAATATTTGTTTTAAAAACTCATTTATGTCAATTTTGACACTATTTAGTATTTGATTTTTTTTAATGTCATAAAAAGTTTATTACTTCGAAAAAAATACATTAAAGCAACCCTAAAATGTAATATTCACCTATAAAATTCGTTTATGGCATCAAAAGTCTCAATTTACATTTATTTTTATATTTATAATATCAAGTATTTTAATCATTCATTAATGAGGAAATTATTGTATCATCATTGTTTCATAAATAAATATAATTATTTCAGGTATAAAAATTAAAAATTAAATAAAATGATGTAGGAAATATTTTTATATTTCTAATGAATATTTATAGTCAAATTTATCTTATTTTTAACCCTATATTAAAAATGGTTTAGTTGTTAAACTTTGAATTAAACACTTTTAACTCTTCATTAAATAAATTATAATAAATGTCTTAATCTAACACAAATGGATCAAAAATGATCTTTATTTTGTCCTAAGGTTCTTTTTGTCGAAATACATTTATCAAATATAATTATGACATGTGTTGTGGTAATTATAATATCATTTTTACCTTTAATTACCCAATTTACTTTTAACAGTGGTAAATAATATTCCAAAGTTACTATTCACCAAAAATTATTTTCATCCTATTGAACCACATTTTACTTACTTATTTAAGCCATGTCTCTTGTATTTTTTAAAATAAATTCAGAGAACCAGTAAAATTACGTTTTATGCAAATTTTTAAATGTGCCTAGAAGGTGGGTAATTGTGCTTAGAAGGTGGGTAAAAAGACCTTAAAATGGTTCAATAATATTTTATACATCTAATATTATTATAAAATGACTCTAATGACTTAAATTGTACTAATATATGTATTATGTAACTATTTCATGATAATTTCTCAATTAAAAATAATTATATAAATGAGAAAGCTGGTTTTTATGTACTATGCAGTATTTTTCACTATTCATCAAAAATTGAATGTTTTCAGAAAAATACCAAAACTTTACCCTAATATAATTTTGATATTATGAATTAAAAAATGATTTCCATTTTACCATATTCAAAACATAGAAGTTTCATTTATTATTTTAAAATTAATTTCCATTGTCAAAACCAGAAAGCGGGGTTTTAAGAAGTAAAAACTATCAAAGGATTGATATGTGTTTATGTCGAATTTAAATGTAAAATTACTTACCATGACAAAAATTGGATTAAATGATAAAAATATAATCTAATTATACATTAAAACCACTCAAATTTATAAATTAGCACCATAAATTATTTTTATTAAAAAAGTTTTTTCTAATTAAATTTTAGTATTTTTTTACTATTAAACAAAATATGAAAGTTATCAGAAAAGTATCAAAAATTTATCCAAACTAAATTTTTATGTCCCTATTCTAAATAAGATGTTTATTTTGTCATATTTAATATATAAAAGTGTCAAATATTTTATTTAAAAAGGGTTCTCCATTAAAAGGCGGTAAAATTTCATTTTTTTTAAATATACTTCCTTTATCTAAAAAATTGAATTGTTATTATATTATGTCAGAAAAAAAAATATGTATGTTTAAATTAAATGGAGTATATAAAATTCAAAATACAGTAAGTACTATTCATAACCACTTTCTAAATAGCTAGTTTGGTAAGTCGTGGTGTGTTCGAACTCGATGTTGCATGTGGCGTAAGCTATTGAATTACTTTAAAGAGATAACGTATTATGAAATCTGAAGGTGTTATATTCTCTTCTCCTTTAAAAAATTGCATCCTCACAATTTTAATTTTTTCTTTAAAAATAAAAGGTTTAAAATATAAAATACCTTTGTGGAAAACCCACATCGAAAATAGGGTTACTAAAATTTAGTCTTAATAAGAGGGAAAGGGAAATTTAAAGTCGCCACAAAATTAGGGTTTTGAATAGGAGAACATTGATGGAAATTATAGACACATAATTGGAGGGAAACGTAAATATATATATATATAGGGAGTGATTGAGGTCATCAATAAAAAACAGGTGAACAATAAATGGAAAATTGAGGGCCTCAAATCCATAAATCTATGATGATTTAAAATATCATCGGTTCAACAAAACATAAGAAATTAAGACAACACATTTTTGGTTTAATGATCCTCTCCCTAAAGTTTGAGAATTAATTTCTTCATAGAATAAGAAGAAAAAAATATTTGACAAGTAGAGTTCCATCCTTTAACTAATTTCTACCACAAACTCATATTTCACTCCAAAAGATAATAGAATTAAAAAATATTATATTTATTTTAATTGTATAGGGTTCCAAAAAAATGAATTTATAATTTATATGTCAGACCAGTTAGAAAAACTAAATCATAAATGCCATGAAATCACATTGGCCAGTGGTAGGTGATGCACCCTTTTCACCCTTCGGTTGCGGGTTCAAATCTCGCGGCCTTGTCAGACGTGACGGGTTGTTTCTCAGCCTCTGAGTTGTCCTTTTTATAACAATACAAAAATTATCTTAAGAAATGTTTTAACCTTAAAAAATAGTATCCAATGTCTAACTTAATTCATTAAAACCATTATAATTATCTAAAATACTTCTTTCTAAACTCACAATCTAAAATTTATAAGGAAGGTAAATATATTAAATATCTATTTTTCCACATAATAACATGTGAATACCTACATCATGTATTCTCTTAGAACATGGTAACACCCTTAATTACCATAAAACCTTATTGATTACATTCATACTCCCTTAATATTGGATATACTCCTTATATCCAAAAATGTTTTAAACTCCAACAATGATGGAAGAAACAATTAATCAGTTTCAAGGTAGTCAAGAATATCAAATATAATTTTTCCAAATAAATCATAACTTATTCCGAAATCATTATCTCAGTTTCAAAAACATATTAAGGGTTATATTTCCCCCAAACATAAATTTTCCAATATGTTTAACTTGAAACTATGTCACTTTACATGGTACCTTACAATCTCAAATCCTTAATGAAATAGTACTACAGTACAATCCTTATTTATTTTCATAATTCATATTACTAGGAAATCATTGATACTACCCACAAATGACATAATTCATTGATAAAAAATCAAATCTCTAATTATTCCTATTTATCTAAAGTAGTATCACAACTTGATTATTATACAATAAAATTATTTAGGGTATACTCTGATGACTGGTACATTGATTCATGTAGTGTCCTAACTCCTTGCAGCTGAAGCATTGTACATTTGAAACCTTTTTCTTACCCTTGCGATCAAAAACTTGGTGTCCTTTCTATCCAAACTTATGGCAAACTCTCATTCCTTTCACGAACTTCCCATGGTGATTCATTCCATAGTTATAACATATAGAAAAATCCTTATTTCCCTTCTTCCCTTCATCCATCTTTCTCTCTACCATCCTCTTCTTCCCTGGCTTCCCGTCAAAGCAATACGACTCAGATAATTCTTTATTTATCTTATAAACACACGATACTATTTATTTAAATGATGAGAATACATGGGAGACTATTTCTCTTATAAATTTTGGATTAATACCATGAAAGATATTATTCTTCCTACTATTTGGATTATTTGTATTGCTAAGATTCTCATTCCTTCTTTTGGGTGCCATTTATAAATGAAAAAATACACTAGGTCAGATCATATCATAATTTATAATCCAAAACTAGAAATATTCTCAACATTAACTGTATATTTTCACACATCTTGTCTCATAATCATAAAAATGGTTTCTTTTCTGACATATTTACACATAAATCCTTCATAATGGTTTGTAATGAAAATGTAAATTATCCTAAGCATATACCTTGGGAGTGTCGTAACCATGAGTGCAGCAAGGCCTGTTGTCGTGCACCAGTTACCATTAAATTCTAGCTCAAAGTGGTGTTTTTAGGATTTACCCATATATACATTTTTGTTATATCCGCCTCTACCTATTCGTATCCAGACAGGGATGTATTTCCTAGAAAATTCACAAAATTTATACATTACCAAAATTCAAGGAATTTCTTCTATACTAATCCTCAAATTCTATCTTAGGGTAATGTTTCAGAATAAAAGTTTATCTAAATCTATTTCCAATGTTGTTAATAAACTTCCTCTAATACCAACTATAACGTCCCAACCCCAGAATCCCTGATATTGTGCATTATTTTAATACATTAGCATGATTACAAGGAATCAAGTCCTGAAGGACCGATTAGTTTAGCAGTCTTGGAAAATAGATTACATAAATGAAAATTACATTACACCTTCAAACATAAAACAAAACATAAATAATCCTTTTAGAACACCATTATTACCCTAGCATAACCCTACATATCAATTATAATACACTTCTTGGAATCCTGGGAAAAAACATACGAAAGGGGTGAGCTCAGATGCTCAGTAAGGGTAAATAATTTAGTGGAAGCTATAAACATTTAATAAAAGATGTGTAATAAGAACAACAGACTTTTAAAAATAAACTTGAACATAATATGTCAAAAATAAATCAAATAATTCCATTTACTTATTCACATGGATATTCTACTAGTCAAATAATCACATGTAATAACTAATTTCATAATGAGGTAATGTATAATGTTGGACATCATAACCACATAGTCATGGCCTTATTCCAAGGATAAAAATAAACATTTTTTCAAGGCCTTGTGCCATGACACTAATTTGTCTCATGGGACGTATCGATGCATCGAGGGGCTATAGCGGGCCTCACCCATCACTTACTAAGTCCAATGCATTCCTAGTATGAAAATGTTGAAACATAACATAAAAATTCATATTAAAACTAGCATACTAAAAGTCAATAATTTAACCATGGACCATGAATGGTATAAAAATAGAACATCCAGAGTCGAAAATATCATAAATCAACCTTAATAAAGAATAATATCTAGAAAAGAATGTTGGCATAGTTGAAAATGTTCAGAAAAACTTTTTGAGAGTAATATACCTTTTTGTGAAATCTTGTAAAAGTTGCACATTTATAAATGAAGTAATTTAAAATATATTTTTAAATCAAAGTGTCCCATACCACTTTGAAACTTTTGAATGGAATTAACATTTTAAAACAATCATGTCCATATAAATAAATCCTTAAAATCATTTTTAAAACATGGACATTAATTAAAAGGATTTAGAAAAATAAATCATTAAAACATTTAAAACAATGATATTGGTAAAGATTACCTTCCAAAAAAAGATTAAAATGTTCATTTTTAAAACATTATTATAAATCATGGACATGGATGGTCAATACTTCATTGTAAATACTTACACATAAAGAATCTCGGATAATAATGAGATTGAGGAATTAACCCTTACTTTGTACTTTCCTTTGGTAGAGGGTACGTTTAACCTCATGTATAATTACCGTAGTATGTTATTAAATTATACCAAAACCATATTAATATTTATGATATCATACATGATTAATTTATTACTTTATACTACCCATTAAATAATTATTTCCATGTTAAAGTAACATTTTGAGTAATAATCATTTTCATTATCGTAAGTGTTTTAACTTGTTATTCTTGATCGTATCACTTATATCATGATTTAATTTCTTCGATAATATAAAAAATTATTTATATATATTATATATTAATAATATAAATATGTATAATTTATAGATATATGAAATGGAATACACCGTTTATGGAGATGGTAGGTCGTACGTACGCATAAATATTGTTTCTGTTTTCATATCGTATTGAATGGAAGTAAGTGAATGAGATATATGTAAATAAATACATACATACATATATATATATATATTTATATATTTATATATTCAGTAGTATTATTATGTCATATATTACATAATTATTAATAATATTTATTTTTATAATCATCGTTGAATGGTGAACGTGCAAATGAATCTCATCACATAGTGGAGAGGGTAAGTCATACGTACGCTCAGGCAATGATATCATTATTTTGATGTTGAAATAGTATTTAAATGGATGTTATATTATATATACAGAATAATTAATATGTTATATATATTATTTACATCGATTATACTCTTTATTAAACCCATCAAAATAATGAAGTGTTGAATAACAAACTACACCACGACGTGAAGACGGTAAACCGTACGTACGCATGTATGGTGACTTTGTCATTCATAGGATGGATAAGATAATGAATATGGTTGTACAATATTTATAATAACATAGAATTATGTAGAAGTTACTACATTTATTATTTTATTATGGAAACAAAAAATAAAAGAGGATGTGGAAGAAGAAAATAACTTTGAAATAGGTGATGAAATAATTACCTCTTCTTCAGGTTCTTCCTTTGGATTTGACCAAAATGGATCCTTAGGTTGGCTTTCTGATTAAATTAATGCATCTAGGATGAACTGAGGGTATTTTGGAGGATATATGAGCAGGTTTTGACTGATCCAAATGTATTTGGAGGTGTGAGTTTTAGATAAGGGGAAGTACCCTTTTATAAGATAGTTGAGGGGCACTTTAGTAAGATCTTGAAATATTAATTTATTATACAATAATTTTCAGTTTTGAATATCTCCAAATGGATTTATTTATAGGTTAAGTTGGGGGTGGGTCTAAATCCTCTCAACCAATAGGTTTTAGACAAGTTTATGTCACCATATTAACCTTATTTTTAGATTTAACCCTTAGTTAAATAGTTTAACTTTTACCATGTCTTCTTGTATTGTTATAATACATGGTTAATAAACTTACAATAAAATGCCAAGATAATCTCATGTGGTTAATTAATTACATATATATATCATTATATAAGTCCTTTGGAAAATAATTAGATTTTTAGGAATATTATATCATTTAAAAATATAGTATTTGTTTTAAAAACTCATTTCTGTCAATTTTGACACTATTTAGTATTTGGTTTTTGTGAAAGTCATAAAAAGTTGGTTACTTAGAAAAAAATACATTAAAGTAACCTTAACATATAATATTCACCTATAAAATTCGTGGATGTCATCAAAAGTCTCAATTTACATTTATATTGAAATTTATAATATCTATTAATTTAATCTTTCAGTGATAAGGTAATTACAACATCATCATTGTGTCATAAATAAATATAATTATATAAAGTATAAAAATTATAACTAAAATACCATGATGTTGGAAATATTTTAATATTTTTAATTAATATTTATAGTTGAATTTTTCTTATGTGTATCCCTATATTAAAAATGGTTTAGTTATTAAACATTGAATTTAACACTTTTAACTCTTCTTTAAATAAAATATAATAAATGTCCTAATCTAAATGAAATGGATCAAAAAGGATCTTAATTTTGTCCTAAGGTTGATTTTGGTCGAAATAAAATAATCCAATATAAATAGAACATGTGTTGGGGTAATTATAATATCATTTTTACCTTTAATTACCCTATTTACTTTTAATCATGGTAAATAAAATTCAAAAGTTACTATTCACCAAAAATTATTTTCATCCTATTGAACCAAATTTTACATAATTATTTCAACCGTGTCTCTCAAATTTTTGAAATTCAATTCATATAAGTAGTAATATTACGTTTTAGTCAAATTTGCAAATGTTCCTAGAAGGTGGGTAAATGTGCGTAGAAGGTGGGTAAAAAGACGTTAAAATGGTTCAATAAAATTTTATATATCTAATATTAAAATAAAATGACTCCAATGACCTAAATTGTACTAATATATGTATTATGTATCTATTTTAAGATAAATTTCTAATTAAAAATAATTTTTTAAATGAAAAAGTCAGTTTTTATGTACTATGCAGTATTTTTCACTATTCATCAAAAATTTAATGTTTTCAGAAAAATACCCAAAATTCACCCAAAGATAATTTTGATATTCCAAATTAAAAAACTTTTTCTATTTTACCAAATTAAAAACTTATAAGTTTCATTAAATAATTTTAAATTAATTCCCGTTGTCAAAACCAGAAAGCGGGTTTTTTGAGAAATAAAAACTATCAGAAGATTAATATGTGTTTATGTCCAATTTAAATGTAAAATTACATCCAATGAAAAAAATTGGATTAGATGATAAAAATATAATCTATTTCTATGTTAAACCCACTCAAATTTATAATTTAACACTATAAATTATTTCGATTTAAAAAATTTTTTCTAATTAAAATTTTGTATTTTTTACTATTCATTAATATATTAAAGTTGTCAGAAAATTATCAAAAATTTATCCAAACTAAATTTTTAAATCCCTCTTCTAAAGAATAAGTTTATTTTGTCAAATTGAATATATAAAAGTGTCAAATATTGGATTTAAAAAGGATTCTTCATTAAAAAGAGGTAAAATTTCAATTTTTTTTTTGAAAAATACTTCTTTTATCTAAAAATTTGAATTTTTTCTTATATTATGTCAAAAAACACATTATATGAATGTTAAAATTATATGGAGTATATAAAATTCAAAATTCAGTTAATACTATTCATAACCTCTTTTTAAAAACTAGTTTGGTAAGTCGTGGTGTGCTCGAACTCGATGTTGTGTGTGGCAAAAGCTATTGAATTACTTTAAAGAGATAACAAATTATGAAATACTGGGGTGTTACTGGTTTAGGTATTTAATTCCTCAAGATAGACACATGTAACTCATCATGTACTTGAGAGAGGTTTAGTGTAAGTACCAAGTGATAAGCTATGATTTTAATATGATCAATAATTTCAAAGGGACAATATAAATAGGGTGCAGTTTCCCTTTCTTCTCGTGTCTCATAAGTGTCTTCCATATATAAATTCATAGAAACACATTATCACCAACTTCAAATTCTATATCACAGCGGATATTATCAGCATAATTTTTATACTGGATCTGATATCCCTTAATGTGTTGCTGGATATATCTAAACTCTTTTATTATTTGTTCATCTATATTAGGTACAAATAGATTTCTTTATCTAACTTCATTCCACCATGTTGGAGATCTATATTTCTTTCCATAGAGGGATTCATAAAGAGCCATTTGAATTCATGACTGAGAGATATTGTGGTAAGAAAAATCAACTAGAGGATAGTGTTGATACCAACCACCTTTGAAATCCAAATAATAAGATCCCATCATATCCTCTAGGGTTTGAATTGTTCTCTCAGACTGACCATCTGTTTGAGGATGATACACACTATTGAAAATAAAATATATATCAAGAACATACTAAAGAATTTTCAAAAAATTTGAGGTAAACCTTGTATCCAAATTAGACATATGGTATGTGGTACTCCATGAAACCTTACCACTTATTTAATTTATATCTTGGAAAGGTGATCCAAAGATAATTCTTCTTTGATAGAAATGAATTATACGGACTTAATTAGGAGATCAACTAAAAACCATATAGCATTATTCCATTTAGACGTTTTAGATATTCCAATGACAAAATCCATGGTAATGTTTTCCCATTACCATTCTGATATCGGTAATGGATGTAACATCCCCTTAGATTATTTTCTTTTAGCCTTTACTTTCTGACATACCAAGAACCAAGATAAAAACTTTGTGATATCACTCTTCGTACCATGCCACCAGAAATACTCTTTTAAATATCTATACATATTTGTACATCCATTGTTAATAGATAATTAAGAACTATGAGCTTCCTCTAACCATATTTTTTAAATCTATATCTTCCTTTTGTGCCTATTTAATCTTCACTTGGATAGATGGTCGAACATTGATTTGATCAAGATAAGGCTTCTCCCCTTAATTTAGGATTTATAGATCTATCCTTTGTAAATATAGAAATATAATATCCTTTTTTATCCTCATCATGGATAATTTAGTTAAATCCTTTCAACTCAAATCATTGTCCACCTTATTTTCTTTTCCATGGAGGTAATGTATTGAGAAGTCATAATATTTAATCAGTTCAAACCATATTATTTTATACATATTCAACTTATTATTTGGGAATATATACTTTAATCTTTTTTGAACCATATATATATATATCACACTTTTCTCCATAAAGATAATGCCTACATATCTTTAATGAAAAAATTACCATAGCTAACTTTAAATCATGAGTTGGGTAATTTTTCTAATGAAACGTCAATTTTCATGGGGAATAAGATAAAAACATATCATTTTTTATAATAAAACATCTCAATCCCTTCTTTTATGAATCACTATATATTACAAACCCTTATCCAATATAGGGTAATGTAATCACATGTGTTCTGACTAATATTCCCTTCAGTTCCATGAAATGTTCCTCACATTCATCAGTCCAGAGGAACATGGATCCCTTCTATGTTAACATGGTCACAGTATAAGACTGATTAGAAATTATCCACAAACCATTGATTATATCTACCTAAACCAAGAAAAATATGGATATCAGACTCCATGGTTGGTCTGGGCCAACATTTAATATCCTTCTTCTTTGATGGATCTACCAATATACCTTCTCTTGAGATTATATGATGCAAAAATGAAAACTTTTTCAACCAAAAGTCCTATATTATAAATTTTTCATATATGTTATCCTTCATTAGGATATTTATTATAATTATTAGGTGGTCTTTATTCTATTCCTTTAACTTTCAATAGAAAATAATATCATCTATATGGACTACCACAAACTCATCAAGGTAGTATCAAAAGACTACATTAATTAAATCCCTGAATATAGTAAGGTAATTAGTAATACCGAATGTAAAAAATTATATATTAATATTTTTTATACCATGTTCATAATGTTGTATTAGGTATATCCTCCTTATTGACACTCAATTGATTATATACAGAATGAATGTCAATCTTGGAAAAGTATTGAGCTCCACATAGTTAATCAAACATGTCATAAATATGGGGAAGGGGATGCTTGTTCTTAAATGTGAAATTCTTTAGATACCAATAATTATTTAAGAGTTTCATTGATCCATATTTCTATTTAATAAAAAGAAAAAGTGTACCCTATGTTGATGCACATGGATGAATGAATCCCTTATCAAGGTTTTCTTGTAATTTCTTCTTCAATTCCTGCAACTCAATTGTGGCTATTCTATATGGAGTCTTTAAAGTTTATATGGAATGATGTATGAGTTCTAAAGATAAATAAACTTCATGTTTTGGTGGAAGGATAGGAAACTCTTTTGGAAATACATCAGAAAATTCCCACATAATAGGCATATCATTGATGTCTAGTTTCTCCTAAACCATTTGAGATAAACACACCTTCTGAATGGGAATTAAGACTCATACAATGGATATGATCTCCATCAGAAGTTCATACATATTTTCACATTGATAGATGATCATAGGTTTTTTTGTAATAAAAAATATAACTTCCCTTACTTAATAATTGATGTGAAATTTATGTAGATAAATTCAATCCATGCCCATGATAACATCAAATTCAACCAGAGGAAGAATGGTAAGATTTTTAGGAAGAACATTCATATCAAAATCAACTGGAGAGGAATCATAGACTTGAGATATGATCAACATACCATTAGGGGTTTCCAAAACAAATTTTTCATCTAATCATTTTGATGGAATCTTGATTCCCTTAAAAAATCCATATCAAATAATGAGTAGATCTAGATTCAAATAAGAAATTTTCAATTATTAAGTGGATAGTGAGTGTGCATTTCACCATATCACTTTCTCACCCCTTATCAAAAATAGTGATCACATGAAATTTCCCATTGTATCTTAGAATAATAGGTTTTTTACATCGATCATTGTCATCAAACTTTAGATTTGGGAACTGTTGAGTATAATTCCCATTCTCTTTCCATTTTAAACACTAGAGTGTGGTTGGTTAATTATGTGAAGCTTTCTCTCTATTTTCATCATTAGATAACTTCTTTCCATCACTTTGGTAGTCAATTGACCAATGAACTTCCCTTACATACTCAAAATGTTTACTATTCCCCTTAATACAACTTCCTCCATTGTTCTTCCCACACTTTGAGCATAAGGGAAATCTCATCTTCTTTTCTCTATGGTTCATATATTTTCCTTTGAATTCCAATTTTCTATTATTATTAAAACTATGATATTAATACATAACTCTAAACTCCATTTTCACCTTGATAGCACATCAAAAAATCTCTTCATAACTACTGAAGACTCATATGGATAACGCCCCTCAGAGACTTGGTTTTAATCCACTAAATAATCGATCAACCTTAATTTTAGGTTGGATGATAATACCAAAAGAATACCTCACATGTATTTTAAAATTTTCTGCATAGGTACCAACACATTCATCATCCTTTTTATTTAGCTTAAGGAGAACCTTATTCATCTTCATACGAATAATATAAGGAATGTACCTGTTAGTCGGAGTAGGAAACTCAAAAGGGGGTGAATTGAGTTCCAATACAAATTTTTGTTAAATATTTTACATAAAAGATTCCCCCAAATGATACTAAAATAGGCCAGTTAATCGAGGTAATAAAATTGTAATAGTTTTACTATTCAAATAGCTTCTCAGAAGATTGATTAATTCTCAGTAGTATCAATATGAGATATTGATACAACTTTTGAAACTAATATAATATGTAAAAATAGTTATAACTACTATCCAATATTAACTATAAAATTAAAATTTAGTTTTCTAAAATATAAATTAAAATTGAGAAAGACTAAATAGAAACACACAGCGGATAAAACAAGTGATTTAGACTCAAGATGGTTCCTAATCCACTCCACATGGTGATCACCTACCACCAAGAAGTTTATATTAATAAACATCGTCCACACCCTGGATCAGGTTTAACAATAGTACACAAGAACGTCCAGGTCACAAGACCACTTCCACTATTCTAAATGGGAAAACAAACAACCAGGTCACACAAGACCTCTTCCACAGTTATACATGGGTGAATCAAAGAGTAGAAATATATTCAATTGAGTATATCTTGTTTCCTCCACTTTAATGCAGGAGACAGTGTGTGTTTTAATACATATACACACACTACTCTAAAGGTAATAAAAATAGTACAAAATAGAGAAAAGATGATGACAAAGCGTTAGAAATCCTCTGAGTTTTGTTCTATGAAACTTTGGACTTATAGGATGTAGCAGATGTGATTTTCAATTCCTCTTGTAAAAACAGAGTATCATGAGTCTCATGCTCCAGTTTTCAGTTAGATGAGATGTGATTTGTAGCTCCTGTTCTTCTTAGGGTTTCTACTACAAGAATGTTTGAGCCTCTAATCTATAGTAGTTCAGCCATTAAAAAAATGATAGTTATTCATGTGTTCTTCAGTGTATGGATATTATTCTATAATGCATGTAGTTCACTTCATGAACTATGCCTATTTATTGATCCAGTTCCATGATTTTATTTTTATTCCTAGTGTATGTGTTGGGGTTGATAGGAAGCATGATTTCTATACATCATACCTCATACTTCTAGGGGACATGTCTATAAAGAAACATTAATTATGTTAGTGTCATTAAATGACTCAAATATGACCTTTAGAAATAACTTTTAAATTAAATTGAAAAATACATAAAAGTGAATAAGGAATGGTGTCACAGTCTTTCTTGAAAAGTGTCACTTGGAAACGGTGTCTTCTTCTTTTCCTTTGAGTGGTGAGACAGTCGTGGTTCAATAGTTACATTGAGATCTAGAAGCGGTAGTACAGATGTGGTGTAAGGATCACATTTTATTAGGTAACGGTGTCTATTCCTTTATCAAAACTTTGAAAGGTGTCTTGGAGATGGTATCAAGGAATCAGTGTCACAGACTTTATGAAATCTAAAACTACTTACGGTTTCAGAGTCACAATGTCTGGATTATTTTAGTGACTTTTCTAAAATATGGAACTGCTGGTAGACTTATGGTATCTCATACTTAGCCAAATATCTATAAAATTTCTTAAGATGTAATATTCACAGAATGAATTAGACTTAAATAATGAAAAATAATAGAACAAGATCAAACATAATTTAAAAGATTCAAACATGATTTGTGAGATTTTGAATGCGGATCTTGTGAGAGTTTAAACCATGGTTTGTAATCATTAAAACTTAAGGAAACCAACAATCTATACAAAAGATTTTTGATAGGTTAAACATGGTAAATATGATTTGTGAGCATTAAAACATGATTAAAAAATAAAAGTTCAACAATATCCCCCTTTTTATGATCACAAATCATGGAATTTATTAGGCATATATTTTAAGAATGAAAATATATTTATCATATATAAAAAAATGGTGCTTCTTATAAGAATATTTTGTTTCTATAAATGATTTTTTCTTATTTCTACCCCTATTGGGATTATCAAAAAGAGAATAATAAAAATAAAATAAACACTAAATGAAGGTTAGGAGGAAAATAAACAATAGTAGTGCACTTTGTATTGGATAGAAAGATAAAGTTCATTACAAGCATAAGGAAAAATAAAAAACATCCCTATCAAAAAGACATCCATCGCTTCTCTTCAGTGTCAACAGTCGTCTCTTTTCCCTTGGTAGAAACATTAGGAGGAGCCACAGGAGAATAAGTAGAAGTGGTAGAAGGGATTGATCCAATTGAGAGAGAAGGAAGAGGAACTCCTTCAAAAATAGAAGGGGAAATATTTTTTCTGGTGGATGATGTATGTAAGTATTTCTCAATAAAGACAGGTCTGATCTGGCTTAGAGCCAGAGATACAAACATGTAAGTAGGAGAAAAGGTAGTAGAGGAGGAAGGGGTTGAATCAAGCCGCAAAGGGGAAGCCGTAGGAGCAACTATTGCAGTGCTTTGAACATAGATATAAGGCTTCAGAAATTTGATAAAATCAGTGATGAATTCCCCTCTATGTTGAATATCCTTTCAAAAATAATCTTTATTCTCAATAAACTTTTCCAAATTAGGCGTGACCTCTTTCACTTTCTACACTTTGTCTTTAAAATCTTGAGCCATAGGAGATTCTGAGATTTTCCACAAGGTACATTAAATGACAATTCAGTTGGTGCTTTGTATAGATCCTATTAAAGTAGAAACCAAACTTTTTAGTAATTTCATCATAGGATGTATAGACTTTCTTTGAATACAATTGAACCAAGTCATGGACATGCTTACTGTTTTGTAAAATCATAGAGAGGCTCTCCTGAATATACTAACGTTTTAACGACTAAATCTCTTAATTAATCACCTTTCTGAGTACCCCAATATCTAATAATTGAGATGGTTGACCAGGTATAGTAGAGGAAGAAGGATATGAGATTAATGTAGAGGGTGTAGTAAGTCTCTTGAGAACAGTCTCAAAAGAGTTCTTAAAAACCAAGGAAACTCATTGATTGAGGATACCAATCTAAGAACTTCATTTTCCAAATTTTTCATTGTTTGAAACTACCTTCTCAACAATAGAGACCAAATTAGGTTGGATAAGAGTCACAAACTTTTTAACAATTTTTTTAGCATCTTTTGTGATGAAACGACAAACAGGGGTTCATCAGTTTGAAATTCCTTCTTCATTTCCACAATCGCGGATTTTAAATGTTTCACTTCCTCTCTTAATTGATTATTTTAAATCCTCACTTCTTGAATTTCATGCAGTATCCTTGGTTGGGCTTTCCATATAATCTTCTCCAAGAGCGTGTCGGTGTGTTGTTCACTTAGGTGAGTTATAAGAGTAGGTTGAGATTTTAAAATCTTTTTGAAACGATCCATCATAATTTCAACAAAAACTTTTAAATACTAATGGCTCACAAATCTAGGATATTATTGTGAAACCACAGATATAGAAACTTACACAACCTCGGGTTCTTTTGCAGGTATGACTTCTGGTATAGAAATAGTTGTCAATTGAAAACTGTTGTGAGATCAATTCCTCTCACTAAATATAATTGAGAATCAGAGACATCTATGTAGCTGGGGAATTTATACACGGTGTCCATAGATCTTGCCTCAACAAGAACCTTGTAGTTGAGTAATTTCCAAATTTGGATTCTTCTCCCCCTCAAAAGGTGCTTCTCTATTGGGACTGAGAGACTCAGTCGCTTGGCCTAATTCCATCTCTTCTATTCTGGCAGGTTTAGGCACTTCTTTAGCTAACTGGAAATCTTGCTCCATCCTTTCCTTAGTAGATAGAATAACTTCAGGTTCAACTTGTTCTTCTTACTATTCCACATCAGTAGGTCCTTCCTCAATAAAAATTTCTTCCTCAACAGCAGTCTCTTCTAAATGTTCCTTAGGAACAGTTTGTTCCTCTACAACAGTAGCAGGTCCTTTTTCAGAAACAAAATTTCTAGAAACTATCTCTTCAGTAACTTTGGGTAAAGTAGGCTACTATCTTCTTCCACTAAGACATATATGTCCTCAAGTGTAGCTTATACATCTCCTACTTCTTCACTTGAGTATTCAACTAATTCATCTGGTTCCAAACCAGGGACTGATTTGTTCTTAGGTCTTGAAGGATTCTCAATTGGATTGAACTTCTTATATAGTCTTTAATTGTCTTCCTCCCAAGATTGCTTCCAAGGATTCCAAATAATTTTCATCCTTATTAGTGTATACTTAGAGATACAAAACTTGTAATCCTCAATAACTTATTCATTTGGGACAACTACTCCATTGGAAGACAACATTGTAGAAATAAATCTTGAATAGAACAGGGAGGTTGATTTTGAAGTAGTCTTGATCATATCACTAATGTGCATAATTATGTACTCACATAAGTTGATCTGGTGGTCATTTTTCATAAGATATATCAGAAATAAATCTTGATACTTTAGGTTTTCTAAATATCCCTTCCTCAGACAAATAATATTTTGAATGAATTTGACCAGCAGCCTTGTCTCTCCATCTAATTCTATAGCAATTGTCCTGCTTCTCTTCTAATTTCCAGTTAGGCATCCCAACGCCTCTTCTAGGATAAAAAAACACTAGGAGGAGGAGGTCCCCATTGGTTATACTCATAAATTTTCTCATATGGTATTTCAAGATAGGAATCCCATAACCTGGGTGAAAGGGTACACCTTTTTCCATTTATCCAAATTCTAACAATGAAATCATCTGTCTACTCAGAGGAGAACTGAAGATGCTGATAAAACCGGTATACAAGATTTGGATAGATGGGTCACTTATCTTTAGTGAACTATTTCAACCATCATTGTTCATCCAAAACATTCAAAATCAGTGAATTACTTGTCATTATCCACTTTAGACATACATCTTTCTCTCACACTACAGTTTGATTAGCAAGGCCTGGATTCAGCGATCCTTTAGGAATTATTTTCACAGCCCTTTTTACTTTCTTCAAAGACCTGCGCTTCCCAGGATTTGATGAAGAAGGTCTCTTCATTCTGTTAATCCAATGTTGGTTCAAGAAGGTGAACGAGTTGAAGGAGGGCAGGAGGTTTGAGAGAAATAGATTTTGATTTTGAGGGTAGAAGGCTCGAGTAAAGAGAAGAGTAAGAAAAAACGAATTTTTATCATTTAGTGATTCCAAACATCGCAATCACAAATATGAATCATAAAAAAAATCTTTATTGCGATACGGGAAATAAAATTCATAAAAAATAGAAATCTAAGACATTACGATGAGACCAGAAAAGGTCATCATGGATTCATCATTACAGTGTGACTCAAAACAGTGTGATTGTATCATTGAGACAGCAAGTTCTAGATAGTAACTATGAGACTATAAATGTGAGATTGTAATTCCAATACAAAAACTTATGAAACCATGAATCATGAACCCATAAACCATGAAACAGTAAGTGTGTTATAGTAACTTTGAGACTGTAAACCATTCACTTATGATTTATCATCCCTAATTTATGTATGATGTAGTTTATCCTTTCAGAATTTAATGGTTTAGTGAATATATCAGCAAGCATATGTTCAGTGCCAGTGAATTCCAAAGTGATATCACCTTTTTGATAATTATCTCTCAAAAAGTGATTCCTTACATCAATATGATTTGTTCTAGAATGTGAAATAGGATTCTTTGAAATATTAATAGCAATTTTATTATCACAATTTATAGGTACATGTCTTAATTGATATTCGTATTCTAGTAATTTATGTTTCATCCACAAAATTTGTGCACAACAACTACTAGTAGATATGTATTCAACTTTGGCAGTAGATAATGTGACAGAATTTTGTTTCATACTGCACCATGATACTAGAGACTTGACTAAAAGTGACATGTTCCATAGGTGTTTTTTCTATCTTACTTACAACCACCAAAATAAGAATCTAAAAAGCTAACAAAGTCAAATGATTGTCCTCTAGGATAGAACATTCCTAAATTTGTTATATGTTTGAGGTATTTGAAAATTATTTTAACAGCATTTAAATGATACTCTTTGGGGTTTTCATGAAAATTTGCATGCATGCAAACACTAAACATAATATCAGGCTAACTAATAGTTAAGTAAGTTAAACTTCTAATCATTCCACTATAAGTGGTTTGATCAACAGATTTACCATTTTCATCAAGATCCAACTTACAGGTAGTACTCTTTGGAGTATCAGTACTTTTAGTGTTATCCAATCCAAAACATTTTAGAAGATATTTAGTATATTTTCTTTGATTTAAAATAAAACCTTCCTTATTTTTAAAGATTTTTAATCAAAGAAATAATTTTAGCTCACCCATTATACTCAATTCAAATTCATTTTCCATCATCTTTGAAAAATCAGTACATAAATAATTTCTTGAAGATCCAAAAATAAAATCATCAACATAGATTTCTACAACTAAAACATCCTTTTAAATTAGTTTCATAAAAAGGGTAGGATAAGATATACCTTTTGTAAAAACTTTGTAAATAAGAAAACTACTTAATCTCTCATACCAAACTCTTGGATCTTGGTTTAAACCATATAAATATTTTTTTAATTTCAAAACATGATTTGGAAAGTGAGGGTTTGTAAAAACAGGGAGTTGTTCAACAAAAAAATCCTAAACTATATACCCATTTAGAAATTCACTCTTGACATACATTTTATATAGTTTGAAATTTAGATGTGCTACATATCCAAGCAACATTATAATGGCTTCAAGTCTATCTACTTGTGAAAGGGTTTCTTCATAGTCAATTCCTTCTTCTTGACTATAACATTATGCAACCAATCTAGATTAGTTTATAACTATATTACCACCTTCATCTAATTTTTTCTTGAACACCGATTATTTCCTATGGTCAAGTTGTCTTTGGGTCTATCCACAAGTTTCCAAACTTTGTTCCTTTCAAACTGATTTAGCTTCTCTTGCGTAGCCATCACAAAAAATTCATCATTGATAGCATCATTTAAGTTTTTAGGTTCAATTTGTGACATGAAATCTTGATGTTCAACTTGATTTATAAGAGAATATCTAGTCTATGTTCCTTTATCTAAATCTCCAACAACAGCATCTAAAGGATGGTTCTTAAGAGTTCTAACAGCTCTAGAAAATATGGACTAGTAATTTTAGGTTCTCCAACTGGTTTGGATTCATTATGGATTGAATCTGCAAAATTTCTAGAATTGGAAGTTTTAAAAGGTTCCTTAATAAGATGTTCAGATGATTTACTATTAATTTCATGATTCGACATATCATCCTCAAGATTATCTAGGGAGTTCTTAGGTTCACGTGGATCTTTTTCATCAAATTTGGCATGCATATATTCTTACACACATTTTGTTCTTTGTTAAAGACTCTATAGGTTTTACTATAGATTTAATATCCTAGAAAATTTCCTTCATCACTTTGGGATGCAAAATTATAAAGATTATCCTTAGTATTATGAATATAAATGTTGAAACCAAAAACTTTGAAGTAATTAACCTTGGGTTTTCTATTGTTCCACAACTCATAAGGAGTTCTTTTCAGAATGGGTCTGATTAACACTCTGTTAATAATGTAGCATGCTATATTGACAGCTTCAACCCAAAAATAAATAGGTAAGTCATACATACTAAACATGGTTCTATAAATTTCATGTAAGGATCTATTTATTCATTCTAAAACCGCATTTTATTGAGGTGTCCTAGGGGCAGAGAATTTATGACTATATCCATTTTATGAGCAAAAGGATTAAAACTCCAGATTTTCAAACTCACAACCATGGTCACTTATTAGAGATTTTATTCTAAGTCCACTAAGATTTTATACAGTCTTATCATACTTGGTGAAATGAGATAAGGCTTCAATTTTTTGAGCCAAGAAGAAGGTCCAAGTATACTTAGAATAGTCATCTATAAGGAAATAGTCCTAGTGCTTCCCATTTAAAATAGAAACACTATATGTTCTGAACAAATCCACGTGAACCAACTCCAGAGATTGATAAGTTGAAACTTCTTTCTTTGGTTCGAAAGATATTTTGTGATGTTTACCCTTTTGACAAGGATTACAAACTTTTCATTTGGAAACTCAAGTTTGGGTAGGTCCTTGACTAAACCTTCTATAGTAAGATTTCTAAGGGACTGTATATTGTATTTTCCAAATCTTCTATTCCAAAACCAAGACTCTTTGTGAAATACACTTAAGAATGAAACATTTTGAGAAATTAATGAATCTATGTTAACCACATAAACATTTTCATTTTTGAAAGTAGAAAATATTTGTTCATTTTTAGAGTTAAAAACATTACAAGCATAATTCTAAAATTTAACATGAAAACCATCAGCACATATTTTTGAAATACTAAGAAAATTATATTTCAGTACATCAAAAAAAATTAATTTAGAAATTAAAACTAGGTTAGAGTTACCAATATAGCCTAAACCAATTATTTTTCCTTTAGAATTGTCACAAAATGTGAAAAACCCACCAATAATATTTATTAAATTCTTGAAGAATGAGTAATATCATATCATGTGTCTTGAATATCCACTATCAATGTACTATAATCTTTTATAGGAGCTCTTAAAATAGCTTTCCTATAAAATAATAAAACAAAAATAGATTTTGGTACCCATACTTGTTTGGGTCCAGTGACATTAGTAATCAGTGCTTTAGGAAACCACATCTACTTCATAGGTTTCCTATAAGAATCATATCACATATTTTAAAAATAGACCCTATTTGGTTTAGAAAAACTAGAGGTAGTAAAATATTTTCTATAATTGGAACTAGCAGAAGAATTTACATTTTTGTGTAGAAAAATAGATTTTCCATATTTACTAACATACTTTTTTGTGAGATTTATTTTCCCAGTTTGGTATCATATACCAGTAGTGTATCTAGGGGAAATTTGTTTTCCAAGATTTTGTATAAGATTATTTTTTCTATTGGTAAATATCTCTTGGTCCTTTTTCAATTTCTCATTAGCTAACTTAAGTTCATTGTTTTCTTTAAGTAATTGAACATTTTTCTATTCCTCTATAACAAGTTTAGTTTTGACAGTAGTAGTTAAGGAATGTTTTTTCTTTAAAGATTTATATTTATATTTTAATTCATTACAAGTGTATTCAATAATATTATAGTATTCAAATAATTCATCACTAGTCATATTTTCAAAATCACTTTCATCTCCAGAATAATTTAAATTTTGTACGGGATACTCAAAGGTTACCTTAGATGTTTTTGTCATAAAACACATATTAACCTAGTCATACTTCTCATCATGTGAAGACTTTGAATCACTTGAACTATCCTCAGAAGCACTCCAAGTTACCTTGATTTCCTTTTTATACTTTCTATATTTTTCATCATATCTCTTCTTATATTTTAACTTAGTACAATCAGCCTTTACATGTCCTTTTCTTTTTCATTCATAAAAGTCTATTTCACCAGATTTTTCAATTCTTTTCCAATCCTTATTCCAATTTCCCTTGTGATCATATTTTCTTTTGAAGTTAGGATTTCTGAAAAACTTTCTTCCTTTTATAAAACTTCTTCAATTTTATAGATAATTGAGACACTTTCTCATCACTATCTAATGATTAATCTTCATTACATGTACTTTCAGAATAATATTTTATCCTTTCTTTCTCTTTATTCTTAGAAGTAGTGGTTTTGAAAGCAACTAACTTTCTCTTTGGTCTATCTTCCTCTTCCTTGTTGGCTTTTAATTCTTCCTCATACATCATCAACTTTCCTATCAGCTCCTTGACTGGTAGATCTCTAATATCAAAAGATTCTTTAATTGAGACATAATTCCCTCTCCATATATCTGTTAAGCATCTAAGTATTTTCATAATTTTCTCCTTGGTTGTAAAATCATTTCCTAGAGAGATCATAGTGTTCACAATTTCATTAAACATTAGATACATGTCTAAAATAGGCTCATCAGGCTTCATTTTAAAGTTATTATATTTAATATTATATGTGTTAATCTCATTTCCTTAACACTGTAGGTTTCTTTATGTGAAATATATAAATTATCCCAAATTTCATGGTTTGTTTTACATGTAGAATTTTTTTTAAACTCTTCATCTCCTAAAGAACTGTATAAGGAATTAATGTATTTACAATTATTATTATAAGAAGCCTTATTTGGGTTATCCCATGTGTGCCTATCAGTAGCAAGAATCTTATATTCGTCTACAATTAAAGAACAAATCTTAAAACCCATACTTTCTAAGTGAATCTTTATTTTAATTTTCCATTATGCATAATTGTTTCCATTAAAGAATTGAGGTCTATTAGTAGCAACACCTTCCAATATATTATCCATACTTAAAGAACAAAGTGTATAATTTTTGTTTTTAAAGAACTAAAAATTTTGAACTAATATAAATATTAAGATCTTTAAAACACAACTAAAACCACAGTTGAAAAATATTATAAACAGATTGATAATTTAAAATTTTGAAAACAAGGATATTAAAAAGCACTGATACCAAATTTTGGTCAGAGTAAGACACTCAAGAGGGGGTGCATTGGGTTCCTATAAAAAATTATGTTGAAAATTTTACTTATAAGATTCCCCCAAATAAAACTAAAATAGGCCGGTTAATCAAGGTAATAAAATTATAATTGTTTAATTGTTCAAATAGATTATCAGAAGATTGATTAATTCTCAGTAGTATCAATATGAGATATTGATACAAATTTTGAAACTACATTTATAGGTAAAAATAGTCATAACTAATATCCAAGACTAACTATAAATGTAAATTTTTGTTTTCGGAAATATAAATTAAAACTGAGAAAGACTAAATAGAAACACAATGTGGATAAAACAAGTGGTTCAGTCTTAAGCTAAGACCCAATCTACTCCACTTGTTGATCATCTGTGACCAAGAAACTTATATTAATAAACATGATCCACACCTTGTATCAGGTTTAACAATAGAACACATGACTATCTAGGTCATAAGACCTCTTCCACTATTCTACGTAGGAAAAAAACAAGGTTACACAAGACCTCTTCTACAGTTATACATGGGTGAAGCAGAGAGTAGAAATATATTTAATTAGGGATATATTGTATCCTCTAGTTTAATGCAGGAGACAGTTTGTGTTTTAATATAGATAGACACACTGCTTGAAAAGTAATAAAAATAGTACACAACAAAGAAAATATGATGAGAAAGGGTTATAAATTCTCTGATTGTTTTTCTATGCAACTCAGGACTTGTAGGATATAACATATGTAATTTTCAATTCCTCTTGTGAAAACAGAGTATTTTGAGTCTTGTTCTTTGGTTTCTAGTTAGATGATATGTGATTTGTTGCTCATTCTTTTCTTAGGGTTTCTACTATGAGAATGTTTCAGGCTCTGATCTACAGCAGTTCATCCTTTAGGAATCGAGAGTTCTCCATGTGTTCTTCAGTGTATGGATGTTCTTCTATCATGAATGAAGTTCACTTCATGAACTTTTCCTATTTCATACTCTAGTTACATGCTTTTTTTTATTTTGGTCGCATGTGTTGGAGCCAAAATAAATCATGATTTCTACACCTCATACCTCAACTATTAGGTGAAATTTCTACAAAGAAACCTTAATTATGTCATTGTCATTAAATGACTCAAATATGACTGTTAAAAATAAATTTTAAATTAAATTGAAAAAGCCAAAAAAAGATTAAGGAATAATGTCACAATTTGTCTTGAAATTTTGTCGCATGGAAATGGTGTCTCCTCCTTTAACATTGCGCGGTGATATAGTCATGGTGCCACAGTTGTGTTGAGATCTATAACCGGTAGCACAATTGTGGTGTTAGGATCATGGTGTATCGAGTAACAGTTTCTAGTCCTTTGTCAACACTTTGAACAGTGTCATGGAGATGGTAGGAAGGAACTGGTATCACAGACTTAATGGAATCTAAAATTGGTTATGGTTTCAGAGTCACGGTCTCATGATTATGGTGTCTATGTCATGGTGTCTAAGTGTTAAGGTGTCTGGGTTATATTGTCAGTGACTTTTCAAAAATCCAGAACCGGTGGCAGACTTATGGTTTCTCATACTTATCCAAATATATGTAAATTGTCTTAAGAATTAATATTCTCAAAATGAATTGGACTTAAGCATTAGTATAATGAAACATAATAGAATAAGATCAAACATAGTTTATAAGATTCAAACATGATTTTTGAGATTCTGAATCAGGATCTTGTGAGAGTTTAAACCATGGGTTGTAAGCACTAAAACATAAAGAAACCAATAATCTCTACACATGATTTTTGATAGGTTGAACATGGTTAACATGATTTATGAGTATTAAAACATTATTAAAACATTATTAGTTCAACAATACTTATTGGAAAATAATTTCTTTAACTCATCCCAATCCTTAGATTAAATTTAATCCTATTTCCTCATATCATTAATAATATTTCACCATTGATCCACTTCACCTTCCAAATTGTAAACATCAAAAATGAATTTTTCATGTTCCAAACATTGGAAAATGAAAAATATCTTTTTATTGATGATGATCCATTATTTATCAACTAGGGGATCAAATAACCTTTGAAATAATGTGTTTTTTTCCTCATAAAGGGCTCAATATAATGTTGTTCCTTCCTTTATTTTTTTGGAAGTTTAGTATGATTAATATCTTGAGATATTTTTTTTATCATATAAACAAGATTTTCCATTCTAGATCTTATAACATTTGTGTTATTATGACGTAAATCATTGCATTACATTTCACATTCAGTATTTCCATGACTCCTTCAGATTCCATCCATTGACTAAAACCAAAAAGAATAGTGTATGAAAAAATAATAATAATATAGAACTATATAATCATAAAAAATTAAATTATAGGATGTCTAAATCATGACACCTTAATTAATCTATGGCACCTTAGTTTTATCCTAGGCCATTCATAGTCATCATTTATTTAAATGCATCACGATGGTTCATAAAGAGTTTTTGAATTTCCAAATCATATCCTTTTAGAGTGACAAATCATGTGTGCAGCAAGGCTCATTATCATTTATAATGTGATGATTGAGTCTATCTCAATGTGCCCTTCTAATATTTATCACCCCTGGGTACCTCTATGCCATATCTTAATCCATTTGTAGTATCCATACATTGACGTAATTTCTTATAAACCAATCTCTCTGTCCTTTTCCAAAATTCTAGGATATATCCCTATACTAAGACACATCCTTAAAATTATCCTTAATCATTTCCTTCGGGATATCAATATGGTTTCCTCATCCTAGTTTCCAAAGGTTAACTAAACCTATCCTAAGGATCATAATAGTTTTGTTTCTTTCGAAACTTGGAAACACAAACAACTAGTCCATAGGAAAACTACATTATCTCCAATTATAATCTTCATAACTAGAACCCTTCTTCGACATATCATAAATAATATATTAATTTATAAACTTGTGAAATGAAACAAAAGAAAGGGTGATCTCAGATGCTCTGTATGGTTAAAAAAGGGACATTCGTAATCATAACATGAATATAAGTGTCTGATAACATAATCATAAAATTTTAAAAACAAACCCTACATATCAAATATCATAATATTAAGTCATGAAATAAATATTTGTAATTTATAATACATGAATCATAAGGGAATAAATGAACATGATCCATGAGATCACGACATTGGCATAAGACATAGATTTTTGGAATACAAAAAATCATGGAAAATAATTTCCATAATAGTCAACACTCACTTCCAATGATATCATAGTGGCATAGTTTCACTCTATAAACTATCACAGTAGTCTAGGTTTACTCCCAAGGACATCATAAAGGATAATTTCCCTTACTGAACTAGTTTCACACCCCGTTCATGTCCTATCTCTCTCATGAGATAAAATCTTTACCCAATTAATTAGATGGATATATAGTTCCCACCCATCAAATAATAAAAAACATATGAATTTTTTCTATAATATCGTAAAACATTCATCATATCATAACCCATGAAATGAAATGGGTTTCTAAAAAAAATCACCATATCATAACCTTTAAAAAATAGATAGGTTTCATAATAATGTCATCATTTCATCATAGCATAACCCATGGAAAAAATAAGTAGATTTCATAATAATTTTATCATGGTATAACTTATGGAAGAGAAACGGGTTTCATAAACATCTAATCATCATAAACCATTCAAAAAAAGAATAATAATGGTATCCTTGGTTCATATTCCTAGGAAATATATTTTATATCCAGGGATTTCATCATAGAAAGAGAATGATTTTAAAATATAAATCACTTGGAAAGTTTCTTGATGAAGATAAATTTTATTTGAAAATTGTTTTTTAAAACTAAAAATATTTTGGATATCCTTTTATTTTAAAATAAACATGAAAAAGTTATAAATGAATCTTTAAAATTTATTTTAAACCTTTCTTAAAGAAAATAACATTTACACATTAAAAAATACTTTTTAAAAAACAATACATTTTACAAATAATTTTCTTTGAAAATAACCTCAAAAATTATATTATAATCTTTAAATAAAATAATTTTCATAATGGTGGGAAATTCTGTTCATGTTGTTCATATTAATACAAATATTATTTTTATATTTTCTGTAAAATCTAAACTCAAATTGTTTCAAAAATGACATGAAGATTCCTTTCACAATATTTTGTAAAAATTCAAACATGGGTAAAATTTTATTTATTAAATAATTTCAAAAAAGTTAAAAACATTTTTCAAAACATTTTTAGAAAACATGGTTTTGGATGAAAAAGGGTTTTCGACCGAAAAGATGATTTTTATTAATAAAATGAACTCTTGAGTACATGAAGAGACGGAAATGTAGGAAAACATTTATTATCATGAAATAACCAGAGGGGAATAAAATTCATGATTTTATTGAGAGATGGATCTTAATATTTGATCATCAGAAACATATTCCTATACAATCTGGATAAATTATGAGATTGTAACATAAAATATTTATCACTTTGGAAAAATTAAAACACAAGACCCATGAAAAAATTTTATTAAATGAAAATTAAAATATAATAAATATAAATAAATTCATGATATTACATGGCATAGGGTCTATATATATACATCATAAAAGTTGATAGTTTCATAACAAAAATATATGTCTCAAAGAAGGAAAATTGAGACAAAAATATCTTTCCACTTTGGTAAATTTTAAACCACAAACTCTATGAATGTTGATCCTAAAATGGATATCTAAATCCCCATTAATTTTAAGGATAATAATAATATTTACATTCTTGGTAATTATATATACCACGTAAAATAAATATATGGTGAATATAAAATGTGTCTCACATAAGTAAAAAGTGAGACCGAAATCTATTACCGTAAGTCTCAACTTCAAACTTAATAATTCAAACCTCCTGTATAATAATTATATGTTTATTATAAATATACTTAAGAACAATAATTATATATATATCACACCATATATTATTTACTTATTTTCTTTTATTATCCATTTATTAACAATTTCTTGTTAAAGTCAAGTCTCAGGTAATAACCGCTTTGTTTTTCAAATATATTTTTGATTTTTTATTTTAGGTTCTCTTAATTTAATCACGGTTCCATGATATAAAATATAATAATAATTAAATAAATATTATATTCATTAATAATATATTTATTTAGATTAATTCATAAAATTTAGTGATAGAAAATGAAATATGTCGTTCATGGAGATGATAGGTCGTACGTACACATGAACATTGTTTCCATTTTCTTTAGGAATGAAATAAAGAAAGGACAATGATATATTATAATTAAATGATCACTTTTATGATATATATATATATCACATATTTAAAATAAAATCATCTTTATTACATCCCATATAAAGTGTGAACGAATCACATCACTTCACAAGGCAGTAGTCTAGCGTACACACGAGAAACGTTATCGTATTCCCAAAAAATAGAGAGTATAAAGTAATGTGTGATATAATAATTCTAGAAGTATAATAATATAATAAATATCATATATAAATAATAAATACATCATCATATCTATCCTTTAGAGGTGGTATTGGAAAAATGAATGACATCGGTTTGTGAGGTGATAGTTTGTCGTACACATAAACGATGACTTTGTAATCCATTTGATGTATGTGGAGATGTTTGTAGGTCATGACCTTAACAAAACAAAATATAATTATATTAAATATATTTTAATTATTATATCATCATATTATAATAATAATTTAAGGATATAGAGGAAGAAATCAAACAATAGTGCTCATTGATGAACGTTACCTCTTCTACGGGTATCCTCCTTAAGTTTGCAACAAAAGCCTACCTAGGTTTTATTTCTATCAAAAATAAGGATTATAGGATGAGAGGAGGGAATTGGTAAGTTATTTGGGTAGGTATTGGATGAAACAATAGTGTTCTAATTTTTTAATAAGAGAAAATATGGGTGGCCTTTTATAAGTGAGGAGAGTGACATACTTTTAATTTTTTGAAAATAAAAATGTGTACGAATGGTTTTATTATGACAGTAGGTTCCAAAATGGGACATTATGAATTTTATAATAGATAAGGTCTAAATATTTCCATAAAATGGTAGTTTTAAAAGTTTTGTTTTATTTTTAAACCTTGTATTTTTAGATTAATCCCCCCAGTAAACCAATTTTTACCTTAACCAAAGTAGATAATTTTTTAAATTTTTACTATTAATTTTGGTAAAAAATTTGTTATGCACCATGTGAATATTGAGTTCAGCTCAATGTTCTCTTTTCAGTATTATTACTGCTAGGTACCTCTATTCCATATCTACATCCACTTGTATTATCCAAAAATAGACATAATTTCCTGAAAACCACTTACTCTGTACTTTACCAAAGTTTAGGGATGTGTTGTTATGTTTAGTCTTATCGATCAGTATTTCTATAGAGTTTTCTAATACAAATCCCAATAATAACTATACAATGCTCTGATACCAACTATGATAACCCATATCATTACTACACATTATTTCATGATTTATTAAATAAGAAAAAACATAGTACAACCCAGAGTATTGTGAATTATAGTGTATTTTTTAAATTAGTTACATAGAACATCAACTTAATACATGGATACAAAAACATTATTGAGAACTTCCTTTACATGCTCTAGAATTTCATTTCTCTTAAAAGTGTATGGGAAAAATCGGGACATACATAAGAAATAGGTGATCTATAAAGCCTAGTAAGGGACTAAAAATGATTAACATGATGAAAGTATTGCATGTTATTAAAAAGGAATTTAAATGGTACATAAAAGGGGTGAAAATAAAAAACATGAACAATAAATCATGATACAACATGATATCCTAAAGGCAAGATTTTAATGTTGAAGCAATATTAAACATGAAATCATAAACATAGGTCAAGGCTAGCCTTCAAGAAACCATAACATGGTGTAAAAATTCCCATAATGGATTGGGAATTAATCCCTAATCTCATACATGACATCTCATGAGACTAAAACATTACCCAATGCATTGGAGTGCTATATAATTTTTGTTGAGCCTTTCGTCTTCATATCATGTGCATGTATAATTATGCCACATTGATCATTAAATATAGGATCATATTTCTTCACTTTTAATACAACTATAAAGTGGTGTAGAATCAATACATGGAATTACCCAATAAATTATGTGTAGGTTTGTCTAGGTAAATGCCCTTGAGTATAAATGGTGATGGTATTCACAATATAAAGGTTTGACATGGAAAATCACTGGATACTGTATGTAGCATAATGGGGGCACATAATGAATCATGTGAAGGATTAATGAGAGTGAAAGTGATTATTGATAGTTAAAGGGGTCTCTAATCACTTTCAAATCATAAGTTCTGTATAATTTATGTGTAAAATCATATCTCATCAATAGGAATTGAAATACAAATGGCATTACATAAAGAAGGTTCTTGAATAAAGAGGAGAATGATAGGATCACTTACCTTGAGAGGGTCTTTCCAAAATCATGTTAGGAGATTCTTGAGAGCTTGGGGGTTCCTTGGGAGGGATATAGAGAGGAATTTTTGGAGTAATTTCATGATCTATGTTGTTTTAGTAAAGAGGAATGGGAGCTTTGGAGGGTTTTATTAGAAAAGAGAGGAGGGTTCTTTATTAATTCCCAAACTTAGGTTTTTGAATCTATACAATAAAGTATTAAAAACCATAAACATTCCCTTGGTTTCTAAAAAAATAGATTGGTTTTCATTATTTTATAATTACATGAACCGATCAAAATAAAATAATACCCTTGGTAATGTGGAAGTGAGTCATGTTTACAGGGAATCGATTTTAAAACCTTAAAATATAATATAAATTTTGGAGGATTAATAAAGGGTTGATAAAATTAATAAAATGACCTTAAAGACTCGTTATTTTAAAGGGGAAATATATATTTGTTTTTGGATATATTTTATAGAACATATTAAATCACATTTGGGTCATTATGATTTCATAATACACATTGTATATTTATATCGTAATTAATTTTTAACCAAAAATTTCACTATCTCATAAAATTATGAAAAAATCACCATTGGATAATTTAAACATATTGATTCCAAAAATAATATTTATTTTATAAAAATAATTTTATAAATATGATAAATTTCAATTTTAAATTAAAATCACTATTTATTAAAAAATACAAGATTTTTTAACAATTACAGTTTTGTAAACCATATAAAAAATAGATTTTCACATCATAAAATTATATTATCATTTATATTTAATATATAATATTTAATAATTATATTTTAATAAAATTAAATTTATTTAAAAAATCAGGAATTCATCAAAATGGATTTCTTAATTGAATTTTCATGTTACCCAAAAATAAAATTTGAGTTTTATCTTATTAAAATATAATTTTTATCAAACTCATTACTTAAAAATTTATAAAGTAAAGAATAATAGAGAATAAATATAATCAATAATTTATTTAAAATAAAATATTCTTAATAATTTTGTTAGAGTCATGATACATAGCCCCTTATTACACCAGTGACTGCTCTAAGGTTAAGGTGTGCAGCAGTGATATTTTCATGAGTTGGTTCAACGAACATGGTGGGGGTCATGATCTTGATGAGCTTGAAATTCTGTCGTAATTGGTTTATCTCTTTCTTTAGTTGTTTGATTTTGTCTTGGGATTTATCAAGGGAAAATTCCATAGATTATATCTCCCTTGGAGTTCTGATAAATGGGCTTCATAGGGTATGATCCTACTAGTCAAGGTCATCACCTATTTATTCTATGTAAATTGGAAATTATCATAACCCTAAATATATACTGATCAAATGATCATTGTTCAATGGATATATTATCAATGGTTATTATTTTTAACTCAATTTTGAATATTATAGGATATAACTTATAATGGTCTAATATAACAAAATTCTTCATGTGTTTTCTATATTTACATTACATAAATAAGGCATTTATTCATTTAAAAATGGAATTACATTGATAAAAAATGAGGTCGTTATAGGTATGGATTCATACCACATCTTATCCTCTACTCTCTTCCCTAGGGTAAGGTCCAAACCATGCACCTAGATAACCCGTCTAAGGGGAGGTTACACAACAAGTACCTGACTCAACCCTACTCAAGGGAGGGTGAAAATCACATGCCCAAACAAACTCCTCTCAGGGGGGAACACATCGAGTATGCACACTAACCCTTTTAACTCAAGGGAGATGTAACATAAAATACCCATTGACCGATATCTAATTCAGTATAGGGATAAATTTAATTACAAAATCACTGCCCGCCAATGTAGTATAGGGTATACATAAAGTACCCAACCACTACCTACTGATGCAAGGAAGGTTTCACATAAAGAACCCTCACCATCCCTTCTCATATAGGGGGTGGAACATTAATAACCCACACCAACCCATATAACTATGGGGAGGTTTCAAATCATTAATCCACACTAACACTTCTCAGACAGGGGATATAGAACCTCAGGAACCCACACAAACCCCTCTCACTCAAGGAAGGTGGTATTACAAATACTCAACCCATCACCCCTTAGGGGCCAGAAAACATAAATCCAACCACTATATTCCCCTTAAAGTAGGGTATTTCAACCACCTCCATCCTCACGGGTAGATCTTCCATTATACCCATGGTTGGGTATTAGGGTGAAACAAACATAGGGCATGGACCTCATCCTAGAATCTCGTCAGCTTTCTATCAAGGCACTGGTAACTCTAAACATAACCCTAAACTTAAAACCATATCTCCAAATCTATCTAGTCTTTTAGGATAATATTCTCAAGACAATCTTGGTTTCACAAACAAAATATTTCAAACCTATCAAAATCTCATCTCACCCATAAGGTAATCTACCAAGTCCTCCTAACCCAACTCAGTCTCTACTCACTGACACAAATCTGTCTTTAACACCCCATGGTGTTCTCTTAGATTTTAATATCGTCTTAACCTAAGTTTAAAAATTTTATTCCAATTCACTTATTATTCTATATAACAACATGATACCAATAACTAGGTATTTAATCAAGATATATCTCACCAATCTCCTTGTAAATCCAATGAAATGTTGTCAATAAAATTATTACAACCCATACTTGGATCCTAACTCATATCTCTCTATGTGATATTCCAATACATTGTTGTAGTTGGTGCCCTAGAAATAACTTTTGTGTGCTTTATGATAACTTTTATTCATTTTTTCAATATTAATTAACTCCTTATCAAATCCTGAATGTTCTTCCATGTGAAATAATATTTCATAATTTCCTAAGAGTAGTTGTCTCTCTATTATGACAAAAACTCAGAAGTACCATGGTAGTATTCTTAAATATATGTTCAATATCTTGATGAAATTGTTTGAGGGATGAAAATGACATATTATATTAGGGGTGGAGACTCATAATAATTTGAGACACCTTCTCATGGTTTACGCCCTTGGTAATTTCAAGTGTGGAAAATTATTAGAATGGGACCCACCATTAGAAATTACACATTTATATTTTTCATTGTATGTTCCTATCTATGGATGTGTGTATTAACCCTCATTATTTAAGATTATTATTAATGGATGTTGTGAGTTGCATACATTTATGTGTTGATGAAAACCATGATGACATATGTTCACTGTGAAGTAGGACAGGTTGGGTGTGTTATGAGTAAAATTTTAGTGATGAATAATGTGAGAAACGATTTTTATCTTTTTTTATTTAAAATATATTTATATCTCAGGCCCTTTGGTTCAAATTATATAGCCTAAATAAATCCACGTCCATGGTGTTCTATAGGAAATTTTAATTTCTGAAAATTCAAAGAAGGATACATTGAGAATATGGGTTGATGTAACCAGTATGAAACCCATTTAATTAGTGATATCAAGATAAATGTATTATATTAAATAGTAAGTGTTTATATGTGGTTTTATTTTGTTGCAAAATTAACTTCTTTTTATATGGGTGAATTTTCATATTATTAGCTACTAACCTTGGACTTTGGGTTATATCTCATAATTTCACTAAGAAAGAGACCTATAGGGTCACATAGTAAGTGTATTGAGAACCGTAGTTAAATAATATTATTACTTATTATATAACAAGTTGAATAAATATTATTCCTAAATTTGGTTTAATAATTATTTATATTTTCTTCATTGCATATATTCCATAAATAGTTATTTAATATAATATTTTATGAGTAGAATATTTAATAAATATTTATTTACTACTTAGTGAATATAATATTTATTTATTTATTAGTGAATAATAAAGAGATATTTATTTATTAAATAAGTAATCATTATTCAAGTTATGATAAATATTTTGGAGGAATGATGGACCAATTTTAATGGTCTAATAAGAAATAATATATATTGAATATTATTTGAATAAATAATATTTAATTTAATTCATGAGTTTAGAACATGTCAAGAAATAATATTATTATAATTATTGACATGGGTTTCTATAGAAATAAAAAATAATAATAGGGTCACATGTGAAATTATTATTTTCTAACCCTAGAGGTATATAAAACTAATTATATTATTTCCATAGGGCTATCAATTTCATTTTGTTGTGTACAATGAAATCCAGAGAGAATTCTCTAAAAATCCTAGATTGATCCCTCTCCAAGAATTATCTCAAGAATGGGGAGAGATCCACCTCCAACACCAACCTTGAGTTCATATAGATCAAATAGAATCATTCTTTCAATTATTTTCAGGGTGATCAAAGGCGAACGATGTGAGCATCGGGATCTACCATGCTAGCACCTAGAGATTCTTATGGAAACATTTGGAGGTTCGTGGAACATGTCTGGATCACTGTTGGTGGGAATATATTCTTGATTCATACAATGCAATGATGGTATGACGTAGAGACATTTTCAGATCCATTAATGAAGAAATGATTAATCTAAAGGTAATTATTTAATTGTTTAAATAAATTATAAATAATATGTGATGATCTCACGCCTTGGTTTTGATATTCAATCATCAATTATTCTTTGATTCATTTACATTGACCATATATTTTATCATCATGTAAATCTTATATTAATATAAGATTATGAAAAAAATATGATTTAGGCAAGACCCATCTAGTGCTTCTACTGCACTCAGAACTGAAAAGTGGTATAAGATCATTTATAAAATTATTTATAGTTATTTAAATATCATTGATTAATTTATGAATCTTTAATTAGTGTTTAAATCCAATTCCATAATATGAATGATGATATCTACTCTTATTCTTCTTTATTCTCACAAATATAATCAAGTAAATTAATTTTATGAATGAAATTAATTCGAAGAACTCATCAGATGGTGTCGACAATTATAGCTAGAGAGTAAAAGAGTACACAACATGTAGCCCATTGGTACATGTCATGTACCAATGTTCAATGATCCAAGAATAAATTCATAATTAATTCAAGCCATGTACATTTATTAAAAATAGCATGTATTTAAATACATTGCATGTTTACAGGGCCAACGTAGCACATGGTTAGTTAGACTACGGACTGTGTAACATCTGTTCACGACATGTAGTCCATTAGTAAATGATGGGATGTGTATTTCCATACAAATCCAACATGACTAGAGACTATGTAACTCAAATACCACATGTCATGTAGCCTATGTACATGCCATGTACTCCATTATTTTCCATTTCATCTTTACATTCCAACTCCCTGGGCATGTTCCATGGATAAACAGTGAAAACAATAAATTCTATATTGGTGGATTTTACATTTTTGTATATTATCATATTACCCATAATTAAAATTAATTTATTATACTATTAAAAATATCAAAATGTTCTTTATGTGGTCATTAAGTTGACAGTACACTCCATTTAATGGGTTATAAATATGTATTAAATGTCTAATTGCTTTATATGTATTCTTTGAAACTTTATATCATATATAAGTCAAATTACAGTCATTACCCCATGCATGTTGAAATATAACACGCTACATGAATACCATGTGTTCTGTATGGTCATTAAGTTGATATTACATTCCATTAAATTATAATTTATGACATGTATACCTCATGTCTCAGGAGTAAACAATATTCAAATATAATACACATTGGGTAGTTCGGATTGGTACTCACTGCGTTACCTCCAAGGTGCATTTTTTTATAATGTTAATTTTGAATAAATTTATTTAATTTGTTTAATATTATGATGGATGAGAATATCAAAAAAATAAAATGATAATTAATATGAAAGAATTGATTAATTAAAGAAGATAATTAATTGATTCGAGAATGATTTATCTTAAAAAATAACAATTATATTTGAATGTTATATTTTGTTAATTTCATAATTTATTGCATGTATGTGGATGATCCTAATCATAGACCAAAATTTTTTATTTATTTGTTTCCTTTTAATTTATTATTAAATTCAATTTATGGATTTTGTCTCATCTCTCGTCTCATTGGGTAAGAGATTGTGAGATCATGGTTTCTTTTATGTAATCCCCTTAACCAATCCTTTGGTTCCCCTCACCTTCATGTGAGTAAAATATTTTGTAATGGATGGATCTCCCAAGATAGTAGAGGAAGATCAAGTCTAGATTTCAGGAAAAATCAATCCAGGAGGTACATGGTGGATAGGTGGAAAGCTACAACACGAACTATAAAATGGTTTGAGGTATTTTTTCCCTAAGTTGAGGGTTAGTTTATCATATTGTAAATAAAAAAATAGTAAAAGATAATGACCATACCACTTTATTATTTTATTTATGTCAAGTTACATAGTTATTTTATTATGTAATTTTTTCCTGATCACATGAATTAATGTGTTAATGAGAATTCAAGATGGAACTAAAATAAATTGGATTATGTGTAAATTTTATTAAAGGAATGATTAGACACTTATGTAACTCCACTTAATATTAAAAATCATGTAACAAAGATAAAATGGTAAATTAACTCTTAAATAATAAAATCCCTAAATTATATATATTAAGTAGGTCTTTTGTTCCACTAATAAGTTAAAATAAAATCATAGTTAAAAGTGATTGACTTTCCAAATTCGGGGTGGTTTAAATTATTAGGGAATTCTAACTTGATGTTTTGGGTTGACTTAAGTTAGTTCACATCAATTTTTAACTTTCAAAGAAAGACATGGTGTAACTCAAAGGAAAAGATTGAGGAAATCCAATTTAAGGATTTCATAATTGGGGAGTCCACATAACATATCAAGGAAATTTGAGTTAATGTATTTCGCATTTTGAATGCCTACCTAAAACCCTTTAAATTTCTTAACCAAGAAAAGTTGAGGTGATGTTTAGGGGAATATGCATCCTTGACACTATATTTTCCATGAAATATTATATTTTGAAGACAATTTTCATGGCTATTGGGTTTTGATAAAATGTTGGAAGATTAATAAATATAATATTTAGTTATTATCTACTTTTATGAGATAAAGTACTAAAATTTTGCTGATCCTAGTTATAGAAATAGTAATGATTATGAATTCACTATGATCCATACTTGATAAGGATAACCATCTCACTAGAACAAATTTACAAGAGTGGAAAATGATATTACGCATTTCTATACTCTATGAATGGAAATTTTATGTGCTAGAATAACTTATTCCTAAAGAGGCTTGTAAAGTGGGTAGTGAGGAAGAGTTGTCTCTCTATGAGAAATATTTTAACGATCCCACAGATTTTTGGTGTTTCATGCTATCATCCATGACCAATGATCTTCTAAAAAACATGAGGAAAATGATGTTTATATCATTATGTCTCACCTATATGATCTATATCAAGAGAAGATGAGAAAAAAGAGATATGATATCTCTAATGCTCTATTTACAACTAATCATGGATATTTGGTACTAGTTTGGACTCATCTAGTAAATCATATTAGATACATTGAAATATTAGACATCTTAGGGATTAAATTACTAAAAGAGTTGTGCAAAAATATCATAAATTATTCACTACCAAAGAAATTATCTAGTTTTATTGTTAATTGTTACATGATAAATGATGAGAAGAGTCTTTCAGAACTTATTACTCTGATTCACCATGTGGATAAGGAAATAGGTATTGAAAACCCCATAGTTATTATGGTGAATAAGAGAGTGAAGAACAAGTTATGGGGTCCTAAGACTCATAATAAGTCTAAATCTACTGAGCACCATCCTTCTAAGTAGATGAAGATCCATAGGCATGGAAAGGAAAAGAATGAATTATGTTTTTCACGAGGCAACAATGCCATTGGAAGAGGAACTATAGCCAAAATCAAGTAGAAGACGAAGGTACATTTCTTATAGAGTTTAATATTTAAATATCTACACATTGGGCATTATATATAGCATGTGGTTCTCACATCTATATCAAAATATAGGAACTAAGTAGATTCCAAAATATTTCTAGAGGAGAGGTGGATTTTTGAGCTTCCAATGGTGTGAGGGTGGCTTCTCTAACCATTGGATGCTACAAAATTTTATTTCCAATAATAATGATAATGGATTTAAATGATTTTTATTGTGTTCTAACTATTCCCAAGAATATAATTTATGATTCTTTCCTAGATATATATGGATTTATTTACAAATTTGGGAATAAAAGTTGTTTATTTTATAAAGACAATATATGTTATGGTATAGAACATTTAAATAATGGTCTTTATGTATTAAATTATTAAAACCAAGTATTGGAAATTGATAATGAATCACACAAACATGAATCATATAACACCCAACTGTGGCATCCCCATCTTCGTCATGTAAATGAGAATCATTTTTTAAAGCTCTATCAAGATGGTTATTTAGACTCTTTTGAGTTAAAACAACTTGAATGAGATCATTATTCTATACATAATAAAATGACAAAAACAATATCTGGTGGAAAAGGTGAAAGGGTCACAAAGCTTCTAGTATTGGTACACACTAATGTGTGTGGACCATTACCAGTAGATTCTAGAGGTGGGTATTCATACTTCATAACTTTTACAGATCACTTGAGTAGATATGTATATGTTTATATAATGATGTATAAGTCTGAGTCCTTTTAGTAATTTAAATAATTCAAGAATAAAGTATAGAATCAAATTGAATAGAATATAAATAATATTTTATCAGATCACACTGGTTAATATCTTAACCTTGAGTTTATCATCTTTTTATTGGATTTATTGATTCTATCTTAACTCAGACCACCTTACACACCATAGTGGAATGTTGTTAGTGAAAGGAGAAATTGTACCTTGCTAGACATGTTAAGGTAAATTATGAGTCATAAATATATCCTATTATCCTTTTGGGGATATAAATTACATACTATAGTATACACACAAAACTGAGTTCCAAATAAAGTGGAAAATAGAATTCCCTTTGAGCTATAGAGTATAAAGAAACTTTTTCCATCACATACACATGTATTGAGTTGTGAGGCATTTTCTTAGTACTTATTAGGAAAAAACTAACACCCTAGGGAACAAAGTGTATCTTTATAAGGTATCCTAATAAAAAAGTGATACTACCTATCCAACCCCTCATATAAGAAAGTGATTGTCTCCATACAAGCCATATTTATTGATAAGGATCACCACCTCAAAAAGGATAGTGGGAGAAATATTGATTTCAATGAAGTTGATGCACAAGATACATAAGAGTTGGAATAGAAACATATTCCATGGGTCCCCATGGAATAATTTTTTCTTGAAACAAAAGTAATATATAGAAGCACTAGAGAGGTAAGAGAACTATAGAGATATGGTTTTCTAGTAACTAAAGATGGTGAATCATTAACGTTTGACAATAATGATTCACTCTCCTACAAAGAGTTAGTAGAGAGATCAGAAGTTTTAAGATACCAAAATTACATTAATTATGAAATGGATTCTATATATCTAAACCATGTATGGGTTCTATTAAATCCTCTAGATGATGAAAATCCTGTTGGGTGAAAATGGGTATTCAAGAGAAAATTGAGCATGAAAGGTAGAGTAAGAACCTATAAAATAATTCATGTAGCTAAAAGGTTAAAAAAATGTCAAGGAATTTGATATTATGAACCCGTTTCCCCACTTTCCATGTTTAAATCCATCAAAATTATACTTACTATAGTATATTACCATGGTTATGAAATTTGAAAGATGGATGTAAAAAAATATTTCCTTAATAGGAGCCTTCAGGAAGATGTCTACATAGAACAACCAAATGGTTTTGTGAATCCAGATGATTCCAAAAAATATATGAAAGTTTTAGAGATCTATTTATGGATTAAAGAAATAATCTAGGTCATGGAACATTCGATTCGATGAATATAAAAATGATTTCTATTTCATTAAGAATGGTTGTGAGCCATGTGTTTAAAATCAATTTATTGGGAATGTGTTCATTGTCCTAGTAGTCTATTTTGATGACATATTACTTATTGGAAATGAAATACCAGTCTTACAGCCTGTTAAAGATTGGTTAAATAAGTGTTTCTCTATGAATGAATTATGTAATTAGCCTACATTCTAGGGATCAAGATCATTTATGGTAGATCCAAGAGTTTTCTTGGACTAAGTCAAAAAACATGCATTGAAAAATTACTAAAGAGATATTTTATAGAACAATCCATGAGGGGATTGGTTCTAGTGTCATATGTGTCTCTGGTGATTTCATTGGGGAGAGATCATTGTCATGTGTCTAACATGTGATGAAATTACAATTGTTACCCCAAATTCCCACTTTACAAAGGTGCAAATATTTCATCAATTTCATGGGTGATGTCTGCTCCCTGATTGAAATAGGATTATGGGATTTTGGATTCTCCTTCCAAGGATTCTTCCTCAATGTTCTTTTCCTCATCTTGGTCTCCCTCATAGGGTTATTTCATGTTCATGTAACTCATTCCTGGTTCCATCTCTTTGTGGAATCTAGTTAATTACATTATTTATTTCTAGAAATTCTAGTGGGTCTTGATAGGGAAGCAACCTTCGGTAAGAGAGTAGTCACATTGGGTATCATTGGCATGTTTGAATGCTAGGAACATTGGTCACCTTTATTCTTCCTCATAAGAGGGAATCTCATGGAGGCATCTTGGGTCCAGAACCCAAGGCATCTCATGTCAATAATGAGATATGTTATAATGAATGTGTATATCATCTGAGGATTTTACCTCAGTAATCCCATGTTTAGCATGAGGTAGATGATGCCATAGGTTCATATCTTCCAAAGATTTCACCTTAGGCATCCCATGTTTTGCATGAGGTAGCTGTTATGGAGATAGGTCACGAGTTTGATGTCTTGTAGAGATGTAATGAGACTAATTAGAATACCATGAGGAGTCAAATCAAAGATATACATCCCTAGTAGAGAGAACCTAAAAGGTTTATTGATGGATGGATCAGGATTCCCATATAGAAATACCCATGAGGTGTGTCCCATAAAGGGAAGATGTCACGTCATGAAGGTCGATGGATCACAACACCCTTTGAGAGGAACCCCGGAGGTGTGTCCCATAAAGGGGAGATGTAACACTCTGAAGTTTAATGGAAGAATTAACATAGAGGTCGACTTAATTGGTGTGTCCCATAAATGGAAGATTTCACACTATGAAGGAGGATATATCAGAATTCCTTTGGAGGTGGACTTGAGAGGTGTGTCCCATAAAGGGAATATTTCACACCATGAAGGTAGTTGGATTAGAACACCCTTATATAATGTCCTAGGAGGTGTGTCCCATAAAGGGAAGATATTACACCTTGAATTTTGATCAGGAAACCCCTAGAGGTGGATTAGGGAGGTGCATCCCTAGGAGGGTTACACTAAGGTTTACCATTGGTTGAGATTGAACCTCAGAGAGGCATCCTATGTACCCTGTTTAGGACACAATGATAAAAACCCATGTACTTTGATGCCACATTTTAAGGTCATGTGATAGGAAAGGTCTATGAAGTTTAACATCATGCGGTAAGAAAGCACGCATCATGAAGAGGGCATTGATGAGGGATGGTGTGGGGCTTATTCATGTAATCTTCCCATCACAATAGGATTTCTCTTGGTATAAATTTATATGGGGATTACACATTTAAGATTACAGAGTACTTCTAGGAGAATTTATTACATGGATGGAGATTACACGTGAAAGTATATCAAAGGGAACTGAAGGATATGTGGTCCCCGGGTAATGAAATGATCTTATCAGGATGTGGTGGCCAATGGAAAATCAGGATGGATGTGGATGGGGTGATGGTTTTGGACCTCGGAGAGTCTTCCTATGTATCTTAGTTGGTTGGGAATAAAATCCCATGTAGTTCATAAAGGTTGATTCTTACACCTAATGAGGAGGCCCATTTGAGGGGGTACATGATGGGTCTTATACCTACGAGGATGACCATGGAGAATGTGATCGGGGCATACACATGGATGTGGACCATAAAGAAGGAGCACAGTTGTCGAGGCTTGCACTTATGAGGATTCCCATGGATGTGGGGGTTGGATTTCATGGTATTTTATAAACTCTAAGCCCTCATGATTCACGATCAGTGTGAGAAACAAGAGGAAGCAGTAGACCCAATTTTCAAGTCATAATGGATGTGTCAACGAGAGATGGTGTGGGGCTTACATGTGGAAGCTTCCTATCATGAATGTCATTCCATGTGAGGAGGATATCATTCCATGTGAGGATGATCTCATTCCTTGTGAGTCATTCATAGAGCATCTGGCACTTTTATTATAGGGTTTTTTGGGCTTACACATGGATGTTTTTTAGTATGAGGAAATCATCAAATAGAGGGTCAGAAGGTGGCATCCCATGATGATTATACATGGGTTATCCTATGTTTATCACAAAGGTAAGACTATATTTTTAATTCATGTGCTAAGGATTTTGGTGTTAGGAAGTTTTACATCGTGCAGTGCAGACATGGGGGGATCACTTTTTACCCCTTGGGCTTAGATAACCGTAGCCCATGAACCCTTGGTTGGGGAATGGCTTCGACAATGTCAGGATACAATGGTGTAGATTATTGGTCGATCAATAGGTCCATGTTAGCGTTCCTATTATAAGAATAAAAAGGAATTAGCATACCTATGCGAAGAAGTAAAAGGTATGGTAGTTCCTACACTAGAGGTATAGGGGACACCTCATGAGGGACCGTGAAATTGTTTCACGCATGATTGGAGGGTTTCACGCAAGAGGTGCATGAAATATAATGGGGTTGAACACAAATGGTTCTCAAAAATGATTATCAAACATAGTGGTTTCCCATGGAACTTCAAATATGGGGTGCGCTCAAGATTTGAGGTTTGTGTGCAAGGTCAAGGTTACACATGAGAGGATCCCTTGCGTGCTCTTGACATAGTTTGAAAGAGGTCAAGATAGTATTACACAACTATGGCCCCACTCAAGGGGGTCAATAGGGAACCTATCAAATAAGATCTCTACCTTGAGCGTTCCATGCTTTCATTATGTCATGTAAGATTGGTCTTGCGCGCAATAGAAAAATACTTCAACTTTTTTAGGATCACCCTGAAGAAGGGGGGAGACCTTCTACATATAAATAAATTCTTCGGTGATGGGCGCATTAGAATTCGGTCTCTAAAGGGGTATTTCATGAAACCCCATCTGTATCCATGGAAAATGACCATGTAAGGGGATGTTTTTATTTGTATCTGGAATGCAAGAGGGTTTCACATGGATAAGGCTTCTTGTGTGCAATGTGGAAATCTTGTGCACAGCTACGTTGGCCTTTTGAGTGGCCTTCACAGAAGGTACACAAATTGATGTTGTATTTGGAATGAAAATATATTTTGTGTGGATTTAAATATTTTTCAAACACCTTGAATGTTTCACGTTCCTTCCTTGGAATTCTTAGAATGCTTTGTTGAGTCGGATAATGGCTTCAGCTTTCCCAAAGTTGGTCGTGTGTGTCTCTAGGTGGAATTCAGAACCAACAAATACCCCCCCCCCCAATATGATATAAAAGGGGGCCAAAAGATTAGGTTCTAAGGGGAACACCAAATAAAGGGGTTGATTCTCATGGTTGCACACAAAACTCACTAGTAGGTGCAATACACACTTGAATTCATATGAAAGACTAGGTCTATGCCTATAAATAAGAAGAGGGGTATATATACAGTACAATTAATTTCCACACGATAATACACTTTTCTCTTGTTCACTTAATTCTTCCCTTTTTGTGTGAAAAACTGAGCTTCAGCCACTTTCTTCATGCAGATTTTGTTTCTTTCACGCATCTGACTTTGTAGAAGTTCTAAAATTTTTCATTCCTGTTGCCCGATCTTGTGTGTAGCATTTCCTCTTGTGCACCGATTCTTTAGTCTTACATGATTCATCTTAGATATTTTAGACTCATTTTAAATGGTCAACCAATATAATGCTGCTAATATTGTAGCCTCTCCCGCTACTTAGAGAGATCATATGACTAGAAACACTCAAATCCTTCAATCCAGGAGGGTCATATCAGACAATAAAATGATTCAGGGAATGTTGGAAGAGTCACATAAGAGTTATCTATTGAGCGACTAACTCCCAATATTGAACTTTGTATTTCCAGAAGAATTGATCATTCTATATTTTGGGGTTGATTCACCGTGATCATGGTTCACACATGAAGATGATCCCCAATGTTGGATTGTCTATGTTCATAGTCATCTTTCCAGAGAGCATGCAGTTATCGTAGTTTAGGTACTGAATGGGAAGACTAATATGGTAACAGGGGGTCATCTAGAGGCAGAAGAGTTTCCAAACCACAAGTCCACTTCCCTCCAAAGTAGTATGAGGGACAATAGGTTGGGCTGTCATAAGGATTGGGACTTGAGGTTTGGCGGAAAATTCCCTAGTTAATGGGTGTGAGCGTATTGGGTGCAGTGCAAGTTCCATGAGTATGGGGAAAAGTTGTGCAACATTGAGCTGTATGAATTAGTGTGGATGTCAATGTTCTACTATTACCACCAACAAGAGCTAGTGTCAAAGCTCCTTAGCTTATGATGCCTGGATTAGAACACGTTCCATATTTATCACGGGGAAGTTAGAATCAGTCTATGGGAGATCCATTTCATCATAATAATTCTACTTGAGGGATTATAGTATGATGAGTTCCTTCAATCAGAGAATACCTGGAGGGATAGGGAGAATAATACTCTCTCGGCACAACATATTTTGGAGGCAATGAAAAGAAGATGAAACATATGCCCATTATCCACAAGGATATCACGTTTAAGGCATGGTTTGGCATGCTCTTCAAGAAGGACCCGAGATTGAGGATTCCAATTCGAGGAAAATATTGTCCAATAGCATCAGATGAGGAAGGCAGGATCATACTGGTTGATCCTAGAAGAAGGAAAGTATCATAAGTGGGGAACAACATAGTGGGAGTCTAGGATCCAATGGATCTCGATACCACTTTTCTTTCCACATTTCTGAGTGGGTGGATACTACCAGTAAAAGATACATGGATGGTAATATGTCTAGGGACACTGGTGATGGAGGAGATCCTAGAATCTTGTAACAAGGTCAATTTGGGCGTGCCCAGCATACTGGTTTTCATTTTGAGTGGAAACACACCAAGAAGGATCTACAGGCCATTCCAGTTCTTGTATGGTTTTATCATAGTGCATCTCTGGGGTTATGAATTCCCAAACTCAATTATCCCTCTGAATGCTATTTTACATCTTTCTCTACTGAACATATCTAGGGTCCAGATAGTGGCACTCTATGAGGCCAGGATCATACTTTGGATTGGAAACCACATAAACATCAACTTCCACACCTTCAAAACTCTGGTTGGTCCAAAGGTGGAAAACATGCAAGGCTCGTGATAGTAGATGGTGTATCTGCAAAGTTTTAGGGGTGGAGTGCTGGTGGTATGGATCGATGACAAGGTTTTTAGTGATCTGTACATGTTTTCATGTTTCTCTATGTAGTTTGGGTACCTTCAGTGAGTGGTTAATGGATTCTACATGGGGGTCTATGAAGAGTGGAACAGATGTATCCTTCACCAATTATGGTGCATGCTGGTGAATAAGATCTCTGTTGAAACCATAGTGTTTCCTACAAAACAACATTGATGTTGGTATATTGATAGAATATTCTATAAACTAGGTGGAAGAATATCTGGAGTAAATACTATGGAAGCATATTCAAGTGATAAATGGGTGAGTGAGGAGCTAGAGAAGTGAGTAAGTATATGGGCGTCTGGGGTGGCTCAATCTAGAATCACAGCATCAAGGAAGTCACAAGGTGTGGCTTCACCTCTGCCTCCTAAAGGGGACTAGTCTCAGAAGCAACCCCAGGGACTGAAAAAGGAATCTCCTAGGAACAAGTTGAATTACCTTCTACAACCAAATTTCAATGATGTCTTCCCTTCACTCTAGTTTACCTGGAGGATGTTGCGTACATCAGCATCAATCGAGGACTTATGTAGGAAGTTGAAGTGGGATGGGATCGAGTTTCAAGAATTCTAGGCCATTTGGGTCACAAACAGGGTAAAATTCCATGAAATACATGCATATTTGACTATTACATACATCTACATGTTTCAATGAGGGGAGTATGGACCACATTTCACCCCGGTGGAAGTGATGTTTGGTGATGAATAGGATCGAGAGGAGGTTTTATCTATTGAAATCACATCAACTGATGAATAAATGGCTAAATTTGAGGCATAGGAATCTATCTATAGATAATCTTGGGTAATGGAAGCTCATCAAGCGAATCCATAGGAAAGCGGTGAGATAGTGGACGCCAAAAAACAAGTATTGGATGAGTACCTTGAGGTTAACCTTAACACACTTGAATCCTTCTTTGGAACATCCATTTCCACTATCTAGATTCTTTAACTGAATCTTGTATTTTATAGGACAATCTTGATAAAATATAAGTGACCCCAACTGAAGGGTGTGAAGGTGCATCAATGGGTGTATAGGAGCACGTTCTAAGGCCTATGCTTGGGGATGAGGTAGGTGGTGGGCTAGTCAAGGAGCTTGGGGTGGAAACCTCAAACCTTAGGTCCTCCATGTTATCTATGGGGGATTGTGCCCTATAATTCCTATAATGAGATCTACTATTGGAAAGGTGATGCACCTAAGATGGCTCATCATATAGATTCCTCCTCCTTAAGGTAAGATCAAATCTCGAATCATTTAGCCATTATAAGATTTCACAAAGCATTTGCGACAATGTTTCTTCCCATATCATGAATTCTTTTCATGCCCAATGAAAGAAGAATCGGTGTGAGTCATTGAATATATCCATCAGCGTCGAGGGGTATCCTATGGTGTAAATATATTACAATACTTGAGGAATTGATCTTTTTTCACTTATCCTTCATAATTCTTTAGCCACTACATGAAATTAATTGATCATCTTCTGATTCAGTTGACTGGCATGCTCTTTTTTTTAACAGTGCTTTAGATATTATGCTCTCAGCAAGAAGATGAGGTCATAGTATAAGTGTTCCCTTATTGGATAGTTGTTTCAGTTCATGTGGAGCTGTCACACAAGCTAATACATCCTTGGTACTAGGAGAACAATCATCCACGGTTGCGAGTGACACCACTGGTGGGGTGGAACTTGAGGCTGGCGGAGATGACGTTGTTGAGGTAGGGTCAAGTTAAGATGACTTACCTCATTATCTAGATCCAAACCCATCTAAGAGGATGTTATAGAATTACTCTTCAACCAAAATTATTGTGGACTTTCATAAGTACGAGATTTCACCTCCTGAAGAGATGGATGACTCTGACACTAACATGGCTGAAGAGAACTGCATTAAGTAATGTAGGGTGTCTAAATATATAAAATTATTTATCAACTAGACTATGGAGTCACATATATTTGGTATAATCGGATATCTTCACCATTGTACACACAATATGTGCACTGGAGGGGTAGATTCTCATAGTCTTCACACACTAGTTCCGGACATTCTCATCAAATGGGTGTGTGAAGAGAGCCAACATCTGGAAGTGGCCTGGAGTTAAGAGATTTATGACAGCATCTGCAAGATCCAAAAATTAAATAAAGAGATCAAATTTTTTGAAGAACAAAATGATGAGTATTCTTCCATCATCAACTCTCAATCGGAGACCATCAACAAACTAAGGGTTGGGCTGGAGGAGGTCGAGAGGCAGATGAGGAAGGCGTTATTTCAATTAGACGACCTCCAAGATGAGCGTTACCTAGTACAAATTAGAGCCAATGATATTTTTATGGTGTCTATTGTGGAGGAAACAGAGATCAGAATTCTGTAGAAAACATTGGATGTTATGCACCAGAGGATGGCAGAGTTGCAGCATTCGATCACCGGAGTAGAGCTATAGCAGCAATTTTTCCAAAACTCATGTGAGGCTCTAACATGTCGATGTGACATGCTACTGCCACAACTTTCTTTCTCGCTTTTCAAACTTTCTTATGTGAATGGACAAATTCCTTTTTTATATTTAATTATTTCACATTGATCATACTCATGAAACAACCACTCACTAATCCCTAAACTCACCTGGGTCATGCCTAGTGTGAGAAAGAAGAGATGACTACATGATTGATAATTTTTATGAGAGTGTCAGATAATCATTTAACACTTAGGTTCTACTATTGTTAACTAAACAATGAGAGTGCTTATACTAATATAGTTTGTGGCTAGAGAATAGGGCTCTTAGAACAACCCAATTTCTTTTCCAACATGCGCTAATGCATGAATGGGATAACACCAGGTGCGTTTGATTCTATCTGAACAAAGGGGAATGGGAAGTGTGAATCATAATACCAAAAATTTTAATCATAAGGAGATTTTCATAGAGAGACATGATAACTTATGATCATGTTTGAAACACAACATCTGCATTGTTACCCTGTGATTGGGTAAAAAATGAGGGTCGACCGCTGACCAAGTTCAAAAAACAGATCCTATCTCAGAATGTCATCCATGGTCTTTTAGAATGTTTTCCCAGGAGAGTAGGTGAGAGAAAATAGCATGGGACCTAGCCGTTAGGGGGATCATTCAAAATATGAAGAGGATGAGGATCTAAATAAGGGGCACGAAAAGTGTGGGAATGTAGTAATGGAATGTTCAAATGGATTCCAACACTCTCGTAATTATTCCACCATGTCTTAGAACGAGTTTTTTTTATATGCATTTTTTCAAAAAAAAATTTAAAATACATCTAGGTTAAAAAAAAATTATTTTTTGACCCCCCAAAGGCGGCACCTGGTGTGCCTCCTTTGGGGAATTTTCTGCCCAGGGCAAGGCGACACCTGGTGTGCCGCCTTTGCACAAAAAATAACCACAAAGGCGGCACACCAGGTGCCTCCTTTTCCTAAATAATTTTTTTTTAAATTTAAATTTAAATTTTTATTTTTTTTTTGTTTTGTTTTGTTTTATTTATATATATATATAACAAAACTTTTCAGCAGAATTTTTCTGCTATTTAATATCCAGCGGTTCTTCCATTACAGCAGTCTGGATTCTGACTGATACCCTCACCCAGGACTCCCTTTTATAAGGAAGTTTTCCCTGAAAACAATACTGCATTTCCGATGTGGGATTCTGGTTCTCCTTTTCCTGCACAGTACATTCTGTGTTTCCGATGTGTGATTCTGTTTCATGTACGCGACATTGAAAGACTATAAAAGTTAAACTATAAGACCAATAAAAATGAAACTTTAAACACTGATTAAACAAATAAGAAATAGTTGAAAACAAAAATAATTTCATAAAAAATGTTGATACAGATTAATTTATAAGCTTTCAAAACCACCTACTTGAAACTTAAACATATTTTAAGTACGTGACTTTGAAAGCTTATAAGAGATAAATTATAAGACCAATACAAATGAAACATTAAACATTGATTAAACATATAAGAAATATTTCAAAACAAAAATAATTTCATAAAAAATGTTCACCAAAAACAATTTATAAGCTTTCAAAACCATCAACATGAAACTTAAAAATGTTTCAAATTCCCGAATTTGAAAGACTATAAAACATAAACTATAAGACCAATAGAAATGAAACATTAAACATTGATTAAAAATATAAGAAATAGTTGAAAACAACAAAAACTTCCTAAAAAATTTCCATAAAAATTAATTTATAATCTTTCAAAACAATCTACTTGAAACTAAAAAAAATTCATGTACATGATATGAGTATGATGGGTGGCCTTAAATTATATTCCACTTCATAAAAATGGGTAATGTTTTTACCTCATGAGAAATCACTTACAGTGCATGGGAGGTTATCCTAAGCACTCTATGTTATATTTTTTTAGTGGTTATCCTTCACTTAGAATTGTGATTCCCTGTTTTATTTTTTATTGCATTCCAATGTTGCCTTGATATTATTATATTATATAATAATTTAAGGTTTATTTTTATGAATCACATCAATTTTATATCACCTTGTTATGGATTCACCCCCCCCCCCCTCATTAGAACCCAACTGATCCTTGGTTAAATCAAATGTTATCATAGAAATATCCCCTCTCATGATAAGAAAACATTATGAGAAATGAAGGATCGTAATTCAGTGAGAAACCATGGAATACCTAATTTTAGGGAAATAACTACCATACATAGAGGAATATTATACTCTTTTCCTTCAATCACTTTTCTTATAAATGAAAGACGTATCAACCATTAGATTACCACCTATTATTAAGTATTATTATTGTACTAAATCTAATATGATAAATCTTGAAGTTGATGGAAAATATCAAAATTATATCCTAATGGATTTATCAAAAATGCTATACACTAAAGTGATGGGTGTTGAAACTACCAAGGATATTTCAGACAAACTAGGAAGTACTTATGAAGGAAATATTAATGTTAAGAGAGATAATATGAAAATCCTAAGAATAAAGTTTGAGAATATTAAAATGGTCGATGATGAAATCATTGATTACTATTTCATTAGGTTTAATGAGATGGTATGTAATATATATGGATTTGGTTAGAAGATATAAGATTCAAAAAATTTGAAAACACTTTTGATAAATTTTCCTATAGGATTTGATGCCATAGTTTTAGACATGGAATATAGGGAATATATTTCATTAGAGGAGTTATATTTTATTCTCATAGATTATGAAATGATAAAGGAAATGAGTTTCAAAAATAAGATATAGATTATATATCCTTTGAGGCTATAAGAAAAAATAAGTTCAAATAATTGGAAATTGGGGAATCAATTGATTCTGATGATGATGAATTTGATGAATACATTAATGAAATTTATTCACCTATTTAAAGATGGATTATATAGGGTAAATGAATTTAAAACTAAATAAACCACTATGGTGATGAATCTATAATTTCATTGGAATCTTTTCCATGATTTTTATAATGAAAATGGATAATTTATAATTTGATAAAAAAAAGTGAGAATCCTCTAAAATAGAAAAATGATATGATGAAGACGTATCATTCTAGTAATAGACATAATAATTTGATAAGAAATTATTTAAAAGATAATTCATCAACTATTAGTTCTTAAAAATATGAATTTAGTTTCATTAATCATGTTGAGAAATTTTCAATTTATTCATATAGTAATAATAATGGTAAAGCTAGAAAATACAATAAATGGATATTAAAAGATGAGTTGGAATATTCTCTTGAGAAAACCACACAATGTTGTATCATTATACCTATAATTTTTATTAGGATCATAATAATATTATTCTAATAGATAAGTTAAAAGTGGGAATATTTTAGTATTAAAAAATGTAGTTTAAAAGAAATAAACTAAAAAATAAAAAAAACTCTTACATTTTTTATTGGACATGGTTCTCAGTCCAATAAAATAATCATAAATAGAAACAATTTGATAAAATCAGAATGTAAAAGATCAGAGTCTATATGAATCCGAGTAATCAGAGTACAAGAATCATAATCATGATAGATTTTATTAATTCAAAAGTTTTGTTATTATCAAAATCATATTAATATGCATAAAATCATAATAAAAATACTAATATGATGTTTTGAATTCAATTATATGTGTGGTGGAAATATAAAAACTTTTTACAAAAAAGAAATACAATTTCATACAAAAAAATAATGACTTTCAAAGCCATTAAAAGAATAATGTCTTTTAACCTTAAGAGAATCGTATTCTATAACCAAAAAATAAAGGTGTCCCTTATTTTATAATTATAAGAAAGTATATATTCTCTTAAAAATGAAATACCTAGATATAATGAATGAAATTAATCTATCTTCCTATCCAAAAAATCAATAGATACAATGATCAGATTATCTATCTACCTGTCCCCGGTATCCCTCAAACTGATGGATCTGATTCCCTATTCAAGTAGACTGTTTTGAAAGATTATAAATTAATTTTTATGAAAATTTTTTACGAAGTTTTTGTTGGTTTCAACTATTTCTTATATTTTTAATCAATGTTTAATATTTCATTTCTATTAGTCATATAGTTTATGTTTTATAGTCTTTCAAAGTCGGAAATTTGAAACATTTTTAAGTTTCATGTTGATGGTTTTGAAAGCTTATAAATTGTTTTTGGTGTACATTTTTCATGAAATTATTTTTGTTTTCAACTATTTATTATATTTTTAATCAATGTTTAAAGTTTCATCTGTATTGGTCTTATAATTTATCTTTTATAAGCTTTCAAAGTCACGTACTTCAAATATGTTTAAGTTTCAAGTAGGTGGTTTTGAAAGCATATAAATTAATCTGTATCAACATTTTTTATGAAATTATTTTTGTTTTCAACTATTTATTATATGTTTAATAATTGTTTAATGTTTTATTTGTATCGGTCTTATAATTTAACTTTTATAGTCTTTCAAAGTCGCGTACTTGAAACAGAATCACACATCAGAAACACAGAATGTACTGTGCAGAAAAAGGAGAAACAGAATCCCACATCGGAAATGCAGTATTGTTTTCATGGCAAACCCCCTTATAAAAGGGAGTCCTATGTGAGGGTATCAGTCAGAATCCAGACTGCTGTAATGGCAGAACCGCTGGATATTAAATAGTAGAAAAATTCTGCTGAAAAGTTTTGTTATATATATATATATATATAAAACAAAACAAAACAAAAAAAAATAAAAATAAAAATAAAAATTTTAAAAAAAATTATTTGGGCAAAGGCGGCATTCCCAGTGCCGCCTTGCCCTGGCCAGAAAATTCCCCAATGGCGGCACACCAGGTGCCGCCTTTGGGGGGTAAAAAAATAAATTTTTATAACCTAGATGTATTTTCATAAAAAAATTGAAAAAATGCATATAAAAAAACTCTCTTAGAACACACTAGAATTGGAATACTGGTATGAAAAAAGATCAAACCCATATCTTAAATCCATGTTGCATGGACCATAGATATGTTTATTCCAAGTTTATTTTTTTGGAATGGAGGAAATAAACCCGAAATTAATGATGGATGAGGGATGATTATATACCACAAAAATAATAGGAAACATACTGATGTCAACATGAATGAGGACCAAGAAGGCATGTGCCACATCACACATCCCTAAGGGAATTCACACGCGGTTTAAAATCATGCTTGGAGATAGACTCATGGTTTAAGGTTGTAGAGTTTGGACATTGAGTTATTTTGTGTAGATTGACCACAGTGGTTTATAACATACCAAAACACCTGATTCAACATGATCCATTCTCGATGTGGGAAATAAGGAATGGTAAAAGGGGTCTTCCTGACATATGAAAGAGAACATTGATGGTGAGGAGATATTGGATTGATAATTCCACTAAAATATAGGGGAGTGGAAATGAGGTAATACAAGCCCTTTAAGATCTAGATAAAGGGTTTTTTGGTGAGTAGGGATCGACTTTTAACCATGTTTGAAACAAAAGGACCACAACCATACTATTCAAGAATGTGGCGAACGAACGTAGGACCAACTGTTGACCAAGTTCGAAACACAAGATTCGTTGTTTTTTGTTAGAGATCCATAAGGGTTTCGGCCTATTATGGGAGTTGAGTTAAAATGGAATGAGACCATAAATATTGGGGGTCCATCTAGATTTGAAAGATGATGGAAATCCAAACTGATAAATACTCCAAGTATGGAACATGACATATCGGAAAGTGGGGTTCAAATCCAGGTTTTGAAAATAGTTTAAAGTCATGTGGTATGGACCATGGATACTACTTTCAGATCTTAGAGATCATACCAAGAGTTCATAGTGTAAGGTTATAGAATTAGGACCATAAGGGGTATCCCAAAAAGGGATATGTGTAGCATGGTAGTGAAAAATATGATGTGAATGGGGGCCTAGGATGGCCAAGACAACACAACAAAATCCTCAAGAGAATCGCATATAGTTTAAATTCATGATGCTTGGACTATAATTGAGTAAAATGGTCCAAAAGGTTGATATAAATATGGATAGGACCTAATAAAAAATGTATGTGCATCACAACATATCCCATAAATATTGTAACTAAGACACACATAGTTCTAGAACACAACGTGGTGATAGAGAAACACTGGTGGGGTAAATCCTCTCTAGAAAGAGAAAAAAGGCATTCCACAATTATCGTGAGGCATAATGAACTTTTTTAGGGTGGGATAATTGTTTAATGTTATGCATTGAGGGCATTAACTCCTAGTTCTAGGTCATAGAGTTTGGACTGGTGAGGGAAAATGTCCCTAATGGTTATATGTGGTGTGGAAAGAGTAACCTGATGTGAATGAGGAAAAAGAAGGCATGTGTCGCAAGACACATTACTGGGGATCCCCATATATAGTTTAAAGTTTAAATGCTTGTATATGGGGTAAACACTCCAAAAGGGATATGCGTAATGTGGTAGTATGACAAACACGATGCAAATGAGGACCAAGGGGATCACACACCACACCACATATGCATTCCAGAGGAGAATTTCATATAGTATAAAGTCATTATATTTTTACTTGGAGTGAATAGTTTAGGTTCGTGTGAGTTGGACCATATGGTTATTTGTTTATGGTTATAGAATTTTTACCATGGAGTTCTTATTTTAAGGTCATAGAGTTTAGACCATGGACTCCCTGAACGAATATATATATCATGGTAGATTGACTGACCCGGTGTGAATGAGGGCTGAGAAAAACCTAATTCCGCACAACATATTTATAAGAATACATTTGTGATGGGCCCTATAAACACCTATATGGAATGGATATAAGAAATACCCAATGTGAATGAGGGTCAAGGAGACCCAGTTTTTCTATAAATGGGTCCTAAGGGTGAAAGAAGGATAATGAATTTATAGCTAGGATCAGAGAGGAGAAGTATGGGTGTCACTACATATCCTGAAAGGGAAGGAATTAATTTGTGTGTAGTTCTTGATAGAAATCTCCATGCATATTTATGACCACACACATATAGGGGGGATTTTTTTTAGGGTGGATGGACCAGCATATAAAATTCCAGGCATCACTACGTATCATGTGAGGACAAAAATCAATATGCATGTAGTTCATGAATATGGTAGGATAAATGACCAATTTTGGGGGAAATTTCCTCTATGTTATGGTAATTATGGTGATGTGTAGTTTCTCATCATGCTCCTAGGCCTTAATTGTTAGGCAGTTTAATGTCATTAAACCAGGATGTTAGTGCTATGCAGTTTATCATCGTGCGGCTAGGATGTGTGGTGGTTATGCATTTTAACATCATTAAACTAGGAAGAAGGGGGGAAAGTGTTCCAAAATGGATATTCATGAGGTGGAATCTATAACCCGAAATGAATGAGGAATGAGGGACCCACATAGCACAATACACTCCCAAGTAAGACTTGTACACAGTTAATGTCATGATGCATGGACTTAAACTTTTAGTTTAAGGTTATAGTGATAGGACCATAAGATTCCTATAAGTTTAAGGCCCGTAAAGCTTGGACAATGTGTCCAGTTTAACATCATCTTCTTAGGATGTTGATGATATGCAATTTAAATTCATACATCTTGGATTGTGTTTCCTTACACAAAGTACTACTTGAGAAACTTGGCGTTGGTTGGAGGAGTTATGTGCTCTCCATCCATTGTGATCAAAGAGTACGAACCATTAGGATAGACCTAATGAATGATGTAAGGGCCTTCCCACTTGGGCTCTAACATTGACAGATTTTTGTCAGCTATCTGAGAGAGAGTACCATATCACCCTAGAGAAAAGAGAGGAGGCAAACCATCTTATTGAATGCACTTTATATCTTATTCTGGTTCCTCTCTAGATTGTTAAAAGCCTATAAACTATTCTATTTGAGGGATTTTAGCTCATCTAGATGGACGTATGCCATTAAATTTAGTATCTTCTAATCATTGAAAGCTATTTTTGAGTGATTGAAACTGAATCTAGATGACCAGTACTGCCTATAATCCTTATAACAAGGAATATGAGTCACCTAGGTGGAATTTCAAGTCATCGAATGATAATACTAGAGAGTGTTGGGGATATTTTTTGGATAACTCTTATTTTTTGGGCCTAAAATCTTCTTTATAATATTGGAGAGGGTTTTTTTAACACCTAGATCTATCCATTCACTTGAATATAGTATCTGAAATTATGGTTGAACCTGATACTATACCTAGAATAAAACCTATTTAACTCAGAATCCGAGAATTTGGTTCCATTATCTATGATAATGGCATGAGGAACTCCAAATAATTGGATGATATTGAAGCTCACAAATTCGACCATTGATCGATCCTTGACTTCCCTAAGAGGACTCACTCCTTCCCACTTGGAGAAGAAATCCATCACAGTCAGAATAAACCAACATTGGAGAGCTATTTTTGGTGGATAGGGACCCACAAAATCAAGTCCCCATACTGAAAAGAGACCAGAATACTTGGTAGTATGGAGGGGATCTAGTGATCGATGCACAAAGTTTGCATTGATTTGACATGCGTGTCATCTCTTAGAAAACTCTATGTAGTCATGGATCATAGTGGGCCAAAAGTCGCCTAGCCTTCGAATCTGGTGGGTGTGTTTCAACCCAACCTCATGAAAACCAAAAGACCTAGCATGAACTTCTAACATAACATGGGGAATCTAATTTATATGGATGAAACAAAGGATAATTCCATCAAACTCACATTTTTAGGGAGTCTTCTCATGGTTGGGTATACTCTGGAGGGTGAACTATGCTATGCACCGACGTATTTTCTCATGTTTGACTTGATCTGGTGGGAGGACACCATTTGGGTGATACTCAAGGAAAGGTATTATCCAATCATAGATTTCCAATACTATGTATTATTGATCTGGTGGCCCTGATGTAGAAGCATCGGTGGTCAACAAGTTTACCTAAGGGTTGTCATCATATCTGAGATTATGGGAGTGATGACCCTCTGATGCACCACATTAATGAATAGTTCATCCTAGTTAGGCTCTGAAATAGTGGTGTCTAGACTAGACAAGGCATCATCTTGACCATTTAGTGATTGGGGAACATGATTCACCTCTAGTTGAGAAGTAAATTGGGTCATTAACTAGTGAATGTGCTCTATTAGGGGCACAATATCTAGCTTCCTAATTATTTAATCACCATTTATTTACCTAATTAATAACATGGAGTCTCCCTTCACATGTAAGTGGGGTACTTTGATCTCAAGATCCATCTCAAGACTAGTAATGAGAGTCTGATACTCTACCTCATTTTTGGTCAAACCTTCTGATGGTAGGAACGAGTAGGTCAGAATAACCTGTACTGAAGTGATGAAGACAAACACTAGGACTACTCTGTTGAGATTGGGATCATTAATACCTAAAATGGTTGGTATCCAAGAGGCACCATCAAAATTAATAAGGTGTATCAGGATCCACTGAGAGGGTATCCTTGCCTGGGAAATCGACATACTGAGGTGATTCCTCTGGGGCCATATGGGAAGTTAGAAATTTTGTCAATGCTTGACCCTTCACAAATTTATATGGAATGGACCTGATGTAAAACTGATGAAGGTGAATTGGCCAATGTTCTAGTCAACCTATCAACATTGAGAAATTTGGGATATAATTTAGTGGATCCACTCGAGACATGAGTTGTATCTCATGATGCTATAAATAATGCCATAACTTCTACCCTATGAAAACCAGAGCGTGGTAACTTTTCATAGTGGGATAGTATATGGAATCCATGTTGAGGATCATGATATTGATATAGTATAAACTATTCTATCTGCCTTCATTGTTCTTTTAAGTGAGATGGGCATCAAGGTATCACTCTAGGGTAGTCACATAGTGGTCGAGAGGCTTCAGTAGTATGGGTTGCATCGAAACTGGAGGTTGTAGTATATACTATCTGAATTCCTCAAAATCATCCAGGAACTCTTCATTCCACTGGTATATGGTAACTTTTTTCATGATCCTAGAAAATATATTACACTTTTTGGACAGATTTGTGTTGAATTGGAATATGTAGGTTGAGTTTCCTTAGAGGCCCCAGATCTCATGAAGGTTGCTTTGAGGAGGAATTTTGATGATGGATTTGATCTTCTCTAGATCATTCGCAATGCCTCTATACTTAATTATGAATCCAAAAAACATGCCAGAGGTAACCCTAAAGGCACACTTCAAGGGTTTTATATTCAGATATCAAGAGAAAAGGAAGTCTAACACTTTCTCAAGATCATTGATATGGTCCTGACACTGGTGATATTTGACCAAAAAGTCATCCACATAGAATTCTTTCAACATTCCAAGGATCCGTTTGAAGATATAGTACATGGATCACTAATAAGTGGCTCCTGTATTATTTAGATCAAAAGTCATTACATGATATCATAAAGTCCCTTGAGGCACTCTTAAAATGTGATAAGAGCGTCTTCCAGATCTTCTTCATTGTCTAAGGCAGGGGAATCAGTGGTTGGAGATCACTCATCTAGGTCGACTGATTATGGGGGAACACAGGTGTCGTCTTCGAAGGAGGATGTGGAATCCTCACTGGGAGAATCCTGTTCTACTGAAACCATGGTGACATGATCTATCGAACATATTTCATCAACACTTTTACTATGGGTTCCATGAATGATATCAAAAAAATAGTGGTGGGTTAGTTTCTAGAGGTTCAACCAAGTTCAGAAAAATAGGCGAGTATGACGTATAATGGGGTCCGTGGGGTGAACATCTTGATACTTCATAGGGTTAAAGGTTTCTAGTACCACCGGGGCCTAGCCTATATAGGAGTATGAGGTAATATTATGGTTCTCCTGTTATTTAGGGACACGGTTCCATTTCCTCTAAAAAATGAAAAAGTAATTTCCAAACTCTAGTGTTGTAGCTTCCAACCAGTGAATCAAGAGGATGGTAGTATCATCCAAGTCTTTCCACGTGTTGGCTGTAGTGGTGGTGTGCTCAACCTTATTTAAATGAACCTATTTATCCTTCTACTTGTAAGAGATAACATCTAGATAGTGGGATTCATAGAAGTCAAATGGGGATGCATCACTATGGAGCATGCCTACTCGGCCATTGAGGGTGTACTTGAGACATTAGTGATATGATGAGTGGACTACTGCATGAAAATGAAGCCAGATCCTACCCATTAACGTGTTATAGGTGGTATCCTATGATATAACCAAGAACTCAGCATTTTCTACCAAGCCACTAAATTTGGTCTTCAATCAGATTCTACCACTTGGTCTCTACTCAGTCCTATCAGAACCCTGAATCTTCAATTCATCGGAACTCAAATATTCTTTAGTTAGTCCCAACTTATGATGCATCCAGGTTGGGATGGGAATGATCACAAAACCTATTTTAACAATGAATATATGTAATTATACACCATTGATATTTCCTATGATGTACATTAGGTGGATGTGATCATATATGATTGATCATGCATCTTCTTCGGAGAAAGAAATGACATCTTAGAATTCTCCTCACTTGGATTCCTCAGTATAGAAGGTCTCTGCAGCCACCACCATTATTTAAAACTAAAGGGGGATTTTCAAGGATTTTGTGAGTGCTTCATACATATCTTCTGACAATTATAGATCCTATAGAATCGAGAGATTTTCATGAATCCTTGTGAGGTGCCTCAGCATGTCGTACTTATGTTCCAAACGTACATATCTGCCTGCGGAGGAATGCTCTTTGCAAGGAGTCGTGACTGATGATTTTGGATTATCCACTGGATTCTTGTTGGTTCTATCAATTTCTATATTCTCATTAGATAGCTCATCCTGAATCACTATTGGCTAACTATCAGCTGGTTGAAGCCCGGCTTTAGCTATACATAGCCGATCATGGTGCGGTTTCATCTATTGTTCCTAGTCAAATAGCACAGTCAGCTGTGGTGGTGTGCCTAACAGAGTGGACTAGGAGAACAGTTCTGGCTTATCTCTACATAGAACCTACTATCTAGTTTTGGTAGCATGAATAGTTTGAATCCTACTACCATTTTCCTTTTCTATCAAACTCGGGCTAAGAGGAGATGTGTTCCACCTATGCCAAAACATTTCCTAGCCTGACTAAAATGTTTTCCACTTGGTCCTAAAGCCAATCCTTGAACATGTATCATTTCATGATGGTATTTCAAAGGATCATGTGGTAATAAAAATGGATGGGGCAATCTGTATGGTCAGCTTCATGGCGATTCATGCACTCCAACTGCTTCAAAATTCCCTATTTTATGGAATTGCAGAAATAAATAGAAACATGTGCATCCTTAAAGGAGTAGTTCTAGTTTATCCTATCTATTAAGGGAACTTTTATAGTCTGGATCTGACGAGGGGTTGAATCTTGATGAGGGGGCAGAGCCACATTTTCTTGTCTAGGTGGATGTGCTTAGAGAGGTGGTTCATGCTGGTTCTACACTGGGTGAGGTTGAGATTGGTGAGGTTGTTGCACTTGGTGAGGCTCTAATGATAGAGGGTCCAACAAATCAAGTAGCTTCGGGCCTCAATATATAATGTGAAAGAAGTCTCTAGCATGGAGGGTTTTTTTAGGAGTTGGAAGAGGTAATGGTCATGCCTACTTGGCCTATTGTAAGTCTTCCACCAGACACTGGGAATTGTTAGAGAAATCTTGGAACCCACCTAGAAAATTATGAGTGATAAGGGTAGGGACTAGTTAGATCTTGATATTCCCCATGCACGTTATCTTAATATTCTCTTAGGTTAGTGTCATATCGATTGAATACTTGAGGCCCTTCCACCAGGTGACAAAGATTATGACATGCTCATTAGGAAGTTTCTTGCACTTGAAGAGGTCAGTAATGCTTGTCTTATGCATAGTTGTGCATAAATAGTAGATAAACTAGCTAGGAAAGTATTCCTAACTAGTAAAATACCCTATGGGTAGTTGGATATACTAGAAAAATGCAGGCCCTTCCAATTTCAGAGCAAAACATTAGAGTTTGGTAGCCTCCTTCTTCTCCAGGGTTCCCAACATAGGCCTGCACCTTGAGATAAAGGGGGTTAGATGATGCATAAGGTTTCCCATATCATTGAACGGGGGAAAATTAGGATTCCAAAAATATATGGGTGCTCACATATCATCCACTCATCCGGAATAAGGCTTCCTGTTAGGTGAGATCACCACCTGTCACATTTCTAGAGCTTCGAGGTGAGTAGTGAGAGTAGTTATCTTATCATCTTTATAAGGTTTCTTATCTTGATGAGGATTCTTGAACACTATTGAATTGAAAGGCTCATCAACCCTATAGTTAGGCTTGGTGAATCATGGAACGGCTCGGCCCGAGTCCTGAGGAAGACTATCACACTGCTCGAGTGGATTCGGCGACTCATATCATGGTTACTTGCCAAAAGATCACATATCTTCCCTATCAAGATGTGTGGGGTTGATGAGCTCAATTGGGGGGAAATGGAAAAGAAGGTATTGTAGCTTCCCCTACTTCCCTAGTAGGGGAGTAAAAAAATCCTATCGAGGAGTGCCATAATCTGGGTGTCGATCAGCAAGGATCTCATCGATGATCCTTTTTTATTTGTGGCTTGCTGGAGTAAAGTAGTGATTAATATATTGATATCTCTCTTAAGTGTGATATCAGAAGGATCAAAAGGCTTGTATTTCCCAATATCATCTTTACCCTTGTCGATGTTTTGAACAGTATGAAATAGTGTGGAGGGAATCCTATAAGTCGATTTCCTGCCATTTCAAGTGAGTAAAAACACCTGTATGAGGGTCTATTTTATATTGCGCTACCCCAGGGGTGTTGATTTTCTCTGTCGAACTCTGAGTTGGCTCCCCCCATCCTGGGATATCTCAAGTACAACCATATTAACCATAATGATACCTAAATTAATATCCTCAATATTGAAGGGTAAGTTAAGATGTTGTAGGATAGAGCTGAAATGGAGAGCAGAATATTATCACTAGCCTCGGATCTCCATGTGAGAAGATGTCTCTTCCATGATTGAATGGAGCACTGCAAAGCTATTTACTCATCTATTCTAGAGGTTCTAGTGGTAGCTGGGTGAAGTTGGGTGTTGAGACACTGGGAGTGCTTCAAACTCAACCATGCAACAACATTGATCAATGTTGTCAAAGTGCTCCCAACTTCCTAGGTAGACTAATTGATTGTCGCGGAGGTAAAACACATCATACTGATTGTTTGGAGGAAGAATGCAACATAATACTTAGTGATGGATTTTGGGATTACAAAGTTAGAAGTTTCCTTCAGCCAGAATACCGCTGAAAACTGATCAGAATCTAGAGTGTCCCTTGAGATCTCTTATTTAGAAGCTAGGTCCTGATCTAGGTTGGACCAAGCTTCGATTGGTGGTTGATGGGAGATTGGTAGTGGAACTGATGTGGATTGATATGGTAGTTGGATGACTGGTGGTGGATCTGCTGCATGATTTTAATGTTCGCTACATGTTGTGTTGTCTCTTAAGGGCAGTACCAACCACATCATTAAACGCCTATAGGATTGGGTGTTCACCAATACCTCATGTGTGAGGGAAGTAGTTCTCATCAGCAGGTATACTGGATACTCTTCATCTGTCCCATTCCATAATAGATCTCCATGATCTCGAATTAAGGTTGAGAATGAAACTGGTGATGATAGTGATTACTACACTATGGGACCCTATAAAAGAGCCAAATCTTCTTCCACCTACATATACCTATGGGGGGATTTGGGAATTTAATGAATCTCACCTTCTAAGATGACGAACTTCACCTGTCGGGATCCTACCCCATACTCTGATGATGAAAACTAGGGTGAATGCACCATCGTTGGATCGGATTCTTCCATTAAATATGAGAAGAAAATGTGAATTACAATTACATGGCGCTTCTCAGAATTTTTCATTCAATGATGGAGGTTTTTCTTTCTGCCTCGAGATGGTTCTTTAGGGTAGCTACGTTTTTTTGGCATGGGTAGGACCTCCATGCTGGTGGGTCATAGAATGGGGAGGACCTCCACTTTAGCTGGTTGGGACATGAGAAGGGTCTCCATATCGGTCATCATTAGAGTGGGGAGGACCTCTACTCTGACCACCATAGGATTGGGGAGGACCTATACTCTTACTGTTGACATAGCATGGAGGACCTCTGCTTTGGTCAGTGGGAAGATGGGGAGGACCTTCATGTGGATTGTGAAAGTGGGGATGACCTCCGCTTCGATGGGTTGAACTGTGAGGAGGGCCTTCACACTAATCAAAATGGACATGGGTATGACCTTAGTGTTGATAAGCATAAGTACAGGGAGGAGCTTCTTACCAATTTATGGATGATTGGGGAGGGCCTCTACTTTGTCTTCTGGAAACATGGGGAGGGCCTCTATGTTCACCATTGAATGAGTGGGTAGGACCTCCACTTGGGTTGGTTGTGGCATGGTGTGGAACTCTATGTTGGCATGTGGTTTCATGGGTAGGACCACCGTACTGGTTGTTGATGAAGTAGGGAGGACCTCTGCATTAATTGGTTCTATAGTGAGTAGGACCTCCATTTGGGTTGGTGATGGCATGGGGATAACCTTCGCAGTAAAACTCATCATCAAGGGTTGTCCCATAATGATTTTTGGTGGTATTGGTGATTAATAGAGTCAACCCAACCTCCCTATAGGGCAATTGGGGACTTAATCCCAATTTTTAAAGGATGGATCCCTTCTTATTAGTTATAGGGATCTGGAGGAATACATCGATAGTGGAAGTGGCCACTAAATCCATGGAAGATTATTCCCCTTGGAGAGTATTCTCCTGGTCTTTTTCCGGACATTAGTGTCGGGTCATTTGGACTGGGGCTGGCAGAGCAAGGATATAGTCAACTAATTCTTCTTCCTGAAGGATCAATCATTATTGGTGCTGATGGGGCCTTGTTTCATGATGTGACTAGGGTAGTAGTTGTAGCAGGGATGACTCGGGCATACCCTACCTCCTCGGTGTGGTGTAGTGATTCGTAGGATCACTTTGGGGAGAGGCTCTCAAATCAGTTCATTGTAGGAGTGGGGAGCAATGGCTCCCTACACAGCCCTTGGGGGTTGCGGTGTCATTAAGGCAAAGAATCCTACAGGTTATAGTGAGTCATGTCCCCTATGTGAATGACCCCTTCCTACTCATACTAGAATATGAGGGTGTCTATCACCAACCTATTGAAAATCTCAGAAGGTGAGGTGGGACATGTGTTCCCAGTAGCTGATATCACAACAGATTTCATAGAGGAGGTGGTGTCTTGTGGGATTGTTGCATTGACATTTCTCTTACCCTTATGTCTAGGGTTGTTGGGTGGATGGTTTCCTATAGATTGGGTCTTGCGAAGTAGGAGGATTCAACTGTTAGTATGGAAACAAGGAAATAAATGCCCAATGGCTCAGTGTTTCCCAATCATTCATGGTTAGAGAGAGAGATCTGCGCTAACAATATCTCAGATTGGAATACCCAATGTTTAAATACCCCAATTTCTGATGAGTTCTATTGTAGGACCACTATTGTTTAGTGGTTCCTATCACCATATAGCTAGATCCGGTGACATTCTATCTACTAATGTCTCAAATTCTACTAGTCCCCATGTTTATGAGAATAGATTCAAATTTGGTTCACCATTTCTATTGGTGGTCTAACATCAGTAGAGTCTAAGTATAATCCTTGATATTATTTCCAAATTGGATAATCTCTATGGTTAAAGGAGAAAATTTTCATGTTGGGTTCACCATTTCTGTTGGTGGGCCAACATCAATAGTGTCAGATCATAATCATTGTTCTAATGGCCAACATGGCTAATCCCCATGGTTGAAGGAGAAAAATTTCACATGAGATTCACCGTTTCTGTTTCTGATTCTTTCTTTGAGGCATGACCATCGTGGCATGTTTAACATGTGATGTCATCTTTATTATTGCCCTGCATTCTCACTTTCCAAAGGTATAATCTTTCATCACATTCATAAAAGATGTATACTCAATTATCAAAAATTGGTGATGGAATGTTAGCTTCTCCTTACATGGATTCTTCCTCATAATTCGTCACCTAGTCCAAGTCTCCCTCATAGAGTTAAGTCATGTTTGTAGAACTCGTTACTGGTGACATCTATTTGTGGATACTGATTAATTACACTGCTTCGGTCTAGAAATTCTAGTGGGTCTTGATATGGCAGTAACCTTTGTTTAAGAGAGTAGTCATGTTGGGCATTGATAGCTTGTCTCAGCGCTAGGAACATTGGTCACCTATATTCTTCCTCATAGGAGGGAATCTCATGGAGGCAAATTGTGTGTGCATCCTAGGGCATCATGTTTCAATCACGAGGTATCTAACATCAAACGAATATATCTTATAAGCATTTTATCTTAGGAATCCCATGTTTATCATGAGGTATCTTACACCATAGGTTCATATCTTCCCATGATTTCACCTTAGGCATCCCATGTTTAGCATGTGGTAGATGTTATGGAGCTAGGTTATGATTTTAACATCATTTTTAAATGGAATGAGACTAATCGGAATTCCCTGTGGAGGTAAATCCAGGAGGTATATCCCTATAAGGTAGCACCTAAAAGTTTTACCAATGGATGGATCAGGACTCCCTAGGAGGTGTGTCACCTAAAGGGAAGATGTCACACCATGAAGGTTGAAAAATTAGAACACCGTTAGAGGCGGACCTGGGATGTGTGTCCCATAAATGGACGATGTCACGGCATAAAGTAGATGTATCAGAACACCCTTAGAGACAGACTTGGGAGGTTTCTCCCATAATGGGAAGATGTCACACCATGAAGGCGGATGTATGAGAACACCCTTAGAGAAAGACCAAGGAGGTGTTTCCCATAAAGGGAAGATGTCATGCTATGAAGGTGGATGAATTAGAACACCCTTAGAGTAATAATCGAGAGGTGTGTCCCATAAATGGAATATGTCACACCGTGAAGTTTGATTAGGATGCCCCTCTAGGTGGATTATGGAGGTGTACCCCTAGGAAAAGGGAACCAAGGTTTACCATTGGTCAGGATTGAACCTCAAAGAGGCATCCTACATACCCTGTATTGGATACATTGATCAAAATCCATGTAGTTTGATGACACATTTTAAGTTCATTTGATAGGACCGGTTCATACAGTTTAACATCATTCGGTATGGATGCTCACATTATGAAGATAACGTCAATGAGGGATGGTGTGGGGCTTATGCAATTATGTTTACCATCTCAAGATAATTTCTCTTGGTTAGAGTTGATGTGGATCTTACACGTGGAAGCATCCTAGGTAATTCTAGGAGTAATGATGATGTGGATTGGGCTTACATGTGAAAGTGGCCCAAAGGTAGCTGAAGGAGATGTGGTCACTAGGTAATGGAAGGATATTACCAGGATGTGGTGGCCCAAGAAAAATCAGGATGGATGTGGATGGGTGATTTATTTGGACCTTAGGTAGGCGTCCTACATATCTCAGTTGGTTTGGAATCAAATCCCACGTAGTTCAGAAATGTTGGGTATTAAACCTAAGGAGAAGGCCCATTTGAGGGGGCATGATGGGGCGTATACCAATGAGGATGATTGTAGATCATGTGATTGGGGATTACACATAGAGGATACCAATAAGTAATGAGTATGGTTTTCAAGGCTTACACTCAGGTGGATTCCCATGGAACTGGGGGTTGGATGTAATTTTTTCCACTAACCTCTAGGACCACGTGATTCATTCTCGATGTGAGAAATAAGAGGAAGTAGTAGACCTAATGTTTGTGTCGCAAAGGATATTCCAACGAGAGATGGTTTGGGGATTACACATGGAATCTACCTGATGAGGATGTTATTCATATGAAGATGATCATATTACATTTGAGGAGGATCTCAATCCCTATGAGTCATACATGGAGAATCAAACACTTGTAGCACATGGTGTGTGGGGCTTACACATGGATGCTGCCTAGTATGATAAAATCATCTGATGGTTGGGAAGAAGGTGGAATCCTATGATGATCCTACATGGGGAATCTTTTGTTTATCCCATATGGTAAGACTACAGTTTTTCATCATGTTCTAAGGATTTTGGTGCTAGGTAATTTTATATCATGAAATGCAGACATGGTGGACTCACTCCTTGTCCCTTGGGCTTACATAACCATAACTCATGCACCCTTGGGGGGGCATGGCTTCAGCAATGCCGAGATACGATGGTGTGAAGGAGTTTTCAATCATGAGGTCCACATTAGCATGACTATGTTGATAATAAAAAGGAATTATCATACCTATTATGTGAAGATAAATGTATGGAAACACATGCACTAAAGGGATAAGGGACACCTCACGAGGGACTAAGAAATTACTGTGTACAATCTTGGAGGTATGCACACAAGAGGGGCATGCAAGACATGGGGGTTGCTCAAAAAGGGTGCTAAAACATGGTTCTCAAATATTGGGTCTTCCCATAGAGCTTCAAATAAGGGTTGCGCACAAGATTGGAGGTTTTTAAGCAAGTTCAAGGTTGCATTCAAGAGGAGTCCTTTCACGCACCTGACTTAGGATGAAAGAGGTCGAGCGAGAATTACACAATTGTAGGCCCTCTCAAGATAGAAACCTCTAGGAACCTATCATGAAAGATCTCAACCTTGAGGGTTCCATGCTTTCATGATGTCACAAAATATAAGCATTGAGTGCAATAGAGAAATGCTTCAACTTCTAGAGGATCACCCTGAAGAAGGTGGTGACCTTCTACTTATAGTTGAATCCTTCAATGATGGGAAGACAAGAATTCATTCATGCAAGAGGTCTTCTGTGAAACCCCATCCTTAACTGTGGTGGAAAATTGCACAACGGTCAAGTTTTTTCATATCTGGCGCACAAGACGGTTGTTTATAGATCAGGTTTCTTGTGCACAATGTGGATATTGTGTGCATCTTCCTTGGCTATTTGAGTTGCCTTCGGGAAAGGGACACAAATTGACATCATATTTGGTGCGTAAGGATCATTCTCATAGATTTCAATATTTTTTTCACACCTCTAAAGTTTCATGCTCCTTCCTTAACGTTCTTAGAATACTTTGTCTGGTTAGATGATGGCTTCAGCTTGCCCAAAGTTATATATGTGCATCTCTAGGTGGAATTCGGTGCCAACAACATGGTATAAATATTTTTAATAAAATGTACCCTCATACATAATAGGATAAATGGAGAATGAGTAAGATCCCATATGCTTCATCAATAGGATCAATCATGTATTCCATGTTATGTACTAGACTTAATGCTTCTTATGCATTGATAATGGTAGGAGATACCAAGATGATCCAGGAGAACATCATTGGTTTATTTTTAAGGATATCCATAATTATATGAGATAAACTAATGATATATTCTTTGAGTGTAGAGGATATGAGAATCTAGTCCCCATAAGTTATACTGATGCTAGTTTTTAGAAAAATCAGAATGATCTGAAGTCGAATTCATCATATGTTTTCTATCTCAACGGAGGTGATGTGAGATGGAATAATTTAAAGCATAAAATTGTTGTCGATTCTATAGTAGAGACTGAATATTTAACATCTTTTAATATAGAAAAATCATTTGTTTAGATATGAAACATTTTCCAGGAGCTCGATGTACAAGTAGTAAATACCCTATCACATTGTATTTTAATAATACTACAATGGTGGCTCTTTCAAAAGATCCAAGGTCACACAAATGTGAAAATATTATACTTTTCAAGTATCACATCTTGGGGGATTTTTCTTAGAGGGGTGAAGTTATAGTATGTTTAGTTTCTACTAAATAAAATATTGTGGGCCCCTCAACTAAAGGGATATCTTAGAAGAATCATGAGTTTCATGTGAGAGATAACATAGTAAATTTTGTCAGTAGTTTTTTCTAGTGTAAGTGAGAGTATGTTGGAGTTGGTTCCCTAGAATTAGCTTCTATTTACTCTATGATGACTTATATTCATTATTTTGAATATTAATAAACTTCTTATCACATCATGATTGTTTATCTATGTGACATAGTATGTGATAATGTTCTAAGAGTAGCAGTTGCACTGAATGGTCATAGCAGTTCCCTACTATGATGAGAACCCATAAGTTACATGATAGTACTCTTAAATATATGATCTATAATAAAATGAAATCATTTTAGGGAAATATTTGATATAGTCTATCAGGGGTGGAGTCTCATAGAACTATGAGGAACCTTTTCATGGTTTATTCCCTTGGTAATTTATAGTGTATGAAATTATGAGAACAGGACCCATCAATAGGAAATCCACATTTATATGTTTCATTGGATGATCCTATCTATGGACATGTGTAATGGTCCTTATAATTTTAGATTATTATTAATGGATTTTATGAGTCATTTACTTTGATGTGTTGATGAAAATCATGATAACATATGTTCACAGTATAGTAGGATGTGTTGGGTGCGTCATGAGTAATATTTCAATAATGAATAATGTGTGACATTATTTTTATCTTATGTTCTTTAAAAAAAATTGATATCTCTGGAAATTTGATGGAAATTATATATCTTAAATAAATCCATGGCTATGGTGTTCTGTAGGGAAGTTAAATTTATAGAAAATCAAAGAAAGATACATCGAGAACGTTGGTTGATGGAACCAGCATGCAACCTGCATGGTTAAAGCTGTCGAGATAAAGGGATTATATTATACAGTAAGTGTATGTGTGTGGTTTTATGTTGTTGTGACATTAACTTTTTTCTCTATGGTTTTGTTAGTGTGCTACTAGTCACTAACCTTGGACATTGGGATGCTTCACCTAATTCCACTAAGAATGAATCATAGAGGGTCACACACTATGTGTATCTTGATCCTTGGTTAAATAATATTATTATATATTATTTAATAATTTGACTACATATTATTCCCACACATGGTTTAATAATTATTCATGTTTTCTTGATTGTATATATTATGTCACCAGTTATTCTAGAGAAAATTTTGTGAGAGTAATATTTTATAAATATTTATTTCCTACTTAGTGAATATAATATTTATATATTTATAGGAAAATAATGCAGTGTTATTTATTTATTATATAAATAGTTATTAGTAGAGGTCTGATAAATATTGTGGGGGAATAATATACTGAGTTTAATAGTCCAATGAGAAATAATATATATTGAATACTATTTAAATAATTAATATTTAATTTAATTCATGAATTTAGTGCACATCAAGAAATAACATTATCATTATTAACATGGGGTTCCACATGAATTAAGAAAAATATTAAGGTCACATGAGGTATTATTATTTTCTAACCCTAGTGGTATATAAACCCAATTATATTTTTTCCTTAGGGTTTCCAATTTCACTTTTTTCACAATGACAACCAGACAAAATTATCTTGAAACCCTATAGAGAACCATCTCTAAGAACGCTCTCAAGAATAGAGAGTGGTCCTCCTCCACTACCACTATTGGTTCTAGAGAGATCAAATATAATCCTTCTTCAAGTGATTCTTAGGGAGATCAAAGGTGAACATCGCAAGAATCGTGATCTACAGCACTAGCACCTAGAGATTCCTATGACGACTTTCGGAGGTTTTTGAAACATGTGTTTATTACCATTGGAGGTAATCAACTCTTGATTCACAAAACACAATAATGGTATGACATAGAGACATTTTTAGATATATCAATGAATAAATAATTGATCTCAAAGTGATTCTTTAATTTTTTGAATTAATTATAAATAATAAGTGATGATCCCTTCATCTTGGTTTTGGTTTTTAATCCTAAATTATTATTTGATTCATTTCCATTGATCACAGTGTTTATCGTCATGTAAATCTCAAAATATTCATCAATTATGAAAAAAAAAATCTGAGTCAGACATGCCTCATCTAGAGCTTCCACTGCGCTTGGATCATATATCCATAATATAGATTAAACCCTCTTATTTTCATAAAGTAAATATTTAAATAACTTACCCCATTAATGGGGATCTATAAATATATAATCCACCCTCAAGTGGTTTTCCCCATAAATCATTAAATGTAAAGTTGTTTCACCCCTCACCGCTAGATCTAAGCCTCTCATGCATACTCATCTGGCCTTAGTAAACCAACTGAGGCTAACCGCTCTCCATATCTACCCCAAGGACACATCCCAACCCTCTTTCAAACTTAACTGACACAGTCACCCCTAGATGTCACAATCACCAGGTGATCCCAATTTTCTCAAAGGGAAGAAATGAACTTTTTCAAACTGGAGTAAGTTCAATGCCACCCTCTCTCTTGACCTAGGTTTTTCTAGGTCCCCATGAATTTCCTTAATTCCATGAAAACATGAAGGCATTCAGACACATTCCTAAACAAGTAATCAATTTTTTATTAAAGGGACCACCTACCTTCATATAGGAGTTACTATAGTCACCGACCATCATTCATCCTTGACCAAGCTCATCCAAGCCTAACCCAAGCTCATACCAATACCCAAGATGTTTTATAAATCCATAATTCTCAACTAATTAATTATAATAATTTATAATTTATTCTCCAAGTCAATCCATTGAGTGATAATGAGTTAGCTCGAGACTTGTACTACCAAATCTAGAGTTAATTGTTTTTACATACTATATTTGATACAAACTAAAATGAAACAAATTTAACCATATAATATTAATATCCAACATTGATTCATATAAATACTCATTCAAAAATCCATTTGTTCTCATTATATGGATATTTTTCCTTTATACCTAGATTTCTGTGTTCCATAAGAAGACATAAAAATCTAACTCAAAATTATACACACATGATGCCATTCTAGTCTTATATTACATAATATCTTTCCGCGTAACTGGTGGAATGGAATCATAAGAAAGGGTGAGATCAAATGATCAGTAAGGGTATTAATGGGATATGATAATAAATGATCATATGTAAGCATAATATAATAATAAGTGTATGAGAGTATGATCATAGCTTATGAAATTCATACCAAATCAGTCAGAGATCATTAATCAAAAGTTTTGGTATATATCTTTTTCAAAACAAAATACATAAGTCATAAGAGTGTGGGATCATAAATAATAAATCATGATCAATAAGAACATATAATAAGAATAAGATATAATTTTTTGGTATACAAATAAGAATATAAAATAATTTCCTTAGTCAAATTTCATAACTAATAATATCATAGTGGATAGAGTCCCATTATGGATTGATTTTACTCTCTATTCATTAATTTACTAAGTCAAGGATCACTTATGAGACTCATTGTGGGAAGAGTCCCTTACTTAACTAGTTTCACTCCCATTTCTAGTTCATATTATCTCATGAGATATAAATAATTACCCATTTAATTAAAGGGATATATAATTACATACCCACGCATAAAATAATGAAAACCATAAATAAGGGTTCCAAATATCATAAAAACATTTTTTTTAATTCATCATAGCATTACCTATATAGAAGAAATGGTTTTCATAAATATTTCATCATAAGTCAATTAACAATGGAAAGAAATGGGTTTCCCAAAATCATTCTTAAAAACATCATTATAATCCATACAAAGATTATAAGTGGATAATAACATAATAATATATACTTATTTAATCATATCAATCCATAAAGTATATTCACAATGATAATAAATACCTTAAATTGAGTATTTGAACATTTCTTTGAAAATAATTAAAGTATCATTTTCTTTCATTATCTTTAAAAAACTAAAAATTCCCATAATATTGACAAAAATATTTTTATTTAAAAATACATGTTGAAACATATAAAGGAATATTCAATTAAAATAATGATCATGATATCAGGAATATATTTTCATGTTGTATACATTATAAGGGAAAATTATTTTCATACATTTTTAAAAAGTCAAAAAGTGAGTCATGTGTAATTTTTTTGAAAAGATTCATTTTAATTATTTGTAAATAAATATAAATTTGTTAAAAATAACATTTATTAAAAATTTAATCATACATTAAGACATATATAAAATATTTTGAAGAATATGGACATGGAGGATAAATATTTCAAACTTGAAAAGAAGAAATAAGGTTAGATTTTATTAAACACATTTTCTTGATAATTTAAAGTAAAAAAATAGAAAAATTGTACTAATAATCGAAAATTTTAAGAATAACCAATGAATAATAAAATATATGGGTTTTATAAAATAAGTATTATAGAATTTTACACATTGTAAATTTAACATAGATAATCCTAAAAAGAAATTAGATTGTAACAGAAACCCTTACAACTTTGGTAACATTTGAATCATAACCCCCTGAAAGAAATAACATTAAATGAAACTTTATATATAATTAATATAAATATATTCATGATATATCATATCAAATGTGTATCAAATACACTATATAAACACAAATATGTGCATAACATGAAATATGGCTCAATGAAACAATATTGAGATAAAGCACCCTTACAGCTTTGGTAATATATAAACCAAAACCTCATAAAATATATAATATTTTATGGATTTTTAAATCATGATAATTTTCATAAAATTAATAATAAAATAAATTTTTTGGTAGTATGTACACCACACAAAAGTAACAATTTTTGAATATGGAATATATCTCACGGAAATAAAAGTGAGATGAGAAACCCTTACCTCGGGTCCTAGTTTTCATCATACATGCTCTGAACATCTTTTATAATAAATTTATATTTATTATAAATTTATAAAATAACAATATTAAAACTTATTATACCATATATGATTCACTTATATTTTTTTATTACCTCTTTTTTAATAATTCCTTCTTAAAATCATTATTAAGGGTGTTCAATATTTCGTATTTCATGCATGTTTTGGTTTGGTGGTTCTGGTCATTAAACATTGGTCATGGTTTCAAAATATATAGAATATTAATCATTTAATAATATTATTATTAATTTATTATATACAATTTTATAACCATTAATGTAATATAGTGATAAAAAAGAATCGCATTGCTTCATAGAGGTGATAGTTAGCACATACGCATGGGTGACGCTTATAATTTTCAAAAGATGGATTGAGAGAAATGTAAATGATAATTAAACATCCTTTATTAATAACTATATAATATATATTCATTAAATATATCCTTATTACTATCAATATAAATCAAAAATGAAAAAAATAATCACATCGCTTTGTAGCGGTGGTAGTCTGCATGTATGCATGCGCGACATTATCATCTTCCAACATATGGGAGGGTCCGAAATTAGATAATATTTCATCTTTAAATAATCATAATAATTTCATAAAAATAATATATAATCATTAAATCCATCTATATAAAAATCCATGAGAGGCAGTGATAAAAAATAAAATGCATCGTTCATGGAGATGGTAGTTCGTATGTACACATGATGACATTTTCATTTTCCATTGGTATGGATGAAAAATATAAAATGGATATTATATTGAGATAATAAAATTTTTTTAAAACAATTTTACTTATGTTACTATGTTAATATGGTTAAATAATATTCTGGTTTGGTAGAAGAAGAAATACACTTAAATAGATTCAGTAAAGATGACTACCTCTTCTTTGAAAAAACTTTACTGGATCTCTTCTTAAGGACCCTTGGGTTAATATTTTAAGAAGAAAATAACCTATATAATGTCTCAAGGGAAGTTTAGAATGGATTTTTTTTAGTGTTTTTTATAGTAAAATGGAACAATAAGTGTGAGTAATGGAGAATATGAGTTTCCCTTCTATAAGTGATGTGGGTGGTAATCTAGTAAATGCATGAAATATTGATATATAATGTGTTTAACCCATGTAAAATGTATCCAAATTATTATATATTCGAATATAATTATTCTATGGTTGAAATAAATTCAAATAAAAAAATTTTAAAAAATTATATGGTATTTTGATCCTTATTTCTTAGTTTAACCCCCCCCCCCCCCCCCATTAACCCTTTTAACCATACCTGTGGTAACACATTTTTCAGTCTCTAAGGGTCATGAAAGTAATTTCAAAAATTATAAGTGGTTAATACATGGAAAATTAATTATATACTATAAAAAGTCCCATTAAATTGATTTATTATTGGATTTTTTTGATTTTATAATGATTTAAATATAATTTTTAAACATTAAATATCATTTACGGTCATTTTCAAGACTATTCACACAATTTGAGTTTAAAAATATCAATAAAATGATATAATTAGAATATAAACTTTTTAAACATAAATTATACATTATTATTTCCAATAAAATAGTGTAACACCATAATTATTCCAAAACATATTACTTTTAATTTTTTTAAAATAATTTACCTATTTCTCTACTGCTTGCACAAGTGTTGTGTCCGCATAGCATAAGCCTTCAAGGTAATTATACCATCACTAAAAACTAAAAATAAAATAATATCATTAATATAGTTTATTATTAATCAATTTTATCATCTATATTCTTTCATATGTCACTTTTATCTATTTCCATATCATGGCAACATAATAAGTGAGAGGCAGTGACACTTTAAAATTACTCTTAACTTATAATATTATAAAATTTATAATCATAATAAAGTGGTATAAAATGCCATATTTTATAATATAATATGGTTATGGTCAAATTAAACTCATCCAATTAAATAATTTCAAGTTTTGTATTGATTTTGAGACATTATATCATGGTCTTAACCCTGTTTAACCCATTTTACCCTTTATCATGATGATAAATGTTTATCATGGTTAATGTTTATTATGACGAAAAAATAAAAGAACCTTATTAAAAAAATGAGCCACCATATTCCAAATATTAAACCCATTTTTATGGATTCAATTTCTAGATGTTTCAGAAGTTACATTTAGTGTAAGTTCGCAAAACATAATGAAAACCCATTTTAAGCATAAAAATGATTTTATACCAAAAACATGTATAATGTTGTTTCATATAGAATTAATTGATTATTTTTAATAAAATAAAACATATCTGGATTTCAAAAAACCAAAACCTAAAGAAACATTGAAATTACTCTAATCAAAAGAAAAAAAAAAGAAAATATGGTTTTTTGTAAAATCAGTATTTTTCATTATTCACTAAAAAATAAATTTTTCATAAAAATACAGAAACAATTTCTTAAGATTATTTTGAAATTCAAATTTAGAAAATTATTTCCATTTTATTAAATAAAATTAATATAATTAGAAGAATTTAATTATAATATCCCCACACAAAATGCAATAAAACCCATTTTTGAAAAAAATGAATTATAAAATTAATTTATACTCAATCCTTGTATATTAACCACTATTTGATGAATTTTTGTTTATTTTAATAATTATATGATCTATAAATTTCCTTAAAATAATTCATCTATAGTGATTAACTTAATTTACTTTGATAAAGATATATTGCGCACATAAATTAGTTTTTTGAAAAAAAATTAACCAATTTAATATTATATGATTTATTTAGGATTAACCTCTTATTTTTAAGGAATTAATCAATACATTTTTATTATGGAAAAAAATTCTTCATATATTTCAGAATTTTTTTACTTCCATTTATACCCACCAATACAAATGCTATTCTATAATTATCATATTTAAATAATAATATTTTAATAGTATACAACAGTTTTTTTAAATCTTGGTGTTATGTATAACACATTCTATCAAAAGTTCTATTATTTATATAAAATACATTCTAAAATATTGGGGTTTTATATATAATAACATAAAAATCACTGATCAATTTCACATCACAAAAACCATAAAAACCCATGTGCTTCCATCCTCCCAAGACATCTTATATCCAAAATGAGAAAACACCCCATTGTATTGGCCTGACTCCACCATTATTTAGTGAAGTCATCACCAAAACCCTAATTGAGGACACTAAAATTAGTGGCTAAAATAAAGGAATAAAAAATGGAGGTATGGGAGGGTATAACTCACCTTTAATATACTATGTAAATTCTCAAGAGTCACAATTATCTATAGGGGATTGAATGAGGTGGGAAAGGAGAGATCTGGTAGAAATGGACCTCTCCCAATGCCCAGGTTAACCTAAATATGAATGATGGATAACCCTAAAATTATAGTTTTACCCTTATTTTAAAAACTATGTTATTATCATGTCATAGTTTGAGATAACTCCCTCATCCAAAAACCGAAATGTAACACTCGAGATTTTTATGAGTAATATTTTGTTTTTATATATCATCAAAGGAATCTTTCACTACATACTAGCTTGGCTTACTTTACACGCAATCGCGACCTTCCTCGATAGCTTGCGTCGTACGCAATACCGAGTTTCACTAAACAAGGATATGCTATTAAAATATTATTAAAACTAGCCGTTATGAATAGTAATAACCACTTTTTGAAATTTTATAAATTTTATTTTTATAAATGGACTTCATTTTTGGATTCGGAATACCGAAATTAGCCTAGGGTGAAATTTTGGTATTTTTCTGAAAACTTTCAATTTTTGATGAATAGTGAAACCACTAAGTGGTAGGTTAAAAACTGAATTTTGCATAAAACTTAATTTTACCGCTTCTGTGAATGGAATTTCGAAAATCCGACAGACACGGTTGATATCAGTAAGTAAAATGTGGTTCAGTGAGATAAAAATAATTTTTTGGTGAATTGTAACTTTTTACTTTTTTTTACCGCGGTTAATAGTAAATAGGGGTAAATATGATATTACTATTACCCTAACACATGTCCTAATTCTATTGGATAAGTGTAATTCGACCAAAAACAACCTAATGTATAAAATATGACCATTTAGGCCCACTTGGGTTAGATTAGGACATTTATTATTAATTTATTTAAAGAAGGGTTAAAATAGTTAAAATCAAAGTTTAATAAGTAAATCATTTTTAATATGGGGTTATACATAAGATAAATTCGACTATAAATATTCATTAGAAATATAAAAAGATTTCCTACATAATGGTATTTTATTTATAATTTTTAGACATTAAATAATTTAATTTATTTATGACACAATTATGATGCAGTAATTATCTTATTTATGAAATATTGACATAATTGATGTTATAAACACCAAAATAAATGTAATTTGAGACTTTTTATGAATTAAAATAATTTTCTAGGTTACTATGATAACTTAGTGTTGATTTAATCAACTTGGTTCGAACATATAATTCTGTTATGACTTTCACAAAAATCATATATCAAATAGTGTCAAAATTGACACAAAATAGTTTTTAAATCAAATATTATATTATTAATTGTTATTTTATTCCTAAAAATCTAAGGTTAGTCCAAATGACTTAGATAAGGATATATATATTAATAATAAATAATTTGGGGTTCGTTTGGCATGTTATAGTAAGTGTATTAACCATATAGTGAAAGAAAACAAAAAGACACGGTAAAAGTTAAATTATTTAACTTAGAGTAAAATCTAATTGATAAGGTTAAATTAATACCCTAAACTTGTCTAAATCCTATTGGTTGATATGATTTCGACCCTTCCCCACATTATATTCGAAATAATACCCTTTGGAACCATTATAAACTGATTTTGACTTTAATATAAAATAATATTTTGAGATATTCCTAAGGAGCCCCTCTCCTCCCTTATAAAAGGGCACCTCCTCCCCCTCCTCCTCACATCAATTTGAGCACTAAATCTCGGACAACCCCTGCCATTTTCTCCTCTCCACTTCCCTAGAATAATCCTAGAGTTCCTGGTCTTCTTCAAAGACCAATCTTAGTTCCCTAAGTGGAGGATTCAAAGAAGCGTTCCAAAGAAGAGGTAATATCCATTACCGATCTTTTCAATTTCTTTCTTCTTCAACTTCTTCTTCTTTAGTTGTTTCATGATAAAGTAATAACATAAGTATTAATTACATACTGATATGTTATTATAAATATTAAACAACCCTAATTCACCTTCTATCCATCCTACGGAAAAATGAAATCACCGCGCGTGCGTACGTACGGAATACCGTCTCCACGCCGTGGTGTAATCTATTTTCCACCATCACTTTACAAGGATGGGTATAATGGTGTAATGAGTAACTATTTATGATTATTATTAAGTAATATTGATACTGAAATAATATATATATACTCCAATAAAATTCCACGATCATAGGAACGATATCATCACTCGTGCGTACGTACGGAATACCATCTCCATGATGTGATGCGACTCGTTATACATGATCATCATTACATAGTAATTATATAAATGAATTGAATGAATAAATATGATATATGTTACACTAATACCATTCTGGATATAAGGTATCTATAACCTTAAAAGAATAATAAGAATTTATTCGACAAAACACGCATAAGAACAAAAGGCAATAAAGACCCGAGTAACAAGTAACAATGAAATATTACTAACAAGAAGCTAATAATATGACCATATATGATATCATATCAATATGTATGATTCTGGAATAAGTCAATAACATTATTTAAACCACTATACAGGAGCTTCGGACACGTACAAAGCAAATCGGACCTAAGGTAAGGGAAATATCACAATCTCATTTTTATCCGAGATTTTTTATTCGTAAGTATTTACTGGGGTGTATTTTATCATCCACATCCATGTTTCATCAATATGTAATATTATTTCCATCCACCTAAAATTTTTTAAATCCATTTTTACCCTTCGGTGAGTTTTTAGTAAAAGAAATGAAAGGAATCTTTTGTCATTTTTCGTACGAGGTACTTTTTGACTTTTCCGACAAAAGTACGAAGAATGTTTTTTTTAACTTATACGGCATGAATGGATTTTTAAAACATTATTTCCAAGAAGCTTCCTTTACAAGTTCTCAAGTTTATTTTTAATCAACTTCTTTTATTTTAAAGTCGTATGACATGTTATGAAAGGAAAAAAAATTTTGAAGTAGAAAAGATATTTTCCTCAAGAATGGAGTTCTAGTATTTTATCAAAATTATTTTCCATCTAAGATAATAAAAGGGTTCTGTTTTTATCCCTATTATTACATGGATTTGATTATGTTGTGATGGAAATATTTTTATGAATTCCTTTATCTTATATGAATTGTTTTATGATGTCATGTTGTTTAAGAATCCCATTTTTATTATATGGGTTACGCTATGATGTATGGTTTATGATTATGTGGCACACATAAGAAAGGATTCATTATAAGATGGATGGGACCTATATCTCCCTCCAATTCATTGGGTAAAGATTTTATATCTCATGAGATAGACATGGCTGGAACGGTAGGTTATACCGGTTCAGTGAAACAGGACTGGAACGAGGGTGACTCGGTTCAGAAAGAGACTTTGTCCACTAAGATAGTCTTGGAAATGAGTCATGACTAACAAGAAATGATTTTCCATGATTATGTGTGCATGCCACAAAGTTTCAAGTTTCATGTTATGATTATGGGGATCTCATTTTCACTTCTATGATTTATTCCATGTTAAGATATTATGATCTCTTTTGCAGGTTATGATTTTCAAAAAGATATGATATGATTTTTATTTCCTTTATTTTACCTTGCTGAGCATTTGAGCTCACCCTTTTATGTTTTCTTTTCCCCAGGTCAGGAAGATGGATATTAAGTAGAATATGCTAAAAGGGACCCTAGATATGATGAAATAAATGGGAGACACTGTAGAAGATTTATGAACCAGTTGTTTATGTTTCCCAGTTTCTAAAGACACTATACCTATACGGACCTTTGTGGTTTTGTCATATGTTGTAATAAGTGTGATTCAATTTTGAAGTATTAACAATGTATGTAAAGTATGGGTCGTTATAGTTGGTATCAGAGGCAATGGAGGTAGGATTGTATCCGATCCTTGGGAACTCTCACATGTGAGCGTTGGATGAAGCATGGCTCTCCGCCCAAGGGCTTCATGAGGAAATGGCTGCCACTAGGGATGGTGGTGTGTCCCGCCCAGGGGGTGTAGCCGCCCATGGAGTGCCCTAATAGGTATCAATTGTAGTCCACTGGAAGTAATTCTAGACCGCTATAGTTGGTATCAGAGGAAAGGTATAGTCAATCTTTGGAAACTAGGATGTGAAAGCCTTAGTAAGAAGCCTAAGGATAAGTCTAAGCATAGAACACAATCTTAGTGTTTTAGAAATGGCCATGAATACTCTAGGATAAGACCTTAAGTGTGAAATTTTATCCTTGATTATGTGGTTTTCCTATTATAATTAGTGTTGCTCACACTATTCTTCTTGGTTTTAATCAATGGCTGGAACCCGAAGGAACCGTGTTAATGCGGAATGCGATGGGCAATGCAATGATTGTCCCCCTGAGAAACCAAACGATATGGGAGCTGGAATGAAAAATATTGTAGCCATGTTCACACAACTTTCTCAAGCTATGAATCATGCAGGAATTCCAATCGAGCAAAGGAAGGAGCAACATTTTGTTGAATCCTTCATGAGGCAGCGTCCACCTTCTTTCAGCGGGTCTACTGATCCATTAGTTGCTGAACAATGGATTAGTACTACTGAAAAGATATTTTTAGTTCTTCAATGTTTTGAACATGATAAAGTCATCCTAGCAGTGTATCGTTTGGAAGGAGATGCTGATCAATGGTGGAATCTTATTAAGAATACGAGGCAAAGGGATGAAATTGAGTCTATGGAATGGGACGAGTTCAAGAACTTATTTTTCAATAAGTATTTCCCTCGTATTCTCCGAACAAAGATGGAGAAAGAGTTTCTTGAACTGAAGCAAAGGGATGATGAATCTGTTGGTACCTATGAAGCAAATTTTACAAGACTTTCAAGGTACACTTCTGGTATTATTATCCAACCTGAGAGTAAGATCGATTGATTCTTTAGTGGCTTAAAACCAAGTCTTCGAAGGGCGTTAGCCATAAGGGACTTCAATAGCTACGAGGAAATCGTTCGATGTGCTCTCAAAGTAGAGATGGAGATTGGAGTAACCCATCATTCACATGGGTTTGATAAGAAGAGGAATATGGAATTCAAAGGAAAATCTAAAGAGCACACTGAAAAGAAGATGAGCTTTCCCTTATGCTCAAAGTGTGGAAAGAAACATGGTGGGAGTTGTCTTAAAGGGACAAGTAAATGTTTCAAATGTGGAAAGGAAGGTCATCGGGCATTTGAATGACGCGATAATGGGAAGAAGATGTCTAATGATGAAAACAAAGGAAGGGATACATAGAATGAACCTACTACACTTCAATGTTTCAAGTGCAAGGAGATGGGGCATTATGCCAATCAATTCCCAAATCCAAGGGTTGATGATGATGGTCGACGTCAACAAAATCTTAAGGATAAAGACAAAGGAAAGTCACATGCAATTTCTATCAGCGATGTGGTGTACGATAACGATGTGGTGAAAGGTACACTTACCATCCACTCTAAAGTAGCAAATGTTTTATTTGATTCTGGATCCACCCACTCTTTTATTTCTGAAAAATTTTCTAAGGGTATCACCGTATTACCTCAACAATTAGATGTTGAGTTAGCTGTGACAACACCTAATGGCACAACAGTCGCATCAAAAGTTTATAATTCTTCACTGATCGAAGTTTGTGGGAAAGTGCTTCCTGAAAATCTTGTGATCCTTCCTTTAGTGGAATTTGATGTGATTCTTGGCATGGATTGGCTTTCTCTACATGGAGCTCATATCAATTTACAAAGAAGGGAAGTCACATTTCATATTCCAGATCAATCTACGATCGTCTATCGATGCAAGGATGAATATAACCTTCCAGTGGAAATTTCTACCATCTTATGGGTCTTGATTCCACTAAATGATGGTTATTTATCTCAAATGGTTGGTGAGAAACATACGATTAAGAATATTCCCATCGTACGGGAGTTTGATGATGTCTTTCCGGAGGAATTACCGGGTCTTCCACCAAATCGTGAAGTTGAGTTTTCAATAGAACTCGTACCAGGTGCTTTGCATATTTCAAAGACACCTTATAGAATGGCCCCAATTGAGTTGCAGGAATTGAAGAAGCAACTCCAAGAGAATCTTGATAAGAGATTCATACGCCCTAGTGCGTCACCTTGGGGAGCACCTATTCTATTTGTTAAGAAGAAAGATGGATCAATGAGACTCTTCATTGATTATCGAGAACATAACAAGATCACTATCAAGAACAAATATCCTCTCCCACGCATTGATGACTTATTTGACCAACTACGTGGAGCTCAATACTTTTCCAACATTGATCTTCATTCAGGGTATCATCAATTAAGGGTCAAAAGGGAGGATATACCAAAGACGGCTTTCCGTACAAGGTATGGACACTATGAATTTATAGTGATGCCATTTGGTCTTACTAATGCCCCTGTTATCTTCATGGATCTAATGAATAGAGTCTTTAGAGACTATCTTGATCAATTTGTGGTAGTCTTTATAGACGATATTCTTGTCTATTCAAAGAGCAAGGAAGAGCATGAAGATCACTTGAGAATTATATTGAAGACCCTGAGAAAGGAGAAGCTTTATTCCAAATTTACCAAGTGTGAATTTTGGATTCAAAAAGTTGCATTTTTGGGTCACATAATCTCAAAAGAGGGGATATATATGGATCCAGCAAAAACAGAGGTTATCGAAAGATGGTCAAGACCAACAACAGTAACTGAGATCCGAAGTTTTCTTGGTTTGGCTGGATATTATCGACGTTTTGTAAAAGATTTTTCACGATTATCTAATCCACTCACCAAGTTGACTAGGAAAGGAGTTAAGTTTGTTTGGACAGAGGAATGTGAAGAGAATTTCAAGGAGTTGAAAAGAAGGTTATCCAGCGCACCTGTGCTCACACTTCCTTGTAGTGGAGAAAGGTTTGTGATCTACAGTGATGCATCCAAGAAGGGATTGGGGTGTGTTCTTATGCAAAATGATATGGTGATAGCTTATGCCTCACGACAGTTGAAAATCCATGAGCAAAATTACCCAACACATGATTTGGAGTTGGCTGCGGTAATCTTTTCATTAAAGATTTGGAGGCATTACCTTTATGGTGAAAGGTGTGATATTTATACTGATCATAAAAGTTTAAAGTATATTTTCACACAAAAGGAGTTGAATATGAGTCAAAGAAGATGGTTGGAGCTGATTAAGGATTATGACTGCTCAATCCATTACCACCCCGGGAAAGCAAACAAGGTGGCAGATGCATTAAGTCGACAAGACCATGCTAGTTTATCCATGATGAGGATCACAAAAGATCCAATATTTATGGATTTAAAAAGGATGGATCTTGGAATTATAATGGAAGGGGAAAAATCTTATCTTTCTCAAATGAATGTTCAACCATCTATACATGTGAAGATTAAAGAGGCACAGAAAGAAGATGTCGAGTTACAAAAGAAGGTGAGAAATGTTCCTGAATTCAACCTTGATTGTGATGGGATAATAATGTTCAGGAATCGGGTTTGTGTTCCTCCCATCCCCGAATTAAAGAAGGAGCTGCTGGATGAGGCTCATAGTTCTTCATTCTCTATTCATCCTGGAATCACGAAGATTTATAGGGACCTGAAAGAGTACTTCTGGTGGGATGGCATGAAAAGAGATGTTGCTGAATATGTCTCTTGATGCTTGGTTTGTCAACAAGTTAAAGCTGAAAGATAAAAGTCTAATGGGATGTTACAACCATTACCCATACCCGAATGGAAATGGGAAAACATCACTATGGACTTTGTCACAGGACTTCCTAAAACATCCAAAGGCAACAATGCTATCTAGGTCATAGTTGGTTGTCTTACAAATTCTGCACACTTCATTGCTATTAGAGAGGATTTCTCTCTAGATCAGCTTGCCAGGATATATGTAAAGGAAGTGGTAAGATTGCATGGAGTACCACTTTATATTATATCTGATCGGGATCCAAGATTTACCTCGAAGTTCTGGCGAAGTCTTCAGCATACTCTGGATACATACTTGAGTTTCAGCACTGCTTATCATCCCCAGACAGACGGTCAGTCTGAGAGAACAATTCAAACCCTAGAAGATATGTTGAGAGCTTGCTCTAGGGATTTAAAAAGAGGTTGGGATCAACACCTACCTTTGGTGAAATTTTCTTATAATAATAGCTTTTACTCCAGTATTCAGATGGCTCCTTATGAAGCTCTCTATGGAAAGAAATGCAGGACTCCAACTTGCTGGGATGAAGTTGGGGAAAGAAAGCTATTAGGACCTGATCTCGTTGATGAAATGGCAGAAAAGGTCAGATCTATTCAACAACACATAAGAGCAGCTCAGAGTCGACAGAAATGTTATGCCGACAACCAAAGAAAAGACCTAGAGTTTGAAGTGGGTGATAAAGTGTTCTTACGAATATCTCCCTGGAAGAGGGTTATGAGATTTGGAAAGAAGGGGAAGTTGAGCCCTAGATATATCGGTCCTTTCGAAATACTGGATCGTGTTGGGAAGGTATCTTACCGATTGGCGCTTCCACCGAATCTCTCTCAAGTTCACGATGTGTTCCATGTATCTATCCTGAGAAAGTACATACTAGATCCTTCATAAGTACTCATCTCAGAAGTTGTACCGCTGGAGCAAGATCTTTCTTATGAAGAACAGCCGATAGAGATTCTGGATCGTAGCGAAATATTCCTACGAAACAAGACCACTCGATTGGTGAAAGTTTTATGGAGGAACCACTAACTTGATGAAGCTACATGGGAGCTTGACGATATGATGAGGGAGAAGTATCCTCATCTTTTTGTTACAAAGTGACGAATTTCGAGGGAGAAATTCTTTTTAAGGGGGGTAGAATGTAACACCAGAGATTTTTATGAGTAATATTTTGTTTTTATATATCATCAAAGGAATATTTCACTACATACTATCTTGGCTTACTTTACACGCAATCGCGACCTTCCTCGATAGCTTGCGTCGTACGCAATACCGAGTTTCACTAAACAACGATATGCTATTAAAATATTATTAAAACAAGCCGTTATGAATAGTAATAACCACTTTTTGAAATTTTATAAATTTTATTTTTCAAAATGGACTTCATTTTTGGATTCAGAATACCGAAATTAGCCTAGGGTGAAATTTTGGTATTTTTCTGAAAACTTTCAATTTTTGATGAATATTGAAACCACTAAGTGGTAGGTTAAAACTGAATTTTGCATAAAACATAATTTTACCGCTTCTGTGAACGGAATTTCGAAAATCCGACAGACACGGTTGATATCAGTAAGTAAAATGTGGTTCAATGAGATAAAAATAATTTTTTGGTGAATAGTAACTTTTTACTTTTTTTACCGCGGTTAATAGTAAATAGGGGTAAATATGATATTACTATTACCCTAACACATGTCCAAATTCTATTGGATAAGTGTAATTCGACCAAAAACAACCTTATGAATAAAATATGACCATTTAGGCCCACTTGGGTTAGATTAGGACATTTATTATTAATTTATTTAAAGAAGGGTTAAAATAGTTAAAATCAAAGGTTAATAAGTAAATCATTTTTAATATGGGGTTATACATAAGATAAATTAGACTATAAATATTAATTAGAAATCTAAAAAGATTTCCTACATAATGGTATTTTATTTATAATTTTTAGACATTAAATAATTTAATTTATTTATGACACAATTATGATGCAGTAATTATCTTATTTATGAAATATTGACATAATTGATGTTATAAACACCAAAATAAATGTAATTTGAGACTTTTATGAATTCCACTAATTTTCTAGGTTACTATGATATATTAGTGTTGATTTAATAAACTTGGTTCGAACATATAATTCTGTTATGACTTTCACAAAAATCATATATCAAATAGTGTCAAAATTGACACAAAATAGTTTTTAAATCAAATATTATATTATTAATTGTTATTTTATTCCTAAAAATCTAAGGTTCGTCCAAATGACTTAGATAAGGATATATATATTAATAATAAATAATTTGGGGTTCGTTTGGCATGTTATAGTAAGTGTATTAACCATATAGTGAAAGAAAACAAAAAGACACGGTAAAAGTTAAATTATTTAACTTAGAGTTAAATCTAATTGATAAGGTTAAAATAATACCCTAAACTTGTCTAAATCATATTGGTTGATATTATTTAGACCCTTCCCCACTTTAGCTTCGAAATAAGACCCTTTTTAACCATTATAAACCGATTTTTACTTTAATATAAAATAATATTTTGAGATATTCCTAAGGTGCCCCTCTCCTCCCTTATAAAAGGGCACCTCCTCCCCCTCCTCCTCACACCAATTTGAGCACTCAAGATCGGCCAACCCCTGCCATTTTCTCCACTCCACTTCCCTATAATAATCCTAGAGGTCCTGGTCTTCTTCAAAGACCAATCTTAGTTCCCTAAGTGGATGATTCAAAGAAGCGTTCCAAAGAAGACGTAATATCTATTACCGATCTTTTCAATTTCTTTCTTCTTCAACTTCTTCTTCTTTAGTTGTTTCATGATAAAGTAATAACATCAGTATTACTTACATACTGATATGTTATTATAATTATGAAACAACCCTAATTCACCTTCTATCCATCCTACGGAAAAATGAAATCACCGCGCGTGCGTACGTACGGAATACCGTCTCCACGCCGTGGTGTAATCTATTTTCCACCATCACTTTACAAGGATGGGTATAATGGTGTAATGAGTAACTATTTATGATTATTATTAAGTAATATTGATACTGAAATAATATATATATACTCCAATACAATTCCACGATCATAGGAATGATATCATCACTCGTGCGTACGTACGGAATACCGTCTCCACGATGTGATGCGACTCGTTCTACATGATCATCATTACATAGTAATTATATAAATGAATTGAATGAATAAATATGATATATGTTACACTAATACCATTCTGGATATAAGGTATCTATAACCTTAAAAGAAGAATAAGAATTTATTCAACAAAACACGCATAAGAACAAAAGGCAATAAAGACCCGAGTAACAAGTAACAATGAAATATTACTAACAAGAAGCTAATAATATGACCATATCTGATATCATATCAATATGTATGATTCTGTAATAAGTCAATAAAATTATTTAAACCATTATACAGGTGCTTCGGACACGTACAAAGAAAATCGGACCTAAGGTAAGGGAAATATCACAATCTCATTTTTATCCGAGATTGTTTATTCGTAAGTATTTACTGGGGTGTATTTTATCATCCACATCCATGTTTCATCAATATTTAATATTATTTCCATCCACCTACAATTTTTTAAATCCATTTTTACCCTTCGGTGAGTTTTTAGTAAAAGAAATGAAAGGAATCTTTTGTCGTTTTTCGTACGAGGTACTTTTTGACTTTTCCAACAAAAGTACGAAGAATGTTTTTTTTAACTTATACGGCATGAATGGATTTTTAAAACATTATTTCCAAGAATATTCCTTTACAAGTTTTCAAGTTTATTTTTAATCAACTTCTTTTATTTTAAAGTCGTATGACATGTTATGAAAGGAAAAATGTTTTTGAAGTAGAAAGGATATTTTCCTCAAGAATGGAGTTCAAGTATTTTATCAAAATTATTTTCCATATAAGATAATAAAAGGGTTCTGTTTTTATCCCTATTATTACATGGATTTGATTATGTTGTGATGGAAATATTTTTATGAATTCCTTTATCTTATATGAATTGTTTTATGATGTCATGTTGTTTAAGAATCCCATTTTTATTACATGGGTTACGCTATGATGTATGGTTTATGATTATGTGGAACACATAAGAAAGGATTAATTATAAGATGGGTGGGACCTATATCTCCCTCCAATGCATTGGGTAAAGATTTTATATCTCATGAGATAGACATGGCTGGAACGGTAGGTTATACTGGTTCAGTGAAACAGGACTGGAACGAGGGTGACTCGGTTCAGAAAGGGACTTTGTCCACTAAGATAGTCTTGGCAATGAGTCATGACTAACAAGAAATGATTTTCCATGATTATGTGTGCATGCCACAAAGTTTCAAGTTTCATGTTATGATTATGGGGATCTCATTTTCACTTCTATGATTTATTCCATGTTAAGATATTATGATCTCTTTTGCAGGTTATGATTTTCAAAAAGATATGATATGATTTTTATTTCCTTTATTTTCCCTTGCTGAGCATTTGAGCTCACCCTTTTATGTTTTCTTTTCCCCAGGTCAGGAAGATGGATATTAAGTAGAATATGCTAAAAGGGACCCTAGATATGATGAAATAAATGGGAGAAACTGTAGAAGATTTATGAACCAGTTGTTTATGTTTCCCAGTTTCTAAAGACACTATACCTATACGGTCCTTTGTGGTTTTGTCATATGTTGTAATAAGTGTGCTTAAATTTTGAAGTATTAACAATGTATGTAAAGTATGGGTCGTTATACGAAATACCAAGGCCCATACCTTTATGGGGTAACCTTCCTTCCTCATGGCACAATCCTCCCTCTTGAGAAACTCGTCATAGAATGGCCACTGTATTTATAAAATAAAACTCCAATTATAATATAAACCAAAATATATATAGATAGGACTCCATATTTTGGCCTCCTACTCCATAAATCAATACCCCTCGTTGAAATCCATCACAATGTGACCTTGTTCACTGCATGACCAGACTTCCTAAGTGAAAATAAAAACGTAAATATGTAATATTTTTTAATATATTAAATAGGGATTCTCATTATTACATGGATCCTTCATCCATAGTGTGATATCCATGTGTAAAATGTTTTCCATGTCAAAAATACCAAAAAAAACCCACCATGCAATAACACACACTGGTCATGGATTAACCTGCTACCACCACACCTCAACCTTAATGTGACACCCACCAATAACGGTGTGGCCTCTAGCCTCCATACCATGGAACCCTCCCAAATATGTCATGACTCCTCATCTAATTAATTTTCATGGTTGTGCCCTCACTCATCATGATTTTATGATCCTTATACATCATTATTTCAGCAACAAGATAACCCTATCATACTTCATCTCTTACTTAAGCATCCAAAAAAACTTTACAGACCACTAATCGATTAAAAACATTTCACCACAAGATGTTATATCCCTCAAAATCCTTATTCAAATACTGATTCTCAAAATATACCACACTTTGGGACCAAAAATTAAAATATATATAGATCAATGAATAATAAATACATTATCCATTGAAAAAATTTCACCGTAATGCTTCTCTTCCTAGAGATGTCATAGTGTCCATTTATCCATCATTTACAACCTATCTTAGTCTTTGATTCTCCACTAACTCCACATTATATTATCTAACACATAATTATCTTCTATTGTGCAACTACAAATAGTTCATGCACTATACACCAAAATTTAGGCCACCTACTAATCTCCATCACTAAACACTAAGAAGATTCTCTAAAACACCCATCTATCCCAAGACATTGAAGTGTCACCAAGTGATTCATTCCCAATCCTATATTTTTCCCCACCATAAGTCTTCACTAACAGAATTCATCTTTAGATATTGGTGTTACCCACTATTGGAATCATTTACCAAAAAATAAACTTCAAATAGTCTATCAACACACTCTATATGGTTTACACTTAACATCTTATATTTTTATGAAAAACACCCTTGTTGATAGATTTAACCTTCAATAACCTTCTCACATGTTATTTCCTTCTATCTGTTTCAATATTATTTGAACCCAACATGTTTACTCTCCCATATCACTAGTTTTTACAATCAGAATCATGCTCTAATGTGTCACATCCCATCAAACCTAGGCTCATGCAATTAAAAACTGACCATGATTCCCTCACATATCAATCTCATCTAACCAAAATCATTATATATGCTTCCTTTATAACAATGCTGAGGCATCTCACTTATTCCAAGGAAAAACACACAATCACCCACTACTTGGGTATCATTCCAAAACCACAAGAATATTCCAATAAAATATGAACTATCTTGGATATGGTCCATTATCCTAGTGGTAACCACACATGAAATAAAAGGTCTATGAATCCCACCGACACTTCCCTCTAAACCCAACCATGATACCAAATCACTCTAATTGTTTCACATCATGAAAACACGAGGTATCTCACATGCCTTTCCTCTATCCTCAATAAGTTATCCAATATCCTAGTGAAACTTATTCTTACTCTAAACATATCTCAAGAATTCCCCACCTACATCAAACCAACCCAGTTTTATCACCAAGACATTCAAATACCACACCGACCCACCAATGGTTATTATACATCCCTAGCATGGAGGTAATATATAATAATCATTAGAGAAGATTCACCATAAGTTCCGCATGACCTGTCATCAGGAAAAAAAAATACCATGGTCCAATTGAGTAGAATTCAATCAACAAATTATTTGGGAAATATAATATATGATATAATGGATTCTTTAAACAACTATACCCATTTTTTAGTGAAATCAATCACATACAAGTGCATGAATTTCATGTGAATCCTACATTCCAATTATGATTCATCTACATAGTCCAATTTACACCATGGTCCGAGATCCAACACTATAGAAAGAATCAAAATAAACACATCATACCAGAATCTATATCTGAACTATAATCTCAAAAACCAAAAAGAGTAATGTTGTATCCCTGGTAATTGGGACATCCCATAAAAAGATATTTATGACTCGAAAGTGTGTGGTCCATAAAAATATCTAAAAATAAATATTCCTTATATATAATACCCCAAATAGTAATATATTAAAAATATGGTCGGATACCATGTTTTGATTCACTAGTTCAACACCACTCATCAGTGACACAGTCAGATTTCCACTGGACCTTAGTCTTGCCACCCCTATTCTAGATGATGTCAACTAATGGTGAAGGCCTAAATAATAGGTTTTGTATACTATTACCTAGATATAAAAACCAATAATAATAAATTATTTAATTAATATCATCTATATAAAACCATCAGAGTATGAAAAATACACAATATAATGCATTATACCAAATGAATGCAAAATCATACTGTCATACATCTCAATTTATCACCTACTAGGATAATCGCATATATAAAATAAACATAAGAAAATAAACACCATGAGTCCATACTTCACTCCCTGATGCTCAACTAATCCCAATCTCCAAATCCCCATTTCGTTTCTTTATCCTAATCAACTACACAACATGTGGTCTGACTAGTAAAGTTTACATAAGGATTATTGGCATGCTATGGTTCCCTTAAATGGGTGATAAATACATCTCATTAGGGTCGCACCAAGTTCCCTTAATATATTACATAATATATGTATATGAATGAGTAAAATAAATGAAAAAATAAACTTTCACATTGGGTCATCGTTTTCTAACCATGTCGTCATAAAACCTAACCCAGCCTGCTTCAACCATCATTGGAAAAATGTCACCTCATGCCACAACGATTTCCTCATACAGATACAGGGTAGGGAAACATACTACTTATTTACCTCTACTCCCGTCTTTAGGTTAGGGTTCATAACAAGTACCTAGACTATCCCTTTATAGGGGAGGTCACATAATAAATACCTGACCCAACCCCTCTCAAGATAGGGATCACATTGCGTACACAACCTAACCCCTCTCAGGGGATGGATCACATCAAGTAAACGCATTAAACCTTATCACTCAAGGCAGGTGGTGCATGTACCCAACCACTACCCCCTATGTAGTTTAGATCACATGTAAAGTACCCAACCTCCAACTACCAATATATTGTATCACACACATCAAGTACCCAACCACTACCCACTAATGAAAGGTAGGGTTCACATCAAGAACTCACACTATCCCCACTAACTCATAGAAGGTGGCATGTTAATAACATGCACCGTACTCTCCCTCTAGAGGGATGTGTCACATCAAGAATCTAAACTAACCCCTATAACATAGGGGAGGTGGCCCATAAAAAGCCACAAAAAAATCTCTCACTCATGGGAGATAGAACAATAAGTACCTAGCACATCCCCATTAAGGTAGGGTGCACATGAATCTAACCACTAGCTTCTCCCTTGAGGTAGGGTACACCCACCACTATCTCCCTTATGGATAGTTCATCCAGTCTTACCATCTAATATATATATTTGGGAGCATTAATATAACAATCATTGGACATATATCCCATCCCAAAAAACTCATCATCTTGCTACCAAGTCTCACCACCAGGGTTTTAGTCACTCTAAACCTAGCCCTACACCTCTAAAAACATATCTTATCCCATTTGTCCTTGAAATATAATCTACTAAAATACCATCTTGATCAAATAAACACAACATTATAAACCCATAATTATTCTTATATCACCCATAATGGAATCTACTAAGTCCTACTAACCAAACTCAGTCTCTACTCACTATCACCAAGACGTATCCAACAACCTATGGTGTTATCTCAACTCATAGTTTCTTCCTATACCTAGCCACAAAATGTGGATTCAATCAACTTTTGATTCTATTTTACAAAATTTTCCTACTAATCTAGTACCATCTTCAGTTATCTCTCACAAATCCCCTTAAAGATCCAATGACAAGAAATCCAAGAAATTCTCATGACCCATGCTTGGGCCATATCATACTACTCCCAAAGACATCTCATTTCCCCACATGTAGATGAAATCCTCCTCATTAAACCATGTCAAGATCCATAATACTTACCTCATTTTTCATACACTTCAAGGCTCTAATACATGCTAAATATGGTGTTCCTGATCATGTGAGAGATGTACAACCATATCACCCATCACCACTTTGTCTAAGTCTCTCAGTAATTCCCAGATCTCCATAAGAAACCATTCTAGGATAAATGATCCTTGTCTTAAGATCAAGAACCTGTATCAAACCTGTTATAATCCTAACTTTCACACATAACCATTGGATCTCATGTTCATTTGGAGATTCCAATTTACCCAAATTTTAAGAATGTACTTGTTCAAACTTGAAGAGGCTCAATTCCACCCTCTCTCTTTACCTAGGGTTATCTCAGTCCCTATCCCTTTACCATGTCTTATGTAAATAATATGGAATACACACTCATGAATAAACAAGAATATATTTTCTATTAAAAGGACTACCCACCTCCATATAGAAGTTACCATCATCAGCTACCTCTAGTCATCCTCATCCAAACTTATCCATTCCTAATCCAATCTTATATAAACATTTAATATAATGTCTCAATCCAAAATAATCAAATAATTAATTATTATTAATTATAATTAATTATAATTAATTATAAAATTTAATACAGTGAGACAAAATCTCCTAAAAACTCATAGAGAAATGTCGTATCACTTAAAACTCACAAAAACTTGTGTTTTCATCATCCCAGAACATCATCCATCCAAGAAGAGAAAAATCCCCATCATATTGGACCAACTATACCATTATCTAGTGAAATGTTTAGTGAAACACTATTTGAGGAAAATGAAATTAGTGGATAATGGATGTGAATAAAAATAGAAGGTAGGGAAAAACTTAACTTAAATTTTACCATGGAAACACCCAATATGCACACCTATCTAAGGATGATCAACGGAGAGGAATAAAGAGGATGATTGGGCCAAAATAGTCCTCCCCCTACACACTGCTCGATCTAAATCTGAATGGGCGATGATCCCAAAATGATGGGTATACCCCTTTTTTAAAATTTTAGTGCGGTAAATATCATGGAATGGCCTATATGGTACATGGATTTAAGACCTCTTGAGGTTATCAATCACATCATATCCATTTATTACATATCATCACACAACTCCCTTGACCAGAATCAAAATCCCAAGGCCTCTACCTTCACAAGGTAGCCTACATCCCTCATGGTGTAACCCTCCCTTTTAGAGTACTCATAATGGAATAACCTCTCTGGTTATGGAATGATGCACATTTCATAGGTCAAACTAAAATCCTCACATCCAAGCCTTCATAGCATGGCCTCTCCATCCACATAGTGATACCCCTTGAAGTAAGTTGTAACAATGTGACCTTTCAGGTCCATATGTGACTAGATTTCCTCTATGAAAATCAAAAAGGAAATATGAAATATTTTAGAATATATTATATCCTGAAACTCATAATGATGTGGTGTTGTTGTCACCAGATACACCCTGATAGGGGTTTAATCATGGTTTTGGTAAAATTAAACTTTTCTCCTTAGTCTATTTAACATTCCTTAGGATCATATTCCAATGTTGGTACGAACCATGTTTAACATATCACTCTCAATGGAAGATTCACCGAAACAAATACATATATATAGGAAAGAAAAGAAAGAACATAACATAGAAATTTTACTTGGTTCACCACTATAGTCTATTTTAAGGAGCATACACAAGTCATTGTGCTAGTATACTAGAATCCACAAATATCCACAAGTTATATGGATACAATGTTTCAATTATGTTCAATCTATGCTAGTATCACTGCCCTTATTATTTTCCAAGACCGGTCACTCCTCAACCAAGGCGCGTTCCTCTTCTTCCCCTATTCTCACTAATTCAATGAAGGGTCTTTCACAGTTTATAGACATTTAGGTCTCTTCAATAGACAATCGATGTGATGGTATTTCTCTAATAATCATGACAATATCCTTACATCATAGTTATGAATTCAATACTCTGGTGTAAAAAATTTGTATTCACCCTCATTCTTAAATTAAAATAGAGATGAACACCACATTGTGAGAGTTGAGTATATTTTTCCCATGATATCTCTACAAAAAAACATCACTCACCATACAAAAATAATTTCTCATTGAGATTATCCTATCGACCATCATCTTATTCAAATACCATATGTGGAACTTGAAATATTTTTTTGAATCTCCATCTTTTTCCTTTAAAAAAATTCACAGATTATCTATGTACTCCTTGATCCCCAAAAAAACCCACATGAAACATTCATGTAAAAATACCTACCTATATATTCCTTATGAAAAGAAACCATGTGGTACACATTTCACCACATACTAACCTTGTGGACCATATAATACCCTTCATGGACTGTGCATCATGCTTCACAGATCTCTCCCATGTGTTGTCTCCACATAGCTCCACCTCTCTAACTATCGTCACAGATTCCTCTTCACAAACCAACCTCATGTTCTTTTCAAATTTCATGTATGTTAAATCTTGCTTTCTGAACTGAATTCATGTTACAAATCCAACATACTAGCTTCACATATATCCACTCATGAGATTCCTTTGCATACACCTCCTCCAAAAACATCTCATAAAACTAATTTACAAACCTCCTCTATTGTATATATTCCTCATATACTTAATTTACAAAATAACTTCCTTCATGGACTAACTTCATGGAATTATACTTCATGAGAAACTTCATGAAATTTTACTTTTTCAGATTCCTTTACAAATAGGTCCTCCTTATAAATTTCTTGATCAATCTCTTAAATACTCCCTTTAGTTTTTCATCTATTCTAATTAAGTGAAAATTTGGGGATTTATAGGAAAAATTCCCCAAATATCTCAGTAAACACATAAGTATATGTTTAACCACTAATAGAAGTCATATAGAAAGTTTAGACCTTTAAATTGTCATACAAATCTCCTAGATACAATATATTTTTCCAATGTGCTTTATTTTTCATTGGAATCAAAGTGGTACACATCATCTAGACAACAACAACTCAAATGATCCAGATATAAAAATAAATTTATTATGAATGCTCCTCATTTTAAAAACCAAGTCTTTCATATATAAATATATCAAGGTATCTCTTTGAATTTTCTCCACTATCACTAACATGTGAACCAATTATTCAAAACTTAAACGAATTTACTCACGTCACTAGGTTTAGAACATCCATCCCTATATAAATCATATTTTCAACAAATCCAACACACAACATCTTGGTTTCAATATTCTAATTATTTTCATTTTTTTAGAAAGAATGCCATAAATTCTACTCCTCCTTGTAAATTAAAAAATAGCATAACAATATACAAATTTATTGGGAATTTATCTCACTCTCCCTTTTCCAATAAAATGAAAAAGGGTTCCTTTTTATCCATAATTTACCTCTAAAAATTTTCCCCTTAAAAGGGTTTATATGATTCTACATTAACTCCCACTTTTTCATTAATTTATTTACATATTATATCTAACAATCTTGATAGACACTAGATTAATTAATCTATATAAGGTGATATTATTCTCAATCTTTTTCATAGAATTTATTATGGGAACACATATCAACTATACTCCCCTTTATGAGAGATCTCAATACTAACACCACTTGTTTGGAGACATATATTTTTTCACCCTATGGTACTGAATGTTACCACCTATATAGTGTGCATTGAAATTTGGGATTTTTTATTTACTTAAAACCCCTTTCAAATTTTATAACCTAATAACTACAGTAAAGCAACGACCAAGTTTTTCTCCTAGAGAGAGTGCCCTGTGGGGGTTATTTTTGCATCAATTTATTTCATTTTATACTTTTATGTTTTAAATTGTTATTGATGGGATGAAAAATATTGTAAAAGAAAATAATTAAAATTTCAAAACAAAATTTTAATTACAAACATAGGTTAAAAAACTAAATATAAACTAAAATAAATGAATATAAAAATTAACAAGGATAAGATGTAGTAGACTAACTAGTGATTCCTATGGATCAGTCTTTCTTTATTGATTTCCTAATTAATTAAAAAATTGTAATTCTATCAAATATAAGGTCGAAATATTAAATCTTTCTCTCACTCATAAAATCAATTTGATTCTACAATCGAGATCTTGGAAGTAGAACTCCTTTCTGAAGGAGTTGATTGATGCTCTCAATGATCGACAAAAACAAAGACATGGACAACACATGTTGTACTCGCAATTCTTCAATCAAAGATTGTAAAATTTTAATAGAGAGTATTTCCATTAAAACCCAACTTTTCTTGAATTAATGAGTCACATTCAGAGTTAATCACAATCTAATCATAAATGTGATGTACTTAGAATGGAAGAAAATGTTTAACAAAAAGATAAAATAAAATAACTTCAATCAGTGATTTAAATTCAAGTTCCTAAATTTTGGAGAGAATTACTGTAATGTCTTGGATTTTTTGTGTATTATTTTTAAATATTATAGGGAATTGTTTTGAGACCAGTATTTTTGACAACGTGCGATTCTGAGGCCCGGAGTGCTCGAAATAAAGGTTTGAAATAAATTAAAATTTTAAACAGCGTGCGCAAGTCGTTTTCCTGAAAAATTTGAGTAACATTTAAATGGGTTCCCGAATTAGAAATACGAGGGTACCGTTGCGTTCATAATAGTGACTTTACCTTAGGCGGGACCTAACATCGACCAGTTCGGGTTGACTGAAAAAGTTAGTTTCTGGACATTTAAAAGGAAATAAAATAAATAGACAAAATTATTTTATTTTAAATGTTTCCATAACACGGCGATGCTTATTTTTGTTTTAAATAAGCAAGATCCCAGGCATAGGCTCGTAGACTCAGAAAACTCCCTAGAATCCTATTGATATTTGAAGAGGATCCAACCTTGGAGGATTCTTGATAGACGCCGATGAACAACGATGTGTGGACCGTCGCACAGTGAGATCGAATCCCGACTGACGAACGATATCCCTATTCATCGATGATCGAGGTAGGGGTTGTTATTTCGATTCTTCTTTTCCTTGTTCTTGGATTAAATGATAAATGTGGATCAACCCACAAATATGTTGGTTCGCAGATCATGTGTTCTTGCAAGAGGGTGTTAATTTCCGTTTCTCTTTGGGGTTTTGATTCAGGAATTGATTTTGTAATAATTCATGGATTATATTTTGGTTCATCCTGCTTAATCCTTCTAACGGGAGAAAATCGATGAAGTGATGAATGACAGAAGAGGTTCACTCCTCTTTTGTTTATTAATTCTTCCTCCTTTTAACCTCTTGTTCTTCGCATTCTTTGCGGTGTTATGAACAAAGGATCATTGTGCATCCATTTCGCAATGCAACAATCCCAAATTTGAGATCCAAAATCTTGACAACCGAGTTGAGGTGCGATGACGATGGAGGATGAAGAATCGACCCAGATCAGGAGAAACTTTTCTCCAACCATTCATCACGTGGGTGGATATAAAAGGGTTTTCAGGGCCGATCAAATGCCCGAAACCTTCCAGATCATCGATATCATGGTGGGAAAACCTCGGATTTTCGAGTTTTGTGGAAAACAGATCGTTGTATCGAATATCGGGGCATCACCAAGGCGCGACAGAGCAGGATCATGATTCTGGAAATTTTTTAAACACACGACGTATATCCCAAAAAACCCTCCATGTAGGACTAATGGAGGAGGATAGGGTTTATTCACTGTATGCGATGATGAAAATGACATACCTCCGGGAAGACATGACGTGTGGTCCCCACCCAGCGGTGGCTGGAGTTCTAGGTGACAGGAGGCATAGACACAGTTTGTGACCAATGTCACACAGCATGTGGGTCCTCACGTGGACTCGGCATGTATCTCAGTGATACATGGATACGGGGTGATTACACAGCCGTGTACTCCACCACATGGCCTGACTAGGCCAGCTTCATGGGTTACCCCGTGTACCGGTCACATGGGATGGCACACACGGGTTAAAGTCATGTACGGGCGCACGGCCGCGTACATGGGTGGAACCCTAGTTACTCTGATACAGCATGTGCTTCATCCTAAACACCATTTAATTACCATTCTACACGACATTTTCCCTCTAACTCGGGTCGTTACACACGGTCAGTACCCGGAGTCACGAGACACGGCGTGTGACCCTTTCTACATGCCATGTATATTTTGGAACATGGATTGATCTCCTTGCCCACCATTCCTTGGTCAGGTTTTGTTTGAATTGGTTCTCCTTTACTCATTCCCATGAAGGTGAGTGACATTGTTTCCTATCCACAGGAGTATGACCTTTAGCAGGACATTCTGGGTAGAGCTGGAGTCCCTCTGAGAGGCCCGGAGTGAAATCCTCTATCCTTACATGTACCCAAAGTAAAGTCAGGTTATCGGTGTGAAAAATCCTACTAAATGTTGGTCCTATACTTAGAAGTTGAATCCATATGATTCATGGTGTCACCCTTATGGATCTGGTGGCATTCCTCATCTATGTTTTGAAATATTTCCCACTCAGAAGTGAGTTCTCCCAGATTGAGTGCATCGTGATCTTCCCGACTCAGGAGTGAGTTCACCTGGAATGATTCTATCCATCTGTTCTCTTTTTAGATCTATCAGTGTATCTCTCTCTCTCTTTCATGACACTTCCCAATGAATAGTCCTTCTTGAACAGACATCATCAAAGCTATCAGACTCATGGAGTGATTTCTCTTATATGAGTGCTTCGTAGAATCTTTGAACTGAATCCCTAGCAGGGGTATATGGTTGTGTGACCTGTCTCTAGACTACGGGTCTGGGTTTTGAGTATATCTAGATTGTGTTTCTCTTGCTATATGTTCAGTAGACATATACTGTGTAGACATAAATGTACATTTACTTTGTTTATTTCTTTGTGGTTTTAGGGTTCCTCTACTGAGTATTTTTATACTCACCCCTACATGGGCTTTACCCGCATGGGTTGTGTCTTGTGCAGATGAGAGACCTTTTGATGGAGTTCAGGGCGAACCAGGACTGAACCAAGATTTTTGAGTTCCCTACATGTCGAGGTGTTCCTATAACTTTGAGTAGTATTCCCAGAACCTCTTTATCCTTATAGGTTGGACTCTGTAGTTTTCATACTCTTGTTTTTTGTGAGCTTGTATTTTAACCTAGTTTTACTTTCTGCACTTTACTTCTATTGTACTCTGTTGGTTGGGTTTAGTTGTATACATGCATTTTTTTCCTTAGTGGTTTTTACATTTCATAATTTATGGTCTTGGATATGTGTGCATGTGTACAGGTACTAAGGTAATTCCTCCCATGTTAGTGGCATGCCTACTCAGTGCTAGTCACCAGCCCCTGGCCTCTTGGAGGTGGGCTTAGGGAGTCACGGCATGGGCCCCACTAGGATGGGTCGTAACAATTGCAATTTAAAAATTAAAGAAATCAAAACTAAAAAATATACCTCCATATCAATCCACTAGGTTTGGATACTAGGAAATTATTCAAACGTCATAGAGGGGTAGAAACACACTTCGATCTCCAACTTCATCGATTTCGGGAGTAGCAACATCTTCTTAGAACATCTCCAAGTTTTGATCCTATTTCTTTACTCCCCATATCTCTAAAAAACTAATTAAGTGTTTTTTTTTCTATTTATCCAATGTGAACCCCCCCCCCATACATAGAAAATCCTCTTTTATTCTCCAATGGGAACACTGAATACACTTAGCTAATTTGATGTGTCAGTTATCATTATCTATATTTTTTTCTCTCTGGCATTCTTCCACTAACCTTTCACTTTAATGTTTTCCTTTTAACAATTACAACAACCATACTATAATTTATAAATTTTCCCCAGTTATCAATTACCAAAACACACATGGCCAAATAATCATGCGGTCTTTATCACTTCCAGATTCCAATATCATGATTCATATTATAAGTCTTCTTCCACCCAAATTCTTGGTTTATATAGTTCCTATCTCACTCAGATTAGTATCAAGAAATTAAACCAAAGGAAACTTAGGTTTTTATTCCAAATAAGATTAGACGGTTTATTAAAACTCATCTAGACGTCAATATATTAGTTTTGAGAGGTTATAACTTCATTGAAGCAATTATTCAAGCACCTATTGTGCGACATTCTTTGATCTTGTGGAAGCATCATTGGAGATGAAAAAGGCCCCAACATTTTCATTGAAATTGTACTTTTAAAAATTGAAAACCAATAATCACATTCATTAACCACAAATTGATCTTCATAAAAAAAAATTAACTCATATAATAACTTCAAACATGAGCCTAATTTTCCATTGAATATTCATAAACGTTTATTGTTTGTCCTTGGATCATTCATTTTGGTCACACAGTAATACACCCTCTTCATCCTTAACAAAAATCAATAAGAATCATTGGTCATCAAAAAAAATATAGTTCCAAACCTAGATCATATTATCTGGGAACTACCCACACTGAATCACCCATCACTAGACACAATCAGCCTTCAAACTTTATCATGGATTCATCGACATTGTCCAAACCATTCTATTCATCATAATCAACCTCAGTTGTTCTTCCTCAGGTATTCATCAATCAAACGTACCTGTAATTTCCACATGACCACATTCAGAATTTCCATATCACCATTAATCAGTTCCATCAATATTAGATCCTTCATCACATTGTTGACCTCGTCTCATCTTCTTCGCATGGAATTTTCACATGATCAAGCTCAATGTTTTCCTAGTTCATCCAAACTCAAACCCAAACATGAATCTGTTATAAAATTACTTCAGAACTACGGGTCATGGTGATTCAACAAAAAAAGGTTCATAGATTCATTTTGGGTATTTATTTTAGTGATCTCGAGCCAAGTATCTAAATGGAAGGCATCAAAATTGATGAGCTTCAAATAGAATTTTACCGATTACCACAAATCTTGCTTCAAATAGATTCATAGAATATGGAACATTGAATTATGTTTAATATTGACCACTGAAATGTCAGTAACCTGGATATAATTGTTGGAGACCATTAAAACTAGGGTTTTATCTCCTTCCAAATTGATGGTGGAAAACCTCGATTTTGATGGTGGTATATGATTCATCTTCCCTGGTGAGTTTGATAATGGTAGTATCTCGGTGGTTTTCTGCCTCACAAAAGTGGGGATAGACTCAAGCTTCCTCATATAGGATGAATTATCCTACATGATATTTATCTTATGTACAAGTCATGGTTTCACTAAATTTATGTTCCGCTACCTTGTGGACGATGAAGACATCTCTTACATAGACAACAACAATTTCTCAAAAATCTATTATTAGATGATCCTAAATTTCTTTTACGTATCACAACAATTATCTTATGGATAAGTTAATATTATGCGTACCTTTAGAGAAAGTATTACATAGACTTAAACAAAATTATTTAGTGGACTCCCTACACAAGATATTGATTAGAATAAAACAATTAAAAAATTTTAAATGATATAAATAAATTAAATATAAATTTAAAAATAATTAAAAGAGTGGATTAAAAATTCAAAGCATGTTAATCATTAAAATTAAAATATTGGAAATTAAATTTAAATTACATTTATTAGGATTTAATAAAAATAAAAAGATCATAATTTCAAATTAACTAGGTACTGAAAATAATTATTAAAATAACTAAGTATCTAGAATAAATATAAACATTTTAAATTTACATTTAAAATAAAAAAATCAAAACAGAATATTAATAAATCCAAATAATGAATAAACAAAAATTAATATGTATATATAAACACACCTAAGAAATTATAATTTCAACAACAAAATAAACAATACATTATAATTAAAACAAAATTTAACATTACCAATGATTATTTAATAAAATTAAAATTTTGACATTAATTTTCCAAATAATTAAAAATACCTAATTATGAACACATTTCACCATTAAAACAAATTAATTTAATGTAATTGATGAAGAAAATTTTTTTTGAATAATACCACAACAAATTCCCCTACACTAAGACTTTGGTTGTCATCAAGCAAACAACGAGCCAAATTCAAAGGAATGAAATAAATCTTAAGTTTGAAATACTGTGTTTCCAGTAAAAATTGGTTTTCAAAAATATTTTCCACCTTTCATTTTATCAATTAGTTAAAAAAATTACCCTAAAAAATTAAGAATTTGTAGTGAAACATTTATTACAGTTTTAAAAAAATAATTAACCCAAAAAATTGAATTTAGAGGAAACTCATTTCAATTTTCATTCAATTTAATGACTAAACTTCTCTTTACCTCTAGGAAAACATAATCGCATAAACTAGAAACTCAATTTGCATAAGAGAACTTAATAATTTAATAACATAATAAATAAATCATCCAAAAACATAAATATTAAAAAAATCAACTTGGATTATGATTTTAATTTCATAATTAATTTGAATTAGTATACTGTAAGTTTGAATCAAAATTAAAAGATTCAAGGGAAATGATAATTGTATAACAATCTAATTTTTTTTACTAAAGTCAACCACTTTTCATGAGGGAAATGAAAAATTAATGACTCGACTAAATCCACGGGGTATTAAATATTTAACCTCCTAAAAGTGGCTACACAACATTCAATATTTATAAAAATTTAAAAACAATTATAATGATTCATCTAAACATGAAAAACAATCAAATTTTAAAATAATTAGAGGATTTTGATGGGTTCACATCATGGTATAGTTCATCATAGTGAAAGACCCCTCCTCCACACTAAATCTCAACATTATTCCTAATGTTGAATCTAATGTGAAGAAACATGTGAAATAAAATTTAGGTTTTAAACAAATTTAAAAATTAAATAGATAAGAATCATGTTCAAAGAGGTTAAAATAAATCTCGATGCAGTTGTTTCATAGAACAAAAAAATTACAGAATACACAGAAGTCCACTAACGGTTACCACTTTAATTTTTCATCTTAATAGTAAAATGTATAAACTAGTTCATTTTCAAGAAGTGTACAAAAAAATATCTAGCAAAGCATGAGATTATTCAGCACTAATATAAAAGCCAAAATTATTCATTTAATGGAAGAAACTAGAATGTTTAAAAAAAATCAGCATACAATAATTCTTTCATTTCAATTTTTTTTTGTAATTTTAGTTCAAAATGGAAGTAGAAGACAGATTAAATAATATCATTAAAAATGATAAAAAAAATGAAAAACTCCCTTAAAATAGAAGCTTTATTTTTATTCAAATACACTAAAATGATCCCACTTCTTCGCTTTTATAAATCCCCTCTAGACATCTTTAAAATGACTAAAACTTTAAACATATTAACATTATATTCAAGAAATTTAAGCTCATGTAGAATGTAATTGATGTTTAAAAAGTAAGGGTGTTAATCCATAATTTTTTTTAGCTTGTAGCTTCTGTTGACAAATGTAGATTGTAAAACATCTACTTCAATAGGATGATAATGTTAAGAGTAGCCCTAAGTGGATTCCTTATGGTGAAAAATATGAAAATATCTTCACATTAAGCTCACATTATTCTCTGTAAAGAAAATATTTGAAAAAAAATCCAACACCATAAAAGGTTGGTACCTTCTCCCACACTTATTCAAAACAAAAAAAAATAAGGGAATAAAAAACCTGATTATTCATTTGTACTCATATTCCAACAAAAGGAACTCCTCTCCCAAAGGTTCCGTATTATCTTCCTTAAAAAATTTCAGTCAATGTCCATTGTTATTGAATGGAACACCCTTCCCTGGATCTCGAATTTGTATAGCACCAAAAGGTAAAACATGAGTTATAATAAATGGTCCATCCCATTTAGAATAAAATTTACCTAGAAAAATCTTTAGCCTAGATTTTTACAGTAGTACCTTATCTCTAATATGAAACTCTTTATTCAAAATCATCTTTTCATGTACAGACTTAGTTTTCTCCTTAAAAATCCTTAAATTTTTATAATCATTATTTATTATCTCCTCTAACTCTTGTAAACACAAATTCCTATCTTTTACAGCTTCAAACAGATTCATATGACATGATTTAACAACCCAATAATCTTTATGCCCTAATTTCGTAGGCAGATGACAAGATCTTTTAGAAACTACTATAAGTTGACATCCCTATTAGAGTCTTATAATCATTCTTATATACCCAAAGAGCATCCTCAAGCCTCAATATCCAATATTTGTTGTTAAATTTAATAATTTTCTCAAGGATATGCTTAATCTATCAATTATAAAGTTCATCCATTCCTTCTATTTGAGAGTGATAATGTGTAGAAACCTTATAAATTACCTCCTATATTTTAAGTAAATCCACCAAATTCCTATTCAAAAAATGTGTGACTTGGCCTGTGAGAATAAATATGGGCATCCTAAATCTACAAAACAGATTTCTCTTAACAAATTGGTACACCACTATAGAAAAATCTATCATAGTTGTATTAGTTTCAATCTATTTGGACACGTAATCCACCACAAGAAGGATGTAAAAATATCAAATGAATTTAGAAAATTAATCCTAAAATCCATTCCCCAAACATCAAATACATCATAAAGAAACAAATTTTTTTGTTGCATCACATGTATTTGAGAAAATTTTCTATACAATATGAAATATTTTCAAGTCCAACAATACTCATGAGAATATTTGAAAATAGTGGACGAAAATAATATTGAATCTAGAACTTTTTAAGTAGTAATCAATGTCCCAAAGTGACCACCACATCTCAAACTATGGAATAATTTCATCACTGAAGAAATGTCTAAATTTTGGATGTATCTCCTAAAAGTTTGATCACCTCCCAAATTCCAAAATTAAGGATCATCACAAGTATATTTCCTTGACTCCTAAATCAATCTAGAAACCTTTTTCTTGTAAAACTAGTGTGAAATAATTTCATCAACTAATAAATTTAAAATGTTTAAAAAGTATGGAATCTTATTAATGGTATTAGAATAAAACTTCTCCTAAGAAAAAATATATCTAATCGGTTCAAAAAAAATATCTTGAAAAAAAATCAGTATGTTTTCTACTCAAATGATAATCCATAGTGTTCGCAATTGCTTTCTTATCTTATATATCTATGTCTAATTAATATTGCAATAAAATCCATCTAACCGGCTATAGTTTTAATTATTTATTCTTCATTAGATACCATATAGTAGAACAATTAGTGAAAATCACATCTTAAGATCCCAAAAGATAATTTCTGAACTAATAAAGGGAAAATAAAATGGCTAACAAATCCTTCTCTATAGTGGAGTAATTAGACTGGGTAGCACCTAGAGTCCTAGAATCATTAGCTATGACATGTGATTTAATCTCCACTCTTTGCCTAAGAACAGTCCCCAAATATAATTCTAAAGCATTGATCATTATATCAAATGTAAAATCCCAATTAGGGTATTGAAAAATCGGTGGAAACATTGGATTCTATTTGAGTATATTAAAGGCTTATTTAAACTTCTCATGAAATATAAATGGAATTTATTTTTAGAGTAATCATGTTAAAGGAAAAGCAGTCTGATTGAAATATTTTATGAATAACCAATAATAATTAGCATTTCCAATAAAATATCTAATATCATTAATATTCTTAGGAAAATGAAATTAATAGATGATTTTAACCTCGTACTTTTTTCCCAAACACCATTTTTAGACACTTCATGACCAATATAATTCCACCTTCAACCATAAACTGTAATTTTTCAAAGTTTAGAACAAGGTTAATCTTAATATAAACTCTAAGAATATATCATAAACTCCTCATAAGGCTCTAAAAATATTTTAACGTATTCCATAAACTCTTCCAATAATTCCTCGATAAATTCAGAAAAAATGTTATGCATGCATATTTAGAGGTGGTAGGAGCATTACATTGTCTAAATGGAATTATTTGATAAGAAATGGTAGTAAAATGACATGTGGATGTTGGTTTTTCCTAGTCCTTTGGAGCTATGTGAATTCATAAGTATCTAGAAACACCATCTTAGAATCAATAATGAGATTGACTAGCTATCCTTTCAAGGATTTGATCAAGACAAAGAAATGGAAAGTGGTCCTTCTTAGTCACTAAGCTCATCCTCCTATAATCAATGCATACCCTACTTATTGGGTAACCTAGTAGGCACTAACTCTATAAATTCATTTTTAAAAACTATGAATCCATTCTTTTTAGGTACAATTTTAAATAGACTTACCCATCTACTGTTAGAAATGGGGTAAATTATACATACATCCAGCAAATTAGTCACTTCCTACTAAACTACTTCAATAGGGTAGGATTTAATATACTTTGAAATTGTCTAACATGTTTAAAATTTTCCTCTAGAAGAATCCTATGCATACACACTAAAGGAATAATACATGTTAAATCTTCTAAGGACCATCCTATTTCCTTCCTACTCTTCCTAAAGACCTCGAAGAGTTTATTATATTTCTCACAGGATAGACCACTTTCAATTATAATAGGAAATTTTTTTTCCCTATAAGTCCTTATATTTTAAATTTTCAGGTAAAGGTTTGAGTTCAAGTGTTTGTGGGTTTTCATACTTGTAAAAATAAGATTCTATGGGCTCTTTTAGTTCATTATCACCGGATAAAACTTCCCCTAGAATAGAAAAATTAGAAATTCCTAGACTAGAGGTTCATGTATTCTCCGGAATAAAAAATGTCGCATATTCAAAAGAAATTTTAGATTAATGTTCTCAAACATGAGGTAAATTTTTAAAGTCATTTTGAGAAGAATTTATGTCAATTTCCGTAGAGTCTAAATAAATTTCACTATTAAAATCATAAATTTCAACTGTAATACATGTTTCAAAAGTTTTATAAAAATCATCATCATTTTTAATATCACTTTAAAAAAATGTTCATTCTTAACATTTTTTAAAATTCCAAAATAGTATACAATTTTCCAAAATAGAGATTCAATTTTAGATTAGTTATTACATCAAATTTTAGAATTTTTAGATTCAAAAACTTCTTCAGCATACAAGGGTTCATTTTTAAAAGAATGTACATTTTCCAAAGAATATGGAGGTTAGTTGTGTTGAATAGAATCAGGAAACAACTCTGTGGGAAAAAATTCAATCATATTAACTTGGTGTTTAGAATAGTCTTCCATAGGGTGTTTCATTGATTCAATGATATTAAAATTAACCACATTTCCTCTTAAATTTTACTACAATGTTCCTTAATGAATATTTATTATTTACTTAGAATTTTTCAAGGATATTCTTCTTAAAATTAATGGTGCTTATAAACTAAAATGACCATCTTCCATGTCTAACACATAAAAATCATTAGGGAAAATAAATCTTTTACCATTACCAACACATCTTCAATAGTACAATCTCCATTAGTTAAACTTCTATTAGCTAGAAGGATGAAAATTTTAAATTTCGTGAGCTCTCTAACCTGCATATATGAAAAGATATAATAAGGAATCACATTTATGGAAGCTCCAAAATCTGACATTGCATCATCAAACTGATGATTACCAATTACATATGGGATATTTAATTTACTTGGATCCCAACATTTAATAGAGACAGGTTGTTGAATCGTAGAAGAAACATTTCTTCCCAAATTAACATTATCCGCAACCTTGAACATCCATTTTTGAATACACATATCCTTAAGGAGTTTTAAATATTGAGGGATCTATTTCATGGTATTTAACAACGGTATGTTAACCTGGACATTCCAAAAATTTTCATGTACTTATTTTTTCATTTAAGATTCAAGATTGTTGTTAATAAGAGGGTTTCCCAAAGGATAAGGTGGAGGATCCCTATACATTTTAAGATCATTATAAACTTTTATTTTACTTTTATAAGATCCCATTAGCTTCTAAAAATCCCTAGAGGTTATTTCTAGTTGGATTTATTTATTTTTTCTCAATTATTCATGTTGAATCATTGCATGGGTTGCTGGTTATTTTGAAGATTAAACAGGATGTAAAAATGTTTTATTAGATGGTTTTACAACTTTAGCCGGTGGTTTGACATTTATTTCAGAAGTTAGAACATTTTTTTCAAGTTATTATTCAATGTTTTTAGCTTGGGGATTATGAATTTCAGTTCCACTTCCCAAACTATTTTACTTACATTATATCTCCCTCTTGGATTCACTTCATATTGTGATAGAATATTTCCACATCTTGGATTCTTTAAACAACTAATTTTGGGTGCTATTTTTTCGATTTGTGTAACTATATTTTATAGAAAACCCTATTATTGATGTGAAATATATTGTTTCTTTTTAACCATTTCCTAAAGGTGTGAATAATTTCCCTGATTACCCTTCTTTTTCTGATTTTATTGATTCTAAAAGTTTGTGAAATTCCCTCCAGCTTGGTTTCCAAACTAATTTTGATTATACCTATGATGTTGAATGAAATTTTTGGGTTGGAAATTCCTATTAGGTTGTTAATTAATCTTGAACCTTTTTCTTTTGTTCCATCCCTTTTATCAAAATTTATTTAATTAAAATTTCCTAGTTTGGAAATAATATTTGGGAAACTGAATATTTGGATTTTTCTAGAATAATTTCCTAGGAAATATCCCATTATATTATTTAGGTCCCTCTTTAAATTGAGGGAATTGATCATTTAAATGATCAATGGAAGAAAAAATTACATAATGAATCTGAATGATATAGACTGGTTCTAGTTGGGATTGTTAAGGAGTAGAGTTAGTTAACATCATATTCACTATTCTAGAAAGTTCACTAAGATGATTCTGAATATGGCTATTATCAGAATTAAAAGTAGACACTTCCAAAGAAAACATAACATGAATTAGACCCCTAATTCCAAATTTTTGTGAATTTTGGGCCATGTTTTATATGATATTTATAGCATCAATGGGAGTTTTCTCAACAAGCGATCCTCTTATAACAACATCCATCATGATCATATCCATTAAACTAAACCATCATAGTAATACTAGATTAAGAGCTTGTCAGAAATCTAGGGGTGAGGATAGATAGAGTATATATTCTTAAACCTCTCCCAATACTCATGTAAAGTCTCCCCTTGAAGCTGTTTAATGGAACATATGTATTTTCATGGTGAGGCAATCCTAGAGGTGGGGAAAACCTTTTCTAATAAAATCATCTTTAGTTGATGCCAACTCCCTATTATTGTGGATTGTGAGTAGTAAAATTAATTTTTGGCCCATCCAACTAATGAATAATGAAATTATCTCATCTTAATCTGATCCTCAGTTACTTATTGGGGTTTCATGTTGATACACACCATGTGAAATTCTTACAGGTGCTTATGAGGATCATCTCCTCGTATACCATGAAATTTTGAAAGATTATGAATAACTCTTGATCTAAGATCAATACCATGATGAATTTCATGATATTATAGATAGTTTTTTTGGTTTTCCACATCAAGAGAAGAAATCTCCTTCAGAGTTCTGTAGTCATCCATTTTTTCTATGTTTTAAAAGTTTTTAGTTTTTGTGAAGATTGATTTTAGTGATTCTTTTTATGTTGTTTCAATTTTTTACTAATTTTTCAAACTATGTAACATTTTTATTTTTGTATTTTTACACTATTCTATTTATCATTTTGTATGAATTTTCATATTATGAATTTTATGGGTTATTGAACATATATCAAAAAATTTAAATTAATTTTTTTCTTTTTTTTAAGTAGATTATGAATTATTAAAAAATTTCTTAAACCCCTTGGAAGTCTCCGCGAAAATGGAACCAATTGTTGGATGAGATTTTTTGTAGTCTCTTAAAACCTATATCAAACTTTATAACTTAAGAATAGCAATAAATCAGTGACCAAGGATGTCTTCTATAGAGACTGCCCTATAAGAGTTATTTAGTCACTGTTTATTTTATTTTATACTTTTATGTTTTTAATTATTATTGGACAGATGAAAACTATTATAAAATAAAAAAATAAAAGTTCAAAACTAAATTTTAATTATCAATAGAAGAATAAAACTGAAAAAAAAACTGAAATATTGTAACAAATCAATTAACTAGAAGAAGAAGTAATAGCCTAACTAGTGATTCTAATGGATAATTATTTATTCATCATTTTTTAATGGATTCCACAACTATAATTATCTCTAAGATTAGACTAAAATATAAAATTTTGAATCTGATTAATCTAATTAACTTTTTTCCTTAACCAATAACTCAAAAGAATAACTCCTTTTTAAAGGATTTCATCAATTCAATGATCATCGAAAACAAAGAAATGGACAACACATGTTGTACTCACAATTTTTTGATAAAATATTGAGACATTTAAATATTGAGGATCATATTAAAACTCAAACTTGTATTGAATTAATGATCCCCATTCAGATTTTATCACACACCGATCTGAAATGTGATGTACACATAATGGAAGAAATTTTTTTAGCAAAACAATAAAATAAAAGAACTTCAACCAGCGATCACATTTCGAGTTCCAAAATTCTAGAGATATTTAAAATTGTGAAATTAGTTAAATAAAAACTCAAAAAGATGTAAGAATGTGAATCAACTAGGTTAGGATACTAGTTAATTAGTTGAACAACACCAAAATGAAGAAGAACATTTTGATCGCTATCTTCATCAGCTTCAGAAGTAGCAGCAGCTTCCTAGAATATATCCTTGTTCTGCTCCCATTTATCCCCTTTTGATATCTCTAAAAAACTTTTTATTTTTTGTTGTCTATATATCTAATTCTCCCCCCCCCCCCATTTACATAGAAATTCCTTTTTGTATTATCAATAAGGAACACTAACTTCACTTTTCTATTTTGACATGTAGGTTATCACAACATGTATTTTCTTCTCTTTGGCCTTCTACAACTACCCAGTCACTTTATTATTTTTCTTTTCAATAATTATTATCACCAGAATATAAGTCATAAATTGTCCATAGTTATCAATAACAAAAATAAATGTGTCCAAATCTTCATGTGGTCTTGACCACTTCTAGATTCCAAAATATTAATGCATATCGGAAATATGATTCCATATAGATTCGTAAATTAGAAAATTCCTCTCTCGTTTGGATAAGTATCAAGAAATTCATCCAAAGGAAACTCAAGTTCATATTCCAAAAAAGATTAGATGGTGGTTCAAAACATAGATCTACATCAATATTTTTAGTTTTAGAGGTTAGAAATTCATTTAAGTAATTATCCAAGCACCTATTTTTCAACATTATATGATCCTGTGGCAGAAACATTGGAGAAAAAAAGGCCCTGACCTTTGCCTTCAAATTGTACTTGTGAACATTTAAAACCAACAATCAGATTCTTCAGCCTAAAATTGATCTTTGATAATTAGTAAAACTCTGATAAGAAGTTCAAACATGAGTCAAAATTTCCATTGACTATTCCTAAATCATCATCAGTCTGCCTTGGTTCATTTGTTTTCCCCAAATGGAAATACTCCCTCTTTAGCCTCAATATAAATCAAGAAGAATCATCAGTCATCAACAGAATCATCCAATTACATACCTCTCTCATCTTGTCCAAGAATTACCCATGCTAAATCACCCATTGTCAGACACAATCAGCCATCAATCTTTGAAAAGGATTCATATACATTAACCAAAACATTCTCTTTATCAGAATCAACCTCAAATGTTATTCCTTGAGTATTAATAAATCAAAATCACATATAATTTCCACATCACCAATCTCAAAATTTCCATATCACCATTGATAGGTGCCATAACAGTGACCTCATCTCATCTTTTTTACCTTTAATTGCCACATAAATGATCTTAATGTTTATCAGGTTCAGCCAAACCCAAAGCTAAACTCAAATTCATCATCAATAGGCTACAAAACTATGGGTTGTGGCAATTCAAAAATAAAAGTTTCATCAATTCAGTGTGTGTAATTGTTTAGAAATCACAGTCTATGTCTCTGAATGGAAGGCATCAAACTCAATGGTACTTAAACATAATTTCCCCAGTTACCAAAAATCTTGCTTCAATCTTCTTCTTTGATGATGGAACATCGACTCGACTTTTAAATCATCTATTGAAGATTCAGAAACCCTAATCTCATTGTCAGACACCATTCAAACTCAGGTTGTGTCTCATTCTAAATTGATGAAATCAAACCTCTATTTCGATGGTGTCATCTGATTCATCTTTCCAGGTGATCTCAGCAATGGTGTGATCTCGGTGGCTCGCAACCACTCTACAATGGAGAGAGACTCAAGCATCCTAAGTAATATTTGGTTGTTTTATCTTCGGTCATCGCATATGTTGAATTATCCTGCAAGAGATTTATCTTATGTACAATCCTTGGTTATAGTAAATTTATGTTATGCTGCCTCTTGGATGTGGAAAACTTCTCTTACATAGACACCACCAATTTCTCAAAAATATCTTATGGGAAGTTCCTAAATTTCTTTTATGCATCACCACAATCCTCTTAAAAAGAATTTAATATTATGTGTGTCCTTTGATAAAGTATTACATTGACTTAAATAAAATTATTCAGTGGATGCCCTGCACATGAGAAAAATTAGATTAAAATAATTAAAAAAATTAAATAATGTAACTAAATTAAAGATAAATTTAAAAATAATTAAAAATATTGGTTAAAAATTAAATCCACCATAATCATTTAAATGAAAAGATTAGAAATTAAATTAAAATAACATTAATTAAAATTCTATAAAAACACAAATATCATAAGTTCAAATTAACTAAGTACAAAACATAGTTATTAATATTAACTAAGTATCTAGAATAAATATAAAAAATTTAAAATAACATTTAAAACAAACATCAAAATAAAATATTGATAATTTTTAAGAATGAATAAAAAACATAAAACATATAAAGACACATAAAAATTATAATTTCAATAACTAAATAAAAAAATTAAAATTAAAACAAAATTTAACATTTCTAGTGACTATTTAATAAAATTGAAATTCTAACATTAATTTAAAAAATAATTAAAAATACTTATTATGAACACATTTTACTATTAAAACACATTAATTTAATGTAATTGATGTAGAAAAAATGTATCAAATAAGTCCACATCATGCATTTAATTTCATGGAGTCACACTTCCCTTTTCCTTGCACTTCATTTCCTTCAAATTTTCAACTATCCTCAAGAATTGAAAAATTGATCTCATTTTCCACAACCAAAAATTTAGATTCTTCCAACAAGATTTTTATTGATAGATTCCATTATTTAAATCATTTCCTTCTTCTAGCTATATTTTCCTTTAGAAGTAAATTTTCAATGAGTAAATTTACCACTTGGAAATTGAGTCATTAACATATCCTACTTTCCTATATAGTTGGAACACAGTGTATTAAATAGGATTAAAAGTTGTTAATTACAAAGATATATATTTCACTCATTTAATTCCATATATGCTAACATTTTGACATTTTCCCTTCTTTGTCACATCTTGTGAACTAAATTACTCTAACACCAAACCATCAACAAATAAGCAAGAATGTTTAATTGTGTGAGACATACCACGTATAAGATCAATTGATACCACCTATTTTTTACATACTCATGATATCATATGATAAATATGTAACATTATCACAAGGTAAAACCTTTTTCTTTAGATATGGCTGAACATCATTTGTGAAATCAACACCTACTCACCTTGAATTCCCTCAAATATTTTCACTATGTCTTCATATATTTTTTCCACATGGGGATTCATTTGATGAAAATACCATTTTCTTACAACATATTTTAGGTATCCTAAAATCATTCATATTATACCATATTATTAGAGAATAAAATATAATTATGAAATCATAAATGTTTATACCACTTTAAAAAAATTCTTTTATCTATTCTAGTGGTATTTTACCACTTATGAAATGGCCTTTTCATACTTGTTTGGTAACAGTTTCATCATAACACCACTAGTTGATTATGTTGAGGCTTTCAAACTATTTTACTTCATATAAAGTTTTATATCATTTAAACTTATTTCTTTAAATATAAAACATTTAGATTTTGGTAAGAAAAATAAAATGGTTGTTCAGAACCACTTGTGGGGCCAAATTCAATCTTGAAACTACTTGTTAAGGGTTGATACCAATTAGTAATTGTATTCATTCTGAATCCTCTGTTTTATTTGGTCTTCTATCAACACAACCACATATTCATTTTCTATAACATCCACACCTTCCTAATCATACATCTCTTATTTTGTCTCATATAAACCCCATTGATCATATCTTCCCCTTAAGACTATACCACTTCTAATAGATATTAGAAAATTTTAAAACTCTGGGAGAGAGGTACCTCTAGAATCCTCAAGTAGAGGATCGTGGTTGTTCATGTCGGAACAAACCTTTATTTCTAGCTTTCATTTAATCCTTCAATGTGATTCTTCTTTATATTACACCACTTGCATAACATTTATTTTAGATGACTTCTTTTAAATTATCTTATCTTGGATTATACTTCATCATAATAGAAATTTCAGAACTCTCATTTATCTATGTGTTTTCTATCTTCTTATCCAATTATAGCAGATCCATCCATATGATTAATCACTCCTTTCATATATTATCAATCTTCTTTTTGTGTATGGCCCTTATTCCTCTATTTATCCTCCCCCAAAAAATAGATCTTTCTATTTACTTTACTTATTTACTTGTGGAATGATATGAGAAACCACCAAGGTACTATTCATGATTTTACCCTTTAATATCCATAACATCTACCTGAATTGTTTCCTATCATAGAGAGTATTTCATTAGGTAAATCCTTCTTAGTCACAACTAGAGTAGATTCAATCCTTTTCTTCCAAAATTTTCATCTCTATTTCCATGATAGTTGATATGATTATAACATAGTTGGTGCTTTTTGAAACCTTCATTGTAATCCATTTTTTCCTCCAGAACACTAAACCTGTTTTCTAGAATAATAGGTTTTATTCTAGTATAGAATATTTCCTTATAAGTCATAGGGTACGGGGGTCCTCCTTGTGACTTCCCTTGATTACTTATAGTTGCAGTGCCTTTCCATGTGATTGGGTTTAGCATAAATAAAACATCTCCTATTAAACACATAATACATGTTGTTATTTTTGTATTAAGATGTTGATGTACCAGTTCTCTTTCTTCCATTAGGAATTTGGGCTTCTAGACATGCACTCATAGTCTGTCTTGGTTCTCCACAATAATAGAATATTGTAGATAATTTCCTATGAGAGTCTTTAATTCTATATTTCGAAATCAAATTTTGGTAACATATATATTATTTATTTAGGCTTAATTTCCTTCCACTTTTTGAGGAACCCATAGATGAAATCACCATCTTCTATTTCCCCTTTAAATATTTTACTTTTGACTCTAGCTCTTTTATCTACTAATGCTACTCCTTAAATTGTGCAATCATATCATTCATGGTAGAGACAACATCATTTTCTTACTTTATACTCTCTTCAAGATGCATCTTGAGATGGATAATAGTTTCCTTTAATTAATTATATGTGGACATATGTTTTATGATTTGATGGTAAATTAATTCAAGTAATTAACTTTGTTGTTTTATCTTAACACCCATCTTCATTATCACTGTTTAGAGAAACCTATACTTTCTTACACCTCTTATTCTATATTAACTAATCCTAAAATATTTTATATTATATTTAACGAATGATTTTAAATTGATATTCCTTCTCACACGGGAATTTATCCTTATCTTAGCCATTGCATGAACATTCACTGGACCAATGATGTGATGTAGTTTCTACTTATTCACCATTCTCTCCAAATTTCTTAGTGGAATATGAATTTTTGATTTTCCAACATTTTCCCAAACATGGTTAAAATCATAATTATCCTTATGTTTGTTATTTTTTACCTCAATTGTGACTCCATAATTAAAAGATAGGTCCTTTTATTTTTATTCTTCTTGACTTTTGTAATAAGGTAGTCTTCATTGGTTTTTGAAGTTAAAGACTCTTTCTTACTCACTTCCCCTGATTTCCCTTAAACATCTTCCAATTTTTTCATATCTTAAAAGTAATAGAGTATTGTAAAGTTTCTTATAAATATTTTAAAACAATGATATTATCATGATCTTTTCTATCTCTTTACATACAATTCTTTCACAGTGCTTAGTCAAATCTGTAACTCGAATAATATACTTCATAACCAATTTCCACAATCTTATAGGAACATATGCATTTCATTCTACCAGCCACAAAAGTTAGTTCATCTAAAAAATGGAGGATTCATCATATAATCCATAATACCATAAATCTAAAAACAACTTATAAGGCTGAACACTATGACATAACCTTTAGGCTATGATACCACTTTTTGTAGCCTAAGACACCCTAAGAGGGGTGAATTAAGGTGTTGGAAAAATTAAAGTTTTTTCCTTAATCTATTTAACGTTACTTAAGATATTTTTCCCATATTGGAAATAAATTTGTTCAACCTATAGATCTCAATTTCACATTACCTTAAATTAACATAATTATGTTGGAAAGTACAGCAAGCATGAAACACACAGATTTTACATGGTTCTCCACTAAGGGAAAGTCCAATAGTAATACACATGGTGTTGTGATTGTGTATTATAATCCACTAATCCTCACTAGTTATATGTATATAATGTTTTCTATAGTCACTTTGTTTCATGATCACTACCTTTACAATTTTCTAGGCTTAGTCACTCCTCACCCGAGGAACATTTCCTCTTCTTCTCCTCTGCTCACTACTTCAATGAAGGTTATTTTATAGTTTATAAATGTGTATACCTCTTCAATAGATAATGGTCATGACGTTTTGTTTCTATTAAATGTGATAATCCACTTGTATCATAGCTCTGAATTTGATTCTCTATTTTACTTAAATTTGTTGCACTCTTCTTCTTAAATGTTAAATGATATTAAATGCATAATGTGAGAGTTGATTTTATGCCATCCATGATATCTATATAGAAAAAATTATCTCTCTATATGAGAATAATTTCTGACTAATATCATCTTATCACTTTCCTCCTCTTCAACTACCAAATTTGACACTCGAATTATTCTTTTGAATCTTCTTATTCTTCCTCTAAATTTTAATTTTTACTAGATGCTTTAATGTACTCATTGATCCCTAGAAAACCCAATTGAAATATTTTGTGTGAAAATAAATTCCTAAATATAATTTATGAAAAGAAACAATGAAATGAATTTTTAACCACATACCAACCCCACCTACTGTGTACTCCCTTTCATAGAACACACATTATGCTTTATAGAGCTCCCTTACGTACTGATTCCACACTGCTCCATCTCGGGAACCATAATCATGGATTCCACTTCATAAACCAAACTCATGGTATTTTCTAATTTACATCACTATAAATCCTACTTTTTAGACCAACTTCAAGGTATGAACCCTACATACTGGATTTACTAATTTCCTATCATGATCTTCCTTCACATATAATTACTCTAAAGATCTTCCTACAAACTTACTTGAAGTACCACATCCTTCATAGACCATACTTGTGGACTTAATTAATAGACTCACTTAATTTTAGGGATACCTTCATGGAATTATAATTCAGAAGATTCTTCACAGAATTATTCTTTATCGGATCCTTTGTGGATAGATCTACCTTTGATAATTTTCTGATGAAACTCTTAAACACGCCTTTAAGATTTTCATTCATGATAATGAAGTGAACTATTTGGAATTTATAAGAAAACTCCTAAAAATATCTCAATAAACATAAAAATGATGGTTTAACCAATTTGTTAAATACCCTTCTGATACTAACTTTATGGGGTACCTTGCATGAACCAACCTTGTAGTCAACATTCTCTACTTCACTGATGACCTCACGAGCTCCCACTTTAGAAACTACATAATTCCTTTTCAGTTGATCAAATTCTATACTCTCAAATTGAGAACTCCCTTTTAAAAACCATTAAAATTGAACTATGTATTGCCTTCATGTTCATTCCTAAATTCTCTACCTTTAAACCAAATGGTTGGATTTATGATCATGAACTTCCTCAGGCTATAATGTACTCACCAGGGAAGAATGAGACCTGTGAATGGAATTTATAGAAGTGAGTAGAGAAATTTTTTTAATAAATTAACTCTAAACACATCTCAGTATTCCAAGGGTTTAAATATGTTTTTGGATTTTGCAACTTCAAATCAATCCATGGATGGAAAAAAATTCATGTCCTAAATTTAAATTTAGAATATAGTTGAATATATATAAAGTATTTTATAACTTATATTGAATATATTTTATCCTCAATATGTGTGGTGTATTTTTCATTGAGAATATAACATTACAAAATTTCTTTTAGTTATGTCATGAATCAGAATCAATAGGATAATTCCCATATAGTAGATAATGAAATTCAAATCATGATAATTGATGCATTTGACATAGAAGAGAAAAACCATAAAGAGATTAACACATTATTTGATCCAAATATTGATGTTGAAAATATTAATTATGATTCAAATACTATAGGTTAAATTAAAAAAATGATAAAATATTATTGGATGTTGTTTTGGATACTAATGCAATGGAAAAATTAACTGAGAAAACAACTATATTTTATAAATTATTCAAGGATGGAAATAAATATTTATATGAAGGATTTGTATCTTTTATTTTATAGTTATACCAGATAAAGTTCATATATGTAATTATAAATAAATAAATGTCAATGTTATTGGAATTATTGCATGGTGAATTTTATAAATCTAAGATCCCTATATCATTTTTTGATATGAAGAAGGTTATTATCAATATTAGACACATTTATATAGAGGTATATACATGTCTCATTGATTTTTATTTATACTAGGGATAATATTTTAATAGATAAGTTTTTATAATATATTTTACATTTAGATGGAAGTCAACCAATAATGACGTTAGTCTGAGAAAACATAAAATCATGAAAAAATATAAAAAGAAAAATGAATTAATGTTTTTATATTACTTTCCTTTAAAACCATGATTTTTTATATTGTTTATTTCACCTAAAAATATTGAACATTTGAAGTTTCACATATTGAAAAATAGAAATGACGATTTTTTATGATATCCAAGAGATTCAAAAGTGTGGAAGACCATTTTTTCATTATATCTTTATGTCTCTTTTAAACCTAGAAATTTGTGTATGTGATTGTAAGATGATTTATTCAAACGTTTTAGGACTTTAAGTAAAAATTATAGCATATGGTTGGTTGTTTTTATCCCTTACAATTTAACTTCAAGGATGTGTATACAACAATATTAAATTATCATATTGATGAATATTCCCAAGAAAATATTGTAAATAATATTGATAACTTCCTTCATCCTCCTATCCATGAATTACAGGAGTTATGGAATAATTGGAAATTTCCAGTGTTACTATGGGAAGTTGGTTGATATTATCATGTTAAATTATCATGGGAATTTTTTTATTTCATTATTATAATGAATGTTGGTTTATATTAATAAGGGTATAAAGAAAGAATCATTATAATTTACTTCTGTTAACTTATCTCATAAAATTGATACTAGTGAACATAAATAACAAAATCCATATATTTTTGCTTCCCAAGAAACTAATGGTATATTATGTAGATGATATAGTAAATGAAGTGTGGAGTGTTTTTCTCCATATAAAACCATGATAAATGTACGATATGGTGATGAAGATTAAGTAATTATTTATAGTGAACCTCCTCAATAGAAATGGAGTGAAATATTTATCCCTAATAATGTTGAAAATTCACATCTTGTGTGGGAGGGTGAAGATGAAGAAGAATAATAAGTAATTCTCACAAAATAAGTTGATAATAAAATTCAAAACAAATAAGAAACTCATTTTAAGATCCAATATAAAATATTTTATTCAATATTTAATTTTATAAATATGAATGTAATGACTTTTAATTGAATTTCAGATTTAATTTAATAAGTTTTTTATTATTATTTTTTATATGAATGTCATGCTCAGAGAGGTTTTGAGATAGTAGCTTCCCTATCACATAGGACATCCATTCTACTCCTGATACCTAGAGTATAGAAGGTGTATTAGAGATTCGATGTAGCAATTCTACATAGTGTATGCTACATCGCATTCCTTGTATAATTTTTATCAATATATTATCTTATCCTATTGTGATTTCATTCAAAAATATGCCAAAAATTAAGGATTATGGAGAATCATGCATTCAGACCGTGACTCGGCTACCGTTTATGAACTACTAGCTTCTCAATATTATTTTTATGTATCATAAAGTGATAAAATTATACTCATTAAACATCATAAATTCACAATTTTTCTATATATTTTCTAAATTAAATTTTATTTAGTATATTATACTCATTCATTATACACACAAAAACAAAAAACAATATTAAAACCATATATTATTTGGTTGAGAATCCTCAATCAAGATGTTTTATTTTCTTTTGTTGGGTTCTATTCAATTAATTTCATTTTACGTTTTATGATTCAATTCTATTAGGTTCTCTATAATTTTTTTTAATTTCACCAACTTATTTCTATTTGGTTATATTTTATTTATTTTTATTAAATTTTATTTTCCACTATTTAATTAGGTTCAGTTAATTTATATTCAATTAAGATTGTGTGGTTTCTTGTTTTATTAGTTATGTTTGGTTTGATCCATTTCATATCTAGTTTATGTTTTACAATTTAGTTATAATTTATTTTGTTAAGAATCGGTTAAATGAATTTGGTTCATAAAAGGAGTTTTGATTAATTTTACTTCAAGAATAGTTAGATCAAATATTTTTTTAGTTAAGGATGATTTTTTAAATTAAAATTAGTTTGGATTTGTTCTACTGGGATTATTATGTTTTAATTAGTTTTAATTTGATTTATATAAAATTAGTTTAATCTTTTCAAGTTAGTTTAATTTAGTTTATTTTATTTGGTTATTATTAGTATTATTTAGAGAAGTCCAATTCATTTTCATTAATTTTATCTTGATTAAATTTAGAATGATTTGATTTTATTCTACTTAGTTAGGTTTTTATCGATGAAATTTCAATCATTTTATTTAGGGTGTAGAGTAGTGGTGGCCATGGTTGTAAAGACTCCAACCCTAGTAGCCCAAAGTTAGTGGTTACTTTTTTACATTGGAATAAGATGTAGGGAATCACATCCTAAAGGACTGTATAGTTTAGTATTATGGGTAAAATAGATACATACATGAATCTCATATTAAAATTGAAAACATAAAATACACAAAGTTTTTTCTTTGAGAACACTATATTTCCCCTTAGAAAATCCCTGTATATTAATCATAAAACACTTCTTGGTATCCTAATGAAAATAAAATATAATAAAGGGGTGAGATCAGATGCTCAGTAAGGGTATGAGTACAATAGAATCAATCATGATTAAATAAGCATAATCAATATGGTAAGGTAAATTACTGAAACATATTTCATTCAATAAATTAATTAAGCATAATATGGAAGGAATAAATGATGATAAAATAATTCCATATAAATAATAATATGAGATTGAAACATAACCATGAATATTATAACTAATAAAATAATCACATGGAACATCAGTAACTAATATCATAATGAGGGAATGCATAATTCTATACATCATTACCATACCTTCAAGGCCTTTTTCCAAGACATCATACATAAATGGGTAGGGCCTCAAAAAAACCCAAGATAGTTTGTCTCATGAGACCTACTAATGAATAGAGGGGATACAACAGGACCTGAACTTCACTTATTAATTCCAATTCATTCCTTATAAGAAATGGGTGAAACATAATCAATATAAACATTCATATTGAAAAACTAGCAAATGAAATGTCAACAAATACCCCAATAAATGAACATAATCATAAACCATCCAAAGTAATTTTAATTGTATCAAATTGGTACATACCCATTAAAAAATCATGTACCATCTAGATAAATAATAAATATGGTATCATTGAAACATATCCCCACTAGAGCATAAGTGCAATAAATGGTTGGTGTAACACCTTGAGATTTTCCCATATATATCTTTTTAAAAATTTAATTTCTTCAATTGCTTACATTGTACACAACATTATCCTTAAAAATGATATACCATTAATATTATTATTTAAAATGAAATTATCACCTAACTGTTAAAATAGTGTGAATGAATAGTATTAACCACATTATGAAATTTATATAATTTCAACATCCATCTTACATGTTTTCTAGACATGATATAAGAACAAATCCAATTTTTGACACTTTTATAAATTCTACTTGAAAAAATAAACTTATTATTTGAAATAATAATATCTAAATTTACTTTGGTTCAATTTTTTGTATTTTTTTGATAATTTTATGTTTTTATTAATAGTGAAAAATACTAAATTTTAATTGAAAACAACTTTTTTCATCGAAATAATTTATAGTGTTAAATTATAATTATGATTGATTTTAAAGTATAAATATATTATATTTTTATCATTTAATATAATTTATGTCATTGTAATTAATTTTACATTGAAATTATATATAAAAACATTTCAATATTTTTCATGTTTTAAACTTTAATAACCCATTTTCTCACCCCGTCTGCAGGATTAATTTTAAATTAATTAGTGAAAATTATGTGTTTAGAATTTTGATAAATGGATTCCATATTTTGAATCAGTGATTCTAAATTATGTAAATATTTTTTTTATTTTTGGTCATTATGAATAGTAACTTTAATAAATTTGTATTTACTGTAGTTAAGGATAAATCGGGTAATTAAAGGTAAAAATAATATTATAAATATTAGAAAAGTACCCTAAAATTTGTTCTAATTTCATTAAAAAAGTGTTTTTATAAAAAAATAAACCTTAGGCTAAAATTATAATCTTTTTATGCCGCTTGGGTATGAATATGACATTTATAATATTTTATTTAAAGATAAGTTAAAAAATTCATACTCATGTTTTTTAATAAGTATTAAATTTTTAATGCATGGTTATATAGAAGGTAAATTTGAATATAACTATTAATTTTAAATATAATAAATTTATATACATAATTATAATTTATTTTTAATTTTTTGAGGAGAAATAATTTAATTAAATGCATGCATAATAATGATACAATAATTGTTTAACAAATAGAAATATCAAATAAATGATATTAAAAATATTAAAATAGATATAATTTTCAATAATTAATGACATAAAAAAATTTATAAACAACTTATACATATTATTTATATATTATAATTATCGGTTCGAACATATCATGTTGTTGTGACATTTTTAAAAAAGACAAATAAAAAATAGTCTCAAAATTGACAAAAATGATACTTTAAAATAAATAATATATTATTAAATGATATAAAATTCAGAAAAATATGAAATTCATAAAAATAACTATAATGAGGTTAAATATTTCATCAAGGAACCATTTCTTGTTGGTTTTTCATTTTATAATAACTATATTAACCCTAAAGAGTAAAAAAGACAAGTTGTCATAGTAAGAATTAAAGGGTTTAACTAGGGTTAATGCCAAAAGATAAGGGTGATATTGTGAGATAAAAACGTCTAAAAATAATTTATTGAGATTATTTAGACTCATTATCATATTAGATTTGAAATAAATTACTTTTTAGCTATTTGAAATTGAAAATAAATTTATATTAATTTAATATTTTAAAGGATTCCAAGAGTGCCTCTCCCGTCTATTATAAAAAGGAACCTCCTCCCTCACTTCCTCACACCACTTTGAGCCTTCTAACTCAACAAAACCCAATCCATTTCTCCTCCAAAAATTATTATATAAGTTCTTGAGGTTTTTTTATTCTCAAAATACCTACCCTATTGTCCCTAAGAGTATATCCAAAGGAAGTTCGCTAAAGAAGAGGTAATCGTCTTTACCGACTCCATCAAAATTATTTCTTCTTCTACTTCCTCTTCATGTGATTTTTCCATTCTATAATAATAAATTTGGTATCATATATATACTGAGATGTTATTATGATTATGTTATAATCAAGTTCTTTCTTTTATCCATCCTACAAAAAACAATATCACCATTTATGCGTATGTACGGCTTACTGTCTCCATGTATTGGTGTAATTTTTTTTTCTTCACCAATTTATTTGGATGGGTATAATGAAGAAAATAATATATAAAAATAATATATATGACATTATACTAATTCTTTATAATTAATATACCATCCATTTTTTACCACATAATCATTAAGTAAATGAATTGTTGTTTCTGCGTAGGTACGACCAACCATCTCCATGACACGATGAGATTCATTCTTCACATTAACAATTCAATAGTGAATTTTATATTTATGAAATTAATATCATTTTGGATATGAATAAAATATATCCCATTCATAAGAAACAGGACTTACATGACAAAACAAACATAAGAAAATGAAGCAGTTAACTACCAAAATAATGGTAATAATGAAATATTATTAACAAAATTATATAAAAGGATCGTATATAATATCATAAATATGGATATAGTTCTGGTATAATTTAATATTATGATTTAATCATTATAAAGTATCTTAACACACCCTCAAATAAATTAAATTGTAAGGTCAGGGTTTATTTTGAAATCTCGTTATTATCCGAGATTGTTTATACCTAAGTATTTACTGGGACATATTTATCATCCATGTCCATGTTTCTTAAAAATATAATTAAAAATCTTCTTAATATTCTCCTTCAACATTTTAACATCATTTTTACCTTTTATTTTACTTTTTACAAACAAAATTAAAGGAATCCTTTTTTGTTTTCAAAATGAGTTGTTTGATGACTTTTTTGACAAAAATACGAAAAGAATGTTTATTTTTAACTTATACGGCATGAGTAAATTTTACCACCATCATAACACCTTGATTTTTTGAAGATACATTTAAAATTTTACAATGTTATTTTCAAATATAATTTTTTTATTTTATAAACTCAAAGCTTTTATATCAATTATTTCAAAGAAAAGGGTATTTTTCTTAAGAAATTTCTAACGATTTTATTAGAGTATTTTCATCTATGTTAACATAATTTGTTAAATCTTATGTTTTATTGAGTTTGATCTCTTAATATACAATATACCTTATTTTATTGAATTTTTTATGATCATTTTAACTATATATGTGCTATCTTGATACCATTTGTGGTTTATCGTTAAAGTATTCAAATTTCGTATGCTATTTTTTCAATATGAATGTTTATGTTGTTTATATTTTCATATAAAGAATTAAAAAAACTTAGTAAGTGTAGGGAGGGTACCACTATATCCCTTGATTAATCTATAGGTCTCATGAAATGAAATTGGTTGGAAACAAACCTTTCTCATTTTTTCCAAGTAGTTTAAATTTGTTAGGAGGATAGATCTGAACACAAATCAGACGGGTTTCTACCCACAGACTTAAACTGTAATGAGGATAGATCTTGATAGTAGTTATCTTAATGAAATTTCTTGATAGTAAAGACATCCATAATTATGTATTCCCTCATTGTGAGATTATTTATAAATATTCTGTGTAATTATTCATCTAGTTTAATATCTATGGTTATACTTTTTAGATCATGTGATTATTTTATATGGTATTGTTTATTCATTCCATATTATGCTTATGTTATGTTAAATGGAATGTGTTTTAGTTATTCACCTTTCCTTAAGGTTTATTCTTATTTATTCATAAAAGATTTTGTTGTACTCTTACCCTTATTGAGCATCTGAGATTACCCCTTTCTTATGTTTTCTTTTTCTCAGGACGCCAAGAAGTGTATTATGACTGATATGAAGGGTTAATCTAATAGAATAATGATGCGCTAAAAATATTTCATATTTTTTATTTTATGTTTTAAATTTTAATGTAAGGTTAATTTATGTAATATATTTTCCAATACTGCTAAATTGGTCGATCCTTTGGGATTTGACACTTGTATCTATGCTAATGTAATAAAGTAAGGAATCGGATCTAGGCTACTGGGGTTTGTGTAATTATAGTAGTATAAGAGAAATTTTATTAGAAACCTTATAAACTATATTTATAAAACATATATTAGGTAACATAACCCTAATATAGACTTTGAGGATAAGAATAGAATAACTTCCTAGAATTTTCATAAGGTATAGATTATGTGTGTACTCTTAGCAATAAATCCTTGTCTAGACACTACAAGTGGATGTGTTTTTGGAACATATGTACCTAGAGATAAAAACTCCAAATATTTATCCCAAGCCTGACTCGGGGTATCCTAGAACATGAAAATGGGCCTTACTATGCCCCTAGTTTGACACTACAGGGGGATATACTTAGGATAATTCACATTTTCTTTACAATATGTTATGAAAGACTTAAATTTAAATATGTCCCCAAATAAACCATGTTTATGATTATATTATTGAACATGCATAAAATATTCAATTTATGTTAAGTATTTTTCTAGTTTGAAATTATTCATTGTGATTCATAACCTAATATAGTCTGTGCCATTTTTTAGAGATGGCGCCTAGTGGAAGGAATGGAAACCATATCAATTCATTTAATCCATGTAGGTATTTCCATCCTATGAAAAATAATGATGTTGGAGATGGAGCTAAAACTAGTGCTGAACAACTTATAACAATACTGGGATAGTTGAATCGGGTTATGAACAATAACCTTACCATATGGAGAACCCTAATCAACAATGTGGAAGAACAATTTTAGATTGATTCATGATACAACACCCTCTATTTATCAAAGGGACTAAAAATATTTTTTTACTGAGTAATAGATAATTTATTTAGAGAACATATTTCTTGCTTTGGGAAGTAACAAAAGGGAGAAGGTTGTCACAATAGTTTATAATATCTCTGGAGATGCGGATCAATGGTGGTCATTGATTAAAAACTCAAAGGAGGATGAATAAATTTCAAACATGAAATGGAGTGAATTTAAAAAACTTTTCTTAAAAAAATGATTTTCTCATGAACAATGAGTGGATATTGAGATGTAGTTTCTGAGTCTAAGAAAGAAGGATTATGATAATATTGCAAAGTATGAGGAATACTTTTCAAGGTTTGTAAGGAATGCTTTGGATTACATACACAATCTTAAGAGAAATATTTATTGATTGTTTGATGTGTTAAAACCATTACTATGATGGGAATTGGTCTCCCAAACTTTCTCATCATACAAAGATATAGTCCTATGTTTTATCAAGACAGAGAAATAATTCTCTAAGTCTTATGACTTTAAGGGAATTCTGGAGAAGAATAGGATGATGGATCAAGAGATGTATAAAGGGAATAAGAGAAAGAAATATTTTCCCACATGTTATAATTATGCAAACAATCACCCTCGTAAGTGCTTGAAAGGATTGGGTGTTTGTTATCAGTACGGCTAAAAGGGTCACCAGGAAAAAGAATACAAAGAGAAGAAAGAAAATAATGATGTTCATTGTTTCAACTATAGTGAAATGGGGCACTATGCAAATAAATTTTCTAAGCATCAAGGAAATATATATCAAAAAAAATCAAAGGGATCAAGGTCAATCTCATGTTGTTACTATAGTCGAAGTGGAATAATTAATGTATTTGTGTTTTTGGATTCAAGAATTATGTAATTATATTTTATTTTTATGAATTATGGAATATATAAGGATTATACCATAGTAATTACCTTTAATTAATTGGAATATTTAATGTTTCCATTATGGTTTTTAAGGTGATCAAATATTTGGTATGTAACAATAAGAGCTACATTACGTTATTTGGGAATCTGATGTTAAGATTGATTTTGTAAATTTAGATACCTTTTGGACTATGAATTTGGATAGAATAATTTTGGATGAGACTTAAGGTTTGAGTGTATTAGGTTGAACATGAGATATTATTTGAGGTTAAATTATGATTTATTGTATACTATGTGCTAACAATTTTGGATTTTATAAATATGTAAGGTTCAAAGGAATGACTCATGGATCTTATAATTCATATAAGTTCTTCTGGAATGAAATTTTATTTTGAACACATATTTCCAGTTGTAAGGAATGAATTAAAAATATATTGAAGTATAAAAAAAGGATGATATTATGATTATTACATGGAAAGGAATCAAGTAAGTGTTTATTTGAATAGTAAAATAAATCTTCAACTCTAGAAAAGAGATCTAAAAACAAAAATGTTAGTTTTTTTAAACCGATGGTATTTTAAATCATCATATATTTATGGATTTGAGGCCCTCTATGTTTCATTGATAATTCAATTTTTTTTATTGATGACCTCAATCACTCCACCAAAATATTTATGATTTTCCTCCATGTATCTATCTCTACTTTCCACTAATGTTCTCATATTCAAAATCATAGTTTTCTAGTGACCTTCGTACTTCCCTTTATTTATTTTAAAGTGGAAGTTTTATTGACCCATGTTCTAATGTGGGATTTCAATGAAGTTATTTTGAAAATTCAAAAATTAGTTACCAAACCCAAATTAAAAAATTTTGATGATGCAATTTATTGAAGGAGAGGAGAATGCAACACCCCATGATTTTACTATATCTATATTTTAAAAACAAATCTTTGATTACTTACATTGCATGCAAGACTAAGCTTAAACAAACCATGTTAGACTATTAATATTATTATTTAAAATGAAATTATGACCTATATTTTAAAATATTAGGAATGAATATTATTAACCACATTATGAAATTTATATAATTTTTACATTTATCTTATGTGTTTTCTAAACAAGGTATAAGAACAAATCCAATTTTTGACACTTTTATAAATTTTATTTGAAAAAATAAACATACTCTTTGAAGGAATAGCATAAAAATATACTTTGGTTCATTTTTTGTTAATTTTTTGATAAGTTTCTTTTTTTGATGAATAGTGAAAAATACTATATTTTAATTGAAAGCAACTTTTTTATAAAAATAATTTATAGTGTTAAATTATAATTTTAATAGGTTTTAAATTATAACTATATCATATTTCTATAATTTAATCTAATTCAGGTTATTTTAATCAATTTTACATTGAAAATATATAACAAAATGTTTCAATGTTTTGAATTTTTTAAACATTAGTAACTCATTTTCTCACCCCGTCAACGAGATTAATTTTAAATTAATTACTAAAACTAATTTGATATAAATTTTGAAAAATGGATTCAATATTTTGAATCCATTGTTTAAAATTATTTAAATATATTTATTTTATTTTTGAGCATTATGAATAGTAACCTTAATAAATTTGTATTTACCACGATTATGGATAAATAAAGTAATTAAAGGTAAAAATAATATTATAAATATTATAAAATTACCCTAACACTTGAAATAATTTCTTTGGATAAGTTTTTTTGGACAAAAATAAATATTAGGCTAAAATTATAAGCTTTTTAAGACACTTGGGTATGAATATGACATTTATATTATTTTATTAAAAGATAAGTTAAAAATTTCATACTCATGCTTTTTAATAAATATTACATTTTTAATACATGGTTATACATAAGATAAATTCTAATATAAATAGTCATTTGAAATCTAATAAATTTTAATTAATCATGAAAATTTATTTTTAATTTTTGGAGAATAAATAATTTAATTAAAGGCTTGCATAAAAATGATGCAATAATTGTTTAATCAATGGAAATATCAAATAAATGATATTAAAAATATTAAAATAAATATAATTTGAGATAATTAATGAAATAAAAACATTATATAGATACCTTATACATATTATTGATATATTATAAGTATTTTTTTCGAAGTTATCATGTTTTAATGATATTTCTAAAAAGAAAATTAATGAATAGTATTAAAATTGACATAAATGATACTTTAAAATAAATAATACTTTATTAAATAATATAAAATTTATAAAAATATAAAAATAATCCAAATAAATATAATAAGGTTAAATATTTCATAAATGATCAATTTGGGGTTCTTTTTGGGATTTTATATTAACTATATTAACCCTGAAGAGTAAAAAGCCATGTTGTCGTGGTAAGAGTTAAAGGGTTTAACTAAGGGTTAAAGCCAAAAGATAAGGTCAATATTGTGAAATAAACATGTCTAAAAATCATTGGTTGAGATCATTTATACCCATAAAAGTCTTATATTCTAAATATATCAATTTTGATCTATTTGAAATCAAAAATCAATTTAAATTAATTTAATATTTGAAAGGATTTCAAGAGTTCCCCTCTTCTCTCTTATAAAAAGGCACCTCCTCCCTCACTTCATCAGACAAATTTTAGCCTTATATATCAAAAAAAACCATTCCCATTTATCCTAAAAACATTCTTATTTAAGTTATAGATGTTATTTTCTTCTCAAAAGACCAACCCTAGTGTCCCTAAGTGGAGATCCAAAGCAGGTTCGCTAAAGAAGAGGTAATCGTCTTTACCGACTCCTTAAAAATTATTTCTTCTACTTCCTATTCATGTGTTGTTTAAATTATTAAATAATAAATATAGTATCATATATATTATTATATGTTATCATTATTATAGTAAAATCATATTCCTCCTTTTATCCATCCTACAAAAAACAATATCACTATGCGTGCATACATATGGCTTACCGTCTCCACAATGTGGTGTAATTTGTTTTTTATAACCACTTTATTTGGATGGGTATAATGATGAATATAATGGATATAAATAATAAATATTTCATGATAATAATTCTGTATAATTAATATACCATCAAATTCCCTACCACTTAACCATTAAGGAAATGGTATCATCGCTCTTGCGTACGTACAACCTACCGTCTCCACAACGCGGTGAGATTCATTCACCATGTTAACCATTAAAAAATGATTATAAAAATTTATATTATGAGTGAATTTATTATTTATTAACTTAATATCATTATATAAATGAATAAAATATATCACATTCATAAGAAACGGGACTTAAATGACAAAAAAACATCAGAAAATGAAGTAGTTAACACCCAAAACAATAGTAATAATGAAATATTATAAACAAAATGATATAAGAGGATCATATATGATATCATAAACATCTATATATTCTTTTTATAATTTAACAACATGATTTATCCACTATACACAAGTTTAATGCACCCTCAACTAAAGTAAAGTACAAATTAAGGGTTAATTTCGCAATCTCATTATTATTCAGGATTGTTTATACGTAAGTATTTACTATGAAATATTTATCATACATGTACATGTTTATTAAAAATGTATTTTGAAATATTCTTTTAATTCTCCTACAACTTTTTAAAGTCATTTTACCCTTTTTTACGTTTTATTAAATGTTTCTAAAGGAATCTTTTTTTCATTTTCCAAACAGGGTACTTTATGAATTTTTCAAAAAAAAATACAAAAATAATGTTTATTTTTAGCTTATATGGAATGAGCAGATATTATCACTATCATGATGAATTCATGTTTTGAAGCTTACTTTACAAGTTTAGAATATTTTTTTAATAAAATGTTTTCTTTTATAAATGTGCATCTTTTAAATAAATGATTTCAATGAAAAACGGTATTTTCTTAAGACATTTCTAACGATTTTATTAGAGTATTTTCATCTATGTCCACATCCTTTGTTGAATATTATGCTTTATTGAGTTTTCCCTCTTAATACACAATATACCTTATTTTATTTAAGTTTTTATAATCATTCTTGACTATGTATGTGCTATCTTGATACCATTAGTGGTTTATGGATAAAGTATTCACTTTTCATATGTTACCTTTCAATACGAATGTTTATGTTGTTTATGATTTCATGTAAAGAATGAATTGAAATTAGTAAGTGATGGGTGGGGCCTACTATATCCCCTCGATGTATTGGTAGGTATAATGAGACAAAATTAGTTGGTGAAAATACCCTTTGCTTTTGTTTCTAAGAAGTTTAAAATTGTCAGAAGGATAGCTCTCAACACAAATAAGACAGGTTTGTGCCTACTAACTTAAATTATCATGAGGATAAATATTTACAATAGATATCTTGAGGATAGATCTTGATAGTGCACATGACTGGCATTATGCATTCCCTCTTATGATATTAGTTATTGATATTCCATGTGATTATTCGACTAGTATAATATCCATGGTAATGCTTTCTAGCTCATGGGATTATTTTATATGGTGTTATTTATTATTTCTATATTATACTCTAGTTATGTTAAATGGAATTTTTTTTAGTTATTCACCTTATCTTAAGGTTTATACTTATTTATTAATAATAGCTTCCATTGTATACTTACCCCTACTGAGCATCTGAGATCACCCCTTTATTATTTTTTATTTTTCCATGGATGCCAATAAGAGTATTATGAATGATATGCAGGGTTAATCCCGGAGAATAATGACATGATCAAAATATTTTCTTTGTTGTATTTTACATTTTAAATTGTAATGTAAGGTTAATGTATGTAATATATTTTCCAAGACTAATAAACTGATTGGTCCTTTTGGATTCGACACTTGTATCTATTACAATGTAATAAATTAAGGAACCAAATCTAAGCTACTAGTGTCTAGTTCATTAAAGTTTATGTCATTTATGAATATAAATACCATAAAAATTTCATTAAAAATGTCTTAAGGAAAATAACCTTTTTACTTTGAAAATTTTTTTAAAACTAAAAGTTCATAGAATATTTTTAAAATCGTTTTCATTGAAAATAAACATTGAAACTTAAAAAGGAATATTTAAAATATTTATTGGTCCAAATGGTGAAAATTCTATACATGTCAGACATTTTAAAACAAATATTCCTTTCACATTTTTTATAAAAGGAAAACAGGCCTCGTTTGGAAAAAAACATGAAAATCCCTTTCAAAAAAATTGTAAAAAATAAAAACTGGTGAAATTTTATATAATTATTTATTTTTAGAATGTTAAAAACATTTTTCAAAATATTTTTATAAAACAAGGTTTTGGAAGAAAAAATAATTTCTGATCGAAGAGAGAAATAAAGTCATATTTTATTAAAAACATTTTCTCTATAATTTTAAGTATAAAAGTGATGAAAAAATGTAATATTACTTTAAAATTTTCAATAGTCACTATATTATAGGAAAATATATTGATTTTAAGCTATAAAAATCAAATAATTCTTCAAGGGTATACTTAAACGTAAATAATCTCAAATAATGTTGAGATTGTGAAATGAACTCGTACCGCTTTGATAACTTTTGAATCATAATCCCCATGAAAGAAATAACTTAAAATAAAACATTAAATACAATGAATATAAATATATTCCTGATTTAATATATCAAAAAGGGAGGTATATACACCACACAAATGAATAAATGGTGAATATGGCATATGTCTCATGAAAGTAAAAGTGAGACGAGAAACCCATACCTCAAGTTCAAATTCATTCATATATCCTAGAACCTCTTGTATAATAAATTTATGTTTATTATAAAGAACCATACTCATATATATCAAACAATATATTATTTACTTATGGTCATTTATCACCAATTTATTAATAATTCTTTGTTAAAATCACTATTTTGGGTAATAAGAGCTTTGTTTTTCATGTATATTTTGATTTGGTATTTTCAGTCCATTAAATTTGATAATGGTTACATCATATCCATATTTTTAAAATATATATTAATTTTATATATATTAATTATATATTTAATTATATTAATCTATAAAATTTATAGATAGAAAATGGATTACACTATTCAGGGAGACGGTTGGTCGTACGTACGCATGAACGCTATTTCCATTTTTTAAAGTTAGATAGAATGAAAGGAAAATAAATATTAATTCAAATTTATAGAGTCATTATTATTTCATATATAGAATTCATATTAATAAAATGCATCTTTATTATCGTCCATGTAAAAATAAAATGAAAAACATCTCACATAGTTACATGTAGGTGGTAGTCTACACATACGCACGAGCAACATTATAGTTTTCCAACAAATTGGAAGGTAAAAATTTAGATGTGATATTATATTTACATAAGTATTTTTAGTTCATAAATATAAAATATATTCATTAACTATATCCTTATTTTCTTCCATGTAAAGCATAAGTTAAAAATAAATTACATCACTTCACGAGGTGGTAGCATGTCGTACACACAAGTGACGTTATAGTATCCCCCATGGAATGGAAAGTGATAAGGCGTATGTGATATAATAATTAAATAATTATATTAATATCATAAAAATAATTAAAATATGATAAATCCATCATTATATCCAACCTTTAAATGTGGTTATGGAAAAAGAATTACATCGGTTTGCGAGGAGGTAGTTTGTCGTGCACACGATTGACGATTTCATTTCCCATTTGATGGATGTGGAGATGGATATGGTTTATTAAATTAAAATAATATCATATCAGTATATAATTGACACTTATTTTATTATATTATCATAGTTGAATATTATTTTAAGGAGTTCTTATAAGAAATAAAACAAATACTCATGTTTAAGAATTTTACCTCTTCTTTGGAGAGCCACTATAGGTTTATACCTAAATCCTTATTATGAGGGATTACTAATAAAAATAAGGCTTATATGATGTTGAGATGAAATTAATTTAGATATTTGGGAATTTATTTTCTAAACCAAATGGTTTTTTAAGTGTAAAAAAATGATAAGAGGGGGTGGCCTTTTATAAGTGGGGGAGAGGACACACATGAACTTTTTAAAAACAATCAATTATTCCAAAGTATTTATTATGTAATAAGACTAAAATGGGTCATTATCAAAAACAAATATGTGATATGGTCTAAATATTCCAATAAAATTGGTTTTGGTTAAGTTATAGATCTTTTTTAACAGTTATCTTCTTAGTTTAACCGCCGATAAACACATTTTTACCTTAATCCTGATAATTAATTTTTACTATCTTCACTATTAATTATGGTAAAAAATTAATTTGAATCTATTTGATAATATTATTTATTATTATTCCAAATTTGGGATCCATATTTATAAATTCAATTTACAAAATTGGAAAAATTCAATTTAAAATTAAACTCACAATGGCATTGAAAAGCGGTTTCTTCGAATAAAAAATTTAAAAGTTTAAAAAGTTTGTATATAATAATTAAATATATATTTATTATAATGACCTAAATTGGTTAAATTGTAATAAAATTGAACTAATTTTACTTTCAAATCAATTTAAAATAAAATTTACCTTTTAAAATAAATTAAATGAAAAGTTCTTAATAAAAATCCATATTTTTCACTATTCATAAAAAAAATTAATCTCTTCAAAAAATCACCCAAAAATAATCTATACATGTACATCGAAAAAATTATTTTTGTTTTATAAAATAAATTTTCTAAAATATTTAAAAATTAATTTTAATTTATGTTCACATAGTGAAACTAAATCACTTTATAGAAAAATATAGTTTTTTAAAAAACATTTCTTTTTCTTTTAAATGATTCTTATTTTATTTATAATAAATATATAAGCATTGAATTTATTTTATAATTGTGTAAATCATAAAATTTTAATAATTTAGTTACTCTTATTCATACCCACCAACTAACAGCGAGGTTATAATGGTCGAGTTTAAATAATAATATTTTAATAGAGTATCGCGTTTCATTTAAACTCGACATTGTGTGCATCATAAACTATCGAAGAGATTGGATTTATTTAAAAATAAATAGATCATAATTTCTCATTTTGTTACATTCTATTCAAATCTTATTGTTTCATTTCATTTACACTATCTAAGATGATGTTCCTATTTTGAAATCTTAGGGTGTTACATTCTACCCCCTTAAAAATTTTCATTCTCGTAATTTAATCTTCATCATGGAAATTAAGGGTTTGATATTTAAAATACCTTGTTGGAAACCCACATCATAAAAATTTTTAATAAACCATCCTATTTATAGGATATAAATGGAATTGAAAAGTTCATCTATAATAATACATAACTGGATTTTCAAATAGGAGAACATTGGTGGAAGTGAAGATATGGACATAAAAGAAAAACATAAATAATTATAGAGAGTGAGAGAGATAATTGATTATAAGAAAGTAAAATAATCAATGGACTGTTAAGGACCTCAAAAACATAAATATATGATGATTTAAGGGACAATTTTATTCATCGGATATGAATGTAATATGATAAAATTTTTATTTCATGTTCCTTTTCCTAATGTTAAGGAATTCTTTTACTGTGTAGGAATATAAGGAAATATACATACTTGATATATTTCTATTTCATAAGTACAATTTCATCTTTTGTTTATGCTTCAATAAATTTACTCTTTCTATCATACTCCAATAAATGAATATACAAAAATTAATTTTTCATGCCAAAATAACTAAAATTAACTTTTAACCGGTCATAAGATCCATAAAAGAATGATAAGTCATTTCATCTATCTCTGAATATTTTCCAAAACCAAAATTATTAACATAATTTATCCAATATAATACATTAATCTCTAAACCTAAATAATCACACCACTAGAATAACATTAATATTTATCTGTCAAATAATTTAAGTAAAAAAATTAACATATTAACTGAAACATCACATAGTTTAGTGGTAGGTGCAGCACCACTAGTAACTTTTAATAGTGGGTTCAAGCCCCTTAACCATGACAGATGAGACAAGTTGTCACCCGGTATGCAGGTTTTACTTTTTCTAAAACCATATTAATAGGAATTAGTGACTAGTGGATGAGCCTGTAAGGGGCACCAACGCAGTAGGGTTTCCCCTGTCACCGTCGTGCTCTGCTCCACTTCGAATTGCATCGGATCACCTCCCTTTCCTTCGTGGTGCTTTCATAATGATGGATTCCATTCCAGGGGTGGTGTTATTCTTCGTGGGCACAGACGACATAGACTTCTCATCATTTTTTTGCCTCTCTATGCTCTACCCTCTCTACACCGAGTAGGGTTTCATCTGGCGGCATGGTGAAGCATGAGGTTGGTGTTCCAGCTTCTCCTGATGTGGGTCAAAGTGCGGTTCGGTGCCTTCTAGATGTGCGTGTGGAGATTCGAGGTGGTCTTCGAGTGGTCATGTGAAGGCAAAGACATGATCTTTCCTCGTTTACGTCAAGGAAAACCGGTTACCTTCGGGGGTTTTTTGTTTCTCCTTGTTTTACCTTTCCTGTTTTTTGGTTGGGCTTTTGGCTTCAGATATTCTACATTTTTGGATCTGGTAATGCTGTCTGTGTTGGATTCGTGAAGCTCGGATGCGATTTTTTGCTTCATGTGGTAATCTCAGAAGCCTTTGAGGTGTTTCTGGTTTGGGTGTGGTGGAATCGTCGGTATTGCAGTAGCAGAGTGGAAGATTTTTACTGGGAACTCCTCATAACATTGGTATTGATTGTAGTTTTCTATGTTATTGTTTCATGGCTTGCGAGTTTTGTATGATCTGAAATTAGTGAAGGTGAAAATGAAGATGCAATGTATTGTGGACTATGGATATTCAGCTCTAATTTCTTATGAATTTGTGAAGGTTGGGTTGTTCTATGTTGTTGTGAATTTTGGAGGCTTTGCAGTTTGAATTCTGTGAATTTTTTGTGGCACTGTGGGTTTGGTCCATGAGACACTACATCTAGTTTTCTTTTAAGGGGCAGCCCAGATGAGGTTCAGAGCAGGTAGCATTATCCATTCCACTTCTACTCGGAATTTGAGGTTTTGAGAGGGTATGGTGTTTGCCATTGGTACCAGGCCCATGCATCTTTGCACGAGACAGCTAGTCGTGCAGCGATGGGAAGGTGGATACTGATCGTATTGTTTTTTATAGGGTAGGGATTTTTCTTACTTTTGAATTGGATTGTCTTTTTTCTTGATGAACTTGGCCCATGGAGGCATGGTTGTGTATTATGACTTTGATGTCACTCTAGTTTCTCACTTTTCCTCAAAAGTGTTTTTGAAATAAAAATTTAATTTTCAGTCAGTAAAACCATATTAATATACTTCCAATAATGTTCCCAAAAATATTATGAATATCTTCAAAAATAACATTGATCATCAAATCACTTTTCTTGGACATTGGTATCATTCAATATATGCTTTAAAATACTTAAATAAAACTATTAGAGTACAATCCTTATATATTTTATGATTCTTATAATGACAATATCATTGATAAAATACTTCTACAACATAGTTCTTGATTCTAAACACAATAACATTAATCATTCCACTTATTCTACAGTAATAGCATAAGCCTAACCTTGATCTCAGAGCATCTTTTGAGGTATATTCCATTAACACTTGGAGAATTAATTTTCATAGTTCCCCCATATTATTATAGTATACACACTACACATTGGAAGATTATTTCTTTCCCTTGCAATCATGAGCATAGTTTATTTTCTCTCCACAATTATAGAAAACTCTCATTCCCTTCATGAAAGTACCAGAGAGTTTCTTTCCACAATTATCACATTGGGGGAAATATGTCTTACCTTTCATCCCTTTATCTATATTTGGATCTACTTTACTCTTCTTCTCTTTATTCCCTTTGAATCCATAAGTATTGTAGAATTATTTCTCTATCATTATACAACATGATATTATATCCTCATATGATGAGAAAGTTTGTGAGACTGGTTCCCTTTGAATAATTACCTTAATCCCATCAATGAAAATTCAATCTTGCTCTTTGGATTATGTATGTAGTCTGTAGAATCCTTTTATAACCCTGTAAAGTTATCTTCATACATAGAAACATTTTTATCTTCCTTTTTTCTTTAACTCCATAATTTTATCTTCATATTCACACATTTTTTGTGAGGGAAATACTTTTCTAAAAAGAGTACCCTAAAATTATTTCATTCCATGTTTGTTATTTCTTATTCATCCTTTTTGTTTTGAATCAATGACCACCATTGATCCACATCCCCTAAGATATGATAAACTACCATGAATATTTTCACCCTTTAATTACTTCTCAAAGTGATAAATATATTCTCTATAAAACATAAACATTTATCAACTACAAATGGAGTTGTAGTCCCATTGAATGATTGAAATTTCTAATGCATAAAGCAGTCTAACATTGTTACACCGCATGGTGGATTAGTAGGAAGATCTATATGGGAAAAGTTATTTCTTATAACTTATGTCAGTTTCCCCAATATGGTTATAATTTTATCGGTTCCAATTATAGCTCCAAATCCAGCTTCGTTATCCTTCCAAAGTGGGAAATCCCTATTTGGGGTGTTTGGATTGATATGGTTCCCATTACTTCTGCTAAGAACCTTTTATATAACAATTTAATACACTATATTAGATCATAAAATTATGAAACATAATTTATAATCCCAAAACTAGTGAAACACTTAACATAAATTGAAGAAATTATGCATGGATAATCTCATAATCATAAACATTGTTTATTTGGGAAAGTTTTCAAATCCTAAAAATGTTTTCAAATTCATCATAATGGTTTGTAAAGAAAATGTGAATTATACTAACAATATCCCATAGGAGTTTCAAATCAGGTACATAGTAAGGCCCATTTTCATGTACTAGGTAAGGCTTGATCCAAGACAGACACGCCTTTTTGGAGTTATTTTTCCTAGGTACATATGTTCCATAAATACATCCACTTATAGTATCCAAACAGAGATATATTTCAAGAAAAAAACAAATAATATCTACCTTAACAAAACTTTAAGATGTTATCCTATACTGACTTTTCCTTAAATTAATTCATAATTTTTTATTCCCTAATATATTTTTTTCAAAAATCTAGTTCCAAATTTTTTTTCTAAACTTCCAATGATACCAAATGTAAATACCCCGACCCAAGCAGCCCATAGTCAGCAGTTAATTTATTATGTTGACATAAAATAAAATAAATTTCATCCTAAAGGACCATATATTTTAGTAGTCTTGGTAAACATGATACATAATTAATTCTCACATTATAATTGAAAACATAAAATATAAAAAGTGTTTTATTTGATAATTCCATATTTACCCTTAGAATATCCCTGTATATAAATCATGAAACACTTCCTGGTATCCTAGGGAAAATAAAACATAAGAAATGGGTGAGTTTAGATGCTTAGGGGTATGTGTACAGTGTAATATATCAGGAATAAATAATCATATCAATATGGAAAGGTGATTAACTGAAACAAATTCCATTTAATCAATTACTTAAGTATAATATGGTGGGAATAAATGATGATCAAATAATTCCATATAAATAATCACATGATCTTGAAACATAACCATGGATATTATAAAAAATCGAATAATAACATTAAAAATAAATAATTAATCTCATAATGTGGGAAGGAAAAATGTAGAACATCATAACCATACTTTCAAGGCCTCATGCCAAGACATCTTACATAAATTGGTAAGGCCTTAGCAAAAAACCCAAGATAGTTTTTCTTATGAGACCTACTAATGAATCAATGGGATGTGGTAGGCCCCACCCATAACTTATTAAGAAAATTAATTCCCATTAGGAAATGGGTGAAACATAATCAACATAGAAATTTTTATTGAAAACTAGCATATGAAATGTAAACAATTTCCTCAATCAATATACATAATAATAAACCTTACAGAGTAATATGAATGGTATCAAACTTATACATCCCCAATAAAACTAATCACAAAACATCTAGATAAATAATAAGGATGGTATCATTATAATATATCCCTGTAATATTATAAGTACAATAAAGGGTTTATGTCTTTGATGAATATAAATACCCTAAAAATGTCATTAAAAACATTCTTGAGGAAAATAAACTTTTTAATTTGAAAATATTTTTAAAAATAAATGTTCAAAAAAATATTTTGGAAATAGTTATATTTGAAAAAAAACCATAAAACATATAAAGTAAGCTTTAAAACATTCAGTTTTCATGACAATTTAAATTTCATACATGTCATAAACATTAAAACAAAAAATTCATTCATATTTCTTGTAAAAGACAAACAGACCTTGTTTGGAAAAAAAACAAGAACATTCCCTTCAAAAAAATTGTAAAAAGTAAAACATCAGTAAAAATTTATTTAATAAATCATTTTTATACTGTTTAAACTATTTTTGAAACATTTTTAGAAAACATGATTTTGGGAGAAAAAAGAATTTTCGACCGAAGAGACAAATAAAGTCGGATTTTCTTGAAAACAATTTCTCAATAATTTTAAGTAACAAAGAGATATAAAATGGTAATAATAATTTAAAAGTTTTATTAATAACCATATTAAAATAATATTTATTTATTTTAAGATATAAATATCAAATAATTCGCTCAAGTGATAATACATAAACAATCCTGAATATTGATAAGATTGTGAAATAAACCCTTACCACTTTGATAAATTTTGAATCATAAACCCCATGAAATAAATAACTTCAAATGATACTTTAAAAAATATTAATATAAAAATATTCATGATATAACGTATCAAAAGGGGAATTATCTATACCACATAAAGGAATAAGTGGTAAATATGGCATATGTGTCACGGAAGTAAAAGTGAGATTAGAAACTCTTACCTCAAGTTTGAATTCCTTCATATGTGTACAAACCAACTGTATAATAATTCTATTTTTATTATAAACAAATTTAATCATATATCACGTACCATATATGATTTACTTATGGTATTTTTTCCCTCATTCATTAATAATTTCTTGTTAAAATAACTGTTTTGGGAAATAACTGCTTTTTTCATGTATGTTTTGACTTAGTATTTTCAGTACTTTTAATTTGATCATGGTTCCATCATATCCAGAATGTTATAATGATATAAATATCATATATATTCATTAGATATTTTTTTATAGTAATATATAAGAGTTAGTGATAGAAAATAGATTGCACCATTCATGGAGATGGTAGGTTGTATGTACGCATGAATAGTGTTTCCATTTTTTTCTCGACGGATGGAATGAAAGGAAAATAAATATTAATTAAACTTTAAATATTAATTATTATTTCATATATATATTTTATATAAATCAAATACATCTGTATTATCATTAATTTAAAAATAAAATTAAAAACAATTTTCATCACTACATTGAGGCGGTAGTCCACACATATGCACGAGAGACGTTATTGTTTTCCAATGAATTGGAAGGTAAGATGTTATATGTGATATTATATTTAAATAAGTATGTTTTGGTCATAAATATAACATATATTCATTAATTTTAAACTTAATATCTTCCATGTAGAGCGTAAGAAAAAAATGAATCTCGTCACTTCTCAAGGAGGTAGTCCACCGTACACACGAGCGATATTATCGTATCCCCCCCACGGAATGGAAAGTGAGAAAGTATATATGATATCATAATTAAATAAGTATAATAACTTCATAAATATAATAAAATATGTTACATCCATAATTACATCCATCCTTGAAAGGTGGTTATGGAAAATGAATTACATCTGTTCGCGAGGCGGTAGTATGCCATACACACGATCAATGGTTTTGTTTCACATTTGATGGAAGTAAATATGTATTTGGACTATTCCATTAACATAATAATAACTGAGTATATAGTTTGTACTGGTTTTATTATATTATCATATTTTAAGATGATTTTAAGTAGTTGAAATAAGAAATAAAAAACAAATATGCATGTTTATGAATTGTACCTCTTCCTCAAAGTGCCTCTTTAGGTTCATACCCAAATCCTTCTTAGGAGGGATTCCTAAAAAAATAAGGCCTCTATGAAATTTTTATGGAATTATTTAATATTTTTTGGTATTTGTTGGCTAAATTAAAGGTTTTTGGAAGTGATAGGATGTGAAGAGAGAGGGTGGCCTTTTATAAGTGGGGGAGAGGACACAATTTGAATTTTTGAAAAGAATCTATTATTCCCACATATTTATCATGCTGAAAGCCTCCAAAATGGTTCATTATAGAACAATATATATTATAAGGTCTAAATATGCCCATAAATTTGGTTTTTCATGATTTTTATGTCATTTTTAACCCTTCACATCTTATTTTAGCCCCCTAGTAAACCCATTTTTTCCTTAACCACAATAATTAATTTTTTATATTTTCACAATTCATTAGGGTAAAAAATTAAGTTCCCATTATTAGATAATATTAAATATTTTGATTCCAAATTTTGAAACCATTTTTCTAAATTCAATTCATATAAATGGTAAAATTCAATTTAAAATTAAACCCACAGACTCATCTCAAAATGGTTTTTCAAAAGAAAAACTTTCAAAAGTTTAAAAATAATTATTCCATAATTCAATATAAAATTTATTAAAATTACCTAAATTAGTTAAATTTTAATAAAATTGAACTAATTTCACTTTAAAAACAATTTAATATATAATTAATCTTTGTAAACAATTTAAATTAAAAGAAATTGTTCAATAAAAATAGCTATTTTTCATTAATTATCAAAAAACTTAATATTTTCAGAAAATTCTAAAAAATTAAACTAACAAAATTTTGACATGTAGATTTCATAAATTAGTTTTATTTTCAAAACTAAATTTTTTAAATTTTTGAAATTCAATTTTAAATTATGTGCACAAAGTGAGACTAAAACACCTTTTAGAAAAATGCAGTTTTTCAAAAACCATTTCTTTTTCTTCCAAGTGATTCTTATGTTATTTATAATAAATATATAACCATTTAATTTATTTTATACATATATAAACCATATAATTTTCATTATTTAGTTATTATTATTCATAACCTCCATCTTAGTGGCTAGGTTATAATGGTCATGTTCAAATAATAATATTTTAATAGAGTATCATGTTTCATTTAAACCCAACATTGCATGCATCATAAGCTATCGAAGATATTGAATTTATTTAAAAATAAATATTTCATAAAGTATTACTGTGTTACATTTTGTTCTAATATTTCTATTTCATATAAAATGGGGGTGTAATGGTCTTAGATGAGTAGAATCACCTATAGAGAGCATACCTTGAGAATGTTAAACTCCAAAGGGTTAAAATTACATAAAAATAATTTAAGTTCATTTATAAATTAAAATTTGTTAATTATTAGAAAATATGCATGATTTTAGTGTTCAATTATTTATTTATTGGTATTATTTTCTTTGTATATTTTTTAGTATTGTCTCACTTATAGATTTATAATATTTTTGGAATATTTTCATTACTACTGTAAATTTAACTACTTTAAATATAGGAAGTAAATGTAGAATGTGAACAAGGAGGTGATAGGAAACATGAATAATCTAGAGAAATTGAAGGTGAGGATGAGTGATTTTTTGTGAAAAACCCCACTAAAATGTTATATTACTAATTAACTTAACTTTATTATTAATTATAATATTATATAGTTATGTTATATAATTTTTTATATTTGTTTTCACCTGAAAATTGTATTTACTATTATGTTATATTGGATGGATAATATATTTGGTATATTATTTTTTATAGGTGGAGTGTATTAGATTTGATTGGGAATTTATTTCTTTCGGATATATAATATTTATCAATAGTTTTAACAATTTATAACTATTTCATTGGGGTTTAACCACTATTGAATAATTAGTCGAAATTAAAAACACTACTAAATTTGGTAAAAAAATTATAAAAGTACCATGTTTAGTGGTGGATATATAAACCATAGCTAAATATGGAACATTGGGGACAACCATAGCAGTGGATTGTAAAGAACTTCTAAAAAATGGAAAATTTAAACAGTGGGTTTTTGAACAATCACTAAACTAGAACAACCATTATGAGTTCTTTTTCATAATGAAACATAAAAAAACATCATGAAATAATTATTAACAAAAAACATAGTGGTGGTTTTTTACAATATCTAGGGAATGGTTTAGCAGCGGTTTTAATCATATTTAAAACAAAAAATATATTTTTGTCAGTATATTTTCTTATATTTTAGAATGAAACTCTTAAATTTAGGGTATGAAAATTTATAATAAGTGGTTTCAAAAATTTAAACTAAATCATACAATATTAATAATATAAAATATTATAAACATGAACATTTAAATAGTAATTTCATTAATAAATGAATGATTTAATTATTTAACATGATATAAAAAAACTTTATAAAATAAATTGTATCAAAAACCCTTTTGATATGATGTAAATTCATAAGGATTTGGAATTGGCCAAAATATACTGCACTAAAAATAATTAGGAAAAAACAATTTTTATTAATTTTTTCTAAAGACCGCGACTTGCCACCACTGTGTGGACAAAATGTCAAAGCCTTTTTTGACCAAAATATAATGTAATTCCATAAGAAATTTTAATTCTTCAGTCTCATGATGAACTATAGTGAATAAATATTTACCATGGAACTGTTGGATCTCATTATGGGTTTGACCACAATGTAACGATTAGATAACCACATCATAGTGATATCAAAAACAATGCCTTGTTTTATGTTTAGAACCACGATGGTGTTTTCCTTTAACCACTCTATTTCCTCTAGAATAATTATTATAATATTATGTGGGGATCAAATATCACTGTTTTTTGGAAAAAACCCATTATAGACCTTGATGTGGTGTAATAACCATGACTGTGGATTAAGAAAAATGCCATAAATAGTTTTTAATTTTTATTTCATCTTATCTATTCATCACAATTAATGGATATAATATCACTAATAGGATTTTTGGGACATCCCAATCCCTATTAATAGTGTAATAAAACACAAAACTCATTCCAAAAAATTGACTAGGAGTGGAATAAATAAGATAAAATAAGAAAACCATAAAAAATATACCACATTTTCCATACACCTAGTCTTCAGTGATGGTGACATTGATTGATTTATATCATAAAAAAATAATATTTTATTTACACTAATTGTATCCACTAACCAATATAATCACTAAACATACCAGTAGTACCCCTTTTCTATAAAAGTATACCAGCACCTCCTCCTTGAAAGCAAATTGAGAGAAGTTAATTCAATATAGTTTCAACCAATAGAGAATGAACTCCTATGTATAAAATTAGGTATATGAATCTCTATTTTATGGTTATCCTTTATTATATAGTTTATCCTATTAGATTTATAATTTTTTAAATGTTATTAAGTGGAAAACCCGCCTCAATTCCACATCATTTGTGAATCTGATTTTCAAAATCCTTTAACAATTAATGTTTTATCTATTATGATGTCCCGACCTAATTGCCTCGAACCGGTGGACCACATGGTCTCAAGGGTGCCTCCCCGTATTCCAAAGTCTTCCAACTAAAAGTGAGGTCCCAGGATGTATCTATGGGGAGACTATTCCTTCATATTAGAGAAGAGTACAGTAGATATAGATATATAAAACAGATGGATAGAAACAGTTAGAGAATAATAATGAATAAATAAATAAGACTAATGGTAAAAGGAAAGGTAACAACCATAAATAATAATCAACTCAAAATTTGGACAGTATCATATACAAAATATGTTGATTTCATGTCATGTATCTACAAATCTGGAAAACATGTATACGTGGAAATAGGAAATATGGTACAGTACATGCTATAAAAAAGAGAAAAAGACCAAAAACTATCCAAGCATACTGAGCACTAGACCGATCATCTGCTACCAAGATCTATCCTAATCAAGCAATCAAGTCATGTTTCCAAAGTGGGACACTTCCCCTTATCAACACTTGTATACATATAATCTATACAGGTACTAATTGCGGCCCTGATTGGGTGTGAAAAAATCTCAATAGGACACCACCAATGGTGTTTATAAAATCCAGTCTATAAATATATATTGAACAATGTACAAGTATATATAAATGTATAACAATGTCAGAATAATAACTCATGCCTACTTTAGCATCATCTGATAATGTCTCTAAACAAGTAATCATTTAATAAATTCATTTAACTTTAGATTATACAAATAAATCATGTTATAGTGTCAGAAACAATGTAATAGATCATAATAATAATAAAAGAGGATTTGAGGTATAACCAAGGCATCCTTTACCTCAAGGGTTGGCTAACTCATAGAAGTATCTCATGTAGCCTATCAAAGATGGGGTCTGAGTTTAGTCTAGGGAGAGAAGCCCAAGGCATTCTATAATAAAAGATTCTAACCGATTCAAATGATCTCATCCAAGGCAATCACAGTCTAAGCACGACTGGGCCCAATTGGGTGAATATATGGTGTCACAAGTCTGAAGACATAAAGTTGTATCCAAGGAGTATATCCCAGGCATCCTGATATTAGTAGATATAGTTAGGGGATCCTATGGAATCATACTGATCTCTTCTAATATACAAGGACCATGCTCTAAGGTGGTTATAACCCTTGGAAAAAAAATCTTGTAATTGGAATGGAATCCTTTTAGTGATCAAGGAATTCCCTTGGGAATCCAAGGATAGATCAAGTTTGACCTCTCCTATAAAGAAAAAAAGTTCCATATTAAATAGGAACCTTATACATATTCTATTTATTAATTTAGGCCATGTAATACTCATGCCATTTGATAATTCAATAATTCCATTCCATTGCCTTTCATACTACGTGACAAGGCTAAATAATACATGCGATGGATTACAAACTCAATTTATAAACATTTAATGGGTAAATTCCATTCACTTTAATTATGCATGAAAATAGGTTTTTAGGAAATGTAACCAATACCATTAATTATAGAAAAATGGGATAATTGATATATGTATATATACTTTCCATTTATAGTTCATTAGGTTCATCTATTACCTTTCATCCAAGTGATGAGGATTGATGGTACATTCAACCAATTCAAATAATACTAATCATTTAGTCGGTTAATTCCATTACTTTTTATTAAGAGTAAAAAGGTAAATTAGGACATGAAAACATTTCAATTATTCATAAGTCAGGGCCAAGTGATATCAATAATGTACTTGCCATTAATATTTCATTAATTAATGTGAAACACTTACCTTATTAAGTCCAAGTCCAAGAACACCTGAATGATGGTGCAGATAGTCATCATCGTCAAAGTGGTATATTTTATTAAGAATAAAAAGGAAAGGTAAACAAACTACAAATTCAAGGAGGTATAAATTAATGAATACACTGGGAATTATCCTTAACAAAATCAACACATTCACCATGGAAATATCCCAAATTAGAGTAAATAGTAAAAGAATTTATCTTGTTCCCCTTTGAGCAAAGGCTATTCGTAGTAAATTTACACTCCCACCATGTATACTTCAGGTATACATGGACAATGAGCTACTTACATCAATGAATATTTTAGATGATAGCCCATGAGGGATCATACCTTCCTTGAATGGAGTTTCATAAAATTAAATAATTTTTTTCAATTTCTATAAGAGATATATTATTATATAGATAGATATCTAGACCATTAATCAAATCCTTCAACTCCTCTATAAGAGAGTCACCTAGACTATAAAAGCTATGGAAATCAAGAACCACATAATCACTGGAGTCATGACATCCCCTCCTCCTCTCATGATGCCAACAGATAGTCATAAAAACTATTAAAGGTATAATAAATAAACACCCTACTTGGGGTGGTCGGTGTTGAGATCCTGAACTCCAATGATGTGATGAACATACATGAATAGGGATCTAAAATATGAGCACAAAAATAATAAGAAAGACGTATTAATTTTAATAAGAACCACTCGAGGAAACCATTGTGTGTACATCTATAATAATTCATAAATGATGAGTCTTTTATGGAAAATTCATAGACCACCTTCCTTATGAAAGTAGCACCATCCCCATCTACTATCATCCCTTAGATTTTCCTAGGTTAAATACTAACTAAAGAATAGATCAATTTCCTAAAAATTAGGCATATGTTCTTGTATCAAGATAGTGTCATCAAGAGGAATACAAATGGAAAACTTAGCCAAAGGATTAGAGAAAAAACCAGTGGCTATCCAACAAGACCGATAGTGTTTGAATCAGACTTCAGATGATGAATATTTCTATGAACATAGGATATATCCACATTGGGAGATCCCAATGTGAAAGATGATCTTAATCTATCTGTTGGAGTATATAAGGAAAGAAAAAAGATATACAAGGTTTTTTAAGAGAAAATGGTCTTTATTGGATCATACAGTTTGGCTTCATGGTTTTACAAACCATGTGCCAACCATGCACATTTGACTACCTCAAGAAGGAACCTACGTGGTTTGGACACATGGTTTGAGAAATCATATGCCAAATTTGTTATTTTCCTCTACTAAATATTGAATAAAAACTGGACAAGCATGCAGCCATGGGTGCATGATTAGGGTAAGCCATGTGCCTTGATTTTCCCTCTTAAACTCCCCACATGTTTAGGAGAAACTATGAATATTTCCTCAAATAGTTTCTACTAACTGTGTGACCCAGTTCTTTCATACACTGACAAGAGTTCTAAGCTACGAACAAGCCCCAGACACCTCCCAAAACTTTTGTGGCCTCACTAGGCATTTATAAAAGATCCAAGATAAACAATTATAATAAAATTTAAAAGGATTTATACCTCATATAAAAACTAGGTTATTATGGTATTCCCCCCTTAAAAGAACTCATCCCTAATTTCTCTTCCAAGGGAGGCTAAAAGTTGCCTGAGAACAACTCCAGACACTGAGCATGTATGTCGGCCTCCTGCACCCATGTCTCATATTGTACATGGTTGTGCTGCCATAGCATCTGCACTAAAGGGACATATCATCCCCAAAGATCCTTTATACTCTAGTAAATTATGTGTATGGGATCCTCCTTAAACAAATCATCATCATTTAATTCCACCTCCTCGGGATAAAAAGTATGAGATAGGTCGACATGATAATGATTAAGCTGTGAAACGTGGAAGACATCATACATGGAATGGTGCCTCTAAGGTAATAGTAACCGATAGTCTATCAAACTAGCCCTATCCAATATTTAAAAAGGCATGAAAAAGTGTGGCACTGTCTTCCCTTGCCTCTATATCTATCTATTCCCATGTCTGGGTGATACTCGCAAGAAGACATAATCCCCAACCTCAAACTATATAGGTCTTCGACAGTTATCAACATATGATTTTTGTCTAGACTAAGTAATAGACATACGCTTCCTAATTGGTTGTACCTACCCTGAATTATCTTGTACAGGATGAGGACCTAGTACCACTGCCTCTCCTACATCTAACTAGTATAGGGGTGATCTGAATTCCGTATTAAAAAAGGCCTCATATAGATCCATTTGAATCGTCACCTGGAAACTATTATTATAGGAAAACTCAATGAGAGTAATATGTTTCTACTAAGAAACTAAAAAATTAAGTATGCATACTTTAATCATGTCCTCAAATACCTATATCGCCCATTTTGACTGAACATCCGTATGAGGCTGAAAATTTATGCTCAGAAGAACTTGTGTACCCATAGCTCTCTATAACCCCTACCAAAACCTCGATGTGAAATGAGTGTCCCTATATAAAATGATAGTATGATGGACCTTGTGAAGTTTTATGATCTCATGGATAGTCTTCCCATATCATCAACTGAGAAAGTCTCCCAAGTAAGAAGGAAGTGGGATACTTTAGTCATTCAATCCACAACTACCCAAACAGCATCTCTACCTTGAGGTGACCTTGGTAAGCCGACTACAAAATCCATTGAAAAATCTTCCCATTTCCATTCTGAGACTGGAAATGGATGTAAAAAATCCTATAAGCTACTAGTTATCTACCTTAACCTATTAAAAAGTGCAATACCTAGTGATAAAACCTGTTATCTAACATTTCATCTCATGCCACTAATACTAGCATCTAATATATTAATAAATCTTGGAGACTCCTGGATGAACTTCCCATTAAGAAGAATGGGAGTCTCGCATCAGTTCCTCTCCCATATCTATAGGAACCTAGACATGTCCATGGATACGTGGGATTTCATCTCCATCAATAGACCAATCTGGAGGTAGGTTCTCACCAAAAATACACTCTCAAAGAACCAACCCATCAGGATCAAAAAATTAAATTCTCTTTAACCTATCTAGGAGTGGAGAGGTAACAGCTAAATCCATAATAAAATACCATTCATGAATCTATTATAACTCTATATGTAACTCAAAAAATAGGTCCATCAGTTTACATTCATCTTTGGCTTCTTGTACAGCTTATGCCTGAGTTTTCCAAATCAGTGCATCAGCAACTGCATTTCCCATTCCAGGCATATAGGAAAGCTCAAAGTCAGAATACTGAAGTTATTTGACCCATATCCAGTATCATATATTCAATTCACACAATGTAAAGATATATTTGAGGCTCTTTTGGTATGAACACACCACAAAACGTTCTTCCATTAGATAGTGTCTCTAGCAGCATAAGTCATGGACAACATCTACAAGATCAAGGTCATGTGTTGGGTAATTATGCTCATGAGTTCTCAAATTGTGAGATTTGTACATAATGAATCTAGACTCCTACATCATCACTACACCTAGCCCAATGCCTGATGCATCATATAAAACTATATAGCCTTTGCTAGGCTCTGGCTGAATCAAAATCGGTTCCAAAGTAAACATTTCTTTCAGCTCCTGGAAATCCTTATCGCACACTTCAGACCATGATAACTTCACAAACTTATTTTTAAGATCAGTAAGAGGTTTAGAAAGTCATGAGAATCCTTGTATTAAATATCTATAATCTCCAGTCATCCCCATGAAAATACATATGTCAAAAACATTCTTTGATTCTCCCAGGAAATGACCACACTCACCTTCTCTAGATCAATGGATACTCCTAAATCTAAGATAATATGACTCAATAAGTGAACTTTGTCGACCTATAAGTGTCACATAGAAAGATTATCATAAATTTAATACTCTCTTAGTGTATTCAAAACAATATCAAGGTATTGAGCAGGGTTTATATGAGTATGAGAATACACCAACATTTTTTCCATGAAAACCAAGAAAAGGGAATCCAGGTGGGGGTGGTAAATCCTTTTCATCAAGTCTATAAAAATAGAGGGCATGTTCATAAGACTGAAAATCATAACGAGATACTCATATAAACTGTACTAACTTTGGAAAGTTGTGCACACTATATCTAAAGGCCTAACTCATACATAATGATGGACCAATCTCAAGGTAATATTTGAGAAGACAATAGATCCTTAGAACTGGTTGAAGAGATCACTATTCAAGGAAGTGGATACTAGTTATTAACCATAATCTAGTTTAACCATTGATAATACATGCATAAACAAAGGGTTTCATCTTCCTTCTTGGAAAAAATCAAGAGTGAACCCTAATAAAAAGTGTCGGGTCGGATAAAACCTTTAGACTCTTGGTCTTACAACTATCACTTGAGCTCTTGAAGCTCAGTAGGTTCCATCTTGTATGAAGGAATAGACATTGGAGTTTCTACTATAATAAGATCAATTATAAACTCCACCTCTATTTTAGGAACTAAGTCAGAATAATTGTTGAGAAATATGTCCTTGAAATGATCTACCACCGAAGGAAAATCTGAAATATGTATTTCCTACTCCTTTATGAAAATACTAGAAATCTGGGTGTTAACTCCACCTATCCCATGATGCTCTGGTCTAGCTCTATTATCTTGGACATTACACTCGCCCTTGTGGAGATAACTGCCACCCTCTAGTGATGTAAATGACACCCTGTAGTGACAGCAGTCCACATAGGTGTGATATGGAACCAACTAATCAATCCTGATAATGACATAAAATCTATTCATCTTGAGGATATAGAGGTCCCATAATAAGGTATAACTACCAACGTCAAGGGGATAGTCCCTGAATTGGCAGATTCTCTCTGACCGAACTCCCAACAGTGTATCCAAGGTCATAACACCATAGTAATATTGAATTTGTTTCCCAATACTTTCCACATTAAATAAAGATATAAAGGAATGAGAAGTACCTATATCAAACAAATCAGATATAATAGTAGAGGCTACTAGAATATTACCTCATATAGCTGATGGCCCCGCCCACACTCTAATCCTTAGGTATCGGCTGTAAATCATCCAACTAGCCTGATCTATGGCCATATGCTACAGATTAACGACCTTGAGCAGGTCCTCTCTCATGTCGCTGATAATCAAAAGTCTGGATATCATGTCCATGACCTCCTCCTCGACTTATTATACTAGTGCTACTCTAACTCCTTATCTGGACCAACTTATATGATCTATCCCCTGAATATGGACATGGTTTGGATCATCTTCCACTCAAAACTAGTGGAAAGGTCCAATAGAATCTCTAAATATGTCCCATATAGCCACAAGAACAGCATTAAAGAGGGTCTCTATCACACTGAGGCTTCATGTTTCTATACCATCCATGCTGTTGGAATATAATAGAGCTTCCAGTGTGGAAACCCTAGATTCCACTACTCTAATGAGAAACATCAATGCAATGCTTCCTACTACTGGAGGAACTACTGCCCTACCTTGGAACTGAACCTATGTTCCTTGTACTATCATCTTCTCTTAAGTTTGACTTAGTGATAAGATCCTGATTAAATATCTTAGAAAAGGTAGGTAGGGTAAATGCATTCATCTGTGAGGAGATGGAATACTTGAGCCCATCCTCGAAGAATCACTCTCATGAAATATCATCACTATCTAGAAGTGTTGAAAAGCATTGCAACTCATTGAAATGAATTGAGTAATCCATGAATGACATAGAACCCTGCTCTAGGTACATCAACTTACTAGATCATTCATTTCTTAGTGTATGAGGGAAAAAATAATCATAGATGATATCCTGAAAGTCCACCCCTACCATGACTTGATTATGACCAGCCTGAGTAATCACATCACACTTGTGATTTGTGGAATCATATAGCCTATAGGTGGAATGATTGACCCTCCTCTATAGAGTAGTCTCTAAATGCTCTAAGACAGAAATAATGGCCTCTAGCCAAGACTCAGTAGCTAGAGGACCACCATCCCCTAAAAAGATGGAAGGATTTCGCTGTTATAAATCCTGATTCAGATCATCCATAGTAGTTACAGGTCATGGAGCACCCTTAATATACTACATCATGCATAGGAAACTCTTACAAAGATGAGTTTTAGTTCCCAGTTCGTCAATAATAGGTGGTTCCTCAAGTGGAACTACTGGAGGGATCAATAGTGGATCAAGGCCCACCACCTCCAGAGTCCGGTCGTCACAACCTTCCTAACACATGAATAAAGGATTTCATAGTGGAATAAAACTAAAAATTCCAAGAACATGCCTCAGAACAATATTGTAAATAGATAGAGTCACTAGTGGAAGTAGATCATAAGGAAAAGTGCTCACTACCCAAGGTATACTACCCTAACTACCCGCTTATTAGTCCTTGGTATTAGTAAGTGTTCAAGTTTAATTTAATGTGGTTCAAGTAGGTGAAGGTTCTACAACACTTTACCTCTTAATTTACTAGAAACCATTTTATTTTATAAGTCAATATTTACATTTAAGGTTTGTATTTTATCATATACATTCATCAAGGTTCAATTTAGATGGATTTTCATTCCCAATTAATAAAGGACCATGCACTTTATAATTGAAAGAGACGGTCATTTAAATTATAATTAGTTATCTTATATTCGGTCTTATAATGTAACATGTAATATATATTGGCTCATCTTGTTTAATTGACCATTCCAATTAACAAGGTCCCATACACCTCATGGAATGAAACTGGTAGTCATTCAATCACAGCCAAAGCCTAGCTCATGTAACCAGAGCTACATAGATGACATGGTTAGAAACAATCTATCTAATATGCCCCCATCAACCTATATAAGAAAACACTATTTTAAATTGATGTTTACACTTTAAATAACTAATTCCCTTGCCCTGCAGAATATGTTAGCAGCATGGGAATATATAACAACCATGGATCACTCAACAATCACAGGAAACCCAAGAAATGAAAGTAGTGAAATACGCCTATATGGCATGGAATATGACTGGAATATGAATTATAGGTGCCTATTATGATTCAAGTAATAATGATCCTTATCATACCAGGACAAGGTGAAATATCCATAAATCATATGAAATACCACAACTCATGTTGATCACCCAATGGTTAAATTATATCAACTGTAAAAATTGAAATATAGAAAACAATTTTCATTCCCAATAAACATGGTATTTACCCCGAATGTGGTTTAGCTACTCCCAGGCACGGATCATGACCAATTCCAACATTTTTTTAATCTATTGTCTATATTACCAATCAACAGTACAAAAGAAAATAAAACCTATCTAATACCACTTTGTGACATCATGGCCTAAGCACTACTCAAAGGTGCCCCAAGTTGGTGGGCCATGTGGCCTCAACCACACCTCCCTATATACCAGAGGTTGACAACTAGTAGTGAGGGCCTAGGGTGTGTATGTGGAGAGACTATGCCCCCATGTTAGAGTGGATAATAGTAGATATAAATAAATAAAATATATGTATAGAAATAGAAAAATCATAATAATGAATAAATAAAGAATATTGGCAGTGGAAGGAAAGGTAACAACAATCAATAATAATCAACTCAAAATTTGAATAGTATCACATAAAAAATATGATAATGTAATGTCATGTCTCTACCAAACTGGAAAACAGATATACATGGCTGTAGGAAATACAGTATAGTACATGCTATAAAAAATAGAAAAAAAGACTCAAAACTATCCAAGTATCTTGAGCATTGGATCGGTCATCTTCTACCAAACTATATACTAATAAAGCACTCAAGTCAAGTGTCTAAAGCGGGATGCTTTCCCTTATCAGCACCTGCATACATATAATCTTCTCAGGTACCAATGGAGGCCCGAATATGGTGTGAGATAAATCTCAGTACACCATGATCAATAGTTTCTATATAATATAGTATGTAAATATAAACTGAGTAGTGTGTAGGTATATATAAATTTAAAACAATTCTAGAATGATAACCCATACATGCTTCATCCCATGTTGGTAATATATCTGAACATGAGATCATTTAATTAATTCATTCATGTTTATTTTATATATATAAATCATGTTTAAATGTCAAAATCACTAAAATAGATCATAATAATAATAAAATATGATCCAAGGTGTATTCAAGGCATCCTTGACCTCAGGGGTCGACCAACTAATAAAAGTATCTCATGTAGTCTGGCTAAGATGGGGTATGAGTGTAATCTAAGGGAAAATGCCCAAGGAATTCCACTTTAAAATATTCTAATTTAATCCAATGATCACATCCAAGGTAATCACAGGCTAATCATGACTGGGCCCAATGGGGTGAATCCATGGAGCCATGTGTCCGAAGACATCAAGATGGATCCAAAGAGTGTATCCAAGGTATCCTAATATCTAGAGAGATAGTGAATGGATCATATGTCATCATGTAGGCACCCACTAGTAGATAAGGACCATGTTCCAAGGTGGGTATCACCCTTGGAAACAAGATCCTTTAATCATAATGACATCCTCTAAGTTCTCAAGGCATTCCCTCAGGAATCCAATGCTGGATCAATTCTGACCACTCCTATAAAGACAAAAAGGTTCGTATGCAATAGGAACCTTATAATTATTACATTTATTAATTTAGACCATGTAATACTCATTCCAATTAATAATTCAATAGGTTCATTCCATTACATTTCATACTAGGTGACAATGCTAAATTGGACATGCAACCAACTACAAACTCAGTTTATAAACAATTAATGGGTTCATTCTATTCCCCTTCATTAAGAATAAAAATGGGTTTTTAGGATGTGAAACCAATTTCATTTAATTATATAAAAAGGGGCCAAGAGATATATGTAACTATAATTTCCAATTATGGTTTATTAGGTTCGTCGGTTACCTTTCATCCAAGTGAAAAGGTTTGATAGTACATGCAACCAATTCAAATAATTATAATCATTTAGTAGGTTCATTTTTTTCCTTTTATTAATCCTAACAAGGTAAATTGGGACACTCATACAATTAAATTATTCATAAGTTAGGTCCAAGTATTATCTATAATGTACTTTCCATTAATAATTCATTTATTAATTTGAAACACTAACCTTATCAAGGACAAGTACAATCACACCCAAACGGTAGCGTAGATAGTCATAACAAAACCACTAAAGGAATAATAAGGAAATACCCTACATGGGGTGATCATAATTGAGGTAATAACCACCAATAATGTGATGAATATATATTAATAAGGTTATAGAATACAATCACAATGATTAAAATAAAGGAATAATAATTTTAAGATGCATTACTCAGTGAAACTGGTGTCCACACATCGACAGCAATTCATAAATGACAATAATTTTAGAGAAAAGTCATAGACCACCTACCTTATACCTATATAAATCTTATCATCCATTATTGGAACTTAGTTTTTACTAGATCATAATAAAACTGAAGAATGGGTAAATGACATGAAAATAGGGCATATGATCCTTCATCAAGAAAGCATCATTAAGAGGAAGACGAATGACAAACTGAGCCAAGGGATTAGAGAACATATTAGAGTCTATCTAATGAGACCGATGTCATTTGAATAGAAATTCAGATTACAATGATATCCAAGAACCTAGGATACTTCTATGGAGGGAGCTCCCAACATTAAATAGGATCTTAATCTATCCGCTAGAGAAGAGGAGGAAAGAAAAAAGGGTTATAAGGATTTTTATGGTAAAATTGACTTTTTACTGAAAAATTACTCTGACGCACAATTTGGACACACAGTTATCCAAACCCTGTGCCAAATATATGCACTCCACCTCCTCAAGTGGGAACCCGTATGGTTTGGCCGCATTGTTTGAGACATTGAACGCCAACCATGCTATTTGGATCTTCTAAATATTGTCGGAAAACCGCACAGGCATGCAGCCCTGGGTGCATGGTAAGGGAAAGTCAAGTACCCTACTTTTCCATATAAATTTATCCATGTAGTTAGGAGAAACCATGCAGAATCGTTTTCATGGTTTCTACAAACCGTGAGGGCCAGTGTTTTCTTTAACCGGTCAGAGTTCTGAGCTCCGAAAAAGCCCCACACACCCCTTAAAACTTCTATAACCTTGCAAGGCATCCATAAAAGGTCCAAGATAAAAAATTAGACCAAAATTTAAAGGATATATACATCATTGAAAAATGGGTTCTTAAATCTACACATCATTATATGATGTTTCAATAAGCTGAATTAAATATGATAATCAATAGGAAAACATATGAATGATATCATATATCACTCTATATGAGCACCATGATGTGGTATGGACAACCATGTGATGAAATTTACCACATCATGGTGACCTTATCCATGTTTTGGTCGTAGATTTAGTGCACAATATCTAATATATATGTGAATTATGGGTAGATTATACTGAATTCCAAGTAATTAGAGATAACAAAAAACCATGGTTATATCATTAACACCGCTACAAATAATTGTTCATCTAGAAATTCATCCTTTATTTATACATATTTATCCTTCCTTAGGTTTAGAAACTATATCCGGGATATATGGTTAGTATTGAAATTTTTAAAACATTTATTTTCAAAAATCTCAATGTAAAACTCCCGGAGTATAATGATCTACTTAATCAAGCATTGATTTTCATCATTCCGGTTTATATAATATTTGATCATTTTATAATTGGTGTAAACCAATAAATTATAGAGAATAAGATAATATTCAACCTTGAAAAAATAAAATACCAATGTAATTAATTCCCTAGATGTTGTGGTGTAGTTATGTTTTATCTCCATAAGAATTCTATTAGCATAGTAGATCAGTTAAAAAATTTCATCCATTATTTTTCAAATCACTTATTGATTGTATATTTGATTTCATCATAGATAATATCAAATGGTTTCGACTAATTTATGGGTATAATGATTGAGATGGTGATTGGTATTTTCATTAGCTCCTTAAATGTTTAATTATAAATTTTTTGAAACACAAACTCCACATTATTTTCTAAAACATGGGAGTGTGGATGAGTAATTTGGGTGAAATCATTAATGAATCGCCAGTAGAAAAATACATGTCCCAAAAAAAACTTATGATCACTCTCTCCATCATTGGTTCCAAAAATTATATTATCACCTTGATCTTTGTGAGAGTAACTTCTATCTCATGCTTCAAAATTTTGTGTTCAGGTACTATACCATGTTTTACCATGAAAAAGAAATTCTCCCAATTTAACATAAGTAATGCCTCATAAAATAATTATAAACAAAATCTATAGTCTTAATATATCTTTTAATTACATTCTATGATTAGAAAAATATTTAATAACCACTTTAAAAAAATTCATCCTCCATTTGATGAAAGATATTCATCATGCACAGCTGAAACATGGTGGGTGTATTATACATTCCAAATGACATTCATTGGAAAGTGAAGGTTCCATAAGGATAGATAAATATGGATTTTACTTGGTCTCATAGTGCCATAATATTTTGGTAATAATTAGAATATAAATAAAGAAATAAATAATACTCATATGTAGTTAACCATTATAGCATTTAATCAATAAAAGGTGGTGGAAAATTATCCTTCCTTATTACATTGTTTAACTTCCTATAATCCAAACAAACTCTATATTAAATTAATATTTTAGTGAATATAATCTCATTATTATTCTTTAAAACTAATATCCCTCCTTTCTATGATACCACTTAGACCAGGATTACCCATTCACAAGAATTGATTGGATAAATGATCTTGGAATCAAAAAGATTAAAGACCTCCTTATTTATTACTTCCTTCATGAGAGGTATCAGCCTAATTTAGATTTTACTTGTCGTATTTTTTCCTTATTTGAGTCTCACCTTCTAAGTGAAAATGGTATAGATTATACATTTGATGTTATCCATGTTCCACAAAATTTATTTTTTCTTCTACTTTAATAATTCAACTAACTATTTCTATTATAATTTTGAAAGTTTATCACTCACTAACATTAGTAGGTAATATAATTCATATAGTAATGAGTATCTAAAGTTTCTCAGGAGTTTATTTATCTCTATATTTAGTTTTTTTACTATATAGTTATCTAATTATAATAATAAAATACCTTGAAGGGTGTTCTTCAATAGTAAATACTTTATCTTGTTCATATTATTCATTATTGTTCTTAATTTTCCCCTCCACTTATCCATCTATAAGCTCCAAAATAGCCTGTTATTCCCCCAATTACATCTATAGTATTCCATGGTCATCTTCAATGGTGATTATTTCATGGAAATATTCATGATTATATCCATCCATCATAATATTCATCAATCCAAATTAGACTTGACCAAATATAACCTCAAAAATGTACATTATTTGATTTATATCAATAATATATTTACCCATGTATATTAAAGTCATCCAAGAATGGTTAGTATATCATTTTCTTCCTCCATAACCAAAATAAATAAAAAACAATGGGAAACATAAACTTCCCAAAATTCACCATTATGCTTGCTAGAATTTCAATCATGCACTTAAAGGATCTGTCTATTAATTAAATGGATTATATCATTGGATTGGGATTAAATATCCTAGAGTTATTGATAAAATATTACAGTATAGGATTGAAACTTTCTCCTAAACTATAAAGGGATTTTCAAAAGGTGCATGATTCAATAATACAAGGAATAGATAAGCTGACTGGAGCTCGATGTTTGATTAAGGGGTTTCTATAAACTATAGATGAGAATTATTTGATTATAGATTGTAATCCTAAGTTATAAAATTTATTATTATTGAATAGGAGTTCCTTGAGAAATTTTTCACATGTATCCATTTGTGAAATTGCCTTAGTGAATAGGATATTGATATATAGGTGCTTGAATTTCACCATGGGGTTTTTATTTTGAGACTTAAACTTTACTTAGAGAATCCTATATGAAAAGGGATGAGGTGCCTTTAAAGAATCCTTTTCAATCCTTATTACCTTAAATTCATCTTCCTTACTCGCTTATTTGGGAGATTCTTTTTTCCTTTCTTTCTTCCTCCAACGCCTTTTATTTTTAATCTTCTTTCTCCTTATGGATTTCCTTCTCCTTCAGCTCTATTCTACACTTCAATGTTATAGATTTTTTCTTATTTATTAGAACTTAAATATTTCCCATTAAAGTACTAATTGGTCAATTGAAAATCTTTTGGACACTTTATCCTAAGTAATGATCAATATTTTGATGGGAGGGTTGGTGATATTTCAAGAGATACTCGTGATTCCATAGATTTATCTCAATTTGAGTAAGGAACATGTCATTTTTTTAATGTATTGAATCATAAATTCCTCAAAATCATCCTAAGAATATTTAACATGATTATAAAACTTTTATTGTTGTTGTTTTAGTTGTTGAGGCACATTATACCTTGGGATTGGTGTTATTGATCAATGGTTGAGGAACTTATTTTCTATTGGGAAACCCCAATGGAACATGATCATTATTAATGTTTTCTATTCGTTCATGTCATTTATAACTTTATTTTTCATTTAACAAACTGAAATATTATCCAAATGGATTTAAAAAATATGGTTATGTTAGGTTATACCATCAAAACATACTTAACCCATTTGGTTCTCCTCACTAATAACCTAAAAATACTAAAATAGGTGTCACATGTATCACATGAGATGTTTTTTTAGTTCAGGTGGTCCACCTTTAATTTTTTTGGATAGTGTATTCCTTAATTATTTTGGTATCATTTCTATGTGGGATATTATCTTGGTATTTTTATCTACTTTTGAATATTTATTCCTGGAGGACATCTTTCTCCATTCCATTGAAATACTTTTATTGAAAATTCCTATAATATTTCTTTCACAATGGTTGATATCTTTTCATGAGTCCTCTATCAACTGTTGCACCAACCATGGCTAGAAAATTTTGTTACAAACCAAAGTAAAAAATTTATAACTACATCTATAGTGTTTCTTCATAGAGGGTTCATTTCATAATCATTTCTTAAAACTATTCTCATTCCATGAATGTGGATGCTCTATCTAATTATGAAAATTTTTGTATGTCATTATGAAGTTTCACTATTTTCACGGGTAGAATACACTTATCCAAAAATATTCATAGAATCTAATCTAACATTTTGATTAAAATAAATGTAATTCTATTCAACCAATCCTTTTCCATATCTTTCTATGATAATGGAAATAATCTTGACCATATAGTATCATCAAACACCACATTAGTCTTAAGTGTATCACAAATCTCTAGAAAGATTAAGGGGTTTCCATGAGGATATTCACTCAATATGCACCATATTTTTCAATAATTTATATCATATATAGTACACCAGGTTTCATCTTAAATTTTTTGGTTTGGATAGACAAGCTTATAATATTAGGAGCAGCTCCATCAACCAATAGAATTTCATTTTCCATGATAGTCATTTCATATTGAACTCTTGGGTCCTTATTGATAAAATTTCCTAGTTCTTTCTCATCTGATCTAGTAAAAACTTAGTTTTTGATTACTGATCATTGGAATATACATAAATATCAAAAGATATCAGGGATAAAATCTAATAGATCTATAGTATCAAAGCTCCTTGATTGTGTGAGAGGAGTTCCACACAGGCACTTTTGATCTAGAAAAGAAAAAACATGAACACTCATTCTTGTAAATATAAATATAAATAAAAAATATAAAGAGAAAAGAAAATTTTATAATTAATCAACCAATAGTATGTTAAAATAATAGTTAAATAAATTGTTCCATTCTCCTTAGATATGATTCCATAAACATGACCTAACCCTGAGAATCATCACTACTGATGGAATAAAGTCAAAGTAGAGAATTAAAATTTCATAAACCCTTTACTAAAACTACTAAAACATTGTATAAAAATGAATTTTGTGGTCAAAACACTAAGAACATGAAATTTCACAAATATCATGATTTAAAATTTCTTGATTGTTGACTCTCAATTTTAGAATTAAAATTTATATAAAAATTAAACAAACTTTATTAGGAATAATTAGTACTTTTATAGAAAGGATAGATAGTAAATTAATTCCAACAGATGTTATTATAAAAAATTATAATCTAATTTACTCATGGATATAATGGAATGGATTAGTTTCTATATTTATAAATTAATTATAGTCTATTAAATTTATTTAGTACTATCTCAACCATTTCAATAATCTATAACTAGAAGAACCTACCTAAACTAAGATCATTAAGTATCAATCTAAAATTCAAGAGAAGTATAAAATATTATTTTTGTAACTAAAATCACCATCTATTACATTGGTTTTCTTTCCCTATTCATTACTTTTATTTGATAACAAATAAGGAATAAGATAAAAATTGATTGAAATTCAATACTAAATCAAAAAAAATAGTCTAAAATAAAAATAAATAATTATCCCTCTACTCATAGTTCACTATCACATAAGAAACTGGTCACTCATTACTGATTAGAAATTAATCACTAGTGAATAAATCATCTCAAGGAGTGTATAAACATGAAAGTATAAAAGATAGTAAAAGAAAGAGTGCATGAGAATCATTAAAACCTACTTGATGTCAAAACTATGATCCATGTATTCCACATTCAAGTACTTCATATTCTAGCTCTCTCCAAAATGGTAAAAATCATAAAAAAATCCTAAGTGATGCTAATATATTTTACTAATTTGAAAATATTAAGAATTTATACCATTAGAAGAATAATAGTGTAGTGCTAGTCATTATGTAATAATAAATCCAATATTAAAATTCCCTCTATCATTTCTCCACCAACCTTCCTTATCCCCTCCATATCTTCAATTTTAATGGTGTAATGGTCATGGTTGCACTGTAATATTCATATATCCTCAACTATAACTTCAAATATCTAACAATAATAGTGATGCCTCTTGAACTTTTCAACTATAATTTAATTTTCAAATTGTATCCTCAAATTGGTTACACCATAAAAAGTATTGGGTTGTGGTGCAAGAAAAGTGGTGTAGCTCTATCCATTCTACCCTAAATATTATAGCATAATCTCCTTCAGGAGTCTATAATTTATAATTCACCAAATTTCATTACTTTTTATTCATTATGAATTTAATTTCATGATGGTTATTTATCATGACTCAATGTCGATCCTCAAATATTTTAAATGTTTCTCCATATGAAAAAAATTGTAGCGTGAGATATAGTTGTTGTGTCATGAACATATATAAATTTAAAACATAATATCCTCTCAAAATAATCATGTCATAATAAAATTGGTTGTGTAATGATTTTCTATTAAAAACATAAAATTTTACCAAACAATACCATATTCTTCCAAAATCTCAATTCTATTGAAAAGGATTAAAAACACCTATAATTGGGTAGTTTTAAGTCTGATTAATAATTAAAATTATGAGAAAATGGTATACATGGTTTAGAGATATCATATTCTGAGGAAATTATCACAAATGTAAAGAAAATATCAATATGTGATAAGAATAAACAAATGATTATATTAAGCTAAATATGTGGTACAATTATCAAATTTACATAAAAAAATATATTCTATGGAACCAACAATAAAATTTACATCCCGTTACTTAGTCAGCACTTCTTTTGGGTATCATAATGTCGGTAAAAAAGTTCTAGTCAAATGAAATGGTCTCAATTAGTTCATTTTTCCCTTCTACATCAACTCCACATCCATGATTATTTGGAAGAGATTTTGGATGTTTCAGTTTTTAAAACACCAAATGAAAATTTCTAATCTATTTGACAATATACTAATTAAATAAATGTTTTGAAATAATTGTAACATCTTGACCCATGAGACACTAAATATTGCCTCGATATAGTGGGTCACATGGCCTTAAGTGCACCTCCCCATATTCCAAAGGCTGCTAACTAGTAGCAAGCATCTAATTTGGTATAGTGGGGAGACTATATCCTCATGATCAAAGTAACATAGTGTTAACTCAAGTAAATAAATCATCAGAAGCGTATTACAAATCAATGATAGAAGATACAACTAGATAAAAGTAATAGTAATCAGTACCAAAAGTATTGTCATATAAAATATGATTCTAATTTCATGTCTCCATACAAAATGGTAGGCAATACATGGAAATAGGAATCTAGTACAATACATGTATCAAAAATATAAAAACGCCAAAAAGGAACTATCTCTAACTAGCATCATGAGCATATAATGGCCATGTGATCACCTACTCCTATGAAATTATCAAATCAAGAATCGTAAAGTGGGTTCTTTCCCCAGTCACAATGTGAATCCATGAAGTCTATCGAGGTTTGAAATGGCAGCCCAAATAGGGTGTGAGATAACACTCGGTAGGCCACTACCAACGGTGTCTATAACATGTCAAATCTATGTATAAATAATGAAGAAGTGTGTGGTGTTTTATAGGTATACGAATAATAAAAGTAAAATTTCAAATGCATATGTGATCCTATCTAGCCAAACATGGATCCCTATGAACAATAATCAAGCACAAGATATCTATAAATCATAGAAAAATATCCAGAATGGCCATTCCATGTAATCAAGATTCAAACCCCGAGGGCCAGAAACAAGGTATAAAGACCGAGGAATCTTCAAAGACCTATGCCATGAAATCAAGTGTCATGCCTGAAAGGGATGGATCCAAGGTATAATGAAAAAGGCATCCCCATTGAGTCCTAGGAACATCCCCTATAAATAAGGTAACAACTTGGGAGGATCCCAAGTAGAATATCAACATAGCATGTCTAAGGTGAGTCCAAGCAAGCTAGATCCAAGGAGTAGAAATTTCCTTGGAATCCAAAATAAACTAGATCCATGAAGTAGAAATGTCCATGGAATCCTATGGAATCAGGATCCTAAGAGTAGAAATTTCCAAGGCATCCACTGCCATAATTAGGATCTATGGAGTAGAAATGTCCATGGAATCAAATGGAATCAGAATCTGAGGAGTATAAATGTACAATGAATCCACTACCATTATCAATTCATCAATCATTTCATTAATCATTTCATAACCCATTTCATAATAATTTACAATCCATGAATTCATCCAACTAATTTCCACATTTCCATTTAAAAATTTAATCATTTCAACTAATTTAACATCATGTAATTACATTTCAAATTAGTAATAATCCCTCTCCTTATCAATCATTTATTTCTAATTCAATTCAACAAGGATCCCAAAACAAGTAACAATCTCATACTCACCCAACGATGTGTTATAACATAGGGTGGATAAAAAAACACCTCACGAGTGGTCTAGTTGAGACTAACAACCTCCAATGACAAAATGGAACTGCATGAGAAACCTAATTAGGTTCCATTAATTTATTCAAGATATTCAATTAATTTTAGGGGCAATGCTAGAAGGTTCGACATGTGACACAATGTAAAAAAGTTATGTAAAACACCAAAATATAAGGTAAAGGTATAGACAACCTACAGTATACCCATGGTAGAACACTCATCTAGTATAAACTCCTAACTCAAGCCAAATTAGAAGGAAATGGGGAAGGAGGTGAATTCCTTAAAAATACGGCATATTTTCATGCTCCAAAATAACTCTGTCAATACAAATTAAAATGAAGAAAGATGCAAAATGAATGAATAACACACTGGTGTGGATCCAACAAGATGAATGGTTTCAGAAACGAAGTCCAGATGGAGAATCGGGATCAAAGCATAGGATTTTAATTCAAATGATATCCCAAATATCAAGGGGGTTCCCAATGGAATAAGGGAATTAATAGGTTTGTTTTATTATAATTTTGAGGGAAATTTTTTAATTTCACCAAAAAATATTGGGTCACACGGTTTCGATACACGGTTGTCCAAAACATGCTCCCTTATTTTCCTTAAGAGGGACTTTGTATGGTTCGTTCACATGGTTTGTGAAACCATGAACAAACAATGTTGCACACCTATACTAAAAACTGAAGAGATTTCTGCACAAGCATGTGGCCTTGGGTGCATGGTTAGGGTTAACTGTACACTCTCTTCTTATCTCAATCCAACCTCACATGGTTACTCCTAACCAAGTGGTTGGGGTCGCATGGTTTCTCCTAATCGTGTGACCTAACTTCCTTTTCTAAAAACTTGGCCTTTGGGCTCCACACAATCCCCAGACACCCTTGAAACTCCCATTACCTCATTAGGTACTCACATTAGGTAAAAACCAAGGATTTAAACAGAAATTAAAAAGATATGTACCTCAAAGAAAAACCTGTGATTTTACAATCTTCCCCCTTGAAAAAATTCATTCCCAAGTTTCCCTTCCAAGGGTGGTCAAGAATCACCTGAGAATAACTCTGAACACTAAGCATGTACATTTTCCTCCCGCTCCCATGTTTCATTTTATAAACATCCCTTATTCTATAGCACTCCTACTAGAGGAATTGATCAACCTTAGAGATCCTTTATGATCCAATCAATAATATGTATAGGTTGATCCTCAAAGGACGCATCTACCTATAGCTCAACCTCATCTGGTTGAAGAGTATGATATGGTTATGAGTGATAAAGGCATAGCTAAGATAAATGGAAGATTTCATGCATGGCTCAGTACCTCTGAAGTAATATAAAATGATAGGATACTGGCCTGAATCCCTATAGAATCTCAAATGACTCCACATATCATGGAAAAATATTACCATGTATCTAAATTCACAGGTGTCCCATCCTCAATGAGATATGTAAAAATACCTAATCCCCAATCTCGAACTATAAAGGTTTTCAATAGTGATCAGTGTAGGATTCTTATCTAGAATGTACAGTATCCATCCACTTTCTGATCAGCTGAACTTGCTTCAAAGTCTCATGCATGAGACACAATCTGATTAGTGTTACCTCTCCTACCTCTAACCATCATAGATGAGATAAAAATTTCCTACCATAAAAATCCTCATTGGGTTTCATCTATATAGTCTCCTAATAGCTATTGTAGTGGGTGAACTCAACCATGGGTATATACCTCTCCTAAGAGCCCCCAAAATCAAGGACGAATACTCTAAGTATGTCCTCTATAACTTGTATATTACGTTGTGACTAGCCATCAGTCTGAGGGTGGTATGTCGCACTCAGAAGCACCTATGTACCCAATTCCCTCTATAAACCTTTCCAAAATTAAGATGTAAACTGTAAATACCTATTTGATACCATGGTATGAGAAACCCCATGAAGGTGTACAATCCCATGGATATAAAGTCTACCAATATCATCTACTGAGAAGTACTCCCTAATTAGTATGAAAGGGGAGACCTTCATGAGCCTATCCACAAAAACCCATACAGCATCATTACATTGAGGTGACCTCAGCAACCCAATCATGAAATCCATTGCAACATCATCCCATTTCCACTTGGGAATGGATAACAATTGTAAATTCTTAGCTCGTCATTGGTGTTACATATTCACCTATTTATAGGTGGAACACATTGTGAAAATACTAGTTACCTCTCATTTCATACCCAGCAACCAATATTGATGACGCAAGTCACGATACATCTTGATAATGTGAGGATGTACAACCTAAGTTAAGGCATGAAACTCTCACAGAATCTCCTTTTAGATGCTGATAGAACCCAAACGCGACCATGAATACATAGAATTTCATCCTCGCCAATGTTTCAACCATGAGGTGGGTCCTCACCTACCACACTCTCCTGTAGGACTGGGCCCTCATAATCAAATAAATTTCTCATCCTCACTATATCCAGAATAGTGGATGTCATAACTAAGGATGAGAGAAAAGTCTTCTATTGTCAATCCTACACCTATAAGTGAATATCTGATAATAATTCCATTATATGTCACTTGTTATGGGCCTCTTGAACTAACTATATCTAAATCCACCTTCTTAGTGCATCAGTAACTGTATTTACCATTCTTGGTATATAATCAATATCAATGTCAAAATATTGTACGTATTCCACTGACCTGTTTTGCCTAAGGTTTATGTCACACTGTGTAAATATATACTTAGAATTTTATGGTCTATGTACACAAAAAACACTCTACTAGTAAATAATGCCTCCAACAATACAAGGAATGTACAACTATGGCTAACTCAAGATCATGAATCAGGTAGTTCCCCTCATGTGGCCTTGACTAATGAGACATGTATTCAACAACTCACTCCTCCTACATCAAAACTGGTCCTAGAGCAATACCATATGCATCGCATTACACTGTATAGATTCTACCTGAATCTTGAAGAATCAGGACTAGCAATGAATTTAGTCTCCCTTTCATCTCTTGAAATATTATCTCACAAGTATCTATCCATACAAATTTCACCCCTTATTAGTCAAGCTTGTAAGAGGTGATTCTGAGTGTGAGAAGTTCTGTATGAAAGACCTATAATATTCTAATATCCCCAAGAAACTATGTATATAAAATACATTCTTGGGTTTCTCCCAAGAAACTACAACACTCACCTTCTCTGGGTTAATTAATACTCTTATCTCTGAGATAATATGACCCAAAAAGTGAATCTTTTACATCCAGAAGTGGAACATAGTGAGATTAGAATATGAATGATACTCTCTCAGTGTATCCAAAATGATATAAAGATTCTTTTAATGGTCACGTTGATTATGAGAATACACAAGATATCATCCATGAATACTAGCGCAAACAAATCTAGATATGGTTGTAAAAATCATTCATCGATTGCATGAAAATTTTGGGCACGTTTGTGAGACCGAATGGCATAACTAGATACTCATATAGTCCATACCTACCATGAAAAGCTATTCAAGGTATGTATGAAATTCAAACATGTACCTGGTGACAACTTGACCTCAAATAAATCATTAATAAACACCTTGATCCTCATATCTGGTTGAAGATATCATATATTCGTAGAAAAGGATACTAGTTCTTAACCATAATCTAGTCCAATTTCTTGTAATATATATGTAGCCTAAGGGTTCCATCTGCCTTTTTCAGAAAAAGGACTAATGAACCCCATATAGAAGTATTGGTTCATATAAACACTTTTTCCTCCAAACCCTCAAGTTGTCTCTATAGTTCCTGCAACTCAGTAGTGGTCATGTTGTAAAGAGGAATGGATACTGGTGAAACTTCTAGAACTATCTCAATATAGAACTCAACCAATCTCTCAAGAGGTAATATCGAAAATTCATTTGGGAAAACATCCTTGAAATGATCAAGCATTGGAGGGAAGTTTTCCTGATTCATTCCCTAATCATCCAGGTATAAACTAGAAATCTAGGCTATTATTCCTCCAAGCCCATGATGCATGGGTCCAGCTCTACCTGCCTGGACATATTATTCATGCTTATGAATAAAAACTTCACTTTATGGTGATTTTAAGGTCACCCTTCAGCAATAATGGTCAACATGATCATGATAAGAAACTAGAAATTTCATCCTGAGGATGATGTCAAACCATGTCATCTAAAGGAAAAAAAGATTCCATAAGATGTGAAACCCACCAATATCAAGGGGGCACTCCCTGCATTGGAATACACCCTCTGTTCTGATCCCCAATGGAGTATCTAGTGTCATAACTCCATCAAAAAACTGAACAATAAGACCAAGTCTCTCTACAACAGGTACAAATATAAAAGATTTAGATGCACCTATATTGAAAAGATTAGATAGTAGAGTAGAGGCTACTAAGACCATACCTCTCACCAAATAAGGTCCAGTGCTCTACTCCTCTAGTGTAGGATGGACAAAATATATATAGCCTAAATGAAAAGCCTTTAAAACAACCTCACTACCTAAAGTAGGCCCACTCTTCTTCTGTGATACAACTAGTGCCTAGATTCCTAGGCTACAACCACCACCTTGGCTTGAACGGCTGGAACTAATCCATCTCCCAACCTGATGTGGAGCAGTGAATCATACTCTTGAAACTAGAGTCGGGGTCGATCCCCTTCCACTGACTGCTGGAGGGAAGGTCTTGCAGAATCATTGTATATGTCCCAACCTACCACCTACTTAGCACTCGATTGGGTCTCTATCAAATTGACTCATCATATGTCCCTATTCCTCACACTGATGACAAAATATAGAACTACCAGTACTCACACTCTGTCTGGCATTCCCCTTATGAGAAGCCTCAAATCATTTCTTTTTTATAGCTGACATTGAACCACTGGGTTGAGAGGCTAAACCGCCATACTCTACGCACCCAGCTTCCCTTGGGTTTGAATCATTAATCAACACCTGATTTACTACCTCAATAATAATGGTCAGCTGAAATACATTTACCGATGATCAAACGGCATTATTGAGACCTTCCTCTAAGCGTCTCTCCCTCGATGGTTCATCAACAAGATAAATCGGTGAAAACCATTAAAGCTCTGTAAATCTTGTAGAATACTCTATAAGGGTCATTGCACCCTACTTAAAACACATAAACTCACGAGCCCGCTCATCCCTCAAAGTCTTGATAAATAATTAGTCATAAATCTTGGATTGGAAATCCCTCCAAACCATATCCTGAAGCATATCATCTTGGTTCAGAACATCCCACCAACTCTTAGCTTCTCCTTGAAGCATATAATCCATGAGCTTCACTCTCCTCTTAGGAGGTGTCTCCAGATGTTCAAAAATCATAAATATAGTCTCAATCCATAGCTCAGCAGCATGTGAACCACCATCCCTAGAAAATGTGGGGGCATGTTGAAGCTGAAACACATGCATAAGCTCTATCATAGATGAGGTAGGTAGTGGTGCTCCCTGAATGGTTTAAATAAAGCATAAGAAACCCTCACATAACTAGGTATCTACACCCATATCTGATACAACTAGAAATGTTTCAAAAATAACTATTAGAGTTTCTACTTGTGTCCCATATCCCACCACCTCTAGAGCATGGTCATCACCACCCTCCTAGTGCACGACTAGAGGTCGTCATGATGGAATGTATCTACAACACTAAATAAACCCCTCAGAAAAATATCAAGTAGCAACCAAGTTGAAAATATAAAATCATAGGATAGGTTGAATCCTTTCTATAAACAAGCCACACCCTTCTTCCTACTCCTGAAGTGAGGAATGAAAAATAGGAAGAACCATAAAAACCACCAGATACACTGCCTACTACCCAATCTAAAGCTGAGTCTAGGTCAAGTTATCTATTTGACATCATGGGTCCTGGTATATGGATTTTCTAGTGAAATTAATAAATCCATTTATTGATGACCTTAACGAATTAGGATTTTAATTTCATTTAAATTCATATTTATATTTAAATTATCTTAAATTGGTTGAACCAAATTAATCACCACTTCCAACCTATAAGGTCCCATACACCTTATTAATTGAAGTTTTGTGTCTATTCAAGTCCAAACATAACACATTCCAATCAACACGACCAATGTTCTATGACTCAACATCCCACAATTGACTGCTTAGGGTGTCTATTGTAGCCTATGTCATAAAACATTATTTAGGTTATGGAAGGCACTCTAAGAACCAATTATGTTTCTCAATTTCATGTAATAATAGGTTGTTGATAACAATTCTATAACACAAGACACACATAATAAATTTCATCCAGTCAGGAAATGCATCCTATATGTCATGGAATATAGATGGCATGTAAATCCTGTAAGGTGCCTAAAATGATGCATAAGATGGAATACCCTCATGTCATTAGGAAACAGTAAAATCCATAACCATAAGAAACATCAAACATCAATTTTGTTACACAATGATGTAATAAAATCAACTATAATAGGAAAAATATAGAACAATATGTCCCATTCTACACAATTTGGATTTTTCATGTACGTGGGTTAGCTACTCCCAGGCACAACTCATTACCAAATTCCAACACTACCTAATCTCCTATCTATTGTCTCAAAATAGTAAATCAAGAATCAACCTCTAATAGAACTTTTTAATGTCCCAAACCATGAGCCACTAAACGGTACCTGTAACTAGTGGGTCACATGTCCTCAAGCACGCATCCCCATATGCTATAGGGTATCAACTAGAAGCAATGGTCAATGGTGGTATATTGGTGAGACTATACAATCATTATTAGAGTAACGAAGTGGTATCTCAAGTAAATAAATCTGTGGGAGCGTAATATAAATCAATGACAGAAGATACATCTAGATGATAGTAATAATAATCAGTTCCAAAATTATTATCATATATAGTATGGTGATCATGTCATGTCTCTAAACAAAATAGTAGGAAATACATGGAAATAGTAATACAGTATAATATATGTATCAAAAATACAAAAAGGCCAAAAAGTAACTATCTCTGGATATCATTACAAGCATAGATCGGTCTTATACCCCCCTTCTCCTAAGAAATGATTAAATCAAGCATCATAAAGTCGATGTTTTCCATGGTCCCTACCGGTATCCATGATGTTTTTCCGGTTACCTAACAGTAGCCTTAATAGGGAGTGAGATAACACTCAGTAGGCCACCACTAATGTTTTCTAACTTTTTCATTTTGTGTATAAACAATGAAGTAGTGAGTAGTATATCACAGGTATAATAATAATTAAAGTTAATTGTAAAATTCAGATGTGATCCTAACTAGCCAAACATGGATCCCTGTGAACAATAATCACGCATAGGCTATCTGTAAAGCATAGAAAAATATCTGCAATGGATATATTGTGTAATCAAGAGTCAAACCCCAAGGGCTAGATCCAAGGTATAAATACCAAGGCATCCTCAATGAATTATTACATAAAATCAAGTGTCAGGCCTAAAAGGGATGGATCCAAGGTATAATGACCAAGACATGCTCATCGATTCCTAGGATCATATCTATAGAAATCGATAATGACTTGGGAGGAACCAAGGAGCATGTCCATGGAGAATTTAAAAGGTGGTTCTAAGAAATATGGAAACAAGGAGTAGTAATATCCTTAGAATCAAAAATAAACTAGATCCATGTAATAGAAATGTCCATGGAATCCTATGGAATCAAGATCCTAGGAGTAGAAATGTTCAAGGCATCCACTACCATAATAAGGATCCATGGATTATAATTTTCTATGGAAACCAATGGAATCAGGATAGGAGGAGTAGAAATTTTGAAGGCATTAACTACCATTATCAATTCATCAATCAATTCATTAATCATTTCATAACCCATTTCATAATCATTTACAATCCATGATTTCATCCAACTCATTTCCAAATTTCCATTTCAACATTTAACCATTTAAAACAATTAAACATAATGTAATAACATTTCAAAGGAGGAATAATCCATCTCTTAATAAATCATTTAATTCTCATTCAATTCAATAAGGCTCTCAAAACAAGTGGTGAGATCACACTCGCCCAACGAGGTGGTATAACATAGGGAGGATACAAAAACACACTTCATAGGTGGTCTAGTTGGGAATAAAAACCACTAATGAAAAAATGGAACTATGTTGGAAAACTAATCAGATTATAATAATTTATTCAAGGTGTTCAATTAATTGTATGGGAAATGTCGGAAGTTCCAGCATGAGGTACAGTAGAAAAAAGGTATATAAAACACCAAAATTTATAGGAAAGGTATAGACTACCTACCATATACCTGTAGTAGAACACTCATCCAGTATAGACTTCTAACTCGAGCCAGGTTGGAAGAAATTGGAGAAATAGAAGAATTCCCTAGAAATAGGTAATATTATCTTGTATTAAAATAAATTTATCGATATGAATCCAAATAAAGAAATACGCAATATGAATGAATAACTCACCAGTACGGATCCAACGAGAAAAACGGTGTTTTAAATAGAGTTCAGAAGGAGAATCAGGGTCAAAACCTAGGATTTGTCTTCAAATGAGCTCTCAAATTATAAGGGGATTTCCATTGGAATATGGGAAGGAATAGGTCTAGTATATTATAATTTTAAGGGAAATTTGGTAATTTCACCCAAAAACACTAGGTCACACAGTCTGGCCACACAGTTGGCCAAACGTGCAAACCATGTTCCCTTCTCTACCTTAAGAGGGACCTCATATGAATCATGCACATGGTTTGGGAAACCACAGGAAAACCATGTTGCACACCTCTAAAAAAAATGCAGAGCTTCCTACATGGGTGTGAAACCTTAGGTTCATGGTTAAGGAGAACTGTGTGATCTCTACTTCTCTCAGTCCAACCCCTCATGGTTTCTCCAAACTATACAACCTAGGTCGAATGATTTATACTAACCATGTGTCCTAGATTCCTTTTCCAAAAATTGGGCCTTTGGTCTACGAACAAACCTCAGAAACCCTTGAAACTCTTGTGACCTCATTAGGTACTCACATTAGGTCAAAACTAGGAAGTTAAACTGAAATTAAAAAGATTTTTTCCTCAATGAAAAACCCAAGATCTTATAATAATATCCAAAAATGGATCTTTAAATCATTGAACTAATTTATAAGTAAATAAAATCATAATAATTCAATTGAATTTATGAAATAAGATAATGATGTTTTAGAAAATTATATATTTTCCAAAGATATTTTTCTCATCCAGAGAGTTTCCAAGGTTTGATGTCTAAAAATTCAAATAATTATGTTCATTCACTAGTTATATTATATACTGGTAAATGGTTTAAATTATATGAAACTCATCCTAAACATAGTATAAAAAACTCTAATACCTATTTAAATCCAAAATCTATCTATGCATTTAGATGTAATAATAAAATTATGGAATGAATTGAATGCCTTGAACTTTTTAATCTATGAATCAAACCATAGATCACTGACGAGCAACTGACAGGTTCCACCCTCTTATGACATCCATAGATTATGGGATATCCAAATCATGGAAATGTTCTCTCTCATGACATGGTCAGCAAGAACATTGAGTTTGAATGTTAGAGAGAGTGAGATCTTGATTATTTTGGCCCTTTTGAAACCATTTTACACCCTTTCTTGAGCATAAAACTAATTTATATAAGCCTCCAAGAAAATATAAATGGCTAGCATATATTAATGGTACATTTTATAAATGTTAGCTAATTTTTAACACATGAAATGATCGTATTAATCATAAAATTTATTTTTCAACATTTAAACAATCATTTAATACTATTTAACTCCTCAAATTCACCATATTATGTTGAATATCTAATCATGAAATCATTTAGAGTCAAGGAAGAAACTAGAACATTTTTACATTATGTGATAATTCTAATCCTGAGTACCAAAGTATAGTGACTTTCATTATGCCATGTAGCACCCTCACACAAGCTATGAAATTAATTATGTCATTTCTTATATCGTTTTAGTTAATATTCCAATCAATATCCCACTTTCACTAAAGTATTATAGACTTATAACACTTTCACCTATGTCACATCATATGTAAAAACTTTTGAATCCATATCCAAAACTAATTTTTTAAAATCTAGCATAAACTTTCACTATATGTTATATAATATGTAATAATTTACTGCAAATCAGTCTAGAACACCTGTGGAGTATACACCAAAAAACTTTTTGAGTGGATCTCAAAGTTTCATAAACTTGATCCTTATTTATATAACCACTATGTGTGACCCCATAGGCCTTTTTAGTGTTAAAAAAATTAGGAATTATTAATCCATAAAAGTAAACAAAGAGTGAATTTTAGAAAAGTGTCAATGCTACTAAAACTACAAAGGGGTATAGAATGATCTCTATAAAAACACATGAATCTCCAAAAAAAATTTCCACCAATTGTATCATATAAAACACTGAATGATTATATAATCCCTTTTTCTAAGACACTGAGTGACCATGTGATACAGATTATGTCAATCGCATATATCTTACTCGCACATTCTAGATTTTATAAGTATAGACCAACCAGGAAAATGAATACATCACATTTCATTCATCTAAGTGGATGATAACATTTCATACCCCTAATCTAGGTAGATAATCACATCATATATACTTTATCTTGGTATGGACATACAATTCCTTGGTCTGTCTCAATCGAGGACCCATATGTCATACTCATCATACAAAAGGAAAAATCTCATCTTAGTTAAGCCTCAATTAATGACATCTTCAACAACATACCCAACCACCCCCTAATTAAATAATCCCTAAAGATTGCATAACAAAGGTACACTACTAGAAATCTCACCTATATCCATGGTCAGAGACCATGGCTATAGGTCACCTAACCATAGCCATAAGCTATCACCATGGTAAGACCAATCGCAGAGGTTATTATTTTGGAAATAGTCTCCACCACTGTAGCCATAGTCGATGACCATGAAGGTAGTCATTTCTATAGGGACCAACACATTTGGAACCTATGTACATAGTTTATAGACCATGTCTATATAATAATTTCAAAAAAAGGGGCCACCGGGTTTCAATTATAGAACCTCTTTGTTCTAACTGGTAGTATTTAACACTTTCCCATTGGGTTTTTATTTATTAATATATACATATGTATATTTATATTCATAATTAAATTAAAATATTAATATTAAATACTCTAACGATAACTGATTGTGACTATAGGGTAAAGTTTTGAAGGATTATAGCCATAGTTAATTAAAACCGTGGCTACAAGGTCAAGTTCGAAGGCCTATAGCCATGCTCCCCTAAAACCATGGATATATGGTTAATTTTTGAAACCTATATCCAGGGTATAATCTAGACCATGGTTATAGAGGAACTGATATCCATAGTCAGCATATGACCATGGATATAAGGTTAATTTTTGAATCTTATGACCATGATTAGCCTTGGACCATGGCCATAGGGGCACCTATAGCCACAGTCATCCCATAATTGTGTTTATAGTTCATTCACATTATATTCACATGGGAAATTTATTTCCTACACAATACACAGGAAGGAATATTGCCACAGTCATGGTCCAACCATTGATATAAGTTTTCATATATCCATGGTCCTGGGTAGACTATCACTATAGGCCACCTATGGAAATGGTTAGGCATGACTGTAGCTATATGGGTGTCGTCATAAGTAAAATTTACAATAGTAGTATAAAATTATAAAGATTCACGTGTTAAGTATATTTTCAATTTCAGTCATAGGATTTGATGTGAAACATGCACCCCTAGTATACCAATGACATAGTGTATGACACTCCATGCGGCATACTTAGCGGACCATCTGCTGAAAAAAACTATTTTTGTGCCTCATGAGAATATTATATATTTAGACATAAAATCATACCCGTGTTATCCTTAATATTTAATCACATCATATAATACTCCATGATAAACATCATTTAGGATTAAATCGAAGTCATACTTTGGGAGGTTAATTATCATTACACTTCATGAAAATATACAGCCAACATGAAATAATGTTAAAGTTAAGACTACATTTTGTATAGCATGAAACATTTTATATTATTAGACACATTAAGAATACCAAAAAACATACATAGCACCTATCTAAACATATCACATATGATAGACTACTAGAGAGGCTTATATTCAAAAAAATCATGTTTTTATAAACTCATTACATATTTATATAATTCATGCCATATCTCTATGTAAACATATAATAAAAAAATCCTTATAAACTTTTTTAGTGAGTAATATCTATGGAAAAAATTTGTTTGAATAATGGTAAGGCATCATTTTCAAAATTTTCAACTCTTTGAACATAGTATTCAAACTCCTTTGCTTCACATCATCTGAAGTTACATTGTTAATAACTTTGGTTATATACTTAAAACTAAATATAAGTTTATCATAATTATCATAGAAAATTTCCATTCAAAATAAGTATAATCATTAATCTACCTGGGCATACCCCTATTTTGAAGAAGGTCTAAAGCTACTTTTTTCAAGGATATTTCCAATGGTGTTAAATATCATTTAATCTTTTGGAAGGTGAAATCTCTCTCCCTTTCTAGTTGTATTTCCCTCATTAAAAGCATTGTTACTCAAATTCTCATATACTCTTTTATAACATAAAAATGTCCTAGTACCTTGATTAAAGTCTGAATCAATGTCTTAGGAACATCATATGGAAGGGGAAATTTTATGATAGGAAATAAATAGTGGCTAAATTGAATACTTGTTGTAAATATTTGAAGGATGGTGGAATGGTTATTAAGAATATTTTTATTCAGTAATTATTTTCAATAATAGCTTTTATAGAAGCTCCTAATTGAAAATTATAACATAAATAATTTTTTAAAATAGATTTTTATAGAGAGACTGGCTTCTGGAAAGATTCATTATTTCTTATCCTCAATTTGGAATTATATAAAAATGACTTAAAATGATGTGATAAAGCATTGAATATGAATGGCCTCCCTCAATTCAAAACTTAAATTTTTGAAAGATAACTAGTTGGGATCTCCCATAATTGAAGGATTGTATGGGAAGATATTGGATCCTGATGTAAGAATCATGGATAAAATTGGATCCTCTCTTGTACAATTACCTGCACCTCACATGGATTCTATCAATTCTTATCCTATTACGAAAAACAAGGATACCCTCATATGGGATCCTGTGAGGCATGGTATCTTACCGACAAGATGTATTATAATTTCCAAATGGTAAACTACACATGCATGGATTCATGTTTGAATAAATTTTCTAACCAATGTATTGATCCCTCTTGATATACCCTATTCTAAAGAATAGTTTATAATAGACTCTCCATAGATGAATGTCTCATGAACATCATCTTGAACCTATGCACCATTTGCAATACCTTTCGAGTTGGGTAGGATAACATTGATCATATTTTCTTTCATTTTGTATTTTCTAAATCTCTTTGAAGAATTTTTTACAATATATTTTAATTAGATCCTCTCATTATAGACAACTTTATCTCCATTTATATTTACTATTGCATACTAGAATTTTTTTGCAAAGATGAAGATTATTCTTTAGTCAGTGGTGGCTAAAACCTTGCATCTCGTGTGGTGGAATAAGAGTGTCAAAATATTTAAAGTTCATGCGATTGATCTTAATATGATTATGAGGATTATTCTTTTTCTTTATTAGGGTGGTATCCAACATGAATATTGTCTTGGATGGGAATTCAATCTAGTATTTATCTATCTATAAAAAGTTAGGTATTCAATGGAAGTATAAAATATACAAAGGATATATCACTATTGTTTGGAAAATCCCTATTACATGTTAGATCAAGATCAACATGGATGGAGCTTAAAATGGAAATAAAAGTCCTCTTAGATACATTGAAATATTCAGGTACTTTAAAGGTGGAGCACTCTCATGTTTCTATAATGATTTTGGAATGGAAATCGCTTATAAAGCTGAAATGGAAGGTGTGATCCTGGTTATTAAAATTGTGAGATTCAACAAGTGGAGAAAACATTGGTTTGAGCTGTACTACTATTTTATTATGTAGAATACCAAGTTGAGGATATCATCCCCCACTTGGAGACTTATTATAGCTTGATAGGATTGTCATAAATATTTTAGTCAAATTAACTTTTTTGTGTTTCATATCTATAGAGATGGAAATAGAGTCGTTGGTGCTTTAAAAAAATTGGGAGTTGGGTGTAACATCCTAATTTTTCAATGATATTAAAAACCCAATTTTGTTAAATAAATTACAAGTATTTTGGGGTGAAAATTTAATTTTCCAATACTTGTATTTTTATGGATTTATGAAAGGATAAAATCCATATTTAACATATGGTAATATTCTATAGATTATTTTTAGAGTTAGTCCCTAAGTCAGTGTGGGATTATGAGGCCCTTAGAGCCTCAACATTGATAAAATAAAAAAATATAAAATATATTTTATTCATGTGTGTGAGTGATTTTTAAAAATAAAAAAAAATAACTCCCAAAACCCTCATCATATGAGAAATCTGAGACTACTATTAGGTTCAGGATAAGGGTTTTACCCTAGGCACGACATAAGATTTGTGTGTATTGGGAATTTGGAAACATTGCATGCGATAATAAATTTTAATATTTTTTATTATATTTTATTCTGAAAATATTGGAATATCTCCAAAATGGTACTTCCAAATGAAAATCTAAGACCCTTGTTAGATCTGAAATACGGGTTTTACCCTAGGTACGACATAACATTTGTTTGCATCTGGTGTTTGGTAACATCGCACGTAAGGGTAATAATAATTGGTATGTTGATATTTTATTTCGAAGCTAGAAATAATAATGATAATTTAATTATTATTATTATAATTTTTGTTAAAGATAAAAATGAAAATATACATCTATGATTAATAATGGTGTTACGGTGGAAATAATGAGTGATCAAATTAATTAATATGATATTATTAATTATGCTAATTAAATGAAAATGTATGGTTAATACTAATTTATTAACTATCTAATGTTTTTTTTAAATGGTAATGGTGGCATTAATATGAGATAATTATTAATAATAAAAATTTGTTGTTGTTATAATTATTATTGATTTGGGAAAATAATATATGTGTTAAATATATATGTATGTATAAACATGTTCATGTGTATATATATATATAAGATGTGTATATATGTGTGTTAAATATATATATATATAATATGTATATATATTTCTCATGTTATATATATATATGGGTGTATATGAATGTATATATATGTGGATTATTTTTCAGTATATATACTTAATGATGTATTTTATTTAGTCGATGATTAAATGTGGTTAAATGAGAAATTTTTAAGAAAAAAACCTAAATGGTTATGGGGGAGGCCCTACACATGAAGAAAAAGATAAGAATGTAGCACATGGATTTAAAGGGGAATGAGAAATAAATAAAATTAATTAAATGAGTTGGATATAAGATGAAATAAATAGTGGAAATAAAATGGAAATAAATGGGGAAAATATGAGGAGGTTAGGCACCCAAAAGGGGCATAGGACATTCCTCATGTCACCTATGCCTCTTCTCTCCCTCTATATTCCATCCTCTCTCATGTTCTTATTTTTATTTTATTATTATAATTTTTCTAAATCTTCAATAATTGATATCTCATACAATATTAAATAGATTGATGCATCGTCGGTGTCATTGGGTTCATCTCGACGAGAAAATTTTAGAAAATTTTTTTTTTCCAATGAAAATGAGGTTTTAGTGGTGAAGTTAAACTCGGATGTAAACCCACTCCATCGATCATCATTTCACATAATTTAGGAAGATATTAACATTAGTGCATGTTTTATATGGGTTATTGGCATGATTGTTGGTGTGCATATGTATCCATAGAAATTCCTTGACATAAATGCATGCTTTGTATAGGTTATCAGTATGATTGTTGTCATAGTCATATAGTCCAGTGTGAAACCTATGTTTAGGATGTTCTTAACTTAGTTGTATATTTTATTGTGGGTAATTGGCATGATTTTTTGGCATGCGTGTGTTACCTGTGAAACAGATATTTGATGCTTGATCACATGTTATGTGCATGTGTGTATAGCTCTTGACCTATTCTTTTGTTTCTTGTATATGAATTTTGATGATTATATTCATTGATTTTATTGATGTGATATTGTTCTGTCAAGTATATTTATATTGTATATGATGTTATTCTATCTTCTGCAGTTGAGCGTGTTGGTTTGGATTATTAGGCCAGCATGTGAGATGTGACAAATGCAAGAGACTATCCTCTAAGATGGATGTTCCAGACTTGGGTCAGTGTGTATTTGAACTATTCTAGTTGACGGGATGTGTCACATGCTTGGTTATATCCATATAGGAGGGATGTGCTGGACTTGGGTCGGATGTGATATTGGATGCATATTTGGGATATCCACTCATAAAGGATGTGCCAAACTTGGGTTTTCATGTACATGGACTATCCCTACCAGTGGAATGTGTCACATACATGGGGTTATCCACTCGAGAAGGGATGTGTCAGGCTAGTTACTGAATTTATATCTAGCATTAGGTTGAACCAGGTTTGTTTCTCATGGCATGGTGTCGAAGCTGGTGGAGATGGTCCCTAAGAACCCATCATGTGTTTGGTACATGTTTGTTATATTGATTTTATATTTATATCTTATTTATGTACATGGAATGCACTTGTATATTTTATCCAATATTGTTAAGGGCCATTGGTGGTGTTCTACTAAGTCTTATACCACACCCTACTCAGGAATATCAGTGCACTTGTAGATAGCATGCATAGGGATTAGACGAAGGGAAAGGGATCTGTGATGGATGGTTGAGCATGTAGAATAAGATAATGTAGACAATGTTGGATGGAGTTTGAGTGGGATGTCAACTACTGTTTTTATTTTACAGATTTACCTCTCACCCTGAATCCATGTTTGTTTATTTACTATATCATGTATTCCATATATTTTTTTCTACATGATATACTCTTATTTTTATTTATATATTTATTTTATTATTTATCTGTCTCATGAAATGATATGGAGGGTATAGTCTCCCCATAGTTATATTTGAGACCCGTACTGCTAGTCAGCAACCTCTTACATACAGGGAGGTGTGCATGAGGTCATGTGGCATATGGCTCAAACCCGGTGGTTTGGGTGGAGATTCAAAAAAAATTAGAGTAAATCATATAGAAACTAAGAGAGGGAATACATGATATAATAAATAAACAAACATGGATCAATAGTATGTGGTAAGCTGGTAAAATAAAAACAACTGCTGACGTCCCGCTCAAACTCTATCCAACATCATCAGCATCCTCATGTTCCATATTCTCAACCATCCATCACAGGGCCCTTGATCTTCATCGGATCCCTATGCATGCTATCTACAAGTGAACCAAAATGCCTGAGTAGGGTGTGAGTACAAGACTTAGTAAGACACCACTAATGGACCTTAACAGCAGTGTATAAAATTTATAACATCATGACATGGAAATAAATAGGGTACATATATAAAATAAATATAAAACACAAGTACCAAACACATGTTGGGTTCTCGGGGACCAAATCTACCTATTTCACCACCATGATAGGAGAAACATACCTACTTCAGCACAATGTTAGATGGAACATTAGTAACTAGCCTAACACATTCCCTCTCAAGTGGATATCCACAAGCATGTGACATGTTCCTCTAGCAAGGATAGTCCAAGTACATTCCAACCCAAGTTTGGCACATCTATCATGAGTGGATAGCCCAGACTTGTGTCGAATCTCACATGTCGACCCATGTATAAAACATCCCTCTTGTATGGATATCCCCAAGCATGTGACACATCCTGCCAACTAGAATAGTCCAAATAAATGATGACCCAAGTCTGGCACATCCATCTCAGAAGATAGTCTCATCCATGTGTCACATCTCACTTGTCAGCCCAATGAGACAAACCGACATGCTCAATTGTAGAAGATATAATAGAATCATATATAATATAGATAAAATTAACCTAATAATACCACATCAATACAAGAAATGTTCATAATCATCACAATCCATATGTAAGTAACACAAGAACAGGTCAAGGTCTACACACACATGCATAACACATGCGATCAAGCATCAAATATTAGTTTCATGGGCTACGCATGCACGCCAAACATCCATACCAATTACCCATAATAAAACATGTAACTAAGTTAAGAGCTTCTTACACATAGGTTTCACACTGTGCTATACACGCATGCCAATAATCATGCCAATAATTTATATAAAGCATGCGCTAATGACAAGGAATTATTATAGCTACACATTATCACCAACAATCATGCCAATAACCCATATAAAACATGAGCTAATGTTAAGATCTTTTTATCTTATGTGTAAAGATGACTAATGATGTGGGATGATGTCCAAGTTTAACTACACCACCAAAACCTTATTGCCATTGGAAACAAAAATATATTTAAAAATTTTCTCACCAAGAAGAACCCAATGACACTGATGACACATCAATCCAATCAATATTATAGGAGATATCGATGATCAAAGATTTAGAAAAATAAAATATATATATATATATATAATAGGAGAGAGGGTGGAAGTGGTAGGGAGATAAGAGATAGATGTGACATAAAGAATTTTCAACACCCCTTTTGGGTGCCAAATCACCTCCCATTTCCCTCTTTTATTTCCATTTTATTTCCACTAAATTCCTCACGTCTCCACTCCCTCATCTCTACTTCTCTCTTCCACCCACTCTCCTATTATTCTTTCTATTTTATTTTTATTATTTTTTTAAATAGTCAATTATCAATATCTCCTACAATATTGATCATACTAAGGCGATGTCAATTTCATTGGATTCATCTCAGCAAGAACAATTTAAAAAAAAATTCAAAGGCCACAAGGTTTCATTGGTGTAGTTAAACTCAGAAATCAACCCACATTGTTAGTTTTCATTTCACATAAGGTATAAATCTCTTAACATTATCACATGTTTTATATGAGTTATTGGCATGATTATTGGTGTGTGTGTGTGTGTGTGTAGTCGTAGTAATTCATTGACATTAGTGCATTCTTTATATAGGTTATTGGCATGATTATTGGATTGAGTGTATAGCCCATTTTGAAACCTATGTGTAGGAAGTTCTTAACTTAGATGAATGTTTTATTAGGGCTAATTGTCATGATTATTTGGAATGCATTAATATCCCATGAACCTAATATTTGAAGCCTGATCACATGTAGTGTGTGTGTGTGTGTGTATCCCTTGACTTGTGCTTCTGTTTCTTGCATATGGATTGTAATGATTATGTTCATTTCTTGTAATGACATGATATTGTTTTGTTAAGTGTATTTGTATAGTATATGCTATTATTATATCTTATGCAGTTAAGTGTGGAGGTTTGTCTTATTGGGACAACATGTGATATGTGACACATGCGTGAGACTCTCCTCTGAGATGGATGTTCCAGACTTGGGTCGGCATGTATTTAGACTATTCTTGTCGAAGGGATATGTCACATTCTTGGGGATATCCATATAGGTGGTATGTGATAGAATTAGGTTGGCATGTGAGATTTGATGCATGTTTAGGCTATCCACTCATGATGGATGTGCCATACTTGGGATGGAGTGTACTTGGACTATCCCTGTAGGAGGAATTTGTCACATGCATGGGGAAATCCACTCAAGAGTGTATGTGTCAGTATGGTTACTAATGTTCCATCTGGAATTATGTCGAAGTAGGTATGTTTTTCATAACATGGTGCCAAGAAGGTAGATCCAATCCCCGAGTACCCATCATGTGTTTGGTACTTGTGTGTTATATTGATTTTGTATTTATACCATGTTTATGTCTGTGTCATGAACTTTTATATTTTATGCACTGTTTTTAAGGTACGTTGGTGGCTTCCTACTAAGTCCTGTACTCACACCCTACTCAGACATTTTGGTGTGCTTCTAGGTAGCATGCATAGGGGTCCTGCAAAGGGCAAGGTCCCTGTGATGGATGGTTGAGCATGCGGAATAGGAGAATGTTGAAAATGTCGAATAGAGTTTGAGCAGGATGTTAGCTACTATTTTTACTTTACTGACTTACCTCATACCATGGATCTATGTTTGTTTGTTTATTATATCATGTATTCCATCTTTCATTTTTCACATTATGTACTCTACTTTTTATTTATATATTGATGTTATTATTTATCAGTCTCATGAAATAATATGGAGGGTATAGTCTCCCCATGCTTCCATTTGAGACCCTCACTACTATTTGGAAACCTCCTGCATATAGGGAGGTGTGAATGAGGTCATGTGGCATTTGGATCAGACCTAGTGGTCCGGGTCAATATGAAACAAAATGTTATCAAAGGATTAGGATTCACTAACTTTTCTTTTCTCTTTTCCTTGATTTGGGATAGGTTAGATAGGAGTTAGGATGGTTGGGAATCGGGTAGGGGAACTATGTCAGGGTCTTATTAGCATTGAATAGTGTACCTTCGAGCTACCATAGAAAGGGTTAATTATGTTTATTTGTTACCATTGATTAAATTCAGCTTGGGTGATGCACATGATGTTGATATATAATTTATGGGTTTTGGTGTGTGTTCATGCATCATGACTAGGAATGTAGGTTCACATGCCAAATATACATATTATTTTTATTAGATAGTTCCCAAATAATTATATGCATGTTAAAATTGTGATATGTTCCTTGGTTCATTATTTCTAGCATTCTTTTATTTGAGAACGTTGTATTCCATACTTGAATGTATATATGTGGTTGTGAGTAACATGCAGATGTTGGTAATATGGAATTAATCCTTGAATATGTGGTAAGTGCTTTGTGTGTTCCTTTCAATGATCTAGAATGGAATTATAATGTTTTGATTGTAAACACCTATGTTGTAATTAAAAAATAATAATTAAAAAAATATGGAAACTCCTTTGGTGGGGATTAGTTACTCCATGATATGAAGTGCTTCTCAAGGATGAGAATAATTATAGTGGGGATAATTATAACATCCTCATTTTTTAATGATATTAAAAACCCACTTTTGTTAAATAAATTAAAAGTATTTTGGGGTGAAATTTTAATTTTTCACTACTTAAGTTTCTTTTTGGTTTTATGAAAGTATAAAAGACCTATTTAATACTTTGGAATATTCTATGGATTATTTTTTGTAGTTAGGATCTCATTCAGCATGAGATTCCAAGGCCTGTAGAGCTTTAAAGTGGATATAATAAAAAAATATTAAATATATTTTATTGATGCGTATGAGTGATTTTTCCAAAAAAATGAAATAACTCTCTAACAGTGGATCGTATGAGAAATATAATACCACTGTTAGGCTCGGGATGATGGTTTTACCCTAGCCACGACATAATATTTGCTTGCATTGGGTGTTTAGAAACATCGCACGTGATGATAACTTTTAATATTTTTTATTATCTTTTATTCCAAAAATATTGGAATATCTCCCAAACAGTGCCTTCGATGGAAAATATGAGACTGCAGTTAGGTCCATAATATGGGTTTTACCCAAGCCACGACTTAACATTTGTCTACGTCGGGTATTTGGTAACATCATACATAAGAGTAATAATAATTGGTATTTGAATATTTTATTTGGCAGCTAGAAATAATAATAATAATAATTAAATTATTATTATTATTATTATTTTCAAGGATAATAAATGAAAATATACTTCCATGATTAATAATGGTGTTATGGTGGAAATAATGTGTGAGAAAAGTAATTAATATGATATTATTAATTGTGTCAATTAAATGCAAATGTATGGTTAATATTAATTTACTAACTATTTAATGGTTTTTGTTATTAAATGTTCATGGTGGAATTAATGTGAGATAATTAATAATAATAATATAAATTTTTTGTTGTTATTATTGTTGTTAATTTGGGAAAACAATATATGTGTTAAATATATATGTATGTATATACATGTGAAGTTGTGTGTATATATATATGATGTGTATATATATATGTGTTAAATAAATATATATAATATGTATATATATTTTTCAGGTTAAATATATATTTATATATATATGTGGGTGTATGTGTGTGTGTGTGTGTGTGTATGTGGATTATTTTTCAGTATATATATTTAATGATGGATTTTATTTAATGGATGATGAAATGTGGTTAAATGGGAAATTTTGAAAACAAAATGCCTAAATGGTTATGGGGGAGGTGCTACACGTGAATAAAAAGAGAAGAATGTAATGATTGAATTTAAAGGGGAATGAGAAATAAATAAAATGAATTAAATGAGTTGGATATAAGTTGAAATGAATGGTGGAATTAAAATAGAAATAAAAGGGGTAAATGGGAGGTGTTTAGGTGCCCAAAAGGGGTATAGGAAATTCCTCATGTCGCCTCTCCCTATTCTCTACCTCTCCCTTCCACCCACTATCCTATTATTATTTTTATTTTATTTTTATTATTTTTCTAAATCTTCAATCATTAATATCTCCAAAAATATTGATCAGATTTACATGTCGTCAGTGTCATTGGGTTTATCTCGATGAGAATAATTTTAAACAGATTTTTTTTCAAAGGCAATGAGGTTTCAATGGTGTAGTTAAACTCATACATAAACCCACATTGTCTGTTGTTGTTGTGCATAATGTAGGAATCTCTTAACATTAGCACATGTTTTATATGGGTTATTGGAATGGTTTTTGGTGTCTGTGTGTGTATCCATAGGAATTCCTTGACATTAGTTCATGATTTATATAGAATACCGGCATGATTGTTGGACTGTGTGTATAGACCAATGTGAAACCAATGTGTATGAAGTTCTTAACTTAGTTTTGTGTTTTATTATGGGTAATTGGAATGACTATTTGGCATGTGTGTGTAGCTAGTGAAACCGATATTTGATGCTTGATCACATGTGGTGTGTGTGTGTATCACTTGAAATGTTCTTGTGTTACTTGCATATGGAATGTGATTATTATGTTCATTTCTTGTATTGATGTGATATTGTTATATCAAGTGTAATTGTATTATAAATGTTGTTATTCTATCTTCTACCGTTCAGTGTGAAGGTTTGGCTTATTAGACCGGCATGTGAGATGTGACACATGCATATCCTCTGAGATAGATGTTCCAGACTTGGGTTGGAATGTATTTGGATTATTCTAGTTGGAGGGATGTTTCAAATGCTTGGGTAAATCCATACATGAGGGTTGTTCTAGACTTAGGTAGGCATGTTATATTTAATGTGTGTTTGGGCTGTCCACTCATGACAGATGTTCCAGACTTGGGTCACCATGTACTTGGACTATCCCTACCAATGGAAAGTGTCACATGCTTGGGGATATCCACTCAAGAGGGGATGTTTCGGGATGGTTACCGATGTTCCATACAGCATTTTTTTGAAGCATGTATGTTTCTCCTAGCATGGTGCCAAAGCAGGTAGAGAAGGTCCTTGAGGACCCATCATGTGTTTGGTACTTGTGTGTTATATTGATTTTATATTTGTACCCTGTTTATATACGTGGAATATACTTGTATATTTTATGAATTATTGATAAGGTCTGTTTGTGGTTTCCTACTGAGTCTTGTACGTACACCCTAATCGGGCATTTCAGTGCGCTTGTAGATAACATGCATAGGGATTTGGTGAAGGGAAAGGTCCCCGTGATGGATAGTTGAGCATGTAGAATATGAGGATGCTGACGATGTTGGATGGAGTTAGAATGGGATGTCAACTACTATTTTTATTTTACTGGATTACTACATACCTTGGATCCATGTTTTTTTTTATTATATCATGTAAGCAATTTTCAGTTTCCACATGATGTACATGGACTTTTATTTATATATTGATGTTATTATTTATCTTCCCCATGAAATTATACGGAGGGTATAGTCTCCCCATGGTTCCACTCATGAACCTCGCATCTAGTTAGTAACCTCTTACGCACAGGGAGGCACACATAAGGTCATGTTTAATCTAGCTCAGACCCACTGGTTCGGGTCAGGATGCAACATTGGGTCTAGGGGTGTAATTGGTATTGGTATATGCCAGTGTCGAATGAGGATCACTTTTTATTGGACACCTATAAAATTCCATCTTTTGGTTTTTTGATAATATTTTCTAGACCTTAGAATTTCACTGTGGGGAGTCCCATTATTATTTTACATTACCCACACATCTTAAACAATTTTAGGATATAAATTGACATTCAATTTGAATTTTAACTAGTTTAATATTTTATTTATTACACTTTGAGTTTTTCTAAGTCCAAATATACTCCTACTGGCCTCTTCAAAACTATATTCTCTTTATAATATCACAATAATATACAGAAACTCTTTTGTGTTAGGAAATAAAACTTTTTTCTTTTATTATGAATAATTAAAAAATAAACTATTGACTCGCATATGATTTTATGTGTTTAAATTAGTATTCTAAAAAGAATATTTTATTCTTTAAAATATTCCACTGGTGGGTTTTGGGAACTCTTTCCCTAATATTTTAACAAATGTCATGTATAAGAACTTTTATCTTTAATAAAGCTATTTTTATCTTTATCTTCTTTTTAAAACATGTTGTAGAATATAATGAATCATAAACCATGTGTATCATCTCATTTATTCATAATAATTCTTTGTTAAAAAATAACATCTCTGGTCATATAAATAAAGGATATATATGTACACATACTTTATTTAGATCCATCTAAGATTGAAATACTCCTGTGCATCTAACTCCATGATTTAGAAACCCTTTGTTTCAATATTTGAATGAAAACTACAATCTCTATAAATTTTTTCCTTGATTTTAAACTATTTTATATTTACAATGTTTTTAAAATATAAATTTGATATCATATACACTTTGAAATAGAACAATTGATTTTTATAGCTTTCATACCTAACATTGACTTTCCATATGGTTTCTCAAACCTCTTCAAGCATTCTAGAAAATTACATCACATATGGATACACTGCCCCTTATTCATGAAACCTATTTAATTTTTTAACATTCTAGGCTGAAAAATGGTTCATCTAATTTTCTTCAACTAGCTTAAACTTTTACCCTTCAGTACTGACAACATAACACTAGAGCCTAGACATCGTATGTCATGCTCATTTATCATCAATACTTGAGAAATTTGGAGAAATATTTCTTGAACTCATTAATTGTTATTGAAAATATTCCAATAATAAATCAAAAATTAATTTCACATCTAGAATATTCCTTAAATGATACCTCAGTCTCTGTAATTCATTAACATATCTCATTATACTGAATGAGAAGAGACTAAAATCACGTATGTAATATTCTATATAAAGAATTACTTTGAACCCTATTAGTCTTCTCATAAGAATATATTAGATCCACTTGTTAATATACTTCAACGTTATGTTATTTAGGAAGGTGTATCACTTAAAAATGGAATTTTCTTATATGAGAACAATTATCAGGTTTATATACTAGTAAAAAAATTACTCCCATTAATCTTTTCTTTATTTATGATTAATATTAATGTTATGTTATATGATGATTATGATACAATATTATATACAAAATAATATTTTACTAGATGAGTATCAACTTTTACATTCTCTTAATAAGGAATTTTATTAAATTTTCTACCACTAAATTGATGAGACCTTTAGTTTTACATAATATCCATTAGTGTGCTAATGTCCATATTTCACTAAGATTTTGAAAGTTTTTGTTTTATCTTGTTATTTAGTTGTATAGGTATGTAAATCATATCATATATTAATCTTGGATATCTTAGAAGTAAAATAAATAAACACGTCATAAATTTAACCATGAGATAAATATTTATGTTTAATTAATAAATAATGTTATTGTGAACATTTTTTAATTTTTGTATGGATAAACATGAATAATTCACTTATATCCAAAATGTAAATTTCACATTATCAATTACATGGAATTAAAATAAACTCATTAATATTCCAAAATATGAAATACTGTATGAAAACTGTCACAACCCCCTCCCACCAAAGAGTATCCCTCCTGGGCTGGCAATGAGAAGGGAGATGGTGACTGACTGATACACGCCTCTAGTAGGCCCCAGGTCGGCGACTGGCACTGTGGGTATAATAAACAAACAAATAAGAGGAATTACCCTATAAGAGAACATGCAGAGGAAAGAGATAAGATAGATACACCAATCAAATTCTGCTCAGATATATATAAAATAAATCCCCAAGTGCATACATGTAATGTCATAAAGTACGAAAACAACTGAAAGGGAAACTAAAAGTATAAAAAAGGTAAACTCATCAGTTACCACAAATCCCAAATACCTCCTACAAAACCTCAAGCTAGTAATATCAATCCCAATCTCCAAAATTTTTATGTTTTCCTGAAAAAAAATTATATATACATGGGGTAAGAATAATAGTATACTCGGTAGGATCCTCCTCAAAGCCTCTCTTGCAAAAGATAATGAAATCATACTAAATCCCAGTGAATAACAAGTGAAACCAACTCATTGCCTAAATAGGTATACTAGTTTCTCGGTCTCACCATGGGTAACTCTCACTAAGTATCACATAAAAGGAATAGTGTGTTATAATAGTAAAACAATATGGGTACCCCACTACCACTTCCCCATTAGTTTTTCATTCTACCCCAATGTTGCACATCCTAAGTCATATATCTCTAAAATTAAGTCGGCCCTTAGACATATGGGCTACTATATTACAACATGAACATCATGAATAACATAATCACATCATCCCATATCACATATCTATACAGTGATTGAGTAGTCTTTGGGAGCCACCACAGCTCGTATATCATGTATCATACGTCAAGTATTATACCGCAAGCCATTATAGCTCATACACCAAGTAAGTGCCCTGAAACATTATATCCCATATACATCACACCTATAATAAAAATTTGGATAATATATATGGTAATACATGTGTGTGAAATAACCATAATCCATCACAACCCTCTGCACACAAGTATGGGGAAACTAACCACCATGCATACAAAGACAAAATACTAGCAAAGGGAATAGAGCAGGGCTATAATGGGTAGTCAGTCATCCATCCTCCCATTGGAATGTTGGGGAAAACACCCTCCCAAAGTCCAATAGGTATCATTTTCCCTAACTGACATGGTTGGGGTAGCGTATGAAATCACAGAACATACAAGGTATAATATATCTCATAAACACATTATGGGCATAACCTAGTCTTAATCTCTCCTGTAGATATCGTCACTCAGACACCCTACTACCACTGTTAGGGACTAGATATCCTATAAGCATACAATCATATAAAAGAGATGTGTTAAATTTATTCTTTCATTTTTATCCTTTCAATTTATGTTAATTAATTCACTATCCATTAATTAATAATATTAATTCACTTACATCATTTCATTTCACATTTCATTAATTATCCATCCAAGTTAATTCCCTCCAAGCATAACCCAACTAAGTCCATGGTTTCTCAAGGTTATTATTTTTAATCTTTTTCATTCCATCGTCACCAAACCCATGGGTTAAATAATTATTAAACATTTTTAACATTCCATAATTCTAGATGCTCTATAAATACCATCTTAAACTACTTCTAGGAGAAATGCAACCAAACACATCCAACTGCTTCAAGTAGTGGGGAAAGGAATGCAGATAAAACAAGAAACTTGGAAATATGACCATTAAACAGATACATTCACAAGAAAGAATACAACTTAAAAAAAATAATGGGTAATCTTAGATTTAACCCATTCCATCATCTCTGATTCCATCCCCGACACCCATGTGCATATTTCGATGCATCTCACCACCACAAGCGTTAACTGTTGCCACATCATTCAGGCCTCCCCACCTAATATCACATCATCCATACCATGATCATCCATCCCAGTATTATATTATATTACATAGTGAATATCACATCCATATCACATCACAAAGTAAAAAAGAAACAAACTTATTCAATCGGGCAACTGGACCCTCAAAACAAGGCCTTAACCCTTTACATGCAAACAGACTCTCTCATGACCCCAACACAAGGCATTTAGCCTTTAAAAAAATAGTAACTCATAGACCCAAGAATTTAACTTTATCAAATAGTCGTTTCTTATTCAATATTGAATTAACTGACTCTTTTTTCACAGGTTCAAACTATGGGAAACCTAAGGAATTGGCTATAAGAATCTATAAAAATTTTAAACATTCTCTCTAGAATCAAACCAGTTTCATCAAACTATGAGAGGTAAAAATATCATTTATCATTCCTTATATGATTATAATCAACAAGAATTAAAATGCTTTGGATTATTTATCAATTCCATTAACCCATTGAATAATATATTCAATAAAACATGCACATTGTATCAATTTTATTACCATAAAATTACAAGAAACACCAGATTCGTTTAACATGATTCTTATTTAAGTTCTTAAGCCAACTAATTAACAATTATAATATTTACATTATTTACCATTTTCCATCATATTCAACATTTTAATCCATGGAATAATAAAACATTCTAAAAAGAACAACATATATAACACACTATCTAGTAAAACAAGATGCAAATCGTTATCACGGTGAAAAATAAATCAACATGAAATTTCTAAATAATACATTCTTTTAATCTGGTTAAATATTTATTATGTTAATTCAATTTTCATTCAAAGAGATAAATCATGTTCAAATTAAAATTTCATTTAAATAAATGAGAAGCAATGAATCCCCTACCTCTAAAGTGTCAACATTCTTCGCATGAGAATAGACCAAAGTTACGGATCTTTGATAACCTATCCTGCAAGGAAACTGTGATCTCCCAAAGATTTCATGCTATGAAAACACTGGAAAATGATAAGTAAAACTCCATTAGAATAACTTAGATAAAATTAAAAATCATGGAAAGAAGGAATGGGAGTAAATGATATCAAACATAGAGAAACCACTATAAAACTGAGATACAACGTACCTCAGATCATAATGGACCAACTAATAGAATCTAGGGATTGATCCATGTCAAAAGAGGCTTCAAATCCTTCAAAAAACCACTCCATAGAACCTAGGATTCCTGTGGAATAATTAAAAGAAAACTGGGTTCAGGGGTCTCAGGGTATTTATAAACCCCCTGAAAATTTAAAGACAACAATGCATCCCCAGAGACCACGTTACAGCCATCCCAGACACAGGGAATTCTATGGAATATATTGAGGGACCACACTGTTGCCACCCTTGGTCAAATAAATTTCTAGTTTACATGTCCAAACCCTATTAAAGTGGATATGGGGGCTATAGTGCAACCATGATCACCACGTCATAATACACCCTTTCCAATAAAGGGACTACACTGCAACCCTCTTCCCATGGTGTATCTACCCCCAAAAAGGTAGTAGCCTTATTTCTCCTCCCAAGATCCCTTACACTATATGTGAGGTCTACTATGCTGCAACCACAATCACTATGGTGTGGAACTTACCTCCATGCTACAACCATTCCATTTTTGGAAGTGACTTCCCCCCTTTTCCCTCGAACACTCTCCAAACTCCTTGAAACCACTTCCAGGTGCCTCCAATATCCAAAACTCAAAAAGGAAAGGGCTTCCAAGATCTGGTCCCTTATATTAGATACCTCTAAAAACATTATCTTCCTCAAGAATTCAAAACCAAACATGAGAGAGAGAAAGAAAAGGGGTTTGTATTGATAGCCACCCCATGAGTTGCCTCTCAAAGATCTCTCCATCATAGGATCTCAACCACCTCATCAGAGGAACAAAGCACAAAACCATGCAAAAACACAACCACTAGCTTTGAAACACTATCCAGGGAAGATACCTCTCAAATGTGTGAATGTTACCAATATACATGAAATAAGAGAAACCCATATCATAATGAAAAAAATGTTCATCTTTCACAATACAAACAATGTCACAAGATAATAGCTAAATAAAAAATAGATTAGGGTACTGAGCACATATCTACGACTCATCTTCCTAAGTTCTCTCCTCCATTCCACTATGTCACCATAAGACAATAACCAAGGTAATATCATATTCACGTAACACAGTTTCGTAGTAGTCCTAGATCTTTATCGGTCGTTCATCGAAGGTCACATCATCATCAACATCAATCTCATCCCAGTCAATGATGTGAGAGTTATCATAAAGATAACGATTGAGCTATGGAATGTGAAGAACATTATGTATTCATATCATCTATGGGGGAAGTGTTATTTGATATTCCAGGGTTGCAATATGATCCAACAGCTTGAAAGGCCCAGCAAACCGGGGAGAAATCTTACTCCCATGACAAAACCATCACTTCCCATGATGGGGTGTCTCCTTCAGGAACCTGTGATCACTATTTTCAAACTCCATAGGTCTCCTCCTATGATCAGCATATTATTTATGATGATATTTCACATCTTTCAACCTCTCACATATTATCTGAACCATATCTATCATGTTCTGCACTAGCTTTGGCCCAAGAATTTCTGATTCTATAAACCCATTCTAGCACAATAGATAACGGTAAGGTCAGACATACAAAGATTCAAAATATTCAAAACTAATAGTGGAGTGAAAAACTATTATTATAAGAAAACATGACCAAATGAAGGTGACCCTTCCAAGAACATCCAAAATCCAAGACACGAGAATGCAACATGTATTCAATAGTTTAGATGGTAATCTCTATCTGATTATCTATCTGTGAATGAATAGTACTTATAAGGAATAATTGGGGTCCAAAATCATGATGGATAACTCTTCACATCATGGGGGTAAAATGATGATCTCAGTCAAATATGACCATCCTATGGACTCTACAGTGTCTCACAACCTCCTCTAGATACTAACTTGACAAAACCTCCACTGATATTGACTCCCTAATTACTATGGAGTGGTTTTATTCATCAAATGATCCATGGTAACCTATATAGAATAAAAGCCTCCTTGACCTCAAGGTAAACTGGTAATGAAGTCCATTGATATGTCCATACACTTCCACTTAGAAAAATCTAAGGCTAGAGTAAACCATTGGTAACATGGTGCTCAACCTTAACCTTTTTATGAACTAAACATTGGGAAACAAACTTTGTAACTACATTCTTTAACCCAAGACACAAAAACTAACATCAGACCTTGGTAAATATCTTTCATGGAAGGATGTACTGTCAAGGGTGAGCAATGGAACTCTCAGAGAACCATATCACGCATATTTGAAGGGATGAAAAGCTTCCCCTGGAACAACACCCGGTGCTTTCCATACTCAATCCAACCAATAGGATCATTTCTAAAAGGAAAATTAGTCTCTATAGACTTCCACCTTAGAATCCCATGACTGGAAATCCTCCACCAGTTGCACCAAAGATGATTGAAATATCACCTAAAAAGATAACCTTTTCCCCTACCTATCCCATATCAAGATGTATCACTGATAGATCTACCATTACCCTCTATGAATCTCCAGATTCTCACACAGCATAACTATGTGACTTCCTACTCAGTGCATCATCCAAAAAATTACTCTTTCCTAGTGTATATGAAATATAAAATTCATAATCCTATATCAATTAAATCCATCATCATTATCACAAGATCACGTCATGCTGGGAGAATACATACCTCAGGCTCTTATGATCTGTAAAAACCAAAAATACTCACCAATGAGGTAATATCACCACAAATTCATGGAAAATACAAATACCAAAAACTCAAGGTCAGGGGGGATTGTTACTATCATAAGGATATAACTATCAAGAACCATAAGAAACAGCTAATATCTATTACATCAGAAAACATCCCAATCCAAAATGTGAAGCGTCATAGAAAACCAAAATCTGAACTCCCTCTTCTAGAAGATGAAGAACCAGAGAATTGGCCAACTTATCATTTAGGTACTCAAATGATACCTGACACTAGTCAGTTCATTAGGATGCCTGATCATTTTTGTTCAAGGTTGTTAGAGGGGTCACAACATGAAATAAATCATCTACAAACCTCCTATAATAACATAAAAGACCAAATAAACTTTGTACCTATACTTCTCTCTTAGGGGATTCCCAAGAAACAATCACACATATATTTTAAGGATCCATAGCTACACCCTAATAGGAAAAAAAATTTCCCAATAAATGAACTTCATAATCCCAAAAATCTCACATTGACAACTTTTTGAATAGCTTCTGATGATGAAGAACTCCCAAAACAGTATGTTGATGTGCTACATGGTCCTCCTTATATGTGGAGTAGACAAGGATATCATCAATGAAAATCACCAAAAACTTATCCAAGGACTCACTTAACACTGCTTTCATTAAACCCCTGAACATGGTTGGACTGTTCATTACATCAAATGGCATTACAACAAACTCAAAATGCCCATGACGACATCAGAGAGTATTTTTTGGGATATCCTCATCCTTCACCCAAATATGATGTTATCCGGGGTGTAGATAAATCTTATAGAACCAACTTTATCTCTTCAAATGATCAAATAAAACATCAATCCATATTAGAGGATAGTGGTTCTTTACTGTCACTTAGTTCAAGAGATGAAAATCAATACAAAAATGAAAACTGCTATTGACCTTCTTTACAAACAAAACTAGTGCACCCCAAGGTGACACACTCATCTGAAAAAAAACTTATTGAAATATATCATCAATCTATACTCGTAGATCTCACAAATCAAAATGTTTCATCCTATACAGAGACATCATGATAAGAGAAACACCCGGTTATAGCTCAATCCCAAAATCGATCTCACATTGAGGGGGTAACACTACAACCTCCTTTGGAAATACATCAGGGTAATCGTCCAAAACCCTAGGAAACATTATCGTTTGAACCGATGTTGAACATAGAATTGGATCAACCATCATGGAAGAAAAAGATGGTACACACCAATGACCTATCCAAAGGCCTCACTTTCTAATGAACGCTATTGTATCTCTATCAGCTTCATAGAAGACAACCTATCTCCCGAAGCAATCCATGATAGCCTGCACTAAATAAAACCAATACAAGCTGAGGATGATGTCACGTGGTTGTATCCATAAACATAGGAAATCTCCATAAGAGCAGTGATTCCCCAGTATTGTCTTACAGTATCTATATAATTTATTCAATTCATCATGACCTCCAACTAGCATAGTTAATACTAAGGGCGCTGGAAGTATGTCCACCTCTAGTCCTAAAGCATAGATGAGAGAAGGTGATATAAAGGAGTGTTTATCTCATTAATCAAAAGAATCATGCACCCATGTAGAAAAAAAAGAAAAGGGTGCCTCGAACAACATATGGATTTCCTAAAGCAAGAAATGCTAGAGCATAGAGCGGACCATGACTTGATCCATGGCCTCTCTAAACCTGATGATGACCACCTCCATGATCGTGCTATGCTCTCTGAGGGCAAGGATTATCTCAAGGATATCCTCTTCCTAACACATCTCCTCTCTCCTGATCCCAAATTAGAGCACCCTACAACTACTTCCTCAGCTAAAACTACCCCAATGGAGGAACCTGAAGCAGAAAACCTGCTACATGCTAACTGCTTAGAAAGTTCAGGCACTCTTACCACCAATGACCTCATCCTACATAAGAAAAACACATGTATAAACCCTTGTAATAGGAATGAATCCACCACCCTTCGAGAAATGAGATTATGAGGGCTAGGACCAACCCCTGGCTATTTGGAAGCTCTTCTGTCCAAGCAATTGGGAACCCTGGACTACAACTCTACTTTGTGAGGAATCTTGAAAACTCCCCTCTCATGATGATTTGGTTCTATCTAGTGTCCTCTCGATAACCTCTACTCTCTCCAGAACATCAATATACATCTTCAGTATAAATAGGGTGACCTGGCACTAGATCTTTAGACACAAGGTCTCCTTAAAATGTCTCTCCATGGCCTCCTAATTTAGAAATAGGTCTGAAGCATATTGTAGAAGGGTCCTGAGATGGATCCCAAACTCCCACATGTTGGAACTCCCCTTTTGAAGGGTAAGAAGCTCCTAGAATTTGTCCACCATTGCGGTTGAGTAAAGAATCTCTACTTGGAACTAGTCTCTGAACATATCCCATGATAACATTGAATTCTCATGATCCCTGAGGATCAAGATCCACCACTACCTCACTACCCCATGCATCATCATCACATCTAATAAAGCCTAGTGCTCTTTCTGAGAATGGATCAGACTAAAAAATATCTCAAGCTCCTCCAACAAGTCCTCTACGACTAAGTATGAAATAGTGATCTCATACTTCTGCAAACATTGATGCTAAAACTCTTAGAGTGTCCTCCTCCAAGTTTCTTTATTATCAACCTCTACTCTATATCGATTTTCTGGAAGATCCTACTAAACATCTTCAGTGAGAACATGATGAGGACATCAACCTAGAGCCATGCCTACAAAATAAAAAATGGTTGGATCTCTTAAACCTGAAATATGAAATACATAACATTAGTTAATTCATTCATAAATTTTATTTATTTATGGTTTAACCTATCCCAATGTCTATTTATTTCAATCGTAGTAGAAAAGAATAATGATTCGTAATACTATCCTAGTTTTCTACCCTGAAACCAGTATCACTTTGTTTAGTAGGATCAGTTTACATAAAGGTTCATGCATCAGGTAATAGGGGTCCCTAAATACCCATATCTCAACCAATCTCTCATGTTTACATCACTTACTAAACCTAGCTGACACCATTTCCCAATTAAATCATGAAACCTCACTTATACCTAAATCCAAACTCCATATTATCCCTCAACATGAACCTTTTATACCACTCTGTCACAACCCCCCCCCCCCCAAGTGTACCCCTTCTAGGTTGGTAATGAGAGAAGGTAGATGGTGACTATCTGAGTCTCATCTCTAGTACGCCCCAGGATGGAGACTAAAACCGAGGGTATAATGAGAGGAATTACCCTCTAAGAGAACATGCGGAAGAGAGTGATAATATAGATACACCGATCAAATCCTACTCAGTTATATATATAATAAATCCCCAAGTGATTACATCTAATGTCATACAGTACTAAAACAACTGAAAGGAAAAGTACATATACCAAAAAGGTAAACTTGGCAGCGACCATAAAGCCCAAAGAGCTCCTGAAAAACCTCAAGATAGTAATATCCAACCTGATATCCAACCTACTCCCACTAACATGAAAATCAGTTTATATATATATATGGGGTGATAATAATAGTATAATTAGAGGGTTCCTCCCTAAAGCCTCTAGTGAAAAAGATAAAAGAAAGCATACTAAATCCCAATGAACAACAACTGAAACTAAATCGTCACCTAAACAGTTATACTAAGTTCCTAGCCTCATCATGGATAACTCTCACCAAGTATCACATACAATGAATCGTGTATTATAATAGTAAAATAAAAAGGGTACCCCATTACTAATTCCCCACTGGTTTTCTACTCTACCCCAACATCGAACATCATGAGCCATATATCTCCAAAAGTAAGTTAGTCCGTAGACACTTGGGATACAATATCATAATGTTAATTTCATGTATCACATCATCACATCATCCCATATCACATATAAATATAGTAACCATGTAGTCTCTAGGATCCACTACAGCATGTATGTCGTGTATCATATGTCGAGTATTATACCTCAATCCATTATAGATCATACATTGAGTAAGTACCTCGATTCATTACAGACCATAAAAGTCACACCTATAATAACCATTTGGAAACTATATATAGTAGAATATGTTTGTAAAATAACTACAAGACATCACATCCCTCTATATGCAAGTATGAGGAATATAACCATCATGCATACCATTACAATGTACTACCAAGAGAATAGAGTGGGGCCAGAGGGGGTAGTCATCCATCCATCCTCCCACTGGAATGTTGGGTAAAACACTATACCAAAGTCCATTGGATGTTAATTTCCCTAACTGATATGGGTTGGTAGAATATGAAATCACATGACAAAGGGTATAATATAGATCACAACCACACTATGGGCATAACCTAATCCTAAGACCGCTTGCCGCTATTGTCACTCAGACACCTGACTACCACTACTAGGGATTAGATATCCTATAAGAATAAAAGCATATAAAATAGCTATATTAAATTACTTATTTACTTTTTAGAAATTCACTTTACATTATTAATTCACTAGTAATTGATTAACAACATTAATCCACTTACATCATTTCATTTCACATTTCATTAATTATCCAGTCAAGTCCATGCCCTCTAGGAATAACCCAACCAAATCCACGGTTTCTCAAGGTTGTAATATTTTCAGATTTTTCATTCCATAATCACCAACCCCATGGGTTAAATCATTATTAAACATTATTAACATTCCATAATTCTAAGTGCTCTAGGAAAACCATCCTAAACTACCACTAAGAGAAATGCAACCAAGCACATCCAGTCACCTCAAGCAGTGGGGGAAAGGAATACAAAAAAAAGAAACTTGGTCGTCTGACCATTAAATAGACTCATTCACAAGTAAGAAACTAGATAAAACACAACAATGGGTAATCATAGATTTATCTCATTCCATCATCTTCGATTCCATCCCCATCACCCATGTGAATATCTCGATGCATCTTGTCATCAGAGGCATTAATTGTTGCCACATAATTTGGGCCTCCTCGCCCTATATCACATCATGCATCCCGGGATCATATCACATCGCATAGAGAAGTTCACATCTAGTGCACATCAAAAGGAAGCAAGAAACAAGCATAGTCATCTGGGAAAATGGGCCCTCAAAATAAGGAATCAAGCCTTGACATGAAAACAGGCTCTTACATCTCCAAACACAAGGCATCCAGCCTTTACAAAAATAGGAACTCACATCCCCAAGCATTTAGATTTATCAAACAAATAGTTCTTATTCCATATTGAATTAACCAATTCATTATTCACAAGTTCCTACTATGGGAAACTTAAGGCATTAGCTATAACAAGCTATAAAAAGTTCAAACATGCTCACTAGCATCAAAACTAGTTTCATCAAACAGTGAGAATAAAAAAAATCATTTATCACATCAACAAGTATTGACAGGATTCACATTATTTATTAATTCCATTAACACATAGAATAATATATTCAATTAAACAAGTTCATTGCATTAATTTTATTTCCATCAAATTATAAGAAACACCATATTCATTTAACATGCCTCTTCTTTAAGTTTATAATCCAAATACTTACCAATTACCAGATTTACGTTCTTTACCATTTTCCATCAAGAAGAACATGCTAATACATATCATAACAATACATGATAACAAGAACAACATAGATAACACGCTATCTAGTAAAAAAAGAGGAAAATTGTTATCACGGTGAAAAACACATCAACATGTGATCATTATCAAATCCATTATTTTAATATGATTTAATATTTATTAGGACAACTCTAGTTTCATTCAAATGGATAAACCATGGTCAAAATAGGATAGCACATGAATAAAAGAGAAACAGTAAATCCCTTACCTCAAATGTGTCAATGTTTTTTTCATGAGAACGAACCAACATTGCGGATCTCTGATCACCTCTCCCTTGAGGAAACTATGATCACCCTAAAATTTCATGTTATTAATGCATTTGAATGTGATAATAAAAACTCCATAAGAATAGAGGATATCATACATCAAAGCATAGAAAGATGGAATGGGACAAAACGAGATCAAATAAAGAGAAACTGCTAGAAAACGAATAAAGAATGTACCTTGGATCACCATAGATTTATCAATAGAAGCTGAGGATTGATAATTATTGAAAATGACATCAAATACTTTAAAAACCCACTTTGAGGACACTGGGGTTTGGGTGGAATAAGTGGAAGAAAACTGGGTTTGAGGGTATCATGGTATTTATAGACCCACTACAAAAATTAAAGACCACGACACGGCCCCATAGACCATGCTGCAGCCCTCCCTACCATAGGGAATTCTATAGATCCACCTGAGGAACCACATCATATCCACCCTTGTTCAAAGATATTTTCGGGTTCCGTATATAGATCATATTAAAGAGGATCTTGGGGCTACGATGCAGCCATAAGCACCACATCGTAGTACCTTATTTCCTGGAAAGGGACTATGTCGTAGCCCACTGCCCATTGCATAGATAACCCCAAAAAGGTAGTATCATTTCTTATCCTCCCAGGATCCCTTATGCCGTATCTGAGGTCTACTATACCGCATCCACCAACACTATAGTGTAGCGCCTACCTCCCTGCTGTTTTTGTTAGTAGCTCCCCCCTTTTCCCCCAAACACTCTACAAACTCCTTGAAACCTCCTCTGAGTTCCTCCAACACCCAAAACTCAAAAAGAAAATTTCATTCAAGATTTTTTCCCTTAAAAAAATTTATAACAATTTTCATGACCCCTACCCTCAAAGTGTACCCCTCCTGGGCCGAAAATGGGAGAATAGAGATAGTGACACTCGAGTCCCACCTCCAGTAGGCACTGGGTTTGAGACTAGCACCGAGGGTGTAATAACACACAGATGGGAGGAATTACCCTCTAAAAGAACACATGAGAAAGTGATAGATAAGATAGAATCCAAAAAACTCCATATCAAACCACAATATAAAAGAAAACCCAATTACATATATGTAATTCCATGCAAGAACTACTAAAAATGAAAGGGAAAACTTAAAGTACCAAAATAAAGTAAAGCAGTAACGACCACAAAGCCCAAACAGGTCCTTTAAAAACCCCAAGCTATTAATAACTAGGATGATCTCCAAAATTCTCCAACTATCCTAAAAAATAGTTTATATAACATAGGTTGAGTATAAAAGTATACTCAATAGGATCCTTCCTAGAGCCTCTCATGAAAAAGTAAAGAAAGTTTATTAAACATAATGATCAACAAGTGAAACTAACTCATCACCTAAACAGGTATACTAAGTACCAACCTCACCATGGCTACTCTCACCAAGTATCCCATACAAGAGTATATAATATAATAAAGAATATCAAATATACCTCGCTGACACTTCCCCACTAGTTTTCCACTTTTTCCCAATGTCGCATGTCCTGAGAATCTCTCTCCAAAAAGGTTGTCCTGAAGACACGTGGGAAAGCACCACAACATGAACCTCGTGAAACACAAAGTCTTTCTCGAAGACACCTGGGTGAAGCACCACATCATCCACACAAACAAAAGTAACCAGGTATTTTCTGGGAGCCACCACATCCTTTATAATGTGTATCATACATTGTGTAATATACCTCAAGCCATTACATCTCATATGCCGAGTAAGGATCCTCAAGACATCACACATATACATGTTATACCTATAGTAGTTCATAGGAAACTATATCTAGAATATATGTGTGTAAAATAACCACAAGTCGTTATATCCCTCTACACACATATATGGGGAAATCTAACCATCGTGTATACCAGCATAAGTAGCTACCAAGAGATGAGAGTGGGGCCAAAGGGGCAGTTAGTCATCCATCCTCCCATCGGGATGTTGGGGAAAACACCCTCAGGGCTCAGAATCCCTGGGGTGTCAATTTCCCTTACCGACAAGGTGGGGTAGTGTATAGAAAAAAAGTATAGGGTATAATATAGCTCACAACCACACTATGGGAAAAACCTAGTCTTAGAATCAACTGTAGATAATGTCTCTCAGACTCCAGACTGAATCTGCAAAGACTAGATATCCTATAAGCACACAACCATTTAAATAGCTTTATTAAATCTTCTTATCCCTTTTAATTAGTTTCACTTTATGTTAATTAATTATTTAACAATAAATAACCATTATCATTTCCACATTTCATTCCATTAGCATCACAACAAAGTTCCATTCCCTCCAGGTATAACCAAACTGAGTCCATGGCTTCTCAAAAATATAGCCCCAGCATTGCATCCCAACAAGCTCCAACCCCATGGGTTCAGCATCATTTATTCAATCATTTATTAATAGAATTATCACTTTTCCATAATTCCAAGTATTCTATGAAAAATATTCTAAGCTACCAAACATAAGGGACTCAACACGGTGAGTAGATGAACTAACTGTCGAGTCTTTGCCACATATAGAAGAAGCATAAACCCATCAATCCTCGAGAATCTAAACATGGAAAGCACATGGAATACCCCATGTGTTTTCGCCTCTTTTAGAAGGAGGGTAAGAAAAACCATCTGCCTCAAGTAGTGGGGAAAGTAAAGTAGGTACAAATAATAGATTCAACGAGCATCCAACTTTCACATCAATGGGTAATCCCAGCTTTAACTCGTTTCATCATCTCCAGTGTCCTCCCCAACACCCACATGCATAAACTGATGCATCTCACCACTCTAAGTGTCAATTACTGCCACAACCACTGGGTCTCCCTACCCCCACAAACCACAACATCCCTCCAGGCTCATCCATCCCAGGATCACACCATAACACAAGCAGTAGGAAACAAACAACATAGAAACTAGGCTCTTGGACCTAAACAAGGCATTCAGCCTTCACACACAACGAGCAATCACACCTCCAAAGCATAAGGCACTTGGTCATTACAAGAAATTGGGTAACTTAGAACTATACAAGGCATTATCCTTATCGGACAACTAGTTCTTTATTCCATATTAAATTAACTGATTCCTTTAAAAAAGAATAACTACATCCATTTGATTATCATCAAACACAACAACAACAACAACCAGATTCATTAAACATTCCCCTTTATCTTTATCCAATTGATTATCAATTAATTCTACCTTTATGTTCTTTACCAATTTCCATCAAGAATGAAATGCTAAACAAGAAAAGCATAGATATCACACTGTCTAGAAAATCAAGAGGCAATAACATTTCTAAGCAATTAATACCAATTCTTTAATTGGGTTCAAATATTTATTATGTCAATATTATTTTGATCTACTGGATAAATCATGACAACTCTATAAATACACATAAATAAAATAGAGAAGCCATGAATCCCCTACCTTAAAAGGTTTCTGATGTTCTTTTCACGATAATGGGCCAACACAATGGATCACGATCACCTCTCCCATGATGAATGCATTCACTCGAGAATGTTGTGGCACAACTGCATCAACCAACACCCAAGAAATCTCCATTACAAACATGGAGATCACATTTCATCACATGGAAAGGAGAAATAAGAGGAAATGGATCGAGAAACCCAAAAGAACGAAGGTAGAACATACCTTATATTGAAGATGGTTCGAAACTTTCTGGTTGCACTGAAATAGGGGGTGCATAAGCAGCAGGAAAACTCCAACCGAAAACAATCCAAGGATAGAAGTTTGATTGCATGACTCCTATGGGAGGAAGAACTCTGGGTGTCTCATACCAAGGGAAAAAAAGGAAGAACAAAGAGGAAGGTTTCTATACCTTTTTAAAATCTAAACAGAGCAGTGGTTTAGATACAGTTTAGATTTTACATTAAAGGTGGATATTGTCAAGATTACACGTTTTGAGCGATTAAAGGTGTCTGGACACTTGGGAAAATTTAGATAGGAGTTATGGGCTCTGAATTAGCTTTAAATCCATTAAAACAGGGCTTTGAATGTGTTTTACATCAAGGATAATGTCAAATAGGAGAACTGTAGGAAGTTAGAAACATTGTACACCTACCAATGGCTAGAAACATTATACACCTACCGATTGATGACTCACCAACCTAGAAACACTATAGCACCTACCGATAGATGACCTACCATTCTAGAAACATCGTAGTACCTACTGATAAATGACCTACCATTCTGGAAACATTGTAGCACCTACCAATAGATGACCTACCATTCTGGAAACATTATAGCACCTATCGATAGATGACCTACCATTTTGGAAACACTGTACCACCTACCGATAGATGACCTACCAGCTTGGAAACACTATAGCACCTACAGATAGATGAACTACCGACTTGGAAACACTATAGCACCTACCGATAGCTAGAAACACTATTCATAGAACTTGAAATTTTGCAAAGTGTTAGATATAAGTCACATTGACCTCCCAAAACACCTCAAACACCATATTTTTAAAAAGGTATGGATTGGAGAGGTTCGGGCCATTACATAAGATACCTATGAAAACATTCTCATCCTCGAGAATCAAAAACCAACTAAGAGAGGAAACAAAAAAAAGGTCTGAACAACCATCTTGCGAGATACCTCTTAAGGATATCGCCATCAAAGGAGCTCAATTGATTCAAAAAGGAACACATGAAACCACAAAAAAACCAAAAATGGCTCCTAAACACTCTCTTGGGGGAGATACCTCTCAAAATAGAGAAAGCCACAACAAAAAAAGAGAAATCCATCTCATAAACGGGAAGGGTTTAAAACCACCAATCGAGAAAACGTTACAAGCGAAGGGATAAACATCAAACAGCTTGGGTACTGAGCACGTATCTATGAATCACATTCACAATTACTCTCCTCCACACCACTGTTCTTCAACAAGACATGAACTAAAGGATTAACATGCCCACGGAACACCTTCTCCTTGTAGTCTTCGATCTCTACAGGCCGCTCCTCGAAGGTCACATCACCGTCAACATTTATCTCACCCCAATAAATGATGTGAGAGTCATCATGAAGATAAAGACGGAGCTACGAGATGTGATAAAAATCATGTATCATGATCATCTATGAGGGAAGTGCTACCTGATACTCCACAGATCCAACACTTTGAAAGACCCAAAACCCGGGGAGAAAGATTACTCCCACAACCAAACCTTAGCTACCTACGACGAGGAGTCACCTTCAGAAACATGTGATCCCCAACATCAAACTCCATATGTTTCCTCCTATGATTGGCATAGGACTTATGATGATCCTGTGCCGCCTTCATCCTCTCACGAATCACCTGAACCATCTCTGTCGTATTATGTACTAGTTTCGGCCTGAGAATTGCTGACTCTCCAACCCCAGTCCAACACAACGAAGAATGGAAAGGTCAGCCATACAAGGATTCAAATGGAACCATATCAATGATGGAGTGAAAACTATTGTTGTAAGAAAACTCTAGCAAGGTTAAGTGCCTCATCCAAGAACCTCCAAAATCTAGGACACAAGAGCACAACATGTCTTCAAGAGTCTGGATGGTCTGCTCTGTTTGACCATCTGTTTGTGGATGGAAAGCAGTACTAAGGAATAGCTAAGAACCAAAAGAATGATGGAGACCTCTCCACACCCTATAGGTAAAACGAGGATCTCGATCAAAAATGATCATCCTCAGGACGTCGTGGAGTCTCACCACCTCCTCCAGATATTTCCTCAATAAAACCTCCACTAAGCTTGACTCCTTGATTGCTATAAAGTGGGATGATTTTGTCAAATGATCCACTACCACCCATATAGAATCATAGAATCCCTAAGCTTGAGGTAAACTGGTAACAAATTCCATCAATATTTCCTCCCACTTCCACTGAGGAACATTTAACAGCTGGAGAAAACCACCGGGAACATGGTGCTCGACCTACAACTTCTGGAAGACCGAACATCAAGACACAAACCCTGCAACTACATGCTTCAACCCAGGCCACCAAAACTAACTCCTCAAAGCTCGGTACATCTTTTTCACGCCAGGATTTACTACTAAGGATGAACTATGAAAGTCTCTTAGAACCATCTCACGCATCACCAAAGGAATGAAAATCCTCCCTCAAAACAACACTCAGTGTTGTTCATCCCCATACCAACCCTGAGCAGCCTCTCCATAAATAACTCATTCTCTCCAAACCTCTACCTCAAGATCCCCCAACTGGGACTCTTCTACATGTTTCACCATAGATGATTGCACTGTAATCTAGAAAAGAAAACATGTACCCCTAACTTCTTCCATATCCAGATGTAATGCTGAAAGTTCTTCCATCACTCTCCAGGAATCACCTGATTCGTTCACCACATCACTACGTGACTTCCTGCTTAGTACATCGGCTACAACATTCCCCTTTTCAAGAATATACGAAATTTTGAAATCGTAATCCTGTAAGAACTCCATCCACCAATGTTGTTGCAAGTTCAAGTCACATTGGGAGAAAACATACCTCAGGCTTGTATGATCGGTGAAAACCAAAAAGCACTCTCTGATTAGGTAATGTCTCCACAACATTTGGGCAGACACCACTGCTTCCAACTCAAGATCGTGGGAGGAATAGTTACATTTTGTGGGGAAACAAATACAGAGACCCATAAGAAACGACCAATCTCTACTGTATCAGAACATAGCATAACCCCAGACATGAAGCATCATAAAAAACCTCAAACTGAACTCCTTTTGCTGGCAGACAAAGAACTAGAGTACTAACCAACATCTCCTTTAGATACTCAAAATCTTCCTAACAATGATCAGTCCACACGAATTCCTAATCCTTTCTGGTCAACGTTGTCATAGGAGTCCCAGCTTGAGAGAAATTGGCTACGAACCTCCTGTAATAGCTTGTAAGACCGAGGAAACTTTGCACCTCTACCTCTATCTTGGGGGATTCCCAAGACACAACTACTTATATCTTTGATGGATCCATAGCTACTTCCTGATAGGATAAAACATTTCCCAAGAAACGGACTTCTTGAGCCCAAAACTCACACTTTGACAACTTCTTGAACAGCTTTTGTTGACAAAGAACTCCCAAACGGCACGCAAAATCTCTACAAGATCATACTTAGACATGGAGTACACAAGGATGTCATCGATGAAACCCACTATGAACTTATCCATGAACTCATAGAACACAACATTCATCAACCCCATGAACACAGCTAGAGCATTCATCACATTGAAGGACGTCACCAAGAACTCGTAATGTCCATGATGATAACAGAAAGTAGTCTTTAGGATATCCTCATTCTTCACAAGCATCTGATGATACCAAGACCATAAATCAATCTTCAAGAACCAACTGTCACCCTTCAGTTGATCGAAAAAATTATCAATACATGGAAGAGGATAGCAGTTCTTCACTGTCACTTTGTTCAAGTGATGATAATTGACACCCAACTGAAAACTGTTGTTAGCCTTCTTAATGAACAAAACTGGTGCACCTCACGGAGATGCACTCGGTCGAAAAAAAACTTCACTAAACCAGACCATCAATCTATATGCGCAGCTCTCACAACTCGGAAGGCACCATCCTATATGGATACATTGAGATAGGAGACATGTCTGGCTATAGTTTGACCCCAAACTCGATCTCCCATCGAGGGGGTAATGATACAACCTCTTCTAGAAAGACATTGGGGTACTCTTCTGAAACCCTAGGAAACTCCAACTGTTGAGCCTCCGACAAACTCAACATCATCTCATCCATCAAGGATAATAAGGAAGGAACACTCCTCTTACCCATCTGAGAGTCTCGCTCCCCAAAAAACACAGCGGGCTCTCCATCTGCATCGAAGAACACAACCTTCCTCCTGAAGCAATCCATAATAGTATGAACCAAATATAACTAATCCATCCTAAGGATGACATCATATGGTTGTATTCATAAACATAGGAAATCTCCACAAGAGAAGTGTTGCCCCAGTACTAGCTCACAGTCTCTACATACTTCAAACAAGTCATCTCGACCTCCAACTGGCGTAGTCAACACCAAGGGCCCTGGATGCCTCTATACCTTAAGACCCATGGCATGGAAAATGGAAGGTGATATGAAGAATTATGTCGCTCCTGAATCAAAAAAGTCATACACCCAAGTACAAAACATGAAAAGGGTACCTTGAACGACATCTGGCTCGCCTGGTGCTGGCAACTCTAACACATGAAGCTGACCACGACCTGCTCCACGGCCTCTCTAACACTACTGACAACCACCTCCATGGCCGAAATCTACTCTCTGAGGATGGGGAGTGTCTTGGGGTTTTCCAATTCCTACTCCATATTCTCTCTTCTAGTCTAAAGCTGGTGCACCTGGATGTTTCTTCATCGGTTGGAACTACCTCAATAGAGGAACCCAGAGTGGAACATCTGGTGTACACAGACCACTCTAAAAGGTTGGGAACTCTTGCTGATGATGATCTCAATATCCACAAGAAAAGAAAGCACTTGATCCCTTTGCATAGGTCTGAGAGCTTCCTCCCCTGGATAAATGATATATAGAGGGATGGGACCTACCCCCGGATGATCAAAAACTCTTCTGCTCTAAAAACCGGGATCCTCGATTGTGAGGAATCTTGACGACTCCCCTCTCTTGATGATCTGGTTCTGGATAATGTCATATCGATGACCTCCACCATCTCCAACACCTTAAGATATGTCGTTAGCATAAATGGGGTGACCTGGGACTGGACCTCTAGACACAGAGCCTCCTTGAAATGTCGCACACTAGCCTCCTCATCTGGAAACAGGTCTGAAGCATATTGAAGAAGATTACTGAAATAGATCCTAAACTCTCGCACACTGGAGCTCCCCTGCCGAAGGGTAAGCTGCTCCTGGTGACCGGTCGCCTTCGAGGTCAAAGAAAGAAACATGGCTCTAAAATACTCTCAAAACTTCTCTCAGGAGACTGTTGACTCCTCGTGATCCTCGAGGAACAAAAACCACCCTGAAAAAAAAAATTAACATCAATTTGTTCAATTTTCAGGTCCTTATAGTCAACAAAAGACTAATAGAAGAATGTTTGAAAATATGGGAAATATTTTAGAATAATTGATGCCTTCTCTTTGAAGGAACCCCTTAGAAACTAATATTTCTTTTTATTTTATTTTATTTCCCTCAGTCTTATCTTCTTTTCTTTTGTAAATATACTTATAACCAATAACTTTTACATTGGGTGGTTTATTAACAGTAGACCAAGTGTGATTTTTTTCTTAGAGTGCATTTCTTCATCCATGGGAATGACCCACTTCTTTGAATATTTTTAATTTAGGGCTTGCCTGTAGGTTTGAGGATCATAATCTATTAGATCCTAGACAACGTGAAAAGCATAACATGTCATGTCATACTGATTGATCCAATTAGGAGGTCTAGGGACTCTCCTATCTCCATCTCTAGTCAATTGATAGTCCTTATTGGTGGAAGAAGGTTCAAATTCAGAATCTGAACCAGAACTAGAGGTGCAATCAACCTATATAGTAGGTTATTCATCTGATGGAGTGGGATGGATGAGAGCCTCAAACTAGGTTGGAGGCTCAGTTTCATCACCCTTCTCAAGGGTTGGATTATTTCTGCCAGATGTGGAAAACTTGGTTTTGGGAGAAGAGGAATCATGGAACACTACATCCCTACTAATAATGCATTTTTGGTAACCAAATTTATCTACACAAATTTTGTAAACCTTAATACCCTGAAGATACCCTACAAAGATATATTTAAGAGATATTGGTTCCAAGTTTATCATTTTTAAATGTGAGCATAAGTTTTACAACCGAAGACCCTTAAGTAGCTATAAGAGGGAGGCTTATCATTCCAAAATTCTTCATGTGTTTTAAATCGATTTTTAGAATAAGAAAACCTATTAATTAGGTAGACAGCACTTCTGGAAGCCTCTTCCCAAAAAGATTTAGGGAGACCTGAGCATGTAAGAATGCTTTGGACTCTCTCTAAGATAGTCATATTCATTATCTCTATAAGGTCATTTTGTTAGGGTGTTTTCATAACAGTCCTATGTCTTTTAATACCTTTATATTCACAAAAATTAATGAATTTAATGGATAGGTATTCCATCCAATTATTTTTTCTCATGGTTTTAATTTTTCTCCCAATTTAGTTTTCAACCAAATTTTTCCATGTTTTAAAGGTTTAAAAAATATCAGATTTATTTTTCAAAATGTTAATGTGGACTTTTCTGGAGAAGTTTTCTATAATGGTGAAAAAATATGAGCCTCCGCCATGGGAGGTAGTCCTAGGTGGTCCCCATAGATCAGAATGTATTTATTCTAATGGGATAGAAGCTTTCAAGGAGTACCTATTAAAAGTAACTCTCTTATCCTTTCCCATCACATAATCTTCACAAAATGGATGATTTCATGGTGTGATGTCACTCAACAACCCTTTATTATTGAGTTATTCTAGGCTCATGGAGCTTACATTCCCTAATATCCTATTCCATAGAAGGGTATTATTAGTATTAGTGGTATAGACACTAACAAATTATCTTGAATGAGTCCTTCCATTCAATACATACAACCCATTAATGAGAGACCTCTTTATTATGGTTCTAGATCCTTTATATATTTTTAGAAAACCTGTTTTAGACCTAAAAGTAAACCCCTTTTGGTCTAGAGTCCCTAAGGAAATTAGGTTTCTATAAAGGTTGGTAACCCACCTAACATCAAGAAAAGTTATTAGGGAATTGTCATCTAGTTCTAGTAAAATAGAACCACTTCCCTCTACCATACACCTCTTATTATTTCCAAAGAGTAAATCTTATTATACTATTTCTACAAAATCTAGGAATGACTCTCTAAAAGGACACATGTGAAAAGAACATCCTAATTCAAGAACCCACTCATGATTGAGTGCATGGCTAGACACATTTAACACTTCAGTTGTGTCATAAATAGAGTCAACTAGAAGGGACTGATCAGTGGACTATTTTGATTCAAGTTCTTGTTTTAGTTTCCATAACTAAAAAATGGATTATTTACGATGGGACCCCATCATAAGTAGCTATTTGCGACGGGGTCCCATCACAAATAAGTCATCACCCAAACGGCATCGTAAAAAAAACTTTTTGCGATGGGAAAGCTCCTCATCATAAATAATTTTTTAAACAGATTATTTATGTAATTCATTGTGATAGGTGAAGTGAGCCATTGCAAATAAGCTTAAAAAATAAAAAAAGAAAAAAAAGAAAAAAAAGAAAAATATCAAATATCAAAAATATCAAATTAATTTTAAAAAAATTAATAAATAAAATTGTAAACATTTGAAATAATAAAAAAATTTCACAAAATATTTTCATTTAGATTTTAACATAATAAATATGTAATGTATCAATAATTATGGAGGGGGATGGGGGAGGGTCATCAGGAAGAGGAGGAGAGAACTTCATCCCTAATCCTTGAACCAGCCATCGCATGTACTCATTCTGCAGCTCATATCATCGTCGCATATCCTCATGTTGTTGTTGCTTCTATCGACGGAGCTCTTCCTTCTCCCTATGTGAGAACTCTATAACCTCACACTGAGCTCATAGTTGCTCCTCATACTGTGAGACTGATGATGATGACTCTCTATAAGCTCCCCTAAAGTTGGACCTCAACCATGCTACAGTTGCATAAAAACTTCCAAGCGTTAGTCGAGAACCAATACCAATCACTCGACCCTTCTTGAAAACATAATGTGTCACCTACATCCATGTTGCATCATCAAATCATGTTGTACCTGTGTTCTGAATCTCAGTCTTAGCCTTACTCTCATCCTATGTCTAAGAATTCATGGCCTCATATGACTCCTTCAATTTCAATTTGAAATAAAAATAGTTAAAATAGTATTTTCATTTAATTTTAAAACTCAAGAAAAAATATATTAACCACAATATGATAATGGCGGCCACTTATAATCTCTCTAGTGATACGATCATTATACACCCTCTTATAAATGTCAATCACCGTAATAGCATGATGTCCAACTGCCTATATGAGTATAAAGTAAACTATTTACATTTAAAGTTATATAAATTATTAAAAAAAGTACTTGGCATATATTGTCGATGCGTACTAAATGTAAGACTACAGACTTGATGCATCACCTCCTACCTCCCCCAGTTCTGCCAACCTAATGACGCTCTCCTCTTAAAACTATCTCATATCCAGTATGAACATAATCCATCTCAAACCTAAGATGAGATGTAATCATGTTGATGGGAACATAAAGAATGATCAAAATCCATTACTCCCACCTTCTTCATGGATGACCTCCTCAAATTGTGCAAAAAATGATGATAGCGCTCACGCATGCACACCTCCCAGACCTCCCTGATAGAACTCTGCATGCTATCATCGATGGGATACCATAAACCCTAAAATTTTTAATAATAGTAAAATAATAATTAAATAAATTTCAAAATAACTATTTTTTATTTACGTACCATCCAATGATAAAACATGCAGTGTCAAACGTCAATGAGAATCTGATCCCACATCACCCATGCCTTAGAAAAATAGTTCTGTAGAATATTGATCCCTGATCCAATAGCTATATGCGAAAAGGTATGAAAATAATTGAACAAATAATCAAACAATTAGTACATAAGTAAATTAATGAAAAGTAATGAAAACTAACTAAAATACACAACTGAGCATACCTCTGCATGTGTGGATCGAAGTCAACATGTGGATGTCGCTTGGGAATAAAAACAAGAATCATCAGTCTCACAAGACCCCGACCCCTCCAAGTTGACAATAAACTACTAGGAACCTGAGGGTTAGATGATAAATCATCGGGCTCATCACCAAGTAATGCAACCTCCTCGAGGCTACGTAATATATCATCATAAGTCTCATTATCCATATGAAACACGAAAAGAATGTTTTTAGCAAATAATTGAAAATGAGTGTTATATATATTTATTTATTTTGACTATAAATAACAAGTAATTATGTTATTATTCATATTCATCCTAATATTCATATATGACGGTGTTAATATCTTCATCTTTATCCTCAGTATCATTAATTTCCATAGGAGTTTCAACTTCATCATCACTTGTTAATTCAAATTATTCTGTTGCATCATCAATATCATCATCACCATCGACCTATAACTGTGGAGTGTCATCATCGATATTCACATCTCTTCATTGAAAAGATATGTTTGGAGATGTATCTTGAGAAATTTCAATTACTTTCACTTCAATAGAACCACATTCATGTTGCATAAACTGGTTTTCATAGGATTTCATTTTTATAATGCTCCACCAATCAATTAACTCACTTAAATAGCATAATAATTTGAATAATGTATTTTGTGTGCTTGATGATCAAATAAAAATGGTTCTTTTACTACAAGAAGGATTTTATATTTAATATCAATTATTTCATGATGTGGATGAACATGCAAGCCTCTGTCAGTATCAAACCAAAGACATTTAAACACCATTACATAATTCTATCCTAAATAACACAGCTCAATTATTTCATCCAGTATGCCATAAAAGTCAACTTCACTTTCTCTATGATGATCTCCTCTAATGTAAACACCACTATTCATTGTTTTTTTGATTCACCATATGCACGTCTATGAAATCAAAAACCATTCACCACATAAACATTATAAGATTTAACTATTTTGGATGGTGGGTTACTCAATACAAACAATTGATAATCAATTTTATCAGCATGTTATGATGCCTGCAAAATTGAACAATTAAAAATATGAAAAATAATAAATTTATTTCATATGTTAAACCATAAACAACTTACATTACTATTCTTTGAAACCAGTAGGAAAAATTATGTTGTCGGATTTCTTCAAGAGAAGCTACTGTAATTTGGGGAAATTGTTTCTTGATATGACCATCATATAATCTACAAATAAAATAATATTAATTTATTTGTTTTAAAAAATGAAGAATATGTAGTAGCATCACTCACTGTACTAATTGTTTCATTTCTTCACAGTTGAGCAAAACATATATATGATCCATGTGATGTTCATTATCTAAAATTCATCATTTATAGACTCTACCAAAGACAGGTTCAGGCTGATTAAAAACTGGTAATTGAATTTTTTGTACATTGTAAACATTTCTCTCATTTTGGCCCATTTCATTATGTTTTGAAGGATAATCAGGTTGGAAATAATGGGAGTAAAAAAAATAAATTTCCTCCTATAAATAAGCTTCTATAATTGACCATTCAATTAATGATTTTTTACATACCTTTTTCTTCAGTTTCTGCATACATCTCTTATATGGATACATCCATTGGAACTATATTGTCCCTCTACATTTTTCTTCATGCGATAAATGTAATATCAAATTTTCCATTGAATCAAATAAAACCGGTGGAAATTTTTTTCCAGTTTACATAAAATCAACACAATATCTTCTTGTAGTCTACCAAGTGCAACATAGTCTATTGTCACTGCATATATGTCTTGTAAAAAATATGATATTTCTGTTAGCACATCCCCAATTAAAGAATTCAATAAAACCTATAAATAAAATAGGTAGAATTCTTTCCAATATAACATGATAATCATGACTTTGTAATTCGGTAATATGATTTTTTCTGGCATATCTATCCAAATTGGAAACATAACCATCTGGTAGTCTCAAATATGCAATCCACTAACAAAATAATAAATGAATATCATTGGAAAGTGTATAATCCGCTTTTGACTTCATTAAATTTTGTGATCTTTCATTTTCAAACAACTCAAGTTTTGGTCACATGTAAATTTGGGAAAGATATAATCATGCCTTTACATTATCTTTGGTCTTACTAGGTGTGTCCATGACTATATAAAATATATTATCAAAGTAATTATTCTCAATATTCAGGACATCTCACATGTGACGGACAAAAAAATCAGACCAATATGGAAGATCCCAAAAAACACTTTGTTTAATCCAATTGTGATCTTTCCCAAAGCCATCTATTTTTTGTTGGTTTATAATATTTCCAAAGGTAATGGTAGGTAATGAAGAGACAATAGATTTTAAATCAATACTCGAAATCATTTCTATAGTTCCATCTCTTTCAATTATAACTTTTCTGAAATGAATTTTATTCCTTCAGAAAGGATGATCAGTAGGAATAAATCTATAATGACAGTTGAAAAAACATGGTTTTCTCCCATTGACAAGAATAAATACTTTTTTGTCACTCATACAGTAAAGACTTGATTTTGAACCATGTGTACTTCATCCAAATAACATTTCACATGCTATAAAGTCACTAATTGTCCATATTAATGCTGCTTTCATTAGGAAATTTTGTTTTGAAACAATATTATATGTACTAACATCATTACTCCACAATAAATTTAACTCATAAATCAATGGATTCAAATAAACGTCGATATTATTTTTTGGATTTCCTTGAATTAATAAGGTCAAAAAGATATATGGATCATTCATCAACATCCAAGGAGTTAAGTTGAACAGAGTTATAAAGATGGGACAACAAGAATATTGACTACCGTAAGAACCAAATGGATAGAAATTGTCAGTAGAAGGACCAATTGGATGTTACAGGCTTCTGAAGTGTACCTGATCAAAAAATTTCCATGAATCACCATCAGAAGGATTATTTAAGCTTTTATCAGTTTAAATATTGGTTTTGTCCTATAACATCAATGATGATGTGTTCTGATATATAAATAAATGTTGTAATCTAGGTGTAAGTGGGAAATACCTCAACTGTTTAACAGGAATCAATCCAAACTTCCATATTTGAGCCTCTTTGTACCTCAATTTCACACATGTAAGAAAACTAACTAATATCTCATTTTCACCATAATATATAAGATACAATCATTTGAACATGCATGAATATTCTGATAACCAATACCCAAATTACGAACCAGCCTCTTGATATCATAGAAATTTGTAGTCAACGCATTTTCTAATGATAATAGTGATTTAACCAAAGAGAATATCTTATCAAAACAACTATTTGACATTTCATTATCTGATTTAATAACCAAAAATTTTACAACTTCTTCAAATTTTCTTATCTTACACCAACGATATAAGGCATCCTCAACAGAATTCAGCAACTCATAAAATTGATCTGGTTCTAACCCATGAGTGGAACTAATATCATCCTAAGTTTTAGTTTGTTGAAAAGAAAGGACCGATAACATCATGTACTAAAGTTTCAAACAATGATGGATCTGGAACAAAATTATTAATATATTCTCCAGAACTGTGTTCACCATGTTGATACCAAAAAACATAATATTTTTGAAAACCAAAATACAATAGAGGACCCCCAACATTTTCAAATGTGTCAAACCTCCTCAGATCACATTTCTTATATGTACACTTAATTGACCCTTCTGAATCAAATTCATGTTTCCATGATGCAAATGATAAAAAAGCTTCAACACACTCAATATATACAAGACATATACCAGAACAGTTTTGATTCTTACAATGATTTATCCAATCGCGATCATGTAATAAAGGTTGTTTTTGAATTAATTGTTCCATATTTATATAAAAATTATTAAATAAAAAAAATTATTTATATGATTAATTTTATAAAAGAAAAGGATATTCCAAAAAAGAGAATAAAATTAAAAAAATATAATTTACTTGTAAATATTGTCGATTTTATATATTTATCACTAAATTTTAGTAACTAGCACTAATTTTTAGTAAGTACCGTTAATTTTTACTAATTACCGATAATTTTTACTAATTACCGATATTTTTTACTAATTACCGATAATTTTTACTATGTGCCCCTAATGAAGATAGGATTTATACGATAATAATTTAGATTCTTCGTATGACTTATCGAATCATAATCTCATAACAGAAAATGTTGCATATTTCCTAAGTCCATAATAATCCAAAACAATTATAAATATTTAGTATTTTAATTATATAAAAAGTTAAAAATGTATGATGGAAATAAGACTATTTCGGATTTGATCTTATTAATGTAATTTTTTATTAATTTATATAAATAATTAAAATTTAGTATAAATTAGTTTAAATTCACCATTAATTAGTGTAAATTAATATACTTTTATAAATTCATAAAAATTAGTAGAATTTAATATAAAGTAATAAAATATATTATAAATTAATAAAAATGTGTAAATCATAGAATTTCCAATCTTTAGGTCATGAGATATGAGCAATTTGTGTTAATCATGTCCAAATTTGTCACTGTTCATGACTTGAAAATTGACAACCTATTTCATTTTCACTTTTGTAGTAATTTATAATAATTTATATTATTTCATATTAATTTGTAATAAAGTATACAAATTTAAAATATTTTTATTAATTTATATAAATTTTATATTTTTTAATTTTTTTATAAATTTATAAAAAATTAATTAATTTATAATAATTTATAATAATTTATACTATTTTATATCAATTTATTTTAAATTATATCAATTTATTAAAAAATAGTAATTTTTCATAATTTATAGTAATTTATAATAAATTATATTATTTTTTTTAATTTTTACTCATTCATACTAATTTTTATTATTTTATAACAATTATTTTAAATTATATCAATTTATAATTTTTTCTATCACTACTAGAAAAACAGGTATTTGCGACGGGTCATTTGCGACAAGATCCCGTCGCAAATGGCTTTTTGCGACGGGGGCCCGTCGCAAATGGCCCGTTGCTGAAAACGGTCTGGCAACAACAATTATTTGCGACGGGCCCGTCGCTAAAGCCTTTTTTTGCGACGGGGATTCTCCCCATCGCAAATAGTACTCCGTATATTTCTAAAAAACTTTTCAAATAGTAATGGTGACGGGCCCCGTCACAAATACCTGTTGTGACGGGCCCGCCGCAAATAGTTTTTGCGACGAGACCCGTCGCAAAAACTATTTTTAAAAAAAATAAAAAACTATTAATAAATTATTTTAATGCATATAATAATAATACTATTTGCGACGGGCATAGTATCCCGTCGCAAGTACTATAAAAAAAATAAAAAAAATTTATTAATAAATTATTTTAATTAATATAATAATAATCCAATTATAATTCAAAAATAAAAAATAATAAAATATTAATAAATGATTTTAATTAATATAATAATAGAATTATAATTCACAAATAAAAATAATAAATTATTAATAAATTATTTTAATTAATATAATAATAATAGAATTATAATTCAAAAATAAAAAATAGTAGAATATTAATAAATGATTTAATTAATATAATAATATTAAAATTATAATTCATAAATAAAAAAAAATATTAATAAGTTATTTTAATTAATATAAAAATAATAGAATTCTTTTACATTCAAATATTAAAATAATTCAAGTATTACAAAAAAAATATAATTAAATTATAATATTATAAAATTTTAATATATATATAAAATTTAATATTATAAAATATAAATAATATTATTATTCATATTAATATTGTTATTTCAAAATATAATATTATTAATATTTTATAATGAGACAGAAACTACGAATAGAAAAAAAATCATATTTTGATTTCACAAATTTTATAACATAAAAACAAACTCTAATCTGAAGGGGGGAGGGGGGATCTGCAGATGGTGGTGGAGGAAACTCCATCCCTAAAGCATGAGTGAGTCGGTGCATGTACTTTATCTGCTCATGATGCTGCTGCTGCCACCGACTCGTCTGCTCCTCGTACAGCTGCTGCTGGCGTCGACGCTCCTCCTCATGCTGCTGACGCATCTGCTCCTGCTCCTGTCGGAGACTCTCTATCAGTGCAGTCTGAGTTCTCAACTGATCCTCATACTGTGTAGTAGAAGAAGATTCACGAGCTCCTCTCGAGCTGGACGCCGACATCGCAGCATTGCCATAATAATCTCCGGGAGTCAGTCGAGAGCTGATACCAACTACCCGGCCTTTCACGAAGGCATATTGGGTGGCCTGCATCCATGCTGCCTCATCAAACTGACGGCCAGTGGTCTGATCTGATGACTCGGCCTGACTCTCAGGGCGGGCCTATGACGCTGCGGCCTCATATGACTCCTGTAGTTGCAATTTAAAATTAAAATTGTGAATATATTATATGCAGTTAATTTTTAAACTTGAAAAAAAATAATACTAACCACGATGTGATGCTGACGATCACCTCTGAGCTCCCCAGTAGCAGGATCACTATACATCCTCCGATATATGTCGTACTTCGTAATATCGGGGTTCTTGACAGCCTATAAGAATAAAAAATAAACTGTTAATATTTATAGTTATATAAAATATTTATAAATAATGTACGTACCAGATGCTGTCTATGAGTACTGAAAGAACGACTCCCAGCTCGATGAGTCACCTCCTGTCTCCCCCGATTCTGCCTCCCCACCGATGATCTCCTCTGAAAGGCACCACTCAACTAGTGCGCACATAATCCATCCCATACATGGGATGAAATGTACTCTGGTCGGTGTGCTCTACATGACTCGTCAAAATATGACACTCCTGCTTTCTTCATGGCAGCTTTTCTTAAATTGTGCAAAAACTGATGAAGGCGATCACGCATGGCCACCTCCCATGCCTCGTGGATGGCGTCACGCATGGTATCCTCGATCAGATACCATAAACCCTACAAATAAATCAAAATATCAAGTTAGAAATGAAATAATTTTCAAAATAAAAATTATTTATTTACGTACGTACCAACCAATGGTCGAACATGGCCTGCTGCACATCAATGGGAATCTGCTCCCATGTGGTCCACGGCTGAGAGAAATGGTTGCGCAAAATAGCGCTGCCCTATCCGACTGCTATATGCGGAAAACTGTAAAAATAATAAACATTTATTATGTGAATAGATTAATGAAATCTTAGTCAAATCCACAGGTTATCACACAGGTTATCACACCTCCGTGTGCGTGGATCAAACCCAAGACGTGGACGTCGCTCGAGGACGGGGTCAGGAATCATCAATCGTGCAAGACCGCGCCCCCTCCGCGTACTCCCTGGAGCGCCTGTAGGCTGAGGGTCATCTGCCAGTAACTCATCCACATCGAAAGGCAGGTCAGCATCCGCCAACTCACGAAATGTGGCGTCGTCCATCTGAAACATAAAATGTTAATTTTGTTAGAAAATAATTGATCATTACTATTATATATACATATATACATATTATGATTGTATATATATACCATGGAATTCTATCAGTGCTCATCTTTATCATCATCTTCATATATGTCAATGTCATCTTCATATTCCTCCTCAACATCATCGATATCCATTCGAGTTAAAGTTGCTTCATCTCTTACCATTTCAAATTCATATATGACATCATTAACATCATCGTCATCACCGACTCTTAAATGTGGGGTGTCATCATCGATACTCATGTCTCTTTGTAAAAAAGATTGATTTTGAGTACTCTCTTGAAAAACTTCAATTATTTGCACATCAGTGAAAGCACATTCACTTTGACTAAACTGATTGTCTCGAATTTTGATTTTTATTACACTCCACCAATCAGTCAAGTCTCTTGATGTAGCACAGTACTTTGCGTAATAAACTTGATGTGCCTGTTGAGCCAATAAGAATGGTTCATTTACTGCGAGAACACTTTTACATTTAATATCGATGATTCCATGAGTCGGATGAACACGCACGCCTCTCTCTATATCCAACCACCAACATTTGAACATGGTTATGTAATTTTGTCCAAGATAACAGAGTTCAATGATTTCATCAAGTATGCCATAAAAGTCAACTTCATTTTCTCAATGATGAGATCCTCTCAAACTAACTCCACTGTTCATTGTTTTTTTCGATTCCCCATATACATGTGTTTGAAATCGAAATCCATTCACCACATATGAATTATAAGTTTTAACAAGTTTGGAAGGTGGGTTACTCAAATCTGCAATCCACTGGCAAAATAATAAACGGTTTTCTTTAGACAGTGTATAAGCTGCTTTTGGTTTCAGTAACCTTTCTGTTCTGACATTCTCAAACAGTTCCAATTCTGGACGCCATAAAATTTGGGCAAGATCTAAACGTGCATTTACATTGTCTTTACTCTTTCCTGGCGTATCCAAAACTGTATGAAACAAATTATCAAAACAGTTCTTCTCAATATGCATGACATATAACATGTGTTGGACCAACAAATCAGACCAATATGAAAAATCCTAAAATATGCTACATTTAATCCAATTGTGTTCTTTCCCAAAACCAGAAATTTTCTGTTGGTTTATTGTGGGACCAAAAGTGATGGGAGGTAATGAAAATACAACTGATTTTAACTCCGAACCTGATAGCATTTTTGGAGGTCTATCCCTTTCAACTGTTCATTTTCTGAAATGAGATCTGTTTCTGCAAAAACGATGATCAGCTGGAAGAAATATTCGATGACAGTCAAAATAACAAGGTTTCTTTCCATGAATGAGCATAAATGCTTTGTTCTCTCCCATACAGTAAGGACATGATTTCTGACCATGTGTACTCCAGCCAGATAACATCCCATAAGTCGGGAAGTCACTAATTGTCCACATCAATGTTGATCTCGGTATGAAATTATGTTTCGTTGCGACATCATATGTACTGACACCAGTACTCCACAATAAATTTAATTCATCAATCAATGGTTTCAAATAAACATCAATATTTTTCTTCGGATGTCCTGGAATTAGTAAGGTCAAAAAGATATATGGCTCCTTCATCAACATCCATGGAGGTAAATTGTACGGAGTCAAAAAAACAGGCCAACATGAATATTGACTACCATAAGATCCAAACTGACAGAAACCATCAGTGGAAAGTCCCAGTCGAACATTTCTAGCTTCTAAAGCAAAGGATGGATGCACTCTATCAAAATGTTTCCATGAATCATCATCGGCTGGATGATTCAAGCTTTTATCGGTTGAAATATTCTCTTTATGACATGACATCATTGTCACTGTATTCTTAGACATGAATAAACGCTGAAGTCTGGATGTAAGCAGAAAATATCTCAACTGTTTTACAGGAATCAAACCATACATCCCGTGTTGTCCTTCTTTATATCTCAGTTGCCCACATGTGGGACAACTATCCAACGACTCATTTTCCCCAGAATATAAAATGCAGTCATTTGAACATGCATGAATCTTCTGACAAGTAAGTCCCAAATTTCGAACCAGTCTCTTACTCTCATAGTAATTTGCAGGCAAAACATTTCCTTCGGGTAACAGTGTTTTAAGCAAAGAAAATATCTGGTCAAAACAGGTGTTTGAAATTCCGTTATCTGATTTGATAGCCATAAATTTTGCAACTGCTTCTAATTTGCTCATCTTGCAGCCAGGATATAATGCATCCTCAACAGACCTCAACAACTCATAAAATTCAGACGGTGCCAACTCAGGATTTGAAGTTATATCAGTCGGAGTTTCTGTATGTTGAACAGATGAACCTGCAACATCATGTACTAAATCTTGAAACCGGGATGGATCCGGAATCAAGTTGGTATCATCTGCTCTGGAACTGCGTTCACCGTGTTGATACCAAAAAACATAATCTGGTTGAAAACCAAAACGCAAGAGATGTTCCCCCACTTTTTCAAACGTGTCAAACATTCTCAATGCAAATTTTCTTCAAGGGCATTTTATTTTGCCTTCTGAAACAAATTTTGGATTTGTTGCCGTAAATGATAAAAAAGTCTCCACACCCTCTACATATACTGGATTTAAACCAGAACCGTTTGGATTTCTACGTTGATTTATTCATATGCAGTCACCTAATAATGATTGTTGACGACCTCGTTGTTCCATATTTTTCTATAAAATATAAAATCATTACTGGTTTTGAATAATTTGTTAGAAAAAACACTCAAGCTAGGATAATTATAGAGTTTACATCATACACGACTGACGCAAACTTTTTATTGAGATAGACCTAAAAATTGACCATTTAAGAATTAAATATGTTGAGAATAAAGCAAAACTTGTTACAAATATTGATAATTTTAATATTATATAAATTTTTTATTATTTTCATAGTACTAATATTATTGGTAATTATTACGAATTATTGGTAATTATTACTAATTATTGGTAATTATTACTAATTATTACTAATTATTAGTAATTATTACTAATTATTGGTAATTATTACTAATTATTGGTAATTATTACTAATTATTGGTAATTATTACTAATTATTGGTAATTTTTACTAATTATTGGTAATTATTACTAATTATTGGTAATTATTACAAATTATTACTAATTATTACTATTTACCGGTAATTATTGGTAATTATTGGTAATTATTCCTAATTATTGGTAATTATTAGTAATTATTGTCAATTATTACTAATTATTGGTAATTATTACTAATTATTACTAATTATTGATAATTATTACTAATTATTGGTAATTATTACTAATTATTGGTAATTATTACTAATTATTACTAATTATAACTAATTATTACTAATTATTACTAATTATTAATAATTATTGGTAATTATTGGTAATTATTACTAATTATTGGTAATTAATATTAATTATTGGTAATTATTATTAATTATTACTAATTATTACTAATTATTACTAATTATTACTAATTATTGGTAATTATTACTAATTATTGGTAATTATTACTAATTATTACCAATTATTACTAATTATTAGTAATTTTTACTAATTATTGGTAATTATTACTAATTATTGGTAATTATTACTAATTATTGGTAATTATTACTAATTATTACTAATTATTACTAATTATTGTTAAGTATTGGTAATTATTACTAATTACTGGTAATTATTCCTAATTATTGGTAATTATTCCTAATTATTCCTAATTATTACTAATTATAACTAATTATTACTATTTACTGGAAATTATTGGTAATTATTGGTAATTATTCCTAATTATTGGTAATTATTACTAATTATGGTTAATTATTACTAATTATTGGTAATTATTACTAATTATTACTAATTATTACTAATTATTACTAATTATTACTAATTATTGGTAATTATTACTAATTATTGGTAATTATTACTAATTATTGGTTATTATTACTAATTATTGGTAATTATTACTAATTATTGGTAATTATTCCTAATTATTGGTAATTATTTATAATTATTGGTAATTATTTCTAATTATTGGTAATTATCGGTAATTATGGGTAATTATTGGCAATTATTACTAATTATTGGTAATTATTACTAATTATTGGTAATTATTACTAATTATTGTTAATTATTACTAATTATTACTAATTATTACTAATTATTACTAATTATTGGTAATTATTACTAATTATTGGTAATTAATACTAATTATTACTAATTATTACTAATTATTACTAATTATTAGTAATTATTGGTAATTATTACTAATTATTGGTAATTAATACTAATTATTGGTAATTATTAGTAATTATTACTAATTATTACTAATTATTGGTAATTATTACTAATTATTGGTAATTATTACTAATTAATGGTAATTATTACTAATTATTACTAATTATTGGTAATTATTACTAATTATTGGTAATTATTACTAATTATTGGTAATTATTACTAATTATTGGTAATTATTAGTAATTATTGGTAATTATTCCTAATTATTGGTAATTATTTATAATTATGGGTAATTATTTCTAATTATTGGTAATTATCGGTAATTATTGGTAATTATTGGTAATTATTACTAATTATTGGTAATTATTACTAATTATTGGTAATTATTACTAATTATTGTTAATTATTACTAATTATTGCTAATTATTAATAATTATTGTTAATTATTACTAATTATTACTAATTATTACTAATTATTACTAATTACTGGTAATTATTACTAATTATTGGTAATTATTACTAATTATTACTAATTATTACTAATTATTACTAATTATTACTAATTATTACTAATTATTACTAATTATTACTAATTATTACGAATTATTACTAATTATTGGTAATTATTGGTAATTATTACTAATTATTGGTAATTAATACTAATTATTGGTAATTATTAGTAATTATTACTAATTATTACTAATTATTGGTAATTATTACTAATTATTGGTAATTATTACTAATTATTGGTAATTATTACTAATTATTGGTAATTATTACTAATTATTACTAATTATTGGTAATTATTACTAATTATTACTAATTATTTGTAATTATTACTAATTATTACTAATTATTGGTAACTATTACTAATTATTGGTAATTATTACTAATTATTGGAAATTATTACTAATTATTGGTAATTATTACTAATTATTGGTAATTATTACTAATTATTACAAATTATTACTAAATATTACTAATTATTACTATTTACCGGTAATTATTGGTAATTATTGGTAATTATTACTAATTATTGTTAATTATTACTAATTATTACTAATTATTACTAATTATTACTAATTATTGGTAATTATTACTAATTATTGGTAATTATTACTAATTATTACTAATTATTACTAATTATTGGTAATTATTACTAATTATTACTAATATTGGGTAATTATTACTAATTATTACTAATTATTGGTAATTATCGGTAATTATTGCTAATTTTGGTAATTATTATTAATTATTATTAATTATTACTAATTATTGGTAATTATTACTAATTATTGGTAATTATTACTAATTATTGGTAATTATTACTAATTATTGGTAATTATTACTAATTATTGTTAATTATTACTAATTATTGGTAATTATTACTATTTATTACTAATTATTACTAATTATTACGAATTATTGGTAACTATTACTAATTATTACTAATTATTACTAATTATTGGTAATTATTGGTAATTATTACTAATTATTGGTAATTAATACTAATTATTGTTAATTATTACTAATTATTACTAATTATTGGATATTATTACTAATTATTGGCAATTATTACTAATTATTGGCAATTATTACTAATTATTGATAATTATTGGTAATTATTACTAATTATTGGTAATTATTCCTAATTATTGGTAATTATTCCTAATTATTGCTAATTATTGGTAATTATTCCTAATTATTAGTAATTATATGAATAATTACCAATAATTAGGAATAATTACCAATAATTAGTAATAATAACATTATTAGTATATTTTATTATTAATATTAAAATAATATAATTTTCTATATTATATACAATTCTCCTTTCATCTGTGTGTTTTCTGTCTCCACATACAAATAATACATGTGGAGACAGAAAACACACAGATGAAAGGAGAATTGTATATAATATAAAAATTATATTATTTTAATATTAATAGTAAAATATACTAATAATGTAGTAATGTTATTATTCCTAATTATTGGTATTTAATACTAATTATTAATATTTATTCTTAATTATTGAAAATTATTACTAATTATTCCAAATTACCATTAACTATGAACAATACTAATAATTTAAATTTATTAAGTAACAAAACAATGTAAACATAATTAAATTACAACTAATTAAGAATAATTGAAATTAATAAAAAATTTAAAATAAATATTAAATTAAAATGAATATAAATACCTTGAAAATTGATCTGAGGTTGATCTCTGATCGTTCTTGAAAACTTAAATATCAACTCCGGAGAAAAAAATTAAACTTGAGAAACGCTGAACTCTAGAAATAGAATTTTGAGAGAAGAAGAAGATGGAGTTTGAGAATGAATTGAAAAAAACGGATAGGGGTATTTTTAGGTTAGATTATTTGCGTCGGGTCCATTTGCGACGGGTAGCCCGTCGCAAATAATATTATTTGCGACGGTACCCGTCGCAAATACCTTTTACCGCCGCCGGTTATTTGCGACGGGCAATAACCGCCCGTCGCAAATATGTTTCCCGCGATTTGGCGCGCAAAGCGCGCCAGTTCTTTTGCGACGGGGAAAGCAATCTCGTCGCAAAAGGCTACTTATTTGCGACGGGCAAATACCCCCGTCACAAATAAGTTTTTAACGGGGCTATTTGCGATGGGATTTATCCCCGTCGCAAATAACCCGTCGCAAATACCCATTTTTCCCGTAGTGTATAATTTTTGATAATTATACTACTTGAAGACAACTTTATGATAATTTATACTGATCTATACTGATTTATAATAAATTAAAAAAAAATTATCAGTGTATATAAATTTTAATAATTTAAGCTAAATTTTTAATTTATACTAAAATTTCTCAACATTTAACAATTTCTTTAATTTATACTAATTTATACTAATATAAACTAATTTTTAACAATTTATAATAATTTAAACAATTTTTTATTAATTTATATGTATTTTTATTAATTTAAACTACTTTTATTAAATTTACTCAATTTTTTATTAATTTTACGAATTTTACACAATATATAGTATTTTAAATTAATTTTTACTCAATTATTCAATTTTTTATTATTTATAATAATTAGAGAGATATTTTTACAAATTTTTACTAATTATTACAACGTACCACTAATTATTACTAAGTACCACTAATTGTTACTAAGTATCACTAATTACCACTAATTATTACTAAGTACCAATAATCTTTACTAAATAAAACTAATTATTATTAATTACCACTAATTATTACTAAGTATCAATAACTATTACTAATTATTACTAGTTATTACTAATTATTACTAATTACCACTAATTATTACTAATTATTACTAATTGTTGCTAATTACCACTAATTTTTACTAATTATTACTAATTGTCACTAATTATTACTAATTACCACTAATTAATACTAAATATTACTAATTATTACTAAGTACCACTAATTTTTACTAATTATTACCAATTATCACTAATTATCACTAATTACTAATCATACCACTATTTATTCTAATTATTACTAATTATTACTAACTATCGTTAATTACCACTAATTATCACTGATTACTGCTAATTATGACTAACTACTTCTAATTATCACTAATTACCACTAATTATCACTAATTACCACTAATTATTTCTAATTATTACTAATTATTACTAATTACCACTAATTATTACTAATTACCACTAATTAATACTATCTACCACTAATTTTTACTAATTAACACTAATTTTTACTAATTATGACTAATTTTTCATAGTTATTGATAATTATTGCTAATTATTGCTAATTATTGTTAATTATTTCTAATTATTGCTAATTATTGCTAATTATTGCTAATTATTGCTAATTATCTCTAATTATCACTAAGTATCCCTAATTATCCCTAATTATTACTAATTATCGCTAATTATTACTAATTATTACTAATTATTGCTAATTATGACTAATTATTGCTAATTATGACTAATTTTTTCTGATTTTTACTATTTTTTACAAATTTTTACTAATTTTTAATAATTTTTTAAAAAAATACTATTTTTTACAAATTATTACTAATTATTACTTATTTTTACTGATTATTATTAATTATTACTAATTATTAATAATTTTTACTAATTATCACTAAATTTTGCTAATTTTTACTAATTTTTACTAATAATTGCTCTTTTTTCTAATTATTACTAATTATTACTAATCATTGCTAATTATTACTAATTTTTACTAATTATAGCTAATTATTGTTAATTATTGCTAATTATTACTAGTTTTTGCTATTAATTACTAATTACCACTAATTAGTACTAATTGTTACTAATTATGACTAATTATTACTAATTACCACTAATTACCACTAATTACCATTAATTGCCACAAATTATTACTAATTATTACTACTTATTACTAATTATTACTAATTATTACAAATTATTACTAATTATTACTAATTATTACTAATTATTACTAATTATTAATAATTATTACTAATTATTGACTAATTATTAATAATTATTACTAATTATTGACTAATTATTACTAATTACTTCAAATTAATACCAATTACAACTAATTACTAATAATTACTACTAATTACTTCTAATTATTACTAATTACTACTAATTAAATTATTACTAATTATTAATAAGTATTACTAAGTACCACTAATTATTAATAATTATTACAAAGTACCACTAATTATTACTAATTATTACTAATTATTATATATTATTACTAATTATTACTACTTATTACTAATTATTACTTATAACCACTAATTATTACTAATTATTACTAATTACCACTAATTATTACTAATTATTACTAATTATTACTAATTACCGCTAATGAAAACTAATTATTACAAATTATTACTAAGTACCACTAAGTTTTACACATTATTACTAATTATTACTAATTATTACTAATTATTGGTAATTACCACTTTATTAATAAGTATCACTAATTATTACTAACTACCACTAATTATCACTAATTACATACTAATAATTAAATCTAATTTCTACTAATTTAAACTAATTACAAATAATTACAAATAATTATTAACAATTAAAACTAAATGCATCTAATTTAAAATAATTACTCCTACATAAAACTAATTTCTGCAAAATAAAAGTAATTCGAATTAAAGCTAATTACTGCTAATTAATAATAATTATTATTAACATAAAAAATAAATTAATTAAAAATTAAAAACATTAAATAAGTACCTTAAAACTAGACTTCTTATCAGATGTAAAGCTGAAAATTTGATTCCCTGTAAAATTTAAAACTTTTAAAAGTTTGAAGAAAAAGAGCTGAGGAAAGGAAGATAAGAGAGATAAAATGAGAAGAGAATGAAAAAATGGGTGGGGTATATATAGATTAGATTATTAGCAACGGGAGTAATTGCGACGGGAAACCCGTCAAAAATAGTATTAGTCGTGGTGGGACCCATCACAATTAATACCCGCAATTAATAAACCTATCGGTGATTAAAAAGGTATTTGCGACGAGTCTCATCGTAAATACCCTTATGTCGACAGTTTATTTGCGAGAGAAATTAATGTTAGTCGCCAATAACAATAACAATGGAAGGTATTTCCGATGGGGGGTATATTCTCGTCGCAAATACATTTCACACAGTTTGGCGCACATGCGTGCCAAAGGTATTTACGACGGACCAATTTTCTCATCGCAAATAGTTTTTTATTAACGACAATTTGCGATGAGCGACGGGCGCGTCGTAAAAACCTGTTTTTTCCATAGCGTTCCTACATTCGGGCTTAGTGTGCCCATATTTTCCACAATGGAAACAAACAATTTTTCTATCCCTATAATTAGGCCTAGGTTTGGGGTCTTTACTTTTCTTTCTTTTATCATTACTAAACTATTTCTTTTTACCTTTAGACTGAGGTCTACCCCTGGTAAACAAGCTCTCAACCTCACTTCTAATTCTATGTTTGGAATGCAATTCTTTAGAGAGAATGACAAATTTAACCTCTACTGGGGTTAATGAGTCACGACCATACATTGTGGTTTCAACTAAAGTGTCATAGTTATTCTCTAGAGAAATTAAAAGGATCATTGATTGATCTTCATCATCAACCGCTACATTAATGTTGGCTAAATATAACATTACTTTGTTAAATTCATCTAAATAGTCCTTAATAAAACTATCATGTTTCATCTTAAAGGTGAACATTCTGTGTTTTTTATAAAGCCTACCAACTAATGAAGTTGTCTTGTATAATTTCCCTAATTTAAGCCATATACCAGCAGCAGTAGACTCATTGGAAACCTCCATAAGAACTTTATCTTCTAAAGGAAGCAGTAAAGAGCTATGTTCTTTAACTAAAACCCCAGGGGGAACATCATGGTATTCAGTGATGTTCTGTCCAGTTTCATTTAGAGTAATAATAGGTTTCTTAGGGCCACATAGGGCATCAATTAAGCCTAGCTAAAACAGCAGGGCTCTCATCTTAATTCACAAAGGTTAAAGTCGTTATCTCCATCGAATATCTTGATTTCAAATCTAGTTGTTGACATGTTTGCCCAAAGAGTATATGTTGAGTTCTTGTGGACAATGTTCAACATACGCCCCTAACAACCAATCAATATCTAGGGTAAACGATATTTATCCAAAGTGATTCAAAATCCAGAGTAATTATCGATGGGACAATGTCTTTTAGAAAATGCAGTAAGTAAAGAGAGGTGATTTAAGAAACGATCACAATGTGGAATTAAACAGAAACAGCTTTTGAAACAAAGAAACAGGTTCGACGGCAAAAAAGAACCAACAAGGCTCTAATATCACTTTGTGAGGGGTAAGGGTGAACTGAACAGTAGCAGAACACCAAACCCAAATAGGATCGAACTATGGTTTTTCTTCCAGAAGTTGAAAATTACAGAACCATTCAAACAAGATGCAAGAAACAAAAGAAAGGGCGGGAACACAAGTATTTACGTGCTTGGGTCCCTTTGGGACCTATGTGCATGGCTAGAACACCACCGAGATTCATGTATTTTATTAATCTCAAGAAAGAAGAAGATTACAACATACATGATAAATGAATATAGAAACAATATAGAAACGGCAATATATGCTTTTAAATAATAAAGTCGAGAACAAGTGAAACAGAAGGTAAAGAAACTTACAACGTTGGATGCTATGGTTTGTCTATCCTGGTCTCTTGATATTCGTTGAGAAGACAATGCAATGCTCAATATTCTCATAGGTACTTAAACACACCTGAACTGGATGTCGGAGGTGCTCCAGTTCAGATCTTCACCACACTTCTTCTAAGGGAAGGACGTTGTCAAAAACTCCATCGGAACCTGTACACCAACGGTGCAGATAGAGGATGGAAGGTCGAAGATCTACTCTCAATGAGGATAAAAAACACTCCAGTAACTGCGAACCATAACTAATCTGAGACTTGCATGTGCTCAAGTACAAACAATGATGGACAATTTATTTCAAGACTGCTCGAAATAAAATTAAGTCTCATCCCCCATTTCAAATATGCCAATTTTTCACTTTAAAACCCATAACGGGTTTTTAATAAAAAACATGCCTTTTTAAAAAGATGAATCCACTGCGTTTCCATCAAAAACATTTTTTTAATCAATTTTCACAAACATGAATTTGAAACCAATTCATTCAATTTGATCACAAACCCTCAATTCACTGGAATCGGGGTTTTTCATGAATTTTCCATCAAATTAATTTCTACAATTAAATTCAACAATTTTATTGATTTAATTTTCATCAAAACCATAATTTAAATTAAATAATTTATATTTCATCAATTTCCAATTTCATTCCAGAAAAACCCATTTTTTTCTCAAAAACCTCAATTCACCAGAATTGGGTTTTTCCAACAACCAATTGAAAGCCATATAATCGAAATCCGAACAATTAAATTTAAATTCAAACAATTGAAATTTAAACAAAGCAATTTCAGGTTAATATAAATTGTGCATCAAGACGGAATCACCTACCTTCCTCATAGAAACACAACGTCCGCAATGAAACCCTCCAACAAGAACGAAGGAGCAGAAGATCTAGGAACTCAACCTAGAAATGAGATTCAACATCACGGGGCTTAGATCCATCAAACTCCAAGGAAAAAAAAAGACGGAGAGGCATGAAGAAAGCTTACCCAGACAGACACATCGTGATCGCCACAAAGATAAATCACCAAACAAAAAGGTCCAGAGGGGTTGGAGGCTCCCAAAATCGCAAGGGGAAGGCTCTAGATCGAGAGCAAGGAAGTTTGGAGGGAGAACAAAAGATAAATCAGTTGGGATGCCATTTAAAAACACATCTCAGGGTTCTACACAACGTGTAACCCAATTACACGTCGTGAAATTGATAATTTTCATATCCACTGAAAAACTTGTTGCCTCCTGATTAAAACAAAATTATTTTCATTTATGGTTTACACGTCGTGTAACCATATTACACGACCTGTAAATCTCTAGCAAGCTGCAGAACCCGTAGATTTCGTGTTGGAAATCTCCAACAAAAACCTGATTTCACCATTATAGGTATCCTCCTAATTCCTTCTCGACCCTACCTTAACAACGAAAAAGGAAAACCACAAAAAGGTTAGAAACATACCTATCTGAAGAGTAACAGGATGTTACAGAAATGCTCATTTCACAAAATGCCTAGATGACTCGTTTTCTAGTTTTCTCGTTCATTCAAAGATCAATCCAAATGTTGATAGAAACTGCTTTGATACACTAATGGAGAAGAAAATGGATTCCCCCCTCTTAGGGTATCAACGAATTATGTAAATAATTTTTTTAAATTAAGGCCTTCCAATATAAATATTTTATATTCTCATTTATGAACAATTCATAAATAAATATGAACACTTATATTTTCCTTAACTTATAATTTATACACTATAAATTATTTAACCATGTAAATTTGCATTAAACAAAGATCACATCTACCAAAATGTTTTTAATTTAGTTTAATGCCCCTCAGGTATTGGTGTGGGCCTAGGTTTTTGAGAATTTTAACAAAAATATAATTTTATTTAAAAATCTACTCAAAAGTCCTTGCACAATATCATAACGCATGACATTTTATTTTTATAATCAGTCCATTTTAGGATGTGGTTTCGAGTGAGTACAGTTTTGGTCAAACCGTTTTTCTTATAGGTTGTTCTGGAAATACTCTTTTGGCCAAGTCGTTTTACCAAACCGTTTTGGTCTTGTTGATTCAAAAGGACTTGAGAAGTCGCAAAACAGCTTGGAAGATATCAACTATGGCATGGTCCAAACTGTTTTGGACCAATTAACCAGGGCATAGAGGCATTATCCCATAATGCTACGTTCTGTCAACAACAAGAACTGAAATGCTTGTTTCACATAATGCCTAGATGACTCATTTTCTAGTTTCCTCATTCATTCAAATATCAATCCAAAAGTTGATAGAAACCGCTCGGACACACTAAAGGAGAAACCGATGGATTCCTCCCTCTAAGGGTATCTAAAAATTGTGTAAATAATTTTTCCAAATTAAGGTATTTCAATATAAATATTTTATATTCTCATTTATGAACAATTCACAAATAAATATAAACACATATATTTTCCATAACTTATAATTTATAAACAATATAGATTATTGAACCTTGTAAATTCACTTAAAGAATATCACTTTATAAATTCTCCTGACATCGACTGTCCCTCGAGATGTCGCAACCAATCAGGAGCTTCCATGATGATACACCGAAACAGAAACCGAGTGGCTTAATCAAATGCAATACACAGGTGGACGGTGCAGATCAAAGTGATAGCACAACGGATCAACACTCTGAAACTCATCACATGTGGATTGTCAGGCCGGTACGCGAGGACAAGGTGGGCCGGGAGATAAGAAAACTGAATGAGCAGACCAACAAAGCAGGCCCACACGAGAACAGATAATGGCTCGACACATATAAAGGAGCCCAACATAGTTTAATTGAGCAAAAAAACACACAAATTTTTCATGCATGAGAATAAACAAAAAAAATGGCAAAATAAAATTGAACATAGAATTTCAATATTAAAACAAGAATGAATACCATAATTCACATTCTTTCAACAATAAGAACTGAAATTCTCATTTCACATAATGCCGAGATGACTCATTTTCTAGTTTCCTCATTCATTGAAAAATCAATCCAAATGTCGATAGAAACTGCTTTGATGCACTAAAGGAGCAGTCGATGGATTCCACTATCCTAAGGTATCCACAGGTTGTGTAAATAATTTTTCCAAATTAAGGACATTCAATATAAACATTTTATATTCTCATTTATGAACAATTCACAAATAATGTTTTTAATTTAGTTTAACGCCACCCCCCCCCCATCGGCATGGTCCTAGTTTTTTGATAAATTTAACAAAAATATAATTTTCTTTAGGATGTTGTTTCGGGTGAGATCAGTTTTCACAAAACTATTTTTCTTAGAAGTCATTCTGGCAATGCTATTTTGGCCAAATCGTTATATCAACCCGTTTGGGTCTTCTTGATTCAGGACTTAAGAAGTCACAAAATGGCCTAGACGATATAAAAACAGTGAAGATAATACCAATTTTCATATGTATACACATCTAACATAAATAATTATAAAATTAAAAATAAAATATCATTTCAAATATATTTTTCAAAATTAAATGTATATTTAATTAACATGATATAAAAACCAAAGATACAATTTGAAATTATAATATTTTTTATTTGGAATAATTAAGTATTGTTAAACTATATTTTTTAATAAGGGGTATTTTTTTCATATTTTCATAACATTTCTTTTCTTTTCTTTTAAAAATTATCACCAAATATGATGGAGAGAAATTACAATCTTTTTTTTTCTTTTACTAAATTTCACATCCAAACAAGAAGGTGAGAAATCAAAATCATTTATTTTATTTTCTTTTCTTTTATGAAAGAGGAAATCATTTCTTTTCTTTTACTAAAAGATAGCCAAACATAGGCTTAGGGAAGTGGAGGTTGTTTATACCATCGTTGGTGGATCCAACGGGTACATTTTAAACGAGAGAACAAATTTTAGAAATTTTAAAATTTCAATAGTTTTCATTGTTGATAAAATTTATTTATCCATGTATGTCTCCCACTATTTTATACCAAAAACTTGCTGATTTTATTTATTTTAAAATAATAATTCGAATTTAGCCAAAATCCTGTTAAAAACATTAATTTGTATAATTGGATTTCTTTTGAGTAATATTCACGTTTAATGGGTCTTTTGTTGATTTTTTTAATGATTTAATGAAAATGGTTGGGAGAAGTACAAAATAAAGGAGAAAATATGGGATGAAGAAAAATTTAGATATCATAACAAATATTTAAATATCTCACATTTATACCTCATAACATGTATAACACATGAATAAGTGTAACAAGTGTATTCATCTCATTAAAAACTAAAAAAATATCTCATTTAATCGGTCACTAATATGTCACATCATAAATGTTTATTAATTAAATAACACTCAATCCATAATCAAAACTCTATTTGGGCTCACATGATACATTGATTCCAAGTCATACAGAATCAATTATTTCACCCAATTAATTTATATTCATACAACTTTGCACAAAACCTTCTCAGCCTGTACAATTGCAAAGGTATATATAATTAATGTCTTCGAGTTTGTGAAATTTGTGTGGATATTTTGATCATTTTTCACTCCAGTGAAAAAATGACCACTTTTAACTAGTTAATGATCTCAAATGGATATTTTTGAGAAAATCACTGATCATGGCACTGAGTTTACTAAGTAGCATCCACCCGTCCTCCTTGGTGACAAGGGACTTTAGGAATCTGAGGAGTGGCTTGAGCGGATTGAGAGGATCTTAAATTTATTAAAGATCCCTGGGGAATCGATGTGGGTTTTTCCACATACGTACTTGAGGGACCAGGAAAGATATGGTGGGACTCTAATGTGCAAGATAAGTTTCAAAAGGACCTTACCTATGTTTCTTTCAATAAAATCATTAATCGGAAGTTTTACCTTGAGACGTTACGTGCGACAAAGACCCAAAAGTTTTTGACCTTGGATCTGGGGGGAGAGTATCATTTTGGAGTACTCTACTTGTTTTTCTGACTTGGTGCATCTGGCACTGGAGCTTATCGCTAATGAATACCTAAAGGCTCAGAGGTTTGAGTTAGTACTGAGGCTTGATATCACGTCTATGTTGATTCTCATGTTCCTTATGACCTTTGTGGAGGTAGTTGACAAAACAAAATTGGTCGAGGCAGACATAGCTGGGAAGATAAGTTTGGGCGGAGCTTCAGTTGGTGCAGTTGTTAGCAACATCGTATCTTCTATCTAGAAAAGGAAGCACAAGGCTGCTCCATTCTCATCAGGACTAGTTTTAGGGGCCCCGGCAGCAAAAAAATAGATTGTTTTCTATTAGTGTGGGTGATCTGGTCATACCATGCCTAACTGTATGGAGGATCTAAGGAATTTTCATCATTGTGGATTATTAAGCCATCTGAAGAATTTTTGTGAAAGGATGTCCCTGGGAAGTAAGGAAGGATCCACTCTCACCAAGGGTTCGCAAGTTCATATTGATGCTTATGAGGATGGTGGGTCAAATCCTTAGGCCAATGGGGATGTTCATGTGGCTAAGACTGGATGTCTTTATGCAACATAGTATGCACAAGAGGAATATGAATCAGAGCCATCTATTGTTAGAGTCAAGATGTTTATTTCATCTTCTATGATACTAAATTTTTTTATACAGGTGTTACTCATTCTTTTATATCCTCAAAGTTAGTCGACATGTTGAGATTTCATTCGGAACATATACCATAATTGTTGGATCTTTCCATGACTTTGGGAAAGTGGTTTGAACAAGGTTTCAAGTGTCCCGTATATTGGGTGTTGATAGCCAACTTTGAGGTAAAATGAGACTTCTTGGTTCTTGATCTTGACATCTTCATATTGATTATCAGTATAGATTGGATGATCAGTGTTAAGGCCAAGATAGACTGTTATTACCATTGGGTACATGTCTTATCTGCAAATGAGGTCACTCGTGTCTTTCAAGGTGAGTGAGACTCTAGATTGGGAAGGGCATGGCATGTTGTTCCTTATGTTGGGGTAATCTCGTGTCAGTTGGCAGAGATGTTTCTTGATGCAGTTAACCCATGTTTGGGTGGATGAATTCCTGTAGTTGTGAGTGCATACCCCATGGTCTTTCCGGGTGGTTTTTTTGGTTTACCACCACATATAGAGGTTGAGTTTACTATTAACCTTCTCCTTGGTACGATGCCCATTTCTACGTCATCTTATCTAATGACGCCTATTGAGTTGGTGGAACTTAAGGTCCAGCTTGAGGACCTAGAGGCTAAAGGATCTATTCATCCTAGCATGTCACCATGGGATTTTCCTATCCTCTTCACTGAGAAAGATGGGAGCCTCAGACTTTGCATTGACTATTAGAAGTTAAATCGGGTGACCGTTAAGAACAAATATCCTTTTCTTAGGATTGATGATCTTTCCAACCAACATAGAGGGGCATGTTGGTTTTAAAATTTCGATTTGCTGTCAGGGAACCACCAGTTGATGGTCTAAGAAGAGGATATACCTAAGATAATATTTATGATCTGGTATGGGCATTTTGAGTTTCTGGTTATTCTATTCAGTTTAACTAATTCTCCTACAATGTTTATGGATTTGATGAATCAGATATTTCATTGGTTATTGAACTCTTTTATTTTTGTGTTCATTGATGATATATTGGTGTAATCCAAGTAAGAGGAGGATTACATAGACTATTTGGATATCATTCTTTGAACCTTGAAGGAACACCATCCTTATGGTAAGCTTTCAAAATGCGAGTTTTGGATCCATAGAGTGAAATTTATGGGGCATGTGATATCTGATAGGGTTGTCTTAGTGGATCTTGAAAAGATATAGGCATTGATGTCCTAGGAGAATCCTATAAATGTGTTCGAGAGCCAAAGCTTCTTGGGTTTTCCTGGTTACTATAGACAATATTTTAAGGATTTCTCCAAGATTACATCTTTGATGAATGATTTAACTTGTAAGGGTGTAAAGTTTGAATGGAATGACAGCTGAAAAAGATATTTTGAGGAGCTAAAGATGAGGTTGACTTCACTACCAATTTTGATTCTTACGGATCTAGGTTTGAGTTATGATGTTTTCTGCGATTCTTCTAGTATGGGTTTGAGATGTGTCTTAATGCAAGGGAAACATGTGGTGGCCTATGGATTATGTTAGTTATTCCCTCATGAGAAGAACCACCCTACCCACAATATTGAGTTGGAAACGATTATGCATGCCCTCAAAATGTAGCATCATTATCTCTTTGGGGATCGATTTTGTCACGACCCGTCCTCGGGGCCCGTGTCGTGACTACCCCAAGCCCGCCTTCCATAGGCCAGGGGCTGGCAACTAGCACCAAGGCGTAAATCCCGGTAAAAGGGAAGGCATTGCCTTTGTAAATTAAACAAGCACCTCAGAGTAACCAAGCAGAAAAAGTAAACACTAAGTAAAAACAGAGTTCAACTGCAAGTGCGGAAAGTAAGTGGGCCAGAATACAAACCCAAACTGAAAGTAAAGTACAACTCGGAAGGGAAAACAACAACTGAAAGGTAAAAGACACTACGCCAAGTTGTCCACTAGAAATCCCACCTGAAGGGTGGGTACAGATAGCTCCACTGCTCCTCGGGTCCCACCGTCCGCTCCGAGTACGTCCCGCCCAGTGGTCCTCCTCCAGGTACCGTGATGCTCTGCAAGCCTCAACCACCATCAACGCTGTCTGTCGTCTGCAACCAAAACAACGTAGTACGGGCATAGCCCGTGCAGGGGTGAGTATAAGCTACTCAGTAGGGACCCCGAGACCCTCGAGGGTCTCCCAATATCCACAAAGGATAAACCACAAAGAAAGATACAATCACGAAGTAATAACCGACACTGCTTAGGTATATGCCCATACATATACCTATGTCAACAATTCCAATACGCTCCAACCTCCGATCCCAAGTATAACTCAGTCCACACAGGAAAGTATACGTATTCCACACAGGAAAGAAAAACGTAATCCACACAGGATAGCGCAACACAATCCACACAAGAAAGCAAACAGGATTCAACTCACACAGGTACATCTTCGTATGACGTTAGAGATAATCAGATGTATCCACTGATTCATCTAAGCCGTCAGACCCACAAGGACCTGTAGGTACTAACCCTCGCAATGACCCACACAGGATCGATCATGAAGTTGAACCCAAAGATATTGGGAAACTCCTTCTCCATCAAGTACATTGGTTATGCCGCTACGACCAACGGCTTCCCTCTTACCTTGGACTGTTGTAGTACTACACCTATCGGGTACTGTGGGCCTGCTGCTACAACAAAGCGCTCCCCCGTGCCGCTACAACCAAGCGCTCCTCTGTCGTGGGTCTGCCGCTACAACCAAGCACTCCCTTGTGCCGCTAAAACCAAGCGCACCTCTGTCGTGGGTCTGCCGCTATAACCAAGCGCTCCTCTGTGCCGCTACAACCAAGCGCACATCTGTCGTGGGTCTGCCGCTACAACCAAGCGCTCCCCCTCATAGCCTCCTGAGGTACTCTTTCTGTTGAGTACCGCGGGTATGCCGCTACAACCAAGCGCTCCTCCGCCGTGGGTCTGCCGCTACAACCAAGCTCTCCCCACTGGGCTATCCGTAACACACTGGTTCGTTCGATCAGCAGTCGTCAAGTCTCAACCGGCTCTAGGGTTTCCTCACACAGCAAGCTCGTTCCGGGAGGGTCCACTCCACGAGCTAAGAGGTCGATGCATCTACTAACAGGTAGACTGGAGTTGATGAATCCCAATATGTACTGTAGTAGTCACTGCCGAAAACATGGAGGATTCCCGTACTGTTTTCATCATCATCACAGTCGAATCCACTGAGGATCTCTGTACAGTCGTCATCGAAGTTGCAGTCGCAGCCAGCACTAGGGTTCCCACACACAGCAAGCTCGTTCGGGAGGGTCCGCTCCACGAGCCGAGAGGCTGATACATCAACTGACACATAGTCCGAAGTTGATGTATCCAAAAGTTCCGTATCGTCAACAGGAACTCAACGCAACAGACGACGCGTCAATTAGATGCCCGGTCTGAGAGTTATTGGTTTTTTTCGTTCTAGGGGCCCGATTGGTTTTAAGGCAAAACCAACCCGACCGTACTCCACCTGCGTCCAAACCTCGGGCGGAGTATTCCAAAATATCTGACTCACTAAGAGGAACTCACCCAAGTCGACAACATGTCAAACGGACATCCGGAGCTCAAGATATGAGCGTTTCGGCTCTGAGGGCCCGGTTGGTTTCGTGTACGAACCAACCCGGCCGAACTCAAGGTATTCTGAAACCCTGAGTGCGATATACCGAAACGACCGTCTCGATCCATGGATCGCGTTTCCGCTGACGGCGCGTCAGTCGGAGGTCCGTAGCCCAAGATATGAGCATTTGAACAGAAAAGTCCGAGTACGGGGGGTCTGGGCCCGGCCCGGCCTGGCCCAGTACCCCCTGGGCCGACCTGAACCGGGTCGACCCGGCCCGATGGCCCAACCCGACCGGCGGTGCGGCTCGGTCGGCGGCGCGGCACGGCGGCGCGACCTGGGCGCCGCATGCGCACCGCGCGGGGGGGTGGGGGGGGGGGGGGCAAATCTCCCCCCCTTGGTTTCAAAATGGCGCAGCATTATGCCGCGCCTTGAGGGAAACGCCCCCCCCCCCCCCCACATGGGGGCCCCCTGCTTGGACGCCGCACGGGGGGGCAAACCCCTCCCAATTTTAGTAACCGCGACCCCTTAATTGGGGCCGCTTGAAGTCCAGCCGGGGGAAATAAATTCCCCCGGCTCCCCCTTGTCCGGTCGGCCCGACCTGGCCAGCTGGTTTCTACTCAACGGGACCGGCGATGGTCGGTCCCCTTCCAGCTCCATCGCCGGCGGCCCGATAACGGCCGTCGGTCACCCTGCTCCGCCTCGGCCCGGAACCGGCCGCGACCCTTGTCGTCCGGCGCGGTGTGACGTCACCGAGCCCTTCCATCGTGGCCCCACTCCAGCCGCGGTGTCTTCGGTTTTTCTTCGACGTGGCGCGACGGCGTTGCGTCCTCATTCAACTCCTCGGCGTGGCACGATGGCGTCGCGTAATACTTGTCGTGTGATTCCCGCGTGGTGCGACGACACCACGCCATTCCGTTCCATCCACAAAGTATCAAACAAGAATTAAGGAGGGGGGTTCGGCCGTGTTGGTGCGGTACGGCCCCCTCTCGATAATCGTGATCATTTAGTCGTTTAACCACGGAGAACGACAAAATAGAATTCAAGAACGGAAAAGAAATTAAATAAAATAAACCCCTACCTCGGTTTCAAGAACGGTGTACGTCAACGAGCCGCGGAAGGCGAGCATCGCGGAGGTCGGGCGTCGCGGAAAAAGAATGTCGACGTCGCGAAGCGAGGATCCGAAGTCGTTGACGGATATTTCATCGCGGAAAACCGTCATGGAAGAGACGACGCGGAAGATGAACGTCGCGTCACGGATACGGCGTCGCGGAAGAACCATTGCGGAAAGAGGCGTCACGTCGCGGGTCGATGTCGCGGAGAACGAACGTCGATTCCGTTGTCGTCGAGGTGCGTCCGAAGAGGAAACGTCACGGAAGAAGTTCTCCGCGTTCTTCTGCGGAGATGTTCTTCGTTGAAGAAGAGGATGTTCTTCCAAAAACCTCTCAACAAAAAACTCTAACAACCCAAATAAAATAAGTTCCTTTCTTATTTTATTAACACAACAACTCTTTTGAATTTCAAGAGTTTGAAATTCAATAACCACACACAACTCACCTCATTAAATTTATTACATTAAAGTCATAAGTTATAACTTAAGTTAACAAAAATAAAGTGGGAGTTGAGGGGGGTTTTAGAAAATATGAAGGGGTGGGGTTCGTGTGGGCCCCACCACCCTCATAACCTCCCAAGGGAGGTTGGGTGGTTACCCAACTTCCATCAAGAACTAAACACTTAGAGTAAAAATAATAAAAAGTGTAGAGTAATTATAAAATAAACTTCCACAATTTTTATCATCAACACTCATGTAAACGCAACTCCGGAATAGGCATTCCTAAGCAAATAACGGCGCTGTTGTTCCATCGGTGCCCTCGGAATTCGATTCTGAGAACCGGTTGAAATGATAGAAATTCTCGCTCGTTCGTTCACTGAACGTACCCGAGCCAAACTTCGGAAATTAATTTCGGGCACACCGGGCCTCGGAATCAGGCGCCGTCAGAAACTGCGTTCTTGTAAAATTCTAAATAAAATTAAGAAAAAAATTTCCTTGAAATTTCCGGGTCATTACATTACTCCCACCACAGGGCTTTACGTCCCCGTAAAGCTTCAACACAAACTAGGGATACAAAGGCGGTAGATCTAGGCGGTAATCCACCTCGCCAATCCTGCTGAGGACCTGGAAGGGTCCGATGAAGCATGTAGACAACTTTCCACCTTTTCCAAATCTCCATAATCCACGTCGAGGTGAGAGCCGCATGAAGACATGGTCGCCATCCGCGAAATCCAGTGGCCTCCACCTCCTGTCAGCATAAGACTTCTTCCAGCTCCGAGCTGTCCTCATCCGCTCCTGGATGACCTGGACCTTCTCTGTCATGGCCTGGACCATCTCCGGTCCCACAAGAGCTGCTAAGATTTCCCATTTGCTGATAAGAGAAATCTGGTCTCATCCCGTGGATGAAACACTTTCTTTGCCTAATACCGTCAATCTCGACATGGATGATACTAATCCATACCAAGGATTACGTCGTAAGGCCTTGACGCTACTACCAAGAGATCCAACCGTTACTCTCACCTCCAAGGGTTGAGTCACACTGTCGGCATCAGTGTGTGGTAACTGGGTCTCCTCCAGTAGATGTCTCACAAGTGAGGGTCAAGTCAACAGTCAAAACTGGAACCTCTTAGTAACAACACAAAAGAGGACAGGAATGAAAACATCACAAAGGTATGCGTCTTTTATTATTGAAGCTCATAATTCAAAGACGCTACACAATAGCAACAAGGAACTAGAAGTACAAAAGACGTATCCACTAGTTTCGCTCCTGTCCATTTGCTCCCAGAGCTCCATGATCGAAGGCCTCAGCTGCCTGAAGCTGAGCTCTTGCATGTCCACCAACTCCCTGTGGTCGGGGTGGACCTCCTAGAGGTGGTGGTGGCAACACCTCGAAGTGTTTTCCACCACCTGCTGCTCGGCCAACTCCTCTGCCTCGCCCGCCTGTACCCTGCGGACATCCATGGACGAACCTCTGTCTCTGCTTGGGGGGTCCTTCGTTCATCTGCTGGTCATCCGTATGGCGGGTCGGACAGTCACGAGCCATGTGACCAACCCCACCGCAGGAGTAACACTGTCCGCTCATGGTAAGTCGTTGTCCACCCCGGGTGCCTCGCACAATCGATCCTGTGTCACGCAGTCGACCACCGGTAGGTCTATTCCTCTTGGACCCCTGCGTCATTTGTCTACTACCCGCTGTAGAAGACTCTTCCGCATGCCGGCTAGTGGTGGGTCCTGCTGCTGGAGACTGCTCAGCAAGGAAACTCTCCACCAAGAGGGCTCGCTCCAACACTCCTGTCTGTGTTGGAATGTTGTGAGAAACAACTGAAGCTCTGATCTCTCGCCTGAGCCCCTTCTCGATGGTTCGGGCCCTAAAGAATGGGTCCCATACCATGTCCGTGGAATAGCACGAGAGATCAGTAAACCTCTCCGCGTACTGGGCTACTGTCATGCTGCCCTGCCGCAGCTGTAGTAGCTCCTGGATGCGCACCGCTCGGAGGGTGGCTGGGATGAACTCGGAGCGGAAGATTCTCTCAAAGTCCGTCCAGAGAAAAGATGTCTTGTCGTGCACCTGGAGCATCATGCTCCACCATCAGCCCGCTGCTGCGTGCAGTAGGCTCGCTGCGAGGATCACCATGAGGTCTGCTGGTGTCCTCACTAGCCTGAAAACTCATACGACTGCCTCCAGCCAGTCCTCGGCTGCCTGGGGGTCCGTCTCCCCACGGAACATGGGTGGTTTCTACTGCTGGAACTCGTGCAGCACGCTAAGGCGACGTGCATTGTCAGCGACTGGGGCTGGTAGCATCGGTGGCTCGATGGGTAAAGGTACCGCCGGTGCCTCTACTGACAAGGAGCCCTGCACAGAGGTCTCATCGCTCGGTGGGATGTCGTCACACTCGACTCTCGGAACCCTAGCTGACTGCCATCGTGGGGCCATCCTGAAAAGGAAACAGGTGCGCCACGGTCAAACAGTATACCTGGTGAGCTGACACAAGTATTCACACAGAAAACTTGAAACACACACGCAATCAATGTTTTTGTGCATTAAGTCGGAAATCAGAAGTCAGGGTCCTGGTGTACGGATATGTCGGCCGCCACACCAACACTGGAATCCCTGGACTAATAACCACACCCAATACGCTAAACACTATTTCTTCACATAGAAGAAAGATCAGAGTCTACGGTAGAACCGAACTCCTCTGATACCAATTTTTCACGACCCGTCCTCGGGGCCCGTGCCGTGACTACCCCAAGCCCACCTTTCATAGGCCAGGGGCTGGCGACTAGCACCAAGGCGTAAATACCGGTAAAAGGGAAGGAATTGCCTTTGTAAAGTAAACAAGCACCTCATAGTAAGCAAGCGGAAAAAGTAAACATTAAGTAAAAACATAGTTCAACTGCAAGTGCGGAAAGTAAGTGGGCCAGAATACAAACCCAAACTGAAAGTAAAGTACAACTCAAAAGGGAAAACAACAACTGAAAGGTAAAAGCCACTACGCCGAGCTGTCCACAGGAAATCCCACCTGAAGGGTGGGTACAGATAGCTCCACTGCTCCTCGGGTCCCGCCGTCCGCTCCGAGTACGTCCCACCCAGTGGTCCTCTTCTAGGTACCGTCCTGCTCTGCAAGCCTCAACCATCATCAACGTTGTCCGTCGTCTGCAACCAACACAATGTAGTGCGGGCATAGCCCGTGCAGGGGTGAGTATAAGCTACTCAGTAGGGACCCTGAGACCCCCGAGGGTCTCCCAAAATCCACAAAGGATAAACCAAAAAGGAAAGATACAATCACGAAGTAATAACCGAAAATTCTTAGGTATATGCCCATACATATACCTAAGTCAACAATTCCAATACGCTCCATCCTCCGAGCCCAAGTACAACTCAGTCCACACAGGAAAGTATACGTATTCCACATAGGAAAGCAAAACGTAATCCACACAGGATAGCACAACAAAATCCACATAGGAAAGAAAACAGGATTCAGCTCACACAGGTACTTCTTCATATGACGTTAGAGATAATCAGATGTAGCCACTGATTCATCTAAGCCGTCGGACCCACAAGGATCTGTAGGTACTAACCCTCGCAATGACCCACACAGGATCGATCATGAAGTTGAACCCAAAGCTATTAGGAAACTCCTTCTCCATCAAGTACAGTGGTTATGCCGCTACAACCAAGCGCTTCCCTCTTACCTTGGACTGCTGTAGTACTACACCTATCGGGTACTGTGGGCCTGCTGCTACAACCAAGCACTCCCTCGTGCCGCTACAACCAAGCGCTCCTCCGTCGTGGGTCTGCCACTACAACCAAGCGCTCCCCTGTGCCGCTACAACCAAGCGCACCTCTGTCGTGGGTCTGTCGCTACAACCAAGCGCTCCCCTATGCCGCTACAACCAAGCGCACCTATGTCGTGGGTCTGCCACTACAACCAAGCGCTCCCCCTCAAAGCCTCCAGAGGTACTCATTCTGTTGAGTACCGCGGGTCTGCCGCTACAACCAAGCGCTCCTCCGCCGTGGGTCTGCCGCTACAACCAAGCGCTCCCCACTGGGCTATCCGTAACACACTGAGTCGTTCGATCAGCAGTCGTCATGTCTCAACCGGCTCTAGAGTTTCCGCACACAACAAGCTCGTTCCGGGAGGGTCCACTCCACGAGCTAAGAGGTTGATGCATCAACTGACATGTAGACTCGAGTTGATGAATCCCAAGATGTACCGTAGTAGTCATTGCCGAAAACACGGAGGATTCCCGTACTGTTTTCATCATCGTCGCAGTCGAATCCACTGAGGATCTCTGTACAGTCGTCGTCGAAGTCACAGTCGTAGCCAGCACTAGGGTTCCCTCACACAACAAGCTCGTTCGGGAGGGTCCGCTCCACGAGCCGAGAGGCTGATACATCAACAGACACATAGTCCGAAGTTGATGTATCCAAAATTTCCGTATCATCAAAAGGAAGTCAACGCAACAGACGGCGCGTCAATCGAACGCCCGGTCTGAGAGTTATTGGTTTTTTTCGTTCCAGGGGCCCGGTTGGTTTTTAAGGCAAAATCAACCTGACCGTGCTCCACCTGCGTCAAAACCTCGGGAAGAGTATGCCAAAAGATCTGACTCACTAAGAGGAACTCAACCAAGTCGACGACACGTCAAACAGACCTCTGGAGCTCAAGGTATGAGCGTTTTGGCTGCGAGGGCCCGGTTGGTTTCGTGTACGAACCAACCCGTCCAAACTCAAGGTATTCTAAAACCCTGAGTGCGATATATCGAAACGACCATCTCGATCCATGGATCGTGTTGCCGCTAACGACGCATCAGTCGGAGGTCCGTAGCCCAAGATATGAGCGTTTGAATGGAAAAGTCCGAGTACGGGGGGGGGGGGGTCTGGGCCCGGCCCGGTCTGGCCCAGTACCCCCTGGGCAGACCCGAACCAGGTCGACCCGGCCCGACGGCCCAACCCGGCCGACGGTGCAGCTCGGCCAGCGGCGCGGCGGTGCGGCCAGCGCGGCCTGGGCGTCGCATGTGCGCCGCGCGCGGGGGGGGGGGGGGGGGGGGGGGGAAACCCCCCCTTGGTTTCAAAACGGCGCGGCATTATGCCGCGCCTTGAGGGAAACGGCCCCCCGCACATGGGGGCCTGCTGCTTGGATGCCGCACGGGGGGGCAAGCCCCTCCCGATTTTAGTAACCGCGGCCCCTTAATTGGGGTCTCTTGAAGTCCAGCCGGGGGAAATAAATTCCCCCGGCTCCCCCTTGTCCGGCCGGCCTGACCTGGCCGGCCGGTTTCAGCTCAACGGGACCGGCAATGGCCGGTCCCCTTCCAGCTCCGTCGCCGGCGACCCGGTACCGGCCGCCGGTCACCCTGCTCCGCCGCGGCCCGGAACCGACCGCGACCCTTGCCGTCCGGCGCGGTGTGACGGCACCGCGCCCTTCCACCGCGGCCCCACTCCGGCCGCGGTGTCTTCGGTTTTCTTCGACGTGGTGCGACGACGTCGCGTCCTCGTTCAACTCCTTGGTGTGGCGCGATGGTGTCGCGTAATACTTGTCGTGTGATTCCCGCGTGGTGCGACGGCGCCACGCCATTCTGTTCCATCCACAAAGTATCAAATAAGAATTAAGGAGGTGGGTTCGGCCGTGTTGGTGCGGTCCGGCCCCCTCTCGATAATCGTGATCATTTAGACGTTTAACCACAAAGAACGAAAAACTAGAATTCAAGAACGGAAAAGAAATTAAATAAAATAAACCCCTACGTCGGTTTCAAGAACGGTGTACGTCAACGAGCCGCGGAAGGCGAGCGTCGCGGAGGTCGGGCGTCGCGGAAAAAGAACGTCGACGTCGCGAAGCGAGGATCTGAAGTCGTTGACGGAGATTTCGTCGCGGAAAACCGTCGCGGAAGAGACGACGCGGAAGAAGAATGTCGCATCGCGGATACGGCGTCGCGGAAGAACCGTTGCGGAAAGAGACGTCGCGTCGCGGGTCGATGTCGCGGAGAACGAACATCGATTCCGTTGTCGTCGAGGTGCGTCTGAAGAGGAAAAGTCACGGAAGAATTTCTCCGAGTTCTTCAGCGGAGATGTTCTTCGTTGAAGAAGAGGATGTTCTTCCCAAAACCTCTCAACGACAAACTCTAACAACCCAAATAAAATAAGTTCCTTTCTTATTTTATTAACACAACAACTCTTTTGAATTTCAAGAGTTTGAAATTCAATAACCACACACAACTCACCTCATTAAACTTATTACATTAAAGTCATAAGTTATAACTTAAGTTAACAAAATTAAAGTGGGAGTTAAGGGGGGTTTTAGAGAATATGAAGGGGTGGGGTTCGTGTGGGCCCCACCACCCTCATAACCTCCCAAGGGAGGTTGGGTGTTTACCCAACTTCCATCAAGAACTAAACACTTAGAGTAAAAATAATAAAAATTGTAGAGTAATTATAAAATAAACTTCCACAATTTTTATCATCAACACTCGTGTAAACGCAACTCTAGAATAGGCGTTCCTAAGAAAATACCGGCGCTGCGGTTCCATCGGTGCCCTCAGAATTCGATTCTGAGCACCGGTTGAAAAGATAGAAATTCCCGCTCGTTCGTTTACTGAACGTACCCGAGCCAAACTTCGGAAATTAATTCCGAGCACACCGGGCCTCGGAATCAGGCGCCGTCAGAAACCGCGTTCTTGTAAAATTTCAAAGAAAATTAAGAAAAAATTTTCCTTGAAATTTCCAGGTCTTTACAGATTTATAGTGTATTCAGATCATAAGGGAATGAAATATATTTTTACTCAGAGGGATCTGAACTTGAAATAGAGATGCTGGGAAAGCAGCTTTAGACTTTTGATTTTGATATTGTATACACCCCCATGGAAGGGAAATGTGGTTGTTGGTGCTTTCAGTAGAAAATTATCAACACAAGATTTGATGGAATTGGTTGAGCAGTGGTCACTGATGAGTTTTTTTGATGAGATGAGCTTGAGAGTGGAAGAAGTTGGTGGATAGGTGTTATTAGCTTCAATGAAAGATGATTCATCTTTTGATGAGTGAGATCGGGTCGAGCAGGTGGCATACACCAAGTTCCAATGATTTATTGAAAGCCTTTATGGTGGGGAGACCTCAGGTGAGTGGTCTCGGTCCCCCAATGACACTTTGTGCTTCCATAGTAGGTTGGTGGTTCCATTTTCCCTGAGGAAAGAGCTGTTAGATAGTGGACACCGGTATTTTTGGTCCATGCATCATGGGGCTTCCAAGATGTATCATAACTTGAGACATCGGTATTGGTGGCAGGGGATGAGGTGGTCAATTGCAAATTTTGTATCGTGGTGTCTTACTTATCAAATAATTAAGGCGAAACACCACATATCTGTGGGTTTTTTGCAACACTTACCCATTTCAGTATAGAAGGGGGATGATATTTACATAAATTTCATCATTAGTTTTCCATGGACTCATAGTGGGAAGGATGAAATTTGGGTGATCATTGATCAAATTATGAAATTGGATCATTTCCTTCTTATCAAGGATCGGACGAAGGTGGAACAACTTGGGGACTTTTATATCCAAGAAATTGTGAGACTTCACGGGGTTCCCTCTACGGTTGTTTCTGAAAGGGACTTGAGGTTCACATCCAGGTTTTGGAAAGCGTTGTAGGTGGTGATGGGTTCCCATATTATATTTAGCATAACTTATCTTCCACATACTAATGGACAAATAAATAGGATTGTCCAGGTTCTTGATGATATGTTAAGGGCTTGTGTTCTTGATTTTGAAGGATCTTGGGAAAAAAATTTCATCTGGTTGAGTCTGCCTATAACAATAGCTATAAGGCCTCGATCAATATGGAGCCCTTTGAGGATTTGTGTGTGTCACACCCGTCATCCTTAAATAAATTATTTTATTAATTTTCTGGGTATTAGGTAGTTCGGGTAGAATTCTGACTTAAAATTTTTGAGTTCCTACCAAAAAACGCATGTTTTGGCCTTGACAGCATCCAACGCACTATGGTCGAAGCCGCGCAGCCTCATCCAAGTCACCGCGCGACCTTGCCCGGTTATTTGCATGGTCTGATCAGTGTTCAAGATAGACATATAAAGTGTAATAAATAATGAAATGGAAATAAAATAAAAATAATAAGTTTCAATAAAATTTAAGAAATTGCCTTAATGACAACAACAATAATATTGTTTGAGAATATTATTATTATTATTAGTGTTAAAAAAATAATAATAATTAATTAAGTCGTTATTAATATTACATTAATTATTATTATTGTTAATAATTAAATCAAGTTAATATCTTTTATTTCATTTTACTTGGCTTCAAAATTTTCGGTCGAGGTGCGGGATGAGTTTCAGTTGAATTTGATGTTTTAATCGATAAACGAGTTTTCCTTTTGGGGCACGATAGCATGCGACGCATGATAGAAGCATAATTCAAATGCCGTACGGCTTCGCCAGTGTCGTCCTGTGACCCGCCCATTGTTCAATTAACCAAATAAAATGGGTTAATAACAGTGAAATAAAATTAAATGTTTGGAAGAATAAAATTAAAAAAATAAAATGAGAAAAATGTGTTAATAATTTAATAAGTTGTTTTTTAATAAGTTGTGGTTTAGTGATAATAATATTATTATTATTATTATGGTTTTATTTTAAGAATATTTTTATTAATAATAATAATATTATTATTATTTGTTTTCTTTTAGTTTTTTTTCTAGGTTTCTTTTTATTCTTTCTTTCATTCTTTCTTTTTCTTCCTCCCTCTTGGTGTTAGGGTTTCGGCAGACTCCCCCCTTCCCCCCATCCCTTTCCCATCACGCCCCAGCCCCCATGGCGCACTGCCTCCCCGCTCGAGACCCCCTATGCACTACCCCCTTCTAGCGGCTTGCCTAGCTACCCTTCTTCTGGCGCGCTGCTGTTCGGCTGATCCACTCCACCGCCAAGCCGATCTCCCGGCCAACACCTCCGCCGACCTACTCGCCACAACTACGGCCAGCCACCGGCCTCCCTTTATCCGTCCGTGGACCGCTGCTGGAACCCCCTGCTCCCTTGTGCCGCAACGCACCACTCCCTCACGTCGTCGCGCCGCTGCCTTCTGACGGAGCCCTAGTCGGTGCGAAGCCCCATACCAGCGCACCCCTGTTCCGATGCGGCTGGACATCCGTCGACCCCCACCCTTTTTTTGGCACCGCGCAATCTCCGACAGCCTCATTCGAGCTCCGGACGGCCTCCCGCACCCTTGCCGTAGGTGCGTTTCCCGTCGACCACTTGTTATTCAATTTTTTATGGTGATTCCGATAGGATTCAGCTTTCCATTAGCACGTTTTTTTGACATCTTTGACCCAATACCTTATCTTAAGGTCCATTATATATCCCTTTCAGTGCAATCGACGTGCGCACAAGATTTTTACATCGATTTGCGAGGTTATTCCTACATCGAGGTGGGTGATTCCACATTTAAATACTATTTAACAAATTTGCTTGCTTGTTTGATTAATCTACTATGTTCTTTAATTTATTTATTTGGTGCAAATTTGGTTTTGTTAGAGTTTAGCATGCATTTTATTTGGTTAGTAGCTTTCCCATATGGTATGGATGCGTTTTTATGGAAGTTTAAGTTTAGTCAATTGTTTGAAATTGAATAAATTGTGTAGTTGATTGTTAATCTATGCAAGTGTTGTGAATTGCGTTTTGACATGGTATATTTTGTGTGTTTGGTATTGAAGACATCGTGTGCGTTGAGTAGGTAAAGCTCAGTGATTTCTTTTTAAACTATCATATAAATTTTTATTTATGATTTATCGAGTTTTATGAATGGTTAAAAAGCATTCTATAAATGGAGTAGAGTTTTCCCAAAATGTTTATATGGACATGATACACTGTTGAAATTTTGTTTGAGTGTGTGTGGTGTTGAAATACGTTTTGGGTGTGTAAATGGTGATTTTGATGTGTGTAGTGTTGGTTTGGATTGCTTGTGTGCTTAAGCATGTCTTATGGTTTGATTGTGTGGTGCGAAAATATATTTCAGAAGTGTTTGAAATACATATATGATGAGGTGAATTTTTGAAAGGAAAAATGGTTATATTTTGTTTATGCCTTATGTGGAAAGTGAAAAATGAGATTCCAAATAGATTTGAAAATGAAATCAATTTTTTTGATAAATCTTCTAATGGTTTGCTTAAATCATAAAATGGTTTCTTTTAATTATGCAGTTTTCTTATTTTATTTTATGAATGTTTAGATTGAGTTTCAAAAAGTTTCTGGTGTGCGTATTATTTCAAAGTGGAATATGTGTGTGTGCAAGTGTGGTATTTGGATGAACAACGCCTCGTTTGTTTTGTTTATATGAATGTGATATGTGACATGTTATGCGAACTTAGAATTTAAATGAGCACAAATAGGGAAGCCTTGGGTATTAGGTGGGGGAAACTAGGACTAGTGGGCTAGTGTTCCGGAGGTGACTCGACCCAGTTTCATTAGCAGGACTGACGATTGCAACAATAACTAAACATATGAATGACTGAGGGTCGTGTTCTTCTAAGCCACATTTTCTAAGGGTCGTGGCCTTCTAATCCACAATTTTTTGGGTCGTGGCCTTCTAAGCCACGTTTCATCGAGACACAACGTTCTAGGATCCCACTGGTTGCTAGTAGCTATAGGGCCTCTCCCACTTTTTGTGATCCTAGACTGAATTACACTCATCGTCGGCATATGGTGTAACTTCGGGTTTTTCTTCAAGGTTTGGGTTTTATTAAATGTTTGGGTTTTTCTTAAAGGTAATGGTGTACTCTTAATTTAAGTTGTTTTCTTCGAAGCTCTTTTTATTGATGTTGTTTCTTTAAAGTGTTCAAGATTTTGTGTTCCTTCATTTATTAAACCTGCAAGTGTATTTTTCCTTTAATATTTATACGTAGAACCTTTTTATTGGGTGACTTACTACTGGGCCTTTTTATCACACCCTGGATACACCTTTGGGTGTATATAGACCTTGTCTCTTGTGTATTCCAGGTTGTGACATTGTGCTTAGCGATGGTGGTTCAGGTTGCAGTTGGTCTTCTCATGCGGAGTGGTGTTGATGTGACCTCTCTTTTTTCCAGGAGGTTTGAGTCGGAGTTTTAGTTTCTAGTATTGTCTTTTATTTTTAGTTATTAGTTCGAGTTCTAGACCTTAAAGTTTATTTATGGTTTAAGGGCATTTTTAGTTGTCTGTTTCCAGTTTCAGTTTTTTTATCCTGTTAGTTGTTTATATGTCATTTTTGGGAAAAATCATTCCCAACTACCTCATTATTGTGCCCGACAGTAGTTTCCGGCTTGTGGGGATAGGGAATGCCCTTCGGGCCTTGCCGCGGACCGGGTCGGGCGCCGGATTGGATTTAAACCCGGCTCGGTTCGTGACAAAATTGTATCAGAGCGAGGTTTGATCTTTTGGGTCATGTTCTTTTGGGATAGAGTCAGTGTAGAACAATGTTAAGGGTGTCGGAATTTGACGTTCTGGTTACGAGTAAGGTTCATAGCTAGCACACCTCATGCAAGGACTCGAGTTACCAATGTAAGTTGATGTTTGTCTACATCGTTGGTCAGTGTGGTTAATTTTGTTTAGGGGAAATGAAAATGGAGTAGGGTAAGTGGTCCCAGTGAGCTCGCAGGGTCTGGCAAGCCATGTGGAGTTGGGGACGCTGTCCTAGAATACTCTCTCTGGCGGTGGCGTGATTGGCGTATGGATGCCAACCATATGTTCCAGTCACTCGGTGACACCAGTCTCCTCTTGCATCATTCCTCGTCACTTTGTTCTGGATTCTTGGAAATATGGTTTTTAAGTAAAAATGATTTAGTCTTAGAAAATGTTTTCAAATAAAGTTCTTTAAAAAAATCAAATGATGTGTAAGGTTTGAAAAGTGTGGGTTTAATGTTCGGTTTTTGAAAAAAATGGAAAGGTTTTGTTTTGATTCATGGTGTTCTCATGGGAAACCACATGCATGAGTGTACATGGAAAAAGAAATGGTTAATGGAACAAGAGGATGAATGCCTGGATGGGAATGAGGTGGGTGCTGGTGTGGCATGAGAACATGCATGTGTGAGGCCCATGGGACACCATTGGTGTTTGTGAAACCCACTAGATTTACTTATTTTCAAAAGGTTTTGTGAAAATAGAATTTGGTGTTTTAATAACCGGTGATTGTGCGGTGTGTCCTTGTGTTTTGGAAATGTTTGATGAGAGGCGTTTCGAGCCAAGAATCCTTTTTGATTTATTTTTGTCTTGATTTTGAATTCTTATTTATAATTTGGTGTGAAAGCGTGTGGTTAATGGTCTCTTTTGAAAAGTGCATCAGGAAGATCTTGCAGCGGTTCTCCTTGCTCGTTTAGTGTTTTCTTGTGGTATGTATTGGTCATTAGACCAGTTTGATTGAGTCTATGGTTTCCTTTATTGACTGGTGCACGCCCCCTATAGAGCATTAACATGTGATTGAAGTGTGGCCATAGCCAATTCTCCGTTGGTCAGCCCTCTAGTTGATCGAATGACTCTCTCTTTTTTATTCTATAATTGAACCCACCTCTCATTTTTACAACTAATCTGATCCTCTCACAGCGGGATGATAGATGCGAGGGGAGTTGAATGGAGTTTTTGTCTCTTTGAGTTGTCTAAGTTGTTGGGTATGAAATTTGACATCGTTGCATCTGATGGTTTCCCCTGGAAGCAGTGAAAGAAATTCCAGTGGGGAAGGATGAAGGCGATTCAGAGTTATCAGTGCTTACCGATGTCTTGAATGGTCTATAGTGTTTTCATCATCTGCAAGGGTCATGTTTGGTTACCTCTTGCAGTGTGAGTTCTCTTCGAGGTGCAAAGGTGGAAGAAACCTGGAGTTGTCGGTGAGAGCTGTTATTTTAAATGACCTTTGGTCCTTCATTGGTTTCGTTTAAGAAAAGGGGTTGTGTTAGGCCACTAGTGTGGCAGACCCAGCCACATGGGGATGCTACAGTCTATTGCAGGAATGACGTGTTGTTTAAGACTCAGTTTGAAGTTCTTCTCCATATAATGTTTTTATCAATAGAAATTGTAATGTTTGGTGACGATTGTGGTGTTGTGTCCTCATCAAATGTGGGAAAGGGTGACCCACATGCACCGTTTTAGCTCTTGTGTTGGTAAATGTTCCGCGTGGGATTAGTTGGATGTCATGGTGTGTTGTGTTTTCTAGCGTTGTCTCGGTAGTGGAGTGGTTTCTTGTGACACCAAAAGGAGAAGCTCCGTTCAGGAGTCTTCAATACCTGACTGCGAGGCATGAGATGCTTCAAACATCAAGGCTCCTGCCATAGGCCTCGGAGTGAAGTTGGCGCGTGGTCAGGAACCCTGGGAGTACATGCAACCCCGACTTTATTTTTGTCATCGGTGTTGAAATTAAAGGCAGTTTAAATTGTTTTCTGTGGTTGTTTTGTTCCGAATGAATCGTCTGGCTGTGTAAGGTTTTTTTGACTTTGTGGAGGCATGTTCTTATCGTACCTTAAAGTCCTAGGGGTTGTGTCCCACCAGATATAATCGCTTTTAGTGGTTTGTATGGGGTCTGTTTGGGAGGATTAGTCTCAAAGTTGAATGGTGTTCATCCAGGGATGTTGAGATGTTGGTTTATCTTCAGTTGTCGTTTTGAAACCCCCGTAGCTGGTCCAGACCCTCCCCGCCCCTTGTGGCAGGGTGGTTGACCACTATCAGAAATTTTTTTGAAGTTCTTGTATCTCTCATCCGCTATAATTGTGGGGACACCCACAACGGGTCTCACTCACAAGTCTCTGGAATGAACCGGTTTTGGCCTTTTTAATAATGGTGAGGAGTCTTCTCGGACCTCCTCATGTCGGTTTTCCAGTCTCATCTTGGGTGATTAGTCATTTCTTAATGGCAGGGAGCCCCTCGAGCTTCCCCATGTTGACATTTTGGTTCTGTTTCTAAAGATGACTTGGTGATTAATTTTTAGAGTGTTCCTTGGACGTGGTTTTACCTCGTTTGTTCATTATAGACAAATGGTGTGGTTTTCATTTAATAGTGCTCGAGATGTTTCGGTTTGTGAAGTTGGTTTTCATGGGGGAGAGAGTTCCTTTCCTTGATTGATCAAGTGGAGGTATTCTAACGCTTTGGGGTGGGTGACACTTAGCAAGATCCCTTTATGGGTTTATTGGGGTTATCATTTAAGTCACTTTCTCTAAGCACGATGCGTTCGCCCTTTTTTTCACTTGTTGACTGTGGGGATCCTCTTTGAAACATAAGGGGGTTCCATTTTCTACTATGGGTCTCAACCCAAGTTGTGGATTTCCGGGGACGGAAAGATTTATGGTGGGGAGAATTGTCACACCCCTCATCTTTAAATAAATTAATTTATTAATTTTATGGGTATCAAGTAGTTCAAGTTGAAGCCCAACTTAAAATTTTTGAGTTCCTACCTAAAAACGCATGTTTTGGCCTTGACAGCATCCAGCACACTGCGATCGAAGCCACGCAGCCTCGTCCGAGTCACCGTGTGACCTCGCCCGGTTATTCGTACGGTCTGCTCAGTGTTCAAGGCAGACATATAAAGTGTAATAAATAATGAAATAGAAATAAAATAAAAATAATAAGTTACAATAAAATTTAAGAAATTGCCTTAATGACAACAATAATAATATTGTTTGAGAATATAATATTTATTATTAGTAGTAGTGTTAAAATAATAATTATAATTAATTAAGTCATTATTAATATTGCAAAAATTATTATTATTATTGTTAATAATTAAATCAAGTTAATATCTTTTATTTCATTTTACTTGGCTTCAAAATTTTCCATCGAGGTGCGGGCTGAGTTTCAGTTGAATTTGATGTTTTTATCGATAAATGAGTTTTCCTTTTGGGGCACGATAGCATGTGATGCATGGGCGAAGCATAATTGAAAAGTCGTATGGATTCGCAAGCGCCGCCGTGTGACCCGCCCGTTGTTCAATTAACCAAATAAAATGGTTTAATAACAGTGAAATAAAATTAAATATTTGGAAGAATAAAAATAAAAAATAAAATGAGAAAATTGTGTTAATAATTTAATAAGTTGTTTTTTTTAAGTTGTGTTTTAGTGATAATAATAATAATATTATTATTATGGTTTTATTTTAATAATATTTTTATCAATAATAATAATATTATTATTTGTTTTCTTTTAATTTTTTTTCTATGTTTCTTTTTATTATTTCTTTTTTTCTTTCTTTTTTTTCTTCCTCCCTCTTGGTGTTAGGGTCTCGGCGGACTCCCTCATTCCCCCCTTCTCTTTCCCGTCATGCCCCAGCCCCCATGGCGCACTGCCTCCCCGCTCGAGCCCCCCTTATGCGCTACCCCCCTTCCAGCGGCTTGCCTGACTACCCTTCTTCCGGCGCGCTAGTGTTCGGCTGCTCCACTCCACCGCCAAGACGATCTCCCGGCCAACACCTCTGCTGACCTCCTCGCCGTAGCCATGGCTAGCCGTCGGCCTCCCCTACTCCATCCGTGGACCGCCGCTGGAACCCCCTGCTCCCTTGCGCCGCAATGCAGCACTCCCTCATGCCGTCACGCCGCTGCCTTCCGACAGAGCCCTAGCCGGTGCGAAGCCCCATGCCGGCGCACCCCTGTTCCGATGCGGATGAACATCCGACGACCCCCACCCTTTTTTTTCAGCGCCGTGAAATCTCCGAAAGCCTCCTTCGAGCTCCGGACGGCCTCCCGAATCCTTGTCGTAGGTGCGTTTCCCTTCAACTGTTTGTTATTCAATTTTTGGTGGTGATGCCGATAGGATTCGGCTTTCCTTTAGCATGTTTTTTGACATCTTTGACCCAATACCTTGTCTTAAGGTCCGTTACAGATCCTTTGCAGTGCAATCGACGTGCGGTGGGAGTTTTACATCGGTTTGTGAGGTTATTCCTATTCCACGTTTAAATATTATTTAACAAATTTGCTTGCTTGTTTGATTAATCTGCTATGTTCTTTAATTTATTTATTTGGTGCAAATTTGGTTTTGTTGGAGTTTAGCGTGCGTCTGGTTTGGTTAGTAGCTTTCCCATATGGTATGGATGTGTTTTTTCTGGAATATTATGTTTAGTCAATTGTTTTCATTTGAATAAATCGTGTAGTTGATTGTTAATTTGTGCAAGTGTTGTGAATTGTGTTTTGAAATGGTATATTATGTATGTTTGGTATTGAAGATGTCGTGTGTGTTGAGTAGGTAAAGATAAGTGATTTATTTTTAAACTACCACATAAATTTTTATTTATGATTTATTGAGTTTTATGAATGGTGCAAAAGCATGCTATAAATGCAGTAGAGTTTTTCCAAAATGTTTATATGGACATGCCACACTTTTGAAATTCTGTTTGAGTGTGTGTGGTGTTGAAATACGTTTTGGGTGTATAAATGGTAATTTTGATGTGTATAGTGTTGGTTCGGATTGCTTGTGTGCTTAAGAATGTCTTATGGTTTGATTGTGTGGTGTGAAAATATATTTCGGAAGTGTTTGACATACATATATGATGAAGTGAATTTTTGAAAGGAAAAATGGTTATGTTTTGTTTATGCCTTATGTGGAAAGTGCAAGATGATATTTCAAAGGGATTTGAAAATGAAATCGAGTTGTTTGATAAATCTTCTAATGGTTTTCTTAAATCATAAAATGGTTTCTTTAAATTATGCAGTTGTCTTATTTTATTTTATGAATGTTTAGATTGAGTTTCAAAAAGTTTCTGGTGTGCGTATTATTTCAACGTGGAATGTGTGTGTGTGCAAGTGTGGTATTTGGTATGAACAATGCCTCGTTTGTTTTGTTTATCTGAATGTGATATGTGACATGTTATGCAAACTTGGAATTTAAATGAGAACAAAGAGGGAATCTTGGGGTATTAGGTGGGGGAAACTAGGACTAGTGAGCTAGTGTTCCAGAGGTGACTCAACCCAGTTTCACTGGTGGGACTGACGATAGCAACACTAACTAAACATTTGAATGAATGAGGGTCATGGTCTTCTAAGCCACGTTTTCTGAGGGTCATGGCCTTCTAAGCCACATTTCACCAAGACACGACGTTCTAGGATCCCACCGGTTGCTAGTACCTATAGGGCCTCTCCCACTTTTTGTGCTCCTGGACTGAATTACATTCACCGTCGGAATACAGTGTAACATCGGGTTTTTCTTCAAGGTTTGGGTTTTCACAAAGGTTTGGGTTTTTCTTAAAGGTAAGGGTGTAATCCTAATTTAAGTTGTTTTCTTCAAAGCTGTTTTTATTTATGTTGTTTTTTAAAGTGTTCAAGCTTTTGTGTTGCGTCATTTATTAAACCTTCAAGTGTATTTGTCATTTAATATTTATACGTGGAACCTTTTTATTTGGTGACTTCTTACTGGGCCTTTCGCTCACACCCTACATACACCTTTGGGTGTTTTTAGACCTTGTCTCTTGTGTATTCTAGGTTGTGACATTGTTCTCAGCGATGGTGGTTCAGGTTGCAGTTGGTCTTCTCATGTGGAGTGGTGTTGATGTGACCCTTCTTTTTTTCAAGAGGTTTGAGTCGGAGTTTTAGTTTCCACTGTTGTCTTTTCTTTTTAGTTATTAGTTCGATTTTTAGACCTTAAAGTTTATTTATGGTTTAAGGGAATGTTTAGTTGTCTGTTTCTAGTTTCAGTTTATTTATCATGTTAGTTGTTTATATTTATTTTTTTGGGAAAAATCATTCCCAACTACCTCATTATTGTGCCCGACACTAGTTTCCAGCCCGTGGGGATCGGGAATGCCCTTTGGGCCTTGTTGCGGACCGATTCGAGCACCGGGTTGGATGGCGACCCAGCTCGGTTCGTGACAGTATGAGTGGCCTTGTAGATCTCCTTTGTGCTGGTCAGAGTTAAGAGAGTGGTCCTTAGTTGGGCCGAGTCTAGTTTAGGAGACGCCGAAGATGGTGCAGTTGATCTAGAGGAGATTGATCACGACACATGGTCATCAGAAATCTTATGTGGACCGTTGTCAGCCGCTAGAGTTTGAGGTTGGTGATCGGGTTTTTATCAGAGTTTCACCTCACATAGGACATCATTTGTTGGGTAAACTGGGAAAGTCGACACTAAGGTTTGTGGGCCCATTTTAGATTATTGGAATACTAGGGAAGGTGGCCTATCAGTTGGTCATGCTGCCTGGTTTGACATCCATTCACGACATGTTTCATGTCTCCCAACTGAGGAGGTATATACCCAATCCTTTCTATGTGATTGGATGATAGGATGTTGATCTTAAGGTCGACACCACATTGGTTTAGAAACCACTTCAGATTATGGATCACCAAGAGAAGGTACTACATGGTAAAATGAGTCCTCTAGTCCAGGTACTGTGGTAGTGCAGACCAGATAGCCATGACATGTGGGAGATGGAATTGTTGATGAGGCAGTAGTGGCCTTATATTTTTACAATTCTAGGAATCTGGGGTCTTTCTATAAGCATAGAGCATTTACAGCGGGGAGATTGTAACACCCCATTATGCTTTTTAGGTACCCCCTTATTTGTCCTTTATTTGTCCTTTGTTTATTGTCCTTGTTTGGGTGTTTTTCTGGGCTTCTAAAGGATGGAGATCCTTTGTTGGGGAAAATGACCTAAAGTCCAGAGATGTATGTTTGAATTAATGGAGTCTTGGTATAAACATGTCAAAGACTTAGCAGAGTTCTTCCCAAGTTTGAAGAATTCTCGAAGTGCAGTCATTGAGTTTTTCTGCTTAAACCTGCAATTTCTGCATCCTACTGGGCGATTAAATGCTGTGTAAGGGTATTACACGCTATGTAATGTTTTCCAGGAATATTCTATGAAAAAGGTTCAGGGAATAAAGGGTTTACATGCTATGTACTGGGTTCACGTTGTGTACTATCAAAAATTGGGGTTTTTACTAAAAAGGTGATGGGTTTAATTAAAGATATATTTTTAATTTAATTTAATTTAATTAATTTATTTAGATGTTTAATTTCTAGTTTATTTTAATTTTTTATTTAGTTATTTTTCTAATTAATTGGATTTAATTTGTTAATAATAGTTAATATTAGTATGTAATTAATTATTATTTAATGACTACTAATTAGAAACTAATTAATAATTGGTTTTGTTTAGTAATCTAATAAATATTATGAATTAATTACTATTTAATATCACTTAGCAGTTAACAATAATTATTAGTTAGTGTTAATAATTAATAATTAATTACTAATTAGTAAATAAATTTGAATAATTTTTATTTAAAAATCACTAATTCACATTTAAAATTATTAATTAGTTACCAACTAGAAATTATTTAATAATAATATATAATTATTAATTAATAGTAATAATTACTTTATTAATAATAACATTCAACCATTATTATTATGTAATTTATTAATATATAATTAATCAATATCTAGTGATAAATAGGTACTGATAAATAATAATTATTAATAATTAATAATAATTAGTAATCATTGATAATAATTTATTATTATCAGGTTAATTAAAAAATATTATTAATATTTTAATTAATAATAATTAGTCTTAATTAGAAAATTATTAATTATTTGAAAATAATTAATAATTAATATCAAAGATTAGTTAATAATAATTATAACTTTTTGTTAATATTTATTAATTATTTATCTGTAAGAACTTGGCTTTTATCCTAGGTATGGATCATTTTTATTTCTACTTTAAGTTCTTGTAAAGATCTTTTTTGGCTTAGACCATTATAGTCGGGTCATGGATTGATTGTGTTGTTTTTATAAAGGAAGAGGTAGGAGGGATGTAGGTTGGCTGCAAGCCAATTACACACTATTCAATTGGAATACACAAAGTGTATCAATTACACGACGTGTAATGGTCGAGGAAGAACTCGTCACGTTGTGTAAAGGGTTTTTCTAGGGGGAAGACCCTGAGCTTCACATGACATGTAAATAGTTTACACGTTGTGTAAATGTTTAGCGTGTTTTTTAAAAAAGAGGTAGGTCCCCCTATTTTTTAGAAGGAACCTCAACCCTCCCCTCTCTCTCATGCAGGATCACCCAAGGAAGCCCTAAGTTAGGCTTTGGTGCCATTTCACCATCCGACATCCAATTCCTGATTCGTCTATCATGATGGAAGTTCACCAGTAAGTGCTTCAGTCCTTTAGCACATTTCATCATTCTTCTTCATATCGTCTGCACTATTTTGGTATAGGATCATATGTCATATTTTCTGGGCATTGATCCATTATTTAGATTTTTTCCAATCTTAGTCAAACTAAAGGCTTGTACTGGGTGAGGAGAGTTGTACGAGCTTATGGTAGGTGGTCTATGACTCATACCTGAAGTCTCTCCATTTTATAAACTGTTGTCGTTGTGTGCACACTGATTTCATCAGGCATTGCCTATTTAGTTCACATGACTTTCTTATAATCATTAAACTCATATTCTAGATCCCTTTACATAGTTTTTCTTCACATCGTTGGAGGTTATGACCTTAACGTCGACCACCCCAAGTAGGGTGTTTCCTTAGTTATGACTTTATTGGTCTGTTATGTTTATCTGCACCGCCGTTTGAGTGTGCTTAAACTTGACCCACCTAAGGTAAGTGTTAAATATAAATTTATGAATTATAAAAAGGCAAGTATACTATATATATCAGTTGTCCTTGACTTATATAAATGAAATTGGTTTCTTGCCCCGATTTTCCTTATTATGACTAATAAAAGGAAATGGAAAGAACCTATTAAATGTTTATAAATTGAAATGGTAATTGGTTTCATGTCCACATAAAACCTTTCCATGCTTAATGGAAGGCAGTAGAGTAAAACTAATGAATGGTTAAGTAATTTAAGTAATAAATGGTTTCATTTCCTTGATATACCTTGTCACACTAATGTAAGGTACAAAACGAACCAAATGACTTAATAATAGGCATGGGTATTACATGGGATAATTTATATAATTAATTATGTATATGGTGCCAATTTCATATAGAACTTATCATCTTTACAGGTGTTTTAAAACTTGAGCTCACCTTGGATTCTCGAGGGAATTCCTTGAGCACTCGGAGGACACCGTTTCGATTCATGGATGTCGGTTGCCAAGGGAGATACCCACCTTGGAACCTGGTCATTGTCTATTAGTGGATGCCTGACATGATGCCATATGATCCTTCCTTTATCTTTCAGACATTAGGATTCCTTAGATACACTCCTTGTATCTAGTTTGACATCTACGGACATGTAGCACCATGGATAAACCCATTGGGCCCAGTAATTTCTTATCCATTTTTGCCTTGGAGAAGATCCTTGGAATCAATTATAATCATATTATGGTGGAATTACTTGGGTGATGCTCTTTGTATTACACTCAGACCCCTTATAGCCAGGCTACAGGTTATTACTAAGTTGGTTCGACCCCTGAGGTCAAGGATGCCTTGGTTATCATCATCATCATCATCATCATATGATGCCTTATTATACCATGGATACTTTATTATTATTATTATCATGACATGATGTCAGTTCTGGTTAACCTCACATGACTTATCTATATAAACTGAACTAAAATGAATTAATTAAATGATCTCATGTTTAAAAAAATTTCCATATAGGGATGAAGCGATTATTAGAGTATTTACATTACTGCATTTCATTATATATACTTGCACACTGTCAGTTTATATTCACACACTGGATGGTATAGACATCGTTGGTGGTGACCTACTATGATCTATCTCACAAACTTATTTGGTCCACCATTGGTACCCAAGTATATTACATGTATGCAAGTGTTGACAAGGGGAATCATCCCACTTTGGACACCTAATATTGCTTGCTTTATTAGGATAGAGCTTTGTAGTAGATGACCGGGCCATGGATTGGGATACTAGATAGTTTTTGGTTTCTTTTTTCTTCTTTTGTATAGCATGTACTGCATGCTACCATGTATCCTTGTTTTCCAGTTTTCTATAGAAATGACATACATTATCATTATTTTTCATATGATCCAGCTTTCAATTATAGTTATTTATTTTTTCTTGGATGTTTATTCCTTATCTTCAACTTCTAGTTGTTTACTTATTCATTAAACTGGTTCAATTGTTTATCTATTGTTATATATATATATATCCTCTATGTTACACTCTAGTAATGAGAGAATAGTCTCCCCATAGACACACCCTAAGCCCTCGTTGCTAGTCAGAAGCCTTTGGAATATGGAGAGGTACACTTGAGGCCATGTGGCCAACCAGGCTCGGGGCACCATTGAGTGGCACTTGAGTTCGGGATGCCACAAAGTGGTATCAGAGGGGTTCTTTTTCTCACTTTACTATTTTGAGACAATAGAAAGTATATTAGGAATTCTTTAGAAAATGGTTACAATCTATGATTGGGAGTATCTAACCCATGTTCGAGGTAAATACCAAGTTTCCTGAAATAAGAATTTTTGTTCCATTTTTGCTTATTATAGTTGATATACATTCACCATTGGGTGGTTCACATGCATCGTGATATTTGATAGGCCTTATTAACATTTATCCTTGGCCCGATGAGATGAGGTAAAGGAAGCATTGTTACATGCATCATTATAGGCACCTAGTAAAAACATTCCATGCATATTCCATGCCATATTGGTGTATTTTATTGCTTGAATTATATGTGTTTCATTTGATTTTTTAGTGATCCATGGTTGTTTATATATACACCTCTACTGCTAACATATTTTACAGGGTAGGGAGTTGGTTATTTAAAGTTTCAGAATCAACCTAAATAGTGTTTTCATATATAGGTTGATGGTGACATCTTAAATTTCTAATTTCTACCCATGTCAGTTATTTACCTCTGGTTACATGATCTGCACTTTAGCTATAATTGAGTGATTTATAGTTTCAATTCATGAGGTGTATGGGTCCTCGTGGGTTGGAATGGGTAATTTACTGAGTCAAGCCATTGTACTTTACCCATTACTCTCTAAGATCGAATGTAGACAGGGTTAAATAGAAAATTGAATGAGTGTCTATTTTAGTGATAAGGTGAATGATCCCTTATTCACTAGGAATGAAAATCCATTTAATCAACTTTGTCATAAGTAAATAAGAAAATAAAAACTTAAAATAAAATGGTTTCTAGTAAATGAAGAGGCAAAGTGTGACTAACCCTTTCACTTACTAGAACCCCTGTAAACAAAATTTAAACACTTACCAATACCCTAGATTTATAAGAAGGTATTTGGGGTAGTATACCTTGGGTAGTGAGCCCTATTATTATGATATTATTCTAATAGTGCTTCTATCTTCTCTTAAATCTTATTCCTTGGCATGTTCTTTCCATTTGTAGAGCCATGATGCCACCATGTCCTCGTGTTGTGTTCCAAGAGGGTGGCGATAACCATGCTCTAGATGTGGTGGGCCCTGAACCGATAGTCTTACCACCAGGAGTTCCACTTGAGGAATCGCTTACCTGAATTGGGCACTAACACTCATCTTCATGAGATTTTTCTACATCTAATACAGTCCATGAAGGGTTCTTCATGACTTGCACCTACTATGGATGATCTGACTCACGAGTTACAACATCAACATCCTCACATATTTTTAGGGGATGACGGTCCACAGGATACTATGTCTTCGCTAGAGTACACCCTATATATCTTTGAGAATATAGAGACACCTCCAGAGAGGAGGCTCATGCTTTCTACCTACATAATGCGTGATTCATCCAAGCGTTGGTGGGATGTGATTACACAGGATGGTTGTCATCAGGGAATTATCTAGGATGACATCTAGACTAACTTTTATGATCACTTCTATCCTCAAATTCTATGAGCTGATTGATCTAGAGATTTCATGCATATAGAGTAGGTTTCTATGTTAGTCATGGATTATTTAGTGCATTTTACTGAGTTACTATGCTTTTCACTACTTCTACCCGTTGATGAGAGGTCATGAGCGTGATGTTTTGAGGATGGGATTCAGTATGCCATCCATACTCAGGTAAATATATTTCTCTTACCTACCTTTTCTGAGATAGTAAATTTGACTCTTATCATTGAGCACAAACTAAGGGAAGGCGATAGTACCAGACACATGGGATCAATGCCGAGATAGGCTAGTAGTTCTTCCGGTAGCAGGAAGTGTTCCCTCGATGTTTCTTGTTAGAGCAGTAGTGGTCAGGCATCTAAAGCCTTAGTATGATAGAGACCCTCTAGAGTGTTGTTCTTATGGCTATATGGGGAATCTACAGATATTCTATTAGACCTTTCCATCTACTTCCTGTGGAAGAGGTTTCACACCAGCTCTACCTTTAGAGGTAGGATCTTTTATGTTGTGTCGGGAGGGGAGTTGGAGTAACACTGATAGGAATGGTCATGGAGGAGGTTTTGTCCATAGTAGTTAGACTACTGATCCTCAATTCCATTATAGAAGACCTAATCTGGGGAATCTAGCTATAGCACAAGGTCATGGATCAATTCAGTTGAATACTTTACAGTCGATACCCAAGTATCAAAGTGCATGACCATCTATAGTTTGAGGTACTATTCTAGTAGCCTCTACTATTATATATTCATTATTTGATATGGGTGATTCACACTCTTTTATCTCCTTATTGACCACAAAAAGTCTCAGGTTGGAGATTCAGTATTACCGTGGTGTGATGACCTTGGAAACACTGTTGGGATTGTGGTCTGAGGTCATACGCCAATGATGGTACTACCCCTTGAGGTAGGAAATTACTCTTTCTTATGGATCATATTTATTCTTGAGAAGATGGTATTCGATTTCATTATTGGGACGAATTGGTTGGTTCCATATCACGCCTATGTGGATTTCTATCGTCACAGGGTGTTGTTTACATCACCAGAGGGTAGAAATTATCTCCACAATGGTGAGTGGGATGTCTAGGCTGGTAGAGATAGACTAGATAATCATGGGATAGGTGGAGTGAACACCCAGGTTGTTATTCTCTTCATGAAGGATCAAGGATTACCTCAGGCTGAATTCCCTATGGTAGTAGATCATTTTAGGGATGTCTTTCCTGACTATTTTTCTAGATTACCTCTTAAGAGAGAGGTAGATTTTACCATTGATCTCTTTCCATAAGTAGCTTCAGTTTCAATTCCTCCATACATGATGGAACCTATTGAGCTTTAGGATCTCAAGAGATAGTTATAGGACTTAGAGGCCAAAGGTTTTATATGACCTAATACTTCCTCTTGTGGTTCACCCATGCTTTTCGCTAAGAAGGTAGATGGAACCCTCAGGCTTTATGTGGATTACCAATGGTTAAACCAGATTATGGTTAAGAATTGATATCCATTTCCTCTAATAGATGATCTCTTTGACCAACTCCAAGGAGCTAGGGTATTCCTGAATATTGATATGAGATCGGGCTATCATCAGGTGTGAGTCAGGCCTTCAAAAATACATTGTACATATTTTAATAGTAGGTATGGTCTATATGAGTATCTCATTTTGTAGTTTAGTCTTATGAATGTGCCTATTGTTTTCATGGATTTGATGAATAGGTTTTCCACCTCTATCCATATTCCTTTATTGTAGTCTTTATGGATGAAATCTTGGTGTATTATCATACTCGTAGAGACCATGATAAACATATTAAGATCATTTTGAATACACAAAAAGAGCATCAGATTTTTTTCAAGATTTCTAAGTTCCACTTCTAGATTGAAAAAGTTCACTTCTTGGGTCATATCATCTCAGAATTAGGAGTATCGATTGACTCATAGAAGGTGAGTGATTTTGTGTCCTAGGAGAATCCCAAGAACTTGTTTGACATAAAAAGTTTCTTGGGGATGTATGTATATTATAGACGTTTCATACAAGACTTTTCATATTTCTTCACCACTTGCTAGTCTTACAATGAAGGGTGTTAAGTTCCCATGGTAAGAAGCGTGTGAGAAATCCTTTCAAGAGTTGAAAGGAAGACTTGTTTCGACACTGATTCTGAATCTTCCAGATCCTGGAAGAGGCTATATAGTGTTATGTGATAAATCAGGCATCATATTGGGTGAATTATTGATGTAGGATGATATATTAATTTCATAAAAATCTCAATAGTTGGGGCCTCATGAGGGAAACTACACAACACACGATCTTGAGCTATCAACGAATGTTCATGCCTTACATTGTTGGAGACACTATCTGATGGGTGAGTACATTGTGGTGTATACGAACCACAAGAGCCTAAAATATATCTTTACATAGTGTAACATGAATTTCATAGAGTGAATATGAGTCTAATATATTCATTACATTGAATTTGAGCTTGCCTACACACCTGTAAAAGGCATTGTGGTAACATATGTGCTGAGTTGAAAAACTCAAGCACATGTCATGCAGGAAGCCAGTGATGAATGGAAATTGATGGAACTATTTTCTAAGTTGTATTTGGAGTTTCATGTGATTCAAAATAATTATTATCTATCAGCCTTGATAGTTACCACTACACTCCTTGATGGGGTGAAGAGTAGGCCATTTTCAGATCCTAAGGGGTTGGTTATCTCAGACAGTATTATTGGTGAGGTCCCACATCCATATTAGTCCATAGATGGAGATGATATTATCCATATACATGGATTTATCTGGGTTCCTATATAAATTATAGATGAACTGATGTGTGAGTCCCACACTTCTCAATGGGCAGTTCATCCCATTATCTCTAAGATGTATTGAGATATGTGACGCCAGTATTGATGGACTGAGATGAAACATCAGATAATAGGCTTTATCACTATTTGTTCCAGTTGTAAGTAGGTGGAGGTGGAGCACTGGTGTACTACTATCTTGTTACAAGAACTTTTTGTGTCATAATGGGAATCGGAAGATGTTTCCATGGAATCTGTAGTTGGATTACTGAGGTTGCCTCGAGGTAGCAATGCAATTTGGGTAGTCTTGGATTGAATAATGAAAGTAGCCTACTTCCTTCCAATCTGGGAGACTTTCTCAATTGATGAGCTAAGAAGACTATATGTATGTGAGATTATAAAGCTACAGGGGGTCCCTTATACTATCATTTTAGATAGGGACACTCATTTCACATCACGGTTCTAGAAGGTTTTATGAAGAGTTATGGGTATACAGGTGCTTTTGATCACAAATTTTCACCCTCAGATCGATAGCCATTTGTAATAAATGATATAGGTTCTAGAGGAAATACTCTGGGCATGATTCCTTGATTTCGGTGGTTTATGTTAGAAGTGTATCCCACTCATCTATTTCACCTATATTAATAGATTTCTGGTGATGATTAAGATGACTCCTTTTGAGGCCTTGTATGGTAGACCGTGTCATTCACTCCTATCCCGGTTAAAGGTAGAAGAGGCAATGCTACTAGGTCCTCATATCATTCAAGATACTTTGGAGTAGGTTTAGATGATTAGAAATTTTATGTCTACTACTCTGTCTAGATAGAAATCTTATGCAGTTCGTCACCGACGACCTCTAGAGCTCAAGGTTGGGGATCGTGTTTTCCTACGGGTATCACCCAGGCTTGGGTATAGATGGATATAGAGGAAAGGGAAGCTATCAAAATTCTTTGACGATCCATTTGAGATCTTGGAGAGGGTTGGGTCAGTATAATATTGGTTTCTATTACCTTGGAAGTACTATTCCATGCACGACACCATCTACGTTTCACAGCTTCACCGTTATCATGCTAACCCATCTCATACTTTTTATCCCAAGGAAGTTGAGTTATATTCTGATGATTCTTTTGAGGAGTATACTATATGCATCATTGAATGGAGTATGAAGCCTCTCCAAGGCCGGTATGTCCCTTTAGTATGGTTTCCATGAAAATATGACCAGGTACACGATGAGACTTGGGAGCGGGAGGCTGACGTTTGTACTCAGTGGCCAGATTTGTTCTCAGTTAGTGTTTTACTGCCCTTGGAAGGTGAGCTTAGGAATGAGTTCCTTTAAGGGGGAAGAGTGAAATAACCCATTTTTTATCTCAGGTATGAATTATTTTTATTTCTTCATTAAGATATTATTAAGTTCTTTTTTACTTTAACCCTAAAGTCGGGCCTTGGGCCGGTTGGGTTGTTTTTGGAAAGGAAGAGGCATGAGGGATGTAGGTTAGCTGTAGGCTAATTACATGTTTTTCAATTATAATGCACAATGTGTATCAATTACATGATGTGTAATACTCTATCTAGAACTTATCACACCATGTAAAGGGGTTTTCTAGGGAGAAGACCCTAAGATTTACACAATGTGTAAATAATTTATAGGTCGTGTAAATTTTTAATGTATTTTTTTAAAAAGAAGTTAGGACCTCCCATTTTTCAGACTGATCCTTAGCCCACCCATCTTTCTTGAATAGGAGTACCCAAGGAAGCCCTAATCTTGGATTTGGTTCCATTTCACCGTCCAGCCTCTGATTCCATATTTTTCCGTCATGTTGTAAGTGCACCGGTAAGTGCTTTAGTCCTTTAGCTACATTCATCATTCTTCTTCCTATCAGCTGTGCTATTTTGGGGGCAGGATCATATGCCCCATTTTTAGAGCATTGATCTATTATTTAGATTTCTTTAGATCTAGGACAAACTAAAGGATAATACTGGACAAAGAGTGTTGTATGAAATTAAGGTAGGTGGTTTATAACTCATCCCTAAAGTCTCACCATTTTATAAACATCTGTTGTTGTGCATATGCCAATTTCATTGAGAGTTGCCTATTCAATTCTTATGTCTCGCTTATAATCATTGAGCTCATATTCTAGATCCCTTTACATAGTTGTCCTTCATATAATTGGAGGTTATGACCTTAATACCGACAACCCCAAGTAGGGTGTTTCCGTAGTTATGCCTTCAGTGGCCTGTTATGTTTATCTACGCCATTGTCCGGGCGTGATTCCACTTGAACCACCTAAGGCAAGTGTTATAAATAAATTTATGAATTATAAAAAGTAAAGTATACTATAGATATCACTTTTTCTTGAATTATATAAATTGATTTGGTTGCTTGTCCCGATTTTCCTTGTTATGCCTAATAAAAGGAAATGGAAATAACCTATTAAATTTTTATAAATTGAAATGGTAATTATTTTCATGTCCGTAGAACACCTTTCCATGCTTAATGGAAGGTAGAGGAGTGAACCTAATTAATTATTAAGTAATTTATGTAATAAATGGTTTCACATCCTTGATATAACCTGTCACACTAATGAAAGGTATGGAATGAACCAAATGACTTAATAAGAGGCATGCGTATTACATAGCCTAATTTATATAATGAATTATGTATATGGTGTCTATTGAATATAAACCTTGTCATATTTAGAGGATTATTCAGACTCGAACCATCCTTGGATTCCTGAGGGAATGCCTTTAGCACTCAGAGGATGCCAATCCAATTTAGGGATTCTGATTACTAAGGGAGATACCCACCTTGGAACCTAGTCCTTGTCTACTAGTGGATGCCCGACATGATTCTATAGGATCCCTCCTTAATCTTTCAAATATTAGGATGCCTTGGATACACTCCTTGGATCCAGCTTGATGCCTACAGACATGTGGTTCCATGGATATACCCATTGGGAATAGTCATTTCTTATCCTGTTTTACCTTGGACAAGATCCTTAGACTCAGTTAGAATCATATTACATTGGAATACCTTGGGAGATGCCCCTTGGATTACACTTAGATCCCTTATAGACATGATACAGGTTATTACCGAGTTTGATCGACCCTTGAGTTCAAGTATGCCTTAGTTATTACATTGGATCCTCTTCATTTTTATCATCATCATAGGATTCATTGTTATACCTTGGATCCTTTATTATTATTATTATTATCATGACATGATGTCAGTGTTGGTTATACCTCATGGGACTTATCTATATAAAATTAACCTAAATAAATTAATTAAAATATCTCATGTTCAAAGACATTACTAGCTGAGGATGAAGTAGGTATTAGGGTATTTACATTACTGTACTGATTTACATTATATATACCTGCACACTATCAGTTTATATTCACAAACTATATGGTATAGATTCCATTGGTAGTAGCCTATTGAGATTTATATAACACCCTATATGGGCCTCCATTGGTACCCGATAAGATTACATGTATATAGGTGTTGACAAGGGGAAGCATCTCGCTTTAGACACTTGATCTTTCTTAGGCTGGAGCTTGGTAGTAGATGTATGGGTTAGGTATCTGGATGCAGGATAGTTTTTGGTTTCTTTTTGATTCTTTTATACAACATATATTTCCCACTTCCATGTATCCTAGTTTTCTAGTTTTTTAGACACACGATATACATTATCATAATTATGTATATGATCCAACTTATAGTTATAATTGATTATTATTACTTAGATTTTTATTCCTTATATTTCACTACCAGTTGTTTACTTATTCATTATACCACTTCTGATATTTCCCTATTTTTATATATATATCTGCTATGCTACACTCTAGTAATGAGGGAATAGTCTCCCCACAGACACACCCTAGGACCTCACTTCTAGTCGGAAACCTCTAACATACAAGGAGGTGTGTTTGAGGCCATTTGGCTAACCGGTCATGAGACACCTTTGAGTGGAACCCAGGTTCAGGATGCCACATTATCAATCAATTAATAAAGTAATAATTTTGTGGCTTTTAAAGCAATGACATCCCCATATGGATACTAAAAAGTAGACTCAAACTCTGACACAAATTCAACAAGGGGAAATAAACCTAAAAAATGCTAATTGGATATTAACTTGATCTTCACTTAATTCACAACAAAGAGGTCCAACGACACACTTAATTTAACACTCTTAGGGGATATTTTTTTTGGATAATTCACATGATATTTATGAACTCAATGATTATTTTCTAATTATATCCTTGTACCATGCAATAAATTTACATAATTATTCCACCATGAACCCTACATGATTATTCCATGTAGGGAATATTGTATTAACTCTTGGAATCATGATCGTAAACATTTTTTGCAGGTAGAGAATCATGTGTACCTATGTCTACTACTATAGTGAAGTTATTCAATCTAATCAAGGATATTTATATAGTAGAAAACCAACATGAATGGTTATCATAAGAGATTATGTTACCCATGGATAACTTCATGAAAGAATTCATATTTGGCCAAATTTGACACCTGATCGAGAGATCCAATTTATTATTTATAGACATTTGTAATACTAGGATATGATATGGAAACTAGATTATCCATTACTTGATGATGGGGACTAGTTGATAGCAAAAATTTTATTTAACCAATGGTGTGATAATCATTTGATAGAGTTATACATGGAGGTTTCTACAATCCAGTGGCATAATACTATTGTACAATGACATAGACTTACAAGAGTCATCAAAGATGGTCCATCCAATTCCGTATTATATGAAAGAGGATAACCAAGATAATAACCCAAATATGATGCAAGAAAAATTTTATGGCTAATAAGTATCTATTTATGGCAAAGAAAGAAAAAAATTGATGATGAGGAGGAAGATAAATAAGTTGGGGAAGAAGTTTCTAGAAATACAATGGTTACACACCTTCCCCAATGCATGATAAATCATTAACCATTGTTTTAATCTTGGTTAGAATATATGACTTGTTTTCCTAAATTTTATTGAAATATTATTACACATGAAACTAAATTTCCTAGAGTTGTAGAGGATATATTTGGTTCAATGTATGAAAATTTATATGTTGGAAGAGATTTTGCCATAAAATATGCCCTAAAAAGAGTATTGAAATAATTTCATATAGAGAAACACTATGTATATTTAGTTGAGGATTAAAAATATATAAAATATGTCATATGGTGTGACAAATATATTAATGATTTCAATTTTTTCTTAAGGGAGTTCCTAAAAAATCTCTTAGAGGGAGAAAGATTTATAAGATTGAGACATCTCATACTTTCATACATCCTAACATACCATAGGATCATACATCAATGAACACTAAATTTGAGACAAATATTATTTTTGAGATATTCATGACCTGCCATGATGTTCCTATAGACCTTGTTCCTGAGAGGATACAACAAACTTATGGCTATAATATTTTATATAGAAAGGTATGAAGGGTGAAACAAAAGGCAATTGTTAATGTGTAAGATGACTTGGATGACTCTTATTGAGTTTTTTTGTAAGTGATATTAATACTGAGTCAAAAAAACCAATGTGTCTTCTACCTAGGCACAAATGAACACATGTCTCAAGAAAACTGATTTGATCCTTCTCATATAAAATTTCATTAGTTATTTTGGGAACTCATTCCGTGTATTTCCACATTTAATTTCTAAAAAAAGTTTTTATAGATTGGTTGAATATTTATACATGGAAAGTACATTAGCATACTGCTAATTGTGAAAACCCAATATGATAATTTCAAACCATTTACACCTGCATTCTCCATAGGGGAGAAAGAAAATTATGACCATTGGAGTTAGTTTTTGGTATGTATTAGCAACCATTTCACCCACATTCAAGGATTATGTTAGATATATGATTATCACTGAGTGATCAAGGATGAAATTAATACATATTGTGTTATGAAGATATCCTCAAATGAATATCATTGATACTACATTAGGCACATTTCTAGAAATGCGTGAAAGACTTTTCATGATGAAGTTATGGAGAAGTCCATAAAGAAGATTGGTATTTAATATGGTTCTTATATTCTATTATTTCAATGTAATGATAATATTAATTTATAAATAATATGGTCACTTTGGTCTAGAATATGATCCTAATCATCAAAGGTTTGAGTGGTTATTGGAAGTAAATATTCAAGATAATCAAGGTGTTTATGACTACATTATGTGGATTCAAAAAGTGAAATTAACATTGGCATATGGTGGGGGGAAGAGGTATGTACACATGGCCACAAACATTGTGGAGTGAATCAATGGAGTCTTCAAGAGGCATCGTAAGTTACCTATAACTGGACAAGTTCATGAGACATCTTATCATTGTGTAAAATACTTCATAGAAAGAGGAAGAAAAACTACTGACAAGATTCCTTAGGGGTTGTGGTATGGATGAAACTTTCAGTGAGGTATTGATATGAAATTTAAAGAAGCTTATGCTTTTTTGAGTGTTGTTGTTCAACTGAGAATGTCATGACCCGACCCATGCCGGGGCTCGAGTCATAACTACCCCAATCCTGGATCCATAGGCAAGGGGGTGACGACTAGTGTCGAAGACATGGAAAACTCAGGGAGGCCTTTTCCTAAGAACCTTTACACACACACAAAGACAACTCAATGAAAAATGCATAGAGAGAGGAAAAAATAGATGCAACACTACTATAAATAACCCAAACATGTATGAACCACTAAACAATTCAAGTACGATATAGTAAACTGAATGGAAAAGGGAAAAAATACACGCCCAACCAGAAAAGTTCCACAACCTGGCAGTAACTGAAAAGTAAAATAGCTAAGGGATCCCCACTCCTATATCCTAAGAAACAACCACCATATGTAGTCTAAGTACCCATATCCCTATGATCCTCTGAAGTCACGATCAACCTGTCTGCCATCTGCATAAGGCACACCACGTGTGGGAAAATCCCATGCAAGGGTGAGTATAAAAATAATTAGCTAGATGCCCTAAAAAGGTAATGGGGTAGCCATAAGAGATACTTTAAAAAGGAAATAAGAAGATAAGACAAGGTATAGTAAAAGGAGTGTAGCACAACCCAAAAATAGAGTGAAGTAAGCTTATCTAAACACAAGGAGATAGAAATGGTGAGAATATGAACTTATCTTAGAGTCTTCACTACCTATAGTAGGAGAGTGAACTCATCCAACCACGAGAATCTAGATACAAAAATCACATGGCATGCCCCGCGCATCTTTTCCTCTCTTGGAAGGAGAGTAACCAAAAAAATGAGGAGTGGGTAATGAAATAGGATATATATATGATCAGTTAAAGAAACCCAAATGAGAGAGTAATGGGATCTCCATCTCATAGCTCAACCCACGAAAATAGTTTCCAATAGTCATATAAGTAACCACCATTGATGCCCAGTATCCCACACATCTGCCCTGAACTACAAGTCAAAGGGACTCAATCACTGCACATTGATACTATCCCCTTTGGGAAACACTGTATTTCTCTCATGGTTTTATGTGGCATCGTAAGGAAACATCTTAGTAGGAAAAGAATCCCTCTTTCTCATGAGTACAAAGGTACGTCAAAATACGTATTTCCACTGATCCATATAATAAAGTGGCTGTGTCCCAAGGATGAGGACCCATGCCTAGCCCGACTAGAGGGTGCCACTCTAGTGTCATCTAGGACCCATGCCCAACCCGGTTAGAGGGTGACACTCAGAATAGGTTGAGGAACCATTCCTAGCCTGTCTGGAGGGTTCCACTGTAGTGTCATTGAGGACCTATGCCCAGCCCGGCTGGAGGGTGCCACTCGAAAGATCATAGAGGACCCATACCTAGCCCCATTGGAGGGTTCCACTTGGAAGGAATTGAGGAACTACAATGGAAATTCCTACTGGATGGTACCTCTCGGAAAGATCATCGGGAATTCCATAGCCCAGTCCTATTGGAGGGTAAGCTTGGTATTGATCTGGTGATTCTACCTGATCACAATCATCTTTGAGAGTCACCTCATATAGGCATCACACCTGGAACATCTAGTGTCACCTTATATAGGCATATTTCTCAAAACATCTCACATAATATCTCAAAATCCACTATGGAAGGCATCATCACATTCTACGTAGAAAAACACTTAGGATAGGCTACTCGCAGGCCACAATCCAAGTTCAGAAGAAGGAGATACAAGAGATAGAAGATTTGTAAAGTGGTACATGGTGTGTGTGAGTCCCACATGACATTAGACCTCACCTCATCACTTGGAAATGTACCTAACCATACTTGGGTACTAAACTGTGATCAAGTACCCACAAGGCATGCCCACGTACTCCCAAAGTACATGACACATCTGGCCCAAAAGGTCAATGAGCGCACGATGCTCTTTGTTTGACCAAAGGGTAAAAACATAATTATAATGACATGCCTCCTCAGATGGCCCCAGATAACCCATCAGATCACACCGTTGTGATCCATGCGGAAAAAACACACATGATTGACTGTTTATTTGCCCTAATTGGACACCAGGTGATGAAACTGCACTCCACTACGCTGTGTACAAATAGTGCCTTATGGGGACCATGCCTTGATCCCAAAACACATCATCTTGATCGCACCATTGTGATCCTCTCGAAAAAACACATGGGATCGGCTATTCATTCATCCAAAACGGACACCCGGTGAAAAAGTCACATTTCACCATAAATTCCCAAATCGGGCCTTATGGCCCCTGCATCTCTACTTTAGTTTAAGCACCCAAAATTAGTCTTGAAAATTACACCTCAATTTTAGGGTCATGATGTTGCTGACAACACATCGATCAGATGTCTTATGCAGGAGATACGACCGATACAAGAATATCCAAATAATAATAATTATATTATTATTATTATTATTATTATAATTGGACGTTTCATGCCATCGAGCCTCGATCCCAAGACATAAAAGTCTAAAACTAGAATTAAATGGCCCGTCTCGATGATAGGAATAAGTGGTTGTAGACAACACATCAATCAGACGTCCAATTTGCAAGCTACAGACATTTAGAGATTCAACAGCCTGCCTTGACCTGTTCTGGCTAGACCGGCCCACTCTGGCCAGTCCGCCCCACCTGGTCCGGTCCACTCTAGCCATCCTGGTCTGATCTACTGGCCTACGGCCCAGCTGTGCGGCCCGACCCACACCACCGGCCCATCTGCTCGCCGACCTACCGATCTTCACACCTGGTGCGCTGCCTCCCGACCACCATGGTGCACACCAGCTATGACTCTCCTTCATAGTGATATAACTGCCAAGCGATGCACCACCACCTCCAGCCTCCTGTGGCCACTACTGCCGCTGTGCGGCCTACCACCTCTATCATGCATCTTGGCACCGCCGCCATCGTCCACCACTACAGAACTTCCACAGACCACTAACAACGCCCTGGTTCTTGGAAAAACATTCCGAGACAAGATCTAGAATCCCTGGGATGTGATCTTCATAGAATCGGTCTTCACCCGAAGATCTGTCGCCATTTTGATGTGACGAAAAGTTGGAAGATCTTCCACTCGCCGTCGCGCCTCCTCCGGTGCCCGAAACTTGAAATCTTCATATATCTGGAATCCCTGGATCAAGATCTTCATGGATCCATGCTATGCGTGATGTTTGGACATCGTTTCATCGTATCAAAAAGTTAACAATGAAGAACAACAAAGAACAAATGAAGAACATGAAGAAAAAGCATTCAATAACTCAAACGGAAAATGACCGTTGTTAGTTTGGACATCAAAAAAGATAAATAGGGTAGCAAAAACGAAAAAAAATCAAATTCAATGGAAAAACTTCAATCAGGGAAAAGTAGAATATGAAAGAAGGATCCTACCTAGATTTTGGATCCAATTTTGTGTTCACTACACTCTAATCTATTGGGATATGAAGTTTTATCACGGTCCATCAAAGATTCTGTGTCGATTCGTCGATTGGAAGGAGAGGAGTAGTTCTTATCGTCATCCTTGGAAGAAATGATCCCAACTTTTTTCATTTACCTTAAACACATATATATAGAAAACCGAAGAAACACCTACCAATGATTGTGGGGTCTGAACCTACCATGCCCTCTCATTTTATGTTGTGCTTAGGTAAAACACCCCACTAATAACTCAATGAAAATATCATATTTACAATCCGAGACCCCATTAAAAAGTTATTTGATTTGGTGTTCAAGATAAAATAATTAAATTTAATTATTTTATTTACGAAAATTCCCTCCATAGATTTTTCAACAGAAGACCCGCCCCGACAAAGGTTATGTCACGCCTAGGGTAAACACCATGCTTCGGACTCAATCGTGGCCTCATATTTCGGATCCAATCATCCTTTTGAGAGATATCCTTTTTCTGTCATGTGAATAATATAAAAATACTTAATATTTTTATAAAAATAATTCCGGGCACACTGGGCCTCGGAATTGCATCCCATCTCGGTGCCTAGCTCTGAAATATTACTAGAAATATTTCAAAGTCTTACAAGGAAAAAACCGGGTCTATACATCATTCCATCCTTCAATATTTTCATCCTTGAAATGCAAAACTAGGGAAACAACTTGGGATACTGAGCCCGCCCCTAGCTCTCTCACTACTAGGAACTTTCCTGCACACTTTCATGCTGCCACAACACACAAACCAAAGTGATGGTCCATCTATATTAGGTCGTCTCCTATTGCTGACATGTGTAGGAACATGCACGTATATCCTCAGTTACAACACATGGGGGATGTCATGTTCCCACTCCAGCTGTTGGGGTAGGGAAAGGTAGTAAGAAACCTTTCCATCTCTTTTCCTGGTCCCGAATGGCCTGAAGAAACTCAGGGGACAATTTTCCTTCCTGACCGAACTTCTACATCTCATGTCGCGACTGGAATCACCGTTTGTCCCTCGAATAAGGTCTCATGATTCCCTCCTTCAAAATATCCATCTGAAAAAACACCTAAGGATATATGGTTACACAATATTTCACAGTTGATGTATCACAACCAAGACTCACTTACATACTCAGGAAGCGAAGGAGTCAACACCATCAAATGAAGAAAAACTTTACCCCCTGCTCCACCAGGGTCAACTGTAAGGAAGCTAACTACTACGAAACTTCCCACACTAAGTGATCATGGGACTTTCTGCTAAGGGAATCTACTACAATATTGTCATTTCCTGAAGTATAGACTATCTCAAAATTATAGTCTTGTAGGAATTTTCAACCAGCGTCACTGTCTTAGGTTTAAGTCTCTCTAGGTGAAGACTTACTTGAAACTATAGTGATCTCAACAAACCACAAATTATTATCCCCGAATGTAGTGTCTCCACATCATCAAGGTGGAACTACCACTGCCAGCACTATATAGTGAGTTTCGTAGTTCTGTTTATGGGGTCTCTATCACCTAGAACTGTACTTGATAAGTGTAGTATCAAGACTTGATGTTGAGAATGAAAGGTACCAACAAATAGGGTAGGTGAGTAAACTCATCCAACCATAAGAATCTAGATACGAAAAGCACGTGGCATACCTTGCGTGTCTTCTCTGCCCTTGGAAGGAGATTAGTCCCCAAATCAGATACTCTGATGCACCCACTAAAGGCATCTTGAGAAAAAAGTGTCAAGAAGGAAAAAATATGGCAATGCCAGGACCTTCTCTGACACTCCATCGCATAACCTCTCCCAGAATGCACAAGCCAGAGGGACTCATAAACCACACCTTGATACTATTCGATTTGGGTGGAACTAACTCACCCTCACAGTTTTTATCACGTCACAGAAACACGCCTCGGTGGGGGAAGTACCCCTATTCCTTGTGCATTTGTAGCTATGTCGAACAACATCGACATAGGGTTACACTGACGCCCCACATCACCCTAGTAAAACCTCAAGCAAGGAGTAGGGAGAAAATATTACTTCACATAGTGTCTAACAAGTTCTACTATAAAAGGTAGAAAATAAACAGAGCATACCTTTTATCATCTTGCGCACTGTAGGATTGTATACATCCATAGTATGCAGCTACTCATGGCCCCAGCCGCCATCTCCCTAAGTTTGACATGGGCTCCCTGGTGGTGGCAGAAGGACCTCGTAGCATCATCCACCAACCACAGTTCTTCCTGCTCCCTTTACAACACCACCTCCTTGGGGACCACCTTGTCCCCACCTGGTAAATCCCTAATCAGGGCATTGCCTCTTCTTTGGAAGTGAATCTACAAACAGCCTAGGAAGTTTAACACGTCTGGATAGGTAGTCTCATGTCATGTGACCTATCCTATCACAAGCATAGCACTGGATCTCCCTGGGCTACCTCGTTGCTCTACGTTGTCCCTGACCATGTGATTGAGACTGATCATGGGGTGGCCTCCTGCATCGAGGCCATGCCAACTGATGTACGCTAACTGTGGTAGATGTATCAGCTCCACTGTGCCCACTTCCGGTCCCGAATTAACTGGAATCCTACTGGCAGAAAAATCTCTGTCACCAGTGCCTGCTCTAGCACCCCCAAATAGGCGGGGATGCACAAGGGCACTACATTAGAACGAATCTCCCTATGGAGACCCTACTCAAACTTCCAGGTTCAGAAGTTACCATCATGGAACACATCCAAAGAGTACCAAGTAAGGTCTGTGAACCTAGTTTTGTACTCATCCACCATCACCCATCCCTAATAAAGCTCTAGAACCTACTGAATCTGAATGGAGCATAAGCAGGAGGGGTAGTACAAATCATGAAATAGCTGCTGAAAGTTATCCCATGAGAGCACCGTCTCATCAAGTATCTGAGTGACCAAACTCCACCAATTCTAAACTGTTATATGATTCATTTAACATTGTTCCATACAACAAGTGTCTCAGGGTTCTGAGTTGACAAGTAGGTAATCAGGGTTCTGGTGAATGGATACATCGGCCACCCGTACCATCACTAGACTCCCTGGCCTGAGAGCCACTCTTGAGACACTTCGACACTGTTTCCCTAAACCCAACCAATCCTTTGATGGAAAAATCTCTGAACAACGTTCCAAGGAATTAAATTTTTCTGATACCACTTTTTCCTGACCTGACCCATGCCGGGCATCGAGCCACAACTACCCCAATCCCACCTCCATAGGCTAGGGGTTGTGACTAACATCGAAGGCATGCCAAACTCGGGGAGGCCTTTTCCTAAGAACCCACACACACACATATCCAACTCAATGAAAATTTTTATAGGGAGAGGAAACAATAGTCTCAAAACTTCTATTAATAACCTAAACATGCATGAACCACTACACAAAACAAGTACGGTACAATAAACTGAATGGAAAAAGGAAAAAATACACACCCAACCAGAAAAGTGCCACAACTTGGCAGTAATTGAAAAATAAAATAGTTGAGGGAGCCCCGCTCATAGATCCCAAGAAACGACCACCGTACATGGTCTAAGAACCTGTATCCCTAAGCTCCTCTAAAGTCACGATCAACTTGTCCATCATCTGCATAAGGTGCGACACGTGAGGGAAAATCCCATGTAGGGGTGAGTATAAAAATACTCAGTAGGATGCCAAAAAAAGGAGAAGGGGGAGCCATAAGAGATAATCTAAAAAAGAAAGGAGAATATAGGACAAGGAACAATAAAAGGAGTGAATATCAATCCAAAAAGAGAGTGAAGTAAGATCATCCAAACACAAGGAGCTAGAAATGGCACAAGTCTTCACTACCTATAGTAGCAGCGTATAATTATCCAACCATAAGAATCTAGACATAGAAAGCACATGGCATAACCCACACATCTTCACCTCTCTTGGAAGGAGAGTAGCCAAAAACTCAAGGAGTGAGTGCTGAAACATGATATATCTATATATATGATCAGTCAAAGAAACCCAAAGGATAGAGTAAGGGGATCTCTATATTATAGATTAAACTAGGAAAAGTGTATCCAATAGTCTTAGAGGTAACTACCATCGATGCCCAACATCCCACACATCTGCCTTGAACTGCAAGTCAAAGGGACTCAATCACCGCACCTTGATACTATCCGCTATGGGCGGCACTATCTTGCCCTCATGGTTTTTGGTCATGTCACAAGGACACATCTCTGTGGGAAAAGATTCCTTCTTTATCATTAGTCCCAAGGTACATCAAAACATGTCTCTCCACTGATTTGTATAGTCAATAGGTAGTGTCTCGAGGTTGAGGACCCATGTCCAACCCGACTGGAGGGTGACACTCAGAATAGGTTGAGGACCCATGCCCAACCTGACTGGAGTGTGTCACTCTAGTGTCATGAAGGACCCATGCCCAGACCAGATAGAGGGTGCCACTCGGAAGATCATTAAGGACCCATGCCCACCCCAGCTGAAGGGTGCCACTCGGAAGGCATTGAAGAACTACACTGGCCATCCCTGCTGGATGGTATCTCTCAGAAAGATCATCAGAAACCCCACAACCCAGTCCCACTAGAGGGTAATCCCGACACTACTCTGGAGATTCTACCTGATCACAACCATCTTTGAGCATCACCTCAGATAGGTGTCACACTTGGAACATAGAGAATCACCTTGGAAAGGCGTCGTTCTTGAAACATCTCACATCATATCTCAAAATCCACTACGGAAGGCATCATCATGTTCTACGCATAAAAACACTTAGGATAGGCTACTCACATGACAAAATCCGAGTTCATAAGAAGTAGATACAAGATAGTAATATGAAACGGGTGGGATGAGGTAGGGTGGTCCAAGCCCGTATGGGTTTGAGCCAACATGGATTTTTTCTACAAAAGCCCACATATAATGCGAAAAAAAAATTCATGCCCGCCCCGCCCCGCATAAGCCTGCGGGTTGCCCGCGAGATGCCCGCATTTAAAAAAAATACTATTTATAATCATTTAAATATTGTATTTTTTCTCATTTTTAATTTTAGTTGTTAGGAGAAGTATGAATTTACAATATCTAGAGTTTTATGATATGTGATGGAACATTTTTCTATGGGGGCGAAAAATGATGATGTTGATTGTGTGGCGATGCGAATGGCTAGAACTATGAATGAACGAAAACACTTAAAGAAATGACTGGTTTTAGAGGAGTATATTAGGGTCTCATGAGGTCCTTTCATGTTTTCTTAATAACAAAATAAAATGTAGTAATAACAAAATTAAATCGGTCCAAAAAATATTATAATTATAATAACTCTTTTAGAATTGAATCCAAGAGCAGGAAAGATGAGTTCCATTTTTTTAGAGGTGTGATGACACACCATGTGAATATGGTTAATAATTACTATATAAATATTATAATATTGTACTAAAACAATAAATATTGACCTATTTAAAATTCACATGTAAATGAATGGTGAATTTGTATGACCATTACGGTGAGAAATCATATGTCACGGTTTAATCATGTTTTTAAAAAAAATTACAAAGAAACATATATTGTACAAAAAAAATTAAATTATGCCCACGGGTCAGCCCACACTCATGCGGGCTCAACCTGATTTGGCCCACACCTGTGCGGGCTCAACCCGCATTGGCCCGTGCTCTTTATGGTCAAAATTTTTAAGCCCGCCCCACCCCGTATCCGCCCCATAATCGCAAAGCCCGCGGGCCGCAGACCCATTTTTCATCACTAATACAAGAGATATAAGATTTGTAAAGTGATAAAAAACGTGTGTGGGGCCCACACAACATGTGACCCTACCACATCGCTTGGACATGTACCTATCCATACTTGGGTACTAAACTGTGATCAAGTACCTACAAGGTGTGCCAATGTACTCCCAGAGTACATGGAACATATGGCCCAAAAGGCTAACAAGTGCACGATGCTCATTATTTATCTGAAGGGTAAAAATGTAACTCTACTAATGGGACTTCCTTAATGGCCCCAGATAACCCAATGGATCACACCGTTGCGATCCTTACAGAAAAGCGCAGAGGGTCGACTCTTCATTTGCCCAAATTGGACACCCGGTGAAGAAACTGCACTCCACCACACTGTGCACAAATAGTGCCTTTTGGGCCCCATGAATTGATCTTGGAACACATCATCCGGATTTCACCATTTCAATCCTTAGGAAAAAACACATGGGATCAGCTATTCATTCATCCAAAACAGACACCCGGTGAAAAAGTCACATTTCCTTGCAAACACCCGAACCCGACTTCATGGGGCCTGCACCTCTATTTTGGTTTAAGTGCCAAAAATCATTCTTTAAAAGTCTACCTCAATTTTAGGGTCATGATGCCGCTGAGGATGCATTGATTGGACATCATATGAATGAGATACGTTCGATACAAGAATCTCCAAATAATAATAATTATATTATAATTATCATAATTGGATGTTTTGTGCCACCGCGGCTTTAACACGAGACATAAAATCCTCAAACTAGCCTTGAAATGTCCATATCAATGATAGTAACAAGTGGATATAGACGAAACGTCAATCAGACAATTAGTTTTCAAGCTACAGACGTTTGAAGATTCAACGACCCGCCACGACCTATTCTGGCTGGACCAGCCCGCTTTGGCCGGTCCACCCCGCTTGGGCTAGTCCGGTCCACTCCACCGGCCCATGGCTCAGCCGCGCAGCCTATCCAGCATCATCGTCCCTCAGCCCAACCACACCGACCTGCTGGCCTCCTCACCTGGCATGCCCCACATGCGCCGACTCCTGACCATCGCATCCCGCATCGGGTGCGACCCTCCTTTGCGGCGTCACTGCTGTTTCTGGCCTCCCGTGGCAGTCGATGCTATAAAGCTTGCCACCAATGTGGAACTTTATCAAACCACCGATGACACCTCGTTGCTCAGAAAAACATTCCAAGACCAGATATAGAATCCTCGTGACATGATATTCACAGACTTGGTCTTTGGTCGAAGATCCATCATCATTTCGACACGATGAAAAGTTGGAGGATCTTCCGTTCACCGCGATGCCTCCTCCGATGCCCAAAACTCAAAACTTCGTAGATCCGGAATCCCTAGATCACGAAATTCACAAATACATGTTCTGCTCGATGCTTGGACATAGTTTTATCATATCAAAAAGTTAATGATGAATAATGGTGAAGAACAGATGGAGAACATGAAGAACGAGCAATAAAAAACTCAAACGGATTATGACTGTTGTTATTTTGGCCATCGACAAAGATAAACATGGATGCATAAATGAAAATGAATCAAATTCAATGACAAAACATCAATTGGGGAAAAATAGAATCTGAAAGAAGGATCCTACCTTGATTTTGGATCCGCCGTTGCGTTCACTACACTCGGATCTTCTTGGATCTGATGTTTCGTCACGATCCGTCAAAGATTCTACATCGATTCACCAATTGGAAGGAGAGGAGGAGTTCTCACCAGCATCCATTGGATAAATGAACCCACCTATGTTCATTTATCTTAAACACATATTTATAAAAAACCGACGAAACATCTACCAATGATCGCATGGTCTGAAACTTCCGCACCCTCTCATTTTATGTCATGCTTAGGTAAAGCACCCCACTAATAACTCAATGGTGATCTCATATTTCCAATCCGATTCCCCATTCAAAAGTCATTTGATTCGGTGTTCGGGATAAAATAATTAAATTTAATTATTTTATTTATGAAAATTCCTTCTGTGGATTTTTCTACATAAGTCCCATACCGAAAAAGGTTATGTCCCGCCTAGGGTAAATTCCATGCTACAGACTCAACTTTGGCCTTGGATTTATGATATGATCAATAGTTTGAGAGATATCCCATTTCCATCACGTGAATAGTATAATAATACATAAAATTTTTATAAAATTAATTATGGGCACACTAATCCTCGAAATTACATTCCATCTCAGCGCCTAGCTCTAAAATATTCCTAGAAATATTTCAATGTTTTACAAGGTAAAAACCAGGTCTCTACATAGAAGTAAGCTGACTTCAACTGATAAGGTTTCATGTCCTCAACACAAGTAGAATTGATTAAGTGTTAGCTATATTACTTGACCAGAGGAATTTTGATCATAGAAAATTTCAGTCATTGTGATTTCCATGCATACATTCCATTACAACTATGCCTCCTTGAACATACCATGGGAACCATATATTGATCCAGTGTACAGGATCAACACCATTGCTAAATTCTATAGTGAACCATGGATGCCTATTGGGGAGTTTCAGATTTTCCCAATACCCAAAGAAAAACCTATCCTAATACTTGGCTTCAGTAGGTTGAGATTACGAGGCAGAACGATGTCTAGTAGGACTCAGAATGAGATGGACTAGCCTTAAGAATAAGGCCAACATCTAAGATGCATTATATGTCAGGGGGAAGGTCATAACATGGAGTGATTCCCAAACATTGCAAGAATTTGTTCTCATTCTCAATGATGATAATGTATTGAAGGAAAAAAATGTAAGGTCTCGAGTAATTAGAAATTTGATTATGGTTAAACATTAAGTTTCCCTTTTTTGCATTTTTGTAAATGTTTCAGCTTAAAAAAAAGATATTTCCTGAGATATATATATGTATATTACATATTGTAATGGAGGAAAACAAATATATTACATTTGAGTTTGAAAATAATATTTCTAAAAATAGTCAAATTAGACTATATCAAGTACTTCACTATATTAATACTTCATCTTAAACTCAATAAATTCAAACCTTCTGCCATATGATTTGAAGTTCCCCTTGGAATTGTTGATTGTTGTTTTATTTATTGTCCAAAATATTTTGTTTATATATGAACATCATTATTGATTGTTTAAGCATGATTAATTTTTATAAAAATGATTATGCTATATGTAAGAATTAAATGAATATGTGTAAGAATCACTGTGAACTACATAAGTGTCATTATACACACAGGGAATAATTTTTGAAATTTTAACATTGAAGTATTTTAGAATGAATGATTATGAAAAGAAATTAAACTAGAATATGAAAGAGTTATTCCCCAAGTATTTTAAATTTCAAAAAGTCCAAGAAGTGTTTTTGATTCAATCCTGAGATATTGAGATATATGGATCCTTTTATTTTAGAAGAAGTTCAATGGAAAATGATGAAACTATGGTTTCAATAATAATGTAGATGTAATTATATCAATGCTAAATTCATGCTTCACCAATTCCTATATCAAAAAACACTTTGTGATTATCTCTCATCTTCTATCAAGTTCAACTCTCTTCTTTAACCTTCTTGCAACATTTCAATTATTATCATGAATAAGTGCTTGAGTACACAATATATTGATCATTATATTACATGAAAACTCATCTTTAATCACTTAATAAGGATTTTCATATGATTATTGGAACTTTAGATCATCTTATCTCATCATAAAAATATTACAGACATTTTTTAGAGATTCTCATTCGGTAGGTTCAATTGTATCGCATGACTCCCTTATACATCAAATCACATGGATTGATCTTTTTTCATCGTATAGAATAGAGTAATATTGAAGAAATCATATAGAATCACAGTGTTTTTTGATATAGGAATTGGTGAAGCACGAATTGAGCATTGATATAATTAATATCGAATAGATTAATATTGAAGAACTCATATAGAATCACAAAGTGTTTTTTGATATAGGAATTGGTGAATCACAAAGTGTTTTTTGATATAGGAATTGGTGAAGCATGAATTGAGCATTGATAGAATCATTGAAATTCTACAAGAAGGTTGAATAAGAGAGTTGTACATTATAGAAGATGAGAGATAATATAAGTTGATGTATTTCTAGAATATGTTTTTATCATATTAATAAAGAGAAAATAGTATAGAATCACAAAGTGTTTTTTGATATAGGAATTGGTGAAGCACGAATTGAGCAATGATATAATTAATATTGAATAAATCATATAGAATCACAAAGTATTTTTTGATATAGGAATTGGTGAATCACAAAGTGTTTTTTGATATAGGAATTGGTGAAGCACGAATTGAGCATTGATATAATCATTGAAATGTTGCAAGAAGGTTGAAGAAGAGAGTTGTACTTCATATAAGATGAGAGATAATTTAAGTTGATGTTTTTCTAGAATATTTCTTTATCAGATTAATAAAGGGAAAATGGTATTTTGGAAAATTTCATGGAGTCATGGGAGACTCTCCCACATGCTGAGTATATAAATAAAATGATCTTCTTCTTTAATCTTCGATACATGTTTCATAATTAACATAACTATTATATCCTACATTCTACTAACCTTAACATTTCATTTACATTTTATACTTATTTAATAGTTCTTTTATTTTTATACATAGATATGGATGATATTACAATACTCATTGAGTAGTATAGACATGTTTCACATGATGTACTAGTGGGTTGTGAGGTTTAATGGTTCAAGGTGTATATGGAACACCACTATCATCACATTCCACCTCCATGTGATATTATACCATACCCATGACATGATGGTTTTATGGAATCACTATATCAAATTTTACATTTATTGATCATGAAATTCTTATATACCTCACTGATAAATTATGACATGAGACTCACAGTTTCCACTTTCCCATGGAAGATATGACCATCACCCTAGGAGTTGTGGCCATTATACTTAGTCTTCTTATCCAATGTGATGTAGTTATAGGAACCACATATAAAGATAGGCTTGAGTGTATACATCAATTTATATGACTAAACATTAAGGGAGATAATATTACTATATATGGAATTTCTATATCCTTGAGTTGTCTTTTCATTTAATTCACACATTTACCTGATGACGCCGATGATCATACATTCATGTTTCATGAATGTACATGTATCTTATGGCTGGTTGGAGGGATAATGTGTGTAAATCACTTGAGTATTCATACCCACATGATGTATTTAGGGATACATGAGGACTTGGATCAGACCTGAGAGATATAGATGGGCATATGTATTCTTGATATACATACATACATATATATATATATATGTAATTATTCAGTATATACTAATAAAATCCTAGTTATCTTGGGGGATCTGTCATCCTCATTTAGATGTGGTCATGAGAGCACATCCCTCTCCTAGACCCTATTGTTATTGGTCTACAACTATCCAAGCATGTGATGCATGATGCTCCATGTGGACACTAGTATGATCAGCCATCATTACTTTTTTCTAATGTTGATTTGAGTTATTATACTTAATTGATTATTATTAATCACTTTCTATATTATAAGTTATAGGTGGAGTCATACACATCATTTTTTTAGGACACATAGACATTATTGTTTATACCATCTCATGTTGGATAGTCTACTACCCAGTGATGTAAGTAAATACATTATTCTGTTGAGAAATCAATTTCAAAATATTATAGTTTTTGGAAATTAGTAATAAAATATTTTAATAAATTTCACATGTCATTTCAAATTTCATGCCAACCATATTGGGGTTTCGTTGACCAACTTCCTGTATACTGCACTGCTAGGATTGACGATGTTAGAGCTATATGTCTCTAATACACTTTGATATTCTTGTGTGGCACTAGACTGATATAGTTATGCATCAGTTTGGATGCATTTAGTGTATTCCATCAGAACCTAGCTAGCCAGCGACACTCATTCTCTAATGATGATAAGGAGGTAGGATGTCAAATAGAGATGATATCGTGCACAATATGTCAACATATGGGATAAATGTGCATTGTTTTGTATTGAGGGAATGAATATGATGAAACTACATATATAAAAATGGATTGAGTATTCACTATGGTATAAATTAAATTTTAGTCCTTATCTTACACCACATGATAGAGGGATACAGGATCTGGAAAGTCAACAACAATACAAAAGTTTTTTTGTGTATATATATTTTAGTTTAGTTTGAATTTTTTTATAGCATTATAGACTACATCATATTATCCATATATCAGATCCCAAGGAGGGAAATATATTTAATCAGGTTGTAACACCACTAGATTTAAAAATATATTTCCCTTTAAATAAATTTAACTTTTTTAATAGCTTGCGTTACATGTAAGAATGAGTTTAAATGAACCATGATGAAATATTAAAATATTATAAACTAGTTGTTGAATTAACATGTATGAATGGGATTAACTAGTTTATGAAATATATAAGAAAGTCACACTCAATAAAATTTATTGATAAATTCATAGTAAATAATCACTCAGTTTTTATTAAAGTCGATTTATTCTTCAAAAATATGTTTTCTTCAAAAACGATTTTTACTGCTTTTTGTGAGAAAATAATATAATTATTTTTTTTGCACTTTAAGAATATATATTTGATAAAATGAAATTAATTTTTGAATTCATAATATTAAAATTATCTCTGGGTGAATTTTTGAGGTTTTTCTAAAAAGTTTTATTTTACAGTGTATAGTGAACAATACTGTTTTTATTAAAAACTATTTTTTGATGCATAATGTATTTCTATATAAATTAATTAAAATAATAATTAATAATTAATTTTTTAAGTTAAATTTATAGATTATAAATCTAAATATATGAATTTAAATCCATATAATGATGATAATGAGCTATATAGTTAATGTAAGAACATCTTATGCTTGAAAAATATATTCTTTAAAAATCATTTTTGGACATGTTTTTTGAGTTCATTTTTAAATTAAATTATGGAAATTCTATGAATTGAATTTGATAAAATGGATTCAATATTTTTAATTGGAATAATTGATATTATATAATAAGTTCAAATTATTTTTTGATAAAAATGAATTGTAAAAACAATAAAAATTTGTTACCCCGATTAAGGATAAAAGAAGTTTACCAGGGGTTAAACTAAAGAGACAAGGACTTTAATGACCCAAATCTTATCCAATTTATATTTTATAGATATATAGACCCTATACCATCTAATTTATAGATATTTTCCATTTTGGATCCAAATGACCATGATTATGGCCTTTATATTACTTTAAGTAAAGAAAAGGACAAAATGACACCATCTTTTAGAAATTTCTTATATGTTCACATATGGATAAAAAGAATGCATGATCAGTTATAAATATCCATTTAAAGGATAAATAATTTTTATTTACCATGATAATTTATTTATAATTTTTAGTTATGAAATAATAAACCTTAAATACTTACGCAACACCGATATAGTAATTATTTTAAAAAAGGAAAATGAAATAAATCATTTTAAAAATATTAAAATTAATATTATTTGAAACAATTATTGTGTGAAAAAATTTTTAAAAAAAATTATAACAAGTTATGGATGTTTTAAAGGTATATATTTTAATTTTATCTTTTTATTTATTTTTTGAAAGTCAAATTAATTGAATAGTTTCAAAATTGGAATTAATGATTCTTTATAATAAATAATGTTTTATTAAATGATTTAAAATTCCTAAAAATATTACATTTGACAAAGTGAATGGAAATGGTTGATAATATCAACCATGGTACATTTATGGAGTTTTTTTTTATTTTATAATAACTTTATTAACCCCTAAAGAGTTAAAAAATTAATTACCACAATTAAGGTTAAAAAAGGGTTTTCTTTTTACATGTGCATGTGTTGAAATTAATTTTCCATACACATAGTTTTTTATTTGATAAATTAGATTCATATTTAGAATCAGTGGTTTTAAATTATTTAAGAAGTACCATTTTATTTTTAATCTTGAAGGATGAATTATCTATTTAAAAAGACTAGTTATCATAGTGAAAACTGAAATGGAAAATGTTAGTAACCTTAGAGGTTAAGGAAAAAACATGTTTAAAACATGTTTTTTTGTGTAGGTTTGTATTGACCTTATTTTACCTCCAATTCATTATTTATCAGTTTTGGAGCCACTTGGTTTGAGATTGACTTCCCATTATTGAATAGTTTTGGGTATTTATAAAAATGTCACTCCACCTCATTTATAGAAGGACACCCCCTCTCCTCTCCTATATCTACTTAAATAACCCTTTTTTCAGCCAATACATTCTCAAATCCCTTTATTACTTCCCATAACATGTCTTAGAGGCCTTTTATTGATCATAAATCCCTCCTAGGATGGATTTTGGTGCAAAATGAAGAGGGTTTCTAAAGAAGAGGTATATTTCTCAACCTTGCATTTTCATTTTATTTCTTCTTATACCTCATTAAAATCTTATTAAAACATGATAAAATAACAACAACAGTATCCTAAATATACATATATGTTATTATAATGGACCTCATTTCTCATACATTGTCATTACATTACATTTGCAGAATACATAAACATTATACAAATAGATTCCCAAAGACCGTAATTGTTATAGTGCCTTTGGACTCTTGGAAACATAAAAACTGTTACATAAGTGAGCAATATTGTCTTACGCTAGGTTCTTCATGACTATCACCTTTCTTAGACACATCATACGTACTACATATATTCATAACCTGGAGAAGGAAAAATATAAAGGGGTGAGATCAAATGCCTAGTAAGGGTAAACAAGAGAGATATGTAAGCATAAACATGAGCATAGGGGTATGAGAACATGATCAAACATTAGAAGATCATACCCTGCATATCAAAGATCTTAAACATGAATCATGGCATAAATCTTGGTAGTTCATAAGACATGATTCATAAAGAAATAAAGGACAAACTCCATCAAATCATAACATAGGAATAAAACATGGAATTATGGAAAACACATAAGCATATAATGATTTCCATAGTAGCCAAGGCATCATTTCCAATACCGTTTTTGTAAACAAAGTCCTTTACTAAACTGGGAAAACCCCGATTCTATCCTTGTATTACTGAACTGAGTAAACCCCAATTCTAGACCTGTATTACTGAACTGAGTAAACCCTCATTCCAGCCATGTATTACTAAACTGAGTAAACCCTCATTCCAGCCCTATATTACTGAACTGAGTAAACCCTCATTCCAGCCCTGTATTACTGAACCAATTAAACCCTAATGCTAGCCCTATGTTATTGAACTGAGTAAACCCTCATTCTAACCCTGTATTACTGAACTATGTAAACCCTCATTCCATCCCTATCAATATCATGACATAAAACCTTTACCCAATGCATTGGTGGGAGATATAGTTCCCACTTGTCTCATAATAAAATGATACATACATGTGCCACAAGATCAAAAATAATCATATCATAACCCATGAAATGAAATGGATATCATAAACATGTAAACATATTATAACTACTGTAAAGAGGCAGTTTTCATTATCATTTCAATAAAATCATAACCCGTGAAAGAGAAATAGATTTCATAAACATATAACCCATGAAGGAGAAATGAGTTTCATAAAGACCAATACATTAAGCATAACCCATTAATAGAAAGGATATGAATTTAACTTTTAGATCATTTCCTAGAAATACATGAGTAGCATCAATATATGTCATCTTAGATGGAAAATAATTTTAAAATACCTTTTAAAAATGTTTCTTGAGAAAAATATCCTTTATTGTTTAATTTTTTAATACATAAAACAATTTTAAAATCATTTTCTTAGAAAATACATTGAAAACTTATAAAAAATACATGAAATCATTTTGAAAACCTTTTTCCTTGAAATCTTATAAAATAAGCTTCAAAAGATTTTAAAAACCTTTTTATTTTAAAATAATTTGAAAACTTTTAAAGAAATATTGAAAATGTTTTGAAAAAATTTGTACTTGAAAACATATGAAGTAATCTTGAAAATAATTTAAAACCCATTTCTTTGAAAATACTTTGAAATATTTTAAATAAGGCTTGAAAACATTTTGAAATTTTTTTTCCTGAAAACTCATAAAAGAAGCTTGAAAATTTTTTGAAAACAATTTGACTTGAAAATTACTTTTAAAACATTTTCTTAAATATTAAACATAAAAAAATACAAAGGAATCATCAAAGAAATGATGGCGGGTAAATCTGTACATGCTGTACGAGGTAAAAAGAACATTCCCTTTGCACGGTAAAAAGGTTAAAAAAATGACTTGTTTGGAAAGTGAAAAAAATATTTCTTGGTAGAGATCAATAAAATAAAAAAGGGTAAAAATTTATTTTAAATATTATATGATAATGGTATAATATTCTTGGAAAACCTTTTTAGAAAACATGGTTTTGATGGAACATAGATTTCCAACCAAAGAGAGGGTAATGTTGGGCTTCCTTAAAAACACTTTCTTAACTATATTATGTATCAAAGAGTAGAAAATGGTACCAATACATGAATATATCATGAAATAACAAAGGTTAGGAAACTCATGAGTGTTCATGAGAGATGGATCATAATGTTTCATCAAAGGAAGCATAAACATAAACAATCTCAAAAAGTGATGAGATTGTCTCAGTAAACTCTAATAACTTGGTAACTTGTGATCATACTCTCCAAAAAATGAAATTATATGAAGATTATAATATCATGAAATGATTTATATTCATGATATGTAAAATGGAGGTATATACACCTCGAATAAAGAGTTTATATCCATAAAAAAACATGAGTCTCAAATAAGCCAAATTGAGAAAAAACTATTTTACCAATTTGGTAACTTTTGAAACTTAAACCCCATAAAAGAAGGATCATAAAATGGACATGTAAATACCTGTAAATTTAATTATAATATACATAGAATAAAATAATTTTCAGTACATACACCACACAAAAGGAAAGAGTGGAGAACATAACATGTATCTCACAGAAATTAAAAGTGAGATGAAATCCTCTTACCTTGTGTCCTGAGTCTCATCGTACTAGTTAAAACCACCTATATAATAAATATAAATTTATTATAAATATTTTATAGAACGATATTATTATATATAATACCATATATGGTTTTATTATGACCTTATATTACCCACTTCTTAACGATCCTATGTTAAGGCTTCACTTTGGGTAATATTCGCTTTGTTCTACGCATCTATCTTAATTTGTAATATTGTTGGTCCTTATACTTATAACATGATTATAGAATGTAAATAATGATAAAAATATCATGTATATCCAGTATATGTATATTATAATAATATATAACATAAATAATTATGAAATGGAATACATCGTTCATGGAGATGGTATGCCATATGTACGCATAAACGTTGTTTCTGTTTTTATTGTCGTATTGAAAGAAAGTATGTAAATGAAATATGTATATATGTATATATATATATATAATAATTCCAGTATCATTATTATATCATATAAGTTCACTATAACCATCCTTAATACATTCCATGTGGTGTGTGAAAGAATCACATCGCTTTAAGGTGGCGATAGTCCACACTTCCTCAAACGAAATTATCATAATTACACCAAATGGAAAGTAAAAATATATGTGTTGTTAAAGTAATAAATGAGATTAAATAAATAATAAATATAACATATGACATATATAAATATAATTTCTATAATAATTTCCACCATGATTGGTGGTAAAGGAGAAATGAACCTCATCATTTTGTGAGGTTGTAATTCACCATACACAGAAACAGTATGTTCAATATGTACTAGATGGAGGCATGTGTAAGTGTTGGTCGAACCCTTAGAATAAAAAATACTAATATATTAATTATACTTCTGTTTTCATAAAATAATGGAGTATATACAGTTGAGGGTGTGGAGAAGGAAAATAAAGGAAGTGAGCTTGAGATAAGATGTTACCTCTTAATTGGGCATGTCCTTTTGGTTTGTGCCGAAATGTTTCCTTGAGAGGATTTATTCCAAAATGGAGACTTAAAGGTATAGAGGATTATTTATTTGAGTCTAATAGGTCATATATTAGCCAAACCTAAAATGTTTGAGAGGTGTGAGGAATTGGTAGAGGTAGTGGGATTTTATAGGGAAGGAAAAGGACTCACTTGGAATTTTTGGAAACAAGTTGGGTGTGCACATGTTATTACCTAAAAAAATCATAATAAACCAAAACAACTCAATAATATAAGGTTAATTTTGGAATAATTTCCATAAAATGGGTTTTGGATATGTTTCTAGGTCATTTTGGGTCTTATATTTAAGGTTTAGTACTTTATTAACCTAATTTTTCTCTTAACCGATGTAATTACTTTTAATCACTTTTACTATTATTTTTGGTCAAATTAAAAGTTTACCATTTTATAAATTATAAATTTTGATTATTATAAATAATTAATCCATTTTTAAAAATTATATTCACAGATGTGGCAGAAATTAATTTAAAATTAATCCCGCGGATGGGATGACACTGCTGATTTTTAAAGTAAAAATGATCAAAAGTTTGCTATGTTTTTATATCCAATTTCAATTTAAAATTGGTTACAATGACCTGAATTTAATTATTTGATAAAAATATTATTTAACTAAACTATTAAACCAATTAAAATTATAATTTAACCATATAAATAAATTAGTTAAAAAAGTAGTTTTGAATTAAAATTCAGTATTTTTAACTATTCATTAAAAGATGAAACCTTACATAAAAATATAAAATATTTATCCTAACCTATTTTTATGTTTAAATTCTAAATATAATGTTGATTTTGAAATATTAATTCTATAAACATTATAAAAATTGTATTGAAAATGGGTTCTCTATTGAAAGGTAGTAAAAAATGACTCAATAAAAATATAGGCTTTTTAAACATGAAATTGGGTTTGTTCTTCTATTATGTCTATAGAATCTATTTTATCAATATAAAAAATATTTTATTTAATTTATATCATATTTTTTACATTAATATCACTTACTAATTGTAATTAATTTAATTTACTAGGTTAAAATAACTTTGTGACTATAATAATATTTTCCTTTATATTCAATCAGTTTTCATATTCATTAATTGGTAACCTATGAATTCATTTTATATTTGTGTAAACCACATATTTTCATAATTTAGTTAATACTATTCATATCTATCAACTTAATGGATATAATATATTCTATTATAATAATATTTTTAATAATATATTATAGTTAGGTAACACTCGGTCTTGCATGTTACGCAAGCCATTGAGGAAGGTCAGTATTGTGTGTAATGTATGCTAACCTTGTTGTTCCATGTATCATACACCAATTTGGGGTTGTGTGTAACATATTACAAGCCTATTCTGGGTGAATGAAATGTTTGACATAGTGAAAAAACTATTTTCAGTGTTGTGTAAAGTGAAAAATATGAAAATATTAAATTAATTCGAAAACAATTCTACAAAATCATGGGGTATTACATTCTACCCCCTTAAAATGAATTTCACCCTAGGAATTAATCTGGGTTATCAAAGGATTAATACTTGAAAGTTTCATTCATAGAAACCTACATCATAAAAATGGATACTAAAACTTCCCTTAAAAATGGAATGTTGGAACCATAACGGTTACTCAATGTAACATATAACTGGGGTTACACATAGGAGAACATTGGTTTGGAGTGAAGATTGGACATTGAGGAAAAGAAAAAATATTTACAGGGGTGATTTAGGTCATTAATCACAAGAACTTCGGTTTTAATGATACTTTCACCAGTAGGATAAAATCTTTATTCAATTCAACCTCCATCTCTACCCTTATCAATGGGGCTCCTAAGGGATTATTTAAGTGCACCAAAGGTGTTTGACAAGGAGATCCTCTTTATGCCTTTCTTTTTTCTATTGCAGAATATTACTTAAGTAGACTGATCACTCTCCCTGTGGACCAAAACAATATCAAACATATTCAAGCCTCTAGGAACTTAAATGTTCCCACACATCTTTTATATGCGGATGAAATCATCCTGTTCTTACAAGGAGACAAAAGGAATATTCAAATACGAAAAATGCCCTCTCTCATTATGGAGAAATCTCTGGCCAATCTATAAGCTGGAACAAATCCTTTGTTTTCATTGGATTTTTTTCTTCTAATATAATAGGTAATGTCATCAATAACATAGGAATCAAGGAAGGTTCTTTCCCTTTCACCTATCTTGGTGTGCCCATTTTTTGGGGAAGACCTAAATCCAGTCACTTTTCCACCATTTTTGACTAAATCATCAATCTGATCTCCTCTAGGAAGGGTTAGTCCCTCTCTATGCCTGGAAGGATATGTCTTGTGAAATCTACAATCGTCTCCAAAATGGTCTACTTGATGATGGTTTACAATTTTCATGCTGGTCTTCTTAAGAAAATTAATGTTTGTATACAAATTTTTGTTTGTACTGGAATCATGCTTGAAAGGAATCTTGTGACTATTCCTTAGGCCACCTTTTGTAAACCTTTCTAAAAGGGTGGTCTTGGCATAAAAAATATCAAACTCTTTAATAATGATCTTTAAGCTAGACTCACTTGTAGGCTGCTTCACAAAAACATTGATTCCATTGCTTTTCTCAAAAAAAGATTCCTTACTAAGCTAAAGAATGAAAGTGTGAATTATATCACTTCTTCAATCTAACTGTCCATTAGAAAATCTTTTACCAACATCATTAATAACTCTAGATGGATGGTTTCTACTAATTCCTCCATGAATTTTTGGCTTGACAACTGGACTGGTGCTCTTTTAATCTCTATGCTGACTCAAAACTCCCTTCCTGATAACACCAGCTCCACTATAAGGGATGTGATAAATTCTCATAACATCAACCTTCCTGATAACATCGATCAAGTTATTGAAAATTATCCCTTCTCCATCTCTGAGGATTTCCTTATTTGGGAACCTGCATCTAATGGTGTCCTTGATTCCAAAAATTTCTACAATTATAATTTCATAAACTATGATTCTAGTTTTTTTGGTTTAAATCCTTTAAAAAACCTTGGATTAAGCCCTCGATAGTTACTATTTTTTGGATAATTTCCCATAATAGAGTCCACGCTGATGCTTGTCTACAATCTTTTGGGATCCAACTTTTCTATAAGTTTCACTTATGCAACCAAAATAGAGAAGATACTAATCATCTGTTTCTGTCTTGTGCTATAACTTCAGCTCTTTGGAATTATATTTTTGACATTTTTGGTTGCAGATGGTTGCTTATTGATTCTATCAGCTCCCAACTGCAGTGTTGTGTAGATATTGAATCTTCTCAATAAATCAAGAATCTTTTCTTGATTGCTATTGCAGAGATCCTCCATGTGATCTAGTATTATAGAAATAATATTATTCATAATAATTTCTCATTTAGGATTAATGTATGTCGAACACAGATTCTCATTTCCATTCGTTATGCTGCCTCGATTCAGAAAGCTTTTTGTGACAACACTATTGGAGACTTTGAGATCCTTCATCAACTAAGGATTAATGGTCTATACAGACAACCTAGACACACTTTTTAGGTATTCTGGCAATCCCCGCTTCTAGGATGGATCAAAGTAAATGTTGATTGTGCCTCTAAAGGTAACCCAAGACCTGCAGGATGTGGTGCTATTTTCAAATACTATCTGAGCCAGTTTCACGGATGCTTCTTTGGTAGTTGTGGTACAACCTCATATCTGAAAGTGGAAATGAAGGGGGTGATCCATGCCGTTGACTTTGACAAACAAATGGGTTGGAACAATATTTGGATTGAAAGCGATTCAACAACTATTGTCTTGGCTATTTGGAAGGGTGTGGTGCATCTTTCCTAGCCGCTTACCACCCGATGGATGAATTGTCTTGCTTTGCTTATGGAAATCAACTACATTTACAATCATTCCTTTTTTGAAGCGAACATGGTTGCATACGCTCTTGCTAATAAGGAAGTCAACCAGGACATAACTTGGAAGGATGATTTTCCTGGTGATTTTCTTCCTTTTTATGAGAAAGACTGTAATAAGATTCCATCCTTCATACTCATGTAATTATCTTTTTCTCTCTATTCAATAATGTTTTACTTAGTTAAAAACATTTAGGATAGTGGTAGGTGTGAAACCCTTATCCTTCTATAGTCATGGGTTCAAGACCCACGAAATTTATGGACTTTATTGGTTATTACCCAAAATACATGATGTCCTTTTTTAAAACGACACTAATATAATTTCCAAAATATATAATATTTACATCCTTGAAATAAGTTTAATCACTAAATAAAATTTTAACCAAGGGTTTCAATACAAAACTCAATGCATAAATACTTTCTATGAAGTTTAACTTAAACTTTTCATGAATGGTTAACCTTATAACCCTTCTCAAAGATGAAAAACCAAAACATTAGAAAGAGAGTCATGAAATAAGCTTAACATTGATTCCCCTATATATATAACAAAGTATCACTTGTTTTTCACATTCCAAACACGTGAATACCCTTATTGTATATTCCCTTGAAACATGGTAATAACCTAAATTAACATAAATACTTTTGGAAAACATGCATGCTTCCTCATTCCAAAGGTTATTTAATATATTCCGCAGATATAAGAATTGTAAACTTCATCCATGATGACATAGACTAATTTTTCAACTAATAAATAATCAGATCCAGGTTAATCTGTGATATCTAATTTACTTTATCCAAATCAATCATCTCTTTATCCAAGTGAAATACAATTTTCTCAACATCTTGGTCACATTAAGGGTTACCTTCCCTTAATAAAAATATCACTTTTGTAAGTCTTAATCACCATTAAACATATCCTTTACAATCCATAATTAAAACTTATACTAAAAATAATTATATATTTCATGAATCATATAACATAATCTTTGAATTCCAAAACATAATTACTTCACTAGTAAAACATATTCTTCGAACATTACTCAAGCTTCATAAACTTATTCCTTAATCCTTATTTCATAGAATCTAAAATATAAACCATGTCATAAGGTTACTCAACCTCAATCTAATCATGTTTTTTATTTTTAATGTAAACAATACTGGAATAACATCACATACATTTCTTATGTTGTTTGTAGTCTCTTCATTATCAAGAGAAAATCCATCACTTATACCACCTTCTGATTCTCTTCATGAGACTTCCACATAGGACATTGATTTTCATAATGCCCATAATTTCCACTTTTAAATTAGTCATCAACTGATAATAACTTAGGGAGTCCAACATTCTATTCCATTTTGTTAACCAAAATCTTTATTTTTCCCATGCATTCACTTTCTTTCTGTCCTTATTTTCCATAGTCAAAACATATTATTGTTCCCCTAATACATTCATGTAGGTGATTCTTTCCACATTTTTGACACAAAATAAATTGAATCTTCTTTCCTCCATGGTCTCTATTTCCCAAACTCTTAGCAAACTCCTTCTTTCCCTTCCTTGGTGAGTCCGATAGTTGGTTAAGTTAAACATTGTTAATCATGTTCTGTGAAAATTGATTATAAATGATCACAAAATCTTTCAATCCAGTGATTATCCCACTTTACTACTCATTATAAAATCATCCATCACATTCAAAATTAATCCAGTTCCTTCTGGTTCCTGCCTTTGACTAAAACTAAAAAGAATTGAGTAAGAAACAATCATCATATTGAGGAATCACATAATAATGGAAACAACTTATATGATGTACAAATTATGACAACTTTATTAAAATATGACACCTTAGGTTTATCCTAGGTCATTAATATACAACTTTTATTTAAATCCTTCATGATGGTTCATGAAGAGTTTGTGAATTTCCAAAGCATATCCCTCAGGAGTTTCAAAACAGGAGTGTAGAAAGGCCCACTATTATGTACCAGATTACCCCGAATAAGGACCAGAACATCTTGTTGGAGTTGTTACCCCTAGGTACATCTATTCTAGAACCAAATACACTTGTAGTAACTAGATTGGGATGTATTTCTTGGAAACCATTCATTATATCCTTTAATAAAATTCTAGTACATTTTCCTAAATGTTAACTCATCCTTATACTTATCCTTAGATACATCCCTAGAAATTTCCTTAGAAATATACCTAGGGATCTCACTAAAGTTTTCTCATCCTAGTTTCTAATGGTTAACTATACTTTTGCTTTGATACCAACTAAAAAACCCTCACTTTTCATACATCGACATTACATTACATTTGAGGAATACTTAAACATTATACAAACAAATACCCAAAGACTGCAATTGGTATAATTCCTTTGGAAACTTGGAAACATAAAACCTGGTACATAAGTGAGCTACATTATCTACCACTAGGTTTTTCACAACTAACACCCTTCTAAAAAACAACATACTTACTACATACCTTCATAATATGGGGAAATAAAAATAAAAAGGGGTGAGATCAAATTCTCAGTAAGGGAAAACAAGGGAGATATGTAATCATAAACATGAGCATGGGGGTATGAGAACATGATCAAAATATTATAATATCATACCCTGCATATCAATGATCATAAACATTAATCATGGAATAAAGCTTGGCAGTTCAAAAGACATGAATCGTATAGAAATAAAGGAAACAAGCCATGAAGAAAAAACATAGGAATAAAACATGGAATTGTGGAAAACACATAAGAATATAATGATTTCCATAGATTAAAAGGCATCACTACCAAGACCATCTTAGTGAACAAAGTCCTTTACATAACTGGGTAAACCCCCATTCCAGACCTGTATTACTGAACTGAGTAAACCCTCAATCCATCCCTATATTACTGAACTGAGTAAACCCTCTTCCCGATCCTGTATTACTAAACCGAGTAAACTTTCATTCCAACCCTTTATTACTAAAACAAGTAAACCCTCATTCTAGACCTATATTACTGAACTGAGTAAACCATCATTCCAACCCTGTCTATATCATGAGATATAAATCTTTACCCAATTCATTGGAGGGAGATATAGGTCCCACCCATCTCATAATGAAATGATACATACATGTGACACAAGATCATAAATAATCATATCATTAACCATGAAATGAAATGGGTGTCATAAACATGTAAACATATCACAACCTATGGAAAGAAATAGGTTTCATAATCATTTCATTAAAAACATAACCTGTAAAAGAGAAACAGATTCTATAAACATATAACCCATGAAGGATAAATAGGTTTCATAAAGAATATGACATTAAGAATTACCCATTCATAAAAAGGACATGAATTGAAATTTTAGATCATTTCCTATAAAGGCATGAGTAACATCAGTAGATGTCATCCTAGATGGAAAATAATTTTAAAATATCTTTTAAAAACGTTTCTTGTAGAAAATATCCTTTCTTGTTTGAAAAATAATTTTTAATACATTAAACCCTTTTAAAATCATATTCTTATAAAATACATTGAAAACTTATAAATAAGACATGAAATCATTTAAAAAACCTTTTTCATTGAAAACTTATTAAATAAGATTCAAAAGATTTTAATTTTTTTATTTGAAAACACTTTGAAAACTTTTAAAGAAAGACTGAAAATATTTTTAAAACCTTTTTACATGAAAACATATTAAAGAATCTTGAAAATGTTTTAAAACCCATTTCTTTGAAAATGCTTTTAAATCTTTTAAATAAGGCTTGAAAACTTTTTGAAAAAAAATTTCCTTGAAAAATTATAAAAGAAGCTTGAAAACATTTTGAAAACAATTTTCATTGAAAGTTACTTTTAAAAAAATTTAATTAAAGATTAAACTTTGAAAAAATTCAAAGTAAGATTCAAAGAAGTGGATACGGGTAAATCCGTACATACCATACGAGGTAAAAAGAACATTTCTTTTGCACAAAGAAAAGGTTAGAAAATGAATTGTTGAGAAAGTGATAAGGAGATTACTTTGAAGGGATAGGTAAAAGAAAAAAGGGTAAAATTTATATTAAATATTATATAATGATGGTATAATATTCTTGTTAACCCTTTTTAGAAAACATGGTTTTGAAGGAACATAGATTTACGACTGAAGAGATGGTAAAGTCGGGCTTCTTTAAAAACACTTTATTAACTATAATATGTACCAAAGAGTATAAAATGGTACTAATAAATGGATATATCATAAAATAAAATATTATAAGTAATCCCATGAGTGTTCATGAGATATGGATCAAATGTTTTCATCAAAGGAAGTATAAACCTAAAAAATATCGAAAAGCGATGAGATTGTCTCAATAAACTCTTATAACTTGGTATCTTGGGATCATACCATCCAAAAATGAAATTAAATTAATCATAGAATATCATGAAAGTATTTAGATTCATTATATTTAAAATTTAATAATATACACCTCAAATAAAGATTTTAGGTTCATAACAAAACATGAGTCTCAAAGAAGGAAAATTGAGAAAAAACTATTTTACCGATTTGGTAACTTTTGAAACTTAAACCCCATGAAAGAAGGATCATAAAATGGACATGTTAATAAACATAAATTTAAGTATAATATACTTAGAATACAATCATGGGATGTATATACAACACACAAAAGGAAATAGTAGCAAACCTAACATGTATCTCATAACAATTAAAAGTGAGATGAAATCCCCTTACCTTGTGTCTTGAATCTCATCGTACTCATTCAAAAAACCTATATAATAAATATAAATTTATTATAAATTTTTTAAAGAACCATATTATAATATCTAATACTATATATGGTTTTATTATGACCTTACATTACCCACTTGTTAATGATCCTATGTTAAGGTTTCACTTTGGGTAATATTCGCTTTGTTCTTCACATGTGCCTTAATTTGTTACATCATTGGTTATTATACTTATAACATGATTCCAGAATGTAAATAATGATATAAATATCATTTATATATTTTATATGTATATTATAATAATCTATAACATAAATAAGTATGAAATAGAATACACCATTCATGGAGACGGTAAGCCGTACATACGCATGAATGCCGTTTTCGTTTTTTATTATCATATTGAAAGAAAGCATGTAAATGAAACATGTATATATATGTATGTATATATATATATAATTATTATAGTAGAATGATTATATCATATAATTTCACTAAACCCATCATTAATACATTCCATGTGGTGTGTGAATGAATCACATCGCTTTGAGGGGACGATATTCCACACTTCCTCAAACGAAATTATCACAATTACACCAAATAAAGAGTAAAAATATGTGAATTTTAAAAGGAATAAAGAAGATTAAGTACATAATAAATATAATATATGGAATATATAAATATATTTTACATCATAATGTCCACCATTATTGTTGGTAAAGTATAAATGAACAATCATCATTTCGCGAGGTAGTAGTTCGCTATAGACAGAAACAATATGTTCAATATCCATTAGATAGAGGTGTGTGTAAGTGTAAGTATAAAACGTAGAATAAACACATACTATTATATTTATTATAATTGTTTTTTTATACAATAATAGAATAAATATATTGTAGGATGTGGATAAGGAAAATAAAGGAAAGGAACTCGAGAGAAGATGCTACCTCTTAATCGGTTAACCCCTTTTGGTTTGTGCCAAAAGGTTTTGTTGAGAGGATTTATGACCAAAGGGAGTATTCAAGGTATAGGGTAGGGATTTTTAATACTAATTAGGCATATATTTTCTTAAAATAAAAGGTTTTAGAGGTGTGAGGAATGGGTATAGGTGGTGGCCTTTTATAGGGAAGGAAAAGGACTCACTTGGAATTTTTGGAAACAAGTTGGGTGCGCACATGTTCTTACCTAATAAAAGTCATACCAATACAAAAAAAATAAATTATGGATGGTTAGTGCACTAATAATGTCCATCTTATGGGTTTTGGACATGTTCCTAGGTCTTTTTGGGTCTTATATTTAAGGTTTAGTACTTTATTAAACTAATTTTCCCTTAACCGATGTAATTAATTTTAATCACTTTCACTAATATTTTTGGTCAAAATAAAAGTTGAACTTATTAAAAATTAAAAATTATTATTATTCAAAATATTGAATTCATTTTCAAAATTATAATCACATAAGTATCAGAAATTAATTTAAAATTAATCCCACTGATGGGACGACACTGTGGGTTTTTAAAGTAAAAATGATCAAAAGTTTTCTATGTTTTTATATCCAATTTCATTGTGAAATTGGATCCAATGAATAAAATTTGACTAATTGATAAAAATATTATCTAACTAAACTATTATGACAATTATTAATATAATTTAACCTTATAAATAAATTATATGAAAAAGTAGTTTTGAATTAAAATCCAATATTTTTAACTATTCATTAAAAGATGAAACCTTAAATAAAAATACCAAATATTTATCCCAACCTAATTTTTATGTTTCATTTCCAAATATAATGTTTATTTTTACATATTAAATATATAAAAGTTATAAAAATTTAATTTAAAATGGGTTCACCATTAAAAGGTGATAAAAATGCCTTAATAAAAATATAGGGTTTTAAGCATAAAATTGAGTTTGTTCTTATCTTATGTCTATATAATCTATTTTATGAATATAAAAAATATTTCATTGAATATATAACATATGTATTACATTAATATCACTTACCAATTTTAATTATTTTAATTTACCAGGTTAAAATAAATTTGTTACTATAATAATATTTTCCTTTATATTCAGTCAGTTTTCATATTCATTAATTGCTAACCTATTAATTCATATTATAGTTTTACACCCCTTATATTTTCATAATTTATTTAATACTATTTATATATATCAACTTAACAACTATGTTATATTCCATTACAATAATATTTTTAATAATATATTATAGGTAGGTAACACTCAGTCTTGTGTGTTATACAAGCCATTGAGGAAGGCCAATCTTGCATTTAATTTACCCTAAACTTATTATTCCATGTAAAATAAGCCAATTTGGGGTAGCGTGTAACATATGTCAAGCCAGTTCTGTGTGAACTGAATGTTTGACTTAGTGAAAAACTATTTTCAGTGTTATGTGAAGTGAAAAATTTGAAAAGATTAAATTAATTTGATTATTTTCCACAAAATATCTGGGTGTTACAATTATTATATTAATGGAATAACTTATATCCTTCTACTCTTCCATCAAATTGGAAACGAAGCCACTGATCATGTATATGGTAGACTACCGCCTCACGAACTGATGTAATTTATTTTATATCACCACCCATCATAGATGGATATAATGGTGTATTTAAAGTATATAGATGATATTTATTAATTAATTATATGTATGGAATTATAATATCACATCTACCTTCTTAACTTTCTATCCTTTGAAAAACGATAACGTCGCTCGTGCGTACATGTGGACTACTGCCTCAATGAAGTGATTTGATAAATTTTTCATTTTATTTTTTTATGGATGGTAAAAAGGATAAATTTAATGAATAAATATGATATAAAAAATATTTTTGGAAATGTGAATGATTATTTTCCTTTCTTACATTCCGTATATCAAAAAATGGAAATATCATTCATGCGTATGTATGACCTACCTTCTCCATGAATGGTATAATTCATTTCTTTATCTCAAACTTTTATAGATGAATCTAAATATATATAATATTTATATCAATATAATTTTTTTAGATATTATGTAATCATGATAACATTATAAGGACTAAAACTACCAAACCAAAACATACATGAAAAATGAAGCTGTTATCACTCAAAACAATGATTTTAATAAAGAAGTATCAATCAATGAGTGATAAAATGTTATAAATCAATCATACATGGTATTATATTTTTTATCATGGTTAATTAATAGATGTATAATAATTATATATTTATTATACAGTAGGTGTGAATGTGTACAAAGAAATTCAATACTTGAGGTAATGGATTTTTAGTCTCACTTATATTTCTAGGAGACACATGCCTTATTCACCACCTGTTTCTTTTATGTCATGTAAATAATAACACTATGACATGTTATATCATGAATATAATTATTTTAATGATATTTAAAGTTTCATTTGGTGTTATTATTTAATTTTTCTTATGATTAAATAGTTACAAAAGTGGTACATGTTTTATGTTACAATCTCATTGTTTACCAGGATTGTTTATGATTATGTTCTTGATGATGAAATATTATAATCTACCTATCAAGAAACTCATGAATTTTATTATACTATGATTATTTCTTTAGAATAAATGATTTCCATTCATTTTAATCATTTTAATAATTCAAGAGTTTGAAATAATGTTTTAAAAGAAAACCATCATTATTTTTATCTTCGGTCAAAAACCCATTTTCTTCCATGTCTATGTTTTCTTTGAAATGTTTTCAATAATGTTTTAATATTATACTATGATTGTTTAAATTAATTTTCACCCATGAATTAATTTTAATTTTTTTTAAAACAAATATTATTATCATTTTTTTAATGAGGTACTTTTGACTTTTTACTGAAAAATTTGAAAGGAATATTTTTCATAACATGTACAACATGAAAAACATTTCACGACATCATGACCGCTCAATGTTTTGAAGCTTATTTTAGAGGTTTCAATAGTTATTTTCAAAGATTTTTTCCCATAATATTTTGTAATTGTTTTATTTTAATGATTTTATATTCAAAATTAAAAGGGTATTTTACATAAGAATGATTTCAATGACATTTTTATAGTATTTCTGTTCATCAATGACAAAAACCTTAAATGTTGCTTATGTTTTATTAGGGTAATGATCCAATCGTACCATCATTATTCATTATATGGATGGTTTATGATTATGATGATGAGATTTTTATGAAACCCATTTATTTTACATGGTTTATGCTATGAATTGTTGATGAAATGTTTATGAAACCTTCTCTCTTTACACGGGTTATGATATAATGATATGAGGAATGTTTTGTCATATTATCACACACATATGTATAGTTTTCATTATTTAATGGGTTAGTAAAAAATTATATATCCCTCCAATGCATTGGGTAAAGTATTATATCTCATAATATAATAATGGGAAATAAGTCGATGTTCTTGATCTACTATGGGAAAAAAGTCGATGTACTTTATCTGCTATAGGAAACAAGTTTATATGCTTAATCCACTATTGGTAATAAATGTTTATGTCCGATCCATTATGATTTTATTGTCTCGATAGTTAAACTTGGAATATAAAATGGTTTCTATAATTATTATGGTTCCAAAATTTTATGACATGAACTTATGGTTTATGATTGTTTTATGATTATTTCTCACTCTTATGAATCATGTCATTTGAAATGATAAAGATTTATGCCATGACCCATGTTTAAGATATTTGACAGATTAGGTATGAACTTTTTAAGTTATGGTCATGATATCATACCATTTTTTTATATTCTTATTTCATATTTTTGTTGACTGATATCTCTTATATTTACCCTTACTGAGTATCTAATCTCACCATTTATTATGTTTCCTTTACCTAAGTTACGAAGAAATATTTTATGTAGGGATTTTTCTATGAATAATACTAAATGAGAGAATATTTTTGGGATATATTAAATATATTTAATTAAATAAGAATATTTTATATCTAGTCTCCAAAGACACTAAACCTTTACAGTATCCAAGAATGTTTTTGTGAAATTTATTTAATATTCATCTAAAAATATGTAATATTTATGTATGAAAAGTCTGTGTTTTTATAGTTGGTATCAGAGGAAAGGTTTAGTTAAACATTGGAGATTAGGATTAGAGAACTTTGGTGAAAACCCTAGGGATAAATATAAGTATAGGATAACATACTAAATATTCAGTAAGGAAGATATTATGTGGTTTTCCTAATAACACATCACTATTTGGATAACAAAAGTGGATGTGGTTTTGGAACAAATGCATCTAGGGGTTATAACCCTAAAAATAGTTGGCTGGGGATATCTTTTCTATAATTCTGGTGCATAGTGAGAGTTCCCTTACCATTCATCTTGTTTGACACTCCTTGGGGTTATGTTTAGGTTAATTCAAATCTTATTTATAAACCATCATAAAGTATTTGAATAGATAATGTTCATGAATAAGCTTGGTTAAACCCAAAGTGTCATAGAGTGAAAAATTGGCATCATGATTTAGATATCCTATAACTTATTTTTCATGATTTTTTGGTTTTCCACTAATATTACTGTTTTTCACACTCTACCTTTTGTTTTTAGTCAATAGATGGAAATATAAGGAATTTCATTAATCCTGAATGTGATGGACAATGGGATAATTTTCCTTATAAGCAACCAAATGAAGTGGGAGCTAGAATGAGTAACCCTTTCATTATGCCTAGTCATATATCTTGATTAATGATTAAAAAAATCAACTTGGGTATGTTTATTAATACACATAATAATATAAAGGATGAGTTTTATGAAGACCATAGAGGGAAGAAAATTCAGTTTCCTACATGTCAATAATGCTAGAAGAAGCAACTAGGAGAACGTCTCAAAGGAAGGGGAAGGTGTTATCTATGTAAAAATGAAGGCCATAGAGCAATGAATTACTAAGGATATTAATGTATTATATGTAGGGAACATGGGAATTATCTTGGTCTATTCAATAATCCAAAGATTTACTCCTAGACCAAGGAAGGACCTATGCTATAAAAATTGTTGATGATAAAGGATTGAAATATTTATGAATTGGAATTTTAAGAATGATGTTGTAAAAGTATTTTTATCAACGGTATTTTGGTTATAAGAATTATGAAACATCTAAATATTGTTCCCCATAAGTTTTGATTTAAGTATTTAAAAGTATATTTTGAAGGGTTCTGATAACCAAGAAAATAATTTAGTGATAAGGTGATATTTTATAGAAACACATGATCGAGGGAATGGAAACCCTTAATTTGTATGATTTATAGATAATGATGTTTATTTGGGGTAGTGAGATGATTAATTTTGATAAAGTAAATTGGATAGTATTGATTACCTTGGAATTGGTTAGTGATTTGATGAAGAAGTGATTTAGGTCATCTTTGATGAAGTTTATTACATTTTTCAATTTATGGAATAAATTAAATAGTCAGTGATTTTATTTTAGGAATAAGTATAATGTTAATTTTTGGAATCATTAATTTGTTGATTAAGGTTTTATGTCAATTCAGGTTATTACCATGTTTTAGTAGAATATATGACCTTGATATTCACATATTTGGTATGTGACATTTAGAGATACTTTTTGGGGATTAATGTTAAGTTGATTTTGGAATCTTAGTGAAATTATTTATAAATTTTTGGGTTTTTCATTTGGTTAGACATATTTTGGAGGATTTTTAAGGTTTAATACTTATGGAATGGATTACATTGAATTTTGGGAATTATTGATGATGTTTTAGAAATTAATGTATTGTGTTTATATATATTGGATGCCTTATGCTAGCCATTTTTGTTTTGGTAAATATTTATAGTTATAAGGAATGACTTATGGATCTTATGTTTCATTAAAATTAAAATTTAGTTCTTTAGGCTTGAAAAATTCATCTAGAACATCCATTTCTTAGAGTAAGAGATGAGATAGAAGTGTAATTGATCAAAGTGCAACCAAAGGATGGAATTGTTCTTATAAAATGGAAAGAAATAAAGTATGTATATTTTCCCATGTTCTTTATCTTGGTAGTAAATGAATCAATAATATTTAGGAAAATTATCTTAAGACAAAAATATTGTCTTATTATCTTAATTTCTGATGAATTAATAGTCTTTTTCTAACCTCCTTGGTTTAAGATTTTGTGGTTGTTAAATCTCTCATGATAATTCACTTTCTTGTGATAAATGATCTATAAACATTACTTTTCTTACAAATATATATTTTTAAATCCCAATAATGTTCTCATATTTGGAAACCTAGTTATGTGTTATTACAAATGACCTTTTTATTTTCATTTCCTTTTCTTCAAGAGGAAGTTTTATTAACCCTTTTTATGAAGTGAGTTTTCCACATAGGGATTTTCAAATGTCAAACCCTAAATTTCCAAGAAAAAGTTCAAACTGTATGGTTGAAATTTATTTAAGGGGGGAGAATATAACACCCTGATATTTTATAATATAGTTATCTTTAAATAAATTTAATTTCTTTGATATCTTGAATTACATGCAAGACTAAGTTTAAATGAACCGTGACATACTATTAAAATATTACAACCTAGACGTTTAATTGGTGGGTATGAATAGGATTAAATTATTTATGAAAAATATATGAAATTACTACTCAATGAAAATTTATCTACAAATTCTTAAAAAATAATCACTTAGTTTTTAGTAAATTCAATTTATTCTTAAAATATATGTCTTCTTCAAAAATGATTTTTATTACCATTTTTGAGAAAATAATATAATTAATTTTTTCCACTTATATAAAATTTATTTGATAAAATTAATTTAAATTTATAATTCATAATATTAAATATGGATAATTTTAGGATTTTTTCCGAAACATTTTATTTTTCAATGAATACTAAAAGATACCGCTTCTTATTGAAAGCTATTTTTTAATACATAATGTATTTCCATTTTAATTAATTAAAAAAATAATTAATAATTAATAATTTAACAGAAATTTATAGATTATATATCTAAATATCTGAAATTAAATCCATTTAATGAAGATCACTGGTCATATAGTTAATGTAAGATCATCTTATGCTTTAAAAATGTATTCCTTTAAAAACCATTTTTCGACACGTTTTGCAGGTTTATTTTTAAATTGAAATCAATGAATTTAATGAATTTAATTTGATAAAATTTATTATATATTTATAATTTTAAGAACTAATATTAGATAATAAGGTCAACTTATGTTTTGATCACAATGAATAGTTAAAAAGTAAGAATCTGTTACCATGATTATTAGTAAAACAGATTTTCTAGGTGTTAAACTAAAGAGAAGGATTATAATAACCTAAAAACTTGTATAATTTATATTGGATGACCATATTTAGATCTTATATCACTTAATTTATATAAATATACCTTTTTGAAGCTATATGGCCGTGATTGTGACCTTTATAACACTTTAAGTAAAAAAAGGACAAAATGTCACTCTCTTATTTTTAAAAATATCTCATGTCATCACATATAGATAAAAATATGGTATGTTTGGTTATAAATGTTAATTTTATGGATCTATAATTTTTTATTTATCATGAAAATTTATTTATTGTTTTTAGTGATGAAATAATTACCTTAAATTCTTATGCAACACTAGTGCAGTAATTATTTAATAAAAATAAAAATAAAATAAATGTTTTTAACAATATTAAAAGTAATATAATATGAGAAAATTATTTAATTACACAATTTTTTATATAATTATAACATTTTAAGAATGTGTTAAAGGTATATATTCTAATTTCAACTTTTTTTGATGTTTTTAGAGTCAAATTAAATTAATAGTGTCAAAATTGACATTAATGATACTTTATTATAAATAATTTTTTATTAAATGATTTAAAATTTCTAAAAATATTATAATTATCATAGTAAATGGTAAAAGGTTTATAATATTAACTATGGTCCATTTATTATCCTTCCTCCATTTTATATTAACTTTCTTGACCCCTAAAGAGTAAAAAATTTAATTACCAAAATTAAGGTTAAAATGGGGTTTTGCCGGTGACATGTGTATGTGTTAAAATTAATTTTATACACACATAGGTTATTTATCTAATAAATTATATTTTATATTTATAAATTTTGGTTCCAAATTATCTAATAAGTACCATTTCTTTATAGGATTAAAGTATAAATTTCCAAGGTAATAGGACTAGAAACTGTGGTGAAAATTAAAATTGTAAACGTTAGTGACATTAGAGGTTAAGGGAATAACATGCTTAAAGAACGTTTCATTATTTTGTGGTGGGGTTTTTTTATCAAACTTAGATTCCATATAATTCATTATTTATCAAATTTTTAGTCACTTGGTTTGAGATTGACTTCCCATTATTAAATAGTTTTGGGTATTTACAAAAATGCCTCTCCACCTCAATTATAAAAGGCTACCACTCTAATCTCCTCTACACACTTAAAAATCCATTTGTTTAATGAAATTAATAACCAAATACCTTTATTAATTCATTTTACATGTCTTATAGTCTTTGGTTTTATTATAAAACCCTCATAGGAAGGATTTTTGTGAAAACTTAAAGATGTTTTCTGAAGAAGAGGTATAGTTCTTAAAATTTCTTTTTTTTCATTTTATTTCTTCTTCTAAATCACTTAAATATTATTCAACCATGATAAAATAATAACAAAATTATAATCGATATAATTATATGTTATTATGTTAATTTAATCACCTATATCCATCTCCTATTCCATCAAATGGGAAACAAAACCATCGAGCATGTGTATGGAGGCTATCACCTTGCAAACTGATGTAATTCATTTTCCATAACCACCCATCATAGATGGATATAATAGAAAATTTAAAGTATATATAAAATATTTATGACATAATTATAATTATATAATTATAATATCACATATACCATCTTACATTCAAATCATTTGGAAATTAATAACATCTCTTGTGCATATGCGTGGAATACCGCCTCCCCAAAGCGATGTGAGACATTTTTCATTTTATTTTGAAATAGATGATAATAAGGATATATTTAAAAAATATATATGTCACAATTTTTTTTAAATGTTAATTATTATTTCCCTTTCTTTCGTTCCATCCATCAAAAAAATGTAAACAATGTTCATGCATATATATGGCCTACTGTCTCCATGAACGATGTAATTTTTTTTATCTCTAACTTTTATTGATGAATATAAATATTTATATAATTAATATATATCATATTTATATCATGATAAAAATTATTTATATTATGTAATCATGATCAATGTATGAGAACCAAAACTATTAAACCAAAACATACATGAAAAATGAAGCAGCTATCACTCAGAATAATGATCTTCATAAAGAATTATTAATCAATGAGTAATAAAAGGTTATAAATGAATTATATATGGTACAATATATTTTATTATTGTTATGTAATATATTTATAATAAACCTATATTTATTATACTAGAGGTTCTAATGTGTATGAAGAAATTCAAGAATTGAGGTAGGGGATTTCTAGTCTCTCTTTTATTTCTGGGAGACATATGTCATATTTACCACTCATTTCTTTTGTGTGGTGTATATAATTTCATATTAACATGTTATATCATGAATAAAATTATTTTAATGATATTTAAAATTCCATTCTATGTTATTATTTAATGGAACTTATGATTCAAAAGTTACCAAAGTGGTGAGGGTTTTATTTTACAATCTCATTGTTTATCGACATTGTTTATGATTACAATATCGATTCTGAAATATTATGATCTAAATATCAATAAAATAAATAATTTTATTATCCTCTAGTTATTTATTTGTAAAAATTATTTTTATTTCATTTTAATCTCTTTATTAATTAAAAATACTAAAATATTTTTTTAAATAAAACCGTCTTTATTTCTCTCTTCGGTCAAAAATCCTTTTTCTTCCATGTCCATGTTTTCTTTAAAATATTTTCAATAATGTTTTAATATTATAATATTATTTTTTTAATCCATTTTTAACCATGATTTAATTTTTAAAAAATAGTTTTAAAATTAATCTTCTTTTTATTTTCTAAATGAGGTACTTTTGACTTTTTACAAAAAAATGCGAAAGGAATCAATGTTTTAATGTGTAAAACATGAATAGAATTTCCCACCATTATGACCACTCAATTAATTGAATATTATTTTATAATTTTCAATAGTTATTTTGAAATAAAATGTTTTCCATAATATTTTGGAAGTTTTTTGTTTTTAAATATTGTATTTCAAAATGGAAAGGTTATTTTCCACAAGAATGTTCTCAACAACCTTTTTATGTTATTTCTATTCACTAAAAACAAAAACCTTTGGTGTTACTTATGTTTTACTTGGGACATTATCTAATAGATCCATCCTTATTTTTTCTCTGGATGGTTTAAGATTATGTTTATGAGATGTTTTTGACACTCCTTTATTTTACATAGATTATGCTATAATGGATTGATGAAATGTTTATGAAACCTGTTTTCTTTGCACAAGTTATGTTGTGATGATTTGATGAATGTTTGGTGTTATTGTGACACAAATGTGTATGGTTTTCATTATGTTATGGGTGGTACCATAATTATTTATCCCTAGAATTAATTTTATAAAGTATTATATCTCATGAGATAATTATGGGAAACAAGCCAATGTTATTGATCCGCTATGGGAAACAAGTTGATGTGCTCGATCCGCAATTGAAAATAAGTCCATGTGCTTGATACACTATGAAAAACATGTGTTCATTACTGATCCATTATGATTTGTTGGTATTAGTAGTTAACCTTGACATATGAAATGATTTATATAATTATGATAGTGCCATACTTTTATAACATGAACTTATGGTTCATGATTGATTTATGATGATTTATCACTCTTATGAATCATGTATTTTGAAATGACAAACCATTATTCCAGGAATCATGTTTATAATCATTGACATATTGGGTATAAACTTTGTATGTTATGGTCATGATCTCATACCCTTATGCTTATCTTATTCTTTAATATGACCATATATTGATATCTACCATGTTTACCCTTTCTGAGAATCTAAGCTCACCCTTTCTTATGTTTCATTTCCCCAAGTTATGAATAAAGGAATTAACTATGGTTTTTTCTATAAGGATTACTAATTGGGAATATATTTTGGGATACATTCAAGATATTTTATGAAATAAGAAGATTTAGTATCTAGTCCCCAAAACACTAAACCTTTGTGGTCCTTGGGAACATGTTTGTGAAATGTGTTGAATATTAATCTAAAAGGTTATAATATCTATGCATGAAAATTCTATGCCATTATATAGGTATCATACCATTCTGTAGTATAGAACATGTTACCATTGTTTCATTTTGTGAACAATAATTAATTCGATCATCCACCTAAGAGAGAGTAGAGGTTCCTATGCAGGAACCTACTTCAGTAGATACTGAGGTTGATGAGCCACAATGATGATGATGCAGACTATGTAAAGATGCATATGAGGCCTCACATGTTACACAGTAATAGAAATAATTCCCATTAGATGAGCCTTAATCGATTATTGATGTTTATCTGCAACCATTAGATCCATTTAATTTATTAGCAGACCCCCAGTTTTTTCCTCGTATAATAGATCTGATCTCATATCAAACATCATTTCCTATGTCTTCATCTTGCATGATTGAGCCTTCACAAACCCAGTGGCTTCCTTTTGAGATGTCAAATCATTCCACTTATGTTATGGGAGAATGATCAAGTGTATATCTTGATATCCCAATGAAACATCCTCCCAATGAATCATAGATAGAGGATCATCACATAGCTCGAGATAGTGTACATGAGTAATATATCTCTCTAGTTCAACATACCCCACCACATCACAAAGGTCGAAAGTCTCAATATGAGCACCTCATTCACACTCCAGACTATGGGAAAAGAACTTATCAAATACATAGATGAAAATTAATTGTACTCATTGATTTTATATGCTTTCGATGAAAGAAATTATTCGAGGTTACATAATGTTCCTTTATTAATGAGAATGTTCAAATTAGTCTAAAAACATTAATCAAATAATGAAATGTCATAAATATATTTCAAATAAATACAATTATATTGAATATTGAAATTTTAATTATACTCTTTGAATTCATATTATTTCTATGACTTAAATTATTTTAGATTACATTAAGTACTCTATATTAATCATAATGTTCAAATTATTTGACAAATATTAGTCAACTAATTAAATGACATAAATATATTTCAAATAAATTCACTTCCATAGAATATTGAAATTATAATTAATAATATTAATTTATATGTATATAATTCCCTTATTACTATACCTTTTTATTCAAACCATTTATTTATAAAGAATATTTCAAATACATGTGAATAAATTCATTATTTTTATAATTACTGTAATTATTTTTAAGTTATATTTTTTTAAACTTTAAATACTTTTACACATGTAACATTGATACCTAATGAAATTTGTCAATGAGTGCAACACACCACATAACTAAAAATATTTACAACCTAATCCCATTTACATTTTTTAAAAACCAACGTGTAAGAACTATTAATAACTATATAAATATTTTGGGTTAAATAATTCATAAGTTATAGTTATGAATTAATAAAAATTAAAAATAATTGGTAATTAATTAAATATAAATAATTTTTATAAGACAATCATTAATAATAATTAGTAAATATATTATAACTAATTAATAAGTAGTAATAATTACTAAATAAATAAAACTAATTTTTAATAATTAGTAATTATAAAATAATTATTCATTATTAATAAAGTCAATAAAAATATTTATTAAGTACATATTGATGGTGTTCGAGGTGGATCTCTAATGGCAGCTCCATGGTGTTCCACAAGTCTAGGGCTTTGAAGCCTCCCTAGCCTTCCCTTGAGACCTTGAGATTGATTTGCTGGCAGGTGGAATCCTCACTAACTCTGTTCTGAAGGTGGATTCTTTAAGGGGGATGAAGGCCGATTCTTCTTCTCTAAAGTAGGTGGTGATTAAGGGAAATGGAAATCAAAAATTTGTCTCTCTCAAAGAAGGGGTCTCAAATCATATCATCAGAAGAGGATTGATGATTCACATCCTTTCTAATCAGGATTCAATTGATGACATGATCAATATTTGTAAGTTTTCAATCATTTATTGGGTTATTGTTTCCTTTGGGATCGAAACCCTATAGGGTTGTTGACCTTCTCTAGTGACTTTTGAAGAGGTGGGGTTTCAATGATTGGAAAATTATTCCACTTGATCAAGGATTTTTTCATGTTATATTCCAATCTGATGATCTGAAGAGGCGAGGTTGGGGGGTTGGCTTGATAGATTCGTGGCTAGGTATGCTCTATATTCAAGAATGGGATACCAAATTCAATCCGTTTTCTATCCGAAATTATAGAGTTCAAGTTTGGATTCATATCTTTGGCTTGAACTGAATTCTATGGAATACAAGGATCCTGTTTGACATCGCCTCAAAAGTTGGTGTTCCCATCAAGATAGACAAATCCACATAGGAATCTCGGTTCGATCACTTTGTAAGGATACTCATTGAGGTTTATTTTTATTATTATGTTATTGAAAAGGTCATTCTCTAGACTCAAAATATTTATTTTGATCTCAAGTTCATTTATGAGAGGCCGTCGGAATGTTGCATTGGATGAAATATGGCCAGAAATTCTGAGGAGAAGTACATTAGGGATCTGGTCTACTCTTTATTCTCTTTGAGGGGGCATACTATGGACAGTTGAAAAAAGAGGGACAAGGGTAAAAGATCTGTTGAGGAACTGGTTTGCTGGAACAGTGGTAATGGAATTGCTAGAGAAAATGTTTCCTGTAATGGTCCCTCCCTTTATAATGTAATGGAACCACAAGGGTAAAGATACGGTGTTCATATGAGTGACTTGAACAAGCATGGATCCATTTTATTATGGTTAGTAGGCTAATAGTTCTACTTTGAGTGTCCAGCATTACCCTGAACAGGATGGGAAACACACTAGTGAGGCTGGACAGCCTACGAATGTGGTTGTTTCCCAATGTGTTGTTCCGATGTACACTCCTTCACTACCTATTGAGAAAGGTTGTATTGTGCAACCATTAGCTGTGGACTTCTCAGGACATGTTCCACATGAAGATGGGTCCAAATAATCTGATGTTCCATAGAGCATGGATTATTATCAACAGATTCAGAATGTATTCAATTCTTTAGGACTGATTGGCAAATGGGGTAACATCTTTGATGATGGAATTGAAATAGAGTTGTAGGATAGAAAACAAGTTGAGAAAACAAGTTATTAATATATCACCTTTTAATCATTAAACATGTTGAGAAAACAAGTTCATCATGTTTAATACTTTCACAAGATGTATTAATGTATTTCACCTAATAAAAGTGGGACATAAGTTATAAATGAAAAAATTATTATTATATCTTCAAAGATCTAGGAATTATGAAATTGAAACTACTTATTGAGAACTGATCCCATCTCGATGAAGTTCATACAAAACAAACAAAAAAAAGTTCTAATACCTAACAATGATAATAAACTATAACATATTAATGTATTTATAATATATAGTTATAAAATAATTATAAAAAGGGATATTATGGTTACGAGATAAGTGATTAATATAGTTATGTTAATTATATAGTAGGTTAGAGCATGATTGAATAAGCAGGAATTAAAGGTAAGGGCTTTCATATCAAATTCCTCTCTCTGAGACATGTTTGATATTATGAACCTAATTTAATTTATGTTTTGTATACACTACCTATTTTAGATATCATATTATGCATTATATTTTAATCATGGTATTTTATGCTCAATTACAGTCCCTCTATTTCCAGGGATTTTGATTTAAATGATACTTAATCCATAAGGGTTCTTTGTCTCAAAATTTAAATCATTGATACTTGTTTATATTGCACCGTGTTTTATTTGTATAGTGTATTTAATACCCATCGATGTATTTTTATCATAATACATATAAATAGTGTAATTTACTAGAAAAATTATGATCACTTATTCAAGTGTCTATTTATCCCATTATTTCCCCAATAGTAAGGATTTATGGTAACTTATCTTTCATCTATTGATTTATGATCATTATCTAAAACTTATTTCATATATGTTGGGTGAATTCTACTCTATGATTGTTTTATGTGTTATTCTCTCATTTTTTTGGGGATATACATTCTTACAATGTAAAAAATTTGAAAAATATTTCTCACTTCTTGGGTTATGTTCTTTTGAGACCATCCACCTTCCTTTTCTAGATGGATTATGATTATGTTATTCTAGTATTGACTTAGCCGTATACTCATTTCCCTATATGGTGTTAACATCACATTTTATATAATTCATATTGTATGATGTTCACTTAGAAATAATGTTATTTAATTGACATGGGGAAAATTATTGATATTTTGTATGATGTTATTCCAATACAGAGGATTATTATCAAGTTGACTATATATTGTTTGACTATGCAACATATTTCTCTTGATGGGTTATGATCATGTTATCCCTTTTATTGAAATGGGGAAAAGTATTCCCATTACTTATGTTGTTATTTCAATATATATTATTATTGATATGTTGACTATGTATTGTTTTACTATTAACATTATTTCTTCGGATGTGTTATGATCATGTTATCCGTTTTATTGACATGGGGAAAAGTACCAGAATTTTGCATGTTATAATCCAATATGAATGACTATCGAAAAATTTGATTATGTATTATTTAATAAATATCTCATATGATGAATGCATTGGGATTAAATAAGTGATGAGTGGGGATCGACATTATATTACCCCTTAATGCATCGGTAGGTATCACATGACAAACAAGTTTGAAAATTTTGGTGTATACCTATCTAGAATAAGATATTTCCTTGATGGTGGGATCATAATGTCTAATATCATGATGTCTTGTATTATAGTATGAAATTAGCTATCTAAAATTATACATTTCATCACTATGGAATTAGTTATCATTTTACATGTGATCTATTTATTTTCATATCTCCATGGAAATATCATTCTCTTAGTTTCAATTGATTATAGAGTTATGATGATTACTTTTTCCTAACATAATATTTATTTCATGATTGCCTTAGATGTACATTTTCCCTTATTAAGTTTTTGAGATTACCCCTTATTATGTTTCAATTTTCCCATGTTATGAATAAAATTATTACACAAAATATGTCTAATAGGATAACTGTATTGTGAATTTGTGGGAGATGTTAAAGAATTATTATGGATTAAGTAGTTTCTTATTTACTGGAAAAAATATCCATCAGTTGAGAAAGACATGAGTTTTTTTAGTTCATGTTTTTTTCCTAATTATATAAATCTATAAATAAAAATGGTATTAGGAATATATATAATGAATTTTTTACTTTAAGTCACATATTTATGGGATATTTATGTCTGAGAATCTACAGTTGGTATCAAAGCCAGTATTTAAAGTATGTGTTTATGGTATCTGGTCTAGGAGTGAAATTTTAGGGTGTCATAGTTATATTAGAATAGGATTTAAATAAATTTGGATATTAGTATGTTTTTGAGTATAATCTAAGGGATGATAAGTTAAGGCTTATCATAATAGATAACCCTTTTGAATATCATATGATTTAAAGATAAGGTAATAATGCACTATTGGAAAGCAGGCCTATACCCACACGTTTTCCCAATGGTTTGAAAAAACATCTGGGATAAAGAAGCTATACTAATGGTTCTATAGAACCGTTGGTATAGGTAATTATATTTTGGGTTTTCCTAATGGTTTTTTAAACCATTGGGAAAGACCAATATTACCTACAGTTTTTATTAACTTTTGGGAAAAAAGTCACCCAATTTGAGGTTTTAGGGCTCCCTCCCAATTTTTCATCCCTGCATGAACCCTCCCTGACCTCTACCTCCAAACCCTCACCTCCCCTCCTCGACCTCGACCTAATCAACCTCCTAGCCTCTACCTCCACCTCCCAAACCCCAGCCCCTCTCAGGTCCCTCTCCTCCGGTGACGTTCCCCCTTCCCCTCGCAGCTCCCTCTCCGATGATGATGTCCTCATCCCCTCTTGGATCCCGATAACATTCCCCCCTCCCCAATCAGGTCCCCCTCTTGTTGAAATCCCCCTCCCCTCTCGGCTCCCTCTCCTCCTCCGATGTCCCCCAACCCCCTCTCCAGTCGCGCATGAGACCCCCCATAGCCGAACACCCTGCGCGACGTCCCCCTCTCTCGACTCCCTCTCCTCCCAACAATTCTCACAAATTTACTGAGGTTCTTGATTGGTACTTCCAGGTATTAATTAGTCTTCTTTTTTAAAAAATGAGGCTACATGGAATGCACTGTTAGGTTCATAGTTGGGATAACCATTCATATTAATAGTGCATTTTCTAGAATTTTGGGTAGTAACCAACTCATGGTGTGGTGAATTATTGGGTAAATTGTGAATTTTTTCAAAATAGAGTCTTCCAGAAATGTAGGGTAAGATTCACAGGTTGTAAACCATTCATTCTAACAATACATTCAATAAAAAGTTCATGATTTTTTAAAAACCTCATATTTTCCTCTATAGACCCCTATTAGACCTGATATTGTGTTCAATTTTTTGTTAATCATGATATATATGTGATGAGGTTGTATCGTTATTAAGATGTGCAATGGTGTGGGTTAATTGGAGGTATGTGATGCTATATGAGATTTTATGGGTTATTGTGAGGAGTTTCTTTCCCTTTAATTGATTTGTTCATAAAACATAAGTTGGTTCTTCATATATTAAGTAATTGGAATTGGTAAAGTAAAATGTTGGTCTCATATTTTTGAGCTGGTTATTTAGATGGTATTCTTTATCAAAAGTGGGTATGTATTTGTTGACTATGGGTGTATTTTCCAATTGACCAATGTATTTATTAAACATACCATAAAATACACATTTCCCACAATACAGAAGAACCACAAAAATCATAGATAGACACTACACGCCACAAGACACCCATGAGAGACACCCCTTGATAACTACTGATAGTTAAGGGGCAATTAAATTAGGAACTAAAGTCAATTGGAATCCAAGCCTTGAGAAATTCCCATTGCTGGTAGAAAAGATACTAACAACTTTATTCATAGTATAGTATAATGAAATGGTTTACACCTGCATGACCAAGTACACCATATGGTTTATGGATTGGTTCCTGACCAGGTTCAAGATTAGGATCAACTAGTAAACATTGATTGTGTTCCCTGTGAAGTTCTTTCCATAGTGAAGAGGGTTATGTGCACAATATTCAACTCAACTAATGTAGCATAGGTTCATATTCATTTGCTAAGTGTACTAGTCTGGGGTTTCCAACAACATTCTATATAAAGAAGATAATGAAAAATTAAGAGATTATTAAATGGAACTGTTTCCCCCTTGCTTGCAGGAACATGATTTGACCCATGGGGCATTGTGGTTCTTATATATTGGGAGGTAACATGTATAGTCACATGATACATGTATGTTTTTGTTTAGTTTTTATTTTATTTTCTTTATCGCATTGGCCACTTAGGTATTTTACTGCTTTCTATGGATGGAGGGTAGTCATTATATCATGAATAGTTGACGTAGATCACTTGTATGCTGTAATACGATGAGGTGTCAGTGTATGTAAACATTGGAAGTTAGAGTAGCCTTGGGGTCTTCTGTGAGATGGAATTTTTTTTCTAAAACATTGTGTGGGAACATTTCTGGAGTATGTTGGAGTCACGAAATAAACCCAAGTGTCTCCATGAGATAGCATAAATAACCCGAAGTGTCTCCAAGTATCTCCATACATCGTATCATCCTCGCATGGGTTGGACACTCACCCAATCCTGTCAAACATATCCTAGTATATCCTCTCAGTCACATAGTCTAGACTCATTTCTTGAGGATTATCCCATACCTCGATGCCCATCTCATCATCCAACTAGAAAAAGAGGATTATTCACCTCATGATTGTCTTAGTCACAAAATCACACCATGTCGAACCCATCTACATTCTTATCTCATCCACATGGGAATCCTATAGGCTCCCTCAGACCTGTCCTAGTCACTACTCACTGACCATAAACCTCATCCCACACACTATATTCTTCTCTCCGCATGTCGACCATTCCATAATTATATTCTCAATAATCTGGTGAATAACCTCATCAAAATAATGTATTATAACCCATTCCCACAAACCGGGTTCCATCCTAAGCTAAATCACACTAAGCCTCTTGGCATTATAATTCCAATTTGTCCAACAATACCCAATACCCACACTAGCATCTCATCCTTCATCTATTTAGTTTAACTCTTGAATCAGTAAATGGAGTAAAACCTTTCATAATACATTTTATAGACTCATAGGGACCATACCACTCTATGAACCCACCAAGATTCCAATCCATCCTCATAAGTATTTCCTCATCAAATGCTAGATGCACAATTGTCACACCGATCACTACAAGGCCCAATCCTCTTTGGAATATTTTACATGATCTAAACCCTAATCTAGTCCATACACATATCATCCTAATTTTAAGACATATGTTAGACCACTCGTATCCCAATCGATATGTTATCCACTTGGAGACCTAGTGACAGGGTGATTTCATTTCCATAAAATCACTAAAGAACCTTCTCTAAACCCAGGCGGGTGGTGAACACCATATCTATAGGTCTAATATGTAAATCTATTTCCTTTCATTTACCATCCTTAGAGTCCATGACTCCCATGGAACATAATTATAATCAATCCATTGGAAATATATGACCGAATAATCATTTTAGTGTTTAAGTGTCTATAAAGGCTCTTAATACTTTCTTCATACAGGAAGAGATACTTAAAGGAATTTGATGATTAAAGTCAGAAAACACACTAGACTTTGTCACAGCCAACAAAAAGTGATTAATTACCAACATAACCAGTTCCTTTACTGACCCACCAAGGGTCAATATACATCCCTTTCATGGAGAGACTATGTAGTCTTCATCAATGGAAATCTCACCATATGATCCATAATACCATTAATTAGAAGTAATATTGTGGTTCAACTGTGTAGAGTAATTCCAATAAGTTATATAGGAAAACACCATATAGGGTTTTTTAATTTAAATAATTGAGCCCTCATCATTAGTGACATCAATCACATTAAATCATATAAATGTCAACTAAACCCAAAATTCCAAGAACTATTCATGTGGACAGGCCCCATGCCAACAGGCTAAGAACTAAAACCATAAATAATAATGGAAAATACATGAATCATTTTTAAATAAATATCTCAACTATAAACATTAAAACCAAAAATAATAAGACCTCATCCCTTTTATCGAACTAAACCAAACTAAGATGAAACTCGATCCAAGATGATTATATACCATTAATAGGAAGAGTAATTGTTAATTAATAAGAATTTACTATTTGATAGTATCATTTTGAAACATGGATCTATTTACCCCTTGTATGCAGGAACATGATTTGACCCATGGGGCGTTGTGGTTCTCATATGTTGGGTGGTGACGTGTATAGTCACAGGAGATAGGTATGTTTTAGTTTAATTTTTATTTTATTTAGGTCTTTCTAGGTGTGCCCATGTATATATATATATAAATGAATACGCATGTGAGTGGAGACTAGTATATGCATATAAGCATATGTGCAAGGATCCCCTTTCACATGCTCATGGCCATGTGGGTGTGTGCATAGGGGATAGGTGTCCTTGCATGTGTGTGAAGGTGCGTATATCCAGTGGGGGAGAAACAACTTTTAGTTAGAAAGCTCCAAGAGCTAAAGTGGACATCTTGGTTCCACCTTGACGTTGGGTCCCTCTCCTAGCCTCTTTAATTCAAGATTTCTTTGAATTGAATTTAGATTCTTTCTTAATTCTTATTAATTATATTTAATTTCATATCATTAATAATTGTTCTTTAATATAATTATTTCATTTGATAAATAAAGTCATGTTTTTATAATAAAACCCCTCCAACGAAGGTGCGATGTCTAAAAAAACTCACAGTGATAGTTATGTTGATTTAGTTTCTTAACTTATTGCATTGGATTTTTACTGAATGAGTTTTATAATAAATGTTAAATATAATTAAATTAATTGTGTGATAATGCAATGCCATGATTTTATAATAAAACCCCTCTAATAGAGGTGCACTGTCTTCTAAACCAAAGAGTAGTGATGGTTATTTGTATCATGTCTATATTTGGTTTGATTTTTCCACATGTCTCTTGTTGGTGTTTGTTTTGTGTCTAGTTAGTTTTTGTTTTCTTTTAATAGTATAAATTGGTTTATCATACTCGTTTATCTCAAATGACATTGTCCTTTCAACACCTTATTGCTCAAGGTGTTTTAATTCCTTAATATATATAACTATACTTTTTAGAATTTGTCACCCAACATGTGTATGAAATAACAACAAGGAAATTTGATCCATATCATAGCTCACCAGATTGTTACAAGGTTCTAGTCACTAGGTACCTATACCCCCATCTCAAAAATGTCTCACTATTCAAGTGAAAACCATCAGTCCTCTTGGTACTCATATATCTTATACTAGGGAATCCACTAGAGTCCTTGAGACTCAAATCAGTCTCATACCCAAAAAATAAATAATTACCTCATGATGACCTCGAATACTATATGATATTCTTAGAACATTCCTTGAATCCCAGTCTGCCTATGCTTACAAGTCCTCACCACCACAATAACTCAGGTACCATGTTCTATCAGTATCAAAAGAGCTCTCAAGACCACTTGTTGAAGGAAAAACGTCTTTGTCATACCATTTGTAGTCCTTGAGAAATAATTCTACCTATTTCAGACATCATATGTCATTCCACTATTAGGAGGGTGCTCCCTTCCCCGGATGGGAGGATACTTTCTATTTTTTTCATGTGACAAGTTTTTTATCATTCAAGATATTTTTAAGAGATTATTTATAGAAACTCAGTGAATTGTGTGTATAAACAAATACACTATGATAAACATTGGTCCTTGTGATCCCAGTCATAACATGTAACTAACAGAACACGCCTTTAATTCCTACAGTTTGGTGTTTCCTTCATTGAATGGGAAACATGCCGCAATTATGTATTTTTAATTAAGAAAACACTTTTAAGGAAAAGTTAGAAACCAATAGAGTACATAGATAGATCGTCAATAAACATGATATGAAATATCCGAATCAATTCTTTTCCTGCAAGTGGATAAAGATCTTTTGTATAATTTGTCACCACCTTATTGGGAACCTTCTGAGGGATCTTCCCTTTGCTTGAGAATCTAGTGACAGGAGGTCTAGGTAAGGAGGAGTAGTCTTTTTTCTTCTGCGGCCTCTGAGAGTGCTTGATGAACCCCTTTGAGTCAATGATGGTGTTCTTTCCTTTCCTTGAAGAGACTCTGATATAATCCTACACAATTTCCACTTCCCTAGGCTTGAGAGAAGAATCTGAATCATAATCCCTATCCATCTGAGAAACCACCAATAGTGAAGGTCCATCAATCATCCTCTTTCCCATTATCAGTAGTCTAAGGATTAAGGGTAAAATGAATTGATTGAAGATACATATTGGTAATATGCCTAAATAGGGTGATGAATAAATCCAAATTGATTATATTTGTCAGAATTACCATGGAATAAGAGTTTTTACATGGTCCATAAACCATTTTTATCATTTGGTGAATCCTTGAAATTCAACACTTGTGTTACTTCTGTCCATATTCTAATATTATTATATAAATGAAGAATGGATGAAGTAGAAATATGTTCCCAAACTCTAATTACAAGAGTTATATAAATGAGAATAAATATGTAAATCGATATTCTACCTCCTCCTCACATGTCTCCATGTTCCCTATTCTACTCCATGAAGTGGCACTCAATGACAATTTTCCATGAATAAAAATATTTCAGTATATTTTTGACAAGTTGACGAAATTTTTACTATAACATATTATTATAATTGGGTATAAAATATTCACCCTAATTTTTTACATATATGAATTCTGTCATAAGATTTGTGTTGCATCTTGAGATATTAAAAAACACTCAAATACTATTGTCCTCAAGGTGACTAGAGTTGTATTACTAGAGTTCAAAGAAATTCATATACCTTTGATAAGTAATACACTTGCATAATTTGACTATCAATAAATGTTGTCAACTACCTAGTACCAATTTTAAAAACAATGAATATAAAATATATATCTTTATCATACCATAATCCCAAATCATGTGTCTGTTTTTTATAGCATAAGATCGGTTTCTATAATGTGAAAGTCAACTACATAGGATTTATTTGGAATCCTGTATAAAGAGTAATAAATTTTTTGATATCTAGTATAGAAATTGGTAAGTATAATAGAATTTCAATAATACTTATAAACTCTATTTGATCACTAGTCCTCCCCACTTCATACCATGAACACTTGGTTCCATGTACTATAAGAGTAGAGTACTATCCTAATTTTTCAATTATAGGGATTCATTAATTGCATATGAAATTATATAACATGATTGATAAAAATAATAATAAAATATTTTCTACTAAAATATGATTAATTAACTTTCTCAACAAAGAGTTGATGAAACCATTTATCTATGGTTTTCTATTTTTTACTTGTCCTTCAGAGTTTGATATTTTTATGATCCTGATGATCTGATGAGTGTTTTGAACCATGTAGATAAAATGCTTCTACATTATCTTTTTTCAGTGTGATAACAATAAATAGCACACACCTCATATAGTGTAGTTGGAGTTTCCTACAAAAATGGGGAATCTGATGGATGATCAGCTCTGTGATAGTATTCCATGAGTCTTATGATCAATGTTGAGACTGACTAATCACAATTTCCATTCGATGTATGATACCTAGATAATGTTTTAGATACATCACCCACCCATAGTTAAAGGGGAGGGAGGCCCTAAGGTTGCAAATATCTGTATTGAGTCTCTCATGAAAATATTTCATCACCTGTAGACAACATTGGTGATGAGGGTGAAGCTTGATACTTGTATTCTATAAGGACCATCTAAGTGCTCAAGGGACATCATATTACATGTTGGACAATATGAATACTTGGGAATAATTTTATAATGATATTTGTATTTGTAAAAGTGTCTAAAATGTTTTGGATTTAAAATGATAACCTATTTTTGGAAATTTTTTCAATTATGTTAGAAAAAGGGATTGTGTTAATTATTTTTAAGGTTTTAAAATGATATTAATAAAGAATAGCTAGAATATTTTAAATAATTTAAGCTGAATTTAATTTTAAAATAGATTATTTTGAACTATTTGAATGTTAGAATTGTTTTTCAAAAATCTATAATTGTGTTTAAATGGTTTCATAAACAATTAACGTTTCTCTTTATTAAATGAGTTTTTCAAAACCTCATGGGTAAAAATGATGTTTTAATGAATGAAAGTTCTTTTTGAAATAATGTTTTGGAAAAACCATGTTGGGTTAAATATGAGAATTTTGATAACTTATTCAAGGAAGTAAAAGTCCATATTGTTGGATTTTTATGAATTTATAAAGTATTGGATTTTAGTTTTATTTAAATGATGTCTTGAGATTACTTATTGATCTATTTTATGTCTCATGGGGCTGGAGTTTTGAAGTCCATTTTGATGGTGTTTGTGTTTCTTGTTTTACAGTATATCCCCATTTATATTTAATGGTTTTTTTTGGTTGATCAAGATCTTCTTGGGATGGTTGTTTAGTTTGCTTCAGTCTTAGAGCTTGTTGTTCTTCCTCTCTTTTCCTAATGTGAGAATTATTTATGAGTTCCAAAACTTGAATCCTCCTAATTTCTATAGGTAACAAGATTATTAGGATGAATTGATTTTGGTACTGAAGGTTGAGTATATTTTTATCCAGCTATAGATTTATGAGTCTCTTAAGGTTTTTTTATCCATCCTACTAGAGGGTCCATGTTATAAGTGGTGGAAGTCTATTATTTAGACTAATCCAGATAAGGACTATTCTTGGAAAACTTTCAAGGCATGGTTAATTTAGCATTCTTTCATAATTAAGTGAAGGTATTGATGGCTATAGAATTTTCTAGGCTCCAGTAAAGAGATGAAATAGTGTTCGAGTACACAAATCATTTTTACAGTTGGTTCCATACATTCTTAATCTAGACATGGACTATTCCTTAATGGCTTTGTCGTTTGAGTAATGTCTTTGATGAATTCTCACTGGCTGTTTCTTCCTTTGGACTCCACTTCTATAGAGTGGTTGTGAGATAAGCTATCAATGTTGATGTAAGATTAGTAGGATCAACAGAGGTATTTCATGTTTCTTCTATTCTTGTTTCTTATATTCCTGGGTGTGGTGGAGGAATCTCCAATAAGGGAAAAAGAAAGTTCCATGTTAGACCCTATAAGTGGTGGTTTAAAAAATATATTTATTCCTCATTGGTTTTTTATAGGATAAAATACTTGGTTTTATATCAGTTACAAAAAGTGGGAAAAAAGAAACTTTGTTGTTAGGATTACCAGAGGTATTTTTTGTTAGACTATGAGATAGAGTCTAAACAATGTAAATATATTGGGTTACATGAATCAATTTAGACTACCAGATGGAGTCTTTGGGATACTGAATCCATTGAGGTGATTCATATTTGTTTTGTTATATTGGTTAATATCTTAACTATCAAGAATGAAATTTTGGATGTACTGGGAAAACATGAAGGTTGCTATGTACTGGCTGGAAGCCTGGGGCTATCCATGGGGTGTCCGGGGGGTGAAGGGGGGTCTGTAGGGCATGAGGAGGGTGTAGGTGGGGTGTCTAGGAGAGGTGTCCAGGGGGGTGTCCAAGGGATGTTCGGGGGGGGGGGGGGGGTTGGGGGTCTGTAGGGAAGGGGGAGGGTGCAGGTGGGGTGTCTAGGAGGGGTGGGGGTCAAGGGGGGAGGGGGTGTCCGGGGGGGATTCCATGGGGTGTCTAGGGGGGTCTGCAGGGTAGGGGAGAGGGTGTCAAGGGGGGTTATAGAGGGTCTTTAGGATAGGGGAGGGGGTTTCTAGGGGGAGGGATGTCCAGGGGGTGCAAGGGGGCTGTCCGGGGGGGGGGGGGGTGTAGTGGGTCTGCAGGGCAGGGAGAAGGTGCAGGTGGGGTTTCTAGGAGGGGTTATCCATGGGGGTGTCCAAGGGTTGTCCGGGAGGGGGTCTGCAGGGCAGGGGGACGGTGCAGGTGGGGTGTCTAGGAGGGGGTGTCTGGGGGGGGGGGGGGGTCCAAGGGGGTTCCAAGGGGGTGTCTAGGGCTCTGCAGGGAAGGGGGGAGGGGGCGTCTAGGGGGTTTCTAGTGGGGAGGGGGTGTCCAGTGGGGGTGCAAGGGGATATACAGGGGTAAAAGGGGACTGTCCTCGGGGGTGCAGGTGGGTTTGCAGGGCAGGGGGGAAGGTGCAGGTGGGGTGTCTAGGAGGGGCTATCCAGGGGGGTGTCCAAGGGCTATCCGAGGGGGGGGGGGTGTCTGTAGGGAAAGGGGGATGGTGTAGGTGGGGTGTATGGGGGGGGGGGGTCTAGGGGGGAGGGGTGTCTAGGGGGAGGGGGTGTCCAAGGGGGTGTCCGGGGGTGTCCGGGGGGGTTTCTAGGGGGAGGGGGTGTCCAGTGGGGGTGCAAGGTGGCTATAACGCCCTGAACCTAGTTACCCAGAGTCGGTGCATTATTACATTACATTGGCATGATCACAAGAAATATAAAATCTCGAAATACCGATTGGTTTAGTAGCCTTGGAAACACTAGATATATTCATAAAGTTTTACATTACATCATAAAGTGAAAAACTACTACAACAAAATAGTCTCCATATTCCACACTCATATCCCCACATACTATCCCTGCAGGTCATTCATAACTTACTTCTTCACATCCTGGGAAAAATAAAACATAGAAAAGGGGTGATCTCAAATGCCCAGTAGGGATAACAATATAGCGGAAACTTTCAAAAATAAGCATAAACATTTAAGGCAATGTATAACTAAAACAAAAGCCTTTTAAACTTTTACTTCAACATAGTATGGAAAAATTAAAATGAAATAATGACATTTACTTATTCACATGGATATTCTACTAATCGAATAATCACATGCAATATCAATAACCACTTTCATAATGATGGAATGCATAATGCCAGACTATCATAACCACATAGCCAAGGCCTCGTGCCAAGACTACAAATAAGATTTTGCCAAGGCCTTGTGCCAAGACACTAGTTTGTCTCATGAGACCTACCGATGCATCGAGGAGCTATAGCGGGCTCCACCCGTCACATATTAAGTCCAATGAATTCCCATATGAACATGTTTAAACATAACATAAACATTCGTATTAAAACTAGCATACGAAATGTCAATACTTTCACCATAAACTATGAATGGTATAAAAATAACACATCTATAGTCAAACATATCACAAAACCTTCAATACAATATAGAAGTTTTGTATCATAATAAATCAACTTCAAATAAGCGTAAAATCCATCAAAGGATGTTGACATAGATGAAATCAAAACTCTTTTTAGAGAAATATCTCTTTCTATTTTGAAATCATTTAAGAGTCATATATTTATAAAATAAAACATTTTCTTTGAAAATATTCTTATAAGCTTGTAAGGGAAGCTTCGACGATTTTATAACGGCAGAAAATAGCCACACCCGCCGTATAAGTTAAAAAAAACATTCTTACCTTAATTTTGTCGAAAAGCTTAAAAAACAACTTGTTTGGAAAACGACAGAAAGATTCCTTTATAAACCTCTTATAAAAAGTCAAACAAGGGTATAAATGACTTTAACCCATATTCTTGTAAATAGTAAAAATGTTTTGAAATACATTTTTAAGAAACATGGATGTGGATGATAAAGAGATCCCAGTAGATTATTACGTATAAACAACCCCGGATAATGAAGAGATTGTGAAATAACCCTTACCTTGCACTTTTCCTTGGTTGAGGGTAGGTTAACCTATTGTATAATGGTGAAATAATTGTTATTAAATTATTCAAGAATCATATATATTAATATGATATCATATATGATCTTTTAACATTGATTTGTTAATAATATCTTAGAATTATCGTCGTTTTAGGTGTTAACTTACTCGTTTTCTTTAATATGTTTTGTTACATAATCCATGTTTGTTATAGATAGTTTGTATCTTATTCATATCCAGAATGATATCAAGTCCTTAAACATAATTTTTAAATCATAAAATGATAATTATACCTGAATGGATACGATGGAGAATGAATCTCATCGCGTTCGTGGAGACGGTAGTCCGTACGTACGCACGAGCGACAATATCATTTTTTGATATTAAAATAATATATAATTTGATAGTATATCATATATAAAGAATCATTTTCATGTTATATTTATTATTTAAATGAGTTACACATCATTATTATACCCATCCAAATAATAATATATTGAATAACAATTACACCACGACGTGGAGACGGTAAGCCGTACGTACGCACGTATGGTGACATGTTATTCAAAGGGTGGATAGAATACTGAATATGGTTGTAACATATATATAATAACATCAAAGTATATTTATGATACTGGATTAATTATTATAGAATGGTAACAACAAAGGAAGAAGAAGTGGAAGAAGAAAGGAACTTGGAAAAGGGTGGTGAAATCATTACCTCTTCTTCGGGTTCTTCCTTTTGATTTGATCAAAAGGGCTCCTTAGGTTGGCTTTCGGATCAAACTAATGCCTCTAGGTTGTATTGAGGTATGTTGGGAGAGTATTTGGGCAGAGTTTGGCCGAACCAAAAGGCTTGAAGGTGTGAATAAATGAGAAGGAGGAGTGCCCTTTTATAAGAGGGGTGAGGGGCACCTTTGGAAAAGCTAGAAATATTAATTTATAATAAATTCATATTCGGTTTCTAATGGCTCCAAAGTTTATTATTCAAAGGTTAATGTGGAGATGGGTCGAAAACCACTCAACCAAAAGAATTTATATAGGTTTGGGTACTTATATTAACCTTATCTTTAAGTATTAACTCTAAGTTAATTAGTTTCACTTTTACAATGTCTCTTTGTATTTTTATATTATATGGTTAATAAACATACCATATACATCCAAGCGACCCCCCAAGTGGTCCATAAATGATAAAAATATCATGATATAAGTCTCTTGGCCGAATATTAGATTTTTAGGAATTCAATATCAATTAATAATATAATACTTGTTTTAAGAATTCTTTTATGTCAATTTTGACACTATTCAATAGTTGATTTTTTTGAAACTCATAATAGAATTATTACTTAAAAAAAGTTTATTAAATCAATCCTAATATGTCATATTATCCTATAAAATTATTTTAATTCATTAAAAGTTTCAAATTATATTTATTCGGGTATTTATAATATCAATTATTGTAAATTTTCACTATTATGGTAATTACTGCATCATCATTGTGTCATAAAATAAATTAAATTATTTAATCTATAAAAATTATAAATAAAATATCATCATGTAGGAAATATTTTTATCTTTCTAATGAATATTTATAGTCTAAAATCCAACATATATAATCCTATTTAAATTTTTTTTTACTAAAATATATATGCTTGTGTCATTTTTGTATTCATTTTAACTTAATTAAAATTAAGTGTCCCTATCACCTACAAGTGGCTCCATGGGGTCCCAAAATCGACCCAAAGATGCCTATGGTCGAACATGTATCAACAAATAAGGCTAGGACACGTTTTAGGGTAATTTAGTATTATTATAGTATTATTTTTTAACCCTTATTTACCGGATTTACCCTTAACCATGGTAAATAAAATATTTACCACAGTAATTATTCAAAATGTCTAAAAATAAAAGTTACATATTTACACAATTTGAACATCCTGATTCCAAATATGGAATCCATTTTTCCAAATTCAAAACACGGAAGTGGCAGAAATTAATTTAAAATTAATTCCCATCGTTAAACAAAAAGCGTGTTTTTAAGAGATAATAACTATGAAAATATTGACACTTGTTTATGTCCGGTTTAATTGTAAAATTATGTCCAATGAACAAAACATTATTAAATGGTAAAAATATATTCTAAATATACTTTAAAACCTCTCAAATTAATAATTTATCACTATTAATTATTTTGATTAAAAAAGTTGTTTTTAATTAAAATTTAGTAATTTTTACTATTCATCAAAATATTAAAGTTATCCGAAAAGTACCAAAATTTCAACTTAGGCTAAATTCAATATCCTGAATCTAAAAATGAAGTCCATTTTGAAATATAAAATATATATAATTTCAAAAAGTAGGTATTACTATTCATAACGGCTAGTTTGATTGGTTATGGTGTGTTAGAACTCGGTGTTGCGTACAACACACTCTGTCACATTATTCAAAGAGAAGCGTACCGTAGAAGATTGGGGTGTTACATTATCCCCTCCTTCAAATAATTTCATCCTCGAAATTTCTAGAATAATTATCACATGAAAATACACGGGTGGTTCTTCATCATAAGTTCCTTGGGTTCCCACATTGCCTCTTCCATCTTATGGTTTCTCCACAAAACATTTACCAGACGCGTCGTCCGGTTTCTTAGTACTTGTTCTCTCATATCAAGAATCCTGACGGGATCTTCACAATAAGACAGATCGGGTTCCAGTTCTAACTTCTCATAGGTGAGTACATGCGTTGGGTCAGGCATGTATTTCCTCAACAGAGATACGTGGAACACATCGTGAACTTTGGAGAGACTTGGCGGCATTGCCAATCGGTAAGCTACCGCCCCAATTCATTCTAGAATATCGAAAGGTCCGATGTACCTGGGACTCAATTTACCTTTCTTACCAAAACGTATGACTCCCTTCCATGGATATACCTTCAGGAAAACATGATCACCAACTTGAAATTCCAAATCCTTCCTTTGATTATCGACATAGCTCTTCTGCCTACTTTGAGATGCTTTGATGTGATTTTGGATTACCTTCACCTTTTCTATCGTTTACTCCACCAGTTCTAGACCTACAAGTTTTCTTTCACCAACGTCATCCCAACAAGTTGGTGTGCGACATCTCTTTCTGTATAACGCTTCATATGGTGCTATCTGAATACTCGAATGGAAGCTATTGTTTTAGGAAAATTCTACCAAAGGTAAATATTGATCCCACATACCCTGAAAGTCAAGTGAGCAGTATCTCAACATATCTTCTAAGGTTTGAATAGTCCATTCTGATTGTACCTCTGTCTGAGGGTGGTAGGTAGTGCTCAAATGAAGTTCAGTATCCAGGTATTTCTGAAGACTCTTCCAGAATCTTGAAGTAAAATGGGGATCACGATCAGAAACAATCGACAGGGGTACTCCATGAATTCTCACAACTTCATTAATATATAGTCTTGCTAGATGTTCCAATGGTAGATCTTCTCTTATAGCAAGAAAATGTGCTGACTTGGTAAGATGATCAACAATAACCCATATTGCATCATTCCTTTTAGGATTCTTTGGTAGCCCCATGACAAAGTCCATCGTAATATTGTCCCATTTCCACTCCGGTATGGGAAGAGGTTGCATGACTCCTCCAGGGTGTTGCCTTCCAGCTTTCACTTGTTGACAAACCATACATCTTGACAAAAAATCAGTAATCTCCCTCTTCATATTGTCCCACCAAAAATGTTCCTTCAAATATCTATACATTTTGGTGCTCCCAGGGTTTATAGAGAAATTGGAACTATGAGAATCATCCAGCAATTCCCTTTTTAGATCAGGTATATCGGGAACACAAAGTCTCTTCCTGAATTTCAAAATTCCATCTTCATACACAAAGTCTCTCAGTCTACCATCATTCACAGCTTTAATCTTCTTTTTAAATTCTTCATCATCGGTCTAAGAACTCTTAATCCTTTCTAGTAAAGATGGTTTGGAAACCATTTGAAAAAGCATTGATGTTTATCCTTCCCTGGTTATTCCCATGTCCATCTTCACTAGATCCATGAAAATTGGATCCCTTTCAATTCTCATATTGTTCAAAACTCCATGATCTTTTCTGCTCAAAGCATCTGCCACCTTGTTTTCTTTCCCTGGGTGGTAGTGTATCATGAAATCATAATCCTTGAGTAATTCAAGCCATCTCCTTTTCCTCATGTTGAGTTCTTTTTGTGATAAAATATACTTCAAACTCTTGTGATCAGTATAAATCTCACATTTTTCACCATAGAGGTAGTGCCTCCATATCTTCAAATCAAAGATCACAGCTGCTAACTCGAGATCATGAGTAGGATAGTTTTGTTCATGAATTTTCAACTGTCGTGATGCATAGGCAATAACCCTATCATTCTGCATAAGGACACAACCAAGTCCTTTCTTCGATGCATCACTATAAATAACGAACCCATCATTCCCCGATGGAAGAGTCAATATATGAGCATTGACTAATCTTTTCTTCATTTCTTAGAAAAATTCTTCACACTCTTTTTTCCAAACAAATTTAACCCCTTTACGTGTGAGCTTCGTTAATGGGTTATCCAATCGGGAAAAATTCTGGACGAATCGTCGATAATAACCTGCCAAACCAATAAAACTACGTACCTCAGTTATACTCATAGGCTCTGGCCATTCTTGGATTTCCTTGGTCTTAGAAGGATTAACAGAGATTCCATCTTTAGAGACAATATGGCCAAGAAAAGAAATCTCCTGAAGCCAGAATTCACACTTGCTAAACTTCCCATATAATTCATGTCTTCTCAGAGTCTTCAGGATAATGCGCAAGTGATTTTCATGATCTTAGTAGCTTTTGGAGTATACAAAAATATCATCAATAATTACCACCAAAAATTCATTGAGATACTCCTTGAAAACTCTATTCATCATATCCATGAATACAGAGGGTGAATTAGTCAATCCAAAAGGCATTACAGTAAACTCGTAATGCCCGTACCTAGTTCGAAATGCTGTCTTCGGAATGTCTTCCTTCTTCACACACAACTGATGGTATCCAGATCGAAGGTCAATCTTTGAAAAGTATTGAGCTCCACGAATTTGGTCAAATAAATCATCAATGCGTGGTAGGGGATACTTGTTCTTTATTGTTATAGCATTGATCTCCCTGTAGTCGATACATAACCTCATAGATCCGTCTTTCTTTTTAACAAAACGAACAGGGGCTCCCCATGGAGAAACACTAGGGAGAATAAATCCCTTATTACTCAATTCCTCTAGTTGTTTCTTTAGTTCAACTAATTCTACAGTGGCCATTCTATAAGGGGTCTTTGATATAGGCCTTGATCCAGGAATTAAATCAATGGAAAACTCAACTTCTCGTTCTGGAGGATTTCCAGGTAAATCTTCCGGAAATACATCTACAAATTCTTTCACAATAGGTACATCCTCTATTTGAACATTCGTTTCCTCACCCACAGTTATTTCATTCTCTTCCTCCCCAATAATTGAATTTAGTTGAGCTACTGGGGGTGGATCTAAATAAGAATTAGGTGGTGACAATTCTACTCTAAAGATAAGGTGTTCCTTATCATCATCATCAAGAATCGTAACCTCTTTCTTCTTACAATAAATCTTCGCATCATAGTCCGAAAGCCATTCCATACCGAGGATTATATCAAACTCAATCACAAGTATGACTACGAGATCAGCAGATAAAGAACATTTATGTGCTCTAATGGGGACTAATTCACAAAACATTGTTGTAATGATACCTCCCTTAGGAGTTTTAACTGAAAACTCCCTAGTTAAATCAAATTGGAAATATCTAATTTTCTTAGCAAAATGGGATGATATGAAACAATGCGATGATCCAGAATCAAATAATGCATTTGTTAAACTTGAGGAAACCATTAAATTACCTACCACCACGTCTTTCAGAGCTTCTACCTCAGCAGTAGTGATAGCATAAGCCTGGCCTTGATCCCTTGGCCTTTTCTGAGGTAAGTTATCCTGACGCATAGGACATTCATTTACATAATGCCCCATCTCCCTGCAATTGTATCACTTAACATTGGTATCTTCCTTCTTCCCCTTGCAATCACGAGCTTGGTGGCCTTTTTCACCACACTTGTAACAGACTCATGTTCCCTTCAAGCAAGTACCGGGGTGTTTCTTCCCACATTTACCACAGGATGGATATTCAACCTTTACCTTCTTCCCCTTATTTCCATTCCCAGATTGATCAGCAGGTCTCTTCTTCTCTTGCTTTGCTTTAAAGTCATAAGACTTAGAAAATTCCTTTTCGGTCTTGATAGCACATGCGACAATGTCTTCGTACGATGAAAAGGATTATGAGACTAATTCTCTACAGAGAAATGATTTTAACCCATTAAAGAAACTATCAATCTTACTTCTTGGGTTACGTATATAATCTCCAGCATAACTTTCTAACCTTATAAAATTATCCTCATACTTTGCAACATTCTCATCCTCCTTTTGTCTCAGAATCAAGAACTACCTTTCCATATCCTCTCAGTGGTCATGAGGAAATTATTTTTCTAAAAATAGATCTTTGAACTCCCTCCATTCCATATTTGATACTTCATCATCTTCCTTCGTATTTTGAATCAATGACCACCATTGATCAGCATCTCCAGTGAGTCGGTAAACTGCCATGATAACTTTTTCCCTTTCACTACTCCCCAAAGCCTGAAATATTTTCTCTAGGGAATTTATCCATTGCTCAGCTACTAAGGGATTTGTACTACCATTGAACGTTGGTGGTTGTTTCCTCATGAATCGATCTAACATTGATCCTCCACGCTGCGAATCAGGGTGCTCCATATGGGTAAGGTTCTTATTCATAACCTGAGTGAGTTGTCCCAGTATGGTGATTAGCTAATCGGCACCAGTTGCATCACAAGCTCCACTATAATTATCTTGAGCAGGAGGGAAATCCCTACATGGAGTGAGTGCATTAATACGGTTTCCATTTCTTCCACTAGGCGCCATTTCTAAACAATGGCATAAACTAGATCAGTTTATGAATCAAAATACATAATCCCATACTTATAATACACTTAACATAAATTGAACTATTTATGGATATAATACATAATCATAATAATGTTTTCTTTGAGGAAGTATATACTCATAAACCCTTCATAATGATTTGTAAAGAAAATGAGAGTTATCCTAAGCATTTTCCCCAGGAGTTTCGTAACCAAGAGTGGAGTAATGCCCGTTGTCGTGCACCAGTTCCCGTTCGAGTCTAGCTCAAAGTGGTGTTTTTGGGTTTTACCCCTAGGTACATCTGTTCCAGAGCCGCCTCTACCTGCTCGTATCCAGATAGGGATGTATTTCTCGGAAAACTCAACAAATCTCTACAATACCAAAATTCTAGAAAGTTCTTCTATACTAATCCTCAAAGTTCATCTTAGGTCTACGTGCTCTAATCAGATTTTATCTAAATCTAGCTTCCTAGGTTTGTACTAAACTTCCTCTGATACCAACTATAACGCCTTGACCCTAGTTATCCAGAGTCGGTGCATTATTACATTACATTGACATGATCACAAGAAAGATAAAATCTCAAAATACTGATTGGTTTAGTAGCCTTGGAAACACTAGATATATTCATAAAGTTTTACATTACATCATAAAGTGAAAAACTACTACAAAAACATAGTATCCATATTCCACACTCATATCCTCACATACTATCCCTGCGGGTCATTCATAACTTACTTCTTCAAATCCTGGGAAAAATAAAACATAGAAAAGGGGTGAGCTCAAATGCCCAGTAAGGATAACAATATAGCGGAAACTTTAAAAAATAAGCATAAACATTTAAGGCAATGTATAACTAAAACAAAAGCCTTTTAAACTTGAACTTCAACATAGTATGGAAAAAGTAAAATGAAATAATGCTATTTACTTATTCACATGGATATTCTACTAATCGAATAATCACATGCAATATCAATAACCACTTTCATAATGATGGAATGCATAATGCCAGACTATCATAACCACATAGCCAAGGCCTCGTGCCAAGACTACAAATAAGATTTTGCCAAGGCCATGTGCCAAGACACTAGTTTGTCTCATGAGACCTACCGATGCATCGAGGAGCTATAGCGGGCTCCACCTGTCACATATTAAGTCCAATGCATTCCCATATGAAAAGGTTTAAACAAAACATAAACATTCGTATTAAAACTAGCATAAAAAATGTCAATACTTCCACCATAAACTATGAATGGTATAAAAATAGCACATCCATAGTCAAACATATCACAAAACCTTCAATACAATATAGAAGTTTTGTATCATAATAAATGAACTTCAAATAAGCGTAAAATCCATCAAAGGATGTTGACATAGATGAAATCAAAACTATTTTTAGAGAAATATATCTTTCTATTTTGAAATCATTTAAGAGTCATATATTTATAAAATAAAACATTTTCTTTGAAAATATTATTATAAGCTTTTAAGGGAAGCTTCGATGATTTTATAACGGTGGAAAATAGCCGCACCCGCCGTATAAGTTAAAAAAATATTCTTACCTTAATTTTGTCGAAAAGGTTAAAAAGCACCTTGTTTTGAAAACGACAGAAAGATTCCTTTATAAACCTCTTATAAAAAGTCAAACAATGGTATAAATGACTTTAACCAATATTCTTGTAAATAGTAAAAATGTTTTGAAATACATTTTTAAGAAACATGGATGTGGATGATAAAGAGATCCCAGTAGATTTTTACGTATAAACAACCTCGGATAATGAAGAGATAGTGAAATAACCGTTACCTTGCACTTTTACTTGGTTGAGGGTAGGTTAACCTCCTGTATAATGGTGAAATAATTGTTATTAAATTATACAATAATCATATATATTAATATGATATCATATATGATCTTTTAATATTGATTTGTTAATAATATCTTAGAATTATCGTCGTTTCGGGTGTTAACTTACTCATTTTATTTTATATGTTTTGTTACATAATCTGTGTTTTTTATGGATAGGTTGTATATTATTAATATCCAGAATTATATCAAGTCCTTAAACATCATTTTTAAATCAGAAAATGATAATTATACTTGAATGGATACGATGGAGAATGAATCTCATCGCGTTCGTGGAGACGGTAGTCCGTACGTATGCACGAGCGACAATATCATTCTTTTGATATTAAAATAATATATAATTTGATATTATATCATATATACAGAATAATTATCATGTTATATTTATTATTTACATGATTTACGCATCATTATTATACCCATCCAAATAATAATATATTGAATAACAATTACACCACGACATGGAGACGGTAAGCCGTACGTACGCATGTATGGTGACATGCTATTCAAAGGGTGGATAGAATACTTAATATGGTTGTAACATATTTATAATAACATCACAGTATATATATGATACTGGATTCATTATTTTAGAATGGTAACAACAAAGGAAGAAGAAGTGGAAGAAGAAAGGAACTTGGAAAAGGGTGGTGAAATCATTACCTCTTCTTCGGGTTCTTCCTTTTGATTTGATCAAAAGGGCTCCTTAGGTTGGATTTATGATCACACTAAGGCCTATAGGTTGTAGTGAGGGATTTTTTGAGAGTATTTGGGCAGATTTTGGCCGAACCAAAATGCTTTTATGGTGTGAAGAAATGAGAAGGAGGAGTGCCCTTTGATAAGAGGGGTGAGGGGCACCTTTGGAAAAGCTAGAAATATTAATTTATAATAAATTCATATTCGGTTTCTAATGGCTCAAAAGTTTATTATTAAAAGGTTAAGGTGGGTATGGGTCGAAAACCACTCAACCAATAGAATATAGATAGTTTTGGGTACTTATATTAACCTTATCTTTAAGTATTAACTCTAAGTTAATTAGTTTCACTTTTACAATGTCTCTTTGTATTTTTATATTATATGGTTAATAAACTTACCATATACATCCAAGAGACCCCCAAGTTGTCCATTAATGATACAAATATCATGATATAAGTCTCTTGGACGAACCTTATATTTTTAGGAATTTAATATCAATTAATAATATAATACTTGTTTTAAAAACTCTTTTATGTCAATTTTGACACTATTCAATAGTTGATTTTTGTGAAACTCATAACAGAATTAATAATTCTAAAAAAGTTAATTAAGTCAATACTAATATTCCATATTATCCTAGAAAATTATTGTAATTCATTAAAAGTCTCAAATTATATTTATTTTTGTATTTATAATATCAATTATTTTAACTTTTCACTATTATGTTAATTACTGCATTATCATTGTGTCATAAATAAATTAAATTATTTAATCTTTAAAAATTATAAATAAAATATCTTCATGTAGTAAATATTTTTATCTTTCTAATTAATATTTATAGTAGAAAATCCAACATATATAACCCTATGTAAAAATTGTTTTTTCAAAAATATATATGCTTGTGTCATTTTTGTATTCATTTTAACTTAATTAAAATTAAGTGTCCCTATCACCTAAAAGTGGATCCATGGGGTCCCAAAATCGACCCAAAGATGCCTATGGTCGAAAATGTATCAACCAATAAGGCTAGGACACGTTTTAGGGTAATTTAGTATTATTATAATATTATTCTTTAACCCTTATTTACCAGATTTACCCTTAACCGTGGTAAATAAAATATTTACCGCAGTAATTATTCAAAATGTCTAAAAATAAAAGTTACCTATTTACACAATTTGAACATCCTGATTCCAAATATGGAATCCATTTTTCCAAATTCAAAACACAGAAGTGGCAGAAATTAATTTAAAATTAATTCCCGTTGTTAAACAAAAAGCGTGTTTTTAAGAGATAATAACTATCAAAAGATTGACACTTGTTTATATCCGGTTTAATTGTAAAATTATTTCCAATGACCAAAATTGTATTAAATGGTAAAAATATATTATAAATATACTTTAAAACCTCTAAAATTCATAATTTATCACTATTAATTATTTTGATTAAAAAAGTTGTTTTTAATTAAAATTTAGTAATTTTCACTATTCATCAAAATATTAAAGTTATCCGAAAAGTACCAAAATTTCACCTTAGGATAAATTTGATATCCCGAATCTAAAAATGAAGTCCATTTTGAAATATAAAATATATATAATTTCAAAAAGTAGGTATTACTATTCATAACGGCTAGTTTGATTGGTTATGGTGTGTTAGAACTCGGTTTTGCGTACAACACACGCTATCACATTATTCAAAGAGAAGCATACCGTAGAAGCTTGGGGTGTTACAGTGGATGTCTAGGGTAGTGCAAGGGGGCTGTCCTGGGGGTGCAGGGGGTGTTCAAGGGGGTGCAAGGGGGCTGTCCAGGGGGTGCAAGGGGGCTGTCCAGGGGGCATGGGGGTATGGGGGGGTGTTCAAGGGGGGTTGTGGGGGTGTTTTTTATGAAATGGGAAGGCCTATAAATCTCCAAACAACCATAAAATCCAATTCATGAGTTTTTTTAATTTTGTACATTGTATTGTCTGCATGTGTGTTTTTTTAAATTTTCTATTATCAGGTGTTGTATTCATCGTTGTATATTGTCTTCATGATTGTTTTTTTGTATTCATCATTATTCTGTAGGTTTGTACTGTAATTCTAGAGTGGAGGCAATGACATGCTGCTTGTTGGAATTGCAGTACTGGAATTGGAGAGGGGAGGCTGCTGTATGCTGGTTTTTGCTGGAAGAGGGGATGGATGGAAGAGGTGTGTACCATTTTTTTGCAGAGAAGATGAAATACCAATGGTTCTATGAACCATTGGTATATAGATTGAGTAGTATATACCAATGGTTGTCAAACCGTTGGTATACCTATATCCCACTGCAGGTGGTATACCAATGGTTTAACAATCGTTGGTGTATACCCATACTGCCTGACTTATGGCAACAGTTCACTGTGAACCGTTGCAATTGGTGTATACCAACGGTTAAAAACCATTTGTCTAGTTGTATAAACCTACGATTATTAACCATTGGGATATAAAATTACCAAAGGTTAACACTAAATTGTTGGTATTTTGAAAATCCATGCAACCTATCCCAACGGTTCAAGTTGAACCGTTGGGATTTGGCTATCCCCACGCCTCACAACCCAATAGTTCAGTGAACTGTTGGGATAAAATTTACCAACAGTTTGGGGGATTTTACCAAGGTTTTTTAACCATTTGTAAAAGCTTATTTTATAGTAGTGATGCACATTTTATTTAAAGAATAATATGATAGAACATCAGTGAAAATCCTAGGAGTGAGTCTAAGTATAGGATGATATCCTGAAGTTTTGGTAAATTCTTGAGTATGAGGTTGTCTCAGAAATTAATTCCTATTATGGATATAAATAAGTGGATGAATCTATATAACAAATGCATCTAATGGAATTGATATGATCACTACTCTGATGCATGATGAGTGGGACTAAGACATCATACCTGGTTTAACACTCCTGATGGATATTCTTTAGTTGATCATATTCTCTTTACGAACAACTGTAAAGGATTGATTTCCTATTTATTTTAAGGGGTTAGGTTAAGTATTATAAGATAACATAACGTAAATAAATATAGATTGAATAAAAAGATGAAATAAAGGTTAGTTACATACTAGGATTGACTTTTTATATTCATATGATCATTTAATCTGATTTTATGGATAACCGTTTTGGGTTTTAGTATTTGGTTGAAATAGGATCATGAAAATTAAGCTGAGAAAGGTATGTATCTAGAAACCACTATTTATTATAACCTAATAAGGGTGAATACTTAAAGGGTAAAGGACTTGGTATATGCCTATTATGATGGAAAATGAGATTTCTTAGTCTTAGATAAGGTAATGAGATTTATATTTTAATATAAATTAAATATTAAATATCTTATCTATTCCCATTAGTATATGGTATTTATTAATGATATTCTAGTATATTCTAAAATTTTTAAGGGTTATGGGAAAAATTTAATGATTTTTCTTCAATAGTTCCACTAAAACTTTGGAAACATATATTAAATGAAATCAATAAACATGAAAAGTGATTTTATGATAAGGAAATTGTTTAAGGATAACTTTTAGAGAACACATGATAAAATTATGAACAACTCTTAGGTTTAACAAATTCTTGATATTAAGGTAATAAAGGGTTGATTGATTTTGAGAAAAGTGATTTTGATAGTATTGATATCTTTGCAATTGATTATTGATTTAAATAAAATGTAATCCATTATATTTTGGTGATTTTTTATCTAATTTTTGTGATTATGATATATATATATATATATATATACTATCATGTGGCTTTATGAACTAATGGATAAAGATACGAGTTAATTTTTGAAGGAATATGTGATCTCATTATGGTTTAGTGTCTTGGATATTAAAAAGGATTTGGAAAAGTTATGTTATTTATAACATATGATTAGGGTATATAAATACTTGGGAATATGATTTTATGAATGATTAATGTTGTGTGAGGAAATATAAGTAACTTGATATACCCAAATAGAGTAAGGTAGATGTCACATTAATGGATATATCCACAATGATGAATATATTAAGAATACCCTCACCTACTTTCATCAGTGATCAATATTTTAAATTATTAGGTTGTAATTTATTTAAATGGGATAATTTAACAACGCCTAATTTTAATATATTATTACCTTTAAATAAGTCAATGTGTTTGATAACTTACTCTACAAACAACACCGAACTTAAATGGAACCGTGATATATTTAGATAAAATATAAATATTTAAGTATGACCATAAAAAACTATCAATTGAATTAAAAGTAATGAATAAGAGTAATATATTTATGAAATATATATGTAATGAAAATAAATGGTACACTTAATATTAAATAAATTCAATTAATTTACCAAAAATGACTAGTAAGATCATTTGTTGTTTAGAAAAGTTTTTTTTTCTTAAAACTGCATTTTTTATGTAATATTATTTTTTTAAGAAACATATGATTGATTATAATAAGTTATGTTTGATATTAATAATTTTTTAAAAACAATTTAGTTGGTAAATAATATGAAATAATAATAATAATAGTTAATATATGAAAATGTCATTTTCCAATAAAAATGAGATTTCATTATATTTGATGATTTTATTCAAAAATTGAATTTATAAATTTTAGAATTAGAATTTGAAATTATGAAAACATTTTTTATTTATAATAACAATTTTATCTGAAGCTGAAATTCCAGGTTTTTCCAAAAAAAGATTGATTTTTTGATCAAAAAATATGGTTCTTGTGAAAATAATAATTTATATGATTTTATCATTATATAATCATATTTTAGAGGTTTAAAAAACGTTTTTAATAATAAAATATGTATTTATGGAATAGATTTTTTCATTTTAATATTTTATTTGAGATTATAAATCACATGTCTAATAATTTTTAGAACTAAATTAAAATGTTAGTTTAGTAAAAACTTTTTTCAACCTTTTCATGGAATCTGGTATTTTCAAGGTGAGATTTGGTTTTGGATATAAATTATAGTCTCATAACATTAATTTGTTTTATAATAAACCAAATTATTTTATGGTAATTTATAATTTTAATAACTATGGTTTACACATAAATTTTAAGCATAAAAATACACTTTTTTGTAAACTGTTTTTTATGCGTTGTGCATGATAATCTTAAAATAAACTTTTCAAACACTTAGAAACTTTATTTAATAAAATTATTTAAAAATTTTAAGATTATAAGGTTTAAATTAGGTTAAAGGTTCAAAAATAATTTTTTCATTAAAATTAATTATAAAGGTTATAAATTAATTACCAAGGTAAAAGTAAATTAGGGTAACAATTAAAAAGATAAAAGAAAAAGCCCCAAAAAACTCATGGTTTTATATGAAATGAGTGGTTGAGGTTATTTTCTACCCACACTCACTTTAACATCCACTTTTTCCCATTTTTGATCCATTGACCATTGAATTGTAACATTACATTTCTGAAAATCTAATGGTTACTTCCAAAACTACCCTTCTATTTACTTATAAAAATGAAACACATCAACCACGTCAAGACTCAACTATCATTTGAATTTATTATATATAATATTAAAATATTATACTCCTTGAAACCACTCCCAATTACATAATATTATGTTCACCTTTAGATCTCCTGTGACCTTTATTTCCAAGGAGTTTTCCATGAGAAAACTCAAGCTTCCAACGTGAGTGTTACTTTCACTTACTCTTTTCTTTTACACTAATACTTCCTAAATCACCTATAAACTCAATAAAATATAATGAAATAATTATAATTAGTATACTTAAATGTCATTATATTAATTTAACAACAAATATTTCATTACTGTTCATCCACCAAGAGAGACCAAAACATCGATCGTGTGTACGTGCGAACTACCGCCTCCACGACATCCAATGGTCGGTTTTTCATCACCAAATATAAAGGATAGTATAAAAGATAGATTTATTGAATGAATATGTTTTCTAGGTCAAAAATAAAATTAATAAATGATCATTTTAATATACCATCCACTCATTGAGAAATGGGATTGTTAATCGTGCATATGTGCGGACCGCCGCCTTTGCAAACAATAGATTTCATATTTCATCACCACCCATAATTGATGATTCCTAGTATTTATTTAATAAGGATATATTATGTTTATTAAAATTTTAATATTCTTTATATGTCACATTATCATTATCAAAATACACCCCTTACTCATTAAATCATTATAACACATTAATATTTGGGTTGATTTAACTGCTAATGTAAACGATGTTATAAAGATTATGTCATAAATGATTATCTGACATTATATAATGGTAATATCATGTAATAATGATAAATTTAATTTATTTTAATTATTTTGTAATTTTTTTGTTAATATTTATAAAAATTGTTAAAATATATCACCCTTTGATAGTTAAACACATCGAAAACTAGTTTATCATGATTTACATTTTCACAAGCCTGAATGGTCCGAAGGAAGTGATTTTTTATTTATTTTTGGATAATACCATTTTTAACTGGGTTAAGGGGGAACCTTACATGACCCATAGTCCTAGTGGCACAAGGACCTGTACATGACCCGAAGGCCCAAAAGAAAAATGCCCAATACATGACCAGAAGGCCCAACCAAACTACATTAGAACTGCCCCTCCCCAGCATCTTCATCATTAAAGGTTCATAGATCCCCACCTTGCATTGAGTAATAATTGAAAAAAATATTATTATACATTTAATTATCTATTAATAAAGAACTTTAATCCACTTAGTTAGAATCAATCCCATCTTCGTGAAGTTTGTATGAAACAAACAACAAAAAGTTATAATACCTAATAATGAAAATAAACTATAAATGGTTAATATATTTGCAATAAATGGATATAAAATAATTTAAAAATGGAATTAAACTAATATTATATTTCTGATATAAGTTATTAATATATTTATGTTCATTATTTAGGAGGTTATAGCATGATTGAGTAAGTGGAAATACATGGTAAGAGTTTTCATCTCTAGTCCTTCTCTTTTTGACATGTTTGGTATTTTGCACATAATTTCACTTATGTGGGGTATATAATACCTATATGAAATATCATATCATGAATTATCTTTTCATAATTGTATTTTAATTTCAATTACAATTCATATCTTTCAAGGGGTTTTTATTTAAGTTATACTGAAGCTGTAAGGATTCTCTATCTCAAACTTTAAATCCTTGAGACTTATTCATGTTGTACACCATGTTTCCATTATATGGTGTATTAATTTACCATGTATGTATTTTTATCATGAGCCTTGAATATTATGGGATTCACTAGCTAAATCATGTTCCCTTATTCAAGTGTTTATGGATTCAGTTTTTCCCCAGTAGTAAGGATTTTTGGTGACTGAACATTCATTCATTGAGATATGATTGTTCTCTTGAACTTATTTCCTATAAATTGGGTATATTAAAATATTTGGAATTATCTAAATTTTTTCTATGGATATATATTTATACCAAAAAACCCTTTGAGAAATATTTCTCACTTCATGGGTTTTGTTCTTTTACAACGATCCGCCTTCTTTCTATGGATGGTTCATGATCATGTTATTCCACTATTGACATAGCCATATACTCATTTACCCATATGGTGTGAACATAAAATTTTATATAATTTATATTGGATGATGATCACCTAGAAAGAATATCATTCTATTAACATGGGGAAAAGTATTGGCATTTCATATGATGTTATTCCAATATAGCAGATTATTGGAATTTGACTATGTGTTGTTTGACCATCCACCTTCTTTCTCCAGATAGGTTATGTAAGAACCCGGGCCCTATTTTCAGGTATGTTTTTCTCTTTTTTGTTTTTTTTGAGAAAAATAGGAGTTTCTGGAAATTTTTGAAGTACATGCCGTGTACTCGGTTACTGTGGGTAGCTGGGTGATCACCGTGTAACGACCATGCACACGGCCGTGTGTGGTAACCTGGAGACTGCCTAATACGGGGGCCGGTAAGGGCAAGTACACACCGTGTACTTTATTTGTTTTTCATTAAATGCACTAGGGTCTCTTCTAATCGACAGAAATCCCTCCTTCTAGGTCCGACTCATCCGAGAGCGTTCGTACGACCACGATTCTTCTCCAAGCTCCCAATTGAGCATCCATTCTCTGATTTGACCGCCATAAATTGCATTGGGATTTCCACGGTAAGCTCTTCCTTCTTCTAGATCATAGTTTCCTAATTCCTCCTCTTTAAAGAGTTATCCTCGGTTGAGCATTTTTAGCATTTTTTAGATTTATGGTGTTTTAGGGTGATTCAAGGCTTCAGTTTCATGTATAACAATCCTAAAACACTGAGTTTGGTGGTTTGTGCCTTTCCATAGATAGAATTTGAGTTATATGTGAAAAATTTCCCAATAACCTTGAACGGGGTATTGCGTGTTTACGATTTTTGCCCTATTAAATTGCCTACTATGCTTGTATGCTTGAGTAGAGGTTATTTGAATGTGAATAGGGTTAATTTATATGCTTTGAAAGTGTTTTCCAATGCATGTTTTGTTTATGACTGTTTGGTCTAGCTTTTCCTGTTAGGATACTGCTTTTCTTTCCATGCCTAGTATTGTAGAATGAAGTGTTTTGATTATCTGACATGTTGTTATGTCATAGACTGTTCTCCAAGTATTTCTTGTGGTTTACTTTGGCCGAAATGAATTTCTATGCTCGATTAACTTACACAGGGCGATGAGAACCTGGTGTAGTTGACCATAGGGAGAATGGACGTAAGGGCTTCTCCAAAGTGTCTATCTTTACTGTTATGATGCGAGACCATATTGGGAATTGTCGTAAGTGCTTTCTCAGAGTGTATGTAGTTCCTTAATGTAGGCCACATGGGGAATGAGACGTAAGTTCTTCCCCATAGTGCCTTTTAGTTACTGATACAAGACTTTAGGGGGAATTGACGACGAGTGCTTCCTCAGAGAGTCTATGCTTAAGCTGAACCAGAGGGGTTAGACTGTTCGTACTTCCCAAAGGGTTGATTGTTCTTGTTTGGTTTAACCAAAGGGGTTAGGCTATGAGTACTCTCAGAGGGTTACCTACTTTGCTTAGTTATTTACTTGTTATATGAAATTTATTACATTTGAACTGTAGGAATGTTGCTGTTGAGTACTTCCTTGTTTACTATTCCATTGTTTATTTCCTGCCATATATATTCACATATTGTTAGGAACAAATATTTGGGTGTTTTTCTATTGGTATTAGTCTATCACCCTATTTGGGTCATTCTTTTGGGCCCAAACAGATTATATTGTTGTAGGTATAGATAAGGGAAAGCGCCCTTTTACTTTAGGTACTTGACTACTCTAGAGCTGGAGAGCATGGGACCAAGATGATGCTTGCGATGCTAAGGAGTTTATATGTTTTCTTTTTTACTTTGTTTCAGTATTGTATTTCATCATTGTGACATGTTTGGATGCTTTCCTAGACATATTTATCATGCATCATTTATATATGTGATCTAGTTGTTTCTTACTTATAGTCTTCTGCTGTTTACTATTGTATGATGTTATTACTGCTTCTGCTATTGTATATCTATTTTACTTCCGCTGTGTACTCTTCCAATGAGGTCATAGTTTCCCCACTATCACACCCAAGGCCCTCACTTCTAGTCGACAACCTCTGTTTTTTGGGAAAATGCGCTTGAGGCCATATGACCAACCGGGTACGAGGCATCTTTGGACAGCTTCCAGAACCAGGAAATTACAAAGTGTTATCAAAGGGATTCTTTTCTTCTTGAATTTCTATTTGGAGCCTATATCTAGGGATACGACAAAATATTTACTTCGTAATAAGCTTTTGCCAGGAGTAGCTAACCTGTGTACAAGGAAAATCCAATCTACCTTGTTTATTGCAATTTTTCCGATTTTTCAATTTCACAGTTGATTTGATTTCACTGTTGGGTGATTCACATGTTTTGTGCTGCTATTGTTGATGTTATTGAGGTTTTATTTCTATTGAAACCCAATGAGATGAGGGTATTCCATCTCATTCATCATATAAGAACTTACTAAAAATCACATGTTATGCATTCTTGTCATGCCATTTAGGGTGCATTAGTGATTTCATGTTGTTGTGATATATGTTGTGTAAGATATGCATGCTGTTGTGATAAATTCCTTGATAGAATACGTACTATTTGATAGGGTATTTCTTTGTGTAAGGTTTTGTTTGAATGAACACCAAAATTTGGTTCTTGATGTTTTATGGGCCCTCATGGACCGGAATTTGGTGGATCATTACCCTGTTATCCTTGTTAATGAAATGTATAAGATGCCAAGATTTGATTCGTAGGGAGTATGGGCCCTCACAGATCAGAATTTGGCACTTTAGTGTTTGTTTCAGTGTTTTTATGGATTCCAGAGAAGTTTATGAGGCTTACTGTCTAGAAAAACCCAGAATACACATCATGTAATGTTGGACACACGCTGTGTGTTCTTCTGTTCAGGAAGAAACTTTGTTTCTTATGTACATGTTGTGTAGTCTCTAACTGTGTTACTGACTATGTGGGAAGAAAAACGGGGTTGGGAAATCTTGGTAGAACACGCCGAGTACCGGATGTACACACCGTGTGGTGTAGAACATGTGTCCAACTGTGTGGCTAATGACACAGATGGATAAATCTTAGATTATACACACTGTGTGAAGTTTGAATACATCATGTAGTGTAACCCGAGTATCTAGCCATGTAACGAACAACATGGGTCAGTGAAATATTTTAGGTACACGCCATGTCTATCTGGAACATGCTGTGTAGAGTGATCCATGTAACCAGCCATGTGACTAACAACATGGGTCAGTGAAGTTCTCTAGTACACGCCGTGTCTGGCACCAACACACAGTGTATTCTTGTTCTAGGAGAACTGTATGGCTTAGCCATGTAAGGAAACTCAGGTAGGGGAAGAGGATTCAAATACACGTCGTGTGTTAGGATAACACACAGTGTGTATGGGGTGTTATATGGCCAGTTTTGGCAGAAGTACATGCCCATGTGAAGGCTTAAGGAGAACACGTCGTGTAGGTATTATATACGTTGTGTATCCATGTTTTGAAAAACTTGAATGCTTTATTTCTCATGTTCCCTTCTTACACTTCTAGTTTTCATTCCTTTATGATCTTGATCTAAGTTGTCTGCTTGACCTTTTAGATTCATGCCACTGAGACGTCCTCCGGTTGTCCGCCAGTTATAGGGTAGTGATCAGACACCAGACATGGCTGATCAAGGGCTACCTTTAGATCCTCCTGTTGTGCCAGTCTTGGCACGAACCATTATTTCGGACACAGGTGCTGACTTAAAGTTCCGAGAAAGTTTTATGAGATTCATGCAGACCTTCTGCGGAGTACAACATCCTACCCCTTATATAGAAGAGTTGACGTGGTTTTTTCAGCAGCAACATCCTCCCACCTTCACAGGGGAAGGAGGACCTTAGGCTGCAGAGTCATGGTTAGAAGCCATGATTTCTATCTTTCAGTATCTAGAGACACCTCCAGATAGGAGAGTGAAGTTTTCTATGTATATGCTTCGGGACTCCTCCAAGAGATAGTGGGATGTGATTTTACAGGCAGGACGCTGGTAGGTTATGGATGGGATGAGTTCTAGTGTTCCTTCTATGACTACTTCTATCCGGATACTTTGAGGGCCGATCAAGCCCAAGAGTTCATGAGTCTGGAGGAGGGTACTCTTTCTGTTATGGAGTATTCTTCTTGCTTTACTGAGCTGTAGTGCTTCACGCCCATTCTAAGAGGTGATGTGTTATTCCTGGAAAAGAAGTTTGAGGATGGTCTTAGGGAAAGAATCCGATCCCAGGTGAACATCTTAAAGTTGACTTCCATCACTTCTATAGTCAACCAGGCACAGATCATAGAGTGCAATGTGAGGGATTCTAGAGTTGTGAGCCAGGTAGGATCGACATCCAGGATTGGTATCCCTCCTACTGACAGTAGGAAGCACCGCAAGGGGGTCTTCACATAGAGATCCAAAAATGTGGGACACTTCTTATGGTAGCTAGGTGGTGTGATACCAGTGCGGGAAGAGTGGGCATACGAGGCCACATTTCCCAAGATACCTAGTGGAGTGCCGATCTTGCGACAAGATGGGTCATCTTCAGTGCTTTTGTCAGATCTTCTCACCAGCATCTGGTGACATGGGTTCTCATATGACACCTTATTCAGGAGCAGCACCACTAGTTTATCATCAGTCAGGGAACTGGAGTTCTTCCAGCTGTTCAGGCTGAGGTAGAGCTCGTGGTCGTGGTAGCCAATCACTAGGATTTCAGCAACAACAAGGTGGCTCATCTCAGAGTAGTTAGGAAGGGTCACAAAGATGCAGTTCAGGTCAAACATTTTCAGTAGAGTAGACCCAATAGGAGAAGGATCCTAGACCCTCTATTGTTCGAGATACGATTCTAGTTGCCTCAGTTTTAGCTTCTGCTCTTTTCGATACAGGGGATTCCCATAGCTTTATATCTGTTGTTGTTGTGGAGGGACTTGGGCTCTGTATCTTTTCTTCTGCCGATATCTTGATGTTAGAAACTCTGTTGGGAACTAGAACAGCCAGTGTACGTCAGTGCAAGGAGTTCCCTCTTGAGGTTGGTGGGTGTCACTTCTTGTGGGACCTCTATGTTTTAGAGATGACAAGCTATGAAATCATTCTCGGAATGGACTAGTTAGTTCCTTTCTAGGTTTTTGTCGATTTCTATCACCATAAGGTGAGTTTCACTTCACCAGAGGGTGGTTTGTTCCTTCATAAGGGCGAGGTGGATGTCCAACAAAGAAGAGAGGGACCCAATCATCATGGGTTGAGAGGAGTTACAACCGAGATTTCTAGTCTATATCTAGATGACCAGGGACTTCACAGATGGAATTTCCTCCAGTGGTGGATCATTTTAAAGATGTATTTCCAGAGGAATTTGTAGGTTTGACTTCGAATCTAGAGGTGGAATTTTCTATTGAGCTTGTGCTAGGAGCAGCACCGATGTCGATTCCTCCTTATAGGATGACTACACCAGAGTTGTATGAGCTCAAGAAGCAGTTAGAGGAGTTGTAGGAAAAGGGTTTTATCTGACCCATTACATATCCTTGGGGTTCTCCCATCTTGTTTGCAAAGAAGGCGAATGGTACCCTCAAACATTGTGTGGATTATCGGAAGTTGAACCAGTTGACGGTCAAGAATCAATATCCCTTACCAAGGATTTATGATCTCTTTGATCAGCTTCGAGGATCCCGGGTGTTCTCGAAGATTGACTTGTGATCCGATTACCATCAGTTGCATGTTAAACCATCAGATGTACCTCTTACAACCTTCCATAACAGTTATGGTCTATACGAGTATGTGGTTATGCCGTTCGGTCTTACGAACGTGCCTGTAGTCTTCATGGCACTGATGAATCGATTGTTCCATCCATACTTGGATTCTTTGGTGGTGGTCTTCGTGGATGATATATTGGTGTACTCTCACACTCGACACAACCATGATACCCATCTTGAGATCGTTTTGGGTACACTAAGAGAGCATTAGTTATATGATAAGATTTCAAAATTCCACTTTTGGATGGACCAAATCCACTTCTTGGGTCATGTCATCTCATAGAAAAGAGTGTCAGTAGACCCAGAGAAAGTGAGAGTAGTAGTTTCCTAGGAGCAGCTGGAGAATGTCTTTGAAGTACGAAGTTTTCTAGTCCGGACATGTTACTACAGATGTTTCATACAGAACTTTTCACGCTTAGTAGCGCCATTGACGGTCCTGAATAAGAATGGTGAAACGTTATTGTGGTCAGACTCTTGTGAGTTAGCCTTTCAAGAGATGAAAGGAAGGTTGAATTTAGCACCGATACAAGTTTCTCCAGAGCTGGGAAAAGGATATACTATTTATTGTGATGCATTAGGTATCGGTTTGGGAGCTGTTCTTATGTAAGTGAAAGGAGTTGTTGTGTATGGGTCTCGACAGTTGAGGCCACATGAGAGGAACTTCTCGACGCATGATCTCAAGTTGGCTACAGTTGTTCATGATTTATGCTGTTGGAGACATTATCTTTTGGGAGATCATTTTTTGGTTTTCACCGACCACAAAAGTCTCAAGTATATCTTCACTCAACGTGACCTGAATTTGAGACAATGAAGGTGGGTTGAGTACCTTAAATCCTTTGAATTTGAGCTTGCCTACACGCCTGGGAAAGGCAATGAAGTAGGTGATGCATTGAGCAGGAGGACTCAGATACAGACAGTTCAGGAGGCCAGCAGTGATTGACATCTTATGGATCTATTCTTTGAGATGCATTTGGAGGAGCACGAAAAACAGGGGCATGCATTTCTTTCTTCTGTAGTTGTTACCCTTAATCTTCTTGATTGAGTGGGAATAAGGTAGCTATCATATTCTGAAGGCCTAGTCTTATGGGAAAATTTGTTAGGACAAGACCCTATTCTTGGATGGACCATAGGTGAGGATGAGATCTTGAATTTTTATGGGTGCATATGGGCGCCATCAGACATACACAAGGAGATGATGCGGGAATTTCATTCCTCAGTTTGGTCAGTTCATCCTGGTGTCACCGAGATGTATTGTGATCTACACCATCAGTATTGGTGGCTAGGTATGAAGAGATATGTTGCTGGTTTTGTGATGAGGTGTTCCACGAGTCAGTAGGTGAAGGTGGAGCATCAGCGACAAGCAAGGCTTTTACATCAGTTACCCATTCCCGAGTGGATGTGGAATGATGTCACGATGGATTTCGTGACAGGTTTTCCAAGGCCGCCTCGAGGGAATGATGCATTTTGGGTTGTCATTGACAGACTCACAAAGGTTGATCACTTCTTGCCGATCAAGGAGACCTTTAGTGTAGATGAGCTGGGAAGGTTGTATATCTGAGAGATTGTACATCTACATGGGGTTCCACACTCCATTGTTTCATACAGGGACACCCATTTTACTTCATGGGTCTCGAAAAGTCTACAGAAGGCTTTGGGAACATAGGTACTTTTGAGTATAGCGTACCACCCCCAGACAGATAGCCAGTCAGAGCGTAAGATTCAGGTGCTTGAGGACATGCTTCGAGCATGCATCCTAGATTTTGGAGGTTCTTGTGAGAAGCATATACCTCTTTTGGAGTTTTCCTACAAAAATAGTTTTCAAGCAACAATTGAGATGACACCTTATTAGGATTTGTACAGTAGGCCATGCCGATCACCCTTATGTTGGATAGAGACAGGAGAGGCAGCTATTCTGGGACCTCATCTTGTCAAGGAGACCACAGAGAAGATAGAGTTGATTTGGAAGAGTATGGATATTGCACAGTCACGACATAAGTCTTATTTTGATCAACGAAGAAGACCTATGGAGTTCGAGGTTGGAGATCAAGTTTTCCTATGTGTCACACCGAGGTTGGGACACAGGAGGATTAAGAGACAGGGTAAGCTTTCACCATGGAATGTCAGGCCATTTGAGGTTTTGGAGAAGGTTGGGCTGGTTGCTATCAGTTTCAGTTACCTTAGGGGTACCGAAATATGCATGACGTCTTCCATGTTTCTTATCTTTGACATTACTTCTCATACCCACCTCATTTTTTCAACCTGAGGAGGTTGAGTTGGAGGTGAATGCCTTGTTCGAGGAGCATCCTATCCAGATTTTTGATCGAAGTATGATGGTTATCCATGGCTGGTATGTTCCTCCGGTATGAATGCTATGGCAGCATGGGCGAGTACAGGATGAGACTTGGGAGAGGGAGGCCGATGTACAATAGTAGTGGCCGGATCTTTTCGAGGTTTCTTCTTCTACGCCGCCTTTCTAGGGAAATTTGGGGATGAATTTCTTTAAGGGGGGAAGTTTTTAAGAACCCAGGTCCTCTTTTCAGGCATGTTTTTCACTTTTCTAGTGTTTTTGAGAAAAATAGGAGTTTCTGGAAATTTTTTAAGTACACACCATGTACTTTATAAGTGCACACCGTGTACTTTATAAATACACGCAGTGTACTCGGTTACCATGGGTAGCTGAGTGCTGGCGGTGTAACGACCATGCACACGGCCGTGTGTGGTGACTTGGATACTGCCAAATGTGGGGGATAGTAAGGGAAAGTACATTCTGTGTACTTCTAAAGTACATTCGGTGTTCTTTTTTTTCATTAAACTCACTAGGGTCACATCTAATCAACATAAATCCCTCCTTTTAGGTCTGACTCGTCCGAGAGTGTCCGTACGACCTAGATTCTTCTCTGAGCCCCCGATTGATCATCCTTTCTCCAATTCGACCATAGTTGATTGCATCGGGATTTCCATGGTAAGATCTTCCTTCTTTTGGAGTTTTGTTTCCTGATTCCTCCTCTTTGAAGAGTTATCCTCGACTGAGCGTTTTTATTATTTTTGTAGATTTATGGTGTTCTTGGGAAATTATAGGATTAAGGTTCTCATATAACGATCCTAAAATGCCGAGGTAGGTGGTTTGTTCCTTTCCGTAGATAGTCTTTGAGTTATATGTGAAAACGTTCCCAATACTCTTGAACGGGGTATTGCGTGTTTACGATTTTAGCCCTGCTAATTTCCTGCTGTTCTTGTATGCTTGATTAGAGGTTAATTGAATGTGAATAGGGTTAATTGCTATAATTTGGAAGTGTTTTCCCATGCATGTTTTTTATGACCATTTGGACTAGCTTTTACTGTTAGGCTACTATTTTTCTTTCCATGCCTAGTATTGTAGGATGGAGTGTTTTGATTATTTGACATGTTGTTATGCATTGACTGTTATCCAAGTAGTTCATGAGGTTTACTTTGGGCACTATGCATTTCTATGCTTGATTGACTTACACAGGGCTGTGGGAACCCGATGTAGTAGACCATAGGGAGAATGGACGTAAGGGCTTCTCCAGAGTGTCTGTTTTTACTGTTACGATGCGAGACCATAGGGGGAATTGAAGTAAGTGCTTACTCGGAGTGTCTGTAGTTCCTCGACGTGGGCCACAGGTGGAATGAGACGTAAGTGCTTCCCCAGAATGCCTTTTAGTTACCGATACGAGACTATAGGGGGAATTGAAGGCGAGTGCTTCCTCAGAGAGTCTATGCTTAAGCTTAACCAGAGGGGTTAGACTATGCGTACTTCCCAGAGGGTTGCCTGTTCTTTTTTGGTTGAACCAGAGTGGTTAGGTTGTGAGTACTCCCAGAGGGATACCTACTTTTATTTAGCTATTTACTTGTTATATGAAATTGATTTCATTTGAACTGTAGGAATTTTCCTGCTGAGTACTTCCTTGTTTATTTATCCTTTGTTTATTACCTTCCATATATATTCACTAACTATTAGGAACATATCTTTGGGTGGTTTCCTACTAGGATTAGTCTCTCTCCCTGTTTCGGTCATGCTTTTAGGCCCAAATAGATTTTATTATTGTAGGTATAGATAAGGGAAATCACCCTTCTACTTCAGGTACTTGACTGCTTTGGAGCAGGACAACATGGGACCAAGCTGAGGCTTCCGATGCTGAGGAGTTTATATGTTATCTTTTTTACTTTGGTTTAGTACTATATTTCAGCATTGTGACGTTTTTGGATGCTTTCCTAGACATATGTGTCATGCATAATTTATATATTTGCTCTATTTATTTCTTACTTATAGTCTTCTGCTGTTTACTACTGTATGATGTTATTAATGCTTCCACTATTGTTTATCTGTTTTACTTCCACTGTGTACTCTTCCAATGAGGGAATATTTTCCCCACTATCACACCCAAGGCCCTCACTTCTAGTCGACAACCTCTGAAATTTAGGGGAATGCGCTTAAGGCCATGTGACCAACCGGGTATGGGGCACCTCTGGGCGGCTTCCGGAACCGGAATGTTACAGGTTACAATCATGTTATCCATTTTATTGAAATGGGGAAAATTATTTGTATTCTATATATTATTATTCCAATAAAGATGATTATTGGCATGTTGATGATGTATTTTTTTGACCATCCACCTTCTTTCTCCAGATGGTTTACGATAACATTATCCCTTTTATTAACATGGAGAAAAGTATTGGAATTATGCATGTTATTATTTCAATATGGGATGAATATTAAAAATTTTATTATGTATTTTTTTCTCAATATCTCATATGATAAATTCATTATACTTAAAAAAGTTATGGGAGGGGCCTAATATTATATAAACCCTCTATGAATCATTAAGTCTTATGAGTAAAATATGTTTGGGAATTTTGGTGTATTCTTTCCCATAAGAAGATATTGCCTTGATGGTAAGATCATGATGTCTAAGATCATGATGTCTTGGATTATGGTATGGAATAATCTATTTAGTATTATAAATTTCATCACTAAGTAACTAGTTATTACTATCCATGTGATTCATTTATTTTTATTTATATCCATGGATATATTATGTTTCCAGTTTTAGTTGATTATGGAATTATGATGATTACCTATTCCTACCAAAATGTTTATGCTATTCTTATGACATGATTTCCTCAGATGTATGTTTTCCATTATTAAGTGTTTGATCTCACCCCTTCTTATGTTTCTATTTTCCTAGGTCATAAAGAAAATTATTACACATGAAATCTCTAATTGGATAGCTTTATAGAGAATTTTTGGGAGATATTGAGGAATTATCATGGATTAAATAGTTTCTTATTTAATGGAAGAAAATATCAATTAGTTGAGAAATATATTGGTTTTTTAGTTTATGTTTTTCCCAAATTCTCTAAACCTATAAAACTAAAATGTATTGTAAATATATGTGATGGAGTGTTTTCTTTAAGTCATGTAATTATGGGATAGTTATGTTTGAGAATATACAGTTGTTATCCAAGATAGTATGTAAAGTATGTGTTTTGGGAACTATATATAGGATTGTGGGTTTGAGGCTTATAAAAACCCCTATAGTTAATATTACAATATGAGTAATGGTTAGGTTTACATGGTCTTAGATGTTGGTATGACCTATGGTTTCTATTGAGATACCTGATGGTTATGGTTCCTGGTTAGTTCCACAGGTCTACCAGGATATGGATAGTTTCTCTCAGTGTCGAAATATAGTTGCTTTAGATCATGTTATTAGAGTCCTATATCACTCAGTGGTACATGTTATTATTTTTGATTCCTATAGAGATCATAGGGTACACCATCCATGATTTTTAGTTCTAGACATAAGAGTGATTCTTTAAGCTTTTGTAGATGAACAATATATTTTATGGCATGGTGAAACATATTTTAAGAAAATTTTGGCATTGTATGAAATAGGTTTCTTTGATATTGGGTGTCTTTTTAGAACCCAATGATCAAAGGTTGTTTTATTTTAGGTATTTAACTTTTTAATTATAGTTCTTATTTTAATTTGATGGTAATATCAAGTGTGCATAACATTTTTTTGAAAGTAAATGTTTGGTACAACCATTGTGGGTGAACTACTAATGTTTATTTCTAACCCCTTGTTTGGGAAATTTGGTGTGTGTTTAGGCCCTTATGCCTACTTTCATGTTAAGAACATGATTAATAATGATTGTGGATCTATCCTTGTGATGAATGATCAAGAAGGGACCCTCGTGTAGAGTCTAAGGATCATGATGGAGCAACTCAATAGTTGTAGGAGATCAGGTTTGAGGCATGGATTAGGGATAATAGTAGAACCTTTTAAATTTTATTTATTCTATATATGTGGTCAACCCAGTGGGTGATAAATTTTTGTTTTATATCATGACCATGAGTATTTATTTTGTATTTCATTTATTATAGCATGTTCCTATTTTATTTACCATGCATACTCTGATGTTATGGATGAGTATGAGTTTGGTTATTTTTTAGTACTGTTGTAATTTGATATGAGGTTATAATATCCCCAAGATATCTCTTCATACCCTCTCCACTAAATTTAAGTCTTTGGATTATGGGGAGGCATTTTTGAGATATTTTCATGAGCTAGATTAGGTGATGTGTTAGGTCAGCCCCAAGCCAATTCATAATGGGTAAATTAGAGATTTACCTAGAGAATTAAACTTGAGAGGGGTTTTCATTTCGATGTCTTGAGTTAATGACCCTTGTGAGGAATCCTTAAGAAATATTTCCTGGTAGGAAGCTTATTTATGGGTTGGAAAGTGGTGAATTAGTCACATTATGATACTTTGGAATCATTAGTGGATGATATGGCATAACCCTTTTGATATGGGTGGATATATAGAATCCAAATCCTTTTCAATAGTGACTGGGTGTGATGAGTTATAACTATGTGTATGACACTTAGGGAATATATAGTATAATGGGTTATCTTAATCTTGTGTGTCCGGGTATGGAGTGTAAGTGTCTTCCATGAGAGTTATTAGTGGCAACTCTTTTAGATAAATTTTTTAATAACCCATGTTTTATTTTTTGTTGGTGATATATAGTTCAACTTGAATATTATATTTGTTGTATATAATCGACACCCTTATATAATAATTTGGTGATTTATCTCTCAACCTTATTATCATTATAGTGATACATAATCCACTCTTGTCTATTTTTTTAGTGATGCTTCACTCCCCATTATTATTAGTGTGGTTATATAACATTCACCCTTGTTATTACTATTTAAAATCATCCTTCATCTCATTTAGTATTTTGGTGATACATTTTTTCACCCTTGTTTATTAGTTTGGTGATATATAATTTACCCTTATAATGTGTATGGTGACATATCATTCACCCATGAATTATCTAGATTATAATGTATTATTCACCCAAACTTGTTATTATGGAGACACCTGATTCACCATGTGAGTTTTGAGGTGATACCTCCTTCACCCAGGTTATCAAGACAGTGATACAACATTCACCTAGGCTTGGTATTTAGTGATAAATCATTCACCCTTGTTGTCTCTTATGGTGATAACTCATTCACCCTGGGTTATTATTAAATATCATTGCATCATTCACTTATTCATTATTTTTATGACCGTGACTCATTTACCTAGGATGTTATTATGAGTAGTGATAACTCATTCAACCTATTGTCATGATCAGACCATGGGAGCATCATCCCATTCTAGCACTGGTCAAAGTAGGTATGTTAAATAATTTGGGTGTTTCCTTAACACTCTATGACGTGATGATGGTTTTGTTATTTTTTTTACTACCATATGATATTATGAATACACCAATATATGTGGGATTTATTTAGGTTCAATATTGTAAATGACTTACTAAGTATAATTTTCACACGCTCCACATACACCTAGGTGGGTTTGCAGACTTTGTGGTAGGGGATTCAGGTATAGATAAGGACCTTATAATCAATGTAATACCTGAGGATGGGTAGATTATATTAGAAGATGCCATATGTTATAAACATAGACTAATTTTTGTATATCTCCATTCATTTTATATATTTTATGTTATGTTTCATATATGATCAACACAATCGATGGTCTTGTATTTGATGCATGTACTGTATGGTATTACAGTAGGTAAAATTTTTATTATAACATGTGTTATTTTTTTATGGTTGAATTATCACTATAATATCTATATTAATATTTAATATTGTGGATAATGATTTATTATTATTGATATTTAATCTATGGTTATCTGATTGAGGGTATAGTCTCCCTACATTAGTGATAGAACCCATCCATTATTTAGTATCCTCTAGTGTATAAGGAGGCATGTTTGAGATAATGTGATGACTTTCCTTAATGATATTTAGTTTAACCAAGTCAGTGACACAAATAATTGGTATAAGAACCGTTTTGATTCATTTTACTACCCAAGAAATGGTAGATAAATATAGGATTGGTTGAGACTTAGTATTGACCCTATGATTTTACCTAGATAGCACCTGTATGGGGAATTCCAAGTTACTCGGGAGTGGGAATGTGTTTTTTGGTTTTCGATTATTATAATTTTTGTATTTCCAGTAATATAGTGATAAGGAACCGACGTTATTACATTACATAATCTTGAATTTATTCATGAAATAACTTCCTTTAACATTTTGGATATTTTAATGTTTAGAGATTTAGAGAAATGGGGCATAACACATTCATGACATTACACATTAATACAGAGTGGATACCATAAAAACAATACTCATTTCTTCCAAAATATAATATTTTCAAATAAAACATGATTTTATTAACAATTATTCAAAAATTTAACTTGGATTCCTTATTTTTCTTACAAATCCTTATAACCTATGAAAATCATTTAAAAACATGGGATGATCACAAAAATCTCAGTAAGGGATATAAAAAGAAGGAAAGAACACATTAGTCCATGAATACTTGTAACGTATGAAATCATTTTCAAAAGACATAAATGTCACCAATATATACTTACTTTGTGAAACATGATATATACAAAATATACCCACATAACATAAGAACTTAAATAGAACCATAAATGTATCTTGGGGCTTTACTTACATAATCTTGTATCCCTCCCAGCTACCTTATAATTTGTAACCCTCAGTGCTACTTTACAATTTGTGTAACCATCGTAGTTACACTTGGAGTAACCGTATGACCGAACTAAAACATACACATACACAATGAATTTGAGGGAAATATATGTCCCACCCATCATCATAAAAAATTACCAAGAACCAAAACATAATCATACAACATGAATAATTCCATAAAAACATTTCTTTTGAATTTTGTAAAATAAAATATTAAAAGAGGATTTTAAAAATAGTCCCTTACAAACATCATATAATTGAAGGGATACTAAATATAGTGGATGGAATATGTATATAAACTATAAATAAACATAATTAATCATAATATAAACAAATTTTATCACACAGATAATTTTAATACCACATAAATAATGAAGTAGAAGGTTAACCCAAAGAATGGACATCGGGTTACGAATTCCCTTACCTCGGGTTTGTATTACATAAAAATTATTTTAAACCTCCTGTATAATGGTTAAAAGGATGTTATTAATATCTTATAGAAACATATTAATGTATATAATACCTTATATGATCATTTAATTACATAATTTCTCTCTTTAGTTGTTAGTATTTTGTTCCTTCCATTGTTTTGGGTGCATTCTTTACATAATTTCCATGGCTAGTTCATGATGGATATTCTTTTAGATTGGAAGTGAAAATATATAATTGTAATGGAATGGTATTTAAATATTTAAAAATAAATAAATTATACCATTTATCATTTTTAATCCTTACATGAGTATGATTCATAAGTTAAAACATTATTGATATTTGTTTAGATCATTTTGGCGATTCTTCGATCGTAATGAACTCATTTTGTTTTATAAATTAATCACATGTTTAAAAAATGATTCTATAACCTTATATAATATATAACACATAAATTATAATCTGGTTCAATAATAAAAATGGTTTCATTACTAGTATTTAAGGAAGTAAAAGAAATTTAAATCACATCATCCATGATGTCGGTAAATCGACACATCACAGACGGTGTTTTAATTTCTTGAATATGTGGAAGAGGAGAAGGAATATAATTTTGAGTATTACATAAACATGATGAAATCAATAATATGTAACATATTGGGTAATTAATTCCTCTTTTATAAGGGGAGGTGATAAAATAAAAAGAAAAGTAAGGAATCTCGAAATAAAAGAAAAGTTGAGAAATCTCTTACGAAAATTTGGTAGCCTAACGGAGTCGCTTAAAATTTCATAAAATTTTTTGATAACAAAAAAGGGTTATCTAATCATTATTACATAATATGGGTATTAAGGGGGATATGAAATTACATATCCCAACATAATCTAATGGAAAATAAAAAGAATAACATAAAATGAAAGCTTGAAAAAGAGAAGGGTGGTGGATTCCATTACCTTGTAGAGTAACTCCTAAAACATAAAGGTTGGGACCTTGGGGGATTGAGGACACATTTTGAGGACTACTGGGGATGTAATAATACCAATGATTTGTTGAGGAGGAATTTGGAATGAATTTAATGAAGTAATGGGTTGGTATTTATAGCAAAAGTGGGGGAATGTTTTATTAATTTCTAAGGGACGCCTCATTAGTGGTATTTGAAAAACCATGAGCTTGACCATGGTATTTTTCCATGGTATTGGTCACTTAGGACACCTAATAATTTTTTTATTGTACAAAATTATACCAAAATTATTACATCATTATTATACCATTAATGATGTCATTAAACACACCGAAACTCAAACTGTATTTTTACTATTCACTAAAAATTCAACTGTTTCAGAAATATCCCAAAAATTCACCCTAACCATTTTTAGATGTATAGAATTAAAAAATAAGCTCCATTTTTTGAGAATAATTTTTTAATTATTATTAATTTAATTTTTAAATAAAATCTTAATTTATTAAAAAATAACAGTTTTAAATCTATAATTCTTTTTTAACACCCTGAAAAATTAATTGACATCTCATTATCTTATATCCTTAATAAAATAAAATAATAATTTTATTTACTATTCATAAGGGTCATATTACTATTCATATGGGTATTCTACTATTCACTAAAAAAACCAATTTTGTTCTTTCAGACTCAAAATAACTTACTGATCATAATTGTCGATGACTGTTTTTTGAAATTCAAAACATAGAAGTGGAGAAATTATGTTTAAAGGATAGTTATGAATATCTACTTAAAACAAAGTTTCATGAATTTCAATTTATTTTCAGAAAACCATGGGGTGTTACATTATCCCCACCATCTGGAAATTATATCCGCACAATTTTATTTACTTATTAAACAAGTGAGGGTAACTTTCCCTCATAGAATTTTTAGACTCCCATGTTGCTTCTTCAACCATGAGGTTTCTCTAAAAAACCTTTACCTGGTGGATTACCTTATTCCACAATACCTATTCCCTTCAATCAAGAATTTGAACTAGTTTCTCTTCATAAGAAAGTTTCTATTCTAGTTGAACTGCTTTTGGGTTCAAGACATGAGTTGAATCTGGCACATAATTTCTCAACATCGAAACATGAAAAACATTGTGTACCTGAGACAAACTCAGAGGCAAAGCTAATCGGTATGCAACTGGTCCAACTTTCTCTAGGATTTCAAAAGGACCTATGAACCATAGACTTAGCTTTCCTTTCTTACCAAAACGCATCATAATTTTCCACGGAGATATTTTAAGGAAAACATGGTCACCTACCTCTAAATAGAAGTATTTCCTTATATTATTGGCATAACTTTTCTGCCTACTCTGAGATGTCCTCTTCTGTTTTCGGATCATCTTCACTTTCTTAGACACTTCCTCTACTAATTCTGGTCCCATCAACTTCCTTTCCCTAAAATTATCCCAAAAAGCTAGAGTTCGACACCCCTTCCAATACAATGCCTCAAAAGGTTCCATTTTTATACTGAAATGAACATTGTTATTATAAGAAAACTCAACTAAAGAAATATGTTGATCCCAACTTCCCTGGTAGTCCATTGAACAAGCTCGAAACATATAATCCAAAGTCTGAATCGTTCATTTTGACTACCTATCTAATTAAGACTGAAAATATATAATGAAATTTAATTCTGTGCCCAACGACTTCTAAAGGCCCTTCCAAAAATTAGAAGTGAACTTGAGATCCTGATCAGATACAATGGAAAGAGGAACTCCATGTAACCTGACAATCTCTTTGAGGTACAACTGAGAAAGCTAATCCAACAACATTGTATCTCGAATAGAAAGTAAATGTGCATATTTTGTCAGCCGATCAATAATAACCCAAATTGCATTGATACCTTGATAAGTCTTAGGTAATTACACCATGAAGTCCATGGATATATTCTCCCATTTCCACTCTGGAACTGGAAAAGGTCGAAGCATCCCCTTTGATAACTACCGCTCTACTTTAACCAATTGACATGTCATACATTTCACAGTAAATTATGCAATATCCCTTTTAATTCCATCCCACCAATAATACTCCCAAAGTTCTATATACATCATAGTACATCCAGGATGAACTGAAAATAAATAACTATGAGCTTTACACAACAAATATTTCTTCAACTGGGAATCACAAGGCACACAAAACCTTTTACCAAATCTTAAAACACAATATTTATCATGGTTAAATTCTGGAAACATACCCATTTTAACCAATTCTACCATTTTCTATAGCTCACAGTATTCCTTATGTGTTTTCTTAATTCTGTCGGATAACGATGACTACAATGAAACTTGAAACAAAAAATAGGTATTTCCTTCAAGAACAACTTCTAAGCCCAAATTCATCAAATCATAAATCAAGGGATCATGTTCCAAACGTAACATTGTTAATGATGCCGGATGTTTTCGACTCAAGGCATCCACCACTTTTTTTCTTTTCCCGGATGGTAATTGATCATGCAATCATAATCCTTTATCAATTAAAGCCATATTATCTACCTCATTTTTAATTCCTTCTATGTGAATATATACATTAGACTTTTATGGTCAGTATATATTTGACATTTGGCTCCATATAAATGATGCGTCCAAATTTTCAAAGTAAAAACAATAGCTGCCAATTCCAAAATCATGTGTGGGATAATTTAACTCATGTTGTTTTAGTTGTATTGAAGAATAAGAAATTTTTTGATCATTCTGCATCAGAACACAACCAAGTCCCTTTAATGAAGCATCATTTTAGATGACAATCTCACCATTTCGAGAAGTCAAGGAAAAAATTGGAGCATTCACCAATCTCTTATTCAGTTCCTGAAAACAAACATCACATTATTTTGTCCAAAAAAATTTAACCCCTTTTCATGTTAACTTGGTTAGCGGGCTAGATAAACATGCAATGTTTTTAACAAACCATCAACAATAACCTGATTATCCAATAAAACTACAAATCTCTGTAACATTTGTGGGCCTTTTCCATCCATCAACCACTATTGTTTTGGCAGGATCAAATCTTATTCCATTATTATTTACAATGTTACCAAGAAAAGAAATCTGTTCTAACCAAAAATCAAACTTTATGAATTTTCCATACAGTTTCTTTTCCTTTAAGGTTTTTAAAACAACCCTTATATGTTTTTCACACTCTTCTTTACTCTTATAAAATACCAATATTTCATTAATAAACACAACCACAAACTTATCCAAGAACTGATGAAATATTCAATTCATAAGGTCCATGAATACAATAGGTTCATTAGTTAACCCACACATCATAACAAAAAATTCAAATGCCCATATCCAGTATGAAAATATATTTTTGGGATTTCATCCTCCTTCACCTTCAGCAGATGGTAACTGGATCTCAAGTCAATCTTGGAAAAGTACTAAGCTCCCTGGAGCTGATCAAATAAGTCATCGATATGAGAAAAAGGATACTTGTTTTTAATAGTGATGTTATTCAAAACTCTATAATCAATGAAAATTCTCATGGAACCATCGTTCTTTTTAACGAACAAAATAGGAGCACCCCATGGTGAAGTGGTAGGATGAATGAATCCTTTATCAAGAAAATCATGAAACTGATTTTTTAATTCAAGAAGTTCCATTTGAGCCATACGAATTTGGGGTTTTTGAAATTGTATTAGCATTATGATATAGGTCAATAGTAAACTCAACCTCTTGATTAGGAATAACACCAGGAAAATCATTAGGAAAAACATACAGGTATTCATTTACCACTAACACATCATTAATATGAATAATTCACTTATTTTCAACAATATGAGCAAGATAAATTCCTTTTCCATATTTCAATAGTTTCTCATCTTCCTAATATGTTATCAATTGTATGGGTTCATTTTAGTATAAAAACTGAAACTCTTCCAGTTTAACAACTTCTTTAGCTCTACAATCAATCTTTTCATGATAAACAGAAAGCCAATCCATTCCCATAACGACATCAAACTTTACTAAGGAAAAAACAACAAGGTTTGTAGGTAAAGTCTTTCTTCAGACCATAATAGAAAGATTCTTATAATTCCTATTTTTTATAATATTTTCCCCTGGTGTTTTAACAATGAGTTCGTTCTCATTTTTTGAGGTGACATTTCTAATTTACCAGAAAATTTATCAAAAATAAAGGAATTTGTAGACCCTGTATCAAAAAAAACTTTAGAAAAATCTGAGTAAAAAAACAAAGTGCATGATACAAATTCATTGGATGGCCCAACTTCTACTGACATAGTAACCAAGGATCTCACTACACCTTTCTACTTATAGTCTGGCTTCTTTGAATCATTCAAATCTCTCTTTGGGAAGACATTTGCATAATGACCCATCTCACCACATTTAAAACACTTAACAATTTTCTTATCAGGAATAGTATTAGGATAATTTTAATTACAATCTCGGACCATACTTCCAAGATTACCACATCAAAAACACTTCCCAATTTTGGTAAGACATTCCCCAGGGTGCTTCTTGGCACACTTTTCACAAACTAGAAATTGGATTTTCTTACCATCAGATTTCTTTGGTTGATTCTTACCCATCATTTTCCATATAGACCTATTATTCTCCTTATTGAAAAAATGCATATGAACATGATAAAAATCCATCTCTTCTCTCTCATCACATTGGATAAGTTTCTCATAACTTTTGAATTCATGGGAGGACAATGCCCTTCGATACCTTGGCTTTAATCCTGAGTAAAATCAGTTGATTCTGCTATCAAGATAAAAAACAATATTTGGAGAATACCTCGCTAGATGGGTGAATTTTTCTTCATACACAACCACCGAATATTCCTCCTTTTTCTTAAATTCAAGTAATTGCTTCTCCATCCTAAGTCGAACCACCTTTGGAAAATATCATTCAAGGAAAAGACTTTTAAATTCATCCCACTCTAAGGCATTAAAATCCTCTACATCTATGATATTATTGACCATTGAACACCATTAATCAAATTTACCTTCAAAATGATAAATTTAATGACTTAACTTTTTATTATCTAACAATACCATAACATTGAATACATTTTCAAGGGTTTTAATCCATCCTTTAGCAGCTACTGGGTCAAAAGATCCCTTGAATGAAGGAGGGTGTTGTCCCATAAAATGGTACGCTATTGTCATGTTCTATTGTGGTTCCTCTAGCTATTCTCTTTCCTGGATACTACCACCATTTATTTACTATGTTAGCTAAGCCATTACTGTCACAAACAAATCGGTTTCAATCTCTACCATTCCGGGTTGCAGATTCGGTAGGATATCATTCTGTCAGTGCCTCTTCTCTTCAACTTCCCTGTTTCTTCCATAGACAACCATTTAGAAAAAACATATCTTAGTCAAAGAAACATGGTAATATTTAAATTCTATAACATTTAAAATTAATCATAGAGTAAAAATAATTTATTGTATTCTATTAATATCACCCTAACCCCTAAAGTTATCTAAACCATCCTCTGATACCAATTACAAGGACCTGACCTTATTACATTACATAATCATGAATTTAATCAAGAAATCACTTCCTTTGAAATTGAGTATATTTTCAAGTTTATAAATTTATCGAAATGGGAAATAACACATTCATGAAATTACACATTAATATAGAGTGGATACTATAAAAATAGTACTCATTTCTTCCAAAATATAAAACATTTCAAATAGAGCATGATTTCATTGAAAATTAATTAAACATTTAACATGGCTCACGTATTTGTCTTACAAATCCTTATAACTAGTGAAAATCATTTAGAAACTTCGGATGATCACAAAAAGCTCTGTAAGGGATATAAAAAGAAGGAAAGAACACATTAGTCTATGAATACTTGTAATGTATGAAATTATTTTCAAAAGACATACATGTCACCCATATATTATTACTTTGTGAAATATGAGATTTCCACAAGATCCCAAAAAAACATAAGAACTTAAATATCACCATAAAGGTATCTTGGGTAATTACTTACATAATCTTGTAACCCTCTCTACTACCTTATAATTTATAACCCTCACAACTACCTTACAATTTGTGTAACCATCGTAGTTACACTTGGAGTAACCATACGACTGAACTCCAAATTAAACACAACCAATGCATTGGAGGGAAATATAGGTCCCACCCTTAATCATAAAAAAATCCCAATAACTAAAACATAATCATACAACATGAATAATTCTATAAAAAACATTGCTTTTGAACTTCATAAAACAAAAAATTAAAAGAAGATTTTTAAATGAAAAGTCCCTTACAAACATCATATAATTGAAGGGAGACATAATATAGAGGATGGAATATATATATAGACTATAAATACACATAATTAATCATAATATAATTTTTTTTATCGCACATACAATTTTAATACCACATAAATAATGAAGTAGAAGGTTAACCCAAAGAATGGAAATCTGGTTAAGAATTCTCTTACCTTGGGTTTTTATTACTTAAAAATTGTTTTAAAACTCATTTATAATAGTTAAAAGAGTTTTATTAATATATTAAGGAAACATATTCATGTTCATAATACCATATATGATCATTTAATTACATCATTTCTCCCTTTAATTGTTATTATTTTGTTCTTTCCATTGTTTTGGGTGCGTTCTTTACATGATTTCCATGATCGATTCATGATGGATATTTTTGTCGATTGGAAGTGAAACTACATAATTAGAATATAATGGTATTTATATATTTAAATAACCATAAATTATACCATTTATCATTTTGAAATCTAACATGATGATGATTCATAATTTAAAGCATTATTGATATTTGTTTAGGTCATTTTGGTGATTCTTTGATCATAATGAACTCATTTTGTTTTATAAATTAATCACATGTGTAAAAAATGATTCCATAAACTTCTATAAGATATAATACATAAATTATAATCTGGTTCAACCATAAAAATTGTTTCATGAACAGTATTTAAGGAAGTAAAATAAATTACAATCACATCGTCCACGTTGTCGGTAAATCAACACATCACAGACGGTGTTTTAATTTCTTGAATAAGTGAAAGAGGAGAAGGAATATAGAGGTGAGTCTTCCATAAACATGATTAAATAAATAATAATTAAGATACTGGATCATTCATTCCTATTATATAAGGGTAGGTGAGGAAATAAAAATAAAATAAAGGAGTCTCGAATTAAAAGAAAAGTTGAAAAATCCCTTACGAAAATTTGGAAGCCTAACAACTTTCCTTGAAATTTCATAAAATATTTTGATGAGAGAAAAGGGGTATCTCATAATTATTAAATAATATGGGTATTAATGGGGATATTTAAGGACATATCCCAACATAATCCAATGGAAAATAAAAATAATAACATAAAATGAAAGCCTGAAAAAGTGAAGGGTGGTGGATTCCCTTACCTTGTAGAGTAACTCCTAAAACATGAAGGTTGGGACCTTGGGGGATTTAGGACAGCTTGGGAGGACTTATATGGATTTAAAAAGACCATATATTAATTGAAGAGTATTTTTTAATGAATTTAATGAAGTAATGGACTGGTATTTATAGCAAAAGTGGGGGAATATTTTTTTAATTTCTAAGGGACACCTCATTAGTGGTATTTGCAAAACCATGGGCTTTCCCATGGTATTTTTCCATGGTATTGGCCAATTGGGACATCTCATAAAATTTTTTACTATAAAAAATTCGACCATAATTATTACATCATTAATGATGTCATTAAACACACCAAAACTCAAACTGTATTTTTACTATTCACTGAAAATTCAACTGTTTTAGAAAAATCCCAAAAATTCACCCTAACAATTTTTTGATGTGTATAATTTAAAAATTAAATCCATTTTTTTAAAATAATTTTCTAAATATTATTAATTCAATTTTTAAATAAAATCAAAATTTATTCAAAAATAACAGTTTTAAATCTATAACTCTTTTTTTAACACCCTGAAAAATTAATTGACATCTCATTATCTTATATCCTTAAGAAAATAAAATAATAATTTGATTTACTTTTCATACTGGTCATATTACTATTCATATGTGTATGTTACTATTCACCAAAAAAACCAAGTTAGTTCTTTCAGACTCAAAATAACAAACTGATCACAATTGTAGATGACCATTTCTTGAAATTAAAAACATAGAAGTAACAAAATTATGTTTAAAGGATAGTTATGAATATCTACTTAAAAAATTTTCATGCATTTCAATTTATTTCTAGAAAACCTTAGTGTCTTACAATAGTTTTTGAGTTACTATTTATTTTTTTCTCTTAACTTAGGGTGGCAAGAGTGTGTGTGTTTATGCATTATATACACCACATGGGATTCACATGATATTAATTTTCCTGTTTGTGATTGATAAACTATTTAAAAAAGAGGGATTTGTTATTTAATGTTTTAGAAATAAGTTTTACATTTTTTTTCTTGAAAATTTACTTATGGAACTTACTTGAATGAAACCATGGTTATCGGTTTTTTATTTCTACTTCCCGGTAACTAATTTTTTAGATCAAATTTTGATTATATACTGAACCCTAAAAGTGGGTAGGCTATTCTAAGAGATACCTGAGTAGTATTCGACCCTTATGTGATTAGGGTGTTTATTTAATATGATATTATTTTCTTGTTATAATGTTTCCTAACCTTGATTATCAAAAACTCTGATTAAATTTTCTAAGCCATGCATTTGGAATTTTAGGGATATTCCTCCTTAACGACCTCTAGTAAAGTCATAAGAGGGAATGGAAAATAATGTTCCACTAGATATGGTGTTAGAACATCATATGGATTAGCTGTTTTGAGAGTGGATACTTCAAGTTATATAATCTATGGACTATAGGGATCTAAGGGTCAAATAATACATGTCAGATCTTATGAGGGAATTATAGATACCACACTGACCCATCTTCTAGGATGATTGTATTTATTGGAATCATGGTTATCTATCCTATTTTTTTTACAAAATTTATGTCTTATTTAGGAGAATATAAAAAATAAGAGGATAAGTTTACATGTGTCACGACCCGACCCTACCCAGGCTCGAGTCGTAACTACCCTAAGCTCACCTCCATAGGCCAGGGGCTGGAGACCAATGCCGAAGGAACAACAACACAGGGAGGACTTTGCCTAAGTACCTATACACACACACGCAACACACTCAATGCAAAAGTGCTGAGTAAAATGAAAAGAAAAGTACCAAATGCTATAAATAAACCACAAATGTGCATCGACCTCTAATCAGTACAAAGTAAAAGCTGAAGGTAAACTAAAAAGAAAAGGAGAAAACATGCACCCAATGAGAAAAGTGCCACAACCCAGCAACAGGTAAACAAAATCAAAAGGTTGGGAGGATCCCACACCTGGAACCTGACTACGACCACTACATGCGGTCCAAGCTCCCGAACTCCTAAGCCCCACTAAATTCATGACCAACCTGTCCGTCGTCTGCAAGGGCACACCAAGTGCGGGCAAAACCTAAGCAGGGGTGAGTATAAAAATTCTCAGTAGGATACCCCGAAGGCTCGAGGGAGCAACAAAGGATGTATCGAAGGGTGAGTAGTAGATCGAATAGGGGAAAGTAAAGGAGTACAACCGAAAGTTCACTAAAGAGTACAGTAAAGAGTCCATCTCAACCCAACAAGGGAAAGGAAGTAGACTCGTCCAAACACAAGGAGTTGGAAACGGTGAGAAGATGAACTTATCGTCGGGTCTTCGCTACCTATAGCAGGAGAGTAGACTCGTCCAACCATGAGAAGCTAGACACGAAAAGCACGTGGCATACCCTGTGTGTCTTCACCTCTCCTGGAATGAGATTAACTAAAACCCAAGGAGTGGGTAGTAGAACAAGGTATATACATATATATATGCTCTGTCATGAAGCCCAAACAAGCTCGTAAGGGGATCTCCATCCTGTAGATCAGCCCAAGAAAGTGAGTATCCAATAGTCCCAGAAGTAACCACCATCGATGCCCAGCATCCCGCACGTCTTCCCCAAACTGCAAGTCAAGGGGCTCAAATAACTGCACCCTGAAACTATCCACTTTGGGCGGCACTGACTCACCCGCACGGTTTTATGTCATGTCGCATGGATGCGTCTCGGTGGGGAAAGAGCCCCTCGTACATAAGAGTTCTGGGGGTACATCAAGCCACACCTCGTCACTACCCCGCAGTCGAGAGGTCTCTTCAAAGTCGACAAGCGACCCCATGCCCAGCCCCACTGGAGGGTAATCCCTGGAAGTCGACGGGTTCCCACTGGAGGGAGACCCGGCAAGAGTTGATGTGTGCCACACTACCCAGTCCTGTAATAGGGTAATCCACTGGAGGGTGACCCGGCTAAAGTTGTCGACAAGTCCCAATGCCCAGTCCCGAAAAAGGGTACTCCACTGGAGGGAGGCTCAGAACCGTCATCGGGGGACCACTTCCTTGCCCAGCTGGAGGTAAACCCAGCATCGGGGACCACTTCCCAGCCCCTCTGGAGGTAATCCCGGCATCGGGGACCACTGCCCAGCCCCACTGGAGGTAAACCCGGAAATGCTCTGGCCATCCCTGCTAGATGGTACTGCTCGGTAAACACCGCTGTACTGGCCATCCCTACGGGATGGTAACCCACTGGCCATCCCTGCTGGATGGTACTGCTCTAGCCATCCCTACTGGATGGTACAAATAGCTAGCCCTACTAGAAACAACCTCCTGGGTAGAGGATCAGTGGCCGCATAATGTGTTGGTCACACCGAATCCACAAGAACTCTACCAGGGAACACGAAGGGAATGAAGAAACTCCCCGGGCCCCTCAGGGAAATCACGTTCCAATCTGCTGAGTCACTGTCAAAGCGGGCCGAGACAAATCATCCCAGAAAGTGGGAAAACACCCACACAGTATGAGCACATGTAGTCATAAACGGTTTCATTTTCTGGTGAAAGGGGAATGGTACTGAAACACCTCACAACTGAAGAAACAGAGGAACCAAACCATCTCTTCCGGCCAAACCATCGAGAACCGAAGCAGGGGAAAACTCAACCCTACTGGTCAAAAAACAAGAACTGAACCAGGGGGAAACTCAACCCTACTGGTCAAAAAAATGAGAACTGAACTAGGGGAGAACTGAACCCTGCTGGTCAAACAAACAATAACTGAACCAGGGGAAACTCAACCCTGCTGGTCAAAAAAAAAACGAGAACTAAACTAGTGGGGAAACTAAACCCTGCTGGTCAAACAAATGAGAACTGAACCAGGGGGAAACTCAACCCTACTGGTCAAACAAACAAGAACTGAACCAGGGAGAAACACAACCCTGCTGGTCAAGAGTACGCGAAACAGAACACGACATGCACATGGGGCCCGCATGATGTGTGGCCCCAAGTCAACTCCAACCAAGTGCAAAAATGTTCTCAGGTACAAACAACCACATGTACTTCCAAGTAATCCTATATACTCCCAGAGTATACCACATTCCAGCCCAAAGGCTATCGAGCACACGACACCCCACGTCAATGCAAAGGGCGTAAACGTAACAACTCCAACTTTCCACCTCATCGGCCCAAGAACGACCAACTACATCTCTTCAAACATTTTCTTCACTCACACAGAAGTGCACACGATCACACGCCAAGGGTCCTCTAAAAACACGGTAGAAGAACCGCCACTGGGGCACCTTCATATTTCCACATTTAATAAGATTACGTAAGTGGCTCCACTTGACTAAACAGATTACACCGTTTTTATACTCATGGAAAAACATGTGATATCGACTACTTACTCGCCTCCAATGGATATCTGACAGAAAAGTCACCAACACCACTTTACGCCCGAACGACGTCCCGTGATCCCGAGCCTCGACCCCGAAAACAGTCGGGCGCATCGCACCATTGCGATCCCTTCGGGAAAACACGTCAAAAGGATTTCTCACTTGAGTGGAATAGATATCCAGATAAAAAGATGCATTCTGCCGCACCACACACAAGCAGTGCTTCGTGGGACCCACACCCTGGTCTGGAAGCACAATGAACAGATCACACCGTTGCGATCCTCTGGAAAAAGTACACAAGATCGACTAAACACTTGTCCAAAACGGACACCCGGTGATAAAGCTGGAAATCTCCGTCAACTCCCAAAATGTCCCTCATGGGTCCTGCACCACCATGCGGAATTAAAGTGGGTAGACTATGCCAATGCAATGCCCTCAAAAAAACACTCAGAATCGACTACCCGCACTCTCCAAACGGACGTCCGATGAAAAAGTCGTGAAACGCTGCACGCATCTCAAAAGACGGGTCATGGGACCCACACCTCAACTTCGTCCTCAACACCTGAAACCACCCTGGAAAGCTCTGCCTTAGTTCCAGGGTCCCAACGCCACTGACGGGGCTTAAATCGGACATCGGATGCGCCCGCGCCGACCAAATCCAGAACCCCCAGAGAAAATGCCATTCCACTTAAAGGCGTGTTGTGCCACCGAACTCCCGTCCCGGGAATTAAAAATTTCCAAAACAATCTCAAAACGTTTCCCTCAATCCAAGTAATGCATATCCGTAGACAGAACACAAAACGGATGACCGTAGCAGAAAATACGGGCGTCCAAAAACTGAGGGGGCAAAGTCCCTTGGGCTGGACCGGCCTGGGCTGGCCGGTCCGCCCGGTCTGGGTCAGGCCGCGCTGGCCGGCCCGGCTCGCAACGGCTGCCCCGCGGCTTGGCTGCGCGGGCCGGTGGTGGACCTGGTCCACTGCTTGGCCGACCGGCTAAGGCTGGTCGCCCGCATGACGACCCAAGTGACGTGGGTCGTGTTCCCCCGCGGGGTCGCACGACGCGACCCCGGTCCACCGCGGAGCGCCGCTCGCCGTCTCCCCAGTTAGCGCTGTCGACGACCCCGCCCGCACCGACCTCCGCTGTAGAGGAGCCTACCACCCATAGCTCGTGCCGACCGCACCTCCACCTGAAGACGCCACCGCGTGGGGATGTCGCCGCTGCCTGGAGACGCTGTGCCACCGCCTGGACCTCGCCGGAGCGCTGAAACAAAGTCCCCCAAGAACCTGCAACTTTCTCCGAACAATTGCGGACACCACAGAGCTTGGATCTGTAGTCCTAAACAAGAGTCAGAAATCTCAGAATATGTATTACGCAAATATGGGCCTCTCTCGACAATTTGGTAGTAATTAAACATGTAAATTTGCGTTCAAATTTAAGTATGAGAATGAATATACAAAACGCAACCTCCTACCTGTTGGGGCGTTGCCCGACGCTTCACAGAGGGTCCACCGCCACGCTGCTAACTTTACGGAGTGGAGGAGGAGAGGAGGAGCTTCCTCCTTCGTCTTTGGGAGCTATTGGCACCAGGGAAGAAGGGGGAGAGTAGAGTGGTGGGTTAAGTGTTTAAATAGAAAACACTTAAACACCCGCCCGTCGGCCCGAACCCGAACTTCTGGTGGGGTCGAGATTAAGCCTCCCCTAGGGTAAACGCTAAATTCTGTGCATAATGGAGGTCTCAGAATTTTAATGTGAGGCCCCGTTCAAAAGTTATTTAACTCAACTCTCGAGGCCACCAAATTATGAAAACGTCCCTGGGGCCATTTTTCACAGACGGCCCGCGCCTGCGAAACTTACACCCCTCCTATGGTAAACAGAATATTTAGGACTCAACGGTGCCCTTGGTTCCCCAATCTGAGCCACTGTTTAAGAGATACTTGATTTAAGCCATTAAACGAATAAATTAATTATTTAATTTATCCGTTTCACGTTCCGATAGCGAGCGAGGGGTCCAAACGTCCGACACCGACATGTTTTATATCGTTCCTAGGGTAAACACCCCATTCCAGACCCATCCATACACTCTGATTTCTGATATGAAACTATATTTAGTAGTTTTCCTATTTATTTGGTGTGCCCAGTGTGAACGCACTGAAAATCTAATTCTGGCCACACCGGGGCACAGAATCGCACGTCGTCTGAAGGCGCTGCTCTAGAATAACATCAAGAATATTTCAAATTCTTTTATGGACAAAAACTGTGTTCTTACATCATTCCCTCCTTCATGATTTTCATCCCAAAAAAGAAAAACCATGGAACATCACAAGGTACTAAGCCCGCACCTGGCTCTTCCGTACCCAGAGAACTCTTGCACAGTCCTACGTCACCGCACAAGAAGCAAGGATTGATCTGATCACGCAGGATTTGCCCTTGCTGATGACATGCATAGGAGCATGCACACATCTTCTTGGGTAAGCCATGTGGGAGACGTCGTGTACCCAATACAGAATTTGGGGTTAGGGCAAGGCGGTAAGGAACCTCACCATCCCTTTATATGGTCTCAAATGGCCCGAAGGCTCTCAGGGGTAGCTCACCTCCCCGAACAAACCCCTACATCACCCTCCGTGACTAGAATCACCACTTGGACCCAAGACAAAGCTCGGTGATTCCCTCCTTCAGAATATCCATATGGTGAAACACTCGATTACATCTGGTTATGCAAGATTTCACAGCCGATGTCTCACAACCAAGACTCTCTTACATGCTCGGAAAGCGAAGGAGTTAACACCATCTACTAAAGAAAAAGGGCCCACGCCTTTTTACATTACCAACACAGGGTTACACCGACGCCCCGCGCCACCCTGGTAACAACTCGAACAAGGAGTAAGGAGAAAATCATTCCACACACAGAGTCTAACAATTATACTACAAGAAGTAGAAGATCTGTAAATCATACCTCTTATTACCTCATGCTCTGCAGGATCATAGACATCCAAAGATCGTGGATGTTCGTGGTCCCAACCGTCAGCACCCGGAGCCTAACGTGGACCGCATAGTGCAGATGGGAAGTCCTCGTAAATCCATCCCCCACTACCAGCTCCTCTTTCTCCTCTTCTAGCAAAACCTCTCCAGGCGCTACTCCTATCACGGTGCTGCCTCTTCCGCGGTGGTGCACCTCCTACCTGCCTGATACTCTCAGCGCGCCTGGTCGGGCAGTCTCGCTCCAGGTGACCTTGCTCATCTCAAGAATAGCACCAGCGCTCTTTGGGCTACACTGGTTCCCTTCAGTGCCACTATGGTGTATGACCATGCCCCTGAGTTCGGTTGTTAGAAAGCCACCTGCGTCGAGGTTCTGCTTGCCGATGCCCGCTAGCTGCGACAGACATCTCGGCTCCAACGTGCATGATGCCACCACCAACTCTAGAACGTGACATGAAGCTCTCTGTCACCAGCACCTGCTCTAGCACCCCGACATATGTGGAAATGACCAAGGGTACTATGACAACATGAATCACTCAGTGGATACCCTGCTCAAACTTCCACGCTCAGATGTTGTAATCATGGACCATGTTAGGGTATAAGCGTGAAAGGTCTGCGAAACTAGCCACGTAATCAACCACCGTCATCCATCCTTGCTGAAACTACAAGAGCTTCTGAATCCAAATGGATAATAAGCAGGAGGGGAAAAACCCCTTCGGAAAAAACAACTGAAAGTCACCCCACGAAAGCAACGACTCGTCAATAAACTGAGTCACCAGACTCCACCAATGCCAAGCTGCTCTGCGGAAAAGGAAGGTGGCCAAAGCCACCATAAGATCTGTTGGCGTCTGCACAAGTCTGAAAAGGTGAACCACTATTTCTAGAAAAACCTTTGCTGCCTGAGAGTCTAGCTCACAACCAAACCTCAGCGGTCTCTACCGCTGGAACTCACGGTGTGTGCTCAACCTGCACTCAAGCCCCGTCTGCTCTATTAGAGCTGTCTGCTGCTCAACGGGTTGGGGTGATGCTACCGGCCCACCCGGAGAAAGGGACTCGCATGGTGGGTCCTAGAATGAGGCCTCGTAGCTCACATGGTCGTCTTCATGAACCAAAGATGGTATCCTGGCTGTATGGCTTCGCAGAGACATCCTGAATATTATCAAGGAGTGTCGCAGTCAGATGAGCATATATGTATATCACAACAACAACAATGAGGAGCTGAATCAAGAAGGAAAGTCAAGACTCAATCCTATTTGATGAAAAAACCAATTTTCCTTGTAACAAGTGTCTCAGCATGCTGAGTCGACAAGTGGGTTATAAGAGTCCTGGTGAATGGATACGTCGGCCACCGCACCATCACTGGACTTCCTAGCCTGAGAGCCGCTCTCGAGACACGTTAACACTGTTTACCTAAATCCCAACCAATTCCTTTTTAGGGATGTCTAAACAATGTACCAAGGAACGAACCAGCTCTGATACCACTTTTTCATGACCCGACCCTACCCGGGCTTGAGCCGCAACTTCCCCAACCCCGCCTCCATAGGCCAGGGGCTGGAGACCAGCGCTGAAGGAATAACAACTCGGGGAGGCCTTTGCCTAAGTACCTATACACAAACACGCAACACACTCAATGAAAAAGTGTAGAGTAAAAAAGAAAAACAATGTACCAACTGCTATAAATAAACCACAAATGTGCATCGACCTCTAATCAGTACAAAGTGAAAGCTGAAAGTAAAATGAAAAGAAAAGGGAAAAACATGCGCCCAACCAGAAAAGTGCCACAACCTGGAAATAGGTAAACAAAATCAAACTTCTGGGAGGATCCCACACCAGGAACCGACAACAACCACCGCATGTGGTCCATGCTCCTGAACTCCTAAGCTCCACTGAAGTCATGACCAACCTGTCCATCGTCTGCAAGGGCACACCAAGTAAGGGCAAATCCCCAGCAGGGGTGAGTATAAAAATACTCAGTAGGATACCCCAAAGTCTCGACGGAGCAACAAAGGAGGTACCGAAGGGTGAGCAGTAGATTGAAAATGGTAAAGTAAAGGAGTACAACCGAAAGTGCAGTAAAGAGTACAGTAAGGAGTCCAGCTCAACCCAACAAGAGAAAGGAAGTAGACTCGTCCAAACACAAGGAGCTGTAAATTGTGAGAAGATGAACTTATCATCAGGTCTTCGCTACATATAGCAGGAGAGTAGACTCATCCAACAAAGAGAAGCTAGAAACAGAAAGTACGTGGCATACCCCATGTGTCTTTGCCTCTCCTGGAAGGAGAGTAACCAAAACCCAAGGAGTGGGTACTGGAACAAGGTATATACATATATATATATATATATATATATGCTCTGTCCCGAAGCCCGAACAAGCTCGTAAGGGGATCTCCATCTCGTAGATTAGCCCAATAAAGTGAGTAGCCAACAGTCCTAGAAGTAACCACCATCGATGCCCAGCATCACACACGTCTACCCCGAACTGAAAGTCATGGGGCTCAAATCACTGCACCCCGAAACTATCCGCTTTGGGCAGCACTAACTCACCCGCACGGTTTTAGGTCGCGTCGTAAGGACGCGTATCAGTGGGGAAAGAGCCCCTCGTACTTGAGAGTTCTGGGGGTACGTCAAGCCACACCTCGTCACTACCCCGTAGTTGAGAGGTCTCCTCAAAGTCGACATGCAACCCCCTGCCCAGCCCCGGTGGAGGATAATCCCTGGAAGTTGATGGGTTCCCACTAGAGGGAGACCTAGAAAGAGTCGACAGGTGCCCCACTCCCCAGTCCCATAACAGGGTAATCCACTAGAGGGCGGCCCGGCTAAAGTCATCGATGAGTCCCAATGCCCAGTCCAGAAAAAGGGTAATCCACTAGAGGGAGGCTCGAAACCATCATCGGGGACCACTTCCTAGCCCAGCTGAAGGTAAACTCGGCATCAGGGACCACATCCTAGCCCCACTGGAGGTAAGCCCGGCATCAGGGACAACTGCCCAGCCCCACCAGAGGTAAACCCAGAACTGCTCTAGCCATCCCTGCTGGATGGTACTGCTCGGTGAACACCACTGTACTGGCCATCCCTGCTGGATGGTAACCCACTGGCCTTCTCTGTTGGATGGTACTGCTCTAGCCATCCCTACTGGATGGTACAACTAGCCAGCCCTACTAGAAACAACCTCCTGGGTAGAGGATCGGTGCCTGCATAATGTTTTGGCCACACCGAATCCACAATAACTCTACCAGGAACATGAAGGGATGGGAGAAACTCCCCGGGCCCCTTAAGACGATCACGCTCCAATCCGCTGAGTCACTATCGAAGCGGACCAAGACAAATCATCCCAAAAAGTGGGAAAACACCCACGCTGTATGAGCACACGTATTCATAAATGGTGCCGTAGTCCAGTGAAAGGGGAATGATACTGAAACCCCTCACAGTTGAAAAAACAGAGGAACTAAACCATCTCTGCCGGCCAAACCATCATGAAAAGAACCAGGGGAAAACTCAACCCTGCTGGTCAACAAACAAGAACTGAACCCGGGGAAACTCAACCCTGATGGTCAAACAAATGAGAACTGAACCAGGAGAAAACTCAAACCTACTGGTCAAACAAACAAGAACTGAACCAGGGGTAAACTCAACCCTGCTGGTCAAACAAACGAGAACTGAACCAGGGGGAAACTCAACCCTACTGGTCATACTAACGAGAACTAAACCAGGGGAAAACTCAACCCTAATGGTCAAACAAACGAGAACTGAACTAGGGGAAACTCAACCCTGCTGGTCAAGAGTACGTGAAGCAGAACATGGCACGCACATGGGGCCCACATGACGTGTGGCCCCAAGTCAACTCCAACCAAGCGCACAAACATTCTCAGTACAAACAACCACATGTACTTCCAAGTGTTCCCGTATACTATCAGTGTATACCATGTTCTAGCCCAAAGGCTATCGTGCACACGACACCCCACATCAACACAAAGGGCGTAAATGTAAAAAATCCAACTTGCCACCTCATCGGCCCGAGCACGTCCAACTACATATCTTCAAAAAAATTCTTCACTCACACAAGAGTGCATGCGATCACACACCAAGGGTCTACTACAAACACTGTAGAAGAACCACCACCGGGGGACCTTCATATTTCCACATTTAATAAGACCATGTAAGTGCTCCGCTCACCTAAACAGATTACACCATTGTAATCATCACGGAAAAACATGCAATATCGGCTATTTACTCACCTCCAACGGATATCCGATGGAAAATTCGCCAACACCGCTTTACGCCTGAACGACGTCCCGTGATCCCAAGCCTCGGCCCCGACAACAGTCGGCACATCGCACCATTGTGATCCCCTCGGGAAAACACGTCAAAAGGAATGCTCACTTGAGTGGAATAGATATCTGGAGAAAAAGATGCATTCTGCCACACCACACATGAGCGGTGCTTCGTGGGACCTGCACCCCTTGTCCCGAAGCACAATGAATGGATCACACCATTGCGATCCTCTCAAAAAAGTACACAAGATCGACTAAACACTTGTCCAAAATGGACACCCGGTGATAAAGCTGGAAATCACCGTCAACTCCCAAAAATGGCCCTCGTGGGGCCCGCACCACCATGCAGAATTAAAGAGGGTAGACTGCGCCAATGCAATGCCCTCAGAAAAACACTCAGAATCGACTACTCGCATGCCCCAAACGGACGTTCGATGAAAAAGTCGTGAAACGCTGCATATAGCTCGAAAGACGGGTCGGGGGCCCACACCTCAACTTCAAACTCAATGCCTGAAACCACACTGGAAAGCTCCGCCTTGGTTCCAGGGTCCCAAATCCACTGGCGACGCTTAAATCGGAGGTCGGATGCGCCCACACCACCCAAAACAAGAACCTCCGAAGAAATGCCATTCCACATAAAGGCGTGTTGTGCCACCGAACTCCCGTCCCTAGAATTAAAAATTCCTGAAACCCTATCAAAACATTCCCCTTGATCCAAGGAACTCGTATCCGCAAACGGCACGCAAAACGAACGCTCGTAGCGGAAAATACGGGTGTCCGAAAACTGAGGGGGCAAAGCTCCTTGGGCTGGACCGGCCTGGGCCGGGCTGCGTCGGCCGGCCGGCTCGCAACGCCTGGCCCGCAGCATGGCCATGCGGGCCGGCGGTGAAACCTGTCGCCCGCTTGGCCGACCGGCTGAGGCCGGTCGACCGCATGACGACCCGCGTGACGCGGGCCGTGTTCCCCCGCGGGGTCACGCGACGTGACCCCAGTCCACCGTGGAGCGCCGCTCGCCGTCGCCCCAGCTAGCGCCGACGACGACCCCGCCCGTACTGACCTCTGCTGCCGAGGATCCTGCCGCCCCCAGTTCACGCTGACCATGCCTCCTCTAAAGACGCCACCACATGGGGATGCCGCCACCGCCTAGAGACGTCACACCGCCGCCCGGACCTCACCGGACCGCCGAAAAAACCCCCAAGAACCCGCAACATTTGCTGGACGATTGCAGACACCACAGAGCTCGTTTTTTGAGTCCGAAACAAGCGTCTGAAATCTCAGAATATGTATTACGCAAATATGGGTCTCTCTCGACAATTCGGCAGTAATTCGACATGTAAATTTGCGTTTGAAGTTAAGTACGAGAATGAAAATACAAAACACAACCTCCTACCTGTTGGGGTGTTGCCCGACGCTTCACGAAAGTTCCGCCACCGTGCTGCTGCCTTACCATAAGGGAGGAGGAGAGGAGGAGATTCCTACTTCATCGTTGGGAGCTGTTGGCACTAGGGAAGAAGTGGGCGAGGAGAGGGGTGTGTTAAGTGTTTAAATAGAAAAGACTTAAACACCCGCCCATCAGCCCGAACCTGAACTTCTGGCGAGGTCGAGATTAAGCCTCCCCTAGGGTAAAGGACACGTTGTAAGCGCAATGACAGTCTCATAATTTTAATCCAAGGCCCCATTCAAAAGTTATTTAACTCAACGCCCGATGCAGCCAAATTATGAAAATGCCCTCGGGGCCATTTTTCACAGATGGCCCAAGCCCGCGAAACTTACACCCCTCCTAGGGGTCACAGAGCCGCGGTTCAGGTCATAAATTTGTAGTAGATAAGACCCAATAAAAGAAGGATCCTGGACCCTCTATAGTTCGAGGTACGATTCTGGTTGCCTCAGTTTTAGCTTCTGCACTTTTCGATACATGGGCTTCCCACAACTTTATATCTGTTGCTGTTGTGGAGGGCCTTGGGATCTGTATATTTTCTTCTGCTGATATATTGATGTTAGAAACTATGTTGGAAACTAGAATAGCTGGTGTACGTTAGTGCAAGGAGTTCCCTCTTGAGGTTGGTGGGTGTCACTTCTTGTGGGACCTCTATGTTTTAGAGATGACACGCTGTGACATCATTCTCAGAATGGACTGGTCAGTTCCTTTCCAAGTTTTTGTCGATTTCTATCACTATAAGGTGAGTTTCACTTCACCAGAGGGTGGTTAGATCCATTATAAGGGTGAGTGGGATGTCTAACCAAGCAGAGCAGGACCCGAGCATCATGTGTTGAGAGGAGTTACAACCCAGATTTCTAGTCTACATCTAGATGACCAGGGACTTCACAGATGGAATTTCCTCCAGTGGTGGATCATTTCAAGGATGTCTTTCCTGAGGAATTTTTAGGTTTGCCTTTGAAGCTAGAGGTGGAATGTTTTGTTGATCTTGTGCCAGGAGCGGCACCGATGTGCATTCCTCCTTATAGGATGACTACACCAGAGTTGTAGGAGCTCAAGAAGCAGTTAGAGGAGTTTCAGGAAAAAGACTTCATCTGACCCACTACTTCTCCTTGGGGTTCGCCCGTCATGTTTGTGAAGAAGGAGAATGGTACCCTCAGACTTTTTGTGGATTATCGGAAGTTGAACCAGTTGACGGTCAAGAATCAATATCCCTTAATAAGGTTTTATGATCTCTTTGATCAGATTCGAGGATCCCGGGTGTTCTTGAAGATTGACTTGTGATTCGGTTACCATCAGTTGCGTGTTAAACCATCAGATGTACCTCTTACAACCTTCCAGAGTAGGTATGGTCTATATGAGTATGTGGTTATGCCGTCCAGTCTTACGAACGTGCCTGCAGTCTTCATGGCACTGATGAATCTAGTGGTCCATCCATACTTGGATTCTTTGGTGGTGGCCTTCATGGATGATATATTGGTGTACTCTCACACTCGACACAACCATGATACCCATCTTGAGATCATTTTGAGTACACTGAGAGAGCATCAGTTATATGCTAAGCTATCAAAATTCCACTTTTGGATGGACCAAATCCACTTCTTGGGTCATGTCATCTCATAGACAGGAGTGTCAGTAGACCAGAGAAAATGAGAGTATTAGTTTTCTAGGAGAATCTGAAGAATGTCTTTGATGTACGAAGTTTTCTAGTCCTGACAGGTTACTACAGACGTTTCATACAGGACTTTTCACCCTTAGAAGTGCCACTGACGGTCCTGAATAAGAATGGTGCAAAGTTCTTGTGGTTAGACTCTTGTGAGTCAGCCTTTCAAGAGATGAAAGGAAGGTTGAATTTAGCACTGATACTAGTTTTTACAGATCTAGGAAAAGGATATAATGATTATTGTGATGCATCAGGTATCAGTTTGGGAGATGTACTTATGCAAGGGGAAGGAGTCGTTGCATATGAGTCTCGGCAGTTGAGGCCACATGAGAGGAACTACTCGACACATGATCTCGAGCTAGCTACAGTTGTTCATGCTTTACACTGTTGGAGACATTATCTTTTGGGAGATCAATTTGTGGTTTTCACCGACCACAAAAGTCTCAAGTATATCTTCACTCAATGTGACCTTAATTTGAAACAATGAAGGTGGGTTGAGTACCTTCAATCCTTTGACATTGAGATTTCCTACATGCCTGGGAAAGGCAATGAAGTAGGTGATGCATTGAGAAGGAGGACTCAGATACAGACAGTTCATGAGGCTAGTAGTGAGTGGCAGCTTATGGATTTGTTCTCTGAGATGCATTTGGAGGAGAATGATAGATAGGGGAGGGAATTTCTTTCTTCTGTAGCTGTTACCTCTACTCTTCTTGATCGAGTGCGAATAAGGCAGATGTCATATTCTAAAGGCCTAGTCTTACAGGAATTTTTTTTAGGAGAGGACCTTATTCTTGTATGGACCATAGGCGAGGATGAGATCTTGCATTTTTATGGGTGCGTATGGGTGCCAGCAGACATACGCAAGGAGATGATGTGGTAATTTCATTCCTCATTTTGGTCAGTTCATCCTGATGTCACCGAGATGTATTGTGATCTACACTATCAGTATTGGTGGCTAGATATGAAGAGATATGTTGTTGGTTTTGTGATGAGGTGTTTCACATGTCAGCAGCTGAAGGTGGAGCATTAGCGACCAGCAGGGCTTTTACAGTATTTACCCATTCCCGAGTGAATGTGGAATGATGTCACGATGGATTTCGAGACAGGTTTTACAAGGTCGCCTCAAGGGAATGATGCAGTTTGGGTTTTCATTGACAGACTCACGATGGTTACTCAATTCTTGTCGATCAAGGAGACCTTCAGTGTAGATGAGTTGGGAAGGTTGTATATCTGAGAGATCGTACGTCTACATGGGGTTCCACACTCCATTGTTTTAGACATGGACACCCGTTTTACTTCATGGGTCTTGCAAAGGCTATATAAGGCTTTGGGAACATAGGTACTTTTTAGTACAACGTACCACCCCCAGACAGATAGCCAGTCAGAGCGTACGATTCAGGTGCTTGAGGGCATGCTTCGAGCATGCATCCAGGATTTTGGAGGTTCTTCTGATAATCATATACCTCTTGTGGAGTTTTCCAACAATAATAGTTTTTAGGAAACAATTCATATGAAACCTTATGTGGCTTTGTATAGTAGGCCATTCCGATCACCCTTATGTTGGATGGAGGCAGCAGAGCAGCTATTCTGGGACCTCATCTTGTCCAGGATACAACAGAGTAGATAGAGTTGATTTGGAAGAGGATGGATAATGAACAGTCGCGACAGAAGCCTTATGTTGATTGACAAAGATGACCTATGAAGTTAGAGGTCGGAGATCAGGTTTTCCTAGATGTCAGACCAAGGTTGGGACCCTGGAGGATTAGGAGATAGGGTAATATTTCACCGAGGTAAGTCGAGCCGTTTGAGGTTTTGGAGAAAGTTGGGCTGGTTAACTATCAGTTGCACTTACCTTAGAGGTACCTAAATATGCATGACGACTTCCACGTTTCTCAGCATTGCCGTTACTTCTCAGACCCACCTCATGTTTTCAACCTGAGGAGGTTGAGTTGGAAGTGAACTCCTTGTTCGAGGGGAATCCTATCCAGATTTCTGATCAAAGTATGAAGGTTATCCATGGCCGGTATGTTCCTCTGGTATGAATGCTATGGCAGCATGGGCGAGTACAGGATGAGACTTGGGAGAGGGAGGCCGATGTACAATCGCAGTGGCCGGATCTTTTCATGATTTCGTCTTCTACATCTCCTTGCTAGGGAAATTCGGGGATGAATTTATGTAAGGGGGGAAGTATGAAAGAACCCAGGTCCTCTTTTAAGGTATTTTTTCCCCTTTTCTAGTGTTTATGAGAAAAATAGGAGTTTCTGGAAATTTTTTAAGTACACACCATGTACTTTATAAGTGCACACCATGTACTTTATATATACACGCCGTGTACTCGGTTACCATGGGTAGCTGGGTGTTGGCCGTGTAACGGCCATGCTCACGGCTGTGTGTGGTGACCTGGAGACTGCCTAATGCGGGGGTTGGTAAGGGAAAGTACATTCTGTGTTCTTTTAAAGTACATTCCATGTTCTTTTTTTTCATTAAATGCACCGGGGTCACTTCTAATCAACAGAAATCCCTCCTTTTAGGTCAGACTCGTCCGAGAGTGTCTGTACGACCTAGATTATTCTTCGAGCCCCCAATTGAGCATCCTTTCTTCGATTTGACCATCGTCGATTGCATCAGGATTTCCACGGTAAGATCTTCTTTCTTCTGGAGCTTTGTTTCCTGATTCCTCCTCTTTCAAGAGTTATCCTCAGTTGAGTTTTTTTAGAATTTTTGTAGATTTACGATGTTCTTGGGCGATTCAAGGATTGAGGTTCATGAATAATGATCCTACAATGCCGAGGTAGGTGTTTTGTGCCTTTTCATAGATAGTCCTTGAGTTATATGTGAAAAAGTGCACAATACCCTTGGACGGGGTATTGTGTGTTTAGGATTTTAGCCCTGGTAATTTCCTGTTATGCTTTTATGCTTGATTAGAGGTCAATTGAATGTGAATAGGGTTAATTTCTATAATTTGGAAGTATTTCCCATGCATGTTTTGTTTATGACCGTTTGGTATAGCTTTTACTGTTAGGCTACTGCTTTGCTTTCCATGACTAGTATTGTAGGATGGAGCGTTTTGATTATCTTACATGTTGTTATGCCGTAGACTTTTATCTAAGTAGTTCTTGAGGTTTACTTTGGCCGCAATGGATTTTTATTCTCGATTGATTTACACAGGGATATGTGAACCAGGTGTAGTAGACTATAGGGAGAATGGATGTAAGGGCTTCTCTAGAGTGTTTGTTTTTATTATTACAATGCGAGACCATAGGGGGAATTGACCTAAGTACTTACTCAGAGTGTCTGTAGTTCCTTGATGTGGGCCACAGGGGGAATGAGATGTAAGTGCTTCCCAAAAATGCCTTTTAGTTACCGATACGAGACTATAGGGGGAATTGAATGTGAGTGCTTCCTCATAGAGTCTATGCTTAAGCTGAACCAGAGGGGTTAGACTGTGCGTACTTCCCAGAGGGTTTCTTGTTATTTTTTGGTTGAACCAGAGGGGTTAGGCTGTGAGTACTCCAAGAGGGTTACCTACTTTGTTTAGCTATTTACTTTTTATATGATATTGATTTCATTTGAATTGTAGGAATTTTTATACTGAGTACTTTATTGTTTATTGTTCCTTTGTTTATTACCTTCCATATATATTCACTAAATGTTAGGAACATATATTTGGGTGGTTGCCTACTGGGATTAGTCTCAATCCCTATTTGGGTCATGCTTTTAGGTAGAAATAGATTATATTGTTGCTGGTATAGATAAGGGAAATCACCCTTCTACTTCAGGTACTTGACTGGTTTGGATCTGGAGAGCATGAGACAAAGATAAGGCTTGCGATGCTGAGGAGTTTATATGTTTTCTTTTATACTTTGGTTTTGTACTATATTTCAGCATTGTGACGTGTTTGGATTCTTTCCTAGACATATGTATCATGCATCATTTATATATGTGCTCTATTTATTTCTTACTGACAGTCTTCCACTGTTTACTGCTGTATGATGTTATTACTGCTTCCACTATTGTTTATCTATTTTACTTCCACTGTGTACTATTCCAATAAGGGAATATTTTCCCCACTATCACACCCAAGGCCCTCACTTCTAGTCGGAATCCTATGACATTTAGGGAAATGCGCTTGAGGCCATGTGACCAACCGGGTATGGGGCACCTATGGGCGGATTCCGGAACCAGGATGTTATAGGTTACGATCATGTTATCCATTTTATTGGAATGGGGAAAATTATTTGTATTCCATATATTATTATTCCAATACAGATGATTATTGGCATGTTGAGGATGTATTTTTTGACCATCCACCTTCTTTCTCCAGATGGTTTATGATAACATTATCCATTTTATTAACATGGAGAAAAGTATTGGAATTATGTATGTTATTATTACAATATGGATGAATATTAAAAATTTTATTATGTATTTTTTACTCAATATATCATATGATAAATTCATTATACTTAAAAAATTTATGGAAGGGGCCTAATATTATATAAACCCTCTATGTATCATTAAGTCTTATGAGTAAAATATGTTTGGGAATTTTTGTGTATGCTTTCCCATAAGAAGATATTGCCTTGATGGTAAGATCATGATTTCTAAGATCATGATGTCTTGGATTATGGTATGGAATAATCTGTTTAGTATTATGAATTTCATCACTAAGGAACTAGTTATTACTATCCATGTGATTCATTTATTTTTATTTCTATCCATGGATATATTATGTTTCTAGTTTCAGTTGATTATGGAATTATGACGATTACTTATTCCTACCATAATATTTATGCTACTCTTATGACATGATTTCCTCAGATGTATGTTTTCCATTATTAAGTGTTTGATCTCACCCCTTCTTATGTTTCTATTTTCCTAGTTTATAAATAAAAGTATTACACATGAAATTTCTAATAGGATAGCTGTATGGATAATTTTTGGGAGATATTGAGGAATTATCATGGATTAAATAGTTTCTTATTTAGTGGATGAAAATATAAATTAGTTGAGAAATATATTGGTTTTTTAGTTTATGTTTTTTCCAAATTCTCTAAATCTATAAAACTAAAAGGTATTGGAAATATATGTGATGGAGTGTTTTCTTTATGTCATGTAATTATGGGATAGTTATGTTTGAAAATATACAGTTTGTATCCAAGATAGTATGTAAAGTATGTGTTTATGGAACTAGATCTAGGATTGTGGGTTTGAGGCTTATAAAAACTACTATAGTTAATAATACACTATGAATAATGGTTAGGTTTCCATGGACTTAGATGTTGGTATGACCTAAGGTTTCTGTTGAGATCCCTGATGGTTATTGTTCCTCATTAGTTCCACAGGTCTAACAGGATATGGATAGTTTCTCTCAGTGTCGAAATAGAGTTCCTTTAGATAATGATATTAGAGTCCTATATCACTCCAGTGGTACATGTTATTATTTTGGATGCCTATATATATCATAGGGTCCACCATCCATGCTTTTTAATTCTAGACATATGAGTGATTCTCTAAGCTTTTGTAGATGATCAATATATTTTATGGCATGGTGAACAACATTTTAAGAAAATTTTGGCATTGTATGAAATAGTTTTCTTTAATATTGGGTGTCTTTTTAGAACCCAAGGATCAACGGTTGTTTTATTTTAGGTATTTAACTTTTTAATTATAGTTCTTATTTTAATTTGATGGGAATATCAAGTGTGCATAAAATTGTTATGAAAGTAAATGTTTGGTAGAACCATTGTGGGTGAACTAATAAGATTTATTTCTAACCCCTTGTGTGGGAACATTGGTGTGTGTTTTGGCCATTATGTCTACTTTCATGTTCAGAGCATGATTAATAATGATTGGGGCTCTGTCCTTGTGATGAATGATCTAGAAGGGCCCCTCATGTAGAGTCTGAGGATCATGATGGAGCAGCTCAATAGTTGTTGGAGATCGGGTATGAGGCATGGATTAGGGATAATAGTAGAACCTTTTAAATTTTAATTATTCTATATATGTGGTCATCCCATTGGGTGATAAATTGTTGTTTTCTATCATGAACATGAGTCCTTATATTGCATTTCATTTATTATAGCATGTTCCTATTTATTTACCATGCATACTCTGATGTTATGGATGAGTATGAGTTTGGTTATTTTTTACTACTGTTGTAATCTGATACGAGGGTATAATATCCACATGGTATCTCTTCATACCCTCTCCACTAAATGTAAGTATTTGGATTATGGGGAGTCATTTTTGGGACCTTTTCATGAGCTATATTAGGTGATGTGTTTCGTCAGCCCCAAGCCAATTTATAATAGGTAAATTAGAGAGTTACCTAGAGAATTAATCTTGAGAGGGGTTTCCATTTTGATGACTTGATTTAATGACCCTTGTGAGGCATCCTTATGAAATATTTCTTAGTAGGAAGATTATTTATGGGTTAGGAAAGTGGTGAATTAGTCACATTATGATACATTGGAATCATTAGTGGATGATATGGCATAACCCTTTCGATATGGGTGGCTATATAGAATCCAAATCATTTCCAATAGTGACTGGGTGTGATGAGTTATAACTCTGTGTATGACACTTATGGAATATATAGTATAATGGGTTATCTTAGTCCAATGTGTCCGATTATGGAGTGTAAGTGTCTCCCATGAGAGTTATAACTGACAACTCTTTTAGATACAATTTTTTGATAACCCATGTTTTATTTTTTATTTGTGATATATAGTTCAACTTGAATATAATATTTTTTGTATATAATCCACACCCTTATATAATAATTTTGTGATTTATCTCTCAACCTTATTATCATTATAGTGATACATAATCCACTCTTGTCTATTTGTTTAGTGATGCTTCACTCACCATTATTATTAGTGTGTTTATATATCATTCACCCTTGTTATTACTATTGAAAATCATCCTTCATCTCATTTAGTATTTTGGTGATGCATTTTTACACCCTTGTTTATTAGTTTGGTGATATATAATTTACCCTTATAATGTGTATAGTGACATATCATTCACCTATGAATTATCTATATTATAATGTATTATTCACCCAAACTTGTTATTATGGAGACACATCATTCACCATGTGAGTTTTGAGGTTATACCTCCTTCACCCAGGTTATCAAGACAGTGATGCATCATTCACCTAGGCTTGGTATTTAATGATAAATCATTCACCCTTGTTGTCTCTTATGGTGATAACTCATTCACCCTGGATTATTATTAAATATCACTGCATCATTCACTCATTCATTATTTTTATGACCATGACTCATTTACCTAGGTTATTATTACGAGTAGTGATAACTCATTCACCCTATTGTCATGATCAAACCACGTGAGCATCATCCCATTCTAGCACTAGTCAAAGTAGGTATGGTCAGTAATTTGGGTGTCTCCTTAACACTCTATGATGTGATGATGGTTATGTTATGTTTTTTACTACCATATGATATTATAAATACACCAATATATGTGGGATTTATTTACGTTCAATATTGTTAATGAATTAATAAGTATAATTTTTACATGCTCCACATACACCTAGGTGGGTTTGCAGACTTTGTCGTAAGGGATTCAGGTATAGATAAGGGCCTTATAATCAATATAATACCTGAGGATGGGTAGATGATATTAGAAGATGCGATATGTTATAAACATAGACTAATTTTTTTTATGTCTCCATTCATTTTATATATTTTATGTTATGTTTCATATATGATCAAGACAATGGGTGATCTTGTATTTGATGCATGTACTGTATGGTATTACAATAGGTACAAATTTTATTATAACATGTGTTATTTTTTTATTGTTTAATTATCACTATAATATCTATATTAAGATTTAATATTGTGGATAATCATTTATTATTATTGATATTTTATCTATGGTTACCTGATTGAGGGTATAGTCTCCCTAAATTAGTGATAGAACCTATCCATTATTTAGTATCCTCTAGTGTATAAGGAGGCATGTTTGATATAATGTGATGATTTTCCTTAATGACATTTAGTTTAACCTAGTCAGTGACACAAAAAATTGGTATAATAGCCATTTTTGATTCATTTTACTACCCAGGACATGGTAGATAAATATAGGATTGGTTGAGACTTAGTATTGACCCTATGCTTGTACCGAGATAGCACCTGTATGGGGATTCCCAAGTTACTTAAGAGTGGGAATGTGTTTTTTAGTTTTTGATTATTATAATTTCTATATTTCAAGGAATATAGTGATAAGGAACCAACCTTATTACATTACATAATCTTGAATTTATTCAAGAAATCACTTCCTTTAACATTGTGGATCTTTTAAAGTTTAGAGCTTTAGAGAAATGGGGAATAACACATTCATGACATTACACATTAATACAGAGTGGATACCATAAAAATAGTACTCATTTCTTCCAAAATATAAAATTTTCAAATAAAACATGATTTCATTGAAAATTCTTCAAAAATTTAACTTAGATTCCTTCTTTGTATTACACATCCTTATAACCTGTGAAAATCATTTAAAAACTTGGGATGATCACAAAAATATCAGTAAGAAATATAAAAAATAAGGAAAGAACGCATTTGTCCATGAATACTTGTAACATATGAAATCATTTTCAAAAGATATACATGTATCCAATATATTCTTACTTTGTGAAACATGATATTTAAAAAATATACCCATAAAACATAAGAACATAAATAGAACCATAAAGGTATCTTGGGGCTTTACTTACATAATCTTGTATCCCTCCCAGCTACCTTATAATTTGTAACCATCACAGATACTTTACAATTTGTGTAACCATCGTTGTTACACTTGGAGTAACCGTACGACCGAACTAAAACTTATACATACAAAATGAATTTGAGGGAAATATAGGTCCCAACCTTCATAATAAACAATTACCAAGAACCAAAACATAATCATACAACATGAATAATTCCATAAAAACATTTCTTTAGAATTTTGTAAAATAAAAATTTAAAAGAGGATTTAAAACAATGTCCCTTACAAATATCATATAGTTGAATGGAGACTTAATAGAGTGGATGGAATATGTATATACACTATAAATACACATAATTAATCATTATATAAACAAATTTTATCACACAGATATTTTTAATATCACATAAATAATGAAGTAGAAGGTTAACCCAAAGAATGGACATCAGGTTAAGAATTCACAAACCTCAGGTTTGTCTTACTTCAAACTTATTTTGAACCTCCTGTATAATGGTTAAGATACTTTTATTAATATCTTATAGAAACATATTCTTGTTTATAATACCTTATATGATCATTTCATTACATAATTTCTCTCTTTAATTGTTAGTATTTTGTTCCTTCCATTGTTTTGGGTGCATTCTTTACATGATTTCCATGACTGGTGCATGATGGATATTCTTGTAGATTAGAAGTGAAAATATAGAATTGTAATGGAATGGTATTTAAATATTTAAAAAAACAAAAATTATACCATTTATCATTTTTAATTCTGAAATGAGGATGATTCATAAGTTAAAACATTATTGATATTTTTTAGATCATTTTGGCGATTCTTCGATCGTAATGAACTCATTTTATTTTATAAATTTATCACATGTTTAAAAAATGATTATAGAACCTTATATAAGATATAATACATAAATTATAATCTGTTTCAATCATAAAAATGGTTTCATTACCAGTATTGAAGGAAGTAAAAGAAATTGAAATCACATCGTCCATGATGTCGGTAAATCGACACATCACAGACGATGTTTAAATTTCTTGAATAAGTGGAAGAGGATAAGGAATATAATTTTGAGTATTCCATAAACATGATGAAATCTAGAATATGTAATATATTGGGTAATTCATTCCTCTTGGGTAAGGGGAGGTGAGGAAATAAAAAGAAAAGTAAGGAATCTCGAAATAAAAGAAAAGTTGAGAAATCTCTTACGAAAATTTGGCAGCCTAACGGAGTCGCTTAAAATTTCATAAACTTTTTTGATGAAAAAAGGGGTATCTCATCATTATTAAATAATATGGGAATTAATAGGGATATGTAATTATATATCCCAACATAAGATAATGGAAAATAAAAATAATAACATAAAATGAAAGCTTGAAAAAGAGAAGGGTGGTGGATTCCATTACCTTGTAGAGTAACTGCTAAAACATGATGGTTGGTACCTTAGGGGATTGATGACACATTTTGAGGACTACTGGGGAGGTAATAATACCAAATATTTTTTGAGGATGAATTTTTAATGAATGTAATGAAGTAATGGTTGGTATTTATAGAAAAAGTGGGGGAATATTTTATTAATTTCTAAGGGACACCTCATTAGTGGTATTTGCAAAAGCATGAGCTTGCCCACGGTATTTTACCATGGTATTGGTCACTTTGGACACCTAATAATTTTTTACTGTAAAAAAGTCTACCAAAATTATTACATCATTATTATATCATTAATGATGTCATTAAACACACCGAAACTCAAACAGTATTTTTACTATTCACTAAAAATTCATCTGTTTCAGAAAAATCCCAAAAATTCACCCTAACCATTTTTAGGTGTATAGAATTAAAAAATAAACTCCATTTTTTGAGAATAATTTTTTAATTATTATTAATTTAATTTTTAAATAAAATCATAATTTATTAAAAAATAATAGTTTTAAATCAATAACTCTTTTTTTAACACTCGAAAAAATTAATTGACATCTCATTTTATTATATCCTTCAGAAAATAAAATAATAATTTGATTTACTATTCATAAGGTTCATATTACTATTCATATGGGTATGTTACTATTCACCAAAAAAACAAAGTTGGTTCTTTCAGACTCAAAATATCCTACTGATCACAATTGTATATGACTGTTTCTTGAAATTCAATACATAGAAGTAGAGAAATTATGTTTAAAGGATAGTTATAAATATCTACTTAAAACAAAGTTTCATCAATTTAAATTTATTTTTAGAAAACCATGGTGTGTTACATTATCCCCACCTTCTGGAAATTACGTCCTCACAATTTTATTTACTTATTAAACAAGTGAGGGTACCTTACCCTCATAGCATTTTTAGATTCCCATGTTGCTTCTTCAACCATGAGGTTTCTCTAAAAAACTTTTACCTGGTGGATTACCTTATTCCACAATACCTGTTCCCTTCAATCAAGAATTTGAACTGGTTTCTCTTCATAAGAAATTTTCTCTTCTAGTTGAACTGCTTTTGGGCTCAAGACATGAGTTGAATCTGGAACATAATTTCTCAACATCGAAACATGAAAAACATTGTGTACCTGAGACAAACTCAGAGGCAAAGCTAATCGGTATGCAACTCGTCCAACATTCTCTAGGATTTCAAAAGGACCAATGAACCACAGACTTAGCTTTCCTTTCTTACCAAAACGCATCATACTATTCTAAGGAGAGATTTTAAGGAAAACATGGTCACCTACCTCGAAAGAGAAGTCTTTCCTTCTATTATTTGCATAACTTTTCTTCCTGCTCTGAGCTGTCCTCATGTGTTTCTGGATCATCATCAGTTTCTTAGGCACTTCCTCTACTAATTCTGGTCCCATCAACTTCCTTTCCCTGACTTTATCCCAAAAATCTAGAGTTCTACACCCTTTCCAGTACAATTCCTCAAAAGGTTCCATTTGTATACTCGAATGAACATTGTTATTATAATAAAACTCAACTAAAGAAATATGTTGATCCCAACTTCAATGGTAGTCCATTGAACAAGCTCCAAACATATAATCCAAAGTCTTAATCATTCATTTTGACTACCTATCTAATTGAGGATGAAAATATGTAATGAAATTTAATTCTGTGCCCAATGACTTCTAAAGTCCCTTCCAAAAATAAGAAGTCAACTTGAGATCCTGATCAGATAAAATGGAAAGAGGAACTCCAGGTAACCTGAAAATCTCTTTGAGGTACAACTGAGAAAGCTGATCCAACAACATTGTATATCGAATAGAAAGTAAATGTGATGATTTTGTCAGCCAATCAACAATAACCCAAATTGCATTGTTACCTTGAGAAGTCTTAGGTAGTACCACCATGATGTCCATGGATATATTATCCCATTTCCACTATGGAACTGGAAAAGGCCGAAGCATCCCCATTGATAACTGCCGCTCTACTTTAACCTATTGACATGTCAAACATTTCACAGTAAATTCTTTAATACCCATTTTCATTCCATCCCACCAATAATACTCCCAATGTTCTCTATACATCTTAGTACTTCCAGGATGAACTGAAAATGAAGAACTATGAGCTTCACACAACAAATATTTCTTCAACTGGGAATCACAAGGCACAAACAACCTTTTACCAAATATTAAAACACAATATTTATCATGGTCAAATTCTAGAAACTTACCCATTTTAACCAATTCTACCCTTTTTCTATAGCTCATGGTTTTCCTTCTGTGTTTTCTTAATTCTGTCTGATAACGATGACTACAATGAAACTTGAAACAAAAAATAGGTATTTCCTACAACAATAACTTCTAAGACAAAATCCATCAAATCATTAATCAAGGGATCATGTTCTAAACGTAACATTGTTAATGATGCATGATGTTTTCGACTCAAGGCATCCATCACTTTTTTTGCTTTACCCAAATGGTAATTGATGATGCAATCATAATCCTTTATCAATTAAATCCATCTTTTCTACCTCATTTTTAATTCCTTCTAAGTGAATATATACTTTAGACATTTATGGTCAGTATATATTTGACATTTGGATCCATATAAATGATGCGTCCAAATTTTCAATGTAAAAACCATAGGTACCAATTCCAAATCATGTGTGGGATAATTTAACTCATGTGGTTTTAGTTGTCTTGAAGAATAAGAAATTGCCTGATCATTCTACATTAGAACACAACCAAGTCCCTTTAATGAAGCATCATTTTAGATGACAAACTCACCATTTCGAGAAGGCAATGACAAAATTGGAGCATTCACCAATCTCTTCTTCAGTTCTTGAAAATAGACATCACATTATTTTGTCCAAATAAATTTAACCCTTTTTCGTGTTAACTTGGTTAGCGGTCTAGATAACCATGAATTTTTTTTAAGAAACCATCAGTAATAACCTGCTAATCTAATAAAACTATGAATCTATATATCATTTGTGGGTGTTTTCCATCCTTCAACCACTATTGTTTTGGCAGGATCAACTGTTATTCTATTCTTATTTTCAATGTGACCAAGAAAATAAATCTGTTCTAACAAAAAATTACACTTTCTAAATTTTCCATACAGTTTCTTTTCCTTTATGGTTTTTAAAACAAACCTTATATGTTTTTCACGCTCTACTTTACTCTTATAAAATACCAAAATGTCATTAATAAACACAACCAAAAACTTATCCAAGAACTGATGAAATATTATATTCATAAGATCCATGAATACAACAGGTTCATTAGTTAACCCACGCAACATAAAAACAAATTCATAATGCCCATATCTAGTATGAAAATCTATTTTTGGGATTTCATCCTCCTTCACCGTCAGCAGATGGTATCCAGATCTCAAGTCAATCTTGGAAAAGTACTGAGCTCCCTAGAGCTGATGAAATAAGTCATCGATATGAGAAAAAGGATACTTGTTTTTAATAGTGATGTTATTCAAAGCTCTATAATCAATGAAAAGTCTCATGGAACCATCTTTATTTTCAACGAACAAAATAGGAGCACCCCATGGTGAAGTTCTAGGATGATTAAGCCTTTATCAAGAAAATCATGAAATAGATTTTTTAATTCAAGAAGTTCCATTTGAGCCATACGATATGGGGTTTTGGAAATTGTATTAGCATTAAGAAATAGGTCAATAGTAAACTCAACCTCTTGATTAGGAATAACACCAGGAAAATCATCAGGAAAAACATCCAGGTATTCATTTACCACTGACACATCATTAATCTGAATAATTCACTTATTTTCAACAATATGAGCAAGATAAATTCCATTTCCATATTTCAATAGTGTCTCATCTTTCTAATATGTTATCAATTTTATGGGTTCGTTTTAGTATAAAAACTGAAACTCTTCCAGAAAAACAACTTCTTTAGCTCTACAATCAATCTTCGCATGATAAACAGAAAGCCAGTCCATTCCCATAGCGACACCAAACTTTACTAAGGGAAAAACAACAAGGTTTGTAGGTAAAGTCTTTATTCATACCAAAATAGAAAGATTCTTATAATTCCTATTTTTTATAATATTTCCCCGTGGTGTTTTAACAATTAGTTTAGTCTCATTTTTTGAGGTGACATTTCCAATTTACCAAAAAATTTATCAGAAATAAAGGAATGTGTAGACCCTGTATCAAACAAAACATTAGAGAAATATGAGTAAACAAACAAAGTACATGATACAACTTCATTTTATGGCCCAACGTCTACTTACATAGTCGCCAAGGATCTTTCTACACCTTTCTACTTATAGTCTGGATTCTTTGAATCATTCAAATCTTTCTTTGGGAAGACATTTGCATAATGACCCATCTCACCACATTTAAAACACTTAACAGTATTCTTATTAGGATTAGTCTTAGGCTAATTTTAATTACAATCTCAGACCATACTTCTACGATTACCACATCAAAAACACTTTCCAAATTTTGGTAAGACATTCCCCAGGGTGCTTCTTGCCACACTTTTCACAAACTAGAAACTGGATTTTCTTACCATCAGATTTCTTTGGTTGATTCTTACCCATCATTTTCCATATAGACCTATTATTATACTTGTTGAAGAAATGCATATGAACATCAGAAAAATCCATCTATACCCCCTCATCACATTGTATAGGTTTCTCATAACTTTTGAATTCATGGGAGGCCAATGCCCTTCGATAACTTGACTTTAATCTTGAGTAAAATCAGTTGATTCTACTATCAAGATACAAAACAATATTTGGAGCATACCTCGCTAGTTGGGTAATGTTTTTTCGTAAACATCCACTGAATCTTCCTCATTTTTATTCAATTCAATTAATTGCTTCTCCATACTATGTATAACCACCTTTGGAAAATATTTTTCATGGAAAAGACTTTTAAATTAATCCCACTCTAAGGCATTAAAATCCTCTACATCCCTGATATTCTTGATCATTGAACACAACTTATCAAATTCACCTTCAAAATGATAAATGTAAAGACATACCTTTTGATTATCTAAGAATTCCATAACATTGAATATATTTTCAAGGGATTTAATCCATCCTTCAGCTGCTACTGGGTCAAAATATCCATTGAAAGCAGAAGGGTGTTGTCCCATAAAATGTCACACTATTGTCATGATCTCTTGTGGTATGTATAGCTGTTATCATTCATGGATACTGCCACCATTTATTTCCTATTTTAGATAATCCATTACTGTCACAAACAACTCGGTTTCAATCCCTACCATTCCAGGTTGCAGATTTGATAGGATATCATTATGTCAGCGCCTCTTCTCTTCAGTTTCCCTGTTTCTTCCATAGACAACAATTTAGAACAAACATATCTTTGTCGAAGAAACATGGGAATATTTAAATTCTATAACATTTCAAATTAATCATAGAGTAAAAACCATTTATGGTATTCTATTAACATCACCCTAACCCCTAAAGTTATCTAAACCATCCTTTGACACCAACTATAAGGACCTGACCTTATTACATTACATAATCATGAATTTAATCAAGAAATAACTTCCTTTAACATTGATGATCTTTTCAAGTTTATAAATTTAGAGAAATGGGCCATAACACATTCATGAAATTACACATTAATATAGAGTGGATACCATAAAAACAGTACTCATTTCTTCCAAAATATAAAACTTTTCAAATAAAACATGATTTCCTTGAAAATTCTTCAAAAAATTAACTTGGCTTACTAATTTGTCTTACAAATCCTTATAACTAGTGAAAATCATTTAAAAATTTGGTATGAGCACAAAAATCTCATTAAGGGATATAAAAAGAAGGAAATAACACATTAGTCCATGAATACTTGTAATGTATGAAATTATTTTCAAAAGACATACTTGTACCCCATATGTAATTACATTGTGAAATATGAGATTTCCATAAGATCCCCAAAAAACATAAGAACGTAAATAGAACCATAAAGGTATCTTGGGTAATTACTTACATAATATTGTAACCCTCACTACTACCTTATAATTTATAACCCTCACAACTACCTTACAATTTGTGTAACCATCGTAGTTACACTTGGAGTAACCATACGACCGAACTCCAAATTAAACATAACCAATGCATTGGATGGAAATATAGGTCCCAACCTTCATCATAAAAACATCCCAATAACTAAAACATAATCATACAATAGGAATAATTCTATAAAAAACATTGCTTTAGAATTTCGTAAAACAAAAATTTAAAAGAGGATTTTTAAAAGAAAAGTCCCTTACAAACATCCTATAATTGAAGGGATACATAATATAGTGGATGTAATATGTATATAGACACTAAATACACATAATTAATCATAATATAATTTTTTTTATCACACATACAATTTTAATACCACATAAATAATGAAGTATAAGGTTAACCCAAAGAATGGAAATCGGGTTAATAATTCCCTTACCTTGGGGTTGTCTTACTTAAAACTTGTTTTAAAACTCCTTTATAATGGTTAAAAGAGTTTTATTAATATCTTAAGGAAACATATTCATGTTTATAATACCATATATGATCATTTAATTACATCATTTCTCTCATTAATTGTTATTATTTTGTTCCTTCCATTATTTTGGGTGCGTTCTTTACATGATTTCCATTATCGATTCCTGATAGATATTTTTGTCGATTGGAAGTGAAACTACAGAATTAGAATATAATAGTATTTATATATTTAAATAACCATAAATTATACCATTTATCATTTTTAAATCTAACATGATGATGATTCATAAGTTAGAACATTATTGTTATTTGTTTAGGTCATTTTGGTGATTCTTTGATCGTAATGAACTCATTTTGTTATATAAATTTATCACAAGTGTAAAAAATGATTACATAAAATTATATAAGATATAATACATAAATTTTAATCTGGTTCAACAATAAATATTGTTTCATGACCAGTATTTAAGGAAGTAAAATAAATTGAAATCACATTGTCCACGATGTCAGAAAATCGACACATCACATGCGGTGTTTTAATTTCTTGAATAAGTGGAATAAGAGAAGGAATATAATGGTGAGTCTTCCATAAACATGATTAAAAAAATAATATTTAAGATACTGGATCATTAATTCCTCTTATATAAGGGTAGGTGAGGAAATAAAAATAAAATAAATGAGTCTTGAAATAAAAGAAAAGTTGAGAAATCCCTTACGAAAATTTGGCATCCTAACATCGTTGCTTAAAATTTCATAAAATATTTTGATGAAAAAAAGTGGTATCTCATCATTATTAAATAATATGGGTAGTAATGGGGATATTTAATGACATATCCCAACATAATCCAATGGAAAATAAAAATAATAACATAAAATGAAAGCTTGAAAAAGTGAAGGGTGGTGGATTCCCTTACCTTCTAGAGTAACTCCTAAAAATTGAAGGTTGGGACCATGGAGGATTTAGGACACCTTGGGAGGACATATAGGGAGTTCAAAAGACCATATATTTATTGATAAGGAATTTTTAATTAATGGAATGAAGGAATGGGCTGGTATTTATAGCCAAAGTGGGGGAATATTTTATTAATTTCCAAGGGACTCATCATTAGTGGTATTTGCAAAACCATGGGTTTTCCCATGATATTTTACAATGGTATTGGCCAATTGGGACATATCATAACATTTTTTACTATACAAAAGTCAACCATAATTATTACATCATTATTACATCATTAATGATGTCATTAAACACACCGAAACTCAAACTGTATATTTACTGTTCACTAAAAATTCAACTGTTTTAGAAAAATCCCAAAAATTCACCCTAACCATTTTTTTATGTGTATAATTTAAAAATTAAATCCATTTTTTGAAAATATGTTTCTAAATATTATTAATTTAATTTTTAAATAAAATCATAATTTATTCAAAAATAACAATTTTAAATCTATAACTCTTTTTTAACACCCTATAAAATTAATAGACATCTCATTATATTATATACTTAATAAAATAAAATAATAATTTGATTTAATATTCATAAGGGTCACATTACTATTCATATTAATATTCATAAGGGTATGTTACTATTTACCAAAAAACAAGTTGGTTCTTTCAGACTCAAAATAACATACTGATCACAATTGTAGGTGACCATTTCTTGAAATTGAAAACATAGAAGTGGAAAAATTATGTTTAAAGGATAGTTATAAATATCTACTTAAAAAAAATTTCATGCATTTCAATTTATTTTTAGAAAACCTAAGTGTGTGACAATAGTGTTTGAGTTACTATTTATTTTTTGTCTTAACTTATGGTGGCAAGAGTGTGTGTGTTTATGCATTATATACACCACATGGGATTCACATGACATTCATTTGACTGTTTGTGATTGATAAACTATTTATAAAAGAGGGATTTGTTATTTAATGTTTTAGAAATAAGTTTTAGATTTTTTTCTTGAAAAGTTACTTATGGAACTTACTTGAATGAAACCATGGTTATCGGTTTTTTTATTTCTAATTCTCGATAACTAATTTTTTAGATCAAATTTTGATTATATACTAAACACTAAAAGTGGGTAGGCTATTCTAAGGGATACCTGAGTAGTAGTTTACCCTTATGTGATTAGGGTGTTTATTTAATAGTGATATCATTTTCTTGTTATAACGTTTCCTAACCTTGATTTTCAAAAACTCTGATTAAATTTTCTAAGCCATGCATTTGGAATTTTAGGGATATTCCTCCTTAACGACCTCTAGTAAAGTTATAGGAGGGAATGGAAAATAATGTCCCACTAGATATGGTGTTATAGCATCCTATGGATTAGCTGTTTTGAGAGAGGATACTTCAAGTTATGAAATCTATGGACTATAGTGATCTAAGGGTAAAACAATACATTTCAGATATTATGAGCGAATTCTAGATACAATACTGACCCATATTCTAGGATGATGATATTTATTGGAATTGTGGTTATCTATCCTGATTTTTTACAAATTTTTTGTCTTATTTAAGATAATATAAAAAATAAGAGGATAAGTTTACATGTGTCACGACCTGACCCTACCCGGGCTCGAGCCGCAACTACCCCAAGCCCGCCTCCATAGGCCAGGGGCTGGCGACCAACGCCGAAGGCACAACAACTCAGGGAGGCCTTTGCCTAAGTACCTGTACACACACACACACACAGCACACTCAATGCAAAAGTGCAGAGTAAAAAGAAAAGCAAAGTACCAACTACTATAAATAAACCAAAAATGTGCATCAACCTCAAATTAGTACAAAGTAAAAGATGAAGGTAAACTGAAAAAAGGGCAAAACAGATGCCCAACCAGAAAAGTGCCACAAACCGAAAACAGGTAAACAAAATCAAACAGATGGGAGGATCCCGCACCTGGAACCTGACTACGACCACCGCACATGGTGCAAGATCCCGAACTCCTAAGCTCCACTAAAGTCATGACCAACCTGTCTGTCATCTGTAAGGTTACACCAAGTGCGGGCAAAGCCCAAGCAAGGGTGAGTATAAAAATACTCAGTAGGATACCCCGAAGGCTCGAGGGAGCAACAAAGGAGGTACCAAAGGGTGAGCAGTATGTCGAACAGAGGAAAGTAAATGAGTAAAACCAAAAGTGCAGTAAAGAGTACAGTAAAGAGTCCAGCTCAAACCAACAAGAGAAAAAAAGTAGACTCGTCAAAACACAAGTATATCGAAAAGGTGAGAAGATGAAATTATCATCGGGTCTTCGCTACCTATAGCAGGAGAGTAGACTCATCCAACCACGAGAAGATAGACACAGAAAGCACGTGGCATACCGCGCACGTCTTCACCTCTCCTGGATGGAGAGTAACCAAAACCCAAGGAGTGGGTACTGGAACAAGTTATATACATATATATATGCTTTGTCAAGAAGCCCGAACAAGCTCGTAAGGGGATCTCCATCCCATAGCACAACCCAAGAATTTGAGTATCCAACAGTCCTAGAAGTAACCACCATCGATTCCCAGCATCCCGCACATCAGCCCCAAACGGCAAGTGAAGGGGCTCAAATCACCGCACCCTAAAACTATCCGCTTTGGGCGGCACTGACTTGCCCACACGGTTTTAAGTCACGTCGCAAGGATGTGTCATGGTGGGGAAAGATCCCCTCGTACTTTAGAGTTCTGGGGGTACGTCAAGAGACACCTCGTCACTGTCCCACAGTCGAGAGGTCTCCTCAAAGTCGACAGGCGACCCCCTGCCCAGCCCCACTAGAGGGTAATCCCTAGAAGTCGACGGGTTCCCACTAGAGGTAGACCCGACAAGAGTCAACGGGCACCACACTACCCAGTACCGTAACAGGGTAATCCACTGGAGGGTGACCCATCTAAATTCATCGATGAGTCCCAATGCCCAGTTCTGAAAAAGGGCACTCCACTGGAGGGAGGCTCAAAACCGTCATCGGGGACAACTTCCCAGCCCAACTGGAGGAAAACCCGGCATCGGGGACCACTTCCCAGCCTCACTAGAGGTAAGCTTGGCATGGGGGACCACTGCCCAGCCCCACTGGAGGTAAACCCGAAACTGCTCTGGCCATCCATGCTGGATGGTACTGCTCGGTGAACACTGCTGTATTGGCCATCCCTGCTGGATGGTAACCCACTAGCCATCCCTGCAGGATGGTACTGCTCTGGCCATCCCTGATGGATGGTACAACTAGCCAGCCCTGCTGGAAACAACCTCCTGGGTAGAGGATCAGTTCCCACGTAATGTGTTGGTCACACCGAATCCAAAAGAACTCTACCAGGGAACATGGAGGGACGAGAGAAACTCCCCGGGCCCCTAAGGGTGATCACGCTATAATCTGCTGAGTCACTGTTGAAGCGGACCGAAACAACTCATCCGAGAAAGTGGTAAAACACCCACGCTGTACGAGAACACGTAGTCATAAACGGTGACGTAGTCCAGTGAAAGGAGAACGGTACTAAAACCCCTCATTGCTGAAAAAAAAGGAACCAAACCATCTATGTTGGCCAAACCATCAAGAACAGAACCAGGGGAAAACTCAACCCTGCTGGTCAACAAACAAGAACTGAACCAGGGGGAAACTCAACCCTGCTGGTCAAACAAATGAGAACTGAACTAGGGGAAAACTCAAACCTGCTGGTCAAACAAATGAGAACTGAACTAGGGGGAAACTCAACCCTGCTGGTTAATCAAACGAGAACTGAACCAGGGGGGAAACTCAACCCTGCTGGTCAAACAAATGGGAACTGACCAGGGGGAAACTCAACCATGCTGGTCAAACAAACGGGAACTGAACCAGGGGGAAACTCAACCCTTCTGGTCAAGAGTACGCGAAGTAGAACACGACACGCACATGGGGCCCACATGACGTGTGACCCCAAGTCAACTCCAACCAAGCGCACAAACGTTCTCAGGTACAAACAACCACATGTACCTCCAAGAGATCCCGTATACTCCAAGAGTATACCACGTTCCATCCCAAAGACTATCGTACACAGGGCACCCCACATCAACGCGAAGGGCGTAAACGTAACAACTCCAACTTGCCACCTCATTGGCCTAAGCACTTCCAACTACATCTCTTCAAAAATTTTCTTCACTCACACAGGAGTGCGCACGATCACACTCCAAGGGTCCACTACAAACACGGTAGAAGAACTACCACCGGGGCACCTTCATATATCCACATTAAATAAAATCACGTAAGCGGCTCCGCTCGCCTGAATAGATTACACCGTTGTAATCCTCACAAAAAAATATGTGAGATCAACTAGTTACTCGCATCCAACGGATATCTGACGGAAAATTTGCCAACACTCCTTTACACCCGAACGGTGTCCAGTGATCCCGAGCCTTGGCCCCGAAAACAGTCGTGCGCATCACACCATTGCGATACCCTCAGGAAAACACGTCAAAAGGACTACTCACTTGAGTGGAAGGGATATCTGGAGAAAAAGATGCATTTCTCCGCACTGCACACGAGCGGTGCTTTGTGGGACCAGCACCCGGGTCCCGAAGCACAACGAATGGATCAAACTGTTACGATCCTCTCGAAAAAGTACACAAGATCGAATAAACACTTGTCCAAAACGGACATCTGGTGATAAAGATGGAAATCACTGTCAACTCCCAAAATGGACCTCATGGGGCCCACACCACCATGCAGAATTAAAGCAAGTAGAGTGCACCAATGCAATGCTCTCGGGAAAACACTCACAATCGACTACTCGCACGCCCCGAACGGAAGTCCGATGAAAAAGTCATGAAACGATGCATGCATCTTGAAAGACGGGTCATGGGGCCCACGCCTCAACTTCTGTCTGAACACCTGAAACCACCCTGGAAAGCTCCAACTCGATGCTAGGGTCCCAACACCACTGACTGCGCTTAAATCGGACGTCGGATGCGCCCGTGCCTCCCAAAACAAGAGCCCCCGAAGAAAACACCATTCCACTTAAAGGACTGTTGTGCCACTTAATTCCCATCCCACTAATTAAAAATTCCCAAAAACATATCGAAATGTTCCCCTCGATCCAAGGAATGCGTCGCCTCAGACGGCATGCAAAACAGACGCCCGTAGCGGAAAATACGGGCGTCCGAAAACTACGAGGGCAAAGCCCCTTGGGCTGGACCGACATGGGCCGGCCGGTCCGCCCGGTCTGGGTCGGGTCGCGCAGGCCGGAGGTGGACCCGGTCCACCACTTGGCTGACCGGCTGAGGCCTGTTGGCTGCGTGACGACCTGCGCGACGCGGGTTGTGTTCCCCCGCGGGGTCGCGCGACGCGACCCTGGTCCACCGCAGAGCGCCGCTCGCCGTCGCCCCAGCTAGCGCCGCCTGCGACCCCGCTCGCGCCAACCTCTGCTACCGAGGAGCCTTCCGCCCGAAGCTCACGCTGACCATGCCTCCTCCTGAATATGCCACCACGTGGGGATGCCGCCGTCACCTGGAGACGTCGCGCCGCTACCTAGACCTCGCCGGACCGCCGAAAAAACCCCCTAAGAACCTGCAACTTTCGCCAGACAATTGTGAACACCATAGAGCTCGAATTTCGAGTCCAAAAAAAGTGCTGGAAATCTCAGAATATGTATTATGAAAATATGATACTCTCTTGACAATTCTGCAGTAATTCGACATATGAATTTGTGTTCGAAGTTAAGTATGAGAATGAAAATACAAAACGCAACTTCCTACCTGTTGGGGCGTTGCCCGATGATTCACGGAGGGTCCGCCATTGCGCTGCTACCTTTCCGGAGGGTAGGAGGAGAGGAGGAGCTTCCTCCTTCATCGTTGGGAGCTTTTGGTGCTAGGGAAGAAGGGGTAGAGGAGAGTGGTGGGTTAAGTGTTTATATAGAAAAAACATAACCACCCGCCCGTCGGCCTGAACCCGAACATCCGGAGGGGTCGAGATTAAGCCTCCCCTGGGGTAAACACCACGTTTTGAGCACAATGGAGGTCTCAAAATTTTAATCTGAGGCCCCGTTCAAGAGTTATTTAACTCAACGCCCCAGGCCGACAAATTACGAAAACGCCCCCGGGGCCATTTTTCACAGACGACCCACACCCGCGAAACTTACACCCCTCCTAGGGTAAACGGAACGTTCCGGACTCAATGGTGCCCTCAGTTCCCCAATCTGAGCCACCTTTTAAAAGATACTTGAGTTAAGCTATTAAATGAATTAATTAATTATTTAATTTATTCGTTTCACGTTCCGAAGCAAGTGAGGGGTCCAAACGTCCTACGCCGAAATGTTTTATGTCATTCCTATGGTAAACACCCCATTCTGGACCCATCCGTACACTCATATTTCTGATCCAAAACTCTATTTTGGAGTTATCCTATTTATTTGGCGTTCCCGGTGTGAACGCACTGAAAATCTAATTCTGGACACACCGGGGCTCGGAATCACATGCCGTCTGAAGGCGCTGCTCTGGAATAACATCAAGAATATTCCAAAGTATTTTATGGACCAAAACTGGGTTCTTATATCATTCCATCCTTCATGATTTTCTTCCCTGAAAAGCAAAACCAGGGAACATCATAGGGTACTAAGCCCGCACCAGGCTCTCCCATACCCAGAAGAACTCTTGCACAGTCCCACGTCACCGCACAAGAACCAAGGATTGATATAATCAAGCGGGATCTGACCTTGCCGATGACATGAATATGAGCATGCACACATCTTCTTGGGTAAGCCACATGGGAGACATCGTGCATCCACTATAGACTTTGGGGTTAGGGTAAGGTGGTAAAGAACCTCGCCATCCATTTGCACTATCTCAAACAGCCCGAAGGCTCTAAGGGGTAGCTCATCTCCCCGACCAAAACACTACGTCACACACCACTACTGGAATCACTGCTTGGACCTGCGACAAAGCCCATTGATTCCCTCCTTCAAAATATCCATATGTTGAAACACCCGAGGAAATATGGTTACACAAGATTTCACAGCCTATGTCTCGCAACCAAGACTCTCATACATGCTCGGAAAGCGAAGGAGTGAACACCATCAACTAAAGAAAAAGGGCCTATGCCTTTTTACCTTACCAACACAGGGTTACACCGACGCCCCTCGCCACCCTGGTAACAACTCGAACAAGGAGCAGGGAGAAAATCATTCCACGCACAAAGTATAACAATTATACTGCAAGAAGTAGAAGAGTAGTAAAGCGTACCTCTTGTCCCCTCATGCTCTGTAGGATCGTAGACATCCAAAGCTCGTGGCAGTCCGTGGTCCCAACCGACAGCTCTTGGATCCTGACGTGGACCACCTAGTGGTGATGGGAAGTCCTCGTAAAGCCGTCCCCCGCTACCAGATCCTCCCGCTCCTCTGCTAGCACCGCCTCTCAAGGTGCTACTCCGATCACGGCGCTGCCTCTACCGCGGTGGGGCACCTACTGCCTGTCCGATACTCTCAGCGTGCCTGGTTAGGAAATCTCATGCCAGGTGACCATTCTCATCACAAGCATAGCACCGGTGCTCTATGAGATGAACTGGTGCCCTCTGGTGCCACTGTGGTGTATGACCACGCCCCTGAGTCCAGTTGTCAGAAAGCCACCTGCCTCGAGGTTTTGCTTGCCGATGCCCTCTAGCTGCGGCAGATGTCTCGGCTCCAATGTGCCTGCTGCCACCACTAACTCTAGAACATGATAGGAAGATATCTGTCACCAGCACTTGCTCTAGCACCCCGACATATGTGGAATTTCCCAAGGGTACTATGACAACACGAATCTCTCGGTGGATACCATTCTCAAACTTCCGCGCTCGAATGTTGTCGTCAGGGAGCAAGTCAGGGTAAAAGTGTGCATGGTCTGCGAAACTAGCCGCACCCTCGGCCACCTTCATCCATCCCTACTAAAACTGCAGAATCTCCAGAATCTGAACGGAGCATAAGTAGGAGGGGAAAAACTCCTCACGAAAAAACAACTGAAATTTTCCCTACTAAAGCGACGACTCATCAAGAAATTGAGTCACCAGACTCTACTAACACCAATCTGCTCTGCGGAAAAGGTTGGCGGCCAAATCCACCATAAGATCTGTCGGCGTCAGCAAAAGTCTGAAAAGGTGAACCACTATCTCTATCCAAACCACTGCTACCTTAGGGTCTAGCTCGCCACCTAACCTCAGCGGTCTCTGCCGCTAGAACTAACGGTGCGCGCTCAACCTACGCCCAAGCCCCGTCTGCTCTGCTGAAGCTGTCTGCTGCTCAACGGGTGGGGGTGCTGCTACCAGCCCACCCGAAGAAAGGGAAACACATGGTGGGTACTGGACTGAGGCCTCGTTCTCACAGGGTTTTCATCACGAACCAAAGATGGTATCCTGAATGGCTATCTTCACGGAGACATCATGAATATTATCTAGGAGTGTCGCAGTCAAATGAGCATATATGTATATCACAACAACAACAATGGGGAGATGACTTATGATGGAAAGTCAAGAATCAATCCTATGTGATGCACAAACCAATTTTACCTACAATAAGTGTCTCAGAATGTGAAGTCGACAAGAGGGTTATCAAGGTCCTGGTGAATGGATACGTCGACTGCCGCACCATCACTGGACTCCCTGGCCTGAGAGCCACTCTCGAGACACGTTAACACTATTTCCCTAAATCCCAACCAATTCCTTTTTAGGGACGTCCGAACAAAGCCGCATGGAATGAACCTTCTCTGATACCACTTTGTCATGACCCGACCCTACTCGGGATCAAGCCGCAACTACCCCAAGCCCGCCTCCATAGGCAAGGGGCTGGAGACCAGCGCCGAAGGCACAACAACTCGGGGCGGCCTTTTCATAAGTACCTGTACACACACACAAAGCACACTCAATGAAAAAGTGCAGAGTAAAAATGAAAAGAAAGTTCCAACTGCTATAAATAAACCACAAATGTGCATCGAACTCTAATTAGTACAAAGTAAAAGCTGAAGGTAAACTAAAAAGAAAAGGGCAAAACACGTGACCAACCAGAAAAGTGCCACAACCCGACAACAGGTAAATAAAATCAGACAGCTGGGAGGATTCCACACCTGGAACCCGACTACGACCACCACACACGGTCCAAGCTCCCGAACTCCTAAGCTCCACTGAAGTCACGACTAACCTGTCCGTCGTCTACAAGGACACACCAAGTGAGGGAAAATCCCAAGCAGGGGTGAGTAAAAAAATACTCAATAGGATACCCCGAAGGCTTGAAGGAGCAACAAAGAAGGTACTGAAGGGTGAGCAGTAGATCGAACAGGGGAATGTAAAGGAGTACAACCGAAAGATCAGTAAAGAGTACAGTAAAGAGTCCAGCTCAAACCAACAAGAGAAAGGAAGTAGACTCGTCCAAACACATGGGGATTGAAATGGTGAGAAAATGAACTTATCGTTAGGTCGTTGGTACCTATAACAGGAGATTAGAATCATCCAACCACGAGAAGCTATACATGGAAAGCATGTGGCATACCCCGCGCGTCTTCGCCTATCCTGGAAGGAGAGTAACCAAAACCCATGGAGTTGGTACTGGAACAAGGTATATACATATATATATGCTCTGTAAAGAATCCTAAAAAGCTCATAAGGGGATCTCTATCCTGTAGATCAGCCCAAGAATGTGATTATCCAACAGTCCTAGAAGTACCACCATCGATGCCCAGTATCCCGCATGTCTGCCCCGAACTGCAAGTCAAGGGGCTCAAATCACTGCACCCTAAAACTATCTGCTTTGGGTGGCACTGACTCGCCCGCACGGTTTTAGGTCTCTTCGCAAGGACGTGTCTCAGTGGGGAAAGCGCCCCTCGTACTTGAGAGTTTTGGGGGTACGTCAAGCCACACTTCGTCACTGCCCCGCAGTCGAGAGGTCTCCTCAAAGTCGACAGGCGACCCCCTACCCAGCCCCGCTGGAGGGTAATCTCTGGAATTCGACGGGTTCCCACTGGAGGGAGACCCAACAAGAGTCGATGGGTGCCACACTGCCCAGTCCTGTAACAGGGTAATCCACTGGAGGGAGACCTGGATAAATTCGTCGACGAGTCCTAATGCCCAGTCCCGGAAAAGGGTACTCCACTGGAGGGAGGCTCGTAACCATCATCAGGGACCACTTCCTATCCCAGCGGGAGGTAAACCTGGCATCGGGGACCACTTCCCAGACCCAATGGAGGTAAGCCCGGCATCGGGGACCACTGCCCAGCCCCGCTGAAGGTAAACCCGAAACTGCTCTGGCCATCCCTACTGGATGGTACTGCTCGGTGAACACCGCTGTACTAGCCATCCCTACTGGATGGTAACCCACTGGCCATCCCTGCTGGATGGTACGACTCTGGACATCCCAGCTGTATGGTACAACTAGCCAGCCCTGCTAGAAACAACCTCCTGGGTAGAGGATCGGTGCCCGCGTAATGTGTGGGTCACACCAAATCCACAATAAATCTACCAGGGAACATGATGGGACGGGAAAAACCCCCAGGGCCCCTCAGGGCGATCATGCTCCAATCCGTTGAGTAGTTGTCGAAGGGGACCAAGACAACCCATCCCAGAATGTGGAAAAACACCCATGCTGTATGAGCACACGTAGTCGTAAACAGTGTCACAGTACGGTGAAAGGGGAATGGTACTGAAACCCCTCACAGCTGAAGAAACAGAAGAACCAAACCATCTCTTCCGGCAAACCATCGAGAACAGAACCAAGGGAAAACTCAACCCTGTTGGTCAACAAATGAGAACTGAACCAGGGGGAACTCAACCCTTCTTGTCAAACAAATGAGAACTGAACCAGGGGAAAAATCATCCCTGCTGGTCAAACAAACGAGAACTGAACCAGGGGGAAACTCAACCCTACTGTTCAAACAAATGAGAACTGAACCAGGGGGAAACTCAACCGTACTGGTCAAACAAATAAGAACTAAACTAGGGAAAACTCAACCCTGCTGGTTAGACAAACAAGAACTGAACCAGGGGAAACTCAACACTGCTGGTCAAGAGTACGCGAAGTAGAACACGACACGCACATGGGGCCCACATGACGTGTGGCCCCAAGTCAACTCCAACCAAGCGCACAAACGTTCTTAGGTACAAACTACCACATATACCTCCAAGTGTTCCGATATACTCCCAGATTTTACCACGTTCCGGCAAAAAGGCTATCGTGCACACGACACCCCATGTCAACGCGAAGGGAGTAAACGTAACAACTCCAACTTTCCACCTCATCCGCCCGAGCACGACCAACTACATCAATTGAAACATTTTCATCACTCACACAGAAGTGCACGTGATCACACGCCAAGGGTCCACTACAAACACGGTAGAAGAACCGCCACAGGGGCACCTTCATATTTCCACATTTAATAAGATCACATAAGCATCTCCGCTCACCTGAACAGATTATTCTATTATAATCCTCACAGAAAAACATGCGAGATCAACTACTTACTCACCTCCAACAGATATCTGACGGAAAAGTAGCCAACACCACTTTACGCCCGAAAAACGTCCCGTGATCCCGAGCCTCAGGCCCGAAAATAGTCGGGTGCATCACACCATTGCGATACCCTCAGGAAAACACGTCAAAAGGACTACTCACTTGAGTGGAATGGATATCTAGAGAAAAACATGCATTCCGCCGCACTGTACATGTGGAGTGCTTCGTGGGACCTGCACCCTAGTCCCGAAGCCCAACGAACGGATCACACCATTGCGATCCTCTTGAAAAAGTACAGAAGATCGACTAAACACTTGTCCAAAACAGACACCCGGTGATAAAGTTGGAAATCACCGTGAACTCCCAAAATGTCCCTCGTGGGGCCCGCACCACCGTGCATAATTAAACCGGGCAGACTGCGCCAATGCAATGCCCTCGGAAAGACACTCAGAATCGACTACTCACACGCCCCGAACAGACGTCCGATGAAAAAGTCGTGAAATGCTGCACACAGGTCGAAAGACGGGTCATAGGGCCCATGCCTCAACTTCTGCCTCAATGCCTGAAACCATCATGGAAAGCTCCGCCTCAGTGCCAGGGTCCCAATGCCACTGACGGTGCTTAAATCGGATGTCGGATTCGCCCACGCCACCCAAAATAAGAACCCCCCCCCCCCGAGAAAACCCCATTCCACTTAAAGGCGTGTTGTGCCACCGAACTGCCGTACCGGGAATTAAAATTTCCAAAACCATCTCAAAACGTTCCCCTCGATCCAAGGAGCGCATCGCCGCAGACGACACACAAAACGGATGTCCGTATCGGAAAATACGGGCGTCCGAAAACTGAGGGGGCAAAGCCCCTTGGGTTGGACCAGCCTGGGCTGGCCAGTCCGCCCGGTCTGGGTCGAGCCACGCTGGTCGGCCCGGCTCGCAACGCCTAGCCCACTGCTTGGCCGTGTGGGCCTGCGGTGGACCCGATCAACCACTTGGACGACTGGCTGAGGCCGGTCGCCCGCATGACGACCCGTGCGACGAGGGTCGTGTTCCCCCGTGGGGCCGCGCAACGCGACCCAGGTCCACCGCGGAGCGCCGCTCGCCGTCACCCCAGCTAGCGCCGCTGACGACCCCACCCGCACTGACCTCCATTGCCGAGGAGCCTACCGCCCGCAGCTCGTGCCGACCGTGCCTCCTCCTGAAGATTCCGCCACATGGGGATGCCGTCGCCGCCTGAAGACGTCGCGCCGCCGCCTGGACCTCACCGGACCGCCGAAAAAACCTCTCCAAGAACCCATAACTTTCTCTAGACGATTGTGGACACCACAGAGCTCGGATTTTGAGTTTTAAAAAAGCATCAGAAAACTTAGAATATTTATTAAGAAAATATGGGTCTCACTTGACAATTCTGTAGTAATTTGACTTGTAAATATGTGTTCGAAGTTAAGTACGGGAATGAAAATACAAAATGAAACCTCCTACCTGTTGGGGCGTTGCCCAACGCTTCACGTAGGGTTTGCCGTCGTTCCGCTGCCTTGCCAAAGGGGATAAGGAGAGGAGGAGCTTCCTCCTTCGTCATTGGGAGATGTTGGCTCTAGGGAAGAATGGGGAGAGGAGAGGGGTGGGTTAAGTGTTTAAATAGAAAGCACTTAACCACCCACCCATCGGCCCGAACCCAAACTTCCGGCGGGGTCGAGATTAAGCCTCCCCTGGGGTAAATGACACGTTCTGAGCACAATGTATAACTTAGAATTTTAATCTGATGCCCCATTTAAAAGTTATTTAACTCTGTAAGAACCTAGGTTTTTAGAACGGGTCAAAATCCCGACCCTGTTTAAATTTTTGACATGTTTCCGAGGAAACTGGATTAAATGGGAAGTTTCTGGAAATTTCCAGACTACACGCTGTGTACTTTAAGTACACGCCGTGTATGTCTAGGAGAGTGGCCGACTGTGTACTCGCCGAGTACATGCTATGTGATGACCGTGTAGTAGTTTCTTACTATACTGCGTGTAGTTTTGAACACGCCATGTAGACTGCCGACCGTGTGAAGCCATACATGGCGTGTAGGCCGTTGGCCGGGTAAGAACCAGGGACATGCCGTGTTCCCTTTGGACATGCCGTGTAGTCTAGCTGTGTATGAGGGATATACATGGCGTGTGTGTATGTCAGCGAGGAAGAGAGGAGGAACCCAGTACACGCTGTGTACCCAGAGGTACACGTCGTGTACTCATGTCGGCAGGTTCGGAAAGTAAGTCGGCAGAATCTTTACGTCTTATGAACAGTTAAATGAACCATACATGGCGTGTAGTCCCAATGTAAATGCCGTGTACTTTCTTTTTTTCGCTTAAAATAGGCAGTAGCCTCGTTTTTGAGGCAGAACACCCCTCCTCCGCCCAGATATGCGAACCAGGCCGGCCGAACCCCTTTCCTCTTCCTGATCGTCTGTCCGAGACCCGTTTCGAGTCTGCTGAGTCTTTCTTTCCGCTGCAGCATTACTTTTATACTTGGACCAGTACCCTTATTATGATCCTCCGAGAGGGTATAGCCTCCCCACTATACCTAATAGACCCTCGCTGCTAGTCGGCAGCCTCTGGCGTTCGGGGAGGTGTGCCTAAGGTAGTAACACCCGACCCGTTCAACACTGTTCGGGTGGGTGGATGGGTCTGAGACGTTACAAAGTGGTATCAGAGGAGTTCTTGACAGGGATTTAGTAGTAGTGTTTTCCGGCTACTAATGAGTTTGAGGATTCTCGTTTCTTTCTGCTGGTTTTACTATTTGGGATATGGTAGAATGGAGATAGTTTTTTACATGGACTGGGTTTCTAGCTTGTGCTTGGGTGCCTGCAGCCCAAGGTATGAGGGATGGACCTAGTTGCCACGGGTGGGAATTGCTGTTTGCTTTTTTCTCAGATTAAAGTTTATATAATTTCCACCTTGGTGGTTCACTTGATGTGTAATGTTGTTGATTTTGATATGTGACCCTTGACCCAGTATGGTAAGGGAGAATTGGACCTTGTCCCGGTATGGAAAGGATGGTTTCTTGGTTTTTGATAGGCACATTTTAGGGTATTTCAATTTCATAATTGCACATATGCTTTGTGAAGTGATAATGCCATGTGAATGAAAAATAAAATCCCATGCTTTATATGCTTTAAAATGTGAATTGGTGAAATTCCTGATAGAACTGCTAGTTGTGAAAATGTGTATGCCATGCTTTATATTTTGTAGAATTGCATGCTGCAGGAAGGTGCTATGACTGAGGCAGTGTAACTGTCAGGATTGGGCAACTCGTTCGTCGGTTTGAGGAAACGTGAGTTGTCGGGACGGGCATGGCCTGAGGTACTTGTGATACATGGCTCTGTTGAGGGCGGGTAAGGAGGACGTGAGGCCGAGATGCCATAGAGCATGGGTTGCGGTGAGGGGGAGTAAGGGTAGTTGTTATTCACTACCTTTTAATACTTTCCTTATCTGCGTAGAATATATTGTTATATATATATGGGCTGTCTGACCATTTATGGTATTCAGCGGGTTACTCCTTCGCGGCTCGATGGAGCGTCAGGAAGGAGATGATACAATGCCGCAGGATCAGGGTTAGAATTCGGTACAGGTTGAGCATGAGCTGTAGGTACGGGCTGAGCATGAGTCGCAGGTACAGGCTCAGGGACAGGAACAGGTTCAGGATCCAGTGCAGTCAGGACCGCAGCCGGGTTTGGCATCGTTCTGGCCGTGGCTTGACGAGCAGCTCTGAGCTATCCTGGTACGTGTCTTGCAGGGGCTTGATGGAGGTGCACAGGGTACAAATCCTTCTATGGCGTATTTGACGCGGGAGTTCCAGTCACATCACCCGCCGCATTTTCAGGGAGAGGGTGGTCCGCAGGCGGCTAAGAACTGTATAGAGAGTATGCAGATGATTTTCGAGTAGCTCGAGACACCTCTAGGGCAGAGGGACAAGCTGGCGACATACATGCTGAGGGACCGGCGAGGCATTGGTGGGATGTACAGGTATAGGCTCATAGGCACGAGGGACTGGCATGGCAGGACTTTGAGGGCAGGTTCTTTGAGCACTTCTACCCGGAGACACTGAGGGAAGAGAGAGCTCAGGAGTTCTTGAATCTTCAGTAGGTGGACATGTCCATCATGGAATACGCAGCTACTTACACAGAGTTATCTCGCTTTGCACCTGGTATGGTGAGCGATGATGCAGCTAGGGTGAGGCGCTTCGAGGATGGCTAGAGACATGCCATTCGGGTCCAGGTGAATATTTTCAGGCTGGGTTCTTTCTCTGAGGCGGTGAATCAGGCGCTTATATCCGAGGGCAACGAGAGGGGGAAATCTCACTTGGGCAGGACAGAAGCTTCGGGTAACGGTTCAGATAGCAGGAAACGAGGACGGGATGAGTCTCCACAGGGCAGTTAGGCTAGGGATCCAGCTAGACCACCACGTGGGAGTTCTTCGATGATTTTCTTCCAGTGTGGACAGCTGGGACATGTTCGGGCGCAGTGCGATAGGCCTCCGAAGGAGTGCCGGGCATGTGGATAGGACAGGCATTTGGAGAGGTTTTGTAGGCAGCCTTCTCAGATAGCCGGCAGGCAGGGACCAGGACAGACTACAACATTTGGAGTTGGTTCAGGTTCGGTACCCGGATAGGGTAGTCGAGGTTCAGCTATGCACGGAGGTTGTGATAGAGACGGTGGTACCCAACTGAGGGGTCAGTGGCCGAATACTGGAGCAACATCAGGAGGTCAGGCGTCAGGCAACCGTGTTTCAGGGCAGGTTCATGCCGTGGATCTTCCAGAGGCTGAGTAGGCCAGTGAACCGATGATAGTTAGAGGTACACCGCGATGTGACCGTGATCTCCATGTTTCCTTTTTGGCATGACCTGTAGAGTTATGCCTGTTTTGAGTGCATGAGGTGCACGTGATCTTTGCAGACTGACTAGATGCTAATCAGTGGGTTGGCACCATCTCGGGTGCGTGATATATATATATATATATGTATGAGGTTCCGTGGGCATCGGGGCATCGTGGATGCAGGTTACATGAGGTGCCGTGGGCATCAGGGCATCGTGGATGCAGATTACTTGAGGTGCTAGGCACCAGGACATCGTAGAGGCGGAAACCGATGCGTGCGGGATAATTTGGGTGTCGGAAGCGACACAAGAGCACCAATGAGGTGCAGGGGTGATGATGCGTCACGTGAGGATTTTTCTTCTGGAAAACAGGTTAGTAAACCCTGTTTGTTTTACGTTTTGTTGGGTTGAGACCGGGTAAGGCAATTCCTAAGGTGGGGAGCCCTCTTGAAGAATTTGGCCAGAACCTTTGAGACCGTGGTAGTCCGGGTTGTTTAACTGGGGTGGGCATGTTTGGTTCCATCTCCTGGTTTCTTTTGGTAGCTCGGGGGAAAGCTACGTTAAGGTGGGGAGTTTGTAAGAACCCAGGTTTTTAGAACGGGTCAAAATCCCGAACCTGTTTAAATTTTTGACTTGTTTCCGAGGAAACTGGATTAAATGGGATGTTTCTGGAAATTTCCAGACTACACGCCGTGTACTTTAAGTGCACGCCGTGTATGTCTAGGTTAGTGGCCGACCATGTACTCGCCGAGTACATGCCGTGTGATGACCGTGTAGTAGTTTCTTACTACACGACGTGTAGTTTTGAACACGCCGTGTAGACCGCTGATCGTGTGAAGCCATACATGGCGTGTAGGCCATTGGCCGGGTAAGAACCAGGGAAATGCCATGTTCCCTTTGGACACGCCGTGTAGTCTAGCCGTGTATGAGGGATATACATGGTGTGTGGGTATGTCGGCGAGGAAGAGAGGAGGAACCCAGTACACGCCGTGTACCCAGAGGTACACGCCGTGTACTCATGTCGGCAGGTTCAGAAAGTAATTCGGCAGAATCTTTTCTTCTTATGACCAGTTAAATGAACCATACATGGCGTGTAGTCCCAAAGTACACGTCGTGTACTTTCTTTTTTTCGCTTAAAACGGGCAGTATCTTCGTTTTTGAGGCTGAACACCCCTCCTCCTCCCGGATATGCAAACCAGGCCGGCCGAACCCCTTGACTCTTCCCGATCGTCTGTCTGAGACCCGTTTCGAGTCTGCTGAGTCATTCTTTTCGCTGAATCTTTACTTTTATACTTGGACCAGTACCCTTATTATGATCCTCCGAGAGGGTATAGCCTCCCCACTATACCTAATAGACCCTCGCTTTTAGTCGGCAGCCTTTGGAATTCGGGGAGGTGCACCTAAGGTAGTAACACCCAACCCGTTTGGCACTGTTCGGGTGGCTGGACGGGTCTGGTACATTACAACTCAATCCCCTGAGGCTGCCAAATTACGAAAACGCCCCCGGGGTCATTTTTCACAGACGGCCCGTGACCGCAAAACTTACACCCCTCCTAGGGTAAACGGAACATTCCGGACTCAACAGTGCCCTCGGTTCCCCAATCCGAGCCACCGTTTAATAGATTCCTGAGTTAAGCCGTTAAACGAATAAATTAATTATTTAATTTATTCGTTTCACGTTCCGATAGCGAGCGAGGGGTCCAAACGTCCCGCGCTGACATGTTTTATGTCGTTCCTAGGGTAAACACCCCATTATGGACCCATATGTACACTCCGATTTATGATGCGAAACTCCGTTTATGAGTTATCCTATTTATATGGAGTGCCCAGTGTGAACGCACTAAAAATCTAATTCCGACCACACCGAGGCTTGGAATCGCGTGCCGTCTGAAGGCGCTGCTCTAGAATAACATCAAGAATATTCAAAAGACTTTTATGGAAAAAAACCCGGTTCTTATAACATGTTTAGTAAATATAATAAGTATTCTTTTTTTTTTCAACTCATAATTTGGTTATAATTTCTAGTTGAATGACAAGTTAAAGATATATAATGAGATTCTTCGACTATAGTTTCATTTGTATAGGAGGTTTTAGTAATTGAATCATATATATAGGACTATTTTTGAGAAAAATATATTTCATAATTCATTGTTCTATATGTTCTTATATTATTTGAGAAAGGGGAGTCTGTTCAATAAGGTTGAAAAAAATTTGGAATCAAATGAAGGATTCTCATGAAATCTAGGAATACTTTCATGTAAGTGAAGATTTCATATTATTTTGAAGTAAATTAAGTATTATCATGCAAGTTAGTAATACTCTCCTGGATGTGGAGTTATGAGAACATGCTATGAGAGTAGAGTTGTGAAAAAATGCTACGAGATTGGAGTTTTAAGTGGATCGAGACAATGGAGTCAATGTGTTTTGTGGGTGTAGAAATGGACGTATAGAGAGTTATTTTTTCCTATAAATAGGACACTAATAATAATTAAAATTGATTGAGTTAAAAAATATGAGAAGGTATAAGTACTATATTTTTTTAGGGATTATGTCAATGTATTACTGCCATTTGGACATTTACATGAAAATAATTCACCCATAGATGGAATGTTATAAGAATCAATTTTTCCCCAAATTTTATTTTCATAAAATTTGATTGGTGCATAAGAAAAAAGTTTTGTGAAAGGAAGTATTAACCTGAAGGGTTTACATGATAAATAATAAACTGCATGGGAATTACATATTTTTCATAGGTGGTTATTACTGGGATTGTGGAATATATCATTGTATAATTTTAAGGTTTTAATGATTAAAATAAAAGAATACATTCTTCATAACATTGAAGTAATATTCACATCGATAAATTGGGGTTTCATCTATCTTAGTTATTCTTCAATTGAGTAGTTAACATAAGTGTTTTGAGGGAGGTTATACATTATTCCATAAACTCATTTTTAAGTTAGTGAGTCTAGCACAAAGTGACCATAACTAAAAATTTTATCAAAAAAACTAATGAAGCATAGTATGTCACGACCCGTCCCCCGAGGCCCATGCCGTGACTACCCCAAGCCCGCCTTCCATAGGCCAGGGGATGGAGACTAGCACTAAAGGTGTAATTCCCTAAACTGGGAAGGCATTGCCTTTATAACTATAAACACACACAACAAAGCACACAACTGAATACAAAACACTAAGTAAAACTATATAAAAAGTGAGTGATGAAAAGTAAAGGGTCCAGAAATACAAGCCCAACTGTAAAGTACAAGTACAATTGAAAAGGGAAAAAACAGCTGAAAGGTGAAAAGTAGCTCTTGGATCATCCACCACAGATCCTACCTAAAGGGTAGGTACAAATATCCTCCCTAGAACTCCATGCCTATCGGTCTCCTCTGGGTACTGACTCGTCATGAGGTCCACCTCTAGGTACCATCCAATCCTCGTACACTCAGCCTCAATCAGCATTGTCCGTCGTTTGCATCCAACACAATGAGGTGCGGGCATAGCCCGTGCAGAGGTGTGTATAACAATACTCAGTAGGGACCCCAAGACCCTCAAGGTCTCTCAAAATCCACCAAGGATAAACCAAAGAGTATGAAATCAATAGATAACCATCACTTAGGTATTTGCCCATACATATACCTAAGTTATCAAGTAACCCATATCAATCATGTGGAAAAAACAGAAGTCACTGACTCAGCTCACATAGGTATAAAACTTTTTTAGAGAGATAGAGATGATCATATGTAGCCATTGAACCATCTATTCTGTCTAACCCACATAGGATCCAGGAACAGAATTTAGAACCGTCGAACCCCCACAGGATCCAGGAATAGTAAACGGAGCATTCGAACCCACACAGGATCCTGGAACAGTCGTCAAAGAGTCGAACTCACAAAATATCCAGGAACATTCATCAGTGCGGTCGAACCCACATAGGATCTGGGAACAGTCGTCAATGCTTTCGAACCCACACAGGATCCAGGAATAGTCGTCAGTGCAGAGCCAACCACAAGGTTCCGCACGAAGCATGCATGATTCCGGGAGGGTATGATCCTCAAGCCAAGTGTCAATACATCAATTTACATGAATTCCCATGTTGATTTATCCAAAATATCCATCTTTCCATAGGAAACTCAATGCGACAGATGGTGCCTCAATCGGACGCCTGGTCTGAGAGTTATTGGCATTTCAGTTCTGAGGGCCAGGTTGGATTTACGTTCGATCCAACCATGCCATACCCCAACTATTTCCAATCCTTGAGTGGGTAATACCAAATGAACATTATCCTTCCAAGGTTTCTGTCACCTCAGACGGTTCATCAATCGGTTTTCCGTAGCTCAAGTTACGGGCAAAAGAGTGGAAATAGGTCGAACGGATCCAGGTCCGGTTCGGCCCAGTCGGACCAACCTGGCCCGACCCAGGATGAACTGGGGTTTGACCCGGTCCGTGGGGGTGGCCCAGACCGCAGGGGAAGCCCGACCCATGATGGAAACCCGGACTGCGTGGCTGGTGGCCTGCGGGGTCCGCCCTAGCCGCGTACAGGGGGGAGGCGCCCCCCCTGGGACTCCCGAAGGGCTATGTCGTTCGGGTGGGGGAAAAACAGGTACCACATGGTGCCAGTCCATGTCACATGGGACCCAGAAGCGGGTCCCGCTCTTCCTGGCTGGCCGAGTGGTTAGCTGACTCCCACGCAGTGTAGATGCACCTCGCCTCCTCCAGCGACCCGGCGGCTCGGGCTGCCGGTCTTCCTCGCAGCTGGCTGTGCGCCGGCCACCGCTACTCTGCCACAGCCAAGGGCCATAGCCCCCTTTGGTTCCACTATGCGGCGCGGTTACGCCGCACCTTCCTCGGCAACCCAGTGTCTCAAGCCACCGGTCTCTTTCTCTATCGGCGTTGTGCAGGCCGTCACTTCACTGCCAAGGCCAGTCGGCCATGGGCTACTCCTCCGGCGGTGCGGTTTCACTGCCGCCACCACGCTTTGATGGTCGTCAGTTCTGTTTGTCGGTGATCTTTTCGCGGGTCAATGGATGAGTTCCGGTGGCCCGATTCTCTTTCTGGAAGAAGTTGCGCTCTCCTTGGGACGTCACGTTTGATCCACAACCATTGTTGACAAGTAATGATCATCCCGGACTCATGCTGCATTTAGCTTCATATTCCACAAAGAAGTTGGAGGGGTCAGGCCGTGTTTGTTCGGCCCATGACCTCCACATTAGGTTGATATCAAGCGGCTTCGAATTCTTATCGTCGATGGAAAACGACGAACATGCAACAATTACCCAAGCTTGAACCCCTACCTTTGTTCGTTGGTCATTGATGAAGCTGCAGAAAAGTAGACGTCAATTCGTTGACATCGGGAAAGAAGATGAAAAAGTCGAGGACGACGTCATCGATGTTCTTCAAGGACGACGCTTCCTCCCGTGTTCCATTTGAAGATGAAAGGAGAAGATGTTCATCATTGGTGGAATAAGAGTTCTTCGTGCTTCGATGATCATTCTTCGTTGTTGAGAAATAGTTTCTCCAAGTTCTCTCCTCTTCCCAAGCTCCACCAAAAAGACAAATGCCAACAAAATAATAGATTATGACATCCTATTAAATTGTTGGCATAAAATTCAAATGGATTAAATTAATTAATTGAATGTGCTGGATCAATTAATTAACTAGGAGGATAAAACACATTAAGTGTTAGGGGAGTTGAAGAGGCTCCCCTACACTTAATGTAAGCTTGAGAGTTTCTCTATTAGTGGGTTGTTTCAGGGGGGTTTAAATCCCAGGTGGTCCCCACCACAATAAACATGAAGAGGAGGTTAGGTTTATGTGGGCCCCACCACCATAACCTCTCATGGGAGGTTAAGGTGTTGTGGTACCTACCTCAAACTTCCACATGGTGGATATAACAAATAAATTAAATTAAGACCTGCATATAAATTATTTTATTATTCCCACATAAAACCCAAAAACTAACTTTCATTCTCGACCAACTGCCGTCGAGGTGAAAGTCTTCTTAAGAGAATACCAGTGTTGCGAGTTCAACGGTTCCCTCAGATTTCAATTCTGAGCACCGGTTCAAAAGTTATAAAATCCAGCTCGTACGTTTACTGAACGTACCCAAATAAAACTTAATAAATTGATTCTGGGCACAATGGGCCTCAGAATCACGCGCTGTTAGTTTTTGCGGGCTCGTAAAATTTCCATGTATTTAAGAAAAAAATTTCCATGGAAATTACGGGTCTTTACATTCTCCCCACCTTAGGGCTTTACGTCCCCGTAAGCTACAACTCGAACAAAGGGAACAAATGAGGGTACTAAACAAGTATCTAAGCCTCCCGCTCCCATGTGCTCTCCTGGAGGTTACCTTGCTGCCAACGAATGCCCACCAGAGGTATCGACCATCCACGAAGGACCCTCTCCTATCGATCCTCAATCTCCACTGGAACCTCTGTAAATGTCTCCCCATCATCGACGTGCATCTCCCCATGGTTGATGATGTCAGAAGTGTCGTGAACGTATCTCCTCAGTTGGGATATGTGGAAGATGTCATGCACCTGATGCAACTGAGTTGGAAGAGCTAAGCGGTATGCCACCTTGATAACTTTGCTGAGGACCTGGAAAGGTCCGATGAAAAAATGGTGATAAGTTTCTGCCTCAGCCAAATCTCTGTAATCCACATCGAGGTGAGACTCGTAGAAATACGTGGTCACCATCCTCAAACTCCAGAGGTCTTCATCTTTTGTCGGCATACGACTTCTGCCTATTCTGTGTAGTCTTCATCTGCTCCTGGATGATCTGCACCTTCTCTATGGTAGCCCGTACCATCTCTTGTCCCATGAGTGCTGACTCCCCTAGGTTAGTCCAACACAAAGGTGATCTGCAAGGTCTCTCGTATAATGCCTCAAAAGGTCCCATCCTGATAGTGGAGCGATAAATGTTGTTGTAGAAAAATTCCACCAAAGGTATGTGATACTCCTAGATACAACCGAAGTAGAGGAAACTAGCATGTAGCATGTCCTCGAGGGTCTGAATAGTCGCTAAATTTGGCCATCCGTCTGAGGATGGAAGGCGGTGCTCAGACGAAGCTGCGTGCCGAAAGCCTCCTGCAACCCCTTCCATAACCGGGAAGTAAAACGTGCATCACGATCAGAGAAAATAGAAGAAGGTACTCCATGTAGCCGCACAATCTCATGCACGTAGAGGTGTCCCAATCTCTGTAACACCCCAAGCTTCCACGATACGTTTCCCTTTTAATAAAGCAATAGCTTGAATTGTATGAAACTACGAGACTCTAACACACCGCGACTAATCAAAGCACCCGTTATGAATATTGATACCCAATTTTTGAAATTTTATAAATTTTATCTTTCAAAATGGACTATATATTTGGATTCATAATATCGAAATTAGCCTAGGGTGAATTTTTGGTATTTTTCAGAAAACTTTCATTTTTTGATGAATATTGAAAAAACACCGAGTTATAGTTTAAAAATGAATTTTTATTTAAATAATTATTTATTTTATTTAAATTTAATTAAGATAAAAATAGACACATAATACCTATATAATTTTAATGTAATTAATTGAAGTTATTTTAGAATTATTTTAGATATATAAAAGTTTTATTGAACTTTTCACCATCTTTTACCCACCTCCTAAGAGAATTTAGAAATTCATGTAAAATATAATTTTACCACTTCTGTGAGTCGAATTTTGAAATTCCGAGAGACACAATAAATATCAAGTAGTAAAATGTGGTTCAATAAGATAAAAATATTTTTTTTTGTGAATAGTAGCTTTTTACTTTTATTTACCACGGTTAAAAGTAAATAGGGGAATTAAGGGTAAAAATGATATTAATATTACCCCAACACATTTCCTAATTCTATTGGACAAGTGTATCTCGACCAAAAACAACCTTAGGGATAAAATATTATCATTTAGGTCCACTTTGATTAGATTAGGACATTTATTATTATTTAATTCAAAGAAGATTTAAAAGAGTTAAAATCAAAGTTTAATTATTAAAAAAATTTTAATATAGGGTTAAACATAAGATAAATTAGATTTTAAATATTCATTAGAAAGATAAAAATATTTCCTACATAATGGTAATTTATTTATAATTTTTAGACATTAAATAATTTAATTTATTTAAGACACAATGATGATGAAGTAATTAACAAGTAAATAAAATATTAAAATAATTGATATCATAAATATCCCAATAAATGCAATTTGAAACTTTTTATGAATTAAAATAATTTTATAGGATAATATGACATGTTTAAATTGATTTAATTAACTTCTATTGATGTAATCATCCTGTTATGATTTTCAAAAAAATCAAATTCTAAATAGTATCAAAATTGACATAAAAGAGTTTTTAAAAAGATATTCTATTATTAATTCATATTATATTCCTAAAAATCTAATGTTCGGCAAAAGGACTTGTATCATGATAGGTATATCATTAATGTAACAATTGGGTGTCTATTGGAAGTATATAGTATGTTTATTAACTATATAATATAAAAATACAAAGAGACATGGTAAATGTCAAACTAATTAACTAAGAGTTAAAACTAAAAGATAAGGTTAATAATGTGACCCAAACCAGTCTAAAACATATTGGATGAGTTTTTTCGACCTATAAACACCTTAAAATTTAAATAATCCACTTTTGATCTATTATAAATCGAATATTAATTTTTTATAAAATAATATTTCTAGCTTTTCCAAAGGAGCCCCTCATCCCTCTTATAAAAGGGAACTCCCCCTTCTCACTAATTCACACCTTCAAAGCCATTTGGATCGACCAAAACATGCCAAAATATTCTCTAAACTTCCATCACATCAACCTAGAGGCCTTAGTTTGATCAGAAAGCCATCCTAAGGAGCCCTTTTGATCAAATCAAAAGGAAGAACCCGATGAAGAGGTAATGTTTTCACCACCCTCTTTCAAGTTCCTTTCTTCTTCAAATTCTTCTTTCCTTATTATTTCTGTTATAAAATAATAACTCCAGAATCCCCTATATACTGTTATGTTATTATAAATATGGTACAACCATATTTAGTATTCTATCCATCCCTTTAATTACATGTCACCATACGTGCATACGTATGACTTACCGTATCCACGTCGTGGTGTAATTTTTATTCAATACATTATTATTTGGATGGGTATAATAATGAGGTGTAATTCATGTAAATAATAAATATAACATGATAATTATTCTTTATATATTATATAACATCCAATTATATATTATTTTAATAAAAAAATAGTGATATTGTCGCTCGTGCACACGTACGGACTACCGTCTCCACGAACGCGATGAGATTCATTCCCCATCATATCCATTCAAGAATAATTTTCATTTGAAGGTTAGAAATAATGTTTAAAGACTTAATATAATTATGGATATGAATATGATACAACCTATCCATAAAAAACACGACTTATGTAACAAAACATATAAAATAAAACGAGTTAGTTAACACCTGAAACGACGATAATAATAATATTTTATTAACAAAGCATTGTTAAAAGATCATATATGATATCATATTATTATATATGATTCTTGTATAATTTAATAACAATTATTTCACCATTATACAGGATTTTAACCTACCATTAACAAAGGAAAAGTACAAGGTAATGGTTTATTTCACAATCTCTTCATTATCCGAGGTTGTTTATACGTAATTATCTACTGGGACCTCTTTATCATCCACATCCATGTTTCATAAAAATGTATTTCAAAACATTATTAATATTTTACATAATATGGGTTAAAGACATTTTTACCCTTGTTTACTTTTTATAAGAAGTTTATAAAGGAATCTTTCCATCATTTTTCAAACAAGGTCCTTTTTAACCTTTTCGACAAAATTAAGGTAAGAATGTTTTTTTAACCTATACGGTGGGTGCATCTATTTTCCACCATTATAAAGTCATCGAAGCTTCCCTTAAAAGCATAAAAGAATGTTTTCAAAATAAAGGTTTTCTCTATAATTATGTGACTTTTAAATGATTTCAAAAAAAGAGATTTTTCCCTCAAATAGTTTTTATTTTTTCTTTGTCAACATCCTTTGATAAATTTTACACTTGTTTGAAGTTGATTTATTATGATACAAATCATCCATATTGTATTTAAGGTTTTTTGATATGTTTTACTATGGATGATTTATTTTTATGCCATTAATGGTTTATGATTAATGTTTTTTCATTTCATATGATAGTTTTAATACTAATGTTTATGTTATATTTAATCCTTTTATTAAGATGAATGTGTTGGACTAGTATGTTCTGGGTTGGGGTTCGGTTACAGCAGACCCTCCAGGTTGGTGTCCAGTTATTAGAGGCACTACGGGTTGGTGTCTAGTTATTAGAGGCACTCCAGGTTGGTGTCCGGTTATTAGAGGCACTCCGAGTTGGAGTCCAGTTACAGAGGCTCTCCGAGATGGAGTCCAGTTATAGAGGCTATCCGGGTTCGGTTCCGGTTACAGTTATCCCTTAGGTTTTGGAATGAGGCCTTGACACAGAAATTAATGTTTAACAATATGCATTCCATCATTTTGAATGTGGTTATTGATATTGCATGTGATTATTCGACTATTAGAATATCCATGTGAATAAGTAAATTGAATTATTTCATTTTATCTTTTCCATATTATGCTAAAGTTAAATTTTAAAAGGCTTTTGTTTTAGTTATACATTGCCTTAAATGTTTATTCTTATTTATGAAAGATTCCACTATATTGTTATCCTTACTGAGCATCTGAGCTCACCCCTTTCAATGTTTTATTTTTCCCAGGATGTGAAGAAGTATTTTATAAATGACCTGCAGGGATAGTATAAGGAGACATGACTGTGAAGACAATATGTTGTTGTAGTTTTCACTTTTTGATGTAATGTAAACTTTATGAATGTATCTAGTGATTCCAAGGCTACTAAACTAATCGGTCTTTCTAAACTTGATCTTTTGGGATCAAGCCAATATTATGTAATAATGCACCGACTATGGGTAACTAGGGTGGGGGCATTACAGTTGATATCATAGGAAGTTTAGTACAAACCTTGGAAGATAAATTTAGATAAACTCTGATTAGAGCACATAGAACTAAGATGGACTTTGGGGATTAGTATATAAGAACTTCCTAGAATTTTGGTATTGTAGAGATTTTGGGAGTTTTCCGAGCAATACATCCCTGTCTGGATACGAGAATGTAGAGGAGGCTCTGGCACAGATGTACCTAGGAGTAAAACTCGAAAACACCGCTTTGAGCTAGTCTCGAACGAGAACTGGTGCACAAAAATGGGCCTTGTTGCACTCTTGGTTACGACACTCCCGGTGGATATGCTTAGGATATTTCTCATTTTCTTTACAAATCAATATGAAGGGTTTATGAGTATATAAATCCTCAATGAAAACATTTTTTTATGATTATGGATTATATCCATAAATAGTTCCATTTATGTTAAGTATTTTATAAGTATGGAATTATGTATTTTGATTCATAAACTAATCTAGTTTATTCCATGGTTTTGAAATTGAGCCTAGTGGAAGGAATGGAAACCGTATCAATTCACACACTCCATGTAGAGATTTCCCTCCTGCTCAAGATAATTATAGTGGAGCTGGTGATGCAACTAGTGCTGATCAGCTAATCACCATACTGGGAAAAATCACTCAGGTTATGAATGATAACCTTACCCATATGGAGCACCCTGATCCACAGTGTGGAGGGTCAACATTAGATCGCTTCATGAGGCAACAACCTCCAATATTCATTGGGAGTAAAAATACCTTAGTAGCCAAGAAATGGATAAATTATTTAGAGAAAATATTCCATGCCTTGGGGAGTAGATAAAGGGAAAAAGTTATCATGGCAGTTTACCGCCTAACTATAGATACTAATCAATTGTGGTAATTGATTCAAAACACGGAAGAAGATTATGAATTATCAAATATGGAAAGGAGGGAGTTCAAAGAGTTTTTCTTAGAACAATACTTTCCTCATGAACATCGAGCAGATATGGAAAGGAAATTTCTGAGTCTGAGGCAAAAGGAGGATGAGAATGTCGAAAAGTATGAGGCTAACATTACAGGGTTAGCAAGACATGCAGTAGATTATATATGTAACCCAAGAAGTAAGATTGATCATTTATTTGATGGGTTAAAACCATTTCTTCGTCGAGCTTTAGTCTCACAATCCTTCTCGTCATACGAAGATATTCTCTCATGTGCTATGAAGAAGGAAAAGGAATTCTCTAAATCTTATGACAATAAAGTAAAGCAAGAGAAGAAGAGAACATTGGAGAAAGAGACAGATAAAGTGAAAAAGAGAAAGAAGGATTTTCCATTATGTGAAAATTGTGGGAATAAACACCCCAGTACTTGCCTAAAAGGAATGGGATTTTTTTACAAATATGGAGAAAAAGGTCACCAGACTTGTGATTACAAGGGAAATAAGGAGGCTGTCAATGATGAATGCTAAAATTGTAGAGAAATGGGGAATTATGAAAATTAATTTCCTAAGCATCAGGGAAACTTACCTCAGAAAAGGCCAAGGGATCAAGGCCAATCTTCTATTGTTACTACAGTTGAAGAGGAATAATTAATGTATTTGTGTTTTTGGACTCATGGATTATATTCTGGTTATGAGAATAACGTGATATATATAAGGATTTTACTTCAGTACTTGTTGTTTTCATTAAGGTTTTAATATGACTAAGGTAATTATATTTTCAGTATGTGACAATAAGAGAAACTTTACTATGTTTGGAGAATCTGATTTTGCGATTGATATTGGAATTTAGATAACTTTTATAGAGAGTCAGGACAGAGGTACTTTGGATAACTATAATGTTTTCGAATGGTTTAAGTTGAACTTTGGATAGTATTGTTCAAGGTTAAAACGTTTCTTATGATTTTTTTGGAATATTATGATACTATAGTTTTAGGAAAAAGACAACCTGCAGGTTGAGCGATAACCCGTCGCGTCGGACAAAGCTACAGGAATAAAACCGACAGCCATAATGCGACATGCCTTTATTACCTACCACTAGCCTACAAGAAGTCCCTGGTTATTACAATTTTTTTTCATTATAATGGTATGTGTTAATGATTGAAACCATATACTATTACGATAAATATAATATTTTTGAGTTCTATTCTCTTTTGGAGTGAAAGTTGAGTTTGTGGTAGAAATTAGTTGATGGATGAAAACTCTACTTGTAAAGATGTATAAATATATATTTATCTTATTCTATGAAGAAATTAATTCTTTAGAAAAGGGATATTAAGACAAAAAATGTTTTATCCTAATACCTTATGTTTTGTTGAAATGATGATATTTTAAATCATTATAGATAGATGGCTTTGAGGCCCTAAATTCTACATTAGTTTGTGATTGATGACCTCAATCACTCCCTATAAATATTTACATTTTTCCTCTATTTACGTGTCTATAATTTCCACCAATGTTCTCCTATTCGAAACCCTAATTTGGTGGTGACATTCTCATTTCCTTCTCCCTCTTATTAAAACTAAATTTTATTAACCCTATTTTCGATATGGGTTTTCCACAAAGGTATTTTCTATTTTCAACCTTTTATTTTCAAAGAAAAATTTCAAATTGAGAGGATGAAATTATTTGAAGGAGGGGAGAATGTAACACCCCAAGCTTCCACGATATGTTTCCCTTTGAATAAAGCAATAGCTTGCATTGTACGCAACTTCGTGACTCTAACACACCGTGACTAATCAGAGCATCTTCTATGTATAGTAATAGACACTTTTTAAAATTTTATAAATATTATATTTCAAAATGGACTTCATATTTGGATTTGGAATATTGAAATTAGCCTAGGGTTAATTTTTGGTATTTTTCTAAAAACTTTCAATTTTTGATGAATAGTGAAAAAACACTGAGTTATAGTTTAAAAACGAATTTTTATTTCAATAATTATTTATTTTATTTAAATTTAATTAAGATAAAAATAGATACATAATACCTATATAAGTTCAATATAATTCATTGAAGTTAGTTTAGAATAATATTAGATATATAAAAAGTTTATTGAACTTTCACCGTCTTTTACCCACCTCCTAGGAGAATTTGGAAATTTACATAAAACTTAATTTTACCACTTCTATGAGTAGAATTTCGAAAATCCAAGAGACACGGTTAATATCAAGGAGTAAAATGTGGTTCAATAAGTTAAAAATAATTTTTGGTGAATAGTAACTTTTTTACTTTATTTACCACAGTTAAAAGTAAATAGGGTAATTAAGGGTAAAAATGATATTAATATTACCCTAACACATGTTCTAATTCTATTGGACAAGTGTATCTCAATCAAAAACAACCTTAGGAATAAAATATTATCATTTAGGCCCACTTGGATTAGATTAGGACATTTATTATTATTTAATTCAAAAAAGAGTTAAAAGAGTTAAAATCAATGTTTAATTACTAAATCATTTTTAATATAGGGTTAAACATAAGATAAATTCGATTGTAAATATTCATTAGGAATATAAAAATATTTCCTACATAATGGTATTTTATTTATAATTTTTAGACATTAAATAATTTAATTTAATTATGACACAATGGTGATGCAGTAATTACCAAATTAATGAAATATTAAAATAATTGATATCATAAATATCCCAATAAATGTAATTTGAGACTTTTCATGAATTCAAATAATTTTATAGGATAATATGACATGTTAGGATTGATTTAATTACCTTTTTTTAAGTAATCATGCTGTTATGAGTTTCACAAAAATCAAATTCTAAATAGTGTCAAAATTGACATAAAAGAGTTTTTAAAACCAATATTATATTATTAATTCATATTCTATTCCTTAAAATCTATGGTTATGCCAAAGGACTTGTGTCATGATATGTGTATCATTAATGGACCACCTAGGGGTCTCTTGGAGGTATATAGTAAGTTTATTAACTATATAATATAAAAATACAAAGAGACATGGTAAATGTCAAACTAATTAACTAAGAGTTAAAACTAAAAGATAAGGTTAATAATGTGACCCAAACCTGTCTAAAACCTGTTGGTTGAATTTTTTTCTACCTATCCCCACCTTAAACTTTAAATAATCCACTTTGGAGCCATTAGAAACTGAATATAAATTTATTATAAAATAATATTGTTAGCTTTTCCAAAGGAGCCCCTCACCCCTCTTATAAATGGGCACTCCCCCTTCCCACTAATTAAAACCTTCAAAGACATTTGTCTCTTCCAAAACCTGCCCAAATATTCTCTCAACTTCTCACACTTCATCCTAGAGGCCTTATATTGGTCATAAATCCAACCAAAGGAGCCCTTTTGATCAAATCAAAAGGAAGAACCCGAATAAGAGGTAATGTTTTCACCACCCTCTTTCATGTTCCTTTCTTATTCAACTTCTTCTTTCGTTATTATTTCCATTATAAAATATTAACTCCAAAATCCCCTATATACTGTGATGTTATTATAAATATGTTACAACCATATTCAGTATTCTATCCATCCCTTGAATGACATGTCAGCATATGTGCGTACGTACGGCTTACCGTCTCCACGTCGGGGTGTAATTGTTATTCAATACATTATAATTTGGATGGGTATAATAATGACTTGAAATTCATGTAAATAATAAATATAACATGATAATTATTCTGTATATATTATATACCATCCAATTATATATTATTTTAATATCAAAAGAGTGATATTATCGCTCGTGTGTACGTACGGACTACCGTCTCCACGAACGCGATGAGATTCATTCCCCATCGTATCCATTCAAGAATAATTTTCATTTTATGGTTAAAAATAATGTTTAAAGACTTAATATCATTTTGGATATGAATATGATACAACCTATCCATAACAAATACAGCTTATGTAACAAAACATATAAAATAAAACGAGTAATTTAACACCGGAAACAACGATAATACAGTGATTTTATTAACAAAGAAATGTTAAAAGATAATATATGATATCATATTAATATATATGATTCTTGTATAATTTAATAACAATTATTTCACCATTATACATGAGGTTAACCTACCATCAACCAAGGAAAATTACAATTTAAGGGTTTATTTCACAATCTCTTCATTATCCAAGGTTGTTTATACGTAATTATCTACTAGGACCTCTTTATCATCCACATCCATGTTTCTTAAAAATGTATTTCAAAACATTCATACTATTTTAAAGAATATGGATTAAATTCATTTTTACCCTTGTTGAATATTTATAAGAAATTTATGAAGGAATCTTTCCGTCGTTTTCCAAATAAGGTCCTTTTTAACCTTTTCGACAAAATTAAGGTAAGAATGTTTTTTTTAACTTATACGACGGGTGAAGCTATTTTACACCATTATAAAGTCATAGAATCTTCCTTTAAAATCTTATAAGAATGTTTTAAAAATAAAGTTTTTCCCTATAATTATGTTACTTGTAAATTATTTCAAAAAAAGAGATATTTATCTCAAATAGTTTTGATTTCATCTATGTCAACATCCTTTGATAAATTTTACACTTGTTTGAAGTTGATTTATTATGATACAAATCATCCTTATTATATTTAAGGTTTTTTTTTATATTTTTGACTATGGATGAGTTATTTTTATGCCATTAATGGTTTATGATTAATTTTTTGGCATTTCATATGCTAGTTTTAATACTAATTTTTATGTTATATTTAATCCTCTTATTAAGATGAATGTGTTGGACTAGTATGTTTCGGGTTGTGGATCAGTTACAGCAGACCCTCCGGGTTGGTGTCCGGTTATTAGAGGCACTCTGGGTTGGTGTTCGGTTATTAGAGGCACTCCAGGTTGGTGTCCGGTTATTAGAGGCACTCTGGGTTGGAGTCCGGTTAAAGAGGCTCTCTGGGATGGAGTCCGGTTCCAGAGGCTCTCCGGGTTGGGTTCCGCTTACTGTTATCCCTTAGGTCTTGGCACAAGGCCTTGACATAGAAATTAAAGTTTGGAATTATGCATTCCATCATTATGAAAGTGGTTATTGATATTTCATGTGATTATTCGACTAGTAGAATATCCATGTGAATAAGTAAATGGCATTATTTCATTTTATCATTTCCATATTATGCTGAATTTCAAGTTTAAAAGGCTTTTGTTTTAGTTATACACTGCCTTAAATGTTTATGATTATTTATGAAAGATTCCACTATATTGTTATCCTTACTGAGTATCTGAGCTCACCCCTTTCAATGTTTTATTTTTCCCAAGATGTGAATAAGTATTTAATGAATGACCTGTAGGAATAGTATAAGGACATATGACTATGAAGACAAGATGTTGTTGTAGTTTTCACTTTATGATGTAATGTAAACTTTATGACTGTATCTAGTGATTCTAAGGCTACTAAACTAATCGGTCATTCAAGAATTGATCATTTGGGATCATGCCATTATTATGTAATAATGCACCGACTCTGGGTAACTTGGGTCGGGGCGTTACAAGCTCTCTACTGAACCCTGCTCTCTGATCGGTAGGAAGTGGGTCGACTTGGTGAGTCGGTCAACGATCACCCAAATTGAGCCGTGACCCCTGAATGTACATGGAAGCCCTGTCAAGAAGCCCATGTATATCCCATCCCACTTTCACTCTGGGACCACTAAAGGCTGAACCAAGCCTGCTAGTACCTGATGCTCTGCCTTCACTTGATGACAAGTGAGGCACTGAGAGACAAACTCTGCAACTGGCTTCTTCATCCCCGACCACCAGTGATGTCGTCGAAGGTCCTGGTACCTCATCGCCACTCCTGGATGTACTGCTAGAGGGAAAGTGTGGAACTCCCTCAACATTTCCTCCTAAAGTGAAACTGGAACCATAGTACGTCCTCTGAAGAGAATGGCATGCTCCCCACCTTCATAAAATCCATCAGGTGCATGCCCTGTGGATATCTGAGCATGTCTCATCTCGCAGTCAGTGTCTCCACGCTGCGCCTCCCTGACTCACTGAAGAAGTGGAGGAGTGACTGTAAGAGACTGAAGGAAAGTTGTTCCATCTCAGTCTATAAAGGATATCTGTAAAGCATCCAGATGCTATGTCGCCTCTCCTATTAGCTGTATACCAGATCTCATACTGAGTGCATCTGCTACAACATTCCCCTTCCCAGGAGTCTAGACTATCTCGAAGTCATAGTCCTAGAGGAACTCAAGCCAATGTCACTGTCTCAGGTTCAGGTCCTTCTGAGAGAATATATACCTGAGACTCTGGTGGTCAGAGTAGACTGTGACATGCTCACCCATCAGATAGTGCCACCACATCTTCAAGGCGAAGACCACTGCTGCTAACTCCAGGTCATGGGTGGCATAGTTCTTCTCATCCTATCTCAGCTGATGAGAACTATAAGCGATAACTGCTTGCTCCTGCATCAGGACACACCTGAGTCTGGTCCCTGATGCGTCGTAGTAGACTATGTACCCTATGCTCTCCTCTGGAAGCCTCAATATGGGGGCACCAGTCAGCCTCTACCTCAGCTCCTGAAAGCTCTGCTGGCATCTCTCCAACCACACAAAAGGTTTCCCCTTCTTCTTCAAGGCTGATAGTGGTGCTGCAACTCTGGAGAAGTTTGGTAAGAACCTCCGAAAGTATCCACCCAAACCCAGGAAACTCTGTACCTTCGTCACACTCCTAGGTGTCTCCCAAGCAAGTACTACCTCAATATTCATTGGATCTACTGCAACTGCAGCCTCCGAGATGACATGTCCCAAAAAGTGAACCTCTAAAATCCCAAAATGGAACTTTGAGAGCTTACCATAAAGCTGGTGCTCTCAGAGTGTGTTCAGTACTACCTGAAAAGGGTATGCATGCTCCTCCTCAGTAGTCGAGTAGATCAGAATGTCGTTGATGAAGAATATGAAAAAGTGATCGAGGTAAGGCTGGAAAACATATTCATGGGTCCCATGAACACTACTGGAGCATTGGTTACGCCGAATTGCATAACCAAGAACTTGTAATGGCCATACCGACATCTGAAGGCTGTCTTCTTCACATCCTCATCTCGAAATATGAGCTGGTGATAGCCTGATCTGAGGTCTATCTTTGAGAACCACTGTGTTCCCTTCAACTGATCAAAGAGGTATTTAATCCTTTGGAGTGGGTACTTGTTCTTCATGGTCACCTGGTTCATGCGATGGTAGTTGACATAAAGCCTCAAGCTTCCATCTGCCTTCTTGGTGAACAGAATCGGGGCTGCTGAGGGAGAAACACTGGGCCGGATGAATCCCTTCCCCTACAAGTCCTCCAGCTGTACCCGCAGCTCACGAAGCTCCGCGGGAGCCATATGATACGCTGGTGTAGATATCAGTGCTGTCCTAGGGGTACAAGTCAATGTAAAAGTCCACCTATCTGTGAGGAGTTAGTCCTGGGACATCATCGGGGAAAACATCCGCGTACTGGTCCACCACTACAGGATAAGTCAGACTCTCCACATCAACTGCTCCAAGGGTAAGGCAAGCCAACTGATGAGTGATTGGCTGCACCCTCCTCTGAGTAAATCCATCATGTGCTGCAAAGGCTCCCTTCTCTCCGGTGAAGGTAAACCTGGTCCCATCCATGGGGACACACCATACTTTGCGCCTAATACAGTCGATATGATCATGGACTGTAGATAACCAATCCATACCCCAGATGACGTTGTAAGGCCTCGACGTCACTACTAGGAGATCCCAACTAAAGTTATCTCATCTGAGAGTAAGCTCAAACTGATGGCACCAGTGCATGATCATCGAGTCTACTCCCGTAGTAGTCTATAGCCATAAGGATCGAGCCAACGACTCCGTCAGAATCTCCGAGCTCCAAATGAGGGCAGTGGAAATGAAAGTGTGACTAAAACCTGTGTCTATAAGAACTATAAATAAGGTGGAGTAGACATAGACCGTACCTCGAATCATCTCCGGAGCACCATGATAGTATGCCTTAGCTGCCTAGAGCGGAACTATCCCCTGTCCACCTACTCCCTATGGTCGGGGTGGACCTCATAGTGGTGGTGGTGGTAAAACCTCGTAATGTCGTCCACCGCTAGCTGCACGACCATCTCCTCTGCCACGTCCGCCTATGCCCTAAGGATCACCTCGATCGAACCTTTTCCTCCGCCTGGGAGGTCGCTCAACTGTCTTATGATCATCCGAATGGTAGGTAAGACAGTCACAAGCCATGTGACCCTACCGACCACATTGAAAACACTTCATGTTCATTGAATGAATAGCTATGTCTTGTGTGCCTCGGACAACTGAACCCTTGTCGTGAGGCCGTCCACCAGAAGGTCTGGTCTTCTTGGACATCTGAGACATCTTTCTTCTACCTGTTATAGAAGACTCTGCTATGTGATGCCCGATGGTGGGTCTCGCTGCTGGTGACTGCTCAGTATGGAAACTCTCCACTAAGAGGGATCGCTCCAACACCCCTTCCAGTGTTGGGATGCTGAGGGAGATCATCAAATCCCTGATCTCATGCCTGAGCCCCTTCTCGAAGGTCCAAGCCATGAAGAAGGGGTCTCGTACCATATCTGTGGAGTAACGCAAGAGATCGGTGAACCTCGCTGAGTATTGAGCTACCTTCATGCTACCCTATTACAGATGCAGTAGCTCATGTATCCGCACCGAACGTGGGGTGGCTAGGATAAACTCTGCCCGAAACAGACTCTCGAATTATTCCTAGAGAAGTGTCTCCTTGTCTTGCACCTGGAGTATCAGGATCCACCATCTACCTGCTGCTGCCTGAAGGAGACTCATGACAAGGATCACTATAAGGTCTGCTGGTGTCCCTACCAGTCTGAAAACTCTCACCATAGCCTCCAGCCAATACTCAGCTACCTGTGGGTCCGTCTCGCCTATGTACCTGGTCGGTATCTGGCTTAAGAACTCATGCAACGCACTCAGGTAACATGCACTATATGCTGCTGGGGCTGGTGGAATCAGTGGATGAACGGGTAATGGTAACGCTGGAGCCTCCGCTGTAATAGGGCCCTGCACTGAGGCCTCGTCGCTCGATGGGATGCCATATCGTACAAGGCCTGGAACCCTGGTTGGCTGTCTACGTAGGCCCATCCTGAAAAGTAACAGGTGCGCCACAGTCAATAAGTTATACCTAGTGAGCTGAATCAAAAGAGATCACAAAGAAAACTCTTCAAAACTCACATGCAATCAGTGTTTTTTTGCACTTAGTCGGAAATCAGAAGTTAGGGTCCTGGTGTATGGATAAGTCGGCCGCCGCACCAACATTGGACTCCCTAAACTGAAAACCACACTCATTACCCTTAACACTATTACTTCATAGAAAAGGTCAGAGTCCTAAGTTCTGTAGTATAACCGACTCCTCTGATACCAATTTTTCATGACCCGTCTCCCAGGGCCCGTGCTGTGACTACCCCAAGACCGCCTTCCTAGGCCAGGGGCTGGAGACTAGCACTAAAGGCGTAATTCCCTAAACTGGGAAGGCATTTACTTTATAACTATAAACACACACAACAGAGCACACCACTAAATAGAAAACACTAAGTAAAACTATATAACAAGTGAGTGCTGAAAATTAAAGGGGCTGGAAATACGAGCCCAACTGTAAAGTACAAGTACAACTGAAAAGGGAAAAAACAACTGAAAGGTGAAAAGAAGCTCTTGGATCATCCTCCACGGATCCTACCTGAAGGGTAGGTACAAATAACCTCCTCATCACTCCACACCTATCGGTCTCCTTCGGGTACCAACTCGTCCTGAGGTCCACCTCCGGGTACTGTCTAGTCCTCATGCACCCAGCCTCGGTCAGCATTGTGTATCGTCTACATCCAACACAATGAGGTGCATGCATAGCCTGTGCAGGGGTGAGTATAAAAATACTCTGTAGGGACCCTGAGACCCTCAAGATCTCTCAAAATCCACCAAGGATAAACCACAGAGTATGAAATCAATATATATCCATCACTTAGGTATATGCCCATATATATACCTAAGTTATCAAGTAACCCATCTCAATCATGAGGAAAACACAAAAGTCACTGACTCAGCTCACACAGGTATACAACTTTTGTAGAGAGATAGAGATGATCAGATGTAGCCACTGAACCATCTATTCTGTCGAACCCACATAGGATCCAGGAATAGAATTCAGAACTGTCAAACCTAGACAAGATCCAGGAATAGTATACAAAGATGTCGAACCCACACAGGATCCAGGAACAATCCTTGAAGCTGTCAAACCCACACAGGATCTAGGAATAATCGTTAGTGCTATCAAACCCACACATGATCTAGGAATAGTCTTTAGTGCTGTCGAACCCACACAGGATCCAGGAACAGTCTTCAGTGCACAACCAGCCACAGGGTTCCACACGAAGCATGCTTGATTCCGGGAGGGTTTGCTCCTCAAGACAAGTGTTGATACATCAACTTACATGAAGTCCCAAGTTGATGTATCAAAAAGATCTGTATTTCCATTAGAAACTCAACGCGATAGATGGTGCATCAATGGGATGCCCGGTCTGAGAGTTATTGACATTTCCATTCTGAGGGCCTGATTGGATTTACGTTCGATCCAACCCAGCCATACCCCAACTATGTACAAACCTCATGTGGGGTATACCAAAAGAACCGACTCCTTCCAAGGTTTCCATCTCCACAGAAGGTTCATCAATTAGATGCTCGTAGCTCAAGTTATGGGTAAAAGAGTAGAAATAGGTCGAACGGGTCCTGGTCTGGTCCGGCCTCGTCGGACCAACCCAGCCCGACCCGGGTCCAGACTGCGGTCCGACCCAGTCTTCTGGTTCAACCCGGTCTATGGGTCCGACCTGGTCCTTGGTGGTGGCCCAGCCCACGGGGGCGGCCCGACCCACGCTGGAGGCCGAGCCCGTGCTGGGTCCGGATCGCGCTGGGTCCAGCCCGCACTGGGTCCGGCCCAGCGGCCCACGCGGCTGGCGGCCTTTGCGGCTGGCAGCCCGCACGGCTAGCGGCCCACAGGGTCCTCCCTAGCTGCATCCATGGGGGAGGACACCCCTAGGAATCCCAAACGGCTATGTAATTTGGGTGGGAGACAAACTAGTGCCACGTGGCATGGGTCCGCGTCACACGGGACCCAGCGGTAGGTTCTGCTCATCCCGGATGGCTGAGCGGCCATCCGACTCCCACGCAGTGAATATGTTCTCCTTCTCCTCCGGCGACCCGGCGGCTCAGGCCGCCGGTCTTCCTCGCATCCAGCCTTGCACCGGCCATCGCTGCTCTGTCGTGGACAAGGGCCACGACCCCCTTTGGTTCCACCGCACGGCGTGGTTGCGCCGTGCCTTCCTCAGCAACCCGGTGGCTCGAGCCGCTGGTCTCCATCGTGGCAGGCCTTGTGTTGTTCGCTGCTGCACCGTCGTGGCCAGTCAGGCACATGCTACTCCTCCGACAGCGCGGTTGCACCACTACCGCCATGCGACGACACTCGTCGGTTCCATCCACCGACGTTCTTTCTACAGGTCACCAGACGAGTTCTGGTGGACCGATTATCTTTCTGGAAGAAGTTGCACTCTCCTCGGGACATCGCCTTCGATCCTCAACCATTGTTGATGAGTAACACTCATCCCAGACTCATGCCGTGTTTAGCGTCATATTTTACAAAGAAGGAGGAAGGGTCTTGCCGTGTTTGTTCGGCCTGCACCCTCCGTAGTAGGGTGATATCAGGCAGCTTCGAATTCTAATCCTCAATGGAAAATGAAGAGCATGCAACAATTAACCAAGATTGACCCCCTAGATTTTTTTGTTGGTCTTTGACGAAGAAGCACAAAAGCGGATGTCGATTCGTTGACGTCGGGAAAGAAGATGAAGAAGTCAAGGACGACGTCATCAACGTTCTTCAAGGACGATGCTTCCTCTCTTGTTCTGGTTGAAGATCAAAGAAGAAGATATCCATCATTGGTGGAAGAATAGTTCTTCGTGCTTCGATGATCATTCTTCATTGGAGAGAAATAGTTTCTCCAAGTTCCCTCTTCATCCCAAGCTCCAACAAAAAGACAAATGCCAACAAAATAATAGATTATGACATCCTATTAAATTGTTGGAATAAAATTCAAATGGTTTAAATTAATTAATTGAATGTGCTGGCTCAATTAATTAATTAGGAGGATAAATCACATTAAGTGTTAGGGGAGTTGAAGAGGCTCCCCTACACTATGGGAGTTTGATATTTTCTCCATTAATGGAGTGTTTCATGGGGTTTTAAATCCTGGGTGGTCTCCACCACAATAAACATGAAGAGGAGGTTAGGTTTGGGCAGGACCCACCACCATAACCTCTCATGGGAGGTTAAGGTGTGGTGTTCCCCACCTCTAACTTCCAAATGGTGGATATAACCCATAAAATAAATTAATACATGCACTTAAATTATTTTATTATTCCCACATAAAACTCATAAACTAAGTTTCATTCTCGACCAACTGCCATAGAGGTGAAAGTCTTCTTAAGCGAATACCGGCACTGCGAGTTCAACTGTGCCCTCATATTTCAATTACGAGAACCTGTTCAAAATTTATAAAATCCCGCACATATGTTTACTGAACATACCCAAACAAAAATTCAGAAATTGATTCCGGGCACACCGGGCCTCGGAATCACGCGCCGTCAGTTTTTGCAGACTCGTAATATTTCCATGTATTTAAGAAAAAATTTTCCATAGAAATTCTGACTCTTTACATAGTATATTTTAGTAAACCAACAAAAATATGTTTGTATGCTCCTTGGATTGTCTCTTAGTAGTGAAATAAGGAATATTATTACAACTTTATTTAATTTTTACATTCGTGTTGTGGTGGATGAGCAAGTAACTAAAATAGATTTAACAAGTTCCTACCAATGTGGGAACAAAATCCAATATAACATGAACAATAGTTCATAACCTTATTTTCATCCCCTCTCAGGGTGTCTCAAGTTGTAATAATATTCCAAAAGATATGATGTTTTGGGTTGATTCATTATATAGTATCTTCAACTAGATAGAGACCCCACTAATAGGAGGATAAAGTTAAAAACCTATATACTTTATAGAAAACCCATGTACTGTTGGGATATATAGGTCCAAGTGTGATAATATATGGTGATGTCTTAGAAAGACATCTAAACCAGTTTCTTCAAGAAATTCCCCCCTGACACCCTAAAGAGGTTGTGGGATCAAGAGTTTGTACATTTTGTTCAAGGTCATATTTAAGGGTTCCATGAACAATGGAAGTGCTTGTTGGGAAAGACCAACTTAGAATTTTTTTATAACCATTTATTAATTTGATATTTACAAAAAAAAATCATGACCAATAGAATTAATTATAGGATTAATTGATATTAATTCCAAAACCCAAATAAGAGGATCATCACATTTAATTTATAATTAATTTGTAAACAAATCTTGAATTGCCTAAACATATAATTATTTATTTATTAATGATTTGGTTGAATCAATATCATCAAAACATCTTTAAATTGTATGATCCAAGTCAAAAATACCTCTAGCGGTGAACTACATGTAAACCACAATATCTGAACATTGGTATAGAATCACCAAGTGCTAGCATGGTCAGTCCCAATCACTTGCATAATTCTTGGTTTATCGTCATAGAATTCTATTCAATGAAGAAAAATTCTTGGGGTTATATTGATGTCTTGAGAAAGGTGGAGGATAGAGTACACCTTTAGATCTCTAGAAATATCACTAGAGTTTAATAGAGCTTCTCTCTATTTGTTGTGAACAACCAATCTATATTTATAAAGAGGTATAACTAGATATATATTTAGGAAAGTTTAGGGTTTCCTATTTTAATATAAACCCCCTTATCAATTCCTTATTTCATAGTGAACCTCATGACTTAATAATAATATAATTATTATTCACTTGAAATGTGAATCACCTAATAATAAATAAATATCATTTATATCATTTATAATCATACCAGTAAACTCAGTCCACTTATCCTCCTTGATATTTATCTAGCCTTAAATAATGAAAATTTATTTAATAAATAAATATCACTTAATTATTCATTGATAAATATAATAAATATTATATTTTACAAACCTTTCAAATAGATATTTATTATTATTAATTAACTCACTTATTATTTCAAATAACTTATGATTAAATATTTATGATAAACCAAACATTAATAATTATTAAACCCCATGGCATGAATAATATTTATTCTAAATTTTCAAATTCAAAATTTAATTTAACATATATTCGATATACATTTAGTGTGTGACCCTCTAGGCCTCTTTCTTAGTGGGAATAGGAGTATATGCCTAAAGTTCAAGGTTCGTATCTTGAAACATGACAATACAATCATAGAGAAATATGATAATGTCACAATGATATAAAACCTCCTATGAATTCCCACCATGTAATATAATACCTTTATCAAGATATATCTAATCAAGAAGGTTGTATATTCGTTTCATCAACTAATGTGATCAATGTCAAATTCTCTGAATTTATAGAAATGAATATTCCCATAGAATACCATGAAGATGGATTTATCTAGGTAGTTTCATTCCCATAAAAGGCCCCGAGATATCAAATTATGTAAAGGGACAGAAAGGATAAATCCTTCCTCACATTATTTATTAATGAAATATCAATCATGTCACACCCAACATATCATAATTATCTTTGAGAATACATCATCACAGTTTTTGTTATACATTAAAGTACATAAATTATGATATTCATTAATGATAATATTAAAGTTTAATAATAAATTCAAATGTTTGCAAATATGAACATCCGTTGACACATATAAATGTAGATTTCCTATTTGAGGGTCTTGTTCTCATAATCTACTTCTATGGAAATTACCAAGGGCTCACTACATGAGAAGGTGTCACAAAGCCCTACGAGTCTCCACCCCTGATATCCTATATCATTTATGTCATATAAAATGATATCATTTGACTACTGAACATATATACTCAAGAATATTATTTTGGCATCTCTAGGTTCTCATCATAGTAGGTAACTACTACGACCTTTCATTGTGATGAATATTCCTAGGTCATTATCATATACTATTTCACGCATAGGAATAATAATTATGTGATAAGAAACATAATTAATAATCAGTATAATGAATACTTATAATCATGAAGTACTTAGAAACTGGTTCTAGGGAACAAACTCCAATAGACTCCCACTTTCACTAGAGACAAATGTTAATAACCTTCATTATAGAGACCATGGATTCTCGTACATGTATATTACATATTTTTTGATGAATATTCATTACATTATATAAACACATGCTTGAGGATTGTAATAGTTTAGTGACTTTGGAAACTTAGACCACATTCTTCTCATTTTGTGAAAGATCTTCAATATATACCATAAAGATCTTACACATTAGTACCACTACTTATAAAATTTATTCATAACTTGGGGAAAGGAAACATTATAAAGGGTGATTTTAGATGCCCAGTAATGGTAAAAAAGGAATATGCATAATCATAACATGAGCATAAGGGTATGCAAACATAAGCATAACATTTGAAAAGCATACCCTGCATATCAAAGATCATAATATAGAATCATTGAATAAATTTTGGTAGTTCAGAAGACATGAATCATATGATAATCAAAGAAAATAATCTTTGAGAGTATAAAAATGGAATATTACATGGAATTTATGGCATACACATAATATTAGAAAACATTATGCTAAGGATAGTTACTAATTTTTTTATAACATGTTAGGATTGGGATAATCACCCATGTACCTACTTCGGGCTTGGTATGACTTCCCGTTTACCCTCTTATTTCAGGATTAGGATAACCTCCTGTATACCCCCTTGTTGCAGGCTTGGGGTGACCTCCTATGTACCCTCTTTTTATGGTCTTTAGATGAACTCCCATGTACCCTCTTGTTGCGAGCTTGAGCCGACCACCTATATACTGTTTGAGAACATAGAACATTTATCATTACCCAATGCATTAGAGGATGATATAGGTCCCACCCATCACATAATGAAATCATTCATATATGTGCCACAATATCATAAAAATTCATCATATCATAACCCATGAAATGAATTGGGTATCATAAACATGTCATCATATCATAACATTTATAAAAGAGACATGTTTCATAATCATTTCATCATAGCACAACCCACGAAAATAAGAGGGTTTTATAAGCGTTTTATCATGTTATAACCCATGTAGGAGAAATTAATTTCATAAAAAAATTCATCTTAAACCTAAACCATTCAAATAAGAATAAGAATGGTTTCCTTGGATAATATCCCTAGTAAAGCATAAACTATATCAAATGATTTCATCTTATATTAAGAATAATTTTGAAATATAATTTAAATTATATATTGAGAAAAATATCATTTCTTCTTTGAAAATTATTTTTAAAAAATAAAACATTTTTGAAAATATTTTTATTTGAAAACCTTTTTATTTATTTTTTTTTAAAAACAATGGATTTATAGAATATTAGGAAAAAAATTTATTTTAAAAAATAACCTTTTAAACTTTCAAAGGAAGAAATTATGGTCATGATAGTGGGTAAATCTATACATGTTGTACATGTTAAAGAAACATTCTTTTACACAGTAAACAATCTTATAAAAGTGCCTTGATCGAAAAATGATAATAAGATTACATTTATTTTTTTACAAAAAGAAAAAATGGGTAGAATTTTTTTTAATAAATCACTTTGAAAATGATAAAACCACTTTTTATTTTTTTAGAAAACATGATTTTGAAAGAAAACAAATTTCCGACCAAAGAGAGAAGTAAAGTCATATTTTATTAAAAACATTTTCATAATTATATTAAGTATGGAAGAGTGAAAAAAATGGTAACAATAATTTATGATATCATGAATAACCGGAGGATAATAAAATTCATGAGAATTCTTGAGATATTTTATCAATTGAATAATAATAATAAACAATCTCGATAAACGATGAGATTAAAGAAATAAAATATTACCACTTTGGTAAAATTAAATCATAATCACCATGAAAGAATAACATCACATGAATCTTAAAATATAATAAAAATAATGATATTAGTGATATAAAATGTCAAATGGGCAGTATATACACCTCATAAAAGATAATAGGTGTATAACAAAACATGTGTCTCAAACAAGGAAAATTGAGGGAAAATTCCCTTACGACTTTGGTATAATTTTAACTGTAAACCCCATGAATGAGAGATCCTAAAATGGATATATAAATAAAAATAATTCTCATTATAAGAATAATAAAATACATACATGGGTATCAAATATGAAACAAATAAGAAATAAGTTGTGAACATGGCTTGTGTCTCACGAAAAATAAAAGTGAGATGAAAATACCTAACCTTAAGTCTTGAATTCCAATGTACTCATTAAATCATAATGTAAAGTAAATATAATTTAATTATAAATATAATAAATAATCATATTAATATATTTTATACCATTTATTATTTTATTATTACCTTTTATTACCCATTTATTAACAATTCCATGTTAAAGTTACATTTCGGGTAATAACAACTTTGTTTTTTGTATATGTTTTGATTTTTTATATTTTTGTTCTCTTTATTTAATCATGATTTAATCATATATATAATGGTAAAAATTATATAAATATAATATATATTTACTTTACATGTATTTATAATATTCTATAAAAATTGAAATTGGAAGTGAAATATACTGTTAATGGAGATGGTAGGTCGTACGTACGCATGACCACTTTTTTTATTTTATTATCAAATTGAAAGAAAAAAAAGTATATGATATATTATAATTAAAGAATTTTTTATGTCATATTTATCAAATATTTTTATTAAAACATCCCTTAATACATCCCATATAAATCTTAAACGAATCACATCACTTCACGAGGTCGTAGTCCACCGTACACAGGAATGACAGTATCATATTCCCACAAAATGGAAAGCATGAAGAAATATTTGATATAAAAATTAAAGAATAATAATAACATCATAAAAATCATATATATCATATATAAAATTATTTACATCATTATTCCCAAACCTGAAAGGTGTTAATAGAAAAACGAATGACATCGGTTTGTGAGGCGGTAGTCTGCTATACACATAAACGATGATTTCATAACCCATTTGATTGAAGTGTGTGTGTTTTTATGTGTTTAACTTAACATAAAAACATATAATTATTTTTAATATAAAGAGGTTATTATATAAGCATGTTATAAAAATAAATTAAGGGTTTTTAGGAAGAAATAAAACAAAAATGTTCGTCGATGAACATTACCTCTTCTTCGGGTATCTCCTTTTGGATTGCACCAAAATAATTACTTGGTTGAATTTATACAAAAATTAAGGATTATAGGATGATAGAAGGGAATTTTATAAGTTTTTTGGTCAGGTATTTTTAGAAAAAATTGGTTTTGTAGGTGTGAAGAGAGGGAAAGAGTGGGTGGCCATTTATAAGGGAGGTGTGTGGTACAAATGTAAATTTTTGAAATAGAGAATTAATATCACGTTTTTTCCATGTAAAGTGGATTATATAAGGTCCAAATATATATAATATAAGGTATAATTATGAAATATGTCCATAAAATGTGTTTTGGACAAGTGTTGGGTCATTGTTACACCTTATATTCTATGTTTAACCACTAAGTAATCTTGTATAATTGCGGTAATTAATTTTAATTACATTCACTAATAACTTTGGTAAAAAATTAATTTACCCTTATTAGAAATTATAAATTATTATAATTCCAAATATGGAATCTATTTTTCCAAATTGAAATCACAGAAGTGGCATAAATTAATTTAAAATAAATTCAGCAAACGTGTCGATAAAATGAGTTTTTAAAGCAAAAAAGATAAAAAGTTTACAAAGTTTTTATATTAAATATCAATATTAAATTGATTAAAATGGCCTAAATTAGATAATTATATGTATAATTTAACTATTTTTAATTTAAAACCAATTAAAAATATAGTTTAATATTATAAATTATTTAGACGAAATTCATCAAAAAATGAAAATCCTCAGAAAAATACCAAAAATTCACCCTAAGATAATTTTGATATTACAATTTCAAAAATAATTTTTATTTTATAAAATTAATTTTTTGAAATAGGTCAAATTTAGTTCTAAAATAAGTGTTCTATAAAAAGGTAACAAAACTCTTTTTTAGAAAAATACCGTTTTTCGGCGTGCAATTGGATTTATTCTTATCTCTTGTACAGAAAAAATATAAGATAAATGTTAAAAATTTGATTAAATTTATAATATATAAATTAAATTAAATTAATTAAAAAAAGTTTATTTGGTTATTTTTTTTGATAAAAAGTACACTTTTGCGCATAAATTATTATTTTTTTCATAAAAGATTTCTTTTTTATATTAAAAAGGTTTTTATTTTTAAATCTAATTAATTTGTCACGAGAGAATTATATAAAAATGTGAAAAAAATATTTTCATAATTTATTTAATGCTTTTAATACCTTCTATTAAAATGGATAGTTATAACTATCATATTAATTAATAATAATAGTATATTGTAGTTTAGTAAAACTTAGTCTTGCATGTAACAAAAGCTATCGAAGGAACTTGGTATTGTGTGTAACACAAGTCAAATTAATATTTCATGTACTGCAAGCTAATATCAGGGTTTCATGTAGCACGGTCTTAACTTGGTGATTCATATAAAGAATTATTAACTTTGTGTAGCGTGCAACCTGGGCCATAAAATAAATTTAATTTATTATAAAAAAATTAATTCAAAAAAACTCAGGGTGTTACATTATTCCCCTTAAAATAAATTTGTCCCACTAAATTCATCTGGGTCATCAAAGGTTTAAAACTTGAAAGTTACTTTCATAGAAACCCACATCCTAAAAATTAATAATAAAACTTCCTTTAAAATAGGAAATTTAGAAACATAATGGTTAGTAAAAGTAACTAATAGATAGGTTTTCACAGAGGATAACATAGGTGGTAAGTGAAAACATGGTCATAAAAGAGAAAAATAAAACCCAAATACTAATGGGGAGTGATAGAGAACATGTTCAGAAGAAAGTTTATGATCACAAATATATAAACCAAAGAGGCTTCAAAAAGGTCATTGATATCATCAAAATGATTATAACAAGATAAAATTTTATTTATAGAACCTTTTCACGAACATGTACACTTATTTCATAAGTTCAATCTCACCATTTGGTTATGCCTTAATCAACATCCACATCATATCTTACTCCAAGAAATGAAGGTGAATTTGTTATTCCTAAATCACTAATGGGTAATAAGATCCATATATAGAATGATAAGTCATTTAATCTATATTTAGTTATCATCACTACAAAATAGTTATCACAAGTCATGCATAAATATTCATATAATGAAATAATAAATTAATCTCTGAAGCTTCATCAAAAGTTCAACATAAACATTTTTATAAATGGTTACCCTTTTGGACCTTCCAAAAGGTGAAAATTCAAAATTCTATAAAGAAGGTCACTAAATTTCTGAAAATAAACTTAACATTAATCCCACATATATCATAAAGTAGCTCTTGATTTTCACATACACAACATGTGAATACCTTTATCATTTATTCTCTTCAAACTTGTTAATAACATGAATTACCATAGAACCTTAATGAAAAAATAATTCATCCTATTTCCTTGAATAAAACTATATATTATTGAATATATTCCATAGATCCAATAATTTTGTAAACTCCATCAATGATAACATGAACTACTTTATAAGAAAACCCCTTATCATTTTAGGGGTCATCGATACTATAAAATTTTCTTTATCCATATCAATAATCTCTTTATCCATATTAAACATCATTTTCTCAGAATTTTAAACATATTAAGGGGAACCTTCCCAAAATCAAAATATCACCTTTCCATTAAATCACTTTTCTATCCCATCAGTACAATTCAATATATTTATTCAAATCATTAATTAAAATTTATATTAAACAACCCTTATATATTTAAAAATTCATAATTTTTGAATCCAAATACATAAATACTTCAATTATCCCACTTCCTTCTCAAACCATTAACTAGGATTCAACATCTTATTCATCAATACACCATTCCTAAAATATGAAATACAAATCATGTGTTAAAATTAATCAAACTCAATCAATAATTATTATAAACAAAACTATTAGAGCAACACATACCTTTAATATGTCATATGTGGTCTCTTCATCATCAGCAACAAAAATATTACTCACACAACCTTTATTATTTCCTTTATGATATTTCCCCTTATAAATTTATTTTAATAATTCCCATAATTTCAATATTTAAAACATTCAACAATCAACGATATCTTTGGGAGACCAATATTCCCATCTATTTAGTTAATTTAATTTTTCATTTCCCCTTTAAAGTTACTTGGAATGTTTCCTTCTCAACTGTCAAAAAATCTTCTTATTAATCCAATAAATTTACTTAGGTGTTTCTTCCCACATTCTTGACACACATGAAACTGAATCTTCTTTCCTCCATGATCTCTACTACCTGAACACTCAGTGAACTCTTTGCACATCTTCTTTGGTGAGTCTGTGAGTTGGTTAAGGTATACATTGTTAATCATGTTCCATGAAAACCAATTAAGCATAATCACAATATCATTAACTCCAATCATCATCCCATTTGACTTATCATCAGAATTGTTTTCATCAAATTCAATGTTAACCCAGTTCCTTCTAGTTACCTCCATTGAATAAAACTAAAAATCATATATTTAACAACACTTATCAGAGTGTAAAACAATATAATAATGAAAAACATTTATAAGATGTCGAAATCATGAACCATTATTTTAAATCTATGATACCTTAGACTTATCCAAGGTTATACATGATCATCATAAATTTAAATCCTTCATGATGGTTCATAAATAGTTAATGAATTTCCAAATAATATCTCATTGGAGTGTCAAAATAGGTGTGAAGTATGGTATATTGTCATGCACCAGTCCCCGATTGAGTCTAGATCAATATAGTGTTTTTAGGGTTGTTACACCAGGGTAAACCTATTCTAGATCCACATCCACTAGTAGTATCTAGATAGTGATTTATTTTAAGGAAACCACTTGATCTATCCTTTACTATAATTCTAGGAAATTTTACTAAACCATGAAACATCCTTAGACTCATCCTTAGAGACATCCATACAGTATCCATAGAAATATCCCTAGGGACACCACTAAAGTTTTCATATTCTAGTTTCCAAAGGTTGACTAATCCTATCCTTTGATACCAAATATAGTCAAATAGGATTCTAATACATGGATATTACATCTTTTTAGATGAATATTCATTAGATTATACAAAAACATTCCTAAGGAGTATAAAATTTTAGTGCCTTTGGAAACTTGGAACACATTCATCTAATTTGGTGAAAGACCTTCAACATCTCCCATAATGATCTTCCCCTTTAATACTCCTACTTAAAACCTCTCTTCATAACCTACAGAATGGAAACATAAGAAAGGGTGATCTCAGATGCCTAGTAAGGGAGAACATGATCATAACATTTGAAAAAGCATACCCCTCATATCAAATATCATAATATATAATCATGGAATAAAGATTTCTAGTTCATAAGACATGAATCATAAGATAATCAAAGAACATGTGCCATGTGATCATAACTGTAACACCCCAAGATTTTATGAAAAATATTCTTTTTAATTTCATTAATGTCTTGTTTTGTACGCTACACCAAAAGGAGCTTGCACAACATGCATCCTTTACTTTCCTTGCATTACACGCAATCGCGACCTTCCTCGATAGCGTGTGTAGTACGCAATAACGAGTTTCACTAAACAACAATATGCTATTAAAATATTATTAAAACCAGCTGTTATGAATAGTAATAACCACTTTTTGAAATTTTGTAAATTTTATTTTTCAAAATGGACTTAATTTTTGGATTTGGAATATCGAAATTAGCTTAGGGTGAAATTTTGGTACTTTTCGGATAACTTTCATTTTCTGATGAATAGTGAAAACTACTAAATTTTAATTAAAAACAACATTTTTAATCGAAATAATTAATAGTGATAAATTATTAATTTGAGTGGATTTAAAGTATATTTAGAATATATTTTTACAATTTAATACAATGTTGGTCATTGGATGTAATTTCACATTTAAACCAGATATAAACAAGTTTCAATCTTTTGATATTTATTATCTCTTAAGAACACACTATTTGTTTTGACGACGGGAATTAATTTTTAAATTAAGTAATGAAACTGATATGTTTTGAATTTGGTAAAATAGACATCATTTTTGAGTTCATAATATCAAATATATCTTAGGCATAATTTTTGTTATTTTTCTGGAAACTTTCATTTTTTTATGAATAGTGAAACCACTAAGTGGTAGTTAAAAAAATTGAATTTTTCATAAAACTTAATTTTACCGCTTCGGTGAGCGGAATTTAAAAAATCTTAGAGACAAAGTTGATGTCAGTATGTAAAATGTGGTTCAATGAGATGAAAATAATTTTTGGTGAATAATAACTTTTTACTTTTATTTACCACGGTTAAAAGTAAATAGGGTAATTAAGGGTAAAAATGATATTATTATTACCCTAATACATGTAATAATTCTATTGGATAAGTTTAATTCGACCAAAAACAACCTTAGGAATAAAATATGACCATTTAGACCCACTTGTATTAGATTAGGACATTTATTATTAATTTATTTAAAGAAGTGTTAAATTATTTAAAATCAAAGTTTAATAAGTAAATAATTTTTACTATAGGGTTATACATAATATAAATTCGACTATAAATATTTATTAGAAAGATAAAAATATTTCATACATAATTATATTTTATTTGTAATTTTTAGACTTTAAATAATTTAATTTATTTATGACACAATGATGATTCAGTAATTATCTTATTAATGAAATATTGACATAATTGATGTTATAAATACCCAAATAAATGTAATTTGAGACTTTTAATGAATTAAAAAAAATTTATATGTTAATATGGCATGTCAGTGTTGATTGAAATAACTTTTTTCGAACTAATCATTCTGTTATGATTTTCAAAAAAATCAATTACCAAATAGTGTGAAAATTGACATAAAATAGTTTTTTAAAAACATATTATATTATTAATTGTTATTATATTCCTAAAAATCTAAGGTTCAGAAAAATGACTTAGATAAGGTTATATATATTAATAATAAACAACTTGGGGTTCTTTTGGCTTGTTATAGTAAGTTTATTAACCTTATAGTGTAAGAACACAAAAAGACACGGTAAAAGTAAAATTATCTAACTTAAAGATAAATATAAATGATAAGGTTTAAATAGGAACCTAAACTTGTCTAAATTATATTGTATGAAAGGATTTCGATCCATACCCACCTTAGAATCTGAATAAATCAATTTGGAGCTATTTAAAACTGAATATGACTTTATAATAAAATAATATTTTTAGTTTTTCCAAAGGTGCCCCTCTCCTTCATTATAAAAGGGCACCTCATCCCTCTCTTCCTCACACCACTTTGAGCCTGCAAGCTCGGACAACCCCTGCCAAATTCTCTTCTCCACTTCCATAGAAACATCCTAGAGGATCTGGTCTTCTTCAAAGACCAATTTTAGTTCCCTAATAGGAGGTCTCAATGAGGCGCTTCAAAGAAGAGGTAATGTCTGTTACCGATTCTTTCAACTTTATTTCTTCTTCCACTTCGTCTTCTTAGGTTGTTTCATTATGAAGTAATAACATCAGTATCAATAATATACTGATATGTTATTATAAGTATGAAACAACCCTATTTGACCATGTATCAATCCTATGGAAAATGAAATCACCACGCGTGCGTACGTACGGAATACCGTCTCCACGCCGTGGTGTAATCTATTTTCCACCACCACCTTACTTGGATGGGTATAATGGTGTAAATAATAACTATATTTGATTATTTTAAAGTGATATTGATTCTGTAATAGTATACATACACTCCAATAAAATTCCATGATCATGGGAACGATATCATCGCTCTTGCGTACGTACGGAATACCGTCTCCACGACGCGATGAGATTCATTCTCCATGTTAACCATTAAAGAATGATTATAAAGTATATATAAGTAATAATAATGAAATATATGACATTATAAAGCTACTGGATTTATGTATATATATATGTATGTCATCTACTTAATTCCATTCAACTCAATAAGGAAACGAAAACAACATTCATGCGTACGTACGACCTACCGTCTCCATGAACGGTGTATTTCTTTCCATTTATATATCTATTATATATATGTATATTCTTAATATATATTATATATAAATAATGTTTTATATTCTTGAATTAAGTAATCATGATCTAAGTAATCATATGAATAATTACAAGTCAAAACACGGACAACAAATGAAACGATTTTATCCAAAACGCTCTTTAACATGGAATTTACAAAAGAACGGGTAAAATAAAGTCATATGTGAACCATATATGATATCATAACAATGAGTATGATTATGGAATAAGTCAATGACACTATTAAAATCATTATACAGGAGGTTCGGACACTTACAGAGCAAATCAGACATAAGGTAAGGGAAATATCACAATCTCATTTTTATCCGAGATTGTTTATACTTCGGAATTTACTGGGGTGTATTTTATCATCAAAATCCATGTTTACTCAATATTTAATATTATTTCAATCCACCTACAATTGTTTAAATCCAATTTTACACTTCGGTGAGTTTTTATTAAAAGATATGAAAGGAATATTTTGTCGTTTTTCGTACGAGGTACTTTTTGACTTTTCCGACAAAAGTACGAGAAGAATGCTTTTTTAACTTATACGACATGAATGGATTTTTAAAACATTATTTTCAAGAAGCTTCCTTTACAAGTTTTCAAGTTTATTTTTAATAAACTTCTTTTATTTTAAAATTGTATGACATGTTAATAAAGGAAAATTTTTTTTAAGTAGAAAAGATATTTTCCTCAAGAATGGAGTTCAAGTGTTTTATCAGAATTATTTTCAATATAAGACAATAAAGGGTTCTGTTTCTATCCCTATTATTACATTTATTTGATTATGTTGTGATGAAATTATTTTTATGAATTCCTTTATCTTATATGAATTGTTTTATGATGTCACGATGTTTAAGAATCCCATTTTTATTACATGGGTTATGCTATGATGTATGGTTTATGATTTTGTGGCACACATAAGAATGGTATCATTATGAGATGGGTGGGACCTATACCTCCCTCCAATTCATTGGGTAATGATTTTATATCTCATGAGATAGACATGGCTGGAACGGCAGGTTAAACCGGTTCAGTGAAATAGGACTGAAACGAGGAGTGAACTCGGTTCAGAAATGGACTTTGTCCACTAATATAGTCTTGGAAATGAGTCTTGACTAATAAGAAATGATTCTCTATGATTATATGTGTATGCCACAAAGTTTCATGTTTTAAGTGATGATTATTGGGATTACATTTCACAACTATGATTTATCCCATGTTATGATATTATGATCTCTTTTCCATGTTATGATTTCCAAAATGTTATGTTCTTATGAATATGATGTGATTGATATTTCTTTTGTTTACCCTTACTGAGCATTTGAGCTCACCCTTTTATGTTTTCTTTTCCCCAGGATATAAAGAAAGGTTTTAGGTAAGAAAAAAAAGGGAAGATATTTATGGGAGATGTTGAAGATCTTTCACCACGATTAGAAGATTATATTCTGAGTTTCCAAAGACACTAAACTATTACGGTCCTTGTGTGTGTGTTTTTTGTTATGTACTAAGTATTCCGCAAAAGTTATGTAATTTCCTTGTACGTCAAGCTTCAGGTCTCTACAGTTGGTATCAGAGGAAAGGTTTAGTCAACCTTTGGAAACTAGGATGCGAGAAATTTAGTGAGATCCCTATAGATATTTATAAGGTATGTATAGGGGTGTCCCTAAGGTTAAGTATAAGTATAGGTTATAGTACTATAATTACAGTAACCTAATATGTTAGATATTGAAAGTACTCCCCCTTTATTATGTTGTTTTCCCTAGCGTGATTTTTGCCTCTCACACTATTCTTTTTGGGTTTTAGATGATGGCTAGAACCCGAAGGAACCGTGTTCATCAATGCAATGGAAAATGCAATGATTGTCCTCCTGAACAAAAAAATGTTATGGGAGATGGAGTGAAAAATCTTATTGCTATACTTACACAAGCTATGAATCATTCTGGACTTCCAAATGAGCAGAGAAGGGAACAATATTCTATTGAGTCCTTCATGAGGCAACTCCCACCTTCTTTCAGTGGGTCTTCTGATCCACTTGTTGCTGAACAATGGATCATTACCACTGAAAAGATATTTTCAGTTCTTCAATGTTTTGAACATGATAAAGTCATCTTAGTAGTATATCGTTTGGAAGGTGAAGCTGATCAATGGTGGAATCTTATCAAGAATACGAGGCCAAGAGATGAAATTGAGTCCATGGAATGGGACGAGTTCAAGAACTTATTTTTCAATAAGTACTTCCCTCGTATTCTTCGAACAAAGATGGAGAAGGAGTTTCTTGAACTAAAGAAAAAGGATGATGAATCTGTTGGTATATACGAAGCGAATTTTACAAGGCTTGCAAGGTATGCATCTGGATTTATCATCCAACCTGAAAGTAAAGTTGATCGATTCTTCTGTGGCTTAAAACCAAATCTTCGAAGGGCATTAGCTATAAGAGACTTCAGTAGCTATGGAGAAATTGTGCGTTGTGCTATCAAGATAGAAATGGAAGTCGGTGTTACTTATCCATCTCATAGTTTTGACAAGAAAAGAAAGATGGAGTTCAAGGAGAAATCTCAGAATAATGGTGAAAAGAAGTTGAATGTTTCCTTATGCTCAAAGTGTAGAAAGAAGAATGGTGGAGATTGTCTTAAAGGGACTAGAAAATTTTTTAAGTGTGGAAAAGAAGGTTATCGAGAAGCCGAGTGTCTAAGTAATGGATAAAGGGTTTCTAATGATGTGAATAAATAAAAGACTACAGAGAACGCACCATCAACACTTCAATGCTTCAAGTGCAAGGAAATGGGGCATTATGCTAATAAATTCCCTAATCCAAGGGTTAGTGATGATCGACATGAGCAACCACTTAAGGCAAAGGACAAAGGGAAGTCACATGCGATCACTATTGGTGATGTTGAATATGACAACGATGTGGTGGAATGATTAAGTGTTTATGTAATGGGATTCCAAAATAATGTCATATATAGTATCGTGGAATATTGGAATATTTATGTATTGGTCTATTGTGGTTTTAAATAATTTTATGGTACCGGTAACCATGGAAAGTGATTGAGATATTTTTGGTAAGCAGATGATATGTGCATAATGAAGGGATAAGAAGATAATGAGATGTATGATTGTATTCATGAGCTCATGATTGATATAAGGACTAAGTGATATCATGGTTTGAGTATAAAGAATTTTGAGGATTTTGGTTTGTGGAAAGTGTTAACTTTTAACTACTTTCATGTTTTCACTAAGGTTCAATGGGTATTCATTCTTCAAGAGAATACATGATTAAGGTATTCACATGTTTGTAATTTGACCAACAAGATATATCGTATGATATATAGGGGATAAATGATGGCATTCACGTGATTGTTATGTGACATTTCAAGTAATCATTTTCCTTATACTATGAGCTTGGACCGAAGTATTTTAGATAAGCCAAAATATTGGAATGGATTATGTTGTACATAAGTTAGGATAGAACTTTTTTTGATATTATTGATGGGATGTTATAGTAATATAGCTTTAGAAAAAGGACAACCTGCAAGACGAGCGACAACCCATCGCGTCGGACAAGGCTGTGGGAATCGAACCCACAACCGAAGTGTGACTGACCTTTATCGCCTACCACTGGCCTATATGAAGTCCCTGTTTAGTAGAAACTAGTTTTATTGTATTAAGCAGTATGATATATGAGGTATAAGTCCATTTTAGGAACCATATATGATTAATCTAACTATATATGGACTTATGTATTTTTGATAACTTTTATAACCTTTTGTTTGAGACAAATGGAATGACCCATCATTCTATCACATGATCTGCTAACACATCAAGAATAAAAAATTTAACTTCATTTCATTAAGGGATGAAGTGGAAATTGTTTAATTAACGAACAACAGTGAGATTGTACCAAAATCATGTAAGTATTTCTTTTAATGATCTTGAAAACCAAAAATGTTGTCCTAGTGCCCTTATATTCGATGAATCAGATGGTACCTTAGATCATCAAAAATCTATGGATTTGTGATTGCTGACTTTTCCATAGCCATGTTCTCTACCACTCTCCATCAGAACATGATGATCAGATTTCTCTTCCATATCCATATTTTCATCTATGTGGAAACCCAGTGATTAGTTTATTTGGGCAACTGTTACGCTTCATAATTTTGTTTTTAAATATTGGTTTTGGTATTCCTTTTTACGACATGGGTTTCTATTAAAGAAACTTTCGAGTAGTAACCCATTTATAACCCCGACGAATTTCGAGGGAGAAATTCATTTTAAGGGGGGTAGAATGTAACACCCCGAGATTTTATGAAAAATATTCTTTTTAATTTCATTAATGTCTTGTGTTGTATGCTAAACCGAAAGGATCTTGCACAACACGTATCCTTGACTTTCCTTGCATTAAACACAATCGCGACCTTCCTCGACAGCGTGTGTAGTACGCAATAACGAGTTTCACTAAAAAACAATATGCTATTAAAATATTATTAAAACTAGCTGTTATGAATAGTAATAACCACTTTTTGAAATTTTGTGAATTCTATTTTTCAAAATGGACTTCATTTTTGGATTTGGAATATCGAAATTAGCTTAGGGTGAAATTTTGGTACTTTTCGGATAACTTTCATCTTCTGATGAATTGTGAAAATTACTAAATTTTAATTAAAAACAACCTTTTTAATCGAAATAATTAATAGTGATAAATTATTAATTTGAGTGGTTTTAAAGTATATTTAGAATATATTTTTACAATTTAATACAATGTTGGTCATTGGATGTAATTTCACATTTAAACGAGACATAAACAAGTGTCAATCTTTTGATATTTATTATCTCTTAAGAACGCGCTATTTGTTTTGACGACGAGAATTAATTTTTAAATTAAGTAATACAACTGATATGTTTTTAATTTGGTAAAATAGAAATCATTTTTGAGTTCATAATATCAAATATAGCTTAGGCCTAATTTTTGGTATTTTTATGGAAACTTTCAGTTTTTTATGAATAGTGAACCACTAAGTGGTAGTTAAAAAATGAATTTTTCATAAAACATAATTTTACCGCTTCTGTTAGTGGAATTTCAAAAATCCAAGAAACACGGTTGATGTCAGTAAGTATAATGTGGTTCAATGAGATGAAAATATTTTTTGGTGAATAGTAACTTTTTACTTTTATTTACCACGGTTATTAGTAAATAGGGTAATTAAGGGTAAAAATGATATTATTATTACCCTAACACATGTCCTAATTCTATTGGATAAGTTTAATTCGACCAAAAAAAACCTTAGGAATAAAATATGACCATTTAGGCCCACTTGGATTAGATTAGGACATTTATTATTAATTTATTTAAAGAAGGGTTAAAATATTTAAAATCAAAGTTTAATAAGTAAATCATTTTTAATATAGGGTTATACATAAGATAAATTCGACTATAAATATTAATTATAAAGATAAAAATATTTACTACATAATGATATTTTATTTGTAATTTTTAGACTTTAAATAATTTAATTTATTTATGACACAATGATGATTCAGTAATTATCTTATTAATGAAATATTGATATAATTGATGTTATAAATACCCAAATAAATGTAATTTGAGACTTTTAATGAATTAAAAAAAACTTAGATGTTAATATGACATGTTAGTGTTGATTTAATTAACTTTTTTAGAACTAATCATTCTGTTATGAGTTTCAAAAAAATCAATTACCAAATAGTGTCAAAATTGACATAAAATAGTTTTTAAAAAAAATATTATATTATTAATTATTATTATATTCCAAAAAATCTAAGGTTCGGCCAAATGACTTAGATAAGGTTATATATATTAATAATAAACTACTTGGGGTTCGTTTGGCTTGTTATAGTAAGTTTATTAACCTTATAGTGTAAGAACACAAAAAGACACGGTAAAAGTAAAATTATCTAACTTAAAGTTAAATATAAATGATAAGGTTAAAATAGGAACCTAAACTTGTCTAAATTCTATTGGATGAGAGGATTTCGACCCATCCCCACCTTATAATCGAAATAAATCAATTTGGAGATATTTAAAACCGAATATGACTTTATAATAAAATAATATTTTTAGTTTTTCCAAAGGTGCCCCTCTCCTCCCTTATAAAAGGGCACCTCCTCCCTTTCTTCCTCACACCACTTTGAGCCTTCAACCTCGTCCAAACCCTACCAAAAATTATTCTCCACTTCCATAGATACATTCTAGAGGATCTGTTCTTCTTCAAAGACCAATTTTAGTTCCCTAAGAGGGGGTCTCCAAGAGGCGCTTCAAAGAAGAGGTAATGTCTATTACCGATTCTTTCAACTTTATTTCTTCTTCCACTTCTTCTTCTTAGGTTGTTTAATTATGAAGTAATAACATAAGTATCACTAATATACTGATATGTTATTATAAGTATGAAACAACCCTATTTCACCATGTATCCATCCCATGGAAAACAAAATCACCATGCGTGCGTACGTACGGAATACCGTCTCCACGCCGTGGTGTAATCTATTTTCCACCACCACCTTACTTGGATGGGTATAATGGTGTAAATAATAACTATATATGATTATTTTAAAGTTATATTGATTCTTTAATAGTATACATACACTCCAATAAAATTCCATGATCATGGGAACGATATCATCGCTCTTGCGTACGTACGGAATACCGTCTCCACGACGCGATGAGATTCATTCTCCTTGTTAACCATTAAAGAATGATTATAAAGTATATATAAGTAATAATAATGCAATATATGACATTAAAAATATACTAGATTTATGTATATATATATATGTATGTCATCTACTTAATTCCATTCAACTCAATAAGGAAACGAAAACAACGTTTATGCGTACGTACGGCCTACCGTCTCCATGAATGGTGTATTTCTTTCCATTTATCGATCTATTATATATATGTATATTCTTAATATATATTATATATAAATCATGTTTTATATTATGGAATTTATTAATCATTATCTAAGTAATCATATGAATAATTACAAGTCAAAACACGGACGACAAATGAAACGATTTTACCCAAAACGCTCTTTAACATGGAATTTACAAAAGAACGGGTAAAATAAAGTCATAAGAGAACCATATATGATATCATAACAATGAGCATGATTCTGGAATAAGTCAATGACACTATTTAAGTCATTATACAGGAGGTTCATACACTTACGGAGCAAATCGGACCTAAGGTAAGGGAAATATCACAATCTCATTTTTATCCGAGATTGTTTATACTTTGGAATTTACTGGGGTGTATTTTATCATCCAAATCCATGTTTACTCAATATGTAATATTATTTCCATCCACCTAAAATTGTTTAAATCCAATTTTACCCTTCGGTGAGTTTTTAGTAAAATATATGAAAGGAATCTTTTGTCATTTTTCGTACGAGGTACTTTTTGACTTTTCCGACAAAAGTATGAGAAGAATGTTTTTTTAACTTATACGAAATGAATGGATTTTTAAAAAATTATTTCCAAGAAGCTTCCTTTAAAATTTTTCAAGTTTATTTTTAATCAACTTCTTTTAGTTTAAAATTGTATGACATGTTAAGAAAGGAAAATGTTTTTGAAGTAGAAAGGATATTTTCCTCAAGAATGGAGTTCAAGTGTTTTATCAGAATTATTTTCCATCTAAGATAATAAAGGGTTCTGTTTCTATCCCTATTATTAAATTTATTTGATTATGTTGTGATGAAATTATTTTTATGAATTCCTTTATCTTATATGAATTGTTTTATGATGTCACGATGTTTAAGAATCCCATTTTTATTACATGGGTTATGCTATGATGTATGGTTTATGATTTTGTGGCACACATAAGAATGGTATCATTATGAGATGGGTGGGACCTATATCTCCCTCCAATGAATTGGGTAAAGATTTTATATCTCATGAGATAGACATGGCTGGAACGGCAGGTTAAAACGGTTCAGTGAAACAGGACTAAAACGAGGAGTGAACTCGATTCAGAAATGGGCTTTGTCCACTAAGATAGTATTGGAAATGAGTCTTGACGAATAAGAAATGATTCTCTATGATTATATGTGTATGCCACAAAGTTTCATGTTTTAAGTGATGATTATTGGGATTACATTTCACTACTATTATTTATCCCATGTTATGATATTATGATCTCTTTTGCAGGTTAAGATTTCCAAAATGTTATGTTCTTATGAATATGATGTGATTGATAATTCTTTTGTTTACCCTTACTGAGCATTTGAGCTCACCCTTTTATGTTTTATTTTCCACAGGATATAAAGAAAGGTTTTAGGTAAGAAAAAAAGGAAGATCTTTATGGGAGATGTTGAAGATCTTTCACCATGATTACAAGATTATATTCCGAGTTTCCAAAGACACTAAACTATTACGGTCCTTGTGTGTGTGTTTTTGTTATGTACTAAGTATTCCTCAAAAGTAATGTAATGTCCATGTACGTCAAGCTTCGGGTCTCTACAATAACAATGGAATAATTCAAGTAATTTATGGTGTACACATAATCATAGAAAATCGTATGTCAAGGATACCTACCAAGACATTCATAATATGTTAGGTTTGGGATAATCACCCATGTATCTTCTTTGATATTGGGATGAACTCCCGTTTCACCCTCTTATTGTGGGCTTGGTATTATCTCCTGTATACCCAATTGTTATGAGCTTGGGATAACCTCCCATTTACCCTCTTGTTTCAGGCTTGGCCTGACCACCCATTTACCCTTTTAGGTCATAGAACATTTATCATTACCTAATACATTGGAGGGAGATATAGGTCACACCCTTCACATAATAAAATCATACATATGTGTGCTATAAGATCATAAAAATTCATCATATCATAACCCAAGAAATGAAATGGGTATCATAAACATGTAATCATATCAAAACTTGTGTAAAAGATTCAGGTTTCATAATCATTTCAACATAGCATAACACATAAAAATAAGTGGCTTTCAAAAGTTTTTTATCATGGTATAACCCATATAATAGAAATAGGTTTTATAAACAACTTTTCATCTTAAATATAAACCATTCAAATAAGAATAAAAATGGTGTACTTATCCCCATTAAATCATAAAATATATCAAAGGATTTCATATTAGATGGATAATAAATTTTAAATATAATTTAAAACATTTCTTATTGAAAATAATCTTTCCACTTTTAAAAATATTTTTAAAACATAAAACGTGTTTGAAAACCTTTTTCTTTGAAAAACACAATAATATTTTTCCAGAATATTAGGGAAAAAAATTTCTTTAAAAAATAACCTTTTAAACTTTCAAATGAATATTCAAATAAATGATGGTCATGATAGTGGGTAAATTCATACGTGCTATACATGTTAAATGAACATTCATTTTTCATAGTAAAAAGTTTATAAAAGTATCTTGATAGAAAAATGACAAGAAGATAAATTTAAAATTTTAAAAAAATAAAATAAAAAATGGGTAGAAATGTATTTAAAAAATCATTTAAAAAATGATAAAAAATCATTTGAATTTTTTTTAGAAAACATGGTTTTGGAAGAAAAAAGATTTCCAATCGAATAGATAAATAAAATAGGATTTTCTTAAAAACACTTTCTTAATTATATTAATTAATAATGAGTGGAAAAATAGAACCATTACTTGAAGATATCATGACTAACTAGAATAAAATAAAATTCATTAGAATTCTTGATATATTTCATCAATGGAAGCATACTCCCAAATAATCTCGATAAACGATGAAATTTTTGAAATAAAAGCTTACCACTTTGGTAACATTGAATCATAATCCCCATGAAATAATAACATAAAATTAGTCTTAAAATATATTGAAAATTAGGATATTCATGATATAATATTTCAATGGTTTATTATATACACCTCATAATAGAGTATAGTAGCATAACGTAACATGTGTCGCAATGAAGAAAAATTGAGGAAACATTTCCTCATCGCTTTGGTAACATTTTAACCATAAAATTCATGAAAGATATATCCTAAGATGGATATGTGCTTCCAATAATTCTCAGTATAAAAATTATAAAATACATCCATCGTCCGCATACACACTACATATAATAAATAAATGGTTATCATGGCTTATGTCTCACTCAAAATAAAAGTGAGATGAAAATCCCTTACCTTAAGTCTTGACTTCCATTATACTCATTAAATCCTACATTATTATAAATATAATTTTATTATACATATAATAAAGAACCATATTCATTTATATCATACCATTTATGATTTTCTAATGACCTTTTCTACATCGTTATTAACAATTCCATGTTTTAGTTACGTTTCGGGTAATAACCACCCTGTTTTTCATATATGTTTTCATTTTTTATATTTTTGGTTATCTAAATTTAAATATGATTTAATAATATATATAATTATAACCATGATATAAATATCATATATATTCATTATATATTTTTTTATAATAATATATAAAAGGTTGAAATTTGAAATGTAATACACTATTCATGGAGATGGTAGGCCGTATGTACGCATGAACGCTGTTTATATTTTCTTATTGGGTATAAAGAAAGAAAATTATCTGAAATTTTATCATTAAAAAATAATTTTTATATCATATTTATCACATATTTTTATTAAATCCATCCTTAATACATTACATGTAAAGTGTGAATGAATTACATCGCTTCGTGAGGCGGTAGTCTGCCGTACACACGAACGACATTATCGTATTCCCAAAAAAGGAAAGCATGAAGGAATGTGTGATATAAAAATTAATTAATCATAATAACATCATAAAGATCATAAATATAATATATTAACATTACATACATCATTATTCCCAACATTTAAAGGTGGTAATGGAAAAATGAACGACATCGGTTCGCGAGGAAATAGTCCGCCGTACACACGAATTATGATTTCAAAACCCATTTGATGGAAGTGTGTGTGTTTTTAGGTCATTAAATTAACATAAAAAATAAGTATTTTTAATATACTTATTTTATTATATAAGCAAGATATAAAAATAAATGAAGGGGTTTGAGGAAGAAATAAAACAAAAACCTTCATTGATGAACATTACCTCCTCTTTGGGTATCTCCTATTGGTTTGCTCCAAAGGCTTTCATTGGTTGTATTTATGAAAAAAATTAAGTATTTTATTATGAGAGTATTAAATTGAATAATTTATTTGTGTAGGTATTTTCATTACTAGTTGGCTTTGAATGTGTGAAGAGAGGGGAAGAGGGGGTGGCCTTTTATAAGGGAGGTGAGTGGCACAATTGAAAATTTTTTAAAGAGAGAATTCTACCCACATTTTTTTCAAGTAATGTGGGTAAAATAATATAAAAATATAGATAATAGAATGTATAAGGTCTAAATATTTCTATAAAATGTTTTTTGGACAATTTTTGGGTCATTTTTACACCTTATATTCCAAGTTTTACCACTAAGTAATCTTGTATTCACCTTAATCGATGTAAGTAATTTGAATTTATTTCACTAATAACTTTGGTCAAAAATTAAGTTGGTATTATTAGATATTATTAATTATTATTATTTCAAATATGAAATCCATTTTTTCAAAATCAAATCACTTTAGTGGTATAAATTAATTTAAAATTAATCTTAGAGACATGTTGAGAAAATGAGTTTTGAAAAGGAAAAAATCAAAGGTTTACAATGTTTTCATATTGAATTTAAATATGAAATTTATTAAAATGACCTAAATTATATTAATATATGTATAATTTTTTTGGTCGGAGTGGATGCTCAAGAGGGGGGTGAATTGTGTTCCAATTAAAATTTCTGGTAAAAACTTTATGATAAAAATCACCCAATTCAAAACTGCCCAGTCGATTAAGGCATTAGAGATATAAATGTTTAATTTCTAAAAAAATTTCTCTAAGGTTGATTAGTCCTTAGTTGAATCAATGTAATCACTAATTCTAATTTTGAAACAGGTTTACTGAATGAAGCACAAATACACACAAACCAAAACTAACTATCAGAGTTAAAGTAAAGAAAGTTTTTTTGTCTTTGAAAAACGTAAGTAGTGGATAAAACAAAACAAAGTAATTGAAAATTGGTACAACAATGTAAAAAAGAGGTTCAGTATCAAGTCGAGACATAATCCTCTCCACTTTGTGATCACCTTCCACCAAGCTATTTGAATAAATAAACTTTTGATCCACATCCTGGAACAGGATTTACAGCAGCACACCTGGCTATCCAGGTCACACATGACCTCTTCCACAGTTATTCATGGGAAAAAATGTAATAAGTGATTGAGAATGAGGATAGTTTGATATCCTTCAGTTATTATTAGGAGACAATGTATGTTATACAAAAAAATACACACACTGCTCAAATAGTGAATATAAAACACAACAGAGTTAAGACATAGAATAGAATTAAGAATTGTCTGTATGTTGTGAAGTAATGCTCTAGACTCAATGAATGTTGAGAAAATGGTATTTGAGTCTTCTTTTGGATGTTTTCTTCAGAAAAAAGTATCACAGTTTCTATAATCCAGCTTCGAGGAGTGAAAAGGTTCAGCTATTTAATGTCTCGATGTATACTGAGCCTTTTTGGAGAAGGTAGCTTGTAAAGTCTTCTTGTAATCTCAAGCGCATAGTTCTTCTCTTTTGGTATTCGCACAGTCTGTGTCTTAGCATGTACTGCCTCTTGAACTGCACTATGTGCTACTTCTTTTTTAATGTGAAAGATGAAGTCCTTTTATACTCCAGGATCCTCTAGGCATAAAGATCTTTTCACGTGCATGTACCTCGTACTGTCTATGGATTGTACTACAGAAAACATTAAATAATGTCAGAAACATTAATTTGTCTAAATATGACCATTAGAAATAAATTTTAATTAATAAAATAGAAACAATTATTTATGACTATCGGCGAGTCATCTTCAGTCTATTTTCATCGTTTTGATAACATCGGTCTGTCATCTTCGGTGTGTAGAACTTAGGTCTGTTGAACTTTGGTGTGTCAACTTCGTTGTGTCAAACATCGGTCTGTCGACTTCAGTGTGTCAAACTTCGGTCTGTCGAACTTCGGTGTGTCAACTTCGGTGTGTTGAACTTCAGTCTGTCGACTTCGGTGTGTCAAAATTAAATGTGTAGAGTTTGGTTTCGGTGTGTCGAACTTCAGTTTTGGTGTGTCGATTTGGGTTTCAGTGTGTCAATTTCGGTTTCAGTGTGTTGATTTCGGTTTTGGTGTGTTGAACTTCGGTCTCAGGGAATCCAAAAATGATTATGAAGAGTCTGTCTTGCATATACCATTACAAGATGAAGTTTTAATCAAAAGTACATGTAAAAATACACTTCTAAACATATTTATCCATGACTACAAACAATTGTATTATTAAAGTATATGTTACTGTATGACATAATTAATTTTCATAAAGATATTAAAATTGCACAAAAGAGTAGAATCTGTATACTGACACTATTTGTGATTATGAAAAATACAATATCATGGAGGGTCCAACAATCTCCCACTTTTTGATAATAAAAAATTATGGCATACATGAAAATATATAGAATGAAGATAGATCAACATAGCAGAATGTAATTGTCAAATATAACTAAATTTTGTCATTTCAAGAATTGATTTAAAGAAAATATCCCCCTCACTAATTGGATTAAGGAGAGTATATTCCATCCTTATATGCCATCCTTATTTTCTTCACCTTTTGGGATTAACAAAAATAAAAAACCAGTAAGAATAAATAAGATAAAATAAAGACACTATAAGAATTTTCATTAAAAGGCATAAGAGTACAAGACAAACAAAAAGACCAAATCCCTATCAAAAAGAAACAATCCATCACTAAGGGCTTGTATACAGAGGAGCTTTGCCTTTGTCTGAAGGATACAATGGAGAAGAAGAAGGTTTGGGAGTGGCAGAGGATGGAGGTGATCAGATTACAACAGTAGGAAGAGAAACACCTGTATGAATAGTAGATGCAAGGGTATGCCTTCTCTCTGACAAGACATGACTTGGAGACTGCTCGGTATTGATCAGTTGAATCTGATTAAGAGCTTGAGAGACAGTCATTGGATCAAGAGGCCGAGAGGCAGTACTAATTGAAGCAGCTGGAGGGACCACAATAGTCTCGTCCTGAAAATGCAGATAAGGTTTGAGTAGGTTGATGAAGTCATTTATGATTTGTCCTCTATATTTCATGGATTTCTCAAAGTCATCCTTATTCTCCATAAATTTACTTAGCAGAGGTGTAAACTCTTTCAATTGGAGAGCTTGATTTTTGAATGCTTATGTGAATGGAGGAATTTGCAGATTTTCTGCCAGAAACTTGAAACTGTTGATGAGGTCATGCTTGGTATATATCATAGTGAAATACATATCCACTTTTTCCTGAATTTATTTCTGAGCTGCAGAGGCTTCATTGGTGCAATGTCTGACCATATTGTATACAAGATCAGTATTCCGATGTACTTTTTCAAGGGTTTCTTTATCTGAAACAATATGGAGTTTTTGAATATCCGCTCTCATCACAGCCTTAAGAGACTCCAAATCAGCAATAACACTTCTCGCACTCCTGGAACTAGATGGGCCATTGATTCTCGCTCAAATTTACCTAAGATATGTAGGTAGAACGGTCTTTGTCATCTAGCTTGGGTTGTCGAATCCACTGAGACCTAAGAATATACCTAAGACACGCAACCTAAGAGATGGATTTTTGGCTATGAAGTGGCCAACTTGGGTTTGATTTTAGATGGTTTAAATAAAACTAAGTGACCTAAGTGAATTACAATTAGATGAAAATGGGTTGATCTTAGGATTATGCTCGGGGTGGATTGAATGAATTTTACTTCTTTAGAAAATTTTGGTTTTATTAATTCTTGATGAATCCATTCTTCATACTAACACTATCTTTATCATTTCCTAGTTTGATACTAACTAAACTCAATAACTAATCACCTAAAAACTTGGAGAACCAAATTCATGATCTCTGCAAGGTATATGGTCATTTTAGTACTTGAATTTAGCTTCCTCAAACAAAGTGAAGATGAAGATTGGTAATAACTGAAGAATGGAAGTCTTAAATTAGTTAACCAATTAACAACAATTCGTTCATAAAATAACATTCAATACAGACTTTGAATAATCCTATGATAAACCCATTAATGGGTTATCCATCCATTGACTACATTCCCTAAATGGTGGGTGGAAGATGGCTTACAAGAATTGGATTGAAGAAATTAAAACCGCAGAAATAACTTGCACTCCTCCATGTGTGCGAACGAAATTCACACCTATGTGTGAACTAATTCACCAAAACACTAAGATATCACATTGGTTTGTGATTTTTGAGTTTTAATGAACGAAATGTTAAGAATATAAGATAAATATGATGATTTAGAACATAGAAATACAAAAAAAAAGAAACTTACATGGAAATTGAAAGCATTACAAAGTATTTTGGCATAATAACATTACATCCAAAGAGAGATTATTTAACCCTCACCACCACTTCCTTAAATAGTAAATTAGGAATCCTTGGGTTGAGATCCGAATAGTGGAAGTCATCCCACTTGAGTATGGTAGGCCTAGGGTGGTGGAAAGTAAGGGAGAGCAGACTTCTCCACCATTGACCCGAAATTGAGTCCAACTTGCATGCACTGAACCGAAGCGCCAGAATAACCTTCTATATGGCCGAATTGTTATGGAACATAGAATAATAAAATGAATCCCAGGATGGATTATAGACCTCTGTAAAATTTGGTCCCATTTGGATTTGTGGATCGGTCGTTATGGCCGCTTTATTTGGCTGTCCTGCTGGGCCGCTGATTCTGGTGCATATTTTTATCTTCAAATTGTGTCTCCTTAATGATCATTAAGGAAACCGAATTAGCATTGGATATGAATAATTATTTTTTCCTTTATATTTCATCTAGTATAAAAATAAATTTGGAATTCATTAGGCCTGTTTTGTGGGCCCCACATTCTAATAAGTGGGCTGGTGTCCAATCTGCCTTCTCCAGAATTGTTTCCTTTCATTTCCAAATATCTCCATCATCCTTTATGAATCTTTCATTGATCCTTTAATGAAAAATGTTCATATTTAAGTGAATATGCATCTCAAAAAAATATTAAATTAAAATATGGATAATTACTCTCTTTAAAATCAGATGATTCATTGGGCCTAAATATGTGTACTTGTGGCATGAAGTGCACAAATGATGAGAATGAATGTTCATAATGAAAATGCACTAACTCAGGCCCATAAGATAAAAAAATGAACATTAAATTCTATAATAATGTAGTTAACATATTTTTCTTTATTGGATAATCACACACCCCAACTTGAGATTTTCTAGTCCCGAGAAAATAATTCAATGATTTTATTTGAATTCCTTTCTTCAAACACATTATAACAAACAGTGCTCAAAATGTAAACTGCACAAAAATATATCTTTATAACCTATCAAAATAATTTAAAACAAGGTAAATTTAAAATCAGATCCCAATTCCAATCCCATTCCTTTGATCAAATTCATCATTATACTTCATCCAACTCAATTTGGTGTAATGATGTGTTGTGAATCACAATAGATATGGGGGTTCATTTTAATTCAAGGGGAAATCCTGGAAGCGCTAGGTGGAATCAAATTTAATCCTAATATGAGTTTTCATTCTTTTTCTATTCTTTTTTTTTTCTTATTTTTATTTTGATTTTTCAATGTATCCATAGTAATTGAGTTTGCAGTTAATCAAATTAACCCATGTAGCGAGACTTTGCCGATGACTCCCAGGCTCAATGTCCTTAGGGAACCAAGTGAAGCCCACATACTCAGGCATCATCTTGAGTTAACTTGATCAAAAACAAAATCATATTTCCATAATTAGATATAGAGTGAAAAACTCAGGTCTAGACAACTTTGGAGTCACGATCCCGAAGTGCCAAAAGCCTTTAATTTTATCAATTCATTGCTCTAAATGCAATTTTTTTGAATACTCATATTATTCATAAAAATAAAACCAGCCTATTCTATTTATTATGGGACCCCAAGAATTAAAATTATTACCCCACGAACTAGAGGACGTGCATTGTGGCATTTTGATTTAATAGATGAAAATAAAAATGTTGAAAATTCTCATTCGACAACCAAACTTCCAAAATCAATGATTTTAAACTTAATCATGAATTAAATTAAGATTCAAGGAAATGCAAATTATTTTCTATTTAGTTTTAATGTGAGAAAAGATGTTATTATATGAATGATAAAGGAATTTTACTACTTTTTTATCATTGTTTTTTTAACAAACATTTTCCCCACCCCCCAACTTAGAATGAAACTGTCCCTAGTTTCGTAAAATGAAAATATTGAATGGGGTAGAGGAATAAAAGGAGAGTTCAATAAGGAAAATGAAATATGAGTATCATGGAATGAAGTCACCTGGTGGTTGAAGATTGAAGTTCTTGCCGCTCCAATTTAGTCATTTAATATCCATGTCCCTTGCAGAGTTCCCTAGTAGAAAAAGGAAAAAAACAAACAAAACAATATATATATATATAAGTAAAATATAAGTATATATATAAAAATTATAGAATAAGTAAGCACATTAAGCCATAGGTCAGTGGTAAGCGCGTGCCCCTGTCTCCCTTCTGTCCCGGGTTCGAGTCCCCGTGACTTTGCCGGCTGTGATGGGGTTTTCCCCACGGCCTACGGTGTGTCCCCTTTTTTAATTATTATTAATTATTATTATTTTTTTATTATTTTATTTTTATCTTAACCTACAAAATCATAAAAATAAAATAAAATAAACTGATGATACATTGTCTTCTTTATAAATTTCTGGGTAAGGTATTACTCAAGGATCACACCATGTGACACAGATGAATATGGTGCTCCCCTTTCGTACCCATCCATACTCATAATAGATGAACATGTAAAAAGCCTATTTTTTATTTATTTTTTATATTTTTTTAAAATATAAAAATGATTAATTAATCTTATTTGAAAAATAAATATGATTCAGAAAGATTAGAAACATAAAAACCACAGGTTGCCTCCCGTGCAGTGCTTTTGTTTAACGTCGTTAGCCCGACATGAATCCTAAATATATCAATTTTTTTCCCGGTTCATAGGTTGTCTCAATTAACTCAACCTCTATTTCCTATTTATTTAATGATTCAATGAATGGTTTTAACCTATGACCATTGACCTTGAAAATGTGAAAACTAGAGGGATCTTGAATATCTACTGCCCCATGGGGGTACACATGATGCACTATGAAAGGACCTGACCATCTAGACCTTAACATTCTCAGGTGTAAATAATTTTTTGAACTATACAAGAGCACAAATTTTCCTGGTTCAAAATTTTTTACTTTGATATTCCTAGATTGGAAAGCTTGAACTGTAGCTTTATTTATCCTTGAATTTTCATAAGCCTCAATCCTATGTTCCTCAAGTTCATTAAGATCTAATTTCCTCTTTTCTTCGACTAAAGAAATGTCAAAATTCATTTTTTTGATTGCCCAAAATGCCTTATACTCAATTTCAACAGGAAAATGGCATGCTTTTTCATAAACCAACATATATGGGGACATTCCTAAAATGGTTTTATATGCGGTTCTATAGGCCCAAAGAGCATCTAAGAGTTTCTCAGACCAATATTTCCTAGAGGGCTTGACCATTTTTTCAAGAATTTTCTTAATCTCCCTATTCGCTAACTCAGCTTGACCATTAGTTTGAGGATGGTATGCAGTAGAAACTTTATGAGAAATACCATACTTATACATGAGTGAAGAGAATGGGCGGTTGTAGAAATGGGTTCCTCGATCACTGATTATAGCCCTTGGAATTCCAAATCAAGAAAATATGCGTTCTTTCAGAAATCAGATCACAACATGATGGTCATTAGACTTGGTGGGAATGGATTCAACCCATTTTGAGACATAATCAATAGCTAATAGGATATAATGATATCCCCTAGAGTTTGGGAAGGGACCCATGAAATCAATTCCCCAACAGTCAAAGATTTCAACCACTAAGATGGGAGTGAGTGGCATTTGATTCCTTTTTGTGATGGACCCTACTTGTTGAAACCTAGGAAAACTTTGACAAAATGTGTAAGAGTCCCTTGAAAGGGTGGTCCAGAAGAGACCACACTAAAGAACCTCAGTAGATGTTTTTTTAGAGGAAAAGTGACCTCCACATGCCTCACTATGACAGAATTTAAGGATGGACTCTTGTTCAGATTCTGGGACACACCTCCTAATGACTTGGTCAGGGTAGAACTTATAGAGGTATGGATCATCAAACACATAGTTCCTAACATCATAAAGGAATTTCCTTTGAGCTTGAGTCCCTACGAATTTTGGAATTACTCCCGTAACTAAGAAGTTGGCTATGTCAGCATACCAAGGGCAGTCACTCATAGAGTATAGGTGTTCATCAGGAAATGAATCAGACATAGAATGGTGATTTTAGTTGTCTTTGAATTCCATCCTAGAGAGGTGATCAGATATAATATTTTCAACACCCTTTTTATCCTTGATTGCGAGGTCAAATTCTTGTAAGAGAAGGACCCACCAAATCAGTCTAGCTTAACATCTTGTTTTTGGAAGAGGTATTTTAGTGCAGAATGGTTAGTGAACACAGAGATGGGGGATCCTAAGAGGTAGGACCTAAACTTCTCTAAGGAAAACACAAGATCATTTAACTCCTTTTCATTGGTGGTGTAGTTTATTTGGGCATCATTTAAAGATTTTCTTGCATAAGCAATGATATAAGGAGTTTTATCACAATGTTGTCCTAACACAGCTCCTACAGAAAAGTCACCGGCATCACACATAACTTCGAAAGGAAGGTTCCAATTTGGAGATTCCATAATGGGAGGAGATGTGAGAGAGGATTTTAGGGTTGAGAATGAACCCTCACGACTTTCTGTAGAAACAAATGGGGCATCCTTTACTAGTAGAGAACAAAGGGGACTAAAGATTGAACTAAAGTCCTTGATGAATCTTCTATAGAAACCAAAATGTCCTACGAAAGACCTCACTTTCTTGACATTTTTGGGTGATGGAAGGTGAATAATGATGTCAACCTTGGCTTTATCAAATTCAATCCCCCTACATGAGACCAAATGGCCTAGAACTAGTCCCTCTTTAACCACGAAGTGGAATTATTCCCAGTTTAGGACTAGATTATTTTCTTCACATAATTAAAAGACTATCTCTACATTCCTCATACATCCCTCAAATTTATCCCCAAACACAGAGAAGTCATCCGTGAATACCTCTAGAAAATCCCCTACCATGTCTGAGAATATTCCCATCATGCACCGCTGGAAGGGTCCAGGGGCATTGCATAACCCGAAGGGCATGCGTTTGAAATTAAAGGTGCCAAATGGACATGTGAATGTAGTCTTCCCATGATCCTCTAGGGATACCTCAATCTGATTGTACCCCGAGAACCCATCTAATAAACTGTAAAAGGCATGACCTGCCACTCTCTCAAGGACTTGGTCAATGAATGGTAAGGGGAAATGTTCCTTCTTGGTGAATGAGTTTAGCTTCCTATAGCCAATGCAGACCCTTCATCCACTACTCACTGTATTTGGAGGAATCTCTCCATCCTTATTGGTTATAATTGTGATTCCTGCCTTCTTGGGAACCACTTGGATTGGGCTGACCCACCCACTCTTAGCTATGGGATATATGATACCAGCATTTAACAATTTCAGAAGTTTCTTCCTTACTACCTCCATGATATTAGGATTGAGTCACTGATGAGGTTGATGACATGGCTTTGAATAAGATTCTAGAACAATCCTATGAGTCCTGATAAGTGGGCTAATCCCAGGAATATCAGACAAGGTCCTACCAATGGCTTTATTATGTTTCCTAAGGACATCTAGAATCATCCTCTCATGATTGGCTTCAAGAGAAGAAGAAATGAAAATAGGATGTGTTTTATTGTACCCTAGGAAGGCATACTTGAGTGAAGCGGGAAGTTCCTTCAATTCAAGATCACGTTAGTTCAGAATTTCAGCAGAATATTGGGACATTGGATCAATATCAATTTATTTTTTTAGAGTTTCAGATCGGATTGATTCCCCACATAAAGAATTTTCACCTACAAGATTGGTTTGATCAGATTTAGGGAAGGAATTTTGAAAGGTTTCACTTATTGTTGAACCTAAGACTTCATCATAAGAGAAATTTGAAAATGATTCAAGCCAAGGAGATAAACTTCCATCATGTGAACAAAGGAAATCAATCTCATCATGACTTAAACATCCATAAAATATTCCTTGATGTTCTATGGATTCATTATCAATGCTTCATTATCATTTTTACTTCATGAATGTACTCATAATCCCCTATTTGAGAGCTTTTATTATAGATGTTCAAGTCTAGACTCATGTTTCCCAAGGTGATGGTCCTGTTCCCATTTCAGACTCGGATAATAGAGTTGATTGTTTCAAGGAAAGGACGACCAAGGATGATTGGGGTTTGTTCCTTATTTCCTATGTTTTGATAGTTTTCAAGGACAATGAACTCAGTAGGGTAGATGAAGTTTTCAACTTTTACCAGAACGTCCTTTAAAATCCCCTTTGGAACCCTAATGCTATGATCAGCAAGTTGAAGTCTGACAGATGTGGGTTAGAGTTCTTCTAGGCCTAACTAGCAGTACACAACATAGGGAAGGATATTGACACTAGCACCTAGGTCACACAAGGCCTTGACAACATTGCTCTATCCTAGTTCAACATTGATTTAAGGGAAACTCGGGTCTTTCAAACTAGGAGGAATGGTCCCTTGAATGGTGGTACTCACATTAGCAGCCAAAAGGACTTGGTTTTTATGTGAAATTTTTATTTTAAAAGTGCACAAGTACTTAAGGTACTTTGAGTAGGTAGGTATGGTTTGGATGTCATCGATAAGGGGAATGTTCAACTTGACTTGTGATAATATTCCCCTCAATGTTTCACTCAATTTAGGCTTGGTTTTCCCCCTCATGCATTAAGGAAATGGTGCATGTTGTGGGGTTGTTTGTTTAAGAGTTGTTTCTTTGACAATGTTATCGTGTTTTTCAATTTGATCATTTGGTTCATTTGAATTTTCATCCAATTTTGAATATTCAGGTGGGTTCTGAATTAGTTGTTCATGTTTCTCAATTTATTTCCCACTTCTTAAAATAGTCACAACATTTAGTTGTTCATGAGTTGTTTGAGTACAACTTGACTCTCCCCTTGAAGTTGAGTATGGAACCACCTTATTAGGCATGGGTGACTTTCCAGTTTTGATGGTTTGAAGTTCTTGTTTAAGGGAAGAGACTTCCGAGTTCATCCTTTCCATTTGTTTGCATAGTTGTTCTAGTAGGCTTTGTGGAACAGTTTGGGTTGGTTCTTGAGAAGATTGGTTTATCTCGGGGGGATATTTTGGAGGTGGTATGGTTTGTTGAAAATGGACCGGTGGCTGTTGGTATTGTATAGGTTGGGTTTGGAACTGGTTATGGGTTTGGTAGTTCTGATGGGGGTAAGGATTTTGTCCCTATGGTTTTATTGGTTGTTGGTTATCTTTCCAGCGGAGGCCTGGGTGGTCATTATACCTTGGATTGAAGTTGTTTTGGTATTGAGGCTTTTGAAAGTTCAAAGCATTTACTTCCACTGGGGGTCCTCCTAAAAGAACATACTTGATGGATGGAATGGTTGGGTAGTTGTCTATCTTATGGTCATGTTTGTCACAAATTGTGTGAACAGGGTCAACAATTTGGATTTCATGGAATTTCCTAAGGTCTATCTCTTCAACCTTCCTAGAGAGTGCTGCGAGTTTAGCCCTAAGGCTTTCCTCTTCTCTAAGTGTATTAATTCTAGTAGTTCCCTATGGATTTTCAGAATAAGGTGAAGTTCCACATGTTTGGTTTTGTTCATAATGGCTTTCTAGATACTCGTAAGCATCATTTGGGGCTTTGTTTTTAAAGGTTCCATTACACATCATGTCAATGAATTGTTTGTTCCCCAGACCCAACCCTTCATAAAAAATTCTCACTTGTTCAGGAATAAAAAAACCATGGTGTGGAACCATGTTTAGAGTGTCTTTGAACCTCTCCCATGTTTCATAGAATGACTCTACCTCTTTTTCAAAAAGGTTTTGGATGCTATTTTTATGTGCAATTGTTTTGTGGTGGGGAAAATATTTTTTGTATAATTCTCTTTGTAATTGGTCTCGTGAGTAGATTGATGCAGGTCTCAAGTTGTTTAGCCAATTTTTAGATCTATCCTTCAATGAAAAAGGAAATAGCCTAATTTTAGCCGATTCTAGTAGATGTGGGGGACACATGGTTTCTACAATGTCATTGAACTCCTTAACATGAAGGTAGGGCATCTTAGACTCCATCCCGTGAAGGTTTGGAAGGTGGTTTAGAACATGGGGTTTATAGATGTAATTGAAATCTCCTAGGGAATTCTATCTAATTCATGAGGGGTCATTGGTCCAAGATGTAGTGAGGTAGTCATTCATGGTTTGATCAACTAAATTCCCTAGGTTTCGAGGTTCTTGGTTTTGGTTCCCCATTTGTTTTCCCCCAGGATTTACAATTTGATTTCTTGGAAGACCCTCCATTAAAATTGGTTCAATTTTTGATTCTGGAGTATTATGCAGATTATGATCTAATGGATACAATATTTTATGTTCACATGACTCCCCTATCCTAGGACTTTCCACCCTAACTAGTCTATTTGAATTATCGCGGGTGTTGGCGGACATGCGCCAAAAAACGAGAAAGGGACAAGATAAGAGATCTTGGGTGAGAATAGAATAATGGAGGTGAGGAAAGAATGTTGTTGGTCAATGTTACTTACTTGGTCCCCAGAAATGGCACAAAAATTTTATTTTCGCTCAAATTTACCCAAGATATATAGGTAGAACTGTCCTTGTAGTCTAGCTTGGGTTGTCTAATCCACTGAGACCTAAGAATATACCTAAGACATGCAACCTAAGGGATGGATTTTTGGATATGAAGTGCAAAACATGGGTTTGATTTTACTTGGTTTAAATAAAACTAAGTTACCTATGTTAATTACAATTAGATGAAAATGGGTTATCTTAGGATTATGCTTGGGGTGGATTGAGTGAATTTTACTTCTTTAGACAATTTTGGTTTTATTAATTCTTGATGAATCCATTCTTCAAACTAGAACTATCTTCATCATTTCTTGGTTTGATACTTACTAAACTCAATTAATAATCACAGAAACACTTGGATAACCAAATTAATGATCTCTCCAAGGTATATGGTCATTTTAGTACTTGGATTTAGCTTCCTCAAACATAGTGAAGATGAAGAGTGGTAATAACTGAAGAATGGAAGTCTTCAATTAGTTAACCAATTAAAAATAATTCGTTCATAAAATAACATTCAATCCAGACTTTGCATCATCTTATGATAAACCCATTAAAGGGTTATCCCTCCATTGATGAAATTCCCTCAATGGTGGGTGGAATATGGCTTACAAGAAATGGATTGAAGAAATTAAAACCACGAAAATTGCAAGCACTCCTCTGTGTGTGCGAACGAAATTCACACCTATGTGTGAAAAAATTCACCAAAACACAAAGATATCACTGTGCTTTGTGATTTTAGAGTTTTAATGAAAGAAATGTGAAGAATATAAGAGAAAGATGATGATTTAGAACATAGAAATACAAAAAAAAGAAACTTACATGGAAATTGAAAGCATTACAATGTATTTTGGCATAATAACATTACATCCCAAGAGAGATCCTTTAACCCAACCACCATTACCTTAAATAGGAAATTAGGAAGCCTTGGGTCGAGATCCCAATAGTGGAAGTCATCCCACTTGAGTATGGCAGACCTAGGGTGGTGGAAAGTAAGGGTGAGTAGACTTCTCCACCATTGACCCGAAATTGAGTCCAGCTTGCATGCACCAAACAGAAGTGCCATAATAACCTTCAATATGGCCGAATTGTTGAGGACCCTAGAATAATACAATGAAGACCTGGATGTCTTCTAGACCACTGTAAAATTTGGGCCCATTTTGATTTTTGGATCGGTCGTTAGGGCCGCTTCATTTGGATGTCTTGCTGGGCCGCTGATTCTGGCCCATATTTTTATCTTCAAATTGTGTCTCCTTAATCATCATCAAGAAAACCGAATTAGCACTGGTTCCTAAATAATTATTTGTTCCTATATATTTCATCTAGTATTCCAAGAAATTTGGACTTCATTTGGCCTGTATTATGGGCCCCACATTCTAATCAGTGGGATGGTGTCCAATCTGCCTTCTCCAGAATTGTTTCCTTTCATTGCCAAATATCTCCATCATCCTTTATGAATCTTTCATTTATCCTTTAATGAAAAATGTTCAAATTGAAGTGAATATCCAGTTCAGAAAAATATCAAATTAAAATATAAATAATTACACTCTTTAAAATCAGATGACTCATTGGGCCTAAATATGTGTACATGTGGCATGAAGTGAACAAATGATGAGAATGAATGTTCATAATGAAAATGCACTAAATCTATCCCATAAGATAAAAAAATGAAAATTAAATGCCATAATAATGTACTTAACATATATTTATTTATTGGCTAATCAGCCAATCAACATTTTTCCAAGTCGTTCTTTCAACTTTTTCAAATCTACACTGAGTAGATGAGTTACCATGTTCCTAAGAACTTCCAGAAAACCACTAAAGGAGGTCTTGAAGTCAGAGGTTAAGGAATTAAGCTCATTTATCATCTTTATTACTTCTTCTCTCAGCAAGGTGTTGTGTCTAATAATGGTTTCTGGTGTAGTAATAAGATTCAGTTGAATCTCCTGAATCATGATTCTTGCAATCTTTGTTGCATCAGAATCCGAGATACTTATTGAGGTGGATTCATTTCTGGATCCCATTGAAGCTATCACAGACTCACATAGATGATTCAAAAACTTTTCCAAATCAGCATTAGTGACATATTCACTAGGAACTGACTGAGCAACTAGGTCTAATACTGGAGATGCAACTGTGGGAATAGGTGTAGCAGGTTCTGGGTTAGCATGGACTTGTGGAATAGGAGGAGGAAGCACCCTTTCCTCATCTGAGTCATAATCTAAACCAAAAAGAATGTATCCTGGATTACAATTCCACTCTCTAGTACAGGTCCAATCTCTTGGCTCAATAGTATCATTTCTTAACCTTCTTCCATGAGGCTCATGAATAACATCAATATCATCAAGTACTTCATCCGGGTCTCTGGCTATAACAACTTGTCTGGGAGTAGGAACCAACCAAACTTTAGGTTCATCCAGAGCTCTAGCTTCTTCAACTTCACCGGGTACTTCCTCAATTTGAGACACTAGATCTACATCTTCTTCCTCTTAGCCAGTAGCCATAAGATAATTCAATTCCTAAATGAGCTCTTGGTTTTCAGCATTGGGATGGAGTGGTCTGTCCTCATGTCTAGCATCTCTATGATCATCAGCCTGTTGAGCAGAATGCTCAATTCCATCACCAGCTCCATGAACGGATTCCTCACTAGATCTGTCAACCACTTGTTATTCCACTTTTATAGAGTGACTCACATGATCAACAATTCCTCCATCATCACCATTATCAGCACCACCACCACCACCACCACCACCACCACCACCACCATCATCATCATCAGATTCCTCATCTGATTTTCTAACGTAACCTTCAACTCCAGTAACTTTAGTTTATTACACTTCTTCATCTCATAGAATAGTTTCTCTTGAAGGAAATTCCATAGGTGGACTAGAAAGTACATTAGTCATACCCTTGGGACTTTCATCAACATCAGGATCACTCCTATTTTCAAAAGAAGATCCTTCTTCCCTAGGAACTTCAGTCTCAGCTTCCTCATCAGAATAAATAGGAACTTACCCTGGTTTGAGACCTGGATCAACTTGGTCCTTTGGTCTAGAAGGATGGTCAACCGGATTGAACTCCTCATATAACCTTTCTTCATCTCCTACCCAACATCTCTTCTATGGGTTGCTGAATATTTTCACCCTTTTACAAATGCCTCTCTGAAGACAAAAACCACTACAAGCGGTTATCACTTCATCTCGATCTTCTACACAATCTAATTTTTTCAACATGGCAGAAATCATCCTCAGATAATATAATCAAGTTGCCTTTTTAGATAGATTATTCATATAAAAAATAGGCACCATAATATATCTACACAGATTAACCTTTATTCCATGTTTCAATAAAAATATCAAGAAGACATCCTAATATTTCACAGCAGAGAAGTCTCCCTTCCTTGGGCTGATTTGATGCTGTATGAACTTAAAAAGAAATCTCACTTCTCCTTCGAATTCATTTGTAGCATTCCTTCTGGATTCTTTATTTCAATTCAGCTCCTTCAAAGCATCTTCATATGAAAACAAATTTGAAGAAGGTGGAATATTACCAGGATAGTCAGCATAGACACCTTCATGCGGTACCTCTAAGCATTCATCCCATTCCATAGATGAAAAATATAGTTCCTTTACTTTTACCATAGAATTCATCTTTGATGCCTCAACTTCGTCTAGTGATATAATCAAATGTTGATAGAACTCATGCACTAGCTGGGGACAATAGGGTCTTTCATTGTTGGCAAACCAACTGATCCATCGTTGAGATTCCATCACTTTTAATAGAAAATATTTGATTGATAGAAGCCACTCCGCATACACCTCCTTTTCAGATGTAACTACTCGGCTTTCTAAGTTTGGTTTCGCAGTCCCACTAGACTCACCATTGTTACACTTAACAGAAGGAGATTTTATAGGTTCTTCCATTGCACGCTTAGTCCTTTCCATGACGAAACTTCAGATTCCAAATCATTTGGGAGGTCGAGAGTCGAGAGAGAGAGTGACTAAATGTAGAAGGCTTTACGACCATGGATAAGGTTAAAGGCCAGGATGGATTGGACTTAATATATCATTTAGGGATTGTAAATCGTAAAACATAAAATTTAAACACGGGAAGATAAAAGAGATAAAATAGCATCATTTCATTTAAAAAAGACAGAATTTACAAAGAAGCCCTTAAATATATTGGTGAAAAAAATGGTTTCAAAAAGATAAGTTTTAGAAATATCAGTTTTAGAAAGATCAGTTTCACAAAGATCGGTTTCACAAAGATGAGTTTCCAAAAGATCGGTTTCACCAAGATCAGTTTCAGAAAGATCAGTTTCACAAAAACTAGTTACTGATTTATCATTCCTAATACATGTATGATATAATTCATTCTCTCAAAATTTAAGGGTTTAGTGAATACATCAGCAAGCTGATGTTCAGTCCCAATGAACTCAAGAGTTATATCACCTTTTTGATAATGATCTCTCAAAAGGTGATGTATTATATCAATATGCTTTGTTATAGAATGAGATATTGGATTTCTAGAAATGTTAATAGCACTTGTGTTGTCACAGATAATGGAGACAGGTTTGAATTGATATCCATAGTCTAGTAAAGTGTGTTTCATCCGAAAAATTTGTGCACAACAACTACCAGTAGCAATGTATTCTGCTTCGAAAGTAGATAATGCAACATAATTCTGTTTTTTACTACACCATGATAATAGTGACCTTCCTAAAATGTGACATGTCCTAGAGGTGCTTTTTCTATATAACATACAACTAGAAAATTCAGCATCTGAATAACTTATTAAATCAAACTGTTTTCCTCTTGGATAAAATAGTTCAAAGTCGGGAGTATATTTGAGATATTTGAAAATCCTTTTCATAGAATTTAGATGAGATTCTTTGGGGTTATCTTGAAAGCGAGCACACATGAATACACTGAACATAATATCAGGTTTTCTAGCACTAAGGTAGAGCATACTCCCTATAATACCTCAGTAGTTGGTTTGATCCACTAATTCTCCAGCTTCATTAGCATCCAACTTACAAGTAGTACTCATAGGCGTATCACTACCTTTACTACCATCCAAACCAAAACTTTTTTGCAGATCTTTAGTATATTTACTTTGATTTAGAATAATACCATCTTTATTTTGAAAAATCTGAAATCCAAGGAAAAATTTAAGTTCTCCCATTAAACTCATTTCAAATTCATTTTGCATTATTTTTGAAAAATCAGTACATAAAGAAGTTTTAGAAGATCAAAAAATTATATCATCTATATAAATTTTTACTATCAAAACATCTTTGGAAATCCTTTTAATAAACAAAGTAGGATTTGATATTCCTTTAGTATAATCTTTTGAAATAAGAAAGGAACTTAGTCTATCATACCAAGCTCTTGGAGATTTATTTAAACCATATAAATCTTTAGAATGTTTAAAAACATGGTTTAAAAAATGGGGATTTGTAAAACTAGGGGTTTGTTCAAAAAAAACATCCTCAACTATATACCCATTTAGAAAATCACTTTTGACATTCATTTGGTAATGTTTTAAATTTAGATGAGCTATATAAGCAAGTATTATCCTAATGGACTCTAACCTAGATACAGGTGCAAAGGTCTCCTCATATTCTATTCCTTCCTCTTGACTATAACCTTGTGCAACTAACCTAGATTTGTTTCTAACTATATTACCAGACTCATCAACTTTGTTCCTAAAAACCCATTTAGTTCCAATTATCGAAGTGTCCTTATGTCTTTCAACTAGTTCCCAGACATTTTTTTATTTCAAAATGATTTAATTCTTATTGCATATACATCACCCAAAATTCATCATTGATAGCATCATTAATATTTTTGGGTTCAAGCTATGAAAGAAAAGCTTGGTATTCAACCTAGTTTCTCAAAGAAGCTCTAGTTTGTGTTCCTCAATTTAAATCAGCTACTACAACATTTAAAGGATGATTCTTGAGAGTTCTAATACCTCTAGAATGAGTTGAACTAGAATCCTCATGATTTTATATTGGTTCAGACTCAACAGGTTTAGATTCTAGAAGATTCCCAGAACTAGTTAATTTTACTGGGGATTCATTATCATTATCATTAAGGTTCAGAATTGACATATCTTCCTCATGATATTAAAGAGAGGTTTTGGATTCATGTGGATCAGTCTCATAAAATTTTACATGAACTGACTTTTCCACACATTTTGTTTTCTTATTAAATACTATATAGTCTTTACTCAAGATTGAGTAACCTAGGAAAATTCCTTCATCACTTTTGGATGAAAATTTGTCAAGATTTTCCTTAGTGTTAAGGATAATGAATTTGCACCCAAAAACTCTGAATTAGATAACCTTAGGCTTCCTATTATTCCGAAGTTCATAAGGGGTCTTCTTAAGAATAGGTCTAATCAAGACTGTATTAATGGTATAACAAGATGTATTTACAACTTCATACCAATAATAAATGGGTAGATTATACTCACTGCGGATAGTCCTAGAAATTTCCTGAAGGGTCCTATTTCTTCTTTCCACGACTCCATTTTGTTGAGGTGTTCTAGGACCAGAGAAATTGTGACTATAGCCATTGTGTGAGCAATAGGATTCAAACTCCTGATTTTGAAACTTATGGCCATGATCACTTCTCAAGGTTTTAATTCTAAGTCCACTATGTTTTTCCACAAACCTGGTGTATTTAATAAAATAAGAAAAAGATTCACTTTTGTGAGCTAGAATGTATACCCAAGTGAACCTAGAAAAATCAACTATAAGAACATAAACATAGTGCTTCCCATTTAATCTTGAAACTCTTGATGGTCCAAACAAATCCATGTGAACCAACTCAAGCAGTTGAGAGGTAGAAACTTCTTTCATTGGTTTGAAATAAACTTTGTGTTGATTTCTCTTTTGATAGGGATTGGACACTTTGTTATGTTGGAATTCCAGTTTAGGTAAGTCTCTAACTAAACATTTCCTAGTCAGTTTCCTAAATGAGTGCACATTACAGTGTCCTAATATTTTGTGCCATAGCCAGTATTCCTTATGAAAAGAATTTAGGAAAGAAACATTTTACTTAGCTAAATAATTTAAGTAAAAAACATACAAAATCTCATTTCTGAGTGAATTAAATATTGAATCATTTTTGGAATTAAAAACATTACATGCACCATTTAAAAATTTTTACTTTGAAACCATCATCACCCAATTGAGATATTCTATGTAAATTGTACTTAAATCCATCAAAAAAGTACTTTGGAACTTAATACTCTATTAGGGTTTCCAATCTGGCCTAGGCTGACAATTTTCCCTTTAGCATTATCACCAAAAGTTACATGTCCACCATCAAACTTGATTAAGATCTTGAAGCATGGGTAGTATCCTATCATATGACCTGAACATCCACAATCCAAGTACCATAGAGTCTTACAGCAACTCTTTAGGAAACATCCATGAAAAACAGATTAGACATGGGGTAACTTTGGTACCCAGATTTTCTTGGGTCCTAAGAGGTTAGCAAGTAAAACATTGAGAACCCATACTTGTATCATAGATTTCCTATAATATGAAGATATATTTTGATACATAAACAATTTGTTCGGTCCTTTAGAGAATTTTTGTTCACGAAATGGTCCAGAACTTGAATTAGCTGTGAATTGTCCAGATTTTGGAATAAATTTAGTTTTAATGATCCTTCTCTATCTTGGTTGATATCCTAGACGAGTTGTATATTTTGGGGCAATATTTTTTCCTATAAACTAAGCCAAGTTATCTCTACCTATAGTAAAATTCCCAAGATCTCTTCTTAATTTCTCATTGGATAATTTAAGTTCAGTTTTTTCCTTTAACTGCTGGGAGAAATTTTCTTTTTCAATATCCAGACATGACATATAATTTGCATTTAAATCATGTTGTCTCTTTAAAGATTTATATTTTTCCTTGAGATCATTAAAGGTATCCTCAAGCATTTCACAATATTCAAATATTTAATCCTTAGTCATATCTTCATCATTATGTGACTCACTCTTATTCCAAGAATAATAGGCATTATGTATAGGAGAGTTAAGTGTTACCTCAGATGTTTGTGTCATGAAACATAAGTTGGCATGATTGTTCTGTTCACTATCAGAAGCATCAGATCCACTGGAGCTGTCTTCTGAAGAACTCCAGGTAGCTTTTATACCCTTTTTATATCCTTTTCCCTTGTATTCATTTTTCTTCTTAAATTTTAGCTTGGAACAGTCTTCCTTCACATGAACTTTTTCATTTTCACTCATAGTAGATTATTTCATTTAAGTTGTTATTCCATTTTCTATCTTTCTTCCACTATCCTTTACTATCATAATTTCCCTTTTATTTTTACTTCTTGAAGAATATATTCTTTTTTTAGAAGTTTTTGAATCTCCTTGCAAGATGATCCATCTCCTCATCACTGTCTGAATATGACTCTTCACTAGTGGAGCTATCTACAGGAACTTGAACTTTTACTTTGTTTTTTTATCTTTGAGGTAGTAGTCTTGAATGATACTGATTTCATCCTTCGTTCCCCATCTACTTCTTGATTCACCTTAAGTTATTCTTCATACATCATAAGTTTTCCAATTATCTCTTTCACTGGTAGCTTGCTTATGTCACAATATTCTGGGATGGAAACCGAAGTTCCCCTCCATCTGTTAGGTAGGCATCGAAGCAGTCTCATGATTTGGTCCTTGCTGCCCACTGGTTTTCCAAGAAGACTCATAGTGTTCACTATTTCGTTGAACCTGAGATACATTTCAGAGATAGGTTCATCAGGATTCATTTTAAAATTATCATATTTAGTAGTTTATGTATTTAGTCTCATTTCGTTAACATTAGTTGTTCCCTCATGAGAAACAACTAAAGTATCCCAAATTTCATATGTAGTTTTACAAGAAGATATTCTATTTAATTTATCATCACCTAGTGAAAAATACAAGGCATTCATTTCATTACATTTATTATTATATGTAGCTTTAGTCAACTGAGACCATGTGTCCCTAGCAGTAGCAGGAAATACATGTTGCTCTTCAATTGTATCCCATATTTCAGGTCCCATACTCTCTAGATAAATTTTCATTTTTAATTTCCATTGAGAATAGTTATTACCTTTAAATAAAGGTGTCCTGTTAGTAGCAGCACCCTCAAATATAGTTTCCATAGTTGCTTAGAATTTAATGAACTAAAAATTTAGATATGAAAGAAATTTTAATATCTTTAAGAAACAACTAAAATCAAAGTTGAAAATAATTTGAAAATCTTGAAAATAAATAATCCTATGATACCAAATGTTGGTCGGAGTGGATACTAAAGAGAGGGGGTGAATTGAGTTCCAATTAAAATTTCTATTAAAAACATTATGATAAAAATCCCCCAATTCAAAACAGCCCATTCAATTAAGGAAGTAGAGATATAAATTTTTAATTTCTCAACAAATTTCCCTAAGGTAGATTAGTCCTCAGTTTAGTCAATGTAATCACTAATTTAACTTTTGAAACAGGTTTACTGAATTAAGCATAAATACACACTAACCAAAACTAACTATCAGAGTTAAAGTAAAGACAATTTTTTGTCTTTGAAAAATATAAGTAGTGGATAAAACAAAACAGAGTAATTGAATATTGGTACAATGATATAAACAAGAGGTTCAGTCACAAGTCAAGACTTAATCCTCTCCACTTAGTGATCACCTACCACCAAGATGTTTGAATAAATAAACTTTTGATCCACACCCTGGATAGGGGTTTACAACAGCACACCTGGCTGTCCAGGTCACACTTGACCTCTACCACAGTTATTCATGGGAAACAAATGCAATAAGTGATTGAGTTTGAGGATAATTTGATATCATCAAGTTATGATCAAGAGACAGTGTTTGTTATACAAACAAATATACACACTACTCAAAGGGTGAATATAAAACACAATAGAGTTAAAGCATAGAATAGAGTTAAGAATTCTCTCTGTCTTGTGAAGTAATGATCTAGACTCAATGAATGTTGAGAAAATGGTATTTGTATATTCTTCTGGAAGTTGTCTTCAGAATAGAGTATCACGGAGTCTATAATCTAGCTTTAAGGAGTGAAAAGGTTCATCTCTTTAATGTCTCAATGTATACTGATCCTTTTTGGAGAAGGTAGCTTGTAAATTCTTCTTGTAATCTCAAGCACTTAGTTCTTCTCTTTTGGTATTCGCACAGTCTATGTCTCAACATGTACTACCTCTTGAACTACACTGTGTGCTACTTATTTTTTAATGTGAAAGATGAGGTCCTTTTATATTCTAGGATCCTCTAGGAATAAAGATCTTCTCACCTACATGTACCTCGTACTGTCTACGGATTTTCCTATAGACAACATTAAAAAATGTCAGAAAAATTAATTTGTCTAAATATGACCGTTAGAAATAAATTTGAATTAATAAAATGGAAATAGTTTATTATGACTATCAGTGAGTCATCTTCAGTCTGTTGTATTCAGTTTGATAACATCATTCTGTCATCTTCAGCGTGTCATCTTCAGTGTGTCGAACTTCAGTCTGTTGAACTTCGGTGTGTTGAACTTCGGTCTGTCGACTTTGGTGTGTCAAACTTCGGTCTGTCAATCTTCGGTGTGTCGACTTCAGTGTGTCGGACTTCGGTCTGTCGACTTTGGTGTGTTGAACTTCGGTCTGTCAATTTTGGTTTCAGTGTGTCGAAATTCGGTTTTGGTGTGTCAATTTCGGTTTCACTGTGTCGATTTCAGTTTCGCGGTGTCGATTTCGGTTTTGGTGTGTCGAACTTCAGTATCAGGGAATCCAAAAAATATTATGAAGAGTCTGTCTTGCATATACCATTAAAAGATGAAGTGTTAATCAAAAGTACTTGTAAAAATACACTTGTAGACATATTTATCCATGAATATAAGTAATTGAATTATTAAAGAATATGTTGTTGTATGACATAATTGATTTTCATAGAGATATTAAAATTGTCTGGAAGAGTAGAATATGTATATTGACACTATTTGTGATTTTGAAAACTACAATATCATGGAGGGTCCAACAAATTTAAATACTTTTACTTTAAAATCAATTCAAAATATATTTTAACTTTATAAATTATTTAGACGAAAAGGCAGTTTTCAATTAAAATCCATTATTTTTCACTATTCATTAAAAAATGAAACTTCTCAAAAAATACCAAAAAATAACCCGAAGATAATTTTGATCTTCCCATTTAAGAAATTATGTTTATTTTATCAAATTAATTATATAGAATTGTAAAAATTTAGTTTTAAAATAAGTGTGCAATAAAAATGTGAAAAGACTGGTTTTTAGAAAAATACAGTTTTAAGCATGCAATTGAATTTATTTTTATTTATTGTCTAGAAAACATATAATATGGATGTAATTTTTTTATTGAATATATAATATATAAATTTAATTAAAATAATTAACCAAAACTGATTTGGTTAATTTATTTGATATAAAACATACTTGTGTATATAAAATAGTTTTTTTTAAAATATTTCCTTTTATAATAAAAAGGTTTTTATTTTAATTTATAATTAATTGGTAACCAAATAATAATATAAAAAATTATAAACAATATTTTACTAATTTATTTAATCCTTTTAATAACTTCCATTCCAACTTCTAGTTGATAACTACCATATTAAATAATAATATTAATTATATATTGTAGTTTAGTAAAACTCGGTCTTGTATGTAACAATATAAATCAAAGGAACTTAGTATTATGTGTAACACAAGAAAAATAAGTGTTATGTTTATAGCAAGATAATATTAATGTTTCATTTATTGAAATCTTAACTCGGTGTTGTGTATAAAGAAAGCTTAACTTGGTGTAGCGTGTAATGCAATCCATCAAAGAAATTTAATTTATTTGAAAAAAAATCATTTCATAAAAGCTAGGGCCATTACACTGAATCCACTAGCTATAACATGATACTCATGCCTATTATAATATATAACCTTCATCAAGGTTTCCACCACACTTTCCTCTATTGATATTCTATTCTCTATAACTTCACCTCATTAAGAAAAATCTCTCAATATATGAAACATCCAAAGTATATTCTTGTACTTTGATGTGAACATGAATCTTTGGAAAGTGCCACTGCTATAATGTTATCGTAGTAAATTTTGATGGGTCCTTGAATTATAGGCACCACATTATGCTCTTGGAGAAATTTTTTAATTCTAACCACTTCCTTAACTATATCAAAAGATGAAATGTACTTGGACATCACTGTAGAATCAACAACAAATGGATGCTTTGAACTCTTCCAGATCATAGCTCCTCCATTGAGACTAAAGAAATATCCAAACCATGATTTCAAACAATTTTAATCTATCTAAAATCTATCATCTATATAACCTCTGATGACTAGCTCTTCATCTCCTCCAAACACCTGGAACATTTCCTTAGTTCACCTCATATACTTAAGGATATCCTTAACAGTAGTCTGATGCTGTTCACCTATATCAACTTGGTATTTAATTACTATGATGAAGTATAGGTAACATCAAGACTTATATATAACATGAAATACATGATAGATACTATCATATATGAATATATGATCCTACTCATTATCTCTCTTTCCTACTAAATTTTAGCACACATCTTCTTAGAAATATGTATGCCTTGTGATAATGAAACCAATCCCCTCCTAGATTGTTCCGAACAAAACCTATTTAGTATTTGGTCAATTTATATTCTTTTACTTAGTCCACGTAGCCTCTTTTATATATCATTCATGATATTGATCCATAGAATGTAGGATTAATCACCCAAGTCCTTCATGGAGAAGCACTTTCTCAACCATGATTTAACAACATGTAAAGATGGTATCTCATTTCCAATTAGTAATATGTCATCAACATATATTACTATGAAAATGAACATACTCCCACTAAACTGGTTTTAAACACATGGTTCAAATTCATTCTTAATGAAACCAAATTCTATTATATATTCATTGAACTGAATGTTCTATGACCTAGATGCTTGCTTTAGTCAATAAATTGATCTCTGTAAATTTCTTACCTTTTTAGCATGCTTGTAGTAAAAAACCCTTCTAGTTATGTCATATACATATCTTAATAAAGGTTCACATTATAGAAATTAGTTTTTAAATCCATCTACCAAATATCATAGTCATGGAAATCTACCATGGAAAGAAAATTTCTGATGGGTTTATGCATGGAAACTGGAGAAAAGTCTTTATTATAGTCCATGCACTGATGTTATCTAAAACCATTATCCACTAGTTGTACTTTATAGGTATTAACACGACCTTCTATGTAAAAAATTATATTGATTATCCATTTGTACCCAATTTACTTTATATATATTATAATATTAACCAAAACCCACACACAATTTTTATATATGGAATCCATCTCAGAAATCATGAATTCTTTCCATTTTACAGCTTATGATCTCTCTACTGACTCCTTTTAGTATAGAGGGTCATTATTTTATAACATTAATGAGTCTCCATATTCTATTACAAGAAAACCATATCTTTTTGACTCTATAACCTCTTTAGTTCTCTTATGTGTATCTAGAAACTAAATATTCCACATATCTTGTGGAGTCTGTTCCCATATGAACTCTTATGTATCATGTAAATACTCTTCCTAGAAGCTGATTTTCTCCCACTATTCTTCCAAAGCATGTTTTACCAATCAAGGAATATATAATTCCTAGAAACTATAACCATTTTTTTGAGGGATCATATAGGTAGCATCCTCTAATTTCCTTGGGGTGACCTATAAAGATACACATCATTCCCTAAGGATTTAGTTTACTTCTAGAGCTTAACTTAACTAAAAATTTCCACCCCATGGATGAATATGTGAAAAAATAGGTTTATTTACACTCCACGAATCAAATGGAATATTATTTTCCTCTTTAGTTGGAACTCGGTTTAGTATGTATAATGTCATGTGTAATGCATATCCCCAAAGGGATAATGGAAGGATTTTTATGAATCATCATCATCCTCACCATTTTCAGCATGTTATGGTTCCTACTTTCACTAAAACCATTCAATTGTGGTGTATAATATGTAATGAGTTGAGATAAAATCACATACTACCATATAATTTTGATAAAATCATGGTTAAGATATTAACCTCCTCAATCCGATAAATTTTTCTTTATCTTATTACCAAGTTGATTCTCAAATTTATTCTTGAACTCCTTGAACTAATCAAAAGATTCATACTTATACCGAATAAATTATTTGTAACCTTTTATAATCAAGTCATTAATGAAATTCATAAAGTATGAGAATCCACCTTAATACTCTACTTGAAAAGGTCCAAACACAGCAGTGTGTACCATTTGTAGAAGCACTATGACACATTCACCTTGACAACCAAAGGATGATTTTTTCATCTTGCCTTGTAAACAAGCATAAAATATTTTAATAGGTTTAAGATCAAAATATTCAAAGTAACCATCTTGATAGAGATTTGTTAAACACTTCTCTTTTATGTGACCAAGATGGTGGTGCCATAACCAGGTGTGAAATTATTAATGTTAATTTGATTCATTATCAATTGCCAATTTTTTTTTTGTAATTTAATACATAAAGTCCGTTATTCAACTGTTCCATACCATATCATATGCTATCTTTATAAAAGTAACAACTCTTATTTAAAAAGTTTAAAATAAATACATCCATGTATGAACAAGAAACTAAGATGAAGTTCTTTGTAATATCAGGCACATAATAATAGTCCTTTATAACCAAAATATTTCATGTTAGAAATGTGAGGTGGTAATCTCCAATGGATAGAGCAGCCATACTTACCCCATTGGAAGCCCTGGGATCTACCTCACCTCTATAAAACTTCAAAAATCAACTTGGTTCATGTATTTAGATAGAAATGTGAGTAACACATGCAGTATCTAATACCCAAAATATATATATGGAAATATTACACTTGATAACCAACACACCCATATCTTCCCCTTTTTTCTTTGATTATGTGAAATTCCTCATCTAGTGGCCTTGATTTCCACATGAAAAACACATCACATTCTTCTCCTTTTCATACTTCTAGATGTTCGTCTTCTTGGAAGAACAATGATATGGAGCCTTATGTTTGGAATGAGTCTTCATACACTTTTCCTTATTATTCCTTTTCTTATTTACCATATAAATCATTGGTTTTTCTTTACCCATGTATTTATCAACTTGGAGAATACAATTATGATGTATCAAAAGAGTCTTCTCACTATTTCTCATAATATAATTCATAATGAAACTAGAGAATGTTTTAGGTAGTGAGGATAGAATGAGATCTATACATAACTCATCATGAATATTAAACCCTAAGATATAAAATCATTCTATTTAGCTAATAATCTTGAATACATGTGGACCAAATGTCACAAACTCTCTATACTTGCACGTGAAAAATGTGTTGGATATCTCATATCTCTCTTATCTTTCATTCTCCTTATAGATACCAAGAAGGTGAGATATGATTCTATATGAATCCATATCCTTATATTACATTATAATATAATTGAACATAAAGAATTACTTAAAACATTGGGCATCCATTATTCCATCCATATGTTTCAAGTAGAGAGGAATTTATTCCCCATTAGCCTATTTCACAAGCAACTTGGGAAGTGGGGTTTCCAACACATATAATTTTTGTTTATGGTGTATTATAACACAAAATTACTTATACCATTACTAGAAATTTGAGTAGGTGAGAAGGTTTTCCTTCTCCAGTATAGATCATAGTGATATGGTTGAAGTCATATGGTTTTCCAATTCAACAAAATTAAGAGTTTATTATTAATACTTCCTTGATAAAAAATTACATTAACAAATTTAAATTTTTTTAATATCCTGCTATTTTTTAAAAACATAATAGATTTGAACATTAGTTTTGAATTATCCTGTTTCATATATATTCTAGTTGTAAGAACCCATTTCCCCCATTCTCATAACCCAGACATGGGACTCACAAGTTTTTTGAGCATTTTTAGGTAGGAATAACTTTCCAACTAGCTTAAAATGTAGTTACATGATCTGTTGAGTGGACTCCTCAATCCTAAAATCCTAGATAAAGATTTACTAAACCCTTTACTCTTAGTACATGAAGTCCTATTTGGGTAGTAAAGCCTTGATGTGAACTAACATAATTTAACCCAAAACTTCAAGCAAAAATTTCCCCGATAATTAAAAGAACCTCAACTTGGGATCGTTAAGAACTTTTAACTATGGGTTCAACTATGGATTAATTAATATAAGGATATAAATACTTAATATTTTAGTTTAGTTATTTTTATCCTTATTTGAAAAAACACAATTTTATCTTATCATAAACCTTTTTAATATTAAATGGATTTTATTTAAGTGATTAACCATGTCTGATAAAATTTAAATATAATCTGGTTATATTTTATTCCATAATACATGATTTTTAATTAATTTATTATGTGATCACGTATCATCCACAAACATAAATAATCAAACATTAAATTGATAGAAATAAAATATAACTGCCATGATCATGAGATTCTCTAATGGTTAGTTTATCTAGAGGATGATAAAATAACCCTAAACCCTAGTGGAAAACACCTTTAACCATAGCTTGGTTCATGTTACAGTATTCATCCTTGGATCCCATGTATCACCATGATTGGTTTCTCCTTGTATTTGAGACTTGGGCCGCTTCCGCTCACCTAGGAGTTACATCTTTACATAATCTTTTACTCACATACAAGTGAGGTGATCCAATGGATTAGATAGGGGGTTTACATAAAAGGAACTATGGGCACACATTCCCTTACATGATAAGGAGAAGGGGATGAATCATAGACAATCATTTTAGTTTAATAATAATAAATTAAAGGGAAACCAATTATATACGTAGGTATGGTATAATCTTATGATCATCCACATAATATGAAACAAACATACATTTGTAATATAGTTATCAATTACTCATAATTCTTATTTAATTAAGATAAAATTCCCTGAATTAATCCAATTAATTCAAGTTATCTTAATTCTATCCAAGAGTCCTTGAAATTCCATCATCCTTAATTTTAAACAAATTAATTTTGTTTAAAATTAGCAAAGTACACAAGTTTACTTGGAAGAAATGACATGTACTCATCCAAATTACCTAGAAAAATATTTTTTATTTTCAATTACCTTTTAATCCAACATACATTGCATGGTAAGTAATTACATGGAGTGTATTATCAAAGATATAATACATATAACCCATGTGAATTACACTATATGTGATTTTCTTGATGCAGATGAAGTACACTATAAGAAAATACCGTACACAACTTATAGATTTAGAATTTAACAATATTTTTAATTAATATATAATCAATAATCCCATGACATGATATATAATATCAAATAAATTACACATATAACACATGTGAATATATTTAATTATATAATTAGTTTATCTCTCTGGATTAAATTAAGAAAAATGGATGAATCAGGATAGAAGATGTGTATTGGGATACACGATGTGTGATATATTCTACCAATGTCTGTGACACATGCCTAGGGGCTGGTCATGTTTTTATGCCACTGACATGTATTAGGTATACAACATGTAATGTTTCTACATGATGTGTTGCCTTTAAGTTGCACAGTTTATCAGTCCCTATGTCATGTAGAAGATATATGAAATGCTTATACCCCGTGTATTTTCCATGAAAATAACATGAGGAATACATATCATTTAAGTGAGTTAAACTACATGTAGTTCATTAAACTTAATGCCTTCCAGTTTAGATCTATGTATATTTGATTTTATCATATTTTCCTAATATTATCTGACTGATCTGATAACCAAGCGTGATAAATTCTAGATACATGACTACATTAAATGTAGTTTAGTACATGATTTATAGTTCTATATTATCTAGATAGAATTATTGGTATCTCCATATTGAATTTTCAGATGTTTCTTTATTTTGATTTTAACCGTTTATTGGTTATGTGAGAAAAAAATGAAAAAATGGAAGAGAAAATGATTTTTTAATTCCAATAATGAATAGATGTAAATTAAAAGAAATTAAAAATATATACCATTCAATCAATGATTAATAAATAGTAATAAATTAACCATGTGACCACTCTGATACTCCTTGAAGGTTTCAGGTGTAGTGAAAGCAATTGTTGGGCATAACTAACTTGTTTTTTCATAATCACTGAATAATCTGAGATGTACACAATGAAAATTTCATAACCAATGGAATTATTTCAAGTATTAATTGACATGAACACCGAAACTAGAAGAGGAGTATCATGACATATAATTTATAATTAATTTATAAACAAATATAGAATTACCTAAACTTTTAATTATTTCTTTTTTAATGATTCAATTGACTCAATTTTGTTGTACCATGATTTTATTGTGGGATCAAAGTACATAATACCTCTAATGGTGATCCACACATGCACTAGAATCTATGAACATAACTATAGAATCTCGGTGTTCTAGTATGGTTGATCACAAATGATTGAGTCATTTGTGTTTTATCATAGTATAATTATCTTTGAGGACAAATAATTATTATCTTTCTCTCTATGTATTGAGATAGGAGGAAAAGAGAGAACACTTTTATATCTCTATAACTCCCTCAAGGGTTTAAGTGAGCTTATATTTATCCATTGGGGACAACTAATATATCTTTGTAAATAGAAATAAGTAGATATATATTAAGGAAAGTTTAGGGCTTCTTATTTTCATATAAGGCCCCTTATCAATTACTTAATTATTATTGAACCCCATATCTTAATAATAATATAAGTATTATTCACATGACATGTAAATAACATAAGAATAAATAGGTATCATTTATATCATATCAAATCAGACCATTAAACTCATTCCGTTTATCCTCCCCAACATTTATCAAACATTAAAGAATGACTATTTATTTAAAAAATAAATATCACTTAATTATTCATTGATAAATATAATAAATATTATATTTTAAAAAACTTGAAAATAAATATTTATTATTATTATTTAAATAACTCAAGACTCTAATACATTTTTTTATATTTTCTAAAAACACTCAATGAGGATTAGTTGGAACCAAACATTCGTGCTATCAAAATATAAACTACATGTTCCGAAGTTCAAAAAAACAAACACCACATATTCCAAAGTTAAAAAACCTTGATTATCGTAATTCAAAATTAAAAATGACGACACCCAATGAAAATCTAAAAAATTTGAAACTAAAATTTGAGTTTGAAACCCAATCCCACCCACAAACCCTAAGGTCGTGAGATACTGATCTGCGAGCCACATTCGTCAAATAAATAGAGTCCACATCATGATATCTATAACCAATCATGTTTTATACTATTTTTATCAACCTATGTGCTAGATGTCACATTCGTTGAGTTTCTAGTAATGAACATTCCCGTAGAACACCATGGACATAGATTTATCTAGGAAGTTGCATTAACTTCAAATGGCATTAGATATAATATTTTCTCTAGGCATAGAAGGAATAAATCCTTTGTCACATTATCAATTAATTTAATATCACTTTTGACACACGCAATGCATCCTACTTCTACACAAGCATACGTCATCATGGTTTTTGTCAATAAATTAAAGTATATGATTTATTATATTAATTAATGACAATATTAATGTATAAGGATCAATACACACATCCAAAAATAAGAACACCCAATGACACATATAAGTATAAACTTCCTACCGTTGGGTCTCGTTCTCATAATCTCATACTCTAGAAATTACCAAGGGTGTACACCATAAGAGGGTACCTCAATGTACTCTGTGTCTTCACCCATGATATCATATATCATATGTGTCCTCTAAAATGATATCATCCAGCTAAAAAAATATATATTTAAGAATACAGTCATGGAACATCTAGGTACTAATCATAGAAGGTAACTGCAATGAGTTTTTAATGTGACATATATTCTTAGAAAATTATCACATGCTCTTTCACACAGAGGAATAATCATGACGTGATAAGAAAATTTATTAATATTACTTAGATGTTGGTTCTAGGGAACCAACTCCAAAAATATGTTCATGATGGACTACATAAATATTTTTACATACTTTCTTTATTATTTTATGAATGTTGGATGGTGATGAGATGACTAGAGTTAGGTTTTTTGAGGATAGAGTTTGGTATTCTGGATGGGTTTATGTGAGAAAATTTCTCTTTTTTTCTTTTTTAGAGGTGTTGAAGTAGGTCATTATATATAGGAGGTACCATGTAGAGGGTGGTGCTTTAAGATTGCCTTCTTATTTTTTTGGGTACTTGTAAGGACCCAACCTTAAACATTACATAATCTTGAATTATGTTAATAATTCACATTGAGGATCTTTTCAGGTTTAGTGCTTTAGAGAATTAGGTTATAACATATACCAAACACTTTAAATATTATATGTAGACACTTATACTCAGTGTCATTTTTTTCATAAATCAAAAACTCTTAAAAGAAAAGAAACATGTTTAGTTCCAAGATTTAAGGAGAATGACTTTTCTCTGATCCCATCATTGACCCTATTCATCTTTATGTCCAGTGAAAAATATATCAAAAACTTGGGATGAGAATAAAAATCCTAGTAACGAATACACAAAGGAAAACTGTTAATTTTTTAAAACAAAAATTAAACCATCAATACGTTATCATATGTAATACTTTTTACCTTTATGAATTATTAAATACTCTACACTAAATAAAAACTCATTTATTACCCTTTTTAACCAAAATATTACCATAAAACCCATAGAAATCACACATAACATATAAAGGTAACATGGGACATAAACTTGCTGAAATGGAATAACTATACGGTCAACTTCCATGCATATCACTAAATAGAATATCCATATAGATGACTTCCATACCCAATGCATTTTAGGTTATAATGTAACCACCCGTCCTTAGTTTATCACGGAACCACCCATCATTTGGTGTATCACATAACCACCCAAAAAATTTCCAAGTACCATTACATAATCATAACACATAAAACATTCATAAAGGAAAAATAAGATTTTGACATTTCAATCACAAGATCTCAGTTCAAGATATTGATATAATTCAATCCTTTTAAAAAACCAATAAAAACATTTTATAAAGAGATTTTTGAATCAAAGTGTCTCATACCACTTAAAAATTTTTAAAATAAATTAACATTTAAAAACATTAATGTACATATAAATAAATCCTTAAAACCATTTTGAAAACATAGACATTAATGAGAATATTTAGAAGAATAAATCATTAAAATGTTTAAAACAATGTTTTAGTTAAAGAGTCCCTTACCACTAGAGAAAATACTTGAATAAAAATAATTATAGAATAAAATTAAACAAATCTTATAATATCATGATAAATAAGGAGATTCATGATATAATATGTCAAATGGTATTATATACACCATATAAAAGTGAATTGGTCTATAATAACAAATAAGTCTCAATGTAATGTAAATTGAGAAAAATACCTTTCAAAGATCATATAAATGATGTAAGAATTTATCAACAGGGTGATTATGTGTTGAAAAAGTATATAAACACAATGGGAAATATAAATTTCAACATAAATAAATAAACAGGGATTACACAAATAATATTGACATAATATAATCAACTAAGTATGCGTAAAACCCAAAGAGTGGAAATTGAGTTTAGAAATTCCCTTACGAAAATTCGACAGCCTAACTGCATCACATAAAAATTAAGAAAATGAATTGAAGAGAGAGAAAAGTATCTGTCATCACCTGGAAATAAAATGTACTAAAATAAATATATATAATAACACATACCAACATAAGAAAATGGAAATTGAAATACATAACATAAAAGAAGTCTTTGACTAAAAAAGGATGGTGAAAGGTTCCCTTACAAAGATCATTTTGTAAATAAAATAGATTGATTATGTGTATTCACAATAAGTAAACATAAATAAAGTATAAATACAATATAGGAAATAATAATTCATTTCTCACATAATCTTATCATTTCATATTCAAGAAGTTGAATATCAACCCAAAGAATGGAAATTAGGTTAAGAAGTTCCCTTACCTCGAGTACAACTTGTCTTGTATGTTCCTTGTTCTTCATGAATAATAAATTCAAGTTAATTTATAATTTATTAAGAATTTTTTTCAAGTTTATTATTCATTTTATATAACTTATTACCTGTATATAACATTTAGTTAATTATTTGAGTTCATATCATACATTTTGTTGATGTTCGGAACTTGTGTAAAAAATGAACTTGTTATAATTACAAGTTGTCCATAAGGTCAAAATTACATTATCTCCAGAATTATATTCATGATTTAAATATAATATATGTCAAATATATCCAGTGTATATGTATTTATAATATTCCATATCATTTGGAAATAAGAAATGAAATGCACCGTTCATGGAGGCAGTAAGTCGTACGTACGCATGAACGCTACTTTCATTTCTATATCATATTTAATGAAATAAAAAACTTAATGATACATAGGTATATTATAATTAAATTATAATAAAATATTTTATATATGTCACTTTAGTTCATTAAATCCATCCTTTATACATTCCATGTATTGCATGAATGAGTCATATCACTTTGAGTGGGCGGTAGTCCGCACTTCCTAAAATGAAATAATCATATTTATACAACATGAAAAGCATAAAGGTGTATTCTAAAATAGAATTACCGAAGAATATAGATGAAATAAATATCATAAATATCATATATAATTACATTTCCAATGAAATGTACACCATGAGAGACTGTTGGAGATAATTGAACAATAATCGTTTTGCGAGGCAGTAGTTCGCCGTCCACAGAAATAGTATGTTCTAAATCCATTAGATGGAGGTGTGGATAAGTTTAGTTAAAATACATATTATAATAACAACCAAGTATATTTAGGTTACTTTTTTGTTATGTAAACAAGTAATAAGAATATTATAGAGGGTGGAGAAGGAAAATATAAGAAAAGAACTTGAGAGAAGTCGTTACCTTTAAATCGGGTAACTCCCTTTGGTTTGAACCAAAAGGCTTTCTTGAATTTCATTATGCCTAGGGTAAGGCTTATAGGAGGAAGAGAGGGATTTTGGGAGATTATTTGGGTAGATTTTGGACGATCCAAAGTTCTTGAGAGGTGTTATTAATGGGTTAGAGTTATGACCTTTTATAAGGGGGAGGAGGGGCTCTTTAGGAATGTTTGAAAGTATTATTTTATTATAAATTTAATTTCGGTTTAAAAAGGTCCAAAACTCATTAAATTCAATGATATGATTAATATAAGTCTAAATAAAATCATCAAATAATAATTGGAAAGGTTTTGGATATTTTTTAATCCTTATCTTTTAACTTTAACCCTTAGTTAACTAATTTAACCTTTACCATGTCCTCTTGTATATTCATAATATATGGTTAATATATTTACTATAAAATGAAAAAGACCAAAAAATGGATCATTAATGATTATTTTAACATCATATATGTTATTTGGAATAATAATATATTTATATGATTATTTTATCATCTAATAAAATATTAATTGTTTTAAAACTCATTTATGTCAATTTATAAACTATTCATATCAAGACTTTTAAAAAATCTATAAAAACATTATTATTTCGAAATAACTTCATTAAATCAAATATAATAAGACATAATTATCTATTAAATTCGTTTATGTCATAAAAAGTTTAAAATAAATTTATTTTAACATTTATAATCTCATATATTTAAAACATTAATCAATAAGGTAAACACTACATCATTATTGTGTCATAAATAAATTTATTTATATGATGTCTAAAAATTATAAATAAAATAACATGATGTAGAAAATATAATTATATTTATAATGACTATTTATAGTATAAAATATCATTTATATAACCCCATATAAATATTGTTTTACTAAAAGATATATGTTTATGTTATATTTTCCTTAACTTTCAATTAATTTATATAAAGTATCATTTTCACATAAAAGTGGCTCTATGGGGTCCCAAAATCTACCAAAGTCTTCAAATGGTTGGAAATATATCAAACAATAGGGTTAGGACACCTTTTAGGGAAATTTAATATTATTATAATATTATTTTTTACCTTTATTTACCAGATTTACCCTTTAACCATGGTAAATAAAATATTTACTGATGTTACTATTCATAATGTCTAAAAATAAAAGTTAACTATTTACAAAATTTGGACCTCCTGATTAAAAATAAGGAATCCATTTTTTTAAATTCAAAACAAAAAAGTTGCAGAAATTAATTTAAAATTAATTCCCATCGTCAAAACAATAAAGCGTGTTTTTAAGAAATAATAACTATGAAAAGATTGACATTTGTTTATGTCCAATTTCAAAGTGAAATTAATTAAAATGACTAAAATTTAATTAAATTGTAAAAATATAATCTAACTACACTTTAAAACTAATTAAAATAACAATATAACTATATAAATAAATTAGATGAAAAGGCAATTTTGAATTAAAATGCAGTATTTTTCACTATTCATTAAAAAATGAATTTTATAAGAAAAATACAAAAAATTTACCCTAAGTAAATTTTGATGTCCTGATTCTAAAGAAGAATTTTATTTTGTCAAATATAACCATTAAAAGTTAAAAAACTATATTTAAAAAGGGTTCACCATTATACGACGGTAAAATGATCTTTTAAAGAATATTGGAGTATTTCATGCTTAAAATCGGATTCATTCTTATTTTAAGCCTCTAAAATTTATTGGATAAATGTATAGAAATTTAACAAATATGTATAATTATATTTTAGTTAGTTCTATTCATTCCCCCCAATACAACGACTAGGCATTAACTACTATTTAAAATAATAATAATATTATATTATTTTAAGGTATAACTCAACATTGTGTGCAACGTAAGATTTCAGAGAAATTTTTTGTTGCGGGTTGAGTACACTATCAGACATAACATCCCCTTTTAAGTAAAATTAATATTTAATTCAAAAATATTAATAAATATGAAAATTTCATATTCTATATTCACTTGGGATGTTACATCCTTCCCATATTTTGGAAATTGTGTCCTCAAAATTTTAAAATTGGGCTCAGAAACTTCATCGAAAGTCCCACATCGGAAAAAGAGTCAATAAAACTATCAATTTAAAAGAAAAGAAGAGAAGTAAAAAGGTCACCCAAGATAACCCGTACTAGGATTCCATGTATTAAAACATGGATATAGAAGAGAATCCAAGTGTCAAGTTCTGAAGAAGAGTAATAGAAAACATGATCAGGAGAAAGTTAACCATCAGAAAATCACAATCTTGTGATGGGTTAAATGGTCTTTGATTCCTAAGTATGAAAAGTAAACGAACAATGTTTTTGTTTAAGTTATTTTTCATAAAGTTTATGAATTATTTTATGATATTGAATACGAACATAAGGAAACATACTTACTTTTCATGTAGACTTTCATCCTTTACTAAATTTATACCACAAACTCATCTTTTCTCCAAACGATTAGTATTCAAGCTGACTTGGTCACATAAAAAGCACTAGAATCAACTTCTAGAGAATGACATGATCCACAAAAGATGAACTATATATCTCCCTTGTCTTTCGACATTAAACAAAACCAAAATGGTTAGTACAAGATTAGATAATCCCTAAAAAAGATAATCCTTTACAAAAATAAAAACTACTATTAATCTCCATAATTCAACAAACAATACCCCAAATATAAACAAAGAAAAAAAAATACAAAATATTCCTTATAATTATTCAATACAATCCAACCTAGGTTTTGAAACCTAAAACTTAGAAGAATTCAATCACATGGTCTTTCATAGTAAATATTAACATTTATTTCCAAACAACATCGACTACTCTTGAAGTATCATACTGATGTGTAATTAACCTAATCACATATTCTATATGATAGGTTAATCATTTACATCTCTATATTTCCATAATAAAAACATATATTCCTCCAAAATAAAATTTCAACCAATACTTCACAAATTAAATCCCACGGTATTCTATTTTTATTAGGCATATAGTGTTCCCAAAAGCGTGAACGTCTTCCAAAATAACATTTATCACTTAATCACCAAATCATTTTCCTATACTAAGGATATCCATTTGATAAATCATAAGTTCCCAAAATAACCTTATTCTTGATCCATAAAAACATTTAACTAACAATAATAGGTCATACTAACCATGAACTTCACGTAGGCCAGTGGGAGGTGATAAATCCCAATCACACTTTCGGTGTGTGTTCTATTTCCACAGCTTTGTCTAACGTGATGGATTGGCACACGGTCCACATGTTTTACTTTTTCATAAATTCTATAATTCTAATAAAATTAAAAAAGATATAAAATCATTAAAAATATCCATAACACTTTTTAACCTCAAAGGTTATTTTATACCTCGCATTTTGCATCCCAAAAACTAATAACCCAAAATTGTCTCAAAAAGAAAAGATCATATAAACCCATAAGGTTATCCATTATGTCCACATAAGAAAAGATAATTATTCCTTGAATAACATTATCACATATCATACTTCAGGGTTACACATACATGAAAAATTATCCCAAAGTAATCCTATCATTAATACATTTAAGCATATCATTATCTATAAATCCAACATTACTCTTCAATTCCCAGACATATTAATCTTAGAACATTCTTCAAGATCCTTTATCTATTTTTTTCCATATTATTCTTTTATACTTCTTTCCTACAAACAAAATCATTCATAATGTCCTATGATTTCAATAATGTAAAAACACGAGTTAAGAAATAATCCATACCTTTCATAGGTCATTTTCAGTTTCCTCATATTCAGGTGCTACTCTTCTCCTTGGCTTTCGGTTTCTTTGATGGGAAAGTGCTTTGGTTTCTTTAAATCTATCCGAGGTGTTAGACAGGGGGACCCGTTGTCCCCCACAATTTTTGTTCTGGCACAGGATGCACTGTCCAGAAATTTGGTTAGTGGCTTCTCGGAGGGCAGGTTGAAACCATTCTATGGGAGAAGGAATTCTAGCTACATCTCACATCTGATGTTTGCAGATGATATCCTGATTTTTTTGAATGGGGGCAGTAGATCCTTGAAGCACCTTGGCGACATGTTGGTCAGATATGGGAGGTTTAGTGGGCAGTCTATTAACCCTTTGAAGAGTCATATTTTTATCTCGAACAGGTGTTCTGGGAGGAGGTGTAAGGTGATCCAGGAGATTTTGGGGTGCAAACAGAAAAGTCTCCCTATGTTGTACCTTGGGGTGCCGCTTTCATGTGGGCGAATCAAGAAGGATCATTTCAATGAGATCCTGGACCGGCTGTGGGGTAGGATTTTCAGTTGGAAAAACAAGATGCTGTCGTTTGGAGGGCGGGTGGTCCTCATTAACAGCGTTCTCTTGTCCGTGCCCATGCATGTTTTTTCTGTTATTAAACCTCCGAAAGGCACAGTGGAGAGGATGAAAAGTATCTTTTCCGCGTTTCTTTGGGATGCAAAAGCAGAAGGACGATGTCACTGGGCATCTTGGAAGCGGCTGGCTCAACCGTTGAAGGAAGGTGGAGTCGGCCTTCGGGATGTCGAAGTTACCATTATGGGATTGCAAGCGCGGTTAGCCTGGGAAGTCGTTGTAGGGGAGACCCTCTGGGCAAAGGTTTTCAGAGCGCGATATGGCTGGCCGGGGGAGATGCGCATGGAGGGCGCGACTGTTTTAGCGAAGAGCATGTTTGATCACCTTGAGAGACTTTCTGGATATGTCAGGTGGATTGTTGGTCGGGGGGAGATTAGCTTTTGGGAGGACAACTGGGCAGGGGAGAAGCTGGGGTATCCGGGTTGCCCTTCGCCGGTGATTTCTTTCAGCGAGGCAAGTGGCAGGTATGCGTTCATACAGGCAGCCCTTAATCCTAGCCAACTTGAACTGTTTGGAAGCATTGTGATTAGCGAGGAGCCGGACCGGTGTTGCTTCATGGAAACTAGCAATGGTAGGTACACTGTCGGAGGCTACAGGGAAATCCTCCGGAGAGAAAACACTACGGGGGAGAGGCGGCCAACTGCTTGGTGCAAGGAGTTACCGTTGAGAATGAATTTTCTGGTGTGGAGGGTCTTAAATAGAGCGATACCTACGGAGGATAACATACAGAGAAGAGGGGTATGCATGGTTTCCAGGTGCTACTGTTGTGAGCAGCCAAACTCAGAAACGATGACCCATCTTTTCTTTCAAGGGAAATGGGCCTCCGACCTCTGGTCTCTCTTCAATCACTCCCCTTTTCCGATTGGTGGGTCACACTGTATTCAGGACTACTTGTCCGCCTGGCTTCCAGGTAGTGAGAACGGAGCAATGGAACGGGTTGTCAGAATCATCATCTTAGATGCGATCTGCTGGGTGCTTTGGGAGGCGAGGAATCAGGTTCGACTGGGGAGCAAAAGGTCATTGGTGTCTATGCAGGTCCAGCTGAAGTCACTTATTGTTGAGCTAGCGTCTCTGGTTAAAGGAGGTCTATCCTCAGTGGCAGTGTGCAACCTTCTCAATAGGCCATGCACCCAACGTAGAGGAAAGGAGAGATGGGTGAGGTGGATGCCACCGACTCAGGGTCTGAAGCTAAACATTGATGGATCCTGTTCGGGGGGTGATGAGGGGTGGAGGGCTGCTCAAAGATTTTTGGGGCTCAGTTCTACTGGAGTTCAGTGCCTTTTATGGTCCGGGGAATTCTTTGGGTGCGGAGGTTCGGACTCTTCTATCTGTCTTTTTGGTTTGCAGGCGGAGAGGGATGCAAGTGTCAGAGGTGGAGTCTGATTCTGAGTCTCTAGTGAAGATGATTCAGGGAGGCCACTGCATTCCGTGGGACTTGTGTTATCTCATTCGTAGGTGCAAGACAGATACTAATCAAGGCCAGATTATTCAACACAGTTAGAGGGAGGCAAACTTTGCGGCTGATGCCCTCGCCCGCTTGGGCAGACATGAGGAGCCTCTTGTGATTTTTGATAGTTTGTACTCCCTTCCCCTTGAGTGCGTTACTGTGGTGAAAGGTGACTCCATCGGACTCCACCACTTTCGACCTCCTTGAAGGGAGGTCCTTTATTCTCTGTGCTTCGGCAATAGTAATAAAAAAATTACTTTTCGTCTTAATTAACCCCTTGTAAAGATCTTCTTTCCCTTTACTGGAGTCAACTAGATGCTTCCTTTTTCCATGACATGTTCTTGCTTTGTGACCTTCATTACCACATTTGAAACCTCTTCAAATCCCTTTGAATCACTTTCCTAAGTGTTTCTTTATAAATCCTTGACACATAGGTTTCTGAATATACTTACCTTTATGATTATTACCTAAACATCCATTGGTATTCATTTATCGCATATATGATGCCATAAAAAATCACCAAGGTTCAAGTGGTAAATCATGACTCCAGATAGTTTGTTAAGAATAACCACAAGAGTTATCATTGCACTCCCATTTCATTTTGTTTCTTATTCATAAACCACCATAATTTCCTTCACATCCATTGTTACTTTAGTTCCTAATAGATCCAACCATTTACTAAAACCAAAAAGGTCAGTGTGAGTATATTAGTAAAATCATCATATAATATCTTATGAGGAGGGTAAACACTAAGATATAATTATTTATGTAATATTAAACTCATTCAATTTATCTAAAATAACAATGAATCTTTCTAAAATGATAACCATTATAGTTATTTCACTTATGATTAAATAACACTCTAACCTCTAAAGTTATCTAAACCAACCTATGATACCAACTATAAGAACCTGGCCTTAAAAATTACATAATCTTGAATTAAGTTAATAATTCACATTTAGGATCTTTTCAGGTTTAGTGATTTTGAGAATTAGGTAATAACATATACATAACAATTTGAATATTACATGTAGACCCTTCTACTCAATATATATTTTTTTCATAAAGAAAAAACTCTTAAAAGAAAAGAAACATGTTTAGTTCCATGATTTAAAGATCATAACTTTTTCTTGATCCCATCCTTGACCCTATTCATCTTTATGTCCTGTGAAAAACATTAAAAAAACTTGTTATGAGCATAAAAATATTATTAAAATATACACAAAGGAAAACTGTTAGTTTTTCAAAACATCAAGTAAACCATGAACACTTTATCATAATTAATACTTTTTTACCTTTATGAAGTAGCAAATACTCTTCAATAAATAAAAGATCATTTCTTACCCTTTTTGTAACTAAAGATTACTATAAAACCCATAGAAAGCACACATAACATATAAAGGTAACTTGGGACATAAACATACTGAAATGGAATAACTATATGGTCGAATTCCACAAATATCACTAAATGGAATATCCATACAACCGACTTCGATACCCAATGCATTGGAGGTTATAACGTAACCACCCGTCCTTGGTTTATCATGGAACCACCCGTTATTTGGTTTATCACATAACCACCCGTAAAATTTCCAAGTACCATTAAATAATCATAACACATAAAACATTCATAAAGGAAAGATAACATTTACACATTGCAATCACAAGATATCAGTTCAAGATATAGATATAATTCAATCCTTTTCAAAAACCATTAAAAATATTTTATGAAGATATTTTTGAATCAAAGTGTCCAATAAAAGATTAAAAATTTTAAAAGAAATTAACATTTAAAAACTTTAATGTCCATATAAATAAATAAATAATTTTTTTTGAAGACATGGACATTAATGATAAATATTTTTAAGAATAAATCTTTAAAACGTTTAAAACAATGTTTTAGTTAAAGAGTCCCTTACCACTTGAGAAAATACTTGAATAAAAATAATTACAGAATAACATTAAACAAAGCTTATAATATCATGATAAATAAAGATATTCATGATATAAAATGTCAAATGGAAGTATATACACCATATAAATGTGAGTCGGTGTATAATAACAAATAAGTCTCATTTTTAATGTAAATTCAGACAAAATACCTTTCAAAGATCTTATAAATAACGTAAGAATTTATCAATGGGGTGATTATGTGTTGAAAAAGCATATCCACACAAAGAGAAGTATAAATTTCAACATAAATAAATAAATAGGGACTACATACATAATCTTGACATAATATAGTCAACGAAGTATACGTAAAACCCAAAGAGTGGAAATTGAGTTTAGAAATTCCCTTACGAAAATTCGACAACCTAACGACGTCACATAAAAATTCATAAAATGAATTGATGAGAGAGAAAAGTGTCTCTCATCACATGGACATAAAATTTAAAGCAATAAGGATATAGAAGAACATATCACAACACAAGATAATGGAAATTCAAAGAAATAACATAAATGAATTCTTTGACTAAAAAAGGAGGGTGAAAGGTTCCCTTACAAAGATCATTTTGTAAATAAAATAGATCGATTATGTGTATTCACTATAATTAAACATAAATCAAGTATAAATACAATATAGGAAATCAAAATTTATTTCTCACACAATCTTATCATGATATATTTAAGAAGTATAAGATCAACCCAAATAATTGACATTGGGTTAAGAAGTTCCCTTACCTCGAGTTCGGCTTGTCTTGTATGTTCCTTGTTCTTTCTGAATAATAAACATAAGTAAATTTCTACTTTATTAAGAACATTTTTCAAGTTTATTATTTCTTTTATATCACTTATTACATTTATATAACAATTAGTTAATTGTTTGAGTTTATATCAGACATTTTTTCGATGTTCAGAACTTGAGTAAAAAATGAACTTGTAATAATTACAAGTTGTCCATGAGGTCAAAATTCCATTATATACAGAATTACATTAATTTTTTAAATATCATATATGTAAAATATATCTAGTGTATATGTATTTATAATAGTCCATATCATTTGGAGATGAGAAATGAAACACACCATTCATGGAGACGGTAAGCCGTACGTACGCATGAACGCTACTTTCATTTCTATTTCGTATTTAAAGGAATAAAAAATTAATGATAAGTAGGTTTATAATAATTACAGTATAATAAAATATTATATATATATTAAATAAGTTCATAAAATCCATCCTTTATACATTCCATGTAAGGAATGAACCATTCTTATCACTTTGGGGGGGAGGTAGTCCGCACTTCCCAAAATGAAATTATCGTATTTATATAGCATAAAAAGCATAAAGATATATTATAAAAGATAATTACAGAAGAATATAGATGAAATAAATATCATTAATATATTATATAATTACAGTTCCTTCAAAATGGACACCATGAGAGGTGGTAGGAGATAATTGAACAATCATCGTTTAGTGAGGCAGTAGTTCGCCGTTCACAGAAACAATATGTTCTAAATCCATTAGATGGAGGTTTGTGTAAGTTTAGTTCAAATAATTCTCATAAAAACAACATAGTATATTTATTGTACTTTTTTTTGTTATGTAAAAGAATAATAATAAGATCATAGGGATTGGAGAAGGAAAATAAATGAAAATAACTTGAAAGAACTCATTACCTTTAAATCAGGTAACTCCCATTGGTTTGAAAAAGAAGGCTTTCTTGAATTTACTTATTCCTAGGGTAAGGATTCTAGGAGGAAGAGAGAGATTTTATGAGATTATCTAGTTAGAGTTTTGATGAGACAAAGGGATTGAGAGTTGGGAATAATGGGTTAGAGGTGATGGCCTTTTATAAGGGGGAGGAGGGCTCTTTAGGAAAGTTTGAAAGTATTGTTTTATTATAAAATTATTTGCAGTTTAAAAAGGTCAAAAACTCATTAAATTCAAAGATAAAATGAATATAAGTCTAAATAAAATTATCCAATAATAATTGGATATGTTTTGGATATTTTTTAATCCTTATCGTTTATCCTTAGCCCTTAGTTAACTAATTTAACCTTTTCCATGTCTTCTTGTATGTTCATAATATATTATTAATATATTTACTATAAAATTCCAAGAGACCAAAAAATGGATCATTAATGACATTTTTGACTCCATATATGTCATTTGGACTAACTTATATTTTTATGATTATTTTAACATTTAATAAAATATTAATTGTTTTAAAAACTCATTTATGTCAATTTATAAACTATTCATATCAATACATTAAAAATATATATAAAAACTTTATTATTTCGAAATAACTTAATTAAATCAAATATAACAAGTCATAATTATCCCTAAAATTAGTTTATGACATAAAATGTTTTAAAATAATTTTTTATAACTTTTATGATATCATATATTTAAAACCTTAATTAATAAGGTAAACACTACATCATTATTGTGTCGTAAAAAAATTTATTTATATGATTCATAAAAATTATAAATAAACTACCATGATGTAAGAAATGTTTTTTATCTTTCTAATTACTATTTATAGTCTAAAATCTCATTTATATAACCCTATATAAATCTTTTTACTAAAAGATATATGTTTATGTTACCCTTTCCTTAACTTTTAATTAATTTATATAAAGTGTAATTTTCATATACAAGTGGCTCCATGAGGTCCCAAAATCGACCCAAGGATTTACATGGTTGTAAATGTATCATAAAATAGGGTTAGGACACCTATTAGGGTAATTTAATATTATTATAATATTATTTTTTTCCCTTATTTACCAGATTTACCCTTTAACCATGGTAAAAAAATATTTACTGAAGTTACTATTCATAATGTCTAAAATTAAAAGTTACATATTTACACAATTTATACCTCTTGATTCCAAATATGGAATAAATTTTTCCAATTTCAAAACATACAAGTTGTATAAATTAATTTAAAATTAATTCCCATTGTCAAAACAAAAAAGCGCGTTTTTAAGAAATAATAACTATCAAAAGATTGACATTTTTTTACATCCAATTTCAAGTAGAAATTACTTAGAATAACTACAATTTTATTTAATGGTAAAACTATAATCCAATTATACCTTAAAATCAATTAAAAGAACAATCAAACTATATAAATAAATTAGATGTAAAGGTAGTTTTTAATTAAAATACAATATTTTTCACTATTCATAAAAAATGAATTTTATCAGAAAAATACCAAAAATTTACCCAAAGTAAATTTTTATGTCTCGATTATAAATAATAATTTTATTTTGTCAAATAGAACCTATAAAAGTGACAAAGACTATATTTAAAAAGGGTTCACCATTAAAAGGCGGTAAAACGACCTTTTAAAGAATATTAGAGTATTTCATACTTAAAATCAGATTCATTCTTATTTTAAGCCTCTAAAATTTATTAGATAAATTTAAAGAGATTTAAAAAACATGTATAATAATATTTTAGTTAGTTCCATTCATTTCCTTCAATACAATGTTTAGGCATTAACTACCATTTAAAATAACAATATTATTATATAATTTTTCGGTATAACTCAACATTGTGTGCAATGTAAGATTTTGGACAAATCTGTTGTTGTGTGTTGAGTACACTATCAGTCATAGAATCACCTTTTAAGTAAAATTAATATTTAATTCAAAAATATTATTAAATATGAAAATTTCATATTCTTTTATCACATGAGATGTTACAGTAATGGTGGTGTTATTTATCATACTTAAAGCAGATATTTGATGATTCTTATTGTAGTGGTGATGGGAAGGGTGGGAAGGTTCATGGTTCATCTCGTTCCCCTCAAGGGAGAACCAACCTTTAGTGATTTATGTGTAATTAATTAGACATGGAATATTAATTCTGATCATGATTTACCATTAAAGTGGTGCCAATTGTGTGGGATGGTGCAAAATTTATTACAATTCTATAGAAAAGTGACATAGAATGTTTATGAGTAAGGTGTTAGTTTGAATCAAAAATCTGTAGTCGGGCCAGAAGAGTTACCTAAGAGTGGAAGTTGGGGTTCTTCTGGTTAGCTTGGAAATAATAAAAGATATGGTTTATAGGGGTAACCTTGATTGTAGAGTGGTACACCATGGGTTAACCAGGGTTTAGGAGGCCAAGATTGTGGTATAGGTTCATTAATACATTTATTGATCGAGTATACTCTATTTGAACATAAATAAGGCCTTAAAATATATGTGGTATGATCATAATGGAATTCTATATGTTTTTAGTATTATTTAATATGGGTGTGATACACTCTTTACTTTCTTCCTAGTTAGAGATTTGGGTTGGTATTAAAGTGTTTAGTGAGAATGTTGACCCTTGACACTAATTTGGGAAAGGGATCCAATAATATTCAGAGATATATAGGATGTTTCATTGGAGTAAGTCAGTATGGTAATCCATGGGATTTTTTATTGGTTGAAATAAGTAGTTTTTATGTTATCCCTATAATATATTTTTTGACTCATTATAGAGAACACATTGATTATTATCAAAGGTGGGTATCCTTCACTTCTCCTATGAGTGATCCCTATAATTTAATTAAGGAGCGGGGCCGAGAAGTAGGTTAGTTAGGAGTTGACCATCAACAACTAGGGTTGACCGTATACTAATTTGTAAGTATTAAATTGGGAGATGAGAACATGAGAGAACTAGTCTTTTCTCTTATTGAAAATTTAGTATTATAATACCTTTCTTGAGGACTTATTCGAATTTATTCTTGAGAGACATGATGATTTAATGATTAATAAAGTGTTGGTTATGTAGAAAATATCCATTCCACTATACAACTTAGAACCAACATAGGTTAAATATGTAAAGGGCCAACTATAATATCTAGAGGTGAAGTAATTTATACACTTTTGAAATTCATCTTTGGGTAATATTGTTTTATTCACCAAGAATGAAAATAATAGTTTATTATTTTATGTGGATTACTAAAGTTCAATATAGGTAATGATAAATAAAAATATCTAATTCCTCACATTGATATCCTATTCAATTAGTTGAGGAGATAAATTTAGTTCTCCAATTTTGATTTGATGATAGGATATCATTAGCTACGTGTGAGAGTGGAGGATGTTTCATAGACTGATTTTTTTAAGTAGGCATGGATTTAAATTTTTTTTGATTTCATTCGGTATCAAAAACATCTTTTTAATATTTATAGACTTTGTGAAAAGGAGATTCCACCCATTAGTTGATCATTTTTTTGGTCATATTCATTGATGAAATTTTGGAATACTCCCAAATATGAGAAAACTATTTATAAGAATGAAAAACTTTTGACAGATAGAGGACCATGGTCATCATTTAGAGGAGTAATTGGGCACATAAAAAAGATTATTGAATTTTTTACAAGATATTAAAGTGAAATTTCAAGACCATTGAAGTGTGTTTCTTAGGGTAGATGATATAAGAGGTTGGTACATAAATAAAAACTAGGATGGTAGATATTATAGTTTCTTAGGAATGGCCCAGAAACACATTTTAGATCTACAACTTTATAAGATTAGTTGGAAATTAAAATATATTATTTCAAGACTTTTCCTAATTTTAATATTTAATGATGGACATGAACCAATATGGGGTGAGTCTTTAATGTATTGTCTAGTGTAAAAAGGCCTTAGTGGAGCTGAAAGGGAGATAAGAGACTGCACCAATCTCAACATGACATGAACTAGGTATTGAGTATATATTATATTTCAATGCATTGGGAGTTAGGCAAAAAGATGTAATGATTCAGGATATGATATTAGTCATGTATAGGTCTATACTATGTAACCAAGGAAATATGAAGGGAACTAGCGAACTCATGATCTATAGTTGGTGAAAGTTGTGCATACTTAGAAGTATTAGTGATATTATCTGTTGTGCTAGAAATTATGGTATAATATTACCATAAGATCTTGATATATATATATATTTATATTTTCTTATCACAAGATGACCCAAACCTTAGAAAAAAAGTAGGTTAGGTACCAATATTTATTCAAAATTGATATGGGGTATACCCCTATGAAGGGATATGCTGATCAAGAGAACTTTGTCTCAGGTGGTGTGGTAGTCTAGTTGTGAGTAGTAGTTGATTAACATTTTTTTGAGTTACACCTTGGTATCTAATAGTACCATGAAAGGATATACTCATATCTTTAAAAATAACCTCATCATTTCTTTATATATTGATGAAGAGTTTCATATTGGTCTCTAATTTTTAGTTAATTATGGATAATATATATAGTTGTGAGTTTCCCCTAAATTATAATTAGGATGATATTAGAATTTTAGATGTTCGAGGTTGTAAGGAATATGCCTTAAATTTCACATATTCTAGTGGTTGTAAGCTAGAATCAACATTATTACATTACCAAGAATCTTTTCGGTTTAGAGTTTTATATAATTACGACTAAACCTTACAAAAAAACCCATACATTATGAGTGGACACCTATACTTAGTATCCATTTCTTCCATAAAGAAAAAGTCGTAAAAATAAAAACATGGTTTATTTTCATGACCAAAACTTCACAATTTACCATATTCTCATCCCTATCTATATTCACCCTTAAATCTTGTGAAATTGTTTTTAAAAACTTTTTCTGAAAACAAAATCTCAGTAATGGAAAAAAAGGAAGAAAATCGTTAGTCCAGTGAAAATATGAAAACCCATCAAATTGTTTTTCTTAAAATATCATTAGAATGTATGTAAAAATAATGTAGGTTTCTTGGGAAATAATTGCCAAATCACTCTTACATTCACCCTTACAAATGGAATAACCAAACGGTTGACTTCTATCCTTGGAGTACCCAATACATTAGAGAGCTATAATGGGGATAACCGATCATATCATGAGCTATAATGGGGATAAACATTTCACATATTGAGCTATAATGGGGATAAAACCTTAATATATTGATCTATAATGGGATAAAACCATAATAAATAATGTCTAAGAACCATACCATAAATATAAATCATGAAATATTGCATCATTAAAATAATCTTTGAAGGAAATGAACTTTTCATTTTGAAAAACTATACTCGTACAGTGGAAAAAATTTAATTTTAAAGTAACCATATAAAATATTAAGGTATGCTTAAAAATATTAACGTGACATGATGGAATAAAAATCCACTCATGTCATACAAGTTTAAAAAACATTCCTTCTCTATCTTTGTTGGAAAAGTCATAAAGAACCTCTTTTAGAAAATAGAAAAAAAAATACTTTAAAAACATTTTTTAAAAAGTAAAACATGATTATAAATTAATTTAAACAAAAATTTCATAATAGTAAAAACATTTTTGGAAATAATTTTAGAAAACAAGGACATGGAGGAAAAATAGTGTTTTTAGGCTAACTTTAAAAGATATTTTTTAAAAAAATGTCCCTTATAAATATCATATAATTGAATTAAAAACTAATAAAATGAAAAAAATATACTTATAAACAATAAATACACATAAAAAAGTGTAATAAAACATAATATATTCAAAATTAATTTCACACATAAGATTATCATGTCATAATCATGTAGTATAAGTTTAACCCATGGAATGGAAATTGGGTTAAGAAATCCATTACCTCATGCTTGAATTTAGTGTTGTGTACTTTAACCTCCTATATAATGGCTTAAATAATGTAATTAACTCATTATAGAAATATATTCATATTTATAATACCTTATTTTATGATTTTATAACATCCTATGACCCATTAATTAATAATATTTCATTATTTTCATGGTTTCAGATGCATTTGTTTCATGCTTTAATGATCGGTCCATTTGTGTATAATTATGGATTTTATTGTAAAATGGGATTAAAAATCTATAAGTTTAATGGAATAGTATCAATTAACTTAAATAAGTATCATTGGTCTCATATATAATTTTTATTTCTTACATGAGGATGATTTATTAGATAAAATGTTAATGATAAATGATTAGTTTATTTTGGCGATTTTCCCGAGCACCATAAACTTGTTTCGTTTTATTTACTATTATGAGTATATACTAATTCAAAAACATGAAATATGATATAACATACTTATTAAAATAATATTTAACCAGAATAATATTTTTATGACCAACCATGAAGGCGGTAATGGAAAACGAGCAAAAACATTATTCAAGGAGGAGATTGACCGACATAACTTGAACAATGGATTTGTTTCTTTGAATAAGAGGAGGTAAGAAATGTATGGATATATTATATTTTATTATAAAAATAAAATTAAAGTATGTAAATTATTCTTGAATTATTAGTCCTTTATTTATTAAAGATATGCGAAGAGAGTAGAAGAAGAAAAGAAATTAAGAGAGGTGTTTTGGGAAAATCACTTCTTGAATATCACCTCCTAGAGAGACCCTTGAGGACCTTGGATTTTGTATTTTGGTGATAATAGAAGAAATATTTCGTGGGTAGAGTGAGTAGGATAGGTTTGGGAAGATATTTTAGGATCTTTATGGTTTTTTGGATCGAAATGGGGCGGTATTTATACTTGAGGAGAGGTGGGTTTAAGTGATTAAAATAATGATTATTTTATATTTAAATCCAACAACATTGAGGTGAAATTAAATTACCTGACTTTTGATGACAATTAATATTTTATAGGATGGTATGGGTCGATAAACACCTTAATAAACCATTAAAATTTGCAATTTTTAGGTATGTTAAGGTTTTACTTTTTAACTTTAACACTTATCACCATTTTACTTGTACTGCAGTAAATAATTTTTTTACCACGGTAATTTTTTTTATAAATAAAAATTAAACTGACATTAAAACCTTATTTGAAACTTTTTATTAGTATTAGTTAATCCATTTTACCTAGTTAAGTTAATAAATTTGGAAAAATTAGATTTAAAATTAATCCCCCAGACAAAAACAAAAAGTGGGGTTTAAAAGTGAAACGTTCAAAAGTTTGAAATGCTTTTATATAAAATTTAAATATGAAATTGATACTAATTTCCTAAATTAGTTTTATTGATTCATATTTTAACTAATTATTCTTTAAAAATAATTTTAATATAATTTTAATATATAAATTATTCATAGGAAAAAATAGTTTTCAATTAAAAAGTAGTATTTGTTACTATTCATCAAAAAATGAAACTTGTCAGAAAAATATGAAAAATTCACCCTAAGATAATTTATAAATCATGATTTTAAAAATGAATTTTATTTTTTAAATTAAAATTTATAAAAGTTTCAAAATTTATATTTATAATAGGTGCTCCATCATTAGGTGACAAAATTGTCTTTTAGAAAAATATAGTTTTTTATACTCAAAATTTAATTTATTCTTATATTAGGCCTATAAAACCTATTGGATGAATTTTAAGAAAATTATTGGATATAAATCATATAAATTTCATTAAAATATTTCACTAATATATATTAATTTAATTTATTAAGATAAAATATCATTATGGGCATAAAAATAGTTTTTTTAAAAAGAAACATCCTTTATATTCAATTGGTTTATATTTTAATTTCTAATTAATCTGTAACAAATGAATTAATTTGAGAAAAATATGTACACTATATTTTCATAATTTAATTATTCTCATTAATTCTCTCCATTCCTACATAAAGGTGATAATTATCACATTTAAATAATAATGTTTATTCATTTGATTAAGTTTGATGTGGCGTATCATGTAGACTATCGAACATACTCAATATATTACAAAGGTAGATTATAGTCATGAATAGTATTAAAGTGGATCTGTTTTTAGATTTTCATACCTAAAAAATAGTGGTTCACTTGGAAGTTTACTGAGAGGTATCATGATATCCATAACTAGTATTTGAAGCTCATAGTGAAGAAGGACATAGTGGGATTCATATTAAGAACCCTCACCTATCAGTAGGTAAACGATGACCAGTAACAACCCGATGATCTTATTTAGTAAATACCCAATCATTTTTAGAAATATAATCAGGCCACTATAGAATTTGTTATGTGGATACCGTGGTCACTTTGATATAGTGATTTGGTATGAGTCATTGTGGACCAGTTGAATAAGGTGGCACACTTCCTAATGATTTGGGAAACCTAGTCAATTGATGATATGGATATATTATACATAAAGAAGGTTATATTATTTCATTTTAAATTTATTAGTATCATATTATATTTTTATTCTTGATTCATATCTCATATATAGAAGGGGATACATCGATCTCTCTACACCCATGTGAAATTGAGTGCAAGTTACCATCGTTATAATGATGGATAGTCTAATCATACCATTTGGATTTAGGAGGACATTATGTGACCATGAATCCTAGAATTTAGTTGATACTGGGAGAGTCATATTTCACTAAAATTGTTTACATATAATAATAATTATCATTTGTTTATTTATATGAACCATTTTAGGAAATTTATAGTTGGCTGTACTGATCGTCTCTATATTGGATAGAGGAAGGCGATTCATCTATTATTAGACTGAGTATTATATAGGATACCTCTGAGCATATTTATTTTATAAAATTCCATTGGAAACCATGCAGAGTAGATAATGGAGTTATGCATGCCGATGATGATGACCTGTGAAGTTTGATGTAGGCGATCAAGTATTATTTAAGGTGTCACCATGGTTGGGGAATCAATGGTCACTATTGGAAAAGCCACCTATACCCACGGTTTAAAATCGTGGGTATAGCCCCTAAAACTGTGGGTATAGGCTATACCCACAATTTTCAAAACCTTGGCCTGTTAAAGTGTTGAAATATATCTCAACTATACCCATGGTTTGAAAAATTCTATACCCATAGTTATGAACCATGGGAATAGCTGTACAACACTATGTCATTAACCCCATACCCATGGTTTTGAAACTGTGGCAATATGATTTAAAAAATTTCCAGCCATAGTTTTTGATCCCTGTATTGCATGTATACAATTCACGCACCTAACCACTACACCAAATTGGCTTATAGGTATATATATATATATATATATATTTAAATATATATATATTTATCTAAACTGTGGCTATAGGTGGAAAACTGTGGCAATATGTGTTCCTATAGAATTTTTTTTGTCCTGTGGAAATGTTTTGCTCACATTAACACAGGAAAGTTATAACCACTTTTTTCCAAAACCATGGCTATATTAATGACCTATACCCATAGTTTTTAGAGAACTGTGGGTATAAGTTTTTTTAAAAAATCCCATACCCACGGTTTTTCAAAAATCATTGGTATAGGTGGGAATTTCCGACCTATACCCATTATTCTCCAAAACTGTGGGTATAGGTTCCCATCCAATCTCTATGCCCATGTTTTTTGGAAAACCGTGGGTATATGGGTGACCTATAACTATGGTTTTTTTCCAAAACCATGGGTATAAGATCATTTTCTAGTAGTGGGCTGTAGATGAAGGGAAAATTATCAAAATATTTCATGAGTCTATTAGAAATCTTTATGAGAATAAATATAGTGGAATATTTCCTAGATCATCATTATATATACAGTGTGATTCATGATGTTTTCCTTGTATCTCATCTTTAATGATAACAGTTTTACCCTTTTTAGTTTATCTATGTTGATGATGTGAAATTGGAGGTTGATGGATTTCTTGATAAATGAATAGTGTGCATAGTTTACCAAAGTGAGAATTTCCTCTATGTGAATCATGTACCCTTGGCACATGTATAGTGGTGACATAGGCATCTCCTAGAAGATAATTTGGAATTTAAGGTGTATATGTGAGTATAATGGCTAGATATTTATAACGTTGATGCTCAGTGATGAATCTTGAGGATGATAAAATGAATAGTGGTTTCTTTTTTTTACCTGTATACATTGAGGTATTAATTTAAGGTATTTTTAGTTAATTAATGTGTATTTTGACCAATTATAAATTCGAAGTGGGTGAATGGGGACTAGAATCAAAAAATGAACAAAGGGGTGCGGTGGAAAAATATTCCAAATGAGAATATTCCCACTAAAATACTAATGTGGGGACACTAAAATTATGGTGGATTGGTTTGGGACCACTGGCTCACTAATAGGGATGGTGGTTAATATCAAGAAATCTATGGCTAGATGTATAGTGGGAACCACCAGAGTTCTAGTGGTACCCCAAACCTCCAGCTAATAAGATGGTTTTTATGGTCTTTATTCTTGAAAATTATTTTAAAATCCTCATTTTCTCTATTTTTTATATACATAAAATATTTCCATCCTTTTTAAATTTCATTTGGATATTGAAAAATTATAGCATCACAAGTTTCATTGATTTATATGTTTTAAGGCTAACACCATATGATTTTAAATCACCATCTTCTCTCACTTTCTTCTCACGAGTCATTCTTGTAGAGCCCCAATATAGTTGACTATTGGTGGGGGGAGGGGGTGGGGTGAATAAATAGTTCCTTTTACAAAATATATTTCTTTTAATATAAAGTCTTTAATATGTTAAGGTCCTTGATCTACTAAATATAATCTCACAACCTCACCTCGTGAGTAGTAGTTATGAGATAAAGATCAATACACAATGTTTATAAGGTTTTGCATTAATACCTGCTCTTTAGCATGTTAGTTAGACACCCCAACATGGATTATTCACTTTAATCATATTCAGTATTACAAAGTCACATGAAAAAAATGTTTTTACCGTCCATTAATCAATCCTCAAGTTAACCCTGGTTCTACACCCCATACACCAACTCTTTTTCCATAGTTGGTTATACACTTAAACTATCCTTCTCCCTATTATCTTACTTGAATGGTTATACACCCCATCACTCTATCCAATTTAGTAACTTGTTAAAAACCCTAGTTACATGATCCTATTTATTCTTGGTGTTTATCTAGTAATAATATGATCTTCTTTTTCAGATGATCCTCCTCCACGTGCCTATAGGATTAGAATTTCTCGTGTATAACTTCAAGATCTTCAATAGCCACTTGGAACATAACTACTACTCTTGAAACTTAATCTATATCTAGTGTGATCTGGATTTTTCTCATCATTCTAATACTTAGGGAAGTCTCCTTCATGTATTCCTAGCTTCAACTCGACTTCTCTCCTCAATACTTTGGTGTATCAGTTTCTCTTAAATTGATCTCAATATATGAATAGAATCATTAAAATTCTTATCACCTATAATTTCCATTTATATTAAAAATAATAATATAATGACTAGTATCCTTATAATCACCATAGTAATTATTCAATGAATATGAAAACACCATGATCACTTCCAGATGGTAACTTTAATTTGGTCAATGGGTCATGAATTAACTCCTCATTTAATTTGGATATTATTTACTATTTAAAATCCCAAAATAATACCTCAATTAAATTCTACATGAATCACGATTCATGTATCATGATATTATTCATTTAAAGATCAGTACATATGCATGTTCACATTTAATACCCAAAAGATTCAGGTCTTCTTCTTTAATTATGTGGTTAATGAATAACTAAAATCATGGATTGTATATATGTGTCATGAAATAAAACACTCTTCTCCAAAGAATATCTGTATTAATTTATTCTTTATTTATTTACACATCATTAAAATGTACACGAATTCTTAATTTACATACCAAATCAATATTATGTTGCTTGAATCCTTATTTTAATTCATGGAATCATGTATTTCACATGTAACTTCTTTGTTAAATGAAAAAACATCCCTGAATTCCATAACATACAATTATGCTACCTCATAACTTATTTATGACTGATTCATCATGGGATCTCATTTAAACTTCATTTTATCATGTGTTCACCAAATATGTTCATACATGGTAATTGTATGCATCATATTTATCTCAAGGTGTGTGATTGTATCTTTCATGGAGAAATATATGCTTGACACAACTTGATGTAATATCTTCCCATTTACTAATTTATTCACATGTATGCATGTGAAACTTCATTCATGCATCAATCCTCTTGAATTCATACATATATGATCATACTCTGTCATGCATGCATAACATAACCCTATCCTACACTATTTTACATGAAATAATTATTTGAATATTCGTCTTGATCATAGGTGGTGTGTCACAAGAACCACAAATTATACATGTTCTAATTTTGGATACATTGTTTCATGTAAATCTCAACATTGAATTCAAGAATAGGAAATCTATCTCACGATAGGTTGAGCTACCATAATGTCTTGTGGTTGAACAACCCTTCCTCACACTGGAAATCCATCGACTATATAAATCCATATAGTAACTCTATGTTCTTTGTGTGGTATATTTCCATATACAGTTAGTCAAGTGACCATGGATCATCTCTTCATATGGTATCTCAACTCACAAAACTTAATTTTGTTCATGAGGTATATCTTGTAACACCCAAAGAAATTCAAATAGTACTTTTATTTTAATTAAATAATTATTATGTTTATAATTTAAAATAAATATTTTTAATAAAAACTTTTATGAAAAAAAGAGTTTTTTTGTAATGAAAATAATTTTTTATCTCATTTATAAAATATTACATTGTATATCAAGAGATAGTTTTTTCATATCTTAAATGCAGATAAACTAATATATTATTTGAATAAATGTATTTTTAAAATATTCCAAAATTCTTTATTTAAAATTATTTTTTAATATTAAATGTTATGGATATATTAATATTTTTTTTAAAAACTATCTTTATATAAAGTATATTATGTTTATAGATGCCTTTATATTTGAAATTATAGCTATAAGATGATAATTTGATAAATTTTATTTTCTATCTAAAATGTTAATATTAGAAATAATATATCATTAAATAATATTACATTATGTTAAATTGTTTTTAATAAACAATTAGTTTTATTTGTTTAATTTTATCACTTGACATGTTTTAATACAATATATTTTCATAAATTATTGAATTATTTTTGTTTATACAAACTTTTTTTTAATAAATAAATTATAGAAATTTTAATTTAAATAAAATAATGATTTATAATTTAAAACTTTTAAAATTGGGATAAATTAATTTTATAAAATTAAAGGTAATAATAATAATAATAATAATAATTAAGGGTAAAACAGAGTTTTTAAGAAAATTATTATTAATATTTTAAAGATAATATATATTATAAATATATTATATTATATTATATTTTTTATAAAATTTTGAATTTATAAATATATATAATTATATTAAAATAAAAATCAAATTATTATATATGTATAAACAAAATTTATATGATAATTAAATGATCTATTTTATAAAAATAAATAATGATAAAAATGGAGAAGAAAACATGAGGGGAAAAAAGAGAATAATGATTAAATGTCCAAAAAAAGGACATATGAATGTTTTAAAAAAAAGTCAAAAAAATGAATTAAAAATTAGAAAATGTAAAAAAAACACCAAACAACAGAAAGCTAAAACAGATAAATTAAAAAATAGAGAATAATTTTTTTTGGTGACTCACGTTTTTGTGAGTATGATAAAAGAAACCCAGCTTTTTGAATGTTTTATATCACCAATATAATGTAGGAATCATAACATAATTATATAATATATAAAAAGGGAGATAATAAATATTATGAATTGATCCCCTATTCCACTTTGAGTTTCCACTACAAGCTTCAAAACTAATATATATGTGACTCTCACCTGAACTATTTATCATAATAATACTCTCTTTCTTTATTTCTTTATGTCCAACAACAAACAAACCTATGATTTATTTCAAGTAAGAGATTTTTTTTATTTTTGGTTTTAAATCAATCAATTTAAGTTTTAATTTATGGTTGTGTAAGGGTTGTATTTTTTTAATTTACAAATACACACATAGATATATGTATGAATATATATATATATATATATATATATCTATTTTTCTATCAAACCATAGTTTTAATTAAATCTCCTTCAATAAATCCCACCAACTATTTATTTTCAAGAACTATATATGTATATATATATATAATACCATGATTCATTGAAAGAATATTGGTCTGTATTAGTAATTTTATTTTCTTATCTACAATGTAAAACAATAACAAAACCCTGTTTTGTTATTGTTTGACTTAAAATTTTAATGGGGTATTTAATTTTATTTCAATGATATAGTTATTATTTCATGCGTATAACAGTTATAATTTTATGTATAATTTCTATTTACAATAATTTTAAAATAATGTTATCATTTTATATCCTAAATCTAAATAAAATTTATCATTTCATGTGAAAAAATAACCCTAAAAATACTTGTATGTCTCTCATAATTTAGATATAGACATCATCTAAGTTATCATTGATATTCCATTAATTTTTATTCAAGTATTCATTGAATTCAATAAAGAATCTATATGTATGTATTTTAAAAAATATTTTTTATAAGCATGGATTTCTCCTAAGTTATGGTTTTAGATAATTCTCAAACATGATTATGCCATGTAAATATGTATGTAAGATTATTTTCTTCTAAAGAAAATAATTTATGTATGTATTATTTTGAAATGTTTTCAGGTTATGATTAATAAAGGAAGGACCATTAAAATGTTTTCTTAAAATTGGAACTAGAGTATCGAATGTTATGTTATGGTATAAGGAGTAAACCAATGGCCTTAAGGGGACACTATCCTATATGAGATATGACTATGTGGCCTTACAATTCTCTTATATCCTGTGGAGTATCATAATTAATCCCTCAAAATTATTATTTTCAATGGTAGTCGAGAGCGGGCGAAATCGGGCTCCTTTGGATGGTCATCGTCGCACAATGACGATGGCGGATACCGCGGTGGTCCCTCCTCCCCCTTTGGAGGAGGGACCTCCGTTGTCGGGTAGGGATTTGGAGCCCGCTTTCCGGCCTTTCTCCAACCCCGATTTTCCCCCATTTCCGAAGGTTTCTCTTAGCCCTAAAGTAGGGGATCTCTTTGATGGCCATCTGAATCTTCAGATTTCTTCATTAGAGTTCACGGAATCCACCACTCTTCTGAATCTTACCCTAGTGGCTCTGTTCAGGCAAAGGAGTCCCTCGGTTGACTCCTTCGACATGTTCGTTTTTCGCAAATGGGATCTTCAAGAGAGGGAGACCGTGGCATTGTTCGATAATCAGCATGTTATGATTATTTTTTCTTGCAAGGAGGACCTCATCCGAGCCTGGTCAAGCGAACCCCGGAGCTGTAATGGTTTTCATTTTTTTCTTTCTAGGTTGTCATTTGATTTCCACGTGAACAGTGATCCTCCGTCCGCGGCGGTTTGGGTAAGTTTTCCAAATCTACCTTTACCGTTTCAAGATCCTTCAATTATAAAGATGATTGGAAACTTAGTTGATATATTTTTATGTTCCGATAGTCGAACATAGGCTGTTTTCCATCCGGTAAATCCATGGGTCTGTGTAGAAGTGGATCCATCCTGACCTCCGTTTGATTTCGTCTGGGTTTAAATCGGTGAATAATACCGATGTAAACAACGAGTGGTTTATGAAAACTGGACTGATTTTTGCGGTTCCTGTAACCGACTGGGACATCCTACAGATGTCTTCAATCGGGGGTCAACAAGAGTGAAGGGTAGGGGGAAGGGCATAGATTTTTTCTCTGTGTGCAACAAACCGGGCCATACACTGGAAGCTTGCCAACGAGGTTCTTAGGACAAGAGAGGGATGGAGGAGGACGACAAAGGCAAGACTGCAGTTAGAGGGGAGAAGAATGGTTCATCCCATTTGTTCAACGATGTTGTTGGGAGAGAATAGGGTCCACAATGGTCATGAACGGAGGAAGAAATAGTTGGTCTAATGGTTTGTAGTGCAGTGTCTAAAAAGAAGTTTGGTGATGATCGGATATGGAAGGGATCGACCCAAAGCAACCCGCTGGTGTCAGAGGTGTTCTCTAGACCAAGGAAGGATCTGTCTGGACTGTTGAAGGATGGTCATTTGGTTAGATGGAATAGGGATTAGAAGATGGATGATGAGAAGGAAGAGAATGGGGATATGATAGTTTTAGCAGATGAGGAGACAAGGCCGGGTATCGAGGATGTGGAGAAGGGGAGGAAGGGGATGGAATTGGTGGAAGCGGATCCACCCAGTGGGAAGAAAGGTGGCCCGACAAATATTCAGAACCTAGTGCTTCTATGCAACAGGTTTGACAGCCTCTCAGAAGCTGATGTGAGTTTGGAGCCTAACGCTCCAGGAGAGGGAGTAGGGCCTGACGTCGAGATGAGAAAGGAAATCTTTCACGGGCACTCTGCTGATGATGATCACAACCAGAAGAGAAAAAGAGGCCTCATGAGGAGGAGGGGGAGGAAGGAATATTCCTCACTACCTCCTCCTTTAGAGGCTCATTCGGAAAAGAAGGAAACTGTGAAGAGGATGGTTTCGGTGACCAAAAGGCACCAGAAGGTTAGCGAGCATGGTGATCCTTTGGTTCTGCTACTAACCTCTGAAGAGGAAGGGACCGAACAGGTCTTGTTAATCATTGCATCGGAGGAAGAAGCGGCTAAGATGATGGGAAGTTCTCTAGAAGTGTCGCTCAATGAGGATAAATATGTATGGATCGAAAAATAGGACCAAATCCTGGTTAGAGGTTTCAACAAAGGGAAGCTCAGTGTTGATGAATATATTCAGGTCTAGGATCAGATGTCGTATGGGATTGAGAGGATGTTGATGGAGGTACCCGATCTGCAGGTTTCATCCTTAGCATGGAAATTATTCCGGGATACCATATTAGGTGAGGTCTAGTATTCCTTCAATCACTTTATTTAATTTGGTGGTAGGGTGGTTGGCTTAAAAGAATGTTTGGGAATTCCTTGCTGCGTTTGGATCTTTGTGTTGTTTGTTTAGATGTGTTGTTTGTTTTCCAGCATTCTACTTGGGTTCACTCTGGATGGGGATCAGAGCACGAAGCCTTAACCAACAATGGCCTTTTGGATCTGGATGCTTGAGAGGGTATGGCTTTGCCATCGGTTCCGTGCCTTTGCAATTCTGCACGGGACAGTTTGCCGAAGAGTCGTGTTTTGGTGAAGGCTTGGGGTCAGGATTTATTTGCTAGGGTAGGGCTGACTTGGTGGTTTGTTCTAGACATTTTTTTTATTTTTGTGTCTGATGGTTGTATTTTGTTCCACGGTTTCCCACTTTTACTTTAAAAAGTGTTGTTGAAATAAAAAAAGTAATTTTTAGTCAAATGGAGAAATCAAAAGAATCATTTCAAAATATTATTACTTTAGAAATTTATGGTTTTCAAAATTGTATGAAAATTATTATATTTCAATGTTTTTAAAACCTATTTTAAGTATTTATTTTTTGAAAATAATTATTTTAAAAGTACTTACAAATTATTTTAAAACCCTCTTATTGGGGAAAAATAATTGCTCACCCTATGTTTAAAATTTATTTTTCACAGGTGTAATATAATTTTTTGAAGGAATTCGCTTTGAATATGGAGTTAGTACACACAAATAAAATTAGATATTTTATTTAATTTTTTTAAAACTTTGATAATTTGTAATGTAATTATATATTCTCTAAATCCTTGATCAGAAACGTTCCTGGTATGTAAAATGCTCTATGTATTTTTTAGTTGTCTTTTATAAAAAAATACATAGCATGTTAATGTGATGAACCCAGAAGTGTGGGTTCAGAGCTTCATAGTTAGTATCAGAGCAATGATCTAGACAACTTTGGAGAATATATTTTATCGTTTAAAGAAAATATAAGTGGTAAAGTATACAAGTTTAGCAGTTCAAGTTTTTTTTTTAATTCTGAAGATGAAAATTCACTATTTTTAGAGTCTAACTAATGAATTGTGAGGGCACACTTTTTTAAGAGGGGGAGAATGCAACACCCCAAGAAATTCAAATATTAATTTTATTTTAATTAACTATTTTTTATGTTTATAATTTAAAAGAAATATTTTTAATAAAAACTGTTATGAAACAAAAGTATTTTGTGTAATGAAAATAAGTTTTTACCTCAATTATAAAATATTACTTTGTATTTTAAGATATAGTATTTTCATATATTAAATAAAAATAAACTAATATATTCCTTAGATAAATGTATTTTTAAAATAAGGAAAAATTATTTATTTAAAATTATATTTTAATTTTAAATATTTTGGATAGATTAATATTTTTCAAAAAAATATTTTTATATAAAGTATATTATATTTATAGATTCCCTTTTATTTAAAATTATAGTTATATGTAGATAATTTGATTAATTTTATTTTCTTTTTAAAATTTTAATATTAGAAATAATATTAGCAAGAAATATTATTACATTATGTTAATTTTTTTAATAAATATTTTATTTTATTTATTTAATTTTATTAATTTATATGTTTTAATAAAATTGATTTTCATAAATTATTGAATTATTTTTGTTTATACAACCTTTGTTTTAATAAATAAATTATAGAGATTTTAATTTAAACAAAATAATGATTTATAATTTTAAACTTTTAAAATTATTATAAATTAATTTAATGAAATTAAATGTAATAATAATAATAGTAGTAATAATAATAATAATAATAATTAATGGTAAAACTTTTTTTTAAGAAAATTATTATTAATTTTTTTAAGATAATATATTTTATAAATATATTAAATTATATTATGTTTTTGTTTTATAAAATCTTGAAATTATAAATATATATAATTGTATTAAAATATTAAAAATTAATTATATATATAACCAAAATTTATATGATAATTAAATAATTTATTTTATAAAAATTAATAATGATAAGAATGGAGAAGAAAACGTGAGGTAAAAAAACAGAGAATAAAGATTAAATGTTAAAAAATGACATATGAATGTTTAAAAAAATTCTAAACAAAAGGAATAAAAAAATTAGAAAAATTCAAACAAAAAAACATGAACGAACAAAAATATAAAACATATAAAACAAAAAAAAGAGAATTTTTTTTGGTGACATGCATTTTTGTGAGTGTGTCAAAAGAAACTCACCGTTTTGAAGATTTTCTAACACCCATATAATGTAGGAATCTTAATATAATTATATAATATACAAAAAAGGAATATAATGAATTATATTAATCGAACCCCTATTCCAATTTGAGCTTCCACTAAAAGCATTAAAAATAATATATATGTGACTCTCACCCAAACTATTTATCTAATAAATACTCTCTTTCATTCTTGCTTTGTGTCTAATAGCCAATAAACTTGTTATTTATTTTAGGCAAGGTATTGTATTTATTTTTGGTTTTAAATTAGTCAATTTAAGTTTTAATTTATGGTTGTGTAAGGGTTGTATTTTTTTGATTAACAAACACACACACACACATGTATGAATATATATATATATATATATATATATATATATATATATAATTTCAGAATCTAAAACCTTTTTACCAAGGTCATGTTTTACAAATTAAAGATTCTATTCTATTATCAGACCTTATTTTGAATTAAAGCTCTTTCAAGAAATCCAACCAAAAATATATTTTCAAGAATTATATATGTATATATATATATGTATATATATATAATACCATGATTCATTGAAAGAATATAGATATGTATTAATAATTTTATTTTTTGATATACAACCTAAAACAACAACAAAACCCTATTTTGTTATTGTTTGACTTAAAATTTTAATACAGTATTTAATTTTATTCCAATGTTATAGTTATTATTTCATGTGTATAGGTAGTTACCATTTAATACATAATTTCTATTTACAATAATTTTAAATGAATGTTATAATTTTATGTCGTAAATTTATATAAAAGATATCATTTCATGTGAAAAAATAACCCTAGACATCCTTGTATATCACTCATAACTTATATATGGCCATCACCTATGTTATCATCTACATTACATGCATTTTTTTCAAGTATTAATTTATTTTAATTAAGCATTTATATGAATGTATTCAAAAAAAGAACAATTGTTTATAAGCACAGATTTCTCCTAAGTTATGATTTTAGGAAATTCTCAAACAAGATTATTCCTTGTAAAGTAGTATGTAAGGTTATTTTCTTCAGAAGGAAATAATTTACATATGTATTATTTTGAAACATTTTTGGGTTATGATTGAGAAAGGTAGGACTATTAAAATGTTTTCTTAAAATTGGAATTAGATTATTTAATGTTATGTTAGGGTATGGGGAGTAAACCCATGACCTTGATGAGATGTTGTTCCATAGGAGATATGGCTAAGTGTCCTTACAGTTTTCTTATGGCCTACTGAGTATTATAATTAATCCCACAAAATTATTATTTTCAAATGGGGAAATCCAAAGAATCATTTCAAAATATTATTACTTTGGAAATTTATGGTTTTCAAAATTGTATAAAAATTATTATCTTTCAATGTTTTGAAAACCTATTTTAAGTATTTATTTATTCAAAAGAATTATTTTAAAAGTACTTGATAATTATTTTAGAACCCCCTTATTGGGAAAAATAATTGGTCACCGTATGTTGAAAATTTATTTTTCACAAGTTTAGTAGAATTTCTCAATTTTATTCACTTTTCTTATAGAGTTAGCACACATGAAGAAATTTAGTTATTTTATTTTATTGTTGTACAACTTTGATAATTTGTAAAGTAATTGTCTATTCTCCAAAACCTATGTCATGACCCATCCCAGTGGGGCCTGTTCTGCGACTCCTCAAGCCCGCCTTTAATAGGCTAGGGGCTTGGGACTATCACCGAGTAGGTATGTCACTGACATGGGAGGCCTTAGCATAAGTACCTATACAAAAACCGACATATCCAAGTCCATAAAAATACTAAAATGTAAAAACAAATCACAACTATACATTCATATATCTAAATCCCATAACCAAAGTACGATAGGAAGTTATTAAAAGTAAACATGGCTAAATACAAGACCACCACAAAGAGTCTGCAACACAAGTCCATCCTAAAGGAAAAGGTATTGGGAATGCTGTATTAAAGCCATAGGAACACACCTTGGTCTGTCCGATATCACTAAGTACCATTTGGTCTTGGTCCACCTAGGACTCCGTCAAATGGTCAATCATATGCACAAGACATGACACATGTGGGTAAAGCCCATGTAGGGGTGAGGATAACAATATTTAGTAGGGAACCTCAAAACCAAAAAACATATAATAAAGGAAATATAGTTATATCTACATAGGTATATGTATACAACACATATAATAATAATATACAGATATAATCAATCCAAGACACACAATCTAGAGGTAATCCATAACCATAGTATACCAGTATAGGATTTTAGTTCAAAGATTCCATGAGTCACTCTTATGATAGAACACAATCCTGAGTTTGATAGTACTGATGACATCTATCCAAGAGATACTTCTCATCAGGTCTCATCATGAGAAAGAATACAGTGATATATCTGAAGAGAATACGATACATAGAAGGGGGTCACATCCATGTCCATGGGGTGACACCAACAATTCCATCCGGATTAACCTGCTATGTGTAGGATCCACGACCAGTAGGATTGGTCATGTCGATACCAAGAACTCCACCAAGGGCAAGAAGATGAATAGAGGATCCCACTCTAGGCCTCTTGGTGGGATTCCAACAACTCTATCCAACATGTCCTGCTAAAGGGATCATAGTCCTAGGAGTAAGAAATGATTCATAACAACCTTTAGGGAAGAAATAAGGGGAAAATACCCTATTGAAACTTTTCTATGACATAGAGTAAAAGAGAACTAATCCATGTATAAAAGAGTACATGACATGTATAAGGTTTACACGTTATGGCCATTAACCCCAGGTTCTGCCCATGTAAACGGCTCATGTCATTAAACCATGCATGTGTAATATAGAAGATTAAAAAAAGTGTAGAGGGGTTACACGCCATGTCCCTGTACACTAGGTCCCGTCTATGTACTCTAGCCGTGTTCCAGAACACTGCTTCAGACTGTGTGCCCATGAACTAGTACATGGGGTAGCTCATGTACATGATCCATGCCTTGTCGTGTGGGGGAGTACATGCTGTGTAGGCAACCTATATACTCCACCCCAAGTCCATTTACTTTACCAAGTACATGACGTGTAATACCAAGGGGGATACATGCCATGTAGCTAAAAACTACACATCATGTATCTAAGGACTACACATCGTGTATCCAAGGACTATACACTGTGTAGCCGAAGACAACATTCTGTGTGTATTGAGTTTTTTTCTAGAAACCCTTCTTCATACTTTCACTCGTGTCCATACTTCCATTGCCTCTATATCCATCTATAATCATGTTAGTATCCTAGTCCATCTCGAAAGATACTTTCCATTTCTTAAACAATCGATTCCAGTGTCTAATCTATTCAAAATATTGATCCATTGATTGTTCTTCGTTCCACACCAATGAATGTTGATGAATGAAAAACCAGGAATCCACCATCGCCCAAATCAATCTATCTTCTTCGTCTCAACTCTATCGTTTCATTCCAATATCAGATCTATGATATCAAATAGTTGTTCTATGAAATGGGTGTACAATGAACGATTGGTCATGAGTTTTCATGTAGTGGGCCAAATGAAGAACACCCACAGTGAATGATGAATAGGGGGGATAAAAGCACAAATCAATCAAGATGAACAGATCTTGATCGATGCTTGGGTCAATCTTGATTCATTTCCATTAGAAAAGAAATCAAAGAAATCAATAATCACAAAGATAAGAAATTATCTCATCAAAACCCAACAAATATAATCCCATCAAACAATATGCGTGATCTGTGAATCAATCTATTCATCGATTGATTCATGTTCATCATAGAAATAAATAATGGGGAATAAAAAAATCAAAATACATTCCCTACCTCGATTCAGTTTTATCACTAATGAAGAATGATGCGTCGTCTTCATCATTGGAAAGATCTATTGAAACCAAGGTGTGCCGATCTTCAATGTGTAGCTTCATCATCATTCGGCTGAGATGATTTTTCAAGGCTCTATCCAACAATCCTACAAAGTCTCTAGGGTTATGTGACTAGCCCTAAGATTTATGCATAATAGTCTATTTAATTGCTAACTAGTCACTGTATCAAACATTTCTACACCTGCAATGAATTTTCAAAAAATGACCCAATTCTACTAATGTTAGGTCACACCTGGGTTAGAAATCATGTTCTGGGTTCAATGATGACCTCATTTTTCTGATCTCAGAACCTCTTTAGAAGTTATTCCGTTTTTTAGAAAAACCATGCATGCATGCTATTTAATATATTTAATATATTTAAAACATTTATTCCGGGAATAGTTGGCCTCAAAACCACACACAGTCTCAGCACTTGGTCTTGAATATAATCCATATAATATTTAAAAAAATATAAGAAAAATAAAAGACATTAAATTCTCCCAACCTTGGGGGTTTACTTCCCTGAAAATCCAAAAACTTTCTACTCAAAAAGATGTGGGTACTAAACATGAATCTAATCCTCCTACTCCCATGTGCTCTCCTGGAGATTTTCATGCTTCCACCGGACATGAACTAAATGAATCGATTTCCATGAAGGATCCTATCTTGTAAATCCTCAATCTCCACTAGATACTCAGTAAATGTTGCTCCATCGATATCCAGCTCTCCCCAGGTGATAATGTGTAATGGGTCATGCACGTACCTCCTCAACTACAACACATGGAAGATGTCATGTAACCAGTCTAACTATGGAGGTAGAACTAAGTGGTATGGGACATAACCAACTCTACACAATATCTAGAAAGTTCCAATGAATCTCAGAGATAACTTGCTACCTTGGCCAAATATCCAAAATCCACATTGAGGTGAAACCTATAGGAACACATGGTCTCCTTCCTCAAAATCTAAAGGCCTTAATCACCTATCAGCATAAGACTTATGATGTATTTTTTTAGTATTCATTCACTCATGGGTGATTTTCACCTTCTCTATTATAGCTCGCACTAACTACAAGACCATGGGTGCAGACTCACTTGGGTTAGCCCAACAGAGCGGTGACCTCCAGGGTCATTAGTATAAATCCTTGAATGGAGCCATACCAATGGTTCAATGGTAATATTTTTTGTATGTAAACTCCCCCATTGGTAGGTGATCTTCCAAAATACAGCCAAAATCTAACATGAAGGCTCACAGCATGTCCTCCAGAACTTGAATGGTCCACTTAGTCTGGCCATCATCTTGGGGTGAAACGCTGTGCTCAAGTATAACTGGGTGCCAAAAACCTCCTATAATCTCATCCACATCTAGGATTTAATTTGAGAATTATGATTATAAATAATCATCGATGGAACACCATGGTTCGAACTATCTCCTTCCAATAGAGGCAACCCAATCTCTCTACTGAACTCTGATCTCGTATAGCTTGGAAGTGGGTCGACTTGGTGAGCCCGTCTATGATCATCCATATGAAATCATGTAACCTAGAAATACGTAGTGATACCATAATTAATTCCATATATACCCCATCCCACTTCCATTCTAGAACCTCAATGGGTTGATCTAGACCCACTGGAACTTGGTGCTCAACCTTAACTTGCTGAAAAGTAAGGCATTGAGAGGCGAACTGTACAACTTTTTTCTTCATCCCTGTTCACCAAAACTAATGTTGGAGTCCTAGTACATCTTTTCCACACCTGTATGTATGAATAAAAGAAATTTGTGAAACTCTCTTAGAACCTATTCCCACAATTTCACTGGTACCATCGTTTTTCCTTTAAAAAGAACAGCATGCTCCCCATGTTTTGAAAATCCATCAGGAGCATGCCCTATGGATTTCTGAGCATGTAGGGTCTTATAGTCGGTATCCCCAAGATGTGCCTCCCTAACTCACTATAAGATTGTAGGGGTAAAAACCATCAACTAGAGGTAATATTCCCCATATCCTTCTGCAAAGGATAACTACAATGAGGCCAACTGCTCCGACGTCTCATTCAGCAACTACAAATAAGATCCCATGCCGAGAGAATATGCTACATCATTCACCTTCCCAAGAGTATAGAAAATTATGAAGTCATAATACTAGAGGAACTCTAGCCATCACCTTTATCTAATGTTGAGATCCTTCTGGGAGAAGATATACATGAGACTCTTGTGATCAGAGTAGACAATAAACTTCTCGCTCATAAAATAGTTTCACTACATATTCAAAGAAAATACTACTGCTGCTAGCTCAACATCATGGGTCGCATAGTTTTTCTCATGTGGTATCAACTGACATGAACCATAGTTAACCAATTCTTTCCTCTTCCTTAGAAAAAACCATGCCTGATTCCCGATGCATCACATAACACTACATACTCGACACCCTCCTTCGGTAATCTCAAGATGGGAGAGCTTGTCAAAATATGCCTCAACTACTGAAAAGCATGCTGGAACCTCTCTATCCACATTAAAGGCTTCCCCTTTCAAGTTATAGATATCATGGGTGCTGGTATTATAGAGAAATTAGGTATCAATCTCTGGTAATAGCCTTCCAACCCAAGGAAGTATCACACCTCTGTCACAATCTTAGGTGGATACCATGCTAACACTGCCTTGACCTTGGAAGGGTCGACTGCCACTCCATCCAAAGAGATAACGTGTCCAAGGAAGTGGACCTCCTAAATCCATAACTGGCACTTTGAATGATTTCTATAAATCTAGTGCTCTCGGAGTACGTCCAGAACTATCATTAAGTGTCACACATGATCCAGCTCAGAATTTTAGTACACAAGGATATCATTGATGAATACTACCACAAACCAGTCTAAGTAAGGTTGAAAGATCTGGTTCATGAGTCCCATGAAAATTTATAGGGAGTTCTTCATGCCAAAGGGAATCACCAAGTACTCATAGTGACTATAGAAAAATATGAATTCCATCTTCAGTATACCCTCACCCCATACTCGCAACTGGTGATAAGATGATTTGAGGTCAACCATCAAGAACCATCATGACCCTTTAAACTGATTAAAGTGTTCATTGATCTTCTATAGTGGATAATTATTCTTCATGGTCACCCAGGTCTTGTATCGGTAGTCCACACAAAACCTCAAGCTCTTGTTTTCCTTCATGGGAAACAAAACTAGGGCTGCCCGGGGTGAAACACTATGTCTCATGAAGCCCTTCCTCTGCAAGTCCTCCCACTGCACCCTTTAATCATGAAGCTCTATGGGAGCCATCCAATATACTGGCATAGATATCAGTGCCATCCCGAGGTGTAGATCAATGCATAAGTCTATCTATCAGTGCGGAGGTAAACCTGAAATATATTCACGAAATACGTCCTCATACTCTTCCACCATTACAGGTAATTGGGAACTGGTAATATCCAATGCACCAAGCATTAAGCAATCCAACTGGTAAGTAATTGGATTCACCATCCTATGCATGAGTCCATCCTACACTGTGTGGGTTCTATTTTCTCCAAAAAAGAAAAACCTTGTTTTTTCACTGTAGACACACCGCACCCTTCACCTAAAATAGTCAATCTGAACATTAACTGTAGATAACCAATGAATACCAAGAATGATGTCATAAGGCCTCGACATTACTACCAAGATATTCCAAAAAAAAACTCCCATCTCTAAGAGTCTTGTCACATTGTCGGTATAAGTGTGTAATATCCAAGTCTTCTCCATTAGGAGTCTCCAAGCGTAAGGTTCGAGTCAAAGGTTTAAATTGAATATCTAATTATCATACAAGTTATGTGGTAAGAAAATAATGAATAGAAAACATGTCTATTAGTACTACAGATCAATTATAAATACATAGATCATACCTCGAATAATTCATGGAGCCCCTAGGTCATAAGCCTCACCTACCTATAATTGTCCCAGTCCCTATCCTCTAACTTCTTGAGCCTGGTGTAGACCACCTGGGGGTGGTGGTGGTTACAAGTCTAAATGTTGACCACCTCCTAATACTCTCCTAACTCCTCTGCCACATCTTCCACCATGATAAATTTGATGCCCCTGCCGCTGTCCCTGCCTGTGTGGCCCATTCACGTTTTCTCTGTCAGTTGTACGACGAGTCGGAAAATCTCAGGAAAGATGTACTATAACGACCCATAATTTACATACATTGTTAATACTTCAAAATTGAAGCACACTTATTACAACATATGACAAAACCACAAAGGACCGTATAGGTATAGTGTCTTTAGAAACTGGGAAACATAAACAACTGGTTCATAAATCTTCTACAGTGTCTCCCATTTATTTCATCATATCTAGGGTCCCTTTTAGCATATTCTACTTAATATACATCTTCCTGACCTGGGGAAAAGAAAACATAAAAGGGTGAGCTCAAATGCTCAGCAAGGGCAAATAAAGGAAATAAAAATCATATCATATCTTTTTGAAAATCAAAACCTGCAAAAGAGATCATAATATCTTAACATGGAATAAATCATAGAAGTGAAAATGAGATCCCCATAATCATAACATAAAACTTGAAACTTTATGGAATTCACACATAATCATGGAAAATCATTTCTTGTTAGTCATGACTCATTGCCAAGACTATCTTAGTGGACAAAGTCCCTTTTTGAACCGAGTTCACTCCTCGTTTCAGTCCTGTATCACTGAACTGAAATAACCTTCCGTTCCAGCCATGTCTATCTCATGAGATATAAAATCTTTACCCAATGCATTGGAGGGAGATATAGGTCCCACCCATCTTATAATGAATCCTTTCTTATGTGTGCCACATAATCATAAATCATACATCATCGCATAACACATGTAACAAAAATGGGATTCTTGAAACATCATGACATCATAAAACAAATCATATAAGATAAAAATATTTCCATCACAACATAATCAAACCAATGTAATAATAGGGATAAAAACAGAACCCTTTTATTATCTTAGATGGAAAATAATTTTGATAAAATACTTGAACTCCATTCTTGAGGAAAATATCCTTTCTACTTCAAAAAGATTTTTCCTTTCATAACATGTCATACGAATTTAAAATAAAAGAAGTTGATTAAAAATAAACTTGAAAACTTATAAAGGAATATTCTTGGAAATTTCGTTTTAAAAATACATTCATGCCGTATAAGTTAAAAAAAACATTCTTCGTACTTTTGTCGGAAAAGTCAAAAAGTACCTCGTACGAAAAACGACAAAAGATTCCTTTCATACATATTACTAAAAACTCACCGAAGGGTAAAAATGGATTTAGACAATTTTAGTTGGATGGAAATAATATTACATATTGATGAAATATGGATGTGGATGATAAAATACACCCCAGTAAATGCCAAAGTAAAAACAATCTTGGATAAAAATGAGATTGTGATATTTTCCCTTACCTTAGGTCCGATTTGCTTTGTACATGCCCGAAGCTCCTGTATAATGGTTTAAATAATGTTATTGACTTATTCCAGAATCATACATATTGATATGATATCATATATGGTCATATTCTTAGCTTCTTGTTAGTAATATTTCATTGTTACTTGTTACTCGGGTCTTTATTGCCTTTTGTTCTTATGCGTGTTTTGCCGAATACATTCTTATTCTTCTTTTAAGGTTATAGATACCTTATATCCAGAATGGTATTAGTGTAACATATATCATATTTATTCATTCAATTCATTTATATAATTACTATGTAATTATGATCATGTAGAACGAGTCGCATCACATCGTGGAGACGGTATTCCGTACGTACGCACGAGTGATGATATCGTTCCTATGATCGTGGAACTGTATTGAAGTATATATATATTATTTAAGTATCAATATTACTTTATAATAATCATAAATAGTTACTCATTACACCATTATACTCAACCTTGTAATGTGATGGTGGAAAAATAGACTACACCACGGCGTGGAGACGGTATTCCGTACGTACGCACGCGCGGTGATTTCATTTTTCCGTAGGATGGATAGAAGGTGAATTAGGGTTGTTTCATATTTATAATAACATATCAGTATGTAATTAATACTGATGTTATTACTTTATCATGAAACAACTAAAGAAGAAGTTGTTGAAGAAGAAAGAAATTGAAATGATCGGTAATGGATATTACCTCTTCTTTGAAACGCCTCTTTGAATACTCCACTTAGGGAACTAAGATTGGTCTTTGAAGAAGACCACGACCTCTAGGACTATTCTAGGGAAGTGGAGAGGAGAAAATGGCAGGGGTTGGCCGATCTTGAGTGCTCAAATTGGTGTGAGGAGGAGGGGGAGGAGGTGCCCTTTTATAAGAGAGGAGAGGGGCACCTGAGAAATATCTCAAAATATTATTTTATATTAAAGTCAAAATCGGTTTATAATGGTTCCAAAGGGTCTTATTTCGAAGCTAAAGTGGGGATGGGTCGAAATACTATCAACAAATAGGATTTAGACAAGTTTAGGGTATTATTTTAACCTTATCAATTAGATTTAACTCAAAGTTAAATAATTTAACTTTTACCATGTCTTTTTGTTTTCTTTCACTATATGGTTAATACACTTACTATAACATGCCAAACGAACCCGAAATTGTTTATTAATAATATATATATCCTTATCTAAGTCATTTGGCCGAACCTTATATTTTTAGGAATAAAATAACAATTAATAATATAATATTTGATTTAAAAACTATTTTGTGTCAATTTTGCCACTATTTGATATATGATTTTTTTGAAAGTCATAACAGAATTATATGTTCGAACCAAGTTGATTAAATCAACACTAATATATCATAGTAACCTATAAAATTAGTGGAATTCATAAAAAGTCTTAAATTACATTTATTTTGGTATTTATATTATCAATTATGTCAATATTTCATTAATAAGATAATTATTGCATCATCTTTGTGTCATAAATAAATTAAATTATTTGATGTCTAAAAATTACAAATAAAATACCATCATGTAGGAAATCGTTTTAGATTTCTAATGAATATTTACAATCGAATTTATCTTATGTATAACCCCGTATTAAAAATGATTTACTTATTAAACTTTGATTTTAACTATTTTACCCTTCTTTAAATAAATTAATAATAAATGTCCTAGTCTAATCCAAGTTGGCCTAAATGGTCATATTTTATTCCTAAGTTTGTTTTTGGTCGAATTACACTTGTCCAATATAATTAGGACATGTGTTAGGGTAATATTAATATCTTATTTACCCTTAGTTACCCTATTTACTATTAACTGCGGTAAAAATAGTAAAAAGTTACTATTCACCAAAAAATTATTTTTATCTCATTGAACCACATTTTACTTACTGATATCAACTGTGTCTGTCGGATTTTTGAAATTCCATTCACAGAAGCGGTAAAATTAAGTTTTATGCAAAATTCAGTTTTTAAACTACCACTTAGTGGTTTCACTATTCATCAAAAATTGAAAGTTTTCAGAAAAATACCAAAATTTCACCCTAGGCTAATTTCGATATTCTGAGTCCAAAAATGAAGTCCATTTTGAAAAATAAAATTTATAAAAATTCCAAAAGTGGTTATTACTATTCATAACGGCTAGTTTTAATAGCATATTGTTGTTTAGTGAAACTCGGTATTGCGTACGACGCAAGCTATCGAGGAAGGTCACGATTGCGTGTAAAGAAAGCCAAGCAAGTGTTGTGTAGAAAAAGATTCCTTTGAAGATTTATATAACATAAAAGTCTCGGGTGTTACATTCTACCCCCCTTAAAAAGAATTTCGCCCTCGAAATTCGTCACTTTGTAACAAACAGATGAGGATACTTCTCCCTCATCATATCCTCAAGCTCCCATGTAGCTTCATCAAGTTGGTAGTTCCTCCATAAAACTTTCACCAATCGAGTGTTCTTGTTTTGTAGGAATTTTTCGCTACGATCCAGAATCTCTATCGGCTGTTCTTCATAAGAAAGATCTTGCTCCAGCGGTACAACTTCTGAGCTGAGTACATGTGAAGGATCTGGTATGTACTTTCTCAGGAGAGATACATGGAACACATCATGAACTTGAGAGAGATTCGGTGGAAGCGCCAATCGGTAAGCTACCTTCCCAACACGATCCAGTATTTCGAAAGGACCGATATATCTAGGGCTCAACTTCCCCTTCTTTCCAAATCTCATAACCCTCTTCCAGGGAGATATTTGTAAGAACACTTTATCACCCACTTCAAACTCTAGGTCTTTTCTTCGGTTGTCGGCATAACTTTTCTGTCGACTCTGAGCTGCTCTTATGTGTTGTTGAATAGATCTAACCTTTTCTGCCATTTCATCAACAAGATCTGGTCCTAACAGCTTTCTTTCCCCAACTTCATCCCAGCAAGTTGGAGTCCTGCATTTCTTTCCGTAGAGAGCTTCATAAGGAGCCATCTGAATACTGGAGTGAAAGCTATTATTATAAGAAAATTCCACCAAAGGTAGGTGTTGATCCCAACCTCCTTTGAAATCCATAGAGCAAGCTCTCAACATATCTTCTAGGGTTTGAATTGTTCTCTCAGACTGACCGTCTGTCTGGGGATGATAAGCAGTGCTGAAACTCAACTCTGTATCCAGAGTATGCTGAAGACTTTGCCAGAACTTCGAGGTAAATCTCGGATCCCGATCAGATATAATAGAATGTGGTACTCCATGAAATCTTACCACTTCCTTTACATATATCCTGGCAGGCTGATCTAGAGAGAAATCCTCTCTAATAGGAATGAAGTGTGCAGACTTTGTAAGACGATCAACTATGACCCAGATAGCATTATTGCCTTTGGATGTTTTAGGAAGTCCTGTGACAAAGTCCATAGTGATGTTTTCCCATTTCCATTCGGGTATGGGTAATGGTTGTAACATCCCCTTAGACTTTTGTCTCTCAGCTTTAACTTGTTGACAAACCAAGCATCGAGAGACATATTCAGCAACATCTCTTTTCATGCCATCCCACCAGAAGTACTCTTTTAGGTCCCTATACATCTTCGTGCTTCCAGGATGAATAGAGAATGAAGAACTATGAGCCTCATCCAGCAGCTCCTTCTTTAATTCGGGGATGGAAGGAACACAAACCCGATTCCTGAACTTTATTATCCCATCACAATCAAGGTTGAATTCAGGAACATTTCTCACCTTCTTTTGTAACTCGACATCTTCGTTCTGTGCCTCTTTAATCTTCACATGTATAGATGGTTGAACATTCATTTGAGAAAGATAAGATTTTTCCCCTTCCATTATAACTCCAAGATCCATCCTTTGTAAATCCATAAATATTGGATCTTTTGTGATCCTCATCATGGATAAACTAGCATGGTCTTGTCGACTAAATGCATCTGCCACCTTGTTTTCTTTCCCAGGGTGGTAATGGATTGAACAGTCATAATCCTCAATCAGCTCCAACCATCTTCTTTGACACATATTCAACTCCTTTTGTGTGAAAATATACTTTAAACTTTTATGATCAGTATAAATATCACACCTTTCACCATAAAGGTAATGCCTCCAAATCTTTAATGCAAAGATTACCGCAGCCAACTCCAAATCATGTGTTGGGTAATTTTGCTCATGGATTTTCAACTGTCGTGAGGCATAAGCTATCACCATATCATTTTGCATAAGAACACACCCCAATCCCTTCTTGGATGCATCACTGTAGATCACAAACCTTTCTCCACTACAAGGCAGTGTGAGCACAGGTGCACTGGATAACCTTCTTTTCAACTCCTTGAAATTCTCTTCACATTCCTCTGTCCAGACAAACTTAACTCCTTTCCGAGTCAACTTTGTGAGTGGATTAGATAATCGTGAAAAATATTTTACAAAACGTCGATAATATCCATCCAAACCAAGAAAGCTTCAGATCTCAGTTACTGTTGTTGGTCTTGACCATCTTTCGATAACCTATGTTTTTGCTGGATCCACAGATATCCCCTCTTTTGAGATTATGTGACCCAAAAATGCAACTTTTTGAAGCCAAAATTCACACTTGGTAAATTTGGCATAAAGCTTCTCTTTTCTCAGGGTCTTCAATATAATTCTCAAGTGATCTTCATGCTCTTCCTTACTCTTTGAATAGACAAGAATATCGTCTATAAAGACTACCACAAATTGATCAAGATAGTCTCTAAAGACTCTATTCATTAGATCCATGAAGATAGCAGGGGCATTAGTAAGACCAAATGGCATCACTATAAATTCATAGTGTCCATACCTTGTACGGAAAGCCGTCTTTGGTATATCCTCCCTTTTTACCCTTAATTGATGATACCCTGAATGAAGATCAATCTTGGAAAAGTATTGAGCTCTGCGTAGTTGGTCAAATAAGTCATCAATGCGTGGGAGAGGATATTTGTTCTTGATAGTGATCTTGTTAAGTTCTCGATAATCAATGCAGAGTCTCATTGATCCATCTTTCTTCTTAACAAATAGAACAGGTGCTCCCCAAGGTGACGCACTAGGGCGTATGAATCCCTTATCAAGATTCTCTTGGAGTTGCTTCTTCAATTCCTGCAACTCAATTGGGGACATTCTATAAGGTGTCTTTGAAATTGGCAAAGCGCCCGGTACGAGTTCTGTTGAAAACTCAACTTCACGATTTGGTGGAAGACCCGGTAATTCCTCCGGAAAGACATCATCAAACTCCCGTACAATGGACATATTCTTAATCGTGAGTTTCTCACCAACCATTTGAGATAAATAACCTTCATTTAGTGGAATCAATACCCATAAGATGGAAGAAATTTCCACTGGAAGGTTATGTTCATCCTTGCATTGATAGACGATAGTAGATTGATCTGGAATATGAAATGTGACTTCCCTTCTTTGGCAATTGATATGAGCTCCATGTAGAGAAAGCCAATCCATGCTAAGAATCACATCAAATTCCACTAAAGGAAGGATCACAAGATTTGCAGGAAGCACTTTCCCTCAAACTTCGATCGGAGAAGAATTATAAAATTTTGATGTGACTGTTGTGCCATTAGGTGTTGTCACAGCTAACTCAATATCTAATTGTTGAGGTAGTACGGTGATACCCTTAGAAAATTTTTCAGAAATAAAAGAGTGGGTGGATCCAGAATCAAATAAAACATTTTCCACTTTAGAGTGGATGGTAAGTGTACCTTTCACCACTTCGTTATCGTACTCCACATCGCTGATAGAAATTGCATGTGACTTTCCTTTGTCTGTAGCCTTAAGATTTTGTTGACGTCGACCATCATCATCAACCCTTGGATTTGGGCATTGATTGGCATAATGCCCCATCTCCTTGCACATGAAACATTGAAGTGTAGTAGGTTCATTCTGTGTATCCCTTCCTTTGTTTGCATCATTAGACATCTTCTTCCCATTATCACGGCATTCAAATTCCCGATGAACTTCCTTTCCACATTTAAAACATTTACTTGTCCCTTTAAGACAACTCCCTCCATGTTTCTTTCCACACTTTGAGCATAAGGAAAAGCTCATCTTCTTTTCCGTGTGCTCTTTAGATTTTTCTTTGAATTCCATCTTCCTCTTCTTATCAAACCCATGTGACTGATGGGTTATTCCAATCTCCATCTCGACTTTGAGAGCACATCGAATGATTTCCTCGTAGCTATTGAAGTCCCTTATGGCTAACGCCCTTCGAAGACTTGGTTTTAAGCCACTAAAGAATCGATCGATCTTACTCTCAGGTTGGATAATAATACCAGAAGCGTACCTTGCAAGTCTTGTAAAATTTGCTTCATAGGTACCAACAGATTCATCATCCCTTTGCTTCAGTTCAAGAAACTCTTTCTCCATCTTTGTTCGGAGAATACAAGGGAAGTACTTATTGAAAAATAAGTTCTTAAACTCGTCCCATTCCATAGACTCAATTTCATCCCTTTGCCTCGTATTCTTAATAAGATTCCACCATTGATCAGCATCTCCTTCCAAACGATACACTGCTAGGATGACTTTATCGTGTTCAGAACATTGAAGAACCGAAAATATCTTTTCAGTAGTACTAATCCATTGTTCAGTAACTAATGGATTAGTAGACCCACTAAAAGAAGGTGGACGCTGCCTCATGAAGGATTCAACAGAATTTTTCACCTTCCTTTGCTCGTTTGGAAGTCCTGCATGATTCATAGCTTAAAAAAGTTGTGTGAGCATGGCTACAAGATTTTGAATTCCAGCTCCCATATCGTTTGGTTTCTCAGGGGGACAATCATTGCATTGCCCATCGCATTCTGAATTAACACGGTTCCTTCGGGTTCCAGCCATTGACTAAAACCAAGAAGAATAGTGTGAGCAACACTAATTATAATAGGAAAACCACATAATCAAGGATAAAATTTTCATGCTTAAGGTCGTATCCTAGGGTATTCATGGCCATTTCTAAAACACTAAGATTGTGTTCTATGCTTAGACTTATCCTTAGGGTTCTTACTAAGGCTTTCACATCCTAGTTTCCAAAGGTTGACTATACCTTTCCTTTGATACCAACTATAATGACCCATACTTTACATACATTGTTAATACTTCAAAATTGAAGCACACTTATTACAACATATAACAAAACCACAAAGGACCGTATAGGTATAGTGTCTTTAGAAATTGGGAAACATAAACAACTAGTTCATAAATCTTCTACAGTGTATCCCATTTATTTCATCATATCTAGGGTCCCTTTTAGCATATTATACTTAATATCCATCTTCCTGACCTGGGGAAAAGAAAACATAAAAGGGTGAGCTCAAATGCTCAGCAAGGGCAAATAAAGGAAATAAAAATCATATCATATCTTTTTGAAAATCAAAACCTGCAAAAGAGATCATAATATCTTAACATGGAATAAATCATAGAAGTGAAAATGAGATCCCCATAATCATAAACTAAAACTTGAAACTTTGTTTCATGCACACATAATCATGGAAAATCATTTCTTGTTAGTCATGACTCATTGCCAAGTCTATCTTAGTGGACAAAGTCCCTTTCTGAACTGAGTTCACTCCTCGTTTTAGTCCTGTATCACTGAACCGAAATAACCTTCCGTTCCAGCCATGTCTATCTCATGAGATATAAAATCTTTACCCAATGCATTGGAGGGAGATATAGGTCCCACCCATCTTATAATGAATCCTTTCTTATGTGTGCCACATAATCATAAATCATACATCATCGCATAACACATGTAACAAAAATGGGATTCTTGAAACATCATGACATCATAAAACAAATCATATAAGATAAAAATATTCCCATCACAACATAATCAAACCAATGTAATAATAGGGATAAAAACAGAACCCTTTTATTATCTTAGATGGAAAATAATTTTGATAAAATACTTGAACTCCATTCTTGAGGAAAATATCCTTTCTACTTCAAAAACATTTTTCCTTTCATAACATGTCATACGACTTTAAAATAAAAGAAGTTGATTAAAAATAAACTTGAAAACTTATAAAGGAAGATTCTTGGAAATTTTGTTTTAAAAATCCATTCATGCTGTATAAGTTAAAAAAACATTCTTCGTACTTTTGTCGGAAAAGTCAAAAAGTAGCTCGTAGGAAAAACGACAAAAGATTCCTTTCATACATATTACTAAAAACTCACCGAAGGGTAAAAATGGATTTAGACAATTGTAGTTGGATGGAAATAATATTACATATTGATGAAACATGGATGTGGATGATAAAATACACCCCAGTAAATGCAAAAGTAAAAACAATCTCGGATAAAAATGAGATTGTGATATTTTCCCTTACCTTAGGTCCGATTTGCTTTGTACGTGTCCGAAGATCCTGTATAATGGTTTAAATAATGTTATTGACTTATTCCAGAATCATACATATTGATATGATATCATATATGGTCATATTCTTAGCTTCTTGTTAGTAATATTTCATTGTTACTTGTTACTCGGGTCTTTATTGCCTTTTGTTCTTATGCGTGTTTTGCCGAATACATTCTTATTATTATTTTAAGGTTATAGATAACTTATATCCAGAATGGTATTAGTGTAACATATATCATATTTATTCATTCAATTCATTTATATAATTACTATGTAATGATGATCATGTAGAACGATTCGCATCACATCGTGGAGACGGTATTCCGTACGTACGCACGAGTGATGATATCGTTCCTATGATCGTGGAACTGTATTGGAGTATATATATATTATATCAGTATCAATATTACTTTATAATAATCATAAATAGTTACTCATTACACCATTATACTCATCCTTGTAAAGTGATGGTGGAAAAATAGATTACACCACGACGTGGAGACGGTATTCCGTACGTACGCACGCGCAGTGATTTCATTTTTCCGTAGGATGGATAGAAGGTGAATTAGGGTTGTTTCATATTTATAATAACATATCAGTATGTAATTAATACTTATGTTATTACTTTATCACGAAACAACTAAAGAAGAAGAAGTTGAAGAAGAATGAAATTGAAAAGATCGGTAATGGATATTACCTCTTCTTTGAAACGCCTCTTTGAATCCTCCACTTAGGGAACTATGATTGGTCTTTGAAGAAGACCAGGACCTCGAGGACTATTCTAGGGAAGTGGAGAGGAGAAAATGGCAGGGGTTGGCCGAGCTTGAGTGCTCAAATTTGTGTGAGGAGGAGGGGGAGGAGGTGCCCTTTTATAAGAGAGGAGAGGGGCACCTTAGGAATATCTCAAAATATTATTTTATATTAAAGTCAAAATCGGTTTATAATGGTTAAAAAGGGTCTTATTTCGAAGCTAATGTGGGGATGGGTCTAAATCCTATCAACCAATAGGATTTAGACAAGTTTAGGGTATTATTTTAACCTTATCAATTAGATTTAACTCTAAGTTAAATAATTTAACTTTTACCATGTCTTTTTGTTTTCTTTCACTATATGGTTAATACACTTACTATAACATGCCAAACGAACCCCAAATTGTTTATTAATAATATATATATCCTTATCTATGTCATTTGGCCGAACCTTAGATTTTTAGGAATAAAATAACAATTAATAATATAATATTTGATTTAAAAACTATTTTGTGTCAATTTTGACACTATTTGATATATGATTTTTTTGAAAGTCATAACAGAATTATATGTTCGAACAAAGTTTATTAAATCAACACTAATATATCATAGTAACCTAGAAAATTAGTTTAATTCATAAAAATTCTTAAATTACATTTATTTTGGTATTTATATTATCAATTATGTCAATATTTCATTAATAAGATAATTACTGCATCATCTTTGTGTCATAAATAAATTAAATTATTTGATGTCTAAAAATTACAAATAAAATACCATCATGTAGGAAATCTTTTTAGATTTCTAATTAATATTTACAATCGAATTTAGCTTATGTATAACCCCATATTAAAAATTATTTACTTATTAAACTTTGATTTTAACTATTTTAACCCTTCTTTAAATAAATTAATAATAAATGTCCTAATCTAATCCAAGTGGGCCTAAATGGTCATATTTTATTCCTAAGTTTGTTTTTGGTCGAATTACACTTTTCCAATAGAATTAGTACATGTGTTAGGGTAATATTAATATCTTATTTACCCTTAGTTACCCTATTTACTATTAACTGCGGTAAAAATAGTAAAAAGTTACTATTCACCAAAAAATTATTTTTATCTCATTGAACCACATTTTACTTACTGATATCAACTGTGTCTGTCGGATTTTTGAAATTCCATTAACAGAAGTGGTAAAATTAAGTTTTATGCAAAATTCAGTTTTTAAACTACCACTTAGTGGTTTCACTATTCATCAAAAATTGAAAGTTTTCAGAAAAATACCAAAATTTCACCCTAGGCTAATTTCGATATTATGAGTCCAAAAATGAAGTCCATTTTGAAAAATAAAATTTATAAAATTTCAAAAAGTGGTTATTACTATTCATAACGGCTAGTTTTAATAGCATATTGTTGTTCAGTGAAACTCGATATTGCGTACGACGCAAGCTATCGAGGAAGGTCGCGATTGCGTGTAAAGCAAGCCAAGCAAGTGTTGTGTAGAAAAAGATTCCTTTGATGATTTATATAACATAAAATTCTCGGGTGTTACATGTCCCTAATAGTCACATGAGTAGCACCAACTCTTTTTGGACCCACCCTGTGAGCCCTAAACTGCATGTCCTCTATCCTGGGTTCTCCTCTTGAGACGTCTCCCTCATCCAGGTCTTTGAGACTTCCATTTTCTCCTTGCAGCTAAGGTCGTTACTCCTGCTTTCCTTGTTACGAATCAGGTAAGGATTCCATCCAACCCAACACTTGACCCAGTCAGAGACATGGCCCGAAGGGTATTCCCAATCCCCATGGGACAGAAACTATTTTCAGGCATAAAATGAAATCCATGTGGGAACGATTTTAGGATAAATAATAACCAAGATCAAATAAATAAACTAAACCAACTGAGCATGAAATAAAAACCAATTACTGAGTCTCAATAAAATATTCAAACAGATCCGGATACAACATAAATCTAGACAAGATAGAAACTAAATAAAAAACCAAACTAAAGTACCACTTACATTGTCTCCATGTAACATCATGGTCACCACCGTCCACTAACTCACCATCCACTTGGCCAATCTGCTTCAACAAAGAGCACTTAGTCCAGGAAACCTGAAAAAAGAGTTGAACCTAAAAAATAGATCGGGTCTACTGACACTGAGTGGTAGAAGTAGTGTGTGAGAGAGACATCTTATTAGGGAATCAGCAAAGAATCCATGTGTTTACTTTCCCAAAACAATACATTAATACTAGATTGAAAATATAGTTATAAAAATAAGTTTTTTCAAATTTTAGTAAATAATATCGTCATCCCATTTTAAAATCTAACACATGCCACATACTATTTCCAATTCCGATTACCATTTCATAATCAAATCCCAAAACTGGGGATACTAGGGTTGTGCTGAAAAATTGATAAGAAGTGCAAGATCAAAACCAATGAAACATAAAGTAAACAAGCAATATATATAATAACCATAGGTAGTCCTAAACATCCATAGAATACCCCTGTATGTAATCAGTTCAGAACCACCCACCAGTATATGGTGAAGCTCCTAAGTCTATAACCAACTGGCCGCCCTCAACTGGCCAATCTAGTGGCACAACCCTCTTGGCCTGACAACAAATCCAGGAGGGTACCAACCTGTCTAATCAGGGCTGACAAGCTACCATCACTTGATCATCTAAAAGACACCTAATAACCTATGGTAATATTAAACTATGTAATGGGGAGGCCCTCGCACACATGACTCACCTTACCTGCCACCACCACACTTGCCTACCCCAAACACGGACACCACTATGTGATAAACCATAAAGGGAAATCACATTAATAGAGGTTCCCCATATATATATATATATCCCATCATAAAAAGTTCCAACTATGCCGTCACATTATACAAATTTCCAAACCATTTCATAAAACACTTTAAATAGCCAATCGGGCGCTCAAATTTACCGAACCACACACTTTTTTAAAATCAACACAAAACAATACTTTTAAAAGTACAATGCCAAATAGGAATTTAAGTTTAAACACCGAAAAGCATTTATTAAAAAATTTCCAAGTCATTTCTAAAACCATGAGAAATACCAATTTCTAAAGAACATTCCAAACAAGCCTTTCCACAATTTAGAAAAATATGAAACTTTATAAAACATGCCAAACAGGACCTTATATCAAACATTTTCCAACACACACTCCAATTTACAAATGGAATAATTTTTTAAGATTACATTTTAAGCCATAATTAGAAATCACACAAGGGAATCAATATCATTTAGAAACCAAAATTCATTTAAGGAACCAAGGTTTAAGGAGGACCAACATTTTCAAGTGCCATATTTATTTGAGAGCACATCCATGTGTGCACCTTGTGCAATCATGGATGTTCCAATATCCAATAGAACACCTTGACCAACCATAGAATCATGCAAAACAATTTTCACAAATTCTCCATTTTCATTCACCCAAACCCAACAACATCATTTTATTTCAAAAACAAAAAAACCTCTTTCTAAAAAAAATAGAATCTTTCAAAACATAACTACTCCAATTCTCAAGACATAAATGCTGTCTAAATCACAAATTCCTTAAATAATGCACATTAAATCTAATTTACCAAAACACAACAAAGTCCAAATATCACTAAAAGGATTTATATCATTTTGAGAAACAATAGGCATTGAATCAAACACCTTAAAGGCACCAACACGTAGGCATAATTGAAGAATCATTATAAATGATTTTATAAAAAATTTCTACCAATATAAAAACACAAAAATAAGCTAAATATGTGCCTTATAGGGGTGAAAATAATTTTGAAGAATTTATTAAAATCATGCAAGCATCCATGATTTGTTTCAGAAAGGAAAGGCATTGAAACACCTACCTCAGTGGTGTGCGAACATAGAGAAACCATTGGAGAAGAGATATCTATTCCCCATAGACCGTTCACACATCCTAGATCCAAAGGAAAACTGACCAAACATAAACCCTAGCCATTAGGGTTCATCTGTGGAAGGAAACCCAAAGAAAACCAAGAAATAGAGAGAGGGACGAGAGGATAAGAGGAAAGGGAATGATTTGATGAAGAAATCATGAAGAATCACTAAACTTTGGTGAGAAATATCCCAAAAAATGTCCCAAAATGAAGGATAACGAGGGGGGAACCCTCTGGTCAATACCCAATAGGTAGGTCTTCAAATGAGAGGTGTAATCTATTAAATATTATTTTTAGATAAAAAGATATTTAGCCTATAATGGGATGCACAGTTTTTTAAACCGTACGTAAGCCGTGTGAATTTTATAGGAAAATTCTGTAACTTTGCAAGTTTAAGTTTCACGGTTTGGCCACACCATGCTCAAACCGTGTAACCTGAATAATTGGTCAAAACCCTCAAATTACACCCCAAACACTAGGGAATCCCACCCCAAGATCCTTGAATGATTTAAAATCAATATAGTGACACTGTGGGTGTCACAAACTCTCCACCATGAAACTTTCTCCCAATAACATTAAAAATTACCATGTTTTGGTTTAGAAGAAAAAATAAACCACCAAAACAAAAAGAATTTTGTTGGAAACTCAAGATAATCTTCGACCAAAATATCCCACATCGAGAAATAATTAAAAACAAATGAAAACCATGGCTAGGGTGTGAAAATTATCCACACCACAAACACTTTCTACCCCTAGAAATTCACCCATCCAAAAGTTAACCAAAATCAAATCCATGCGTGATCAAAACTTAAAAACCTGGGGTGACTCTTCACTCCACAAGTCACACCCGAACGATCAAGATAAAACCACAACATAAGAATGATGATGAGGGGAGAACATGAGAGGGTTCTTACCTCCAAAAGAACATAACTAATATGAATAACATTTAAACCCCAAACTACACCCTCACCATAAATAGGAACTAAGGAACTCCCAACAAGAACACATACAACATCCTTATCATGAGCGAAACACCACCACCACTAGAGCTCAAAATTTCCCCCACAGGATGAACCCCCAACACTAGGAGAAACTAATGAAAAAATGTGAAACCAAAATTGAAAACTCCATCCATTAATTCTAGAAAACATAAAAATCTCTAAACGAGCACAACTAAAACCAAAACGAACCCACACAAGGTTCAGACACACATAAAAAAGAAGCAAATGATTCTAGGAGCGATGTTCAGATGAATAAAATTACTCAAATTATGATAAAACAGTTCCATTAGACTCTTATAATGAAATGATAAACTTATAACAATAGTAAAAAAAATAACAAGGAAATTTTAGAGATTTCCTTCCCAACACAAAAAACAAGAACTAGAACGAGGTTCCACACACCCTCGGAAACTCATGACTGTGTGCACACATCACCCTGAGACCTGTGGCTGGGGATCTGATGGCTGAATCATCTCCTACCTCAAAGTTAGGCACAAGAATCCTATGATCATAGCATATTCTTCAGGCGAGGCATCCTACAAAACTTCTCCAGATAACCCAAATAGCCACAACGGTGGTAGGTCTTCAGAGGGATGTGACAAGACGACTTTGAATGCCTAGACTGACCACACTGATGGCACACCAAAAATTGATCTAACAAACTATAATCCAAGACCAAAAAAGATGACTCCTTAGAGATATGTTCATTCATTATGCCCTCCTCTCTAGATGGGGAACCTTCACGAAAAATGAGAGTCATTGGCTTGCCAACCACCTGCTCTCTAAAAACCAACTCAGTTAGAAATTCTTCATACACTAGAATCTCAAAATGAAGGTCCTTCAAAGAGAGGAATCTATCCTTGTTCTCTAGATAAATACCCCCAATGAAGAGAGAAGCCTCCAATAGATCTTATGATGCCACCTATGGAGAAAAGGAAACCATCTCCTTGAAACGGACAACATAGGCCTTCACCATCCACTAGCCTTGTTGAATACACATGAACTCTTATCTTTTCTTCATATTTAATTCTTCAGGTATAAAAAATGGATTAAGATATAATTAAACACTTTCCACATCATCCCAAATTTCAATGATGGAAGTGAAAAAATTCCCATTCATCTAGAGCTAGACCCTAAAACAACCCCAGGAAAACATAAACACTAATAGCCTCTGGAGTTGCCAACAACCTGAAGACATGCTCTACCTCTTCAAGACACTACAGTGCCTCTAACAGACCTCGATCATCATGAAGGACATAAAACATTAAAGGATAATAAAAAACTGGGCATGAATCCTTAGAAATTTTGGAAACCTTTTTGGGAATCATTATTTGAACAACATGAGAAATACAAAACCGAAACTAGCATCAAACCAAAGCATGACTGAAAGAAGCATCTTGAGCCAAAAAATCCTGCCCAAAAGTCAAACACACAAGAGAAAAACCAAAACAAAATTCCATTAAAAATCTACCATTTTCATTTAAATTTCAAAACTGCCTCCTTCCAAGGCAAATTTTCAAAGATAAATCCAATTTTGACAAAACTAAACCTACATTATAACAAAAAATCAACTTTTGGAATCGTTTTCCTCTTTCAAAATCACATTTAAAAAATGAGGCCAAACCTTCTCAAACACACACCAATGGAATACCATGAACCATTGAACATGTTTTAATCCACTTACACTCACACATTCCCACATGAAATTTCCACACACATACCCTCAAATGTGAAAATATTCATAAGAAATACCAAGGGTCACTCAAATCCACTTCTGTACCTTTAAAATTTCAAAACCACTTGAAAGAAAACATTTTCCATCTACAAACCACTTTCTTTAAAAAAAAAATTACCAATTTAAAACCATTTGTAAGAAATTACTTTAATTTCAATACCATTTTCATTTTAAAAATACACTTACACCAACCAGAACCAAAACAGAACACAACATACAATGGACTACTGAAATGAGGAACTAGTGCCTATTACTAAATCAGTGACATGGTAGTGGGACATGCCCTAAGTAAGCTATAACACTAAGTGGAACTTGAACCATGCACTCATACATCAAAATGTAACACCATATTGCCTCCATTTTCATCCCTCAATCCAAAAAAAGCATAAGACTTAAATCCCAAACTACCCTTGGAAACTCGAGTTTCATAACAAGAAAGGGTTCATGACACCCATCCTACACCATCCTCCTAAGTCCTGACAGTCCAAATATCAAACTACTTGGAACCCCAAATAACAAATGCCTACTTTGATACCATTTTTCATGAACCAAGCTAGAATTCCATCCAACTTGACACCGGAACCGGTCCAAGACATGGCCTGAAGGGTGTTCCCTATCCCCACAGGCTAGAAACTAGTTCCGAGCATCAAATAAAATCCAAGTGGGAATGATTTAAGCCCAAATAATAACCAGGATCAAATAAATAAACTAAAAAAACTAAGCATGAAACAATAACCAACAAATGAGTCTCAATAAAATATTCAAATAGATCACGATACAAGATACAACTAGAAAAACATGAAACTAAATACAAAACCAAACTAAACTACCAATAACACGATCTCCACGTGACCTCATGGTCACTACCATCCACTAACTGACCATCCACATGGCTAACCTGATCCAACAATGAGCACATGTGCCAGTAAACCTGAACAAAACCTAAACCTGAAAAATAGCTCGGGTTTACCGACACTGAATGGTACACGTATGGTGTAAGATAGAAATACTAGTAAGAAATCACCAAACAATCCTTGTGTTTCCTTTCCCAAAATAATCCATTAACACTAGTTTGAAAATATAGTTATAAAAACAAGGTTTTTCATATTTTACCGAACTATACCATCTTCTTCTTTTAAAATCCAACACACCCCACATACCATTTCAAAAACTGATTACAATTTTATAAACCAAACCCAAGACAAGGGATACTAGGGTCGTGCTGAAAAATAGATAATTAGTGTAATATGGAAACTAATGTAGCATCAAGTAAACATGTAATATTGATAATAACCATGGGTGATCCTAAACATCCCTAGAAGACCACTGGATGTAATCAGTTCGGAACCACCCGCTGACATATGGTGAAGACCCTAAGTCTATAACTAACTGGTCACCCTCAACTGGCCAATCCAGTGGCAGAACCCTCCTGGATTGACAACAAATCTAGGAGGGTACCAACATGTCAAATCAGGACTAACAACCTACCATCACCCAATCATTTAAAATACACCTAAGAACCCATGGTAATTGTAAAATGTGTAAGGGGGAGTCTGTCACACGTGTGAATCACCTTACCCGCCATCACCGCACTTGCCTACCCCAAACACAAATACCACTCTGTGATAACCCATAAAGGGAAATCACATCATAGAGGTGCACCATATATATATATCACATCAAACCAAGTGACAACCGGGCCATCACATCATATAAATATCCAAACCATTTCATAAAACACTTTAAATAGCCAATAGGGTGATCACATTTACCAAACCACACTCTTTTCTAAAATAAACACAAAACATAACTTTTAAAAGTACAAAACCAAACAGACCTTTAATTTTACATAGAAAAATAAATTTACCAAAACATTTCCAAGTCCTTTTTAAAACTTTGAGGAACACCACTTTCCAAATAACTTTCTAAACAATCCTTTCCACACATTAGAAAAAACATGAAACTTTGTAAAACATGCCAAGTAGGACCTTGTGTCAAACATTTTCCAACACACACTCCAAATTACAAAGTGGATACCTTTTTAAGATTAAAATTTAAGCCATATTTAGAAATCACACAAAGGAACCAATATAATTTAGAAACAAAAAGTCATTTAAGGAACCAAGGTTTCAGTAGGAACACCAACTTGAAGTGCCATTTTTATTTGAGGGCACATCCATGTGTGCACCTTGTGCACTCATGGATGTGCCATCATCCAATGGAACACCTATACCAACCATGGAAGCAAAAAAAATTTTTTTCACAAATTCAACATTTACATTTACCCAAACCCAAAAACTTCATTTTATTTCAAAAGTAAAACAACCCCTTTTTAAAAAACAAAGAGAACCCTTTCAAAACAAAACCACTGTAATTCTCAAGCCATAAGTGGTGTTCAAATAAAAAGTTCATTAATAACTTCACATTAAATATAATTTAACAAAACATAACAAGGAACAAATATCACAACAAGACTTTATATCATTTTGAGAAATAATAGGCATTGAATCAAACACCATAAAGGCACCAACACATAGGCATAATTGAATAATCATTGTAAATTATATTTTTAACAATTTATAAAAATATAAAAACACAACAATATGCTTACTATATTACTAATAGAGGTGAAAATAATATTTAAAAATTAATTTAAATCCTGAAATCATCCATGGATTGTGACATAATGGAAAGGCATGGAAACACCTACCTCGGTGGTGTGTGAATGTAGCGAAACCTTCAGAGAAGAGAGATCTAAGCCCCATGGACCGTTCACACACCCTATATCCAAAGGAAAATGATCCAAAAATAAAACCTAGCAATTATGTTTCAGTCATGGGAGGAAACCCCAAATAAAACCAAGAAATAGAGAGAGGGAAGAGAGGAGAAGAGGAAAGGGAAGTATTTGATAAATAAATCATGAAGAATCACTAACCATTGGTGAGAAATATACCATAAAATGTCCCAAAACAAAGGCGAACAAAGGTGTGGCACCCTATGGTCTATACACAACAATTAGGAATTCAAATGAGAGGTGGAATCACTTAAATAATATTTTTAGATTAAATTATATTTAGTCCGTAATGGACTACATGGTTTTTTAAACCATTCACAAAGGACGAGGGTCAGGGGAGCAGGTAACCATGTCTGAGGCAGAGTAAGAATAAGAGGGGTAACCAGAAATAGAAAAACGACTACTCATATTTACATTTACCAATGAAGACCAGATAGGCAAATAAGTCGAAGGGAAAATAGACGGATTGAGGCCCCCACCTCTCCAAGGTGGCCTTCCAGCAGCTGGAGGTTCCCGATAAACCTTTGGAATTTCTTTTGAGATCAGAAGAGGTTATACTAGAAACTGTACTGAAAATAAAATCTCCCAATGATGAGGTAGAATGAATGATGGGAAGGGCTCTTAAGGTGGCCATCAATGATGAGCAGGGTGCCTGGATCGACAAGCAGGACCTGATTCTGGTTCGGGGTTTCATCAATAGAAAGATCAATGTATAAGAGTACATCTAGTATTGGGACAATATGGAATTCTAGTTTGAAGACCTTTTGATGCTGCAACTGAACATCCAGGTAAAAAATATCTCATGAAAACTTTTTAGAGAGATCAAAACTAGTAGGCTGCAATTTCACTTTAATGTCTTTGTAATCTTTCGTAGTGCTTGACTTGGTTTCTCACTTTTTTCCCTTAAAAGTTTTTGATAATAAAAATTTAACGTTGAGGGTAGTGTGTACCAGAAAATTCGGAAACATTGTAGATTTAAGTTGCATGGTTTGGGAAAACCGTTCTCAAACAATGTGACTGGAAAAATTGGCTTAAAACCCTTAAATGTCACCCCAAACACTAGGGAATCCCACCCAAAGATCCTTGAATGATTTAAAAAACATATAGTGACACTGTTGGTGTCATAAAATCTCCACCATGAAACTTTATCCCAATAACATTCGCAATAACCATGAGTTGGGTTAGAATAAAATAAAAACCACCAAAACACAAAGACATTTGTTAGAAAATCAAGCTGAAACTCAACCAAAATATCCAACAACGAGAAAGAAATAAAAAAATGAAAACCATGGTCGAGGTGTGACATACCCACTACTGACACCCACCAACTATATCTACTCATCCAATAAAAGTTTTACCTCCAAATATATCTCTAGAACCCCATTATAGGTAGTAATCCATAGAGGGATAACACTGACTCATATATCTCTACATAGACATCACTCGAAGGTATGATCCCTGAAGAACTGATCCTGAACTATTTCCATTAAGTACTTGGAGAGGTTGGTTAACCTCAATGTATACTCAGATACTGACATTCTGTCCTACCGGAGCTCTAGAAGCTCCTGGATACGCATATACCTAAGGGTATAATGTGAGAGATCCTCTCTGAAAAGGTTATCAAACTTCATCCATGAAAGAGTCGCCTCATCGTAAGACTGAGTAACTAAACCCCACTATCACCCTGCTAAGCTGTAAAGAAGGATTACTGCTAGGAGCACCATCTAATCTGCCGGTGTCTTGACTTATCACGACCTGCCTTATTTAAAATGAGGGAAGGGATAACAAGAGGTCGAGGCCTTGATTTCTAAAGATGAAGGAGAGATAATAACCCTCAAGTCCCGCCTCCAATAGGCCTTGGGGTGGTGACCATCACCAAGGGTATAGATATATCAAATAATTGGGAGGCATTACCCTTTTCATTGTAACCAATATTGGGAGATAAGATGTACCATCCTCAAACAAATCCAAGCTAGATATATATAAAGAAACCAAAATCTCTCTCACATGCATGATTAATGTTAAACTACTGAAAATAGTAGAAACTCAAAAAGCACATAAAAAAGTATACTATCCACCCCAAACTCACTAAGGCACAGTCACCAAATAATGAAAGTCAGGTAATGTAATATAATAATCACATAAAAATTTTGGTACCCTACACCACTTACCACTGGTTAACTACTCATCCCTAACAGCGAATGTCTGGACTCTACCATGCTCTTCTACAAGCCCCACTATCACAACCTTCTCGCACACACATGGGCCAAAACCACATCACATCCTACCCACAGAACCCTGGTCCACAACCACCACCCGTATTTCTTGAAAACACCTAAGCCTCATCCCAAACACACCTAAGAAATAAACCACCTCTCACACAGCCAATACCATAAATTTGGTATTAAATCTCAATCCATTATATCCTTCCCAATGAAATTTGGGTGATAAATTCTTAGAAGATGGAGTAGGGTAAAGTCAGTAATGAGCCATCCATTCTCCCACCAGGATGTTGGGAAAGACACCGTCTCTCATAACAATAGGGGTGTTTGGAACATAGTTCTCAACACATGTGGGGTGTGTATAGAAAACATAAAGAACTACAAGTAAATATACATTGGTAACAAACACTCAGCCCATCCTATGAAATTACAAACATACAATCATTCTCCTCAAACCACCCTTGCTGCTACCCCTACGTGCACATACCTCCACGAACAATGGTAACTTGGATGCCACTTCACTACAGGACTCGATTCGAAAAATACCCCCAACCAATTCATTTAACCAATTATCATTTTTCATTATAAAATAATTCATTTATTTATTCCATACCTATCTGGGAAAATGACATGAATAAAATCTGGAACCATTATTAGAAGGCTAAAATCCACTATACCCTCCTCATAAAAAACACAAAACCCGCTTCTTTATTCCTACCCATTTAATAGCCATTCATATTTTGAAATTACCGACATAATTCTTCAATTTTTTCTCACCAAATTCATCCCCTTATAACCAAACCCGGAAGTATAGTTTCACAATGACACCACACCCAACACACCCATAAACATGAAATCATGACACAACCCAAATCTGTAGCCCTACTAAACAACCACTACCCAAAATCAATCCCACTATACAAAAATTATATCCATTCCACAATCAATCAATCTCTCAAACTAAGATACCATCACACTGCCAGTACCACCCCGTACACACAACCACACCTATAAAATAGGGTTAATTTAGATTTTTCCAACTATTATTTAAATTCCACTTTGATAAGAATGGGTGATCACATAAGGGTTTTCATCTTGGGGCATCCATTCCATTTAACTGGGTATACGTGATTAATCAGACTGTTATTTACCAAAATTATTCAGAAGAAAACAACAATAGTTATAAAGCATCACCCATGCATAGGCAAAGACCACCAACAACCATGATTTTCAGAAACCATACAGTCACAATAGATCACATCATCAATGAAAGATAACAAATAAAACAGGCGATCAACATCAACATATCCCTGTCCCCCATTTATTACATCTCATTATCTTTGTTAAAATTGGATTCATCCATTCTCACAAGGATGCATCATTATGCCCACCCACATGATAAAAAATTAAAAGAGAGATTACAGAAAATCCCTACTTGGAACAACATGCATCCAATGATTATTCCTTGAAAAAATAGGGGAGTGTGCGAGTAGTAGGAAAACTCCATGGAAAACTAGACAGGGGGGCCAAAACACAGGCACACAACTCTTCTGGGAAGAAAATTTCTCTATGCACAAGGAGAACGGAGAAGAGAGGACCTCAAACTTACAAAATTCTACATCCTATATTAATGGAATAGAAAATGGTTTCAAGGCCATTAAAGTCAGATCATGGACAAGACCACACATTTGGCTTATTTCAAATCCTCCAAAGCATTAGGATATTAATATATAATTAATATATTTTTAAATTATTTTAGAAACACCCAAATAATGATTTAAAATTGATTCACATCAAATACAATGTGAAGAGAGTGAAACTAGAAAAACTGGGAGAAACTGGAAAAAAATAGAAATTTGGAAAACTGTCGGAAGTGACTCACTATTGGGAGAGTCACAAGTTTCACCATTCAGTGAGACACCGCTTGGTGATACACCTCTCGGTGAGCCACCATTCAGTGATCCACTATTTGGTGTCACCATTCTATGAGCCACTTTTTGGTGTCACCATTTGGTGAGCCACCGTTCTATGTCACCATTCGGTGAGCCACTGTTTGGTGTCACCATCCAATGCGACACTATTTGGGGTCACCATTGGGTGTCACCTTTCAGTGTCACTGTTCGATGTTACAATTTGTTGAGCCACCGTTAAATGTCACTATTAGTTGAGCCACCGTTCAATGGTTTACCATCGAACGACATACCACTGGGAGACTCATCGGTCCGAGGCAATGTTAGCGAGTCACTGGTCCTTACTCAATATTGAAAAAACTAGATTTTTTGAAAACTCCCGAATTGAGCCACAGTTACCTACCATAATACTTCAAAAAATGGATTTTCACAAAGGAATGGCCTGAAGGGGTCTGGTTAATTACATCAGATACCTTTCAAACTATTCTCATCCTCAAGAATCCAAAACTAAACCCAGAAGGAGGAGGGGTCCGAACAACCACCCCGTAAGATACCTCTTAAGGACAAACCATCCCGCGTTGTTCAAACGTTGGAGGGAAAAACTCGACATCCAATAACAAATCCCTGACATCTACTTCCCTAAACAACCACACAACATGAAAAGGCACACTGTCTAGACACATGGAATAGGGAATTCCTTTCTCCATGCTAATATACTATCTGCATTAGGTGACACTGACTCGCCTGCATGGGTTTAATCATATTCGTATTAATGCATCTCAATTAGGGATAAAGTCCTCCCCTTCCCATGTGTTGAGACTCTTTACACATTAGAGAACAAGGAAATAACTCATCTCATAGAAAAAAGGTCTAGTATCATATCAAAACAAGTCATACAATCAAAAAATCAAAACAACTCTAGGTATTGGGCACACATCTGGGCCTCTCGCTCCCAAATACTCTCATCCAAGCTACCATGCCTCCACAACACATGAATCAAGGGAATGGTCCACCCACACAACACATTCTATTGATGATATTATATCTCCACTGGCCTCTCGACAAACATTGCGTCTTCCTCAATATCCAAAATTCCCAAATCAATGACATGGGAGTCATCGTGAAGATACTGATGGTGCTGTGATACATGAAAGAGGTCGCAGATCCTACCCAACTATGGTGGAAACACCAACTAATATGACAACTCACTAACTTTTCCCAATACTTTTAAAGGTTTGACTAACCTAGGATAAATCTTACACCATCTTCCAAACTTCTACTACCCACATTGCGGGGAAACCTTCATGAATACGCGGTCCCTAACCTAAAAATCCAAGGGAATTATCCTATGATAGGTATAAAAGTTCTGTCGGTCCTGTGCTGCCTTCATCCTCTCATGGACAAGCTGCACCTTGTATTTCGTACTCTACAACATGTCTGGACTAAGAATAGCAACCTCCCCAACATCTATCTAGCATAATGGGGAATGACACGATCTTCGGTATAAAGCTACAAATAGAGACATGCCAATGGAAGAGTGATATATGTTGTTGTAAGTGAACTCTACCAAGGTAAAATGTTGCAACAAGGACCTAATAAGGTCTAGAAAACATTCCCACAACATGTCCTCCAATGTATGGATGGTCCTATTTGTTTTTCCATCCATATGAGGGTGGAAAGCAGTGCTGAGCCATAATTGAGTGCCAAAGACATGTTGCAATCCCCTCCAGACTTGTAACTTAAAATGTGTGTCCCGATACGAGATAATAGATCTAGGAACTCCATGCAACCACACCACCTCATCCACATACATTTTCACTAAAGCATCCACTATGCTCGACTCCTTGATCACTAAGAAGTGATCCGACTTCGTCAACCAATCCAATACTACCCATATTGCATCGCATACTCCCTAAGTCCTAGGTAATTCAGTGATGAAATCCATTGAGATGTCATCCCATTTCCACTCAGGGACATCTAAGGCCTGAAACAGACCACTGAGAACACATTGATTGATCTTCACTTGCTGGTACACCAAGCACTTTTCCACAAACTCCGTCACTACCTGCTTAATCCCAGGCCACCTGAAATGTTCCCTCAAGCCCTGGTACATCTTGGAAACTCCTAGGGTGTACTACCAAGGGTGATTTATGTAACTCACAGAGAAATCCATCACACATCGCCACTAGGACGAACAACATCCCATGGAACAACTTCCAGTTTTAACCATCCTCCGACCATGCCTTCAGATCATTTTTTTTGGTCAATGAAATCTCGCATCACATCTACTTCTAAGTCTCCCACTAAGACTCCTCCACCTACCACGTCAGAGATGACTGCACCATAATTTAATATAGACAGCCTCTTCCTCCATCCATTATTGCATCTATGTGAAAGGCAACCATCCCCTCCATTTCTCTCCAAGAACTCACAAATTCTGAAACAAATTCCTTTTGTGACTTCCTACTCAAATAATCATCCAAAACGTTCCCCTTTCTTGAGGTGTAAGAGATCTAAAAATAGTAAGCATGGAGAAACTCCTTCCACCTCCACTATCTCAAGTTCAGATCTCGATGGTAAAAGATATACCTCAAGATATTTTGATCCGTGAAGACCATAAATCGCTCCCCGATGAGGTATTTCCACCACAAATTCAACCCAAACATGACTGTGGAAAGTTAAAGAACATGGGTGGAATAGTTATGTTCATGGGGATGTAACTTTCTAAACCCATAGGATATCACTCCCCATTTCTACATCAACACGCTACCCAAGCCCAAATGGGAAGCATCACAGAACACCTCAAACATCAACCCTTTCTCTAGAAACCTGATCACTAAGGCAATGAACAAATTTCCCTTCATATAGGTGAAAGATACTCTATAATTATCACTCCACACAATGTCTTGTCCTTTTCTAGTCAGAGCCGTTAATGGGGATTCTTCCCGAGTGAAATTAGGTATGAATCTCCAGTAGTAGCCTACTAAACTGAGAAAACTATAAACCTATACCACATTCTTGGGTGCTACCCAAGAAACAACTGCCTCAAACTTCGATGGTTCCAATGATATTCCCTGATGAGACACTACATGCTCAAGGAAGTGGACCTAAAAAGTCCAAAACATTAACCCAGCCTGATTTCCATAGAGTTTGTGGTGCCGAAGGATCTCTAAGATAGTCTTGAGATGCTCGGTATTCACCTCCTCTAAACTCGAGTAGATCATAATGTAATTGATGAATACAAAGATGAACCAGTCTAGGAACTCATGTAATATAGAGTTCATGATCCCCATGAACACTACTGGCACGTTCGTAACACTGAATGCCATAACTACAAACTCGAAGTGCCCATACCTACACCTAAAAGCAGTCTCTAGGATTTCACCCTCCTTCACCTTCAACCGGTGATATCCAGACCATAGATCGATCTTGGAAGAAAAACTCACTCCCCTCATCTATTTGAAAAGATCATCTATCCTTGGGAGAGGGTAATAGTTCTTGACCATTACATGATTCAACCTCGAGTAGTCTATACACAGCCTCAGACCACCATCTGATTTATTTGAAAAAAGACTGAAGCACTTAACGATGACACACTGGGGAAGATAAATCCCTTCCTCATTATATCTTCAATCTTGATCTGCAACTCATGTAGCTCAGATTACACCATTCGATAAGGATACATCAAAATCTAAGAAGCACCAGGATGTATGTCTATCTTTAACTCAACATCACATCAAGGGGGTAGAGTCACAACCTCCTTGGTAAAACATCAAAGAACTCCCCAATGACCCTAGGAGTCCCCTACATCTCTGTGTCCATTGATCCCATTGAAAGCTCGACAAATAAGGAAGGAAGAGGCTCCATGCACTAGCTGCCCACCCGACAGCTCCGCTCACCAACGAAAGATACACGTTGGAATTTCACGTCTAAAAACAGGAATATTCTCTGGATGATGTGTCAAGACCTGTCCCCAGGGGCTAATGCCATGACTACCCCAATACCTCCTTCTATAGGTCAGTGGCTAGCGACTGGCACTGAAGGCGTATTCCCTAAAACTGGGAAGACATTTCCTTTATAACCTGTTACACAAACAACCAAGCACACAACAAGATACGAACTCAAGTAAACTGAATTGTAAACAAAGTGACTACAGTAAGTAAAAGGGCTATAATACAAGCCCAACTAGAATGTACAAGGAAAACTAGAAAGTACAAGACAAATGATAGGTGTAAAGTAGCTCCTAGATCATCCACCACGAATCCTTCCTGAAGGGTAGGTACAAATCACGAACAACCGTCTCTGCGGTTCGTCTCGTCTAGGTCCATCTTCGAGCTACCTCCAGTCCTGGTACTCTCGTCCACAGTCAGCGTTGTTTGTCATCTGCACCAAAAACAATGATTTGCGGGCATTCCCATGCAGGGGTGAGTATAACGATACTCAGTAGGGACCCCGAGACCCTCAAGGTCTCACACAATCCATAATGTATGAAAAAATAACAACCCTACTTAGGTATATTCCCATACATATACCTATGTTATCAAGTAAAACCATATAAATCATGAGGAAAACACAGAGTCCAACTCCAAAGCCCCAAGCTCAACTGTTCCACAAAAGAAGAAATACCACGAAGGCAAGTACCCCACATGTACACCAAAAAAAATACCACCAAGGTATTACCATGAAGGAAAGTACCACACAGGTAGAGACTTAGCTCACACCAGGTATAACTCAGGTACAGTAGTAGAGATGATTAGATGTAACTAATGAATCATCTTACTCTATTAAGAGGAAGACCCACAAAGGATCTTAACTCATCATCAGACCCACATAGGATTTCTAGGTGCTGACCCGCACAGGATCACTCGGTGCTGACCCACGCAAGATCACTAGATTAGTCCCGCATGGAATCCTAGAGTGGTTCCATGTGGGACCCTCAATTACATACCCATTAAGGATCTCTTTCTCAAGTCACAACCATCTACTAGGTTCCCGCACTATGCTTGCTTGTCTCTGGGAGGTTCTGCTCTAGAAGCCACTGTTTGATACATCAACTTCTAGGAAGTCCCATGATGAAGTATCTCAATGTACCACCACGTCATAGGGGTATCAATGCAATAGACGGTGCGTCAATCAGACATCTGGTCTGTGAGTGATTAGACTTTTAGTCCCGGTGGCCTGGTTGGTTCATTCTCGATCCAACCCAACCATACCCCATATTAATCCAAATATTTAGTGGGGTATACTAAAAGGGATCATCTCGCTCTAAGGATTTTATCACCACTGATGGTTTGTCAAATGGATTCATGGCACCAAAGTTATGGTCAAAAGAGATTAAATGGGTCAAAGTGGGCTCGAGTCCGGTCTGACGCAGCCTGGGATGACCCGATTTGGGTCGACTTGACATGAACTTGTTTGGGTCGGCCTGACCAAACCCGCGGGGTCTGGCCTGGCCCGCAGTGTGGTCCGACCTGTGCTGGGCGGCCCGGCCCAAGCTGGGCAGTCCGGTAGGCCGTGAGGGCTGTAGAGGACCGTGAGGGGCCGCGAGGGGGCCGCGGAAATCGCGGGTGGCCGTGAGGCCACGAAGGGCCATGAGGCCATGGGACGACATGAAGAGACTATGGGCGGCTCAGCCGTGGGTGGCTCGGTGAGGCTGCAGGAGGTGCGAAAGGACGCAAGGCGGTGCGGCGAGGCCGCTGGCAGCGCGGCGAGGCCGCAAGCGGCATGGCCACAGACAACGGGGTTGCAGGGAGGCAATGTGTCGTGCCTTCACCAGCGGCTGGCTTGACCAGCCTCCCTTCATCGCCTTTGTCATGGCCGACGGTGGAGCTGACCACCGTTCTCATTCCCCACTAGTGTTGGTAACCATTCCTCCATCACGATCAACAAATAATTACAAGGTTTACGGAGTGGAAGGGCCATGTTTGTTTAGCCCGCACTCTCCGCGTTAGAGCAGTAGGAAGCAACAATAATTCTTTCTTTAATTACTAAGAATTATCATTAATGGAAAAGGAGAATAATTTCAAACAACCACCCTACCTCATTCGTTTGTTGACGTTGGCACGAGAAGAAAGTTGAAGAACGCAAAGAGAGTGCCAAAGATCGTTGCTTCCAAAACCACACTTCGATGTTGGGCTCGCTCGTCATCCTCTTCCTTGATTTCCGAAGAATGTTCTTCGATGGCGTTCTTTGTTGGAGAATTGTAATCCTCCCAATATTTCTCCTCTACCAAATACACCAAATTGTAATGTAGCCAAGTTATGATATGTTTCCCTAATTTAAATATTGTCATAATTTAAGTTGGATCCAATTAATTAATTGATGAGGTTGGCACAAAATTAATTAAAGGCGATGGCATAATTAATCACGGGGAAGTTCAAGAGACTTCTCCATATTTAAGTGGGAGGTTCAAAGGGGTTTTAAAAATGGGTGTTCCCTACCACCATAACCTCTCATGAGAGGTTTTCGGTTTGGTAGTCCCAACCTCTATAACCTCATGGGGAGGTTTAATTCTAGTGGTCCCCACCTCTCCACATCCAAAAGGAGTTTCAAATAAAAATATAAATGTTACAATTTTTTTTATTTTATTCTTTCACGAAAACCCAAATTCTAACTTTCACCCTCGAGTTATTATGGTCAATTTAGAGGTCTACTTAAGCGAAAACCGGCACTGCGAGTTCAACGGTTCCCTCAGATTTCAATTTCGAGCACCGTTTCAAAAGTTAGAAAAACCCGCTCGTACGTTTACTGAATATACCCGAATAAAAGTTCAGAAATTCATTCCAGGCACACCGGGCCTCAGAATCATGAGCCGTCAATTTTCAAAGACTTGTAAAATTACCATATATTTTAAAAAAATTTACATGGAAATTCTGGGTCATTACATTCTCCCCCCCTAGGGATTTACGTCCCCATAATTCACAAATCAAAACAATGAAAACAAGTGGGGGTACTGAGCACGCATCTGGGCCTCCTGCTCCAATGTGGTCTCCTAGAGGTTCCCATGTGTGCCAATGAATGCGCACCAGAGGTATCGACCTCCCACAAAGGACCCACTCCTGTCGATCCTCAATCTCAATTGGAACCTCCGTAAAAGTCGCCCCATAGTCGATATCTAGCTCTCTGTGGTCGATGATGTGGGAAGGTTCGTTCACGTATCTCCTCAGCTGGGATACGTGGAAGACGTCGTGCTCTCGATGCAACTAAGGTGGAAGAGATAAGAGGTAAGCCACCTCACCAACTCTTCTAAGGACATGAAAAGATCCGATGAACCTTGGAGATAACTTATCGCCTTGGCCAAATCTCTGAAAACCTCATCGAGGTGAGACACGTAGAAAGACATGGTTGCTATAATCGAACTCCATAGGTCTTTGTCTCCTATCGGTATATGACTTTTGACTGATCTACGCAGTCTTTATCCGCTCCTGGATGATCTGCACCTTCTCTGTGGTAGCCCAAACCAACTCTGGTCCCACAAGTGTTGACTTCCCTGGGTTAGTCCAGCACAAGGGTGATCAGAAAGGTCGCCCGTACAATGCCTCAAAATGTGCCATCCCAATGGTGGAGTGATAGCTATTGTTTTAAGAAAACTCCACCAAAGGCAAGTGATCCTACCAGCTGCAACTGAAGTCGAGGACACAAGCACACATCATTTCCTTGAGGGTCTGAATGGTCTGATCAGTTTGGCCATCCGTCTGAGGATGGAAGGCGATGCTCTAACGAAGTTGCATCCAGAAATCCTCCTGCAACCCATTCCATAGCTGGGAAGTAAAAATTTCATCATGATCGGAGACAATCGTTGAGGGTAATCCAGGTAACTGCACAATCTCCTGCACATATAGGCATCCCATGATATCTACTGACCCCTACTCTCTGATCAGTAGGAAGTGGTCCGACTTGGTGAGTCAGTTTATGATCACCCAAATCGAGTCATGACCACTGGATGTACATGGAAGTCCTGTCACGAAGTCCATGGATATCCCATCCCACTTCCACTCTGGGACCTCTAATGTCTGAACCAAGACAGCTGGTACATGATGCTCGGCCTTCACTTGCTGAAAAGTGAGGCATCGAGAGACAAACTCTACAACTGCTTTCTTCATTCCTAGCCACTCGTGCTATCGTCAGAGGTCCTGGAACATCTTCGCCACTCCTTGATGTACCACTAGAGGGGATGTGAGAAACTCCCATAAAACATCTTCATAAAGTGAAACTGGTACCATGGTACATCCTCTGAGCACGTCGTGTCTCACAGTTAGTGTCCCCATGCTATGCCTCCCTAACTCACTGAAAAATTGGGGGAGTGACTGTAAGAGACTGAAGAAAAGCTGCTCCATCTCAGTCTACAAAGGATATATCCAAAGCGGCTAACTACTCCGTCACCTCACCTAGAAGTTGTATACCAGATCTCTTGGTGAGTGCATCCACTACAACGTTCCCCTTCTTCGTCAACGCATAAAGTGGTGCTGCAACTCTGGAGAAATCTGGCACAAATCTCTGATAGTATCCAGCCAAATCCAGGAAACTCCGTACCTCCGTCACACTCCTGGGTGGCTCCCAAGCAAGTACCACATCAATCTTCGCTGGATCCACTAAAACTCTAGGCTCCGATATGACATGTACTAGAAAGTGAACCTCTCAGATCCAGAACTGGCACTTTGATAGCTTACCATAAAGCTAGTGATCTTGGAGTGTGTCTAGTACTACCCAGAAATTTTAAGCATGCTCCTCCTCAGTAGTCGAGTAGATCAGAATGTCGTCGATGAAGACTACTACAAAGAGATCAAGGTATGACTGAAAGATACTATTCATGAGTCCCATGAACACTTCTGGAGCGTTGGTCACACCGAATGGCATAACCAAGAACTCATAATGGTTGTATCGACACCTGAAAGTTGTCTTATGCACATCCTCGTCTCGCACTCTAAGCTGATGATAGCCTGATCTGAGGTCTATCTTCAAGAACCAATGAGCTCCCTTAGGCCGATCAAAGTGGTTTTCAATCCTTATGAGTGAGTACTTGTTCTTCACGGTCACCTGATTCATGCGCCGATAGTTGACAGAAAGTCTCAATCTCCCATCCGCCTTCTTGGCGAAAAAAATCAAGGTTGGCCAAGGTGAAACACTAGGCTGAATGAATTACTTTCCATGGAAGTCCTCTAGCTGTACCCGCAGCTCACGAAGCTTCACGGGAGCCATCTGATATGCTGGTGTAGATATCGGTGCCGTCCTAGGGTACATGTCAATGTAAAAGTTCTCCTCTCTACGAGGAGGTTGACCTAGAACATCATCAGGGAAGACATCCGCGTACTGGTCCACCACAACAGGATAACTCGGACTCTCCACATCAATCGCTCCGAGGGTATGGCTAGCCAACTAATGAGTGATCGGCTGAACTCTCTTCCAAGTAATTCCATCTGGCACCAGTGCGCAATCATCGAATCCGCTCCCGTAGGAGTCTCTCGCCGTAAGGATCGAGCCAATGACTCCATCGGAATCTCCGAGCTCCGAACGAGGGTAGTGGAAATAAAAGAATGACTGGTACCTATGTATATAAGTATATTTGGCTAAGGTGGAATAGACACAGATCGTACCTCGTATCATCTCCGGAGTGCCATAGTCATAGGCGTCAGCTGCCTGGAGCTAAACTCGCCCCTGTCCACCTGCTTCCAGTGGTCGGGGTGGACCACCTAGTGGTGGTGGTGGTAACATCTTGAATCGTTGGCCACCGCCAGCTGCACGACCAGCTCCTCTATCACATCCTCCTGCTCCTTACGGACCACCTCGATCGAATATTTGTCTCTGCCTAGGCGGTCCTTTGACCACTTTCTGATCATCCGTATGGCGATTCAGATAGTCATGATCCATGTGACCCTACCTGCCGCATGTGTAACACTACCCACTCCTGGTATGAGTTGCTCTACCTCGGGTGCCCCGCACAAACGACTCGGAATCCTGATGTCATCCACCTGTAGGTTTGGTCCTCTTGGACCTCTACGACAAATGTCTACTGCCATCTATAGAAGAGTCCACTACGTGATGACTGGTGGTGGGTCTTGCTATTGGTGACTTCTCAATTAGGAAACTCTCCACTACGAGGGCCCGCTCTAACACCCCTGCCTGTGTCGGGATGCTATGAGAAATCATTGAAGCCCTGATCTCTCTCCTAAGCCCCTACTCGAAGGTCCAGGCCCTGAATAATGGGTCCCGCACCATATCTGTGGAGTAGCGTGAGAGGTCAGTGAACCTTGCTGAGTAATGAGATACAGTCATGCTGCCCTGCTGCAGATGAAGAAGCTTCTGTATGCGCACTACGCGAAGAGTCCCTGGGAAAAACTCTACCTGAAACAGGCTCTTGAAGTCTTCCCAGAGAAGCGTCACCTCATCGTGACCTTGGAGCATCAAGCTCCACCATATTCATGTGGCTTCCTGTAGAAGGCTAAAGACAAGGATCACCATGAGATCAGCTGGTGTCCCATATAGTTGGAAAACTCTCACTACAGCTTCCAGCCAATCCTCAGCTGCCTGTGTGTCTATCTCTCCCCTGAACCTGGGTGGACTCTAGCGCTGGAACTCGTTCAACGCGCTCAAGTGGTGTGCACCCTCTACTTCTAGGGCTGGTGGAATCGGTGGGCCAACAGGTAATGGTACCAATGGTGCCTCCACTGGTGCCTCTACTAGTAAAGGACCCTACACCGATGCCTCGTCGCTCGGTGGGTTATCGGTACGTAATACTTTCGGAACCCCAGTTGGCTGTCTTCGTGGAGGCATCCTGAAAAGAAACAGGTCATGCCATGGTCAATAATTTATACCTAGTGAGCTAACTCAAGAGATCACAAAGAAAACTCTTATAAACACATACGCAATCAGTGTTTTCTTGCACTGGGTCAGAAATCAGAAGTCAGGGTCCTGGTGTATGGTTATGTTGGCCACCGCACCAACACTGGATTCCCTAAACTGATAACCACACTCACTACACTTAACACTATTTCCATTAAAAAGATCAGAGTCCTATTTTCTATGTTAGAACCGACTCCTATGATACCAATTTGTCACGACCCATCCCCTAGGGCTCGTTCCGTGACTACCCCAAGCCCGCCTTCCATAGGACATGGGATGATGACTAGCACCGAAGGTGTATTCCCTAAAACTAGGAAGGCATTACCTTTATAACCTGTAACACACACAACTAAGCACACAGAATGATACGAAATCAAGTAAACTGAATAGTAAACAAAGTGATCATAGTAAGTAAAAGGGCCTGAATATAAGCTGAACTGGAAATTACAAGGAAAACTGGAAAGTACAAGACATATGATAGGTGTAAAGAAGCTCCTGGATTGTCCACCATGAATCCTACCTGAAGGGTAGGTACAGCTCACGAATGGCTGTCTTTGTGGTTTTTCTCATCTAGGTCCACCTCCGAGCTACCTCCAGTCCTAGTACTCTCGTCTACAGTTAGTGTTGTCCGTCGTCTTCACCAAACACAATGAGGTGCAGGCATTGCCCGTGTAGGGGTGAGTATAACGATACTCAGTAGGGACCTCGAGACCCTCAAGGTCTCACACAATCCACAAAGTATGAAAACAACTGAATACCCTACAAAGTTATTTGACCATACATATATCTAAGTTATCAATTAAACCCATCTTAACCAAGTGGAAAACACCGAATCCAACTCCAAAGCCCCAAGCTCAACTGTTTCACAAAGGAAGTAATACCATAAAGGCAAGTACCACATAGGTACGCCACACCGAATAATTCCACCAAGGTATTACCACGAAGGAAAGTACTACCCAGGTAAGACTCATCTCACACCAGGTATAACTCAGGTACAATAGTAGAGATGATTAGATGTAAATAATGAATCATTTTACTCTATTAAGAGGAATACCCACAAAGGATCCTAACTCATCATCATACCCACATTGGATCTCTTGGTGCTGACCCACACAGGATTGCTCGGTGCTGACCCACAAAGGATTTCTCGGTGCTGGCCCACATAGGATCGCTAGGTGCTGACCCACACAGGATCGCTCGTTGCTGAAACACATAGGATCGCTCGGTGCTGACCCACACAGGATCGCTAGAGTAGTCCCCCAAAGAATCCTAGAGCAGTTCCATGTGGGACCCTCAATTATAGACCCACGAATGATCTCTTTCTCAAGTCACAACCATCTTCTTGGTTCCCGCACTATGCTTGCTTGTCTCTGGGAGGGTCCACTCAACAATCCACTAGTCGATACTTCAACTGCGACGAAGTCCCTTGAAGAAGTATCTCAAAGGACCACCACGTCATAGGGGTCTCAACACAACAGATGGTGCATCAATCAGACGTATGGTCTATGAGTTATTAGCCTTTTAGTCTCGGGGGCCCGGTTGAATTCGTTCTCAATCCAACCCGACCATACCCCATCTTAATCCCAATCTCCAGTGGGGTATACTCAATGGGACCATATCGCTCCAAGGTTTCCAGCACCGTTGATGGTTTGTCAAATGGACGTCTGATAACAAAGTTATGGTCGAAAGAGAGTAAATGGGTCGAAGTGGGTTCGGGTCTGGTCTGACCCGGTCGGACCAACCCATCCTGGGCCGACACGGTTTGGGTCAGGCCCAGCTTTCTCTATTTGGCCCAGCCCGCTGGGTCCGTCCCTGCCCGTTCTGGGCAGCCTGGCCCGTGCTAGGTGGTCCGGAAGTTCGTGAGGGCCGTAGAGGGCCGCGAGGGGCCGTGAGGGGGCTGTAGAGGTCGCAGGTGGCCGCGAGGCCATGAAGGGCCATGAGGTTGCGGGCGGCGCGACGAGGCCGCGGGCAGTGTGGCGAGGCCACGGGCATCGTGGTGAGGCTGCAGGAAGCTCAGACACGGGTGGCTCGGCGAGGCCACGAGCGGCGTGGAAGGTTGTGGGGTGGTGCAACGAGGATGAGGGGTGGCACAATGAGGCCGTGGGTGGAGCAGAGAGGCTATGGGAAGCTCAGTTGTGGGTGGATCAGTGAGGCCGCGAGTAGCGTGGCAAAGGACGGAGTGGCCGTAGGGCAGAGGAGGCCACGGGGCGGCAGAGTGCTATGCCTTCGCCGGTGGCCGGCTTGACTGGCTTCCCTTCGTCGCGGCTGACAGTGGTGTCAGCCACTATCCTCATGCCCCACCGGGGTTGGTAGTCGTTCCTCTATTGTGATCAACAATTAATCACAAGGTTTTTGGAGAGGATGAGCCATGTTTTTTTTGGCTCACACTCTCTACATTAGAGTAGTAGCAAGTGACTATAATTCCTTCTTGAATTATGAAGAATTATCAAGAATGGAAAAGGAGAATAATTTCAAACAACCACCCTACCTCATTCATTTGTTGAAATTGGCGTGAGAAGGAAGTCGAAGAAGGCGAAGAGGGTTCCAATTATCATCACTTACGAAATGACACTTCAATGTCGGTCTCTCTCGTCATCCTCTTCCTTGATTTCCAAAGAATGTTCTTCGATGACGTTCTTCATTGGAGAAGTGTAATCCTACCAATATTTCTCCTCTGCCAAATCCACCAAATTGCAAAGTAGCCAACTTATGATATGTTTCCCTTATTTAATTGTTGTCATAATTTATGTTGGATCCACTTAATTAATCGACGAGGTTGGTATAAAATTAATTAAAGGGGGGGTGGCATAATTAATCAAAGGGAAGTTCAAGAGACTTCCCCATATTTAAGTGGCAGGTTCAAAGGGGTTTTAATCTCAGGTGGTCCCCACCACCGTAACCTCTCATGGGAGGTTTTAGGTTCAGTTGTACCCACCTCTATAACCTCAAGGGGAGGTTTAATTCTGGTGATCCCCACCTCTGAACATCCACAAGGAGTTTCAAATAAAAATAAAAAAGTTACACAATTTTATTTTTATTTTATTCTTTCAAGAAAACCCAAATTCTATCTTTCACCCTCGACTTACTACAGTTGAGGTGAAGGTGTCCTAAGCTAAAACTGGCGTTGTAAGTTCAATGGTGCCCTCATATTTCCATTCCAAGTACTGGTTCAAAAGTTAGAAACACTCTCTTGTACGTTTATTGAACGTACCCGAATAAAAGTTTAGAAATTCATTCTGGGCACACCAGGCCTCAGAATCATGTGCTGTCAGTTTTCATGGACTCGTAAAATTCCCATATATTTAGAAAATAAATACATGGAAATTATGGGTTTTTACAAGAAGTCAATAATAGAATGGACTGAAAATACTAGTTGATTCCAAGGATTACATCATAAAATTAATCTATAACAGGAAGAGATCCCAACTAGACTGATACAACCACAAAATTAGTGTATATCCCTAGAAAAAATCAAACAAGATGGTCTAACCTCTAACTGGTGTACTCAACACTAGGTTCAAAAAAAGGCTCTCTATTTACAATCCCAAGGCATGGCCTAGAGAATTTTTAACAAAGGATTGTGAAGCTCTTGAATCAAACAAAGCACAAGAAAGAGTGATGATCAAACTGATCGTATCTCGAATGATCTCTGGTCCCACGGGAACTACTACCTCCGCGACGTGCAATAGAAAATTCCTAACACCGATTCCACTCTTCTGTCGACCACCTACCCAACCATGCCCTGGTCGAGGTCCTTGAGAAGCACCCTAAGGTTAGCCTCCTCTTGCACCATCCGCCCTTGGTGGAGTAGGGGTATGATGTCCCTACTATTGGAAAGTCTTGACGGGAAAATGTTGTTGTGGCAGGAGCTGAACCTGCCCACCTACACCATACTAATATAGTGTCAGGAACTATCCTTGGAGGTTCACATAGCCTATGAAAGAAATAAACCTCAACACTAGGCCCTTGGTAAAAGGTCAAGGACTAGAGGGTCAGTACTAAAACTACTGGGGTCGGCTCCCCACTGGCCAAAACCTGGAAGGCCCCAACTCTGGAGTCTTACTGCTGATGACCTTCCCCATTAAGTAACTCATATGACTTACCATTTATGGAAAAATACCTCATTAGTGAATCCTTTCCACTACCTCATACTTCTTCAAAACCTATATGTATGTCGGTAGGGTGAAGGGAGTATCCGTATACTGAAGGGAAGGGAGGAGTGCCTCCTCTAAGTGCCTCGATCGAGACTCCCCATATGGAAAGAGATCAGGAGAAAAATGTAGGAGATTCTTGAAATTTATCCCCAATTCCTTCACTGATATACTCCCCTATTAGGGAAAATAAATCCTTCCTCTTCTCGGCCTACATATTAAAAGAAAGGAATTCCGCTCTGAACTCATTCTCAAAGTGATCCCATGAAACATCAGTTTCATTTCTCTCCTTGAGGTAAATCGTCTACCACTGATAGGATAACCCCTTTATATGTCTCACCACTAGAGGATCCTAGTACTCTGTCAGAGTCCAGATCAAGATGAAAGTGATCACCAACTCCTTGAGTCAACTCTCCATCTCCATGCACGAGACACTGCCCTTGTAATTTTCTAGAGTTTTCTGCTGGAAGGCACGAAGCATCTTCTGCCACTCGTTATCCTCCTCTATTGGATCAAACCTCTTCTGATCATCCAGATTTTCATTCTATACCTCCACTTCCTGAGCCACTCATGTACAATGGCCGAGTGCCATAACTGAAAGATAAAAAAGTAACTCCTAAGCCCGAGTAGTATGGAATTTATTTAGGGTTCATTGTAACTAATTTATTATTTTAATTTCCCAAAAATTCCAAAGACAAACAAGAACACAAGTTATCATGATGAATTATCTTTCCTAAAGACATTCACCCTCAATAATTGTAGCCTCACTTGATCGTTCGGTCTGCTAAGAGTCCTTACATCAGATCAGGGGGCCCTAAAACCCTGTTTCCTAGATGGTCTTCCTTGGTCCATGTCTTGCACCAAGATCACCTAACATTGTTCCCCTAAAAACCCATACAATTCTAAATGTGCCTAACTCCAATCTCCATACTATCTCTCAACCATTACCTATGATACAATTCTATCACAACCCGCCTTCTTTAAGATGAGGGAAGCGATAAAATGATGTTGATGCCTTCCTTCCTCAAGCTGAAGGAGAGATAATGACCCCCGAGTCCTGCCTCCAACATGCCCCTAGGTGGTGACCAACACCAAGGGTATAGATATCTCACAAAAATGGGAGGAATTACCCTTGTAATAGTAACCATGGTTGGAATATTTGATGTACCAACCTTAAGAAACTCCAAGATAGATATATATAAAGAAACCCAAATCCATCCCACATGCATGATTAAAGTAAAACTACTGAACAAAATACAATGGAAACTCCAAGGTAAGTACCAAAATAAAACAAAGCAATGAAATAACAACCATCCATGATGTCTGAGCTAGTAAGGTACAACATAGTTCGTGTAATCTCCCTAGTAACTGGAAAACAATTTTTTGTACATATGTTGAGCATACAAGTATACTTAGTAGGTAAACAAATCAATGTCACTCATGCACAAGTGGGAGAATCATACTAATTCCCATGTGAGAAAACAACATAAAATCAAATGCACATAAAAAATAATACTATCCACCCCAACCTCACCAAGGCACACTCATTAAATAACACAAGTCATGTAATGTAATATAATAAGCACATCAATATTTGGGTACCTGCACCACTTCCCACTGGTTAACTGCTCATCCTTAATGGTGAACATCTTGATGCTACCACACTCTTCTGCAATCCCCATTATCACAACCGTCTCGCACAAAACTAGGCCACAACAACATCTTATCCTAACCACAGACACTTGGGCCACAACCACCACACATCTCACCTGAAAACACATGGACCTCATCCCAAAGACACTAGGGAAATAAAAAACCTCTCACACATCCAATACCATAAATCTGGTATTAAACCTCAAGCCATTTCAACCTACCTGAAGAACCTTGGTTGATAAATTCCTAGAAGAGGGATTAGGGTAATGCCAGTAACTAGCCATCCATCCTCCCACTAAGATGTGACTCCCTCCCCCATAATAATGGGGGTGTTTGGTACATAGTTCTCAACACGGGTGGGGTGCATATAGAAAACATAAGGAACTAAAAGATTATCTATATCGGTAACAAACACTCAGCCCATTCTATGTAATTCCAAACATACAATCAGTCCCCTAAAAACTACCTTTGATATTACCCATACATGCACATATTGTTATGAATGACAGTCACTTGAACATCGCTTCACTTCAAGCCCCAATTCAAAACATACCCCCAACCAATTCATTTAACCAATTATCATTTTTCATTATCAAATCATTCATTTATTTATTCCATCCCTACTCAAGAAACAAATAAGCACAACATCTGCAACCATTCTCATAAGTCTACAAGCCACTAAACACTCCTTGTAATAAATCACAAAATAAACAACACACTTCACTCTTCCTCCCCATTTGACACCCATTCATATTTCGACATTACCAACATCATTCTTCAATGTTATCCCACCTAATTCATCCCCTAACATCCAAACCCAGTAGACCTGTTGCACAACAACACCACACACAACACACCCATAAACATGAAATAATGACACAACCCAAACCTACAACCCCGCTGACCAACCACTGCCCATAAGAAATCCCACTACACAATAAGTCCATCCATTACACTATCAATCAATCTCTCAAACTGAGAAACCATTACACCGCCAGTACTACCCCATACACACAAGAACACCTATAAAATAGGGTGAATTAAGATTTGGTCAACTATTCTTTAAATTCCACTTTGATAAGCAGGGGTTATCACACATGGGTTTTCATCCGGGGGTATCCATTCCATTTAACCGGGTATATGTGATTAATTATATTTATATTTACTACCATTTTTCACAAGGAAACACCAACAGTTATAAATCATCACCCATGCGTAAGCAAAGACCACCAGCAACCATGATTTTCAGAAACCACACGGTCACAACAAATCACATCATCAACCAAAGATAACAAATAAAACATGCGATCAACATCAACATCTCCCCCATCCCCCATTTATTACTTCTCATTATCTTTGTTAAATTTGGATTCATCCATTCTCAAAAGGAGGCATCATTAAACCCACCCCACATAATACAAAATTAAAATAGAGATTAAGGAAAATCCCTACTTGAAACATCAGGTGACCAATGATTATTCCTTACCAAAAAGGGTTGTGCGTGAGTAGTAAGAAACCTCAAAGGAAAACTGGATAGGGTGGGCCACAACATAGGTGCATAGATATTCTGGTAAGAAAAGTTCTCTGCACACCAGGAGAAAATAGAATATAGGACCTCAGCCTTAGAAAAAGACAGATCCTATATCAATGGAATAGAAAATTGTTTCAAGGCCATTAAATTCAGATTATGGACAAGACCACGCAATTGGATTATTTCAAATCTGTTAGAGCATTCGGATATTAATATATAATTAATATCTATTAAATCACTTTTAGAAACACCCAAACAAGGATTTAAACTTATTTCACATCAAATAAAACATAAAAGGAGTGAAAATAGAAAAACAAGGAGAAACTGGAAAAAACTATAAATTTTGAAAACTGTCAGAAGTGACTCACCATTGGGTGAGTCACTAGTGTCACTATTCAGTGATACACTACTTAGTGAGACACCTATTGGTGTCATTGTTTGGTGAGACACCATTCAGTTTCACCTTTCAATGAGCCACTGTTAAGTGTCACCATTCGGTGAGCCACTGTTCGGTGAGCCACCAATCGATGAGCCACTATTTGGTGAGCCACCTTTCAGTGAATTACCATTGAAAAACTCACCACTAGGCATCTCATCAGTGCGAGGCACCATTAGCAAGTCACCGGGTATGACTCACTGTTGAAAAAATGGATTTTTGGAAAACTCCCGAATTGAGCCATCGTTACCTCCCAGAACAACCCAAACACTAGATTTTCACAAAGTAATGGGATAGAGGGTCTGTGTAATTACATGACGAGATGAAAAAATCAGGTCACCGCCTCAAGCCATTCCTCATCTGTCTATGGGACAGACTTGCCTCAGAACCTGATGGGTATCTTCCACTGAAACTCGTGAAGCATGATCAACCTATGCACCTAATCCTTTTGTAATACGGGTACCACATGATGATCTATAGGTGGTGGTATGGCTGGTGCACCACCTGAAGGTAACATCTCATGAGATGGTCCCTGTATCGAAGTCTCATCACTAAGGGGATCATCCTCATGATCAAGCTGCTAAATCCTAGCTGGAATATGTCATAGAGACATCCTAAAAAGTAAAAAATATTTACCATGGTCAACGAGTATATCAGGAGAGATGACTTAAGAAGGAAATGGAAACCACAACCCATTCCTATATGATTATTGTACCATTTTTTCCTACAACTTGTGATCTTATGTATCAAGTAAAAAAGTAGGTGATCAGAGTCCAGGTGTGTGGATATGTCAGACTCTGCACCAACACTGAAGTCTATGGCCTAAAATCTGAACTTGAAACACTTAACACCATTCCCTCAAACAAATATCTCAGACTCATGGCCCAAAAGTAAAACCGACCACTCTAATACTACTCATTCACGAGCCATCCTAGTGGGGACCATGTCGCAACTCCCCAATCCCACCTCCAATAGGTCAGGGGCTGGAGACTAGTGTTGAGTAGGCATATCACTAACATGGTAGGCCTTAGCCTAATTACATGTACACACAACCACATCTTCAAGTGCATACAAATTTTGAAATGTAAAAATAGATGACAACTATGCATGCATACATATAAATCCTATAACCAGAGTATGATATGAAGTAAAGAAAAGTAAAAAGTGGCAAATACAAGCCCCCCACAAAGAGTATGTAACACAAGTCTAACTAGAAATAAAAGGTACTTAGATTGATGCCTGAAAGCCATAGGAACACACCTCAGTCTATTTGGTCTCACTAAGTACCATCTGGTTCTGGTCTACCTAAGAATATTTCAAAAGGCCAATAATCATCACAAGACATGATGTGGGCGATCAAATTCCATATAGGGGCGAGTATAAAAATTCCCAGTAGGACACCCTAAAACCACAATGCATATAACAAAGGAAATATAGTCAGATCTACATAGTTATATGTCTACATCACATATAATATGAATATCCAGATATACTCAATTCAATTCACATAGTCTAAAGGTAATCCACAACCATATTGTACTAGCCTAGGATTTATGTTCGATGATTTAATGAAGTACTCATTCGAGATAACACACTCTTGGGTCTGATAGTACTTATGATGTATGTTTTAGAGGTACTACTCTTTAGTTCTCATCATGAGAAAGAATACACTGATAGATATGAAGAGAATATGATACACATATGAGGATCACATCTAGGGGCATGGGGTAATACCAGCAACTCCATCAGGATAAAACCTCTAAGTAGAGGATCAGTGCCCAGTAGTATTGGTCACATTGATACCAAGAACTCCACCTAGGGCATGAATATGAATAGAGGATCCCACTCCGAGCCTCTCGAGGGGATTCCAAAAACTCTATTTAGGAAGTCCTACTGAACAGATCATAGTCCTAGGATCAGGAAATGATTCATTCAAACCTTTAGGGAAACAATAAGTGGAACGAACCCTAATGAAACTTGTATAAGACATGGATGATTAGAGATCTAAGACATATATAAAAGAGTACACAACATGTAGAAGAGTTACGCATCGTGTCCCTTAACCCCGAGTTCTACCCGTGTAAACGATCTGTGTCATTAAACCATGTATATGTAGTATATAAGAGTACATGACGTGTAGAAAAGTTACACACTGTGTCCTTTTACATTGGGTCCTGTCTGTGTACTCCAGCCATGTTCCAGTACATGGCTTCAGACCGTGTACCCATGCTCGTATACAAGTACACAAGGTATCTCGAGTACAATATCTAGGCCATGTCTTGTGGGGGAGTACACACCATGTAGGAAACCCATGTACTCCACCCTATGTCCATGTAATCTCCCAAATACATTCCAAGTCATCCCATGGGGGCTACATGCCACGTATCCAAGGACTAGATGCCCTGTGTATCATGTCTTTCCAAAAACCCTTATTGTTCCTCGCTCTCACTTCCATGCCAACTTCACCTCAGAATCTAGATCCAATAACACCAGTGTCTTTGGACAATCTCATATGAGCCTCACTATCACTCAAACAACTGATTCCAGTGTCTAATCTATTTGAAAAATTGATCTATTGATCATTCTTTGTTCCACACTGAAAAATGCCGAAGAACGTGAAATAAAGAAATCCACCATCATCTGAATCACTCCATATACATAATTACACCACTATTGTGTCTTGAAAATCCCATATCTATGATATCCGATCATTGTGACAAGAAATGGGTACACAATGATTGATTGATCAGGATTTGTTGAGTCATGGGGAAAACAAAGAACACATGCGATGAATGATGAACAAGGAGAGAAAAGAACATATCAATCAAGAGGAATGGACCGTGATTAATGATTGTGTTTACCTTCATTAATTTTCATCGAATGAAAATTGAAGAAATAAATAATCTCAAAGTTAAGAAATTCTGTCATCAAAACCCCACAAATATAATCCCATACCACAATACACATGATTCGGGAGTCAATCCGTTCATCGATTGATTCATCATTGCCATAGAAATAAATAACAGGGAATTATCAAATTGAAATACACACCATACATAGATTCAATTAGATTTCTGATGAAGAAAAATGAGTTATAATTGTTGTTGGAAAGATCTATCGAATTCGAGGTGTGTCGATCTTCGATTTGCAAAATTTTTAGCATTCGCCTAAGAGGATTTTCTAAGGATCTCTCCAAAAATCCTCCAAAGAATCCAGGGTTATACGGCTAACCCTTGGATTTTTTCATAATAGTCTATTTAAAGGCTAACTAATCGCTGCATCAAAAATTTTATATAAAATAATTTTTTCAAATAATTTTATTCATTTCTACTCCCATGACGACTTTTCCACAAATGACCCACATTAACTAATGTTAAGTCACACCCAGGGTAAACCTTGTGTTCTGAGTTCAATGGTTCCCTCATATTTATGATCTGTGAACAGATTTAGAAGTTTTTACACTTTTCTAGGAAAACCATGCACACATGGTATTTAATATATTTAATATATTTCAAAAATATATTATACAAACACCTAAACTCAAAATCGCACACCATCTCAGTTCCTAGTCATGAAAATAATACATATAATTTTTAAAAATAATACATTGAAAATTTTAGACATTAAAACCTAGACTGGAAAAGTTCCTATAATGTAAAATGCTCTGTGAATTTTTAGTTTTCTTTTATAAAACAAATACACAAAAATTTTATGTGTTGAACCTGGAAGTGCAGTTTTGGGGAATCACATATCTTGAATTTTTACATGTGGTATCTTTAGCTTCATCACGCGGTAACTCAAAAATCCTTCATATGTAAGCTCTACTCATACAGAAAGTTAAAAATAATCAAGGTAGGTCATTTTAAACTATATCCAGCTGTATAAATGTATTTGCAGTTGATGTTTATGTCATATGGTAGGGAATGGAATAGTCACTTTAAACACATAATACTATCAATTCATTGGCCGTTCAATACAATATCTTGAGGTACTAATGATGTTGGTTGGGAGTTCATCATGTCGTAGGTCTGCATTTGTACATGCTATAGTTTAGAAAATATCCAAACAAATACCCTCAGAAGCCAAAGGTAGATGATGATGTTGTGGAGGAATTTTCAATATCATATCATCTTTGATCATATGGATTTAGTATAAGTGTATCCTTTTTAATGCTTCAATAGTTCCCATGGTAATCGAGTCCCACATCAGAATCCCAATTATTCTAAGACTGCTTAATAATTTTGAGCACTTCTTTAGCCCCTCATCCATGGAACTAATGTTGAATCCTGAACAAACTACACACAATTTTTATAAAGCGACCCAATAAAAACATAACTTAAATAATATATTAATAACTTGATTTAAATAATACATCTCAAAAAATAGTTTCACATCCCAATAATGAAAGGTTTCATGGCTTGGAGATTAGCTACACGAACATTTTATTTTACAACACTTGAAAGCATTTATCGATAAAAATAATTCTCTAAAAACATTTCTTGATACCTCAAATGAAATAATCGTCATCATAACCTGGGTATTAGAAACATAATAAAGGTGTGAACTCAAATGATCAGTAAGGGAAAAATATATCATAGATTAATAGATTACAAACATGGAGGAGAATATGAGAAAGTGGATAAATATATTATTAAGATATCATAAGACCATAAATTATATTCATAAAACATGTTTGAGTATCATAATATCATAATAGGACCATTAAGAAATAATAAAATGTAACACATAAAACATGTGAATATGATATAAAAGTACACAATACATAAAAGGGATAATTATGAAAACGTGTAATTTTATGGAAATGTAGATCATCTTGTAATTTTTTCATAACTTGATAAAAAACTTGGAAATGTGGCACAACCATAGTCAAAAGAAAACCGGTGTGAGAAAACTCATTATGCCTATGCTTTTGTAAAAAGAACTCATTATGTATATGCTTAAAAATGTGACCAAACCCATCATGCCCACGTCTATGTGCAAAAACTCATTAGGCCCATGCATGACTATCTAATGAGATATAAACCATAACCAATGCATTGGAGGGCCATATAGGACCCCACATTTTATCATCCATACATATTTGTGACACTTAAAATCAATCATAAACATATCTGAATCCATGGAAAATGAATGTGTTTCTTAAAAATTAAAATGGAAGTCATTCACTTTTAATAATGAACTCATATAAATAAAATGGGTTTAATAAAACATCCAAATAGAAATAATTCACTTTTCATAAATAACCCATAGAAATAAAAAAGGGTTTCATAAAATTAAATAACAACAACAAAATAAATCGATTGACGTTTTAAAATTTATCACCTAAAAATAATAACTTATTCATAGAATAATGGAGGGTAAAACATGAAACATAACATCATTGGAAATATAAATTTTTGAATATAGAGAGTATAATGAAAAATAAAATAAAAAAGAGCTTTCTTGACAATATAAAGAAATCATTGATGTAAAAGTCATAGTTTCTGCGTATCTTTTCAAAATTCCACCTTTGTTTTCATAAAAAAATAAAAAATAAAATAATTCATGAATGGGGATTTTAATTAAAAAATATTTTTTCCTAGAAATAAAAATATTACATCATTTGAAATTAAATACTTGGATAACGTAGTCCAATAATAAGTTTTATAAATCAAAGAAAGGACTTTGAGTTACCATGTCCCATACCATTACCCTTGATTTCCATGAAAATTAATTAAAATTCTATATCATAATGATAAAAATATTAATTACCTATTTTAGAACCTTATTCTCATATATTTATATTTATACACTTCGTTAATAATAATTATCTTCATGTATAATATTTTTGTGATATCTTTTCAATATAGGGTGATAATAATCATAACCATTTTGAACTAGATTCGTAAAAGTGGTGTTGATGTTCCATTTCCTCCCAAATATCATAATTCAAAAACAATTAAAGGTTTTTAAATTGATGTTTTATAAATAATTATAATTTTATAATTCAATTACATGGGAGTTTTAGTAATGTTTCATGATGAAGAAGATGGCAATGAATTAGATTTGGGCTATTTATCGATATCGATGGATTATCTTAAAATGATCATTAATTTTTTATATTATTAAAAATGGGACATGTTAATAATATATATTAATTATAAAACTTTTATATATTTATAAAATATAAACCAAAACCATCCCTGTTTGTAAGTGAAGGAAAATATAACACATTTATTCCTGGAGGCAGCAGTCTGCACAACACATGATTCACATTTTTATTTTTCTTAATAGAAAACGGTTGGATAGTTAATAATTGAAAAATAATTATAATAACATACAAAAATAATAATGATTCTGATGTTATCATTTTATGATGGTGAAATTAAATTTTTGGATGAAAACAAATATATAAAGAAATTGAAAAAGAAAGAGTGGTTTAGGAACTTATACCCCACTTCTTGGATTACCTCCTTTATGAGGTGATTCAACCATTGAGGGGTAGTATTTTGAGAATACCAAAACCTACTTATGGTTTATAGGAGTGTGTAAGATAGGTTCTAGTAGGGTTATAGATGATATTAATAGGTTTTGGTGCGAGGGAATGTGAGGAGATAAGTGCCCCTTTTATATGTGAAAAAGAGTTACTTTTTTTTAATTACCCAAAAAATTTTCAATAATGGGAAGTAAATCACAAGGAAAGTGGATCAGAAATTGATAAACAATGGATTGGATTGTAGATAAGGTCTATACACATATTGTCCAAATAGAAACATTTTTTTTAAAATGTTAGGCCCTTTTCCTCTAAATTTACTCACTTTTACCATTTTAGTTTCCACCATAACAACTAGTTTTTACCTAGATAATTTATTATTTAAGACAAAAAATAAAATTATTCTTATTATATAATTTCTACGTAATGACCCCAAATTTAAAATCAAGTTTATTTGATTCAATTTTTAAATGTTATTAAAATTAATTTTAAAATACCAAATATTTAATTTATTAATTAGTTTTGAAAAATTTAACATAAATTGTAAAATGTAAAATATAGGTTTATATGTTTTAAAAAACATTTTTTACAATATAAATTCACTTAAAAAATACATATTTTTTCTTGTAAAAATTTTCCATAAATTTATAATTAATAATTATATACTAATAATTTCATAAATTCATGTTGTTTTTAAAAATGGTATTTTACAATATTCACATAAAAAAATTAATATTTTTAGAAAAATTTGAAAAATTCATCTTAAGATAATATGGAAAAAATAAATATAAAAATTATGTAAATTTCTTAAAATTCAGATCTTAAAATTTATAATTTTTTAATTACAAATATAAAATGTAGCGAAAACAGGTTTTTATAGGAAAGTGAATTTTCATATATTATCTTCTGATTTACTATAAATTACTATTTAAACTCATTTTAATACTTTATTCACTTGAAAATATATAATTATTGAAAATAAGTAAGGTTTAGAAAATATATTTCATTAGTTTCTTAGTTTTACTAGTTGGTTTGATATTTAAAGTGACCTTTATTTTGTTTGTATATATATATTTTCATAATTCTGTTACCATTTTTTATACCTACCAATTCTATGGATACTTTAAATTGGTCCATATGTTTTTGGGTTTCAATGTTGTGTGTGTAGAAATCCATCAAATATAGTTTTTATTTAAGGAGGAAAATTAGGGTCATTACATTATACCCCTTTAGAAAGACCCTTTTCCATGAAATTTCATTACATGGAAGAAAAAAGGTGAGGGTAATTTTCTCTCATCACAACCCCAGGTTCCCACAAATCCCTTTGAAAGTAATTATTTCACTATAGAACTTTGAAAAGATGAGTGGACTTATTCCGAAATACATTATATTTTTGATCAAGAATCATCACTGATTGTTCATAAAATGGGAGATTGTGTTCCAATTACACAACTTCCGATATGAGAACATGTGATGGGTCTGGTATATAATTTCTCAAAAGTGATACATGGAACACATTTTTTCTTAGAATAGGTGTGGAGGCAGTTATAATCAATAAACTATGACCCCAACATGATTAACTATCTCGAAGGGCTTGATGTATCAAGGGCTCAACTTACCTTTCTTCCAAAATCTTATAAATGGTTTTCATTGAAATATTCAAAGGGATACCTTGTAAACATATTTAAACACTAAATCTCTTCAATGATAATATATATAAATATTATGTTGAATTTTTTCCTATTTATGTATTATTTAATGGCTTGAACCTTTTTATTCATTTATTGGACAAGTTCAGGACTAATCTTCTTCCTCTCTATGACTTCAACCCAACATGTTGGGGTCCTACTTCTCTTTATATACAAAGCCTTGTATAGTTTCATTTGAATTCATGAATAATGTTGTTATATGAGAACTCTACTAGGGGGAGGTTTTGATCCTAAAATCCTTAGAAATCCATCAAATAAGATCTAAAAAATATCGTCTAGAATTTGAATTGTCCTATAAGACAGAACATATTCCTAAGGATGATACACAGTGGTAAAGCTTAGCTCTTCCTCCAAGTATTTTTGAATACTTCTCTAGAACCTTGATGTAAGCATCATATACTGTTCATATTTAATGGATAGTAGTACTCCATGCAGCTTCACCACTTCCCTAAGGTATAATTTAGCGAGTTGTTAAAAGGAGAAATATTCATTTATAGAAATAAAATGTGCTAAATTTTTAAAGCGATCAACTAAACCCAAATATAATTATAGCCTTTAGATGTTTTGGGGAGTCCTTTGATGAATCCGATAATGAATCATTCTCATTTCTTTATTAGTTTGGGTAATGGTTGCAATATAACCTTATACTTTTATCATCCAGCCTTAATTGGATGGGATAATAAGATTTGAGATGTATATTCTACAATATCTCTATTCATACTATCCCACCAGATGTTTTATTTTAAATATCTATACAACTTAATACTTCCTGGATGTATAGATAAATATGAGCTATGTGAATCATCCAAAAGTACCTTCGTTAATTCTTACTTTTCTGGGACACATATCCCGGTTCCAAAGCTTATAAGTCCATATTTATAAATGTCAAACTCGAGAATATTTTCTACTTTTTTCTATAGCTCAACATAATATTTTTGGACTAGTTTGATCTTTACATGAATAAATGGATGCGGATTTAGTTCTAGAAGACATGATTTATCTCACTCATTTATGAATTCAAGATTCATCCTATAAAAATCCATGATCATAAGGTTTTTTTAATCCACATCTTGGAGAGAGTAACATCATCATTCCTATTCAGAGAAATATCCACCTTATTTTCCTTCCCTAGGTAGTAATTTATTAATCAGTCATAATATTTTAGAAAATCCAACCATATCCTTTGGTGCAATTTCAATTCCTTTTGTGTGAATATATATTTCAAGATCTTATGATCAACACACACACACACACACACACATATATATATATTGTAGAGACCCGAAGCTTGACGTACATGGACATTACATTACTTTTGCGGAATACTTAATACATAACAAAAACAGACACACAAGGACTATAATATTTTAGTGTCTTTAGAAACTCGGAATATAAACTTCTATTCATGTTGAAATATCTTCAACAACTCCCATAACGATCTTCCCCTTTTTTGTTTCCTTACCTAAAACCTTTCTTTATATCCTGGGGAAAAGAAAACATATAAAGGGTGAGATCAAATGTTCATTAAGGGTAAGCATGGATAAAATAAAACAAATCATATACATTTGAACATAAAAACATGAACATAATGTTTAAACATCAAAAGGTTGAGCAATGACATAAAACATGGAAGTACGTAAGGCATAGATCATAAAGAAACATTAAGCATGATAATATATCATGGGAGTAAAACATGTAATTGTGGAAACCATTAATCACATGTTATGATTTGCATAGTAGCCAAGGCATTGATGCCAAGACCATCTTAGTGGACAACGTCCCTTTCTGAATCGAGTTCACTCCTCGTTCCAGTCCGGTATTACTGAACCTGTTTAACTTACCGTTCCAACCATGTCTATCTCATGAGATATAAATCTTTACCCAATGCATTGGAGGGAGATATAGGTCCCACCCATATCATAGTGAAATCATTCTTACTTGTGCCACAAAATAAACATACATCATTCATAATAACCCATCGAATAAAATGGGTTTCATAAACATCATACCATCATCACATAATATATATAAAAGAAATGGATATCATTTCATAATAAGAAAAGTGAAACCATGTAAACAATAGAGACATGATACTTGAAGCATACACATATGAAATAATGTCATCTTAGATGAAAAATGGTTTTCATAGAACACTTGAAATGAATTCTTGAGGAAAATATCCTTTCTTCTTCAAAATCATTTTCTTTTCAAAAAATGTCATCCAATTTTAAAAGAAAAGGATTTTGTTGAAAATATTCATGAAATATTTTGGAGTAAGCTTCATGAAAATATGTCTTTATAAAATTTTAAAAATCCGTTCGTTCCGTATAAGTTAAAAAAAACATTCTTCGCATACTTTTTCCGAAAAAGTCAAAAAAGTACCTCGTAACGTAAACAAAAGATAGATTCCTTACATACCACGTAGTAAAATTAAGAAATGGGTAAAAAGGACTTTAAACATACATGAAAACACTTTTATAAAACATGGACATGGATGATAAAAATAACCCCAGTAAATACTTATGAACGAGCAATCTCGGATAAAAATGAGATTTGCAAAATTATCCCTTACCTTAGGTCTGATATGCTTCGTATGGATCCGAAACTCAAGTATAATGATTTAAATAATGTCATTGAATTATTAAATAATCATATTCATTGTTATGATATCATATATTTTTCACTTATGACTTTATATTACCTGTTCTTTTGTAAATTCCATGTTAAAGCAGCGTTTTGGGTAAAATTATTTCATTTATCGTTTGTGTTTCGACTTTTCGTTCTTGATATTATTACTCATATAATGATTTAAATAATTCCAGAATGTAAAACATGATTTATATATAATATATATTCATCATATACATATATATTATAGATCGATAAAAGGAATGAAATACACTGTTCATGGAGATGGTAGGCCGTACATACGCATGAACGCTGTTTTCGTTTCCTTATTGAGTATAATGGAATTAAGTAGATGACATGAATATATATATACATAAATCCAGTATCTTTATAATTTCATATATTTCATTATTATTGCTTATATATACTTTATAATCATTCTTTAATGGTTAACATGGAGAATGAATCTCATCGCGTCGTGGAGACGGTAGTCCGTACGTACGCACGAGCGATGATATCGTTTCCATAATTATTTAATTGAATTGGAGTGGATGATAAAATATATCAGAATCATTATGGTGTTATAATAACTATGTATAGTTATTCCTTACACCATTATACCCATCCAAGTAAGGTGGTATTGGAAAAACAGATTACACCACGACGTGGAGACGGTATTCCGTACGTACACACGCGCGGTGATTTCATTTTCTGTATAATGGATAGAAGATGAAATGGGGTTGCTTCATAATAATAATAACATATCAGTTTATGAGTGATACTTATGTTATTACTTCCTAATTAAACAACTAATTAAGAAGTAGTGAAAGAAGAAATAATGTTGAAAGAATTGGTAACGGACTTTACCTCTTCTTTGAAGTGCCTCTTTGAGACCTCCACTTAGGGCACTGAAATTGGTCTTTGAAGAATACCATGGCCTCTAGGATGTTTCTAGGGAAGTGTAGAAGAGAATTTTTCAGGGGTTTTCTGATCTTGACGGCTCAAAGTGGTGTGAGAAAGAGAGGGAGGAGGTGCCCTTTTATAAGGGAGGAGAGGGGCACCATTGGAAAAACTAAATATATTATTTAATTATGAAGACATATTCTGTTTGAAATAGCTCCAAATTTATTTATTTCAAAGCTAAGTTGGGGATGGGTTGAAATACCTCATCCAATAGAATTTGGAATGGTTTAGGTTAATATTTTAACCTTATCATTTAGATTTAACTTTATGTTAGATAATTTTACATTTACCATGTCTTTTTGTGTTCTTACACTATAAGGTTAATAAACTTACTATAACAAGTCAAACGAACCCCAAGTTGTTTATTATTAATATATATAACCTTATCTAAGTCATTTTGCTCAACCTTAGATTTTTAGGAATAATATAACAATTAATAATATAATTGTTTTTCTAAAAACTATTTTATGTCAATTTTGACACTATTTAGTAATTGATTATTTTGAAACTCATAACAGAATGTTTAGTTCGAAAAACATTTATTAAATCAATAATAACATGTCATATTAACCTAGAAAATTATTTTAATTCATAAAAAGTCTCAAATTACATTTATTTGGGTATTTATAACATCAATTATGTCAGTATTTCATTAATAAGATAATTACTGCATCATCATTGTGTCATAAATAAATTAAATTATTTAATGTCTAAAAATTACAAATAAAATACCATTATGTAGTAAATATTTTTATATTTCTAATGAATATTTATACTCGCATTTATCTTATGTATAACCCTATATTAAAAATTATTTACTTATTAAACTTTTATTTTAACTATTTTTACCCTACTTTAAATAAATTATTATTAAATGTCCTAATCTAATACAAGTGGGCCTAAATGGTCATATTTTATTCCTAAGGTTGTTTTTGGTCAAATTACACTTATCCAATAGAATTAGGACATGTTTTAGGGTAATAATAATATCATTTTTACCCTTAATTACCCTATTTACTTTTAACCGTGGTAAAAAAAAGTAAAAAGTTATTATTCACCAAAAATTATTTTCATCTCATTGAACCAAATTTTACTTACTGAAATCAACCGTGTCTCTCAGATTTTTGAAATTCCATTCACAAAAGCGGTAAAATTATTTTTTATGTAAATTTGAAAATTCTCCTAGGAGGTGGGTAAAAGACGGTCAAAAGTTCAATAAAATTTTTATATATCTAAAATTATTATAAAATGACTCCAATGAATTACATTGAAATTATATAGGTATTATGTATCAATATTTAACTATAATAAATTTAAATAAAATAAAAAATTATTTAAATAAAAACTCGGTTTTTAAATTGTAACCCAGTGTTTTTACTATTCATCAAAAATAGAATGTTTTTAGAAAAATACCAAAATTTCACCCTAGGCTAATTTAGATTTTCCAAATCCAAAAATAAAGTCCATTTTGAAAGATAAAATTTAAAAAATTTCAAAAAGTGGTTACTATTCATAACGGCTAGTTTTAATAATATTTTAATTGCATATCGTTGTCTAGTGAAACTCGGTATTGCGTAAAACACATGCTATCGAGGAAGGTAGCGATTGCGTGTAATGCAGCCATGTTAGGGTTGCGTGTTGTGCAAGAATCCTTTGTTGTAGTGTGCAACACAAGACATCAATAAAATTAACAAGAATATTTTTCATAAAATCTCGGGGTATTACATTCTACCCCCCTTAAAATGAATTTCACCCTCGAAATTCGTCAGGGTTATAAATGGTTTACTACTCGAAAGTTTCTTTAATAGAAACCCACATCGTAAAAAGAAATACCAAAACCAATATTTAAAAACTAATGTATGAAACATAATGGTTAGCCAAATTAACTAATCACTCGGTTTCCACATAGGAGAACATAGGTGAAAGTATGGATATAGAAGAGAAACCTAACCATCATGTTCTGATGGAGAGTGGTAGAGAACATGGCTATGAAAAATCCAACAAATACAAAGCCATAGATTTGTGATGATCTAAGGTACCATCTGATTCATCAGATATAAGGGAACTAGGACAACATTTTTGGTTTTCATGATTATTTCCCTAAAGTTGATGAATTAAAATAAATACTTACATGATTTTGGTACAATCTCACTGTTGTTTGTGAGTTGAACAATTTCCACATTATCCCTTAAAGAAATTAAGTTGAATTTTTTATTCGTGATATGTTAGCAGATCATGTGATAGAATGATGGGTCATTCCATCTGTTTCAAAAAAAAGGTTAGCAAAAGTTATAAGTCCATCTTATGGTTAGATTAATCGTATATGGTTCCAAAAATGAACTTATACTTCATATATCATACCGCTTAATAAAATAAAACTAGTTTCTACTAACCAGGGACTTCCTGTAGGCAAGTGGTAGGCGATAAAGGCCAGTCGCACTTCGGTTGTGGGTTCGATTTCCATAGCCTTGTCCTATGCAATGGGCTATCGCCCGTCCTGTAGGTTGTCCTTTTTCTAAAACTACATTACTATAACATCCCATCAATAATATCGAAAAAGATCTATCCTTAAACAATACTAACTTATATCCAACATAATCAATTCCAATCTTTAGGCTTATCTAAAATACTTCGGTCCAAGCTCATAATATAAAGAAAATGATTACTTGAAATGTCACATAACAATCACATGAATGCCATCATTTATCCCCCATGTATCATAAGATATATCTTGTTGGTCAAATTACAAACATGTGAGTACCTTAATCATGTATTCTCTTGAAAAATGCATACCCATTTAACCTTAGTGAAAACATGAATGCTATTAAAATTTAAAACTTTCCACATACCAAAATCCCTAAAATTTTATATACTCAAACCATGATATCACTTAGTCCTTATATCAATCATGAGCTCATGAATACAATCAGACATCTCATTATCTTCTTATCCCTTCATTATGTGCATATCATCTGCTTTCCAAAATATTTGAATCACTTTTCATGGTTACCGGTACCATTCAACATATACTTTCGAAGACTTTAGAAAAAACAATAGTGTAAAAATCCTTAGATGATTCTTTATTCCATAGTACCATACATTATTCTTTATAAACATAAAATCATTCCACTAACTTCTTAAACCACTGACTGAGCTTCAACATTTATTTCATCTCATATTTCATTTGTAGTCTCTTCATCATCATCCACATAAATACTACTCATATGACCATGATGATTCTCTTCATGAGATTTTCCCATAGGGCATTGGTTTGCATAATTACCATACATTCCACAATTAAAACATATAATCATTGTTGATGTCGTAGCAATACCATTATCCTTTTCCATGGTGTTGAATGAACCTTTTCCTTTGCACTTATTGGATTTGCGTCCTTCTTTTCCACACCCAAATCATCTTCCAGATGCTTTGAAACAATCTCCCTGATGCCTCTTCCCACATGATTTACATGGGGGAAATTGAGCTTTCTTTCCTCTATGATCATCATGAAACTCCATCTTTCTCTTATTATCTGAGTTGGAAAACTTACCAAAGTTGAGATTATTGATCATATAATGAGATTTCTGATTAGGCATAATAAATATGTTTTGGAATTCTAGATCTCGTTTCATTTGGTTTCTCATGAAGAATATCGTTGCATTGTCCGCCATATCCTCCATTATCATGAATCTTCCAGTTTCCAGCCATTTTCTAAAACCCAAAAAGAATAGTGTGAGAGGAAAAAATCATGCTAGGGAAAACAACATAGTAAAGGGGGAGTACCCTCAATATCTAACATCTTAGGTTAAATTATAAAATCGTTACCGTAGTTCTTGGACTATATCATATACGTATACTTATCCTTAGGGACATCCCTAGACATACCTTATAAATATCTCTAGGGATCTCACTAATGTTTTTGCATCCTTGTTTCCAAAGGTTGACTAAACCTTTACACTGATACCAACTGTAGAGACCCGAAACTTTACATACATGGACACTAATTACTTTTGCGGAATACTTAATACATAAAAAAAATAGACACACAAGGACCGTAATAGATTAGTGTCTTTGGAAACACTGAATATAAACTTCTAATCATGTTGAAATATCTTCAACAACTCCCATAACGATCTTCCCCTTTTTGTTTCTTTACCTAAAACCATTATTTATATCCTGGGGAAAAGAAAACATATAAAGGGTGAGATCAAATACTCAGTAAGGGTAAGCATGGATAAAATAAAACAAATCACATACATTTGAACTTAAAAACATGAACATAATGTTTAAACATCAAAAGCTTGAGCAATGACATAAAACATGGAAGTACGTAAGGCATAGATCATAAAGAAACATTAATCATGATAAAATAGAATGGGATTAAAACATGTAATTGTGGATACCATTAAGCACATGTTATGATTTCCATAGTAGCCAAGGCATTGATGCCAAGACAATCTTAGTGGACAAAGTCCCTTTCTGAATCGAGTTCACTCCTCGTTCCAGTCCTGTATTACTGAACCGGTTTAGCTTGCCCTTCCAACCATGTCTATCTCATGAGATATAAATCTTTACCCAATGCATTGGAGGGAGATATAGGTCCCACCCATCTCATAGTTAAATCATTCTTACTTGTGCCACAAAATAAACATACATCATTCATAATAACCCAACGAATAAAATGGGTTTCATAAACATCATACCATCATCACATAATCCATATAAAAGAAATGGATATCATTTCATAATAAGAAAAGTGAAACCATTTAAACCATAGAGACATGATACTTGAAACATAAACATATGAAATAATGTCATCTTAGATGTAAAATGGTTTTAATAAAACACTTGAAATGAATTCTTGAGGAAAATATCCTTTCTTCTTCAAAATCATTTTCTTTTCACAAAATGTCATCCAATTTAAAAAAAAAGGATTTTGTTGAAAATAATCATGAAATATTTTGGAGGAATCTTTATGAAAAAAAGTCTTTATAAAACCCTAAAAATCCTTTTGTTCCGTATAAGTTAAAAAAACATTCTTCTCGTACTTTTGCAGGAAAAGTCAAAAAAGTACCTGATAACGTAAACAAAAGAACGATTCCTTACATACCATGTTGTAAAAGTAAAAAATGGGTAAAAAGGACTTTAAACATACATGAAAACACTTTTATAAAACATGGACATGGATGATAAAAATAACCCCAGTAAATACTTACGAATGAGCAATCTCAGATAAAAATGTGATTTGCAAAATTATCCCTTACCTTAGGTCCGATATGCTTCATATGGATCCGAACCTTATGTATAATGATTTAAATAATGTCATAGACTTATTAAGTAATCATATTCATTGTTATGATATCATATATGTTTCACTTATGACTTTATATTACCCGTTCTTTTGTAAATTCCATGTTAAAACAACGTTTTGGGTAAAATTATTTCATTTATCGTATGTGCTTCGACTTGTCGTTCTTGATATTATTACTCATATCATGATTTACATAATTCCATAATTTAAAGACTGATTTATATATAATATATATTCATCATATACATATATATTATAGATCGATAAAAGGAATGAAATACACCGTTCATGGAGACGGTAGGTCGTACGTACGCATGAACGCTGTTTTCGTTTCCTTATTCAGTATAATAGAATTAAGTAGATGACATGAATATATACATACATAAATCCAGTAGCTTTATAATGTCATATATTTCATTATTATTGCTTATATATACTTTATAATCATTCTATAATGGTTAACATGGAGAATGAATCTCATCACATCGTGGAGACGGTAGTCCGTACGTACGCACGAGCGATGATATCGTTTCCATAATTATTGAATTGAATTGGAGTGGATGATAGAATATATCAGAATCCGTATGGTGTTATAATAACTATGTATAGTGATTCTTTACACCATTATACCCATCCAAGTAAGGTGGTATTGGAAAAACAGATTACACCACAGTGTGGAGACGGTATTCCGTATGTACGCACGCGCGGTGATTTCATTTTCCATAGAATGGATAGAAGGTGAAATGGGGTTGTTTAATACTTATAATAACATATCAGTATATTAGTGATACTGATGTTATTACTTCATAATGAAACTAATAAATAATAATAAGTGGAAGAAGAAATAAAGTTGAATGAATCGGTAACGGACTTTACCTCTTCTTTGAAGAGCCTCTTTGAAACCTCCTCTTAGGGCACTAAAATTGGTCTTTGAAGAAGACCAGGACCTCTAGGATGTTTCAAGGGAAGTGTAGAAGATAATTTTTTAGGGTTTGGACGATCTTGAAGGCTCAAAGTGGTGTGAGGAAGAGAGGGAGGAGGTGCCCTTTTATAAGGGAGGAGAGGGGCACCTTAGGAAAAAACCAAAAATATTATTTAATTATAAAGTCATATTCTGTTTTAAATAGCTCAAAATTAATTTATTTCAAATATAAGGTGGGTATGGGTCGAAATACTCTCATCCAATATAATTTTGACAAGTTTAGGTTAATATTTAAACCTTATCATTTAGATTTAACTTTAAGTTAGATAATTTTACTTTTACCGTGTCTTTTTGTGTTCTTACACTATAAGGTTAATAAACTTACTATAACAAGCCAAACGAACCCCAAGTTGTTTAGTATTAATATATATAACCTTATATAAGTCATTTTTCGGAACCTTAGATTTTTAGGAATAAAATAAAAATTAATAATATAATATTTGTTTTAAAAACTATTTAATGTCAATTTTGACAGTATTTAGTAATTCATTTTTTTGAAACTCATAACAGAATAATTAGTTAGAAAAAGGTTAATTAAATCAATAATAACATGTCTTATTAACCTATAAAATTATTATAATTCACAAAAAGTCTCAAATTACATTTATTTGTGTATTTATAACATCAATTATGTCAATATTTCATTAATAAGATAATTACTGTATCATCATTCTGTCATAAATAAATTAAATTATTTAATATATAAAAATCATAAATAAAATACCATTATTTAGGAAATATTTGTATCTTTCTAATGAATATTTATAGTCTAATTTATCTTATTTATAACCCTATATTAAAAATTATTTCCTTATTAAACTTTGATTTTACCTATTTTAACCCTTCTTTAAATAAATTAATATTAAATGTCCTAATCTAATCCAAGTGGGCCTAAATGGTCATATTTATTCCTAAGGTTTTTTTGGTCGAATTAAATTTATCCAATAGAATTAGGACAGGTGTTAGGGTAATAATAATATCATTTTTACCCTTAATTACCCTATTTACTTTAAACCGTGGTAAAAAAAGTAAAAAGTTACTATTCACCAAAAATTATTTTCATCTCATTGACCCACATTTTACTTAGTGACATCAACCGTGTCTCTCGGAGTTTTTAAATTCCATTCACAAAAGTGGTAAAATTATGTTTTATGTAAATTTTCAAATTCTCCTAGGAGGTGGGTAAAAGACGGTCAAAAGTTCAATAAAATTTTTATATATCTAAAATTATTATAAAATGACTCCAATGAATTACATTGAACTTATATTGGTATTATGTATCAATGTTGACATAAAATAAATTTAAATAAAATAAATAATTATTTAAATAATAAGTCAGTTTTTAAATAGTAACCCAGTGTTTTCACTATTAATCAAAAATTGAATGTTTTTAGAAAAATACCAAAATTTCACCCTAGGCTAATTTCGATTCTACGAATCCAAAAATAAAGTCCATTTTGAATGATAAAATTTACAAAATATCAAAAAAGTGGCTGTTACTATTCATAATGGCTAGTTTTAATAATATTTTAATTGCATATCGTTGTTAAGTGAAACTCGGTATTGCGTACAACACACGCTATCAAGGAAGGTCGTGATTGCGTGTATTGCATCCAAGTTAGGGTTGCGTGTTGTGCAAGACTCCTTTGTTGTATCATACAACACAAGACATCAATAAAATTAAAAAGAATATTTTTCATAAAATCTCGAGATATTACATTCTACCCCACTTAAAATGAATTTCGCCCTCGAAATTCATCAGGGTTATAAATGGTTTACTAATCGAATGTTTCTTTAATAGAAACCCACATAGTAAAAAGGAATACCAAAACCAATATTTAAAAACTCAAATATGAAACATAACGGTTACACAATTTAACTAATCACTGGGTTTCCACATAGGAGAACATAGGTGAAAGTATGGATATGGAAGAGAAACCTAACCATCATGTCCTGATGGAGAGTGGTAGAGAACATGGCTATGAAAAATCCAACAATCACAAAGCCATAGATTTGTGATGATCTAAGGTACCATCTGATTCATCGGATATAAGTGAACTAGGACAACATTTTTGGTATTCATGATCATTTCCCTAAAGTTGATGAATTAAAAGAAATACTTACATGATTTTCGTACAATCTCACTGTTGTCTGTGAATTGAACAATTTACACTTCATCCCTTAAAGAAATGAAGTTGAATTTGTTATTCGTGATGTGTTAGCAGATCATGTGATAGAATGATGGGTCATTCCATCTGTTTCAATCAAAAGGTTAGCAAAAGTTATAAGTCCATCTTATTGTTAGATTAATCGTATATTGTTCCAAAAAATGAACTTATACTTCATATATCATACCACTTAATAAAATAAAACTAGTTTCTACTAACCAGGGACTTCCTGTAGGCCAATGGTAGGCAATAAAGGCCAGTCGCACATCGGTTGTGGGTTTGATTTCCATAGCCTTGTCCGACGCAATGGGCTGTCACCCATCCTGTAGGTTGTCCTTTTTCTAAAACTACATTAATATAACATCTCATAAATAATATCAAAAAAGTTCTATCCTTAATCAATACTAACTTATGTCCAACATAATCCATTCCAATCTTTAGGCTTATATAAAATACTTCGGTCCAAGCTCATAATATAAAGAAAATGATTACTTGAAATGTCACATAACAATCACGTGAATGCCATCATTTATCCCCCATATATCATAAGATATTTCTTGTTGGTCAAATTACAAACATGTGACTACCTTAATCATGTATTCTCTTGAAAAATGAATACCCATTTAACCTTAGTGAAAACATGAATGCTGTTAAAAGTTAACACTTTCCACATACCAAAATCCTCAAAATTCTATATACTCAATCCATGATATAACTTAGTCCTTATATCAATCATGAGCTCATGAATACAATCAGACATCTCATTATCTTCTTATCCCTTCATTATGCACATATCATCTGCTTTCCAAAATATTTGAATCACTTTTCATGGTTACTGGTACCATTCAACATATACTTTATAATACTTTTGGAAAAACAATAGTGTAAAAATCCTTAGATGATTCTTTATTCCATAGTACCATACATTATTCTTTATAAACATACAATAATTCCACTAACTTCTTAAACCACTGAGTGAGCTTCATCATTTTTTTCATCTCATATTTCATTTGTAGTCTCTTCATCATCATCCACATAAATACTACTCATATTACCATGCTGATTCTATTCATGAGATTTTCCCTTAGGGCATTGGTTTGCATAATTCCCATACATTCCACATTTAAAACATCTAATCATTGTTGATGTCGTAGAAATACCATTATCCTTTTCCATGGTGTTAACTGAACCTTTTCCTTGGCACTTATTGGCTTTGTGTCCTTCTTTTCCACACCCAAATCATCTTCCAGATCCTTTGAAACAATCTCCTCGATGCCTCTTCCCACATGATTTACATGAGGGAAACTGAACATTCTTTCCTCTATGATCATCATGAAACTCCATCTTTCTCTTATTATCTGAGTCGGGAAACTTACCAAAGTTGAGATTATTGATCATATTATGAGATTGCTGATTAGGCATAATAATGATGTTTGGACTTCCAGATCTCATTTCATTTGGTTTCTTATGAAGAATATCATTCCATTGTCCTCCATATCCTCCATTATTGTGAATCTTCCAGTTTCCAGCCATTTTCTAAAACCCAAAAAGAATAGTGTGAGAGGAAAAAACCATGCTAGGGAAAACAACATAGTAAAGGGGGAGTACCCTCAATATCTAACATCTTAGGTTAAATTCTAAAATTGTTACCTTAGTTCTAGGACTATATCCTATACATATACTTATCCTTAGATACATCCCAAGACATACCTTATAAATATCTCTATGGATCTCACTAATGTTTTGGCATCCTAGTTTCCAAAGGATGACTAAACCTTTGCTCTGATACCAAATGTAGAGACCTGAAGCTTTACGTACATGGACATTACATTACTTTTTTGGAATACTTAATACATAACAAAAACAGACACACAAGGACTGTAATAGTTTAGTGTCTTTGGAAACTCGGAATATAAACTTCTAATCATGTTGAAATATCTTCAACAACTCCCATAACGATCTTCCCCTTTTTGTTTCCTTACCTAAAAACTTTCTTTATATACTGGGGAAAAGAAAACATATAAAGGGTGAGCTCAAATGCTCAGTAAGGGTAATCATGGATAAAATAAAACAAATCATATACATTTGAACTTAAAAACATGAACATAATGTTTAAACATCAAAAGCTTGAGAAATGACATAAAACATGGAAGTACATAAGGCATAGATCATAGAGAAACATTAAGCATGATAAAATATCATGGGAGTAAAACATGTAATTGTGGCAACCATTAAGAACATTTTATGATTTCCATAGTAGCCAAGGAATTGATGCCAAGACCATCTTAGTGGACAAAGTCCCTTTCTGAATCGAGTTCACTCCTCATTCCAGTCCTGTATTACTGAACTGGTTTAACATGCCGTTCCAGACATGTCTATCTCATGAGATATAAATCTTTACCCAATGCATTTGAGGGAGATATAGGTCCCACCCATCTCATAGTTAAATCATTCTTACTTGTGCCACAAAATAAACATACATCATTCATAATAACCCAACGAATAAAATGGGTTTCATAAACATCATACCATCATCACATAATCCAAATAAAAGAAATGGATATCATTTCATAATAAGAAAAGTGAAACCATGTAAACCATACAGACATGATACTTGAAACATACAAATATGAAATAATGTCATCTTAGATAAAAAATGGTTTTGATAAAACATATGAAATGAATTCTTGAGGAAAATATCCTTTCTTCTTCAAAATCATTTTATTTTCAAAAAACATCATCCAATTTTAAAATAAAAGGATTTTGTTGAAAATAGTTATGAAATATTTTGGAGGAAGCTTCATGAAAATAAGTCTTTATAAAACCGTAAAAATCCATTTGTGCCGTATAAGTTAAAAAAAACATTCTTCTCGTACTTTTGCCGGAAAAGTAAAAAAAGTACCTCGTAACGTAAACAAAAGAAATATTCCTTACATACCATGTGGTAAAAGTCAAAAATGGGTAAAAAGGAATTTAAAAATACATGAAAACACTTTTATAAAACATGTACATGGATGATAAAAATAACCCCAGTAAATACTTACGAATGAGTAATCTCCGATAAAAATGAGATTTGCAAAATTATCCCTTACCTTAGGTATGATATGCTTTGTATGGATATGAACCACCTGTATAATGATTTAAATAATGTCATTTACTTATTACATAATCATATTTATTGTTATGATATCATATATGTTTCACTTATGACTTTATATTACCCGTTCTTTTGTAAATTCCATGTTAAAGTAGTGTTTTGGGTAAAATTATTTCATTTATCGTATGTGTTTCGACTTGTCGTTATTGATATTATTACTCTTATCATGATTTAAATAATTCCAGAATGTAAAATATTATTTATATATAATATATATTCATCATATACATATATATTATAGATCGATAAAAGGAATGAAATACACCGTTCATGGAGACGGTAGGTCGTACGTACACATGAACGCTGTTTTCATTTCCTTATTGAGTATAATGGAATTAAGTAGATTACATGCATATATATATACATAAATCCAGTAGCTTTATAATTTCATATATTTAATTATTATTGCTTATATATACTTTATAATCATTCTATAATGGTTAACATGTAGAATGAATCTCATCGCGTCGTAGAGACGGTAGTCCGTACGTACGCACGAGCGATGATATCGTTTCCATAATTATTGAATTGAATTGGAGTGGATGATACAATATATAAGAATCAGTATGGTGTTAAAATAACTATGTATGGTTATTATTTACACCATTATACCCGTCCAAGTAAGGTGGTATTGGAAAAACAGATTACACCACGGCGTGGAGACGGTATTCCGTACGTATGCACGCGCGGTGATTTTGTTTTCCGTAGGATGGATAGAAGGTGAAATGGGGTTGTTTCATACTTATAATAACATATCAGTATATTATTGATATTGATGTTATTACTTAATAATTAAACAACTAAAGAAGAAGAAGTGGAAGAAGAAATAAAGTTGAAAGAATCGGTAACAGACTTTACCTCCTCTTTGAAGCGCCTCTTTGAGACATCCTCTTAGGGCACTATAATTGGTCTTTGAAGAAGACCAGGAACTCTAGGATGTTTCTAGGGAAGTGGAGAAGATAATTTGGCAGGGTTTGGACGAGCTGGAAGGCTCAAAGTGGTGTGAGGAAGAGAGGGAGGAGGAGTCCTTTTATAAGGGAGGAGAGGGGCACCTTTGGAAAAACCAAAAATATTATTTAATTATAAAGTCATATTCTATTTTAAATATCTCCAAATTGATTTATTTCAAATATATGGTGGGTATGGGTCGAAATAATCTCATCCAATAGAATTTGGACAAGTTTAGGTTAATATTTTAACCTTATAATTTAGATTTAACTTTAAGTTAGATAATTTTACTTTTACTGTGTCTTTTTGTGTTCTTACACTATAAGGTTAATAAACTTACTATAACAAGACAGAAGAACCCCAAGTTGTTTCATATTAATATATATAACCTTATAGAAGTCATTTTTCCTAACCTTTGATTTTTAGGAATAAAATAAAAATTAATAATATAAAATTTGTTTTAAAAACTATTTTATGTCAATTTTGACACTATTTAGTAATTGATTTTTGTGAAAATCATAAAAAAATGATTAGTTCGAAAAAAGTTAATTAAATAAATACTAAAATGTCATATTAACCTAGAAAATTATTTTAATTCATAAAAAGTCTCAAATTACATTTATTTTGGTATTTATAACATCAATTATGTCAATATTTCATTAATAAGATAATTACTGCATCATCTTTGTGTCATAAATAAATTAAATTATTCAATGTCTAAAAATTATAAATAAAATACCATTATGTTGGAAATAAATTTATCTTTCTAATTAATATATATATTCGAATTTATCTTATGTATAACCCTATATTAAAAATGATTTACTTATTAAACTTTGATTTTACCTATTTTAACCCTTCTTTAAATAAATTAATATTAAATGTCCTAATCTAATCCAAGTGGACCTAAATGGTCATCTTTTATTACTAAGGTTGTTTTTGGTCGAATTACACTTATAAAATAGAATTAGGACATGTGTTAGGGTAATAATAATATCATTTTTACCCTTAATTACCCTATTTACTTTTAACCGTGGTAAAAAAAAGCAAAAAGTTACTATTCACCAAATATTATTTTCATCTCATTGAACCACATTTTACTTACTTACATCAACCGTGTCTCTCGGATTTTTTAAATTCCATTCACAAAAGCGGTAAAATTATGTTTTATGTAAATTTGCAAATTCTCCTAGGAGGTGGGTAAAAGACGGTCAAAAGTTCAATAAACTTTTTATATATCTAAAATTATTATAAAATGACTCCAATGAATTAAATTGAACTTATATAGGTATTATGTATCAATGTTGACCTAAAATAAATTTAAATAAAATAAATAATTATTTAAATAAAAAGTTGGTTTTTAAATAGTAACCCGGTGTTTTCACTATTCATCAAAAATTGAAAGTTTACAGAAAAATACCAAAATTTCACCCTAGGCTAATTTCGATTCTCAGAATCCAAAAATGAAGTCCATTTTGAAAGATAAAATTTACAAAATTTCAAAAAGTTGTTATTACTATTCATAACGGCTAGTTTTAATACTATTTTAATTGCATATTGTTGTTCTGTGAAACTCGGTATTGCGTACAACACACGCTATCAAGGAAGGTCACGATTGCGTGTAATGGAGCCAAGTTAGGGTTGCATGTTGTGAAAGACTCCTTTGTTGTAGCGTACAACACAAGACATCAATAAAATTAAAAAGAATATTTTTCATAAAATATTGGGGTATTACATATATATATATATAACAACTTTCTCCATAAAGATAATGCCACTAAATATTCAATACAATGATCACTAATGAAAACTCTAAATCATGCATTAGATAATTTTGTTCATGATTCTTTAATTATAATGAACCATAAGAAATTACCTTATTATTCTGCATGAGTACTCAACCGAAACAACTTTTCAAAGCATCACTATATATTACAATCCCTTCCCCACTATAGGGTAATTTAATTATAGGAGTGGTGACCAACATTTACTTCAATTAAATAAAAATTTATCCACATTCCTCTATCTAAAGGAACTTTAATCTCTTCTGTGTTAACTTGGTTAGTGTATTTGATAGCTTTGATAAATTTCTCACAAAGTTTTTATAATTTTCTGATAACCAAAGAAAACAACAAATCTCAATTAAAGTGGTTGGACTAGTCCATTTCTCGATAACAGCCTCCTTTGATTGATCTACAGACATGTTCTTTATTGTGGTTTCATGATCTAATAATGAGACCTTTTGTAGATATAATTCACATTTTATAAAATTTTCATGCAATTTATCCTATCCCAAGGTCTTTAATACAATTTTTAATTTATCTTCATGATTTTCCTTTATCATTGAATATATAATAATATCATCTATAAAGACAATGAAAAAATGATAAAGGTGGTCTCGAAACACTCTATTCATTTGATCCATAATGATAATAGGGGCATTAGTAAGTGAAAAATACATCACTATAAACTCATAGTGTCCATAACTCATATAGAAAGATGTCTTAGAAATATCATCCCTTTTGACTCTTAATGGATGGTATCTTGATCGAAGGTAAATCTTTGATAATTATTGATCTCCACAGAGTTGACTGAATATATTATCAATTTTGGGTATAGGTTACTTTTTTTATTGGTATTTTATTAATCTCATGATAATCAATGCAAAGATGGATCAATCCATCCTTTTTGACAAAGTGGACTGGTTTACCCCATGGTGAATCATCAAGGTGTATAAAACCATTTTAAAAATTGTATTGTAGTTACTTATTTAACTCCTCTAATTTAATTGGATCCATTCTATATGTACTTGTTGATATATTCATAGATCCAATAATGAGTTCGATTGGAAACTCTAACTCACCCACTACGGGAAGAACATGAATCTAATCCAAAAAATACGTCAGTTTTTTCCCATAAAATAGAAATGTAATCAATTTTTTTCCCTCCCTAATCATCTACTCCAAGGGCCCTTCATTGTTGAGTACCATAAAAAACATTATATATTTTTATTCCATAGGGAGTTCATAATCATCCTTACATCAATGCAAGATAATAAGATGGGTTGGGATATGAAACAAGACTTCCTTATCCTAATAGTTGATTGGTACTTTCTATAGGTAAATTCAATCTATACCAACTATTATGTCAAATTAAACCAAGGAAATAAGGATTAGATCCATAGGAAGTATCCTCCCATAAATCTCAATCATATTATATTTTTAAATCTTAGACACGATAATTGAACCACCATGGGTTTTCATGAATAGTTAAATATGAAATGTTTAGGATGGTGATTCCACATTCATAGAAAACATATGTGATATAAAAGAATGTGATGAATGAGAATCAAATAAGGCATTAACAGGTCAATAAAATAGATCAATTCTACCTCATATAACTTCATTTTCATAATCTACCTTAGTGATAATAATCATTAATTCCCTTAATTATTCCCTTGGTTTGGGAGGTTTTTGGGGATTTTTTAATAATTGGAAAAAGGATTATGGCACTGATTCACATAATTTCTAAACTCCTTATACTTTTATCTTTGTTCTATGAGCCAATAATTATCATGGAACTTATTATTTTCTATTCCATTAATCAGCCTCTTATCCTTGGTTTTATAGTTGTGGACCTGGTGTAAAACTTTACCACAATTAAAATAATTCTCTAATACCTTGAGATAATTACCCATGTGATTTACCCCGTATTTATTGCATGTCTAAAATTTGGATTTCTTCCCAATTTGTTTCTTATCATCAGTGCTTACATGATACTCCATGTTCCTTTTTTCCATAGAATATTGAGTAGTCCCATTTTCTATCTCAGTCTTAAGATCAAATCGAACAATATCTTCATATCTTATGAAGTATATTATGGATAACTCACTTAGAAGACTAGTATTTAAGATAGTAAATAACTGAATTATTTTTCTCTTAGTATCAGAGTTAAAACTAGAGCCATACCTCACATGTCTTGTGAAATTTTCTTCCTATATTCCAATAGTTTCATCCTAATTTTCCAAAATTCCATGAATATCTATTCCATTTTTGTGTGAAAATTACATGGGAAATACTTAGTGAAAATTATCTTCTTAAACTCGTCCTATTATATAGAGTCAATTTCCTCCTTTTCCTTTGTATTCCTAAGGAAACTCCACCACTGGTTAACATCCCCTTCAAAATTATAGACTAACCAAACATAATTTTACTGTTCCAATCACTAGAGAAAATAAAATATATTTTCTATTGCATTGACACACTGCTCAGTAACCAGTGGATTAGAAGGCCAATTAAAAGAGGGAAGATTTTGCCTAATAAATGACTTGATAGTGATTTAATCCCTAATTGGTGTGTTTGAGAGCTCAACATGATTTGGGTTGTTTCCCATATCTTGATATAATTGGGTGAGAATTTCCATGATATGTTTCATTCTAGAACTAAAGTCATTATGTTGACCATTGGGAAAATCTCTACATTATCCATTTCACCCATTATTAACTCTATTATTTTGGGTTCCCACTACTAGCTCGACTAAAGGAACACTTTGAATGAGTATACTTAAATAAATTATTTTACATAAAAGGAAACTATAAAATTGGAAGAAGTATGTCATAAACGATGTGCATATTTTATCATACAAACCTCAATGTTTCAATATAGGTTATACATGGTTGGAATTATAACTAAACAAATTATATATATTCAAATCCTTCATAATGGTTGTAATGATAATGTGACCCCCAAAGTATATCCCATTGGAGTATCAAATCAGATGTGTAGTAAGGGCCCATTCATCATGTACCAGAATGATAGTCAAGATATACTTGACCAACTATTTTGGAAGTTATTACCCCTAGATAAATCTATGACAAAACTGCATCCACTTGTAGTATCTATGAAAATATGCAATTATAGAAAAACCAAAAAATAAATACGTTACCAAAATATAAAGATCATATATTAAACTTATAATTTTGGTTTTTTTAATGTTCTCTAAATTAATCTCCAAAAAATAAAGAAACCATCATCAATAACCAAAAAAAGAAGCCCAAGATAAACATAACTTAAATAATAAATTAATCACATGATTTAAATAATACATCTCACAAAATAGTTTCACAACCCATTGATTGAAAAGTTTATTGTCTTATATATTAGAGACATGAACATATTATTTTATAACACTTGAAATCATTTCTCCATAAACAAAATTAATTATACCCTTTTATAGATACCTCACATGAAATAATCATATTTATAACCCAGGTATTGGAAACATAAGTAAAGGGTGATATCAGATGCTTAGTAATGGAAAAACATATCATAGAGTAATAGATTATAAACATGTAGGATATCATGAGGAAGAGGATAAAAATATTATTAAGAAATCATAAGACCATATAAGATAATCATAAAACACGTTAGATAATATAAGATCATAAATTTATTTTTAAATAATCATAAAATATAAATCATATAACATGTATACATGACATAAATATTACAGAACACTTAAAAGGCATAATCATGGAAACATAGAATTTCATGGAAGTGAATTGCATCTTGAAAATTTGGCACAACTTGATAGAAAACCTGGAAATGTGTTGGAACAACCGTCACTGTTACCTACAATAAAATTCATAGGATATTTGAATTTTTGGCCTATTAAGTGGTTCTTTGGTGAATTTATAACCTGTTATAAATTTTGATGGTTGGGACACTTTATATAAGTGTTACAGGTGTGGTTTTTGGATCTAAGGTAACTAGGGTGCTTGGGGGAAGCTCAAAAGATTTGGGTGTGAGTATAGGTTCTTAAGATGTTTTGTTTTGTCTTCGAACATGATTTGGTGTGAAAATATTAGTAAAAACTACGTGTCCCTCTCAGGATCATGTAATTTTAGCTCATTTTCTAATGCGAATGGGTTAGGTGCATTACTTGAGAATGGTTTAGAGGAAACTATGAGAGTTCCATAGGAAATTTTGAAAGGTTGTATGAGACTAGGTCTAGGTCACATGGTTTACACACAGTAATAGAAAAACCATGTGCAGTGTTTCAGAGGGGTCTAGAACTCTTTCGCATGGAGGACACATGATTAGTAAACCATGAGACCAAACCATATACGGTGGTTTTTTAGACATTTTATTTTTCATAGTTATTGAATGGTTAGTAAAACTATGCATCTAAAATGTATAGATTTATAGATTGGGTTCAAAGGTAGGAAACAACCAAAATTACCTCTTGGTTTTGTAGCCTTCCCCATCCCTCTCCATCTATTGTGTGCGGATGGACTAGAAGCTCTACCTCTCTATTTATTCCTTCAATACCCTATCTATTGGGGATTTTTGAGGTGTTATTTGGTATTTTTAGGTTAGTTTCTCCGTTTAATATCACTACTACAAAACTGGGTTTATCAAACGCTTGCTAAAAGCGATGCTAAAGACCCCTTTGTTAGCACTAAAAAAGAGCTATTAAATGGGGTCTTTAATAACTATTTTTTTAATACTATTAAAGGGGGTATTTAAAATTGCTAAAAGAAAGCATTGTTAAGGGGGGACTTTATCAATGATTGTATGAAAGTGCTGATAAAGTCCCCCCTTTATCAGTGCTATTAAAAAAATGCTGATAAAGGGGGGCCTTTATCAGTGCCAATAAAAAAAGAGCTGATAAAGGGGGGACTTTATCATCCCCTTTTTACTAGCACTGATAAAGGGTATATTTCAAAAAAAATTATTTCATTAAAAATAATATAATAATATAATAATATATTTATATTTATATAAATATATTATATTTTTTAACTATGTTTTAGATAACGCTAAATCGGCATTTACACTTAATATATATGATATTTAGTGAAAATGGATTATAAAATAATTTTACAAAATATTTTTAAGTAAATATTTTATAATTATTATCATGTAATAGTAATTTAATAACAATTTTAAGATAAAAAAATAAAAAATTTAATAAATGATTTAAAATAAGTTGAATACGTAACTCGAACTTAAAACAACTATACCTTTTGATTCGGGTATCTGTTTGGGCTCTGCTATATATCAAATTGAATCTTGTGATGAGCTATACACCATATTAACCCAAGGGGACCCAAATGACTATTATTTAGAGGTCAAAATATCCCAATAAGGCCTCCAAAACTGAGTTCTTAGTCGAGTTACCCCATCCATCCAACGGCCCGAAGGCCTTAATTTTTTTTATTATATGATAAAGCCACCTTTTAAGGGACGAAGGGGGTGGAAATCCATGTAGACATCACGGACATTGGAAAATCACACTAGAAGTATAGGAAGAGTAAAACAAGAATGACATCACTGAACTGCCCCTCCCTAGAATTTGATCATGATGAAGCACTCCACCATTGTAAGGATGTTCGGCAAGCAAGTGTCCTGTGTTGAAGCACATGCCCGATCCAATGGATGGTGCCATACCCTCTCAAGAAAACAAAAAAAACTCTGCAATGATGAACTACTACCTCTAGAACCTCCTATAGATACTATTTCATGAAATCAAGTCCATTATCACAAGATTCCCACCTTTGAAAAACAAAACCATCCAAACATACAACTACCACCATTCCAAATCTACCAACACAAACCAAGAGATTCAACACTGCAAAAACATCCATAGTAAGAAACTTGAAACTCCACCATACAACCATCACAAATACTCACTATAACTGCCATCAAACCCACACACAGAGAGCACAACAGTCAAACCAAGGTACCCCCTACCGAAGAACGATATAGGCGGCAGATCACGACCCCTTTTAAGGGGGTTTTATTATCTTTTTCCAGTGGGGACTGAATTAACTTCTCGGGATTACATTCATATTGATATTATGGTTTCTGATATTTATCATTTTTCACATTGTACTATTATTTATTATTAAATATATAACAATATATACATATTTTTTATATATTCACACTTACAGAAAAAACATATTATATATATGTATTTAAAAATGTATATATATATAAATATATATATAAATATATATATATATAAATATATATATAATGATATATATAAATATTTGGATTAAAAAATTTAAATATATATATATATATATATTTATATATCATAAAATGAAAGGAAAAACAACATAGTGGAGTGGAAAAGTTGTTGGGATATGAGCAGAAGGTCTTGGGTTTGAAACTGGCTAGAGGTAGGGGCACGCAAGGGATGGTGGAATTGTCTTAAGTGATGATAAAGGGGGATGGGAAGAACTGATAAAGGATGTGGGAAGTGCTTATAAAAGGTTGGGTGGGAAGAGGTTTGAATAAAAAAATTATCCCCCTTTATTAGTGGGGCCTTTAAAAACGATTTTTTTGAGCAATGTTAATAAAAACCCTTTTAAATCACTCACATTATTAGTGATTCTAAAGTGATGATAACACCCTTTTACTAGCTCTGTTAAAGGACATATTTTTAGTAGTGTATCTCCTCCTTCTTATTCACCCGTCATTATGGTTAACTTTTGTTGTCTCTAATTAGAGGTTTGAATCCGATTCCATTGGATCATGGTGGAATCAAAAAGGATGATGGGGATTTGCTATGTTTTGGAGGGAGGGTATGCCAATATATTGTCTAAATTATATATCTCATTATTTTAGTGAAGGTATGATGAATGATGAATTTTTCCTTGAATTTAATATAAAGAGAATGGATTTTTCATATAATTGGGTGTTGTGCATTAGGGCTTTCACCCATTTTGGTGTTAGAGGTGCCTTGTTGGACTTCCAAAATTTTTTGGACATGGTTTTGGAGAGATTTTTCACCTTTTTGAGTTATAAATTTTTACAACTCTACGGAATTAAATTTATCAATTAATTTTAATTGTTATAATTAAATTAATTGCCTTGCCTGGAATGAGTTAGATGATTCAGTTGATGGAAAATCAAGGGATTGGGCCTATTGTTTTAGCGATTATTCCACGAGGTTGGTTGGGGATTTAGTTTTTTGTTTTTACCCTTTTTATTTTAATTTAATTTAAATTTAATGATTTCCTTTGTTTTTGAGAACCCCTTGAGGGGTTTTTTCCTGGTTTGGGAAAAGGCTTAGGGTTATAATGCCTTAATGAGGGTTCTTTTTCAGAGGACCCTCATTCATAGCTCGGTTCTAAGGACATTAATTGTATGTCCCATTGTGATGTGCATAACCAATTATGATGGTGTTATTTAGTTCCTTCATTGTCCTTAAACTAACCAAAGACTTATTCATAGTTCCTTAGTGTGTCACCTCCCAAGTGAGATATAGTGGTGAGGCTTGTAGATTCTTAGGGGATGCTGAGAGTTCCTTTGAGTGTGTAAATGGTAGATAGGGGGTTTCCCTCATGGATTTTTTCGAACCTCTGGGTGAGAGATGTGATATGAAACCCTAAGGGTGTTGTAAACCAGATGGTACATTGGACTTGGAGTTCCAAGGGGGTTTGTTTTTCTTTGGGAGTCTCTAGATAGTTCATAGAATCTAGGAACAAGATATGTATAATTACCCAAGTTTCTCATACATATATATTACATCATTTTTGATGAACATTCATTACATTACACAAACACATGCCTAGAGACTGTAATATTTTAGTGTATTTGGAAACTTGGAAACACAAAAAACTGGTACATAGGTAAAATATATCATATCCCACTAGGATATTCATAAAATCCACCCATTTTAGACATATCACATGTGATACATTTCTTCATTACACGGGGAAAGTAAACATAATAAAGGGTGAGATCAGATTCTCAGTAAGGGTAAAAAAGGGAGATACATAAGCATAACATGGACATAAGGGCATGAGAGCATGATCATAACATTTGAAAATCATACCCTACATATCTAAGATCATAATATTTTTTCACAAAATAATGATTTCCAATTCATAAGACATTAATCATGATGTAATCAAAGAACATGATCCATGAGACCATAACATCAGAATAAGACATAGATTTTTGGAATACACATAAGCATAAAAAATACTAGATCAAGGCTACCCTCTAATACATTAATAGCATGTTAGTTTTGGGCTAACCACCCATGTGTCTAATTTAAGCTTTGGATGAACTCTCATGTACCCACTTTCGGGCTTGGGATAACCACCCTTGTACCTTATGATATCATAGAACATTTATCATTACCCAATGCATTAGAGGGAGATATAGGCACCACCAATCACATAGTGAAAATTATACATATGCGAGCCAAAAGATCATAAATATTTCATCATATTATAAACCATTAAGTGAAATGGATTTCATTAACATTTCATCATATTATAACTTTTGTAAAAGATACAAGTTTGATTATAATTTCATCATTTCATAATAGCATAACCCATGGGAAAAGAAGAAATTTTCATAATAATTTTATAACATTATAACTCGTGGAAGAGAAATAGATTTCATAAACATATTTTCATGATAAACCATTCATAGAAATAATAATAATGGTATCCTCGATCAATATCCCTAGGAAAGTATAAGTTACATCAAAGTATGTCATCATAGATAAAGAATGATTTCGAAAGATCACTTGAAAAATTTCCTAGGGAAACTGAATTTTATTTAAAAATCAATATTTAGAACTAAAAATTAATAAAACATTTTGAAAATACTTGTCTTTAAATATAACCTTGAAAAATTATAAAGGATAATTCAAAAATAATTTAAAACAGTTCATAATGAAAATAGCCATTTCACTTTGAAAAAAATTTCAAAAAAAATTTCTAAAAAATTTTATAAAACATTTTCAAAAGACCTTTTTACATTAAAATAACTTATCTAAAAATTTCCAAAATATTATGGAAAAAATATTCTTTGAAAATAAATTTGAAAAATTTTAAGGGAATCTTGAAGTCTTTGAAAAATCATAACAACATGAAATATTATTCATTCTATGTATGTTAAAAACAAATATTGTTTTCACATTTTCATTAATATCCAAATGGGAATTGTTTGGAAGAAATGAATATTCCTTGCAATTTTTTTTAAAATTTCAAACATTGGTAAAAATGTCTTTAATAAATCATTTGAATAATTTTTTTTAAAAAATAAAAAACATATTTTGAAAACATGGTTTTTGAAGAAAAATAGGTTTTCGATCGAGGAGAGAAATAAATATAATTTTTCATGAAAACATTATTTTAAATTCATGAGTTCATAAATAGAGGAAAATGAAGGAAAAAATAATAATATCATGACATAAATAGAGGAGAATAAATTTATTGAGTTTCTTGAGAGGTGTATCATAATATTTTATCATAAAAAACATAATAAAAACAGTCCTGATAATTGATGAGATTGTAACATAAAATCTTTATCACTTTGGTATGTTTAAAACATAAGACACAAGAAAAAGAGATCCTAAAATGAATATTTAAATAACAATAAATATCAGGATGAAAATCATAAAATACATTCATGGGTAGTATATACACCCCATAAAATAAATAGGTGATTAATATGACATGTGTCTCATATAAGTAATAAGTGAGATAAAAATTAATTACCCCTTTAGTAATATTTTGAATTATAAGCCCCAATAGGGAATAAAATAAAATGAAGTATTAAATATCAATAAAAGTAGGATATTCATTATATAACATGTCAAATGGGAATTATATACACCATGATAAAAAATGAGTGGTGAATTTTCATGTCTCATAGAAATAAAAGAGTGACTAAAAATCCTTTACCTTAAGTCTTAACATCCATCATAAATTTTCAAAATGTGGGTCAAAAATCCCTCAAGGTATCATTGAATCATTTTTGAGTTGATTATATTTGTTGACAAAGTGGACATATGTGTTGTGATTGTTGACAAAGAAAAACATGACATACAATTTTGTTGACAAAGGGGATTTCATGGTGGTATGGAAAGTTCAAGAGTTGTGGTCAACGATCCATGTTTGATTCAAGAATGTTGACAAAGGAATGGATTATCTAGAAGCGGTACAAAAAGAATAGATACAAGGTGGAACCATTTTCCAGTGTTTGCCAAATTTTTGGGCCTGAAAGTCAACAAAAGAAGAAAAGTGGTTTTGGTAAAGAGACGTGTGTGCTGTGTACTTGAAGGAGAGGAAACTTGCACGCCTATTGTTTTTCAGGATTAGAAGGTCAATATATGGAAAAGGAAATAGGGTCACACAGGTATTAGTGTGGTCATGCAAGTGACTTGCACGCCGTGAAGAGACTTGTGCGCCGATTCCTAGGAGGCTTGGGAACTTGCACACCTGTTGTTTTTCAAGATCAAAACATCAAAATTTGGCAAAGGAAGGAGGGTCGTGCAAGTATTAGGTTGGTCGCGCAAGTGAATTGCAGGGGAAGAGACCTGTGCGCCGAAGGTTGACTTGCGCGCCGTCGTGTAGGATGACCAAATGCCTAAAAATACTAGACCACCCCCTCCTTATTTTTAAATAAGTTCAACACATAGAAAAGTCATAGCTCTCGTCGCACAGGTGTGGTGGTCACACAAGTGGTGTGTGGTCGCACATGTGGACTTGCGCTCCAGTGTTTGAAGTTTCACGCCAGTTGGTAGTTGCTCGCCAATATTGGTTTGTGCGTAAAAGGGGTTGAGTCGCGCAGGTTTGGAGTTGCAAAAGATTGTTCCGCACAAGTGATTGAGGTATACATGCATTCCAGTTGTGACCTGAAGCCGATACTTTCACACCGGGTTAGTTTTGTGCTCCAAGTAAGGTTGATTCACGGTGGTTATTCAGGGCTGTATGAGAGATGGAAAATTTCCCGATACCTTCAGTGAAAAGTGAGATTCATCTATGGGTGAAAGTTGGACTTCAAAAGACCATCTACATACAGAATAATATTCATTCCTTCATGAAAATTAAGAGACCTACAAGTCTATAAACTCTGAGTGGATCCTTTCTGGAGCAGTCAGCAAATGAAGAGGAAGAAGGTGATCCTCTTCACCGGCAGTGAGTTAGAGAGATAGAAACAAGGAGTGACCCTTATGAAAGTAGTGAGATGACTCTAAACTTTGTAAATGTAGTGAGCCTGGGACAGAGTGACTATTCCCGAACCTCTGTAATCCACAACTAGTGAAGTTTAGTGGAATTTGGTACAACCGAAAACTTGTCGGCATATGGTCCTTGGACGTAGCCCTTAGAAGTGAACCATGTAAAAATAAATATGTCCTGGGAATGCTTTACTTTCTGTTTATACTTTGCTACAGGAATGAGGGAGAGGAGAGTATTTCTTAATAGCAAGACAAGATCAATAGGGGCAGTTGTTTTAATCTATCATACCCTGATTCACCCCCCCTCTCAGGGTATTCAGCCATGTGGACCTAACACGAAAATACATTCAAATAAATATAATCTTATTATACATCTATTACAAAAATATATATATATATATATATATATATATATCATACCACATATGATTTTCTAATGACCTTTTATTACCCATTTATTAATAATTTCATGTTAAAGGTACATTTCGAGTAATAACCACTTCGTTTTTCATACATGTTTTGATTTTTTATTTTTGTTCATCTTACATTGACCATGATTTCATCATCTCCATAATGTTAATAATGATATAGATATCAAATATATTCATTATATATGTATTCATAGTAATCCATGAAATTTAGTGATTAAAAATTAAATACAATGTTAATGGAGACGGTTGGCCATATATATGAATGAATCCTATTTCAATTTTATTTTCAGATTGAAACAAATAAAGGTAAATGACATATTATTATTTTATAATTATTTTTATGTCATATATATCACATTTTTTCATTAAACCCATCCTTATTAGCTTCATCACAACAAAATACGCCTTTAACTACGCTAGAAATTGCCATTATTAGCACTAGAAAAGTGATGACTACCTAAGAAAGATTAAAATCCTCAGTATTCTATCAGTGCTAATTTTTTTTTGATAAAGGGACTTTTATCTGTGCTTATAAAATCATAGATATATTGTACCATTATAAGCACTTTTAAAATCACGGAAAACTGTTTCTTTTATCAGCTCTTTAAAAAACACTAATAAATATCACCTTTATCAGAAATGATAAATGCGCCATTTATTATCACTATTAAAAGTGTTGATGAAGGTCCATACTACTGTGGGCTACAATGGTCCACTGCAACACCACTACAATGTGCTGCAGGAACACACCACAACACCAGAAACACAACATATATCCACAAAAACAAGTCCCAATACATAATTTAAATGAAATTAAATTTACAACACATGTAATGGCCCATACCTCTCTTGTCCATTTCTTTTCAAAAACCAGGTGTATGATCTATTTCGGAAGGTCAAGGTGACTTATCCCCAACACTTTTCCATTTTTTTCCATTTATGTGAACAGTGTCATTGGTGACCATCGATGAAATGTTCCAAGGGTAAATAGTTGTTAACAGTGCAATAGTGACCTTATGTGAATAGTGTCATTGGTGAATAGTTCCAACGATAGACAGTTGTGAATAGTAAAATAGTGACCTTCGATGAAGAGAGTCATCAGTAACCTTCTGTGAAGAGTGCCAACGGTAACATCTCTTTCCTTTTCCAAATTTTCAATTCTATGAACAGTTCCATAGGAGAACAGTTCCATCGATAAGGTTCTAATGGTGACCTATTTCATTTGCTAAATTTCCAAATCTATGAACAGTTCCATCGGCGAACAGTTCCATCAGTGAGGTTTTAACGGTAACCTCTTTACTTTTCCAAATTTCTAATTCTATGAACAGTTCCATCGGGGAAAATTTCCATCAATGAGGCTCCAATGATGACCTCTTTCCTTTGCCAAAATTCCAATTCTCGGAATAGTTCCATCAGTGAATAGTTCTATCGGTGAGGTTCCAACGGTGACCTCTTTCCTTTTTCAGATTTCCAATTCTATGAACAATTCCATCAGTGAACAGCTCTATCGGTGAGGTTCCAACAGTGACCTTTTTCCTTTTCCAAATTTTGAGTTTGTAAACTCTGTTTCCAGAATGGTGAGGTCTATCGGTAACCTCTAATAGTGAGATCTATCGGTAACAACTATTTTCTTTGTCAAATTTTGAGTTCGTGAACAATGTTTCTAGCTTCCTACAATTCTCCCCTTTGGCATTTCCTTTGATTTAAAATGCATTTAAAGCCTAATTTTAAGGACTCTAAGGCAGATTTAAATGCCATAACCCCTATATTAATTATTCCTAAGGCTTGATATGTTTTTACTTGGTCAAACCATGTGGTTTAATATGATCCACTTTTAATGGGAAATCAAGCATATCTTAAACTGTCACATTGTTAAATCTTCTAAAGGGACGAGATATCATCCTCTCTAGTTCTTCCTCCTTGTTCTTGGGTGTGAGACACTTGAACCTTTTCAATCCTTCCCATAGGAGTTTCAAAATCAAACCATCCTCCTAGGATTGGTTCCACTCTGTTTTTGATGTAACCAAGCAATATCGATCTCGAATATAAGGTATGATCTATCATCATTCTTTTGGGTTCATCTCTTTCTGTTACTCCTTTCAATTTTATGGAATTCTATATCCATATTCCTAACGGGATTTTCCTAGGTGTTGGCCAATGTGGTGGGGTCTCTACATCCCCGGATGGATACAGTTGTCACAACGGAGGAGATCGTATCCTGTTTTTTGGCTCGTTCTCATATAAACAACGTCAAGAACTGTTTGAGGTAGGGGATTCATTTCTTCTCTTTTCTTTTATGTGAAACTGTATAGTTAGAAAGTTTTATCCCACTTGATCAAAATGGAATTGACCTAATAAATATTTGAACCGGATAAATAAATTGATATCGATCGTATGTTATTGCATCTTGTTTTGTTCGAAAATGTGATATTAGTGCTTTCTGTGTTTAGTATCTCATTCTTGATGGGAATTGGTAAAGAACGTAAAGCCGTAATTAATCAATAACTGTTTGGATAAAGATAAATAAGCATGTAAATGAATCTGGTTCTTGTTATAATTTGATGTTAATCAAATGGGTGCAGTAAGCATGTCTAATTATTTGTGATAACTTACTAATTAGGTTTCCAAAATTTGGAATCTATGAATAATAAATCGGTTAATCCAGGATGGATTATTGAACTGGTTGTTTGATAAAAGATAATTCCTTGTAGGGTTCTGAGTTACCCTATTTCATGTATAAGGGACAAGAGCCAAATTGTAATGATGTTTGTTTTTTTGCTGATTTTATTGTAACGTGAGGTTGACGCCTAGAGTGGCGAGATGCATCGGTTTATGCATGTGGGTGTCAGGGAGGACACCAAGGATGATGGAACGAGATAGATGTGATTGTTGGATGCTTGATGTTTCTTATTGGTTGATTATCTACTTTAATTTTCCCCACTTCTCAAGGCAGAAGGTCTTGCATACCCATCTTCCAAAAGAGGAGAAGACGTGTAGGGTATGACATGTGATTTTTGTGTTCAACTTCTCAAGGGAGGATGGGTCTACACTCTTGCTATAGGTGGAAAAGATTGACGGGTAGTATATCCACTCACTGTGTTGAGACCCTTTGTGTTTAGTAGCATAGAATGTTTTTCTAGAATTCCTGGGAATATGGGAAAGTAATTCTGTAATGAATAATTGAATAAATTATGTTAACCCATGGGGTTGGAGATTTCTAGAACATAATGATGAGGTTGTAATTTTAAAGGGAAAATGGACTTTGGGTGTCATGCTAATGAAATTTAATGTGGAATTGTTAATAGTTAATTAATTATTAAATAATTAATTAATGTAAAGTGAAACTGATAAAAAGGGAATGAAGTAATGTAATTAATCTCTTCAAATGGTTGTGGGCTTATAGGATACCTAGTCTTAGAAGTGGCAGCCGAGAGTCCGAGAGACGTTAGCTACAGTTGTCTCTAAGACTAGGTTATTCCCATAGTGTGGTTGTGAGATATAGTATATTCTGTAGCTTTTGTGTATCTATATGCTACTCCACCTCGTCAGTAAGGGAAACTGACACCCCTGGGATTCTGAGCCCTGGGGGGTGTTTTCCCTAACAATTTGGTGGGAGTATGGATGGATGAAAACCCCCTTTAGCCCAGCTCTCTTCTCTTGGTAGTTACTTGTGATGGTAATCACATTATTTAGTTTTCCCCATATATGTGTGTAGAGGGCTGTAATGGCTTTTGGTTATTCACACACATATATTCTGGATATAGATTCCTATAGACTACTATAGGTGTAACGTGTATAAGATGTGATGGCTTGAGGATTCCTACTCGGTGTATGGGCTGTAATGGCTTGAGGTATAATACTTGATGTATGATACACATTATGCGAGATGTGGTGGCTCCCAGAAACTACCTGGTTACTTTCTTGAATGGATGTGGTGGTTTTGGTTGCACGAGGTGCATGTTGTGGTGCTTCACCCAGGTGTCTATGGGTAAGACTTTTTGGAGAGACATGCTTAGGACGTGTGATGTTGAGGGAAAAGCATAAAACCAGTGTGGAAGTAGTAGTGGGGTACCCTTGATATTCTTTATTATATTATATACTCTTGTATGCGTTACTTGGTGAGAGTAACCATGTTGAGGTTGGGAACATAGTATAACTATTTAGGTGACAAGTTAGTTTCACTTGTTGTTCACTGTGCTTTAGCATGATCTCTTTACATTGGAACAAGAGGGTTCAGGGATGATCCAACTGAGTATACTTTTATACTCACCCTATGTATATATAAATTGTTTTTCAGGTAACATGGAGCAGATTGGAGATCAAGATGGTTTCTACTAGCTTGGGGTTGCAGGAGCTGTTTGGGCTTGGGGTTGCTCCTATTTTTACTTTTTTTGGGTACTTTCAGTTTTTCCCCTTTCAGTTATAGTACTCGTGCATGACATTACATATGTGTACTTGGGATTTCTTTTATATTTTAGTCTGAGTCAGAGTTGGTTGGTGTCTATCTTATCTCTCTATTCCACATGTTCTCTCTTAGAGGGTAATGCCTCCGATTTGTTTGTTTACTGTACCCTCAGTGCTAGTTCCCAACCCAGGGCCTACTGGAGGCCAGACTCTGGGGTCATTATCTCCCTTCACATATTTCCAGCCCAGCATGGGTACACTTTGTGGGGTGGGTGTCGTGACAGAGTGGTATTAGATGTCTGTTTGAGGGATAAGATGGAGTTAGGAGTTAGGAATAGGTGTGGTTGCATGGGTGGTAGGGAAATAGTGTCAGTCAAGTTTATAAAGTGATGTAAACACTGGAGACTGGCTGAGACATAGGCGTTTAGTCCCCCCTCTGATCTGATGTATGGACCTTTAAGCTTACAATGGTTACTAAACGAGGTGATACTAGTTGTAGGTTAGAGACCTAGGAAAGGATCATGAATCATTCTTTTTTTTGCCTGTGTTTGAATGGGTAGACCTTGGGATAAGATAACCTAAAATGAATAAAAGAAAAAATTTAATAAATTAATGTTGAGTCTTCCATTTTCCAGGTTTAGGAGACCTAACTGTTTGTTATTTTAAAGGCATGGCTCCAGGCCGACGTCCTCGTCAGGATCACATAGAAGATATCTAGAAGGCTATTCCAGTAGATCGCCGTAGGGTAGAGGTTGACGATGAAGACACTTAGATGAAGACACTCCGAGAGTTTCAGTCCCAGAGTCTGCAGAAGTATGAGGGCTATGTTTCAGATGTAGTCACAGAAAACTTATTGGAGGAGGTCGAGATCAGATTCAGTTTGATCTGGGCTCCGATGGAGCACTGGGTGTCCTTGGTTGTGACGATGTTGTGTGGAGCAGCGAGGAAGTGGTGGTTCTTGTTCCTCGGGGATTGTGAGGAGTCAACGATTTCATGGGAGGAGTTCCAAGACAAGTTTAGAGTCGAGTTTCTTTCTTCAACTGTGAAGGTGTCTAGTCTCCATAAGCTTCTTACCCTTCTAAAAGGGATCTCCATTGTGTGAGAATCTATAATCCATTTCAGGAACCTTTTACAATATGCTTTGGACCTATTTCCTGATGAGGAGGCCAGGGCGAGGCATTTAGATGAGGCTTTGCATCCAGAGATCCAGCACCAGGTCACCCCATTTATGATGAAGACATATTTTAAGGTGTTGGTGAGGGAAGAGGTTGTCAAGAGGAATTTGGCCAGAACAAGATCATCACGAGAGGGGATTCATCATGATTCCTCACGATGTAGATCTGCGGTCTGGGGTTCCCAGTTTTTAGGGCAGAAAATTTTCCATTCAGCTGGGGGTAGGTCCCAACCCTTCACATCTTGTTTCTCCAGAGGCAGCAACTCTCACGCCTATTCCAAGGGATCAAGCGCATGTTTTTCTTGTGGTGGTTGAGGTCATCAGTAGAGGTACTGCCCGACCTTTCAGAGAAGTCATCGTGCACTGGGTGCTCCGCTCCAGGTTTCTCCGTTGAGGTAGTTCTAGCTAAGGCATCAGCAACAGGTTTCACCAACTTTAGACCAGCAAAGGGTAGATGGGGCAGATAGAGGACAACCTCGTGACACTCCCCATCCTCAGAGAGAAGAGTGCATTCATGGTGGTGGTCGTCATCTAGGCTAGAGAGGCTGTGGAAGAGGTCTTGGTCAGCTTCATGCTCTAGCGTTTCCAGCTCAAAGTGAACGGAACGTCATTCGAGGTAACCTTTGATTTTTTTCTATATTATTGTATGCCTTGTTTGATTCAGTAGTGACACAATCCTTCATATCACCTACCCTTTTCCATGCTTTGGGACTTGAGGTAGAGAGGCTTCTAGTGCCCTTGGCATTGACTATGTCAGTTGGAGGTCGAGCTGACTTGTTTGAAGTATGTAGAGACTGCGAGCTAGCATTGGGGTAGCACCGCTCATGGAGAGATTTCATATGTTTACGAATACAACCATATGATGTCATCCTCGGCATGGATTGGTTGTATTCGATGTAGTCTATCGTGGATTGCTTCAGGAAGAAGGTCATTTTCTTTGGTGTGGATGGAGAGCCAGTGGTTTTTGTTAGAAAACGAAATACTTGGATGGGTCATAGGCGTGTTCCATCCTTATCATCCATTATGGCTGAGATGATGTTGAGTTCTTTAGAGGTTTAGTAGTTGTCATTTCCTAGGGTCGTAGAAGAGTACCCTAACATCCTTCCTGAAGAGGTTATAGCATTACCCCCTCGACGAGATATCGAGTTTGGGATCGAGCTACAACCAGGAGTGTCTCCTATATCTATGTCTCCATATAGGATGGACCATTATAAGTTACGAGAGATACATATATAGCTTGATGGTCTGTTACAGTGCGGTTTAGTTCGTCCAAGTTTGTCACTGTGGGGTGCACCAGTTTTGTTCGTGAAGAAGGCTGACAACAGTTTGCGGTTGTGTGTCAATTATCATCTCTTAAGCAAAGTGACAATAAAGAATCGCTATCCTATTCTACAGATTGATGATTTTTTTATCAACTGAAGGGTTCAAGTTGGTTCTCAAAGATCAACTTGTGGTCATTATATCATCAGATGCGTGTGAAGGATGAGGATATCCCAAAGACTGCATTCTGTTGTCGTTATGGGCATTAGGAGTTCGTTGTAATGTCTTTCGGTGTGATGAATGCTCCAAAGGTGTTCATGGGATTTATTAATTATGTGTTCCGTGAGTTCCTTAAAAATTTCGTGGTAGTTTTCATCGACAACATCCTTGTGTACTCCACGTCTGTGGAGGAGCATTCAGAGCATCTACACGCTATTTTGGGAGTTCTTCTACAACATCAGTTGTTTGGGAAGTTGTCGAAGTGTGAGTTTTGGGTTCGATAAGTCAATTTATTGGGGAATGTTGTGTCCCAATAGGGAGTATCTATGTATCCATCAAAGATAGAAGTAGTTGTGTCTTGGAAATCCCCTAAGACAGTGTAGGTGGTGCGATGTTTCCTTGGTCTCGCAGGATACTACAAGAGGTTCGTATCCTATTTTTCATGAGTTGTGAATCCTCTAAAATCTTTGACCAAGAAGGACCAGGTGTTCATATGGACTGATCTGTGTCAGGAAGCTTTTGAGTATCTAAAGGAGATGTTAATAAGTGCTCCAATTCGTTGTCTTCCTGCTAAGGGAGTTCAGTTTGATGTTTTCTTCGATGCTTCACAATTGGGGTTATGCTGTGTTCTGATTCAGAAAATATTAGTTGTTTCTTATGGGCCTCAGTAGTTATATACACATGAACGTAACTATTCTACTCACAATATTGAGTTGGCATGCATGGTGTTTGCTCTGAAGTTGTGGAGACATTACCTCATTGGTGAGCACTTTGTGGTTTTCACTGATCATAAGAGTTTGAGGTATGTTTTCTCCCAGCATGACTTGAACTTATGAAAACGTCGGTGGATTGAGTTTTTACAGGAATATGACTTCGAAATATCATATACACCTAGAAAGGTGAATTTTCTAGTTGATACCTTGAGTTATAAATCACATTGTGATACAGTGCGTGAATCTGGTGACTCCTGGAGAGTAATGGAAGAACAGTCAGCATTACATCTTGATATGGAAGAAGTTGGGGTAGAGGTTGTCTTTTTCAGATGATGGTGTAGTCATCTCTCATAAAGCAAGTGGAATATTAACAGTTGGTAGATCTTGAGGTGGAGGTTTGGAGAGACCGAGTTTTTTGTGGTGACGCCCCTAATGGTTGTTCGGAGGATGAACACCACCGATTATTATATCATGCAAGGATTTTTGTTCCTTTATAAATGCATGAGACGGTTCTCAGAGAGTTCCATAGTTCTCCCTTAGTGTTGCATCCTGGTGTGACAAAGATATACCGAGCCTTGAGGTTCTAGTTTTGGTGGCCTGGGCTGAAGCATGCAGTTGCGGAGTTTGTGTCTCGATGTTTGGTCTTCCAGATGGTGAAGGCCAAACCCCGTGTTCCTGGTGGTATTCTCCATCGATTATAGATTCCTCAGTGGAAGTGGGAGGACATCTCAATGGACTTTGTTACTGGTTTACCTCGAGCACCGGGAGGACATGATGCTATTTGGGTGGTAGTGGATCTCTTAACAAAATCAGAACACTTTATAGAAATCAAGGAGTTGAGCTCAGTGGATGTTTTTTGAGGTAGTATCTGGAGGAGGTGGTGAGACTTCATGGAGTCCCAAGGATGATCATTTCTAATTGAGGTCCTCATTTTACCTCCAGGGTGTGGAGAGGTCTCCAACATGATTTCAGTTCTCAGCTATGCCTTAGCACTGCTTTTCATCCGCAAACGGACGGTCAGACAGAGCGAACCATCCAGACTCTTGAAGACATGATACACTCTTGTGTTCTTGATTTTGGAGGTTCATGGATGAGGCACTTTCCCTTGGTGGAGTTCGATTACAACAATAGTTTTCAATCCACCATTGGTATGGCGCCATTTGAATCGTTTTATGGCCAACCTTTCCATTCTCTGTTGTGATGGACTAGGGTCGGAGAGTCAGCAATTATTAGACCAAAACTAGTGCAGAATACAATAGATATGGTTTAGGTGATTCATGAGAGGATGAAGACAACATAATATCATCATAAATCATATGCCAATCAAAGGAGGAGACCCTTATAGTTTGATGTTGGGGATCATGTGTTTCTGAAGGTGACTCCCCATCGTGGGCAGCGAAGGTTTGGTCGTGGGAGTAAGGTTTCTCTTTGGTTTGTTGGGCCTTTCAAGGTGTTATCTCATGTTGGAGCTGTGGCATATCGAGTAGCACTTCTCCTGTAGATGAGTCGGATACATGATGTTTTCCATGTAACACACCTCCGTCATTATCTTCATGTTGACTCTCACATAATCAATTGGGGATAGATCTATGTTGATGATGATGCAACCTTTGAGAAGCAACCTGTGGAGATCCAAGACCACAAAGATAAGGTGTTGCGCGGGCATTCTATTCTCTTCGGTGATGTCTTGTGGAGACACGGTGGCGTGGAGGAGACTACCTGGGAACGTGAGTCACAGATACGTGCTCAATACCCAGAGTTGTTTGATTTTAATCTCTTTTCATGTATCAATGTATCCTTTCTGGATATAGACCTTCTAGGATTATAATATGGATTTATTTTGTTGCTTATTAGGGCTTGCCCTCTTTTTAAAGGTATCTCGATGGGTGGTTGTTCTGACCCTGTTTCATTTTCCCTTTAGATGGGTTTTGAATTCTCGAGGACGATAATGTTTTGAGAGGTATATGATGAAATGGCCTTGACCTCTCTGGTCCATTCCTTTGAGAAAACTAGGTGTATGAGGTGTTTTTGGAGGTCAAGGTTACTTATCCCCAACACTTGTCCATTTGTTTTCCATTTATGTGAACAGTGTCATCGGTGACCATCTGTGAACAATTCCAAGGGTAGACAGTTGTGAAAAGTGCAATGGTGACCTTATGTGAATAGTGCCATTGGTGACCATTGGTGTACAGTTCCAATGGTAGACAATTTTGAACAGTACTATGGTGACCTTCAGTGAACAGTGTCATCGATAACCTTCTGTGAACAGTGCCAACAGTGAGGTCCAACAGTGACCTCTCTTTCCTTTGCCAAATTTCCAATTCTATTAACAGTTCCATTGCTGAATAGTTCCATCATTGAGGTTCCAACTGTGACCTATTTCCTTGGAAAAATTTGCAATTCTATGAACAGTTCCATCAATGAAGAGTTCAATCAATGAGGTTCCAATGGTGACCTCTTTCCTTTGCCAAATTTCCAATTCTATGAATAGTTCCATCGGTGAACAGTTCCATCGGTGAGGATTCAACAGTGACCTCTTTCCTTTTCCAAATTTCCAATTCTATTGAATAGTCTCATCAGTGAACAGTTCTATCAGTGAGGTTCCAACAGTGACCTCTTTCCTTTGCCAAATTTCCAATTCTATGAACAGTTCCATCGGAGAATAGTTCTATCGGTGAGGTTCCAACAGTGACCTCTTTCATCTTCCAAATTTTGAGTTCATGAACAGTGTTTCCAAAATGGTGAGGTTTATCCGTAACCTCCGACGGTGTGGTCTATCGGTAACCTCTAACGGCGAGGTCTATCGGTAACCTCTATTTCCATTGCCAAATTTTGAGTTCATGAACAGTGTTTCCAGCTTCTTACAGTTTCGCCCCTTTGGCATTTCCTTTGATGTAAAATGCATTTAAAGCCTCATTTTAAGGACTCTAAGGCCGATTCAAATTCCATAACCCCTATATTAATTATTCCTAAGGCTCGTGATGTTTTTACTTGGTCAAACCACGTGGTTTAATGCGGTCCTCTTTTAATGGGAAATCAAGCGTATCATAAACCGTCACTTTGTTAAATCTTCTAAAGGGATGAGATAACTTCCTCCCTAGTTATTCATCCTTGTTCTCATGTGTGAGATGCTCATACACTTTCACTCCTTCCGATTGGAGTTTCACAATAAAACCTTCCTCCTAGGATTGGTTCTGCTCTGTTTTTTATGCATCCAAGCAGTATCGATCTCAGATATAAGGTATGATCTATCATCATTATTTTGGTTTCATGTCCTTATGTTCCTCCTTTCTCTTTCATGGAATGCTATCTCCATGTTCCTAACGGGATTTTCTTGGGTGTTGGCCGATGTGGTGGTGTCTCTTCATCCCCGGATGGATATAGTTGTCACAATAGATTAGATCGTAACCTGTTGTGTGGATCGTTCTCATATATAGAATGTCAAAAACTATTTGAGGTAGGGGATTCATTGATTCTCTTTTATTTTATGTGCAATTGTATAGTTATCATGTTTTATCCCACTGGATCACAATGAAATTGACCTAATAAATATTTGAACTGGATAAATAAATTTAAATAGATCGTATATTATTTCCTCTTGTTTTATTAGAAAGTGTGATATCAATGCTTGTTGTGTTTAGTATTTCAATCTTGATGGGAATTGGTAATGAAAATAAAGCCAGAATTAATCAATAATTGTTTGTATAAAGATAAAGAGGCATGTAAATGAATCTGGTTCTTGTTGTAATTTGATGTTAATCAAATTGGTGCAGTAAGAATGTTTAATTATTTGTGATAACTTATTGATTAGGTTTCCAAAATTTGGAACCTACGAATAATAAATCTGTTAATTCAGGATGGATTAATGAACTGGTTGTTTGATAAAAGATAATTCTTTGTAGGGTTCTAAGTTACATTATTTCTTGTATAAGGTCCAAGAGCCCAATTGTTATGATGTTTTTTTCTAGCTTCTTGTGTTGTGACATGATCCTGGATGGCTATTTGATATGTGGGGGAAAGGAGGCCTATTGGTTTTGGAAACAGTTGACTCTTAGAGTAGAGAGATGCAACATTTTATGCATATGGGTGTCGGGGAGGACACCAGGGATGATGGAACGAGATGGATGTGATTGTTGGATGCTTGCTGTTTCTTATTGGTGATTCTCTACTTTACATTTCTGCAATGCTCAAGGCAGCTGGTCTTGCTTACCCTTCTTCTGAAAGAGGTGAAGGCGCGCATTGTATGCCACGTGCTTTCCGTGTTTAGCTTCTCAAAGGAGGATGGATCTATGCTCACACTATAGGTTGCAAACACTCGACAAGTAGTACATCTACTCACCATGTTGAGACCCCTTCTATTTAGTAGCATATAATTTTTTTCTAGAATGCCTGGGAATATGGGAAAGTAATTCTGTAATGAATAATTGAATAAATGATGTTAACCCAAGGGGTTGGAGTTTACTGGAACATAATGATGAGGTTGTAATTTTAAAGGGATAGTGGAATTTGGGTGTGATGCTAATGAAATTTAATGTGGAATTGTTAATGGTTAATAAGTGTTTAAATAATTAATTAACGTAAAGTGAAACTAATAAAGGAGAAGGAAGTAATGTAATTAAGATCATTAAATGGTTGTGTGCTTATAGGATACCTAGTCTTAGAAGTGGTATCCAGGAGTCTGAGAGACAGTAGTACTAGTTGTGTCTAAGACTAGGTTATGCCAATAGTGTGGTTGTGAGATATAGTATATTCTGTACTTTTTGTGTTTCTATATGCTACTCAACCTCATCAGTAAGGGAAACTGACAAGATGGGGATTCTGAGCCCTAGGGGGGAGGTGTTTTCCCCAACATTCCGGTGGGAGGATGGATGGCTGACTACCCCCCTTTAGCCCTACTCTCTTCTCTTGGTAGTTACTTGTGCTGATTGGAACATCAGTTAGTTTTCCCCATATATGTGTGTAGAGGGTTGTAATGGCTTGTGGTTATTCACACACACACATTCGGGATATAGTTTCCTTTAGACTACTATAGGTGTAACGTGTATAGTCTGTGATGGCTTGAGGATCCTTACTTGGTGTATGGGCTCTAATGGATTGAGGTATAATACCCGACGTATGATACACGTTATGCGAGCTGTGGTGGCTCCCGGAAACTACCTGGTTGATTTCTTGCGTGGATGTGGTGGTTTTGGTTTCACAAGGTGCACGTTGTGGTTCTTCACCCAGGTATCTGCGGGCAAGCCTTTTTTGAGAGAGATACTTAGGACGCACGATATTGGGGAAAAGAGGCAAACCATTGGGGATGTAGTAGTGGGGTACCATTAATATTATATATTATATTATATACTCTTGTATGCATTACTTGGTGAGAGTATCCATGGTGAGGCTGGGAACTTAGAATACATGTTTATGTGACGAGTTAGTTTCACTTGTTGTTTATTGTGCTTTAGCATGCTCTCTTTACTTTTGCATGAGAGGCTTCAGGGAGGATCCTACTGAGTATACTTTCATACTCACCCTATGTATATATAAACTGTTTTTAGGTCACTTGGAGTAGGTTGGATATCAATCTATTTTCTACGAGCTTGGGGTTGCAGGAGCTGTTCGGGCTTGTGGTTGCTGCTGTTTTTACTTTCTTTTGGGTACTTTCAATTTTTCCCCTTTTAGTTGTAGTAGTTTTGCATGAAATTACATATGTGTACTTGGTATTTATTTTATATTTCAGTATGAGTCAGAGGTGGTTGGTCTCTATATTATCTCTCTCTTCTGAATGTGTTCTCTTAGTGGGAAATGCCTCTCATTTGTGTGTTCACTATACCCTCGGTACTAGTCGCCAACCCATGGCTTACTAGAGGTGGGACTTGGGGGTCATTATCTCCCTTCTCACATTGCCGGCCTAGGAGGGGTACAATTTGTGGGGATGGGGTCATGAAAACATAAATACAAGAAAAAAACACTATATTATAGACATTTCAAATGTTGGTTTATAAAATTACATAAATAGAAATTATCACATGCATTCAAAAACATCAGTATTACTTTTTCTTTTAATCCCAACGCTGACTCGTGTTATTTTTGAATAAACTACCCCTGCTAAAGAAAATTAATGAAACTATATAAGAAAAAAATTCCTATGTTAGTAATAATATAGAGAAATAAATTAACATAAAGTGTTAATTTTACCAAAATTGATGTTAATTTTATTAAAATTGACGTCAATTTTAAATAAAGATGCACATAGAGTCATACTTGTCACACTGTGAATTGGATTGAGGTGTGGCTAATTCCAACATGTTTCAAATGGCTTGTTGATCATTATTATAAATTATCCAAACAATTTGATAATGTTTTCTTGATTTTGAGAACGTCAGTTGTCTTTTTTACTAAAATGTCATTTTAAACTAGAAACACTCACTTTTGACTCATTTCGATCACATCATGTATTATTTTGACATGAAACAGATTACTAGACATCAAAAATGACTTATGAATCATTTTACTAAATTATCAAAAACAATTGAGTGTGCTTGATTGGTTTTTAGATAGTGAGACTTTTTGAACTAAAATGTCAATTTTAAAAAGATAATGGTCACTTTAAGTCATATTTGGCACATCATGTATTATATTATGGTGAATATGATTCCTAAACATCACAAATTATTTATGGATATTTTTCATAAAGTATTAAAAAAATTTAAATGTGTTTTCCCAGTTTTGAGTAGGCTAGTTGTCCATTTTACTAAAATTGATGTCAATTTAAAAAAAAATACACACATTGAGTCATACCGGTAACACCATGAATCAAATTGAGGTTAAAATGATTTTTATATGTCTCAAATGACTTATGTATCATTTTAATAAAGTATCAAAACAATTTGAAATCATTTTCTCAGTTTTGAGTATGTTAGTTTTGTTTTTTTACTAAAATGTCATTTTAAACTGGAAACACACACTTTGACTCATTTCAATCACATAATGTATTAGTTTTATGTAAAACCAATTTCTACACATAAAAAATTAATTATGAATCATTTTATTAAATTTTAAAGAAAACTTGAGTGTGTTTGATTAGTTTTTAGTGAGTGACACTTTTTGAACTAAAATGTTGATTTTAAACTGATAAAGGAGACTTTGAGTCACAATGGGCACATCATGTATCAGATAGAGGTGAGATGGATTCCTAAACATCAAAAATGACTTATGGATATTTTTCGTAATGTATCAAATCAATCCAAACACGTTTTCTCAGTTTTGAGTAGGTCAATTTCCATTTTACTAAAATTGATGTCAATTTTAAATAAAAAATGCACTTTAAATGATACTAATCACACCGTGTGTCAGATTGGGTGAGGTTAATTCCTACACATCTCAAATGGCTTTTGGATAATTTTCCTAATGTATCAAAACAATCTGAATGATTTTTCTTGGTTTTGAGTATGTCAGTTGTGTTTTTTACTAAAATGTCATTTTAAACTGGAAACACACACTTTTGACACATTTCGATCACGTTATGTATCAGTTTGACATGAAACTATTTACCACATGTCAAAAATGACTTATGAATCATTTTAATAAATTATATATAAATACCAAGTGCATTTGATTGGTTTTTAGTGAGTGACACTTTTTGAATTAAAATGTTGATTTTAAACAGATAACAGACACATTGAGTCATACTGGGAACATCATGTATCATATTGAGGTGATGTGGATTCCTACACATCAAAAATGAATTATGAATAATTTTATTAAAGTTTTAAAATAATATTAATATGTTTTTTTGAGTATCTCAGTTTTCTATTTTACTAAATTTAAAGTCAATTTTAAATAGAAATAAGTACTTGGAGTCATATCGGTCACACTATGTGTCGGATTGAGGTGAATTGATTCCTACAGCACACAAAGTCTCAAAAATACTAAGTATCAATGTTTCCATGATATCCATTTAATTTCAATGTTGACTATCAGCACTACATGATTATATTCGAACAAACCACCCCTGGTTGAAAAAAATAATTCAACTGTATAAGAAAACAATTATTATATGAGTAATACTAAAAATAAATAAATTAAACATAAATATGAAATAATAAATTAATTAAATGGAAAATGATTTTACTTTTGAAGCATCAATATTACCTCTGTGATTGAGCAGTGAAGAGAATTTTCAGGAAAGTGATAAATGTCAACATTGTAGGGGTGAAAGGTTTTGAGGGAGAATATGTTTGTGGATGTTTTGGGGAAAAAATGCATGAAAGATGGATAGATCACCCCGAATCAAACAAAATAATCCACCAGTGTAAGAAGAAAATTATTATGTGAGTAATAGAAAAAAGAAATAAGTTAAACATAAATATGAAATGAAACATTAATCCTATAGAAAATGATTTTATTTTGTAAACATCAAGATTAACTTTGTTATTAAGTAGAGGAAAAATAATTTCTCTTCCTGCAACGGCATTTGAGGGAAGTTAAATGAAAGTGATAAATGTCAAAATTATAGGGGTTAAAGGTTTTGGGGGAGAAGAAGTCTGTGGACCTATCCCGAACATAATAATCCACCTGTATAAGAAAACAATTATTATGTGAGTAATACTAAAAATAAATAAATTAAACCTAACTATGAAATAATACATTAATTATATGTATAATTATTTTACTTTTCAAATATCTAGATTACCTCTTTTATTGAGAAGATTCAATATCATTGCTCTTGCAACAAATGTAGTGGAGGTAACTTGAAGGAATGTGATAAATGTCAACATTTAATGGGTGAAATGTTTTTAGGGAGAAGAAGTCTATAAAAGTTTTGGTGCACAAAGGATTGAAAGATGGAAAAATCACCCCAACTCGAACAAAAAAATACAACTATAAAAGAAAACAAATATTACATGAGTAACACTAAAAATAAGTAAATAAAACATAAATATGAAACAATACATTAATTTTATGGATAATGATTTTACTGTGAAAACATAGAGATTACCTCTGTGATTGAGCAGAGACAACATCATTAATATTTCTAAACATCCATAAAAAATGGATAATAATCTTTTAAAATAAATGAACATTGAAAGGAATAATGCATTTTAAATCAATGTTCCATTATATAATTTTTTGATAAAATAGAGGAAGTATATCATATCATTACCTTTAAATTTTTCCAAAGGGTTTCCTTCATTATAATTTGTTCTTTCGATGGATTGGGAACATCATCATATGAATAATACATTGTTTTCATTAGTATTTGAACATTTAATTTATATTATGTTAATGTATTAGATAACATATAATATTAGGAGTAAAAACATAGTATATTAAAAAAACACTTTTACCTTATCATTGAACTCCATTTTTTAATGGTTTTAGGGATTTGGTTCATCTATTGATTATCCAAATCCCCTATTTATGGTCCCCTTTACGTACACGAAATTTTCTATATTGGGAATGACATGAAGAGATTGTGATCTCCCAATAAAAGGAATTTTCTTGATTGATTTTTCATCTAAATGACATTTTTTGGTCTCCAATTAAAAAATCAACCACTTATTGTTTATTGGATCAGAGACATAAAATACTTGCACTACTTGTGATTTTATTATGAATGGATTTCCTTTTTCACTATCCATTCTGAAATTCACCTTCATAAAGTCCATTTCATCAACTTTCACTTCATTGATATGGTCAACCCATTTGTAACAGAAAATAAACACTTGGAATTTATTATAATCCAACTTGTATATATGTTCAATTATGACAAAATATAACATATTTTCATAAATTGGATTTCTATACTTGGAACTAGGTATGTGCATCACTTCATCCACAATTGTAACACCACTATTTTTTATCATAATGCGATCATTGTGTTCTTTTGTATATAATGTATAAACATTGATTACAAAACCAATGTATGATATAACATTTGTATTCATTCCTCTAGATAGCCATTGAATTCATTTGGTAATTGAATTCAGATTTTTAGATAACTCCTTATAAATTTGATCTTAGAACCATTTTATAAACTATTGATTATGTGTATTTGATATCCATTCTTAATCTCTTAATGGATTCAAATATCTATGAGTTTCTTTATGGGATTCAATGTATGGATAAAAATCTTCACTATTATGTAAAATGTAAAGATATGCTTTCTCCCACTCAGTAAAGTTAATTGTAACAACATATATTTTGAAAACCCCTTTTCTCATAAGGCGTTCACTGTGAAGAGACTTTGGGAGGATGATGTTGTAAAAATATGACAGGTAATTAGTAAAAAATTCAATAGCTTCTTCATCAATATATCATTATACAATACAACCTTCGAGTGAAATTCGATTCTTGAAATACCCTTTCAAAATCTTCATACACTATTCAATGGGGGTATATCCATCTGTATTGGACATGACCACATAGTTGAACCTCTCTAACCAAGTGAACCATCAGGTGGAACATAATATCAAGTAATGATGGTGGGAAGAATATCTTAAATTCAGATAATATGACGACAAGTTTTTTATTCATGATGGGAAACTTTTCCAGGTCTATAACATTACTGCACATGGCTTTAAAAAATTATCAGAGTCTAGTTAATGTATGTTATACATTTTTAGGTAGAATGCAATGGAAAACAACATACATTAAATCCTACATCTAAACATGATAGTCATGTGATTTTATTCCTTGTAACTTAAAATTAGTCATTGACATCACATTCTTGATATTTTATGAATACCCCTATGGAAATTTTATATTATTAAGGAGAAGGAAAAATTGTAATTTTTCCTATCTGAATAGAGTGTAAGCTGATGGAGGAAGAAAATTATTCTTTTTACCCTTCCCTGGTGCTAAAACTTCACTTATCCCCATTTTAATCAATTCCAACCTAGAATTGATGTCATCTTTCATTGTTACAGGAACATTTAGTAATGTTACAATAACACTATCAAATAAATTTTTTTCTAAATGCACGAAATCATGAATATGTCTAATATATAAACAATTCTAATATGATAATTCAAATAAAATTGATCTCTTATTCCAACTTAATTTAGTATGGTTTTTCAAAAATGGTTTACTAAAAATAGTGTCAATATCTTTTACTTTATTATTTAATTGATTTCCCGTTATTATAGATGGTGTTGTACCTTGTTCAATATTCCCATCGAATGATGTAGTCCATGATTGGAATTTATGTTGTCAAGGTAAAAATTTACAATGTTTTAAAAACACAGACTTCAAAAAATGTTTCAACCAAACTGAGTATGTGCATTTTTTTCACAAATGGTACACCCCAACATTTCTTTAATTCTATAGCCTGATAAATTTACATAAGTGGGGATGCCATTTATTTTTCTATACAACCTGGGCCTCAATGTGAATTATTCATTTCTATGAGCATCATACATAGTAACACCTGTATCCCACATCTATTTCAGATCTTTGATCAATGGATCAAAATAGGCATCAATATCATTACCGGGTTGGTTTGGTCCAAATATAAGCAGAGACAACATAATGTATTCATGAATTATGCAAAACCATGGTAGAAAGTTATAATTTACCTAAATGATCGTCCATCTACTGTGAGTAATAATATGTACACAAACAAGATTCATTCCATCTGTAGATAATGAAAGATGAAATTTTCTCGACTCATTTTAAAATTCAAGATACTAATAAATAATTTTATTCCACTGAGGATAATCTACTAGATGATATTGGTTACCATCTTTTTTAATTGTATCTGCATGACATGTTAATTTTCTAAAAATTTCCTGACATCCATATAGTCTTCTAACCCATGTAATGATATAAAAGTACCATACACATTTCAAAGTACTTGATTCATTTTTCTTGTATCGATCTGCACCACACTTAGGGAATTTTATGACTGATTCATGATCCGTGAGAAACAATATGAAATCATTTGGAAAAGCATAATTTTTTTAGAGATCATTCCCATTGAACATAACATTCATTTAGAATCATATGTTCGGTATGGTAGTTCATTTTATTCTCATAGCATATCATTCAAGAGACCATGTAGTTCTGTAAATATGGTGTCACTCCATCTACTGCCAAATTTCAAATTATATAAAATCAATATAGCTGACAATGTTGTGTATTTAGTACAACTGGTATACAATGGTTTCTTGAAACAACTATTTAACTCCTCAAACAACTTTGGACAATCACAATGGTCATCTTAAATTTCCATTTTCATTTCTTCCATGCGATCTCCATCATCATTTACACTGGTATTCATATCAAATGACCCATAAACTATAGTATCATCCCAATTGGTGTCCACATTTAGTTTTCCACCATGTTTAGTCCAAAATTTATATCTATGATCTATTCTGTGACAAATCAAATGTTCTTCCAACTCTTCCAAACGAATTTTTCGGAATAAAAATAACGTAAACATGGAAAGAGGATTTGAGAAGGGTCATATTAATGCTCTCTTACAAACTTGATGAACTCTTTAACATCATCTTCATACAGTTTTTTCAAATAATTATTGTGCATCCATTTTTGATTCATATCCATCCTATTGGATTCGTAAAATATTAATTTTTTACAATAAATAAATAATTAAACATAAGATATTCATTATTAAAAGTGAAAGTTATGGACAATTTTAGTAAGGGTAACTCAAAATTTGATTATTTCAAAGTATTTCTGTATGTTGAAGAAAATGAAAAATTGAATTTAAGAAAAGAATTAATCCACTATGGAAGTTTCTATCCTATGAATTCATTAAAAGGTGAATATTGTAGACAACTCATCCTCATCACCTCATATCCTAGACATTTATCATTGTATTTTGTTGTTTGACACATCATTCATCTCTTATGGATATGCACCTATGTTGCTTGAAATACTCTAAGCATTATTCATTCATGGTATGGCTAATGCTCACAGTAGTAAAAGCAACATAAAAGAGATGAGGAATGAGTTTGAAGAAACAAATTTCAATAACAACTATTTGGGATATGAAGGTGATGAGGATGATAGTTGTCTATAAAAGAGATGGGGTATGAGTCTCAAGCAACAAATTACAATAATAGAAATTTTATTAGCACAAATAAACTATTTCTTAAATACCCTAAACAAATGAAAATATAATATAGGCAATTAAAGAGTAATAAGAAACCCAAATATGATAAAATAAGAATAATAAACTCTCATTAAATCAACTATAAGATATAAAAATGTATTGATATAATTTTTTAATAAATAAAGATTTTTTTCGTATACATGGATAACAATTAGAGATTCATAGGGGTGGAACCAATACATGTAGACCATAAATGATTAATACCTAAAAATAATTTCTAATATATAGATTTTGATAACTTCCATTTTATTTTTTGGAACAAGTGATGTAGAAACCTAAGGAATTATTACATTTAAAATTAATGGGATATAAAATATTTAAAAACATATCAAGACTCTAGGGATGTCATATCACCACACCGACCCATATCAAGGATTCTAGGGAGGTCTTCACTTTAGATCTACCCATATGAAGGATTCTAGGGAGGCTATCTAATACATATTAAACCATACTTGTGATTTTATGGAGGTCTATAATGAAGTTGGCATAAATCAACAATACTCATCAATAAGATATATCACAAACAAGAAATAATAACACACCAACCCTAACAAAGTCCATCCCATTAACATTTAAACACACACACACACACAAAACATAGAATTTATAATACACATAATTGAAAAAAATGAACATTTAAACATAATTTTTAATGAAAATAAATATAATATCTTCTTAATTTGGAAATCTAGAACCATAATTTGTGAATAAATAATTATAAAATCACCCTTACATTATAACTTATGAAAACTCATATAAATAGATAGAAAGATACATATTTAGATATTTATATATATATATATCTATATATATCTATATGTGTGTGTGTGTGTATATATATAATAAAATAAAATTGATAAAAATATATGTAACCCTCACAGTAGAATATCACAACATAGTAAAATAAATAAAACTCTAATAATTTTGAAAGTATAGAGCCATTATAAATAAATAAATATGTTATCACCCTTACTAATATTTCTCTTAAAATAAAACAACATAATTCTGAGAAAATAAATTTTTAAGGAAAAACCCTTACACCAGAATATTAAAACAGAATTTATATAAATAAATTCCCCTAAATGAATTGCATAAAACTAGATTTTCTTTCTACTCCACACCATCACTAGACTGATAATTGGTTTTCTAAATCAATTTTCTTGTTCCTTTAAGGTTTTTATATCATAAACCTCCATTATTTACATAGTTGTGTAAATATTTATTTAATTGGTTTATCTTTACACTAGAGGTGATTCTATAAGATCTCAAAAATAGCGATGAAATTATGATTGTGGAGAAAGATATGGTATAGATGTAGACAGTGAAGAAAATTGATTCAAAACAACAATTTAGAAAGACCAAAACAGTATATCGTAATCAGCAGTCAAGAAAACAACAAATAATAAACAAAATAAAAAACAACCAGAGCATAAATAATTGATGACATCATTGAAGGAAAAAGAAAAAATGAATGAATAAATACAGAAAGAAAATAAAAACCTATAAAGGAAATCACAAGCATTCCTCCCTAGGTTGAAGAAAATACAAGACCCTCAGATCCAGATCTTGATGTTTTCTTCAGAAACCCTAATTACAAGCAAACACCAAATGGTAGATGATGTCCAAGAAACTGGAGGTAGTTGACTTGTGTGATTCAAGTTGGTTTGTGTTATTTGAACATTTATTCACTGAGGAGGAGCACCAATAGTGGGTGGCTTCCATAGAAACCTTCTGATATCATGACAGGTCCACAACTTGTTAGGTTTTTTAAATAGATCGGGACAATTTTATCATCGATTTCATAAAAGCACTAATAACGAGCTCATTTATCAACGCTTAAGTAATAAGCGATGATAAAAGGAATATTTATTAGTGCTTTTTTAGTTCCTAAAAAATAATGTATTTATCAGCGCTAAAAAAGAACTGATAAATATTCATTTGATTAGTGAAAAAGTTTTACCACTGATAAAAGAAATATTTATGAGTGTTTTTTTAGCGCTGATAAAGCCTCATTTTTATGAGAGCTAAAAAAGCGACGATAAAGATTTCTTTTATGAGCACTTACTACTTAAGCACTCATAAAAGATTTATAATTACAATTATAAATAAAAATTTTCAAAATATATATACTTTATAAATATATATAAATATAAATATAGTAAATATATTCCTTATTTAAATATATTTATTATTATATTAATTATTTAAATATATAATTATTTATTTATAATTATTTAAATATTTAGTTATTTATTTACAAATATACAATTAATTTTAAAAAATAATATTTATATCATTATATATATATTTATGAAATATATGTAAATATAAATATTGGAAATATATTCATTATTTAAGTAAATTTAATATAAATTTAATAATTATTTAAGTATATATAATTATTTATTTATAATTATATAAATACTTTTTAAAAAATATTTATTTATTTATAATTATAAATATAAAATTTTAGAAATATCATATGCAAATTTATAAATATATTTAATTATAAATATTTTTTTACAAATATGTTTTCAACATTATTAATGAATATCTAATTTTAAGTGTATGCATGTTAAAAAGGAGTTAAATTGAATAAATTAAAAATTAGTACACCTTTCAATATTAAAAAATGGATAAGTTTCGTGTGTGTGAATTGTATTTTAAAATGAATTAATTACGTATATGTGAAATCAATATAACACAAATTTGATCTACGTTAAATGGAAAAATAAAACGACATTCAATTATATGTCCATTACTCCATGCAATTTGTCAATATTTTTAAATCATATTAATTTTTAATTATAAACCATTATTCAATAAGTATATGACTAATTAATGTAAAGAAAATAAATATTTTTTAATATATAAATAATATTTATATACATTAATATATATCTATATATTTAATATATACTATTTATCAACATTATCAATTATAATCTAATTAATAAAATGTTTAATATTTTTTTCAATTTACATATTTTTATTTTTAATTTGTTTAATTCTCATTTTTCATATATCTATATATTTAACAAATAATATTTTTGGTATTTATAATTTATATATATTATAATCAATTTATATAATTTTATCAATAATTATTTACATAATAATTTTTTAATATCTTTTTTTAATAAGATCATTTTTTTATTTATTCAAACCTTTATCAGTGCTAAAAAAGTTCTGATAAAGGATTCCTTTTCGAGCGCTAAAAATACAGCATTGATAAAGGGTACTCTTTGTCAACACTAAAAATAAAGTTCCAATAAAGGGTACCCTTTATCAACACTAAAAATAAAGCATTGATAAAGGGTACCCTTTATCAGTGCTAAAAATAAAGTACTAATTATGGGACCCTTTATCAGCGCTAAAATAGCGCTGTTAAAGGGATAAATTTTTCAGTGCTTTCTCTAGCATTAATAAAGATGAAATTTATCAACCTTTTTTTTCTAGTGCTGATAAATACCAGTTCTATTAAATACTAGTTATTTAGTAGTGCTTCCATGTAAAGCTTGAATAAATCACAGTGCTTCGCAACGTGGTAATCCTCCTTGAACATGAACAATATTATCTTATTCCCCCAAAATAGAGAGTTTGAAGATATGTGTGATATAATAATACAAGAAATATAATTATATCATAAATATCATATATAAAAAAATAAATCCATCATTATTTTCAGCCTTGGGATGTGGTAATTTAAAAATTAATGACATCTGTTTGGGAGGCGGTATTCCACTGTACACACGAAAAATGATTTGATAACCCATTTTATAGAAGTTTAGATTTTTGTAGGTCATCTCCAAATATATTAGTTGACTCATCAAATAATGTAGATGGGGAATATCTGGTATAATTCTTATAAAGATCATCATCAATGATTTTTGTAATTCTTAGTGGGTGACCCAGTGTTCATGAATGTTTCACCTCGATCGATTCATCAACAACTTGGGAAGCAAAGGAGACTTTCTCCCCTCCTTGTGGTACCATTTTAGGTTGTGTATCAGGTTAAAAAATATTCTTATCATTTATCATGTTATCCATATATGACATTGATATATAATATGTTCTATGTATTACAGTTGAGAAAGTATCTATCTAATCCATTGCATGTTCTAAGATAGAGTGATCTTGAAAATTAACCTAATTTATCTATGACTGAATGGCCAAAAAGGATAGTTTATTCAAAGAACAAGGTAAAATTTGGGATGGTAATACCTTTTGTTGGAGTGCTATGTATGCACAGTTCTAAAATTTTTGATATGTGGTAGAGGGAGGCACTGATGAGAGAGCAGTGTCCTCATATTTTTGGAGTGAATGATTCTTCATAGACTTTCTCGGGACAAAAAGTTTCTATGGTGGGGAGGTTGTAATTTCTTGTTACTATTAACATTTATTCCTAAACCAATATTTTAATTTGGATTTATTTGGGTTTATTTAGGGGGTTTTGCGATTTTTTTTAAATTTAATGTTATAGTGATAGTGCACGGTTAGCCAACTAATTTCCCAAACTATATGCCCTCTCAAGGAAAACTGTGCAAACCCAGACAATGGGTTTTTTCTCTACATTCACGTAGTTTGAAAAATTGATCAACCACTTAGTATAAATTGTGTAACCCTTTTAAAATAGGCATGCTTCCATGGTGCATGGTTTGGTTTAACGATGTGGCCCTACCCAGGAAACTGTGCATACATGTTTTTTTTAATCTGATCAAAAGATTACAAATCACAAAACCCATCTTATATGTCTATGAATGATCAATACAACCTGAAAATGATTTCTCCTTCCAAGTGTGCTCTCCGAAGTAGTTTTTATCCCATCTTAACCCTTTTTTAAGTGAATTGATGTTGGGTGAATGAAGATCGGTCCTCTCTCTGTTATTTTCCTCTTCCCATTCTCTATCTAATGATCCCTCCTCTTTCCATTTTAGGGATCCATAGATAACCTTATTCATAGGATGATCTAATACATTATTTAAGGTTTGGATATTTGAGATATAACTATTCTGAGGTAGGTTGATCAATCATGATACCCAATTTTTATTAACCCTAAATTTATTTATTTAAATTCAAAATTTTCATATAAATTCAATTGTGGGATTTTAATTTATTTTTATTTATTAAAAAAATTCCATTGAATTGGTTGATGTAAATTATGAAATTGGATTTTGGCATGATATTGGGAAAAATCCTCCAATCCCGTTTAGCTTTGGTGAAATCGTGAGATTTATGGAAATTGTTTCAAAATTTTAATTGTGAAATTGGATTGTGAATTAATTTCAAATTCTTATTTGTGAAAAATGGAAAAAATTGATTTTGATAGAAAACATGGTTGTTTAACTTCAAAAATTCATGTATTTGATTGAAAACCCATTTTGGGTTTTAAATGGAAAATTGGAATATTTGAAACATAGAATGAGTTTATTTGTTAGTGAAGTAGTTTTAAAGTAAGTTTCCCATTATTGATTTGTTATTAGATCACATGAAATCCTTATGATGTTAGTGAGTTATTTGAAATCACTATTAGCTTTACTATATTATAAAACAAAAATGCTTCACTTCACATCAATTATAGGATGCTGGTGATGTTGTATTTGGTCTTACGAATGGGATGTGTGTATAAATATATTTATGTGTCACCTTGATTTTGTGGATTCCCTTAGACTAAAACTATCATTCCATTATGCATATGACCATGTTTCACACTTGATTGTATTTGAAATCAATATATGTCATTATGGTAGACTATTTTGAATGTATTGTCAATTTATATAAACTATTTTTTATAAAATTATTTATTAAGAAATTTGTTTAAAATTATTCCCTCAATCAAAATGAAAACCATTTTTTTAAATTATTTCCATCATTTGAAATGTAAAGCATGTTTTGTTTGAATATTATTTTGAAATTCAATACCTTTTATTTTAAAAATTTTAATCTACTTATTTGGTAGATTAAATGTTTGTATCTTATCATTTAGTCCTTGGTAAGACAAAATGGGATTTTATTTCACTCACTACTTGGGACTTTTTGTGTTTATAGATTTCATCCTTCTAGTTTTGAGTAGGTATAAAGCACTGTTTTGAGGTTTTTATAGCTGTTGATCCAAGGACTTGGTGAGTTGTATCCATTAGGACATGGGTAGTTTTTCCTGTTTTATAGTATGTTTTTGTAGTACATTAGGTTGTTATACCTGTTTGACTTTTGGTACACTTCTCCTTGTGGAGTTTTTATTATATTCATTTGGATTTTTTTTTCTTTACATCCATAATTTTTGTAAAAAATGATTTCCCACATTCATTTTTTATGATTGCAACATCTATTCTCCAACATATTTGAATCATGAATGACCTTGGAGCCATGTCTGGAATGGATCGATTGTCTTTGTACTAGGGTACCCGAGCTGGTTCATGATAGGTTTTGTATGAATATTTCATTTTATGATCATGATTACATATTCTTATGCTCTTATTATTATTTAATATAATAATATATTGATTTATACCATGTTTTCCATTTTATATAATTGGATATCACTCATTTGTCTAACTCATTTCCCCTTATTATAAATAATTGTTTCAAGTTGGGTATGTCTTTAAGGAGTACTATATTGGTAGAAAAATATGGGACTTTTCAATGATCCTTTAAGAAATAATAATATTATATTTATGGTCTCCAAAGTCACTAAAATACTATGTCCTTAGACATGTATTTGATAAATTTAATGAATACTCATCTAATAAGATGAGATATTTAATGATGAATTGTTTGATAATCTATTGTTGGTATTAGAGGAATGGTTTAGTCAATATTTTGATATTGTCATTAAAAAACATTGGGGAAATACCTCTAGGAACTTCAATGTATAGGATAACATCCTAATTCCTTCATAAGGAATGTATTATCTAATTATCTAATTAATTACTTTTTTTTGGGATTCTGAAAGGGGATGTGGTTCTGGAACAATTGTACAAAGGTGTAATAAATCCAAACATTCTGGATTGGGTGAGACTAGATTGTCTCTTTCTGTATGGAAATGAGTCCCACTACACTCCTGGTTTAACACTCCATGGGGAAATGCACTGTATAAATTACATTTTTATTATTAACAATTATAAAGGATTCAATGACATGATGATTATGTATTACCTAGTTTAAACCTAATGTCTCATATATTTAATAGAATTTTTCATGATTTGGAAATACAATAATTAATTTTTCATTATTATGGGGTTATCCAATATGATTAGTGTTGTCCACACTCTGATTTTTGGTTTTTTCATTTGATTGAACAAGAAGGAATTTAGTGAAAATTGAATGAGTGGGAAAATGTGTTGATGAGTACCCAAATTGGATAATTACTATAGTAAAAATATATTTTGATTAGGCGTAATATGTTACCATAATATATGATAAATAAGTTTAATATTTTCAAATGCTTGGACTCACCAATGAAGAGATGGATAGAGTTTTCTCAGATATTAGGTGGTGGAAACCATGGAAGAATGAAGATTTCGTTTCATATATGTAGAGAATGTGGGATTTATCCCTCTAAGGAAGGTCTCAAAGGAACTAGAAGATGTTTTATATATGGAAAATAGGAGAACATTGTATATAATTTAAAAGGGAAATTCTATATACAGGTAACATAGTGGATAAGTGTAATGGATCGGGTTCTTGGAGGTCCATTACTTAGTAAAAATCTGATGTCGAGGTGTTCTGGGTGGTCCAGAAGGCCATCCCAACTTCTTGGTGACTCCTAGCGGTAGCGTTGGGCTACCGGTAGCCCTCAACGACTTGTAGCCAAGAGCTACTGGTGGCTCTCGCCTACCCCCACGGGTTTTCCAGTGGCACCTCCTTTTTGCGCAAATTGGGTTTTAAACCCTATTTTGACCCCTTTACGCTTGTTTTAAAGCCCATTAATTCCCATTAATGGAGTTTAATTAAATATTTGATGAGGTACCCTGGTGTGCTTCGGTTTAAACCACCCCTAAAGGTGGGGACCCTTTAATGACATGTGGGGCCACGTGGTTAACCCCCGACCCCGCTCCTTACGCGGTTTCGTGTTCTTATCACACTATCTCAACTGCCCCTGACCATTATAAACTAAAGGGTTCTCCCTAGGTTTATTTTTTTCTCGATCACCCAAAGATCGATTTGTTTGCTCGTCCTTAGTTCCTCAGGTCACACCCCTATAATTTTGCGCACTAGTTGTTCCTCGCGCATGAAGAGAAGCTTCGATCATTGATCAATCAAGTAGGGTTTCACCTTCATCTCTCATTTATGTGTATCTTGTGGGGTGGGTACGCTACAGCTTCTATAGAATTGGATGAACCAAACCATAATGAAGATAATAAACAGATTCTAAAGAATTAATGGGATCGGTGTGATCGTTGATGCTGCTCTATTTTTCTCCTCTTTCATGATTAATGATTTCTGAATTGTGCGGGCTTACGCATACTGAATATCATGGTCGTTGGTGGTATTTCTCTGTGAACTAATAATCCCTTACCTATTTTTTTGATCGTTCAAAGGAAATTGGTTAATTACCTATATTCAGCTAAATAAATTGAAAGCACCAGGATCAATCCTTTTCTATGATAACCTCAGTTTAAGTACAGTGGAATTGGAATTATGGAGTGTGTTAAATATTTTAAATCTGAAAATACCGGCATGGGATTGCTTTGTGTTGGTGGTAGTGGTTTGGTTGTTTTTCATTTATAGGCCAATTTTATGGGTGATGTGGCTGGGGATGGGATCCCCTGTTATTATGGTTTCACTGGTTGTGAATTTGAGGGCGTGTGGTTACTTTTCTTATATCACGAATTGGGGTGGAATCCTCTGTTGCTGAGAAACCGTTGGCTCCTGGGTTTTGGGAACATGGGGTAGTATCTTGGGGTTTTCCTTGGTTCTATTACTTTGAGGGATCTCACTTATCCGTTTTTGTGGTTGTGACTTTTCAAGAGAACCGGGTGTGAACGTTTAAGTTGATGTTTGGCTGTACTTTTCCCTTGTCTTGTTCTTATAATGGAGAGTTTCCTAAGTAGGTGTAGAAACTTATTTAAACATTATTACTGAAAATAAAAACAAGGATGGGAAAAATGGGTTTTGGTTTTGTTTGAGTTGTTACTTGGGCATGGGTGTTGTTCTCCTCTCTTATGAATGAATAGTAAGGATAGTGTTCTTTAGGAAGGCTGAAGAAAAACCTAGAGGTTGAGTGCTTGTTACATATACATATACTTGTAGTTTTTTTGTTTCATATTCATGCCCCACCCAAGTTGAGCACTTAGTGCCGAACACCCCCATTTCTTGGGGGAGGGTGTTTTTCCCAACACTAATATGAGTGGCTGGTTATTAGCTCCTTTTCGGCCCCCTTTCCCGAATAGCCCAAGACACTACGGGTAGGCTGTGATGGCCTGAGGTCCATTATTATCCCAAGAATCTTTGGGCAGGGTAGTGCAGTGGTTGGCCCAGGTGTGTGCGGGCAGGTGGTTTCCCAAGTGTCTTGAGGATGAGGCCTAGGTGTCTTCGCGTGTGGCAGTAGATCTTCTAGCCCAGGTGTCTTCATGCATGGCGGTGGTTGTTCTGGCCTAGGTGTTTGCATGCGTGGTTACGTGTGACAGTTGTGGCCCAGGTGTTTGCGGGTGGGGTTTGGCAGTGGGACTGCGTGAGGATATGGCCCAGGTGTGTGCGGGCGGGGTGTGGCAGTGGGACTGGGTTGAGAATGGCGAGATTGGTCTGATGCGAAGGATGTCTTCAATAACTAGTGGGAAAGTGGTGCGGGGTACCCAATTATGATTTGTGCTTTACTATTACCTTACTTCTTGCATTATTTGGTGAGTGTGGCCGATGAGTGGGATGGATAGACTCCTTGATAGTGTTTTGTTGTCTGCTTCGCACATAACTTTAGTACGTCTCCCCACTTGTGCACAAGAGCTTTAGGTTTTTCCCTACTGAGTATACTTGTATACTCACCCTACGTTCATAAAACTGCTTTCAGGTTTCCATAAGAACTTCAGGGATCATGCGGGACCGTACTATCTTGGACCTTTGGGGCAGTTGCTGTTGTTGTTTTCCTTTTTCTTAGTATCTTTTTACCTTTGGAGTTTTGTGACTTGTATCTTTACCTTTGAACATGCATGTGGGAATGGTTTATTTTTCAGTCATTTTTTACTTTTAGTTTTGGTGTTGTGGGATTTACTATCTTATCTCCTGATCCTATTAAAATAAAAAGGGTAATGCCTTCCATTTAGTGTGTGCTTTTATACCCTTGGTGTTGGTCGCCACTCTGGGACCTATTGAAGGCAGGTTTCAGGGGTCATTATCTCTCCTTAAACTTAAAGAGGGAAGGTACTGGGAATATGATGACCCTTCCCTCCTTTTGGTGAAGGCGGTTTGTGACAATAAGAATAATAGTTTCGCTAAGGAGTCATTAATTGTTGAATGTTTTAAATATCAAATGTATAGTAAATATGAGAGTCAGTTTCCTTGGGGGAATTCTCAAGAAGAGGATAAGAATTTTTTTAGAGTAATTTTTTTTCTATTGATAATGAATAGACTATAAGATACATATGAACTAATGAAATTTTTAATTAATATGAAAAAAATTATATTAAATATTTTTATAAGGATGTGGAATGACTGTTTTTTTATTTTTTTAATGAGTGTAATATTTTATAAGAATTTATATCAATGATACTTGGTTTATATGAATCATGAAACAACTATAAATTTTTCTGATTTATATTTTACTTAATGATATGAAATAATATGTTGAATGGTTCTGACAACCAAGAAAAATTATTTTGGTGGAAAGTGATATTTTAGAGATTATGCAATAAAGGGAATGATAAACATTAATATCTTCATGATTTCAACATAATAATGAGATAAAGATATATTTGATAGTGTTAAATAAAACAAGATTGTATTGATGTATTTGGAACATATTAGTGATTTGTTGATAAGGTGGTTTTTGATATAACTAATAAAGTTTAGAAACTTTTTTAATTATGTAATATATTTGATAATCATTTATTGTATTTATCAAATAATGATAGATGTAATTTTATAGAGTGAATTCATATTTTCATTATGGTTTTATAGTAATTTAGTTTATTATAAAGTTTTCTGAATATATATAAACATGGTATTATCATATTTTTAAGTGACATAAAAATAAAATTTATGTTGTTTGGGTGATTAATTAACGTTGATTATTTAAATTTAGTATCTTTTTATCAATATTTAAGGATTTTTATTTTGTAATGACATATTTTGGATGTGTTTAAGGATAAATATTTATAAAAAGTTTAAATATTAACATTGGATTTGTTTAATGAGATTAAAATATGACATTTAATTTTTGGATAACCATTGGTAATCATTTTGGTTTTGGTTAATATATAATGAAAGTATAAATAACCAGTCATTTTTTATGTATCATATGATCAACTAAAATTTAGTTTTAGTTCATTAGGAATGAAAAATTCATCATCAATTCTAACAATAAGAGGAATCAAATAAGACATTGGTGAATATTGATTAAAAGATTGTTGTATACTTTTGCTGAAATTATATTTCCATATGTTATTATCATATGTGGGAATTGAAACCCTCAACTTTTGGAAAATTATAATGAATTTTTTTATGATCTTACATTCATATCTAATGAATCAACGGTCTTTTCACTCATCATAGATTTTTTTTTGTAATAGTAATCTTTATTTTTTCCATGTTCTCTGTCAATATCTATGAGTACTAGGGAGTTAGTTTTTTCCACCATGTCTAAAAACTATCTTACCATCAATGTTCTCCCTATGTAGAAACATATTTATTCCTTTATTCCGGTGACATTTCTATTTCAAAAATTACATATTTAAGTTATTTTTATTACTATTTTGTATGATGTGTGTTTCTATGAAGGAACTTTATAATTATAATACTTTGATGGATGAGTCAAATTTAGATGAAGATATTAATTTTAAGGGGCTCTAGAGTCTAACAACTCCAACTTTTTATAAAATAAATTTTTTCAAATTAATATAATATGTTTAGATAGCTTCGATGACATGCTAAAATGAGTTTAAATGAAAAATGACATAATTTACAAATAAAAAGATTTAGAATATCATAGACGTTTAAATAGAGGATATGAATAAGAAGAAATAAATTATTAAAATTTATGGGTTACACATATGCTAAATGAATTATTTTTTTCCGAATTAATTTGAAGTGAAGATAAAAACATATTTAATATAATAGGAATGTTATCTAGAAATTGTTTCTATGTGAATAAAAGCATTTTATCTTAAAAAATTAAATAAATATCATTTAATGAAGGATTTTTTGAAGGGGTTATATTAAATATTCAAACGAAATTTTACCATTCATATAAAATATTTATATAAATTTTATAATAATATATCAAATAAAATTAATTAATTTTTATTTTTTTAACATTTTCATCATGTTTTTTATGAAATTATTTAAATGTTAAATTTTCAAAAATTTTATTTTTTTCTTAATAATCATAATTTTTTTAATCATCATATAAGAATTATCTTATAGGGAATTTTTTAAAATTTTCTAGAATAAAGAATTTGTTAATGAATAATAAAAATTATAAATTTTATTAAGCAGTATAAATTCTATTAAATAATTTTAAATGATTAAATTTTTATATATTTATTTTAAAAAAATGGAATAATTATATTGTAAACAATAATATGTTCAATTTGGATATATATTTTTTAATTCTAATAATTTTTCATTAGGAAAAATGGTTTTTGCTGTGTTTTTTGACTGAATTTTAAATTAGACTCTTCTAAATCCATGAATTGAATTTGGTAAAATGGAATCCAAATTTTTAATCTGAATAATTATTATTTTCTAATGAATTTAACATAATTTTTCTTTATAATGAATAGTGAATGCAGTAAAAAATAGTTACCTCGATTAAAGTTTAAATGAAATTACCAGGGGTCAAACTAAAATGATAATTGATATAATGGCCTAGAAACTTCTAAAAATACTATTGGATAGATAAATTTAAATCATAAGTCTTTTAATTATTTATATTTTTTAATTTTTGATCCATGGAGAATTAAAAAAATGGGACTAACTTTTTCATTTCAAAATTTCCAATTGTGACATCTTCCAAATAGAAAAAGCTACACCCTCTCCTATCTTATTCCTAGTTGAAAAATCCTTAGGTTTGGACACATACTACCCAAATAACTTTATTAATTTTAACCAGAAATCCTATAGGCCTTTTTTTATCAGAAATCCATCAAAGAAATAGTGTATGTGTAAACCTAAAGTGATTTCTCAAATAAGAGATAACAATATTAGATGAGATCTTCTATACAATTTATTATTCCTAATCATTAAAATATTATTAATCTAATATTATAAAATAAAATAATTATATTAAATATATTAATATGTTATTATATTGGGTAAAATACCTAAATAGCTCTCATATTCTGTCAATTGGGAAATTATTCTCTTTTGTGTATGCTAGACTACCACCTTGCGAACCAATGTAACTCATTTTTCATGAATAACTATAATAGTTTTATATTATTATATATATAATTCATATATATGAAACAATAAAAATTATTATACATAAGTAATTATAATATTACATATACCTTCTTACATTCAATTTAATTGGGGATATGATAATGTCACTCATGTGTATGGCTGAATACCACCTCACGAAGAGATGTGATTTGTTTTTCAAATAAAAAATTACATAGATGGTAATAATAATTATATAAATTTACATATTTGATATATATGAAATAATTTTTATTCTATACCAGTCAATATTTATTTATCATTTATTCATTCCATTTAAAAAAAACTGAAAATGTGTTCATGCGTACGTACGATCTACCTTCTCCAAGAACAGTGTATTTCATTTTTATATCTCTAACTATTATGGATGAATATAGTTATATAGATAATTAAAATATATTATATATATTAAATGATTAATATTATTGATTTGATAGAATGATTATCCATATATAAGGACTGAAACTACCAAACCAATCTCTCATGAAAAACAAAGAAATTATCCCAAAGAAATGAAGTTTTAGTAAGGAATTATTAATAATAAGATATTAAAAATGCAAAGTGGATCATATATAATATTATAATTATGATAATTGTTCTGAAATAATTTAATAATAAATTTATATTTATTATGAAGAGGGATAGAGTGTTTTCATTGGATCATGAACTCAGTGTCAGGGTTTTTTCGTTTCAATTCTATTTTCATTGAGAAACAGGACATATTCAACATGTGTTTTTTATGTTGTGTATTTAATTCCATTGAATGTAAATTATGATTGTTATTATGAAAATTATAGATATTTATATATACATATATGTCACATTATGGATGGTTCATATGATATTTAAGCTACAAATATGGAAATATATTTACATTACAATCTTTTTTTCTATTAGGATTATTAATGACTATATTTCATAAAATAATATCTTATGATCTATAATCAAATAAACCCATTAAATCAATTATATTTTTTTATTTATTGAGAATTGTTTCCTTCAATTTTCCTCTATTTATGTAGTATTAAGAGCAAAAATCATTTTAATGGAGTGTTACACCTTTATCTCTCATTAGTCAAAAATTTTATTTCTTCCATGTCTATATTATCTAAAAAATTTAAAATAATTTTTTAAATTATTGAAATGATAGATAAAAACATACACCCCATTTTCTTTTCAAAATATTTTTTAAACCGAATCTTCATATCATTTTTCAACTGAGGTGTTTTTTTTTGTAAAATTTTTGAAGGGTATCAAATTTTTAACATTTTTGATAAGAAATAAATTTTATTCCATCATGATCGAAAAATGAATTAAATATTCCTTTATATTTTTACGAGGTTAAATTTGACTAAATGGATTTAAAAAATGTTTTATATTTTAAACAGAGTCTGTCAATGTTGAAATAATTTTTTCCATAAAAAATGTTCCATGTGTTTTTTCAAAATCATTATCAATCTAAAAATAAATACATTGATATCAGTTTTACTTTACTAGGGTTATTATTCAAGAAATAATTCTTATTATTATACTATTTTTATATGTTTAGGATTATAAGATGTTCATGAAACCCATTCCATTTCAAAAAAATGAATGTTTCACCCACAGAACACCAAACATGACCCAACCAAAGAATGAAAAAAAATTAGGGATTAGAAGTACATGAAAAGAGTTACAGGATGTTACAAATAATATTTATTTGTTTATTTAATATCTATGTTCCGTATCATGTGCGCTATCGAACATAGTGTCTTCTTAAAAAACCCTGGGGTATTACACAATGAATTAGACATGTCATGCTAATTTAAGATATGGTTTACTAACATAGGTCATATTTTTTGTTCAAAATTGAATCACATTGTGTTTACACATTTTTTTAAAAATACTTCCTTTAAGAAGGGTGGAGATCTAAAAATTTGGAAACTGGTTCCCCTTTTTAGGATTTATCATAAAATGGTCCAAAAACCTTTTTCAAAATAGAATTTAATTCATATTTTTAAAAAAAATAAGGGGTCAATACCCCCATTATTGAACATAAAAAAGTGATTACTCCTTTTGGAGACTGGGAAATGGAGGAACCCATTACAATTTTATTTGAAAGGGAAAAGGGTCAAGACCCATTTTTAAAACATATAAAATTTTGAGACCCTTTAGATTATTAGGAAATTTTAATCTCATTACATGACCCCAATTATCATGATAATCCTATATACCAAATAGAAGGTCTATAAAATTGTAAACAAGATATGGCCAAATAGAATACCAAGAATTCATAATGTTTAGTCTTTCTCTAACAAGCCTAAAAAATGGATAAAATCTTAATTCTTGACATCATAAATACCATGGTCTACTAACATTAGATTTATCATAAAGTAGAGAACCATGTTTTTATGGCTATTCCATTATTCACTCTCTATTTCCAATTTTATATAAAATTGGGGTGAGAAAATAAACAATTCTAGTAACATTGTTTAAATAAATACATGATGGTGTGATAAAAATTAATTAAAATTAAACCTCACACCTGGGAACCATCAAAGAAACAACCCATCACTCATAATATTAATTTTTTTAGTGAATTTGTATTTAACCATGTATATTTCACCCTTTTCTAAACCAATAAAAATAATGGTCATGTTCAACTAAAATTTTAACTAAGAAAATCATTTTTTTCCAAGAGCCAAACCTTTTGTACACATTTTATTTACAAAACATTAAATTAAAAAAATGTAAATAAATATTATAAAGCACACTTTAATAATTTTAATATACAGAATTAAAAATAAATTTTAATATAAATAATCTTCTTGATTTTTTTAATAAATATTGAATGTTCATTCTGAAATTTGGTCAAGCTCTGTAAATGTGTAGTTATTTAAAAAAATCAGAAATGTATTTTCAAATTATGAATCCTTTAAAATGAAATTAAAATAAATAAATTAGTATTTACATTTAGATAATCCATATAAATATATATCACATATATTCAATACCCAAATTTGAAAATTAAGATGTCACAAAATCTTGATTCTTGTATTCAAATTTTAATATAATGGTACACCTACATCAACTTCATAGATCTATGTGGTTTTCACTGTTCCAGGTGCTAAGCCAATACAACGAGGCATTAATGACAACTCAGTAATAAAAAACATAAAATAAAAAAACAACAATTAAAATCAGTCCAAACCCGACATTTTTTCATCAAGAGAATACCCATAAATGGGTTTTAGAGTAAAAGGAACAAGGGATTAGAGTATAGAGATAAATAGGAATTAACATAATAATGTGTACATGAAATGTAGAAAACTTATTTGAAATATTCGTGGGGGGAGGAGGGAACCAAGGGGTGAGAAATTCAAGTTTATCAAACTGAGTGGGAGAGGAAATATTGTTTTGGGTGTTAAAACAATTAAGGGGTATAGGATGAATTTTTAAATTTTAGAAAACCATGGAATGAAAAATTATTTACCTATATAATTGTTCAAACCATGAAAAAATCATAAGAGGTGAGCTATACTAAACTAGAACCTAACATGATTTTTTCCCACAAAAACCATGTGGAAACCAAGTGATATTCATCTATTAAAAACTAAAGGTTCCCTAACTTTAATTGCATGGATGATACAAAAAATGATACATAACTATGATGTACTACCCAAAAACCCCATGACAATAAAATTTCACACTAGATTGACCTAGGAATCAATGATGAGAACAAAAAAACCTATATATACATTTTAAAAAATAGAAATAAATTTTAGTGTGAGAATATTAATCCAACCATATCATATTTTCCCATTGAGATTCATTAAGTTCGGAAGAAATGAAATCCAGGTAAAATCTCAATCTGAAATGATATATTGATACCACTGAACCAATAGTCCAATTTTAATAACCCAATATTTTTTACCATTTAAATTAATACTATATATGATGTATTTTTTCATATGAATCACTGAACTATCAAAACAGCTAACTAAAATGAAAAATTAAATATTAAAATTATATCAATAATATTTATTAGTAGATAATGAAATTAAAATCAGTTAAAATAAAAAATATTATTATTTTACAATGAATCGTATTTTAAAAATGTTACCTTTTAAAAACCGATTTAAGAAAATGATATTTTATTTATCCTTAAAAAATAATATCAATCAAAGTCAAATGTTCTCTATATTTGTTATAATTTATCTTTATAGAATAATATTTGAACATTAAATATTTATACACTTATATGTAGTAAGATAAAATAACATGATTTTTAAAATGTTGTTTTTCAATAAAAAAATTATTTTTATATATTGTATTATAATTTTTTTATTAAATATATTATTCTTATGAATTTATTAGGACAAAAGAAAATTGTTTTTGAATTTATATTATCAAAATTATTTTATGGTAAATTTTTATATCTTTTGAAATAATTTTTTTATGTGAATTGTCAAAAAACGTTTTTTACTAAAATCATAACGTTTCTTATTATGCCATGAAATAATTATACATAAAAAATAAAAAAATAGTGTTTCATACTCAACTATGTACTAATATTTACATGAATATATTTCATAATACTTTTATGAATTATGAAATCCTATGTTGGAGAAAAAAATTAATATTTTCCAACAAAAATGGTATTTCTTTATTTATTATATTAGATATTTCTTAAAAACAATGTTTTAATGTGTTAGAGGTGATAATGTTTAAATTAAAATTTCATAAAAAAATAAATTATATATGATAAAATTGAATTTGTTAATGAATTAGTGGGTAAAAATTAAATATTAATTAATTTTTTATTTTTAGTCATTGAATGTAAATTATATGTGTGAAAATTAGTTATCACAACAAAATGATGAAATGGTAAAAGATATAATTTTATGTTTAATGGACATTAAATTTGAATAAAACATGTTTTAAAAGTAATGGTTTAGTGATTATTTACCTCATATGACCCCCTATAAATTATTATCTGTTTTTAAGACTTCTATAAATGTGATTCTAGTTCTCACATTATATTAAGAAAAAAAATATGTCAAAAAGTCCATTTTGACTAGTTATTAAACGGACCACTCACCTCCCCTTAAAAACTACTCATTGAATAATTATTCCACTGGAAACTCTCCCCATTCACATTATTAAATAATCCTATTAATTTTTTTGAGCCCGTGGTCAAATTTAATTGGCGTTAATATCTCAATTTAGATGTATTAATCTATGGAAAACTGATGAATTTCAACAAGAGTAATAATTTTTACTATCATATTTTATTTTATATCATTCATTACAAATTTATAATTTTTTAATTCCTACAAAATTTTATAATTAATAATTCTATATTAATTTTTATTATTCTAGGGTAATAACTATAAACCATATTTCTTAATTTTTGGTTATGAAAAATGAAATCGTCATTATTGAATTATGTAGAGTACCACCTTATCTACCTTCACAGGTTTTGTGAGAAAAATTGAAGAATAAATTTGACATATATGATATCATATTAATTACTAATATGTAAATTTTAATACAACTTCTCTAATCCTCATTCTTTATTACATGAATATATTAGAATTACATTATATTAACTACCACCTTGATGAAGTAACATATTGTCTTTTCATTTATATTAATTTTAATTTGTTAAAAATTTTCAAATCTTATTATTCATCATAATATTATCCAATTAATATCATTATGGTTCAGTATTAATTATATTTCATCAAAAAACATTTATAATCATAATCATAAATTAATTATGTCATTTTCATATTTACGTAGTTGTGTCCACCAAATTGAACAATAGTATAAAATAATATCATTTACGACTATCAGAACACAATATCTTGTATTATAGGATATAAATATTAAAAAAATTCTATATTAATAATGTTTATATTAAACAAATTAATTATTATTCTATTGTTCATTCATCATAAATTGCGAAAAAATTATCATCATTGATTTTATCATTAAGGAAAACAAAACAATAGAATTACAATTCAAATTTAAATATAATTATAAATAATCAGTTCGAATACCTTTTAAGATCTATGAATAACGATATTGAGGAGAAGAATAAAGGAAAAAACTACTATAAAAAAATATTTTAAAACAATCAGGATTACTAACATTCTTTATTTAAAATATTTTATACTAACTAATATCAATAAAAAACAATGATAAATTATTTTTATAAATTTATACAGATATGAATATTCTTTTGAAATATGTTATTACGAATTCAATTTTATTATAAAATATATTTAATAACATTAGAGGAAATATGTAATTACGGAATGGGTATCTTGACACAAATTTTCCTAATTTGAGAAATATTTCCAATTAAACAACATGGTTTCATTATAATGGTGTTTTTACACACCCTTTAACAATATCATGTAATTGATGGTTTCATACTTATTTTAAGGACCCATGTATTTATAGAATAATAAATTTTCATATCTATTAATATTTATGAATAAGATATTAATTTTTTGTTAAAGATGTCATTTTTTTCAATAGCGTACTCAACACGCAACAATGGATTTCTCCGAAATCTTACGTTGCACAGAATGTTGAGTTATACTGAAAAATAATATATTAATATAATTATTTTAAATGGTGGTTAACACTGAGCTATTATATTGGAGAGAATGAATTGAAGTACCCATATTATGATTAAACATGTTTGTGAAATATTTTTACATTTATCCAATAAAATTTAGAGTCTTAAATTTAAAAATGAATCCAATTTTAAGCATAGATACTCTAATATTTTTAAAAAGTAGTTTTCACACATTTTGATGGAGAACCACTTTAAAATATAATTTTTTTCACTTATATATGTTACATTTGAAAAAAATAAACTTTTTATTTAGATGTGAAACATCAAAATCTACTTTGGGTAAATTTTTGGTATTTTTCTAATAAAGTTCATTTTTAATGAATAGTGAAAAATACTGCATTTTAAGTCAAAACTGTCTTGTCATATAATTTATTTAAAATATTATATTTTAATTTGATTATATTTTTATCCTTTAATCCAATTTTGGTCATTGTAATTAATTTCACTTCAAAATTGGATATAAACACATGTCAATCTTTTGATAGTTATTTTTTCTTAAAAACACGTTTTTTGGTTTTGAAAATGGGAATTAAATTTAAATTAATTTATTTTAATTTTCTATTTTGAATTTGGAAAAATTGATTACATATTCAGAATCAGGAGCTCCATATTTTTTAAATAGTTACCTTTTATTTTTAGCCATTATGAATTGTAAATTCCTTAAATATTTTATTTACCAGGGTTAAAAGGTAAATATGGTAAATAATGGTAGAAAATAATATTATAATAATATTAAATTACCCTAACACATGTACTAACCCTATTGTATGAGATATTTCCGACCATGGGAATTCTTGGGTAGATTTTAGGACCCAATGGAGCCACTTGTGAGAGAAAATGAAATCTAATTACTTTTCATTTAAAGTTAAGGAAAATATAACATAAACAAATATATTTTACTAAAAAAATATTATATAGGGTTATATAATTTATCTCTTCCACTATGTATAGAAATTAGAAACATAAGACGATTTTAGACATCATGTTATTTTATTTTTTATTTTTATACATTAAATAAATAAAGTTAATTATGACACAATGATGATGCCGTGATTGATTCATTAATAAAAGATTTAAATAAATGATATTATAAATGTTAAAATAATTTATTTTATTTTTATGCCATCCAAGAACTTTCTGGACGATATATACTTGTTTTATTTGTATTAATGATGTTTTTTCTAAGTAATCAAGTTGTTATGGTTTTTTAAAGTCATGAAATGAATAGTGTCAAAATTGACATAATTCATATTTTAAAATATAAAATATTTTATTAGATATTATAAAATTCAAAAAAATATAATATTTGGCTAAATGGTTATCATAAGTCTCATATTTTATTAGTGACACTTTATTTGGATATTTTGTCTTGTTTTGGTAACTATTTTGAATCACAAAGTGTTAAATTCTTGATAAAATGGAAAGAGTAAAAAGGTTTAAATAAAAATGATAAAGATTAAAAAATATACAAAACCTGTCCAATTATTATTGGATGATTTTATTTCATACAAAAGTAATATTATCTTATAATTTAATGAGTTTTGGACCTTTCGAAACCGAAAATAATTTTATAATATAATAATACATTCAAACATTCCTAAAGAGCCCCTCAACCCCCTTATAAAAGGCCATCACCTATAACCCTTACTGTAACATCCCAAGTAAGTAAAGAATAATAGATTTTCATAACTATGTCTATTTATGAATTATATAGTGTTTTAGAGGCTTAAAATGAGAATAAATCCAATCTTAAGCATAGAATAGTCTAGTATTTTTAAAGATGGTTTTACCGCCTTTTGATGGAAAAACATTTTTAAATCTAAATTTTAACAATTCTATAAGCTATATTTTTTAAAATAAACTTATTCTTTAGAATTGGGTCATTGAAATTTACTTTGGATAATTTTTTGGTATTTTGCTGACAATGTTCATTTTTTAATGAATAGTGAAAAATACTGCATTTTACTTCAAAACTGCTTTTTCATATAATTTAATTATATGGTTATATTATCTTGTTAACTGGTTTTAAAGTGTACTTATAATATAATTTTACCATTTAATCCAATGGTGGTCATTATAATTAATTTAACTTTGAAATTGGACATAAAAAATTGTCAATCTTTAGATAGATATTGTTTGTTAAAAACACATTATTTGTTTTGACAACGGGAATTATTATTAAATTAATTACTGCAATTTATGTGTTCGGAATTTGTAAAAATGGATTCCATGTTTGGAATCATAAGTTCCAAATTTTGTAATTAAGACTCTTGTTTTTTGGACATTATGAATAGTAATGACGGTAATTATCTTTAATTATCGTGATCGGGTAGTTAAGGGTAATAAATAATATCATAATAATATAAAATTACCCCAACATGTGTCCAAATCCTATTTTTTGAGTCATTTCCAACCATGAAAAGATTTTTTCCTATCTTTAGGGCCCATGGAGTCACATGGGTGTGATAGTGACATTTATGACATTATTTTTAAAAAGAAGTGAAATATAAAAATGGTTTGTATATCCTAAGTAAAAAAATTTTAATTTTGTTTGCATAAATGGTCTCTTAGACTATAAATAGTAATTTTAAAGATAATAATATTTCCTACATCATTTTATTTTTTTATAACTTTTTGACATTAAATAAATAAATTTATTTATGACACCATGATGATGCAGGGATTACCTCATTAATGAACGATTTAAATAAAATGAAAAGTTAAGGTAAAATCTAAGACTTAAACTTTTTGAAAACCTATTGGATGGGTGGATTTAAAACTCCTATCACCTTATCCTCAAAATATATCATTTTGGGACCTTTAAAATCCGAAAAACATTCTATAATAAAGTAACATTTCAAGACTTTCCAGAAGTGACCCTCCTCCCTCTTATAAAAGTCCCCCAACTCTACCCACTTACCCACACCTCTCAATCCCTTGTATCATCCAAACTCTACTCATATTATCTCTCCACATCCCTCTATTACTCCTAGAGGCCTCACTTTGGGCATAAGTCTTTCCAAGGAAGCCTTTGGCTCAAATCAAAAAGAGTTCGCCGATTTAGAGGCAATGTCTTCTCTTGAGTTTCTTCTTTTTTATTTTCCTTATTAACTCACTAATATATTATTATTATTTGATCCCATAACAAAAACAGTATCCTCAATATACTAGGATGTTGTTATGATAAGTATTCTACCTATACTTACACACACCTCCGTCTAATGGTTAAAGAACATACTGTTTCTATGGGTGGCGAATTACTGCCTCACGAAACGATGATTGTTCAATCTCCTTTTAACACCTTTCATGGTGGAAATTATGATGGAAAAATATTTATATATGATATATATTATATCTATTCCCTCTCTATGCTTCTGTATTTTATATTTGAAACATACCTTTATGCTTTGCATGTTGTGCAAATGTGATAATTTCATCTGAGAAAGTGTGGACTACCGCCCACTCATGTGATGTGACTCATTCATGCCAAACATGGAATTTATAAAGAATTTAATTAATGAAATTATGTTACCTATATAGAATATATATTATACTCTAATTATAATATAACTATATCTCAATTAGTTTTAAAGTCCATTAATATGCCAAAAAATGAAAGTAGCGTTCATGCGTGCGTACGATCTGTCGTCTCCAAGAATGGTACATTTCATTTATTATCTCCAAAAATTATGGAATATTATTAAATACATATATACTGGATATATATGATATTTAAACAATGAACACCATTCCATAGATGATGCACTTATAATTACGTGGACAATTCTCTTCAAACAAGTTTATTTTTTACTCAAGTACCAAACATCGGCAAAACGTATGATATGAACTCCCATAATTAACTAATTATTATAACATGATAATATGTGATATGAATTGAATAATAAAAATTAAAGGAATTCCTTAAGAAATTCTAAATTGACCAAAGTTTATTATTCATGAATATAATGAAACGAACAAGACAAGTCAGACTTGAGGTAAGGGACTTCGTCTCAATCTCATTAAGTTGAGGAAAACATCAATTTATATATGACCTTATTTTATGAGTTGTATAATAAACCCTTTTGAATTTTAATTTTATTCAAAAGGAAAAAATTTACACAAAGCGTTTTACTAAATGACAAAAGGGAATGTTTTTGTCTTATGTATGCGGCGACAACGACTTCTCCGCCGCCATGACCATTATTTGAGTTTCGGCTTCCTCTAAAAGCCATAACTTTTTATAAATGAAAAATCAATACCATGTTTTACTTTTATTTTATTCTGGTATTGAAAATGTTTTTGATAATGTTTTTATTATATCAATGTGTTGTATTTTTATCTTGTGATTGAAATGTGGAAATGTTATGTTTTCTTTATGCATGTTTTATGTGATACGATTATGTTATGGTTCCTGGGAATTTTTTATGATGTCGGGTGGTTATATGATAAAATTAGGGTGGGTGAGCATGAGATAGTTCTCCAATGCATTGGGTAACATGAAGGAGTTAAATTCTAAGGTTTCTCCAAAGAGATTTAGGGAATATACAGTGATGGGTTTTCCAAACGTAACTATGAGGGTTACTCCCTACGTAAGAATGTTATGAATGAATCAAGTTAACCTTATGTCTTATGATTTCTATGAGTTATTCTTAAATCTTACAATTTCATGAGGTATGTTAAAGTTCTTATGTTTTATGAGTAAAGTATGATTTTAATAATTCTTATGTATACATGGACTAATGTTTTCGTTCTATATTTTTATATCCCTTACAGAGATTTTTATGCTCATCCCAAGTTTTTGAAATGTTGTTCACATGTCACGGGAAAAGTACATGATGTGATGATAGTGTCGAGGAAGTGTCAAGAAAGAAACCATGTTTTAATTTAAATATGTTTCCTTTGGTGGAAAAAATGAATATTTCCTTTGATGTAACCACCTTGTTTAAATGTGGAATGTAATGCATGATTTATGATCTAATTCTATAAAACCCTTAACCTGAAAAGATCCTCTATGTAAATTCTTGAAATAACCCAAGATTAAGTAATGTTTAAGGCTTGGGCCTTATAGTTGGTATCAAAGGTCGGTTTAGATAACATTAGGAGTTAGAATTCTATTAAATGATTACCCAAAAATATTTTCTCATTATGGTCAAATTGAAATGATATAGAATTTGAAGATTACCATGTTTCTTTATCTAATACATCTTTGTTCAGAGTGGGTTTCCATAGAGGAAATAGGGAAGCAGTGCTAGGATGGTATACATAAGGAAATGACCTTCCAAATCAGCATCCTGAGATGGTCGGAATTGGAACTGAATATTTTTTTGTAGTAATTGTGTAATTGAATCAAGCGATAAATGGTGGTGGTATCCATGTACGAGATCAGCCATATCAACCGCAAAGGAACATGTCAGTGGTGGAACATTCCATGAGGCAACATCCCCCATCATTCAGAGGATCATTTGACCATATGCTAGCTGATGGGTGGATTAAAGCACTGGAGAATATTTTCGATGTCATGAGGTGTTCAGACAATCAAAAGGTTAGTCTTTCTGTTTACCGTTTGGAGGGTGAAGAATATTAGTGGTGGTCGATGGTTAAAAATATTTGGGGCGCTGTTGAGATTGATTCTCTTGACTGGGATGAATTCAAAGGTATGTTTCTTAAGAAATATTTTCCTATGTCTGTTCGACTTAGGATGGAAAAACAATTCTTGTAATTGAGGCAAGAGGAAGACTCAGTGGATTCTTATGAAGAAAAGTTCACTCGATTGGCATGGTATGATCGAAATATTATCAGAGACCTTGATAGTGAAATAAATAATTTTTACTCAGGATTAAAGCCAAAATATCGATGGTAATTAGTTTCTAGTGAGTTCAAAATTTCTGAAAAACTTGTTCGATGTGCTGAGAAGGTGGAAATGGAGTTTACCGATGATCAAGTGTTATATGACAACAAACAGAAGAAGAGACTGAGGTGGTAGGAGAAGGGGAATAATCCTTCAATAAGGTTTGATGGTAAGAAAACTATGTTTTTAGTTTGTGATAAATGTGGTAAAAAGCAAGTTGGGGAATGATTTTTGAATTCTGGTTAGTGCTTCTGATGTGGTAATATGGGAAAATGAAAGTAGCGTTCATGTGTACGTACGACCTACCATCTCCATGAATGGTACATTTCATTTCTTATCTCCAAATATTATGTAATATTATTAAATACATATATAATGGATATATATGATATTTAAATCATGAACACCATTCCAAAGACGATGTACTTATAACTACATGGAAAATTCTCTTCAAACAAGTTTATTTTTGACTCATGTACCAAACATCGACAAAACATATGATATGAACTCACATAATTAACTAATTATTATAAAATGATAATATGTGATATTAATTGAATAATAAAAATTAAAGAAAGTCCTTAAGCAATTATAAATTGGCCATAGTTTGTTATTTAGGAATATAAAGAAATGAACAAGACAAGTTGGACTTGAGGTAAGGGACTTCGTCTCAATCTCCTTTCATTGAGGCATACTTCAATTTATATATGGACTTCTTTTATTAGTTGTATAATAAACCCTTTTGACTTTTAATTTCATTCAAAAGAAAAATTTTACATGAATCGTTTTACTAAATGACAAAAGGGAATGTTTTTTCTTATGTATGCGGCGACAACGACTTCTCTGCCACCGTGACCATTATTTGAGTTTCGACTTCCTATACAATCCATGACGTTTTTTAAATGAAAAATAAATACCTTGTTTTACTTCTCTTTTATTTTGGTATTGAAAATTGTTTTGATAATGTTTTGATTATATCAATGTGTTGTATTGATATCTTTTGATTGAAATGTGGAAATGTTATGTTTTCATTATGCGTGTTTTATGTGATACGATTATGTTATGGTTCATGGGAATTTTTTATGAAGTTGGGTGGTTCTGTGATAAACTAAGGGCAGTTGAGCCCGAGATAGCTCTCCAACTCATTGGGTAACGTGAAGGAGTTAAATGCTAAGGTTTCTCCGAAGATATTTAGGGAATATACTCTGATGGGTATTCCAAACGTAACCATGAGGGTTACTCCCTATGTAAGAATGTTATGAATGCCTCAAGTTACCTTTACGTTCTATGATTTCTATAAGTTATTCATAAATATTACGATTTCATGAGGTATGTTAAAGTACTTATGTTTTATGATTAAATTATGATTTCATTGATTCTTATGTATACATGGACTAATGTTTTCTTTCCGTATTTTTATATCTCTTACTGAGATTTTTGTGCTCATGCCATATTTTTGAAATGTTTTTCACAGGTCAAGGGAAAAGTACATGATGTGATGATAGTGTTGAGGAAGTTTCAAGAAAGAAACCATGTTTTATTTTAAATATGTTTCCTTTGGTGGAAAAAAATGAATACTTTATTTGATGTAACCACCTTTTTAAATGTTGAATGTAATGCATGATTTATGATCTAATTCTCTAAAACTCTAAACCAGAAAAGTTACTCAATGTTAATTATTGAAATAACCCAAGATTAAGTAATGTTTAAGGTTGGGGCCTTATACTTACTCACACCCCTAAATCCCCCTTGGATCTTCCAAACTCGTCCAAAATTAGCACACAACATCCCTCTATTACTCATAGAAGCCTTACCATAGGCATAAGGCAATTCAAGAAATCATTTTGGTTCAATCCAAAGGGAGTTACCTGATTTAAAGGTAACATCTTCTCTCAAGTTCTTTTCATTTTTTTTCTTCTCCACTACCTATGATTTTCTTATTATTATTTTACATAAAAACCCAGTATACTAAATATAGTAGGTTGTATTTATGAGAATTAGTCGATCTAAACTTACAAAAATTTCAATCTAATGGATTTAAAACATATTGTTTCTATGGATGACGAACTACTGCCTCACGAAATGATAATTGTTCAATTATCTTATACTGCCTCTCATGGTGACCATTATGATGGAAATATTTTTATATGTGATATAAATTTATATTGTCTATATTCTTCTGTATTTTTCATTTTATCATACCTTTATTATTTCCATAATAGGTAAATATGATTATTTCATTTGAGGAAGTGCACACTACCACCCCTCAAAGTGATATGACTCATTAATTCCATACATGGAACATAAAAAGGGTGGTTTTAATGAACTTATATATATGATATTATAATGTATTTATAATATACCTATGTATCATTTGTTTTTCATTCCTTTAAAAAATGAAAAAAATGAAAATAGCATCCATGCGTATGTACGACTTCCCATCTCCATGAACAGTGCATTTTGTTTTCATAAATCCAAATGATATGGACTATTAGTAATACATATATAATAGATATACTACTGGAAATAGAGGATGTCCCAACGGTTTAGAACTGTTGGGAAAGGCTGGGGAACCGTTGGTATATGTTATACCAACGGTTCTGCCAACCGTAGGCAAGTAAGCCGTTGGGAAAAACTTTTCCCAACAGTTTAAATTGAACCGTTGGTATAAGCTGAGAAAAATACTAAAAAAGATTCCCAACGGTTGTCAAACCGTTGGCAAAACTCAGAACACTGTTTTTTCCAACGGTTTTCAAAAACCGTTGGAAAAAATCAATACTTTTTCCAACTCTTTCCCAACGGTTCTAAACCGTTGGGAAAAGAGTTATTACCAACGGTTCAATGAACCGTTGGTAAAAACATATTTTTAAGATTCTATGCCAACGGTTTAAAACCGTTGGCATACCCTAGGCTGCAAATTGCAGCAGCCTGCAATTTGCACAGCCCCTCTGTACATCAGCCACCTCTCATCTCATCAGGCCTCATTCTCACCTCATTTTCGATCCAACTATTGTACCTGTAATAAACTAAAACATACATATACAATTACGAACAAATTCATACACATTTAACATATAATGGATCCTGAAACTATACACATCCATAATTAATTTACAATTCATAAACATACATAATTCATATATAATTCAATTTAAAATTTAGATGACAATTATATGTGGAATCCGATTGAGACGGGGATGATTGGTACACGTCACATATGAACCATGGATCGTTCTCCTAAAGTTTCAATGGAAACCGAATGCGTTTGGTCGGTTTTGCGTATGCCAGTTCTTTTCACTTATAATCCTACCCATTTTAAACAAAACAGACACAGTTAGAGCGGTGTTGTCCACACCGCGCCTCGGATTGAGTCGGGGATGACTCGTACACCTCACATATGACCCATGGATCGTTCTCCTAAAGTTTCAACAGAAACCGAATGCGTTTGGTCGGTTTTCCGTATGTACTTAAAATGATGTCCATTTTAATCAAAAGAGATCCAATTAGACTGATCCCGGCCACACCGCGACTCGGATTGAGCCCGAGTGGGCTCGTACATGTCACATATGACTGATGGATCGTTGTGATAAATTATCAACAGATTCGGAATGCGTTTGGTCGGTTTTGCGTATGTCACATGATGATTTTCACTTAAAATGACGTCTTTTTGAAACAAAAGACCGACACTTTGAGTGGTGTCGGCCACACCGCATCTCCGATTGTGGCGGGGTTGATTCGTACATGTCACATATGACCCATGGATCGTTCTCCTAAAGTTTCAATGGAAACCGAATCCGTTTTCTTGTTTTTCCGTATGTACTTAAAATGGTGTTCATTTTAAACAAAAGAGAGCCACTTAGACTTATCCCGGCCACACCGCGACTCGGATTCATCCCGGGTTGGCTCTTACACGTCACATATGACCCATGGATTGTTGGGATAAATTATCAACAGATTCGGAATGCGTTTGGTCGGTTTTCCATATGCCAGTTGATGCTTTTCACTTAAAATGACGTCCTTTTGAAACAAAAGACGGACACTTTGAGTGGTGCCGGCCACACCGTGTCTCCGGATTGAGATGAAACCACCGTGCAACATTCTAATTATTATTCGTGACGTGTACGCACAGACGGCACGTCAATCGGATGTGTCGTGTGCCCGCGGTGACCGACAACGCAGTTCTGGTGTCATAAACGGCCAAAACGGGCGTCCAACGGTCAAATTCATAGCGGACGACCTCGTATTGAGCTGAAACCACCGAGAAACATTCTAATTATTATTCGTGACGTGTACGCGCAGACGGCACGTCAATCGGACGTGCGGTTTGCCCGGTACGGCTCAATATTCTTGTTTTAAGTGATGCGCGCGCTTCGTAAACGCGCGTGAGGGGGGTCCAAACGGGCCGAACAATGTCGGAATGGCCTGAAATCAGACGACAAAAACGGGTGAGTGATTTCTGAAGTGTTCGAGCAGAAGGCACATCAATAGGACATGACCTGTGCCCGCGGTGGCCGAGAACGCAGTTCGGGTGTCATAAACGGCCAAAACGGGCGTTAAACGGTCAAATTCATAGCGGACGACCAGAGATTCACCTGAAACCACCGTGAAACATTCTAATTATTATTTGTGATGTGTACGCGTAGACGGCACGTCAATCGGACGTGCGGTTTGCCCGGTACGGCTCAATATTCGTGTTTTAAGTGATGCGCACGCTTCGAAACGCGCGTGAGGGGGGTCCAAACGGGCCGAACGATGTCGGAATGGCCTGAAATCACACGAAAAATACGGGTGAGTGATTTATGAAGTGGTCGAGCAGACGACACATCAATCGGACGTTCCGTGTGCCCGCGGTGACCGACAATGCAGTTATGGTGTCATAAACGGCCAAAACGGGCGTCCAACGGTCAAATTCATAGCGGACGACCACGGATTCACCCGAAACCACCGTGAAACATTCTAATTATTATTCGTGACGTGTACGCGCAGACGGCATGTCAATCGGACATGCGGTTTGCACGGTACGGCTCAATATTCGTGTTTTAAGTGATGCGCGCGCTTCGTAAACGCGCGTGAGGGGGGTCCAAACGGGCCGAACGATGTCGGAATGGCCTGAAATCAAACGACAAATACGGGTGAGTGATTTATGAAGTGGTCGACCAGACGGCACGTCAATCGGACTTGTCGTGTGCCCGCGGTGACCGACAACGCAGTTATGGTGTCATAAACGGCCAAAACGGGCGTCCAACGGTCAAATTCATAGCGTACGACCTAGGATTGAGCTGACACCACCGTGAAACATTCTAATTATTATCTGTGATGTGTACGAGCAGACGGCACGTCAATCGGACGTGCCGTGTGCCCGCGGTGACCGACAACGCAGTTATGGTGTCATAAACGGCCAAAACGGGCGTCCAACGGTCAAATTCATAGCGGACGACCACGGATTCACCCGAAACCACCGTGAAACATTCTAATTATTATTTGTGACGTGTACGCGCAGACGGCACGTCAATCGTACGTGCGGTTTGCCCGGTACGGCTCAATATTCTTGTTTTAAGTGATGCACGCGCTTCGTAAACGCGCGTGAGGGGGGTCCAAACGGGCCGAACGATGTCGGAATGGCCTGAAATCAGACGACAAATACGGGTGAGTGATTTCTGAAGTGGTCGAGCAGACGGCACGTCAATCGGACTTGTCGTGTGCCCGCGGTGACCGAGAACGCAGTTATGGTGTCAAAAACGGCCAAAACGGGCGTCCAACGGTCAAATTCATAGAGTACGACCTCGGATTGAGCTGAAACCACCGAGAAACATTCTAATTATTATTCGTCACGTGTACGCGCAGACGGCACGTCAATCGGACGTGCGGTTTGCCCGGTACGGCTCAATATTCTTGTTTTAAGTGATGCGTGCGCTTCGTAAACGCGCGTGAGGGGGGTCCAAACGGGCCGAACGATGTCGGAATGGCCTGAAATCAGACGACAAATACGGGTGAGTGATTTCTGAAGTGGTCGAGCAGATGGAACATCAATCGGACATGACCTGTGCCCGCGGTGGCCGAGAACGCAGTTCGGGTGTCATAAACGGCCAAAACGGGCGTTAAACGGTCAAATTCATAGCGGACGACCAGAGATTCACCTGAAACCACCGTGCAACATTCTAATTATTATTTGTGACGTGTACGCGCAGACGGCACGTCAATCGGACGTGTCGTGTGCCCGCGGTGACCGACAACGCAGTTATGGTGTCATAAACGGCCAAAACGGGCGTCCAACGGTCAAATTCATAGCGGACGACCACAGATTCACCCGAAACCACCGTGAAACATTCTAATTATTATTTTTGACGTGTACGCGTAGACAACACGTCAATCGGACGTGCGGTTTGCCCGGTACGGCTCAATATTCTTGTTTTAAGTGATGCGCGCGCTTCGTAAACGCGCGTGAGGGGGGTCCAAATGGGCCGAACGATGTCGGAATGACCTGAAATCAGACGAAAAATACGGGTGAGTGATTTATGAAGTGTTCGAGCAGACGGCACATCAATCGGACATGACCTGTGCCCGCGGTGACCGAGAACGCAGTTCGGGTGTCATAAACGGCCAAAACGGGCGTTAAACGGTCAACTTCATAGCGGACGACCAGAGATTCACCCTAAAACACTGTGCAACATTCTAATTATTTTTTGTGACGTGTACGCGCATACGGCACGTCAATCGGACGTGCGGTTTACCCGGTACGGCTCAATATTCGTGTTTTAAGTGATGCGCACGCTTCGAAACGCGCGTGAGGGGGGTCCAAACGGGCCGAACGATGTCGGAATGGCCTGAAATCAGACGAAAAATACGGGTGAGTGATTTATGAAGTGGTCGAGCAGACGACACGTCAATCGGACGTGCCGTGTGCCCGCGGTGACCGACAACGCAGTTATGGTGTCATAAACGGCCAAAACGGGCGTCCAACGGTCAAATTCATAGCGGACGACCACGGATTCACCCGAAACCACCGTGAAACATTCTAATTATTATTCGTGACGTGTACGCGCAGACGGCACGTCAATCGGACATGCGGTTTGCCCAGTACGGCTCAATATTCGTGTTTTAAGTGATGCGCACGCTTCGAAACGTGCGTGAGGGGGGTCCAAACGGGCCGAACGATGTCGGAATTGCATGAAATCAGACGAAAAATACGGGTGAGTGATTTATGAAGTGGTCGAGCAGACGGCACGTCAATCGGACGTGCCGTGTGCCCGCGGTGACCGACAACGCAGTTATGGTGTCATAAACGGCCAAAACGGGCGTCCAACGGTCAAATTCATAGCGGACGACCACAGATTCACCCGAAACCACCGTGAAACATTCTAATTATTATTCGTGACGTGTACGCGTAGACGGCACGTCAATCGGACGTGCCGTGTGCCCGCGGTGACCGACAACGCAGTTATGGTGTCCTAAACGGCCAAAACGGGCGTCCAACGGTCAAATTCATAGCGGACGACCACAGATTCACCCGAAACCACCGTGAAACATTCTAATTATTATTTGTGACGTGTACGCGCAGACGGCACGTCAATCGGACGTGCGGTTTGCCCGGTACGGCTCAATATTCTTGTTTTAAGTGATGCACGCGCTTCGTAAACGTGCGTGAGGGGGGTCCAAACGGGACGAACGATGTCGGAATGACCTGAAATCAGACGACAAATACGGGTGAGTGATTTCTGAAGTGGTCGAGTAGACGGCACATCAATCGGACATGACCTGTGCCCGCGGTGACCGAGAACGCAGTTCGGGTGTTATAAACGGCCAAAACGGGCGTTAAACGGTCAAATTCATAGCGGACGACCAGAGATTCACCCGAAACCACCGTGCAACATTCAAATTATTATTTGTGACGTGTACGCGCAGACGGCACGTCAATCGGACGTGCGGTTTGCCCGGTACAGCTCAATATTCGTGTTTTAAGTGATGCGCACGCATCGAAACGCACGTGAGGGGGGTCCAAACGGGCCGAACGATGTCGGAATGGCCTGAAATCAGACGACAAATACGGGTGAGTGATTTATGAAGTGGTCGAGCAGACGGCACGTCAATCGGACGTGCCGTGTGCCCGCAGTGACCGACAACGCAGTTATGGTGTCATAAACGGCCAAAACGGGCGTCCAACGGTCAAATTCATAGAGGACGACCACTGATTCACCTGAAACCACCGTGAAACATTCTAATTATTATTCGTGACGTGTACGCGTAGACGGCACGTCAATCGGACATGCGGTTTGCACGGTACGGCTCAATATTCGTGTTTTAAGTGATGCGCGCGCTTCGTAAACGCGCATGAGGAGGGTCCAAATGGGCCGAACGAAGTCGGAATGGCCTGAAATCAGACGACAAATACGGGACAGTGATTTCTGAAGTGTTCGAGTAGACGGCGCATCAATCGAACGTGCCGTGTGCCCGCAGTGACCGACAAAGCAGTTCTGGTGTCATAAACGGCCAAAACGGGCGTCCAACGGTCAAATTCATAGCGGACGACCTCGGATTGAGGCGGGGTTGACTCGTACACGTCTCAAATGACCCATGGATCTTTGTATTAAAGTATCAACACAATCCAAATGCGTTTGGCCGGTTTTCCGTATGCCAGTTGATGGTTTTCACTTAAAATGATGTCCTTTTGAAACAAAAGGCATACACTTTGAGTTGTTCCGACCACACCGCATCTCGGATTGAGGCGGGGATGACTCGTACACGTCACATATGACCCATGGATCGTTGTCCTAAAGCATCAACACATTTCGAATGCGTTTGGTCAGATTTTCGTATGTCACTTTTTGTTTTCACTTAAAATCTTATGGAAATTCATATAGAATATTTTTATATCATATTTAGTATGGATTAGATTTTAGTTGATCGTGCTATGAAACATTTCAGAGCTAATGAAATTAAGGAAGGTGGAGGGGCTGTCCGGGGGGCTGTTCGGGGGGGGGGGGCTGTCCGGTGGGTGTCCGGGGGGCTGTCCGGAGACCAAGGAGGATGGTGGGGAGGCTGTGCGGGGTCTGTCCGGGGGGTGTTTGGGGGTTGTTCAGGGGGTTGTCCGGGGTTGTTCAGGGGGCTGTCCGGGGGTTGTTCAGGGGGTTGTTCAGGGGGTTGTCTGGGGGTGTTCAGGGGGCTGTCCGGGGGGTGTTTGGGGGGTTGTCCGGGGTCCAAGGGGGGGGGGGTTGTCTGGGGTCCAGGGGGGGGGGGGGTGGGGGGGTTGTCCGGGGGGCTGTCCGGGGGGCTATCCGGGGTCCAGGGTGGAGGGTTGGGGGCTGTACGGGGGGCTGTTCAGGGGGCTGTCCGGGGGGGCTGTCCGGTGGGTGTCCGGGGGGCTGTCCGGGGACCAAAAAGGAGGGTGGGGGGGGGGGGCTGTGCGGGGTTTGTCCGGGGTTGTTTAGGGGGCTGTCCGGTGGTTGTTCAGGGGGTTGTCCGGGGTTGTTCAGGGGGTTGTCCGGGGGGTGTTTGGGGGGTTGTCCGGGGTCTAAGTGGGAGGGTGGGGGGGTTGTCCGGGGGGCTGTCCGGGGGGCTATCCGGGGTCCAGGGTGGAGGGTTGGGGGCTGTCCAGGGGGCTGTCCGCGGGGCTGTCCGGGGGGTGTTTGGGGGGTGTTCGGGGTCCAAGGGGGAGGGGGGGGGGGGGGGTTGTCCAGGGTCCAAGAATGAGGGGGGTTGTCCAGGGAGTTCTCAAACACAAAACCACTAAAATACAACAACATCCATAAAAACAGACAATATATAAAAATAACTCAACTCCAATCTTATACTACGAGTCTAGATAAAACCAACAACTAGAATATATTAAACATCAAATCTCAAGTCAAAAATGTAACAGATCAATTTGTCCCACATCAGCATCACCATCTCCATCATCATCATCATCATCTCCCTCGTCATCGTCCTCCTCATCGTCCTCACCCTCCACAGCGCCTTCCTCCCCGCCTTCGCCCTCCTCCTCGCCCTCCTCATCTCCCTCCTCTTCCGCATCAGACTGCTCGCCATCATCATCTTCAAGCTGGACATCGGCCTGACCACCACTGGAACTGCCACCTGGTGCACCATATATAGAATGTATCGACGACATGTATTTATCAATCGCTAGGCTGGCCTCTGCTGGAAGTGTTGGACGTAGAACTTCAATAAATTTCATAAATGCACTGTTTGCCCTAGCAGACTGTTCTGCCATCTCTGTGTCCCTTTTCTCAGCCTGTTCTTCCTGTGCCCTAACTTGCTGCAGCTCGGTGGCACTACAACTCGTACCTGAGGCAGACCAATACCTCATCGGGGCTATCCTAGGTCGGCAGCGTACTCTGCCAGAATGATCATCTCCCAACACCTGATGTAAGTGATCAGATGGCCCAAAATTGTCTACTTCTTGGGCATCGAGGGCCTCTAAAGCATCCTGTTACAAATATAAATATAATATTAAGTTACGAAATAGATATTAAAATATAAAATCAATAGATTAAAACTTACAATCTGCTGCTGAGTCGCTTCGTTGACAGCACGTCCATCCTTTTTTCGTCTACTCGAGCAAAACAGTTTTGCTCGAGGCACACGTCCTTCAATATTTTGTACTTGCCTCTGCAATGACATTGAAAACAAAATTTATATGATGAATTCAGAAAATAATTAAATAATTGAGGAAACAAAAGAAAATGTAAGTCGTAAAGAAAACTTATAAACAATTGTCATACCTGTTGCCTCTCATGATCCGGCATCGTCGTGCGTCCTAGTGTATGGAGGTATTTTTTTGCATCAATGTTTTTTTATTTTTTCCAGATGATTCCTAAATAAAATTCGATAATGCAAAGGATAATATTAATGCAAAACTTGAAAGTTATTATTTAAATACCTCAAATGTAATTCATACCTTAAACTGGGTACTCGTCCAATGAGTAATCATCTGACGATACTGCTCTATAGGACAATCATCCACGACTGGTACCGCCTCTAACTCAGTGCCAACTCTAGCACGCCAGCCAATATACAGCTCATGCTTGTAGGCTCTCCAAAGCTCGCCTAAATCCTTTAGACATTCCAGTCGTGCACCCTCACCATCAGGAAAATTAAATCGAAGCTGAAATGAAAATATTAATTTATATAAATACAAAAAAAATTCATGGCATTAAATACAACAGATTTTTTTACCCATATCTCTGCCCAAGCTCTATCTTGGACCTCATGTGGCAACTGTCTCCACGACTGCAGGCTGACGGGAATGATGTCGGAGTATTTGGAAAGCGTCGCCGTAAAACTCCGACATTGCTGCCCTGTTTTCTCAACCATCTGATTGTCTTCATTATATTCCACCATAACCTGTGTGCGACGGTTCCACACCGAACGCATGCGTGTACGGCCCCGCCCCCGCCTCCTGTCAGTAGATGTATCTGTCATGAAAGAAAAACAAATATTTTATCAAAACATGTTATAATGAAAATAAATATTGCTATAAAAATTTGATAGGGTTTTATAAATATACCTGTGCTAGTCTGATAAATGAGTGGCGCCGGATCCACAGAACCTGATGGAACACCCTCTGGTGGAACAGGAGTCGAAGACGATGGAATATAAAAGCTCGGAGAGACAGAAGTAGAAGGAAAAGAAGATGGAACAACTGTATGACCTGATGCTGACTGGGGAGTGGGAATCATCATGGGATGTGAAAATGATGGGGCAGAAGATGCAGAAGGTAGCGAAAACATGGGAGGTCTAAATATCCCGTGTGTCCCTAACGACACACCGGGATCAGAATGTGGGAAGGCTGAAATGTCAGTGGGAGGGGCAGGGTCTAGTCGGGCACACGCAGCTCTATGTCCACCTCTGGTACGAACCCTCCTTGTACCACCGGCCTGAGTACTAGGACCAGTACTAGGCTCCTCGTCGAATAACTGTCGACGTAATGGTGGATCCTACAAAAAAGTTTACAAAAAAAATTAATCACATGACATTATATATTCTGTAAATATATATATATATATATTTGAAATAAAGTACTCACTGTAGGCACTAATGGTGGAATGCCCATCTCCTCCATCCGACGATTGTTCTCCGCCATTTTTTTTCTTCGTCTCTCTTCAATTGGCTTCATTTCCTGCATTGGAAAACAAATATGTAATTAATTAGAAAAAGAAAATTAATGTGTAAACCAAAAAACTAAATATATGAGGGAATGAGGGGATTCATTGGTAATTTAGCTATCAATTGTTTTAGAAGAGCTTGAATGAATTTAATAAAACATACAAGTTGTAATGTTCACCAAGTTAGAAATATTGTTTTATTTGGTTTGAATACAGTTCAATTCCAAATTAGAAAATGCAATTCAAATAAAACAGCAACCAATAAACATTGAAAATTCACATAACGGTCAAGTCAGCTAAAACATATTTGTGATCAATACTAAATAAATATGAATATTACCAACCTTAACAACCCAACTCGAGGTAAAACAAAAGAATTGAGAACATGGATGAATGATTCTATATATTTCCAACCACAACTTCAGGTTCACAATCAACTCTGACAATTGAGCTATTGGAGTCATCAAAAGAAATAAATGGATTGGTTCCAATGGCAATAGGGACAGTGTCAATTCCATCATCAGCATCATCAAAAATATGTCTTGGAATTACTTCAACTACGACACCAAATTCTGGTTGAAGTTGATCTTTGACATAAAAAACTTGTTTAGCCATTGATGCCAACACATATGGATCTTCAGTTGCAAGATTGCGGGTCATATTAATTACTCGAAATCCACAATCATCAATTAATGTGCCATGTCTCGTCATCGAATCAAACCAATGGCATTTCATCATTGCGACTCGTCCATGAGAGTAATAATCCAATATTATTATTTTCTCAACGACTCCATAATAACCCACATTTTCAAGTCGTGGTCTACTATCTGATGCACTGGAATAACAATCTGTTGTGGCAGTAACCATAATACCATCATGTTGTGTTCTCATGTTTTTGGCTCGTTCAGTGACAATAAATCTGTACCCATTGATAACAATTGATTTACAGTCACGAACCACGGTATTAGGACCAAAAGCCAAAGCTCTTATTTCCTCAGAGACAGAGTCAGCAGACAAACTCAATACCTGCATTATAAATGACAGTTAAACTTAAGTAAATATTGAAATAATTAATTTAAACAGTAATATTTTTACCTTCAATTTTATCCAAGCAGAAAACTCTTTGCTATGAAAAGTCTCTCTTCTTCTCAAAGATAAAGAACGATGCTTCCTATTTATCATTGTTTTATGTTCCCTGTAGATAAAAAAAATATGAAAGTTTAACAGATATATATGCAAGATATATACATATTCAATTTTGTTACCTGATATAGTCATCGAACAAATCACAGTTGAACAAAACTGTGCGATGTGCCATCTCCCGCTCTTCATGGCTTAATGTCTTTAATGTATATGATCCAGGAATTCCTCCTATTTGAGGAAGTGATGGAAAACTGGGTTCAATTTGCTCATATTGTTCTTCTTAATTTCTCATTGGTCTGTTCATTCTTGTAGTATGATCAGACAAATACATTGAACAGAAATCCATACATTCTTGAGCTAAGTAACCGTTCACGATAGAACCTTCGGGATGATTCTTGTTTCGAATAAAAGACTTTAATGTGAACATATTTCTTTCAGTTGGATACATCCAACGAAAAGAAACAGGTCCTCCGAGAAGTATTTCAGTTGGAATATGGACAGGCAGATGCAGCATGCATGTGAAAAATGATGGGGGAAATATTTTCTCCAACTCACACAAAATTAATGGGGCATCTGTCAACATTTTTTGCATGAAAGACTTGGACAACTTCTTAGCACAAAGATCTCTAAACAAATGGAACAACCGAATAACACCCACCCTTACATTATTGGACAAAAGATGACAGATTGCTATTGGAAGCAACTCATGCAGTAGAACGTGATAATCATGAGTCTTCAAAGATTTTAGCTTCAACTCTCTTCTATTGACCCGTTTAGATATGTTGCTTGAATAGCCATCAGGAACTCTAATAGTCTCTAATACTTCCAAAAATTGTTTTTTTTCAGTAGGTGTCATCACATAAGAAGCACATGGAAGTTGCCATTTATTTTCACTGATACGCACAGGATGCAATTCTGGTCTGATGCCCCAATCCACCAAGTCACGTCGAGATCGTAAATCATCTTTTGTCTTCCCCTTGACATTTAGAAGAACTGAAAGCAACATTTCACATATATTCTTTTCAATATGCATTACGTCTAAGCAATGACGTAGCAAATTGGTTGACCAATAAGGCAAATCAAAAAAGATACTCCTATTCCTCCAATTGTAACAGGTTTCTGTGGAAACATTCTTTCTCTTTCCAGATTTCATTTGACCCTTCCCGAACGAAAAACTGAAATCTTTCAATTCATTAAGCACATCAGTTCCAGACATACGCTGAGGTGGATCATCAGTCTCTATAGTATTATCAAATCTTCGACGATTCATTCTATATGGATGATCCTTTGGCAAAAATCGTCGATGTCCCATAAAACTGAAACTACAACGATGTTTCAGTCTTCTGGATCGTGTATTCTTCATACAAACTGGACATGACAGTTTCCCCTTCGTGCTCCATCCAGACATCATTGCATAATCCGGAAAATCATTGATTGTCCACATAAGCGCAGCGCGCATCTGAAATATGTCTTTCGAACATGCATCGTATGTGCGCACACCCACATCCCAAAGAAGCTTCAACTCATTTATTAAAGGTTTCATGTATACATCAATATCAATGCCGGGATCAGAAGGACCAGATATGAGTATACTCATGAAAGTGAAAGATTTTTTCATACACAACCATGGGGGAAGATTATAAATGTGCATAAAAACGGGCCATGTGCTGTGCGAAGTAAGAATCTGCCCAAACGGATTAAAACCGTCGCATGAAAGACCCAGCCTCACATTACGCACGTCAGCTGCAAAATCAGGATGTCGAGCATCAAATCTCTTACATGCAAATCCATCTGCAGGATGAACCAACTCATCATCAGTCTTCTTTCTCTCGGTATCATGCCATCTCATTTTTATTGATATGTCATCAGACATAAAAAGATTCTGGAGTCTGGGGATCAATGGAAAGTGCCACATTACTTTCTGTGGAACGCGGGATGGTGTTCCATCAGATTTTGACTTCCAGCGGGACGTGCCACATTTTATACATTCATTTTGTTCAACGGTTTCCTCCCAGAATAAACTGCAATCTTTTGGGCAAGCATGAATTTTTTTTCTTGAAAATCCAAGTTCCTCAACTAACTTCCATGCCATATAGTGGTTTGAGGGAATATCTGCATCATCTGGAAGTAAATCCTTCATGAGGGTAAGAATGTAATCGATTGCTGTATTAGAAATCCCATACATAGTTTTCCCATGAAATAATCGGATTAAAAATTCCAGCTTTTTCATTTTATCGCATTGTCGATATACTGGAGTCGTGGCAGCATCATTCAATTTTTTCACCCTATCAATATCATCATTTTCACTAGATGCATCAGCTGTCCTCATATCGAAGTCTTCTTGAGTCGAAATCCTTTCTTTTTCATGATGACGAATAAACAGAAACCGATCATCTAACAAATTCTCCATTCCAGTCTTTTCATTTCGATCCTCACCAATTTGAGATTTCGTTTTCTCCCCATTGTGATACCACAGAAATTAGTTTGCTTGAAACCCATTTTTGGTTATGTGGTAGCTGACTTCTTCACGGCTCAACCAAGGTCTACCAACACAATTGGAACATGGGCAGTGTATGCGACCACTATCTGAAGCATTGTGAAATGCAAAATCTATAAAGCTCTCCAAATTGTTTTGAAAATCGTCTGAGATCCGATCGGTTTCATACATCCAACTTCTGTCCATTCTGTAAAAAGAATTTATATAAGTCATTTTGTCATAAACAATTCAATAGGCATTAACTATAATAGAAAATACATTTAAGTAAACGATACAGGAAGAAAATAATCAAGGTATCAACTACACATGTCAAAAAAACATACAAATGTGTTATTGAAAAAATGTAAAACCAACAAGAACATAATGTGTTATATCACATAACAGCATGACTCATCCCATAACCATATTAGTAGGGTATCATGAACATGAATAACATCAACCTTGTGCCATCCTCCTACCCTACATGACCCCAACCACATGCCACATCTTATTATAGCCTTATCACATCACACCTCACCGAAAAACACTAGGGAAGTCATAGTACATCTCACCTGAAGACACATGGACAATCACATCGCATCTTGCCTAAAAACACATGGTCAATCACTTTTTAAGGAAGAGTAGGGAAGACATGGTAGCTATCCAAACATATAACCACCATCCTAGATATTAGAAAAAATACCCATAACTCAAAACCTCTGATCGTTGGTAAGTTTATCCAACTCTGGTTGGGAATGTGTAGAAATAACATAAAAATACATGATATATAGATAGCACAAAATACTCAACCTATGGGTTCACATTAACTACATAATCACACACTTCACTAATACCATAAAACACATAAACCACACCACCACCACACAAGACGCATATCATTGGAATATAATTCTACATTCAATAAGTCTATCTATGGAATTATCATAAGAATCCATGTATCAATTGGAATATAATTCTACATTCAATAAGTCTATCTATGGAATCCCTCCCTTGGATCCATGTATCACCAATGACTTAATCAATATTCAAAGAAATGAGTCTATCCGTGGAATTCCACTGTGAATCCATTTATCACATAAAGCATATAAGTTAATAGAAACAAGATTATATACCTGACATCCTAATAGAATCCATGTATCACTATTTACTATTAATCATTTAATGAATTTCATTTCATTTAAACAATTCATTAAACATACCAAGGTCAAAAACAAAGGTATTTAATACAACTCACATCAAAATGGCGACTCAATCAAATAATAACCTGAAAAGAATGAAGCTTCATTTACTCATGTTGTAATGACAAGATAATGAGATTCTCTTGCTTAATCAATCAATTCCATATCATGGTCTCAACATAACTCATAATGGCTAGAAATTCAATGAAAATTCAAGCACTCACATGGGAATTTTTAATATAACACTCCTAACAAGACTATAAAGATATCACATGCATTAGTTATAATATATCTAACATGGTAACATAAAATATAAGTTTTAAAGGGGAATGAAAACCATAAAATACCCTTAATTAATTTAATTTACAATTCAATTCATAAATCGAACAATCAATTCGATTTATATAACCTTTCACAAATGACATCCCATGTTCAAAGGGTAAAATCCAAAAAGGAATTTTCAAGAAAACTCACCCTTAGGCGCCGGCAGTAGCTCCAAAATCGTCTAAACTGAAGGGAAAAATAAAAATAAGTTTCAATAATATCCAAACATTTGAATACCTTTTGAGATAAAGAAGAAGAAGAACCTGAAGAAGAGCTTCAAGGTCCGGCCGGCAGTACTCCAAAATCGCCTGCTGCTGCTCCCGTTAGGGCTCTGTAACGCGAATGGGGGAGAGAACAGGCTGCTGGGGATTTGGGGAAAACCTTTGCCAACGGTTTTTTAAAACCGTTGGCATATCTCCCCGAAACAAGGCCTATCCCAACGGTTCCTTAGAACCGTTGGGAAACACTCCCCAAAACATGGTCTATCCCAACGGTTCCTTAGAACCGTTGGGAAAAACTCCCCCAAAACAAGCCTACCCCAACGGTTCCTTAGAACCGTTGGGAAAAACTCCCCAAGACAAGGCCTATCCCAACGGCTCTAGGGAACCGTTGGGAGAAACTCCCCCAAACCAAGCTATCCCAACGGTTCTAAGAAACCGTTGGGAAAAACCTCTATTTTAATCATTTACCAACGGTTCTATCAAACCGTTGGTATGTAACTGTGGGGAAAAACCCACATTCCAGTAGTGTATATATGATATCTAAATCATGAATATCATTCTAGAGATATTTTAATTTTGACAACATGGACAATTTGTAATTATAAAAAGTTCATTTTTGACTCATGTTTTGAACATCGACAAAATGTCCAATATGAACTCAAATTAATAACTAATTTTTATAGCAAGGTAATAAGTGAAATAAAAAGAATAATAAACTTGAAAAATGTTTTTAAGAAATTATAAATTAACATAAGTTTATTATCTAGGAAGAACACAGAACATAAGATACAAGTTGGACTCAAGGTAAGCGAAATTCTTAACCAAATTTCCATTCTTTGGGTTAAACTTCTACTTCTAGATTATGTCGTGCAATGATTATGTGAGGAATAAATTTTGATATCTAATATTGTATTTATATATATTACTTATGTGTACTTATATTTAACACACATAATCAATCTATTTTAATTACAAAATGATCTTTGTAAGAGAATTCATCTCAATATCTATTTATTGACGAATACAATGATTTATACACGACTTTCCTTTATATAGTGTATAACCCACATTGAATTTTAATTTCATTCAAAGGGATTATTTTCTCTATGAATATTTTTACTAAATGAAAAAGGTAATGTTTATTTTTATCGTACGTTGTGATAATGACCTTTCCGCTACTGTGAGCATTATTTGATATTTTGATTCCTTAACAAGCCGTAATGTTTTTAAAAGGAAAATAAATACCATATCCCATTTTTACATATTTAGGTATTGAAAGTGGTTTTCATAATGTATTGATTATGTAAACATATTTAAATCATATATTGTAATTGCAATTTGAAAATGTTATATTTCATTTATTCTTGTGTTATGTGTTATGATTATGTTATAGTTCTTGGGAATTATTTATGTATACAGATAGTTTTGTGATAAAACTAGGGTGGGTGAGCCTGATATAGCTCTCCAATGAATTTGTTAATGTGAAAGAGGTAAAAGTTAATGTTTCTCCTAAGAGGTTTAAGGAATATAATGTGATGGGTATTCTAGATGTAATTCCCTATGTTTCTGTTAAAGCTACAATGTAAGCATGTTATGGATGCCACAAGTTACCTTTATGATTTATGATTTTATGTGTGTTATTCAAAAAACATATTATTTAATGAGGTATGTAAAAGAGATTTTTTATGAGTGAAAAGTATGATTTCATTATTTTTTATGTATTGATGGGATAATGTTTTCTTTCCTTATTTTATAACCCTTACTGAGATTTTTATGCTCATCCCATGTTTTTGAAATGTTTCTCACAGGATATAAAGTGAAATAGGGTCAAGTATGGGATCAACAAAAATTCATGATGTTTAAAGCACAGAACTAAACATGTTTTGTTTTTGTAAGAGTTTTTATTTTATTAAAAAAATGATACTTAGTAGAAGTGTCTACATGTAATATTAAAGTTGTTATGTATAAGTTATGAGATAATTCTCCAAATCTCAAAACCTAAAAATATCCTCAATGTGAATTATTAACTTAATTAAATATTAGGTAATGTTTAAGTATGGGGCCTTACAGTTGGTATCAAAGGTCGGTTTAGATACCTTTAGTGGTTAGGGTGTTATTTAAGAATAAGTGAAATAACCATAATGGTTAGCATATTAAAATGATTCATAGTTATTTTAGATAAATCGAATGAGTTTAATATAACACGAATAATTATACCTTATTGATTAATCTCCTCATAAGATAGTATATGACGATTTTACAGATATACTCACACTGACCTTTTTTGTTTTAGTAAATGGATGAATCTAGTAGGTACCAAAGTAAAAAAAGGATGTGAAGGAAACTGTGGTGGTTTTTAGAATGAGAAACCGAATGAAATGGGATCTAAAATGAGATCCCTTGTGGTTATTCTTAACAAACTATCTAGAATCATGATTGACCACTTGAACCATGGTGATTTTTCTAAGGCATCATATAGGTGGTAAACGAATCCCAATGGATGTTCATGTAATAATAATGAAGTTATGTATATTAAAAAACTATGTGTCAAGAATGTGGAAAGAAACACTTTGGAAAATTCTTCAAATGGATAGGAAGATGTTTCAAATGTGGTAATGTAGTTCATAAAGCAATAAACTACCATAGAAAAAGGAAGCATTTATTTGACTCCCGGAAAGGGAATGAAGTTCATTCGGAGGGATCAATTGATTTTTTTTAAATGTGGTGTGCATGGTCATTATATAAATAGATGTCCTATGAAGAAGGTTCGGGAATGGGATCAACAAGATCATACAAATATATGTTTACTAATTCCTAATTCCATTCCAATTGATGATAAGGAAACTAAAAATGACCTATGAAAGGTATGGATTATTTGTTAGCTCATGTTTTGACATTATTGAAATATTAGGACATTATGCATGTTTTCTTTGTAGGAAATAAGAATAAAATAATAAGTTGGGAAAACATGTATAAAGGATCATGAAGAATGTTCGATGATTAACATGTATAGGAATTGAAGAGTTATGTTGGATATATGGATGATGATATGTTTAAATGTATTAATGATATGATTACATTGGGATAATTTTTCTAGTATGTGTAACCCTGAAGTCTGATATGTGAGAATGTTATTCAAGAAAGAATTATCTTTTCTTGTGTGGACATAGTGGATAACCTTAAGGGTTAATGTGATCTTTTTTTGAGGTAGTTATGGGTTATTAGTTTTTGGGATGCAAAATGGGAGGTATAAAATAACCTTTGTGGTTAAAAAATATTATGGATATTTTTGTAAGGATTTTATCTATTTTTGTTAAAGTTATTAGAATTATACAGTTTTTGAAAAAAGATAGAACATAGACCATGTGACAACCCATCATGTCGGACAAAGCTGAAGAAATCGAACCCACAACCAAAGTGAGATTGGGATTTATCACCTACAACTTGGCTACGTGAAGTCCCTAGTGAGTATGACTAAATATGTTTAGTTAAATGATTTTATGGATCAAGAAAAAGTTTATTTTGGGAAATTAGGTTGTATCAAATGGATATCCATAGTATAGTAAAATGATTTGTTGATTAATTGATAAAGGTTATTTTAGAAGACGTTATCTCTTTTGGGGAACACTATATGCCTAAGGAAAATAGAATACTATGGGATTTTAATTCAGGAGTAATTGTGGAATTTTATTTTGGGAAGAATCTATGTTTTTATTATGGGAATATGGTGATGGAAATGATTAACCTATCATAGAGAATATGTGATTAGGTTAATTATACTTCAGTATGATACATCAAGTGTAGTCGATGTTATTTGGAACTAAATGTTGAGATTTACTATAGAAGACTATGTTATTAAATTATTCTAACATTTGGTTTTCAATCATATTTTGGATAATATTGAATATTTTTTAGGAAAATTATGTATTGAATGGTGTTTGATCAACTTTGGGTATTGTTTGTTGAATTTTGGAGATTAAGAGTAATATTCCTTTTTAAAAAGGATTATCCTTTTGTGGATTATCTGATCTCGTACTAACCATTTTTATTTTCATTTAATGTCTAAAGATAGGGTAAATATATATTTCATATTTTTTGTATTATGTGATTCTCTAAAATTTGATTCTAGCATTTCAGGTGTGACCATTCCATCATGGATACTCATTGTTTGGAGAAAATAAGAGTTTGTGGTAAAAATTTAGTAAAGGGTGAAAGTCTATATGAAAAGTAAGTATGTTTCCTTATATTCTTTGTCAAGATCACAAATTAATTCCACAACATTATGAAAATGGATTTAAAACAAAAATGTTGTCCTTTTAATTTTCCTACTGGGGAATCAAAGACCATTTATCCCTTCACATGTTTTTGATTTTCAGGTGGATAAATTTTCCTATTCATGTTTTCAATCACTCTCCAGTAGAACTTGATGGTTAGTTTCTCTTCTATATCCAAGTTTTCCTACATGGAATCAAACTATGGGTTTTTTTGGGTGACCTTTTTACTTTTATTTCTTTCTTTTAAAGTGATAGTTTTATTGACTCTTTTTCCAATATGGGACTTTCAATGAAGTTTCTATGCCAAATTTTAAAATTGTGAGGATGCAATTTCCAAAAGGGGGAAGGATGTAATGACCCAGGTATTTATAGAGTAATACCTTTTCATATCTAGTAATATTTATGAATAAGATATTAATTTTATGTTAAATAGGAAAAATTTTCCAATAGTGTACTCAACACACAACAACGAATTTCTCTGAAATCCTACGTTTAACACAAGGTTGAGTTATACCAAAAAATAATATAATAATATTACTATTTTAAATGGTGTTTAACTCAGAGCTGTTGTATTGGAGAGAATGAATAGAACTGACCATATTATGATTAAACATTTTTTTAAATTTTTTTACATTTATCCAATAAAATTTAGAGGCATTAAATGAGAATGAATCCAATTTTAAGCATAAATACTCAAATATTTTAAAAAAGCAGTTTTACAGCTTTTTGATAGAGAACCCCTTTAAAATATAGTGTTTTCACATTTATATGTTACATTTGAAAAATAAAATCCTTATTTATATTTGGGGCATCAAAATTTACTTTGGGTAAATTTTTGGTATTTTTCTTATAAAATTCATTTTTATTGAATAGTGAAAAATACTACATTTTAAGTCAAAACTGTCTTTTTATCTATTTTATTTATATGATTATATTGTCCTTTTAATTGGTTATAAATTGTAATTATATCATATATTAATCATTTAATCCAATTTTGGTCATTTTAAGTAATTTCACTTTGAAATTGGACATAAACACATGTCAATCTTTTGATTGTTATTATTTCTCAAGAACTCTATTTTTGGTTTTGACAACAGGGAATAATTTTAAATTAATTTTTGAAACTTTTTTGTTTTGAATTGGGGAGAATCTAATCCATATTTGGAATCAGGAGGTCAAAATTGGGTAAATAGGTACCTTTTATTTTTAGATATTATGAATAGTAACTTCAATAAATATTTTATTTATCATGGTTAAAGGGTAAATATGTTAAATAAGGGTAAAAAATAATATTATAATAATACTGAATTCCCCTAACACGTGACCTAAACCTATTGGATGAGTAATTTCCAACTATGTCTATCCTTGGGATGATTTTAGGACCCCATGGAGCCACTTGTGTGTGAAAATAACATTTAATTACTTTTAATTTAATGTTAAAGAAAATATACCATAAACATATATATTTTACTAATAAAATTTTTATACGGGGTTATATAAGTTATCTCTTCGACTATGAGTTGTAATTAGAAAGATAAAACTATTTTATACATCATTATATTTTATTTATAATGTTCAGACATTAAATATTTTTATATATGACACAATGACGATGTAGTGATAGCTTCATTAATAAAGGATTCAAATAAATTATTTTTTAAATGTTAAAATAAATATAAATTTTTTATTTTTATAACAAAATTTTTTTTATGGATTATAGTGACATGATATATTTTTATTAATGATTTTTTTTCTAATTAATCATGTTTTTATGGATTTTTAAAAATTCATGATATGAATAGTTTCAAAATTGAAATATTCATATTTTAAAATATAAAATATTTTATTAAATATTATAAAATTCCAAAAAAATATATGATTCAGAAATATAGTTATCATAAGTCTAAAATTTTATTAATGAATCTTTACTTGGATATTTTTAATGTTTTGGTAACTATTCTGATTCTCAAAGTGTTAAATTTTTTATAAAACAATAAGTTTGGAAAAAGGTTAAATAAAAAAGATACGGATTAAAAAATATCCAAAATTGTCCAATTTTTATTGGATTATTTTATTTCAAATAATGGTAATCTTACCTTAAAATTTACTGAGTTGTGTAGCTTTTAAAACCGAAAATAATTTTATAATAAAATAATACTTTCAATCTTTCCAAAAGAACCCCTCCTCCCCTTTATAAAGGCCATCACCTCTAACCCTTACTCACACCCTTCAAGCCCCCTTCACGCATTCAAAATCCATCAAAATAAACTCCCAACATCTATCTCTTCCTCCTAGAGGCCTTCCCTTAGGTAGAAGTAAATTCAAGAATGATTTTTGGTTCAAAGCAATTGGAGTTACCAGTAGAACCCCCGGTTTTAATGTATGTGGACTTTGTTTATGACTTTTTATGTGTTTAAAGTGCATTGGATGATTTGGGAAGAGGTTGGGAGAGTTTGGAATTGTTTTGGATGAGTTTTGAGGCTTTTAAAGGGGTGCACGGTTTAAGCACGATTAGTGGAAACCATGCGGATTTCCCAGGAAACCGTGCAAGGGAGACATTAGGCTCTACACAGCCTGTGCACGGTTTGCCAAACCGTGCATGGAAACCATGCAGACCCTTTCTCTCGAGGCAGTAGTGTGAACACGGTTAGCACACCGTTTACCAAACTGTGCGGACTAATCGTGCAGCCACTTAAAAATAGGGTTATAAGTTCCGGGCTCCCTCGGGCTTAACCTATTTCACTCTAATCTTCCTCCCACTCGATCCTCACTCGGGATTTTGGGTTCTCAGGGGTTTAGGGAGCTCTCCCACCCATTTTTTAAGGATTTTGAAGAGGTTTCTTGGTGGTTTGATGGAGGTTTCTACCTGGTAAGTCTATCCTCTTTGTTTCCTTGTGTTTTCCTCCAGATCTAAATCCCTATATTTCTAGTTTTTCTAGATCTACACTTTTTTTTGTGTAGATCTAGGGTTTTTGTTTCCTTGGATGATGTTTTTAAGGCTTGTGGATGTTAGGGAATGGGATGTAGATAGGTTTCGGTAGTGCGTTCGCCGGATTTGAGGCGCGGTTGTTTGTGGGTCAATTTCTCAGGAACCCTAAAGGTAGGTGGATTCTCTCTCAACTACAGTTGGTTAGAGATAATGTTTTTGGTTACAATTAATTTTTTGTGATTGAAATTAATTGTGTTTTGATGTGCGAAATTTCGTAGAAATCCCTTGGGTGATGTTTTGGGGATTTTTGGGAAAAAGAGGGTTTTATGGTGAAATGTTATTCTTGTGGATTTTAAAATGGAGATTTTAAAATGGGATGCTATGGTTGATTTTTGAAAATGATTTATGGAAATGGTTTTTAAAAAAAGGGTGGTTTTATTGAAATGTTGTTTGGCATGGAAAATGGTTTTCAATAAATGGGTGATTTATTGAAGAGGGTTGTTATGCAATGGAATTGGTTAATTGCATGTGGTTGTGACCTTGGTGGATTATATGCTTGGTTGTGATTGATTAGAAGTTGTGTGGAAGTGGCACGAAGTACCACTATAAAAAGGGTATGTATAGTGGACGGAAGGTCCACCATCAAGGATAAGAGGACGAGAAGTGCTGCTTGCTGTGAATGGGTGAATGGGTTGGACAGAATCTCCACCGTTAGGTTATTTTGGTTGTTTTTGTGCATTTCATGGCAAGTTGGAAATTTTTATTCTAATGTGTACATGATGATATGTCTTGTGGAATGTTTTTTTCCTTTCCCTTGGTTATGTGGGCAAAGGTAAGGCATCACCCTCCTTTAGTGGAGCATTGTGATCCCTTGGTGGAGCTTGGAGCTTGGAGCTTGGTGAGGAGCTGTGGTGCTGTCATGGCTTGTGGTGTTTGGTTGTTTAGTTTCCGCAATGTACTCTGATGTTGTGTGGACATTTCTGGTTTTATTGGTTTTGAGTGGTGTTGTGGAACAACTTGGTTTCCTTTTGGGAATTCATGGTTGGGTAATTTATTTGACATGCATCATATAGTGGTTGTTAGTGGATGGTTTGGTTTGTTTTTTATTAAGGGAAGCTCGTTCCCCAACTTGATCTTGAAGCTCTCGTCATTTATCACCAGCCTTCGGCATATTGGGAACGTCGCTTAAGGCCAAGTAGCCCCCACCGCCTCCTCAAGCCAATGAGGTAGGGGCGGGGTGTTACAAGTGGTATCATCTTGTTCGGTCCTTTGGAGTTGATTCTTGGATTTGGTGCGGACATTAGTTGTGGTATATTCCCTGATTCGAGATGGTATCAAGGTGTAGTATTGTCAGAAATTGGAATGTATAGTATAAAAAGATATAGCTAACCCTTTTATAGTGAAAGTCAAGTTACCAGGGAGTTGGGTACATAAGTGTTTGGAGACACATATAGGTATTGGATATGTCATTGTTATGGGTGTAGCCAATGAGATGAGCATGAAATACATGGTAGAAACGACTTCCCACTAGGATGCATATTGCATTGGGTATAATTATTTATGGGATGAATTGAGAAATGGTTCTGGAATAGTGTGAAATTGTAATGTGAATAAATTGGTATTTTGAAAATGGTTTGGTTTTCAAAATGGTGAAACATGGAAAATGTGAACTTGTGTAAAGCCTTGTGTGATAGTGTTGTGTAATGTGATTTGAAATGGGATTTCATGATGTCTACACAAGTGAGACTCATGGGTGTTTGTTTTCTGATTATAGAAATGGAACCGGGTATGCGTCGTAGAGACCAACCAGAGGAGGCTGCTCAGAATGTGGTAGCACCTGAGCCTCAGGTGAACCAGTAGCTAGTGCAAAGCATAGTGCAAGCTTTCCAAGCTGTGGAAAGTGGAAACAAAATGGATCAACCAAGGCATGTGGATCATGCGGTTCAGTTTCAAAAGCAGAATCCACCCATATTCAGGGGTGATTTAGAGCCGGAGAGGGAAGAGGCATGGTTAAATAGAATGAATAAGATCTTCAAGTTATTGGGAATGCCGATAGAGTTAAATCTGAAGTTGGAAACCTATATATTGGAAGATATTTCCCTTCAGTGGTGGGAGTTGGTAGTCCAAGTGGGGACAGATCAGGGTATGATGTGGGAAGGCTTTGAGGAATTGTTTAATAAAACTTTTTACACAAATATGTTCAGAATTAAGCATAAAAATGATTTCTTCAGTTCGAAGCAAGATCATATGTCTGTGATGGAGTATGCAGCTATGTTTATGAACTTAGTGAGATTTTCACCCGAGGTGGCGGGTAGCACATCGTTGAAAGCTCGTATCTTTAAAGATGATTTGAGGCTGGAAATCCACTCAAAGATAGCGGTGATGGGTATATATGATTACACAGATATGGTTAATAGAGCCTCGGTGGCTGAGTGGGATCTGTTGGGTGCTCCGGGCGGAGGAAGCATGGTGGTACCCATGGGGAATAGTGGGAACTCTAACACTAGTTTCAAGCGAAGGAGGGACACTTATTCTCAGGGGTGGAATATGGCATATAATCTGACGGCAGGATCGATAAATCTTCCTCTGAGGTCCCAGAGAAAGCTGGGATGTTTTCATTGTGGTTCTATGGGCCACATCAAGCGGGGTTGTATGGCACAACCTCGAGCATTTCATAATTGTAAGTAGATGGGGCATCTGCAGTGTTATTGTCAGAATGCTCCATGGTCGGGTGCGCGTGACACTCTTCAGGGATCGCAGATGTCGTATGCTTCGACGGGATGGGGACTGTAGCACACCCCTTTTCAGTAGAGTAAAGTAGGACATGGTGATTCTTGGAATACCACGACGCCTCAACAAAGCAATAAAGAGAAGAGTGTGGCGACAAAGGCATTGTTCGGAGCTGAGCAGGTTGTGGTGGATGATCAGTCAGGACCATCCATGGTGCGAGGTACTAATATTTTAAATTCTACCTTGATGAAGGTGATGTTTGAAACGGGTGCTTCACACTCTTTTATTATTTCACGTGTGGTTGATTTGCTGGGTTTAAGGTTAGAAATGATGCCCTCTGTTTTGAAACATCAAACTCCTCTAGGTCGAAGAGAGTGTCGAGCCTTCTTGTGTCGAGCATGTTGTATCTTTGTGGATGAGGTTGAGCTAATGTGGAATTTCTCAATGCTTGAGATGGATGGGTATGATGTAATCCTGGGAATGGTTTGGCTGGTGGCTTTTAAGGCCCACATCGACAGCGATGCACAGACAGTGGATTTTACGACAAATGATTGCGTCAGACATCTCTTTAGAGGAGAGAGACATGAAAGGCAGGGTGCAATGGGTTTGTTGGCACGAGCAGTGTGTACATTATCATATCAGTTGGTGGTATTGTTGTTGGAATAGGCAGAGGGTGTTGATAAGAGTGTTCTTTGGATAGTGTTAGATCAGTTCACAGATGTTTTTCCTGAAGAACTTTCTAGGGTACCTCCCATAAGAGAAGTGGAGTTTATGATTGATCTCCTTATGGGGACCAGTCCTATCTCACTTCTGTCTTATCGGATGGCACCAGCTGAATTGCGAGAATTGAAAGTCCAGTTTGAAGAGTTAGAAAACAAAGCGTTTATCCGGCCTATCACGTCTCCGTGGGCAGCGCTAATGTTTTTTGTGAAAAATTCGGATAGAACTTTGGGGATATGTGTTGATTATCATATACTTAACCTAGTTATGATAAATAATAGATATCTTCTTCCATGAATTGATGATTTTTTTGACCAGTTTAGGGGATCCCCGTGGTTCTCCAATATCGACCTATGGTCGTAATATCATCAATTACAGGTGAGGAAGGGCAATATTCCTAAAACAGCTTTCAGAAGTAGATATGGCCATTATAAGTATGTGGTTTTGCCCTTTGGTCTAACGAATGCGCTAGCGGTGTTTATGGAATTGATGAATCGGGTATTTCAGAGATATCTGGATTCATTTGTGGTGGTGTTTGTAGACGATATTATGGTGTATTCAAAGACAAGGGTGGAGCATGAGCAGCACTTGGAGATAGTGCTATGGATCTTGACGGATCATCGGTTGTATGCCAAATTGTCAAAGTGTGACTTTTGGATATAGGATGTTCATTTTCTTGGACATGTGATTTCTAAAAGAAGTGTTTTAGTGGATCCAAAAAAGATATAGGATGTTATCTTGTGTCAACCTCTAAATAATGTATTTGAGATACATAGTTTCCTTGGTCTAGCTGGGTATTGTCGATGTTTTGTTTGAAATTTTTCACATTTGGATTCACCAATGATAGCTTTGACAAGGATTAATGTTCCATTCCAGTGGAATGAAGAGTGTTATTAGTGTTTCTAAGAGTTAATGGGCCGTCTTACATCAGCAACAATCTTGGTTTTTCAAGAACCAGGAAAAGGGTACGTACTGTATTGTGATGTATCGTGATCAGGGTTGGGGTGCGTTCTCATGAAAGGGAATCATGTGGTTGTGTATGGATCACAATAGTTGAGAGTGAATGAGAAGAACTACCCAAATAATTATTTAGAGTTGGTATTAGTGGTCCATGCTTTGAAAGTATGGCGTCATTGTCTATTCAGGGAGAAATTCACAGTATATAAAGATCACAAGAGCTTGAAGCATATTTTCTCACAAAGGGATTTGATTTTGAGGCAAAGGAGATGGAAGGACTATCTCCAGATGTTTGATTTTGACTTAATGTACACACCAGGTATGGGAAATTCGATGTCAGATGCATTATGTAGAAAATCATATGCTCAGGTGGTGAAACAGGCATCAGACAAGTGGAAGTTGATGTCAGTTATAGCTGATATGCGGTTAGAATGTGAGGACCAGGGTGATAAAGTGATCTTCTTTCCAATTTTGTTGATTCATGACTTGGTTGGCCTAGTTAGAAAGCCACAGATATCCAATTCTGAGTGTGTGACCATGGGGACGAGACCCAATGGTGGGGAGACCATTGAGGGTTGGCAACTGAATGGAGATTCAGTTTGATGTTCTCGAAATTGGATGGTTGTACCAGTTTCTTGTCAGTAGGATCTTCTCATGGAATATCATCATTCCAGGTGGGATGTTCATCCTGGAATTTAGAAAATGTATAAAGCACTGAAGGCACAATTTTGGTGGGCTGGTATGAAAAGAAGTGCCGCTATGATTGTTTCGAGATGATTGAATTGTCAATAGGTCAAGGTAGAGCATCAGAGGATAGCAGAAATACTGCAGTCTTTACCAATACCTGTTTGGAAGTGGTAGAAAATAGCGATGGGATTTTTCATAGGTCTCCCAAGAATGGTCAGAAATCATGAGGCCATTTGGGTTATAGTGAATTGACTAACAAAGTCAGCCCATTTTATCCCAATTCGTGAGTCTCATATGGTGGAGGATCTGTCCAAAATCTATATCTGGGTGGTGGTAAAGCGGCTTGGTGTTCCAGTTTCGATTGAATCAGATAGAGATCTGAGGTTTACATCTCATTTCTGGAAATCCTTATAGTAATCCCTTGGGGCACAGTTGGCTATGAGCACCGCGTATCACCCTCAGACAGATGGTCAATCTGAGAGGATAATACAAAATCTGGAGGATATGTTGTGGTATTGTGTCATGGATTTTGTTGGCTGGTGGGAGGAGCACTTGTCATTGGTTGATTTTTCTTACAATAATAGTTATCAGGTAGCCATACAGATGGCTCTGTTTGAAGCATTGTATGGGCATCCATGTTGTTCTCCACTATATTGGGTGGAAACGGGTAATTCCTCGATGGTTAGACCAATCTTTGTCTAGGAGACTACAGAGAAGATCAAGTTGACCAGTAAGATAATGAAGATGGCTCAAAGTCGTCATAAATCATATGAGGATCATACTTGATGGTAGTTGTCGTTCGAGGTGAGTGATCATGTTTTCTTGAGGATCTCTCCTAGGCTGGGACATTGTCAGTTTGGAAAAAAGGGAAAGTTATCTCCGAGGTATATTGGAAACTTTGAGATTCTTGAGTGGCTTGGTGAGGTGGCTTATCATTTGGCTTTTCCACCTAGGTTCAGTGTGGTGCACAATGGGTTTCATGTGTTGTAGTTGAAAAAGTATCAACTGGATCGTGACCATGTGATTCGATGGGATCATGTTGAACTAGAACCGGATGCTTCGTTGGTGCACGTGCCAGTGCGGGTTGTGGATAGGCAAGAGAAAGTATTTCATGGTAAAATCATCGGTTTAGTTCATGTTTTTTGGCAACATGGTCAGATTCATGAGGAGACTTGGGAGTGGGAGAAAGAGATGGCCGAGTAGTGGCTCGAGCTCTTTTGACAAAGGGCGGGTTCACTACTTTCCAAGGATGGAAAACCCAATGGTGGGGAGAATATATCACCCCCGGTTTGAGGTATTTGGACCTTTTTTATGCATTTTTATGTTTTTGATGTTCATGGGATGGGTTGGGAAGAGGTTGGTAGAGTTTGGAATGGTTTTGGATGATTTTGGAGGCTTTTAAAGGGGTGCATGGTTTGAGCATGGTTAGTGGAAACCATGCAGATTCCCTAGGAAACCGTGCAAGGGAGACAGTAGGCTTCGAACAGCCTGCACACGGTTTTCCAAACCATGCAGACCCTTACTCTCGAGGCAGTATCATGGGCACGGATAGCGCACAGTTTTCTAAACCTTGCGGACTAACCGTGCAGCCACATAAAAATAGGGTTATAAGTTATGGGCTCCCTCGGGCTTAACCTATTTCACTCCAATCTTCCTCCCACTCGAGACTCACTCGGTATTTTGTGTTATCAGGGGTTGAGGGTGCTCTCCCACTCGGTTTGGAAGGATTTTGAAGAGGTTTCTTGGTGGTTTGAAGGTTGTTTCTCCCGGGTAAGTCTCTCCTGTTGGTTTCCTTGTGTTTTCCTCTAGATCTACGTCCCTATATTTCTTGGTTATCAAGGTCTAAACATGTTGTGTGTAGATCTAGGGTCGTGGTTTCCTTAGATGCTGTTTTTAAGGCTTGTGGATGTTAGGAAAAGGGATCTAGAGAGGTTTCGGTGCTTTGTTTGCCGAATTTGAGGCATGGTTGTTCGTGGGTCGATTTCTCGGGAACCCTAAAGGTATGTGGCATCTAATTCGACTCCACTAGGTTAGATCTAATGGTTTTTGTTATAATTAATTTTTTTTTCTTGAAATTAATTGTGTTTTGATGTGCAAAATTGGTTAGAAATCTTTTGGGTGATGTTTTGGTGATTTTTGGGAAAAAAGGGTTTTATGGTGTAATTCTATTGTTGTGGATTTTAAAATAGATATTTTAAAATGGGATGATATGGTTTATTTGTGAAAACGATTGATGGAAATGGTTTTTAAAAAAAGGTGGTTTTATTGAAATGTTGTTTTGCATGGAAAATGGTTTTCAATAAATGGGTGATTTATTGAAGAGGATTGTTATGCAATGGAATTGGTTGATTGGATATGGTTGTGACCTTAGTGGGTTATATACTTGGTTTTGATTTATTGGAATGTTGTGCGGAAGTGGCGAGAAGTACCACTATAAAAAGGGGATGGATAGTGGATGGAAGGTCCACCATCAAGGATAAGTGGACGGGAAGTTCCGCTTGGTGTGAATGGGTGAACAGGTTGGACAGAAGCTCCACCGTTAGGTTATTTTGGTTACTATTGTGCATTTCTTGGCAAGTTGGAAATTTTTGTGCTAATGTGTACATGATGATATGGATTGTGGCATTCTTGTTTGGATTTCCCATGGTTGCTTGGTTTGGGTGTGATGGCTTGGTAAGGGCATGTTTTCTTGTGAAAATGGTTGCACTTGTGATTTAATTTATATAAACTATTTTATATAAATGCGCTAATGGTTTTATCCTAGTGGCATGTGTAGGGAATTCATTTGGGAAAATCCTATTGAGTTTTAGTACTCACCCCCTTATTTGGCACATTCGTGTCTTTGCAGATGTCATGTACCGTGATGTGGGCAAAGGTATGGGATCACCCTCTTTTAGTGGAGCATTGTGATCCCTTGGTGGAGCTTGGAGCATGGATCTTGGTGTGGAGTTGTGGTGGTGTCATGGCTTGTGGTGTTTGGTTGTTTAGTTTCTGCAGTGTATTATGATGTTGTGTGGAAATTTATGGATGTATTGGTTTTGAGTAGTGTTGTGGAACAACTTGGTTGTCTTTTGGGAATGCGTGGTTGGGTAATTTATTTAACATGCATCATATAGTGGTTGTTAGTGGATGGTTTGGTTGGTTTTATATGAATGGAAAATTGTTCTCCAACTTGATCTTGAACCCCTCAGCATTTATTGTCATCCTTTGGCGTCTTGGAATCATTGCTTAAGGCCAATTTTCCCTCACTGCCTCATCAAGCCAATGAGGTAGGGGCAGTGTGTTACAAGTGGTATCAGCTTGTTTGGTCCTTTGGAGTTGATTCTCGGATTTGGTGTTGACATTCATTGTGGTATATTCCTTGAGTTGTGATGGTAGCAAGGCATAGGATTTTCGGAACATGGAATGTATAGTATAAAAGTACGCACCTAACGCTTTTATACTAAAATTCATGTTACCAGGGAGTTGGGTACATAAGTGTTTGGAGACACTTATAGGCATTGGATATCTCATTGTAGTGGGTGTATCCAATGAAATGAGTGTGACATACATGGTAGAAATGATTTCCCACTAGGATGCATATTTCATTGGACATAATGATTTATGGGATGAATTGAGAAATGTTTTTCAAACATGTGAAATTGTAATGTGAATAAATTTGTATTTTGAAAATGGTTTGGATTTCAAAATGGTGAAACATGGAAAATGTGAACATGTGGAAAACCTTGTGCGATAGTGTTGTGTAATGTGATTTGAAATGGGATTTCGTGATGTCTACAGAAGTGAGACTATTGGGTGTTTGTTTTCTGTTAATAGAAATGGCACCGGGTATGAGTTGTAGAGACCAACCAGAGGAGGCTGCTGAGAATGTAGTAGCACTTGGGCCACAGGTGAACCAGCAGCTAGTGAAAATCATAGTGCATGCTTTCTAAGCTGTGTAAAGTGGAAACAAAATGGATGAACCAAGGCATGGGGATCATGCGGTTCAATTTCAAAAGCAGAATCCACCCATCTTCAGGGGTGATTTAGAGCCAGAGAGGGCAGAGGCATGGTTGAATAGAATGAACTAGATCTTCATGTTCTTGGGAATGCTGGTAGAGTTAAAGGCGAAGTTGGCCACATATAAATTGGAATATTTTTCCCTTCAGTGGTGGGAGTTAGTAATCCAAGCGGGGGAGAACTAGTGTATGATGTGGGAAGGATTTGAGGAATTGTTTAAAAAAAGGTTTTACCCACATATGTTTAGAATTCAGTATACAACTAATTTCAACCATTTGAATCAAGATCATATGTCTGTGACGGAGTATGCAGCTAAGTTTATGAACTTAGTGGGGTTTTCACCCATGGTGGTGGGTAGCATGTCGTTGAAATCTCGTATCTTTGAAGCTGGTTTGAGGTCGAAAATCTATTGAAAGATAGAGGTGTTGTGTATAGATGATTACACAGAGATGGTTAATAGAGCCTCGGTGGCTGAGCGGGGTCTGTTGGGCACTCCGAGCGGAGGAAGCATGGTGGTACCCATGTGGAATAGTGGGAACTTTAACTCTGGGTTCAAGAGAAGGAGGGACACTTATTCCCAGGGTGGGAATATGGCATATAATCCAATGACAGGATCGGTAAATCTTCCTCCGAAGTCTAAGAGCAAGCCGGGATGTTTTCAGTGTGGTTCTATGAGCCACATCAAGCAGGATTGTACGTCACAACCTCGAGCATGTCATAATTGTAATAATATGGGGCTTCTGCAGCATTATAGTCGGAATGCTCCAAAGTTGGGTGCACATGACACTCCTCAGGGATCACATACATCGTATGCTTCGATGAGGTGGGGACAGCAGCACACCCCTCGTTAGCAGAGTAAAGTGGGTCATGGTGATTCTCAGAAAACCATGACGCCTTAGCTAAGCAATAAAGAGCAGAGTGTGGTGACAAAGTCATTGTTCGGAGCTGAGCAGGTTGTTGTGGATGATCATTCGGGACCATCCATGGTGCGGGGTACTATTATTTTAAATTCTACCTTGATGAGAGTGATGTTTGATACAGGTGCTTCACACTCATTTATTGTTACACGTGTGGTTGTTTTTTTGGGTTTAAGGGTAGAAATGATGCCCTCCGTCTTGAAACTTCAAACTCCTCTGGGTAGAAGAGAGTGTCGATCCTTCTTGTGTCGAGCATGTTGTATAGTTGTGGGTGTGGTTGAGATAATGTGGAATTTCTCAATGCTTGAGATGGATGGGTATGATGTAATCCTGGGAATGGATTGGCTGGTGGCTTTTAAGGCCCACATTGACTTCGATGCACAGACAGTGGATTTTATGACACACGATGGCGTTAGAAATCTATTTAGAGGAGAGAGGCATGAAAGGCAGGGTGCAACGGGTTTGTTGGAACCATCACTGTGTACGTTATCATATCAATCGGCGCTATTGTCGTTGGAATCGACAGAGGGTGTGAGAAGAGTGTTCTTCCTGCAGTGGTAGATCAGTTCATGGATGTTTTTCCTGAATAAATTTATGGGTTACCTCCCATAAGAGAAGTGGAGTTTACGATTTATCTCCTTCCGTGGACCAGTCCTATCTCACTTCCGTCTTATCGGATGGCACCAGCTAAATTGCGGGAATTTAAAGTCCAGTTGAAAGAGTTATAAAAAAAAGGGTTTATTCGGCCTAGCACGTCTCTGTGGGCAATGCCGGTGTTTTTTGTGAAAAAGGCGGATGGAACATTGAGGCTATGTGTTGATTATCGTAGACTTAACCATGTTACGACAGAGAATAGATATCCACTTCCACGAATTGATTATTTTTTTGACCAGTTGAGGGGAGCCCTGTGGTTCTCCAAGATCGACCTGATGTCAGGATATCATCAATTGCGGGTGAGGAAAGGAGATATTCCTAAAACAGATTTCAGAAGTAGATATGGCCATTTTGAATATGTGGTTATTCCCTTTGGTCTAACGAATGTGCCAGTGATGTTTATGGAATTGATGTATTGGGTATTTCAGAGATATCTAGATTCATTTGTGGTGGTGTTTGTAGATGATATTCTGGTGTATTAAAATACAAGGTTGGAGCATGAGAAGCACTTGGAAAGAGTACTAGGGATCTTGAGGGATCATCGGTTGTATGCCAAATTTTCAAAGTGTGACTTTTGGATACAGGAAGTTTGTTTTCATGGGCATGTGATTTCTGAAATAGGTGTTTCAGTGGATCCAGAAAAGATATAGGCTATTATCTCATGGAAACCACCAAAGAATGTATTTGAGATACGGAGTTTCCTTGGTCTAGCTGGGTATTATCAGCGTTTTGTTCGAATTTCTTCACGTTTGGCTTCACCAATGACAGCTTGGACAAGGCAGAATGTTCCATTCCCATAGAATGAACAGTTCCAGCAGTGTTTAGAAGTGCTAAAGGGTCGTCTTACATCAGCACCAATCTTGGTTTTTCTAGAACTAGGAAAAGGGTACGTGGTGTATTGTGATGCATCGGGATCAGGGTTGGGGTGCATTCTCATGCAAGGGAATCATGTGGTTGCGTATGGCTCATGATAGTTGAGAGTTCCTAAGAAGAACAACCCAACTCATGATTTGGATTTGGAAGCAGTGGTCCATGCTTTGAAAGTATGGACTCATTATCTCTTCGGTGAGAAATTCACGATATATACAGATTACAAGAGCTTGAAGCATATTTTATAACAAAGGGATTTGAATTTGAGGCAAAGGAGATGGATGTAATATCTCCAGATGTTTGATTTTGACTTAATGCACACGCCGGGTAGGGAAATTCGTTGGTGGATGCATTAAGTAGAAAATCATATACTCAAGTGGTGAAATGGGCATCAGACCCATGGCAGTTGATGTCGGTTATAGCTGATATGCAGTTGGAATGTGAGGACCAGGGCGATAGAGTGGTCTTATTTCTAGTTTTGTTGATTTCTAACTTGGTTGGCCTGGTTAGAAAGGCATAGATATCCGATTTTGAGTGTGTGACCATGTGGTCGAGACTCAATGGTGGAAAGGCCATTAAGGGTTGGAAACTAAATGGAGATTCAGTTTTTTGTTTTCGGAATGGTATGGTTGTACTAGTTTCTTGTCAGGAGGATCTTCTCAGGGTGTATCATTATTCCAGGTGGTCTGTTCATCCTGGAATTTAGAAAATGTATAAAGCGCTGAAGGCGCAGTTCTGGTGGGCTGGTATGAAAAGAAATGTGGATGAGTTTGTTTCGAGATGTTTGACTTGTCAACAGGTCAAAGCAGAGCATCAGAGGACATCAGAAATGTTGCAGTCTTTACCAATCCCTATTTGGAGGTGGGAGAAAATAGCGATGGAATTTGTCACGGGTCTCCCAAGAATGGTAAGAAATCACGATGTCATTTGGGTGATAGTGGATTGACTAATGAAGTCGGCCCATTTCATCCCGATTCGTGAATCTCATACGGTAGAAGATCTATCCAAAATCTATATCAGGGAGGTGGTAAAGAGGCATGGTGTTCTAGTTTCAATTGTATTATATAGAGATCTTGGGATTACATCTTGTTTCTAGAAATCCTTATAGCAAGCCCTTGGGACAGAGTTGGCTATGAGCACGGCGTATCACCCTCAGATAGATGGTCAATCTGAGAGGATGATACAAACTCTGGAGGATATATTGTGGGCTTGTGTCGTGGATTTTGGTGGCTCTTGTGAGGATAAATTGTCTTTGCTTGAGTTTTTGTATAATAAAAGTTATCAGGAAGCCATATGGATGGCTCCGTTTGAAGCATTGTATGGGCAGCCATGTCGTTCTCCACTATGTTGGGTTGAAATGGGTGAGTCCTTGATGGTTGTACTGAGCCTTGTCTAGGAGACTATGGAGAAGATCAAGTTGATCAGGAAGAGAATGGAGAAGGCTCAGAGTCGTTAGAAATTGTATGTGGATCATCGTCGATGGTCGTTGTCGTTCGAGGGGAGTGATCATGTTTTCTTGAGGATCTCTCCTAGGATGGTACATTGTCAGTTTGGAAAGAAGGGAAAGTCATATCCGAGGTATATTGGACACTTTGATATTCTTGAACGGGTTGGTGAGGTGGATTATCGTTTGGATTTTCCACCTAGGTTCAGTGCAGTGCACAATGTTTTTCATGCGTCGTACTTGAAAACGTATCAGCCGGATCGTGACCATGTGATTCGATGGGATCATGTTGAACTAGAACCAGATGCTTCATTGGTGACATGCTAGTGTGGGTTGTGGATAGGCAAGATAAAGTATAGAATTGTAAAATCATTGGTTTAGTTCGTGTTTTGTGGCAACATGGTCTGATTCAAGAGGAGACTTGGGAACGGGAGAAAGAGATGGTCAAGCAGTGGCCCGAGCTATTTCGGCAAAGGGCGGGTTCACAACTTTCCAAGGACAAAAAGTCCAATTGTGGGGAGAATGTAGCACCCCCGGTTTATTGTATGTGGCCTTTGTTTATGTATTTTTATGTGTTTAAAGTGCATGAGATGAGTTGGTAAGAGGGTGGGAGAGTTTGGAATGGTTTTGGATGAGTTTGGAGGCTTTTAAAGGGGTGCATAGTTTGAGCACGGTCAGTGGAAACCATGCGGATTCTCTAGGAAACCGTGTAAGGGAGACAGTAGGCTTCTCATAGCCTATGCATGGTTTTCCAAACCATGCGAGAAAACTGTGCAGACCCTTGCTCTCGAGGTTGTAGTGTGCGCACAGATAGCGCACAGTTTTCCAAACCGTGCAGACTAACCGTACGACCACTTAAAAATAGGGTTATAAGTTCCAGGCTCCCTCGGGATTAACCAATTTCACATTAATCTTCCTCCCACTCGATCCTCACTCAATATTTTGGGTTCTCAGGTGTTGAGGGTTTTCTCCCACTCTGTTTGGAAGGATTTTGAAGAGGTTTCTTGGTGGTTTGAAGGTGGTTTCTCCCAGGTAAGTCTCTCCTCTTGGTTTCCTTGTGTTTTCCTCTAGATCTACTTCCCTATCTTTGTTGGTTTTCTAGATATACACTTGTTTTTTGTAGATCTAGTGTTTTGGTTTCCTTGGATGATGTTTTTAAGGCTTATGGAGGTTAGGGAAAGGGATCTAGAGAGTTTTCGGTGGTGCGTTCTCCGGATTTGAGGCGCGGTTGTTCGTGGGTCAATTTCTCGGGAACCCTAAAGGTAGGTGTCTTCTATCTCTAGTCCACTTTGTTATAGCTAATGGGTTTTCTTACAATTAATTTTTTGTTCTTGAAATTAATTGTCTTTTGATGTGTGAAATTGTTTAGAAATCCCTTAGGTGATGTTTTGGGGATTTTTGGGAAAAAGAGGGTTTTATGGTGAAATGCTACTCTTCTGGATTTTAAAATGGAGATTTTAAAATGGGATTCTATGGTAGATTTGTGAAAATGATTAATGAAATTTTTTTTCAAAAAAAGGGTGGTTTTATTGAAATGTTGTTTGGCATGGAAAATGGTTTTCAATAAATGGGTGATTTATTGAAGAGTATTGTTATGCAAAGGAATTGGTTGATTACATGTGGTTGTGACCTTGGTGGGTTATATTCTTGGTTTTGATTGATTGAAATGTTTTGTGGAAGTGGAGAGAAGTACCACTATAAAAAGGGGATGGATAGTGGACAGAAGGGCCACGATCAAGGATAAGGGGACGAGAAGTGCCGCTTGGTGTGAATGGTTGAATGGGTTGGATGGAAGCTCCATAGTTAGGTTATTTTGGTTGTTGTTGTTCATTGCTTTTCAAGTTTGACATTGTTGTTCTAATGTTTACATGATGATATGGCTTGTGGCATGTTTTTTTCGCTTTCCCTTGGTTGCTTGGTTTGGGTGTGATGGCTCGGTAAGGGCATGTTGCCTTGTGAAAATGGTTAAACTTGTGATTTAATTTATATAAACTATTTTATATAAATTCACTAATGGGTTTATCCTAGTGGAATGTGTAGGGAAGTCATTTGGGGAAATCCTATTGAGTTTTAGTACACACCCCCTACTTTGGCACGTTGGTGTCTTTACAAATTTCGTGTACCATGACGTGGGAAAAGGTAAGGCATCACCCTCCTTTAGTAGAGCATTGTGATCCCTTGGTGGAGCTTGGAGCTTGGAGCATGGTGTGGAGCTGTGGTGGTGTCATGGCTTGTGGTGTTTGGTTTTTTAGTTTCTGTAGTGTACTCTGATGTTGTGTGGACATGTCTGGTTGTATTGGTTTTGAGTGGTGTTGTGGAATTACTTGGTTGTCTTTTGGGAATGCATGGTTGGGTAATTTATTTGACATGCATCATATAGTGGTTTTTAGTGGATGGTTTGGTTGGTTTTGTATTAAGGTAAAATCATTCCCCAACTTGATCTCGAAGCCATCAGAATTTATTTTCAGCCTTTGGAGTCTTGGGAACGTCGCTTAAGGCCAAGTATCCCTCACCGCCTCCTCAAGACAATGAGGTGGGGGTGGGGTGTTACATTACCCGATTTAAAGGTAACATCTTCTCTCAAGTTCTTTTCTTTTATTTTCCATATCCACTCCCTATAATATTCTTATTATTTTTTTACATAACAAAAATTGCATCCCCAATATACTAAGTTTTTTTCATGAGAAGGATTCTAACAACACTTACACACACCTCCATTTAATCGATTTAGACCATACTGTTTCTGTGGACGGTGAACTACTTCCTCACGAAACGATGATGGTTCAATTATCTCATACCGCCTCTCATTGTGGCCATTATGATGGAACTATTTTTTTACATGATATATATTTATATTTTCTATATGATTCTGTATTTTTCATTTATATCACACCTTTATGGTTTCCATAATTGGTAACTATGATAATTTCATTTGAGGATGTGCGGACTACCGCCCCCTCCAAATGATATGACTCATTCATTCCATACATGGAATATATAAAGGATTGAGTTAATGAACTTATATATGATATTATACTGATATTATAATATACCTATTTATCAGTTTGTTTTCATTCCTTTAATAAATCGAAAAAATGAAATGAAAGTAGCGTTCATGCGTACGTATGGCTTACCGTCTCCATGAACGGTGCATTTAATTTTCATATATCCAAATGATATGGACTACTATAAATAAATATATACTAGATATATATGATATATATGATATCAAAATTATTAATATCATTATAGAGATAGTGGAATTTTGAACACATGGACAATTTGTAATTATAACAAGTTCATTTTTTACTCAAATTCCAAACATCGAAAAAATATCATATATGAACTCAAATAATTAACTAATTCTTATAGAAAGATAATAAGTGATATAAAATGAATAATAAACTTGAAAAATGTTCTGAAGCTAGTATAAATTAACTTAAGTTTATTAATCAAGAAGAACAAGGAACACATGATACAATTCGGACTCGAGGTAAGGGAACTTCTTAACCCAATTTCTATTCTTTAGGTTAAACTTATACTTCATGATTACGTCGTGCTATGATTATATGAAAAATAACTTTTTATATCCTATATTGTATTTATATATTACTTATGTTTACCTATAGTGAATACACATATTCTACTCATTTTGTATACAAAATGATATTTTTAAGGGACTTCGTCTCAATCTCCATTCATTGAGGCATACATTGATTTATATATGACTTTACCTTATACGATGTATAAACCCCTTTGAATTTTAATTTCATTCAAAGTGAATCTATTCTCTATGAGGTGATTAAATAAATAACAAAGGGAATGTTTCTTTTTAGTGTATGTAGTGACAATAACCATTCCACCACAGCGATCATTTTTTGAAATTTGGCTTATTTAACAAGCAGTAATGTTTTTAAAAGGAAAATAAGTACCATATACCCTTTTTACATATTTTGGTATTGAAAATGGTTTTTAGAATGGATTTATTATGTCAATATATTGAACTGATATATTGTGAATGCAATTTGGAAATGTTATCTTTCCTTTATGCCTGTGTTATGTGTTAAGATTATGTTATGGTTATTGGGTAATGTGATTAGTCACTGAAAGTGGCTAATATTAATTGTTAATATCTTTATATTCATTGTTCCAAAGTCCATAAATATTGTTTTTAGTGCATTACATAAATAGAACTTTGTTTCTCATCTTAAATGCAATTCATGTTTAAAATGCAAATTTGGGCCCAATCATTAAATTGTTTGTAGACAAAATTATATTTATTTTATGAATTTAAAATTTTGTTATATGATTTATCACTTTGTTTTTAACATTTTATCTTTTAGTTACGATGGATGAATCCCAATGGAAGATGGAGAATTTTGCACCTGAAGGCAGAAACATGCTGGAAAAAGCATAATGGGCCTAAGGCCCATCAAACAAATGTGGGGCCCAGAAACCAATCCCAATGAAACTAAAATTTATACAGTAGAATGATAAAAATATGATGACCATTTTATTCAACTGTGGCTAGTGCTAATTCTGATGTTTTCAGGATGATAAATGGATCTGAAGTTGAGATTTAAATGGTGGACTCGACATTAATGCACAGAAATCCGTCCCACCATTTCGACCATAACATCCAAACGAATGATCCAAATTTCCTGAAATTTTGAGATCATCTATAAGACACATGGATGAAAATATTTATCTTCTAAAACCCCTACGGATTCGGCCTTCTTAAATTTCGAATTCACACGTCAATATGGTGGACGAATCTGGACAGTTTTCCGGGTCAAATTCAAATCATCAATTTCCTTTTGATTATTCACCCTCCATTTGACTCTATTAATTGTTGGGGGGTGAATTAATTGTTGGGGGATGTACCTAAGGCTACTAATATGCCTATATAATGAGATATTGGTGAAGGGAATAGGGGTGGATATTTTTCATATCATCTTTTGTTGCTTGTTTCATTGTAAGGTTATGCTTCCAAATTTCCTTTGTAATGTTTTCCATTTCCATGTAAGTATATTTTTTTGTATCTTTATGTTCTTAATAAAGTTCATTCACTTATATATTTTCCATTTCTTTTATGAAAACTTTATTATCAAAAAGCACAGTGATATCTCTGTGTTGTTGTGAATTAGTTCACACAAAGGTGTGAATTTCATTCACACACACGGAGGAGTGCTCGTTATTTCCACGGTTTTAATTTCTTCAATCCAATTATTGTTAGCCATCTTCCGCCCACCATTGAGAGTATACCATCAATGGAGGGATAAACCCTTGATGGGGTGATCTTAGGAGGATGCAAAGGCTGGATTGAATGTTATTTTTTGAACGAATTGTTGTTAATTGGATAATTAATTTAAGACATCCATTCTTCAATTATTTCTACTCTTCATCTTTAATGTGTTTGAGAAAACTAAATTCAATTAATAAATGACCATATACCTCGGGGAGATCATGAATTTGGTTCTCCAAGTGTATACGAGATTATTAATTATATTTAGTAAGCACCAAACCAGAAAATGATGAATGTAATGTTATTTTTGAAAAATGGATTCGTCAAAAATTAATAAAACCAAAATTGTCTAATGAAGTAAAATTCATTCAATCCACCCCGAGCATAATCCTAAGATCAACCCATTTACATTTAATTGAATTCACTTAGGTTTATTAGTGTTCTTTAAAAACCATCCAAAATCAAATCCAAAGTCAGCTACTTCATAGCCCATCCTTCACACAATCATAGCGTCTCAAGGTTACTTCTTCGGTCCCTGTGGATTCGACCCCTACTTGTACTACATCGATCGCTTTTACAAGTAGGGTAAATTTGGGCGCAAACAAATTTTGGCGCCGTTGCCGGGGACCCAAGTAAGTACCTTATACACTCATCTTCTTTTCTCACCCAAAATTCTCTATTCTCACCCTAATTTCTCTTCTCTATTCCCCTTTCTATTTCTGTGTGTCCAATGAATCCAAAAAACAACTTTAAATCAACTCCAATGGATTATCTTCAACAATACCCATTAATATACCAAGGCTATAATCAACTGGAAAATCAATATTTTGAATCACCTCAAATAGAAAATTTCATTGACCAAACCAGGATTGAGTACACCACACCAGATGAGATGTAAAATCAATGGGATGCTGATTGTTTAAAGGATCAATTTCCATACCTCTCGATGATGATTGAAGAGATCAAACATAATGAAGTTCATGATGTCCAAACATCTATAAATCCTAATTCTGAAAAAATTCTTGAAAAATTGTGTGAAAAAATGGATAAAATGAATTCAGAGGTTTCATCTTTAAGAGTAGAACTACAAAGCATTGAAATGGTTATGGAACACATTCCCACTCAAGTTGTCTTATCCTCATTACTAATACAAGAATCCTGTCTCCCACAAACCTCACAAGAATTTATTAAAGAACCAACCATTGAATTTGGGATAGTTGAAGATAATCAAGGAATTTTTGATGGGTGCTTAAATCAAGAGGAAACTGATTTTTTGAATTCAAAAGATAATAACATGACATCATGGATTGAGTTTCCTAAACATGGATCCATTAGTGAATTTTTAGGACCACCAATCACTGAAAAATTTGGAGAAATACCAAACATTGATCCCATACATACTTCTTATATTCAACTGGACAATTTTCAGGATGAATCTTATTTTCAAAATGAACCAATTCTTTCTAAATGTTTTGGAGAAGAAACTGATTTTGATTTAATTTGTCAATCTCCTTTAGGAAATTTCAATGAAACCGAGCTCAAAATTATTTTACTTTCTTCTGAACTCAAGAATCCCACTATAGGAGATAAGAAAAACCTTGTATTTGTAGTTCATTCTTCTCAAGAAACCAATAATTTTGGAATGGTCATTGATGTCTTAGGAAAGACTAGAAATTCAACCAAATCAACCATTACCAAATTTCCTTGGACTTCCACACTCATTATTGACCATGGGATTTCACATGAAACATATTTCAAACAAATAATCAATCTTAATCTTGTTGAAGTGGAGAAAGATGGGTTAATTAAAATTTTGAAAGTTGGAATTGGATAAGTTGGGGGGTTCAAGTCGAGCTAACGACGTTAAACAAAAGTGCTGCATGGGAGACAACCCATGGTTTTCATGTTTCTAATCATTTTGAATCATTTTTTTTCATATAATAAATTACCATAAACTGTTCACATGTTCTTCTTTTATGAATAAGGATGGGTATGAAAGGGGAGCGCCATATTCATCCTTGTCACGTGGTGTGATCTCTGAGTAATACCTTACCCAGAAAATATAAAGAAGACAATGTATCATCAGTTTATTTTGTTTTGTTTTATTTTTATGTTTTTATAGGTTTAAAAAAAATAAAAGGACATGTCGTAAGCCATAAAAAAAATCCATTCACCACCATCCAAGCCACTGAGACTCAAATCCAGGATTTAAGGGAGACTATGGCATGCGCTATCATCATCAACGACCAGGTGACTTCATTCCATGATTTTCATTTTAAATTTCTTCTTTGAACTCCTCTCCTACCCACTTCTAACTTTTCTTTTTTTTAAACACTGGGGACAGTGTTATTCTAAGTTGGGGGGCGATAAAAATGATTTTTTTTTCAATAATAACATGCATGGAAAGAAAAAATTCCATTAACCTTGAACATGATAACACACATTGAAAACTCTGAAATTGGATATCGAAAATTTTTGATGATTTGATTCTGATTTTAATGCAAGTTTAAGTTCATGAGCATAGTTTTTGGAAAGTGCGGTTGTCTAATGTGATTTTTCAAAGTTTACATTTTCACCCTCCTAATAAAAATTCCACAATGCACGTATACTGGATCGTGGGTGTAAATTTGAGTTCTTGGGTCCCTTTCAATATAGCATAGGGTTCTGGGGTCACTTTTAGTTTAATTTGAGTATCCAAAAAAAACAAAAAAAAACCAAAAAAAAACACAAAAAAAATACCACATAGAGCAATGTTTTGTCCAAATGTGTGGCGTCCGTCACTTGGGGATCGTGACTCCATAGTTGTCTTTCCCAGAGTTAGGCTTTATATCTCTATTGTAGAGCATGAAATTGACAATATGTGTGGCGTCCGGCACTTGGGGATCGTGACTCCATAGTTGTCTTGTCCAGAGTTAGTCTTTTCATATCTATTGTGGTTAAAAAAATAAAATCAAAAAAAAATCAAAAAAAATGGATACTCATCTTAAGGTTTAATGTGACTCCCACCTAGCGCTTCCATTTTCCCCCTGAACAATAAAATGGGCCCTATATCTTTTATGATGCACAACACTTTATCATGCTTAATTGGATTTGGATGAAATGTGTCGATGAATTTGAACAAAGGAATGGGCTTGGGCTTGGGATATGCATATGTACCTAGCTTGTTCTAAATGATTTTGATGGGTTTTCATAATTTTTTTGGTATTAGATATTTGGGTGAGCAATGTGTATTAAAATGTTTTTGGAAAAGGTGATTTGAATTTCATATTTGTAATTTATTTTGCTCGGGACTAGAAAAACATAAGTTGGGGGGAGTGATTAGTCACTGAAATTGGCTAATATTAATTGTTAATATCTTTATATTCATTGTTCCAAAGTCCATAAACATTGTTTTTAGTGCATTACATACATATAACTTCATTTCTCATCTTAAATACAATTCATGTTTAAAATGAAAATTTGGGCCCAATCATTAAATTGTTTGTAGACAAAATTATATTTATTTTCTGAATTTTCAATTTTTGGATATGATTGATCACTTTGTTTGTAAAATTTTATATTTTAGGTCCGATGGATGAATCCCAAAGTAAGATGGATAATTTTGCGCCTGAAGGCAGAAACCTGCTGGAAAAAGCATAATGGGCCTAAGGCCCATCAAACAAATGTGGGGCCCAGAAACCAAGCTCAATGAAGCTCAACATTATACAGTAGAAAGATAAAAATATGAGGATCATTTTATTCAACTGTGGCCGGAGCTAATTCTGGTGTTTTCATGATGATAAATGGATCTGAAGTTGAGATTTAAATGGTGGACTCGACATTAATGCACAGAAATCCGTCCCACCATTTCGACCATAACATCCAAACGAATGATCCAAATTTCCTGAAATTGTGAGATCTTCTAGAAGACACACGAACGAAAATATTTATCTTCTAAAACCCCTCTGGATTCGGCCTTCTTAAATTTCTAATTAACACGTCAATATGGTGGACGAATCTGGACAGTTTCCAGGTCAAAATCAAAACATCAATTTCCTTTTGATTATTCACCCTCCATTTGACTCTATTAATTATTGGGGGGTGAATTAATTGTTGGGGGATGTACCTAAGGCTCCTAATATGCCTATATAATGAGCTATTGGTGAATGGAATAGTGGTGGATATTTTTCATATCATCTTTTGTTGCTTGTTTCATTGTAAGGTTTTGCTTCCAAATTTCCTTTGTAATGTTTTCCATTTCCATGTAAGTTTCTTTTTTTGTATATTTATGTTCTTAATCAACTTCATTCACTTCTATATTTTCCATTTCTTTTATTAAAACTTTATTATCACAAAGCACAGTGATATCTCTGTGTTGTTGTGAATTAGTTCACACAAAGGTGTGAATTTCATTCACACACACGGAGGAGGGCTCGTTATTTCCGCAGTTTTAATTTCTTCAATCCAATTCTTGTTAGCCATCTTCTTCCCACCATTGAGAGTATAACATCAATGGAGGGATAAACCCATAATGGGATAATCTTAGGCGGATGCAAATTCTGGATTGAATGTTATGTTTTGAACGAATTGTTGTTAATTGGATAATTAATTTAAGATATCCATTCTTCAATTATTTATACTCTTCATCTTTACTGTGTTTGAGCAAACTAAATTCAATTACTAAATGACCATATACCTCGGGGAGATCATGAATTTGGTTCTCTAAGTGTATACGAGATTAGTAATTGTGTTTAGTAAGCACCAAACCAGAAAATGATGAATGTAATGTTATTTTTGAAGAATGGATTCATAAAAAATTAATAAAAACAAAATTGTCTAATGAAGTAAAATTCATTCAATCCACCCCGAGCATAATCCTAAGATCAAACCATTTCCATTTAATTGAATTCAATTAGGTTTATTAGTGTTATTTAAAAACCATCCAAAATCAAATCCAAAGTCGGCTACTTCATAGCCCATCCTTCACACAATCATAGCGTCTCAAGGTTACTTCTTCGGTCCCTGTGGATTCGACCCCTACATGTACTACATCGATCGCTTTTACCAGTAGGGTAAATTTGGGCGCAACCAAATTTTGGCGCCATTGTCGGGGACCCAAGTAAGTACCTTAGACACTCATCTTCTTTTCTCACCCCAAATTCACTATTCTCACCCTAATTTCTCTTCTCTATTCCCCTTTCTATTTCTGCGTGTCCAATGAATCCAGAAAACAAATTTCAATCAACTCCAATGGATTATCTTCAACAATACCCATTAATATACCAAGGCTATAATCAACTGGAAAATCAATATTTTGAATCACCTCACATAGAAAATTTTATTGACCAAACCAGGATTGAGTACACCCCACCAGATGAGATGTACAATCAATGGGATGCTGATTGTTTAAAGGATCAATTTCCATACCTCTTGAGGATGATTGAAGAGATCAAACATAATGAAGTTCATGATGTCGAAACATCTATAAATCCTAATTATGAAAAAATTCTTGAACAACTGTGTGAAAAAATGGATAAAATGAATTCAGAGGTTTCATCTTTAAGAGTAGAACTACAAAGCATTGAAATGGTTGTAGAACCCATTCCCACTCAAGTTGTCTCTTCCTCATTACTAATACAATAATCTTGTCTCCCAAAAACCTCACAAGAATTTATTGATGAACCAACCATTGAATTTGGGATAGTTGAAGATAATCAAGGAATTGTTGATGGGTGCTTAAATCAAGAGGAAACTGATTTTTTGAATTCAAAAGATAATAACATGACATCATGGATTGAGTTTCCTAAACATGGCTCCATTAGTGAATTTTTAGGACCACCAATCACTGAAAAATTGGGAGAAATACCAAACATTGATCCCGTACATACTTCTGATACTCAACTGGACAATTTTCAGGATGAATCTTATATTCAAAATGAACCAATTCTTTCTAAATGTTTTGGAGAAGAAACTGATTTTGATTTAATTTTTCAATCTCCTTTAGGAAATTTCAATGAACCCGAGCTCAAAATTATTTTACTTTCTTCTGAACTCAAGAATCCCACTATAGGAGATAAGAAAAACCTTGTATTTGTAGTTCATTCTTCTCAAGAAACCAATAATTTTGGAATGGTCATTGATATCTTAGGAAAGACTAGAAATTTAACCGAATCAACCATTACCAAATTTACTTGGACTTCCATACTCATTATAGACCATGGGATTTCACATGAAATATATTTCAAACAAATAATCAATCTCAATCTTGTTGAAGTGGAGAAAGATGGGTTAATTAAAATTTTGAAAGTTGGAATTGGATAAGTTGGGGGGTTCAAGTCGAGCTAACGATGTTAAACAAAAGCGCTGCATGGGAGGCAACCCATGGTTTTCATGTTTCTAATCATTTTGAATCATTTTTTTTCATATAATAAATTACTATAAACTGTTGACCTATTCTTCTTTTATGAGTAAGGATGGGTATGAAAGGGGAGCGCCATATTCATCCGTGTCACGTGGTGTGATATCTGAGTAATACCTTACCCATAAAATATAAAGAAGACAATGTATCATTAGTTTATTTTGTTTTGTTTTATTTTTAGGTTTTTATAGGTTTAAAAAAAATAAAAGGACATGTCGTAAGCCATAAGGAAAATCCATTCACCACCATCCAAGCCACTGAGACTGAAATCCAGGATTTAAGGGAGACTATGGCATGCGCTATCATCATCAACCACCAGGTGACTTCATTCCATGATTTTCATTTTAAATTTATTCTTTGAACTCCTCTCCTACCCCCTTCTAACTTTTCTTTTCTTTAAACACTGGGGACTGTGTTATTCTAAGTTGGGGGGGGATAAAAATGATTTTTTTTTTCAATAACAACATGCTTGGAAAGAAAAAATTTCATTAACCTTGAACATGATAACACACATTGAAAACTCTGAAATTGGATATCGAAAAATTTGGATGCTTTGATTCTGATTTTAATGCAAGTTTAAGTTCATGAGCATAGTTTTTGGAAAGTGCAGTTGTCTAATGTGATTTTTCAAAGTTTACATTTTCATCCTCTTAATAAAAATGCCACAATGCACATCTACTGGATCGTGGGTGTAAATTTGAGTTCTTGGGTCCCTTTCAATATAGCATAGGGTTCTGGGGTCACTTTTAGTTTAATTTGAGTATCCAAAAAAATAAAAAAAAATAAAAAAAAACACAAAAAAAAGACCACATAGAGCAATGTTTTTTCCAAATGCGTGGCGTCCGACACTTGGGGATCGTGACTCCATAGTTGTCTTGCCCAGATTTAGGCTTTATATCTCTATTATAGAGCATGAAATTGAAAATATGTGTGGCGTCCGACACTTGGGGATCGTGACTCCATATTTGTCTTGCCCAGAGTTAGTCTTTTAATATCTATTGTGGTTAAAAAAATAAAAAAAAATCAGAAAAAATGGATACTCATCTTAAGGTTTAATGTGATTCCCACCTAGCGCTTCCATTTTTCCCCCTGAACAATAAAATGGGCCCCATATCTTTTATGATGCACAACACTTTATCATGCTTAATTGGAATTGGATGAAATGTGGCGATGAATTTGAACAAAGGAATGGGCTTGGGCTTGGGATATGCTTATGGACCTAGCTTGTTCTTAATGATTTTGATGGGTTTTCAGAATTTTTTTGGTATTAGATATTTGGGTGAGCAATGTGTATTAAAATGTTTTTGGAAAAGAGGATTTGAATTTCATATTTGTAATTTATTTTGCTCGGGACTAGCAAAACTCAAGTTGGGGGGAGTGATTAGTCACTGAAAGTGGCTAATATTAATTGTTAATATCTTTATATTCATTGTTCCAAATTCCATAAACATTGTTTTTAGTGCATTACATAAATAGAACTTCATTTATCATCTTAAATGCAATTCATGTTTAAAATGCAAATTTGGGCCCAATCATTAAATTGTTTGTAGACAAAATTATATTTATTTTCTGAATTTTCAATTTTTGGATATGATTGATCACTTTGTTTGTAACATTTTATCTTTTAGGTCCGATGGATGAATCCCAAAGGAAGATGGGGAATTTTGCGCCTGAAGGCAGAAACTTGCTGGAAAAAGCATAATGGGCCTAAGGCCCATCAAACAAATGTGGGGCCCAGAAACCAAGCCCAATGAAGCTCACATTTATACAGTAGAAAGATAAAAATATGAGGATCATTTTATTCAACTGTGGCCGCAGCTAATTCTGATGTTTTCATGATGATAAATGGATCTGAAGTTGAGATTTAAATGGTGGGCTCGACATTAATGCACAGAAATCCGTCCCACCATTTCGACCATAACATCCAAACGAATGATCCAAATTTCCTGAAATTTTGAGATCTTATAGAAGACACATGTACGAAATTATGTATCTTCTACAACCCCTCCGGATTCTGCCTTATTAAATTTCGAATTCACACGTCAATATGGTGGATGAATCTGGACAGTTTTCCGGGTCAAATTCAAAACATCAATTTCCTTTTGATTATTCACCCTCCATTTGACTCTATTAATTGTTGGGGGTGAATTAATTGTTGGGGGATGTACCTAAGGATCCTAATATTCCTATATAATGATCTATTGGTGAAGGGAATAGGGGTGGATATTTTTCATATCATCTTTTGTTGCTTGTTTCATTGTAAGGTTATGCTTCCAAATTTCCTTTGTAATGTTTTCCATTTCCATGTAAGTTTCTTTTTTTGTATCTTTATGTTCTTAATAAACTTCATTCACTTCTATATTTTCCATTTATTTTATTAAAAATTTATTATCACAAAGCACAGTGATATCTCTGTGTTGTTGTGAATTAGTTCACACAAAGGTGTGAATTTCATTAACACACACGGAGGAGTGATCGTTATTTCCGCGGTTTTAATTTCTTCAATCCAATTATTGTTAGCCATCTTCTGCCCACCATTGAGAGTATACCATCAATGGAGGGCTAAAACCTTAATGGTATGATCTTAGGAGGATGCAAAGGCTGGATTGAATGTTATTTTTTGAACGAATTGTTGTTAATTGGATAATTAATTTAAGACATCTATTCTTTAATTATTTCTACTCTTCATCTTTACTGTGTTTGAGAAAACTAAATTATATTACTAAATGACCATATACCTCGGGGAGATCATGAATTTGGTTCTCTAAGTGTATACGAGATTAGTAATTGTGTTTAGTAAGCACCAAACCCGAAAATGATGAATGTAATGTTATTTTTGAAGAATGGATTCATCAAGAATTAATAAAACCAAAATTTTCTAATGAAGTAAAATTCATTCAATCCACCCTGAGCATAATCCTAAGATAAACCCATTTCCATTTAATTGAATTCACTTAGGTTTATTAGTGTTCTTTAAAAACCATCCAAAATCAAATCCAATGTCGGCTACTTCATAGCCCATCCTTCACACAATCATAGCGTCTCAAGGTTACTTATTCGGTCCCTGTGGATTCGACCCCTACATGTACTACATCGATCACATTTACCAGTAGTGTAAACTTGGGCGCAACCATAATGTGACGAAGGTTAATGTTAATTTTTATCCTAAGATATTTAGGGAAAATAAAGTGATGGGTATTCTAAACGTAACTCCTTACGTATCTGTGAAAGCTACAATAGAAGTATGTTATAGATGCCACAAGTTACCTTTATGATTTATGATTTTCTGTGTGTTATTCATAAATCATATGATTTCATGAAGTATGTTGTCAACCTTATGTTTTATGAGATAAAAATATTATTTCATTAATTTGTATGTATTAATGGACTAATGTTTTCTTTCCTTATTTTAGAACCCTTTTTGAGATTTTTTTTCTCATCCAATGTTTTTGATATGTTTTTCACAGGACATAAAGTTGAATAGGTTCAAGGATGGGATAAAGGAAAATTCATGCTATTTAAAACATGGAACTAAACATGTTTCTTTTTTATGAGTTTTTATTTTATGAAAGAAATGGATACAATGTAGAAGTGTCTACATGTAATATTAAAGTTGTAATGTATAAGTTATAACCTAATTATATAAAGATATAAACCTAAAAAGATCCAAAATGTGAATTATTAACATAATTTATGATTTGGAAATTTTTAAGGCTGGGGCCTTACACTTATATCCACTATATTTTATTTCCTATAATGGATAATTATTTACCCATTATAAGGAAACTAATCCATAATTTTTTATATGGACGGAAACCCCATTTTTTAATGAATATATTTATTGGATGATTACTTAAATGTCCTTACCTATTCCTCAAAAAATGATTAAATTTTTTATACTACATTAACATCATTAAAAATTTTAAATAACATGTTAACTTTTTCTCTATAGTTTATTTTCACCCAATGGTGAAAAACATCTCCTTTTAACATTTTATGAGTATAGAAATCGTACTATCACCTTTGAAATTTATATGAATCATTTCATAGAAATTTTATTGGCGTCTGTAAGAATAATATTTGCACATAGTTTTATGAAAATTTTCGTTTAAAATTTATTCAAAATATAAAGGGTACTCATAATTTAAATATTAAATTTTATAAAACTGTTAAAATGCTTGTTTATTTCTACATCGTTTAATTTTTGGAAGATTACATGATTTATAGTGGAGTGTATTCAAATTTTAACTTCCACCATGTTAATCTAAATACCTTATATATTCTTTAATTAAATTTAATTAATGCTCTATCACCATATTTTTTACCTAACCTTCCACTTTGATTAGACATAACTTTTCTTCAAATTCCATTTTATTGTGTATACCCTATCTCCCATTTCATTGAATATTGGATGTTCACCTTGATTCCATTCATTGATTAATTGTGTAAATTATTGAAATAACTATATACCCTTTTAATCTATAATGTAAATACCATATAATTTAATAGAGGTAATTTACATTCATAGTTATTCAATATATTTCATTATTGATTTATTTTCCATGGTTTTTTATTTTATGAATATTGATGGAATTATAAATTATTTCATTATATAATTCCTTTTGAAAAGGATGTGAAAACCATTATCATTCTGATTGTTCAATATGATATATTGAATTTTTTATTTCCATATGCACACACACACAAACATATACATATATGAATAAATTATGGATTATTTCCTATATCACCCACTAATTCATTAGATAAAAGTTTGTCTTTCTTGAGATAAGAGTTCACAAATACATTTTATTAGAATGAATGTTATAGAAAATTTTATATGTATAATGAATGTAATGTTACCTATATGTATTCATGTTCCACATTTCAAAGTTATAGTGATATTACACTATAATGGATCATGTATCCTTTCAAATAATTTTGAATTATCAAGTACACCTTTTTTATTTATATGTGATAATTTCATCATAATGTTATTATGTTATTCCATGCCTTCTTATGTGATATAGGATCTATACATTAATGTGCATAACATTCTTATAGGTCCAAATTATACTCATATACTCATCTAATTCTCTTGTAATATATTTGATTTTTTCACCAATATTAACAAATAATGAGTTTCTATGCTCACAACATTATTATGATTTCATTCCCCATGTTATGAATATGAGTGTAACCTTTGGGGACCGTTGAAGTAAGTATACCACGAAATCTTGGATAGAAGCTTTGCTTCAGGCCATTTATTAAGAAGATAAAAATATTCAAAAAAGATACCATATGGGGAAAACATTAAATTCCTACATCCAACATAATAAAAATTACATATCATAATAAGACACATCATCACCATGACCATAATCATCAATAGTTTCCAATTTATATTGAGATTTAACTTGATTAATGATTTTGAGGATATCATAAGTGACCCTTCATGAAACCTTGGAGGATGAACTAGTAGTGATAGTCCTTGGAATGTTTGATTAGTCTTTATTTAGCCTTTTCTTCAGGGGAGAAGAGATAAAAACCTCATTGTCAATCAATTTCTTTTTACCATGTGAAATAATATCATGGAATTATTCATTACCACTACTGAAAGTCTTAAGGTGGTGTTTTCCATCGCTCTTTATTCATTAGTTATATTTTCCCAATTTTTATAACTTTTTTAGGAAGTATAAATTTTTTTAATCTCCTCTCGGAGGTTATTATTTAGTGCACCAGAGCTAAAATCACTATCCTTTGGCTCTACTTCTGTTGCATTAGATTCTTTTGGTAGTATGAATCTATACCCCATGAACTGAGGCTGCGTGTTTGGGTCTTCTGTAACCACACACGAAAATTCACATTAATTATGATTATCAGGTGATTCCACATTCATTTTAGCATCCCTTTCACTTATAGGAGAATCCATTTCTATCTCAGAATGAATTTCTCCTACAGGATGATCAATCATAACTATAATGAAACCACCCAAGATAGATGTTGTTCCCGGGGACATCACTACTTATAGAAAATTAAATCCATTGAGTTCACATAATATTATACTAAAGACATATTTTTATTTCAGATCATGAGGCAGAGGTAGTGTTTTCTTTAGCCTCTCTATGGTTACTTTGCTAGAATTGAAAATTCTAGCATCCTGGTTGATCTGATATGAACCAGCTAAATCCCCATTCTCAGAGGGTCTATTACATTCTAAATTCATGAATCTATCACTTAAAAAATTATTCATAATATGGAATTTCTATAATTTGTTCACACTCAATCTGAAATCCTTATGAACCGACTTACCATGCCTAAAAACCCCATGTTGATTCCCCATGTGCTTGCACATAGGATATAAATCATACCAAGATTCAAATACAACCAATTGATAATGCCTAAACTCCTAACCATTGGCCACCAAAATGGATTCAATAGGTGTGTTTGAATCATCAATCTCAACAAAAGACCTTGGTGAAATGGGATGATAAATTTACCTAGTATGACTATCCGAACATAGGTATCTCCCTGCTAGGTTTTCTAACATGAATTGAATAGTTGGATTTTGAAAAGGAATTGGTAGGTGTAGAAAACATACAATAATCACGATGGTTGGCAGGACATGCCTCAAATGAAAATCATATGAAAACATGAATAGAATCAAATGCTATTCATTATAATTCCAAAGTGAACTTGACTCGGATAGAAATATATATTCTTCTAAGGTGAGCCTAAGCATGATATGTTTTGAGTTGAGGAATCTGATGGTTGTCTGGTCCTTTGAACCCCAAGATCCAAATATAAATTAGTCGAAGGAGTACACCGATGGTCGACATTTATTTAATCTTTCAATCAACATAAGATGCATAATATTAGAAGATTCAGTGAATTTAATAGTCGAAATTGATAGTTGGGGGGATCCATCAAATTGATCAGAATCCTTCATGCTGAGAGAGATCAGAGGGAATGGATTGATGTATTCAGGGTTTGAGACATGGGATAAGGGAGGAGTTTGATAACCATTGAGTAGAGACTAAGCAACCTCCCCTACTAAGGTAGGAGGGGTCGGTGCGATTTCCATAAACACTAGGTCACCAGAGTTAGCTCTGAGTGAGATATCCCCTCTCAAACCCTTGAAGGGAGCAAGTATAATATGATAATTGATAGAATTTCACATGATTTTTATAATAAGTTTCCTATGTAAGTGGTCCTCAAATAAACTAATATAAAGGGTTTTATATGTTCTGTGATATTATTGAGATATACAATACTGATATAGAATATATGAATTTATAAAATGGACATTATCCCTTAGTATAAATATTATTTTTTTAATGTATTTATTTTTATCACTGGACACTGGAGTGTAGGTATGGGGTCCTCAGTTGGTGTCAATGGAGTGTTTAGTTATTTAGGTATATTAGTATAGTTATTTTTTCATGACAATATAACTTTAGTAAAATCAATTAGGGTAAAATTATGGGATAATTCTAAGTATAATATATTAACAAGATGTTTTGTTAATATATTGAAAATTTAGTATTCCTATAAATTAAATCTTTATATTGATACTAAAAGTATATAAATTATCTATAATATATGTAATTTTTCTTAATATCAGTAATAAGGGATGATTGCATATTAACGTGATCATATCCATGATTATGAAAAATAACCTAATTATGTACATAGTTTATCACTCTCTATGGGTATTCATTATTAAAACACACTCTCTTCACAAACCATTACAATTTATGTGATTAAGATGGTAACTAGTTAGTATAGGGATCTTAATGGGAAAATAAATGGATAATAATGTCTTGAATAAATATAGTCATAGGATGAAATGAAATTATCATATGTTAAAAATAAAGGGGTCATAAGGCAACACATACTTATATTTATGTTTTCATATTTATATTTTTAATATTATCATAACCACTTTTGTTTTCATATATTGTGAAAATATGATCAAAAAAGTGAATCAATGAATGGAATGTAGCTATAAACCACTATGTATTTAAACTGAAGAATGAGCATACCTAAATTTTTAATAAATTTACTATATTACTATTATTATGTAAAATGATATTTTATAGTTATACAAATGGTTTTTAGGTTGGTACCATAATTTAATTTAAAATTAAAAAACTCTTATATATTTTCGTTAATTAGTGATATTTGTCGATGATAGTATAGTATATTCTTAATTTATTAAGGATTATTTGAAACATCTATGGTTTATTCTTAGGTAGTATTTCTTTAGTTTTTTTCTAATATATATTAAATAGAATCTGTTAATATGAAGTATAGTTCTATAAAATGATATATTTTCATGGATAACTATTGAATAACACATGACTAAGGGATTTATGACCCATATGATTAATTTAATCTTTATTATGAGTTAATAAATGGATGAGTAATTTTGAAAAAAATTATGTTATATATTATTCATATCTATTGTATTGATAATTGGTTCATGATTTATTTAATTTTAAGAGAATGCATTTTCCAAAATAGAAAGACTCTTTTATATATCAAAAAAAACAAGTCTTACATGAGTCTAAAAATGGGAGATTTACATTGATCTATCTGAAGAATAGGTTGAAGATGATCATGTAACTGATCATTCCATAAAATTTTAATTCCATTAACACCTTTATTTTCAATGCCATCTACATCTGAATTGGATTCCTTGTAGATATGTGTAACAATATGATCCATGGAAAATTGATAATCCCTGAAATTGATCCATCAGTTAGTGAGATTAAATGATAAATGAATCAAGACCATATTGATGGCATAAACAATAATTTTATAGTCACTATCATGTGAGATATTGTTCCACCCTTATTTCTTGGCTTTTCCACCACCGTGATGATTCCAAGCATCGCTGACTCAATTTAAGAGGAAAAACCACAGGAACCATGAATGCAATAAATGACTGCCCCCGATGATCCCTAATAATATGATCATAACTAGAGGGTCCCAGATTTCCTATTAAGGCTGTGTCAAAATTTATTTTTATCCAATATGTAGAAGTCTTTTTCCATAAAACCTCAAAGGTGCCATGTGGAGGCCAAAATATTCCTTTAACACCAATCTAGTCGTGAATGGATATGCCATGAACCACTTCTTCGGTGTATTTTCATCTCTAATAGCTACAAAAACTATACATATAGCATCTATGAACTTGAATTAATTGTGTTCATGAACCTATTTATTTCTAGCATGCCAAATAAATTGAATGAACTATGCTATAGTGACCTGAAAGAGATCCATCAACTTAGAAGAGAGCATAATGTCGTGCCAAACCTGAAGAAAATCCCATAGAGAAACCACCCAAGGCATATTTACTTCAAAGATATATAATAAAGTGTTCCACATTGATGATGAAACAACAAAATAATGGATAAAATTATCAAAACCATATTTAGGATGATGATAATGTACACATTAAGTTCATAGGAAAATTCCAAAGGATTGAAGATATTAATCAGTTGGAATCTTCCTATGAGAAAATCTCCATCAATGGGTGGACTAAAAAGGCTTGATGAAGTTCCCATGAATTATCCCCATCCATTGAGAATCCATATTGCAATTTTTGGAGTTTCTATAATATAATATCAATGAAAATAAATAATTAGGAGTAGGTTCCCATACCAAAAAATATCATTTATAGAAATAGTAGTTATTCACAGTGTTAATGATGTGATTTGGGGGCCCTCTATACTACCAAGTTGATCATTAATAGTAATATACATATCCAAATTAATATCCAAATCCAAAATTAAATCTATAAGGGGGCCACCAATCAAATTGTATTTCTAGAAATGAAGAAATGAATCTTTCAAAACCGACCATCTAGAATGTGAATCAATTTAAGAATGAATTGATTTAAAATCAGGCCAAACTGAGGATTCAAAGTGACTAAAATTCCCATTCTTGAGTCTATTCTTGAATTTATCCTGATGAAAACAAACAGCCTCAAAATTACCATTAAGTAGTCTGCACATAAATGAGTCCTCCAAAATATCACTAAAGGATCCATGATTCTTAATACCTACACCCCTACATCATATGGAATGCAACATGTTTTCTATGAAATTGTAGTTAACTTATTTTCCAAAATATTACAACTCCAAATGAAGTTCATAATAGAAAAATTGATACACATGATGAGTCAAATATGTCATTTATACACCATAAAATAATAAACAAAATTGGAAATGGTAATATAATTATCCATGAAAATATGACCATCAATTGATAGTGTTTTACACTTCCATATATCAAGTTTTCTTATGATATTGCTAATAATATCAGAAAAGTAGCATGCTTTAGGACTTCCCCAACATATAGGAACCCCCAGATATGTGAATTGAAGAATTTCATCACAAATAACCAAATCATTGATAAGGTAAATATTTCTATTAGAATGGATATTTCTAACTAAATAGATAAAATGATTTCCCAAGCAAATCTCCAGGCCAGAAAATTTTACATAGTGAAAAGATCCCACGTTATGTTTTTGTTATTTATTCTATCCTTTTGAATAAAGAGTACGATAGCATCATAATACAAAAAATGAGTAGGAGAATAAATTCCCATGCCTGAATATATATATATATATATATATATATATATATATCAATTTCCCATTTCCATCCATGATGGAAAGAATCCAGCTATGATAGTCCTTAGTAATTGATAAAATTATTGCAGAAAGGGGATCACCCTTCCAAACACCTCTAGAGAAATAAATATAGCCTTAAAGGGACCCATTAATAAGGGAAAATATTTAATGATATCCAAAAATTATTTTGATCCATTCAATGAAGACACTTACAATGCCAAAAATATGATGAACCTTACAGATAAAACTCCAGTTCATTTTAACATATTCATTTCTAATGTTAAGATTTAGAGAAATATTACCTCCTTAGTGGATTTCATAAGCCATTTAACATAGTCCAAAGGTGGTGATGAGAAAATATTGTATATAAATTCCATTGATAAAATAAACTAATTTGGGGAAACAATCCAACATACTAATGAAGCCAACTTGTTAACATAAATTGTTCAAACAATCTTATAAATGGTATTCACCAAAGCAGTTGTCCTGAAAATGTAGATCTCATTGGAATTCCCCACCATTGGGATTAGAGTAAGAAACTGATCATTCCACCCATGAGTAATGGGTCCTCTTTTAATAAAACTAATGACTAGCCTACAATCATCATCTTGAATAATACCCCAAAATATTTTGATGAAAAAGTTACTAAAACCATTTATCCCAAGAGAACATTCAGATTTAAGGCTAAAGGTCAATTAATTAATTTTAAATTCCAAGGAAATAGATACAATCCATGTGTTTTCTTTTAAATTCACAAGACATGGAACAATAACCTATAGTAGTTCATTAGGAAGAGATAATTCATTTATGATATCTTTAAAGTAAGAAACCAAATGTTATGATAGATCCTTCCTATTATCAATGAGTTCGCCCCAATTTTCAGTCAAGGAGAGATTCTTGGATACCATCCTCAGTTTCTGAAGAGAATTGAAAAAATTGGAATTCATGTCACAATACCTCATCCAATTTTCATTAATATATCTATTTTCAAAGCATCTTTGAGGTTAAGAAATTATCCAACTTGGAGACCATCTTAGTTTCTGAAAAAACTCAATTAGAGAAGTCAATACATGTATTATGATCTTTCAGATTCTAGATATATTCCTAATAAGAATATATTTTTTAATCAAGAGAACTGGAGAAAACTTTTCACTAGATTTTAAGATTCCTCTAGTGAATATTGAATTTGAGAACACAATCAAAGGCATCATTCCATCAATCCACAGAGTTCAAAATCTGTTGAAAATTTTCCTTACAATCTGGATGAGTGACCCAGGCCTTGTTGAACATGAAAGGTAATGTATTTTTGGAGTCCTTAACCACAAGGTCAACCAATATTGGATAATGTTCCGAATTGATTATAGGCAGAGTTGTACGTGATATGGGGCCCCAAGTATACTGAGAGGCTTTACTCACAAAGGCTCTGCAATTCTACTTGCAACGAACCAATTCAAATATCTTCTATACCAAGTGTATTTTTCCCCAACCAAATTAACCTCAATTAAACCATTATGATCAATGCAGGTTTTGGAATCTCTAAAAAAAATATAGTTGTTCATAGAACCAATATTCTCATCTGGATTCATAATAGAGTGGAAATCCCCAAGGATGATCCTAAGGCTAGTGTTAGAGGATTTATGTGAACTAATGTCCACCCATAATCTCCAATAGTACTTTTATCTCTTATGGTAATATATGAAGGAGAAAGAATATTAATTTCATAGATAATTGAAGAAATATGTGGAATTCTGATCAATGGATGTGACCATATATGTATTAGATGATGAAGAATGATCCCAAACCCAAAGGCCCTTGGCCTCTGTCAGGCACCCATTAGTGGTAATGAAATGGTTCCCCAAATTACCTCAATTTGAAATTGTGGAGGATAAAATTCTTTTAGGTTTATAAAAGCCTTTAATAATAGGCTCATGATTTTAGATGAAAATCTTATGGGACCTAATGCTGTCATGATTGGAGAATCCCTTGCAATTCTAGAATAGAATCTTCTTTTAAACAAGAAATCAGGGTTGGATCCCCCATTTTTAGTCCCTACTTCCTTTTTTCCAAGATTTAGGAGGTCTTCCAACCTTTAATTTATATATATATGAGTATTTTTATGAAGATCAATTATGTTATAGGGTTGGATGTAACACTTCCAGATCTAAAATTCATTTCATAGCTGACATGAATTGGCAGTGAACTCTGATTGGTGTTGTTTTTTTTGACATTGGCAGAAGATACTGAATCATCATGATATGTAACCTTTTAATTGGTGTAGGCCATTTCAGTAGGGTCCAGTTAAAAATTAGCATTTTTTGGTATTGCTAACTTAAAAAACATCAAAATAGTCTCAATTTCAGGATGAACTACAATTGTGTTGGGCACTTCAGCATGAAGCAATGTTGGAATTACAGGAGATCTAAAATCATAAATTTCATGATGACCAGTAGATGTGTTTGTAACATCATTATTTGAATTACTACTAAGTTAATAAAAACCATAGGAGGTATATAATTTATAAAATTTATATAACTATGAGGTCCTTGATTCATTTGTGAAATGATTTGATCCCCTAGATCAAGATGACATGCTGGATTGGACGAGTTTTTTAATGCACGAGGTTATGCTAGATTGGATAGCGCTCTAGGAGTATGAACTGTAGTAATGATAAAATCTCGAGATGATAGTCTCCAAGTAACCTTATAGGTTTCCTCTCCTTCCTGGAGTGAAATATGAATTTCAATTATTTTTTCACCCAGTTCCTGCATCAACAAAATATCATACATTTCTTTTTTTCATAGTGAAGACCAATTCATGAATCTCAATTGAGAATTCGAACCTCAAATCATGATCCTTCATGTGATCATTTTCTCTCATGTTTCTCAAATCATAACCCATATTAATAGGAGGACTGGGAAAGGAAGTTTCATTTCAATGTCCCTTTTCTATTGTTATATCTTCCAAATACTTCTTTAGAGGGATCATTATATTGGATGGACCAACCTAAGTTTTGTAAACCCCCACTCAATAGTTACCTTCATATTCTTTCTAGTTTGATTAAATTATTTTATTTCCATAACTTTTGGGAATTCATTCACAGTATTTTGGAGCATTCTGTAGTTTACAATAGATTGAACAATAATCTTATAAACATTTAAAATTTGGGGAACTCATTCATATTCCACGTTTACATTTATTTTGTTACCATTAGAAGGAAGAGTGTTGTTGTATGGTTTTTTGATATCTATATTAATATCAATAAGATTTCTAGAAAAACACCCAAAACCCACTTCTCGAGTTATCCGACCCAACTTAATAGGAGTTCCAATGAATGATGCAAGATCGTTAAGGATTATGGGGAACTAGTACTTCTAGTTCAGGCCATGAAGCCAGACCCAAATCATAAAATTAGTTTTTTTTATATTAAAATGGTTGAATTTTACATCCCCTTCATATAACATTATATTTTGTGGCCTGAGTTTATGACCTACATGATCTCAGGAAGGGTTAAATGCTTCCCTATACTATAGAATAATATGAAAGAAGCCTCATTCGATCGGAATTATCTTCCAATTAATAAATCCCTTGTAATGAGAGGCCATGTTCTTGAGGTCTTCATAAGACCATGGTTTATCTCCCTTTGAATAAATAACATGACCCATGATTGAAAATATGTAGATATTAATTCTCACTTACAGTTACTCTAGATCTTCCACCATTGAAAGCCAACCATTCTCGATTCTACTGGTGATGGTGGGTCTAGATGAATTCTTCTTATTTAGATATGGAGAACTATATAGAACCTCCGTAAAGGAAATACCCTTATTCCTCAAAGAGAAAGGTTCCTGGGAATCCAAGATCTTTTCATCACCCTTTAATGAGCAGAGGTAATCCTTGAATTCAAATTCCCAACCACGATGAAATGATTCCTTGGGTAAAGTTAGATACAAAATCACAATCTCACAATTTCTCCACCACTATGTTCAAAGTGAATGGTTCCCTCTCTCGCCATCAAAAGCTATCTCTCTATCATGATATTTTTGATGAAATACATCCCATTTTTGGGATTTTATAATATATTATTTGACATGGGGTTTTATAAAATAGTTATTATTATAATTTTAGGGTTTATGATAATATTAATTTGTAAAAGAATATATGGTTTCAATATGGTTTTATGTTGAAGATATTTCTATGGGTTTGGGAATTAGATATTTTGATGAATCTATAACAATTGTACCTAAAAACATGATCAAATGATATTATGAATGATTAATGTAGTCTTAGGTATGATAAGTAAATTTTTTATCTTAAGAGTGTATGGTAGATTTCATAAGAAATTTTATATTTTGAATGATAAATATATTATAAATAACCATGCTTATTTCATTCAATCTGTAAAAAATAAAATTTTAAGGAATGAATTTATTAAATTGGCGTAGAATGCAACAACAACATATTTTAGAGCCTTTTATATTCATAATATTTTTAAATGATTATGTCACATTCAATACCAAAATGGTTAAATAGATAACTAAAATGTAAAACAACATATTAAAATTACATGATGAATATGATAATTAGTATAGAAAAAGATAATAATAAATTAAAATAGTAACATATTATAATTTTTCAATGAATTCTATTTTAAAATGGATACCTTTACAAGAAAAATTTTAAAAATATTTTATATTTTACCATAATTAATTATATTTATCCTATTTAAATGTTTTTTATAATAGGAAATATTTATATTTACTATCTAATATATCAAAATTAAATTATTTTTATATTTATAAGAAATAAGTTTAATGTCACTTGACGTTTAAAACATAATATTTCATTACCAAAAATTATACTTAATATTTATCACTTTAATATCAGTAACTAAATAAACAAATTTTATAATATGAATTTGAGACAAATATTTTTTATTTATAATTACAAAATCATATTATGTTTAATTTTTATAGTTTATATGAAATAAAATATTTTCAGTTGAATGGTAAAAAATTAAATTTTCATTAAAATCATTGGATTGAAAACTATTTTCAGTAAGTATATATAAAATAAAATCATAATAAAAATTTTTCCTAATCAAATATAAATTATGGATTTTAAATATAGTTTTTAAAAAATAATATTATGAATTTATAAAACCTATATTAGACAACTTATGTAATATTTTCTAATAGATATTTTTTGTGGACACATGTTTGAATTAAATATTTTTCCTGTAAAAAATTATTATTTCTTGATTTGAATAACAGTATTTTTTAATAAATACTAATTGAAATAATTAATGTTAATGACTTGATTTGTTTTAAACTAAAAAAAATTCGATCATAAAAAGGCACTTTTTCTTATAATAGGTTTTTACATGTTACATGTGCTAATGTTAATACTGAATATGTTTACATTTCAAAAATTTATTTGATAAATTTTATCTGATAAAATTTATTTCATATTTGGTTTTATTCGTTAAATATTATATATTGAGGGGCATTTTTAGGTAATAAATGTAAATCACATCTTTTAAAATTAGTTTCCACTATATAACCCAAAATTATAAAAGTGAATATTATAAGAGTATGAGATATAAAATCAAGCTTGAAAAATCTATGAAAATTAATAGTTGATTTATGATAGATATTGTCTCATCCCCAGCTACATTTTTATCCATTTATTATTCTTATATCCTTGTGAATCATGTTTTTCCTTTCTATAAAGTTGAAATGTTTAAAAAAAAAATCTTATAAACACTTCCACTGCTTCAAGACCACTCAATGAACTCATTTTAGACATTAAAATATTTTTATTAAATTTTCATTATATATTTATTTCTTTGTCATTGGGATTTGGCCATTTGGAATTTTTTTAAGACATGTATTTCTAAGGAATAATCTAATTAAACATAATGTTTTTTTGTGTGTACTCATTTTAACTATCCACATATACTTTGTATCTTACTTTACCACAATCTAATTTAAAAATTCATATATAATCAAATATTTATTTTTTATTCTAATTGTAATTATGATAAGGTAAAACCAATTAAGAACCTTTCCCTTTTTGAATTAAATAAAATAAAACTCTCATTCATGCATTGTGAGTACCTCCCCCTCAATGAAGTAGTGACTTCTGTTTTTTTACAATCTGATATCTTTATGGTTTATATGGGTCAATATGATACATAAATGATAAGTATATTATATAATTATAATTATTAATTTAAAAATTATATTTCACCAACTTTCCCTCCCATACATTGAGAAATAATAAAATTAATAGTGTGTTATGAGAACTACCACATCTATGAAGTAAAGATTCTAATTATTCATAAATTTTCCTTATTATTTAAGAATATCCTATAAAATATTACTAAAAAAAATTAAAATATTACATATTTTTTCAATATTATTATTTAATAATGTTAATATTTAAAATTAAACCAATTTCATTATCATATTTATAAATTAATTATTGTATGTTCATGTAAGGGTATCTCTAAACACCTACATTAAAAAAGAAATAAGTTAACATTAATTATGACTATGTAAATATGATTTTAAAGAATATATTTTATGAAATAGATATTAAGGAAGTGATTTTGAGTATAGAGTGGTATTGTTAATATCATACTCATTAATTAAGATTCCAATATCTATTTGTTAAAAAATATTAAAACCTGCTCATCATTAAAATAATTTTTAATGATCCTAAACAAATTCCCTATATTTCAAAAATTAAATTAAAATAAATTATAATTATTCACTTTCAGTATGTTATTTGGTATTGTAATGATAAAATTTGGGAGAATAATGAAGTAAAATAACACTATTGTGAAGCAATATCAAAATGGTTAGGAAAACTCATACCGAATATTGAAAATATATAATAACCAAGGAAAAGTTATAAAATGTGATTATAAAAGGTTATAGATATGAATAAGGTTCCAAAATAGGTTAATAATATATCATTTTTATATGGGATATTTAAAGTAATTAGTGGAAGTCCTGAATTTTCATATGGGTTTCTTATCTCAAATTCGCTCACATTGAGAATATTTTCTATTATATGTCGTGTTTTATCTATAATGGAGTAATGCTAACCCATTTTATATTTTGTATATGGATCTAATTATTTTTCATGATATTTAAAATTTCAAATAAAATATTATACTTATATGGGATTTTTCTCAAATGTTTAATACGATATAATGTAATCTTTTTATGAAATTTAGTTTCATGAGACATATTTGATATTGCACAATATAATTTATTTTATTTGTTTTATTAAATACATTATTTCCTTAAACTATGTAAAACATTACATTTCATGGTATTATGATATCAATTTCATGATCTTCCACTCAATTTACATTGATTTTAACAGTACACGCATCATTAAGAGTTTTTCACTAATCTCATTTTCAAATTGTGTTTACTTCTGAATGGTATACCATCTAGGAAATTTGGTTAACATTATTTATAAAACCCCTATTATTATATTCTCTTCTGTCCAGTGATATGGTTCTATGTATTTACCCTACATTATTATCCCCCTTTACTCATTATTTACCCATATAAAAGAAACTAACCATACATTTTCTTTTAAGTTGGGAACTACCGTTTTTCCAAATCCATATTCATCGAATACTTTTTTGAATGTCCTTATAAATCCATAAATAATTGATTAATGTTAATTTTACACCACCATATACAATTTATGTTAATATTTATCTCTATATTTTAATGGTCTCTAGAAGAAATTTGTTTCCAAAATTTTATAACATATTTATTCAAACATTGTTTACAAAGATCAAGAATATTTCTTATTAAAACATTGATTTTTATTAAATTATTTAAAAAGTTTTTTTCATCTTAATCATTACCTTCTAATGTATAATAAACATGATTTAGAAATGTATTCAAATATTACCATCCAAATCACTTCCCTAGAGGGATTATATAATCTATTTTTATGCCTAAGAAATAGTCCATCAGCTTCTTTTTTATATAAAATTCCTCTATAAATGGGAATAAATTTTCTACCAATTAATTTTCATTCTGAATACCCACTTTTCTATTTCTTTGATTAATGGGTTTTCACATGGATTCCATACATTGATTGATTAAAAAAATTATTGATACAACATTATACCATTTATATATACTATGTAAATTAAATTTTATTTATTAAATTTTATTTATCTTGAATGTTATTGAATATATTTGGATAGAATATTTTTTTTCAATGTGTTTATCATATTCTGGTTATCTATGAAATTGTAAATTATTTTATTATTTATTTCCTTTTGAAAATCATAAGAAACCAATTTTCACAGTGTGATTTATTTAAAATATATTGAATGATTTATTTCATGTTGCACAGTTACGTATGGATGACTGATAGGTGAGGTCATATATATCTTTCCAATTCATTGGTTAAAATTTTATATATCCTGAAATATTTATTCGTGATTAAATTCTACTTTCTTATGTTAATGGGAATAATAGTGTGGATATTTCAATTAATGTTCCCTATATGAATATTAGTTCTACATTTATATGGTATCAGCCTAATATGAATTCATGTATCATATATATTGAATAAAGCTTCTAAAATTCTCATGTATTCCTTACTTAATTGATATGGGTCTATTTCATGATATGTTCATATGTTATTCCATTCTTTATTCCATGATTTATGATCTATGATTTGATGGTTATAACCCTTTTATATATCTTAATTATACAAATTTTCCCATCCAATAATCACATATGATATTTTATTATTATGAATTTTAGTTACTCTTACTAAGAATCAGAGTCCAGACATTTCTATTATTTTCATTCCAAGGTTTTGATGATGAGTATGTCATTAGGGAAATGAAACACCCCATGTAATGGATTTTCAATTTTTTCTAGTTCTTACATCAATATAATTCCATATTTATGTGTTCTTAGGATGTTGTAGTAGTATGGATGGTAAAAATAATATTAATTTTCTTTTATTGTTTAAGAGAGAGTACAAAAAATAGTTGTATGAACATGTTTTGGAATACAGGTGTAGACATTAATCTGATGACCCATTCATGTTTTATGGTAGGCCTCAGTTAGGGGACCACATTTCTATCATAAAACTTGTTGTGTCAGCCAGGATGGGGACCAATGACCATATTAAGCAATGGTGTTTGTGCAGTCTACATCACCCATTTTATAGAACATAAATAGAGGAAGATGTTATCTAGAAGTATGGATCCACTACCTCATTTTATATATAAGGCCCACAATGAGAATGTTGTTCTCTTTAGGTGTAGTTAATGTAACACCCCAAGATGTTAAAGGGTTAATAGACTAAACATATCTTCTAATTTCCACAAGGTTCAACATTCATTTCAGGATCCTCTCTGATGTCAACTCCATAGTTAAGAATGATTCACTAAAAGTGGTGATCAGGAAGTGTAAAATTATATTATGTTTCAAGGGGTGTGTGAAATTGAGTACAAATCATGGTGGTAATAGTTTTTTTTCTTCTATGGAAAATCATTATTTCATAACCCATTCGAAGACATGTTTAGGCCCCATGTCGAGGAACATTTGTCTACATGGAAACTGCAGGTTCCTGGTGGGTCAGAAATCAGTGGGCATATTAATGTGAAATGTTTTTAATATATATAGGGATAGTTTTTTACATGATTTCTAGAAGGGATCATAATATGGTTTGACTATATAGAAATGTACAATAGTTTCAAAAAAATAACTTTCCTATGCAAATTTTCTTCGAAGTCACTCATCCAAAATTTTCTTTCAGTTGTGTGATATTATTATGAGTTGTAATACATATGTTAAATTTTTGAATGTTTATCATTAATAATCTCGCAAGGTATCAAAGATAATTTTTAACTGTATGTTTTATTAGAATGAAATCATGTATTGTGGGTTTTTTGTGTCTCGAAACCCAATTAAAAAATATTTAATGACTAAAAAATGGATTTACATCCTATCAAAAATGCACACCTCATCTACCCAATAATAGAGTTTTGAGATGGAGTTCCATAGTGGGTCTCCCAACATTTAAAAAACTCACTGGAATAGGGGATCATAATACTAAGGAAGCAAAAATGTATTACTATGAGACATGAAAAAAGATTCCAATCAAAGGACCTAAAACTAAAATATAAAACAAGACACATCCCTTATATCCAAAGAAAATATGAATTTCTCCAAAAATTAATAATAACCAGAAAATACTAAATGAAAGAGGGTAATCTAAAGAGATTTACCAAGAAAGTTCACCGACTTACCCAAAAACATCTTTCTCACTATGTTCATATGGGATGGAGGAAAATATCATTAACATTCACTATAATATTAGACCACGATTTGACCATGGGCTAATGAAAAAAGGGAAAAGGGAAACCATTTTATTGATTCCTAGGAAACATGTCACAGTGAACCTAGGTCATTCAATAACGTTTTTAGCAAAACACACTATTGATAGGTTCAAAACCTCTCTTAGACACCCAAAGCATACCCCCATGGTTAGTTTCATTCCTAACACGGCTAAAATAACACTCAAAATGAGTACATCTTCACAAGTGTCCATGATGTTTTACCCATAAAATACATGGATGAGAAAAAACATAAATAAGACATATCAATATATCCCAGGTCATATGGATACCCAAACATAATAAGGGATATGAATGGATGTTTGATTAAACGGATTAGAACATTTTAAATGAAGGACCCAATGGAAAATCACCTAAAATATAAAAAAATTGTGATTCCAAACAAAAATTACATTATGAGACACAACATAAACTGCAAGAAACCCTGCATTCCATCATTAAAATAACAATTTTTTTAAAAACACATTATTCCAAGGTAATTATTTCCAAAAAGTTTATAAAATATAGAGAAAATATAAAAAATGGACATAATCTGAAATTTCAACAATAATAACACTTACTAAACACCTATGTGTTTGAAGTGGATTTTTTGAAAATATACAATGCATAGATTTGTTATCATTGAATGATTGGATTTTATGATGATAATTAATGTATATATATGGATTCATTCAATCAATAATATTGTATTTGAAAGTATTTTGGTTGATTTTCATAAAGAATAAAAATGTATAAGTGAGTGAAGATGTTTCATGGTTTGAGATGAATGAGTTATTTAATGCTTTGTACTAGAATAAATCTATGCTATTGTAGGTTTTTCTGGTCATGTCTGGGTATTTGGGTTTTTCAAAACATTAGGCTATATCACCCAATGAAAGCACTAAAGTAACCATATGAAAATATTGTCAACAAGATCAATGAAAACACATAAATGAGTTTGTGTTAGGAATGAACATGTCCATGTGATCACCCAATCATGGTTTCATAGGAGTCTATGATGGAAATAAGTGGATGAATGGTTTTTTGTATTGGGGATAATGGGTGCTTAGGCTCTCATGTTCGACGCGACATGAGATGTATTAGTTGGGAACTTGATATAATATGAAATAATAGATTGAATGAGGAACGAATACAATTTTTATGTGTCTTATATCAAAGTCTTAATTTTATTTTTTACAATTTTATTGAGAAATTTTTCATCGGTAGTTAAAAATTGAAGCATGATTCAAATTAAAAGAATAACTCATCTAAAATGATGATTCGTCGATTGTCTCATACCTTTAGTATGAACACCAATCATCCCTCTTAAATAATGGATGAGAACTCCTTGTTGAAAAATATCATTCAAACCTATAACTAGTCATATAATTAACACCATCATATTTTAAATGGATCAGTGACTTAGAAGAGGTTTGTGCAATATGATGAATCCCTCGAAGGATGATCTAATTACCATGTTTTTTATTTAAAATAAACAGAATGCTAATGTCATGTGGGATGCATGTGGTTAGAGTGATATTCACGAGATGTTTATAAAATAAGAATAATTAAAATTTGAATAATATTATTTGAGGAAGAATAATGGAGAAAAATTTTATGGAATTTAAATGAAGTAGAAGTGGGATACAAATATTGAAATAACATATCAAGAAAGGTGAAAATCATGATAACATTCTTAGAGCTATTGAATCAAGGATTTCTATAAATCATAGTATATAATGGATGATGAACAATAACAGTGTTAAACTGAGGTATGTGGTATTACTTATTATTTTTATTTAGAAATAGTTCCATATAGTGTTGATACTTGATTTTGAATCACTATTTTCTTAGTGTTTCCTACCATATAATATGAATGTAATTCCTTGTAGGGAGGTTTTATGTGATTAATTTGAATGAGTATCCCTTGTAAAAAAATTTGAAAGAGGGGACACAGATGTGTTGTAGGATCAATTTATTTTATATATGAAAATTTATTATTATACATTTTGATATTACTAGAAGAATAGTATTAGTTGTGAGAGAAATTGGGGGATTTATACCATAGGAAAATATTTGAAAAAGAAAATAATTTTTTGTGGTTTCCCTTTCTATCTCCTTGATAGTATATATATGATGACGTAAATAAGTATAGGTTTGTTGAATGTCTATAAAGATAATCCAAAAGAATATTTGAAACCTTATTATGGATGAGTTTTACAATCCATCAAAATAAATTCACATCGTTTCCCACAATGAAAATATAGTGGGATTCCATAATTATTCTAGAAAAATGAAAACATTTCATCTTTTGGAGAAACTTCCAATGGTAAAGGATTTTCCTTGGACTGTCATGGAAAAATGGTCAAGGTAATGTCCAATGCATACAAGTGAAGTACCTAGTTCACATTAAATAAAAATCAATTCATTTTTATTCTGGTATATCCGAAATAAGTGATATTATTCTTTGGTCTAAATGCAAATTTATTTCTCAGCTAATATTGTGAGAATTAAAGAGAAAAGTATGGGAATGATCCTATAGAGATAGTGAATCTACGACAAACCACTGTAAGAAAATTTGAACATTCAAGAGTGACTAATCCTAAAACAATAGGTTGCGAGATTAGTGTTTTTGATGCACAACCACAATTTTTTTATCATGCTCCTCAAACGATATAATTTTGGTTAATAAAAGAAAAAAAATGTAGTTCTAATTTAGTTAATTAATGAAAAGGAGATAGTGATTCTACCCCAAACCATTGTAAGTCCACCATCCTAGGAAGGATTGACCTAGACTAAATGTGGTGAGTAGATAAACTAGTCATCAAGCCTTCCTCACCTACATATGGAGAGTAGAATCATCCAACCATAAGAATTTAGACACTTAAAAAACATGGCATACCTCATACATCATTGCCTCTTTTGTATAGAGAGTAAAAAAAACCATGTATTGGGTTAAAAATAATGATATATATATATTATCTAATAAAATAATCCCAAATGAGAGACTATTATGATCCCCTTATCACTACTCTGCCTAGGAAGAAAATAATCCAACAGTTCAACATTTCCATCAATAATACCTGATATCCCACACATTTACATTGAAAACACGGGCCTAAGGAACTCATTCACCAAAATTTTATTATATCACCTTTAATCATCATTGAATCTCCTATATAGTTTTTGATAGCATCATAAAACATCATCTCATGGGTGAAAGCAACCCTCTTCCATGTTAGTCCAAAGATACGTCGAACATCATCTCATCACATAGCGACACTGTCAAGGTGACATAATATCTTAGAAGAGGAATCATGCTCGGGTTCAACTGGAGGGTTCCACTCTGGAAGTTGATAGTGGTACCATGCCCATCCCACCTGAAGGGTTCCTATTTGATGGTCACAGACCCATTCCCAACCCAACTGCAGGGTTTTACTCTAGTTAATTGAGGAACCACACCTGGATACCGTATGAGGGTTTCACTCAAGAGGATAGTGACCCTTTCTTATCTTGATTGTAGGGTTCTACTCTGATAATCATTGAGGACCCATGCCCAGACCAACGGGAGGGTTACACTCGAGAGTCTATAGTGGACCCTTCCCAGCCTAGATGGAGGGCTCTAATCTAGAAACAATCAAGGAACCATGCCCAACCTAAGTATAGGTTTCCACTTGGGATGTTAGAATTTGATGATCCTACATGACCACTGCCATAATCGGGGAATACTTACTATGTGTCGTTCCCTGATTATATCCCATATTATCTCAAAATTCACAACCAAGGTAACCATCACATTTGACATGAATAAAAACTAAAGATAAGTATTGATGGTTCAATATCCGAGTTCATACAAAAGATATATAGGCAATATATGTTTCCAAAAAAGGGCATAAGCATTACAAGACAAGTGAGGGGACCCACACGAAGTGTGGCCCCACTTCATAGAATTACTTTTCCCTAGAAGTACATAGATCCTCATCCATGTAGTAGTACAGGTTGTGTATATGGACTACATGACATGTCCTGGCTATCTAGGGTCAGGGTCTTGTGCTACTAGCCATGTGCATGTACCGGACCCCGTGTCCAGGTACTTATACATGGTCTCCTGTCCATGGGGTCCACCACACAGGTCATACAAATCGGGATAGGGTACACATCATGTGAAGGTGTGTTAAAGGCCGTGTACCCCTTAAATTTTCCCAAACCCTACCACCGATGGTTTGGGGGATACATGTGATGTGTTATTCATTGTACATAGAGTGTAGTTTTTATTTTTAGAGAATCCCAAATCCAAATTCTTATCTTAAATATATCACTGTTGTTTCTAATCCCAATAATCAATTCATAACTAGAAACATTCATAGACATATAGCACATAATGCATTCCTTTATAACCTAGTAAAAGGATACATAAGAAACGATGATATCATATACATAATAAGGGTAAAAATGGGAGATATGTAAACATAACAAGACCATAATGGTGTGATAAAAATATCATAATATTTGAAAAAAATACCCTATAAATCAGAGATCATAATATTTAGTCATGAGATTATGATTTTTAGTTAGCAAGACATGTCTCATAAAGGAATAAAATAACAAAATCCATGAGAGCATAACATAAGAATTATACAATGAATTTTAGCATATATATAAGCATTGAAAAGAATTTAAATAGTATTCATGGATCGCTGCCAAGGAAATCATAGTGAAATTGGTTCACGTACCATAACATAATAGTATTCAAGGATAACTCTCAATACCATCAATGTAGAAAAATTACCATATTGAATTGGGTTCCCTCACACCTCTATTATAGTTTATATCATGAAGTATAAATCATTAACCGTTGCCTTGGAGGGTGATATAGGTCAAAAAACCCAAATTAAAATAATAAAATTTTCCAACAAAATATCTTAATACATTCATAATATCAAAACTTATAAAAAGATATGGTTTTATATAATATTTCATCTGATAATAAGTTGTGGACATGAAACATGTTATATAATCAATTCAACATTTCATCATAGCATAGCATGTGTGATTTGAATGGGTTTCATTGACATATTCTTATCAGAATCATGTATTTAAAACATCCATAGAAATCATAAGGAAGGCTTTATTGGGTCATATACTCAATAAAACATAGGTAACCTCAATCAAAATCATCTTATGTTGAATATTAGTTTGAATGATCAGATGAATCATTTCTTCATGAAAAGAAAAAAAATTAAAAAATCACGTTCTTATAAACATGAAATTAATAAAATAATTTGAAAATACATTTCATTGAAAATAAAAATTGAAATATAAAAAGTATTTTTTTTAAAAATGGTGTGTTCATATCAAAAAATAATGTCATTGATTCTATATAAGTAAAAAAATTATTTCACATAGTTTGTAGATGCCAAATGATCTTTGTTCAGAAAATGACGAGAAGAATCATTTTAATAAAATTATGTAGCATGTTATATATGGATAAATATTTATTTAAATAATCATAAGTGAATATTGATAAAATTCTTGAAAACATTTTATGAAAACATAGATATTGTTGAAAAATATTTTTCAACTGAAGAAAGAAATAATGATAATTTTTAAAAAAAAATATTTTGATAACTTTACGACATATATAAATGAGAATAAATTGATAAAGTGTATTCTTGAGAAATAAAAAGATTATAATAAATTCATTAGAACGATTTATAAAAAGATAATAATATATCTTCATTAGAGACATAATCAGAAACAATCCTAATAAATTATTAGATTATAGCATAATATAATTACGACTTTGGTAGTATGTAATCCACATAAAAGAGAGATCCTAAAATAGATATTTAAATGCAAGTTAAATTCAGGTAAATAATAATAATATACAATTTATTTAAGTATTTACAAGACAATAAAGAAAATGTGGTGAATATGGCTTGTGTCTCATTGAAAATAATAGCGAGAGAGAAATTCATTATCTTAAGTCTTGACTACATTCATACACATTCAAATAACCAATATAGAAAATTTAAGTTTATTATAAATATATTATAGAATCATAATTATATATATCAAAAAATATATGATTTTATTATGGCCTTTTTATTTTCTTTTTATTAAAATTCATTGTTTAAATCATATTTTAGGTAATAACATCTTTATCTTCCATTAAGATTTGAATTGTTATTATTCATCATTATAATTTAACTGTGGTTACAAAATATATAGAATGTTATTAATGTAATTAATATCATATATATTATGTACATATTTATTTATAGAGATCCATTAATGTGATAAAAAAATTAATTACATCATTTATGTAGAAGGTAGGTCGTAAGTTCTCTTGAATGTTATTTATATATTCCAAATGGATTAAAGAAAATGAAGGTAAATAATATTTATGTTTTATAGAATAATTATTCTTTATTACATACCATATATTATAATTAACATAATCCTTATTAAAATAAAATTTAATGCTTTGGGGTTAGACAAATCACATCTCTTTGGGAGGCAGTAGTCAACCGTACACGCGAATGTCATTAATGTATCTCCCAAGGAATTGAATGTAAAAGAGTAATATGTGATATTTTATTACCATATGTATATTAATAACAAAAATATCACACACACACACACACACAGATATATATATATAATATTCAATTGTATACCCAACAATTAGTGGGGTCAGTGTAAAATGTGTCACATCGGTTCACAAGGAGGTAGTCCACCGTACAGATGATCCATGTTATCGATTCCCATTTGAGGGAATATGAGAACGATATAGGTAATTCCATTAAAATAATAATATCTATATATATATAAGATAATATGTATATTATATTATAATTTAATATTATAAGTTATATATGTGGGGGAAGTAACAAAAAAATGCTCGTTGAATAATGTTATATATTCATCAGAAAACTCATTTTGGTTCACACAAAAAGAATTCATACAATAAATTTTTTGATGAAGTAAAGGGATCTAGTATGTTCATATGGACATTGGGAAGAGATTTTTTTTTGTAAATGACCAAACCAAATGTTATTTATCATGTTTCTAGGAAATGTTATGTGTGGTATTTTATAAGTGAGGTGAGTTGAAGACATCAAATTTTAAAAATAAATAATTCCACCCACATTTCTCATATGTAAATAGGATCCAAATTAGATAATTTTAAAACCATAGAATATATAAGATCCAAATATGACTATAAAATAATAATTAAACAAGTTTTGTGTAATTTTCACCCCTCATCAATTTTTATCATCATGGTAAACTAGTTTTGACCTCAAATGGGGTAAAAAATTATTTTTCCACTATTAATTATGTTAAAAAAAATAAATTCAACATATTATGTAATATATTTTTATACTGATTTTGAATAATGAAAGCATTTTTTAATTTATATTCAAAAAAATTGAATAATTTATTTTATAATTAAACCTTTATAAAATATAAACATATTTGTTTCCAAGAAAATATAAAAAAGTTTTAAAAAATAAATATAAAAATTCAATATGAAATTGATTTTAATAAACTAATTGGAATTAATTTATAGATAATTTACAAAATTTTAATTTAAAAAAAATCTAAAATCGATTATTATGTTACTTAAATTATTAAAATAAATTGAAATTATTAATATAAACCAGTGTTTTTCATTATTCATGGAATCATTTATCTTTTAAAAAAATTATAAAAAATCAGCGTAAGTTAATTTTTACATTCTAACATCAAAAATGATGTTCTTTTTTTTTTGTAAAATTTATTTTCTAAAATTTTAAAAAATTAATTTTATAATTAGTGTGGAAAATTTGAGGAAACTTCATTTTATGAAAATACAGTTTTTCAGAAAACATTTCTCTCATATTCAATTTGTTTTTATCATTCATTAGAATTAAATTATAACTAATGAATTCATTTTAAAAATGTGTAAACCATAAAAAGTCATAATTTACTTATTCTTTTTCATACCTTCCATTCCAAAAGATAGGAAATAACTAAAATTTTTGAATAGTAATATTAATAGTATATTATTGTAAGATAAAACTCAACCTTATGTATAATTAAATATATTGAATAAAAAATTTGTTTGATATAACACAAGCTATCATAGAATAAAAAAATGTAAGAAAAAAATATTTCATAATGTCTTAGGGTGTTACATTCTACCCAAAAAAATGAAAATGCCACATGAAAATCCATCACTATCATGCAAACAACTGAGGATATATCTACATCATCATATACTCATATTCCCATGCAATTTCCTAAAGGCAATGATTTCAACAGAAAACATTTACTAGGTGATGGATCATGTTTCATAGCACTTTCTCACTATGATACTTAATCTATATCATATTATTCCCATATGAAATATATTTCTATAGTGGGAAATCCTCACAATTTTCATCCCCAAAATATCCTTGTCCAAAAACAACACCAAATCCTATAAAAACATGTTAAATAGTTTCATAAGAACCAAAAGCTCAGTAAAAACATAAAAAGAATCAATGAATCCATTATTTTAGGAATATATAGAAAATAATATTTGAACCAATTTTTACTTACTAATATCAATAGTGTCTCTTGGATTTTTTAAATTCAACTCACAGAAGCGGTAAAATTAAATTTTATGTAAATTTGCAAATGCTCCTGGGAGATGGGTAAAAGACGGTAAAAAGTTCAATAACTTTTTATATATCTAAAATTATTATAAACTAACTATAATTAATTACATTGAACATATATAGGTATGATTTATCTATTTTTACCAAAAATAAATTTAAATAAAATAAATAATTATTTAAATAAAAAGTCAGTTTTAAACAATAACTTAGTGTTTTTCACTATTCATCAAAAAATTAAAAGATTTCAGAAAAATACCATAAATTCACCCTAAGATAATTTCGATATTCTGAATCCAAAAATTAAGTCCATTTTGAAAGATAAAATTTATAAAATTTCAAAAAGTGGGTGTTACTATTCATAATGGCTAGTTTGATTGGTTGTGGTGTGTTAGAACTCAAAGTTGTGTACAACACACGCTATTGTATTATTGAAAGATAAGCGTACCATGGAAGCTTGGGGTGTTATAGTTGCTTCAAAGACGATAATGGTCTATGTGTTGATGAAAAATGACAATTTCATTGGCTATGACTCAGTGGAGTTGAAAATTAATGAGTAGAACTATCCCATGAATAATCTAGAGTTGGAACCTGTGATGTTTTCATTGAAAGTATAGAGGTATTATCTCTTTGGGGATAATATTGAAATATATACAGATCAAAAAAATCTCAATTATTGATTCAAATATAAAGAGATGAATTTGTGCCAATGAATATGGTTAAATTTCATCAGGGAATATGACTTCTGAATCCATTACTTCCCTAGGAAATCGAACAAGGTGGTAGATGCTCTAAGAAAAAAAGGACCCAACAATTCTATCATTGATGAGAATTGAAAAGGATCCAATCTTGTTAGATTTGATGAATATGGGCATGGGAATCATAAAGAAGTGAACATAATCAATTATATCATTGATGATAATTGAAAAAGATCCAATCTTCTAATATTTGATTATGATGGAAATTAGAATCATAAAGAAGGGAACATCATCAATCCTTTCACCCTCAATCGTTGAACATTGGATCAACTCCATTAAGGATATCTTCTCCATACTTCAATGTTTAGAACAAGAGAAGGTTATTATTTATTCTTATCATATGGAGAGTGAAGTTGATCAATGATGGACATTGATAGAAAATAAATAGCCTGGGGAAGAGACGAGGTGATGGGATGAAAGGATTTCCAAAAAAATGTTTTTCAATAAATATTTTCCCTACACCCTCTGTCTTAAGAAATAAATATATTTCCTTTCACTCAAGAAAATGTTTTCCTAATATGTTGGGGCATATTCGGAATATTTCACTAGTCATGTACAATATGCCTTCGGTTTTATGGTTACCCCCAAATATAAGGTTGAAAACATCTTTGGTGGGCTCAAACCTAGCCTATGGAAAGCCCTGGTGATCCGTGACTTTGACAACTATGAGGAAATTGTTTAATGTTCCCTCAAAATTGAAATAGAGATTAGAAAATCTCAGGAGTATCATGGGTATAAGAATAGGAATGTTGACATAAATTCTATAGGTCTGATTGGTAAATCAAATGGAGATATGAAATTTCTACATTAAACTTTCCAAATGTGCAAAAATAAGAAATCCAAATATTTCCTAAAGGGGATAAAGAAATAATTTTGGTGCATGATGGAATGTCACCAAGCTAGAAATTTCCTGCAAGAAAAACCCACTACTACGTCAGAGGAACAAAACATTCTAGTAAACCCATAGTTCATTGTCCATTGCCACAACTACAAGAAGCCGAGGAATTTCTCAAACCAATTCACTAAGCTAAGGGTTTTCGAAGGATACCAACAACCTCCAAGGCATTAAGTGAGAGATTTCTCCATCACTACTATAGAATTGAATCCTGAAAATGATGTGGTGATAGTTATGCTTGTTATTCATTCATTAATAGAGAAATTGTTTTTTGATTCTAGTTATATGTATACTTTTATATCTTGGAGGTTTAGTATGACAATCCTTTCACGACCCGAGCCATACTAGGGCTCGAGCAGCAACTACCCCAAGCCCGCCTCCGTAGGCCAGGGGCTGGCGACTAGCACTGAAGGTACAACAAACTCGGGGAGGCCTTTGCCTAAGAAACCGTACACACACACACAGCCAACTCAATGCAAAATTGCAGAGGGAAAAAGAAATCAAGGTACCACACTGCTATAAAAAGGGAACCAAGAAAAAATGCATCGACCTCTAACAGTAAAGGTATAAGAAAAGTAAAGGTGGAAGGGAAAGGGGAAAAAATACACACCCAACTAGAAAAATGCCCCAACCCAGCAAGAGGTGAAAAAGTAAAATAGCTGGAAGATTCCCACTCCTGAATCCATAGACACAACCACTGTATGTGGTTTAAGAACCCTGTATCCGAAAGCTCCTCTGATATCACGATCAACCTGTTTGTCGTCTACAAGGGAATTCCAAATGTGGGAAAAGCCCAAGCAGGGGTGAGTATAAGAATACTCAGTAGGATGCCTCGAAGGCTCGATGAAGCAACAAAAGATGTACTGAAGAGGAGATCAGTAAGAGAGAACAAGGTACAATAAGAGTGAACAAGAAGAGTACATCTCCACCGAATAATAGATATGATCGCTCAATGAAACCCAAATAATAGAGTAAGGGGATCTTTATCTCACAGCTCACACCAGGTATATGCCCATACATATACCCAAGGCAACCATGTATACTCAAAACTCATACCTGTAGTCTAGATACAATTTACAAAACCACATACCCATGCTTGGGATCTAGTTCGAAGATTTCCACGAAGTACTCGTTCCGGGAGAACACACTCCACGAGTCTGGTAGCTCTGATGACGTCCGTCTGAGAAGTACTGTTTGTCGGGAAACGTCAGGAGAGGTAGTTACAGTCATTATGGGAGACACACTCCTATGTGGGAAGATCACGATAGATAAAATCACTCATTATGGGAGACACACTCCTGAGTGGGAAAGATCACGATACACAAATGAGGATCACTTCCAGGGCCATGGACGATTCTGCGACTCATCTAGATTCACCAGCTAGGTGATTCACTAGATATTTAGAGGATCAACGCCCGGTAGATTTGGTCACGTCGATGCCTGACTCTATCTAGTGTTAGGAATGGATAGAGGATCTCGCTCTGGGCCTCTCGGAGGGATGTCGACTCTATCACAGAAAGTTTTGCTGAAGGGATCATACTCCTATAGAAGGAAGTGATGCCTGACCTTCATGGGAATGAGAAGAAGGGGCACTAAACCAAACAAAATATGTCCAAGATACAGTGGGCAAGAAGATCATGCCACGTACTGAAAATTACATGGCGTGTAGAAAGGAAACATGTCGTGTCCTCTGACCCCGGGTACTACCCATGTACAACGACCTGTGTCGCAAGGTCGGTCATGTAAAATGCAACTATACACCATGTATAAAGGATCACCTATCATGTCAAAGTATCTAGGGTCCACTCCATGTATTCTTTCCATGTTCCCGTACACAACCTCAAACCATGTATGTCAAACCGTGAAGATTGGTACATGGGGTGACCCACGTTACTAGCCTCGCCTGGCCGTGTGGTGAAGTACAGACTACAAAGATAGGAAAAACATCTCAGAGGAAAATGAACCTGCACTCATGACGTGGGGAGTCCCGTCTCTACCGAAGAAGAGGAGTAAGGAATACTCGTACCTTGAGTCATCAAGGGAATAGTCATCCTAGATCTCACTAAAAGAAATACCCTCATTCTGCTCCTCAGGTTATCGGTGATACCTCAACCACCATGATGTTACACAAGGAAGAAACCCGATGATCTGCCATGTCATAGGGGTTCTGACACGACAGATAGTGCGTCAATCGGACACCTAGTCTGTAAGTTATAGGCATCTTATTACCGAGGGACCGGTTGGATTCATGCTCGATCCAACCTGGTCGTACCTCAAACGACACCAGTTAACCAAGCGGGTCACACCATTGTGATCCATACGAAAACACACACGAGTTGTACTACCCATTTGATCAAAATGGATAGCTGGTGAAAAGGTTTCAATTCACTACAACACGCGAGAACCGGGCCTCGTGGGGCCACCTCCTCGACCTCGACTTAAATATCCAAAACTTGTCTTGAAACATTCTTCTTAATTTCAGAGTCACAACGTCGGAGACAGTTCATCATTCCGACACCGTATGAGGGAGATACGTTGGATAGAGGATCCCATAATAATAATAATAATATATCATTGGGTGTTTCATGGACCCAAGCCACGAACCAGAATTTAGTATCCAACATTAGACTTGAATCGTCCGTCTTAAATACAAGGTCACATCACCACTAACGGCCAGTTAATCTGACATCACATGCATGAGTTATAGCAGGTCGAAGATTTAAAAATAATATTAAATCAATTATTTTCCGAGCGCTTTGGGAACCTGATCCAAAAAACCAAAAAAGATATCCAATATTGGACTCATAAATTCTATCTCGTAGTCAGTGTTGCACTGCCACTGACAGTTTGTTAAACCGAGGTCACACAAAGAAGAAACCATCAAAATACGATTTTCCCAACAAAAATAAAAATAACATTATTATATTATTATTATTTTTAATTTAATTTATTTCATTAAATTTCACACCCCAATTCCACGCACCATAAAAGTAGCGCCTTCCTTGCCCAACTCCATGCGAATCATGCCCCCCTGATATTAATTTATTTATTTTAATTTTTAGTTCCCAAATCTCTTCTCTCTCCAATCTAAATTTCCTTCCAACGTTTTTCACCCCTATACACGAACAAAAACCCAATGAACCTCCACATCGCACAGGGCTCTGCCACGCTACCTACTCATGCCGCTGCCTGATCTGACTAGTCACTGACCAAAGCCACCTCGCCCCTTCTTGCTATGCACGCAAGCACCAGCCGCGCCAGACTGCCCTGCTCCGCCACGTCACAACTTCTGTGGGTTGTCACAACTCTGTTCTAAGTTCAGAAATTCTGATGACCGCAGATTCGCGTTCCTCGGGTTGAAATATCAACATCTGTATGCCGCGTTCAACATGACATTGAGTTTTTAATGCGCTTAATTATTTTGCGATGAAGAACACACAATTAACGTGCGGAGAATGAAATTTAAAAGGGCATGGTTTGTGTTCGGATCAATGGTAGTGTTTGGTTTGGCCATCTTTTTTGAGAATCTATAACATGGGGAATTGGACATTAAATATTTATCATGCTTCAAGAATCTCAAATCCAAGATAAACAATAAGAAAATTAATTCAATCAATTGTTTATAGATCCGCGAATTAATTAGTTTTATTCGCGTTCATCATGAGAAATTAAATCAAGGTAAGGAATCCACAATGATAAATCCTACCTCATGTTTGGATCGATCGTTGGTGAAGATCAAATTCATCAAGATCCGATCGGTGTTGAAGAGGATTGCACTTACACAATGATGAGAAGAAGATGTTGTGTTCGTCGCTCTTCGACTCTCTTGGATCCGAGGCTTCGTTGTTCTTCGTCCATCGTTCATCAACAAAGAGAGGAGGAAAGAAGAGGAAGGGATGGTTTAACATCATTAGCCAAAATGAATTATGATGCCAACCCCATCTAAACAAAGAATTTATAACCTCTCGCTATGTTAAAATAAATAAATTAAATAACTAAATAAACAATTATTTAATTAATTAATTATTCTCTCGTGATGGCACATAGGCCAAACACCTGATGAGGACAAAGGTTATACCTTTCTTAGGGTAAAACATACGTTCGGATCTCATCGATGGCCTCTGATTTTTCATTTGAGTCCTTGTTCTAGAGATATTTGGGTCTGAGCTATTAAATGAATAAATTAATTATTTAATTTATCCATTTAATACACCTCCAATGAGCGAGGGGTCTGAACATCCCGCGCGGACTTATTTTATGTCACTCATAGTGGAATCACTGCGTTCCGAACCCAACCGTGGTCTTGGATTTCTGATCCGATCAACCGTTTAAGAGATATCTTTTTTTATTTAGTTAACTGCGCATGCGTAATATAAAAACACTTAACATTTTTATAAAATTAATTTAGGGCACACCGGTACTCAGAATTGCACGCCGTCTCAGCCCCCAGCTCTGGAAATATTCTTAGAAATATTTCAAAGTCATATTAGGCCAAAACCGGGTCTCTACATTATTCCCTCTTTCAAGATTTTCGTCCTCGAAAATCAAAACCAGGGAAACCACTTGGGATTCTGAGCGCACACTTAGCTCTCCTGCTCCTAGGGAAGCCTGTACATTTCTGTGCTGCCAATGAATATGAACCAAAGGGTTGGTACACCCTCATAAGGATTTCTTGAGTTGATTACGTGTGTAGGAACATACACATATCTCCTCAATTGTGAAACATATATGCCACTGTGTACCTAATTCAACTATTTGTGGTAAGGCAAGGCGGTATGCAACCTCTCCATCTCCTTGCACAGTCTCGAACGACCTTATAGAACATGGGGGATAGTTTGCATTCCTGAAAGAACCTCTACATCGCATGTCATAATTGGAATCACTGTTTTTTACTGGAATAGGGTATCGTGATTCCCTCATTCAGAATATCCTTATGGTGAAACACCTAAGTATATCTGGTCACACAGGACTTCACAGTCGATGAATCACAACCAAGACTCTCTTACACGCTCGAGAAGCTAAGGAGTCAACACCGTCGACTGAAGATAAGTTATACCCTCATGTTCCACTTGGGTCAGCTACAGGGAAGTTAACTGCTCTAAAACTTCCAGCACTAGGTGACTCTGGGACTTCCCGCACTTCTCGCTACGGAAATCTACTATATAACCGAACCTTGATTGCACAAGTCTGCAAGTTTCTTCCACCATGCATTCACTATGATACCTAGGTCTCATATGACCATGTTCCTGTGACTAATCATGAGAAGATCTTTTGTGTTGGGATCTCATCATCTGGAATCTTCTAGGTGTAGTAGACGTCTCAACTCAATTTCCCTCACTGTCACAACCAGTTGTATGGCGTGACAGGAAGCTTTCTACCACTAGTATATACTTTCTCACCTTGACATAAGTGTGGATTCACAAGGGAACTATGATATCATAGATATCTCTAAATAGTCCCCTCTCAAATGTCTACTCTCAGAAACTAGCATTATTGACCAGCAGACCACCGTTTCTAGCCAAACCTCTACTATCCGAGGGTCTAGATTACTGTGGAACCTTAGTGGTCTCCGGTGATGGAACTCATGAAGTGCACTCAAACATTAAAAATCCTTAGCCTACTCAGCTGGGGTTGTCTTCTTCTCAACAGGTAGGGGTGCTATAACCTACCCACCTGGAGAAAGGGGCTCGCACGTTGGATCCTGAACTGAGCTCTCATCGCTCACGGAATCGTCGTGACGAACCGTAGCTAGTATTCTAGATGGATGTCATTGCGGAGACATCCTGAATGATATCAAGGAGTACCACGGTTAGATGAGCATATATATATATATATATCAACAATGATGGGGATCTGACTCGAGAAGGATAGTGAAAGACTCAATCCTATATGATGCATGTACCATTGTTCCCTGCAAAAAGTGTCTTAGGGTGCCGATTCGACAAGCAGGTAATCAGGGTCCTGGTGAATGGATACATCGTCCACCCACACCATCACTAGACTCCCTGGACCGAGAGCCGCTATCGAGACACATCGACACTATTTCCCTAAACCCAACCAAGATCATTTTAGGGAAATGTCCGAACAATGTCCCAAGGGTCGAACCACCTCTGAAACCACTCTGTCACGACCCGACCCATACCAGGACTCGAGCAGCAACTACCCCAAGCCCGCCTCCATAGGCCAGGGGCTGGGGTCTAGCGCCGAAGGCACAACAAATTTGGGGAGGCCTTTTCCTAAGAAACTATACACACACACAGAGCCAACTCAATGCAAAATTGCAGAGGAAAAAGAAAGCAAGGTACTACACTGCTATAAAAAGGGAACCAAGAAAAAATCCATCGACCTCTAACAGTACAAGTACAAGAAAAGTAAAGTTGAAAGGGAAAGGGGCAAAAATACACACCCAACTAGAAAAATGCCACAACCCAGCAATAGGTGAAAAAGTAAAATAGCTAGAAGAGTCCCACTCTTGAATCCCAATCCACGACCATTGCACGCGGTTTAAGCACCCCGTATCCCGAAGCCCCTCTGATGACATGATCAACCTGTTCGTCGTCTGCAAGGGAATGCCAAATGTGGGCAATTCCCAAGCAGGGGTGAGTATAAGAATACTCATTACGATGCCTCGAAGGCTTGAGGGGGAAACAAGAGATGTACTGAAGAGGAGAGCAGTAAGAGAGAACAAGGTACAACAAGAGTGAACAAGAAGAGTACAACTCCACCCAATAATAGATATGATCTCTCAAAGAAACATAAACGATAGAGTAAAGGGATCTTCATCTCACATCTCACACCAGGTATATGCCCATACATATACCCAAGGAAACCATATATACTCGTAACTCATACCTATAGTCTATATACAAGTTACACAACCACATACCCATGCTAGGGATCTAGTTTTAATATTTCCACAAAGTACTCGTTTTGGGAGAACACACTCCAGGAGTCTGGTAGCTCTGATGACGTCCACCCGAGAAGTACTGTTCGTCGGGAAACATCCCAAGAGGTAGTTACACTCATTATGGGAGACACAATCCTGAGTGGGATGATCATGATAGATAGAAGCACTCAATATGGGAGACACACTCCTGTGTGAGAAATATCATGATACACAGATGAGGATCACTGCCAGGGCTATGGAGGATACCGTGACACATCCAGATTCACCAGATAGGTGATTCACCAGCTAGGTAGAGGATAAAATCTCAGTATAGTTGGTCACATCGATGCCTGAATCTACCTAGGGTCAGGAATGGATAGAGGATCTCACTCCGGGCCTCTCGGAGGGATGCCGACTCTATCACAGAAAGTTCTGCTGAAGAGATTATACTCCTGTAGAAGGAAACGATGCCTGAACTTTAGGGGAACAAGAAGAATGGGCACTAACCCAAACAAAAGATGTCCAAGATACGGTGGGCAAGAAGATCAAGTCATGTATTGGAAGGTACATGGCGTGTAGAAAGGTTACACGCCGTGTCCTCTGACCCTGGGTACTACCCGTGTACAACGTCCTGTGTTGCAAGGATGGTCGTGTAAAATGCAACTATACAACATGTATAAAGGATCACCTGTTGTTTCAAAGTATCTGGGGTCCGCTCCATGTATCCTGGCCATGTGCCAGTACACGACTTCAACCCATGTATGTCAACCCGTGAAAATCGGTACACGGGGTGACCCGCGTTATTGGCCTCACCTGGCCGTGTGGTGAAGTACGGACTCCAAAGATAGGAAAAACATATCAGAGGAAAACGAACCAGCACTCATGAGGTGGGGAGTCTCGTCTCTTCTGGAGTAGAGGAGTGAGGAATACTCACGCCTTGAGTCATCAATGGAATAGTCATCCTAGATCTCACTAAAAGAAACACCCTAGTTCTACTCCTCTGGTTATCGATGATACCTCAACCACCACGAAGTTCCACAAGGAAGCAACCCGAAGGACCGCCATGTCATAGGGGTTCTGACATGACAGACATTGCGTCAATCGGACACCTAGTCCGTAAGTTATAGGCATTTTATTACTGAGGGCCTGGTTGGATTCATTCTCGATCCATCCTAGTCATACCTCAAACGACACCGGTTAACCAAACCGGTGACACTATTGCGATCCAGACAGAAAAACACACGAGATGGACTACCCATTTGTCCAAAACGGATAGCTAGTGAAAAGGTTTCATTTCACCGCAACACGCATGAACCGGGCCTCCTGGGGTCCACTCCTCAACCCCGACATAAATATCAAAAACTGGTCTTCAAACATTCTTCTTAATTTCAGAGTCGCAACGTCACAAACAGTTCGTCATTCCGACACCGTATGAGGGAGATATGTTGGATACATGATCCCATAATAATAATAATAATATTATCATTGGGTGTTTCGTGGACCTAAGCCACGAACCAGAATTTAGTATCCAACATTAGATTTCAAACGACCATTTTAAATACAGGGTCAGGTCGTCACTGACGACCATTTAATCGGACGTCACATGCATGAGTTATAGAAAGTCGAAGATTTAAAAATAATATTAAATCTATTATTTTCTGAGTGATTTGGGTACCTGATCCAAAAACCCAAAAAAGATATCCAATATTGGACTCATAAATTCCGTCTTGAAGTCAGGGTTGCACTGCCACCGATGGTTCATGAAACTGAGGTCACACGACGAAGATACCATCAAAATACAATTTTCCCAACGAAAATAATAATAACATTATTATATTATTATTATTTTTAATATAAATTAATTCCTTAAATCTCACACCCCAATTCCATGCACCACAAAAGTAGAGCCTTCCTTTCCTAACTCAATTCCAATCATTCCCCCCCTAATATTTATTTATTTCTTTTAATTTTTATTTCCCAAATCTCTTCTCTCTCCAATCTAAATTTCCTTCCACGGTTTTGCACCCCTATACACGAACAAGAACCCACTGCACCTCTGCCTCGCACAGGGCTCAGCCACGCTGCCTACTCATGCCGCCGCCTAATCTGACTAGTCACCGGTCAAAGCCACCTCACCCCTTCTTGCTATGCGCGCATGCACCAGCCGTGCTAGACTACCCTGCTCCACCACGTCGCCCCTTATGTGGGCTGCCGCATCTCCGTTCTAAGTTCGGAAATTGTGAAGACCGAAGATTCGCATTCCTCAGGTCAAGATATCCGCGTCCGTATGCCGCGCTCAACATGACATTGAGTTTTTAATGCGATTAATTATTTTGCGATGAAGAACACACAATGAACGCATGTAGAATGAAATTGAAAAGGGCATGGTCTGTGTGTGGATCGATGGCCGTGTTTGGTTTGGACATCATTTTTGAGAATCAATAACATGGGGAATTGGAAATTAAATATTTATCATGCTTCAAGAATCTCAAATCCAAGATAAACAATAAGAAAATTAATTCAATCAATTTTTTATCGATCTGCAAATTAATTTATTTAATTTGCGTTCATCATGAGAAATTAAATCGAGATAAGGAATACAAAAAGATAAATACTACCTCATGTTTGGATTGATCGTTGGTGAAGATCTCATTCATCAAGATCCGCTCGGTGTTGATGAGGATCACACTTGCACAACGATGAGAAGAAGATGTTGCCTTCGTCGCTCTTTGACTCGCTTGGATCTGAGGCTTCGTTGTTCTTCGTTCGTCGTTCATCAACGAGGAGAGGATGAGAGGAAAGGAAGGGAGGGTTTACCATCGTTGGAGAAAATGAATTATGAGGCCAACCCCCTCTAAACAAAGAATTTATAACCTCTCTCATGGTTAAAATAAATAAATTAAATAACTAAATAAACAATTATTTAATTATTTAATTATTCTCTCGTGATGGCGCATATGCCAAACACCCGATGCAGACAATGGTTATAACTTTCATAGGGTAAAACCTACATTCTGATCTCATTGGTGGCCTCAGATTTTTCATTTGAGTCCCTATTCTAGAGATATTAGGATCTGAGCTATTAAATGAATAAATAAATTATTTAATTTATCCATTTAATACACCGCCAAAGAACGAGGGGTCCGAACATCCTGTTCCAACTTATTTTATGTCTCTCCTAGTGGAAAAACTGCGTTTTGAACCCAACCGTGGTGTCAGATTTCTGATTTGATCAACCGTTTAAGAGATATCCCGTTTTCTTTAGATAACTGCGCATGCGTAATATAAAAACACTTAACATTTTTATAAAATTAATTCCAAGCACACTGGGCCTCGAAATTTCACGTCATCTTAGCCCCCAGCTCTGGAAATATTCTTAGAAATATTTCAAAGTCTTATTAGGCCAAAAACAGGGTCTCTAAAAATCCAAACACCACCACAAATCATGGAAGTATAGATGTCGGTGAAAATTACAAATGGGAAAATTATTGCATCCCATGTATATAACTACTCCCCTGTCATAATTTTTGGGATAAACTTACCAAAAAAACATTTCATACTCCCATTGGTGGAATTTTATTTGATTCATATCATGGATTGGATTTCCCTATATAGAAAACAATAAATTCTGCGAGAGGAGATCACTCTCTCTATTGTGAATTGTCTGCAACTTCTATACAAATGCATGAAGATAGATGAATCTTATTTCACACAATCAACTCAAGAATGGATATTATTTCACTATAATAAAGCGTATCTAGGATCAAATGTCTATGTCTAAGGAAAGAATCATCCTTGAAGACATTCCCATTGTGAGGGAATATAATGATTGTTTCCATAGGGATTTATTGGTCTTCCTCCTAGTCGAGAGGTCAAATTTTAAATGGATCATATACCTGGGGTGTTGAAAATATTAAAGAATCCATATATAATGTCTTTTATAGAGAATGAGGAGAAAAATGAACAATTACATGATAACCTAGAGATAGGGATTATATGCTGAAGTGGTTCACAATAGGGTCCACCAATCCTCTTTTTCAGGAAGAAGGATGGGTCAATACACCTTTGCATCTATTATCATGAGGTCAAAAAAATCACAATAAAGAAAAAGTACCCTTTTTCATGAATTAATGACATGTTCGATCAACTAAATAAATCACAATACTTTTCTAAGGTGGATCTACAGTTGGGATTTTACCAAGTAAGGGTGAAGAAGGAGGATATCCCCAAGATTGCGTTTTATACGTGGTACGAGCATTATGTGTTCATAGTGGTGCCATTCAGACTTACTAATTCTCTAGAAATCATCATGGACATGATGAATAGAGTCTTTTGAGGTTACCTAATCAAATTCTTTTAGTCTTTATATATGATATTCTAGTATACTACAAACCCAAGGAGGATCATGAGGATCATCTAACCACTACGCTAAAGACCTTACGAACGTAGAAGATCTATGTAAATTACAAAAATTGTGAGTTCTTGTTGAAGTATGTATCATTATTGGAGAATATAATCACATGAAATGGGATATCTATTAACCCTTACAAGATAGAAGATTTTGAGGGATGGACAAGGCCAACATATGTGACAGATATCTGTAGCTTCCTTTGGATAGATGGATATTACTGCTGATTTGTGAGAAATTTCTCATGATTGTCAAACCCTCTTTCTAAGCTAACTCAAAAGGGAGTCAAATTTCATGAAATGATGACTATGAAAAAATCTTCATGGAGATGAATAATAGGGTTATCACTTCCCCTGTGATCACATTACCAACAAGTGGGGAGCTTTTCATAATCATTAGTGATACTTAAAAGAATGGCATGAGCTGTGTGTTGATGCAAAATGAAAAATTCAATAGTTATGCCTCAAGGCAGTTGAAAATTCCTGAGCATAACTATCCCACGCATGATTTGGAGTTGGATATTGTGATATTTGCATTGAAAATATGGAGTCATTATCTCTTTGGGGAGAAGTGTGAAATATATATGAATAAAAAAAGTCTCAAATATATATTCACATAGAAAGAGTTGAATATGAACAAATAAATATGGTTAGAGATCATAATGGACTAAGACTTCCCAATCCACTACCACCATGGGAAAGAGAACAATGTGGAAGATGCTCTAATTAGAAAGGAACACGAAATTCTATCACCGATCATAATTAAAAAGGATCCAATATTCATATATTTGATGAAGATATTCATGAGAATCATAAACAATGGAGTATCATAAATCCTTTCACAAATTATGCCTCAACTAACTCTATTATAAAGGTTAATGGATTCTCAGAAAGATGATGATGGAATTCATAAAAAAGTCAAAATTATAAGAAAATGGAAATCCATGGAGTTCAATGTTAATGAATAAGGAATTGTGAGATTTGGGTCAAGACTATGCATTCCATCAAATCCTAAGTTTAAGAAATAATTTTGGATGATGAAAATAGTTCGAATTTCTCCAATAAAGTAGGAAACGTAACAATTTATCGAGATATTCAAGAGTAATATTGATGGGATAACATGAAAAAGGATATAACTGAATATACATCAATGTGACTGGTATGTCATCACATGAACCCAGAGAGGATGAATTATAAGGGGATGATAAAACCATTACCCATAAAAACATGTAAATGGGAACTCAACACCATAGACATTGCCACCAAACATCTAAATACATCCAAAGGAAACAATTATATCTAGGTTATTGTGGATCATCTCACAAATACTACACACATCATTGTGATTCGAAAGGATTTCTCATTGGATCAACTAGCACAGATATACATCAGAGAAGTGGTAAGGTTGCATGGTGTACCACTATCGATTATATAAAATCAAGATGAAAGATTCATCTCTATGCTTTGTAAAATTCTCCAACATGCTCTAAACACTGATATGAACTCCAACATTTCCTACAACCATCAAAATAATGTACAATGTGAGTAAAATCTCTAATAACATAGGGACATGTTGAGATATTTCTCAATAAACATCAAGGGTGGATGGGATAAACATCTACCTCTAGTTGAGTTCTCTTCAAAAAATAGTTTCCACCCAAGAATCAAATTGGATCCTTATGAAACCCTTTATAAGAAGAGGAGCAGAACAATAGAATGTTGGGATGAATTTTGGGGTGGAAAACTTCTAGGTCTAAAAACAGTTGAATAAATGGTGGAAAACTTTAGAACCATGCAGCAGTACATCAAAGCTGATTAGATTCGACAAAAGAGATATTATGACTATTGTCAATGTGACCTAGAGTTTTTTTGAAGATGTGTTATTCCTCTACATATCACCATGGAAAAAGGTGATGAGTTTTTGGAAGAAGGTAAATCATAGTCCAAGGTACATCAACCCTTTTGAGATCCTTGATCACATCAGTGTAGTGGTCTATCGACTAGAATACCCACCAATCATCTCTCAAGTACATGATGTATCCATGTATAACTCTTGAGGAAGTACATACCTGACCCATCTCATGTACTCAATCTAGAGGTGGTACCATTTTAGAATGAACTCTCCTATGAAAATAAGCCGGTGATTATCTTAAATTGTAGAGAAAAAGTTTTATGAAATAAGACAATGCCCCTCATAAAAGTGTTGTGGAGAAACCACATGTTTGATGAAACAACGTGGGAACCAGAGGAGGTGATGAAATAGAGTTTCCCTCATCTATTTTAGTGTGTAAATTTCAAGGGATAAATTTCTTAAGTGGGGAAGGTTGTAATGAATCAAACATTTATAAATAAAATTACTTTTATTTAAATGTCTTATGGATATAGAAAACACGTTCTTTATTTTTTTTTTATAATTATTTGGTTTAAATTACTATTATGTATCATTACCAATAATAATATGGGCATTGAACAGTGATCTCATTACTAGTATAAATATAGGGTTAAAAAAATCTTTTTGACATAGAAAAACGAAGTAATGGCCTCAAATAGTAGGATTGTACCCTATGAATCCAATTTATTAGAGCTCCACAGGGAGATATCAGTTCTGGGATTTTCCCAAGACCGATACCAAGATTAGATACAACATCATAAGCATGGGCTAAACCATTTACGGGAGAAGTTCAAACTAATCAAGATCACAGCCCAAACCATGTTCACCGAACAGCCTCAAGAATTCCCCACCATCACACACCTTACTCTGAGGCTGTATCCAAGTGTAAGAAAAGGATATGTATCCAAACACTAGAATTATGATTTTGTACATTATTTTTCATTTTATAGAATAATTAATATACTTTAATTCTATTAATGTTACATTGTGAATGAGTTTTGGCTCACAAATAGTATTTTTGGGTAATATTCATATTCAATAAAAAAATATATTTTGATGAATTAATGGATTTTTTAATTAAATATTATTTTAATAAAATATTTTTATTAAATTAGATTTATTAAATATAAATTATTATATAATTTTTATGAAGTTAAATGTAATTTTTATTAAGGTTTGAAAACTGTTTTTTTCAAAACCTTTAAATTTTCAATAATTGTCATTTTTTATTTTAAAAAAGAAAAGTAACTTATTTAGAAAATTATTTAGATAAAATTAATATTACTTTTTGAATTCGGACATTGAAATTATCCAATTGTTAATTTTTCATAATTTTCCGAGAATGTCACATTTTTGGGTAAAAATTAAATACCGTATAAATATTTAATGTGACTTATAACATTATAATGATCCAATATTTATGTAATAAAATAAAGAAAAAGGTATATTAGGAAAAAATATTTTTTACCGTTAAAATTATTTAATTTTATATATTTTTTTGATTTATTTTATAAATCCTTAGTGACTCCTCCTAGACTTTTAAAATATTTTATGTTTTTAAAGAAATTTTTCATAGAGTGTGACTCACCTATAAATACAAAAGGGAAATATTTTAATACCACTATCTCCTATCCATATAAATTATTGTTTTACACAGCCCATGTCTAGAAACCATGGGAAAAACAATGGGGTGGTTTTTGGTTTTGAATGTTTTAATGTGTAGGGTCTAAAATGAAAATATTAAAAAACTCCCCTTCGTTTAATATATAAAAACACACAAGAAACAAATACCCTTCAATAAAAATCTTTAAAACTATTACACACTCCTATCTACATTCCCTAATTTTCTCCAATGGTTCCCCCATCTCTCAAGAATCCTCCCCCGAGCCTTTGGGATCACAATTCTATGCAAGGGTTCCTTCCTTCCTCATTTTATCCAAGTTTACTTATATTGGTAAACCCTTTTATTTTCAATTAAAAATGGCGAAGTATGTTTTAGAACCTCCGCAATACTTACCTTGTTATTTTATACTAATGATATACCCCTTTCTTTATCATTAATCCCTCTTGTGTAAACCTATTACCATGTTTAAATTCTGTAATGGATATCTCTCTTCCCATTTCCATTCAAGAATTTATTTTATATTATGCATGGAAATTAAATTTCATATGTTGGGATATTTTGTTCCCTTATCCCATTTATATCCATATCATGTATAAATGATTAGAAACCCCTTTATCTCTCATCATTCCAATTTTTAAATTTCCATATGACCCCATTAAGCTACTAGAATTGCACTATGATTTTCCATGCCAAAATCATCGTGTAGCGAATACCATACACATTCCTCTATCAAGGGTTTTCACCATTATTCACAAATACATACCGAATGGAGACTTACATGTATTAATTCCTTATTCCTTAATCATGGGTTGAATATTTATGTTGGATGAATCCATGTTATATGATCTATATGGAACACGTTAGCATGAAATTGATATGATTATGAAGGGTGCACACTGATAGTGCTCTAATGAATCGGGTAAGGTTTAGTGTCATGATATGTCATGTTGGGATAGGGGTTTACCTAATTCCATTTTTTTATAATGTAGTGTTTTAAGTTATTGCCACATTTTTGTGTTTTGATTAACATGATTTATCATGCCTTTATGTTCATGTTTCTCTTATTATTCATTGATATTATTATTATCTAACATGTATTTTATTCCACATGTTATACCATGTTCATTCCCTTAATAGGATTTATATCTCACCCCTTTCTTATGTATGTCCTCAGGTTATCCCATGTAGTGCTAAGTATAAAGGAATGTTGTTGTTATGTAAAATAAGTATTCAATAAAGATGTGTATATCATGTTTTGAGTTATTATGTAGTGTTCCTAAGCCCCAAATTAACTAGACCTCTCAATCTTCAGAGTTGTATTAAGTGAAACTTTATGTAAAAAACATTCTCAAATATGAAATAAAGACCAGGGTTATTATAGAGACAGGGGTTGGAACCCGTTGTTGAGTTGGAATATAAAACACCATGGTGTCCGTAGCCTAATTTTCCTTCCTACAAAATAGAATATACAATAACCTACAAAGATGAAACTTAAAACAACTAATAACTATTCATTCATACATATATAATCTCGCCATCAATGTAAAACAACATGTACTCAAAAAAAGGGACAAACACAATCTCACCATACGGAAACCCAAAATATTTCCAACTCATAAAATGCATTATGGATACTATCAATGTAACTATAGGAGCATGAATTAGTCCATGTGGATCACTATGAACTTATAGGTCCTATCCCCTATAGAACTTTTTCAAATCATCATTAATCATTAATCAACATGATACATTTGGTAAAATACATTTCCAATGAGATTATACAAATACCCAGTAGGACACACTGAAATCACTAATAATATAGCATCCAGAATAACATTCATACCATCATATAAATATATCAATGGATTATATATAAAAAAACAACTATATATACTCATAATAGAAACATATTCATATGTATGGTCATGACCGTACTGCCAACCAAGGATTTCTTCTTAAAGGTTCCACATAGGGAACACATTCCAAATGTCAGATAACACTAATGGAGTCTATCAGAGATTTCACAGTCATCAGGTCTCACCAAAAGAGGTACACACATGATGTATGAAGAGAACAATACATATATGGGGATCACACAAAATTCCAGGGGATATACAAAAACCCCAATCCTGAATAAACTGATAAGAAGGGTCCTACCTATATATCACAACATGTGCCCATAGTCATGAACAAGTACACTGTGTGTCCAAGACTGTGAAATCCTAACCATGTCCATACTTGGCTAGTTGTTCCCTTCTATGACTATCCATTTCAATCCCCATTCATGTTCACCTTTCATGGTACACACCGAGCCTCCAGGTAAGGTTCCCAAATTCTGTGTCATCATCAACATATTGTGTGATATTTATCATCTCACATAGAACATAGTGACAGATAGGGGGCCCCAAATTGTATGTGATACCAGATGAAATTCCATGAAATTAAGAATTTTTCAATATTATAAATTATTCTCCATGTTCACTCGCACCATTTTCACCTTTTGTTATTCTACTGATCTCACCAAGAGATCATACATCTAGTCAGACTCAGAGTCACCATCACCTGATCATCAAAAATCATGCCACAATCTGTTCAAAAATCAACATTTAAGTGTCACTATAATTCCACATCAAAAGCATATAGAAAAGGTATCCAAAAATATATACCTATATTTTTTTATTTACCACTATTTCATGATCCCTATGTGACATCAAGCCTGTATATGCAATATCAATTTTTTTCTTCATGAAATGGGTGTCCAACGATTGATTTCTTATTATTCGGATCGAACCACCAATCAAAAAAATTACTGTTAATTTGTACATAAGGAATTTTTTGGGGAAATCCAAGAAACACACAAAAGATGAATGATCCTTGGACCAATTCATGTTGTACTTGATATATTTCTATTTGAGATTTGAATGAATATCTATAATCAAATAAAACATTTACCTTAATAATTCTGACCAAATTATCTATCACCACCAATATGATTGAACTGAAAATCAATCCATAAAAATCAAATTCATTATAGGGTAATAAAATCGGGACAATTATACATAATACAAACATCCATCCTCAAGGTGATCCAATCTGTGATGAAGAATTAATTTTCATTGTTCTCATTACTGAGATCCTAAAATTTGATGGTGTAGATGATCCTGGATCTCTAATCATCACTCACTAAGGTTCTCTCCAACACACTCTCCCAATTCATAGTTTAATGTAGAGAAACCTTAAAATTTTACATAAGGGTGTTTAAATATATAGGGATTAGGTTTCTTTATCATATTTAATAATATAAATAATTTATTTTATTTATTCACCCATGACTTCGTGTTATGAAAACTACTGACATAGACAATGATTATTTCATTCATAGGGTATTACCCATTATTTGAACTCAATGTAGGCCCCAAAATTATGATACAAGAATCTATTTAGGATTTTTTTCATTTTTTATAGAAAAAATACATTCCTGTGATTTTTGATATATTTAATATATTTTTCGATAATTATTTTTGTTCTCACTTAGCTAGATAATCTCTCACCATCATAGTTCATAGCTTCGAATATAATCCATATAATATAAAAAAGTAACAAATTGAAAATCATTGTTATTAATTTAATGGAGATCTCCATTAATGCCACTGGTGACTTGTAAGCTTGAGACAATTGACAATACGAAGCCTTCAAACCACCGAATATCACCTCAATTACCCCAGAAGACTACAATGAAATAAAATATTGAAAAATAAATTTATGGAGAATGATAGATGTATCAGTTTGGGATAAACATTAAATTTTGTTCCCCTCTATTGAGAAACACTAAATTATAGCCACTAGTACATCACCTGCCTCACATCCCATGAAATTCTTTGCAAAAATATCTTCCATACTTCCACATATTACACATAAAAAATGGATACCAAATATATCTTTGGTCATTCAAACTATGATAAAATATTCAGTGGAGGATTCAAAAATTTGAATATATGGAATCCTTGGCCAATTGGTATAAGAAGGGAAACCATTTAATTTCACACTCTATACATAGATGGATCTTTACAATATATAAAATATTTTGACAACTAGAGATCACTAGGGAAGAGCTCAAGTACTACTATAATTCAATTTTTTTATTTTTTTATTTACTTTTTCTATATTTAATTATAATTTATCCATTAAATAAATAACACACATATTACACCATGTTTATGATAATTTTTCATTCCACTGATCATTCATTTTCTTCTTCTTCGCCTTCTTTTTCTTCTTCTTTAATTATAATCATTTTTAATTCCATAATATCATTCATTGTGGATAGTTATATTTTATGAATTATTAATTATTTTTTATCTTCTATTTCAAGTGTTTAATTTTCATAATATTTTTTTATTATATATTATATATTATATTTTTATTTCATTATTTTTCTCTCTCATTGTCCTTATCTCTCATTTTTATTCCTCTCTTTATTTTATTCTTACTCATTTTCTCTTATCTTTTTCCAAAAAATGATTGCTTAACCTCTACATGTGGGGATAACCTAAGGCTTATCTCAGTAGAGGTAAGGTGTTCCTAAATTCCTTCATAAATTTTATTTTATGCTTTTTGTGAGAACGTTTGATGTATAAGAGTATGAACATTTTCTACCATGGCACTGAATAGAAACTCATTTGTATCGTTTTATGTAATTTCCCCCATTCTAATAGATACATTCTCTTATAATAATGGAGTTGATCAATTTAGTTGATGAAATGACATATAATGGAGCCAGGTCTTCGATGTTATCAAAATATCAATTAAGCTGTTCCATCAACTTTGATCAAAAGGGGAGTAAAAATTTATAATTATAAATACATTAATGTTTCACACCTCTAAATAAAAGGATAGTAATCCTTGAATGAGATTTCATAACTGTGTTAACAATCATAATTTTAAAAAAAATGATAATAATGATATTACATAAAGTCAAACCATGGACCATTTTCTTTCTTTTAAATAAAATTTTAATTATCATTTCATGTTATTTTAGTTCAAATTATTATTCTTCATTTATTTTTATTATTTTTCAATATAAAGAAATAAAAAAATTATGTGGTTTTTAATAAATAATAAAACTAAAAGACATGTGTTGTTAGGTTATTTATAATTTGAATATAAAAAACAATGAATATATTTTAGTGGTAAAACCTTTTTTATCCATTATACTACATTATGAAAAATATTTAGAAATTTTCTTTTGTGCCGCCCTGTAACTGGTGTATCATTAAAACTAGAAATAATTCTGGAGAGCTGACCCATGTTGATATATGTAACACCCCAAGCTTCTACGGTACGTTTCCCTTTGAATAATGCGATGGCGTGTGTTGTACGCAACCTCGAGTTCTAACACACACCACAACTAATTAAACTAGCTGTTGTGAATAGTAATACCTAATTTTTGAAATTATATATATTTTATATTTGAAAATGGACTTCATTTTTGGACTCGGAATATCGAATTTATCCTAAGGTGAAATTTTGGTACTTTTCGGATAACTTTCATATTTTGATGAATAGTGAAAATTACTAAATTTTAATTAAAAACAACTTTTTTAATCAAAATAATTAATAGTGATAAATTATGAATTTTAGTAGTTTTAAAGTATATTTAGAATATATTTTTACCATTTAATATAATGTTGGTCATTGGACATAATTTCACAATTAAACCGAACATAAACAAGTGTCAATCTTTTGATAGTTATTATCTCTTAAAAACACGCTTTTTGTTTTGACAGCGGGAATTAATTTTAAATTAATTTCTGCCACTTCTGTGTTTTGAATTTAGGAAAATGGATTCCATATTTGGAATCAGGATGTTCAAATTGAGTAAATAGGTAACTTTTATTTTTAGACATTTTGAATAATTACTGCGGTAAATATTTTATTTACCATGGTTAAGGGTAAATCCGGTAAATAAGGGTTAAAAAATAATATTATAATAATACAAAATTACCCTAAAACGTGTCCTAACCTTATTGGTGGACACATACCCGACCATGGGCATCCTTGGGTCAATTTGGGGACCCCTTGGAGCCACTTGTATGTGGTAGGGACACATTATATTAATAAAGTTAAAATAAAAATAAAAATGGCATAAGCTTACATCTTTTATAAGAACAATTTTTACATAGGGTTATACATGTTGGATTTTCGATTATAAATATTCATTAGAAAGCTAAAAAGATTTCCTACATAATGATGTTTTATTTATAATTTTTAGACATTAAATAATTTATTTTATTTATGACACAATGATGATGCAGTAATTACTAAAATAGTGAAAAATTAAAATAATTGATATTATAAATACCCAAATAAATATAATATGAAACTTTTAATGAATTAAAATAATTTTCTAGGCTAATATGATATATTAGTATTAATTTAATGGACTTTGTTCGAAGTAATCAATCTGTTATAAGTTTCACAAAAATCAACTATTGAATAGTGTCAAAATTGACATAAAAGAGTTCTTAAAACAAATATTATATTATTAATTGATATTAAATTCCTAAAAATCTAAGGTTCGGCCAAGAGACTTATATTATGATAGGTTAATCATTAATGGACCACTTGGGGGTCGCTTGGATGTATATAGTAAGTTTATTAACCATAATATATAAAAATACAAAGAGACATTGTAAAAGTGAAACTAATTAACTTAGAGTTAATACTTAAAGATAAGGTTAATATAGGTACCCAAACCTGTATAAATTCTATTGTTTGAGTGGTTTTCGACCTATCCCCACCTTAAACTTTGAATAATAAACTTTGGAGCCATTAGAAACCGAATATGAATTTATTATAAATTAATATTTCTAGCTTTTCCAAAGGTGCCCCTCACCCCTCTTATAAAAGGGCACTCCTCCTTCTCATTTCTTCACACCTTCAAAGCCTTTTGGTTCGGCCAAACTCTGCCCAAATAATCTCCCAACATCCCTCACTACAACCTAGAGGCCTTAGTTTGATCAGAAAGCCAACCTAAGGAGCCCTTTTGATCAAATCAAAAGGAAGAACCCGAAGAAGAGGTAATGATTTCACCACCCTTTTCTAAGTTCATTTTTTCTTCCACTTCTTCTTCCTTTGTTCTTACCATTCTAAAATAATAACTCCAGTATCTCACATATACTGTGATGTTATTATAAGTATGGTACAACCATATTCAGTATTCTATCCACCCTTTGAATAACATGTCACCATACGTGCGTACGTACGGCTTACCGTCTCCACGTCGTGGTGTAATTGTTATTCAATATAATATTATTTGGATGGGTATAATAATGATGTGTAACTCATGTAAATAATAAATATAACATGTTAATGATTCTGTATATATGATATACCATTCATTTATATATTATTTTAATATCAAAAGAATGATATTGTCGCTCGTGCGTACGTACGGACTACCGTCTCCACGAACGCGATGAGATACATTCTCCATCGTATCCATTCAAGTATAATTGTCATTTTATAATTTAAAAATGATGTTTAAGGACTTGATATCATTCTGGATATGAATAAGATACAACAAACATGGCTTATGTAACAAAACATATAAAAGAAAATGAGTAAGTTAACACCCGAAACGATGATAATTCTAAGATATTATTAATAAATCAATGTTAAAAGATCATATATGATATCATATTAATATATATGATTCTTGTATAATTTAATAACAATTATTTCACCATTATACAGGAGGTTAACTTACCCCAACCAAGGAAAAGTACAAGGTAAGGGTTATTTCACAATCTCTTCTTTATCCGAGGTTGTTTATACGTAATAATCTACTGGGATCTCGTTATCATCCACATCCATGTTTCTTCAAAATGTATTTCAAAACATTTTTACTATTTACAAGAATATGGGTTAAAGTCATTTATACCCTTGTTTGACTTTTTATAAGAGGTTTATAAAGGAATCTTTCCGTCGTTTTCAAAACAAGGTCCTTTTTAACATTTTCGACAGAATTGAGGTAAGAATGTTTTTTTTAACTTATACGGCGGGTGCGGTTATTTTCCGCCGTTATAAAATCGTCGAAGCTTCCCATACAAGCTTATAAGAATATTTTCAAAGAAAATGTTTTATTTTATATGGATCTTAAATGATTTCAAAATAAAAGGAGATATTTCTTTAAAAAGAATTTTGATTTCATCTATGTCAACATCCTTTGATGGATTTTAAGATTATTTGAAGTTGATTTATTATGATACAAAACTTCTATATTGTATTGAAGGTTTTGTGATATGTTTGACTGTGGATGTGCTATTTTTATACCATTCATAGTTTATTGTGAAAGTATTGACATTTCGTATGCTAGTTTTAATACGAATGTTTATGTTATGTTTAAACCTTTTCATATGGGAATGCATTGGACTTAATAAGTGACGGGTGGAGCCCGCTATAGCTCCTCGATGCATCGGTAGGTCTCATGAGACAAACTAGTGTCTTGGCACAAGGCCTTGACAAAATCTTATTTGTAGTCTTGGCACGAGGCCTTGGCTATGTGGTTATGATAGTCTGGCATTATGCATTCCAACATTATGAAAGTGGTTATTTATTTTTGCATGTGATTATTCGATTAGTGGAATATCCATGTGAATAAGTAAATGGCATTATTTCATTTTATTTATGCCATACCATGTTGAAATTTCATGTTTAAAAGGCTTTTGTTTTAGTTATACATTGCCTTAAATGTTTATTCTTATTGATGAAAGTTTCCGCTATATTGTTATCCTTACTGGGCATTTGAGCTCACCCCTTTTCTATGTTTTATTTTTCCCAGGAAGTGAAGATGTAAGTTATGAATGACCTGCAGGGATATTATGAGGGGATTGTAGTGTGGACTGTGGAAACATTATGTTGTTGTAGTAGTTTTTGATTTTATGATGTAATGTAAAACTTATGAATATATCTAGTGTTTCCAAGGCTACTAAACCAATCGGTCTTTCGAGATTTGATCTTTCTTGTGATCATGCCAATGTTATGTAATAATGCACCGACTCTAGGCAACTAGGGTCGGGGCGTTACAGTTGGTATCAGAGGAAGTTTAGTACAAACCTTGGAAGCTAGATTTAGATAAACTCTGATTAGAGCACGTAGACCTAAGATGAACTTTGAGGATTAGTATAGAAGAACTTCCTAGAATTTTGCTATTGTAGAGATTTTGTGAGTTTTCCGAGCAATACATCCCTGTCTGGATACGAGCAGGTAGAGGCGGCTCTGGCACAGATGTACCTAGGGGTAAAACCCGAAAACACCGCTTTGAGCTAGACTCGAACGGGAACTGGTGCACGACAACGGGCCTTGCTGCACTCTTGGTTACGACACTCCCGGGGGATATGCTTAGGATAACTCTCACTATCTTTACAAATCATTATGAAGGGTTTATGAGTATATACTTCCTCAAAGAAAACATTTTTATGATTATGGATTATATCCATAAATAGTTCAATTTATGTTAAGTGTTTTATAAGTATGGGATTATGTATTTTGATGCATAAACTGATCTAGTTTATGCCATTTTTTTTAGAAATGGCGCCTAGTGGAAGAAATGGAAACCGTATCAATGCACGCACTCCATGTAGGGATTGCCCTCCTGCTCAAGATAATTATAGTGGGGCTGGTGATGCAACTGGTGCTGATCAGCTAATCACCGTACTGGGACAACTTACTCAGGTTATGAATAATAACCTTACCCGTATGGAACACCCTGATCCGCAGCGTGGAGGATCAATGTTAGATCGATTCATGAGACAACAACCACCAACGTTCAATGGGAGTACAAATCCCTTAGTAGCTGAGCAATGGATATTTTCCCTAGAGAAAATATTTCAGGCTTTGGGGAGTAGTGAAAGGGAAAAAGTTACCATGGCAGTTTACCGCCTCACTGGAGATGCTGATAAATGGTGGTCATTGATTCAAAACAAGAAGGAAGATGATGAAGTATCAAACATGGAATGGAGGGAGTTCAAAGATCTGTTTTTAGAAAAATACTTTCCTCGCGACCATCGAGCAGATATGGAAAGGCAATTTCTGAGTCTGAGACAAAAGGAGGATGATAATGTCACAAAGTATGAGGCTAACTTTACAAGGTTAGCGAGGTATGCTGGAGATTATATTCTCAACCCAAGAAGTAAGATTGATCGTTTCTTTGATGGGTTAAAACCATTTCTCCGTCGAGCATTAGTCTCACAATCCTTTTCATCGTACGAAGACATTGTCTCATGTGCTATCAAGACCGAAAAGGAATTCTCTAAGTCTTATGACTTTAAAGCAAAGCAAGAGAAGAAGAGACCTGCTGATCAATCTGGGAATGGAAATAAGGGGAAGAAGGGAAAGGTTGAATATCCATCTTGTGGTAAGTGCGGGAAGAAACACCCCGGTGCTTGCCTGAAGGGAATGGGAGTCTGTTACAAGTGTGGTGAAAAAGGCCACCAAGCTCATGATTGCAAGGGGAAGAAGGAAGCTACCAATGTTCAGTGCTACAATTGCAGGGAGATGGGGCATTATGCAAATGCATGTCCTAAGCGTCAGGAGAACTTACCTCAGAAAAGGCCAAGGGATCAAGGCCAGGCTTATGCTATCACTACTGCTGAGGTAGAAACTCCGAAAGACGTGGTGGCAGGTAATTTAATGGTTTCCTCAAGTTTAGAAAATGCATTATTTGATTCTGGATCATCGCATTGTTTCATATCTTCCGAGTTTGCTAAGAAAATTAGATATTTCCAATTTGATTTAATAAGGGAGTTGTCAGTTAAAACTCCTAAGGGAAGTATCGTTGCAACAAAGTTTTGTGAATCAGTCCCCATTAGAGCACATAAATTTTCTTTATCTGCTGATTTCATCGTCATACCTATGATTGAGTTTGATATAATCCTCGGTATGGACTGGCTTTCGGACTATGATGCGAAGATTTATTGTAAGAAGAAAGAGGTTACGATTCATGATGATAATGATAAGGAGCACCTTATTTTTAGAGCAGAATCGTCACCACCTAATTCTTATTTAGAGCCACCCCCAGTAGCTCAACTTAATTCAATTATTGGGGAGGAAGAGAATGAAATAACTGTCGGTGAGGAAAGGAATGTTCAAATAGAGGATGTACCTGTTGTGAAAGAATTTGTAGATGTATTTCCGGAAGATTTACCTGGACATCCTCCAGAACGAGAAGTTGAGTTTTCCATTGATTTGATTCCTGGATCAAGGCCTATATCGAAGACCCCTTATAGAATGTCCACTGTAGAGCTAGTCGAACTAAAGAAACAACTAGAGGAATTGAGTAATAAGGGATTTATTCGCCCTAGTGTTTCTCCATGGGGAGCCCCTGTTCTTTTTGTTAAAAAGAAAGATGGATCTATGAGGTTATGTATCGACTACAGGGAGATCAATGCTATAACGATAAAGAACAAGTATCCCCTACCTCGTATTGATGATTTATTTGACCAACTGCATGGAGCTCAATACTTTTCAAAGATTGACCTTCGATCTGGATACCATCAGTTGTGTGTAAAGAAGGAAGACATTCCGAAGACAGCATTTCGAACCAGGTACGGGCATTACGAGTTTACTGTAATGCCGTTTGGATTGACTAATGCACCCTCTGTATTCATGGATCTGATGAATAGAGTTTTCAAGGAGTATCTCGATGAATTTGTGGTAGTATTTATTGATTATATATTGGTATACTCCAAAACCTACGAAGATCATGAAAATCACTTGCGCATTATCTTGAAGACTCTGAGAAGGCATGAATTATATGGGAAGTTTAGCAAGTGTGAATTCTGGCTTCAGGAGATTTCTTTTCTTGGCCATATTGTCTCTAAAGATGGAATCTCTGTTGATCCTTCTAAGACCAAGGCAATCCAAGAATGGCCAGCACCTACGAGTATAACTGAGGTACGTAGTTTTATTGGCTTGGCAGGTTATTATCGACGTTTCGTCCAGAATTTTGCCCGATTGGCTAACCCATTAACGAAGCTCACACGTAAAGGGGTTAAATTTGTTTGGACAAAAGAGTGTGAAGAATGTTTCGAAGAACTGAAGAGAAGATTAGTCAATGCTCCTATATTGACTCTACCATCGGGGAATGATGGGTTCGTTATTTATAGTGATGCATCGAAGAAAGGACTTGGTTGTGTCCTTATGCAGAATGATAGAGTTATTGCCTATGCATCACGACAGTTGAAAATTCATGAACAAAACTATCCTACTCATGATCTCGAATTAGCAGCTGTGATCTTTGCTTTGAAGATATGGAGGCACTACCTCTATGGTGAAAAATGTGAGATTTATACTGATCACAAGAGTTTGAAGTATATTTTCTCACAAAAAGAACTCAACATGAGGCAAAGGAGATGGCTTGAATTACTCAAGGATTATGATTGTACGATACACTACCACCCGGGGAAGGCAAACAAGGTGGAAGATGCTTTGAGTAGAAAAGACCATGGAGTTTTGAACATGATGAGAATTGAAAGGGATCCAATTTTCATGGATCTAGTGAAGATGGACATGGGAATAACCAGGGAAGGTGAAACATCAATGCTTTTTCAAATGGTTTCCAAACCATCTTTACTAGAAAGGATTAAGAGTTCTCAGACCGATGATGAAGAATTTCAGAAGAAGATTAAAGCTGTGAATGATGGGAGATTGAGAGACTTTGTGTATGAAGATGGAACTTTGAAATTTGGAAAGAGACTTTGTGTTCCCGATTTACCTGATCTAAAAAGGGAATTGCTGGATGATGCTCATAGTTCCAATTTCTCTATACACCCTGGGAGCACCAAAATGTATAGAGATTTGAAGGAACATTTTTGGTGGGACAACATGAAGAGAGAGATTTCTGATTTTGTATCAAGATGTATGGTTTGTCAACAAGTGAAAGCTGGAAGGCAACAGCCTGGAGGAGTCATGCAACCTCTTCCCATACCGGAGTGGAAATGGGACAATATTACGATGGACTTTGTCATGGGGCTACCAAAGACTCCTAGAAGGAACGATGCAATATGGGTTATTGTTGATCGTCTTACCAAGTCAGCACATTTTCTTGCTATAAGAGAAGATCTACCCCTGGAACGTCTAGCAAGACTATACATTAATGAAGTTGTGAGAGTTCATGGAGTACCCCTATCAATTGTTTCTGATCGTGATCCCCGTTTTACTTCAAGATTCTGGAAAAGTCTTCAGAAATCCCTGGATACAGAACTTCATTTGAGCACTGCTTACCACCCTCAGACAGACGGACAATCAGAACGGACTATTCAAACCTTAGAAGACATGTTGAGATCTTGCTCACTTGACTTTCAGGGTATGTGGGATCAATATTTACCACTGTTAGAATTTTCCTATAACAATAGCTTCCATTCAAGTATTCAGATGGCACCATATGAAGCGTTATACGGAAAGAGATGTCGTACACCAACCTGTTGGGATGATGTTGGTGAAAGAAAACTTGTAGGCCCAGAACTGGTGGAGGAAACGGTGGAAAGGGTGAAGGTAATCCAAAATCACATTAAAGCAGCTCAAAGTAGGCAGAAGAGCTATGCCGATAATCGAAGGAAGGATTTGGAATTTCAAGTCGGTGATCATGTTTTCCTGAAGGTATCTCCATGGAAGGGAGTCATACGTTTTGGTAAGAAAGGTAAATTGAGTCCCAGGTACATCGGACCTTTCGAAATTCTAGAACGAATTGGGGTTGTAGCTTACCGATTGGCAATGTCGCCAAGTCTCTCCAAAGTTCACGATGTGTTCCACGTATCTCTGTTGAGAAAATACATGCCTGACCCAACGCATGTACTCACCTATGAGGAATTAGAACTGGAACCCGATCTGTCTTATTGCGAAGAGCCCGTCAGGATTCTTGATACAAGAGAACAAGTGCTGAGAAACCGGACGACGCGTCTGGTAAAAGTTTTGTGGAGAAATCATAAGATGGAAGAGGCAACGTGGGAACCCGAGGAACTTATGATGAAGAACCACCCGAGTCTTTTTATGCAGTAATACCCTAGAAATTGCGAGGACGCAATTATTTGAAGGAGGGGAGAATGTAACACCCCAAGCTTCTACGGTACGTTTCCCTTTGAATAATGCGATGGCGTGTGTTGTACGCAACCTCGAGTTCTAACACACACCACAACTAATTAAACTAGCCGTTGTGAATAGTAATACCTAATTTTTGAAATTATATATATTTTATATTTGAAAATGGACTTCATTTTTGGACTCGGAATATCGAATTTATCCTAAGGTGAAATTTTGGTACTTTTCGGATAACTTTCATATTTTGATGAATAGTGAAAATTACTAAATTTTAATTAAAAACAACTTTTTTAATCAAAATAATTAATAGTGATAAATTATGAATTTTAGTAGTTTTAAAGTATATTTAGAATATATTTTTACCATTTAATATAATGTTGGTCATTGGACATAATTTTACAATTAAACCGAACATAAACAAGTGTCAATCTTTTGATAGTTATTATCTCTTAAAAACACGCTTTTTGTTTTGACAGCGGGAATTAATTTTAAATTAATTTATGCCACTTCTGTGTTTTGAATTTAGGAAAATGGATTCCATATTTGGAATCAGGATGTTCAAATTGAGTAAATAGGTAACTTTTATTTTTAGACATTTTGAATAATTACTGCGGTACATATTTTATTTACCATGGTTAAGGGTAAATCCGGTAAATAAGGGTTAAAAAATAATATTATAATAATACAAAATTACCCTAAAACGTGTCCTAACCTTATTGGTGGACACATACCCGACCATGGGCATCCTTGGGTCAATTTGGGGACCCCTTGGAGCCACTTGTATGTGGTAGGGACACATTATATTAATAAAGTTAAAATAAAAATAAAAATGGCATAAGCTTACATCTTTTATAAGAACAATTTTTACATAGGGTTATACATGTTGGATTTTCGATTATAAATATTCATTAGAAATCTAAAAAGATTTCCTACATAATTATGTTTTATTTATAATTTTTAGACATTAAATAATTTATTTTATTTATGACACAATGATGATGCAGTAATTACTAAAATAGTGAAAAATTAAAATAATTGATATTATAAATACCCAAATAAATATAATATGAAACTTTTAATGAATTAAACTAATTTTCTAGGCTAATATGATATATTAGTATTAATTTAATGGACTTTGTTTGAAGTAATAAATCTGTTATAAGTTTCACAAAAATCAACTATTGAATAGTGTCAAAATTGACATAAAAGAGTTCTTAAAACAAATATTATATTATTAATTGATATTAAATTCCTAAAAATCTAAGGTTCGGCCAAGAGACTTATATTATGATAGGTTAATCATTAATGGACCACTTGGGGGTCGCTTGGATGTATATAGTAAGTTTATTAACCATAATATATAAAAATACAAAGAGACATTGTAAAAGTGAAACTAATTAACTTAGAGTTAATACTTAAAGATAAGGTTAATATAGGTACCCAAACCTGTCTAAATTCTATTGGTTGAGTGGTTTTCGACCTATCCCCACCTTAAACTTTGAATAATAAACTTTGGAGCCATTAGAAACCGAATATGAATTTATTATAAATTAATATTTCTAGCTTTTCCAAAGGTGCCCCTCACCCCTCTTATAAAAGGGCACTCCTCCTTCTCATTTCTTCACACCTTCAAAGCCTTTTGGTTCGGCCAAACTCTGCCCAAATAATCTCCCAACATCCCTCACTACAACCTAGAGGCCTTAGTTTGATCAGAAAGCCAACCTAAGGAGCCCTTTTGATCAAATCAAAAGGAAGAACCCGAAGAAGAGGTAATGATTTCACCACCCTTTTCTAAGTTCATTTCTTCTTCCACTTCTTCTTCCTTTGTTCTTACCATTCTAAAATAATAACTCCAGTATCTCACATATACTGTGATGTTATTATAAGTATGGTACAACCATATTCAGTATTCTATCCACCCTTTGAATAACATGTCACCATACGTGCGTACGTACGGCTTACCGTCTCCACGTCGTGGTGTAATTGTTATTCAATATAATATTATTTGGATGGGTATAATAATGATGTGTAACTCATGTAAATAATAAATATAACATGTTAATGATTCTGTATATATGATATACCATTCATTTATATATTATTTTAATATCAAAAGAATGATATTGTCGCTCGTGCGTACGTACGGACTACCGTCTCCACGAACGCGATGAGATTCATTCTCCATCATATCCATTCAAGTATAATTATCATTTTATAATTTAAAAATGATGTTTAAGGACTTGATATCATTCTGGATATGAATAAGATACAACAAACATGGCTTATGTAACAAAACATATAAAAGAAAATGAGTAAGTTAACACCCGAAACGATGATAATTCTAAGATATTATTAATAAATCAATGTTAAAAGATCATATATGATATCATATTAATATATATGATTCTTGTATAATTTAATAACAATTATTTCACCATTATACAGGAGGTTAACTTACCCCAACCAAGGAAAAGTACAAGGTAAGGGTTATTTCACAATCTCTTCTTTATCCGAGGTTGTTTATACGTAATAATCTACTGGGATCTCGTTATCATCCACATCCATGTTTCTTCAAAATGTATTTCAAAACATTTTTACTATTTACAAGAATATGGGTTAAAGTCATTTATACCCTTGTTTGACTTTTTATAAGAGGTTTATAAAGGAATCTTTCCGTCATTTTCAAAACAAGGTCCTTTTTAACCTTTTCGACAGAATTGAGGTAAGAATGTTTTTTTAACTTATACGGCGGGTGCGGTTATTTTCCGCCATTATAAAATCGTCGAAGCTTCCCATACAAGCTTATAAGAATATTTTCAAAGAAAATGTTTTATTTTATATGGATCTTAAATGATTTCAAAATAAAAGGAGATATTTCTTTAAAAAGAATTTTGATTTCATCTATGTCAACATCCTTTGATGGATTTTAAGATTATTTGAAGTTGATTTATTATGATACAAAACTTCTATATTGTATTGAAGGTTTTGTGATATGTTTGACTGTGGATGTGCTATTTTTATACCATTCATAGTTTATTGTGAAAGTATTGACATTTCGTATGCTAGTTTTAATACGAATGTTTATGTTATGTTTAAACCTTTTCATATGGGAATGCATTGGACTTAATAAGTGACGGGTGGAGCCCGCTATAGCTCCTCGATGCATCGGTAGGTCTCATGAGACAAACTAGTGTCTTGGCACAAGGCCTTGACAAAATCTTATTTGTAGTCTTGGCACGAGGCCTTGGCTATGTGGTTATGATAGTCTGGCATTATGCATTCCAACATTATGAAAGTGGTTATTTATTTTTGCATGTGATTATTCGATTAGTGGAATATCCATGTGAATAAGTAAATGGCATTATTTCATTTTATTTATGCCATACCATGTTGAAATTTCATGTTTAAAAGGCTTTTGTTTTAGTTATACATTGCCTTAAATGTTTATTCTTATTGATGAAAGTTTCCGCTATATTGTTATCCTTACTGGGCATTTGAGCTCACCCCTTTTCTATGTTTTATTTTTCCCAGGAAGTGAAGATGTAAGTTATGAATGACCTGCAGGGATATTATGAGGGGATTGTAGTGTGGACTGTGGAAACATTATGTTGTTGTAGTAGTTTTTGATTTTATGATGTAATGTAAAACTTATGAATATATCTAGTGTTTCCAAGGCTACTAAACCAATCGGTCTTTCGAGATTTGATCTTTCTTGTGATCATGCCAATGTTATGTAATAATGCACCGACTCTAGGCAACTAGGGTCGGGGCGTTACAATATATCTTTTATATTTTCACATTGTAGATATATTGTAATTATTTTTTAAAAGATAATTTTTTCCATAATTTATACAAATGATTTTTATTCTTAAAATACTTGAAACGCGTAGGTGAATGATCCAGTTACCGACTGACCTTGGAATATAGAAGTTGGGTTTGACTTATTTTCTAGAAATATCTTATGTGAGAAATGTAAAATTTTACTTAATAATGAATTCAATACCTCTTCCAAGGTCATAAATTTTCCCATTAACAACAATTAGTTGATGTATTACAAAGAATGCTAATTAATCATAGGGTGTACATCCATGTATTTTAGCTGGAAATAGAAGAGTCACAAGTTGAGTTCTCTTTACATCCACCCAAGATTTTAGAGAAAATTCTAAAAGATAATTTCTTGGAAATTTTTTCCAAAAAAATATAAATTACATGATTCAGTGGATGGAAGATAAAGTAAAAGATATTCAAGAAAAAATGGATTGGCTAACTAAGTACTTCAATGGATCCCTCAATAAAATTAAGCAAGAACGAAAGTATGTACCCTTAGTATTCCATGTTATTTATGATTAAATCGAATTAGTTGAAGAAAAACATGAGTATTATCCACATCCCAACCATCTGAAGGATCATATCAATGATCACCATGATAAGATGGAGTGGATAAATGACAAAAAAGGCATTAATACTGAGCTATATATTAATGATCCACATGATATATATAACTTCTTGAATGAGTGTGAGGTGAAATATGATTTCACTAGTCCATAAAAAATTTATGTTCAAACAACATATCATATTTTTATATACATGGATATAGAATACACTCAAGATATGGGATTTTAAGAAAATATGGAGTACCTGATTACTTGTATCCATCAACTAAGATCCAATGTCAAGAGGCACTTGTCACTAAGGAAGATATTGATCCCATAAAACAAAGGGAGATTATATTATTTTATACATTACTTTATTTTATTTTATTCTATCAAATTTCTATATCACCCATTTGTTTATGGTAATTTAAAATTTTGAACATCCATATTTTTCCATAGAGAAATATGAATAATATAATCATGAACCTACTACGGAACAAATAGATATCCATCATTTTCATGAAAATTCATTTTAGGACACCCATAAGGAATTCAATGTAGATAAGAATGAGGAAACCGAGACACTATATTAACACATTAAAAGGATTATTTTAATTTTAATTTTAATTTTCCAATTCAAAATCCTGACTTACATTCCCTTTAAAAATTCATTTCATACCACCCATATTGAGTCAGAACTGGAAAAACATATGTGGATTCACAAGTAGTATCAAATAAGGAGGATTATCAATACTCCATCCTACACCCTCCATGAATGATATGACTATTTATGAAAGGGATGGATCTTGTATACTCTATTCATGGATGAATACTCACAAAAAAGATGATATAGATGATAGGAAAAACCTAATGTGGTAGTTCAAATCTATGAAGGTGCACCCCCATAAGATTAAGGATAACAGCATGTAATACCATTATATAGGCTATCAAAAAACATTTTTCCACCTTGGGTATTAAAATAAATATTATCCAATTTATATTTGATCTAGTACTTTTAATTTAATTTTATTGAATTTGTTTAAAAATCATCCCCACTCCCTCAGTCATTTTAATCATTAATAAAATTATAATTTATCTTGACTAAATAATTCTCTTTTATTGGTTAATTATGGAACAATTAAGCCCCAAAATAGTGGATAAAATGGGATAATATTCATAGGATATGGTTTTAATAACTTCATTTACTATTTTTAAATTCCATGAAATTTTTACAACTTATTTGTGCTTTAAAAAGTGGAATTTTCATGCCTATAGTTTAATTTAATTTTTAATTAACTTATCTAATAAGCATTAGTTTCTTAAGAATGAATTTATTTTTTGATATAGATTTAAATATTTATGTGGTAAAATGATAAAAATGAAGAATTTAATAATTAATTTGAATCTTCTATATTAAGATGAGGGCTTGTGATTTGTGTGAATTACTTGAATCACGCAAATTAAATTTCCCTACATATTTTTCATGGATTTAATTTATTAAATGTATGTTAATTTATCCGATATTATTATTCATGGTGACAATTATTGTTAAAAATCATATATCCCATTCCCATGAGTATTTTAGGAAAATGTTCTTAAAATTTTACCTTGAGAATATTTAATGAGTGATCATGACACATGACACCTAACAGTACATTAATTGAAACATTTCAAAGATAATTACTTTGTAAAAAAAGATTTAAAATGATTGAGGGATCTTTTGAAAATACCATGTCACTAATATGACCTTCAAAATAATCCTTCATTATACCATTCATACCCTGAATGTCTATGTTATAGACAATCCATGATTTTAGTAATTTTTATCTATTTATAACCCCTATTAAGTCTTTACATGATATTTTAATGATGAATCATGGTTGTAATGATTTCATGGTTGATTTTATTCAATATATTTTAATGAACAACTATGGGTGCACTAATATTTTGTGTTCAGAATTGTTTTTAATTAATTAAATTTAATTTTTTTCCACACTTATTGAAAAAAATGACAAAAAATGTGAGTTGTGACTTGGAAGAATAAAAAATTAAAATTAATTGAGTGATATTTTTTTTTCATATTTGGTTTGGTGGTGGATATTATATTAATTCTGATAATAACATTCCATAAAAAAAATGAAAAGTAGTTAGTTTGATAAAAAATTATAAAAGTAGAGAAAACTCCGTGAAGGTGAAAATATGATTCATTATGATTAGTTCTTTTCATTACCTTACATTTATCATGGGATGTGGGATTTGAAAACTTTTTGAAGGGGGAAATTCATTTGGATTTAAATTTTGATATCATTCACTATAGATTAAGATATAATCATCCTTCTTTGACCTTTATTTTTCAGAACATAAAATCCTACCAAACCAATTACTTAGAGTTATATGTACCAAGATTGAAAATTCATAACAATTTTATGTTTCGTTTTTCCTTTAACAAGTGTATAAATGTGTTCCTTTTCAATTTTATGGATAAGAATAATTTTCTCATGATAGGATAATAAATGTACTTGAGTTTTCTCTTGAGTGATGAGATAAATGATTAAATTGAGAGATAGATCATAATTTTTCATGATTAATATAAATGAATTTAGGATATTTAATGAATAATGGTAGATGTAAAATCATTTTTCAACAAGAAAAATTAAAATACAAGATTTGATTGTTTATTTTAAAATTTAAAAATTTAATTGATATTTTATATGGATTATTGGATGTTTTATTTAGCATTTATAACCATTTAATTTAATTATTTTCATTCAAAAATAATGGTAACAATGGTTTATAAGGATTTTAAATGTTGTGATTTTATTCTTAAGGAAAATCATAGTTTAATTGTTTGGGGTATTTGACACACTCTTTTTTATTCATATTTTTAATTTTTTGTATTGTTTTCCAAATTTTTAATCATTTTTCCCCTTAATGCTTAATGTGAATTAAAAATAGTTTGATTTTAAAATATAGAATTGAAATGAACTTAAATGGAGGGTTTAAATGACTAATCATATTGAGAAGAAACTAATGAAAAAAAGAAATTTATTTTATATGTATTTTTGAAATTTTACTATGGAAATTTTAATTTATTTTCTGTAATAATTTTCCAAGACTAGAGATATACACCAACCAGTGTCCCATAGACACTTATCCAGCCTTCAGAAGAGATCTGCTGACCAAGTAGGCCACAAGGAGATCCTGGAAAATGTAGTAGGGTGTGGACAAGGCATCCCAGATAATAGTTTTCAATTACTAGGTCACATACCACAATGGCCATGGTAGTGTGAGGTGAAGACCATTTATAATGGATGAAGTGTATATGGGTTCCATCTTCGGTGTAGTATTTTTCAATGAAACAACCATCAAATTTCCTATAAATGCTCATGTAATCCACTAGTGCATTCGATGTGGGATGAGTTTCATGGGTTACTCTTTACCATTTAAATAGAATGAAATATTCTTTATCCCAATCCACTTACTCACACTCGGAAACATGAGTACCACCATCCTCTACCACTACTATGTTTATCTTCAACCATATTCACCACTGCAATCATTGACATCCTCCATTTATGCCACCATTAAAGTTCAATATCGAGTCGATCAACACTATAAATCCTTCAAAACAACTAGGATAAGTTCAAGGACCCTGAAAGACTTTAACGTAACAACATTTTAAATCTCATGGACACAAAGAAGGAAATATTACTTGGTGGGGGATCCCCTAGAAAAAACCTTCACCATTGAAGAGCTCCACTAAAGTAATGACGCTTCTAATTTACCTTCCATGAATACCTTTAAAACACATGCATGAAGCTCCACCTCTCTACCACAATGCACTCATAAAAAATTGAAACCACTATTTTCATCAGTTGTTCAAATCCATTCAATAGAGGATTTAAAATTTAAGATATGGTAAAATCGAACATCAAGGCTTTGAATGAAGAATGAGGTATTATCCCTTCTATAAAAGTAGGGGTATGTCCAATTGTTAAAGGAGTTTGACTACTGGATACCACTGGAGGATAGATCAGGTGCTTCTATTAATTTGGGTTTCCTTTATTTATTTAATTTTATTTTTTCCCTATGTAATTTTCTTTTATAATTTAAATAAATAGAACATCCATTCCCATAATTTTATTTTGATCTTACATTCCAATAATATTGCTTATTCTTCTCCACATCCACCTCGTTCATCATTCATTCAGATTATTTTTAATATCCTAACATATTTTTCATGTGTTCTTGCTAGGTTATTTTATTTTATTTTATATGTTTAACTTTATTATTATTTTCTTATTCTCTTCTCTGTATTTATATTAATTTTCTATTTCACCTCTCTCATTGTCATTATCTCTCAAATTTATTCATCATTTTATTTTATTATTATTCATCATTTATTATTATTATAATTTTTATATTATCTCTTTCCACAAAGTGATCCCTTACATTTTACAATTATAGGATGATATGATTCATTTTCGATGGGAGGTATGTGTTCTTAAATTCTTTCATAATTTTTTTGTGATCAATGGTGATGTGTAAAAGTGTGAAACTTTTCTACCAGAACATTGAACCGAATCCAATTTCAATTATTTTATTAATTAATTCCCCCTTATACTAGATATAATCTCTTCATACGATGGAGTTTATCCTTTTGTTTAATGAAAAGGCATACGATGGTTCTAGTTCATTGATGTTTTTACACACTCAGTTGATGTGTTCCAATAATTTTAATCCTAGGATGAGGTCCAATATATATTTATAATGAAATTATTAATTTAAAACCACTATATAAAAGTATTTCAATCCATGCAAGATATTTTTTAATTTTATTTTCAAAAATGATTTATTAAAATAATTGACATTAATGATAGAACTCAGAACGAAAACAAGTACCAAGTTTCTTCATTCTAATCACATTTTTTAACACTGCATGTTAGTTTTGATTAAATTTTCATTCTTTTTGTCTTTTCATTATTTTATAAAATAATCAAACCCCATAATTTTCATTGTTCTTATAAATAATAAAAAACATGTAGTGTTAAGTGACATAGAATTATTATGAAAAAAAACATAGAAGCTCTTCATGCTAGAAGACCCTTGTGATTAACTTTTCTACACAAGGAAATATATCTATAAATTATATTTTCACACATTCCTTGATCAATGTGACATCATTTTGAATTCTTTGAGCTGATGTTAGTGACCAGTTGTGATGTTTTGTACATAGGGTAGTGTTGTACTGGTAGGTTATTATAGATGAAATGTTGGATGTTTTGTGACATGGGGTGATGAGTATATGGTGTAATGGTTGTGGTATTGTGGTTTTATCATAGTGGTAATGGAAAAGAGGTTGTGGGGTAGTGGTTAAGGCATAGTGGTTGTTGTGCAGTGGTTGTGGAACAGTTGTTATAGTGTAGTGGTTCTTGGAAGGTGGTTGTGGAACTGTGTTTATGGTGCATATGCTATTTTTGTTCAATTTATCGATAGTGTTATATAGAGGTTATGTGATGGTATGGCTTGGAAAATATGACTTGGAGATGATAGTGGATGTGTAGCATTGTGGTTGTGATTCTATGTGTTGGGAATGTTGTAGCATGGCATGGCTGAGATAGTTTCTTTGTTACCCGTTTGAAAAACTATAATGATATAATAAAAAATAGGCTAGTAAATATAAAAGATATATGAGAAATATATGTGTGGTAATTAGTTGACTTATCTGAATTAATGAAGGAACAGTGTAATTTTAAATTAGAAGGCTAATGAATAAATGTGTTGAAACATATAAATGATAGTGGGAAATGTTGTGTGGCTTTTGTGGTGGTTGTGTCGTGTTTCATATAGTGGTGGAAGAAGTTGTGATGGTTTGTGTGTGGTACATGGTGGTGATGTGGTATGCACTAATGCATCTTATCTGGACCCATAAACTAAGTATTTTTTGGTATCTTTATATGATGTATGATTAAAATATTTTATTAGAGCCCCACCTAGGTTGGACAACCATACCAAAACTCATAGGTACTTAGTTCTGGATTCTTCCCCAACATTCATGATGGTAGTGATATGGATGGATGTATACCCCCTCTCCCATTCTATTCCTTTAGATTTGATGTGTTGGAAAAAGTTTCTATGGGAGAGATTTAATGTATTTTCCTTTATTCATTTTGGTTAGATATGATGTGTTGTGACATTTTATGTGGTGAGGGTTATGTAAGGTTAGAAGAAGGAACAATGTTGACGTCTTTAATTTTCATGATAGCCTGCTTCTCTGGTTCTATTTTTGATATGATGTATGACCCATGTGTATATGGGAGGGATGTGATGGGATGTTACCAAGGTTTTTTTAGGTGGGATCTTATGTGATGTGATGTGTAGCCCAAGTGTGTGTGGGTGGGATGTTATGTAATGTTATGGGTTTCCCAGGTGTATACAGGTGGGTTGTGATGTGATGTGATGTCATTTGTGAGGATTGGATGGGAATAAAGGATGGTGTACCCTGGGGAATGTGAGATGAAAATCAGATGGGAAGCAGAACCAGTGAATGTTTCTCTTTTATGGTCTCAATGATATGTTGTTATATTGGATGAGTGATTTTGTAAGTGATCCACAGTGAGGGTATAATTGGTTAGATGAACTATTTAGTAGCGTGTTGGATTTAATGTTTTTTCATTGGTGAATTAGCATGAACCTTTCACTTTTTTTACTTTAGTCCCTAGTTATGTATCTATTGAGTATACCTATTCTGCTCACCCTATATATATAATCTTTTTTTAAGGTTTCCTAGATGAATACAAAGAAAATGTTGGAATTTTCTAACTGGGTTAGAGTTATTATTTAGTTGATACCATAGACTTATCTTTCTGGTATTTATATTGGATTCTTTTATTTGTATCTGCAATACATTATTGTTCAATTTTGGGATGATTTTTGTTTTAACATTATATTTTATGCTATAGATATTTGGGGATTGTGACCCTATCTCCCAATCCATTGTCATTTAAAAAAATGGGTCCAAAGCCTCATTTTTATTATTAAAGCAAAGAAAAGACCTCTTTTAACTGGGTAGAGGGACCCATTACATAGCCCGCAGGCCCAATGGGCTTGTAGCCCATTACATAGCCCATAGGCCCAAATTTTTGACCCAATGCTCATTCTGTGAATAGTAATCTGCCTGCTATATTACTCGCACAGTACCGCCACTGCTACAGTTCCCTACCGCCGCTACAGTACATGTCGATCTACAGTACCACCACTTCTATAGTACTGCTACAGCTCCCCTGCGCCCAATGGGTTTTGAACCCCCATTTTTCATGTAGGATTACAGGGTGCTTACCACTAAGCCAAACCCCAACTAATCAATCCATTATCATTTAATGTGGGTAATTCCTCGCATACTGTGAGTTTTTATACCCTTGGAGATAGTCTCCAACATAGTGCCTAATGGTTCGAGGACTCTGAGGTCATTCTCTATCACCCCTCATTGCAGTATCTTTGGAGGTAGAGGGTCTTGATTTAGTTATATTAGAGGATATGTTTGATATATAGGATACATTTTTGAGTTAGGCACAACAATTTCATTGTGGGTTTTTATCGAAAAAAGTAAATGTTGACTATGGTATGTGACATGGGTTAATGTGATCAGATAAGACATTAGATTTTAGTTCCCCCTATGATCTAGTTCATGGGAACTAAATATAATTAATGGCCAAGTGAGGAAAACCTTTTTATAGGGTAGATTCTTATTAGTGGGGCAGGCATCATGATGACATTTTTTAATGATTCAATTTGGTATTTTGGGAGGTTAAAATGAATAAAATTAAATATTCATTAATAAATTTTTAAGTACCATGATTTATATGTAATTATTTTCCTCATTAAAGGCTTATTTATTTTATATATATGTGCCTATGAATTTGTATGACCATTAGAAAGATCTTGTTGATCTCTATAGAGTTGATTCTTATGGATTGAATGATGATTCATGTTATCAAGATATTTGTTCATTCTAGCAGAAATGATTTTGTAAGTATGAGGGTAGCATCCATGATATACAGATTAAGCTTTGGATAGAGGTTCCTGAGATCACTTTTTGACTTAACTGAGCATAAGGAGATTCTTTTGTGACTTTTTTATTTATCCATAAGTGGGAAGTTAATTGTAAATGGTGGATTATATTTCTACGTGACTGAAAGGAGACACCGTTTGGGTGGATTGACATTCAGTGGGAGTATAGTGAAGGGTTTCTATCATTAACGATGAGGGAATCTAATAGAAACGATCTTCTCTCCATTCTAAAGGGGATTCTAGGTCTGTGTGGTTATGGGATCAGGTTCAAGGACCTCCTACAATTTTCTATAGATATTTTTCAAGATGGGGAGTCTGGAGCACAGTGTATAGAGGAGGATTTATACCCAGTGATCTTGTATATGGTCAATCCATTTATGATCCCAATGTGTCTATATGTGTCGAAAATAGAGGAGATTATATATTGGGTGATTTCCTTCATAGTTGATCTAAATTAGGGTAGAAAGGTGGGGGTTTCATAGAAAAAAACATTAGGCAGTGGCCCGCATGTTTTCATGCAGTCATGGTTCAATTCAGAAGAGAACTCACAACATCTATTTCCTTCCTAACCATCAAGGATATGTGGTTTCTAATCCAAAAAAAAATGTTTTTCCATTTGTTCCATTTCTATAATAGATATGGGAATATCAATTCTTAATGTTTGGTCACATGGCGCTTTCATTATTATATGGGTGATAAGATCCCTTTTTCGATGCAATAATTTTCTGTAATATAGTTTCATTAGTAGGGACCACATGTCATTGATTAGTAGATGAAATAAGTCGGAGATAACATAGGTCTTCCTCTTGATGGTCTATGTCTATAGGGACTTAGTGCAAATCTTAGCTTGGAGGATGAGAGATGTGGTGTAGAAGAGCTACTCCTGTTCATAGAAATAGGAAGCAGCTCCAATAGAGTCTTGTGTTTTTTGAGGTAAGATATCTTTTTCATCAACCCTTAGGTGTGATTTCTTTGATTTATTTCCTTCATAATTAATTTTATATCTATCTATTTTATATCTATTTGGGACATGATGTGAAGATTATTCTAGTTACCATTGTGTTATCATCAACCATTAAAGGTTTGGATTTTCTGTTTGATGTGTGATAGGGATGTATACTTATGATAGGGCAACAACTATAAATGGGGAACATTTTATTGTTACAAATATAGCCATATGAAATAATTAATGTTATGGATTATTTTTATTCCATGCATGTCGTCATAGATTAAATTAAAGGAGAGTTTTTTTCAATTTGGAGGGACAATGAGTGGTATTCATTGGTGACTGATATTATTAGTTAAGTTCTAGGAAAGTGGAGCCTCTTTTGTTGAATTTAGATGATCAATCAGTAGATTCTTGGGTTGGGGATATTCCTAGAGTTCTATAGGGGTTCATGGATGTATTCACAGGGGTTTCTGTGGAACTACCCCATCCATGTGATATGATGTTCATGATAGAGTTGTAGCCAGTCTCTGATCTCAATGTCTCCCAATTGGATTATGTATATACATTTTGGTGAAAAGATATTATAGGTTGATGTTCTAATGTAAAGGGGTTCATTACAACCTAGTGTGTTACCGTGGGGTGCACAAAGATCATTATACATGATGGAATTTGCTAGTCTGGCGTTCTCTATATACTACCAAAGGTTGAATCAGGTTACGAAACAAATTACACACTTATGATGATAGAGGATCATTTTTACTACTTGAGAGGAGATATTTTGTTCTCATATATCAATCACTAGACATGATACTATGAGTTGAGGGTAAAATGTGAGTTTATAAATATTTTTACAATCATATGTAGGTATGGGAACAATGAGATTGGTGTCTTGTCATTCGGTGTTACAAATGCACCATCATCATTCATAGTGCTTATGAAATATGAATTTCATGAGATCCTAGACCTATTCTTCAATGTATTAATTGATGATATATTTGTATAATCGATTTCATAGGTGGATAATGTTGATAATATCCTATTTTGGCTGAGTTATTCGACACCACATGTTTAATTGGATGTTTTACAAGTGTTAGTTCTAGACATGAGTGGTGTGTTGCCTAAAACATGTGGGGTCTCAACGAGGTGTGGTATTCAACCCATCAAATGTTGTGGTATTTATTTCATGGGAGAAACCTAATAATATTATATATGATTGAAGTTTTCTAGGTATTTTACGCTATTATCTAAGACATCATCCTTATTTTTATCAATTCTCATCCCCTCTAATAGATTTTATCGAGAACGATAATAATGTTTTGGTTACAGATAATTGTCTGGTAGTGTTCAAAAACATAAAACAGAATTTGGTTAATGTTCTAGTGCTTCATTTTCTTGAGGATGGTGTATTGTTTGAGGTTATATGTGACACATCTTGTCTCATATTAGGACTCATGTTGATGAAACACAACTCAGTGATATCTTATGGTCTAGAAAGTTATAACCCCATGGGTATAAATATTCCACCCATGATATAGAATTGTTAGTAGCTATTTTTACACTAATGCTATTATGGAATTTCCTTATTGGTAAGTGTTAAGCGGTTTTCATAGACCAAATGAGACTATAATATTATTTTTCAAAGTGATAACTAAAATAAATCTAATTTATGTGCATGGATCTTCATCATAATAATTATTTTTATATATCTTAAATCATGGAATCAGTATTGTTTTTGATGATGAATTGAGTGAAACTTCCCAAGAGTTTGTGGTTCAATAGTCCATGAATGTCTATAAAAGAAAATAGGAGCATGAAATAAATAATATTGACATTGGGAAGCCCGATGGAAGAGGAATTACTCATTAGTTTTCATGGATTATTCATTAATGCAGTATGTGGAGGTGCCTTAGTGGGGATACTCAAATGAAGAAGTCTTTATGATAATACTAGCCATGGTGGTGCTCATGGGGGATGGTCAGGGGCTGATTAGAATAGGGTGTTATTCCATTGGAAGAAGATTGTTCTCTTGGAAGTTCATACTGATATTCTCCATGAGTTTCACATCTCACTTTTGTTGAGAATGTATTGTTGTCAACAATAAATATTTAATGGGGATATTGTTTAGAACAATACTCTATCTCTTTATAATAATTTTGATGTTCACAAATACCCTTTAATCTTTTTCTAATGATTTTACTTTAAGTATTTTTCAGGAATTATATATTTTATATATTTTCATTTTTGGAAGAATATTCAAGTGTTTACACAGCGTGGAACAATTGCTAAACCATTCGGGAATCAATTTAAAGTGTTCTAGAAACACTATTCATACCTTACATTTGGAAAGCGTAGTGTAATGAAAGAAATGAACCCGATGATTACTCTTTACAGATTATAAGAAAAGTATGGTTAAACAACCACACGTTATCAGTAAAGTATGAAAGAAAAACACTACATAAAGAAAACCATACATAAAGAAAAACCCTATGTTTGAGATATTGAGAAAGTGTGGAAGAAGAAACATTACATAAATCTTTAATGTTTTTTTTGTTTCTCAAAAGTTTGGTTAATCAACCTTAATTTTGTGAACAAACTTACGTTACTTGAAAAAGTATGGATGGTCAACTCTATGTTTTTAGTCAACCTTACGTTCTTCATCAACCTTACGTTTGATGAATGCGAAATCTACCCTATGTTTGACCTATGTTACGTTTCAAAGGATTCATGAAGTACAACTCAACCTTATGTTTGGCGTCGGGAATTTGAAGTTGATATTTTTTTCAATGGTCTGCAAGCGATTGATCAGGATAATTGTAAGCCGAACTAAACGCTGATTTTGATGAGTTTCCTTGACATATTCAATGCCGTTTGAAGGATTGATTTAACCGAAGCTTTACATGGAGAATATTATGGAGTATTACGACTGCTCAGATTAATTCACATGTTTGAATATTGCGAGTCAAAGGGTGATATTTGTGGATATGATTTTGCAGAGGAAGCGCTCTATATATCTATTCCCATTTTGAATTTCAAAAAACACAAAACATAATAGAAACAAGGGTGATATACGAAAAGGTGTACAAAGATCGATATAGCGAAGACTTGAAAGAAGAACACATAGCGATCAAGAACGCAAGTGCAGATACAATCATTATATTTGAAAGAATGATATGTTGCACAGACAATGCTATTTATAAAGAGCGAATTAGAGACAAATCAAGATACAAAGATCTACTGATTATGAAGAACGACTACGCTCTATTTTGTTGAAGAAGAATGAAAACAACAAAAGATTCATCTATTTTTCAACGACAATATTTTGTGAATCTGCTACTGCATAAGTTGAGATTATATTTTCTATATCTACTGCAACCAGATCGACATTGAACTACTTTGACTTGAAGATAAATATTTCTGAAGATGAAAATCCATCTGCTGTCAATTTCATTCTGTTGCAATTGTGTAGATCAACAGGAAATGTACTTTCTAAATGAAAACACTTTTATCTTGAGTGACCATCTTCTCGTACTAATATGATTAGGTTCATGTTTGAACCAGAAGGATTTGTTTTCCTGAAAATTGTAAAGGTATCAACTACCTGTTTTCGGTTGTTGGACGGTCTGTGGAAAAGAGGACCATAGTGAAAATCACCAAGCTCGTGGAGTATAGCGTTGGTGGAGTGGAATAGGGGCCTTCTGTTCACCAAACTACTATACATCCGTGTGTCCCTGCTTTTACTTATTCCACTGCATGATCAAATCTAATAAATCATAGAGGATAGAACTCGATCAATAGAAGAGTTAACAAAAAAATCTGAAAGACACAATTCACCCCCTCTTGTGTATAATCTGTATATTCAAGATCCAACAATTGGTATCATAGGAGGAGATTCTGATAGAGCCTTAGCAAGAGAGAAGAATTTAAATGATTATACAACAGAGCATCATGAATGATACAAGATAAGGGATGTCAATGGTCAGAGCACCATATTTTAATGGAGACAACTATGGCTGCTAGAAATTGCGCATGATAATATATCTGAAAAACCTCGGATATAAAGTCTATTAAAAGACTATGACTCCTTATAAAATTCCTAAAAATCCTGAGACATGAAGTGCTGCTACAGAGGCAGAATATGATATGAATTCAAAGGTTATGAATGAAATTATATGCGGTCTAGGACCAAATGAATTTAACAGAGTATCTCAGTGCCTGAAAGCATATGATATGTGGCAAACAATTGCAGTGGCGTATGAAGGAACAGAAAATGTGAGACAAATGAGATATGCTACTGCCAAATTGAAATTTAAAACATTCTGAATGTTTTAAGGTGAAAGAATTACCCAAATGAATGGGATATTGACAGAAATTGTCAATAATATAACAACTTTAGGAGAACCTATCAAGATGGATGATCAAGCATTAAAAGTACTAAGGGTACTTCCTACTCAATGGAATGGTATCTATGCTGCAATCAGAAAATCAACACCTATTAAAGATCTAACCATGAGAGAGTTGATTGGTACACTGATGATGTACGAAGCTGAAATGAAAGATGAGGCAAATGAACATAATTTCTACATCAAAGAGGATGATACTACCATGAAGGTAACTTCACAACAAAAGAATAGAAAGATGAATAAGAGAGAAGTCAAAGCCAAATCAGAGAGCTCTGACTCATCAAACGTAGATGAAGAACTAGGTCAGCAAGCCAGAAAATTCAGAAAATTTTATAGCAAGAAAAGAGGCTCCAAAAAATCTTTTAAGAAAGATGATAAGTAAGTAAGATTCTATGAATGTAAGAATATGTGACACATCAGACCAGATTTCCCACAATTAAAAGATACAAATAAGAAGAAATTCTTTAAAACAAATGTCTATGAGCAGAAAGACAAAAAATCTATGAAAGCCACTTGGAGTGTATCTGAAGACTCAATTAGCTCTCCAGAATCAAGCTCAGAGAAAGAAGAAGTCAATCTGAAAGAAAACATGTGTTTCATGCCAGAAATAGATAACGTACAATCATATTACTTATCTGACTCAAATAATGAATCAAATTCTGAATCAAGCTACACAAATGAAAAACTTGTAGCCTACTGCAATATGCTTGAATAAATATAAGAATCACTATTTAAGAAACATAAGTCACTGAGGAAAATACATAAGGTTGTTTTCGATGAAAGATATACAATGCTGAAATAACATAAAGAATTAACTGATAAATACAATTCTATTAACACTAACTATATTAATTTTGAATCAAGAATAAAAACACTGTAGGATGAAGTAGAATCTTACAAATAGGCTGCATTGGTTTTTACAAAAGGAGAGAATTAATTAAATGAAATTCTTGAAAAAACTGTCATTAAAAAGGAATGATTTGGAATTGACAGTAAAGGAGAAAAACCTAAGCTATACAATATTTTTTTCCCTAGCACTAAATGGTTTAATTGTAACTATTGTAGGACAAAGGGACATATAACTAAACATTGTTTCTTAAGACAACCTCAAATTTGTCGTATTAAGAAAGACTATGTTTCAAAAGACGTATATGATTCAGCTGATTTTAAAAGAACAAAGAAAATCTGGATACCCAGATCATTGCTATCTAACACCCCTGGACCCAACATAATATGGTTACTAAAGCAATTTGTTTAAATATCTTTGCAGGTAGCAGTCCACCAAAGTAGAAAAGATATATAGTACATGGATAGTGGCTAATAAAGGAATATGAGTGTGAACTCAAAAAATTTTATAACACTCACTCAAAAGGAAGAAGGAATTGTCATATTTGGTGACAATTCCATAGGAAAAATCATTGGCATTGGAACTGTTGGAGATCCAAAAACTGTCTCAATCAACAAAGTACTTTATGTACAATGATTAAAACACAACCTGTTAAGTATTTATCAACTTTATGATGATGGGTATACTATTGATTTTACTAACAATTGTTGTACTATTTTAAAAGATGAAATGTTTAAATTTAAGTCACCAAGAACTGACAATGTCTATACTTTGGATTTAAATTCATTGTGTAAACAACAAGTAAATTGCTTGACTGCTAAAGTAAGGTAATCTTGGATCTGGCATAGGAGACTTAGAAATTGTAATATATATGTTTTACATAAGTTATCTATGAAACACTTAGTTTATAATTTTCCTAGTCTCATATTTGAAAGTAATAGATTATGTGATGCATGCCAACTTGGCAAGCAACACAAATCATCATTCAAATCTATTAACAAAGTTGCTACAACTAAACCTCTAGAACTTATCCATATGGATTTTTTTGGACCTTCAATAGTAGAAAGCTTGGCTGATAAATTATATGTTTATGTATTAGTTGATGATTATTCTAGATTTACTTGGATTTTCTTTTTCTAATTAAAAAATGAAGCTTTTACTTTATTTAAATTTTTCTGCAAATATGTTCAACATGAAAAATGTTTTAATATAATCTCATTGAGAAGTGATCATGGTGGAGAATTTGAGAATCATGAATTTAATTATTTTTTCTCAAACATGGGTATTAAATATACTTTCACTACACCAAGAACACCTCAAATGAGTGGGATTGTAGAGAGGAGAAATAGAAAAATTCAAAAAATGTCTAAACTATGTTAAATGAATATAGCCTACCTATATATTTTTGGGAAGAAGCTATAAATACTACTTTATATATAATTAACAGAGTTTTAATAAGACCTATTTTGAAAAAGAGACCCTATGAACTATGGAATAACATAAAACCTAAAGTAAATTACTTTAAAGTTTTTGGATGCAAGGTTTACACCTTAAACACCAAGGACAATCTTGGTAAGTTTGATCCAAAATCTGATGAAGGAATTTTCTTGGGATACTCTGCTATTTCCAAATCTTATAGAATTTTTAATAAAAAGTCAAGGATTGTTGAAGAATTAGTTCATGTGAAATTTGATGAATCTGATCCCTTTGAGAAAAGGACAGATCAAATAGATGAACCTGACTCTAACAATAACATGATACTTGAGAAATTAAAAAATGATTTGGAAATGATATAAAAGAAATTCAGTCTAGTTCATAGGAACATGATATTGAAGAACCTTTAACTATATTTCCTAAACAATATAGAACCCTATATAATCACACTTTAGAAACTATGATAGGTGACTTAGAAACTGGTATTCAAACTAGAAGAAACTTAGGAAATCTAGTGGATTTCTCTGCCTTCCTATCCCAAATAGAACCAAAGACTATAGAAGAAGTTTTAGATGATGAAATCTGGGTAATAGAAATGCAAGATGAATTAAATCAGTTCAAAAGAAATGAATTTTGGAAATTAGTGGAAAGACCTCAGAATTATCCAGCAATAGGAACCAAATGGGTCTTTAGAAATAAACAGGATGACCAAGGTATAATAACTATAAATAAAGCAAGATTAGTATCTAAAGGATATAATCAAGAAGAATGAATAGATTATGATGAGACTTTTTCACCTGTATCTAGGTTATAAGCCATTAGAATCCTTATAACCTATGCATCTCATATGAATTATAAATTATTTCAGATGGATGTTAAATATTACTTTTTAAATGTTTATTTAATGGAGGAATTTTATGTTGATCAACCTCCTGGTTTTGAAGACTCTCAAAAACCTGATTCTGTTTTTAAACTTACTAATGCTCTTTATGGCCTTAAAAAAGCACCTAGATCTTGGTATGAAATATTAAGTTCTTTTCTTTTGAAAAATGATTTTACTGTTGGATTGGCAGATCCAACACACTTTAAGAAAACTGTGAAAAATTTTTTTTTATTGGTTCAAATTTATGTTGATGATGTAATTTTTGGATCAACTAAGAAAACACTTTGTCATGAATTTTGAAAATTAATGAAAGAGGAATTTTAAATGAGTATGATGGGAGAATTAAATTTCTTTTTGGGACTTCAAATATTTCAAAAAGATTTTGGAAATGTTTTAAATCAAAGAAAATACATTACTGATTTACTTAAGATATTTGGACTTGAAAATAGAAAAACATTTACAACTCCTATGTGTACTAATATAAAACATGATTTGGATGAAACTGAGAAATCATTTGACAATAAGTTATATAGAGGTATGATTGGTAGTTTGTTATATCTTACTGCTAGCAGGCCAGATATAATGTATTCAGTATGTCTTTGTGCTAGATTTCAATCAAATCCCAAAGAATCTCATTTAACTGTTGTTAAAAGAATTTTTAGATATTTAAAAGGAACAACTTTTCAATCTCTACTCTATCCTAAAACGTCTGATTTTAATTTGATTTCATATTCAGATGATGACTTTGGAAGTTGTATATTAGATAGAAAAATCACATCAAGAACATGTCACTTTTTAGGAAAGTATTTAGTGTCATGGTCTAGTAAGAAACAAAATTCAGTTTCCCTATCAACAGCTGAGGCAGAATATGTATCTACTGGCAGTTGTTGTGCACAAGTGTTGTAGATGAAAAGCACTCTTATGGACTTTGGATTGATTTTTAATAATACACCTATTTTGTGTGATAATACAAGTGCAATTAATATTTCAAAAAATCCTATTAGTCATTATAGAACTAAGAACATTGATATACGACCTCACTTTTTAAGATAACATGTTATTAAAAAGGATATATTTTTAGAATTTATAAATACAGAAATTTAATTAGCAGATATTTTTACTAAACCACTTCCCACTCCAAGTTTTGATTTTATTAAGGGGGCGCTAGGTTTGTTTAATTTCAAATAATTTTTTTAAATTATAATTTTAAATATTATTTATTTAACTTTATTTATTTTAATTTTATTTTCTTAATTGCGTAAATTTTATTTGGTCTTTAAATACTATTTGAAATCAAGTAATTATTTGTTTTTTGAAAAAGGTTTTACTTTTGTTTTTAATTTATGTTAAATTCACCGCATATAAATTTTATTTGTTTTTTAAAATAAATGTAATGATTAGTGATTACACAAGAATCAAGGTTGTTAGAAACACTTTCAACTTCTAAACCGTTTCATTTCCACATAAGAAAAACCCTTTCGAAACTAGAAACTGCATACTGTTACAACCCCCTGATCTTCGAATCATCAAACACTAAAATCTTTGAACCTTCAGAAATCTACTCAGTAATGGAAAAGACCAAGCGAGAAGATGAGGCCGAGAGCAGTGAAGCGAAGAACCAAAAGTTAGTTGGGCGAAAAATTTTGCAAGGTAAAGTTATAGATCTAGAATGTCTATTCCAGACTAATCTGTTGTTGAAACAGGATTTGTCTTTTCAAAACCTTGAGTAGACTTTCAATAGTGAAAAGTCTGAGTTTATGTATGAAGTAGAACTGCGTTATTTCTTCAGAACAGTTCAGTTCAGTCTAGGTGAAGATGAAGACATTATGATTGCAAATATTGAGGACAAATATTTCTCAATCTCTTCTGTTGAAATATGACAAATCCTGAATTTCCCGCATGAAGGAGTATATCATTTTGATTTGAAAAACATTAGAGATATTGTGCATAAGTTAGAGGAAATTATTTCCTTTTTTTTGGAACAACTACTATTAAGAAAATGAGGGTAAAGGATTTAGAACCAGATCAGATGATCTTGGTTAAATTTGTTCAAACTAGAATAGCTCCCAGGATGTCCAAAATGGAAGAGATTTTGTACCCTGATATGTACATAATTTATCTTTTATTAAGTTACATAAAATTAAACTTCCCAAGGTACATGGTAAGGTAACTCAATTACTGCTGCCAGGGTGAGGCAAGAATGAACTTATATCCTTTTGGAAGGTTCATTTCAATGTTTTTTCTCAAGAAAGGATTGGTGGGACTTGTAGATGCGAGAACAAGGTGTCATCACGGTAATACATTTAGTGCTGGGACACTAAGGAAAATTGGATATTTCTGGAGCACCATAAAAGGAAAAATCTTGCCAGTGGGGGCAGAAGAGGTAGAAGAGGAAGAAGAGGAGATAGAATCAGCTCAGCCTGAAAAAGCTAAAGAAAAACAACTTGAAACCAGAGCAACTACAACTGCAAGGAGAGTTCATTTTGAAATTCTAGAGGTTGAAGATTAAGGAAGCCAGGAAGGACTTCAAGTAACAAGGAAAAGAGTTGCAATAGCTGAAGAAGAAATAGTGGTTTCTCAACCACTATCTGTTAAAGATATTTTGGGCTATAGTTTTGTGAAGGATATGCCTAATATTGTTGAACCTCAAGAAAAGGTAGCTCAAGTTGCAATGGATGTTGAAACAGAGAGACCTGGAACTGTTTTTGTTGAACCTGAAAGAGTTGAATCAGTGGATGAACTTCAAAATGAGACTCCAATTGATGTTGTGAAATATGGAGTTCCTGGAGGAGAAATGGCCAGTCCTCAGGCTGTTCATGAAGACACTGTTGTTGAAAATATTGTTCAAGATGATATCATTATTGAAGAACATGCTGATGATGCATCTGATGTTCACACTGAAGTGTTGCAGGAAGTTTTTTCTATGGAAGAGTCTAAGAAAGACTCTGAGGAAAAATCCATAGGCCAAACTGAAAAGGGAGATGAAGAAATAGTTGCATAATCTTTGCCCCTAGTGTTGATACATCAAAGAACTGAAGATGGAAATCAAGCACAGAATACTTCTACTTCGCCGAATGAAGTAGTTGAAGTAGTTTACAAGAAGTTACAAAGACAAGAAACTGAGAATGCTGCTATAAGGAGTGCATTGGAATTAGAGAAGTTAAAATTTCAGAGACTGAAATCCAGCACAGTCTCAAGAAATGAAGTTGAGAATTTCAAAAAGGAAATGTTGACATAAGTGGTCAAAATGAAATCAGAAATGGTTTTGAAATTAGATCTATCTAGTTTTAAACATTATATGGAAACTCAGTTTGAATCCATAAGGTCTAGTGGAGCCAGTGATTCAGGTACCTCACCTGACTTCATAAGGAGATTTCAGGATATTACAACTGTAATGAGCAATATGAATGAGAGGTCAACTGATCTTCAATGTCACCATGCTCCATTATTAGTGTTGCTGGACAATCATAAATTTTTAGTAGATCAGCTAACATCCAGTGAACTAAGAATTAGAACAATATTAAATCATATGTCAGAGAAGCTGTCAGTGTTTATAGAAAAAGAAGAGAGAATGCATGAGTTTTTCAGAGTCAATTTAATCGAGGATATTCATATGACTCAGGAAAACAGAGAGCTCATTATCAACCATGGAGATGGGATGATGAAGCGACTGAGGTAAAAGCTTATATAAATGAAGGATGTTGTTCAGAGAAGATAGAACCTATCTTAATCCTAATATCCCTTGATTCCTATGTATATCCTTATCATAGACATACTGCTGTTTTTGAATGAAAATTTGATTCATTGTCTATTTGTTTATTTTTATATTTGTTTTTCTAATTTTACTGTTTTAAGTTTAAATATGCTAGTATACCATATTAACTTACTGATAAACTGTTAATTATAGCATTTACCTATGGTTCAGTGATACATTAACTGTGCTAAAATCCATGATTTATCACTCTTTTTTAAATCACAAAATGGGGGGGGGGGGGAATTTGGTTAAACACAAAATTTTATTTTAAGATTTTAAAAACTTATTTAAATGATTTAAATGATTTCCAGTATATTTAAAAAGTTTTGGTTTTATACAGATTTATACTTATATAGAAAATTATTTTAAGTTATTAACAACCATTTATTGTAAAAGGGAAATCTTCTTTTACTTTTTATTCAGAGGGAGAAATTTGGATAAAACTAAAACTTTTATTTTATTCTTTACTTTTATTTTTTTAAAAAGAAAAATAATTTTATTTTCATTATAAATAAAAGGGGATAAATTTATTTTTTAATAATACAATGTTTATTTATGGAAATGATTTTGTTAAAATTAAATATTGTTTTATCTTTTCAAAACTCTAAATTATAAGTAACTAATTTTGATAATTAATTTAATTTAATTATTATTATTATTTTATGGGTTTTGTGATCATCAAAAAGGGGGAGATTAATGAGCATGTGTTGTTTTAAACAATACATATTTAATGGGGAGATTTTTTGAGAATAATACTCTATCTCTTTATGATGATTTTGATGTTCAAAAATACCCTGTAATTGTTTTCTAATGATTTTACTTTAAGTATTTTTCAGGAATTATATATTTTATATATTTTCATTTTTGGAAGAATATTCAAGTGTTTACACAACATGGAACAATTGCAAAACCATTTGGGAATCAATTTAAAGTGTTCTGGAAACACTATTCATACGTTACATTTGGAAAGCATAGCGTAATGAAAGAAAGGAAAGCGTAGCGTAAAGAAAGAAAGGAACCGTTTTTTACTCTTTACAGATTATCATAAAAGTATGGTGAAGCAACCATATGTTATCAACAAAGTATGAAAGAAAAACCCTGCCTAATGAAAAACCCTACGTAGAGAAAAACCCTACGTTTGGGATATTGAGAAAGTATGGAAGAAGAAATATTACGTAAATCATTAATGTTTTGTTTTTTTCTCAAAATAATGGTTAATCAACATTAATTTTGTGAACAACCTTACGTTACTTGAAAAAGTATGGATGGTCAACTCTATGTTTTTGGTCAACCTTACGTTCTTCATCAACCTTACGTTTGATGAATGTGACATTAACCCTACGTTGGAACTATGTTACATTTATAAGGATGCATGGATTTCATCTCAACCTTATGTTTGGCTTTGGTAATTTGAAGTTGATATTTTTGTTCAACGGCCTCCAAGCGATTGATCAGACTAATTTTAAGCTAGAATAAATACTGATTTTGAAGTGTGTCCTTGACAGATTCAGAGCTGTCTGAAGGATTGATTTAACCAGAGATTTTGATGGTGAATATTATAGAGTATTACGACTGCTCAGATTAATTCACAAGTTTGAATATTGCGGTTCAAAGGGTGGTATTTGTGTATCTGATTTCACAGAGGAAGTGCTCTATATATCTGTTCTCATTTTGAATTTCAAAAAACACACAACATAACAGAAACAAGGGTGATATAGGAAAAGGTGTACAGAGATCGATATAGCAAAGATTTGAATGAAGAACACATAGCTATAAAGAACGAAAGTGCATATAAAATAATTGTATTCGAAAGAAAGATCTTTTGCGTAGACAATGCTATTTCTAAAGAGTGAAAACTGAGAAAAATCAATATATAAAGATCTACTAATTATGAAGAATGACTACGCTATGTTTTGTTGAAGAAGAAGGAACACAACAGAAGATTCATCTATTTTTCAATGACAATATTTTTTGAATCTACTGATGCTTAAGTTGCGATTATATTTTCAATTACTACAACCGGATCGTCTTAGAACTGCTCTGACTTGAAGATCAATATTTCTGAAGATGACGATCCATCTGTTGTCAATTGCATTCTATTTCAATTGTGAAGATCAACTGGAAGAGTTCTTTCTAAATGAAAACACTTTTATCTTCAGTGAACAGCTTCTCATACTAAGCTGAGTAGGTTCATTTTTGAACCAGAAGGCTTTGTTTGCCTAAAATTTGTAAAGGTATCAACTGCCTATTTTCAGTTGTTGGACGGTCTGTGGAAAAGAGGACCAGATAGTGAAAATCACCAAGCTCATGGAGTAGAGCATTGGTGGAGTGGACTAGGGGCCTTCTGTTCCCTGAACCACTATACATCTATGTGTCCCTGCTTTTACTTATTTTGCTACATGATCAAATCTAATGAAGCATAGAGGATAGAACTTGATCAATCGAAGAGTTAACGAAAAAATCTGAAAGACACAATTCACCCCCTCTTGTGTATAATCTGTATAATCTAGATCAAATAACTATTATTTGTATATACTTATGTTAAATAGATGTATTGTGGATCTAGTGTGCTTCTTTTTTAGTTGGGGGTGAACCATTTAGTGGTAATTATTGTGACTAGATGAATTGTTTGTAAGTAGGTGAAAGTAGAGGGCCAAGATCATAGTGGTTTTCTGTATTACTTGGTTTTACCCATGTGGAAGAGGGAGGAAATATTGGAGGACTTCTATAAGGGGTTACCCCAAGACCAGGGGGGATGTTATGCAGTTTTAGTGATATTTTCTTGACTGAGGAAATTGGATCACATTTTATTGATTTGTGAGTTGAGTGTCATAAGTGTTCTAGAAAAGAGATACGTTAATGAAATGGTTAGGTCTCATAGGGTAACATGGACCATCATATCTGATTTGGATCCTTATTTATCCTCGAGATTTTATAGGGAATTATAGGATTATTTTAGATCATAATTGTTCTTTATCACTACATTCCTCCATTAGACATATGGTAAGATGGAGTGAACCCTCAAGATAATGGAAGATATATTGATAACTTGCATCTAAGACTTTGGTGGGACTTTGTAATGATACCTTACATTGGATGTGATTCTATTCAAAATTATATATCACTCATTGATTGTTATGGATATTTTTGAGTCTTTCAACATGAATCTATTTCATTCTTCGTTATTCTGGAAGGAGGTTGGAGAGTCATCTACCATTCTTCCTTATGTGGGGAGGAGAATGAATGAAATGGTCCAGTTGGTTCTTTAGTGGATGAGGGTGGAGTAGGACTATAATAAGAATATTCTAATCATAGGTGGATCCCCCTGTAGTTTTAGGATGGATAACATTAATTTTTGAGTGTCCCCTCAGAGTGGGTAGTAGATGTTTTGTTGAGGGAGTAAATTTCCCCCCTTTTTTGATCCCATTTAGGTTTTTTGTAGTGTTGGAGAGGTATCATATCGATTAGAGTCTCCACCATGATTAGTGGGGATCTATGAATTCTCCCATATGCCTCATATTATTCAGTATCTTTATGATGAATCGCAAATTATTTATTGGGGATAGTTGGAAATTGATTATATATTTACCTTCATATAGAATTCATTATAAATAAGGATCATTGAGAGAAGTGGTTGCATTGATGTTAAATCTCATTGGTCTGTGTGTTGTGGAGGCATGTTGGCCTAGAGAAGAGTACATGGGAACAATATCCACAAATGTTTGTCCATTAACTGGATTTATTTTAATTTTTTCTTTTCTCTATTATATTGATGGGTTCTTTGGATCTTATTAAGATTTTAGATCTGTTTTTTACTTGATGTGTGATTTTTAATAAAACTTTTGAAATGTGAAAAGTTGATGAATTGATTCCCAATCAAGGAATGTTATAAAATAATGGTATTTAAACCATGAGAGGGAGTCATTTCCACCCAAAGAGAATTGTATCATTATATTGATGTTTTAATTCCTTGTTTTTTTGTGTTTGGTGAAGTGTTATGTGTTGGTCTTTGAAGTGGTTGGTTTGGGATGTGATAGTTATGTGGAAGAGTGTGGATATTATTGGATAATGATGTGTTGTTTTAGGTGAGAGGGGGTGATTTTGTAGTGTATTATACTTTATGGATGTTATGGTTGTTGGGTTTTTCTAGTGGCAGTGTTTATACTATGATGATATCCTTGAGAGGTGTCTCACTATGTGTTTTTGGGACCCCTATACTTCTTCTCTAGTTTGTGGAATATTGAGGGTAAAAATCATTTTAGTATTATATAATGGAATATTATATACCCCTAGTCCATTAAATATATTATTTTAGGTGTTGGATGTGTTTTAGTGGATGATTGAGGGGGTTTCAGGGTGCTCGAATATGGCCTAGAGTGGGACCGAATATTTTTACCTTCTAAAAGCTGAAGGTATGAGGAATACACATCGTGTAATGTTTCCACGATGTGAAAAGATGGATCATAGATTATGTAAATTAGGTTCACAATGTATAATAAATTAGGGGGGATTAACTATTGTGTTGAAATGTGTTTTTTGGAAGAAACATAATATAGAACATTTACACTACATGCTAGTGTTTCACACTATGTAAATCCCCTATGCATCTTGGTTTAATGCCATAAACACTTGATTTTGTCAAAAAACCCTAATTTCCACTTATTTCTAAAAAATACATTGGCTTTCTCTTCCAGAACCTTGGAATACCTTCAATGGGGATTGATTGATGGCTTCACATCATTGATTATTAGTGATATATCCTCTCTTTATTGTGTATTTCCTTCCATTTTTATTCGGATATCTTCATTGGTGGTTCCATATTGGCCTATGTTATGTTTGGGTTATTTTTTTTACAACCCATTATTTCAGTGTAGGTTGATCTGATTGTTCCTTGTGTGACAATGGTACCTTAACAGTTTCATCTACACCCTACTATGCTGAGAGGTATTTTCAGCAACTTCAAGGTAGGAGATCCTTGTTATCACATTTTTATGGGATATATGATATGTATACATCATTTTTAACATTTTTTGGAATATTAAGGTTCTACTTAATGATACAATTAATTGGAATTTTCAAAATTTATGGTTATTTGGATTTATCACATTCATTTCTTTTTTGATATTTTTTGTGAAGGTTTTTTTCCATGTATGTTTCCAATTCTAAGGTTAATGGATATATGGATACTTTTTTCCTGGTAGTTATTATGTTGTGATGAATGTTTGATGTGTTTTTGTGTGATCACCCAATGAATAATATGATCAAGAAAATATATTGGTATAATAATTTTATCCCCTATAAATATGGTTTGGGTGATAATACCCATGCTAAAGAAGAAGATTTTTTAGAATTCCCCGAAATAATAGTGGAAGATGTATTTTTTTCTATTATGTATGATTGTGCTTCTTTTTGTTACCCTATGTGTTTTGGGATATTGTGCGATTATGTTAGTGACTGGTTGGGTTTTGTGGTATGTGTAGCTTTGTTGTGGTGGTTGGTTAGCATGGATTATATATGGGACATTGTGGGATTTGGGGATATAAAGCCTTAATGTACTAGTTGGGGCATAATGGTTGTGGTGGAGTGGTTATGTCATAGAGTTAGTTGGGCAGTGGTTGTTGTGCAGTTGGTGTCACATAGTGGTTATGACACAATGGTTGTGGAATTGTTATTTTTGCATAGTGGTTCTGGGATAGTGGCTATTGTTATGGAATGTGCTGATAGTTTCTTATGGTGGTTGTGAGGTGAGACGGATCGGGTGATGTGAATCATCCATAACGGTGGATGTGTGGTGTTGTAGTGGTGGTTGTAAGATTTGGTCCATTTGTATAATTAAGTGGTTGAGATATTTTCCTAGATAGGTGTGGGAGAATCTATTATGATAAAAAAATAAAAAGAAAAATAAAAAAGATGTATGAGAAATAGATGTGTGGTAATAAATTGACAGAATCGAATAAATGAATTAATATTGTAATGTGAAATGAAATGGCTGATGAATAAACATAGTGAAACCTATAATTGATGGTGGGAAATCTTATGTGTCTTGTTTGGAGTTCTCGCGAGGTTTCATATATTGGTGTAAGAAGTTCTGATTGTTTCCATGATGTATGTTTTGGTCATGTGTTATGCACAATTATTGCCGATGTACCCCCATATGTTGGGTATTTTGTGATATATATATATACCATGAATGTTTATATAATATTATATGCACCCCAACAAATTTGTATAACCTTAAAATAGTCAAAGGTGCTTAGTTATAGGCGTTTTCTCCAACATCTGGGATTGTAATGATACAGATGGCTAGCTACATCCATCTCCCCCACTCCTCCATCAGTTTTGACATGTTGGAGCCATGTTTATTGATGATATGTGATATGTTATACCTAGTTGCTTTTGGAAAGATATGATCTGGTGTGACGTGATATGTGGTGGGAGTCATTCTTGGTAGGAGCAGGTAAGGATGTTGATGTCCATCACATTGTTGGTTTTGGTAGTGATATGATGTGTGCCCCTGGTGTATATAGATGGGATGTGATGTCATTTCATGTGTATCCTTGGAGCTTATGGGTGGGATGTGGTGTGATGTGATGTGTGGTTGGGGTTTCTTTAGGTGGTATGTGATGTGATTTGTGCTCTAGGTGTATTCGGGCTGGATGTGATGTGATGTAATGTAATATGTGGAAGGGATGGGAGTATAAGATGTTCACCATTTGGGAATGTGGGATTAAAATCATTAGGGAAGCAGTAGCAGGTGGCTTTTATTATCATGTTATTGATGTAATATAATTATATATGTTGCGAGATTTGGTGAGCAAGACACGATGTGGATGAGTTTGTTTATATGATCTATAGAGGTGCTTGTTCATTCTGTTATTGGTTTGCTATCACATTTTCATACACTTTTAAAATGTTCCCTTTTATCCTATGTTATGTCCATACAGAGTATACCTATTATTATCACCCTATATAATCGAACTTTTTATAATGTTTCTAGGTTCTATTTGGGGATTGAGCTTGAAATTACTAGCTTGATTGGAGGGGTTGTTTAGTAACATTTGTAAAATTTCCTACTTAGTAATATCATAATATAAAATAATATATATCATATCTACATCATAAATTCAGTTTGTATATATTTTTATTTACATTTATATTTCCGACTAGATTTTTTTGGTATTTGTTATCATTCCTCATGATCTTGTTTCATTTATAGAGGGTAATGCCTCCCATACTATGATATTTTTATACCATCATGGTTTTTTGGGTACCCACGGACTACTGGAGGTTGGAATTTGGGATCATTATCTCAATCCCATCATTGTGGTATATTTTGAGGGAGAGAGTTGGGAAAATATAACTACTAAAAATGCAACAAAACATCTTTTTAGAAACAAATAAATAAATTTTATCATATAACCATATTTATTCCTGTTACCTGCCTATAAATATTTTAGATTAATGATAAAACTAATTCTTAATTATATAATATATAAATTTTATTTAAATCATTAAATTATAAGGAAATAATAGTTTAATAATAAAAATTTCCATTGTAGGCATAAAAATAATTTGTCGGAAAAAAATTTCTTGTATATTCAATTAGTTTATTTTTTCATTTTTACTAAATTATGATACAATGAATTCCATTTAAATATGTGTAATCATATTTTTATAATTTAGTTAATAATATTAATACCTTCCATTTCTATTTATATGGGATATCTATTATATTAAAATATAAAATTTTATTAGTATGACATGCTTCACCTAAACACGAGGTTTTGTGTAGTGAAAACTAAACATGATTATTTTTTGTAATAGAAGATAAACATAGTGTTTCATGTAACACAAGTTAAACTATAAATTATGTGTATGTAAATCTAATGTAGGTTTTTCTTGTAACAGATTCTAAATTCAATGTTTCATGTAACACAATCTTTGTTAGAAATTAAATTTATTTGAATTTTTTTCACAAAATCAAGGTTTGTTTAAATGGTGGTGAGAAAGATGGAACTGAGAGTGATTTAATGGGTTGAAGTAGGGATAATTCATTAAAGTACTATACATTGGGATTCATTATTGATAATGAATCTAATTAATTATCGGATGGCCAAGAAGCTTCTTTCTGCATTCCATTCCCAACTCATTGATGAAACTTGTTATGAATGGTTTACTTATATTATTATGATAGATTATGGCGACTCATAAAGTACATGTAATTATTAAATAAAAACAAATAATAATTTTTTTAACCAATTTGGTTGGTGACTTATGGTATGGTAAATATAAATAATATTGAGATACTGTTGGATCAGTTGGTCATGGAAGGAGGGCATGGAATTTCATTTGGTAGTTAATATAAGGTGGAATACATTTTACATAAATTAATTTATAATGAATTAATTAATGTAACTTGAATCATATACGAGAAATAATTAATAGAAATTACTCTTGGGTGTATCATTGCATATAGTATATCTCACCCATATCGGTTGTAGCCTGGTGGTTGAGAGGAGATAACTATAGTATATACTAGGAATATGTTGACGCAAATAGTGTGGTTGTGATAAATATGCAAATTCCAATATTTTATGTGATTTCATTTTCCTTCCCACCCATATCATTAGGCGTACTGACACCCAATGAACTATAGGAGGTTATTTCATCATCATCTCTCTTGGGGAGGTACATATGGCTAACTACCCCCACATGAACTCATCTATTCTCTAGATATTTTTTTTGTTCCGGTATTCCCTATTATTATTTTTTCACACATATTTTTATAGATGCATATTAGCTATTATGGTTAATTTAGACACATATGTCACCATATATATTATTCTATATATTTTATGGTAATGTTGTGTATGTGTAGTGATAGTATAATGTATAATACCTAATGTATGGGCTATAGTGGCACCAAAAACTACTCAGTTACTATCTAATGATGTGGGATGGATGATGATATAATGTAATGAAATTTTTGAAAGGAACACGGTGATATACTTTTATGACTCATGAGATTAATTTCATGATATAGAAGATTAGTTTTTGTTAGGATGGCATGCGTTTTGATATGGATGGATCCAGATGTGTGAAGTTTGGGAAGATTAGAAAACAAGTAAGGAATTTATTGAGGGATAAATTTTTTAATATATGTTGGATATTATATTATATTTATATGTAATTATTTTTTATAGATCCTTCAGGTTTTTGGTATCCTAGTACACCAACTTATTTGATGAGTTAGTTTCACTTTTTTAATAAGATTTAGTATTCTTTATTTATCTTCAACATGAGTTAAACTAGTAAAGATCCTATTATGTACAAATTTTAGGCTCACCCAATATTTTTATATAATTTTTTTTATGGTTTGCAGAATATGATAGGTTATGAGGCTAGAAATTAATAGATTATGGTGTTTTTTAGAAGATATTCAGGCCTTGAGGCCACCATTGTGGATTATAATATTACGTTTCATTTTAATTAGTATTTCATTGGATGTATGGAATTACATTAATGTATTTCAGAAATTTAATCACTATTATAATGATATAATTTGTTTACTTATCTTATCTCTCATTCCATATTCTCTTCATAAATGAAAATGCATCCCATTTTTGTGTATTCCATACCCTCATGGATTATCATGATCCCAAGGAATAATAGATCCATGCTTCTGCCTTCACTATCTCCCTTCACATATTGTTAGACCAATAGGGGTACCATTAGGGGGAAGGGTTACTGATATTCTAGTGTCAATTTATCTAGTTTAGGGATGTGATGGAATTTATAGGTTGGAACTTGTGTGAATAGTATGTGTTGGTATATAAAAATTATGACTGGAGCATAGTAAGAAATATAAATATGGGTAACTAGTAAGAACATTGGAATATAGGCCTCCCTCTAATATTAATTTTGTACATTTATGATTACCGATCCAATTAAGTGAAGTGATACTAGTTTCAACGTATAGGTCTAGAAAATGATCATTCCATTCCATTATAAGTGCATGTGTTTGTAATGAGTAGACTCTGAGGTTTGGTCAAACATTACGTATAGAATATTAATTAGATATAATTAAATATTACATATTTTTCATTAAGATTAATTATATATTTGTAATATTATATTTATGGATTCATGTCTAAGTCCAAAAATGGTTTGTTCAGATGATTTTCAACTATAAATTTCAACAAATAATCATAGAGTAAAGGTTGATTACAACAACACATAGATCATGCCAATATTAGAGGTATTGTAAAAATAACTATAGAAGTATATGTTTGTTATTCATTGATAGAATAATGGTTGGAGTATGTGGAGATATCTTCCCTTTCAATTAATGATCTATAAAAGAAACAATGTTTCATTAGAAATTTGATGCTATATGGGTAAACCAGGTAGTGGGTGTTCATCATAATTGGGTATCGTGAATATTTAATTGTCTCATGGGAGAAGTTTCAACAATGTTATGAGAAGACTTTCTATCATCATCCATGAAGGAAGTAGTCACTGAGATATTCTTACCCTTCGATAGGGGAGTTTCAATTTGTGGAAGTTTGGGATCCATTTCAGGACCCTTCAATGATAGTCTTCAGTCCTATTTCTAGATGAGAAATCGGGGACGAGAAATTTATAGGATCATTGCATATTGTTCTCCAGATATAGATCACCCTATTTATGTTGTGGAAATATCATGAGATACTAGATATATTAGAGGTTATTGAAGGGTTTATGGTCATGATAGGACTATCACAAGAGGTAATCCATCAAGATTCTCCATGTAGTAGTGATTTTGTCTGATGTTTCATGTCTTCGAGATAATTAATATTTGAGATAGTATGGGTATATCTCATCCCTCTTCATCTTTATTCTCTTATGTTTCATTCCCTTAGTCACCATTCAAAGGATTATATACTATTTTAATTGTATAAAAAATGGTATCATTTATGAGAGGGATCAACCATTTTGAGCTGGCTGCTTCCAGCAAGTATGTCACATCACGTTCCAAAAGTGCAATAGTATTAGCAAATGAAGAAATGGAAGAGATATGTCAATTTTATTAAGAAAAGGGGTGACGGGTCACATAGAGGAGAAACCCATCATAGTACTTATCCAATAATAGTGTAACTCTAATGTGTATTAGGTCTCTATTTGGTCCAGAGAGGTTATGGAGTAGGTTATGGTGTGTTGTATTCACTAAGGTTACAAGTTCCATATGAGAAAAAAATCATTTGAGGTAGCTTTGGATTGTTTTCCTAATAGGTACATTCTTTCTTATTTCTAGTATTTACATACACCTTTGTTTAACCTATTCAAGCCCTTTTTTAGGATAAGATTATAGTGTCCCTACCTATTGAATCATAAATATGACATCATTTTTTTATGAATTCTCTACACAGTTCATAGTAATAAATGCTTGAGAACAATGGAGGAGTATTTTCTTTTAAAAAATGTATTTGTAAATAGCTAGTACATAAGTGATCTAAAGAATTTCCACATTATTTCTTCACAAATATCATCCTTCTTAGATATAAAATAGAAAATATGTTTCTACACAACCATGGGAAGGGAAATATAAGAAACGGTGATCTCAATTTCTCATTAAGGGTAATCATAAAAATACCAAAAAATTAACATAAATGAGAATAATATAAGCATATTCTATGAGAAAATTAGATAGAAATTCATAAATCATTCCATTCAAATCATATATACTAACCATAAAACATGGAATAATTTATTTTTAATTGAAATATATAATCAATAAGAGTGTCGAATCATAAATAACCAGCCATGATCCATGAAAAAATATCACATAAATTTGACATAAGTTTTTGGGATGCACATAATAATTGACAATCATTTCACTATTCATGGATTGTAACTAGTTCTATCAGAATTGACTGGGTTCACTCCACATTCCATCATTTCCTTGGAAAATGTATACTCCTTATACAAAAATTTTGGATAAAGTATCTCACATGATAGTATTGACATCCCATTCCAATTCATATTATATAGTGAGATATATATCTTTACATAATGAGTTTTATGGTTGAAACAAACTCACCTAAAAATGGATTATAGCATACCCACCCATCATGGGTTTATAATAGATCAACCCTTAACATGATGAAAACCATACGTATCTATGAAAGAATATTATAGGATATTAATAATATCACAATGCCATAAATAGTGGAAGGGATACATGTTTCATAAATATTTTGTTATCATAATCATAAACCATCTAGGGAAATAAAATAGATGGTAACATTCGATCTTATCCCATGAAAATATTATGTATCATCAAATGTGGTTGTTATATGTGAAAATTACCTTAAATTATCACTTTAAATTATCTTGATGAAAATACACTTTTAAATTTTAAATTAAATATATAAAATATAAAAATTACAAAAAATATTATGGAAAAAAATTACACTAAAATAACCATGGATACTCATAAAGGAATCTCCAATGAAAAAATTATTCATGATCATGGGTAAGAACGCTCATTTTTAATAAAAATCCAAAGCTAGCATGATTAGAAAATGATATTAAAATATCTTTTAAACCATTAAAAAAGTAAAATATATATAAAATTAAATAAAATATTATTTTGATAATGGTAAAAAAATTATTCAAAGGATATTAAATCAAATATAGACATGGAATAATTGCTTCTCGAATGAAGATGTAAATGAAGCATTTTTCCCTTAGAAATAACCTTTTGTGTCATTGGAGTATTTAAAAATAGTAAAATTAAAGGAAAAAATATAATCAATATAAATAAATATTGTATAAGAAAATTCAAAATATTTGGATGGGATAGATAATATAATTTTAGTATCAGAAATTTATGTACAAAATGTCTCAGTAAAAATGTTATATTCTAACATAAAACCATTAAAATTGTGGTATCTTTTGAATCTTAACTCCCTTGAAATAAATTTCAACAAAAGATCCATTAAATACCATGAAAATAATGATACTAATGGTACAATAAATCAATGGGTTAATAGTTATAACCCAAAAAATAAGATATCTTTATACCATCAAAAAAATAATGAAACAAATTTTAGATGAAGAACCCTTGTGACTTTTTAACATTTTGAATCAAGTGTCATTAGATCCTTGAAAATAACATATTTTTACTAATCTATTTTATAAAATCATGGTTTAATAAATAATATATAATTAAAAATTATATACAACTATGATATAATAAAATTTTTCATAACATTAAAACATGTTTCAATGAATAGTAATTATGATGAAACCCTTACCACATGTTCTTATTACATCGTATGTGCTCGTAAATCATCTTCTATGAGAGAAAACCATTATAATACTCATTAAACAATGAATTTCTAGTATTAATATATGAAAAAAAGAAAATGTATAAAGGGTATGATTCTAGTAATCATTTCATGGAAGTATTAGTCAAGGAAAAAGGCACAAATTGTGTGAATAATGGAGGAGGAGAGGATCCATTTTAAATGTACTTGGGGGGACACATGGAATTTATTAAAACAATTCATGGTTTTATGATGATATTCATGGTAATGTTCCTCCAAATGACCAATGATTCAATGGTAGGTTAGTTTTAGGTTAATATATCTTCAAAAAATGTGATTTAAAACGTTGTGGGTGGGGGGATTATTTCCTTATCTATTCATTTGACCCAATAATAAACCTATTTTAACTGTAGTTGTGGATTTTTCTTCGGATATTTTTACTATTTACTATGACTAAAGATTAATTGATCCCAATTAAATTATATCAATTATTTTTCTTTAAAATATTTTATACATTTTTTCAGATTTGGTTTTTATAAGAGGTAGAATGTATTTTTAATTATTCATGAAAACAACAATGAAATACACATTTCAAAAAATGAATTTTTATGCGTAAAACATTATATACATCCATCTTATTCCCAGTAAAAACTTTAAAACTAATGTCAAAATAATATATTTAACATATAATATTTCTATTTCATTATAACCTTTAATAATTTGAAAATATATTATAATTTTTATGTTGGAAAAATATAATAAAAACCATTTTTGATGAAAACATACTTTTGAACCTTAAAATGAAATTACTAAAGTTGGTGTACATATATATTAAGTATTATAAAATAAATTTTATTTATATAGAACCTTTATAAAAAATTTCCATAATGTAGTTATTCATATTTATACCCCCAAATTAATGACTGGGTTGTAATATATCACGGTTCGTTTTTTGTTCAGTGATGTGTGTACCGAAATATTTTGAACACTAATATTTAATTTAAAAGATAAATTATTCTAAAATATCATGGTGTTATATTCCCCCTCATAAATAAACATCAGCGTCGCTATTTTTTTCATTAATCAAATATTCTATTTTGTTGGAAATCAACAATGTATAATCGAATAATAAATCTTCCTTCAAAAGAATAGTGAGAAAAATAATGGTTACAATAAATAAATGATTTTTAATTTCTAAACTAATGTGAACATTAGTGGGAAGTGAAAATATGTTGTGGGAGGTAAAATATATTGTTCAATAAATAATAGTAACTGTTAGAGAACACATTTATTATAATATTTATTGCTACAAAACCATAAATCAGTGATGGGTGAAAAGACCATCAACTCCTCAGAAATAGATATACAAAGGAAAAAATTATTTTTTATGTTATTTTTCCTAGTACTGAAGAATTTTTTTCTCATTAATATATATTACACCGGAATATATACTATGATAATTTTTTTTTATTAAGAAAGTATAATTTTTAGCCATGTTTTGTACTACAATCAATTTATAAATCAATCACATATTTTACAATAAACAATTATTATTCAATATTTGTTTTTAAAAATAAAAAAATAAAATTAATATTTAATGGATTTGAATATCCATAAATGAATTGGATTTTAGTCATAATTTCGATAGTGATTAACAAATACCATAATGGTTAGAGTAATCTATCCAATAAGGATAAATCATAATATAATGAAATGTTACATCAATATATCTAACCACAACCATAACAAAAAAATGTTAAACATAAACCATTCAAAAAACATTTTATCTTAAAACACTTATAAAATATGTTTGACTGAAATAAAGAACCATGAAATGTGAAGGGTTTTCTCACATGAATATTTTTCCGGATAAACATTATAATATTCCCCCCACACAACATATTATAGATACTCATGAAAATACATAATATGTCAATACCTTGATCATATATTATCCTTAAATAAGGTAATAACCTATGTTACCACAAAATCCCAATGAAAACATATTTTATCACACAATATAACACTATAATTTTCCCTAATTCAAATAAAAAACTATCCAATATATTTCATAAATAAAAAGAATAAAATAAACATAATAAAATATAACATTATAAACTTTTTCAGCGAATCAAAAAAAATCATGGTTAATAATACTATCCAGTTTAGTTTATCAAAATCATTCATCACCATATCTGAAAGAAATATTAAAACCTCTGTCTTTTGCATATATTAACATTATATATACCTAAATCACATATTTTCCGAAAATATCATGCTACTGATAAATAACTTATATAGGTTATCAATATAATTAAATTTATACATTCAAATCCATAAAGAAAAATAAAGGTTGAATAGTCCTATGATGTTTAATGATTCTTATAAAAAAAATAGCTTGAATTAAAAAAATCTAGGGATTGATTACCAAATCCATGTATAAAAAAACTTATATTATTGAAGTTTGATGATTTTCATTGCATATTTCCTTAATTTGTCTAAGTCCAGCCACTATATTAGAGAACTATGTCAGATAATTCCCATATTCCACAAAAATAAGACAATATACTATAAAATGTTCCATTGAATGTAGTTTATTTTCCTCCACTAAATTCTTCACCTTTTACTCTACAATTTCCTTCTTAATGTATTTATTTTCCACACTGGTTTTATATTTTAATTCATTTGACAAATTTCCATGTTCAATTCATCCCACATTATATTAAAGTTGGATGATGAATCATATTTCCTCTATAGAATTCTTGAAACGCCATTTATCCCTTATTATGTTTGGTAGAAAACTCACCCAAGTTTAGCTGGTTAATTATATAAAGGGGTAGTTGATTGGGAATAAACACAAGTTTTATCATTATATATTTTATTTAATTTGGGTTGTCATGAGGACAATTATTCTCTATTCCATCACATTCAGTGTTAACATGTTTCTTTTCTGGTTCAATCAATTTACTGAAAAAAAATAGCATAGTTTGAGAAACATTAACCATAGGAGGAAATCATAAAATCGTGAAATTAATTTATGGGATTACTGAATCATTGAACCAATTTTTATGTTGTTTAAACCCTAGGTTTATCCAAATTAATCCTTGGTAATTACATATTAAATCATTTCATAATGGATCTTAATGAATATGTGAATTAAAATAAGAATATCCCTCAAGAGTGTAAAACTAGGTTCATAGTAATGGTTAATTAACTGGGAACATGAATGAGGGTGGATATATACTCAAAAACATGTTTTATGGATATAAAACCTAGATACATTTGTTTCAAAACTATTTCTAATTATTGTAAATAGAGAGGGGTGCATTTTATTTGGAAAATCACACTCATTTTGAAATCATAACAAAGAATATTATCCTATAGATAAGATTATTGTAATTCTTCTCAATAATGTTTCCTCGTAGAAGTTTCAAAAAATTTATAATCCCTTATTCCATGACCACCTATTGAGACCCATAATTTTCATTCATAATAATTAAAACCTTTTAGGTGAATAGACAATATATTTCCAAACAATACATTCCTAAGGACAATAAGAGTTTAGTGTCTTTGGAATCATGGAATTATAAATAATAGGTACATAAAAGAACCATTAATTTCACATTATGTTTATACCACAAATAAATCTCCCTTCACATGACATTTATAAAATCATTCTCTGTAACCTAGGGAATAGAAAAATGTGTACAGGTGAGCAGAAATATTTGGTAATTGTAAACACATGAACTATTAATAAATGTTCATAAGTGTCCAGGAGATGAAAAATACTATATGATAACATTATATAAACATTATAAAATAATAACCATAAATTATTCTATTAGAATCATGAAACATAACATAATGTTTTATCAATTCAAATACTTAGGACATAAGATTGGGGAATCATCAATAATACACCATGGGTCTTGTAAGTATATCTAAAGGATAAGACATAAGTCGGTGTCATTCACATAATCATATAAAATCATTTCCTTAGTTAAGTAACACCCCCAGGACTATCATAGTTTATTGGGTTCACTCCCCATTGCATATTTTTTTAATCAATGTTCTCTATCAATAGTATCTTATTTGAAAATGTGCATTATTATACTGTGTTCATTACATACTCATTTCCTTATAGTCTCATGAGATATCCATCACTATCGAATTAATTAGAGGTACATAACTGGTCCACCGACCTTGGTTAATAACATAACCATCTTTCTTTTTTTATAATGGTTCCACATTTCACATAATGAAATCCATACATGTGTGTGCCACAAGATCATAAAAAAATCATCATTTCATCATTTCATAACCCATATTAAAGACATGAGTTTCAAAAAAATGTGATAATAATCACTATATAAAATATAGATAAATAATAACGATGATAACATTTGGCGAAATATTCATAAAATAATTAAAAATAGTAATTTATATTGTTATATATTAAAATTCATTCAAAAAAACACTAGAACATTTGTTGAGGAAAATTAAACATTTCATTTTAAATTCACTTGATTAAAATAAAATAATCTATAAAATATTTAGAATAAAAGTTTCATTGAAAATAACTTTGGTAAAATATAAAATAATATTCAATGACAATAATATTTATGATGGTGAGGAATTTCATTCTTGAAATGTGCATTAAAAATAAATTCATTTCACATTATTTCTAGAATGTAAAAAGTAACATATTTGGATTTTAATATCAAATTTCATTTCAAAATATCACATTGAAAGTAAAATTAATTTAAAAATTAAATTAAAAAATCTTTAGTGATTTTTGAAAACATTCTTGGAAAAAATTTAATGAATATTTTAACATTAAAAAAATTATTTCCAATATAAGAGAGAAATAATGTCATTTGTCCTTAAAAATATCCTTTCATATTTTTAATTACAAAAAGAGAAGAAAATGAATGGAAAACATGAAATTTACAGGAATATACAGAGGAGAAGAACGAAAATATTATCCATGAGAGTAAGATTCTATAAATTTATCATGAATAATTTATGACAAAAGAATCTTGGTAAAAAATAATAATGTAATATGAAATCTGTACCGTTGTTGTATCATTTTAATCAAAAACCCCTTAAAGAAAATATAGAAAAATGTAGCATTAAATACCATGAACATAAGAATATTCATTATGAGACACCCCATTGTTTCATTTTATACACCTCATAAATGAATATATGTATATATTATTAAACATGTCACAATGAAATAAAATTGTGTCAACGAACTCTTCAGGCTTTATTAATTTTTGAATTGAATACAATTTTCAGATTGAAAATCAATTTTTAAAAAAAATACCTTGAATAAAAATATTATGTATTCAAAAATATAATCTAGGGTCGTATATACACCATATAAATAATAAAATTGTCCTTGAAATTAAAAATTGCCTCAATAAAGAGAAGTTGTGACAAAACCGTTACCTTAATTCCATATTTGAGAGACCCCTATTTGATTAAACCTTAAGAATTAATGGATTTTTCATAAGAGATGAAATAATCTCTTATATAATGTGTAAGATTCTATGATATATTTTTATAATTTTTTTTTCTGATCTATAAGTATCATATAACTAAAATAAGTGATAAATATGGGTTCTATTTTATATTTGATGGATGGGACACATAATTTTTTAACTGATTGTAATGATTTAAGGTAACCTTCATAGGACAATGTCTTCTTGTAAAGACCCAGAATTTCAATGTAATTTTTTTAATATATGGGAATTTTACAAGTCCGCGAAAATTGACGGTGCATGATTCTGAGGCCGAGAATGCCCGAAATTAATTTCTAATGTTTTGTTCAGGTACGTTCAGTAAACGTGTGAGTGGGTTTTTCTAACTTTTTAACAGATGCTCGGAATAGAAATCTGAGAGCACCTTTGAACTCATAGTGCCATTTTTCCCTTAATAAGACTTTCACCTCGACGATAGTTGGTCGAGGGTGAATGTTAGTTTTTGGGTTTTTCATGGAAATAATAAAATAAAACATACACACATTTTATTTTATTTTGTTGTAACCAACCTCTTTATGGAAGTTGGTGGTGGGTAACACTAGACTGTAACCTCCCATGAGAGGTTATGGTGGTGGCGACCACCCAATCCTAACCTCCCATGAGAGGTTAGGGTGGTGGAGACCACCCGGGATTAAACCCCCTTGAAACCCCCCATTAATTGAGAGAAAACCTTGACTCCCTCATTAATGTGGAGGAGATTCTTGAGCTTCCTCCACATTAATTGTTCCAACCCTCCCCCACTTAATTATACCAAAACACCACTTAATTGAGCCAATTTAATTAATCCAATTTGAATTGTGCCAACAATTAAATTGGGGAAACACTTATTATTATATTGGGTATCTCTTTTACATTGGTGGGTTCTTTTTTTGAGAACATTCGTTGGAAGAGGAGAGAGTGCTCTTGGTGGGAATAAATACTCCAATAAAAAACGTGTTCTTCCACAAAGAATGCTCTGCTGAAGAAGAACACCAAACTCAACTTCGAGCTTCTTCCTCAGGACTTCTTCCAATGGGGGACGTCTTCATCTACAACGAATCAACAACCGTACTACCTCATTGAACCAACGTCATCAAGAGAATGAGGTAGGGGTTTATTTGCGGGATAATTCTTTCCATGTACTCCCTTCTTTTATTGTGGGGGTTGGGAACAAACATTGGGGAATATTATGGTTTCACATTCATGCTTCATTCTTTGTGAACCACTTTCTACCACTCTAAATGCGGAGGGTGTGGGCCAAACAAACACAGCCTTACCCCTCCACCATTCTTCATTGGTGTATTTTTCTAAAAGGTGGAAGGCGAAGAAGACGATGGAGGCAACGACGCCACCACCCGCGGCCTCACGGTGCCACCCCGACTAACCCGCCTTCTGAGTAGAGTCACGCCGCCATCCGAGCCGAGTTGCGCTGCCATCTGCCGAGTTTTACCGCCATCCAATTCGACTTGCACCGCCATCCACCGAGCCACACCATTGTCCAATCCAAGTCGCTCTGCCGTCCGCCGAGCCGCGCCGCCATCCGAGCCGATCCGCACCGCCGAGCCGAGCTACTCCGCCCTCCTGACCGAATCTCCATGGAACCACGGCCGGTCTGCCGACCCACGGCCGGACCACCCACCGATTGTCGGTCTGCGCCCTCACAGCCGGTCCGCACCCTCGTGGCCGGTCCACGCCCTCACATCCGTTCTGTGCCCTCGCGTCCAGTCTGCGCCCTCGCGGGCCGGGTTGGGCCAGACCCAAAGGGTCGGGCCCGGTCGACCTGTACTAGGATGGCCCAGGCCAGGTCGGGCCAGGTCAACACGTACGGGGATGGCCCAGGCCGGTTCAGGCCAGGTCGGGCTGGACCCGGGCCCACTACGACCCATTTACGCTCTTTCGGCCATATCATTAGCACCAGAAGACCATTTGACGAACCGTCAATGGTGCTAGAAATCTTGGAGTGAGATGGTTCCTTTGAGTATACCCCATTGCATTTTTTATTGAGATTAGGAACATTTAGGTTGGATTGAGCATGAATCCAACCAGGCCCCCGATACTAAAAGGCTAATAACTCACAGATCGGGCATCCGATTGACGTGCCGTTAGTTGCGTTGAGATCCCTATGACTTGGCGGACCTTGGAGATACATATTCATGGGGATTATTTATAGTTGTAGTATCTACCATTATCTTGTGGAGTGGATCCTCCCAAAGGAGAGAGAACAAAGTGTAGAGACCCAGTAGCTGGCTGAGACCGGACGACTGCTGACTGATTCGACTCGGAGTGATTCGACTAGCCTAGTGGGGAGAACATTGGTGTCACGGCAGACCCACAGTGGGGAAAACTTTGGTGACACGGCAGACCCATGGTACTCGAGAGGAGGGGTACCTCAACGGCTATAAGGGGGAGCGCCTTGGTGACGTGGAAAACGCATGGTGGGAAGCACCTTGGTGATGTAGCATACCCACGGTACTCGACAGGATGAGTACCTTAACAGTCCAAGGTTAGTGGGAAGTGACTTGGTGTTGTGAAAGACCCATTGTACTCGATAGAGGAGGAGTTCTCTAGAATCCTAGGTTTCGACAATGTGACTAATAATGTTACTTGATACTACCCCTAGAATAAAATCCTAGTTTGAGATGACTTAGTTATTCTGTGTTTTCCTCATGATTGAGATGGATTTCTTGATAACTTATGTATATGTATGGGCATATACCTAAGTAGGGTTATCTGTTGATTTCATACATTGTGGTTTATCATTTTTGTACTTTTTGCGAGACCTTGAGGGTCTCGGGGTCCCTAATAAGTATTGTTATACTCACCCCTGTAATGTCTATGCCCGTACCTTATTGTGTTGGATGCAGACGACAAACCGAACTGGATGAGGCTAAGAGTACCAGGATTGGATGGTACCTAGAGGTGGACCATATGGCATGTTGATACGTGGAGGAGACAGATAGATATGAAGTGCTGAGGAGGTGATATATACCTACCCTTTACGTAGGAACCCAAAGGATGGCCTAGTAGATGTCTTTTTCACTTTCTTCGGTTGTTTTGGATTTCAATTCTAATAGTACTTTTATTTTTGGGCTGGTGTTTTGACCCCTTTACTTTCAACACTCTCTTTGGTTATAAATTTTTCTTGAGTTCGTATCATGTTGTGTGCTTGGTTTCGTGTGCTTATAGGTTATAAAGGCAATGCCTTCCCAGTTTTAGGGAATACGCCTTTGGTGCTAGTCGCCAGCCCATGGCCTTTGGAAGGCAGGCTTGGGGTAGTCATGGCACGGGCCTTGGGGGATGGGTCATGACAAATTGGTATTAGGGGAGTCGGTTCTACCACTAGACATAGGACTCTGATCATTCTTTTCTATAAAGCAATAGTGTTATGTGTAGTGAGTGTGGTTTTCAATTCAGGGAGTCCAGTGTTCGTGTGGTGGCCCACATATCCATACACAAGGACCCTAACTTCTGATTTCCAACTCAGTGCATGAAAACACTGATTGCGTGTGTGTTTTCAAGTGTATTCTTTGTGATCTCTTAGAGTCATCTCACCAAGTATACATTTTTAACCGTAGCACACCTGTTTCTTTTCAGGATGCCTCCAAACTAATATCCAACTAGAGATTCGAGTGTTGTATGCACTGATAGCCCATCGATCGGTGAGGCCTCGGTGAAAGGACCTCTTCCAATGGAGGCACCAACGGTACCATTACCCGTTGGGACACCAATGAAACCAACCCCTGTAGCAGATAGTGCACGCCAATTGAGCGCTTTGCATGAGTTCCAGTGCGAGAGGCCACCCAGTTTTAGGGGAGAGACGGACCCATAGGCAGTTGAGGATTGGCTGGACGACATAGTGAGAGTTTCCTGTTTGGTAGGGACACCAGATAATCTCTTGGTGATCCTTGCCACCAGCCTTCTACAGGTAGTAGAAGAAAGATGGTGGAGCTTGATGCTCAAGGTTCATGACGAGGTGATGCTACTCTAAGCAGACTTGGAGAGCTTGTTTTGGGCAGAGTTTGTCCCAGCGACTCTTCGTGAAGTGTGCATTCAGGAGCTACTTGATCTGCAGTAGGGTAGCATGGTTGTGTCTCATTACTCAATGAGGTTCACTGACCTCTCACACTACTCCACCGATATGGTGCGGGACCCATTATTCAGGGCACTGACCTTTGATAAGGGGATCAGGCGAGAGATCAGGGCTCTGACGATCTCACTCAGCATCCTGACGCAGGTGGGAGCATTTGAGAGAGCCCTCTTGGTGGAGAGTTTCCTTGTTGAACAGTCACCGACAGTGAGACCCACTACCAGTCGTCATGTAGTGGAGTCTTCTACAGCTAGTAACAGACAGATGTCAAAGGGGTCTAGGAGGACCCGACCTACAGGTGGACGATCGCATGATTCAGAGTCAATTGTGCAGGGCACCCGAGGTGGAGACATACATGCCAGGAGCGAGCGGTGTTTCTCATCCAGCGGGCAGGGTCACATGGATCATTACTTTCCAACTTGTTGTACTAATGATCTGCATATGGTCGAAGGACCGTCCAGGTAGATACAAAGGTTCGACCAAGGAGGTCCACAGGGAGCTAGAGGACGTGGAGAGGAGATGGTCGTGCAGTTGGCGGTGGCCAATGATTCGAGATGTTACCGCCAAAATTACCAGGAGGTCCACCCCGACCACCGGGAGAAGGTGGATATGGGAGAGCTCAGCTCCAGGTAGTTGAGACTTACCTTCATGACACTCCATAGATGATTCAAAGTATGATCTGTTTCTACTCCACCTTAGCTGCAGTACTTAAAGACACAGGTGCTAGTCATTCTTTTATTTCCACCACCCTCGTTCGGAGCTCAATGATTTCGACGAATCTGTTGGCTCGATCCTTGTGGCTAGATACTCCTACGGGGGTGGATTCAACAATTACACACTGGTGCCGGTAGTGCGAGCTTACTCTAGGAGGCAAGAGCTTCAGTTGGGATCTCCTAGTAGTGGCATCGAGGCCTTACGACGTCATCCTGGGTATGGACTAGTTATCTACAGTCCATGCTTTGATAGACTATATTAGGTGAAAAGTGTGTTGTGTCTGCATGGATGGGACCAGGTTTACCATCACCGGCGAGAAGGGAGACCTTGCAGTGCAGGATGGAGTTACCCGAAGGAGAGTACAGACGATCAGTCATCAGTTGGATAGCCTTACCCTCAGAGTTGTTGATATGAAGAGTCTGAGATATCCTGTAGTGTTGGACCTGTATGTGGATATCTTCCCTGATGATATTTTGGGTCTACTTGCACGCATAGAGGTATAATTTTACATAGAATTTTACCCCGGGATGGGACAGATATCTACACCAGCATATCGGATCGATCCTGTGGAGATTCGCGAGCTGCAGGTACAGCTGGAGGACTTGTAGGGGAAGGGGTTCATCCAGCCTAGTGTTTCACCTTAGGCTGCCCTGATTTTGTTTTCCAAGAAGGAATATGGGAGCTTGAGGCTTTGTGGTGACAATCGGTTCCTAAACCAGGTGACCGTGAAGAACTAGTACCCAATCCGGAGGATTGACGACCTCTTTGATTAGATGAAGGGAGAATGGTGGTTCTCCAAGATAGACCTCAGATCAGGATTTCACCAGCTCAGAGTACGAGACGAGGATGTGCAGAAGATGGCCTTCAGGTGTCAGTACATCCATTACGAGTTCTTGGATATGTCATTCGGTGTAACCAATGCTCCAGCAGTTTTCATGGGACTCATGAATAGGATCTTTCATCCATACCTTGATCACTTCGTAGTAGTTTTCATCGATGACATTATGATCTACTCAGCTACTGAGGAGGAGCATGCCTATCACTTGCAGATAGTATTGGACACACTCCGAGAGAACCAACTCTATGGTAAGATCTCGAAGTGCCAGTTCTGTATCCGAGAGGTTCACTTTATGGGACATGTCATATCAGAGGATGGAATTTCCGTATATCTAGTGAATATTGAGGTAGTAATTTCTTGGGAGCCACCCACTAGGTTTGGCAGGATACTAACAGAGATTTGTGGCAGATTTCTCCAGAGTTTCAGCACCACTATCAGCCTTGACGAAGAAGGGGAAACCCTTTGTGTGGTCGGAGAGATGCCATCAGATCTTTCAAGAGCTGAGGCAGAGGATGACTGGTACCCCCATGTTGAGGCTTCCAGAGGAAGGCATAGGGTACGTAGTCTACTACGACACATCAGGGACCAAACTTGGATGTGTCCTGATGCAGGAGCGAGCAGTGATCGCATATGGTTCTCGACAGCTGAGACAACATGAGCATAACTACGCTACCCATGACCTAGAGTTAGCAGTAGTGGTATTCACCTTAAAGATGTGGCGACACTATCTAATGGGTGAGCGTTTTACCATGTACTCTAATTAAAAGAGTCTCAGGTATATCTTCTCCCAGAAGGACCTGAACCTAAGACAGTGATGCTGGCTTGAGTTCCTTGAGGACTATGACTTCGAGATAGTTTATACTCCTGGGAAGGGGAACGTTGTTATAGATGCACTCAGTAGGAGATATGGTATACAATTGTTAGGCGAGGAGACAGAGAACCTGGAAACTTTGCAGTAATCCTTTGTGCATCGGGATGGAGTAGAATTTCTTCAGTCTCTTACTGTCACTCCCCCAATTCTTCAGCGAGTCCAGGAGTCGCAGCGTGAGGATACTGACTACAAGGCTCGATGTGCTTAGATATCCACAGGACAGGCACCTGATGGATTTTCTGAAGGTGGGGAGCACTTCATCCTCTTCAAAAGATATATTATGGTACCAGTTTCACTTCAGGAGGAAGTGTTGAGTGAGTTCCACACATCCCCTATAGCTGTATGTCCAAGAGTGGCAAAGATGTACCAGTATCTACAACGACCGCACTAGTGGCCGAGAATGAAGAAAGAAGTTGCATAGTTTTTCTCTCGATGCCTCACTTGTCAGCAAGTAAAGGTGGAGCATCAGGTACCACCAGGCATGGTTCAGCCTTTAGAGGTCCCCGAGTGGAAGTGGGATAGGAAATCCATGGTGTTCGTGATAGGACTTCCATGTACGTCTAGGGGTCATGACTCTATTGGGGTAATCGTCGACCGACTCACAAAGTCGGCCCACTTCCTACCGATCAGAGAGCAGGGTTCAGTAGAGATCTTGGGACACCTCTATGTGCAGGAGATTGTGTGGCTACATGGAGTACCTTCAAAGATTTTCTCCAATCCTGACGCACGATTTACTTCCCTGCTATGGAAGGGGTTGCAAGTGGATTTCAGGATGTAGCTTCGTTTGAGCACCGCCTTCCATCCACAGATGGATAGTCAGACTGAGCAGACCATTCAGACCCTCGAGGACATGTTTCATGCTTGTTTCCTCCTCTTTGGTCGCAGCTAGGAGGATCACTTTCCTTTGGTGGAGTTTGCGTACAACAATAGCTATCACTCCACTATTGAGAAGGCACCTTTTGAGGCATTGTACGGGCGACCTTGCAGATCAACTTTGTGCTGGACTGACCTAGTGGAGTTTTCACTAGTGGGACCAGAGATGGTACAGGATACCCCAGAGAAGGTGTAGATCATCCAGGAGCAGATGAAGACTTCATAGAGTAGGAAGAAGTCATATGCTGACAGGATACAGAGACCTCTAGAGTTCGAGGATGGTGACCACGTCTTTCTACGGGTCTCACCTTGACAAGGTTTACAGAGATTTTTCTGAGGCAGCAAGTTATCTCTGAGATTCATCAGACCTTTTCAGGTCCTTATCAGAGTTGGTGAGGTGGCTTAACGCTTAGCTCTTCCACCTCAGTTGCACCAATTGCATGACATATTTCACGTATCCAAGTTGAGGAGATACGTGCATGATCCTTCTCACATCTTCAACCATGGTGAGCTGGACGTCGACGATGGGGTGACTTTTTCTTAGGATCTATTAGAGATTGAGGATCGATAGGAGCGGGTCCTTCATGGAAAGTCGATACCTCTGGTGCATGTTCTTTGGAATCACGAGAACCTCCAGGAGATCACATAGGAGCGGAAGGCTCATTACCCCCACTTGTTCCCCTAGTTTGAGTTGAGGCTTACTAGGACGTAAATCCCTATGGTGGGGAGAATGTAATGACCCAGAATTTCCATGTAATTTTTTTTTAATATATTGGAATTTTATGAGTTCGTAAAAATTGACGGCGCGTGATTCTGAGGCCTGGAGTGCCCAGAATGAAATTCTGATGTTTTGTTTGGGAACATTCAGTAAACGTGCGAGCGGGTTTTTCTAACTTGTAAACTGGTGCTCAGAATTGAAATCTGAGAGCACCGATGAACTCGTAGTGCTGGTTTTCACTTAAGAATACTGTCACCTTGACGGTAGTTGGTCGAGGTTAAAAGTTAGTTTTTGGGTTTTTCGTGGAAATAATAAAATAAAATAAACATACGTTTTATTTTATTTTGTTGTAACCAACCTCCTTGTGGATGTTGCTGGTGGGGACCACCAGACCTTAACCTCCCATGAGAGGTTATAGTAGTGGGGACCACCCGAGCCTAACCTCCCATGAGAGGTTATGGGGGTGGGGACTACCCGGGATTAAACCCCCTTGAAACCCCCCTTTAACTGGGAGAAAACCTCAACTCCCTCATTAATGTGGAGTAGCTTCTTGATCTTCCTCCACAATAATTGTTCCAACCCTTCCCCACTTAATTATGCCAACACACCACTTAATTGAGCAATTTTAATTAACATAATTTGAATTCTGCTAATGATTAAATTAGGGAAACACTTTTTATTATATTGGATATCTCTTTTTTTGTGGGTTCTTGTTTTGAGAACATTCATTGTAAAAGGAGAGAGAGCTATTGGAGGGAGAAAACTCTCCAACGAAGAACACATTCTTCCATAAAGAACACTCCACCAACCTCGACTCTGTGCTTCTTCCTTGGGACTTCTTCTGCCATGGGAGGTCTTCATCTACAACGAATTGGTGACCGTACTACCTCCTTGTGCCTACATCATCAAGTGAGTTAGGTAGGGGTTTATTTGCGTGATAATTCTTTCCTTGTACTCCCTTATTTTCTTGTGCAGGTTGGGAATAAACATTGTGGAAGATTATGGTTTCACGTTCATGATTCGTTCATGGTGAACCACTTTCTACCAGTATAAACGCGGAAGGTGCGGTCGAAAAAAACATGGCTCGACCCCTCCACAGTTCTTCTTTGGTTTATTCTTCGAAATGGAGGAAGGAGGTAATGATGACGGAGGCAACGACACCACCACCCGTGGCCTCGCCGCGCCGCCCCAGCCGACCCGCTGTATGAGCCAAGTCGTGCCACCTTCCGAGCTGAGTCGCGCCGCCATCCGCTGAGCTGCACCACCGTTCAAGCCAAGCCGCGCTGCCCTCCACCGAGCCACGCCGCCGTCCGAGCCGAGTCGCGCCGTCGTCCGCCGAGTTGTGTCGCCGAGCCGCACCGCCGTCTCAGCTGAGCCGCTCCGCCCTCCTCACCAAACCACTGTCGAACCATGGCCGGTCCGCCAACCCGCGGCCAGACCACTAACCCGTGGCCGGTACGCGCCCTCATGGATGGACTGTGACCACGCGGCCCTCACGGGCCGGGCCGGACCCAATGGGATGGGCCGCACTCTGGGTCGGGCCGGGTCGACCCGTACTGGGACGGCCCGAACCAGGTCGGGCTGGGTCGACTCGTACCAGGATGACTGAGGTTGGGTTGGGGCGGGTCGGTCTGACCGGGTTAGACTGGACCCGGGCCCACTACGACCCATTTACGCTCCTTCGGCCATATCTTTGGCACCATACACCCGTTTGACGAACTATCAGCAGCTCTGGAAATCTTGGAGTGAGACAGTTCCTTTGAGTATACCCCAATGTGTTTTGGATTGATATGGGGAATGGTCAGGTTGGATCGATGATGAATCCAACCGGGCCCCTTGGACTAAATGGCTAATAACACACAGACCGGGCATCCGATTGACGCGCTGTCAGTTGCATTGAGATCCCTATGATGTGGCAGCCATTTGAGATACTGCTTCGTGAGACTTCATGATAGTTGGAGTATCAACCAGTAGATTGTGGAGTGGATCCTCCTAGAGGCAAGTGATCATATTGTGGAGACCTAGTAGCTAGCTGAGATCTGACGACTGCTGACTGATTCGACTCGGAGTGATTCGACAAACCCAGTGGGGAGTGCCTTGGTGTCGCGGTAGACCCATAGTGGGGAGCGCCTTGGTGCTACGGTTGACCCACAGTACAAACAGGAGAAGTACCTTAGCAGGCTATGAGGGGGAGCACCTTGGTGATGCGGCAGACCCTAGGTGGGGAGCACCTTAGGGACACAGCAGAACCAAGGTACCCAACAGGATGAGTACCTTAGTAGTCCAAGGTTAGTAGGAAGTGCCTTGGTGTCGCAGCAGACCCATTGTACTCAATAGAGGAGGAGTTCTCTAGCAGCAGAGGTTTTGACAATGTGACTAGGGATGTAACTTGATACTACCCCTAGAGTAAAATACTGGTTTGAGCTAAGTCGATTTTTCTGTGTTATCCTCATGGTTGAGATGGATTACTTGATAACTTAGGTATATATATGGGCATATACGTAAGTATGGTTATATGTTGATTTCATACTTTGTGCTTTATCCTTGGTGGATTTTTTGTGAGACCTTGAGGGTCTCGGGGTCCTTACTGAGTATCATTGTACACACCCCGGCACGAGCTATGCCTGCACCTTGTTGTATTAGATACAGACGACAGACAATGCTGACTGAGGTTGAGAGTACCAAGACGGGACGGTACCTAGAGGTGGACCATACTGTGTGTCGATACGTAGAGGATACGGACGTACGTGGAGTGTTGAGAAGGCGATCTATACCTACCCTTTAGGTAGGAACCCGGAGGACGACCAAGTAGATGCCTTTTTCACATTCTTCAGTTCTTTTGTATTTCAATTGTACTTGTACTTTTACTATTGGGATTGTATTCTAGCCCCTTTACTTTCAAAACTCTCTTTTGGTATATAGTTTTCTTGAGTTTGTATCTTGATTGTTCTTGGTTGCATGTGATTACAGGTTATAAAGGAAATGCCTTCCCAGCTTTAGGGAACACGCCTTTGGTGCTAGTCGCCAGCCCCTGGGCTATAGAAGACGGGTTTGGGGTAGTCACGAAAAGGGCCACAGGTGACGGGTTGTGACACTTCTAATGGATTTATATGTTATGGAAGGATAATATAACGTTGAAATTTAAACATTAAATAATAATTTGTCTTCTGTTGGTTGAAATTTCACCCTTTTCTCATGTTTTAACACCCATGTAAATCCATTATAACCTTAAGAGTGGTAACAAAATTATACTGTTTATACAATTCAAATTTATCAAAAAATATGTGGAAAAAATAATCTTATATTATTTATTATGATAAAGAATATGGATTCAATTTTTTTAGTTAACATCTACTGGTTACAAAATTTAATTTTTATTAATAACACAATCTTCAATGAATTTTTTTTTAAAAAATAATTGTAATAATAAAATTAAATTGTCATCAATTACATACTATGAAAATACCAATAAATTAAATATTAAATAATATATTGAATATATAATCTATAAATTTTATTTAGACTATTTATCAATTTTTATTAAATTAATGTACTATAAAAAACACATTGTAGGCATAAAAAAATCTATTTATAAGAAATGTTTCTCAATCCCTAAAACAATCCTAGACCAGATTAATGTATAACGATGTCTAATTTGTAGAAAATTTGATTACTTATAATTAAAATATTGTTTTGTAATAGTGGCTAAAAAATCAAAATTCAGTGGTACATTTAAATAAATAAATGATTTTGTTACAAAAATTTGTATTTTCACTATTCAATGATAAATAAATATTTTTACTAAAAATAATGAAAATTCAACCTATTCTAATAATAACATGATAATTTGAAAATAATATTGATTTACACAAATAAAATATATAAAAAATGATTAAAAAATTGTAATTTTCATTTATGTAGAATGCAATAAATAATTTTTTTAAAGAAAAAATATTTTTTGAGGTGTGAAATGGATTTTCTAAAAACTAAGTTTTTATCTAGTAAGTGTTAATAATTTAATTTTCATCATATAAATCCATTAAAAATATTTTTCCCAATGTAGTTAATCTAATTTATTCCAATATTTTGATAGATATTTTCATATATATTTTCGTTCAATTTATGCTCTATTTTCCATATGAATAATGTTATTGAACACTAATATATTATTTAAAGAAAAATATATTCTAAATTCATTGGGTGATATAGAGTGAATTCCAATTACATTGGTGTTGACATCGTTAGGTGGATATCACTAAAATATATATAAAAATATTGTATAGATTATGAGCTAGTGTATGGGTGGAACCACTCTTTTGAAGAGTTATTATCCTTTCTGATACGTACATACAACAGAATCTATGACATGGATCAACTATATTTACTATAATCTATAGTGGATATCTTTAGGAGAATGTTTATGTAACACCTAAAGATTTTATAATATATTCACCTAGAATAATTAGTTTTATTTTATATCTTTTACTAAACCCAGAGATACAATTATTTGATAGTGTTCCCAACAAGAAACATCATGTTTATATTGTGTTATACACAACATAGATTTTTACATAAGAACAATATATTGTTAATATTACAATTTAATATGAAAATTTTCAGCTATCTATTAAAATGTTAACATAAACATTTTTTCATTAAGAATTGCCATCTCATTAAAATAATTTTCAATGTATAATTTTATTTAAATTTCATTCAAATTAAAAATAGTTAAATTATATATAGATTAATTAAATCAATGTCTCTGAAATCAATTTTATGTTATCATTTTAAATAAAAATATTTTAAATATTTTTCCATTTTCACATTATTAAATAGCATTCTACTTGTTTCTACTAGATTAATTTTAAATTAAATTCATCAAATTATGTTATTTTAATTTTTAAAAATCTAAAAAATATTTGGAATCATCAAATTTTACATTCTCTGTTATGTTCAACTTAATTTTCACCAAAATTATTAGATAATATAGTTAAAATTATGTACATTGATTGAGGTAAAAATAAGCTTAGAAGTTGATTAAAATATAAGAATAAAAGGAATAATGAAATAAAAACTTACCCAAAACCCATTTCATAGAAATTATCTAACCTTCCAATTATATTGTATATTTTTTCATTATTGAGGCCCTGTGGTAGTTTAGGATTTTTGTAAACCTGTCTATTTTCCAAAAATATTACAAGTGGGCCATTCAAATCACTTATAAGTGGCCACCACCGCTGCTCCCCCTATTCAGACATCCATATCTATTTGTCTTGGAAAATATCTGCCAAAAACCACTTTATAACATCACTCCCCTCATCCTATAAGAATAAGTGTGGTTATAAGGCCAAAAAAATAATGCCTCTAGTGAAAAACAAAAGAAGTTCCCTGGAGAAAATGAAATGTTCCTCAATGAGTGTTTTCATTTTATTTCTTCATCCACCACCTTAAATTATTAATAATAAATTATATCATCTAAAAATATTTTCTTCCACATAATGATATTTTATTAAATTATTGTTATGAACATAAATATTTTACACTCCCATCAAATGAGAAACGATAACGTCACTCGTGTGTATAGTAGATAACACATCACGAACCAATTTGAAAAGTTTTCATTGAATCATCTTATAGTTTGGTATAATGATGGAGTTAATGAATATACAGATATATATATATATTATTCTTTTATATATTTTAGTTATTAAATTATAATATCACGTATATTTTATTACATTCCATTCTAAAGAGAATATGCTCACGTTGCTCATGTGTACGGCGGACTACACCATCACGAAGTGATGTGAAGCATCTTCAAAAAAATGATCTGAATGCAAGGTAATAAGTTATAAATTTATTGAATATATATGATATATATGTAATGATAAAAATTCAATAAAATTATTATATAACTCAATTTTTTATTATTTCACCAATTAAGAAATGATATCAGCACTCATGCATAGATACGACATACCATCTCCACGAAGTGATGTGATTCATTTTCTATGTCTACATATCAAGAGTTATTATAAAGATGTATCTAATTAAAAAACATACATTTAAATAATTAAAATAATTATTGAGAAGATTCAAAAATACACATCCATCAAGAAATATAACTTTTATTCCCAGAAATGCATGAGAAAATAAGGCGGTTGACACCCAAAACAAGGGAAATAATGAAATATTAGTAAAAAATGGGTAATAAGATGTTTTAATCAGATCATATATCATATTATAAATATAAATATTCTCCTAGAATAAATTAAGAACAGTTTTTAATAACTTTTACAAGAGGTTTGTACACATATGAAAGAGATTGGTCCTAAGTTGACGGTTTCTCGTCTAACTTTTACTTCAACGAGACATACACCATATTCAACACTTATTTCATTTTTATTGTCTATTAAATTAAATTTTGTATGTTATATCAATATTTAATTTATATTTATGGTATTTAATTATTTATTTAATTTTATTTCATTCATATGTCTTATGATTCAATAGTTACAAAGTGGTAATCATTTATTTCACAATCTCATCATAATTCATGTTTGATTATGCTATCCCACCCTTGGGAAAATTATTTGATACATTATCTTGAAATGAATATATTTTATTTTCCTCTATATATTCACGAAATATTTAATCAATAGTTCCATTTTTCTAATATCTTGATAGAGAAAATGTTTTAAATAAAATCTAACTTTATTTCCCTCATCAGTCAGAAATTATTTTTCAACAAAACAAATGTTTTCTGATTTTTTTAAAAACAAGATTTTAAATAACAAATGAAACATATTTCCTGTGAAATTTATAGTTTACATTATTTATGTTTTATGAAAATTATTTTTAAATGAAATGGTTATTTTCCTCAAATTATTTTTAAGGATCTTTTAGGGTAATTCTATTCATCAATGATGACAAGACTTGTTCTAAATATAGTTAACATGGGATATGTTTTATGATTTTGTTTATTGATAGGGATAATTATTGACATTAAATATTCTCTTATTCAATAAGAATGTTCACATTGATTATTTTTTGACCCATAGATAAGATGAATGTATTATTCTTTATATGTGAGGGAAGGGAGCCTCTATATCTCCAAGAAGCATTGGAATGCCTAATAAGGATCACTAGATTGGGTTTTAGCTGTGACCTTAACCACACACACACACACACATATATATATATATTTGTTTCCATTATTCTTGAGTGATATTATTTAACATAACCAAGGAAACGAAAATATGTTTTATATCTATTGAATTATGCATTCCAATATTGTGATTTTTGTTATTGATATTCCATTTCATTATTAGATTGGTAATAATATCAATGGTATACTTTTAAAGTCATGTAATTATTTATATGAAATTATCTAATAATCATATATTCATTCCATATTAAGATAATGTTATTAGTTAAATGTCATGAATTTCAATTATTTACCATTACATATTTATTATTCCTTATTTTAATTTAGGTTTCACTGTACACTTTCACTTAATTAGAATTTGAGATCACCCCTTTCTTAATAATTTCTTCCCATGGATAGTAGTATGTTTATTAAGATAAATATTTTGAATTATTATAAAGGTGATAATGGTGTTAAAATGTAACAACAATGCCTATTTTCTGTTTTTGTATGTGATTTGGGATTTCATGTTTGTTTCTAATTTATCAGGACTACTAAATTATATGGTCTATTGGGTGAGATCCATTATATTAAAGAAAATTTAATAATATTGTTATTGTATCCATGCTACTGGGGTTGAATTCATTATATTTGGTATCAAATAATGTTTACTAGAAGCCTTGGATAGTATATTTTGGAATACAATGATTTGGGAATATAACCATATGAGAATCTTGAGGAAAACTATAGAAGAACATCCTAATGATTGGTAAGAGAGAGATTATTTAGATTTTCATGAAATAATTTATCATTTGGATATTACAAGTGGTCATGGTTCTGGCATATATATACCTAGGTGTAGTTAACCTAAAAAACATTATTGAGATATAATTGATTGCGAACTTATGCATGAATATAATCCTTACCGCATATCTAGTTTGACACTTATAGGGGATATTAATTTGATAATTCACATTTTCCATAAAAAATTATGAAGTATTTGAAAATAATGATACCCCAAATTAAATCATATTTCTGATTCCAAGATTATCGAGGCATAAATATTTAAATTTATGATTACTAATTCACTAGATTTTGAATTATATATTGTTATACATAATTTTTTGATCTATTATAGTGTGTTATATAATTTAAAAATTATTCCAAGTAGAATGAATGAGATCAAAATCAATGCACGTAATTGAAAATGTAAGAATAATCATTTATTTGATGGTCTTAATCCAATATTTTGAATTTAACCAGTCATGAAAACATTCTTATCACATGAGAACATAATACCAAATTCTATCATGTTAGAGAAAGAATTACCCAAGTCTTATGGATTCAAAGGAAAGCAACATAAGATGAGGGTGGTTGAAAAAATATGGGAAAATGGGAATATTGGAAGGAAGTGTCTTCCTGCATGAGAGAATTATTGAAAAAACACCATGGTACATTCATAAAAGGAATGTGTGTTCTCATCATATATGTATTAAATGGTCATCACTCTCATGATTTCATGAGAATGAATGAATCTATCAATGAAAAGTTATTCTATTGTAAGGATATTGGGAACTTCTCAAATCATTATATCATGTTTTAAAGTTATACACTTAAAATGTAACTAAGGGACCATAGTTATGCTGATGCTACTACTAAAGCTAAAGTGGATTAATTAAATTTATTTCAATTTGAATCCAAAAATTATTTTTTAGTAGTATTTTACCAATTATGCTATATTGATATGAGTTATGAAATGTATAAGGATTTTAATACATTTCATTTTCTCACTATATTTGAGAGAATATTTAAAATGGTACCGATAACCAAGAAAATTGATTTTGTGTAAATGTGATATTTTTTTAGGGGGGGATGATTAAGGGAATGATGAAACTTAGTATAAGAATTATTTTGAGATAATAATGAGATAAATATTAGATTTATTATGATAATGTAAACATCATAGTATTGGAAACCTATAAGTTATAACTAATAAGAGGTTTTGAAATAATTAAGGTGAATATTATTTGAGTTGTATTAAATATGTTATTTAAAAAGGGCATCCACCATGCTGGGTGACAACCCGCCTTAATTGGAAATTCCACAGGTCATGAACCCAAAACTAAGGGATGATAGAGTTTTTCATGTCACCACTACCTACATTATTTATTGGATAATATGTCATTGTTTTTACTTAAAATATTTGATGGATAAATACTCATTGAGTGTATTAAGATGTATATTGTGTTTTATTTCATACTATAACTGTTTGGTTAAGTATTCAATTTCATATGGGGTGACTCTCAGAATTTATGATTTGTTAAATGTTAAATATAGTGATTTAGTCATGAAAAAAATATATCTATATTTCTTGGAGTGAGAGATAAAGTGGAAATTTATCAGGGTATAACAAAATGATTAGATTTTTCTTATGAAATAAACTATATTAATATTATTATACTTTATCAATATAATTATCTAGATGGTAAATGAATAATGAAACATTTGAAAAAGTATATCAAAATAAAAAAAAATTTCACTGCCTATTTTGATGATAACAATGACCTTTTAATTCATCATAGATATATGGTTTTGTGGTCGTTAACCTTTTCTATATCACCAAATTCGTTATGATTATGTTCTCTTCTAGAATCCACAGTTAGTTTTTACTTTCCTCCATATGAATATTTTAATTTTACACAAATTTTTTCACTATGTAGAAACCTAGTTATGTGTTATATCATATATTCTCTATGTTTCTCCTTTATATTTTTAAGGTATATTTAATTATCCATCTTTACAATGAGTATTTTCAAAAAAGATGAACATCTTTTTATTGAGATGAAATTGTGCGGCTGAAATTTAATTATGGGTTTAGAATGTGACACGTGAGGATTTTAAAATATATCCGCCTTAGAATAATTCATCATATTTGATAGAGTTTGTTACACCAAATGATATGTCTATTTGATATAATATAGGATAAAAAACAACGGGTTTATCTTGGGTTATATACAAGTCCATGGTTAATGTCACTCCAATAAATTAACAATATTAACATTTAATGTGATTGTTATCACAAATCCATTGTAATAGAGTGAATTAATAGGATTAAATAATTTAGGAAATGATATAGTTTACACATATATTTATAATTATATTATTTTATTAGAAATTAGTTATAAATAAAAACCCTATTGATAATAAAGGAAATATTTTTATGAAAAATTATTTTCATTCTCATAAATTAATTTTATGTTAAGAAATTAAATTAAATAGTATTTATAAATGATTTTAATGATATATATATATATATTATTTTTAGTCAAATCATTTTATATTAATCAAATTTTATTGATATGCATGAGATATGAACAATTCCAATTTTACACTTCAAACTGTATTTTTCCAAAAAAAAACAGTTTCTTCACTCTTTAACAAACATATATTAAAATTAAAATTTTAAATTTTTGAAAATTTATAAAAGAAAATAAATTTAATATTATATATCATTAAATCAATATTATCATAGATTTAAATTTTTTATTCTTCAGAGAAGTTTCATTGTTCAATGAATAGTAAAAAATTATTGGTCTTTATTAAGAACAACCATTCAATTTAAATAATTTATAATCTTAAATTATATTATAAATTTGTTTTAGAGTAAAATAATATCAATTATACATAAATTATTCCAATTTAGTTCATTTGAATCAATTTAATATTTAATTTTGAAATATAAACCTTTTAAAGATTTGAACATTTTCACTTTGAAAAACTCTATTCTCATTGCATTTTTTGGTATTAATTATAAACTAAATTCTAAAAATTTAATGATTATAAATTTAAAAAATTTAATCCATATTTTTTATAATAGAAAATTATACTATATATTATGTTATACATAATTTTTTACCAATATGACTAGTGAAAACATTTAAAACTAATTACCATGATTAAGTAAGAAACGAGTTTACCTGGTAATTAAACATTAAAAATAAGAGACATGTTGAACTAGAAACTTGTATAAACTAAATATTCTATCAATATTTATACATTAAAATTATATTAAATTTTTATTTAATTATTGGATTCTTATAGTAGATAAAAATGAAGGTATACCAAACTATGATAAAAAGGTACAAGTGTTCCTGTCACATAACTTATAAATGACCAGCCACACTCCTCCAATTTAAATATATACAAATCCATTTTAATAATAAATTTACTAAATAAATAATTTATATACTTCCATACACTCGTCCGTGTTTCCTTGTATTGTTCATAAATCTATCTAAGTATCTCCTTTGGTGAAAACCCAAAGATGTTCCTTAAAGAAGAAATAACATTCTTCAAAGATCATTTTAGTTTTAATTCTTCCCCTACATAATTATATTATTATTTTTGAATTTTTATATAATAAAACATATATATCCCCTATACATATATGTTGTTATTTTTTATTCATGAACTAAAAAAACTCCACTTCCCTTAAATGTGAAATGATAATGTCGCTCATGTGTACAAAATACTACATCGTTGCAACCGATGTGACATAGTTTTAATCAAAACCTATTTAGGTTAGGTTATATGATATATTTAAATAATATATATATATAAATTAAGATATAATTATTATTTTATAATGAAAATATCACATATATTTTTTTATATTCATTTACGTAGAGAATATGATAACTTTACTCGTGAGAATGGAGAATTACAGCCTCGTGACACAATGTGATTCCTCTCCACTATACAATTTTCATGAAATTTAATAAACGATAAATTTATTATAAATATGATATATATATATATATATTTTATGATATCAATTAATGAAATTTAATATATCATACACTTTTTTACCATTTCACCAATTAGGAAATAATCAACCATGGATATGTATGGCCTCCCATCTCTATGAAGCGATGAAAATGTTTTAATATTTAAACAAAAAATAGTTGTTCATTTAATTTATATTATTAAAAAACTATTATTTCATACATTAATATAATTATATGAATTATTTATCTATATAAAATTCTAAATACTTTGAACTTTCATTAAAAAACATGCATGAGAAGACAATGCAGTTAACAATTCAAACATTAGGAATAATGAAATATTATTAAAAAATGTTTAATAAGATATATAAGAAGATTATATATTTTATAATAAATTTTAATATGTTTTTTTAATAATTTAATAACATTTTTAAAATCACTATATAGGTAGTTTTTACACATATGAATGAGGTCACACCTAAGGTAAGGGTTTCTTGTTTCACCTTTACTTCCTTGAGACTTATGTAATATTCACCACTTATTTCATTTGTGTTGTGTATGTACTACCCTTTTGTATGTTAAATCCTAAATTGATTTAAATTCAAGTAATTTAATGTTTATTTTAATTTTATTTCATTCATTAATCTTATGATTAAAATTATACCAAAATGGAACGGTTTTATTTCACAAACTAATAATTATTTGGGATTGATTATGTCTAAACATCATAGTAGATAATTATTTGAAATTTATATATTTAAATAAATATATTTTTTATCCACTATTTATTCATGATATTTTCATGAAATATTATCATTTTCCACTCTATTGATTTTATAACTATTGAGAAAATATTTTTATGAAAAGTAAACTTTATTTCTCTCTTTGGACGTATATCCCTTTTATTCAAAACCCAATTTTTTTATTAATGTTTTCAAGAAGGCCTTCAGGCCTATGGGTCTCTAGGGCCTTCAGGTCATCGAATGCCTTCGGGCCATAGGGCCTTTGAGTCATGTAGACCATGGAGTAGCCTAGTTCACACAGAATAGGGCCCAGAAGAGGATCAGAGCAACATGAGTAGCAGCCACCAGATGCAGAGCTAACCAGATTGGAAGAATGAGAGGGTATGTCAGCCACCATCGGGACCAGGCACCGTACAGCTTTGTAGGGGGGAATACTAGCCGATTAGAAATGCAAGGTGGGTAGCTAGGTGATCAAGGACGCAGAAATCTGGGGAGGGTCATCAAGTGGGTTGGGCCTACGGGTCACGTACGGGTTACCCTTAAACCCTTACAAGGAGGATTATCCATAATAAAAAATAAAAAATAAGGCCTTAGATCCATTCTGGGGGAATCATAGATTCAATGGAATTCAATTTTGAAATTTTCTATTTTTTAAATAAATTATTTTTAAAATATTAATAATGTTTTCATTAGAAATTTGGATAATAATTTTTTTGTGATATTTCTATTTATCTATTTCAAAAACTCTTATTCTACTAATTCTCCACAAAAGAAATGTTTTAATGATACCACCCTCCATATTTATCTGTTTAGATTTTTATCACTTTTAATTTAGATGTAGAATTTTGATACAATTATTAATACTTCTAAATATTTTTTATGTTTTTTTGTTTATTAATCGAGGTAATTATTAACAATTAATATTCTAGTTTTTTAACAAAATTTTTTACATTGATTAAGTTTCACCCTATTCACATGATTAATACATTGGATTTAGTATGTAATGAGTGGGGCCCAAAATATACCTTTGATACATTAGTACATATCATGAGACAATCATTATTTTGTTTTTTCTAAGGAATTACCCATACTTATAGATGTTGTGGAACAATCCCTTGACATTATTTGATATCATGGAAGATTCCCTGATGATATGTTTTAGATTTATGGAATAATTAATTCATTAATTATAATTACAGTTTTTAATATTTCATGTGATTATTCAATTAGTTCGATTTATCATGGTAATTTTTGATGATAATGTGATTATTTATATGGAATTAATTGATCATTATCTCTTCCTAACATATTAATCTATTTTTTTTATTAAATGGAAAATGAATCATTTATTTACCTTTGAATATTTATTATTCTTTATTTAATGACATATTCCTTTATAAGAAAATCCTTACCTAGAATTTGTGAACTCCCCATTCTTATGTTCAATTTCTATTGCACTCTAGGATGTGTATTCTGATTGATATACAATATTATACTAAAGTTGATAATGGATTTCTCAAATAAAAAACATTTTGTATCTTAGGTTATCAAATGAAATTTTTTATTTCATGTATGTATCTTCTTTACCAAGACTAATAAACTATAATGACCATCAAGGAAAGATCCATTATATCAATTCTAATGTAATAAAAAAGACACTAGCTATGGACTACTTTGGTAGGGGTGATAAAACATGTTTTATAAAAAATTGATAGAGGTTAAACCCTGTTCATTAGTGAGTGAGACCCTTGTATATGATGAATGGGTGATTATCCATATTTAATTTTAAGGAAGTGTTTTTTTCTATTTCATCATAAGTTCAACTGTCATTGTTTCCTAGGGTTGAGGATGAGTCTTCTGATTTCTTTCATGAGGAGGTTATTGTTTAATCCCATCAACTAGAGATTGAGTTCATAATAGAACTACATCGGAACACTTATCTAACATATATGTTTACATATTATATAGTTCGATATATGATAATGAAGTTGTGGGTATAAATCAATGAACTTTTTCTACGATATTTTTCTCGATTGAGCATTTCACCATGGGGTGAAATGATCTTGTTCTTAAAGTAGTGTGTTGGAAGTCTATGTCTCTAATCGATTATCATAGCACGAACTATGTGACAATTAAAAATCAATATCTTCTCCCTAGAATTGATTATATATTTTATTGCTTCAAAAGTGTTAGTTTATTCTAGAAGATTTATTAGTAGTTAAGATATTATCAGATATAGGGAAATGATGAATATATATCCAAAACATATTGTTGATGTCAGGAAGGGAATTATGTGTTTTTCATTATTTCATTCTCTATGATTAATTCTCTTACCATGTTCGTGGGGATGATTCACATAGTGTTACAAGAGTTCATATATCATCTCAAGGTGGTTTCATCTATGAAATATATATAGACTACACATTTGAAGAAGAGTGTTCATAGAATATTTTTGAAGGTTTGAGAGTTATACTTTTTAGAATATAATTTTGATGTTTTTAATGTGTTCTTTTTATCCCCATGAAGTTTCTTTCATTGGGAATTTCTTTTCATAGTTTTTTTGTAATCATGGATGTTTTGAGTTCCAAGGTATATTTTAAGTAAGAACATTACAGAGATGAGATGATTCCTTATTCCTATATTCTATTATAGATATATCATAGAAAATATATATTAGGATATGAACCATATTATATCCTTCAATGGATAGGATAATGAATTCTCCATGATTGAAAATTTTCAAGTATCTTTCATGTATTGAAAATATATTTTTTGGTGCTTTATTCCATTATTTTCTAGAATTTTTTTTTTTGTTTTATGAGACACATTTAATAATGCCTTGGGAAGTGTCTTCATATAATAGAGATATTTTTTTATTATGTATCTCATCAGTTAATTCCCCATTAACATAAGTATGATACCCATGATATCGTGTTATAAGAAGATCAATTTTCATTAATATTTTGTAAAAATCACATCTATAGTAAGATTTGTTTGTTTTCACTATTCATATAATCCTAAGGTATGCATTCTTCGATACTGGCATGAATCTATGATAGTGACAGTAGAGATAATACTTGTTTAATTTTGACTTTCTTATTTCTTATAAACTGGGAAAGGGTAATTTTGTGGGAAATTTGCGAAGCATAATGTTACTCTATTATGATGTTTATTAGTTTAGAGATTCATATTGAGTGATTTATAATCTCCCTATGAGGAAACATGTTATGAAAGATTATGGTGGTATTTTATGGCCATTTAATATGATAGTATACTCATATTTGGTGAAGTGGGAGGATGATCCATAGATTTTGTATTCTTAGGTAGCGTAATAATGAGATTGAGTTTTATGAATTGATTCCCCTTATGGTTTGTTTGAGTATGATCAACATCAGGTGTTATTCCATGGGAGGATTTTATTTATTTTAGGAATGTATGGGGTGGATCTCTGTGTATGGAGACACTATTTTTTCATACATAAATATTATATATTAATATATTAATATTCATTACATTATACATGTCCACATCCATGGATTATGAGAGTTTAGTTTCATTTGTTGCAGGGATACATAAAAAATGGTTCATAATAAATCAAAGAAATCCCCCTATCAGATTATTATAACTAGGACCTTACACTGACACATTAAAACACCCCAACCCTAGAAACCCATTTTCAATGCATTATTTTATTACATTTGCATTATTAAAAGGAAAAATCATGAAGGACCAAGATTTTATTAGTCTTGGAAATCAAAATTACATACATGATATCCAAAATAAATTTGGAAAGAAAAATAAAACATGCTACACAATAACTAAAATAATCTTTATCCTTGAAATCTTAATCAAAGTTCTCTTCTCTATAACTTAGTCAAAGAAATAAAATAAGGGTTATCTCAAAAGATTATTAATATTAAAAACAAAAAAAACTATAATGAATCAATTTATTTAGAAAGGTAAATAACTAAAAACACATTCCATTTAAATGACTAGGTAATGTATAAATAATATGGAATGTAAGAAACTGAAACACAATCAAATCAATGAATTGTCTCCTTAGATATTTTGATGAACAATCTCATGGATAAATATAATCAAAATTATAGATAAAGTAAATACTTAATTATCAGACTTCATGTTTCCCAGGAACATTATACCTTTACTATTAAGATAAAGTTTAACTACTCTAATTAGTGATACTAATTTGTGTCAGAAGCCTACTAATGCATCGAGGGTCTTGAATTAACTAGTCCATAACCTGTAGGCGATTCCATAAATATTCCCCAACACATATACTGTATGTCCAAATAATTCCCCACATTTAATAATAAAAAATAATATGCCTTATCAAATTATCCAAATTGAATAAAGAATATAGTTTTATCAATAATAAAAAACAACGGTTTTTTCTGTTGATAAAATAAGAGATTAATTATAAAAAAATATTCTTGAGGAAAATATCCATTGATTTTGAAAATTCATTTGAAAATATTTTCCATTTAAAATCACTTTTAAAAAAAATCGTTTAAAATTAAACATTTTATAATTGAAAATGAGGATTCAAGGAAATGATGATCGATAAATTTGTACATGGTGTTCAAGGTAAAATGAATATTCATTTTTTATGGTAAAAAATATTGAAAATGCCTTATTAGGATAGAGATAGGTTGATTCCTTTGAAAACATGGGAAAAATAGAAATGGTTAAAAATTATTTTACTAAATAATTTTGAAAATGTGAAAACATTTTTTAAAACATTTTAATAAAATATGGTTTTTAGAGGAAAATAGGTTCTCCGACAAAAGGGAGAATTGAAGTCGGGTTTTCTTAAAAATATTTTCTAAAACACATTGAGTACCAAATAGTTGAAAAATGGTACTAATACTTGAAAATAGTCATGAAAAACCATATGATAATGAAATTATTTTTTGAAAAAGTATAATAATTTTCTATAATGTAAATACCATTGAAAGATCATATAATTAGTCTTGAGGATAATACTCTTTAAACACTCAAACGTGTCCTATACCACATTGAAACATCTAAATCATAATACCTAGAAATTTATGATATTATATTAAACATAAAATATCATTAGAATAAGGGGATTCATTATATAATGTGAAAAGATTAGTATATACAACAGATAAAATTGGATTGATGCGTAATAATAAATAAGTCCCAATGAAGTGTAATTTCACATGAAACGTCCTTACATATGAGTCAAAAGATCAAAAAGTGATAATCATAAAATGAAACATGTAAATAGGTTGAATATAAAAAAATAAATTATCTAATATATCAAAATTGGTATTAGTTAAACTACACAAAATAAGTAAGGGTTGAATATGAAATTTATCTCAAGGATGTAAGTGAGCTGGAAATCCCTTACCTTCACATTGCTTTTGTTGTGTGGTCATTATCGTCCAATATAGTGGTTAAAAATAAGTTACTAAATAATAAAAGAACCATAATCATGTTTATAATACCATATATTAAATTCTTATAATTTCTCATTAACCATTTGATAACAATCCTTTATTAATCTAAATATTTCGGGTGTTAATTTCCTAGTTTGTCGAGTAAGTTTTTGCTTTTTGATTTTTGTTATAATTAAAAATATCATTGTTTAATAAACTAATAAATGTACACCATGATTTTAATATCATTTATATCCAGTAAATATTTTTATATAATAATATTCAATATTTGGAGATAACAGATGGAATGCACCATTCATGGAGATAGTGGTTCGTACGTATGCATGAACGATACCTTCATTTCAGTGTAGTGTTAAAAGAATGAAGGGGAAATATTAAATTTTTATGTCATAATTACATTATCATATATATTTAATATACGTCATGTGGGTTTATTAAAATAATTCTTAATAATTTCAATGTATAGTATGAACAAATCACATCACTTTGAGGGGGCTGTAGTGCGCACTTACAAAAAAAATGTTATCGTTTTTATGAAAAATAGTATATATAGAGGTATGTGTTATAAAGGGATAAAATAAGAATTAAGAAATTATAAATATTATATATATCATATATAAGAATATTTTCCATAATAATGTACACCATGATAGGTTGTAATGGAATATTGAACAACCACCATTTAGAGCGGTTGTAATGGAAAATTGAACAATCATCATTTGGAGAGGCGATGGTCCGCCTACACATAAACATTATGTTCGTTACCCATTATCTAAGTGTGTGTGTAAGTGAAGGATGAAACCCTATCCTAAAAACACAAAATTATATTGATAGTACATTATTTTTTATATAATTATTGAATAATAATTATTGAGGGAGTGAAGAATGGAAATAAAATAGATGAGTTTGAAGGAGGGTGTTACCTATTAATCGGGTAACTCCTTTTGGATTGCACAAAACGAGATTCCTTTGAAGGATTTATGCAAAAATGAGGCTTCAAGGAGGAATTTATAGATGTTTGAGAGCCATTTTTCTTATTTTGGTTGAGCCAAAGTGGCTTGAGAGGTGTCAGGAAGTGGGAGTGAATGAGTTTTTTTAATGGAGGAGGGATTGAATCTCTTGTAATATTTTAAAAGAAAGGAACCCCACCCATTTATTTTTTATTAAAAATGGATCTATAATGGACAAAATGCGTTCCAATAAAGTCTTGGGTCAAAATATGGCCAGAAAATATGTATTTGAAATGTGTATATGTTGATTTAGGCCTTAAGGTTATGGGTTTGTCTCTTATTAGGATAAATTTATCTTAATCATTGTAATTAATTTTAATTACATTCAATAATCTATTTGGTAAGTGAATAAGTTTTCCATATTTTATGTTAAAAATTATTCTTATTATAGATATGGAATCCAGTTTTTCAAATTATAATCACATAAGTGGTAGAAAATAAATTAAAATTAATCCTACAAGGGGGACGACAATGTGAGTTTTTAAAGTAAAAACATCCCAATCTTTTTATTGTCAATTTCAAAGTTAAATTTATTCCAATGATATACATTGGATTAATTAATAAAAATATTATTTAATTAAAGTTTAAAACTAAGATAAAACATAATTTCCTTATAATTAAATTAGATGATAAATAATTTTGAACTAAAATTCAGTATTTTTAATTATTCATTAAAAATGAATCATTACATTAAAATACCAAAAATTCACCCAAACCTAATTTATATATTTGAAATTAAATTATTAATTTTATTTTGACATATTAAATTTAAAAAATGGTTAATAATTGGATTTAAAATTGGTTCTCTCTTAAAATGTGGTAAAAGTGACTTAACAAAAATATTGGTTTCTATGTGTAATATTGAGTTTATTCTTAGCTTATGTATGAAAACTAATTGGATAAATATTTAAAAAATATTTTATTGAATATATAACATATATATTTCATTTATATCAATCAATAATTTTAATTAATTAAATTTCTAAATACAAGAAACCTTTGTTAGCATAAAAAATAAGAATATTTTATTTATATTCAATTGGGTAATATTTTCATTTATAATTAATTAGTAACCAATTAACTCATTTTATATTTGTTTAAATCATATAATTTCATAAGATAGTTAATACAATTTATATCCAATAATTTAATAGCTAGGTTATGTATTATTATACTAAATAATAATATTTATATTATATATTATTTTTTAGTTAAAACAATGTCTTATGTATAACGCAAGTTATCGATGAATTCCATTGTTTTGTGTGATGAATGCTAACTCTGTATCACTTTCATTGAAAGATAAAAATTATATTGAATTTTATAAAATATTAAATATATTATTACTACTTGGGACTTCATATTCCCTTACACTCTTGGTGTCACGTGTTATAAATGCTATCTAATATATGGTTCTTATATAAGAATTTCTGGGTGCTAAATTTTCCCCACCATAATTAAATTTTACCCTCACAATATAAAATCAATATTGGAAATATATTGCATTATATTTCCTATGTTTTAAATCCCACATCATGATAAGGGTGTGTTAGACATCCTTTATAAAAGATATAATGGGAAGTATAATGGTCTTTGAGCTACCATGTAACTAGGTCTCTAATTAGGAGAATAAAAGTGGGAAATAGAAATATGGATAAGTAAGAAAACAAATCTAAACAATATGTTCTGATTGAGAAATCTAGAGAACATGGATAAGAAAAATTTGACAACCACAAGGCCATACATCTGTTATGATATAAGAGGCCATTTTATTCATCATAATCGAAAGTACTAGGACAACATTTCTATTTTCAAGATCACTTTTCTTTGAGTTGAGGAATTTTTTAATCTATAATAATATAAGTAAATGTATGTTTCTATAAACATAATATTTTCCTTTGAGTATGCCTTGAACTATTTCTACATAATTTCACAGAAAATGATGCATTATATAATGATATAACACATGAACCAATAAAATATAACTACCCATACTTTACATACATTGTTAATGCTTCAAAATTGAAGCACACTTATTACAACATACGACAAAACCACAAAGGACCATATAGGTATAGTGTCTTTAGAAACTGGGAAACATAAACAACTAGTTCATAAATCTTCTACAGTGTCTCCCATTTATTTCATCATATCTAGGGTCCCTTTTAGCATATTATACTTAATATCCATCTTCCTAACCTGGGGAAAAGAAAACATAAAAGGGTGAGCTCAAATTCTCAGCAAGGGAAAATAAAGGAAATAAAAATCATATCATATCTTTTTGAAAATCATAACCTGCAAAAGAGATCATAATATCTTAACATGAAAAAAATCATAGAAGTGAAAATGAGATCCCCATAATCATAACATGAAACTTGAAACTTTGTGGCACGCACACATAATCATGGAAAATCATTTCGTGTTAGTCATGACTCATTGCAAAGACTATCTTAGTGGACAAAGTCCCTTTCTGAACCGAGTCACCCTCATTCCAGTCCTGTTTCACTGAACCGGTATAACCTACCGTTCTAGCCATGTCTATCTCATGAGATATAAAATCTTTACCCAATGCATTGGAGGGAGATATAGGTCCCACCCATCTTATAATGAATCCTTTCTTATGTGTGCCACATAATCATAAACCATACATCATAGCGTAACCCATGTAATAAAAATAGGATTCTTAAACAACATGACATCATAAAACAATTCATATAAGATAAAGGAATTCATAAAAATATTTCCATCACAACATAATCAAATCCATGTAATAATAGGGATAAAAACAGAACCCTTTTATTATCTTAGATGGAAAATAATTTTGATAAAATACTTGAACTCCATTCTTGAGGAAAATATCCTTTCTAATTCAAAAACATTTTTCCATTCATAACATGTCATACGACTTTAAAATAAAAGAAGTTGATTAAAAATAAACTTTAAAACTTGTAAAGGAAGCTTCTTGGAAATAATGTTTTAAAAATCCATTCATGCCGTATAAGTTAAAAAAACATTCTTCGTACTTTTGTCGGAAAAGCCAAAAAGTACCTCGTACGAAAAACGACAAAAGATTCCTTTCATTTCTTTTACTAAAAACTCACCGAAGGGTAAAAATGGATTTAAAAAGTTGTAGGTGGATGGAAATAATATTACATATTGATGAAACATGGATGTGGATGATAAAATACACCCTAGTAAATACTTACGAATAAACAATCTCGGATAAAAATGAGATTGTGATATTTCCCTTACCTTAGGTCTGATTTGCTTTGTACGTGTCCGAAGCTCCTGTATAATGGTTTAAATAATGTTATTGACTTATTCCAGAATCATACATATTGATATGATATCATATATGGTCATATTCTTAGCTTCTTGTTAGTAATATTTCATTGTTACTTGTTACTCGGGTCTTTATTGCCTTTTGTTCTTATGCGTGTTTTGTCGAATAAATTATTATTCTTATTTTAAGGTTATAGATACCTTATATCCATAATGGTATTAGTGTAACATATATCATATTTATTCATTCAATTCATTTATATAATTACTATGTAATGATGATCATGTAGAACGAGTCGCATCACATCGTGGAGACGGTATTCCGTACGTACGCACGAGTGATGATATCGTTCCTATGATCGTGGAATTGTATTGGAGTATATATATATTATTTCAGTATCAATATTACTTAATAATAATCATAAATAGTTACTCATTACACCATTATACCCATCCTTGTAAAGTGATGGTGGAAAATAGATTACACCAAGGCGTGGAGACGGTATTCCGTACGTACGCACGCGCGGTGATTTCATTTTTCCGTAGGATTGATAGAAGGTGAATTAGGGTTGTTTCATATTTATAATAACATATCAGTATATAAGTAATACTTATGTTATTACTTTATCATGAAAAAACTAAAGAAGAAGAAGTTGAAGAAGAAAGAAATTGAAAAGATCGGTAATGGATATTACCTCTTCTTTGGAACGCTTCTTTGAATCCTCCACTTAGGGAACTAAGATTGGTCTTTGAAGAAGACCAGGACCTCTAGGATTATTCTAGGGAAGTGGAGAGGATAAAATGGTAGGGTTTGGCCTAGCTTGAGTGCTCAAATTGGTGTGAGGAGGGGGGGGGGGGGGGGGGTGGAGGTGCCCTTTTATAAGGGAGGAGAGGGGCACCTTAGGAATATCTCAAAATATTATTTTATATTAAAGTCAAAATCGGTTTATAATGGTTCCAAAGGGTCTTATTTCGCAGATAAAGTGGGTAAGGGTCTAAATCCTATCAACCAATTGGATTTAGACAAGTTTAGGGTATTATTTTAACCTTATCAATTAGATTTAACTCTAAGTTAAATAATTTAACTTTTACCGTGTCTTTTTGTTTTCTTTCACTATATGGTTAATTCACTTACTATAACATGCCAAAAGAACCCCAAATTGTTTATTATTAATATATATATATCCTTATCTGAGTCATTTGGCCGAACCTTATATTTTTAGGAATAAAATAACAATTAATAATATAATATTTTATTTAAAAACTATTTTGTGTCAATTTGGACACTATTTGATATATGATTTTTGTGAAAGTCATAACAGAATTATATGTTCGAAACAAGTTGATTAAATCAACACTAATATATCATAGTAACCTAGAAAATTAGTTTAATTCATAAAAAGTCTCAAATTACATTTATTTTGGTGTTTATAACATCAATTATGTCAATATTTCATAAATAAGATAATTACTGCATCATAATTATGTCATAAATAAATTAAATTATTTAATGTCTAAAAATTATAAATAGAATACCATTATGTAGGAAATCTTTTTAGCTTTCTAATTAATATTTATAGTCGAATTTATCTTATGTATTACCCCATATTAAAAATGATTCACTTATTAAACTTTGATTTTAACTATTTTAACCCTTCTTTAAATAAATTAATAATAAATGTCCTAATCTAACCCAAGTGGGCCTAAATGGTCATATTTTATTCATAAGGTTGTTTTTGGTCGAATTACACTTATCCAATAGAATTAGGACATGTGTTAGGGTAATAGTAATATCATATTTACCCCTATTTACTATTAATCGCGGTAAAAAAAGTAAAAAGTTACTATTCACCAAAAAATTATTTTTATCTCATTGAACCACATTTTACTTACTGATATCAACCGTGGCTGTCGGATTTTTGAAATTCCATTCACAGAAGCGGTAAAATTATGTTTTATGCGAAAATTCATTTTTTAACCTACCACTTAGTGGTTTCACTATTCATCAAAAATTGAATGTTTTCAGAAAAATACCAAAATTTCACCCTAGGCTAATTTCGCTATTCCGAATCCAAAAATGAAGTCCATTTTAAAAGATAAAATTTATAAAATTTCAAAAAGTGGTTATTAATATTAATAACGGCTAGTTTTAATAATATTTTAATAGCATATCGTTGTTTAGTGAAACTCGGTATTGCGTACGACGCAAGCTATCGAGGAAGGTCGTGATTGCGTGTAAAGTAAGCCAAGCAAGTGTGTAGTGAAAGATTCCTTTGATGATATATAAAAACAAAATATTACTCATAAAAATCTCGGGTGTTACATTCTACCCCCCTTAAAAAGAATTTCGCCCTCGAAATTCGTCACTTTGTAATAAACTGATGAGGATACTTCTCCCTCATCATATCCTCAAGCTCCCATGTAGCTTCTTCAAGTTGGTGGTTCCTCCATAAAACATTCACCAAGCGAGTGGTCTTGTTTCGTAGGACTTTTTCGCTACGATCCAGAATCTCTATCGGCTGTTCTTCATAAGAAAGATCTTGCCCCAGCGGTACAACTTCTTAGCTGAATACATGTGAAGGATCTGGTATGTACTTTCTCAAGAGAGATACATGGAACACATCGTGAACTTGAGAGAGATTCGGTGGAAGCGCCAATCGGTAAGCTACCTTCCCAACACGATCCAGTATTTCGAAAGGACCGATATATCTAGGGCTCAACTTCCCCTTCTTTCCAAATCTCATAACCCACTTCTAGGGAGATATTCGTAAGAACACTTTATCACCCACTTCAAACTCTAGGTCTTTTCTTCGGTTGTCGGGATAACTTTTCTGTCGACTCTGAGCTGCTCTTATGTGTTGTTGAATATATCTGACCTTTTCTGCCATTTCATCAACGAGGTCAGGTCCTAATAGCTTTCTTTCCCCAACTTCATCCCAGCAAGTTGGAGTCATGCATTTCTTTCCATAGAGAGCTTCATAAGGAGCCATCTGAATACTGGAGTAAAAGCTATTATTATAAGAAAATTCCACCAAAGGTAGCTGTTTATCCCAACCTCCTTTGGAATCCATAGAGCAAGCTCTCAACATATCTTCTAGGGTTTGAATTGTTCTCTCAGACTGACCGTCTGTCTGGGGATGATAAGCAGTGCTGAAACTCAACTCTGTATCCAGAGTATGCTGAAGACATCGCCAGAACTTCGAGGTAAATCTCGGATCCCGATCAGATATAATAGAATGTGGTACTCCATGCAATCTTACCACTTCCTTTACATATATCCTGGCAAGCTAATCTAGAGATAAATCCTCTCTAATAGCAATGAAGTGTGCAGACTTTGTAAGACGATCAACTATGACCCAGATAGAATTATTTCCTTTGGATGTTTTAGGAAGTCATGTAACAAATTCCATAGTGATGTTTTCCCACTTCCATTCGGGTATGGGTAATGGTTGTAACATCCCCTTAGACTTCTGTCTCTCAGCTTTAACTTGTTGACAAACCAAGCATCGAGAGACATATTCAGCAATATCTCTTTTCATGCCATCCCACCAGAAGTACTCTTTCAGGTCCCTATACATCTTCGTGCTTCCAGGATGAATAGAGAATGAAGAACTATGAGCCTCATCCAGCAGCTCCTTCTTTAATTCGGGGATGGGAGGAACACATACCCGATTCCTGAACTTTAGTATCCCATCACAATCAAGGTTGAATTCAGGAAAATTTCTCACCTTCTTTTGTAACTCGACATCTTCTTTCTGTGCCTCTTTAATCTTCACATGTATAGATGGTTGAACATTCATTTGAGAAAGATATGATTTTTCCCCTTCCATTATAATTCCAAGATCCATCCTTTGTAAGTCCATAAATATTGGATCTTTTGTGATCCTCATCATGGATAAACAAGCATGGTCTTGTCGACTTAATGCATCTGCCACCTTGTTTGCTTTCCCAGGGTGGTAATGGATTGAGCAGTCATAATCCTTAATCAGATCCAACCATCTTCTTTGACGCATATTCAACTCCTTTTGTGTGAAAATATACTTTAATCTTTTATGATCAGTATAAATATCACACCTTTCACCATAAAGGTAATGCCTCCAAATCATTAATGAAAAGATTACCGCAGCCAACTCCAAATCATGTGTTGGGTAATTTTGCTCATGGATTTTCAACTGTCATGAGGCATAAGCTATCACCATATCATTTTGTATAAGAACACACCCCAATCCCTTCTTGGATGCATCACTGTAGATCACAAACCTTTCTCCACTACAAGGCAGTGTGAGCACAGGTGCACTGGATAACCTTCTTTTCAACTCCTTGAAATTCTCTTCACATTCCTCTGTCCAAACAAACTTAACTCATTTCCGAGTCAACTTGGTGAGTGGATTAGATAATCGTGAAAAATCTTTTACAAAACGTCGATAATATCCAGCCAAACCAAGAAAACTTCGGATCTCAGTTACTGTTGTTGGTCTCGACCATCTTTCGATAACCTCTGTTTTTGCTGGATCCACAAATATCCCCTCTTTTGAGACTATGTCACCCAAAAATGAACATTTTTGAAGTCAAAATTTACACTTGGTAAATTTGGCATAAAGCTTCTCCTTTCTCAGGGTCTTCAATATAATTCTCAAGTGATCTTCATGCTCTTCCTTGCTCTTTGAATAGACAAGAATATCGTCTATAAAGACTACCACAAATTGATCATGATAGTCTCTGAAGACTCTATTCATTAGATCCATGAAGATAGCAGGGGAATTAGTAAGACCAAATGGCATCACTATAAATTCATAGAGTCCATACCTTGTACAGAAAGCCGTATTTGGTATATCCTCCCTTTTGACCCTTAATTGATGATACCCTGAATGAAGATCAATCTTGGAAAAGTATTGAGCTCCGCGTAGTTGTTCAAATAAGTCATCAGTGCGTGGGAGAGGATATTTGTTCTTGATAGTGATCTTGTTAAGTTCTCGATAATCAATGCAGAGTCTCATTGATCCATCTTTCTTCTTAACAAATAGAACAGGTGCTCCCCAAGGTGACGCACTAGGGCGTATGAATCCCTTATCAAGATTCTCTTGGAGTTGCTTCTTCAATTCCTGCAACTCAATTGGGGCCATTCTATAAGGTGTCTTTGAAATAGGCAAAGCACCCAGTACGAGTTCTATTGAAAACTCAACTTCACGATTTGGTGGAAGACCCGGTAATTCCTCTGGAAAGACATCATCAAACTCCCGTATGATGGGCATATTCTTAATCTTAAGTTTCTCACCAACCATTTGAGATAAATAACCTTCATTTAGTGGAATCAAGACCCATAAAATTGAAGAAATTTCCACTAGAAGTTTATATTCATCCTTGCATCGATAGACGATCGTAGATTGATCTGGAATATGAAATGTGACTTCCCTTCTTTGGAAATTGATATGAGCTCCATGTAGATAAATCCAATCCATGCCAAGAATCACATCAAATCCCACTAAAGGAAGGATCACAAGATTTGCAGGAAGCACTTTCCCACAAACTTCGATCGGAGAAGAATTATAAACTTTTGATGCGACTGTTGTTCCATTAGGTGTTGTCACAGCTAACTCAACATCTAATTGTTGAGGTAATACGGTGATACCCTTAGAAACGTTTTCCGAAATAAAAGAGTGGGTGGATCCAGAATCAAATAAAACATTTTCTACTTTAGAGTGGATGGTAAGTGTACCTTTCACCACTTCGTTATCGTACTCCACATCGCTGATAGAAATTGCATGTGACTTTCCTTTGTCTTTAGCCTTAAGATTTTGTTGACGTCGACCATCATCATCAACCCTTGGATTTGGGCATTGATTGGCATAATGCCCCATATCCTTGCACTTGAAACATTGGTGTGTAGTAGGTTCATTTTGTGTATCCCTTCCTTTGTTTGCATGATTAGACATCTTCTTCCCATTATCGCGGCTTTCAAATGCCCGATGACCTTCCTTTCCACATTTGAAACATTTACTTGTCCCTTTAAGACAAATCCCTCCATGTTTCTTTCCACACATTGAGCATAAGGGAAAGCTCATCTTCTTTTCAGTGTGCTCTTTAGATTTTCCTTTGAATTCCATCTTCCTCTTCTTATCAAACCCATGTGACTGATGGGTTACTCCAATCTCCATCTCGACTTTGAGAGCACATCAAACGATTTTCCTCGTAGCTATTGAATTCCCTTACGGCTAACGCCCTTCGAAGACTTGGTTTTAATCCACTAAAGAATCGATCGATCTTACTCTTAGGTTGGATAATAATACCAGAAGCGTACCTTGCATGTCTTGTAAAATTTGCTTCATAGGTACCAACAGATTCATCATCCCTTTTCTTTAGTTCAAGAAACTCTTTCTCCATCTTTGTTTGGAGAATATGAGGGAAGTACTTATTTAAAAATAAGTTCTTGAACTCGTCCCATTCCATAGACTCAATTTCATCCCTTTGCCTCGTATTCTTAATAAGATTCCACCATTGATCAGCATCTCCTTCCAAACGATACACTGCTAGGATGACTTTATCATGTTCAGAACATTGAAGAACTGAAAATATCTTTTCAGTAGTACTGATCCATTGTTCAGCAACTAATTGATCAGTAGACCCGCTGAATGAAGGTGGACGCTGCCTCATGAAGGATTTAACAGAATGTTTCTCCTTCCTTTGCTCGTTTGGATGTCCTGCATGATTCATAGCTTGAGAAATTTGTGTGAGCATGGCTACAAGAATTTGCATTCCATATCCCATATCGTTTGGTTGCTCAGGGGGACAGTCATTGCATTTCCCATCACATTCCGCATTAACACGGTTCCTTCGGGTTCCAGCCATTGACTAAAACCAAGAAGAATATTGTGAGCAACACTAATTATAATAGGAAAACCACATAATCAAGGATAAAATTTCACACATAAGGTCTTATCCTAGGGTATTCATGGCCATTTCTAAAACACTATGATTGTGTTCTATGCTTAGACTTATCCTTAGGGTTCTTACTAAGGCTTTCACATCCAAGTTTCCAAAGGTTGACAATACCTTTCCTCTGATACCAACTATAACAAACCATACTTTACATACATTGTTAATACTTCAAAATTGAAGCACACTTATTACAACATATGACAAAACCAAAAAGGACCGTATAGGTATAGTGTATTTAGAAACTGGGAAACATAAACAACTGGTTCATAAATCATCTACAGTGTCTCCCATTTATTTCATCATATCTAGGGTCCCTTTTAGCATATTCTACTTAATATCCATCTTCCTGACCTGGGGAAAAGAAAACATAAAAGGGTGAGCTCAAATGCTCAGCAAGGGCAAATAAAGGAAATAAAAATCATATCATATATTTTTGAAAATCATAACCTGCAAAAGAGATCATAATATCCTAACATGGAACAAATCATAGAAGTGAAAATGAGATCCCCATAATCATAACATGAAACTTGAAACTTTGTGGCATGCACACATAATCATGGAAAATCATTTCTTGTTAGTCATGACTCATTGCCAAGACTATCTTAGTGGACAAAGTCCCTTTCTAAACCGAGTCACCCTCGTTCCAGTCCTGTTTCACTGAACCAGTATAACCTACCGTTCCAGCCATGTCTATCTCATGAGATATAAAATCATTACCCAATGCATTGGAGGGAGATATAGGTCCCACCCATCTTATAATGAATCCTTTCTTATGTGTGCCACATAATCATAAACCATACATCATAGCGTAACCCATGTAATAAAAATGGGATTCTTAAACAACATGACATCATAAAACAGTTCATATAAGATAAAGGAATTCATAAAAATATTTCCATCACAACATAATCAAATCCATGTAATAATAGGGATAAAAACAGAACTCTTTTAGTACCGTAGATGGAAAATAATTTTGATAAAATACTTGAACTCCATTCATGAGGAAAATATCTTTTCTACTTCAAAAACATTTTTCCTTTCATAACATGTCATACGACTTTAAAATAAAAGAAGTTTATTATAATTAAACTTGAAAACTTGTAAAGGAAGCTTCTTGGAAGTAATTTTCTAAAAATCCATTCATGTCGTATAAGTTAAAAAAACATTCTTCGTACTTTTGTCGGAAAAGTCAAAAAGTACCTCGTACGAAAAACGACAAAAGATTCCTTTCATTTCTTTTACTAAAAACTCACCGAAGGGTAATAATGGATTTAAAAAATTGTAGGTGGATGGAAATAATATTTCATATTGATAAAACATGGATGTGGATGATAAAATACACCCCAGTAAATACTTACGAATAAACAATCTCGGATAAAAATGAGATTGTGATATTTCCCTTACATTAGGTCCGATTTGCTTTGTACGTGTCCGAAGCTCCTGTATAATGGTTTAAATAATGTTATTGACTTATTCCAGAATCATACATATTGATATGATATCATATATGGTCATATTCTTAGCTTCTTGTTAGTAATATTTCATTGTTACTTGTTACTCGGGTCTTTATTGCCTTTTGTTCTTATGCGTGTTTTGTTGAATAAATTCGTATTATTCTTTTAAGGTTATAGATACCTTATATCCAGAATGGTATTAGTGTAACATATATAATATTTATTCATTCAATTCATTTATATAATTACTATGTAATGATGATCATGTAGAACGAGTCGCATCACATCGTGGAGACGGTATTCCGTACGTACGCACGAGTGATGATATCGTTCCTATGATTGTAGAATTGTATTGGAGTATATATATATATTATTTCAGTATCAATATTACTTAACAATAATCATAAATAGTTACTCATTACACCATTATACCCATCCTTGTAAAGTGATGGTGGAAAATAGATTACACCACGGCGTGGGGATGGTATTCCGTACGTACGCACGCGCAGTGATTTCATTTTTCCGTAGGATGGATAGAAGGTGAATTAGGGTTGTTTCATATTTATAATAACATATCAGTATGTAAGTAATAATTATGTTATTACTTTATCATGAAAAAACTAAAGAAGAAGAAGTTTAAAAAGAAAGAAATTGAAAAGATCGGTAATGGATATTACCTCTTCTTTGGAACGCTTCTTTGAATCCTCCACATAGGGAACTAAGATTGGACTTTGAAGAAGACCAGGACCTCTAGGATTATTATAGGGAAGTGGAGAGGAGAAAATGTCAGGGGTTGGCCGAGCTTGAGTGCTCAAATTGGTGTGAGGAGGAGGGGGAGGAGAGGGGCACCTTAGGAATATCTCAAAATATTATTTTATATTAAAGTCAAAATCCGTTTATAATGGTTCCAAAGGGTCTTATTTCTAAGCTAAAGTGGGGAAGGGTCGAAATACCATCAAACAATAGGATTTAGACTAGTTTAGGGTATTATTTTAACCTTATCAATTAGATTAACTCTAAGTTAAATAATTTAACTTTTACCGTCTCTTTTTGTTTTCTTTCACTATATGGTTAATACACTTACTATAACATGCCAAACGAACCCCAAATTGTTTATTATTAATATATATATCCTTATCTAAGTCATTTGGCCGAACCTTAGATTTTTAGGAATAAAATAACAATTAATAATATAATATTTGATTTAAAAACTATTTTGTGTCAATTTTGACATTATTTGATATATGATTTTTGTGAAAGTCATAACAGAATTATATGTTCGAACCAAGTTGATTAAATCAACACTAATATATCATAGTAACCTAGAAAATTAGTTTAATTCATAAAAAGGCTCAAATTACATTTAATTTTGTGTTTATAACATCAATTATGTCAATATTTCATAAATAAGATAATTACTGCATCATAATTGTGTCATAAATAAATTAAATTATTTAATGTCTAAAAATTATAAATAAAATACCATTATGTAGAAAATCTTTTTATCTTTATAAGGAATATTTATAGTCGAATTGATCTTATGTATAAGTCCATATTAAAAATGATTCACTTATTAAACTATGATTTTAACTATTTTAACCCTTCTTTAAATAAATTAATAATAAATGTCCTAATCTAACCCAAGTGGGCCTAAATGGTCATATTTTATTCATAAGGTTGTTTTTGGTCTAATTAAACATATCTAATAGAATTAGGACATGTGTTAGGGTAATAGTAATATCATATTTACCCTATTTACTATTAACCGTGATAAAAAAAGTAAAAAGTTACTATTCACCAAAAAATTATTTTTATCTCATTGAACCACATTTTCCTTACTGATATCAACCGTGTCTGTCGGATTTTCGAAATTCCATTCATAGAAGCGGTAAAATTAAGTTTTATGCAAAAATTCAGTTTTTAACCTACCACTTAGTGGTTTCACTATTCATCAAAAATTGAAAGTTTTCAGAAAAATACCAAAATTTCAACCTAGGCTAATTTCGGTATTCCGAATCTAAAAATGAAGTCCATTTTAAAAAATAAAATTTATAAAATTTCAAAAATTGGTTATTACTATTCATAACGGCTAGTTTTAATAATATTTTAATAGCATGTCGTTGTTTAGTGAAACTCGGTATTGCGTACGGCGCAAGCTATCAAGGAAGGTCGTGATTGCGTGTAAAGTAAGCCAACCAAGTGTGTAGTGAAAGATTCCTTTGATGATATATAAAAACAAAATATTACTCATAAAAATCTCGGGTGTTACATAAAATCCCATCCAATGTTCAAAATAAACCATTTTATAAAATGTTAAATTTTCCAAAATATTATTATCCAACACTTTAGAAATATGGTCACTAAATTTCCATGATGAACTTATCATTAACCTTTAATCAATAAGAAGCTACTCTAAATTTTTACATTCCAATCATGTGTATAACATAATCATATATCCTCTTTAAATAAGGTATTAACTCTAAATACCATAAAACCTTATTGGAAACAGGTATTATTTTTTATTATTTATGTAAGAAACATGTAATTTGATATATATCTTATATCCAAAAGTGTTGTAAACTCTATTAATGATAGCATATACCACTTTTTGAAAAAGTCATTAATCCGACCCAAGGTAGTCAGTACTTATACAAATATATCATTTATTTACCATTATCTCAAAATGAGGAATATATTAAAAATTTTCATTCCCTTAATCATATTTTTTCTAAAATGTTTTACTTTCTACTGAATATCTTTTCTTCGTACCATTCAACATATTGTCATGAATCCTTAATAAAAAGTACTGCATTAAAATACACATATATTCAATAATTCATATAACTAGAATATTTATAAGGGAATATTCAAATGAAATAGTTCTATAATATCCATATTAATCATTCATATTCATATATGGTAGTAGGATAACTTGATCATTGTCAAATAGAATAATTTGTGGTATATTACTTTGATTCTTGGGACATTGATTCGTATAGTGTCTCATATCCTTAAATATGAAGCATTGTACATTGGAAACCATTTTCTTACCCTTGTAATCATGAACATGGTGTCTTTTTTCTCCATACTTATAACAAACACACACTCCCTTTAGGAATTTACTAAGGTGTTTCTTACCACAGTTATCACATTTGGGAAAATCCTTAGTTCCCTTGTTCTTCTTATCCATCTTTTTCCATAACAACCTCATGTTATAATACTTCACTTCAAAGACATAGGATGTGTATAATTATTTACTTATCTTGTTAACACATTATACTATTTACCCATATGATGATATTACTTAGGAAACTATCTCCCTTTGAAATGATGGAATAAGATCACGAATGATATGATCCTTCTTACTCTTTCCATCACATGAACTGGTGTATTTTTCATTATATCTGCTTGCCAAAATTACTAAATAACACCATATACAAGATAATATCATTAAATTATGGACATTATATAATTCTAAACCTTACATAACACACAAAATAAATTTATGCATTGTAATTCCTATTACCATTTACTTTCGTTACATTGGGGGAAAATCATTCATAATGATGGGTAAATAAAATGTGAATTATCCTAAGCATATTCACAGCAGTGTCAAAATAGGTGAAAAATAAAGCCTTTTTCATGTACTGGGTTACGTGTAGTTAGTCCTGGAACACCATATCAGAGTTGTAACTCCTACGTACATTTGTTCCAGATCCACATTCACATGTCTTATCGAGACACTCATGTATTGATAGGAATACCCACATGATGTCTACGTTGCCTAAATTATAGTATGTTCTTGTTGACTTATTTAAATTTCCATCTTAAGGTTATTCTCCCTAAACTATGTTTTCTAAATCTATTTTCCAATGTTGTTTATAAACTTCCTTTTATACAAACCATAATGCACTGACCCAAGAAACCCTGAACTGGTGCATTATTTTCTTACATAGGAAGTATTACAGGGAATAAAATTCAAAATTACCAAGAGTTTAGTAGTTATTCAATGATTGATTACTTAAATTATATCCATACTACATTTGGAAAGAAAAATAAAACACACTACACAATAACTAAAATAAACTACATCCTTGAAAGCATAATCAATGCTCTCTTCTTTATAACTTGGGGAAATAATCATAGTAATGGTGAGATAAAATGATCACTATGTGTAAATACAATGAAATAAGTAATGAATCAATCTACATTTAAAGGTAAATAAATAAACACACATTCTATTTAAATAAATAGATAATTCATAAATAATATGGAAAGTAAGAAATGTAACCCATTCCATAAATCAATGAATTACATCTATATTAATGAAGGAAATGTTTAATTATAAAACGTCATGTTCCTCATGAACATGATACCTTTACTATCAAGAGACAGTTTTACAACTCTAATTTCTGCAACCAATTCTTCTCATGAGACTTCTAATGCATTTAGGGCACTGCATTCAGTAGTCCCCAACCCATAGGGCTTGCCTTAAATGGTCCCCAACCATTGTATTGCATGTTACAATAATTCCACGTATTGAATAATAAAAATAAATAAAATTCATTATCAAATACACATATTGAATAATGAATACATATTTATCAACATACCCTTATATTAGGATAATAACAACAAGGGTTTTTGTTGTTTATGAAATAAATGAATAACTATTAAAAAAATATTCTTTAGGGGAAAACATTTTATTTTGAAAAAAAAGTTATTTAATATATTTAATTGAAAATCCATTTTAAAAACATATTCATTAAAAATAAACATTTTAAACATTATAAGGATTCTTCAATGAAATTACAAAGAATAAATCTATATATGGCATACGAGTTAAAAATATTTTTTTTGTACGGTAAAAAGGTTTAAATTTTTTATTATTGGGAAAGTGACAAAAATATTAGTTTAAAAACATGAGTAAAAGAAAAAAAGTGAAAAAATACATAACTAAATAATTTTGAAATGGGTACAAAAATTTTGAAATCATTTTAATAAAACATGGTTTTTAGAAGAAAATGGGTTCACCAAATAAAGAGAGAAATGTTGTTTGGTTTTCTAAAGATCATTTTCAAAAACACATTTAGTACCAATGAGTGAAAAATGTTACAAATACATGAAAATGGTCATGAGTAACAAGAGGATAATGTATTTTTTGTTTAACAATGTTCATATAATTTCCATGAATGGAACTACTATTGAAAGACCATAATATTAGTCTTGAGTATAATAATATTTTATCATTGCAATATGTCCCATACCACTTTGAAACATCTAAATCATAATAACAAGAAAATTATGATATTAAATTAAACTTATAATATAATTATAATATGGTTATTAATGATATAACATGTAAAGGATAGTATATACACCAAATAAAAAGGTAATTGTTTCATAATAACAAATAAGTTTCAATGAAATCTAATTAGAGACAAAATTATTTTACAGATGAATCTAAAGACCAAAAAATGATAATAATAAAATGAAACATAAAAAACCATGATTATAAATATATTAAGTATATAATATTTCAAAATTTTCATTATACACACCCCCAAAAATAAGTAAGTGGTGAATATGACATTTATCTCATGGATGTAAAATTTGAGATATGAATCCCTTACCTTAACCTTACTTTTTTTTATCTAGCTGTTATCCTCCTATATAGTGGTTTAGAATATTTAATTACTAATTCCATAACAATTATCATGTTTATAATACCATATAATAACTTATTATAATGTAAAATTACCTATTTGATAACAAACACTCATTAATTTAACTATATCGGATGTTAATGGCTGAGTGTGTTGAGTATGTTTTAACTTGTTGTTGTTTGATCTTATTAAATAAATCATGGTTTCATAAATTAATTAATTTAAGCCATGATATTAATATCTTATATATCTATTATATATGTATCTGTAATAATATATAATTTCTGGAGTAAATAAATTGAATGCACTATTCATGGTGACAGTAGTCTATAGGTACACGTGAATGCTAATTGCTTTACTTTGTCACATTAAAAGAATGAAAAGTAAATGTTAAATTTTAATATCATAATTATATTGTAATATATATTTTATATATGTTACATATTTTTATTAAATTATTCATAATATGTTCCACGTATAGTATGAATGAATCACATCGCTTTGAGGGGGCGGTAATCCGCACTTCGAAAAACGATGTTATCATTTTTACAAAAAATGTAATGTATATAGGTATGTGTTATAAAGGAATTAAATAAAAACAAAGACATTATAAATATCATATATATCGTATATAATAATATTGTGAAATATAATTTCCACAATGAGATGTGATAAGGGAAATTTGAACAATCATCTTTTAGTGATGTGGTAGTCCACCTACACATAAACATTTTTGTTAATTAGAAATTAGATGGATGCGTGTGTTTGTTCAGGATGAAAAATTAGAAAAAAACATCATTTTATTTTTAGGTTAATAAATATGTTATATAATTATGGAAGAATAACTGTTTAAGGAGTGGATAATAGAAAAAAAAGAGGAGTTTGAGGGAGGGTGTAAACTCATTATCGTGTAACAACTTTTGTTTTGAACCAAAAGAGATTCCTTGTATAGTTTTATGCACAATGTAGGGTTAAAGGAGTAATTGAGGGAAGTTGGGGAGATATTTATATAGATTTTTTTGAGATAGAGAGGCTAGAGAGGTGTGAGTATGTGGATGTGAAGAGGCCTTTTATAATGTTGGAGGGGTTGAATCTCTTGTAATATTTTAAAAGAAAGGAACCCCACCCATGTATTGTTTATGAAAATTGGATAAATAATGGTATAATTCTGATAAAAGAGAGTATAGGGTATATATATGGCCATATAAGATGTTTTGGATAAGTTTATTGGTATATTTAGGCCTTAAGGTTAAGGTTTAGTCTCTTATTAGGATTAATTTAACATAATCCTTACAATTAATATTAATTACATTCACTAATATTTCTGGTCAAAAACAATGTTGAAATTATTATAAACTATAATTTATTATGATTCAAAATATCTAATTCATTTTAAAAAATACCAATCACTGACATTCCATAAAATAAATTAATATTAGTCCCGCAGGTGGGACAACAATGCAGGTTTTTAACGTAAAAACATCCTAATATTTTTAGTAAATTTCAATTTTCAATTGATTCCAATAAACTAAATTTGATTAATTGATAAAAAATTTATCTAATTAAACATAAAATCCAATATAAAAAATAATTTAACCTTTTATTAAATTATATTAAAAATTATTTTGGGGTGAAAATTCAGTATTTATAACTATTCATTAAAAAATGAAACTTTAGAGAAAAATACCAAATATTCCCTTAACCTAATTTTTATGTATAAATTCCAAATATTAAGTTTATTTTTGACATATTAAATTTTTAAAAGTGTCCAAAATTGGATTTAAAACCCGTTATTCATTAAAAGGTGGTAAAAATGACTTAACAAAATTTTTCGTTTTTTGTGTGAAATTGAGTTTATTCTTATATTATGTCTATCGAATCTATTAGATGATTATAAAAACAAAATTTAATATAAAACATATATATTTTGTTAATATCATTACATACATGTAATTAATTTAATTTATCAATAAAAAACATCATTGTGAGCATAAAATGATAATATTTCCTTTATATTCACTTTGGTTATATTTTCATTTCTAAATCATTCATTGACTATTAATTAATTTTATATTTTCTTAAACCATATATTTTGATTAGTTAGTTAATAATTTTCTTAACCTCTAATTTAATGGGTAACTTATTTAATATTCTATTGAATAACAATATTTTAATATTATATTAATGATTGGTTACAACTCAGTCTTGCGTATAAAACAGGCTTTCGAAGAAGGCCATTGTTGTGTGTGATGCATGATGACACAGTATTGTTTACATTTCAAGATACAAATTATATTGAATTTATTTAAAATATTAAATATATTATCAATACTTGGGACATTATATCCCCTTTCACACTTAGTGTCACGTGTTGAACACACTATCAAATCAAAGGTTCTTACATTAGAATATTGGTGTGTCACACATATCATACATAATCCATTCCATCATAAACAAGGTAAAAGAAACATAATAAGGGGTGATATAAGATTCTTATTAAGTTTAAATAAGGGAGATATGCAAGCATAACATTCGCATAATGCTATGAGAAATTGAGAATCACATTTTGAAATAAAACCCTGTATATCAAAGATTATAATTTGGATTCATGGAAAAAATAATGACATTCCATAAGACATTAATCCAAAAGTAGTCAGTGAGAATAAGACATTAGAGAATAACATATGAATATGACATGAAATTGTGAAAAACACATATTAATATAAAATTTTTTCCATTGTAGTCAATGTTAACTGCCATGGCTATCATAGTGGAATGAGTACACTAACCAAACCACCATATTTTTCCAGTTTCACTTCCAAGACAATCACAGTGGAAAAATTCCCTTAATAGACAAGGTTCGCTTCATTTTTCTTTCCTCTCTATGTCATGAGTGATAAATCAATACTCAATATATTGGATGGAGATATAGGTCACCCAGGTCACAATATGAAATCATACATATATGTTAAAAAAGTAATAAAAAATTCATAATATTCTAATTCATAAAAATATATTGGTTTCATAAAAATTTTAATATATCATAACCTATGGAAAAGAGGCAAGTTTCATAATCATTTCACTACTTCATCATAGCATAACCAATGGGAAACAAAAGGGTTTTAGAAAATATTTCATTATAATCATGACCATGAAAATTTTAGAGAGTGAATCATGATAGCATCGCAAGATCATATCTTCAATAAGACTTACGTGATATTATAGGAGGTCAAATTTGATGTAATTTTTTTTGAAATACCAATAGAAACATTTTCTTGGGAAATAAAAATTCTTTTAAAATGACTTTATTTAAACATAAATATCAAAATTTGTGGGGAATAAATTTTCTTTGAAAATAATATTTTAAACATATAATTTAATATTAATGTAAAAGAGTGTCCATGATTATCGATAATTTGTATATGACATATATATATATACAAATATTCATTTTATATTGTTAGTAGTAGTAAAATAACATTAATAAAAATCTAGAAAATTAATATTCTACTTCCATTTTATAGAAAGTCCACTAAGGGTAAAATTTTATTTAAAATATCATAAGGGAATATATGAAAATTTCTAATTTTTTTTATAATGAATTTTTTTGGGAGAAAACAGTGTTCCAACAGAAGAGATAAATAAGGCCAGCTATTATTAAAAACATTTTCTCAATTTTTTTGAGTACAAAACACGGGGAAACTAGTAGTATTACAAGAAAACGTCATGAATGAAGATATGATTATATAATTCCTATGTTTATTTAGAGATATATTATAATATGTCATCCTGGGAAGCATAGTCATAAATAATCCCAATAAATGATAAGATTTTGACATAAATTCATTACAAATTGTTGACATTGAATCGTAATCCCCATGAACTAATTTCATAAAATGAAATATAAAATCTCATGAGAAAAAATAAATTCAATGATAAAGCCTGTAAAAGGGGCTATATATAATCCTCATAAAGTAAGAGAGGTTTATATGATAAAATATGGCTCAAAAGGCCACAAAAAACCCTAACATTTTATATTGAATTTCATTTCACATGATGAATCCTCCTATATAATAAATATATGTTTATTATTCATATATACCAGAATAAAAATAATTCTTATAATATAATATTTCATACCATTACAATGTTTCCATAAATATTTGTTAACAATTCCTTATTAATATCCCCTAGTCCAGGTGTTAAGTGTTTCAATTTTCACTAGATTTTTTGTTTGGTAGATCTAATCCATGTAAATTGATAATAATTTAATCCTATATAGAAGGTAAATAATGTTATAAATATCGTATATATTCAGGATATATGTAATTAGTGTCACCCAAAAAAAATTAGATTACCAAATGGAATACGTTGTTTAGGGAAATGGTGTGTCGTATGTACGCATGAATATTATTTCATTTCTTAGTGGTTGGAATGAAATAAATGAATATAGTAATTAACCATTATAAATAATTATGATTTCATTATAATAAAATATATTCATTATCATTTATCCTTATTATCTCCCATGTGATGCATAAGTGAATAACTACTCATATTGCTTCTGGAGGAGGTAGTCCACCGTACTAACGAATGATGTTATCGTATCCCACATAAAATGGGAGGTGAGAAAATTCTGAAAAATAAAATTCAGGTATAATAATTATTTTTCAATTATAATATATATACATTATTTCCATCTTCTTTCATATTAGTTAAATGAGTTTATTAAAAATGAGCCACATCGGTTTTGTGAGGTGATATCCCACTATACACACAAGTAATGTTATCATTTCCCAATTGAAGAAATTTGAGAGGGATATAGGTAATTACCTTAAAATATTAACAACTTATTATATTTAATATTCTTAGGATATTATATGATCATAGTTAAATATTAATTAATTGAGGTGGAGGAATAAATAAAATAAAAATTTATATTGAAGAATTTTACCTTCAAATGAATGAATTAATTTAGATTGCAACAGAATTATTACAATGTTGTATTTATGAACAAAAAAAATTATTCCTGGATGAGGATATGGATTTTTTAATGTGATGTGGTCATGAATTTTCTAATCCATAGTGTTTTGAATCGGTGATTTGAGGAGAAATGGTGGTGTCCTTTTTCATGTGAGGTGAGAGGCATACTTGTTATTTTTGAAAAGAGTGTATTCCACCAAGGGTTGCTTCATGTTACAAGGATAAAATAACAAAAATTATAGTTAAAAGATGGTTTATGGCCTAAATATGGACATTAAATGGGTTTTGTACATGTTTTGGTAATTTCTACACTATAACCATTACATTTATCAACATGGTACACTTAATATTTTTTACCTGGAAAATTATTTTTAATAGTTACCAGTAGTAATATCAATAAAAAAATTAATTTTACAGTATAAGATAATTTAAGTTATTATTGTTAAAAATATAAAATCTATTTTACTAAATTCAATTCAAAAAAATTCACAAAATTAAATTTAAATTTAATCTCGTAGTTGCAACAAGACATTGGGTTATTAAAGTGAAAATGATTAAAATTTTAAAAGGTTTTTAATATAAAAATTTATTATGAAATTTATTATAATTGAATAAATTGGACTAAAATATATATAATTCCACTATGGGTATGTATAAAACCATTATATTACAATTTTTATGTATTTATAATTATTAAACGAAATGATTGTTCTTAATAAAAACTAATATTTTAACTATTTAATGAAAAACATGTCTTTTTAGAAAATTTTAGTGAATTAATCATAAGATAATATAAAAAAAATTATCTAAAAAATGTATTTATCTGAAATTATTTTTCTATATGTGATAATAATTAATTTTATAATAAGTATTTACAATGTGACAAAACCACTTTTTAGGAAAGTGTAGTTTTTCTTGAATCATTTCCATTATTTTGAATTATTATTTATTTTTTATTTATAATTAATTTAAAACCATTGAATTAATTTTATAAATTTTTACATCATACATTTTATTAATTTAGATAATCCTATTGATGCATACCATTCTGATGTTGAGATGATATTTTTTATTTCTAAATAATATAATTAATTTTATATTATTTTTTGGGGAGAGTCAATGTTTCATGTTATGCACACCATCAATGAAACATGTCATTTTGTGTAAAAAATGATATTAAAAATATTATATTAATTCAAAAATTAATAATTCTTAACATCTTCGGGTGTTACATTCTCCACTGCTTAAAATGATTTTCCCTCGAAATTCCATCACACTGCTACAATAAATTTATGACACTTAATCCTCATCACAGCCTCCAGTTCCCACATTACTACCTCAAACTGTTTTTTAATAAAACATTGACCAAGTGATTGGTCTTATTAAATCTCACATTCTCTCTTTGATCTATAATGGCCGCCAGTTTTTACTAATAATAAATATGTTTATCAAGGGGAATGTACTTTGAGTTCAGTACATGTGATGGATCAGGATTTTTCTTTCCCAACAGAGATACATGGAAATCATGGTGATGATAAAGGATTGTTCGAAGCCCCAAGTGATAAGAAACCAACCATTTGAAATAAAGGATTTTATAAGTGATAATATACCTAGGGATTGACATTCCATTGTTTCTGAATCTTAAAACCTTCGTCCATGGTGAAATTTGTTGAAAAACATTCTCACCAACATCAAATTCGAGAACACATAATAGATTGTCAACATAAAATTAATACTAACATTGAGTTGACATGATGTTTTTCTGAATAGATCTAACCCTCATTGGAATTTCCTTTTTCAACTCGTGATCTAAGAGATTTTATTCACCAACATCATTCTATCATGTTGGATTTTTACACTTTTTTCTATGTAGTGTTTCATATAGATCCATCTAAATTCTCAAATTAATGCTTTTATTTGATAAAACTAGTCTAGAGGAATGTGTATATATAAAAACCCATTGAATTACAATGAAAAATATATTGTAATAGCCTCTAGAGATAGAATTTTTCTCCAAGATAAATCATATGTGTGAGGATGATAAAGAATTCCGATTCTTAGATCCATATAATGATCCTAATGAAGTATTTCCCCAAACATTGAGGTAAAACTCAGATCATGAACAGACACAATAAGAGTTATACTCCATTAAAACATAACACATCATTAATATATATCCTATAAAGTCCATATAGATATATATCATCTCTAATAGTGATTAGGAGTGTTGAATTAATAAGATCATATAGTACTACCCATATAATATGAAGGCCTTTAGTAGTTTTGGAGAGTCCAATGAGAAAATCCAGAGTGATGTTTTCCTATATCCATTCTATTATTGGTAATGGTTTTAAAATCACCATATAATTTTTTCTCCAATAAATAAATTTCTAGAATAGCAATCACTGGGATAAAAATTCAACAATATCTCCCTTAATACAATTCCAATAAAAAATAATCATTCATATCTCAATAAATATTTTTTACATAAAGGATTAATAGATATTTAATAAATAAAATAATCCTCTACCAAGTCATTCTTTAAATATGGTATATATGAGACACATACAATATTTCTAAACATTATTATTCCATCAGGATCAATGATATTCTCTGGAAAATTTATCACATTATTTTTCATCTCTATATCATCCTTTTACGCCTCATTTAAACTCACATGGATATATAGTCAATCGCTTATTTGAGAACAATAATATTTTTACACTACCATCAAGATATTAAGATCTATCTTTTTCAAATTCATAAATATTATAACTTTTGAGATCCTCATCATATATAATCTATAATGATCCATCACACACAAAGCGTTGGTCACATGTTTCTCTATCCAGCCTCTGTATCACATATTAAACTCAATATTTTTTAATATATACTTTAAAATTATATGATATGTGTGTATATATATATTTAACAATTTTATCCATACTGATAATTCCTTATAATCATTAATCGAAAGGCTAAAACCCCAGACTCCAAATCACATGTTTTGTAATATTTCCAGTAAACATTCAATTATCATGAGGCATAAGCAAGAACCATGAAATTTTGATGGGAACATGCCCCGAATACCTTCTTAAATTAAACACTATAGAATACATACCCTTTTCTAATTCATGGTAAGGTCATAACATAGAATTTTACTATACCTCTCATTAGTTCATTGAAATTTAATTTTCATTCCACGCAATGGAACATGAAACCCTTCCATGTTAACTTGTTTAGTGGATTGGGTAATCGAAATATATTCTCCATAGAGAACTGATAATATCCATCCAATCAAAGAAAACTACAGATCAAGAAAACCATTATAACACTAGGGCAACATTAAATAATATTCTTCATTGATGGATTTATAGATATACCTTCTATTGATTATATGAAACCAAAAATTTAAACATTTTTTATAAAAAAATAAATCTTTTTAAATATATCATTCAACTTCTTTTTCCTTGGGGACTTTAGTAAAATCTTCAAGTCAGCTTCATACTCATCCTTTCTCATCTAATAGTCATTAATTTCTTCTATAAATAATACCACAAACAAATAAATATAATCTCTGATGTTTATATTCATTAAATCAATGATTATGGAGGGGGAGTTTGTAAGAAAAAATATCGTCACTATATATTCATTGTGTGTATGCATTTTACATAAAGTTTTCTTCCGTATATCCCCATTCATGACCATCAACTGATGATATCTATAATAAATTTATAATTAGGAAATTTTTTGATCTCCACACATTTAATCAAATTAGTAATTAATATGTGGTATATGATACATGTTCTTTATGGTGATATTGATAGGTTCTTGGTAATAGACACAAATTAGGATTGATCTAACCTTCATCTTAACCAATAGAATTGGTGCACCAAAAGGAGACACACTATTCCGAATGAATCCCTTACCAATATTCCCTTTGAATTTTTTAAAATTTCTATAACTCAACCAGGGAAATTATATATAGGGTTATGTAAATATGTGAGGAACATTATATGAGTATTATTGAGAACTAAAATTCATTATTCATTGGAATTTCTTGGAAAACCTACCAGATACACATAAATAAATTCATTAAATATGGAAATATTATTGATATTGTGTTCCTCCCCAATCATCGGCGACATACAACCCTTTTGAAAAGAAATCCTGACTCATAAAATAGATTTTTTTTCAATCGAATTGTCATAATTATCACCACACTGATAAAATGATCATAAGTTAAATTGGAATTTGAAACACTACATTCTTTTCTTGGAAATAGATGTTTGATTTGATTTCATGAATTAAATCCAATCTGATGATAATATAAAATTCCACAAGATGGAGAATACTAGGTTTTCCTTGAAGCACATTCCCCTAAAAAACCTCCTGAGATGAGTCATAGATATATGGGGTTTTTATTATATCACTCAGAGTTTTAGTGATAATGAAACATATAATATTCATGTTGGAATCATTATAAAATTAGAAAAATGTTTTGATAAAAAATTACTGGTATATCAAGAGTCAGATAATACATTATCATTCCTATATTGAATGATATATGTACCTTTCACCATATCTTAATCGTTCCCCCAATAAAAAAATTTAATCTCATGAGAATTTTTATACTAACTTTTCATAAGAGGTTGTTGACTTCGATTATAATCATTAAACACCAGGTTTGATAAATCGTTAACCTAATTCCCATTCTCTTTACACTTTAATCAATATAGAATGGATGGGGAATTCTTTGGAGCTCATTATCTATTCACATAAGTATCATGATTTTTCACATTACATTGATAGAAAATTTTCCAATGAACTTCCTTCCCAAACATAAAAAATTTATTAATCCACTTAAGGAAATTTATTCCTTCTTTCTTCCACAGGTTTAGAATAAACGAAAACTCATATTGTGTTTTTCATGGTTTTTAGATTTCCCATTTAATTCCATCATTTTATTGTTATCAAAACCATAATATTTATGAATAACTCCAACATCCATTTATAATGTGATATAACATAGAATTATTTCTATATAACTACTAAAGTTTCTTATGGATAACACTTTTCTATGAATTGGTTCTAAACGATTGATGAATCAATCAACCATAAATTCTTTAATGATAATGTTGGAAATGTACCTTGAATTCCATTTAAAACATTCTTTATATGTACCGGTAAATTCAACATATTTTTTGACTCAATGAACAACATCTCCATTCTTATACGATGGTGAAGAGGATAGTTCTTATTAAAAAATCCACCTTTCTAAACAACCCAATACATGTAGTGAATTTCAACTCACTGCCTCATAATCCTGATTAGAATACACCATTGAACAACATCATCTTTTAAATGATAAAAATATATTAGGGAATTGTCATTCTCTAAACACTATATAACAAATATATCATTTCAATAGTACTAATCCATTTCTCAGCCCCTGGTGGATCAGAATACCCTCTAAAAGGTGGTGGAATATGCCTCATGAATCACTAATAGAATTTTTTTCACTACATTTTTCATTAATAATTCCATCATGATTCATATATTGATAATTTTTTGTGAGCATAGAAACACTATTTTTTATTCAAAATTCCATAACAGATAGTTTCTCAGGTGGAAAACAATTTCATTTACCACTAAAATCAGCATTAACACAGTTCCTTTGGGTACCATCCATTAATGAAAACCAGAAAACATATTGTGAGAAACACCAATAAGAGTGGGACAAAACATAATAAAAATAAATAACTTATAAAATATCAATCTATAACACTCTAGGTTTAACATAGGTCATATGAGATCATACATTTTTAAAATCAATCATAATAGATCATATTGATAATGTCTGTTATCAAATTTATATCCCCTTTGAGTGTCAAAATAGGTGTGCAATATATCCCATTGTTGAACATGAGTTCCGGATCGAGTGTAGTGCAAAATGAAGATTTTTATGTTGTTATAGGTATCTAGATATGGATTTATTTATAGATAAAACACATAATCTATTCCTTAAAAACCCATTAGAATGGTATATTATATTTACACTCACCTTAATTGTTTTAATTAATGTTTCCTCATCTTTATTTACAAAGGTTAACAAATATTATCCGCTAATACCAACTATGGAGGCCCTAGGCTTTAATACCGAAATATTACAGCATAATTGATAAATATTCATTACATTATGGAAATACTTTTCCAAGGATAGTAAAAGTTTAGTGTCATTGGAAACCAGGATACATAAAAAATTGGATCATAATTTAACATACTCATCTACAACTATGATCTCCATAACTAGGATCATCCCTAGAAATATTATAAATAACATATTCAATCATTACCTGGGAATGGAAACAAAATAAGGGGTGAGATCAAATGATCAGTAAGGGTAATGAATTGAGATACATAAGAATAACATGAGATTATGTGTATGATAACATGAGAATAAAATTTGAAAAACATACCCTATATATCAATGATCATAATATAGAGTCATGTCATCAATATTGGCAGTTTATATGAGACGAATCACAAAAGACTCAAAGAGAATAGTCCATGAGAGTATAATATAAGCATAAGAAAAAGAATTATTGTGAACATATAAGAATAGAAAATGGTTTTCGTGGAAATCATGGCTATCTACCAGTTCTATCATAGCTGAATAGGTTCACTCCCCAAATCGTCATACAAGTCATGGTTCACAGTAAAGACCATCACAGTAGATAAATTCACTTAATGACCAGGTTCACTACCCGTTTCATTTATGACTTTATCAAGAGATATAATTCAATACCTAATGAATTAAATAGAGACATAGGTCCCAAAAATCATATGATGAAATCATAAATATGTCTTCCAAAAAATCATAAAAAATTTATAATAACATACCCATTAAAATCGATGGGTTCCATAATTATTTCATCAGATCATAACCTTTTTAAAAGATACAAATTTCATAAACATTTATCTATTTAGTAATAGAAATATTTATGTAAATGGAATGGGATTGAATAAAACATGTCATATTATTCATGATAATTATCTAAACAAATAATGAATAAGTATGGTATCATTAGATCACATCCTCAATATGACTTATTTAAAATCAAATGACACTATCATCGATGGAAAATTATTTTGAAATAAATAGTGGAACATTTCTTAAGAAAATACTATTCCATGAAAATAATTTTAATAAAACATGAAATTAAAAGATTTTTCATAATAAAACTTCTTGTAAAATTATTTATTAAACATATAAAAGAACACTAAATGATTTAACGGGTGATGATAGTAGATAATTCTATATGAAAATTATATGTAAAATAGATTCCTTTTACATTTTATGTAATATTCAAAAGGTCCTTCTTTATAAAATGAAAAAATAGTCATTTTAAATCCATTTGGTTAAAATTCAAACATGATTAAAATATATTTCATAAAATATAGGAAAATATTAGAGAATTTCTGAAAACATTTTTAGAAACCATGGTTTTTGAAGAAAACTGATTTTCCACCAAATAGAGAAATAAGGATGTGTTTTGTTAAAAACAATTAACAATTTTTTGAGTACCAAAGAGTATAAAATGGGTAATATTTCCTGAAAACATTTATTATTAAATATATGAAAAGAAATTTTATTACTATATTTATTGGTAGATTATAATATTTCATTTATGGAAGGATAATCATATTCAATCATAATAAATTACGAGGTTGTGACCTTAAATCATTACAGCATTGTAACATTGGTCTGTAAGCCCCATGATGAATATCCTTAAATTAAACATAAAATATTAGGATAATAAATAATTTCCTGATATCACATGTCAAATGGGATATATATAATCCTCGTAAATTAAGAGAGTTACATGTCCTAACATTTGTCTCAAAGGAGGAAAATTGAGACTAAAAACCCCTTAACTTCTTTATATACATTCTTATAATATGTTCATACCACCTATATAATATATATAATTTTATTATACATCTATACTAGAATATGAAACATTCTTATAATATCATGTTTTATCCCCTTAAAACATTTTGACACTATTTTTAATAATTCTGTATTAAAATCATAATTCTTTTGTGTTTTATATTTCATTTTTCATGATAGTATTGGGTTGGTATATCCAATACACTTAATTTAATTAAAATTATATCATATAAATAAGTAAGATAATGTTATAAATGTAATATATATTAATTATATACATAATTAGATTCATGAAAAAATTTATATACATAAAAATTAAATTCAATTTCCAAAGAGATAATCGGTCATACATATGCATGAACGTTGTTTTCATTTATCAGTGGACTAAATTATAGAAAGGTAAATAATAATTATTCTTTAAAAAATAATTATTATTTCATATATATCTAATATATTCATTATCTTATATCCTTATTATATTTTATGTGAATCATAAATGAAAAATATATCACATCCCTTTGTGAGCCGGTAGTCCACCGCACATATAATATATGTTATCATATCACCCATGAAATGGAAGATTAAACGGAATATGTGATATAAAAATACCAATAACATAATTATGTTACTATTATAATAAATGGACATTACATCAATCTTAATTCCCAACCATGAAAGGTATTGATTGAAAATGATTCACATCAGTATCAGAAGGCGATAGTCCATTATACACTAGAGAGATGTAATCATTTCCCATTTTAGGGATTATGAGATGAATACTAATCATTACCTTGAAATAAAAAACTCTTAGTATATTTATTTTACTTAGGATATTATATGATATTGGTTATATATGAATTTTTTTAGGTAGAGAAATAAATAAAATAAAAAAGTTCATTGAATAATGTTACCTTCCTTCGAGCGTCTTCTTTTAGATGTCACCTAAATCCCTCATTGGATGTAAATATGAAACAAACATGGATTTTATGATATTTATTGTGATTTTTAATGTGTAATGAGAGTAGACTAGTTTGTGGCCTTTAATATATGAGGTGAGTGGTAAAATTTTTATTTTTGAAAAGAATGATTTCACCCATGTTTGATTCATGTCATGTGTCACTAATAATGATCCATTATCTATAAAAGATTTTTTAAGGTCGATATATTTCCATAAAATAGGTTTCAAACAGGTTTTGGGCCTTTTTTATACTTTATCATTTAAATTTAACTACTCAATAAACTAGTTTTTTATTAACCATGGAAATTAATTTTTAATTATTTCACATATAATTATCATCCAAAAAATAGAAAATACAATATTTTAATACTTATTATGATGTCAAATATGGATATTTTTTCCAAATTCAATTTTCAGAATTTAATGATTTTAATTTAAAATTAATCTCGCAGATGTAATGAGAATGTGGATTTTTAATGCTAAAATGTTAAACTATTTAAAAGGTTTTTACATCAAAATTTAATATAAAATTGATTCTAATAACCAAATTTGGATTAATAGATATATTACTAAACTAATTTATCTCATAGAACCATTTTAAAATATTTTTTTATGTTTTAAAATGCATAAATTGAAATGAAATTTTTAAATAAAAACCAGTATTTTTCACTATTCGTCAAAAAAAATTAGATTTTCAGAAAATTCATGAAACATACTCCTATTATAATTTCAAAATATGAATTTAAAAAATTTATAATATTTCCCAAAAAATATTTGATAATGGTGTTAAAAATTAATTTTAACATAAATATTCATTATGAGACATTTTTTTTTCAAAAAATACATTCCTTCAAAAAACAATTTCCTTTATTTTCATTTTTTTCAATTATGCATTATAATTAATTTAGAAATAATGAATTCAATTTATAAATGTGAAAATAATATATTTTCATAATATATTTATTCTTATTTATTCTTTCTATTCCATCATCTATGTGATAACTGTTATATTATATAATAATATTAATTGAATATATTTTTTTAAATAATCAGTGATGTGTTTAATTTCATGCTATCAAAGAATATTTTAATTTTGTGTACCCCAAGAAAATGAAAATTTAAAATTAATTAGACAATAATAATTCTAAAAAACATACATTGTTATACTATGCATTTCAGATCTCACTCTTAACATTATATATTTTTCTTAGAATGATATATTATTATTGAATATGTCAATATTGGTAGACTGGGTTGAAAATTTTAATTATAGATATTATATCTAAAATATTGGTTTGTTAAAAGCTGAAGTCTGAAAATGGGGTTCCTAGTGGTTTGGTCCTACTATTATATATTCATTAGTGGTTGTTGGTGTAGCTTTGAGTGGACATCATAACAAGTCTAGCTCAAGAATTTTGATGTAATGATGTTATGTGGGTGATTGTGAACCATTTAACAAATTCGGATCACTTTATAGTGATCAAGGAGTCGATATCAGTAGAGGTTTTGTCAAAAAACTATTTTTTTGATGTGGTGAGACTCTTAGTGTCCTAAGGATAATTATCTTAGATTATAACAATTATTTCACCTCTAGGGTGTGGGATATTATATAACATGTTTTTCGACCTTAGTTGTTCAATAGAACTATTTTTCATTCATAGACAGATGGTCAAATAGAATGATTGAAGACATGTTGCACGCTATTATCCCAGATTGTCGAGGTTTATGTATATGGAACCTACCCATTGTTGAGTTCTCAATGAACCATAGTTCAATGGCACCATTAGTATGGAATTGTTTGAATCCTTTTATTATTGATCAATACCTTATATAAAGCCCTTCATTAGTGTTGGAGTGTTTGAAATTATCAAGATGGAACTGTAACAACCCGTTACTATTTTGGGGTATTTCAAAACCCTATTGTGTTAGAATATTAATTTCTTAAGTGCAAAAACCGTTTTATCAGTGATATTTTGATAAATGTCTTAAAGTCCATAAATACCAGTTTACATTTTGGAAAATTCAATTGAATAATTTTGGTGTTCGACATGGAGTTAGTGTGTGATTCGGAGGCCCAGAAATCCTCGGAGAATACTTAATAAAAATATTAAATATAATATATTAATCTGACACATTTTATTCAAAATAATTGAATAACTCCAAAATGGTGCTTAGTGTGAGAAATTAGGGACCACTGTTAAGTCTAAAATAAGGTGTTTACCCTAGGAGGAGTATAACATTCAAAGGTTCTGGACATTTGGAATCCTCACTCATGAGATAAAGTTATCAAATAATATTTAATATATTATTTTATTAATCATAAATAAATATACCCTAAACAGTGCATCAGATGGTAAACCTGATACCACTGATGGGTCCCGAATTAGTGGTTTACCCTATACGGGGTATAACATTTGTATGTATCGGGTGTTAGGATTATTTGCTCAGGAAAATAACTCTTATAATTTTAATTAAATATTTGTTCCATTTTTTATTTAATAAATCATTAATATCTCTCAATCGGGTAATCATTTGAGACATCCGAGAGCAACATTGGGTCCGGAATGGGGCATTTAACCTAGGCGGGGTATACATTTTATTCCCAAAGTTTGAGTTTTTTTTAATTTTAAGTCAAATAATCATTTTTTAATTTAATATATATATATATATATATTAAGATTTCATCATCTCAAAAATGGATGAACCTCCATTAAAGCAAGCGGGAGTTTTCTAAATCCTTCATTTCTTGAACATTTTGAACTGTTCCTATTTTAATTCCTTAATAATATAAATTTAACGACTCAACATTAAATATTCAATTATTTCAGAGGTTTAAATGAGTGTTGGAATTGATGAATGTGAGGAACCTTTTTGGTCTTTTCAAATAACCAAATCATGGTTCTTTCTAGGCGGATCTTTTCGTCATGGTTGAGAGAGCCCAGATTCCCTTTTCTGTGGTCAGTAAGACACCATTTGATATTTTCCTCCCATTTGAAGGCATCAGACAATGTCTTTTTCTTACTTATGGGCACTACGAGAATAGGGTTTGTTATCCTTTTATTTTTGTTTATTTTTTTTTATTATTACTTATTCAATATTATCTCTTCAATAACTTCTATTTTATTGATTATAATTATGCACTGTTGGTGTCCTTGGACTCATCTCGACAAGAAGAAACAAAATTGTATTTTCGTTGTGAAGGAAGAAGTGTATTATTCAATATAAACATACACATTTTAAATGGTTCTTTTTAAATAAATTTATCAATAGATAATTATTGAGAATTATCCAATGATAATTCCATCAACTTATCAAATAGTTACTTTAATGATATTATCGGGGATAATTGTTAAACCGTTTTATCAAAGAACGATCACTTTTTATATCAAGATATAATTTATAAAATTTTAAAACAATAATTGATTTGAATTATCAAAGGAAAATTACACGTTTAATCCAAAATAATTATTAGAAAAATTATTGAATGGATATTTTTTTAACATTATCAAATGATAATTATTTTTATTATAAAAAGATAATGAATTGTCAATATATATATATATATATCGATAAACACACATGGGATAATCTATTTATATTATCTGATATTTTTCAATTTGATTACAAAAAGGGATATATATATATATATATTAATTACTCTATAAGTTAAGGATAATTTTATTAAATATAAAATTACCAACGTGTAATTGCATGAAATATTGATGTATAATTTCAAACACATTCGCTGAAATAAAATGATGATCCATATATTATCTTAGAGAGAGAAAATGTTATCACATATGATATTCCTTGTGAAATAAAATTGATGTTATGGATATAGAAATCCTTGATGAACATCGACCATTGCGGTGTCTATGCTTACGATAATAAGGCCACAATGAGGTGTATTAAACCACATAGGGTGGTTTACCTTTGCCACTGACATCAATGACCTTGTGGTAGGTGGTTCTATTCTCATTATCCAAATTGATTAACCTTGAACTACTTGATTTATTTCAATAAATAAAATAAATTTTATTTCTTAAACTCCCTTTCTATTTATGTAATAAAATCTGATTCTGCTGAATTTATATATTTGAAATGGTTATGGCATGAGATTTCAAAAACACCCAATTCCATTGAATTGGGTTGTGTTTATGGGGATTGGTTAATTTAAATTTTTTAATTTTTAATATGGATTTGATGAAAATGGTTTCAATTAAAAAAATAAAATAAATTGTGGAAATGAAATGCGAAATGATGGAAGTTGTTTTGAATGGATTTCAAACTAGGGAAAATGGATTAAAATGTTTTGATATGAACATCAGGGTTTTATCTTGTTAAAGAGGAATGTTTTTTTATTAAGACATGTTTTGGTTTTAAATGGAAAATTGGAAATCAAAAGGAAGTATGGGATTTAATTGTATTTTAAGTACTCTTAAAATAAATTTCCCCTCATCTATTGTGTAAGATCACATGGAATCCTTAGGTAGATTGTAAGTTATTTGGACACACTCTTCAATTACTACAACATTGTAAGACATACATGCAGTAGTTCACATCCCCTAGGTAATGGTGATAAGCCCTCTCTAACTAGTGTCTGTAGGATGTTTTTGTACACATATTGTCGTGATCACTTAGAGAGAGTGGAGCCCTATATCTGAAAATACTGTTGTACCTATTTTGCAGATAACCATGTTTCTTTCTTGCTATTTATATTTGAAATATAAATATATACCAATGCTTTTGAACTGCATTATATTCCTACTGAATTTACATAATATTTTTCTTGTAAATGTTTAATTTAAGAAATTGTTTTTTAAATATTTTATTATTTTTAAATCCTTTTCTTAAAGAATTTTTCTATCATTTGAACTGTATAGAAATATTTGTTTAACTTTTCTTCGGAATGTCAAACTTATTTTATTTTAAATTTGAAAGTATTCTTCTGGTAAATAAATTGTTGGAATCTGTTATAGAATCTGTGGTGAGACCCTAATGGGATTTTTAGCTCACACCCTTCTTGTTTCTTTGGTTGCTTGTAGTTTATCCTTTTCCATGTTCGAGCAATGGGAAAGGATCACTTGGAGGTGGATCTAGCTACTGATCCATGGTCTTGTTGAATTGTTTCCTTAGGGACAAGGGTTTTGTTTTTCCGATATTAGTACTTGGATTATAGTACAATGGGATTGTTTAATCATTATTGTATTTTGGTAGTTTAGTCCCAGTGGAGTTCTCTTTTGATAGGAATATTGTCTTTATACTTCTACTTCATAATTGTTAGTTGTGAAATCATTCCCACATTCATGCCATGTCATTTTAGGTGTTATTCGCCAACCTGTGGGGACTGGGAATGGCCTTCGGGCTATGTTAGGGTCATCTCAGCTATCGAGTTACCAGGGCACCTAGGCTGGTCCATGACAAAATGGTATCAGAGGTCTAGGTTGAGCTTCTGTCCCGAAGTTAGTATGAATTTGTGAAATCTTTTATAAACATAAAAGGTAGTTATGATTGAGTTTCTATATAGCTATCACCACAATGATCCTTAAGTCACTATAGGTGGTTAGGGAAAGACATATTATGGATTAATTCTTGTTTTTTTTCCTATTTTGATTTGCGTAATATGAAATCCAAATCTTTTTTTTTTCATTATCTTTTGATTAATTTTCCTTGTTTATCTATTTGAAAACTACTTAATGTATTTAATATTTTATTCTGATGTTGTGTAAAATCTTTCCTCCGAGAGTACATGTGAATTGGATCCAGAAGGAGGCTGTTGATGTAGCTCAGTGAGTGATTCCTATTGTGGATCTGAATCTAGTTGAGGTGATCATGCGTACTATTCAAGATTTGGGGTGGGAACCACCACCAGTCCCCATTCAGGATCCATCTATTGAACCTCAAGGGGATGTTCTTTGAAATCATTCTCAAGAGTTCCTCAACCAGAAACCACCATTTTTCAAAGGCTCCACTAATACTTAACATGAAGAGGAATGGTTTGGTAGGATTGAACATCCATTTGAGTTCTTGGAGACCCCCTATGAGATCAATGTAATATGTTCTACCTTTGTACTAGATGGACCTAGGAAGGGATGGTGGGACATAATGGTGACAACAAATAAACATAAAGTATTAGCATGGAATGAATTAAAGGTTCTTTTCACCGACCAATTCTACCCAGAGTCAATGTTGTTGGATGAGGATGTAAAGCCTTTCAGGATTCATAAGGTCGATAGAACTGTGAGTGAATATTTAAATCACTTTGTTGAGTTGTTGCAATTTTTTCATGAGATTATGTCTAATGAGAGGATGAAGGATCTACAATTTGAGTTAGGACTTCAATTAGATAATAATTATCATGTTTTCTTACTGAGGATGCCCACTTATAATGATGTTATGCATAGAGCGATGATGGTTGAGAATGAATTGACTGGAAATTTAGGGTTGAAGGGAGTTAATTTTTCTCCTAGAGGTGACATGAGAAGGAAAAGAAGAAGTGTGATGAATCTCATAGTGATTATCGAAAATATAGTAATTTTTGACTTCCTGCAGCACCAGGAGAATGTTATTCAATTTTTTATCAGTGTAGAAAACCGAGAAATTCCAAGAAGTTTTAAACTAAGGCACCCAAGAACTGTAGCTCTTGAGGATATTTAGGGAACTTCCTAAAGTGCTTCCACCACTATTATACTCTATAAAGTGTAATAAAATCATCACCTCCTCCTAAAACTATGGGGAAATCAAATGCTTCACATACAGAAGTGTTATATCCACAAGAATCTATAATTAATCTTCTTCACGTAGTGGAAGAGTCTCCTGAGGAAGCCGATACAACCCAATGACTGTGAGAGGTACCTTTTTATAACTTCATCATTTGTGATTGCTCTATTTGATATCAGTGCATCTCAATCATGTATTTAAACTTGTATCATTAATATAATGTATCTCTCTATGGAGCCACCAACTTGTGCAATGGATATTACTAAACTCCTTGGTATGAAGAGAGATTAGGGTCTCTGTAGTCCCTCTTGTGTCTTATCTCTATCAGATATCGATCTTTCTTGGAGTTTTCTTATTCCCAACATGGACTCTCTTGATGTCATATTCATGATGGATTGGATCGTTTCCAATGAATCCTATATTTATTGTTATCTATGACAATTTTACCTTACTACACCCATTGTGCCTCTTCTCTTTCAAGTATAATGAGACCCAATGTCGAGCTGAGCCGGACCTTCATATCCTGAGTCAAGGAATGTGATATTAGTGTTTTCTTTTGATCAGGAGTGATATTCAATGAGTGGTGATCTCCCTACAACTATCATCAAGTTACCTATTGTGTTTCCATTTGAAGTTTCTACTTTATTGTTAGAAATAGAGGTTGTGTTTTAATTTGATTTGGTTCTCAGTAATTGACCAGTTTTAATTCCCCCTTACCACATGGCACAAATTGAACTGAATGAGCTAAAATCCTAGTTGGAAGTTCATTTTGAACATATGATTCAGACTTGTGTTCTCAACATTGGTGGGGATTGAGGTGTTCTTTTGGGGCTATTTGACTCTTATTATAACAATAGTTATCATTCCACGGTCAAAATAACTCCTTTTGTGGCCTTGCATGGTCGTCCTTATGAATCATCATTGTGTTGATCAGAGATTGGTGAGAGTTCAACAATTTTGGCCCAATAGATTATGGAAAATATTCAATTGATTCGTCCTAAAATGTTGACGATACAGATCTGATACAAATCTTATGTTGATGAAAAGGTATTCATGATGGTTTCACCCAGGTTGGGTCATTGACGACTTGATAGGTAAGAGAAGCTTGGTCCTCATTATTTTGGACCTTTTGATGTTGTTTATGAGGTGGGGAAAGCTTCACATCATTTTACACTACCATGACAACTAACGTTGATACATAATGTGTTTCATATATCATAGCTTGGAATGTTTTTATCTTACTCATCTCATGTTTTGAGTTAGCATAATATTGATGTAGAACCTAATTTATCTTTGACTGAATGGACAATCTGGGTTGTTGATTCTGAGACCAAATTACTTCATGGAAAGATTATATCTCTATCCCATGTGCTATAGCCACATGGTTTTGATTCTCATGAGACGTGGGGGAGGTATGAACTTATGAGAGAGAATTTGCCACATATTTTTGATGCAAAGGTTTCTTCATAGGCTTTCTGTGGATAAGAAGTTCGTAAGGTGGATAGGTTTTAACATCCGATCAATGTTTTCAGGTATCTGTAAACACTCTTTCATTAAACTATTAATTTCTTAAGTGGAAAAAAGATTTATCAGTGAAATTTTGATAAATGTGTTAATGGCCTTAATTGCCAATTAACATCATGGAATATTCAATTGAATATTTTTTGGGTTTGACACTATGTTAGTGTGTTCTTCTGAGGCCCACAAATCCTCAGTGAAGACTGAATAAAAATATTACATATAATATATTAATCACGTAGTTTTTATTCAAAATAATGTAATAACTCCAAAATGGTGCATTGTATGGGAAATCAGAGACTACTATTATGTCTGAAATATGGTGTTTACCCCATGAGGGGTATAACATTAGAAGGATCTAGACATTGGGATTTCTCACTCATGTGATAACATTATTAAATAATATTAAATATTTTATTTTATTAAAAATAATTATATATATCATAAATTCAGTTTTGTATGGAAAATCTAAGATGATCGATGGTTCCGAAATGAGGGGTCTACCCTAGAAGGTGTATAACATTTCATTGTGTTAGGTGTTTGGATGCCTCACTCGCAAAAATAACTCTTTTAAATTTAATTTATTATTAATTTTGTTATTTAACTAATAAATCATTAATATCTCTCAAATGGTTCATCGTTCAAGAAGCCCAAGACCATTGTTGGGTCTGAAATGGTGTGTTTACCATAAGTAGGGTATAAATTTTCTGCCCAACATTTGAGGGTTTTTTCATTTAAGTTAGATAATTAATATTAAATTTAATATATATGTATATATATATATATATATTAAGAGTTATCTCCTCCAAAATGGCTAAACTACCATTAAAGCATGCAGAATTTTTCTAAATCCTTTATTTCCTGTCCGTTTTGAACTATTACTATTTCAATGCCTTTATGAGATAAAATTAAAGACTCTATGTAAAATTTTATGTTTTTTTGGTGGTTTAAATGAGGGTTTCATAATTGATGAATGTGAGGAAAATTTTTGGTCTTTTCAAATACCTGAATCATGGTTCTGGCTTGGGGGTCTTTCCATCATGGTTAAGAGTAACTGAATTCCCTTTTGCACAGTCAATAAGACTCCGTTAGGGATTTTCCTCATAGATGAAGGTGTCAGACGATGTCTTCTTCTTCCTTATGGGGCTCTATGGGAATAGGTTTTGTTATCCTTTTATTTTTGTTTATTTTTGTGTATTATTATTACTTATTCAATCTTCTCTCTTAAATATCTTCTACATTATTGATCAAAATTATGTACCATTGCTGTTGCTGGACTCGTCTCGACAATAAGAACATAAATCATTTTTTTCTAAAGGCAGTAGTGTATTATTAAATCTTCTTTTATAAATTTTAAATGGTTCTTTTTAAATAAATTTATCAAAATATAATTATTAATAATTATCGAATGATAATTTCAACAACTTATCAAATATCATTTTTAATGAAATTATTAGGGATAATTTTTAAATAGTTTTATTGAAGGATAATCTCTTTGTTTTATATAGATATAATTTGTAAAATTTTCATACAATAATTGATTAAAAATATCAATGGATAATGAAAAATTTTATCCAAAATTATTGTAAAAAAACTTTTAAATGGACAATTGTTTAAAATAATCAAATGATAATTATTTGGATTATTAAAAGATAAAGAATTGTCAATATATCTATATATATATTGATAGACACACTTGGGATAATTTATTAATATTATCTAATTTTATTTATTTTAATTATAAATATATAAATATATATAGAGTGAGATATATATTTTTTAATTAATTTGGTAGTTAAAGACAATTTTGTTAAAAATCAAATTTTCAATGTGTAATTGCATTAAATATTGAAGCATAATTTCAAACACATGTGCTGGCATAAAATGATAATCTAGATATTATTCAGGAGAGAGAAAATTTTATCACATGTGACATTCCTTGTGAAATAAAATAGATGTTTTGGTCCTGGGAACCCTTGATGAATTTCGACCATTGGTGTGTCAACACTTATGATAATAAGGCCGCGAGGAAGTGTTTTTTACCACATAGGATGGTTTACCTTTACCAATTACATCAATGAACTTCTATTAGGTGGTTCCGTTTTCATTATCCAAATTGATTAACATTGAATTTCATGATTTATTTCAATAGTTTATTTAAATTTAGTTGCATAAACTCTCTTTCTATTGTTGTAATAAAATCCAATTCTAGTGAATTGATATATTTTAAATGCTTTTGGAATGAGCTTTCATAAACCCCCAATTCCATTGAATTGGGTTGGGTTTATGGGAATTGGTTATTTTAAATTGTGGATTTGATGGAAATGATTTCAATTAAATTATTGGATTTAATTGGGGAAATGAATTGTGAAATGATGGAATTGGTTTTGAATGGATTTCCAACAGGTGAAAATGGCTTAAAATGTTTTGATAAGAACCCAGTGGTTTTATCTTATTAAAGAGGCGTGCTTTTTTTATTAAGACCTGTTTTGGTTTTAAAGGAAAAATTGGAATTTAAATGGAAGTAAAGGATTTATTTTTATTTTAATAAATATTAAAAAAAATCCCATAATTTATTGTGTAAGAGAAAATTTAATCCATAGGTAGATTTTTAGTTATTTAGACACACTCTAAGATTACTAAAACAGTCTAAAAAATACATGCAGTAGGACACATCCCCTAGGAGATGGTGATGAGTCCAATCTTACCAATGTCCAGAGGTCGTATGTTTACACATATTTACATGATCACTTAGAGAGTGCATAGTTCTATAGCCTGAAATACAATCATACCTATTTAGCATATGTCCATGTTGGTCACTTGTTATTTATATTATAAATATAAATTTATTCCAATGCTTTTGAACTGCTTTATATGCCTACTAAATTTACATTTACTATTTTATGTAACAATTTTATTTAAGCCATTATTTTAGAAATGTTTCACCATTTGTAAAGTCTTTTCTTAACGTATTTTTCCTTTATTTTATTTGTATAGCAGGATTCACTTAATTATGCATTAAAATGTCAAACATGTTTTATTTTATAAATTGAAATAATTTTTTTTGGTTAAACAATTACCTGCATCTATTATGGAATCCATGGTGAGACCCAACTGGGATTTTTTTCTCACACCTTACTTATGATTATGGGTGTTTTTAGTTTATCTTCTTCCAGCTTTGAGAAAAGGGAAAGGATCACTTAGAAGTGGATCCAGTTATTGAACCATGGTCTTGGTGAGTTCTGTCCTTCGGGACCTGGGTTAGAGTTTCCTCATTTTTGTACTTGGGTTTTAGTACTATGGGATAATTTATTCCTTATTGTATTTTGATACTTTAATCCCAGTTGAGTTTTATTTTGATGTGAAAATTGTATTTCTTCTTCTAATTTTTCATTTGTTAGTGTAAAAATAATTCTCACTTGCATGTCATATGATGCCAGGTGCTAGTCCCCAACCCATGGGGATCGAGAAGTCCCTTTGGGATATATCTGGGCCAAATCGGTTATCAGGTTACCAGGGTACCTGGGCTAGTTTGGGGCATGATCTATTTAAAATTATTATGGATATTATTTAGTGGATTCACATGATAATGGTGGAAGAAAAAGATCATTAGAAGAACTATGTCAACCACAGGATGATACCTCTATGGATCATTGTTGGAGAATATGTGTTATTTAAGGATACCCCTCGTTATGATAAGAAATGGGTTTTCAATGGAGTTATGATTTCTCACAATTTTGTTTTAAATTTTGTTGTTTTGGAATTTATTGCAGTTATTTTGTAATTGATTACACTTTCTCTATAGAAGACAAGGATTCATGAAGACCTTCATGTTTCAGAGCTTTATATTTTTATTCATGATTATTCCCATGTCATATATTAGGGTGAGATTGGAATTGAATATGATGAATCTATTGAGGAGTGTCTTAGATATTTCTAGTACCTCCATGAGAAGGTTTTGTGAAGGGATTTTATTCTGATTATTCGTTTCATTTTGTGGCATAGTGTAATAGAGTAGAGAACATATGAGCATTATCCAAATATATTCAATCATTTACCTATATTTGTTTATGCGAAAATTTAATTTTTATAAATACATTATTTATATTAACTGTTATTAGGATAATGAGACAACCTCCTCTTCATCGATGACTTGTTTGTGGATGTTCTTATTTGGGATGCATCTCCCTTGGGAGAATTTTTAGGAGTTGGTTGATAGTATTGCAAATCATTTCCCCTTGATCAATTAAGTGAGGTATGTGAACCTATATGATGTTGATAATATTGAGATATATATCATGGGGTTGTTTTTTTAGAAGACCCTTTTCCACATCATTCACTATAGGTTTTTTCAAATTAATAAAAAGATGATCTTTTTTAGATGCATATTTTATAAGTGAATGTATGTTTCAAGAATGTACCATTACATGATTCCAATGTTTGATATACATTACAGGATGTATATATTAGGTTAGTAATAGTTTTAGATATATAATTTTATGATTGAATAATCCACTACATTAATTTTAGTTCACAATGTGAGGGATAAGTTCACGGAATAAGTTCACTTTCACGACCTAATTATGAGATGTTTGTATGGTAGGATTCATGAAATGAATTGTAGATTCATTATATGAGTGGATAAGGAATAGATTCGATGAATCTAACCAAGGAATATATAACTAAAAATTTTTATAAATTAAATTCCCATTTTGGATGAATACATGTCTTACCATGTAAAATTATTAATGATAAAACATTTAGTTCTATGTATATTTTGGACTAGTATAGCCTGTAAAATTTTAAATATATTTAATGATCACAACAATAAACATTATAGACAATTTATTGTAGCAATAATATCTATATATATATATATATATAGTAATGGGTTTAATAGAGTACAATTGACGTAGATGAAATATGTGATGTCCTCGACCAGTTAGATTGAAAAAAAATGATGTCCATTTATTAAAGATTACAAGGGAGATAGTATCACTAGAAATTACCACAAATAAATTACATTCCATGAGTTTAAAAATAATTAATTAGGAAATAAATTTACTATAAAAGTTTTATTTCATCGATATCATTTCCTAATCCATGCTTGTCAAGAAACCCCAAAAAAATGTCACTATCAGACACCTTACCCTTAAAGAATTTACTAGTGTAATAAAAGGTTCTGTATATAGACAATAAATATACGAATTACAATGTATGTTTATATAAATAAACTAGTATATTCATCTTTTAATTTTACTTTAAAATGATTCCTGAATAATTTTGATAAAATTTTGATTTTGATATTATGAAACAAAAAATGTATTTTATGGAAATATATAGATTCAATCAGGAATAACTTGTTTTGGAATTCAATAATTTTTTAAATAATTGATATTTTAATAAATTATTATTTCAATAAAATATTAATTAAATATAATTGATGGTATTATTTTTTGAGCTAAAATTATGTTTTTATATGGGTAAGAACACTACTATTGTAAAAAATTACATTTTTTAATGAATGGAGATTTATGAATTTAATATGGACTTTCTGAAATTTACATAATTTTTTGTATAAAATAAATATTATTTTTGAAATTATCTTATTGAAATTATCCAATAGTAAATATTTCACTATATAATGAGAGAGTCAAATTTTTGTATAAAATTTAAATACAGTATAATTATCCAGTTTTTATTATTATATTATAATGTCCATAATGTGATGTAATATTTTCAATAAAAGGTATCCATGGAAAAATATATATTTCCCATCAAAATAAATTTTTTTTGAAGATATATTATTAATTTTAAAAACCCATAATGAATCCTCTGAAACCATTAATATATCGTGATGCTTTAAATAAGCTCATTATGAAAATGGCTAACCTCAACGTCACAAGCAGTATTATTTTAATGAGTTCAATTAATTTCCAAATAAATTAATGAAAACCACTAATCTTTGTTATAAAACATGGGAAAAATAATTGGATGGTTTATGGTTATTATTATTTTATCATACAAAATCCATAAACTATGTGTGGGTATTAATAATAAATTCCATGCAATTTTTTTAGAAATTCCCACAAACATCCCATTCATATTCACTAAAATTTCATGTTGTCAGATGATAATATTCCATTCTATTTCTAGATCCATCATATGGTTTCAAAAAGATCATAAGAAGCTCCCCCTAGGCCTTTACCAGCACCCCCTTAAGGTTTGGGATCTTTATATCTTATTTTCCAATCAAGAACCTATTTTTTATTTGGACATTTCATTCCCAATTTATTATGCCTTCATGCCTTTATAAATATCTATTTAATATACAGTTGATGATCTATGAAATAGATATCATATAGACCCTATCTTTATAACCACTACCAATGATGTTTCAATGTAGAATGAAGGTATCATCTCCTTCTCCTCATATTTCAAGAACCTTCATTATATTATTCTCTGTGAATTATAAGAACTATTATTGGAATATGATTTTAAAAACACTTAATGTTTTTTTTATTTACATGTTATTAGAGACCCATTTTAATAATATTAATCCAAACCTAGAATCTTTATGTACCCTAGTAATGTTGTCAAAATTTTCCTAAGATTTTGTACGAAGAAAATGTTTGTTGTTAATACTTGTAACTATTTTCACTTAAGTGTATTAAACAATATGGAAGTTGCAATGAATGTACCCTAGAATCCCGAATTTAGTGATAGAAATTATTAAATTTGAATGATTATAATTAATCAAATCTTAACAGAATGATTATTTTATACATTTTGGAAACTAGATTACATACATGATACCCATTTTACATTGGGAATAAAAAAATAGTACATAAAAAAAATGTGCAGAAACCCTGAAACTCATTCCATGAATTCATATTCATACCATATGAAAAATGACAAAAATATGGGTGTCCTCAAATTCTCATTAAGGATTAAGTTTAATTGAAGATATTATGAATCAATAAGCATATGCTATACGGTAATGTAAATTTTTATCAAAAATTCCATTTAAACAACTGGATATGGAATAATCAATATGGAATGTTAAAAAACTAAAAAAACATTACATTTAAATATCTAGATAATACATGATCAATATGGAATGATAAATAACTAGCCACACATGCCATTTAATTAAAATGATGATAATGAAATTCATCCATAAATTTTTTCATAGTAAAAATATCATTGATAATATTAACTAAATTATGAATAAAGGAAATTATTAATTATTTGATGTCATGATTCCTAGGAATATGATACCCTAACCATCATGATCAATTCTCAAGATAGTTTTTAAAACTAGGTAAATAACCATCTGATGGGGCCAACTCATTCATCTAATGAGACTACTGATTCATTGGGGGTCTAGCATTTACCAAGACCCATCGTTGTTTTCAGGTCCAAATAATTCCTCATATATTTAATAGTCTATTTATTTCATGAATAATATGCCTTATCATCTAATATCCATATTGAGAAAAAGATATTGATTTAGCAATATTTCTTCAGTTAAAAAAATAAATGACAATCTAAATAATTTATATAAAAATGGTATACATTTTAGGAAATAATAACATCGATCATAAAATAATATATATATATATTTAATTTATATTTATTTCCCAACTAAAATTATAACATGAAATTGATATCTTCAATAGAAATCTAATAATCAAAAAAGAATGCGAGATTGTTCAATGACTTTTACAACTTTTTAGGTTTCATATCAAATCCCCTTAGATGAAATAAATCAAATTGAAACATGTAATACCATGATGAATGATGCAATAATTATATTTCATTTCAAAAGAGTAGAATATAAATTTTATAAAAGTTAATTGGAATAGAATAACAAATATGTCTTAATGGATTGTAAATTGAGATATAACACCTTAATTTGCACTTCAAGTAGTTAAACATGATTTAGACTCAATTATGTTAGTTTTAATTATGTTATTAACATATTATAAAACTATATTAATTTTTATAATATCATATATGGTCATTTAATAAAATCATATCACCCATTTGTTAAGAATAATTCCTTTTTTTAATATTTCAGGTGTTAATTGCCTTGTTTCTCGAGTATGTTTTGACACATTATTTTTTATTCAACATCCATTGATAATTATTTCCTTATATATATAATTTAAACCATGATAAAATTATATTATTTATTCATTATATATTTATTTAACACAATCCACATAATATTTTGACAGAAAATTAAATTTATCAATCATGGACATCGTAGGACGTACGTACACAAGAACGCTACTTCCATTTTCTTGTCAAATTAAATAAAATAAATTTAAAAGTTAAATTTTAATATTATTATTGAAATATCATATTTATGATATATATATCACGTATTTTTATTATATCCTTCCTTTATTAAATCCATTTAATGTTTGAATGAATCACATCACTACATGAGGATGTAATGTGTCTTACCAACGAGCAACGATATCATATTCCCATAAAATTGAAACAAAAAAGGTAACTATGATAAAATATTTAAAAATTAATAATAATATTATAAGTATAATATATTTATTTTTTAAGATATAAATCCATAATTATTCTCAGACATGAATCCTGCTAATGATAGAACTAATGACATATATTCGTGATGTGGTAGTCTACCATACACTCAAACAATGATTTTCTATCCCATTTGATATAAGTGTGTAATTTTTTAGATTATAGCCTTGAAATAATAAATAGTATTTATAATGAAGATACTGAGGTTATTATATAATCATTATATAAAAATAATGTTAAAAGTTGGAGAAAAAAATAATATAAAGAAGCTTCAAGAATGACACTACCTATTCTTTAAGTATCCTCCTTAGGTTTTCACTTATTCATTCATTTTATGTAATTATTTCAATGATAAGGCCTATATGATGAGGGGAGTTTAGTCCATGAGATATTTGTGTTGATTTTGGATTAACTAAAGTGGTTTGAGAGGTGTTAAGAAAGGGGCAGTGGGTGGCATTTTATAAGTGAGGGAGAAGACACACATGGAATATTTAAAATATTTTAGGTGCTCCAATGTTTTTAACTACCAAGTGTGTTCGATAAAGATAAAAATCAGATAATATGTGGGTATTGGTTGGAATATTTCCATCCAATGGGTATTTTATATTCGTTTATTCTTTTTTACTCCTTCTATTCTATGCTTAATCATTAAGTAATATCATTTTTAAATTAATCCCTTTAATCAATTTAATCCATTTTTACCAATCACAATGGTAAAAAATTACATTAACCATAATAGAATTTAAAAAATATGATTATTCAAAATATGTAATCCCTTTTTTGAAATTAAATCCTAATAAGGTGAAAAAAGTATTTCAAAATTAATCATACAGATTTGAGGGGAATACGGGTTTTAAAAGTAAACCATTGTCAAATAATGTAATATTAAAATCCAATGTTAAATAGATCAAAATGAAATTAAATTGTAATAATATGTTTTTAATTTTAATATTTTAGCTTTAAAAATAGTTCAAAATATTAGTTAAAAAATTCATTTATTTAGATGAGATGATTGTTTTCAATGAAAATTAATTATTTTAAACTATTAATCAAAAAATACATCTTCTCAAAATAGTAAAAAAACACACCCTAATACAATTTATATTTTCAATATAAAAAAATAACTTTAGAAAAATAAATATTTTTTCCATAAAATTTAAATTGTTATTATCTTATGATTATCAATTATATTTTATCAATTTCAAAACATATGATTGATTATGTAATATATAAATTTCATTAGTATCATCGAATAATAGAACTTAATTTTTTTTATTAATATAAAATTAATTTGGTGAATAAATATTTTTTTATAAAGACATTTCATTTATATTCAATTTGTTTTATATTCATTCGTAATTCATTTTTCTCCAATTAAATAAGAAATATATTTCCATAATTTAGTTAATCTTATTCATGACCACAAATTTATCTCTTATTTTATTATTTTCATTTTAAAAAATAATATTAATAGTATTCACCAAAACATTTTCATTCATGTAATGCATGTTGTCAAAGAATGTTGTTGTTACGTGTAATGAAAAATAAACAGAGTGTTGTGTGTTATGAATGAAATGTCATATATTGAATTTATTTAATATAGTAAATATATTGTAAATTCTCAGGATTTTGTAATATTATATTCTTGGTTTTTTTGTTTCATACGTGCTATTGAATAAATGTTCTAATTTTATAATTTCAGGGTGTTACATTCTCCCTACCATTAATAAATAGAGTCCTCACAATTTAAATATGATCTGGATAATTGAAAATTTGATATTTTAAAATACATTTTTTGAAATCCAATATCATGAGAAGTGTTAAAATAAAAATATCTTAAAAGAGAGACTGGGAAGTAAGATGGTCATATAAAATAATACTTAACTATGTTTCCATATAGGAGAACATTGGTTGAATGTGAAGATATATACATGGAGGAAAATTTTAAATAAATATAGAAAGTAATTTTGGTCACTTCTCAAAAGTAGGTATGTGATAAATGGAAAGAAAAGGGCCTCAATACCATAATGTTTTGATGAATTAAAATAACATCTGATTCATCAGATAATAATGTAAGAGGATAATTTTTTTAGGATCATTTTACGAATGTTGATTAATTTTTTTAGTTTATAAGAATATAAGGATATATTCATACATGATATGGTTCTATTTCATAAATAAAATTTCATCCTTTGGTTATACTTCGATCTATTTCCAGTTAAACACTTACTCTATGAATGGAATATCAAAAAATTAATTTATCAGTCCAAATGATCTAATTTTCTCATTTAACAAATCATTAGATCCTTGAAAGATATACACGTCTTTCCATGTATCTATATCTATTTCCGAAAACCAACATGGTTAGCTAAAGTTGTTCAATATAATACAATATTCACTAAACCCAAAAATTTCCACTATTTGTTAATCATTAATTATTATCTTCAATCATTTAGATAAACAAATGACACATTAACCAATACATTATGTAGGCTAGTGGTTAGTGCTAAAACCTTATCATCCATCGATGATGGGTTTAAGACACCAAACCATTCCAGAGATGTTAGGTCGAAACCTTCCATATGAGTATAAATTTTTATAAAACCATATTAATATAATTAATATGATGTTACTAAAAAAACTTATGATGAACATCTTGGAAATAAAATTATTCATTAAATAACATTTTTACTATGTTTTTCAATACAATTTATTCATTTATAAGTATTTATTACCTTTTTACAATTTTTAAAAAATTTATTTGACTATTATTAAAATATAAATAATGATGATATCAACCCTAGTGGTTATCAATACTTATAACCTTATGTATATAAAAAATAATTTTATTATTCCCCAAATAAATTTTTTTCACTAAATCATAAACAGGTCATAAATTTCTCCAAAAATTTCATTAATCATGGTAGAGTTTTTTCAGATAAAACCTAAAAAACTTATTAGTGAATTTGAATATATGATAAATATTAAACTCATAAAGACATGATGATATCCATAACAATTATTTAAATGAAGAAACATATGATTCTAAAAATAACACAGTCCATAGATATCTCGTGATTATTTTAACAAAAATATAATTTCTAAAAATTCATCTATATTATAATTTAAAAATCTCAGCAAATAATTCAACCATTTTATGTTAAAATATTCATTTTCTTGGAATAGGGTTTATCCACAGTCATTGATTTTCATTATCTATTAAAATAATTCATTATGGTTTGTAAAGGAAATGTTACTTACCCTATGCATATCCACCGAGAGTGTCAAAAAAAATATGTGTAGTAAGGACTTTTATCATATACTAGTTCTCAATAAAGTCTAGACTAATATGATGTTTTGGGGTTTTTAACCCTAGGAAAATATAATCCAAATCCACATTCACTTGTATTATATAAATAGGGATATATTGTAAGGAAAACCCACACAATATGCACCTTAAAAAATCTTAATATGTTCTTTTATACTTATCCTCAAATTTTATCATTGAGATTTATTTCCAAATATATGTTTTCCTAAGTGTTGTTCGAATGGTAGCTATTAAACATTATTAGATACCAATTGTAATGACTCGACCCCAGTATCCCAGAGTCGATTCCTTTATTAAGTTCTCATGATTACCAATAATCAATTCCCAATGGAATGATCATATTAGGATTTATAGAAACCAAATTACATATTTGACACCCATTTTATAATCATAATAAAATTAATAATACATAAAAAAATAAAATAATCATAATCCTTGATACTCATTCCAAGAATTCATCTTCATAATCATGGGAATGGAAAGAAAATAAGGGTTAATTCAAATGATTAGTTATGGATTAATAAATAGGAATATATATTGTATAATTAATGATAATAAATATGAAATGTTAAATAACTTATCACATATTCCATTTAGATGATTGTATAAGGAATAATCAATATAGAAAGGTCAATAATTGAATGAACATTCCATTTAGATAACTGGATAAAGAATAATCAATGTGGAAAGGTAAATAACTATACACACATGCTATTTAATTAATAAGAAGAAAATGAAATGAATCTATAGATTTTACATTTCTTAAAATATATTGGATAATAATAACTGATCTCTAAACAATTTAACTTTCTAATTATTGGATGTCTTAATATCTTATCATGAGATAGTATAAAACAACTGGTTAAAAACTCTTATAATTTGGCCATCTTATTTGTCTCAGGATACAACTAATGGATCGAGGGGATATCATTAACCGGGGCCAAAAAACATTTCAGGTTAAATTAATTCCTCATATATCAAAAAAACTATTTAATAAATGAACAATAGTACCTATCATCAAATACCTTTATTTAGTAAAAGATATGGATTTTTATATATTTCCCAAGATAATTAAATAACATCCAAACTAAAATTCAATTGTAAAAATGGTATATGGTCTATGAAATAATAATTACAATTATAATATAATTTGAACATTTAATTTAAATTTAATTAACAAAGGAAAGTGACCCTATGAAAGTGATTGCTTCGTGGTGAAGATAATAATCACAAAAGATAGATGGATTGTTCAATAAAATTTATCACTTGGATATTTTCATGTAAAATCATCTTGGATAAAATAATTGAAATTGAAACTAATAATACCATGAATAATCAATCAATAATGTTATTATATTTCAATGTAGATGTATATACTTCACATAAAAGTGAAATTGTGAAAAATAAAAAATAATTCTCAATGGAATTTAAATTGAGTTGAAATCCATTACCCCACTCTTCCTTTAGTCAAATGTGATTTAAACTAGAAAAAAATAGTTTTAACCATGTTATAAACCTATAACAAAACCATATTAATATTTATTATATCATATATGATCCTTTTATAATAACTTATCATCCATATGTCAATAATCATTCATTAGGTCCTATGTACGCATGAGCACTACTTCCATTTTATTATCATACTAAAAGAAAGAAACTTAAATCATATACCTTTTTATATTATCCTTAAATTATCATATTTGTTCATATATAGTACATATTTTTATCTAATCCATCCATAATACATTCCATGTAATGTGTGAATGAATCACATCGTTGCTTATCCAGTGTGCATTTTTTGTTCGCTTATGGAATTATGTGCAATCAACATTCCACTGCTGCCTTGATTTCTACTCTATTGAATCGCTGCTCAGTTTAGACTTTAAGATTGATTTCATTTATCAAGTGAAATCCTTGTTTATTACTGATATTGTCTCGGTTTCCTTCTATATTGGGAAATCTCAGAATAATATTGTTTTTAACAATGTCAAGCCTTCATTCTGGGATGGTGTTCTTGTGATACATTGAAGCATTAAACTTACATAGATGAACCAAACTGGGTCCATGAACAATGATGTATCTAACGTGGTACTTTTGAGAACTCTTGGTGTTAGTGTCAGGGAAAGGAAGCCTGGAATGGTTAAATACATTCGGTGGATTCCACCAATTTCAGAATGGTTGAAAGTGAATGTGGATGGGGCGGCCTCTGGTGCACCGAGTCCTGCTGGGTGTGGTGGAGTCTTCAGAACTCATTGGGGCTTCGTTAAAGGTTGTTTCTTCTATTATGTTGGGTATGCTCATGTGATTGACGCAGAACTGTGGGTTATGATCAAGGCTATCAAGTATGCAGCGCATTATGGTTGGCATAGAGTATGGTTAGAGTCGAACTCACCTGTTGTTGTGCAGATTTTGAAACATCGATCTCGGAATGTGCATTTAAGGATGATGTCTTCTTGGATATCTTGTCTTAGTCTCACTGAATGCATATGCCTTGATGTTTCTCATGTCTATCGAGAAGCAAACCAGCTTGCTGATGCTCTCTCCAAAACGGCCATTATGAAGGTTGGTTCCAGTTGCTCGTTTATTCTGCCCTTCTATTGTGACAGTTTAGTTAGCAATGATAGGGATAGTGTTTTGTGTACACGGATATTCAAGTCTTCATGTTTTTTATTTGTATTTTACTGTTCATCCTTTTTTATAATAGTTTTTTGGGAGCAGGTTTCTGCCTATCTGTCGAACCTTTTGGCTATAGAGGGGCACTATTATCATATTAACACAAAATTAAATGAATGAACGTGTCGATTATATAATAATTAAAAAAGAATAACAGTTTCAAAAATATCATATATATCAAATATAAACTATAGATCCATTATTTTTTCCATCTATTAATGGTGGTGATGGATGATCAAACAATATATGTTTGCACGGCTGTTGTCTTCTATAGACATGAATAATAATTGAATGTTACATTTGAAAAAATTTTGTATAGTTGTAGGCCATAACCTTAACATAAAATCAACTCAATATATTTAAGAAACTTATATTACTATATAATAAAAATATATTATTAATTTTATCAGATGGATCAGGAAATAAAATACATATGTTTATAGAAATACATCACCTCTTCTAAGAGTAACATTCATAGGTTTTCACTAATACATTCCTATATTAGATTTATGCCCAATATAATTTCACTATGAGGAGGGGAGTGGTATTTCATAACTATTTGGTCAGTTATTGGTAGATCCAATGTGGTTTGAGATGTTTGAATAAGGGGGAGATAGGTATGGCTTTTATAATTGACGAAGAGGACACACATTGAATTCTATATAAGAATTCTGGAGTACCTATATTTTTACATACCAAAAACCTTCTATAATAATTTTTTTTCCATATTGGGGTAAGGGTATAAATATTTCTATCCATTGGGTGTTGGAATGATTTTTTTTATTACAACTTATATTCTATGATTAATCATTAAGTATTATCTTTTATACATTAATCATAATAATTAATTTTAACTGTTTTCACTAATCACTTTTTCAAAAAATTATGTTTACCATAATAGACATTATAAATTATTCTAATTCGAAATATGTAATCCCTTTTTCCATATTCAATCCACATTATTAGAAAAAGATAATTTAAAATTAATATTGGAGACGTGGAAGGGAAGTAGGGTTTTTATGTAAAATTGTTAATATGATTGAAAATTTTTATATCATAATTGAGTATTAAACTAATACCAATGATGTAAATTGGATTAATAGATGTAATATTGAAATATTTTGAACATAAAACGAATTTAAAATATAATTTAACATTTTAATTTATTAAGATGAAAAATCAGTTTTCATGTAATTGGCCTTGTGTCACTGGTCCAACGGGTCATGTGAGGTTTCCCTAAAAACGTAGTTAAAATGGGTAATGTCCAAAAATAATTAATAATTCTTGGCCTTCAGGAAATTCAGGTGGGAAATTAAAATTATATATTTTCCCCTATTAATGTAAAAATGATATATCTCAGTAAAATACCTGAAATTCACCGTAAGATAATTTTAACACCACCTGTTCAACTATGATGTTTATTTTGGCAATTAATATTATTAACATTTATAAAATTTGTTTTTAAAATAAGGGCTGCATTTAAAGGTGGAAAATTTTCCCTTTATAAAAATTATTCTTTTTATGAAAAAAAATTAATTTATAATTATATTATGAATATCAAATATATTTGAGGAATGTAAATTTCTTTTGAATATTTAATGTCTATATTTTATTAATATCATCCAATAATCATAATGAATTTAATTAATTAAGAAAAAATTCCTTCAGAACATAATAATTACTTTTACATAAATACATTTCTATTATATTCAATTGGTTTTTATATTCAATTCTAATTATTTGGGATCAAATTAAATAAAACATATTTTTTCATAGTATATTTAATCTAATTTTATACAAAAACTTTAATATTTAATAAATTATTTTCATTTTCAATAAAAATATTAATAGTATTGAGTAAAACTCATTCTTGTGTGTAATAGGAGCTATTGAAGAAAATCATTATTGTGTGTAACACAAGCTAAACATAATATTTTATGTAATGAATATTATATCAATAATTGAATTTATTTAAAATATTGAATATATTTTAATGTATCTGTATTATATGTTCAGTTCTTTTCTTGGTGTTGTCACGACCCATCCCCAAGGGCCTGTGTCGTGACTACCCCAAGACTGCCTTCCATAGGCCAGGGGCTGGCGACTAGCACAAGAGGCGTAATTCCCTAAAAATGGGAAGAAATTTTCTTTATAACTTGTAAAAAAACATGGTAAGATACAAACACGAGTGAACTATATAACTAACAAGTGAGTACAGTAAGTAAAAAGGGTCCAGAATACAAGCCCAACTAGAAAGTACAGGAAACTGAAAGCAATAAAACTGAAGAAAAAAAGAAAGAAAAGAAACTACTGAGTCATCCTCTGGGATTCCTACATGAAGGGTAGGTGCAAATAGTCTCCTCATCACTCCACGTTCTTCCGTCTCCTCCACGTACCAACACGCCGTATGGTCCACCTCCGGGCACCGTCCAATCCTGGTACTCTCAGCCTCAGTTGGCGATTTCCTTCATCTACAACCAACACAACAAGTTACGGGCTTATCCCGTGTAGGGGTGAGTATAAAAATACTCAGTAGGGACCTCGAGACCCACAAGGTCTCACAAAATCCAACAAGGATAAACCACAAAGTATGAAATCAACAGATAACCATACCTAGTTATATGACCATACATATACCTAAGTTATCATGTGATCCATCTCAATCTTGAGGGAAACACAGAAAAACTGACTCAGCTCAACTAGGATTTTTATTCCAGGGGTAGTATCAAGTAACATCCCCAGTCACATTATCGAAACCATGGCTACTAGAGAACTCCTCCTCCGTCGAGTACAGTGGGTCTACCGTGACACCAAGCTTTCTTCCCACTAACCTTGGACTGCTGAGGTACTCCCCTCATCAAGTGTCATGGATCTGTTGTGTCACCAAGCACGCTCCCCACCGTGGGTCTGTCACGTCACCAAGTGTGCTCCCCCTCGTAGCCTGCTGAGGTACTCCTCATGTCGAGTACCGTGGGTCTGCTGCGACACCAAGGCGCTCCCCACTGTGGGTCTTCCGCGACACCATGGCGCTCCCCACTGGTCTATTAGAGTCACTCTGAGTAAAAATGGTCAGCAGTCATCAGGTCTCAGCTAGTTACTAGGTTTCTGCACTATGCTCATTCCTCTCCAGAAGAATTCGCTCCATGAGCTACTGGGCGATACTCCAACTATCACGAAGTCTCAAGAAGGAGTATCTCAATAGTCTACCACGTCATAGGGGTCTCAACGCAATAGACGGATCATCAATCAGATGCCCGGTCTATGAGTTATTAGTCATTTAATCCTGGGGACCAGGTTAGATTCGTGCTCGATGCAAGCTGACCGTTTCCCATATATACCCAAAACTCCAGTAGGGTATACTCAAAGGGACTGTCTCGCTCCAATATTTCTAGTTCCGCTGATGGTTCATCAAACAGACATCCGGTGCCAAAGATATGGCCAAAAGGAGGTAAAGGGGCATAGTGGGCCCGGGTCCAGTCCAACCCGGTCAGACCGACCTAGCCCGACATGGAAGGGGTCGACCCGGTTCAGGGAGACCTAGCCTGAATCGTTGGGTTTGTCCCGGCCCATTGGGTTTGGCCCAGCCCAGTAGGCCGCGAGTGGCCGCGGAGAGCTGTGAGGGCACGGACCGGCCGTGAGGGCACGGACCGGCCATGGGTCGGCACGAGCGTGGTTCATCCCGGATGTCGCCACATGGGCGACTCGGACTAGAGGGCGCTGCGAGGGCGGTTCAGCCCAGGGTGCGGGGCCAGATCGGCTCGGAAGGCCTCGGGGGCGCGGCTCGGGGTGGCTCGGCCTGGATGTCGGGGTGGCGTGGTCTGGGTCGGTTCAGCCAGGGTGTCGCAGGGGCTTGGGTGGCTCGAGAGGCCGGCGGGATACGCGAGACGGGGTGGGTCGGGGGGCCAACGACGGCGCGGCCGATTCTGCCCGCGGGTGGTGCGGCCGGGGTAGCACGATTGGTGGGTAGCGCGGCCGGCGGGGGGCTTGGTCGGCCGGTGGCTCGGCTGGCGAGCGGCGCGGCCGGTGGGTGGCGTGGCTGGGGTGGCCTGACCCAGGGGCCACATGGCCGGGGGGGGCGGCCGGTGGGCCGTGTGGCCGTGGCGGCTCGGCCGGCAGGCGCGGGGCTGGTTCGGCCGGAAGGCTGGAACGCCGCAGGGGCGGCTCAGGTCGTGGTGGCCGCGGGTGGCGGCACCATTCCCTTCATCGCCTTAGGCATCTACCTTCATTTATATGAACACCACAAAGAAGAATGGTGAAGGGGTCAGGCCATGTTGGTTTTTCCCACACCCTCCGCGTTTAGGGTGGTAGCATTTGGCTCAACAAGAAAGAAGAACGATGAACTTCAAAATTTTACAACCTCCAGAATGATTCTTTCCCAAACAGCAAAAGAAATCAAGGAATGTATTATCAGGCAAAAAAACCCCTACCTTGTTTTTCTATAATGGCGCGGGAAGAAGTACGGACGTCGATTCACCATAGATAAGGACATCCCACGTTAGAAGAAGTCCCGAGGAAGAAGGTCGAATAAGGTCGGAATTCTTCGTTGGTGGAGCGTTCTTCATTGGGGAGCGCGTTCTTCATTGGAGAACACGTTCTTCGTTGGAGACCGTAATCCTCCAAGTGTTGGGCATCGCATCACTTTACCAGTGCTTCGCTGCTTGGTGAAGCTGTCACAAGTCCTCTTCCTAATCTCCGTATATATAGGGGAGGGGGAGAGGTAGGTAACGATCGTTGCAATTTATGATGGTTCATTTATTAGGAACCTTCCTAAATTCCAACGACATTGTTACTTAATTTAAAAAGGGGATATGCAATTAATTTATGTTAGTGAAAATGATACGGTGCATTGGCATAATAAAGCATGCGGGGGGGGGGGGGGGCTGGCTCAATTAAAATATGTATGTGCATTTGCACAATTAATGTGAAGGAATTCAATAGGCTCCTCCACATTAATGAGGGCGGTTGAGAGTGTCTCTCAATTAAAGGGGGGTTTAGTCCCAGGCAGTTCCCACCACAATAACCTCTCATGGGAGGTTAAGGTGTGGTGGTCCCCACCACTATAACCTCTCATGGGAGGTTAAGGTCTGTTGGTCCCCACTTCTAACTTGCACATGGAGGTTTAGTTTTCGGTGGACCCCTTCTCCCAACACCCATATTAGTGTTGCAAATAAAAATAAAAATGTCATAAACGTTTATATTTTTTACATGAAAAACCCAAAAACTAACTTTCACCCTTGAACAACTACTATCAAGGTGAAAGTCTCTTTAATCAAATACATGCATTGCGAGTTCAACGGTTCCCTTGGATTTCAATTTCGAGGAGCGATTCAAAAGTTTTAAAACCCCACTCGCATGTTTATTGAACGTACCTGAAAAAAAGTTCAGAAAATTGTTATCAGTCACCCTCAACCCACGCCAGTCGATGCTAGGATCTTCCTAAGTGAAATACGCTCCAAATAACCCAATGGTACTCTCGGATTTTCAATCCGAGTTACCGTTTATAGGTTATGAGTTTTACAATAAAATAATTGTCACTTAATTATTTTATTTGCGACCAAAAACTAACTTTCTCTGGTGGCCCATGTCTGCCAAAGTTAGTATTTAACAAAAGAAAGCATGCCCTCATGAGTTCAGCGGTGGTCTCAGATTTTTAATCGGAGTTACCATTTGTGAGTTATAAGCACTTGAAAAATAAAATAATTTATTTAATTATTTTATTTACGATTATTCCATTTTTGGGTTTTCTCACATGACGCCCATGCCGACTAATCTTATGTCACGCCTAGGGTAAACCCGCCATCCTAAGCACAACTGTGCCCTAAAATTTCTATTCTGAGTAACCGTTTAAGAGTTATTAAACTTTTTCAGGAAAACTTCTTACGCACATTAACTTAAGCTTAACAAAACATCGACGGATCATTCCGGGCACTCCAGGCCTTGGAATCGCATGCCATCATATTTCAAGGACTCGTAAAATTACCATATATTTTAAAAAAATTACAAGAAAATTCCAGGTCTTTACAGGTGTTTTGTTGTCAAAATTTCTATTGAATAAATCATTATTATTTTAGATTTTTGTGTTGTTACAGACTTATCAGTCGTTTATTGGGTTCATCCATTTATATAACCCCCAGATATTAATAATGGGGATCAATGTGATGAATGATATCCATATTTTTTTCTATATACACACTAATTCATGTAAATTATATGAATTTTATGGATCTACACATATAGGTCTCCAATTCATTGGAAATTTTTTTATTACATTACATATGATGATTTTTTATTGAGATTTTATTATAAAAACACTATGTTATGATTACTTGGAGTCTTTCCCTAATTTGTGATTATTATTTAATGTTTGATGTTGTTTCTATATTCCCGTAATTAATATATATTCTTATGTTACATCATGCCTCATTATTCAATATTATTATTCTCACACAATTTGTTTCACAGTTACATGTCGCTGATATCACATTTACTTTGGTACCCTATTCTATTATTTTTCTATTCCCTTACTGCGATTTATATATCCCCTATTCTTAATTACATCCCTCTATTATCCTGATTTGTTTTATAATGACCATTTAATAGGACTAATGTTATTTAGTTTTTAAATAATAATATTTTATTAAATTTTCATGTTGTTATATTACATACCTAATTTCATATGTTCCCTATTCCTCACAACCTTATGGGATTCTATTATGTGTACATTAATGTAATTAATCCAGAATTATAGAGTATTATTGAGAAAGGTTTTCATAGCTGGTATCATAGGAAAGTCTACATATTTTTATTATTATTATTAGAAAACCTTAGTGACAGACTTATAGTAAATTATAATCCTTGGAAATAATCCAAAAAATATATGAGGTACTGATTAAATGATTTCTATGAGAATACATCAATCTCAGGATAAAAAAAGATTCTATAGCTCTGGGATAGTTCTACCTAGTGGTAAAAATATTGAAAAAAGGTATCTTTGGCCTCGAATATATCATCACAAGGAGATTGACAATTAGAAATTATAAAAAACTCATTTAAAACTCTAAGGGGATATGATTTTTAAAGTAAAAAAGATCATTATGAACTATTTTTATTTGTATAAAAATCCTAATAATATTTTCAGATTTGTTATAGATCATGGAAAACATATATTGAAACCAACAATTTCATAGGTTATGCAAGTCATTTATGTTTTATCTCATTAATTATCATGATTTTTATTTATGAGTTTAAAAATTATCATCCTTAATTTTTCTTCTATTTCTAGTAAATGAACAAAAGTAGGTGGAACTCAGTCAATAACCAATGTGATGGGAAATGAGATGACTTCCCATATGAGATGCCCATTCTAATGGTAGTCAGAGTCATGAACTTTGTGATGATTATTTTCAAATTAAATTTTATTTTGAATAGAAGCATAAATAAAAAGGATTTCACAATTCCACCTAATAATGATAAAGTTTTAATGGTGTCAATTATTTTAAGCTATCTTTATCATTCAACGGATCTTATGTTCCCCTAATTATAGAGTAATGGATCAAATCCATTGAATAGGTATTCACCTTAATTCAATTATTTGAATAAAAGAAATAAATGTAGGTTATTTATCTTATGACTGGAGAATATAAACAATGGTGGAAATAGGTAAAGAAACATAGATCCTATGGAGTAGATCGGTTTGATGGGATGAAATAAATTATAGGAAAAAAATTTGAAAAATATTTTCTAAAACACTCTAGCTTAAAATGTAAATGGGTTTCATAAAGCTGATTCATAATGGTGAAAAATCTATCAGAGTGTATAAAGAAAACTACACATTATATTCATTATATACCTCTATCTTATACATATCCCCTAATAGTAATGTTGACCACATATTTGGTGGGCTACAACCATGTCTATGAATATCAGTAAAATTGGAGACTTCGAAAGCTATGAGAAATTTTTTTGATGTTCACTCAATGTAGATATGTTCACTCATATGTTTGGGAAGAAGCATCCATGATATTTCCATATGGTGATATGGAAAGGATTTAGGTGAGGTATGGTAGGGAACAAATATATTTAATGAAAACTAGAAGAACCTAACAATGGGATAGAGGAAAGGAATGATTCCATCATGCCATATCCTCTTGTCCAATGTTCAACTTACAAGGAACAAGGACACTCTATGAATCAATTCCAAAATCCAAGGGTTGTTGACGATAACTAAATACATTATCATACAATTTTTTTGGATGGATGAGTTATCTTATATAACCTCAAATATGTGATAGTAATTATATTTATACATTCAATTACTTTGATCATACAATTAGATAACAGTAGAATTACATATTATATATCATGAATGTTTAGAAATAATATTAAAAACCCACCTTAAAATATAGATGTCTATTTGTTAGTGGAGATAGAATGTGGTGAAATTATTGAATCCCAAGTATACAAAAAGTTCCCTTTCAAAAAATTTAGGAAGAATTTTTCTTTGAACCTTTTGATAGACTATTTTACAGAATTCGATGCAGTTCTGACTATGGATTTTCTTTCATTATATAGAGAAAACATAAATTACCCATAGAAATATATCACCTTCATTATCATGAATCACCCTCATATTCTAAACAACTACAAGGTGGATGATTAATTCTCTTCTGTATCTCATCATTGAAATTATTGATTTTATTGGATCATGAGATAACATATCTAGCTCAAATGATTAAAAGTGAGGAAAAAATCATCCTTGATGAAATTCCTATTGTGGTTCAATTTTTGGATTTTTTTTCCAAAGAGTTTCATGATCATCCTCTTATCCATGTGGTTGTGATCTCAATTATTCTTATAACTAGATAATTTCCAAAATAATATACACCATATAGAATGTCTATTTTTTACCATGGTTATTTGATGAAATAACTACATGATAATTTTTAAAAGGGTTTACAATACCATTTTTATCACTATGTCATGCACCGATCCTATTCATGATCAATAATTTTGGTTTATTGTAACTCTACAATGATTATTAGAAGATCAACCAGAACGTGATAATAGAAAATTATCCTATGAAATGGATTAATTAATTTTTTAATCACCAACATGGACCCCAATACATCTGTAAAATAGATCTTCAGTTAGGGTATTATCATATAATGGTGAATAATGGTGGTATCCCCAGAAATTATTTCTGTAATAGTTATGGAAACTATGATTTTATACTGATTCATTATGGGGTCAATAAATATCTTTATATTTTAATGTAGTTAATGGATTTATTCATTAGATATTTCCTCAATAAATGTTTTTTTATCTTTATAGACGTCTTTCATATCTACTATAAATGAATAGAGGAACTAGGAGAGTATTTAAATAATGTACTGAACACATTTTAAAAATATATTTTTTAATTTATAGTAAATGAAATTTTTGGTTTTAGAATGTAACATTATTTGTTAATATTATCACCAAGAATGGGATATTTATGTATCGTTCAAAAATAAAGGCAATTAATGTATGTTTTAGACCAGTATTTGAGAATGAAATCCATTATTTCCAAATATTTTCAAGGTAATATATTATATTTGTTAGAAACTTCTCAGTATTTTACATTCCAATACAAAACATAACTTAGATGGGATTGAGGATTTAAATGTATAATGAACATGATAAGACATTCAAAGAGTTTTTAAATAGGTTAATTACTACAATTGTACTCACATTACCTACCAGTGGAGAAATATTTGGGATCTATAGTCATGAATCCATAATGGAATGGGAATGTGTGCTCATGTAATATGAAAAGTTAATGAAAAATATCTCATTCCAATAAAATATCCATGAGAAAAAAATACACTTCTCATGGAATAAATAGTGGTAGTGAACTTCACATTGAATATTTGGAAATATTATCTATATGTGGAGAACTGTTCCATTTATATGGATCAAAAAAACTCACATATATACACTGAAATAGATCATAATATAAACCATCAATAATGGTTACTAATGATCATGGATTGGGATTTTTCAATCAATTACCATCATGTGAAGGAAAACAAGGTAGGATATTTTCATCATTATAAGGATATTAGAATTCATTACATTATGAGTATTGAAATGGATCCAGCTATCATATAAATTCAGGGGATGGAGATGAGAATAATAGAAAGATATTCATCTTACATTTCTAAACTAAATTTGGAACCATTTATTAATGAGGGTAACAATGATGACTAAAAAAGGGATGAGGTGTTGTAGAATGAAGGTGAGGATACTCCAGAGTTCAACCGATCCAGTGATAGATTTATAATTTCTCAAACACAGATATGTGTCCAATCCGTACCAAAATGGATGATTGAACTTCAAGAGGATGTAAATAGTTCATCGTTCACTATTAATACAAGAAGCACTATGATTTATAAGAATCTAATGAAAAATTTCTTGTTGGATAACAAGAAGTGGTATATTGTATAGTTTTTATCCAGATGCTTGGTATGACAAAATTTCATGGTTGAAAGACAAATATATCCAGGTAGTATGAAACCATTTATCATGCTAATATATAAATTAGAAAACATTACGATGGATTTTATCGTAGTAATATCCAAGACATGTAATGAAAATAATTTTATTTGGGTGGTAGTTGAACATGTTGAAATGTAATGTCATTTTATTGAAATCATGGAATATTTCTCTCTTGTCCAAATCAAAATGATATATATTATAGAAATGGTAAGACTAAATGTAGTTACACTATCTAATGTATCTGATCTATATATAATGTTTGCCTCTAGGTTTTGTAGAAGCCTTCAGTAATCATGTATAAATAGCTGATTTTCATTACTGGTTATCACCCTCAGATGGGTGTTCAGTCTAGAAATTCCATTCGAACCCAAGTGGCAAAGTTGAGATCATGTTCGATGGATTTACAATGTTGTTTTGATAAATACCTTCTTATAGTGGAGTAATAATAATAAAATATCATCCATATTAGTATTAAAATTGGACAATATGAGGCTCTATATAGGATGATGTGTCCGAAAATGACATCCTATGAGGAAGTGGGATAGTAGAAGATAATAAGACCAAATCGTGCCAAAGAGGTGACAACTAAGGTTCAAACCACTCAATGAAATATGACATCTACACAAATATGATGGAAAATAATTGATGAAAATCACTAAATTGAAATAGAGTTTTAAGTTAGAGATAAAGTGTTCCTTTATTTATCTCAGTTGATGTAATTTATGGGGATAATTATTATGGAAATTTCCATCAATGATACATATTTCTCATTTAGATCCTTGATCTCATTGGACATTTGGAATATCCACTTGAATTCATTCCTAACATATCTCATTTACATGAAGAATTATATATATCCATCTTAATGGAGTATATACCAGACCCATATAAGGTAATGATTCAAGAGGTGGTGCCTTTAGATAATTATCCTATATATGAGAAGAATCTAGGTAATATCTTATAATATTGAGACACATTTCTACAAAAAAAGATAGATCACTTGTTAAAAGTGTTGTGGAAGAACCTCATATTTGAGGAAGTGATGTGGAGTTTAGAAGTGACGATGAATCAAAAGCACCCTCATTTTTGTAGTGTCTAAAATCAAATTTTTTAGAGATTTTTTTATGATTATATGAATGTAATGACTTGAATTTTTTTAATGAAATCCCTTCCTAATGAAATAAATGTCTAATAATGATTTTTTTTATATAAAACAGATGTACTACAATGGTTATTTTGAGCCATTAAATCATCTGTTATTTAGATGAATGTTAAGAATCATATGATTAAATAATAAAATAATTATAATGTGAAATTTTGATTTGTATATATATTAAGGGTTATGATAATGTCCTATTGACATAGACGAAAGAACGGATTTCTCGAACAATAGGATTATACACTATGAATCCCATTTATCTGAGAAATTATTGTAGATAGAATCATTTGTAAATTACCTTAACCAATCCCAAGGCAGGATTCAATGAATACATCGGGATGAAATATATTTTCTAGATATGTTTAATGTCATCAAGGTAATGCCCCAAACCATGTTCACTAAGCCACCAAAGAAAATATCACCATCACACACATTACCCTTACAGAATTCACTAGTGTGATAAAGGGTAATGTGTCTAGACACTAATTGTATGAATATTTATATATCTTTATATAAATTAGTTATTATAATAAAAAATAATTATTACATTATAATGATTAAATATCCACTTAGATAAAAATTAAATTTGGATATATCGAAACCAAAATTATATATTTGGGAAATATAGTTTCTTAATCAAGTCAATATATTTGAATAATTCACGAGTTTTTAAAATAAATTATTTATAAAAAAAATTAGTAAATAATATTTATTAAATATAATAAATACAACAATTTATGCTATAAAATTTTATTTTAATATGGGTCAGAAAACTATTATGTTCAAACAAGATGTATTTATTCAATATATAGAGATTTTTTGTAAGAAATATTATATTCAAATATTTATTCTTTTATTTGGATAAGATAAGTATTATTTTTTAATTTATCTTGTCAAAATTATCCAATTGTGATTTCATAATAATTTTATGTGAATGATGAACTTTTAGGTAAAAATTAAGTATGATATAAAATATATGATATGTATTATGACCTCATAATGACCCAAACGTGATGCAATATGTTACATAAAATGTATCCACATAAAAATATATATTTACCCATTAAAAGAAATTATTTATGTTATTTCAATAATTTTAAAAAGTCCTAATAAATTATTCAAACCCATTATTATATTTTCTATTTTTAAAATCAATGATCATTTAACATGTCTCGCCTCCACATCACCAAGATAATTATTTTAATTATTTATATTCATAGACATATAAAATAATTAAAAAACTCAAATTTTGTGAAAATCATTATAAAAACCCTGCTAATGTTTTTTTCATTGATTATTTTTTCATATGGAATCTAAAACCAATGTTTGGGAATTAATAAATAATTCCCCGCTATTTTAATATAATTATCCATCCAACTACCCATTACGCTATAGTAAAATTCATTAGTGGGTGAATATACTCTACCATTTCTCCATAAATACCTTTGGTGTTGTCCCCAATCCTGTAAGTATATCGTCCAAAACATTAGAAGAGCCCTATATAGGTGAGGGATCTAACTCTATTATTTTTCCTTCAGGAACCATCTCTATATTTGGGCTTATGAATGTAAATTAATTATTTTTTCATTTATTTATAAATTTATATTTATGGTTTAAATTATGTTCTAAAAAGTATACATCATTTATCCCCTCTCAATATAACTTTTACTTAAGAAATGAGATTTTGTGAATTATTTTTTTCGAATTAATTTAATCCTTATAATATTTTTCATTTCACGCAACACTAAAATAGTATACATTATATTAAAGAACTATGTTTGGATTATGTGTAGTAAAAATTATATAATAATCAGATTTATTTACTTGAAACAACAAGGTTATCTAGCGATACACACAATAAAGACTTTCATCAATGGCTTGCATAGCTCGCATGACCGAGTGTTATCGAACAATAATTTAAGGAAAATATATAAAATAATATATAACCTTACTATGAAATTATATTTTATGAATATTAATAACTAAAATATGTAAATATATGTTTTTTTACACCATATAAAATCAATTAATTAGTTACAAATTAATTATAAATGAATATAATATCCAAATATAATATAAATGGAGTATTTTAATAAAAAAGTATTATTATGGTCACAAGTTGTTTAAATTATAAAAATTTAAATTAATTGGTTAGAAGTTTTTTATACATATTTTATATATCTATGTAAATATTTTTTATATTAATCCAATAGATTTTATAAGCATTATATATGATTGAAACCATTTTAACAAATAAAACCCAACATTTTTATTAAGGTAGTTTTACCGCCTTTTAACAAAGAACAATTTCTAATTATAATGTTTGGAGACTTCATAGATTAAATATGTAGAAATAAACATAAATAATGAATTTTAAGTGTAAAAATTATGTTAGAATAATTTTATAAATTTTTTTTTGTAAGATTTCATTTTTTATTGAATATTTAAAAATATGGGTTTCTAACTCAAAAATGATTTTTCATATAATTTATTTACTTTGTTAAATTGAATTTAATTTTTTTTTAAAAGATTGATTAGATAATACTTTTATAAATATATCTAATTCAGTTTAATAGAATAAATTTCATATTGAGATTTGGTATAAAAACGAAGTAAACATTTGAAAGTTTTTACATTAAAAACCCACGTTATCGACCCTATTACGGGATTATATTTAAATTAATTTCTTGTAAATAAGTGTTATTAATTTGGAAAAATGGATTCAATATTTGGAATTAGCATAATTTATAATTTATAATATGTCTAACATGGTTGTTTACCAAAAACATTAGTGAAGTAATTAAAATTAATTACAACGATTAAGGTTAAATTTAGCATAATAAGGGACTAAACCACAATATTGAGGACCAAAACTACCTAAAAACATGTCCTAAATCCATTTTATGGACATATTTATATACTATACTCCACTTTATTCATTTTTTTTCCATTATTTACCTAAATTCAATACAAAAACGTGGTCAGGGTTCATTTCCTTTAAAATAATACAAGAGTTCCACTCCTCAATTATAAAAGGCCTCCTCTCCTCCCACATCCTCAAATCTCTCAAGACTCATTTTCTCAACCAAAAATATGAACAAGTAGATAACTGGAATCTCTCCCTTACACCATGAATCCTTTTTTGGGCAGAAAGACTTCCAAGTAATCCCTTTCGTGCAAACCATAAAGAGTTACCTTATTAAGAGGTGACAACCTCCCTCAAACTCCTTTCATTTATTTTCTTTCTCCACTACCTAAAATATATTATTAAATGAAAATATAAAAAAAAATATCCTAAATATACTAATATTTTGTTATGTAATGAGTTATACTTTCACTAACAGACATATCCATCTAATGGGTAACGAATATATTGTTTACTTGTAGGCAGACTACTGCCAAGCGAAACGATGACTGATCAATTTTCCTTTATTGCCTCCCAATGTGTATATTATGATGGAAAATATGTTTATATATGTTATATTTAATATTTATTATATCTTTAATCTTATATAATTATTCTCAAAACACATATCTTTATACATTCCATTTTTTGTTACTATGATAATTTCATTTGAGGAAGTGTAGACTATCGCCTCCTCAAAGCGATGTGATTCATTAATTCACTACATATAATATATTAAGGAAAGATATAATGAATATATATGAAATATATGATATAATAAATATACTTTAATAATGATATATATAAAAATAAATATATGTGTATTTAACTGTCCTTCCTTCAACACCTTAATTAAATGGAATTAGTTTTCATGTGTACGTAAGGTTTACCGTCTTTATGAATGGTGTATTAAATTTCATAATTCTATATTATATGGATTAATATAATACACCTATAATATATATAAATGATATTTATATTATTTTTTACATTATGGAATCATCATTTATGTATAAGGACAAGCAATATAACAAATTAAGACACAAGCAAATAACGAAGCAAATATTATCTGAGGTGAAACCTTAACATAGGATGGTTAATAAGTGGGTAATCTAAGGTAATATTAAAAACATAGATGGTATAATATATAATAATATGGTTCTTTAAAAGATTTATAAAAAATTTATATTTATTATAAAGGTGGTTTGAAAGAGTATGATGAGATTCATGACACAAGGTATTGGGATTTCATATCACTTTTTGTTTCTGTGAGATACGTGCTATGTTCTCCATACATTCCTATTATGTGGTGTATTTAATTTACAAATTGTATTAAATGATTATTATAGTTAAATTTATGTTTATTTATATATTCATTTTATGATCTTTCTTTCGTGGTGTTTATGTTTCAAAAGTTACAAAATCGATAAAAAAATTTTTCTCAAATTTCCTTCTTTGAGACTCATGTTTTATTATGCACCTAGACTTTTTTTCTAAGTGTATATACTTCCATTTTAGATTTTATATCTTGAATATACTTTTAATGACCCAGACCTCTCTGGTCCATTACTTTGTGAAAATGTGGTGTTGGAGGTGTTCCGGGAGGTCAAGGTGACTTATCCCCAACACTTTGCCAAATTTCCAGTTCTGGGAACAGTGTTTCCAGTTTTATGAACAGTATCAGTAGGTGAACGGTGTTTTTATTGGTAGACTTGAATATTGTTTCTATCTGTGAGGTTCTATCAGTGACCTTATATCGGTAGAATTGAATAGTGTTTCTATCGGTGAGCTTCTATCGGTGACCTTCTATCGGTAGACTTGAATAGTGTTTCTATCGGTGACCTTCTATCGGTAGAGTTGAATAGTGTTTCTATTGGTGAGATTCTATCGGTGACCTTCTATCGGTAGATGTGAATAGTGTTTCTATAGGTGTGGTTCTATCGGTGACCTTCTATCGGTAGACTTGTACAGTGTTTCCAGATCGGTAGACTTGTACAATGTTTCCAGATCGGTAGACTTGCCTTTGCCAAATTTGGAGTATGTGAACAGTGTTTCCAGCTTCCTACAGTTTTTCCCCTTTTGAAGTTTCATTTGACGTAAAATACATTTAAAGCCTTATTTTAAGGGTTCTTAATGTCACGGGACTTGGCTTTCTCCCAAGCTCTCATGCGGCACCCGGATAGCTTTACTTTCACAAAGCCTATACGAGTTCAGCCTTTCGACACTCACAACGGAAGTAAGGATCATAAGGGAAGTGCTTGACAAGCTCAAAAGACACAAGTGCAAAGAAGCTCTCAAATGCTCTCAACTTTTGTGTGTCTTTACAAATTAGGAGCCACTCCCTTTATATAGGGCTTGGTGGAAAATTCTACAGCATTCTAGAATATGTACACTTCCACATGATTCTAGAGTATTCTAGCCTACTCTACTAGAATATACATGGAGCGTTCTAGAACCAGTTGAGATCCACAACCTTCCATGGAGGCCTAGAATGTTCCGGACCTTTCAAGGCCCAAGGTGTGTTCCGCAACACTCTTGAGAAGTTTGGAATATTCTGGAACTTGGTGGATATGTAGAGAACTCTAGGGGATTCTAGAGAACCTCACCACGGGGACTCCTCTCCAGTTGGCGGGGCGTGACATCCTCCCCCACCTATTCTGGCAATGTCCTCGGCGCGTCCATGATGATACTCCTCAATAGCCCTCGAAAACATCCACATGTTGTCTGCAGGTTCCCAGGTTGCCTTGCATTCTGTTAAGCCCTTCCACTTGATCAAGTACTCCTTTCTTCGTGGCACTCCTCATCGTCGAACTATCCGATCGTTGAGTATGAGATCCACCTGCTTGTCATTTGACTCGACAGCCACTATGGGCGCCCTTGTAGACACCCCTCTGCTCGGGTCCTCCACGTCTTCATGATATGGCTTGATCATACTCACATGGAAGACTAGATGGATCTTCAGCTTGGGAGGAAACTCCAAGTGGTATGATACCTCCCCAACTCAGTGCATGACCTCATATGGTCCCTCATATTTCCGAATCAGGCCCTTGTGCGCCCTCCTAAAAGATTTGTGCTGCTGAGGTAAGATTTTCACCATCACCTTGTCCCCAGGTTGGAAGCTCACATCCCTTCGTCTTTTTTTAGCCAACTTCTTCATCCTCTTGGCAGCTTTGTGCGAGTGGGTTCTCATCATGTCGGCCTGCTCATGCCACTCCTTGGCCATAGTGTAGGCGGTTGGGCTGCTTCCTCGGTACTTCTCCCCAAGTACCACTATGTGAGGAGTGAGGGGTTGTTGTCCGGTCACCACCTCAAAAGGACTCTTCCCCGTCGACTCACTCCTTTCCAATTTGTAGGAGAATTGGGCCACATAAAGAAAATTTTCCCAATCTTGCTGGTTGGCACTCACAAAGTGCCTCAAGTAGAGCTCTAACAAGGAATTCACCCTCTTTGGCTGCCCGCCCGTCTGGGGGTGAAAACTCATAGAGTAGTGGAGCTTCAATCCCAACAAGCCGAAGAGTTTGGTTCACAACTTACCCGTGAAGCGCAGATCCCGATCACTGATGATATGTCATGGTATCCCCCAATACTTCTCCACATGTTTGAAGAGTAGCCTTGCGGTGAGCTCTACCGTTGCATCTGCTGGAGCAGGGATAAATTTGGCATACTTAGAGAACTTTTCCACCACCACGATGATGCTCCCATACCCTTCAGACTTTGTTAGTGCAACGATGAAGTCCATGGTGACTGTCTCCCATGGCCTCTCCGCAATGGGAAATGGTTGCAACAATCCTCGAGGCAACTGATTGTCCACCTTGTCTTGTTGGCACACAAGACAAGTCTTCCCATAGGATTCAACATCATCCTCCATCCTCGGACAATAGTATGCTCCCTCTATCAAGGCCTTAGTGCGGTGCTACCCTGGATTTCATTCCCATCTTGAGTCATGACACTCCATGATGAGATCCCTCCGCAGGTTCCCCCACTTTGGGACATATATCCTCTTAACTATGGTAAGAAGAGTTCCATCCTCCTCCCAAAATCTCTTTGTCTTTCCCTCCGCCGCGAGAGCCAATACATTCTTGGCTATAGGATCATGCATCATGCCCTCCTTGATCCTACCCAAGATCTCTTCATCCACACATGACAAGTGGCTGAACACCATCTTCCGGCTAAGTGCATAGGCCACCACATTGGCTGTCCCAGGCTTGTACTCCAAAGAATAATCAAACTCGGCCAATAATTCCTTCCATCTTGCCTGCTTCGGAGTCAGCTTCTTCTGGGTTTGAAAGTAGCTTGGGGAAACATTGTCGGTCTTCACCACAAACATAGACCCCAAGAGATAATGTCTCCATGACCGAAGACAATTTACCACGACTGTCATCTCCTTCTCTTGCACTGTGTACCTCCTCTCGGTGGCATTCAGCTTCCGACTCTCAAAAGCTAGGGGAGGTCTTTCCTTCATGAGCACACCCACAATAGAAAAGTCTGAGGGATCAGTGTGTACCTCATAAGGCTTGGTTGGGTCCTCCAAGCTCAAGACTAGTTCCCCCTTGACCGTCTTCTTCAATCCTTCAAATGCCTCCTCGCATTTGTCATCCCACTCCCATGGCTTGTTCTTCTTTAGCAAGTCGGTGAGTGGAGCCGCCTTCTTTGAGTAGTCACAAATGAATCGCCAATAATAGTTCACCAACCCAAGGAATGATCTCAACTCGGGAACCTTGGTTGGAATCTCCCATTCATCAATATCCCGGATCTTTTCATGATCCATCATAAGCTTTTCCCCTTTGATCTTGTTCCCCATGAAGAGAACATCATTCCTTGCAAATGAGCACTTCTCATTCTTCACATATAACTCGTTCTCTTTCAATACCTTGAACACGGTTTGTAAGTGCTCCACATGAACTGCCATTGTCTCACTATAGATGACAATGTCATCCAAGTAGACTACCACAAACTTATCCAAGTATTAGTGGAAGACTTTGTTCATCAATGCGAAGAATGTCGCTGGGGCGTTAGTCAAACCAAATGGAATAACAAGGAACTCATAGGATCTATACCTTGTCACACATGCGGAGTTCGGCACATCTTCCATTGCTATGCGGACTTGATAATATCCTGATCTCAAGTCCATCGTGGTGAACACCCGTGCCTTGCCCAACTCATCAAAGAGATCCTCTATCAATGGGATAGGGTATTTGTTCTTCACTGTGAATTTTTTCAATGACCGATAGTCCACACACATCCTCAAGGAGACATCATGCTTCTTTTAGAAAATAACGGGCGATCCATATGGCGAATTGGATGGTTGAATTTGTCCCGTATCCAACATCTCCTTCAACTACCTCTTCAAATCCTCCAACTCGAGTGGAGCCATGCGAGAGGGTGCCATGGTTGGTGGCTTTGATCCTGGCACCAACTGTAATGACCCAAAATTTTGAATAAATCTTGTTTCCTAATTTTGTGTGTTATTTTATATTATTTTTATACTCAACAAAAATGTTTCATTTGATAACATGAGTATAATTAAAATGATACCGTTGGGTTTTGACTTTTATATGACCATTGTTCAATATGACCATTGTAAACTAAACATTTCGATTATTGTCTCTAAATACAAGTAATCATGGATAATTAATATAGAAAGAAGATTCGATGGCCTCACCCAGTATTCTTGGACCGATCGAAGCCCATCTAACAGAACTTGGGAAGGAGGTAGCACCACTGGGATTTGCTCTGGACCAATCCCAAGCTCAACTTCATCGTTTGAAGCTAGAACGGGATCGCCTTCACGAGAAGTTCAAACTGATAAAAATTACTACTCGTGCGATGTTGGCCGAGCCTCCCTCAGATTCTCTCACCTTAGCACACCTTACACTTAGGTCCTATGCTGGTGTGATATGGGGCTATTTAAGGAGACCGTAACTTCCTTGTGTAATCCTTTGTTTTAAATAAAAATTGGGATTTATTCTTATGATGATGTTTATTACTTTTCAAATTTCCATAGTATGCATATTTTTGGTGAATTTTAGAGAAAGGATATTTTCAAAAAATGTTTATGTAAACCTTAAATAATTAAAAATGTGTAATGATTTTCAAAAAATGTTCTTCTACAATTATGTTCAGTGAGAAATTAAGATTCTTATAAGATCAACTTGATTTTTGATGAATAGTAAATTATGAATAGTGATTTTATGATTAGGATTAGTAATGTGTCCAAATGGATTAGTAATCTCACTTAAAGAAAGTATTAATATAATCTAGGTACCTTTATTAAGTAATGTGATTCATTAAAATGGTTAAATAACGGTTTCATAAATTATTATTCAAGTATTAGTAATTTTCAGGTGAAAAGTGTTTTTTAATTAAAAATTAAATTAAAAATATTTAGAAAATTATTTTTATAAAATGGATTTCATTTTTGACCTCAGAGCATCGATATTATGTTAAGTAAATTTTGGGGTTTTTTCTGAAAAAAATGAATTTTCGATGAATAGTGTATTTATTTAAAAAAATAAATTAAAAATATTTAGAAAATTATTTTTATAAAATGTAGTTCATTTTTGAAATCCGAGCATTGATATTTGGTTAAGGTGAAATTTTGGGATTTTTCTGAGAAAGTTGAATTTTCAGTGAATAGTAAAAATACAGTTTTAGGGTTTCGGTATGTTTAATGACATCATCACTGTGTCATAATGATGTCATGATATATTTTATGGGTTTTACGACATAATGTGATGAATTATTGTATTGTGGGCCCCATTTGTCCCAACTTCATGGGAAATATCTTGGGAGAGCACATGGTTTTGAGAAACCCACTTATGAGGTGTCCCTTGGCCATTAATGCCTTGTCCCCTCACTTTCTCTATAAATACCAAGCCATGCTCTCATCATTTGGACTCCAAAATCATTCTCAACGAATTTCTGGTCTCTTTACCTACCAAATATTCCTCCCAAGGTGCCCCCAAACCCTCAAGGTCCAAACCTTTGAGTTTTAAGAGTTACGTTTTAAGGTAAGGGATCCGACCTCTGTCTTTCTTTTCAAGTAATCTCTTTTATGTCATTTCTTTTATAATCCATGTTCTTATGTTGGAGGATGTTCTTATATATTCATATTACTGCCCTTTTTAGGTTCATATGATGAGATACCCCCTCTTACTCTCATCATTTCATTTTATTAAAGTTTAAGTGGCGCCGTTAGGCTGCCGAAGTTTTTGTAACGGATTCTTTCACCCTTCTCATTTTCAAGTTCTATTTTCTTGTCAAGTCTTTCAAGTTCCTTTTTATTATGATGGGGTATTATATCTATATCTATCATACTGATATTTTATGATCATATGATTATAGACCCCATTTTATCTCTTCAATTCAGTATTTTGAAGTTTTAAGTGATGCCGTTAGGCTGCTGAATTTTTAAGTTGTTCTTTCACCCTTCTCGTTTTAAAGTTCTACTTTCATGTCAATTATTTAAAGTTCCTTTTTATTATGTTGGGGTATGATCTCTATATCTATCATACTGAACTTTTATGTTCATATGATGAGAGACCCTATTTGATCTCGTCAATTCTATTTTGAAGTTTAAGTGATGCCGTTAGGCTGCTGAATTTTCATAACAGAAATCTTATTTTTGTCTTCCTTTCATGTTCTTCATTTCATATGGTACATCTTTAAAATTTCATTAAAATGTTCATATATACTTCATATTATGTCCCTATACTGTTTTATTGGTCATTTATGTATGTTTTACCCATGTACCCTCTCTTTTCAATGTTTTCTAAAACCCCGAAACGTAGTCGTTATGCTGCAGAATTTTCGTCTCAAAAGGCCTCTCTCTTTTCTCCAAATTATTTTATGTTATAAAGTGAATACTCAAAGATCTTATTACTTAAGGGTTATTCACATATATATCAAAATGTTCTATTTTAAATTCTTGTATTTACATATATGAGACCCACTCTCCCCTTCCGTGGGTTTAAAGTGACGTAAAGATCCTGTCTTTAAAGCAGTTTTTAAAACGTTATGATTATGAAATGAAACCCATTTATTTTATGCTATATGGGTTATTTATGAAATTTTTGATGATTATATATGTGTCTCACATGATAATAAAGGCATATTTAATGGCGTGCCCTGATAGCGCTCCAATTAATTGGGTAATGATGTAACCACTAGAGATTACAATTTTCACGATATCTTGGTGAAAAACCTTGGTAATTTTCAAATGACACCTTGGGGATAGACCTTGGTGATATGTTCATGATTTTCTATGTTAAATGATGTATCCACATCTTAAATTTATGAAAAATTTTATTTTTATTATGATATACCACATTATTTATTTCTCACGCCTTAAAGTTCTTTTTCATGACATTGTTGATGTATCTCATGTTCACATGTTAAATGTTTCCCCTGTTTCCCTTACTGGGCCTTCTGATCACCCTTTCTTTTGATGTATATCCCCAGGTTATGAGATGCAGTAAAGAACCTAGGATGAACATAAGGTGAAGCCTTACAAGTGTTTAAGAAGAATGTTTTTTTTCCTGTATTATGTTCTTGGTTTCCAAGACACTAAACCTTAAAGATCCTCGGTTTTGTATAATGTAATGAAAGTTTATGTGACAAAGAAGGCGGGATGCTATAGTTGGTATCAAAGGATGTTTTAGTTATTTGTGGAAATTATGATATGAAAACTCAAGGAATAACCCTATAGAAAAGTTTAAATATAGGAAATCTTCCTGGTATTTTGGTGAGTATTGAGTAAGGGGTTGTCAAACAAATACATCCCTGTCTGGATATGAGCAGGTAGAGGTGGCTCTGGCACAGATTTACATAGGGGTAAAACCCAAAAACACCGCTTTGAGCTAGACTCGAACGGGAACTGGTACACGACAACAGGCCTTGCTTCACTCTTGGTTACGACACTACCAGGGGATATGCTTTGGTAATTTCATAAGCTTAGTATGAACCATTGTTAAAGGAACAAAGATAAAATAAAATAATGATTCACATAAGAACATATGATCATGGATAACCTAGATGGGAACCTAGGGGATCACAAGTTAGGGTATACTTTTCTTCTACAAGTTATTCTTATATGCTTTCAGTTCCTTTTCCTGATTATTGGCTAAGTACTTAAGCCCCTAATTATACTTTCTCTTCTTAGTTAATGGTGGGAAATGGAAGAACATGTCCCAACAGCCAATGTGATAGGAAATGCGGCGATTTCCATATTAATATGACAATGATGATTAGGGGATTAAAATATGAATATTATTTTGGAAGATGTTCACTATTTTGGGGACCCTATATGATCGAGGTAAATAGATTACTACGGTATTTTCATTGAGGAGTAAGGTTGACTTATATTTTTAAGAATCGATGAATTTAAGGTGGACTTATAGTAATTTAGGTTACTTATGGGAATGATTAACCTATCTTGAGTAAAATATGTTTAGGTTAGCTAGTTTTTTATAAGATGTTAGGAGTGGTTGATGTTGTTTGGAGATGAACAATGAAGTTTATTTTGGATGACTATGTTATAAAATCCTTATTGTATTTGGGTTTCAATCTTAGTTTGGTTTATTTTGAGGAATTTTAAGGACCGTTATTTATGGAATGGTATATGATGAACTTTGGGTAGTACCATGGAACTATGAATATTTAAAAGTAGTTTCCATTCCTATGGGATTCTTTCTTTTTGAAGAGTTGTTTTACCTTAACCTTTCTGTTTTTGGGATAATGTTTAAATATAGAAGAAATATATAGTTAATCTTTTGTGGATTATGTGATTCTCTAGAAGATGATTCTTGTGCTTTTGATGAGACCAAGTGTTTTTGTATTCTCCTCATTTGGAGAAAAGATTAGTTTTGGTAGAGACTTATTAAAGGATGAAACTCTACTGGAAGGTAGGTATATTTCCTTATGTTTTTGTTCTATGTAGTAAATGAATTCCTCAAAATTATGAAAAGGAACGTCAAACAAAAACATTATTGGTTTACGTTTCCTACTTGGTAATCAAAGACCGTTTACACACATCAAAAGTTTGGGATTTTCTCGTGGTTAAATTTCTCCTAATCATGTTTTCTATCACTCTCCCTTAGAGCATGACCCTTGGTTTTTTCCTCTATGTCCATGTTTTCCTACATTGGATCCTAGTATGGGTTAACTCGGGTGACCTTTTTACTTCCCTTTCTTTCTTTTAAAGTAATATTTTTACTGACTCCTTTTCCGATGTGGGACATTCACTGAAATTTCAAAACCCAATTTTAAAAATTGCGAGGATGCAATTTCTTAAGGGGGGAAGATTGTAATGACCCGAAATTTTGAATAAATCTTGTTTCCTATTTTTGTGTGTTATTTTATTTTATTTTTATTCTCAAAAAAATGTTTCATTTGATAACATGAGTATAATTAAAATGAGACCATTGGGTTTTGACTGTTATATGACCATTGGTCAATATGACCATTGTAAACAAAACATTTCAATTATTGTCTCTAAATACAAGTAATCATGGTTAATTAATATAGAAAGAAGATTCGATGGCCTCACCCAGTAGTCTTGGACCGATCGAAGCCCATCTAACAGAACTTGGGAAGGAGGTAGCACCACTGGGCTTTGCTCTGGACCAAACCCAAGCTGAACTTCATCGTGTGAATCTAGAACGGGATCGCCTTCACGATAAGTTCAAACTGATAGAAATTACTACTCGTGCGATGTTGGCCGAGCCTCCCTTAGATTCTCTCACCTTATCACACCTTACACTTAGGTCCTATGCTGGTGTGATAAGGGGCTATTTAAGGAGACCGTAACTTCCTTGTGTAATCCTTTGTTTTAAATAAAAATTGTGATTTCTTCTTTTGATGATGTTTATGTCTTTTCAAATGTCCATAGTATGCATATTTTTGGTGAATTTTAGAGAAAGGATATTTTAAAAAAATGTTTATGTAAACCTTAAATAATTAAAAATGTGTAATGATTTTCAAAAAATGTTCTTCTACAATTATGTTCAGTATGAAATTTAAAGTCTAATAAGATCAACATGATTTATGATGAATAGTAAATTTTGAATAGTGATTTTATGATTAGGATTAGTAATGTGTCCAAATGGATTAGTAATCTCACTTAAAGAAAGTATAAATATAATCTAGGCACCTTGATTAAGTAATGTGATTCATTAAAATGGTTAAATAACAGTTTAATAAATTATTAATCAAGTATTAGTTTTTTCGTGTGAATAGTGTTTTTTAATTAAAAATTAAATTAAAAATATTTAGAAAATTATTTTTATAAAATGGATGTCATTTTTGAACTCAGAGCATCGATATTATGTTAAGGTAAATTTTGGGGTTTTTTCTGAAAAAAATGAATTTTCGGTGAATAGTGTATTTATTTAAAAAAATAAATTAAAAATATTTAGAAAATTATTTTTATAAAATGGAGTTCATTTTTGAAATCAGTGCATTGATATTTGGTTAAGGTGGAAGTATGAGATTTTTCTGAGAAAGTTGAATTTTCAGTGAATAGTAAAAATACAGTTTTAGGGTTTCAGTATGTTTAATGACATCATAACTGTGTCATGATGATGTCATGAGATGTTTTATGGGTAGGCCGACCAAATGTGATGAATTATTGTATTTTGGGACCCATGTGTCCTAACTTCATCAGAAATATCTTGGGAGAGCACATGGTTTTGAGAAACCCACTTATGAGGTGTCCCTTGGCCATTAATGTCTTGTCCCCTCACTTTCCCTATAAATACCAAGACATTATCTCATCCTTTGGACTCAAAAATCATTCTCAATGAAGTTATGGTCTCATTACCTCCCAAGGAGTCCTCCCAAGGTGCCCACAATCCCTCAAGGTCCAAACCTTTGAGTTTTAAGAGTTACGTTTTAAGGTAAGGGATCCGACCTCTCTCTTTCTTTTGAAGTAATATCTTTTATGTCATTTATTTTATACTACATGTTCTTATGTTGGAGGATGTTATTATATATTTATATTACTAAACTTTTTATGTTAATATGATGAGATACCCCCTCTTACTCTCATCATTTCATTTTATGAAAGTTTAAGTGGCACCGTTAGGCTGCCGAAATTTTTGTAACAGATTCTTTCACCCTTCTCATTTTCAAGTTCTATTTTCTTGTCAAGTCTTTCATGTTCCTTTTTATTATGTTGGGGTATGATATCTATATCTATCATACTGATATTTTATGATAATATGATGAGATACCCCATTTGATCTCTTCAATTCAGTATTTTGATGTTTTAAGTGACGCCGTTAGGCTGCCAAATGTTTAAGTTGTTCTTTCACCCTTCTCTTTTTCAAGTTCTACTTTCATGTCAAGTATTTCAAGTTCCTTTTTATTATGTTGGGGTATAATCTCTATATCTATCATACTGAACTCTTATTTTCATATGTTGAGAGACCCTATTTGATCTCGTCAATTATTTTTTGAAGTTTAAGTGACACCGTTAGGCTGCCGAACTTTCATAAGAGAAATCTTATTTTTGTCTTACTTTCATGTTCTTCATTTCATATGGTACATCATTAAAATTTCATTAACATTTTTATATATCCTTCATATTCTATCTCTATACTGTTTTATGGTTCATTTATGAATTTTTGATCCATGTCCCCTCTCTTTTCATTGTTTTCTAAAACCCCGAAACGTAGCCGTTATGCTGCAGAATTTTCGTCTCAAATTGCCTCTCTCTTTTCACCAAATTATTTTCTGTTATAAAGTGAATACTCAAATCTCTTATTTCTATAGGGGTATTCACATAAATATCAAAATGTTCTATTTTAAATTCTGGGATTTACATATATGAGACCCACTCTCCCCTTTCGTGGGTTTAAAGTGACGTAAAGATCCTGTCTTTAAAGCAGTTTTTAAAACGTTATGATTATGAAATGAAACCCATTTATTTTATGCTATATGGGTTATTTATGAAATGTTTGATGATTATATATGTGGCTCACAGGATAATAAATGAAAATTTATGGGTGCGCCATGATAGTGCTCCAATGCATTGGGTAATGATGTAACCACTAGAGATTACAATTTTCACGATATCTTGGTGAATAACCTTTGTAATTTTCAAATGACACCTTGGGGATGTACCTTAGTAATATGTTCATGATTTTCTATGTTAAATGATGTAGCCACATCTTAAATTTATGAAAAATGTTATTTTTATTATGATATGCCACATGATTTCTTTCTCATGCCTTAAAGTTCTTTTTAATGACATTGTTGATGTATCTCAAGTTCACATGTTAAATGTTTCCCTTCTTTACCTTACTGGGCATTCTGCTCACCCTTTCTTTTGATGTATGTCCCCAGGTTATGAGATGCAGTAACGAACCTAGGATGAACATAAATAGAAGCCTTACAAGTGTTTAAGAAGAATGTTTTTTTTGTTTCATGTATTAAGTTCCTAGTTTCCAAGACACTAAACCTTAAAGATCCTCAGTTTTGTATAATGTAATGAAAGTTTATGTGAAAAAGAATGTGGGATTCTATACCAACTCAATTTCATGATCCACCTCCCTCTTGGGTGGAAGTCTCTTGGGAAACTCCGGTGTCATGACGTCGCTAAACTCCCTTAGCATGCCCTTCACCTCCTTCAGCAACTCATGGTTGTCGTCCACCGGCCCATAATCTTTCAAGGAAACCAAGTAGGTATCATCTCCCTTCTTGAAACCCTTATTCACTTGCATGGCAGAAAGTAATGACACGTCATGATTTCCACATACCATTGTTGTCACCATGCAGGGGCTTCGCTCCTCCATGATCACCATTTTCTCCAAGTGAGGTGTCGAAATGGCCTTGGCTTTCTTGAAGAACTTCATCACCAACACTAGCTTGAAGTCATCCATGGGAACCGTCATGAGGTCAATAGCACCCCTCCATTATCCAATGCAAAGGGTCACTCCACAGACAATGCCACTCACTGGTTGAGGTGTGGCATTCATGGATTTCACGCGACTAGTTGTCTTGGCCACAACTAGCCCAAGTCTTCTCGCCTCATCTTCAACCACAAACTTGTGTGTGGCTCCCGTGTAGAGCATCACATAGGTGGACTTCCCATTCAAATCCACATTTTCATACATCAACCCATCCTTAGGTGGCGCCTTAGGGGGGTTCTTCATCTCCAATCCATTGAAGAACCTTAGAGTCCCCATTTTCTGCTCTTTGGGAACTTCCTCCTTCTCTTGGAACATAGAGTTGAGTGACTTCCTCTTGGGACAATCCTTCTATGTGTGAGGACCATCACAAAAGTAGCATTCTTGGGGATTGAATTCCCTTGATAAGTCCTTGGTGTGCTCCTTGGACTTCCCCTTATCATGGGCATCTCAGTTCTACCTCCTCTCTTGGTCTCCCCCACCTTTACCCTTGAACTCTTTCCTAGGCTTGGGGGGTTCAACCTTCTTCTTGTATTCCACCAAGGACTTGGCAATGGACACAGCTTCGGTGAAGGTCTTAGGCCGTCGACCTCGCACCTCTTGTTTTGCCCATGGCGGAATACCTTTGATGAAATCATACATATGATCATAATCGGGCTTGCCACATACCTGGAGCTTTAGTGAGACATACTCCCGAACATACTCATGGATTGTCCCCATATGCTTCAAAGTTCGCAGCTTGTCCCTTGCTTCCCAATCATCTTCCTAAGGGTAGAACTGAGCATAGACCCATTGCTTGAACTCATCCCATAATGGAAGTGCCTTCCCACCATCCTTGAGCTCTTGGTGCTTCATCCTCCACCATAGAGATGCATCATCACCAATGTAAAGGATGACGGTCTTCAGACGGCTCATATCCTCCATCAATCCAATCACCTCGAAGTATTGCTCAACTTGCCAAAAAATTTGTCTACCTCCTTGTCATATCTCTTTCCATTGAAGTGTTTTGGACGAGGCACATCGATCTTTGGTTTGTCCCGCACAAGCACCGCACTAGCCAACTCGCCATGATATTTTGACCACTCCCTCTTAAGTTGATCAAGAGTTTGGTCGTACCTTGCCATAGAATCTCCATGGTGTGCTAAGATCCCCTTTGTCCAGTCCATGAAGGCATATTTCTCAGCAGCATTCTCCTTGGTGTGCCTCTCAACTGACGCCACTCGGTCTTGGAGAGTGAAGAGTGCATCACGTAGGCCCACGATGCCTAGTGCCTCTTCCTTGTCGTCTCCCTCGACATACTCAAGCCTTTCTTTCACATCAGCAAGGCACTCCTCCACCCTTAGGAGAAGCTCCTCAAGAGTCACCACGGTCTCACGAGACTTCCCTCCCTTCATCCTAGGAACGGACGACATGGCCTCCATCTCGGAAAAAACAGGATCCTCCATATTCGAGCCTTCCATCACGAACACTTTCCTTGAACACCTCTGATACCAACTGTCACGGGACTTGGCTTACTCCCAAGCTCTCGTGCGGCACCCGGCTAGCATCCCTTTCACAAAGCCTAGACGAGTTCAGCCATTCGACACTCACAATGGAAGTAAGGATTGTAAGGGAAGTGCTTAAAAAGCTCACAAGAAACAAGTGCAAATAAGCCCTCAAATGCTCTCAAATTCAATGTGTCTTTACAAATGAGGAGCCACTCCCTTTATATAGGGCTTGGTGTCAAAGTCGAAAACATTCTAGAATATGTACACTTCCATATGATTCTAGAGTATTCTAGCCTACTCTACTAGAATATACATGGATCATTCTAGAACCCGTTGAGATCCACAACCTTCCATGGAGGCCTAGAATGTTCCGGACCCTTCAAGGACTAAGGGGTGTTCCGCAACACTCCGGAGAAGTCTGGAATATTCCGGAACATGGTGGAGATGTAGAGAACTCTAGGGGATTCTAGAGAACCTCACCACTGGGTCTCCTCTCCAGTTGGAGGGGCATGACATTAAGGTCAATTCAAATGCCTTAAATCTTATATTAATTATTCCTATGGTCGGGATGTTTTTTTACTTGGTCAAACCGTCTGGGTTAATGCGATCCGTTTTTAATGTAGAATTAAGAGGATCTTAAACTATCACATCATTAAATCTTCAAAAAAAGAATGAGATATTGTTCTACCATGTTATTACTCTTTGTTCTCTGTTATGAGATGCTAGAACCTTTCAAACCATCTTACAAGAGTTTCACAATCAATCTTTACTCCTAGGATTGGTTCTTCTCTGTTGTGGATGCAACCGAGCTGTGTCAGTCAATCTTCCATATAAGGTATGTTTTATCGATGTTCCTTTGGGGATCATCTTCTCCTGTTTCTCCCTTCTATATTATACCATGTAATCTCTAAGATTCTAATGGGTTTTCTCTTGGGGTTTGGTTGGTGCTGTCGTACCGTGGCATCCTATGGTGGATGCAGTTGTCGTGAGAGGAGGATTGTGACCCATTATGTGGATAAAGAATGTAAAGAATTGTTGAGGTAGGGGATTCGGGGCTTCACCTTTCTTTTACATGCAATTTTATCGTTAGCATGTTTTAGCCCTTTGGATCACAGTGAAATTGACCTAATTAAATATTTCAACCGGATAAAGAAATTGTTATCACTTGTATGTTACTGCCTCATGTTTTTCTAGGTAGTGTGATATCTATGCTTACTTTCCTTAGTTGTTTGTTCTTGATGGAAATTGATAAAGAAAGTAAAGCCGAAATTAATTTATAATTAATTGGCTAAAGATAAAGAGGCATGTAAATGAATCTGGTTGTTTCCGTTGTTGTCGTTGTTCTAAATTTTATGTTAAACAGATTGGAATAGTAAGCATGTTAAATCTTTTGTGATAGCTTACTGATTAGGTTTCCCGGAATTGGAACATAAAAATTGAATTTGTTAATTCAAGAGGGATTAATGAACTGGTTGGTTGAGAAAATTTAACACCTGGTAGGGATCTTAGTTACCCTCTTGTTCGTAAGGACGAGTGTCTTGTGCTTTAGAGCCATGCGTGCTCATTTTGTATGAAGGATGGATGCCTTGTTAAAGGTCCAAGAGCCTATTTGATGTGATGTTTGTTTTCCTGCTTCTTGTGCTGTGATGTGAGCCTAGATGGCTGTTGTGATATGTGGAGGTAGGTAGGCCTTGTGGTTGTGGAATCAGATGATTCCTAGAGTGGCGAGATGCATCGTTTTATGCATGTGGGTGTCAGGGAGGACACCGGGGATGATGGAATGGGATGGATGTGGTTGTTGGATGTTCGGTGGTTTGATTGGTTGTTTATCTTCTTTACTATTCCCCACTGCTCAAAGAAGCTAGTTTTGCTTACCCTTCTTCCAAAAGAGGTGAAGACACGTGGGGTATGCCACGTGATTTCCATGTTTTTACTCTCGAGGAAGAATGGTTTTGCGCTCTTGTTATAGGTGGAAAAAACTCGACGGGTAGTATAACTACTTTCCATGTTGAGCCCCCTTGTGTTTAGTAGCATAGGTTGCTTTTCTAGAATTCCTGGGAATATGGGAAAGTAATTCTATAATGAATGTTTGAATAAATGATGTTAACCCATGGGGTTGGAGATGCTGGAACATAATTATGAGGGTGTAACTTTTAAAAGGAGTAGTTGAATTTGAATGTGATGCCAATTCAGTTTAATGTGGAATTGTTCATGGTTAATTTATGTTTAAAGAATTAATTAATTTATAGTGGAACCGATAAAAATAGAATGAAGTAATCTAACAAAGCTCTTAAAATGGTTGTATGCTTGTAGGATACCTAGTCTTAGAAGTAGCATCCCACAGTCTAAGAGACGTTAGCTACAGTTGTGTCTAAGATGAGGTAATGCCCATAGTGTGGTTTTGAGTTATATATATTCTGTAATTTTTGTGTTTCTAAATGCTACTCCACCCTATCGGTAAGGGAAACTGACACCCCAAGGATTCTGAGCCCTGGGGGGTGTTTTCCCCAAAATTATGATGGGAGGTTGAATGGCTGACTACCCCCTTTGACCCCGCTCTCTTCTCTTGGTAGATCTTTGTGTTGGTAGGCATAGTGGTTAGATTTCCCCATATATGTGTGTAGAGGGATGTAATGGCTTGCGATAATTTCACACATATATATTCTTGATATAGTATCCTATGTACTACTATAGGTGTAATGTGTATAGGCTGTGATGACTTGAGGATCCTTACTCGGCGTATGGGATGTGATGGCTTGAGGTATAATACCTGACATATGATACATGTTATGCGAGCTGTGGTGGCTCCTATAAAATACCTGGTTACTTTTGGTTGTGAGGATGGTGTGGTTCTTATCCTAGGTATCTGCCTGCAAGCCTTTGTGGTGCACATGGTGCAGATTGTGGAGCTTAGACCAAGTTTATATGGGAAAGACTTTGGAGAGATATGTACAGGATGTTTGTCACTGGGGAAAAGTAGAAAACCAGTGGGGAAGTAGTAGAGGGGTACCCTTGATATTCATTACTATATGCTATATTCTTGTATGCGTTACTTGGTGAGAGTAGTCATGGTGAGGTTGGAAACTTAGTATACCTGTTTAGGTGATGAGTTAGTTTCACTTGTTGTTCACTGTGCTTTAGAATCCTTTCTTTACTTTTGAACGAGAGGCTTTGGGAAGGGTCCTACTGAGTATATTGTTATACTCACCCTACGTATATATAAACTTTTTTTCAGGTCACTTGGAGCAGGTTGGATATCAAGCTGGTTATTACTAGCTTGTGGTTGTAGGAGTTGTTCGGGCTTGTGGTCCCTGCTGTTTTTCCTTTCTTTTGGGTACTTGTAGTTTTCCCCTTTCAGTTGTAGTACTTTTTCATGGCATTTCATATATGTACTTGGTTTTCTTTTATATTTCAGTTCTGATTTGGATTTGGTTCGTGTCTATCTTATCTCTCTCTTCTGCATGTGTTCTCTTAGAGGGTAATGCCTCCCATTTGTGTGTTTATTATACCCTCGGTTCTAGTCTCCAACCCGGGGCCTACTGGAGGTGGGACTCGGGGGTCATTATCTTTCTTCTCACATTGCCGGCCAGGGAGGGGTACACTTTGTGTGGAGGGGGTCATGACAGAGTGGTTTCAGAGCTCTGGTTGAGGGATAGGATGGAGTTTGGAGTTAGGAACATGTGAGGTTACATGTGTTAGTAGGGAAATAGTTTCATTCATGTTTAGCAAGTGAGGTAAAAACAGGAGACCAGCTGAGACATAGGCGTTTAGGGCCCCCTATAATCTGATGTACGAACCTTCATGTTTACAATGGCTACTAAACAAGGTGATACTAGTTGCAGGGTAGAGACCTAAAAAAATATCATGCATCATTCTTCCTTGTGCCTATGCTTGAATGGGTAGAACTTTGGATAGGTTAACCTAAAATGAAAAAAATAAAAAAATTAATTAATTAATGTTGAGTCTTCCATATTCCTGGTTTAGGAGCTCTAACGGTTTTTTATTTTACAGGTATGGGTCTAGGTTGACGTCCTCGTCAGGTTTGTGCAGAAAATGTCCAGCAGGCTGTTCTAGCAGAACGCCACAGGGTAGAGGTTAACGATGACGACACATGGAGGAAGACACTTAGAGAGTTTCAGTTCCAGAGTCTGCAGAAGTAAGAGGGCACTGTTTCAGATGCCGTCACGAAAGACTGGTTGGAGTAGGTCGAGATCGGCTTATGTTTGATTCGTGCTTGTAAGGAGCACTGGGTGTCCTTAGTGGTGATGATGCTACGTGGAGCAGCGCGGCAGTGGTGGCTCTTGTTCCTCGGGGATCGTGAGGAGTCGGAGATCTCATGGGAGGAGTTTCGAGACAAGTTCATAATTGAGTTCCTTTCTTTGACTGTGAAGGTGTCCAGTCGTCAGGAGCTTCTTACCCTTCGACAGGGGAGCTCCAGTGTTCGAGAGTTTGGAATTCATTTCAGGAACATTTTACGATATACTTCAGACCTGTTACCAGATGAGGAGGCCAGGGCGAGGCATTTTGAGGAGGCTTTGCATCCAGAGATCTAGTGCCAGGTCACCCCATTTATGCTGAAGACATATCTTGAGGTGCTGGTGAGAGTAGAGGTTGTTGAGAGGACTTTGGCCAGGACTGGATCTTCACGAGAGGGTAATCATCATGATTCCTCACGAAGCAGAGCTGTGGTCTGGGGTTCCCGGTTTTCAGGGAAGAAGTGTTTTTATTCACCTGGGGGTAGGTCCAAGCTCTTCCCATATCGTTTCTCCGGAGGAAGAAACTCTCAGGATTATGCCAAGGGATAAGGAAATTTTTTTTCTTGTGGTGGTCATGGTCATCAGTAGTGGGAGTGCCCTAATTTTCAGAGCAGTCATCGTGCACCGGGCGCTCCACTTCAGGTTCCTCCGTTGAGGCAGTTCCAGCTGAGGCAGTAGCAGTAGGTTGCACTAGCTTTAGATCACCAGAGGGTAGATGGGGCAGGCAGAGGACAACCCCATGACACTCCTTGTCCTCATAGAGCAGAGCGCGGCCATGGTGGTGGTCGTCATCAGGGTCAGAGAGGTCGTGGAGGAGGTCGTGGTCAGCTTCAAGCTCTAGTTTTTCCAGCTCCATGTGAGCCAGACGTCGTCCGAGGTACCCTTTGCCTGTTTTCTACCTTTTTGTATGCCTTGTTTGATTCATGAGCGACACACTCTTTCATATCACATACCATTGTCCATGCTTTGTGACTTGGGGTAGAGAGGCTTCCAGTGCCCTTGGTGTTGACTACGCCAGTTGGAGGTCGAGATGACTTGTTTGAAGTATGTATAGATTGTGAGCTACTGTTGGGGCAACACTACTCTTGGGGAGATTTCCTATGTTTACGAATACAACCATATGATGTCATCCTCAGCATGGATTGGTTGTATTCGGTGCAGGATATCGTGTATTGCTTCGGGAAGAAGGCCATCTTCATCGGTGCAGAAGGAGAGAAAGTGGTGTTTGTTGGTGAGTGAGATCCTCAGATGGGTCATAGGCGCATTCCAACCTTACCATCCATGATCGCTGAGTTGATGATGAGTTCTTCAGAGGTTAAGCGGTTGGCGTTTCCTAGGGTCGTATAGGAGTACCCTGATGTATTTCCAGAAGAGGTTGTAGCATTACCCCCTCGATGAGAGATTGAGTTTGGGATCGAGTTACAGCCAGGAGCGTCTCCTATCTCTATGTCTCTGTATAGGATAGCCCCTTCTGAGTTACGAGAGCTACGTATATAGCTTGATGGTCTGTTGCAGTGCGGTTTTGTTCGGCAAAGTGTGTCACTGTGGGGTGCACCAATTTTTTTTGTGAAGAAGGTTGACGGCAGTTTGTGGTTGTGCGTCGATTATCGTCTCTTAAAAAAAGTGACAATAAAGAACAGCTATCCTCTTCCATGGATTTATGACTTATTCAATCAACTTAGGGGTGCCAGTTGGTTCTCAAATATCGACTTGCGGTCAGGATGTCATCAGATGCGTGTAAAGGATGAGGATATCCCGAAGACTGCATTCCGTTGTCATCATAGGATCAAGATCTTCCTCAATCATCGAAGGGATCTCGATGCAGTGATCGTATGGACATCAAAGAGATTGTTGGATCACCTCCCTAGCTCCTGGAATTATATGATGGATGTTCCAGTGGGTTTTTTTATCTCGTGTGGATTCTTTAAATGGTTCCAACTTTGTGGGTCCTTGGAGAAACGATTGTCATCGATGAGTTACAGTCAACTGCGGCTTCAAATCTCAACAAGTATGTATTATGTTTATTTTTTTGTGCTCTTTATGATTTACTTGAGACCCTCGGACCATACTGGGACTTGAGTCGATGGTGACGACAAGTTCCATCTCATCGATAAAATTTTTAAAATCTCAGGCCCACCAGCTTTCGCAATGGGTCTCTGTAACCTTTCAGTGGTATCAGAGGGATCACATATATTTTTGGAGCCAAATAAAATTAATCTCTTTAAAATTAAGTAGAGGGTTCAAATTGGGTCCCAACGGTTCAAACCATGCATCAATCCGATGCCGAATGACCAAGTTATGGTCATTTTAAAATTTTCAGAATGGATCTATGCTTGCAGTTTGAGTTTGGGTTATTAAAATTTTATTCCTTTTCTAAATTTTTGAAAAAGAATATATGTGAAAATTATATTTTTCAATTGTATAATTTTCATAATTATACTTTTATTGTTATAATCATAATTATTTTATTAATATAATGATAATATAATAATAAATTTTTATTTTATTATAATAATATTATTATTATTAAATTTAATAGCTATATAGACTTTGAAAAAAAATTGTGTGGAAAAACACACAAAACAAAAGTGGTCAAAGGGGGTGTTAACTTGACTTAAAAAACTGGGGGACGAGAGTCTTCATTTAAAATAAGGGAGAAAAACTCAAAAGAATGGTCGAGAATTATAGAATATATATATATATATATATATATTATAAAAATAGGGGGGGAAATTTTTAAAAACAAAAGGGGAAATAAAAAAACATCAAAAAACGGGGTCCACGCAGACCCCCCTAGGCTTCCTCGGTATGACACCGAGAGGTGCCGCCTACTCCCACCCAAAGGCCACCGCCACCCAGACCAGAAGGCCGCCACCAGGATCCCTCATCGCTGCGGATCCACCTCCAGCTTCACCCTATGCCACTTGGCCACCTTAATTGTCCCGACACCTTCCCCTGCGGCGTCCCACCCAACCTGCAACCCTGCTCCAACTGAAATCCAACTACCTCTGCACCTAAACCCCAGGCACCCTCCTCCCTTCCAACCAGTTCTGTGACCAGAAATTTATATTAATAAAAATTTAATTTAATTAATTAATTTAATTTCAGTTTTTAAATTAAATTAATTAAAATTAATTTTGTAAATTATTTTAATACCCCGGGAGATAAATTAATTTAATTTTGTAATGAAATTAAATGAATGAATTAATTTAATTTCTGCATAAAATTAAATTAATTAGTGGACCGATAATTAATTAAATTATTTGAATTATTTAATTTTTTTAATTTAATTTATAACCCTCATATTTAATTAATGCATTTTAATTTATCACGCTTCATTTTACCCGCACACTGGTCATGAGCACCGACCCTTATATGTATGCATTTATTTATTTATTTAATTAATTATTTAACTCTGTGTTATGATTGTAATTAATTAAATAGATGGTCACCGGATCATTTTTGTTTTTTTGTTAAAATGAATAAGGGCATGTGCTCCCAATTTTACCCGTTGTACATTTATACCCCTAGTCCCCATCGCCTGTGCGTGAGTATAAGTGTACTTATGACAAAGACGTTGTAATGCATGACGTGGACCCCGTCCAGATGAGGCAGTACTCCCAGACCTGGTGTGGACCCTACAAAGACGAGGCAATACCTTAGAAGAGATTCAAAACCGACATACAAGATGGGGGCATGCTGTATCCAGATTCAAGCTTCGACTCAGGAATGATGTCCTCAGGTCATTTAGAGGACCAGACCTATAGGTGGACAACCGCAGGATTCAGGGTCGGTTGTGCGGGGCACCAGAGACAGTGCCATTCATGGGAGGAGCAGTCAGTGTTACACATGTGGCGGGCTGGGTCACGTGGTTCATGACTGCCCGACCCGTCGTACGGATGATCAAAAGACGATCGAAGAACTGCCTAGGTAGAGACAGAGGTTCGACCGAGGAGGCTCGCATGGAGGATGCAGACGTGGCAGGGGAGCTGGTCGTGCAGCTGGCGGTGGACGACAGTTCGAGATGTTACCGCCCCCACCACTAGGTGGTCCACCCCGACCAAATGGAGCAGGTGGACAGGGGCGAGCTCAGCTCCAGGCAGCTGAGGCCTACGACCATGGCGCTCCAGAGATGATACATGCTATGATCTGTGTCTACTCCACCTTAGCTGCAGTGCTTATAGACACAGGTGCTAGTCATTCTTTTGTTGCCCCGACCCTCGTTCAAAGCTCGGAGATTCTGACAGAGCCGTTGGCTAAATCCTTATGGCTAGAGACTCCTACAAGAGCGGATTCAATGATTACGCAGTAGTTCCAGTAGTGTGAGTTTACTCTAGGAGGCGAGAGCTTTGACTGAGATCTCCTAGTAGCAGCGTTGAGGCCTTACGATGTCATCTTGGGTATGGATTGGCTATCTACAGTCAATGCTCAGATTGTCTGTATTAGGTGAAAAGTGCAGTATGTCTGCATGGATGAGACTAGGTTTACCTTCACCAGCGAGAAAGGAGCCTTTGCAACAGATGATTGACTTACCCGGAGGAGAGTGCAGCCGATCACTCATCAGTTGGCTAGCCTTAACATTGGAACGGTTGATGTGGAGAGTCTGAGCTATCCTATAGTGGTGGACTAGTATGCGAATGTCTTCCCTGATGATGTCCCGGGTCTACCTCCTCATAGAGAGGTGGACTTTTACATTGACTTGTACCCCCAGGATGGAACCGATATCTACACCAGCGTATCGGATGGCTCCCGCGGAGCTTCGTGAGCTGCAGGTACAGTAGGAGGACATACAGGGGAAGGGGTTTATCTGGCCTGATATTTCTCCTTAGGTAGCCCCGGTTTTATTTTCCAAGGAGGATGGGAGCTTGAGACTTTGTGTTCACTATCGGAACCTGAACCAAGTGACCGTGAAGAACAAGTACCATCTCCCAAGGATTGACGATCTCCTTGATCAGCTAAAGGCAACACGATGGTTTTTAAAGATAGACCTCAGATCAGGTTATCACCAGCTTAGAGTACAAGATGAGGATGTGCAGAAGATGGGTTTCAGATGTCAGTATGGCCACTACGAGTTCTTGGTTATGCCATTCGGTGTGACCAACACTCCAGCAGTGTTCATGGGACTCATGAACAGGATCTTTCAGCCATATCTTGATCACTTTGTGGTGGTCTTCATTGATGACATTCTGATCTACTCATCTACTAAGGAGGAGTATACCTATCATTTTCAGGTAGTCCTGGACATAATCCAAGAGCACGAACTTTATGGTAAGCTCTCGAAGTTCCAGTTCTAGATCCGAGAGGTTCACTTTCTGGGACATGTCATCTCAAACGCTGGAGTTACGGTGGATCCAGTGATAATTGAGGTGGTACTTTCTTGGGACCCACCCAAGAGTGTGACTGAGGTACAAAGTTTCCTGGGTTTGGCCGGATATTACCAGAGATTTGTGTCAGATTTCTCCAGAGTTGCAACACCTTTATCAGCGTTGACGAAGAAGGGGAAACCCTTCGTGTGGTTGGAGAGATGCCATCAGAGTTTTCAGAAGTTGAGGCAGAGGCTAACTGGTTCCCCCATCTTGAGGCTTCCGGAGGAGGGCATTGGGTACGTCGTCTACTGCAACGCATCTAGGACCTGGTTCAGATGTGTCATGATGCAAGAGCGAGCAGTGATCACATATGGTTCTTGACAGCTGAGAAAACATGAGAAGAACTACGCTACCCATGACCTGGAGTTACTAGTAGTGGTCTTTTCTTTGAAGATGTGGCGATATTACTTGATGGGCGAATGTTTTACAGTCTACTCTGATCACAAGAGTCTCAGGTATATCTTCTCTCAGAAGGACCTGAACCTAAGACATCGGTGTTGGATTGAGTTCCTCGAGGACTATGACTTCAAGATAGTATATAATTCTGGGAAGGGAAATGTTGTAGTATATGAACTCAACAGGAGATCTGGTATACAACTTCTAGGTGAGGTGATGAAGGAGTCGGCCGCTTTGCTGATATCCTTCGTGGATCGAGATGGAGAGCAGCTTTTCTTCAATCTCTTATACTCACTCCACCACTTATTTAGCGAGTCTGGGAGGCACAACATGGGGACACTGACTGCGAGGCTCGACATGTTCAGATATCCACAGGGCAGGCACCTGATGGATTTTCTAAAGGCGGGGAGCACATCATCCTCTTCAGAGGGCGTACTATTGTATTTGTGGTTTTGCAGAAGGAAGGGTTGAGGGAGTTCCATACGTCTCCTCTAGCGGTACATCCATGAGTGGAAAAGATGTATCAGGTCCTTCGACGACAACACTGGTGTCAGGGAATGAAGAAAGCGGTAGCAGAGTCTGTCTCTCGGTGCCTCACTTGTCAGCAAGGGAAGGCGGAGCATCGAGTACCAGCAGGCTTAGATCATCCTTTAGAGGTCCCATAGTGGAAGTGCGATAGGATATCCATGGACTTTGTGACAGGACTTCCACATAAATATAGGGTCCATGATTCTATCTAGGTGATTGTCGACCAACTCACCAAGTCTGCCCACTTCCTACCGATCAGAGAGCAAGGTTCAGCAGAGAGCTTGGGAGGCGTCTATGTGCAGGAGATTGCGTGGCTACAGGGAGTACCCTCGAAGATTGTGTCTGATTGTGATGCATGTTTCACTTCTCGGCTATGTAAGGGATTGCATAAGGCTTTCGGGACGCAACTTCGTTTGAGCACTGCCTTCCATCCTCAGACGGATGGCCAGACTGAGTGGACCATTCAGGACCTCGAGGAGATGCTGCGTGCTTGCATCCTTGACTTCAGTCGCAGTTAGGAGGATCATTTTCCCTGGGTGGAGTTCGCATACAACAGCAGTTATCACACCACCATTAGGATGACACAATTTGAGGCTCTGTATGACCGACCATGCAGATTACCTTTGTGCTAGACTGACCTAGGGGAGTCAACACTCATGGGGCCAGAGATGGTATGGGCTACCACAGAGAAGGTGCAGACCATTTAGGAGCGGATGAAGACTGCACAAAGCTGGAAGAATTATTATGCCGATAGGAGACAGAGATCTATGGAGTTTGAGGATGGTGACCATGTCTTCCTACGTGTCTCACCTTGACGAGTTTTGCGGAGATTTTGTCGGGGCATCAAGTTATCTTTGATGTTCGTCCGACCCTTTTAGGTCCTCATCAGAGTTGGCGAGGCAGCTTACTTCATAGTTCTTCCACCTTAGCTGCACTGAGTGCACGACGTCATCCATGTATCCCATCTGAGGAGATACATGCATGACCCTTCACACATCATCAACCACGACGAGCTGGGCATCGATGATGGGGCGATGTTTATGGAGGTTCCCTTGGAGATTTAGGATCGACAAGAGCGGGTCCTTCGTGGGTGGTCATACCTTTGGTGCGCGTGCATTGGCAGCACGAGAACCTCCCAGAGAGCACATGGGAGTGGGAGGATCAGATACATGCTCAGTACCCCCACTTGTTTCTCTAGTTTATGTTGTGGATTTCGGGGGTGCAAAGCCGTAAGGTGGGGATAATGTAAAGACCCGAATTTTTTCATGTAATTATTTTTAATTATATGGGAATATTATGAGTCCGCGAAAATTAACGGTGCGTGATTCCGAGGCCCGAAGTGCACGGAATGAATTTATGAACTTTTTTTGGGTACTTTCAGTAAAACGTGTGAGCGAGTTTTTGTAACTTTTGAACCGGAGCTTGGAATTGAAATCCGAGGACACCGTTGAACTCACAACGCTGGTATTCGCTTGAAGAGACTTTCACCTCGACCACAATAGGACAAGGGTGAAAGTTAGTTTTTGTGTTTTTTGTGGAAATAAAAATAAAATAAAGAACAACTTTTATTTTATTTTTATAACCCCTATTTTAAATATATAGAGGTGGGGACCACCCACGCTAGAAAACCCCCAATTTAAATTCTTGGTGGTGGGGACCACCTGGACCCCTCTTAATAGGGGAAAACCTCTCAACTCTCCAATTAATAAATTGAGCCACCAACAATTAATTAAATGTTTCAAATTTAATTAATTTTTAGACTTATTTTTAATAAGTTGGCTCTTCATTTTTTTTGGGTTGGAGGATTCCATTGGGAAAGGAGATTGGATGAATTGTGGAGAAACATTATCTCTAATGAATAACGCCCTGTCCAATGTAGAACGAGGAACTGACCCCAAGCCCTGATCGGAAGCACTTTGTGGAAGAAACAAACACTGTCATTCTTCAATGATTGCATCTTCTACCTCTCGACTCCTCCAAAGAATGACATGGTAGGGTGTGTTTTTGATTAATCTTCGTTAATTTCTTTTTCGATTGAATCTCTCCCCATGAGCCGCTTGCTACTACTCTAACGCAGAGGTTGCAAGCCAAACAAACATGGCCCGACCACTCCAGATCCTTTGTGATTTTTGATGCATTCTTCGCGATGGAGGAGGATGGAAATTGGTGCCAGTGACAGGTGTTAGTGGGGCTCGGAAGTGGTGGTTGGCACTCTGGCCGGCCGCGAAGACGGCGGTGGCGCAACCGTGCCGCCGGAGAAGGGTTGCAGCCCGTCGGCCGCGACGGAGTGAAGGTGGTGGCCGACGCACGGCTGGCCATGTGACGTTGATGGTGGAACATTCGTGCCTCCTGACATACAGGGGCCACAACAGTAACGGAGGGTGGCCGGCTCGTTGTCGGCCGCCAGTGATGGTGCAGCGCACGACGACATCGTGCAGAGGAGGTTGCCCGGCTGGCCAACATTGAGATGAGCGGACCGCCCAACGCGGGCCGCCGAGCGGGCCAGGATGCACTATAGGACACCCAGTGGGCCGAGTCTGACCCAGGTCCGGACTCGGGTGGGTTGGGCCAACACAAACTGTGTTGGGCCGACCCAAACTGGGTTGGGTCGGCCCAGGCCGGGTCGGTCCGGGTCGGATCGGACCTGGACCAGTTTTGACCCCATTTTACTCTTTTGGCCATAACTTGAGCCACAGGCGTCCGTTTGACAAACCGTTTGCGGCGTCGAAAACCCTGGATTTATGAGGTCCTTTTGGTATACCCCACTTGAGATTTGGATAAAGTTGGGGTACATCCGGGTTGGATCGAACACGAATCCAACTGGGCCCTCGAGACTAAATGGCCAATAAATTACAGACCGGGCGTCCGATTGACACATCGTCTGTTGCATTGAGACCCCTATTACATGATGGTCCTTAAGGATAATTCTTCATGGGACTTCGTTTCAATTGAATTATTGACCTGTGGCTTGAGGGGCCGACCCTCCCAGAATCAAGCGAGTTAGTGCGGGAACCCTGTGACAGGTTGTAACATGAGAAAGGGATCCGATGTGGGTATGTGCTTGGGGATCCTATGTGGGTCTCTGTTTGATAGTATCACTTGGATCCACTATAAGAATCCACATGGGACTACTCTAGGATTCTACGTGGATCTGCTGTACTAGGATTCGACGTGGGTCTAATTAATTAGGATCCTACATGGTTCTGATGATTAGGATCCTACGTGGGTCTGCCTCTTAGCAGAGTAAGATGATTCAGTAGTTACATATAATCATCTTTACTACCATATGTATGTTATACATGGAGTGAGATGAGTCTTTACCTTTGTGGAAATCTTTTGTGTGGCGTACCTTTATGGTACTTACCTCAGTGGTGATTCCTTTATCATAATCTCCTATGTGGCGTACCTTTGTTGTAATTACCATCATGGTGATACCTTTGTGGTATTCTTCTATATGGCATACCATTGTGGTATTTATTTTCATGGTGGATACCTTCATAGTATTCTTTCCTTCGTGGAACAATTGTACTTTCGCTAAGGGTTTGTGCCTTGTGTTTCCTCATGAATGAGATGTGTATAATTGATAACTTAGGTATATGTATGAGCATATACCTAAGTAGGTTTGTCAGTTGATTTCATGCTTTGTGGTTTATCCTTTGTGGATTTTGTGAGACCATTGAGGGTCTCGAGGTCCCTAATGAGTATCGTTATACTCACCCCTACACGGGATAAACTTTCACCTTGTTGTGTTTGGTGCAGACGACAGACAACGCTGACTAAGGATGAGGGTACTAGGACTGAAGGCTGCTCGAGGGTGGACATTAGACGAGGTGTACCATAGGGATGACCATACGATAGCTGTACCTACCCTTCAGGTAGGACCCTTGGCGGGTGTTCAAAGGTGTTGTTCCAGTTTACTTGTACTTTTCAGTTTTCTTGTACTTTCCAGTTGGGCTTGTATTCTGGCACCTTTTACATACTGAACACACTCTTTTTACTATTCAGTTTACTCATGTTCGTAACTTTTTCTGTGCTTGTTTGCGTGAGTTTATAGGTTATAAAGGCAATGCCTTCCCGGTTTTAGAGAATACGTCTTTCGGTGCTATTCGCTAGCCCCTAGCCTATGGAAGGCGGGCATGGGGTAGCCACGACACGGGCCCCGGGGGACGGGTCGTGATATGTAAAATGAGATTCTTTTCCCTTACCTATATCCCAAAAAATGACATCTTCAAAATCACAAAAGTACTAAGGAAGGGGGTGAGTACAATAAATCAGTAGGATTTTCCCAAATGACTTACCTACACATGCCACTAGGATAGAACTGTTAGAACATTTATATAAAATAGTTTTTATAAAAACATCAATAGTCCCACAATTTCAAACAAGTAAACCACATCCTTACCAAGACCTTTTCACCCAAACCTTACAATACAAGGGAAAGAAAAACAAACATTACATCATCCATTTACCATCACATTTTATCAGAAAGAATATCCACCTAGCATAATCACAACAAACCATGCATAACAATAGTGTTTCACATACCCAATCTTGTAAACAATCATGGTGGAACTTCCCATCCAAGCCTTTTTTCTTCTTTTCCAATCGAGTGGTAATTTTGTCCCACTTATCCATGATGGTGTCACTTCCATCCACTATCCATATAATTTTTATAGTGGTACTCCCCACCCACTTCACATCCAATCAACTCATGCATAAATACTTCATCAACAACAAAGCACATAGCACACCAAGGCCACCACATTATGAAAACAACCCTTTCACAACAAAACAATCACTTAGGACTTCATCCATTCCACATTACATTTCAATAAAGGAACCCCTTTTAATGAACAACATTTTCACAACCCATTTTATTAAATAATCCCAAGTTATCAATTTTAAAATCAATAATTTTAAATCTAACAACAAAGAATGCCTCAACACAATAACCCATTTCCCCCAAAATCCGCAAATCATCACAACATGAATTTATAACAAGATTTTCACATGAAAATCATAAACAAATAGAAGAAAAAAATATATATTGAAAATAAGGATTCTAGTTCTATAAAATAGAGTTGAGAGAGAATCCACCAACCATAGGGTTCTGGTGAGATCGACCCGCCACACAATCGCACATAGAATCCATGTAAGACTTCCACAACCCTACCTTAGATCCCCTTCCCACTCATAAAATATTCCATCCTTTAACATTTTTTGAAACCAAACCCATAAATCTACATGAAACGTGTGTAGATCTGGAAAACTGAGAGAGATGGAGAGCTAGATCTAAGGAGAACCAAGAAAGAACCATGAATGGACATTTACCGGAAGAGAAACACCTTCACCACACCTTAAAAACCCTTCGAATCACATCTAGAATGAGTGGGGGAGTTCCTCTATCCATTGAGAACAACAAATAATGTGTGAGGCTTGATTGAGAGCAATAATGGATGTTTTTTTTCAAATCCTGACCATGAAAATATTGCAATACACTATTTTTATTATAGCGCACAGTTAGCTAAAGCGGTTAGAAAAACCTTGTGCTAACCGTGAATATGAAACTGCCTCCAAGGGAACCCCACTGAGACTCCTCACATGGTTACAAAAACCATCCACAAACCATGTGAAGGACCAATATCTCCAGTTTCATGGATATGTCGGTTCATTACACGGTTTCCCATAACCATGCTCAAACTATGCTCCTGCAAAAACCCTCCAAAACATTCATAATACTCTTCCAAACTCTCCCAGACTCTACCAAACTCTACCAATCCAATTTAGAAACATAAAAAGGGTTAAATTACTCAAACCAAGGGTGCTACATTGTACCCCTGAACACACATTCTTGACCAGTAATTGATTTATCTCAATTCTAGAGCCTTTTGGAGGAATTTCCAGCATTCCTGACCACTATTCATCATGATCTAACATCTAGATCAAAGATCTTCATCCCACACTATATGAAATTCCTATCCCCTTTGTATTCTTGTTCCTATTTAATTATTTTTTCATTACACAACATGTTATTTATCCTATTTTCATTAGATCTAGATCTGGTTTTTTATATAGATATATGATTGTTGAACTGGATCTAGAATTCATGGATCGTGATTTTTGTGATCATCATTTAGGGTTCTAGATCTGCATCTCCTTCTTTATCATTATGCCACACAATTTTTGGGGATTTTATTTTGGTGATAGTTCCTCAATTAATTGTGGAAAGTGGTATATAACTCAAATCCCAAAGTGTTGATTGAAATTATGTGTATGAAATTGTAGAATTTTTATTCGATGTTTATAAATTTTGTTTATTTTTGGGTAATAATTATTGTGAATTAATTAATTGATCATAGAAGTTAAATTTCTGTTATTGGAATTTTATATTATTAATAATTAATTATTGAATTAAATATGAGATAATTGAGGTTGTTTAATTGAATTATTAAATGTGGAATTAATTATAGGATAATGAGATTATGAATTTGAACAATTTAATGTTGACTTTATTAAAGGATAGTGATATTCTAAATAGAAAAATTAATTGATGAATTAATTATGGGATTATTGGGATAGTGGATTTTGATGAATTAATTGATAAATTAGTCAAGGGAAATAATATTATGAACTAATTATTGAATTAGTAGTAAAAATCACATGATTAACTAATTTTTAATATAATTAATGAGGTTGAGATGATTAATTAATTGACGAGTTAGTTAATGGGAATGTGATAATTAATTAATTATGGAGTTAGTTAATGATATTGTGATGATTAATAAATTTTTCAATTATTAATAATATTGATATAGTTAACAAATTTTTGAATTAACTAATGGAGTGATATTGAATTATTGAATGGTAAAAATTGATTTCATATTTTATATTGAAATGATGAATTCTAACAATGGTATTTATTTGATCATTGAAATCTAGAATCATAAAAATTGAATTATGAGATATTTCATGAGATATATAATGGTAATTGTGTAAATCTAGGGCATGATATACATTAGGTACAACTGAGACTCTAATTCGAGCCAAATAAGGTATTGAGGTTTGTTTTTATATAGGATCCATGTGGATTATATTATTAAATAAAGAATATTTGATAATGTGATTATTGTTTATCTATACATTTTTTAATTATTTATACAACTTCATACATGTTTATTGACTAGATATAGTTTTAGACATCATTGGAAGTGGCCTACTGAGTTGTACTCACACCCTACTAGGTCTGCATGATCGCTAACCAAATAGATATCATGGTTTCATGATACATTATAGGAAAATTCCCAATGATTGATGACGTATATGGGGATAGAGCATGGATGAGGGAACCGTAAATGGTTCATGAAACTATTGGTAGTTTTCAGTGTCTTTACTATTATTTTTTCATTTTGACACTCCACATTTATTTTGGCATTTAATAGATACTGTATTGGTTTGATATTGTATTCCCAATTTTGGTTATCTTGTTATCATAGTATTGTTCTAGTTATGATATCATTTGTTTATTCAGTTTTTATTTTTTATTTATATCCATTATTTTATTAATCTAATAAAATAGGCTATAGTATCTCTATGATTGATGTTAGAACCATGATGTTGGTCAGTAGCCTCTGGAATACAAAGAGGTGTGCATGGGGTTATGTGACCACCCATCTCAGAGAACCATAGTGTCTAACCTCGATGGGGATACTATAAAGTTGTATTAGATCAGTTTTTCTTTTATTTTTCATTTTTAATACTATTTGGGAGAGGTATATATGAAAATATGATTGGTTCAACCATGGTTATCAAATCGTGCATGGAAGTAGCGAACTTAGGTACTGGGGAGAATCCAAGTACCTTTAATGGGGTTTTTATTGATGTTTTTTTATTAAAGATGAATACTATTTCAACTTGGTGAGGCACTTATTATGTGAAATAATTATTTTTTTATTGATTTTTGATATTTTAATGTAGTCCCAGTAAGGCATGAGGTTTGAGTCTACATTCATCATTATAGTAACTTTGGATTACTTTTTTAGATGAATCATTTTTGGCACGCATGGGAAAACAAGTTTTGGGTATGTCATTAAACATAAACTATTTTTCCATTACTGTGAAAATTAATTGAAAATGGGGGATAATATGGATTATAAATTGGTAAACTGATGCAAGATTTTATTATTTTGATGTGTAATTGTGAAAATTGAGTAATGAAAATGATTTACCATTTTTAATCGTGACCAAGATGTAAGATAGTAAGAGGTAGTGATTTCTTCTCGTTTTTGACCATGTGGCGGGGTTTTGGGGAAAATAATTTTAGTGCCTTATCTTTTTCCCAAATTATTGTTAATGTTTAGGAAATATTCATAAGTTTTGATTTGGGATTTTATAGTTATGTCTCCACAATGATGACCATTGAGAGGAATATAGGAGGACATGGCTAGAGGTGATCCTCCACTGGTATAACTAGAGGCATAGATAGTGAAAAATAATTAAGATCAAATTTTGTTCTAGGTAATTATATATTGGTTCATTAAATTCATGGAATGGGACCTAGGTAGGGTTGTTAAGTGAATTTTTGACTTGACTAGGTAGTTTTAGTTACAACACTCTCCAAATTTTGTTGGAGGGGGTGGACCTTAGGGAGCTTATTTCCTGATTGAGAATATCCATACTGTACATGACCACATGGAGACTCAAAATAGGAATAGGGTAATGGTGGATTTTTTTATGGTATGAGTATCAGTAAAGAGTTAGTGGGACATCTAGTCTCTGACTGGACATGCTAATGGTTTGTTTTGGAAGGACTTCTTGGAGAGGTTGTTGGAGAACTTCTATCTAGAGGCACTAAGGCAGAAGATAGTAGTTGAGTTCATGAAATGTACTCAGGTGAGTATTTCTAAAATAGACTATGCATGAATCATTATAGATTTTCAACACTTTTCTCCAACATTGGAAGTATATGAGCTTACATTAGAAAAACCATTTCAAGGACAATAGTGTGAAATTATGGCACATGTGAATATCTTCAATCTCATGATGTCTTCCAAAGTGGTGTATCAGGATGTAATTGCTGAGGGGATCCAAAATTAGGCTCCCATTTGTGGACATAGGTTTTCTACTTGATGATCAGAAGGTAAATATTATGAGAGTAGGAAGCATCCCCATAAGAACGTTAGCCTGAGAAGTGGAAAAAGCACTTCCATGGGAAAAGTCATTTACACATGACCATTCTCTAGTGAATTTCCACCAGCGTGGTTGGCCATAAAAATATCACAGACATTGACCCCAACCACTAGTGGAGAGATGATATTGAATTAATATGGATCATCTCTAGACATTCATTAGGGTCCATTGAGAGATTGGTAATGATGGGGTAGCTAGACCGAATCATTGTGTCAGAATGTAATCTTCAACATCGTATCTGGTAGGAAGTGGGAGCTCCGATGGAAATGGTGGTAGAGGTAGTGGATTTTGTACATCTAGGAATGATATCTCATATTAGAAGAGTGGGGTAACATATGGAACTCATACTTCTTCAAAGGGAATAATGGTAGGATAGTTGAATGCAGTTCAACATGCACTTGTGGATACCGTTGTTGGACCCTCAATACCGATAGGTACTATTCTTATAGCTTCTACTTTAGATAACCCCTTATTTTATACTGGTGCCTCTCATTGCAACATTTCAATGAAAATCTCTAATGGTTTGAGCATGGAAGTTGAGTATGTGAATGGGGTATCATCGATAGATACACTGGAGAGAGTGCAGTCTAGATATATTTGTTTGTGTAAGGGGTGTTCATTCGAGGTTGAGGAGTATCATTTTCTATGGGATATCTATATTCTTGACAAGTTATAATTTGACATGATTTTTTGGTATGGATATTTAGTAACATATCAATCCCATATTTATTTTTACAATAGGAGATTGACATTTGAATTTCCTAAGGGTGAAAACTATATTCACTATGGAGAGTGGGATATATAGGTAGGCTGAGCATGGTCGACTACTAAAAAATTGGGAGATCTCACAAACCACGTTTCCATTATAATGATATAAGAAGGGTTTGTGAAATATTATTTATGTCCATATGCGGTGGATTGATATATAGATGTGTTTCTTGAAGACTTCACAGTGCTACCCCTTGAGAGAGATGTGGAGTCTACTATTGAGCACATGCTAAGAGATGAACCATTTTCTCTTCCATCGTAAAAAATAATGCTGACAGAACATTAAGATCTAAGGACTCATTTAGTGGAGTTTATTTATAAGGGGTTTATATGTCTGTTTATGTCACATTAGGGTTAACCAGTTTTGTTTTAAAAGAAATAAGACTCTATTTTGTGCATGTGTGTTGATTATCGAAAGTTGAACTAGAGATGGTTAATAACCAATATCCTTAGCCATGTATTGATGACCATTTTGACCTATTGATATTAGCGTGTCATTTCCAAGAATGAATTGAGTTATAGTTATCATTAGTTGAGAGTTAGGACTTCTGAAATATATAGGACTGCATTCAGAAGAAGGTTTAGCCTAAATGAGTTCTTTGTATTTCAACTTGGGTTGACGAATAAAATAGTAGTGTTTATCACCATGTTGAAAAAAATCATCCATATGTACCTAGATCATTTTGTTGCAGTATTTTTGGATGGCATATCAATGTACAATAAGTTTCATGATGATCATCCCCTACATCTTGAAAACATGATGAGTACACTATGATATAATCATCTATATTCCATGTTATCTAAGTGTTAGTTTTGGATTTATCTGGTACACTTATTTAGTCACAAAATCTTGTAGGAAGGTTTGTCAGTGGACCCAGATAATTTTCAGGATGTTGTGTCTTTAGAGCATCCCAATATCATATTTGATATCCATATATTTATGTGGTCAGATGGATATTATTGGTGGTTCATCGAAGCATTTCCTATTTGGAAACACTAATCACAAGTTTGACCAAGATGGGGAAAAAGTGTGAATGGTTGTAATAATGAGTGGATTACTTCGAGGAGTTATATAATACCCTATCATTGGATCCAATATTGATCCTACCTGTTCTAGGTGGGGAGTACATAATGTTTTGTGACACTTCAAGATAGGTCTTGGAGTGGTGTTGATGCTTTGAGATCATGTTGTGGCATATAGTTCTTGGTATTTGACGCCACATTAACATAACAATCCTATGTACGACATTGAGCTATCTATAGTGATTTATTCATTGACGTTTTAGTGGCATTAACTATTTGGTGAAATGGTTACTATGTATAATGATCCCAACTTCTTCAATTATATCATCCCGAAACAAGATTTGAATATTCGGTAGGGAAGGTGTGTTGAGTAAATCAATTTATTTGATTTTGAGTTAAAATATATTTTAATAATGGAGATATGTGTTTTTCTAACATCTATAAAGGAAGAAAAAAACTCATCAAGTTTTTCTGTCTTATTCTGAGTGGAATATGATGACTCTATTAGTTGAGATGCATCTATTAGTTTAAGTGAATCATTATAAGATGACTTTTGTATCATTTCCAATTTATTCTACACATTTGAAATGTATTTGGGATATATAGTATGAGAATCTAGAATATTATTCCTTGAGGGAAAAACATCAAGGTGGGGAGATACCTTTAGATTGATAGATATATAAGGATGAGATCATCTATGTCATGAATCATTTTGATATTCCTATGAGTATGTGGTAGGATTTTATGTAGGAGATTAATGCCTAGACATGGGAGGTACCTCAAGATGTGATTAAAATTTACCATGACATACAACGATAGTTTTGGTGGCCGATCATGAAAAAAGATAGAGCAGGGTTTATGATAGGATGCTACACCTATAAGAAGGTGATAATATAACATCAATGATGTGGAGGTTTGTTGTAGCCATTTCCCATTCTGGAGTGGATGTTGGATGATGTTACCATAGAAATTGTGGTGGGTATCCCATGGATGACTTGTAAGAATGATTTTATTTGGTTTCTTATGGATATAATGATGAAGGTACCACAATTTGTTTCTATACATGAGAATATCTCAGTGGAGCAATTGGTAGACTTGTATGTTCGGGAGATATTCCATCCACATGGAGTGTCACAGACTAATTTTTAAGACCACAACTCATATTTTACTTCACACTTATAGTAAGGTTAACAGAAGGTTCTTGGTATGATGGTTTTGTTGAGCATGAATTTTTACCCATTGAAAGGACTTTGGTAGACCTTGGGAGAAGCACCTAGCTTTGGAATAGTTCATAAATAATGAAAATTATCAGGATTGTACTCATATGGATGCATAATATGATCTTTATGAAAGGCCATATAGATCACCTTTATGTTGTTTGGTGGTAGGTGAGTCAGATTTGATGTGATTGAGTCTCATGTTGGAGACAACAGAGAAGGTATAGTTGAATCGAATGTGTATGGATGTAGATATGAGTAAAGAATGTCATATGATAACATATGTTGTTAGTTGTTATAGTATAAATATGGTTATTATGTATTACATTGGTTGTCACCCATGTTTTTTTAATGTAGGATACATAGATAGGGTAAGCTAGATCCTAAGTTCATTGGAAAGTTTGATATTATACTGAGAATTGGGGTGGTGGTGTAAATATTAGATCTTCCATATAAATATATTTCCATGAATGACATTTTTATGTTTCAAAAATTTAGCAGTATCACCATGACCCTCCTCATGTGATTGATGTGGATGGTGTTGAATTTGATATAGATGTGTCCTTTGAGGAGAATACGATACATGTATTGGATCATAGTGATAATCTATTGTGGGGAAAGACCATGCTGATTTTTCATGTATTGTGGAAACATTTACATGTTTAGGAGGAAAATTTTGAGAGTATAGTAAAAATGAGGGCCTAGTGGCCTAGTCTTTTTTACATATAATCATAGAGAGGATAGAGAGTAAAGAACGATGATGATTTGTTATAAGGTGGGGAGATTGTAAATCCCCAAACATTTTTAGACATGTCTCGTGCATGGATTTATAAATTATTTCATATTATGTTGATTAATTTTTATTAGGTTTTACCTTGCGGTGTTTTGGGTGAATATTTCAGGAAAACTCAATAAAGAGGGCAGTGCACGGTTGGCATATAGTTTTCCCTTACAGTTTTCCCCAAAATACAAAACTGTAAAAACTCTTAAAAGAGTATCATATTTAGGAACACAGTATGAAGAAACTATGCACCCTGAGTAGAAAACCGTGAAAAAAGAATATTAGTCCTCTGAATATATAAAAAAAATTCTCAAATACCCATCCTATACCCCTAAACACCAATGGTTCATACATAATAGATTTTTCATACATACATAGCCTCCTATATGGTTTATAAGGCTTCCTAATCTCCAATATTTGTGATTCAATGCTTAGATATATGATCTACACCCCTCTCGATAAGTGAATAATTTCCCATTGGTTTCCCATCCCTCTTTAACTATTCTCTCATTCAAGAAAGTGCTGTTTGTAAAGACCCGGAAATTTCAAGGAATTTTTCTTAAATATTTTGGAATTTTATGAGTCTGCAGCTTCTGACGACGCTTGATTCCGAGGCCCGGTGTGCCCGAAATCAATTTCCAAAGTTTAGCTCGGGTATGTTCAGTGAACGAACGAGTGGTTTTTTATAACATTTGAATCGGTGCTCGAAATTAAAATCCGAGGGCATCGATGAACTCGCAGTGCCGTTAATTTCTTAAGGGTACACTTACCGTAGTTTTGTTCGCAAAGGAGGAGAAGATAATTTTTGGGGGTGTATTTAAGAATTAAATAAAAATTGTCGGAACAATTTTTATTTCTTAAGGTGGTTTTTACCTCCCATGGGTAGTTAAGAGTGGGGCCCACAACCACTTAACTACCCAAGTGTGGATGTTAGAGACGTGGGGCCCACACGAGCCCCACCATTTAATTTCCTCTGATCTCATTTATTCCCCTGTTGTTTCCTTTGACTTTTCCCCATTTATACCCCTTGTTTAATTCTTTGGTAACTCCTCATTTTGATTATGATGGAGCCTTCCTACCTCCTTCATCCATTTAAACATGCCAACCAATTAATTAATGTCAGCGTGATTTAATTTGGCACAATGTTGAAATTAATAGGAATTTCATAAAAATTATATTAATTTGTGAGCCACCTTAATCTTTTGGCATCGGAAAAACACTTTTGAGGAAGGATCTGGAAAGAATTAAAAAGGTAGGAAAACCGTTCTTCAACGAAGAATGACGAAGAATGCCGGATCCATGAAGAACAACGACGCGCCACCAATCCTCTTCCCCTTGAAAAGATAGGAGACACTGCTTCCTCCTCGGCGCAATCTGACGACGCCTATGAACCCCTTTCCCCGTGATGTCGTCTACCACGACGCCGATGATCATCTTCTTTGTTGAGGTAAAGGAAAATATTGTATATTCTTCTTTTATGAGAATTATACCCTCGCCATGGAATGTATTTGTTTGGTGATGTTTAGAACCACCAGCGCGGTGGGTGCGGACTAACAAACAAGTCCAAACCCACCGCTGATTTGTTCGTGATGTGTGTAATTTTTGGCGACATCATGGAGGGACCGAAATGGAGATTGGAGGCTTTTGCATTAATGTACGGGTCCTGAGACAACCGTTGGCACAGACAGGAGCAAAATCGGACCACCAGAATGACTCCGGTGGCTTGCGGCCGGCACCGGCCGGCCACTCGGAGGCAGCGGTGCCCTAGCGCGCCGCTGGAAGGAGCCCATCGTGGCTTTAGCCACGGCGGCGAGGCATTGGATCACGCGACCACGCGAGATCCAGGGGAGACGCGGCGTCGGTCGCCGCGTCCGCGGAACACAAAGGGGGGACCGCGTCGCCCCTGCTCGGCTAGCTGGACGAGCTAGCGCACCCCCCAGCCAGGCCGAGGTGGGTCACGTGGACCGGGATGGGCCGCGCCCAGCCGGGCCGGGCCGACCCAGGGGGGGTTGGTCCGGGTCGGACCGCGCCCAGACCCCCCACTTCGGACCGTTTTCGGTCTTTTGCCCATAACTTATGCTACAGACCTCTGATCGATGCACCATCTGTTGCATAGGAATACTTAGATCGAGAAGTTCTTTTTGGTATATTACAATCTTGGTTTTGGAAAAGTTTGGGTATGGCCAGGTTGGTTCGAATTTGAAACCAATCGGGCCCTTGGAGCAGAAACGCTTATATCATACGGACCAGACATCCGATTGATGTGCCGTCAATTGCGTTGGAATACTTTTGTTGAGAGGGTCCTTTTGGATCACTCCTCTTGAGGTTTGGACTTAGATGGAGTATGGTAAAGTTGGTTTTAGCTTAAAAACCAACCGGGCCCCTCGGACGGAAAAGCCAATAACTCTCAGACCGGGCGTCCTATTGACGCACCGTCTATCGCGTTGGGTTTATTTTGACGAGACAGAACATTGGGATACATCAAATCTGGACTTCATGACAGTTGATGCATCGACTCTCTTTTCCTTGAGGATCGGACCCTCCCGGAATCGAGCATTCTGTGTGCGGAAACCCTAGAGCTGGCTGCGACTGCGACGATGACGACTACACTTGGATCCTCCATGGGTTCGACAGTGAGGATGACTGTACTTGGATCCTCTATGGGTTCGGTAGCGATGATGACTGTACTGGAATCCTCCATGGGTTCGATGATGATGACTACTATTCTTGTATCCTATGTGGGTCCTTCAATATTGACCTATGTACTTGTATCTTGTGTGGGTCCGGCAGAGTAGCTTCTCTTGTATCCTTTGTGGGTCTGACAGCTTAGCTGGTCTTATATCCTATGTGGGTCCGACAGCTTAGATGAATTAGTGGGTACATCTGATCATCTCTATCGCCTTACGATGTGTATACCTATGTGAGCTGAGTCTTGATTCTCAATCATTATCATCGATGTGATTGACTTGCTTTCTTGTGTGTACTGGGTTGTGTTTTCCTGTGTGGACTGGGTTGTGCTTGGGCTTGAGAGTTGGGGCTGTTTTGTAACTGATGACTTATGTATATGTATGGGAATATAACTAAGTAGAGTTGTTTGATACTTCGTGATTGTAACTTTCCTTTGTGTTTTATCCTTCGTGGATTTTGAGAGACCTTCAGGGGTCTCAGAGTCCAAACTGAGAATCGTATACTCACCCTTGCACGGGCTATGCCCACACTAAGTTGTGTTGGATGCAGACAAAGGACAACACTGAATGAGGTGGATGCTTGTAATGCTGGATGGTACCCGGAGGTGGACCACTTGGCGGGACGTACACGGAGCGGGCGGCCGGACCTGAGGAGCTAAGGAGACTATCTATACCCACCCTCTAGGTGGGATTTCCGGAGGACGACTCGATGTTGCTGTTTTACTTACTGCGATTGTACTTTCCTTTCAGTTTTACTGTACTTTCAGTTGGATATGTATACTGGCCCATTTACTTTTCAGCACTTTTGTACCCAGTTTTACTTAGTGCTTACTTCACTTTCGTACTCTGTTGTGTATGTACTTCATAAAGGCAATGCCTTCCCTTATTTTGGGATTTATGCCTTTGGTGCTAGTCGCCAGCCTCTGGCCTATAGAAGGCGGGCTTGGGGTAGTCACGACACGGGCCCCGAGGATGGGTCGTGACAAATTGATATCTGAGGGGTCAGTTCTACCACAGAACTCAAGACTCTGATAATTTCTTCTCTGTGAAGAAATAGTGTTAAGTGTATTGAGTGTGGTTTTCAGTCCAGGTAGTCCAGTGTTGGTGCAGCGGCCGACATATCCATACACCAGGACCTTGACTTCTAATTTCTGACTCAATGCACGAAAACACTGATTGAGTGTGTGTTTCTTTTCAAAAGTATTCTTTGTGATTACTTTGTGTCAGCTCACCAGGTATACTGTACTAACTGTGGTGCACCTTTTTCTTTTCAGGATGGCCCCACGAAGGCAGCCGGCTAGGGTTCCCATTTATGTGTGGGATGGAATCCCACCGAGTGAAGAGGCCTCGGTACAGGGCCCCATTACAGTAGAGGCACCAGTGGTACCTCTACCAGCTAAGCCACCGATGCTACCCGCCCCAGCGGAGGATTGTGCACGCCGCCTGAGCGCATTACACAAGTTTCAGAGACAGAGGCCGCCCAGGATCCACAGAGAGATGGATCCTCAGGCAGTCGAGGATTGGCTGGAGGCTATCGTCAGAGTCTTTAGGTTTGTAGGTACACCCGCAGACCTCATGTTGATCCATACCGCGAGTCTCCTACACACGGAAGCAGGTAGATGGTGGAGCCTGATGCTCCAGGTGCACGATGAGGCATCTCTTCTTTGGACAGACTTCGAGAGCCTCTTCTGCTCGGAGTTCGTTCCAGCCACCCTCCGTGCAGTGCACATCCAGGAGTTACTACAGCTGCGGCAGGGCAGCATGTCAGTAGCCCAGTACTCGGCGAGATTTACCGACCTCTCACACTACTCCACAGATATGGTATGAGACCCATTCTTCTAGGCACGAACCTTTGAGAAGAGACTAAGGCATGTGATCAGAGCTTTGACGATTCCCCTCAGCATCCCGACGTAGGCGGGGGTGCTGGAGTGAGGCCTGTTAGTGGAGTGCTTTCTCGCTGAGTAGCTATCAGCAGCGAGACCTGCCGCAGGATGGCACAGAGCAGAGTCTTCTATAGCTAGCAGTCGATAGATGACGCAGGGGTCCAAGCGGACCAGGCTGTCAGGTGGGCGACCTCAGGATACAGGTTCGGCTGTGCGGGGCACATGGTGCAGAGGTAGCCTTACGAGGAGCAGACAATGTTATGCATGCGGTGGGTAGGGCCACATGGTTCGTGACTGTGCGACCCACCATGCAGAAGAGAAGCAGACAATGGAGGGACCTCCCCGGCAGAGGCAGAGGTTTGACCGTGGTGGGCCGCAGGGAGCAGGCAGACGAGGCAGAGGAGCTGGCCGAGTAGCCGGTGGTGGACGACACTTCTAGGGTCTACCACCACCACCCCCAGGAGGTCCACCCCGACCACAGGGGTCTGGCGGGCAGAGGCAGGCTCAGCTCTTGGCAGTGAAGGCTTACGAACACAGTGCACCCGAGATGATTCGAGGTACTATCTATGTCTACTCCACCGTTGTTGTAGTTCTTATAGACACATGTGTGAGTTATTCTTTTATTTATGATTCCCTTGTTCGGAGCTCGGAGATTCCGACGGAGCCATTGGCTCGATCCTTACGGCTATAGACTCCTATGGGAGCAGACTCGACGATTACGCGCTGGTGCTGGCAGTGTGAGCTTACTCTGGGAAGCAAGAGCTTCGGCCTGGATCTTCTTGTAGCGGCATCGAGGTTTTATGACATCATCATGGGCATGGACAAGTTATCTACAGTCCATGCTCAGATCGACTGTATTAGGCACAAGGTGCAGTTTTTCCGCACGGATGGGACCAGGTTCACCTTCACTAGCGAGTAGGGAACCTTCGTAGTACAAGATGGACTTAAACAGAGGAGAGGGCAATCGATCACACATCAGTTGGCTAGTCTCATCCTCATAGAAGTTGACGTGCAGAGTCCGAGATTTCCTGTTGTGGTGGATCAGTATGGGGACGTTTTTCCTGATGATATTCCGGGACTACCTCCTCAGAAGGAGGTAGATTTCTACATAGACTTGTACCCCGGGACATCAATGATATCTACTCCAGCATACCGGATGGCTCCCGCCAAGCTTCGTGAGCTGCGGGTATAGCTGGAGGACTTATAGGGGAAAGGTTTCATCCGATCTAGTGTTTCACCCTGGGATTCTTCGATTCTATTCACCAAGAAGGCGGATGGGAGCTTGCGACTTTGTGTCGACTATCGTCGCCTGATCCAAGTGACCGTGAGGAACAAGTATCCGCTTCCGAGGATTGATTACCTCTTCGATCAGCTCAAGGGAGCACGTTGTTTCTCGAAGATAGACCTCAGGTCAGGCTATCATCAGCTCCGAGTTCGGGATGAGGATGTGCAGAAGACGACCTTAAGGTGTCGATATGACCACTATGAGTTCTTGGTCTTGCCCTTCGGTGTGACAAATTCTCTATCAGTGTTCATGAGTCTCATGAACAGGTTCTTATAGCCCTACCTTGATCGGTTTGTCATAGTCTTCATTGATGACATACCGATTTACTCGACTACCAAGGAGGAGCACGCCTACCACTTACGGGTTGTACTTGATACACTCTGAGATCACTAGATTTATGGTAATCTCTCAAAGTGCATGTTCTGGATTCGAGAGGTTCACTTCTTGGGGCACATCATCTCAGAGGCGGGAGTTGCAGTGGATCCCGTGACGGTCGAGGCGGTACTTGCTTGGGATCCGCCCAGGAGCATGAAAGAGGTGCGGAGTTTCCTAGGTCTGGTTGTGTACTATCGGAGATTTGTGCCAAAATTTTCCAGATATTCAGCACAAATTACAACTTTGAAGAAGAAGGGGAAACCCTTTGTGTGGTTAGACAGATGTCAGTAGAGCTTTCAGGAGCTGAGGAGGAGATTGACCAGTGCACCCATCTTGAGGCTGCCAGAGGAGGGCGTAGGGTACGTAGTTTACTGTGATGCATCAGGGATCAGACTCGGGTGTGTCCTGATGCAGGAGAGAGAAGTGATATCCTACGGTTCACGGTAGTTGAGGCTGCACGAGCAAAACTACTCTACCCATGACCTGGAGTTAGCAGAAGTGGTCTTCTCCCTGAAGATGTGGGGACCCTATCTGATGGGAGAGCGCTTTATAGTCTACTCTAACCACCAGAGTCTCGGGTAAATTAACTCGAAGAAGGACCTGAACCTGGGATAATGGCGATGGATCTAGTTCCTCTAGGATTATGACTTTGAGATTTTCTATACTCCTAGGAAGGTGAACGTTGTGGCCGATGCTCTTAGCAGGAGATCAAGCATTCAGCTACATGGGGAGGCGGTGGAGGAGTTAGCCGCATTGCAGATATCCTTCGTGGATAGAGATGGGGAAACCTATCTACAATCCCTCACAGTCACTCATCCACTTCTTCAGTGGGTCAGAGAGGCACGACGTGGGGACGTTGACTGTGAGTCGCGACGTGCTTAGATATCAGCAGGGCTAGCACCCGAGGGATTTTCTGAAGGCGGGGAGCACATCATCCTCTTTAGGGGATGTACCATGGTACCAGTTACACTACATGTGGAGGTGATGAGGAAGTTCCACACTTCCCCTCTAGCAGTACATCCTGGGATTGCGAAGATGTACCAAGACCTCAAACGATAGTACTGGTGGCCGGGTATGAAGAAGGCTGTTGCATAGTTTGTTTCTCGATGCCTCACTTTCCAGCAAGTGAAGGCAGAGCACCAGGTACCAGCATGCTTGGTACAACCCTTAGATGTCCCCGAGTGGAAGTGGGATGGGATATCCATGGATTTTGTGACGGGGCTTCCACGTAATTCTAGAGGACACAACTCCATCTGGGTGATCGTAGACCGACTCACCATGTCAGCCCACGTCCTACCGATCAGAGAGCAGGGCTCAGTGGAGAGATTGGGACGCCTCTACGTCTAGGAGATCGTATGACTTCATGGTGTGCCATCATCTATCATCTCCGATCGAGATGCTCACTTTACTTCCCGACTTTGGAAGGGGTTGCAAGAGGCTTTTGGGATGCAGCTATGCCTAAGCACTGCCTTTTATCCTTAGAAGGATGGCCAGACGGAGAGGACCATTCAGACACTTGAGGACATGCTCCGTTCATGTGTCCTTAACTTTGGTCAGAGCTGGGAGGATCACCTACCCTTGGTGGAGTTTGCGTACAAAAACAGCTACCACTCCACCATCGGGATGGCACCATACGAGGCACTGTACGAACGACCTTGAAGATCACCTCTATGCCGGAATGACCCTGGGGAGTCAGCACTCGTAGGACCAGAGATGGTTCAGGCAACGATGGAGAAGGTGCAGATCATCTAGGAGCAGATGAGGACTGCATAGGGGAGACATAAGTCCTATGCTGATAGGAGGCGGAGACCACTGGAGTTTGAGGATGGCGACGATGTTTTCTTACGAGTCTCACCTCGACGTGGATTACAGAGACTTGGCTGCGGCAACAAGTTATCTCCATGCTTCATCGGACCATTCCAGGTCCTCAGCAGGGTAGGCGAGGTGGCTTAACGCCTAGCCCTTCCACCTCAGTTGCACTGGGTGCACGACGTCTTCTACCTATCTCAGCTGAGGAGATACGTGAATGACCCAATGCATATCATCGACCACGGGGATCTGGACATCGATGGCGGGGTGACTTTTGCGGAGGTCCCGGTGGAGATCAAGGATCGACATGAGAGGGTCCTACGTGGGCGGTTGATTCCTCTTGTGCGCATTTATTGGCAGCACGAGAACCTCCAGGAGAGCACATGAGAGTGGGAGGCTCAGATGCATGCTCAGTACCCTCATTTGTTCCCCTAGTTTATGTTCTAGCTTTATAGGGACGTAATGCCCAGAAGTGGAAGTGATGTAAAGACCTGAATATTTCAAGGAATTGTTTTTAAATACTTTGGAATTTTACGAGTCTGGGGCTTCTGACGGTGCTTGATTCCGAGGCCCGGTGTGCCCAGAATCAATTTCCGAAGTTTATCTCGGGTACGTTCAGTGAATGAATGAGCGGGTTTTTCTAACTTTTGAATCGGTGCTTGGAATTAAAATCTGAGGGCACCGATGAACATGCAGCACTAGTAATTTCTTAAGGGGACACTTACCGTAGTTACGTTCTTGAAGGAGGAGAAGATAATTTTTGGGGGTTTATTTAAGAAGTAAATAAAAATTGTCGGAAAAATTTTTATTTCTTAAGGTGGTTTTTCCCTCCAATGGGTAGTTAAGAGTGGGGCCCACATCCACTTAACTACCCAAGTGTAGATGTTAGAGAGGTGGATCCCACACAAGCCCCACCATTTAATTTCCTCTGATCCCATTTATTCCCTTGCTATTTCCATTGACTTTTCCCCCATTAATACCCCCTGTTTAATTATTTGTAAACTCCTCATTTTGATTATGATGGAGCCTTCCTACCTCCTTCATCTATTTAAATGTGCAAACCAATTAATTTATGTCAGCGTAAATTAATCTGGCACCATGTTGAAATTAATAGGAATTGCATGATAATTCTATTAATTTGTGAGCCACCTTAAACTTTTGGCGTTGGAAAAACACTTTTGAGGAAGGATCTGGAAAGAATTAAAAAGGGAGGCGAACCGTTCTTCAATGAAGAACGACGAAGAATTCCAGATCCACGATGAACAACAATGCGCCACCAGTCCTCTTACCCGTGAAAAGAGAGGAGACGCCACTTCCTCCTCGACACACTCCGACGACGCCTACGATCCCCTTTCCCTGCGACACCATCTACCGCAACGCCGAAGATCGTCTTCTTTTTTGAGGTAAGGGAAAAATTTATATATTCTTCTTTAATGAGAATTATACCCTCGGCATTGCGTGTATTTGTTTGGTGATGTTTAGAACCACTAACATTATGGGTGCGGACTAACGAACATGTCCGAACCCACTGCTACTTTGTTCTTGATGTGCGGAATTTTTGGCAACGTTGAGGCGGGACCGAAATGGTGATCAGAGGGTTTCGCAGTAATGTACAGGTCCTGAGACAACCGCTGGCGCAGATGGGAGCGAAATTGGACCACCGGAATGACTCCGGTGGCCCGCGGATGTCACCAGCAGCGCCCCGGCAGGAGCCCTCCAGGGCTTCAGCCGCGGCGGTGAGGCATTGGATCCCGCAGCCATGTGGGATCCAGGGGAGATGCGACATCAGTCACCGTGTCCGCGGAACACAAATGGGGGACCGCGTCGCCCTTTCTCGGCTCACTGGCCGAGCCAGCGCACCCCCCAGCCGGGATAAGGAGGGTCACGCGGACCGGGCTAGGCCGTGCCCATCTGGGCTTGACCCGGACCCGGGGCGGGTCGACCCAGGGGGGTGGGTCCAGGTCGGACCGGGCCCAGACCCCCCACTTCAGACCATTTTCATTCTTTTGCTCATAACTTGAGCTACGAACATCCGATCGACGCACCGTTAGTTTCGTAGGAATCCTTGGATATAGATGGTCATTTATGTATATTACACTTGAGGTTTCGGCAATTTTTGTGTACATCCGGTTTGGTTTGAATTCGAAACCAACCAGGCCCTTGGAGCAGAAATGCTTATATCTTACGGACCAGACATCCGATTGATGTGTCGTCAATTGTATTGGAATAATTTTGATGAGACGGTCCTTTTGGATCACTCTGCTTGAGGTTTCGATGCAGTTGGAGTATGGTCAGGTTGGTTTTAGCTTAAAAACCAACAGGGCCCCTGGGACGGAAAAGCCAATAACTCTCAGCCGAACGTCTGATTGACGCACCATCTGTCGCGTTGGGTTTCTTTTGATGAGACAGAACTTTGGGATACATCATCTCTGGACTTCGTGAGAGTTTATATATCGACTCTCTTTTTCATGAGGATTGGACCCTCCCGAAATCTAGCATTCTATGTGTAGAAACCCTAGAGCTGGCTGTGACTTCGATGACGACGACTACACTTGGATCCTCCATGGGTTCGGCAGTGAGGACGACTGTACTTGGATCCTCCATGGGTTCGACAGTGACGACGACTGTACTGGAACCCTTCGTGGGTTCGACAGCGATGGATACTATTCTTGAATCCAATGTGGGTCCGACAGTATTGACCTCTGTACTTGTATCATGTGTGGGTCCGGCAGAGTAGCTGGTCTTGTATCCTTTGTGGGTTAGACAGATTAGCTGGTCTTGTATCCTATGTGGGTCCGACAGCTTAGATGAATCAGTGGCTATATCTGATCATCTCTATCACCTTACAAAGTGTATACCTATGTGAGCTAAGTCTTGATTCTCAATCATTATCATCGATGTGATTGACTTGCTTTCCTGTGTGAACTGGGTTGTGTTTTCCCGTGTGGACTGGGTTGTGCTTGGTCTCAAGAGTTGGGGTCGTTTTGTAACTGATTACTTAGGTATATGTATGGGAATATACCTAAGTAGAGTCGTTTGATACTTTGTGATTGTATCTTTTCTTTGTGGTTTATCCTTCATGGATTCTGAGAGACCTTCGGGGGTCTCGGAATCCCTACTGAGTATCGTATACTCACCCCTGCATGGGCTATGCCCGCACTACATTGTGTTGGATGCAGATGATGGACATCATTGAACGAGGTGGAGGCTTGTGGAGTTGGACGGTACCCGGAGGTGGACCACTTGGCGGGACGTACACGGAGCGGGCGGCCGGACCCGAGGAGCTACGGAGACTATCTGTACCCACCCTTCAGGTGGGATTTCCGGAGGATGACTCGGTGTTGCTATTTTACTTACTGCTATTGTACTTTCCTTTTAGTTGTACTGTACTTTCAGTTGGGTTTGTATACTGGCCCATTTAATTTTCAGCACTTACCTTGTACCCATTTTTACTTAGTTCTTACTTCACTTGCGTACTCTGTTGTGTATGTTACTTCATAAAGGCAATGAATTCCCTTATTTTGGGATTTACGCCTTTGGTGCTAGTCGCCAGCCCCTGGCCTATGGAATGCGGGCTTGGGGTAGTCACGACTCGGGGCCCGAGGATGGGTCATGACATTGTTCATCGTTTTTTTGTTATTTATAGATTTGGTTTTTTGGATATGGATCTAGGAATGTACATATTGATCTAGAATATAAGGATCTTGATTTGTTTGATCGTGATAAAGGGTTTTAGATCTGGATCTCCTTCTAAGTCATTGTGCCACTCAAATTTGGGATATTTCTGTTGGGTGATTGATTCTCAATGAATTGAGGTATTTGTTCTATAATTAAAATCCCAAATTATTGATTTCAGTAAACTATGATTAATTTTATAATTTCAATTAGATATTTAGAAATAGAATTTTTTATTGTGTAATATATTTTTTCAATTAATTAATTGAGGAAAAATGTGAAATTGGGCTTATTGGAATTATAAATTATGATTAATTTATTATTTAATTAATTATGAAGGAATTATTGTTTTTTAGTTAAATAATTAATTGTTGAATTAAATTTAGGATAATAAGAATTTTAATTTGAATAATTAATTGATCAATTAATTAAAGGATAATGTTATTATGAATTGAATAATTAATTGATAAATTAATTATGGGATTATTGGGATGGTGTATTTAGATTGATTAATTGGGAAATTAATTATGGGAAATGATGTGATGAACTAAGTGTTGAATTAGTAATGAAATTGAGATAACTAATTAATTGTTCTATTAATTAATTAAGTTGTGATTATTAATTAAATATTGAGATCATTAATGGGATTGAGATGATTAATTAATTGTTTAGTTAATTAATAGGTTTTATATAATTGATTAACTATTGAATTAATTAATGGAATGATATTTAAATAATGAAAGGTAATAATGGAATTCATGTGTTATATTGAAATAAGGAATGAAAGCAATGACATTTCTATGGGCATTGAAATCTAGAATGGTAACAATTTCATTATGAGATATGAAATGAGATATTAAACAATAAAAGTGGAATTCTAGGACATGATATCCCTTGGGAATTCTTGAGACATCAGTATGGTCAGAAGTAGATATTGAGGTTTAGGTGTCTTCAGGAACCTGGGAGTTTATGCGATTAAATAAGGAATAATTGGTAATTTGATAACTATTTACTTATGCATTTTATTTTTTTCTTAATAAAACTACATACATTTTTTATTATTGGATATTATTTTGGACGCCATTGGGGGTGGTCTAATATGTTTTACTCACATTGTACTTGGGATTCTAGATCAGTATCCATAGAGATTTCTTGGTTATATGATTGGTTATGGGCAACATCCCTGTGTTATATGGTAGATTTGTGGATGAATCTTGGATGAGGGAAGTAGTTGTTTTAGGGACCCTCTTGGGAGTTTTTAGTGTGTTTACATTTGAGTTCTCATTTTGACACTAGATACATAGTTTTACATGGTATATATACTATTTAGTGTTGATATTGTATTCAATGTTTTGATTATCCTGTTATGCTAGTATTGTTTTAGACACGAAATCATTTTATTTTTCATTTGTAATTTTTTATTTATTTCTTCTATTGTATTACTCTGATAAAAGTGGGTAGAATATCAATATGATCAATATTATACCCATAATTCTAGTTGGTAGCCTCTGGTGTGAATGTAGGTGCACTTGAGTTCGTGTGAATGACAAGCTCAGGGCACTGACGGGTGGAACCTAGTCCAGGATGTCACAATTAGACATTTCGAAATTACAAAAAAAACCTATAACATGAAATAATATCATAGGGGAGAGATGGAATAACTATATCAATGAAATAAAATATGATAATGTGTTTTCTATTATAAAAAATACATTAATATACTATTGAGGACATATAGGTTGTAATACATGTAAAAAACTATTTAAAAAATTTCAATGTGGAAAATGGTAGTCTAAACCCTTATTCCACCATCTCCAATAAAAACAACGATACCGAACCTATCCAATACCCATAGTGTCAAAAAACCAATTAAATATTGAATCTAACTAAATAAATAAAATATAATAAGTAAATCAACATTTCCAATGATTTTTTCATGTAGGCTGTAAGAATATACACACTCAGTAGATTACCAACAATATGCCTCGACACAACCATGAAAAACATTATTTTCAAATTAACTTGTCTATTGATTTATATAAATTTTATAAATTGTTTTACAAATTTTTTCGTGATCAATTAACAATATTGAAAAAATATAAAGGAATTATAAATCTATAGTTTTAAAAAAAGAACTCCTCATATTTGGAGATTCCAAAGATTTTCAAACAAAAAATGTGTCAAGAACTCAATATCTAACGTTACCTTAACAATAAAAATATAATTATTTACCCACAATACTAATAAAATTTAATTTTTTTCAGATTTGATTCAAGGGAAAAACTCATTCCATGAAATGATGGACTTTATATTTTTCAAGGTGCAATTAGACATTCCATAAAAATAGGGAATATTTATACTCTATTAGAGTAAGATAATATATCCCATGTTATATTCATACTCAAGATATTTATAAAAATCCAAAATTGAATTAGATCAATTAAAATTTATAATCCAAAAGATTTATATAATTAAATAATTACATTGTTGAAATTTTAATTTGTTATCTACCCTAGGAAAAAAATTCATTATAGTAACCATCATCCTCATTGAAATAAAAAATGACAAGCACAATAATGTAAGGAAATATCACTGCTTGAATAAAATTTAAATTTAACAAGTCATAATTTTTGTGTTTAAAAATGGTATATATGAACATGTGTTTATATAAAACTAGAAATAACATTAATATACTAAAAAAACATGAAAATAATTTCCAAAATAGATCTCTATGGAATGAATCAGTTTTTATTAGTATACAATAAATGTAAGATCATATTCAAAACATTATGCCCCTTTAATACTCTTTTTATGGGAATTTTAAACTATAATGGAATATATAATTATCCATTTAAAATTATACTTTAGTCTTATAAAATATGTTCTAATGTTTTTCCATAAAACCATTTTTTTTCGAGAACATCATAATGTTTTTGTTTAAGATATTTTTTTAACAATGATAGAATGAAAATTCTTAATGGAAGACAAAAAATATAGAAAATTATTTATGAAAAAGTTTTATCTTAGAGGTCCAATATCTAGATTTTTTAATTTATGATACTTTATAAAATCATTAAAGGATAATTTTTAATTTATAGAATGTGATGTTTTAATGTATGAGAATATATGAGGACTAAAAATAAAAAATGACCTAGAAAAATTTTATTTCCATTCTACCAAAGTTACATAGTCATTACATCACCACCAATATGAGCACTTAAAAAAGTTTATATTTTAATCATTGGAATATAACATATATATATGTTATGTCATAATAAATGATCTATTTTTTATAATATGAAAAAGATTGATATAAAGGGAATTAGAATTTTATAGTCACAACACATGGAATTGTTACTAAAAATCCACATAGCTTTTCCCAAACTCTTATATATTGTATTATATAAAAGGATAACTTAATCATAGAATGATTCTAGATAATTAATATTTTTATTAAAAAAATAAATATTCCAAACTAAAATTATAAAATAATAAAATCATAATGATCAATTAAAACAAGGTATTCATACACTAATGATATTCTATATAAATTATCCATTCATAAGATTTATTGTTAGTGTTCCAATTATGAAAAGTTTAAGATAAATTCTTTACATACGTTAACAAAAAAAATCATAACTAAAAAATACTTTTATGATACAATGACATAAATTTTATAATAATCACTTCATAATATCTAAAAAGTGACATTTATGTTCTATTATCAGTTTTTTTACAACAATCAGTTGGAATATCCTAGTAATAGGAGGAAACTCACATGAAGGGTCAAGATCCTCTACTTTAAACATACATGCGATTTCATAATTAAACGACATGAAAATCGCTCTTCAAATAAAATTATACAATTCAAAAATAGCACTGGAAAACTTTCCATAAACCATTATATCCAAACGAACATATCACCAAAATCCCTGAAGGAATATCCCCATCAAAAAACTAGGAAAGAAATACATAAAATACCTATGTGAATATGGTAGTATAAAACCACAAGTAAAACAATATATTTTCCCTCCAATTTGTAGACAAAATCAATAAAACGATATATGCATTCATAAAATATTTACTATCTAACAAACCATCAATATACGAAGATAAAATCACATGTAACATCATCCAATAGAAAAAATAACAAGAAGACCTATTTTTATTAGTCATCTAACAATATCTTTTTGAAATCACTACCTAAAAACCCCAATAAAAGTGAGGTTGTAAAATGGACCTTTATTTATTTATAGGTATGATACTTTATTATATATTGTTGGTTCGGACAATGGTATATATATTTATTAAACTATTGGTGGGTATTCTATAACTAGCAACAATTTTGCAGAAATGAATGTTAAGAACGACTACAGAACATATTTAACGAATTAATTTTCCATTTATGGAGTAAGTTTTCATTTGGAGTAACCATAAATGGTTAATTTATGGTATATGATCTTAATTTATATTATAAACACATTGATACATGTTTCAAAAATAAAAGGGAATTTACAGCCTAAATATACCTTTTTCCCCATAAAACATGATCAATATACGTACATAAAATATTTTTTATTCTCTTTCCCCTCCCTCTTCTCCTTTTATATCATAGAATCAATGAAGTAGAATTTTACTCACAATCTAGTCATTGGTCTACCATCTTCATCTGTTAACCAATTCTAATGATGTTTATCATGTTGGATCACCACAAGTAAGTCAATATCTCTTTAGGATTCCATTCTTATATTCTCTTGATGGATTCAATGTTATATCCATCTGATCTCATCTAACCCATTTTAATGGAATTTATCTAGTTTTCCATTTTCACTCATTACATCTTATATCAAATGTAGATATTATATAAGGAATCATCCACCATTCTATGGTAGGTGGTGGTGTTCTTTTCTTTATATCATTTATAGTTTATATTATTTATCTATTGTTCCGCATGAGTGATCTACTAAGTTCTTCTCCAAAATTGATAAAAACTGAAGTTAATTTTTTAATCATTTAAATGGAAATGATATGATATCATTATAGATTGTTGGATATTGATGAGTACAACTTGAACCACCCCATTTGTAGTTTTGATTATGCCTTACTGACTTATGACTCCCTTTTGACGAAGACACTTCTAAGGGTTTTTCATGGCGTGGGCCAGTTAATTGCCATTATACTAGTATATTAAGAAATGTGGTTTCATTAATTAAACACATTGGTCTCATTAATAATAAATATGAGTTGTAATTATTAAAATATTAAATTAATTAATACAACACATGAGGGATATTGTTGATATATAGTTTTAATTTTACATGGATGTGATAACATCATGCCTACCATCATTGATGGAAATGAAATTTCATTATACTATTTAAAATTTATAGACATGATGTTCCTTATTTTTTATTTTTTATTTTAGTCTTGAAGATACCTATGGTGTAATTATAATTAATTTATGCGACATTCCATATTGATATCAAAGATTAATGTACACAACAATCCTTATTGTAATATGAAATTACTAGACATCACATTATTTATTAAAAGAAATAACTAATTGAAATGGAATTATATATGTTCGATTGGTAAATATTTTAAACGATGATCCTCTTTGACTATCTATAATTATGGTAAATTGAATTAAATAATATATATTCATAATTAATGGTAATGATTATCATTAACATTTATAGTGCCATAAATGTTTAGAGATATTCTAGCTTAGGCCCAAACAAGAAGTATCAGAAGAATGTTCCATGGGATACATAGACCAATATAGGTTCTTTGTATTTCATTCATTATATCCATTATTTGACATTCACACTACTAACCATAATTTTTATTGATCGGATAACACTTGAATTCATTGGTGGTGGCCTACAGAATTTATCATTCGCCCAATATGAGCCACCATACAGAACCCAGTAAGACTATATGGTTGTAGGTGTGATGAAAGGTAGGATTCATCCTTCATAGGCTTGATTATGTTATATAGGTAATAATATTGATGAAGTGGACTATTCTAGTGATCACAATTCTATTATAGATAGAATTTTATTCTTTTGTACCATTTGAATGAGCATTTATTTTATTGTACACCTCTTTCCATGTTGCTCTAATTTCCTTTTTGTATTTCATTTTGAAATCATTATCATTTTCTTTATGTTACTATATATGGTTCTATTTATTTCCAACAATACCATAATCCTATTTATCATTAAATATGGGTGATTTAGATTCATCTTTTCCTCATTGATTATATTTTCGATGTTTATCCAGTTATTATATTGTTGTGATATTACTTTCATAAAATTGGGTATAGTCTCGCCTCCATATTATCACAAACCCACACTACTAGTCGAAAATATATAACATATTATAAGGTGTGATTGAGTCCATGTGACTCTCATGATTAGTTACTTATATGTTAGCTGGACATGAGGTGTTACAATGTTCTATCAAAGGTTTATTTTCATATCTGTTATTATTATTTTGCGGTGGTAGATAGAAGAATAATAAAAAGAAAAACATGGTAATATAGAATTTCTAGTTATAGCTAACACACGTACAGGGAAAACTCCTGAGGTCTGAGAAGGGATATTATTTTATAGATTATGAATGTTACCATTGTATTATATTTATTTATTGGTGAGAGACATCATTTTTTTGAGAATATTATTACTGTTATGGGTCCTATAATTACCATTGGCTTGGTATTTGAAGGATTTATTGTCTCATGTATCAATATTGACACTATAGTATTTATAAAACTTCCATATTCTATTACATGATTACTTTGTCATTATATTTACTGATGCATATGGGACTTCCTATTGATTATCATGAGTATTACAATAGCATTTATATACCTATTCATCATACATTTAATTCATGGAAATAGAAATTGGTTAATTAAACATTATGCATCATACTAAGTGTTGTTTTCCCATATTAAATCACCATGGAAACTTATATAACCTTATTTGATAAGATTAATTCAAGAAACATTCATTTGTTTCTTTTATACCTTTGATGATATCAATTAAATGGAGAAAAAATATCACTTTATATAGTTATACCAATATAAAAAAGGAATGAATACCAATATAAATGCACTGATAGTATTTGAATTATTAAATTATGAGATAAAATTAATGGGTCTAGTTGTAGTTACATGAAGTCCCCTTTAAATAATTTATATATTATGCATTTATAACCTCCTAATGGTAATTTATATATAGAGTCCATAATTTATAAACATATATATTGAAAATTTGTGAAATTATAAATCTATAGGTTAATGGTAACATTTAAGAGAAGATGAAAATTACTACTTAAATATTTTTTTCCTTAACAACATGGTATTGATATTTTTATATTAGATCCTCTTCTATTACATAGAGAACATAAAAAAACCCAAAAACAGTATTGGGAATATGGAATTTTCTATCGCATCTTTGTATGATTTTTTCATACACATAGACCTGGTTATAGATGAAGGAATAAGGGTGTTGACTCCTGTATAGGGAGGTGTGTAGATACCATAAATTTATAATGGTGATATATTATTTAATAAGATATCATTCTGGGGACTATGATTTCTATTGTAGAGGTATGCCTCCAGGGCGGCCATTGGTCATGCAACAAGAGGGTGTCTATGACCACACTCTAGAGGTGGTGGGACCTGATCCACTAGTATTCCATCCTATTGTTCTAAATGATGCACCACCTATTATTATTCATATAGGCACTGATGCTTTGTTAGATGAGGTATTCATATGAGAAATTAGATCTATAAAGGTAGGCCTATGGTTTTCTCTCTACATTGCAGTGTTGATTAGGAAGTTATAGTAGCATCACCCACCTACATTTTAAGGGATGTTGTTCCACATGCTGTTGAATCATTTCTAGATACTTTGCTATCTATTTTCAATCATTTAAAGACACCTTGTGGATGGAGAGTGAATCTCACTACCTATATGATTTTTTGATTTTCCAAGAGCTAGTGGGACATTATAACATGCATATCTACATCATTGTTGGACTCCTCATGTATTAATCATGTTTTAATGATCAAAAATATTATTTAACCTGGTTAAATCCTATAAATTATATCCAATATTGTGTATTTATGTTTCAAGTTCTCTCATGCTTTATAATGGTTAAGCTCAATCCATTTCATGCATATCAATATTTAAGTCTGAAGACAGTTATATGCCTAAGTACAAGACACCGTGAAGTAAGACACCATGAAGCAAGACACTGTGAAGCCATATACCATAAACCAGACACCGTGAGGCAAGACATCGTGTAGCAAGACACCGTGAAGCCAGACACCGTAAACCAGACACCGTGAAACAAGACACCATGAAACAAGATACCGTAAACAAGACATCGTGAAGCAAGAAACCGTAAAAAAGACACCGTGAAGCATGGCACTATGAAAAAACACTATGAATAAGACCCCGTAAATGAGACATCGGGACACTCAAACACCGTGTTCATTCTAGACACCATGTGAAGGAGACACCGTTTTCAAAACATACTATGACACCATTTCTTAAATTATTTTTTCATCTTTCAATTTAATTTCTAACGGTCATATTTGACGTATTTAATGAACTTACATAATTAATGTTTCTTTATAGACATATTATCGGATAGTACGAGGTACGAGGTACAGAACACATGGAACCTGTCGGCTAAAACTCATGCATTCAAAGATAAAGAGCGAAGTGTGCCCAAGAACAATAAAGAGTGATACTGAACAAAAAACAAGCCTGTGATCATGACCACGAAGAACATATTGCAAGATTTTCAAAAGGAAGCATTATCACATGCATGCGATCTAACTCTGCTGAAGAACATATGAAGTACACTGAAATCCATAGAACATCTTCGCATTATCAAAACTTGTGAAGAACACAAGCTGAATCGCGACGCTCTGTTTTTTCACACAACGTCGAAAGAAGGACTCAAAGCTTCATCTGCTTCCATCCAAAGAAGTCTAGAGCTTCATTTACATCACAAAATATAATTCTAACCTCATCTCTATATTCTTGCTCGAATGCGATCATCCTTTTATTTACACTATGAGAAGTGTGTGCCCCTGTCTGTTTTGACACACACTGACTCCTGAGCTGAACAGGAGGATACTAAAATCCATACACCAAGCTCTTATAATTTTTTTTACCCATGAAAACTTTGGAAGAGGTCCCAGTGTGGCCTGGTTATTATTTTTGTTTACCCAAAAAAACTATGGAAGAGGTCCCTGTGTGACCTGGACAATCTGTGTACTGTTGTTAACCCTGATCCAGGGTGTGGATCAAAGTTTTTTTATATAAACTGCTTTGTAGAAGGTCATCACCAAGTTGAGTGGATTAGGTCTCAGCTTGAGACTGAACCACTTGTTTCATATCCACTTTTCTGTTTAAATTTAGTATACTCTGTTTTACTGCTCTATTTCATAATCTAGAAATCACAAATTTCACTTTGATAGTTAGTCTTGGAAAGAAGTTATAACTGGTTTGTATTAGTAGGATAACTTCAAATGTAATATTAATAATACAAATTAATATTACTGAGAATTAATGAATCTTATAAGAAGCTGTTTAGAAAGTCAAACTCTTATAACAATATATCATTGATTAACTGGGTTGTATCTATTTTTGGGGAAACCATTTCTTTTGAAAATAATATTCTTTTAACAGAATTTTTTATAGTTACTCAATTCATCCCTCCCCACTTGAGTAAAGTACTCTGACCAACATTCATGTTATAATCAATAAGGATTTCTATATTACCTTATGTGATTAATTATATCTAGAGACATTGAGATTTGATCGACCTATGGATTTGATAAACCTAATGTGGGACATTATGTCCTTTGTGGACTATTCATCTAACATTACTGAGATTCAGTGAAAAAAACTAATTCATCTTGGTGATGAGATATCATGATTTAGGTGATTTGATGATGGACTCATGTATTACATATGATCACATGTGATCATATTCAAGTTGACTACCATATATGTGTTAATGAATCAGGCCCTCACAACTGAGCCTAATATATGAGTGGATAAAGGTGTGGGATTGGGTATTTTAGTAACTAGACAATATAGTACATAGAAAATTTGTAGGAATCTTCAACTATAGGGTTATTATTAAGAAATTGGATGAATGAGTATATCCACTAATAGCCAGGTGGTATGCCCCCATTGTGGAAATCCAGGTACCATAAAGAAATAGGCTCATAGGCAACCCATTATGTGTTGTTCTCGAGGCAGAATGTAGAATCTACTATGGTTTTGAATGACCATTACGTCTATGGAAAGTGGGAGGGGATTCATAGTAGTTCCACATTCTAGAGGACGATATGTATCTTTTCTTCTAATTGTAAGTTGGTTTTCTATAGGCTATTTAGGCTAAGGAGTTGATCATGGTTAAAGTATCCAGACAGAAAATTTGAACCATCAGTAATGCAAACCAAGCTAGAGTATTTATGTTGTATCTTTGGGCAATGGATCAACCAACATATATGTATAGTATCCACACATGAGAAGCAGTGTGGTAGACCTTCTACAGTGAAACATGCATTCATATTATCATCAACTATAGTATCTTTATTATTTGATATTGGAGATTCTAATTACTATATATATATGCCATTTAGAGATAGTTTTTGGAACGAAATAGATTGCATTAGTTATATGATGCCTCCAGAAACATTGTAGGGTTTTCATCATAGTTTTATGATGATGTAGAGATTTCACCCTTGAGATAGGAAGCTATATTTTCCCTATAGCCTCTTTGACCTCAAGATGGCATATGTTGATATCATTATCATGATGGATAGGATAATACCTATATCAAAATAACATCAATGTCTATCAGTAGAGGGTGTCCTTCATATCACATGAGTGTGATAACTATGTTCACATGGGTGAATGGGTTTTACATGTTATTTGATCTTCACCTAAGAATCATGGGCTATGTGGATTATTTTCCATAAATTTCAGTTTCCTTCTTGATGATCATTGAGGATGTATTACATATTTTATTCATGTAATGGATTATTTTATATTATTTTACTGATGATTTCTATTGAATACATCTTTATAGAGAGGTGGAATTTATTACTGATCATTCTCTAGGAGTAGATAATTTGTATTTTCTTCAATTCAGAATGGAACCTACTAAATAGTATAAACTCAAGAGATATTTATAGGACATGTAATCTAATGGTTTTATATGAATCAATGCATCGTCTTGGGGTCAAAATGTTCTTTTTATCCATGAATTTTGTTGGAAAATCATGATTTTAATTTATTATGGTTGGTTAAATCATCATATAGTTAATAAATTTTATGCACTACATCATATAGATGAGCTCCTTCATTACCTCTAACAATTCCGAGTTTAAAAAATATTTTAGTTTAGGATATCATTAATTATGAGTTATACCATAAAACAGACCACATAGACATTTTCAAAAATGTTATGTTTTATATGAATATTTTTTAATTCATTTAGGTCTCATGAATTCTCTAGCTATATTCATGAATCTGATGAATTGGGTTTCCAACATATTCCTAGATTCATTCATCGGTGTTTTTGAGGATGATAACATCATATATTCTCCTTCTTGATGTGATCATTCCAAAAAATTTGACATCATATAGAGTACAATGAATGAGCATGGGTTGTATAACAATCTTATAAAATTCTACTTCTGGATAAAAACAGTTCACTTCCAATGTGGAATTATCTCAGAGGCTTGAGTAAAGTTGGACCCAGAGAGGTGGGAGTTGTGGTTTCATGGGAGAATACTAAGAACATCATTGAAATATCGTATATATTGGTGATATAATAATATTATAGGTTCTATTTAAAATATTCTCACAACTTAAAGAACATATCAAAATATTGAACATGAATGACCTCATGTTGTACTATCTAAAGCATGTGAGAAATCCTTTCAAGAGTTGAAAGGAAAGATGACTATAGCACTTTTCTTGATTCTCCTAGATAAAGAATGATGTTATATAGTTTTGTTGAAATATTGAATTTGGATGGTATTAGTCTTGATGATGTATAATACATATGTGGAATAATGTCCTGTTCATTTGAGATTACATGACCGAAATTACCTAATGAATTATGTATAGGAAGTAAATATGGTGCATATTTTTTCATTATTAGAGGCATTAACTTTTTGGAGAGTGGTTCCTTGTACACAAAAATAACAAAATCTCAAAATAAATATTCACTCTATGTGACATAAATCACAAGTAATAATGATTGGGTGAATCATAATAGTAAATTGAAATTAATCATGCTTACATAGTAATGAATGTGAATGCATTGGCCAATTCTATGAGCAATATGACTCAAACACCAATAGTTCAAGCGACCCATAGTGAATGGAAGATGATAGAACAAATTTTGAAGATGACTATGGAGGTTTATGAATTTTAAGAAATCCGTATATATGAATTGTTATGAATGACCTCTTGACATATATATTGACTTAGGATGAGACAACACTCAATTATAGAGGGTTGAGAACTGAGGGAGAGAGTTTTAGGCAAGGAAACACTGTCTGGATAGTTCATTTATTGGGATAAGATATTCCAAATTCATTGATGTGTCAGGGTGTTTTATGATGTGTGAGATAAGTTTATATGAGAGTCATTTGCCTTTCATTTTCTAGTGAAACCATTCCATAAAATGATGTAACATGATTTACACTGCCATTATTGGTGGCCTCGTATGAAGAGACAAAAATTAGGTTTTGTTACTCAGTTTTCCAACTATCTATTGTTGATGGAGTAACACTAGTTAATAGTGGGACTTTAATAGACATTACACTTTCCCATGTGGAAATGGGATGGTGTCACTATGGATTTCATGATGGGTTAGTGAGATCACCTCAGGGTTATGACAAAATATGGATAATGGTATATAGTTTGAAAATGTTCACTCAATTCATACTAATTAGAGAGAAATTTTTAGTGGATGGAATACGAAGTATATATAGAGTCATATAAAATCATTGAGTTTCATGCACTAATTTTTTTGATATAGTTTCTCGATTCATGTCATTGTTTTTGTAGGGGTTACAGAATGCTCTAGGATCATAGATACTAATGAGTACATCTTATGACCCTCAGACCAATGATCAGTCCAAGAATATTATTCAGGTAATAGATGAGTTTATTTTAAAAAATATCCCTGGCTTCAGAGATAATTGGTATAAAAACATAACTTTCATAGAATTCTATTATAATAAAATTTTCTATGAAATGATAGACATAAATCCTTTAAGGCACAATATTGTAGGACATTTTTTTCACCAGGTCATAGTCAGAGGATGATGAGGTTGTACTACTAGGACCATGTCTCATTCTGTTGACATCGAAGTAGGTGATGCTTATCAGGAAACATATTTCTATAGCTCAGTCTATGATTAATTTTAATACCAAAAACCATCGATTTCCTTTGGTGTTCAGGTATGGGTATTTCATCTTTTGTTGCATTTCATATAGACTAAGGCATTGAAAGTTTAGGAAGAAAGGTAATATAAATCCCAGAATAGTCAAACCCTTTGAGATTATAGAGTTGTTCAGTTTAGTGGATTATCATATAGAACTCCCTCAGAGATACATGGTTGTGAAATAATTCATCCATGATTCTTATTTATATAATAACTATTCATACCCATCTACTTTCTATCAGTCTAATGAGGAAGAGTGGGACATTAATGCTTTATTTGAGTATATTCATATTTATATCATTTATTAGTGCATGAAGGATCTCTAAGGTAGTTCAGTCTCTCTAGTTTGAATTTTATGGTAGAAATTCCATGAAAAATATGAAAACATTGGGAGAGATGTTGGTATACATTTTCAATGGAATGAATTATTCTCTGATGGTCATCGACAACCCTCATAAGGAAATCGTCAAGATGGATTTTTAAGGGGGATACTTTTTAACTTCCCAGTAATTTTGAGTAAATATCAGATAATTTTAACATTTGGTTTGCACTCTAATATATATGCTTATTGAACCTATGTAGTATTCTATAATTTATAGTTATGGAGGAGAATCTAATATTAAGAATGTCTATAGGAATAGTTTATGACATACATTGTCTAGGGTAGTCCATATAAAAGGGAAATTTATTGAATAATATCCTTATATTAAATGTAAATTTCTTATGAACTCTTAAAAAGATTAATAATTCTGAAAATCTTCCTTTTACATTGATATACCTCTAAAGTCTGTTTACATTATATAATATTTATTTTATTCCATCCCCCTCTTTTATTTCTCTGATAAAATATTAGCGGTATAAAAATTATTTATCAAGATATTCTTTGATCTATCTTCTTCATGTGTTTTCCAAATTGAACTTAGTTCATCTCATTGGATCGCCACTGACATGTGTATGTTTCATCTGTATTCCATTCATATATTCTCTCAATGTAATCGATGTTATATCCAGGTGATCTCTTAGTCTTTATTTGTAGGGAATTTTTCTAGTTTTCCATTTGTTTTTTTCAAGACTAGATAAATGGATTTTACTATATGATGAGTCCTCGACCCATTTAATGTTTGTGGTCTCATATTTTTCCGTAAAAAATGGGTTTTTATAAAATTTATTAATTATGTTGCATGTTGTATTAAATAATATTTTCTCCAACAATTAAAAATCCCTCACATTAATTATTTAAACCATGAAATAGACATCCTATGAAGACCATTTACATGGTTGGAGGTTGCATACCTCAATTAAACCCACATATTTGGTAGGTTTGGTTCTTCCTTAATGAATTATTTTTCCCTTTGGACCTAAACATGGTTATAGATTGTTTGGATTGTCCTTTTCCAGTCAAATGTAATAAAAATGGTTAATAAAGATATGTAGTGGAACAAATTATACACCTTGGACTAGTTATTAATAATCGTATCTGGTATGAATTAAATGATTAAGTAAATTCATAAATGGTAAGTTCCATAATATTAATCTCTTTATGTAATTTGGCATGCATGTGATAATTTCATTCCTTACTCTTTGATTGACATTACATTCATTACTAATATTTAAAATTTCTGCACATGATTATCATTATTGATTATATAGAATTATCGACAAGATGATCCTTATGGTGTAAATATAATGAATGGAAACAATGTTACATATTTTTATTTGAGATTAATGGACATGGTGTTCAATATTGTTTTAGAAAATTAATGGGCATGATGTTCCTTTTTATTATCAATGACTAATGGACACAGAGTTTAATATCATAGATTTTTAATTACAAGAAAAGTTTCTCCTCTATTACTATATTTAATTATGGGAAATGGAGATGAATATTGAATATGCCAAAATAATTTAAAATACACTCATTATCATTTATAAATTCATAAATATTTATAGAAAGTTTATCATGGGACAAATATAGACATATTAGAATGGTGTTCCAGGGTGAACCTAGATCGACATGGGTGCTATTTAATTCATTCACCACTTTCATTACTATACCACCCCACGAATACATTTTATATTCCTGGACATTAAAACACAATAAATCATTAGTGGTGGCCTACTAAATTTATCACAATACTTATCTGGTCCAATGTATTGTACCAAGGAAGATGATTTTATCATATGTGTGGAAAAAGGGGATTATCATGCTTCAAATGCTTGAATGATTATTCTATAATTGTTTATGGGTTAGTGGAAGGAGAATAGTTTATTCATGATATTGTAAATAGATTTTTTTCCTATTGGGCCATTTTTTATAGCTTGTATTTTATTGTTCTCCTACTTCCATCTAGGCCAAATTTCCTTTTTTTATAGTATCATGACATCATTATCATTTTTTGTATAAATTGATAGGTTTTTTTTATTGTATATGATAATGTACTACTTTATATTATTTCATCAGATTATTTAAATTCATTTTTTCAACATTTATTTTGTTTCCATAGTTTATTATTTTATTATATCATGGCTATGACACTTTGATAAAATAGTGTGTCATCTCCCCACCTTACCATCATAATTCCCTGCTGCTAATCGGTATCCTCTTGCATAAGGTGGGACACACTCGAGGCTATGTTCCTCTCATATTTAGTTAAATAGTAGTGAACATAACCAGGAAAATTATAATATAATATCATAGGTTTCTATTCTTCTACTTTATTACTTTTTAGGCATGGGAAACAGGAGAGTCAGATGTGTAAAAACTTGTTAAAAAACAATTTTTGGGACTATCTATCCCTCATATGTGAAAATCCAATGTTACGAGGGATGAAATTTAATGTTCTTTATTATTATTGTTGTCCCTGTGTAATTTTCAATGATAGTTTATTCACATGACTAGTGGTGATTATTATTATTTATATGTTTTCATTTTTTATGTGTGGTCTGGTAGAGAAGGGAATAATTTTCTTATGGATCATTATAGGAACTTATTGATTTACATAACACATATATGACATGCCATGATTACTTTATCATCATATATATTGTTTTCCTATGGGTATTCGTCTTGATTATCATGACTACATGATATATGTTATATACCATTGTTTTATACGTTTCTTGTGTGGAAGTATAAGTTTTTTACATGTAATGTCTGCATTAACATAAAAAGTGTTTCCCATATAGATTGATAGTGAGAAACATTTCTACGGTCAATGATGGCGACTCCTATTATTCTTCATCATGTGGGACATGCTCAATTAGAAGACTTTAACTACAAGGATCAATGTTTCCATATATCTTTATAAGATTATCAAGATTTTGTTTATGGGGGGATTGTGCCATCCATTTATAGGGAAGGATTTTGGTTCAATTCATGATGCATGAGGAGGTTTTAAGGGAGATTTACACTTCCCCATCATTTGTACATCTAGGTGTGGAGAATATGTATAGGGACACTTAGTGTATTTTTTCCAGATAACATGTGCTGGAGTGTTGTCATGTTTATTTCATGATTCCTCTCATGTATTTAAGTAAATGAAGAACAAAAAGTTCTGATAGGGTTGAATTTTCTTCTTGAGGTTCTAGAATTTAAATGGGATGACATTTACAAGGATTTTGATAAGGGACTCTATGCATAGTGAGATTCCACAATACCTTCTGGGATATTATTGACCAGCATAACATTTCGGCACACCACCTTTCCATAATGTAATTTAACTCAATTGCGTGTTTAGGGTAGTTTTATGTGTGGGTATCATTCAACATAATGCTATGGAAATGAATATATCCCATGAATGTGATGTTCTATTCTAATTTTGGTAGTTGAGTGGTATGAAAAAGGCTTTTACCACCCAGTTATAGATGACCATGATGCTCCACACCAAGACAGATATCTAGACTATGAGGAATATAAATAAGATTGAAAATATGTAGAGAGACCATGTGTTGGAATTTGTATGGATCATTGAGGATCAAATAACATTAGTGTAGTTCACATGTGATAATTTCTATCAATGCACTATCAAAATTTATGCTCATAATTAATTGTATGAGAGAACCAGGAGGTCACCCTTATACTAGACTATGTTTTGTGGGACTTCCCTTTTTATTTTAGATCCTATTTAGGAAATTATTGAGGATATACATGTAACACCCCAAGCATTCATGGTATGTTTCTTTTTGAATAATACAATATCGTTTTTTATACGCAACTTTGAGTTCTAACACACCGTGACCAATCAAAGTAGCCGTTATAAATAGTAATACCCACTTTTTGAAATATTATAAATTTTATCTCTCAATATAGACTTCATTTTTGGATTCAGAATATCAAAATTATCCTAGGGTAATATTTTGGTACTTTTCAGATTACTTTTATATTTTGATGAATAGTGAAAATTACAAAATTTTAATTAAAAACAACTTTTTTAATCGAAATAATTAATATTGATAAATTATGAATTTGAGTGGTTTTAAAGTATATTTAGAATATATTTTTACCATTTAATACAATGTTGGTCATTGGACAAAATTTCACAATTAAACCAGGCATAAATAAGTGCCAATCTTTTGATAGTTATTATTTCGTAAAAACACGCTTTTTGTTTGACAACGGGAATAAATTTTAAATTAATTTCTGCCACTTCAGTGTTTTGAATTTGGAAAAATGGATTCCATATTTGGAATCAGGATATCCAAATTGGGTAAATAGGTAACTTTTATTTTTAGACCTATTGAATAATTACTTCGGTAAATATTTTATTCACCATGGTTAAAGAGTAAATCCGGTAAATAAGGGTAAAAATAATATTATAATAATAATAAATTACCCTAAAAATTCTCCTAACCCTATTGGTTGATAAATGTCTGACCATGGGCATCTTTGGGTCGATTTTGGGACCCCATCTATCCACATGTAAGTGATAATGACACTTTATATTAATTAAGTTAAAGTAAATTCAAAAATGACATAAGCATATATCTTTTAGAAAAACAATTTTTAAATAGGGTTATATATGTTATATTTTCGACTATAAAAATTCATTAGAAATATAAAAAGATTTCCTACGTAATGTATTTTTATTTATAATTTTCATACATTTAATAGTTAAATTTATTAATGACACAATAACGATGCAGTATTTTCCTTATTAATTAAAGAATCAAATAATTAGTATTATAAATGTTAAAATAAATATAATTTGGAAGTTTTTATTCCATACACGAATTTTATTGGTTAATATGACATGTTATTATTTCTTATATTAATTTGGTTAGAATTAATAAAATTTTTACGACTTTAAAAAAAATCAATTATTAAATATTGTCAAAATTGACATAAATGAGTTTTTTTTAAAATATTATATTATTAATTGATATTCTATTCCTAAAAATAAAAGGTTCGACCAAAGGACTTATATCATGATATTTTTATTATTACTGGACCACTTGGTGGTCTCTTTTATGTATATAGTAAGTTTATTAACTATATAATATAAAAATACAAAGTGACATGGTAAATGTCAAACTAATTAACTAAGAGTTAAAACTAAATGATAAGGTTAATATAATAACAAAAACCAATCTAAAATCTATTTGTTGAAATTATTTCGACCCATACCCACCTTATACTTTTTATAATCCACTTTGGAGCCATTATAAACCGAATATAAATTTATTGTAAATTAATACTTTAAGTTTTTCCTAAAGAGCCCCTCCTCCCCCTTATAAAAGGACACCACTTCTAACCAATTCTTCATACCTTAAAAGCCTTTTGTATCAGCCAACCTCTACCCAAATAGCCTCTAAACTATCATACCTTCATCCTAGAGGCCTTACTTTATTCATAAAGCTAACCTAAGGAGCCCTTTTGATCAAATCAAAAGGAAGAACCCGAAGAAGTGGTAATGTTTTCACCACCCATTTTCAAGTTCCTTTTCGTCTTAACCTTATTCTTCCTTTGTTATTTTCATTATAAATTAATAAATCCAGTATCTTCTATATACTGTGATGTTATTATAAATATGGTACAACCATATTCAGTATTATATCTATCTTTTTAATGACATGTGACCATATGTGCGTACGTATGGCTTACCGTATCCACGTCGTGGTGTAATTGTTATTAAAAACATTATTATTTGGATGGTTATAATAATGATGTGTAATTCTGTAAATAATACATATAACATGATAATTATTATTTATATATGATACACCATCCAATTATATATCATTTTAATATCAAAAGAATGATATTGTCGCTCGTGCGTATGTACGGACTACCGTCTCCATGAATGCGATGAGATTCATTCCCCATCATATCCATTCATAAAAAAAATTTATTTGATGATTAAAAATAATTTTTAGAGATATTATATCATTCTGGATATGAATAATATACATCACATCCATAAAAAATATTTCTCACATAACAAATAATATAAAGAAAAATGAATCCGTTAACACCTGAAACGATGATAACACTAAGTTTTTATTAACAAATAAATGTTAAAAGATCATATATGATATCATATTAATGTATATGATTCCTATATAATTCAATAACAATTATTTCACCAATATACAGGAGTTTACCTTACCCTCAACCAAGGAAAAGTACAAGGTATGGGTTTATTTCACAATCTCTTCACTATCCGAGGTTGTCTATACGTAATTATCTACTGGGACCTCTTTATCATCCACATCAATGTTTATTAAAAATGTATTTCAAAACATTCTTACTATTTTATAGAATATGGGTTAAAGAAATTTATAGCCTTTTTTTAATTTTTACAAGAGGTTTATAAAGGAATCTTTCCTTCGATTTCCAAAGAAGGTCCTTTTTAACCTTTTCGACAAAATTACGGTATGTATGTTTTTTTAACTTATATGGTGGGTGCGGCTATTTTAAGCCATTATAAAATATCCAAAGATTCCATTAAAAGATTATAAAAATTCATTCAAAATAAATGTTTTCTCTATAATTATGTGACTTTATGATTTCAAAAAAAAAGAGATATTTCTCTCAAATAGTTTTAATTTCATCTATGTCAACATCCTTTGATAAATTTTACACTTGTTTGAAGTTGATTTATTATGATACAAATCATCCATATTGTATTTAAGGTTTTGTGATATGATTGACTATGGATGATTTAATTTTATTCCATTAATGGTTTATGATTAATGTTTTGGCATTTCGTATGATAGTTTTAGTACGAATGATTATGATATATTTCATCCTCTTCTTAAGATGAATGTGTTGGACTAGTATGATCTGGGTTGGGGACTGGTAAAAGTATGCCCTCTGGGTTGGGGTCCGGTTAAGCAGACCCTCTGGGTTGGTGTCCCGTTATTAGAGGCACTCAGGGTTGGTGTCCAGTTATTAGAGGCACTCCGGGTTGGAGTCCTGTTATAGAGGCTCTCCAGGATGGAGTCCAGTTACAGAGGCTCTCCGGGTTGGGTTTCGGTTATAGTAATCCCTTAGGTCTTGGCACGAGGCCTTGACACAGAAATTAAAGTTCAGCATTATGCATTACATCATTATGAATGTGGTTATTGATATTGCATGTGATTATTTGATTAGTAGAATATCCATGCGAATAAGTAAATGAAATTATTTCATTTTATTTCTACCATTTTATGATGAAGTTCAAGTTTAAAAGGATTTTGTTTCAGTTAGACATTGCATTAAATGTTTATGCTTATTTATGAAAGTTTCTGCTATATTTTTATCCTTACTGGGCATCTGAGCTCACCCCCTTCTATGTTTTATTTTTCCTAGGATGTGAAGAATTATTTTATGAATGACCTTTAGGGATCGTATGAGGGGATATGAGTGTGGAATATGGAGACTATGTTGTTCTAGTTTTCATTTTATAAACTTTATGAATGTATCTAGTGTTCCAAGGCTACTAAACTTATCTGTCTTTCAAGAATTGATCTATCTTGTTATCATGCCAATGTTATGTAATAATGCATCGTCTCTGGCCAACTGGGGTCCGGGTGTTACAGTTGGTATCAGAGGAAGTTTAGTACAAACCTTGGAAGCTAGATTTAGATAAACTCTGATTAGAGAACATAGACCTAAGATGTACCTTGAGGATTAGTATAGAAAAACTTCCTAGAATTTTGGTATTGTAGAGATTTTTTGAGTTTTCCGAGCAATACATCCCTGTCTGGATAAGATTAGGTAGAGGTGGCTCTAGCATAAATGTACCTAGGGGTAAAACTCGAAAACACCACTTTGAGCTAGACTCGAATGGGAACTAGTGCACAACAACGGGCCTTGATGCACTCTTGGTTACGACACTCCCGGGGGATATGCTTAGGATAATTCTAATTTTATTTACAAATCATTATAAAGGGTTTATTAGTATATAATTCCTCATATAAGACATTTGTATGATTATGGATTATATCAACAAACTGTTTAATTTAGGGTAATTGTTATACATGTTTGGGATTAGGTATTGCTATTAATAAACTAATCTAGTGTATTCCATTGTATTGAAATGACACCCAGTAGAAGGAATGTGAACTCCAGCAATACGTATGATCCAAAGAGTAAGAAGGATCACATCTTTCATGGTATTAAGCCAACATTTAGAAGGGAAATATTCTCACATTTATTATCATCATATGAAGAAATAGTATCATGTGTTGATAAGATTAGTAAAGAGTTATCGGAGTACTGTGGATTTGAAGGGAAGCCAGAGAAGAAAAGGATGGTAGAGAGAAAGACATATAAAGGGAAGAAGGTAAAGAATAATTTTCACATATGTGATAACTGTGGATGTAATCACCTTGGAAAATTATTGAAGGGAATGAGAGTGTGTTATAAGTGTAGAGAAAAAGGATACCACGTTCGTGATTGAGAGGGTAATAAAAAGGTTTCAAATGTACAATGCTTCATCTGTAAGGAGTGGGGACACTACGCGAATCAATGTTCAAATCATCAGAGTATGCCCCAAATGATGCTATTGGATAATAAAAAAGTTATGATACTACCACATATGAAGAGGAATGACTAGTGTTCTTATGTTGTTTTTAAAGAATTATTTCATTTGAGTGTTGTATCAACGATGTACTGGTTAAATGAATTATGGAGATAAATAAGGATTGTACTGCAGTACTATTTCATTGAGGATTTTAGATTATATGGTACTATGAAAAGTGACTCAACATCAACTATTTTTTTTTAAAATACATGGTTGAAGGAAAGGTAATCCTTAATATGGTCTTGATAATGATGTAGTGATTTTGGAATAAGATATGGTTGATTTGAATAAATTATGTTGGATATTCTTGACTGCCGTGAAACTGATTATGATTTTTCATTGTTGGAGTTTACAACATTTTTGGATAGAAGGAGTATATCCAGTATACTATAATGAATAAGTGAGTATGAATGTAATCAATAAGGTTTTATTGTAATTCAGGATGTTACCATGTTTTAAAATAATATGTGATGAAGGTGTTCACATGTTATTACATGGAAAAAAAGGATCTTTATTGTTTTCAACATCCTTATAAATTTTGGACTGTGAGTTTGGATAGTAGTATTTTGGATATGTCTAAAGGTTGGAATGAATTATGTTTGAAAGGTTATTTTTGGATTTTTATAAAAGGACAACACGCAGACCATGTGACAACCCGTCGCGTCAGACAAAGATGTGGGAATCGAACCCACAACCATAGTGAGATTGAGATTTATCATCTACCACTAGACTACATGAAGTCCCTAGATTTTATAATGTAGTTTCTTTTTTAAAGGGTCTGATATGTGAATTATAAATTCATTATATTTGAAACCCTATACGATTATGACAAATAGAGTATTTTTGAGTTGTATTATGTTTTGTAGAGAAAGATGAGTTGTGGTTGAAATATATTAATGGATAAAACTCTAATTATAAAGTAAGTATATCTCCTTATGATATTATACAATCTCATAAATAAATTACTCAACTTTAAGAAAAGGAACTTAGAACAAAAATGTTGTCATAGATAGTACCTTAGATCATCATAAATTTATGTCTTTGTGATTGTTGGCCTTTTCAAAGGCATGTTCTCTACCACTCTCCATCAGATATTGATGGTTAGATTTATCTTCCATATCCATGTTTTCCAACATGGAACCCTAGTATGTGTTATTTTTGGTAACCTTCATACTTACCACTCTTTATTTTAAATAGAGGCCTCATTAATCCATTTTTTGATGTGGGAGTTCAACTATGATATTTTGAAATGTCAACCCCAAGTTTCCAATATCAAGCATAAATTGCGAGGAAAAAATTTATTAAAGGATGGGAGAATTTTACACCCCAAGATTTCACGGTATGCTTCTCTTTGAATAATACAATAGCATTTGTTATACGCAACTTCGAGTTCTAACACACCGCAACCAATCAAAGTAGCCATTATAAATAGTAATACCCACTTTTTGAAATTTTATATATTTTATCTCTCAAAATGGAATTCATTTTTGGATTCGGAATATTGAAATTATCCTAGGGTGAAATTTTGGTACTTTTCAGATTACTTTTATATTTTGATGAATAGTGAAAATTACTAAATTTTAATTAAAAACAACTTTTTTAATTGAAATAATTAATATTAATAAAATATGAATTTGATTGGTTTTAAAGTATATTTAGAATATATTTTTACCATTTAAAACAATGTTGGTCATTGGATAAATTTTCACAATTAAACCGGACATAAACAAGTGTCAGTATTTTGATAGTTATTATTTCTTTAAAACACGCGTTTTGTTTGACAGCGGGAATTAATTTTAAATTAATTTCTGCCACTTCATTGTTTTGAATTTGGAAAAATTGTTTCTATATTTGCAATCAGGATTTTCAAATTGTGTAAATAGGTAACTTTTATTTTTAGACATTTTGAATAATTACTTTGGTAAATATTTTATTTACCATGGTTAAAGGGTAAATCCGGTAAATAAGGGTAACAAAATAATAGCATAATAATAATAAATTACCCTAAAACGTCTTCTAACCCTATTGGTTTATACATGTCCGAACATGGGCATCTTTGGGTCGATTTTGGGTCCCCATGGATCCACTTGTAAGTGATAATGACACTTTATATTAATTAAGTTAAAGTAAATACAAAAATGACATAAGCATATATCTTTTAGAAAAAAAAATTACATAGGGTTATATATGTTATATTTTTTAATATAAATATTAAATATAAAGATAAAAATATTTCCCTTATAATGGTATTTTATTTATAATTTTCAGACATGGAATAATTAAATTTAGTTTTGACACTATAATGATGCAGTATTTTTCTTATTAATGAAAGAATCAAATAATTAGTATTATAAATGTTAAAATAAATATAATTTGAAAGTTTTGATGCCATAAACGAATTTCATTGGTTAAAATGACATGTTAGGATTGCTTATATGATTTTTTTAGAATTAATAAAGTTGTTAAGACTTTAAAAAAATCAATTATAATATATTGTCAAAATTGACATAAATGCGTTTTTAAAACAAATATTATATTATTAATTGATATTATATTCCTAAAAATCTAAGGATTGTCCAAAAGACTTATATCATGATATTTGTATCATTAATGGACCACTTGGTGGTCTCTTTGATGTATATAGTAAGTTTATTAACTATATAATATAAAAAATACAAAGTGACATGGTAAATGTCAAACTATTTAACTAAGAGTAAAAACTAAATGATAAGGTTAATATAATGACCCAAACCTGTCTAAAATCTATTTAATGAAATAATTTTGAACAATACCCACCTTATAATTTGAATAATATACTTTGGAGACATTAGAAACCGAATATGTATTTATTGTATATTAATACTTTATGTTTTTCCTAAAGAGCCCCTCCTCCCCCTTATAAATGGACACCACTTCTAAACCAATTCTTCATACCATAAAAGCCTTTTGGATCGTCCAAAATCTGCCCAAATAGCCTCTTAACTATACTCCCTTCATCCTAGAGGCCTTCATTTTGTCATAAAGCCAACCTAAGTAGCCCTTTTGATCAAATCAAAAGGAAGAACCCGAAGAAGAGGAAATGTTTTCACCACCCATTTTCAATTTCTTTTCTTATTCACCTTATTCTTCCATTGTTATTTCCATTATAGAGTAATAAATCTAGTTTCATATATATAAGGTGATGTTATTATAAATATGGTACAACCATATTCAGTATTATATCTATCTTTTGAATGACATGTCACCATACGTGCGTACATACGGCTTACCATCTCCACGTCGTGGTGTAATTGTTATTCAAAACATTATTATTTGGATGGGTATAATAATGATGTGTAATTCATGTAAATAATAAATATAACATGATAATTATTCTGTATATATGATACACCATCCAATTATATATTATTTTAATATCAAAATAATGATATTGTCGCTCGTTCGTACGTATGGACTACCGTCTCCACGAACGCGATGAGATTCATTCCCCATTGTATCCATTCAAGACTAAAGTTTATTTGATGATTAGAAATAATATTTAGAGACATTATATGATTCTGGATATTAATAATATATACATCCCATCAATAACAAATATTGCTCAGATAACAAATAATATAAAGAAAAACGAATCCGTTAACACCCGAAACGATGATAATACTAAGATATTATTAACAAATCAATGTTAAAAGATCATATATGATATCATATTAATGTATATGATTATTGTATAATTTAATAACAATTATTTCACCATTATACAGGAGTTTACCCTACTCTCAACCAAGGAAAAGTACAAGGTATGGGTTTATTTCACAATCTCTTCACTATCCGAGGTTGTCTATATGTAATTATCTACTGGGACCTCTTTATCATCCACATCCATATTTATTAAAAATTTATTTCAAAACATTCATACTATTTTATTGAATATGGGTTAAAGCCATTTATACCCTTGTTTGAATTTTTACAAGAGGTTTATAAAGGAATCTTTCCGTCGTTTTCCAAACAAGGTCCTTTTTAACCTTTTCGACAAAATTACAGTAAGAATGTTTTTCTAACATTTACAGTGGGTGCGGCTATTTTCCACCATTATAAAATCGTCAAAGCTTACCTTAAAATCTTATAAGAATGTTTTCAAAATAAAGGTTTTCTCTATAATTATGTGACTTTATGATTTCAAAAAAATATATATTTCTCTCAAATAGTTTTGATTTCATCTTTGTCAACATCCTTTGATAAATTTTACACTTTTTTGAAGTTGAATTATTATGATAAAAATCAACCATATTGTATTTATGGTTTTTTGATATGTTTGACTATGAATGAGTTAATTTTATGCCATTAATGGTTTATGATTAATGTTTTGGCATTTCGTATGCTAGTTTTAATATGAATGTTTATGTTATATTTCATCATCTTCTTAAGATGAATGTGTTGGACTAGTATGTTTCGGGTTGGGGACCAGTAAAAGTAAGCCCTCCAGGTTGGGGTCCAGTTAAAGCAGACCCTCCGTGTTGGTGTCTGATTATTAGAGGCACTCCAAGTTGGTGTCCGGTTATTAGAGGCACTCCAGGTTGGAGTCCAGTTACAGAGGCTCTCCGGGATGGAGTCCGGTTACAGAGGCTCTCCGGGTTGGGTTCCGGTTACAATTAACTCTTAGGTCTTGGCACGAGGCTTTGATACAGAAATTAATGTTTGGCATTATGCATTTCATCGTTATGAATGTGGTTATTGATATTGCATGTGATTATTTGATTAGTAGAATATCCCTGTGAATAATTAAATGACATTATTTCATTTTATTTATACCATATTATGATGAAGTTCAAGTTTCAAAGGATTTTGATTTAGTTATACATTGCATTAAATGTTTATGCTTATTTATGAAAGATTCTGCTATATTTTTATCCATACTGGGCATCTGAGCTCACCCCCTTCTATGTTTTATTTTTTACAGGATGTGAAGAATTATTTTATGAATGACCTGTAGGGATAGTATGTGGGGATATGAGTGTGGACTATATAGACTAAGTTGTTGTAGTTTTCATTTTATGGTGTAATGTAAACTTTATGAATGTATCTAGTGTTTCCAAGGCTACTAAACTAATCGGTATTTCGAGACTTGATCTTTCTTGTGATCATTCCAATGTTATGTAATAATGCACTGACTCTGGGCAACTGGGGTCGGGGCGTTACAATACAGGTGATCCATGAGTGGATGAGGATAGCCCAAATCATATATAAATAGTATATAGATTGACATCATATGAATTTTTAGTCCAAGCATGGATTCCATGTTTTCTTATGCATCTCATCATGATGAGAATTAATGAGATTTTAATGGGGAAGCATGTTATCCCAATGGTTTATTAGGTCTTCTTTATTATTTTGATGGTCATTGAGTTTTATTACTTATTTTCATTTACTTGTAGTAGAATAGATTTCATCACATCATCCAGATATAAAATATCAGGATGTTAAGTGCATAATCTATCACATTTCATCGACTAGAGAAAGCTGTAAATTGAGAACAGGGCAACCTTATCAATGTTCTGAGGGAAAATTGTGGACCGACATGATATTAATCTATGGGGATGGACCATTACTTTTTAATGGGTGTTTTGGAAGAATGAAATTATTCAAGAGAGATCCTAAGATCATTTTATCTAGATGTGTGATCAGTATCACACAAATTTTGTGTATCTCATGATTTTCCAGGAGAAATTGTTTGAGGGAGGGTAGAATGTAATAAAATTATGTTTTCCATTTATTACTTTTGAGTATTTGAAGGAATATTTTCATATCCAGACACTATATCAGTGTTAGATTATGTGGTTCAGAGAGGTTCAGTATTGATATATTATAATTATTAAATATATTTTATAACATGCACACATCATTTTTGTTTGAAATTTTTTTCTTGATTTTTGGGGCCTCAGATGGGAAATATGAGACCGTAGTTTTTTTCAATAATGTGGGTTTTATCTTAGGTTCATCATATATTTGTTCAGCATCATAATTTCAATGTTAAGTTACCATTGGTTGGTGTTTCTAACAAAATAAATAATTTATTTATTTAATTTATAAAATAAAATGACATTATTTCTTGTATATAAATACCATGTTATATAAACTCTACATGATTAACTACATAACCTTGAATGGATTTGAGAGGAGGGGGAGAGATTATCATTGACGTTGTAAAACCCATGTATGTGGTTTGATGTATTATCAAGATGAACTATGAGACTAATGATCTATGCTTAATATCTTCTTCTTCATCATGAGTAAATGCTTTCATAACTACCAATTGATCCATACATGATGTAGGAGACATTATGTTTTAATTCCCACCCTTTTATTAATGATAAATGTTGGATTTTTTTATCTGATTTCATTTTGATGGAAATTTTCATTCATCACATGAGTGAAATTAGGAATTCCATCACTATACCTAGTTTTTAATTGTTTTTTCACTCTTTTTTTCCCTTGATCCATTTCTGGTAATTATAGTAATTAATCACATCCTATAATGATGTTACATTACTTCCTTTATGTTCATTTCTACTTATTGTTCTTGATGATCACGGTCATTGGCCAAATGGGTTGCAATTTGATGTTTTTTAGGAAGTTTAGAGCATATTCAAACCCAAATATTAATGGAGGATGTATAAAATACATGTAGATCAGTGTTTATGACCATATTTTGTTTGATTTTCAGGTTGCAGTTCATGAGTATGTGTATCAGGACAATGAACGGTGACAAGTGTGCGACAAAATACTACAAAGATGATCATAATCTGATTTCCTGCAATAGGAGGCTGGGAATCAATGCTTGGTCTAATGACCTTATATTTTCTATAGGGAAGTCATGATTAGTGGTAAAGAATATTTATCTTAAACAATGTAATGAAACTGATGTTTTTACATAATGACCAACTACATTCCATGAGGTGAAGAATAACAGACACCATTGATTTCATAATTCCACGATCTCTAGGGTTTCCTGCGAGTAATGTATGACATAACATTAGGTTAGGGAAACATGTTGTGTGACAATAATCCTGATGTTTATCAATGTATGAGGAGTAAAAACCAAAGAAACATGTTGAAAATACACGTATTGTTCTTGTGTAGTCATTTAATATTTATGTACATTGCCAATCAATCCATATTCCATATCTGGATGCCCAGGGACACAAGTGGACATATAATTTACGTTCCCATGTGGTTAGGCCTTGTGCCTCTATGTGAAGATGATAGCCATGTGGCATGTTTACACATCATGGACCCCATGTGTAAATAAATTCCATGTTATCTTGTGGACACACTTTTTACAATAACATGGCCTCATAAGCTGTGTTCTTGAGGTAACACATCCAGGAGTAAATGAAAGGTCACAATATGTTTGAACCATATTAAATAACATTTATAACTCATACTATATTCAAAATTGAGTATCATATTTATATATATTGAAATTTAGTCTCACAAGAAACCCATCCAAAGTTATTTTCCATACGGGATACAATGGTAGTCTCCGATGAGGTGTATGAGATACAATGAGAGGTGTTACAAGTGGGACCCTACTTTAGTAGATCATTTAACCATGACATTTTTTGGGTGGATTCATTAGAGGTATTTTAGTATTAGAAACCCCCCCTTTCATACAATGACATGAGTACCACATGCTCCTTACACAGGCTGAGTAGTACCCACCAGATGCACAAGGGCCCTGTTCTTCTATATATAGAGTGGAACCCCTTGTTGCACTAGGGAACATCTCATATATCTACTGAGTGTCACATACTTGTTTTACCATGGTGTACATACTCTATAAACTTTATTTGAACCCCCTATCACACCAGAGTGTCTGTCCTCTATTGGACATGGATTTACCATGGTCGTGGAGCATAATGGTGAAGTGTGGTCCCTCCATATAGATATCATGTAGGGATGCATTAGATTTTGGATATCAAAGACGAAATCATTGAATTTCATGAATACTCAATGATATCAGATGTTCTTTGGAGATTGAGATCGTATTTCTATATTATTTGAGTTTCGTTTAATATATATATATATATATATGATTGTGTTGAGTGGAATGATTGACTAATGATATTTATCTTTTTCTTCCACTTTGGTTTTCAATGTATCATATGTTGTATGTATAAACTCACCTCTATGTTGGATTTTTCAACACATTCCATGTCTTATGAGGACCATGGAATGATAAATAGTGATTATTGAGGATAAAACTAGTTACATCGGTTCATAGATGGTGTACGGTTCACAAACATTGATATCCCGAGTCAAGCACTCTTCCATGTCCATCACATTCTATTTTTTATTAGGTTGGGACATCATTCAAGTGGGATATGTATTTTACCCTATTTAAATTGGATATATTGTCATACTATTATTTAATCTATAGAGTTTGTAAATACATGGTTGTGTTCTATATTTTACAATATTTTATTATTCATGTATACCTTCCATGGAGGTGGATGTGTGCATGCATACTGGTATATTATTATAAGGGCTCACATATCAAATTATTACTTCTTATCTATTTACTCCAGACCCTGGATTAGACAAGGTAGGCTTGGGGGTATCATGGATTCACCTACCAATAGCTAGGGACGCCCTGGTGGGTCGAGTTATTAAATTTAAATAAAAACTGCTACTAAAAAATCCTAATAAGTTTTACAAAATTATCATAATGTTTACAATATTCTAGAATATAAATAGTAAATATAAATCACTAAGTAAAATATCTATGTATCTCATAGATTAATCACTATTACGATGCCAACAATAGATCCTTTGGTACGACTATAGAGCATTCCATTTACATCCTAATTGGAATATACTAAAATTCATAACCATTTATGTATATTGTCATTTTCTATAATAATACGTAGTGGTTCATAGATGAAAACCTTTCTTATTATATTAATGATGTTCTTTTTTCATTAAAATACAGAAAATGGCTATTATAATATCAGAAATATTATTATGAAAACCCGAATCACAATATTTCTACCCATATGACACCATTATTTCATCTTATAAAACATTTTGTTCGATAAAATTCTCCTTATCTTATATTATTTTATAATTATATCATAATCCCTTATATAAATTATGAAGTAAGTCCATTACAATAGTTTGTAAGGAGAATTTCATTAAACAAAGCATATCCCGTTGGTGTGTCAAATAATGTTTTTATTTGAACCTCTTTATAATATACCAAGTGATGATCAATTTATTACACAATAACTCCATTTAGGGGTTATTATTCCTAGATATATATTTTCCAGATCTTGCATCAACATGTAGTTTCTAGAAAAGTGTGTAATTTCTAGGAAAACCACATATCCAATACTATTATAAAAAATCATAATGTTATCATATACATAGAATCATATCTTTTTGATTATCCATAATTTTTTCACTAATGTTCTCTAATACTAATAACAAAATTAAATATATATTATTTCAATATCATTTAATGATTCACTATTGTAAAGGAATGTCTTTTATAATCAATGATCCCTTATTAACAGTGAAATAATATTAAACAAACATCATAATCTCCAAAGATATCTAAATGTTTCATTTGATACAAATTATAATTCCCCTAACCCATACTCCCATATCTAATTCACACAGAAAAATACATTAAATATTTTCCTTGGTACACATAGTGAAAGCCTTGATATAAACATTCATCATTAAAATATCAATAATGATTGATGGATATCTTACATCATAATTATTATTTGAGGATAAGAGATTTACATGATTAGGGAACATCATAATCTAATAAATCTACTATTAGTATCAAATACTTTAATTTTCTCCATTATATATGAGAAACTACAAAATTCATGAAATGATTTCAACATATCCAATAAATATTTCCACGTTTGTTAACTATATAAACTTATACATGTATAAACATTATCCATAACTTGAGGAATGAAAATATATAAAAGGGTTGATGTTAAATGATCACTAAGGGAAATATATAATTTAAGATATTATGGAATGACCATGGAAGAAATATTTTAGTAAGAATAGGTAAAAACATGAATCCACAATCAAAATGAAATTAGAAGCATAAAATATATATGATAGAAAATGAAGACATGGATATCATGAGACTGATATCATACTAATGAAATATATAATTTCAGACTCAAAATAAAAATTCAAGGCTTTGTTCCAATACACTCATTTTATTAGAAGTGGAACAGATTAAAAACCATTTATTTGTTTCATGAGTCCTGCAATTCATTAAAGAGATATTAAATTATTGCCCTCATCCAACCACTAATAAATTCAAATTCATTAACTATATGACTCAGCAATACCTTTCAAACCAATACCTATAAAAAATATTACTGAATAAAAACATGGCTATCTATTTGATGAAGTAGAAAAAATGTTGATAGGAAATAAAACTATATTATCCATAAATATTAGTTAAGAAATTCAATAATTATACACATGTCAATAAAAGGGTTGACATTATCATTTCCTATTAGGTGGATGAAGGTGAATGGTTAAACATTTCTGAATCAACATTCTAATAATGAGTTGTATTGTAATTACAATATATGGAATTCGAATACCTATCCATATGTCAATATATGGGTCAACTTTTTCAAAAGCCATCTTGATGAACAAGGTGATGGTAAAGAAATAAAAATTTAACATGATAATAATTATCCATATAGGAATAAAAACATAGTTAATGCCATTACTTTTCCCTATATCAATAGAATAACATGTTCTCTAGCTGAATAGAATCTAAAATGAATTATGTAAAATTTTATGTTCACACTATATTGAAAAACAAGTATATAGACAATTCTATACTAGAATAATCATGAAAATAATACATCCAATAATAGAATGTTTATAGTTTCAAATGAATATATCATCTTTTAAATTAGATAACATTTAAGTGTATTGAATGTAATGAAAAACACCCTCATATTAAAATGATTTGAACGATATCACATGAATTGAATTTTTTGATACCAAAAGTTCCATCCTGAATATTATAATATGAAAATATCATGAATATTAACCCCATTATGGTGAATAATTTTGAAAAATATAATGAAAATAGAAAAAAATAAATTATATTTTATAATATATTTTTATCATTGATGAAAAATAAAAAGTTACATGTTTCATTAAAATGTATCTTTTCAAAATGTGAATTGAAATCCATTAAAAAAATTAATTTAAATATAGTCTCCAATAATAGAGAAATGAAATGATATAAATCTTATCTAGAATAACTGAATAGAGTAAGAATAACCATGTGAATTTGAATGGATACACATTTCTAATTTTTTAATACCATTTTTTATAACTCATATTCTATGAAGTGTAACAAAAAATTAATTTTTAAAAAAACATAATTTTAAAAATATGATTGTAAAATACCATATAATAAAATATTTCTCTCAAAAAATCCACTAATATAAAGATGATAGTCAAGTTGAAAAATATATACCTCATAAAATGAAGACTTGAATTATCAATATCATATATGGGAAATAAACTTCATGAAGAATGAATTTTTAGAAAATGGGTATATGAGGTGGAAATATATAGAATGAGAGAATTCCACTTATTAAATCAAATTTCATATTGAACCAAATATATATGTTCATGATAATGATAATAACATAATTTATTAAAATTGAGTTACCAAAAACTCTTATGGCCATGGTAACTCATGAATGAAAAGTAGTTTGAAGATAATATCCTAAATTATCAAATACTATCCAATAAAATAAAAAGGAAATATAATATAGAGACTTAGTGGGATAAAAAATTAATTTAACATCTTATAAATGAATCATGGTGCATAAAATGTATCAATTATCAATGAATTAGTATTGTGACCAATAACAACCCTTATAGAATTAGTAAAGCATTAATAAATACCCATTAATGAGAGGTATTGTAATTGAACATGAAATACCATGAATAAATTTAAATTTAATATATAATATCTCAAATCTAAATATTATAAACCAAATAAATGAAAGTATTTTCATAATTCAAATAATATCTCAAATTGAGGTATTTCAGATGAAAATCCTTACCTATGTCTTGACTAATTCTGTAAAAGAACCAATGTCCTGAATAAATAAATTATTCTCATTAAATAAACATCGAACAAAAATATTCATTACTATAATATGTTATACTATTCATTTATACCAATTATATGAAAATATATTAGTTAGTTTTTACCCATTTTCAAAAATAGGTGTAAGTAATCTTTATCTATTTAAACTAGTTACATAAAAAATTGTAATATAATTATTTCAGAAATTCCATCATTCATAGATCATATATGGTTCTGTAATATATGATCCGTTATAGTTTTTAATTCTAAAATCACAATTCATTTTATTTTTAGTTTATGATCCTTGTGGTTGGAATCAGTGACGAGCACATTTTGTTGTATCTTAATGACCAAAACATTATTTATTAATTAATGAGTTATATATTCATATAACCATAAATAAACCTTTAAAAATTTATTTATATACTTAAAACATATAATATTAGTAAATATATTCTCATAATTATTAATGAAATAAATTCACAGTATTGTTCAAGTGGGGAGTTAAACAAACAATAACATGAAACTATCATGATTAATAGGTTTTTGGGAGGATGTGTAGTTTTTATATTATTATACCATAATAATACTGATAATATTTGGTTATTATTATTGTAATATAACATAATTTTAAGTAATTATAATGATAATATAATTAATAAAAAGAAATTACATAGGTATAAGGGATGCTTTTCCTCTTAGTTTTCTTTTTTGTACGATTGAATTTACAATAATATATTGTTGATGATATCATTAATAGGATCTCAAATTATCCATCAGAATAAAATAATAATATAATTAATATAATATATATCCTTTAATAGTTACCTCATTGAAATCAATATAAGCTGTTTGTGTAAAGGAACACAAAAAATAGTCATTTTAAGGAGGCAATAATCAACATGTACGCATTGTTGATGATTTAATTTACCAAAAAATAAGAGAAAGGATTAATAATATATAAATATTGAAAATCATAAATGAATCATAAATTTAATAATTAGTTGATAAATTCAAAATTTAATACCATACATAAAATTTGGTGACAGAAATCAAAACACATTGTGTCATAGAGGTAGAAGTCCCCAAACAAAATAAATTATGGTTTTTTTCTTAATGAAAAATTTAAAAGGTGTCGATTTATTATTAATATATAATAATAACATTTAGTATATAAATAATACAGAGGTAATTTTATAGTTATTTTAAAATAATAACTGAAAATAGAATTAAAAATGATGATGTTAAGTAAAATTAATTACACATGTGGAGAACCTAGAGATTTCCTTAGAAGATCCCACAAAAATGGATTGAATGGGATAATATCTTATGATAATAACAACATAAATTTTAAATAGTATTATTGGGGAAGAATTATTGTATGATTTAATGGGGAAACATAATTTTTTGGAGTTCCTTGAAGGGTTGGTGAAATTTCACATTTATAATTATTGATAATGGCATTTTTTCTTAAATATTTCAACTTTAAAAAGAGGGAGTACATGTAAAACATGTCTAGTAGAAACATAATTGAAAAATAAGAGATTTAGGATGACATAAATTCTAGACACACATCATCTAATTATTCTAGATACAGTTTTTATCATGTTTCTTTCCCATTACCTCTAGAATTATTACTTTTACCCTTTTATATTTTTCTAGGGTAACTAGTTTTTATCAATGATATCGTATTTTTAAACATAAGAAAAATGGAGACCATATTAAAAACATTTACCCACTGTTTAAATGTTCTAAATCCTGTTAATTAAATTATATTTATAATATTGATAAAAATAAATTTTAAAATACATATTATTAATTTATTAAAAATAATTTTAGAAATAATTTTACATCTTTTTTTTAATTTAAAACCCATATTTTTAAAATTATAAAGTAACATATAAAATCCATATATTTTATTTTAAAAGTTATTAATGAATTTCCAAATCATTCTTTTATAATAATAATTTCATAAGTTTCATGTTATCTATAAAAGGGTATTTTTCAATCATCACCTATAATTCATCCCTTGTTGATAAATCCAAAAAATCGATCTTATTTTTATAGAAATTATATTAAACCAAAAATTATTTTAAATTATTCAAAATAAATTTATATATTCTAAAAATTCAATATTTAAAGAATATATTTAGATATAGTTGTAAATATGTTATATTGGTTTTTTAATGTTAATTACTCTTAATTCATATTTCTAATCAATTACTAAATAATTTATTTCAAATATATTAAACACATTATCAATATATTTTATTGTTATTTCATACTAATACACATAGATTCCTGTACTTAAATACCTATTTTAGAAAATTATATGCATAGAAATCAAATTATTTTTTAATTGTTTTAGCTATAATAATACTATTAAATTCAAAATAAAGGTATCCAATATTTTCATTCTATTAATGTTTCATAAACTTTTAACCCTATTTAATCTTATTAATTTAATTACTAGGTTTTAATGGACATAGTTAATATTTTTATCTTTATATAAATATATTGTGGGACCATTTTAGTTTGGTGGTATATGTTGTGTAATCTATTGAAATCCTTGAAATATTTAAAGAAAAAAATATATTAATATATTTGGTTGTTACATTGATTCATGTTTGATAATAATAGTGGATCAGGAATCACCACCTACTTCTCATATCATTGTGGATCAATCATCCATAACAGCATCTCATTGTGGATCTTTCACATCAACTCATTTCCCATAATTATATAATGATATATAAGTTTTTACCCATTTAGTTTGAAATATATAATGAACCCAACCAACACATAATGAAAACTATATATATTTAATCCACAATATTATAAACAATTATTCATTTTGACATATCATATACCATGTAAAAAATGGGTTTCATAAATATACAATCATACTTAATTAACTCATTTAAAGGAAAATTGTCTTTTAAAATCATAACAATCTTAAGGTATATGAAAAATATGGATTGTATCATATGATCATAACCCTTGTAGAGCATAAATATCATTATATTATGATGGAATATATTAAAAACAACCATAAAATATGATTCAAACATTTCATTAGAAAAATGGGAAAATATGGTTTTCCATTAATAACATTTTAAATAAAAATATACAAAAAATGAGGAATAATTTTATTTAAATTTTACTGAATAATTATTATCATGAATATTCAATGAAAATTTAAGAAATGATTACATGTTAACATTTTCATACCTTATACGTTAAAATAAAATATTCATTTCACACTTTTTTAAAAAGTCAAAAATGTATTTTTCATAGATCATTTAGAGAGACACATTTTTATACCATTGTTAATAAATTAAATGGTACTAAAATTAAAATTTAATGAAAATTCAACAGTTGGTACACAATTTTATGAAACCGTTTTTATGATTACGTACATTGATGAAATATTTCATCAACCAAAGAGAACATAAGTAAGTATTTTCATTGAAAAAGACTCTCGATTATTTTATGTAACCAATAGTGGAAATGAAACCAATACATGAAAATTTCAGGTTTCATAAATGGTTAAAAGATAATTGGATTAAATAGATAAGATGAATAAATTGTCACTCAATGGGAATTTTATGTATACTATCCCAAAAAGAAATGAAATAGTAACATAATCGTTAACCTCAAGTGGCATCTTACTTCGTATGTTTTTGAACATGCTATAATATAAATATATATTTAATCAAATATATTCGATATCCATAATCATATATTTCATACAATATATAATTAATAGTTATCATCTTATATCTATTTTAATATCAATTCATTATTAAAGTAAATGTTTCTAGTAATAACAACTACATTTTTTATGTTTTTTCCTGTTCAGTAGTCCATGTCATTATATTATTATCATGGTTCCATAATATGAATAATTTTAATTGCATAAATCTTATTATATTTAAAAATTATAAACTTTTATAATTATTATTATAAATCAATGATGAAAAATGAATTACGTTACATTAGGGAGATAGTAGTCTGTATATAAAAATATGCATTGTTTTCAGTTTTGGATGGATGGAAAAATAATTTTACAAAAATTAACCCATACATTAATTTATTACTATAATCTATTTTATAAATATTATTTACATCCATAATTATAAGAAAAAATGTTATGTTGTGATGACAAATGAAACACATCGCTTCTTATAGGTGGTAGTCCACATTTATGCACAAGAAATGTTTCATTTTCCCAATGGATGGAATGGAAATGTGTAATGTATATTCCAGTAATAAGAAATTTTTATTTATATTAAAGTAACTAAAGTAATTATTTTATAATGGATAACACATATTTAGAGGGGGAAGAATAAGAAATAAAATTTAATTTACTCAGCTAAGAAATTTTCCACTTAGTTGAGAAACCTACATTAACTTACACATTAAACCTTCAAATGATGGTATTAAGAAAATACCAAAAGAACTATAAAATGAAAAATTATTCTATGCTGGTATTATAGATTATTTCAGATGACTCATAAAGATAAATAGTTGTCAATAATGGATAAGAGAAGGTTCCCTTTTTTAAGTGAGTGGAGGGGCACATTTGGAGTAATATGATGTATTAAATAAATATAAATTTATTTTAATGTTCACATTCAAATAAAATTATAAAATTTTAATATATAATGATTATGAGTTCAAATTCAAAAATCCAATGAATTTTTTTCTTGTTTAGGTTATATTTTAACTATTATCTCTTCGTATTAACACCTTGGTAACCGTTTTGATGATTAACATGTTTTCAACGTTTTTTTACTCATTAATGGTCTTAAATGATACAATAAAATCATAATTGGCCCATATATTGATTGTAGATAATTTTTTATTTTATCCCATTCACTTTTAAAAATAAAAATATTTTTTTGAAATGTAGATAAATTATTAAAATTTAATTTATTATGACATTCCATTAATTTAATTTCATTGTCTATACATATAGACGAACTTTAAGGAACCAAAGATTGGAATGGAATTATAACATATACATTTTAGACAACACTAATATATTATATGTAACAAAAAAAATTACCTAACACAATAAATACTAATTATTTTATTACATTTAATATTTTTAAGATCATTGTTTTTATTTTCATATTACTTGGATATGCACTGTGTCGACATTATGTGGCAACATAATGTTATTATTCCATCCCATAAAATTAAAAATAAGTTACCATGATGAATAAAACTCATTCATATTTTGTATAACTATTTATTACCGATTGTACCCTCTTCATATCCACTAGAAAAAAATATTACTGTTATTAAAATAAATAGATTAAAAATTGATATTTATTCATTACTTAAAAAAAATATTAATGTCACTATCCTAGGGAGGTGGAACACAATTTACTAGGAAAGTGTAGCCAAAGGTAGAAACCCCTGAACAATTATTAAAATAAAAGAAAAAGGTAGGAAACAATCATTACAGACCCAACATAGTCACAACATGTCCTCAACGTCACACGCCTCACCACCTCCATGATAAACAGACTCTTCCTCAATCGCCGTTTCCCACACCGAACTCTCACGTTGCTTCAAAACCTTAGCATACTTCCTCATCAGATTCAACCGCTCCAGCTCAAGAAACTCAGGGGAAGAGTGCATACTCCTGACAGTAGAACAGGAAGGAATCAGCTTTGACAAATGTGAGTAGTCTTTCCTCACCCTTCCTCGCAGAGAGACAAACCCCTTGTCCTGGATCACTGGCAGCGCCTTGTTCCCCACTTGGAAAATTTCACTGTATGATGGCCTAACCGTGTCCCCATCATTTTCCTTATCGTTGTCAGCAAGCTCCCCCCAGTTCGCATGGAACTTCATCTCTTGAGTCCTCACTAACTGCTTTTGCTGAAACTGCTTATTCATATCAATCATGGACAAATAGTGAGGTAGCTTCACCATTTCATGTTCAGCATCAATCCCACCTTTACCCACTGCTGCATCCTCCTTTTACTCATTCTGCCTGCATCCACTTCCACATAAAGTAGTAATTTCATCCCCAGTTGGCATGCTTAATTCTTGGAACCGATTCCCCGTGGATACTGTGATCATCACACCATTAGCAGCATTATCCTGATCACTGCAGTTGCCAACAAGATCCACTATTCTGTTATCTTTACACCCAACAGACCCAGTTTTCTTTATAGTAGGAGAAAACCCCTGTATGTGGTCCATTTCAGTATTCAAAACAATACCCTCCATTCCATTACACACATCATCACATCTACTTCCCTTCCTCTAATTATCTGCACCAGCATCAATCCGATTGACTTGAACACTGACATCCTTCACCGGTACAGCAGAGGCTGAAGACTCCTGTTGAGATGCTACAGCTGTGGGTTCATTAGAAAAGTGTGCCACACCAACAACACCAAAACCCTTGGGGTCATTTCCTTTCAAGTCGTTCCCTCTATTTAGATCCTACATGCGTCGAGTGAAAACAGCACACACCAATGGGTTTGCAGGAACACCCGTGGAAGTGTCAACATCCAATGTGCCCCGTGGTCCCAAATTGTTTGTCGCAGGATCAACCATAGCTGGTCTCATGTTCTCTACGTGCGAGTTCGATTCTGGTGACCTCCTGTTCTGGATTCCAGCATGACATGTCAAACAGGAGTGGCCCAAACTCTTACAGCTTGAGAAATAATCAACCCAAGATTCATAGATAACAGATTGCTTCTATCGAAATTCCTCACCAACTGATATCTAGACCCATTCCACCGGTGGCCTAGAAATATCCACTTCAACGCAGCACCGGGGATTAATCGGATGGCACAGATTAGACGTACGCACATCAGCACATAAAAAATGACCTGTCATGTTCCCAATCATACAGAAACCGCTATATTTTGAAATGGTAACGGTAGTTTGGGAGGACTTACCAAAATCAGAATGAAAGTAGGGTCACGGTTCATACCGAAGTCCATCATCCACCAAAATAGAAAAAACATACATCCATTGCAATGTCGGGGAGGGCCGGACCAGGCACGAACAAGGTCTTCATTAGAGGCAAAACAGATCATTATATGACGATTATCAAGAAGACCAACCACTGCTCGGTCCCGCATGTCCCATTTGGAAAAGGAAAACCAATCAAATTCATCAAGAGACGGCCTTCGGGAGTTGAAGCGTGCCACCAGGGTCAGATCAAGATGTGTCAAATCTTTAGAGAACTCCGACACCGAGATCCGGAGATGAGGGTTTCCAAGATGATGATCAGGCACCTTCGGATTTAACGCAATCGACAGAAAATCGTGAAGAAAGTTGGGGTTAGTAAAAGGAACAAATGGTATCCGGGGCTTCAACAGTAGTAGAACCAGATCATCCTCCCCCCTCCCGCTGCCAGGAAGGGGGGGGGGGGAATCATCCTTCCGCATTCGCTAGGGTTCGGGCATCGCGAGCTTCGAGCAGAAGATAGTCCTTCGGTGGAACACAATTTATTAATAACACAATATAGTATGAATAAGGTAAAATAGATATGTTACAACGAAATAGAGGAATGTTTTTTAGATAATTGTTTGTCTTATCTTGAAGTTCTAACTTTGTTTTCTCTATTTTTCCCTTTCCCTAGTGATAAATATTAACCATATTTTCTATTCATAATACCTAAATATATAAGGTTTTTATTAACAAAATCCAATCCATTTTCTTAAAAATATGTAATACATTTATAAATATTTAATTTCAATATATTGATGAAATCAATAGTAATATTGATTTTGAAAGCACGATGAAAAAAATGTTTTATGAAAATTGTGTTTCTAAGCCTAAAAATGAACATATATTGAAATAAATTATAATATTGATTCATATATAATTAATAATATTATATATAAAAAATAGATTTATGTTATTTTGAGATTAAATTCAAAACATGAAGAGACTTTTATATTAAAAAATGTAATTAAAAGAAATGACAGAAATTTTTTTTCGATATTTTCACTATTCATTGTAAAATAAATCTTATTTTGAAAAATTAGTAAAATATAATATAATTTAATATTGTCTACCTGATATAAAACATTATTTTCATTAATAAAATTTTAATTTCAAAAAAATATTATAATTTAATTATAAGTCCCATGATAAAAATGAAATAAAAAGCAATGTTTTATGGAAATTTTTTTTTGAAGAATTAAATGGAATTAATGAAAAGTGAGTACCTGGTAATTTTTAATTAATTTTTTTTATTAAAATTATAATAAACATTATAAATATTTTTTATGATTCTTTTAGTTTTATTCATACCATCAATTTAATTGATATTCAAATACAGTCATGTAATAATATTGTTTTTGTAAATTTCAGCTCGCTTAAAGATGGGTGTTACACAGTAAGAAAGCTATCAAGCATAGTATAATATTAAATAAAATTATCATTTCATTAATATAGTGACCCTCAATTTTCCTATAGTAACATTAAATCACCTTTGAGGAATACTTAATACATTACATGGACAAACTCCCAAAGACTATATTATTCTAGTACCTTTAGAAACATGGAATGATAAAAAAGGTACATAAGTAAGCTACATTATCTCCCACTAGGTTCATCATGAATAGAACCCTTATTATACAAATTATAATTAATTAATATCATAATAACCTTGGAATGGAAACATTGAAAGTGGTGAGCTCAAATTCTTAGTAAGGGTAAGAAAGGGAGATGTGTAAGCATAAACATGAGCATAGGGGTAGGATAATGTCATCATAACATTAAAATATGATAAAATACATATCATATGATCACAAAAATTACTAATGGAATATTTATTAGTAGTTAATAATACATGAATCATAAGGAAATATAAAACATAATATGAAAAATCATAACATAAGAATAAGACATGGAATAGTGGCAAACACTAAAGTATATAAAATGATTTCAATATTATTCAAGGAATCTCTTCCAAGTAAATAAAAGTAGTATGGGTTCACCCTACATACCATCTTGGTAGTAATAGTTAACTCCCTTGTAAGTTTTAGTTGTATGAGTTCGATCCCCATACCTTCATGGTAGTCAGGGTTTACTCCCATGGACATTTAGTGGTCAAGGTTTACTCCCAAGACTTTCTTACTCTATCTCATGAGATATAAATATTAAACCAATTAATGTTATGGTGATATAGGTCTGACTCATCACATAATAAAATCTTAGATATTTGTGACACAATATCATAATCATTAATTATAACATAGCCCATGAAATGAAATCTATATAATAAACATGAATTCTTATCCAAACCTATGGAAAAAAGATAGGTCTCATAATCATTTAATCAAATCATAACCCTTGAAAAGAAGTGGGTTTCAAAGAAATATGATGCATGAAAGATAAGGAGATTTCATAAACATAGAAACCATTAATGTGAGATCTATTTTATGCATATATAAACCATGAAAGGGAAAAAAATTTCTTAAACATATAAAATGTAAAAGAGAAACTGATTTCATAAATATGTAACCTTTGAAATAGAAATGGATTTCATAAAAATATAACCAATGAATTGGAAATGGGATTCATTAATGTTATTCCATCAAGAAATAAACTATTTAGGGAAAATTTTTGAAAGGAACCATGGATCATATACCCAATAAAGAATGAGTAACACCAACGACTATCATATTAGATGTGAAATAATCTTGAAAGATCTTTCATAAACATTCTTGTGTAAAATATCCTTTCTTCATTTATAAAAACTTTTTCAAAAAAATATTTTTGAAGACTCTTTTCTTGAAAATAAACATTAGAAACAAATAATGGATGATTTAAAAAAAAAATTAAAACCATTTTCATTTAAAACATATAAAATAATATTGGAAACATTTTTGAATCCATTTTCTTTGAAACATATAATAGAAGATAGGAATAGTTTGGAAAAAAATTTCATTGAAAACATAAAAATAATGCTTGGAAACATTTGGAAACAAATATTCATGAAACCTTATTAAATTTTCTTTTAAATAATTAAAATAATTTTCGTGGAAAACAACATTTTGAAAACTTAAAAACGGCGTTTTAAAAAACACTTAAAAACTATTTAACCATAATAAATTTTCTAAAACCCTTTTTGATTGATTTTTTTAAATTAACAAATTTATAAAATATTGGGAAACAATTTACTTTTAAAAAAATTAACTTCTTAGTCTTATAATGGAACCTCTAGGGGAATGTAGGTCAAGATGGAGTGTATATCCATATATGTTGAGTATTCCTTTTTCACCAAAAAAATTATGGAAAAGTTCCTCGAATAAAAAATGACAACAAGATTTATTTTTTATAAAACACATTTGATTAGAAGGAAACTCATGGTTAAAAATGAATTTTAAATATTATTAGAGAATAGTATAATATTTTTAGAAAACTATTAGAAAAATATTTTTCAATTAACGCATATTTTTGTAAGAAGAGAGAGGTAATGTGAGATATTATCAAAAACACTTTCATGATCGTATTATGCACCATTGAGTGAAAAATGGTACTAATACAAGAAAAAATAATGAATATCCACTTGATAAAAAATTCAGGAGTTTTCTTGAGAGACAGATCATATTATTTCATCAATTAAATCATGATCAAAATCAATCTCGATAAATGATGATATTGTTCCCATAAATAGTTATCATACGCTAACATTGAATCATACTCACCATGTAAAAAAATGAAATTAAATAGGGCATAAAATATAATGAAAAAGAATGATATTAGTGATATAACATGTGAATTGGAATCATATGCACCTGGTAAAAGAACATAGGCATATAACAAAACATGTGTCCTAAAGAAGGCAATTTGAGACAAAATAACTTTACCGATTTGGATACATTTGATCCATAAAACACTTGAATGAAAGATCATAAAATGTATTCTTAAATAAAAATATATTTATTTATAATAATAATAGAAAACATTCATCTACATTATATATACCATATAAAAGAAATGAGTGATGTTTAAGGCATGTATCTCATATAAATAAAAAGAGAGATGAAATTCCCTTACCTAATGTCTTAACTTTCATCGCACTCATACACAAATATATTCTAATAAATTAATTTTTATTATAAATAATTTAAAGAACCATATTAATATATATAATAACATATATTATTTTATTATGACTTTATATTATCCTCTAATAAAAAATTCAATGCGTTGGGAAATATCCACTTTGTTCTTTGTACAAGTTTTGACTTATTAATATTGATCAACATAATTAGATCACGATTTAAATAATTCAGGAATGTAAAACATTATATTAATATCTTTTATATTCATAATATTTTAACTTATAATAATATATAAAATATATAAATATGAAGTGGAATATACGGTTCAAGGGGACTGTATGCCATACGTACACATGGATGTTGTTTTTATTTTGTTTTCTTATTGAAAGAAATTAAGTAAATTATATATATGGTTATATAATTTAATTTAATTTTCATTATAATGATATATATATATCATATATTTTCACTAAAACCATACTTAATATCTTCCTTGTAATTTTTTAACGATTCACATCGCTTTGAGGAGGCAGTAGTTCACACGTCCACAAATGATATTATCGTATTGAAACAAGATGGAAAGTATAAAGGAATGTATTATAAAATAAATAAAGAAGAATTATGAAATAAACAATAATATATATTTCATATATAATATGTTTTTATATATTCATTCCCAATCATGAATGTTGGTAAAGGAAAATGATCAACATTGTTTCATGAGGCGGTAGTTGGTCGTATAAGAGAACAGTAAGTTAATTACACATTAGGTTGGAGTTTGTTTAAGTATTGAAAAAAACATAATATAAAAACATATTTTATATTTAGGATACTGTTTTTATTTAATAATAGATGTAGTAAAGATATTTTTGGTGTTGAATAATTAAAATTACATAAAGGAGCTTGAGGAGAGATCTTACCTCTTCCTTGGGTAACTCATTTTTTGTTTTCCATCAAAGAGATTCCATGGGTTGCTTTCTCCCCAATGGGACTATTAAAAGTGTAAGGGAAGATTTTTTTCAAATTTAATTGCGTATAGTTTGGTAGAGAGTAAATGTTTTGGGAGGTGGGAATAAGGGGGAGAGGTGGTGACCATTATAATGAAGGGAGGGAGCACAATTTTTTTTTGAAAACAAGTTAGGTATAAGAACGTTTTTACCCAAAAAAAGTCTTCAAAAACCAACAAAAATAAATAATGGAATGTTTAAATAAGAAATAAGGCTGGAAAATTTGGTTTGGACTAGTGTAAAATCTATTTTTCACTTTAGGTTTAAGACTTATTCTTTTGTTAACCTAATTTTTCTCATAATCGATGTAATTATTTTTAATCAATCTCATTAATATTTTTTTCAAAAATAGAGTTTACATTATTATAAATTATAAATTATTCTGATTACAAATATAGATTTAATTTTTACAAATTCCAAAAATTGTTGTTACATAAATTAATTTAATATTAACCCAGCAAACAGGATGGCACTAAAGGTTTTTAATTTAAAAATGGTCAAAAAATTTCATTGTTTTTAATCCAGTTTCAGTGTGAAATAGGTTTCAATAACCTTGATTAGATTAAATGATGTATGTTTTATCTAATTATACATTAAACCAAATTAAAATATAATTTAACTATATAAATAAATTAGATGAAAAATTGGTTTTGAATTAAAATGTAGTATTTTTTACTAGTTATCAAAAAATTACCTTTTCCATAAAAATCCCAAAAATATACCCTAAGATAATTTTGATATTTTAAATTAAAAAAAAATTGTTTACTTTTTCAAAAATAATTTATAATTTCTTTAATAATTAATTTTAATATTGTTCATGTAAGGATATTAAAAAATAGTTCTTTTTGGAAAAATAGTATTTCTAATCATATAAAGGCTTTAAGAAAATATATATTTTCCATTAGCAACATGACATATATATTTATATAAACCTATTGTAAAGAGTTATTTAATATCTGTTACTAATATTCATATTACTATGTTTAATGACTAGTTCAAAATTATCTCGTATGAATAATTATAACAATAAAATTATGTTTCGTAGAAACTCAGTGTCACATGTAATGTACGCCAATACAATTTTGCATGCAGTGCAATCCATATCGGGGATATGTGTAGAGAAATCCAATTTAGTTCCATGTGAAATTCATGTTTTACTTAGTGAAATGAAAATACCTACAAAATATTAAGTAAATATGGAAAAAATATTTCACAAAATATTAGGGTGTTATAATTAAATTCTACCACCTTAAATTAATTTCACTCTCATAACATTCATATTGGTAATTAAAGGATTTATATTTATAAAAACCAATATTGAATACCCACATTATACAAAGTGATAATGGAAAATCCAATGAAAAGTGATAGTTGGTAAAATAATGGCATCCTGAAATACCATAATCAGGTTCACAGATAATGAAGATGCTATAAATAATTGAAAATATAGACATGGTGAAAAATAAGGAATCATAGAAAACCATATAATAGTATAGTTAAAGATAATAAAACCAAAAACAATTAAGGGAATAATAAAGAAATAAAATAGTTAGAAATTATGTTAAAATGACTACATTATTATTTCAAGATATTTTTTCACGAGTTTAGGGATTATTTTACAATAATGATAGGTTTCATGAGAATTTATAGTTTATATATTTATTTATATTCCATTAGAACAATTTCATTTCTAGATTGTGCATAAATAAATATCCACTTATATCAAATTTCTTACTCAATGAAATGAATATTCATGATCAATTGTTTTCATTCCCTAAGCATAATCATTAACTATTTAAGGTTCAAAATGGCCATTTATGAATGAAATTACATTCCAATAATATATAGATATTTATAAAAATTAAAATTGTTATCTCATTTTATCCAATATGAATTAATATCCAAACAACAATCTCCAAAATCTCCATAATAAATCCCATAAATCAACTATCCATAAAGCTCATCAAAATATTCCAGAATAAAATATAAACATAAATATGAATATTATATCATCACATATTCATCCATGATCAACATAAACTTTATCTCTGAATTATTTAAACCACTCATAAGGTTGTATAAAAAAATTTTATAGAACCTAATCATATACTCCCCAAAATAAGCTAAATATTAAATTAAATATCCTCAATATGTATAAATCTATAATGAAATCATATATGATTTAAAATTACTAAATCTATAAAAACTATTCAATTTAACTTATCAATATCTAGCATATAAGTATTCCAACTAAACATTAGTGTCTAAAAATTCAGCATATATGAAGTGTTTTTTATCCCTCAAGAGTTTCTCTTCCAAAAATATCACTGAACTACTAAATCAATTTTATAGATTATCTATACCATTAAACATATACTTAAAATACAAAATAAAATATTATAATAAAATATTTATGATATATTTCATGATTCTTATAACCATAACATCATTGATAAAACACATCCACCTTAGCTTTAATGAATCTGAACACATAAAAAATCAAATATTTGACATTAATAGTTGGAATAAATTTTTTCATTACATAGTCTCATAATTATCCTTTGTATTAAAATAATAAAATGAATATTTCCCTAGTTACCCACACATTATACATTTATCTATAACTAGTAAATATAAGGAATACTGTTTCCCTCTATTGAACTCTTCATTTTTATAAGAAATTACTTTCTCAGCACTATTATTCACCAAATAGAAAAACATCTTCTTCTGTTCATAAATATCCATGTATGTATCATCCCACTTAATGACATATAATCTATTAAATCATCATCTCACAATGGACTTTACCTGCATCACTAACGTGAAACTGAATTTTTATCATATATGGTGTCTAAATAAAGCCAGCCATGATGAGGTTTTTAATACTATATAGAAATATTTGATTATTAATAATATACAGGTTTCACATTCCTTTCCCCATATAAATTTCTTTCCCATTAGTTATATAAATCAATTTTTTCTAACATTTGGTTACCAAAAAAATCATAATGCTTCCAACAATTTACTACAATCGGAAAAAAATGTATTAGAAACAACAATATTATAGGGGAATCAAATAATAATAAAAATGATTCATAGGATGTAAAAATTATGAATCCATCATTTCAATCAATGAATCCTTAGTTTTAACATTTTTCATTCATTGTCATCATCTATCCAATTCCCTGATAATGGTTCCCAAATAAAAATTTAATTACCCCTTGAATATCCCTTGACTATGTCTAGCCATGTGTGTATTCTTAAAAACACTTATTGTATACTGATTAAAATCAAGTTAATACTTAATATCTAAATTTGAGAGTAGTGATTCATAGGTGAAACTATTCCACAACATTGTTCACTTCCAAATATTCTTATAAGATTTTATTTTTTAAGAAAACCACACAATATCTTCGTTACAAAATCATTTTATTTTCATCCTATACAAAGCCGCATCCTTAGGATTTTCATAATAGTTTTCTAATCCTATTATAGATTAATAACTAAATAATACTCTTATTTATACTATATATTCCCATTCATATCATCCATTTATATTATATCCTTTCAGCTAATATTCAATATACCACCCAGATAAACATTTATGAGAACCTATACATAGAGACTATATACATAAATATCATAATTATGTAAAATATTTCACTTCAATGACATCATAATTTATTTTTTTACCCTTAAATAACACAACATACATATTATCATTCTTCGTTACCAAGGGAAAATTGAAATATAATGAGGGAGAACATTGTTGCAAGTAAGGGTAATCATGAGAGATATCAATAAATGATCATATTTAATAATTTCATGAGAGAATTTATATGAGGACATGTATTTATCAATATAACATCTTACTCAATGATTCATAGACCACAATAATGAGTCCTATAATAAATCCATATTATGTAACATTATTATGGAATCATAAAAAATCATTCATGAGACATGCATTCAGATCATTATCATATCAACTTGTCTTAAGTGTGTAGCACCACCATAGGCTCAGAAAAAATATGATATACCATTTTTAACTACTGATGAAATTATATTACAGAGGATACAATTTCAATTCTTATTTACTTTATCATAGTGGATCAATAATCAAAACATTCTTCGCATATTATAGGGGATATGGAATCCCAACATATTTCTCATATATTAACGAGAACATAAACTCATATCCCATAATTATCTTAGGAGATATAAGTATTTAAAAAATTAATTGGACTGTTATAATAGAAACACCTAAAACATATTGAAAACCTTAGTATGTGATCCACATGACCATAAAAAATTTTCATTTTATCAAATCATAACACATTAAAAAGTATTCGGTTTCATAAATATCTCATCATAACAAAATTAACACGAAGTAATGATATGGGTTTCTTATAATTATCATTGTCATAATAAATATATTAAAATTGGATATATCATAATATTATAACCCTACTGGAGCATAAAAATATTTAACGGATGATAAAGTAGTTATGAAATTCATTTAAAATATCATTCTATAATTGTTTAGGTAAAATGAGAAAATATCATTTTCCTCTTATAACATTTTGACATAAATTTTCAAAAATATATAGAGAAATAATAATTTCATAATAACCAAGTAAACAGGTGAATTTATTTTTTAAAACATATTATCAATGATTGTGAAAAAATATATAAATTTAAAATATGTAAAAAGAAATAATTCCACTCAAACTTTCATAAAAAGTTAAAAATTACATGTATGTAAAAAAATTGGAACGATTAATTTTGGAACCATTATAAATAAAAGAAATTATAGTGAAAATGATTTTTTTATAAAATTTTATTTTTTTTATATGATCATGCGTACATTTTTTCTAATAATGTTCATATAATAATATTTTTATCAATAAAAAAATAAAGAAGGTCTGTCTTTTGGTGAAAATATTTTATTATCGATATTAATTAAAAAAGATAGTAAATTGTTACTAATACTTGAAAAAACTTTGATTAACAAGATTATGACAATAGATATTGTTTTTAAAGGATAATATCCAAGAAAAATACCCCATTGGAAATTTAGAAAATTCATTCAATAATAGAAATGAATTGTAACACAATACCTTACCTTAAGTATCATATTGCTTCATATTTGATGAAATGTCCGGTAAAATAAATTTTAATTTAATTTATTATATTATAAAACCATATTCAGGTATATTTTTTATATATGAGTTATATATGACATATTATCACCTATTTACAAGTAATTTTTTACTATAATAATTGTTATGTTTGACGAATGTTAATTCTTTAAAGCATGATTCAATTCGGCAGTCACAGTCCTTACATTATGAGTATGGTTCAATTATATTCATTGTGTTAATTATAACATCCCATTTAAATAAATAATATAACATTTTCAAATTTATTAATATTTTTGAATTAAATATTATTTTTAATTTAAAGGGGATACTATGTTTGATGGCGTACTTGATACGCAAAAATGAGTTTCTTTGAAATCTTACGTTGCACACAACATTGAGTTATACTGAAAAATAATAATATAATATTATTATTTTAAATGGTAGTTATATATTAGTCATAGTATTGATGGGAATGAATATAACTAACAATATAATGATTAAATATGTTTCTCAAATGTTTTTACATTTATCCAATATATTTTAGAGGCTTAAAATAAGAAAGAATCTGATTTTAAGCATAAAAACTCTAATATTCTTTAAAAGGTCATTTTACCGCCTTTTGATGGTGAAAAATTTTTAAATATATTTTTTGTAACTTTTATATATTATATTTGTAAAAAATAATATTCTTATTTAGAATTGGGAAATCAAAATTTATCTTTTATGAAATTTTGGTATTTTTCTGATAATGTTCTTTTTTTATGAATAGTGAAGAATACTGTATTTTAATTGAAAAATATTTTTTAATCTAATTTATTTATATGGTTATATTATCTTTTTTAATTGGTTTTAATGTATAATTAGATTATATTTTTACCAATTAATCCACTGTTGGTCATTGGATGTAATTTTACTTTGAAATTGGACACAAACAAGTGTCAATCTTTTGATAGTTATTATTTCTTAAAAACGCGCTTTTTGTTTTGACAATGGGAATTATTTTTAAATTAATTTATACCACTTATATTTTCTAATTTGGTAAAATAAATATCATTTTTTACTTCAGAATATCAAATATATCTTAGCCGGAATTTTTGGTATTTTTCTAAAAACCTTCAATTTTTTATGAATAGTGAAAAAACACTACTTAGTAGTTAAAAAAAAACCTTTTCATTTAAATTAAAATTTTACCACTTATGAGAATTGAATTTCAAAAATCTGACATGAATGGTTCTCATAATTAAGTAAAATGTGGTTCAATAAGATGAAAACAATTTTTGGTGAATAGTAACTTTTGATTTTTATTTACCTCTATTAAAGAAAAATAGGGTAATTAAAGGTAAAAAAATATAATAATAATATAAAATTACCTTAACAGTTGTCCTAACCTTATTTTATGAGACATGGTCAACCAATAAAATCCTTGGGTGCGATTTTTGGATTTTGAAAGTCATTTGGATAAGATAATGACATTAATAACTTTTTATTTAGTGTAAAAATAAAAATATCATAAACATGTATTGTTTTTCTAAACAATTATTAATATGTGTTTATATAATTGATATATTTGACTATAAATATTCATTATAAATATAAAATGATTCCATACATCATGGTATTTTATTTATAATTTTTAGACATCATATAAAAAAATTTATTTATGACACAATGATTATGAAATGATTACCTCATTAATGAATGTTTTACATAAATGAGAATATAAATATTAAAATAAATTTATTTTTAAACTTTTTATTCCATCCACTAATTTTATAGATTATTATAACTTGTTATATTTTAATTAAAGAATTTTTTTCGAAAAAATCAATTTATTTTGGATTTTTTAAAAAGTCATTATATGAATAGTATTTAAATTGTCGTAAATGAATTTTTAAAACAAATATTATTTTATTAAATGATATAATAATACAAAAAATATAAGATTCTTCCAAATTAATTATATAAGGTTCAAAATTCAATTAATGAACCACTTGTGGATCTATTGTAATTTTATAGTAACTATATTAACCATATAGAGTGAATACACAAGAAGACATAGTAAGAGTTAAATTAGTTAACTATGGGTTAAAGCTAAATGATAAGGTTAAATTTGAAACCCAAACTTCTCTAAAACCAATTTATTAAGAGTATTTAGAATAATAGTCATCTTAAATTCTAATTTAATAAGTTTTTGAACTTTTGAAACCGAAATTTAGTTTATAATAAAATAATATTTTGAAACATTCCTAAAGAGCCCCTCCTACCCCTTATAAAAATCCATCACCTCTAACCCATTACTCACACCTTTCAAGCCCCTTGTCTCGTCCAAAATCTATCCAAATAAGCTCCCAACATCCCTATCTCTCAACTAGAATCCTTATTTTAGGAATAATGCACTTCAAGGAATCTTTTTTGTTCAAACCAAAGGGAGTTACCCGATTTAAAGGTAACATATTATCTTAAATTATTTACTTTTATTTTACTTCTACAACCTAATAAACTCTTTTTATTACTTTATTTTATAAAAAAAGTATCCTAAATATACAAGGTTGTTTTTATGATAATTATTTGAACTACACTTACACACACCTCCATCTAATTGATACAAACATACTGTTTCAGTGGATGACAAACTACTGCCTCACGAAATGATGATTGTTCAATTATCTTCTACCACCTCTCATGGTGGACATTATGATGACACTGTAATTATATATGATATTTATGATATTTATTTTAACTATATCTTCTGTAATGATATTTTAGAATATACCTTTATGCTTATCATGTTGTATATATATGATAATTTCATTTGAGGATGTGCGGACTACTGCCCCCTCAAAGTGATATGACTTGTTTGTACCATACATGGAACGTATAAAAGATGGTGTTAATGAAGTTATGTAAAGTATATAAAATATTATATTATACTGTAATTATAATATACCAATGTATCATTTGGGTTTCGTTCCTTTAAAAAGGAAAAAATGAAATGAAAGTAGCATTCTTTCATATGTATGACTTACCATCTCCATGAATGGTGTGTTTCATTTTCATATATTTAAATGATATTAAATATTATAAAAATATATATATGATATATATTACTTATAAATTATTTAAATCATGAATATCATTCTTTATATATTGTAATTTCGACCACATGGACAACTTGTAATTATAATTACCAAATATCGACAAAATGACTGCTATTAACACAAATGACTATTTAATCATTATAACGTGGTAATAAGTGATGTAAAAAGAATAATATACATGAAAAAGGATCTGAAGAAAGTATAAATTAACTTTAGTTTATTATTAATTATATTTAAAGAACGAACGATCCATGTCAGACATGAGATAAGGGGTCTTCATCTCACTTTTTATTCTCATGAGATTCATGCTATATTTTCCACTATTTACTTTTGTGTTGTGTATTTAATGAACATGATTGTATTCATTGTGTAATATAATTCAATTTTTGGGTATTTAAATATTCATTTTATGATCCTTCTTTCATGTGGTGTATCATTTGTAAGTTACCAAATCGGTAAAGGAAATTTTCATCCTCCTCTTTAAGTTAAAGACATCTTTTATGTTTTGTCTTTTTAATTTCCATTTTCTTGTGTTGGGATATGTTCTTATATATCCATATTGTGGTAAATTTTATGTCCATGTGATGAGATACCCTTTTCTCTCTCATCAGATCAATTTCTAAATTTTAAAGTGACATCGTTAGCCTTACGAATATCTATAAGGGAACTTATTAACCCTATTTAAATTATTTGGGTTAAACATCAACTTATTAATCATGTTATTATATTTATATGTTTGAATTACATCAGATTTTTTAACACTTGGTATCCAATTATATTGGGTGTATCTATATTTTTAACACATAGTTATGTCGTTGATTTATCCTTAAGGTAATGATATGTTCTTTGGATGGGAACCTTTCACCCTCCTATTTTAGTCAAAGACTTATTTATTGTTATGTCTTCTAATTTCCATTATATTACATTTGGATATATTATTATATCCTTATTGATGTCCATTTTATGTAAAAGTGATGAGATACCCTTTTCTCTCTCATTATCTCATTTTCTAAATTTTAATGTGACTTCGTTAGACTGACGAATTTTTGTAAGGGTCCATTTCTCAATCTTATTTCATTTGAGGCATATCTTGATCTTGTGCACCTTTATTATCCTATAGGGTGTATATAGTTCCCTTTGAAAAATTATATCATGAATCTCTTTACTCTCATGATATTATAAGCTTGGTTTATTTTTTATTATGTAATTATTTTTATTCAAGTATTTTATCAAGTTGTAAGGGGCTCATTAACTAAAACATTGTTTTAAATGTTTCAAAGAATTTTTCATCTAAATATTCCTCATTAATGTCAATGTTATAAAATTGGTTTTTATGATTTATTTATATGGACATTAATGTTTTAAAATGTTAATTACTTTAAAATCTTAAAAGTGGTATGAGACACATTCATTCAAAAATCTATTTATTAAATGTTTTAAATTGTTTTGAAAATGGTTTGATAATGCATTGATTATGTCAATATCGTGAAATTATATATTGAGATTGTAATGTGGAAATTTTATCTTTCCACTATGATTTTTTTTATGTGTTATGATTATGTTATGGTTCTTGGGCATTGTTTACGTACACGAGTGGTTTCATGATAAACCTAGGGTGGGTGATCTCGAGATAACTCTTCAATGCATTGGGTAACGTGATGGAGGTAAACGTTAATGTTTCTACTAAGAGATTTAGGGAATATAAAGTGATGGGTATTCCAAATGTACTCCCTACATAGCTTTGAAAGCTACTATCTTTGTTTGATATGGATGCCACAAGTTACCTTTATGATTTATGATTTCTATGTCTTATTCATAAATCTTATGATTTCATGAGGTATCTTATGATTGAAAAGTATGGTTTTATTGATTTGTATTTATTAATGGGTTAAAGTTTCCTTTCCTTATTTTATAACCCTTAATGATCTTTTTATGTTCATCCCATGTTTTTGGAATGTTTTCCCCATGACATAAAGATGAATAAGGTTAAGGACAGAATCAAGGAAAAGTCATGCTGTCTAAAACATGGAACTAGACATGTTTCTTTTTAAGAGTTTTGGTTTTATGAAAAATAGATACTGAGTAGTAGTGTCTACATTTAATATTCAAGTTGTTATGTAATAGTTTTAGCCTAATTCTCTAAAACATTAAACTTGAAAAGATCCTCAATGTGAATTCTTGACATAATTCAAGATTATGTAATGTTTAAGGTCTGGCCCTTTTATTAATAATGTCATGATTATCATATGTAACAATTATATAAACTTTTACAACTAGTCATATAATGAAATGATGAAAAATGGATTACATCACATCATTGGGACGATAGTTCATATGTACCCAAGAGTTATGTTTCTACTTCTCAATGGATTGAAATAAAGAAAATTAAATAATAATTCATCATTAAAAAATATCTTATATATCTTATATATTTGATAAATAAATCACTACAAACATAAATATGAAATGCTGATGAAAATGAAAATACATCATTTCATGGAGGACGTTGTCCACATGTACACACAAGTCATGTTTTATTTTCCTATAGGAGGTAAAGGAGATGAAAAATGGTAGTTACATCATAATAATAATAATTATTAATATTTTTCAAAAATAATTTCATTATTTTATAATTTATAACATATATTTAAAGGAGTTAGAAGAGTAAATAAAATAAAATGTACTCAGTTAATAGTTATACCGCTTCATTTAGAAACCTCCTTTGTCAAAAACCTTATACATTGAATAGATGATCCTCATGAATGAATAGAAATACTTGGATGTTGTAAAGGAAGAAATGATGGTATCAAGTATGGGATTCTCTAACTGAGGAGGCTCAAAATTAATGAATGTGGTAGAATAGGATTTACCCTTTTATATGTGAGTGGAGGGGCACTTTTGGAATTATATTAAGTATTAAACTGATATAAATAAATTACCATGATCAATTAGAAATAAATTTATATAATTAGATTAAATGATGAGTATGAGCCTATAGAGTCTCATAAAATTAAAATTTAGAACATTTTAGATGATTTTTTAACAATTATCTTTATGTATTAACCCCATTTTAACCATTTTGATGGTTATCATGAAATTAATGTTTTCTACTCTTTAGTGGTAATAAAAGCTACTATATAAGGAAAACCTATCCATAAGTATATAATGATTGATTTTTGGACCAAATCCCATATACCACTCCAAAAGATAATATTTTTATGAATTTTATGCATTTAAAAAATAATTATTTAATATATGATATCATTAATTTCATTTTCAGGATTATTCACATAGTATGACATTAAAGGAAATAAGGTTCCACTATAATTTTCATATAAGATTTTATAAAATCACTAATATGATATATATATATATATAATTCATGTAACACAAAAACTCCTCTGAATTTTATAACTTTTAAAATTTTAAAAATCATTTATTTTATTTTTCTATTATATAAACAAGAACTATTTTGGTGTTGAAAAATAATTTAAGGTAATTATTCCACTACTAAAAATTCTGAGTAAATTTCCATGATAAAGAAAATATTTCATATTTCATATAATCATTTATAACTAATCATTTCATATTTTTATCATTATAAAACATATTTACGATATTAAAATATAATATAATCTTATTTTTATTAATTACAAAAAATAATACCAAGGTCATTATCAAATGAATGTGACCAAAAAATTTAAAAAATAAAATAGAATATTATTAATGTCAAATGGAACTAATGAAATTCAATAAAGTAATTGTGTTTGTTATTTATCTGATATATTGTATTGTTTTAAACCGATTTTAAGCATTTTACCATTAATGAGGTGACAACTACATTCCGGAGTTACTATTTATCATCATCGTCATGTATTTATTTATTCAAAGAAAGTATGTATAGGAAAAAGAATAAGCTTGCACGAGTAGGGAAGTGAAGAAAGGGGTTTCGGGGGTCTAAAGTGGTGGAGGCCAAGGGAATCCCCTCTGATAAGATTGAACCCCACTAACATTAGGATAATCAGATCATGCATGAATATGCTATCAGACCCAAAAATGTCCAACGAATATAGGTAGTCCACGACATTATTTACCTCCTTTGAGGTGTGCCTCACAATGGGTCTGCTACCAAGGATTCTTCAACATTTTCTGATGGTGTACTCTATTAACCATGGGGTGACACCATGACCTTGCAGATCATTGTGCAAGACCATTGAATTTGTTTCATCATCCATGGTGTCTAGCCTTTGCTGATGACACACTCTGAGCCCCATGATTATTTCCATTGCCTCACGTTAGAGGGACGAACCTAGGCCCATATGGATAAAAAAGGCTAGAATTGTCGACCTATTGCTATCACGAACAATATACCCACCACACATGACCCCTGCAGACTAATTTAAATATTTACCTTATTTTGAACCACCATATTCTATATATGGATTCAATTTTTCAATATTCAATTACTAATTTTGGATAAATACAATTTTAACATGATTTCAAAAAACTCTTTGAAAATAAGTTATTAAAAAAATGTGTTTTTAAGTATAATAAATAACATATACCAAAATAACATATAATGTTAATTACATTTTAATTTATTAGATTATAACTAATTAAAAGATACTTATTTTACATTAATACCTAATTAATAACATGATTGTACTTTTAAATTATGTGATTTAATGAAATGAAGTGATATTTTATAACAATTATCACTATTTAATGAAAAATAAATAATTTTTATAAAAATATAAAAAATTTACCCAAAGCTGATAATGACATGTTGATTTAATAAATTATATTAATTCCCAAAAATATATTCTATAAATAATTGTTGAAATTATTTATAATTATATCTCAAACAAGTTTAATAAAAACAATTTGTGCAAAAGTAGTTGAAACAAAAAAATTACTTTACTAAATATATGTTATGTGTATTTTATGAATTAAAAAAATAAATTTGTATTATCCAAACAGTTATATATATTTTTTGATAACATGGTTGTTCATATTCATACTGATAATTTTACAACTAGGTTATAGTGGCAACAATATATTATTTTTAGGGTTTATCGGTGCTCGATAAAGATCAATGTTGTTTGTTAAGAAATCATTTGAGAAAAGCACAATTTTTAATTAATTTTTCATCTCATTAAACATAATGGATAAAAAATCATAAAATTATTTTAAAAAAATTATTAATTTATTCATATTTTTTACCATCACTCAAAATAAGAATGCTAAATTATTTTTTTCATTATTTAAATAATAAATTTCATTGAAATTATTAATTAATAGTGACTAATTTATATTTTTTGATTAAAATATATAAATCCTATAAAAAATTATATAAAAAATATCCCTCTTTACAATTGAAATTATTTCAATCGTATTTATTTTTTAGTAAACCATGAAAAAAATATTATCAATCCATATATATTAAAATAAATCCATTATTTGAAGAAATTTTTTTAATTAATATATTTCATTAAAAAATTTAAATAAAATAAAATAAAAATTTTCTCAATATGATTGTCATAAAAAAATATTTTAAAAAAATTATTTTTTAGTTTTTGTTTTATTCAAAAAAATTATATACATTACATTAGATAAATTATTTAAAGTGATGTATATATGAATTTTAAAGGGTATTATTTATATAAACTACAGTAAAATAATTCCAACTTGGGGGGGTGTTGTGAGGTTGGATACATTAGTCTTACATTATTTTTATTTACTTATACTTTTATTAATTTTGTAATTTCTGGATTATGTTTAATTTTCTTACCTTGTAATGTTTATTCTATGAAAATATTATACCTTAATGGAATATGTCATTGTTCATTTTAGTTTGGTTTCACTATTAAGACAAACTATCCATCACACATTCATTTTTTAAAGGATATTTCACACTATAAATTTTGGTAGTTACATTATACCCCTTAATAAAATTTCCCTTGAAATCTCAAGAATTAGATAAAAATAGATTAATGTATTTTTTTATCACTACATATTTGGTTCCCTACAAATAACTCTTAAATTTATGATTTATATATAAAAAAACTACCATATTTATGTTCCATTTTCATAATAAATTATATATATGATTCTATATAATCACCAATTCTTCTACATAATAGTAATCATATTCTAGTGTTACAACCTATGATATTTGTACATCTCATGGATCTTGATTTTCTTCTTTAGATTTCATGCATGTAACATATCATGCACTTGGGAGTGGTTTGGTGTAAGTTTTAATACATATTTTATATTCCCCATGAGAGTATGAGTTTTAAAGTGGTTTATGTTTCATTGTTATAGATTTAATATCATTATAATTATCAGAACCTCTTCCATTATGATATTTAATGGAATAGATTTTCACCAACCTAAAACTCTAGATATCTTCACCAAATACTAATATATATATATTTTACACGTTCCAATTATATCGATGATTGGATAGAACCTTTAATGTCATATATTTAGAACATTTGGGTTCTTATATCATTATATATCAATATTCACCACATTTTGTTTCTATTATACTTCTAATCCCATGAATATCCCTCTTATGGTTCCATTTGAATACAGAAATGGAAATAGTTATAATGTGATAATTCAACGTGAGGAATATATTGATCTCATCCTCCATTAAGATATTTCACGAATTTATTTGACATTCCATGTAAATTATAAATTGTCCCTTTAAAGTCACTATCAATTTAAGGATAATAAATAATGATAAATTTTAGATTTATATCAAACTATAAGTAGATACTTATTAAGAACGTTGAACTCATCGTAAAATATCAATCAGGTGAAACTTAATGTGGAACACCATATACCCTTTAATCATTCCTAAATATATCTTATCATGTTCACTATATGATGAATCCTATAAAAAACAATGAATACTTCCGACATTATAAATTGATAAAGCTCTACCAAATAGATTTGTTTATATTAGAGGGCTACAAAAATATTATAATGAAATCAATGGTGATGTTAAACCACATAAATTTAGGTATGTGAAATATTTTAATCATCCAATTTTAATTTTTACATTTATTCTTAGCATTATAGTAGATCATTATAAGGATATACGATTTGAAATCTCCGTATTTACGTTTTCCTTCTATAAGATATCCATACGTTATGTGTACGTCATTATACTTATTTGGTGAATAAAGAAATTGGAAAAATTTGAATCATCCAAAGTATCATTCATGAATTTTGTAATGTATAGGATAAATATAAAAGTTCTAAATAATTTAATTTTTTATTTTTTGGGTTGAACATATGAATAGTTCTCACCATCTTATTTAGCTCTATATAATTATTTTTTTATTTTATGATATTATCATACATATATAAATGATTAATCAATTGGGAATGATTGTATTTCATACCTTTCATTATAATTTACATGTATATATTTTTGGAATCCAGGAATATTGGCTCTCATTTTAACATAATCATTGATAATATTACACGATCCTTTATGTATATGAAAAAATCCATATTTTTATATGAATTGAATGTGAATTTATTTAGAAATCATAATTATCGATCTACTTTATCAATATCCCATAATAAATATTCTCATATTTTTTTATATAGGATACAATCCTGTGATGAATATATATATCAAACATCACACCCCAAGGATAATTCCCCAAAAATATTTAATTAAAAATTTGCCATTTATAACACTAGATAATGAACCAGGTAAATAATCTGTATTTTGTAAAACATTACTTATATACATAAATTCCTTGGTCCCATAAACTAGATTAGGATGAATAATAAAAATAAATTATATAATCTCATTAATACCTAATACATTAAACCATATTTTATTATCCTTAATTATAATATAAAAAAATTATTCAACTATATTCCTAGGCCTTTTGGTTTACAATTTTCGATATTTGGGGAAATAATTATCTTAAAAAACCTTAATCATTCACACCCTATAGATATAATTTTAATTTGACCCAGGAAATAATATTTCAAAATGTGACATTAATATCTCATAAATCAATTTCCACACATGCTACACTTATATACATATCCTAATTTAAATTATTCTTCATAATCATAGGAATTACAAACATAAAATTAACGAGATGGAATTCTATAAAAGGGTAAATAAAATAGAACTTAATCAGAGATAACATATTAGAAAATGTTAAATATGTTCATACTAAATCATAAAGAGGATACATGAACACAAGATATGAAAATCATTCCAAATATAAAATGCAACATAATTCACAAGTCAAAGACCGAATCCTTCTATATGACATTAGTAAATGGATTATGAATGTACAATTAGAAATCCAAATCCATTTAAAATATCATAGATTCATTTAAAATTCAAATATGAAGAATTAAACATAAAAATATCATAAGAATGAATATAATAAAAATAAAAAACAATGTGGTTACATTGAACATCATATTCTTATAAACCTTAAAAACATGTATAATGAAATAAATTCAGTAGTTAATTCCCCACACTATATTCAAAGAATATATTGTTTCCAAATTCAATAAAGAGATATTTCCTAACCTCATTAATCTTTCAATATAATTTCCCTGAATTATAGCATAAATATAACTCATAAAGCTTTATCTATTTCAATTTTAAGAAGAAAAATGCATCTTTCAACCCATAAACACAATAAATTATAGTTATCCCACTAATAAATATGAAAATGAATAGGGTTTAATGAATACTATATTGAGAAAAAAAATTATTGAATGGTTTAACATTGGTGAAATTCAATAAAAATAATAGATGGAATGTTACTAGAAAATAATAGAGAATAAGTTAAAATAATAAAATCAAAATTAGGAAAGTGAAGGTTTCCAAAAATCTATTATATAAGTAATAACATCTATTCAAATTAAAAAACTTTAAAAATGAAGAAAATTAATATATTTAAAAAAGAATTCAATACTATAAATTATGAAAAATTATGGATAACTATAATGGATATTTAGAAATGTGTGTGCAAAAATGAAAATAAATAATATAATTTTCACTCTTTTTTAATGAATGTCACAAATAAATATTTGAAAACATTATGAAAATTATTTTTAAAACCATTAAAATGAATTTCAGATGTAATTGAAAATTACATTTAGAAATAAATGATTAATATATATTTTAACTCATCAATTTTTATAGTGAATGTAGAACTGGAAATGAAAGAGAAAGTTATTGGACATTATAACCATTAAAGAACTATTTTAAATAAATCCACATATGAAATTTTATAACAACATCCCTCGAATAAGTAAAAAATAAAATGAAATTTTAATAAAATTAAATAAATTGTAAATCTCATCTATCATATAAATGATGAATAATATTAACTATATAAATTAATAAAGGTTTATAATAAAAAACTTTTCTCAATGAATAAAAATTATGATAAAAAACATGTATAGGATTTGTATGCTTTTAATAAAAATTCTATAAAGGTGAAAAAATTAAATATAATATAAAATATTTCAAATAGTGATATAATAATGATATATAATTCTAAAGATGAAATATATACACCATTCAAAATTAAAGAGTTTCATATTTTAGAACATGCAGTCAAGAATGAAATTTTAAAATGAGACCTGCTTGTGGATTTTGTAACAATAAAATGAAACAATATTTAGGGAAACAACATTATTTTTCATTTTTAATCCATTGAATTTCCTGAAAAACAGGTTTATGAAATTCATGGGGTAGTTAATCAACATAAATACAAATAAAATTATAAATAATGCATAATATAAAACATGTATTAAGAAATTAAAATTGAGATCAAGAAAAACCTTACCTAATATTACCGTTTATCCAGAAACATTATAATATATTGAATAATAATATGAGTCACATTTCTTATTTATTTTAGAAATTTAATCTTATTTATAACCTTTTAAATATATATTTTATATAAATTTTTTATATTTTTATTACATTCTTATTTAATATTGATCATTAGTGTTAGTGGGTTTAACCATACCATATATTATTTGTTATAATGAACATGGTCATCATTCCGTTGTTAGAAAATATTTTAATCAAAAAATATAATTTTATTGGGATTTATTTTCCAAAATTTCATGTGATGTTTTAGGATCATTTCATTTTTGTATGTATGATAAGAAAAATATGCATAATGGGATTTTTTATGAATTTTTGAGAAAAATAATGGTTATATATGAATAATGAGTTATAAATTAATATTACCATTCTATAAAGAATAAAATTTATTTACATATTTTTCATGGATATTAATAGTATAAAAAAATTCATACAACTCAATATGTTATCCAGAATATATTCCAATAATGAAATGTGTATCAGTATGTTAGTTTTATGCAGTTAAATTTTACCATGACCATTTATTTTTAATATTATTATTATAATGGAAAAAATAAAACTCTAAAAAATTAATATTATAATAATTTTCATACATTTTTATTAATTTATTAATAATCATAAAAATAAATTGTTGAGAAAAAAGGAAATATATCTTTCACAGAATTTTTAGTTTGCACGTAGCACATGTTTTGTTTTGATTTTATAATGGATGTGATGGAGATAGATAAATTTTTTTACATCAACATAATTAATTTTTATTATATAAATGTCATGCTTTTATTTACATTTGTATGGTTATAATTGATTTTTAGGATTTGGATGATGAAAGGAACATGAAGAACACAATTAGGATAATGACCTCTTTTGTTGATATCCTCATTTAAATCACAACTGAAACCTTCATATATATTTCCAAGTGGTAATATAGGAACCTATAGGGTTGGGGAATGTGGTTTTATGAATTTATCTATATGTATCACTGATTACAATTTTCTAATTATGTGTATATATGTGGTTTGGTGAAGAGAGACCTTATTTAAATGGTGAGGTCGAATTTTTAAAATATCAATTTCTTAATTAAAAAAATTGAATTTCATTCAAAAAACATTAAGCAAATAGGGATAAAAATTGAAAATATATAAGTGATAGGTCAATATTTATATTATAAACTCATTTATAAATATAGATATATGATGTTTTTGGACTTTATACCGTAATTTTACAATTTCTCACATTTTTCCCTTACTAATGTGATTAACTTCTACTGTGATATCTTATATTTTAGAATTAAAATAAAAAAGACCATGTTACATAATTATAATAAGATTAATACCAATTGGAATATTATTTTACAAGATTAAATATCTAGTGGTAGTAAAAATAAAATTTAGTAATTTTGTCCATATTGAAATAAAAGATGTTTTATGAAAAAAATAAAGCATAATAAATAATCGACTCCAAAATAAAATATTGAAATAATTCACAAGGAATTTATTCAATAATTATTATTTTTTTGGTTTTTTTACATTAAAATAAATCTAATTTTTAATCGAGGCTTGTGAATTATTATGTTAATGAAAGGGATATGAATCATTTTTATATTATAAAATATAACATCAGTCCTAAAAATCAAAAATTTGTTTCTAAATATGATATAATATTTTTAAATGAAATATTTAACTCCATAAGAAAACAATTATTCTTTAATAAGGTTTTATATATTTTTATATAATTTTTATATCACGATAATCTAATAAAAGTTTTGATATTGCTAATAGCGGGATTTCTTAAAATTCACCGAAATATATACTATTTTAGATAAATCTCAAACAATCACCCAAATATAATTTATTTATTTAGAATCCAATATTGATGATTGTTTTATAAAAAAATGATGAAATATTATATTTTCACTTCCAAATTAAATCATGTAACCCATGGAAATTAGTTTATCTAAAATAAAAAGTCATTCCTTTTAAATGAAAATTCTAATAACTTTTTCATACCATCATAAAATAATTTATATGACTATAAAAATAGTAAGAAATATATAAATACATATATTTATAAAATAAGAAAATTTCAATCAAATATATAATATTTTTAAAATACATTATCATATGAAATCTTTATAAGAAATAAATATCTAACCCTGAAATAACACATCTTTTTTCCCTAAAGTAATAATAATTACATTAAATGTAAAATGAGTATCTAATTTTATAATATGTTTTTTTAAATTATATATATATATATATAGTAAAATGAATGTTTCATAATACTATTATATTTTTTAATATACCATGGTTTCACATTCCCCCCTCAATAAAATAGAATCCTTGAAACTTTTTTTCATTGATATATATGTTAAATGAATCTATTTCACACCATAAAAATAGATGTCAAGATTTTGATTTATATTTTTATATTCCCAAAATCTATCAACATGATGTCCATAAGTCTATCAAATAAATGATCAATACCATTGTGGTATTCCCCTTTTGGGTGATATGAATGTGTTCAGATTGTGAAATCAAATAAAAATGATATCATGATCCACAATTTATTTAAGAAATTAAATATTGGTATCAAGATCAAAGAGTTTATTGTAGGTTAATTGGATATTCAAAAATCAATCAAAATGATTTAATCTATATTTTTAAATGATATTGATGATTAAATCATATTGATGGGATATGAATTTTGTTTGATATTTTCTTCCATCTATCATTTAAAATGATTTATAAATTAATAAATAAGATATTATTAAAACATGAAATGTATTATTCAATATTAAATTAAACATAAACTGTTAATTTTTCAAGTGACATAAGAAAATACCCAATTAAATTCTTTATTACATTAACCTTTAAAACCATCATTATAATCATTATTCTTTTAGAAATTAGATCATTTTATTTTCAATAAACTAATAACCCAATGCCTTGCATTTGATCCTATATATCGTGGAATACTTGACAACATATTCTCTAAAAAAAATCAATGTATTTATTGTACCAAAACATTATTGATCCTCAGTCACCATAAATTGGTCTTATAATTTTAAAATCCTAAATAGATTATTTTTATCCCAAAATAACTTTATTCACATTATGAAAAAACATGATTAGAATAAATTATTCTTTATTAAATAAAAAATATCAATAGCGCTATAATTAAATATAAAAAATTGACTCTTTTCATCCATAAAATGTATACTTTAATTGGCCTGTTGAAATGATATAATGGATTTTTTGATCCGTATGGGCTAGCTATAAGAAAATGGGAATCCAGAACTACATTGGGAATACATTTCTCCAACACTAAATTAAGTAATCAATATATGTAATATAAAAATGAAAAATAAAATTCCAATAAGAATTCAGACGGTGGGTGAAAAATAGTAATAGGAAATACATGTTCACAACTAAAAATAAATATAATTTAGATTAGACAAAGAAAAAATCTCTATGTGATATAAGATCCAACATCCTAGTATGTTACTGCCAAACTCTTACATAATTCCTTCAATGACACCCTATGAAATTTTGAGGAACCAAACCTTTAAATACATCACATAAAAATAAAATATACAAACAGTCAAATAAATGGTCAGGGTTTGAGAAAATAATCTATGTAGGATCCCACTATGTGTATCATAAATATACTTTAATAAACAAATTATTTTCTCATATTTAATGAACAAAATGATAAAAATATAGATTTAAAAAAATATCCAACAAAAATATGGAATTCCACTAACTCATAGTTGTTCATAAATCATGGATAAATAAATAATCCATTTTCTTTTAAAATAGTATTTCTTTAAACTATTTCTCAAAACAAGAATCAATATTCATTCTAAGATGGAGCAATATGAAACATGTCTTTTAGTAGATTTAGTCCAAGTGAGGTAAGATCCTCACATCACAGTGATCAAATGAGTATGTGCACACATATCCCTGGAACACATGTTGAGTTATATGAGAAAACCAAATTTCTAACCCTATATCATAACCAATACTAGTTATATATTTAGTACAAATCCATATTAGGTTATTACAACCATTGCTTGTGTTTTTTTTAAAATATATGCCACAACTATATATCCCAGGTTCTCATGTTACATAGCCCAATCTTGGACACTTTTAATTTTACAATAATACCACACATTGTGGAATCACTTTCATAGTATAAAACATTTCAATTCACACCACACATAAATAATCAACTTCCCATTTTCACAATAAAACTTGTTTTGATGTTCATTTTCATAATTGATTCAAAATTTAATATCAATTATACAAAAAAAAATATTATAACAGTGTATGATCTATAAATTGTTCCTCTAAATACTTTATGAAGCCCATTTAAAATGATTAAAAATCATTCCCTAAAATAAAAAGAACTTAATGAAGCCACACACCTAAAACACATAGTATTATATCAACTGATCAAGATCAAATATCCAAAGAGTAAGATGGATCATAGAGACAAATATAATACCTCAAATCATTAAACCCATTTTAGAAAATCATATTAAAAAATCTATAGATTAACAAAGATAAGGAAAATATTATTCAATGAGAATTATTAAAAAACACCAAAATATCTATATTGAACTAGTCTTATATCCCATTCCTAGAAAATATCTATAATAAATATCAATTGATCATTTCAAATAAGATTGATATTGAAATAATACGCTACATAAATTTTTCAATAAAAGATAAAAAGTGGAAACCTATAAAAATGTCTAATAATATTAATGAATGGACTCTTACATTGAGTTTCCTATAGCTAATTCCTGTAAATTAAAATGAATCAAACATCAAAAGGTTTTAAATATCCACAATATCCAGGACGAATCCCTATGGTTAAGAGTTGAATGGGTAGGAGTAATAATGTTGAAAAAATGAGAAATTTTGAGTTTTAAAATTAATTATTTGATTAATTAATTTCTATCACTTGGTTCAGCCAAAAAAATTGGTAAATCATCTGTCATATGTGATGTTTTTATGTACACTTGATAATTCAAAACAATTTGGTCACACTATTTAACTAACCATGATCTGAACCATTTGAAACCCCAATGTCTTAAACCATCATAAGCTATAAGGTTTCCTTTTAATTCCATACAATATCCTCAAATAGCTTTCAAATCAATAACATTCGTTGAAAGCTATAAAATTTCACAGAAATTACTCAGAACGACCCAAGAAATTTATCAAATAAAAAATTCTAAAAATTAATATATATACCTAAAAGTGAAATTGGAATGGGAAAGTTATCCAAAAAATATATCATTATTCAATAAGAATATTGGATTAAAAAATTGCGATCTTATAATATAAAATTTCATTTATGTTTCTTCATCGACACTCATTCATATGTCATGGGAGAACACATTCTATAACACCAAAAGACTTGAACCAATAATAAAGATTTACCATAGAGAATATTTTCCTAATAATAAAAAAATCCCATATTATTGTTCAACAAACGATATATCTTGTGCTTGAATATTTTTATTCTTTTTTAGAAATAGAGAGGGATCCAGATTATATTTTATAAGTTGATATATATAGAAAACAACAATGGTAGAAGTCAACTGAGACATAAAATCTAAATGATAATCTACTATTTCATTTATCTTAGTGATCTCAAAAGGTACCGTGTATCTCATGGTTCATTTAACATACATACCAATAATGGTTCAAACCTCTATGGTCCATTACTTGGTATAAATATGGGGTTTTAGGTATTCTGGGAGGTTATGGTGAGTTATTTCTAACACTTTACACAAAATTTTCAGTTCTATGAAAAGTGTTTCCAGGATGTGAATAGTGTAATTGGTATGTCATCTGTCTATAGGTCATCTATCAATAGGGAATATATCTATAGGTTGGATCAGTAGGTCACATTATTAGGTCATCTATCGATAGGTGTTATAGTGTTTCCATGCTGGTATGTGTACAATGATTCCCCCTTTCTACAGTTTGTCCCCATTGATGTTTTCATTAATATAGATCACATTGAAGGTATTGTTTTAATGGATTTATGGATAATTGAAAACCCATAACTGCTATGCTTATTTTTATAAGGGTATCAGTTCCTTTATTTGGTAAAACCACATAGTCTTGATAGATATGCATTTAATGGAAAATCTAAAACATATCTAAACTAATGCTCCATTTATATTTTCAAAAGGATGAGATACCTTTCACCATGTTCTTAATTCATGTTTTTTCCTTGGTATAGGACATCTATAGTTCTTCCCCCCATTGGATTCATTTCATCACACTTCCATCCTTGGATTTTTTCTCCTTGGAGTTTTCCTACAACTTATGCACCCCCTGTTTCTGTGCAACCAGGAAGTGTCGAACCGTCTTCAATATAAGGTATTTCTTAATTCCATTCTTCTGGGATCCTAGATTTTTTATCCTCTCATTACTCTTTACCATGTGATGTAATGTGATCTCTAAGAATCTAATGGAGAATTATCTATTTATGTTTGGTACGGTGGTGTTACAGCGTCCTTGGGTTTATGCAGTCGTTGCTGGAGAGGTGATCGTGATCAGTTTTGTTGGCCCATTCTCATGAAAATAACATCATAGATCTTTTATGATAGGGGATTAAGGGATTCCCTATTTTATTTACATGAAATTTTAGACTTATGTTGTTTTATCCATTGTATCATAGTTAAATTGACATACAAAATATTTGAACTGTATTAAAGAATTGGTATCAATTTCCTAGTAATGTTGTTGCATCTTGTTTTGGTAGATAGTGTGATATCTATGAATTGATTATTTATTATGTTGTTCTTGATGTAAAATTGGAAATTAATGTAAATAGAAAATTAATATATAATTAAATGGATAAATATAAAGAGTCATTTTCTTTAAATCAGGGTTTTGTTTTAGTGTTTGATGATAATCAAATAGATGTTGTTATGAATGCTTAATGAATCGGTTAATTCAAGATTGAATAAAGAACTAGTTGATTGGTAAATATAATTCTTTAATGGGTTATGAGTTTTAAAATTTCTTGTAAATTCCAAGCACTTTATTCTTTGGATATGTGATCACTCATTGTGTGTGAAGGATGAATGCCTTTTTTGGGCCAAGAACCCAGTTTTTATTTTGTTTGTTTCCTACTGTTTGTGTTATGGTGTGAGCCTGGGATGGCTGAGCTTAGAGGGATGTTGTGGTATGTGTGGGAAGGGAGGCCCAGTTTTTGTGGTAGAATTTTATTCCTATAGTGGCAAGATGCATTGTTTTATGCATGTGGGTGTTAGGGAGGATGCCAAATGTGATGAAACAGGTTGAAGCTCGGCTTACCCATTACTATGAATGTTGGATTGTTGTTGAATATGTTGTTTGTTTATCCTCTTTACATTACCTGCTTCTTGAGGCAGTAGGTATTTCTTACAATCATTCCAAAAGAGGAAAATATTCATGGGGAATCCCATGTGATTTTCATGTTTTTTCTTATTGAGGATGGATGGGTCTACACACCTACTACGGGTAGAAATTACATGACAGGTAGTTCATCTACTCACTGTGTTGAGCCCCATGTGTTGGGTAACAATGAATTTTTTCCTATAATACCTAAAAGTATAGAAAGTGGTAATGATGTTAGATAAATAAATAAACGATTTTCAACCCATGGGGTTGATGCTTGCTGAGATGCATTGATGAGGTTATACTTTTGAGCAGTCATGGACTCAGTTTGGTTATGCATGGAGGGTATGGATCTTTATTTTGACGATAATGAAAGGTAAAATGGAAATGATAATGGTTAATTAATCACTAAATAATTAATGAACATAATTTTAAACCTATTAAAATAAATAATATTATTTAATAAATCTCTTGAAACAGTTTTCTGCTTATATGATATCTAGTCTTAGCTGTGGCAGCCTGGAGTTCAAGAGACATTAGTTACAGTTGAATCTAAGGACTTATATTTCCTATAGTTTCGTTTTCATCTATATTATATCATGTACATTTTGTGTTTCTATATTCTACCCCACCATTTTAGTTTGGGCGATTGACACCCTGGGAATTCTGAGCCCTGGGGGGCTATTTTTCCCCAAAATCCTGATGGGAGGATGGATGGATGACTTCCCCCTTTGCCCCACTCTCTTCTCTTTGGAGTTACTTATGATGGTATGAATGATGGTTAGTCTTACCCATATATGATTATAGTTGGACTTAATGGGTTTTGGTTATTTCACACACATATTTTATGGATATAGTTTCCTACGGACTACTATAGTTATAATTTTTATCGGTAGTGACGGCTTGAGGACCCCTACTCAGTGTATGGGTTGTAATGGCTTGAGAATAATACACAATGTATGACACACACTATGTAGGTTTTAGTGAACCCTAGAAACTACTTAGTTACTTATTTTTGTGTGGATGGTGTGGTGATTTTCCCAAGTGTTTTCAGTTAGGCCTTTGTGTTGCACAATGTTCATGTTGTGGTGTTTTCCTAGGTGTCTTTGGGCCAACCTTTTTTGAGAGAGGTGCTCAGGACATTCGATGCTGGGGAAAAGAGGCAGAGCATTGGGGAAGTTGTAGTGGGGTACCCTTGATATTCATTATTATATTATATACTAATTAATGTGATATTTGGTGAGAGTATCAGTGGTGAGGTTGTGAATGTAGTATACCTGTTTATGTGAAGAGTTAGTTTCACTTGTTGTTCATTATCCTTTATCATAATTTCATTAATTTTTCATGAGATAATTTGTCGAGTATCCTACCTAGTATACTATTATAAACACCCTACTTTATATAAAAAAGATTTCATGTCACTTGATGCTGGTTAGATATCAGCCTGGTTATCACTAGCTAGGGGTTTTGTAGGAGCTCTTTGGGCTTCATAGTCACTGCTATTTTACATTATTTTGGTACATTAAGTTTTCCATTTTTAGTTGTAGTAGTTTTTGTATGGAATTACATTTATGTACTAGGGATTCATTTATATTCTATTCTGAGTAGGATTTTGTTGGATTCTATCTTATATATCTCATTCGTATTTGTTATCTTAGAGGGTAATGCCACCTATCTGTGTGTTTATTGTACCATCGGTGATAGTTTCTAACCCTGTGCCTACTAGAGGAGGGAATCCGGTGTTACTATATCTCTTCTCTCATTTCCAACCCAAGATGAGTACACTTTCAAGGGAGGGTGTCATGACATAGTGGTATCAGAGCTCTAGTTGAGGGATAGGATGGAGTTTAGAGTCACACACAGGTGATGTTTACATGGGTTGGTTGGGAAATAGTGTTACCCAAGTTTAACAAGTGTTGTAAACACTGAAGTCTAGCTGAGACATAGGTATTTAGGTCCACCTTTGATCTGATTCATAAACCATTATGATTACAGTGGTTACTAAATTTGATGATACTAGTTTCAGGTTAGATACCTAGTAAAGGATCATGCATCATTCTTCTTTGTTCATACGTTTGAATGGGTAGACATTGTGATAGGGTAACAAAAAATGAATAAAATAAAACAATTAATCAATTTTAAGGTCTTCCATATTCCATGTTTATGACTAACTGTTTTTCCTTTTTTAGGTATGGCTCCAGGTCGACGTCCTCATCAGGTTTGTGTAGGAGATGTTTATCAGGTTGCGCCAGTAGATCATAGAAAATTAGAGGTTGATGATGACGAAACTTGTAGGAGGACACTCTAAGAGTTATAGAACTAGATTTTTCATAAGTACAAGGGCTTTGTTTCAGATGTAGTAACAGAAGAGTGGTCTGAAGAGGTTGAGATAGCTTTCAGTTTGATCTGTTCTCAGAAGGAGCACTGGGTTACATTGGTTGTGACGATGTTGCATGGGGCGATGATTAGGTCGTGTTTATTGTTCCTCGAGGATTTATAGGAGTCAAAAATATTGTGGGAGATGTTTTTAGAGAAGTTCAGTGTAGAGTTTCATTCTTCAAATGTGAAGGAAGCCAGTTTCTATGAGCTTATTATCCTTTGGTATAGAATCTATAGTTTGCAAGAGTTTAGGATCTGTTGCAGTAACCTTATTGTAATGATTTGGACCTATTTCTAGATGAGGAGGCCAAGGAGAGGCATTTTGAGGAGGCTTTGCATCTAAAGATCCAGCACCATGTCAACCCATTTATCCGGATGACATATCTTGAGGTTATAGAGAGGATGGAGGTTATCAATAAGAAATTATCTAAAAGTGAATCATCATGAGAGGGGATTCACTATGACTCCTCACGAAGAAGAGTTGCAGTCTAGGGTTCATGGTTTTTATGGGAGAAGATTTTCCAATCATTTTAGGGTCTACCCCATCCCTCAATGTCTCAGTTCTCCAAGGGAAGTGTCTCTTATTACTAGTACAAGGAATGGGGAGATTGTTTTTCTTATAGAGGATGAGGTTATAAGAATTGAGAGTTCCTGCCCTTTCAGAGCGGTCAACGTGTGTCGGGTGTTCCACTCTAGGTTCATCTGTTGAGGTAGTTCCAGCCGAGGTAGTAATAGTAGGTTGCAACAGCTTTAGACCAGTAGATATCAGATGGGGCAGGCAGAGGGAAGACCTGGGAAACTCCCCATCCGTAGAGAGTAGAGTGCATCCATGGAGGTGGTCCTCAGCAGGGTCAGAGATTCTGTAGAGTAGGTCGTAGTCAACTTCACTCTTCAGCATTGCTAGAGCCAGGTGAGCTAGACATCGTTCGAGTAACCCTTTTCTTTATTTATACTTTGGTGTATGCCTTTTTTGATTCAGGAGTGATGCACTCCATCATGTCACCAACTTTTTTCCATTCCTTGGGACATCAGTTATAGAGGCTTCTAGATCCCTTGGCGTTGAATACACCAGTTAGAGGTCAATATGAATTTTTTGAAGTATGTAGAGAATGAGAGATAGTGATGGGGAAGCGCAGCTCTTGGGGAGATCTCTTCTATTTACAGATATAGCCATATGATGTCATCGTTGTCATGGATTAGTTGTATTTGGCGTAAGATATTGTTGATTTCATCTGGAGACAGGTGGTGTTTATCAATGCTAATGGAGATCCAGTAGTGTATGTTTGATAGTGAGACCCTCATATGGGTTAGAGGCATATTCCTTCCTCTTCAACCTAAATGGATGAGATGATGTTGAGTATATTGGAAATTTAGTAGTTGGATTTTCCTAGGGTCATGGAAGAGTACCCTGATGTCTTTCTAGAAGAGGTTGTACCATTACCCCCTCGATGAGAGATCGAGTTTGGTATTGAGATATAGCCAGGTGTGTATCCTATCTCGATGTATTTTTATATGATTATGACTTCTGTGTTGTGGGATCTGTGTATATAACTCAATGATCTATTTTAGTGAAATTTTGTTCGACCGAGTGTGTCACCATGGGGTGCACCGGTTTTGTTCGTGAAGAAGTATGACAATAATTTGTGGTTGTGTTTAAATTATCATCACTTGAACTATGTGAAAGTGTAGAAACGATATCCTCTTCCACATATTGATGGTTGTTTTTATCAAATTAAGGGTGTAATTTGGTTCTCAAAGATCAATTTTGTGTCAAGATATCATCAGATGAGTGTGAAGGATTAGAATATTCTGAAGACTTCATTCGGATGTCGTCATGGGAATTACAAGTTATTAGTGAATTGTTTGGTGTGGATAATTCTTCAACTGTGTTAACAAGGTAGATGAATGTTATATTCCATGAGTGCTTGGATATGTTCATAGTGGTTTTCATTGAAAAAATGCATGTGTACTTCATGTCTGAGGAGGAGCATGCAGAGCATCTGTTTGACGTTTTTGGTGTTCTTCGTCTTCATCATCTATTTGGTATGTTTTAAAAGTGTGAGTTTTTTGATCTTGGCGTACATTTTTAGGGAAAGTTTTATCCAAGTAAGGAGTAATTATGGATCCATCAAAGATATAAGAATTTGTGTCTTGGTAATCCCCCATGGAAGTGGTGGAGGTGCGATGATTACATGGTCTTTAATGTTATTGTAGGAGGTTCTTGGATAATTTCCACCTGATTGAGACTCCTTAACAGCACTGAAAATAATTTTTCAGGCATTCTTGTGGACTGATTAGGGTCAGGAAGCTTTCAAGTATCTGAATTAGAGGTTGGTCAGTGCATTGATTCATTGTCTGCCTGCCGAAGGAGTTCATTTTGAGGTTTTATATGATGATTCATGGATGGGGTTAGGTTGTGTTCTTATATATTAGAGATTAGTCACTTCATAAAAGTCTCAGTAGTTACACCCCCACGAGCATTACTATACCACCCAATATTATGAGATGGTTGAAATTTGGTTTTCTAAAAAGTTGTGGAGACATTACCTCATCGATGAGCACTTTCTGGTTTTCAATTATCATAAGATCATGCGGTATCTTTCCTCCTAGAGTGACTAAACGTGAAACAACATCGGTGGATGGATTTCTTATTGGATTATGACTTCAAAATTTCATATATACCTAAAAAGTGGATGTTTTAGATGATGATATAAGCAAGAAGTCATGTAGTGATACAATGCATGAATCAAGTGATTCCTAGATAGTGATGGAATAAATTTCTACATTACATCTAGATATGGGAGGAGTTTGGGGAATATATTTTCTTTTCTAGATGATGGTGCAGTCATCTATGGTGTATCAGGTAGAAGAGTCCCAATTGGGAGATCTTGAGGTGGAGGTCTGGAAAGAATGTGTTGTTTGGGGAGAGGCCCTAGAATGTTGTTCTAAGGATGAAAAACCTTGATTATTATTTCAAGGAATTCTTTTCTTTGCTTTGTTGATGCCTGAGATGGTTCTTAGAGAGTTCCTTAGTTCACCTTTTTCGGTACATCCAGGAATTAAAAAGATGTACCGAGCATTGAGGAGATAGTTTTGGTCACTTAGGATGAAGCATGAAGTTTTAGTGTTTAGGTCTCAATGTTTGGTCTACCATAAGATGAAGTCCAAGCACTGGTATCCTGGTGGTTTGGTACTGCCGTTAGATATTCCTTAGTGGAAGTGGGAGGAAATATCGATAGATTTTTTAACGGTTTACCTAGATATCAGAGAGTCTTTGATGATATATGGTTGGTGGTGTATCATGTGATGAAATCATCACACATCATAGTGATCAAGGATTTGAGCTCAGTAGAGGTTTTGTCCAGGCAGTATCTGGAGGACGCGGTGAGATTTCACATAGTCCTGAGGATGGTCATATTCGATCTAGAACTTCATTTTACATATAGGGTGTATGGAGGTCACTATCATGCTTTTGGTTCTTATTTATTCCTTAGCACTACTTTTCATCTGAAGATAGATTTTCAGATAAGACTAACCACTCCGACTCTTGAAGATAGGTTGCTCTCTTGTGTCCTAGATTTTGGAGTTTCATGGATATGGAACCTTTCCTTAGTAGGGTTCATTTACAATAATAGTTTTCACTCCACCATAGGTATGGTACCATTTAAATCCTTTTATGTATAAACTTTCCAATATCCATTGTTTAGGACTAGGGTCATAGAGTTAGCAATTATCAAGCAAGAGCTAGTATATAATACGACAGAGATGGTCCATGTTATTCGCGAGTAGATGAAGGAAGCAAAAAGTCATCATAAATATAATGCTGATCATGGGAGGTGACCTTTGGAGTTTGAAATTTTGGATCACATCTTTATAAAGTTGACTCCCTATCAAGTGTAGAATTGGTTAGGTCGTGGGAGTAATCTCTCTCCTTGGTTTGTTGGGCCTTTTGAAGTGTTGGCTCTTGTTGGAGGCATGTCATATTAGGTAGCACTTATCTCAAATATGATATGGATGGACGACGTATTTCATGTGTCACAGCTTCATCATAATCTTCATGGAGACTCTCACATCATTGATTGGAGTGAGATGGATGTTGATGTTGTTTCGACCATCGGGCAGTGGCCTCCAAGGATTTAGGACTGCAAGGAGAAGGTGTTTCATGGGCATGATAATCCATTGTATTGTGTATTGTGGAAGAATGGTGGAGTGGAGGAGAGTACATGTGAATGTGATTTGTAGATACACGATCAGTACCTTGATCTATTTTATGGTTAGATCTTTTCTTGTAATGATGTTCATTTTGTTCTTGTAGAAAACTTCTATTTGTGATATGGATTTCCCTTGTTTATTTTTGTGGCTTTCTCTCTTTTGTGATGTATCTCCCTCGGGAGACTAGTTAGGAGATGGTTGTAGTTTTCTCATGGTTTCACATTATTCCATTAATGAATTAGTCTAGCCCTTTTGGTGGTGATAGCCTTGAGAGGTATCTTAAAGGGTAGTTGTTTGGACCCCTTTTTCTGTTTCCTCTCTAGTTAGGGTTTGGATTCTCAAGGAATAGAATGTTTTCAGAGGCATCTGATTTAATGGTGTGAACCTCTCCAGTCTATTCCTTTATTGAAATCTGGTGTTTGAGGTGTTCTAGGAGGTCATGGTAACTTATTTCTAGCACTTTTTAAAATTTCCAACTCTATGAACAGTGTTTATTGGATGTGAACAATTTCATTGGTAGGTCACGTTGGTAGGTCATATATTAGTAGGCTCTATTGTATTTCAAGGTCGACAGGTGTAAAGAGTTTCCATCTTTCTACAGTTTCACCACTTTTACATTTTTTTTACTTAAAACACATTTATGGAATTGTTTTAAGAAATTTGAGGCTAATTAAAATCCCATAACTCCCATCTATGTTTCCATAAGGGTCATGGTGCCTTTACATGGTCAAAATATGTAGTCTTGACAGATCTTCATTTTATGGAAAATTTAAAACATATCTTAACCAATGATCCATTTAGATTTTCAAAAGGCTGAGATACCATCCTCCTTGTTCTTCCTTTTTATTTTTCTTTGGTTTGAGATGCCCACTTTTCTTTCCCCAATCAAATCCATGAGATTGAACTTCTATCCTTGTATTGTTTCCCCTTTTATTTTTCCTCCTGCTTATGCACAAACTTTTTCCGTGTAACCAAGATGTGTTGAACCGTCTTTGATATAAGATATGTTCTAAATATTTTCTTTAAGGTTCTTTGATTTGTTTCCTCCCATTACTCCTTTCCATGTGATGGAATGTAATATCCATATTTCTAAACAATATTTTTTGATTTTTGGTTGGTGAGGTGTTGTCGCGACCTCCTCAGGTGGATGCAGTCATTGCTGAAGAGGTTATTGTGATCCATTGTGTGGGCACTTTCTCATGAAAATAATGTTATAAACCTTTTAAGGTAGATGAATCATGGATTCTCTATTTTATTTATGTTCTACCATAGAGTTATCATGATTCATCCAATGGATCAAAATGATATTTACATATTATATATTTTAATAGGATTAGAGAATTTGTATCAATTACATAGAGATATCATTACCTCTTGTTTTGATAGATAGTGTGATATCTATGCTTTTATTATTTTGTATATCATTCCTGATAGAAAATTTGTAAATATCATAAATCTTTAATTAATTGATAATTTATTTTCTATGGATAAAGAGGCATGTTTAATAAATCAGGCTATTGTTGTGTCTTATGTTAACTAAATGGATACAGTTATTCATGTTTTATGAATTAATTAATTCAAGATGGAATAAAGAACCAGTTTTATGATAAATATAATTCTTTAGTGGGTTTTAAATAACCCACATTCTTGTAATGGCCATGCACCCTATGATTTGGAGTTGTAAGCCCTCATTGTGTGTGACAGATGAAAGTTTTGTTTATGGCCAAGAGATCAGCAGGTATGTTGTTTGTTTCCTACTGCTTGTGTTGTGGTGTGAGCCTAGGATGGATGACCCTCAAGGGATATGGTGCTATGTGGGGGTAGGGAGGCCTAGTGGTTGTGGTAGAAGTTGAGGCCTAGAGTGGTGAGATTTAGCGGTTTATGCACATGGGTGTCATGGAGGACACTGGAGGTGATGAAACAGGCTAAATATGGGCTTACCTATTGCTGTGAATTTTGGATGCTTGTTGAATCTATTGTTTATTTATAAGCTTATTTTCCCCACTACATGAGGAAACTGATCTTTCATACCCTCCTTCCAAAAGGGGTGAAGATTCATAGGTTATTCCATGTTCTTTCTGTGTTTATATTCTTGAGGATCTATGGGTTTACGCTCCTCCTATAGGTGAACAATACTCGACAGGTAGTTCTTCCACTAACCAAGTTTATCCCCTTGTGATTTGTAGCTTAGAATGATCCCCTAGAATAATTTGAAATATAAAATGTGTTGCTTATATTAAATAAATGAATAAATAATGTTGAACCCATGGGGTTGGAGCATGCTGGGATGCAATGCCGAGGTTATACTTTTGAGTAGTCGTGGACTCTGTTTGGTTATTACTAGTGGGAATGGATCTTTGTTTTGATCAAAATGAAATGTAATGTAGAAACAATAATGGTTAATTAATGGTTAAATAATTAATTATGTAAAGTGGAAATGATTACATTTTAAATGTTTATTTAATAAATCTCTTTAAATGGGTACGTTCTTATAGGATATATAGTCTTTGAAGTGGAATCTGGGATTCTGAGAGATGTTAGTTTTATTTGTCTATGACTAGGTTTTTCCTATTGTGTGGTTGTGGGCTATATTATATCATTTAATTTTTATATTTATATACAATACCCCACCCTGTCGGTTAGGCTAATTGACACCCTAGGGATTTTGAGACCTAGGGGTGTTTTCCCTAACATCCCAGGGGGAGGATATATGAATGACTTCTGCCTTTTTCTCCAATCTCTTCCCTGGGTAGTTGAATGTGTTTGTATAAGCGGTGCATTGTTTTCCTCATATACATGTGTTGAGGGATGTAATGGCCCATTGTAAATTCACACACATATATTCTAGATATGGTTTCATACAGACTACAATATGTATGACATGTATAGGTTGTGATGGATTGAGGATCCTTACTCGGCTTATGGGATATAAAGGCTTGAGGAATAATTCTCGATATATGATACATGTTATGCATGTTGTGGTCACTTCTAGAAACTACCTAGTTACTTTTCGTAGTTTTCATGGGGTGGTGCTTCGCCTAGGTGTCTATGGGAAAGCCTTTGTATTTCACGAGGTGCACACGGTGGTGCTCTCTCATGTGTTTTCGGGATAGCCTTTTTGAAGAGAGATGCTCAGGACGTGCAATGTTGGGGCATGGTGGGAAACCAGTGGGGAATTGGTAGTGGGGTACCCTTGATATTAATTATTATATTATAGACTCTTATATGTGATACTTGGTTAGAGTATACATGGTGAGGTTGGAAACATAGTATAAATATTTAGGTTATGAGTTAGTTTAACATGTTGTTAATTGTTCTTTAGCATGCTTTCAATAATTTTTTATGAGAGTATCTAGGGAGGATTCTACTATGTATGTTGTTATACTCATGCTACATTATATAAAATGATTCTCATGTCACTTGGAGTAGGTTGGAAATCAGAATGGTTTCTAGAATATTGGGGTTATGCCGGAGATATTTTGGCTTCATGGTCACTATTTTTTTACTTTCTTTTGGTACTTTCAGTATTTCCTTTACAATTTTAGTAAATTATTTAGGCCATTAAATATATGTATTTTGGTTTCTTTTATACTATGGACTGAGAAGGAGTTGGTTGGAGTATATCTTATCTCTATCTTTCGCATGTGTTCTCATAGAGGGTAATGCATCTCATCAGTGTGTTTATTATACCCATGATGCTAGTCACCAACTCGAGGCCTACTAGATGCAGGACTCCAATGTCACTATCTCTCTAATCTCATTGCCATCCCAGGAAGGGTACACATTGTTGGGAGGGGTTCATGACAATACGAATCCAACAATTTCCCAACAATGGAAAAATATTCAAGATCCTCGGGTCACCTTTATAAAATTATAGATAATAGAGTTGATGATCCTAAACTTTTTATTTCTGAATTTAAGTCATATTCATTCATTTATGAATTATATGAATCATCAATGACATATCTAGAAAGCGTCTTTATACCAAAAGTTAAATTTTACCCAATTGTGACAAAAAATTTGAATATTTCCATTTGAATAAATTCTATGACTCAAAGGGATATTTTCTAATTGTTAAATAGTAATTATTTTTATTAAAAACCCACCTATCCCAAATTGTTATCCCAAGAACCTAAAAATTCCACAACTAAAGCATAGAGAATATCCTACATGCCTTAAATTTCTGTCTCCATATGTTCATTAATATTATGATGGTATTACATGGTTAATTAAACATTATAATAAATCACATTCTATAGGTCTCTCTAAAATAGAGAGGGTTTTTTGGGGTCCCTATCCAAAATGATTGTAGAAAACACACCATAAAACCTAATAATCACCGAAATGTATTGATTTCCCAAATCCGTATCAATTTTTGTGTCACAAATCAGAATTAAATTTTCCTAAATTATCAATTGATCAATAAATATTGATATGTCATTATTATCTCATGGATTCCAATATAATATGATGATGAATTACAATGGAATCTTATCCAATTTAAATATATGAAAAGAAATTGGATGAAGTAAACTAGATGTATATTTGTGTTAATGGTTAATCTACTAATAGATATAACAATGAGATAGAAAATAATATATTTCATGTTTCAAACTGAGCCCCCAAAAACAAAAACTCAAGTCATAGTATGTATTTATTATAATATGATGAATAACCCACTAAGAACAATTACAACCTTCCACTACAGACTTATTCATATATAATGGATCAAAATAATGGTTCCTAGAAAAAATCCATTCGAGTAGAGAGGCCTTTTGAAAATTTTCTCCCCACAATATATAGGGTTTCTTATACTCCCAAACTCTTCTAAATCAATTTATCCCAAAAAATAAACTCCAGAATATGTGATGTAAAATGAGCACTATCTAGAATTCTCTAGTTTTCTTCCTCCTTCACATTGATGTGTATCTAAGCAGAGTCCAATGATATTCAAATCACTATTAAACTCCATAACTTCTTGAAAATAATTTTTTTACTCATATCATTATCAAAATAATTCCATTTCTAAGGTACAGATGATGTTGATGTTAAATTATTGAAGATAATTTACCCATACACACTACATATATTTCAAGACATAATAAGATAAGATGTAACATTAACAATTATGGTTATAATAAATATGAATCCTTTACCAGAATAGGTATCGTCTCTATGTTTTTAAAAAATTCATAACTGTAAAAGGTTCTAAATCATAGAAGGGGTAATTATTCTCATGTAGCTAATGATGGCCAATTTATACACCACTGCATGATCATCTTTAATAATAACACAACCCAAATAATCACCTTAAGTATAAAAATACACTAGATATCCTTTTCCTTTTTTAGAAAATAAAAATATGAATTAAGGTTATATATCACTTCAATTCATCTATGGATGAATCTCACATATTACCCCAAATGAATCTCACCCATTTCATTTGAATATCAGTCAATGGGGATGAAATATTTGTGATTCCCTTTATATACAGTAGACAATATACATAAAAAACCATGAATACAAGATTCTCAAAGTCAATATGTGGATCATCCTCTAACAATATAGCTTTTACCTTCTAAATATCAAAATAGAATCCATGTTCTAAAACTACATTTTTTAAGAACATAAACTCTCAAATCCATAATTAACGATTTGATAAAATATTATAATTGAAATGATCACTCTGGATTCCTAAAAATGGAATTCAATTTATTCTAATTCTCTTCTTCTCTTATCATGTTAACTAGAATTTTATCCATGAATACAACAACTATAAAATCATGGTATTAGTTGTAAATCCAACTCATTGGGATTATGAATATAAGAGTACAATTAGTTGAACAAGTTAACATTACAACATGTTATCAGTGGTCATACATGACATTGAATGTAACCTTTAAAATAAATAACTCCTTAAATCTATGATGATATTATCCAACAGATGAAGGATGATTATCAAGAACCACATTAACCACTTTATTTTATCAAACACATCATTAAGTTGTAGAATAGAATACATAATTTTAATGAATATCCCATTGATCTTTTTGTATATAAATCTAAAATTTATAGTTCCGTTGGATTTATTAACAGAATTATTTGGGATTTACCAATATGAAACACTTGGATCTAGTGGAGACTCACCACATGAGAGATTAACATTAAGTTAGACTGTAAAATAATATATTAATACACTAGGATCTAGTAAAATAAGTCATTATTGAATATATTTCATAACCCAATCTCCCTGAAATAGTTGATATCTTTCATCGAAGGTATCAATGGAAACCCTTTGATTAGTGAGGTCAATTTTATATTTATAGTCCATTGACTAATATAACCCAACAGTGAAGTCAATTATATATAGGCCAAGAACCAAAAAATCAATTACATGGTCAATATTTGATTTATATAATTGAAATGATGGTCATTAAAAATACTTTTCCTTTTTATTTCTAAGAGGTATCATAAAATTAATTAAAATAAACATAAGTTCCATTTTATGTTTTAATTTTTTTACAAAACATGTTGATATAGACTAATTATTTTAACCAATAATAAATATATTGGTAACTAAATATGAAAAACTAATGACAGTACATTCACTATTGAATGACTCATATCAACAACCAAAGACTATTCCACTGCCTGAAAATTCATCATTCTAGATGAATATTTTTGGAACCCCACTATCCTTAATATATAAAACTACACAAAAATACATTAGGTTAGGATGATCATGTTCCACAAAATTTAATGAAGAGCCATGAAAATCATTTTTAGATAACATCATTGTCCAAAGGATTTATAGATCATTAAATATTCATGACATACACATCTCATGTGTCTTTTATTTTCACTCTAATAGAGAGAAATATTATTATTTCAAGTCACTGGTGAATGTGTGGTGTAATTATATTTCAAGGGAAAACTACTACCACATTGATAAACCCCTCTCCCCTTACTTTTCATTCCACAGAAGATAGTAAAAATATAACTAGGTAGAAGTGAAATTCCATCCAGCAATGTCTTTACTATCTACTCAATCTCTTCCAAAAGATCTCTCTAAACCACCTCAGTATATGAGGTAGGACTCAATAATTAAACTAGGGAATTTAAATTTGGACACAAGCTCATATCCAAACAATGAGCCTTTAACATTTCTTTTTATGACATCTTGAGAGAATAAAAGGAAAACGTACAAAATAGTATAGAATACTCTTTCAAATCCTAATAAACTCTTTGGAAGGTGATAAAATATATTTTTTTATACATCATCAATGTTTCATAGAAAAATATTGAAAAAATATGGTCTTGAAGTCATTGTACTAAAAACAATCATGTTTTTTACCTAAATAACTATGTCCCACCATCTCAGACATGGGTCTTTGAGATTTAAGGTAACTTATTTCACCTTAAAATAATGCATAGTCTATGTAAATTAAAAAATAAATTTTATCTTTCCCTATAAATACACTACTTCTTGGGGATCAATCATTCCTGCAAAGGATTTTTTCTAGTTGGGATAGTATGGGATTCTATATTTATCCCCCCAAGTCAATTATTTCACATCCATAGAACATGTTTTGGAAAATTAAATACCAATCTCCTAGAATTGAAATTTTTCACTAATTCTTCTTTAATATTCCAATTGACTGGGGGCTTCCTCATTAAATATAATTTGCAGCACACTCTTTAGGGATTATTGGATTCCACCTATGGGTAATGGTAATACAATAAAGAGTGAATATAGACCATTAATAAATTGATAAATATTGTATTAAAAAATAAAAAATACAATGAATATAATTGATATTATCTCAAAATATAACCTGACAGAAAAATTTCCCAACATCCCATGGTAACATAATGTTCGTTACAATGAGAGATGATCAAAATCTCGCTCACGAACTACCCCTATGTCCCTATTTTAATATCTATAATCTAAAAAAATATCATATTAAAAGAGTACCATAAACATGAATTCTCCATTAATACAAATTTTTAACAACTTGTCATAGGTCATACCAAAACTAGACAACAATGTAACCATGTGGAAAGGCCCGAAGTGCATTAGTGAACCCCATAAGTCGGAGAGAAGAACCTAAGAATCATGAAGTCCAATTGGGAACTACATTCACCACATTAAAATAAATAGAAAATATATACAATATATAAATATAAAATAACAATAAAATAAAAAGTTATTCAGTTGAAGAAAAATGTACAATGGAATACATGTTCTAAATCAAAATTTTTAAACCAAAGTTGATATGAATAATAAAATCCTATATCCATGTAATATGAGGTCCTACATACCAATATTTAACGTCGATTATCCCGCACCCTATTAACATAGATATGTGAATCCTGTAATATTAAACATACCATTACCTAAGACAGAGAAAACATGATATACACAAACTGATTGATCTATGTAGGGAGGGAGAAAATAATCCCAATAGAATACCGCCATGTGCTTAATAAAAAATCATAAACAAATAAACCAAATGGGATAACTTAAAAAAATAATGAAATATAGATATACATAATTTTCAGTAATACATAGAAATAAACCCTCTCATGGAATTTTATAATGTGTTGATAAATAAGTGATCAATTAACATTTCAAATAACATTGGATCAAACCAGTTATTATATAAATCGTTAATAAATATTTATAAACAAAGATACATAGAACCCCATCCTATGATATATTAGTTTTATAATTGCTATTATCCTCAATAAACTATGATCATATGTCTATGTTTGAACATACCCCTATATCTTGGGCCTAGGGATGAGGGAAACCCTTTGTTAAGTGACACATGTAGCATAAAAAATATTTGTAGAGTTGTATTGTAAATCAATTTTTTGGTAGCCTATAGCCATCCATGTGTGATTGTACAAAATATATCTCCTTTATATGTGCCATTTTGGTTTATATTCCATAACCCATATATGTAGGAATTCAATTTCATATAATTCCCACATATGGATATAACACTTTCATAGTTAAAAACATTTCAGGGCATGCCACGCATCAAAAATCATCTTCCCATGTCCTTAATAAAAATATTTGAAATAAAACATCCTCATAAATGAAAAAGAGGAGATCAATTTTGAACATAATCTCAAACTATCACATTTCTTGAATGATAAATTATATTATTATAAAAATTGAGAAAAAAATTTAAAATGATAAATCTAGCATTGTTTATGAAATAATATATCTTCAGGAAAAACATATGTAATACACATGGTCTTTCATACCACTGAACAAGATCCATATAAAAATGAAAAATAAGGATCATATATAAAAAATAAAATACCCAAAAACTTGAGTAATATAATAGGAATACTTGATTCAATATTCACTAGATCAATAAATGCATGTAAACCCACTTTTGAAGACAATTTCTAATGAGGCACATGGAAATCTAGGAAGATCATGTATCTTCCATCTATTATCTAAATAGGTCTATAAAAAACTCATTAAATAAAAAAACCATTTTCATAAAAAAAATAAACATTATATATTTTATTCATGATTAAGATTGGATATCATAAAAAATATTAATTAAAAAGGATGAATGGACTCTAATGTTGTGTTTATTGGATCCAATTCCTTTGGATCCATCAAAATTGATCTCTAGATGTTCTATGATCCACAAAATCAACAAAATTAATCCCAAGGGGGAAGAGATAATGTTGGTTGAGTATGAATTAGTTCAATGGTAGTTGTTTCGATTTTTCAATTAAAATTTCGTATTATTTAATATCTATAGCATGATTTGGCCACTTGATTTTTTTAAAAATATATACCATCCATTTTCTTTATCCTATAAACTAGTGAAGATGTATGGTTTAGTGATATTTCATCACTAATCAGACACAATCCATGAGAAATAACACTCTTCCATACCACTAATTTCCACATGGTTTATTGGGAATGCTTCATCATTTCCTATATCCATGTATAAACCATGAATATATATTGACATCTCCATAATTTTCCAAAAAAACACAGAGAACAACCTGCTAATGGTATGAAATGTAATATGGTCATAAAATTTGAATATATATATATATACTTGAGTATTCCATTCAGATGTCACATGAAATTAGAATGTATCACATAAGATTCTATAACTTAAGCATGTATAACTCAAATTATTAAATAAATATCTCCAAAATAGATCATTATTCACCTCAAAATCACATAATACCTCAATAAGGGAATTTATACATTTTATTTTATGGTGTAAGATAAAATTATTAACCCATAGTTGTATTAAAAAATATTAAATAATCCTCATATATCAAATTCATATCATATATTTTTATCTCAACCATGCGCTGATACAAATAGAGACTCCGTATAATCTTAAACCAGGATATGGGTATAAAACATCTCCTTTACATATTGTATTTGATACCAATTAACGTAACTATGTTTTTATATATATATTTATATGATCAATAACTAATATTGAGTCAATATAAAACTAATACCTTTTTGGTTTATAGTTTTAGATAATTTGTAAAAACCATTCCAAAGGAAACAAATATCACCCAAAGGTTATACTTTCCAATATAATAGGATACTTATATTTCAAAAAAAGACTTCAAAATCTCACATAAAATACGAAAAATATGTTATCCATCATGATATATATTACAATACACAATTATTTATAACATGTAAAAAATATAAACAATAGAATAGTGAGCCCCAAATGGTTAGAAAGGTTAAACATTACTTATGTCAATCAGAGATCATAAGTTGTCATAAGATTAATATGTGGCTATTTAAAAAAAAATAAAGGTTTATAATCACATCATAATGAAATGATACCCATTAAAACATGGATTAAAATTCATGACTCATATCATAAATTAGTGCATATGAAATGAGTAAATGTAGTGTGAAAGCATGAGTCAATAATAATGGGAAATGAAAACATAATAGAGATAAATTATGATTTTATATCTCAATAATTCCATATCAAATCATATAAAAACCTAAAAGAAAAAAGGATAATAATAAAAACTATATTGGGAAACATATTCAAATCACCAAAATAATTTATTTTATAATCAACATTATAAAGGAATAACATCACCTATTATTTACATTGTAGTTTCATCGGAAAATGAATAATTACTCAAGACGAAATTGAGATGATAATGAAATAGAAATGTAGATCATGGGAGAAAATGAACTCAAATATGATAATGAATGTTCCATGAAAAAATTAGAGATTTAGTTGATAAAAAGAGGTCAAAAGTAGTAATGTAATGATTTAAAAGAAATTATATTAGATCAGTATTAATATATATATTCAAAGATCATTTGGAAAAACTTTAAATGAATAAAAATGGAAATATGTGATGTCATATTAATATTATTAATCAAAATAATGGAGGAAACAATGATTTCACATGAGGGTGGACATAAAATATTATTTTCAGACATTATTAATGAATTTTATAATCATCACATACATAAAACAATAAAAAATTTCATTCAAAGATTCTTTAAAAAGGTAATAGATAATTGAAACTAACAATATGAAATGATTTATGTATATAGTAGAACATTAAGGAAGAATAATTCGAATATATACATGTAAGACAAAGTGTTATGTGAATGCCTTTAAAACTACTAAAAAAATACTCTTAATGAAAAAAATAATACATCATTATATACAAAATCACAAGAATATATAAAGAGGAAAAGGATAATTAAATACCCTTTATAAAAAAACATTATCTAATATGCCAATGAGGTTTTATATTTAACATATAAATCAATATAATATAATAATATAAAGTATTTATCAAATGAGGTAAATTTTAGATGAAAACCCATCATGATTTTGGTAACAATTGAATCAAAATACATTTAAGGAGATGCCATGAAATGTGGCATTAAATACAATGAATATTTATTTAATAATGATATATAATGTTAATTATAAACTAAATACATCATATAAAATAAAATAATTTCAAATTGAAAATCATATCTCAATGAATGAATTAATTGGATGAGAAACCATAATAGATTTTATAACAAAGTAATAAAAATGTATAAAGGGAAAGAATGTGATTTCCCTTTTTTAATTGATATTAATAAAATAAAATACATATTATAAGACATCAATGGGTCATTAAATCAAAATAATTACATATTAAAGTCAACATGGGGTAGCATCCCATGTTTTAAAAAAATATATACTATGTTTGGTAGCATGCATGATACACAACATCAAGATTAAATGAAAAACTAAATTGTCACGACCCGTCCTCGGGACCCGTGCCGTGACTACCCCAAGCTCGCCTTCCATAGGCCAGGGGCTGGCGACTTGCACCAAGGTGAAAAGTCCCGGTAAAAGGGAAGGCATTGCCTTTGAAAAGTAAACAAGCACTACAGAGTAAGCAAGCGGAAAGGAAAACACTAAGTAAAAGCTGGTACAACAGTAAGTGCGGAAAAGTAAAGGGGGCCGGAAATACAAGCCCAACTATAAAGTACAACTGGAAGGGGAAAAATAGCAACTGAAAAGTAAATTCGCAACATCGAGCCATCCTCTAGAAATCCCACCTAAAGGGTGGGTACAGAAATCCTCCACTGCTCCTCGGGTCCAGCCGACCGCTCCGAGTGCGTCCCGCCCAGTGGTCCACCTCCAGGTACCGTCCTGCTCCGCAAGCCTCCACCACGATCAGCGCTATCCGTCGTCTGCATCCAACACAACGAAGTGCGGGCATAGCACATGCATGGGTGAGTATAAGCTACTCAGTAGGGACCCCGAGACCCCCGAAGGTCTCCCAAAATCCACAAAGGATAATCCACAAAGGAAAGATACAATCACGAAGTAACATCCGACACGGCTTAGGTATATGCCCATACATATACCTAAGTGATCAATACTCGCTCGACTCCATCATCCGAGCTCAAGTACAACCCAGTCCACACAGGAAAGCCAAAGGTAAAATCCACATAGGATAGATCAACACAATCCACAAAGAAATGTAAAACGTAAATCCACACAGGATAGCTCAACACAATCCACAAGGGAAGTTAAAATAGAGTTTCAGCTCACACAGGATATACTTCTTCATAAGACGATAGAGATGATCAGATGTAGCCACAGATTCATCTAAGCCATCGGACCCACAAAGTATCGGTAGGTACTAACCCCCGCAATGACCCAAATAGGATCGACCAGGAAGTTGAAACCATATCTATTGGGAAACTTCTTCTCCATCAATCACAGTGGTTATGCCGCTACAACCAAGTGATTCCCTCTAACCTTGGACTACTGTAGTACTCCACCTATCGAGTACTGCGGGCGTGCTGCTACAACCAAGCGCTCTCCCGTGCCACTACAACCAAGCGCTCCTCCGTCGTGGGTCTTCCGCTACAACCAAGCGCTCCCATGTGCCGCTACAACCAAGAGCTCCTCCGTCGTGGGTCTGCCGCTACAACCAAGCGCTCCTCTGTGCCGCTACAACAAAGCGCACCTCTGTCCTGGGTCTGCCGCTACAACCAAGCGCTCCCTTGTGTCGCTACAACCAAGCGCTCCCCCGCCGGTCTATCCATAACACATCGAGTCGTTCGATCAGCAGTCGTCAAGTCTCAACCGACTCTAGGGATTCCGCAGACAGCATGCTCATTTCGGAAGGGTCCACTCCACGAGATAAGAGGTCGATGCATCAACTGACATGTAGTACGGAGTTGATGTATCCCAAGATGTACCATAGTGGTCACTGTTGAAAACACAGAGGATTTCCATACGGTTTTCATCATTGTCGCAGTCGAATCGACTGAGGATCTCTGTACAGTCATCGCTGTCACAGCAGTAGTAGCATCCAGCTCTAAGGTCCACACACACAGCAAGCTCGTTCGGGAGGGTCCGCTCCACGAGCCGAGAGGCTAATACATCAACTGACAAAAAGTCCAGAGTTGATGTATCCGAATGTTCCGTGTCGTCAACAGGAACTCAACGCCGCAGACGGCGCGTCAATCGGAAGCCCGGTCTGAGAGTTATTAGCTTTTTCGTCCCAGGGGCCCGATTGGGTTTTAAGGAAAAACCAACCCAACTGTACTCCACCTGCGTCCAAACCTCGGGCGGAGTATGCCAAAAGATTGGTCTCACTTAGATAAATCCACTAAAGTCAACGGCACGTCAATCGTACGTCCGAAGCTCAAGATATGAGTGTTTCCGCTCCGAGGGCCCGGTTGGTTTCGTGAACGAACCAACCCGGCCGAACCCAAAGTTTCCCGAAACCTTGAGTGTGATATAACGAAACGACCGTCTCGATCCAAGGATCGCATTGCCACTAACGGCACGTCGTTCAGAGGCCCGTAGCTCATGTTACAGGCAAAAGACCGAAAACGGTCCGAAGACGGGGGTCTAGGCCCGGACCGACCCGGCCCAACCCCCCCTGGGTTGGCCCGAACCGGGTCGACCCGACCCGGGTCCGGGTCGGACCCGGTTCGGTGCGGCCCGGTCCGGCCAGGGCGCGACCCGGCCGGTCGGACCGGCCTGGCTCGGCTCGGCCGAGCGGCCGACCGAGGGAGCCGCGGGGCGCTGCCCTCGCGGGATGAAGATGTCGCCGCCCTCGAGGGGCCGCACTGGAGTCAACGGACGCGGCAAAGGCCGCATCCCGTGCATGTGATCCGGACCCGCGCGGCTGCGGGTCCATTGGCCGCCGCCGCCGGAGGCTTCCGCGGGCCACCGGAGTTGCTCTGGTGGTCCGTTTTCCTTCCCATCTGCGCATCTGCTCCTCCCGGGTCCCGTTCTTCACTGCGGAAACATCAAATCGCCCTTGCATCACGTTTTATCGTCACCCGCCAAATCCACACAATAACGAAGAACTGCGGAGGGTTGTCGGGCCATGTTCGTTTGGCCCGCACCCTCCGCGTTAGGCGGTATCAATCGGGAGGATTAATCAACACATAGAAAACATAACCAAAAACAGTTTTAATGAATTAAAATTGTTCTTATGAACCGGGTTCTTCATTTTAAAAGAAACGATCACGGGAATATAAATTATTTCACAATAACCCCTACCTCGTCAAGTCATCGCACGCGTGTTCTTCACGGATTTGATCGCTGCGGAAGGAGGCGATCATCGCGTCGCAGAAGGGCATTGCATTGTCGCGGAAAGGCGTCGCGTCGTCGCGGAAGGGCGTCGCGTCGTCGCGGAAAGGCGTCGTGTCGTCGCGGAAGGGCGTCGCGTCATCACGGAATATGATGACGCGTCGACGAACTCCGAGGTTCAAGAACGTGAAGATTTAATTATATCGATTAAATCCATGTGTTGTTATAAAACACAAAGAAGATTAAAAAAACCCGAAATCTCCTACCTCAAGCAGTTGGTGATCGGAGATCGTTTCATGGAAGAACGTCTTAGAAGAAGCGTCTTCAATCTCCGAGGGTGACGGCGTTCTTCGCGTTCTTCGCGTTCTTCATGTTCTTCGCGTTCTTCGCGAAGGAGGATGAAGGCACAAATTTGTCAAAACCTCTCAACAAGCATTTTTTCAGATGTCGTGCATTGGTCTTATTTTATTATTACGCCAATGGATTAAAAACAGGTTCAGAAATGATTAAATTAATTCATCGAATTAATTCAACGAATAAAACTGCCCAATTAATTCAACGAATAAAACCACCCAATTAATTGGTGCATTAAGAAATTAAGAAAACGTTTCAGTTGACATTCATAATGATGGGTTTTCACGGGTGCGTTACTTAGCAGAAAGAAACAGTGGGGCTCGTGCGGGCCCCACCTCACAAATATCCTACCAAGAGGGTAGGATATTTCTGTATAGCACCATATCCGCATCAACTCAGCTTAAGCTACTTTAAGTGGCTTCATGTGGCTTCCAAGCGGCTTAAGTGAAATAAAATAATGTTTGCCGTACAATTTATTTTATTTCATAACTTTAAGCCCAAAAATTAAAAACCACACCCGAGAAAACGCAACTCCGGAAGAGGCGTTTCTAAGAAATTACCGGCACTGCGATTCCATCGGTGCCCTCAGAATTCAATTCCGAGCACTGGTTCAAAAGTTAGAAAAACCCGTTCGTCCATTCACTGAACGTACCTGAGCCAAACTACGGAAAATGATTCCGGGAACACCGGGCCTCAGAATCAGGTGCCGTCAGAAACTGCGTTCTTGTAAAATTCCAAAGAAAATTAAGAAAAAAATTTCATTGAAATTTATGGGTCTTTAAATTACTCCCACCACAGGGCTTTACGTCCCCGTAAAGCATCACCACAAACTTAGGGATACAAAGGCGGTACTGAGCACGCATCTGAGCCTCCCACTCCAAAGTTCTCTCCTGGAGGTTCCCATGCTGCTATCTGATGCGCACAAGAGGAATCAATCGTCCACATAGGACTCGCTTCTGTTGATCCTCGATCTCCACCGGGACCTCCGCAAAGGTCTCCCCATCATCAACGTCCAGCTGCCCAGGGTCAATGAAGTGTGATGGGTCGTGCACGTATCTCCTCAGCTGAGATACGTGGAAGATGTCGTGCACCCGGTGCAACTGAGGTGGTAGAGCCCAGCGATAAGCCACCTCGCCAATCCTGCTGAGGACCTGGAATGGTCCGATGAAGCATGGAGACAACATGCCGCCTCGGACAAATCTCCGTAATCCACGTCGAGGTGAGACACGCAAGAAGACGTGGTCGCCATCCTCGAACTCTAGTGGCCTCCGCCTCCTGTCAGCACAAGATTTTTTCCGGTTCTGAGCTGTCCTCATCCGCTCATGGATGACTTGGACTTTCTGGTCCTACAAGAGCTGCTGAGATTTCTTCCTTTCCGATAAGAGAAATCCGGTCTCATCCCCTGGATGAACCATGTTCTTCGCCTAATATAGTCAATCTCGACATGGATGATACTTATCCATACCAAGGATGACGTCGTAAGGCCTCGATGCTACTACCAAGAGATCCAACCGTTACTCTCGCCTCCAAGGGTTGAGTCACACTGTCGGCATCAGTGTGTGGTAACTGGGTCTCCTCTAGTAGATGTCTCACAAGTGAGGGTCAAGTCAACAGTCTGAACTGGAACCTCTTAGTAACAACACAAAAGAGGACAGGAATGAAAACATCACAAAGGCATGCGTCTTTTATTATTGGAGCTCATAATACAAGGAATCTACACAATAGCAACAAGGAACTAGAAGTACAAAAGACGTATCCACTAGTTCTGCTCCTGTCCATCTGCTCCCAGAGCTCCATGATCGAAGGCCTCAGCTGCCTGAAGCTGAGCTCTCCCATGTCCACCAACTCCCTATGGTTGGGGTGGACCTCCTGGTGGTGGTGGTGGAAACACCTAAAAGGTTCGTCCACTACCTACTGCTCGGCCAGCTCCTCTGCCACGGTCTCCTGCTCCATGCGATCCACCTCGATCGAACCACTTCCTCTGCCTTTGAGGTCCTTCGTTCATCTACTGGTCATCCGTATGGCGGGTCGAACAGTCATGAGCCATGTGACCAACCCCGCCGCAGGAGTAACACTGTCCGCTCATTGTAAGTCGTTGTCCACCTCGGGTGCCTCACACAATTGACCCTGTGTCACGCGGTCGACCACCGGTAGGTCTAGTCCTCTTGGACCCCTACGTCATCTGTCTACTGCCTGTTGTAGAAGACTCTGCCGCATGCCGGCTAGTGGTGGGTCCTGCTGCTGGAGACTACTCAACAAGGAAACTCTCCAATAAGAGGGCTCGCTCCAACACTCCTGTCTGTGTCGGAATTCTATGAGAAACAACTGAAGCTCTGATCTCTCTCCTGAGCCCCTGCTCTAAGGTCCGGGCCCTGAAGAATGGGTCACGTACCATGTCCGTGGAATAGCGCGAGAGATCGGTAAACCTCGCCGCGTACTAGGGTACTGACATGCTGCCCTGCCGCAACTGTAGTAGCTCTTGAATGCGCATCGCTCGGAGGGTGGCTGTGAGGAACTCTGAGCGAAAAAGGCTCTGAATGTCCGTCCAAAGGAGTGATGCCTCATCGTGCACCTGGAGCATCAATCTCCACCATCTTCCTGCTGCCGCATGCAGCAAGATCGCTGCAAGGACCACCATAAGGTCCGCTGGTGTCCTCACTAGCCTGAAAACTCGAACAACTGCCTCCAGCTAGTCCTCGGCTGCCTGGGGGTCCATCTCCCCATGGAACCTAGGTGGTCACTGGCGCTGGAACTCATGCAGTGCACTAAGGCGACGTGCATCGTCAGCGGCTGGGGCTGGAAGCATCGGTGGCTCGGCGGGTAGACGTACCGCCGGTGCCTCTGTTGTCAAAGGGCCCTGTACCGAGGCCACGTCGCTCGGCGGGCTATCGTCATGTACAACACTCGGAACCCTAGATGGCTGCCGTCGTGGGGCCATCCTAAAAGGAAACAGGTGCGCCACGGTCAGAATAGTATACCTGGTGAGCTGATACATGTAATCACAAAGAAAACTTTAAACACACACGCAATCAATGTTTTCATGCATTAAGTCAGAAATCAGAAGTCAGGGTCCTGGTGTACGGATACGTCGGCCGCCACACCAACACTGAGCTCCCTGGACTGATAACCACACTGAATACGCTTAACACTATTTCTTCACATAGAAGAATGATCAGAGTCTGCGGTAGAACCCACCTCCTCTGATACCAATTTGTCACGACCCGTCCTCGGGACCCGTGCCGTGACTACCCCAAGCCTGCCTTCCATAGGCCAGGGGCTAGCGACTAGCACCAAGGTGAAAAGTCCCGGTAAAAGGGAAGGCATTGCCTTTGAAAAATAAACAAGCACTACAGAGTAAGCAAGAGGAAAGGTAAACACTACGTAAAAGTTGGTACAACAGTAAGTGCGGAAAAGTAACGGGGGTTGAAATACAAGCCCAACTGTAAAGTACAACTAGAAGGGGAAAACGGCAACTGAAAAGTAAAGCCGCAACGTCGAGCCGTCCTCTGGAAGTCCCACCTAAAGGGTGGGTACAGAAAGCCTCCACTGCTCCTCGGGTCCAGCCGACCGCTCTGAGTGCGTCCCGCCCAGTGTTCCACCTCCATGTATCGTCCTGCTCTGCAAACCTCCACCATGATCAGCGTTGTCCGTCGTCTGCATCCAACACAACGAAGTGCTGGCATAGCCCGTGCAGGGGTGAGTATAAGCTACTCAGTAGGGACCTCGAGACCCCCGAAGGTCTCTCGAAATCCACAAAGGATAATCCAAAAAGGAAAGATACAATCACGAAGTAACATCTGACAGGGCTTAGGTATATGCCCATACATATACCAAAGTCATCAATACTCGCTCGGCTCTAACATCCGAGCTCAAGTACAACCCAGTCCACACAGGAAATCCAAACGTAAAATCCACACAAGATAGCTCAACACAATCCACAATGGAAAGTAAACGTAAATCCACACAGGATAGCTCAACAAAATCCACAAAGGAAGGTAAAACAGAGTTTCAGCTCACACAGGATATACTTTTTCGTAAGACGATAGAGATGATCATATGTAGCCACTGATTCATCTAAGCCGTCGGACCCACAAAGGATCGGTAGGTAATAACCCCCGCAATGACCCACATAGGATCGATCATGAAGTTGAAACCATAGCTATTGGGAAACTTATTCTCCATCAAGCACAGTGGTTATGCCGCTACAACCAAGCGATTACCTCCAACCTTGGACTGCTGTAGTACTCCACCTATCGAGTACTGAGGGCATGCTGCTACAACCAAGCGCTCTCCCGTGCCACTACAACCAAGCGATCCTCCGTCGTAGGTCTGCTGCTACAACCAAGCACTCCGCTATGCCGCTACAACCAAGCGCTCCTCCGTCGTGGGTCTGCCGCTACAACCAAGTGCTCCCCAGTGCCGCTACAACCAAGCGCACCTCTGTCATGGGTCTGGCACTACAACCAAGCACTCCCATGTGCCGCTACAACCAAGCGCTCCCCCGCCGGGCTATCTGTAACACACCGAGTCGTTCAATCAGCAGTCGTCATGTCTCAACCGGCTCTAGGGTTTCCGCACACAGCATGCTCGTTTCGGGAGGGTCCACTCCACGAGTTAAGAGGTCGATGCATCAACTGACATGTAGTCCAGAGTTGATGTATCCCAAGATGTACCGTAGTGGTCACTGCCGAAAACATGGAGGATTCCCGTACGGTTTTCATCATCGTCGTAGTCGAATCCACTGAGGAACTCTGTACAGTCATCGCCGTCACAACAGCAGTAGCAGCCAGCTCTATGGTCCCCGCACACAACAAGCTCGTTCGGGAGGGTCCGCTCCATGAGCCGATATGATGATACATCAACTGACACACAAAGTCTAGAGTTGATGTATCCAAAAGTTCTGTGTCGTCAATAGGAACTCAACGCTGCAGACGGCGCGTCAATCAGACGCCCGGTCTGAGAGTTATTAGTTTTTTCGTCCCAGGGGCCTGGTTGGTTTTTAAGGCCAAACCAACCTGACCGTACTACACCTGCGTCCAAACCTCGGGCGGAGTATGCCAAAAGTTCCGTCTCACTTAGATGAATCCACCAAAGTCGACGACATGTCAATCGGAAGTCCGAAGCTCAAGATATGAGCGTTTCCACTCTGAGGGCCCGGTTGGTTTCGTGAACGAACCAACCCGGCCAAACCAAAAGTTTCCCTAAACCTTGAGTGCGATATACCGAAACGACCTTCTCGATCCAAGGATCGCATCGCCACTAACGGCGCGTTGTTCGGAGGCCCGTAGCTCATGTTACAGGCAAAAGACCGAAAACGGTCCGAAGACGGGGGGTCTGGGCCCGGGCCGACCCGGGTCCAGGTCAGACCCGGTTCGGCGCGGCCCGGTCCGGCCAGGGCGTGACCCGGCCGGTCGGACCGGCCTGGCTCGGCTCATCCGAGCGGCCGACCGAGGGACCCGCGGGGCGCTGCTCCCACAGGATGAAGAAGCCGCGGCCCTCGAGGGGCCGCGCTGGAGTCAACGGATGCGGAAAATGCCACGTTTCGTGCGTGTGAGCCGGACCCGCGTGGCCAAGGGTCCGATGGCCGCCGCCGCGCCGGCGACCCGCTCCGCCGGAGGCTTCCACGGGCCACAGGAGTTGCTCCGGTGGTCCGTTTTCCTTCCCGTTTGTGCCGCTGCTCCACCCGGGTCCCGTTCTTCACTGCGGAAACTTAAAATCGCTCTTGCGTCACGTTTTATCGTCGCCCGCCAAATCCGTACAATAACAAAGAACTGCGGAGGGTTGTCAGGCCGTGTTCGTTTGGCCCGCACCCTCCGCGTTAGGCAGTATCAATCGGGAGGATTAATCAAAACATAGAAAACATAACCAAAAACAATTTTAATGAATTAAAATTTTTCTTATGAACCGGGTTCTTCATTTTAAAAGAAACGATCACGGAAATATAAATTATTTCACAACAACCCCTACCTCTTCAAGTCTTCGCACACGCGTTTTTCGCGGATTTGATTGCCGTGGAAGGAGGCGATCGTCGCGTCGCAGAAGGGCATTGCGTCGTCGCGGAAAGGCGTCGCGTCGTCGCGGAAGGGCGTCGCGTCGTCGCGGAAAGGCGTCGCGTCGTCACAGAAGTGCGTCGCGTCGTCGCGGAATACGGTGACGCGTCGATGAACTCCGAGGTTCAAGAACATGAAGATTTAATTATATCGATTAAATCCATGTGCTATTATAAATCACAAAGAAGATTTAAAAGAAACCCAAAATCTCCTACCTCAAGAAGTTGGTGATCAGAGATCGTTGCGGGGAAGAACGTCTCGGAAGAAGCGTCGTCAATCTCCGAGGGTGACAGCGTTCTTCTCGTTCTTCACGTTCTTCGCGTTCTTCGCGAAGGAGGATGAAGGAACAAAGTTTTCATAACCTCTAAACGAGCATTTTTCCAGAAGTCGTGCGTTGGTCTTATTTTATTATTACGCCTACGGATTGAAAACAGGTTAAGAAACGATTAAATTAATTCATCGAATTAATTCAACGAATAAAACCTCCCAATTAATTAAACGAATAAAACCGCCCAATTAATTGGTGCGTTAAGAAATTAAGAAAACGTTTCAGTTGACTTTCATAATGACGGGTTTTCGCGGGTGTGTTTCTTAGCGGAAAGAAACGGTGGGGCTCGTGCAGGCCACACCTCACAAATATCCTACAAAGAGGGTAGGATATTTCTGGATAACACCCTATCCGCATCAACTCAGCTTAAGCTGGTTTAAGTGGGTTCATGTGTCTTCCAAGCGGCTTAAGTGAAATAAAATAAAGTTTGTCGTACAATTTATTTTATTTCTTAAATTTAAGCCCAAAAATTAAAAACCACACCCGAGCAAACACAACTCCGGAAGAGGCGTTTATAACAAATTACTGGCGATGTGATTCCATCGGTGCCCTCAGAATTCGATTCTGAGCACCAGTTCAAAAGTTAGAAAAACCCGCTCGTTCGTTCACTTAACATACCCTAGCCAAACTTTGGAAAATGATTCCGGGCACATCGGGCCTCGGAATCAGGTGCCGTCAGAAACTGCATTCTTGTAAAATTCCAAAGAAAATTAAGAAAATAATTTCATTGAAATTTATGGGTTATTAAATAAATATTATTATTTAAATGGTACCATTATATCCTAGCCACTATAATGGAAGGAATCAATATTATTAAATTAATTATTAAAATTAGGTTTACACATGTTTATATAATTAATTAATTACTGACCAATTAATTATAAATGAATATAAAACCCTTTTTAAATTAAAGGAAAATGTAATTCTGAAAAACTACTTCAATGTGAAAAAGTGTGTTTTATACCAATTAATTACGAACTCATGAAGGATTATATGAATGAAATATTTATTTATATAAAATATTAAATATAATTTTTAAAATAGATCTTATGTCTTTTTTAGACATGATATAAAGAAAATTACAATCATAATATGAGTATTTTTTTAAAAGGCATTGTTGCCACCTTTTGATGGCTAATACATTTTAATTCTATTTTTTGATACTGTTATAATTAAAATTTAATGATATAATATTATTAAATGAAATAATGAAATCAAAAAATAACTTTAGATAATTTTTTGGTATTTTACAGATAAGATTAATTTTTTATCAATAATGAAGAAAATAATGCATTTTAAATGAAAACTACTTTTTATCAAATTTATTTATTGTGTTAAATAATAAATTGAGTTATTTTAATGTATAATTTTATTATTTTCATATGATTTAATCTAATTTAGTTAATTGTATCCAATAAAACATTGAAATTGGATTTAAAAACATTGTAAACTTTTGATCATTTTTTCATTAAAAACAAGTTTCCTCATTCTGTCAACATGATTAATTTTTAATTCATTTTTTCCAATTATCCATTTTTATTTTGGAAAAAATGATTCCATATTTGTAATAAGAATGTTCAATTAGTTAAAAAAATGTCCCTTTTTATAGGGACCCAACATTATAACTTTACATAATCTTGAATTTTAATCAATATCTCACTTTATTTAACATTGAGGATCCTTTCATGTTTAGAGATTTATAGCATTGGGAAATTAAACATACATTACATTCCTCATTTATAAAGAGAATATTCCACACAAAAGTATCAATTTATTTTAAAATATAAATCTTATCAAATAAAACATGTTTTCTTTGACAAATTTTCATAATATTTATATTGGATTCCGTCTTTTTCATACACATCCTTATAACCATTGAAAATAATTTAAAAACCTGGGATGAGCACAAAAATATTTGTAAGGGATATAAAATGAAGGGAATAAAACTTTATTCCCCTAATACTTGTAAACATATGAAATCATTTTTGAAAAGACATGCTTATCACCCATATCTACACTGTGAAACTTGATATTTCCACGAGATTTCCAAAAAACTTGAAGAACATAAGTAGAACCATAAAGTTATTGATGGGAAATACATAAATAATATTTTAATCCTCTAGGATACCATATGATTTATATCTCTCATGGATTCCTTAAAAAGTAACCCTCACAACTACCATATTGTGTAACCATCAGAGTTACACTTGGTGTAACCTTATGGTCGACCACCAACATACACCTAACCAATGAATTGGAGGGAGATATAGGTCCCAAACTTAATCATATAAAATTATAAATATCTAGAACATATTTAAAATAAATGAATAATTTTATAAAAACGTTTCTTTTGGATTTTTTAAAATAAAATTTTAAAAGAGGATTTTTAAAGGAATGTCCCTAGAAAGTATCATACAATTGATGTGAGAATTAATAGAATGAAAAAATTATGTGTATACAATATAAATCCAAATTATAAAACATAATATAAACAATGATTCATTACACAAATATATGTAGTATCATATAATCTATGAAGTAGAAGGCTAACCCAATGAACCAAAATTGGGTTAAGAATTCCCTTACCTAAAGTTCGTCTTACTTCAAACATGTTTAAGACTCTTGTATAATTGTCAAAATAGTGTTATTAACAAATTAAATAAACATATTATTGTTTATAACACCTTTATATGATCATTTAATAACATCATTACACCTGTTAATTATTAGTATTTCGTTTTTTCCATTGTTTCGGGTGTGTTCTTTACAAGATTTCCATGGCCGGTTTGTATTAGATTTTCATGTCATATGGAAATTAAATTCAATAACTGGAATGAAATGGTATTCATATTTTTACATAATATTAAATTATTCCATAAATAATTTTTATTATATGGTATGAGGATGAATCGTTAGATAAATCTTTAGTGATATCCGTTTAGATCATTGTGGTGGTTCCTTGATAACCACAAACTAGTTTCATTACATAACCTAATATTAAGTATATATGTTAACTCTAGAACATGAAAGAGAATATATCATACACATTAAAATATATTTCAACCATTAAAATGGTTTTATAACTAGTTTTTAAGGATGTAAAGGAAATTGAAGACCCATCATCCATGATGTCAGTAAATCGACACATCCCTGACGATGTTTTTATTTTTAGAATAAGAGGAAGAGAAGAGGAAGAATGAATCTGAATTTTCCTATAAAGAAGATAAAAATAAAAAAAATTATATAATAATGGATATTTCATGCCTCTTGGATATGTGTAGGGGAAGATATTATAATTAAATAAAAGCATTGAAAATAAAACACAAGGAAATGAAAGAGGATTTATAACTCTTGATCTCTTATCCTTGATATCCTCCTTAAAGTCCTTGGTTTTTTACTTTTAGTGAGACAAGCAGGACTTGGACGCGGGGGAGGGGCATCGGAATTGTATTTGGACGAACTTATACAAGGCTCAAGTCTTGCGTGGTGTGATAGGAAGAGGGGGGTTAGGGTGGTATTTATATCGCATGATATGAGAGGTTTGACATTATTTTAATCATTAGTTTAATATTTATGCTAAAAAATATGAATAATATCGATTCATGAGACCCAAAAGAATAGTATGTTCATGTGAGTTTGAAATAATAGACATCATCCATTACTAAATAATGATGCATAAATATATCTACTTAGCATATTTTGTTAATTACCACATTTCACAATTGAAAAAAATGTTTTTTCAGAAAAATCCAAAAAATTCACCCTAACCATTTTTTGACTTGTAGGATTAAAAAATGAACCCCATTTTTTGAAAATAATTTCCAAAATCTTATTAATTTAATTTTTAACTAAAATCATATTTTATTTGAAAAATAACTATTTTAAAACTATAACAAAATTTATATCACATTGAAAAATTAATCAAGATATCATTATCTTATAGCCTTAAGAAATTAAAATAAGAATATGACTTACTATTCATAAGATTCATATTACTATTTATTAGGGTATGTAATTAATCACCAAAAAACAACTTGGTCCTATCAGACACCAAATAACTTACTGATCAAGACTATAGATGTATTTTTTCTGAAATTCAAATCATTAATGTGGAAAAATTTTGTTTAATTACTAGTTTATAATAATCTCCTTAAAATATTCCATTATAAAGAGACACACTGTTTCATGTATTTCATTAAATTTATTTGTAAAACCTTAGGGTGTTACATTCTCTCCACATTATTGAAATTGCATCCTCATAATTTATTATTTACTTGTTAAACAAGCGAGGTTACCTTTCCCTCATAGAATTTTTATATTGCCCTATTGCTTATTCAACCACGTGGTTTCTCAATAAAACATTTACCTGGTGGATTAACTTATTCTGTAATAAATTCTCTCCATGATTACAAATTTAAACAAGTTTCTCTTCATAATAATGGTTCTCTTCCAGTTGATCTGCTTTTGGTCTCCCGACATTAGATGAATTTGGCACATATTTTCTCAACATAGAAACATGAAAAACATTATGTACTTGACATAAACTTGGAGTCAAAGCTAAATTGTATGAAATTGGACCAAATTTCTCTAGGATTTCATAATTTCCAATGTACCATGGTCTTAACTTCTCTTTCTTACCAAAATGCATAACAATTTTTCATGGCAAAATTCTAACAAAAACATGATCACCTACCTCGAAAAAAAAGTTTTTACTCCTATTATCTACATAACCTTTCTTGCCTGCTCTATGATATCCCCATGTGCTGTTAGATCATCTTCACATTCTCATCCACTTCCTCTACTAATTCTGGTCCCATTAACTTCATTTCCACAACATTATCCCAAAAAGATAGAGTTTGACACTACTTCCCGTACAATGCCTAAAATGGATTAATCTGTATACTGGAATGAAAAGTTTTGTTATTATAAAACCCAACTAAAGAAATATGTTGATCCCAACATCCCTAGTATTCCACTAAACAAGGTTGAAGCATATCCACCAATTTCTACATCATTCGTTTTGACTTCCCATCTTATTGAGGATGAAAATATAAAATGAAATTTAATTATGTTCCCAACGACTTCTGAAGGCGCTTACAAAAATTAGAAGTAACTTGGGATCCCGGTCAGAAATAATGAAAAGAGTCACTCTATGTAACTTGATAATATCTTTGATGTACAGTTTAGAAAACTGAACTAAAGACATTGTATCTCAAATAGGATGGAAATATGTAGATTTATTTAGTCAGTCAAAAATAACCCAAATATCATTCTTACCTATATTAGTTTTCGGTAGTACCACCATAAAGTCCATGGAATCATTTTCCAATTTCATCTTTGGCACTGGCTGGGGCTGAAGAATCCCATTTGGTAACTTATTCTCTGCTTTAAACTGTTGACATGTAAAACATTTCATGGTAAAATCTGCAATATCTATTTTCATTCCATCACACAAGTAATACTTATGAAGGTCTCTGTACATTTTAGTACATCCAGGATGAACTAAAAATGGAGAACATCGAGCATCTCACAATAAATATTTCTTAAAATAGGAATCACAAGGCCCACACAATCTTTTTTAAAATCATAAAACACAATCATTATCATGGTAATGTTCTAGAAACTTACCCATTTTAAGAAAGTATACCTTTTTCCTTAGATCATTGTATTCCTTTTGTTCTTTCTCAATTCTATCTTTTAACAATTACAACACTAAAACCTGAAACAAAATAGAGGTATTTCCTGTAGCAACAACTTCTAATATAAAACATATAAAATCATTAATCAAGGGATCATGTTCCAAATGTAACATAGTAAATGATGCATGATGTTTTTGACTCAAGTAATCCACCACATTGTTTTCATTTATATAATGGTAACTAATCATGCAATCATAAGCCTTTATCTATTCAAGACATCTTCTCTACCTCATGTTTAATTACTTCTGAGTGAATATATACTTTATACTTTTATCGCAAGTATATATTTGAAATTTGGATTTGTATAAATGATGCCTATAAATTTTCAAATAAAAAACAATAGAAGATAATTCCAAATCACGTGTGGGAAAATTTAACTCATGAGGTTTTATTTTTCTTGAATCATAAGTAGATACCTAATCATTCTTCATTAGAATGCAACCAAGTACCTTCAATGAAGCATCACCATAGATGACAAAATCACCATTTCTAGAAGGCAGATCCAAAACTGGAGCATTCACAATCTCTTATTTTGTTCCTGAAAACAAACATCACATTCTTATTCCAAATAAATTTAACCCATTTTCTTACTAAATTATTTAGTGGGCGAGATAAACATGAAATGTTTTTAAAAAACCATTGGTAATAACCTACATATCCAAGAAAATAATGAATTTATGTAAAATTTGTAGGTCTTTTCCGTTCATGGACCACTATTTTTGGGAGGATCAACTACTATTCCATCCTTATTTAAAATGTACCCAAGAGAAGAAATTTTTTCCAATAAAAAATAACACTTTATGAATTTTCCGTACAATTCCTTTTCTTTTAATGTTTGAAAAACAACAGATCAATGTTTTTCATGCTCCTATTTAATTTTAGAAAATACCAGAACGTCATCAATAAACACAACTAAAATATTATCCATGAACTCATGAAATTTTCTATTCATAAGAACCATGAATACAACAGGTGGATTAGTTAACCCAAATGACATAACAAAAAATTCATAATTCCCATATCTAGTGTAGAATGTTTTCTTGAAGATGTATACTTCATTTAAATTCAATTGATGGTACCCCAACCTCACGTTAACCTTCAAAAAAGACTGTGATCCCTAGAGCTGATCAAACAACAAATCAATATGAGGAAAATGATACTTGTTTTTAATAGTGATGTTATTTAGGGATCTATAGTCAATTCAAAGTCTCATGGAACCATATCTCTTTATATTGAAGAAAATTGTAGCACCTCATGGTGAATTGCTAGGATGAATGAGTCCTATATCAAAAAACTCGTGCAATTGATTTCTCAATTCAATAAGTTCCATTTGAGCCGTTCGATAAGGGGGTTTTGAAATTTGATTTGCATCAGAAACTAAGTCAATTGTGAAATCAACTTTTCAATTAGGTATAACACCAAGTAAATCATAAAGAAAAACATAAAGAAATTAATTTACCAGTGGCACATCCTTAATCTAAATAGTTCCCTTATTTTAAAAAGTATGAGCAAGATAACATTAATTTCCATCTTTAAACAATTTCTCAGCCTCTTGATATGTTATAAATTGTATGGGTTCATTATTTTATAAAATCTTAAACTCTTTCTGAAAAAAACTTCTTTAGGTCTACAATCAATCTTAGCATGAAAAACATAATCCCAATCCATACCCAGAATAACATCAAACTCCACTAAAGGAAAAACAATATGGTTTGTAGGTAATTTCTTTCCACAGACAAAAATATAAAGATTCTTATTATTCCCCTTTACTGTAATATTTCCCCTAGGGTTTTAACAATAAGTTTATGTCTCATTTTTTGAGGAGACATCTTCAATTTACCTGAAAATTTCTCAGTAATAAAGGAATGTGTAGACCCCGTATCAAAAAAAACTTTATAGAAATATGATTAAACAAACAAGGTACCTGATAAAACATCATTGGATGGCCTGAAATTTGCTTCCATAGTCACAAAGTATCTCACTCCACCTTTCTGCTTATAGTCTGGCTTCTTTGCATCATTCAGATCTATCTTTGGGAAGGAATTTTCATAATGACACATCTCACCACATTTAAAACACTTTACATTTTTCTTATCAGGATTATTATTTGGATCATTATCATTACAATAATAGGCCATATGTCCAAACTTACATAATCAAAAACACTTCCTAGTTATGGTATAGAATTCCCCACAGTGATTTGTGCCACACTTTTCACAAATTTTAATTGTACTTTCTTACCATCATATTTATTTGAATGATTCTTACCCATTACTTAAAATCTATACCCCTTTTCCCCTTATTTTTGAAGTGCACGTGATCCTCAAAAAACACCATTTCTACCTTATCATCACATTGAACAAGATTATCATAACTTTTTAAATCATGGTAAGCCAATGCCCTTCATTATCAGGTCTTAAATCCTGAATAAAAATGATATATTTCTCTATCAAGAACTCACTACTAGATATGAGACCAATAGAGACCATTAATGTCGGTCTCTATTGGTCTTTAGAGACTAATTTGAGTCCGCCAATGGAGGTCTAATTAGGTCTGTCAGTATAGGGAAATAGTGAACACCAATGGCAGTATTTGTAGTTGACCTAATGCTTAGTGGTCACTATTAGGTTGAGTTATAGAGACCGCCAATGGAGGTCTCTATAGATAATCTAAAAAACAGCCTACAATGACCTCTAATGGTGGTCCCTAACCACGGATTTTTTTTAAAAAAAATAGAGTGATGCTTCTCAAACACCAGAAACATAGCTAAAATCACAAAAAAAATCAATTTTAAATAGCAGAAACACCATGATCCTAAAAAACAATAAATGATAGACATACTTCTTCATATCTATTGATCCAAACAGCTCCAATACATTCCAATCATCTGCTTCAATAAACCTACAATAATATACAAAAGAAACAACTTAACAAATAAAATTCAAACTGGAAATATTTATTCAGTTAGAATATATATATATATATATAATAATCATATTGGGTTGTTAGGCCGTTAGGGAATTTGGGAATTTGGCCAATTGGCCAGTCTCCATTTAGAAAATTGGCCATTAGGCCAATAATCTAATTTTCCAGTAGGTCATTTGGTCATTAAACCAATAGGCTAATATTCCATTAGTCCAATAGCTTAACAGGTCATTAGGATAATAGGACATTAGGTAATTAGGATAGTAGTACATTTGGCCAATTGTCTATTAGGCCATTGGGATGTTTGATTGTTGGGACTTTTGGCCGTTGTTAGGCTGTTGGGCCGTTGTTAGGCCGTTGAGCCATTGTTAGGCCGTTGGGATGTTGTTAGGCCATTGGGCCATTGTTAGGCCGTTGGGCCATTGTTAGGCCGTTGGGTCATTGTTTGGACCTTGGGCCATTTTTTGGTCGTTGGGATGTTGTTTGTCCATTGGGTCGTTCTTCATCCATTGGGCCATTGTTCGGTCATTGTTGGATCATTGGGACGTTTTTGTGTCCTTGTGCCATTGGGTATTTTGTCCATTAGGCAGTTAGTCCATTATATCGTTTGGGTATTGGGGAGTTAGGGCGTTAGGGCGTTAGGGTGTTAGGGCGTTAGGGTGTTAGGTGTTAGGGTGTTCAGATATTAGGGCGTTAGGCCATTAGGGAGTTTGTCCAATTATCCAAGTCTCCATTTAGCCAATTTTCCATTAGGACAATAGTTTTATATTTAATTAGGATATTTGATCATTATTCCAATAGGCTAATATGCCATTAGGCCAATATGACATTAGGTAATGAGGACAGTAGTCCATTTGACCAATTTTCTATTCGGTCGTTAGGCCGTTAGGGCGATGGGGCGTTAGGGTGTTGGGCCATTTGGGAATTAGGCCATTAGAGAATTTTTCCATTTGGGCATTTGTCCAACTGGCAAGTCTCCATTTAGCCAATTAGAAATTAGGCCAATTTTGAAATTAGGCCAATTTCAACATTAGGACACTAGACCCAGTACTCTACTCTAGTAGGGACCAACTGTGTTTCCCGTACACTATGAGGTGGTTTGAAAAGAGGTTTGGACAATCATTTGGATGAATTTTCTCGACATTGAACTATATAGAGTAATGGTTAGTACTGAATATCCCCCCCAGATCTCCCCCTCCCAACCACCTACAGCACCCACACTCCACCCCAGATAGCCCCCACCCTGAAAATCCCCCCCACACCCTGAACATCCCCCCCCCACACTCACCCAGGAAAAACTCACCCCCTATCCCCCACCCCCGAACAACCCCCCCCCCCCCACTAACCCCGGACAGCCCCCCATCCCCCGGCCTCGGACATCCACACCCACACACACACAGACAGTCACCCCAGATATCCCCCCACCCCCAAACAGCTATTTCAAGTTTTCTATAGATCATGTATATGAGAAGAATTAGGGAAATAAGTCTCAAGAAGGTTTTTTTGTTCATCCAATAATGTATTAGAATTATTTTTGTATCTAAGGAGTAAATGATTGATAATATCCCTGTGATGATTACACAACATGTAGTACAAGTAAAAATTAATACCAACTTGCTGACGCAAGTTTTCTGTGGGAAGCTTGTCATGAATGATTCTCCGCAAAAAAGTAAAATAGGATGGAAGAATCCAAAACCCTATTAGAGGTTTTTCCAAGCAATTATAATTCGCCTACATAGTTGTTTTATAGGAAACATTTGATGTTAACCATCCATTGGGTGAATGTTCCTATAATAAGTGTCTTTGCCATTGATAAAAGTGTGATTTAAGATGATATCCTTAACTTCATCCAGAATATTATCTAAAGAACCCTTGATTTTATCCTTGATCAATATAGTTCTGTTAGGTGAGGGATCCAGTGAATTTATAACCTCAAATAGTTGCATACATGTCAAATTATCAAACAAAAAATTGAGGAAAGAGTTGACATTGAACAACTAGTGGGTATTCATTTTAATCATATAGAAATAATTTTTGGGGGCATGCCAAATAGAGGAGTCACTGTAATTGAGATTTCCATCTTTGAGACTATTATTAAATATTGTTCTTAGAAAATGAAGAGCCTCATACTTCTCAATAATGAGACTCCACATAGCATGTAAAAATAGATTAAATTTGTAGTTTTTTTAATGAAAATCCATCCATGTTCAACTGGTTGATTCCTCACTCCCAACCCACCCAGACAACCCCCCCTCCCCTGGGGACAACCCCCACTCCTAACCCGCCTACCCTCGGACATCCCCCCCTCCACCTGCACAGCTCTTCCCCCTCCCCCAACATCCCCCAATCATAGATTCATTTTCAATTACACATGTGAAATGTGTCAATTTGATTATTATCAAATTATAACCAACACCATATTCAGTAAGCATGACACTTAATAGGCCAATAAGCCATCATTGGTCATTATGAAATTATATCATTTTTGATTTGGGAAAAAGGCCTTTAGGCCATTTTGTCATTAGGTCAATAGGCAAATATTCCATTAGGAAAATAGGACATTAGGCTAGTAGTCCATTTGTACCTTAGGCCAATAGGCTGTTAGGCCAATAGGCCGTTAGGCCAATAGGCCGTTAGGCCATTAGGACGTTAGGACATTAGGCCGTTAGGCCATTAGGCCATTGGGCCATTAGGACATTCAACCATTAGGAAGTTAGGCCATTAGGCCGTTAGAAAATTATGCCTTTAGGCCATTAGGCCATTAGGCCATTCGGCCATTAGGCCATTCGACCATTAGGCCATTCGGCCATTAGGTCGTTCGGCCATTAGGCCATTCGGCCATTAGGCCATTCGACCAGTGGGCCATTCATCCCATAGGACAATAGTCCATTGGTTCATTGGGCTATTGGTCCATTGGGACATTGGGCCATTAGACCATTGGGGCCACCTTTCCTAATTCATATCCTCTAATGGGGATTCTAAGAAATTATTTATCATAATAAAGTATCAAATTACTAATCATACTCTTAAAATTAAAAAATTGTGGTGTTTTTAAAAACATATATTTTTCTAATCTCAAACAATTCTACATTTAATGTCTAAATCAATATATAATATTAATTCAATAATAAATTTAAAAGAAACACACCTCGTGAATATGATGTGTCATGTGTGGTCATGCCTTCTACCTCCAATTGGTGTGGGGACTACAACAAATAAAAATTATAAAGATTTTAATATAAAAAATAATAGAAAGTAAATAAATAAATTCAGTATAAACCTATTTTTTAGGATCCCTTACACCATCACCCAGATGCACATATTCCCACAGTGTTATAACCTTAATGATCAATTGCGCATTTACCTCCTCGGAAGCGAGCAATCATGCTTCAAAATATGACAGTTTCTATGTCATCGATGAAACAGTAGGACCGAAAACCTTAGCGTGTGATACTATAGAATTAGGAATCCATATTCCATAGGTCAATCTATATCTGTGCCCGTCATGACCAATAATGTGATGGAATATCTCATCCATTCGCATGGGAAGCTATCGTTGGACCACTGGTAGTTGTTCTAACTCAGCATCAAATTGAGCCTACGAAATATTTTAATATATATACATATATATGTTTATATAAAGATGCATGTATTTATTGGTAATGAGTATGAGAATTTACTATAAGAGCTGCATCCTATGGATCATTTCGATCACGAGTTCTCATCCATAATGACATTTTATCAATCAGTGCCCCTTTCCCCCATAACTGTATACCAATAAATATAAACATATAACACAAAAAAAATTAAATATTAAATTAAAAAACTAATAATAAAACACATCATGTCGGATCTGAGCTACATGACGAGTTCTGAGACTGTGAGGTGGTCCCTGCAACGCTCGATTCTCGGAATGGCATGCTGACACCTCCTATATTCAATTAATTAAATTATAAATCAAATATAGCATCAAATATTCTTGAAAATATATATACCAAAATAAATATACTAACCACAATGGCTTCAGTAGACCAATATGCAACTATATATCACCACTGAGATGGGAGAACACCTCTCAGGACATTTTTAAGAATGTCTAGGGCACCCACGTTTGGTACCCAGTGCTCCCACTTGATTTTGCCTTTAAAATATTTACACATATGAAAATATTTTCCCATGCACATTGTCCGAAACTCATCACGTCACACTTTCATATTATTCTATTTAAGAAAAAAAAATCACACATGTTAATATTTTTTAAGCATATGGTAGAAACTGAACTGGTCTTCTTACATGAACTTCCCTCCAAAGCCTATCTAATGTATCCAAAGGGATAAAAGCCCAGTCACGTGTGATCAATGGAAATTGATGTGGTTTGCGTATGATATGACCCAACAGTGGGATAAATGTAGGGGAATTCAGTCCCATAGGATGAAATCTCTCGTTAAATGAAACATCAAAGGTCGTGTCAGAATTCCATGATGAAATGCCACAACTGGGGCCTCTCTTATGAGAGAAAGAAGCGATCAAGTCCAATCTTGTTGAGAACAATTTTATACATAATTTTACATATGTTCATATATATATATATATATATATTTTTAAATTACATAAAAAAATAAACACAGTTACATTCAAACATACCTCGACCCTGAGATGTAGATGACTCAGATGGATGATGTGGATGTGTAGCATGTTCCACTAAAATGCCTACAGTTGTCGAAAACATTAGTAAGGGGATAATCCAAAGTGTCAAAAAGATAAACTGGAGTGCTTTTAAAAAAATAAAACTTCTACATTTTTTAATAAAACAAAAATTAATAGAATAATTAGTTTTAAATTGATTTTAAAAAATCATAAACATAAGAGAACAGAAATAAAATTATGTAAAAAAGGATTGTATTTAGAGGGTTTTTTAACGTGAAGTGATTTGGGGGGTGGGCTATCCAGGAGGGGGGTTGTACAAGGGGGGATGGGAGCAGGGTTGGGGGCTGTCTAGGTGGAGGGGTTGCTCTAGTGGGGGGTGGGGTTGTCCGTGGGGGGGGGGGGGAGTTTTGGGGGGTGGGTTGTCCGGGGGGGGGGGTGTCGAAATGGGTGTTGGGAGTGGGAGGTGCTGGGAGAGATGGGGGGATGTCAGGGGGATGTTCAGGGGGGAGTTTTGGGGGGTGGGTTTTCCAAGAGGGGGGGTTGGGAGTGGGGGTGGGAGGGGCTGTGCAGGTGGGGGTGGTGTGAGGGGGGGGGGGGTGTCCAAAGGGGTGTTGGGAGTGGGAGGGGCTAGGGGTGGAGAGGGGATGTCCAAGGGCTATCTGTTGGGATTTTTTTGGGGGTGGGCTGTCCGGGAGGGGGGATGTCCAAGGGGGGGTTAGGAGTACGGGGTGGGGGGCTGCCCAGGTGGAGGGGATATGCAGGTGGGGGTGAGGTGGGGGGGCTGTTCGGGGGGGGAGGCTGTCCAAAGGGGGGTTGTGGGTGGGGGTGGGCTGTACAAAGGGGGGTTGTGGTGGGGGGAGGGGCTATCTAGGTGGAGGGGTTGTGTAGGTGGGGGTGGGGGGGCTATCCAGGTGGAGGGGCTATGTAGGTGGAGGTGGGGCTATCCAAGGGGAGTGGGGCGGCGATGTCTTGGGGATGGGGTTGGGGAAGTCTAGGGGGAGTTTTTGGGGGTGGGATATCCGGGAGGGGGGATATCCAATAGGGGGTGGGGGGCTGTCTAGGTGGAGGGGTTGTTCAGGTAGGCGTGGGTCTATCTGGGGGGAGTGGGGTGGGGATGTCTAGGGGGTTTGGGTGGGGGCTGTTTGGGGGGAGTTTTGGGGGGTGGGTTGTCTGCGAGGGGGGCTGTCCAAGGGGGTTGGGAGTGGGGGGGGATGTCCAGGGGGGATGTGCAGGTGGGGGTGGGGCTGTCTAGGGGATGGGTGTGGGGGGATATCAGGGGGGATGTTTTTGGGGGTGGTCTGCCAGGGAGGTGGGTTGTCTGGGGGGGGGGTTTGTCCAGGTGGAGGGACTGTGTAGGTGTGGGGGTGGGGGGGGGCGTCATGGTGGGATATCCAAAGGGCGGTTGTAATGGGGGTGGGGGGCTATCTCGGTAGAGGGGCTATTCAGGTGGGGGTGGGGATGTCTAGGGGACCCCTGTGTTGAAGGATCTACGAGAGACAAAACCCTATATCCTTGCCCATCAACATCACCTAACTGGGGTATCATGAGGATCACAAACCATTAGATCTTAATTGAAACAAAAAACACACCTATTAGCTCAATGAAATTCATTCTTCATGTTTTTAGAGACCCAAAGCTTGACATACATAGACATTACATTACTTTTGCAGAATAATTAATACATGCCAAAAACAGACGACAAAAATAACATATTAGTTTAGTGTCTTTCGAAACTCGGAACAAAATCTTTTAATCATGGTTAAAGATCATAAACATCTCCCATAAAGTTCATTCCCTTTTGTTTTCTTACCTAAAAACATTCTTTATATCCTGGGGAAAAGAAAACATAACAAGGGTGAGCTAAAATGCTCAGTAAGGGTAATCATGGAGAACATAAAACAACCCATAAACATTTGAACATAAAAACATGAACATAAAACCTCAAAATCATGAGTAATGACATAAATCTTGGTAGTACATAAGGAATAGATCATAAAGGAACATTAATCTGATAAAATAGCATGGGAATAAAACATGTAATTGTGTAAAACCATTAAGCACATGTTATGATTTCCATAGTAGCCAAAGCATTACTGCCAAGACCATCATAGTGGACAAAGTCCATTACTGAACCGGGTTTACTTGTCGTTCCAGCCCTGTATTACTGAACCAGATTTTACTTTTCATTCCAGCCATGTCTATCTCATGAGATATAAATCTTTACCTAATGCAGTGTAGGGAGATATAGGTCCCACCAATCTCATATTGAAATCATTCTTATGTGTTCCACATAACAATCATAAATAATTCATCATAACCCAATGAATAAAATGGGTTTCACAAACATCATACCTTCATAACATAATCCATATAAAACAAATGGATGTCATTTCATCATAAGAAAAATCAAAACATTTAAATAATAGAAAAATTATACTTGAAACTTAAACATACTAAATAATGTCATCTAATATGGAAAATAGTTTTGATAAAACACTTGAAATGAATTCTTGAGGAAAATATCCTTTCTTCTTCAAAATCATTTTCTTTTCAAAAAACGCCACACAATTTTAAAAGAGACATATTTTGTAAAAAACAATAATGAAATATAGTAGAGTAATCTTCATGAAAATAAAGAGTTATAAAATCATAAAAATCTATTCATGCCGTATAAGTTAAAAAAACATTCTTCTTGTACATTTGTTAGAAAAGTCAAAAAGTACTTCGTATGGTAAACAAAAGAAAGATTCCTTCTATACCATGTAGTAAAAGTAAAAAAAGGGTAAAAATGACTTTAAGCATACATGTAATAATAATAAACATTTTTTGAAAATATTTTGAGAAAACATGGACATGGATGATAAACATAACCCCAGTAAATACTTACGAATAAACAATCTCATATCAGAATGAGATTGGAATAATTATCCCTTACCGTATGTCCAATTTCTTCCATATGTGTCCAATACTCTTGTATAGTGGGTTTAAACATATTATTTACTTATAAAAGAACCATAATAACATTTATGATATCATATATGACTCACTTAGGACTTTATATTACCCATTCATTTGTCAATTACATGTTAAAGTAGTGTTTTTGGTAAAATCGTTTCATTTATCGTCCGTGTTTTGACTTGAAATTTTTCATATGATTACATAGATAATGATTAATTAATTCCAAAATGTAAAACATGATTTATATATAATATATATTCAATATATATATATATAATAGATCGATAAATGGAATGAAATACACTGTTCATGGAGACGGTAGGCCGTACGTACACATGAACGTTGTTTTCCTTATTAACGTGAATGAAAGTAAGTAGATGACAGATATATATATATATAAAGTAGCAATATTATTTCATATATTTCATTATTATTTAATATATACTTTATAATCATTCTTGAATAGTTAACATGAAGAATGAATCTCGTCGCGTCGTGGAGATAGTAATCCGTACGTACGCACGAGCGATGATATCATTCCCATAATTATTGAATGGTATTTGAGTGGATGATAGAACATTTTAGAATTAGTATGATGTTATAATAACCATATATTGTTACTCTTTACACCATTATACTGATCCAAGTAAGGTGGCGGTGGAAAACAGATTACACCACGGCGTGGAGACGATATTCCGTAAGTACGAACGCGCGGAGATTTCATTTGTTGTAGGATGGATAGAAGGTGAAATGGGGTTTGTTGATATTTATAATAAAATATTATTTCATTAGTGATACTTATGTTATTAATTTATAAAGAAAAAAATAAATAAGAGAATTATAAGAAGAAATAATTTTGAAAGAATTGGTAAAGGATATTACCTCTTCTTTGACGCGCCTCTTATAAACCTCCTCTTAGGGCACTAAAGTTGGTCTTTTAAGAAGATCAGGACCTCTAGTATGTTTATAGGGTAGTGTAAAAGAGAAATGGACATGTTTTGGCCGAGATTTAGGGCTCAAAATATTGTGAATAGGAGAGGGATGAGGTTCCCTTTTATAAGAGAGGAGAGGGGTACTTTTGGAAACCTCTAAAATTTTTATTTATAATAAACCCAAACCCCACTTAAAAACTTCCAAAATGATTAAAATTAGAATATGAGATGATATATGGTTGTAATATCATTTGACAATAAAATTTGGACATGTTGGGAATTTATTTAAAACCATATCAACTTGATTTATCCTTATTTAATCTATTTAATTTTATTTGTGGTAATAAAATTCTAAACTTGAAATTGTTATAAATAATTACTTATGTGTTGTGGATTTTCCATAATTGGATAATTTATGATAGTTTCAACCATATAAATTTTAATTTATAATTTTTAAATATTTTTGTGTTTTTTAAACAATTTAATAATATGTTATTTTTATAAAATAACAATAGTGTCAATTTTGACACTATTCATTTATTTAAATTTAAATAAAATCCACAATGAGGATATATTCGAAAAAATATATTTAAAAGATCCATAACATTTCATATTTATATATAAAATTCTTCGAGCACATTAAATAGTTAATATAGTCTTTATTTTAATATTTTTAAAACCATTTATTTTATATTTAAATAAATAAAATAATTTCTACATCACTATTTTGTCACTATTAATGATAATTATTTAATCCCTAAAAATTTTAAATAAATTCACATGATGTAGATAATTTTATTATATTTCTTATGACTATTTTTTTGGATGTTTTATGAAGTTTATAACTATATTAAAATTATTACCCTTATAAGATATAAGAGAGTGACATGTTGTCACTTTCTTTGGTTTTAATAATAAATAAATCATTTTCATAGTAAAAAGTCCAAGAAATGAATCTATTCCAACAATTATGTGATATGGGTCGAATTTTATTCATCCAGTAGAATTTTTTCAGGAGTTATGGTAATTTTATAATCTTATTTTTAACCTTAATGAAATAATTTACCTTTAACTATGGTAAATAAAATTTACTGTAGTTACTATTCATAATGCCCAAAAATAAAAAGTAGACTATTAACATAATTTGTACCTTGTGATTCCAAATATGGAATCCATTTTTCCAAATTCAGTACACATAAGTTTCAGTATTTAATTTAAAATTATTCCCGCTGTTGAGAAAACAGGTTTTAAAAGGTAAAACATTGCAAAACGTTGAAATGTTTTTACCTTTGAATTCAATGAAAAATTAATGATAATGACTTATATTATATTAAATGGTAAAAATAAATTCTATTTAAACATTAAAACCATTTAATATTATAATTTATCCATATAAATTATCTCGATGAAAAAAAAATTTATTAAAATTTAGCGTATTTTTACTATTCATCAAAATATGAAAGTTAACAGAAAAACATATAAAAAATTTATCCAATTTTTTTTATATCCTTACTGAAATTAATAATTTTATTTTCTCTAAATAAACTTATAAACATGTAAAAAACTAGATTTAATGTGGGTGCACCATCAAAAGGTGGCAAAACTGCATTTTTTAAAAATACTTATTTTACTTGAAAAAATTTATTTTATTCTCATACCATGTTCTAGAATATGTGAATGATGATTTATTATGTAATAAAATTCAAAATATAGTTAATACTATTCATAATGGCTATTCCATAACAATATATCGTTGTTTAGTGGAACTCGGTTTTGCGTACAACACACTCTATCGAGGAAGGTCGCTCTTCTGTGTATTGCAAGTCAAGATAAGGTTGCGTGTAGTGCTAGATTCATTTGGTGTTGCATATAAACAAATCAAAACTTATTTCATTTATTCATTGAACAAAATCTATACTCAACGTTACGTATAATAATTTCTACTAAAAGAACTTGAAATTGTGTGTAACACGAGCCAAGAATATTGTTGCGTATACTACAAACTAATACAGTGTTTCGTATAGTGCAAGATAATATTGGTGTAGTATAAAACTGAAGATATCAAAAAAATTAAAAAGAATATATCTCATAAAATCTTGGGGTGTTACATTATACCCCCCCTTAAAATGAATTTCGACCTCGAAATTCATTGGGGTTATAAATGGTTTACTAATTGATAGTTTCTTCATCGAAACCTACATCATAAAAAGGAATAATAAAACTTCATTTTAAAAAGGATAGTTAAAATCATAATAGTCAACCAAAGTAACTCAGCAATGGGTTTCCACATAGAACAACATAGGTGAAAACATGGATATGGAAGAGAAATCTAACCATCACCTTATAATGAAGAGTGATAGAGGACATGGCTATGAAAAATCCAATAATCACAAAGCCATAAATTTGTGATGATCAAAGGTAACTTCTGATTCATCGGGTATGTGGGTACTAGGACAAAATATTTGGTTTTCATGATCACTTCCCTAAAGTTGATGATTTTTTGCATAAGGGGAATTACTTACTTGATTTCAGTGTAATATCATCATTGGTCATTCCATGAACAATTTCCAATTCATCTCTTATTTAAATAAATGAAGTTGAATTTGTCATTCTTGAAGTGTTAGAAGATCATGCACTAGAATGATAGGTCATTCCATATGTCTCAAAAAAAGGTTAGCAAAAGTTATTAAATATAGATAAGTCCATATATGGTGATATTAGTCATATATGGTTCCAAAAATGGACTTATACTTCATATATCATACTGAATAATAAAATAAAACTTGTTTCTACTAACCAGGGACTTCTTGTAGGCCAGTGGTGGGTGATAAAGGCCTGTCATACTTTGGTTGTGGGTTCGATTCCCGTAACCTTGTTTGACGCGGCAGGTTGTCTCCCATCCTATGGGGTTTCCTATTTCTAAAACTATACTATTATAACATTTCATAAATAATATCAAAATGTTCTAGCCTTAAACAATACTATCTGATGTGTAACTTAATCCATTCCAATCCTTAGTCTTATCCAAAATACGTCGGTCCAATCTCAAAGTATAAAGAAAAATATTACTAGAGAGGTTATCTACCAAGCATGTGATTACCATCATTTATCTCCAATATATCATAAGATATATCTTGTTGGTCACATTCCAAACATGTGAATACCTTAATCATTTATTATCTAGAAACATGAATTACCATATAACCTTAGTGAAAACATGAATGCTGTCAAAATTTAACTCTTTCCACATACCAAAATCCCAAATTTTCTATGTAATCATTCCATGATATTAATTTTTCCTTATATCAGTCATGAGCTAATTAATACTATCAAACATATTATTTTCTCCTTATCCCATCATTATGCGCATATCATCTTCTTTCCAAAAGTATTTCAATCACTTTTCAGGGTTACCATTACCATATTCTTATGGAAACCCACGATGGACCAATACATAGATATTTCAATATACCATAAAAGTAACACAACAACATTATTCATGAATTCCAATACATAATCCCTTCAATCCATCCTCTACAATGATTGGCATGGAATAGGACCTTCCTCGATTTAGAAGTAACCTCTTAGGTCAGGGCATTGAGTTGGGCAATGCCCATGTTCTCCACAAATAAGAAATTTAACTCCATAATAGTCTGTCACTCTATGACCCTTCTCCCCACATAAATAAAATCATCCCCTCCATTTTATGTATTCATCAAGGTTCTTCTTCCTTTCATTAGAAATCTCAATCTTCCTTTCTCTATGCTCTGCACCATGTGAACATGCATAAAAGTCCATCTTCCTTTTATTTGATGAATTAGGAATACCACTAAAGTTCATCTTGTTAATCATATATCGCATTGACTGATATGGAATAATCACAATATCTTTATTTCTAGGCATTACTCAATTTCGTTGCTCATAGTCACCAATTTTTCCATTAGATTCAATGTTGACCCAATTCCTTCTGGTTCCCTCCATTGACTAAAACCAAAAACCATGGTGTAAGAAACAGTTAAAATAACGAGGAACCACATAATCATAAAAAGTCTAAATTATCACACATTATTTAATCCATTACACCTTAGGTTAATCCTAGGTTATTCATGATCGTCATCATAATTCTAGTACTGTAACCTATAGTTATACTAAACCTTAGGGACATCCATATACATAGTTCAGAAATATCTCTAGGGATCTCACAAAAGTTTTTGCATCCTAGTTTTCAAAGGTTAACTAAACCTTCACTCTGATACCAACTATAGTGACCCAAATCTTGACGTACATAGACATTACATTAATTTTTCATAATAATTAATACATGACAAAAATAGTTTCCCAAATATTGTATTAGTTTAGTGTATTTGGAAACTCAGAACAAAATCTTCTAATCATGGTGAAAGATCTTCGACATCTCCCATAAAGTTCTTCCCCTATTGTTTTCTTACCTAAAACCATTATTTATATCCTGTGGAAAAGAAAACATAACAAGGGTGGGCTAAAATGCTCAGTATGGGTAATCATAGAGAATATAAAATAATCCATAAACATTTGAACATAAAAACATGAACAAAAAACATCAAAATCGTGAGTAATGACATAAATTTTGGCAGTACATAAGGCAAAGATCATAAAGGAACATTAATCATGATAAAATAACATGGGAATAAAATGTGTAATTGTGGAAAAACATTATGCAAATTTTATGATTTCCATAGTATCCAAGGCATTGCTTCCAAGACCATCATAGTGGACAAAGTCCATTACAGAACCATGTTTACATGCCGTTCCAACCCTGTATTACTGAACCAGATTTTACTTTCCATTCCAACCATGTCTATCTCATGAGATATTAATATTTACCCAATTAATTGGAGGGAGATATATGTCCCACAAATCTTATATTGAAATAATTATTACATGTGCCATAAAAAAATCATAAAAAATTCATCATAATACAAAGAATAAAATGGGTTTCATAAACATCATCCCTTCATAACATAATCCATATAAAACAAATGGATGTCATTTCATCATAAGAATAATCAAACCACGTAAATAAAATAGAAATTATACTTGAAACATAAACATACTAAATAATGTCATCTTAGATGGAAAATAGTTTTTATAAAACACTTGAAATGAATTATTGGGGAAAATATCCTTTCTTCTTCAAAATCATTTTCTTTTCATAAAATACCACACATTTATAAAAGAATTTTTTTTTTGTGAAAAATATTGATGAAATCTTGTAGAGGAAGCTTCATCAAAATAAGGAATTATGAAACCATAAAAATCCATTCTTTCCATATAAGTTCAAAAAACATTCTTCTTGTACTTTTTTTTAGAAAAGTCAAAACGTACCTCGTATGGTAAACAAAAGAAAGATTCCTTCCATACTATGTGGTAAAAGTCAAAAAAGGGTAAAAATGAATTTAAACATACATGGAAGAATAGTAAAAATTTATGAAAAAATTTTGAGAAGACATGGAAATTGATGATAAACATAACCCCAGTAAATACTTACGAATAAACAATCTTAGATAAGAACGAGATTAGAATAATTATCCCTTACCTTATGTCCAATTTCTTTCGTATGTGTTCGAGACTCCTATATAGTGGGTTTAAAAATATTATTAACTTATAACAGAACCATAATAACATTTATGATATCATATATTACTCACTTAGAGCTTTATATTACCCATTCATCTTTGAATTCCAAGTTAATGCATCGTTTTGGGTAAAATCGTTTCATTGATCATCCGTGTTTTGACTTGAAATTATTCATATGATTACTTAGATCATGATTACTTAATTCCATAATGTAAAACATGATATATATAATATATATAAGCATATATATATATATATATCTAATATCGATAAATGGAATGAAATACACCGTTCATGGAGACGGTAGGCCGTACGTACACATGAACGCTATTTTCCTTTCCATATTAACTTGAATGGAAGTAATTAGATGAAATATATATATATATATATATAAATAAATCCAGTAGAATTATTATGTCATATATTTCATTATTTTTCAATATATACTTTATAATCATTCTTGAATATTTAACATGAAGAATGAATCTCATCACGTCGTGGAGACGGTAATCCGTACGTACACACAAGCGATGATATCATTCCCATAATTATTGAATGGTATTGGAGTGGTTGATAGAATATTTCATAATTATTATCATGTTATAATAACCATATATAGTTATTATTAACACCATTATACCCATCCAATTAAGGTGGTGGTGGAAAACAGATTACACCACGTCGTGGAGACGGTATTCCGTACGTACGCACACATGATGATTTTATTTTCCATAGGATGGGTAGAAGGTTAAATGGGGTTGTTTCATATTTATAATAACTTATAAGTATATTAGTGATACTTATGTTATTACATTATAATGAAAAAAGTAAAGAAGAGGAATTAGAAGAAGAAATAAATTTGAATGAATCGGTAAAGGATATTACCTCTTCTTTGAAGCGCCTCTTCTAAACCTCCTCTTAGGACACTAAAGTTGGACTTTGAAGAAGACCAGTACCTATAGTATGTTTATAGAGAATTTTAGGAGGGAAATGGATAGGGTTTTGCCGATCTTTAAGGCTAAAAATGTTGTGAAGAGGATAGGGAGGTGGTGCCCTTTTATAAGTGACGAGAGGGGCACTTCTGGAAACTTCTAAAATATTAATTTATAATAAACCAAAACCTCACTTAAAAACTTCCAAAATGAGTCAAATTTTAATATGAGAAGAGATAGGGTTGTAATATCATCAGAGAAGAAGTTTTATACATGTTGGGAATTTATTTTAAACGTATCAACTTGATTTATCCTTATTTAATATATTTAATTTTATTTGTGGTAAAAATATTCTAAATTTTAAATTGTTATAAATAATTACTTTTGTGTTATGAATTGTCCATAATTGGATACATTATGAAATTTTAGACCATATAAGTTTTAATTTATAATTTTTAAATATTTTTGTGATTTTTAAACAATTTAATAAAATGTTATTTATATAAATTAACAATAGTGTCAATTTTGAAACTATTCATTTATTTGAATTTAAATAAAATCCGCACAGAGGATATATTCGAAAAAAATTATATAATAGATTCATAATATGTCATATTTGCCTATAAAATTCGTGGAGAACATTAAATAGTTCATATATTATTTATTTTAATATTTTTAAAACCATTTATTTGATATTTTAATCAATAAAATAATTTCTACATCACTATTTTTTCACCATTAATGATAATTATTTAATCCCTAAAAATTCTAAACAAATTTACATGATGTAGAAAATTTTATTAGATTTATTTTGAATATTTATGTTCTATGTTTTATGAATTTTATCACTAAATTAAAATTATTACCCTTATAAGATATTAGAGAGTGACATGTGGTTACTTGCTTTGGTTTTAATAATAATTACATCATTTTCATGGTCAAAAGTCCATGAAATGAATCTATACTGACACTTAGGTAATATGGGTTGACTTTTATTCATCCAAAAGAATTTTGGCAGGAGTTATGGTAATTTTATAATCTTATTTTTACACTTAATTACCTGATTTACCTTTAACTATGGTAAACAAAATTTACTGTAGTTACAATTCATAGTGACCCAAAATAAAAAGTAGCCTATTAACATAATTTGGACATAATTCTTTCAAATATGAAATCCATTTTTCCAAATTCAATACACAAAATTTGTAGTATTTAATTTAAAATTAATCCTGTTGTTGAGAAAACGGTTTTTAAAAGATAAAACAATGCAAAATATAGAAATGTTTTTACCTATGAATTCAATGTAAAATTAATGATAATTACTTATATTATATTAAAGGATAAAAATATATTATATATATACATTAAAACCATTCAATATTATAATTTAACCATATAAATTTTCTTGATGAAAAAAGTTGTTTTTAATTAAAATTTAGTGTATTTTTACTAATAATCAAAATATGAAGGTTAACAGAAAAATATATTTTTTATATCCAAAGTAAATTTTTATATACTTATTGAAATGAATAAGTTTATTTTGTATAATTGAACTTATAAACGTGTCAAAAACTAGATTTAATGTGGGAGCGCCATCAAAAGACGGCAAAACTGCATTTTTGAAAAATACATATTTTACCCAAAAAATTTATTTTTCTCTCATACCATGTTCTAGAATATGTGTAAGATGAATTATTATGTAATAAAATTAAAAGTTTAGTAAATACTATTCATAACGGCTAGTTCATAACAATATATCATTGTTTAGTGGAACTTGGTATTGCTTACAACACACCCTATCGAGGAAGGTCGCTCTTGCGTGTAATGCAAGCCAATTCAGGGTTGCGTGTAGTGCAAGATTTCTTGGGTGTTGCATATAACATAATCAAAACTTATTTCATTTATATATTGTACAAAATCTATACTCAATGTTGCGTAGAATAATTTCTATGAAAAGAACTTGAAATTGTGTGTAACACGAGCCAAGAATATTGTTGTGTATGCTACAAACTAATACAGCATTGCGTATAGCTCAAGCTAAGCTTGGTGTAGAGTACAACAGAAGATATCAAAGAAATTAAAAATAATATGTCTCATAAAATCTTGGGGTGTTACGAAGTGACTCTAAAAATTAAAAAAACCCATATAAAATATTGAAATCATACTGGATCCACTTATAAAAACCCTTATTGTTGGTGATCAACCACATGTGCTTGGTATGGGGATATTATATCTCAATATAAACACAATGTGTGTGAAATATGGATCTTTCAAGCTCAAAGTAGAATCATAATCCCTTATAAAATTATCAATATGTTTAAAAATTAAAAAAAGGATTGGATCATATGGAAATGGAGAGGGGGACCTTAAAATAGAATCCATAAGATCACAAAACATTTCAATATTTTGAATATCCCATGTTTTTGCTTTACCCAGAACAAAGGTGAAATCACCTTATTTAAAAAACTCTGTTACTCAATGTAATCAACCATTTAAATTTCATCTAGAAAACAACTTATAAAACCAAAGAAATATAATTCATCCAACATATTCTAGAGATGGAACCGGATTCCAGAATCTTAGTTCACAACTGCCCGCAATGGAAGCCATAAAAAAGGATCGAACATAAGATTAACAATAGTGTCCCTGATCTTTATTCTCATTTTTTGAATCACATCCCATAATTAAAATGTATTTAGGAAAGGGTAGATCATGAAAAAACTCAATGAAAAAACACGAGCAACACCATATCCATTCAAAGGATCATCCCCTGGAAGAATATCAAGACATGGATCTATAAGGAACAAAAACACAAGATAATTGGATATGAAAACATATAAAAAATGTGTTATTAAGATCAATTTAAAATAAGATACTAAATTATAACTTTATCAATGTGGGGGTGGGGGGGATTTCTAGGTGGAGTTTTGTGGGGTGGGCTGTCAAGGAGGGGGGCGATATCCGGGGGGGGGGTTGAGAGTGGGGGATGTCTGGGGTTGGGGGTGGGAGGGATGTATAAGTGGAGGGAGAGGGGTGTGGGGGGGGGGGGGGGGGGTTGTTCAGGGGGATTTTTGGGGCGTAGTCTGTCTGGGAGGGGGGCACTGTCTGAGGGGGGATCAGAGTGGGGGCTGTCCGGGGCTGGGGGTGGGGGCTGTCAAGGTGGTTGGGGAGGGGCTAGGGGTGGGGGGATGTCTAGGTGGAGGGGTTGATTCTGATTACTAATAATTAAAAAAATTATGTATGAAATTAGTTTTGGGTTGTTTTAAACTGTTTTAATAAAATTATTTAAACTGAAGAGTGGGAAAACAATTAAACCTTTATTAAACATGAAAATCAACTGTTTCTCCTTCAATGACCGCTCTAACCCAATAAATATCTTCTTCACGTTGAACTATGGTACGTTGATCAAGTTGTTGGGTAATAAATAGAACAGTTTAGGGTTCATCTTTTTCAAATTAAAACACTCCTTACCTGGACATTTTCACAACAACTTTACAAAAATGATTAGAAGGCAAAGTAATAAAGAATACATGTTCCACTTATGCTGTCAAAATGAAAGGTTCATTATCAACTCGTTCATTTTTTATAACATATATTTAAAATATGATGATGTAAAATGATATTGACCAACTTTACTTCCAATCACTGTATCAACCCAATTACACCTTAAAAATATGTACTTCAACGCGTGTGCATATACAACTTCAATGATGTCTGTCAATTGACCATAGTAATAACTAGAATCAATGAATGGACAGCTAATACCACTATTTTGTGTTTCTTGTTTGTCGTCAACATATTTAATGCGAAGTCAAAAGCAATTAGCATCTATAGATTTATAACGAAGAGTCGTTATAGATGGACCCTCAGTAAGATGGATAAATTATTTAGTTAGCATGGGGTCACCTAACTCCCTCGGGTTATGAAACTACATAATTCATAGAATAAAATAATTATTTATATAAAAAGAAATTAGTACAATACATCACTCATAATTAAAATCAATTTATACATACAAAATCCTTGAACCAATCATGAAATGATGCATAATGAGATTGTTGAATTTGACACTCAGTCACACACGACATCTATTCTTTTAGCTCATTAAAGTGTTTTCTGCAAATGATAACATGATGTTTAACTGATCAACTTATGAAAACAAAATATCTAAAATTTAAACAATAAAAGTGATCAGACACTTACTGTATTAATGGTGCAACTGATGGATTATTGAACCAGATATATCGATGCGCTTATATCCACTCGATGTTGTCCATAACAAATATGGTTCCTTCTCTAACTGAACCATAATAAATCTAAGATGTCTTGTCTAATTTTGTTTCAACATCCATAAGATATTCTACACAAAAAGTAGTACCCTCATCCATCGAATAACCATTGGCTATTGATGCCTACAGATGAGCTCTGTTGCTTACAAATCGTTTCAATGTATTCAGATACTGCCCAATAGGATATATCCACCTGAATTACACTAGAGCAGTAGCCATTACTTCAACAGTTAAATGGGATATTAAGTGAACCATAACATCAAAAAATGAGGGGGGAAATAGTTTCTAAAGTGACAAAGCGTAAGTACAATTCGGTCCCGCATACTTTATAAATCACTAATTTGATGATTTCTTAAACGAAACAATCTAGAAATATTACTCATCTCAATCAATAGTTGAAAAACATTGGGGGATAAAAAATACAAAATTTCAATTGGAATCAACTCCTGATGTAGTATGTGAATTTCATGACTTTTCAACCCTTTAAATTCCCTTCTCATTAGATTCACACACATTGAAATATTAGAAGAGTAACCATCATGTACATTGAGCATCATTAAAATGGAATTAAATGTATCTTTCTCCATTGTTGTTATCGTATACTATGAAGCAGGAATATATGCCTTGTTTCCCTCAACTAACTGTAAATGAACCTATTTCCTTAAACCCATTTCTTCGAAATCATGACGTACATTAACATGGTCCTTTTATTTTCAATGACACCTAAAATAGCCCATAGTATATTATCAAAATTATTTTTTTCAATATGCATGACATCCAAATTAGGCCTTAGAATGTTAGTTTTCAAATAGGGGAGATTATAGAAAATACTTGTCTTTTTTCAATTTTGTTGTCTCTCTCTACCTACACCACAAATATTAGGTAATGGATGAGCCACCAAATCCTGAAATTTTTATACCGTACGGATGTTTTCTTCCTCAATCTGTGATAACATTTTGACTCCTGTCATGGTCTTCAGTGATGGGCTGAAGTATCTAAAACCATCAAATGTCACTCTGTCCTTTTTGAACCTGTTTTTAGGGGAGAGACAACGTCTGTGAACCATGTATTTCCATTTTCTAAAATGTTTACTCCATACTGATTTTTTACTTTTATTGAAACAAGGGAATGAAAATTCCCCTTTCATACTCCAACCTAATAAATTTTCTTAATCTGAGAAGTCATTGATTGTCCACAATAAAGCAATTTCCTGTTTGAAAATTTCATTCATTTCACAGTCATAAGTCATCACACCATCACCCTAAAATTCATTCAACTCATCAATCAATGGCTGATGGTAAACATAAATCTTATTCGCCAGACTTCTAGGTCTACCAATAAGAGTGGAAAGTAATATAAATTGTTTCATCATACAAATCCATGGAGGAAGATTATACAGAACCAACACCATGGGCCATGTGCTACGAGTTGCACCCACCATAGACTTGAATGGATTGAAACCATCTCCTGCCAACTCCAATAGAACATTACGAACATCTTTAGCAAAGTCAGGGTCTCTTTTATCGAAATCCTTCCATGCACAAGAGTCTATCGGGTGGGTTAACATATCACTTTCCTGATTTCATCCCGCATGCCATATCATTAAATTAGAAACATTAGATGACATAAAAAATCTTTTCATCCTAGTCTTTAGGGTAAAGTAACGCATTTTTTATGGGAATTGGTTTTACCTATTTCGTATTCTGACTTTGATGAGTCTAATTTCCCCTATTCTCTTTCCACTTGGAAGTGCCATAGACCATACAAATATCCAAATGGGAAGTTTCGTTTCTAAACAATATACAGTTGTTTGCACATGAATCTATAGTCTCATATGTAAAACCTAAGTTCTATGTCAAATTACGAGCATGGTAATACGACTCAAGAATATTAGCATCGACATGAATAACTTTTTCAACTACACAAACAACATGTCAAGAGATGTGACTAATAACTGATTCAAAGTCTTCAAATGAAAAAACTCCACAATAAATGACAATTTATTGTAGGCAGTACATCTATGATATAATTCCATTTTTTCATAATCAAGTACATCATAAAACCTCCTTGAATCACGATCTACACCAGAGCATAAATTTATCTCACCGATCTCAACATTCTAAATGTCAATTCCTTCAAGGGACAACCCACTTACCATTTCAATAAGAATTTCATGAATTGTATCATTCATCCTCACATCAACATCCATCTGAACTGCATATGTATTTTGAAAATGAATATATTCTTCCCCATGACAAGTCCAATGCTTATAATTTTTCTGAAATATGTTCAAGAATAGGATCTCCCTCATGGTATCTCATGTGAATTGATATCTATTTCCACATTTTCTTCATGGAAAACTAATATAGTCACTTTGAAATCCTCTATTGAACTCAATAAACCGCATAATTACCTTGGAATATTCTCTTGAAATTCAATTTGGAAGATAAATCCAACTCTTATCCATAATAATATCTGTAAAACAAACATTTACACAAGACATCATATTACATGCATTTTTCATATCAAATATATTTAAAGTAGTGACTGGATAATTTCATGTGGGTTGTTGATATAATAAACAATTTATATATCCGAATAATAAACGAGGGAATAGATAATGTAATGGAAGTGAAAGCCCATGTCATCACCACCATGTTGGTATGGTAAATCTAATGATGATTCTATATTCAAGAAACTATATTGAGAATGAATTTGTTCTATAATTACACAGAGTAAACATTTTTCAAGAAAGGAATATATAACCTGCATGTGTATGTGGTACATGAAAGAATTCATCAAATACCAATATTGAACTATCAACCTTAGCGACTAAGTTAATACTTACCAATAAATTAAAAAATATAATTTGTGATGAAAGTTCCCAAAATCAGTTATTGATGAACAGTCTTCTCAAACTCAAAGAAACTGTATATTTGTTCAAATAATATCTCACAACCTCTTGGATTCCCAATGCCTTTTGTGACATTATAGGAAGTAAAGATTAACCATCAAATATAGCAATGAACCTCTAATTTATGGAAACTAACTAATCAATATCAAGTATAACATCAAATATATACAATTAAAGAACAAAAAAAATACAAATATGCATTCACTTATGTTATCAATAAAGAATATGTGGGACAATGAATGTGATTCCCCATACTGGATCACAGGGTCCAAGACAGTGTTCCTCACGGCTTCAAGCAGGTATCCTTTTATGCAAGATGTCTGTTACTAGAACTAAGGTTCTGAATGTCATCTGTGATGAAAATATATGCTTGGTATTGATAAATAAAATAACAAATAATAACATAATAGAGTCAATAAACAACAAAAAATCATAATCCATGGTAGGTATCTCATGTCATATAGTAAAAACCCAAATACCCCCAAAGTGTTAGGTCAATAAAAGTGTGGGAAATAACAAGAATGTGAAAAACAAATATTGATACATCACTCTAAATTCCATCCCAATTATGACTCTAAACACCATTATCTATATCTTAGCACCTATCATCAGGGCCTTTACCTTGTATCCTAGACTATGAAGTCTTCACATGCATCGAGATTCCCATGCATACACTAGGATAAATCTAGATCTCTTCCTCCCTCCTTCGTTGGGAGATCATTTTGGACGACAATGAAACTCAATATTTGAGCAAATCAAGACATAGTGAATGTAGAAATATCTCTCAAATCATTGGAGGACATTTAATTCATCATATATTGATCCATAATCGAGGTTGGAGTTTTCGTTTAGTTTTTTATTCCATTGGGTTAAATAGTTGAGTTGATCGATTTTCATTCTTCGATCTTCATCCTATTTTAATGCCTTTACATGTACACAAGTTATGAAACCAAATTATTTTAAATTTTTTAAATCCTTGTGATCTCTGTTAATATTTTTTTGATAATAAATCATGTATAATAATAATTAAAATTTTGTCTTTTTTCTCTTCCCCCCCCCCTTTTTCTTCACCATTGTCACCATTTAGTCCTTAAGGTCCCGTTTTGAAAATTTTATGATGGTATCGAACCTGATCAGACCATCATATTTGTAATATATTTTCTTAAAATTATGATGCTGATGAACTGAGTATAGATCTAAGACTTTAGAATGTAGTGGATGATCCAATGGGTTGTTTATGATCATGATATCAATCCTTGAAGTCATGGTGGCATGAAGAATGAACTGTAAAACCTCGAAACATCACTGGAGCATATTTTTAGCAGAGTATTTCTGGATTATCTATTTCTATATTGATCCACCGATATTGTCGTGTTATAGGGACAAAATATAAGAAAGATAAAAAATATTTGTGTATGGGATGTGGATCTGCAAAACTGATGAAAACCTGACTACAAACCAAGTGTAGTGATGAATACATGGAGTGTATCCCCCCTCAGTGGCAGTCATAAGGGATTATAAAATCATATGGATGACATAACATTAATGATGTGTCACATACAATGTATCTCTTCATGGTTGAAAAAAAATGTGATAGATCACACGGATGAGAAGGTGTGTGGAAGTACATGACTAGGTAAATGACTGGGTACTCGAGTACATGAACACATGGTCTTATATATTAGCACAACAATCAGGACACAAACCCAGTCCTTGTTATCTAGGACACAATGTGTATTACAAAAAAATAGATTGTAATTATACCCAGATGGAGAGTTGTGTATAGGTCAGGGACATGGTCAGGTTCTTGAGTTAGAATAGATGACATGCGGGTCACCTAATATGTCGTGTATCCCTTGGTTCCTTTTTAGGAAACATAAGATCACTATATCTCCTTCATTTGAACTCGAAATTTGGACAACGTGTATCCTATCATGACTATTTTTCTATGCTAAACACGATAGTGAAATATGTTTCATCTTTGGTTATATGATGTGAGATTTTCCAAGAATAAAACAAAATTATACAATGACCAAATATGGTGGTGATAATGGTGGACCACGAGTGACCTTCTGAGTTGTACCCTCCATTTGAGTTGGGTAGTGGTTCCTGGACATCTTCTTAGTGGTACCCTTTAGTAGACCTGGGTTGTGGGACCTCACAATCTTTTGATTGGTACCCTCTAGTAGACCTTGGAGAGGTTCCTGGATGCCAGAAGAGTGGAACCTCCCTATCACGACCCGTCCTCGGGGCCCGTGCCGTGACTACCCCAAGCCCGCCTTCCATAGGCCAGGGGCTGGAGACTATCACCAAGGTGTAAATCCTGATAAAAAGGGAAGGAATTTCCTTTGTAAAGTAAACAAGCACCACAGAATAAAATCGGAAGAAGTAAAAATTAAGTAAAAACCGAGTACAACAGTAAGTATGGAAAGTAAAAGGGGCCGGAAATACAAGCCCAACTGAAAAGTACAACTCGAAAGGGAAAAGAACAACTGTTAAGTAAATCCACTACACCGAGATGCCCACTGGAAATCCCACCTGAAGGGTGGGTACAGATAGCTCCACTGCTCCTCGTGTCCCGTCGTCCGCTCCGAGCACGTCCCGCCCAGTGGTCCACCTCCAGGTACCGTCCTGCTCTGCAATCCTCAACCACGATCAACGCTGTCTGTCATCTGCAACCAACACAACGTAGTGCGGGCATAGCCCATGAAAGGGTGAGTATAAGCTACCCAGTAGGGACCCCGAGACCCCCGAAGGTCTCCCAAAATCCACAAAGGATAAACCACAAAGGAAAGATACACTCACGAAGTAACAACTGACACTGCTTAGGTATATGCCCATACATATCCCTAAGTCATCAATCCCAATACGCTCCAACCTCCGATCCCAAGTACAACCCAGTCCACACAGGAAAGTATTCGTATTCCACACAGGAAAGAAAAACGTAATCCACACAAGATAGCACAACACAATCCACACAGGAAAGCAACAGGATTCAGCTCACACAGGTATACTTCTTCGAAAGATGATAGAGATGATCACTGATCCATCTAAGTCGTCGGACCCACAATGGATCAATAGGTACTAACCCCCGCAAAGACCCACATAGGATCGGACCCACACAGGATCTGTAGGCACTCGTTCACACAGGACCGCTGAGCGCTGACCCACACAGGATCGGACCCACACAGGATTGGTAGCACTGATCCACATAGGATCGCTGAGTGCTGTAGTCGTCGTCGTCGTCGAATCCACTGAGGATCTCTGCACAGTCGTCGTCGCAGTCACAGTAGGAGTCGCAGCCAGCTCTAGGGTTCCCGCACACAGCAAACTCGTTCGGGAGGGTCCGCTCCACGAGCCGAGAGGCTGATACATCATCTGTCACAGAGTCCAGATTTGATGTATCCAAAAGTTCTGTATCGTCAACAGGAACTGAACGCAACAGACGGCGCGTCAATCGGACGCCCGGTCTGAGAGATATTGGCTTTTTCGTTCTAGGGGCCGGTTGGTTTTTATGGCAAAACCAACCCGACCGTACTCCACCTGTGTCTAAACCTCGGGCGGAGTATGTCAAAAGATCCGTCTCACTAAGATGAACTCAACAAAGTTGACGGCACATCAATCGGACGTCCGTAACTCAAGATATAAGCATTTCTGCTCTGAGGTCCCGGTTGGTTTCATGTACGAACCAACCCAGCTGAACTCAAAGTATTCCGAAACCTTGAGTGCGATATACCAAAACGACCGTCTCGATCCAAGGATCACATCACCTCTGACGGCGCATCGTTTGGAGATCCGTAGCTCGAGTTATGGGCATTTGATCCCAAATAGTTCGGTAACGGGGGTTTCGGGCCCGAGCCGACCCGGCCCGAGACCCCCCCGGCTGGCCCGAACTGGGTCGACCCGCCCTAGACAGGGTCGGCCCGGCCCGGAATAGCCCGGCCCGGCTGGGCGCGGCCCGGCCCGGCGCGGTGCAGTGAGGCACGGCCCGGCTGGGCTCGGCCTTCGGCCGAGCTGTTGGAAAAACGGGGGGCGCCTGCCCCCCCTTGTGTAACCGCGACCCCCCCTCAATAATGGGGGGTCGTTCAATCTATCTGGGGAAATTTAATTCCCCCGGCGTTCCCCATTTCCGGCTCCAACACCGGCAGTCCGGCTGGCCGCCGGTCACCTTGTTCTGCCGCGGCCCAGAACCGGTCGCGGCCTTTGTCGTCCGGCATGGTGCGACGGCACCGCGCCCCTCCTCCGCGGCACCGCTCCAGCTGCGGCGCCTTCGATTTCCTTCAACGCGGCACGACGGAGTCACGTTCTTGAATTTCTTCCCACGGCGCGGCGTGACGGCGCCGCGCAAGACTTTTCGTGTGATTCCCGCGTGGTGCAATGGCACCACGCCATCCCGTTCCATTCACAAAGAAACAATCATGAACAAAGGAGGGGGTTAGGCCATGTTTGTGCGGTCCGGCCCCCTCTTGTTAAACGATAACATTTAGTCAATTAACCACGAAGTTCGACATGCCAGAATCAAGAACGGAAAATTTAATAGATTAAAAAATAATCCCCTACCTCGGTTTCAAGAGTGGAGCACGTCAACAAGCCGCGAAAGACAAGTTTCAGGGAGGTCGGGCGTCGCGGGAATCGAACATCGATTCTGTTGACGTTGAGGTGTGTCCGAAGAGGTAGCGTCACTGGCGAAGCTTCATAAGCTGACAGAGAAAGCCCGAGGAGGAAGCGGCATCTCCTTTCATTGACATGGGAAGAAGATCGAAAGAAGCGGCGTTGTCGATCTTCGGAAACACACCGGCTGTGAAGAAAAGAAGAGACAACACGTCTTTCTCTTCTTATGGTGACGGCGTTCTTCGTCGGAGCCTAAGTGTTCTTCGCGTTCTTCGTCAAGGTTGAAGATGATGAAGAATGCTTCCCAATTCTCTCAAGGTGGAAAAAGATACTAACAAAAATAAAATAAGTCTAAGCCTTATTTTATTTACACATCTTGTCCTCTATGAATTTCAAAAGTTTGAAATTAAGTAACTCATCTTAATTAATAACACAAGTTGTCAAAATTAATTAGAGTGGAGTTATTGGGGAGTTTAAGGGAAGTTGAAGAGTTAGGGCTCGTGTGGGCCCCACCACACATAATCCTCTCAAGGGAGGTTTTGTGGATGTGGGTCCCACCTCTAACTCCCTTTGGGAGGAAATAACCAACAAAGTTAAAAATAAATTGTGTTCCACAATTTATTTAACTTCTTCTAATTTCCCCCAAAACTAACTTTCATCCCGCATAAAACGCAACCTCAGAAAAGGTCTCCTTAAGCGAATATCGACGATGCGAGTTCATCGGTGCCCTCAAAATTTGATTCCGGGCACCGGTTCAAAAGTTAGAAATTCCCGCTCGTCCGTTCACTGAACGTACCCGAGCCAAATTTCGGAAATTGATTCTGGGCACACCGGGCCTCAGAATCACGTGCCTTCAGAAACCGCGCTTTTGTAAAATTCCAAAGAAAATTAAGATAAAATTTCCCTTGAATTTTACGCGTCTTTACATTACTCCCAACTCAGGGCTTTACGTCCCCGTAAAGATACATCAAAACTAGGCAGACAAATGAGGGTACTGAGCACGCATCTGGGCCTCCCGATCCCAAGTGCTCTCCTAGAGGTTCCTGTGCTGCCATCTGATTCGCACAAGAGGAATCAACCGCCCACGTAGGACCCGCTCGTGTCGATCCTCGATCTCCACTGGGACCTCCGTAAAAGTCGCCCCATCGTCAACGTCTAACTCCCCATGGTCAATGATGTGCGTCGGGTCGTGCACGTATCTCCTCAGCTGAGATACGTGGAAGACGTCGTGCACTCTGTGCAACTGAGGTGGTAGAGCCAGGCGATAAGCCACCTCGCCAATCCTGCTGAGGACCTGGAAGGGTCCGATGAAGCACGGGGATAACTTTCCGCCACAGCCAAATCTCCGTAAACCACGTCGAGGTGAGACACGCAAGAAGACGTGGTCGCCATCCTCAAACTCTAGTGGCCTCCGCCTCCTGTCAGCGTATGACTTCTACCGGCTCTGAGCTGTCCTCATCCGATCCTGGATGACTTGGACCCTCTCTGTCGTGGCCTGGACCGTCTCTGGTCCCACAAGTGCTGACTCTCCAGGGTCTGTCCAGCACAAAGGAGATTTGCAAGGTCGGCCGTAAAATGCCTCGTATGGTGCCATACAGATGGTGGAGTGGTAGCTGTTGTTGTACGCAAACTCCACCAAGGGTAGGTGGTCCTCCCAGCTACGACCAATGTCGAGGACACATGCGCGGAGCATATCCTTGAGAGTTTGAATGGTCCTCTCCGTCTGACCATCCGTCTGAGGGTGAAAGGCTGTGCTCAGACGTAGCTGCGTCTCGAACACCTCCTGCAATCCCTTCCATAGCCGGGAATTAAAGCGAGCATCTCGATCAGAGACGATAGATGATGGCACACCGTGAAGCCGCAAAATCTCCTGAACGTAAAGTCATCCCAAGCTCTCCACTGATCCCTGATCACTGATGGTTAAGAAGTGAGCCGACATGGTGAGTCGGTCGACAATCACCCAGATGGAGTCGTGACCTCTGGAAGTGCGTGGAAGTCCAGTCACGAAGTCCATAGATATGTCTTCCCACTTCCACTCCAGATCCTCCAAGGGCTGTAACAAGCCTGCTGGTATCTGATGCTCAGCCTTCACCTCCTGGCAGGTGAGGCATCGATAAACGAAATCTTCCACAACCTTCTTCATGCCCGGCCACCAGTGCTTTCGTCTGAGATCTCGGTACATCTTCGCCACTCCAGGATGTACCGCCAAAGGAGAAGTGTGAAACTCTCTCAACACCTCCTCCCGTAAAGCGACGGGTACCATGGTACGTCCTCTGAAAAGGATGTTGTGCGCTGCTCCAAAGGAGAAACCATCAGGCTCTTGTCCTGAGGATATATGTGCACGCCGCGTCTCAAAGTAAGTGTCCCCACACTGTGCCTCTCTGAACTGCTGTATTAGTGGAGGAGTGACTATGAGAGACTGAAGGAAGGTTGCTCCATCTCTATCCATGAATGATATCTGCAAAGAGGCTAGCTGCTCTGTCACCTCCTCAAGTAGCTGAATGCCCGTCCTCCTGCTGAGGGCATCGGATACTACGTTCCCCTTCCTAGGAGTATAGACTATCTCAAAGTCATAGTCCTGAAGGAACTCGAGCCATCACCGCTGTCTCAGGTTCAGGTCCTTCTGCGAGAAGATATACCTGAGACTCTGATGATCAGAAAAGACTGTAAAGCGCTCTCCCATCAGGTAGTGTAGCCATGTCTTCAGAGTGAAGACCACTACTGCTAACTCCAGGTCATGGGTAGCATAGTTATACTCATGCGGCCTCAACTGACGTGATCCATAGGCGATCACTGCCCATTCCTGCATCAGGACACATCCGTGTCCGGTCCCTGAGGCATCACAGTAAACTACGTACCCTAATCCCTCCTCAGGAAACCTCAAGATAGGTGCGCTGGTCAATCTCTGTCTCAGCTCCTGGAAGCTCTGCTGACATCTGTCTTACCACACGAAGGGTTTCCCATTCTTCGTCAAAGCTGAGAGTGGTGCCGCAACTCTGGAGAAATCTGGCACGAATCTCCGGTAGTATCCAGCTAGTCCCAAGAAACTCCGAACCTCCGTCACGCTCCTGGATGGATCCCAAGCTAACACTGCCTCAATCTTTGCAGGATCCACTGCAACTCCCGCCTCAGAGATGACGTGTCCCAAGAAGTGGACCTCACGTATCCAGAACTGACACTTCGAGAGCTTACCATAAAGCTGGTGCTCTTGGAGTGTGTCTAGTACAACCCGTAAGTGGTAGGTGTGCTCCTCCTCAGTCGTCGAGTAAATCAGAATGTCGTCGATGAAGACCACGACAAACCGATCAAGGTATGGCTGAAAGATCCTGTTCATGAGGGCCATGAACACTGCTGGAGCATTTTTTACACAGAAAGGAATAACCAAGAACTCATAGTGGCCATACCGACATCTGAATTCCGTCTTCTGCACATCCTCGTCTCGAACTCTGAGCTGATGATAGCCTAACCTGAGGTCTATCTTCGAGAACCACCGTGCTCCCTTGAGCTGATCAAAGAGTTCATCAATCCTCGGTAGCAGATACTTGTTCCTCACTGTCACCTGTTTCAGGCGACGATAGTCAACACAAAGTCGCAAGCTCCCGTCCGCCTTCTTGGCGAACAAAATAGGGGAAGCCCAGGGTGAAACACTGGGTCGGATGAACCCCTTGCCCTGCAAGTCCTCCAACTGTACCCGTAGCTCTCGAAGCTCGGCGGGGGCCATCTGATATGGTAGAGTCGATATCGAGGCTGTCCCTGGGAACAGGTCAATATAAAAGTCTACCTCTCTGCGAGGAGGTAACCCTGGAACGTCGTCGGAGAAAACTTCTGCAAACTGATCCACCACTGCAGGAAAACCAGGACTCCGCACGTCAAATGCTCCTAGGATGAGACTAGACAACGGATGAGTGACGGGCTGTCCTCTCCTCTGCAGAAGTCCATCATGTGCTGCAAAGGCTCCCTTCTCGCCGGTGAAGGGGAACCTGCTCCCGTCGGTGCGTACACATTGCACCTTGTGCCTAAAACAGTCAATATGTGCATGGACCATAGATAACCGATCCATGCCCAAGATGACATCTTAAGGCCTCGACGCTTCTACAAGAAGATCCCAGCCGAAGATCTCGCCTCCTAGAGTAAGATCACACTGCCGACACCAGTGCGTAATCATCGAGTCTGTTCCCGTAGGAGTCTCTAGCCGTAAGGATCGAGCCAATGGCTCTATCGGAGTCTCCGAGCTCTGAAAAAGGGCAGTGGCTATGAAAGAGTGACTCGCTCCTGTGTCTATAAGTACTGCAACAAGGGTGGAATAGACACAGATAGTACCTCGAATCATCTCAGGCGCGCCGTGGTCGTAGGCCTCTACTGCCTAGAGCTGTGCCTGTCTCTGCCCGCCAGCTCCCTGTGGTCGGGGTGGACCTCCTGGTGGTGGTGGTGGTAGAGGCTCAAAACGTCGCCCACCACCTGCTGCTCGGCCAGCTCCTCTTCTTCGTCTGCCTCCTCCCTGCGGACCGCCACGGTCGACCCTCTGCCTCGGCCTCGGTGGTCCCTTAACCGTCTGCTGCTCCTCGGCATAGCGAGTCGGGCAGTCACGAGCCATGTGGCCTTGCCCGCCGCATGAGTAGCACTGCCTCCCTCTCGAAAGACTGGCTCTGCATTGTGTGCCCCGCACTTCTGAGCCAGTGTCCTGAGGTCATCTGCCTGAGGGTCTAGTCTGCCGGGACCCAAGAGTTATCCATCGACTGCCTTCTGCGGAAGAATCTGCTACGTGCAGCCCTGCGGTGGGTCTCGACGCTGGTGTAGACTCAACAAGAAAGCTCTCGATCAAAAGGGCCCGCTCGAGTACTCCTGTCTGAGTCGGAATGCTGAGAGAGATCAGCAATTCCATGATCTCGTGTCTCAATCCCTGCTTGAAGGTCTGGGCCCGGAAGAATGGGTCCCGTACCATGTCGGTCGAGTAGCGTGAGAGAACTGTAAATCTCACCGAGTACTGAGCCACCGTCATGCTGCCCTGCCGCAGCTGAAGAAGCTCCTGAATGCGCACCGCACGGAGGGTGGCTGGGATGAACACCGAGCGGAAGTGGCTCTCAAAGTCCATCCAAAGTAGATATGCCTCATCGTGCACCTGGAGCATCAAGCTCCACCATCGTCCTGCTTCTGCGTGCAGTAGGCTCACCGCGAGGATCACCATGAGGTCTGCTGGTGTCCTCACTAGCCTAAAAACTCGTACGACTGCCTCCAGCCAGTCCTCGGCTGCCTGGGGGTCCGTCTCCCCACGTAACATGGGTGGTCGCTGGCACTGGAACTCATGCAGTGCACTGAGGCGATGTGCATCGTCAGCGACTGGTGCTGGAAGCATCGGTGGCTCGGCGGGTAGTGCTACCGCCGGTGCCACTGCTGACAAAGGGCCCTGCACCGAGGCCTCGTCGCTCGGTGGGCTGTCATAATGCTCAAATCTCGGAACCCTAGCTGGCTACCATCTTTGGTCCATCCTGAAAAGGAAACAGGTGCGCCACGGTCAGAACAGTATACCTGGTGAGATGATACAAAGTAATCACAAAGAAAACTTGAAACACAAACGCAATCAATGTTTTCGTGCATTAAGTCAGAAATCGGAAGTCAGGGTCCTGGTGTACGGATATGTCGGCCTCCGCACCAACACTGGACTCTCTGGACTGATAACCACACTCAATACGCTAAACATTATTGCTTCACATAGAAAAGATCAGAGTTCGCGGTAGAACCGAACTCCTCTGATACCAATTTGTTATGACCCGTCCTCGGGGCCCGTGTCGTGACTACCCCAAGCCCGCCTTCCATAGGCCAGGGGCTGGCGACTAGCACCAAGGCGTAAATCCCGATAAAAAGGGAAGGAATTGCCTTTGTAAAGTAAATAAGCACCACGGAGTACAAGCGGAAGAAGTAAACACTAAGTAGAAACTGAGTACAACAGTAAGTACGGAAAGTAAAAGGGGCCGGAAATACAAGCCCATCTGAAAAGTAAAACTCGAAAGGGAAAACAGAAAATGTAAAGTAAATCCGCTACACTGAGCTGTCCACTGGAAATCCCACCTAAAGGGTGGGTACAGATAGATCCAATGCTCCTTGGGTCCCGCCGTCCGCTCCGAGCACGTCCCGCCCAGTGGTCCACCTCCAGGTACCGTCCTGCTCTGCAAGCCTCAACCACAGTCAACGTTGTCTGTCGTCTGCAACCAACACAATGTAGTGCGGGCATAGCCCGTGCAGGGGTGAGTATAAGCTACTCAGTAGGGACCCCGAGACCCCCGAAGGTCTCCCAAAATCCACAAAGGATAAACCACAAAGGAAAGATACAATCACTAAGTAACAACCGACACTTCTTAGGTATATGCCCATACATATACCTAAGTCATCAATCCCAATACGCTCCAACCTCCGAGCCCAAGTACAACCCAGTCCACACAGGAAAGTATTCTTATTCCACACAGGAAAGAAAAACGTAATCCACACAGGATAGCACAACACAATCCACACATGAAAGCAACAGGATTCATCTCACACAGGTATACTTCTTCGAAAGACGATAGAGATGTTCACTGATCCATCTAAGTCGTCGGACCCACAAAGGATCAATAGGTACTAACCCCCGCAAAGACTCACACAGGATATGACCCACACAGGATCTGTAGGCGCCGGTTCACACAGGACCGCTGAGCGCTGACCCACACAGGATCAGACCCACACAGGATCGGTAGCACTAATCCACACAGAATCGCTGAGTGCTGTAGTCGTCGTCGTCGAATCCACTGAGGATCTCTGCACATTCGTCGTGGCAGTCACAGTAGCAGTCGCAGCCAGCTCTAGGGTTCCCGCACACAGCAAGCTCGTTCAGGAGGGTCCGCTCCACGAGCCGAGAGGCTGATACATCAACTGTCACAAAGTCCAGAGTTGATGTTTCCAAAAGTTCCGTATCGTCAACAGGAACTCAACGCAACAGACGGCGCGTCAATCGGACGCCCGGTCTGAGAGTTATTGGCGTTTTCGTCCGAGGCGCCCGGTTGGTTTTTAAGGCAAAAACAACCCTACCATACTCCACCTGCATCTAAACCTTAGGCGGAGTATGTCAAAAGATCCTTCTCACTAATAGTAACTCAACAAAGTCGACGACACATCAATCGGACGTCCGTAACTCATGATATGTGTGTTTCCTCTCCGAGGGCCCGGTTGGTTTCGTGTACGAACCAACCCGGCCGAACTCAAAGTATTACGAAACCTTGAGTGCAATATACCGGAATGACCGTCTCGATCCAAGGATCGCATCGCCGCTGATGGCGCATCGTTTGGACATCCGTAGCCCGAGTTATGTGTATTTGAACCCAAACAGTTCGGTAACGGGGGTTTCGGGCCCGGGCCGACCCGGCCCGAGACCCCCCGGCTGGCCCGAACCGGGTCAACCCGCCCTGGAAAGGGTCGGACTGGCCCGGCTGGGCTCGGCCTGACTTGGAAGACCGGCCAGGCACCGGTCCGGCTCAGCGTAGCGCGCCCAGTGCGCTGCCAGCTCGGCATTCGGCTGAGCTGTTGGAAAAACGGGGGGCACCTGCCCCCCCTTGTGTAACCGCGGCCCCCCCTCAATAATGGGAGGCCGTTCAAGTTGGTCGGGGGAATTTAACTTCCCCGGCTTTCCCCATTTCCGTCCGGCCCGACCTGGCCAGCCGGATCCTCCTCAACGGGACCGGCAGTGCCCGACCCCTTTCCGACTTCGACACCGGCGGCCCGGCTGGCCGCCGTTCACCTTGTTCCACAGCGGCCCAGAACCGGCTGCGGCCTTTGTCGTCCGGCGCGGTGCGACTGCACCGCGCCCATCCTCTGCGGCACCGCTCCAGCCTCGGCGCCTTTGATTTCCTTCAACGCGGCGCGACAATATCACGTTCTTGAATTTCTTTCCATGGCGCAGCGCGACGGCGCCGCACAATACTTGCCGTGTGATTCCCGCGTGGTGCGAAGACACCATGCCATCCCGTTCCATTCACAAAGAAACAATCATGAACAAAGGAGGGGGTTAGGCCATGTTTGTGCGGTCCGGACCCCTCTCGTTAAACGATAACATTTAGTCGATTAACCATGAAGTTCAACATTCCAGAATCAAGAATGGAAAATTTAATAGATTAACAAATAATCCCCTACTCGGTTTCAAGAGTGGAGCACGTCAACAAGCCGCGGAAGACAAGCGTCGTGGAGTTCGGGCGTCGCGGGTATCGAACATCGATTCCGTTGACATCGAGGTGCGTCCAAAGAGGTAGCGTCGCTGGAGAAGCTTCGTAAGCTGACGGAGAAAGCCCAAGGAGGAAGCAGTGTCTCCTTTCGTTGAAACGGGAAGAAGATCGAAAGAAGCGGCGTCGTCGATCTTTGGAAACACACCGGCTGCGAAGAAAAGAATAGACGACACGTCTTTCTCTTCTTATGGTGACAGCGTTCTTCGTCGGAGCCTAAGTGTTTTTCGCGTTCTTCGTCAAGGTTGAAGAAGATGAAGAATGCTTCCCAATCCTCTGAAGGTAGAAAAAGATACTAACCAAAATAAAATAAGTATAAGCCTTATTTTATTCACACATCCTATCCACTTTGAATTTCAAAAGTTTGAAATTAAGTAACTCATTTTAATTAATAACACAAGTTGTCAAAATTAATTAGAGTGGAGTTATTGGGGAGTTTAAGGGAAGTTGAAGAGTTAGGGCTCATGTGGGCCCCACCACACTTAATCCTCTCAAGGGAGGTTATGTGGATGTGGGTCCCACCACTAACTCCCTTTGGGAGGAAATAACCAACAAAGGTGAAAATAAATTGTCTTCCACAATTTATTTAACTTCTTCTAATTTCCCCCAAAACTAAATTTCATCCCGCATAAAATTCAACCTCAGAAAAGGTCTCCTTAAGTGAATATCGATGCTGCGAGTTCATCGATGCCCTCAGAATTCGATTCCGGGCACCCGTTCAAAAGTTAGAAATTCTCGCTCGTTCGTTCACTGAACGTACCCGAGCCAAATTTCCGAAATTGATTACAGGCACACCGGGCCTCGGAATCAGGTGCTGTCAGAAACCGCACTCTTGTAAAATTACAAAGAAAATTAAGAAAAAATTTCCCTTGAATTTTACGGGTCTTTACACTCCCACCATAAGCATGGGTGTAGTTCCTCTACATTGAGTTTTTTCCACCCTATACTGTTAGACACATCAACTAGGTGTGGTTAGACATTCACAGTTACTACTAGACAAACACGTTACATGTTGGGAACCATTGTTGGACTTTTGTAACTATTAGATACTTCTCTTCTTGAGAAAAGATGTGAGATGGAGATCCTCTTACTCAAGCATTTGGGGTAATTGATTATACACAGATATATACTCTTATTCCATATCCACACCATGGATTTGGACACTCTCCTTCTAAGAGAGGTAAAGATGTCTGTTGTATGAAATGTTCTTTATGTGTTTATCTTCTCATTGTTGGATTAATATACTATCCTACTAGAGGTGAAAAAACTCAATAGGTAGTCCAATGCCCACCATGTTTATCCCGTTATTCGTGGACGAGGTTACCATCATTCATTGTTGGGATTGGTAGTACTATTTCACTATACCTTGTGGAATCTACTATCTTTATCTTATTAGGGTATCTTTTAATAATCCTCCTCTATCTTTTGTAGATTGGGATTCATGATATATTCTCCCATTCTACGATTTATATTCATAGTTATTTTAGGTTAGGAAATTTTTTTGGTTTTGTGAGAATTTTTCGTCTTTACTTTTCAATTTACACCACTATACATTTGTACTTTCTATAGGTTCATGCATGTTTGTTTTACATAATAGAAGTGTTGATTTTTTTTCTCCTTTCAGGAGGTTGTTTTTCATCATGCTTGCTATGTATGTGTACAAATAATTAGAAAAAGTAAGCATTGAGTTATTTATGTGTTTGGTTCTTATCACCACCGTTATCATATGGATTGGGGATTTGGGTTGTTACAAATTGAATAATGGAGTGGGTCAGGTCATGATAGATGATGCTCATTACCCACAAGGACTCATAGTTTAAGGAATTGATGTGTACATTTCATTTTCTTCCTATAGTTGAATCATTGATCAATGAGTGGTGTACTAGGAGTATCTATTCATTCCATTATATTTTTTTCTAGCTTCCTCATCTCTCTAAAAACTCACGAGGATGATGTTACATTATCCCACAATAGAATCATTTCATCATCCCTTATAGATAAATACCATGATGTGTCTTCCAATATTTTTGACATGTGCTTAGTTGGATCCTATTTCCTACATTTCCATTTGACCCACCATCATTAAACCCCATTCATCTCTTCATATCTCCATAACAATGGGTTAATTTTCCAAACACCATATCTAATTTGTTACCAAATTTAAGTACTACATCATAACTCCCAATACCTTGTATAACAAGAGACTTTAAAAGGTCCGGTTTTATACCACTGATGAATATATCAATTTTTCTATCATTGTTGATAAAAAATCGAGACATATATTTCATTCACTAGGATGTTTTCCTCATAATACATGATTGATTCAAAATTCAATTTCATCATCTATATGTATTCAATATTTTTTTTGTTCGAAGAGTTTGTGTGAATTACTTGGTATGAAGTATTTTCTTCCAATCAACTCACTAAATCTCTTTAATTTAACCCTTAGATATGGTTTTACTGATTAACACTCAAAAATGATTGTATTCTACATCAAAATTATGAACGAATAGATACAAATACTCATTAATAAAATAATGGATCAAAGAAAATATATTATTCTTCCATTAAACTCACAATTCAGAGAAAAGTGGATCACATGTTCCACTGAACATCAGAGGTCATTACTGCATAAATGACTCAATGAAATGTTGATCCTTATTAGGTGAAGGTGGATGATCTACATGTTTTATGTAATTATTACTCTCTCAGAAATCCGGGAAATAATTTCCATGAGGTTTTTAACACCACCTTCCACGTCATTGAGGATGTCATCACAAAAAAATTGAATTGTTCATCAGGTGGTTTGTTACAATTGTTTATCCTTATTCCCCCCAAAATTCTATAATAGAAAATATTCAAACAAAAATTAAGTCCACAAACCATGTATTATTTATTATTTTAGTAAATTAACAATAAATATTATCTTATGGGATCCCTATTTTTATAATTTTCAAAAAATATTCTAATAGGATGTTTTACCTATACATAGATGTATACTAATGGTTTTCATAAATTATTTAAAATTAAAATTCAAAAATTAACTAATCTATGATCTGATACCAACTATATAAACCATGACTTTTCTTACATGTATATTACAACATTTTTAAGATAATCATCATAATAGACATACAAATCTGGGATGAAAAGTTATATAATCTTTGGAAACATATGCTCATACATAATTGGTACAAAATAAAACAAAAAAATAATTTAAATAATTATTCTTTATTTCTTTAAGGATCGTGTTATCTTTAGTACATGTAATCACCATTGGATATACATAAAATAAATGCATGAGCTAAAATCCTAGAAAGAGGATAAATATGGGACATTAATCAATATAAAATGAGTTAGAATAATAATCCTATCATAAGAATAAGATCATCATTGATATCATGAGGAAATCATGTGTTTATGGAATTTTATTTTGTGATTCATAAATATTAAAAATCATGTAGTATTTGTTAAATACCACACATAGTTGTCAACATAGATATCGTTATGTTTACACATAACAAGAGTGTGCAATAATAAAATCATATTTGTGAGAAAATATGGTATCATGTTCTTGCATAATACACATTATCTCATGAGATTAATCACAATACCCAATTCATTGGATATATATTTAATTCAAACCCACCAATCACATCATTATAATTACAAAATCATGAAAGCCACATAGAACCTATTACAATCAAAATAATGAAATAAACCCTAGAAAGGAATGTGTTTCATAAGGATTTTACCAATTTATATTTAATTATTAAGCTTGGGGATCCTAAATTTACAATTGAAAGGCATATTTGGTATAATAATATTAATTCATGAGTGAATAAAAAGAAACTCAAGATATGTAAAATATGGGTTTTTGAATAAATAATTATTCTAAAAAATCAGTATATTTTTCAAAAATTCATATTGGAAACATGTATATCCATGAAAATAAAATTCATGAGTATTGAAATAAAATTTATCTAACATTATAGTAATATTCATACAAATGATTTCATGATAGAGGAGAAATGAAATAAATTTAGTTGGGTTTGAAAACCTAGTTACCTTATTTCTTTCTTTATTTTGTTGCTTTTACACATCCAAAATAATAAAAATATATTCATTAAAAAATAAAACCAGAAATTAATTAAAGTCATTTATATAAATATTTATCAATTATAATGATATAATTATATTTATAAATTTATTTATGATTTTGAAGGGTTTTTATATCATGTTGTGATAAAAGATTTCACAGCTCGCATTGATTTCTCTATTTTTATTCAACGTCATTTATAGAAAAGAATTATTAACTCTGAAATATTATAATTCATGTAATTAAGAATATATATATTATATATAATTAATATATCCATCCCTAATTTTTTATAGTAATTTTCTTGGAAATGTATTTGTAGGTGGTTAACTTACCATTAGTGTGATATTTTTAATAGAGCCTGAAAGGGGTGAATAACATTTATATTACACATATATTTGATAAATAAAGGAGGTTAAAATTATTAATATAAAGTTAAATTATGGAATAATTAATTTTATATTATATGTATTTGAATGGATGTGGTAAAAGGATGATAGAGATAAATAAATATGAGAATATTAGTAGAGACATACTATTTACCCAGTGTAGCTTCTCTAGTGAGACACTATAATGCCTTTGATTATTGGAGTTGGATTTCTCCAGAATTTACCTAAGTGTTCTAAGGGGATTGATATGGATGAATTTTTTCATGTAAAGTTTATTGCATTAATTTTATTTCCAAAAAATATTGTCAATTTGTTTGTCATGATTTCCAAAAAAAATCATTTAACAAAATAAATTTATATTATAGGAAATTTTAATTTTTGTTATATTTTTTTTTGATTATTATGAAATAAATTAAAATATCTAATATTAAAAATGTGCTTATATTTTCATATTGGGTTTAAAAAAAGATATTTATATAGTTTTTATGAATTATAGTATTCAAATTTACATTAATTAAACATGATAAATATTATTTATATCACAATTTATTATTTTCATGTGAAATTACTATTCCATATGTTAGGTTAATATTCCCAACAATGATGTTAATATTCCTAACATATGGGTTAATATTCTAAAGGTTACAAAACCTCTTATTAATTAAACCTAATTCTTTCAATCTGTATTCAAAAAAATTCCTTGCAATGTTATATATTTACATTTTTTATAGTTTTCATTGGAATTCTAGTAATTTATTTCATTTTTATAGTGTTGGAACTGGGTTGAATATTATTATAGATTGGGGTGATCTATATCTTACAATTGTATCTTAAAATTTTTATATTTTCTATCCAATTGTAATATTTCTAATTTTAATTTTCTTCACAACTGACTAATATGACATTATTTGTTAATGAAATAAAGATTATGTTAGTTTCTTGGAATTTTTTATGTGTCTAATATTATATAATATAATCAAACACATGTTTATTTAGGAAAAAAAATATTACTAATAAACAATGGTTTATTACCTTGTTTATGGTTGGTTGGGTATAAAGATTGACATTGTGAATTAGGGATCCCATTACTACACCTACCAGTAGATAATAGTAGACCACTTGAAGATATTGGGTCTACTCTATGTTCTTCTAGTTGTAGTTTGAAAATGGAATGAGGTTTCTATGAACATCATTGCTAGAATATCATATATTCCTCTAGAAAAGAATACTATATGGGTGGTGATTGACTAGTTGATGAAATAAACTCTTTATTCAGAAGAAGGACAAAAAAAGGTCAAATATGTCAATATTTTGTCTGTGAAAGAATTTTTATGTTTCAAAAAATCACTTTTCCATATTATATCATTTGGATCCCATTATTAGCTCCCAATTTTGGAAGAGTATCCAAGAGGCTATCGGTACTAAAGTATTATTGAGTATTACATACCACCCAAAAATGGATGGTTTTGTATTCTGGAGGTTACTCTTCATACACACATCATGGTTTTTATTGGATCATGGGATAACCCTCAAGGAATAGTTGAGTTTTCAAATAATAGTAGTTTTTTGTCATTGATTCAATTACATCCCTTTAAGGGTTTGTGTGGTCTCTCTTCAAGGTAATATATTTTTTGGGAAGTGGTAGGTAAGGACACTCTCATGTGAATGAGTATCGTATAAGTGATGTTGATGAGGATTCATGATGTGTGTCATTTATTGGTAATAGATTCAAGATGGTTAAAATCATATAGAGATCACCAGCACCAAAATTTGGAGTTTGGAATTGGAGACATGGAGTTCCTACAAGTATATTCTTGTTTGGGCCACCGTCGGTTTGTGTAGTAGAGAAATATGGATGTGATATATTTTCTACTTTTTGAGATCACTTAACTAGGAGGATATGTTTCTTATCGAATGGAATTACCAGCACTTTGGATGGGTATCTATGATGTTTAAAAAAAATATAATATCAAGAAGTACAACCCTACTGTTTCCCATGTCCAGAATTGGGAGGAGATTGAGTTGGAACTAGATGATTACATTGTAGAGGATTGGATAGAGTATGTTTTCAATATCTTTAGAGTTGTTCAGACCCTTATGGATCAAGTGGTGTAACTATTAGCCATCCTTTTCTATAGAATAGGTTGGAATTTGTGGATCCTCATTACACCGAGGCACAATGACTTGAAATTATAATTTGTAGACTTATAGAAGTAAATATGTGGGGATTTCAAACCCTACTTCATAAATTTTTTTCTAATGAAGGAGCTTTTGGAGATGCAATAGGGATAGTTTACTATGGATGAGTACACAATGGGGTTAACATACCATACATGTTACTCCCTTGACATGATCTGTGATGGCTGCTTCTAAGCACTAATGTTTGTGAATGGTGTCCACATAGAAATCTATACAAGTTTAGTAAACATTTTCATTCCGTTTTATGATTGGTTTTTTGATATGGAATAAGTGAAAATTTTATTTTTTTTCATAGGGATTCTAGATAGCTGGAGCTGTCCATGTGTGCCACAGAGCTGAGTTATCTGTTGCAGCTTGAATATTCCAAGCCCCATGATATCAGTGCAGGAGACCATTTTATGATTAAAATAAGGCATGTAAGATGATGAATATTAGAGAGGGGAGGTGATTTATAATTTATTGCTGATGGAACAAGGATTGAGACTTCTCAACCCAACGTGTGGATAAACACAAGATGATTATTGATGGAACACAATAGAAGTGGTCACATCATGATCAGGGAAATATTTGGTGAGGGAAGGGTGGTCCACATAGAGGTGGAGCTAGTAGATGAGTATAAGGAGTTATGGGTGTTGGACACTGTTACGAGAACCATCCACCAACACCACAAGTTGACCAACATTAGGCTAAGGGAGATGGCTTCTAGGGATGAAAATAACAACCAAATTTGGATGTCTATGATCTCACAATGAATAAGTGGAAGAGATTTATAATCTATGGGTTTTATAGTATTAATTTTTTATTAGTAATCAATTTTCCAATTATTTCTCTATCACTATACTCATTTTGTGAATGTTGGGGATCCCAGTTGAGGTGCTATCCTAACTGCTCCATCATGAGGTTCCTACATGTAATTCTTATTCGGTATCATTTTTATTCGGATAGTGAGAGATATATCTTGGTGGATAGATAGCCAAATGGGTCATTTTGATCATCACGATGGAACCATATGACATCATAACATATATGGAGTGGTTTTCCATGTTCTGAGCCTTGATCGACTACCACAATAGATGTGTCAGATGCCTACGCATTGATGGGATGAGATTGTCCTTTTTTCATAGAGATATATCATGGAAGGGAAAATGGGTTTTGAATGCATGAGGCTATAGTCTTACACCCATCAGTTGGTGTGTATATCCCTTCGTCCAGTAGGCTCTTCAGGAATCTATTTCCCTTTATTTTTAGAGTATTATATGGATGTCATACCTAAGGACATTCCAGGACAACCACCAATGTGGGATATGGTGTTTTTCATTAAATTTCATACCATTACAGATCTGATATCTTCTAAGCGATATCAATTATCCCCTACTTAGCTCTAAGAGCTAGGGTTTCGATTGGAGGATCTCCATGAGAGGGTTTCATATGTTCTAGTGTGCCCCCCTGGGAATCTCTGGTATTGAACATGAAAAATTAGGATGGGGGATTACACATTCTTGTGGATTATTATCACCAGAATCATTCCATGATGAAAAATATGTAACCCTTTCTGATTATTGACATCCAGTTTTACTAGTTGTGATTCATGAGAATGTTCTCGATGAATGATCTCTGGTATGGATACCACTTGTTGAGTGTTCATGTAGATGAAATTTAAATGTTGGTATTGTGATGTATCTATAGACAGATTGAGTTCCTAGTGATTCCCTTTGGTGTGATAAATTCTCCAACTATTTGTATGGCTTTGATGAAGGAGGCCTTCCAACCATAGTTGGAACCTTTTGTTTTTTATTCACCAATGACATACTATTCTAATCTACATTATAGGAGGATCATGAAAAGCACACAAGGAATGTCTTATAATTACATGGAGAGAACCAACATTACAGAAATCTCTCGATGTGCCAGTTTTTGGTTAATGTGGTTCACATTCTGGGGTATGTAATTTCTGATCATGGATTATCTATAGACCCAGTAATGATCAATGTAGAACATTCATGGGATCCTCCAAATAACATGTTGGAGTTTTAAATATTTTATGGATTAGTGGGGGTACAATAGTATATTTTTTGGAGAATTTCTTTAGGATAATATCCCCTTTGACCATCCTAAGGCAGAATGGGATGTTGTTTACCTAGTATGTGCAGTGCTAGAGGTCCTTTGTTGATTTGAGGATTAGGATGACAACTGCTCTGATGTTATAGACAACTAGTGGGATATTTTTGGTTTTGTAGTGTATTATAATCCATTATGATCTGGTCTTAGATGTGTGTTGATGCAACGTGATGTATTTATCATGTACGAGTTATGGCGGTTGAGGACCCCTAAGAAATATTACAAAACTCAAATATTATAGATGGAAGTGGCAGTCTTCAACTAGAGGATGTGAAGACACTATAATACAGGGGGTGATTTTTTGTTAATTTGGGCCTCCAAATTCCTAATATTTTCTTTAAATAGATATAACTCATGTTTTATCAGATTTCCATAGAAGTATGTACTTGGATCTCTCATTACAAGAGTCTTTTTAGGAGTTGAAATCCTTGAAGGGTACTCTGGTGGAGCAGGAGGTTACAATGTTTCATCAGTCGATGGTGTTTCCTCCTTCAAATCATTAGCATGTGAGAGAGTGCTGGCTACGGGAAATATATACTGAAACCTTCGGTGATCATATATCCATAGGAGTCTCAACATTTGGATATTCTGAAGAAGGTAATTCCACAATCTAGTTCCAGGGGTGGGCACTGGTTCTAGTCACATTATAGGAGGAGGCGATGAAAGAGTTCCAAACATATCTCATTGATATGTATCTTGATATAGGGAAGACATATAGAGTCCTTAAATGGTAGTTTTTTAATTCCAATACGCGATAAATAATCACTGATTTCATCTCTTGGTGCCTCAATTATCAGTAGGTTGAAGGATATGAAACAAGATCTGGAGGGTTTTTCATATCTCCTTAAGATCCTAAAGGTGAAATGGGACAGATTATCCATGGGATTTTTCATATGGATTCCATAAATAATATGTATCCATGAAAAATTTGAGTGATATTGGACCATTTTATAATGTAGGAACACATCCTTACTATCAGTGAGAAGAGTTCAATGGAGAGTTTTTGGTAGTTGTAAGTATAGAAGGTCATTCTCATTAATGGGGTGAACTTGACCATTTTCTCCAGTTGTGACACATGATTTGAATAATTATTATGGAGAGTCCTACAGGTGTAATTTAGGACCATGATTAGGATGTGCACAACCTTTCACCCCCAGACCAATGGGAAGACCGAGTGAACTGTCTAGGTATTGGAGGATATGCTGCTGGATTATGTGTGAGACTCTGACTAGAGCTATGAGTATCACTAGACCTTGGTAGAGTATTCATAAAAAAATAGATACCACTAAAACATTGTAATGGAACCTTTTTGGGTCCTATATGGGAGAGCCTACAAGTCACACATGTACTGGACATAGATTTTCGAGCCATCTGTTGTGGGCCTAGAGATTGGTTAGGTGATGAAGGAGAATGTCTAAGTCATCTATGACCTGAAGTGGATGGCCCAAGAAGATATAAATCTAACTCACATATCCTTCATAAGATATTGAGTTTCATAAGGGAGACTTCATATTTCTAAGAGTATCCCCATGATTATGATTATGGATGTTTAGTTTGGGAGGAAAGCTATCCACGAGGTTCATCAGGTTGTTCAATATCATGATGAGGGTTGGTGACATTTTTTATAGTCTTTACCTACCCGCACAGCTATAGTGCATGCACAAAATCTTCCACATGTCACAGATGAGTAGATACATGCATGACCCCACTCACATCATTGACTAGGGTGATATAGACATTGAGGATGGAGCTATCATTCCAGAGAACCAATTGGCGATTGAAGATCTACATGAAAGGGCCTTGCATAGACAGGCAATCACCTTGGTCTAAAATTCATGGTAGTATGGAAACATGTAAGATATTTCTGAGGAGTGGGAGATCCATGCGTAGAGTAAATATCCCGTGATGATTGCTTAAATTTTTATTTTTATTAATGACAATTAAGGAGGGAATAATTTGGAGACCTATTTTTTTACTTGAATGACTTTGAAATTTTTCTATATATATTTCCAGATCTAGGTGCAGAGACATCTTGCAATTTTGAGGGTTGATGTGCCCAGAATTAATCTTATAAAAATTTTAAATTTATTTTATATTGTGTGTGCATGATACAAGACAAAATATTTGATAACTCATAAATGGTAGATCAGTTTCTAAATTTGAGATAACGGTTGAGTATGGAAAATGTTTTTACACTATGAGTGACATAAAATTTGTTATTTTAGGATGTTCGGACCTCTCTCTCATTAGTGGTTCATTTTATGTGATAATTAATTATTGGTATAATTAATATGTTTTTATATATGAAAAAAAATAACTATATATGAGTTTTTTGGGCCAATTTCTATAGAGTTATCCATATAAACACTCGGATAAATCTAGATATCTTCCTCCCTCCTCCATTGGAAGATCATTTTGGACGACGATGAAAGTCCATATTTGAGAAAATCAAGACATTTTAAATGTAGAAACAACTCTGAAATCATTGGTGGAAATGTAATTCATCATATATTGATTCATAATTGAGGTAGGAATTTTTTTTTGGTGTTTTTATTCCATTTGGTTAAATAGTTGAGTTGATATATTTTCATTATTCTATCTTCATCCTAATTTAATGCCATTACATGTACCCAAGTTATGGAACCCATTTATTTTCAATTTTTTTCTATCATGGGGATACTTGTTAATAATCATTGGATAAGAAAACTTGTCTAACAATAATTAAAGTTTTGACTTTTTTTTCATCCCCACTTCTATCATCACCTTTGTCACTATTTATACCCTAAGGTCTGGTTTTGAAAATTTTATGGTGGTACCGAACCTGATCGGACCATCATATCTGTAAAGGATTTTCATAACATTATGATGGTAATGAACCGAGTATAGATCTGGGACTGTAGAATGTAATCGATGATCTAATTGGTTGTTTATGATCATTATATCAATCCTTGAATCCATGGTGGCATGAAAAATGAACATTGAAACCCCCGAAACCTTAATTGAGAATATTTTATAATAAAATGGCCTAATTAGTGATTTCTAGATTGATCCACCGATATTGGCATGTTATAAGGCCAAAATCTAAGAATGATAAAAAATATTTGTTTATGGAAAGTGGATCTGGAAAACTGATGAAAACCCGACCACACACCTTGTATAGTAATGAACTCGTGGAGTGTATCCCCCCTTAGTGGTGGTGATAAGGGTTTCTAAAATAATATGGATGACACAAAAAGTATGATACATCACATGCAGTGCATCACTTCATGGTTGAACAAACAGTGTGATAGATCACACGAATGGGAAGCTATGTGGAATTGCATGACTAGGAACATGACTGTGTAATCGAGTACACGAACACATGGTCCTATACATAGTCACAAAAATCGGGACAACCCTAATCCTTGTTAGCTAGGACATGATGAGTATTCCACCAAGAAAGAGTGTAATTACACCCATATGGGGAGCTGTGTATAGGTCAAGAACATGGTCAAGTTGTCAAGTCAGAACACATGACAAGTGGGTCACTACATCGTGTCCATGCTAAGTGGTACCATCTAGTAGGGAGCTGTGAATAGGTCAGGCACATGTTCAGGCACATGGTCAGGCACATGGTTAGGCACATGGTCAGTAACATGGTCAGGCATCATGTGCTTCCCCCTTCATGAGCTTCCTGAATGAGCAAGTCCCTATAATTCCCCATTGGAACACAAAAAGTTTTTCTCTTAAAGTTAAACCCATCATATATAGAATAATCATCCACAAATCCATCTTAACATTGGGTTAAAATAGAATTAAACTCCATATCATGCTGATAATCTTCTCTCAAAAGCTGAAATCCAAAAATTCGAGCATCTAGTTTAGTAAGTAATGGATACCTTCGAGATAAAGCATCTTCCACAAGATTATATTTTCCTTTCATGTATTTTGGCACAAATGAGAATGATTGTAATAATTCCACCCACATTTCATGCCTCAAACAAAGCTTGTGTTGACCATTGATAAACCTCAATGCATGATGGTCAGAATGAAGAACAAACTTCTTTGGTCTGAAATAATGAGACCAATGATCTAGGGATCTTATAACCTCATAAAATTCCTTATCATAGATTCTGTAATTCCTCCTTGAATCATTTAGTTTCTCATTGAAATATGCAATAGGATGCTTTCTTTGGATGAGAACAGTGCCTATCCCAACTCCACTTGCATCACATTCCACTTCAACGACTTGATCAAAATCAGGAAATGCCAAAACCAGTGATACAAAAAACATTTTCTTAATGATTTAAAATGATTCATTTGCTGCCTTTAACCACTGAAATTCCCCATTTTTCAAGCATTTGTTGATAGGTACCATGATAGTGCTGAAATTAGAAACAAAGCGCTGATAAAAATATTCCAAACCATGGAAACATCTTACTTAGGTGATGGATTCTGGTTGTGGGCACAAATTGATTGCTTCCACTTTTGATTCATCCACCAGGATGCCTTCTTTAGTTACCACATATACGAGAAACACCACTCTTGTTGAAAAGAACTCTCATTTTTCAAGATTTCCATACAAATTTTGTTTCTATAGAATGTCAAATACCTGCTAACAATGATCCACATGGCTCACCACATCCTTGATGTAAATCAAAATATAATCCAAATAAACAACCACAATTTTACTGATGAATGGTTTCAGAACATCATTCATGAGTCACATGAATGTTCTAGGAGCATTTGAGAGGCTGAATGTAATGACCAGCCACTCAAACAATCTGCCTTTAGTTTTTAAGGTCGTTTTCCACTCATCATCTTCTTTCATTAGAATCTGTTTGTATCCACTACGAAGATCAACCTTCAAAAATATTGATGAACCATGTAATTTATCAAGCATATCAACGAGTCGTGGAATTTGATACCTATATTTGATGGTAATATTATTGATACCTATAATATCCATGCACATGCGATACATACCGTTTTTCTTCGACAACAATAATGATGGAATGGAACATGGGCTCATACTTGTCCATATAAAGCCTCAATCTATCAAATCATCTACTTTCTTGTAAAATTCCCTTGATTCTCCAGGATTACACTGATATGCTGGTTTATTTGGAAATTGTGCACCTGGTACAAGATCAATCTTTTGTTCAATGCCTCTAAATGGTGGTAATCCTACTGGAAGATCATTAAGAAAAACTTCATGATATTCCCCAATTATGGAATGAGCGAACAGATATTGATGACTCTTCTTCTCATGGCAATAATTTTCCATCATCAATAAAGAAAAACCTTAGTTTTCTTATTTATGGATTTCTCCACTTGAGCTTCGTTGATAAAGAGTCTATCATTGGGAACTTCCATAACATATATTTCTTGAAGTGTTTGGGACGTCATCAATGGATAAAGTGTGATATTCTTTTCCCGAGATTCAAAAGAATATGTGTTATCACTCCCATCATATTTCACTTCCCTGTCTAACTGCCAAGTCCTTCCCAACAACAAGTGACAAGAATCTATAGGAATAACATCACAAGATACTTCATCAGCATTGTTCTTACCATTGGAGAAAGAAATCAGAACCTATTTGTTTACTTGGAGTGTTCTACAATTGATCAACCATTGCAATTAATATGAGTGAGGATGATTCTAAGTTGAAATCTTCAATTTTTCCACTAGTGTAGTTGAAGCCACATTTGTACACCTCCCACTATCAATAATCACCATGAATTCTTACTGATTAATGATGTAGTGAGTTTGGATCAAGTTTTCTTATTGATATTATTCTAGGAATATTTGATCTTGCGAAACTCTTCGTTGCACCAGCATGTTTCCCACATCATCTTCTTTCACAACATGTTCCTCATTTTCATATTCTTCACCATCATTTTCATACTCTTTGAATTCCTCTTCAATCTCTTCAATTTCCTTAATATAAATAATTTGATTATTGGGGAAATTGGCCTAAAAATGACCATACCCATGGCATTTAAAACACTTTCGATTCCCACGTTCAAAGGAGTTGGACTTCCTGTTTGGTTTCCCCATAGCCTTCTCTTTCCCTTTATCCAGCATCATGTTCCTTCCAAATTCCTTCTCACCAATGCTAGATTTATTAAAAGAAATACCTTTATAAAAAGTTGTACCTCTATTGTAATTTTTGAGCACTGGTTCCTTTGTGGTCCACTTTTGCTTTTCCACCTTGATTTCCAGCTTGAAAACATCATCATGTGAGCAAGAATGGTTGCAACTCCACTGAATGTGCAATTTATTTATTTAATGCACCCAAAAATCATGAAATCGTTTGCTCTTTATATTCAGAAACATCACTTTGCATCAATAAATGATCAAACTCTTGAATATACGCCTCTATAGATTTATTTCCATGTCGTAGGCTATGAATTCAGAAATAATGCTCTGGCTTATAATTCTAAGGCAGAAATCGTCTCCTCAAAATATTTTTCAACATCTCCCATGAGCGCATTTTTCCTTTGTCATCACGTTCCCACTTTTTTTTTTCAGATTTTCCCACCAAAGAGATGCATAATCATTAAATTTCAGAATGTCTACCTTGCACTTCTTATTAAAAGAAAAATTATCAAATTCAAAGAACCGTTCGATTTCCCACATCCACTCCAGAAATTCATCTGGATTCATACTCTCATAAAAATCTGGAATGTCAATATTCAACCCCCATTCAATATCTTCATCATCTTCTCTTCTTATTCACATATCCACCTATGAATCACTAGAATCATCACCATTTGCATGATCTTCATAAAATGGTGCTGGATTGCGCCTATTATGTGGTGATGGATGTCGGGGATGCCGCTGCGGTGGAGGGGAGTTAGGTCACCACCCACTCAATAGTTGAGTAAGTTGCACACCGATTTGAGTAATTTTCAATTGTAGTTGTGTGTTAGCTATTTCCCATGGAGTTGAAGGAGTATAAGGTCTGCACTTGCGATACATGGTGGAGAGTAACAAGAAGGATGTGATATAACATACTCATTGAAACCACAACTCTGATACCAACTGATGTGTCGCTGGAAAGCTCAAAACGAGTAAGCGAAGAGGAATAGCATAATGTAGCCGAATCGACCAAGGTTTACAGGTAAATCTACCTTCCAAGGTTTCCCCAGGCTTAAATAATATTTCACCAGTAATGGAGATGCACCACCAATTCCCGGCAAAGGGAGGAGCCTAAATCTAGAAGAATGCACAGAAAGAATCACAAATTCGTCCCATTCAAAATCTTCCATTGGAAAGGGATTAAAATACATTATAAAGGAAACATTAAGAAAGCAAAATGTCCAAATTCTAGTTCCAAGGCATGGGGATCCCAAAAGGCACATAAAAATCATAAAACAACACTTTCCCAAGACATTTAGTGACCCCACTTGATAATGTAGTGGGATTATCTCTTAATGAAATTTCTCTCCACCTTATCTCTCCTCATCAACGTGATGCTACAAATTTCCACCCATTAAAATCTGGATAAGTGATTTTGGGCCCCAAATAAGTGTGTTGTGGCCCACCATAGTGTTGGACATCAAGAAGTGCGTGCTGTTCCAATTCGAACCACAATTGGGCTTGGAATTTTTATCAAGCCCAAAATTATTCTCCTTGGGCTGAATCTGATCCATATCAGGACCAAGTTGATAAAATATAGTTAGATTAGGTCCTTCCCTAGCATAGGGAGCCTATATTTCTACAAATCCTACAGTGGCAGCAAAGGTGAATAATACCAGGTCTCCAGCCAAGTGAATTAGATATATAATGATGGGTTGGCTCACATGGCATTTTCTCGCACCCCAGGTATCATTTATTCCAATTTGAATCATCCCAAGCCTTATCAAGTAGCCACACCTCCTCTAGATTATGTATCGGCACCACATCATAGCCTTATGCTTCTTAGAAGTGAAGGATCCAATGGATTAGGGGAATGAAAATCCATTCAATGTTGTTGAAATCTATCTCACACCCTCAGGGATTTCATGCCTCAGATATAGGAATTTCCCCAAGTATTCACCATGCATTAAAGGATTTCTCTAGGGAGGATCAAGAGTATTCCTTAGTGAATACCATTGAACTGGTGGAACCCTACATTGTTCTTGGAGAGGATGAGTGTCAGTCAGGTCCTCCTAATATGCATGGTAGATGACATCATTGATGAAGTCAAGGATATGTGAATCGTCAAAATGAATAGACCAGCACTTCCATCTAAGATTTGCATGATACTGAGACCAAGTAGCAGGCTCAGTGCAGATCCCAACATGCACATTTGTGTCATCTTATATTTTCAGATTCAGAACCTCCACCATTCATTATACTAGACTAGGAATAGCTTCCATGACCACACCCCGATCTTCTGCATCTAGATGTGGCCAGACCTGAGTAATTTGATAGTCATCTGGTGGTAATGTTTCATGGTTCATCTCGTGAAAAAAATAATATTCCTATCACCATATATAATCAACTGATTTGACTAGAAACACCCATCTTAGATCCTTCCAAATAGAAACCTCCTACCATGAAAATTGTATTCCTTACATTGATGTATGATTTGTATAAGAATAATTCTTGTATTCATATTAATCTCTAAATTCTCAAGGATATCTTCCATTAAGAAGATATTCATGAATCCCTGTAAGAGGTCTTAATGAGCCCACTCTAGTTTGAGATAGATGTAATGGATAATGATGTCATCAATGCTTAGGTTTTCGAGTGAGTAGAATGCCAAGACATTATCTCCTTATCAGTAGAATATGATGTTTTCCCCTTATAGTGGCACATCCACCTACTATAAATAACTGGATAAATCAATGGTGTAAAAGTACTTCATTATCTTGTTGAAATAGGTTCTAGAATCAATCTCATCCCAAACAAGATACCCCTCAATCTAGGACTGACTTAATCAGGTCAGAGTCCCTCTAACAACAAGATTTATGGGATATGATAGGACATAGCAAAGATAATATAAAAAAATCATCCAAATGAACCAATCTGGTGTCTGGATTACAAGCACGAATTTCATGGTCATCTCAATGTATACAACCTACAATGCCCTAATAGGAAGACTCTAGCACCATCTGCATGAACTGGCTCCCTCCTCGTATCACTATTGCCTCATATACTCCCTCAACGCTCCAATTGTCACCCTCAAAAGTGATACATCACCCTTTTACTCTTGTGAATCCCGCAACATAGATGCTGACTATTAATAGAGCAAGGAAAATTGGGGTTAGATTAATAAGGATAATGAAATTACCATTTTGGATGATCTAAGGATAGACATGGATGATTATTTCATTCTCCTAATTCGCCAATTGGAGTCCACAACACTGAACACGGGTCACGCGTTTTTTTTCCTGAAAATCGGGGAATCACGTTCCCATGTACTAGAAATTTCAAAAGCTTACTTCGTACTGCTACATGGATTAGGCTCACGATATACTAGAACCTAGTACCCCTATGAGGTATAAAAATGTTATCCCCATGGAGATAACTATATTCCATACTTTCATCTTCCATCGAGCCGGGTTGAACCGAAAGAAGTCAACGTGCCACTACTACATTAACATCATCATGAATGGGCCCCTTGGTTGTTGTTTGGATTGAATAATGTAAATTGTTGTTGTCCCACTAGTTTTAGTAGTGAAGGAGTGTCCTAGTGAATATTCCACATCATCCCATGCGAGTACCAGTGTTCCCCAAGGTTTTATTTACATGGATGAACCTTCTCCTCCCCCCAATTCATCTACCTTAGATGAAGAAGGGGATATGGAATATGCTCCTACCACATTTGAAAAGGGTGTCTCCAACAACATTGATGAGTTTGTATATGTGAATCATGGTACAGAGGAAAATTTGAGACCAACATTGATCAGTACATCTATGCCTACAATGGAATAGAAGCATTATATGGACATCTCAAATCAGCATCGGGATGTATTTTCCTATAGTTATGATGAGATGTTATGAATATATCCTCATGTTGTCTTCCACCTTCTTGTTCACCTGGTGAGTCCTCACAGGTTCAAACAACCTCCCAGAAAGACACAACCCTATAATGGATCCATGTTCATAGAAGAAGAAGATAAACTCATAAAATCCAACTTCAATATGGAAGTCTAGCAACCTAGATGATCAGCCAACATCATCCCCATCTTGAAGAAGAATAGACATATCAGAGTCTACATTGAATTCCAAAACCATAACCACCACTATTTAAAGGATGATTTTCCCCTTCTTGTGATAGAGCTATTGATCGTCACCACCACTGGGTTCTAGGATCTCTCCTTCATGGATTGGTATTCTGGGTACAACCAAATTTGAGTGGCCCCTAAAGATGAAGAGTCCTACACTTTCAAGGACCCACAGGGGACCTTTAACTATTAGGCAATGACCTTTGGATTTAATAAGATAGAAGCCACCTATCAGTGTGCTATACACCACATAGTAATACTGATCCTCATTATGCTAGTGGAATACAATGTGAATTATTTGGTGGGAATTTTGTGCTTGTTTAATGACCATATTGTGTATCTTTAGAATGTTTTTGGAATCATTGAATCTCAACAGCTAGTGATTAACACCTTGGAGTCTACATTCGATGTTAACTATAAGAATTTCTCCGATTCCTTTTCAGATACAAAGGAATTGAGATTGATCAAGAGAATATCAAGGCTAGCAATCAGATTCCTCCTCCAAGAAAACTTCGGGGGATCCAAGGATTTCAAGACCATTTAGCCAACATACCTTGATTAATCAAGAATATGGCCGGAGAGTGTATTCCCTTTTCCAGACTCATAAATAATGGTTTGATATATTACATGGATTAAGTATTCTAGACATCGTTTGATGACATCATGAATAATCTGCTATAACCTATGATTCGGATTCCACCCATCTCGATGAAGCTGTCGATCCTCTATGCGACCACTCTGGAATGATCCCTAATCACCATTACCACTCAAAAAAAAATAAGGGATATATAAAATTATAAAATATCTTATTTTTATTCTCCTCAACATATATAATAGATATTATTCTATCGAGAAGAGATACGTTGCACTAGTATTTCTAGTGAATATGTTACAAAATTATTTGCAACAACATGGGATACAATTGGTCATCCATATGGATGCACCAATTTATATTTTAACTTATGTTGATAGTTTGTCTAGCTCATGGGGTAGTGATCCATAAATAGTTCTACATCCTGTATTTTCCGTAGAAATCTATCATGGGTCAGGTGATGGATGATTTTCTGGTAGACCATCCATCCCACATAGAGAAGTCCAAGGATCTTTATAGTCAGACGATTCCATCCATTCAATGGACCTGACTATCCCATGATGGAAGATTTACATCAATGTTTCTACATGTAGCCCAAATGATAGATGGATACATGATCCCAGAGTCAAAATAGTAGTCATAGGTACCATTTTAATAACATATATATAGGTTGTCTTTTTCTATTTGTTCTTGTTATTAAAAGGTTGAACCAAAAATGAGGTAGTGTATCATGCTCCTATAACTGGTATAGATAAGGCCCTTGATATCGATGTATCCCACCAATATGTGGAGGGAGACTCTGAAATAGTTATCTTCATGATCAATGGTAACTACTTCGTCTAGAATTCTGAGCATGTTTGCCTATTTCTGTGAACTATCCAGTTGAGGGCTGAGATCAGTTCTCAGAGAAAGGTCACTCATATTCCTCCATCACTTAAGTATTTAGTTTATTCCACATAAAGCATATACAAATCTCACATAGAGCTTGAACACAATGACTTGATCATCCATGTGACGCATTGAAGGATGATCACTCCCGTCACTCCAGACAGTGATAACAATCAGTAGGTATGACATATTACTACTGGTACATCATCATCAAGAACTTGAAATCCCCCTACCACAGTATAGGAAACCTATTATTAGAAATGTACCACTGTTGAGTACCCCTAGTATAGTAATATACAATAACACAGAGATGAACGTGAGCGAATCCGTAGGCGTGCAGTATAGTTTACCCTCCAGAGTGGTCCAATCCTTGATAAGATCCTCTAGAAGTGTGGTTTCAATGAAATTATACTATGTTTTATTCATGGAAATGAGATTCACCATGATATGTAGGATATTCACACTTGTTCCTTTTTATCTCATTATAAGGGGTGAAAAATATCCCAAAATATTATAAGCGGGGATATTATTGGTGCACCATGGTCCAGGACTATATCGAGTTCTCCAAGAGGTTCTACCCGTGTCAGATTAATTCAATCTATGCGCATTAACTTCCAGATCCAATCCATAATACCAAGTACTCTTTCCCCACTGTGGAATGGGGACTCGATGTTGTGGGACCATATAAACCAGCGACAACTCGCTAGTGCATTTCTATTCTGACCATGGTGATTTATTTTCCAAATAGACATAGGAAATTACACAGAAGGAAGTCAAATACCATTCTATTATAGAGTTTGTGTGCTCTAACATCCTCCATAATTTTGGATACCATTAAAATGTTCTCACCAATAATGAAACCAATTTACATGAAGCTAAACTAATTAAATTGTATGCAAAGTAAAACATCTATTCCAACCATACTTCTCAATATAATGCACAAGAAAATGGAAAATCAAGTCATTTTAGAACACCCTCTCCAACATTTTTCAATTTTTTTTGGTTAAAACAAGAAAATTTGGATGGAAAATATTCCCAAGTCCATTTGGGACTATCTAAAAACAGTCGAAAATTCCCCTAGTTAACAGAATATTCCATAGTGTATCAAATAGTGGTAGTCCTACCCATTGAGATTAAAATTCCATTTCTTCATATATTTTTCTAAAAGTAGTAGATATCAAACAATATAGATGATGTCGAACTAGATAAAATGGAATCCCAAAATAAAAATAGGATTTGAACCTTGCATAATCTATAGAGGAACGAAAACAAGATATCTAGAGATTTCAATAAGGAATTTCGTATCTGATCCTTCCTTCACTATGATAGATGACTAGCTCTACGGATGCCAATGAAACCTAGTATAAGGCTATCAATGGTGGATCCCAAATGGGAATAACCTTACAAAATTCTTAATGTTTACTGTAATGGTGTATATTATTTGTTTACCATGGATGGGGAGGTAATCACTCCTCTGACCAATGACATGTTCCTCAAGAAATACTTTCCATAGTAGCCCTCCTTCAGAGATTTGGGTTTCAAAACAACCAAGAACCATCATCCTAGTTACATGACATTAAATAGCATGACCTCATCTACATCATGGATGAATTCTGATAAATTTTATAACGAACCTCATCCTAATCACGTGATGATAAACTTTATGATGTTTCATCCATGTTGAATGAAATTATAATTTTTAATAGGAATTGTACTTGCTGCATGATATTAAACTTCACAGAACTCATGAAATATGTATGGACAGATACCAATTCTCATGGGATACATAGGAATGCCTAAAAATTTCTTCTATGGTCCATCCATAAATTATCTAAAATCTTTGGCCTCTCAGCCTATGTTTTCCCTGGGAGTACATGGTGCAGTATTGGTCCTCTTTGGTTCCCATTCATGTCATGTTATAATAGTCACACCTTGTTCCTCCCTTAGGAATGCTCCCACTAGCCTTAATCCTCACTGGTTGACATTAAACATAACTGTACTGAAGAACTAAGAATGTCTTGATTACCATCATTATGGGATACACAGGAACACAAAAACATTTAATATTTTCGACCAACTGTAATTTCAACCTTCTAACCCCTTGGCCCCTGTTCTCTCTTGGGAGTGTGTGTTGCGGTGTTGAATTTTGTTGACACCATTAACATATGGTTATTTTTCCATTCCATACATAACTCATATGGGAAACCCATATCCCTAGTGTCCTAGCCACAGGAAAATAAAATATGTGGCAAGTATCATCCTCACCAGATGATGTTAAATTAAAAAATAAAAAAGTATGTGCCACTTGATTACCATAGTCATGGGATATGTAGTGATGTTTAAAAATTATTCCTTCGAGTCTAGCCCTAGGTTTATCAACCTTTTTGGAACATTGTCCACTATTATGGTCCAAAATCTATGACCATAATATGAGATTTCACATACAAGCATCACGACTCTAAACTGTATCCATGTATCCTTATGAATATGTGGTACAGAAATGGGCCTCCTTGGACCTCATGCATTATGGGTTCATCACCTCGCCCTGCTACACATATCGATTGGAGGTGCACCCAATGGCCCAAGATCAATGACCATAAACTGGATTCCCATGTCTAGGAATTTCAACATTAAACAACAAAAAAGACTTGTATAGGAATATATAGAAAAAGACATAATTTTTTTGTCCTTATTCACATTAGGTTAAAGAGGTCACATCATTAGTATTCTATTTAATGTCCCCCCTAGAATCCTCCCCACATGACATTAAACTACAGAAAATTATAGAACTATGTATAGATTTATTACCATCCCTATAGGGTATGTAGGGACACCCGAACATTATAAATTTGGATCCATCCTCTAGTTCAGTAACATTTTAATCCCTCCTCATCCTCTTCACTTATCATGTCACGAACCAACCTGGTTCGACCACTAACTGGTCACCAGAGCCAGTTCACAACATGGCCTGAAGGGCGTTCCCTATCGCCACATGCTGGAAATTAGATCATGGAATTAAAACAAGAAGTTGGGAAAGATTTACCCAAGAAAAATAAAACATAGATAAACATAATAAACCCTTCAAAATAGGTAAATGCTAAAAGTAGAGAAATAAAATAATTATAACCACCTAGACATAACTCCATGTGAATCCATGGGACACCACTTACGTATAACCCTAATCCCATACTATAACCTACAATTGAAAAGTAAAGTAGGCGTGAGCACCGAGATTCTCAGTAGGAATTCCAAAAATATAACAATGTCCTATGCACGTTCCTTTGATAAGAAATCCAATCATTTTAGTTTTAAAATGAGATATAATTAAATAATGGTTTTTTTTCAAGTTCTCGTCTCAAGTAAACATTTTTAAGGAAAACACTTCTATTCCACTATATTTTCAAAATAGTATCCAAGTACACAATGAAAAAAATTATTATATTACATGATTGTTATTCAAAAATGAGACATAAATTATAAAATAACTGAAATTAAAATCACATCACAAGAATAATGCTGAAAATGAGAACCATGGGTAATACCTATAGGTAACTAGCACATGTGGGACCCTAGTAACCTTATACCTCATTGAAAAGTTGAATGAAAACCATGAACCTTAGGAAACGTGTCTTAGGAAGCACAAACCTCGGAAAACTTGGCCTAGAACCCACGACTCTCAGTAAACATGGCTAGAAACCATGAACCTTAGTCATTCATATGTTTAGTTAGTGTTGTTGTGTCATTCATGCTAGAAAAAAGTGGGATGAACCTCTGATGTTTCATCTAGAGTACTTGTAGAGACCCCAAACATGACATAAATGGACATAACATTACTTTTTTGGAATATCTAATACATAAAAAAAATACACCAAAGGACCGTAATAGTTTAGTGTCTTTGGAAACTCGGAATATAATCTTCTAATCTTGGTGAAAGTTCTTCAATATCTCCCATAAAGATCTTCCCCTTTGGTTTTCTTACCTAAAACCATTCTTTATATCCTGGGGAAAAGAAAACAGATAAAGGGTGAGCTCAAATTCTCAGTTAGGGTATGCATGGAGAAAAAAAACAAACCATATACATTTGAACTTAAAAACATGAACATAATATTTACACATCAAAATCATGATCAATGACATAAAACATGGCAGTACGTAAGGCATATATCATAATGGAACATAAATCATGAAAAAATAGCAAAGGAATAAAACATTTAATTGTGGAAAACCATTAAGCACATGATATGATTTCCATAGTAGCCAATGCATTGCTACCAAGACCATTTTAGTGGACAAAGCCCCTTTCTGAATTGAGTTCACTCCACCTTCCAGTACTGTAACACTGTACCAGATTAACTTACCGTTCCAGCCATGTCTATCTCATGAGATATAAATCATTACCTAATGAATTTTAGGTAGATATAGGTCCCACCGATCTCATAATGAAATCATTCTTACGTGTGCCACAACATAAACATAAATCATTCATCATAACCCAATGAATAAAATGGGTTTCATAAACATCATCCCATCAAAACATAATCCATATAAAATAAATGTATATAATTTCATCATAAGAGAAGTGAAACCATTTAAATCATAGAGACATTATACTTGAAACATTCTAATATGAAATAATTTAATCATAGATGGAAAATGGTTTTGATAAAACACTTGAAATAAATTCTTGAGGAAAATATCCTTTCTTATTCAAAATCATTTTCTTTTCACAAAATGACATGAAATTTTAAAAGAAAAATTTTTTGTTGAAAATATTTACGAAATATTGTAGTGTAAGATCCATGAAAATAAGGTGTTCTGAAACCATAAAAATATGTTCATTCTGTATAAGTTAAAAAAACATTCTCCTCGAACTTTTGTCGGAAAAGTCAAAAAGTTCATCGTATGGTAAACAAAAAGAAATATTCCTTTCATAACATGTGGTGAAAGTAAAAAGTGGGTAAAAATGACTTTAAAAATACATAAAAACACTTTTAGAAAACAAGGACATGGATGATAACAATAACCCCAGTAAATAATTACGAATAAACAATCTCAGATATGAATGAGATTGGAAAGGTTATCCCTTACCATAGGTCCGATATGCTTCGTACGTATAAAAAACTTGTATATAATTATTTAAATAATTTCATTGGCTTATTAAATAATCATATTCATTGTTATGATATCATGTATGGTTCACTTATGACTTTATAATTCCCGTTATGTTGTAAATTCCATGTTAAAGCAGTGTTTTGGGTAAAATCGTTTTATTTATCGTACGTGTTTGGACTTGTTGTTCTTGATATTATTATTACTTATATCATGATTTAATTACTTCCAGAATGTAAATAATGATTTATATATCATATATATTCAGTATATATATATATATATATTTAATATATAGATAAATGAAATTAAATACACCGTTCATGGAGACGGTAGGCTGTACGTATGCATGTACACTATTTTCTTTTCCTTATTGACTTGAATGGAAGTAAGTAGATGACATATATATATATATACATATATCCAGTAGCTTTATCATGTCATATATTTCATTATTATTCATTATATATAATTTATAATCATTCTTGAGTGGTTAACATGGAGAATGAATCTCATCGCATCGTCGAGACGGTAATCCGTATGTACGCGCGAGTAATTATATCATTACAATAATTATTGAATTGCATTGGAGTGGATGATATAATATCTCAGAATCCGTATGATGTTATAATAACTGTATATAGTTATTATTTACACCATTATACCCATCCGAGTAAGGTGGTGGTGGAAGAAAAGATTACACAATGGTGTGGAGACGGTATTCCGTACGTACGCACGCGCGGTGATTTTGTTTTTTGTAGGATGGATAAAAGGTGAAATAGGGTTGTTTAATATTTATAATAAAATATATGTATAATAGTGATACTGATTTTATCAATTTATGATGAAACAAATAATTATGAAGAAGTTTAAGAAGAAAAAAACTTGAAAGAATCAGTAGAAGAGATTACCTCTTCTTCGACGTGGCTTCTCTTATCCTCCTCTTTGGGCACAATAGTTGGTCTTTAAAGAATACCAGGACCTCTAGTAGGTTTCTATGGAATTGTATAAGTGAAATGGGTAGTGTTTGGCCGAGCTTGAAGGCTCAAAATTGTGTATAGATAAGAGGGAGGAGGTGCCCTTTTATATGGGAGGAGAGGGGCACCATAGGAAAAACATAATAATATGAAACAATAATAAAATGAAACCCCACATAAAAACCTCAAATATTGACTCAAATATAAGATGATATGAGATAGGGTAGTAATATCATCAACAATTAAAATTTAGACATGTTTTAGGTTTATTTTAAACCTTATCAACTTGATTTATCATTATTTAATCTATTTAATTTTATTTGCGGTAATAAAATTCTAAATTTTAAATAGTTATAAATTCATACATAAATGTGGTGAATTTTCCATAATTTAATACTTTATAATATTTTAGACCATATAATTTCCAATTAGTTGTTTTTAAATAATTTTGTGATTTTTAAATAATGTAATAATATGTTATTTTTATAAAATATCAATAGTTTCAATTTTGACACTATTCATTATTTGAATTTAAATAAAAACCACACAAAAGATATGTTCAAACAAAAATATATAATAGATTCCTAAAATTTCATTTTCATCAAAACAAATCATGGGGAACATTAATTTGTTCATATAGTATTTATTTTAATATTTTTAAAACCATTTATTTGGTATATCTCTTAATAAAATAATTAATACAACATTTTTGTATAATTATTTAATAAAATTATTTGTTGAATAAAAATAAAAATTAAATCCTATGATGAAGATAAATATAATACCTTTCATAATAATATTTTTACTCGAATTTATCATCTCAAAATCACAACATTTAAATTGTTATATTTATTAAATTATGAAGGCGACATCTTTGGCATCATTTAAAATAAAATAACATAAATGCCCTAATCGGTTTTATAAGGCTCAAAATGGTCCACAAATATACACATGTATGCTTAGGGTATAGATATACTCGACCAATAATGTTTGTTCAAGTTTATGGTCCTTTGGTAGGTATTTTTATTTTAATAAAAACTATATTATTGATTTTTCACTAAATAAATAATTTCATCATCATTAATGTATAAGATATTAAGGTAATTAAATATTTCTAAAAAATTAAAAATAAATTACCATGATAAATAAAAACTTTTTAGCTTTCAAATGAGAATTTATATTCTGTATAACCTTATATTAAAAATAATCAAATTAGTAGAGTTTGAGTGAGACATTTCACTTTACTTTAAATAAAATAAATAAAAGGACATAAATAAAATACAAGTGGGTTCCATTAGATTATATTTAGACCCAAGTATGATATAGGGTAAAATATAATCATCCAATTATATTAGGATAAGTGTTAGGGTAATTTTATAATATTATATTTACCCTTAATTACCCGATTTACCTTTAACAGTGGTAAATAAAATTTACCGTAGTTACTATTCATAATGAATAAAAATAAAAAGTAGATTATTGAAATAATTTGGACCTACTGATTTCAAATATGTTCTCCATTTTTTCAAATTCAAATCATAGAATTTTCAGAAATCAATTTAAAATTAATCCCATTGTAAAGAAAACGAGTTTTAAAAGTTAAAACATTGCAAAATATTGAAATGGTTTTACATATTATTTCAATGTAAAAATAATACTAATGAAATACATTATATTAAATTGTAAAAATATATTCTATTTATACTTTAAAACCATTAAATATTATAATTTAACCATATAAATTATCTTGATGAAAAAAGTTGTAAATATTAAAATTTAGCGTATTTTTACTATTCATCAAAATAAGAAACTTATCAGAAAAATATCAAAAATTTATCCAAAGTATATTTTTATATCCTGATTCAATAGAAGAATTTTATTTTGTTTGAAATTGAACTTATAAACATGTCAAAAACTAGATTTAAAGTGGGTGCGCCATCAAAAGGCTGTAAAACTGCATTCTTTTAAAAAATAATTATTTTACTCAAAAAATTTATTTTGCTCTCATACCATGTTCTATAAAATGTGTATGATGAATTATAATTTAAAGATCCATAAAATTCAAGGTAAATTTGTTATTTATTAATTTTCTATGGGATTTTACAAGAACGCAGTTTCTGACAGCACCTCTGAGCCCCGGTGTGCCCAGAATCGTGTTCGGAAGTTTAGCTCGGGAATGTTCAGTGAACGAACGAGCGGGTTTTCCTAACTTCTGAACCGGTGCTCGGAATCGAAATATGAGGGCACCGATGGAACCGCAGCGCCGATAATTGCTTAAGAACACCTTTTTCGAAGTTGATATTGCTCGGGTGAGGTTATTAATTAATTGGGTTAACTAAAGACTAAAAATAAAATATTGTGCTACAATTTTTTTTATTCTAAGTAATGATAACCTAGGAATGGTGGTTGGAGTGGGACCCACTAATACCCTAACTACTAGGTAGGATATTAGTGAGTTGGGTCCCACACGAGCCCCACCCCCTTTATTTCCTTTTTACCTCCAACGTGCATTTAATTTGGTAACTCACCCGCTCCCCCTCTTAAATTCCTAGTCAACACTTGCAGTTAATTGGATTATTAAACACCTCATTAATTGGTCAACGCACGTTAATTAAATCGTGTTTTAATTTTTAATTTTAAATAAGGGATGGCATGAGTAATAAAATAAGGCAACACCTTATTTTATTATTGTTGTCTCATTGTGCGAGAAGGATTGGAGAAGAATTGCCCAAGCCTTGGAATCCTCATCATCCTCCTTGAAGAACATGAAGAACACACCGTCACCGACAAAGAACACCGACCTCTGACGAAGGACGATGATTAACGCTGATTCCTCGGAGATCAACGACGCGCCGCTATGTACCATGACATCGACAATCCTATTCTCTGTGACGCCGTGTACCGCGACGCCGATGATCCTCCTTCTGCGATGCCGTCTTTCGCGATGTACTTTCCCGTGACAAACCTCATTCGACCACTTCATCAAGGTAGGGGGTTTGGTTTTATTAAATTTTTGTAGATTATATCCTCGGAATATGATTAAATTGATGAAAGTCGTTTGAACCACTAAAGCGGTGAGTGGAGACCAACGAACAAGTCTGAACCCACCGATTCTATGTTCTTGATGTGCGGAACATTGGGAGATGATGAAATAGGATCGTTGAGTGATTGGAGGCCGTCACAATAATCTATGGGTCCCGAGACGACCCCAGGCGTAGAGAGGAGCAAGAATGGACCACCAGAGCGGCTCTGGTGGCCCGTGGACTTCACCGGCATCACCGGCGGCGGGAGGCGGCGGAATCCCGGCGCGCCGCCTGGAGGGACCGCCGCGGCGACAAGAGACCGGTCCCACAGCCGCGCCGGACCTGGGAGAGACGCGGCGCCCAGCGTTGCGTCCGCTAGCAGAAGGGAGCGGCCCCCCACGTGGGGCAACGACTTCAACCAAGGGGGGCAGCCGCCACACCCCTTTTCCGCAACGGCACGCCAGCACCGAGCTGGCCGTGCGGGGCGCGCCCGCGCCGGTTGGGCCGGGCCGCACCGGTTGGGCTGGGCCGCGCCCTAAAGGACCAGACTCAGACCCAGTTCGGGTCGACACGATTCCGGCCGACCTATGCGTCTCGGGCCGGGTCAGTCCGGGCCCAAAACCCCCTAAACCGGACAGGTTCGCTCTTTTCCCCATATCTTGGGCTACGAACCTCCGATCGATGCACCATCAGTTGGGTGAAGATCCTTGGGACGAGGCGATCATTTCAGTATATTACACTCAATGTTTCAGTGAACTTTGGGTACGGCCGGGTTGGTTCGAACACGAAACCAACCGGGTCCTCAGAGCGAAAACACTTATAACTTGAGCTCCGGACGTTCGATTGACGTGTTGTCGACTTTGTTGGATTCCTCTTAGTGAGACAGACCATTTTTCTTACTCATCATGAGGTTTGGATGCAGTTGGAGTGCGGTCGTGTTGGATTTGACTTAAAAACCAACCGGGCCCCTAGAACGAAAAAGCCAATAACTCACAGACTGGGCGTCCGATTGACACGCCGTCTGTCACATTGTGTTCCTCATGTCAAGACGGAACTTTGGGATACATCAACTCCGGACTACGTGTCAGTTGATGTATCAACCCCCTTTGTCTCCTAGAGCAGACCTTCCTGGAAAAGAGCATGCTGTGTCCGAGAACCCTATTGCTGGTTGCGACTGTGACTGTGACGACTGCACTGAAATCCTATGTGGGTTTGGTAGCGATGAAGACCATACTGAAATCCTCCGTGGGATCGAAGGTGATGAAGATTGCACTGAAATCCTATGTGGGTTTGGCCGCGATGAAGACAGTACTGAAATCCTCCGGGGGTTCGACGGCGATGAAGACTGCACTGAAATCCTATGTGGGTTCGGCAGCGATGAAGACCGTAATGAAATCCTCCGTCGGTTCGACGACGATGAAGACTGCATTGAAATCCTCCGTGGGTTAGGCAGCGATGAAGACAGTACTGAAATCCTTCGTGGGTTCGACGACAATGACTACTATTCTTGTATCCTATGTGGGTGTGGCAGTGTCTAACTCTGTTCTTGCTATCCTACGTGGGTCTGGCAGAGTAGTTGGTCTATATCCTATGTGGGTCAGACAGCTTAGCTAGTTTCGTATCCTATGTGGGTCCCATATTAGATGTTCAGTGGCTCTATCTGATCATCTCTATCACCTTACGAAGAAGTATACCTGTGTGAGCTGAGTCTTGACTTTCAATCAATATCTTCGATATTATTGACTTGCTTTCCAATGTGGAATGGGTTGTGTTATCCTGTGTGGTTTGGGTTATACTATCCTGTGTGGACATGATCAAACATGGGCTTGGATGTTGGAGTCAAACTAGATTTTATGACTTAGGTATATGTATGGGAATATACCTAAGTAATGGTGGATGTTACTTCATGACTACATTTTTTCTTTTTAGATTTTGAGAGACCTTCGGGGGTCTCGGGGTCCCTACTGAGTAGCGTATACTCACCCATACACGGGTTATGCCTGTACTACGTTGTGTTGGATGCAGACGACGGACATCGCTGATCGTGGTTGAGGATTGTGGAGCAGTCAGTACCTGGAGGTGGACCACTGGGTGGGACGTACACGGAGCGAACGGCTGGACCCGTGGAGATGAGGGGGCTATCTGTACCCACCCTTAAGGTGGGACTTCTAGTGGACAGCTCGACGCTGCTGCTTTACTTTCAGTTTTTGTACTTTCTTTCCAGCTGTACTTTACTTTCAGTTTGGGTTTGTATTCTGGCCCATTTACTTTCCGCACTTAATTTTGTACCCAGTTTTGTATAGAGTTTACTGATGCTGGCTTACTATGTGGTGTTTGTTTAATTTATAAACGCAATTCCTTCCCTTTTTGTCGAGATTTAAACCTTGGTACTAGTCACTAGCCCCTGGCCTACGGGAGGCAAGCTTGGGGTAGTCACGGCCCAGGCCCCGAGGACGGGTCGTGACAAATTGGTATCAGAGGAGTTCGGTTCTACCGCAGATCGTAGGACTCTAATATTTCTTCTATGTGAAGAAATATTGTTAAGGGTATTGAGTGTGGTTATCAGTCCAGGGAGTTCAGTGTTGGTGTGGTGGCCGACGTATCCGTACACCAGGACCATGACTTCTGATTTCTGACTCAATGCATGAAAACATTGATTTCATATGTGTTTCAAAAGTTTTCTTTGTGATTACTTTGTGTCAGCTCACCAGGTATAATGTTTGACCATGGCGCACCTGTTTCTTTTCAGGATGGACCCACGACGGCAGCCAGCTAGGGTTCTGAGCTTTGTCTGAGACGAAAGCCCACCGAGCGACGAGGCCTCGGTGTAGGGCCCTTTTTCAGCGGAGGCACCAGCGGTAGCACTACCCTACGAGCCACCGATGCTACTAGCCCCAGCCACTGAGAGTGAACCTCTCCTTAGTGCACAACACTAGTTTCAGCGTGAGAGACCACCCAGGTTCCATGGGGAGACGGACCCTCAGGTAGCCGAGGATGGTCTGGAGGCGGTTGTTCGAGTTTTAATGTTAGTGGGGATACTAGCTAACCTCATGGTGATCCTCGCAGCGGGCCTTCTGCACGCGGCAGCAGGCAGATGGTGGAGCTTGATGCTCCAGGTGAACGACGAGGCATCACTCCTCTGGATGGACTTTGAGAGCCTCTTCCGCTTGGAGTTCATAAAAGCCACCCTCCGGGCGGTGCGTATCCAGGAGCTTATACAGCTGCGGTAGGGCAGCATGACGGTCTCCCAATACTCGATGATATTTACCGATCCCTCATGCTATTCGACGAACATGGTACGGGACCCATTCTTCCGGGCCCGGACATTCGAGCAGGGACTGAGGCATGAGATCAGGGCATCGATGATCTCCCTCAGCAGTCCGACACAGGCAGGAGTACTGGATCGAGCCGTTCTCATAGAGAGATTTCTTGCCGAGCATATGCCAGTAGCGAGACCTAACGCATGGAAGAATGTAGCAGAGTCATCTTCAGCTGGCAGTCGACAGATGTCACAGGGGTCTAGGTGGACCGGACCATCAGGTAGACGAACTTAGGACACTGGCTCAAAGGTGCGGGGCGCAGGGCATAGAGCCAGCTTTTCGAGGAGATGGTAGTGCTATGCATGCGGCGAGCAGGGCCACATGGATCGTGACTGCCCAACCCGCCATGCAGTGGAGCAGCAAACGGTTGAGGGGCCACCCAGGCAGAGGTAGAGGGTTGATCGTGGCGGTCCGCCGAGAGCAGGCAGGGGAGCTGGCCGAGCAGTGGGTGGTGGGCGACAATTTGAGGATTTACCACCACCACCACCACCATGAGGTCCACCCCGACCAGAGGGAGCAGGTGGGCAGAGACAGGCTCAGCTTTAGGCAGCAGAGGCCTACGACCACGGCGCTCCAGAGATGATTCGAGGTACTATATGTGTCTACTCCACCCTTGTTGCATTTATTATAGAAACCGGAGAGAGTCATTCCTTTATTGCTGCTGCCCTTGTTCAGAGCTCGGGGATTCCGACGGAGCAGTTGGCTCGATCCTTACGGCTAGATACTCCTACGGGAGCAGACTTGACGATTACGCACTGGTGCTGGCAGTGTGAGCTTCGGCTGAGATCTTCTTGTAGCGGCATCGAGGCCATACGATGTCATTTTGGGCATGGATTGGTTATCTATAGTCCATGATTAGATTGACTGTATTGGGCACAAGATGCAGTGTATACGCACTGATGGGAGCAGGGTTACCTTCACCGGTGAGAAGGGAGCCTTTGCAGTGCAGGATGGACTCACGCAGAAGATAGGACAGCCCACCACTCATCAGTTGGATAGCCTCATCCTAGGAGCAGTTGACATGCGGAGTCCAAGTTTTCCGGCAGTGGTGGATCAGTATGCAGACGTTTTCCCTGATGACGTCCCAGGACTACCTCCTCGCAGAGAGGTAGACTTATATATTGAACTATACCCCGGGACAACCCCGATATCCACTCCAGCATATCGGATGGCTCTTGCTGAGCTTCAAGAGCTACGGGTACAGCTGGACGACTTGTAGAGCAAGGGATTCATCCGACCTAGTGTTTCACCCTGGGATTCCCCGATATTGTTCACCAAGAAGGAGGACGGGAGATTGAGACTGTGTGTCGATTATTGTCTCCTAAACCAGGTGACCATGAGGAACAAGTATCCACTACCTAGGATTGACGACCTCTTCGATCAGCTCAAGGGAGCACGGTAGTTCTCGAAGATAGAACTCAGGTCAGGATATCATTAGCTCAGAGTTCAGGATGAGGACGTGTAGAAGACGACCTTTAGATGTCGGTATGGCCACTATGATTTCTTGGTTATGCCTTTTGGCATAACCAACGCTGTAGATGTGTTCATGAGTCTCATGAAAAGGATCTTTCAGCCATACCTCGATCGATTTTTCATGGTCCTCATCGACGACATTTTGATATACTCGACCACTGAGGAGGAGCACCCCTACCACTTGCAGGTTGTTCTAGACACACTCCTAGAGAACCAGCTTTATGGAAAGCTCTCTAAGTGTCAGTTCTAGTTACGTGAGGTCCACTTATTGGGACATGTCATCTCTGAGGTGGGAGTTGCGGTGGATCTTGCGAAGATCGAGGCAGTGCTAGCATGGGAGCGTGACGGAGGTGCGGAGTTTCTTGGGTATAGGTGGGTACTACTGAAGATTTGTGCCAGACTTTTCCAGAGTTGCGGCAACACTCTCAGCATTGATGAAGAAGGGGAAACCCTTCGTGTGGTCAGACAGATGTTAGCAGAGCTTCCAGGAGCTGAGACAGAGATTGACCAGCACACCTATCTGGAGGCTACTGGAGGAGGGAGTAGGGTATGTAGTCTACTGCGATGCATTAGGGACCGGAATCAGATGTGTCCTATTGCTGGATCGGGCCGTGATCGCCTATGGATCACATCAGTTGAGGCAGAATGAGTAGAACTACACTACCCATGACCTGGAGATTGCAGCAGTGGTCTTCGCTCTAAAGATGTGGTGACACTATTTGATGGGTGAGCGCTTTACAATCTACTTTGACCACAAGAGTCTCAGGTACATCTTCTAGCAGAAGGACATGAACTTGAGACATCGGCGATGGATCGAGTTCCTCCAGGATTATGACTTTGAGATAGTCTATACTCCTGGAAAGGGGAACGTAGTATCCGATGCTCTTAGCAAGAGGACGTGCATCCAGCTACTCAGGGAGGCGATGGAGCAGCTATCCGCTTTGCAGATATACTTCGTGGATAGAGATGGAGCAGCCTTTCTTCAGTCACTCATAGTCACTCCTCCACTACTGCAGTGGGTCAGAGAGGCACAACGTGGGGACGCTGACTGTGAGACGCGGCATGCGCATATATCCTCATTACATGCACTTGATGGATTCTCTGTAGGAGGAGAGCACCTCATCCTTTTCAGAGGACGTACCATGGTACCAGTTTCTTTATAGGAGGAGGTTCTAAGAGAGTTTCACACTTCCCCTTTAGCGGTACATCTAGGAGTGGCAAAGATGTACGAGGATCTCAGACAACAACACTGGTGGCCAGGTATGAAGAAGGCTGTGGCAGAGTTCGTTTCTCGATTCCTCACCTGCCAGCAGGTGAAGGCAGAGAACCAGGTACCAGTAGGCTTGGTACAGCCGTTGGAGGTCCCAGAGTGGACGTGGGATATGATATCTATGGATTTTGTGACTGGACTTCCATGCACTTCCAGAGGTCACGACTCCATTTGGGTGATTGTCGACCGACTCCCCAAATCGGTCCACTTCTTACCCATCAGAGAACAGGGCTCAATGTAGAGTTTGGGACGCCTTTTCATTCAGGAGATCATATGGATTAATGGTGTGCCATCATCTATTGTCTCCGATCGAGATGCTCGCTTTACTTCCCGGTTATAGAAGGGGTTGTAGGAGGCATTCGGGACACAGCTACGTCTGAGTAATGCCTTTCACCCTCAGACATATGGTCAGATGTAGAGGACCATTCAGACTCTCAAGGACATACTCCGTTCATGTGTCCTCGACTTTGGTCACAGCTGGGAGGACCACCTACCCTTGATGGAGTTCATGTACAATGACAACTACCACTCCACCATAGGGATGGAACCATACGAGGTATTGTACGCCCGGCCTTGAAGATCACCTATGTGCTGGACAATCCCGGTGGAGTCAGCACTTGTGGGACCAAAGATTGTCCAGGCAACGACAGAGATGTTCCAGGTCATCTAGGAGCGGATGAGGACAGCTCAGAGCTGGAAGAAGTCTTATGCTAACAGGAGGCGGAGGCCACTAGGGTTCGAGGATGGTGACCACGTTTTCTTGCGGGTCTCACCTCGACATGGATTACGGAGATTTGGCTGAGGCGGCAAGTTATCTCCGTGCTTCATCGGACCATTCTAGGTCCTCATCAGGGTAGGTGAGGTGGCTTACCACCTGGCTCTACCACCTTAGTTTCACAAGGTGCACGACGTCTTCCACGTATCTCAGCTGAGGTGATACGTTCATGACACGATGCATATCATCGACCATGGGGAGCTGGACATTGATGATGGGGAGACTTTTGCAAAGGTCCTGGTGGAGATCGAGGATCGACAGGAGCGGGTCGTACGTGGAAAGTCTATACCTCTAGTGCACATCAGATGGTAGCACGGGAACCTCCAGAAGAGCACTTGGGAGCGGGAGGCTCAGATACGCGCACAGTACCCACATTTGTTCGCCTAGTTTATGATGTATCATTACGGGGACGTAAAGCCCTGAGGTGGGAGTAATGTAAAGACCCGTAAAATTAAAGGGAATTTTTTTTCTATATTTTATTTTGGATTTTACAAGAACGCAATTTCTGACGACACCTGATTCCGAGGCCCGGTGTGCCCGGAATCATGTTCCTAAGTTTAGCTTGGGTACGTTCAGTGAACGAACGAGCGGGTTTTCCTAACTTTTGAACCTATGCTCGGAATCAAAATCTGAGGGCACTGATGGAACCACAGTGCCGATAATTTCTTAAGTACACCTTTTTCGGAGTTGCGTTTGCTCAGGTGAGGTTATTAATTAATTGGGTTAACTGAAGAATAAAAATAAAATATTGTGCTACAATTTTATTTTTATTCTAAGTAATGATAACCTAGGCAAGGTGGTTGGAGTGGGACCCACTAATACCGTAACTCCTCAGTAGGATATTATTGAGGTGGGGCCCAAACAAGCCCCACCACCTTTATTTCCTTTTTACCTCCAACGTGCATTTAATTTGGTAACTCACCCGCACCCCCTCTTAAATGCAAAGTCAACTCTTGCGTTTAATTGGATTATTAAACACCTCATTAATTGGTCCATGCACGTTAATTAAATCGTGTTTTAATTTTGAATTTCAAATAAGGGATGGCATGAGTAATAAAATAAGGCAACGACTTATTTTATTATTGTTGTCTCGTTGTGCAAGAAGGATTGGAGAGGAATTGCCCAAGCCTTGGAATCCTCATCTTCCTCCTTCAAGAACACGAAGAACACACCATCACCGAAGAAAAACGCCGACCTCTGACGAAGGACGATGATTAACGGTGATTCCTCGGAGATCAACGATGTTACGCTGTGTACCGCGATGCCGACGATCCTCTTCTCTGCGATGTCGTGTACCGTGACACCGACGATCCTCCTTCCACGACGCCGTCTTCCGTGACATCCCTTTCCTGCGACAAACATCGTTCGACGACTTCATCGAGGTAGGGGGTTTGGTTTAATTTAATTTATGTGGATTATATCCTCGACATATGATTAAATTGATGAAAGTAGTTTGAACCACTAACGCGGTGGGGCTACGACTTCAATCAAGGAGGGCAGCCGCCCCCCCTTTTCTGCAACGACAGAGCCAGCACTGAGCTGGCCGTGTGGGGCACCCCCGTGCCGGGCCAACTGGCCGCACCGGGTCGGGTCACGCCGGCGGAGCCGGGCCGCGCCGGTCCACGCCGGGAAGGCCGGGCCGCACCCACCGGGCCGGGCCACGCCCTAAAGGGCCGGACTCGGACCCGGTTCGGGTCGACCCGGTTTGGGCGGACCAAGGGGGTCTCGGGCCGGGTCGGTCTGGGCCCAAAACACCCTAAACCGGACTAGTTCATTCTTTTGCCCATATCATGGGCTACGGACCTCTGATCGACGCACCATAAGTTGATTGGAGATCCTTGGGACAAGACGGTCATTTTGGTATATTACACTCATGTTTTCGGATATCTTTGGGTATGGTCGGGTTGGTTCGAACACAAAATGAACCGGGTCCTTGGAGCAAAAATGCTTATAACATGAGCTCCGAACATCCGATTGACGTGTCGTCGACTTTGTTGGATTCCTCTTAGTGAGTCAAACCTTTTTTCTTACTCCACTCAAGGTTTTGACGCAGTTGGAGTGTGGTTGGGTTGGTTTTGACTTAAAAACCAACCGGGCCCCTGGAACGAAAAAGCCAATAACTCTCAGACCAGGCATCCAATTGACACACCGTATATCACGTTGAGTTCCTCTTTTCAAGATGGAACTTTAGGATACATCAACTCTGGACTACGTGTCAATCGATGTATCGACCCCCTTTGGCTCGTGGAGCAGACCCTCTCTGAAAAGAGCATGCTGTGTGCGGGAACTCTGGAGATGACTGCGACTGCGACTGTGACGACTACACTGAAATCCTATGTGGGTTCGGCAGCGATGAAGACCATACTAAAATCCTCCTTGGGTTCGATGGTGATGAAGACTGCACTGAAATCTTATGTGGGTTCCTCAGTAATGAAGACCGTACTGAAATCCTCCGTGGGTTCGATGGCGATGAAGACTGCACTGAAATCCTATGTGGGTTCGGCAGCGATGAAGACCGTACTGAAATCCTCCGTGGGTTCGACGGTGATGAAGACTGCATTGAAATCTTCCGTGGGTTCAGCAGCGATGAAGACCGTACTAAAATCCTTCGTGGGTTCGACGTCAATGACTATTGTTCTTGTATCCTATGTGGGTCTGGCAGTGTCTGACTCTGTTCTTGCTATCCTACGAGGGTCTGGTAGTGTAGCTGGTTTGTATCCTATGTGGGTCTGACATCTTAGCTGGTTTAGTATCATACGTGGGTCCCAGCTTAGATGAATCAGTGGCTATATCTAATCATCTCTATCACCTTACGAAGAAGTATACCTGTGTGAGATGAGTCTTTACTTTCAATCAATATCTTCTATATGATTGAATTGCTTTCCTATGTGGAATGGGTTGTGTTATCCTGTGTGGTTTGGGTTGTGTTATCCTGTGTGGTTTGGATTATACTATCCTGTGTGGATGTGATCAAACTTGGGATCGGATGTTGGAGCCGAACTGGAATTGATGACTTAGGTCTATGTATGGGCATATACCTAAGTAGTGGTGGATGTTACCTCATGATTTTATTTTTCCTTTGTGGATTCTGGGAGACCTTCGGGGGTCTCGGGGTCTCTACTGAGTATCGTATACTCACCCTTGCACGGGCTATGCCCGCACTACGTTGTGTTGGATACAGACAACGGACATCGCTGATCGTGGATGAGGCTTGTGGAGCAGTCTGTACCTGGAGGTGGACCACTGGGGGGACGTGCACGGAGCGGACTGCTGGACCCGTGGAGTTGAGGTGGCTATTTGTACCCACCCTTCAGGTGGGACATCCAGTGGACGGCTCGACGTTGCTGATTTACTTTCAGTTGTTGTACTTTCTTTCTAGTTGTAATTTACTTTCAGTTTGGGTTTGTATTCTATCCCATTTACTTTCCGCACTTACTTTTGTACCCAGTTTTACTTAGTGTTTACTTCTGCTGGCTTACTCTGTGGTGTTTTTTTACTTTATAAAGGCAATGCCTTCCCTTTTTGTCGGGATTTACACATTGGTACAAGTCGCCAGCCCCTGGCCTATGGGAGGCGGGCTTGGGGTAGTCATGGCACAGGCCCCAAGGACGGGTCGTGACATATAATATCTTAAAATTCAAATCATAATTACTACTATTCATAATGGATGGTTTATAATAATATTATAACCATATATTATTGTTTAGTGAAACCCGGTATAGCATACAACACATTCTATCGAGGAAGGTCGCGATTGCGTGTAATACAAGCCAAGTTAGGGTAGCGTATACTGGAAGCTAATACGGTGTTAAGTGTAGCGCAAGATAATCTTGGTGTAGCATACAATAGAAGATATGAATGAAATTAAAAAGAATATATCTCATAAATTCTCGGGGTGTTACAGTCTACCCCCCTTAAAATGAATTTCTCCCTCATAATTTTTTGGGGTTATAAATCGTTATTTCATGAAAGTTTCGTTCGTAAAAACCCACATCGTAAAAGGAATACTAAAACATAATTTTAAAAGGTAAAGTAAGAAATGTAACTGTTACCTAGATTAACTCATCACTGGGTTTCCACATAGGATAACATATGTGGAAATATAGATATGGATGAAAAATCCAACCATCATGTTCTGATAGAGAGTGGTAGAGGACATGGCTATGAAAAATCCAACAATCACAAATCCATAAATTTGGGATGATTTAAGGTACCATCTGATTCATCGGATATAAGTACACTAGGACAACATTTTTTGTTTTCGAGATCATTTCCCTAAAGTTGAGGAATTGTTGAATTAAAAGAAATACATACTTGATTTTGGTACAATTTTACCATTGTTTGTGCCTTGAACAATTTCCACTTCATCTCGTAAAGAAATGAAGTTGAATTTGTCTTCCATGAAGTGTTAGTAGATCATGCGATAAAATGATTGGTCATTCCGTCGGTCTCAAACAAAAGGATAGAAAAAGTTATTAAATATATATAAGTCCATCTATAGTGAGATTAATCATATATGGTTCCTAGAATGGACTTATACTTCATATATCATACCAATTAATATAATAAAACTAGTTTTTACTAACCAGGGACTTTCTGTAGGCCAATGGTAGGCGATAAAGGCATGTCGCAGTTCATTTGTGGGTTCGATTCCTGCAACCTTGTCCGACGTGACGGGTTGTCGCCCATCCTGCAGGTTGTCCTTTTTCAAAAACTACATTATTATAACATTCCATCAATAATATCCAAAAAAGTTATAGCCTTAAAAAATACTAACTTATGTCCAACATAAACCATTCCAATATTTAGGCTTATCCAAAATACTTCTTTCTTAGATCATAGTATAAAGAAAACAATTACTAAAGATTTCATCTGCCGAGCATGTAAATCCATCATTTATCCCCCATATATCATACGATATATCTTTTTGGTCACATTACAAAGATGTGAAGACCTTAATCATGTATTCACTTGAATAATGAATACCCATTGAACCGTAGTGAAAAAATTAATGCTGTTAAAATTTAACACTTTCCACATACCAAAATCTGAAAATTTCTATATACTCAAACCATTATATAACTTTGTCCTTATATCAGTCATGAGCTCATTTCATTTTTTCTTTATCCCTTCATTATTCACATATCATCTATTTTCCAAAAATATTTCAATCACTTTTCATGGTTACTGGTACCATATAATTATTGAAAACCAATACAAAGATATTCCAAAATTCCAGGATACCATAAATTAGATTCCCTGATACTATTTTGAAATCCCATTAAAATTACATTTAATCATTACCCAACATCATTGTCATACTCAACATCACAAATAGTTATCGCATGTGACTTCCCTTTATCCATTACCTTAAGAGGTTGCTGACGTTGATCATCATTCACCCTTGGATTAGGGCATTGATTATCATAACGCCCCATTTCCATGCACTTAATGAATTGAAGTGTTGGTGGTGCATTCTCTACAGTCTTTTCTTTATTCACATCATTAGCAACCCTATTTACATTAAATCGATACTCAGCTACTCGATGACCTTATTTTCCACACTTAAAACATTTTCTAGTCCTTTTAAGACAATAACCACCATACTTCTTTCCACACTTTGAGCATAAAGAAACATTCATCTTCTTTTCACCATTATTCTGAGATTTCTCCTTGAACTCCATCTTTCGTTTTTTGTCAAAACCATGAGATGGATATAAAACACCAACATACATTTCTAACTTGATAGCACAACACACAATTTCTTCATAGCTAGTGAAGTATCTTATAGTTAATGCCCTTCGAGGACTTGTATTTAAGCCACTGAAGAATCGATCAACTTTACCTTCTGGTTGGATGATAAAGCCATATGCATACCTTGCAAGCCTTGTAAAATTCTCTTCGTATATACCAACTGATTCATCATCCTTTTGGTAAAGCTCATGTAAATCCTTTTCCATCTATGTTTGAAAAATACGAGGGAAGTACATATTGAAAAATAAGTTCTTGGACTCATCCCATTCCGTGGATTCAATTTCATCTCAGGGCCTCAAATTCTTAATTATAGAGCACCATTGATCTGCTTCACCTTCTAAACGGTAAATAGCCAGAATGAATTTTTCATTTTCCAAATAGTGAAGTATGGAAAATATATTTTCAATGGAACTGATCCATTTTTCTGCAACATGTGGATCAGAAGACCCACTGAAAGAAGGTGGATGTTGCGTCATGAAGGACTCAATAGAAGACCATTCCCTTCTCTACTCATTTGGAAGTCCAGAATGATTAATAGTTTGTGTAAGTATAGCAATAATATTTTTCAATCCATATCCCATAACATTGGTTTGTTTAGGAGGAAAATCATTGCATTTTCCGTTACATAGATCAACACGGTTCCTTCGGGTTCCAGCCATCATCTAAAACCCAAAAAGAATAGCGTGAGAGGAAAAAATCATGCTAGGGAAAACAACATAATAAAGGGAGAGTACCTTAAATATATAACATCTTAGGGTTAATTACAATATTTTTAACCATAATTCTAGGACTGTAACCTATACTTATACTTAACATTAGGGACATCCCTAGTCATACCTTCGAAATATCTCTAGGGTTCTCACTAAAGTTTTCACATCCTAGTTTCCAAAGGTTAACTAAAACATTCCTCTGATACCAACGGTAGAGACCCCAAACATGACATACATGGACATAACATTACTTTTGCGGGATATCTAATACATAACAAAAACTGACACCAAAGGACTTTATTAGTTTAGTGTCTTTGGGAACTCAGAATATAATCTTCTAATCTTCATGAAAGATCTTCAACATCTCCCATAATGACATTCCAATTTTGTTTTCTTACCTAAAACATTTCATTATATCCTAGGGAAAAAAAACATATAAAGGGTGAGCTCAAATTCTACGTAAGGTTAAGCATGGAGAAAATAAAACAAATCATATACATTTGAACATAAAAACATAAACATAATGTTTAAACATAAAAATCTTGAGCAATGATGTAACGACCAGAATCCGGAGCCCTTCCATTGGTGCCCCATACCCGGTTCGCCACATGACTTCAAGCGCATTTCCCCAAATTCCAGAGGCTGCCAACTAGCAGCGAGGGCCTTGGTATGTTATTGGGCAAACTATGCCCTCATTTGGTAAGGTATATAAGGCAAGAAAACAACAGTCAATAGCGGAAGCAGTAAGTAGCATAAAAACACTGAAACTAAATAGCGGAACTAATGAACAGATAATGATAATGATAATGATAATGATGTAGTAGGTACAAGTATCTATGGGTAAGAAGCAAACACAACAACGTGATGAGATACAACTGAAAACAAAGTACGAAAGTAAATAGCAACTCTAGTAGCATCGTATGCCTAAGCTCGGTCCTATGATCTCCAGATCCAACCAGAAATCATGCACCTGAAGTAGAAGGTCCACAATCCCTGTCCACACCTGAAATCATATAACCTGTTTGGGGCGAAGAGCAGGACCCAAACATGGTGTGAGACAAATCCCAATAGGCAATCAGCACGAGATCTATGCCCTACTGCCAGTGAGTAATATAGCAAAAGTAAAGGAAATAAATGTAGCAGAGAAATAGAAATACACTAAAGTAAACAATCCTACAAATCTACATTCACATTTATTTAGCAGTTCCGTACAATCATTTAGCTATCAACCAAATAACCTAGCAACAACTCTATACTCCCAGGGCAAGCAAGTAATCACAACAGGTAACTCAGCAGTCTACCTAAACAGCAAACAGTACAAACCCAAGCTTGTTCTTTGGCTTGGTGGACTCATCACAACCAACCAACAAATAAAGCACTGACTCTCTGGGTGGATCCTACTAGCAAACCCCATCTAGTCACATAAACGTACAAAGGCACAGACACTCTGGGAAGCTCTCACCGTCAATTCTCATGTGGTCTTGCAATGAAATATATAGACTCTCTGAGGAAGCACTTACGTCTAATTCCACCTATAGTCTCGCTACGTATCTAAGGACACTCTGAGGAAGCACAAAGTACCATTCCCATGGGTCTTGCAATCGATACTAATTATAACAGACTCTCTAGGGAAGCCCTAATCGTCAATTCCCCCTTTAGTCTACCACACCAGGTTCACTCAGCCCTGAGCAGTTTAGTCGTGTGTAATCGACTGTTAGCAACCTATGTATGTTCAGAAACTACTTGGATAATAGCTACAAATGCATCCAAAATCATATAAACAGCAGAAAATACATGCAATCAAGTCAACATGCATACTAGCAATGTGCAAAAAGGGTTTCCTCATAGGAAAACCATGCCAAACAGCAATCAATAGCCAAAACAAGGGGAACACCCATGGGGTGATCCTCAATCATGATAACAAGCAATTTATTAACCATCTAATAACATCAAGAATACAAGAAATCTAAGGCAGATAACAAAACATGATCAAAACCCTGATCTGAGAAAACCGATACATGGGTATCCGACACTTTTTCACCAAAAACTCAAAGACATTCAACGTAGGGCAACAAACCACCTACGTCAATCCCAGTAGATTGATATATGTGAACCACGACTATATATTCCCCTTAGAATGATGTATATCTAAGAAAACGCACAAAACACTCAACCTATGATAACTAGAAAATGAGGAGGAATCGAGAATCAAGGATAAAGAAGAACGTAGAACTCACCGCTGCACTGCCAACACAATCAACGGCGGCTGGAACGAAGGACGCACGGTGGCATGGTGGCTCAGAGAAGATTCAGACGTACAGTTGCTCTCGGACGAATGAAACCTGGAGAAGAAGACGCTTCTGTGCGTCAGGCGTGACCCCGGTCCGTTTAATGAAAAAAAGAAAGTACACGTCATGTACTTTTAGAGTACACGGTGTGTACTAGGTATTTTCCGTACTCTACCAAAATCATCCTCCACGTCACCCTTACACACCGTGTGTGTGGCCCGGACATGGAAAGCACACAACTTTGGAGGAAAAATATTACACGGCGTGTACTTCAAAAATTTTCATAAAGTTCATTTTTCTCAAAAACTCCAGATAAAGGGAAAATGTACCTGAAAAAAAGATCTAGGTTTTTACAAACTTTCCCCCTTAAAGAAATTGGTCCCCAAATTTCCCTAACGAGGCATAGAAGATGAAACCTCGAATAGCTCCGGCCACTACGATCGTATATCGGCCTCACTTTCCCAAGTCTCGTCCTGTACTCGCCCGTGCTGCCAAGCACCCGTACCAGAGGAACAAACAGCATGTGGAGAACCTTCGAACTGCGATCGACAATCTGGATAGGATGCTCCTCGAACGATGCATCTGCTTGAAGCTTGACTCTCTCAGGCTGAAGTATGTGAGATGAAGCTAAAAAGTAGCATCGAAGCTGAGAGAAGTGGAAGACGTCGTGCATGGCCTGATATCTCTGAGGTAGCTTCAACCGATAGGCAACCAGACCAACTCACTCCAATACCTCAAACGGCCCGACGTACCGTGGTGAAAGCTTACCCTATCTCCGAATCCTCTTGTGTCCCAACCTCGGGGTAACACGTAGGAAAACCTGGTCACCGACCTCGAACTCTAGAGGTCGTCTCCGCTGATCAACATAAGACTTCTGTCGAGACTGTGCTATAGCCATCCTCTTCCGAATCAGCTCTATCTGCTCTGAAGTCTCCTGAACAAGACGAGGTCCCAACAATGCTGCCTCTCCTACCACCAGCCAGCATAAAGGTGATCGGCATGGCCTACCGTACAAAGCCTCGTATGGTTCTATTTGAATGGTCACTTGAAAGCTGTTGTTGTAGGCAAACTCCACCAGTGGAATATGCTTCTCCCAAGTACCGCCAAAGTCTAGGATGCAAGCTCGGAGCATATCCTCAAGAACCTATATCATGCGCTCAGACTGGCCATCAGTATGGGGATGGTATGATGTACTCAAAAGTACCTGTGTACCCAAGGCCTTTTGGAGTCCGTGCTAGAACCGAGAGGTAAAGCGCACATCCCTGTCTGAAACAATGGAGTTTGGAACTCCATGCAGATGAACGATCTCCCAGATGTAAAGTCATCCCAGATCATCGACACTGAATGTCTCCTTGATTGGCAAGAAGTGAGACACCTTTTTAAGCTTGTCAACGATGACCCACACCGCATCGTTTCATCTTGAAGATCTCGTCAAACCAGTCACGAAGTCCATCACGACGTTGTTCCACTTCCACTCTAGAATTGGTAGCTGCAACAAAAGCCCCACTGGTCGCTGATGCTTTTCTTTCAGCTACTGACAAGTAGAACATCTCATGACGAAACCAGCAACATCCTTCTTCATACCTGGCCGCCAGTACTGGCGATGAAGATCCCGATACATCTTGGTGACGCCAGGATGAACTGCCCAAACTGAGGAATGGAAGTCTCGCATCATCTCCTCGCGTATATCTGATGGCACCCATTCACGTCCCTAGAAATGCAAGATCTCATCCCTGCCAATGGTCCACTTGGAAAGAGGGTCCTCTCCTGACACGCTTTCCCATAGGAATAGACCTTTTGAATCTGCTAGCTGCCTCATTCTAACTCTATCTAAAAGTGCAGAGGTAACAACCATAAAAGATAGGAACGTCTGCCCCTGCCTGTCGTGCGCCTCCAAATGTATCTCCAAGAACAGAACCATCAGTTTCCACTCACTGCTGGCCTGCTGAACTATATGTATCTGATTTCTCCTCCTCAGTGCATCAGCCACTGCGTTGCCTTTCCCAGGCGTATAGGCAAGCTCGAAATCAAAGGACTGGAGATACTCAACCCACCTCCCCTGTCTCAGATTCAGGTCACGCTATGTGAAGATGTACTTGAGACTTTTGTGGTTAGTGTATACCACAAAATGATCTCCCAGAAGGTAATGTCTCTAGTAACGTAAAGAATGAACAACCACAACCAACTCCAGGTCGTCCGTAGGATAATTCCTCTCATGAGGCCTCAACTTTCGAGATCCATATGCAACCATTCGCTCCTCCTGCATAAGCACTGCTCCAAGTCCGATGCCAGATGCATCACAGAAAACAGTGCATCTCTTGACCGGCTCTGGAAAAAATAGGATCGGTGCTGAAGTCAATCTTCCCTTCAGCACCTGGAAGGCTGAGTCACAGGCTTCTGACCAAATAAACTTCACCCCCTTCTTAGTCAATCCCATCAACAGTGCTTCTAGGCATGATAAGTCCTGTATAAACCGACTGTATTAACCAACCCACCCCAAGAAGCTCCGTACCTCGAAGACGTTCTTCGGCTGCTCCCAGGTAACTACTTCTCTCACCTTCTCTGGATATACTGATATTCCTGTCTTTGAGATTACATGACCCAGGAAGTGAATCTCGTCCATCCAAAAGTGGCACTTTGAGAGTTTATCATAAAGGCGATGCTCCCTCAGTGTACTCAAAATGATCTAAAGATGGGTTGCATAGTCGTGTCGAATATGAGAGTACACCAAGATATCGTCCATGAAGACCACGACGAAGGAATCCATGTAAGGATGGAACACTCAGTTCATTAGTGCCATGAAAACTGCTGGCGCATTCGTAAGACCGAACGACATAACTGTATACTCGTAGAGGCCATACCTGCTCCTGAAGGCTGTCAGAGGTATATCTGAAGGTCTAACGTGCAGCTGACCATAACCGGACCTCAAATAGATCTTCGAGAACACCAGAGATCGTCGAAGATGATCGAAGAGATCATCAATCCTTGGCAAGGGATATCGGTTCTTGACCGTCAACTGGTTCAACTTCCGATAATCCACGCAAAGCCTAAGGGTACCGTCTGCCTTCTTCGCAAATAGGACAGGTGAACCCCAAGGAGAAGTACTGGGTCAGATGAAACCCTTTGCCTACAACTCCTCCAACTGCTTTTTGAGCTCTTGCAACTTAGGTGTAGCCATCCTACAAGGAGGAATGGACACCGGTGCTGCTCCTAGAAAGAGCTCAATCGAGAACTCTACCTCATGCTTCAGAGTCAAACCTGAAAATTATTTTGGAAAGACATCTGGAAAGAGATCAATCACTGGAGGAAAATCTAACTATGAAGTCCCCTGGTCATCTAGATAAAACTAGAAATCTGGGCTGTAACTCCTCCTAGCCCATGATGCTCGAGTCCGACTCGACTCGCCTGAACATCCCACTCGCCCTTATGATGGAAAGATTCACCCTCTGGTGATTTGAAACTCACCCTATGGCGATAGCAATCGACGACTTCCTGGAAGGGAACAAACCAGTCTATACCAAGAATGATGTCATATCTCGTCATCTCCATGACATAGAGGTCCCATAAGAAACAATACCCTACAACCTCGAGAGGGCACTCCTTGCACTGATGTATGCTAGATGTCCTCGTTCCCAAGGGCGTGTCGAGAGTCAACATGTCCACAGACGAAAAGACACAGAGCTCAGGACTTTCCACGAAAGCAACAGAGATAAAGATATGTGAAGCACCAGTATCGAAAAGGGATGCAGATAAAACTGAGGCTACTAAGATCGTACCTCGAACTGTAGAGGGTCCTGGATCCTGCTCCTAATGAATCTGCTCTATAGCAAATGTCTGGCCTATACCACGGCCATGTGTAGCAGCCTGAAAACACTGAGCTACTCCCCCTAAGCCTGAACACTGCATACACAACCTCTACCTTGACCTGAAAGCCCTGTAGAACTCCATCCCCCAGACTGCTGCGGAGCTGGAAATCCTGCTCCTGTACGTGGGGTCGAAACTGATCCTCCTTCACTAGTCGCTGGAAGGGGAACCTTGCAGAAACGCTGCAGATGACCCATCTTGCTGTAGGATCGGCACTCCAATGGGTCCCTCGGGCACTGGGGATTCTTATTCCCGCTCCTCCAACATTGATAACACACCAATTGGGTGCTAGAAGAGAGATATTGTCTACCAGAAGGAATACCACGCTTCCTCGGGTCGCCTCAGGTAGATTCTCGGTGGCACTTCATGCTGTCAGCCTGGAGGGAATCAACCTTGGATGCTGAACCGACCTGGTCCACAGCTCTAGTCTCCCTCAGGTTCCTCTCCGTGATGAGTGCCTGGTTGACTATCAGAGTAATAGAAGTCAACTGAAATACAATCACCTGTGATCTGATCTCCGGTCAGAGGCCTTCCTCAAACTTCCTCGATAGAAACAGCTCGTCATTCCCCAGAATGGGAGTGAATCGCTGTAACTCAATGAAGCGGAAGGAATACTCCATAATTGAGAGAGTAACCTGCTGCAAGATCATGAACTCCCTAGCTCTGTCAGACCTCATCTTCGCTGGGTAGAAGTAGTCATAAAACGTACGCTGAAACTCATCCCAAGCCATAGCCTGCTGGCGCCCCGTCTGAGAGACTACGTCCCACCATCTCATGGAGGAATCTCACTGCATATACGTCACGAGCTTCAGCCTCCTCTCTGGAGGAGTCCCCAGATGCTCGAAGATGGATAGCATGGCTTCCAGCCATGACTCTGCAGCCTGAGGTCCTCCATCTCCTGTGAATGTGAGAGGATGTTGCTGCTAGAAGACCCGCGTCAGCTCTGCCATAGTCGGGGAAGGATGCTGAACTCCCTGGAAGGTCTACATGAATCTCAAGAAACCCTCTCTTAACTGAGTATTGGAACCAGTTTCTGGAATCACTGTAGGTCCCATGTCCAGAACTATGGGCAGAACCACAGGCAGTCCTTGATCGGTCGTATCAGGTGTACGATCGCTGCCTGGTTACTGGGGTGCAACGGGAGGACGTCTGGGTTCCATAGCTCTGAAATACCAAAACACACCTTCATTAAATTCGAACACAGTTGCAACATAGGAGAGTAAAACAGAATAGGAGGGAAAAACCATTAAATATGAAAAAATATAACTACACGGTGTGTAATACCGATACACGACGTGTTTCCAGAAATCCTACCCTGGGCGTATACCTTGGCCATACATGGCTGTGTAAACAACACGACTACATGACGTGTTCTTAAACTACATGGCGTGTACTGACCATTTCTCCCTTCTCGGTTACTCCTACATGACTAAGTCACACGGACTGTCCCAGCCGAAGACTACAGGGCGTGTTTAAGGAAGACACGTCGTGTACTAGACACGTCTTACCTGGCCCATGTTATTAGCGACATGGCCTGACACATGGTCGACACTACATAGTCTGTTCCTAAGAGACACGACGTGCACTTGAAGGGAAACCTCGGCCCGTGTTGTTCGTGACACGGCCGGGTACTCGGCTGATCTGTACACAGCGTGTTCCGATCAAACACGGTGTGTATAGGAGAGGATAACACCGACCCGTGTTTTTTAAGACACGGCTGGGTACCTGGGAAAGCATACACGGCGTGTTCATACCAAACACGGTGTGCACTAAACATGAATTAACTGACCCGTATTGTTAGTTACACGGTAGGGATCCTAGTAAACCTCTACACGGCATGTACCTAGAGTACACGACGTGTTCCTGAAAACCATTTACAGCTCCGTGTCCCTGTCCACACGGTCAGTTACACGGCCAAAAACTACACGGAGTGTATATATAAAGAACATGCCGTGTAATCTGGGTTTTTCAGGATAGTAGCCTCAGAACTGCACCGGAGCCCAGAAAACATAGAAAAACAAGGGATAAGGTGCCGAATTCCGATCCATGGGGGCCCATACTCCCTGTGAATCAAAGCCTGGCATCCTAACAATGCATATAACAATCAAACAGTAAAAGGACTCACTACCCACCAAATTCCGATCCTCGAGGGCCCATAACACCTATAAGATCAATGTTTGGCATCCAAGATAAGAAAGCTCCAAACAACAATACCCTATCAACATAGCAGGTATTCTATCACATTAGCTATCACAACAGCATGCATTGTCTATCACAAATACTATCACAACAACATGCAATCTCTAATGCAACCTAGATGGCATGGAAAGATGCATGGCATGTGATTTTCTATAATGTGCCTATATGATACATGAGATGGAACACCCTCATCTCATCGGGTTTCAACAAAATAGAACCGAAATCATATAAATAGTAACAACACAAAACAAGTGCATCACCCAATGGTGAAATCAATTAAACTATAACATTCGTAAAACTCAAAACTTGCAATAATCGAGGTAATATTGCTTTTTCCCTATACACGGGTTCTAGAATGCCTGGGCACAGATATTTACCAGTCACCTATTCCATCCTATCCCTATCTAATGTCGCTAAATAGTAAGTCAATAGAAAATGAAAGAACTCCTCTGATACCACTTTTTAATGACCCGAATCCGGAGCCCTTCCACTGGTGCCCTGTACCCGGTTCGCCACATGACCTCAAGTGCATTTCCCTAAACTCTAGAGGTTTCGGACTAGCAGTGAGGGCCTTGGTAAGTTATTGGGGAAACTATTCCCTCATTTGGTAAGGTATACAAGGTAAGAAAACAACAGTCAATAGCAGAAGCAGTAAGCAGCATACAAACACTGAAACTAAACAGCGGAAGAAATGAACATATAATGATAATGATAATGATGCAGTAGGTACAAGTATCTAAGGGAAAGCAGCAAACACAACAACGTGCTGAAAAATAACTAAACACAATGTATGAAAGTAAACAGCAACTCCAGCAGCATCGCAAGCCTAAGCTCGGTCCTATGCTCTCCAGCTCCAACCAACAATCATGCACCTGAAGTAGAAGGGCCATAATCCCTGTCCACACCTGGAACCATATAACCTATTTGGGGAGAAAAGCAGGTCCCAACCAGGGTGTGAGACTAATCCCAGTAGGCAATCACCATGAGATCTGTTCCCTACTTCCAGTGAGTAATATAGCAAATGTAAAGGAAATAAATGTAGTAGAGAAACAAAAATACACTAAAGTAAACAATCCTAAAAATCTCCATTCACATTTATTTAGCAGTTCAGTACAATAATTTAGCTATCAACCAAGGAACCTAGAAAGAACTTTATACTCCCAGGGAAAACATGTAATCACAACATGTAACTCAACAATCTACCTAAATAGCAAGCAGTACAAACCCAAGATTGTTCTTTGTCTTGGTGGACTCTTCACAACCAACCAAAAAATAAATCACTGACTCTCTGGGTGGCTCCTACTAGCAAACCCCCTCTATTCACATAAACGTACAATGGAACAGACACTCTGGGAATCTATCACCGTCAATTCCCATGTGGTCTTGCAACAAAATATATAGACTCTCTGAGGAAGCACGTACGTCTAATTCCCCCTATAGTCTCACTACATAACTAAGGACACACTGAGGAAGCACAAAGTCCCATTCACATAGGTCCTGTGATCGATACTAATTATAACAGACTATCTAGGGAAGCCCTAATCGTCAATTCCCCCTTTAGTCTACCACACCAGGTTCACTCAGCCCTCAGCAGTTTAGTCATGTGTAATCTACTGTTAGCAGCCAAAGTATGTTCAGAAACTACTTTGATAATAGCTACAAATGCATCCACAATCATATAAATAGAAGTAAATACATGCAATCAAGTCAACATGCATACTAGAAATGTGCAAAAAGGGTTGCCTCGTAGGCAAACCGTGCCAAACGGAAATCAACATTCAAAACAAGGGGAAAACCCATGGGGTGATCCTCAAACATGATAACAAGCAATTTATTAACCATCTAATAACCTCAAGCATACAAGAAATATAAGGCAGATAATAAATCATGATCAAAACCCTAACCTGAGATACCCAATACATGGGTATCCAGAACATTTGCACCAAAATCACAAAGACATTCAACGTAGGGAAACAAACCACCTACCTCAATCCCATTAGATTGATATATGTGAACCACGATGACAGATTGCCCTTAGAATGACGTAGATCTGAGAAAACAAACAAAATTCTCAACCTACAATAACATGAAAATGATGAGGAATGGAGAAACAAGGCTAAAGCAGAACAGAGAACTCACCGCTACGCTTCCAACGCACTCGACGAGGGCTGGAACAGTAGTCGGACAGAGGCACGGCGGCTCAGAGAACATTCATCCATATGGTCACTCTCAGACGAATGAAATCTGGAGAAGAAGACGCTTTTGTGCGTCAGGCGCGACCCCGGTCCATTTAATGAAAAAAAAGAAAGTACACGGCGTATAATTTTAGAGTACACAACATGTACTAGGTCTTTTCCGTACTCCGCCAAAATCGGCCTCCACGTCACCCTTACACACCGTGTGTGTGTCACAGACATGGCCAACACATGACTTTGGTGGAAAAAGAGTACACGGTGTGTACTCAGAAAGTACACGGCATGTACTTCAAAAATTTCTAGAAAGTTCATTTTTCTCAAAAACTCTAGAAAAAGGGAAAACATACCTAAAAAAGAAGATCCAGGTTCTTAAAAATGACATAAAACATGGCAGTACGTAAGGCATAGATCATAATGGAACATCAATCATGATAAAATTGCTTGGGAATAAAACATTTAATTGTGTCAAACCATTAAGAACATGATATGATTTCCATAGTATCCAAGGTATTGCTGCCAAGACCATCTTAGTGGATGAAGTCCCTTTTTGAATCGAGTTCACTCATCATTCCAGTCCGGTAACACTGAACTGGATTAACTTATCATTCCATCCATGTCTATCTCATGAGATATAAATCATTACCCAATGCATTTGAGGGAGATATAGGTCCCACCCATCTCATAATTAAATCATTCTTACGTGAGCCACAACATAAACATAAATCATTCGTCATAACCCAAATAATAAAATGGTTTTCATAAACATCATCCCCTCATAACATAATCCTTATAAAATAAATGGATAACATTTCACCATAAGAGAATTGAAACCATGTATATAATAGATACATTATACTTGAAACACACACATATAAAATAATGTCATTTTAGATGGAAAATGATTTTGATAAAGCACTTGAAATAAATTCTTGAGGAAAATATCCATTCTTATTCAAAATTATTCTCTTTTCCCAAAATGACATGAAATTTAAAAAGAAGATGATTTTGTTGAAAATAGTCCTGAAATATTATAGAGTAAGCTTCACGAAAATAAGGTGTTATGAAACCGTAAAAATCTGTTCATGCTGTATAAGTTAAAAACACATTCTCCTCGTACTTTTGTGGGAAAAGTCAAAAAGTTTCTCGTATAGTAAAAAAGAAATATTCCTTTCATAACATGTGGTAAAAGTAAAAAATGGGTAAAAAGAACTTTAAACATACATAAAAACACTTTTATAAAATAGGGACATGGATGATAACAATAACCCCAGTAAATACTTACGAATAAACAATCTCGGATAAGAACGAGATTGGAATGGTTATCCCTTACCATAGGTCTGATATGCTTTGTACATATTCGAAACTCCTATATAATGATTTAAATAATGTCATTGACTTTTTACAGAAACATATTCATTGTTATGATATCATATATGGTTCATTTATGACTTTATATTACCTGTTCTTTTGTAAATTCCCTATTAAAGCAGTGTTTTGGGTAAAATCGTTTTATTTATCGTACGTGTTTCGAATTATTGTTCTTGATATTATTATTAATTACATCCTGATTTAATTACTTCAATAATGTAAATAAAGATTTATATATCATATATATTCAGTATATATATCTAAAATAGATAGATAAATGAAATGAAATACACCGTTCATGGAGACGGTAGGCCATACGTATGCATGAACGCTGTTTTCTTTTCCTTATTGACTTGAATGGAAGTAAGTAGATGATATATATATATATATATACATAAATCCAGTAGCTTTATCATTTCATACATTTCATTATTATTCATTATATATACTTTATAATCATTCTTGAGTGGCTAACATGGAGAATGAATCTCATCGCGTCATGGAGACGATAATCCGTACGTACGCATGCGCGATGATATAGTTCCCATATTTATTGAATTGAAATGAAGTGGATGATATAATATCTCATAATCAGTATGATGTTATAATAACTATATATAGTTATTCATTACACCATTATACCCATCCAAGTAATGTGGTGGGGGAAAAACAGATTACATCACGACGTGAAGACGGTATTCCGTACATACACACGGGTGCTGATTTCGTTTTTCATAGGATGGATAGAAGGTGAAATAGGGTTGTTTCATATTTATAATAACATATCAGTATATTAGTGATTATGATGTTATTATTTTATGATGAAACAAATAAATAATAAGATGTTGAAGAAGAAGGAATCTTGAACGAATCGGTAGAAGAGATTACCTCTTCTTTGACACGGCTCCTCTTATCCTCCCTTAGGGCACTATAGTTGGTCTTTAAAGAAGACCAGGACCTATAGTAGGTTTCTATGAAAGTGTAGAAGTGAAATGGGTAGGGGTTGGCTGATCATGAAGGCTAAAAATTGTGTAATGATAAGAGGGAGGAGGTGCCCTTTTATAAGGGAGGGGAGGGGCACCTTAGGAAAAACATAAAAATATTAAATAATAATAAAATGAAAACCCAATTAAAAACCTCCAAAAAATGACTCAATTAGAATATGAGATGAGACAGGGTAGTAATTGCATCAATAAATAAAATTTATACATGTTTTAAGCTTATTTTAAACATTATCAACTTGATTTATCATTATTTAATCTATTTAATTTTATTTATGGTAATAAAATTCTAAATTGTAAATTGTTATAAATACATACTTAAATGTTGTCAATTTACCATAATTGGATACATTATATCCTTTTAGACCATATAATTTCCAATTTTTGGTTTTTAAATATTTTTTTTTATTTTTAAATAATTTATTAATATGTTATTTTTATAAAATATCAATAGTGTCAATTTTGACACTATTAATTATTTGAATTTAAATAAAAACCACACACAAGATATGTTCGAAAAAAATATATAATAGATTCCTAACATGTAATATTCATCAAAAAAATCATGATGCACAATACTTTGTTCATATTTTATTTATTTTAATATTTTTAAATCCATTTATTTGGTATATCTCTTAATAAAATAATTACTACAACATTTTTGTATAATTATTTAATATACTTATTTGTTGCATAAAAATTAAAAATAAAATCCAATGTTGAAGATAAATATAATACCTTTCATATTAATATTTTTTCTCTAATTTTTCATCTTAAAATCACAACATTTAAAATGTTCTATTTATTAAATTCTGATGGTGACATATTTGACATCATTTAAAATAAAATAATATAAATGTCCAAATCATTTTTATAAGGATCCAAATGGTCCAAAAATAAACCCTTGGATTATTAATATATATATATACTCAACCAATAATTTTTTTTTCAAGTTTATGGTCCTTTTTATAGGTATTTTTATTTTAATAAAAACTATATTACTGATTTTTCACTAAATAAATAATTTCTTCATCATTAATGTATAAGATATTAAAGTAAATAATTATTTCTTAAACATTACAAATAAATTACCATGATAAATAAAAACTTTTTATATTTATGATTTGTATTTATAATCGAATTTATATTCTATATAACCATATATTAAAAATAAACTAATTATTAATATTTGAGTGAGGCATTTCACTTTGCTTTAAATAAAATAAATAAAAGGACTTAAATCAAATAAAAGTGGGTTCCATTAGACTACATTTATACCCAAGTATGATATAGGTTAAAATATAATCATCCAATTATAGTAGGACAAGTGTTAGGGTAATTTTATAATATTATATTTACCCTTAATTACCCAATTTACCTTTAACTAGTGTAAATAAAATTACCGTAGTTACTATTCATAATGACTAAAAATAAAAAGTATCTTATTAACATAATTTTTACCTACTGATTCCAAATATGCAATCCATTTTTCCACATTCAAATCATAGAAGTTTCAGAAATTAATTTAAAATTAATCCCGTTGTTATGAAAACAAGTTTTAAAAGAAAAAACATTACAAAAGATTGAAATGATTTTACCTATGAATTCAATGTAAAATCAATGATAATGACATAAATTATATTAAATGGTAAAAATCTATTCTATTTATAATTTAAAACCATTAAATATTATTATTAAACGATATAAATTATCTCGATGAAAAAAGTTTTTTTTAATTAAAATTTAGAGTATTTTTACAATTCATCAAAATAAGAAACTTATCATAAAAATATCAAAAATTTATCAAAAGTAAATTTTTATATCCTGATTCAAAAGAAGAATTTTATTCTATCAAATTGAACTTATAAAGATGTCAAAAACTATATTTAATGTGGGTGCGCCATCAAAAGTCAACAAAACTGCATTTTTTTAAAAATACTTATTTTACTCGAAAAATTTATTTTGTTCTCATACCATGTTCTATAAAATGTGTAAGATTAATTATAATGTCATAAAATTCAAAATGTAATTAATAATATTCATAAGGGATAGTTTATAATAATATTATAACAATATATAATTGTTTAGTGAAACCCGGTATTGCGTACAACACAAGCAATCGAGGAAGGTCGCGATTGCGTGTAATGAAATCCATTTCATGGTTGCGTATAATGCAAGCTAATACGATGTTGCGTATCGTGAAAGATAATCTTGGTGTAGCATACAAAAGAATATATGAATGAAATTAAAAAGAATATATCTCTTAAAATCTTGGGGTGTTACAGTACTAGTCCTCATCCACCTAACTAGATACCTAGGTTTCCCATTGTGCTCAATTTCAAGTGGTGGGGTGTTTTCATTATCAAGTAAACATATATCTACATAAGAATTTATTTATCCAAAACCCATTCAACCTCTCACCATCATTCTACCTACTTAAGCACATTCCCCCTCTTTCATGTCACACAATGCATAAGCCTCAACATTAGGCACATAATAACTCATTGAACATACAAATCATTTTCTAAAACCAAGGTGTCTTCCATAAGAGGGGTTTTCTAGTTTTAAAAACGATTTTCAAGGTGTTAAATGGATTTTTATTTTTACACTGAAAAGTTTTCATTTTATAAAACATAATCACACAAACTCTTTCCAACCCCTTTTAAAATTCCAATTATATAATTATTGTGTTTCATATTTAAAAAAATGCTTGAACCTTTTATTAAAATGATAAAATTTATTTATGAAACTCAAACCAAAATAAGAACACAAGTATATACCAAAACGTATCTTTAAAAATATTCATTACCCATTCAAAACCACTTAGGAAATCAATTTTCAAGAAAAATGACTTATGTCTAAAGGGGCCTTAGTAATACATTACATTTTCCAAAACAAAGGCATAAAAATTAATAGAAACAACACCCCAATTTCATACCATGTCTATATAGCATATGAATGAAACATTTTTTCAAAACAAGAAAGAAATTAAGAAATTCAAACTAAAGAAGTAGGCATAGGGGACCTGCCTCTATTTGGAATCAAGACTCCCACTTCAGCTCTTGGCGCTTTCTAACACATGGATTCTACTCCCCCACTATGGAGAGGCACATTCACATAAATTCAAGGACACCTAGCCCCTATGCACACATCATCATGGCCATGGTCTAGCGCAAGGGGATCCTTACATATATTATTATATGCATATTCCAGTCTTCATTCACCTACCCATGCACTTTTATATATATACATAGGCCCACCTAGCCCCATACATGAATAAACACTCCCATGCTTGAATATACATGCTACAGGGGAACCTATATATATATATATATATATATATAAATACATACCTCTGCATACACAGGAAATTTGACCTTGACTTGGAATCTCGAAACTACCATGAAGGGACCACACACTACACATATTAATTAATAAATCAATAAAATAATTTATCAATCAATTTAAGGTTATCACCATAAAAATATACACCAAAACGCTCTTTAATACCAAATACACTCCAATAACATTTGAAAATATATGTCACACCTCATACATAGTTTCTCAAATTATCTTTTTATAACAAAATAAATCACACAAAATAAAGACCAACCAAGACAATGGTCCTAGCCCACTTCAAAAATCAATAATGCTTTTCAACCATTTTCAAAACAAGCTTTACACTATTCAAACATTTTAAAACATTAAACTCACGATGCACCACAAGGATAACATACCAAAAAAACATCCCGTTCATCGTTAAATAAACCAATCACAGGTATTATAAAATGATCTCAAATAACACAACAAGGTTTACACAAGAAATACACTCAATTTGTGGAAAAATACTACTTTAAAATAAAATGCTTAATCCATGATATCAAAAATAGATTACACACTATAAGAAAATTACAATAAAGCATAAACCACATAATGACTATAATTTAATATGTGAGAAACAAAGAAACAAGAGAAAACATTACCTCAGAAAAAAGATGATAGACTGAAACACACGGAACCACATCGCCTTTGGCTGCGGTTTTTGAAACACGCACCAACAAGACCCAAGAGGCCTCCCCCACCAACCTTGATAAAACACAATCCTAAATTAGGATCACCCCCAAAGAGATAGGGTTCATTGAAACCCTACAGGGCTATGGTTAGACTGAATCAAAGCTGGGAAATGGAAGAGAAGATGGGATAGACTCATACCCATGAGATTCAAATGTGGAAATGAGGAGAAATCTAAACAAATTTGAGGTGTAGAGGAGGTTATGGAGAGTGGGGGAATGCATTGAAGGGGAGAGCCTCCTTGGTATGGGGTTGTGTGGGCTGTGAGAGAGAGGAGGGAGGGAGTATGGGGCACAGTTTGTGGCTTGTAGGAAGGAGGCTGAAATAGGGGATCTTGGAAAGAGGTTGTGCATCACACGTCCAAGAGGAAGGGGAGGGGGGGGGGGGTCGGCATCACTCAATATGAAGGGGAAGGGGGGTCGACCGTGAGATTAGGGGGGAGGGTTAGATTCATGTTTTTTTCTTTTCTTTTTAATTTTTTTTCATTATAGTTGAATTGATTTAAATAAAAAACATGAAAATGAATAAAATTAAATAGAAACTCAAAAATAATGAGCATAATTGTGAAGTGTAGCGACAAGGTGCAATAATTTTCCTCTCCATGACACTTTTTGCCCCCAGAAAGTCCGAAATGGCTCGTTTGGTAAAATAAAAGATCACAACTCAACAACTCAAAAAAAGAAGCCCCTACCACTTGAACATCGAACACTTACTATCCACCCATGACTTGAAACCTTGTGACTCAGACTACTGAGCGAAATAACCCACGTCAGGGGAATCACATTTCCCAAAAAACACAACCTAGAACACCCCGACCCCTAAAATAGAAAACAATAGAGTCTGATCGAGATCTCCAATGAACATTCTTCTTACGACCCATCGTATTGGATAACTATCTACATTAATTACGTTCATTAGAGTAGAGGCAAGGAGTTTCCTTGATAATAACTCCTTGAGGATTATGTTCTCCATGAATTTTTCCTATGATGGTATCCCCACCATATTATGAATCTTTCCAAATACTGACCTTCCCAAATAAAAACAATGAAAAAAACAAATCAAGACCCTTGACGTTGGTTTGAACTCTTAACTTCCCAAGTTGCACTTTATTAGCTTGAGGGAAGACCTTGGTGATACCAATTATGGGTCTCACCACAATATTAAAAACTGAGTAGTACAACATCACCTATCAAAAACCCACAAACAAGGGAAAACCCGGGTAGACCCCAAACACAGGGGGAACTATCAACACATACCAGCTTAAAAACCCATGTCCAAGGGGAATCCAAGAAAAAGCGACACCGGAAAAACCCATGCCAAACCACGATTCATAAGATTCATAACCCGCACACATATCCAAACAAGAATCACCAAAAAGTGGGAATTGATCCAAAGAAAGGCCAACCACTTAAAGTTTACACTAAAAAGGATCAACCATTGATTTATTATAGAAGAGGACACCAAGACCTAGAAAACAAGCCCCCATCCCAAACACAGAACCACATGAAGCATAAAATTTACGGGTCTCTTCCCCAATCTTTGAGATGTCAGGTTCGAAAAGCATCCCTCGCACCTCGTAATCACCTGATTGTGTGAAATGATTCACTCTAATACCTATGGATGTAGATATAATTTATTGAAATATATTTTACACCGTAGTCAAGAACTAAAAACATCCAACTGAGGCATCATCTTCTTGAAAGACCTCTTATAGACTTCTCCCATGTTACCCAAACATCCACATCGTTTACAAGCCTTCATAAGGTTATGACGAATGGATTTGAGTGCCCAGATTGACCACATTGGAAACAAACTAGTGTGTGGTATTAGGAATGGGAAGCAGTTACTAAAGAAGGAATCATGCTAAGAGAATATGCCTCCGGTTCACCCTCTGCATCCGTTGGGGAACCCTTCATGAGAACCTTGAAAAAAATATTTCCATTTGTCATAGTTCACTCACTACGACCCCAACATGGAAGGAGAATATAGAAATCACCCATATCTTTCCCAAACATGACCCTTAAAGTAAAATGAGGAAAACTTTCCCACCACAACATCTGAGTTTCCTAACAACCTGAAGAAACACTCAACTCCTCATATTACACCGCCAACCCCTATAAAACCTCAGCCACCACAGAGAAGACATGAAACAATGAAAGGAAAATAACCACACCACTCCACTAGGGTCTTTGAAAAACTAAAACTAAAAATGACCCCTTGGGGTCCTTTGGACATTTATGGGAAGCATACTTTAAACAAGAATCACAATACCAACCTGAAGCACATCACAAAAAGCATCCACCTTTAACCAATAATCATTAACTCAAACTCAAAACATCATTTCAACCATGAAACACTATCACGAAAATAATAATAAAGCTCATAGTCTAATACATCAGAAAACTAGACCATAAGAAAATAAAATATCAACCAAAATAATACCAAGAAACATCACAAATGAATCCTGAGGTCCACATTCACAAATGACCATTCTGAAAAAGATGCCATTTCAAAACCATCTGAATGCTAAAATAGATTTTTAAAACCCACTTCCCTTTTAAATTTTCGTAAAAAAATCTTCACAGCACATCCTTAATCAAAACAGTTTTTTGGAAAACAAAACAAGCATTGAAAACCAAGGACCCACCATTGGTATTCCATGAAACCTCACATACATACATTCTCATGCCATCTTGGGATCCCATCCACGCGTACCAACAACCATCCACATCCAATTACATTCATCCATAAATGTGGTATTCTATAGGAATACCAATTCAAAACATAAACTTCTCATTTCTAAAATAAAACATCCATCCATGTTTTGAAACTCCAATCCAATTTTGAAGACATACATTACAATTCTAAAATAATGCTTCTCCAAATTTATGTTTCCAAGAAACTCCCATTTTACAATCCACAATAACTTTCAGACACCCCCAAACATGTTCCATAAAATTTTCAATTTCACTTTTCACAAATCATTTCAAGATCTCATAGCATTTTCTAAAATACTTTCGATCCCCAAAACAACTCATGACATTTTTAAACAAACCAAGATTCTCATTTTGGAAATCCAATTTCCATAGACCAATCGTAAATTTTGCAATGTGATAAAAACACCACAAAACCAACTTAAACATACACCAATAACATCCCAAAGTAACTAATTCAATCCATAAATCAAGAATCCAAATTCTCAAATAAACAACTGCAACACACAATTCGGTCACACAGTTTGGCTGATCGTGCCCCAACTAGGTGAGAACATAGGATGTCAACAAAAGAGATTTCATGGCCTGCACATGGCTTTCAAGGCTGAGCACAGTATCCATTCACCCTGATAGAATGAACTTGAAATCTCAAAACTAACCAAAAACATGCAAACTGGACTAAGGACATTGAAAACAATCGAGAGATAGACATGAAATTTGAGGTAAGTCCATCTTGGACCACCTTGACAATTCAAGTGTCATCATGAATAGGTGGTGATAAAGAACCTACCGACAATTAACCTATTGTATTCCAACAATACTGACTAAAAACTATCTCACATCCCTAAAGGACATGGGATAAACTTTCTATGACACCATTTCTTCATGAACTAACCCAGGTCGACCATGAACTGGTCACCCGAGCCAGTCCGCGGCATGGCCCGAAGGGCGTTCCTGATCCCCATTGGCTGGAAACTAGTGTTGGGTATCAAAAAAAGTAGTTGATAATGATTTATCCTAGGAAAATAAAATACAGATAAACAAAAATAAACTTGTCAAAACAGGTAAACAATAACAATGGAGAAATAAATTAATGATAACCAGCTATACATACCTCCATGTGACCCCATGGTCCCCACCAACATAAAACCATTATATGAGACTAGAACCTACAGCTGAAATTTAATGTATGCATGAGAACTAAGATGCTCAATACGAATGCCAAAATATAACAATGTCCTATTCCCCAACCATTAATAATAAATCCAATCATGCTAGGTTGAAAATAATATATAATAAAATACTGTTTTTCCTTCATTTCATGATCATGACACACGTTAAAATGTTTAAGGAAAATGATTCAATTCCACTATATTTTCAAAATAGATTCCAAGTATACATTGACAAAAGAAATTTAAATTAAATTATGTTTTTTCACAAATGATTCATAAAGTATAAAACAACTAAAATGAAAATCACATCACAAGAATCATGTTGCAAATGACACCATAGTAAATCCTTATAGGTAATCTAGCACAAGTGGGACCCTAGAGACATAGTACCTCAGTGAAACGTGGCATAGAAACCTCAACCCTTAGAAAAAATTTCTTAGAAACCACGATGCATTGAAAATGTGGCCTAGACACCACAACCCATAGAAATCGTGGCTTAGAAAACATGAACCTTAGTCATTAATATGTTTATTTTTTGATTTTCTGTCAATCCTTCTAGAAAAAATAGGAAAATTCCCTACCTTGTCATCTATTGTACTAGTCCTGGCTCACCCAACAAGATACATAGGTTTCCTATTGTGCTATATTTCATGTGGTGGTGAGTTTTCTTTTTCAGGAAAACATATATGTATATAATAATTTCATTATAAAAAACCCATTCAAACTCTCACCACCATTCTTTCTCCTTAATCTCATTCCCCCTCATTCATGTGACACAATGCATAAGCCTCAACAATAGCCACATTATAAAGCATTCAACATAAAAATCATTTTCTAAAACCAAGGGGTATACCATAATCAGGGTTTTCCAATTATAGAAATGAATTTCTAGATGTCAAACAGGCTTTTTGTTTTTAAAAGAATAGATTTCATTTTATAATACATAATCAAAAAAATCATTCAAAAACCCATTTAAAAGAGAAATTAAACATTCAATGTGTTGCATATTTAAAAACAATATTGAACCCTTTATTACAATGATGTAATTCATTTATGAAAGTCAAACCACCATATGACCATGAGTTCATACCAAAAATCATCTTTGAAAATATTAATTACCAATTTAAAACCACATACGAAATCAATTTTCAAGAAAATCATTCAAGTACAAATAGGAATTAGTAATAGATTGCATTTTACAAAAACAAAGGCATAACCATTACTAGAAACCACCCCCGGATTTTATAGCATGTGTATATAGAATATATATATATAACATATTTTTAAAACAAGAAAGAAATTATGCAATTAAAACAAAAGGCATAGGCATAGAGACCTATCTCAAAGTGGAATCATGTCGTTCACTTTGGCTCTCGGCACTTTCTAACTCAAGGATACTGCTCCCCCACTAACCAAATATAGATTCACATACATACAAGGAAACCATTCTCCTATGAACACATCCACATGGCCATGGAATGAACAAGGGGATCCTTACATATATCCTTATATGCATATTCCTGTCTCGACTAACCTATGAATTCACTTGTATATATATACATACGAACACCTATCCCCATATATGTATAAACACTACAATGCATGAATATACGTGTAATGGGGTAAACTATATATATGTAACACCTAGAGATTTTATGAGAAATATTATTTTTAATTTATTTCATGTATTATGTTGTACGCAACACAATGATTAGCTTTCGCTATATGCAACACCGTATTAGCTTGTAGTATACGCAACACTATTCTTGGCTTGTGATGTACACAATTTCATGTTCTTTCAAATAAAATTAATTTTACACAACACCAAGTATAGATTTTGATCATTTTTATAACTAACCTATATTTAGAGTATGTTATACGCAACACCAAAGTATGCTTTCCCTACACACAACCCGGACTTGGCTTGCATTACACGCAAGAGAAACCTTCCTCGATAGAGTGTGTTGTACGCAATACTGAGTTTCACTAAATGAGATATTGTTATAATATTATTATGAAATAGATTTTATGAATAGTATTAACTAAATTTTTAATTTTATAACATTATCATTCATCTAACACATTTTCTAAATCATGTTATGAGAACAAAATAAAATTTTCATGTAAAATAAGTATTTTTTTTAAAATGCAGTTTTCCCGCCTTTTGATGGAACACCCATTTTAAATATAATTTTTTACAAGTTTATAAGTTCAATTTTACGAAATAAACTTCTTCTTGTGAATAAGGATATAAAAATTTATGTTGGATAAAATTTTGATATCTTTCTGACAATGTTCTTATTTTGATGAATAGTAAAAACACACTAAATATTACTTAAAAAAAGCTTTTTTCATCGAGATAATTTATATGGTTAAATTATAATATTTAATGGTTTGAAATTATAAATAGAAAATATTTTTTCCATTTAATATAATGTAATTTATTATCATTAATTTTACACTGAATTCATAAGTAAAAAAATTTCAATCTTCTGCAATGTTTTAACTTTTAAAACCCGTTTTCTCAACAGTGTGATTAATTTGAAATTAAAAAATGAAACTTATATGTTTTGAATTTGGAAAAATTGATTCGATATTTGGTATAATTAGGTCCAAATTATGTTAATAAGCTACTTTTTATTTTTGTGCATTATGAATAGTTACTACGGTACATTTTATTTACCACAGTTAAAGGTAAATTAGGTAATTAAGGGTAAAAATAATATTATAAAATTACCATAACACTTGTATTAATATAATTGGATTATTATATTTCGTTATAAAAAATAATTGGGTCGAAATGGTATCTATTAGAAACCACTTGTATATGATTAAGACCTTTAATTTATTTTATTTAAATGAAAGTGAAATATGTGTCACACAAACTTTAATAATTAAATTATTTTTAATATATGGTTATACATAATATAAATTCGTTTATAAATACTCATCTAAAAGATAAAATGATGTTATTTATCATGTTAATTTATTTGTAAATTTTAATAAATATATAATTACCTTAAAAGCATATACATTAATGATGCATAAATTATTTACTTAGTGAAAAATCAATAATATAGTTTTTCATAAAGTAATAATACCCATGAAAAGACCCAATCACTTGACAAAAACCTATTGGTAGAGTATATATATACCATAAGCATCCAAGGTTCTACTTTGAGACCATTTTATGTCATATAAAAGAGATTATTACATTTATATTATTTTATATTTAAAAATGCAAAGTGGTCACCTTCATATCTTAAAAAATATAACAATTTAAATGTGTTGACTTTAAGATGATAAATTCGATTAAAATTATTATTATGAAAGGTTATAGATTTATATTAATCATACTATTTTATTTTTAATTTTTATGAAAAATAAGTATATTAAATAATTATACAAAAATGTTGTTGTAATTATTTTATTAAGTGAAATACCAAATAAATGGTTTTAAAAATATTAAAATAAATATTATCTGAACAAATTAATGGGCTCCATGAATTTTCATATGAATATGAAATTTCAGGAATCTATTAAATATTTTTGTTCGAATATATATTATGTGTGGATTTTATTTAAATTCAAATAATTGAATAGTGTCAAAATTTACACTATTGATATTTTATAAAAATAACATATTATTAAATTGTTTAAAAATCAAAAGAATATTTAAAAATTAAAATTAAAAATTATATGGTCTAAAATGTAATAATTTATCTAATTATGGAAAATTCACAACACATAAGTAAGTATTTATTACAATTTAAAAATTAGAATATTATTACCACAAATAAAATTAAATAGAGTAAATAAGGATAAATTAAAATGATAACGTTTAAAATAAATTCAAAACACGTCTAAAATTGATTGGTTGATGATATTAACAAACTATATTACCTCATATCTTAATTTTAGTCACTTTGGAAGTTTTTATGTGGGGTTTGTGTTTATTATAAATTAATATTTTGGAAGTTTCCAAAAGTGCCCCTCTCCACTCTTATAAAAGGGCACCCCATCCCTCTCCTGTTCACACAAATTTTATCTTTCAAGCTCAGACAACCCCTACCCATTACTATTAAAAATATCCCTAGGAATATTATGAAGATTCTGGTCTTCCCAAAAGACCAACTCCAGTCCCTTAATAGGAAGCTTAAAGGAGGGGCGTCGAAGAAGAGGTAATCACTTCTACCAATTCTTTCAAGATTCTTTCTTCTTCAACATCCTCTTATTTAGTTGTTTCATTATAAATTAATACAATAAGTATCACTAATATACTGATATTATATTATATATATGAAACAACCCCATTTCACCATATATCCATCCTACGGAAAATGAAATCATAGCGCGTGCGTACGTACAGAATACCGTCTCCACACAATGGTGTAATATGTTTTTCCACTGCCACCTTACATTGATGGATATAATGATGTAAATAATAACTATATATGGTTATTATAACATAATAATTATTTTGAGATGTTATATCATTCATTCTAATTCCATTCAATTATTATGGAAATAATATCATCGCTCCTGTGTACGTACGGATTACAGTCTCCACGACGTGATGAGATTCATTCTCCAAGTTAACCATTAAAGAATGATTATAAAGTATTTATAATAAATAATCATAAAATATATGAAATATTAATTATAATGGATTTATTAATATGTTATTTACTTACTTCCATTCAATTCAATAATGAAACGAAAACATCGTTCATGCGTAAGTACGGCCTACCATCTCCTTGAACGGTGTATATCTTTCCATTTATTGATCTATTATATAAATGTATATTCTGAATATATATTATATATAAATCATGTTTTACATTCTTGAACTCTTTAATCATGATCTATGTAATCATATTAATAATTACAAGTCAAAACACGAATGATAAATGAAAAGATTTTACCCAAAACGCTATAATAACATGGAATTGACAAATGAGCGGTTAATATAAAGTCATAAGTGAATAATATATGATAACATAAATATTATTATGGTTCTTTTACAAGTTAATAATATGTTTAAACCCACTATACAGGGGTATTAGACACATACATATGTATTTGGACATAAGGTAAGGGATAATTATTCCAATCTCGTTCTTACATGAGATTTTTTTTACGTAAGTATTTACTGGGGTATATTTTTCATCCATGTCTATGAAATGTTTTTCATAAAGTGTTTAATATTATTACATGTATGTTTAAATTTATTTTTACCCCAATTTTACTTTTACTTTGTTCTATGGAAGTAATCTTTCTTTTGTTTACCATATGATGTACTTTTGGACCTTTTCAGTAAAAGTACATGAAGAATATTTTTTTTACTTATACAGAATGAGTGGATTTTTATAGTTTCATAACGCCTTTTATTCATTAATCTTACTAAAAAATATTTCATGATTATAGTCAATAAAATCCTTTTCTTTTAAAATTGAATGGAATTTTTTGAAAAGAAAATGACTTTGAAGAAGAAAGGATATTTTCCTCAAGAATTCACTTCAAGTGTTTTATCAAAAAAAATTTACATCTAAGAGTAAATTATTTAGCATGTTTATGTTTTAGGTATAATGTCTATATTATTTACATGGTATGATTTTTATGAAATGATATCCATTTTTTTATTAGAGATGATGTTTAGGAAACCTATTTTATTCTTTGGGTTATGATTAATAATTTATGATTGTTTTGTGGAACACATAAGAATGATTTCAATATGAGATGGGTGAGACCTATATCTCACTCCAATTCATTGGGTAAAGATTTATATCTCATGAGATAGATATGGCTGGTAGGAAAGGTAATCTGGTTCAGTAATACAGGGCTGGAATGGAAAGTAAACCCGGTTCAGTAATTGACATTGTCCACTATGATGGTCTTGGAAGAAATTCCTTGGATACTATGGAAATCATATCATGTGCTTAATGGTTTTCCACAATTAAATGTTTTATTCCAATGTTATTTTACCATGATTAGTTTTCCTTTATGAACTATGTCTTACGTACTACAAAGATTTATTTCACCACTCGAGATTTTGATGTTTAAACATTATGTTCATGTTTTAAAGTTCAAATGTATATGGTTTGTTTTATTTTCTCCATGATTACCCTTACTGAGCATTTGAGCCCTCCCTTTTTAAGTTTTATTTTCCCAGGATATAAAGAAAGGTTTTAGATAAAAAAGGGTAAAGATATTTATGGGAGATGCTGAAGATCGTAGAAGATTGTCTTCCAAGTTTCCAAAGACACTAAACTCTTACGCTCCTTGAGTTTCTGTTTTTGTTATGTATTAAGTATTCCACAAAAGTAATGTAATGTCCATGTACGTCAAGCTTGGGTCTCTATAGTTGGTATTAGAGGAAATTTTTATTTAAAATTTGGAAACTAGGATGCAAAAACTTTAGTGAAATCTCTAGAGATATTTCTAAGGTATATCAAGGGATGTCTCTAAGGTTAAGTATAAGTATAGGCTATAGTCCTATAAATATGGCAACTATCTTAGAAATAAACATGTGATGTTATATATTGAAGGTAACCCCCCCTTTATTATGTTTTTTTCCTAGCATGATTTTTTCCTCTCACACTATTCTTTTTGGGTTTTAGATGATGGCTGGAACCAGAAGGAACCGTGTTGATCAATGTAATGGACAATGCAATGATTGTCCTCCTGGTCAAACCAATGTTATGGGAGATGGAGTGAAAAATATTATAGCTATAATTACATAAGAAATGAATCATTCTAGACTTCCAAATGAGAAGAGAAGGGAACAATATTCTATTGAGTCCTTCATAAGGCAATGCCCACCTTCTTTCAGTCGGTCTTCTGATCCACTTGTTGCGGAACAATGGATAAATACCATTGAAAAGATATTTTCCATACATCGTTGTTCAGAACATGAAAAAGTCATTCTATCTAATTACCATTTAGAAGGTGAAGCAGACTAGTGGTAGACTCTAATTAAGAATATGAGGAAACAAGATAAAATTTAATCCATGGAATGAGATGAGTTCAATAACATAATTTTCAATAAGTACTTCCCTCGTATTCTTCGAACAAAGATGGAAAATTAGTTCCATAAGCTTAAGAAAAAGGAAGATGAATATGTTGGTATATAGGAGGTGAATTTTACAAGGCTTGAAATGTATGCATCTGGCATTATCATCCAACCTAAGAGTAAAGTTGATCGATTCATCAGTGGCTTAAAACTAAGTCTTTGAAGGTCATTAGCTATAAGAGTCAACAATAGCTATGATGAAATTGTGAGTTGTCCTATCAAGGTAGAATTTGAATTTGGTGTTACATAGCCATCTCATGGTTTTGAAAAAAAATGAAAGATGGAGTTCATGGAAAAATCACAGAACAATGGTGAAAAGAAGGCGATTTTGTTTTTGCTCAAAGTGTGGAAAGAAGCATAGTGGAGATTGTCTAAAAGCTACTAGAAAATGTTTCAAGTGTGGAAAAGAAGGTCATCGAGAAGCTGAGTGCTGATGTAATGGGAAAATGGTTTCTAATGATGTGAATAGAGAAAAGACTACAGAGAACGCTCCACCAACACTTCAACGCTTCAAGTGCAAGGAAATGGGGAATTATGCTAATCAATTCCCTAATCCAAGGGTTAATGGTGATCAACGTGAGCAACCTCTTAAGGAAAATGACAAAGGGAAGTCACATGCGATCACTATTTGTGATGTTGAGTATGAAAATGATGTTGTCGAATGATTAAGTGTTTATGTAATGGCATTTCAAAATAGTATCATGAAATCTCATTTATAGAATCATATAATTTTGGAATATTTATGTATTTCTTTTCAATAATTGTATGATACCGGTAACCATGAAAAGTGATTGAATTTTTTTCAGAAAGTAGATGATATACGCATAATGAAGGGATAAGGAGAAAATGAAATGTTTGATAGTATTAATGAGTTCATTAGTTATATAAGGATAAAGTGATATCATGGTTTTGTATATAGAAATTTTGGGATTCTGTTATTTGGAAAGAGTTAAATTTTGACAGCATTCATTTTTTCACTAAGGTTATATGGTAACTCATGTTTCAGGAGAATACATGATTAAGGTATTCACATGTTTTGAATGAGATCAACCAGATATATCTTATGATATATGGGGGATAAATGATGGTATTCACATGCTCGGTAGATGACATTTATAGTAATTGTTTTCTTTATACTATGAGATTGGACAGAAGTATTTTCGATAAGACAAAATGTTGGAATTGATTTTGTTGGACACAAAATTGTATTGTTTAAGGATAGAACTTTTTTCTAGAATGTTATAATAGTATAGTTATAGAAAAAGGACAACCCGTAGGACGGGTGACAACCCGTCGCGTCGGAAAAGGATGCGGGAATCAAACCCACAACCGAAGTGCGATAGGCCTTTATTGCCTACCACTAGCCTACATGAAGTCCTTGGTTCGTATAAATTAATTTTATTTTATTAAGCGGTATGATAGATGAAGTATAAGTCAATTTTAGGAACCATATATGATAAATCTCATCATAGATGGACTTATGTATATTTAATAACTTGTGTTAACCTTTTCGTGATAGAGGCAAATGGAATGACATATCATTCTCTCGCATGATCTTCTAACACTTCACGGAAGACAAATTCAACTTCATTTCATTAAGAGATGAAGCGGAAATTGTTCAAGGCACAAACGACAATGAGATTGTAACAAAATAAAATAAGTATTTCTTTTAATTCAAAAATTCTTCAACATTTGGGAAGTTATCGTGAAAACCAAAAATGTTGTCCTCGTGCCCTTATATCTGATTAATCAGATGGTACCTTAGATCATCACACATTTATGGCTTTGTGATTGTTGGATTTTTCATAGCCATCTCCTCTACCACTTTTCATCAAAACATGATGGTTAGATTTATCTTCCATATCCATGTTTTCACCTATTTTTTCCTATGTGGAAACCCAGTGATGATTTAATTTGGTGTTCCATTATGTTACTAACGTTCCTTTTTAAAATAATGTTTTAGTATTCCTTTTTACGATGTGGGTTTCTATGAAAGAAACATTCAAGTAGAATACCATTTCTAACCCCAACGAATTTCGAGGGAGAAATTCATTTTATGGTGGGAAGAATGTAACACCCCAAGATGTTTTGAGAAATATTATTTTTAATTTATTTGATATCTTATGTTGTACACTACACCATGATTATCTTGCGCTATATGCAACACTGTATTGGCTTGTAGTATACGCAACACTATTCTTGGCTTGTAATGAACACAATTTCATGTTATTTCAAACTCATCTAACACAACACCAAGTATTGATTTTGATCAATGTATAACGGACCTATATTTAGAGTATGTTATAAACAACACCAAATGAATCTTTCCCGAAACGCAACCCTGACATGGCTTGCATTACACGTAAGAGAAACCTTCCTCGATATCGTGTGTTGTACGCAATACTTAATTTCACTAAATGAGATATTATTATAATATTCTTATGAACTAGAAGTTATTAATATAATTAACTGAATTTTGAATATTATAACATTATCATTCATCTAACAAATTTTCAAAATCATGGTATGAGAACAAAATAAAATTTTTAGGTAAAATAAATATTTTTAAAAAAATGCACTTTTGTCGCCTTTTGATGGCGCACCCATTTTAAATCAACTTTTTAACAAGTTTATAAGTTCAGTTTTACGAAATAAACCTCTTCTTGTGAATCAGGATATAAAAATTTATGTTGGTTAAAGTTTTGATATTTTTCTGACAATGTTCTTATTTTGATGAATAGTAAAAACACGCTAAATTTTACTTAAAAACAACTTTTTTCATCGAGACAATTTATATGGATAAATTATAATATTTAATTGTTTGAAAGTATAAAGAGAAAATATTTTTACCATTTAATATAATTTAAGTCATTACCATTAATTTTACACTGAATTCTTAAGTAAAAACATTTCAATCTTCTGCAACGTTTTAACTTTTAAAACCCATTTTTCAACAGAGGGATTAATTTTAAATTAAATAATGAATCTTCTGTGTTTTGAATTTAGAAAAATGGAATCCATGTTTGGAATCTGTAGGTCCAAATAATTTTAACCGGCTACTTTTTTATTTTTGTGCATTATGAATACTAACCACGGTAAATTTTATTTACCATAGTTAAAGGGAAATTAGGTAATTAAGGGTAAAAATAATATTATAAAATTATCCCAACACTTGTCTTAATATTATCGGATGATTATTTTTCGTCCTAAAATATACTTGGGTCGAAATGGTATCTATTAGAAACCACTTGTATGTGATTAATACCTTTAATTTATTTTATTTAAATGAAAGTGAAATATGTCTCACTCAAACATTAATAATTAAATTATTTTTAATATAAGGTTATAAAGAATATAAATTCGATTATAAATAATAATTTGAAAGATAAAATGTTTTTATTTATCATGGAAATTTATTTGTAATTTTTATGAAATATATAATTACCTTAATATCTTATACATTAATGATGCATAAATTATATACTTTGTGAAAAATCAATAATATAGTTTTTATTAAAGTAATAATACCCATAAAAGGCCCAAAAACTAAGCCAAAACCTATTTTTAGAGTATATGTATAACATAAGAATACAAGGGTCGACTTTGGGACAATTTGAAGTCATATAAAAGTGATTATGATATTTGTATTATTTTATTTTTAATAATTTCAAAGTGGTCACCTCCATAACTTAATAAATATAAAAATTTAAATGTTTTGATTTTAAGATGAAATATTCTAGTAAAAGTGTTATTATGAAATTTTATAGATTTATAATAATCATAGGGTTATAGTTTTAATTTTTATGCAACAAATAAGTACATTAAATAATTATACAAAAATGTTGTAGTAGTTATTTTATTAAGAGAGATACCAAATAAATGGTCTTAAAAATATTAAAATAATGATTATATGAACAAATTAATGTGATCCGTGAATATTGTAGATGAATTTGACATTTTAGTAATCTATTAAATATTTTTTTCGAATATATATTCTCTGTGTATTTTATTTAAATTCAATTAGTTTAATAGTGTCAAAATTGACACTATTGATATTTTATAAAAACAACATATTATTAAATTGTTTAAAAATAAAAAAATTATTTAAAAATATGAAATTTAAAATTATGTTGTCGAAAATGTAATTATATATCTAATTAATGAAAATTTACAACAATTAAGTAAGTATTTATAACAATTTAAAAATTAGAATATTATTACAACAAATAAAATTAAATAGATTAAATAAGGATAAATTAAAATGATATGGTTTAAAATAAACTCAAAACATATCCAAATTTGATAGGTTGATGATATTAAAACCCTATCTTACCTAATATCCGAATTTGAGTCACTTTGGAAGTTTTTAAGTGGGGTTTGACTTTATTATAAATTAATATTTTGGAAGTTTCCAAAAGTGCCCCTCTCCTCTCTTATAAAAGGGAACCCCTTCCCTCTCCTCTTCACACAAATTTTATCTTTCAAGATCGTCAAAACCCTGCCCATTATTCTTCTCAACTTACCTATTCACATTCTGAAGGTTATGGTTTTCTCAAAAGACCAACTCTAGTCCCTTAAGAGGAGGCTTAAAGGAGGGGCGTTGAAGAAGAGGTAATCTCTTCTACCGATTGTTTCAAGTTTATTTCTTTTTAAACATTATCTTATTTATTAGTTTCATCATAAATTAAAACAATACGTATCACTAATATACTGATATGATATTATAAATATGAAAAACCTCATTTTTCCTTCTATCGATCTTACGGAAAATGAAATCACCGCGCGTGCGTACGTACGAAATACCGTCTCCATGTTGTGGTGTAATCTGTTTTTCCACCACCAAATTACTTGGATGGGTTTAATGGTGTAAATAATAAAAATATATCATCATTATAGCATCATACTAATTATGAGATATTATATCATCCAATATAATTCCATTCAATAATTATGGGAAAGATATCATCGCTTGTGCATACGTACGGATTACCGTCTCCACGACGCGATGAGATTCATTCTCCATGTTAACCATTCAAGAATGATTATAAAGTATATATAATAAATAATCATGAAATATATGACATATTAATGATACTGGATTTATTTATATGTTATTTACTTACTTTCATTCAATTTAATAAGGAAACAAAACCAGCGTTCATGCGTACGTACGGCCTACTGTCTCCATGAACGATGTATTTCCTTCCATTTATCAATATATTATATATATGTATATTATGAATATATATTATATATAAATCATGTTTTACATTATGGAAGTAATTAATAATGATCGAAGTAATTATATGAATAATTACATGTCAAAACAGAGATGATAAATGAAACGATTTTACCCAAAACACTACATTAACATGGAATTGACAAATGAACATGTAATTTAAAGTCGTAAGTAAATAATATATGATAACATAAATATTATTATGGTTATTTTACAATTTAATAATATGTTTAAACCCACAAAAAAGTTTTATTAGAGAAATACAGAAGAAATTGGACATAAGGTAAGGGATAATTATTCCAATCTCGTTCTTATCTGAGATTTCTTATACATAAGTATTTAATGGGGTATATTTTTCATCCATGTATATAAAATTATTTTTATAAAGTTTTTAATATTCTATTATTTATTTTTAAAGTCATGTTTACCCCTTTTTGTCTTTTACTTAGTGTTATGGAAGGAATCTTTCTTTTGTTTACCATACGAAGTACTTTTGGACTTTTTCGGTAAAAGTACGAGGAGAATGTTTTTTTAACTTATATGGAATGAATGGAGTTTTACAGTTTCATAATGCCATTTCTTTAGGAAACTTACTCTACAAGATTTCATGATTATTTTCAATAAAATCCTTTTCTTTTAAAATTGCATGGAATTTTGTGAAAAGAAAATGATTTTGAAGAAGAAAAGATATTTTCCTCAAGAATTAATTTCAAGTGTTTTATCAAAACTTTTTTCCATCTAAGATGACATTATTTAGAATGTTAATTTTTCAAGTATAATTTCTCAATAATTTACATGGTTTTATTTTTATGAAATGATATACAATTTCTTTATATGGGATGATGTTTAGAAGACCCATTTTATTCTTTTGGTTATGATGAATGATTTATGATTTTTTTGTGGCACACATAAGAATGATTTCAATATGAGATGGGTGGGACCTATATCTCCCTCCAATGAATTGGGTAAATATTTATATCTCATTATATAGACATGGATGGAACGATAAGTAAATACGGTTATGTAATACAGGGTAAGAACGACAAGTAAACCCTGTTCAGTAATGGACATTGTCCACTATGATGGTCTTGGAGGAAATGCCTTGAATACTATGGAAATAATATAATGTGCTTAATGGTTTCCCACAATTTCATGTTTTATTCCCAGGTTATTTTGTCATGATTAATGTTCCTTTATGATCTATGTCTTACGTACTGCCAATATTTATTTCACCACTTGAGATTTTGATGTTTAAACATTATGTTCATGTTTTTAAGTTCTAATGTATATGGTTTGTTTTATTTTCTCCATGATTACCCTTACTGAGCATTTGAGATCACCCTTTTTATATTTTCTTTTCCCGGGATATATATAAAGGTTTTGGGTAAGAAAAAAATGGGAATGATCTTTATGGGAGATGTTTAAGATCATAGAAATTTGTGTTCCAAGTTGCCAAAGACACTAAACTATTACAGTCCTTGAGTGTCTATTTTTGTTATGTATTAAGTATTCCACAAAATTAATATAATGTCTATGTACGTCAATCTTCGGTATCTAAAATATATATATAAATACATACCTATTTATAAGAAAGTGATTCTCCCTTGACATGGAAACTCAAAACTGCCAAGGAGGGACTACATACTTCACATATGATTTAATAAATCAATAATATAATTTTTGAAATAATTTAAGGTTAGCACCTTAAAAATTTACACCAAAACACTATTTAAACCCAAACTCACACTAAAACCATTTGAAAATACATTTCAAACCACTGACGTAGTTTTTAGAATTCACATTTTATAACACAAGAAAAAACACACAATAAAGTCCAACCAAGACAATGGGCCTATCCCCCTTCATAAAATCATTCATGCTCTAAAAATATTTTCAAAAAATATTTTCACCATTCAAACATTTTACAACATTAAAATCAAGAAACACCAAATATCTAACATACCAAAAACAAAAACATATCCCTTAAATTATTTAATAAACAAATTGCATGTATTATAAAATGACCTCAAATAACACAATAGAGGTTACACAAGAAATACACCCAATTTCATGTAAAAACAACACTTTAAAATCAAATGCTTAAGTCATCATATCAAAAATTGCTTTCTCACTACTAGAAAATTACAACAAACATTAAAACACATAATGAATCTAATTTAAAATGTGTGAAACCATGTTACATGGGAATACATTGCCTTGGAACAATGCCCTAAGACCCAAACACACCGAACCACATCGCTTTCAGTGGTGGTTGCCGGAACATGCACCATCAAGACCAGAGAGGCCTCCCACATCAACCGAGAACAAAAAAACAAAAATTCAGATCATCCCTAAAGTTCCAGGGTTTGTATGAACCCTATGGAGTGATGGTTAGTCCAAATAGATGCTGGGGAAAGTAAGATTATATGGGAGAGACTCATACCTTGGAGATTCAGTGGATAAAATGCAGAGAAATCTGGACGGATTTGAGGTGGAGAGGAGGCCATAGAGAGTTGTGGTGTGAGTCAAATGGGAGAGACACCTTGTTATAGGGTAGCATGGGTCTGAGGGAGAGGAGGGAGGGAGAGTGGGGCACCGTTGGTGGCTCACCGAAAGGAGACAGAAGGAGGGGAGCTTGGACAAAGGTTGTACATCGTGCAGCCAAGAGGAAGTGGAAGGGGGTGTCGACATCACACAATAGGAAGGGGAAGGGAGTGAGAGGTAAGGGGGACGGTTATATTAGTGTTATTTTCTTATTAAAAAAATTATTTTCATTCTAATTCAAATAAATTAACTAAAAATAATCAAAAATGAATAAAATTAAATAGAAACTTGAAAATAAATAAAATAACCAAGAAGTGTCTGGTCGGGGTGTGACATGGAACTATTCCACTACCATTCCATATCCAAGCGCCCTATTGAGGCTTCTTATATTATGAAGGGGCTTGAATAACACTATCTGATATGATTTATTAATGAAATTTGATATCTTTTGATGATGGATCTCGATTTTATGATTCTTCATTGAAATTGTCTCCTTAAATTTCAGTGATTTACATGTCCCTTTATTTGGGTCTCCCACATATTTCATGTTTGAGGTGACACCAAAATGGCATGGTTCTTGGATTCATCTCACCTAACATCCTGGTACAACATCTTAGAATATTTCAGATGGCATTCTGAGAAATGTCGTTTGTTTCTAATACAGTCACAAGTCGACCTTCATTTGTTTATCCTCATCTCTAGCAACACAATATAAATGTTGCGTTTCAATCAAGGCTGGAAGTTATCATCCATGGTCACACCACCTGCATTTTTTCCCAAATATCAAATGTTTTGATTCACATTTTCCACCTACATATTATAAGGAGTAACTCAAACACCCTCATTATTACCCCTCTTCCCACCTTTTAACATTAATAATACAGATCAGTTTTATTGGGACAACTTTTACCCATCTTCACCATTCCCCAATTTTGTGCTTCCGTAGGTGGTGAACATCCTTTCCTCTCCTTATTTAATATAGAGATAATGAATCATGTGGGATTAAGAGTCATGGTAGGGACTATACCCGCATTAAATAGATGAACAATTCCTTTGGTACAAACTCTACAAGCAAAAAATATGTGTTCATGTCCTATGTAAATGGAGCTAAACTGGGAACACATGTCCATGCCATTGGAATATAATCTATGAAGGAGTTTTCCTTGAATATGTATCATGCAACAGGTGAATATTTGACCCTCATCAGCATCATGTAGATTCATGATGTTGTAGTATATATTTTCTCTTTGGAAAATGCATCCTCGTGTTCTATACTCTATGAACATAAACTAAGATCTAATGTCCTCCGACTGACATTAAACCGATATCCTAACATGAACAAGTCCATGATGGCCCACGATAATTTTTCAATGCATCAAATTCCTCATTATAGGGGATTTTACTTATAGTGTTAGTCTTCTGCCAATTTTTTTTATAGCTATATATGGGTTGATTCCCATACTTATGGGATACTTAGTGATTCCCAAACATTTTTTCTTCATGCCCATCCATAGGTTCATGAACCTTTTGGGACCTCTAACCTCATTTATAGTCTGAACTATATGACCTTAAATAATGATATTTAGTATTCTAAATTCCATTAATATTATATTTCCTAGATGCATGATGATAAACAATACAACATTGAAGGTCCATTCTAAATAACCATAAAACAAAATCTCCCCTTATCCAATATGATGCTAAATTTCTCCATCATAAATTAAACTATGCCCCATTTCCATATTTCATGACATTAAAATGTATATAATTTCATTGAAACATATTATATTGTTCTCAGCCTTGTGGGATACATTGTGAAACCCATAAAGTTCATCTTTGGGCCCAACCACAAACTCTCCGAATCCTTTTCCCTTATCAACCATGACGTTAAATTTTTTATGAGTTCTTCTTGTAATGTTTTGTGTTTTGTTGGGCATCCATGGACAACATTCACATTAGGTTTCTTCATAGAGCCACACTTCATATTTCTTCTTCAGAAGAACCATCCATTAGTATGTGCTCTATGAACATAAATGAAGACCTATTGCATCATTGTTTCACGATGATAAACTGAATTACATCACTCTTACTTACCATATTACATTTCACTATGTATTCTGCATCTAAAATCTATAACGGTAAACTACATAGTTCTACGATGTATACACCTGAGAAGGCACTACCCCTTGGAAATAGCCATATACTTTTCCATCTCCAACAACTAATTATAGATTGTTTCCCATAAATATGAGATATATGTAGGTACCCAAACATTTTATCCTTAGGCCCATCTATCGAATAAAAAACCAAACCCTTTGGCCCCCTGGAATTATTATCATTTGTGAATGTCTGGTGTGGTGTGGATCTATTTGGTCATCATTCATGTCTGGATATTTTATACACCATTCACTTATCCTTTTTGATTCATATGACTTAGTCACATGGTGATAAACTGCATGTCATTTTCATCCTTACCACATGACATTAAACTGCATGGACATATCCCATACACACATCATTAAACTTGGAACCTATGGTCTAGACTATATGAACATAATTTATGAGATTGTTTATCTAAGGAACACATCATTAAAAGGGTCGCAACACTAGGGACCTTTACCCCGACATCCATCATGGCCTTCACCCCCGTGTGAATTAGATCCTTGATGAGAGATCACATCGCACCTATGGATGTTCCAAAATGAAACGTTTTGATGTGTGGTGGTATGAGACAAGGAGTTTCCGATTCCACATGGACATTACCCTAATTAAACTCCAGATATCTTGTGTCCCCTTTTTTAGATCATCATCATGATTATTTCTTATAGGGATCCCTAATGACTTAGCTATTCCACATCAGCTCACCTATGATTCTGGTCCTACTCCATAGAAGAAATTGGAGTACATTTTGATATAGGCTCTACATTTCAAACATGATCAATAGTTTATCAACATTTTTATGCTCTCATCACAGGTAACATGATATGGATACAGTGTTTCAAACAAGTTTAGTAGTTTTACTCCATAGTCACGCCACCCTCATTGTGTTGTAGATATTAGGAATAGTGATTCACATATCCTGCATCCTTATGTTTTGGGGGATCTCCAACATCCCCGGTGTTATCCCTCCATGCATCCGTACATATTGAGTAGGAATGTTAGTGTGGTTGGGAAGTTCCCACCCAACATTTTCATTACATTGTTTTGTACTCCCATATGATGGGGGAACCCTTAAATCACTCATTATTTCTCACACTTATCATGGATCATATGATCTTAAGTTTTTTGTTGGGTTTATAACAACATGGAAAATCTATAAAAACCCATGTTCCAAACTCATCTACCTTAAACTATGAGTCCCACTATAGTTTTCTTGGGAGTTTTGGTTGTGCTTTGGGATTCATTGGTCCCTACTCAATTTAGGTTTCCATAAGTCACACCATGCACATCCCTCTTGAATAAAATCCTATAACAAATTTACATTGTGACATTAAAATGCATGGAAAAGTCCTATCATTTGACCTTAAATTGCAGCATCATCATCCAGGCTGCATAATGAATAGACACACTAAATTGCGGTGTTCTTGTATGAGAGGAAATCACCCTCAACACTACTCATCCAAATTACAAATATCACGAACTATATACAGCTTGATTATTGTAGTGACACATGAAATTTTCATCCTAGAAAGTCCACTGAAAACAAAAAGTAACAATAAATCAAATAAGATATATTTAACTCTCCTTCCCTCTATTTATGGGTCAGACCTACACAAGTGAATATCACTTCATGAAATATGAATGGAAAGATTCGAATCCTTATGGGATACTTATTGAACCCATGAATATGCTCATAAACAAACTCTCTTGATCCTTCATCCCCTTTTCCTCGATCATTGTCCAAGGTGAATGACATTATGTAGTATGCAAGAATCCTCATAAATGAAAATGTGGGCCATGTGGGCCTCCCTATTATAAGCTCAAACTGGGTTTGTTATGACACCACATTTCACATACCAATTTTAATACCGTCAATTATGGTACAAATATTATGACTTTAAACTAGGTGAATATTACCAGTCACATTAAGATAAACTAAGAAATGTGTTCTAATCATATGACGTTAAACTATAACATGCATCGTCCTCACTTTATGATGCTAAATTGAGTGTTTTTCATCCTCATTTTCATGAAGTAATACTAAAAGTCATCCTGGTTCATCACCAGAGAGTTCCTTTCTAGAAAATTGGTATGATCATTGTTTATACTGATACTCTCACACAAAAGTATTTTAGTCATGGTGGTATAGTTTAATGAGTGTTTGATGTATTTCAAACATTCCATCACTTAATCTCATGATTTTGGTGCCCCCTAATTGGATCTTCATCCTATTTCATTTCATAAGGCATCCCCTAATGGCCTGATCCCATGCTGCTTCGACTAACCTAAAATAATGTTCCAACATTTAAGAAGACATTGGACGATAATTCTAGATTGGTTCCAATGTTTCGAATATTATAGGCAGTCAACCATTGTCTTGTTGTCCCAATTCTGGGAATGAGGTACAGAATATTGGTTTCAAATATATTCATTAATCATCTTGTATCGTGATTCCATCCTCTCTGTGTTCAGAATTTGAGGGAACTTTTATTCACACAAAACATTCACCCTTTGTTCAGATTGATTTCAACGCCCCTGGTGTTATACTTCTCTTTCTCTATCGGAGTTTGGTTAAGGAATGTTGGTTGATCAGAGAACCATTTTATCTAGCCATAGCCCCTCACAACCTGAAAACTCTGGGTGGTAAGTCAAAAATATAAAACCTTGAGTATTTTATGATTATATGGAACTCTCATTAAAAAATAAACACTTTATCAGTCTCCCATTGTTTCTAAAATTGGGTATGACCCACATGATCTTAGGGATAGATCATCATTTTCATCATGGATATGATCTAGGTGAAGTAATTTAATCCATAAAAAAATATTTTCATACACATAGATAAAAAAAGAATGTATTTGTCCAATGTGTGGATAAATATGGATATTATAAGTCTACCCCTTTGATGGAATGCTACATCAGTGTCAAATTCTAGAACATGGCTTCCAGAGTCTCCTAGAACTACCTATGTTCTCTCTTCTCATCAGTTCCTGATGAGTGAAGCTCATTAGTCCTGATATGTTCTTGGTCATGTTTTTCTTGGAGGTTAACTACTTGAAATATCACTTCCTTAAGCTTTTCTTAGTCCTTTTCTAGGTGGACCTACAATCATGAAATAAGTATATATTAATTTTCAACAATGGAGGAACTCACAATTTCATATAAATTAATGTGATGGATATATTTTTTTTATCATATTGGATCTTCTAGATGTTGTAATATTTCTTTAGGTACCAAGTATCATCAATATTTTGGATAATTTTTTTACCATATCAGTAAGGCAATGGCAGATCACTACATGACAATGCTGACCATCGAACCCTTTAGAACATTGATAGCACAAATAGGTCTGTAGTGAACGAAATCGACATATCCATTATGAATCAGAGTAATCAATGAAATTCTTGTTGCACTTTGACACCCTATGCTGAGTCATGAAACTTTACTCACTCATGTCTGGACCAGAAACAACCAAATCTTCATGGACTGTAGGATTTTACCATTGAAATATAGATAGAGGTTCAACCAGAGGATCTTCATTTGGTATCCTCACTGAGGTACTGGTCTCTATGAAATGCTGGTGACCCTCATCTCTCAATTCCAACTCATCAGCCGCCCTCTAAGAAGCAGTATGTTCACTGGCCATACAGATCCTGTTTTGAAAATAGAAAGGCAGAGGTACAGAAATTAAAGGGTGGCACCAATATTATTCCCCACATGTAAGATTAGATGGAGGAAATTGGGTATAATATAGCCTTGTCTGAAGCATGTAAGATTTAGTGGTTGTGCATAAAGCACTGAAAAAATTTGGGTTTTCTACATGGTTATCTGAAACTTACTTGCAGAAGATAAAAATAACTTTCTATACAGAAATCCTTGAGTAATGTGCAGAGGACCCCATATTTATAATAACGGGCTTGAAATTATAAATATGTGAAAAGAATCATAACGCAAGATCCATGGGGTGAGCAAAATATTCCAATCATTTGGGATGACCCTTACCCATCGAATGAGATGTCAATGGAATTATTTCACACCAGCATACTAAAAATATCCAAGTAAAATTTGTGAATGTGGAGAGGTTTGAACATAACATTCCAACATGCACATAAGTATCATCTGTTCCCAGTTAAATTTTAAACCCCGCCTTTAGCACAAAAAATTTCCTCCACCACTACAGATAATTTTTCCAATAATTGGAGGGAACCCCTCCCCTTTCTGGGTAATGATCTAGAAGTCTAACCATATCTCTTGTCCAAGCATGAAAACCCCTTCTATGGTATAATGAATGTCATGGATTCATGGTATATGATTTTTCATGATAGGTAATCAACGGTTCCCTCTTTTTGTGGTCCCAAAAGGGCTTGACCCACACCCATTTACATTTTTCATAAGGAGTGTCCACGAAAAACATCCATCTTGAGTGCAACAAATTTCTTTGTGCATTATCCCTTCTACTCAGACCCCTTGATTTTGTGAGCAAGCCTCTAATCCTAAACACACCACTTTATTTATGAACCATGGGATGTCTTCACATTAAAACATCATGCCTGGCCTACTCTTGAATGAAACATACACATCTTTTTCACACTTCCTCTATGTAGCCTTCCAAGATAGTACATAGATATTAATGCTCCCTCATGTGGTGTCTCATGCTTCATTAATCAACAAAATGATTCTTAGTATAGGCACAATAAAATATATTAATTCTCTATAGGATTGAAATATGATGAAGATTCTCAATATACAAGAGGGTGGGGGTGAATTATATAAAATAAAAATTCCAATGGAACCTTTAAAGGTTGGTATAAAACTTTGGTTTTCAACCATAATGAAAACTATGTTTAACAATGTAAAACAAGGTATATTCACTAGAACTCTTAGTTATACAAACATTCTAGGTTCTGGAAATATTATTTCAGAAGTGAAACTTAAGAAAATATTACAAAGAAAATATTATACCTTAAATCATATAGAATCTTACTTATCAGAGTAGACAAGAATACTTGGAAGTATAAGATAGTTATATTTTCCTTGTTAATTGGAAAATAAACTTGAAACAACACATTTAACCAATATGAAATCTGTTAAAACAAAGATTAGGGTTTCCAACAACCTTGGATAAAGGTCCATTGGTTTATAATTTCAAGAACGTTTGTCTTACACACACCAGGGTAAGACCTTGATAGGAATATCAGAATATGTCTTTCTATCCCTGCAAGCCCTCGAACATCAAGGTAGTCACGACCTCTTTCATTCTTATCAAGGAAGTCCTCAAACTTTAAGGTTGTTGGCACCTATGTATTCCTATCCCAAGAAGCCATTAGTTGTACACAGCAAAAATCGGAGTCACACGAAGCATACTCAATATGATGTTTAGTTCACACAAAGCATGGGAGTATCTCTCTATAGAAATTACTTCAGCAGCACGGAATTTCTAGAGTGACAGAACAGTATTGAGATCTTCCAAATGCGATCTTATTTATTGTATCTTCACCAATGGTCAACTCCCTCCTCCAAAGGACATATTTTTCTTGAATTTTGGGGTGACCTATACAACTTCCACTCAAACAACGATTGGTTAGAAACAGAATGTATGACATAATTTTTTAACATTAACAATGGTGTGAAAAAATATGGTTGCTTAACCAAATCCATTTTTCAGAGTCTAAGGAAAAAATAATGTTTAGAGTCTATGAATATGAACATTCGGATTCTAAATTACATGGATATTCAGATTCTGATTATCAATGAATTCGGAGTCAGAATTATGTAGACTTCGGAGTCTGAATTCTGATGAATTCAGAGTCCGAATTCTGAGGAATTCAGAGCCTGAATTCTTTGGAATTCGGAGTCAGAATTCTAAGGAATTCAGAGTATGAATTCTATGGAATTCAGAGTATTAATTATAAAAAATTATGAGTCTTATTTTCAAGGAATTTAGCATCTAAATTCTATGGAATTCAGGTCAGAATTTCAAAGAATTCAGAACCTGAATTTCAGAGAATTCAGAACCTGAATTTCAGAGTATTCGGATCCTGAATTTCAGAGACTTAGGAACCTAAATTTCAGAGAATTCAAAACCTGAATTTTAGAGAATTTGGAACTAGAATTTCAGAGAATTCGAAGACTAAATTTCAGAGAATTCAAACATTGAATTTCAGGGATTTGGACTCTAAAATTTAGAGAATTTGGAGTCTGAATTTTAGATAATTCGAAACCTAAATTTCAGATAATTAAGAACCTAAATTTCAATGAATTCGGAACCTGAATTTCAGAGAGTTCGGAGTCTGAATTTCATATAATTCAGAGTCTAAATTTCTAAGAATTTGGAATCTGAACTTCAGAGAATTCAGAATCTAAATTTCAGAGAATTCAGAATCTGAATTCCGAACCTGGAAACATAATAATCTATATCTATGTATTTATAGGATTATAAGGTTTTATATATGAACCCAAATTTTATACTTATAAATAAAATGAGTTATATTTAGATAAATTATAATAAGGACAATGAAAACAAAGTTAAGGAGAGATTTTGTCTTGGGGATGGAAAATTTTCCTTATTAAGATAAATCTTTGGGGAAATAAAAAATTCCTTGAGATATAGTGTTTGTGATTTTCAAAACATAAAGGAATGGAAAACTCATAAGGAAGCCTTATTGACACAACAATATCCCCCCTTTTAGAGTGCACAAACATACTTAGAAAAAAAATATAAGGACATAATAATTTTATGGAATTATAAATAAAAATTTATCTCCCTTTTATTATGAATCATAGTGAATAACACTAACCCCACCAGGTTTTTAAATCCCTAAGGATCGTATTCTTGATTTGATGGATGATATTTTACATTTTCTTTCATACGAAAATTTTCATGATAAAACCTCTCCCTTAGATGAACTCCCCCTTACTTAAGGAAATATCTTCTATGCTTAGTATTCATTTTTACATTCCTTTCTCCCCCTTTCTGATTTTCAAAAAGGAATAATGGGAATGGAAAAGAGAATATGGTAACTAAAATATCAGTACTAAATAATCAAATATATAGAACAACCAAAAATTTCATTAAGATAGAAAAAATTTGTACAAGAAAGAATTACAACAAAATATTGGAATTGGAAAATCATCCTTCTTTCCCCTTCAGCATGAGTTTCTTCAAAATGGTTTTAAAATTATTTAACACATTGTGATCTTTTTCTGCACGGTTGAGGAACTGTTCCTAATCTTCACTTTTCTTATCTAAGGATTTAATTTTTCTTCCTACACCTTAAGATACTCTTCTTGAGAATTCAGAACTTCTTCTTGCTTAACCTACTTATCATCAAATTTGATTCTAAGATCCCTTTCTCTTTTCCAATTCATAGCCACATAATTAAGTTTCCCATTCTGATCCTTAACTTCCCGCTTCCGAGTAGTCTGTTCAAGACTTATCTATTCCTTAAAACTATTAGTAAGATCCTTGATCATCACATCTTAAGTGCCAAATGAATCTTTTACATTATCATTAAATTCATCAAAGATTCTAATTTCGTCGATTATTTTATTTGACCAGCTTGTGATCTTCTTGAAAGATCTTTTATGAGCCTCATAAACAATGAGAATGGAGACTAAATCTGATTTCTAATTAATTGTATGCTGAAGCATCTAGGATCTTGGGTTAATAAATGGGAATAAAGGAATTGTTCCAACCTGAATTATTAATGATTGAACAACAAAATCATGTCCAAGGGTTGATGATTCTATATGTGAGTGTTTGGATGGTGGGGATTATTTTTCTAGCTCAATAGCTTTCATCTATGATGAAGCACCAAATTCTTTCTTCTTCACCACAGATTTAGTAGGTGTATCTACTACCACATTCTTTCTCTTGTATTCTTTTAGAATGATGTATTGTGTTTTTGGTGATTCATGTTCACAATCTGATAGCTGAAAAATATTATCTTCATCTATTTCTTCCTTTTCACCTCCTACCTCAGCATCCCATGGCTGAATGAAATCACGATTGATGATTTCATCTTCAAAAAATTTATTCACGTCTTCCTCACCCTTCCCATATTTTCCTGGGGTAGCTAGTTTTGAAGACTCGGCTTCAGAAGTTTGGATTGATAATTTCTCATAAGGACTCTTCTTCTCATGATAATCTTCCATTTTTTATGATGTCCTCAATATCTCCACTTCCTTCTTCTTCTAATATATGATATAGTATGCGAGTGCGGTATTCGTTGGTGAAAAATGTGGAAACACAAGCGAATGAAGAAGAGGAAAATGAAATTAAAAGAAATGCAAGGAAAATAAATGGGCAGGGGGATGTTCAATTAGGACCCCAAGGAGACTTCCCCCTTGAAACTCTAATTATAATGCGCCACAAAGGTTGAACACTCCTTTGATAAGCCTTACTAGCATACACCTATGAACACAAGAAACACGAGCATAATATTGCTGGAAAACACTAAAATTTTAAATTAAACTTCAAAGGCTACAAAGAGGTGGCTATTTATAGCTAAATGAGAGAGATACATGTCAATAACCTAGTCCACAAAAGTATAATGCCTAAAAAATTATTTTTGACATTGTTTAAACTTGTACATGGATTTAGGGGACAAAATATTCAGCAAGAAGGCCTTTTAGCATAACCAACAAAGTCATTGAAGATTCCTACCATGACATTAGAGACAAGGACCCCACCACTTTATGAATTTGGATATTTCATTCAAGTAAGTGGCTTAAAATTTGTTGGATCAATTGGATGGACCATTTATGTTCACTTTTTGGCTTTAATAAGTGTGATTAATGTCCCATTTTATCCTCCCATGCATGCATGTTGGGCCTCTTCTTGTAATTTCAAAATGAGGCCATGTAAAGCCTCTTTCATCTTCCTCATTCTTCCTCTTGTCCTTGGGCCACCAATCCCATGAAATGGGTCTTGTACATTAACTCTTCTTCCACTATCAATTCCATGATCTCCCTCAATTCCTTACTACATGTGTGAACCATGATTCACATCATCCTATCCCTCTTCAAAAGGATTCGTCCTCGAATATTCATATTCAAAAGGATTGAGGTTAGAAATATTAAAGGTAGCACTCACATTTCCATACCTGCTGGGAATGTCAATCATGTAGCTGTTATCATTGATTCTTTCTAAAACATGAAATGGACAATCTCCTCGTGATTGATGGTTTGATTTTCTTTGCTTCGGGAACCTTTCCTTCCTCAAATGCACCGACACCCAATCTCTGGTTTCTAGTAGAACCTTATTCCTACCGTTTCTTGCTTGATTTTCAAATTGTTCATTTCTTATATCAATGTCAGCTTTCTCCTTGGCATGTAAATCCCAAAAAAAAAATTACCTTCTCATCAGATGAAAGATCAATAACCTCATTAGTAGGCAATGAAAGTATATCTAACAGAATCATTGGGTTAAATCCATATAAAATCTCAAAAGGTGATATGTTAGTAGTGTAATGCACTAGTAGGTTATATGAAAACTATATGTGTGGAAATCATTTTTCCCAATTCATCATATTTTTTTTAATTATTTCATGAAAGAAGGTTGAATGAGTCCAATTCACCACTTCATTTTTTCCATCATTTTGAGGATGTGCAATAGTTAAGAACAATAATTTAGTTCCAAATTTATTCCACAAAGTCCTCCAAAAGTTTCTAATGAATTTCACATCCCTATCTCTTACAATGGTTTTGGTCAGTCCATGTAATCTCATAATTTCATTGAAAAACAAATCTGCTATATGTATAGCATCATTAGTTTTTGAGCATGCAATGAAATGGGTCATTTTTTTGAATTGATCCTCAACAACAAAAAATCTCTCTCTTCCCAATTGGGATCCAGACAATAACAACACAAAATCCACAGATATTTCAGTCCCAGGATGGGATGTAACAGGCAAGGGGGAATACAATCCATTAGGTTGAACCATGGACTTTTCATACTTACAAGTGACACACTTAGCACAAATTTCAATAACATCTTTTCTCATGCTTGGCCAATAAAAACTTTCATGCAAAGTATCTAGTGTTTTATCAACCCCAAAAGCCCCATCAAACTACCCACATGAGTTTCATTTACATTCAATTCTCGAGTTGAAAATTTTGGAATTCAAAACTTATCCCTTTTGAAAAGAAACCCATCATTTTTGTAATAGTCTTTAAATCCACGTTTTTTCTCAAGATGTCCAAATTTGAGAAAAATCTCCATCATTTTCATTCATTACCTTTAGTAACTCAAGTCCAAGTAATCATTAATGAATAGAAGTAATAAGTTCATGTCATTGTGAAAGATCATCAACAACCACATTATCCTTAATGTTTTTGTGCTTGATCACATAGGGGAAAGTCTCAATGAATTGCATCCAAGATGAATGCCACCGATTCAACATACCTTGGGAAATCAAATACTTAAGGCTTTCATGGTCATAATGAATAATAATCTCTTTAGGCCATAAGTAATGTTTCCATGTTTCTAGGGTTCGTTTTAAATCATAACGTTATTTATTGTATGATGAATAATTTAATGCTGCCCCATTAATATTTTCACTAAAGTAAGCAATTGGACGCATCTCTTGAGTCAAAACAGCACCAATACCAAATCTCGATGCATCACAGTCAATTTCAAAGACATTGGTGAAATCTGATGGCCTTAAAAGGGGAGAATCGAACTATTTTTCTTTGAGTGTGTTAAAGGCTTTTTCGTGTTTTTCACCCGATTTAAATACCACTTGTTTCATTACAAGTTCATTAAGAGGTTCAGCGATGGCTGAAAAATCCTTTACAACCCTCCAATAGAAGCTTTCCAATCCATAAAAATCCAAACCTCAGTTGCACTCTTCGGTGTGGGCCACTCCTGAATTGCTTTGATCTTTTCATCATCCATATTAATCCCTTCCAAACCTACAAAAAATACATGAAACACAATAGAATCCCTGAAAAAGGAATAATTTTTATGATTGGCATAAAGATGGTTTTCATTAAGGGTCTCGCACACCAAGCACAAGTGTTCAACATGGTTGTCTAGAGATTTTCTATACACTAAGATATCATCAAAATAGACAACCACTAATTTTTCATTAAATGAATGAAGGACATTGTTCATTAATCTCATGAATGTACTTGGTGCATCAGTTAAACCAAATGACATAACTAACCACTCATACAAACTGAACTTAGTTTTAAAATCAGTTATCCACTCATCTCTTTCATTCATTCGAATTTGGTTGTATCCACTTTTAAGATCAATTTTAGAAAAAACGATGCCTCATTTAATTTATCAAGTATGTCATCTAGTCAAGGGATGGGATAATGATACTTAAATATTATTTTGTTGATGGCGTGACAATCCACACACATTCACCATGTTCCATCTTTCTTGGGTACTAGGATCACCGGAACGATGCATGGAATCATGCTTTCCCTTACTAATCCTTTCTTCATGAGTTCTTCAACTAGACATTGTATCTATCTAGTATATTCTAGATTAGCACTATATGCTGACCTGTTGGGAATTACAACACTAGTTATGAAGTCAATCCGATGCTCAATGCCTCTCAAAGGGGGTAATCCATCAGGTGTTTCTTTGGGAAACAAATCAACAAATTCCATCAGCAAGGACATAACAGAAGACTTAAAAGAATGGTCAACTTTCTTATTTGTAAGGTAAGAATCCTTAATAATGAGTAAGAAAACTTTCCTGCTCAATAAAGCACCTTTCAACTCAATTTTTACAGAAAATAAACTCACTTTTCACTCATCAGTCTTTTTTACAACTCTTGGATTTCCATCATTTCATTTTATGTCACTCAACTCTCTTTTTCACTCTTAATTTTTTCAGTCTTTTCATTTTTTTATCTCATTCCCTTTTTCATCAACTCATCGCTCTCTTTTTTATCACACACAAATTTATTTTTCCCACTTTCTTTTTCACTCATTTATATTTTCTTTTGGCATTCTTTCTCTATCCTCACTTGATCTTAATATGCTTGTAGGGGACATAGAGGAGTCAAAAAAATATTTCTACCACTACAATGAAAAGAGAAGCGGTTAGCATAGCCATCATACATCAACCTTATATCAAATTTCCATTGTCTCCATAGATGATATTATACAGATTGCATTAGAGAAACATCACACGACACCTCATCGTGATATCTTCTAATGTAAAAAGAAACTATGGCTTGTTTTGTGAACCTCACTTCACCACTATCATTCAACCACTACAATCAACAAGGTCTAGTATGCATTAGAGTAGGAAAAATCAACTTCTCCTTCAACAAGGTTCTAGACACATTAGTACAACTTCCACTATCAATAATCAGACTATATTACTTCTCCTTGATGTGGCATCTCACATGAAAAATATGCTAACACTGCTCCTCATCATGATCATATTTGGGTTGAATGTTTAAAGCTCTTCTTGCCACCAATGCATCTCCATGTACGGGTTCTTCATCTTCTACATACGAACTCTCCTCCAAATATGGAAACCCATCATCTCTAGAGTTCTCACTAAGGAAGTATCCATTATCCAAAATAATCAAGGCCCTTTTTTGGGCATTTATATACAATATAACCATGTTCTTAACACTTAAAACACTTTATATCACAAGATTTTAAAGGGAAATTTTCATCCATTTTTATTTATGATCCGTGGGGAAGAACTTATTTTTGACATCTTCTATTTGTTTTGGAACAAATTTGGAATCTCTTGGTTTTGTTACATTCCACATAGAAGTGGAGTTTGGATCTTTCTGGTAATCCGTCCAAAAATTATGAGAACTAACTTGACTACTTGGAGAATGTATTTGTTTTCGACCTTCACCACCTTATGTAGAAACTCCTCCATCCCAATATAAGTATGTATTTACACCACATCTCTAATTGTCAGATTCAATCCATTTATGAACCTTTCCATGGTAGCTTCACGGGCGTCCTTCAAATTGGATTGAATCATTGATATCTCCATTTTCTTATAGTATTCCTCCACACACATGGAACCTTGAACAAGTTTTTTTACTTCAAATGAAAATCTTGTTAGTAATGATTAGAAATGTACCTATTGTGCATTAATATCTTCATTTCTTCCCAAGTTCGAATTGGCATTTCTCAATTTCATCGTCGACTTACTTGTAATTGGTACCACCAAATACATGCATAGTCTTTGAACTCAAGCACCGAACATTTTACCTTCTCCTCCTTTGAGTAGTTGTGAAGTCCAAACATATGGTCAAACAACCACTCCAACTCCATATAATGTTTTGGTTCACTCTTCCCTTGAAAAGATGGAAGTGTCACTTTGGTGTTTCCCATGTCATTTTCTCACCAAGCAGCATGTTACCCTCTCCTAGGAATTGATTCTTCGAAATCAGAGTGCTCATCATCAGCTTCATGAATTTCATGCCTTCTTGGATCCTTTGAATATGAGGAACTTTGAATATCACCCAACATAGAATTCAATCTCATAAACTGGTCAGCAAATGCTTTCATGAATAATTTAATACTGATCTCACTTCTTTCTCCCTCACTTCCCATTTTTTTAATTCCTCACACACTCTTTCTCTCTGTTTTTTATCTCTCAAAAGGTTCCTCACACTTTCTTGAACTACAACTTCGTTCCAACAAGTGTTCTTAAATAGAATCACTAAGACAACTATTAGAAGCAATAAATTTAGGACAATCTTTAAAAATCAGAAACTTTAAAAGGGTTTAAATCATTGGTGTCCAAGAAATATGGGAGGTAAATGAGACAAATGGTTATAAAAGAATTTTTGATATGGATGATGTAAAAAAGATTATGGATAATAAAATGAAATCAAATTTATAGATTATGAGAGAACTCAATGTTTCCAATGAGCATCATCTTTTTTATTGATTTTTTATTGATTTTTTATGATTTTTTTATGATATTGTTTTGAATTTTTTTGCTATGTAATAAACAAGAATTGGGATACACAGAGTGTGATATCTGTGCTCATGGTAAAAAAAATGAAAAATGTACTAATCTGATTAAAATGATGTAAATTGTTGAGATATCATGAACATCAAACTCAAATGTAAATCCGGCATTGAGATTGTTAGATTTCACAAGGCTGGAAATGTAGAACGATTTGATTCCACTATATCTCAAAATATAGGTGTCGAATTTTAGTTTTTACAAGTTGATAAGATATATGATATTCTAAACTATTAAAATGACATATTACACATCAAAAAATTAAAAGAAAAATAAGACAAAAATTTGGATGAAATTTGCATGAAAAATTGGGGATGGCAGAAAATGGAAGAAGGGGAAAAAAGATGGGAGAAATAGAAATGAAAGAACCTGGTTTCCATTTCCTTCATCTGATACCAAATTATATGATACCGTATCTGAGTGCGGTATTTTTTGGTGAAAAATGCGGAAACAAAAGAGAAGGAAGAAGAGGAAAATGAAATTAAAAGAAATGCAAGGAAAATAAATGCGACGTGGGATGATCAATTAGGACCCCATGGATACATTCCCCATGAAACCATAATTATAAAGCACTAAAAATATTGATCACTCCTTTGATAATCCTTACATTCATTCACATAAAAACACAAGAAACTCAAGAATAATAAATCTATAAAACACTCAAATCGAAATTAAAATTCAAAGGTTGCATAGAGGTGGCTATTTATAGCCAAATTAGAGACATACATGTCAAACACCTAGTCCCTAGAATTCTAAATCGTAAAAATTTATTTTTGACATTTTTTACTCTTTTTTATGGATTTAGGGGACAATATATCCACCATGAAGACTTTTTAGAACCACCCCAAAGACTATGAATATTCCCACCATGAATTTAGAGACAAGGGCCCAACAACCTTATGACTTTGGAGATTTAATTCAAGAAAGTGGATTAAAATTAGTGGGATCAATTGGGTGGGTAATTTAGATTCACTTTTAGGGTTTAATAAATTTTATTAAAGGCCCATTTTATCATCCCATGCATGCATTTTGGGCCTCCTGTTGAAATTTCAAAATGAGGCCATGTAAAGCCTCATTCTTCCTCCACATTCTTCCTCTTGTCATTTGGCCACCAATCCCATGCAATGGGTATTGTACATTAATTACCCTTCTACTATCAATTCCATGATCACCCTCAACACCTCACTGCATGTGTGAACCATGATTCACAACATTATTCTTATTCTTCTTCTTCGTCTTCAATTGATTTTTGTTCTTGATGAGGTTCTGGAATAACTAACTTCTTTCCCAAAGTATCTGGAAGTGTTTCTAGAAGAAAAGATTTTGGCATTGGGATTTTTTTATATTCTTTCTCAGTATCTTTGGTAAGGGATTGTAATATCTCAGTCCTAGACATCTTCATATTTTTCTTCTTATCTTTCTATTGTTTCTCAAGATCTTCACAAACCTTCATTTTCAAGGCTTTTGCCTCAGCAGGATCCAAACCAAAACTAGGCTCTCCAGACTTTTTGTTCTTCTTATCCTCTCTCCACTTAGCAACCACTTCATTAGTATAAGTCTTTTTCTTCTTAGGTTTTGGGGTTGAGGATTGTGTTTCCTTTGCCACATGGGGTTTTCCTTTCACTTCTGGTTTCTTGGCCTTTCTTTTCTTTCCATCCTTATTAGAGGTTTCATCCACCTCCTATTTCTTTGAAAAAGCTTCATTTTATTCTTCCAATAAATTATAAAATTTTCCTGATTCACTGGAAAAATCGATTTTCATCCTCCTTAGAGTATCATCACTCCAAATAATCACCTTGTAATTTATCAGCTTCGAACTACAAGGAATATTGAAATACTGAAGAAAAAGAACAATAATTTTTTATAGAATGGCTAGATACATGATAATATGAGACTTTAAATTTCCATTCTTCATATTATCAATCATAACCAGGAAATACTTGTCCATGTTTATCATTTTTAGGTTGACCATGAACTCCAAAATGTATATGTCACTCTTCTTCAGAGTATCATTATCTCGTTTCCTTGGTATAACAAAACCTTGAACCCATAGTTCAAGATTCTGGAAATTGGTAGTAAGATGAACAATTTTCAGAGTCTTCACCTCTAAAAGACCAAGACAAGCTGGAGCCTTTTCCTTGTCAAAAGATCCTACTACATTAGGTAACTTGTGTGAGTAGAACTCTGCTTCACCTTCACAAGGAATTACAATAAGAATTGCTGCCTTGATATAAGAAAGAGAGTAGGTCTTCCCGTTGCTCTTGAAAGAGAACATATCTCTCCCTCCATCATTGAAAAAACTTGTTGTCTCATAGAACTGAACTACTAATTTTGGATACACCAGATCATGTGCCTTCATCATTGAAAGACAAAGGCTATCCCAACCATTCAACTTAATATTCATGGAAACGATAGAATCATATTTGGAGAAAAACTTCGGTTTAACTAACCTTTCTCTGTATATCAGCCACTCAGAGATTTCCTTAACAGTCAACATTTCTTTCTGAGGAGAGGCTTCAGCAGACATTGGGAACTGAGAAAATATTGAATATTTGGAATAGAGTTAAATATAGAGGCATAGCTTCAGCAAGTGAAGTCTTGATAAATGACGTGGGAAAAGCATTGGGGATGCTTTATATAGGTGTTTGAGGAAACGATTCAGCTTCTATACTTGATCCAACAGTTCAAAACCTCTTGATCATATTTGACAATTGAGGTAGTAGTTGAATAATAATTTTGATAGGTTCCAATCTTTTGAGGTTTTTAAGATAAATAATCGGATTTAAGGAAAATATGAATCCAGAAAACCGTTAAACAAAATGAAAATACCAACAAGTAAAAGATGATTACGAATATTTAGGAAAGGAAACATACTTTTCGGATTACTATGAATATTATTCGTACTGTGGAAAATTATTCTTGAAAACTTTGGATTCTGAGAATTTTAATTATGAAAATTTAAGACTATGAAAATTTTATATTATGAAAAATTTTAGATTACGAAAAAAAATTAGACTTCGAAAAAATTTATATTACCAAAAAAATTTAGATTAAGAAAATTATTTATGTAACTCCCTGACCCCAGTTACCCAGAGTCGGTGCATTATTGCGTAACATTGTCATGATCACAAAAGATCCAGTCTCGAAAGACCGATTAGTTTAGTAGTCTTGGAAACACTAGATACATTCATAAGTATTACATTACATCATAAAGTGAAAAATCACAATAACATAGTCTCTATTCTCCACACTCATATCCCCTACAGACTATCCCTGCAGGTCATTCCTAAAATACTTCTTCACATCCTGGAAAAATTAAAACATTGAAAGAGGTGAGCTCAGATGCTCAGTAAGGATAACAATATAGCGGAAGATTTTATAAATAAAAATTAACATTTAAGGCAATGTATAACTAAAACAAAAGCCTTTTAAAGTTTAACTTTAGCATAATATAGCAAAAGTAAAATGGAATAATGCCATTTACTTATTCACATGGATATTCTACTGGTCGAATAATCATCTGAAATATCAATAACCACTTCCATAATGATGGAATGCATAACGCTAGACTATAATAACCACGTATCCAATGCCTCGTGCCAAGACCACAAATAAGATTTTGTCAAGGCCTCATGCCAAGGCACTAGTTTGTCTCATGAGACCTGCCGATGCATCGAGGAGCTATAGAGGGCTCCACACGTCACTTATTAAGTCCAATGAATTCCTCATATGAATAGGTTTAAACATATCATAAACCATAACATAATCATATCACATAAGACATGCATAAAGTAAACATAACATTTCCACATTTCAATCACAAGATATCAATACAACACATTGATATAATAAAAACACTTTCAAAACCATTTTCAATACCAAAATAAAATAAAATTAAAACTTTGTATTTATTTTTCATTTTAAAAAAACTTATGGCTTATAGAGGAAGCCGAAACTCAAATAATAGTCACGGCAGCGGAGAAGTCGTTGTCGCCGCATACATAAGAAAAAAATTCCTTTTCTCGTTTAGTAAAAATGCTTCATATGAAAAGATTCCTTTTGAATAAAAGTAAAAGTCAAAGGGGTTTATACATAGTATAGAAGAAAGTTGTGTATAAATCAAAATATGCCTCAACAAAAGGAGATTGAGACGAAGTCCTTAAAAAGATAATTTTTTAAATAAAATAGATCTATTATGTGTATTCACTATAAATACACATAAATAAAGTACAAATACAATATAGGACATAATAATATCATGACTTAATTTGAAAGTAGGAGATTAACCCAAAGAATGGAAATTGGGTTAAGAAGTTCCCTTACCTCATGTCCGACTTGACTCGACCGTTCTTTAACCTCCTGAATAAATAACTAGAGTTAATTTATTGTTTCTTAAGAACCTTTTTAAATTTTATTATTCCTTTTATATCACTTATTACCATGTTATGAACATTATGTAATTATTTAAGTTAATAACGGTCATTTTGTCGATCTTTGGTACTTGAGTCAAAAATAAAATTCCTATTATTATAAGTTGTTCATGTGGTAAAATATCCATTATATCCATAATTATATTCATGACGTAGATATTGTATATATCATATATATCCAGTATATAAATTCATTCATAATATTACGTAACATTTATAGGTAAGAAATGAAATGCACCGTTCATGGAGACGGTAAGCCGTACGTACGCATGAACGCTACTTTCATTTATATTTTGTATTTAATGGAATGAAAATATAATTATATAAAGGTATAATATAATTCCAGTATAATATAATGTATATTACCATTTACTCCATCCTTTATACATCCCACATATGGCATTAATGATTCAAATCACTTTGAGGGGGCGGTAGTCCGCACTTCCTAAAATGAAATTATCGCATTTACCAATAATGGAAATCGTAAAGGAATGAAATAAATGAAAAATAAATAAGAATAAGGAAAACATAAACATAATATATATAATTTATGAAAATATTTTCATCATAATGGCCACAATTAGAGGTGTTAAAAGAATATTGAATAATCATCATTTCGCGAGGCATGAATTCTCCAACCACAGAAACAGTATGTTCTTTAACCATTAGACGAAGGTGTGTGTAAGTGTAAATAAAATCCCTATCATAACAAAATCCTAGTATTTTTAATATAATGGTTTTGTTACAAAATAAATAAATAAAAAGAGTTTAAGGGGTTGGAGAAGCAAAATAAAACAATAGAACACAAGTGAAGACATTACCATAAAATCGGGTAAATCTTTTTGATTTGAGCCAAAGGCTTCCTTGGGAAGACTTCTGCCCAAAGTTAGGTCTCTAGGAGTAATAGAGGGAAGTTGAGAGAGTATTTGGGTAGAGGTTGGCCGATTCAAATGGCTTTATGTTGTGAATAAGGTGGTAGTGGTGGGGGCCTTTTATAAGAGGAGAGGAGGGGTACTCTGGGAATGATTGAAATGTTACATTATTATGAAATGCTTTTCGGATTCTAAAGGTCCCACAATGATATATTTCTAGGATAAGGTGATAAGGGTTCTAAATATTCTCATCCAATAGGTTTTGAACAAGTTTAAGCCTCATATTTTTCATTATCCTTTCATTTTATTTAAATCGTTAATTAATGAGGTAATCACTGCATCATCATTGTGTCATAAAAAGTTTACTTTATTTAATGTCTAAAAATAATAAAAAAATTACCATGATTTAGGAAATCTTTTGAGATTTCCAATGAATATTTTTAGTAAAAAAGTTAACTTATATAACCCCATGTAATAATTATTTTAGTAAAACAACACATGTTTGTGACAATTTTATTTTTACATTAAATAAAAAGTTATTAATGTCGTTTTCTTACCCAAGTGGCTCCATGGGGTCCCCAAGTTGTCCCATGGATTGTCTTGGTCTTCCATGACTCATCCAATAATGGTAGGAAAAGTGTAAAAGTAATTTCATATTTTTATAATCTCATTTTTACCTTAAATTTCACTAATTACCTTTAATCACGATTAATTATACTTAAAAGATACTATTCACCAAAAAATATTTTAATCCCATTGAACCAAATTTTACTTCCTAATGGCAACCATGTATGTCGGATTTTTTAAAATAAAATCATATAAGTGGTAATGTTTCATTTAAACGAAAAATCAGTTTTTTAACTACCACTTAGTGGTTTCACTATTCATCAAAAATTGATGTTTTTCCGAACAATGCCGAAATTTCACCCTTAGCTATAATTGATATTCAGAATTAAAAAACAATTTCTATTTTAAAAAATTCCAAACATATAAGTTTCATTAATTAATTTTATAATTAATTCCCGCTGTCACAACAAATAGCATGTTTTAAAGAAACAATATATATCAAAAGATTGATAATTGTTTATGTCCAATTTCAAAGTGAAATTAATTCTAATGAACACCATTGGATAAAATGGTAAAAATATATTCTAATTATACTTTAAAACCAATCATTATTATAATTTATCACTATAAATTATTTTGATTAAAAAATATGTTTTTAAGTATTTTTCACATTTCATAATAAATTCGAAGTTCTCAGAAAAATACCAAAAATTAAACTTAGGATAATTTCGATATTACGAATCCAAAAATGAAGTCCATTTTAAAATATAAAATATATATAATTTCAAAAAGTGGGTATTACTATTCATAATGGCTGTTTTGATTGGTCGCGGTGTGTTAGAATCTCGAACTTTCATACAATGCAAGCTATTGAATTATTAAAAGAGAAGCGTATCATGGAAGCTCGGGGTGTTACAATCTATATTATGAAAAATTTTATATAAGAAAGAAAATGTACTCCCCCTATGAAAAGTATTTTCTTACTGTAAGGAGATAGGTTTCCACAGCATGTTAACATGGAAGATTACCTTATTGTTATCATTCCTAACTTCGGTTTAATGCATTCAAATCTGTTGGAGGGTAATGATTTTCTGAAAATATTAGCATATTGATAATGTGTTTTGATAAATTGAAGAATGATATCTCATTTTTGCATGTGATACCTAATATCTATGTGTTTTTCATGAGAATGATGTGCACTGTTTTTTCTTAAGGGAATTGTACTAGTATTATCACACAATATTTTTGTTTCGGTAAAACACATATCATATTATATGAGTTTATGTTTCATAATTTCCTAATATTCTATGCCATAACCATGAATGATCTTCCATTTCACTAAGAAAAGGTAGATCTTGGCTCCTAAGGTCTTCTATGTTTAGTGTGTATACATTCTCTTTCCTATTGGCAGAAATAATAAACTCTTTATTTGAATTGTGTACTAAGCACTTGTCATTACCAAAATTTACAAGGTAACCATCATCACATAATTGAATTATTCTAACGATTTTGTGATAAAGACCTTTAATAAATAAAAAATTTGAAATCAATTTTTTCCATGAAGAACAATGTTACCTATACCAATAATTTCTCCCTGAGCATTATCTTTGAAAGTTACTTCTCCTCCTTTCATCTTGATACTATTTTCAACAAATTTTTTGTTACCAGTCATATGCCAAGAACATCTACTATCCATGTACCATGTATTTCTTTTGGTAATATATTTATTTTCCGAAAAATAAAAGCGTTAGACTTTTGGAACCCATACATTCTTGGATACAGAAATTTCAGAAACCAAAATTTTATGAATCGACATTTTCATAGAAAAATAAGCAATATGAAAACTTAAGACAGAGTTTTCATTAAATAACAAATTTTCACCCATTTTCCACCACACTGAATTTTAGTGTAGAATGGAGCACATTGAGGAACAAAGTAGTTATTACTGAAAACCAGTTTTGAACTGGTATAAACAAAACCAGAATGATTCCGTAGAGGTCGAATTTGAGAATACAACATGTCAAAATTTTCCATAAATGAGGTAAAGTTTGAAAAAAACAACCTCAAGGAATATATTACTGACTATAGTTTAATAACCATTTTTTATCCTCAAAAACATTAGTTTTATAACTAGAGTTATTCTCTAAAATATTTTTCATAGAAATTACATTTTCCAGATCCTTAGAGAGTTTATCCTTCTCATAATTAACTTCCTCATGGTTTTTTTAAATTAAATAAAAATAAAAAATTTTCTTATCATGATCTTTATAAATATCTGATACTTCCATAGTAAGAATAGAAATTCATGAATTTTTCTTTATCATGTTTTTTCTTGACTTTAGAATTTTCATTCTCAAGATGTTTAGCAAACCTAAAAACTTATTCATAAGTAGGTAACATATTATATTCATCATAAAAAGATTCTTTATCTGAAGATTCATAGTATTTATCATCACTATAATTTTAATTCAAAGATACATTTGTGATAGATTCAGCATTGTGTACCTTATCCATTAGACAATTATTTTCAATAGGTAGTCTGGATATTCGACCAACATTCTTCTAACAAGAAGATTCATACTCTAAGGATTCATCATAAGAGACTCCACTACTGGCACTATAGGTGTCATTAGATTTCAAAAAATTCATATCTTTATCCTTGTAGTGTTTATTTATATTCCACGTAGAATTATTTTCCTTTCTATCATTTTTTTAAGCATAGGACATTCTGGACTTATATGCCATGCTCTTTTGCATTCATAAAAAGTGACTTCTGAGTAATTCTTGTATTTTCATTCTTTCTTTTTAAATCTATACTGAAATTATTTCTTCCCAACTATCCTATTCATCCTTCGAGAAGGATTAGACAGTTCATTCTCAGAATTCTCATTGTCACTAGATTCAGATAAAACATTGAATTTCTTAGACATAGATCTAGTAACCCTTTCAAGAGTCCTTGCTTTAGTTGTAGTAAAGGATACACTTCCATTTCCCTTACTGTTCTTGTTCATATAAACATATCTTTTCATTCTTGTCTCATGTTGAAGAAGAATTCCAAACAACTCATCAAGAGTAATTTGAGATACAGTCCTATTCTCATCAATAGTTTTTCTCTTAGATTTCCACTCATTGGACATGATATCTATAATCTTGTCCACAAGTAACTCATCATCAAGACCTTTTTTCACCCATATATTATAAACTATTAATAATATCCATAAACCATTATTCTACCTTTCACACTGGTTCTCCATAATGAAATAGAAATCCATGATATTCTGCTCTAAGCATAGATGTTCTAGTTTCTATAACATTAGATGTACCAAAATGAGTAACCTTCAATTTCTTCAAGATACAATTTGCAGCTTCACAAGAAGAAATCAGATTATATCTATTCCTGGTCGTTGAACACAACAAAGGATTGCGTACCTTATAGTTTTGTTGATATTCTGACTTTTCTTGATTAGTAAATGTTATAAATTCTTTATCAAGAATCTTGTAATCTCCAGTAAGCATAAAAAAGTTGTCCACTCCAGTATTAATAACAAAAGTCTTCATACGATCTATCCAATATTTATAATCATTCCAATCCAAAATAGGTGGTCTAGTAGGATTTAGATTTTCAATCAAACCAACATTCAATCCTTACATATATAAGAAAATATACATCCATAAAAACATGTTAATAGATAAAGTTTGTAAACAAGGATAAACTTACTAAGCAAGGAAAATATTACGAAAAATGAAAAATGAGAAAGAAAATATATTTGTGAATATAATTATTTCAGAGACCTACACTGATACCAATTTTAGGATCAGAATATGATGAAAATGCTCAATATACAAGTGGGGGGGGGGGGGTGAATTGTATACTTTAAAAATTCATTTGGAACCTTTAAAAGTTGTTATAAAACAATCTTTTTTAACATTGAAGGAAAATATTTTTGAAAAGGTTAAACATGTTAAATTCACAAGACCTCTTAGTTCTAAAAACATACAAGGTTCTGAAAATATGATTCCAGAAGTGAAACTTATGAAAAGTTTTTATGGAAAAGATTCTACCTTAAAGAATATATAATCTTACTAATCAGAGTATACAAGAATACAAGGAAATATAAGATATTTATATATTCCTTGTTAATAAGAAAAGAAACTTGAAACAACACAAGTAACAAGTACGAAATATTTTAACCCAAAGAGTAGGGTACCCAAAAAACTTGGATAAAGGTCCCTTGATTTAAACATTCAAAATAGACTATCTTACCCACACCAGGGTAAGCCCTCGATAGGAATATCAGAATCTGTATTGATATCCTCACAAGCCCTTGAATATCAAGGTATTCATAACCTATGTCTTCTTTATAAAGAAAGTCCTCGAACATTAAGGTAGTCGGAACCTTTGTCTTCCTATCCCCAGAAGCCCTCAGTTGTACATTGAAACAATCGAAGAAGCATGAAACAAGCTTAACATGATGTTCAGTACGCAGAAAAATGAGAGTATATCTCTCTAGAAATCACTTCAGCAGCATGAAATCTCAAGAGTGATGGAACAGTATTGAGATCGTCCAAAAGATCTCTTATTTATAGGCTCTTCTCCAATGGTCATCTACCTCCTCCAACTGTTATATTTTTCTTTGAATTTCGAAGGGACCTGTACACGTGTCACTCAAACAATGATTGGATAAAAACAGAATGTATGAAATTTTTTCATAACATTAACAAGGGTAAGAAAAAATATGGTTTCTTAACCAAATCTATTTTTCGGAGTCTATGGAAAAAATAATGTTTGGAGTCTAAGAAAATGAACATTCAGATTCTAAATTACATGGATATTAATATTCTATTTATCAAGGAATTTGGAGTAAGAATTCTGTAGACTTCAGATTCTGAATTATAATGAATACAGAGTCTGAATTCGAAGGAATTTAGAGTCTAAATTCTATTGAATTTTTAGTATGAATTCTTACTAATTCGGAGTCTGAATTATAAGGAATTCGGAGTCTGAATTCTAAGGAATTCGGAACATGAAATTCAGAGAATTCAGAACTTGAATTTCAGAGAATTCAGAACATGAATTTTAGATAATTCGGAGTCTGAATTTCCGAGATTTAGGAGGCGTAATTTCAGAAAATTTGGAACCGGAATTTAAGTGAATTTGGAACATGAATTTCATAGAAATATGAACCTGAATTTTAGAGAATTCGAAACCTGAATTTCATAGAATTCGGAACGTGAATTTCAGAGAATTAAGAATCTGAATTTCATATAATTTGGAATACAAATTTCAATGAATTTGGAATCTGAATTCAAAACCTTGAAACAAAATACTCTATGTCTAAGTATTTATAGGATTATGTGGGTTTAGATATGAAATCAAATTTTATACTTATAAATAAATTGAGTTAGAGTTAGATAAAATATAATAAGAATAATGAAAACAAATGTAAGGAGAAAATTTTCATTGGGAAGGAAAATTTTCCTTATTAAGATAAATCATAGGGGAAATAAAATTTTCCTTGAGATAGAGTGTTTGGGATTTGAAAAACATAAAGGAATGGATAAGTCATAAGGAAACCTTATTGACTCAACATTCTCCACATATCTACAGTATAAGGACCCAAATGTCAACCACTCCTCTTCCTCACTCCGACTGACATAACTGATGCCTTCCCATCCCCAAGTCTTGGTGGGAATAAATTATATAAGTCTATGGGGTGATGAGTGTGTCCCCCCTATTTGAGGAATATGACATTAATGGGTGAATCCCCAAAGTCACTAGCACACTATATTTTACTCTAGTCTCACCATTTTCAAAGAAAATGAAGTGAATAACGACCCAAGCATGATGTATATAAATATTACATATTTTTAGATGAATATTCATTACATTTTACAAATGCATGCCTGAGAACTATAATATTTTAGTTCCTTTTGAAATTTCGAATAAATTCCTCTAAATTGTAAAAGATCTTCAATATATCCCATAGTGATCTCCCCCTTTAGTACTCATACTTAAAATATTTTTTATAAAGAAATTAATAGAAACATAATAAAGGGTGAACTTAGATGCTTAGTAATGATAAAAAAATAAAACATGGACATAAGATTGAAAATACATGAACATAATTTTAAAAATAAAACCATGTATAACATATATATAGATTATGAGTCATGGAATAAATCTTGGTAATTCATAATGCATAAATCATAAAAGAACATGTTCCTTGCAAAAATAACTTTGGTATAGACCATGTAATTGTGGAAAATATATAATCATAGAAAATAATTTTCATATTAGCAAAGGATCCTTTCCACGACAATCATAGTGGATGAATTCCATTACTCAACTGGGTTAACATGTCATTCCAGCTCGATATTACTGAACTAGATTTACATGTCATTCCATCCCTGTATTTTTTTACCATATTTACTTAGCATTCCATTCATGTCTATATCTTCAGATATAAATATAAATCTAATATATTGGAGGGATATTTGGATTCCACCCATATCATAATGAAATTATTCTTACGTTTTCTATAGAAACATAAATTATTCATCATAGTGTAACCACAGGAATAAAATGGTTTTCTTAGACATCATTCCATTATAACATTGTCCATGTAAAAAAATGGAATTCAAAAATATCGTTCCAAAATAAAAATTAAAAACCATATTAATAATAGGAATATTATACTTGAAACATAACCAAATTAAATAATTATATGTTATATGGAAAATTATTTTGATTGAACACTAGAGATTAATGCTTGAGGAAAATATCCTTTCTTCTTCAATGAAAAATACATTTTCCCATAATACAAAAAAATTTAAAGAAAACAATATCATTGAAAACAAACATGATGTATTGTATAGTAACTTTCATGTAAATATGTTGTTATGAAAACATAAAATCTCTTCATTTCATATAAGTTAAAAGAAAACATTTTCCTCATACTTTTTTTAGATAAGTCAAAAAGTACCTCATATTGAAAAATGAAAAAATATTCCTTCAATAAACATTAATAAAAATTAACCAATTGGTAAAAATGAAAATAATCCAATTTTAGAAGGACTAAAATAATATTTCATATTAAGTAATAATGGACATGGATGATAAATATACCCTAGTAAATACTTATGTATAAACAATATCAGATAATAATTGGATTGCGAAATTATCACTTTCCAATTTGGAATCAGTTGAATCGTAAACCTCATAAAATAAATAAAATTATATTAATATAAACATATATTAACATTCATTATAATAATCCTAAAAACTTTCATGGGCTACATGAACAAAACAGTAAAGAAATGGGTGGTGTATAAGGCATATGTCCCATAGAAATAAAACAGAGACAAAATAATCCATTACCTTAAGTCCTATATCTATTGTATATATCTGAACCTACTATATAATTATTTAAATGAACTCATTTAATTATTGTAGTTTCATATTCATCATATATTATCATATTATCATATATTTGTTTGTAACATCATTACTCATCCATTGTCTATTAGCTTCATTATTTTCCTACGCAATTTTTTTCAAATTAGTTCCACTTCATAGGTTATAGTCATATCATTTAAAAAATAATAATTTTTAATATATATAATCTTTATTCATTCAATTCATTTATATATACATTATTTAATTAATATCACGTAGAATAAATCACATCGCTTCGTGGATATGGTAGGTCGTATGTACGCACGAGCGATGATATCATTCTCATAATTGTTGAATGGTATTGATGTGGATTGTGTATTACATTTTAGAATGAATTACCTGTTATAATAATCATATATAGTTATTATTTCCATCATTATACCCATCCTTGTAAGGTGGTCATGAAAAAAAGATTACACCACGACATGGAGATGGTAAGCCGTATGTACGCACACCAGGTTGTTAATTTTTTCATACGGTTGATAGAATATGAAATATTAATTTTTGTTAGATCAAAATATGTATGAATATTTCAAAATTACAATAGGTGGGTGAATTCTATGTTTAAGAACATTCTTTTTTAATCTTATGTAAATCTTAGTTTAACAAAATTGTACAAATCAAAATCTCTAAACCCTCTTCTAAAAGTTTAATTACAAATAAATTAGGCCCAATAAATATTATTATCATAATGAAATTAATACACAGTTTTACATAAAAATAATTCTACCTTAATTTATATTGAATATTAAAAAATATTTTTTATAAATAGAGAATATAATATAAGAAACACTATCTATTTAATAGAAATTGGAGTGGAATTAAACAACTTGTAATAAAACAAGTAGTCAAAATGTAATGAAATATTTTAACCTAATGAGAATGGTATCCAGTGACTCTAGACAAAAGTACCTATATTTATACTTTCTAGAATTCTTCTCTTACCCACATGATGGTAATCCCTCAATCCATGAAAAATTGGATATAGCTTTTTTCTTTCTATCCCTGTAATCCCTCGATTAAGCATGTAATAAAAACCTCTATCTTCATTAAGTCAGAAGCCTTCTACTAAAGAATCATATGTACCAAGAAAATAATAAACAGACAACCTTATAAGGTTTATTGAGGACTGACATTCTATTACTAAATTGATTGAGACATAAGGAACAAGCAGTTCACCCTCTTATATCAGGGGGGAAAATTCACAGCTTACAGACACATACAAAGTTGTCGAGCTAGATATTTCTCAACAGTAAAAATTTTCGAGTATTTATAGTATTTTAATGCAATGGTATAAATGGTCTCTAATAGTCCTATTTATCCTAAAATTTTAGAGGGTCCTGTATAACTCGGACTTACAATGGTCATAAAGTAACAGATTTGATGAAAATGTTTTGGAATAAGGAGAAATATCATGATAAACATTATCATGTAATCAGTATTGAAAATATGCATGAATCAGATTATATGTTTTTGACCAATAAGTAAAAATAGTGATATATAGGCTTTAAGAAACTAATTAAATCATATTCTTGAACCAATGAGAATAATATCATAATAATGATGAGAATAAGATGCTATAAATTGAGGGAATAAGATTTGATGAAGAGTGATAATTGGATTCGAGAAAGTCATTGAATCTGATTCCAAAAATCTGAGAAAATCAGAATTGAGAAACATTGATAATCGGATTTGAAAAACTAAGAGAATAAAAATTAATAAATTATGAGAATTCGATTTGAAAAACTGGGTGAATCAGAATTGAGAAACTGTGTGAATTAGAATTGAGAAAATGAGCGAATCATAATCGATAAAATATGAGAATCATATTCGATTTTATATGAGAATTAGAATTGATAAACTATATATCTGATTATAAATATGGACATGATTTTCATTGATTCTAGTTTCAATTTGTTCTTAAGAAAAGGTTTTTCCGAATTAGTTGGAAGATAGTATAGAGGAGATTAGTGAACATGATTCCTATTATAGTTAGATGTGTCTATGGTTAGAAAAAAATATTGAAGGTAATAAAAATAATATTAATGGAAATGTATATGTGATTTCATAAACCATAAGGAATGAGAAAAGTCACAAGGAAACATTTGACTCAATAGACTCCCCCTTTTTTGACATCCCAAATGTTGTTTTATGAAAAGAATATTAAGAAAAAAAAATTTCAAATTTCTTCTTAAATGAAATAATTATATTCCCATGAGTTTATAACTATTAGAATGATTAATACGACTAACACCCCTTATGATATGAACTCCCCATACGGATCATATTCTTTTCGTTATGTATTTTTCTTCCTTTCTGAAGGAAATATATCCCTCTTACTTAAGGATATATTCATTAATATTGTTAATCATTCCCCCATTTGTGATTAATAATATGGAATATAGAAAATATAATTTAACTGAAAATGGATAAGAAACATTATATAAAAAAAAAGTTAAATTTACTACTTGATAATGATTTTTTTTAAACAATTTAGAGATAAAAAATAATTTCATACATCTTCAACATTAAGGATTTCAACAGAGCCTTCAACCTTTTCCATTCTTTTTTATCTTCTTAAATATTTTCAAGGAGGTCTTTATGAAGCTGGTTCTAATTTTCAAGTATTTGAATTTTTTCTTCATGTATCTAAAACCATTCATCCATGGACATGGGTTATTCAACAAAATCTTCATATTGATTCACTAATAGAATGATATCATCTTTGTAAGACATCATCTTTTAACATCAACTATGATGGAATTTATTTTCCCATACAAATATTTTTCTTCTTTGAACTGAAAAGAATGTTTCTCCATCATCTTCTCATAAAAAATATATGATAATTCATTGAGAAATTCATTAGGTTTTAATAAATAATTATGGATTAATTCAAACATATTGCAAAAAAATTTAAGATCAATATTGATATTCCTTGACCACTTGTTCATCTTCGTGTATGATTTCCTATGATAATGATAATTATCCATGAAAATTTTAAAATCTTCTTCAATATTGATCATCTTCTCCATATGAAGGGTTATTGTGTCCAGTTTTTTATTTAATGATTCTATAATAATCCAATGTATTGAATCAATATTTGGAAATTAAGGTATAGACTTAAGAAAAGGTTTGTTAGAATTAGTTGGAAGATATTATAGAGGAGATTAGCGATCATGATTCCTATTATAATTAGATGTGTCTATGATTAGAAAAAAATATTGAAGGTAAGAAAAATAATATTAATGGAAATGTATATGTGATTATAAATATGGACATGATTTTTATTGATTATAGTTTCAATTTGGTCTTAACAAAATGTTTTTCCGAATTAGTTTGTAGATAGTATAGATAATAAAATTATTGTAAATGTATATGTGATTTCATAAACTAGAAGAAATGATAAAAGTCATAAGGAAACATTTGACTCAACAATCTCCCCCTTTTTTGACATCCCAAACAATGTTTTATGAAAAGAATATTAAGAACAAAAAATTTAAAGTTTCTTATTAAATGTAATACTTATCTCTCCATGAGTTTATAACTCTTAGAATGATTATGACGACTAACTACCCCTTTTGATATGAAGTCCCCCTACAGATCATATTCTTTTCGTTATGTATTTTTATTCCTTTCTCAAGGAAATATCTCCCCCTTACTTAAGGATATATTCTTTAAGATTCTTAATCATTCACTCATTTATGATTAACAATATGGAACATAGAAAAAATAATTTAACTGAAAATGGATAACAAACATTCTATAAAAAAGATGATAAGTTTACTACTTGATAATGATTTTTTTTTTCAAAAAAAATTTAGAGATAAAAAATAATTTCACAATTCTTCAGCATTAAGGATTTCAACAGAGCCTTCAAATTTTTCAATTCTTTGTTATCTTCTTCAACCTTTTCATGGAGGTCTTCATGATGTTGGTTCTACTTTTTAAGGATTTGAATTTTTTCTTCATGTATCTAAAACCATTCATCCTTTGACATGGTTTATTCTACTAACTCATCATATTTATTCACTAATAGAATGATATCATCATTGTAAGACTTCAACTTTTTAACATCAACTATGATGGAAGTTAGTTTCCCATACAAATATTTTTCTTCCATGAACTGAAAATATGTTCCTCCATCAGCTTCTCATAAAAACTATTTGATAATTCATTGGGAAAGTCATTAGATTAAAATAAATCATTATTGTTTGAATCAGACATATCACATAACAATTTAAGATCAATATTGATATTCCTTGACCACTTGGTCATCTTCATTTAATATTTCCTATGATAATTATAATTATCCATGAAAATTTTAAAATATTCTTCAAGCTTGATCAACATCTCCATATGAAGGGTTATTGTGTCCAATTTTTTATTTAAAGATTGTAGAATAATCTAATGCATTGAATAAATATTTTTAAATTAAGGTATAGATTTAACCATCTTCTTAAAAGGTTGATCAACAAAGTATTCTCCCATAAAATATGATTAATATTATGATTCAGAATGATTTTTCATAGAAGTTACAACATATAGCTACTTCCCATTGAATTTTTTAGATTATGATTTTTATAAACCATTTTCTATATTCCTTTCATCATAAAATTGAACAATATTATCTTCATCATTATCACCAACACCATCATCATCATCATCAGAAGTAACATTACAAACATCACTATCAATAACTTTTCTGTTCTTGGTTGAGGTTGATTTTTAAATTTTATTATCGGATTTATGATCTGAATTTTCTTCTGAGGAAATCATGCAAGTTGAGTCTTGAGAAGGCATATATATTGTTTTTCAGATTGAATATATTTTTGAAACTATCATATTTCTTAAATACGATCATCACTTTCATTTTCTTCACTATCTTAATCTCCTGCACGAGACTATTGTTCAACACTTGTAATTGAGCATAAAACTATTTCTTTTCCATTATATGTTGGGGTAGCGCTTACTTCCTCATCATCTATTAATTGAAGAGGAACAACAGTTTCTAGAATAACGGTTTATAGGATTTGAATTTCTTATGATGCATTTTAAATGTAATTCAACATCTTTTGACACAACTCTACTTCCGATAACTTTTTATTCATCTTATATTCTTTAGCTTATTTTTCTTATCATTCAGAACAATGAATTTTTAATGGCCTTTCTTTTTCCAGACTTCAACCAAACACTTAATCTCCTTATTTCCAAGGTTCTTTATATTTTCTCTATTTTGAGACAACTACGTCAGGGTAAGGTTTCTATATTTTTTTGACTTATATGGTTCGGTAAATTGACATTTTCTTTTGATACAATCAACTATCTCATTCTTATAAATTTATCCAATATTACCAATCTTTTTGGACAGATTAAAAGACCCCTTATTCTTTTAATAAAATGAATATTTCATTATTTTAAGTGTTTCGTTACTTAATAGTAGAACCTTGAACTTTTTTGGTTTGAACACACAAGGAATGTTTAATGAAATCAAATATTGGACTAAAATATTTTACAATGTTTTGGGAAACATAAGAATCTAAGACATGATAGTTCATTCCATTTTCTTATTAATTTTCAAGAATATGTATCTCATCAATTTTATCTTCAATATATTTATAAGAAAATCAAGAAAAAAGATATCTTTAACCGTGAGGGTATCATTATTTACTTTTCTCAAATTGAGTAACCCGTGAATCCATAATTCAATAATATGATGGTTGTAGAAGCGATGAATTTTTTTAAGATATTTATTGACTAAATTCATAAAGATTTAATTTCATTTTCCTTATTTATAGAACCTTCTAATTCTAGTAGTTAGTGACAAGGGGATAAATATTCTCATTCAAAGGGTATTGCAAGGATATAAACTGCTTTCTTGAAACACATTGAGTATGATTTTCGATAACATTTAAACCATACCTTATATTTTCCCCCTTCAATAAAGAACTGAACTGATTCATAATAATCAATAACATGTTCTGGATAGATTGGATCTAGATCTCCCTTATTTTTTAAATATATATATATTCACATCCTTGGAAGATTATGATCCTACATAAAAAATAAACATTCTCGAGAAAGAAATATTGATCAACATACCTTTCTCAAAATATAAAAAGATATTTTGAATTCCATTGATGAATGAATTTAATATTAAGAATACACTAACTGATAAATTTTGATTTAAAGACATTGAAAGGTTTTATAATGAGGGTTTTGATAGATGGCATCAACTCGGGATGAAGACAGTGGAGTTCGATGTGGGACACTAGGGTCCCGTTTAATATATAGGTTTCTAAAGTTATGGTTCAACATCCTTGATTTATATAGTGGTTGAAAATAAACCAATCTGATCTAATTATTGATATTAATCCTATGAATATCTCATTGGTTCCAAATTTTTTATGTTTTAGGAAAACAAAATAGTTATTTTTAAATTATATATTAACATAATGAATTGAATTTATGATGTTATAAGAAAGAAGTTTTACATTTAAGTTACCTCAATATATTTTGTAGTACTTGATGTATATTCTCCATAAGAGTCTAAAATCAAGAATAGTGTGATTATAATAAGAAGTATTGATAAAAGAAAAAGAAAAAAACCAGAAATTTTACTAATATTTGAAAATGTACTAAAATTCAAAAATATTTTTTGAGTAAAAAAATGATTTTTTCTAAAATAAAATATTATCGGATCCCAAAAAAATTTATGTTCAAAAACAATTTCCAGGTTCCAAAAAAATATCAAAGAATTTTTTTTCAAAGGTAACCTCCTATGAATAGGAGTAACTTAACGTAAAGAGATTGTTTAAAAATAAATTTTAATAAATTATTACCTTTCATTTATCATTCATATATTTTTTAATTTAATTAAATCTATTGGATGGTAATGGTTTCATAATAATATCAGTGACTTGTTGTTGCATTCTGATGAATTGTAAAATAATATCTCTTTTAAATGTCTGACCCATAAGAATGTGATGCTAGATCTATTTGTGCTTTGTACATGAGTGATGTGCTAGGTTTTTTCATTGGGAGATGGCATTAGTGTTATCACATAGAATTTTAGTTTTAGTATAATAAGTAGTACTAATAGATACCACCTAAAAATGATTAGAAATTGAGTTTTCACTCAACATGTTTCTTGTTACCTCTTAAAGAATTCAGTTTCATCATTAAATGACCCCATTTTGTGGAGGAGTTCCTGGATCTGAGAAGTTATGTGTAATGAAATTTTTACTCCAAAAAGTTTCAAAGTACGAATTTTCAAAATCTATGATTTGATCAATAATAATAGTTTTCAATGGAATTTATTTCTCATTTTATTAATTGTCTATAAACATTTAAAATAAATAAATCTATTCAGTGTTTTTACCATGAAAATAGACCCATGTAAATATGTTGTAATCATCAACTAATAAAATACATAGTATTTTCCTCCAAATCATCCATATTGTGTTGGAAAATAGATATCAATGTGCATTAACTGTAAAACAATAGTATCTAAGACTTCACTAATTGATTTCAATCTTTTAATATGTTTATTTCCATATTGGCAAAGGTCACATAACTTTTAAGAATCAAATATAAGATCTAGTGGATCATTAAGAAGTATAATCTTAGTCAAATTTCATAAGATCCTATAGTTACACTGTCCATACCTTCTATTCCATAACCAAAACTGATCTTCCATTACACTAAGGCAAGGTATGTCTGGGATCTTATTGTATGATATGTTGACTGTGTAGAATTTCTCATGTCGATGGGTAGAAAGAAAGAATGCATCCTTGGAATTGTGTAATAAGTATTTATCATTCCTAAAATTCATAAGGGAGCCTTCATCAAAAAATTAAATTATTCTTATAAGTTTGTTCCTAAGACCCTTAACAAATAAAACAATTCAAATCAAATATTTTATAATAAGAACAATGTTACCCATACTAATGAACTTTCCTTGATAATTATCTTTGTTGGTAAAGCTTCCACCATTCATTTCAATATTCATTCTAATGAATAAGTTTTCACCATTCATATTCCACAAAAAACCATTATCCATGTAATATGTGTTATTTTGGAACATCCTTTGATTTGTAGAAACGAAAACAATTTGGTTTTTTTGAATCCAATCATTATTGGATCTTGAAATGTTAGAAAGTAAAATTTTGGGAATCTAAATGGTTTTAGAAAATGGGGTTTATGAAATCCAAAGGATTGGATTTTTTTAAAGAAAAATTATTGTTCTAATGTCTACCATATTGGAAATTAGTCCAGTATGGGGCACTTTAGGTAACCAAATAGTTATTTATAAAAATATGTGTTGAATGATAGTAACCAATTCGAGAACTATTCCATAGAAAATGAATTGGTTTATAATTTTTATCAAATTATTCTATACAATAACAAATGTTTTATAAAAGTTTCTTTAGAAAAATTATTTTAGATTCTAGTCTAATGATAAATTTTTATCATAACAACTATTTTTTTTGAATTGGGTTTTGTCTCTAAAACATTTTTCATATAATAGAATTTCATGATCATTATAATGTTAATCCTTTTCAGAATTTACTTTCCCACTAATTTTGGAAATATAAACAATTTTGATATATTTTTAGTCAATATCTTTAGAAATATATGAAACTTATTTTGTTAAAACATTTATTCTAGAATTTTCCTTTTCATGATTATTTTTAATTTTTTAATTCTAATTTTCATGTAATTTTGAAAATCTAGAGACTTCATCAACTGAAGGTAATAAATTATATTCCTATAAGGAATAATCTTCATATGATGATTTTAAATTTTCCCCACAAGTATAATTATCATTTATATAAATGTCGGTTAAGGATTCAACAATACGTACTGTTTCTATAAAACACTGATTCTTGAAATGAAATCTTGCTAGAAGTGCAATATTAGTTTGTCCTAGATTTTCAATATTCGATGATTAATTAGATGAATATTCACCACTTTTACTTCTTTAATCATTTTCTTATAGAACATTCATTCTTTTCGTTTTTTAGTACCATTTCTGATTCCTCTCATAATGTCTTTCATTTTTGTATTTTCTTTTATGCTTTGGAAAATCCGGTCTAATGTGTCCTATATACTTTAATTCATAGAAAGTGACTTCCGTATCATTATTTTGCCTATTATCATTCTTCTTATAACCTTAGTGAAAATAATTATTTCCAATAATACTTTCTATCCTCTAAGAAAGATTGGCTAACTCATTTTCTCAATGTTCAGATTCAATTGATTCCGATTGAGAAAACACTTTATTTTTTGTCTACTTCACTAATATCTCATGTTTCTTTTCATTCATATGATTTGGCATATTAGTAAAAGAAAAACATCTAGTATTTGTATTCTATTTTCCATCATATGTGTTCAATTGTTCTCATATGTTTGAATAATTCCAAATAACTCATCAAGGGTAACATTTGTAACTTTTCTTAGTTCATCAAATACTATTTTATTTGACTCCCACTCATTAGGCATGATATCTGGGATCTTTTCCACAATATCTTCATCATATATTCCTTCTATCCCATGGATTATAATCTATTTACAATAGTAATAAATATATACTGAACATTAGTTATAGGATATCCTTATGAAAAAACAACAGAATGATTTTCTTCTTTAAGCATGCCACTTCTTTTCATTATGACTTTAGATGTACCAAAATGAGTAATCTCCAGTTTCATCCAAATATTATTTTCTACTTAACAATATGATATATTGATGTATATATTTATTTTCATTGAACAAAGTAATGTATAGAATAGCTTATAGTTATGTTTATATTCCTGATTCTCTTAATTAGTAAAAAGTCTAACTTCATTATAAGGAATTTTATAAGCTCCAGTAAGAATAAAAAAATATTCTAAACCAATATTGATAAAAAAATTATTCATTCTATCTCTCTAGTATTCATAATCATTCCCCTAAATTATATTTGATCATGTAGGATTTATATTTTATATTTATCTGACATTAAAAACTATCACCTTTAAAATAATACTAAAATTACTTTTCATGATACAAATTACTGTAGATAAATAATTATAAAAAAAGTTTATAAAATAAATATAACTAAAAAAAATTTAATGCATGAAAATTTATGACTAGTACAAACCTACACTAGTACTAATTATTTGATTGAAATATTTATGAAGATAACACAATTACATGAGGGTGGGGAATTGTACGTTAAAAAATATTCATTTTTAATCTTAATGAAATGAAATATTAATAAAATTAAACAAATTAGATTCACTAAAACCACTTATATATGGTTAATTAAAAAAACCTTGGGTTTGATAAAGATGATTATGGTAATGAAATTAATACAAAGGCTTACTTAAAAAAGATTCTACATTAAAGATGATATAATCTTAAATCTTATTTTATAAAAATATATAATTTATTATAACAACACATTCTAGGTTAAAAACATTTAGTGGAATTATAGATCTTTTAATAAAACATGTTGTAAAAATACAATGAAATATTTTGACCCAAAGAGATTGGTAACCAATGATTTTGAATATAAGTCCATTGATTTACACATTTAAGAAAGTCTGCCTTACCCACACCAATGTAATCCCTCGATCCAATGTTTGTTGGATGTAGCTTAAATCTTTCTATCCCCAAAATCCATCAATTATGTAGGTAATCAGCACCTTTATATTCTTTCAGCTATAATCCCTCCATTAAATAATCAAACACATGATGAATATCTTATTGGGATTAACAGACACGATTTATTTAATATTGACACTCTCTTACTAAAGTAATATAAACATGTGGATCTTTATGTTCACACTCTAATATCATGAGAGAACATTTAAAACATGTCGATACATACACAATTGTTGGGAAATCTATATTTCAAATGATGAAGTGGTCGGGTATTTAAAGGCATGGAATGAAATGGTCAACTTGGACTCCAATGATCATATTTATCCAAAACGTTCAGATGGACATGTACAAATTGCACATACAATTATCATAAAATAATATATTAGATTACATTGTTTTAGAATAAGAAAAAATACCATGATTTACATTATCATATAATCAGTACTAATAATATTCATGAATCTGATTATATGTATAAGAACAATAATGAAAAATAGTGATTAATCAGTTTTATTAAATTTATGAAATTGGAATCTTGAACCATGGGGAATAAGATTATTTAAATTATTAGAATCATATTCAGTAAATTTTGAGAATTCGATTTTATAACAAGTTATAATTCCATTCTAGAAACACTGTGAATTAGATTTGAAAAAATGAGTGAATCAGAATTATAAAACTGTTAGAATTGTATTCAAAAAACTGAGTGAATCATAATTGAGAAACTATGAGAATTGGATTTGAAAAATTGAGTTAATAGAAATTTAGAAACTGTGTTAGTCAGATTCAAAAAACTGAGCGAATCAAAATTGAGAAATAGTGATAACCAGATTTGAAATTCGATGCGAATCAAAATTGAGAAACTGTGTATCCAATTATAAAAATGGATCAATTTTTGTTATTTCTGGTTTCTAATGAGTCATAAGAAATATTTTGATAGAATTATCCAGAAAATATTAGATAATATATTAAATAATAGGATTTTGACAATAATTTGACTTGCATATGTTTAGAAAAAAAATCATATAGAAGTTATGTGATATGGATCAGATTCAGCCCAAGGAGAATAATTTTTGTCTTGATAAAAATCTCAAGACCAATTGTTGTTTGAATTGGACCAACCACACTTCTTGATGTCCAACACTATGGTGGGCCACAACACACTTATTTAGGGCCCAAAATCACTTATCCACGTGGAAATGGGTGGAAATTTGTAGTAACACATTAATGAGGAGATAAAAGGTGGAAAAAGTATCATTAAGAGATAATCCCGCTACTTTATCTAGCGGGGTCATTAAATGGCTTGGGAGAGTGCAGTTTTATGCTTTTTATGTGCCTTTTGTGTTCCCCATGCCATTTAACTCAAATGAGAACATTTTCCTTTCTTAATTTTGTCTTTATAATGTATTTTCATCCTTTTGTAATGGGAGATTTTGAATGGGACGAATTTGTGAAGCTTGATGTGCATTATTCTAGCTTTAGCCTCTTCCCTTTGCCTGAAATTGGTGGTACATCTCAATTTCTTGAGAAATGATCTTTATGCGTGGAGAAACCTTGGCAGATGGCGTTTCCTTTAATCCTTGGTCGATTCGGCAACATTACGCTAGTCCTTTTCTCTTACTCGTTTTGAGCTTTCCAGCGACGCATCTGTTGGTATGAGAGCCACAGTTCCAATGCGTAAGTTCTATCAGATATTTCTTATTACTCTACATCATGTATTTCAAGAGAGAATATTCTACTCCTCCTGCCCAATGGGAAATAGCTTACTCAAATATACAACCGTAAATTACTTAAATCGGTGAGCAACTTGCTCAACTATTGAGAGCACAGAGACCTGAATCCCCTCCATCGCAGTGCCATCCCCAATGTCCATCACCACATACTAGGTGCAATATAGTAGCATTTTATGAAGATCGTGAAAATGATAATGATTCCAGTGATTCAGATGTGGATATGCGATGAATAAGAGATGATGGTGATATTGAAAGAGTGTTGAAGATTGGCACTCTACATTTTTATGGGAGTATGCATCTTGATGATTTTCAGGATTGGATGTGGGAAATCGAATGGTTCATCGAATTTATGAATTGTTCTGATGAGAATAAGTGCAAGGTGGCCATTCTAAAATTTATATACAATGCATCTCTTTTGTGGGAAAATCTGAAAAAACCGCGGAAACATGATGACCAAAGTAAAATATGCTCATGGGATAAGTTGAAAATGATTTTCAGGAGACGATTTCTACCCGATAATTATAAGCAAGAGCTTTATTTCGGAATTCATAGCCTACGACAACGAGATAAATCCATTCTAGAGTATATTCAGGACTTTGATTGTTTATTGATGCGACATTATGTTCCAAAATATATAGAGAAAACAAATGAAATATTTTTGGGTGGATTAAATGAAGAAATTGCACATTTATTGGATTTGCAACCATTATTTTCACTTGATGATGTTTGAAATCTAGCGATCAGGGTGGAAAAGAAAAAGTGGAACTCAAAGACACTGGTGCTCAAAAAATACAATAGAGGTACAAATTTTTATAAAGGAATTTCTTCTAATAATTATGGTGTTGGTGAGAAGGAATTTGGAAGGAACAATATGCTGGATAAAGGGAAAGAGAGGGATTTGGAATAACCAAAATAGAAATCCAACTCCTTTGAACATGGGAATAGAATGTGTTTCAAATTCCATGGTTATGGTCATTTTCAGGCCAATTTCCATAAAAATAAAATTATTACTATTATGGAGATTTAAGATATTGAAAATGAAATCAAAGTCAATGAACATGATGGTGAAGAATCTGAAAATGGGGAACATGTTGTGGAAGAAGCTGATTTGGGAAACATGCAGATTCTATGAAGAGTTTAGCAAGCTTCAATCTGCCCAGAAGAAGATCGAAGAGAAAACTTGTTCTAAACTCACTACACCAATAATAAGCGGGTATGCATGGTGATTATTGATAGTGGGAGCTGTAAAAATGTGGATTCAACAACACTAGTGGAGAAATTGAAGCATCCAACTCAGAATCGTCCTCACTCGTATAAATTAAAATTTTTGAACAATGGGAGAACATTGAAAGTCAACAAACATGTTTTGATTTCATTCTCCATTGGTAAGAACTATGCTGATGAAGTATTTTGTGATGTTATTCCAATGGATTCTTGTCACTTGTTTTTGGGAAGGCCTTGTCAGTTTGACAGGGAAGTGCAATATGATGGGGGGAAGAATATATATTCTTTTCGATCTCGGGACAAGAATATCACACTTCCTCCTTTGAAGCCGTCCAAAATGCATCAATAAAGATCTATTCCAGAAGCGACCGAAGGTAGTCTCTTTATCAGCAAAGCTCAAGTGGAGAAATCCATAAATAAGAAAAATCCAATTTTTTATTTATTGATGATGGAAAAGTTATTCCATGAGGAGAAGAGTCATCAACATCCATTACCTCATTCATTAATTGGGGAATATCATGATTATTTTCCTAATGATCTTCCAATAGGATTACAACCATTTAGAGGAATTGAACATTAGATTGATCTTGTAAAAGGTTAACAACTTCCAAATAAACCAGCATATTAGTGTAATCCAGGAGTATCCGGGGAATTGCCGAAGCAAGTAGATGAGTTGATGGATCAAGGATTTATAAGGCCAAGAATGAGCCAGTGTTCTATTCCAACGTTATTGGTGCCAAATAAAGATGGTATGTATCACATGTTCATTGATAGTAGAGTTTTAAATAATATTACCATCAAATATGAGTATCCCATTCCACGACTCGATGATATGATTGATGAATTACGTGGTTCATCAATCCTATGGAAGGTTGATCATCATAGTTGATACCACCAGATTCGAATGAAGGAAGGGGATGAGTGGAAAACTACATTCAAAACTAAAGGAGGATTGATTGAGTGGTGGGTCAAGACATTTGGCCTCTCAAATGCTCATAAGAACATTCATGCGACTCATGAATGATGTTCTAAAATCATTCATTGGTAAATTTGTGGTTGTTTTTTTGGATGATATTTTGCTTTACAGCAAGTATGTGGAGATCCATGTGGATTATCTTCGTCATGTATTTGACATTCTACGGAAATAAAAGCTGTATGGAAGGCTGAAAAAATGTGAGTTCTTTTCAAAAAAAGTGGTTTTTCTGGGAAATCTGGTAACCAAACAGGGCATCATGGTGGATGAATCAAAAGTGGATGCAATCAAGTCCTGGCCACAACCAGAATCCATCACCGAAGTAAGAAGATTCCATGGATTGGTATCTTTTTATAGTCGCTTTATTTCCAATTTCATCACTATAATGGAACCTATCATTGAATGCTTGAAAAGGGGGAAATTTTAGTGGTCAAAGGGAGAAAATGAATCAGTTTAAATCATTAATAAAAAGTTCCGTGAAGCACCAGTTTTGGCATTGCCTAATTTTGATCACATCTTTGAAGTGCAACGTGATGCAAGTGGAGTTTGGATAGGCACTTTTCTCATCCAAATAAATAATCCTATTGCATATTTCAGTGAGAATCTGAATGATTCATGGTATAATTATAGCACATATGATAAGGAATTTTATGCGGTTATAAGAGCCCTAGATCATTGGTATCATTATTTGAGACTAAAGCGGTTTTTTTTTACATTCTGACCATCAAGAATCGAGGTTATTTAATGGTCAACACAAGATGATCTTGAGGCATGCAAAGTGGGTCGAATTCTTACAATCATTCTCATTTGTGTCAAAATACAATAATGGGAAAGATAATCTGGTGGCAGATGCTTTGTCTCAAAGGTATGCATCTCTTAGCATTCTAGAATCTCGAATTCATGGATTTCAGATTATGAGAGAAGATTATCAACATGATTTGTAGATTAATTATACTTTAATCAAATGTCATGATGGATTTGTGGAGGATAATTATGTACAAGTTGGGTTTCTCTTTATGAGAAACAATTTGTGTGTTCCAAAGGGTAATTAAAAAGACTTTCTCATTTAGGAAGCACATGAAGGGAGACTTTCTGGTCATTTTGGCATCCATAAAACCTTGGAGATACTAAAGGAGCATTTGTACCGGCCGATGATGCAATCAGATGTCCATGAAATTCATTCAAGATGCGGAAAATGTCCAAGAGTGAAGAGTCATTTAAAGCCTGGTTTATACACCCTATTACCTATTCTAGAGAAGCCATGGTAGATCTTGTTATAGTTGGTGTCCGGAGAACCCATTGTTTATACTTTGATTACATGAATGTACAATTATTATATATTTTTCATTGTTCGGCCTGACTATAATATAATAATGTCCTGTAATATTTGTTGCATTAATAAAGTCATGGAAGATACACAGTATGATGAGAACCGTGAAATTCTATAAAAATATTCTTAAATAATGTTCTCAGATTGGATGAAATACTATGATAGGACACATAGTATACAGACTATCATGTGTGTGTACTCGTAAGAAGAAGATACTCCCTCTCATGTAGTTCGCACTTGGTAATCTCCAAGATGGGAGATTATGAGAACAAACACGCCAGTAGTAATTCTGTATGTCTTGGTGTCATTAGAAATTTCTATCTACGAGGATTCTTAATAGTCCTTAGACTGGAAGATTATCATTAACTCATGTCTTGACTCGCACACTTAGATTTTCTGACAAAAACCATCATGAAGGTAGTTGGCAGGAAATAGGGTACGTTGGGTGTGTCATGAATGATATGTTTGTAATGGATAAGTCATGGAAGGATTTTTCCCTTCCATATTTATAGATGTAGAAATCTGGTGCCCTTTGATTGAAATAGAACTTTCACCAAAATTCCATGTCCAATGAATGATGGATCAAGCGTATAGGTTTATGAAACTACCATGAAACCTTCTTGATGAGATATTGAGAAAATGTGATTAAATTACATGGTAAGTGTTCGTATGAGGTGACACATCAATGCAGCGTCAACTTTTTTCACTTGGGTTCCTTGACATATTGCTAGACATTAATCTTGGACTTTAGGAAAGCCCGCCTAATGCCAACATAAAAGAGGCTTAGAAGGCCACACACTAAGTGTATCCAAGTATCTCAAGATGATTAAATATTATTCCTGTATGTGGTTTAATAAATTTTCAAGGAAGCCTAAATTATTTTAATGCTAGAGTAAGAATAAAAAGAATACAAGATATACACGCCATGTACATTGAGTTTACATGCCGTGAAGATTTAATTTTGGAAAGGAAATGAAAAACAAGTACTCGTTGTGTATTAATGATTACACACCGTGTAGTTTTCTCAGTTGAGATTTTGAGGAAATAATATTGTCTTATTAAAGGATATGTATTATAATAAGTGTGGACGCATGTCAAGGAATTAATGATTCTATATGGGGTTTTTTAATAAGAGTTAATGAAATAAATAAAACATGTAACATGTTCATTTATTGTGATAACTCTATAACCTCTACACATGTCATGGAATTAATGATTTGAAATAGAGTTTTTTGAATAAGAGTTAATGAAATAAATAAAATGTATAATGCGTTCATTTATTTTCATAACTCTATAACCTCAAACCCGATTATAAATATCCTCACAACCCCAACACTTTTCCATAATCATTGTGCACAACAATTCTGGAGAATTCTCTCAAGGCCGAAAGAAATCCATCCTCCAACAACGCTTTCAAGACTGAGAGAGATCCTCCTCCATCGGATCAAGGCGATCTAAGGTGGACAAAGAAATCAAAGGCCTCTCCATGGTATCACCTGGAGACTCCTTTGGTGACATCCATAGATATGTGGTGCACAAGTGGATTACCACAAGAGGAAGTCTACACTTGGCAGCTGCGATGCAATGACGAATCACATTGGAACGTGATCAGAAATATCAACAAAGAAAGAATGCCATTAATGGTAATTCATTTCAATTAATTAAATTTATTATAATCAACCTGTGATGATCCTCATTTGTGGTTGTAGGACTATTCTTCTTATTTTTCTATTATGTGATTCGATCCATGGTATTGGGCATTTATCATCGAATTGATCTCGGATAGATCATTGCTAATGAGAAAAAGCCAAGTGGTCATATCCACCCATGAGATTCCACTATGCTCGGGACCTTCAATTGGTATCAAAGGGAGGTTACAACTTTTATTATAGTAATTTAATTTTTGTTGACAATTTATGCATTTATAGTTGATTCAATTCAAGATAAATCGTTCTATAAAACCGAATAAACGTTATCTATTCTTCCTCCTTCGTTTCGTGATTCACATCACAGAAATGACCTTTTAATTTTAATTTTGATTAACAAACGAGGAACTCATCCGGAGTAGCCACTCTTTCTGTCTGTACAACACAAGAATACACGACGTGTAGTAAAAACTACACGCCCTGTACGTAGGTTCAACTAACCGGTACTGGTCCGCCAAACCATGCTGTTTGAATTGAGAAAACCACGGTTTTTAATACACCATGTTGACCAGAACTGAACGGCGCGTAGAAATCGGAATACATGGTGTGTATGGTTAATCAACATGCTATATAGTCTGATCCGGCCTATGTGAAACCGTTTACATGGAGAAGTCGTGTACCGCGAACATGGGTTTTCCAGGATAATAACCACGTAATAAGGAAGTACACACCGTGTTGAATTAATCTAACCACCATGTACTCCAAAATTTCTAGAGTATAGAAAACATTCCAAAGCCCCCAGCTTGTACTTTGGATAAAGGGTGAAAAAAAATTCACGCCATGTAATGCAGCATTGACGACGTGTACTTTCCATAAATGGAATTTTACTAGTGTTCCTTTAAAGTACAAAGACCCCCATAAAGAAAAATGGATGAGAATAATCTCAAGGAAATTCATAATGAAATTTAATATAAATAATTGATTAATTATAAGGTCATAATTAATTGATTTCAAGAGCATATTATCTTCAATAAAAAGAATGATTGAATGAATTTGAATACTAAATTTTGTGTAAATGTCATTGCATGCTATTGGCGCCAAAATATTGGACGCAAAGAGAAGAATAAAAAGAAGCCTGCGTGCTGCCTTGCGAAGTGCAGACGCGGTGGACCCCCGAGCAATGTGGCCACCACGAAGCCCCTGAGGCGGTAACGCTCTGTGAATGCCCTGACGTTCGCGAGCCCTCCATGAAGAAACAGAGGTGGTAACGCTCCGATAACGCCCTGATGTTTGCGAGCCCTCCATGAAGCAGAGGAGGGGGTAACCCTCTGTGAACCCGGTTGACGTTCGTGACCTACCGTGAAGCAACCGCAGCCCCTCCGCGCCGCGTGAGCTCTTCTTCGCGGCGCCCCTTGCGTATAAATGTCGGGCTCCCCCTGAGCCATCCAGATGGACAATCTGATGTTTCGTCTTCTCAGCTCCCGAATCACGAAGCACCCTTCGCCCCGGAAATCATGAGCTCCGCGAGGTAGTTTTTCTTCGCGAGATACCTTCGCCTTGTCTCGTCTTGAGCCCCTCTTCCTAGAGGGATTCCCTTTGTGAAGACTAAGGGAATTCACGAAGGAAGGGGATCCCGAAGGGGTCCCGGGTAGTCGCGGAGTGTTTATGCTTCACGAAGCACCCATCCTGTACATGTGATCCATATGCCAAGGCAGGATCACTGTACTTGGTGAAGCACATTGCTGAGCGGCACCTTGCTTCGCGAGGCACCCCTACTTCAAAAGGCTATACTCGGAGAACACCCTTCCACTTTGCGAAGCACCTCCCACTCATCCCTTTTCCCCATTCTAAGGCCAAGTCACTCCACTTCATGAAGAACACCCCTTCGCAAGTGTTTTCCACTACGCAGTGCAACCGAGTCCTATAAGGACCCTACCTGTGGACCCCTCTGCTTGGAAATTCCTCTTCCCATGTGGCCCTCCAGGCTTGCATGATGAGATTTTAAAGTCCCTTGGATGACACCACCTGTAGCATTGCTTTGACTAATGATTCTTCGCATAGGCACGCTAATGGCTATTGGTTCTTCGCATAGCCACGCTAACGTGGACCCCTCGATGGTTCGCTCTGCGACCCCCCTTTGCCACGGCCTTGCTGATGCCTTCCCTCCCACAAGGAGCAGAGGGTATTGGTTTTGTAAGTACTAGGGGTGCGGAGAAAGCCCACATCATCTGAGCTGCTGGACGTTAAACTGCCAAGCACCTCGTTCGTAACACATGATGTTAAACTGTGATCCAACCTCGTCCTCCGCATGGAGGGTCCCCCCCGTCTTGGACATTCTTTACGCCACTCGTCTCCACAGGAATGGAATATTCCTCACATGGAATGATATCCTCCCTTTTGGAGTGGCGTTTGTCCACGAGGGAAGGGTTTCCTCAGAGCTTAAGTCCCTAGACTCTCTTGCAGAAGGTAGCACCCATGCACCTCCGTACTTCACCACTTCCTTGGTTCCAAGGCCAGCGAAGGACATGATAGGGAATGAGACTCCTCCTTTCATGGGTCACAAATCCCTCTCCCGCTACGCTCTGTCGTACCCTTGGCCTCCATATTGGAGTAAGTCCCAACACCATGGGATGCCTTACGCATAAGCCACTCTCTATTTCCCATGGACGCACCCTTCGTGACGTGATCGTCAGGTCCCAGCAACCTCTTGTTTATCACATCGAGCATGACTCACGTGAGCTTAGAGTGAGCACCGACCCTGACCCCCACCTCTAGCAAACTATAGGGACTTTGATCTGTGCTAAGGCACGGTACGTAGGAAGCCTCCACGAGGTTCATGCCCACCACTCAGTCGATTCTTCACATCGAGTTCCACCCTTGTCCAACATGATGGTAAACTATATGCCCTAGTCCAGAAAGACGTTAAACTATATGCCTGAACTACGTGGTATTTGATCCATGTCGTGGAATGGTATGTATGAAACCTCCATGAGGTTCAAGCCCATCACCAGTGGACCCCTTGGGTTCACCTTCACGTCGGTTCGCCGACGAAACCCCATATGAACTATGTGGAATTTGATCCGTGCTATGGTACGGTACGTAGGAAGCCTCCATGAGGTTCAATCCCACCACCCGTTGGTCACTCTGACCTCCTTCATGTTGGTTCACTAGCACTTGGGCAGCCCAAGAGTGTAAGCCCCATACCATCTGGACCAAGGTCCTTCTCCACGTCGGTTCTCTGACACACCCCCGTCCCGCATGACGTTAAACTGCATCCCAGTCCAGCGGTAAGCCATTGTGACCTCACCTGAACTATGTGGTCTTTGATCCATGTTAAGGCTTGGTACGTAGGAATCCTCCACGAGGTTCAATACCAGATGGACCCATGGTCCCTTCACGTCGGCCTTCCGGCGTCCCATCTGAACTACGTGGTCTTGTATCCATATCAAGGCACGGTACGTAGGAAGCCTCCACGAGGTTCAAGCCCACCTGGACCCTTGGTCCCCTCACGTCGGTTCACCGACCCCATATCCTTAGTCCACCTCAGTGTGTAAGCCCCATTCCATACCGAACTACGTAGACATTGATTCCCTTCCATGGGGATACATAGGATGTCTCTTTGAGGCTCAAGCCCATCACCACCATCACCTCCATGACGGCCCCATCTCACCCCCCTCCACTTCACGTCCTTCTCCATCATCCACCCAGATTCTTAACCGGGCCGCCAAATCCTGGGGAGATCATGCCACCCTATTCCCTTCCATAGCATTCGGGAAGCCTCCCACATGCTGGCCCCAACATCGGTGTTCCCTCTAGGGAGTTCATCAATCTAATCCACTCCAATTAGTGTTCTGATTAGCCCTCATCCCCGTTGGATGTTAAACATGCAAAATACCCCGTGTTAAACATGGGATGATAAGGAAAACCTCAGATACATGCCTATGGAATACAATTCCCCGCGTTCTATGTGGGATGCCTCAGGCTTCTGTGCCCTAGAGAAGCCATATAATAAGGGAACAACAACAGACACGCCAATCTCCCAGCGTTCAGACACGTTAATGATTCCTCGATGTGACTACTCCCCCAACTGAAGGTTTCTTCCCTGACCGGACCCTTTTGAATGTCTTGACAGAAGCAGTGTAATTAACCGGTGTCCATGAAAATATGGCACTAGAAAGAGTTTCACGAAAAATGTATAAAATCTATGAGGGAGACCCAGACTAGGTGAAGAGATCTGAGGATGAATCCACGGAAGGAAGAACCGAAATCCCATCATCCCTTTTTGATCAAGGAGCAGACGTCCCTGAACAAGGAACGTATGCCCCCCCCCCCCTCCTTTGGAAAGCGGGAATGCGGGGTAACAAGAAAAGCCATGCCCGTCGCGCCCAAGAGGACGGACGCGCACGCCTCGGCAAAAGCGTCAGAAACAGAAATGGTGAACCCGACGTGAATTTATCCTCCTCAATGTGGAGATTAGTAGCGCTCGAGACATCAGTATATTGACGTGTTACTGGATCCGGATATCCGGCACCAGGCCCCGCTAAGAAAATAGCGGGCCTGGTGTGAAACTCAATGGAAGTTGGGGCAGTAGAATGTGGGGTATTCCATTCTGAAATGGATTGGTGTGGATTCCTCTCACTGATCATGGAAGATGGAATGACGTTGGGGCACTAGTTGTCGATCTCTTTTCCTCGCAGTGTTGATGAGTTAACCTCCCTGCTTCTCAGGAATTAGGTTGCTGCTGTCGGAACTCGATCGCCGCCCACCCACCTACGCAGGGGCAGAGGCAATACCTGCCCATATGCTCTATGTGGATCCATTGTCGCCACCACAACATCTACACCTATGAATGCGGGACGCCCACATCCCCTTTCTCCGTCAGGGATTATCCAACGTAGGGTGATCAACGACCTTGTACGTAGGTACGAGGAGGAAGGGGTCATCCCACCTCGGGATATGGCCCGCCTGGACCTGGAGGCATCCAGGACCCACCGTCAACGCTTCCCTCGAGGGCCACACAGGGAGCCCCTGCTCCCCACCCCAACGTTCAATCGTTTCGAGAGCCTATCCCCAGAATGCATCGACGACTCCCTACCTTATGCTGATGAGGTGGGTGATGTCCGGCTTAGCCCGGCCAGGGCCCCGGTCCAAGAACTCTAGGAGAGGGCCCCCACCCGGCCGCATCAACTCCTCCATCCATCTTTTCCAGAGGAGTAGGGAGGCTACGCCCCTGCACCGCCCGCACCATCTCGCCTGACCCGACGCCAGCATCGGGCCCGAGCTGAGGATGCCCGTCAAGGGGTGTCGATGTCGACAGCTACTGTGGCCTGAGCCACCACCGACGTGCATCATGATTCCCCTAAACACACTGATAAGAGACACTCCTACACCCAACAAGGATCGAGGGCCCAACGTCCCCATGGGTAGGTTGGGTTGACTCTCCAGGTCGCAGGCCTGAGTGGTGATTCACTGTGAACCAATTCGCCGTGATGTCACCTCGTACGGAGGCCCTCCCCGTACCACCACTCCAAAGAGTGTGGGCCTTCCCCGATCCAGATCTCTTCATGGAGGTATGAATCGTGCTACCCCCATCCTGAATGAAGACCTGCCCCGCGACAGTGATACTCGGCGCGGAAGCCTCTCCCGCGCCCACCACACCATGTATGGAGTTCCTCCTCCTACCTCTGACCGTCGATGTGATGGTATTGCCCATCCGGTCCCTCTCCAATGTGGGGATCCTACCTACATCCTCTCTACAACTGGAGAAGGTCCTCCTCACCCTGGGAACCCGAGGGGTGAAGGTCAACCTCGCTCCACCTGCGTCAAGCATGAAGGTCCTCCCCATGCTCCTGCCGGTTCCAACGGAGGTTCCACCCACATGGGTGATGTACATGGAGGTCTTCCCCATGTACCCTTCGACATCTAACCCGTTGCCCCTTGCACCCTGGTCATCTCTAGCGGAAGTCCTCTCCACCCCGGCACCAGTACGACAACGAGACTACATGTCGAGAAGCAGCCTTGTCCCGAAGAGCCATCCAGGGGCAGGAGAGCGGGTTGTCGCCCTCACAAGAAGAATCCTGGGAAGGCCAGAGTGGAGATTAAACCAGCCCGCTTCTCGGATTCTGAAGCGGAATGCGACTCAGTTATGGAACCTTCTCCCCGCTCCTCTTTGTCAATGACCGGGGTAGGGACAAGGTGTGCCAGCCTCATTCTCCCAGAATGCAAATTCCACCGGATTCCCTCCTCTCTCCACAGGTACATCCAGGAGGAGGAAATTGTGGGAATCCCGCAGGTTCTGACCATGCGATCACCACCGTCATCACCAGAAGCGCCCTCTACCTCTACCAGAGATCACAGAGAGCTATTTTGGGGAGCATCGATGGTTGAGCAAAGGCATGACCCATCACTGGTGACCGCAATCCCTATAGCAGAAGTTGTGACGGTCAGCCCATCATATCACGACATTGTGGTTAGGTCACCTCACTCTTCAGAGGATGGCCTGGAGTTCGGCGTCCAGTCAGCTCGTTCAATGTATTCTCCGTCGCCTAGCCTACTGTACCAGCGTTCCGCCTCGGTACCGCTATCGGTTCATCAGCAGCCCCTGGTTGATAGGTGGGGAAATATGGGGCCAGAACCTGAATCCGAGCCCAGAAGCTTCTGGAACATTCTCACAGAAAACCACTTCCCGGATAAGTTCTGGCCGATGGCACTTTCGATCTTTTGTGCACCGGAATCCCTCACCCTAGAGGAAGTAGAGTGCTTTCATCAAACCCTATGGGCGACACACTTCCGCCTTCGTTATGAGCGGGTCGTGTACCCTAGGGGCTGAGAGCACTTCGAAGAAATCGGTGAGCAATGCCATCTGGCCGCACTCCATGTGGCCTAGTGCCCTGAGTCAGCAGGCCGCTAGAGCACCCTTCAACGGAAATGCATTCAGAGTTTCAAAGTACTCCGCAGAATCATCAGGGAAGCTAACCCCATTTGAAAATCCATGTTTGGGGACAATATGCCGCCCTCCTCTTCAGTCATATCTGGCGGCTGCCCGATTCTTTATGTGACATTGAGGACATGCCTCCAAGAGGGGTCTCAGACCACATGGATGACACAGTGCAAAAAGAGGACGAGCTAGAGTTTCTGGATGGAGGCTTACCCCCTGAGGGTGTACCACCACTTCTGGACCCATCAGGGAGGATTAACCGACAGTAGAGGAACCTTCTAGGCCTCCCGGTACCCATCGAGTCACTGGTACCCAGTCGTATGGCCAGTAAGGGTAAGGAGCACGTCGGAACTGTCAAGCACTCCGACCCGTCTGCCTCAGTGCCGAAGCCGGAAGAAGACTTCGAAGACGCTGTATTGCACCAACAGCTCGCCGAGAAGAAGAGGTTGGTCGATGAAATCCTAGACAAGCTCGCTATCAAGAGGCGACTCGACTATTGTGGTCCCAAGCGAGGGTAGCAGGGGCAGGAACAATTTCCCCCAAGTGAGATTCCTCTAAGAAACCCTGATCATGCTACTCCCACAGACAGGGTAGAAGCCGGAACTCATAGCAAGAGGGCGCGATACGTCTCTCCAAACCCTCCTGAACGGAGAGGCAATCCAAGGAATCCATGCCAGGTTCCCCCAGCCGCCCTGCAGGCCATTCCGCCAGACGCTCCACGAGCTGCCGGAGCCAGCTACCATGTCGAAGAGACCAGTAATGTACTCGTGATTATGGATCCCGGTCATGACAGGGACCCCCACCCAGATGATCATAAGCAGTACTGATCGCTCGGCTCAAGACGTTGGAAACACGACCGGTGGTAGTACCACCAGATGGAAATCCATATCCCACATGGGTGGATGATATGCCGGCACCTTCGGGTTTTGGGACCCCAATTTCTCTCCCTTTAATGGGACAGGGGACCCGCCGCAGCACTTAGCCCACTTTTCTTCTAGGTGTGGCCCCATGTTGGGAACCCCGGTACAAAAAGAGGCTGGCAAGATCCGGTGTTTTGTGCAGACATTGGTGGGCCCTGCATTCGTCTGGTACAGCCAGATCCCCATTGGATCGGTGACCGGCTGGGAGGATCTCCGCTGGCAATTCCTATACAAGTTCAGCTCCACCATGCAGAAGACCAGCATCACAGAACTCTTCAAGTGAAAACAAAGGCCTGATGAGCGAGTTACAGACTTCATCGCTTGATGGAAGGGGCTTACATACTCCCTCGACATGCCACTGACTCAGGAGTAATTACTAATGATGTGTGTAGGGAATGTTAAAACAGAGCCGATACCTTTCCTGATCACCCAGAACTATCCTGGAAGGTTCCGAGACTTCTCAGATAAGGCTCAATTCCTCGGGGAAGCTTTGCAACAGGCTAGTCAAGCGCGTCTGCTGCCCCCTGTGATCCCAGCAAGGAGGTCTAGAGTCGAGCCCACTACGGTGGCCCAGATAGAGGCTCCAAGGCAGCTAGAGTTATTACTAGTAGCACCTACTATGCAACCTCACAGAGGCCCTCCACCTCAGGCACAAACTCCTGCCCAGCAGTGACAGCCTCAGAACCGACATGTTCCCCCATGCAATGCGCTACCACCACCTAGGAGGGACAATCAGGTGCCGCCTCCTCGGTAGGCCCCTTATGCCCCTCGTCAGAGCCAGGCTCCCAGAGCTCACTTTACCAAAAGAAGGCACCATACTTAATCGTTCAACGAGAATCAGGTCCCCGGTTACTTCCAAAGTGCCTTAGAGTAGGGGAGTGTGCACCTACCTGAGTATAGAAGGGCAGCAGAGGAGAATCTTACCAATCGCCCCAACTATTTCCCCTATCATTGGATCCCGGATCACACCCTCAAGCAGTGATTTGTGTTTAAAGACTGCCTCCAAGACGAGGTCAACAACAACATAGTCAAGCTAGGCCCGGGTCTGACACAAGTAGCGAGTGTGTTTGTCAGATCAGAAAGTGGTAGTGATGACGAAGGCGAGTTGTAGCAGGTTCCCAGTCGCGAGTCCCAGAAGTACGATGATTGGATGGATCGTAAAACAGTCATCCGTTCCCATGGTATCATTCAGGAACACCTGAATCAGCCGGAGCCTTCGGAGGAAGCAGCCAGTACCTCTGCATCGTCATCTCAGCTGACCTCTTCTCAAAAGAGTAAGTAGCAACAACGTAAGAAGCAGAATCGTGATCCCCCACTGTCGTCATCATCCCGCAATCTTAGTGACTTTATTCCCCATGAAATGGGGATTCCTCCTTGAATCCGCCCAGTGGTGGATGATTCGTCATGCGACCGTTAGGGGTATGCTTCGGTTAACCCCGTGGAGCTGGTAAATCCCTACATGACTCCCGATGAGGGGGAACGCCAGACGAGCCTACCCAACGTCCCCAGTCGACCTCAATGTTAGTGGAACTACGGCCACATGGGTCATCATGGTACATCAGCAGGTACTTTCAGGCAGGCCGTGCACACTACTAAAACTAGATAGCAGGTCCAGCGCGGAGCTCAGCATGCACAACCTCATCTGGTGCCCTTAGATCTACCTCCGCCGTCGTTTGTGATGCTAGATTAGGCAGAGCTGTCTCTTCCGCACCACAGCTAGCCTCTCCCTACTACATGCCAATCTCAGTTGTATAGTTTTCATCCATTAACCACCCTTCAGGCCTCAACTAGTAGGCAGCGGGATGTACCCAGTACCAGCCAGCTGTCGGTCCTGCCATTATGGCATGTCGTGCCTCCAATTGTAGATCGCCCTCTTGTAGGTGGAAGCTCACATCTGGCATGGATGTATGACATTCTGAAGCACCTTACCGGAATTCCAGCAAGACTTTCTATCATTGAGGGTCTTCTCCTGTTATCTGAAATGTGTGAGGCACTTTTCGAGGCCCTAAGGAGCCCCCTCTAGTTTGAGACGGAGGTAGCAGATGCAGAAGACTTTCATGTTGAGGTAATTGAGAATGCCAAATACCAGGCAGTTATCTCGTTCTTCGACGAAGAAGAAGACCCTCCCATATAGGGGCACATCCTCCCACTGTATATCGCTGGTCAGTTCAACGACATGGATGTCCAAAACTACCTCATTGACACTGGTTCTGGGATCAACCTAATCCCGACCCGGACACTACAGAAGTTCGGTTTGTCAGAGGATGATCTAACTCCCTCCGACCTCAGAATTCATGGATATGACAGGACTGAACAGAATCCAGTTAGAAAGATCCGTTTGAAGACCCAGTTCGGGGATCTGATTTCTAGCACTGAATTCGTGGTTGACTCCTAGGACACCACGTACAATTCATTGATGGGAAGGTCATGGCTCCATCTGCATGCAGTGGTCCCTTCGACGTATCACCAATGCCTCAAATACTCCCTCAATGGTTGAGTAGGCATGCTCCAAGGAGATGTATCTCCCTCTGCCTCTTGTGAAGCCTGTTATCTGGATGCTGACTATTACAAGGGAAAGGACAAGAAAATCCTGGCATGTGAGGTTGAACCCGCTCCAGCCACAAGTGATCCCTGGGCGGGTCTGTATGATGCCTACATCTTCCCGATCCATCATTTGGAAGCCACGAACCCCGACATGGGGTAGTGTTTTGTTGTTTCAGGTGCAAGAGGAAGGCATGTTCCCATGTCCAAGCGACGGTGGTGAAACACCTCGTACTCTTACACCAACTAGGCTCAGGTGATCCCGGAACCTCCTACCCCCTTGTAGTACCGAAGTGCCTGGCACATGGCAACAGAAGTACGTCATAAGTGTCTCTTCCATCGGTCTGGAATCAACTCTCTCAAGCCAATGTGCCACCACTTCTTTGAGGTCATCAAGAGTGTCCCCTTGGGCTGATGGCCGGATGGAATTGGATCGACCGCTTTCATCACCATGGTCTTAGTAGCACATGAGTCTCCTGATGTGATGAACACTACTACTCAGGCAGGAACCAACCTCCTATTAGAGCCTGGTGGTTCAGAAGAAACTCCCTCTGCAGGAGATCCCTCCACAAGTGGAGAAGAAGATCTAGAGGATGATCCCCCCTCTTTTGAAGAAGGCATTGCTACAACAGTCGATGAACTGGTACAGGTGAACCTTGGTAGCGAGGCAGATCCGAGAACCACCTTGGTCAGTGCTGCCATGACCCTCAAGGAGCAGCAGCGGTATGTGGAATTTCTCAGGCAGCACCATGACGTGTTTGCCTAGGGTTACGACGAGATTCCAGGACTAGGTCCTCAGGTAGCCGTCCACCGCCTTGGTCTGCCAACAAACCATCAGGGATTCAAGCAGCCTCCCAGAAAGATGCACCCTTCTCACAGAGCCATGTTTGAGGCCGAGGTTGACAATATTATCAGAACCAACTTCGTCAAAGAGGTCCAGAACCCCAAGTGGCTAGCCAACATTGTGCCAGTCAGGAAGAATAACAGATAGATTAGAGTCTGCATCGACTTCTGCGATCTCAACCGCCACTGTCCGAAGGAAGATTTTCCCCTCCCAGCGACAGAGTTTTTGATTGATGCCACGACCGGGTTCCAAGACATCTCCTTCATGGATGGGTATTCTGAGTACAACCAGATCTAGATGGCCCCTGAAGACGAGGATTCCCCTTCCTTCAAGGCTCCCCAAGGTACTTTCTATTATCAGGTCATGCCGTTCGGCCTGAAAAATGCAGGTGCCACTTATCAGCGGGACATGCACCGCATATTCAAGCCGATTCTCGGTACATTGGTGGAGTGCTACGTGGATGACCTGGTGGTAAAATCTCTTTAGTGCCAGGACCATCTTTAGGACCTTGAGAAAGTGCTCGACTTCCTCCATTCCCACCACTTGAAGATGAACCCGATGAAGTGTGCCTTCGGGGTCACCCCCGAGAAATTTCTTGGCTTCGTTGTCAGGTACCGAGGCATCGAGATCGACCAAACGAAAATCAAAACCATTATCCAGATGCCTCCCCCAAGAAATATTCGGGAGCTCCGAGGTCTCCAAGGAAACTTAGCCTACATACGCCGATCCATTGTGAATCTGGATGGCAAGTGTAATACCTTTTCCCGGCTCATGAAGAAAGGCTCCGCCTATGTGTGGGATAAATAATGTCAGACCTCCTTCAAGGAAATCAAGCAGTATCTGCTCCAACCTCCGGTCTTGATGCCACCTGTCCCCGGAAACCTGTTGGTCCTTTATGTGGCCGCCTTGGGACGGCCCCTCGGCGCAATCCTCGCCCAGACGAACAATGAAGGTATGAAGAACAGTCTCTAATACCTCAGTCGCATGCTCCTCGATACGGAGACCAAGTACTCCCACATTGAGAAGAGATACCTTGTGCTCGTATTCACTGTCCAGAAATTGTGGCATTACCTGCAGCACCATGAGGTACAGTTGGTATCTCGGGTAAACCCACTGATGTACATTCTGAACCACCCCATGTTGACTGGCCGACTAGCATGGTGGGAAGTGATCCTCTAGCAGTTTGACATCAGGTTCGTGCCCCAGAAGGCTGTCAATGGACATGCATTGGAAGACTTCCTAGCTATCCATCCAACTTCCATGGATCAATCCCTGGACCTGGACTTCCCTGATGAGGCAATCCTCTCAGTCGATCATCCCGTCTCATGCTGGAAAATTCACTATGATGGTGCCTCCTGGAGCCCCACCGTTTGGAGGCTCAATGATCTTAAGCTCAACAAAGTGGGTCTGGGTGTCGTCTTCATCACCCCAGCATATGCCGTCCTGCCTTACTCATTCTTGCTGTCAGAAGGCGGCACCAACAACAAGGTAGATTATTAGGCCCTCATCACCAGCCTCGAGCTGGACCTCGAGATCAATGTGCCCCATTTTCATGTAAAAGGGGATTCTGAACTGGTCATAAAGCAGGTCAATGGAGATTATGTCATCAGGAAGCCAGATCTTGTACCATTATTGGATTACACCCTCCATCTAATGGCCCGGTTTTCTTCTCGACCGGAGGTTACCCATGTACCTCGGTCACAGAATGGTCGGGCAGATGCTTTGGCTGGCTTAGCCGCGTCACTCGCAGAACCCGGGTAGGATGATTTGATCATACATGTGGCACACCGGAGGGTCATTTCCCCCATCACCTCGAAGGATGAGGACAACCCGCAGGTAAGTCATCTTACAGTCGGATCCTCCACTCCAGGAGCCTCTGGATCTTCAGATGTAGTGGTCGAGGCCACTCCCGACTAAAGGGCACCCTTTTTCTAGTATCTCCAAAATGGTTTCCTCCCAGATGATCGGGCTGAGTGTGAGTGAATCTGACGCTGTGCATTGTAGTTTACCCTTCAGAGTGGTCCCAGTATTTAGAATATTCTCTATAAGTGGAGCTTCGATGGTGTTCTCCTCCATTTCATTCAAGGAGTTGAGATTTCTAATGTTATGCAAGAGGTTCATGCCGGTTCCTACGGTGCCCACCAAGATGTGCCAGAGCTGTCCCATTAGATCTGGAGACTATTGTACTTCTAGCCCTCTATGATGCATGATTGTATTGAGTTTGCCAAGAGATTCCGTGTGTTCCATGTTCATGCCAACTTCCTGCATCGACCGCCAGAGCCTCTCCACTCCACCAAGTACTCATAGCCATTTTCCGTGTGGGGATTCGATGTCGTGGGGCCATACCCACATGCGACAGCTCGCCAATGCAGGTTCATACTTACTACTACAGATTTCTTCTCCAAGTGGGCGGAGGTAGTTCCACTCAAGGAGTTCAAGGCCCTTTCCATCGTTGACTTCTTGAGCTCCAATATCATCCACCGGTTTGGAGTCCCTCACGCTGTCCTCACTGATAACGACACCAACTTCCGAGCAGCCGAGAAGAAAAAATTGTATTCCATGTACAATATCCGTTTAAACCATACCTCTCGCTATCATGCGTAGGAAAATGGAAAGATAAAGGCATTCAACAAAACCCTCTCTAAAATTCTGCATAATATAGTTGGTCAGAACATGAAAAGTTGGCTGGACAAGATCCCCAACGTACTCGGGGCCTATCCGACGAAGACTCGCAATTCCACCCAGGTGACTCCATATTCTCTGGTGTATGGGGCTGAGGCCATCCTGCCCATTGAGATCTAGCTGCCGTCATTACGCACTGTGGTCTATGACCAGCATGTTCCAGATAAGGTGGCCCAAATCCATCTAGCTGAATTGGAAGCACCAGACGAGAACAGGCTGCATGCCCTGCACAATATGAAAAGGCATCAGAATAAAATATCCAGAGCCTTCAACAAAAAGGTTCACCTTCACTCTTTTCTATAGGGCGACCTGGTGTTGGCCATCCAAGCGCCGATGATCCTCTGTAAGAAACCACCCAAGCTGGAGCCCAAATGGGAAGGACCCTATGTTATTCATAAGGTTTACCCCAATAGAGAATACTCCTCGGTGACTATGGATGGTGAGCGTATAACTCCTCCCACCAATGAATATTTTCTCAAGAAATACTTTGCCTGAGCCCCCCTGGTCCTACATGACCTTAAACTGCATATCGTCATGCACGACGTTAAACTACAAGCCGGCCAGGCCTCCCTGACCGAGGCCTAGCCTCGGGCCTCCGACCCAGGCTCCCTTTTACAGGATTTTACTGTGTGGCAAGGGGTTATGTCCTCATTCATGTCGGGTTTACATGCCATGATGTACACCTCCTCTTTCTAGGGGAATCCTATTTCCCCCCACCCTTGTCCTCACTGCAAGATGTTAAACTGCAAGTTAGTCAGGACGTCCTGACCGAGGCCCGACCTCAGGCCCCTTGGCCTTTTCGGGCCCCTGCCCTCGTACTCACTGCAAGACGTTAAACTGTAAGTTAGTCAGGCCCTCCTGACCGAGGCCCAGCCTCAGGCCCCGTGGCCTTTTCGGCCCCCTAGTCCTCATCCTCACTACAAGACGTTAAACTGCATGTTAGTCAGGCCGTCCTGACCGTGGCCCAGCCTGAGGCCCCTTGTCCTTTTCGGGCCCCTGGCCCTAGTCATCACTAAAAGATGTTAAACTGCAAGTTAGTCCGTCCATCCTGACTGAGGACCAGCCTCAGGCCCCTTGACCTTTTCGGGCCCCGGGCCCTCATCCTCACTACAAGACGTTAAACTGCAAGTTGGTCAGGCCTTCCTGACTGAGGCCCCTTGGCCTTCCATGACTCTAGATCTCTTGTGGGATTGTACGATGCGGTGTGGGACTATGTTACAATTAACATTGGGTTACCCTCCATACCTTATGTATTCCCCGACGAGATGTGTCCCCCATCCCACATGACGTTAAACTGCATTTCGTCATGCACGACGTTAAATTTCTCTTCTAGAACTATGTATGGCTTGATTCCCATCATAATGTGATATGTAGGAACGCTCAGATGCCCTGTCTTGAGCCCAGCACAAGATTTTCCCTTTGACTATCCCCCTTGGGTATAGTTTCCTCAGAGGGTCCTCGCATGGTGTGGAATAAGATTCCATAGCCCCACTAATACAAGGATTATAATGGTCGCACCATGTGCCCACTCCCAATAATCTATTCTCCCGCATCTTTACCGCGCAACATTAAACATCATGGCCTTCTAGAACTACGTATGGCTTGATTCCTGTCCTAATGGGATACATAGGAATGCCCGGATATTTCGTCTGTTGGCCCAACCCAAAAGCCAAAATCTTCCCCTCGGGTCAAGACATATGGCAGGGTGCACATTTTTCCCCCATTTACGTCGACTCAGCCTCGACCCGGCTGTATGTCCCCCTCCCTGGAGATGTTTGCCTCTTTCGTAGATGGGACAACTATGCTTCACCCACTCCTTGACTGGGATTCCATCGTCATTCTCAACCGGAGGGACCCCCAATAACAGCCTGGATACTACACCTAATGGCTCTCTTAATTATACGGGGCAACGTCCCTGAGGGTTTATGAGAAACAAGCCGATACATGTCCCACATTTCGAATATGGTCAGCGGTCGACACTCATTTGATGCTCCCATATCAGGTCAACACAAGGACGCTGTGTTTCGAACATGGTCAAAAGTGTCCTAGAGTTTCAGCTCCGCACTGAGATGTCCCAAACATCCAGTGCAGTGATTCTTTATGCCCCATCCCGAAGCGACAAACTTTCCTCAGGGTGGTGCCAACAGTCAGGCCGACGACCCCGATTCCCCTATAAGGGATGTGCGGTGTGGTATAGGAATACGTCCTCATTCACATCGGGTTACTTGCCATGCCGTACACATCCCCAGATGAGATACAATTATCTCTCCCCCCCATCCTCATTGCAAGACGTTAAACTGCAAACTAGTCGGGCCTTCTTGACAGAGGCTCAGCCTCAGGCTCCTTTGCCTTCTCGGGCCCCTTCGCCCAACTTCTTACCTAGAGTGTACAATGTGGTGTGAGACTATTTCCTCATTCATGTTGGGATACTCGCTACGTCCTACACCTCCTATGTCTAGGGATACCTACTCCCCTCCTATTCCATACTTACCATTCCGTACACACTCCCCTCACCGAGGCCCAGCCTCAGGCCCCTTGGCCCCAGTTTATACCCGGTTTGTATGGTGTGGTGCGGGATCATGTCCTCATTCTCGTCTGTTTGTTCACTGTACCCTACACTTCCCTTTTTTGGGAGTATCTTACCCCCCTCCTTGTCTTGAATGACGTTAAACTGCATCTTGAGAACTACGTGTGGCTTGATTCCCATCCTCATGGGATACGTTGGATCACCTGAATGTCTAGGCTTTGGGTCCAGCCCCATCTATTGGGAGTCTCCGTTCCACCTTGGCCCCTTGGCCTACCCTTCCTCCACAAGGGGAGTATATGGAGTGGTATGGGATTATGTCCTCATTTAAATCAGTCTTGTAATGACCACGCCATGTACCTCTCCCTCCCGATATGTTTTTTCGACCCTTTTCGGCGGTTCTCCAATGTGCCCAAGGGTACTCTGGTTTATTACCTGGAATGTTGGACTTTACTCGGACATGTCTGCACTAGCTTTTCAGGCTTTGTGTATCCCTTAATTAGGGCTTCCATCATCTTTCACACCTGGAGGGACCCCCACAAACGGCATAGATACTATTCTTAAGGGCTCTCCTACTGATACGGGCCAATGCCCCCGAGGGTTTTGGACAACAAATCAATAAAATCCTGCATTGCGAATATGGTCAGCGGTCGATGCTCATTTGTTGATCCCACTTCAGGCTAGTGCGATCTAGATACGGTTTTTCCAGCATGGTCAACAGTTATCCTCCATCGCCACACCAACCCCCATTAAGCCCAATTTTTTCGTTAGACGATTCACATCCTTTTCCACTTCATCATGTCCAAATAGAGTTTTGAAGATCTTGGTACTACTCCTTAGTACACATCTGCATGTTAGGGGGACAAAGCCGTGTTAAAGGAATCTTTTGGGGCTTTTCACCGACTTCCCTTTGATGGACGTCCTGAGTATTGTGATAAGGATCTCCCCCACATTTTTTCCCACAACGATTTTAACTCACGTGGGCTTAGGGATCGGGTCGAGGTCCGTGCTTTCTCAGATAGTTGCCATCCACCCATGGTCTGAGCTCTAAGACCATAAACCAAGATCTCCATCAAGAACTATGTGTATCTTGATCCCCATTCTTATGGGGTACATAGGAAGGCCTCTGCATTTTGCCTCAGGCCCAGCTCAACTCTCATTTTCAGTCTCTTGACCTAAAACCTCTCTAAGGCGCATGTGGTGGTTGGAACCACCAGTTCCTATTCACGTCAGGTACTTGTAATTATCCCACAATGTGACTCTTATGTTTCCATCCAGCCATGGTCTGAGTTATAAGACCCTAAAATAAGACCCTCTCAAGAACTACGTGTATCTTGATCCCCATCCCTATGCGGTACGTAGGAACGCCCATGCACATTGCCTCGGGCCCAGCTCAACTCTAGTTTTCAGTCCCTTGACCTAAAAACTCTCCCACAGGGTCTGTTGTGCAGTGTGGTATGAGGTTATTTACTCATTCACATTTGGTTGATCACCACACCATACACATCCCCGGTCCCCATTCGTCTCAAGTCTTTGTAATTACTCGCCACGAGTATCCCGCGCTTTCTCCCATCCATGGTCCGAGTTCTACGACCATAAACTAAGATCTCCCTATGGGAAGGGACTCAACTACCTCTGTCTAATACTCTCATTAAAGTATCCATATGCATTTTGAAAAATATCATGGAGTGCGGAACTTTCATGGGGACATCCCCTCGTTCAATGTTCAAGCTTCGTGTGCTCACTACTTGGATCCTCATCCACTTCCATGTCTGAAGGGACCCCTAACGGCCTGGTCCCATACCGCATCAGCTCACCTACCGTCCTGGGCCAACACCTCGGAAGACTCTTGACAACATTTGTGACATGGTCCCATGTTTCGAATAAGGTCAACGGTCGACCCTCGTTTTTCTGTCCCCATTCTAGGCAAATGCGATTTTGATGCTGCTTTTCCTCCATGGTTAACAATTATCCTCCATCATCACGCTGCCATCATTGTGATACAAATTCTGAGTGTCAGGATTCACACATTTCCACTTCCACATGTTCATCTTGAATTCCAACATACTCTTCTCTAACCCTTCACGCGGCTAGGTGCGCCACATGGGCATGTTAGCATCATTATGCTGGTATTCACCGAGTGTCCCTTCTCCCTAACCTACCCCTACATGTGTTGGGAAAGTTCTCCATTACTTATTGTTTACCACATCGAGCATGACCCACGTGGGCTTAGTAGTTTTGGTGGGATACGTACCAACAAAACCATGCTTTTTATCATCCAACATGATGATAAATTGCGCTTCTAGAACTACGTACGGCTCGATTCTCATCCTTATGGGATACATAGAGACACCCTGGAATTTTCCCCAGGGTCTATCCCCCAGTAGTTATAAAACATGTTCTTCCCCTTTCCAGCCCCCTGGTCAGACACCTCGTAGAGAATCGAACAACCAAAACTCTGCCCTGAACTAGTTCAGGATGCCCAAGATGATATTGGGAAGTGATAGACCCCCTCGCCAGAGAGGTCCTGTCTGAGAGAAGGAATGATCCATGATCAAACCAATACACCCATCTTGCGTACTCCCACCACAGTGGCGTAATTTCATGAGTGTTGGACTATGTTCGGACAAACCATCACTCCACTTCCAACGCTTTGCATGCCCCTTATTCTGACTCTCGTCCCCTATCATGTCTGAGGAACCCCCTAACAGTACGGATGCCTGACCTATGGTCTGCCTGCTATCCTGGGCTAATGTTCCGGAAGACTGGTCATGTTGGAAGGACCCCCTAACATTATGGATGTTGGACCTATGGTCCACCTACTAACCTGGGCCAATGTCCCGAAGGATTGATCGAAAACATTTGTGACATGGTCCCGTGTTTCGAACATGGTCAACGGTCGACCCTCATTTGTTGTCCCCATCTCAGACTAATGCAGTAAGGATATCATTTCTCCTCCATGGTTAATGGATTTCCTTTATTGTCACGCCACCACCACAATGTTACAAATATTGGGTATCCTGATTAACACTTCCCATTCCCATCTGCTCGTACTGATTTCAGCGCCCCTGGCATTACACCGTTCGTGCGCAAGTGCATGCTGAAAAACGGTAATTTGGCTGTTCTGAGGACTTCTTTCTCCAGTCAGGTCTCTCCTACTTCCCGGATGACTGGACTGGTTATCCAAACCCCAGATGCCCGAAGACTGGTTTACATTCATAGGTTTGGTGGGACGATAATGAGACTATCTCTTATTTCTCACAAAGGGCCCCGACCCACGTGAGCTTAGGGAATTGTCGCTGGATGTTCCGCAAACACTGTAAGGATGCAATGAACCGGTGAAAACAGTGGAAACCGTGCATGCTACGGAATACAAAAAGGAAGAAGAAGAAATCGAAGCACGAGAGTAACATTAAAGGGTTTTTAATTATTATAGTACCCGGGGGTCAACTCCCCCCATGGACGGATTGAACCCGTCAAAAGAGAATTGCAGCTCCACCACCCTTCGACTGGTGGCGTCCAGGAATTGCTGCCATCGACTTAGCTCCCGCTCCTCCTCTACAGTGATGGGGTGTTGTTCATTAGCATCATCTCGGGCCCTCTCTATGTCAGCCTGAATATCAGCCATATCCCAAGAAACCTGCTTCAAGCTCTCTTCGGCCTCTGCTAGTTGGGCCTTAATTACAATATCAGCTCAGATTGTGTATTGAGAGAGGCGGAGTGTTCATCCGCCCGTGCCTGCAGCTTTTGGACCTCGTTTTCAGCCTCCTGGAGCTTCTTGACATTCGTCGCCCTCCTCCTCTTCCATCCCACGCTGATCCCACAATCATACTCTTGAATCTTCTCTGCCATAAGATCTATGATGATTGTATGAGGACGTTGGGCATCCACTCCCCCAGCGCACAGTTCGCGCAACCGTGAGAGAAGTCTATCCAACTCATCCAGCCATTGCGCTTTGGGGGGGTGTCATTGATGAAGAGTCTGATTAAATTACATGATCAGTGATGGACTATTTTTCTTTCATCTACATCGGAGGCCGTTTCGTCCCAGTCTACGCGATTGGCAGGTTCGTATGTGGGATACACCCACAGGAAATCGTCAGCAAGATCTGCATCTGGCGTTGAATCCAGCGCGACATCTGGTGTCGGGGCGGGTGCGACGGGACTTCGGTTGTCCGGTTGATACTCATCATCAGACTCCAGCTTAATAACCTCGGGCACGACCCTACTGGTGGTCCCGCAAATGATAGTGTGTGTTGTAGCTCGTCTAGGTGGGGGAACTATCTCCACAATCACCGGCATCCACTAGGAGGGATTCCACCAGACATCCCGACCAGCCTTTCCGCAGCAGCCCATGCCAGTCGAAGAACTGTATGACAGAGAAGGGTGTGGGATTTAGTTGGTGCGATATGAATACGACAACAATGAGTCATTGGAAGAAACTTATGGAGATTGATCTCCTGGTGCTGCTCCGGAGTCGATGCTAATTGGGCCCCTAGGCACGACCCTCCGTATAGTGTCGAAACGTCCAAAAATTCTATAGGAGCAACCTCAGGTGTCCTAGCCCCACCAAACACCAAGCTGTACGCGGCCGTAGGCAGAAGTTCTGAAGGTCCTCCTCCATCACCTGCCAAAGGGCGCGAGCGAGGTCTATGTACAAGTCCCTCTTACAAGGTTCAGGTGTTCGTGAGAGGTCCGTAATGGCCTGAGAGCGGACCTTGAGGAAAGATATTTGGAATGATACCTCGAGAGACTCCGTGAAGTCGTCAGAATCTGTGTCCTGATCTCCGAATTCTCCCTCCTCCAACAGGCTCCCACTGCTAGCCTCATCCTCCCGAGAGGATTCCACCTATTCTTCCAGCATGGGGAAGCACTCCCTCAGATCATCAGATGCCAGCTATGGGGGAACCGTCCGATCCAGCAGTACCCTCACCTGGTCTGTCGTTGGGCGTGGGACACCACTAGAGTGAACGTAGTCCTCCAGCTCATACCAGTATTGCTCCGCCTCTATCGGAGACACCGTGAAACCAGCCCGGACTGGGCATATTCCTAGTAACTGCATCCCGAGACGATTCAAGTGTGCCCACATCTCGAGTGGGATGAGGAAGTGCCGGTTGACATCCCTAATTTCCCAGGCCTTCGGGAAGACAACATCCTTTGGCATGTCAATATGGCATAGTCGCTTCCCTGGAGGCTGAGTGGATATCCTACAAAATCCCCTCGGCGGCTGCCCCTCCAGATGTATCTACTCTTCCAAGACCACCGGGTTCACTACCACTGCTGGATCCACCACTGCTACCACACCCTCGGCCGGTGTAGGTCTCGCCACCACGGCAGTCCCACCACATTGAGAGGCCCTTATCGCTCATCGACCCTGAACTCGAGATAGGGGAGGCCCGCCATCACTAGTTTGAATGGTTGGATGCCCCAGAATCTCCCCGGGATAAGCTACCTCCCAGATGATGGCATACTCCTTCACCAGTCCAAAGGCGGTATTCGGCGTAGGCAATTCCATTCACATTTTCCCATCCTCTCGTGTGAACATGAGCCACAACTGCCTCATTACACATGGGTGCTCCTCATGACGCACCTCCCAGTAGACCTGTGGGGTCAGCCACTATAGGCACCAGAATTGCCTTGCAAATCGATGCAGGGTGTACGGATTACAGAGCGGCTCACGGTCCACCCATGCCACCAATACTCTGCCTCGAAAGACAAGGAGATAGGCCATGGTGCTCTTCCATTCCATGACCATCATCGGTGAGCACCCCCGCTGGAAATGGAAATGGGTGGAAGTTAAACTCGTTCACCTTCCATACCCAGTTTAACACCATTAGTATGGTTAGTTTGAATGGGAAGCTCATGATAGTATTCAGTATGGAGGGGCAGAAGTTTGACTCTAGCGACAAGATGGGGTTTGGATATTCCTAAACCCCCCTGATGTGCATTGCGATCCACCCTTACAGAAGGTGGAGGGGTCCGCATATCCTCAGCGGCTTCATGCCCTCACTGACATGCCGTAGCATCCTGTACAGCTTGAGAAGCATCGAGATCCCCAGATTGACCCACCGTCCCCGGACTAGAATGGATGCCATGATGAATCAGCTAGGCCGCACCCCAAGGTTGGTATCCCTCACCGGCAGGATCCAACCGCAGTTAAGGGCTGCGATGAATGCCGCCAGCCTGATTATCGGCTGCTGTTCAGTGCTGACACTGAATCCCCAGGTCTTCCATTGGCTGTCCTCCAAGAGCCGTCAATACGAGTGCTCGTTGCCCCATTGATCCCCTTTCAGACATGTTAGAGGCCTCGGGGGGAACTCACGATCCTCCGAGAAGTTCAAGAACCGCTTGAACCACTTCTTAAAGTGGACATATCTTACTGCTTCCTTGTCCTCTCCAGGGAATAGTGCTATTAGTGACGATGCCAGTTGTGACATTTGCTCTGGATCCTCCCACACACTCAGGACGGGGAGGAACTCATCATACATTTCCCCCAAGATCTGGACCCCTGAAATCTGATGGACATCCCACAAACTGATGCCCACCTCCCTATGGTGTAGGTGAAAATTGTTGGTCCTAGATGACCATTTGCTCAGTAGCACCAGCATCAGTTGTTTCAGTTGATAAATGTGGAATTTTGAGGCCCATGCCGCCTCATACAAGCCCACCCTCCTCAACTCGGCCCCAAACTCCTCGCATGAGGCACCTACCTAGTAGGTCCATGCCCAGTCGTTGGTAACTTTTCCACCCTAGATCAGGTCCAACTCATCGGACCACCTCTTTTTTTGAATCCTGTGAAGCCGCCTTCAGCATGGTGCGGTACAGAGGAGGGGACATCTCCAGTTTCAGTGGCCTACTGTCATCATTGTTCACATGGTTGTACAAGCAGTCAGTGGTAACAGGTGTGAAGTCCTCCAGCGCATGACCATTAGCTACCCTGAACCATTGGCGCTGGCATGGCGTACTCTTGAACCAGCAAGCTGGTTCATCCATGCTCACCTCAGGGATGAAGACGTCATCCCTCAACTCGAATCCATTCAAGGGAAGCTTATTGCATAGAGGATAGTTCTTCTGAATCTCTGACAAGTGTTCCGTCAGAGAATTATGGTCTTAATTGCTTAAAACCAGATCCCCCAATCCCAGACTGTTGGCCAGCTCATCCCTCCGGGCATCAGCTGTAAGTACCCCCAACACAGCTTCTTGATGGGACATTACTGTTCTGGGACTCAAAAAAATTTCGGTTCGGGTCACGAAGCTTGATCGTGAATATTTCTCGTGAAGGTTGGTCGTAGAGCCAAGATGCGAAGCCCAGCCTTAGCTTTCAAGCAGGCGTTCGCTTGGTGCAGTCGTGGAGTCAGAGACTCACGGTTCGCCGCGAAGCTCGAGTTGCGGTGAGAAGAGGCGGAGTACGCGGAGCTTCATGAAGTTGAGAGCGCAAAAGGACAAAATTCGTGAGAGGATAAAAGAGAGTTCATCCCCCCAATTTATAGGCGGCGACCACAGAGCTTCGCGACGTGTCCCGCCCTCGCCGAGCATCGCGGCACGTCCGGACCGTGCGGCCGCAGTCCGCTCCACGCACCCCCTTCGGGAGTCCGCACCGCGAACTGCCAATGATTTTGGAAATTTTCCCTCTTAGTTTGACCCTTGATCCCTCCACAACTCCAAGTCTTATGGGGGGTATTTTTTTCTGCCAAAATATTGGACGTAAAGAGAAGAAGACAAAGAAGCATGCGCGCTGCCTCGCGAAGCGCAGACGCGGAGGACCCATGAGCAACGCGGCCACAGTGAAGCCCCCGAGGCAGTAAAGCTCCGTGAATGCCCTAACGTTCGCGAGCCCGCCACAAAGAAACAGAGGTGGTAATGCTCCGCGAATACCCTGACATTCTTGCGCCCACTGTGAAGCAGAGGAGGCAGTGACCCTCTGTGAACCCGTTTGACATTCGCGACCCACTGCGAAGCCACCACAACCCCTTCGCGCCGCGTGAGCTCTGCTTCACTTCTCCCCTTTCCTATAAATATCGGGCTACCCCTGAGCCATCTAGATGGACAATCCGACCTTTAGTCTTGTCATCTCCCGAATCGCGAAGCACCCTTCGCCCCGGGAATCATGAGCTCCATGAGGTATTTTTGCTTCATGAGATGCCTTTTACTTGTCTAATCTTGAGCCCCTCTTCCGACAGAGTTTCCCTTCATGAAGCCTAAGGTCATTAACGAAGGAAGGGGATCCCCAAGGGGACTCGGGTAGTCGCAGAGCATTTATGCTTTGCAAAGCACCCATCCTGTACATGTGATCCATATGCCAAGGCAGGATCCCTGTACTTCGCGGTGCACATTGTTGAGCGGCACCTTGCTTTGCGAGGCACCCCTGCTTTGTGAGGCTGTGCTCCATGAACACCCTTCCACTTCGTGAAGCACCTGCCAATCTCCCCTTTGCCCCATGATAAGGCCAAGGCACTCCACTTAGTGAATCACACCCCTTCGCTAGTGTTTTCCACTATGCAGAGCAACTGAGTCCTACAAGGCCCCTACCTGTGGACCCCTCTGCTTGGAAATTCCTCTTCCCTTACGACCCTCCTGGCTTGCACGATGTGATTTCAACGTCCCCTAGATGAAACCACCCGTAGAGTTTCTTTTCCTAATGCTTTTTCGCATAGGCATGCTAATGGATATTGCTTCTTCGCATAGCCACACTAACGTGGACCCCTCGATGGTTCGCTCTGCGACCCCCCTTTGCCACGTCCTTGCTGATGCCTTCCCTCCCACAAGGAGAAGAGGGTACCAGTTATGTAAGTCCTAGGGGTGCGGAGCAATCCCACCTCATCCGAGATGCAGGACGTTAAACTACCAATCACCTCATCCTTAACACATGACGTTAAACTGTGATCCGACCCCGTGCTCTGCATGCAGGGTCCCCCCATCACAGACATTCTTTACTCAACTCGTCTCCATAGGAATGGAATCTTCCTCACATGGAATGAGATCCTCCCTTTTGGAGTGGTGTTTGTCCATGAGGGAAGGGTTTCCTTGGAGCGTAAGTCCCTAGCCTCTCTTGTGGAAGGTAACACCCATGCACCTCCGTACTTCCCCACTTCCTTGGTTCCAAGGCCAGCGAAGGACATGACAGGGAATGAGACTCTTCCTTTCTTGGGTCTCAAATCCCTCTCCCGCTGCACTCTGTCGCACCCTGGGCCTCCATCCTGGAGTAAGTCCCAGCACCATGGGCCGCCTAACACATAAGACCCTCTTAGTTTCCCACGGACGCACCCTTCACGGCGTGATCATCAGGTCCTTGCAACCTCTTATTTCTCACACCGAGCATGACTCACGTGAGCTTAGAGTGAGCACCGAACCTGACCCCCACCTTTAGTGAACTATGGGGACATTGATCCGTGCTAAGGCATGGTACGTTGGAATCCTCCGCGAGGTTCAAGCCCACCACTCGGTCGATTCTTCACGTCGAGTTCCACCCTCATCCAACATGACTTTAAACGGTATGCCCCAAACACACAAGACGTTAAACTGTATGGATGAAATACATGGTCTTTGATCCATGTCATGGAATGGTACGTAGGAATCCTCCACGAGGTTCAAGCCCGCCACCAGTAGATCCCCCCGGGTTCACCTTCATGTCGGTTCACCGATGAAACCCCATCTGAACTACATGGACATTGATCCATGCTAAGGCGCGGTACATAGGATGTCTCCACGAGGTTCAAGCCCACCACCCGTTGGTCACCCCGAACTCCTTCACGTCAGTTCACCAGCACTTGGGCAGCCCAAGAGTGTAAGCCCCATACCATCTGGACCAATATCCTTCTCCAAGTCAGTTCTATGACACGCCCCCGTCCTGCATGACGCTAAACTGCATCCCAGTCCTGCGGTAAGCCATTGTGACCTCACCTGAACTATGTGGTCTTTGATCCATGTCAAGGCATGGTACGTAGGAAGCCTTCATGATGTTCAATACAACCTGGACCCTTGGTCCCTTCACGTCGGCCTTCCGGTGTCCCATCTGAACTACGTGGTCTTTGATCCATGTCAAGGCATGGTACGTAGGAAGCCTCCATGAGGTTCAAGCCCACCTGGACCCCTGGTCCCCTCACGTTGGTTCACAGACCCCATATCCTTTGTCCTCCTCAGAGTATAGGCCTCATTCCATACCGAACTATGCAGACTTTGATTCCCTCCCATGGGGATACGTAGAAAGTCTCTTCGAGGCTCAGTCCCATAACCACTGTCACCTCCATGACGGCCCCATCTCATCCCCTCCACTTCACATCCTTCTCCATCATCCACCCTGATTCTTACACTGGCCACCACATCCCGGGGAGATCATGACACCCTATTCCCTTCCATAGCATTCGGGAAGCCGCCCACGTACTGGCCCCAACATCAGTGTTCCCTCTAGGGGGTTCTTCAATCATATCCACTCCAATTAGTGTTCTGATCAGCCCTCATCCCCGTTTGACGTTAAACTTGTGGCATACCCCATGTTAAACATGGGAAGCTGAGGAAAACCTTAGATACATGCCTATGGAATACAATTCCCTGCGATCGATGTGGGATGCCTTGGGCTTCTGCGCCCTCGAGAAGCCCTATAATAAGTGACCAACAACATACACGCCAATCTCCCAGCATTCAGACACGTTAATGATGCCTCAGCATGACTACTACCCCAACTGAAGGTTGCTTCCCTGACAAAACCCTTTGGAATGTCCGGACAGAAGCAGTGTAATTAACCGGTGTCCATGAAAATATGGCACTGGGAAGAGTTTCATGAACATCGTATTAAATCTATGAGGGAGACCTGGACAAGGTGACGAGCTCCGAGGAGGAATCCACGAAAGGAAGAACTGACATCCCATAATCCTGTTTCGATCAAGGAGTAGACATCCCTGAACAAGGAACCTATGCTGCCCGCCTTTGGAAAGCGGGAATGCGGGGTAACAAGAAAAGTTGTGCCCGTCGTGCCAAAGTGGACAGAAACACGCGCCCCAGTGAAAGCTTCTGAAACACATGCTATGGATGATCATGAGCTAGACCTAAGACCCTTTGTGTGTGTATGGTTTCATTTAAATTTATTTAAATTCGTTGGCCAGCGAGCCTTCTTCCAATAAAATGTAGGGCCTGCGTGCCCATGGTTTATTTAATGTGAACCCCATGTAATGGAGGATCTCCCAAGCCCGAGGAGATGGTTCAAAATACGAAGATGAGGAAAAAACAACCCAAGAAGATACAATGGTGGACATGTGGGATCTGAAAAACACGAACCATCAAGTTCAAGGTTTTTTTCCCTAGGCCATGGTAAGCTTATCAAAACCGCTAGATAAGCTAACTAATAGAACCTCATGATCATGACATATTATTTTATTTGTATCTGATTTCATGGTATATTTATTATGTATGTGTTGTCGCGATAACATAGTTAATGAAATAAACAAGCATGAAAGGATGGAGTAATATAAAAATCGGACTATCCGTATACATTATCAGAACATGGTTAACCACTTAAGAAAGCATCACTGAATATTAACAAGCATGTGATAACGCGAAACTCCACATAAAATATTGAAATCCATCAAATACAATTTTATGTTAGACCAAGCCTTCCATTACATGATTAAGGGAAAGACTCAATAAAACTATGTGTTTGACCAACCCTTGTTGGGAATCTTACTTTTATAAAGGAAACTCTTATGAATGTTTCGGGTTGAATTAAAAATTTTACATCAATATGAGTAGCCCTTGCTAGACATGTTGTAAAATAAAGGCATGTGTTGAGGAAATCAAAGTCAGGATTTAAGGATTGGAGAGTCCACTCAACAAATCAAGGAATTGTAAGCTCACAGTTGGAAAACACTTACCTAACTATATACCTTCTAATAGATGGAAAAAACCTTGTTTGGGTTATGCGAAGGGGAATTTGGGTCCTTTCCACTAGAATGTCATGGATACTGGACATTCATAGTTCTATGGTGTGGGCCATTGGGACTTGATAAAATAATGGGAGAAATAATAAAATTTATTATTTCTCATAAAATGTAACCATGAATGTACTGATGAGCTTCTCTTTTAATTGTATAATAAAAATGACAAACTCATCAACCACACTATCCCTGTGATCAATTCTAGATAAAGACAATATCCTCACCGGTAGTAACTTTCAGGAATGGTTAAGGGGCCTTCGAGTTATCCTACTCCATGAATGAAAGTTTACGTGCTTGAGTCCTCACTTCCTGATTCACATACCCAAGGGATGAGTGATGATGATTTCCCGGTCTATGATCAACATTTGAACGATGCACTCAACGTTCAATGTTCGATGTTGTCATTAATGTCTAGTGAGCTCATGAAGTCTAATGAATACATGGATGCCTATAGCATGATCAAGCACCTCCATGGTCTATTCTAGGAGAGGGCAAGACAAAAAAGGTTTGAGATCACCAAGGCTATATTTCAAAGAAAACATCAAGTGGGTTCCCCAGTTAGGCCTCATGTAGTCAAGATCATTGGGTATATTGAGAGCTTGGAGGTTCTAGGGTTTATACACCCCAAATATCTGGGTACTGATCTCATTCTTGTATCACTCCCCCATAGATTCTCTAACAATGTTGTAAATTTCAACATGAACTGCATTGAGAAGTCTCTATCTAATCTTTTTATCCTCATTCGCAAAGTGGACAATGATATGAAGTGTGAAAAGCCTACTGTCCTTATGGTGAATAAAAGGAAAGGTAAGGCGAAGAGCTTTAAGCCCAAAGCTTCTTCAAGGCCTTCCAAGAAAAGGAAGATCAAAGTGGAGGCAAGGGAACATGAGGCTGTTTGTTTCTCATGTGTCACTAGAAGAAAAACTACACCCAGCCACAGAAGTAACAGAAAGCCTTAGGTGTGTTTTTATCAAATGAAATCTATCAATTTCTACCAATTGGGTATTAGATACTACTTGTGGTGCTCACATATGTATCCAAATACAAGAACCAAGTAGATTCAGAATGATTGACTGAGATGAGGTGGATCTGCGAGCAGCCAACGAAGCCAGACTCGCTGCTGTAGCTATCAGAGACTACCACCTCACATTGCCTACTGTGATGGTCATGGTATTAAAAGGATGTTATTATGTACCCTCTATATCCAAAAACATTATTTTATTATCCATATTAGATACTGATGGATTAATCTTCTTGTCTGGAAATGAATGTTGCTATATTTATAAAGATAGCATTTGTTTTGGTAGGGCACATTTATATAATGGCCTTTATGTGTTAGAATACACAAACAAAGTAATGGAAATCGATGACAAAGTTAATTCACATGACTCACACCGCACCCAACTTTTACATCACAAGCTAGTTCATGTCAATGAGAAACATTTGACAATATTACATCAAGTTGGGTATTTAGATTCTTTCGAACTAAATCCACTTGGTGTATGTCATGCGTGTCTACAAGGAAAAATGACCAAAGCCCCATTTAGTGGGAAAGGTGAAAGGGACAAATATTTTCTAGAATTAGTTCACACAGATGTGTGTGGACCATCTCCAGTTTAAGCAAGGGGGGTGTTCTTGTACTTCACAATTTTTACTGATGATTTTAGTACATATGGACATATTTACTTAATGAGGTATAAGTCAGATTCTTTTGATCGTTTCAAAAAATACAAGAATGAAGTTGAGAACCAGTTTGGTAAGTACATTAAGAAACTATTCTCAGAAATAGGAGGAGAATATATTAATCAATACTTCATTGATTTGTTACAGGAGTTTGTGATTCTATATCAACTCACACCTCTGTACACACCTTAGTGGAATGGTGTAAGTGAATGGAGGAACCGCACCCTGTTGGACATGGTGAGATCAATATTGAGACATGTGACTCTTCCACTATCCTTTTGGGGATATTAATTACAAACAACATCACACATACTAAACCAAGTACCAACTATATTGATAAATGGTATTCCATACGAGTTATGGAGTGGACAAAAATCCATGTTATCAAATTTACATGTGTGGGGTAGAGAAGTATTTTTTTGAGGCCACTTCAGGTAACAAACTTGCACCCTGAGGAACAAAGTTTACCTTTATAGGATATCTAATGGAAACAATAGGATATTACCTATACAACCCCTTAGATAAAATGGTTGGAGTGGAATGATATTCCAAATTCCTTGATAGGGAGAACATCACCAAAAGAGATTGTGGGAGAGATATAGACATCGATGAAGTCGAGGATAGAGATACACATGAGTTGGCCCAAGAAATGATTTCAAAAAGTCCCATGGAAGAACAATCAGTTCCAGAGACACAAAAACTACGTAGGAGCATGAGAGAGGTGAGAGAACAAGAATGATATGGTTTTCATGTCACTGAGGATGGTGACTCATTATTGGTGGACAATGATTATCATCTTACCTACAAGGAAGAAGTGGAAGGAACATATGTTTCAAAGTGGAATGGAGCCATGAATTCTGAAATGGAATCCACATAACAAAACTATGTCTGGATTTTGGTAGATCCTCCAATTGATTTAAATATTGTTGGTAATAAATGGGTATTCAAGAAGAAACTAGACATGGAGGGACAAGTCACCACATATAAGGGATGTCTGGTTACAAAAGGTTTTAGACAACGTCAAGGAATTTACTATGATGAAACCTTTTCACTGGTTGTGATTCTTAAATCCATCATAATCCTATTTGACATTACCACTTACCATTACTATGAAATTTGGAAAATGGATGTCAAAAAAACATTCCTTAATGGGAACCTCTAGGAAGATGTCTACATAACACTACCTTAAGGGTTTGTGACTCCAATGGATTCCAACAAGGAATGAAAGTTGTAGAAATCCATTTATGGATAAAAGAAAGCATCAAGGTCATTCAACATTCATTTTTATGAAGTCGTAATAGAATTTGGATTTGTTAAGAATGAATTTGAGCCTTGTGTCTACAAAATGGTTTAGTGGAAGTGAAGTCATTTTCCTAATATTATATGTTGATGACATATTACAAATTTGAAATGACGTACCTATCTTACCGTCAGGTAAGTAATGGTTGGATAAATGATTACCTATGAAAGAATTGGGCAAGGCTGCATATATTTTTGGGATCAAGATCCATCGTGATAGATCCAAGAGAATGCTGGGCCTGAGTTAAAGTACATACATTGACAATATACTGAAGAGATTCAGTATAGAACAGTCGAAGAGGGGATTATTTCTAGTGTCACATGGAATTCATCTTTCCATGAAAATGTGTCCTCAGACACATGAGGAAAGAAAGAAAATGGTAAGGATCCCTTATGAATATGTTATTGGGTCAATCATGTATGATATGCTATGTACAAGGCTAGATGTTTCTTATGCATTAAGTGCAGTAGGCAAATATCAAGCTGATCCTGGAAACCACCATTAGATGGTAGTCAATACTATCATTATGTATATGAGGCGTACTAAGCATATGTTCATGGTTTATAGAGGATATGAGGAACTAGTAATCAGAGGATAAGTAGATGCAAGTTTCCAAATTGATCATGATGACATGAAGTCACAGACCGGATACATATTTAGTTTGTATGGAGGTGTAGTGAGCTGGAAGAGCTTAATGAAAGGTGTTGTCGCATATTCTACAGCAGAGCTCAAGTGTTTCGCAGCTTCTGAGGCAGCTAAATAAGCATTATGAATGCAAATCTTCATTTAAGTGAAGGATGTAGTACCTAGAAGTAAAGGTCCTATCACATTCAATTGTGATAATACTACAACCTTGGCACTTGCAAAAGAGCCATGGTCACATCTGCAGACAAAGCATATACATCAAAAGTATCATCTCTTGAGGGATTTTTCTCAGAGAGGTGAAGTTACAGTGAGCAGCATTTCCTTGGAAGACAACGTGGCAGACCCCTTGACTAAAGCCTTGAATCGGTATAAAGATGATCATCATGTGAGGTCTAGTAGACTAAAAGTCATTGGCAGTTATCTCTAGTCCATGTGGGAGTTTGTTAGAGTTAGTTTCCTGAGAACCAACTGTTTAAACATTGATAACATGAATGTAAACTTATTACATATAGTTCAATGTTTTTCATGACTATAATATAATAATGTCCTGGAATATTTATTGCATTAATAAGGTCATGGTAGACCCCCACTATGATGATAACCTTGAAATTATATAACAATATTCTTAAATAATGTTCTACATTTGGATGACATACTATGATAGGACAAATAGTATACAGACTGTCATGTGAAAGTACTCATAAGAATATGAGACTATCTCTCACGGAGTTCGAACATGGTAATCTCAATGATGGGAGATTATGAGAACATACCCACCAGTAGTAATTATGCATGTCTTGGTGTCCTCGAACATTGCTATCTAAGAGTGTGTGTAATGGTCTGTAGACTAGAATATTATCATTAACTCATGTCATGACTCGCACACTTACATTTTCTAATGAAAACCATCATGAAGGTAGTTGGCGAGAAGTAGGGTGTGTTGGGTGCGTCACGAATGCCATGTTGTTAATGGATAAGTCGCGGAAGGATTTCTCCCTTCCATATTTATGGAAGTAGATATCTTAGGCCCTTTTATTGAAATATAACTGTCGCCCAAATTCAATGGCCATGGTGTTATGATGATTTTATTTCTGGAAGTCAAAGAATGACGGATCAAGCATATAGGTTTATGATACTTCCATGAAACTTGGTTGATGAGATATTTAGACAAAGGGATTAAATTACATGGTAAGAATTTGTATGAGGTGACAAGTCAATGGAGCGCCAACTTCATTCTCCTGGGTGCCTTGACCCGTTGCTAGAAAGTAATGTGGGAATTTAGGCAAGCCCGCCTAATACCAACGAGAAAGAGGCCTAGAGGGTCACACACTATGTGTATCCGAGTATCTCAAATAGAATAAATATTATTCTGTTATGTGGTTTAATAATTATTCAAGGAAGCCTTAATCATTTCAATGCTAGAGGAAGAGTAAAATGAAAACAGGATATACACGTTGTGTACATTGTAGCCATGTAGTTTTCAATATGGAATGGATATGAAAAACAAGTACACGCCATGTATTAATGATTACATGCAGTGTAGTTTTTTCAGATGGTATTTTGAAGAAATAATATTGTTTTATTAAATGATATTTATTATATTCAGTATGGGTGCATGTCAAGGAATTAATGATTCGACATGGGGTTTTTAATAAGAGTTAATGAAATAAATAAAACACATAACGCGTCCATTTGTTGAAATTACTCTATAATTTGGGTGCATGTCAAGGAATTAATGATTCGACATAAGGTTTTTTTAATAAGAGTTAATGAAATAAATAAAACGCGTAACGCATTCATTTATTTTCATAACTCTATAACCTCAAACCTGATTATAAATATCTTCATAACCCCAACACTTTTCCCTAATCATTGTGCACAACAATTCTATAGAGTTATCTCAAGGCCAAAATAACCCCTTCCTCCAAGAATTCTCTCAAGACCGGGAGAGATCATCCTACATCGGATCAAGGCGGTCTAAGGAGGACAACACAAGCAATGGCTTCTCCATGCTATCACCTAGAGACTCCTTCAGTGATGTCCAGAGATATGTGTTGCACATGTGGATCACCGTTAGAGGAAGTCTAAACCTGGATTCGGTGACACAATGATGAATCACATTAGAACGTGATCAAAAATATCAATGAAGAAAGAACTCCATAAAAGTTACTTCTTGTAAATTAATTAAATTAATTATAATCAACCTGTGATGATCCTCATTTGTGGTTACAGGACTATTCTTCTTCTTTATCTAATTATTTGATTTGATCTATGGAGTCTTGTAACGACCCAAAATTTCATTAATGGAAAATCCCTATTGATCCAGTTAAATGTTTCTTTATGTTTTTATAAGATGTCAACTTCTTTAATTTTACGTTAAGATTTGTGACGGTTACTTTTATAGCCGTTGAACAGTGATCATCTGGGTAGTTTAAATATAAGGCTTTAACGAACCAATTTTCTACTCAGACAAAGGAAGCGATGGCCTCATCCAGTAGAATTGCCCCTTACGAAGCCCATTTGTCGGAGCTTGGAAAGGAGGTGGCGTCTTTGGGCTTTTCCCTTGACCAAGCCCAAGCTGAGCTTCATCAAGTCAAGCTCAAACGTGATCGTCTACGGGAAAAGTGGAAGTTGATTGAAATTACCACTCGAGCAATGTTATCCGAGCAACCCCAAGAGTCTGTCACCATCGCACACCTTACCCTTAGGTCTTATGCGGCTATTTTAAGGGGTTATGTAACAAATAAGTAGCACCATGTTCATGTACATTATTTTTTGTATATAATAATGAATATAATTTCTAGCCATTTTTGATGCATTGTAATTAGTTTTTAAAGTACAAATGATGTTTTTAGTTATTATTTAATTAAGAATTATATTTTATTAAATTAAAGGATTTTTGAATTAAATAATATTTTAATAAAATATAATTATTAATATTAAATTAATTTTTATTAAATATAAATGATCTTATAATTTTATGAATGCAATTAAAATTTTTATTAAGGTTTGAAAGCCATTTCTGTCAAAACCCGTGAAGTTTTTTATAAATGTCGGTTTTTATTTTAAAAGTGAAAATTCACATATTTAGAAAATTATTTAGATGAAATAAATATTATTTTTGGAATCAGGACATCGAAATTATCCAACGGTGAATTTTTCATAATTTTCTGAGACAGTCAAATTTTTGGGTAAAAATTAAATACCATTTAAATATATAATGTGTTTTATGACATCATAATGACCCAATGGTGATGTAATAAAATACCATAATCCTTATGTTCGTCCAATATGTGTTTTATCATTAAAATAATGAGGTTTTGGGTTTGTTTGACTCACTTTTCAAAGCATTAATGGAGCCCTCAAGACTTATTCAACACTTTGCCTTTTTAAATTAATTTCCATGGGAGTGTGACTCACCTCCACATAAGCAACCCTAATTTTTTAATAAGTTCGGACCTTGGACTTGTAAAATATTGTTTTCCTCTTTCCTTTTCCAGAAACCATGGGCAAATACCATGGGATGGTTTGTGGTTTGTATTATTTTAATATAAGGGGTCCCAAACCTAAATAATAAAGAATTCTCTCACCTTTCCTATATAAACCCACCAAAGCTCCCACTTCCTCCTCACCCAAAGCCCTTGAAGTTCGTCCAACCTCTGCCCTACTATCTCTATATTCCTTTCAAGGTGCCCCAATCTCCCAAGAAGCCTCTCACAAGCCTCTCTCTAGCCTTTGGAAGCACACTTCCAAGTAAGGGTTTTTCTTCCTTTCTCATTTTTTGTCAATTTTCTTTAAGTTGTATTTCCCTTTTAATTTCATTTATGAATGTTGGGGTATGGTTTCGCACCTCTCCCATACTTCCCTCTTATTGTTTGAATGATGGGAGACCCCTTTCTCTCTCATTAAATGCCTCCCATGTACACCCGTTACTATGCCGAAATTCCGAAAGGAACCTTTTTCTCCTCTTTTATATTCAAGCAATACTTTTGTATCATGAATCTAAATTCCTTTTCAATTGTTGGGACATGTATATATATGACCTTCTTACTGTCCATTACATGTAAATATGATGAGGAACCCCTTTCTCTCTCATCAGACATTTTTATGAATTCTTATGTCAAGCCGTTACGCTGCCGAAATCACACCGATTTTCTAAGCCAATATCATTGTGTAGTGAATACCATGCCCATTTCTCCATCAAGGGTATTCAAATTTATGCACATTTACTTATTGATTGTAAAGTTTCATGTATGAATTCCACATTCCTTTATCGTGGAATAAATGATTATGTTTTATGAATCCATGTTTTATGATCCATGTGGCACACTTATGCATGAAATGAAATCTTTAAGAAGGGTGTGCCCTGATAGCGCTTCAATGCATTGGGTAAAGTATAGTATCATGATACGTCATGTGCAATGAGTGTTGACTCATGCTAATTCAAGTGCAACGAGGGTTTACTCGTGCTTCAAGTGCAATGTGGGTTTACTCATGCTCCATGTGCAATGAGCCTTGGCTCATGCTAATTCAATGTTAAGTGTTGTTGCCACATTTCCATGTTATGATTATCATGCTTTATCATGCCTTTATGTTCATGTCTCTCTTATGCTCTATTGATATGACTATTTCCTAACATGTATTGTACTCCTCATGTTATTCATTGTGTACTCCCTTACTGGGCTTTATAGCTCACCCTTTTCTTATGCATGTCCTCAGGTTATCCCATGCAATGCTAAGTACGAAGGAATGTAGTGGTCATGTAAAGGAAGTTTTCAATAAGGATGTTGTATTTCAAGTTTAAATTTTTTATGTAATGATCCTAATCCCCAAAGACACTAAACCTCTCTATCTTCTTTGTTGTATCAAGTGAAGTTTTATGTAATAAAGCATGTTTAAGTTGTAATAAAAAGCAGGGTTGTCATAGTTGGTATCAGAGGATAGGTTTAGTTATTTTTGGGATTAGGAAACCCTAGTAAAGCCTTAGATACAAGACTAAGCATAATAAAAACATCCCTATGTTTTGGTAAATACTAAGTAAGTGGTTTATCAAACAAATACATCCCTGTCTGGATACGAGCAGGTAGAGGCGGCTCTGGCACAGATGTATCCTAGGGGTAAAACCCGAAAACACCGCTTTGAGCTAGACTCGAACGGGAACTGCTGCACGACAACGGGCCTTGCTGCACTCTTGGTTACGACACTCCCGGGAGATATGTTTTGATAAATTCACAATCTTAGTATGAACCCTTATTAAGGGAAAAATGCCCCTAAGGATATATGATAGAAGGAAGATCATGAAAAGCCTGGATTGAATCCTATAGACTCATGAGTTAAAGAGATTAAAGTTTATTTATAAGTCATCAACTTTTGTCTTTGGATTACCCTTTATGTGTTACCCCTAACTTTCCTTTTATTCCAGCCAATGGTCGGTAATAGGAGAACTCGGGCTAACAACCGTTGTGAAGATCAGTGTGATGATTGTACTTATGAGATGCCCAATCCAACGGGAGCGGGAATCGTGAACTTTGTCACGCTTCTCTCTCAGCTAACTCAAGTTTTGAATAGAAACACTGGTCAAGAGGAACGTTCAACCCCCCTAAGAAAGAACAAGTCGCTATTGAAAGCTTCATGAGACAAAGGCCTCCTACTTTTAGTGGATCATCTGATCCCACGATTGCTGAACAATGGATCAACTCCATTGAAAAGATATTCTCCATCCTCCAATGCTCTGAAAAAGAGAAGGTTCTCCTGGTGGCTTATCGTATGGAGGGTGAAGCTGATCAATGGTGGACGTTGATCAAAAATACGAAGCCTGAGGAGGAGATCGAGGCTTTGGAATGGAAGGTATTCTGGAAGATGTTTTTCGATAAATATTTTCCACGCACCCTCCGTCTTAAGATGGAAAGGGACTTCCTTTCCCTCAAGCAGAAAGATGAGGAATATGTGGGAGCGTACGAGGCAAACTTCACAAGGCTTGCACGATACGCTTCCGGCTTTGTCGTTACCCCCGAATTCAAGGTTGACCGCTTCTTTGGTGGGCTGAAGCCTAGCTTGCGGAAAGCATTAGCGATCCGTGACTTCGACAGCTATGAGGAAATTGTCCGATGTGCCCTCAAGGTTGAAATGGAGATCGGAGAATCACAGGGGTATCATGGGGACAAGAAGCGGAAGGTGGACTTCAATGCTAGTGGTCCGATGGATAAATCCAACGGCACTAAGAAATTCCAGCACCCCACTTGCCAAAAGTGTGGAAAAAAGCACCCTGGAAATTGCCTTAGGGGGACAAGAAAATGCTTCAAGTGAGGAAGAGAAGGGCACATAGCTGTTAACTATCAGCAAGAAGGACCCGCGGCTGCGACGGAGGGGAGGAATGCTCCGTTCGAACCTCAACGCATTGTTCAATGCTTCAAATGCAAAGAACCGGGTCATTTTGCGAATCAGTGCCCTAATCCAAGGGTTATCGGAGGCAATCAACAACCTCCAAGACAGCAAGGAAGAGCTTTTGCCATCACTTCTACCGAAGTGAACCCCGAAAACGAAGTGGTGACAGGTACGCTAGTTATTCATTCAAGAATAGCGAACGTACTTTTTGATTCAGGTTCTACGCATTCTTTTATATCTCAAAAGTTTAGTAGAACAATCCCTGCACCACCACAAATCATGGAAGTAAAGATGTCGGTGAGTATGGAAAATGGGGCAATCATTGCATCCCATGAGTATAAGTCCTCCCCTGTTATAATCTGTGGATTGAATTTCCCGGCGAACCTCGTCATACTCCCTTTGGTGGAATTTGATGCAATTCTTGGCATGGATTGGCTTTCCTTATATAGAGACAACATAAATTGTCGGGAGAGGGAAATCACACTCCATATGGAGAATCGACCCCCGATTCTTTACAAGTGTCAGGAGGAAGATGAATCTCCTTTAGCTCCATCATCTCAAGCATGGATATTACTGCCTTATGAGCACGCATATCTGGCTCAGATGATTGAGTCCAAGGAAGAAACCACCCTTGAAGAAATGCCTATTGTGAGGGAATTCGCTGCAGTATTTCCCGAGGAACTTCCTGGTCTTCCTCCAAGAAGAGATGTTGAGTTCTCAATTGAACTTATACCTGGGGCGCTACCAATATCCAAGACTCCATATAGAATGGCTGTGGTTGAGCTTGAAGAACTGAAGAAACAACTACAGGAGAATCTGGATAAAGGGTTTATACGCCCAAGTGCATCACCATGGGGTGCACCAGTCCTCTTCATCAAGAAGAAGGATGGGTCAATGCGGCTTTGCATCGATTATCGTGAACTTAACAAAATCACGATAAAGAACAAGTATCCTCTCCCATGAATCGATGACTTGTTTGATCAGCTGCGTGGAGCACGATACTTCTCCAAGGTCGACTTGCGGTCGGGATATTATCAAGTAAGGGTGAAGAAGGAAGATATCCCCAAGACTGCTTTTCGTACAAGGTACGGGCACTATGAATTCATAGTAATGCCTTTTGGACTCACCAATGCTCCAGAAATATTCATGGACTTGATGAATAGAGTCTTTAGAGATTACCTAGATAAATTTGTGGTAGTCTTTATAGATGATATTCTAATATACTCCAAAACCAAGGAGGACCATGAGGAGCATTTAAGAACTGTACTGGAGACTTTGCGCAAGGAGAAGCTCTATGCCAAGTACATCAAGTGTGAGTTCTGGTTGAAGGAGGTCTCATTCTTGGGCCATATCATCACAAGCAATGGGATATCTGTGGACCCCTCCAAAACAGATGCAATTGAGGGATGGCCGAGGCCAACATCGGTAACTGATATCCGTAGCTTCTTGGGGTTAGCTGGATATTATCGACGATTTGTGAGAAATTTCTCATGATTGTCCAACCCTCTTACCAAGCTAACTTGAAAGGGAGTAAAGTTTTCTTGGAGTGATGAATGTGAAGAAAGCTTCAAGGAGTTGAAAATGAGGCTTATCACTGCACCTGTGCTCACTTTACCCACAAGTGGGGAGCTTTTTGTGGTATTCAGTGATGCTTCGAAGAAGGGCTTAGGATGTGTGATGATGCAGAATGATAAAGTTATATCCTATGCCTCAAGGCAGTTGAAAATCCATGAGCGAAACTATCCAACGCATGATCTGGAGTTGGCAGCGGTGATCTTTGCCTTGAAAATCTGGCGGCATTATCTCTATGGAGAGAAATGTGAGATATATACTGACCACAAGAGTCTTAATTATATATTCACACAGAAAGAACTTAATATGCGCCAGAGAAGATGGATAGAGCTCATAAAGTATTATGACTGTTCAATACATTACCACCCTGGGAAGGCAAACAAGGTGGCGGATGCCCTAAGTAGAAAGGATCCAGCAATTCTATCAATGATGAGAATGGAGAAGGATCCAATTTTCTTAGACTTGATGAAGATGGACGTGGGAATCATAAAGAAGGGAACATCATCAATCCTTTCACAAATGATTTCTCAACCATCTATTTTGGAAAGGTTAAAGGATGCTCAAAAGGATGATGCGAGAATCCAAGAAAAAGTTGAAGCTATCAAAAAGGGAAAATCCTCAGAGATTAATGTTAATGAAGAAGGAATTGTGCGGTTTGGGAAAAGACTATGTGTCCTATCCAGTTCAGAGCTGAAGAAGGAACTTTTGGACGATGCACATAGTTCAAATTTCTCTATTCACCCAGGGAGCACAAAGATGTATCGAGATCTCCGAGAAAACTTTTGGTGGGATAATATGAAGAAGGAGATCGCTGAATATACATCAAAGTGCCTGGTGTTTCAGCAAGTGAAGGCAGAGAGGCAGAAGTCTAAGGGGATGATGCAACCATTGCCCATACCAGAATGGAAATGGGAGAACATCACCATAGACTTCGTCACTGGACTTCCAAGGACATCCAAAAGCAACAATGAAATCTGGGTTATTGTGGATCGTCTTACAAAGACTGCACACTTCATTGCTATTCGAGAGGATTTCTCTTTGGATCAACTGGCACGGATATATATCAGGGAAGTGGTACGGTTGCATGGAGTACCACTATCTATTGTGTCGGACCGAGATCCAAGATTTACCTCTACGTTTTGGAAGAGTCTTCAACATGCTCTGAATACTGAACTGAACTTCAGTACGGCCTATAATCCTCAAACTGATGGCCAATCCGAGCGGACTATCCAAACACTTGAGGATATGTTGAGAGCATGCTCAATGGACTTTAAAGGAGGATGGGATCAACATCTTCCTCTAGTTGAGTTCTCTTATAATAATAGTTTCCACTCGAGCATCCAAATGGCACCATATGAAGCCCTGTATGGGAAAAGGTGTAGAACACCGGCATGTTGGGATGAGGTTGGTGAACGTAAGCTGCTTGGACCAGAAATGGTCGAAGAAATGGTGGAGAAGGTGAAAACCATTCAGCAGCATATCAAGGCAGCCCAAAGTCGACAGAAGAGTTATGCAGATAATCGTCGACGAGACCTTGAGTTTAAAGTCGGAGACATGGTGTTTTTACGCATATCTCCGTGGAAGAAGGTCATGAGGTTTGGAAAGAAAGGGAAGTTAAGTCCAAGGTACATCGGCCCCTTCGAGATTCTTGATCGTGTTGGGGCTGTGGCCTATCGACTAGCACTTCCACCTACTATGGCCATGGTGCATGATGTCTTCCATGTATCCCTCTTAAGGAAGTACATACCAGACCCTTCACATGTACTCTCTTATGAGGTGGTACAATTAGAAGACGATCTTTCTTATGAGGAGCAACCAGTGAAGATCTTTGATCGTAGAGAAAAATTTCTACGAAATAAGACAATGCCCCTCATCAAGGTGTTGTGTAGAAACCACAAGTTTGAAGAAGCAACTTGGGAGTCGGAGGATATGATGAAGCTAAGTTACCCACATTTGTTTTAGTGTGGGAAAAGGAAAATTTCGAGGGTGAAATTTCTTAAGGGGGGAATGTTGTAACGACCCAAAATTTCATTAATGGAAAATCCCTCTTGATCCAGTTAAATGTTTCTTTATGTTTTTATAAGATGTCAACTTCATTAGTTTTATGTTAAGATTTGTGACCGTTACTTTTATAGCCGTTGAACAGTGATCATCTGGGTTGTTTAAATATAAGGCTTTAACGAACCAATTTTCTACTCAGACAAAGGAAGCGATGGCCTCATCCAGTAGAATTGCCCCTTACGAAGCCCATTTGTCGGAGCTCGGAAAGGAGGTGGCGTCTTTGGGCTTTGCCCTTGACCAATCCCAACCTGAGCTTCATCAAGTCAAGCTCGAACGTGATCGTCTACGGGAAAAGTGGAAGTTGATTGAAATTACCACTCGAGCAATGTTATCCGAGCAACCCTAAGAGTCTGTCACCATCGCACACCTTACCCTTAGGTCTTATGCGGCTATTTTAAGGGGTTATGTAACAAATAAGTAGCACCATGTTCATGTACATTATTTTTTGTATATAATAATGAATATAATTTCTAGTCATTTTTGATGCATTGTAATTAGTTTTTAAAGTACAAATGATGTTTTTAGTTATTATTTAATTAAGAATTATATTTTATTAAATTAAAGGATATTTGAATTAAATAATATTTTAATAAAATATTATTATTAATATTAAATTAATTTTTATTAAATATAAATGATCTTATAATTTTATGAATGCAATTAAAATTTTTATTATGGTTTGAAAGCCATTTCTGTCAAAACCCGTGAATTTTTTTATAAATGTCGGTTTTTATTTTAAAAGTGAAAATTCACATATTTAGAAAATTATTTAGATAAAATAAATATTATTTTTGGAATCAGGACGTCGAAATTATCCAACGGTGAATTTTTCATAATTTTCTGAGACAGTCAAATTTTTGGGTAAAAATTAAATACCATTTAAATATATAATGTGTTTTATGACATCATAATGACCCAATGGTGATGTAATAAAATACCATAATCCTTATGTTCGTCCAATATGTGTTTTATCGTTAAAATAATGAGGTTTTGGGTTTGTTTGACTCACTTTTCAAAGCATTAATGGAGCCCTCAAGACTTATTCAACACTTTGCCTTTTTAAATTAATTTCCATGGGAGTGTGACTCACCTCCACATAAGCAACCCTAATTTTTTAATAAGTTCGGACCTTGGACTTGTAAAATATTGTTTTACTCTTTCCTTTTCCAGAAACCATGGGAAAATACCATGGGATGGTTTGTGGTTTGGATTATTTTAATATAAGGGGTCCCAAACCTAAATAATAAAGAATTCTCTCACCTTTCCTATATAAACCCACCCAAGCTCCCACTTCCTCCTCACCCAAAGCCCTTGAAGTTCGTCCAACCTCTGCCCTACTATCTCTAGAATCCTCTCAAGGTGCCCCAATCTCCCAAGAAGCCTCTCACAAGCCTCTCTCTAGCCTTTGGAAGCACACTTCCAAGTAAGGGTTTTTCTTCATTTCTCAATTTTTGTCAATTTTCATTAAGTTGTATTGCCCTTTTAATTTCATTTATGAATGTTGGGGTATGGTTTCGCACCTCTCCCATACTTCCCTATTATTGTTTGAATGATGGGAGACCCCTTTCTCTCTCATTAAATGCCTCCCATGTACACCCGTTACTATGCCGAAATTCCGAAAGGAACCTTTTTCTCCTCTTTTATATTCAAGCAATACTTTTGTATCATGAATCTAAATTCCTTTTCAATTGATGGGACATGTATCTATATGACCTTCTTACTGTCCATTACATGTAAATATGATGAGGAACCCCTTTCTCTCTCATCAGACTTTTTTATAAATTCTTATGTCACGTCGTTACGCTGCCGAAATCACACCGATTTTCTAAGCCAATATCATTGTGTAGTGAATACCATGCCCATTTCTCCATCAAGGGTATTCACATTTATGCACATTTACTTATTTATTTTAAAGTTTCATGTATGAATTCCACATTCCTTTATCGTGGAATAAATGATTATGTTTTATGAATCCATGTTTTATGATCCATGTGGCACACTTATGCATGAAATGAAATGTTTAAGAAGGGTGCGCCCTGATAGCGCTCCAATGCATTGGGTAAAGTATAGTATCATGATACGTCATGTGAAATGAGTGTTGACTCATGCTAATTCAAGTGCAATGAGGGTTTACTCGTGCTTCAAGTGCAATGAGGGTTTACTCATGCTCCATGTGCAATGAGCCTTGGCTCATGCTAATTCAATGTTAAGTGTTGTTGCCACATTTCCATGTTATGATTATCATGCTTTATCATGCCTTTATGTTCATGTCTCTCTTATGCTGTATTGATATGACTATTGCCTAACATGTATTGTACTCCTCATGTTATTCATTGTGTACTCCCTTACTGGGCTTTATAGCTCACCCTTTTCTTATGCATGTCCTCAGGTTATCCCATGCAATGCTAAGTACGAAGGAATGTAGTGGTCATGTAAAGGAAGTTTTCAATAAGGATGTTGTATTTCAAGTTTAAAGTTTTTATGTAATGATCCTAATCCCCAAATACACTAAACCTCTCGATCTTCTTTGTTGTATCAAGTGAAGTTTTATGTAATAAAGCATGTTTAAGTTGTAATAAAAAGCAGGGTTGCCATAAGTCTGGCATTTGCCATCATATTGATCTTGAATTGATCATTGTTAATGAAAAAAGCCTAATGGGAACATCCACCCACGAAGAATGGGAAAGAAAATCTGTTGGAAGATGCTTTATCTCCAAGGTATGCGTTACTTACCATTCTAGATTCTTGAATTCTTGGATTTCAGCTTATGATAGAAGATTATTATCATGATATGGAGTTTAAATCTATTTTAATCCAATGTAAATATGGATTTCTGGAGGATTATTCTATACATGATGGGTTTTTCTTTAAGAGAAACAAGATGTGTGTTCCAAAGGGTAATTACAGGGACTATCTCATTCGGAAGCACATTAAGGGGAACTTTCTGATCATTTTAGCATCCATAAAACATTGGAGGTACTAAAGGAGAAATTATACTTGTTGAAGATGCATTCAGATGTCCAAAAATTCATTGGAGATGTGGAACATGTCAAAGAGTGAAGAGTCATTTCATGCCTGGTTTATACACTCCGTTACCTATTCTGAAGCAGCCATGGGAAGATCTCAGCATGGATTTCATTATGGATTTACCAAAGACACAACGAGGTAAAGATTCAATAATGGTTGTTGTTGATTTATTTTCTAAGATGGATTATTTCATACCTTTTCATAAGACGGATGATGCAGTGAAAGTGATAGAATTTTTTTTAAAGAGATTGTTCACCATCATGGAATTCCTCTCAACATCATTTAACATAGAGGCACAAAATTCTGAGCCATTTTTGGAGGACGTTAGGAGGAAATTCGGTACAAAACATATTTTCATCACATCTCATCACCCTCAAATGGATGGGAAAATAGAAGTTACCAATCTTACATTGGGAACTATTTTGAGAACATTGGTGAACAAGAGCTTGAGATATTGGGATTTGCAACTTGCCCAAGATAAATTTGCACACAATAGATCTCTCAGTGCTACCACTAGGAATTCTACATTTGAAGTGGTTTATGGCATCAATCTAATCAATTATATATAATTGTTCTCTTTGCCTCTTGATTTTTAGGTGAATATTGATTAAGAGGATAAGACAAAGCAGATGAAGAACTCCTTGAATCTATTCGTGCTCAAATAGAGAAGTCTAATGAAGTATACAAGAGGCGAGCAAACACGAATCGGATGGCGGAAATTTTCAAACCCAGATAAGAAGTTTGGATTCACCTTCTCAAGGTTAGATTTCTATCCAAAAGGAAGATCAAGTTGTCACCACGAGTTGAAGGTCCATTCAAAGTGGTTGAACAAGTGGGAAACAATGCCTACAAAACTGATTTACCAGATGATTTCGGTGGGTTTCTACAACGTTAATCATTGGGGACTTATCTACGTACATTGAAGAAGATGACGTCATGGATTTGAGGGTAAATCATCTTCAACTTGGGGGGAATGATATGGATCATATTCAGCCCAAGGAGAATAATTTTGGGCTTGATAAAATTTTCAAGCCCAATTGTTTCTTGAATTGGACCCGCCCACACTACATGATATCCAACACTATGGGGGGACACAACACACTTATTTTTGGCCCCAAATCACTTATCCACATGGAAATGGGTGGAAATTCGTAGCAGAACATTAATGATGTGAGAGAAGGTGGAGAAAAATATCATTAAGAGAGAGTCCTGCTACTTTAGCTAGTGGGGTCTTTAAATGGCTTGGGAAAGTGTTGTTTTATGCTTTTATGTGGCTTTTGGGATCCCCATGCCTTTTAACTAGAATTGGGACATTTTCCTTTCTTAATTTTCTCTTTATAATGTATTTTCAGTCTTTTGTAATGGGATGTTTTGAGTGGGACGAATTTGTAATCTTGTTGTGCATTCATATAGCTTTAGCCTCTTCCATTTTCATGGAATTAGTGGTGCATCTCCATTTCTAGTGATGTGGTATTTAAACGTGGACAATCTTTGTTGGGTGGCTTTTCCTTTAAGCCTTGGTCGATTCAGAAACATTACGCTGGTCCTTTTCGCTTACTCATTTTGAGCTTTCTGGCGACGCATCAGTATGCAAAATAATATTAAAGAAAATGTATTTGTGATTTCAAAAACATAAATGAATGATAAAAGTCATAAGGAATCATTTGACTGAACAATTTCATAACAATAATAACATCTCAATATATATGTGATACTGGAGTTAATACTTAATAATTAAATAAATCATCAAGAGGAAGTAGAAGAAGAAATGTGTTTGAAAGAGTCAATAGGGTAGATTACGTGACAATCGGTCCCCAGTGAAAGCACAGACACCCTGCCTTAACATGGTCGCCAGGTCTTGGCCCACCAAGTACCACCAGTTTCCCCAAAAACATGTTTTCCCCAACCAAGGGCCCACCTACATGCCTAAACCGGTCATCTAACTAATGATAGTCCCCACAGGCCAACACATGCCCTTTCCTGTGTGCTTTTCCTCACTCACACACACCCTAGAATCTTCCCAAAAGGTCACCCATCCTGATCACTAATCCAGGCCAAGCATGCTTAACTATGGAGTTCTAATAAGGTAGCCTCATGAAAAAGAAGGTGCACCTTGTTGACATGGGTCATATCATTTACTCATTTAACCCTTTATCATTCTGGGGTTTCACAATCACCCCTCCTTTAGAGCAGAACGTCCTCGTTTAGGGCCGTAGATTTCATCCCAGGTAGTGCAGCACACTTAATGCTGGGTACCACCTCTAAAACCAATTGTGACAACCAGGCCCTAGTGAAAGCACAACCTCACACCTTAACATGGTCCTAGGGTCCTAGCCCACCAGGTACCAGTAGTTGCCCCGCAAACACATGGTCCCCACCCATGGGTCCACCCACATGCCTAAACGGGTCATCTAAATAATGATAGTTCCCACATGCCAACACATGTCCATTCCTGTGTGCTTTTTCTTCACTCACAAACACCTTGGGAATCATCCTAGAAGGCCAGCCATCCTGATCACTACTCTAGGTGAAACATGATTAACTGTGGAGTTCTAATCTGGTAAACTCTCAAAAATATGGTGCACCTTGTTGAAATGAGTCATATCATTAAGTCATTTAACCCTTTTTCATTCTGGGGTGTTACATATTACATCTTCTTTGATGTGCTCCCTCAAAATATCCTCTCAGAGCACTAGTCTTGTTCTTAAAAAAACCATAACATCTAGAATGTAAATAGGGTAGTTGTGAAGGGGAAATGGATAGGGGATGGCTATTCTTGAAGGCTCAATGTGAAGTGAAGAGGTGAGGGAGGTGGTTCCCTTTTTTAATTAATGTGAGAGGCACTTTTGGGATCTCAAAGAAATGTTAATTTGATATAAAATAAAACCACATACAAAATTTCCTAATCTCAATGATGAGATTATATAAGGTTGTAGCATAATTAACAAATAAATTTTAGAATTTTTTTTCTTCAAATTTAAACCTTATCATTTAAATTAACCATTAGGTATTCTTTTTTAATTTTAATTAGGGTAACAAATGACCAATATTAAAATATTGTAATTTGTAATTATTTAATGTCAATTATACAATAAATGAACAATTTATAACCTTTTTGACCATATCATAATGATTTAATTTTTTATAAGAAATTATTATTTTTTTCAAAAAAATAATAAATCATAATTATTAAAAAATATCAATAGTGACAATTCTGACACTATTTATTTCATGGATTTTTAAAAATACTATGATATTATGTAATCATCGAACCAAATATTTTATTATATCCCTAATGGGTCGAGTTCATCTTTAAAATTCATTGGATATATCAATTATCCAATATTATATTTATTTTAATATTTTAAATCACATTAATTTGATATTTACATTAATAAAATAATCAATACATCGGTTTTGTGTGATTATTTAATATATATATATTTGTTTAATAAAAATTAAATGTAAAATAATATGATGAAGATAAATAACCTATACTTCATAGGAATACATATTGTCAAATATATTTTCTATATAATCTTACATTAAAAGCATTATATTTGGTGGCCCATATGAGACTTTTGGCCACCATCTATAGTATTAATGGTTTTAATAATCACAAATCATGTCAAATACTGTTAAAAATGTCTAAATATTTCAATAATATTTATTTATGTTTAAAAATGTGTAATTATGATTTTCTATTCTAATATACAATTTCAACAAATTCTGTTAATATTTATGTTGTAAGTTAGTCTAAACAAAAATATTATCTAAGTATGAAAGACTGACACCAACCGAATAGATGAGGCACTGATAGTTCAACTGAGTCACCGAAATTGCAAAATGAATCACCAATAGATGTCTCGATGACAATGAAATTGACACCCCGATAGACCAACTGTATCACTTATAGTTCAAAAGTCCTACTGCTAAAGGACCTACCGTTGCTAGGACCAACTGATACTATTGGCCTTCTGATGCGAGGACCAATTGATGCATGGTTCTCCCGATGCAAGAAACTTACATCAGATAAAATGAATCACCAATGCGTGGTGATACCGATTAAAGGACTCACCATTAGTTAAGTGGAGTCACAAACCCATGAAATAACTGAAATAATGACACACCAATGGTATGCGTCACCATCATAAGGAGATATCGATAGAGGACTTAGCGATAGACTATTTATAATTTAACTTATCTAAAATTACTTCTAACAGTCATATTTTGAGTGTTTTAATGAAACTGATTAATTTAATGTTTTTTGAAGACATCTTAAATATTGATGTTAGAATTAAGAGGCATAACATATACCACAAAAATGAACATTTTCGGTAACAAGACTATATATACAAAGAATAGTGCAAGATCAACACACACACAAAAAAATGGGGACACATTCATACACAAGAAGGTACGAGTAGATATAGTAGTCCACCCACACGAGAAACATACAGAAAGGAAGAACACATGAGGAATTCATCATTCTGGCATTCTATGAACCATAGAACTGTTGATTATCCAAAATTTCAACATCTCTGTAGCATCCAAATAAACCAAAGGGGAGAGAATATCATCTTCCAAGAAGACAAAACAAAATGTTTTATAACACTCTATTTTTAGTGTCTGCTTCCATAAGAGGACAATATATTCAATTATGATACATCAAAGAGTTGACAGTTGAAAAATATAACACTTAGATCCTTCTAAACTCTATCTAATATTTATTTCTCTATACTGTACATTTTTATTAAATTTCAGAGTATTGTTTGCATCTATATGTGAAACACACATTTTCTCCTTCAATAAACTGGAGGATACTAGATATCCTCAAACAACTATATTCTAACACTTTTTTATCCCATAAATAACTCTAGAAGATGTCCTGTGTAACCTAGATGTATTTATTCCCATGAAGAACAGTGGTAGAGGTCTTTTGAACTTAATAGTTTGTGTACTATTGTGTGAACCTCGGTCCAAGGTATTGAACAAAACCTTCATCTATTGATTTCTTGGTGATAGATGATCACCAAGTTCAGAGGACTATGTATTTTCTTGAGATTGAACCTCTTTATTTATATACATTATGTTTTCAAATTCAGTTTTCTCTATTTTTACCTATATATCATACAACAGAATTACAGTTTGATAGTTAGTCATGGAAGTGTTTATAACTATTTATTATTATTATATTAGTATGAAAATCTGGAATAATATCTCATATTGTTATAACTGAGAAATAATCAATCTGTTGATAAATTATTTTAACATACAGACTATTATAAATTCACTACATTTATTTAATAATCCATTTTCATTAAATTTATGGTAATATTTTAAATACACTTTTTAATATAAATTATTTTAGAAACTCAATTCACCCCCTCTTGAGTGTATTACGCCGACCAAGATTTGGTATCAGAGGATTTTTTTACCTACAATTTTCAATGATATCAAATATTTTTTAATCTTTTCATCTGTATTTTTATTTTTTGTTTTAAGGATCTCTTTATTAATTTTAGTTATAAATTTTTAACTCTTTAAAAATATTTTCCTTGTTATGGATAATATATAATAATGTGCGTCTATAAATAGACCTACCTACATTATTTGAACAAACTATGCATAGTGGTTGAGTAAGATGAAAATGCACAAAGAAAGTATCGAGTTTGAACTTTGGATAGTAATAGGAGACAAATTTGAAATAACAAGAAAACCACTAAATACATAGAGTGAAGCTACAAAAGATACTTATAATTAAAATTTCAAGCTATGGATGCTCTATGTTTTTCACTTGGGGATGAGGAATTTAATATAATATCTTATTGTAAATCTACCTATAAAATTTTAGACACCTTAGCTATCTCACATGAAGGAACTTCTAATGTAAAAAAATAATACATAACACCTATACAATTAAGTATGATAATTTTTTGATGAAGCCTGATGATATTCTTTCCAACATGTATATGAGGTTTAGTGAAATTTTTAACACCATGAAATCATTGGGAAGAGCTATAATACCCATAGAGAAAATTATGATAATACTTAAATGATTACCTGATAGATGGAGAGGGACTTCTGTATCAATTAGAGAATCATGTCACATCTACAAGATTTTAGTAAAGGAGATGATGGGAAAGTTTATGATGTATGATTAAGAACTAAAACAAACAAAGAAGAGGATGATGAACCCAAAAGAAAATCTATTGCATTCAAATCTAAAACCTACAAGTAGAAGGACAAATCTCACGATGAAACTGAAATTTCATGTGATGGATAATCATCAAAAGATAGTGATGAAGAAATGGCTTAAATAAAAATAAGGTTTATGAAATTTTATAGAAAGAAGAAATTCTTTAGAAATCCCAAATACAAAAGAAATTATGATCATAATTTTCAGATATGAATGGAAAATAATGGAATAATAAGGGAAACAATAAATAAAAATCTTTAATGAATCATCATGATTTTAATACCACTATTAAATCTGAATTTTATGTATAAAAAGAGAAAAATTATCAACTGATTAAGGGAAACAAGGAACATAATTTTTCAAATGAGCAATTGAAAATGGACCTATAAATATTTACCTATGGTAACGAAATATTAGTTCAAATTAATTTTTAACATGTAGCTACTAATTATACTAATTAATAGGATACCAATATGGAAATATGAATATGAAAAAAACTCTTTTTGTATCAAAATCTGGGAAATCAATTTTTATGCCCAGTTCTAGAAATGTTTTTGGATGTTCCATCTACGAAACATATTCTATTATATCTAGATTTTATGGACCAAATAAATAATATTTCTCATATTCTTTACATGATACTTATAAGAAACCCATAATGAAAATTTGGGTTCCCAAAGAACTTATTTCTAATGTTATTGGACCCAAAAAATATGGGTACTAAAATGTTTTCTTTTCTAATCTATTTTTATAGGAAAACTGTTTGAAGAACTCCTGTAGAAGCTTATAGTACTTCTATAGTTGATGTTAAAGATACATGATAGGAGATTAGTCATGCTTCAAGATATATTTAAACATTGATGGTGGGCATGTCTCCTTTGGTGACAATGCTAAAGTAAAAATCATTGGCCTTATCCAGAGTGGTAAATCTAACTCTGTTTTAATTTCTAATGTACTTTTTGTTGATGGATTAAAATTCTAACTATTTAGTGTCTCAAATTTATGTGATAAAGGTTTTATGTTAAATTTAAAAATTATTAATGAAATTTTTGTTATTATAAAAATAAATCTTTATTCTATACATTTAGAAATTAAAATTTTTATGATGTTGATTTAGATTCTTTAAATTATCAAAAATTTTCATATATGAGTGATTTTCATAAATAGTCTTGTATTTGGCATATGATATTTGGAAAATTAAATATACAGTCGCATAGAAACATTACTAGAAAAGTCATGGTCATGGATCTATCCAAACATGAGTTTCCAAATGACAAATATTGTAATCCTTGTCAAAAGGGTAAACATCACAAAATCTATTTCCAACCAATGAATGAATTTTCATCTTCTCACCCTATTGAGTTTGTTCACATGGAAATTTATGGACCTTACAGAGTTTCATGTCTAAGTGGGGAGAAAGATGTCTATGATCTTGTAGACGACTACTCTAGATATACTTGGACCTTCCTCTAGGCTCAGAAAAGTGATTCTTTCTCTCATTTCATCAAGTATGACAGAACTATAGAAAATCATAGTGGACATAAAATTAAAAACCTATGAATTTACCAAGAAAGTGAGTTTGAAAACCAAGAGATTGAATATTTCATTCTCACAAAATGGATTGATTAAAAACTTATCTACTTCTAGAACACCACAGAAAAATGGAGTTGTACAATAAATAAAAAGAACCCTACAAGAAATTTCTAGAACCATACTTTGTGAGTATGACCTACATATATAATTTTGGCAGAATCGTTCAATACAACATTCTATATAGTCAATAGAGTATTGATTAGACATATTCTTAAGAGAAATCGTTATGAGTTTTGGAATAATAGAAAACCTAAGGTTAACTACTTCAAAGTATTGTTTTCAATGTCTATATTCTTAAAAATATAGATAATAAAGACATATTTTTCACCAAGAGTTATGAAGGAATTTTCCCAGGTTATTCAATTTATAGTAAATACAATAGAGTCTTTAACAAGAGAACCTACTGTGTGGAAGAATATGTACATTCCATGTTTGATTAGACAGATCCACATGAGCCAAAGACCAATATAGAGAATTTTGAGGAGGATATGTCAAATCTAGACATCAATACTAAATCTCCGGAACATCCTGTGATGAAATCTGTTAAAACTTCCAGTTTTTGAAATTCTATAGATTGTAGCCACGATCAACCAAAATATATAGAATATCCTAAATTGACAAGACCTTATTTTTCTAGACCTATTAGAACTCTCATGAACCATCTTTTAGATGCTATAGTTTGACATTATGACAATGGAACCATGACTAGAGATTCTCTCATAAATTAGTTTAAACATCATGTTATTTCTATCAATACATTAACCTAAGAACATCAATGATGCTATAAATGTAGAATTTGGGGAGAGGGTTATGAAAGAAGAATTAAATTAGTATAAAAGAAGCAATGTCTAGAAATAAATCTATATTGGTTGTACAAGGTTAGAAAAAAAAACCCTAGTTTTTAAATAACCCACATTCCAAATCATGTTTTATGTTATAAAATAATTTATATGGCTTAATGAAGCCTCCAAGAGTTTGTTATGTTAGGCTCATCCCTTTTCTTATTTATAATGGTTTTAAAAAAGGTGTTGTTGATACTACTCTCTTTATAAAACAAATTTCCACATATGATTCTGTAGTAAAAATTTATGAATATGAAATTATATTTAGAAATTCTAAAAATTAATTATGTATTTATTTATAAAAACTGTTTCCAATTGAATTTGAAATGAGTTTAATGGGTGAACTAAAATTCTATCTTGGATTTAAAATATATCAAAACAAATAAAGTATTGTTTTGAATGAAAGTAAATATACTACATTCTTAAAAATTATTTGGATTTGAAGGCACTAATAATAACGACACTCCAATGAGTACAACTTGTAAATTGGACTTTGATGAAGATGGTAAATCTTTTGATCAAATCACTTAGAGAGGAATTATTGTGTGTTTACTCTACTTAACTAAAAGTATGCAAAATATTATTTTTAGTGTATGGATGTGTGTATATTTTCATAACAACCCAAAATAATTTCATTTAAATTATATAAAAAGGATTTCAAAAACCCTTAAATATACCACAAATTAGGACTGTTCTATCCTAGAAGACAATTTTTTATTTAGTATGTTATTCAGACACCATATTTGGTGGCTGTAAGTTATACAGAAAGACAACCTCTCGCACATGTCACTTTTTAGAAAAGTCTCTATATTAATGGTGTAGTAAGGAAAAAAATTCGGTTTCATTATCTACTGTAGAAGATGAATACATAGTTGTTGGTAGTTGTTGTGCATAAATTTTGTGGGTGAAACACACATTACTAGACTATGGATATCAATTCAGGAAAGTCTCCATAAATTGTGAAAAAAATGTTCTATAAATATTTCTAGGAATCCTATTTAACATTCTAGGAAAAAACTAAATGATGGAAGACATCATTTTTTGAGAGACCATTATCAAAAAAGTGATATAACTTTGGAATTCATTGGCATTGAACATCGGCTTTCTAACATTTTCACTTAGACATTGAACTAAAAATTAATGAGCTACATCCTACATGAGTTAGGAATGATAAATATATATGAACTTTTGTTGTTATTCCATTGATAATTTTATATGACGTTGTCATGTTAACACTGACAGTATATGTTGACAATGTCATACCAACACAGATAACTTTGTCATATCGACACAAATGTCATGTCGACACCATTTGTATTATGAAAAATGTATCATGATGACACTGATGACTCATTGTTTTTATATGTTTTATGTGTTTACCCAAATAACACTATTTCATTTATTTTTTTGAACCCAGTTCACGATTTCACAATATTGTGATTTAAAATGCATTAAATGATATAAATTTGAGTCGATGCACTCTTATCCTTTTCCTTTACACTCACTCAGTCGTTGCTCTCTCTACCCCCGAACTATATCCATCTAACCATCAAACTAAATTATTGGAATTACTTGTTTGGTGTGATCTCTTTAAGGTGGTGAGTCTCACGTAGCTAGGAAACATAGAGGGGAATCGTGAAAATATTATAGACCTATGAATCCTCCCGGGTGAACCGTGCAGTGACTCCAGAAAATATTGTTCGTTCATAATGACTATTGGAAATAAATTATTTGTTTCTTAGGGTATTATAGGATCAAGGATAACATTAGTGGTTCTTAGATAATGAAAGACCCTTCTATCGGAAGATAGTTCATAAATTTTACATGAATATGGAGTTCCTTCTAGAAGGAAGTGATGTTTCTTGGATTAAGTCCATAGTGAAAGGCAAGAGAATTTATTTTTCCATCAAGTAAATAGGTTAAATGTATTAATGTGCTTAATGAGGTTGTGTTTGATGATTATCAAGGTACCTATCCACTTGATTGTGATATTTTCATCATTGAGACAGAACTGAAGGAGCTTACTGATAATGATGAGCATAGAAGATTGATTGCTATAGAGTTGGATCGAGAGTGTAGAATTTTGTTCATGTTTATTTAGAATCAGATTTTTCCCATGAAAGGGGGTATTTAATATCTAATTTATCAACATGTTTATTCAATTTATCTAATGAGTAAATGGATTAAGGTAAATCTTTGTAGATACCTTGTTGTGCAAAAAAAATGAAATCTTCAATACTTCTTGAAAAAAAAACTCCTCATTTTATCAATGGGTAATCTCAGCTTTGATAAAAGAGAAATGTTGTTATAATGAAGGAGATAATGTTGTTTTTGAGTGTAGTGAGATCAACATATGTAAATAGATTTGTTAATGGATGAAGATCATGTGGAACCCATGGAATAAAGAATGGGTTAGAGATGATGATAATATCTAGGATAAGTACAATCAAGTGGACCATCCAACAGGGCATAAGAATATGTATGATCCTATTATGGGATAAGATAAGGATGTTGTCTTTTTTTTAGAAGAAGATGAAGAAGAGTCTGCCACACTAGTCAGATATCATGGTCCACCTATCGATAGTATGAGTGATCCTAACACCAATGAATCTCACTATGTTTTTTCTTTTGGACCTCTTTGTCCTCCACTTTCTACACCCTATGACGATCCCACACTTGAAGAAAATGGAGAACAAGAGAAAAATTTATCATGTAGTGTGTAATATATATGTAGAACCAATGGATCAAAAGATGATGATGAAGGATGTGAAGAAAATGAAAGTGGCAGTAGAATATGTCGTGGTAGTGAAGAGGAAGAAGGTGAATAAAATAGTAATAGAAATGGGAGTGAAGAGAATGTATTTGTACATGATAATGATGAAGGAAGTTAATGTGATGGTGACCATAATATGGAATATCAAGGTGGATATGAAGATACGATTGAAGTAGTGGTTTAGGAACGGCTCGTATAACAATAAGAAATTGTTTTGAAGAAAGAGCTAATGCCGAAGTTAATGATGAATAGGTAGTTCAAGTGATTCCTTCAACTAAGTTAGTATATGAATGAATGAGACCTCATGATAAAGGTGAGACACTATTGGGGAGAGCTCATACTAAGGGAGAGCCTCAATAAAGAAGATATCATGATGATAGGGAGCATAAACCTATAAGAGTAAGACTTGACACTCTCACTCCTCTAGATGATGATGTTATCATTGAATGGGAAAAAATAAAATGTATATAGAATTGGGTTTGGATTATGAAGACTCAAATGATGTTGTTTTTGTACAAGCTTCCAATGAATCAGTGGATGAGACCATTCCTATTATCTCCTTCACTAAAGAAGATTTTGAAATATTTAATGAAGAGATTTGTTTAGAAATAAGTGTATTAGATCAATCTCATGTGGTATATGAGAATCCTTGAGATAGAAGAAAAAACACTGATTTGAGTGATGAATTGAACTCTCAAAGATCTTCAACAGCATAAAGCTATTTGGGATGGTTGTTTCTATTCCATGTAAGACTATAGGTATGAGTGAGGTTGATGCAATTAATGTTTCAAATAATGTGATATAAGATAATCAACACAACTTAATCACAAAAGATGAGACAATTGTTGGAAATACATAAAAGTTGATAAAATAAATGATTGTTCATGCCTATGAAATAATAAATTTGACCTTAGAGTGTAAAGGCTATCTGGAAACTCTTCTTATGGTTTTGAAGACTCATACCTCATCTCATACTGATTTTCCTTCCATCTCTGGTCCATCTTCTCATACCTTTGGACATTCAGGTAGTTCAGAATGTTGTTAAGGAATAACTTCATGCATTTTTTGATGCTTCTGGTTTGGCCAATCATGTAAAGGTTGTGAAAAAGTAGTGACCATGTTCGTGATATGGTTATACAGTATTCAAATAGTTCTGAGACTTCAAATGCTCATATCACAAAAATGGTGGATTATTATTTAAGAAGATCATTAACAATAATCAGTTGAAAGGTATTTTTAAGTAATTGACATAGAACCTATCATTGCCTCCTATTACAAGAGCCATCAAAGACCAAGTAAAAATTTTTATGGCATTCACCCATCTATTTGTTAAATTCATGGAAAATAAAGATGAATTTGAATAATCTATGACATATGGTGGTGAATTCATTAAGGAATTCATCAAGCTATTGAATCCATATCTTCATGTCCAAAGTTTACAATTATGGTGCCTACAGATTCACCTATTAGAAAAGCTAGATCAGTGCCTCCACCGTGGAGATCATTTTCTTTGTCCTTTAATCAGATTCTCCTAATGATCCAATATGAGACTCAGCCTCTTCTGTTGTCATAGCACAAACCTATCCTTGTACCTAATGTTCTTGAAGGAGTGATCCTACCTCATCTAAAAATTTCTTCAGACCCTCCAGCTTCTAAGCCACCACCTACTGGACCCTCTACTGACCCCTCTAAGAAAGGGAAGGAATCTCTTCACACTTAGAAATTGTGTGGATAACTCTCTGATAGGGAATTTGGTTTTCATTTTTTATTTCCCTGAAGATTTTTAATACATTGTAATTCATTTGATAATGAAATTTAGTTTTATTGTATTTCATCTATTTGTCTTCGATCTCTTATTCTCAGATACTTTTTCTTCCTTTGATTCTATTTCGTTAATGATTTCCTTATTTAATACCCTTTCCATTTTTGATAAATCAAAATGGGTAGAATAGGTTGGCATTATCATTATTTACTTTATCATGGATATCATTCTTCTGTATTTTATTTTTTTCTTTGATAACATTACTATTTATTTTACATATTCACCTTATCTATATATTGATAAAATTCATCAATAATGGGATATGAAAAGTAGAATGATTATATTTCACATCAAATAGTTGTACTAAATAATTCCATGATTTGTGATCATCAAAAAGAGGGAGACTGATGGCCCGTATGACACTATTGGCCACCCTGTATAGTATTAACGGTTTGAATAATCACTAATCCTGTAAAATTTTATTAATCATGTATAATATTTTCAATCATGTTTATTTATGTTTAAAAATATGTAATTATGATTATCTATCATCACACAAAAGTTTAACACATTCTGTAAATATTTTTTTATGTCAGTCCAAGAATAAATATTATCTATGTATGATAGGCTGACACCAACAGAATTGATGAGACACTTATAGTTCAATTGAGTAACGAACAGTGCAAAAAGACTCATCGATAGATGAATCAATGATAGTGAAACCAACACCCCACATACTAACGGTATCACCAATAGTTCAAAAGACCAACTATAGAAAGGACCTACTGATGCAAGGACCTACCGATGAAATTGAACTAATAAAGGAAGGACATACCGATGCATGGTGCTACCAATGAAAGGAATCTCCACTAGTTAAAATTAGTCACCGATGCTTGGTTATTCTAATGCAAGTACACACCTTTAGTTATGATGGGCCACTGATGCATGGAAACACTGAAAAAATGGCACACTGATGGAATGAGTCATCGACAGAAGGATATACATATAGAGGACTCTCCGGTAGACTGTTTAAAATTTCCTTGATTTAAAATTACTTATAACAGTTATATTTTAAGTGGTTTAATGCAAATTATTAATTTAATTCTATTTTACAGAAATCTTAAATAAGGATGCCAGAGGTACGAGGTACAAAATCTACCTCAAACATGAACATTTTCGGGATAAAAAAATATATTTACAACAAAGAGCATATTGGAAACACACAAAAAACACCAAAGGGGAGACACACATACAGAATGAGATACATGTTGACATAGTAGTCATCCCTAATGAGAAACAAAAAAAAGGATTAAGACATAGGGAATTCATCATTACTTCTTGGTGTGAACCAGATAGTTGATGTTTAGAAAAAATTCTAACATCTCTTCAACATCCAAAAAAACCAAGGAAAGAACATCTCATATTCCTGGAATATAGAATACATTGATCAATGACACACATTTTTTATTATCTGAATTTAAAAGTGGAATCCAACATCAACTCTAATACATGAAAGAGTCCAGAGAGGAACTACATAACACTCAAAGACATCTAAATCCTATATAATCTTTATTGCTATTTTTTTTACCTTTTTGTTACATTTTTGAGCAGTGTGTACATCTATCTATAAAACATAAACTATCTCATGCAATAAACATGAAGATAATAGATATCCTCAATCAAATATATTCTCAAACTTGTTTATCCTATGAATAACTGTGGAAGAGGTTCTATGTGACGTTGTTGTATTTGTTCTGACAAAGAATAGTTTTAGAGGTCTTGTAACCTAGAAAGTCTATATAATGTTGTGTAAACAATGTTCCCGGGTGTGGGTCAAAACCATTATCTATATATTTCTTGGTGGAATTTGATCACCATGTAGAGAGGACTATGTCTCAGATTGAGACTAATCCTCTTGTTTTAAATCCACTGTGTTTTCAAATTTAGTTTTCTCGGTTTTTAGCTGTACTTCAGAAAACTAAATTTTGCATTAATAGTTAGTCTTTGATTCTATTTAAAACAGTTTTGTCTTATTAGATTAGTTTAAAAAGTTTTATGAATATCTAATATTTTTACAAAAAATGAATTATCAATCTCTTGAGAAATTCGTTCAACAGTCAGACTATTCTAGATTCACTACTTTGATTAACTAGACTCTTTTGTTTTAAATTTGGGGGATTCTGTTAAGTAAAATTTTCCATAGAAATCTTCAGAGGATCACAATTCACCCCTCCTCTTTAGTGTCCAACTGTGACCAACAATAATTATTAAAACATTAATGTGAGAACTTTAACATCACTTTAAATAAAATATTATAAGTTTCATAATATTTTCCTTATGGTGCTGAATGGTCAATAACTCGACCGTTGGATGATTATGGTAGAGATATTATTTACCAATAATATTTGGGAAATTTTTTTGGTCTTCTAAAGGTTATAATAATTTTATGAAAAATATTTTTTTTTATTTTCAACAATTTAATAATTCCTACATCATCATTGTATAAGAATTTATGGTAATTATATAATCTCAAAAAATTATAAATGAATAAAAAATGGTGTAAATATTTTTTAATATATTTATAAATACAACTTATTATCAATGTTATCTCACATTAATCTACACACTAAAATTATTCTACGTATAAGAAATAAGTTGGTGGCATGTTTTCATTTTCATTTATTTTAATTATATATATCATTTTCAAGGAAAAGAGTCCATTTAATGTGTAAATTTTAATATGTAGGTGTTATTGGTTGATTTTTATTCATCAAATATATGTTTGGTAGGTTTTGAGGATATTTTATTATCCTTATCTTATTATTTTTTACCTCATTCCCCAGTTATAACATTAATTGTGCTAAATAAAAATAACTAAAGTTACTATTTATGAATTCCAAACAGTAAAAGGAGCCTATTTACAAAATTTTGACCCACGACATCCAAATATGGATTTCATTTTTCAAAATTAAATACAAAAAAGTTTCATTAATTAATTTAAAATAATTTCCATATTTGTAATGTGAGAATGAGTATTAAAATTAAAAACATTACAAAAGATTGAAATTTTTTAACACATGAATTAAATGTAAAATTAATTCCAATGAACTAAATAATATTAAATATTAAAAATTTATTCCACCTATAATTTAAAACCATTATATAATACAATTTTACCATATTAATTGTTTTGATGAAAGAAGTTGATTTAAAATAAAATTTAGTGTATTTTTACTAATCATCAAAAGATGAAAGTTATAAGAAAAGTATCAAAAAATAATCCCAAGTAAATTTTTTATCTTTTTAACCAAGAAAATTTTTATGTTTTAGAATATAATATATAAAACTATCAAAAACTATATTTAAAATGGGTGTGCCATCAAATGGAGGCAAAACATAATTTTTTAAAAAAATACTTATTTTATCCGAAAAATTGAATCATTCATATATAATTCATAGAAAACATATAAAATGAAAATTAGACATCATATTTAATATATTAAACATATATTTTATTAATTAAATCTATCAAAAATTATTTTATTATTTTATAAACCCTCTTATTTTTATTTATCTTGTTTTATTGAAGAGAGTTAATATTATTCATACACGCCATGATAATGACTTGGTTTTAAGGTAACATAAAAATATTTAGGTGTTAATTTATAATAGGAATTGAGTAAAATTAAATATATAAAAAAACATGAAATTATTTATAACACAAGCCATTCATAGTGTTCCGTATACTGCAAGATAAGCTGCTGTTGTGTATAATGCAAGCTTGTCTTATTTTAGCGCAAAACAGAAGACATCAATAGAACTAACAAAATATATCACATAAAAATATCAGGTTGTTAAATTATACCCCCATAAAATGAATTTATACCTTGAAATTCATCAAATCTATAAAGGGTATAATAATTGATAATTTCAATCGTAGAAACCCACATTGTAAAAAGTAATATGAAAACATTGTTTTTAAAAAAGTAATTTTAGAAAAATAACTATTACCCAAAGTAAATCACCATTGTGTTGCCACATAAAAGAACATAGGTTGGAAGTGAAAAAAAGGATATGGAGGACAAATATAAATATCATGTTCAGATGGAGAGAGATATAGAACATAGTTAGGGAAAAGTTAACAGTCACAAATCGATAAATCTATGATTATCTAAGGGACCATATTATTCATTGGATAATTAGGTACTAGGATAACATGTTTTATTTTCAAGATAGATTCTATAATGATGAAGAACATGAGAAGAAACTCTTATTTGATTTCAATACAATCCCTCCATTGGTTGTGCCTTGAACAATTTCAACTTCATCTATTATTTAAGGAAATGATGTCAAATTTTTTATTCCTGAAGTGTTAGCAGAACATGTGATCCATAAATAGAATGATAGGTCATTCCATATGTCTTTATTACAATAAAATAGTTATAACATGTAATGAAATATGAATAATTTCACTTATTGTGAGATAATTATTTATTCAAAAAAATATCATACGATGTTTAACTTAAACATTCCATGACATGATATTCTTACAATCCTTATGAAATCTAAAAATCCAAAACTATAGAAAAAGGCTCACTAACTTGTCTTAACATTTATCCCCCATATATCATAAGCTAATTATTGTTCTCCACATTCCAATAATATGAACACCTCTGTCATTTATTCTCTTGAGTCATGGTAATAACATGAATTATCATATATCCTTACAGAAAACATGCATGTTTCGTTATTCTTATGTACATAAAGTTGTAAAAATCATCCATGATAGCATAACCCACATGTAAATAAATCCTTATCCAGTCACAAGGTAAATAATATAATTTTATTTAATTCTTAGATTTGAAAATATCATTATCCAAATATCATTATCTCATCATCATGCTCATATTAATGGATATCCTTCCCTTAATAATGTGTTTTCCAAAAAAATCAAATTATTACCACAATCAATTTTCATGGTTACCAATACCACTCAGTATATACTTTAAAATACATGTGTAAAACCAATATGGACTATTACATAGATATTTCAATATTTCATAATACTATAAAAGAGATTCTAAAACATTATTCTAGGATCCCATTATATAAACAACCAATCATCCCACCACTTCGTTGTCATACTCAATGTCACCAATCTTGATCGCTTGTGATTTTACTTTTTCAATGTCCTTAGAGGTTTTTGATGTCAATCATCATCGATAACCAATGTATTATGGCATTTGTTATCAGAATACCACATTTACTTTCACTTTTACCATTTATGTGTGGTAGGTGCATTCAATGTAGCCTTCTTTCTATTTGCATCATTAGATACCTTTTTCACATTACATCATCACTGAAATACCAAATGAACTTATTTACCACACATAAAAAATTTACTATTCCCTTTAAGATAATCTCCACAACACTTCTTTCCACCCTTTGAGCACAAGGAAATGCTCATCTTCTATTCAACATTTCTTTTAGATTTTCCATTGACCTCCATCTTCCGTTTCCTGTCAAAAACATGAGATTGATATGTAACACCAACATCCATTTCTCCCTTGATATCATAATGAAAAATCACTTCAAAGATACTAAAACTTATTGTAGATAACACCCATTTTAGGAAATGGTTTTAAGCCACTGAACAATTGATCAATTTTACTTTCAGGTTGGATGATAAAGCTAGAAGCATATGTTTCTAGTCATGTAAACTTTTTCCTTCATATACCAATGGATGCATCATCATTTTGATAAAACTCTAGGAACTTTTTTCCATATTTGTATGAATAATATGAGAAATTTAATTATTTGAAAATATCTTCTTGAACTCATCCCATTCAATAGGTTCAACTTCATCTTACTGACTCATATTTTTAATCAGTGTTAACCACTGGTCTTCTTTGCCTTCTAAATGATAAAAACAAAAAATGACATTTTCATGTTCTTAATAGTGAATTATAGCAAATATATTTTCAATGTTATTGAACCATTTTTCTGGAAAAAGTGGATCAGAAGACCCCATGAATGAAGGTTTACATTTCCTCATGAAATACTCAATGGAATATTGCTCCCCCCTCTTCTCATTTAAATGTATAGAATGATTCATATCTTGTGTAAGTATAGTGATAAGATTTTTCATTCTATCTCCCATAAAATATTGTTTTTTATAAGGAAAATCATTGCATTTCCTGTTGCATTGACCATTAATATGATTCCTTCAGGTTCCATCCATTGATCAAAACACAAAAGGAATAGCGTGAGAGGAAAAAACCACACTAAGAAAACAAAATAATTAAGGGTAAGTAATTTCAAACTATAACATCTTATGTTTAATCCCAGATTTTTCATTATTATCAAAAAAACTGTAGGATTGTAAGCAATACATAGAATTATCCTCATGATATTCCAAGACATATACACTGAAATATCACAAGGTATCTCATTAATGTTTTCGCATCGTAGTTTCAAAAGGTGGAATAATCCTTTCCCTTGATAACAACTGTAACAACACAATCATGACATGTATGTATACTAGATCTATTATGATAAATATTCTTTATATTTTAAAAATTCATTACCGAGCATCATAATAGTTTAGTTCTTTTGGAGTCTTGCAATATGTCCATCTAACCTGAATAATTCATCATCATCTCTCATAATGATTTTCCCCTTTATTACTGCTACTTAAATGATTTTTTATAACTAGAAGAATGGAAACATAAAAAAGGGTGAGCTCGGATGACCAATAAGGGTAAAAAACAAAATATGAACATACGAATTTCAAAAATCTGAACATAACTTTTCAAAATCATACTATATATAACATATATCCAATTTGCGATTCATTGAATAAATCAAGGTAATTCATAAGGCATAAATCATAATGAAACATGATCCATGGGAAAATAAATTTGTCATAAAACAAGGAATTTTTTAAAGAAAATAAGCATAGAAAATAATTTCCATATTAGAAAAACCTCATTTATTACACCATCATAGTGGATAAAGACTATTTCTAAACTCAGTTTACCATCCATTCTAGCCATATAATACTGAACCAGATTTAAATTCCATTTCAACATTGTATTACTGAACTATATTTAATTAACTATTCAGGAATTTCTACAGCATGACATATAAATCATTATCCAGATCATTGGAGGGTGATTTATTTCCCACCCATCTCATTATTAAATCATTCATATATGTTCCACAAGAACATAAATAATTAATCACTACATAACTCATGGAATAAAATTAGTTTCCTGATCATCATTCCATAAAAACACAATCCATGTAAAACCATTATTTCATGTATAAAATTCCATCAAAAAATTAATAAAACCATAACAATAATTAGGACAGTATACATGAATCATAACTTAATTGAATAATTCTACCTTATTTGGAAATTTATTTTGATTGAACACTTGAAATTAATCCTTGAGGAAAATATCCTTTCTTCATCAAAAAAATTTTCTTTTCTAAAAATTCCACACAATTTTAAATGAAATAAATTTATTTGAAAATTACCTTGAAACATTATATAATATTATTCATTGAAATATGGTGTTATGAAAATTTAAAAAACCTTCATGTAGTATAAGTTAAAAGAAAATATTTTTCTCGTACATTTTTTAGATAATTGAAAAATGTACCTCATATTGAAAAATGTCAAAATATTACTTTCATACCATTTAATAAAAATCTACCAAATCGGTAAAAATTAGTTTATAATTTTGTAGAAACTTAGTAATAATATTTCATATTTATGAAACATGGATGTGGATGATAAATATACCCAAGTAAATACTTATGTATAAAAAATCTCAGATAAAAAATTTGTTTGTGAAATTATAACATAAAAATTTATAATCAGTAGAATCCTATGCCTCATAAAATGATGATAATTAAATTCAAATGTAAACATAAAGAAAATTATAATAAGAATCATAAAAACATTCATGGGAAACATAAACACCACAAGAAAAGTAATAGGAGATGTATAAAGAATACGCCCCACATAAATAAAAGGGAGGAAAAAAATCCATTAACTGAGGTCTCTTATACTTTGTATATATCTGAAAATCCATTATAATGATTTTATATGATTTCTTTTATTTATTCCAAAATCATAGTCATTATATATTTTTATATTATCATCTGTTTGTTGGTAACAATACCACTCATCCATCAGGTATTAACTTCTTTATTTTTGTATGAATATTTTTTCAGATAATTTATTCTTATTCGCTTATATTTATATAATTTAAATAATGATATTGTTTTAATATATAACATATTTATTAATAAAATTATTTTTGACAATCATGCTTTAATGTATATCATGTATAATGAATCGCATCACATTGTGGAGATGGTAGGTCGTACACATAGATGAGCGATGATATCATTCCAATAATTGATGAATGTTATTGAAGTGGATGGTGTATTATATCATAGTATCAATATAATTTTATTATAATCATATTTATTTATTTTTTACATCATTATACCCATCCAATTAAGGTGGTGGTGAAAAATAGATTACACTAGTGCGTGGAGATGGTAAACTGTACGTATGTATGCGTGGTGATTTCATTTTATATATGATGGAGAAAAGATATAATATGATTGTTTAATATTAATAATAACATATCATAGTATAATTGATACTAGAGATTCTAAAATAAAATTAATCAACTCATGAAGAGTTAGTAGAAGAAGAATGTGGTTTGAACAAATCTATAGGGGGGATTACAACTTCTTCGACGCACTCCTTCTTAATATCATCTTAGAGCACTAGATTAGGTCTTTTATGAAGAAACAAATCCTAGAATGTTACTAGGGATGTTCATTAGGGGATATATATAGGGTATTAATGATCAAGAAGGCTCAATGTAATGTCAATAGGTGAGGAGGAGGTTCCCTTTTATAATTGACATGATGGGAACTTTTGAGATCTCTAAATCATATTAAATTGATATAAAATAAAACCCCAACCAAAAACAACAAAATATTACCTAATTTAAATTAAAAGATGAGATAAGGTTGTTATATAATCAACCTATATATTTTAGAAATTTTTTCATTCAATTTAAACCTTATCATTGAAATAAACCATTAGTTATTCAGTTTTGATTTTAACTATGGTAATAAATGATCTAATATTAAAATAGTGCAATGTTTACATATTTAATGTCAATTAGACCATAAATGAACAATTTAGATCATTTTATATGATATCGTAATTATTTAATATTTTTAAAAAATTATCATTATTTTAAAAAAATTTAATAAATCATTATATTGATAAAATATAAATAGTTTTAATATTGAAATAATTCATTTCATAGATTTTTAAAAATATCAAGATAAGATGTTATCATCAGAAAAATGTTTTATTATATAACTATGGGGTCACATTCATCTGGAATATTAATTTAATATATTGACTATCCAAAATATTTTTTATTTTAATATTGTTAATCATACTAATTTGATATTTCCATTAATAAAATAATTACTACATCAGTTTTGTGTAATTATTTAAAATATATATTTTTTAAATTAAAATTAAAAATAAAATACTATGACGTAGATAAATATTATAGATTTATTAGGAATACTTTTAGTTGAATATATATTCTATTTAATACCACATTAAAATTGTTAGAATTATTAAAACATGAATGTCACAACATTAAAATCACTTTCAATAAAATATTATAATTGTCTTAATCTTCTCCATATGGCTCTAAATGGTCAGTAAGTAGACACTGGAATGATTATGGTCTATATATAATCCACCAATAATATGTTTTAAGTGTTTTAGCTTTTAATGGTTATTATCATTTTATTTTAAATTATTTTACTGATTTTTAAAAAATAAAATAATTTCTCCATCGTCATTGTATAAGAATTTATGGAATATATTTATTCTTGAATTTTTTTAATTAAATTACCATGATGTAGAAAATTTTAATAGATTTTAGGAGATGATGTATTGTCAATGTCATCTCATATTTATCACTATATAAAAATTATTCTACTTATAAGGAATAAGAGGATGACATGTTGTCACATTCTTTTATATTAATAATATATATCATTTTCATGGACAATAGTCCATTAAAAGGAAAAATTAACACAACTAGGTGTGAAGGTTCATATTTCATTCATCCAATAGGAGTTTCTCAGGTTTTAGGGTAATTTAATTGCCCTGATCATATTATGTGTTACCCTTATTTACTATATTTAATTTTTACCATGTTTAATTAAAATTACCAATTTTACTATACCTAAAATCTGAAAAATAAAAGGATCATATATACATGATTTTCTCCCAATGATTCCAAATATTGAATCAATTTTTAAAAATTATACAATAGGCCAGTTATTGTAATTAATTTAAAATTAATCCTATTTTTAGAATGAGAGAATGTGTTTTAAAAGTTAAAACACTACAAAAGCTTGGAATGTTTTTACATTTAAATTCAATGTAAAATTAATTCCAATGACCAAAATAATACTAATAGATTTTTTTTTCTATTTATACTTTAAAACCCTACAATAATATAATGTATCCATATAAATTATTTCAATTAAAAAAAATTTCCAATTAAAATTTTGTGTATTTTTACTATTCATCAAAACATGAATGTTATTAGAAAACTATAAAATATCATCAAAAATATTTTTTTATCACTATTATAAATAACATGTTTATGTTGGTAAATAGAATATATAAAACTGTCAAACATTACATTTAAAATTGGTGCTCCATCAAAAGAATAAAAAATAGAATAATTTGGAAAATTATTATTTTATCTGAAAAATTTAATTTATTATTTTATCATGTATAAATAACATATAAGATGAATTTTTAAAATTATATAGAATATGTTAATTCTATATTTAATTAATAAAATCGTTCAATATTTATTTTATTATTTAATAAACTCACTTATTTGCATTTAAATTTGTTTTTCTAAAGAGCGTGAATAGTTTTTATACCTCCAATTACATTTACATGGTTTTAAGGTAATGTAATAATATATTTTTGTTCACATATACCCAGTATTGTGTGAAATGAATTCTATCAAAATAAATTGAAATTAGGTATAACAAAATCCAAACGCAGTGTTGTGTATTCCGTAATCTTTGCCGGTGTTACGTATAGAGCAAGATTATCTTAGAGTAGCATACAACACAATGAATCAATGAAATAAAAAAATTTATCACATAAAAATCATGGTGTGTAAGGTAGTGTCACACGTCGGTCATTCTACATGCCCACTCATCTCCATGGGAGTGTGTTATCCTTCTCCATCCTGGAATGGACTGATATCCTCCTCACTTAGAAGGAGATATTCCTCCGAAATCCATCCAAGATGAAGCCCCAATCTCCATATCCCCGGGTCTTCATAGTGTGTATGTCCCACACCACCTCCCATGGATGCACCTTTAACAACACTATGGTATGTTCTCCTACTATGTCTTGTCTCTCACATCGATAATGACTCACATTGTCGTAGAGAGTAATAGTGACCATGAATTCATATGCACTGACACAGTGCATAAGCCCAATTCCCCAAATTGCCAAATTATATAGGGTAGGTTCCTTTTATTCTAAATAGGGTACTTAGGAAGACTCTTCATGGTTCAATACCAATCAATGGTAAACTTTGGTTCTCCCTCCTGGGGTTGTACCCAGAGAATGTTACATCTTCCCTTTATTGGATACATCCACCCATATACTCCACTCTATGGTGTTTTGACCTACCTTCCATCACTTTATTAATTACCTCATTTTCATCCTAGTGAGATCACATTCCATCCATTCCATGATTGGGCATCCTCAACGTGAAATCCCCTACCACATGCAATATGTCCATTTGTTCTTCTAACCATGCATATGCCCCATCATGTCAAAGGTAAAATAGGCACGTGTAAGCCCCAATGCGAGCCAAACTCTGTGGTTTTTAATCCATGTCTGCTAAAAATGGTACATAGTATTCCTCCATCAGGGTTAATCCTAACCATTGGAAAATAGTGGTTTCCTCCTTCTAGGGGTGCACCTCCCAGATCTTAGTATCCACTATCATCCATTCCTATTTGGTTCATTCCCACAAGCCACTATATCTTGGTAGGGACATGCCCAAGATAGAGCTCACATATCTTTCAGGTCCACCTGGGAAGTTATAATGAATAAGACTTATACCACATTATTGGGATGAATATATTATTTAAGTCCCATCACCCTTCTCATAACTATGTGGACTTTGATTCCCAACCAACTATGAGAGGTAGAAAACCTATACATGTTTCAATCCAGACACCATATTTTTCATGTTGGTTCTCTCTCCAAGATGGTTGAACCATACATTCAATAAATTTCTCCTACCTCATTTTCATATGTCTGGATTCATACCCAGGCTTCCACATCCTAGTGAGATCAGTGCATACATATGGGCTTCCTCATTGTTTGAGCCCCATCCACATCATCAATTCTTCTAGCAGCATCCAAGTTGCTCTTATGTGTATGCCCCAACCATTATCTTCATATCCTCTCTACATCCTATTGGTATCATGACATTCATATTGGGTAGCTCTTTTCATGAGTCCAATCTATCTTATCGCTGCTCCTACAAGCTTATGGGAGACACTTATGCACAAACCCCAAGCATCTATTTCATCACGTCACCCATATCTGTGTGGGATCATGTCAATTATATGGGTCATATAAATGTGTAATACCCACTCATATGTAGCATCCCAACTCTTAGTAGAATTCGGGCAGTCTCATTGTGTAAGCCTCACACAATCAAATTAAGAGAAATCAGCTTACAATGGGTCGTCTCAGTGTGTAAGCCTAACTCCTTCCTACAAAATACAAGGGTTTTGAACTCTATCATCTAAAAATGGTATATAGGAATCCTCTATGAGGTTTAATCCCTTTCAATGGAAAACCTTGGTGTCCACCTCAGTGGGAAAAACCTCATTAATCCATCATTAGTGTTATCTAGATTAGCTTGTACTATGTGAAACCTTCCCTTCATGGGACACACTACTCTCGGATCTATCCTCATAGCTTGTTCTGATCCATCCACCCATTAAACATTCCAGTTTCTCCGTCCTAGGGATGTTCCTATATGATCAACAATCACATGTGTTCAGATAAGTCCCTTCGATCTCCACAAGAGGTTAAACTCACGACCCTCCCTCTCTGCTAGTTGTTAAACTCGAAGGCTACCCCAGGTAAAACATGGGATGCTTAGGAGTACCTCTGAAGACATGACAGGGGTATAAAATACCTCACAATATATGTGTAATGACTCAGTATTATATTCCCTTGATAATATATCTTACAAGTCAAAATACATGGGTAGCAATGTTCTAGAATCTATAAATGATACTAATGCCCTGTGTGACTACTCTCCGGACTGATGGTCGTAGTCCTGACTTCAAACTTTATAATTTATTGAAAGAAGTAGAATAATTAACTGAAATCCACAATGATATGTCACCTGTAATGAGATTCGTGAAAATCAATTAATATTTAAGGGATAATCGAACTAGTTGAAAAATTACAAGGAGGAATCTACAGAAGGAGGGACCTACATCCCATTATCTCATTTCGACCAAGGAGAAAAATTATCTGAAGAATTGATGAAAGACTCCAACCACTAGAAAGCAGGAATGCGAGGTACAAATCACTATCTATGTAAATCAACATGCTCCAAGTACCGCTCCCTAACATAAGGTGTTAGAAACATCTTCATTTTTTTATAATTTTCGAAAATGTGATCAGAAACTATGAATGATTGGTGGGTAAAGGCTATGTAGAGAATGAAGGAACAAATGTTAAATAATTTTGTTCCCTTGTAGATCGATTGGCATAATTTATTCTATTCCTATTAATCAAAAGGGAATGAATTTTGATATAGTAAAAAGGTTCATGACATATATTCAAGCTACAATCATATTTGTATTTTCAGTTGTAATAGGAAATAATATTTATTTATTTTTGTCATTTTTGGATGCTAACTTGGCTGGAGATATTGTGGATAAAAATTTCAAATGTGGGGGTGAATTTCTCATTAGAAAAAAATGGGTGGGATGGTTGAGAAAAAAAGGAATTCTATTATTTCTATTGATGTAGAGTATATCTATGTGATAATGGAATGATGTTATATATTGTGGATGAATAAAAAATTAATTGGTATTGGTTATATGGTGATACAGCAAATGGTTACTCAATATTACAATAAGACTGTGATCAATATTATAAAAAATCTGGTTCAATATACTCAAACAAAACATTTTGATATCGAATATAATGTCATGAGATAAAAAGTTGTAAAAATTTTGAATAAAAAGGATCATTTTGGAAAAAATTATCAAATGGTTGACATATTGATAAATCCTTTATAAGTAACAATATTCAAGAATACTGATTTAAACATCTATGTTTAGTAACACCCCAATGCATTATGAGGTTTTCATTTGTCCTATCTGACCATTTTTGTGAACTGTTTTAATATATTTGTGAATGTTATGACGGTATCTAGGGAATATATGATCAATAATGATGTTATTATTGACTAATAAATGAAAAAAATATTGTGTCTTTGGGTTTATTTCCAAAGGGGGGGACAAGTTTAATTTAGTGAATTACTAGTTTCCAGGATTTTTCCCTAGTATTGAGACATTAAATTATCTTTTATCACAATTTTTTCTTTAATGATCATTAATCACATATAACTAGTGATATAAATATGTTATTTCAGTAATATTTGTTTATTATTGAGAATGGTGCATTATTTAACATAACTACTGATTACCAATAAACCCAAAGGGGGAGAAGTTTGGATTCAGGATTTTTCATTGTTAGAAATTGATTTTTTTGGGTTTTTTCAGAAGAACGTATTTGGATCATGGAGTTTTCATTCCATGGTATCTAGTGGTGCAATTGTGTTCAAGAAATAAGGTGTCATAATAGCCCAGCTTTTTCAAAAAGTTTGGTAAAAAAAATCCATCAGAAGGGAAAAAATTCATTATTTTAGAATTTATAGGACTGCTCATTTAAAAATATCATAAATTCATGGATTTGAAAAATATTGATGTTTCATGAAAATTTGGAGCTTCAAAAAGTTATATTTTTTCCTTTTTCATTCAATATTAATGGGTTTCAAAATCTTTTTCATTATAAATTTGTGAGGCGCATGAGAATATGATAATCTATGAGAATATTATATGCATTTTCAGTGGTCTAATTTCACCAATTATTTGTGATAGAAAAGGATTTTCATGATCATGAATGAAATATTATTGTGAAAAGTACAAGGTGAGATAGAAATATTATCAAAGATAATTTGTCTATAAATAGGATACCGCTCTTCATTAGAATATACAAAGAGTTTTTGGAAAAAAATTGAAATATTTTGATTTTGCGATGCTGATTCATGAATGTATATGTTTTGAAAATATATACCTCCTTGCAAACTCAAGAGTCTTGAAATATATGTTTATCAACTAATTGACACTAATTACATTCTTAAAAAGTATTTTAAAAAAATATAATCTTCTCAATATTTTTATGATCCATGAATGATGGGAGATTCTAGAATGTTGGGAGATTCATGAATGTATATTTGTTCGCAAAGGCTGAGACATTTTTGAAAGATAATTTGGTTTTAAATAAGGTTAAGGTATTTGAATATAATAGTCTTGAACATCTATTTTAAGTGAATATTTCATTCAACTACATCAATTATAGACTATGTTTCAAGTGGAGTCTTGTGAAAATCAATGGAAAAACTTATATGACCAATCTATTAATGTTTCCTTTAAGCCAATATATTGATTATTATGTCATTAAAGGCAATGATCAATGGGGAGTCAAAGGATTTTATCCGTGGGATGAATTGTTCTATCTATAAATTTCTTTTCATTTAATTATTCCTATAATTTAGTCACCTAGTGTGAAAAATTATAATAAAAAATACCGAGTGAATATTAGTAGATTTAGTTATGACAGGTGCACTATCAGCATATGCACCTTGGAAAAGTCATTAGTGGTGAACCATATTATAACTTCTCTATGACGTTTCTATTTATATATATTGGTGTTTTATCATTTCATGATTCCACCAGAAATAATTAACATGTTCCATCCAATTTGGGGATAAGATTTCACATTTAATGGGAAAATGAAACCCTGATTCACCCGACCCCTCTTAGGGTGTTCTAGGGTCCGACACAAAAGTTGTCTCATATCTCTCAGTATATATGATTAGTAGAAATGGAAAAAGATAAATATAATGTAAAGATCCGTAAAATTCAAGGGAAATTTTTTCTTAATTTCCTTTGGAATTTTACAAGAACGCAGCTTCTAACGGCACTTGATTCTGAGGCCAGGTGTGCCCGGAAATTCTATCCGAAGATTAGCTCGGGTACATTCAGTGAACGAACGAGCGGGAATTTATAACTTTTGAACCGGTGCTCAGTATTGAATTCCGAGGGCACCGATGTACTCGCAACGCCGGTAATCACTTAAGTGAACCTTTATCGTAGTTGCGTTTCTGCAGGTGAAGAAGTTAATTAATGGGGTTTAATTTAAAAAAAAGTAAATAAAATTGTTGAATCAATTTTATTTCATATCTAGTGGTTATTTTCTCCCATGGGAAGTTGGTGGTGGGGCCCACATCCACCCAACTTCCCATGTGTGGTTAATTGAAAGGGTGGGGCCCACATGATCCCCCCCACCTTTTCAAATCCCTTAACCCCCCTAACTCCTCTTAACCCTTCACTTTCTTAACTCCCCATTAACTCACATTCTTTAATTTTTGACAACTTGGTATAATTAATAAAGTGAGTTACTTAATTTCAAACTCTTGAAATTCAAATGGTTAGGCTGTGTTAATAAATTAAGACTTGGTCTTATTTTATTATTGTTAGAGTTTTTTCCACCTTGAGAGGATTGGGAAGCGTGAAGTCTTCTTCTTCTTCAACCTCGACGAAGAAAGTGAAGAACTCCTTGGACTCCGACGAAGAACATTGTCCTTAGCGAAGAAAATCGTCCTTAGCGAAGAACATATCCGCCGAAGAACGCGAATAACTTCTTCCATGACGTTCTTCTTCCGCGACGTTTCCTCTTTGGACGCACCTCGACGAACAAGCTCGGAAGCGAAATCGGGTAGCGAGCGACGACGGCTTCGCCTTCCCTCGAGTCGGACGAACGCCGACATCCCCCTTCAACGTCGTCATCCTCGCGATGCCATACCACGACGAACCCCGAATGACGACGCCTCCTTCCGATCGGCTTATACCCAAGGTAGGGGTTTGACTATTTTTAAGTTGGTGATTTCTTTCCTTCGAATAAGAAAGATAAATCTGATGGCCATGTTCCAATTTTTATTTAAATTAAAAATTGTGAAGGTTAAACGTTTTACGTTTTGGCCAACTGCTATTGATATAACGGGAGGGAATCGGTCCGCACAAACATGGCCGATACCCCTCCCCCCTTTGCTATTCTTCAGTTTTGATTAGCGAAGACGGTAATGCATCATTGCACCGCGCTTGAGAAAAAGGAGACGTGAATGATGCGGGCCACGACGAAGAAACGTGACGCCGTCACGCCGCGCCGAGGATTGAGAACAAGGCCGCGGCCGGATTCGGGCCGCAGAGGAAGGGCACGGCGTCGTCATGCCATCCTGGAAGTAGCGGCCGGAAAAACCACCCACCGGAGAATTCAAAGAAGGCGGCCGGAACTCCCGCCGCCGGAAGGCGCGGGGCCGCGGGGTCCCGTGGCAAGAAACCGGCCGGCCATTACAGGGGAAAATCCGGGGGGGTTACACCCCCTGGGTTGCACATGGTGCGACCACATAAAGGGGCCGTTGTTTTTCTTAAAGGAGGGGAAACACCGCTCCCTTGGGCACGCTCGCGCGACACCCTAGCCGCGCTGGCCGCGCTGGCCGCGCCGCTGGCCGGGCCGGTTTTCCAGGCCGGGCCGGGTCGTCGCTCGGGCCGGGTCGACCCGGTTCGGCCGACCCTGGGGGGTACTGGGTCGGGCCGGGCCGGGCCCAGACCACCTATTTTCGGACTGAGTTGGTCCAACGCCCATATCATGGGCTACGGACCTCCGATCGACGCACCGTCAGTTGCGTAGAAATCCTTCGAACGAGATGGTCGTTTCAATATATCTCACTCAAGGTTTCGGAATACTTTGGGTTCAGCCGGGTTGGTTCAGATACGAAACCAACCGGGCCCTCGGAGCGGAAACACTCGTAACTTGAGCTCCAGACGTCCGATAGATGTGCCGTCAACTTTGTTGGATTCCTCTTAGTGAGAAGGATCTTTTGGCTTACTCTGATCGCGGTTTGGATGCTGTCGAAGTGCGGTGAGGTTGGTTCGCTCACGAAACCAACCGGGCCCCTGGAACGAAATAGCCAATAACTCACAGACCGGGAGTCCGATTGACGCGTTGTCTCTCTCATTGTTTTTCTCTTGATGAGACGGAACTTTTGGCATACTTCGCCTGAGTTTTGGTTGTTGTTGGATAGAGGCCGGGTTGGATTGTACCCGAAATCCAACCGGGCCCTTGGAACGGAAAAGCTGACATCATTCAGACCAGACGTCCGTTTGACGAACCATCAGCGGCGTTGGTGATCACGTTGAGAAACGGTCCCTACGAGTATACCCTATGAGTGTTTGGGGTATAGTTGAGTTACGTCCGGATTGGTTCGCACATGAAACCAACTGGGCCCCTAGGACGAAAAGGCTAATAACTCACAGATCGGGCGTCCGATTGACGCGCCGTCTGTTGCGTTGAGACCCCTATGACGAGGCGGTCCTGGAGATACTTCTTCGTGGGACATTGAGATACTTGGAGTTTTGACCAGTAGCTCGTGGAGCGGACCCTCCCGGAGACGAACGTGCGGAGTACGGAGACCGTGTAGCCGGCTGAAACCTGATGACTGCTTGACCGACTCGACTTGGAGTGAGTCGACTAGCCCAGTGGACGGAGCTCCCGGTATTTGGCGACAGACCCACGGCAGACAGAGCGCCCGGTAGTTGGCCGCAGACCCGCGGTACTCGACAGGAGGAGTACCTCTGTAGGCTATTAGGGGAAGCACCTGGTATTTGGTGACAGACCCTCAGCGGACGGAGCACCCGGTAGTTGGCCACAAACCCGCGATACTCGACAGGAGGAGTACCTCAGTAGTCTTAGGTTAGTGAGCAGTACCTCGGAGTCGTGACCGGACCACTGTACACTCCAGAGACAGGGCTCTTCAGCAGTTACATTTTTGATAATGAAAATCTTGGTTTGAGCTGAGACTTTTCACCTTTGTGTTTACCTCATGATTGAGATGGGTCACTTGATAACTTAGGTATATGTATGGGCATATACCTGGGTAGTGGTTATCCGTTGATTTCATAATATTTGTGTTACCTCATGATTGAGATGGGTTACTTGATAACTTAGGTATATGTATGGGCATATACCTAAGTAGAGTTCATCTGTTGAGATCTTCATTGTGGTTATCCTTGTTGGTTTTAGTGAGACCTTGAGGGTCTCAGGGTCCCTACTGAGTATCTTTATACTCACCCATGCACGGGCTATGCCCGCAACTCGTTGTGTTGGTTGTAGACGACAGGCAGTGCTGACAGAGGCCGAGTGTTCGAGGACTGGACGGTACCCGGAGGTGGACTACACGACGATCGAGTACCCGGAGGTGGACTACACGACGAGTCAGTATCTGGAGGAGGACTTCACGGAGAGACGACACACGGAGTAGGTTGAAGGGCGAGAGCATTGAGGAGGCTATCTGTACCTACCCTTCAGGTAGGATCCGAGGAGGACGACCCAGGAGCTGCTTCCTTCTTCCAGCTGTTTTCCTTTTTCTTTTGTACTTTCGTTTAGTTTTAGCTGCACTTTCAGTTGGGTCTGTATTCTGGCCCATTTACTTTTCAGCACTTCCTTTTTGTACTTAGTGTTTTGCTTCCGCTTGTACTCTGTGGTGTTTTGTTTACTTTTATAAAGGAAATGCCTTCCCAGTTAACGGGATTTACGCCTTTGGTGCTAGTCGCCATCCCCTGGCCTATGGAAGGCGGGCTTGGGGTAGTCACGACACGGGCCCTGAGGACGAGTCGTGACAAATTGGTATTAGAGGAGTTGGTTCTACCGCAGAACTTATTACTCTGATATTTTCTTTCTATGAAGCAATAGTGTTAAGAGTACCGAGTGTGGTTTTCTGTTCAGGGAGTCCAGTGTTGGTGCGGGCGGCCAATGTATCCATACACCAGGACCCTGACAACTGATTTATGACTTTTTGCACGAAAACACTGATTGCGTGTGTGTTTCCAGAAGTTTTATTTAAATATCAGCTCAAACCAGGTCAGCTCACCAGGTATAAATCATTTGACCGGGTCATGTTTGTTTCTTTCTGGATGCCTCCCTGCGGATGACCAGTTAGATCCCCAAGAGTTGTTCGTACTGACAACCCACCGAGAGACGTGGCCTCAGTACAGGGCCCTATCCCAGTTGAGGCACTGGAGGAGGCACCAGCGGTACTACTACCCGTTGGGCCACCGATGCCACCAGCCCTAGCAGCATAGGGTGCACGTCGCTTGAGCGCACTGCACGAGTTCCAGTGCCAGAGGCCACTCAGGTTCCAGGGAGGGATGGACCCACAGGCGGCTGAGGATTTTCTGGAGGCTGTGGTGAGAGTCTTCGGCTAGTGGAGACACCGGTAGACTTCATGGTGATCCTTGCTTCCAGCCTTCTTCAGGAAGCAGCAGGAAGATGGTGGAGCCTAATGCTCCAGATTCATGACGAGGCGACACTTCTTTGGGAAGACTTCAAGATCCTGTTTCGGGCAGAGTTTGTACCAGCCACCTTTCGAGCGGTGCATATACAGGAGTTACTTCAGCTGCGGCAGGGTAGTATGATAGTGGCACAGTACTCAGCGAGGTTCACAGACCTCTCACGCTACTCCACAGATATGGTACGGGACCCGTTCTTCAGGGCCCAAACCTTCGAGCAGGGGCTCAAGCGGGAGATTAGAGCTTCTGTTGTTTCTCACAACATTCCGACCCAGACAGGAGTGTTGGAGAGAGCCCTCTTAGTAGAGAGTTTCCTTGCTGAGCAGTATCCCGTAGCACGACCCACCACTAGCCGGCTTGCGGCAGAGTCTTTTGCAGCAGGCAATAGACAGATGACACAGCGGTCCAAGAGGACCAGACCTACCGGTGGCCGACTGCACGACTCAGGTTCAGTTGTGCGGGGAAACCAGGGTGGAGTCAGAGCCAGACGTTCCGAGAGTGGACAATGTTACTCCTACGGCGGAATGGGTCACATGGCACGTGACTGTCCGACCAGCCATTCAGATGACTAGCGGTTAAATGAATAACCTCCCAGCCAGAGGTAGAGGTTCGATCAGGGCAGACCGCAGGGAACAGGAGGACATGGGAGACCTTAGCTTCAGGCAGCTGAGGCCTACGGTCATAGAGCCCCGGAAGTAGATGGACCGGAGCGGAACTAGCTTCCGACCTGGAGGCTATTGATCCTGTTGCTTCTAGTTTTGTTGATGTTTGTCTGTAGTTGCTTTGTGTCTTTGTACTATGAGATGCAATAATGAAAAGACACTTATCTTTTTAAAATTTGCTTTCCTGTCCTTTTTGTTTGGTTGATACTGAGTGGTCCCAGTTAAGACTGTTGACTTGACCCTCACTTTCGAGATTTCTACTGGAGGAGACCTAGTGACCTCACACTGATGCCGACAGTGTGACTCGACCCTTGGAGGCGAGAGTGATAGTTGGATCTCTTGGTAGTTACGTCGAGGCCTTACGACGTCATCCATGGCATGAATGCATCATTCATGTCAGGATTGACTGTATTAGGCAGTGAATGTGGTTCATCCAGGGGATGAGACCGGATTTCTTTTATCGGTAAAGAAGAAATCATAGCATCTCTTGTGAGACTAGAGAAGGTCCAGGTCATCCAAGAGCGGATGAGGACAGCACAGGGCCGACAGAAGCCTTCTGCTGACAGGACTTGGAGGCCTCTAAAGTTCGAGGATGACGATCTAGTCCTTAGACGAGTCTCACCTCGACGAAGTTTACGGAGATGTGGCCAAGGCGGCAAGTTATCTCCGAGGTTCAACGGACCTTTCTAGGTCCTCAGTTGGGTAGGAAGGGTGGTTTACCGCTTGACCCATCCACCTCATTTGCACAAGGTGCACAACAACTTCCACGTATCTCAACTGAGGAGTTACATGCTCGAACCTTCGCATATCATCGACCATGAGGAGCTGGATGATGGCGATGAGGTGTCTTTCACGGAGGTTCCAGTGGGGATCGAGGATCGACAGGAGCGGATCCTATGAGGACGATAGATTACTCAGGTGCGCTTTCTCTGGTAGTATGGAACCTCCAGGTGAGCACATGAGAGCAGGAGGCTCAGATGCGTGCTCAGTACCGTTTTTGTATACCTGGTTTGTGTTGTAGCTTTACGAGGATGTAAAGCCCTGAGGTGAAAGTAATGTAAAGATCCGCAAACTTCAAGGGAAATTTTTTCTTAATTTTCTTTGAAATTTTACAAGAACACAGTTCTGACGGCGCTTGATTCCGAGGCCCGGTGTGCCCAGAATTTCTATCCGAAGTTTAGCTCGGGTAATTTCAGTGAACGAACGAGCGGGAATTTATAAATTTTGAACCGGTGCTCGGAATCGAATTCTGAGGGCACCGATGAACTCGCAACGCCGGTAATCGCTTAAGGGAACCTTTACCGTAGTTGCGTTTGTGCGGGTGAAGAAGTTAATTAATGGGGTTTAATTAAAAAAAGTAAATAAAATTGTTGAACAAATTTTATGTCATATCTAGTGGTTATTTTCTCACATGTGAAGTTGGTGGTGGGGCCCACATCCACCCAACTTCCCATGTGTGGTTAATTGAAAGGGTGGGGCCTACACGAGCCCCCCCACCTTTTCAAATCCCTTAAACCCCCTAACTCCTCTTAACCCTTCACTTTCATAACTCCCCATTAACTCACTTTCTTTAATTTTTTACAACTTGTTATAATTAATAAGGTGAGTTACTTAATTTCAAAATCTTGAAATTCAAATGGTTAGGTTGTGTTAATAAATTAAGACTAGGTCTTATTTTATTATTGTTATAGTTTTTTCCACCTTGAGAGGATTGGGAAGCGTGAAGTATTCTTCTTCTTCAACCTCGACGAAGAACGTGAAGAACACCTCGGACTCTGTCGAAGAACACCATCCTTAGCGAAGAACATCTCCACCGAAGAACGCGAATAACTTCTTCTATGACGTTCTTCTTCCGTGACGTTTCCTCTTCGGACGCACCTCGACGAACAAGCTCGGAAGTGAAATCGGGTAGCGAGCGACGACGGCTTCGCCATCCCTCGAGTCGGACGAATGTCGACGTCCCCCTTCGACATCATCATCCTCGCGACGCCCCACCGCGACGAACCCTGAACGACGACGCCTCCTTCTGATCGGCTTATACCCAAGGTAGGGGTTTGACTATTTTTAAGTTGGTGATTTCTTTCCTTTGAATAAGAAAGATAAATCTGATGGCCATGTTCCAATTTTTATTTAAATTAAAAATTATGAAGGTTAAACGTTTTACGTTTTGGCCAACTGCTATCGATATAACGGGAGGGAATTGGTCCGCACAAACACGGTCGATACCTCTCCCCCCTTTGTTATTCTTCAGTTTTGATTAGCAAAGACGGTAATGCAATGTTGCACCGCGCTTGGGCGAAAGGAGACATGAACGATGTGGGCCATGACGAAGAAACGCGACGCCGTCGCGCCGCGCCGAGGATTGCGAACAAGGCCGCGGCTGGAGTCGGGCTGCGGTGGAAGGGCACGGTGCCGTCACGCCATGCCGAACGGATTTGCAGCCATCCTGGAAGTAGCGGCCGGAAAAACCACCCACCAGAGAATTCGATGAAGGCGGCCGGAACTCCCGCCGCCGGCGCCAGAAGGCGCGGGGCTGCGGGGTCCTGCGGAAAGAAAACGGCCGGCATTGCGTTGGGCGGCCGTTACAGGGGAAAAGCCGGGGGGTTACACCCCCCGGGTTGCACATGGCGCGGCCCCTTAAAGGGGCCACCGTTTTTCTTAAAAGATGGGAAATGCCCCTCCCTTGGGCAGGCTCGCGCGGCACCCTAGCCGCGCTGGCCGCGCCACCGGCCGGGCCGGGTTTCCGGGCCGGGTCGACCCGGTTCGGCCGACCCAGGGGGTACTAGGTTGGGCCGGGCCGGGCGCAGACCCCCTATTTTCGGACTTAGTTTGTTCAAACACCCATATCTTGGGCTACATACCTACGATCGACGCACCGTCAGTTGCGTAGCAATCCTTGGAACGAGATGGTCGTTTCGGTATATCGCACTCAAGGTTTCAGAATACTTTGGGTTGGCTCGTAACATGAGCTCCGGACGTCCGATGGACGTTCCGTCGACTTTTTTAGATTCCTCTTAGTGAGAGGGATCTTTTGGATTACTCCGCTCGAGGTTTGGATGCCGTCAGAGTGCGACCGGGTTGGTTCGTTCACAAAACCAACCGGGCCCCTGGAACGAAAAAGCCAATAACTCACAGATCGGGCGTCCGATTGACGCATCATCTGTCTCGTTGCTTTCCTCTTGATGAGACGGAATATTTGTCATACTTCGCCCGAGTTTTGGTTGCTGTTGGATAGAGGCCGTGTTGGATTGTACCTGAAATCCAACCGGGCCCTTGGAACGGAAAAGCTGATATCATTCAGACCAGACGTCCATTTGATGAACCGTCAGCGGCGTTGGTGATCACGTTGAGAAACGGTCCCTACGAGTATACCCTATGAGTGTTCGGGGTATAGTTGAGTTACGGCCGGATTGGTTCGCACATGAAACCAACCGGGCCCCTAGGACGAAAAGGCTAATAACTCACAGACTGGGCGTCTGATTGACGCTCCGTCTGTTGCGTTGAGACCCCTATGATGAGGCGGTCCTTGAGATACTTCTTCGTGGGACTTTGAGATACTTGGAGTTTTTACTAGTAGCTCATGGAGCGGACCCTCCCGGAGATGAACGTGCGGAGTACGGAGACCGTGTAGCAGGCTGAAACCTGACGACTGCTTGACCGACTCGACTTGGAGTGAGTCGACTAGCCCAGTGGACAGAGCGCCCGGTATTTGGCGATAGACCCACGGCGGACGGAGCGCCCGGTAGTTGGTCGTAGACCCGCAGTACTCGACAGGAGGAGTACCTCTGTAGGCTATTAGGGGAAGCACCCGGTATTTGGCGACAGACCCTCAGTGGACGGAGCACCCGATAGTTGGCCGCAAACCCGCGGTACTCGACAGGAGGAGTACCTCACCAGTCTTAGGTTAGTGAGTAGTACCTCGGAGTCGTGACAGGACCACTGTACACTCCAAAGACGGGGCTCTTTAGCAGTTACGTTTTTGATAATGAAAATCCTGGTTTGAGCTGAGACTTTTGACCTTTGTGTTACCTCATGATTGAGATGGGTCACTTGATAACTTAGGTATATGTATGTGCATATACCTGGGTAGTGGTTATCCGTTGATTTCATAATCTTTGTGTTACCTCATGATGGAGATGGGTTACTTGATAACTTTGGAATATGTATGGGCATATACCAAAGTAGAGGTCATCTGTTGAGATCTTATTTGTGGTTATCCTTGTTGGTTTTAGTGAGACCTTCAGGGTCTCGGGGTCCCTATTGAGTATAGTTATACTCACCCCTGCACGGGCTATGCCCGCACCTCATTGTGTTGGTTGCAGACAACGGGTAGTGCTAACATAGGCCGAGTGTTCGAGGACTGGACGGTACCCGGAGGAGGACTACACGACGAGTCAGTACCCGGAGGTGGACTAAACGACGAGTTAGTATCTGGAGGAGAACTTCATGGCGAGACGACACATGGAGGAGGTTGACGGGAGAGAGCGTTGAGGAGGCTATCTGTACCTACCCTTCAGGTAGGATCCAAGGAGGATGACCCAGGAGCTTCTTCCTTCTTCCAGCTGTTTGCCTTTTTCTGTTGTACTTTCGTTTAGTTGTAGCTGCACTTTCAGTTGGGTTTGTATTCTGGCCCATTTACCTTTCAGCACTTCCTTTTTGTACTTTGTGTTTTGCTTCCGCTTGTACTATGTGGTGTTTTGTTTACTTTTATAAAGGCAATGCCTTCACAGTTATCGGGATTTACGCCTTTGGTTCTAGTCGCCAGCCCCTGGCCTATGGAAGGCGGGCTTGGGGTAGTCACGGCACAGGCCCCGAGGACGGGTCGTGACATGTGTATGTCCCACACCACCTCTCATGGATACACCTTTAACAACTATATGGTATGTTCTCCTACTATCCCATGTCTCTCACATCAATAATGACTCACATTGTCGTGACATATAATCATTATGAGTGGAATTTTTGAACATAACCCTCGAAATATAAATACCCATTAAAATCACACAAACTCTATAGTGATGTTCATATACCCACCACGATGGAGGAAAGTTTGAGTCTTAAATATTTATATATCTATGAGGTTAACAAGAAGTAAACATTAAATAAATTATAAAAAAAAATAGAATTAAAATGTATTTATACATTATTTTTCTCATTAAAAAACATATAAAACTCAATGAGAATTTGAACTAGATTTAGGAAAGCTAGAAAATTAATTCATATTGTTACATTCTCCCTCAGAAATGTTGTATCATAAACGACAGCTTTGTGATTGAGGCCAATACTCTTTATTCATAAATTTGACATACATTATTCTAAATCATCAATGCTACATATTGATTTGGGGTATTAGAATTGGCTTTACATTGAGTGACGAGAATTGATGAAACTCCCCCATAGTCATTTATGGCACATTATTAAATATTTCAGTGGTGTCAATCCATTTTACTGTATTAACATTTGATTCCCACGATATGCTAATCGATGTGAATGTCACAATTATGTATTCACATGGAATCCTCAAATCATGAATGCTTCCATAATACCAGTCCCTATGATCTATTAATACATCCAACACTCCACTTTTGTTACTAGTACATGAGTCTCACCACTCTGTCACTTGAAACTAACTAAGTATTTTATTTGATTCTCAATCACCTAATGAATGTGTCATCTATACTGCATCCCTTGCTGAATAACTTCCTTCATCTTCCATACTATTTCAATAAAGTACTTTAAGAAATCATAAAATATTTTTTGAACTATGTACGATATAATTAAAATATTTTACCTGTTCAATATTACATTAATTTCATACACAATATTTTTTTATCATACGTCCAAACCTCTTACCATGTCATATTTTGAAGACCATTTATCATTTAGAATCTATATTATAATATGATAAACAACCTAATGATCCCATTAAATTAATTCAAATGAATCCTCACACATTATTTAATTCTTCATTTATATATTTTTAAAACGAAAATATTTCCAGAGAGTAATGATATGAGGAAATTGATGAGTTAAATAATTCTAGTTTGATTACAATCCATTCCAAGGGATGGAATTATTCAGGGATTCATAGTGATTTTTTTAAAATTTGTAGAAATATGACAAATGAAATATCGATGAAATAAATTTGGTGAATCCACATAACAAATGATTCATCGATTGAATCCTATACATCCCGATGTAAATCTATTATTAGATATACAACATGAATCATAATTATGTGTTGGACGATAATGTAAAAAAATAAATTTCATGAATCCTTAATTATCATTCATTATCATTGGATGGAATGTGGAATAAGTTCCTGGTTATCATAATGTCTTGTGTTATTTATCTATATTATAGATTAAAATCTGTATATAAACATTAGGTTATTTTTAATAAACATTAAAATATATTAATACAATTCATGAATGTTTTGTACAAACAATAAAATTAGAGGTGAGACCTAAAATCCCGATTATCTTTAGTAGCATATTCATTAATTTCAAGTTAGTGAATATGTTTTTCAATTAATCAATATTGATTAAAATTATCGAACTAGTTAATAATAGTCATACTAGTCTCCATAAAACAACAAAATTACATTAAATTTCTCCCTTAAATCGATTCCATATAAAATCATATGAAAAACATTTTTTAAATCTGCTTATTTTTAATGTGTGTAGAAACATATAAACATGTTATAATAATCTCAACAATAATATTTGACATAAATTCTGCATATATTAATCAGTGGTATATTTTATGTATTGTATGGGATTAAGTTTCAGGTACTTCAATTTTAGAAATATTCTGACCTCAAAAATATTCATGAATCTCCATCAAGATAATTTGTAATCAACACCATAATTTTCAGACCATATTATATATATTTAACATTGTTACTCCTCAAAACAGTTTTACAATGATTATCTATATGAACATTATGACATAATATTTTCATGGAATGCATACATGAAAATTATCTTCTAACATATACATTTTTATCTATTTAAATAGATTCATCACCTATAACTACTAGAAAATAACTTCTATGAGTAAAAATAATACAAGAAAATTTGACATAGCTTCAGACCATGAAAAAAAATTGGTGTATGGAGTATATTCATTTGTGGACCTGTGAACAACTAATATCTAATTGATTTTACTTCAAATTATTTATCTTATTAATCAACATTATTTCCTTCCAATCATGTTCCATCATGACATTTTTTATCATCATCAATTTTCTCAGGAAATATTTTGAGTGTTAATTTTTTTTGAAATCCTTTAAGTAATATAAAGAAACATTATAATCATGGGAAGGACCTTATTCAACCACTATTATGTATCTACATTGTGGTAAAATAGTTAGTTGATGCGTTATAGTATAAACCTCCGTGTACAATTCCATTAAACCATTATTAGATTGTTTATAATAATTTTGATTCTTTTGAATTTTCGTCAACATTAACAAATGGATACTATATTAGAAATATATAATCCCATACTTTCAAATATCATTAAATAAAATGGAAACACATGATCAAGTTTTGGGTTTAGTCACCCATGGTTCGTTCCCCAAATGTCAGATAAGGTAAAGAGTATTTTATTTGGATAACTAGTTTTGGGATTATAAAATAAAAAAAATACTTGATTAGTATGAATAAAATCACCACAGAAATATATTCAACATACATAGATTTTTGGGAAATTAGTAATTTTCATAATGTTTTTAATGGATTCCATAACACTTAGTGATGATTTGAATTAGTAGTTCTTAATAATGATTACATCACTGGTACACAATGTCAATTAATCATTTACATGTTCTAGATTAATCTTCATTACTGAAAACTAATCATTATTTACCTCTCATTATTGTTAAGTACAATTAATAACCAAAAATGAAATTTAAATAGTTAGTCATTATTATTTTATAAATATAATCACACATAATTAAATAAAATTCATAAAAAAATATTTATGTTATTAATTATCCTTTTTTACTAACATCTATTAACTATAAAATTTCAATTATAATTATGAATCATAGTAATAATTATACATCATTAACATTAGTAAATAATAATTGATGTTAATAAAAATTTAAATATCAATTTTTAATTGATTATTTGTTTATAGTAAGAATTATATATATATAATTAGACATCGTTAACAATAGTTATAATTAATTTTCTATTTAAATAATTAAAAACTTATTAGTATCAAAAATTAATTATTTCAAAATAGAGTTACATAATACAATTATCATTATTACAAATTTTTATTAATTAATATAAAATAGTACTTATTACTAAAAATTTATATCATACTATTTATAATTACAAACTAATTAATCTAATAGTAATTTACATCATCTTAATTGTGAATTTAAATAAATAATAATAATAAAGAAATTAAAAATACCATTATATAAAGGATTTTATAAAATTACCACTCATCATAAGTTGTTCCCTATCAAAATTCACTAATAGAATTAAATGAATGAATTTTATATGGGTATAGATGGAAGGGTAAATATTATAAGGGGAGAGGGGTGTAGTGAGTCTAGTTTTTTTTCAGGTATGTGTAATGACATTACATATCTAAAAAAAATTAATATTCTTTATAGTGAAATGATTTTGACCTGGTAATTACTTTTATCAAAAAATCTCACAAGGTTCTTATACATTCAATGTAGTTCACTTGTCATCAATATGGGAAAAATTAATCAAGGGTTTTTGTTCATTTTATGAAATGATTTACCTCTATATCCCCCTTTTCAAACCCATGAATTCAAATATTTTAAAAATAAGATTATTTTAGTATTTTTTTGAAACAAATAAAAAAACTAATGGTTTAAATGTAATTTTTTTATTAAAATAATTCTATTATTTATACAATTATTTTTTATGGATATCAAATTTGAAAATTTTATTTTATACAAGTTTTTATCTTGAAAATTTTGATGATGATAGCCATAAGTAATAGGAACATTAAATAGAGCATAATCACAACCCATTTTTAGAAAACATTATGATAGATTTCTTCTCAGGGTATGAAATTAATGGTGAATTCATCATTATTTTAAATATTCAATAATGGTGGGACATTAATTTCATGCATATAGGGGGTTGGGATCTTCAAAAATCTAGATTTTATGAACTTTTATCTCCATGGTGAGATAAATAGAGAGACACATCGACTATTAGTGTTGAGGTTGTAGCATTAACCTGAAAAATGATCCCTGATTATGATGGTGATTACTATGATGATGATGGTTATAATGATGACGGTAAACACGTCATTCCATAAAAATTTTCAAACCTAAGATTAAAAAATACATTATATATTCATCCCTAGCATCCAATGAAAACCCAGATCATCATACATCAGAGAAATTGAGAAAGAAAACCATATGAAATAGTTGATGGATAGAGAAGTGGAAGATATAGAAATAGGCTTATTATATTAAAATTTAATTTCTGGATATTTTCTATCAAAATCCTCGATCGTGATCCAAGAAAGAGGTTTTCTTCATTAATTTTCATCTTTTAAAAAATGAATAAAAACACCTCTTATCTCTTATTGGGGAGTCAGTCACCCTGGTGAGCATGTGTAAATTTATGAGGTTAACAAAAATGGTGTTTTATTAACACATGGGACACAATTAGATGTATTATATGTAAAGGGTGGGATTTGAATGTAAATTGAAAACACTATTTCAAAAAAATATGAAGTTTTTTGAAATTTGGTGTATCACAAAGAATGGTAAACATACATGAATATTTATCTTCATGTATATAAATTTCACAAAAATAATGAAACTATAAACCATATATGGAAGGGCTCATGTGACAAAATAATTAAAATTTTACTCTTTCAGAAAAGATTTACGTGTATTTACAAAAAACTATGGAGTTTTATATAGTGTGAGTGTGATGAGAAATATCAACATTTCCTCATCTAAATGATTGTATGAGGGGGAATTTATAGGATCAGCAAATGAATTGTATTTCATTTCATAAAATTTAGGGGTCGTGGATAAAATTAATGCATTCATTCCACCATGAACTTCAATGATTCGGAGTTATGTCATGTGAAGGATACTGCCTTATTCTCCACAATACTGAGGAATTCCTTGAGCAAGAGTTACATTGTGTCGATTTTTTCATATTTCATTGAATATTTAATTACACAATATAATTAAAATATAAAATTTTATATAATTTCAATGAATAGTTACAAAAAATTATGCACAAGGTTCCATAATTGTCTTTTACATTATTTTTCAGCAATCCATCATCAAAAAATCATAACATCTGATTTTAAGACCATTTAGGGTGAAAAATATGTGGCATTTATGCCTACCAATCAAAATGTACTGAAAAAATAGTTTTCCCAATTCCTTTTCCAATATTGGATTCATTTTAACTATTCCAACAGTTATTTAATACCATAATTACTTGGAAGAGTTTCATAGATAACCAATGGTACATGTCCTTGATTCACATCCAAGCACATAGGGTTTTGATGATCAACATGATGTAGGTGATAAAAAATAATCATTACATCAAGAACAAAAAATATCAATTAAATATAAAAATATATTTTATTAATAAGAATCACATCATACACATAATAAAAAATGCACGAAACAGAAGTGATCAATTTTTTGAAGAGTAAAAACAAAATTAACCCATCCCCTAACTATGTTAATTCCATAAAATAAAAATAATGTCAATTTCACTTTAGATTTTACAAGAAATATTTAGGGTATTAATTCATGGGAATAGTTATTAAAGAAATATTTTTCTATCATGTGGAAAATTTCCCTACAAAATACCATTAGGGAAAACAAGATATAAAATATTTTCTGAAAACTAAATTATGGAAACATCATGATATAATTTTCACAAATCATAGATGAAACTAAACACACAATTAGTTGTATTTAATGTTCCCATATTCATGGGTTTCCTTCTATAGAAAATATTTTTGAATAAAAAAACCCCTAAATTTTCAAAATTCCTTTTAGAAGAACCAACATGTAATTTTAAAAATCAATTTATATTCATGAAATCTATAAAAATAGATTTTATGCATAATAAAAATATAAAAGCCCCTTTTCAAACTTAAAATAAAAAAGAAAACCAAATTTTTTTTATTAAGGACTATTAGATTCAATTTTCATAATTTCTTAATTGATAAAAACATAAAGTAGAGATAAGAATACAATTATGAGTTTAAATTTAAAATAATATATATGTATTAACCAAACTTAACATTCTAAAATTTTAAGAGAATGTATTTTTAATCAGAAAAGAAACAAATTAATCCACTCAAATATGATATGGTATCATAAAATGGCAAAAAAAATTAAATTTTAGATTATAAAATCCCGATGTCACCCTGACCACCTTTGGGAATGAAATGAAGGGAAATGTGAAAAAAGAAGAGTGGTTGAATTTTTTATTACTAATTCATGTGTAAGAACCAGATTCTTCTTCGATGTATGTATCATTTAGTTCCATTAAATTCTCTAATTACATTTTATATATGACATCATATGATTTCAATTTGAGGCCATGAAGGATTTGGGGCTGTCAGGGGCTGGTTCGGTTCCCAAAACCCAATATTTTGGGTGAAAATGGAATTTTACACAATTAGGGTAAAAATTAAGAGTTAGGATTCATAGTTTAAAAACCCACAAGAGGCATGGGTAGAGAGAATATATAAGATGTACGGTTTTAGAAAATCCTTGTAAATGGGGTCAAACAGCTGTGTGGCTGGCTCTGTAATTTGGACAGTCACTTTTGTCATAGTTGGTGCATGATTATTCTAACCATGTTGACAATCCATGTGGGTTCCCTTAGAGTATATCTAATTGTACATCTAAACCATGAGACCTAGATAATATTGGGAAAAATTCCATTTTCACTTTGGTTTTATTAACTCCCATATATTCTTTTATTTCTCTTCTACAAATAAAAGAGATCCATTTTTAGGTCCCCTTTGATCAATTCTTCAAATTCGGGTCCTTTCTCTCTCTGATCATCCATTTAATCCTAAATCATTTCACTGGAACCATAATGGAAAAACCTTTATTCCTTTTTATCCATTCTATGTTCTTGTGTAAGAAGACCAGTTTTACATATTTTTTATTAATTCATCTTGTTGTAACCGTAATGGATAGACCATCAGACATACCTCAGATAGGATTTTAGGATAGGTATGGTTTATATGAGTGTTTGGATATGTTGTTTGATCTCAAAAATGTGCCATAAATATTAATGGATCAAATGAACAAAGTTTTCAATCCTTATTTTGATTTTTTTGTGGTGGTTTTTCATGGATGATATCTTGGTGTATTCAAATAATTGGCAAGACCATGACAATGATATTATGATAATATTGAATACGTTGAGAGGGGATCATTTATATTCCAATATCACAATGTTCCACTTATGCATGGATCATATTAACTTGTTGGGTCACATTGTCATAGACACATGAGTATTAGTAGACCCAGTAAAGGGAGAGCTATAGTTTCCCGGTAGATGTCCAAAAACATCTTTGCGGTTAAATGATTTCTAGGTATGGATGGTTACTATATGAGTTTTATATTGGACTTAAAATTATTCACATCAAATCTAACTGTTTTGAATACTATTTGTGAGAAGTTAATATTATCAGATTCTGTGAGATGATCATTCAAGAGTTTAAAGGGAGAATGACTTCAACACTGATATAGATTTTACCAGAGCCAGGTAGGAGTTACACTGTGTAATGTGATGCATTAGGAATTAGGCTAGGATATGTAATTTTTTGTGGTGATATAGTTATTCCATATGAGTCTCAGTAGTTGATTCCTCACAGGATAATTTACCTGATGCATGATCTCGATTTATCTACATGTGCTCATGCATTCCGATGTTGGAGAAACTATTTAATGGGATATAATATTTTGGTGTACATAGACCCAAAATTCCTCAAGTACATTTATACATAGTGTGATATAAATCTAAGACAATGAATGTGGGTTGAATACCTGTAGTATTTTTAAATTTATCTTTCCTATATTCCTAGTTGTGGAAATGAAGTGATCAATGCACTGAGAATAAGGACACAGATACAGGCATGGAACCATGCTTGTAGAAAGTGGATGTTTATGTATTTGACTTTAGAGATTCTTGATGAGTATTTCAGTATTAATGGGTATATTTTTATATCAACCATATCTGTTACATCAACACTTTTGGATAGAGTGGTTATAAGGATGATATTAGAGTTTTAAATCCATGTCATTAGGGAGTGTGTAGAAGGTGAATACCCTCATCATGGTTGGACTATAGATGAGGATGTGATTCTGCCTGTACATTTTCAGATATCAGTTTTTGAAGAAATGTGTGACAAGTGGATTCATGATATTTTTGATTTGGTTTGGGTAGTGAATCCAAAAATTACCTATATGTATCAGGATTTACCTCATCAGTACTAGAGGATGGGTATGAAAAGATATGTATATGGATTTTTATGAGGTGTTCCACATATAACCAGTTGAAGGTCGAACACTAACAACTAGCTAGACTTTTACAACAACTACCCATTCTTGAGTGGAAATAGAAATATGTCACAATAGTTTTAATGACCGTATTACTGAGGCTTCATTGAGGTAATAATTTTGTATGGGTTGTTTTTAATGGGTCATGATAGTTTCTTAATTTCTATTGACCATGGAATCCTTCCGTCTCAATGATGGTTGTATATCAATTAGATAGTACAACTCCACAGGGTATCACATTCTATCATTTCAGATATGAATTCCTGGTATACATCCTGATTATGTAAAGGGCTATAGAGGGCATTTGGTACATAGTTTCTTTTGATCATGAAATAAGACATCCAGTTAGATTTCTTGTCAAAGTGCATGATCCAGGATCATGAGGAGATGATGTGGGCATGCATCCTAGATTTTTGGAGCTCCTATGAGAGGAATATAAGTTTGGTTGAGTTCACCTACAAAAATATATTTTATGATACTATTCTGATGGTTCCATACGAGGCTCTGTACATTAGGCCATGAGAATCAACCATGTGTTCATTTGAAGAATGAGAGGAAGGCATACTTATCCCTCATGTTCTTTAGTAAAAAAAATTGTATGTTTATTTAATATGGAAGTGGATTGATATTCCATAGTCTTATTAGAAATCATAAGGCAATCTCCACATAAAACAAGTAGAGTTTTTCATCGGGGATTGGAATTTTTTACATGTTTAGTTGAGGATAGTACACAAGAGGATCAGGATAAATTCTAAGGTTTCACCATGTTTTTTATATCCATTTGAGATTCCAGAGAGTTTCAATCTAGTATCCTATCATTTGTTTTCAACTCTGATGTACTAGTCCATGTATAATGTATTCCACATATCCCTATAGTGATGTTACTATTCAGACATCTATACTGCCTTTCATCCATAGGAGGTTGAGTTATAGGTATTTACATACCTCGATGAGAGGTATATACACATTATGGATCATATCACAAAGGTTTTATATCACCGGTTAGATCCTCACATACATGTTCTATGGAATCACGACCATGTTCAGGATGAGACATTGAAGTGGGAGGTTGATGTATGAGCATAGTGGACAAGGATGTTCACATATATTTCTAATCAACCTTTAGATGGAAATTCCAGGATAAATTGCCTTAATGAATAATTTTGTAAGAATCTTATTCTTCTTGGAGGTATATAACAATTTCTCCCTAAATTATCATTTCAAATGATTAAATACAGAATATTGTGAATTCCATTTGAGTTCCTGGAGGTTTCGGTGGTGTTTGTGGATGGTTCGGAGCCCGAAACATTATCTTTTGGGTGAAAATGGCCTTGCACATGGTTGTGTAAATTGTGCAGGTAAGCCCACATTATTTTATATACTATGCAAGGCATTGAAAGAAAGAAGATATAGGCTCCACAGTTTTTAACAAACTAATTGAATCAATCCACATGGATGTGAAACTATATCTACAATTTGGAAAGTGTCATCTATAATAATCTCCACAATATTAGTCATGATATGAAAAAAACCATTCTAGTTACCTTAAATTATAGTTATATATAAACCAAAACCCTCTGAACCAGTTATTTTTGGGTAATAGGCCATTTCCCATACCTTTTTTACATCATAACTAATCTTTTTTATGTTCTAAAAAGAAAATAGATCCATTTTAAGCTCCCTTGAGTTATATTCATGTAATTGAGGTTCCATCTTCAACCGATCATTAACTCAAATGTGGTTCAACTCATTGGAACCATAAGGGTATGCCCATTACTTTTTTTAAGGTGTTCTCCATTATTCAGGATATTTGTTCTGCTATTTGGGTCTATGATGATTTTCACTATTATTAGTTTATTCATCCATTCTTTGATTTTTATGCGATCATGTCCAAATTTGGACATAATAATGGACTATCTATCATGTAAATTCCCAATTTAGGTGGAATAATGCCCTTATCATTAATTTTTTCTATTTGTGTATGTCATAGTTCCACCCACCCAATTTTGGTGCATCATATTAAATAAAATTGAATCCTATAATTTATTGCTGTGGATTATTATTTTAAATAGGCTCTCTAATGAATGGTTATCGGTTTAATAAATTGAACATGAATCACACATTTAAGTGTTGTTTACTTAATGGACAACCATGGGTTGGTTTTGGAATTTGATGCCTTAGGGTGTTCCCTTCACCCCACATTTGGGATGTCAACTGTGAATTTAGTTTTGAATTGAATTAAAATGTTAATAAATTTTAATTGAATGGATTAATGTGATGGGAGGAAATGACCTCAGACCTTGTTATGTTATTGATTCATTATCCCTAAGATCCCTTTGTATTTATATTCAAATGTTATATTTTTTTTCTTAAAATGGTGGCGTTCTAGGAAAAAAACAAAACACTAATTTTTTGGAAAGAAAAATTACAGACAAAATTACATGATTCAGAAAGACGATAACTTTTTACAGTCCCTATAATAATGTGAAAGTATGTAAAAAGGGAGATCCTTCTTCTAGGTAATTTCATGGATGACTCCCATATTAGTGAGGCCATTGAAAACCTCATTTGATTAGAGATAGGTATGAATGAAAATATTTTAGATTTCTATGAGTGAATGAAGATAGTCCATCTATTGTGAAGTAAGTGTCTACGAAAGATGTACTACCCATTCCAAATATCTTGCACAATGGTCATCGATTCACTTTTGATCTAGATATTGTTCTAGAAAAAATTATTTACAAAAGAGATAGTGTGAATTACACTAAACATTTCAGCTTCCATAGAAGAGTAGACACTGCAACTTCCATATATGCAGCCTAGAGTCTTCCAATAGTGGTTTCTATGAGATATAAAGGATTTTTTTGCATGTTATGCATTATGTATTGAAATTACCATGTGACTAGTTTAATAGAAATTCTCTTACAGTTGGAAAATGACTTGAATCACCTCTTGAGTTGATTTTTAATTCTATGATCTTGGTTCAGATATTGACGAGTTAAATAATATTTATTATATGATGTTAAATGCTGATGGCCTTGAGTGAAACATGAATTAAAATGATGAATTACACAAACAAATTAAATTGTTTTTAAACATGACATTGCATTTGTAATACATGTATTAAAATGAATAATTGTGTGGATAGACCATTAGAATTTATAGCTATATAATGATTGATACATGGATTCTTTGGTGAATTACATTGATACACTCAAAGGTAATTGATTAAATATTCCATGGGTGAAACTTCATCTCCCATAGTGGACATCAAAGGAATGACTCAATTGGATGTGTCATAATACAACTAATTGAGTGATACATGGGTTCTTGAGAGGTTTTATGTTGATGAGATTGTAGGTTGTTGGTTTTTATTATACCTAGATTGGTATAAGGATTACAATATAGGAATTCCAAACAAGGGATCCGTTTGATGAATGAATATGGAATGAAATGACTTGTATGATGCATTAACTGTGTTTGTGCACATTTTGGATTTGGTATTAACATACACATTCATGATGGAATGTTTTGGCATCCTCAATTACTTGTTCTTACAATAGATGGTGGGATTTTTCCATGAATTGAGACATGATGATTAAATTAATTATTCAACTAAAATAGCTTGTTATTAATTAATTGAGTGTCACTGTTAAATCAGAGAATTAATTTTTTAATGAAACTAAGTAATTAATTTTTTTTTACTAATTATAAATGTGTATTATAGGATATATACTTTTGAGTACTTCCTTTAATTATTACTTTTCTGCATGCACTATATGTTATATATATTTACTAACTAATTAACACCCAAACTTGGTAGGTTTCCTACTGGGAGTTTTGTCATTCTTTTTTATGTGCCACCTTTTCGTACGAAAATAGACTATATGATTTCTTGTATTGATAAGGGTTGGTGGACAACTAATGGAACTTGTTTACCACTTATGAGTAGGGTCCATGGGACCATGTTGAGGATTGAGATGCTAACAAGAAATTTTTTTCCTTTATTTATTTCTCTTACATGTATTGTATTTTAATTTTTTTAAATATTTTGTACGATTTAATAGACATATGATATATATATCATCATTTTATATATGGGTTGACTTATGGATCTTTTATATATCCATACTTTATTGTATAACTTTTTCATCTATATGTGTTACTATTTCAAATACTTGTTTGCTAATGAGTTTAAATTGTGATAAAATATTATAGTGGGGGATTAGTCTCCTCTTGGAAACAACTAGGCCCTTACTACTGGTTAGAAGACTCTAAAATTTTGGGAGATGTGCTTGAGGAAATGTGGACAACTAGGCTCAGAGTACTATTGAGTGGCATACAGTTCTAGGATGTTGAATTATGGAATCCTCATTACTACATGCATGGAAACCATGGAAATGAAAATAAGGAAAGAAGGATAAGAGGGACGTTTCAGTGACCAACAAAAGACAAATGATATGAAAATTTGAGACTTTTTTTTAACTAATCAATGGGAGACATAGAATTTTACAAAATATTTGTGCCAGAAAAAAAATAAAAATAAAAAAAACATTATTCTCACAATGTGATTCATCCTCCAAAACATTATACACAAATAAATACATAAAAATGTTTTTTTATAATTTAAAAAATAAACGTCATATAATTTAATTTAAAAAGTATTTTAAGGTATTTTTTTCTATTCAAATCATCGTTGACAATATAGACGGAAACAAAAACCATGATTAATAGGCTACGCCAATTTATCTTTTTAAATTATATTAGTAATAAATTACGATTGATAATAATCGAATAAATCTTATAAATGATGTGGGTAATATAGGAAATATTCACATTCTTGGAAATTGTAATTACCCTCACCTATCATGGAAATTTCACTAATATATCACCCACTATCAAAATAATGACCCATACATATCATGAGATAATACCTATATATCAAAGGAAACTCCTATTATATGTCTCTTACCCTTATATGTATGATTTCATTTTTATCAACCAAGGTATTTAAAGAATCATATTTATTAAAATTCTTGAAATAAATAGTTATATTCATTATTTTATGTAATTCGTAAAATAAATAAATAATTGTAAGTTTAATTATTTAAAACAGTAATTTATAAATTAAATAATTATAATTGAACCAATATAAATTCGTTTTTTAATTAATAATGTTGAAATTATCATAGTATGAATTTTTTAGAATTTTCTGAAAATGATTAAATTTTTTTGAACTGTTAAAATTTAATTACTTTTATAAAATATTGTATTTTTTGTTATTTAAGGATGAAATAATTATGATACTGAATTTATTAAATATTATTGATAACTAAATTATTATTTAATAATATTAATATTTTATTGAAAATATTTAGTAAAGTTAATGTGTTTTTCTCTAGTTTTTTAATCAGTTATCAAAAGATTTATTCTGGACGAGTTCCTTGGGAATTGTTCATTATGGGTTGAGACCATTATAGATTAATATATGATAGGTTGACCCCAATTATGGATCATGATATTTGGGGTTGAGACCATTATATATCAAGATATGAAGGGATAGATTCATTATAGTTCTCGAATGAATTGAGTACTCCAAAGATGAAAGTCGACTATAAGCTAATTACATTTTTATGTGTGAATGTGTGATTGATATGGTAATAATGTCCAAAGGTTAATCATTAATTTTTTAATTAATTCTTATCAGTGTTCAATAAAAGGGTTTTTAATGGGTTTTCATTTTTTTCATCGAACTAACGATTTTGTTTATTTAGGTTCCTTATAGATATTTTTCTGATCCTACCATGTTGTTTTCACTGGTTAGAAGGATGTATAAGAGAATGAAGGAAGTCAAGTAAACTTTTATGTACATTATTCAATTAAATCTTGTTTTATTTTAAAAATTTTATATTTTTGAAGAAATCGATAATGTTTTAGTAGTATCCACTATGTATAAATATGGGATGTTCCTTCTATATTATGTCATAATTATCTAATTATCTGAACATAAAAATATACTTAATGTGAAATAATTTAATTGTATTACTAAAAATAATGATTATGCAATGTTTTAAGGATATCCCTTATAGGTGGTGTCAAAGGATTTTTTAGTTATCCTTTGGTGTTAAGATGATGTAAATAGAATACCATAAAGGATTTTGAATTTATGGTTAATACAGAATGACAACGTAATTGATGATTACCATGTTTATACATATATGATATGTCTGTTTAGAATGGTTCTAAAATGAGTAAACACGGAATATGAATTAGGATGTCACCAGGATAATGATATCTTTCCGAATATACATCCTAGCATGGTGGGAATTTCAATTGATATGTTTGTGATAACAGTGGATCAATTGAGTCAAAAAATAAATCGTGGGGGTATCCATGAGAGATAGGAACTTGATCAACCATGAAGGAAAATTAATTTTTGGGAGCCTTTAATGAGGAAATATCCCCCATCATTTAGTGGAACATATAACCCAGTGGTTGCCTAAGGATGGGTCGAGTCCCAAGAAAAGATATTTCATGTCATAAAATGTTCAGAAAATCAAAAGGTAATCCTTTTTTTATCATTATGTAGTTGCATCTGATCGATGGTGTTATTTGGTAAAGAATGCTAAATAGAATGAAGATCTTGATTCGATGGAATGGTAATAATTCTTGGATCTTTTCTTGGAGAAATATTTCCTTAAGCTTGTTTGACTCCAAATAGAATAAAATTCTATAATTGAGGAATAATTATGATTATTCCATAGATTCATATGATTATAAGTTCACAAGATTGGCTAGGTATGTAATTTTTTTTAGGACACTGATAGAAAAATTCCTCATCTTTTTTCAGGATTGAAACTAGGTTTCTGAAGAGATTTGACAACACAATAATTTAAAATCAATGTTAAAGTTGTTCATTGTGTTGAACATGTTGAAATAGAGTTTGCTGACACATATGTGTCTTTTGATGAGAAGAAGAAGATATGTTCAGGTTGGAAGTATTTTGGGGAATAATTCATCAAATAAATTTGGAAGTAAGAAAATCAATTTCCCTTATTGTGAAAGGCATGGTAAGAAGTGTCCTAGAAAATTTCGTGTAAATTCTAGGAAGTGCTACTAATGTTGAATTTTTGGAGACATGGCTCATGAGTGAAATCTAAATGATCATAAGAAAGATGATAATACAATGTTATTATACTTAAACTATAAGGAGTTGGTTCCCTTTTCTAATTCATTTCAAAAGATAGTCACTCATGTTAGAAATCAACAAGATTGAAAAGATGAAGATGTTTAAAAAAACATTGTAACTACATCAACAGATAATGATCCATCAAATCAAGTGGTATCATGTACATTGCATGTTTTTACAAAAAACACAAATGTGTTATATGATTCATGGATTATACATTCATTCATTTTTGAGATATCTTTTGGTATTATTGAAACTCCGCCCCCATAAATTAATCCATAACTCATTGTTAAAACACATAGAAAAATTGGTAAGGGAAAATGAAATTATAAAAATATTCTTGTCATTTTTTTGGATGTATTTTACTGGAAAACTGTTTTGTTTTAATATTTCTATTTTTTTATGTTATCTTGAGTATGGATTGGATTTCGTTGACCGTTCTAATATTTATTGTAAAGATAACACTTTTTATTTTTAGAAAAACTATTAATTTGTCTACAGGAATGTACACATATCTTTGTTAACATATTAATATGCTGATAAACTATTAAATGATGGAAATGAATTTTATCATTTATTTATTTTTGAAAATAAATGAAATATTCATATAAATGATATGCAGTGGTTATTCAATATCTTGATGTTTTTTCTAATGATTTTTCTAGTGTAGTACCTGATTGAGAAGTTGAGTATACCATTGAGTTAGTTTTTGATGATAAGACAATTGCTAAAGCCCCTTATCAAATACCTCTGTCATACCTTCATTAATTGAAAACGGAGTTACAAGAAATATTAAATAAAGGCTTCCTATAACCTAGAACTTCACCATGGGGTGCTCATATCTTGTTTTTTATAAATAAAGATGATTCATTGATACTTTTATTTGATTATAGATCCTTGAATTACATCATTGTTAAAATGTATCATTTTCCTTATGTTGATGATTTTATTGACCAAATATAGGGTCCATGGTAGTTTTAATATGTTGAAATGTGATTCAGGTATAATATATTGAATGTAATAGAAGTAGGCATTCCAAATACTTCATTTCATTCTAGATATGGAAATTATGAATTATTAGTTATGTCCTTTGGGTTAACAAATGAACCAAATGTATTAATGGATCTTTTGAGTAGAATATTTCATGAGTTATAGGATTGGTTTGTTGTTGTGTTTACTAATGGAATTCTGGTATATTCAAAATGTATATTGGTGCATGATATACATCTAAGTGTTTTTTAATCATAAGATTAAAAGAAACTATATAGAGAATTTAGAAAGTGTGAATTTTTGTTACAAAAAATTTTCATTCCTTTGACACATTATTTCTTAATATGGAATACCCATTCATTATTATTTAATTAAATTTTCCAATTAATGTCCAAGAAATAGAAATATGTATGATATTTATCATTTTCTAGATTTAATAGGATAGAATATGAGGTTTTTTGAAAACGTTGCACATTTATCCATCCCACAGACTATGTAAACTTGAAAATGAGTTAAGATCATCAGAAAAAATTAATGTAATAATTGTTTTATATAATTGAAAACAAGATTGGTGAATGATATGATTCTATCCTAACCTTCCTAAAATGTTGAATTTTTTATCTATAGTGATACTTCATTGAAAGGACTTGGTTGTGGCCAAATGCATAATGACTAGGTAATTGATTATGCTTTACAATAGTAGTACCCTCAGGAGTTAAATTAACCTATACATTATTTGGAGTTAGATACTATTTTTTTAATTATAAATTTTGTGGAATCATTTGTATGGTATAAAACCATAAATATATACTGATCGTGAAATTTTGATGTATATATTCACTCTGAATGAATTAAATAGTATACATAGAAGATGGATGGAATTAATCAAGTATTATGATTGAATTATTCATTTCCATCTTAAAAAATCAAACATAGTGGCAGACTAATTTATTTAGAAAAATAATTCCACATTAACCATGTTACATTTGGAACATGAGCCCTTGGTTAATTATTGGATGAATTTTTTCTAGGTATTTTTTGGTGCTGTAAATTCCTCTATTTTGATTCATGTTTCAGTGCAGGAATCTCTGGGTGACATAACTAAGCAAGCATAGAAGGAAGACCATTAGATATAGGAAAAGGATGATTTGGTGAAAAGGGTATGTTGGATTAATTTATATTAGATGGAGATTGTGTTTTGAGATTTTGGAAGTGTTAATGGGTTCCAGGGGATTAAAAGTTGAAAAAATAGTTGTTATGTCAAGATCATAGTTCTTTGATTTTAGTTCGTCCTAAAAGCACTAAGATGTATAAGGATATTTGAGAGTATAACTGGTGGGATGGAATGATAAGAGGTATTATTGACTTTACAATGAAATTATTTACACGTGAACAAGTTAATGTATTATGATAGTTACCAAATGGGATGTTTGACAATTTTTTGTTGCCAGAGTGGAAATGGTAATTCATATCCATGGACTTTGTGGTGATATTACTAAAGAGATCTTGAGGCAACAATTAAATCTATGTTATTCTCCATCATTTGGATTAATATCATCATTTTCTTCCAATTATAGATACTCTATAATTATATAAAATATTTTGACTTTTCTTCAATGATATTTTCAGGTTACATGGAGTTCTTATCTCTATTATATCTTATTGTGATGCTAGGTTTACATCAAACTTCTTGAAAGACCTTCAAATGTCATTGGTAACTGAAATAAATTTCTGCACAACCTTTGATCCTTAATCAAGTGGATAGTCTGATTTAAAAATTCATACTTTGGAAGATATGCTTTGATCTTGTTCAATGGATTTCTAGGGATGTTAGGATCAACAACTTTCATTAGTTGAGTTTTCATATAATTTATATCTTTACTCCAGTATAATGATGGAACCTTTTGAGGAATTATATGGGAAGAAGTTCCAAACTACAACACTTTAGATGATTTTGGGGAAAGGAGGTTCATGATACAAAAATTAGTATAGGAAGTGGTATATAAAGTTCAATCAATTCAACAACACTTGTAGATAGCTTAGAGAAGGCATAAAATTATATACATAACAGGAGGAAAGACATTTATTTTGAGGTAGTTGATCATGTTTTCCATTAAATTTCACTAAGAAATAGTTTTCAACATTTTTATAAGAAAATATTATTAATTCCATGGTCCATTAGACCTTATAAAATCCTAGAGATCATTGTATTGGTTTCCTACTGAGTATCCTTGCCTCTAATTTTATTTTAGGTACACAATAGTTTTCATGTTTCGATCTTAAGAAAGTATGTGCCTGAACTATATCATTATTTGATCTAAAAATTATTTCATCTATCAGAGATACTTTCATATAAGTAAAAACTATTCATATTCTTGAACGTAGAGAGATTTTATTTCAGAATATGGTACTGCACCATTATATGGTTTTTTCGAGAATCAACATGGTTGAAGAAGCAACATGGGAATCCGAAAATGCAGAGAGGGAAAAGTATTCTCATTTGTTTAATAAGTGAATAACATTTAGAGGATTAAATTTCAAAAGTGTGTGTGTCTGGGGGGGGGGGTGGGTTATAACCTAAAAAACATGGTATTTATAGAATCCTATCAATTATTATTCTTAATTAAATTGTTATATTATTTATGTTAAGTAATTCATAAAATAAAAAACTTATTATATCATTATTTATTTAGAAAATTGATTTTTTGAATAAAAGAATTTTTATTTTAAAAAAATAATTTCATTTTTAAATTCAACATGATGAAATTATCATAGTATTAGTCTTTAAAAATATTCTGCAAATGTTCAATTTTTAGTGAATAGTAAAAATGTTGTCTTTTTATAAAATACAATATTTTTTTGTGAAGTCATGAGGTCCTAATTATAATATAAAATTTAATAATAATAATTGAGTGCTAAAAATATTTTCAAGACACTATTAGTAATTATTCTATATTTTTAATGTTTTTTCTATTAATTTATAATTTCATAGTTATATTACATTAATATTATCCAAATCCTCGTGTTATGCTTGTCTAGGGAATGAAAAGAGAAAATAGTTTATTTAAGAAGTTTTCTTGAAGTGTATATGACTGAATGTACATAATGGATGAATCAATAATTTTATATTGACACTATTTAATTTATTTTTTAATTATATTTTTTTATTTATGAAATAATTAATATTTAGGCATGTATAATGATGATGTAGTGCATGTAAATTAATAAGAAAAATAAATAAACTAGAATTAATTAAAATAATAAGAATTATTAAATGACTCATATTTTTAATTAATATTTCTTTCATTCATTTTATGACCATTATCTTTTTTTGATTCTAATATTTGACGTCTTGGACCCACAATAATGACTTTATGACCATTATACTATTTAATTTAAAAGAATGTCATGTTTTTCACACTATAAATTTTAGTTTCGATAATATTTAAATGAATTGGTTTCTAGTAAACTTATTTTAATATAAATATTGTATTGAAATATATGAAATTTAAAATCATCCTAAATTGTATTTATAAATATTTTTGGCTGTAAATAAATACATTAATGGCTATAACAATTATGACATTGAAATTATTTAATTAATTAATAAATAAAATTATTGATATTAAAAATTATAAAATAAATATAATTTGATATTTTAAAATGATTCACGAATTTAATAGAATAATAGGTGGATATATGAAATAATGAATATTTTTATATTTTGAATCATTTTATGTTGTTTTTAATGTATTAATTAAGAATAGTGTTTACTTAGAGTGTAATTATTTTTCATGATTAAAATATTTCATTAAAATATTCAAAAATATGAAAATTATTGAAAAATTGAAATAATCATAAGAGTAATTATAAAATGTATTCTCATTTATTCAGTAGGTCTTTTTCGAAGTCTTAATCACTGCAATAGATTTATTATATTTTAATAATTTGTTTAATTCGTATTTACCCCTCACCTCACTTATAAAAGGAGGCTCTTCCATTAAAAAAATTCATCACCTTAAGACTTATTTCCATAATATATTCTACCAAATTACATTTTCCTCATCCTTTTCTATATTATATTTCTCCTGGTCTCACTAAAAAACCACTTCCTAGAGCCTTGAGGAGGTTATGAAGGAGTGATTTCAAGATGTAAAATTCATTTTTCATCTCTTTTAATTTATTTTTGACTTATACATTATCCTCAACTCCTATCCAATGATTCGTGAAAAATTATGTATCATATATATGTACATTATTTTTTTGGAGGGTATGTGCGTCATAAAATATCTTATTTTATTATTTTAATCTTATATAATGAAATAGTCGTCATTGGTGTGTCCATTCACCGCCTTGATGGATGATGAATTTTTGTTTCACATTACTGCAATCATGAGTACATTTAATTAAATTATAATTTTGTAAAATGAAACACAAATATATATATATATATTCTCACTTCTATAGTATTATTTATTTTCGAAAATTAATTCAATAATAAAATGATCATGGAAACCGTGAAAAGAACACACCAGAAACCATGGAAATAACAAAATATTTTTTATAAATCGGTGGAAAATGTTATAAAAATATCATGTAAGGTACTAAAAACATTTGTATAGATAGTTAATAAATTAGTAACACTATTCAAACCACTATAATGGATGTTTTTACTATTTTTATGGATGTGGAACTAGAGGTAAGGGACTTTACTTTTGAAATCTTTTTACAAACATCTTTTACAAAATTACAAAATATTGTTTTTTATATATATGGCCTGAGAAATTTATACTTCTTTCAAGACCATTTATTATTATAATACTTTATTACATTTTTTCATAGTTAATTTTGGAGAATTGTATTTCATTATATTATTCATGGTTTTTATTTTTTTAAAACTAATTTTTATGTAAAAAATGGTATTTTTAGAACTAAATGTGTTTTTTCTCAATGGTTTAAATGATTACGAAGATTTTTATTCATTATTTTTTTCATAGAATTTTTTTTATATCTTTTGAGAACATTATAGCTCAGTATATGATGTGTTTAGACCCTTTATAGCTCAAGATATATTGGGTTGAGCTGATTATAGCTCTAGATATGATTTGTGATCCCCATTATTGCTCTCTAATGCATTGTGTACTCTGAAGTTGGAAGTTGACTGTAAGTTTATTATATTTTTTAGTGTGAATGTAAGAGTGATATGGTAATTATGTCCCAATATTACATCATTATTTTACTATTCATGGTGATGAGTTTTCAAGAAAAAGGTTTTTAATGGGTTTTTATATTTTCACTAGACTAATGATTTTCATTCATTATGTGCCTTACTGATGTTGTTTTCATAAAACCATGTTTTTAAATGTTTGTCAAGGGTTATAAAGATTTTTAAGAGAAATAAGGAATTTAAGTAAAATGTTATGAAATTTTTTCAAAGAAATCATGTGTTATTTTAAATGTTTTATATTTTTGATGAAATGTATACAATTTTAGTTGTATCCACTATATATAAATATGCAATGTTATGTATTTATAATGTTCTAGTTCACAAAATCTCTACACCTGAATAGATCTTCAATGTGAAATAATGTAATATTCTGACTAAAACTCATGATTATTTGATGTTTAATTTTGTATCCTTATAAATAAATTGTACCCTCAATATAAAATTACAATTATAGGGACCCTTCCATATCTCAAGAGAACAATATAGTTAACCTTACATATAAGAAAACATTACACTTATGAATTTCCTTATCAAAAAAGATACATTTTTTTATCTATTTTTATTCTTAAATATCACAATTTGGCATAATATTTAGCCATTTTAAAACCATTAGGTGGCTATTAAATAAAATTGGGGGCATCCTTTACCAAAATTTTAACTACCTAATACGTAAAGGTAATATATAATGATAGATCCAATACACAAGATTCATATCCTTTAATTACAGTATTTATCTTTTTAATAACATATTATAAATCCTTAACAATGTGTCCTTTCACATGTATTATGTTCTCCAGTTCTAAAATATATAATTTTCGGAAGAGATAAAAATATCTCTTTAAAGAACCTTGTGATTATGGACATTAAAATTGAAAAAAATGATTTTTTTTCTTTTGGATTCCATTTATGGGTAAAATGATATTTTTACCCTATATGATGATATAAAATAATTTATTTGACCAATGGGATAGTACTATAATAGTATTTTTTTCATCTTGGACATTATTTGGGTGGAAATTTGAGTTATTGACATTTTAATGGACTAATAAATATTTACTTTTTAATTAAATAAATTATAATTTATACATGCCTTTTTATTGAGAGGTATATTTTCAATGGAGTATTATATAGAGATTATTTCTTTTTGGTTCAATATATTTTTTTCCTATTCCCCTCATAAACTTATGTTGGGAACATAGATTTTATCTATTCCCCTTTTTTGTTTTTTATTGTTTTTTTATTACATTTCTTATATTTCATTTCTTGACCCTCATCACCTAGATTTTAATATATTTCACAGTAGTTATAACACATTAGGAAACCATGATATTAAATTAATATGGTGGTATATTGTGAGATAAGGAAAAATATTGGGGCCACCACTGAGCTCTGGAGGAGACAGATCGTCATGTAGCAGCTGTAGAATGTTGAAATGTGTGATGTTTTAATAGATTCCTCTGAAAGGATTGTTGTTTTTAATATTTTTTAGTAAATACCTATATATTTACATATTTATGGATTTATGTCCTTATTATTATTTCAATGTACCCCCATGGGGTTATATATGCTTGAAAAAGGAAAAACGGTGGTTTTAGTCCATTCGCAGGGGTTTCCCGTTAGGAATTACCAATAACATTATTCATGGTTTAGCATAAAAACACAATTTATTTTTAATTTTAATCGATAGATAAATTTTTTAATTTATATTCAATGTTCATGGGAACAACACCATGTAGTTTCACTCATCATTAATAAGATTACATGTCTAGATGACCCTTGGATGGGAAAAAGGTTGTGTAGGGAACTGGGCAATACCCCATGTCTGATACATGGTGTGTAGGAGTAAAATCAAATATAATATATTTATAATAAACCTATGGTACTAATAAGGAAACCTATGTGGGTTATATTCTATTTATTTGATTGATACGATGCGTACATGGGATTTACATGCTATATCTATAGGAATTATGTACCTTTGTGGGGATTTGAGAGTACATACAATGAACTTGGGTACAAACACTATGAACATATCTCTTGCTACCCAACTAAAGGGTATGACCAATTATAATATATTTTTTCAGAATTCACCAATATATGAATAATTTTTGAGTTGCTAATTCTATTTAGATCATGATGTGTGAAACCATGGGATTACTTTTAGACACTTAAACATCCCTTGAGGGTGACCGTAATTTGTTGGAGATGATCATCCTAGTATAGTTGAAACCAGAAGGATCTTAGGAGTGATATATGGGTTAAGACCTAGGTGAGGGACATTTTAGTATTTTGAGGATATGGAATTGTGTCACCATGATCCTTAGTTGGTTTATCATGGGACCATCAATAGTTATTGGGACTAAGATGCAACTAGAGGAAACCAATAGGTTGGATGTTTGGACCATCCTAGTTTGGGACCTTGAAATGCAATGGTCCATAAGTAATCTTCATTGATCGATGTTTAATTGGAATACACATTTTGGGAAGGAGTCCTTTTTCTGGGTTGAACCTTTTGGATAGTATTTTTAAAATTATAGACTAGGTTTTAGCTACGGATACCCTATATAATGAGTCAACTTATAAATCATGATAGAGGATCCCCTGTGGGATTTCCCTTCTATGTTTCTCTTTTTACGGATCCAGGGAGGGATGCCTCTTCTTATATACTAAATTTGAAGATAAAATGATGGATGCCTCTGATCCTATTGACCTGGATGATCTTTATTGGGATTCCTCTATTATATATTTTCCTTAGGGGGTTGTTGGTGTCGTAGTAGTCAATTGACCCTATGATAGTGCGTTATGGTATTGGGTATATGAGGCAGTTGTTTTCACCTTATAAACATTCCAAATATTAGATCATAAATTGATATTGTATAATTGATTGGTTAAGGAATTCAGCAAACTGAAATCTTATCTACAATGTTTAACATAGTTGATATTAATGCGACATTGATTTCTCAATGTGTTTCTAGGTACTTATCCCATGAGCCTTAATAAGAAGTGAGATTATGATGGGTATGCCTATAGGTTCATCTTAGGATTTGGGTTATAAGATTTAGTTATTTAAACATTACTATGATTGGAAGTAGAATTGTCCACAATGAATCCTCCCATTAATGGGGTTACAATGGTAGGTTTCTAAGTGAATATAAGAGCACCTCATATGTAGGGTATCACCTTGGATGGGTAAATTTCTAGGAATATGATGATTCTAGATTTTATTAATAGGGAAAATTTCCCTGGAAAATTCTAGGATAACCTCTATAAGAATTTATTATGGTCTCCTCGATATGATATGAGGGTCACTATTTATAGTTTTTCGGAATCTCCATTAAATTTTTTCACATAATTATCTTGGAATTGGTTGTTTACCCGTTTATTGATTGATGCCATGTTATTGTCTTGGATTTTGTAGATTGTTCCTAATATATCACATAAGGGTCATCCCCCATAGGGATTATATGATCTCTAATTACATAAAATCTTAAAAACCAATACCTACGACTCATACTTGATACTTGATTACACATGGAATGAATGGTCTAACATACATCTCAAGGTATCATTTTTAATGCATTTTATTATTAAATGGAATCTTTAATTATATTTATTTGAAGTTAGTATGGGTGATCCTATGTCTAGGAAATTTTTTCCCCTATTGTGATATAGCTTGATCAGATGCATTTTCTCTGCTGCTTGATGCCGGTATTGTCGATCGAGATCATGGATCGAAGGTTCAATGAGAGTACACACAACCTGAGTGGCAGAACATAAATCTCATCTCATTTGTTAAAATATTTATATCCAATAAAGACATAAAATTAAAGAATATACTATTTATTTATTATATTTATTCATTATTTTTTTCCTTGGCTACGATGATTATTTTCATAAGCATGCACATATGATAGAATGTTATAGTTTAACCGTTGGGGGTATCCTACTGAGATTTATTTATCACCTGTATATGTTAACCTTAGTGTTCATTCATATATAATATCTAATTTATGGTTTTTCGTGGATCCAAAATGGACATGGATAAAGAATATGGTTTATAGATCAAATGGAGCTACTCTTCAGGAATCTAATGAACAAGCAGGAGCATCTTAATAGGGTCATTATTGATAGAGTATGTAGTTCGGGTTAGATGTAGTAGTAGAACATTGTACATTATGTATTTATTTTATTCTTGTATATGTGATCATATAAGTGGGATATCATTGTTTTATGTATGACTCAATAGTTCATTCATGTACTACATTTCACTTATTACATCCTTGTTTATATTTATCACTTACATAATCAAACTATTTATTACTAAAGATGATGTTTGGTTATTCCTACTATTTTCTACCTCTAATCTGAGGGAATAGACTACCCAATGAAACAATGTAGTCCCTCTATACTATTTGGTTCCCTCTTTCACTTGATTATTCATTATTAACACCTTTTCTCCAATCGTTCCATCTTTTATTTATTGAATTAGATGGGTTAGGATGTGACATGATATGTGATTTCTCTAGCCACAACCTGACCACTCCTTATAGAAAATCATCTTCAAAAACAATGTAAACTATATGTATCATCCATAAAACCTTATATTTCTAACATAAATATAATTAGGTATTACTATAGAAAATATTTTTCTTCATACATAAGATTTTACCACAACGGGAAATTTTTGTTCTTACATAAAATTTTGCATACATCAACTATTTTCATTCTATAGAAGGGAGTATAAAATATATTTATTTAATATTAAATTAAAATGGTAGAAATTAAAAAAGTAAAATATATTATTATTAAAATGATAAGAAAAAAATGTTTATGAAATTCATCTGAACTATTTATGATATCATGAAATATTTTGCATGATTTGGTCTTCAAAAATTCACCCTAAGAACTAAAAATATAATGTCATTATAATGAGAAGAATTCATGCAATAGATTGATATTTGGCTAGTAATATGATAATAAAAAACACTTATGTTGAGTATATTTGATAATTTTTTGTCCCTTAAATATGTGAACACATGTTTTAATGAATGATTTATAATAAACATGATGAGTAATTTATTATATAATCTGAATAAACTGTTAATGTAATGTTAAAATCATGAACATGGTCCTTCCCTTCATATTATAGGAAAATGGTTCAACAAATGAAATTTTTTTATATAAAAATTATGAATAGTTAGGTTATCACATAATCACTTATTAAATTCAAAATGATGTTTTTAATCACCATTTGAAGATTTTGTACTCACGTAAGGATATTGTGAAGGATCAAGAAGAAAAACCTAAGATATCTTATAAATTATTAAAATAATCTCATGGTAAAATGGTCAAATTTTCAATGAAATATAATAATTACTTAGGAGACTGAGAAAATTATTATTCTATTTTTTAGATAACAATTTTCTTCTTTCATCCACTTCATTAAAATTTAATTTCATCAATTTTTTAAGAGATGTTTCATTATAATAATGTTCTTCTAAGTGGTCTTACATAATAAAAAAACAGGAATATTAATTTATTTGTATTTGAATTGTCCCTTTGGGATTTTATAATTTTTAATTTTATCCATCATTGACAAGTTCAAACAAAAATTGATGTCTCTATGATGAAAATTTCATCAATATTTTCAAAAAAATGAATGACATTGTTTTGTCTAAAATTTTGTAAATATTTATCAAGAGGTATCAATATTTCATTGTGAAACCAATATGATAATATCATTAAAATATGAATGAGGATTTCCCTTACTACTTCATGGTGTGATGGAATTATTTCATGATCACACCCTGATTGGATGGGAGTATAAGTGTCTCACTATTAGAAAATGAAAAGGTTTGATCTAATGAAAATGAAAGTAAATATCTAAAGGAAAGGAATATTGTTTGGTGTAAAATGTGATTTATTACATCCAAAAAGAAACTAGGACCTTTATTTATTGATATATAAAAAATAAACATCCATAGTTAATTGAGAACGATACAAAATAGTATTGAAGACCCTTGGTGATATAGTACACTATGATTTACATGGTTATTTTTCTTATTCTAAAAATATAATATATAAAACATAAATAAGATTTAAACAAAAAAAATCATTAGTTCATTAATTTTCAGTTCAAATAATACATACACATGTTTTAAATATAATTTTTATAATAAAATATAATCTAAGTAAAATCATAGCGTCGAATAAAATATAAAATAATAATAATAACATTTATAATGAACATGAATATCATAGATGGTATCTAGTATATTGTAATAGGATGGTGTGATACATTCATTAAATAGATAATGGGAGGCATTATAACATGAAAATTTAGTTCGCATCACTCTAATAGGACAAAGAATGAGAATATAGTTGAAAGAGTTGCATATTTCTCTATCTCTATTAGTTTTCAAACTACTAGATAATGGTAATTTATTTTACAATACACTCAATTTAAATTTCTATTATTTTTTTATAATTGAATTAATAGAATTCCACTATACTAGTGATGGAGAATATGCATGTAAGGAGAAGAAACTATCAATATTGGGATAAATATAGTGTTTTTCCATTAGGGGTCACACATTGGGTTGGAATGGCTATATTGAATGAGAAGAATAAAAAATATGGTGTGATATTATTCACCCAATCACCTTGTTTTATGTTACATGGTGTGTTCCAATTCAACAACTTTCAAATGGACTTCACAAAGGGATTATCAAGGTACAAGGTACCATGGTGCACACCATAGAACTATGATGATATTATTAAATATATATAAATAAAAGGTGATGTTTTATTTTTGAATAAAATAACATGCACTAGGATTCTAGATAACCAAACTAGGGTTAACAATAAACATCGCGGTAAAACATATCTAGAATAAAATTAAATAATATTAAAAAACATTGAAGATAAATTAGACCATACACACACCCCCTAGATCTAGATCCGAAATGTGTTATATTCCTATATTTTAATAAATAAAAATCAATTGGGGATTAGATAATATATTAGTGAATATGTCAACATTTTAATAAATATTTTTATTTTTGTTAATTATGATATGGTATTGCTCAATGTTATGCCAAAATAATTAATTATTTACCTCAACATTCATGTTGTGTTCAAGAAATAACAGATTGGTATTAATATTCATAATGTTCTAATTATCACAAAATATATTAGTATGTCTTTTGGATGGTAGGAAAACATAATTTAAATTAAAATTACATTAAAAATATATCATTATGATTTAAATGTTCTTAATCCCATACGTATAATAAAAATTGATCCATAAAAAATTCAATGAACAACACTTCAGGATTTCATAGATCAAATCACCTTACGTTTAAAAACACCACTGAGTTAATGAAGCATAAATTTCTTGAGAATCCATTTCATTTACATGATAATTATTCTATTGCTCAAAATTTCTATGAAATCTTCTCAAATAGACTTCAAACTCCTCAAGATTATTTCCAATAGGGATACATCATTGTTTCCTCCACTATGAAACTTGGGAATCATGATTTATCCAAAAAAACATTCCAAAATATATAATAAAGTCATCAAGAATTATTTTTACAAATAGAATACCCTATTCCGTTTTTTGGATACAATTCAAATTCTGTAATATTCTGGATGTGACCGAGATTGTGATGATGTATAACTAACATGTATGGTATGAACCACTGATATAATTTTAATAATTTATCCTTGGAAATTATAATTTTTTTTGTATAATGTATTATTCCACTCTATTTATACACCAAATCAAAACAGCATTAAACTTAATTAATAATCTTTAGGGTACCAAGAAATTTATACAAACTCTACCTTCAATATATTTGACCACTCTTCATTGGATTTTAGATCAATTTTTTGATTGATAAGTTAGTAGGTGATTTTATTCTATATGATATCCCTTCTGTGTTCATTGTTTCCATTTTATATTCTCATTTGATATGTATCCAATCCCTTAAGTGTATTTTATTTAGATTTATTAGTTAATTGGTGGAAATTGGAAAAAGAGTTCCAAAAATCAATGCTAAATTCAATGTGATGTTTTATCTAATGATGTTTAATGCCTAATGGTAACAAGATCCTAGGACATTTTTGAAATACTGGCTCAATAGTCATAAGTTGTGAATAAAAACTTCATTCATGTTGAACCCCTTGAATCTTCTATGAAGGATAATGTTGTGGTAAAAAGTTTTATGCCACAAAATCTACATATCATTAGTGTATATTTATATCCCCTTCATTGCATAACAATAGATTTACTCAATTAAAAATATACTCCCATTCCTCCAATGCTCAAAAGAATATAATGTTTTGTATAAGGACTATTGTTTTGATGGGGATGCTAATCAGTGGTCTAATATAATAAAAAGTACAATGTATATGAAGGAAATTGATTCCATGGATTGGTATGTATTGAAGAAAATATTATTCAATAAATATTTTTCCTGAACTCTACATCTTAAGATAGAGAGGGAGTTACTTAGATTGAACCAAAAGGAATATTAATCTAATGGGATGTACGAGGAAAACATTACAATGCTTTCACAATAAGCCTTTGAAAATTACATGAACCCTGAATGTAATATATATATCTTCTTTTGTTGAGTAATTTGAGTCTATATGAACCCTTAGAATGTTGAGATTAAGAAAAAATGAGAATATTTTCTGTTGTTCTGTAAAGGATGAGATAGAGATTGGTAACTCATGGTAGTCTGATGAGCTTAGGGATAAAATTTTGAAATTTATTTTAATATGGGTGGATCAAGAGATAAATTACATAGAGGAAAGATAAATACAATATCACATAATTCAAAATTATTGGAAGAAGCATCCCAAGAACCATCTTAAGGGAATAAAGAGATGCTTCAAAAATAGAAGAGAGGGAAATTAGGATAATTGTTACTAAGTGGATTTGATGAATCCCGCTAGTACAAAAGAATATTAGAAGGATCAGATCAACACTCCCCCTATAATTCATTGTTTAAACTATATGGAACAATGTGAATATGTGATCCAATGACATATTCCAAGTGTTGTCAGATAAAATAAACAACAACATCTAACATGGAAGCCTAGAAGGTAATATGATATCTCCACTACTAAGGTGGTTCCAAAAAATGATCACTACTGGAATTCTGGTTTTTACCAACGGGTGTTTAACAACGGTTTGCTTAAACCGTTGGCGCTGAAGGATTAGGGAAATCTTTACCAACAGTTTCATAAAACCATTGGTAATGAAATGGTCAAGGAAGCCTTTCCCAAAGGTTCACTAAAACCGTTGGGAAAAGACACCCCTTTACCAGAGGTTTCTTCAAACCGTTTGTAAAGGGGTGTTTTAGGTTCCCTTTTGCGAACGGTTCAACAGAACCATTGGGAAAGGGTACCCTTTTTCCAACGGTTCTATGAACCGTTGGGAAAGGGCACCCTGAACATCTCTTTCCCAACGGTTTTTAAAAACCGTTGGGAAATATTTCCCCCAAATATAGTCGCGGTGCTGGTCTCCCCCATTCGTGACAGAACCCTAAATTCATTCCAACTTCAGCGCTCTGCTCCTCTCACGAACTCCCCCATCCGAAGAGGTGAAAACCCATCCGAAATCAGGTATTTTTTCCTTTATACACATATACTACCTTATTTTTATTGTTATTGATGTAATAATTTAGTTTTAAGTTATCAATCCAGCTCCAGCTCTCTGCTACTCTCGAACTCCCCCATATGAATAGGTGAAAACCCATATGAATCATCTCATATCAGGTATTTTATTCTTTATACACATATGGTACCTTGTTTTTATTGTTATTGATCTAATATTATAGTTTTATGTTTGGATTTTGATGTGATTTCACCATGAAAAATAGGGAAATGAATGAATATTTTGTTAATTAATTAGTTTCCCCTGGAATATCAGTTGTGTTATAATATCCATGCTAAATAAAGGGGTAATGTAATAAAATACCTTGAATAAATAAATTGTGGAAGTTGGGGTATGTTGCCTCTATGAGAGGTTTTTTGTTGTGTTTCATTGTATGTTGTAGGCTGTTTTATGGGGATTGAGGTGACCAGTTGGGCTTTGTGATATGTGGGGTTGTAATGTGATGGTTAGTGGGCATGGATGTGACATGTGAAGTTGTATGGTAGTGAAGATGTTTGGTGGTGTTGTGTAAGGTGGAGGTGTTGTGTGATGAAGTTGTGGTGTATGATGTGGTGAGGTGGTTTTGGATGTGTGGTGGTTTGTGATGTGCAATATTTTTGTTGTGATATGTAGTTGTTTTGGTGAGATGGTTGGTTGATGTAACATGGCGTCGATGGTTATTGTGAGATGGTGAGTTATTGTGTGGTGGTTTTATTAGTTTCCTGGTTATCTATGGAATAAATTATGCTGTTAAAAAAAAAGAAACAACATATTAAATAAATTATATGGAATAGAAATGCATGTGTGGTAAATGGATTTAATTAATTTAACATTAAATGAATGGACAATGTAAGTGTGAATGAAGTGGCTTATAAATGAAAGTGAGAAATGCTATGCTTCTTGTGTGGGGGTGGTGTGGTTTATGTGTTTTATGGTAGTAGTGAAGTGTGTTATTATGTAGTTAATGTAAACCCATAGGTTGAGTATTTTGTGCTATCTATATATCATGTATTTTTATGTTATTTCTACACATTCCCAACCAGAGTTGGATAAACTTACCAACGATCAAAGGTTTTGAGTTATGGGTATTTATTCTAATATCTAGGATGGTGGTTATATGGTTGGATAACTACCATGTCTTCCCTACTCTTCCTTCAAAAGTGACTGACCATGTGTTTTTAGGCAAGATGCGATGTGATTGTCCACGTGTTATCAGGTGATATGTACTATGATTTCCCTAGTGTTTTCCGTTGAGGTGTGATGTGATAAGGCTATAATAAGATGTGGCATGTGGTTGGGGTCATGTAGGGTAGGAGGATGGCACAAGGATGATGTTATTCATATTCATGATACCCTACTAATATGGTTATGGGATGAGGCATGCTGTGATGTGATATAACGAATTATGTTCTTGTTGGTTTTACATTTTTTCAATAACACATTTGTATGTTTTTTTCACATGTGTAGTTGATACCTTGATTATTTTTTTCCTTTATCGTTTACATAAATGTATTTTCTGTTAAAGTTAAATCATATTGAATTGTTTATGACAAACTGACTTATATAAATTCTTTTTACAGAATGGACAGAAGTTAAATGTATGAAACCGATTGGATCTCAAGCGATTTTCAAAACAATTTGGAGATCTTTATAGATTTTTCATTTCACAATGCTTCAGATAGTGGTCACATACACTGCCCATGTTCCAGTTGTGTTGGTAGACCTTGGTTGAGCCGTGAAGAAGTCAGCTACCACATAACCAAAAATGGTTTTCAAGAAAACTACTTTGTGTGGTATCACAATGGGGAGAAAATGAAATCTCAAATTGGTGATGATCGAAATGAAAGGACTGGAATGGAGAATTTGTTAGATGATCGGTTTCCATTTATTCGTCATCATGAACAAGAAAGCATTTCGACTCAAGAAGACTTCGATATGAGGACAGCTGATGCATCTAGTGAAAATGATGATATTGATAGGGTGAAAAAATTGAATGATGCTGCCACGACTCCAGTATATCGGCAATGCGATAAAATTAAAAAGCTGGAATTTTTAATCCGATTGTTTCATGGGAAAAATATGTATGGAATTTCTAATACAGAAATCGATTACATTCTTACCCTCTAGAAGGATTTACTTCCAAATGATTCAGATATTCCCTCAAAATACTATATGGAATTGAATTTAGTTGAGGAACTTGGATTTTCAAGAAACTAAATTCATGCTTGCCCGAAAGTTGCCGTTTATTCTTGGAGGAAACTGCTGAACGAAATGATTGTATAAAATGTGGCACATCCCGCTGGGAGCCAAAATCTGATAGAACATCATCCCGCGTTCCACAAAAATTAATGTGGCACTTTCCATTGATCCCCAGACATCAGAATCTTTTTATGTCTGATGACATATCAATAAAAATGAGATGGCATGATACCGAGAGAAGGAAGACTAATGATGAGTTGGTTCATCTTGCAGATGGATTTGCATGGTAGAGATTTGATGCTCGACATCCTTATTTTGCAGCTGATGTGCGTACTGTGAGGTTGTGTCTTTCATGCGATGGTTTTCATCCATTTGGACAGATGCTTACTTCGCACAACACATGGACAGTTTTTATACACATTTATAATCTTCCCCCATTATTATGTATGAATAAACCTTTCACTTTCATGAGTATACTCATATCTGGTCCTTCTGATCCTGACATTGATATTGATGTATACATTCATCCTTTAATAAAAGAGTTTAAACTTCTTTGGGATGTGGGTGTGCACACATACGATTCATGTTCAAAGGACATATTTCAGATGCGTGCTACGCGTATGTGGACAATCAATGATTTTCCAGTTTATGCAATGATGTCTGGATGGAGCACGAAGGGAAAACTATCATGTCCAGTTTGTATGAAGAATACACGATCTAGAAGACTGAAACATCGTTGTAGTTTCTGTTTTATGGGACATCGACGATTCATTCCAAAGGATCATCCATATAGAATGAATCATCGAAGATTTGATAATACCATAGAGACCGATGATCCACCTCAGTGTATGTCTGGAACTGACGTGCTTAATGAATTGAACGATTTCATTTTTTCGTTCGGGAAGGGTCAAATGAGATCTGGAAAGAGAAAGAATGTTTCCACTAAAACCTCTTGCAATTGGGGGAATAAGAGTATCGTTTTTGATTTTCCTTATTGGTCAACCAATTTTTTACGTCATTGCTTAGACGTAATTAATATTGATAAGAATATTTTCAAAATGTTGCTTTCGGTTCTTCTAAATGTCAAGGGGAAGAAAAAAGATGATTTACGATCTCGGCGTGACTTGGTAGATTGGGGCATCAGACCAAAATTGCATCATGTGCGTATCAGTGAAAATAAATGGAAACATATATGTGCTTCTTATGTGATGACACCTGCAAAAAAAAAATTTCTGGAAGTATTAGAGACTATTAGAGTTCCTGATGGCTATTCAAGCAACATATCAAAACGGGTCAACAGAAGAGATTTGAAGCTAAAATCTTTGAATACTCATGATTATCACGTTCTACTACATGAGTTGCTTCCAATAGAAATCTGTCATCTTTTTTCCAATAATGTAAGGGTGGTTGTAATTCATTTGTGCCATTTTTTAGAGATCTTTGTGCTAAGAAGTTGTCCAAGTCTTTCTTGCAAAAAATGTTGACAGATGCCCCATTAATTTTGTGTGAGTTGGAGAAAATATTTCCTCCATCATTTTTCACATGCATGATGCATCTGACTATCCATATTCCCACTGAAATACTTCTCGGAGGACCTGTTTCTTTTTGTTGGATGTATCCAACAAAAATAAATATGTTCACATTAAAGTCTTATGTTCGAAACAGAAATCATCCCGAAGGTTCTATCGTGAACGGTTACATGGATCAAGAATGTATGGATTTCTGCTTGATATATTTTTCTGATCTTACTACAAGATTGAACAGACCAATGACAAATGATGAAGAACAGTATGAGAAAATTGAACCCAGTTTTCCATCACTTTCTCAAACAGGAGGAATTCCTGGATCATATACATTGAAGACATTAAGCCATGAAGAGCGGGAGATGGCACATCGCACAGTTTTGTTCAACTGTGATTTTTTCGATGACTATATTATGTAACTAAATTGATTATGAATATCTTACATATATATCTATTAAACTAAAAATATTTTTTATCTACAGGGAACATAAAACAATGATAAATAGGAAGCATCGTTCTTTATCTTTGAGAAGGAGAGAGACTTTGCATAGAAACGAGTTTTCTGCTTTGTTAAAATTTAAGGTATAAAAAAATTAATGTTTAAAATAATTATATCAATATTTAATTAACTTTAATAGTCATTTATATTGCAGGTATTGAGTTTGTATGCTGACTCTATCTCTGAGGAAATAAGAGCTTTGGCTTTTGGTCCTAATACCATGGTTCGTGACTGTAAATAAATTGTTATCAATGGGAACAAATTTATTGTCACTGAACGAGCAAAGAACATGATAACACAACATGATGGTGTTATGGTTACTCCCACAACAGATTGTTATGCCAGTGCATCAGATAGTAGACCGCGATTTGAAAATGGGGGTTATTATGGAGTTGTTGAGAAAATAATAATATTGGATTATTACTCTCATGGACGAGTCACAATGATGAAATTCCATTTGTTTGATTTGATGAAGAGACATGTCACATTTATTGATGATTGTAGATTTCGAGTAATTAATATGACTCTCACTATTGCTACCGAAGAACTATATGTGTTGGCATCAATGGATAAACAAGTTTTTTATGTCAAAGACCAACTTCAACCTAAATTTGGTGTCATAGTTGAAGTAATTCCAAGACATATTTTTGATGATGGTGATGATGGAATTGACACTGTCCCTAGTTCCATTGGAACCAATCCATGAATTATTTTTGTATATATATGAATTAATATTTTGATTTCAGCTTCGATTTAATTTTCCCGATGGTGAGGGTGCATGATCAGAACGTCTAAAGGATTTAGGCGAGCATTGGAGAGCCTACAAGCATGAGTTGTATATTGGCTGGGTTTCTAGATTTGGCACGGAGTTAGAGGCGGTACCAGTGGTGGATGATTGTCCTATAGAGCAGTATCGTCAGATGATTACTCATTGGAAAAGTACCCAGTTTAAGGTATTAATAACATTTTAGGAATTTAAATAATAACTTTCATGTTTTTCATTAATACTATCTGTTGCATATTCGAATTTTATTTAGGAATCATCTAGAAAAAATAAAAAGAACATTGATGCAAAAAAATACCTCCACACATTGGGACGCACTACGATGCCTGATCATGAGAGGAAGCAGGTATAACTATTGTTTATAAGTTTTCTTTATGACTTACACTTTCTTTTGTTTCTTCAATTATTTAATTGTTTGCTATAGTTTTCATATAACTTTAGTTTTCAATGTCATTGTAGAGGCAAATACAAAATATTGAAGGACGCGTTCCTCGAGCAAAACTGTTTTGTTCGAGTAGACGGAAAAAGGATGGAAGTGCCGTCAACGAAGCGACTCAGCAGCAGATTGTAAGTTTTAATCTGTTGAATTTATTTTTTAATATCTATTTTGTAACTTAATGATATATTTATATCTTTAACATGCTTCTTTAGAGGCCCTCGATGCCCAAGAACCAGAAAATTTTGGGCCAACAGATCACTTACATCAGGTGTTGGGAGAGGAGCATTCTGGCAGAGTATGCTGCCGACCTAGGATAGCCCCAACGAGGTATTGGCCCTCCTTAGGTACGAGCTGTAGTTCCACAGAGCTGCAGAAAGTTAAGGCACAGGCAGAAAAGGCTGAGAAAAGGGCCACAGAGATGGCATAACAGTCTGCTAGGACAAACAGTGTGTTTATGAAATTTATTGAAGTTCTATGTCCTACACTTCCAGCAGAGGCCAACCCATCTTTTGATGAGTATATGTCATCAATACGTTCTATATACGGTGCACCAGGTGGAATTTCTAGTGGTGGTCAGGACGATGTACAGCTTGACGATGATGTTGGCAGGGAGTCTGATGCGGAAGAGGAGGGAGAGGAGGAGGGCGAGGCGGGTGGCGAGGGCGAGGAGGAGGGTGAGGACAAGGAGGAGGGCGAGGGCGAGGATGATGATGGGGACGAGGACGAGGGTGATGATGATGATGGTGATGATGGTGATGGTGATGTGGGACAAGTTGATCCATTACATTTTTGACTGATATTAGTGAGATTTGATATTTAATCTATTCTAGTTGTTGGTTTTATCTTGACTCATAGTATAGTATTGGAGTTGAGTTATTTTTATATATTATATATTTTTATGGATGTTGTTGTCTTTTAGTGGTTGTGTGTTTGGGAACCCCCCTCCTTCCTGGACCCTGGACAACCCCCCACCCTCCTCCCTGGACCCCGGACAGCCCCGCCGGACAGCCCCCCAGACAGCCCCCCGGACAGCCCCCCCTACTCCCAGGACCCCGGACAACCCCCCAGATATCCCCCCTCGATAACCCCTGGACATCCCCCACCCTCTTCTTTGGACCCCGAACAACCCCCCGAACAGCCCCGGACAGCCCCCCGAACAGCCCCCCGGACAACCCCCCACCCTCCTCCCTGGACCCCAGACAGCCCCCCGAACAGCCCCCTGGATAGCCCCTGGACAGCCCCCCAGACAGCCCCCCACCCTCCTCCTTGGACCCCGGACAACCCCCCAAACACCGCCCAGACAGCCCCCCTCCCTCCTCCCTGGCCCCCAGACATCCCCCCGGACATCCCCCCACCCTCTTCCTTGGACCCCGAACAACCCCCCACACAGAGGATTCTCATAAAATGGACAACATTTTAATTACATACGGAAAACCAACCAAACACCTTCAGATTATGTCGATACATTAGCACAACGATCCATGGGTCATATGTGACGTGTACGAGTCAACCCCGCCTCAATCTGAGGCACGGTGTGGCCGCCACCACTCAAAGTGTCTGCCTTTTGATTCAAAAGGACGTCATTTTAATTGAAAAACATCAACTGGCATACGAAAAACCGACCAAACGCATTCGGATTGTATCGGTACATTTTCACAACGATCCATGGGTCATATGTGACGTGTACGAGTCAACCCCGCCTTAATCTGGGGCGTGGTGTGGCCACCACCACTCAATGTTTCTATCTTTTGTTTCAAAAGGACGTCATTTGAAGTGAAAAACATCAACTGGCATATGGAAAACCGACCAAAAGAATTCGGATTGTGTCGATACTTTAGCACAACGATCCATGGGTCATATGTGATGTGTACGAGTCAACCCCGCCTGAATCTTAGGCACGGTGTGGCCGGAATCACTCTCAGTGGCTCTCTTTTTCTTAAAATGGACAACAATTTAAGTATATACGAAGAACAGACCATAAGATTTTGGTTTCCATTGAAACATTAGGAGAACGATCCATGGGTCCTATGTGACGTGTATGAGTCAATGCCGCCTCAAAACGAGGCGTGGTGTGGCCGGCACCACTCAAAGTGTATGCCTTCTATTTCAAAAGTACGTCATTTTAATTGAAAAACATCAACTGGCATACGGAAAACCGACCAAATGCATTCGGATTGTGTTGATACATTAGCACAACGATCCATGCGTCATATGTGACATGTACGATTCAACCCCACCTAAATCCGAGGCACGGTGTGGCTGCCACCACTCAAAGTGTCTGTCTTTTGTTTCAAAAGGACGTCATTTGAAGTGAAAGACATCAACTGGCATACGGAAAACCGACCAAACACATTCGGAATGAGTCGATACTTTAGCACAACGCTCCATGGGTCATATGTGATGTGTACGAGTCAAAACTGCCTGAATCTGAGGCACGGTGTGGCTGGAATCTTTCTAAGTGGCTCTCTTTTGCGTAAAATGGACAACAATTTATGTACATAAGGAAAACTGACCAAACACATTCGATTTCCATTTAAATTTTAGGAGAACTATCCATGGGTTATATGTGACGTGTACGAGTCAACCCCACCTCAATCCGAGGCGCGGTGTGGCCGACACCACTCAAAGTGTCTCTCTTTTTCTTAAAATGGACAACAATTTAAGTACATATGGAAAACTGACCAAATGCATTCGGTTTCCAATCAAAATTTAGGAGAACGATCCTTGGGTCATATGTGACATGTACGAGTCAACGCCGCCTCAATCCGAGGTGCGGTGTGGCCAGAACCACTAAAAGTGTCTGCTTTTTGTTTCAAAAGTACGTCATTTTAATTGAAAAACATCAACTGGAATACGTAAAACTGACCAAACGCATTCGGATTGTGTTGATATATTAGAAAAACGATCCATGGGTCATATTTGATGTGTACGATTCAAACCCACCTCAATCTGAGGCGCGGTGTGGCCGCCACCACTCAAAGTGTCTGTCTTCTATTTCAAAAGGACATAATTTTAAGTGAAATACATCAACTGGCATATGGACTACCGACCAAACACATTCGGATTGTTTCGATACTTTAGCACAATGATACATGGGTCATATGTGACGTGTACGAGTCAACCCCGCCTCAATCCAAGGTGCGGTGTGGCCTCCACCACTCAAAGGGTCTCTCTTTTGCTTAAAATGGACAACAATTCAAGTACATATGGAAAACCGACCAAATGCATTCAGTTTCCATTGAAACATTAGGAGAAAAATCCATGGGTCATATGAGACGTGTACCAGTCAATTCCGCCTCAATTCGAGGCACGGTGTCACTAGCACCACTCAAAGTGTCTTCCTTTTGTTTCAAAAGTATGTCATTTTAATTGAAAAACATCAACTAGCATACGTAAAACCGACCAAACGCATTCGGATTGTGTCGATACATTAGCAAAACGATCCATGGGTCATATGTGATGTGTAAGAGTCAACCCCGCCTCAATCCGAGGCGCAGTGTGGCCGCCACCACTCAAAGTGTCTGTCTTTTGTTTCAAAACGACGTCATTTGAAGTGAAAAACATCAACTGGCATACGGAAAACTGACCAAATGCATTCATATTATGTCGATACTTTATCAAAACGATCCATGGGTCATATGTGACGTGTAAGAGTCAACCCCGCCTGAATCTGAGGCACGGTGTGGCCAGAATCACTCTATGTTGATCTCTTTTCCTTAAAATGGACAACAATTTAACTACATACGGAAAACTGACCAAACGCATTCAGTTTCCATTGAAACATTAGGAGAACGATCCATCAGTCATATGTGATGTGTAAGAGTCAACGACGCCTCAATACAAGGCGTGGTGTGGTCGGCACTACTCAAAGTGTTTGCCTTTTATTTCAAAAGTACGTCATTTTAATTGAAAAACATCAACTGGCATACGGAAAACCGACCAAACACATTCGGATTGTGTCGATACAATAGAACAATGATCCATGGGTCATATGTGACATGTACGAGTCAACCCCGCCTCAATCTGAGGTGTGGTGTGGCCACCACCACTCAAAGTGTCTGTCTTCTGTTTTAAAAGGACATAATTTGAAGTGAAATACATCAACTGGCATACAGAAAACCGACCAAACGCATTAATATTGTGTCCATACTTTATCAAAACGATCCATGGGTCATATGTGATGTGTGCGAGTCAACCACACCTCAATCCGAGACGCGGTGTGGTAGCCACCACTCAAAGTGTCTGTCTTTTTCTTAAAATGGACAACAATTTAAGTACATACGGAAAGCTGACCAAACGCATTCGGTTTCCATTGAAACATTAGGAGAACGATCCATGGGTCATATTTGATGTGTATGAGTCAATTCCACCTCAATCCGAGGAACGGTGTGGCTGTAACCACTCAATGTGTTTGCCTTTTGTTTCAAAAGTACGTCATTTTAATTGAAAAACATCAACTGGCATATGGAAAATCGACCAAACGCATTCAGATTGTGTCGATAAATTAGAACAATGATCCATGGGTCATATGTGATGTGTAAAAGTCAACCCCACCTCAATCCGAGGTGCGTTGTCGCCACCACCACTCAAAGTGTCTGTCTTTTGTTTCAAAAGGTCGTCATTTGAAGTGAAAAACATCAACTGGCATACAGAAAACTGACCAAACGCATTCTTATTGTGACGATACTTTAGAATAAGGATCCATGGGTCATATGTGACGTGTACGAGTCAACCCCGCCTTCATATGAGGCACGGTGTGTCCGGAATCACTATTAGTGGCTCTCTTTTGCTTAAAATGGACAACAATTTAAGTACATACGGAAAAACGACCAAACACATTCGGTTTCCATTGAAACTTTCAGAGAACGATCCATGGGTCATATGTGACGTGTACGAGTCAACGCCGTCTCAATATGTGGCACGGTGTGGCCAGAACCACTCAAAGTGTCTGCCTTTTGTTTCAAAAGTATGTCATTTTAATCGAAAAACATCAACTGGCATACGGAAAACTGACCAAATGCATTCGGATTGTGTCGATACATTAGCACAATGATCCATGGGTCATATGTGACATGTACGAGTCAACCCCGCCTCAATCTGAGGCGCGGTGTGGCCGGTAGCTCTCCATGTGTATGTATTATGTTTAAAATGGACATTATTTCAAGTGAAAATATATGGTATACAAAAAATCGATCAAATTATGAATTGACTTCTGGATTCCACAAATAATTGTCCTCTAAATTTTAAATTGAATTTTTAATGAATTATGTATGTTTATAATTACGTTATGAATTATAATTTATTTATGGATGTGTATAGTTCTACCATTATATGTTAAATGTGTATGAATTTGTTCTCTATATGTAAGTTTTAGTTGGTTATTGTAGGTAAAATAATTGTATATGTATGTGTTAGTTTATTGCAGGTACAATAATTGGATTGAAATTGAGAGGGAACCCACAAAATGAGACCTGGTGGGCAAATTGGAGAGCCGGTGGTCAAATTTGAGAGCTGCTGGGTAAATTGCAGAGTTGCTGTGCAATTTTCCTAGCAGAGGCTATGACAACGGTTCAAAACCGTTGGCATAGAATGTGTAGGTCCTGTTTTACCAACGGTTCATCGAACCGTTGGGAAAGAGGATATGTTGGGTTTTTCCAACGGTTTTCCAAACCTGTTGGGAAAAACATGATGATTTTGTGCACTATATCCCAACGGTTTTCTAGAACCGTTGGGATGGGGTAATTTTTCAACACCATATCCCAATGATTCACTGTAAACCGTTGGGAAAAACGTTTCCCAATGCCTTACTTCCCTACGGTTTGCAGAACCGTTGGTATAACATATACCAATGGTTCTGCAGCCTTTCCAAACAGTTCTAAACTATTGGGAAATCCTACATTTCCAGTAGTGGATGTAGTGAATTGCATGCTGGTTTTTAAATTCAATAATAGTTAATGTACAATTTGATTTTGGATCTACACATTCTTTAACATCTATCTAGTTTAGGATAACTATTAAAACACCAACTAAAATATGAATATTTAGTTATCTATGAGAAAAATAAATCGGGAAATTATTGCATCTATAGGGTATCACACCTCCTTGGTTATTATTGGTGGATTAAACCTCCCGTAAAATCTCATCTTACTTATATTTATTGATTTTGATGATATATTGGGTACAGATTGGCTATATTTAAAAAAATATAACATGAACTGTAGGTAATGGGATATCACTCTTCCCATGCCAATGCATCTTCTAATTCTATACATGTTTAATAAGGATGTGGAATCTCCATTTTAATCATCATGTTATTTGATGATACTATCATTTTATAATAAAGAATAACTACCTCAAATTATTGAGATAATGGAATGGATCATTCTCGAATAGATTCCCATTGTTAGGGACTGCAATTATGTGGTCCTTGAAGAATTTTTTGGTCACTCTCCTGATCAGGAGGTTGATTTCTTAATTGATCATATACATGGATATTTTACCATAAGAATGTCATCTTATTGTATGGCCACCAGTGATCTGGTGGAATTAAAGATGTTGTTACAATAGAATCTTGAAAAAAATTTAAACACCCAAGTGCTTCACCATGGGGTTTACCAGTCTTATTTATCAAGAAGAAGGAATTCATCAATAAGCCTCTACATTTATTTTCTTTCTCAACAAAATCATTATAATAACAATGTATCACCTACAATGAATAGATTACCTATTCAATCAACTATGTGGGGCCTATAATTTTTCATGGGTGGACCTTAAGATGGGATATAACTAATTAAAAGTTAAGAAGGATAATATTTTGCAGATTTCACTTCAAATGAGGTGTAGTCACTATGAGTTTATTGTTATTTCCTTCAGACATACTAATGATCCAGAACATTTCAAGGAATTAATGAATATAGTCCTCAAAGATTACATCAAGAAGGTTTTTTGGACCTTGTAATTGATATTAGGATATACTTCCAGGGAATTGAGGAACATGAGGTGCATTTGAAAAATGTACAAAAAACACTGTAGGGGGAGAATCTATATGAAAATTAGAGTCAATATGAGTCTTGATAGTGGAAGTTTAATTATTTTGGAATTTTATCCCTAGTAATGGAATATATATGGACCCTTCAAAAGAAAAGTTATGTTTTGGAGTATCCCATACTTGAATTTATAATGGAGATATGTATTTCCCTTTCCATAGATAGGTAATACCAACGAGTTGTGAGTATCTTCTCATGATTTTCTGGCCCACTAACCATGTCGAATTAGAATGGGGTAACGTTTTTATTGACCAATCAATGTGAAGAATATTTTAAAGATATTAAAAGGAGGCCTATCATTGCACCAGTACAAACACTACCTACTGGGGAAACACTTTTTGGAATACATTGGTGCACCAATGAAAGACTTTTCTTGTGTACTTATGAAAAAAGATAATGTAATATGCTATGACCTAAGGAAATTGAATGTTCACGAGAAAAAAACTCCGATGTGTGATATAGAGTTGGTGGATGTGATCTATGCATTGATTGTGATTTTTATTATCTCTATAGTGAGAAGTGTAAGATATATACTGATCATAAGAGCCACAAATATATATGCACATAGAAGAAGAATAATATGGGCTAGTGAAATGGTTAGAACTCATCAAGGATTATGATTGTTCAATTAAGTAATATTCTGATAAATGAAATATTGTTGTAGATGATCTATGTTGAAAGGAACATGTAAATTTAGAAAGGATGAAAATTGGGAAAGATCTAATCATCATATTCATACAAAATATGGTCATGGGACTCAAAAAAGGAACATACATCATCATTTATTTAACAAATTATTTGTCATACGTCCCTTTTTTATTAGATAAAGGATTCTCATAAAGATGATGTTGAAATTTAGAAAAAAGGTGAAGATATATGAATAGAGAAATAATTAGAGATCAAAATTTAAGAGGGATGTGTAATTAGAATTGGGTCACATCTATGTGTACAAAATAATCCATAAATATAGAAGAATATATTTAATGATGCATATAGCGCATACATATCTATCAACCTATGTAGATGAGGGATGCATCAAGATATCCTAGAGAACTATTAGTGGGAAAATACAAATAAAGATATCACTGAATATACATCAAATTGCATAGTATATCAGCATGTTAAGGTTAAAAGGAAAAATTCTACGTGGATTATGAAACCATTAAACATACATATGTGGAAATAAGAAAAAAAATTGTGTATTATTCACTTGACTTATGAAGACATGCATAGGAAATAATTCTCTTTGGGTTTTTGTGGATTACCTTATAAACATTGTTCACTTACTTTTAATTTGAGAGGAATTATCTCTCAAAAAACATTCATGGACCTACATTAGAGAACTTTGGAGGTTGAATGGTGTACAATTGTTGATTATATCTGATCATTATCCAAGATTTACCTCCATCTTCTTGAAAAATTTCCAATATTCTCTAAATACTAAGTTAAAATTCAGTATGGATTATCACCCCCAAACTAATGGTGGATCTAATTAGACTATTTAATAATTATAAGATATGTTTAGAGATTGAACAATGGAATTAAAATATGAATGGGATAAAAACCCCACTAGTCAATTTCTCTTTCAACAATAGTTTCAACTTAAGCATCCAAATTGATCTATATTATGTCATTCATGAGAAACACAACAAAACACATCTATACTAGGATGAATATGGTGAACCTATACATCTAGGAAATAAAATGGTCAACAAAATGACATAAAAGATAAAGAATGTGAAGAAACATATCCAGGTTACCAAAAGGTGTCTTGAGAGATATAAAGATAATCATCAACCAGACATAGAATTTGAGTTTGGTGAAAATGTATTACTCTACATATCTCCATGTAATATGGTTGTGATATTTTTTAAAATAGTAAAGATAATTGCTAGTAACATATACCCCTTCATGATTATTGATCATGTAGGAGATGTGGAATGCTTAATATAAATCCAAACAACTTGGTATCAAGTAAATGATGTATTCCACATATCCCACATAAGGATATACGTACCAGGTCCATCATATGTACTAAACTCATAATTGGTTAGCAGAAAAATATTCTATCTTATGTGGTGTAGATGTTGATATTTTGAACCTTCGAGACAAGGTTCTAAATAACAAGAACAATCACATGGTCAAGAAACTATTGAGAAATAAGAAGTCCAAAGATGAAACATAGTAACTAGAGGAAGAAATAAATGAGAAACACCCTTCACCGATTTTCACCAAAATATTAAAAATGAAATTTCAATGGTGAAATTTCATAAGGGGGAAAAATCTAATGACACGTAATTTTATCAATGAAATTTCCCCCTCTTTTAATTATGACCTGTTGTATAAGAAAATATATCAAATAGGGAAACCAAAAGAACGTTATTCTCATAATCTAATTATAATACATTATTCTAAAAATAAACCAATATGAATTCTAAATATTATAGAAAGAAAATATATATATAATAAGAAAATAAGTATGAGTTAATTTCAATCTACTCAATCCCCTAAAATAACTTCTCTAATGAATAAAGCTCTAGATATAAAAAATAGTGTAAATTGTACAAAATAAATATAGAAGATGAAAGTATAAATAATTGTGAAAATATATAATTTAATGAGTATTAATTGGTATAAGGTGTATTTATAGGATGTATTTAAAAAAATTACCACTATAAATATAACCGTTGGAATGGTAATGTGACTATTGAAATACTGACTTTATAATTGGAATAGTAAACTAATTGTATGGAATATTAATCTGAAACTTATAATATAAGAATAAGCTATAAAGTTGTAAAATAATATATATCTATCATATAAGTTGCGTATATGATATATTTATATCATGGTACAAGAAAATAAATGTTTCAATAATAATAAATTTAGTGTTTATTTTTTTTTAAATATTATAACCCCATATTTTTTATAAATATAATGACATATAATAAATTTTACATAAATAAAATGTATTTATAAATTGATATTTTGTTTTATTATAATTATTTGATGGTTTTATGGGACTATAATTAAATTTTTGAATGGCCATACAATCGATTATAATATTCAAATTTTCATTTTTAGAATAAATGATGAATTTATTTGAAAAATTTATTTTTCATAATTCAAAAAAATGAGACCATTATTTTAATCTGAAAATATAAAAAATAGAGTGAATTTTTAGTATTTTTATAAAATAGTAAAAAACATTAATAGTGAAATATGATAATTTATGGTATTTAACATTATAGTTAAAATACATTAATTTTTGATTCAAGGATGATGTAAGAACAAATTATTTTTTAATCACGTTATCCATTTACTCTATATAGTCATAATTATCAATACTACAATATTTCTTGATCAAAAAAATAAGAAATTAATTAATATATTAATAAAACACTCATATCCTCCCATTATAAAAACATGATCTCGCCACCATTTATCCTCACATCTTTGATGCTTTGTATTTTATCAACATTTTATAGAATTCCCTTAACATTCATATTCCCCTTGTTCTAGAGAAGATGGTCTAAAAAAATTCAAATTCCATGTTCCTTAGGCATCCTTTAGGGAGGTGATATCAAAGGCGTATCTTTCTCAGACCATCTCTTTTAATTTCATTTCTTTTTTCTACCCTCTCCTTGCCTCCTTCATCCATAAAATCATTATATATCACATATAATGTGTAAATTGAACAGTTTCATTTAAAATAAAATATATTTTTTCCAACCTTTTTTTCATATCCTCTTATTCAATGAAATGAATTCATTATCAAATTTATTCCGATTTACTGTCTATGTGGATTATGAATTTTTAACTTCTATTACCTCTATTAAGGCTAGTCAAAAATCAATTATTATTTCTTAAAATTATTCTAATATGTATATGATTACTTGATTCATCTTCTAGAACTAATATATATATATATATATAATATCCAATATATTTAACTACTTTCTGATGATCGAAAAAACAACCAATATAAAATAAACATTTTTCGCTAACATTTTCTCAATTAAATCATCCTCATACCTAAAAACAAAATGATTTCTAGAAACATTTAAAAATATATAACAATATTACTAACATATAATTTATTTCTAGAGAATAATTCTTATTTGATAATAAATTCCACAATTATATACAAGTATACCGTCCTTGAAACCATAAAAATAAATGCTCCTAGAATGACGAAATTGAAAATTTTAAATCATCCAAATAGCCATAAATGAATTTAATAAATTTATAATAAATACAATACAATATACATTAATTAATTAATTAATCTAACTTCATTATCAATGGCATTAAGTTAAAGTATATAATGCATTCCTACAAAAGGTAAGTGATCACTCTAAACCTTCGAATTTCTTCTGGGTTACTCTTTCATTCTATTTTCTAGAATTTAACCCTTAATTCATCTTATAGACATATTCATTTTTCTATGTATATGCACCACACATATCTATATTTTTTAATCAAGCCCTATTGAAGAGAACATCCAATTTTTAAAACATATCATTAAAACACCATAAAATATTTTAACCCTCCAATATTTTCTTAAAATATATCAATTTATCATAAAAATTTATTATATGACCTTTTACTTTTATGAAAAAATATATTCCATTTCCCTCACTAAATAAAAATTATTGTTTTCCTTATACTACACATAAATTAAACCTTTATAATGTGACATTACCTAACTTTTTTATTTCCACAAAAATTTAACATCATTATTCGTGATTTATTATTATTACACCATTATAAATTTCTTGAAATTATTTAAATCATTTCGTCCATGTATATCATTTTGATAAAAATATGTTTATACCATATGACATGATTTTGAAACCCATTTATTTCCACGGGTAACCCTTATGTATATTCATTATGTTTGAATATTTTGGTGGCACACATATGCATAAACATATTATAATGGGTTAACCTCGAGAACACTAAAATTAATTAGGTAATGTTTTACTCAAATGAGATGTCATGAATGGGATTAAGGATAAAACAAAATCTATTATGGGACTATGTTTACCATATGGAATCATCATGGAAGTTAGGTTTATCTCATGTTTATATCAAGTTATATTTTTCATCCACAGTCCAATATTTAATTGATCATATGATTCTGTACTCTGTTTTTTATGCCTAAATATGTTTATTCCTGAGTCATGACTATTATGTTATCATGTTTTTTACTTTGTCACATGTGTTATTCCTATTTGTTATGCTTATTAACTTAAAATAATTTTTAGATCAACCATTTTATCTATGTATACACTAGGTTCCCCTATACTGAATTAGGAGCTCAATGGAAGTTAAGAGTTAATTTTGGAAGATTAATAAAAATAATTTTTATTCTTTTATTATTATTATGAACAGATTCCTGTAAATAATGTTTACTTTTGGATCCTTTGTTTTTATTTTATTGATAATTATTCATAAAATAATGTAATAATATGAATAAAAAGATTTGGTTACTATAATGGATGTTGATATAGTTCACAATCCTCTCATTAGTTTCCATATTTCAACAACGTAATAGGCTATTATATTTTTATATTGAATTTTAACATACAATTTCATTTTAGTTTTTATTGTGTGTTCTTCATTAATCATAATGGGTTTTAATTGAAATTTTATAAATTATTAGATTTCATATAAATCTAAAATCTATCGTTTCTACTAAACATGTTATGATTCAAAATGTTGAATCAAAGTCTCGAGAAACCAAAATATAGTGGTTATATTTTATTATCAGTAAAAAACAATATATTTCAAAGTATCATACTACTTACTAGTTTTGTAATACATGATACATACATACATAACATTTAAATACATATGATACAATATGAACTTAGTGTAAGTGTCAAGACTTGAACCTAGTTACCTAGAGTCGGTGCCTTATTACATTACATAGGAATAATTACAAGAAAGTAATATCCTAATGGAATGAATAGTTTTGTATATTTCAAAATATATATACATACATAAGTTTAACATTACAACTTTAAATGATTTAAAAAATATTATATTTATAGGGAACGTCCACAACTATAAGTTTATCCTTACAGGTAATTCATAATAAACATCTTCATGTACTAAGAAAATAAAACATACGAAAGGGGTGAGCTAAAATGATGAGTAAGGGAAAAAAATACAGAGGAAGATATCATAAAAATAATAATTAGGCATGGTGAATAATTGAAAACACATTCCTTTAAAAATAATAAAATCGAACACATTATGGTAGGAATATGATATTAGTAAATATTTCCAAAATATAAACTAATCATGGGTATTATACTACTTTAATAACCACATGAACTATGAATTTATTTATTCATAATTATGGAAATCCATATTCTGAAAATTCTAAAACATAACGTCAAGGCCTCATCCAAGACATCTAAAATGATTATGCCCTCAGCCAAACCCATTTCTAAAAATGGGTGATTCCTCATCCATGTCCATATCCATTTGTCTCATGAGACCTACTAATGAATCCAGGGGATATATCTGGCCCCACCCATCAAAATATATTTCCAATAAATTCCTCAAATTAATAGGTATAAACATAAACAATATATTCATTAATATTAAAACTAACATATGAAACATTAATAACATTCCCAAAACAATAAGTAGAAACACTATCTATTAAGGGTAAAATGGAGTTTGGTTTTAAGAGAGAACATCCACAGTCAGACTAATAATAAAACCATTTAATTAAATATGGTATATTATATCATAATTATTAATCCCAATAAATTATAATAATCAAAATTAGTGTTGAAATAGATGAAGAGACTCTTATGAAATCATCGAGCAATTCTTGAGGTAAATACTCTTTTAATTTGAAAAGAAGATTCCTTTTGGAAAAATAATTTTATAAGACCAGATATGAATTATGAAGGTATTTTCATAATAAAATAATTGATATTATAAAAATAAGGTTTTCTAAAAACGGATTATTGAGTGCCCTTGAAAATTGTTAAGAGTTTGAAAAATTCCCTTGAATTGGGATTTAATTTTAGGAAGAATTTTTGAAAGATCCTTTTAAAAAACATAACTCCCCATAAATGAAGGAATGAATTTGATTGGAACACATATATATATATATATATAATTAACTCATAAATTATGAAGAGTGAATATGAATGAATAATAATTTATTCTTGGAATATAGATAATAAAAGTAACCCGAATGAAAATAGAGGATTGGGTGGAAAACCCTTACCTCAAGTCTAATGGTGTTCCTCACTTGATCTTAATGACATGAATAATAAAATTTGGGGTCATAAATTAATTATTCCATTACCAAATCTACATTTAATTGATTTATTATAACCTTATTAAGTTCATTAATGGCTTCTTTATGGGGTAAGAGATTAAATTTCATTGTTTGGGAGCGTTTTCGTCCTTGGTTTTCATGACTTGTTTAATTATATTCATGTATATATAAATATCCATAATGATAATGGTTTTCCATAATATAAGATATATTTTACTATTGAAAAATAAGAAGATTTAATGGTTATAAAATTCATTTGGTTATTGGGATTGTAGATGAATCATTATATAAAACTTTGATGAGAATTTTTTGGGTTAATTGGCGGTTCTTGATCAAAACGAACTCATATTGATTTATAAATAAATATCATATGTAAAAAATTATTATAGAACATTAAATAAGTTATAATACATATATTATAGTCTGGTTCAACCCTCAAAATTGTTTCATGATAAGAATTTAAAATGGTAATAGAAATTGAAAACTCATCGTCCTTGAAAGTGATACATTGACACATCTCAGATGGTATTTTCATTTCAAGTATAAAAGAAGCGGAAAGGAGAAGTGATGAAGAATTATTCCTTTATAATATCAAAATTATAGTGCAGATAGGGTAATGGAGTCATAAAAACATTTGGTTGAAAGGATGTGATGAAATAAGAATAAAATAAAAGAATGTGAAATAAAAGAAATGAAAAGAGGAATTTACATCTTGAATTAATTTCCTTTAGGAGCCTCTTAATGGAAGACGTTTTAGTCTTATTATGGGAACATGGGATGATGGACGTGGGGGATGATATTGGAAGGATTTTTAGTAGAATTTAGGAATGGAACAAGTCTTGAGAGGACCAAATAGAAGAGGGAGTGAGGGGGGATGGGGTATTGTGGAGGAGAAGAGGGTTATCCCATTATATTTCTCACTATTTTATTATTTTTCTAGAAAAAAGAAATAGTATTGATTCATGTGACCTTGAAGAGTAATAAGTGAATTTGAGTTTCAACCAACCGTGCTTACATCTTTCACGATTCTAGGAATAGTTACATTACTTGATAATGTATATATAAGGTAAAATATTTTATTTTACTATTCATAAAAAATACATGTATTTCATTAAAATACCAAATATTCAACTTAACCATTTTTTGATGTATATAATTCAAAAATAAACTCCATTTTTGAAAAACAATTTTTCAAATATTATTAATTTAAATTTTAAATAAAACCATAATTTTTTTTGAAACATAAATTTTTTTAAAATATTATTAATTTTATAACACCTTTAAATACTAATCAAGATATAATTAACTTATAACCTTAATAAAAAAATGTAATAATATTATTTATTTTTCATAAGGGTCATATTTCTATTAATATTAATATTGATAAGGGTATCTTACTATTCACCAAAAATTATATTTGTCTTATCAGACTCTAAATATCTTATTGAACACAATCGTGTATGTCACTTTTTCAAAATTCAAATCATTGAGGTGGAAAAATTATTTTTACTGGCTATGTTATAACAAAGTGGTGTTTTTTAGAGGCTCAATGTTTCACTCATTAATATTAAATTTATTTGAAAAACAATTAGTGTTATATTAACCCCTCACAAAAAAAATTCTTCCTTTAAATTACTAGAATATTACATCAGAAAAATATTGGGATAGTTCTTCTTCATAAGCTCCTATGGCTTCCATGTTGCCTCTTTGATTATAGGATTTTTTTGAAGTATCTTTACCAGTAGAGTAGTCTGATTCCTCAACAATTATTCTTTAGTTTCTAGAATTCGGATAGGCTCTTCATAGTATGATAGGTCCGGTTCAAATTATATACCTTCCGAAGTGTGGACATGTGTTGGGTCTATCATGTACTTTCTCTGCAAAGAGACATGGAACACATTTCATACTATAGACAGGCTAGGTGATATAGCCAAACGATATGCAACATCTCCAATTCTCTCTTGAATATCAAAATGGCCTATGTACCTTGGTCTCTTCATCCCTTTCTTCCAAAATCTTATAACACCCTTTCATGGAGATATTATTAAGGAAACATGACCACCTACTTGAAAATTCAAATCCTTCCTTCAATTATCAGCAAATATTTGTTTTTCTATTACGAGCTTCTTTGTTATGTCCTTGAATAGTCTTTACCTTCACTACTATTTCCTCTATAAGATCTGGGCCCACAAGCTTTCTTTCTCCAACATCATCCCAAAATGTTGGTGTACGACATCTCTTTCGATACAATGCTTCATATGGTTCAGTTTGAATACATGAATGGAAACTGTAATTTTATCAAAACTCCATGAAATGTAAATATTGATTCCACATACCATTGATGTCCGTGGAACATGATCTCAACATGTACTCTAAGGATTTAAATGTCATTTCTGATTTCTTGAAGGTTTGTGGATGATAATAAGTACTCAATTGAAGCTTAGTATCAAAATAATTATGTATAATTTTTTATATATTTGATGAAAATCATGGATCATGATCAGAAAAAATTGAGATACGTGCTCCATGAAGTCTCAAAACTTCAATAATATAGAGTCTTGTTAGGCACTCAAGTGGAAAATCCTCCATTATAGCGAGGAAATGTGAACATTTTTTAAGTCGATCAATAATTACCCATATTGAATCATTCTTTCTCAGAGTATTGGGTAATCCAATAAAAAAATCCATGGGGATGTCATCCCATTTCTATATAAGAATAGGTAGATGATTCATGACTCCTCTATGATGTTGTCATTCAACATTCACTTGTTGATACACTAAACATCATGATTCAAAATCCTAAATTTCCCTCTTCATGTTTTCCCTCCAGAAATGTTCTTTAAAATATCAATACTTTTTAGAGATATCATGGTGTATAGATAAATTTGAACAATGAGTATCATCCAATAACTCTTGTTTCAGCTCGGGTATAGAGGAAAAAAATAACATGTTCCCAAATCCTATAATTCTATCTTTACACATGATGTCAGGAAACTTCCCATATTTCACATCATTTTTTTTTATTGAATATTTTCATCATCAAACTATGAACCTTTAATTATTTCTAATAAAGAAGGTAGGGAAAATAGTTGAAAAATTGTGATGTTTCACCTTCTTTGATAATTCCCATATTCATCATTACTATATCCATGTACAATGGATCCTTTTCAATCCTCATTTTGGTGAGAAATCCATGATCCTTCCTTCTAAATCCATCGTCTACCTTGTTTTCCATTCTTGGGTGGTAGTGTCTGTAACAATCATAATCCTTGATTAGTTTGAGCAATCTCCTTTACCTCACATTGTGTTATTTCAGTTAAAATATATACCTCAGACTCTTGTGATCAATCTATATCTCACAACATTCACCATAGAGATAGTATATTTATATTTTTAGACCAAATATTACAGCAGTTAACATAAAATCATGAGTAGGATAGTTTTTTAATGAATTTTTATCATCCTTGATGTATAGGAAATAACTCTATAATTGTGCATAAGGACACAATCAAGTCCTTTATTTGATGCATTACTATAGATCACAAACCCATCATTCCCCAATGGTAGAGTGAGGATCGAAGAATCCCCTAATGGAATCTTCAATTCATTGAAACAGACCTCACATTATTTTTCCCATACAAACTTGTCTCCTTTAAATGTATTCTTGGTCATTGGGTTGGATAAACGTGAAATGTAATGAATGAAAATATGATAATAACCTACTAATCCAATAAAACTACATACCTCAGTTATGTACATTGATTTAGTAAATTCTTGTACATCATTTTTCATTGTAGGATCAATATATATTACATCCTTAGAGACAATGGGAATAAGAGAGGAAACTAATTGATGAAAAAATTCACACATTCTAAACATCCCATAGAAATCATTTCTTCTAAGAGTCTTTAGAATAGTGTGCAAGTTATTTTCATGATCCTTATAGCTTTTAGAGTATTTCAAGATATAATTAATAAATACCACCACAAATTCATCAAATATTTTCCATGAAAACACTATTCATTATATCAATAAAAACAGAGGGTTCATTAGATGGTCCAAAATTCCTTATTGTAAACTCATAATTCCCATAACTGGTTTGAAATGCTTTCTTTGGAATTGTAACATCCCTATTTCGGAAGCCACCCTGAGGCACACTGTACTCTGTTGGTCACATGGCCTGAAGCACATTTCCCCAAATTCTAGAGGCAACCGACTAGCATAGAGGGCCTTGGGTGTGATAGTGGGGAAACTATGACCTCATTGGTAGAGTAGACAATAGAAGTACACAAATACATACAATAGCAGAATCAGTAAATACCAAAAAACAGTAACAACAGAAGACTAATAAAGGAAACAACTGGAGCAGATAAATATAAAAATGATTCATGATACATATATGTCTAGGAAAATATCCAAACAAGTCACAATACAGGAATACAATAGTGCTAAACCAAAGAGAAAAAGAAAATATATAAACTCCTCAGCATCGCAATCCATAGCTTGGTCCCATGCTCTACAGGTCCACAACAATCCAGAACCTGAAGTATAAGGGTGCTTTCCCTTATCTATACCTACAACAATATAATCTATGTGGTCCCAAAAGTACGAACCAAACAGAGTGTGAGACAAAATCCTAGTAGGCAAAAACCCGAAGATATGTTCCTAATAGTCAGTGAATATATGGCAGGAGAAAGTACAGAAAGCAGAAAATAGAAAGTACTCAGCAGAAAACAATCCACAGTTTCTAGAATATAATTTACAAAAATGTAAGCAACCACTCAAGCAAGCAGAAAAAACAAGTAACCCTCTAGTTAGTTCTCACAGCCGAAATCCTATGGTTCAACCTACAAATACTAGAAACCCTCTAGGAATAACACACAGTCTCACCCCTCTTGTTTATCTAAATAATAGACTCCCTGGGGAAGCACTCACTGAGAATTCCCCCTATAGTCTCATATCGTATTAAAGGTGCTCTGGGGAAGAACTCAACGTATCATTCCCCCTTTGTCCCACGTCGAGGAACTATATACACTCTGGGGAAGCACTCCACATCAATTCCCCATGTGGTCTCACATCGTATTATAAAGAAACTCTGGAGAAGCCCTTAATTACATTCTCCCTATGTTCTACTACACTAGGATCTCATATCCCTATGTAAAGTCAGCAAGTATCGCATCACGTAACAGACAAAGTAACCTCAGGAAAATCTTGGCTAGCATTCTATAGAATCTCATCATGGAAGAACAACAGTCTCACCATCCTACAATACTAGGCATGGGAAAACAACAACAGTAAAAAGGTAAACTATACCAAATGCTCTAGACTGGAAAGAACATGCATGAAAAACACTTACAAAGCCTAACAATTATCCCAAAACTCAATCAAAATCCTCTACTCTAGCATACAAGCAAAGCAGGCAATCAATGGGGCTAAAACGGTTAACACACAATACCCCGTTTAAGGTTATTAGGGTAATTTTCACAAAATACTTAACGACTTTCTATAAAAAAGCACAAACCACCTACCTTGATGTCAAGAGATCGATATACATGAACCATGAGCCTTGAATCACCTTAGAATGTCGAAGATCAATGAAAACATCCAAAATGATCAACCCACGATAACATGGAAATGTGACAGAATTGGAAAATGATGATATAGGTGAAAAGAGAACACACCATTGCGATACCAACGTAATCGATGGAGTTCGATTCGGATGACGGATGATCGATCAGGTGTTCGTTGAAGATCCGCGGCTATTCGAGAGCTCTCGGTAGAAGGATACCTAAAAGGATATGTTTTTGGTGATTAGACGCGACCCCAGTGTGTTTAATGAATAAAAAACAAAGTATGCAGCCTGTACTATTGGATTACACAGTTTGTACTCACCTTTTCTATACTCTGCTTTAGGCGGCCTCCATGTCACCCCTATATATCCATGTGTGTGTCCATGACATGGCTAGCACATGGTGTGTACTTATAAATTACACGAATTGTACATTGAAAATTTCCAAATTATCCTCTTTTCCTCAAAAATGAACCAAAAAAGAAAAACATAACTGAAAAGAAGATCTAGGTTCTTACAAGAATATCTTCCTTCTTCACACACAACTGATGATATCCAAATCAATGATCAATCTTTGAAAAATACCCGGCTCCCTGAAGTTGATCAAATAAATCATCTATTCGAGGTAAGTGATACTTTTTCTTTATTTTTATAACATTGAACTCTCTGTAGACATTGCACAACCTCATAGATCCATATTTCTTCTTAACCAAAAGAATAGGGGATCCCCATGAAGAAACACTAGGTAAAATAATTTATCTATCACTCAATTCATCTAGTTTTTTCTTTAGTTCACTAATTATACAGTGTCCATTCTCTAAGGAGATATTTATATGTTTCTTGAATCCAGAATTAAGTTAATGAAAAACTCAGTTTCCCACTCTAGGGGATGTCTAGGTATGTCATCTAGAAAAACATATATATATTCTTTCCAAATAAGTATGTCTTCTATTTGAACATTCATTTCCTCACCCATAGTTATTGTGTTCCATTAATCCATAATAAGTGAATTTATTTGGGCTACTGGGGGTGGATCTAGATGAGAATCAAATTGTGATGTTTCTTTTCTAAAGACAAGGGAATCCATAATATCCTAAAAAATTGTAACCTCATTCTTTGTGTAATAAATGTTTACATCATGGTTCGAAATCCAATCCATTCCATGGATTATATAAATGTCAATATTGGGTATGATAATAAATTTAGTAGATAAATAATGTTTATATGCCATCATGGGAACTGCATGACCCAACTTTGGTGCAATGATATCTACCTGAAGAGTTTTGGCTGAAAACTCCCTTACCAAATAAAATTGGAAATATAACATTTTCTTGGTAAACTAGTAAGATATGAATTAATGCATAGATAAAAAAAATAAATCATTTTCCATGTTTGAGGAAATTATTAATGTACCTTCCACTATGTCATTAGAAACATCAATATCAGTAGTTCTGATCACATAATCTTTTACATTCTCCCTTTTCCTTTTCTAAGACACATTTCCTTAATGCTTTGGACAATCATTAGCATAATTTCCCATATCCCTATAATTAAATCATTCATCACTAATAGATTCCTTATTACCCTTGTAGACACTGGAATGATGACCTTTATTTCCACACTTGTAGCACACCTCTATTCCTTTTTAGCAGGCACCTGGGAGTTTCCTTCTAAAATTATCAAAGGGTGGAATGTCAACTCTTACATTATTCCCCATTTCCTTATTTACTTTTCCAATGTTTTTAGTAACACTATTCTTATCTTGAATTTTTTTAAATTCATAATACATATAGAACTATTTTATGTCTTCATAACACATGAGACTAAATATTCTTATGATGAGAATGTTTGGTAGAACATTGCCCAGTGGAGGAATGGATTCAGGTCATCAAATAATCAATCAATATTTCACATTAGAATACTTATATAGACTAAATAATAATTTCTATCCTTGTAAAGTTATCTCCATACATAGTAACATTCTTATCTTTCTTTTTCATCAAATTATGAAATTTCCATTCCATATTTGCTTGCTATTCACAAGGAATGTATTTCGCTAAGAAAAGTTCTTTAAATTCACTATATTCCATATTTTCTATTTCCTCCTCCTCATTTGTGTTTTGAATTAGTTAACACCATTGATCAGAACCTCTTAATAAATTATAAACTACCATGAAAACCTTCCCCCTTTCATTACTTCCGAAGGCGATAAATATCTTCTCCAATAAACTTATCCACTTCTTTGATACAAATGGGTTTATAGTACCATTAAATGATGGAAGCTATTTTTTCATAATGTGACCTAACATAGCTCATCCATATTGTGGATCCAGATGCTCCATAAGGGTAAGGTTATTGTTCATAACCTGAGTATGTATTCTGAGTATAGTTATAAGTTTCTCGGCACTAGTCTTAGATCTATATCCAACAACATTATCTTGCACATGAGGTCACTCCCTATATAGGATACGCACATTCATGCAGTTTCCCATCCATCCACTAGGAACCATTTCTATATAATGGAACACACTAGATTAGATTATGAATCATAATTTATAATCTCAAATGTAGGAAAAGACTTATAATAAATTTAAATTCTATACATAGATAATCTCATAATCATAAACATGGTTTATTTGTGGAAAAATTTACATTTATATCTTTCATAATTGGTTGTATGTAAAATATGAATTACCCTAAGCATATCTGAATAAAGTGTTAAACCAGGTGCACACTAAGGCCCATTGTCGTGTATCAGGATACCACGGGTCAAGCCCGAAACTCCTTGTCAAAGTTTCTACTCTTTGGAACATTTTTTCCAGAACCACATCCACTTGTAGTATTCAAAAAGGGATGTTTGTTTCTATAAATATCCTCATAATATATTAATTAAAAAAAATTCCATGATGTTATTTTTTTTGTTACTCAATGACTATCGTAGGTATTTGTTGTCTAATCTACATTTTATAAATATAGATTCCATGTTTTCTAATAAAAATTCTCTAATACAGACTGTAAATACCTGGAACTATTTTCCCAGATCCAAGACCTTATTACATTACATTGTCATAATTTCATGAAAATAGTATCCTAAAGGAATGAATAGTTTAGTAGATTTGGATATCCATATGCATACTTAAGTTAAAAATCACAAATTGAAATTAAATTCAACATATATGGTTTATTGGGAACATCCACATCTACATGTTTAACCCTACATGTCATTCATAATAAACTTCTTCATCTCCTGACAAAATGAAACATAAGAAAGGGGTGTGCTCAAATTCTAAGTAAGGGTAAATAATACAATAGAAGATATGATAAATATAAACATTTGGAATAGTGAATAATTGAAAACCCATGACTTTATAAATAATATACTTGAACGCATTATTGTAGGAATATGAGTTGAGTAAATACTGCCACAAAAAACATAATCATGGGTATTCTACTAGTTGAATAACCACATGAACTATGATTTTCTGGCTTTATAATGATGGAAATTCTTATAACAAAAAATCTAAAACATACCATATTGTCCTCATCCAAGACATCTAAAATGATTATTGCCTCGTCCAAAAACATATCTAAAAATTGGGTAGGCCTAAACCAAGTCCATGTCTGTTTTCTCATGAGACCTATCGATGGATTGAGGGGTTATAGTGGACCCACACATCACATAATAATTCTAATTATTTCATCATTTCATGGGGATGAACATAAAAAATAAATATATTAATATTGAAACTAGAATATGAAACATAAATAACATTCCTTGAACATTATTCCTAAATACTAACCATTCAGAGTAAAATGGTGAATGATGTTAAGATTTCACATCCATAGTCAATATAATCATAAACAGTTAAATTAAATATGGTAGATTATATAATAAAGATTAATCCCAATAATACATAATAATCCTTAGGAGGGTTGAAACAGATGAAGATATATTTTTGAAATCATAGTGAAATTCTTGGGATAAATACACTTTTACTTTGAAAAGATGATTTCTTTTTGAAAACTAAATATATAAAACTAGAAGTGAAGAAAGAATGTATTCATTAATAAAATAAGTTATTTTAGAAAAATAATTGTTTCTAAAACCATATTATAAAGTTCCCATTATAATAGTTAAAAATACGAGAAATTCCCTTGAATAGGGATTGTATTTCAGGAATAATTTTTCAAAGATTCTTTTAAAACATATAACTCCCCATAAATGAAGGTATTATTATATTTGGAAAAAATATAACATTAAAATACAAATTAATAGGAGTACATATGAATGAATAAATATTTAATTGATGTTAATAGATAATAAATGTATCCCGAATGAAAATGGAAGTTCGAGTGGAAAACCCATACCATAAGTCTCAAGGTGTTCCTCACTTGATCATAACAACTGGAAAAACCTCATTTAGGTTTATAAATTAATGATTCCAGAACCTAATCTACATTAAATTTTTTTAGTATAACCTTATTAGATTCATTTATGGATTTTTTATTTGTTATGATATTCAATTTCATTTTTTGGTAGAGTTTTCTTCCATGGGTTTCATGACCAGTTTACATATATTCAAGTATGGGTAAACATGTAGAATGAGAATGGGTTTCTAGAATTAATGTTGTATGTCATTATTGAACAACAAAAATATTACATTGTTATAAAAAATAGTTTTTTGAGAGTGTTGATGAATCATTATATAAAAAATTAATGAAAACTGATTGGCTTAATTGGTGGTTCTTGATCACGACAAACTCATTTTGATAAATAAATTAATATCATGTGTGAAAAAGGATTCAAGAACCCTAAATAAGATTATATATATATATGTATATATATATTATAGTTTTTTGACCATAAAAATGGATTCATGACCATAATTGAACATGGTAATAGAAATTGAAAACATGTCATCCCTGAATGTGATAAATTAACACATCTCGGAATGTGTTTTCATTTATAAGATAAAAGAAGGGGAAAATGACTTCTGAAAAATAATTCATTTTTTCATAACAAAATTACAGTACATTTAAGGTACTGGATTCATCATAACATTTCCATGAAAGGGGGTGAGGAAATAAAAATAAATGAACGGAACTTGAATGAAATGAAATGAAATGTGGAATTTACCTCTTGGAGTAATCTTCCTTGAGAGCCACTTTAGAGAAGTGGTTTTGTGATTCTTATGATACCCAGGGCTGATGGAAGTGGGGGAAGAGGAAGGGATGATATTTGATTATAATTTATAAAAATCTCAAGTCTTGAGAGGAGTGAAGAGAAGAGGGAGTGGGGGGGGGGGTGGTTATAGTGGAGGAAAGGAGGGTTATCCAATTATTTTACTCATTATTTTATTATTTTTCCAAAGAAAACCAATTGTATAGATTTTTGTGACCAATAACAGTAGTATATGAATGTGTGTTTGAACCATGTGTTCATTCATAATCCCTGATTCTAGGAATAGTGAATTTAACTAATAATGTATATATATGGTAAATTACTGTATTTTACGATTCATAAAAAATTCACTTATTTAAGAAAAATCCCAAAAACTCACCCTAACCATTTTTTGATGTGTAGAGTTAAAAAGTGAACTATATTTTTTGAAAATAATTTTCTAAATATCAATAACTTATTTTTTGAATTAAAAAAATTATTGGAAAAATAAAAAATTTAAAACAATAATTAGTTTTTTATCACCTTGAAAATTTAATAAAGATCTCATTATATTATTACCGTAATTCATTAAAATAACAATATGATTAACTATTCATAAGGTTCATATTACTATTCATATTACTATTTATAAGGGTATGTTACTATTCATAAAAAAATTTTGTTTTCCTTATCAGACTCTAAATATCATTCTGAATGCAAACATGTATGTTAGTTTTTCGAAGTTCAAATCCCATAGGTGGAAGAATTATATTTACTTTCTTGGTTATAAAAATGTGGGGTTTTCAGAGTCTCATTTTTTCATGCATTGAATAATAAATATATTTTTATAATCATAGGGTGTTACAGTAAGTACATCATTATCCCTTCTATCATATCCTTTAAAATTACACATAATTCACCTATACATTACATAAGGAAAGGGAAAATATTAATTGTGAGGTTGTATTCACATAAAATAATAACATACAAAAAATTATTTTATTATTTAAAAAAGGTATAATATATTTTTCATGAAAAAATGAACAACATGAATCAATAATAAAATAAATCTATGGGAATTCTATTTCTATGATAATAACTGAAAACATAATGTAACAATAATATCTGATCTCATACTAATGGGATGAATAATGTTGGACATAAAAAAGTAATTGTAAAGTCCTTATTCCAAGACATTATCTCCATATAGGATGTTATAAACACAAAAAACCAATCTATCAAGCCTCATGGGTATAGTAAATACATTGTGAGACTATATAATTATGGACCCCACACATCACCTGATTATATCAAGTGAATTCACCATATGGTTCTTCAATACAATTCAATCCATTCCCTAATTAAAAAATTAATAAAAAAACATTATTTTAAATATAATGAGATATACGAAAATAAAACACATAACTACTCAATATAAAAATGTGGAGGTCTAGTGGGACATCCATTAATACACTTAGAATCTATGTTGTATCGTTGATGTAATATGGTGTACCTTCTTCAATGAAATATTTTGGACATGGTACATTTAATATGTTTAGTTAAATATGAATGATATTAATATTGTTGAATTGTTTTCATTGGAAGGAGGAAAAATTAATGGGTTGAAAAATACTAAATCATGGTTCTTTAAGTGAATGTGAATATTCCAAATCATATCCCACAAGAGTATCTTGGTATGTGTATTATCTTCATACAAATCATCGTACATCAGGGAAATGATTGGTTAAATGATCAACCACAACTTTTTAGGGTTATTACACCTAGGTGAAGCTATTCCACATATACATCCACATGTTAGTGTCAATAAAGGGATTTATTTTCTTGGAAAATACATACACTTCTAATTTAACAAATCAGATGATAGTTTTTTTACCATGAAATAGTTTAAATTTTATACATGTTTTTATACTCTTGAATAAAAAGAATAAGTTGGATTTTCAAAAATATATATTGATAAATACCTTCAATTCCTTTCTTAAAATTGTAAAATCACTCTATGGAAATTTATGAACCACTAAAATTGAAATAGGGGTGAATATAACAAATTAAGAAAGGTTTAAAATTGGGATGGAAGTGCCCCACATATAGATTGTGTAGTTATTCAATCATATTTTTAAAAAATATATTGACTAAAAATAATCATCCAATACCATGCATAATTTAATATCATTCTATAACATCTTAAATTGGTTGTATATACACCACATAATTGAAATTGGGTTCATAATAAAAAAAATTATCTCAAGAGTGTAATTTGAAATAAAAAACCCTTACATCATCCAACAAATTCCACAATAATACATTAAACTCATTATCACAAACATAAATATATTAACAAATTAATTCATAAAATTATTCATATACTTTTTCATTTAGAATTTTCATAAGTAGTCATTCTCAAAATTATTTCTTCTTATTTTCCATATCAGGTATTTACTGTTTTTTAATTTATACTAGTTTCGTAATAGAATAATTTGAATTCATTATTATTAAAATTAAAATCTTAAAAAGGAAATTAAATTTGATATTATGTATTAATTATAATTATTTATGTTGATTTAAATTCCATATATTAGGTTTTCTACTTTATCATAGGAGATTAAATTGATAGCAAGCATGTTTTGGTCATTCTAGAAAACTGAAGGGTGGTTTCTTAATTAATGAATTTAATATTGATATAATGTTTCCTTCATATTAATTATTAAAAATTTATATTATATTATACTAGAAATTATTTTCCCAAAGTCACACATGAAATAAATTCATAGTATTGTTCATATATGTGATTAAATCGTCCCAAGGATGAATACACCGTTATTTTACAAATGATTATGAGGTGGAATGATGGTAATATCATTATACCAAAACGATAATGATCATATTAAGTGTATATTAGTGTGATATATCATAATTGGGCCAATGTATAAGATTATAAAATGGATATTAAAATATATCACAATTTGAATAAAAGGTTATCCTCTTTGTATGCATATTTTAAATGATTATATTCAAAATTATAATTTATTGATCACATAATTAATAGTTTATCTAATTTTACACAAAAAAATATAATTATATCATAATAATTATACTTATTCTTTAATACAATCATTATATCCAACCTTGTAAGGTTGTGATGGAAAACAAAACGCTTTGAATCATGGAGGTGGTGGTAAAAAAAATCCATGAACAATGATTCTATTTATCTTAATAGATGAGGTATTTGAATAGAAAATGATAATATACTTAATATAGTAACATTTAATTATGTAAATGATACTAATATCAAGAAATTAATGGGGATAAAATACATTTTAATGATGACAGTGGTAATGAAAATCTATGTAGTTGATGCTACTCGGGTAATGGGCTTGAATTATCCTTATATGCCTCAAAGGAGATGATGGAATAATGATAATAAATTTTAAGGGGGAGATTTTAATAGGTAGAGGTAAATTCCATAGTTTTGATAGGACTTCTAAAGAGATGTGAGTGTTGAAGTGTTGTAGATGGTACACTTTTATATGTGGGGAGAAGGGTATTTTTGGGATTAACCCATCTATTTTCAATAATGTTAGCTAACTATTCAAGGATACATAGTCAAAAAATTGAAAAAAGATATATGGATAGTGACTGTTGTTAAAAAATCAAGACAACCACTCCTTCAAGAGACAGATTTTAGTTTTTTAGTAGTTTTTTCTTTATTATTTAACTTTTATTTTAATTTATATTTACCATGGATATTATTTCATATCCTTAGTAATTAATTTAAATAAAAAATATTATGATATTATATTTTAACTAATTTGATTCTTCTTATTTAAAATTTGAAAATATTTTTATCAATTGAAATTATTAAATATGTGAAATTATAATTTTACAATGAACTATTGTTATCACATTAAAATGATTTTTAGAAAAATAATGCTTTTATGCATTAGATATACATATAAGATAAAATAATCATGCATACTATTTATGGTTATATACATGTATTTATTCGAAAAAAATAAATGGTAAGTTTCATTAAAGGGAAAAAATCAACACCCCTCAAAAATACATGATTCAAATAATTTATAGAATATAGTTTTTTAAATAATGGTGTAATTTAATTATTTCTAAAAAATTTGGACATATGATTTATAAAATAAAATATTAATTTAAAAATCATATTTTTATTCCATAGACTAATATTTTATTAATTAGAAGGTTTGATGTTACAAGATATAGGATTAATTCCTTGATAGTGGATGAATCATGGTATGAAAAATTATAAGTACTTCCCATTTGGATCTTGTTCCATCCATAAACAAAGCACTCTTCTCTACTATTCTCATATAAATATTTGAGAAAAAAACTGAAATCACCTATGTGAAGTTAGATACTTTCTATTTTTTTAATGGTTCCCTATACTCATCTGAGGGAGGTATATTCCTATTTAATTATGATTCTTCCATTTTCATAAACTTTCTTGATCACCACCGCCTTTTCATGAAGCACCTCATTGTTGTTCTATATCCTCCCTATCTTTTTGAATCATTTAGTGAAATTTACCATTTGTGAATAATCTCACACTCACATAACATACCATCTTTCCTTTTCCACCTAACCATCTATCACAACACTCTAGACCTTTATAATGATCTATACCATTGAAAAACACTGGAAATTTATAAAACACCTAATCATTATGAAATCAATCTATCTTACATATTTTCGTGAGGCAACCATAGAAATCAAACAATCATGAATCATGAGTCATTTTAAAGATTCTAAAATAGGTGTTTTTCACCAAAACAAGGAAATAGTGCAACCTTATACACAAAATATCTATAATAATTCTAGAGAATCTATTTCTTAGATTTGTATATTTCTCTGCACACCAATTCAATAATTTCACTAGAACAACACAACAGATCATGTCAATCATCAATTTCAATATACACAATCAACCAAAAAAACACTACAATGATACCTTGAGGAATATTTCCCCATCGTTTTTTATATTTAGGCCATTCTTATAAAATGATAAACTCATACAATGTAATGGTTTTATGAAAACCTTATTTTACTGAATGCTGAATTTTCAAAAAAATCCCAAAAATCCATACTAATGTAATATTGGTATGAATAACTCTAAAATGATGTTATTTTGGAAACATTTGAAAAAAAATTTATCATTTAATTGAATTCATGGTTAAAGGAACATTATCGGGTGAATTTAATGTTAAATAAATATATTTTGTTTACATACTAAAATTTGTTCTCGAGTATTGAAGTATTCCCACATGAAAAAATCCTCCTTCTTCAATAGTAAGGGTCTTGAATAAAATAACTCTAACTGAAACAACATATTTGGTACCTTCCAACTTAATCTATTTCTTCTACAATATCATCAAGATAGAAAGTAGTTTCATCTTCCCTATTTTAATATTATTATTATTCTTGCATTATGATTCAAAAATTATACAAAATATTATATTTTAGGGCTCACTAATTCCTTTTTAGATCAGAGTACATGCATAACAATTGAAGATACACACACAAAAATTATCTTCAATCTTGTCAGTTTTATATTCATTATGTAGTGTGAATATTATTCATTGAGTTTACACAAATATTGGTAGTTCACAACTCCCAAAGGTATATCATTTTAAGGATTTAGATATTAAAAATAATAATATACATTATTTTTCATTAATCCATTACAAGACTCAGAAATTTCCATCATTATGCGATATAAAAATGTCACTAACCGCTATTTAATATCAACTACTTATAATTAAAATCCATGTTGGTAAGTAATCATACATAATTCTCACAGACCACTCATTTCAAATGTGAATTGTTATTTTATGATACATTATCATCATGTATCACATTACTATGATATTATTCATGAATTCCGTATGGGTTATATACTAAGAATCATTCAAGAACATTTATTTTGAAGAAAAACATTCCATTGTCTGCTTTGATTATGGTGAAGAACATCAGATTCATGTCAATAAACTATATATAAATATCTTCACCACCAACTCAATTCATTATATCCATTCCATTAATTTTATTTTTAATCTTAATCCTAATCTATGTCACTCATATTCACGTAAAGATACTTGTAGCACCATAACATTTTTCATGAGAGATCAGTATAGGATCACATCCAAACTCATGGATAACGAAGTCTAGTTGTGTAACATCCTAGATCAAACATTAATCACGGAGTCTGTGAATAAAAATGCAATTTATAATGTAAATAGATCTACCATGTGAAATGTTGTCAAGGGATCGATCTTGTGAGGTATGTGGTCACTCGATCAACCATGTGGCATGTTGTCACTTGATCGAACTTAAGAATATCATCCTACCAAGATAGATTTTGTTTCATGAGTTTGTAGATATTCATAATTATTCATAGAAAACTACTCGAGATCCTAATGAACACCTCAGTTACGCAATCATTTCATGTAAAAAAATATATATATATTTAGTGTTGGAGTCATCAAGAACTATTTTAATGGATTAATTTCATGAATACACCTTCATAATGATGAAATTTTCACACTAAAATCCCGATAAATAGAATTTGAAGAAGATAATTGATAAGTAAATTCATTTCATTCAATACATTATTTGTCTTATATAAGTATTTCACTATTCTAATGAGTGTTAGATCTTGACCTAGTACCTTCTTTGATACCCTACACAAGATGGGACACAAATAATTATCAAACCCAAAAGGTCACCCATGGACACCATTCTATATATGTGCACCATGTGTGTGCTACTTTCTTCACCCATGTACACTCCCCTATATTTATATGGGTACGAATTCCCTTAAGCATGGATTGATCTTGTATTATTATATATGATCACCCTACCTAAGACATATCCATTTTATCAATTTAGAAAAATAACTAAATACAAAATTATGAACCCGTAAGAAATTTCCTCTATTTCATATGCATTATGATACACACTTATTTATCCTCATTAGTTAGTTCCCATAATTACTCCATTATTTTGACAGTTGATCTTCATACAACACTTGCAGAAAAATAATCTTCGTTAAACCTTATTTGCATATTTCTCGAGGATTATGGAAAAAAACATTATAAAAATTTTATAACTTGATTTGGAGATGTTTTTTCCATTGTATACCTGAATTAATAAAGAAATATCAAGTATTTTTTCCCTATACACTTATTGAGATTCACCCTTCTTCTAGGAAAATCTTACTGAAAAAAAAATCATTGGCATGGTCACAACATTTTAAATCTATGATAATTAGATTGAATGTTGTCTCAACAAATGTAATCAATATTATTGTTTAATTCATCAAATAATAAAGATTAAATTTCATTTATTCCTTGATCTAGAGAAAAAAATACAATCGATAATCATCATTGGAGAATTTTAAATAGTCAAAAAGAGTTTATATGAACAGTTTTTCTGATTTCATAAAGGTGTAGTGCATAGATAAAATATTTATAATATATCTAACTTCTAGAGATGTAATTATAAAATGGTTAAACCTTAAAATTTTATTAATAAATGTCTATTGGATGGTTTGACATTCAATATTGCAACCGCTAGTAATGTTGTAAAAGACCAATGGTGGTGTCTTGTGGTAGGGGAAATGATTTCATAGAATGGAATTTTATAGGTTAACTAAAGGGTTTTAATATGTTCTATAGATATTTCATATTATATATCATAGTTATAAAAATTAATACATATATTTTTAAGGGTATATCATATGATTTATCATTTTCATTACTATTTAATGTATACGAGTGTTTAGTATAAAAGTAGTAATTTATGATGATTATAGTGTGTATTAAAATTTAGTTTTTATGGTTTTTAATATGAATATTATCAATTAAATTGAATATTTCAAGCTTAGATTTATCAGGATAATGTATGGACATTCTTATCTCATTTACATATTATTGAAAGTGAATTAATTTATTAATAAATAATTGTTAGGAATATAATGTCACAATGTTTTCTTACACATGGTATATGATTTATAAAATTCTAAAACATTTATAATTATGAAAGAAAGGTAAAAACATTTCACCGGAATAAAAGAGTTTATGGAAGAAATTTTTTAAAATATGGGGAATTGAGATTCCCTAACATGTCAGTGAAAATTTTGAAATAATTATGTCATCTGTGCAAAATTAAATGTCAAAAATATAATATCATATGTGATACATTATTTAATAAATATATTGAAAAATGAAAATAACTTTTATTTCCTAACAAAAATATGTTATTTATATTTTCATTATAATCTGAAAATAATATAGTTTCTAACATTTTAGAGAGAGATTATTTTGATTAATAAAAGTTCCATTGTAAAAAAACAAAATTATTAAACAATTAAAAATTCAAATTAAATTAAAATTTATATCTTAGAGTTTAGTGTACGATGGTAATAGAATAATATAAAGAAATACATGTAGTTACTAATATTAGTGTTATTGAAAATCAGGTATGGAAATTTTACAATGATGAAGAAAAAGAACTTATAATGTTTTCTAAATATAAAAAATAAGTTATTAAAAACATACTATTTAAAATTAGGATTTAAATAACATTGATTATAATGTTCAAAAAGTTATATATGAGTAATGTGATTATTGACTATCACCATTATTCAAAAAAATCATTCACAGATATTACACTCTAATGGAGTTTAGTTAAAGGGTTTTATTAGATGGTCACATTGAAATTTTTTAAGAATTATATAGAAATGTAATGTGTTTAACAAAACCAAAAAGTTAAAGAAATGTAAGTAATATCTTATGGAATATCATATGAGATATTATTATATGATTTCATTTCATTTTTATTTAATTTTTATAGTGGATTTTAAGAATAAGAAATGTATCATTTTATTAAAATTATAATTTCATATTGACTACCTATGTTATGTGAACTGTAATTGTAATTGGACACTAAACATATAAATTTGAGTTATATATAATTGAGTTTAATTATTTATTATTATATTTTGTTGAATAATATTAATGTTTGAAAAAGTAGGATTCATAAATTAGGATATGTAATATTCTCATTAAAAATAACGGAATTTTGTGTGTTGGAAAACCAACCAATTATAATACATAATGTATCATACATTATGTCTCTAGTATTCTTGGGTTGTATATAATATATTCAATAATTTACCCATTGGTTAGACTTATATATATATATAGAATGAAAACCTCTCTACTTTTACCACTTTCTTATACCATCTTTAAGGATATGAAAATGAGTGCATGGTTGGGTATGTTTCTAATTAAGTCATTGTTTGAGGCTAAAACATGATCATGTTTTTTCTCTCATATAATTATAATTCCATATAAAACCCAAATTTATATAGGATAAAGAGGTGTATGGGAATACAAATAAATGGTTCATGTGATGGAATAATATTTTTGGATGAGGTGAATGTGTTGTTTTCATCCACTTAGTTGAATAACATGTGATTTGTTCATCTTTTTGGTTAATTAATACAAGGAGAATCAAGAATATAAGAGTAGTTATACTGGATTGAGATAATATTTCTCATGTAGTTAATCACTTTCTTTTAAAAATAAATTATTGGATTATACATTCATGAATACTATATAGTTGTGGTATACAAGTATCATGATAAATGTGTTTTTGGAAGATCATGCTTGATACCATTGTATCGTGAGTAGCATTTATTATTTTCTGGATGACGACCTATTGTAACATATTTTAATTTAATAATTCATATTTCCTTTTCAATGATATATATCCCACTGTTTTCAAACATTATAGTTTACTGAATATTGATTATTTCTAACAATATTCATAGAGATACTCTAAAATTGTTTAGTTTTTCTATAAAATGACCTTTTTGAGGATATACACAAGGTTATCAAAATTATGTATTACATAGAGATGATGTATGACGCCCCCGACCCCGGTAGCCCGGAGCCGGTGCTATGGTTATGGTGTGTAATTTATTTCGTACAAATGAAACAAATAAGTCACACATCATAACCCATCAGGAGGAACTTTCTGTTTTAGATCCTGGAGTATCAGAGACAACATCTTTGCTTCTTTATTTCTGAGCTAAGAACAAACATCCAAGACTTGGAAAGGCTCTATCAACCTGTAAAAATTTAACATAAAACATTGAGTGAGCATTGAAATACTCAGTAAGGGGTTTTTGAAAATACATAAATATAGCCTTTGAAAACCATTTTGAAAATACTTTTCCATACATAAAATGTTTTCTTAAAGAAAAAACTTCAAGAAAAAACCAAATTTGATGTAACACAGTTAAATCACTTCATAATTACACACTAGAACACTTAGCTAGAACCCACTTAATATAAAAGATAAGCATGATAATAAAAAGACATGGGTTATACTAATTTAAGTGTCCATAAACAAGAAAGGTGTGCATGAACAACGAGGGGTAAAAATTATCAGAGTCACGCACAAGCGCATTATCTAAAAAACACATCATGACATAATATATGTAGTGAATCATTTGTAATAAAATTTGGGAAAAGAAAACTGGACATGCATCAACATTTCCATATCACATGTCTTGTGTTTCTTTTTTTTAATCTGATACTCATAGGTAAGGTTCTATCACCGATGGTATTCCTCTAGTCAGAGTAATCACATGGTTGGTCATAAGCTATGAAATGTATGTTTAAGGACTCATGGTCTCTGTGTCAAGGCCTTGTGCCGTGACCTAAGGGTAAAAATCCAATCTGACTGTCTCGAGAACTATCGATGCATCGAGGAGCTTACTTTTACCGGTCTCCAACCCGGAGGGCTTACTTTAACCAGTCCCCATCCTGGAGGGTTTTATTCTTACCAGACCCCATTCTAGGTAGTCCCATACATTTCTTACATGTTGATAAGGTCATATATTCAAGGTGTCCCATACCACTTTGAATATTTAATTTTCATTTCATATTACCCAAGGTGTCCCATACCACATTGGGTAATACCATTTTCATTACTCATTACCCAAGGTGTCCCATACCACTTTGGGTAATTTAGTTCATAGTTCATTATCATGTTGACTCATATGCATGAACAATATGAATAAGGTAACAATTATATAATTGGTTTAGAAATACATGATATGAAAGATAAAATTGAAAATATGGAATAAAAGCAGGCATGGTTAAGCAAGCATTCTATGTGGATAGACCAATTATTTAAGCACATAAAATGATGAATGTGTGAGATTTTCTCCCAAGGGGTATTAAATGATGAGTTTCTAAAATTCCAATACATGGAAATGAACTACTTGGCATTAACTATTATACTTCTCAGGTTGCAATACTTGCAACAAATCTCCATCCACTAATAATTGTGGCGGCATGCTTGGTATAAAAATAATAAACACTTGCAATCCTTAAAAATTCCATCACTTAGAAATAAACCTCTTTAAATAAAATACTTGTCACTAATCATTGTTCTTCACTAGTCATAGAATTTGCAGTTACACCCTGCTCACTAAAAATCACTACAGTTAGTTTGGTATAAAAATAATAGAGGATTTGTACATATTAACATAACCCTTAAATCCCTATCCTTTTAATAAAAGTTTAAAACAGGCATAAGCATATCCTTTAAAAAAAACATAAATCATTTCAAGGGCAACATTAGACAAGTTCATTGGTGTACCCTTAGACACAAAAATATAAAACAGCATAGGCAAGTGCTAAAATCCTACATGCATAAAATATTAATAACCTTTTCTTGAAACTAGGATTCCAGATATTAATCTTAAAAACACATACATACATAGGGATATATATACACAAATTATATATATATATATAAATAGGGTTTCTCATAAATTAAACATGGTTCACTTGAAATCTGAAAACCTATAACAATCTATCATTTATTCTGTTTAAAAAGAACAAAACCTTGTGGGATTTAAATGTTCATGAAACTATAAATATATAAAACTTTTATTTCAACTATAACATGTTTTCACCTAAACCAAAGACCTAGTTTGCATCCAATATCATTCATAGACAAAGTAAGAATCAAAAAATTATTTGTGTTGAAATACATAACTTTTAAAAATATATAATTATATATATATATATGGATTACATAAAGATCAAACATGTTAGGAATTGTTTTAAGATAAACCCTTTCAAAAGTACAATTCTTAACATAAAATACTGAATTTATAAGGAAATATTAGAATAATATTTTATATGGTTGCGTGTATATTTATGTGTATACTTGAATACCCGAAAACACATATAAATAAGATATGTAATGGTACTGCTTAAAAGAAAAACCTATTTCAACTAATCATGTGTAATTGTTTGAAAATATCAACCTCCTTGGAAAACCTTTAGATGGAAGAGTTTTATGGTGTATTCCTAAAATTATATCAATACCCCTATTGTATCCCACCAGTTACAAAATAAAGACCCAAAAGAAGCGAAATCTTTAAATCATTTATGGAAACACCCTTTCGAATCTGCACACCCAGTTTTGAAGAAAAGGGGTGAAACGATTCTTATAATATATAAAATTTATATATATATATATACATATAGCATGTAACCAACTACACACATGGGGTTTCTTCTAGGTTTTCTGTTATATATATATATATAAGAAAAATGGGAGTACCCCATGAAGGCTAACACCCTTGGAGTCCTCTGTTTAGAAAAATGGTTTGCATGAAATATATATATATATATATATAAACCTGTAACTAAGATGTATATATATTCATGTATATAAAAAACCGAGGAGCATGGTTAGGTTTGGAAAAACACTTTAACAGGACATCCTTACCGCTTAAGGGAGGAGCTCGCTGGAGGGAGGCTTGCTGGGTGGCTGGAGAACCGAGAGGAAACTAAATGGCCAGAGGTAGTCCGGCGAGGTTGAGGACTCCTGGAAATGCTTCAAGGTAGATGTGGGGTGACCAGTGGCGTGGTGCTGGAACTAGTGTGGTCGGGCACGGGGAGCGTGGTGCAGAACTGAAGGTGGTTCGTGTGGTGGCGAGGCGACGACGAGGAAGGTGTCGCAGCAGCGCGGGTTGGCTCCGGAGGACCCCGTTTACACTAGGGTTTCTCGGTTCTTAAAGGAAGAAGATCCATGGGTTAGGCTGATCCTACGGTGCCCTATGAAGGTGGGTGCGCGAGGTCAACGTAAAAAGCGAAGAGGGTAGCGTCTCAGGAAATTCAGGCGCGGGTTCGCGGGACCCCGTCGCGAGGTAGAAGACGACGAAACTCGCGGGTAAAAAAACATGATGGCTGGGATCTGGCTTGAGAGATCAAATGGCTGCGGTGCATTGAGTGTTAAAAAAAACATCAACGGTCAGGATCTGCCTAGGAGAGAAGGGACATAGGAGAACCGTGCGGCCAGCAACGGCTTCCCCGGGTAGGAACAGTGCGTTTAAAAAAAACAGTTTACATTTAAATAGAAAAAATGTATATAACATTAAAATTAAATTTACACAATTTAACACATATATTTAAATTAGAGATTCCAAATTAAAAATCCCATTTTAGATGATGTAAAATACCCTAGAATTTGATATTAATCTTATAAATTTTATAATTATAATACTAAACTTTTATTAGGAACTTATATCTTTAGAAATCAAAATTCCAATTTATAACTTACTTCACTTGTTGATTTATAAAATTATGTTTAAAAGACCCGTAGTTTTTATCTAATTCAAAACACATAGTTTTAGAGATCCGAAAAGACACATTTTTCAATTATTGCTGATACCCCGTTCGACACATTTTAAAATACCATGTTTTCCACCATATCATGATCAAAATAGATTCATTTTTAAGAATAATATTTTATTTTAATACTTGAAGATATAATTCCAATATTTTTTACTTATTAAAATATAATATTATAAAATCGTAATAAAGACCAAATTTTTAAAATAAGATTCACTTTATCCATTAAAATCCAACGGTAAAAAAACGGTCATATTCCTTTAGAGGTCCATTATAAAAGCAAGGGGTAGGATGTTTATCATTTTCAAAACACTGGACCCTTGGTGGATGGCTCTCCTTATTCCACTAGTGCTGAGTGCGTGCGCGGTGGTTCTGGTATTTATACTTTTACACTGATGGACCCTGAAGATGACGACTATCTGATTGCCCGTGTTGTGATTCTCAGTAGTCTTGTTGTGGCCGTGTTAGGTCTTGTGCACGGTACTTTTAATTAGATGGGTATTGTTGTAATGTAACATTTAAATATATAACAGTTTATCGTATTCTTCATTTTTTATTTCCATTATAATTCGTTATCAACACACAAAGCATAAAATAAAATAAAATAAAACAAGAGACGTCATTAAAAGCACAACACTGTTCACTTGGACTAGATTATAAAAACCTAGGGCGTCACATTTTCCCCCTCTTAAAAGAATTGTGTCCTTGCAATTCGATCGGTGTACATACACTGACTTACTCACACAGCTCCTCTAACACCCTTGGTGATGTCCCTCTACCTCCACCGCCCAGGGAAGAAGTTACTATTCAACTCAATCCCCAGGGCAGAACAAAGCTTGTGGGTCTTCTCTTCCAAAATACATTTTTGGCAAAATGGATCGTGGTTGAAACCAAGCTCCCATTTGATAAAGGTTGTTTTCCAGAGATGGGAACGAGTGACATAAAGCTTCACGATATCCGCTTGGATTTGGTTCCTAAATATCTCTCGAACCACTTCATATCTGAAGGATTCGATGAAAGGCCCAAAATCGCAGAGCTCCACAAGCATGCTGAAGCACAAGATTTGGTACATAAAGACTGTGCAGAAGTCCAACTGCATTGCAGCTTCTCCGAAGTCTGTGAATACCAAACATTTATTATTCATGGTGAAACACAGGAAGAGTCCTCCGTAGTAATTCCCTTTCTTTTTATAACTCTCAAACAGCGCACTGGCCATTTGGTTATACACAACTTCTGACCCTCGGAAGATTCGAATGACATTCGAGCTTTTCGATATTTCATAGAGGGATTTTCACGTGAGTTGTAAGTTAACAAATGGTTGGTAACTTTTTGAGCAGGATTTTGCTACAATAGTCTCTATGATCTCTGTAGGAAGAGTCAAGAGTCTAGGCGTGGTTCGCTGTATTTCCATATGAGAAGTTTAAGAACAAACCCCACTTAGTAAAACCTTAATAAAGTTTTTGTGTTGTCCTAATTTTCCAAGGTTGCCTAAACCATTCCTCTGATACCAACTATGAATCCCCAACCCTGGTATCCTGGAGCCCGTGCTATGGTTATGGTGTGTAATTTATTTCGTACAAATGAAACAAATAAGTCACACATCATAACCCATCAGGAGGAACTTTCTGGTTTAGATCCTGGAGTATCAGAGACAACAACTTTGCTTCTTTATTTCTGAGATAAGAACAAACATCCAAGACTTGGAAAGGCTCTATCACCCTGTAAAAATTTAACATAAAACATACGGTGAAAATTGAAATACTCAGTAAGGGGTTTTTTAAAATACATAAATACAGCCTTTGAAAACCATTTTGAAAATACTTTTCCATACTTAAAATGTTTTCTTAAAGGAAAAACTTCAAGACAAAACCAAATTCGATGTAAGACAGTTAAATCACTTCATACATAAACACTTGAACACTTACCTAGAACCCACTTAATAGACAAGATAAGAATGATAATAAAAAGACTTGGGTTATACTAATTTAAGTGTCCATAAACAAGAAAGGTGTGCATGAACAACAAGGGGTAAACATTATCAGAGTCACACACAAGAGCATTATCTAAAAAAACATCATGACATAATATATGTAGTGCAACATTTGTAATAAAATTCAGGAAAAGAAAACTGGACATGCATCAAAATTTCCATATCATATGTCTTGTGTTTATTTTTTTTAATCTGATACTCATAGGTAAGGTTCTATCACCAAGGGTATTCCTCTAGTCGGAGTAATCACTTGGTTGGTCATAAGCTATGAAATGTATGTTGAAGGACTCATGGTCTCTGTGTCATGTCATTGTGCCATGACCTAAGGGTAAAAACCCAATCTGACTGTCTCAAGAACTATCGATGAATCGAGGAGCTTACTTTTACCGGTCTCCAACCCGGAGGGCTTACTTTAACCAGTGCCCATCCTGGAGGGTTTTCTTCTTACCGGACCCCATTCCGGGTAGTCCCATACATTTCTCACATGTTGATAAGGTCAGATATTCAAGGTGTCCCATACCACTTTGAATATTTAAAATTCATTTCATATTACCCAAGGTGTCCCATACCATATTGGGTAATACCATTTTCATTACTCATTACCCAAGGTGTCCCATACCACTTTGGGTAATTTAGTTCTTAGTTCATTATCATGTTGAGTCATATGCATGAACAATATGAATAAGGTAACATTTATATAATTGGTTTACAAATACATGATATGACAGATAAAATTAAAAATATGGAATAAAAGCAGGCATGGTTATGCAAGCATACTATGTGCATAGAACAATTATTTAAGCACATAAAATGATGAATGTGTGAGATTTTCTCCCAAAGGGGTATTAAATGATGAGTTTCTAAAATTCCAGTACATGAAAATGAACTACTTGGCATTAACTATTGTACTTCACAGGTCACAGTAATTGCAACAAATCTCCATCCACTAATAATTTTTGTGGCATGCTTGGTATAAAAATAATAAACACTTTCAATATTTAAAAATTCCAACACTTGGAAATAAACCACTTTAAATAAAATACTTGTCATTAATCATTGTTCTTCACTAGTCATAGAATTTGCAGTTACACCCTGATCACTAAAAATCACTGCAGTGAGTTTGGTATAAAAATAGTAGAGGATTTATACATATTAACATTACCCTTAAATCCCTATCCTTTTAATACAAGTTAAATACAGGCATAAGCATATCCTTTAAAAAAACATAAATCATTTCAAGGGCAACATTAGACAAGTTCATTGGTGTACCCTTAGACACAAAAATATAAAACAACATAGGCAATCTCTAAAATCCTACATGCATAAAAATATTAAAAACCTTTTCTTGAAACTAGGATTCCAGATATTAATCTTAAAAACACATACATACATATGGATATATATACACAAAGTATATATATATAGGGTTTCTCAAAAATTAAACACGGTTCACTTGAAATTGGAAAAACTCTAACAAACTATCATTTATTCTGTTTAAAAAGAAAAAAACCTTATGGGATTTAAATGTTCATGAAACTATAAATATATAAAAGTTTGATTTCAACTATAACATGTTTGCACCTAAACCAAAGACCTAGTTCGCATCCAATAGCATTCATAGACAAAGTATGAATCAAAAACTGATTTGTGTTGAAATACATAACTTATAAAAATATATAATTATATATATATATAAGGCTTACATAAAGATCGTACATGTTAAGAATTTTTTAAGATAACCCCTTTCAAAAGTACAATTATTAACATAAAATACTGAATTTATAAGGAAATCATAGAAACATATTTTGTATGGTTGCGTGTATATTGATGTGTATACTTGAATACCCGAAAACACATATAAATAAAATATGTAATGGTTCTGCTTAAAGGAAAAACCTATTTCAACTAATCTTCTGTAATTGTTTGAAAATATCAACCTCCTTGGAAACCCTTTAGATGGAAGAGTTTTATGGTGTATTCCTAAAATTATATCAATACCCCCATTGTATCCCATCGGTTACAAAATAAAGACCCAAAAGAAGCGAAATCTATAAATCATTTAGGGAAACACCCTTTCGAATCCGCACACCCTGTTTTGAAGAAAAGGGGTGAAACGATTCTTATAATATATAAATTTTATATATATATACATATAGCATGTAACCAACTACACACAGGGGGTTTCTTCTAGGTTTTCTGTTATATATATATAAGAAAAACGGGAGTACCCCATGAAGGCTAACACACTTGGAGTCCTCTGTTTAGAAAAATGGTTTGCATGAAATATATATATATATATAAACCTGTAACTAAGCTGTATATATATTCATGTATATAAAAAAACCGAGGAGCATGGGTAGGTTTGGCAAAACACTTTAACAAGACACCCTTACCGCTTAAGGGAGGAGCTCGCCGGAGGGAGTCTTGCTGGGTGGCTGGAGAATCGGGAGGAAACTGGATGGTTGGAGGTAGTCTGGTGAGGTCGAGGACTCCTGGAAACGCTGCAAGGTAGCAGTGGGGTGACCAGTGGCATGGCGCCAACACTGGTGTGGTCGGGCACGGGGAGCATGGTACTGAACCGAAGGTGGTTCTTATGGTGGCGAGGCGACGATGAGGAAGGTGTCGCAGCATCGCGGGTTGGCTCCGGAGGTCCCCGTTTACACTGGGGTTTCTCAGTTCTTAAAGAAAGACGATCCAAGGGTTAGGCCGATCATACGGTGTTCTATGGAGGTGGGTGCGCGAGGTCAACATAAACAGTGGAGAGGGTATTGTCTCGAGAAATCCAGGCGCTGGTTCGCGGGACCCCGTCGGGAGGTAGAAGACGACGGAACTCGCAGGTAAAAAAACATGACGGTTGGGATCTGGTTTGAGAGATCGGACGGCTGCGGTGCATTGAGTGTTAAAAAAACATCAATGTTCGGGATCTGCTTAGGCGAGATCGGACGGAGGAGAACCGTGCGGCTAGCAACGGCTTCCCCGGGTAGGAACAGTGCGTTAAAAAAAACAGTTTACTTTTAAATGGAAAAAAAGTATATAACATTAAAATTAAATTTACACAATTTAACACATATATTTAAATTAGAGATTCGAATTTAAAAATCCCATTTTAGATTATGTAAAATACCCTAGCATTTGATATAAATATTATAAATTTTATAATTATAATACTAAACTTTTATTAGGAACTTATATCTTTAGAAATCAAAAATCCAATTTATAACTTACATCACTTGTTGATTTATAAAATTATGTTTAAAAGACCCATAGTTTTTCTATAATTCAAAACACATAGATTTAGATATTCGAAAAGATACATTTTTCAATTATTGCTGATACCCCGTTCGACACATTTTAAAATACCATGTTTTCCACCATATCATGATCAAAATAGATTCATTTGAAAGAATGATATTTTATTTTAATACTTGAAGATATAATTCTAATATTTTGTACTTATTAAAATATAATATTATAAAAGCGTAATAAAGACCAAATTTTTATAAAAAGATGCACTTTATCCATTAAAATCCAACAGTAAAAAAACGGTCATATTCCTTTAGAGGTCCATTATAAAAGTAAGGGGTAGGATGTTTAACATTTTCAAAACACTAGACCCTTGGCGGATGGCTCTCCTCATACCACTAGTGCTGAGTGCGTGCACGGTGGTTCTGGTGGTTATACTTTTCACACTGATGGACCCTGAAGATGACGACTATCTGATTGCCCATGTTGTGATTCTCAGTAGTCTTGCTGTGTCCGTGTTTGGTCTTGTGCACGGTACTTTAAATTAGATGGGTCTTGTTGTAATGTAACTTTTAAATATATAACAGTTTATCGTATTCTTTATTTTTTATTTCCATTATAATTCTTTATCAACAGACAAAGCATAAAATAAAATAAAATAAAACAAGAGACATCATTAAAAGCACAACATTGTTCACTTGGACTAGTTTATAAAAACCTGGGGAGTCACGTGATGATAGAGGGTTTATAGATGTTTATTGGAGATATACAGAATGATTTTTTGATTTTATTTTAAAATTTATTAGTTTTGATATGATATAATGATAAATAACAGAATGATTATCCGACCTTAGTTCAAGTTGAGAATGATGAAAAATTTCTTAGTTCATAATGTAAATATGAAAGATTTAATCCAATATTTTAATGAACAATATCTGTATTTCATATGGAATAAATTTCCTCTTTGAATAAGGAATAATTTATTCTTATGGGAAGTATTTTTTAATATTATATTATTATATAGCAATAAACCATAAAAAGACACTACTAGTGTATAATTTGGTTGTGTTATAAAGAAGTGTTGTGTAATGAATCATATTATATTATCCACATAAAAGTTGTTCTATTGATTATACAATTTACTGTTAATTTTTGGCCTTCTTGTAATATTCCACATAATTCAATCATAATGATCATTTCATATAATGAAATGCAAGGGAAAATTATTATACCCATTTTGGATAAATTCATACTTGAAAAACTAAATGATTTAGATAATATAAATGGATGAATTTAATAAAAACTTTTAAAAGACTTGAGTAAATTCATGGAAGGATCATGTGTATATGAGGCATATATATTGTGGTCAAATTTAATGAGATGGGGTTTGAATCCTTTTATTGGCCCTCCATACATATCTCTCACACATCTTTTATATTTTCATAAAAGAGGTGCTAGAGTGTGATGGTTGTGAGAAGGGCCATGCTTAATCATTCTAGGGTTCGGGTTAGACAATGGATACACCATGGAGAATAGAATCATTGGGATTGTTATCATGGTTTTTCAGTAAATACACTATTTAATACAGATGCTTGACCATCTACTATGTATGGGTAAGAAGTTCATTATTTTATATTACTCATGGTTTCTTTTTTATAGCATGGTGATCGTGGGATTTAGGTTTATTTTTTTCCCTAAATTTTTTAAATTACAATAATTAAATAATTATAAAACTAATATACATTTCATGCATTTTGTCTATGTATAATTTTTGGATAACATGGTTATTTATTGATAAATTAAAATCATTTTGTTATATTCTACTAAAATATTATTCTTTTAGTTTTCTTGGATTAATTATTTTACATTGTTGGGGGATATGAAAGGTGACTTTACACAAGCTATGAATTTTCATCAAATGATTTCTATAGGGGGTTTTCATTGGTCATTGACAAAGACGAATAGGATATTGAGTTCACCATGAATTTTTTTGTAGAATACATTTATTCGACCAAGATTTATAATTTCAACACACCATGAAGGAATTAATATAATAAAATTATATGAGATCAAATTAAATTAAGGGGTTTAAGCATTTTTGGAATATTGTATACATACGAAAAAATTATTATTTGATGTCTTTTAAGGGTGAAATTTTTACAATAAAATGCACCAGTGAATTTCATCATCCATTGAAGAAATTTTTCAAAAAAATGTATATCTATTAGGGAGGAATATTTAGAGTATCGTAGGCATATTAGATAACCATTAATTGTATATCCATTATGGAGAACAAACTTCAATAAGCATCCAAAAAATTAATTCAATGAGTGTTTAGAATAAAAAATAAACATGATCAACACAAGGATTCATCTACACTACCCTTATTGAGTTATAATTATATAATGTTGGTAAATAATGGAATGAAGTATAATAGTGACTTGGTTCAAATTGAAACATTAAAAAAATATTATACATGAGTGATATTAAGAGGTTTGAAGGACGGAAATAACAATCTATATTATTTTTTCGAAAAACCAAATTATAATAAAATATAATAGAAAAGTAACACTATATTGTTGAGTATGAATGGATAGGATTTAAATCCATGATACAAGCCCAACTGTAAAATGGGTGTGTACAGAAAGTAAAAGGGGCCAATACAAGCCCAACATTAAAGTAAAAGTAAACTAGAAAGTACAAGTAAAACTGAAAACATCTCATGTGATCACCCACCAAGGATCCTACCTAAAAGGTAGGTACAACTCTTGAATGGTAGTGTCGGTATTTCGCCTCATCTAATGTCCAACTTCGAGCCACCTCCAGTCTTGGTACGCTCATCCTCAGTCAACGCTGTATGTTGTCTGCACCGAACACAACAAGGTGCGGGTTTAGCCCATGCAAGGGTGAGTATAACGATTCTCAGTAGGGACCCCAAGAAACTCGAAGGTCTCATAAAAATCCAAAAAAGATAAACCACAAATCATGGAAACAACTGTCAAACAAACATAGGTATATGCCCATACATATACCTTAGTTGTCGAGTAAACCCATCTCAATCATGAGAAAAACATGAATCCCAACTCAAAATCCCAAAGCCCAACTTTCCCACGAAGGAAAAAATACCATAAATATAAGGAATCAACTCACACCAGGTATACAACTCTGAGAAATAAAATTATGAAGCTATCCCACATACGATCACTATGGAAGCTAATAGCCAGCCACATGATTCTCTAGGGATAGAAACAAGTAATTTTCCCAGTCACTGCGTCGAAAACCTCGGCTACTGGAGAACCCCTCCTCTATCATTTATAGTGGGAATGCCACATCACACAGAGGCGCTTCCCACTAACCTTAGACTGATGAGGTTCTCCTCCTATCGAGTACCATTGGTCTGCCATGTCACATAGAGGTGCTCCCCACCATGGGTCTACCACATCACACATAGGCACTCCCCCTCGTGGCATGTTGAGGTACTCCTCATGTCGAGTATCGTGGGTCTTCTGCGTGACACAGAGGTGCTTCCCACCGTAGGTCTACCACGTCACATAGAGGCACTCCCCACTGGGCATGTCGAGTCACTCCGAGTCGAAACGGCAAGTAGTCGTCAAGTATCATCCAATTGAAGGGTTCAGTATGTAGGAAGCTTGGGAGAACCGCTCCGAAAGGCACTCTCTGCATCGTGATATCCATGGAAGTCACCACAAAGTATATTCTTGTGTAGTAACTGTAGCATCATGAGTCAAAAACCTCGAACACCTCGGCTGCTGGAGAACTGCCCCTCTAGTGATATATACAGGAGTGGAAACGATGTACCTGAACATTTTACATCAGCACCGTTTTCTGGGAATGAAGACGTAATTGGCAAAATTTGTCTCTAAGTGCCTCACTTGTTAGCACATGAAGGAAGAGCATCAGGTTCCAATAGGCCATGAGGGGGAGCACATCTGTGTGATGCGGCAGACCCACGGTGGGGAGCACCTCTGTGTGAAGAGGCAGACCCACGATACTCGACAGGAGAAGTACCTCCACAGTACAAAGTTAGTGGGATGCGCCTCTGTGTGACGTGGAAAGCCCACTATATTCATTAGAGAAGGAGTTCTACAGTAGCCGAGGTGTTCAAGGTTTGTGACTGACGATTTTATGGTTTCTTACATAGAATATATTTTGTGGTTACTTCCATGGATATCACGATGCATCGAGTGTCTTGAGGAGTGGTTCTCATAATCTAGCTACGTACGGAACCCTATGACTAGATGAGACTTGAAGACTGCTGACTGTTTTGACTTGTAGTGACTTGACAGGCCCAGTGGGGAGCACCTCTGTGTGACGTGGAAGACAGAAAGTGGGGATTACCTTTGTGTGACATGACTGAACCAGGGTACTCGACAATAGGATTACCTCAGGAGGCCACGAGGGGGGGCGCCTCTGTATGATGCGGCAGACCCACGGTGGGGAGCGCCTCTCTGTGATGCGATAGACCCATGATACTTGACAGGAGGAGTACCTCAGCAGTCCAAGGTTACTGGGATGTGCCTTTTTGTGACATGGTAGGCCCACTATTCTCAATAGAGGATGAGTTATCCAGCAGCCGAGGTGTTCAACATTGTGACTGGGAATGTTTCATGATACTATCCCGATAGAATCCCATGGATGGCTATCAGCTTTCATAGCGATCCTATGTGGGTTAGCTTCATAATTCTATTTCTCAGAGTTTTGTACCTGGTTTGAGCTGATTATTTATCATTGTGGTATTCTTCCCTTCGTGGGATAGTTGGGATTTGGTCATTTGAGTTGCACCTCGTGTTTTCCTCATGATTGAGATGGATTTACTCAACAACTTAGGCATATGTATGGGCATATACCTAAGTAGGGTTGATAGTTATTTCCATGATTTATGGATTACCATTTCTAGATTTTTTGTGAGACCTTTGAGGGACTCGGGGTCCCCACTGAGTATATTTATTCTCACCCCAGCACAGGCTACTCCAACGCCTTGTTGTGTTCAGTGCAGACGATGGATAGTGTTGATTGAGGATGAGGGTACCAGGACTAGAGCTAGTTCATAGGTGGAATTTAGATGAGGTGTACTGTAGATATGACTGTTCGAGGGATGTAACTACCCATAAGGTAGGATCCTTGTCAGGTGTTCACATGAGTTGTTTTTAGTTTTACTTATACCTTTCAATTTACTTGTACTTTACAATTGGGCATGAATTCTGGAACCTTTTACTATATTTACACACCCTATTTACTTTTAAATTTATATTGTGCTTGTATCCTTCTTTCTGATTAGTTTTTGATTTTACAGGTTATAAAGGTAATGTCTTCCCATTTTTTTGGGAATACGCCTTTCAGTGCTAGTCGCCAGCCCCTGGCCTAAGGAAGGTGGGCTAGGGTACTCACAGCACGAGCCCCGTGGGACGGTTCATGACATGAGAAGATATTCTGTGGAAAGAATTCATGAAGATTACTTACATACATGGAAGAATAAATAATACTACCTCTCCTCATGGAAAATTCAAATAACAAAAAAATTTATATTCCTTTAAAATAGAGATAGCGATATAGAGTTAGATAAGAAATAATAATTTTAGACTATGTTGAATAATGAAAGATATAAATTAGTTGTAATTATGGTATATAGTGAAAAAGATGTATAATATAATCAATATAAATATAATTTGAAATAGAGGAAGAGGCAATCCAATTTACTTTTTTATTCATTTTTGGAAAACATTTGAAACGACACATTACGTTTGGGATACAAAGATGTTAAAATATTAGGATCATAGAGAAATTATTTTATTGAAGTGATAGATCATTTATTATTTTTGTTTTGATGAGATATTCCTTGAATTATGTTGTTTTCCAAAGGAATTATAGGTGATTTTGGGTATGTAATGAGGTTTGGTGAGTTGTTTGGATGTAATTATTAGTCTAAATATGGTTGAACCAATAGTCCTATGATAGAATGTGAAACTAGGTTTAGGATGGTTGTTATTGAGTGCCTAGGGCCATAAAAATGGTGGGTTCCTTACAATTAAAAAATGATACCCTCTTGTAAAACCTTTTGATTTTAAAATAAGAAAAAATTATCTGATAACATATACAACACACAACATTGAGCCTAAATGAACTATGAAATATTATTATTTAAATGTGATTGTTATAAACTAGTTGTCAAATTATCAGGTATGATTAGTATTTATTAATTTTTGAAATTTATATAAAATTCCTGGATAATATTAATGTTTTGAAAAATCTATAGAAAATTATCACTCAATCTATAGTAAAGTATTTTTTTCCTTAAAAACTGATTTTCATCAAAGAGGGGTTTTATTAAATTATATTATCAAATATTTCAAATAATATCTAGAAAATTTGGTTATTTAATTTTAAATAAAGGATATAATTTTTAAATATACCCTATAAAATTTATGTGATGATCAATTTTTTTACTTTAATGAAATGATTCATTTTTCAATGTATAGTGAAAAAATACTTATTTTTATGTAAAACTGTAATTTATTTTAATAAGTTTTGAAATTTACATTATATTTTCAATTAGTATTATATTTTCATTAGTTAATTCTACATAAATATAATTAATATATAATTGTCTTAATGATTGTTTTTATATAATGTTGCATTTATACCTTTTATACTAAAAAACGTATTTTCTAAAATGACTGTTTTTATCTCATTTTGATAGATTAATTTTAAATTAAATTATAACACTTATTTGAATGGAATCATGAAAAAGAGACTACAAATTTTTAATCAAGAGGTCAAAAATTTTAAAATACTCTAATTTTTTTAATCATTTTGAATAGTAATTACAGCAGGTATTTATCACCATGGTAAAGGGAAATCAGGAAATTATGGTGAAATATAAAATGATATTGACTACAAATTGACCATAACACTTACTTTTATCCTATTAGATGTGTTTATTTCATCAGTTTCAATCCAAAATAGAATATATGTCCACCTAAGGCCATATTTCATTGACATTGATGTTTATAATATTTTAGTAAAAGATAAAGACATAAATGTCACTTTCTTAGTATTAATAACTATAATATTTTTTTGATAAGGATAAAAAATGTTATGTTCAGTACAAAATAGTCATTTTTAAGTTATATGACTTTTTTCATTGTAATTTTTTTATAATTTTTAGTATTGAAATAACTTCATTAAATTCTTATTCATCATTGTCACAGTATTTATTCAATTAATTGTAAAATAAATGATATGAAATCATAAATAATAAAATTATAATAAATTGAATGAATAATTGTTTTCTACAAATTATATAAATAAATATAACTTTTTATTGATATTTTAAATGATTATATATGAAATAATGATTTTCCGGTTAGTTTTAAATGACAAATAAAAAAAATAGTTCCAAAAATGAAATTAATGAAATTAATGATATTTTATGATAAATAATATTTTATTAAATGATATAAAATTCCTAAAAATCATATAATTTGACAACTAATTTGGATATTTATTAAAATATCAACCATGGGTAATTTATCAGTATTTTTTTTTATATTAACTACGTTGAACCCTAAATAGGAAAATATTATTATCAGAGTAATTGTCAAAAAGCATTAAACAGGGTTAAAACAAAGAGAAAAATGTTGAAAACTAACATTTAATTGTAAAAATTATATTATATGTATCATTTATACCTATCCTCATGTACTATTGTAATTATATTAGTTTTTAGCCTTTTCATCAAAAAAATTATTTTAAATTAATTTAATATTTTATGAAATTTCAAAATTTCCCCTTCCTCTACTTATAAAAGAACACCTTATCTCTACATTCCTTCAATGTTAAAATTAATTTTAATTCTGAAAATACAATCCCAAATGAATTCATTATTTATGTTACCATTACTTAGAAAACAATTTTTATTATAATAAACTATTAGGAAATATTTTGGTTTAAACCTATAGAGGTTTTCGGAAGAATAAACTGTATCATTCTTAACAGATGGTTTTGGAATTATTTGTTCATCCATATCAATAAACTTTTATTAAAGCATTATAAGATAATAAAACATTTACCCAATGAATACTAATATGTTACATTGATTTTTTAATCTTTATCCACATACACATACATTTAATGGTAAACAAAACCGTCATTCATCTGTACTGCATACTACCGCCTCACGAACTGATGAATTTTTTTTCCATAATAGAGTCACAAATATTATTATGATAATGGATTTTATTAATATATATATATATATATTATATTAATTGCATATTAATTATTTTTTAAAAATTAATTTGAAATATATTTTCATACTTTAAAATTCATTTAATGAAGATAACGTCATTCATATATACATGTGCATTACAAACTTCACTAAGAAATCTCATTCATTATTCATTACCAAATAAAATGGGTGATATATATAAGTGTATTTAAATAAATAGTATTATATTTATTATATAATTATAATTATTTAGGAGAAAATAAAACGTTCCTTCATTCCATTAAAATTGTTGAAAAATGGAAGCATTTACCAAGCGTACGTATGACCTACAATCTCCACGATTGCAACATGGTTCATTTTTCATAACCATATTTCATGATTGGAATTAAAATAAAAATGAATTCATAAAAATAAAATTATTTTGTTATTATTATACTACAGATTATTTAATGATGACAACATTTACTATAATCAACCATCCATGGTTATTTAGGATTTATGAGCCAAATATTTTTAAAATGTTCGATGTGAAATTAAATTAATATTTATCTGTATATAACATGGTTAATTTTTTTTTTATAAATTTGAATAAATTTCATAAGAATGTAAATAAATAAAAAAATTCAATTATTTTGGAACATATAGAATGTATGATATGATCTAGACTCAATGTAATGGATTGGAGAATTTTTTATTTATTCTTTAATATTTTTTATTTATGCTTCAATTATTTTTCATCATTTTTTATGTTCATCTAAATGATCGAAGAATGTTTTATTTATGCTTTAATGAATGATTAATTTCGTTTTTTCCTTATATTACTTTTATTAGTTTTATTTTTAAAAAAGAAATATTTTAATGGTTTTTTGTAATTGAGATTTTACATCATCAAACTCATTTTATATGTTTTAATGATATATTTTATAATTATTTTTCTTCAATTTATGTATTCATAAAAATATTTCTATAATTTATTTATACGACATAATGAATTATAAAGGAAATATTTTTCCTGCTCTGACTATTCTAAAAGTTTCCAAATATATATTTTATCATATTTTATATGCACAATTTTGAAATTATTCAATAATATAGAATGTATCATTTTAACATATATGATGTCGTCAACATTTCCTACTACAAAACCATTATTATATATTTTTATTTATTTATAATATTCCCTATCTTTTCATAGAAAACCAGTCCCCCAATTTTTTATATGTATTTTCAAAATAGGGTTCTAAATCTAATGGATAGTTTGATATATAGAAATTGTATTCTTATGGGTGTATATGATCTCTCTAAACAACACTTTTCATAGTTCTTGACCATACTCTATCTAACTCATTTTCTCTATTTATTTAATGTTATGGAATACTTTTAAATTATGTATATATGTCTCATATATATTTAACTAGGTTATTCATCATTCATTGAAGTGGTAATACATGCCTTATGATCATTTCTAAAACCCTCCTATAAAATATATCTTTTTATTATAATATCAAGAATGATTTTATAACCCATTTTCCATATATAAGTTATTATAATATTTATGTGGAATGAATAATTTCCATGTTGAGGATGAAATTATAATAAATTTGTTATGATGGGTTTAACAAGATAGTGATCTAATGCAATGGGTATAGTTGTTTACTTGTGAGATGATATGTAGGGGAAGAGGGAGTAAACTTAATCCGTAATGGGACTCTGTCTACAATGTGATATTTTATTGGTATCTAGCCATAACTTAATCTTATATCATGTATTGTGTTTATATAATATTTTCAATCTTCCAGGGATGAGAATATACTTTGTTCGTTGTGTTATTCTCCTAACTGATTATACTGTAGATTACTTTTATATGGGTGTATTTGACAAATTAATAATTTAAAACGTATATTATAAAAAATAATTTTTTCATTTTTATTAAGGAACATTTTGAGTTTGATTTTTACATTAATAATTATTGTGATTTTAATTTTAAAAAAAATTGGATAAAAAATTTTATTAATCCGTAATTTTTTTTGATCTCAAAGATTAATTTTTACAAAAAAAATATTATATAAGTTTTTTTGAACAAAAAAATCCATTATTTGTTTTTATGTTTCCCATATTGAGTTTTTTTTCTCATCCCAAGTTTGAAATTATTTTTCACTGGGTTATAATGATGAATATAGATAAAAATGTGTTTAATATGGGAATTGTGACGATATTCCATGAAAAGAAATCATGTCATAAAATAAATGTTTTATTTTAAGGGAAAATCAATATTAATTGGAAGAGTCCACTATTGGATGTAATATTTATTTATGTAAGGGTGATAGAATAATTATCTACAGATTTATATCATAAATATATGAAATGATAGAAAATAAATTGTTTACATAAACCTTAATATTATGTAATGGTGAAAGCCATATCCTTACAAAGGGTATCTGAGTAACGGTTTTGAAAACTTTTTAGATTTGGATTATAGTTCTTTTGTGAAAACCATATCGATAATACTATGTATATGGTGACATTCTAATATTTTTTAAGAAAAATAGTATTTTGTTTTTCTAGAAATATATATTGGTTTAGATACTACAATTGGACATGGTTTTGGAAAATATTCATCATGGGATAAGAATCCTGAAAAGGGTTGGTCAATTACGTCTCATAAATCATTACGGTTAATAGTAAATGTGCCATTACTATGCACCTAGATTCACCATCTTGAGTGATGTGATTGGGTTAATTTACATATTTTTTTATTGAACATCACGAAGGATTTTGAATATATGAATGTCATGAATACCCGATGTTAAACCTTTATTGTCCTATATTAAAAAGAAGGATTCATGTTTTATACATTCTATAAATTATTTTCATAATAATTATTATTATTCTCAAACCATGCATTTTGTTTTTTGTCAATGGATGAAACCAGGTGGAATGATGTTAATGATGAATTTTACGGGCAGTGTGGTGATGCTGAGATACCAAATAGGGTGATGATTTACTTGAATTATTTTGTGATTATACCTAATAAATTATCATTGTATATGATTAAAAAACACTACCTTAACCAACACATAGAATCACCAAAGAAAAGTTATAAATGATCCACTAACATCTCAAGTGGTGGTGACCATGGAGGAAATAATGTTCAATTTCCTTCATGTAACAAATGTGTAATGATATGTAAGGAGTGTGTCTCAATGGAACATAATTTTTTTATGTTTTTAAAATAAGGTAATATGATAACATATTTTCTTGGATGTATGAGGAGATAAATGGATAGAAATAAATTTCAACTTGAATATCCATTTATAGTTTTTTTCATAAATGTTGGAAAGATAGTATTATTTTAGGCAGTTCCATTTTATAAAGGATAACACCAATACCAAGGAAGGAATTTCATAATTTAAATCACTGAAGTTATAGGAATAAATTAATTATGTATTGGGAATCATGAATTATATTGTAGATGTATTTTTTATTATTGGAATTTTATGTATAGGAATCATGAAACATCTAGGGATTACTCCATAATGGTTTTCCATTATGCATTTGAAATCAACTGTTTAATGGTACTGATATCAAAGAAAACTGATTTCGTGAAAATGTGATATTTTTTAAAAACAAATTTTTATCGAAAGGATAAGAATTAATATATATATATTTCTGAGTTAATAATAATTAGTTGGGATTGATATATTATTATTATTTATCAATTAAATGAGATATCATTGGAAACCTTGATATTTTGAAGTGATTTGATGAAAAATTGTTTTAGATTTTCTTTGATGATTCTTATTTCATTTTTCTATTTTGGAATATAATATAAATTATATGATTAATAAGAATTTCATAAAATTTTGGAAGTATATATGTCTTCATGTGATGTAAACTTAAGAGTTATGGATTCTATAATAGGCTTAAAAGTTTAAGGTTGACCATAAGTTTAACGTATTAGATACCCCTATTTATGTTTCTAGTGTTGTTATTTTATTGCAATTAATGACATTTTCAGAGATTTTTATTTTGGTTGAGTAATATGTAACAATAATGTTATTAATTACGTATTACTTGTGGAAGAATAATATCTTCATTAATTTAATGGTATTGAAAGATTTTATAGTTTATATAATATTTGATGATAATGGTTATTTTTAATTATGTTCATTATATTTATCGAGAGGTTATAATATGTATATTAAAATGACATTGGTAAAAAGTAAACCTTTTCACATTCGGTAAGTTAATGGGACTAGAACTCCCAACTGAATGGAGATTGCGGTGATTCACCTACCTCTAGCCTACATAATTTCATGAATAGAATGGTATTCCATTTTTAAAATAATGTAACAGAAACATATAAAGTTGAATTTGGGAACATATTTTTTTAATAGAGATAAAAATGATATTGAAAAAAAAATTGGTGATTAAGTGAATACTTTCATTTTAGAATAAGTTCTTTATTTTTAGAACTATATATGATTAATGTAAATTAAATATTATGGAATTTCATTTTGGGAATAATGGATGAATTATCAATTGGAAGCCTATATAATTTTCATGTGGATTTTTCATGATTTAGGTTATTTATGGAAATGATTCGAACATATTATAGATTAATGACTAAATAATATAATTTTTTTTGGTATGATCCATTAAGAGTGATTCATGTTATTTGGAGATAAATACGGAATTTAACTTTCATGAACAAGTGTTCAAATCATTTTAAATGCTGGGTCTCATTCTTAGTGTAAAATATATTCAATAAATTTTTATATATTTATTTATAAATCGATTATTTTTAACTTTGAGTGTTATTGTTTATTATTTTTTATTATATAATTGGATGGTTTATTCATTTTTAGAATTATGTTATTCCAACCATTTGGGTTTCGGTTAACATTTAAAGACATAAAAAATATATTGTAAACGTTTTTGGATTATTTAAACCACTAAATTTTGATTTTAATTATTTATGAATGAAAAATTCATTCTGAATTCTCGTCATTTAACGAGAAATGTTAGAATGTATTGGAAATTGATTGAAAGATGAAATTTTACTTACCCTGTATAAAAATTTAGGTATATTGTTCCGAGATGATATGGTACTTCCTTAACTCTTGGAAAAGACTCTTGGAACAAAATTCGTATCCAGTTAACATTATTTCAATTGAATCGATTATTTGTTTACTTCATCGGTTTAGGGTATTGTGGTAATTCACATTCTTGTGATCATTCAATTTATTATGATCAATGTTCCTTTAAACGTTCCATTATTATTTTTTCATTACATTCTTTCTCCATTTACATATTTTCACTTCCCACTATTTGTTTACTATTTGCGATCATAGTTATTTGATGACCATCAAATTTATTTTTCCCTCTTTTCATGAGGATTGTCTATTAACACATTTTATAATATGGGATTTCAACAAAGGTATTTTCAGATATAATACCATTTTTATCTATGCCTAGGATCAAATTGTAAGGACACATTTTATTAATTGGGTGAATAATGTAACACCTTATGATTTAAAAAAGACAACAATGTTTGATAGCTTATGTTACTTGTAATACCAAGCCAAAATGAACTATGAATTAATATTAATTAAATATGACCAATATATCCTAGCTGTTAAATTTTCAGGTAAGATTATGATTAAATTCAATAAATATATATAAATAAAATGTCACTACTCAATAAAAATTTATTAATAAATTATTAGTAAATAATTCATCAATTATTAACATTTTCATTTAATTCTTAAAATATATATTATCTTCCAAAATGTATTTAATTTAATTTCATGATGAAATATCATAGTTATTTTAAGGAACATTTAGACATTTAATTTTATAAAATAGAAAAAAAAATTGAAATAAGGACATAAAAATTATCATTCTAATGAATTTTGATATTTTTCAGAAAAGACTGATTTTTAATGAATAGTTAAAAAGTAATGATTTTATTGAAAACTATATTATCATTTAAGGGTTTTATAATTCCATATTCAGTATTAGAATAAATTTAGAAAAAAAGACCATTTTCATTAAATATAATCAAAATATTGTCCTAGTAATGGCTTTTATGCTTGAATATATTATAAAATCATTTAATATCTTAGATGAAAAATTCCTATAAAAATTTATTTTCCTCACATTTTATAGGATTGATATAAAATTAAAATCTAACTCTTCCCTGAGTTGAATCTTGAAAAAAATGAATTAAATATTTTTAATTAGTATGACCAAATGGGTAAATAAGCCCCATTTATTTTTTGTCATTAATAATAGATATTATATTGAATATTATTCATCATAGTAAGGGTAAATCTAGAAAATAAGGTTAATGGTAATTTTCTAAAGAAAAAAATACTTTCAATAACACTTGATTTTTTATTGTATAAGGTAATGTCGCCCATTTCCATCCAATTCTCAGAATTATTTCCACATCGATAAATATTTCATTTGTTTTGATATTTATAATTTATAATTAAAATATAAAGAAAACAATTCATATTCTTTCTTATAATAACTATATTATTTTCTAATAGGGATAAAATCATATTATTTTCACCATTAAATTTTCAATTTCACTATAAATTTCTTTTTAAATGGTAATTTATTTCGATTTTTTGGTAGTTACACAATTACCTAAAGTGATTCTGCAGTACTGACACAATATTTATTCCTTTAATAGAATAAGATAAAAAATATTTAAAATAATAAAACTAATATAAATTAAATTAATTTTTGTGTTACGTGATTTTTATTTTAAAATATAAAATTAAATTAATGTTTTAAAGGATTATATTAGTATTCCACTGTTTCCATGTTGTCTTCAAACTCAAATTAAATGAGTAGATCTAAATATGAGGTCTGTGATATTTTATAACAAATAAAATTTTACTAAGTTATTTAAAATTAATAATAATAATATATTAATGAATTTGGTTGGGATATTGTTGAAAATATCAACCATATTCCATTTATTGGCCATGTTTACTTTTATAGTATCCATCCTGATCCATGATGAGTAAAAACTTGGTTATAAAGGTAATTGTGAAAATTGGTTAACATGTGTTAAAATAATGATATGCGGGTACAAACCAAATATAATATTTCTCAAATTTTATTTTATGATATTATTTTGAATAATATTCACCATATGTTCTAATTGTTTTATTTTTTCCATGAAAATAATTTATTAAAATTCATTACTTAATTAAATTCCAAATGTTCTCCTCCCATCACATATAAAAATGTGTGCCCTATCTCATTTTCTTCACACATAAAAATAATTTTAGATCGTCCAATAACATCACATATCCCTTTAATTCATCAATTTCTACAGTCATGAGTCCTTTTTTGGTTAGAAAACCAACCTAAGAATGATTTAGTGTAATCTTAAATAGCTTGTCTAATGAATAGTTATCGTTCATAACTATGTATTATTGTATTATTTTTTCCTTGTAGAAACTTAAAATAATTTTCCAACTAGTTGAAATAATAAAAAAACTATCTAAAATATACTAAAGAATTTTTAATATTAATTTATTAACTCACATCTATCTCCTCTTCTATCAAACAGGAAATGAAATCATTATTCGCGTGTGATGTTTACTACCGCCTCACGAACCGATGTAATTAGTTTTCCATCATATCCTCTCAAAACTATTTATTAATATAAAATTAAATTATATATCTTGAATACATTACATATTTATTATTCTTTAAAAATAATATATCATATATTTTCTTACCATTCCATTCATTGAAATATGATAAATTTATTTGTGTGTATATGTGGATTACTACCTCCAAAAAGCGATGTGAGTCAATTTCATTCCATAATCTCACAGATGGAATATAAAATTATATTTAAAGGAAAATTATTATATTTATGATGTAATTAACATTTTGTAAGGATAAAATAATATTTACTTTCTTCAGATCATGATCTTTGAATAATGTAAATGATACTCATGTGTATGTATGACCTAACATGTCCATCATTGTAACATTGTGAATTTATCATAACCATATTTCAGGTTTAGTTTCAAAAATATAATTGGGGAATAAAAATTATAATTTTTTAATTATTTCATTATATACCGTAGTCAACCTTCTGAAGTCATTTCGAATTTATGAACCGAATATTATCAAAACATTTAATATGAATAGAAATGATTATGGAATTGAATATAACATGGTAATAAATAAAATAAAATTCATAATAAATTAAAAAATTTATTAAAAAATTAAATAACTAATATAATTTTATTATTCAATAAGATAAAGAATTTACATGATGAGTTACACACAAGGTAAGGGACATTATTTAATAAAAAATCATATTTCAAAGTTTTCTTTCCAACTCATTTTCATCAATCTTATTTTTCTACCAATTGATTTGAAAAAAAAAGAATTATTCTAAAAACAATTATATTGTTAGGTTTTTACCATATATGACTTTCATTATGATACTTTTACAACGGAATATTTTTAAGGTTTTATTTAGTGACCCATTACTTTAAAATCATATTGTAAATTTTTTATTTATTAAATATTTTTCTTCCATGTACCTTTTCAAAAAAATATCCTATTAATGTATTCTTATGGACATAAATTAATTATGAAAGAATTATTATCTATCTTTTGACTTTTTTAAAAAAATAAAAGGAATTTTTTAAAAAAATTAAACATTATGTTTATGATATATTTATAAAATAAAGAAAGGAATGTCTTATTTTAATATATACAATGACATTGGATTATCCTACCACCATACCAATTATTTTATATTTGGATTTATTTAAATGTTTTTTTCCAAATAAAAACCTATTTCTTTTTATTCTATGTATTTTCAAAAAAGGGTTTAAATGTTTTGTATACTTTCAATTCATGAAATTTTAATCTTATGGGTGTATGGAATCTATCAAAAATTTCGTTTTTCAATGATGTTCATCTACTCTATAATTTTTTTATCTCTCTGTATATATTTTTATGTAATCAATCTAAATATTTTATATATATCTCCCACATATGTACATATCTCATTACTCCTTCAATTAATGGGTTAAAACATGCCTTATGATTATTTATCAAACGTATTCTTCAAGAAATCTATTTTAAATAAGATATGATGAATGATTATAAAACCCATTTTATTTTTATGAGAAATTATAATATTTATTCCTTATGAATTTTTTATTTTTTGAGGAACACATAATCCTAATCATATTATGATGTTTCCACATAGATAGTTATTTAATGAAATGGGTAAATATTTTTTTGGGAGATGTTATATATGGGATTGGGGTGTAAAAAACATTCACTACGAGACTCTGTCCTCTATGTCATTTTGTGATGGTGTTTATACATAGCTTATGAGTATGTCTTGAATTGTTTTACCACTACATTTCCAATGTTTCCATGATCATATAAAACTGTGTCATCTTTTTATTCTCTAACATGATTACTAATGACCTTATGTTTATTTGATAATATATACAATTTTACCAGGGTGAAATTTATTGTTTTTATGAAAAGTTTAAACAAGTTTTCCATTATGTAAAAGGAACATTTATGACTTTAACTTTTATGTTATGATTTATTTTTAAATGTTTTATCAAATTTTTGGGAGGAAAATTTGGTTTCTTGTGTAATAATATGAAATTTTAAAAAAGAAAAAATGAAAAAAATACAGGAAAAAAAACAAGAAACACCAAACAACCATAATGTGTGGTTATGGTGAAAAGTAACAAAAACCAAATCAACAAAAACACCCATTGAAATAGGGTGGGAACTAGAAGACAAGAAAAATATTCTGCATAATGAATCCCACAACAGAACTCTTCAGGACACCCTCTATATGAGCATGATCACTTCCTCAATGAAGAATCCATAAACCAATCAAATAAGTCACCTACGAGCCCCCAACAAAGGCAGCAAACGACTTCTTTGGATCATGCACTTCCTCCATGATATAATCAAGCTTCTAACAATAGCAACAAATCAAACCACTCCAAGACGACACTCTAAGAAGGATTCCTCGAAAAAATCTACATAAAAAAACTAGTGTAGAAACAACAGAGAACAGAAGGTCTGCTACTTCATACCAGTAGAAAAAATATAACCAAACCACTCCAAAGAGTAATAAATAATTAAACTAAGCGAACAAACCCCACAGAAATAAAGCAGAAACAATGAGATAAAAACCATATAAAATAGCCTCAAACAAAGATAAGAGGCCACTTAATGATGTCTAAAAATGGGAGACTCATCACAATCCTTTTTATGAAAAGGAAGGAGATCATCAGGAAATTGTTCATACCAAAAAAAGTCAACCACATCAACAACCTTATTTACCAGGCCATCAAAAACAAAATTTGCTTTCTTATAAATTTGAGTGATAAGAGGATTAAATGAAAATAGAGTCTCCAAACAATTAATCCAACAATTAGTTTGCTTCTAGGACAAGTGATAAAGACCCAACCTCATGGAAAAAATGACAATAGTAGAATAACTTTCGATCCATAAATTATCCCAGCCATGCTGCACAACTTAATCCACAAAAACAATAATAACAATCATTTCAGCCTCAAGTGATGAGGCAAAGCCACAAGTACCATGAAAATAACCAAGGACATCCCCTCTATGATTTATGAAAACAAAACCATAACCAGAAAGACTCATATTACCCCTATAAGACCCACTCAAATTAATTTTTAACCAACCAAAAAGTGGTTCCTTCCAAAGAACTTCTAAAATACCATGCGGAGGCCTGATTTATCCCTTAACACCTACCTGGTTCAGAACGGACAAATCATGGACCGAGTTGAAGCAAAAATGCTTCATAGGAATATTCATATTATGCATAGCAGGAAGAATGGCTGATAAAACCCCACATAACGAGAAGGAAAAACTATCATGAATCACCTTATTACTAGAAAACAAAATAAAATGAACGAGTTCAGTAGTAGTGACCCTAAAAAATCCATCAATTGAGGAGAAAGAGAAATAAGATGCCGACCTTGAAGGAAATGATGAATTGAAGACATATCAGGCATATAGATTTTAAAAATATCATAAACAAACTTCCACATTGAAGAGGAATTAATACAACTAAGAAACAAGTGATCAATATCTTCCCTATGTTGATGAAGAAAAACCCATGAAGAACAGAGAGAGATGCCATATTTTTTAAGGAAACAATCAGTACGAAGAATCCAATGAGTTAGTCTCTTGGAAAATGTTGTCCGAGAAGGCCTAATAATGTTCATATGAAGATCCCTCATCCCCTTACAACCTAAATTTAAAAATAGTGAATTACTATAAAATTTTTTAGAAGTCAATTGGCTATTTATTGCAGGTTCCCAGGCCCAAAAATCCTCTCTATTAGAGAAGCAATAACTATTGATAATAGTAACAATATGATTAGGGATACCCCACATATTATCAATCGGATCATTAATCGTAGCATCAAAATCATCATTAAAATCATCATTAATCAAGGAATCGGCTAGGGGACATCCAGTCCAGTTGGCCTTCCAAAAGGATAAAGATGAGTTCCTTGAAACAAGCCATCGGGCATGAGAGTCAATGGAAGAAAAAATGGATTTAAAAGCAGGCCAAACAAAAGAATCCATATGATTAAAAACCCCATTCCTAAGCCTATCCCTAAATTTATTATGGAGAAAGTCCAGAGACTCAAAATTACTATTGAAAAGCCTCCAAATGAACGAATCCTATAAAGAATCGTTAAACAGCTCAATATTTTTAATACCAAGACGCCAAACATCATAGGGTTTAAAAAAATTATTCCAAGAGACCTTAGCTAACTTCCTTCCCAAAATATTACCACCCCAAATGAAATTTTTAATAGAAAAATTAATTCTCTTGATGAGAGAGATCAGCCACTTATGGACCATGAATGAATAAACAAACATAGGAATGATTACTTTCTTAACAAAGAAAACACGACCGCTAGAGAGACAGAATTACCCTTCCAGGTATAAATATGCCTTTTGATTTCACAAAGAATATCAGAAAAATAACAAGCTTTAGGCCTACTCTAAAACATAGGAACACCCAAATATGTAAAGTGAAGACACCTTCATGAATACCCAAATCCCTGATAATTCCCATCTTCCTAGAAATAGGAAAATTATTACCAAAATCAACAAAGGAATTATTCCAACTAATCTCTTGCCCAGAGACTTTTTCATAAAGCAAAAGGGCATGCTTAATATTTTTAATATTCCTATTATCCCCATTAGTGAATAGAATAATATCATTAGCATACAACAAGTGAGTGGGAGAAGAAAAACCTCTACCAGCACTAATAGACTTCAGTTATCCATTTCCAGTCATAATATAACGTTATCTAATAAGATAATCCTCCACAATGGAAAAAATAATAGCTGAGAGAGGGTCACCATGTCTGACACCTCTAGTGAAAGAAAAGTATCCCTCAGGGGAACCATTAACAAGAACAGAGATATGAGAAGACTCAAAAATGATTTTAACCCAATTAATGAAAACATCATAAAAAACACATAACCTTATAAATGAAATTCCAATTTATTGTATCAAAAGCATTCCTGACATCCAAATTGAGAGAAAAATTACCATCCCTTGTGGATTTCTTAAGAAGATTAACACATTCCGAGGTAGTAATAAGACAATATTGAATATACCTACATTTAATAAAGACAAACTGATTAGGAGAAACAATCTTACTGGCAATAAAAGACAACCTTGTGGACAAGATTTTTCAAATAATTTTAAAAATTTTATTGATCATGGAAACTGGTCTGAACAAATGAATATCGTTAGCATTCTCCATATTTGGAATGAGGTAAAGGAATTGAGAATTCAGTTCCTGAGTAAGGGAACCACCTTTAAAAAAATGAGTAACCAACCTGTAAACATCATCATGAATGATGTCGAAATATGTTTGAAAGAAAAATTTACCAAAACCATCTAGACCAGGAGTGCTGACAGATGTTAGACTAAAGGTTGCTTCCTTGATTTCAAAGTCCAAATGGATATATGTAATGTTGGAATTATCCTCTTGATTAACAAGAGTTGTAATATTACTCTCTAGTGGATCGGCAAGAGGGGCATGACCGGTAAAGAGATCTTTAAAATATGTAACAACATGCTCAGAAATCTCATATCTATTGTAAAAGACATTATTCCCATTTTAACCAAATAGAGAGGCCTCAAGAGTTTCCTAATTCTCTTCAAAGAATTGGAAAATATAGAATTTCTATCCCCATCTCTCAACCAATTATCCTTAAAATTGTCTCTTTTCAAAGCGTCTTTGAGATAAAACAAAATTTTAATCTGGGAAACCAGCTGAGTCTCACCCAAATCATCATTAGAGAATTCATTTGAAGAATTCTTCTCTTGCATATGTTGAAGATATTCCTCAAGAGAAGATGTTTCAGAATCAAGGGAACTGAAACGAAATTTCATCCAGAATTTCATGTTTCTTTTAAGGAGTTTGAGCTTGATGACGCAAGAAAAATCATTGACCCTACCATTCCAAGAACTCAATGTTTTTTCAACAATAGTTCTACATTCAGGATGATTATCCAAAGAATTATTAAATATTAATGGAAATGTAGGTTTGGGATCCTTACTCATAATGTCAACCAAAATAGAATGATGATGAGAGTTAATTCTAGAAAGAGTCATTCAAGAAATAGAATCCCAAAAATCAAGAAAATCCTCAATAAAAAATGCCCTATCAATTATACTATCAACAAATCTATCCAAAACATTCCTATACCAAGTATACATATCCCCAACATGATTAACTTCAATCAACCCATTATCATCAATACATGATTTGAAATCTCTGGAAGAAATGACATCAGTCATAGCTCCAATCTTCTAATTAGAATTAATGATTGCGTTAAAATCACCAAGAATGGTCCACGGACCTGAGGTTGAAGAGTTAAAGGTACAATATCCTTCCATAAATTCCTAAGACCCTGATAACAGTTATGGGCATAAATAATAGAGCAGAAATGATGAAGCCCTTGAATATTGATGGAACAAGTGACATGCTGATCAGAAATAACAATTTGGGAAATATGAGATAATGAACAATGATTCAAAAAACATAAACGTTTAATATTTGATGAGGATCTATTGGATTCCACCAAGTAAAAACCAAGACTTTCAAAAATGGAAACATTGGGAGAAAAAACACTTTTGGGTTCGGACAAACCAATGATAATGGGCCTATGTTTTAAAATTAAGAGCCTAAGGGACCTCATGGTATCATGATTGCCCAGTACCTTACAATTCCAGAATAGAAGCTTCATTTAAATCTATGACTGGGGTGATTTCCCCCTTTTTGACCCCCACAGTTACCTATTTTCCAGATTTAGGAGGCCTTCTAGCCTTTCTCTTAGGACTAGAGGTCCTTTGTAAAATATCACTTATGTTCAAACAACTGGTGGTTCCTTTTAAATTTTTTACACCAACAAAGAGGATGTCAACAGGACCTCTGATGAAACTAGAACACCCATATCCTACAATGACACATCACCACTAGATGAAACATGAGCATCAACTTCCTCAACCAGAGCATCATTATCATCAAAGGATAATGTGACCCCAATCTCCCCTTCAAAAGAAGAAGAAACTGGCTTGAAAGAATCATGTTCCACTTCCTTAAGAGTAGGATCTGCAATAAGAGAAGCAGGATCTCCAGCCACCTGAACTGGGGAAATTACGGGTTTAATAGAGGGCATAACATGAAAAATAAGGACCTCGGAAATCCTAGGATTCTCACTATCCTAAAAAGAAACCACAAGCGCATAAAATTATTCTCCAATTTCTACCTCAAAAAATCATCAATCTCTTTTTCCGAAAAAATAACAAGGTCATAAATCTTAGAAGAGATATTCTGATCCAAAATGTGATCCTCTATGCACGTGAATCCACCATAATTGTCCACTTCTTGACCAATCTTAGCAAGAGGACTAGGTAGATCATGAATCCTACCTTGTTCAACATCTTCGAAGATATCTTCACAAGATTTATTGGAAGTAACTATAACTCTGGAAGGACCAGGTATATTCTTTGAGGGACCCTCATTTTCCACAAAGACCTTCTTATTTTTTTATTTAGATTAACCTCTTTCCAATCCTTCTATTTGGGAACCTCATTAACATTCTTTTGAAGCATCCTATAGTTCACCACAGAATTACCAACAATCTTTCTAACCTCACAGAAATATGGAACACGTTCACATTCTACTTTAACATCAATATTATTACCATTATCAATCAAAGTGACGATATCTGGTCTTTTATTTTCCAAATTAACATCAACCAAAATTCTAGCAAAATATCCAAGATCCCCCTCCAATGTTTTCTGATACATTCTAGTATGAGTTCCAACACATGAGGCAAGGTCATTAAGGATCTCAGGATGCCAATAAATCCAATTCAACCAATGAAGTCTTATCCAGATCTGGGCATTGGTTTGTTTAAGGTTAAATGGATTAAAATTAACATCCCATTCAGATAACCTCAAAACACTAGGTTTGAGATGTATAATACCAAAATCCCATACTCTATTAAAATAATTCCCTGATTTAATATTGATATGAAAAAACCCCTTCCGGTAGGAATCAATTTCCAATTACTAAAACCCCAGCAATGAGATAATCTATTTTTAAGATCAAGGTAAAACCAGTGTTTATCACCCTTGGAATAAATAACGAGACCAAGAATTTAAAACTAAGAAAGGTCAATACATTGATTCAAAGACTTTTGATCTGCGACTACAAAAAACCCACCATTCTCATGTCTGGAAATGTAAGAGGAATGAGACGTACCTCCTTTTCACGAATCAGAAGAACCGAAAAGTACATCGGTAAAAGAAACAACTTTCATTCTCATCATAGAGAAGTCTGTAGAATCTGATGAAAATACAAGACCCTTATTTGAGAGTCGATCACCCTTGAAAGTAGACTCCCAGTCAGAATTAAATGAACCCATGATGGGAATCAAGAAAGACTCCAGGAGAGAGCGAATAAGCCATTTCTTGGTTGAAGGGAATGTTTCGTCGCTCGCGCCGCTCTCACCATCCACAGTCTCAAGAGTCCATCATCTGTATAGGAGGTGACAAAATTTAAAATCATCCTTAAAACATCATAAAACTGTAAAATAATAGAAGAATCTTTCTTGTGTAATAAAATGTTTACATTGAGCCCAATGATTAATTTTGAAAAAAACATGGTATAAATATTTATATACTAATAGTTTTATTTCTTTATTATATATGTCTCTTGAAGTTATTTTTGTGCCCATACAATGTTTAAAAATGTTTTTTACATGGTTTTATGGAAAAGTAGTGATGATGATGATGATGAGGTAAAGATTAAAACATTTATAATTTTTCATTAAAAAATTATATCATAAAAGTTTTTTGTTATGGGAAAAATGGAATTTAAGTGGGAGCGTCCACGTTGTGAAATAATATTAATTTATGTAAGGGTGATGTCATAATTATCTTAAACAAAAAAAATCTATATAAAATTTAGGAAAATGAATTGTTGAATTCAGACTCCATATTATGGAATGTTTATGGCTGGGTTATTACAAAATAATCCCTTAGAGTATTAGCTGTTAAACCCAAGATGAATTTTCATTAAAATATAGTATTTCTATTTATTACAATTCAAAATTCTTATCTCCTTTATTCCTTCCTTGAAGTCCAATTATTCCCATATTTCCACAAGCACCACCTTGTACTCCTTTATATCTTCTCTTTTATCTCATTTTAGTTTCTTCATTAAGGTTGATCTAAGGGGATCAATTTATTCAAAATAAATGTTAATATTTCCATATCATATATTAATTTTGTCCCAATATTATTTCAAATATTTCATTCCATATTTCCTATGGTTCTTGTTTTTTTATATCACATTGATACATTAAAATCAACTCCAAGAATGGTGATTTCATTTCATTTTTAATGGAATTTTTAATTAGTTTTTCATCCATTTATCACTATTCTAGGGTAAAACAAATGAGATGATGCATATCATTTGGATTACATGATTTTAGAATGAAATGTAAAGTTATTTTGATCATTTAAATTAGGTATTTTTTTATTAAAATATCATATTTATTTCATGAGTTATTTACCTAGGATTCATTGGAATTTAGCATTCTTTAATTTTAGTGAATGTAAATTTTTTATTAATTTGTTATAGAGTACTAGTTAATGGTTATTAAATGATTCCTGTGGAAATAAGAGTATGTCGTTGATCTTGTTCCAATTAATTAAGATAATATATGAATAAGGTATGAGGTTCTCAACACTTATAATGAATTTACAAGATATTCTTTGGATCTTTCTGCCACTTATTTTCCAAATTAATAAGAAATAATAAATTTTAATTTCATAAGTTGTGAATGGATGTTTTTGAGATTTTATTTTATACAAGGTGTTAGTTATTTTTAAATGTTATTTGGTGTGAAGTTAATTTTTTAATTTATACGTAAATTTTTTGAAATAAATTTTGACATCAAAATTTTTATTTTATTTTTTGTGTTAGAGCCTTATTAGAATATTCTGAAAATGGTTCCATTTAATGATTTATTCGGAATTCTCTATCAATTTTCTCAATAATGATTTAGATTTTAATTTATAATTTTTGAAAGAAATAGAATATATCCTTAACATTTTCAACCAATGTCATTCGACCTTTTATATGACTCTATGATGATGAATTTTATTAGATTTCATTTTGGTGAAAACATTGAATAGTGTTATTATTTTCATACTTTTTTATATTACTTATTATTAATAATGAGTGGGATTAAATGTTAATTATTGAGTAGTTTGATCAAGATATATCTTGTCTTACTCATTCTTTTCTTTGATGTGAATTACTAAAGATATCATTTCATCATTCTATTGCTTGGATTATCTAGAATTTAATAATCCAAATTATACCTCGATTTTGAGTTTTACAATTTGTGATTATACACTGGGTATAGTTAGATGAAAACAAATGATATGGTTATTATATATGTTTTTCATCCTAAATCTGGTTTAAAAAAAAATTAATGTAATATTATAAAACAATAATATGAGTCATTTTTATAAATCACTTCCATTATTTTTGTTCATAAAAAATATTTAATTTGAATAATATCTTATTGATACTATATTTATTTTTGTTACATAAACATTTTTTTATTTTATATAATGTATGGATTTTAATGAAAATAATTTTTTATTCCATTTTTATTGTAAAGGTATATAGTGTGTGGTTTTTACCATATTAACGTGTTTATATAAAAATGAATTAAATAAAATATATTATAGGGATAGAATAAATATTGTATAAATAACACTACTTTTAAATTAATGTGTTAATTCATCTTTTTCATACCGATTTATTAATTATTTAGGGGACCACAGTTATGTTATTGGTTACGATCCTTTAATGGATTGGTTGATTCTCGCTGACCACGTGGACCACCCAATGTGGTGTGACACCAACCCTAACTCAAATCCTCATTCCTTCGTGGATGTGGTGGATGGGAGAGCTCTTGAGAACACGATACCCCCAACAAATGTTGTTGCTGATTCTGAGAATCAGGTTTCTCCTAAATATTATCTTCACTATAGTAAATTGGAGATATCTTTCTCATCCTCTGATGTAAATCTTCTTGTCGGTGATCTTAATTTTTTTTCTTGATTGGAAATTTTTCAAGCGTATACCCCCGTTGAAATTTTTATGATCATCCCTTGAAACCATTAGTTTTTAAGGATTTCACATCGGCCTCCTCAATTCATCAAATGATGTGTTTCGGTTTTCCAGTGAGGATGAATACTACCGTTTTTGGGAAAATGTTCATTGTTTTTTGCGGATTCTTCCATGAATGTTCTCATATGGTCCCCAGACATTGATCCTGTCACCAAATCTTAAATAGTTCCAATTGAGGTCAGTTTTCCTATGCTATCATTGCATCTGTTTAACATTAGGCCTTGTTTCTGATCTCTTAGAATGTTGGTATTCCTTTGAAATTATATTCGGCGACAAAATATCTCTCACAGCCCTCTGTTACCTGAATTTGTGTTGAAATTAATGTATCTAATGATCTTCCCTCTCACAAATGGATCCAAAATGGAGATTATGGATTCTATCATGAGATTTTGTATGAATTTATTCTGAAATATTGTAACATTTTCTCTAAGCATGGTCATGGCTCAAATGTATGTGGCCAGAAACATGTTTGTCCTGAGGTTAAGAAAGACACCTAGATTGTGAAGGGAAACAAAAATCTTGAACTTGATGGTACAAATGTTAATGATGTCCCTTCTATATCTAGTGGAGGTCCAATGAATGATCTGAATAAATATGGTCATCCCCCTAAGAGGAAGGAATTTTTAGGATATATGGACACTGGTATTACTATTACTGGTATCAATAGTGTCACAGTTTCCATAGAGGGGGATCAAAGGGATTTTCTTGATTCACTTGACTCAAGGGACAAGACAAAATGAGACCTCTCCGATGACTTTATTTAGGGAGAAGTAGACCCATCAGATCGAATTGAGGAAAAGTTCCTCAAATCAAGCACTCGAATATGAAAAAATTTATGGTTGATGTAGATGGATACATTACCCCAAATACTGAGAAGATTAGGAAATGTGAAGACTATTCCGATTTAGAATGAAAAATAGTTACAAGATCCCATCAAGCATCTACGAAAGATATTGCACCCCCTAAAGAACCGGTTAATCATGTTGCAAGATCTGATAAGGAGGAGGAGTACAAACAATATCCTATGTATAGAAATGCATATCATATTGGAGAGGATGATTATGTGAGTGATGAGTTTTTTTCATTGATGGAGGAGAAAGAAGAAATAACACATCATTAATATCATTATGATCTGATTTCTTCTGACACATTCCTTGAAATCAGAAAACGAATGTACACAAGGATGGGTGATGAATACAAGAAGAATCCTAACATCTACTTCAGAGACATACCATGGGTCTGATCTTCCATAGAATCTACTTCATGGTATTTGGGTTTGTTTCCCCCTATTGTTATTCCTTTCTTCTCTAAATATGGAAGATTTTATCTATAGAATATTTTTAAGATATTATTCAAGATTAATGAAATTTGGTTTTTTTCTTGAGGCCTAATGCCCGGGTGTGTTGGAACCTTAACATCTGGTTCCCTCTACAATCTCCTACCATTTTATGGTTTGATGTGGCATTTTACTATTTTTTCTAGCTGAAGACACTAGTTTCGTTAGTTATGGGTGGATATGGTTGTTTTCTATGAATCCACTTCTAAAGACGCTTTCCAGTGTAGGCCAGCCATGAATATTGATGTTGTACTACCTTGTTTTTAGATACAGGCCATGTTGGATGATTTTTATCAGGGCAGGTCAACGAAGACTTCAATACTTCACCATGATTTCACCTTGAGGACTTGGAGATTGCTGAGTGTTGTTGCACATTGGCATGAAGATATTTCTTATTTGAATGCATGTTGTTTTTTATTGATCATTTCATTGTGGTTTTTTTAGGCATATTGTTATATCATCATGTATTACTCTTATTTTGTGTTGGTGTAACCACATTACACCTAGATCATTTATTTTAACATTTTTTTAATAAATTTCTTAGGGGAATGAATTTGGTGACCAATTAATGTCTCTATTTTTCCTTAAATAAAATGGTTGTGATCATTTCCAAGTTTAATAAAATACTTAGTGGTTTCACCCAAATTTAACCAACTGGTGAAAAGCAGTAGACGTAGTACATGTAGGGGTCAAGTCCACATGGACCAAAGAAGTAACCTTGAGACGCTGTGATTTGGTGAAGGATGGGCTATGAAGTAGACATATTTGGTTTTGATTTTGGATGGTTTTAAAGAACACTAGGAAACATAAGTGAATTCAATTCAAAGAAAATCGGTTGATCTTATGATTATGATTAGGGTGGATTGAATGAATTTTACTTCTTTAGACAATTTTGGTTTTATTAATTCTTGATGAATCCATTCTTCATAAATAACACTACCTTCATCATTTTCTGGGTTGTTGCATACTAAACACAATTAATAATCGCCTATACACTTAGAGAACCAAATTAATGATCTCTCCAAGGTATATGGTCATTTAGTAATTGAATTTAGTTTGCTTAAACATAGTAATGATGAAGAGTAGATATAACTAAAGAATGGATGTCTTAAATTAATTAACAACAATTCGTTCATAAAATAACATTCAATCCAGCCTATGAATCCTCCTAAGATCAAACCATTAAAGTTTTCTCCCTCCATTGATGGTATACTCTCATTGGTGGGCAGAAGATGACTTACAATAATTGGATTGAAGAAATTAAAACCTCGGAAATAACGAGCACTCCTCCGTGTGTGTGAATGAAATTCACACCTATGGGTGAACTAATTCACCACAACACAGAGATATCACTGTGCTTTGTGAAAATTTAGTTTTAATAAATGAATGGAAAATATAGAAGAGAACTATTTTGATTATGAACAAAAAAATAAACATACATGGAAATTGAAAACATTACAAAGGAACTTTTGCAGCATAACCTTACAATGAAACAAGCAACAAAAGATGATAAGAAAAATATCTGATCCTATTAAATTCACCACCAACTCCTAATATAGGCATAATAGGGGCCTTAGGACAACCCCCCAACAATTAATTCACCCCCAAAAATTAATAGTGTCAAAAGAAGGGTGAATAATCAAATGGAAATTGACGTTACAAAGTAGACCACAAAACCAGACAGATTCGTCCACCGTTTTGACATCTGAATTCGAAATTTAAAAAGGCCGAATCAAGAGGGGTCGTAAAAGAGACATATCTTAGTACATCTGCCCTTTATGATATGTAAAAATTTCAGGAAATTTGGCTTAGCCATTTGGATGTTATGGTCTAAATCGTGGGACGTATTTATGTGCATTAATGTCGGGTCCACCATTTAAATCTCAAATTCAGATCCATTTATCATTGTGAAAACATCAGAATTAGTTCCAGCCATAGTTGAATAAAATTATCCTCATATTTTTATATTTCTACTGCATAATGTTTAGCTTCATTGGGCTTGGTTTGTGGGCCCCACATTTTTTTGATGGACCTTAGGCCCATTATGCTTTTTTCAGCAAGTTTCTCCATTAAGGCGCAAAAATTGCCATCTTTCCTTGTGATTCATCCATCAGACCTAAAAGAAAAAATGTTCCAAATAAATTGATGAATAATATACCAAAATATAAAATTAAAATTATGAATATTATAATTTACACAAGTAAATTATTGAGTGGGTCCAAATTGACACTTTAAGCATAAATTGCACAATGATTGGAAATGCAGTTCAATTTCTGTATTGGACTAAAATTGATGTTTATGCACTTTTAAACACATTAATATTAAGATCTTAACAATGAATATTATCCGAATTCAGTGACTAATCACACCCCCAATGTGAGTTTTTCTAGTCCCGAGAAAAATATATTACAAATATGAAATTCAAATCCCCTTTTCCAAAAACATTTTAACTCACATTACTCACCCAAAGACCACATACCAAATAAATTATGGAACCCATCGAAACCACTTACAACAAGATAGGTCCATAATAATATCCAAAGAAAAAGCCCATTTAATTGTTCAAATTCATCACCACATTTCATCCAATTCCAATTAAGCATGATAATGTTTTGTGCATCACAAAAGATATGGGGCCCATTTTGTTGTTCAAGGGGAAAAAATGGAAGCGCTAGGTGGGAATCACATTATTCCTTGAGATGAGTGTCCATATATTTTGATATTTTTTGTTTGTTTTTATTTTTTAGTTTTTTTAACCACAATAGATATAAGAAGACTAACTCTGGGCATGACAACTATGGAGTCATGATCCCCAAGTGCCGGACACCACACATATTGTCAATTCAATTCTCTACAATAGAGATATAAAGCCTAACTCTAGAAAGACAACTACGGAGTCACGATCCCCATGTTTCGGAAACCACGTATTCGGACAAACAATTTCTCTATTTGTTCATGATTTTTTTTCAATTTTTTTGGATACTTAAATTAAACTAAAAGTGACCCCAGAACCCTATTCTATAATGAAAGGGACCCAGGAACTTAAATATACACCCACAATCCGGTAGAAGTGCATTGTGGCTTTTTTATTAATAGGATGTAAATGTAAACTTTGAAAAATCACATCAGAGAACCACACTGTCCAAAAACTATGCTCATGAACTTAAACTTCCATTAAAATCAGAATCAAGGCTAGCACAGTTTATTTGATATCCAATTTTAGAGTTTTCAAAGTGTGTTATTCTATTTAAGGTTAATGGAATTTATCATTACATCCATGTTCTTATAAAAAAATAATTTTTTATTTCATCTCCCCCCCCCAACATAGAATGACACAGTCCCTAGTGTTTAAAGAAAAGAAAAGTTAGAATGGGGTAGGAGAGGAGTTCAAAGAGGAAATTGAAAATGATAAACATGGAACAAATTCACCCAGTTTTTTAAGTTGATGTTCATGATGTTCCAGATTACTCCTTTGATCTCTTTGGGGATGTAGGCACCTCCTTGATTCAACATGTATCACCAAAAATAGTTCATGAACCATACAAAGAAGAACAAAGCAGACAAGCCAAACAACACAATGATTTATTTAATTCCATGTATTATCATTCTTATTTTTTCCCCTATTTTTTTGTTTTGTTTTTTTAAATCAAACTAATGATACATTGTCTTATTTTAAATTTCTGGGTAAGGTATTACTCAGGGATCACACCATGTGACAAGGATGAATACGGTGATCCCATTTAATACCCATCCATACTCATAAAATAAGAATAAGTTAAGAGTATAATTTTTTTTAAACTAAAAAAACATAAATAAAATAAACTGATGATACATTGTCTTATTTTAAATTTCTGGGTAAGGTATTACTCAGGGATCCCAATGTGTGACATGGATGAATACGATGCTCCCCTTTCATACCCATCCTTACTCATAAAAGAAGAATAGTTCAACAATCTATGGTAATTTATTATATGAAAAAGAAAATGATTCAAAATGATTAGAAACATGAAAACCATGGGTTTCCTCCCATGTAGCGCTTTTGTTTAATGTCATTAGCTCGACTTGTACCCTAAATCTATCAATTTTTATCTGGTTCAATTGTTGGCTCAGTTAACTCCTCCTTGGTTTCTTTTTTATTGAATTATTCAATGAATGGTTTTAACCTATGACAATTGACATTGAAGACATGACCACTTGTGGGATCCTGTATCTCAATTTCCCCATGAGGGTACACATGATGCTCTAGGTGTGGACCAGACCATCTGGACCTTAACATTCCTAGGTGTAGATGATGTTTTGAACTATAAAAGAGCACAAATTTTCCCAGTTCAATGTGTTTGACTTTGAGATTCCTAGATTGGTAGGCTTGAACATTATATTTATTGATCCTTGAATTTTCATAAGCATTCATCCTAAGTTCCTCGAGTTAATTAAGATCTAATTTCCTTTTTGTTTCATCCAATGAAATTTAAAAGTACATTTGTTTAGTTCCCAAAAGGCCTTATGCTCAATTTAATCAGGTAAATGACATGATTTTCCATAAACCAATCTCTATGGTCACATGCCGATGATAGTTTGGAAAGCAGTTCGATTTTCCCAAAGGGCATCTAAGAGATTCTATGACCAATCATTCCTAGAGGGACTGACAGTTTTTTCAAGAATTTTCTTAATTTCTCTATTTTCCAACTCAGCTTGACCATTGATTTGAGGATGATATGCATTGGAAGCTTTATGAGTAATACCATACTTAGACATGAGTGAAAAGAATGGGTGGTTGCAGAAATGGGTTCCACAATAACTGATTATATCCCCAGGAATTCCAAATCGAGAAAATATATGATCTTTCAGAAATCAGATCACAACATGATGGTCATTGGACTTGGTGGGAATGGATTCATCCCATTTGGAGACATAATCAATAGCTAAGAGGATGTAGAGGTATCCCTTAGTGTATGGAAAGGGTCCCATGAAATCAATTCCCCAACAATCAAAGATTTCAATGACCAGAATGGGAGTGAAGGGAATTTGATTCCTTTTGGTAATGGATCCTAATTGATGACACTGAGGACAAAATTGGTAGAATTTGAAGGAATCCTTAGTAAGTTTCGGCCAGTAGAAACCACTTTGGAAGACCATTGTAGTGGTTTTCATTGTAGAAAAGTGGCCTCTACATGCATCTCCATGACAAAATTTTAGAATGGACTCTTGCTCAGACTCGGGAATACATCTCATGATGATTTGATTAGAACAGAACATGAAGAGGTAAGGATCATAAAACACATAGTTTTTGACATCAGAAAGGAATTTCCTCTTAGCTGGGGTCCCCTGGAATTTTGGAATGTCACACGTCACCAAATGGTTTGCTATGTCAGCATACCAAGGGAAATTACTCACTGAATAGAGGTGCTCATCGGGAAATGTATCAGATACAGAGAGGTGGTGTGAGTTGTCTTTGAATTCCTTCCTATAGAGGTGATCAGCTAAAATATTTTCAACACCCTTTTTATCCTTAATGGTTAGATTGAACTCTTGAAGAAGAAGGAACCACCTAATCAATCTACCCATGGCATCTTGTTTTTGGAAAAGGTATTTTAGGGATGAATGGTCATTGGAGACAATGATGGGTGATCCTAAGAGATACAAACTAAATTTCTCTAAGGCAAAGACAATAGAAATAGAATCTTTCTCAGTGGTGGTGTAGTTTATTTGTGCATCATTTAAAGATTTTCTTGCATAAGCAATGACACATGGAGTTTTCTCACACCATTGTCCAAAGACTGCTCCCACAGCGAAGTCACTTTCATCACACATGAGCTCAAAAGGATGCTTCCAATTTGGAGATTTCATGATAGGTGGAGATATAAGAGTTTACTTCAGTGTAGATAATTATTCCTCACAGCTTTCTGTCCATAAAAATGGAGCATCTTTTACCAATAGAGCACAAAGTGGTCGAGAAATAGAGCATAAATTCCTAATGAACCTTCTATAAAAACTAGCATTCCCTACGAAGGACCTCAAATACTTAACAATTTAGGATAGGGAAGGTGACAAATGATGTCAAACTTAGCTTTATTGACATCAATCCCTCTACCAGATACCAGATGACCTAGAACAAGTCCTTCCCTTACCATGAAATGAAAATTTTCCCAATTAAGTATGAGATTCTTATCGTAACACCTTGAGAAAACCATCTCAAAATTTAGAAGGAATCCCTAAAAAGTATCCCCAAATATGGAGAATTCATCCATGAAGACCTCTAAAAAATCCCCCACAATATCCGAGAATATTCCCATCATGCACCGTAGGAAGGTACCAGGGGCATTACATAACCCAAAGGGCATGCACTTGAAGGAAAAAATATTGAATGGACAAGTGAAGGTTGTTTTTCCTTGATTCCCTAGGGAGACTTCAATTTGATTATACCATGAGAATCCATCTAGGAAGTAATAGAATTGGTGACCCGCCACTCACTTGAGGACTTGATCAATAAAGGGTAAGGGGAAATGGTATTTCTGGGTACAAGTGTTGTGCTTCCTATAGTCAATAAAGACACTCCATCAACTACTGACCCTTATTGGAATCATCTCTTCATCCTTGTTGGTTATTACTGTGATTCCAGCCTTCTTTGGAACCACATGGATTGGGCTAACCCACTCACTCTCAACTATAGGATAGATGATACCAGCTTTTAACAATTTTAGAAGTTCCTTCCGTACTACCTCCATGAGATTAGGATTATGTCTCCATTGAGGTTGATGACATGGCTTTGAATCAGATTCTAGAACAATTCTATGAGTCCTGATAAGTAGGATAATCCCAGGAATATAATATAGGGTCCATCAAATGGCTTTCTTGTGTCACCTAAGGACATATAGAAGAATCCTCTCATGATCGGCTTCAAAAGATAAAGAAATGAAAACATGAAAGGATTTATTGTCCCCTAATAACGCATACTTTAGTGATGAAGGTAATAATTTAAATTCAAGATCAGATTGGTCATGAATTTCCATGAAAGGATGAGAGTCTTTATTGAACATAGTTTCTTTGTTCAGATTTCATGACAAAATTGGTTCCTTGTTAACAGAATTTTCATCCACCAAATTTTCCAGTGTAGTGTCATGAATGGCTATGGACTAAATGTTATTGATTTAAACAATGGTATCATTGATTGGTGATTCTATAAATTCATTAACAGAGCGATCTGAAAGAGATTCAATCCAAGGATACATATTTACCTCATTTGGACAAAGAAAATCAATCTCTTCTTGACCTAACCATCTTTCGGTAATTCTTTAATGTTCATTGAGTTCACTATCAACACTACCAATCCAATTAACCTCATGGATCTATTCATCATCTCCAATTTGAGAGTTTTCATTATAGATGTTCAAGTCTAGACTCATGTTTCCAAAGGTTATGGTCATATTACCATTTCGGACTCTGATAACAGAGTTGATTGTTGCAAGGAAGGGACGACCAAGGATGATTGGGGTTTTCTCCCTAGGACCTAAGCTTGGAGGATTTTCCAGAATAATGAATTCAGCTGGGTAAATGAAATTTTCAACTTTCACCAAAACATCTTTTAAGATCCCCTTTGGAACTCGAACACTACGATCAGCAAGTTGAAGAGGGACAGATGTGTGTTGGAGTTCTTCGAGCCCTAACTAACAAAAAATTGCAGAAGGAATGAGGTTAACACTGGCACCTAGTTCACACAAGTCTTTGAAAACTTTTTTCTCTCCTAGTTTAACATTTATGGAAGGGCATCCTAGGTCTTTCAACTTAGGAGGAATGGTCCCTTGAATGGAGGAACTCACATTAGAAGCCAAAAGGACTTGATTTTTATGTGATAATTTTCTTTTAAAAGTATACCAGTCTTTAAGGTACGTTGATTAGGATGGTATGGTATGGATGGCATAGATAAGGGGAATGTTCAACTTGACTTGTGAGAAGATTTCCCTCAATGTTTAACTCAATTCAGGCTTTGTTTCCCCCTCATGCGTTGAGGAAATGGTGCAGGTTGTAGAGTTGTTTGTTGAAGTGTTGTTTCTTTCACATTGTTATCAGTTTCTTCGGTTTTATCTTGTGGTTCATTTGAATTTTCATTTGAGTTTGAAGCTTCATATGGTTTCTAACTTATTTGTTCAGGTTTTTCAATTTATTTACAACTTCTTAAAACTGTCACATCCTTTAGTTGTTCATGAGTTGTTTGCGTGAAACTTGTCTCCACACTTGATGTTTGTTGTGGAATGGCCAGTGTGGGCATGGGTGCCTTTCCAGTTTTGATGGTTTGAAGTTCTTGTTTAATGTATGATAATTCTGAGTTCATTTTGTCCATTTTTTTGCACAGTTGTTATAGTAGGCTATATGGAACATTTTGGGTTGGTGCTTGAGCTTGTTGGTTTATCCCAGGAGGATACTTTGGTTGTTGGATAGGTTATTGATTGGGTTGGTGGATAGGTTGTTGATATTGGACATGAGGATGTTTAAAATGGACCAGCTAGGGTTGGAACTGATTATGAGGTTGAAAGTTTTGTTGAGGGTATGGGTTGATACATTGTTGTTCTGTTTCTTATTGATTGTCCTTCCAACGAAAGCCTGGATGGTTATTATACCTTGGATTGAAGGTGTTTGTGAATTATGGCTTTTGAAAGTTCCTTGCATTAACTTCTTCTGGTGGTCCTCCTAAAAGAACATCCTTGATAGAACGAATGGTTGGGCAATTATCGGTCTTTTGGTCATGTTTGTCACAAATTGTACAAACAAGCTCAATAGTTTGGATTTTGTGGACCTTCCTAATATCAACCACCTCAACTTTCTTTGTGATTGCAGAAAGTCTTTCTCTAAAGTTATCTTCTTCTCTAGGATTTTACATTCCACCTGAATTGGGTGGCATCTCATAGTATGGTGATGTTCCCCATGTTTGGTTCTGTTCCGAAGGATTTTCTAGATACTTATAAACATCATTTAGTGCATTGTTTTTTATGGTTCCATTACACATCATATCAAAGAATTGTTTTTTTTTTCAGGACCCAACCCTTCATAGAAAATTCTAACTTGTTCTGGGATTAAGAAACCATGGTGTGGTACCATGTTTATTGTTTCCTTGAACCTTTCCCATGTTTCATAGAATGATTCTCCCTCTCATTCAAAAAAGTTTTGTATGCTCTTTTTAAGTGAAATTGTTTTGTGATGGGGGAAGTATTTTTTATAAAATTCTCATTGAATTTGGTCCCAAGAGTTAATGGATGCTGGTCACAAATTGTTTAACCAATTATTTGCTCGATCCTTAAAAGAAAAAGGAAAAATTCTCATTTTAGCAGGTTCAATTTGATTTGGTGGGCACATGGTTTTGACAATGTCATTAAATTCCTTAACATGAAGGTAAGGCATCTCAGACTCCATCCCATGAAAATTTGGATGGTGGTTAAGGAAATTGTGTTTGATAACATATTGGGCATATCCTATGTTATCATGCCTAATGCATGAGGGTGCATGGGTCTAGGTTGGTGTGAGGTAGTCATTTATGGTCGGGTCTGCAACAATTCCCAAGGTAGGGTCTTGCTCATTATTTCGGTTCCCTCCCTGGTGAATGATTTGGTTTTGTGGAAGATTCTCCATTGTATAAAACTCAACTTTTGAATCTTGAGTATTGGTAATATTTAGATCTAATGGAAAAAAGACCTCTATGATTGCTTGACTCCCCATCCCTAGGAGTATCCACCCTAACTAATCTATTTGAGTTATCACGGGTGTAGGCGGACATGCGCTAAAAGAAAAAAAAGCGATAAAGGGAAAAGATAAGAGAATTGGGATGAGAATAGGAGAATGGGGGTATGAAAAGAAGTTTTTTGGTCTAAGGAACTTACTTGGCCCCCGGCAACGGAACCAAAATTTGGTTGCGCCCAAATTTACCCTACTGGTAAAAAGCAGTCGATGTAGTACATGTAGGGGTCGAGTCCACATGGACCGAAGAAGTAACCTTGAGACGCTATGATTTGGTGAAGGATATGTTATGAAGTAGCCAACATTGGTTTTGATTTTGGATGGTTTTCAAGAACAAGAAGAAGCCTAAGTGAATTTAATTCAAAGAAAATGGGTTGATCTTAGGATTATTCTTAGGGTGGATTGAATTTGTTTTACTTCTTTATACAATTTTGGTTTCATTAATTCTTGATGAATCCATTCATCAAAAATAACACTACCTTCATCATTTTCTAGTTTGGTGCTTCCTAAACACAATTAATAATCCCCTATACACTTAGATAACCAAATTCATTATCTCTACAAGGTATATGGTCATTTAGTAATTGAATTTAGTTTTCTCAAACACAGTAAAGATGAAGAGTAGAAATAACTGAAGAATGGATGTCTTAAATTAATTATCAAAAATTAATTCATAAAATAACATTAAATCCAGCCATTTGCATCCTCCTAATAGCAGCCCATTAAAGGGCCAGCCCTCCATTGATGGTATACTGTCAATGGTGGGCAGAAGATGGAATACAAGAATTGGATTGAAGAAATTAAAACTGCGGAAATAACGAGCACTCCTCCGTGCGTGTGAATGAAATTCACACATATGTGTGATGTAATTCACCAAAATGCAAAGATATCATTGTGCTTTGTGAAAATTTATTTTTAATAAATTAATGGAATATATAGAAGAGGAATATGTTTATTAAGAAAAAAAGAAACATGGAAATTGAAAACATTACAAAGGAACTTTTGCTGCATAACCTTACAATGAAACAAGCAACAAAAGATGATAAGAAAAATATCTGATCCTATTCCATTCACCACCAGATACTTATATATGAATATTAGGAGACTTAAGTCCACCCCCATCAATTAATTCACCCCAAAAAAATAAATATATTCAAAAGAAGGGTGAATAATCAAAAGGAAATTGATGTTACATAGTTGACCACATAACTTTCCAGATTCTTCTACTGTTTTGACATGTGAATTCGTAATTGAAGAAGGCCAAATACGGAGGGGTCGTATAAGAAAAGTATCTTTATCCATCTGTTCTCTATGAGATGTAAAAATTTCATGAAATTTGGATCAACCTTTTGGATGTTATGGTCGAAATGGTGGGACAGCTTTATGTGCATTAATGTCGGGTCCACCATTTAAATCTCAACTTCAGATCCCTTTATCATCATGAAAACTTCAGAATTAGCTCTAGACAAAGGCAGATAAAATGATCATCATATTTTTGTCTTTCTACTGTATAAATTTTAGCTTCATTTGGCTTGTTTTTTTGGCCACACATTTGTTTGATGGGCCTTAGGCCCATTATTCTTTTTCTAGCAAGTTTCTTCATTCAGGCGCAAAAATATCCATCTTACCTTATGATTCTTCCATCAGACCTAAAAGAAAAAGTGTTCCAAATAATGTGATGAATCTTATTCCAAAATATCAAATTAAAATAATGAATATTGTAATTTCCACAAGTAAATTATTGAGTGGGCCCAAATTGACACTTTAAGCATGAATTACACAATGATGGGAAATGAAGTTAAATTTTTGAATTGGACTAAAATTGATGTTTATGTACTTTTAAACACATTAATATTAAGATATTAACAATGAATATTAGACATTTTCAGTGACTAATAACTTATTATGCCACTAATTCATTCTTATGTATCCCTAAATGTTCTTTTTCAATGTTGGTTGGTGATTATCAAAATACATAGTTTTATATACACTATTTATTAATTTCAAATATAAATTCACTAGGACATACCATAGGTAATAATCATTCTTGATTAGTTAAATATTTATCATAACATTTTATGATTGTAAAAATTCCCAAACATATTACACATTGATTTCCAATGTTTTGTGATATATTTGTGTGTAATTTATGACTATGTACTATGGATATAATAGAATATAAATCCGTTTATAAAATGTGAAAATTTTAATGTACCAGTTTCATTAATTATATTTTTTCTATTAGTTTAACTACAATTTTTATAGATGATGATCATTCAAGAAGGGGTATGTATAAATATAGTTGTTATATAATCTGTATGTATGTATGTTTTCCAATGATGCATAAGGTTGATTGGGATGGGTGTTAAACCCTTAAAAATGTATATCCCATCTCATTTCCTAGAGGATAGAAATATAGGGTTCTAACATATTATACACCTTCGCATTCTCATGGTACATTATTATGTCCCAATTATAGTATATTCCACATTCTGGAGATATATTTATGTATTATTTACCTTACTTAAGTAATATTACCTATCTTGGGGTAGTCTTAAAGTAGGTTTATAAATTTATAGATCATCTTAGTATCGACAATTAGTATGTTATAGGCATGAATTAATCTATCAAATATTTACAAGTAATCAAATCCGTTTTGGTATATAATAATATATTATTTTTTTGTGATATGATTTTTTAAATTAATATACATGTTCATCGTTACACAATCTTTTTTTCTACTAGGATGTGGAATAGTTGTGCTTCCACAAAAATAATATATATATGGTTTCACCCTACATGGAAAATCTGGTGGACATATAGTTTCACTTACTTCATTTCAATTATTAAAGATATATATATATATTATGTTTTATATTGAGGTATTTTACCAGGTTCATGTATTTAGGATCACTATTGGGTTGGAGCAGGAGACCACATTTGGTATAGGCAGTATTATGAAATTGTTTATCAGTTTGGTTTTAATGAGACATTTTTGTATATGACAATTTCAATATGATTTTATATTGATATATTGAATGTTTCATACTAAATTCATGTAGGTATTTCATTATTAATTTTTTATGATTATTTAGTTATAGTACATATTTTATTTTTTTTACACTTGGAAAATCCAATATATAGATAAGTCAAGCTGGTTCTTTGGAGGAACCTGGTCAGGGAATGCATTTATAAACCTTACTGGGTTAATTATTCCCCATCAGAATATCCAAACTGACAATGCTACTTAATATCCCCATAATGACTAAGGAAAACACTTGATGTTAGTGAATTTCATTATTGCGGTTCAATTTCGGAGTTTGTGTTTGTGTTGTTACAAATATTATCAGAGTAGTGTTTTTTACTTATCAAGGATCTATGATTTTTGAGGATTAACCATGATATAGAAATATTATCACATAGTGGTAACATCATGTGACTTTATTTCTAGGATGGATATGGTAGAAACATAATCTACCAATGATGTATCGATGCTTGGATTAGGAACTATATAAATTTGTGAGTTGATTGATTGGGTACATTGAAATTTAATTAGAGTAAATTTTGGATAGAGGTCGTAGGGGTTTTCTAGATTCCACTCCTTGCATAAGCTCTTACATCATGTTGTATATTAGAATATTAGGGAATGTTTATTTAATTTCTAATATATCTATGAAATGTAAAAAACATTAATTCATTAAAGAATAATAAATAAATTAATAATTATTTTCTTAAAACACTTATATGTTTGTATTTAATTAATTAAAGCCACTCACATATATTTAATTATTGAGATATATTATTTTCATGTTGATAATTTAATTTTGAATTATATATAAAATATGTTCTTTGGAATATTATTTTATATTATCAGTTTCTTACTCATGAGAATGTGATTATTCTAGGTTAGTGTTATTTACTTATCATACTATATATTTTTAATATTATTTTTTTTAGAAATCATGAATAGCTTTATAGAACCAATTAGGATTCAAAATGATGTACATTGAATTTATTCTCTTCTTTGTATCATGAAATCAATTGCTGGTTTGTAATTGATAATATGTTTTTTTGTATATGAGCATCCTATTGGTAATGGAATATGTGAAATATTTAAAAAATAGTATAAAATAATTATTTTTTGTTAACTATTTCATTCATTTTGTGAAGGTGTTCTTCAATTAAAATGTAATGAAAAATATATCGACCTTATGTTTGGAAATGGAAAATTGATTTTCAAAAGTGGGGAAGAATTAGAAAGGATAAAGCTTTGGGAAGGAAGATTAAGTAATGTTTTTTTTGAAATCATATTTTAAAAATTATCTGATATTGTATAATTTAGTTTTCTCAGGAAATGGAATAGATTATTGGTATTGTAAAAGAATATTTTTTCTTATAAAACATTTTAAAAAAATAAAATGTTTTTGATAAATTAGATTAAATGGTACGATAGGCATGGATAAGACTATAATAATTAGAATGGTGGGGAGTAACATAAGTGTAGGTGTAGATTATTTGGTGATATTTAGATGTTTTTAATGTCTTAGTAGGGATTTTATGAGAATTATTTTGTATATAGTGAACTATTTCAATAGTGGGGATTCGATATCAAAACCTGGGTGAGTTTCTAAAATGTTTTTAGTACTTTATTTTTATTGTTTCATTTGGGTATTATAATTTCATTGTATTTAAAGGTTTGTAACCTTTTTGGGGTCATGTATTGGAGACATAGTGATGATTATGGACGTGAGATCATGTTCTAGTGAATTAATTTCACAATGTACATTAAAACATTGCTAATGTGGGTGATTTTGATTAGATAATAAAATTATTCATTGGGAGAATGGAATAGAATTGCAGATATATACCAGGGATAGGATTAGATTAATCCTTATATATTTAGGAATCATTAGGTTTATGTTATTTGTATTGGTATAGTTGACTCAAAATTTAGGTTTAGGGTATATATTAGGAGTAGTATTGAACAATTTTTTATTAATTTATGTTTGATTGAGGTAAGTATTTTCATAATGAAATTATTGGATTGATTTTAAAGGGGGAAATGTTTTTTTGGAGAAGTTATAAATACCCATTTCCATATAGAATTAATTATTTTTGAAATATGAATTGTTATCCATGAATTAGATGATAAAGTAAGGGATTCATTATGTTTTTGGTTTTGAGGAGGGGTTGTTTTTCATTTTAGGTCTTATCCAAATATTTTAATGTTTGGGATTGATATAATATGTTTTTATATGGTTTGAGGTTTGGTGGGTGGTTTCTAAGGTTGGATTATGATCATGGTTGTGGTTATTATAGTCTAATGAATGTAGAGGTCGTATCATACTCAATGTGTTCTATATAGAACTTGATGATCTACGTAGAATGGTGGGTTCCCTTTGGGATCCCAATTGGTACCAAGTGGACCCTGGATGGCTGTTTAATACCACGATGCAATATTTTCATTAAAATTTGATATTCAATCTATTTAATATATTTAACCCCTTTACCCCTTACCTTGGACCCCAATATTCCCACCCAGTCTTGTGCTTCTTCTCAGGCTCCTCAATGCATGTCCTCCTTTTTTATCTTCATTCTCATCAATGGATGATCTAACGGGAGGTAGACATTCCAAATCCAATGTAATCTTTTAAGATTATCTCTTTACTCATTTATAATAATAATTCCATATAAATAGTATTTACATCTATTTATCACTATTTTGGGAAAAATCAATTGATATATGGATTATTCAAGTCATTCTATGATTTAATAATTTAATTTATTTATTTTTATATTTTCTTAATTTGGTATTTTTGTTATTTTAATATTGTGGATATTTTTAATAGTTATATATTTTTACATTGAGATTTAGTATTCTTTAAAATTAGTGGATGTTATATTTGGATTCTTTATTTATTGGGGTTTTCCTAACGCTTATTTGATTCTACTAGTATCCATTAGAGATTTCCACTATGTCTATTCAGATTAATAATTCCTACTTATGAATAAGTTAGGGGTTTTTGGACACTTTCTGATGGATTTCCATAAGACGATTGAGATATTCATTCTAGATCTTTTACAAATAGATTAAATATAACAGAATCTATTTTTAAAAATTTAAAATGTATTTTTCCATTATTATTTGTATATTACATGTCAAAGATTTTCAATGGTGATTTGGTGTGAAATTACCAAGTTATTTATAAATGATGGCATGATTTATAATTTTGACATAAATCATTATATTGTGTAGGCTATGATATAATCATTGTTTTATTATCCTAACGTGTTTCAATTTTAATTTTTTATTTAGAATTCAGTATAACTTTTTTTCTTCATGCATTATTTATATGAATACCCTCTTTCAAGAAAATAAAGACTATTCATATCATTGTTTACCAATACCATTCCTCTGTATATATGATAAAATTCCAAAAAAAATTATCGGATTATATATTTTTGACACAATGTAATGTGAGTTAATAATAATAGGTATTATTTTATATGTTTTGGTAAATAAGGTGTGGAATTCAATTTTAATGCTTGACAGGTTTGGATTGGTTATATTTATGATTACTCCTCCATTAAAAATATATATTTATGGTCAATATAATCCCCATAAATGAATTTATCTATGACCATTTTCTTACGACCATAACCATAAAGTTCCTGAAATAAATAAAGAACTCTCAAACCAATAATACCATCATGATTTTATTGAATTGAATATAAAAATATATAAAAAATGAACTTGTATTGTAAAATCCCCATCCATGTTCTCACTCATGTGTCTGATATGGGTAGTTATAGGTTATCAAGGGTGCCTCATATTCTAGAGGATTATGAATAGCATAAAAGGTCAAAGAATATTTTTGAGATTCTATACCCTCTGAAACAAAGTAGAAAAGAATTGAAATTTGATAAATCAACCTAGACATAAAACAGAACCAAATGATAGTTTAATAAAAAATAATCCAAATAATAAAAACTAACCATGTCATGAAAAATTGTATAGTAAATTAAATAGAATGTTGAAGGTCGTCAATGAGTCCAAATATTACATACTCCAAATATAAAGATATCCAATGTCCTCATATCAAACCCCCTTCATGATCTCATATCCAAGATCCTATATCATCCAATAAGTAAATAAATAAAACAAAGGGACCATTTCCCTTATCTCAATATGTTTCAATGAAATCATCCAAGGTACCAAACGACACAGGTGCAGGGTTTTAGTAAATATTTTTTGATCAAAAACTATTCTCTCTAATCAATATATACAAAATTAATAGTTCATGAAACTATATGATAAATAGGGGAGTTGAAACTTACCTACCTCACCACATGGGAAAAAATAATTTATAATTGTTTTACAGTGTAGAATAGTTGCGGACTAGGGACATCTCAATTGGGGAGCTTCATAATTTTATTATATATTAATTCTAATTCACTGAAGAGATAATTAATGTTTTTGGTTTTACATATAAATGAAGGAAATACAATTTTAGGAAAGTAATTAAATTATAAAATATACTAATATAAAAAAAATATTGAAGATAGAATGTGGACATTATGGTTTGGTTTATGGGTCACATCATTGTTCATATTGATGTTAAATTTTTGTTTGATAACTTTCTTATAAATATCCATCATAAAATAATATTACCTAATTTAGTGGTGGAGAAATTTATAATTCTCAGAATATTTTAATTATATATCCTCATATAATAAAGGATGATGAAAAACCTCAATTGAGAGTGTGAGATCTTCTAAGACCTACATCCATTATATATAATTTCATCCACTAAATAGACCAAATTCATCTTATGAAGAGATTATGATTATTAGGATGGAGGGAATTGTTTTATAAAAAAAATTAAGTTATTTTGATATTAGTGACATAGTGGAAAACATTCACATGATTTCACATAAAACATTTAACCACAAACATAAAAAAACCATTATAATTTAAGAGAATTTTTGTTGGAAACACCACTTCCCTCCCCTAGTCTAATCCTAAGGATATCCCCTCATGGATGATTGTAAGAGGTCATAGTGGATTGAAGAGAAGAAATGAGAGTAAAATAAACATAATAAGAAATGGAGATAAAGAGAAAAAAGGGAAAACATAAAATTGATGATGAAACACATGAAGATGTTGAATTAACATGAGTTGAAAAAGTTGATGAGAGTAATGGATAAGATGAAGAATAAATGAAAAAATAAAATAAATTTAATTGATGAATATAGATAGTGAGAGGGAAGAGGAATCATAAAAGATAAGATATGTGTGAAATAAAATTATGAGATGGAACAATATCAGAAGATGAAGGATAATAAGTAGATAACTAAGAGGAAGAAAAAAAATTTGAATGGGTACACACTTTTTATTAAAATGTTCACATTCCATATTAATTAAGTAACTAAAATAAAAGTATCGAATAATAAAAGAACTAATCATAATTAAAAATATGAAAAATTGTAGTATCCCTAGAGCCATTATTCAGTATTTTCTTTTGAAAGGGAATTCCCAAGTGTGGTCATTTCGAACCCTCCACACAAGGAAACCCCCATCTCCACAAAGGGGTCACTATGGAGAGAACCATACCTGAGAAGGAGTCATTGCTAGCCGAGATAGAAGAGCGTCCCAAAGGGTGACAACCCGAGCGGCGATGGGTTTTCGAGCAATCCGTCTACATGGGTGGGTTGCGCCTCATTTTTTCCAACCAGTTAGAAACTGAGTGACCCGGCAAAGAGAGTGGATCTCAGGGGAGAGGTTTTCACTGAAGGTGGACTCCCAGTTTTCGAACCCTATAACTCTAAAAGAATAGCGTTGTTGTACCCCTCTCCTTCACCACTACTCCACCACTGAAGCATCCCAGAGCCATTATTCATTGCTAACTCTCATGGGCTACAAAACTCATCCTTATTTTATATGAAATGATTTATTCCTTGGTCTATTATTTTTGAAAACATCCCTTACCAATGGTATTTCATTATTTTTTTCCACATATATCTCCAAATAATATTAGTATGTATTATTTTGGAAACACCATAAGATCATATTTATTTAAAATAATATAGCATGGATATGATATTCCACTGATGTTCATGTTGTTCATTGCATTTGTTGCGATTTTCCATGCACCTTGGTTCTCAACAGTGGTGAGGGAAGCAATGCTACAATGGAATTGTTGATTGATGATTCATAAATCCCCTTAACCGTCACAGGGGAAATATGTGTATCTATTATCATTTATAGAATTGGAAATATTTTAAATGGATTCATGAAGGTTGGCTGAAGTCACATTAGTGATCAGTGGAATCATAGAGTGTTGGTAGTGAAATTACACTCTTTTCAAAGATCCCTAGTGAAATATATGTCTTTTATTGGTGACTGGAGTTAGCATAGCTTTAAATGAGTAAGGGAGTGAGGTGGTGGATATATTTTAGGTAGGACACATGTGTTTGTCTTGGAGAACAACAAAATTTTGATTTAAGTGAATAATTCATGGTGAAGGCTTCTAACACAACAGTGGAGCGAGTTGTAGTGACACTCATTTAAAATGAAAATTTTCCTTTCATCTAGTTGGAATATTATAATGGGGAATGGATACCATAATACATCACACAAAATGATCATCCCATGTCACATCGTATGAAACATGAGATATTCGACACACAATACAAAAATGTGGTCTCCTCGACGTAGGACACATGCTATCCAGGCCTAGAGTCCCCATCTGAGGGCACAACCTTTCTGGCTATTTGGTCCCTAATTATTGTGTCTTGTCTATTCGGTCTCTTGTTGGATGATTAGGTGGTTGGATTCCATAAGTTTAGTGTTGGTTGAATATGCAAATAGCTAGTGGAACTTCTCCCATGTACTTTAGTCATTGATTATCATCCTTGACATGATTTTGTTTGATAACTAGTTCCTGAAGATAGATATATGAGTCATTACTGATCATAATATGATTGGATATATTAATTAGTTTCTCAACACTTTTATGAAAGAGGTAATCTATAGTAATTCTAAACATTAGTCCTTTTCACATTAGAGAAACTGCTACATGAATTATAGATATAATCATTTCAAAAACATATGGAAAACTATTGTTATGTATGTTTATTTAATTATAAATAAATAAAAAACTATCTACATAATGTAAAAGAAAAAATCATGAAAACTATTAATTGTCTCCCCATCAACAATAATAGTTTTCATGCATGCCTATTGTAGGTTTTGGAAATAGAAAATTTCTAATTATTTCATATTGTAGCACAATTGATGACTGGTGTTATATAACCTGAGAGGAATCACATGTTTTCACTTACTAATCAAAATTTACCAAATAAATAATTTTTTTCTATTTATTATTTTATTAAAACAGTTGAATATTGGAAAATAAATGAAATTCCTAAATACACTAATAAGAAAAACAATAATATGATGGGAAACCATGCCGTTACAATTTGGTTTTTTGTTTCATAATTCATATAGTTATTTATCAAATTTAGTATGATAGATTAATTATGAAATATAATTTTTAATCTAATATTATTTTATTTAGTGGGTGTAAAATTTTGATTCCACATTCTAACTTAATTACACATCCTCCTATAACAATGGTTGATGAATACCCAAAATTTATAATGTGAAACCTCCTAGGACCTATCTCAATTATATGTATCCTCATCCCCTAAATGAATCAACCTCACCATATTAAGAGAATATTATTAATATAGTGGAGATAAAATTGTTAAAAAATTGTAGAATTGATTTTTTGTTTAGTGTCATGGTGGAAAATGGCCACAAATATTCACAAAAATCATCCCCATCACAAAAATAAATAAAACATTAGGATTTATGAACAAAATTCCGGAAACCCCAACTCCATCTCATAGAGAAATCCTAATCTTAGCTTCACATTATCACGTTTAAGTGGTCACGGTTGATAGAAGATAATAGTGGAGAAAATATTTAAAAAAAATAACAAATATAACGAAATAGGATAAAAAATAGATGAATAAACACATGAATAACTTGAATAAGAACAAAATGTTAGGAGAGATAGATGATGAAGATAAAGAATATTTGAAAAAATTGAATATAGAATGGAATGATAAATGACATATACTGAGTGAATAAGATAAATAATATAAATGATAATACTATAGTAAAATAATGATATTGGTTGAAATAATAAGGAGGATGAGGAGAAAAATAAAAATAATTCATATGGTAAAACACTTTTGTTGATATAGAATGAAACTGTTGTATTAATTATGAAAATAATAATAATATATAATAATAAATAAAAAATGAAAAAATGAATAATAAGATAAAACAATTAGAAGATGCCTTACCTTCATCCGTAGTCAACTCTCTTGGGAGGCAAACCACTTCCATCTTTTATAGAAAGAGATTTATGAATTGGTCATTTTTTTGAAAACATCCCATATAAATGATATTTATTTCTTCTTTTCTTCATATCTATATGAATATTTTTATATTCTTTATTTTGTAAATATAAAAATAATTTATTTATTAAAAAACAAGTAGTGTGTACTAGAGCTTCCTCTTCTATTCGTGGGGTTCATGATCATTGGGACAACATTGTAGGCACTACGTTGCTCAAAAGTGGAGAGGAAAAAATTATTGCCATGTTAGTTGTGAATGAATATTTCTCATGCCCTCCAACCTTCACAGTATCCCTAAGAATCTCCATTATAATTCATTACATTGGTCTTCCTCAATAGATGTTGACGGTGGTCTTACGTGGTTGTTGACGGAATCCATGGTGTCTTTGAGTGATGGTAGTGGAAGTAAGCATGATCCAGAGCTCCCTAATGGGATTGATAAAATTTTATTTTGACTAGAGATGGTGGAAGGTGAAGACGAGCTGCATTAATTAGCAGTGGTTCAATCCATGATGGGTTGTGTGTGGCTGTCATGTGTAATAATGATTTTTTTATTATAATGAATATTTCCCACTAAATACATTCATCACATCAGAGAAGCGAGTTGATGTTGTGATAATTTATAATGAAAATGTATCCATCATGTTGTTAGAAGCACACAATAGATATTAGATCTCATAACACATCACACATAAATTATCAGATCATGCCACACCATATGGATCGTTTGATATTCATCCCACCATACGGACATATGAGATCCTTCTCTTTGGCCACACATGGCATGTTCTTGTTGTCCCCATGCTTCCATAAAACAACCCCTTCTATATTGTTTCTCTGGGTGGGGGATTCCCCAACCGAACCCTTGTGTGATAATAAGGTGGATGACTTCATTCTGTCGAAGGATGGCAAAGCGTATCCCATTTTTTAGTAGAAAATATATTAAACCACCACAATAAATTTCCCAAAACAATACTCAAATAAATCTTCATTTAAATTTAAACATTATCATTCGTATAAATAAATTTTAATAAACTATTTTTATATTACAACTTTTTCATATTTCATAGAAAATAAATAACGTTTTTCATTTAAATACATCAAAATCCATAAATTATGATTAAAAATGGGAATTAAATATGACTATTTAATGTATTGATTATTAAAACAATGAATAACATAAAATAAAATATCCTTTTATCTAGATCTGTATTTAGGATGAGGGTTAGCCAAACGCAATTCAACACAATGATAGTTTTCTATGCCCATAAAACAAAGTGTAAACAACCTCTATTGAATTAAATTCTCATCCCAATTCAACACAATAAGTTTTTTGGTATTAATTAATAAATAAATGAAAAACATCAAATTAAATCTCTAACTATCTAACTCAGTATCGAGACCAAGGGTCAGCCAAACTCGCGTCAACATAATGATAGGTTTCTATTCTCTTAAAACCTAGTGTGTGTAACCTGGATGGAATTAACTATTCAACGGACTAGCTCAAAATTAGGCCACATGTACCAATTTATCTAGCCATTGGGGTAACCTTATCCCACCCATTTGTCCCTTAGTAAGATTGTAACAATGCATCAATCCCCTAGGAAGATAATACTGATGCTTCTAGCCATCAGGCGGTATGTAACCACGTTTCTATACCTCTAGTGGTTTATAACTAGGCATCTAAACCTAAATAAGTATGTAGTTTTGAATATGTCCCTCATGTTTTTTGGTTTCATTTATTAACCCCTTTTGATATTTGATTACATTAAATTATCCCTTATACGTTTAACATAATGAAATATTAATGACAAGGTATTATTCAAAGGAAATCTTTTGAAAAAAACATGAAACATGTTAATAATATTGATATAATCCATATTTGTCAATTTATCAAATAATATACTAACAACCATTTGTTCCATTATCCAATTTACCAATTATCACAAATACACATAACAATTCTATTACACATTTCATGTTAGACCAATTTTCTTTCTCACATCATTAAGAAGATAATTAGTCATGTTATTATTCCAAAGCAAAAGAAATTCCAATTAATAACATTATGAAATTAATTCTTTTTCATTCCCAATTATCAATTAAAATTTAATAAAATTACAATTTTAAGACCTTCCAAAAAAATTCCAATTCATTATTGGGAAACAATTTCATTATATCAATTATCCACCCTTCTCTAAATGGTTACCACACCTCTCTTGATGTTGAGAGTCTCGATCTCAATTCCAACTAACCACATAGGTTTTGGGGGAGGTTTAAGATTAAGGATTCATCAGTCATAGAAGGATTCTATCCTGGACAAGTAAAATACATTACATTTTTGTCTAATCAAACCTAATTTATATATTAGAAATTCAAAATAATCTTTTGGTAGAACATCTAGACCACCCACCTAAATATTAAAGAAGAATGGATTAACACATGTTTGTATGGATAAACAAGAAACACAATGATCTTTGGTAGAGAACAATTGAAACCGTTCATCCAAGATGTAATAATGGTATCAAAGAAGAAGATAATAGAAAATCATAGAAAATAATTGAGAATTACCAATTCTGGATCACAGGATCGAAGAACCATCTAAGAGTGTTGGAGATGTCTCAAGATTATTAGAGAGAGAACACAATTTTTAAATATACAATTATGGTAAAATTAATTGTTTATATTTTATTAAAAATAGATTTATGGGGAAAAATATGACTCTTCCTCTAATAATCTAAGCCCAACATGACACCATAGGGTATCCAATTGGGATAACCAGGAAGCCAATGGTTTCTTCTCTTGATCATTCATGAATGGGAACCCCACGATACAAATAGTGTGTTATAACTATCTATCAAGTCATCCGCCTATATGAGACTCCCACAACGCAGCTCCCAGTAGCTGGCCAGTGACTCTCAGAGGCAAGTTGATGACACTCTAATTGCCTTTACAGCCTATTAGAAGCCTATTGGATGGTGGCTGGTCTACACTGACTATCTGGTGAATCTATAGTCTCTAAAGAACTATAATACTCCTCTACCATACTCCTATGTCAGAATATTGAGTCCCCGAACAACCCCAAAACCTTTTTTTTAAAACACAAAGAAGGATTATTTCCCTTGTTTAGAGTGTTTTATAAAAAAAATGAAGATCATAGAAAATTATAATGAAGGATACACTAGGGAATGGTGGGATATTTCAACCTCCCCACCATATATAATCTGATCCCTATGTTATGATCCAAAGAGCCCATGTGTGGTATCATCAAACAAGTTATGCCACTCTGAATATATATTTGAATCCCACTCCCTAGTATTATGATAAACTTCCCATTTCTAGAATTTCACTCGCAAAGGAGCAATGGTCTTTCCACAGATATTTTTCTCACTATGATCTAGGATATGGAACTGGTTATCCTCAATGGATGCATCGACATCAATATCAACATTATCAACATATATAACATGATAAGGGTTAGTGTGATTTATTTATTGTTGAGACATGTGAAATGCATCATTCAGTGAACTGTAGCGCAATGGAATGGTAAATCAGTATGCCCCTAGACTGACCCTCCCCACTATCTAAAACCTCATAATAATCCTTGTTGCTAGATTTCACTACATCATGATATATTCTCTTCCAATGATAGGAAACACTGAATGAAAAACCTATTATCCTTCGGTCCAATTTGAACGTCATCTTTATTGGTTAGAAAATGATTTCTTCCTTCTTTATGTTTTCATGAATTGGTTTTTGATCAACCAAATATTACCAGCTGTCTCTTACATGAGACTTGGAAAAAAAATTGACTCAACCACATATAACAAGAACTAGGAAAATGAAATGAAATTATATAAAAATAATCGAGAAGATCAGTTTTGATAAATCCCTATATGTTAGTATTATAATAGGTCTCCACAGGTGTAATATGTTCTTAGAAGAACCATTCATTTCCAAAATAAAATCAAAAAACATAACCACTAGAATCTAAATTTTTCATTAAAATTGTCCATCATAATTTGGATTACAGGTAATAATAAGAGGAACCTATGATAGAAACACATTATGAAGGCTCATCATGAACATTTATGTTAAATGGGGACCTCAATATAGAATATATCTCCTTGTAACACTATTCAATAAAAATATCTACCACATATAAGGATAATCAAATCAATTATATAGGTTACCCTAATAAAAAAGGCGTGGGATACATTCATAATATAATATGGGGTTAACCACATTGAAACATTATTCTACGGATTCCTTGGAATTAATATCATAAAGTCGATTGTTTCCTCATCACATATACATTTTGAAATTGGAGGAGGATGTTATTTCCTCCTAGGCCTCTGATTCTCATCCTTTACCTGCTAAATAGTGAGACATCGCAACATAAATATTGATAACATTTTCTTTATCCCAAGACAATACTATTTTTTATATATATCTGGATGTATATTCATTGGACCAAGATGTACCACCCAAATAGAATCATGAAATTACCTTATTAGATCCACACAAAAACCCATATGAACCCATATATTTCCATGGATAAAAAGAACATTATTTCATCAAAAATAAAAAACTATTTTTATCTCATCACTATATATGATTCACCTCAATGTTATGAACTATGAATCAAAAACTACTCTCTCTTTATCCATTCTAAGATCATAGGGACTCTAGAAATCCAAAACATATATATTAATATCTAAAAATATCGTCATCATCCACCACTATTCAAAAGACTCCCATAATGGTAATAAAAGTGTCTTCCAACTCAAGGATTTGATCAAAACCTTTCCCTTTCCTGGACTGTATTCCAACTTAAAAATGAAATTCTATAGACAATCAACCAATCTCTACAATTGAATTAAACTCCAGCTATTAATATTTTTCCATAAGGATATTTTCATCTATGTATAGCAAAAATCAACCCTAATACTGAAAACATATGAGGGAACGTACAACCACATTTAACTACTTATCATGAGTGGGATAATTCCTCTCATGTGACTACACCTATCTTGAGTAATATGTAACAAATCAATCCTCCTACAACAAAAATATTCTAATCCCAACTCTAAATATTTTGAAGAACATGGTATACATCTTACCCAACTCAGGAAAGGTATGTATTTTTTCATAGGATAAATTATTATTTCACTCCAAGAAAACACTATTAAAAGAGTTTTACTAATGAAACATCAACCCTTTCATGGACATCCTGGGAATCTAAATTTTCAGTTAGGAGAAGACCTAGATAAATTGATAGTAATAGAATGATAGACCCAGAATTCATCCAATATCAATGATGATATTGGGTCAATACAAATAAACAGTAGATGGAAATTTATGTAGGGCCACCGACACTCCATCCAATATAATGAAATGACCCATGAAATTCAATTTTTTTATGTAAAAATTATCTATATATAGATTGGTCAAAATATGATGTTCTCTTTGCATAATTTAGATGATTTAAAAATAATTGGCATGATTATATCTAGACTAGGAGTATATAAATATGTCACTGATATAATCACCATGAAATAAAAAAATTGAAGATCTAATTTATAAAGTACATCAATATCCTTGTGGTGTTCTCCAAATAAAATGACATAACTAGTATCTAGTAAAATCCATACCTATACCAAAAATTATCCTAGGGTGGTTCAGATGATATCATAATCAACTAATTGTACCCTTAGCTCAAGTAAATATTATACATAATCCATTACCTCTTATATAGATTAATCTATTTTTAAGATGTGGCGAGGAGAAATAGTTATTTACTATCATTTAGTTTAGTCGTAGATAATCTAAACATAAGCTAATGGTCTCATGATCCTTCAAAGAAAAATAATATATGACAACCCCATGGTCAAGTACTGGGATTTTTGAATCCTTTTGTTTCCAGATATTCTAATTATAAATTTTACTCTCATATATTATTAGTGTTATCATTTTTTGTGGAATAGAAACTGGTTTGGCTCCTGAAATTTCCTTGATAGTGAACTCTATATCTGTCTTGTGTGGTATGTCTGAGTACTCCTCAAGAATTAAATCCTAAATGTGGTCCAGAATGGGGGGTTAATTACTCTTTTGTAACATTACACCAACTATAATGATCTCTAGATTAAATGTGATACAATCCAATATATATATATATATATATATTAAATTATCCCCATATGACCATCCTATAGATCCCAATCACCCTAGTGAATATTGGTTCCCCATTATTCTGATAGAAATGTAACTCTATTTTAGTAAAATTTTACATGATATTGTAATATTAATAATCATTCCATAACTTGAATCAAATCAAATCCTTCCATTTAAATCATCAGTTTCTCCCAAAAGAACGGATATCCACTAAATTAAATACATCACTACTCGCTGTGTCTAATACCGTTTGAATGAACCCCTATCAGTGTTCCAGTGGCAATTAAAACATAAAAAATCTCTAATTAAAAACATAGTGTATTTTAAAATTTATAAAAGTTAAATTAATTTGATGATAAGGTATCAAAAAAATTAAAAAAGGATAGATGACATGAGAAGAGTACCTTTGATATTGGATGGTATTGTATCCATACCAATAGGAGTGGACTATATGAAGTGTGACTGAAATCACACTATATCCTAAAATCTAGCATAAATCTCCTAGGATTATTATTCCAAATTATAGTACCACTCGTATTTTAGGATACCACTTCCCATACCATGAACTATGTCTCTGGAAAATTACTACCTGACTACTGGGTATCTATTGAGGCATTCTCAAACATTTATGCTTACTTGGATCCTCTACCACTACTGAAATGTTTAGTTCTCCTAAAAAACCTATATATGTGTCCCATACCACCATAAGTATTTCCATAGATTATATGGTAAAGACACTAGGGATCTTGTTTCTAGCCCTACCATAATGAATATATTTTTACTCGATGCAAAAATAGGATGGTTGCTCACTACAATAGTTCATCCCATAATTTCCTTGGAAATAAATATCACAGACGTTATTTTTTCCCAAAACGAATATTTCTTTAATCATATGATTGAGACTATATTCCCACCACTCATGGCCACCCTCATGACCCATTATGTGATCATAGTTTATTTAATTATTATAGAAACATTTCATAGCTAAAAGAGGTTTACATGAAAAAGTTTATCATAATAACGCCCATCCTAGAAGTGTTTCACCCTAGATATCTCATATATATACAAGAAAAGAGAAAATGATATAGTTTATTAAAAAATCAATTGATTTCTATCATAGAGAGTATACCCTTTGTCATTGTTATGAACTCCTGAGGATTATCATGCCTCAATATCCCTGTAGAGAAGGGACTCATGATATTCTCCTCAATATCCTTCTCGGTCATCTCCTATTAGATTTTTGATTTCTCAAGGACATCCCACCTACACATGTATTATAGAAAACCATAACATTCAAAACATAATATTACATATTTTTATAAAAAAATATTACAAAGAATTATTATCAAATTCATATCCATAAGTGTAAAGTGTTATTGGGATCTTTGATATATAGGAAATTGGTAGATAAATGAGCCACACATTCTCTGAATAATTACTTCATAACTATAAATAATCATAGAAATACCAAACTCAAAAACATTCATTATATTCTGGGGAAAATATTACACCATGAAAGGTTATATCAGATTCCTAGTAAGGGTAAACAATGAAAATATCATTCATCGTTTAAGAATAACAAGAGTATAAGGGTATTTGGACACTTTCTTATCATTTAAAAACTATACAATGCAATTCATTGATCATAATCATGATCCATCAAATCAATAATCGTAGTTCATAAAAAATTAATGTTAAAATTATGAAATAAAAAATTTGTGAGTATGACATTAGAATATTATCATGTCATATATGTGTGACATAAATTGTGTCAAGTTCATAATCATAGAAATATTATGTCAAGGATACTCTCAATGCGATTCATTAAATCTTAGTATTTTTATTAACTACCTATGTACTTTCTTAGGTATTCATATAAAGACTCATTTAACCGCTTTTAGTCTTGGAATAACTTCCATTTCTTCCTATTTAGGGCTTAGAATAACCCCCCAATTACCCTATTTTGGTCATCAAATATCCTGTTGTATACCATATTTTTGAGGATTGATATAATCACTATGGTATAAGAATTTTTAGGGTTTCGATAACCACCCGTGTTCCCATAGAACTCAAAAAAAATTCTTCTCTTAAAAATTCATTCAATTGCTACTTTTTCTTATCACACACATCCCATTTTCAATATACACTCATTTTTATACAACAAGATCATTAAAACATTGATCATTATAATATAACATAACTATTGGAGATGAAAATATATTTCATCCATAAATAAATTACATTACAGTATTCAAATATTAAGAATGAATAAGGATGGTATCATAGAATCATATCCTTAGTGAATCATTAATTACATCAAAGATGTTATCATAGAATAAAACACCCTTTAAAAAGTATTTGAATATATCTTGGGGGAAAACCATTTTATTTTGCAATTAATGATTTAAAATATATATTTTTTTAAAATTTTAGGGAACCTATATAATTTTAAAAATAACCAAGGATACTTATGATGAAATCAAAAAAAGTATGTTTTAATGATGTTGTTAAATTCTATTCATGTTTTTTACATTAAAAAACAATCGTTTCACATTTTGAGTAAAAATTGAAATGTACCTCATTTTGAGAATTATTAAAGGATTTTGTTCAAACATTATTATAAATAGTGAAAAATGGGTAAAAATGACCTTAAACAATCATATGTTTATTGTGAATCAAATAATGAAAAACATTTAATGAAAACATGGTCATCAAAGAGAAATATTCCTTATTGAAGACTAAAAGAAAGAATTTTTTCCTCAAAAACATTCATTTGGCCTCTTTAGTACATAAATAGACGATAAAAAATGAAAAAAATCTATTGAAAGAAAAATTTAGTATATAAAAAAGTAAATGGGTTTATTAGAAAATGATCAGATATTTTCCCTCAATTGAAATTCAACCATAAATGATCCTTATTAAAATGGGATGGACAGATAAATATTATACATCAAGTCCTAATCTCATTATAAGAACTATATTGTCCCATTTACCAAACATAATTTTTTTATTAATCAATAATATAATAATTAACAATATTATAATATCATATATGATCCAATTATATCATATCACAACCCAATTATTAATAATTCTTTTTTAAAATCATCATTTTTTGGTGTTAGAAATTTCATTTATCATGAACATGTTTTTTTGGAAGTTCTAGTCCATGATCATTAATAATTGATACATCATTTCCAGAATGTTTATAATGATATAGGGATCACATATATTTAATATATGCATATTTATAATCATCTATGAATGTTTGAGATTGAAAAATGATTTGCATAGTTCATGGAGATGGTAGGTCATACATGTGCATAATCATTGTTATCATTTTATAATAGATAGATGGAAATAAAGATAAATAATATCATTTCAGTAATAAACCATAATATTATCATAAATATAATATATATAAACATTAATTCCAAAATTATACTTAACCATCAATTTTTTATGTAAAATAAATTATATATCTACTTGCATGTGGTAGTCCACATGTAGGAAAGAGAAACACAATAACTTCATGTTTCATCAAATAGATGGTCATTCCATAATCACACTAAAATTTTAACATATTGAGGGATGACATGTTAATAATTAATAACAAATTAAATATATTGAGAGGAGGTAAAAGAAGAAATATGGTCGGGAGTACCTGGTTAAGAGTTTACCACTTTTTTGAGAAATATCCTTGGTCTCACGCATCAATACATTAAAGGATGATATCTTTTAAATAATAAAATATCAAGGATTTTTAGAGTAAATATATAATGATGTTAAGGTTGGGCTTTTCTGACATTGGTTGCTCAATCATTGTGAATAAATGTTGATAAAATGATCCCATTTATATGTGAGGTAAGGGGAACCCATTGATTTAGCTAAAGTATTTAATTAATATCAATTATTTTTGTAGTATATGTTGCTAAAATTTGTTATATATAGAATCTAGTAACATTAAATGTAGATATAATATAATACAATAATATTTAGAATATTATAGGTGTTGTTTTATCCCTTATCAATAAGTTTTATCCCTCGTAGACCCCTTTCACAATTAATGTAATGTAAATTTTCTCTACTCAATATTGTTAAAGAATAGTACAGTAATATATAAATTTACCCAAATGTGGAAAATGTTTGATATTCTCAACTATAACCCATTCACTTTTCTTATGATAATATTATATTGAATTTTAATTCATTTAACAATACATTATTTAATATATGACACCTTTAAGGACATTTTTGGGACTATTCAAATAGTTTGACATTAATGAAGATAATATTGAAAATGTATTCTAAACAAAAAATATAAACACATAAATAATATGTTATATATTTTTTAAAATATTGGAACACTATAAGACATCTAAATTTTATTAATTGTAATATATTTACATTAATTTATTTTATTTTTCTATAACATGAACAAGTATTGTTTCGATGTTTCATATTAATTTAATGTATTCATTCCATTACTAAATATTAAAAAAAAATTAAAATGATGAAAAATTTACACATTTATAAAATTAACATTTTTTATTGAACATTAAATACTTTTAACCCATTGATAAAATATCAGTGTTATTGAAATAGAGGGAGTGAAATTTTGGATTATGTATTTACTTAAAATATTATAATGGTCATAATCTCTTAAAAAATTATCCATGTCCCTATATTTTAAATATACATAAGATAATTTTTGAACTACAGTAATTAAATATGATAAATGAATGTTCATTTTAGATTTATAGGTCTTATCACATTGTTGGAAGCATTTTTATCTATTTTACACATACCAAGGTGGAATCTTTTCACCATGGTTACTATTCATAATGAAGAAATACTAATGGCACGTTGTATCCTTGTAAATTGTACAATAAATTTAACATTAATAAAACCTTATATATAAAAGTGGCCAACATAGTGGTTTCCTTAAGGGATGGACTATCGAATGTCCTTGTGACTCTCTAAAAACAGTTTTTTATCTTTTAAATCATTAAATGAAAAAATGAAATTAATAATGATGAAATTTACAAAGGGAGTGATTACAATAGAAATAGTGAACATGAAAACAAAATAGATAGTACGTGATGAAGTGAATGAAAATGAATCTATCACGAAACTAGTTGAGATCATTGTCGTTCAAACATTCAACTACCAATCATTGATCTCAGATCAATTAGATAATTTTTGAACATCACTCAGTGGATAATGGAGATCACATTTCACCTACCACTCTAAAAAAAATGGCGAATATTTAAGAACATGACATTTTGGAGTTCATGAGTGTTCTCCCAATTGTGAAGAAATAATTTGATCATAACACTCTTGAAAATAATCTCTATCATATTAATGTGGACTTTATGAGATCATAAATCACATATTCACTCCTAGATACAATCTCAAGTGATCTAAGAGGATATGGGGATAAATATAATTGTTAATTAATGAAAAAAACATCCCTTTTGTGTTTTTTACGTCGCATCACAAATGACCATAGCATTCCCCATCAGTATTAATAAATTAGACATCGAACAACATGATGTTCACATCTTCAATAATAATTGGAGCAGTAATCAACGACTCTATTCTCGTGGTTTATACCTTAATATATGAAGGTTCATATTCATATAAAATGGTACATAGGAAATAAAAAAATAGATATTTACAAAATACATCGAAAAACATTTATTTACAAATGGGGGATGAGAAATTCAATTAAGGTATCCTCCCATCATAGTTTTTGAATAGTTCAGCCCATCTAGGGATTAGTGAATATAGATTGATGGGTGATTCTATTATTAAAAAAATACAAAAGCAGTGACTCTATAAAATAACAAGATGAAAAACCCATGTGGTGTCCTTAAGATGCTAGTTACCAAATCAAAGTGAAATACTTGAAACAATAGAAAAAAATTACAAAACAAAATTCACATCCCTCTTAAAAATTTTATTCCATATGGTTACCATGATAACCTTCATCTTACCTATCAATAATATTTCATTTTTGTTCTAGAAAAATAGAAAAAATATGTGATGTTGAGAAGCTTTACTTTGGGAAATTATTTTCCAATTTCTAAATTTTAGACTGCCAATGAGTAAGAATACTGATTGTGGTGGAATGATGTATGTGTCGAAATTCACATAATTCTAGGTCATCTATATTAATAATTTAAAATCCAAGTATTTATAGATTCTATTTCATTTACAACCTATAATAAAATTTTTCAAAGATTAGTCAAGATCAGAGAAAATATGTTCAATATTCGAAGATGACTAATGCAAATTTTCATTATGAAATGACGTGTTTTGATGAAATTCATCAAAAAACTTGGGTGAGTCACATTATATCCTTTTAGTCACACCATATAGGATGAATAGTAGTCCCGGTTTTTGATTGAACCTTTATAGGGAGAAATAATAATCCAATATTTTTTTCCTCCAAAATAGAATTAAAATCCCCATTAAAAATCAATTTATAATGACTCATATTCATCTTTTGAGACCCATAAATAGCTCAATTGTGTATTAAATGGAAACAAGAATATTAAAATAAGGAATCGATCATATGGAATTTGATTATTCTCAAATAGTCTGTCGCATAATTACTTCTACCTATATGGTTTTATGGCTCACCTACTTCATTAGAGATCATAGGTGCATCTTAACCTTCGACATTTTCAGTATTGAAGTTGGTCTATTCTAATTTATAGGAAAATAAATAAATTTTAATGAAATTATATAATCACATTCAATATCATTTTTTATTCTTGATGTCTACTTCTATAAATATTTATCATGGGTCTGACATATCCATTTATTGTTTGATATCTTCTTCAACTAACAATTCAAATATTGGGATCTCTAGTGGAAAATTTGGGCTTTGTTTTAATCAGTTGCAACATCTTATTTATTTTTTGCGTTAATATCATAAATCTCTATTTGAGTACACAACATAGGGAATGATGGGATATTCATTTTTGGGTCCTTCATCATTGGATAAAATTTCAAATTTGACTTCATCCTCTTATGGTTTAGTGTGTTCATGGATCTCTGAGTGGCAATTGTTTGTACCATGGTTGTGGATGCCTGATAAGTGGGAAATGAGGGGACGTTGGAATAGAAGTGTATAAAATGATGGGAAAGATGAATTGGGCTGGATAAGAAGAATAAGGGTACATATATGAGAATATTCAATTATGAGAATCATCTAAGTAGTAGCAGGGGATACCAGCAGTAGATTTTGGGTGTAGTGGTTGTGGAATTATGTTTGGTGGTAGTGGTCTAATAAGCGATAGAATAAATATTGTTGGTAGAAAAATATTAGATATGTGGATAGTGTTTAGAAAACATTTGGACGGTGTTTGAAAAATCCAAAGGATTTATAATTTTGTATTAGCTGAAAGAAGGTGGATAGAAGAATATTATGATGGCAGTAGCATAGAGCCATGAATGTGGCAGGGCAACACGTAATTGACCTCTTGATAAAGGCACATAAAATTTAAAAAAATTTATATTAACTAACACTCTGAGAAAATTATTTAAATAATAATTTAACACATGGCGTCTGAAAATTAATATTTGAATTCATGAAATATTGAAAAATAACTTCAAAGAAAATTATTCAAAATAAAAACACAGAAATTAAATGAAAGAATTTATTACTTTTCAAATACAATAAGATCATCCAAATAATTTGAAAAAGATATTATCCTTGAAAACTGAGAAATTTATGTCCTTATAATATTTAGAAATCAGGTAGAAAACTAAATGGTCATTAATTCTCCAAACAAAATTAGTAGGAATTTTAATGAATGTGAATTTCAATGTAAAATCACAAAATGATTAAATAATCTACAAAATAACGCTTGAAAATTAAATATGCCATTAATTCCTAAACTAAATTGGTAATGTGCATCTAAAATAGCTAAATAAAACTCCATCACACTAATTCTATTGTAATGACAGAGAATTTAATACATTCTATTTCGATACAAAGACTCATAAAAATTTATTATTTTTCCTACAATCTAATTCATAATAGAATCAAAGTTAATCATATATCACTCTAATTGATGAAATTACCATTCCTCCTATGTGAATTATACATTCTTCCCAAAATCAACCAACATTCAAATAATAGTTATATTATTGATGACTAGTGATATTCATTTGAAATTAAATCAATAATATGAATCACTACTTGTTTTCACACCCTCCTAGGTTCCTCAAAAAAAGTCTACTCTCCACTTCATTGATACAACTCAATTTTTTTATAAATCAGTTGTATCCTTCTTCATTTGGGTTAAATATTCCTCTCACCTTAATGGACTATTTTTTTATAAAAGAAACTCATTTCATTTTTTAAAACAATAAATTATTATGTTAAATAGTGCAAAGAATCTCTTAAATTTGAATTTTATCTATTTACAAAATACATCTAGTGATATTGTATCATAGATTAACCATGCGATACAAATTTCCCTATTTACTTTTGATTTAAATTACCTAATGTAATATCTATTAACTGGTATCCATAATGTGTCCCATTTTTCCTTTTCTAGGTTACTAGGTTAATGAAAAAACATCAAGATTCCAAAATTTATAATTCCAATTCAATAAAAAATATATTATATCATACGTCATTTCAAAGTTCTCGAAGAGTATTTCTATAAAAATGATGGACACCATCACTCAGCAATCATGAAATTCTTGAAATTTCATTGTTAGTGAAATTCCACAAAACTAGAATGAATGGTTTCCCCAAGTTAGGAGAAACTAAATTTTTATTTTTCTATCATTTAATAATATCAATAAAAAAATTATTTAAAACACAATAAAATTATGATTGAAATGTGGTATTTTGATATAAATTTGGTGATTTTATATGTTTATATAATGGAAATTTTTTTTAACAAAAATAATGACCTATATTAACCCAACATAAAACAAAACATTGTTCCTAATGATTAATCCTAATATAAGAGGCCGTTTTCATTAAAAAATTTACAATTTAGTTGTACATAGATTATTAAAGAAGTTATATTAATGTTCAAAAGTAACATGTTTTCAAAAAATATAAATATATTTTTCTATGCTTTTTTAAAACAAATTCATGATTTTATTTTTATTCACATAAACATATAATAAACAATCATCTCAAAAAGTCATGAAATAAAATTAAATTTTACCATTTTAATAAAATGAATTTTGGGTTGATATCTAGATTTAGTAATTTTGTTACATTTTCATTTCCAACACACATTATATAATCATGCTAATCACCCATGAATGAAAAAATGATCAATCTTCTCAAGAAATAAAGGGGGAAATTATATAATTAGTTTCTAGTATCATGGCGAAACATATTATAATAATAAATATTTCATAATTGAGAGTAATAATCAATTAAATGTTTAGATTTTATCATCTTAATTCAGTGATATATAGTCTCCATTTTGTCTTTGAAAGTATCATTATAGATAATAAGTTGGATCCCATAAATTTTTTAAAAAATTGAAGATTTGAATTAAATATATTAAGATAAAAAATTAAAATAACTAGGGATTGAGTTAGAAAGTTGTTTTCATGGTTATCTTGATTATAACTACTAGGTTCCTTTATTGGTTGACACATGGAATCAACTGCATGATTTGTTTATTAAAAGATAAATTGTACATCTGAAAAAAATAACAATGAAGATAAAATCATAAACCAATCATGATAAACTTATGATATCACATGAATGGGAACCATGATTATATATCAATATCTAGACAACATTTGGGTCATCCCTATTACGAAGGAGGCTATGGATATATTATTAAAAACCACCATAGTTTCTTCTATAATTAGTCATTATTTTACTCTCTATTCAGTACCCCTTATAAAATTTCATACCAATACTTTTCATTAATTGTGTACCTCATTTAGATTATTAGAGGGGAATATATATTAAATTGGAAATGGACATCATTTTGTTTTAGAGGAATGTCTTGCACTCATTATAGGACATGAATTACATGATGAAATTTCACTTCTGGTTCAATTTGAACAATGACTCATTCATTGTATTCAAACTTTATATCATCATCTTCCATTAACCCTATACACAACCCCAACCAATCTTCATCCCTTAAAAAGATCAAGAAATAAATCTTCTAGAAAACATTGGGAGTTGATAATGTTCAAACTCTGGTTCCAGTTTGATTCCTTACAGGATATCTACGAAGTCTCAAAATGTAATTACCTATTTAATATCTACATAGGTAGAACCAAAATCATGATAATGATCAAAATACCTTATATTAACAAATTCAGCTTAATCCAAAAAATTTCCAACCCCCAGAATCATTGCATATTTTTTTAATAATATAAAAGTTCTCTTTGGGAGAGTTTCATGGTAATGAGTGAGGTATTAAATCTAATAAAGCCTATATTTATAAAAAATCACCTCATTTGTATTTTCTTCCATAGAAATAGATATGATTTCCTCTTCCTATTGAATCAGTTAAAAAATTTAAAATAATAATTAAAAAAATTTGAACACTAAAACTCGTAAATAATAGTACTATAATTAGAATAATTTTCAAAAAGTTGTCAATATTCTTCAATTTTTGCATTGTATATCTCCCGAAACACCATAAAACATGTCTTGAAAAGTGGATCACAGAATTTGACCGGTTTGAAAATGGGTACTTCAACAAAAATTGAAACATTGGATTCTTTTCTCCTATAATTATTCTTTTCACTTATATTTTAAACTTTTTCCTAGAATATTTTATTTAGGATGTTGCTGTGATTCTGTGTCCTATTGATTATCATTGATCTTATATATATCATTTGGAAAACAATTCTTTGTTTTATGGTTATAATCCATTTGATCATCATTAACATCTTGATCATTTCATTCTTACGGAAAAGATAGATATGTTATCATATCCACCACACATTCTTGACCTAGATAATATATTAATTAGGAATAAAAATCATTTGTATCCATAATTATTGTTTTTATCTTATTTTTTTATACAATTCATTTTTTATAGCAGAAAAATTTATGTTAAATTGATAAAACACTAATATAAATATATAATCATCATCAAAGATGAAAAAATATGATATATTTGTCATTTTAACATTCAAAGATTCATTTTGAAAAGCCTATATATAGCATAGAGTTCAACGTAATGGATTGTCTCGGGGATGAAATGTCGAATTTCATAATTATTCTCCATAAAAACTTTTAGTGACTTTAATTATTTGTATGTAGTGAATGAATACATTAAAAAATATTAATGTAAATCCCAAAGGGAGTGATTATAATAGAAATAGTAAGAAAAAACAAAAAAATAAGATAAAATAAAGAGAGAGAGAATAAGCTAGAAATAAATAGGCCCAACTCAGGGTCAACCCACTCTTCAACTACCTCTCATTGATCTAAAATGGATTATATCATATTGAAAGAGAGATAATAATATTCTTAATCTCTTGAGTCAGTCCCCTCTCTAACCAAAATTTATGAATACTAAAACACATTACCACATTTAATTAATGGGTTTTTTTTACCAAAAGTGAATGAATAAATTTTTTAAGACACTCAATCACATTATTTTGTCTTAGATGAAGTGGTATTCAGATGATGATATATCAGATATCTACTACAAGATACTTTTCCTATGATCATATAGGATATGGGGATAAATATAAAGGGAATAGGGTGAATGAAACTTCCCTTGTGTGGGTTTTCTTGCATATCTCCAGTAACAATGCAACATTCCATAATGAGAAATGAATAATATGTTCATCAACATGATTTTTAGATCTCCATGTACCATTGGTGCTTCACTTCTTAGATCTAGACACAAGGGTCATCCCTTCATCTCAAAAATATTTAATATCACAACATGTGAGGATAAAGAACAAATATCAAACATGTATTTATGTAATAGAATTAGAAAATAAATGAGTGAGAAACAGAGGATGATAATATGTAATAATTATTTCCACCCATGTTTGTGGATGGACAATTCCTCCCTACTGGGGGATAATGAAAATAGTTTGATGAGTGATTCAATTATTCAAAAAAATGCGTTGAAACACTTTATTTATAGGAAGAAAAACCAATGTGAATAACTTTTTGTTTCTCATCATAATCTCTTAGTGAAGTCCCTATTAAATAGTAGACCCCTAATAAGAATTTTTTCTTCCCATCAAATATTTATTACAACCAGTGACCATGATCACCTTTATCTCCTTTCATGTTCACCATTATGTATTCACCATTATAAATTGAAAATGATTTGATGTCGATAATATCTTATTTTTTTAATTATATTACCATATATTAATTTCATACAACTAAAAATCATAAAATAATTTGGCATTAACATAATTCTGGGACCATGTGATGAATATTTCAAAATCCTAGTACTTATTGACTCTTCTTCTTCAGATTCATACAAAAATTTTGAACATGTTTCTTTAATCCTGAAACTAATGAATTTGACATGATACGATGTATATAAAAATTATTAATCCTGATGTTAATTTCAATTAAGAAATTCCTCAAGAATAGTTGGTTCATCTCTTCACATCATCAGAGCCATAACATTATCCCCATAATCGATTGAACTTCTATAGTGAGAAACAATGATTCCATTATTTTCTCCTTGTAATATTTTCATTTCAATACTTATTAGAATACAATTTTTATTAACACAACAACGTCCTATGAATTCCTTCAATATATCCTTTATTTCCTCAGTGGAAAAAAAGTATCATCACAGTCTGGTTCGATCAACTTGCCAATGACGGGTATAAAATAACATTCACATATTGGATTTGAAATCCATAGATTCATAAGGTCATCTTTTTCATTGGGTATTATAGGACTATATAAACACTTTACAATTGTGGTGACAATGTTGGTCAGTTCTCATACAAGGGTGGCGTCATAATTCATCAGACTATTATAACTTCACATTAGGTATCATTTATTAGTAGATCAGTTTCATCATATCGAGCTCTAGATCATGGGTGTGGAATCTCCTACCATGGGTGCTTATCATCTTTAATTAATAAGTATCAACTTAGTATCTCTAATAGATCATCTAGGATTCAGTTAAATTGGAAATGTCATTGTCTTTAGTTGTTCTATCGATCTCATTCTTCTCTATTTTAGTTCTCAGTGTATGGAAATTTGGTATCATTATTTTTTTGTATTCCTCTTTGTACATTAGGTTTTTTTATCTTCTCCTTAATTATTTACTGTGTATTGGAATATCTATGAATGGGGATTTATGGTATCATGGAGGTAGATGCATATTCATTGTGAAATGGGGGGATGGTAGCATGGGGTGTTCAAATCGTGGTGGTATTGTATTTTTAGTGGAGTGGGAGTGGAAGGGGTTTGATAGTCAACTATTGGTGTGAGAGAATCATCACAACATTACCATGGGACTAAAAATAATATATTAATGGGTTTTTTATTAGAAAATTATTTTTGATGGTTGAGGAAAATGATGCATGTGGCCTGATGGTAGAAAAATAGAGGATATGTGGAAAATTGAATAACAATATGGATGAAGTGGAAGAACTATTTAATGGTAGTAGATTTATTGAGACTGTGGTATCATGGGATGGTGGAAAAATATAGCCTTTATGGTAGCATGTTAGAAATTATTATAACTTTTTATTCTTCCACCTAAATTTCATAAATTTTGTTATTAACTGAAACTATAAAAAAGGATTTCATTGAAAATTTTATCAATGAATTCATCTAATTATAAATTTGATAATTGAATGTGGGAAGATAAATTGCATAAAAAATTGTTTATAATTATATATATTTGTATTTATGGAATATACTTATTCTTTTAAATCACAAAATTCATCAAAATAATTTGAAAGAGATATTTTCATCGAAAAATATGAAATTGTTTCCTATAAAATATTTCAAAATGAATGTGAATGAAAAATGTTCATTTAATCATGGAAACGAACATTGTTAATAATACTCTATATGAATTAGTATTTAAATACAAACATAAGCAACTGATAAAAATTTATCTAATTTCATCACACATCAACATTAAATATTTCAATAATTCCATAAAAATTGATGTGGAAATGTGTTCCAAATAGGCCGATTAGGTCATATTTACAAAATATAAACCTCCTGATTCGAAATATGGAAAAAAAAAATTCATTCCTAATTTCCTAAAATTATTATAAATAAATAATAATATTACTCTAATAAAGTGTTTTGTTTTGAGAAAATTCATTTTTAATCCCAGAAATGAACTTATTACCAAATAAGGGGAAATGGATTTTCCTATATAATTAATTACATAAAATATAAATCGAGTAAAATTATGATACTGTATGTTCAAACTCTTGATATAATTATACTTTTATTCTACTTGATTTAATTTAATGATACAAAAAATTCTATAAAAAATCGATTTTTCACAATTCAGTGGAAATTAATAAATTTGGAAATTCCAAATTTTTAACATTAGGATTTTTTTTATGTGGATTTAATAAATGGTAACATTTTTATAAAATAAAATTTAAAAATATTGTATAAATTAATTATAATATGTTCTCATGAAAATAAATTTAAAACATTTTTAAATAATAAGTAATTTCGAACCATAAAATGACTTTACTAATAATTGAGTTCTTATTTCCTAATAACAAATTGATATATTTTTACTGAGTATGTCTGTTATAATTATATATTATAATTAAATTACTCAAATTCAAACCCACATATTCAATTTCAAGGTTATAAAAGTCATATTTATGTTATAACATATCAATTGTATAACACCGTTCTTTTAATCTTAGTGTTTGGAGTAAAGTAATCTACTGAAAAATAAAGATTATTTAAGGATAAATATTAAAAAATATATATATTTTTTAAATTCAAACTACTTATAATATTTTCTCCTTCTAAATTTCATCACTATGAAAAACAATGTGATGATATATCCCTCCAATTATGACATCGAGTTCCCATATAGCTTCATCAAATTTTGGATTCCTGCATGGAAATTTTACATGGAGAGTAGTATTCTTCTATATTATATTATCCCTATTTTCCAATATATCTATCAGTTTTTCTTCAAAAGAATGATCTTTCTCATGTGGTACAACCACTAATTTGAATACATGTGAACAATTTTGTTTTCACACCATCAGGAGAGATACATAGATCAAATCATGTATATAAGAATGTTGTAACTCTAAGAAATAAGATACAATTCCCACTTTATGAAGAATATTGAGGGAAATATAATTAGGGATTATCTTTCCCTTCTTTAAAAATCTCATATCCTTCTTCAATGGAAAAATTCATAGGAATACCATCTCACCAACAATTAATTCCATCTCTTTCCATTGATTTTTAGCATAACTGTTTTATTAACATTGATTTAAATCGATGTACTGTTGAATAGTTCAAAAATACTCTATTATTTCCTTAGTTATCTCAGAACCCAATATCATTCTTTATAAAACTTCATTCCAGCATGTTGGAGTTATACAATTCTTTCTGTAAATGTATTCATAAGGAACCATTTTAAGGCACGATTTAATGCTATCGTTCTTATATAATTCTAAAAGAAGAATTTTGTAATCCCAACCACCTTTAAAATCTATATATCATGGTCTTAACATGAACTCCACATTGTAAATGTTCCTCTCAGACTGTCAATCTATATTAGATAATATACAGTAAAAAATAGGACTCTATATCCATAGATGGTTGAAGACTTTTCCATAAAATTAAGGTAACACATAGATCTCAATATGATACAACAGAATGTTGTGAATAATGAAATCATACCATATTAATAATATATATAATGGAAATATAATCATGGTATAAATATTCTTCTAGGAAATTTAAGTGCGCAAGATTCATAAGGTGATTGACTATAACCCAAAAAGAACAATGGACATTGGATGTTTTTTAGAGTGTTGATGATGAAATCAAACGTTAATCGTACTAGTTTTCGTGATGGCTTGGAAATCTATGGTAACATACCCAAGGATTAAGTCTCATATCCATTACATTCATAAAAACAATGAACAATGATAAATAATGTGAAATATTTCTCTCATTGATTCCCCAGCATATACACTCTCAAATCTCTATACCTCATCAGCATTCCATGATTAATAAATATTGGAAAGCTATGAGATTCTTCCAAAATATGATAATTTAAGTATAGTATCAATGGTACACATATATGGTTCATGAAACTAATCATTCAATAAAATCCAAGGCTAAACTCAGTATTATTTCTTACCTTCTAATAGAAATATACATCTTCCTTTTACCCCACTTTAATCATCTCGTGGATAGATGGTTTAACACTCATTTACGAATGAAAATATTTCACCCTTTACATTGAAATTTCATGATCCGTCCATTAAACATTAATAAATTTTCGATATTTGGTGATAATCATCATAGATCAGTTGACATGAAAATTTATCTCAGAGTATCATCAAACTTATTTATCTACATAGGGTTGCAATATTTTCATTATTAATAATAATTAATCATTTACAATGATATTCTCTAGTGAATATTGATCTCATTAGGAGTGAATATATAGTTTAAATATTTGTGATCAGTAAATATGTCACAAAATTTTCTATGAATATAATTCCTCTACATCTTTAATGAAATAATAACCATTGATTGCTCGCATTGTTCTTCCTAAAGGTGCGAAACCCTGGAAATGTGAAGATTTATTCCGTAGAATTTCGATGTTGTGGGGCTTTGCTAGCTGGAAATGTGTCTCCCTTGGGCGGGGATTCTTTCACTGTTTGTTTCCATCGGCGGATCTCAAGATTAGGGCATGGAGTTCTGGTTCCATGTTTCTCAAACCGGGATGGCTTCATCTGCACGAATGGTCACTTGACTTTAATGTCTCGAATGCAAAAAATGTCTTCGCTCACGTATGGGTGCGTCTTCATGGTCTTAATTGGGTTCTTTGGCATCCAGAGATCCTGCATGATATTGGAACGGCAATTGGAACTCCCATCCGCCTTGACAAGGAAACAACTGATGTCAGATTTGGGCACTTCGCTAGAATGCTGGTGGAAATTGATCTCAGATCCACTCTCATTGATACGGTAACTCTTTCTATTCCGTCTGATCAAATTCAAATTGATGTTGAATATGAAAAGATGCCTCTTTTCTGCACTAAATGCATGACTGTGGGGAACTCTTTGGAGTTGTGTCGTAAAAACAACTCTGGTAAAGAGTGTGGGATGCGAGGACACCCCTCCAATCTCTGTCGAAAAAAGGATACTTTGAAGGAATCGTCCTCTCCAAAGCATGTCATCAAGGACAGCAACCCTCCTATGAAGGCAGTCCCTGATGTGCTGACTCCTTCAAAGGGAAAAGATTTGATTGTTGATTCTACTCCGACAAGATCTTATAGCGGCCCTTCTAGAGATCAGGAGGTCATCACTTCTGATAATTTGATTACTGACTCTCACCAGGTTGATGTCTATAATCAGGTTGATGTGCAATTACATGTTGATTATCATCATGAAATCCAGAAGCATTTTCAGATATCTGAGTTACCTGAGAAATGGGGGAACATTTCTGAAGATGAACAGGGGAGGGTGGGTACACCGATCAGGGTCTCGGGCAATGGTGACAAGTCAAAGACTACTGAGAAAGGAAGGGCGGAGGAATCCACTCCTGGAGTTGGGGACCTAACCCTCTGCAAAGGCGGTGCCTCTCATGTTGAGAACAAGGGAAGAGGTATGGATGCAAATACCATATCATATAGTGATATTGTCCGAGGAGAAAAGAAAAGAAGCTCTGACAATGAGGGTGTCAGATCTGCCCCTGTTTCAAGGAAACCAAGGAAGGACTACTCTGCAGTTCCGAGGACTGTGACCACTAGGGCATCTGCCAAGAAGGAGATTGAGAAGCTATCGAAGGAGCAGATGGAAAAACGGAAGGTCTATAAGAAGTTTCTTAAACAATACGAGACCCAATCAGAATGGGAATCAGCTGATGCTGATGACACGATCGGGTATGGGGGTGGTGACTATGAATGTTTTGACTTGTAATATCTCTATATTCCTTCTCCTGTTTCTGCACTTTTATTTTATTAATAAATTTGGTGGTCCAAGCTTGCTTGGATCGGACTTTCTGGGTAATAACCATAGATAAATCCAAATGAAGAGTATGGTTATTTTATGTATGAATTTACAATTTTCAAGAGGAATATTCTATCACTATATCATTATTCACGGAGAAAAAATATAATCCCTTATTTGAGGCATCACTATAGTGGAGAAACCATTATCCAGTATAGGGTAGTGAGACCATTGGTATATTGAGAAACCTTATTTTGAGATACTTGATATTTTTCACAGATTCATATATTAAAAGGAACGCAACTACCTTCCATGTTACGTGGTGAGTGGATTAGATAGCTCCGATAAATGGTCGATAAAATCTATAAAACACAAGAAAATTGTGCTTCTCATTCACAATGTTGGGTACATGCAATCAATAAATAAAAACTATATTTTATGAATCATTCAATATATCCTCTCATGATATTATACGACAAAAAATGACTCCTTATATAGAAAATATTCATGCATGGTAAATTTCTCATACAACTAAACTATACGTTATGCAATAAAGATAAATCTCAAGTGATATTCATGGACATCATTACTCATGGAATATATGAGAAGGTCATATAAAAATACTTCCAAAAACTGATCAAGGTAATCTATAAAGACTCTATTCAATAAATCCATCAACATATCACGTGTCATTGTAAGTCCAAATTGAATCAATATAAACACATATATCAAATACCTTCGATTGAAGGATGTGGGGAGAACTTATTCACTTTTTAAAATTAACTGATAGTATATAAACCAAAAATCCATCATAGAAAAATATTTAGTTCCACATAATTGATTGAAAAAATTATCAATTAAGAGAAATACATACATGTTATTTATTTTTATATTACTCAATTTCTAAAAATCTATACATGGTCTCCTTAATTTATATTTCCTGTTAACAAAAATTGTAGGTTTACCCATAGGTTACACATTTAGAAGAACTAATCCCTTATAAATATTCTCTTAATGGTACTTTTTCTTTTCCTAAAACTCAATAGAGGAAATTATATATGGTGTCATTGAAAAAGGTGTAACAAAAGGTAATATTTCTACTAAAACCTGAACATCATTATTATAATGAAGACTAGAAAATTCTTTTGGAATGAAATAAATAAAGTCATGCATAATAGGTATATCTTCTATGCTACATTTCTCAATAAGAATATTAGGTAATAACCCCATTGGAATAAGAATAAATACCCATAAACTAGATTTAATTTCTACTAGAAGGTTATATTGATAATTTAACTGATTGATGATCATATGTTAGTATGTAACATCAATTTTTCCTTACCTTACTTGTTAATTAACCTGGTATTTATAAAATGAAAGTCATTCCATAATAAAAAACAACATCAAATTACACTAGAGGGAGAATAAAAATATTTTATTGAAACACATTACCATAAATATCAATTCAAGAATATATAGGTAGATGATATTTCATTAACATAACATTATGAGTTTTATAGATAAATTAACATCTAATAATTTTTTGGTATTGTGATACCCATCGAAAAATCATTGTATATAAAAGAGTTATTAGGTCAAAAATCAAAACATACATTAGATTTTTTATGGGGGATTGTAAGTTTATGTTTTTCATTGATTATTATACGCCACATCGGTGAAAATGATCACAAGATATTTCAGTTTTTTACCTAGAATTAAGAGGTTTCTGAAAATGATCATCACTACTAGACATCGTATTCAATCATTGGTTATCCTATTTCCATTACTCCTATAATTGGTAATAGTGGAGTGTGGGTGGTCCATTCTATGTTCCTTTCACTCTATTTTTATCATTAGAAATCTTTTTTTGTCTCCTCTGAATTTAATTACAAGATGACCTTCCATTCTAGACATAACTCAATTATTAGTCCACTAAGTATTGTTTGCTCAATTTTCCCTTCCAGAGTTATGTATAATGTATGGGTCATCTTCTTCTCTCCAAAATATTTTATTTGAATTTCTATTAAATTACAAAATTATTTTCTTATCAAAATAATTATATTTATGGGTAACACTAATATATATTTATATCTTTTTAGCACATAAAAACACTCATCATTGACACTAAAGTCCCTTAAGGATATTTCGTTTTGGAGACATTTTTTTAATCCACCAAAGTATTGGTAAATCATACTCTTTAGTTAAATGATAATACTAGAATCATATCTCACAATTCTTTTAAAATATTACTCACCAGTACTAATGGATTAATTATCCTTATACTTTAGCTCATGGAATTCCATATTCATATTTATATAACCAGTATGATGAACACACTTGTTAAAACATATCCTTCTAAAAACATCCCAATCAATAGAGTTAATTTCTTATGGTTACCTTGTGTTCTTAATAAAATCCACCCATTTATTTTATTCACCATCCATATGATAAAAATCAAAAAAACTTTTTCTATATCTAAATAGTATAGAATAGAAAATATATTTTTAGTTGTATTTATATGTCACTAAAAAACCAGTGGATCAATAGACTCACTAATTTTTGGTGTATTTTTCCTCATGAAGGAAATAATTAACTATTTTTACTAGCATTGGTTATATAGAATCTAAATAAAACTCGTATCTTGAGAAATTTTTGTAAGAAAAAATGATATTTTTCATTATTGATCCCATAGAATTTGGTTTTTAATTAATAAAATCCTTTCATTTTCTATCACATTTAACATTAAAATGGTTCCTTACAGTTCCATCAATTGAATAAATCTAAAAAGAATAGTTTGAGTAATAATAATCAATTTATGAAACCATTTAATCATGAAAAATCATTAATGGGATTTCTAAATTATTACACCCTCGATTCAATCTATGAAACCTTAGGTTTAAGAAATGTCATCCATGTTCATGATCTATTCAAAAAATCATAATTTTTTATAAATAAAATGAGAATTAAGCCAGGTATATCCCTGATGAGTTTCAAACTTGGTGTTCAGTAAGGTTACACTCACTATTTTCTATAATGATAGTTGATATATACTGAAGCAACACTTTTCAAGGTAATTACCCCATGATGCATCTACACCCAAATTTCATCCATTTTTATTTTATAGAAATGGATATATTCCACGGAAAACCACACACTTTTTTATACCATGAAATTTTATTCCATCAAATATAAAGGTTTATCGTCATGGTTGTTGATAAATTTTCCTCATCCCTATTTCCAAAATTAACAATCCTTTCTCCTACACCAACTATAGATACCCATACATTTTTTAGAATAATATTAAAACATATTAGATTAATATCCATTATATATCAAATTACAATCCACACCAAGTTTGTAATGGTTTATTGTTATTGTAATTTTCGATGCATAAAAAACTGGTGTCTAAATGATAAACATTATATCCCTTAATTTCCCAATAACTATCACCCTTCATAGTCATATCATACAGAAAACCATTAATAAGATCCTGGTGAAAGGAAACATAAGAATTATTGGTATCAAATGCTTAATTAATGTAAATATGGGATATATCATTGATCATTTAATCATAAAATTATAGTGATTGTATGATAACATGCCCATAAAAATTGATAACCATACCTATTAATTCATGGATCATAATAATAAGACATGGATTAATGTTTGGTAGTTCAGAATAAATGATTCATGAAGGAATCAAATAATATGATCCCTATGATAATAACATTGGAATAATATCATATAATAAAAGTGTGTAATAATCATAATAAAAGAAATCTGAGGTCAATTCTACATTACAAGACATTGATCACATGTTAGTCTTAGGCTAACTACCAATATACCAACGTTGGGATTGGGATAACCTCTTATGTACCAAATTTTTGTCTTATGATAACCTCTTATGTACCCTACTTCAAAACTGAGATAAATTTCCATGTACGGTCTTTTAGGATTGTTATAACCTCACGTGTAACATCTTTTATGATATTGGAATAACCACACATGTACCATCTTTATGGGCTTGGGAGAACCTATAATATCCCCTTTGTGCTCCAAAAACAATAATAATTTCCCAACTCATTATTGGAAAAATAATTATGGTCCCACTCATCATATATTCACAATCAATTCATACATATTCCACAAGATAATGAAAACATTCGTCATTCTATCTTAACATAACTAATGGATAACATAATGGGTTTCATCTCTATATCATCATAAAATACAAAAACCAATAAAATAATGAATAATTATTTTATCATATAACTATATCCCCAATTAATTATAACTAACATCATATGATGATATCATTGATGAAAAATACATTTAAATGTTAATTATGATATTTCTAGAGGAAACCTCCATTTTCATTTTGAAATTTGTTATTTAAAATATAAAAGTATCCCAAATATTAATGAATAATGATTATTTTAAAACAACCATGTAAACATGTAATTTAGGTTTTAATATTTTCAATGGTCATAATGGATGATATTTATGCACATGTCATATAGATTAATAGAAATATTCCATTCACATTTATGATAAAAATTCATAAGTACCTAATATGGAAAATGACATAATGATTCCCTTGAAAATAATTTATTCCAATTAAAACATGGGTATAAATTAAATTAAAAAACATTGTTTAATAGTAAAAATATTCTTGAAATAATTTTAATGACATGGATGAAAATTACTTTGGTCTTAATAGTAAAAAAAATTCAATTTTATTTAAAAACATTCATTCGGTCACTTAGGTATTGATAAAGAAAAAAAGTTAAAGTAAATAATGTAATCTCTATAATTAAATAGAGAATAAAATTAATGAGTTTTACTATTATGGAAAATATAATTACCCTCAATTAAATTTCATTCTTAAACAGTCATAATTGAAATGATATTGATACATAAATCCCTTACACCTTGTCTGAATCGACAAATATGTACTATAATAAATTGTAGTGTCGAATTAAATTTATTATAAATATATAAAATAACAATTTAAAAACATATTACATCATATATTAACCACATATAAAATTTAAACAACAATTTATTAAAAGTTAATTATTATAATCATGGTTTCAAGGTGTTATCTATTTCATTTTTCATTAATGTTTTGTTTGGAAGTTTCGATCATTGAAAATTGATCATTGTTCCATATTCTAAAGAATGTCACCCATGCTATAAATATATTATATATTCATTATATAAATACTTATAATTTAGGTACTCTATTTTACCTTGTAATACATTGAAATATATTATGAAATTTGTTGGAGACAAACTTTAAGATGATGTGAGATTTCGAGGCATGGTTAAACTAAATATAATATTAAAATAATATTAAAATATATTAATATTACACACACATAGATTTACTTACAACTATTATAAATCATGAATCATGTCTCTCATAAGAAATTTAATACCATAGTTGATTCTAGGATTTAGGGTATATCCTTGACGCAACCTATGTCTGGTGGGTGCTAGATGTATGGTTTTTGCAGCTGTTGGTGGGTACATTTTATTAAAATAAATTGTTAAAATATTTATTTATTTTTAAATTAAATTATAAATATCATATATAATTACCCTCTTATTAATATTTTCAATGGGTTAGTTGCATAACCATTTTTCGATCTGAGAGGAAGAGAAGGGCATTCATTATTGGCGGATAAACTTCAAATGCTAAATAATGAGTAGATTGAGATGGATTGACAGGTGGAGGACACAAAGAATATTCATTATCTCTATTTAATGAATTCTTTGCCAATGAAAAATCATAAATTGAGGATGTTTTTTTCAATTTTAGTTTATTTTATTAATAAATATTTTGGGAATTAATAAATATTTATGTACTTTTGATCATTTTTTCCTCACTTCACATGACCCCATAGATGAAATAAATTGTTTTTTCAATTTATTATTTTACTAATAATAGAAAAATTTTACCCCTCTTTGAAATTATTGGATAATAATTCTTGTTTGGTGATATTTACCACCATTATAATTGTGCTTCTCCACATTAGTTTTTCATGTTCATCACCATTAGCCTACAAAGTTAGGGTCGATATTTTTCAATGTGGATTCAAGTGTGATAAAACCTCTATGTTCAATGAGGATGTGTGAATGATGATTGGATTGTTTATTTTCAAATATATCCTGTTTTTTATGATTCAGGTGATGTTTTCCATAGATATTGGATCCAGGATAATGACAGGAAATGTGGGTTACACATATTGCCTGATATTACACCATGGGTTATCGGGATCCGATTTCTAGCCACCAGAGGTCTAGAATCAACATCCAGAGGAAGACCCCACTAGTTTTGAGTTGTAATAAATAGGAATTTGTGGAGGTAAAAAATGAATATGGGTCCATTTTAATAACCATTCATTTAATGATAAAGTAAACTCTATTGTGTGTAGTCAAAGATCACATGTTGTGTAACCCCTCCAAATGTGGTGGCTAGGGTTTTAGGGAATATAAGGATCACATTCCACGTGGTTGGGCCCACACACTATGTGAAACTTCTCATGTGGTTGAGATGTGTTCAATACATACACACCCAGGACACCATGTAGAAGGACACATTGTTTACTTTGAGAGTATATGGAAATTGGCCAGTTTCTAGGCACTGCATGGTATATGACATGGTACATAGGCATTTTAGAATTAACATAGGCATGACCAGGAGCACATGGGTAGGCCCCAAGTGGATGATACATTAATTGTGGGCCCCAATTTTATTTTTATTGTGTATATCATTTGAGCCTTGCCCATTTAATAACACAACCAGAAAATAGAGCAAAACCACACGTCATGTTCCCCCATTTAGAAATTTCAAACATTCATATCTCTTTCATCTAGACCTTGATTTTGGAATGTAATTTTACTCAACAAATAAATTTTATACAAAGAATTCAATGTTACAAATTTTAGTCACTTTTATGATATGAGGTGGAATGATTCATGCATGAAGATTCATAAGTGATGCTCGATGATGTCAGTGACAAGGCCAGATCATCAAAGAGATTCATGGTAGAGATAGTAATCCCATATTTCAATCATGAATCCTCTATATATAGGGATGGTACTCCCATGTTGTACCTTGTAACATTTCAACCATACTATTTAGTTATGTAGATATGGAACTGACCCATTCAGGGAATGGTTCCTCTATCTTTGGGGATGGTACACCCCTATTGCACAAAGGTAAGGTTCACTATACTCTTTAGTGAGGCCGATAAGACACTCCCCTATCCAAGGTGTGGCTCATCAATCGATAGGTATTTTAATCATTATTCAAAATATGGAGTAGTTCCCACATAATAATTATCTAGGTAGTGATGGTACTCTCCTATTTAGGGCATGGGTTCTCTATATATGGTGGGATACTCAATGATCATTGAGTTACAATGGGATTCAGATCATCCACATACAATGGGTCCCTCGTCTATTGATTAAAGTGGTGAGGAGTAGGGCCTCCACACACATTTTTATGTTTTTATGTGTTATTATGGGAATTAGGGACAAAAATCCTAAGCTACAAGAACACTCATCCACATTTCCAGGTTTGTGAGATGAAGATTTCTTTTCACATTCGTTCAGGATTCATTTTGAGTGAATATATGTGTAAATGATTAGGTGTGTTTCTATCGATCATTATGTTGAGATGATTATTTTATTATAATTCTATATCTCACACTATTAATTAATGTAATCCTACTAGTTATATATATATATATATATATTCTAATCCCTACATGGTATTTTTCCGCACATGTCAAGTATTATAAATACAATAGACTAATCGATGGTGATTATAGTAAATCAAAGTGATGAATAGGTTCATTAACTATGTACTGGGTCTGACCATACATATTAATAGTTTGTATCTCCCATCATCCATTTATTATAGTTATTTTTAGGTTGGGACAACAGTTCTAGTTAGGAATTTATTTTTTCCCATTATATTTCGGATTACTCGATCATACAATTTTGTATTACCTCGAGGTTATTATAGGAAACGTTTTTACTATAGAAGATATTGTCTTTTATTATTATTCCACTACACTAATAAATTGATATGGTTGGGTGCGTGTGTATAGGTACATTAGTAAAAGGCCTCTCATTTTGGTTATTATTTCATGACATTTACCACCAGCTCTTATCTTAATTTATATAGTCTCATGGATGTGGTGGTCTCACCCTCCACCAGTCACATTGTCCTCGGTGGGTCGGGTCCTTAAAGAGTTCTATGATAGGTTATTCATTCTTGTTTCAATGTATATACTATCACATGGTGAGGATTGGTTGGAAACAATGGGAAATAGTGTCGGACAATTTCTTCTATAGCATTTTGGCCAAGGAACCCAGTGCTGGTATGGTGGTCAACATATCTATAATCCCGAACACTGAAAAAATACTCGTTCAAAAAACATACCAAGACATTGGTAACTTGGAACTATTAAATGCATCATATATGATTTATTTCATTGAATTTCCTTCTATAGTCATATCCACATGTAGAAATTTTAATCCCACCAATATAAATCCTGATAAATTTATAGATGCTTATTTGAAGATAGGAAACCATTTTACTGATTCAGGGTTGTGATGTTGAACCGACGAGTGATGAGGGATCAATTCATGTTCCATATCATGATATCATTCCTCTTGGATGGAAGGTTTTAACATCCCAAACATTTGAGTACCTGATCATACCATCAAGGTTGGATGAGGATGCAAGAAGGATTAGCTCACTCTATGCATTCCATCTCCAACGAGTTCAAAGGATCTGTGGTGTACCTGATCCCTAGGTTATAGAGGATTGTATCGAGTGAACCATTCCTTCATACTAATAAAGACCGCAAGTGATCAGATGGCTATGCTGGAAGCTGGTATTTTAATGATCAATAGGAAACTGGTGAACTCTAGTCATTTGATGAATAATAAGTTGACACTCTCATGATTCATCATCCAAAAGTTATATCATGAGGATTAATATACCTATATATTGAATTATATTCTTTTTCAAAGCCTTATATTACTGTAATTGGTTTTTTATGTACGTAGATGAGTGTGATGGAATTTTCACTGATGTTACATGGTACTCCCTCAACTTGGTGCAAGATGGATTTTTTGGGAAAGGGTGGTTTAGTAGGGTATCTGTAAATACATTCACACAAACCTGGTATCCTTATAACACCATATATATATTGGGGTTATATAGATATCTCAATTTATTGATAGATTAATAGTCAAGGGATGTTGGGTAGTTGGTGCTGATAATGGGAATTTTAGGGACACGTTTTCTATAGTGGATAAAAGACAACATATGTTGATATCTCAACATAGGAGTTTTACCCATTATGAAACTCAAGTGTATAGTTAGTCATTATGGGTACAATATAGATTACAAAAGAATTCTAGAGAGGTACGTTGTTATGTATTTTTTTGGCATGGTCACATTCCCCATAACTACCCAACTCATCAAGCATATGAGGTAAGACAAGCTGTGTGTGGATAACCACGGAAATTATTGTGTTATGATCAGTGTTTTCATTTCCATGGAATGGGAATCCCCATGTGTGGCAGAGATAGTAGTAGAGTATGTGGTGCTCTATTATGTGAAGCTTCCTGTGGAGGGTGATACCATGAGATACTTCCACCACCACCTCCAGGAGTCCCATGCCTAGCATAGGGAACTAGAAGACAGAATCCATAGTAGCTATAGGCGCTAGAAGATTTTGACCCAAAATTTCATGATATAATATGGTATGAGGTACGATCGATTTTTATTGTGGATATTCTCCAATTCTTTTATAAACACGTTTGAGTCACTCCTTCGTTTACACAACCATTTATAAGAGTTAGAACTTACTTCTGAGTCCTTAAAAATCATTTTATTTAGAGGTTTTGATTTGGAATGATTATTCAATATTTATTATTTTATGGTTGTGAGAGATATCATTTAATGGAGAGAGTTTCAAAAGGTACATCCTAGTTATAATAACGAATCCTTATGACATTATCTTCGGTATGAACTGGTTGTCCATAGTTTAAGACCAGACTGACTGTCATCAAAGGTATGTAAGATTCCTTCTGACTGATGGGATGATATTATCCCATATAGTTGTGAGAGATCTTATTGATGAGTGATTGGGCCTTTTGAGTAGGAGGTTAAAACCCATAAACTATTAACTGGAGTCTTAATCCCATAATTAATTTAGATTTTTATGATTCTGGATTCCCTATGTAGGGGAGGATATTATGGATGTCTTCCCTAAGGATGTTTTAGGACTACCTCCATGATATGAGATGGATTTTTTCATTAAATATCACCCAATAACATAAGAATTTCAATTGTAACATATCAGATATATCCTACCTAGCGTTGGGAACTAAGGTTGTAGTTGGTGGACCTTCAAGATAATGGTTTAATAAAACCTAGTGCGTTCACTTGGGTAGCTTGAGTTCGGTTCCTGAAAAAGGTTGATGGGAGATTATATCTTTATTTTTTATTATAATCTCATAAACAATGAAATTATAAAGAAAAAGTAACAATTTTCTTTATTGATGACATATTTGATCATTTATGATTCATGAATTAGTTACCAATGATCGATCTGAAGTCCAACTACCAAAAGTTGGTGGTTTTCAGTACAAATATTTTCAATATTGTATTTTAATATCTCTACATACACTATAGATTAATGATCAGTAATTTATGCATGTATAATACCTCTCTATGTTTATTCCTTTGACTAAAAAATTCGTTAATCCATACATAGTCCAATCGGTGGTTTTCTTCACTAATAACATACTCACATACTTTGTTTTAGAGGAGAATCATGTCGAGAACATGGGGGTGGTCCTAAACATAATTAAATAGAACCATCCTCAAGGTAAGATCATGATTTACTATTTTTAGATAAAAATTACCCTTTTCATGGGAATTATATTTCTGGAGAGTTGTTTATTGGTTGAATCATGTAAGAACCCAGATCATCTTTTCAGGTACGATTTTCCTTTTTCTGGAGTTTTTGGGAACAATTCTGTTTCTAGAATTTTTTGAAGTACATGCCATGTAATTTCTAAGTACACACCGTGTACTCTTCTCCGGGATGGAGCCGTGTGCTGGCCATGCCCGGTCCACACACATGGTGTGTAGGGGTGACGTGGAGGCGGATATTGACGGAGTACGGAAAAACCCACTACTCACTGTGTACTTTAAAATACATGTCGTGTACTTTTTTTTCACTAAACGGACCGGGGTCGCACCTCTTCACTATAATTGTCTTCTTCTAGGTCTGGTTCGTCCGAGAGTGACCCATACGATCGAATATTCCCCATGTTCCTACCTCATCATCCGTTCTCTAATTCGAGCATAGTCGATTGCGTTGGAATTGCAGCGGTGAGTTCTTCCTACTGCTTGAGCCTTGTTTCATGATTCCTCCTCATTTCCATGTTATCGTGGGTTGAACGTTTTGTGTGTTTTCTTAGATCTTCGTCGTTCTAATGGGAATCTGTCATCAAGGTTCACGTATATCGATCTCCTAGGATCGAGGTAGGTGGTTTGTACCTTTCTGTAGAAATTTTATGAGTATTTTGTGCATATTCCACCAATACCCTTGAACGGGGTATTGCGTGTTACCTATTTTCTCTATTGTTTTCCTGCATTTATTGATTGTTGTAGTAGAGTTTTATACTTGTGAGTAGAGTCATTTATTTTTTGCTCAGGTTGGTTTTCCAGGGTTGTTTTACTTATTAGGCGTTTTTCCAGTTTCCATGCCTAGTTGTAGGATTGTGTAACTGTTTCTTTGTTTTTCTGTTGATCCTTAGAATGATATCCAAGTATTTCATGAGGTGTACTTGGACAATATAAGTTCAATGAGCATGTTTAGGTTCACTCAGGACTATGAGAACCGAGATTTGTAGACCAAAGGGAGAATTGATGGAAGGGCTTCTCCAGAGTGTCTTTTAAATACGATGTGAGACCACAACGAGAATTGACGTTGACTACTTCTTAAGAGAGTCTTTAGTTCCTCGACGCGGGCCACAGGGGGAATAGACATTGATTTCTTCCCAAGAGATCCTTTAGCACGATACAAGACTATAGGGGGAATTGACGGTGAGTGCTTCCCTAGAGAGTTTATTAATTACATAGCTGAACCAGATGGGTGAGACTGTGTGTTCCTCCTAGAGGGTTGCTAGTACTTATAAGTCGAACCATAGGGGTTAGGCTGTGAGAAATAACCAGAGGGTTACCTGTTTTCTTTATTATTGTTGGCTACTTAATTGTGTACTTTACCTGTTAGAACTGTGGATTTTAGCTGCTTGTGCCTTCCTGTTTACTGCTTCTTGTTGTATTACTACAATGTATTCATTGACAGTTAGGCATAGATCTTTGGGTGATTGCGTACTGGGATTGTCTCTCACACCCTTTTTGGGCCATGTTTTTGGGCCCAAACAGACTATGTTATTGCAGGTATAGATAAGGGCAAGCACCCATCTACTTCAGGTTCTTGATTGCAATGGAGCTGGAGAGCATGGGACCGAGCCGTGGCTCGCGATGCTGAAGAGTTTACTTTGTTCTTCTTTTTCACTTGGTTTCAGTTGTTTTTCAGCATGATTTTGTTTTTGCTATTTTCCTTAGATACTTGTACTTTCTGCATCATTATCACCATTACTATATGTATTCATTGCTTCTGTTGTCTGGTTTCTATTATTATACATGTTTCTCTTGCTTCTGCTATTGACTGTTGTTTTTTTTTCCGCTGTATACCTTAGTGAACGAGGGCATAGTTTCCCCACTGACTGTCCATGGCCCTCACTGCTAGTCAGAAGCCTCAGGCATTTGGGGAAAAGCGCTTGTGGTCATGTGTTGAACCGGGTATGGGGCACCAGTGGAGGAGTTCTAGATTCGGGTCGTTACAAAGTGGTATCAGAGGTGTTCTTTTCTCTTGCTATCTTTTTGGAGACTTTATCCAGGGATAGGATGGATTCTATACATGGCATTAAGATGTACTCGGGAGTAGCTAACCAGTGTACAGGGAAAAGCCATACTACCTCGTTAATTTTAGTTTTCTGGTTTTGTGATATTATGGTTGATCTGATTTCCCCTAGAGTTATTCCCTTGACTTGTGCTATTATTGTTTTGATACTTCAGTTATATTTCTGTCGCATCCCGATGAGATGAGGGTATGCCATCTCATGCATCATATAGGCACTTGTAGAAATCACATTCCATGCATTCTTTCCATTCCATCTAGGTGCATTAGCGGTTTCATGGTATTGTGATAGACTTTGTGTAGATTATGAATGGTGTTGTGATAGATGCTTGAGAGATTCTCTGCAGTTATGTTAGAAACTGGTTGTTTTGTTCTTTTCTTAAAAATGAATGCCAAATTTTGGTTTGTGAGGTGTTATGGGCCCTCATTAATCGAAACATGGTGGATCATGATCCTGATTTCTCTTGTATATGATTATGGGAGATGCCAAGTTTTGATTCGTGGGGAGTATGGTCCCTCACAGATCGGAATTTGGCACCTCTTTCCCTTGTTTTTAGTGTTTCTGGGATTCTGAGCAGTTTCTGAGCTACTTCCCAGAAAAAACCAAAATACATGGCGTGTACTTTTTGGATACACACCGTGCAGTTTTCAGGCAGTGTCACTGACCGTGTTGGCAGAACACGGTGTCGTGAAAGTAACTTCGGGAACACGCCGTGTACGGTAGGTACATGCTATGTAATTGAGGATCCGTGTACCCAGTCGTGTCACTGACAACACGGGTCAGGGAAGCTCTGGAAGAACACGCCGTGTCCAGAGGGAACACACCGTGTAGTCCTGTCCAGGTACCCGGCTGTGTCAGGAACAACACGAGCCGACATTACCTTCTTTTCCACATGCCGTGTTTGTTCGAAACACGCTGTGTAGACTTTTCCAGGTACCCGGCCGTGTCACGAACAACATAGGACGGTGTCACCTTCACCTATACATGCAGTGTTTGTTCAGAGCGCACCGTGTATGGTTCAGCTGTGTAGATGTCCCTGTCCTTAACAAAAACGGGCCGCCGAAGCCTAGTCTAGTACACGCCGTGTTTATTTCTAACACGCCGTGTTGTCTCGGGTTGAGTTGGACCGTGTGGGTTAGCCGTGTAATGAGACTCAGTCAGGGGAATAGTTTTCAAGCACCCTCTTTGTGTTGAGGTCCACACGCCGTGTAGTTTGAGGTGTAGACGACTTTTAGGGTAGGAGTAAAATCCCATGTCAGTGGTTTAAGAAGACATGCCGTGTAGTTTTTAGACACACCGTCTAGTCATTATTTGTAATCTTCTGTGTTTTTACCCTATCCCCGTTTAGTAGTCTTGTGGTCTTTGCCCTTGTTTTTATGATCCAACGTATACTTTTGATATTTTAGAGCTATGCCTATGAGACATCCTCTGGTCGTACGTCTGTCGTCAGGCAATGATCAGACGCCAGACAGGGCTGATCAGGGACTTCCTGCCGATCCTCCAGTCGGGCCATCCTTGGTACCGTCTGTTATACCAGTTGCAAGAAATGATTCATATTTCAGGGAAGGTTTCATGAGGATGATGCAAGATTTCCAGGTAGTGCCTCCTCCTTCCACCTCTATGGCAGACTTGACGCAGGTTTTCCAGAAGCAGCATCCTCCCACGTTCTCGGGGGAAGTCCTCAGGCTGTAGAGTAATGGCTGGAATCCATGCTGACTATCTTCGAGCATCTAGAGACGCCTCCAGAGAGGTGGTTCAAGCTCTCCACCTACATGCTATGAGACTCCGCCAAGAGGTGGTGGTATGTGATCTCACAGGCGGGTCAGCAGCAGGCTATGGCTTGGGAGGAGTTCCAACGCATGTTTCATGACTACTTCTACCCGGAGACCCTGAGGGCCGACCGAGCCTAAGAGTTAATGAGCTTAGAACAGGGTACTCTTTTTGTCATGCAGTATTCTTCTCGTTTCACCGAGCTGTAGTGCTTCACACCCCTCCTTGATGAATGTGGGGTGTTCTTGGTGAGTATGTTTGATGATGGACTCAAGGGGGAGATCCACTCGCAGGTGGACATCTTCCAGTTGACTTATTTTACTTCCATTTTCAACCAGGAACTGATTGCGGAGCACAATCTGAGTGACTCTGGAGCTGCGAGCCAGGGCGGTTCTGCTTCCAAAGCCAGTTTTCCTCCAGATGGCAGCAATAAGCGACATAGAGAGCCTACACGAAGTGTTCCAAGGAAGCAAGATGCATCGTCAGCAGCCATGTGATATGCTACGAGTGTGGACGGTCAGGGCACACGAGGCCGTAGTGCTAGAGGGATCCCGTGGAGTTCCGATCGTGTGGAAAGATGAGTCACCTTCAACGCTTCTTCCAGGGTTTTTCACTAGTAGCTGGTGACCGGGGTTCTTCCATGACTCCTCATTCAGGAGCAGCACCACCAGTTTCCCACCAGTCAGGGAACTGGAGTTCTTCCGGCCGTTCGAGCCGAGGTGGAGGTCGAGGACGTGGCTATCAGCCACCAGTTCCTCAGTACCAGCAGGGAGGTTCAACTCAGAGTGGTCATCCAGGGGTGCAGAGCCACAGTACAGGCCAGTCTTTCACCATGGAGTAGACTTATCAGGAGTAAGATCCCATCCCCTCTACTGTTCGAGGTACGATTTTAGTAGCCTCAGTTTTATCATCAACCCCTATCGATACTGGTGCTATTCATAGATTTATCTCTATTGCTGTTGTGAAGATCATTGGGCTCTGCATCTTTTCATCTGCCGACTCATTGACACTAGACACACCATTGGGAATGAGGACATATAGCGTATTCCATTGGAGAGAGTGCCCTCTTGAGGTTGCAGGGTATTGCTTCTTATAGGATCTCTATGTCCTAGAGATGACAGGCTATGATATCATCCTTGGCATGGACTGGTTGATTCCCTTCAAGGCAGTCATTGACTGTTATCACTGTAGAGTCAGATTAATCTCACTAGAGGGTGAATGTTTTCTTCATATAGGTGAAGGGGATGTTCGGGCGAGTTGGGCGGGACATGAGCATATTGGGATAGGAGGGGTGACAACCCAGATTTCTAGTATTTATCTGGATGATCAGGGGACTCCATAGTTGGACTTTCCTCCAGTTTTGGATCGCATCAGGGATGTCTTTCCAGAGGAATTTTCAGGTTTTCCTCTGGATCGTGAGGTGGAATTCTCTATTGACCTTGTTCCAGGGGCGGCACCGGTGTCCATTCCTCCCTATAGGATGGCTACACATGAGATGCAGGAGCTCAAGAAGTAGTTGGAGTAGCTACATGTTAAGAGTTTCATTCGACCCAGTACGTCTCCTTGGGGTTCGACCGTCCTGTTTGCGAAGAAGGCAGACGGTACCCTTCGGCATTTTGTGGATTATCGGAAGATGAACTAGTTGACAGTCAGGAACTGATATCCTTTTCCTAGGATCTACGACCTTTTCAATCTGCTTCGAGGAGTATAGGTGTTCTTGAAGATCGAATTGACGTCTGGTTATCATCAGTTGCACGTTAGACCATCAGATATACCTCTGATAGACTTTAGGAGCAGGTATGGTCTATACGAGTATACAGTCATGCCGTTCGGTCTCACGAATACACCTGCAGTTTTTAGGGCATTGATGAACCGAGTGTTCCATACTTACTTGGACTCCTTCGCCGTGGTCTTCGTGGAAGATATCTTGGTGTACTCTCACACTCGACACAACCATGCCACACATCTTGAAATCATTCCGAGTACACTTAGAGAGCATCGGATTTATGCTAAACTCTCGAAGTTCCACTTCTGGATGGATCAGATTCACTTATTGGGTCACGTCATCTCAGAGAAAGGAGTATCAGTGGACCCCGAGAAAGTGAGAGCTGTAGTTTCTTGGGAGAAGACGAAGAATGTCTTTGTGGAACAGAATTTCCTAGGGCTGGATGGATACTACAGATGCTTCATTCAGGACTTTTCTCATCTAATAGCTCCTTTGAAAGGTCTAACAAAAAGGGGGTGAAGTTCTTATGGTCAGATTCTTATGATTCATCCTTTGAAGAGCTAAAAGCGAGGTTGATGTCAGCACCGATACTAGTCTTTCCAGAGCCAGGAAAGAGCTACATTGTTTACTATGATTATTCAGGTATCGGGCAGGGAGCTGTGCATATGTAGGGGGATGGAGTCATTGCGTACGGGTCTCGGCGGTTGAGGCCACATGAGAGGAACTACTCGACGTATGATCTGGAGTTAGTAGCTGTTGTTCATGCCTTGCACTGTTGGAGACACTATCTTCTGGGAGAGCACATTGTGGTCTTCACTGACCACAAGCGTCTAAAGTATATCTTCACTCAACGTGATCTGAATTTGAGGCAGCGTAGGTGGGTCGAGTATCTTCAGTATTTTGATTTCGATCTTTCCTATACGCTAGGAAAGGGCAACGTAGTAGCAGATGCGTTGAGTAGGAGAACTCAGGTTCAAGCAGTTTAGGAGGCCAGTATTGAGTGGCATCTGATGGATCTGTTCTCTGAGATTCATCTGGAGGTGCACAACAGACAGGGACATACCTTCTTATCGTCTGTAGTTGTTAACTCTACACTACTTCATCGGGTACGGATGAGGAAACTATCAGAATCAGAAGGCTTAGTCCTGTGGGAGAGTGCATCAGGAGAAGACCCTCTTCCTAGATGGACAGTGTGCGAGGATGAGATCTTATGTTTTCAGGGAAGTTTATGGGTTCTAGCAGACATACAAAAAGAGCTAATGTGGGATTTTCATTCCTCTATTTGGGAAGTTCATCCTGGCATCACCAAGATGTATCCGGACCTTCATCGCCAATATTGGTTGCCAGGTATGAAGAAGGATGTTGCTGGTTTTTTCATGAGATGTTCTACTTGTCATCATGTGAAAGTAGAGCATCAACGACCAGTGGGACTTTTGAAGCAGTTACCCATTCTGGAGTGGAAGTGGAATGATGTTTCAATGGACTTCGTGACTGGGTTCTCGAGATCACCTCAGGGGAAAGATGTTGTTTGGGTTGTCATCGACAGGCTCATGAAGGATTCACACTTCATGCTAATCAAGGAGACCTTTAGTGTCGATGATCTGGGATTACTTTACATTAGAGAGATCGTTCATCTGCATGGAGTTCCACGCTCTATTGTTTAGACAGAGATGCATGCTTTACCTCTCGGTTCCGGCAAGGACTTCAAAAGGCCTTGGGAACACATGTACTTTTGAGTACAACATACCATCCCCAGACTGATGTCCAGTCCGAGCGCACGATCTAGGTGCTTGAGGATATGCTCCGGGCTTGCATCCTTGACTTTGGCGGTTCTTGGGAGAAGCATATTACTCTAGTGGAGTTCACCTACAACAACAGTTTCCAGGTGACCATTCATATGGCACCATATGTGGCTTGGTACAGTAGGCCATTCCAATCACCCTTATGCTATCTGGAGGCAGGAGAGGCAGCTTTACTGGGACCTCGTCTTGTTCATGAGACCTCAGAGCAGATAGAGCTGATTTATAAGAGGATGGCTACTGCGTAGTATCGAAAAAAGTCTTATGCTGATCAGCGGAGACAACCTCTGGAGTTCGAGGTCAGTGATCTGGTTTTCCTGCATGTCGCACCAAGGTTGGGAAATAAGAAGATTCAGAGACAGGGTAAGCATTCACCACGGTACGTCGGGCCGTTTGAGGTCTTGGAAAGAGTTGGGCCGGTCCCTTATCGGTTTCAGCTATCTCAAAGGTATCGGGCCATGCATGACATCTTCCACATCTCTCAACTCTGACGTTACATTTTAGACCTGTCTCACATCTTTCAGCCTGAGAAAGTCGAGCTTGAAGTGGATGCGTAGTTCGAGGAGCATCCTATCTAGATTGTCGATCGTAGTACGAAGGTCCTCCACAGGCGGTCTGTTCCACTTGAATGAGTGCTATGGCAGCACGAGCAAGTATAGGATGAGACCTGGGAGAGGGAGGCCGATGTACGATTGCAGTGGCCAGAGCTGTTCGGGGTTTCTTCTTCTCCGTCTCATTCGGGAAATTCGGGGCCGAATTTCATTAAGGGGGGATGTTTGTAAGAACCCAGAACTTCTTTTCAGGTACGCTTTCCCCTTTTCTGGTGTTTTTGAGAAAAATGATGTTTATGAAAAAATTTGAAGTACACACCATGTACTCTTTTCCATCTCGAAGAAATGTACGGGCCGTGCCCGGGCCACACACACGGTGTGTACGGGTGACGTGGAGGATGATATTTGAGGAGTATGAAAAAACCCACTACATGATGTGTACTTTAAAATACACTCTCTGTACTTTTTTTTCACTAAAGGGACCGGGGTGACACCTCTTCATGATAATTGTCTTCTTCTAGGTCTGGTTCATCCGATAGCAACCCATATGGACGAATCTTCCCTGAGCTCCCGCCTCACTGTCCATTCTCTGATTCGAGAATGGGCAATTGCGTTGGAATCTTAGCGGTGAGTCCTTCCTTCTGCATGAGCCTTGTTTCTTGATTCCTTTTCGTTTCCATGTTATTTTGGGTTGAATGTTTTGTGGATTTTTCAGATCTTCATCATTATAAATGGAATCTGTCATCAAGGTTCACATATATCGATCTCATTGGATCGAGGTATGTGGTTTGTGACTTTCTGTAGAAATTTTATGAGTATTTTGTGCAAATTCCACCAATACCGTTGAACGGGGTATTGCGTGTTACCTATTTTTCTCTGTTGTTTTCCTTCTTTTCTTGATTTCTGTAGTAGTGGTTTATGATTGTGAGTAGTGTCATTTATTTTGTGCTCAGGTTTCTTTTCCATGCTTTTTTTTCTTATTAGGCGTTTTGCCAGTTGCCATGCCTAGTTATAGGATTGTGGAACAGTTGACTTGTTCTACTGTTGAGCCTTATAATTATAGATAATTAGTTCATGAGGTTTACATAGACGATATATGTGCACTGATCATGTTTAGTTTCACTCAGGACTGTGAGAACCTTGAGTTGTAGACCAAAGGGAGAATTGATGGAAGGGCATCTCCAGAGTGTCTTTTAAATACGATGTGAGACCACAAGGGGAATTGACGTTGAGTGCTTCCTCATAGAGTATGTAGTTCCTCGACGTCGGCCACATGGGAAATATATATTGAGTGCTTCCCTAGAGATCCTTTATCACGATACATGAATATTGTGGGAATTGACGGTGAGTTCTTCCCTAGAGAGTCTATTAATTACATAGATGAACCAGAGGGGTGAGACTGTGTGTGCCTCCTAGAGGGTTGCTAGTACTTGTAGGTTGAACCATAGGGGTTAGGCTGTGAGAACAACCCAGTGGGTTACCTGTTTTCTTTATTATTTCTGGCTACTTACTTGTGTACTTTACCTGTTAGAACTGTGGATTTTAGCTTCTTGTGCCTTCCTGTTTATTGCTTCTTGTTGTATTACTGCCATGTATTAATTGACTATTAGGCACAGATCATTGGGTGATTGCCTACTAGGATTGTATCTCACAACCTGTTTGGGCCATGTTTTTGGGCCCAAACAGACTATGTTGCTGCAGGTATCGATAAAGGAAAGCACCCTTCTACTTCAGGTTCTTGATTGCACTAGAGCTGGAGAGCATGATACTGATCTGTGGCTCGCGATTCTGAGGAGTTTACTTTGTTCTTCTTTTCCACTTGGTTTCAGTTGTATTTTAGCACGTTGTTGTGTTTTATTTTTTCCTTAGATACTTGTACCTGCTGCATCATTATCATCATTACTATATGTATTCATTGCTTCCGCTGTCTGGTTTCTGTTGTTATGCATGTTGCTACTACTTCCACTATTGACTGTTATTTTTTTTCTGTTGTATACCTTACTGAATGAGGGAATAATTTCCCCACCGACTCACCAAGGCCCTCGTTGCTAGTCGTAATCCTCAGGCATTCGGGGAAGCACACTTGAGTTCATGTGGTGAAATGGGTATGTGGAACCAGTGGGGGAGCTCCAGATTCAGGTCGTTACAAATCATTTATGATGATCATAGTGCCTTCTAGTGAGATACATAATATACTGTCATAGGTGCATATATGTTGTTACATGATAGGATAATATAGAAGATTTTGGGATGTATTCTCCTGAATTTTATCCCATTTGACTTCCTCAATGTAGAAAGGGTATCAATGTACCTCGAATAATCATTGTCAGAGAGCCCTAGAGTAGTTGAGTATTAGGTTGACCAATGATCCAGTGTTGAGAATATCAGATAATGGTTGAGAGTATATATGGTGTTATAATACTTGTAGCACTAGTCTCGGATACAAGTTGACGAAAGTGTATATAATGATCACATATGGGTTGAGGTAGTTTTAACCCCATGAGTAGAACAACATTACTCACAAACCATAGTTTGTAGTGTTAGTCTTCACCCTATGATTTTGGAGGGTTTATCTTTTAATAGAGTGTGTTGTTTTTAAACAAAACATCAGAGTCTCATGTATGCCTTCAAGAGTAGATTTTAGAACTTGATAAATATCTGTCTGTCGGTGTACCTATAGTACATTGACATTCAGATAGTCTATACACCTAGAATGGTAAATGTGGTGGAATATTTACTTTACAGGAAGCCCCATTCCCATTTGGTCGATGAGACATTTATGCAGTTGGATTTGATGTAGCTGACCCTTGTAGAGGAGAGTGGTGTAGCTTATATTTGGTAGGTTTGTTTATCCCTTCAACTTCTGCAGCATGTGAGGGAGGATTAGTTGTGAGAAATCGACTATGGGGTACCTTCTGAATTGATATCATTGAGATATTCAGTTGATACATTTTCTGAAGTAGGGGTGTATGGAATCCTTTTCTATGGATGAATGGTTGTTTCAGTCATGATGCCAAAATAAGTGATGAGGTAGTTTCACACCTCTCATTTTATTATATATCTCGGTGTAGGAAAGATCCCTTGAGATGTTAAATGGTAATTTTGGTTACATGGTATAAGGTGGACCATGGTCGAGTCCATATCTCGGTGTCTCCAATGTGAGGAGGTGAAGGCTAAGAACCAGGTTTTGATAGACTGGACATTGCCTTTTGAGATCCAATTGTTTAAAAGGGAAACAATTTCCATGGACATTGTGAGATGGCTTCGAAAGTCATTCTCATGCTGCAATTCTATTTGTTTTATAGTAGATCAATATTTGAATTCGGCATAATTATTTTCCATAAAAAGTAGTGTTTGGTGGAAAATATATGAATGTTGCGCGTCTGGGAGATCATATGGCCCCATGGGGGACCATCAAATATTCTTTACTATTGGAAATCTATGTTTTCAACATGGTGGTGGGAAGTTCTGCTAGATGAATTTCGGGGCTATCTTGGTTAAAAGGATATACTAAGAGCTCGTGTTTTGGACTTCGAGAGTAGCTGGGTGGATAACATTCCATTGTAATTGTTTTCTTTTAATAACATTTATCACTATATGATAATCATGGAAACATTATAGACCTTGTATGGGGGACCCTGTAGGTCACCCTTGGGGTACACTGAGATTGGAGTGGAATCCCTAGTTGGTCTATATATTGTTCAAGAAATGACCAAGAAAGATCATTTGGTCAATGAGTGTATGAGTATAACATATAACCAAATGAAATATTACATAGATTGACATCATAAGACCTTTTTGTTTGAGTAGGGAGGTCATGTTTTTTTATGAGTCTCCCCATGTTTAGGGTTGAAGAGTTTTGAATGGGGAGGAATGCTCAACCCAAGGTTAATTGGACACTTTGAAATATTTGGGGGGTTGGAGAGGTTTCTTACAACTTAGCCCTACCCCCACATTTTTATGAGCTCTTTGACATCATCCATGTAATCTACAGGAGGATATATACACATGATCCTTTTCAAATAATTTACTAGAGTGATCTTGACATTTAGGATGGATCCACATTTCTAGAGTACCCAATGGAGATCGAGGATTGACAAAATAGGATCTCGTGAGGATGGAATATTCCCCGGTTTCATGAGTTGTTATAGCCTTTAGCATTCAAGAGAGCTCCTTGGAGTGCGAAATCCAGATAGGAGCTCAGCATCCCGACCATTTTGTTTACCTAGTTCTTTAAAAGGATGAATAACATTGATATGGGGAATAATATAGTAACCTTTTTTCATTTTAACATAGTTAAATTTATTAAGGATTAGTTTCAAAGACAGTCACTAAAATTAAATGAGATTTTGAGGCCCTATGATCATGAAATTGATACTAATAAAATAATATAATATATTAATGTTGTTTTCATGTAGTTTTACAAAAAAAATGTCGATAAAATCTATACGAAATCAATATATAAGAATCAAATACCATGGTTTATTCATTGATGCAGGGTTTAACCTATGCATTATATAAGGCTAGTTAACACTAGAAAATTGCTTGAACCAGTGGTTAGTGAGTGTATTTAATTAAAATAAATAGAAAATTTCATTATTTATATTATTATATAACCTAATAAAAATCCTATATAAATTAACTTATATAAAAATTTTCCAAGGATAGCTACATAATAATTGAACGATCTACAAGGATGAACAAATCATTCTTCCTTGTAAAATTGACTTTGAATGATGGATGGTGATCAGATTGATGTGGATAAACATGTAATGAAAAAATAGATCTTCCTTATCACTCTATGAAATATTCTTCACCATATATTTATCCATAATCAATGTAGGTCTCATTAATTGTGTTTTATTCCCTTGATTAAAATATTGAGAAAGGATATATATTTATTTAATTTTGATATTTTTTTCCCACCCTTCGCATGTGTTCATCCATAAATTGAATTATTTTATTCATTTTTTTTAATTAATGATATAAACCATGTTTTCTAGAATTTAAATCATAATATAACAATACTTTTTCAATGATTGTTATAATCGGTATTATTTTTATCTCCCCCATCACACTTCATTTTCATAATCATTTTCCTATGGGGTCATTCTTTAATTGTTTTGAGAGGGTTTCAACACGATCAAATTCCTAGTAATGAGGTAGTGGTGGGAACAATGTGTTGATTCAAGATTTGTGGATTTATCAATAATCATTAAGGGATGTGGGTGACATTTTCTAATGGTTTATAATCAGAGACGATGATGGGTGATTTGAGGCACATAGTGTTGGATCTCGGTGTAGCGGAAGTGTTGTAGTGGATGGAGATATATTAAAATTTTCTAATAATCGTATCTCGAATCTATGATTGAAAATATTACATTCCAAATTTATATTAAATTATTTGATGTCAGAAGAAATAACTACATTAGATTAAGAAAATTATTCATTGATAGTTGTTGATCATATGAAAAGGCCCTTCTGGAATGCCTTCATTGAGATTTTGAGGATATAAGGGTAGAATCACTCTAGCGGCGATCCACACATTCTCCAATGATATCTGAGGAATGAAACTCATTTTCTGGGTGCTAGCATGGTGAATTGAATGTCTTTCACAATTCATTAATGATCTCTCATTCTTCAATCAAGAATAAATTATCTCTTGGGATTCTCTTTCTTTATAAGGATAGAGGATGGTAAGTTGAGAGGGAATTAATTATGCGCAAAAATTCTCTATTCCCAAATTTTGAATTGGTTTCAAATGCTTTACAGAGTAGATGTAGCAATCAATTTATAAAGATATTATTTTGGTTAGAAAATATAATTGCATTATAAACATTAAAATTAATTATAATCATAAATGAAACCCCATGCCACATAATAATAATAAAACTATTATTATTTTGTGGTGTTCCATCTTGATCGAAATGGAAAAATCATATTTACTGAATCTTAAAAAATTATTTTATCACTATACATGGACTTGGTCCATTCAGACACTTCCTACATTTAATGAAGACCCTAAAAAATATTTTATTCTACGAAATAAATATTTTATTCAGAAACATGTAAATAAATATTTAGTAAATATTCAAAAAAATAAATAAATTGATTTTATTCACAATCCAGTCAATAAATATTTATTTAATTTAAGAGATCGATACAACATATTTAAAATTATTCATCAGTCATGAGATTAATATTTATTTTATTAGTTAAATTCAAATAGAATTTAAATGAGACCAAAAAAGCACACAATGTATTATCCTCTATGATTTATCTCGTTAGTAGTTGGTGGACTTGCCTAAAGTCCATGATTACTGTCTAGAAACGTGTCAAGGAACCCAAGGGGATGAATTTAATGATGCGATGATGACAACCAAATATAAATAAACACTGTGTAATATCATCCCTTTTAAAAAATATATCATCAATAAGGTTTCATGACTGCATCATCAAACTATATGCTCGATACATCATTCCTTGACTATATGAAATAAACTCATCATTACACAATGGCCATAGAATTTATGGTGATAGTTCTATTTAAATCAAAGGGATGATATATTAACTTCCATAAAGATGGAACAGAAAAATCCTTCATTGACATATCCATTAATATCATGTCATTTATGATGCACCAAATGTAATGTACTTCCCACGAACATAAAATGGGACAGTTTTCTTCAGAACATCTATGTGTGTGATTCATGACATGAATTAATGATAATCATAAAATATATGGACCGTTACACCTGATCACATAGAGTAAAATCTAATGGAACCAAAACATGCATAATTCAATCTAGTGGGTCTATTCTCATACTCTCTTATCTTTGTTATTACAACATGTGAAACTTATGAGAAGAAGTATCATCTTTCATGAGAACTTTCACCTGATTGTATATATAATATGTGTCCTATTATAATATGGTATCCAACCACATAACTATATTACGAATATTGTCAAAGAACATCAATGTCCCCATCATAGTGGGGAACTACTTTTACCATATCAATGTGAAAAATACTCGTGGACATTTTTACATAAATTCATGAGACACAATGGAAAATATGTAAAATGATGATTAATTTAATATTTAATAAATCAATAATTATTGTAATCAATGTCAAAATAGTTGGTTCCAGGACACCAACTCAAATAAACAACCACATGGACTAGATCCAACTGTCTACAACTTTTAGTTCACTAGACCTCAAATGAATGTGATGTTTCTGGTGAGTCAGGAATTAGTCAATTGGTTCACCACATTTTCTTCTTTGGAAAGTCTATTCACTAAAACATCACCCCTAAGTGAAAAACGCTCAAGATATGATACTTCTGAAGCATGTGCTTCATCCATTGATGTGACCTTGTATTTTTTGTGAGAACCACTACTACAGTATTATCATAATAGAGTGTGTGGTGATATTTAATAATAGGTACCACATCCAGATCATAGATGAAATTTCACATCAAAACATCCTTTTTCTCTACTCTAGAAGCCACAATATACTCAGAATCTAAAATAGAATCTTTGACCACCTCTAGTTTTGAGCTCTTCCAGGTCATAGTACCACCATTAAAAGTGAATATATATCCCATTTCTGACAATATGTCATCATGATCAGTTTGGAAACTTGAATCTATATATCCACTTATGACTAGTTCCTCATCTCCTCTATAAACATGCAATATATCTTTAGTACACCTCAAATACTTAAGGGTTGTGTTTACTGTAATCCAATTGTGGTAACCCAAATCAACTTGATATCTACCTACTACACATAATTTGTAGTCTAATCTAGAATACTACATATCCTATCATAAATGGTCTCCCAATCGTTGATTCATATGTAATCCTTTCCATTCCATTCCATTCATCATGGGTGTGAGAACACATTTTCTTGGAATGATGAATGCCTTGGGATGCTAGAAACAATCCTCTCATATATTGGTCCATGAAAAATCTTCATTATCTTGTGAATGTGTATGGTTTGACATAGTTCGACCATCATCTCAGATATATAACGATGGATCTTAATCCCAAGAGTATATGTTTCCTCACCAATGTATTTTATTGAATATAATTTATTCAAACACTCCATAACATACTATAAGACTAGTATTTCATTTAGAATAAGTAATATCTCATTAATATATACAATTAAGAAAATGACTGAACTGTCGCTAAACAATTTTTAGAAATAAGGCTCACAATTTTTTCATTATAAAACCAATTTCCTTTAAGGATTCTTCAAAATGAATATTCTAGGACCTATATTCTTTATTTTATATATAAATGGATTTTTCGAACTTCCATGTCTTATTTTAATGAAATGGAGTCATAAACCCTTTAGGTTGTGTCATGTTGATATCTTCCTAAAGGTTCCCATTAAGGAATAATGTTTTCTCATCGATTCCAAATCTCATTGCCATGGTAAGACATAATGAAAAGAACAATTCTGTTGGATTTCATCATTGCATCTTGTGAAATGGTTTCTTTGTAGTCAATGCCTTCATGATATTTAATACCTTTTAAAACTAGTTGTTCCACATATGTACTCAATTTTCATTTCATGTCTAGTTTCTTCTTTAATATCTATTTGTGACCAATGGGGTTTACATCCAATGGAGGATCTACAAAAATCCTGACTTGGGTTTGGTACATGGAACCCATATCAGAAGTCATGTATTCCTTCCACATAGAAACATATATTCCTATTACAGCTTCCTTATATGTTACAGGATCCTTATTATCAACTAATAATGGGTCAACATCCTCAATAACTAGACAACCATACCATTCTAGTTTTCAAACCTCTCTTTTACTCCTAATTTGTTCTTGCGTCTTTGGACCAGTTTCTTATTCATGGGGTTTTTGGAATGTGATCCTATACCAGCTATTCTATGCCTTGATCCTCGATATCATAAAATTTAATCTTTCTCCCACTATCTATTTTAGAGATGTTATCACCCACAAGAAATATGGTTTTTCTTTCCACTATAAATATTTTTTAGGGGTCATAGAGGTAATATCCCCTTGTTTTATTTGGGTATCCTTTAAAGGTACACATTGGGCCTTAGGCTGAAATTTTATCACATGAAGATTCCTTAACAAATGCTTCTCTCCCTCACACATTTAAACATGATAAAATGGTTTTTCACCCACTCAAAAAAATCAAATGGAATGCATTTTATAGATTTAGCTGGTACTTGGTTTAGTTTGTGTGCCACTGTTTGTAACTCATATCCCAAAAAGGATAATGGAAGACTTACTTGACTTATCATTGATCTCAACATGTTCAATAATTTGTGATTACCATTTCACTTACACCATTCTGCTGAGGCATGTATGTGGGAGTGAGTTGGGATAGTATCCCAAAATCCCTAAAGCAATGAATGATATATTCATTAAGGCATGCTCTAGCACAGTCTGAGAAGAGCTTCTTAATCATTCCACTACATTGGTTCTCAACATCATCATTGTATTCCTTGAATTTATTGAAATAATATGAATTATACCTCATTAGGTAAATATATACGTATCTAAAAAATCATCTATAAAATTATTTATGATTGAGTACCCACCGATTTCTTCAATTGGAAATGGTTAGCTCATATTAGTGTGAACTGATTGAAGAATCTCTTTATCCCTTTCACCTTTCCCACTAAATGTGACGTTGGTAAATTTTACTTGTAAAAATTCATGACATACACCATGTGTTTTTAGTTATAAAGAATCGATGTATCCATTATGATGTAATTTTTTAATAATTTTTCATTTACATAACCTAGACGGTGATGCCAACTTTGGTTGTGGTATGAGTGATGGGATGTAACTTCATTATTGATTTCCATTATATAATTCATTAATCCAACATGTAAAGACCAGAATGTAAATGTTCCTTACCCAAAAAAATTCTATCATTATAAAAGAAGAATAATTTATTTAAAAATATGCAGATGAATCCATTGGTATCTAGTTTAGAAATTCAAATAATGTTTTTTGAAACTCAAGGAACATAATAACAACCCATTAAATCCATGATCATTCTGGTCAGAAATGTGGGGTGGTAGTACTTGATAGCTACAACCACATGTTAATCTTCGTTGGTCACTTGATGATCTACTTCCCCTCAGAATATTTTTAGAATCTACTTGGTTCTTGTATTTTAATACATATTTGAGAACCATAAGCTGTATAAAATACACAATTTGATGAATGTAAATAAATTTCACTTGACAAATAACACACTTGAGGATTACTATTGATTCTTTTAATAGGAGTATTTTTCTTCTAGTTTATATTCTTTCTACATGTGAAACAGAAATCATTATGTTACCTTGCTTCCCCTTTGATATTATTTATAATTGATGTGTGTAAAGAATCATTGGGATTAATGAAGTTTTCTTTCCATTTCAAATTTTTTCTCGATAAGGATAAATGCATTTTTTTCTTCATTTTTTTATCTACAAGGAAATGAAGTATAAGAAGAGCTGGAAGAAACTTATAAATGATTTTCATATTAAATTCTCACAAAAAACTGGAGAATCTCTGAGGCAGTGATGCCATAATCCGATTAGTGCCAATTTCATTGGGGAGATTAAACCCTAGAACCTCTAGGCGCTCAATATATCCAATGATCATGACTATGCGAGGTCTAACAAGGGAACCCTCTCAAATATTACTCTGAAATTGAACCTTGTAAATCTCAAATCGTTTATATCTAGCTCCCTATTGGTAAAGGCCATAGAGGTACTCATGATTTCTATACACATCCTTGTTTTTGGGAGACATCATGAGTTTTTTATGTATATATGTAAGGATTAAACCATACACATCAACCACATAGATTATATATTTTCCATATACAATGAACTCTTCATCAGTCACCTCTTGAGAAGGAGGCATTGATGATTCTAGTATTTATGTTTTCAGTCCATGGACTAAAACAACATGAAGGTGTCTAAACAAATTCTAGAAGTTACTAGTAGGGAGGATATTATATTTAAGAAAATTGATCTTATGGATAGTTTGTATGAAAATATTGACATTTTATTATAGATTTCAAAATAGAAGATTTATAGTACTTAATATAATTACAAATTCTGTGAGAAATAATAAATTAATTGATTTTATTTATTATCCCGCTATTTTATCAAGTCAAAATAGCCATATCCATTGTACATGGAAGGTACATTTTCTAGGAAATTATAGTGTAATGGATACAGTTTTCAATTATCATAAACCGAAAAGGTTTTTCACAATATTATGAAGGTATTTAGGTAGGAAAGTCTTTTCCAATTGTAGTCTTGTGGATCCTGGATCCATTGAGTGGGCTCCCCAATTTAGAAATCCTAACTTGGATTTTCTCAAAACATACTTTCAAATTACACCATGTTTATTAAGGGATACCCCAATTGATTTAAAAAGGTTAAGTCAACCCAAATACTTTATAATAACTCCTATTAAAAATGCAAGTGTCCCAATAAGGGTAGGTCAAACACATATTTCTATTGCCTTTTGTACTTAATCAGGTAACGAATGGATTAGTCTGGCATAATAATAGATTGAGGGATTTTATTTAATTATGCATAAATTTTTGTCTTTTTTAATCCTCTACATGTGTTGTTAATATTAAGACAATGTTTACATAATTAATTAACCATGAATGGATAAAACTGTTATGCGTAATCAATTTTAATTAAATTTATTATTTTCATATCAATTCATTCATTTTGTTATTGTGAAATTTCATTAATATATATAATATTATTAAATAGAAAAAAAATAATTAATTAATTAAATGACCACATTATGAGATAATATGATTGTTTATTTATGGAGTGGACATTAAATCCACCAAATACCTAGGATAAATGACACCTTAGAATGGACTTGGCATGAGCTACATCATTCCAAATGTCCAACAATGTATTACTGATTTGACATCATTTTGGTTATGTATTGAGGCGTCCCAACACATTGTTGGATGGTCCCTTAAATAAAAATATTTATTACTCACACATAGGTGAGGGAACCATAGTATTGGTAAATGGAGTTACATAAATATCCTTGGACACGTAAGTCCTACACAATAATAGAGGAGGGGTGAATTGCAATCCATAATTTAATTTAATATTAAATAATTTCAAAACCATAAAATAAAATAAATTTAATAAATTTCAACACATATATAGGTCTTGGTCAAGCTCATTATTGTTCATGCATGAAACAGATTATCAAAAAGTGATAGGCTGTATTTTATTTCATTATTCTTACAATATTATCAAGAGGAATATTATATTATTAATTAATTCCCATTAATCTTAAAAATCATATGAACATAATTTGAGGTACCCTTTTATTCAGAATTCATGGAATAAAATTGTAGAACCATTAATATTATATTCATTACAGTAAATTAATTGAGCACTTAAAATTCTTAAAAAACCCGTTATTAAATTTTCAGACACAGAGTGGTGTGCCAATAAATAAAATAATATTTTAATGACTATATTTTCCAAGTTTCAGGTAATTTTAATTTTTCCATTAATGGGAGAATACATAACATATACATCCAACTACACACCTTGTACCTCTGTTTCTCTATATCCATGTTAAACTCTTGGGGGCTTCTGTATGTTAATATTTATAGACAACACGGTGTGTACATTCCAGCCACACACCATATATCCTATTTTCATTTTCCAAGTTATCCTGGTCGACACATGGTGTTCAATAAAAACACCACTGGTTTGTAATTGCTCAGTGCATCTAGATGAAATGAACATGGGTATATGACGTGTGCACCAGCAACACACTGTGTAACCCATATTTACGGGACAATGATTTTGAACTTCTCGATGGTATCTCTAGTCATTCTTGATTTGTTCTTACATCTGTAATAAAACGAAACACTTATTAAATCATGATTAATATGTTGATAACACATTAATTAAAATCATATTAAAGGAAAAATAACTTGAAATGAATATCTAACAATGATTGCGCATATATCCATAATCAAATAAATAATTTTAAATTTAAATGTTACCACTATAATACCACTTATTGGTTTTGGGCATAGCAGAAGAATTTTGGTGGAGGGAATATACTAAAATTTCATTTAATAATCATTGATTGAAATCAATAATGAATATATCACATGTCAAATTCATGACTAATTTATATGCTATCCGAGGAAATAAATAAATCATCTTAGGAATATTATTCATTGATAATTTTTGAATTTCAGAAAAGTCTCTTCCAAATTTCCTTTGTGGCACTTTTCAAGATCCAAGGGTAGAATCCCTCTATAAGTGATCCACATGTGCTCCAACTGTCTCTGAGAAAATCCACATGTTCTCTGGGTGATAGCCTAGCGAATCAAATTTCCTGTGATTTTCATTTTGGATCAGTCAATCTTTGATCTTCAAGAAATTCATTCTTGGGTTTCTCGTTAGTGTGAGGGAGAGGGGATGACACGTTGAGGAAAAATTAGATGAGGGCAAAAATTCTCTATTCCCATAAATAGAATTTTTCTCATTTCTTTAAAAAATATTTATAGAGATATTTTTATAGATCTAGGATTTTGGTTAAAAAAATTGATTTCATTATAGCTATTAAACATTATTATAACCATTAAGGAAATCTCATTCCACACAATATTATTTTTATTATTATTTTGTTTCATACCATCTTGTGAAAAATAGATTAATAATATTTACCAACTGGTAAATAATTATTTTATCACTGGACACACTCATGGTCCATTTTATCTCCTCTTGCATTTATTGAATACCCGAATAAATATTTTAATCCCTTAAATAGATTTTTTTAAAAAAATATAAAAAAATATTTCTTAAATATTTACTAAAAAAAAAATAAATTTTATTCACAATCCGATGAATAAATATATATATAATTTATGGGATCAATATAACATAAAAACATTATTCGTCTATCTTGATAATAATATTTATTTCATTAAATAAATTCAATTATAATTTAATTAAGACCGACAGAAACACTTTGTGTGTGACCCGATATGAGTGTTTCTCATTTTCATTAAACGTGCATCCCTAAATACCAAGATTAATATCTAGAAATGGGTCAGGGAAACCAAGAAAATAATTTAATTTCCCAATGAAAACAACCAAATTCAAACATTAACTTTGTAGTATAATCCCTATATCAAAATATCTCATCAAGGAGGTTGCATGAAGGTGTCATAAACCTATGTTCTCGATATATCATTCATTGACTATCTGAAATAAATTATCCATTACACTATTTCCATAGAATTAAGGCTGATTGTTATATTTCAATCAAAGGGATGAGATATTAACTTCCATAAATATGGAATGGAAAAATCATTCTTTGACTTATCCATTAATAACTTGTCATTAGTGGTGCACCCAACATACCGTACTTCCCGCCATCATATGGTGTGATTGTTTTTGTCAGCAAATCTATGTACATTAGTTGTGACATGAATTAAAGATAATCATAAAGTCTAAAGTCCATTACAAATATAAATAGGTAGGAATATCTGATGACACCAAACCTTTTAGAATTACTAGTGGTGGGTTTGTTCCCATATTCTCTCATATTATATATTACCAATTGTGAAATTCATGATAACAAGTCTCATCTACATACAAGTACTCACAGCTAACGTTCTATATAATATTGGTCCAATCATATTATTTTATCCAAAAATAGAACTATATTAATAATATTATCAAATCACTTCATGGTTCTCATCATATCATTGAACTACTATGACCTTATCAATGGGAAAAATACTCAAGGACATTATTACATTAATGTCATTCATAAAAATGGAAAATATTTAATTAAATGATTTATTTAATATATAACAATTGAAATATTCATGTAACCAATTTAAATAAAATTTTCTTTTGGGACTCCAACACTAAAACATGGTACATGTGACAGACCACCATGGGTTTTCAATATCCTATTTCTGGTTGCTTGAGAGAAAATAAAAGATCAGAGAAAGATCCCACCAATTTTCACAACCCATCCTCAGGTCCCTTGCCATGACTACCCCAAGCCCACCTTCTATAGTCCAGGGGCTGGCAACTAGCACCAAAATTCATAACCTAGAAAAGGGAAGGCATTTCCTTCAAACCTGTAATAGGCACAGTCAGAATCATATGCAGCAGTAAAAACCAATACTGGTATAGGAAGAGTGCATGAAGTAAAAGGGCCAATATACAAACCCAACTGAAGTAGAAGTACAAGTAAAAAAGTTAAAATAGCTCCTGAATCATCCACCGGGGAATCCTACCAAAAAGGAAGGTACAAATTTTGAACAAAGCGTCCCTGAGGTATGTCCCATCTAGTCCAGCTCTGAGCATCGTCTTGTCCGTCTCACTCAGCCTCGATCACTGCTGACCGTCATCTTCACAGAACACAGAAAGGTGCAGGTGAAGCCCGTGCAGGGGTGAGTATAAATATACTCAATAGAGACCCTGATACCCCCAATGGTATCCCAGAATCCACCAAGTACAAACCATAATAGCAAGATAAAAACCCATAGTATCAACCATCCCATCTTGGGTATATGCCCATACATAAACTTAAGTTACCAATCACAACCGGCTCTAACTCTTATGCTCAAGAACATTCCATTCCACAAAGGAAGAAAAACAATCATCTTGATGATAACATCACATATTCAAGAATCATCTCACACAGGTATACAACTCATGTATAGGGGTAGAGATGGTTAGATGTATCCACTGAATCATTTTCCTCTTTCGAACCCAGGTAGGATCCTGGAACAGTATTCACTGCTGTTGAACCCATGTAGGATCCAGGAATAGTATTCACTACTGCTGAACCCATGTAGGATCCCAGAAAAGTAATCATCACTATCGAACCCACATAGGATCCTGGAATAGTATTTGTCACTGTCGAACCCACATAGGATCCTAAATCATCTCAAAACAGCCAGCCACAGGGTTCCAGCACAAAGCACGCTTGATTTCGGGAGGGTTTTATCCTCAAGCCATGATTCGATATATCAACTACCATGTATTCCCATGTTGAAGAATCATGTAGTCTTGTATCGTCATAAAGAACACATTGCGTTAGACGACGCGTCAATCGGACGCCCGGTCTGAGTGTTATTAGCATTTCCGTTCTGAGGGCCCGGTTGGATTTAGGTTCAATCCAACCCGTCCATACCCCAACTAAGTCGAAACCTCGAGTAGGATATGTCAAAATAACTATCGCTCTCCAAGATTTCTGTAGTTGTAGACATTTTGTCAATCAAACACCTGTAGACCAAGATATGGGCGAAAAAGTGAATTGGGTCAAACCTGGGTCCGGTTCCAGTTCTTCCCAGTCAGACCAACCCGGCCCGAGCCAGTCTGGGCCAACCAGACCCGGTTTGGGTCGAACCGACCTGGGTTTGGTTCTAGACTGGGGACCAACCCGGCCTGCTGGAACCGGCCCGACCCATGCGGAGGCCCAGCCCGTGGGTAGCGTGGTACGTGTGTCCCATGACGGTGGCCTAGCCAGTGTGGCTGGGAGGCAGTCCCCCAACGAAAGCTAGTGGGTGGCCATGCCTTATGGGACCTGCATTGACTGAGCGGGGGGGGGGGGGGGGGTCAGCGGCCCACGTCTCCCTAAAACGGAATCGGCGTGTGGCGCCGATTTGTTCATTGTGGGACCACCAGGGTCCCACCTGGTGGACTCCCCGCCGGACGGCCCGCATAGCCGGCCGTCCTTATCCATCTTCCGCGGCCCGCCTGGAAGTATATTTGTACTCTGCAACGACGTTGTGCCCCACCTTCTAACCGCCGCGGGCCTACTGGTCGCGGCCCTTCCACTCGCGTGACGGCGTGGCGTCGTGCCACTCTGGTGGCTGTCCGGCTGCCTTGCTCTGCCGCATCCCGCGATGGCCGCGACCCGGTTCTCTACGCGGCGCGCCGGATCCCTTCTCCTTCGGTGACCTAGAAGCCCTTGCGCTACTGGTTTCCTTCGCGGTCGGCCTATTTCCGGCTGTCGTAGCTCTGCCGTCATTTTTAACAAAACAAAGAATGATCGGTGGGGGGTCGGCCCGTGTTTGTTCAGCATGCGCCCTCCGTGTTAGGTTGGTAAGAATCAGACTCAAAGATCAAAAATAATGATGAATAATGGAGAGTGAAATTTTTTCGTAAAACAACCCCTACCTCGTTTGTCAATTTTTGATGGTGATAGGAGAGTTCGGAGATGACGAAGTCGAAGATGATGTCGTCAGCATTCTTTGTGGGTGATAGTTTTGTTCCTTGATGGAAGCTTCTTCATTGGAGGATAGAACATTGAGGAAGAATAGATCCTTGTTGGAGATCTGTATTCCACAAAATCTCCAACCTCAGTGAGAAAAAAAATCCTCCATACAAGAGGAAGAGCCCACTTTAAAATGAGTTAATCAACCAATTAATGTTGGCTCATTAATTGGGAGTTCCAAGAGTTACACCTCATTAAATGAGGTGTTTCAAAATTGGGCGGTCCCCACCAGGAGATTTGAAATAAAATAAGACATGGTTAATTTTATTTCCACTCCATTATCCCACAAAAATATGGGAATTCAACTTCCATTCTCGGTAGAACACAGCTACAGTGAATGTCTCAGTAAACAATCACTGATGCTGCGAGTTCAACGGTTCCCTCAGATTTCAATTTTGATCAATTGTTCAAAAGTTATCAAAACCCACTCAAAAGCATGCGGAACGCACATAGAAACATCGGAAAGACATTTTGGGCACTTGGGGCCTCAGAATCACGTGCCTTCAGAAACTGTGAACTAAGAAGAATTCCATATAATTAAAAAATTACATGGGATTTTGTGGGACATTACATTATCCCACCACAGAGCTTTGAATCCTAGAAATTCAAAACTCAAAAACTAGGGAAACATGTGGGGGTACTGAGAAATAATATGATCCTCCCACTCCCATGTACTCCTGTGGATCTTCCCATGCTACCACCATACACGCAAAAGTGGTATCGACCTCCCACAAAGGACTCCTTCCTATCGATCCTCGATCTCCACTGGAACCTTCGAAAAATATTTCCCATAGTCAATGTCATGATCGCCACAATCTATGATGTGAGTCGGATCATACATGTATCTCCTCAGCTATGAGACCTGAAAATTTTCGTGCACCCGGTGCAACTGAGGTGGAAGAGCCAGGCGATAATCCACCTCTCCTAGTATGTTGAGGACCTGGAAGGGTCTGATGAACCTCGGCGAAAACTTCCCTCCCCAGCCAAATCTCCGCAAACCTGGTCGGGGTGAGACCCGTAGGAAGACGTGGTCTCCATCCTCGAACTCTCAAGGTCTCCGTCTCCTATCAGCATAGGAATTCTGCATGTTCTGTGCAGTATTCATCTTCTCCTAGATGGTTTGCACCTTCTCCATCGTAGCATGAACCATCGCTGGTCCCATGAGTGTTGAATCCCCTAGGTCAGTCCATTATAGAGGTGATATGCAAGTTCTACCGTACAATGCCTCGAAGGGTGCCATCCCGATGGAGGAGTGGTGGTTGTTGTTGTACGCAAACTTCAACAAGGGTAAATGATCCTCCCATCTATGACTGAAGATGGGGACCCATGCACGAAGCATGTCTTTGAGAGTGTGAATGGTCCTCTCAGGCTGGCCATCTATCTGAGGATGGAAGGAGATGCTCAAACGTAGCTACGTCCCGAAAGCCTCATACAACCCCTTCCATAGACGAGAAGTAAACCGTGTGTCTCGATCAGAGACAATCGTCGAAAGAACTCCATGAATCTGCACCATCTACTACACATAGAGGCTTTCAAAGTTTTCTACTAAAGCCCGCTCTCCGATCGGTAGGATGTGGGTAAACTTGGTGAGTCGTTCGACAATCACCCAAATGGAGTCATGACCTCTGGATGTACATGGGAGTCCCATCACGAAATCCATGGATATCCCATCCCACTTCAACTCTGGAACCTCTATGGGATGGACCAAGCCTATTAGAACCTGGTGCTCTGCCTTCACTTGCTGACAAGTGAGTCATCGAGAGACAAACTCCGCTACCACCATCTTCATAAATGGCCACCAGTGCTGTCGTCGATAGTCCTGGAACATCTTTGCTACTCCTGGATGTACTACTATAGGGGATGTGTGGAACTCCCTCTGCACTTCCTCCTAAAGTGACTCTGGTGCCGTGGTATGTCCTCTGAAGATAATTATGTACTTCACACCTATAGAAAATCAATCAGGTTCCTGCCCTGGGGAAATCTATACACGTCGAGCTTCAAAGTGTGCATCCCCATGCTGTGCCTCCCTAACTCTCTTAAGATGCGGGGTTGAGACTGTAAGAGACTGCAGAAAAGATACTCTATCTCAATCCACAAAGGATATCAGCAATGCAACTAGCTTCTTCGTTTCCTCTCCTAGTAGCCGAATGGCTCTTCTCCTGCTGAGAGAATATGCAACAACTTTCTCCTTCCCAGGAGTATAGACTTTCTCGAAGTCATAATCCTGAAGGAACTCATGCTGATGTTTCTGCCTCAGGTTCAGTTCCTTCTGTGAGAAGACTTACCTGATACTCTGGTGGTTGGATTAGACTATGAAACGCTCTCCCAACAGACAACGCCACAACATCGTAATGGTGAAGACCACTGCTACTAACTCTAGGACATGAGTGGAATAGTTTTATCATGTTGTCTCTTCTAACGTGAGACATAAGCTATCACTTCTCGATCCTACATCAGGACGCATCTGAGCCTGGTCCCTGATGCATCGTAGTAGACTACATACCCAATGCCCTCCTCCGGTAGCCTCAAGATGGGTGCTCTAGTCAGTCTCTTCCTCATCTCCTGTAAAATCCACTGGCATCTCTCTGACCACACGAAGGGATGCCCTTTTTCGTCCATGAAAAAAGTGGTGCTGCAAATCTGGAGAAGTCTGGCACAAATATCCGATAGTCCCCAGCCGGACCCAGGACACTCTGTACCTCCGTCACACTCCCGGGTGGCTCCCAAGAAAGTACCACCTCAAAATTTGCTGGATCCACTTCAAATCCAGCCTCCGAGATGACATGTCCCATGAAGTGACCCTCTTGAATCCAAAATTGGCACTTCGAGAGGTTACCATAAAGATGGTGCTCTCGGAGTGTGCCCAGTACTACCCCGAAATGGTAGGCATTCTCCTCAGTAGTCAAGTAGATCAAAATGTCATTGATGAAGTCTATAAAAAATCGATCGAGGTACAGCTGGAAGATCCTTTTCATGAGACTCATGAACACTGCTGGCACATTGGTTATTCCAAAGGGAATAAACAAGAACTCATTATGGTTGTAACAATACCAGAAGGTCTTCTACACATCCTCGTCTTGAACTCTGAGCTGGTGATAGCATGCTATGATGTCTATCTTCAAGAACCACCGTTCTACCTTCAGCTAATCAAAGATGTCGTCAATCCACGGAAGTGGTACTTGTTCTTCACAGTCTCCTAGTTTTAGCGACTGTAGTCGACACAGAGCCACATGCTCCCTTCCGCCTTCTTGGCAAACAGAATCGGGGATTACAATGGAGAAACACTAGGTTGGATGAATCCCTTCCCCTACAAGTCCTCCAGCTGTACCCGCAGCTCACGAAGCTAAGCGAGAGCTATCCGATATGCTGGAGTTGATATCAGTGTCGTCTAGGGGTACATTTCAATATATAAGTTCACCTCTCCGTGAGGAGGTAATCCTGGAACATCGTTAGGGAAACCATCCGCATACTAGTCCACCACTACAGGATAAGTAGGACTCCCCACATCCACTGCTATGAGGGTAAGGCATGCCAACTGATGAGTGATCGGCTGCACCCTCCTCGGAGTAAATCGCCATGCACTGCAAAGTCTCCCTTCTAGCCGGTGGAGGTAAACATGTTCCCATCTGTGCAGACACACCACACTTTGTGCCTAATACAGTCAATTTGAGCGTGGACTATAGATAACCAGCCCATACAGAAGATGACATCATAAGTCCCCAATGACACTACGGGGTGATCCCAGCCGAAGCTCCCTCCTCCTAGAGTAATCTCACACTATAGTAACTAGTGCATAATCATCGAGTCAACTCCAGTTGGAGTCTCCAGCCATAAGGATCGATCCAACGACTCCACCGGAATGTCCGAGCTCCGCACTATGGCAGAGACAAAAAAATAATGACCCGCACGTGTGTCTATAAGTACTGCAGCAAGGGTGGAGTAGACACAGATAGTACCTTGAATCATCTTAGGTGTTCCTTGGTCGTAGGCCTCGGCTTCCTAGAGCTGAGCTCGTCCATGTCTGCCAGCTCCTTGTGGTGGGGGTGGACCTCCTGGTGTTGCTGGTGGTAGGACCTTGAATCGTTATCCTCCACCTACTACCCGACCAGCTCCAATGCCATGTCCACCTACTCCCTATAGACCACCATGATCGAACCTCTTCCTCAACCTGGGAGTTCCCTCTACTGTTAGCTGATCATCCACATGGTAGGTCAGATAGTCACGAGCCATGTGACCCTACCCGCCGCAAGCATAGAACTTCATGCTCCTCGGATGGTTGGCTCTGTCTCGTGTGCCCCATATAACTGAACCTGTATCCTGGGGTCGCCCACCTGATGATCTGGTCCGCTTGGACCTCTGCGACATCTGTGTACTTTCATCTGTAGAAGACTCTGCTGCATGTCGACTAGTAGTGGGTCTCGCTGCTGGTGACTACTCATTAAGGAAGGTCTCCACTATGAGGTCTCACTTCAACACCTCCGCCTACGTCGGAATGCTGAGATAGATAATCGAAACCCTGATCTCTTGCCTGAGTCCCTGCTCGATAGTTCAGGCCCTGAAGAATGGGTCCCACATCATGTCTGTTGAGTAGTGTGAGAGGTTCTTGAACCTCTCTTAGTACTGCGACACTGACATGCTACCCTGTTGTAGATGAAGTAGCTCCTATAACTACACCACACGTAGGGTGACTATGACAAACTCTTCCCGAAACAGGTTCTCAAAGTCTTCCTAGAGAATTGTCTCCTCGTCATGAACCTAAAGCATCAGGCTCCACCAACTTGCTGCTGCTCCCTGTAGGAGACTCGCAACAAGGAGCTCCATGAGGTCCGCTAGTGTACCTACATATTAGAAAACTCTCACAACAGCCTCCAGCCAATCCTCAGCTGCATGTGGGTCCATCTCACCCCTATACCTAGGCGGCCTCTAGCAATGGAACTTGTGAAATGCACTCAGGCAGCATCCACTCTTTGCTGTTGGGGCTGGTGGCATCAGTGGATCAATGGGTAGTGGTACCGCTGGAGCCACTGATGTAACATGGCCCTGCACTGAGGCCTTGTCGCTAAGTGGGTTACTATCTCATACAAAACCCAGAATCCTAGCTGGCTACCTATGTGGGGCCATCCTGAGAATAAATAGGTGCACCACGGTCAAAAAGATATACCTGGTGAGCTGACTCAAAGTAATCACAAAAAAAACATTTCAAATGAATCGCACACACAATTAGTGTTCTCGTGTGAAGAGTTGTAAATCAGAACTGAGAGTCCTAGTGTATTGATACATCAGCCACCGCTCCAACACCAGCTTTCCTAAACTGATAACCACACCCGAAACACATAACACTATTGTTATTAAAAGAATCAAAGTCCATATTCTATGGTAGAACCGACTCCTCTGATACCAATTTGTCACTACCCATCCTCGGGATTCATGCTCTGACTACCCCAAGCCCGCCTTCCATAGGCCAAGGGATGGAGACTAGAACCAAAATGAATAACCCTAAAAAGGGAAGGCATTTCTTTTAAACCAGTAACACACACAGTCAGAAACACAAGTAGCGGTAGAAACAAATACTGGTATAGGAAGAGTGTAGGAAGTAAAAGGGCTAGTAGAGAAACCCAAAAGAAGTATAAGTACAAGTAAAAAGGGAAAATAACTCCTAGATCATCCACCGGGGAATCCTACCTGAAGGTTAGGTACAGATTTCGAACAACTCATCCCTGAGGTACTTCCCCTCTAGTCCAGCTCTGAGCAGCCTCCCGTCCGTCTCTCCCAACCTCGATCAATGTTGACCGTCATCTGTACAGAACAAAACAAGGTGCGGGAGAAACCCGTGCAGTGGTTTGTATAACTACACTCAGTAGATACAATGAGACCCCCAAAGGTCTCCCAGAATTCAACGAGGATAAACCAAAATAACAAAATACAAACACAGTGTATCAACCATCCCTACGTAGGTATATGCCCATACATATACCAAAGTTACCAATCACAACCTGCTCCAACTCTTGAGGTCAAGCACATTCCATTCCAGAATCGAAGAAAGACAATCATCTTGATGGAAACATCAAATATTCAAGACTCATCTCACAAAGGTATACAAATCATGTAGAGGGGTAGAGACGATTAGATGTAGCCACTAAATCATCTCCTCTCACTACGGGAAAAATGGGTATTTGCGACGGGTTATTTGCGACGGGAATAAATCTCGTCGCAAATAGTCCCGTTAAAAACTTATTTGCGACGGGGGTATTTACCCGTCGCAAATAATTAGGCTTTTGCAACGGGATTGCTTTCCCCGTCGCAAATAGTTTCCCCGCTATGCGCGCCAAATCGCGGGAAAACTATTTGCGACGGGAATATTCCCCCGTCGCAAATAACCGGCGGCGGGTGGTTATTTGCGACGGGACCCGTCGCAAATAACTATTTAACCGTTGACCGTAATAAATGTTGGCTAAGGTATTTGCGACGGGTACCGTCGCAAATAACACTATTTGCGACGGGAATACTGTCGCAAATGGACCCGTCACAAATAATCTAACCTATAAATACCCCCATCCGTTTTTTTCAAATCATTCTCATTCTCTATCTTCTCCTGCTCTCAAACTTGTGTTTCTAAAGTTGAGTTTTTCTTCAGTTTAATTTTTTTCTTCGGAGCTGATATTAAAGTTTTGAAGAACGATCAGAGCAGATCAATTTTCATGGTATTTATGTTCAATTTAATTTGATATTTATTTTTAATTTTTTATTAGTTTCAATTATTCTTAATTAGTCGTATTTTAATTATGTTTATATTGTTTTATTACTTAATAAATTTAAATTATTAGTATTGTTCATAGTTAATAGTAATTAGGAATAATTAGTAATAATTTTTAATAATTAATAATAAATATTAATAATTAGTAATAAATACCAATAATTAGGGATAATAACATTATTACATTATTAGTCTATTTTATTATTAATATTAAATTAATATAATTTTATATATATATACAGTTCTCTTTTCATCTGTGTGTTTGCTGTCTTCACATGTATTATTTGTATGTGGAGATAGAAAACGCACAGATGAAAGGAGAACTGTATATAAATTAGAAAATTATATTATTTTAATATTAATAATAAAATATACTTATAATGTTATTATTTGTAATTATTGGTAATTATTCCTTATTATTAGTAATTATTCATTTAATTACTAATAATTAGGAACAATTACCAATAATTATCAATAATTAGGAATAATTAGTAATAATTACCAATAAATAGAAATAATTACCAATAATTAGTAATAATTAGTATTAATTACCAATAATTAGTATTAATTACCAATAATTAGTATTAATTACCAATAATTAGTATTAATTACCAATAATTAGTAATAATTACCAATAATTAGTAATAATTACCAATAATTAGTAATAATTACCAATAATTAGTAATAATTACCAATAATTAGTAATAATTACCGGTAAATAGTAATAAATAGTAATAATTAGTAATAAATAGTAACAATTAGTAATAATTAGGAATAATTACCAGTAATTAGTAATAATTACCAGTAATTAATAATAATTAGTAATAATTAGTAATAATTACCAATAATTAGTAATAATTACCAATAATTAGTAATAATTACCAATAATTAGTAATAATTACCAGTAATTAGTAATAATTACAAGTAATTACCAATAATTACCAGTAATTAGTAATAATTACCAGTAATTACCAATATTTAGTAATAATTAGTATTAATTACCAATAATTAGTATTATTTACCAATAATTAGTATTAATTACCAATAATTAGTATTAATTACCAATAATTAGTATTAATTACCAATAATTAGTATTAATTGCCAATAATTAGTAATAATTACCAAAAATTAGTAATAATTAGTAATAATTACCAATAATTATTAATAATTACCAATAATTATGAATAATTAGTAATAATTACCAATAATTAGTAATAATTACCAATAATTAGGAATAATTACCAATAATTAGTAATAATTACCAATAATTAGTAATAATTACCAATAATTAGTAACAATTAGTATTAATTACCAATAATTAGTATTAATTACCAATAATTAGTATTAATTACCAATAATTAGTATTAATTACCAATAATTAGTAATAATTACCAATAATTAGTAATAATTACCAATAATTAGTAATAATTACCAATAATTAGTAATAATTACCAATAATTAGTAATAATTACCAATAATTAGTAATAATTACCGGTAAATAGTAATAAATAGTAATAATTAGTAATAATTACCGGTAAATAGTAATAAATAGTAATAAATAGTAATAATTAGTAATAATTAGGAATAATTACCAGTAATTAGTAATAATTACCAGTAATTAGTAATAATTAGTAATAATTAGTAATAATTACCAGTAATTAGTAATAATTACCAGTAATTAGTAATAATTACCAGTAATTAGTAATAATTACCAGTAATTAGTAATAATTAAAAGTAATTAGTAATAATTACCAGTAATTAGTAATAATTACCAGTAATTAGTAATAATTACCAGTAATTACCAATAATTAGTAATAATTAGTATTAATTACCAATAATTAGTATTAATTACCAATAATTAGTATTAATTACCAATAATTAGTATTAATTACCAATAATTAGTATTAATTACCAATAATTAGTATTAATTAGCAATAATTAGTACTAATTAGCAATAATTAGTAATAATTACCAATAATTAGTAATAATTAGTAATAATTACCAATAATTATTAATAATTACCAATAATTTGGAATAATTAGTAATAATTACCAATAATTAGTAATAATTACCAATAATTAGGAATAATTACCAATAATTAGTAATAATTACCAATAATTAGTAATAATTAGTAATAATTAGTAATAATTAGTAATAATTACCAATAATTCGTAATAATTACCAATAATTATGGATAATTACCAATAATTAGGGATAATTAACAATAATTACCAATAATTAGTGATAATTAGTAATAATTAACAATAATTAGTAATAATTAGTATTAATTACCAATAATTAGTATTAATTACCAATAATTAGTAATAATTACCAATAATTAGTAATAATTACCAATAATTAGTAATAATTAGCAATAATTAGTATTAATTAGAAATAATTAGTAATAATTACACATTAATTAGTAATAATTAGTAATAATTACCAATAATTATTAATAATTACCAATAATTTGGAATAATTAGTAATAATTACCAATAATTAGTAATAATTACCAATAATTAGGAATAATTACCAATAATTAGTAATAATTAACAATAATTAGAAATAATTAGTAATAATTAGTAATAATTAGTAATAATTACCAATAATTCGTAATAATTACCAATAATTAGGGATAATTACCAATAATTAGGGATAATTAACAATAATTACCAATAATTAGTAATAATTAGTAATAATTAACAATAATTAGTAATAATTAGTATTAATTACCAATAATTAGTATTAATTACCAATAATTAGTAATAATTACCAATAATTAGTAATAATTACCAATAATTAGTATTAATTAGCAATAATTAGTATTAATTAGCAATAATTAGTAATAATTACCAATAATTAGTAATAATTAGAAATAATTACCAATAATTATTAATAATTACCAATAATTTGGAATAATTAGTAATAATTACCAATAATTAGTAATAATTACCAATAATTAGGAATAATTACCAATAATTAGTAATAATTACCAATAATTAGTAATAATTGGTAATAATTAGTAATAATTAGAAATAATTACCAATAATTCGTAATAATTACCAATAATTAGGGATAATTACCAATAATTAGGGATAATTAACAATAATTACCAATAATTAGTAATAATTAGTAATAATTAACAATAATTAGTAATAATTAGTATTAATTACCAATAATTAGTATTAATTACCAATAATTAGTAATAATTACCAATAATTAGTAATAATTACCAATAATTAGTAATAATTAGAAATAATTAGCAATAATTACCAATAATTAGTAATAATTACCAATAATTAACAATAATTATCAATAATTACCAATAATTAGTATTAATTACCAATAATTAGTAATAATTACCAATAATTAGTAATAATTACCAATAATTAGTAATAATTACCAATAATTATTAATAATTACCAATAATTAGTAATAATTACCAATAATTAGGAATAATTACCGGTAAATAGTAATAAATAGTAATAATTAGTAATAAATAGTAACAATTAGTAATAATTACCAATAATTAGTAATAATTACCAATAATTAGTAATAATTACCAATAATTAGTAATAATTACCAATAATTAGAAATAATTACCGGTAAATAGTAATAATTAGCAATAATTAGTAATAAATAGTAACAATTGGTAATAATTTGGAATAATTACCAGTAATTAGTAATAATTACCAGAAATTAGTAATAATTAGTAATAATTAGTAATAATTACCAATAATTAGTAATAATTACCAATAATTAGTAATAATTAGTAATAATTACCAATAATTAGTAATAATTAGTAATAATTACCAATAATTAGTAATAATTAGTAATAATTACCAATAATTAGTACATTATTTGTTTATTTTATTATTAATATTAAAATAATATAATTTTATATATTATATACAATTCTCTTTTCATCTGTGTGTTTTTTGTCTCCACATGTAATATTCGCATTCTTTTTCAAAATTATCAACCTACTCGCCAATGGAGAGGTGAAAGTGAATGCAAATATTACATGTGGAGACAGAATGTTAAACACACAGATGAAAGAAGAATTGTATATAATATAAAAAATTATGTTATTTTAATATTAATAATAAAATATACTAATAATGTAATAATGTTATTATTATATAATTAATGTTTATGAAAAAATTATATTAGTATTATTAAAATAATAAAAAATCAATATAATATTAAAATTATCAATATTTGTAACATGTTTTGCTTTATTCTCAATATATTCAATCTTTACTTGAGTGTTTTTTCTAACAAATTATTCAAAACCAGTAATGCTTTTATATTTTATAGAGAAATATGGAACAACGAGGTCGTCAACAATCATTATTAGGTGACCGCATATGGATAAATCAACGTAGAAATCCAAACGGTTCTGGTTTAAATCCAGTATATGTTGAGGGTGTGGAGACTTTTTTATCATTTGAGGAATCAAATTCAGAATTTGTTTCAGAAGGAAAAATAAAATGCCCTTGCGGAAAATGTGCATTGAGAACGTTTGATACGTTTGACAAAGTGGGAGAACATCTCTTGCATTTTGGTTTTCAACCAGATTATGTTTTTTGGTATCAACACGGTGAACGCAGTTCCAGAGCAGGTGATACCAACTTGATTCCGGATCCATCCCGGTTTCAAGATTTAGTACATGATGTTGCAGGTTCATCTGTTCAACATACAGAAACTCCGGCTGATATAGCTTCAAATCCTGAGTTGGCACCGTCTGAATTTTATGAGTTGTTGAAATCTGCTGAGGATGCATTATATACTGGCTGCAAGATGAGAAAATTAGAAGTAGTTGCAAAATTTATGGCTATCAAATTAGATAACGGAATGTCAAACACCTGTTTTGACCAGATATTTTCTTTGTTGAAAACAATGTTACCCGAAGGAAATGTTTTACCTGCAAATTACTATGAGAGTAAGAGGCTGGTTCGAAATTTGGGACTTACTTGTCAGAAGATTCATGCATGTTCAAATGACTGCATTTTATATTCTGGGGAAAATGAGTCGTTGGATAGTTGTCCTACATATGGGCAACTGAGATATAAAGAAGGACAACACGGGAAGTCTGGTTTGATTCCTATAAAACAGTTGAGATATTTTCCGCTTACATCCAGACTTCAGCGTTTATTTATGTCTAAGAATACAGCGACAATGATGTCATGGCATAAAGAGAATATTTCAACCGATAAAAGCTTGAATCATCCAGCCGATGGTGATTCATGGAAACATTTTGATAGAGTGAATCCATCATTTGCTTTAGAAGCTAGAAATGTTCGAATGGGCCTTTCCACTGATGGTTTCTGTCCGTTTGGATCTTATGGTAGTCAATATTCATGTTGGCCTGTTTTTTTAACTCCGTACAATTTACCTCCATGGATGTTGATGAAGGAGCCATATATCTTTTTGACTTTACTAATTCCAGGACATCCGAAGAAAAATATTGATGTTTATTTGAAGCCATTGATTGATGAATTAAATTTATTGTGGAGTACTGGTGTCAGTACATATGATGTTGCAACGAAACAGAATTTCATACTGAGAGCAGCATTGATGTGGACAATAAGTGACTTCCCGGCTTATGGTATGTTATCTGGCTGGAGTACATATGGTCAGAAATCATGTCCTTACTGTATGGGAGAGAACAAAGCATTTATGCTCATTCATGGAAAGAAACCATGTTATTTTGACTGTCATCGCATATTTCTTCCAGCTGATCATCCTTTTCGCAGAAACAGATCTCATTTCAGAAAAGGAACAGTTGAAAGGGATGGACCTCCAAAAATGCTATCAGGTTCGGAGTTAAAATCAGTTGTATTTTCATTACCTCCCATCACTTTTGGTCCCACAATAAATCAACAGAAAATTTCTGGTTTTGGGAAAGAACACAATTGGATTAAACGTAGCATATTTTGGGATTTTCCATATTGGTCTGATTTGTTGGTCCGACACATGTTAGATGTCATGCATATTGAGAAGAACTGTTTTGATAATTTGTTTCATACAGTTTTGGATACGCCAGGAAAGAGAAAAGACAATGTAAATGCAAGTTTAGATCTTGCCCAAATTTGCAGGCGTCCAGAATTGGAACTATTTGAGAATGTCAGAACAGAAAGGTTACTGAAACCAAAAGCAGCTTATACACTGTCTAAAGAAAACCGTTTATTATTTTTTCAGTGGATTGCAGATTTGAGACTTCCAGATGGCTGTGCTTCCAATTTGGGTAGATGTGTAAAGAATGGTCATATTACTGGATTAAAAAGTCATGATTGTCATGTTATAATAGAGATACTTCTACCCATTGGATTAAGAGGTCTGTTGAATTCTGTGATTTGGGATTCCATAACAGACATGTCTCATTTTTTTCTGGAAATTTGTGCGGCTACGGCAGATTATGATGCTCTAGGCAAACATGAAAAAGATGTTGTTGTAATTATATGTAAACTAGAAAAAATATTTCCGCCGTCTTTCTTCGACTCAATGGAACATTTGATGTTACATTTGCCATATGAAGCCAAATGTGGAGGTCCGGTACAATTTCGATGGATGTACCCATTTGAAAGATGCATGCAAAAATTGAAAAGAAAAGTACGCAACAAAGCATCTGTTGAAGGATCTATTGCAGAAACTTATTTGCAAGAGGAAATATCTTTTTTCTGCTCCCATTATTTTGAATCTGAGTATCCTTCAAAACACAACCGAATGGGACGGAATGAGAGGAATATTGATGAAATCGACAATCAATTATCTGTTTTCAACCAGTCAGAGCTTGGTTTTGGTGGAGTTTCTGAACGCTGGCTTTCAGATGATGAACATCATAGAGCTCATACGTATGTTCTGCTCAACTGTGAAGAGATGACATCAGTTGTACTGTAAGTGTTTATATCACTTATTCTGTCATTTATGTTACAGTAAATAACTTTGGTTTTTATAGGTTGTATGATAATCATATCAAGAAACAAATTCCACAAATTACAGCAGCTGCTCTCGAAGAATGTCGAGTGTAAAATTTCTCTCAGTGGTTTCAAAAACTGGTAACATAAATTCTTTATCTTTTAGAAACTCATTCAATGTATAATTTACTATATTGATAATTATTTCACAAATTTTCAGGTGTCTTGACATGCTGATAAAATTGATAAACGGCTGTGTGTATTGAGTAACCCACCTTCCAAACTTGTTAAAACTTATAATGCATATGTGGTAAATGGATTTCGATTCCACACACATGCATATGGGGAATCGAAAAAAACAATGAACAGTGGAGTAAGCTTGAGAGGATCTCATCATCGAGAAAATGAAGTTGACTTTTATGGCATACTTGATGAAATCATTGAACTCTGTTATCTTGGACAACATTACATAACCATGTTCAAATGTCGGTGGTTGGATACAGAGAGAGGCGTGCGTGTTCATCTGACCCATGGAATCATCGATATTAAATGTAAAAGTGTTCTCGCAGTAAATGAACCATTCTTATTGGCTCAACAGGCATATCAAGTTTATTATGAAAAGTACTGTGCAACATCAAGAGACTTGACTGATTGGTGGAGTGTAATAAAAATCAAAATTCGAGACAATCAGTTTAGTCAAAGTGAATGTGCTTTCACTGATGTGCAAATAATTGAAGTTTTTCAAGAGAGTACTCAAAATCAATCTTTTTTACAAAGAGACATGAGTATCGATGACGACACCCCACATTTAAGAGTCGGTGATGACGATGATGTTAATGATGTCACATATGAATTTGAAACGGTAAGAGATGAAGCAACTGTAACTCGAATGGATATCGATGATGTTGAGGAGGAATATGAAGATGACATTGACATATATGAATATGATGATGAAGATGAAAACTGATAGCATTTCATGGTATTTATATACAATCATAATATGTATATATGTATATATAATAGTAATTATCAATTATTTGATAACATTAACATTTTCTATTTCAGATGGACGACGCCACATTTCGTGCGTTGGCGGATGCTGACCTGACTTTTGATGCGGATGAGTTGCTGACAGATGACCCTCAGCCTGCAGGTGCTCCAGGGAGTATGCGGAGGGGGCACGGTCTTGCACGATTGATGATTCCTGACCCCGTCCCCGAGCGACGTCCACGTCTTGGGTTTGATCCACGCACACGGAGGTGTGATAACCTGTGTGATAACATGTGGATTTGACTAAGATTTCATTAATCAATTCACATAATAAATGTTTATTATTTTTTCAGTTTTCCGCATATAGCAGTCGGACAGGGCAGCGCTATTTTGCGCAACTATTTCTCTCAGCCGTGGACCACATGGGAGCAGATTCCCATTGATGTGCAGCAGGCCATGTTCGGCCATTGGTTGGTACGTACGTAAATAAATAATTTTTATTTTGAAAATTATTTCATTTCTAACTTGATATTTTGATTTATTTGTAGGGTTTATGGTATCCGATCGAGGATACCATGCGTGACGCCATCCACGAGGCATCGGAGGTGTCCATGCGTGATCGTCTTCGTCAGTTTTTTCACAATTTATGAAAAGCTGCAATGAAGAAAGCAGGAGTGTCAGATTTTGAGGAGTCATGTAGAGCACACCGACCAGAGTATATTTCATCCCATGTATGGGATAGATTATGTGCGCACTGGTTGAGTGGTTCCTTTCAGAGGAGATCATCGGTGGGGAGGCAGAATCGGGGGAGACAGGAGGTGACTCATCGAGCTGGGAGTCGTTCTTTCAGTACTCATAGACAGCATCTGGTACGTACATTATTTATAAATATTTTATATAACTATAAATATTAACAGTTTATTTTTTATTCTTATAGGCTGTAGAGCACCCCGATATTACAGAGTACGACGTATATCGGAGGATGTATAGTGATCCTGCTACTGGGGAGCTCAGAGGTGATCGTCAGCATCACATCGTGGTCAGTATTATTTGTTTTCAAGTTTAAAAATTAACTGCATATAATATATTCACAATTTTAATTTAAAATTGAAACTATAGGAGTCATATGAGGCCACAGCGGCACAGGCCCGGCCTGAGAGTTAGGCCGAGTCATCAGATCAGACCACTGCCCGTCAGTTTGATGAGGCGGCATGGATGCAGGCCACCCAGTATGCCTTCGAGAAGGGCCGGGTAGTTGGTATCGGCTCTCGACTGACTCCCGGAGATTATTATGGCAGTGCTGCGATGTCGGCGTCCAGCTCGAGAGGAGATCGTTCATCTTCTTCTACACAGTATGAGGATCAGTTGCGATCTCAGACTGCACAGATAGAGAGTCTCCGACAGGAGCAGGAGAAGATGCGTCAGCAGCATGAGGAGGAGCATCGACGCCAGCAGCAGCTGTACGAGGAGCAGGCGAGTCGGTGGCAGCAGCAGCATCAGGAGAATATGGAGTACATGCGCCGACTCACTCATGCTTTAGGGATGGAGTTTCCTCCTCCACCATCTGCAGATCCCCCACCTCCCCCCCTCCTCCCCCTCCTTCAGATTAGAGTTTGTATTTCTGTTATAAAATTTGTGAAATCAAAATATTTTTTTTTCTATTCGTAGTTTCTGTCTCATTATAAAATATTAATAATATTATATTTTTAAATAACAATATTAATATGAATAATAATATTATTTATATTTTATAATATTAAATTATATATATATATTAAAAATTTATATATATATTAAAATTTTATAATATTATAATTTAATTATTTTTTTTTGTAATACTTGAATTATTTTAATATTTGAATGTAAAATAATTCTATTATTTTTATATTAATTAAAATAACTTATTATTATTTTTTTTTATTTATGAAATATAATTGTAATATTATTATATTAATTAAATCATTTATTAATATTATATTATTTTTTATTTTTGAATTATAAATCTACTATTATTATAGTAATTAAAATAATTTATTATTTTCATTTCTAAATTATAATTCTATTATTATATTAATTAAAATAATTTATTAATAATTTATTTTTTTAATTTTTTTTATAGTATTTGCGACGGGATACTATGCCAGTCGCAAATAATAGTATTATTTAAAGTATTTTATTTTTTTAAAAAATAGTATTTGCGACGGGATACTACTCCCGTCGCAAATACTAGTATTATTAATTTTTTTTATTTTTTTAAAAAATAGTTTTTGCGACGGAACCATCGCAAAAGAGATTGCGACGGGTCCCGTCGCAAAAGGTATTTGCGACGGGTCCCGTCGCAAAAACTATTTTAAAAGTTTTTTACAAAAATATGGAATACTATTTGCGACGGGGAGAATGTCCGTCGCAAAAAAAGGCTTTAGTGACGGGCCCGTCGCAAATAAGTGTAGTTGCGACGGCGTTTTCAGCAACGGGCTATTTGCGACGGGATCCCGTCGCAAATAGCCCGTTGCAAATACCTGTTTTTCTAGTAGTGTCTATCGAACCCACATAGGATCTTGGAACAGTAATCATCGCTATCGAATCCACGTAGAAATCAGGAACAGTAGTCATCGCTTTCAAAAGCAAATAGGATCCAGGGACAGTAGTCATCGTTGTTGAACCCACATAGGATCCCAGAACTATAGTCGTTGCTGTTGAACCCACACAGGATCCCAAACATTCTCAAAACAGCCAGCCAAAGGGTTCCCGCAAAAAGCACGCTTGATTCCAGGAGGGTCATATCCTCAATCCATTTTTCGATACATCAACTTCCATGTATTCCCAAGTTTAAGTATCCCATAGTGATGTCTCATCATATGGAAGCCATTGCGACAGACGGCACGTCAATCAGACTCCTGGTATGAGAGTTATTGACATTTCTGTTCTGAGGGCCCGATTGGATTTAGGTTCAATCCAACCAATTCATACCCAAAATATGTACAAACCTTACTTAGGGTATTCCAAAAGAATCATCTCGCTCCATGTCTTCGGTCGCCGCAAACCGTTTGTCAATCGGACACCTGTAGCCCAAGATGTGGGCAAAAAAGTGAATTGGGTCAAACTTGTGTCCAGGTCCGGTCCAGCCCAGTCGAACCTTCCCGGCCCAACCAGGTATGGGCCGAACTGGCCTGGTTCAGAACGACCCGACCCAGGTGTGAAGAAAGACCCAGTCCGTGGGTCCAAATCAGCCCACCGGAACTGGCCAGACCCGCCGGAACTGGCCTGACACGCGCGGTGGCCCGACCAACGAGTGGAGAGGCCCACGTGGCCCATGCCGGTGGCCCAAGCTGCATGGATGGAAGGTGGTCAGCTAGCCTAAGATAGTGGGTTTTTATGCCTTGTGGGCACCACCCTGACCGAGCGGGGGGTAGGGTCAGCCCCCCATCTCCTTGAAAAGGATCTAGAGTGTGGCGACGGTTCATTCGCCATGGGACCCCCAGGGTCCCGCCGGGTGCGCTCTCCACCAGATGTTCGACACAACCGGACCTCTTGATCCGTCCACCGTGCCCCACCGTCCAACCGTCACAGACCTCTTAGTCGTGGCCCTTCCACCTGCACGGCGCGATGGCGCCTTGCTCCGCCACGACCCGCGCTAGTCGCGACCCAGTTCTCCACACATCCCGACTGCATTGTGCTCCTCTGGCGACCTGGAGGACCTTGTGCTGCCGATTCCCTTCATGATCAGCCCATTTTCGGCTGTCGTTGCTCCGCTTCCATCATCAAAAAATGAAGAAAGATCAGAGGGGGGCCGGGCCGTGTTTGTTCAGCCCGCGCCCTCTATGTTCGGGTGGTAACAATCGGCCACAAAGATCACAACTAATGTTGAAGAATGGAGGGTAAAACTCAATCATAAAACAACCCCTACCTCATTAGTTGATTGTTAATGGTGAGAGGAGAGTTCGGAGAAGACTAAGTCGAAGACGACGTCGTCGACGTTCTTCGTGGGTGACAGTTTCGTTCCTCGGTCGAAGGTTCTTCGTTGGAGGATAGAATGTCGAGGAAGAAGAGATACTCGTTGGAGATCTATATTCCACAAAATCTCCATCCTCAGAGAGAAAAACAAACCTCCATGTAAGAGGAAGTTCCCACATTAAAATGAGTAAGTCAACCAATTAGTGTTGGATCATTAATTGGGAGTTCCAAGAGTTATACCTCATTAAATGAGTTGTTTCAAAATTGGGCGGTCCCCACCAGGATATTTGAAATAAAATAAAACGTGTTTAATTTTATTTCCTCTCCATTCTCCCATGAAAAATTTGGAATTAAAATTCCATTATCAGTAAAACGTAGCTACGGTGTAGGTCACACTAAAAAATCATCGATGCTGCGAGTTCAACGGTGCCCTCAGATTTCAATTCCGAGAATCGGTTCAAAAGTTACCAAAACCCACTCAAAATCTCACTGAACACGCATAGAGACTTCGTAAAAACATTCTAGGAACTCCAGGACTTGGAATATTGTGCCTTAAGAAACATTGGACTCAGAACAATTGCATATAATGAAAGAAAATTACATGGGATTATTCGGGTCTTTACACCAATATCATGTGGTCAATGTACCGAAATAACAGAGAAAGTTATAGATATAGGATCCTCATTAAGAAATAAACATTCTATGAAAATTATACTACATGAAGTCTAGTATATTAATACATGTACTGTATCCCCAATGAGATAGGGTTACTAGGATTTTGTGAAAGATATGGATCATAAACAATGTGTCTTGGACCACTAATATGTTTCCAACCTTTGGGGAATGAGACATGTTACAACCGCACACATCAATGAAACCATTATCGATGATAAGTCATGTAGTTTGGGAATAAAATAGCATTCAATGGTACCCATGAATGACTAGTTACTGGGTATGGACCAAAGAACATTTGTATGGCTACAGGTATACTATGAGTGGATGAGCCATTTTTGTGTGCCCCTAAACAAAATGTATATTGATAGGGATTCCGAGACGTTTCAAGATATGAACCCCGATAGACAAAAAAGTCGGAGAAAATGAAATGTGGACACTATACACATCATGTACCCCCTTTTTGAAATGTTAACCTTGCACATTTATTTGGTTTGGACTCAAAGATTTTCTTTTGAGTAGCATTTCCTGATCAGTTTTCCCCATAGAACATGATTGTAGCCTTCATAGTGGAATTTTAGATATTACACGGAATGTTCTAAGTGTGATGATTCTTAGGAGATGCTCAATGATGATAGTGATCAAGCAAGATCATCATAGAGATTCCATGTTGAGATGGAAATCCACTATTCAGGGCACATTTCCTCTCCCTATGGTGATGAAACTACCCTATCACATAAGGGAATGGGACCCTAGTACTCTTTTTTTCATTTTGAGGATTTAGTCCCCTATTCAATGAAAATATCCTATAACTATAGGGATAATACTCAACTATTACACTAGGTCATGAGTCCCCCATACTCTATAAGATTGTAAAAACCGAACTCCACTATTTAGGGTGTAGGTTATCTATCTATAGGAATTGTGGTCCCATTTCACTCAATGTCATGGGCACCCTATACACTGTAGTCCTGTAGAGACTGTACTCCCCAATTCCGGTCATAAGTCCTCTATCTATGGAGGGGTATTCTTCTGTATTCGACCTCTGATGGGTAACATTCCCTCTACAAATCATATTTCCCTTGGATTTGGAGTATAGTGATATTTTATTAGGCCCCTTCACACAGATTCTAGTGATGTTATTATTGATTTTGGGAATCCGTGATTAACTACTAGAGTTATATTCTTACTCATCGGATTTCGATGGGATTTGAGATGGAGATCCCATTTATCTCTTTTTTGGGTTTAATTATGAGTACAAATAGGTTTATATGATGTGTTTTTCTTCCCTCTTACTCCTAGTTAATCTGAATATTGTGTTTCTCTCTATCCCTCCATTTTAGTTTATGGGGAATCGTACTTGGAATATATATGCTAACCTCTATAAGGGTATTTCTTACATGTGTGTTGTCTTATATAGACCTTAGACATATCTGACATGAATACAATGGAGCATAGTGATACGTATGTTTATTTAACAAATATGGTGGTTAGACATATAGATATGGATTTGAGTTCTGTCAGCAGTTATTCATTCTAATTTATTTCAAGTTGGGGATTATTTTATTTTTGCATGTCTATTTTTTCCCTATATATTTTAGGTTACACTATCATTCTCTATTTTATTACCTATATGTTTTTACATAAATTGATTTTCCTCTATATGTTACTATATTTTATTATTATTACTCTGTGGTGCTTTATAGTTATGGTTGGGTGTGTGTGTGTGTAGGTACATTAGGAAAAGGCCTCCCATTTTTTATTGCATCTTGGTGCTTTTCTCCATCCAATAGCTTATTGGAGGTGGTATTGGGGTTGTGGAATCCCATCCTTTTACAATATATAGAGGCCAAAATGGGTCATGGCATTTCATACAATCATTTATAATAGGTAAAAATAGGAAAATGATTTAGATCATTTATAGAGACGATAGGATGTATATACACATGAATGCTGTTTTCAATTTCTAATGAAAATAATTAAATAAATATAAAAAATAATTTTACATTATATAACCTAATTTATTTCATAAATATCATATATATAAACATTAAATCAAGCATAATAACTAAACATTAATTATTTTCATTAAATATTAATTATGTTACTACGAGGAGGTGGTAGTCCACATGAGTGAATGAGTTATACTTTTACTTCCCATTTGAAGGTATATAGGGAGGAAAATGGTGGTTTCATAATCCAATTTTTTTTAACTATATTGAGTATTTTTAAGTTACTACATTATGTTGAATAATATAGATTTAAAATAGGTAGAAAATGAAAGGAAATTGAAATTATTCGGTTAAAAGTATTACCTCGTTGTTGAGAAATCACATTTGGATTACATCTTAGGAATTGAATAGATGTTATGTTAGTAATAAAATTAGATTTGTGTTGTTTTATGGATTATGAGATGACATTTGAGTAGGTATTTTCCCGGATAATGTGCTCAAAATCAGTGAATAATGTAGGAGATAAGGTTCCCTTTTAAAAGCGAGGGGAGGGGTACAATGTTAATTAACTAATGTATTAAATTAATATAAATTTAAATTTTGGTAAATGTGGTGAAAATGATATAAATATAATCTAGTATGTTAATATTTCTAAATATTATAATATAGTTATTATTATATAAGTTTTGGTTATGTTTTAACCAATGTCACATAGTCTTAACCCTCTGATAATCCATTAGACAATTACTACAATATTATATATTTCACAAATTTCAGTTTATGAATATTAATATAAAATAAAAAGATAATCATAAGTGGATAATATTTGGTATTTTATACCATATACCATTCAATTGGAATATGAGAATATTTTTATGAATTTTAAATTATTTAATGGAATAATATTTAAAATAAGATACCGTTTATGTAATTTTTTGGACAATTCACATAGTATGATTTAAAGACATCAATATTGAAATGGAATTTGAATAATTTTTTTAAGAATAATTTGTTATAAATATCATAAAAATACCTGGAACACAATAATTCCTCAAAATTATGTTCCATTTATTATATTTAAAATTATTTATTTGATTTCCAATTTCAAGAAAAATCACCATCTTAGTGTTTCATTATCATTTAAATTAATTATCCAATATAAAAACAATAAAAAATGATAAATATTATTGATTCATAATTCAAAAAACCATTTTAAATGAGACATAAACTCCTTTTATCACTATGATAGAATTTTAGAGATAATAAATCAAAGAGAGATATGTTTTGGATTTATTCATTATATTAAATTATATAAACGTAATAATCAATGAAATATGAAATTTAATTTCCATGTGCTAGAAAATTGGGCGAGCATGGTTGAACTACAGTCAACCAACATGATAAATTCTAGTGTATTGGATATTTCAATGGCTTTTCACATAGTTTTGACCCATTTATCCTCATTTAATCCTTACTGATGTGACAAATATTTACAATGATTTTAATCTATATTGACTAAATAATAAAGGGAACTATTTACAAAATTTATACCTTTTGATTCAAAATATGGAATTTATTTTTAATTAATTAATTCTTATAAGTGGAAGAAATAAATTTTAATATAAACCTCTAAAATGATTTTTTTTTAAATTACCTTTTTTAGACCAATAATAAACTTACACTATTGGAATAATTATATATTATGACATTTTATTTCTAACTAAAGATATAAAAATCATTAATATTCCTCTAGTAAGAGTTATTTTGGATGCTATTTGCAATCCCCTCGCAAATTCTTTTTTCAAGTATGCACACCATTCATCAAGAGTATAATAACTGACAGTGTATTTGGGATGTTCATTTCATCTTTCAGAAATAAGAATCCATGGTATCTTTTTTGAAAAATATAATTCAGTTTTTTTGAACACCATTTCACTTAACGCTTTTGTGATGGGCTATATTATGTCGCTAACATCCCATCACCAAAAATAAATTTATAGAATCACGAGGTGTTATCTTCTCCTCCTCTCCTTCCATTGTCAACCACTATACCTAGAAGAACGAACCCCCCCCCCCATCAACCACACCTCCAAATGGATCAAAAACATCCATCAACCATTATTTATTAAAAATTTCACCATAAATATTTCACGTACATACACTAATTCTATTATACATCAATAATATTTCAATTCTCCCTTAAATCATTCTAAAAATAGTTTGGTGAAAACCTAGGATAATATATTTAATATATTTTTATGGTTTGTTTCATATATATGGTTACCATTATATTATTATTATCTATTTGGGTTTCCAATGGCTCCACATGAAACTTTTTCAATTTATTTGAGATATTATTCTATTTACATGACCATTATAATTAATTTATTTTTTAGTAGTTTGGGTTACATGAAGTTAACTATTTTATATTATTATTTTAAATATGATGATTGTGGGAAATATTTTATAAGATATATGATATTTCTATATTTTTTATAAATATGATTAAATTCTCAATGGCATAGCATCGTTATGATGATATAACATTAGATGAATTATTATAATTCAATAATTGGGAAATTAATCTTAAATGATGTTTTCCTTCAAAATTATTATTGGTTTTCATTTAATTTAAACATGTGAAAAGTTTTTTTAAACATTAGGATAAATATATATTGAAATGTGAATATACATATATACATTTAGTAAAAATAACGTGTAAGGATTCTAATATATATATATATCTGTGTATGTGTGTATATGTTTATATATATGTGGGTGTGTGTGTGTGTGTGAGTATGTGTGTGTGTGTGTATAGATTTGATATATATATATATATTTGAGTAATAAAATTTGAAAAAAAATAATTAATAAAGTTTGTAATAAATATAAATATTTATATTTTGAAATAAATAAAATATAAATCATTTATAAAAATAACGAGATAAATAATTTTAACAATAAATTTTTTTGATAAATTTTATTTATAATTAATAAAGAATTAATATTAGAGAATTATTTGTTAGGAGTATCAAAAATAACATTTTTTTAAAATTTTATATTAATTAATAAATACATACTAATAATTAGAATATAGTATTAATTATTAGATTATTTTAATAATTATGAAATAAGTAGTAATAATTAGAAAATATTAGTATATTAGGGTAATTTGTATAATATATAGATAATATTAATATAAAATTAAAAATGTCACCCTAGCGTGTGATGTTAGGGAACACATGACATGTAGAAATGTTTTGACACTCCTTTTCTAAACACTATACATCATTCATAATGGTGGTCTCTGATTTTCGATATAATACACTATTGTGGAGATACATAATTTTTTGTAAAAAATGATAATAAAATATTAAATAAATTCCCAACATTTTTCTTATTAAAAAAACCTAACACCAAAAAATGTTATATCACATCTATGAAAAAAATTGTATCCTAATCTGAACAGTTGTCTCTTATTTTTTATATTATTAAATATTCATTAGGTACATTAATTTTTTTTGAAAAACATATAGTAAAAGTATTGAACGAATTACCCTAACATGGGATATTACCAAACACCTGACATATAAAAATGTCTTGTCCCATTGTAAACACCTAGATCTAATGATATTCTCATGTTTTTGATATGATACACCGTTCTAGAGAAACAATTATTTTATATAAAAAAATACTAAAATTAATAAATGAATTATCATCATTCCTAGTGTTACCAAACACCTAATGTACAAAATTATTATCTTCTGCAGATGGTAAACAATGCATCCCGGACCTAACAGTGGTCTCTAATTTATCATATGATTCACTCTTAATGTGATACCTTAATATTTTCAAAAAACACATAATAATATTTTAATCCAGTTACCCTCATAAGATATGTTACAGAAAAACTGATGAACACAAATTTATATTGCACATAGAGAATGTTGCACATCTCATACCTAACAATGGTGTCATATTTTGGATACGACACACCATTATGGAGATATTAATTTTTAAAAAAAATTATAATAACAAATATTAAATGAATTACTATCACACGCGATGTTACCAGAAACGAGATTGAAACAAATTCTATGACTTTTGTAGGGTAAACACTACATCCCATACCTATCCATAGTCTTTGAATTCTCATATAATACAATATTCATGAGATACAATTTTTTTTATAAAAATATCTATTAAAAATATTATATGAATGACACTCACATGTGATTCTACCAAAAACATGATCCTTTCAAATTTTATGTCACGCCTTAGGTAAACCATACATCCTCGACCTAACAGTGGTCCCAGCTCTTTGATATGATTCACGGAAATGAACATACTTATTTTGAAAAGATATGAAATAAAAATAGTAAATTAATTACCGTTTTGTATAATGTTACTGAAAAACTAATGCACAAAAATGCTATGTCTTGTCTAGGTTAAATATTGTATCATAGAGCTAATTTTCATCTCTTATTTATCAAATTATACATTGTACATAAGTTATTTGAATTTTCCCCAAAAACATATAATGAAAATAGTAAATGAATTACCCTCATGTGTGATGTTACCAAACACCTCATATACACAAATATTATCTCTCACCTAGTGTGAACCCCACCCCCAATCCTAATGGTGGTTTCATATATTTGACATGATACACCATTATTGATATAATTCAATTTTTATAAAAAAAATTATATTATTAATAATAAACGAATATCCATCACATTTGATGTTACCAAACTCCAAACATTCACAATTTGCGTGTCATGTTTTGGTTAAACACCATGTCCTAGATAAAATAGTGTTTTCTTCTTTCTCATATGATACAATATAGTAAAATACTTCAATTTTTTATAAAATCACAAATTAAAAAAATTAAATGTATTACCCTCATGTGAAGTGTTTTCCAACACGCGGCCCAAAAAATGTAATTTAATTCCAAGGGAAAACCAGACGTCCTAGACCTAATAGTGGTCTTTAATTTCACATATAGTACACAGTTTGGAAGAAACTTCAATTTTTTTTACACAAATATAATAAAATTATTAAATCAATTACTCACATGTGCAATATAAACAATCAAACATGGTGAACAATTTTTATGTATTTCCTAAGTTAAACCTCATATGCCAGACATAATGGTGGTCTCATATTTTCTATTTGAGACACATTTCAAGAGATATTTTATGTTTTTAGGAAATAGCGTGTCTGTGATATAATATATTTAATATTTTTCATCTATCTACAATGAGCCTTTGAGGGACCAAAATCACGTGATAACTCAATGCCTAACTTCAACTTTACTCCATAGAAAATTACGAGGTGTAAAATTATAATAATAATTACTGTTTTTTATAATGTGTAATAATTATTATCAATTATGTTGTTTCTATAAATATGTTCCATGGAATTATACATTAATTTATTTTATGTGATCATGATTTGATAAATTATCATAAAAATCACAATGGATATATTATTAATCCTTTCACTATTGAGGGTGTTGAATCATTTATATCATTTCCATAATCAAATTCATAAATTATTATAATGTAATAATTAAAAACATATATTGTAAATTCTGTCTTATGAAATTTTAAAAATTTAGAAATGATGGACTTCACCTTTTTTTATGGTTATTAGAATGATTATATTATCTAATATCAACATGGTGAACATAAGTCATTATAAAACATAAACAATATTCCACATTTATAATTTTACAAATTAGTATATATGGATTTTGGTCAATCTAAAAAGGAAACAAATACGTATAATGATATTAGAAATCTTAAATTAGAACCTTATCAATTTTACAATCTATTGAAATCATATGACGATGCCTTATATCAAAGATTCCAAATGGGAAAATATGATGCTATTGAAAAATTTATGTCTAATAAATATGATTTTTGAATTTCCAAAAGAATTTTTTATTAGATATTTATATTGTTTAAGTCATTGTTCCAAAATTGAAATAAATTTCCAACATATTTTTATGAAAGTAAGAGGTCTTCCCATAATTTAGATTTTAGTTATCACAAGATTTGTGCATGTTCATTAGAATCCATGTTTTATTTTGGTGACAATTATTAATCGATATATAGAGAGTAAAAAGAACGACATTTTATATTTCCTACGGAAAAATGGAGATATGTTCCAATTAAAAATGGTTTACATCGTTTATTTATGTATTCAAACACAACTGAATTTATGAAATGACATAATTCAAATAATTATATCAATAAAATCAGAAATAATCCAAGTGATTCCGATTCATGGAAACACATTGATCAGAAGAATCCGTGTTTTTCTTCAAAACCTCAAAACATATGGTTTAGCCTTCAAAATAATTGTTTCTATCCTTTTATTTGTTACGATAGTCAATATACTTCTTCTAATGTTTTCAATAGTTCATAAATCATCCCCCCGTGATTATTAATAAACAAAGAAATTATATATAAATATGGTGTTATTAATTCCAAGACATCTGAAGAAGAATATTGATGTTTATTTCCATTGATTGATTAGTTAAAATCATTATGGAACAATGATGTCACTACATTTCATATAGTTGATGATTGTAATTTTACAATGAATGTTGAATTAATGTAGATAATAAGAGATATTTCAATGTATTGTATGTTTTCTAGAATAATAACACATTGTCTAAATTAATGTATATATTTAATGTCTAAGAGCAAAGCATTTTTTCTAGGAAATCAGAGAAAGACTAGTTATATTGACATTCATCAAAGATTTTTTCATTTTGATCATCAGGTTTGAAAGAATATAATGATTTTACCAAATGTATAATTGATATGGGTGAATATAATATAGTGCACTCAGGTATTAAATTAAAATATATTATATGTGTTACCTCCAATTACATTTGGACCAACCATAAATAATAAAAAAATGGTTTTGGGATATATCGTAATTGGATAAAGAGTTATATATTTTAGAACCTACCATATTTGTCTAATATGTTGGATCAACATATGTCATATTTAATGAAAAATATGAATAACTTTTTTTGATAACATAATTCATACCATGATTGAAACACCACATATGACGTAATATAATTTAATGTCAAGGTTATATCTTCCATAAAATTATAGAGAATATAAACATGAATTATTTGATAATGAATGGTGAGATAAATTAATGAATCTAAAAGTATCTTACAAAATCTATAAAGGATTTCATTTGTTATTTTACCAATGGATTAGTGATTTGAGGTTTCCAAATGGTAATACTTCAGATTTTTCTTCTTTGCATTAGAAATGGACATATTACTGAGTTTAAAAAGTATAAATTTCATGTCAAAATATAGATATTACTGCATGATGGTCTTAGAGAGCTATTGAATTATTCAATATCATGCATGTTAACTAAATTATCAAATTTATTTGAGATATATATATGAAAATATCATATTTTGATGCATTTAGTGTGCTATCTAAAGTGTTTTTTAATTTATGTTATATTTGGGAAATATTCACAGCCACTTTGTTTGACTCATGGAACATTTAATATTACATTTTTTAAATGAAGTTAAATTTGGAGGGTATGATAAATTTTTTTGTATATACCCATATGAGATATATATGAAAAAAGTAGTGAAACAAATACCTAACAAATCATCATTTTAATGGTAAATTATAGAATCATACATATAAGTGGATATTTGAAATTTAAACTCTTATTCTTTTAAATTTAAATATCATCCAAAACATAATATGATCGGTCACAATGAGACAAATTTTGATGATATCATAGAACATTAGTTATCATTTTTTAATCACCTAGATCATGGTTTTAGTGGTTATCATGGAGAATGTCATTTATATGAAGAAATGAAGAGAGATCATACATATGTTCCATTGAATTGTGAATAAATGAAATGATTTTTCGTATAAGTACATGTTTTAAGTATATTTATATTTTTTATAATATATTCATTTATATAAATTATTATTTTTTCATATAAACTAAATGTGAACAATATCAGAAAAAAATGATCAAAAATACAAGTGATACTCTAGAAAAATAGAGTAAATATATATTTTTTCAATTAGTTTCAAATACAGGTATGTTCTGTTGCATTTGATGGAACATAAAATAAATTTTTTAGTTATATTGGTTTCAAATATTGTTAAGTTATAGTTTTTAGGTGACATAGATTGAAAATAATATTGATAGATGATTCTATGTGCTCAAAATCCCTCTATCGGTATTGGTGAACTATTATAATTGGAATGTGGTTAATAGATTTTGATTCCATTAATGATTATATGGCGACATAATAAACACAATTAAGTTGTTGTATTTTTTTAATGAATATCATTACAATGAATGTGATGTTTAATTATATGGTCATTTGGAAGAAATAATTGAGTTGTGTTATATGGGACAAAATGTTGTAACAATGTTAACATTTAATTGGGTTGATAATTCATGAGGGTTGTGTGTTCATACATGAAATGTAGTCCTTAACATAAAATATAAACTTCTTGATGCAAATAATGAACCATTTATGTTGGAACATAAAGAACATAAAATTTATAATACAAATTACTGTGATGTTTTGTGAGATGTTAATTACTAGTGGAGTGTAATAAAAATGAAATATTTTGATAATAAATCTATTGAAAATGAAAATGGTTCTATATTAGTGCATGATATTGATATTTTCAAAAAAACACACAAAAATATATATCCTAGCAAATAAGAGAAAAATATTGATGATCAAGCCCCCACAGTTATGGGTTGATTATACGAAAATTATTATCAAAATAATTAGTGATGAAGAAACTAAATGTCATTTAGAAATTAATGATGTTGAAAATGATGATGCCTAAATTTTTCTTAATAATGGTGGTGACAAAGATGGTGATTAATCAATTATATTCAGGTTTTTATTTTTTTATATACTTAATTGTATTTAGAATTATTTATAGGTAATATAATTATATTTTTAATAATAAAACGAATGACCTATTTTGATTCATCACTGATGTCAGTAATTATTGGTTTTATGTAATTTTTATATCTAGTAACAATTATTTATTGGTAAGAATATTATATTCTTCATGGTATTTGTTAGTTTTTTATATTTGATATCTATATTAAAAAATATTTATAGGCCAATTAATTATGTTTTGAAATTTATTTATAAGAAAATATTATATTATTGTATTTATTAGTTTTTTATATTTGACATATATATTAGTAACTATTTATATAAAAAATTATTATATTATGGAATTTATTAGTTTTTTATATTTTATATTTATATTAATAATTTTCTATCGGTATGATTATTTGATTCATATGTATCGAGATGCTCTCATGGATATATTTCATTCTCTCATTGATTCCAAACATCCTTCTTATGATCATGATTCATCTGATCCGAATGTTTTTGCACCTATTAGTAGGGGGCATGGTATTTCTTGATTGATAATTCTAGAACATTTTTAAGAAATTCATTCATATATTTTTATTTTGAACATCATTTATGGAGGTTAGTTTATTTATTTCTGATGTTTATTGAATATTCTTTTATTAGTTTTTGAAATAATATTCAAATTATTTTTTTTCACAGTTTTTAAAATTTATCTTTTGGGATGGTAAGTGTTATTATAATAAATTATATTTATAATCCATTGGTGTTATGAGATTAGATTCCCCTTGACATTTTTCATTTGATATTTAACCACCATATTATACATATTAAATAATATATATCTTTTAATTTTAATTTAATTGTTAATAATTTTAAAAAAAATCATAGAATTTAATGGGCCCCAATTTCTAATATCATGGGAGATTCTATTTAGGAGGTATGGGAGATTTTTATGCATGAATGTTTTCATCAGTTTTTACACAACCTCATAATGAAATTTATTGATAGAAATTATGCTACTATTATTTAGAAATCATTAATCTATCACCAACCTCATTATATCATAGCATAAGTATGTAAAGAATTGTTCTCATACTGTCTTGGATAGTTTTTTAGGAGGAGGCCATCTTCTAGATGTTAGATCTTTGGAAGTCATGAGGTCAAACATTGATCCTGAAGTTGTACATTTGGTTTACATCGATAAAATATACTATATAATATTATTCATAAATGTATATCAACATTAAACATAGAATATTTTTATATCATATATTTGTCTATTGAACCCTCTTTTTAGAAGCTCGTGGTTTATAAGAGTATGCATATTGATCCCCGTATAACAGAACTGGTAGGAGACTAGTAAAACTATATTTTTGTTTGTAGTATTTTAAAAAAATCGCTAATATTAATTATATTGTTGTTCTAATTATTAATTATATTTTAAGGAAATGCATAAGTGAATTACTATATTGTCATAATATAGTCAGGGCGAGAGTGAAGTAGATGAAAATTTTGATTTGAGTTTCAATTAGGGGGTTTTGGATACAAGAAACTTTTCATGGTGTCGATAAAAGAAGGATGATCGCTATTGGTTCATGAATGATTCCTATGAGTTATTATGTAACTCATGTGATGTTATCAGTCAGCTCGAAGGGATATTAGGGAGATTAATCTTCTCTATCCACTATAGTTTATGTAAAAAATTTGAGATATTTTGATGACTTGATATAGTGAATGTAGAAAGGGGGGAGGGTAAAGAGATAAAACATCAGAGAGATGTGAAGATGTTGGCGTTTATGTAACAGATTGCTTGTAGAATTGCTATGATTTCCCCAAACCCTTCAAGTGATCGTCCTCTACCAGATTCCAGTTGATATTCTATTATTTTTTCTAATAATTGGGTATTTTTGGTTAAAAACATATTTTTTGTGTGAAATGATACACTAAATTTTTTCTTCTTTTTCATATTTTTAATTATTTTTAATATTCTAATTTTTTTAATTAATTTTCTTTATTCTTTTCATTTAATTTTTTTGTTTTTCATTTTTTTATTTTTTATTTAAATATTTATATTTGTGATGGAATAATCTTTCATAGTAAATAATTCAATTCTGGACAAACCCATCATAATGAAATATTTAAAATAATGGTGCATAATATTTTTGATTGATTAATTGAATGCCATAAATAAATTTCAATTAAGATGAACCTTCAAAAATATTGCAATTGTTTATTGTGATATATCTTGAGTGATGTAATCCCATTACGAATGAATTTTTATGATGGTCGTCCCTCACTATTGAACCACTAAAATAAATAAAAACTATAGCAGTGTTATACAAAAAATAATTATAGAAAATATTTCTATGTAATTAATTTCATTATATGTTGTTGAAGGAGGGTAATGTTACATTATGATGAAATTAAAAATTTATTAAGGATTTATGATTACATTATTTCGTTAAAAGATATAGCAGTTTTACGAAAAATCCTTATTTTTAGTATTTCCTAAAAAAATAATCATTTGAGAAAAAAATTATGTTTTAATAATAAAATAATTAAATAATTTTAAGAAAATAAATTTCTAATATTTGTATAAATTAATTATAAAGTGTTATAAATTTTTTTACTAAAACAACTTCTGATGAAAAGGAATTTTAGAATCATAAAATAAATTTACTAAATATTTAGTACGTATTTTTGTAATGTTATAGAATTCAAGTAAATTGTTTTTTGTTATATGGTATTATTTCGAAACCATGAAATTTGATGGAATGTAATTCCGAGGCCCAGTGCGCCCAGAATGATCCGTTGAAAAATGTAATGTTTTTAATAGCGTGTGTGGGAAGTTTTCCTAAAAAAGTGGAATAACTCTTAAACGGGTTCCCATATTAGAAAACCTATGTCACCATTGCATTCCGGATGGTGGGTTTACACTATGCGTGACTTAAGTTTCATCGGTGCATGCCTCCGGTGAGAATACCTGAAAATGGAATAACCTTAAATAAAATAATTATATAGAATTATTTTATTTTTTAAATGATTATAACTCACTAATGGTGACTCAATTTAAAAATCTGAGACCACTCTTGAACTCATGAGGGTATGCTTTTCTTAAACAGACCCAAACATTGGTCGGCACAGGCCAACAGTGGAAGTTAGTTTTTGGTCGTAAATTACATAATTAGGTAAAAATTATATTATTTTTATATCATATAAAATCTAAACGATAAATTAGATTGAAAATATGATAGTTTTGTTGTATTTTTGGGGTTGTGTTTCCCTTAGGCGGAGCCTAACCTCGACTGACATGGGTCAAGGGTGACTGTTAATAATTTTTCTGAACTTTTTTTATATAAGTTCAGTAAACATGTGGGTGCCATTTTCTTATCTTTTGAACCAGTGCTCGGATTAAAAATTTTAGGGCACCGTTGAATCCACAGTGTCGGGAATCACTTATGGGAAGCTTAACATTGACCAAAAAGGGTTGGACGATAAAGTTATTTTCCTAGACTTTACAAAAAAATTAATAAAATAACTAATGGTTATTTTATATTTCTATATTTTTCAATGTTTGGGAAACTGTGGTGGGACCGTAGAGAAACATCAGACCATTTAATGTCTTGACCTTTAGGTTTTGTAACTGCACCATTGGGAGAATTAATAGGTTCATTAATTAAACTCATTAATGAATCCCATTAATTGTGTGATGTGTTGTTCCCTTCTTTTCTTCTATTTAATCAAAGCTCAGGCATGGGTTTTCGAAGAGCTACGAGAGGAGGATCTGATGAAATTATAGAAACGTCCCACTCTGATGAAGAACGATGATAGAGCAACGATCATTTGAGGGATCGATGGATGACATCAAGCGCCGATGAACACCTTCGGACAACGATCCTACTTCCTCATCTGTAGCGCCTTCCAATAGAAACATGGTAGGGGGTTTCTTTGTTTCCCTATGAGTTGTTTTCTTATTAAAATTATACTCAAGTTATAATGCTAATGTTAAGGGTGTGGGCCAGACGACCAAGGCCCAGACCCTCTTCCAAACTTGGTTATGGTTGTGTTCTCCGTGGGAAACCGGATGATATAGTCGAAAGGTGGATGCAAGGGCTACACAATGTAGGCATCATATCGGGAGGCCCGTAGGTGCCAACAAGAATAATTAATGAACCAGCGGATCATCACCAGTGGCCCGCAAAAGTTACGACGGTTCAAAGACCGAGCGAGGCGGCGGCAGACACCTACCTACCGCGAAGGAACTGCTGTTCCTGAAGGTGTTGCAGCGGATAAAGGGGAGTTCGGCTAGTGCCGGCCACGTTGAAGCGGGGAGGCACACAGTAGTGGAACTCCATGAAAGAATGTTGTGGCTTCGAGCCATGACGGAGGGTGAACCCGCGCCCATGGGTCCATTGTGGGCTAGTCCGCGCTGACCGTCCAGGTGGGGTGGCACCATCTGGTGCCACTACTGAGCCGGGCGGTATGTCGCGGAGGAGGCACAAAGCTTCATGTCGTGGCGGAGGGAGGATTTGTGCCCATGGTAGAGGCGGACCTGTGCAGACGAGTCCATAACGGGCTGGTCCAAAAAGACTGTCCAGGAGGTGCGATGACAACTAGGGCCGCAGATTTGAAGACCTGGATGACTAAAGCCGTTCAGGATGGGAGCGAACCCCCGTGCTCAGCTAGCGGTCCGAGCGTTTCCATGGCCCGGCAGGTCGTGCCCCGCCGGGTGGTCCGTGCCAGACTTGTGGTCTTACAGGCCTCACCTGTAGCCCAACGGTCCGGAACATGGCTAGCCATACTTGGCCTGGCCCAATTGTCTGGGTTCGGTGGCCCCAACTGGTTCAGACCATACCTGGACCCATTTTTTCCACGTTACGTTTAAACGGGTGTATCTCCTAAACTAGACATCTATTTGAGGAACCGTATATGGTACCAAAACCCTTAAGATGATGTGGTCCTTTTGAAATACTCTTTTAGAGACTCAAAGAATTTTGGAGTTTGGCCAGGTTAGATTGTACTTGAATTAAATCGGATCCTCGACACTAAAATGCTTATAACATACAGACCAAGTGTCCGGTTGATGCAGCGTATATTGCGATGGAACCCTTGTGACATGTTGGATAATCTAGTTACTTATTTGAGGGGCTTTGTTCCAGTTGAAATATAACTAATGTATTGAGGGTAGGTTCTCTCAAGCAAACTATGTGCAGAACCTGATGACTAGCTAAGACACGAAGACAATTGACTTTCGACTATGTGTGACTCAATGGCTTAGTGGGAAGAACCTCTGTGTGAACTTGCAGGCCCACAATGGGTAGCGGCTCTATGTGACTCAGAAAACCTACGGTACATGATAGGGAGGTGTACATAAGCAATTAGGTTTTAGTGGGTTGAACATCTGTGTTACACGACACTCCCGCTGTACTCGATAGAGGATGAGTTTTCCCATATCTAAGGTGTTCGACGATTTTACTGATGATTCTACTGTTACTACACATGAATATACCTATATTGAGATGAGTCTTTACTTGTGATTTTTGATTGGGATGATACTTTGTGGTTTTTCCATTGTGGAATTCTGGGAGACTTTTGAAGGTCTCGAGATCCCTACTGGGTGTTATTATACCCGCCCCTGCACAGGCTTCACCCACACCTTGTTGTGTCAAGTGTAGATAACGGGCCACTTTGACCAAGACTTGGGAGCTAGGTCATTATGGTGTAAAGAGGTGACCTGTAGGAGTGGAGAGCCACATAGACGAGTTGCACCTACCCTCCAGGTATGGTCCTTGGTGGATGATCTCATGAGCTATTTTTCCCTTTTTGATGTACCTTATTTTCGGTTGGGCTTGTATACTGGACTCTTTAATTTCAATACTTCCTTTTACACTATTGGGGTTTTTAGTTTTGGTTGGATATTTCTTCTTCCGTTGTGTTTTAATTTTGTGTAGTATTCCCTATTGTGTGTGTACAAGTTTTTAGGAAATGCCTTCCCATTTTAGAGATATGACTTTATAATTCTAGTCACCAACCCATTTCCTATAGAAGGCGTTCTTTCGGTAGACACTGCATAGGCCCCGATGGACGGTTCGTGAAAATGTGGTATCAAAAGGAGGTCGGTACTACAAGAAGAACTATGGTTATCTATTTTCAATAGGGGAAATAGTGTTAAGTGTCTTGAGTTTAGATTTCAGTCCAGGGAGTCCGGTGATGGTGCAGCAGCACACGTATCCATACACCATGACCCTGAGTTCTGTTTACCTGCTCAGTATACGAAAAAAGTAGTTGCATGTGTTTTTAGAATGTTTTTCTTTTGATCTCTTTTGAGTTATCTCAATAGGTATAACTTATTGACTATAGTTCATCTTGATTTTATTTCATGATGCATCCATATAGAAAACCATCAAGGAATCCAATGTGTGACCATGAGGATGGTCCACAACGGGATGATGCTTCAGTACAAGGATTGTTGCTCGAGATGGTAGCTTCGGGCGATGTTCTTGCGATACCACTGCCTGTTGGCCAAACGATACTACCGGTGCTACCGGTAGAGGACACATGTAGGTTCGGTTACATACACAAGTTTTAGTGATATATACCCGTCATGATCCGAGGGGTTCTGGAATCAAAAGTGGCTAAGGATTGGCTTAAGATGGTGGGTGATTTTCCATCTAGCCAGGGACCATGTGATTAGATGGAAGACCTAGTATTGGGCCTTCTATGTGGCTCAATAGGGCGATGATATGGTTTAGATAACCCTGAAATTATGAGGAGGTGACTTTTCCATGGATAGAGCTTGAGAACCATCCTCATAGAAGGGGTCTCTTTCCATAGAAAGATAAGGGATTTGTGTTCATAAGAGGATCTACAACTTCGGAGGGATGACATGTCGGTAGCTACGTATTCCTTGAGGCATACTGACCATTCTATGTACACGATGAATATGATACAACCAGTGCTTCATGACTTCGACCACTGAGAAAGATGTGTTTAGGGATATCTGAGACATCACTATTCATCTATGAATTTTTACTTATGTTATGATTCTATAGAGAACCGTTGCGGTTGAAAATTATTTGGATGAGAATATTAAACCAGTGAATGTCAGTAGTTAGAAAGTTGAAAAATTAAAACTATTTCATAGAATTGGATGTGTAAAATGTTTCTAGAAGAGGAAGTGAGAGGACTGGTGAATCTACAGGGTAGAAAAAGTTGAAGAGGTGCTAGGAGAGTAGGAGGTGGTGGTATACTTTTTGACATGTTACAAACCACCACCCTAATGCGGTCCCCATAAGGCTGAGGGAGATGGAGGATATGGAAAAGAAGTAGTAGCATGCGGTTTAAGACTGTGACACAAGGGATATAAGAATGTTTTGAGGAATGGTGTATGCCTACTACTAACTGCCGTATTAATAAACATATGTACTAATAATTTCTTCTTGTCATGAATCTTGTTCATGACCTAGAGTTTCTGGTTAAACCGTAGAATTGAACCTTATGTCTAGAGATACCTTCGAGAGGAGATGTGATAATCACACTTATTCCAATGGTGTGATTTGACCCTTGACCAGAGAATTTCGTTTGGAACTGCTTAGTGGCAACATTAAGGCCTTAGGATGTTAGTTTGGGTATGGACTGGTCATCCAAGTTCATGATAAGATTAATGTTTAGGGAAAACAGATGTGGTATATATAAAACGTTGGAATGAGGTTTTCCTTGGTCATTAAAAAAGAAAAATAGGGACCATAGGATAAATTTATGCATAGGAGGTTGCATCCGGTCACTCTTGAGATGACCAACCATACCCTCATAGTAGCAGGTGTTTTGAGTTTTTAGTTCCCGACAATAGAGGCAGAGTTCAGGAACATCCTTGCAAAAGACGTTTCCAAGATTACCTCTCTGTAGGGAGAGGGACTACTGCATTGTATTGTACCCAAGGATGGTAACGATATCTATACCTGTATATCGGATGTCCCTGCATAGATTTGGTAGCTGAGAGTATAATTGGTTGACTTGTAGAGGAAAGTCTTAATAAAACCCAATATTTGAAGTTATGTGTGGATTACCGGAACATTAACCAAGTGGTCATGGAGAACAAGTTCCCACTACAAAAGGGTCAATGGGCACATCAATCAGTTAAAGGAGGTCTCCTTTCGTGTGGATGGGAAGGATCCCATATTCTTTTCAGAAGTTCATACAATGGTGATGGTTGGAGTTCCTCCCAGACTATGAGTTTGAGAAATTCTATTCTCCTGGGAAGGGGCACTTGGTTTAGGACGTGATCAGCATGAGGTCTGGTTTATGGCTGTTGGGTTAGCCAATGGAGTAGCTAGCCACAATGTTGATATCCTTCGTGGATAGTGATGGAATAACTTACCTCTAGTCTAAGACTGTCGCTCCACCACTACTTTAGTGAGTTTGGGAATCATATCTTGAGAGCGTTGACTGCGAGGCCCAGCATGCTCAGATATCCTCAGGGCAGGCTCCTGATGGATTTCAGATATTTTGGGAGCAAGTCATTGCTTTTTAGAGGACACACCATAGTGCCAGTGACATTACAGAGGGAGTTGTAGAGTGAATCACATACATCCTCTTTGGAAGTACATACTAGTGTTGCGAAGATGTACTGGGACTTCCGACGTCAGTACTGGTTGTCAGGGATGAAGGAAGTGGTGGTAGAGTTCGATTAACAATGTCTCACCTATCATCAAGTGAATGTTGAGCATTATATTCTAGCATGTTGGTGTACAAACTTTACCCCCTAGGAAGATAGTCTAGCGAAGAGGACCATACAGACCATGGATGACATTATTCATGCTTTTTTCCTAGATTTTGATTACAATTGGGAGGACCACCTACCACTGGTGGAGTATGCGTACAATAATAGCTATCATTCCACCATTGTAATGAAACCATTTGGAGCCAGGTACGGGCTACCACAGAGAAGGTTTGGATCATCCAGGAGCGGATGAGAACTGAATAGAGTAGAAAAAATTCTTATGCCGAAAATAGACGGAGACCCATGGTGTTCGAGGTGGGGGACCATGTTTTCCATCGGGTCTCACCCAAATGGGTATTTGTGGAGATTTTTCCAGAAAGAGCAACTATATTTGAGTTTCATTGGAAATTTTTAGTTTCTGAGTGGAGTTTGCGAGGTGGAATACAGCCTAGCTCTTTGCCCACATATGCACTGGGTGTACGATGATTGTCACATGATGTAGAAGAGAACGTATGAGCATGATCCACTGCATGTTATCGATTATGGAGAGCTAGAAATTGTTGATGGGGTAATGTTTGCGGAGTTCCCCATGGAGATAAATGATCAACTAGAGTGGGTCCTTCATGGATGTTCGATTCCTCTAGTGCATGTTCTGGTGGAAGCACGAGAATCTCCATGAGAGAATAAGGGAGTGGGAGGATCAAATTCATGCTCAGTACCCCCATTTGTTGGGTTTTCCTTTATTTTGGATTTTGGGGATGTAAAACCCTAAGTTGGGGAGAATTTAATTTTTCTAAATTTAAGTATATTTTTTTATTATATGGAATTATTTGGAGACCCCCAAATTTGACAGCATGTAATTCCGAGACCCAAAGGGCCCAGAATGATCCGTTGGAAAATGTTAAGCTTTAAATAGTGCGTGTGAGGAGTTTTCCTGAAATAGTGGACTAACAATTAAATGGAATCCTGGATCAGAAATCCGAGGGTTCCATTGTATTCAGGATGGTGGGTTTAACCCACGCACGACTTATGTTTAGTCATCACATGCCTCCAGTGAGAAAACCTGAAAATGGCATAGCCATATATAAAATAATTAAATAAAATTATTTTAGTTTTCAAATGCTTATAACTCATGATCGGTGACTCTGATTAAAAATCTGAGACCACTGTTGAACTCTTGTGGGTATGATTTCCTTAGGAAGACCATAACATTGGCTGGCACGGGCCAACAGTGGAAGTTATTTTTTTCTTAAATAAAATAATTAAGTAATAATTATTTTATTGTTAAATCCTTTAACTTATAAATGGTAACTCAGATTGAAAATATGAGAGTAACATTGTATTCATAGAGGTTTTTTTTCTCTTAGGATAAGCCTAACCATGATCGACGTGGGTTGAGGTTGACTGTTAATAATTTTTTGAACATTTTTAGGCACATTCAGTAAACGTGCAAACATTGTTTTCTATATTTTGAACTTGTGATCAGATTAAAAATCAAAAGGAACTGTTGAATCTGTAGTTCCATGATTCTCCTAAGGAAAGCATAACATTGACAAGCATGGGTCGGACAAAAATGTTATTTTCATGGACTTTACAAAAAAACAATAAAAAAATTAATGGTTATTTTATTTTTATTTTTTGCAACCATTGGAAATACGGTGGTGGGACCACAGTTCAACGTTAGATCATTTAATGGATTGAACCTTATGTTGTGTAACCGCACCTTTTGGAGAACAAATAGGTTCATTAATTAAAATCATTAATAAACCCCATTAATTATGTTATGCGTTGTTCCCCTAATTTCGTCTATTTAATCAAAGACTGGTGTTGGGTTTTGGGAGAGCTACAAGAGGAGGCTCTGACGAAACGCCGACGAAATTCTACCCTGATGAAGAATAGTGATCGATCGACACTCATTGGAGGAATTGAAGGACAATGGCATGCACTAACAAACACCTTCGGATGCAGACCCCAATTCCTCATCTGCAGATCCTTCCAACAGATACAAGGTAGGGGGTTTCATTTTTTAAATATGATTTTTTCCATCATGAAATACTTCCCATGTTAGTTTCCTAACATGGATGGTGCGGGCCAAAAGAACAAGGCACAGACCCTCCGTTGAACTCTGTTATGGTTGCGTTCTTTGTGGGAAACCGGTAGATATGGTGACAACGTGGATCCCAAGGCCGCGCAACATAGTCATCATCCTGGGAGGCCCGTAGGCACGGATGAGAAGAAAAAACAAACAACCGGAGCTTCACCAGTGGCCCACAAAAACTACAATGGAATGGTTCCACCATTTACCGGGGGATGCGGTGTCAAGCACCTATTGACCACGAAGGAAACGAAACAGCCAAATGCGCCTTGCCAGACAAGGGAGCCACCAGCCAGTGTCGGCTATGTTGAAGCTAGGCGGCGCGCAACGGTGACATGCCATGAAGGAAGGCCCTGGAATCAAGCCCTGGTGAAGGGAGGACCAACGCTCGTGGGTCTGTTTTGGGCTCGTCTATGTGGACCTCCCATGTGGGTAGGAACCACCTAGCGCCGCTGCTGAGATGGGCTGTGGGCTGCGGTGGCACACTGCGGAAGTGCGCTGTGGAGGAGAGTTGTGACGTAGAGCTACGTCAGAGTGCGAAATAGTGCCTACAGGTCCATAATGGGATGGTCCACATGAACGGTCCATGAGATGCAATGCAAACTGGTGACGTGGCTTTGAAGACCTGAACAACCGAATCCATTCGGAAGGGGAGAAGACACCACGTGATCAACTAGTGGGCCGAGTGGTTCCACAGCCCAGTGGACTAGACAAGGTGCAGATGTAATAGACTAGGCCCATCCCCCTTTGGGCTGGGCCCAGTGGGCTGGGTCAGGTCGGTCGATCTGGTCGAACCGTAGCCGGACCCCTTTTTGAACAGTTACTCTTAAACGAGCGTATCTCCTAAAAAGACATTCATTTAACGAACATTGTACGATTCCAAAACCCTTAGTAAGAGGTGGTTATATTGAGATACATTACTTGAGACTAGGAGAATTTTGGATTTTGGCAAGGTTGGATCATACCAGAGTCCAACTGTGCCCTCGGTACTAAAATTCCTATAACTTACGCACCGAGCGTCCAGTTGACCCACCGTCTATTGCGATGGAAACCTTATGACATGATAGATCATAGGGTTAATTCTAAGGGGGATTTTTTTCTGGTTGAAATACGACCAATGGCTTGAGGGGTGGTTATCCCAGGTGCTATGTGCAGAACCCTATGAATGGCTGAGACTTGATGAATTTTGACTTTCGACTTTCTATGACTCGACGCCCTAGTGGGAAGCACCTATGTGTGACATTGAAGGACCATGGTGAGAAGTGACTCTGTGTGACCCAACAGACCCATGATACTCGATAGGAGGAGTATCTTAGCAGCCCACAGTGGGGAGTAGCTCAATGTGACCCAACAGACCAATGGTACACAGTGGGGAGGAGTACCTAAGTAGTTCATGGTTAGTGTAAAGCACCAATGTGTGTCTTGGTAGACCCACTGTACTCTATATAGAAGGAGTTATCTAGAAGTCGATGTGTTTGACGATGTGACTGATGATTCTACTATTACTACCCTAGAATATACAATGTTTGAGTTGATTATTTAATTGTATGTTGTGATTGGGATCTTACATAGTTGTTTTTCCTTTGTGGAATTGTGAGAGACCATTGGGGGTCTCGGGGTCTCCACTAGGTCTTGTTATACTCACCCCTGCATGTGCTTCGCCTGAACCTTATAGTGTCTGGTGTAGATGATGGGCAACTTTGACCAAGACTTGGGAGCTAGGACTAGATGGTGTACGGAGGTGACCTACCGGCATGGAGAGAAATAGAGATTAGCTGTACCTACCTTTCAGGTAAGAACATTGGTAGATGATCTCTGGAGATGTTTTTTCCTTTTTGTTGTACCTTCTTTCTGGTTGGTCTTGTATACTAGCCCCTCTACTTTCAGTACTTACTTTTACACTCAATGGTGGTATTTGTTTGTGGTTGTATCTTTCTTCTTCCGTTTTGTTTTACTTTTGTGCAGTGTTTGATGTCTGTGTTTACATGTTTTGAGGAAATGCCTTCCCATTTTTGGGATATGCATTTCCTGTGCTAGTCACCAACCCCTAGACTACGGAAGGTCGGCTTGGTGTAGTCACGGCACATGCCCCATGGGATGGGTCATTTTAAATATATTTCATATTTTCATTACTCATATTCATACATTCCAATTCAATAGATAGGTTATAAACATCACTTTAAGAAAATAATATTTCAACTTTATGATGCGATACATTTAAATATTTTATTTCATATAAAGTATGCTATCTGGGAATTAAAAACTTATTTAATGAGTAATATATCATACAATATCAAGGTGTTACATTGATAGTACTCGTAACATATAACTAGTAAGATTCACCTTTTTGTCTTCAGTTGTCTCATGGTGCTTGATGATAATCTATGTAGACTCGATCAAGAACTCCACCACATGGGGCCCTACCACCTTAGGGAATGGATTAAAGTACTTGAGATGAAAATATCTCATCATATTGGGCATCGTATTCATTAAGTGATAAGTCATCCCTCCATGAATAGAATTAGCTCTAGGAAGCTATCATAAATATGATCATCCATATGGGTTCTTGGATCCATAATAAGTTATGTCCCTGCTATGTAATGTGTATGAAAATTTCCACTCTCTTGATTATGAACCCTAATATGAAGAGGAGTCATTTTCTCTACAATATTCATTATAAAAAATATAAAAAAGGATAAAAAACAATATCAAAAACAGTAGGTCAATGAAATAACATAGAACCAATGATACATGGTTACTCCACAACATGGAATAACCATTGAATTTTCATGTCATAAAATTTCCCTTTATTCCTATTATTAGATATATCAGGGTATTTATTTTCACACTTTTTATAGCAATATATGTACCATGTGATAAATATGCCCCCAGAATGAATAATACTTGTCGAATTTATTACCCTACGTGCCTATCATGATGAATTCATATGCACATTATTTCAAGCCTTCCCATGAGTAAAATCTCATTAAATAGAAACGTCACACATCAAGTTAATCACCAGTATTAGATGAAAATAAAAAATGTAAAAAATATTATCATGAAAGACCATATTTTCCACTAAATATGTTTTTCCCAACTCATTAGTTAGTTAATCCAATGCAAGAGTCCATCGCCTTGGACATTCATATCCTAGTCTTGTGTTTACATTACAAAAATAGTCATGTAATGGAAAATACAAGATTCTTTATACAACTGTTTAATGTTCGTATCATTTTTCTCCCTCACATGGCTAAGATAGGTAGTTATGTGACTTCAAGCATGCCCCCATTTTTGTGAGACACTTATGATATGATAAAATTATATAGTAGGGAGACTATAAAATGTTCAATAGAGTATTAAATACAAATTTAATAGAATAAATCAATCATGAAATACAACTCAGGAAGATGAAAGATAAATAAACAATTAATTATATTAATATAAATAAACCCTTCCATATTATATTCTATTCCAAAGGAAATTACTTGATGAAGGGAATTAAAGAAACTAATTATAATAGACTAAAAAAATAAAGACACCAAAATTCAATATTTCCTAAACCCATGCCTAATTATAAATATATGATACAATACCATCTAGAAATGTACCAAATCAAAAAAATAACCATTTCCCATTTCATAACCACTATCCATAAAATCAGTCTAGATACTAAATGTCAAATAAAACTATGTGTTAGTACAACTCTGTAAGCCCATACCCACAATGTCTAATCAATCCAAACTAAAAAATCATATATGAAATACTATGAAACATAAAGGAATTAATTCATAAATTAATGCATTAAATCAAATAAAACCATTGACCCCCGATCATCTATTTAATACCACTAGTCAGCCAAACATTATTTAACATGATACCAGTTTTCTATTTCCATCAATCTTGGGGGAAATAACCTATAAGGAATTCAATGTACATCTAAGAAGATAACCTTAATGAATCAAGTAACCATGATTCTATCCCTCTTGTAGTATGTACCCATGCATTAAGCCCTTGGGTGGATTGTACCTATGAATCTATCCATCAAGTAGATTGTTACCACGAGTCATTCCCTCATGTGTTTTATAACCGTCATTCTATCCCTCATACGATATCTAACCATGTTTCTCTCCCTCAAGCATAAAAAAGTAATTAATTTAGACCTAATAATTTAATTTTTCAGGAATCTATCCCATTAGCGGTATGTAACCATTTAAATAACCCTCATTAATCAAACATAATAATATAGTCCTCAAAAAATAATATTCTAAGAAGAACTTTTTTTAAACCAAACAACAAACACTCCTCTCATGTTGATATGAGACATATTACTCAATTCATCTAAATTACTAATTTTAAATAATTTACTCCATTATTCATAGTAACTAATTATCAGAATGAATTTTAATAAATTCCATTACATATATCATGTAATCCAAATTATATTTATCACACAATTCAGTTTATAATTTATCATATTACCACTCCAAATCCAAAAACATTCCAATTCACCACTTCAATCCACATTATTCTTATTCGATAAAAATTCAAAATTATGTTTCCAAACTAATTAACATTTTAAAGCTAATCCATAAACAATTTCCATCTTATTATTGCGAACAAAATTAATTTTAACCATTATCTATCCTTGGGTCATAGGTTGGAAAACCTATCATTTGTCACCATGTTTTAGTATTAATTCCAACAAACACAACCGATTCTGAGGGGGTCTATGATTTATAACTCATTAATCTCAGTTGGTTAAAAATCTGTATAGTTCATGTGCATATCTTCCAAACATTTTCATGCTTAATGAACACACCTAAAAAATAAAAACTGTCTTAAGGGACTTTTTCTAGTCGTCCTCCCTCTATATCAGAGAAGAAAACATCAATACAATGGAAAATAAATCACATTGAACACCAAATTATCCAATTTAGAATTATTAAAAAAATCATTATTGTTTTAATAAGGGGATATAATATGAATAAAAATGGATAACACTAAAGAAAAGAGATACTTACCAATTTTGGTTCACTAGATTAAGGAACATATCATAAAAATGATTGGCGTTGTAGAATACAACATTTCCATTGAGAGCCTTCCGAATTTATAAATCCTCAAACAGGGTATAATTAGGGTTTAGTTTGTGATTAATAGTGATTGGGGGGGGGGGGTTCTAAAATACGATTCTTCCCCTCACAATCTCATTCTAACACAACACCACCAGTTAGCTAGTCGGAAGAAACATATAACCTATAGAGTCCTAGAGTGAGCAAGAGTGGATAGGAAAACCATTGATTGGTTAGATGAACACACTAGCTATTTGGAAGCACTATTTTATCTCAAAAAATGTATGAAACCATTATCCTCGTACTATATTGGCATCTAGAGTCCCCGATGACCTCTGAAACAAAATTTCACATAATACACAAGGCTCATTTACCAATTTTAAATAAATTTCTCAAAAATAAATAAGGTTTAATAAGAACATAAATAGTTACACTTTTTTATAAAGATGGGAATATATAATTTTATATATTCCGGACCATCATACAAAAATTACAATTAAATTTATGGAATGAAAAGAATCCAATGAACAAAATATATAGTTTCTCATTGGGATTAATTACATAATATGGGGTTAACTGGTTTCAAATTTATAATCAAGGAACCAAAAACCCAATAAAATCTTGATTAATAGTATATATTATATTATTCCCAATATTAAACCCATAGAGACAATGATGAAAAACTATTTTCCAATATCTTAGAAAAAATTTAATTTACATGACAACTACTTATCAAGAAATTAATTCCATGTAATAATTTGGGACCAAGAAATTTTAAATACAATTTCATGAGGTTTTTATGTATCAAATAAATAATTGATAAATAGGGTTTTATTGTATTTGAGTTTATGTTAATTTCATGTCCTGAGTAGACATTATTCAATCCTAAATTATTCTTTTTTCCCATGCTTTTGTATGTAAGATTAGATAGATATCGTGAAATTCAAAACTATATTTAGTCATATAATATAGAAACCCCAATGGTTATAGTGGAAACTAAAATATAGTTATTGAATTATATTTCAATTTAGTTTTCAATCGAAATAGTCTTGATCAAATAAATAAGATTGATTGTAGAAAAAAATGAAAGGAGAAACCCAACATAGGCGCCACTAAAAATAATAAACGTAAAAGAATAAGTCACCATTCATTACAAAAATATCACACAAATACCTATATTCTCATGTTAACCATGAGAGAGATAGAAAAAATAAACAATCCCATAAGAATAAATAATAACCCACATTGGATATGCTAGCTAAATACACTCTCAATATTCGATTATTTTTAATGTGTAATATCCCCCTCTATTTATATGTGGAATTATCTAATTATATATTTATTTATATCCTTCATATGTAGATTTAGATATATAAAAATTTAAAAAGAACTCTGACACTGAATATAGTTTAAAACCCTCATGGAAATACCCTCTAATACTTCTCACAATATATTTCCAAAACTATCCAGGTAGTTAGGGTGGAAAAAAGTAAAATATATCCCGATATAAGAAAATATGGGTAAACAATTCTATATTGTGTCTTGAACACACGTAGAATAAAAGGGCTTATGAATGAATCTACATGGTATTGATACACTATATTCAACTCATGGTATGACCGTCAATGCATATCATGGAAAAATTAGATTCTCTATTGTCACACCAAAACAGTTACCTAAAAAATACATGAACTATACTACAAAACCACTACCTATAATCATATTCACACATGGATTGAAAATATTTTTCCTTAATATATGAATGTTCTTATATTTTTATCTATATTCACTCCTATAATGGATGTAGTGAGATGAAAAACATCGTAGAATGATGAAATCCTATTCGATATGCAATCACTACATAATTATTCTCATGTTGCAAACATATTCAAATGTGGTAATGCTAAGTACCATGTATTAAATATACCATTTGGTTGTTTCAAATGTATTGTGGGAATCCGATTTATTCATAGAATCTTTGGACATGGTTTTAACTTATCCTACATATTATATTTATAATGATCAAACAATTTATAAAGTGAATTTCGCTTTTATATTTTAATGTTTAACGTAATTAGAAATGTTTTATAGTATAAACCAAAATAATAATAGTTTATTTCATTAATTTTGAATATTATATTTTGTAAAAAATTAGACCTTGAAAAATTCAAAACATTGTAATGTGTTTGTAAACAATAAAAGATAAGATAACTAGAATCGGAAAATTTGGATAATATCAATCTTCTACTATTTTCTCACAAATAGGAAACACTGTAAAATATATATTAAATGTTTGTAATGTAATATTCAGATTGAAAATAAATTATATTGAATATTGATAGAAGATGAAGATATATATAAATGAATAAAATATGTGGTATTTAATGGTAGTAGATAACGATTTTGACCATTTGTCTTTATGACCATTGATAATATAGCTATTATAATGTTACTATTAATGTCAATGTATATTCAGGTAAATTAAGATATGCAATTAATATTAATTGGAGAAAAAATGGACTCAACCAATAAAATCATGAATTATGAAGCTCATTTACTAGGGAATGAATGGAAGGTAATGTCATTTGGTTGACACTTGACATTGACAATGCAGAGTTTCTACAAGTGGGGCTTGAGTGGATCCACCTAAGGGATAATTTCTTGTTCTTTGATATCACCACTAAATAATCATTCTCAGATCCACCCCATGAAAGAATCACCATCACAAACCTTATTATTAAGTCTCATGTTTTAGTGACGAGTGTTATGAATCTTGACCCTAAGTAGTCTGAATCTTATTTTTTGAAATGAAATAATTTTTATAGACTACCCTTATATTTATTTGATGTGTTACTCTTATATGATATGCACATGATTATAGGATTAATAATATAATTATCATTGATGATAGAAATGTACCATAAAATTATTTTTGGAAGATAGAAAAGTGTCTAAATGTCCTTAAAATACATTAGAATTATAAGTTCAAGAATTTTAAATAAAACATTAATTTCATAAAAAAATTAAATAACAATATTTATTACTATATAAATAGTTAAATAATTTTAAACAATCATATGTTGTTATTTAAGGCTTGAAATCTTTCTCATGTTATAATAATTTTTATTTTTAGTAAGTAACTATTTTACATAAATATTATATTTCTCATAATGGAAAAAATATTTTGATAAACTCATTTTCATTTGTGGAGTCATCACATGAAAATTACCTAATAGTTAGTTTTTAATAATTTTCAGAGACAATTTATTTTTTTGTTAAATAATTAAATATAGTATAAATGTATTCTTTGTATTATTATAACATGATGACATAAAAGTGATGTAATAAATACTATAAAGTGTTATTTGACCAAAAATGTGGCTTATCATATAATATTATGTATTTTAATTTTTTGAGATTAGTTTTTGAAACCAATAAGGAACCTTCCATGACCTAAGTGATATTTGATGACATTAAATATCATTCTATATTATATCGAATAGATTACTCATGATGAATGATATTATATTAAAGAATTCAGATTAGAAAATATTTATAGACTAAAAACTACCCCCTCATTGAAAATATGATGCGCTAAAACCTTATTAATGCCATTTGTTTTGAATTTATTATAAACAAGATGTCCAACAGCTATATTTACAAATTATTAATAAATTTATCTTATTTTTCTATAAATAGCATCACATTATCTCACAACACTGTAGTAAAGGTACCTTGATCATGAAGTTTTTCTCATTTACCTCTATAAATCCTCCCCCAGGAGTTTACAAGGATCTATGGTTCTCCTCTAATGATTTATAAAGAATCCTATCAACGTCATGTGTTATATAATTCTTATTTTCCATTCATGAACTTCCTCTATAACAAAACATTATATTATTAATTTGTTTTATTAATTATTCTTATTAAAATTAATTTATTTTCCCAATTATTCAAAAATAATGTAAAAACTACCTTCCTAACTCATTAATCACTTCCATTAACATTTATGTATAACCATTATGCTAGGGAAATTATCCCTTTATTTTCTTTTTTATACTATATTGTTGTGAATACCAAACCCTTTTTCTTTTAGGGGTATCCAAGTAGATATAACTATCATTTATTTAGAAAGGAATTCCATTTAAGAAACCCATATTCATTAATCATGGGATTGAAATGATGACTTGTTTTCTTATGTTTTATGTTCTATATAGGACATGTGATAATAAACATAATAAGGGTGTCCCTAATAGAGTTACAATGCATTCAGTAATGTTTTCATCTCATGAAATACTATGTATGGTGCATAAAAAATTATCCTACGAACACACTGTTATGATTCCTGGGATGTTATCCTTAACATATCTATATGATTCCATGTTTTATGTTGATTCCATATTCCTACAATGTCATGATTTTATTATATCATAATCCCATTCCATAATTAAATGTTTATGTACATGTCTATCAACATTTATTATATACAGGATAGGTCTCTTAACTCTCATCTATTAGCTTCCATCATATTATACTTGATCATTCCCTTATTTGGATTCCCAAATGACATTGTACCTTTATATTTATAGTATTTTATTAAATGAATCATTATTTTAAAAATAAGGAAAATAAAATTTAATAGAAATATGGGTTCTTATAATATTCATGTAGGGAACCCCTGAACAATATAGTAGGGAGGAAAACCAATGCTGATATTTCACTTCCCCACCCATGGCATCACTATGGTCGAACAGCTTCAATGTGCCTCTTTATCTATCTATCGCACGATTCGATTACGGAATCCCATGAAGAGTAAATGTTAGATTTTACGAAACCCTACCATTATAGAGATGAAGTTCATTATGAAAACCTATTTTTCATCATGTGCATGTGTTTTAATAATTGAACAATAGCCACAGAATGAATTCCCCGTAGTGGAATATATCTCATTAGGTTTCTTATTGATATATCTGTCTACCTTTCAATTCATCATTGAACTCCCATAATGTAACTCTACACTATTGCCACTAATATTGGCGGACTCTCCCCACACCATCTCTATCTACGTTATCCCATACCTGCAGAGGTTATATAAAATCACTGTAAAAACATATGAATGGTTTTAAACCGTCTCTAGAGTGTGAATTTGGTGTAGTTATATCTCACATAACCCAAATATTTTCTCATATTTCAGTTCTATTCCCCTATAATGTAATTCAATCATAAATAATGGTTCAATATCCCTTATCCCTCGATTCCTATTTAATTTGGTTTTGTTGGTGGAGTCACTATTCATTGATTTTTTTTTCATTTTAGTTAGTCATAGAAACTATGAATATGAGTACATAGTGAGAGTTGAATGTTTTTTTGTAATTATATTAATAATGGAATAAATTAAAAACATATATTTGATATAAAATATACCATAGTAAATAAAATTAAGAGGATTAGTAATTTTTTCTGATTATATTATAAATTATAAGAGTAAATAAGTTTAAAACACTTAGGTATAATTGAATGTGTCATAAGTTATGGAATAATAATGATTATTTCATGTGTTTTTTACTCATAATATATTGAATGATATTATATATATCTATAAACTTTCTCTGGATATAGATTGAAATAGGATAAAATGAGTGAACAATTAGTTTTATGGGAAAAGAAATGATTATTCCACTAAGTTGTTAAAAAATATACGAGATAAATTTTAGGACATTAGGGAGGACATAAATCTAATGGATCATATTATAATAAATAATCCAATTATTTTAGATATCATATCTTCAAATAAGGGAGAAAAAGTAATCATTGAACTATTGAGATAATGAAAAAATTTATTCTTCCGTTAAATTTTTGGTCCATTAATTGATTAAAAATGGATTAGAAAAAACAATAAAAACGAATTTTTTTGAGTTTTAGTATTTTAATAAGTGTAAGGAAGTAATATAACTATATTTAATACAATTATAATTACAAAAAAGGTGAATACTTATCTATGCCTCACAACATATAAGTTTTCTTATGAGTGAAATCTTTTATTAGTACAATAAATACATCTAATGTTCATAATTACTATCCCTTTAACATATGTGGGAATAATATTCCAAAAAATCTAGTGTATCTTCCTCTAGAGGGGTTTAATGATACAATAGGCATCAATTGTCTCTATTTATAAATTTCACTTCCCAGCCTTCTTAGTACTCAACCTAATCTACAGATGGGTTAATGTGTGACCGTCAAAGCTAATCATCAATATCCAATGGGTTGGTGGCTAGAGCTAATGGTATAATATTTTATGTATATAGAATTTATTATCTATTATTATAAAAACTCAAAAAAACTAGGTCCAATATAATTTAAAACCCATTCCAAAAATAGGAATAATGTGATAGAATTCATGCCATATCATAAATAAAAAACAAAATGGTTAAAATACCCAAAGTATATCAATTTCACGATGACATAGTTAATGTTTAATGCATTCGGCCTCATCTAAAAATTATTGTGTCTAATGTTATGTTAATCACACACCACCACCAACGTTATAAAGTTAATCATGAAAACAATATATATAAATATAAATATAACTATATATATATAAAGAAGGGGTGAGAATATAATTTCATTAAGTAAGATCCCCACACGAAATCAAATGTATTCATGTTAATGAATCATAAAAATGAATCCATGTGTGGAATATATAAAATATAAACATCCCAAAAAACCATATCCTGTAAGATAACCTTTTAGCAAACCCCATTACATACTATATAAATAGCTAAACTTTTACATTACAACACTATTAAAATCATACATCATCACATTATAACCACTATAAAATAAACAGCTTCCATTTTCAATAAAGAAACCATAATATTCCCACTCATTGGTACATAATTGTAACACGGCCATAAAATAATCCACATGTACGGACCACATTGATAAAAAAACACTACCAAGAAGACATAAACCCACAAATAACTCATTAAATATCCATAACAACATCCACACCACTATGTAAATATCCAAATATAAAGAACACTAAATAACCACGTCATTGTAAAAAAGAAGTTATTCACCCACTTTGAGTTCACTATAATATCATCCACATAAATTCATAGGTTCATTGTCATATTTTATGTACACTTCAATGTTGTTTATATTTCCTTCCTCAAGGACTATCCCCAATATAATATTCCTCTATTAACTAGTTTTCCACACTACGGGACTCTTAGTTCATTATTGTGTATTCATACACAAGTAATCTCACCTCATCAACCATCATCATCATAACCACATCACCTATGCTCTATTAGATGTCACACAGTCAACTATAATCATCATTAAACACAACATTATTAAAATACATTGTTAGGATACTAGTAATTACATCCTCATCAAGGTCACATATCACAAAAAATGTAATCATAACACAAATATATAATGCACTCCCACCTAGTTATACAACAATTTTGATCATATAAAGTACAAACACACTACATCAAAAACAATACTTATTTACACATTTATACACTAATATTGTTACCACATCTCCTTTTCAATATATATCAAATTAAACCATTCAATGAAACATCATCATCTACTGGCTATTCCACATGTTTAGCTCAATTTATATTCACTCTTGTGGTTATAAAAGTAATTATAGTAAATTTAGGTTCCACTAAAAATAACATCATGAACCACTTTAAACAATAATTATTGTCTATACTATATTTTTCATGCCCCATATGACACTTGCATGACCAATTTATAAAGGACACAACTCTATATAAAAATTTTATAGAAGTCTACATCTATAGAATCTTTAATGGCCCGAGCCCAAAATGGGATGACCATTAAAAAAATAATCTATGCTATTCCCTCATCCCTCACCATAATTTCAATAAGGATTAATATTTAGTTTCATGACCCTTGTGAATAATGTTTATGGTCTTTATAAAAATTTATAAATTTTACCCTCTCATAATTAAAATATTTTTATGGATTTTCACTATTATAGGATCTAAATTCGAAATGTGGAATTTATGAAATATCACATAATCACAAAACATCAATTTCTAAAAAAATCACCCCAAATTACAAATCAAATATAATCACACAAGAAAAATAAACCATATTCAACATTAATTCAAAATTTTAGTTTCAAATTATTCATTCAATATATTTCCACAATTTATTTTCTATCACATTAACATATCAAATAATATCATAAAAAAATTATGTTTGGCATCAATATTTACTGACAATTCATAATAATCAAAAAATTATCACTCCCCATTTTTTAATAATTAATACTAAATAATATTTACACTAATATCATTTTCAATAAATAAAATTTTAATTTACCACGCCAAAAGAAAGGATTATTATTCATCATTGTATTCATACTACCATTCCAATATCATCATCAAATCAACCTATCAATTTATTTGGAATTATTTTTTCAATATAAGGAATAATAGCATCTTAGATTCATTAGATAGATTAAGTGATGAAAAATTCATTTTTCAAGCATCAATCCCATAGATATCGTTTTTTTTTTCAATTCATTAATGATGTCCAATAACCATTCAATCAAAAGCTCATCATTCATTCACATCCCCATTTTCAAAATAACCACACATCAAGAATTCATGGAGTCTTCATCCTCTTGGGAGAATGTAATATATATAATTTATATGTGATATTGGTGTAAAAAATCCTAATCATTTGAATTTCATTTTTTCATTCTATAATCATTATTGGAAAAAAAAATACACATTAATCATTCAATTAACTTCCATTAAATTCCACCAATATTCTATAATAACCATTTCATAAAAAATTTATCATAAAAATCACTCTAATAACTCCACATTACCACCATATCATGCCATGTTATTTAAATAATAAAATATTTCATTTAATATGAAATAAATAATTAAAAAAATGGCGATAATATTACACTGTCACATGACAAATTCAAAAAATGAAATCATATCAAATAATTTCTTTATCACATTCCAATAGTTATTTTAATATCCTAATAAAAAATATTTCAATTTCCTATTACCTATATGAATACCCAATTAAAACCATTTATAATAAAAAAAACATTCAACAATAATCATAAGAAGTGTAACCAATCACATAAATACTTTAATTCAACATTAATAATTACAACATGGAAATTAAAAATAATAGAGTAAAATATACGTTAATATATGATCCCCTTCACCAATTTATTTCATATACATAACCATGCATTTGAATAAATCACAATAAAGAAAAAAATACCTGTAGTTTTTTAACTATATGATCTTAAAGTTACATCAAATACTCAACAATTTCTATATAATCATATATATCCATATCACTCAAATCAATAACACCAAAATAATCATGATAATACATTTTAAAATGAGATACATGGAACATGTCATTAAAACTTTTTAATCACAGAGGAAATTCCAAAATATATATGACCTATCCAAGTTAATTCATCACCTTAAAAGGTCCAATAAATCATTAAAATAAATTATTTCCATTTTAAAATGTTTATTACCAATTTTGTGGATAATGTAAAAGAACAGATGATCACTATCAAAAAAATATAATGGCATTTTCCTTCCATAGTCTAACCTATGTATTTAATCTCCTATGCCATGCCCACACTATTTCATATTCAGCATCATCTCCAACCCAACTATGTTAGCTTCTCTAACCTGAAACTAATAGAATATTTAATGAAATTCTCATCCCCAAGAATAATTTTATACTTTCATACCAATAGTGGAATGTAAACTATTATTATAAGAAAATAAAACTGGAGATAAATGTCCTACCAATAATCTAATAAAATTAAAAATACATGTCATTAATATATCCTCCATATTCAGAATCGACCCCTAAATTTGACCATCATTCATTATGAGAAATATTATAATTAGGTAAAATTTGGCACTGAAGGAATTTTTTTATCATTTCCACAACTATTACGTAAATAGAATATAATTATTAGATAATGTACTGCTCAAGACATCATAAATAATCTAAATCTCTATCAAAAGAATATTTTAAATTTTTTATACTGTGATCAATTACAAATCCAGTGAAATATCCTCCCAATTCCATTTGGAAATATATATAGGATGAAAGAACCCTATCCATACATTATACTCATCTCTCACCTTATTCCACAAAATTCATTTATAATAAACTCAATGACCACCAACTTTATCTTTGGACTCATAAATTATGTCATAAAAGTGTCATTAATATTTACAAAACCCATATGCACTACCAATGTTGAAATATCAAACTCATGCATAATACATTTACAAATTATATGGGGAATAAAAAATTGCCCATGAAACTAAATTTTATTCCCATCATCCTAAAATGAACCATGAATTTAATGACCATTCTTGATCTAATATCTCAACATTTCTACTTCAGTGCCTCTTATCTAAGACTCCTATATTAATTAAAAATACTAAGAGGCCATTATTATCTAATAAATATAATATTTTCCATTTAAATCCATAAAACCAAGCTAACGATCTTCCAGAAACTCCATCTATTTCTATTTCTCAATATTCTACCATGATTCCACATAATAATAATTCCAGAATAATGCATAAACAACCACATTAGCATTACAAGAGTTATATGTGATCTAATAATCATAATCATAGTAAAATTTAACCTACAATATGTACCATAATCTATAATAATTAATTTAATATATATATATATATATATTCTTTTTATTATTTCTATAAACCAAAAATAATTACTTATGAAAATAATTTCTGTTAATATTATGCACAAAAATCACATTTTCATGCTCCAAATTGTGGGTCGAACAATTATATCCACGAGGATATGACTTCCTATACACCTAAATAATTACCACCTTCTCTTAATTCAATGTATATCTACATCCATAATGAGATGTTTTATAATAAGAAATTTAAGAATTACCCTCTTATGCTAATTAATGATTTGGGGTACATTTTAAATTCTTCAAAAAAAATATCAAAAAGAAGATAAATATATTTTTTCTATGAAACAGAATTCTTTTAATTACTTAAATAAGATAATATATTCACAAAATGAGAAAACCTTGGAACAAAACTTGAATAATAATCATCTAATACTAAGATACATATTACTTCAAAAATATACTTTTTTTGGTTCCAAGAAAAAATACCTCATTTTTTTCTGGATCCACAATTATATTATGATCAAAAAATAAATGACCTAGAAAATTCAACTAATATTTTACAAAAAACACTAAGACGTATTTTCATACAACTAATTTCCATAATGAAACATTAATACCACCTAGAGATGTTTATCTTGATCTTAATAAAAATTTTAATAATCCAAAATACCATCAATGGATATTACAACAAGGTCATTTTGAAAATTTTTAGACACCTTTATGATAAATACCATAATCCTAACTAGAATATTCATAACTCCTAAAACAATTACCATAAACTCAAATTTCCTATAATGTCATTGGAAATCAAACATAGGGATACCTTCACCCATAAACCTCAAATTTTGATATCTACACTGTAAATTGATCCGGGAAAACTATTTAAACATTTTTATATAATCAACCAAATAATATATATATATAATATGACAGAAATTATTCACTGTTACATTATTCACTAGTCAGTAGTTTTTATATAAAATCTAGATCATGTCCTTTTTTTAAAAATGTCCAGGTAACCCATGTGGACACAATGAGATAAATAAAAAATCCTTGCATTATATCATAAAACATTATTGTCAATTATAAAATATAAACCTATGTTATTTTATTTTTTCCATAAAAAAAGAATAATATCCAAGACACAGATCAAATACAAACTTAATATCACTAATATGAGTAATCTAATTAAACATTTTGTTAAAAAAATATGTATAATCTCTCAATACCAATGGAAATTTATAAGTTTATATATCATATAAATAGTGCATCAATATTTATAAATGAGATATAACATCTCATGTAACATTATGGATCTTCATGAATTGGAATTCATTTTAACCATTGAAATCGTCTGAACCACTATCCAAACATTAGATAATCCTCACTTATCAATAGTAATTGAAACAAGATTGTATGAAAATAACCAATCCCTCCTAGGGATTAAATTGTAGTGTTATATCAATACCATGATTTTAATCCTTGATAAAAAATATAGGTTCAAAATAAGATACACATTAATCAATCCATTCAACCTCACTAAATATCAATGGATAGATTAGGTCCAATGGTCTCTGAAGCTTCACTCTAGGGATACCTAAGGCTTAAAATAATGTTGAGGTGATAAAATAATGAGATTCATAAATATAAAAAAAAACAAAAGAAAGGGTAGAATTAATGAAATAAATTCCCTGAACCACCTATGATTCATTAAATTATTTAACATCCTTGGACTTTATATTCCCTTTACGGTCTCCTCTAGAATATCATACTTTTTTTCTACATCTACCTCATCTATGGTTGGACCCCTAGAAAGAACCTTATTTATTTCATATTCTATCACAACCCAATACTGGTGGTCCCAATGATTAAATATGTTATTGTTTCTATAGATATTAAAACTGATAAAGCAAACTAATCTAACTAGGTTTTCATAAACTTTCACACTCTACTCAAGCCTCATCTGAATCCCTGAAAAAAGGGGAACACATCATAGAGATGTGTCATGAAACCATATGGTAAAAATAAAAATATATTAATTCCTATTTATTATTTTTTATTAACCAAAATATAGAAATTATATGACACTAGAATCTAACTCTCATAGCCTCTATTTAACCTCAAATGATTCAAAAGTCTAGAATATCCACCTATGGTTCCAGTTTGACAAATATGATATAGTGAATAGACTAAAAATATAACTCAACCTCATCAATAATTTATCCACTGTATCATTCTTTTATAATATCAAAATAATTAATGTAAGATAAAAAGTCCAAAACTATTTGTGGATCTCAGGTCTCTTAACTTTTAGAAAATTATAATCACTCTAATTATATTAATTACATATTTTGAAATAATATTTTAACAATTACCTAAACTGCACACTATACATCTAAACAAAATTAAACCTACCATATAAAATATAAGTTATAGATCATATTTTACAAATCCTAGTTTCGTCTATTTTTATGTTCAACCTCATATGAAAAGTATCACTAATGGAAATCCGTGATCATCCCCCATTTATATAAGACAAAAAATTATTTTTAATTAAATTAACCAATGATCATACAATTTATATAAAAATATGTAATATATATCAACACATCAACATCCTTCACATTTTTAACCATTCCACCAAATTATTCACCCACTATATAGTCTATCTCCCCAAATCATCACATGCATAGTCATCATGACCTAAAACTACCTAATTAATGAATGGAAACCTATTAAGATACACTATATATATTAAATTATTCCTTATTTATTAAAATATACTTTATTGATTCCTCTATTAGATCTCAGAGTCCTACAATGAGTCAATTGAGTTTCTCTCGTCTACTTCACATTATATGTTCATGTAATATTATTGTTCAACCACCACTAAAATCCTCTAAAATTATGAATCAAAAAAATCCTAAAAACACTCACTATGATACAATTATTCTATAACCCTTATTCACATTGTTTAATATCTTACTGTCCCTGACCACTAATCACTACCTGGACTAATGGTTGCTACTATACCTCAGGCATGCCTCCTCCAAAGCAAGACAATTCCACCTAATACAAGAGGCCAATATAGGTAAATTAGGGGGAATAAAATCCCTATATAAAGGTGTAGAATAATAAAATAAATAAATAAAAATAATATACATCAGAGTATAATGAATAATAATTAATCTAGGCATGATATAATAAATGGAATTTAGACACACAAGTGTATAGGATTGGTCACCCACTGAGCCGAAAACATATAAAAATAAAAATAAAATAATTATAAATGTTAATATAAAAGTAAATAAGGGTCCTATAAAATATTGGAACCTCATATCTTCTAAAAATCTAAATCATATCTAAGTTATTCAAACTATATCATGAAATCCTGAGACTCACAAATATCTAAACTTTAAATAATTGAGGGATGATCAGGTACCCTAGTGAAATGGAATACCTAGCAGGGTTTGAGTATATAACACAACAGGGAAACCAAATTTGGTTACATATTATAATGGAAATTTATTTATATATTCATATAAAATGAATGGAATAAATAAATAAATATTTGACCAAAAAAATAATACCACCCAAAATACCAACATAAATCAATTCTAGAATATCTCTAAGCACATCATGGGGAATGTCCCAAAAATAGTATCAAAACCACCCTAGTGGAGTATACATATGATTTATTTCAATCATAATAAACATCGTCGACCGTCGAATTCATGAGAAAATTATTATAATTACATTGGTTTGTTCCATGATTTCTCTTAACATGTCATGATGACTGTGAAGATAAGTATAACTGACTCTAGTATTCCTTATATACAGATAAGTATTAAGACATGTAGAATATAGTAGCAATATTCACCTATTATACAAGCTCAACCCCAAATCTAAATCAATGTTAGCCCCACTAATTGTATCATGGACTCTACCTACGCGATTTTCGCTAATCATGTTCACAAACCTCCCAGGCGATAGTTTTCATACCACACAAACACTAATATCCTAGACTCAATTTCCTTTAGAATTGTGGATCAATCCTACATGTGTTTTCACTACCAATTTTCATGGGCCACCCCTCAGGGAGTTTTCTTTAGTCTTCATATACCTCTCTTATGGGATATTTTTTATTCATTATAGACCACCAATAAGGTTTTCTTTCTTAATCACTAATATATGATAGCACACATTTCATTTTCATAATTGACCACCTTTAGGTCTTATATGACACCACATCACATATAAAAAGAATAAAAAATATTGTTTGAATTACTAAACTCGTCACCAATAACCATATACATGAACTCCCACTCATAAGTGTTAGCATATCCCTATGACACACACTAGGGTCCCCAAATAGATATTTATAATGGAGACCCACATGGGTACTTTCTAGCCTCAACCTATCACAAACCCATAATTATGTCCCTCATATCCCATCAAATTAAATGAACGCTGCTTGGGATCTTTCTTAATCTAAAATACAACTTAGGTGATAACATCGCTTCAGGGAGAACACTATCCATTCCAATCATGAATGGACAGTGAATATAATGTTTCTCAAAGAACATCACAAGAAATACCCATGATGATCCACTAAAAACATGAAAATCCTACATAGAGAGGTGTCCATTGCATCCAACATAAGTCCCACTTGTTCATACATAACCTGGTAACACCCCACAAGAAGTGTTAGATTCCAAAAAGAATAATTATAAATTGTAACGATGTCGACCATCATTGATCGAGGCATATGATCTTGTTATCCAGGGTCCTCCACATCTATAAGAACATTACACTATCAAAGGAAATGATGAGAATCATGGAGAGCATATGCATCAAGGATTTTAGAGTGATCATTTAATGAATGGTTGATGGAGTATAAAATGCACAAGACCCATTCCATGAGATTTGTGGCCCGATTACAAGAGGAATAATGGGGAGAATTAAAGATATTTTACAAGGCAATACTTTAAATCAAAAATTGGTGGCCCAACATACATGCATGGGAGGAGAAAATGAGCCGTTAATCACACTTATTAAATCCCCAAAGTGAACCTAAATGGCCCACCCTAATGCTTCCATTAATTTTGATCCACTTACACGAAGGAAATATCCATTGTCAAACGTGGTGGGGCCCTTGTCTCTAAAGTCATGGTGGGAATCCTCAATGTCTTTGGGGGTGGTTCTAAAAAGTCTTATTTAGAGATATCTTATCCCATAAAGCCATGGACAAGTGTAAACAAAGTCAAATTCACAGGATATGCTTTATGCTTTTGTGGGATAGGTATTTTGAAATGTACTCCTCTTATTTGGCTATAAATTTCCTCCACATTGTACCCCTTGAAGGTTAATTTTGAATTTTAGTGTTTTCTAGCATCATTATGCTTTTTTTTCTTGTGTTATAGAATTAATGCAAGTAAGTATTATCAGAGGAGTGATCAACATTTGTGGTGCTTTATAATTAGAGATTCTAGGGGAAAGTCTCCCTAGGGTCCTAATTGATCATCCCCCTTCCCCTATTATTTCTTATGCACTTCATTTAATTTTCATTTATCTTTTTATTTCTCCCATCTTTTTTTCTTCCCCTTCTTCCATTTTTGGCCATCATCAATTCTGTACAGAACATACTTCCACATTTTCGTTTTCTATTTATTTGAGTTTCTGGACATATAATATTTTATTCTAATAGTTCAGAATCTCATCTATCTTCTCTATTACTAAAAAATAAAATCTGAAAACTATATTGGGAGATATAAGCGAATCAGTTCATGCTACGATTTTACTCTTTTGAAATCTAACAATATCCAAGGTGGATTTCTATTTGGGTTTGAAGATCGTGTTATCTGAACCATTTACATCATTGCAATCAGATTCGTAATTTTTTCATTTTTTGTACATTGATCACCCAAAGAGAACTCTTTGTATGTCAATTATTTTTTATTGAGTAGCAAAAAAAGAATAAAAATATTCAAGAAAATCAAAAAAAATCAAAAAAAGAATACAAAAAAATAAGCTTCTCATTTGAAAAATTGTGTTCACTCATACATTATAAATTTTATTGAATTTTCTTATCCATCAACTTTTTTCCTTCATATATATCCAACCTTCAACTATAAACTTTTCTCCTATTTACCTCCCATATTTCATGGACCCTATTGATTCAAACCGTTTTAAAATTTCTGATTTTTAATGATTTCCATGATTTTTTTGCTTCTTACTAGTTGTCTTATTGATTCTATTTAAGAACACTTATAGAAACCATTTTTTTGTGCTAGAAAGTTTGAGAAACCTTTTTGAGTGATTAAAAAAAGAGAAAGACTGTGTGGGGATTTAAAAAAATTGGCGAGTGTAGGTGAAAGAAATGAGATGGAGGTCAAGTTATTCATGAAATATTTTACATACCAATGTACAAGATTTAATTCTTGGTAGGATGATTTGAAAAATTCCTCACCGTTAAGGGTACCACTAAGGCAAGAATTTGATGATGGTGAGGATTCATACTTGGGATTTGAAAAATCATTTCCTAGGTGAAAGAAACATGGAGCTTGAAGAGAAAATGACTTTCTAAGAATCAAAATAAAACTTCCATCCTTTAAAGGGAAGAGTGACCCAAAACATTATCTAGAGGGGGAGCGGAATGTTGAACATGTGTTTGGACTTCACAATTACTCGGTGGAGAAGAAGTTAAGTTTGGCATCAGTTGAGTTCAATAATTATGTGAGTTTTTGTTGGGACCAATTACAAGTGAGTTCGCGACTGAACAGAGAAAGAACAATCCAAACTTTGGATGAAATGAAGATAGTAATGCACAAAAGGTACATTTATATTCATTACTATCTATATTTTCATTTGAAGTTAAAAATTTTTTTGCAAGGTTTCATGTGTGTGGAGGAATACTATAAACATATAGAGATATCGAATATTCAAGGAAATTTAGAGGTGGATCGAGAAGCTACAATGGAAAGGTTCATCAATGGAATGAAACCAACAATTAGATATGTGGTCGAACATAAAACCTACATTGACATGGAGGAATTTCTACAGTTGGTGGTGAAGGTCAAAAATAAACTACATTTTCAGAGGAGATAAGTAATTTCCCACATTTTTTGGAAGGATAACCAAAAAGATCCTAAATCTGCCTCTAAGTGGAATGAAACAAAACCAAAGTATTAAAAATTTGTTCTAAAACATAAATAAGAGACTAAAAACATGTTCTTCCATTCTAATTTAAAATATAATGGAGACATCCTTTGGGATAGACCTATTGAGGTTGAAATTCCACCATTGGAGGAGTGTTCAAATATAGAAGTTGAAGAAGCCATACATGGAGCTATATTAGTGGTAGGAAGTGATTTAAGCATTCAATAAAAATATGATCATGATGAGGAGTAGTGTGCACAAATTTTTCATACAAGATTTCACATCAAAGAGAAGTGTTTGAATATTAGTGGATAAGTGAGAGTCACAAAACAAACCATAGATTCTTTTTCCATTGAAAATTTTCAAGATAATGTGGTTTGTGATGTTTCTCTAATGAAAGCGGGACATTTTCTTCTTAGGAAGCTATGACAATTTGATAAGACGATTATGTACAATGGAAATGATAACTATTTCTCCAATGATTTTGGTGGAAGAAAAATTGTTTTGACTCCATTAAATCTCATACCATCAAATGAAGATCAAGTGAGGATAGAGGAAGAATACAAAAATAGAAATGAAAATAGTGAATGAGAATATGAGAAAGGTAAAAATGAGAGTGGGAGAAAGAGTATTATGAATTTAGGAAAAAATCAAATTGAAAAAATAGAGAAAATGAGAAGAGTGGAAAAATTGATAGTGAAAAGGGAGATACGAGTGAGATAATAAGAAGTGAGGGAAATCAAAGGGATGAAAATAAGAGTGTTGAGTGAAAGGTGAGTTTATTTTTTGGAAAATGATAAGTGAAAGGTACTTTATTGAGTGGGTAAGTGTTCTTACTCATTAGTAAGGATGTTTACCTAGAATCTATCAACCTTCACCATTATTTTCCCTCTTGTGTTCTGCCTTTATTGCAGGAATATGGTAATCAAGAGAATAAGTGGTGGAAATAGTTTACATGTAATGACCCAGAATTTCAATGGATTTGTTTTTCCCAAATACATGGGAATTTTACGAGTCCACGAAAACTAACAGTGCATGATTTTGAGGCTAGTTGTGCCTGGAATCAATTTCAAAAGATTTGTTCAGGTACGTTATGTAAACGTACGAGTGGGTTTTTATAACTTTTGAACTAGTTCTTGAAATTGAAATCTAAGGGCACTGTTGAACTTGCAGCACCGATATTCTCTTAGTAATACTTTTACCTCAAAGGTAGATGGTCGGGAATAAAAGATAGTTTTTGGGTTTTACGTGGGAATAATAAATTAAAATAAGTTCTTGTCTTATTTTAGTTTATTTGTTATAACCACTATGTGGAAGTTGGAGGTGGGGACCACCACACCTTGACCTCCCATTAGAGGTTATGGTGGTGTGGCCTACCTGAACCTAACGTACTATTCATGTTTAATGTGGTGGCGACCACCCAAGGTTGAAACCTCTTCAACTCCCCATTAAGTGGGGAGAAACCTCTTGAGCTCCGCACTTAATGGTGCCACCGCCCATCACATTAATTGTGCCAACCAAGTGTTTAGGAATTCGTTTTGAATTTCTTGCCAATGAAATAATAGATAATATAATATATTATTTGGCATGTCTATTGGCTTTTGTGTTTTGAGTGGAGGATTATTGGGAGAAGCTCCCAACTAAGAATGGTCCTCCCAACAAATAAAGACCATCGCAGAACGCTTCATCCGCTAACGACAGACGTATTCTTCTTTGATATCCAACCGAAATAAGGGAGAAAGCGCCATCCTTGAAGAATGTTGACGACGTCATCCTCGACTTCTTCATCTCCTTTTCCAATGACAATGAATCCTAGGTAGGGGTGTGTTTTGATTTGAGCAACACTGATTCTTTATTCCTTGATTGTTTCTCTTGACCTTCTTGCTACCAAACTAACTCGGAAGGACCGATCCAAACAAACATAGCCTGATCGCTCCACTGTTCTTGTAAATGTTTTGTGTGTTCTTCGCATTCTTTTTGGGTGTTGGAAAATGGATCGTTTCGAGACCGTTGTGTGACACAATGATCCCAAATTAAAGACCCAACATCACAATGACCTAGCGAAGGTGTGATGACAATAGCAGGTGACAGATCAGACTAAAATGGGATAGACCGTTTCCCAACCATTCTTAGAGCTGGTGAATTAAGTCGTGTTTTTAGAGGTGATCGGAGGCTTGAAAACACTGGATACAACTACAGGACATTGGGGTGACCATGTGTCTAAAGATTCATGACGAAAAGTCCGTCAGAACGAAGAGCAGACTTCACGAAGGCACGCTAGATGGATGCACCATTACATTTAAATTCCAAAAAATATGTCATGTACTTCTGATGAAAACAACGTGTAGTATGGGTGTCCTACAGCTTGGGTTTTGGATATTAGACAAGTAACACACTATGTGTGACCCCAGTCAGAAGGCATGTTTTCTCTACGCAGAATGGAAGAAGCGGCTTCGTGAGACATAGCGTGTATTCTGGGAAATACATGGACACGTGCAGAATTACAAAACCATGAGTCACAACGTGTACCATCTACGTAGAGTGGAAGAAGCGGATTCATGAGGCTCAGCATGTTTCTTGGGAATACACAGACATGGGATATAGTACACGGGCATGTAGTCCACCACTCCACCAGGTATGGCCAGTGGAACGGGCTACCCCATGTACTTGTTACACGAGTGGGTGAACAAGGGTTAAGGCACTGTACAAGAACATGGCCAGCATACAAAGAGACAGTCCCAGTTGCTTGGACACGGTGTGTGACCATACCACATGTCGTGTACTTAATTTTTCTACATGACTAGCCTTTCGACATGGGTTGTTGCACACAGGCAGAAACTGAGGTCTGACTAGACGGTGTGTACCTTATTCCAACATGCAATGTACTTTTTGGTAAATGGCTTGGTCATATCGTCCTCTATGTCTTATACACGATATGTTTGGTTTTTACCTATATGATGTGGTAGGACCTTTGAGACACTCCCTCTTTGGACATCGTGTCGGTTGATGTATCGATACTTGGCTTGAAAAGTAGACCCTCCAGGAATCTAGAATGCTTTGTGCGGAACCCTATGGTTGGCTGTGCACTGACAAATGTTCCTGGATCCTATGTGGGTTTGATAATACTGACAACTGTTCCTCGATCCTGTGTGGGTATGATAGCACTAATGACCGTTCTTGGATCCTGTGTGGGTTCGATAGATTCAAGGACTGTTCCTAGATCCTGTGTGGGTTCGACAGCTTCGTTTACTATTCCTGGATCTTGTGTGGGTTCAACAGTTTTGAATTCTATTCCTAGATCCTGTGTGGGATCAAAAGAAGAGATTATTTAGTGGCTACATCTGATTATCTCTATCTTTCTACAAATGTTGTATACATGTGTGATTTGAGTCAATATCATTGTTTTTACCTCATGATTGAGATGAATTACTTGATAACCAAGGTATATGTATGGGTGTATACTATAGTGGGGTTATCTGTTGATTTCATACTTTTTGGTTTATCCGTGTTTGATTTTGAGAGACCCTGATGGTCTTGGGGTCCCTACTGGGTATCCTTATACTCAACCATGCACGAGCTATGCCCACAGATCATTGTGTTGGATGGAGACGACGTACAACACCGACTGAGCTTGAGTGTATGAGGACTGGACAGTACCTGGAGGTGGACCTCACGACGAGTTGGTACCCAGAGGAGATTGAAGAATGTGGAATGTTGATGAGGCGATCTGTACCTACCCATCAGGTAGGATCTTGTGGTGGACAATCCATGAGCTTCTTTTCACCTTTAAGTTATTTTGTCTTTTTCAGTTGTACTTGTAAAATACAGTTGGGATTGTACTTCTGGACCCTTTACTTTTTATCACTCTCTTGTTATAAAGTCTTACTTAGTGTTTTGTATCTTGCAATGTGCTCTATTGTGTGAGTTTACAGTTATAATGGCAATTCCATCCTAGTTTAGGGAAGTGCTTTTTTGGTGCAAGTCTCCAGCCCCTGGCCTATGGAAGGTGGGCTTGGGGGTAGTCACAGCACGAGCCCTGGGGGATGGGTCAAGAAAAATTGGTATCAGAGGAGTCAGTTCTAATGTAGATCTTAGGATGCTAATCTTTTCAGTGAAGGAATAGTGTTAAGGGTACTGAGTGTGGTTTTCAGTTTAGGGATTCCAGTGTTGGTGCACCAGCCGACGTATCATTACACCGGGACCCTGCCTTCTGATTTCTAACTCTATGGATGAAAACACTTATTGCGTGTGTGTTTCAAGAGTTTTATTAGTGATCTCTTTGTGTCAGCTCATCGGGTATAACATATAGACCGTGGAACGCCAGTTTCTTTTCAGGATGGCCCCTCGTAGACAGCCGGCCAGGGATCCATGCATTGAACGAGACGACAACCCACCGAGTAACGAGGCCTCTGTGTAGGGCCCTATTATATCGGAGTCTCCAGCGGTACCACTACCAGTTGATCCCCTAATGCCACCAGCCCCAGCAGGAGAGAGTGTACACCACCTGAGCAAGATGAACGACTTCCTGTTCCAGAGACCGCCCAGGTACAGGGTCGAGACAGACCCGCATGCAGTTGAAGATTGGCTGGAGGCTGTGGTAAGAGTTTTTAGACGGGTAGGGACCCCAGCAGACCTTATGGTGATCATTGACGTGAGTCTCTTTCATCCAGCAGCAAGAATATGGTGGAGCCTGATGATCCAGGTGCATGATAAGGCAATACTTCTCTGGGCAGACTTCGAGAGCCTATTTCAGGAAGAGTTTGTCGCAGCCACCCTACATGCGGTGTAGATACAGGAGCTAATGCATCAACAGTAGGGTGGCATGATAGTATCTGAATACATAGCGAGGTTAACCGACCTCTCACGCTAATCCATAGATATGGTGTGAGAAGAATTTTTCAGTGCCAGACCTACGAGAAGGGGCTCAGGCAAGAGAACAGGGATTTGATGATCTCCCTCAACATCCCGATGCAGGCAGGGGTGTTGGAGCGAGCGATCATAGTGGAGAGTTTCCTTGCTAAGTAGTCACTATTAGCGAGTCCCACCATTAGGAATCATAGAGCGGAGTCTACTACAGCAGGTAGCAGTCAGGTGTCGCAGAGGTCCAAGAAGACCAGACCATCTGTTGGACAACATATAGACTCGGGTTCCATTGTGCGAGGCACACAAGAAAGAGCCAGTCATTCGAAGAACTTGCATTATTTCACATGCGGTGGGCATGGTAACATGGATCGTGACTATCCAACCCACCATACAGATGATCGGTAGATAGTTGAGGGACCTCCCAGTCAGAGGCAGAGATCCGATCGAGGCGATCTGCAGGGCGCAGGAGGACGTGGCCGGGGAGCTGTTCGTGTAGCTGGAAGTGGAAGATGTTACAAGGTGTTACCACCACCACATCCTGGAGGTCCACCCCGACCTCATAGAGCAGGTGGGAAAAAGGAGGGCTCAGCTCCAGGAAGCTGAGGCTTGTGACCACGATGCTCTGGAGATGATTCGAGGTATGATATGTGTCTACTCCACCTTGGATTCAGTTCGTATAGACACTGGTTCTAATCACTATTTCATTGACACTGACCTCTTTCGAATTTCTTAGATTAAAATAGAGTCATTGGATCAATCGTTACGGCTCTAGACTCCTACGGGAGCATACTCGAAAATTATGCAGTGGTGTCAGCAGTGTGAGATTACTCTAGGAGGCAAGAGCTTTAGCTGGGATCTTCTCATAGCATCATTGAGGCCTTATGATGTCATCTTGGTTATGAACTGGTTATCTAGATTCCATGCTTAGATTGAATGTATTAGGTGAAATGTGAGGTGTGTCCGCACAGATGGGAATAGGTTTACCATCACCAATGAGAAGGGAGCCTTTGCATCACAGGACAAAATAACTCGTTGGAGGGTGCAGCCGATCACTCATCAGTAGGCATGCCTTACCCTAAGAGCAGTTGATGTGGAGAGTCCAAGCTATCCTATAGTGGTGGACCAGTACGCAGATGTTTTCTCTGACGATGTTCCACGACTACCTCCTCACAGAGAGGTGGACTTCTACATTGACTTGTACCCTGAAACAACACCAATATCTACACCTCCATATCAGATGGCTCCCAATGAGCTTCGCGAGCTACAGGTACAATTGTAAGACTTGTAGGGGATGGGATTCATCAGGCCTAGTGTTTCTCCCTGGGCCACCCCCCGATTATGATTGCCAATAAGGTAGATGGAATCTGGAGGCATTGTGTTGACTACCGTCGCCTGAACCTGGTGACCATGAAGAACATGCGCCCACTATTGGGGATTGAAGAAATCTTTGATTAGATGAAGAGGGAACGACAGTTCTCGAAGATAGACCTCAGATCAGGCTATCACCAGCTCAATGTTCGAGATGAGGATTTGCAGAAGATGGGCTTCAGGTGTCGGTACAGACACTATGAGTTCTTGGTTATTCCATTCGGCATAACCAATGCACCAGTAGTTTTCATGGGTCTCATGAATAGGATTTTATATCCATTCCTCTATCTATTTGTTGTAGTCTTCATTAATGACATTCTGATCTACTTGACTGCGGAGAATGATGATGCCTACCATTTGCAGGTAGTACTGGACACACTCCGAGAGCACCAACTTTTTGGTAAGCTCTCGAAGTGCCAGTTCTGGATCTGAGAGGTTCACTTTCTAGGACATGTCATCTCAGAGGCTAGAGTTGTAGTAGATCCAGTGAAGATCAAGGCGGTAATTTCAATGGAGCCAACTAGGAGTGTGATATAGGTACAATGTTTTCTGGGTTTTGTGGGATATTACTGAAGGTTCATACCATAATGCTCTAGAGTTGCAGCACCACTATCAGCCTTGACAAAGAAGGGGCTACCCTTCGTGTGGTCGAAGATATTCCTGTAGAGATTTAAGGAGCTGAGGTAGAGGCTAACTAGTTCCCGCATCTTGAGGCTTCCATAGGAAGGCGTAGAGTATGTAGTCTACTACAATGCATTAGGGACCAAATTTGGGTTTGTCCCGATGTAGGAGAAAACAATGATCGTATATGGTTCTCGGCAGCTGAGACAGCATGATCAAAACTATCCTACCCATGAACTAGAATTAGCAGTAGTGGTTTTCTCCTTGAAGATGTGGCCACATATTTAATGGACGAGTATTTTACTGTGTACTCTGATCACAAGATTCTCAAGTATATCTTCTCTCAGAAAGACCAGAACCCAATACAACAGCGATGGCTTGAGTTCCTCCATGACATTGACTTTGATATAGTCTATACTCATAGAAAGGGGAACATTGTAGCAGATGCAGTCAGCAAGAGATCTTGTATACAGCTTCTAGGCGAGGCGACAGAGCAGATGGATGCTTTACAGATATACTTTGTGGATATAGATGGAGCAGCTTTCCTTCAGTCCCTTACAGTCAATCCCCCATGTCTTCAGCAAGTCAGGTAGGCACATCATGGGGAAACTGACTGCGAGACACGCCATGCTTAGATATCCACAGGGCAGGCACATGATGGATTTTGTGATGGTTGGGAGCACGTCATACTCTTCATAAGACGTACTATGGTTCCATTTTCACTTTAGGAGTAAGTGTTGAGGGAGTTCCACAAATACCCTTTAGAGGTACATCCAAGAGTGGTTAAGATGTACCAGGATCTCCAGCAACAACACTGGTGGTCAGGGATGAAGAAGATAGTTGCAGAGTTTGTCTCTCGGTTCCTCACTGGTCAGCAAGTGAAGGAAGAAAATCAGGTACCAACATGCTTGGTTCAGCCTTTAGAGGTCCTAGAGTGGATGTGGGATGTGATATCTGTGGACATCATGATAGGACTTCCACGTACATCTAGGTGTCCCGACTCGATTTGGGTGATCATTGACTGACTCACAAAGTTGGCCCACTTCCTACCGATTAGAGAGAAAGGTTCTGTAGAGAGCTTGGGACGACTCTACGTGCAAGAGATTGTGCGGATACAGGGAGTAACTTCTTCTATTGTCTCCGAACGTGATCCACGGTTTACTTCCCAGCAATGGAAGGGTTTGTAGGAGGCTTTCTAGACGCAGCTTCGTCTATGAACCGCCTTCCATCCTCTGACAGATGGTTAGACTGAGCAGACTATTCAGACTCTCACGTACATGCTTTGTGCATGCGTCCTCAACTTTGGTCATAGCTGGCAGGATCACTTACCTTTGGTGGAGTTTTCATACAACAATAGTTATCACTCCAAAATCGGAATGGCACCTTTTGGAGCCTTGTATGGTCGACCTTACAGATCCCCGCTATGCTAGATAGACCCATAGGAGTCAGCCCTAGTGGGACCAAAGATGGTAAGAGCTACCACAGAGAAGTTGCAGATCCTCCAGGAGTTGATGAAGACTGCACAGAGAAGACAGAAGTAGTATGTTGAAAGGAGACAGAGACCTTTGGAGTTCGAGGATGGAGACCATGTCTTTCTATGGGTATTATCCTGACATGGTTTATAGAGATTTGGCCGAGGTGGCAAGTTATCTCCGCGTTTCATCAGAGCTTTTGAGGTCCTCAGCATAGTTGGAGTGGTGGAATACCGCTAAGATCGTCCACCTTAGTTTCACTGGGTGCATGAAGTCTTCCACGTACCCCAGCTGATGAGATACGTGCACAACCCTTCTCACATCATTGACCACGGGGAGCTAGACATTGATAATGGAGTGAGTTTTACAGATATTCCAGTGGATATTGAGGATCGACTAGAGTGGGTCCTTCATGGAGGGTCGATATTATGGTGTGCATTCGTTGGCAACACGAGAACCTATAGGGGAGCACATGGAAGTAGGAGGCTCAGATGCATACTCAGTACCCCCATTTTTTCCTTAGTTTAAGTTGTAGATTACGAGGATGTAAAACCTTGAGGTGGGGATAATTTAAAGACCCAGAATTTCCATGGAAACTTTTTTTCATAAATACATGGGAATTTTACAAGTCTGTGAAAATTGACGGCGCATGATTCCGAGGCCCAGTGTGATTGAAAATAATTTGTGAAGTTTTTTTCAGGTACGTTCAGTAAACGTACAAGCGGGTTTTTATAACTTTTGAACTAGTGCTGGGAATTTAAATCTGAGGGCACCATTGAAGTCACAGCACCTATTTTCACTTAGGAAGACTTTCACCTTGACTGTAGAGGGTGGAGAATAAATGTGATTTTTTGGGTTTTACGTGGGAATAATAAAAAAAATAAGTGCAAGTCTTATTTTATTTTATTTGTTATAACCACCATGTGGATGTTGGAGGTGGGGACCACCACTCCTTAACCTCCCATGATAGGTTATCGTGGTGGGGCCCGCCCGAAACTAACCTCCTATTCATGTTTAATGTGGTGGGGTCCACCTGAGGTTAAAACCTCTTGACCTCCCCATTAAGTGGGGAGAAACCTCTTGAGAACCCAACGTAATGGTGCCACCACCCTTCGCATTAATTGTGCCAACCAAGTGTTTAGGAATTATTTTTGAATTTCTTGACAATGAAATAATAGATAATATAATCTATTATTTTTCATATCTATTCACTTTGGTGTTTTGAGTGGAGGATTATTGGCAGAAGCTCCCAACGAAGAACGCAACTCCCAACAAAGAAAGACTATATAATAATGAATAACGCTTCATCCACTGAGGAAAAACATATTCTTCTTTGGTCTCTAATTGGAACAAGGGAGGAAGAACAATCCTTGAAGAACGCCGACAACGTCGTCCTCAACTTCTTCATCTCCTTTTCAAATGACAACGAATCCGAGGTAGGGGTGTGTCTTAATTTGATATATGATGATTCTTTTTTACATTACTATTTCTCTTGACCTGCTTGCTACCAAACTAACGCAGATGAACCAGGCCAACCAAACATGGCCCAGTCCCTCCATCATTCTTGTAAATGTTTGGTGTGTTCTTGACGTTCTTCGTGGGTGAAGAACAACGGATCGTTGCAAGAACGTTTTGAAACTAAATGATCCCAAATTGAATACCCAACATCAAAATGACCTATATGAGGTGCGAAGACAATAGTGGGAGATGGATCGGACCGAAATGGGATGGACCGTTTGTTGACCGTTCATTAAGTGGGTGAATCACGTCGTGTTTTCAGATCCGATCAGTGGTTTGAAAACCCCAGAGATGTCTACAAGACATCATGGAAACCTTGTGTCTGATGTTTCATGATGAACGAACCATCAGAACAAAGAGAGGAGTTCATGGGAGGCGCGCTGGCTGGAGGCGCCATTTCTGGAAAATTCCAAAATACACGGCGTGTACTTTTGATGAACACGCCGTGTAGTATGGGCATTCTTCGGATTGAGTTTCAAAAATTAGACAAGTAACACATGGTGTGTTACACCAGTCACATGGCGCGTTATCTCTACACATAATGGAAGAAGAAGCTTCGCAAGACATGGTGTGTATTCTGGGAAATACACGAACATGGTCTGAATTACACGGCCAAGAGGCACGACGTGTACCATCTACGCAGAGTAGAAGAAGTGGCTTCACGAAACTCAACGTGGATCTCGGGAATACATGGACATGGGGTGGATTACATGGGCATGTAATCCACCACACGACCATGCATGGCTAGTGGCACGGGCTACCCCGTGTACTAGTTACATGAGTTAGTGAACACAGGTTGAGGCCATGTACGAGCACATGGTCAGCATACATGGAGCTGACAACCGTTTCCTGGACTCAGCGTGTAACCAGAACACACACCATGTACTAAATTTGTCTACACGACCAGCATTTCGACATGGGTCGTCTCACACAGGCAGTACCCGAGGTCTGACTACACGATGTGTACCTTATTCAAACACGTCGTGTTCTTTTTGGTAAATGGATTGGTCATCTTGTACTCATTATCTTGGACATGATATTTTTCGTTTTTCCCTCTATGATATGGAATGACATTTGAAACACCCCCTATTTGGACTTCGTGGAAGTTGATGTGTCAATACTTGGTTTGAAGAGTGGACCCTCCTAGAATCAAGCATGCTTTGTGCGGAATCAGGAGGCTGGATGTGCACCGACGACTATTCATGGATCCTGTTTGGGTTCGACAACACTAACGACTGTTCCTGGATCCTATGCGGGTTCGACAGCACTATGGAATGTTCCTGGATCCTGTGTGGGTTCGACAGCTTCGAGGACTGTTCTTGGATCTTGTGTGGGTTCGACATCTCTGTTTACTGTTCTTGGATCCTGTGAGGGTTCGATAGTTCTGAATTATATGCTGGGATCCTATGTGGTTTAGATAGAATAGATGATTCAGTGGATTCATCTGATCATCACTATCTCTATACAAAAGTTGTATACCTGTGTGAGCAGTATCGTTGTGATTACCTCATGACTGAGATGGATTACTTGATAACTTATGGATATGTATGGGCATATACCAATGTGGGGTTATCTGTTGGTGTCATACATTGTGGTTTATCCTTGTTGGATTTTGATATACCATGAGGGTCTCGAGGGTCCTACTGAGTATCGTTATGCTCACACTATCCCGGGCTACGCCCGCACCTCATTGTGTTGGATGCAGACGATGGACAACGCTGACCAAGGCTGAGTGTACGAGGACTGGATGGTACCTGGAGGTGGACCTCATGACGAGTCGGTACCTGGAGAAGACTGACGGATGTGGTGTTTTGAAGAGGCTATGTGTACCAACCCTTCAGGTAGGATCCATGGTGGATGATCGAAGAGTTTCTTTTAACCTTTCAGATTTTTTGTCCTTTTATGTTGTACATGTATGTTACAGTTGGACTTGTATTTCTTGCCCCTTTACTTTTCAGCACTCTCTTGTTATACAGTTTACTCAGTGTTTTGTATCCAACTGTGTGCTCTGTTATGCGTGTTTATAATTATAATGGAAATTCCTTCCAAGTTTAGGGAATTACTCCTTTGGTGCTAGTCGCTAGCCCATGGCCTATGGAAGGCAGGCTTTGGGTAGTTACAACACGGGCCCTGTGGGATGGGTCGTGACATTCCATTTGATCCTGGTGGTTTGGAATAGAAATTCCTACTACAAGGAAGATTTCTGGAACAAATAAAGTCAAATACCATGCATCTAGGATATAGTCATTTCCATGTTTTAGAGTAGATCAATGACAATTCCTACGAGACTATCTTGCCTGAAAGGTATGGAAATGTTATAGTTCCAATAATGTTACTAATTTTGCTCCCTTTGAATATGAATATTTGAGGAAGAATCTTTTTGAAGAGGGAGGGAATGATGAAAATCATGGCGGGTATATGCATCGGGGATTTGAGAGCGATCATTGCATGAATGGGGGATGGAGTATAAAATTAACAATACCCATTGCATGGGATTTGTGGCCCAATTTCAAGAGGAAGAATGAGGAGAATTAAATATTTTTTACATGTCCCTACATTAAATCTACAAGTGGAGTCCCAACATACATGCATGGGAGGAGAAAATGGGCCTTTAATCACACTTATTAAAGCCCAAAAGTGAACCTAAATGGCCCACCCAATTGAATCCACGAATTTTGATCCACTTGCATGACGGAAATATCCAATGTGAAAAGTGGTGGGGGCCTTGTCTCTAAATTCATGGTTGGAATCTTCAATGTCTTTGGGGTTCTTCCAAAAAGTCTTATTTGGAGATATCTTATCCCCTAATGCCATGGACAAGTGTAAATAAAGTCAAATTCGTGGGATATGATTTAGACTGTTTTAGGATAGGTATTTTGAAATGTATTCCTCTCATTTGGATATAAATATCTACATCATTGTACCCCTTGAAGGTAAATTTTTAATTTGATTGTTTTCTAGCATTTTTATGCTTTTGTTTCTTGTGTTCTTGAATTAATGAAAGTATGGCTTATCAAGGGTGTGATCAACCATTATGGAGCTTTATAATTACAGTTTAAAGGGGAAAGTCTCCATGGGGACCTAATTGATCATCCCCCATCCCCTTTTATTTCTTCTACACTTCATTTAATATTAATTTCTCCCACATCCCACACTTGTGTTTTCGCATTTTTCACCAACGGATACCTCACTCGCATAAGGTATCATATCAGGGACCATATAAATTTAAACAATTTCTACAAATATTATAAATTTTATTTTAAATCTAAAAATTCAATTATTTATCTCTACAAAATCAATCATAATTATGTTATTGAGTTTCCAAATGTACAAAAAATAGGAATAAGTCCATAGGGAAAGTACCTAGAAAAACCATGACTTTTAAAAACTATACCCATTTAACTCGATGCTTATCATCTCCTATCCAAACCTACTGCAACGTCATCTCAGCTCAAAAAATAATTCCCAATCCATTAGAGGATCCAATCCACTCCAAGTGTCATCAAAACACTATCTATAAAAATTAAAATTATTCTTAAATAAATTAATTTTTTTTGCATAAATCCAAAATTCATTAATTGGGCTACCACAACAACAAACCACTAACTAAAGGAACCAGTAAGGTTTATCTCATCCTCATGGCCTAGCCCTAAGAAAAAATGACCATCCTCAACCACCAGTATTGAATGGAAAATAATTTAATTTGTTGAACTAATATTTAAAATTTCAACATATAAAAAAACCTCAATGGAGAATTACGTAATAGAGTATAAATGTTATCTCAAGATGTCTCCTATAAAAACTAATCAAAATCCCTATGATGCCCAGCTAATTCCACCATGATTGTATTTAATTAGTATCAAATACTTAATTAGGGATAGATAATATAATATTTTGGGGAGAATAAGAAAAGTATATATGACTGGAGGAATATGATTATGTATCATCACCTTGAAAATATCATGAAATCCTTCTTGTAACAAGGGATAATGTGGGAATGGTGGGGAAAGATACATTAATTGTACACACCTAAATTATGGAGAGGATGGGACACCCCATCAAAAAAATGAATGGTAAATATTAATATTCCCCCATTTATGTCCACAAGATAACAAGTTTCTAGCTAAAATATCCAATTGGCTTTGTCCTTCTAAGGGATAGTCCTTGGCAGCAGGCTGCTTGCAATGAGAATCGCATCCACCCTGGTGAAACTCCACTCCATCCATGAGTCCCATGAGTTCCATAAAATCATAAAACCATATCCAAAACACTTTAATTGGTATGCGCAGTCATTTTTAATATTATTATATGTACTTTCAAATTTAGCCTACCCACTAAATCAATATTCATAAACCACATGAAATTTAAACTTGAATTTACACCAATTATATTAGAATATTTCCACCATAACACCAGAATAAATAATTTTTTTTCAACCAAGTGGATCTATCAACCTACATCAATCACCAATTATACTCTATAGTCATGGACTAATTCCAAATTCCATCATACTCTATCATCACTACTCTAAACACATGTCACTTATTCCACCAAAACTATTCTAATTCCTATATTTCATCACTAAAAAATTGGGATGACACTAATGAAAAATCATCCATCTTGAGACACATAGATATTTTAACCTGAATAATCATCTTTTCATTGGGAATCCTCACCCCAAAAAGTGTCTTATGAGGATAAAAAATGAACAATAATGTCATCCCATAAATGGAATTTCAAAAATAAAACACACAATCAATTTTCCAAGGGAAAGTTGGGAATGAATTCTATCATTCCACAATAAATAAAGTTTGAGAATTCTAATTATATAATAGTATTATTCTCATTTAAAAGTTCCAATTCAAAGTTGATTAGTAATTACCATCTATGAAATATGATGTTCATGCTAGACATTTCTAGAAAATACTCATTTAAAACACAAAAAATATCGATTTCATCTCAAATGACATAGTTGATATAGTTTCCATGTAACTACCTCCAAACACAATAAAAAATCTTGGTTTGATCTCCTACCGATGTCCTGCTTGAATGACACTCGACTTCATCCCATGATGTACATACAAATTTAGATGATCCTGCTACACTTTTTCCTTGGAGACATCCTATGATCATTAGAATATTACCACATTAGTTAGTATAAAAAATTAGTTAAATTACCCATCTAAATGATAATCAATGAAACCCATTTTCACACTCCCACCCAAGAAAGGGTTAATTCCTAATCTAACATGTTTAGATAACCTTAAACCATTTTAATACCAACACACACACTCAATCTCCTCCCACTGTCACATAAAAATTTGTAACTAAAATTCACCATTAAATGCTACTAATTTCATATCCATTTAGTCACTATAATTCATATTCCATCCGGATGATAGAATAATTTTTCTCAAAAAACCATTACCCTATCCACAATGGGGGTCATTTCCCCTATTTCAGATATGACACTCCCCACTATAGGGGTTTCCTAAAAAATTCTACAGTAGGTAAATCCCTTGTTCCCCACTACATATATCATATCTATTAATAAAAATAATTTTCAAAAATGAAGAAACTACCTCATTTTAAATTTTTCTATTGAAATATAATGTAAGTCATATTTCCAGGAAATGGGAACTTAATCCATCGAACCCACATTTTTTCAATTCATAATTAGGTTATCCCCAAAATGTTTTACAATAGTTTACTCTCCACCATATGGATTTACACAAACCACATCTCATGCAAAACCCCATCTTGGTTATCATCACATATGCATGATACTCATCAAATTCTACAATCATTTCATCCCTAATAGCACTTTCTTAAAACCAACTCATGATTCAACTATGACAGAAACTAGATCCATTTACAAAACAAACCTCACCATCTAAAACATCCTATTTCATCAAACCCCATTGTAATCTGACCATCACACATTCCATTAAAGTTCTAAGTTCTCAAATTGCATGATATGGTATTGTATGCGAGCGTGGTATTAGTTGGAGAAAACTATGGAAACAAAAACGGAGGAAGAAGAGGAAAATGAAATTAAAAGAAATGCATGGAAAATAAATGGGAAGGGGGATGATCAATTAGGACCCCAAGTATACTTGCACCGTGAAACTATAATTATAAAGTTCCACAATGGTTGATCACTCCTTTGATAAGCCTTACTTGCACTCACCTAAGAACACAAGAAACACAAACATAATAATGCTAGAAAACACTCAAATTCAAAATTAGTCGTCATGTGGTACAAGAGGTAACTATTTATACCCAAATATGAGTAATAAATGTCAAACTAACTATCCCATAAAATTATAAAGCATATCCCACAAATTTGACTTTGATTACACATGTCCATGGCATTAGGGGATAAGATATCTCTAAAGAAGTCTTTTTGGAACCACCCCAAAGACTTTGAAAATTCACAAAATTCCTTTGGAGACAAGGGGCCCACCAATTTTTAGATTGGATTTTTCCTTCATGAATGCTGATTAAATTTAGTGGAAGCATTTTGGTGGGCCATTTAGGTTCACTTTTGGGCTTTAATAAGTGTGATTAAAGGCCTATTTTTTCCTACCATACATGCATGTTGGACCTCCTCTTGTAATTTCAAAATGAGTCCATGTGAAGCCTCATTCATCCTCCTCATTCTTGCTCTTGTCATTAGGCCACCAATATAATCCAATTGGTCTTTTACATTAATTATCCTTCCACCAACAATGCCATGACGTCCCTCAACTCATCGCTGCTTTTCTGCACCATGATTCACATCATCCCCTACCTCTTCAAAATGATTTGTCCTCTAATACGCATATTCAAAAGGAGAGAGGTCAGAAATATTAAAGGTAGAACTCACATTTACATACCTTCTAGTAAATTCAATATTGTAGACGTTATCATTGAATATTTCTAATACATGAAATGGACCATCTCCTCATGGTTGGAGTTTTGATTTTCTTTGCTCTGGGAACCTTTCCTACCTCAGATGCACCCACACCCAATCTCTAGGTTCTAGTAAAACCTTATGCCTTCCATTTTTTGCTTTCTTAAAATATTTTTCATTTCTTCTTTCAATGTTGGAATTCACCATGGCATGTAAATCCCAGAATATTTTTACCTTCTCATCACCTGCAAGGTCAAAAACCTCATTAGTAGGAAAGGAATGAGTATCTAATGGATTAACTGGGTTAAGGAAATATAAAATATATAAGGGTGAGACTTTAGTAGTGTAATACACCACTCGGTTATATGAAAAATCTATGTGTGGCAAACATTTTTCCCAATTCCTTAGATTTTTTTGAATTATTGCACGGAAGAGGGTAGAAAGAGTCTTATTCAACACATTATTTTTCCCATCAGTTGAGGATGTGCAATAGGTGAGAACAATAATTTATTTTCCAATTTATTCCAAAATGTCCTCAAAAAGTAGATAATAAATTTCACATCCCTATCACTTACAATGGTTTTGGAAAGTCCATGTAATCTCACAATTTCTTTGAAAAAACAATCTGGTATATGTATAGCATCATTTGTTTTTGATCATGTAATGAAATGGGACATTTGGTTGAATCAATTCAAAACAACAAAAATGCTATCTTTTCTTGATTGGGATCAAGGAAATCCCATCAAAAAAATCCATAGAGATGTCAGTCCATGGATGGTAAGGAATAGGAATGGGGGAATGCAATCCATTAGGTTGATCCTCGGAATTTGCATGCTTACAAGTGACACACTTATCAAAATTGAAATTACATCATTTCTCATGCATGGATAATAAAACTTTTCATGCAATGTAGCTTGAGTTTTATCAACCCCAAAGTGCCCCATCAAACCACCCCCATGACATTATTTTACAAGTAATTCTCGAGTTTAACAACTTGGAATGCACAATTTTTCACTTTTGAAAAGAAACCCATCTTATTTTTAATAGTCTTTAAATCCCTATTTTTAAAAGGTGTCTAAATTTGAGAAAAATCTTCATCATTTTGTTAAATTCCCTTTAGTAACTCAAGTCCAAGTAATCTAGAATGAAGAGAAGTAATAAGTGCATGCCTTCATGAATGAGTATCAGCTGCCACATTTTCCTAAAATGTTTATGCTTGATCAAATAATAAAAGTCACAATAAATTCCACCCAAGATGCATGTCGCTAATTCAACTTGGCATGGGACATCAAATACTTAATGCGTTCATGGTCCAAATGAATAATGAACTCTTTAGGCCATTTGTAATGTTTCCATGTTTCTAGGGTTCTTTTCAAAGAATAATGTTCATTATCAAAAGTTGATAAATTTAATGCTTCACCATTCAATTTCTCACTAAATTAAGCAATTAGACACATAACGTGAGCCAAAATAGCACCAATACGAACTCCCGATGCATCAAACTCAATTTTAATGACATTAGTGAAATATAGTATCCTTATAAGGGGAGAATTAAACAATTTTTCTTTGGGTGTGTTAATGGATTTTTCTTGTTTTTCACCCCATTTAATGACACCATGTTTCATTAAAAGATCATTAATAGGTGCAATGATGGATGATAAATCCTTTAAAAACCTCCTATAGAAGCTTGCCAATCCATGAAAACTCATAACCTCAGTTGCACTCTTCAATGTGGGGCACTCCTAAATTGCTTTGATCTTTTCATCATCCACAATAATCCCTTATGACCCTACAACAATGCCAAGAAACAAAACAGAATCCTTACAAAAAGAGCATTTTTTATGATTGGAATAATGATGGTTTTTATATAAGGGTCTCTCACACAAAATGAAAGTGTTCAACATGGATGTCTAGACATTTTATATACACCAAGATATCATCAAAATATACAACCACTAATTTTCAAAGGAATGGACAAAGGAAATGGTCCATTAAGCTCATGAATGTACTTCGTGCATTAGTTAAACCAAATGGCATAACGAAACACTCATAAAAATCTAACATAGTTTTAAAAGTAGTTTTCCAATCATCTTTTTATTTCAATCAAATTTGGTGGTATCCACTTTTATGATCTATTTTTGAAAACAGAGATGCCCCATGTAATTAATCAAGCATGTCATCATGTCGAGGGATGTGGTAATGGTACATAACAATTATTTTATTTATGGTGTGAAAATCCACACACATTAACCATGTTACACTTTTCTTGCATACTCGTATAACCGGAACAGCGCATGGACTCATGGATTCCCTTAATAATCCACTCTTCATGAGTTCTTCAACTTGACATTGGATCTCTCTAGTCTCTTCCAGATTAGCTCTATATACTGGCCTGTTTGGAATTGCGGCACTAGGTATGATGTCAATCTGATGCTCAATGCCTCTCAAAGGAGGTAATCCATCGAGTGTATCTTTAGGAAACAAATCACCAAATTCTTACCATAAATACACAACACAAGAAGGAAATGAATGGTGAAGTTCATTAGATTCAAGTTAAGCATACTTAATAATGAGTAACAACACTTTACCGCTAAATAAATCACCATTCACATCAATTTTTCCAGAAAATTAACTCAGCTTTTTCTCATCACACTTTCTTTCGACTCTATGATTTCCCTCATTTCTTCTTATGTCACTCGAATCTCTTTTTTCACTGTTATTTTTTCCAATTTTTTCAATTTTTTTCTCAAATTTCCTTTTTGATCAACTCATCACTTTCATTTTTATCACCCAAAATTTTATTTTTCCCACTTTTTTTCACTCATTTTTTTTGATTTCTCTCTCTATCCTCACTTGATCTTTATATGCTTTTATGAGACTTATAGGTGTCAAAAAAATCATTCTAAGCTAAAATGAAAAGAGAAGCAGTTAACATAGCCCTCATATATCACCCTCTTATCAAATTGTCATGGTCTCCCTAGTAGAAAATGTCCAACCTGGATTGGAGAAACATCACACAACATCTCATTAGGATATTTTCCAATGGAAAAAGACTAGGGCTTGTTTTGTGACCCTCACTTCACCGATATCATTCAACCACTACAATCTATAAGTTCAAGTATTCCTTAGAGTAGGAAAACTCAACTTCTCCACCAACAAGCTACTAGCCACATTAGTACAACTTCCACTATAAATGATCTTACTACATACCTTCTCTTTGATGTGGCATCTCGTTTGAAAAATATTCTCACACTTATCCTCATCATGATCATCTTTGGGTTGAATGTTTAAAGCTCTTATTTCCACCAATGAATCTCCATGTGCGGGTTCTTCAACATCTACATCTGAACTATCCTAAAAAGTTGGAATCTCATCATCACTAGAGTGCTCACTATGGATGTCTCCATTATCCAAAATAATCATGGACACTTTTTTGGTCATTGAGATGAAATATGACCATGTCCTTTACACTTAAAGCACTTTATATCATGAGATTTAGAAGGAAAATTTGTGTCCATTTTTTCATTTGAATCAGTGGGGAAGATCTTATTTTGGGCCTCTTCTCTTGGTTTTGGAAAAAATTTGGAATCTCTTGTTTTTGTTTCATTCTACTTAGAAGTTTATTTTGTACATTTCCAGTTACCCTTCCAAAAGTTTTGAGAACATACTTGACTCCTTTGAGATTTTAGTTGTTTTTCAACCTTCACCGCCTTATGTAGCAACTCTTCCATGTCAGTATAGGTCTATAGTACCACAACATCTCTGATATCCAGATTAAATCCATTGATTAACCTTTCCATGGTAGCTTTTCTATCCTCCTATAAATTGACTCAAATCATTGTTATCTCCATTTCCTTGTATTATTCCCCACACACATGGAACCTTGCCCAAGTTTTTGTAACATAAAATGATAATATCAATAGTAAAGAATAGTAATGTACCTTCTACACATTACTCTCTTCATTTATTCTCATGTTCTAATTGGTATTTGTCCATTATGTTGTCGACATACTTTTAATTGGTCCCACCAAATACTTACATAGTCAATGAACTCAAGCGCCACCAATTTTTCTTTTCTCATCTAAGTAGTTGTGAAGTCTGGGCACGCGGTCAACCTTTCACTCCCACACCAAATAAAGTTCTAGGTCACTCTTCCCTTGAAGGGATGGAAGTGTCACTTTGATACTTACCAAGTCATTTTCATTCCAAGTAGCACGTTGCCCTCACCTAGGAATTTATTCTTTGAAATCAGAGTACTCATCATCACCTACATGAATTTCATTCCTTATTGGATCCTTTGAAGATAAGTAACTTTTCATGTCATCCATCCTAGAAGTCAATCTTGTAAACTGGTCAGTGACTTCTTTCAAGAATAATTTAATGTCGATCTCACTTCTTTCTCCCTCACTTTACATTTTTTTAATTCATCACACACTCTTTCCCTCTTTTTTATCTCTCAATAGGTTCCTCACACTTTATAGCGCAAGAACCTGGTTCCTATAAGTCTTCTTAAATAGAATCAAGAAGACAACTAGTAGAAGAAATCAATTCATGGAAATCATTAAAAATCATAAATTTTAAAAGGGTTTGAATCAATGGAGTCTAAGAAATATGGGAGTTAAATGGGAGAAACGGTTATAGAGGAAGGTTGGATAAGGATGAAGGAAATAAGATGATGGATAAGAAAATGCAATCAAATTTATAACTTATGAGCGAACACAATGTTTCAAATGATCAGCTTCTTTTTTTTTATTGATTGTTTTTGATTTTTTTTGATTTTTTTTGCAACTCAATAAACAAAAATTGTGACAAAAAGAGTGAAATTTTTTACACAAAGTAAAAAAAATGAAAATTTTAATAATATGATCAAAATGATGAAATTTTTTTAGACAACATGAACTCCAAACTCAAATGGAAATCTGCCTTGGAGATTGTTAGATTTCACAAAGGTGAAACTGGTGCACGAATTGATTTGGCTATATCGCCAAATATAGGTGTCGTATTTTATTGTTTCTAAATTGAGATGAATGAGGAGATTATGAACTATTAAAATGACATATTATACGTCCAAAAACTCAAAGAAAAAGTAGATGAAAATATAGAATAATGTTGCCTCCAAAATTGGTGATGGCCGAAAATTGAAGAAGTGGAAGGAAAAAAGATGGGGGAAATAGAAATATGAAAGAACCTAATTTCCATTGCATTGCATTAATACCAAATGATATGGTAACGTATGCGAGTGTGGTATTTTGTGGTGAAAAATTTTGAAACACAATCTGAGGAAGAATAAAAAAATGAAATAAAAAGAAATAAAAGGAAAATAAATGGGAAGGGGGATGATCAATTAGGACCCCAAAGAGACATGCCCCTTTAAACTCTAATTATAAATTACCACGAAGGCTGGACACTCCATTGATAAACTTTACATTCACTCACCTATGAACACAATAAAAACAAGCATAATAATGCTAAAAAACAATCAAATTCTAAATTAAACTTCAAGGGGGTACAATAGGTGACTATTTATAGCCAAACGAGAGGACTACATGTAAAAATACCTATCCCAACAAGTCTGAAGCCTATACTTCGATTTTGAATTTTTTTACACATTTAGATGGTTTTATGGGAAATAATATCTCTAAAGAAGTTTTTTTAAAACCACCCCAAAGACATTAAGATTCCCTCCATGACTTTGGAGACAAGGGGCCCACCACTTTTGACATTGGAGATTTCCTTCATGCAAGTGGATTAAATTTTGTGGAAGCATTTTGGTGGGCCGTTTAGGTTCACTTTTGGGCATTAATAGGTGTGATTAAATGAAAATTTTCTCCTCCCATGCATGCATGTTGGGCCTCCTCTTGTAATTTCAAAATGAGGCCTTATAAAGCCTCTTTCATCCTCCACATTCTTCCTCTGGTCATTGAGCCACCAATCTCATCCAATGGGTCTCTCCCTTTAATTATACTTCCACCATCAATGCCATGATCTCCCTCAACTCCTTACTGCATGTGTGAACCATGATTCACATCATCACACATAGTAAGCCATTAACACACCATTTGAAAACATTATATATATACAACATGCATTGTCTCAAATCTATTAATATTTAGTAGGTGTATTCTCATATACCACCTATTTCATATTTCCTGAATGGAATGAAATTTCAACTGCTATATCTTTAATAATATATAGTTTTACATCCTCATATGACCCCACAGTAAACCAAAATTACACTTCTAAGTGGCATGTATCTCCAAATGTGGCCCAATATCCAAAAAACTAATCATTCTACATTCCATGTATATTTTTTCATCCAAAATCATGATATATTTTATCAAATAACAAAATGAAACCATTTTCCATGCATACTCTAAACACACACTTAGGAACCATCTAATGATACTCCTAAGTCACCTGTCTCCACACAAGATCCCAAACATAAAAAACCCATTAATTAACATCATGTCCTACCAATTAAACAGTAATTTCCTATGAAAAAAGTCTTAACACCAACACATTCCATGTGTCTCACATTTCAATGCACTATCACTTTGGATAAATTCATTACAAAAGAATAACATGGAATCACAACACAAATACCACCTATTTGGTAGCACATATCTTACAATAATCACATGCCCCAAAGAACCTAAATTTTCTTACTGTGTATAATGAAGAAAAATTAACATAGGATATCCCCTAAAACTAGTCACCCCAGGTCCTTATAAGCTATCACATCACCATAATCTTGGTTGAACCTCAGGTCACTAAGCTCTCACACCTAGAATATAATCCAAAACTCAATCAGGTATAAACTCATAGAAACTCACATAATAAACCCCCACTATAAGATTATCATTTATAACATCCACGTCATATTCCTAAAACACCACCCACATCTTGGTTACCCATAATCCCTATGAATTTTGACATCAAAATACTCTTTGATGGATATGATCACATCATAGAAACATACACACAAAACTAGAATAACTAAATGAAGATACATATCCTGATAATAAAAATCCCTGGTTTTTTTAGTATTATTTCATTCCATGATATGAATGAAAAAATTAAATAAGTTGTTAATGAAACATTAAATAACTAATCATGAATAATAACCAACCTTTAGGGGTTCCTCAAAAAAGAATCTTGTTCTTGTACCAACCATCATGGATCACGCAGAGTCCCATAAATTGAGGGACTGTTTAATCATCATCATGAATGTGTCACCATAGATCCACAATTATATCCATCAGAATGAAATTAATATACATTATGAACCACTTGAGTAAAATTATAGTAAGTAATTATATGAAAAATGACAATATGATCTTTTTTTTACATATTAAACAATTGGGCCACAATTTCTATTGATACAAATCACACTAGACAACCAACATGTCATGTTAATATAATGTCTATGATCAGGATGAAGGAGCCCCTTCTTTCCCCTATAATAAAATATCAAATTTCCATAATATGTCAAAATTAAAAATAAAAACACCTGATTTTTCGTAGGGGTGAAAATTTTAAAATTATAATAGAACAAAATAAGAGAATTAACCCCAAACCCATCACAACCAGGACTTCATATTAGGAAAGGTTTCTATGAGTAGCTGGATAATATTTATCACAATATCTAACATATTCCTATATCACCAAAAAAACCATATCGTAAACGTTAAGTGAAAAGAATAAATATATTTTTTTACACCACTTTTTAATGTACACCATATAGAATACTAATCAATTCTAAAACCTGTGCTCACATCATTAACATTCATGCAACTCCCTATGTGTCATAGGCATCTGACTATCATCCATGGTCTAAGGAGGTATCATTGGGGGAATATACCCCAAATATATAACTCTTAAATCTTATTGTACATTTATAAGCATAGTACACATCATAGAATGTATGAATATTAAAAAAATTCAACATGATCTAAAAAAGAGTTGAATTCACATAGACAAACAATATTGATCTCTCATGAGGTCGATCACATTATAAAAAAGATAATAATAAATTATATAAAAAATTAAAACTATAGGTGGGTCCCCTAAAATCCTTAATACTCACCTCATCTCCAAGAAAAAATCGTATATGAGCTACACCATCTCGATCATGAAATATATGGCCTTAGCCCGACCACAACCTATAACCATGATAGATGCAAGATTATATAAATGAACTAGAGTCCCTAATAGGGTGTGAGTAAATAACTCAATAGGGAAGCACCGACTTGTTACCTTATTGTACCTATAATGTAGGGATAACTTCATGTGATGGTCTATGAATAAATAAATAAACCATTACACAAAATAAATAAAACAACCATCAATACCCACAATGACCAGTTCCATAATTTATATAAAAATGTCATGGGAACCTTTATAATCACAATATCACCACCACAAAAATATATGCACATGTAACATAGGACAATCCTAATAACCATCATTGATCCTTAGGTCTATGACCTCGATTAGCCATACTTGCTTCGGTCAGTGTTGGGCTATCTCTAAGCACATCACGATGATTTTAGTGACCAATATAACATACCCTAGTCTCCATAGTATATAGATAATTATAATGATATAGAAAATAAACTATATATACAAACCCAACATATATCCTCAACATTTGATACAATTCCATTGTTTACCCACTAATAATATCATAGACATCCCCTATGGGTGTTTTCTCAGTCGGGAATCATAATCCTCCCTAATGAGAGTTTTCTTGACAAAAAATAATAGCCCTTCCAGAAGAAGTTTAATTTATAATCACATTACACCTCTATATGGGTTTTCTTATCCATGTATCGGGGAATTTTGGTTTTTTAGTTTTCATTAAACATCCTCGAAATTTCATTTATGGTTATTTCATTATTAAATGATATAAAATACCTCACCATGGGAATTTTCCTTTTTTTCTTAATATTTACCCAATGAAATACACCATAACACCTGATATATAAAAATAATAATATAATAGGTTGAATGCCTGAACCCATCACCACTATCTATATCAATGTAAATGATCTCACTAGTGTCATTAAAACCTTGGGACATCCACTTCAGTTCCCTTAGAAGAAACATATAATAAACAAACATACAAGTTTTTCCAGGTCACCAGCTTTCATGGAACCCTATATGGGTACCACACATCATGGTAGAGGAAAGGAACCCTTATTGGATCCTCTCATTATTGAACTCCATCATTGGGTCAATAAATCACATAGGGTATTACAATTAACAATCTAGTCTCAATGATCAAATTGCTCTAAGGTATCTCAAGGATCCAAATATGGTCTTCACATAACGTCACCCTAAACCCATGACATCCACTACATGGATTTGCCTATAGGATCTATGATATGGTACACTGCATCATACATGATCCCATAACACACCTATGGTGGTTTAGAAACCACTTGGAATAATTACAATGGTCATAGACTTAGCTATATGCGATCGATGAAAGAGAGCTAGTGATAAAGGCTTTAATGCCACCCTTGGTGCATTACATGATCCATTAGTCCTTATGTGATAGTAAAATTTCAACAAAATAATTTTAAAAATGACATTTGAATTATTTGTTATGTACCAATCACCCTTAGTGTAACTTACAAATATCCAAATTCACCATAATAGTTGTATAAGTCCAAATAGAAAGTACCAAGACCATATACATCTTCTATAATGAATCCACATCTTACTAAAGTCCGAACATCTTATTCTAAAGCCTAATTTAATATTTTCATTCTTAACAAGATATCCCCCGTCTCTATGAGGCTCCAAACCACATCATGTATCATCAAAAGATTAAATACAACAATTATAAATAATTTAGAATAATTTTAAAAAGTAATCATACTGGATAAGTTTTCACCTAGTGATCCTACCACAAAAACAACGTCACCCAATAAAACCTAGATGGTCTGTCTCATCATAATGATCTTAACGTAATGAAAATTAACAATATTTACAACTAAAATAATATAAAAATTAATTTAATTTAAGGAAATCCCCAAAAAAATCATCATGGTGATGTGCATCAGTATAACATTAGGTAGTGTAATGAGGATGTTGTCTTTGGATGTACCCAATATAATTAAAATGAAAAACCCATGATACCCAATGTATTTCACCATTCTTAAGAGAAAATAACACCAAATCCCTAACTCTTCATGGTGGACATAAGTTATATAGGAGGATGAGAAATGTGGTGATTTGAAAAAGAAATATGTTTACCTCAAGTCACTATACAATGCTAGAAAATCTATCCCAAATAAAGGGAGAATGAGGGACACATGGGGAGGGGGGATTCATCTTGTACGCAACAAAATAGGGAGAGAAATTTATTCCCACTCTAAAATCTCATGGGTGAAAAATATATATTTTACGCCAATTAAATTTCACTAGCTAGATAGCACTACCCCATAAGCTATCATATGGCTACATGAAACATGAAGGGGGATCTATCCAACCACTCATTATCCATTGGTAGTTGGAAGCTTTCAACCAGCATCTCAACCACCCTAAGTTTTCTTCTTTGTAACCCCAGGTTCCCCAGATTCCTCATGAGCCTCTAACAAAATCTAAATCACCACCTTGGGATGCTAGAACACTTAGAATAATATTATAAGTTACTTAAAAAACACACCTTCTAAATGAAAATTTAAAATCGCTTTGAAATTCAAACATGTCCATACACGAGGGATATTACACTAAAACACCACTTAATATATTAATTTATTATAGTTTAGCCCATATATAACTAATTCAATAGTCTTGGGGTTGGTGATTAATACCAATGGTATAATATCAAACATATATGGAATGTGTTACCCATTATTATAATGACCCTAGAATATTGGGATAAATATAATGAATATCCATTTCTCAAAATATAAATAATGTTATACAATGAATTTCATACCAAAAAATCAGAACTTTAATGGTAAAAAAACCCACATGTCTATTAACTCTTATAAATCCTAGGAAATTTATAATGTAAACCATATTTGTGAATAATTATCATTGGAAAATCAATGATCGAAGAACAAAACTAGTAAATCTATCAAGATAATCTCAAAAATATTTTATATTATAGAGGGGTGATCATATAAATATACTCAATATATTCCTATCATGAAAATTTAGGTTTCCAGGTGAATGAAGCATAGTGAAATATCCATGCAAGGAAAATATAAAAAGAATAATCAACTAATAACCATCTATCATAAGTCAACTATCCAACATTTTCCAATATATACCACATTATAAACCTAAATTTCAAACCATAAAAATATTCCATTTTTATATCATCGCAGAACCGATAATAAAAAACAATCATCATTTATACTCACCCCAAAACCAAGTAGTTGTCTAGCTGTAGAGGACTTACTAAAATAGTGTCATGTGATAATTATCCTTCAGGTACCTCAATAATAATATAACACTACTATGTCGATATCTTTACATAGGGAACTCACTATATATCCATTTCAATATGTATTTATCTACCCTTTGGGAACTCTCTATCTTCTCTTGATGGTCAATATGTATTTATCAACTCATAAAAAAATCAATATGATATCATTCACATTTTGTGGTTGGGTTATTTTCCATAAAAAGGGACTATGGCTTGTTTTATTTTTTTCCACCCTAAGTGAATCATCCGACTAAATCATTCATATATTGGGAAACGATCCACCCTAAAAAACTATTACATTATTATCGCATTTCTACACTCAATAAATATCTTCACTTGAACCTGCGAGATCATCATACAATACATATTCATCATCCCAAACCCTATTTTCCACTATCATCACCTCATCATCATCATCAAAATTACTATAAAAAAGATTCAATTAACAAGACATTAATTTCATACCATTATAATATAATCATAATACACATATATAACACAATCCCACAGAAAAATATCACAATCATATTCTTTGGTGTAATCACAACTTCACAAGTTAAAACCATACTACATCCTAGTTCTACTAAAATTTATATTCAAGGGAGTTTGACCCCACAACATCGATAACATTCCTAATATCCTAATCAAAAAATAATACCATAACCTTATTATATATGTGAAACATATTAAATGGAACCATTTAATAAAATCGAATCATTTACTATACCGTTGCATAATAAAACCCCCAATTTCTAAAACATGAGAGGTTTGGGGTTCTTACTAGATTTAGGTTCCAGTACTAAAAATAACATCTTTCATAAAAATAATTTCTGGTGTTTTGTAGTGGGAATAACCTATACGATATTAAGCACATCCCTATGATGACATGGAAAGACATGTGTAGACACCACTCCAAACTAAGTCATACACTATCAAACACCTTCCAAATATTGAATATTGCACAAAGACCAGAAAAAATATCTTAGAACATTTAAATATATAAAAAATATCCCTGAAATCCCACAAAATCAATTCACTATTCATCCCTTTTATGTTTTAGGCCCTCCATGATGAATTGGCATAAATTGTTGAAAAATTTAGTAACTACATCCCCTCACCATTAAAATATTTTATTTACAGATTTCAATATTCCATGTTGAAAACTAACCTATATACCTTATGAATTTTCATATAATTATCCAATATCAATTATTAAAAAAATCAACAGAAGACTTATTTTAGTTAAATTCAAACATGAATTATAAACCATTAATCCAACTAATTCATCATTCCTATTTATAGCTTCACTAATTAATATTTTATAATTTTTCTATTTTTCCTATTTCAATATCATTTAAAATTATATCTTTATAAAATTATATATCTTATCAAAATATATTTTCAATTAATAATATTTCAAAAATTGAAAAAATATAATTGCAATTTTTCATAAAGAATAATATTTCCAGCAAATCACATATTCATAAAACATCATTCCAATTAATTATTCTAATAGAAATAATATTTATTTATCTTAGTATTAGAACAAAAATTTATAATTCATTATCAGATAAATAGACAATAATATTTATGAATCACATATCCAAAATAAGGAACAAAATCATTATAAGCTCATATAGTTAAGATAACTGTTGATAATTTTGAGTCACCAACCTCAATTCCAGAAAAATTATTATTCTTCAATAATTTAATTATCAATACTGATCATTTTACTAATAATATTTTCCTTTACTTATCTCATCATTTTTCATATTTTCACATCAAAAAAATTCTTGGAGTTTTCAACATCCTAAGATAATATTGAAGAGATTATTACCACCCAAATTACCATAGTGGTAAATACACTATATCTATTTAATTTCAATAAATTTCCTCAAACCTCTATCATTATTTCCAATAATATTAAATAATTAATCATTTTTTATATTACATTTAAATCCTCAAACATATCCTCATATTTTTTAATAAAATATTTTCTTAAAATTAAAATCATATAACCCCACTTCATTGTCATCACATGCCACATTACATGCGTAAAAAATGTAATTAAAATGAACTATTTAATTAATGTATTTAAATTATTATTATTGTTATTTCTATTCTGAGTCCTTATATCATCATCAAAACCAATAGAAAACTAAAATTTCAAAATCAGTACCCATGTGTAAATTTCACATTCTAAATTTAATGGAACAATGAAAATAAATTTCTATAAACTAATAAACTCTGATTTTACCCTTATTCTTTGGATGTATATAAAAATTATGAAATTGAAGATTTTTTCTAATATGGGTCTCTATGAAACAAATCATCTATAAACTCCATGGAGAGAGAAATATTATTCCGCATCACAAACCAAACCATATGTTGTATAAATGGTTGGAAAATTATAAATTTCATTTTGAAACTACTTCATAATTATTGTTATTGGATGATAATGAATAATTTTTTTAATATATGGTTTATGATAATAAAAATATCAATTTTTTTATCTTTTAATAGATATTGATGAGGTATTGCAGAATTTTCTTCTCAGACTTACCAATATAGTGAGTTTGAGTTTTAAATTCGATTATAATTAGGGTCATGCATACTTTGGAGACACCGTTATATATTTTTATCTAGAGGAGAAAAATAAAATTTTGAGGAAAAATTTCCTAAATGGGGGAATAATATAAGGATGTATTGTTTTATTTAACATTTAAAATAGAATCATAAATTTTAGTGATGCCCAATTTAATCCAAAACATGAAAGAAAAGTGAAACATCATGGTATTATTTAAGTATAAAACTAATAAAACCTAACGGTATATATTCATTATTACATAACTAAATACTAATAGGAAATATATAAAAATAAATATCACTTCAATAATGTAGAAATATATTATTTTGTAGTCTCATAAAAATACAATAGATTCTAGAACTCTATAAAAAATGTAGCAATATAATACACATTTTTTAGAAGAAATATGTTAATCGTATGATTGAGTTTGTGATAATTATATAATGAATTATATATGAAAGTAAGAGGGAATAGTTTACTTAATATATTAATTTCAATTTTATAGTTATTCGATATAAATATAGACAAATGGTATATTAAATTTTTTTATAATTAACATGTAGTACTTTTGTCTTAGTTAAAATATACATATATATATATATATATCTGTGTTTGTGTGTGTGTGCTAAACCCATAAGAATAATATTTTTCTCATTTATAAATAATAAAAAAACCTAGAGAAAATAAATTGTTACAAGAATAAATTATATAATTGGGAAAAAAATATCTATTTTAATTCATCCATTACATTGAAATTCCAATCCAAATTCAGCATTTCCATTAAAACCTATTTTAAATGTTCAATTGTTTACATTAAAAAAACATTGTTTTCTATTTTTAAATAAATTACTTTCTAAACTAGTTATCTAAGGAATTTTATGATTTTAGTTCATATCTAAATTTATTTTACTAAGATAACTATTTTAAAAATATTATTAATTAATAGGAATTTTTAATTTAAAATAACTAATATTCAAAATAATTTTTTACACAAAAAAATTATCTATTTGAATGTTCTATAATGTAATATATTTAATAATATGTTAATTAAAATAGTTTTATAATTAACTAATTTCCTTATGTTTCCATTTTTCTATTACCTTCCATAAGAAAAATATATTCTTCAATAATTAAATAATGTGTATTTTCAATAATATCAACAAATATAATCTATAAATGGATTCCCCCACTAACCATTTTAAACCACATAAAAATCTTTTTGTACTCCAAAATATTTCTAAATTTCATCCGCTAAATAACATATGTGTGTCTAGGATCTTCTGGATATATGAAAAATGATTCAAATAGCTTAAAACAAAGAATGTTACAAAGTGAATATTTTAATCCCGCTAATTATATGACCACCCATTCCCAATATATATATATATATATATATTATTTTACAACTATAAATATTATTAAATATGATTAATTTCATAATAACATAATATTAATTTTTTTGGATTCTATAAATTTTATGAAAGTAGAATCATTAAATATTAAAATTTATTTTTCCTTTTTTCATGATTATATATGGATCAGTTTATGCACATACATGAATGATTGATTATTATAATCATTACTACCATTGGGGTTCCGTAAGCTAACTTAAATAGTTTTTTTTTGTATGAAAATAGTTATGATTTTAAATTTTTTAGGTTTTTTAATTTTAGTACTCAAATAAAAACTAATTAATACAAAAACTCCTTAGGGTTAATTATTTCACCATGTACAAACACATAATTTACCATTTATTTACAAAAATAGCCATATATACCATGGAATAAATATAACACTAGATAATCATTCTACTATCATGAATCCATTACCTTTAAAATTTAACAGATTCATAACATATATGGCCAAAGGTTTATTGGAATAATTTTCTTCTAATAATATACATGTTTATAATTATAAAATCTTTTTTTAAACAGATATAACATTAATTATGAAACAATTAATAAAATATATAAATAATACTAATAACACTATATTCATTATTGAGTGTAATAAAAATATAATGGAATAAAAAACTACAAATTTCACACTATTTATTATTACCCAACATAAATGAATACATCAATTAAAGGAGCCTAAATCAACAATGGAAAATAAATATAGAATACTCAAATATTCAGGGATACTAAATCCCTTTAACAATATTCAATATTATATAAAAAATATTTAAAAACCTATTATAAGGAAGAGCACTGTGAAATAAGAAATCATTATGAAAAATCTATAATCTGAAAAAAGTACTATGCCTTTCATAGTGAGAGTGGAAGGAATGAATAATTTAGTTAGTATATATTTATATATGAATGAAATTTTCCATTATAAAAATGTTAATTGAAAAATATATACATTAGAAACATGGTCATTGATAATGTGGTCATTACATATACATACAGTTGGTAAACTACAGTTTTTCAATGATTAGTATTAGATATTAAATAGTATAACTCTAAACTAAATAAAAATATGATATTAAAATATTATAAATTTATATTTATGAATTATCTATAAGTATTAATATTAATAATTTTAAAATATTTTATTATTTATATAAAAATTTTAAATAATTATTTCCATATCAATTGACTAGTAAATATAATTTTATATTTTAAATAATTAATTCTCAGGATATTTGTTAAGAAAATTTAGTATAAACGAAATATATTTTTCTCAATGAACTATTTTGTGTGATATTTTACAATTTTTCAAAATAAAATAAATTTTGCAATTTCACAATATTATTATATTACAACTATTTAAATAATAAATTGATTTGAAATAATATTAATAAGATAATTTGTCGAAATATGAGGTTTTTCAATGAATACATTGTACCCTTATATTTTTATTTTTATAATAAAGTTAAATATATAATTATAAATATATTATTGATATAAAATGGATATAACTTTTCAATTTAATTTTTTTAAAAATAACTTACAGTAATTTTTTAATTTTTTTAAATCATTTTAGGTAAATTGTTTCAAATAACATTTTTATATATACCTGGACTATTAATACATTGTTATTATAAAATTAAGACATGAAGACTTATGAAACCATTTTCCAGATAAAATATTTATTTTATAGGATACATTCTAAATTTAAATGCTAGTTTTTTGTTTACAATCCTATATTTGATATTTTAAAATTTAAGTTACCTTTTCATTAAAAATTTATTTTAATACACTATACATTTATTATTTTAAAATTATTTTTATCACTATTAGAAACTGAATATAATAAAATTAATTTAAAATTTTTAATTATATACTACTTATTATGTAATAAGAAACCCTTTTTCAGTCAAAATAGATTAATTACTTTGGTAAAATAAACTTACCGTGTTAAGATATAAAAAATTTAAAATAATAAATCCTAGGATAAGTGATTTGAAACATGATAAAATAGCATAAAATAGATTTTTAAGGTTATATACATTATCAAATCCCTTAGTCAATTATTTTCCATCATGGAGTCTTCTTGACAAGGGAAACATGTTCTATCTTCATATTAAATTGATATATTTACAAAAAATATCATTTCCAACACTTATAAAAGGCACCTTTAACCATCCCATAAATACCACTAAAACAATTTCCCTATTAAAAATAATCCCTAATTACATTCATTAAAATAAAAATTTTCTCCATTAAAAATATGGTCACACAAGTTTGGAATAATTCAACCATTTCTAAGATGTACTTCGAGAGAATGAATAAAATCTAAAAGTACTACCCACTCTCTAATATTTTCCCCCTTTATATTTTTACTTTAAACATATATTAACAATTATTTAATTATAGAATTATTATTATCTATATACTTTATTTTTTATGTGTATGGAATACATATTAACTACAATTTCTATATTCTCTTGAGAAAATAAAACAACGCCATTGTGTCTTTGTGTAAACTACCATCTGCACGACATAATGTGTTTCATTTTACATCACCATAATAGAAGTATGGACTCAATGGGTAATTAAATACATAATATTCCTAGTTATGAATTTTTAGGTTCTAAATTAAAAAACCATATTATATATTTAAATCGAACTATGTAAAATGAAATCATCATCCATGTGTACGTGCGGACAACCACATCCCTGGAACAGTACATTTTGAATTTGATTAACACCTTCCATAGATATTTATATGATTTTAATAATGGAATAAATATTATATTTATGAAATTATTAGGGTTTTTTGGAATCAAATTTGGTGACCTATGAATGATATGAGAATAAACAAATCATTCCATATTCAACCAAAAAAAACATGCGTACTATGTGGAAGAATAATCTATTCATCCTATGTAAAAACATCATATCCATTTAATATTTTTATTATTATATTAAAATTTAATATATATAATTATAATAAAACATAATTAATATAAATATTCCTATATAAAAAATATATTATAAATAAACCACCTTATAATCAGCCACTAAACTGTAGTATGTTCATGTTTGTGTCTGTTTAATAACCTTCTCTAACAATTCTCTAAAATAGAGTCCTGGATGAACATGATAACTTAAATAATAAATATATATGATATAATTAGGAAAATAATTATTTTATTTTGGATATTTAGTTCTAATATTAACATTATGGTCATAAAATAATATAAAAATGTTTGTTTAATAAAATCATTGAAACATGTCCATCGATGAACTCATCTTTATTGATCAAAACCAAAAATACCATTTAATTAAAGTAGAAAGTTATAAATAATTATAAAACATAAATTTTAATATTCATTATAATTTTTGAATAATTTTGATTGTGAGAAGAATAAAATAATTACACTGCAATTATGAAACTAGTTTAAGACAACCAAGACTATTCCAACATTATATTGAAAAATAGATAATAATTAACAAATATACATAAATTTTTTTTATAAATGAATATTTAAAACGTTTATAGTAAATAATAATGTTATAAAATATTATGTTAAGATGTTTATGTATATTATTAATTATATAAGAGTGTATTCCACTAAGTGGGGAGAAAAGGTAAGGATTTCTTATCTCAATTTTTTATCAATTAAGAGACATATATAATTATACACCCTATTTTAATAGTAATGGTGTATCTAATCCCCGTTTAATATTTTTTTATCACGATCCTTTCATTATTCATGGTATTTAACGTTTCATTTTAAATCAAACCCGTGAATGGGTTTTGAGGAGAATCATTCTGGGTTTTTTAGGGTTTCTTTTTCTCAAATTTAATTTCACGTGACATGTTTGATTTTATACACCGTCGTATCTTTTATATGTTATGATTAATTCCAAATAAATTTATTTTACCATATTCAATTAATTATTTGAATTTGAAGAACCAAGTCATGTGCATTGTTTTGAAGAAATATGATTGAAATGACAGAAAAATTGAAGGGGGTTCTGAATATAATGTTACTCAAAACATAATACCAATGAGTTACAATGTTTTTTAAATTCATTATTTATTCTAAAATATAATATCTATTGTTATTTATTATTCTTCTTAGAAACCCAGATTATTTTATATTCATATTATTGGGATTTTTATACACCCTAAAACATTTATTTATCATCAACTCGTATTTCATCTGAAAAACTTCTTATAAGTGAAACCAACAATAATGGTTATTATTGGCTAGAATCCACCATTTTCCATGCTCATATTAATTAGGTTATTTTTGAAATTTCTTTATATATTCCTCAATAATTTTTAAATTTCATTCTCTAATAATTTACCTTATTTTTAAAAATAAATCAACATTTCCCCTATGGTTCGCACTCATAAAAATTTTAAAATATTCCTTTTAGAGTTTACATGTTGACAGATATTTCTTTTTTATTTTTTATTTTTTAATAATATGTCACTCTATGATTATAAGGATTATAAAATAATTTTTTTCCCTCATATATATAAAATTTATTTGTTAAAATAATTTCAACTGATTAAGGATATTTCCTATTTCTTTTGTTATTTATTTAAATCTCCTAAAATTTATTTTTAAATTAATTTATAATCCTTTGAAAAACCCTTTGATTGATCAAATATATTAAAAAAATAATATTATCAACCATTTTTACTAGATAACTTATGATTCATCCATCAATCATGTGGTAATGATTCAACACTTAATTTATCCAGCCTGATCATTTTCACTATAAGGACCCAACCTTAAACATTACATAATATTGAATTAAATTAATAATTCACACTGAGCATATTCTCAGGTTTAGAGTCTTATAGAATTAGGACATAACTATTACATCTCAAAATTTTACAAAGTAGTCACTTCTACACAGTTTCCATTTTTTCATAAAAAAAGAATTCTTGAAAATAGAGTCATGTCTACTTCCATTCTTAAGATAGAATAACATTTCCTTGATACCATCCTTGACCTTATTCCACATTATGCCCTACGAAAAACATTTCAAAAACTTGGGTTGAGTATAAAAAGCTCATTCCGGGATACAAAAAGAAGGAAAACTGTTATTTTTTCCAAACAACCAGTAAACCATGAATACATTAACATAAGTAATAATTTTCATTTTTTTGAAGTATTAAATACTCTTCACTAAATAAAAGATCACTAAATAACTTTTTATAACCAAAAGGAAACCATAAAACCTATGTAAATAAAATATAACATATAAAGGTAACGTGGGACATAAATAAACATAAATGGAATAACCATATGGTCGACTTCCACACATATCACTAAATCGAATAGCCATACGGCTGACTTCAATACCCAATACCTTGGAGGTTATAACATAACCACCCATCCTAGTTTTCCCATCACCACCTGGAATTTGGTTTATCACGTAACAACCCATCAAATGTCCATGTACCATTATAAAATCATAACACATAAAACAAATACAAAGGAATGATAACATTTAAACATTTCAATCACAAAGTATCATTTAAATATATTGACATAAAAGAATCCTTTATCAAAACCATTTTAAATACCAAAATACTTAAAAGACTATATGATATTTATTTTATTTCAAAAACATTATGGCTTGTAGAGGTTTCCAAAGATCAAATAATACTCACGGTGGTAGAAAGGTTCATTGTCAACGCTTACGTTAAAAGGAACATTATTTTTGTCATTTATTAAATTGCCTTTTAAAAAAAGATTCCCTTTGAAATAAAAGTCAATGTCAAAGGGGATTATACACTGTATAAAAAGAAAGTTGTGTATGAATGGAAATATGCCTGAATGAAAGGAGATTGAGACGAAGTCCCTTACCTCGTGTCTGAATTGACTGGATCGTTCTTTAATCTCCTGAATAATAAACTAAATTCATTTTCTACTTTTGTAAGAACGTTTTTCAAGTTTACTATTCCTTTTATATCACTTATTATCGTGTTATAAAAATTATGTAATCATTTATGATAATAATGTTCTTTTTGTCGATATTTGGTACTACATTCAAAAATGAACTTCTTATATTTACAAGTTGTCCATGTGGTCAACAGTCCTTTATATCTAGAATTATACTCATTATTTAGATATCATATATATCATATAGATCTAGTATATATATATTTGTAATAGTATATATCATTTGGATGTAAGAAATGAAATGAACTGTTCATGGATATGGTAAGTCGTACGTACGCATGAATGCTTCAATCATTTATATTTCTAAATTTAATAGAATTAAATATGGAATCCTGCCATTTTAATACATAACTTTTCAAAACATTTTACAAATAGGGGATCCTTAGAGTCTATTTTCTAGGAAATCCGGAACATAATACATTAAAACTATATAAAAATTCTTCTAAACCTTTTGTAAGGATTCATTAATGGTTCATACTATGTACATATACTTCATCTCATATCCTGGAGATAGACATCAAAGGAAAGGGTGAGCAGAAGGACCAGTTAGGGTAAATAAGAGAATAAATGTACTTCTGATATCAATAAGAACATGAATACAACATAAATACTTGAGCAATGGAAGTATAGAAATATCATAATGAAAATAACTTGAATAAAACATAAATACATGAGTAATGGAAGTATAGAAATATCATAATGAAAAGAACATGAATACAACAAAATGAAATGAGCAATGGAAGTATAGGCATATCATAATGAAATGAACTTGAATACAACATAAATACATGAGCAATGGAAGTATAGGAGTATCATAATTAAAAATACATGAAACATGACTTTAATATGTGGCTAAAACATTTAATTTAGACATTAATGAACATATCACCAAGTTCCATCCCCAAGGTTTGAATAAAATTACCAAGGTTATTCACCAAGGTATTGTGAAATTTGTCATCTCTAAAGATTAAATCTTTACCCAATGCATTGGAGAACTATCAGGGCGCACCCTTAATATGTCTTTACTTAAATGTGATCGACATAGATCATAATCAAATAGTTCATAAATAACCCATAGAGAATAAACGGAATGGGTTTCTTTTCAAAGTCGTGATGTTTTAAAAGCTCTTAAAAATAAGATCATTTTATCATTTATAACCCATGGAAAAGGACTGAGGGTAATATGTATGTCAATTATAGAATCAGATATATCATATTTAGATATTAATGAACACCCATCTATATGAAATAGGTCAGGGTATTCACAAAAATAAACAAGGGGATTTATGGACAGAAAGAGATAGAAATTTTGAGATGAAATTTCTTCAGCCTAACGACTTTGTAACATGGTTTTAGAAAACGTTGAAAAGAGAGGAGAAAAGGTTCAAACACTCATGAATAATTCGTAATACAGTATGGGTACTAAATAAGATCATGGTATGGATATTTTAATGACATACCACTTGAAAAGGAAACATGAAAGAAAAGAGAAGATGAGATTTCTTTTACGAGAAATTCGTCATCCTAATGGCGTCACATAAAAATTCAGAAAACAAATTTATGAGAGAAGAAAGGGTCTCTCATAATTTTTACATGAAATGGGAAGTAATAAGAACATAAAATAACATACCATCACATAAAGATATGGAAAATATAAGACACAACATAAAGGAAGTCATGACTTAAAAGAGGAGGGTGAAAGAATCCCTTACCTTGAAAAGTAACTTCGAAAGCATGGAGGTCGGGACCATAGGAGGCTTGAGAGAACCTTGGGAGGACTCATTTGGAGGTAAATAGATCATAAAATAGTTTTGGAGGATTTGTAAATGAAATTAATGAGGGAAAGGCTTGGTATTTATAGGAGAAGTGAGGGGATAAAGCAATAATTTCCAAGGGACACCTTATTAGTGGTATTGGAAAAACCATGGGCTTTGCCATGGTATATTCTCATGGTATTGGCCACATGGGACACATCATACCATATATTACTATTCATAAGTTGACCAGAATCATTTAAGAATTATAACATCCTCAATGATGTCATTAAACACCTGAAACTCAAAAACTGTATTTTCAATATTCACTGAAAATTCAAATTACTCAGAAAAATCCCAAAATTTCACATTAATAAAATATCAATGTTCTGATTTCAAAAATGAACTCCATTTTGTGAAAATAATTTTATAAATATTTTCAATTTAATTTTTAAATAAAAAACACTATTCACCTGAAAAAACTAATACTAACCAATAATTTCTGAAATAGTTATTTACCTATTTTACAGAATCACATTACTTAATCAATGTGCCTAAATTATATTAATACTTTCTTAAGTGAAGCTAGTTAATCCATATGGTCACATTACTAATCATAAGCATAAAATCACTATTCATAATTTACTATTCACCAAAAATTATGTTGATCTTATTAGACTCTAAATTTCAAACTGAACAAAGCTGTATAGGACCATTTTTTGACAATCATTACACATTATTTATTATTTAAGGTTTACATAAATATTTTAAAATATCCTTTTTCTATAATTCATCAATAAAATGCATACTATATTTATCTGGGCATTTGAAAATTCCCAAACAGCATCATAAGAAGACATCACAATTTTTATTTAAATCAAAGGATTACACATGGCAGTTACAATGTCATTACATATACCCTTATAACACCAGTATAAGAATAAGAGTAAGGTGTGATAGGGTGATTTAATCTTTGGGCGGCTCAGCCATCATTGCCCGAGTAGTGATTTCTATCAGCTTGAAATTCTTGCAAAGGCGATTCCATTCCAGCTTCACATGATGATGTTCTGCTTGGGTTCGGTCCAGAGCAAAGCCCAATGGTGATACCTTCTTCCCGAGTTCCGTCAGATGGGCTTCAATCGGCCCGAGACTACTGGATTGTGCCATTGAATCTTCTTTTTATATTAATTAATCAAGATCCCTTTTATTTATAGACAATAATAGCAACATTTAGTTTCAATGGTCATATTGACCAATGGTCATATAACAGTCTAAAACCAATGGTCATATTTTAATTATACTCATTTTATTAAATGAAATAGTTTTGTTGAGTATCAAATAAAATAACACACAATGTTAGGAAACAAAATTTCTTCAAAATTTTGGGTCGTTACCATCTTTCCCCTTGCATCCTCACAATTTTTAAATTGCGCTTTGAAATTTCGTTGAATGTCCCACATCGGAAAAAGAGTCAGTAAAACTATTACTTTAAAAGAAAGAAAGTGAAGTACTAATGTCACCCGAGTTAACCCATACTAGGATTCCATGTAAGAAAACATGGATATGGAATAGAAAAAAATGGTCATGTTCTGATGGAGAGTGATAGAAAACATGATTAGGAGAAAAATAAGTACAAGAAGATCACAAACATAAGATGTGTTAAATGGTCTATGATTACCCAGTAGGAAACATAAAACTAAAACGTTTTTTTACGTTCCTTTTCATAATTTTGAGGAATTCATTTACTATATAGAATAAAAACATAAGGAAATATACTTACCTTCTAGTAGGGTTTCATCCCTTAATATGTTTCCACTAAGATAAATATTTTCTCCAAACAATGAGCATTAAAAAAGACATGGTCTGATCAAAAGCACAAGAATCATCTTCTATTGAATCAAATAATCCACAAAATTATAACTATATTATTCCCTTATATTTGGTGATCAACTAAAACTAAAATGGTTAGTACGAAATCATATAATCCCTAAAAAGGATAATCCTTTATAAAAATAATATGACTATTAATCTCCAAAATTAAACAAATGTATCCAAAGATCCATAAAGACCATTCAATACACAATCATCCTTATAATTCCTCAAAATAATCCAAACTAAGATTGGAACCCAAAACATAGAAGGATTTAATCACATAGTCTTCACTAATAAATCTTAACATTTATCTCCAAATAACATCGACTACTATTAATGTCTCATACTAATGTGTAATTAACCTATTCACATATTCTCTAGGATGGTTTCATCATTTTCCACAAATTACCCAGATCACCATATGTCCACAATAAATACCTAAATTCTTACAAAAAAAATTCAGGCATTCCCCCTCAATTTAAATCCTGTAGTATTTTGTCCCTCATAGTCATATAGTACTCCAAAAGATAAAACATCGTCCAAAATAACCATTGTCATTTAATAAAAAATCATTTTCCTATACAAAGGATATCCATTTAATAAAACATAAGATTCCAAAATCAACTTATTCTTGATCCATAAAAATAGCAGGTGCATTAGTCATTCTAAAGGGAATAACAAAGAACTCATAATGACCATATCTTGATTTGAAGGAAATTTTTGGAATATCATCATTCTTCACCCTCAATTAATGATAACCAGAATGAAGATCTATCTCAGAGAAGAATTGAGTCCCATGAAGCTTGTCAAATAAGTCATAAATTCTTTGAAGAGAGTATTTGTTCTTCACTGTGATCTCATTCAGTTCTCTATAATCAATGCATAGGTGCATCGATCCATCCTTCTTCTTCTCAAAGAGAAATAGTGCTCCACAAGGAGACACACATGGTCGGATAAACCCATTCTCCAAAATATCTCCGAGTTGTTTATTTAATTCATGTAGCTCCACATTTTCCATCATATAGGGGGTCTTTGACATTAGATGAGATCCAAGTATGAGTTCAATGGAGAACTCTACCTCTCATTCTGGGGGAGGTACGAGTAACTCCACAGGAAATACGTCAACGTATTCCTCTATGATGGGGAAATTTTGTAAAAGAATAATTCCTTCCTGAGAAACATGTTTCATTTATGACTCTTTTAACTAAAATGACTTTTATGTCTTCAAACCCCATGCTTAGACAATTTCATTTTCCTATAGTTCCTTCATAATTATTCATAAAAATATTGTGATTAACCAAACATATCCCTCAGGAGTTTCGTAACAAAGAGTGAAACAAGGCCCATTGTCATGTTCCAGTTCCCGTTCAAGTCTAGATCAAAGTGGTGTTTTCAGGTTTTACCCCAATGTACATTTGTGCCAGAGCAACCTCTACCTGCTCGTATCCTGACAGAGATATATTTTCTTGATAAACCACTTACTCAATAATGACCAAAATACCAGCAAGATTTCATATATTAAAACATTCCTATAGGTTTCTTCCTAAAGTTTTCATCTCTTAATTTCCATAAACAACTAATCTATCCTTTGATACAAACAATGGCATCCCGACTTTTTAATACATAACTTTTCATTATATTTTACAAACAGAGGATCTTTAAAAACTAGTGTCTTGGAAATTGGGAACATAATACATGAAAAAAACATAATAATTATTATAAACCACTTATAAGGCTTCATCAAAGGTTCATCCTATGTATATCTACTACATCTAATACCATGGAGATTGACATCAAAGGAAAGGTTGACCAGAAGGCCCAGTAATTGTAAACAAGGTAATGAATGTACTTGCGATATCAATAAGAACATGAATACGACATAAATGCATGGGAAATTGAAGTATAGGCATATCATAATGAAATGAACTTGAATACTACATAATTACAGAATCATTGGAAGTGTGGACATATCATAAAGAAAAGAACGTGAATACAACATAAATACATGAGAAATGGAAGTATATGGATATAATAATTAAAAGAACTTGAATACAATATAAAGACATGAGAAATGTAAGTATAGGAATATCATAATGAAAATAAAATGAAACATAACTTGAATATGTGGCTACAACATCTTATTTAGACATTCATGAATATATCACCAAGGTTCATTCCCAAGGTTTCATAAAAATTACCAAGGTTATTCACCAAGGTACCGTGAAACTTTCATCTCTATAGATTAAATCCTTAACAAATGCATTGGAGTGCTATTAGTGTGCACACTTAATATGCCTTTACATACATGTGAGCCACATATATCATAATCAAACATTTCATAAATAACCTATAGAGAATAAATGTAATGGGTTTCATTTCAGAGTCGTGATGTTTTAAAAGCTCTTAAAAATAAGATCATTATATCATTTATAACCCATGGAAAGGGAGTGAGGTTTATATGTATTTTAATTCCAGAATCAAATAAATCATCTACATATATTTATGAACACCCTTAGAAATGACATTGTTCTGGGTATTCACATAAATAAACAAGGGGATTTCTTGAGAGAAAGAGATAGAAATTTTGAGACAAAATTATTGCAGCCTAACAGCTATATAAAATGGATTTAGAAAACATTTAAAAGAGATTGTAAAAGGGTCAACCACTCCTGAATAATTCATAATACAGTATGGGTAATGAATAATATCATGTTATGGATATTTTAAAGACATACAACATGAAATGAATACATTAATGAAAAGAGTATATTTGATTTCTTTTACGAGAAATTCAGTAGCCTAACAGTGTCACAAAAAAATTCAGAAAACAAATTGATGAGAGAATAAAGGGTATCTCATCATTTGTAAATGAAATTGGAAGTAATAATGACATATAATAACATACCCTCAACATAATTAGATGGAAATTATAATACCCAACATAACAAAATTCATGATTTAAAAGAGGAGGGTGAAACAATCCCTTACCTTGAAGAATAAAATTGAAAGCTAGAAGGTCGGGACCATGGGAGGCTTGAGGGCCCATTGGGAGGACTCCATGGGAGCTAAAGAGAAAATAACTTCGTCTTAGAGGGTTTGGATATGAAATGAATGAGGGAAATGCTTGGTATTTATAGGAGAACTCAGGGGACAAAGCATTAATTTCCAAGGGACACCTCATCGGTGGTATTGGTAAAACCATGGGCTTGCCCATGGTATTTTCTCATGATATTGGACAATTGGGACACATAATATCTTATATTACGATTCCTATGTTGACCCAAAATATTTCATAATTATTACATCCTTAATAATGTCCTTAAACACCTGAAACTCAAAAATTGTATTTTCACCATTCACTAAAAATTCACCTCTCTCAGAAAAATCCCAAAATTAAACCTTAACCAAATATCAATTCTCTGATTTCAAAAATGAACTCCATTTTATGAAAATAATTTTCTAAATTTATTGAATTTAATTTTTAAATAAAAAACTGTATTCACCCAAAAAAAACTAATACTTAACCAATAATTTATAAAATAGTAATTTACCTATTTTATAGTATTGCATTATTTAATCAAGGTGCCTAAATTATATTAATACTTTCATAAGTGCAGTAACTTAATTAATATAGTCACATTACTAATCATAAGCATAAAATCACTATTCATAATTTTCATTTCACCAAAAATTAAGTCGATCTTATTAGACTCTAAATTTCATGCTGAACACAGCTGTATAACACCATTTTTTGAAAATTATTACACATTATTAATTATTTAAGGTTCACATAAATATTTTAAAATATCCTTTTTATATAATTCATCAATAATATGCATACTATATTTATCCAGACATTTGAAAATTCACAATCATCACCATAAGAATACATCACAATTTTTATTTAAATCAAAAGATTACACAAGACAGTTACAGTCTAGTTACATAAACCCTTAAAACACCAGCATAGGACCTAAGAGTAAGGTGTGATAGGGTGATTGAATCTTGGGGAAGCTCTTCTAACATTGCCCGAGTAGTGATTTATGTCAACTTGAACTTCTCGCGAAGACTATTCTGTTCCAGCTTCACACTATAAAGTTCAGCTTGGCTTTCGTCAAGAGAAAATCCCAAAGGTGATACCTCCTTCTCAAGTTCTGTTAGATGGGATTCGATTGGAACGAGACTACTAGATGGTGCCATTGAATCTTCTTTCATTATGCATCCCACATATGGCAATACGAGATAATTGAACAATCATCGTTTTGTGAGGCGTTAGTTTTTTGTCAACAGAAACAGTATGTTCTTCACCCGTTAGATGGAGGTGTGTGTAAGTGTAGTTCTAATCCTTCTCAGAATAACATCCTATTATATTTAGTAATCTATTTTTTTTATAATATAAAGTAATAAAATTAGTTTAAGGGGTTGGATAAGTAAAATAAAAGAATACATTTTAAGAGAAACTATTACCTTTAATTTGGGTAACTTCCTTTGGTTTTAACCAAAATAACTTATTGAAGTGGATTCTTCCTGTGGTAAGGATACTATGAAGAGGATAGGGATGTAGGGTGATTAATTGGTCAGAGTTTGGATGAGCCAAAAGGCTTTAGAGGTGTGAAAAATTGGTTAGAAGTGGTCTCCTTTTATAAGGGAGAGGAGGGGCTCGTTTGGAAAGTGTGAAAACATTATTTTATTATAAACATATCTACAGTTTAAAAATGTCCAAAAATAATTACAGTTGAAGATAAGATGAGTCATATTCAAAATAAAATAATCCATTCAGAATTAGGAATGTTTTATATAATATTTAAATCATTATAACCTTATATATTTAAATAATTTATTAATGAGGTAAATACCGCGTCATTATTGTTTCGTAAATAATTAAAAGTACATGGTGTCTAAATATTATAAACAATATACCATGATGTAGGAAATATTTTTTTTCTTTCCAATGAATAATTATAGTAAAAAATATTACTTATATAACACTACATAAAATTTAATCTACTAAAAGATATTTGTTTTTGTCATTTTTTCCTTTACATTAATTTAATTAATCTAAACTGTTATTATCATTTATAAGTGGCTCCATGGGGTCCCAAAATCATCCAAAGTATTTACATGGTCGGAAATTACTCATCCAATAAGGTTAGGACAAGTTTTGAGGTACTTTCGAATTATTATAATATTCTTTTTTGGTTAAATCACCATATTTACCATTAGCTGTGGCAAACAAAAGTCAAATGTTACTATTCACCAATAATTATTTTCCTCTTATTGAAACAAATTTTACTTATTAATAACATACCTGTATGTCAGAGTTTTGAAATTCTATTAAAATAAGTGGTAAATTTTAATTTAAATGAAAAATCCAGTTTTTTAACTACTACGAAGTGGTTTCACTATTAATAAAAAATTGAGGTTTTTCTAAAAAATACCAAAAATTCAGCATAAGCTATATTTGATATTCCGAATTAAAAAATGAGGTCAATTTTTCTAAATTCAAAACATAGAAGTGGAATTAATTAATTTTAAATTAATTCCCATTGTTAAAACAAATAACGTGTTTTTAAGAAACAATAACTATCAAAAGATTGACACTGGTTTATGTCCACTTTCAAAGTGAAATTAATTCCAATGAACAACATAAAATTAAATGGTAAAAATATATTCTAATTACACTTTAAAAACATTTAAAAAGATAATGTAACAATATAAATAAATTATATTAAAATGCTATTTGAATTAAAACACAATATTTTTCACAATTCATTAAAAAATGATCTTTATCGGAAAAATTCCAAAATTATACAAAAATAAATTTTGAGGTCCCCATTTTAAGAAAGATTTTATGTGGTCATATATAATGTATTAAAGTGACGAAAACTATATTTAAAGAGGGTTCTCCATTAAAAGGGGGTAAATGACCCATTTAATGTAAATTATGCTTATAATTGGATTCATTCATATTTTAAGACTCTAAATTTTTATTGGATAATTGTAAATACATTTAACAAACATGAATAATCCTATTTTAGTTAGTTTTGTTCATTCCCACCAATATAATGGCTACGAGTTAACAACCATTTAAAATAATAATATTATATTATTAGTGTGCAACGTAAGATTTCAAAGATACCCGTTGTTGTGTATCATGTACGCTATCAACATCGAAACCCCTTTAAAGTAAAATTAATATTTAATTTAAAAATATTAATAAATATGAAATATTTCTTATTCTTCATTTACCTGAGATGTTACATCCTTCCCCCATTTTGGAAACTGCATCCTCACAATGTTTATTCACTTATCAAAATAAGTGGGGGTATTCATCTCTCATAGAATTTTCAGATTCCCACGTTTCCTATTCAACCATAGGGTTTATACACAAAACCTTTACCTAGTAAATTACCTTATTCCGGAAAACTTTCTCTCTTCAGTCAAGAATCTGGACTGGTTGTTCTTCATAAGAGAGATTCTCTTCCAACTGAACTACCTCTGGGTTCAAAACATGAGATGGATCTGGCATATTTTTTCTCAACATCGAAACAAGAAAAACATTTTGTACCTATGATAAACCTAGAGGTAAATCTACATTGTACGCAACTGATCCAACATTATCCAGGATTTCATAAGGTCTAATGAACCTGGGACACAACTTTCCCCTCTTACCAAAACACATCATACATTTCCATGGAGAAACATTTAGAAAGACATAATCGCCTAACTCAAAAGAAAATTCCTTCCTCTGGTTATCTGCATAACTTTTCTGTCTGCTCTGAACTGTTCTGATGTGATTTTGAATTAACTAATCCTTTTCTGCCATCTTTTCTACCAATTCTGGTCCGATCTTCTTCCTTTCAACTACTTCATCCCAAAAAGCCGGAGTTCGACAATGCATTACATTTAATGCCTCAAATGGTGCCATCTGTATACTAGAGTGAAAAATATTATTATATGAAATTTCTACCAAACAATGATGTTGGTCCCAAATTCCCTTATAATCAATCGAGAAAGCACATTACATATCTTCCAATGTCTGAATTGTTCGATCTAATTTCCCATCTGATTGAGGACAAAAATTTGTACTAAAATTTAATTCAGTACCCAACGACATCTGAAGGCCTTTTCAAAAGTTAGAAGTAAACCTGAGATCACGGTCAGATATAATGGAGAGGGGAACTCCATGCAGCCTGACTATCTCTTTAACATACAACCGATAACGTTGATATAGAGACATTGTATCTAGAATAGTAAGGAAATGAGCGGATTTAGTCATTCGATCAAAAATAACCTAGATTGCATTATTACCTCAAGATTTCTTTGGTAATACCACAATGAACACCATGGATATATTTTCCCATTTCCACTCTGGCACCGTTAAAGGCTGAAGCATCCCTTTCGGAAACTGTGGCTCCGCTTTAACCTACTGACAAGTCAAATACTTCACAGTAAAACAAGCGATATCTATCTTCATTCCATCCCACCATTAATAATAATGAAGATCTCTGTACGTCTTAGTACCTCCCAGATGAGCTTAAAATGGTGAACTATGAGATTCACATAACAAATAATTCTTCAACTGTAAATCACAAGGCACCCATAATCTCCTTCCAAATCTCAAAACAAAAACATTATCAATGTTAAATTCAGGAAAATTGCCTTTCTAAACCAACCCTACCTTTTTCTGTAACTCACTATCTTATTAATGTTCTTGCTTTATTCAGTCTGATAGCGATGATATCACTAACACCTGATACAAAAGAGAATAATTTTCTGAACCAACAACTTTTATGCCAAATTTTATCAAATAACAAACCAAAAGATCTAGTTCCAAATGTAGCATGGTTAATGAAGCATTACTTTTTCAACTCATATAATAATCCACGTTATTTGATTTTTTCAGATGGTAATGGATCGTGAAATCATAATTCTTGATTAATCCATGCCATCTCCTATATCTCATGTTTAATTCTTTCTGAGTGAATATATACTTTAAACTTTTGTGGTCAGTATATATTTTACATTTTAATCCATACAAATGATGCCTCAAATTTTTTAAAGAAAACACAGCAGCCGCTAATTCAAAATAATGTTTAGGTTAATTTAACTCATGAGGATTCAACGGACGTGAAGCATAAGCAATTACCTGATCATTCTACATAAGGAATCATACAAGTCCTTTCAACGAAGCATCACTGTAGATAACAAAATCACCATTTCTGGATGGCTGTTCCAAAACTGGTGCATTCACCAATCTTCTTTTCAATTCCTGAAAACAATCATCACATTATTTTTTCCAAATGAACTTAACACCTTTCCGCGTTAACATAGTCATTGGACTAGATAACCATGAAAATTTTTTAAGAAACCTCTAGTAATAACCTGCCAAACCATGAAAACTACGAATATCGGTTATATTTGTGGGTTTTGGCCATTCTTCAACAACTTTTGTTTTAGCATGATCAACAGTTATGCCATATTATGAAACAATGTGACCAAGGAAAGAAATTTGTTGCAACCAAAACACACACTTGCTGAATTTACCAAATAGTTTATTTTCTTTTATGGTTTGCAAGAGAACCCTTAAATGTCTTTCATGTGCCACCTTACTTTTGGAATAAAACAAAATATCATCGATGGATACAACCAAAAACTTATCCAAGAACTCACGAAAAATTATATTCATAAGATCCATGAATACAACAGGTGCATTGGTTAAACCAAAAGTCATAACTACAAATTCATAATTTCCATATCTAATACGAAATGTGGTTTTCAGTATGTATGCTTCCTTTACATTAAACTGATGGTACCCCAATCTCAATTCAATCTTCGAAAATTACTGAGCACCCAGGAGATGATCAAATAAATCATCGATATGAGGGAAAGGATACGTATTCTTAACAGCGATGTTATTAAATGCTCTATAATCAATGCAATGCCTCATTGAACCATCTTTATTTTTAACAAACAAGATAGGTGCACCCCATGGTAATTATTTAGGTCAAATGAAACCTTTATCTAATAGCTGCTACAGTTTCTTCATTAAGTCTAAAAGTTCAATTTGAGCCATTTGATAAGGGGGTTTCGAAAATGGCTTAGCATCAAGAACTAACTCTACAGTAAATTCAACTTCTTGTTCAGCTATAATACCAGGAAACTCATCATGAAAAATATCAAGGTACTCATTTAACACTGTAACATCATTAATCTGAACAGTTACTTTATTTTCAACAATATGTTCAAGGTAACATTCATTTCCATCTTTGACTAGGTTCTCAGCTTCCTCATATATTATCAAAAGAAATGGTTCATTCATGACCCAAACTGTAAATATTTCTAAAAAAACATCTTTACCTCTACAGCCAATCTTAGCATGATAAACAGATAGCCAATCCATGCTCAAAATAACATCAAACTCTACTAGAGGCAAAACAATATGGTTTGCAGGTAGGTTCTTCCCTACCACAAGAACAGGAAGGTTATTATGTTTTCTTTTTTTCTCAACATTTCCTCCAGGTGTTTTCACCGTAATTTTTGTATTCATATCTTGAGATGGAGTTCCCAATTTACTAGAAAACTTCTCAGAAATGAAATAGTGTGTAGACCCTGAAACAAAAAAAAAACATATTAGCATAATCTGAACAAAAAAGCAATATACCTGATACTACTTCGTTCGATGGGCCAATATCTCCTGAGGTAGTTGAAAAGGATATCACCGCCCCTTTCTGCTTGTAGTCTGGCTACTTTCCCTCAGTTGAGTTCTTTGTTGGGCACTCATTTTCATAATGACCCATTTCATCACACATAAAACATCGTACCTATGGATTTTCATTGCCTGGTTGATCATCTTCCTTACAGTTACGAGCCATATAACCAGAGATACCAGATCAGAAGCACCTTCCATACTTTCATTAACATTTTCCAGGATGCTTTTTACCACAATTTTCACAAGTTGGATATTTAATTTTCATACCTCTTGGATTCTATGATGAATTCTTTCCCTTTGAATGCCAATTTGATCTCTTATTCTATTTTTTTTTTCAAAGAACAACTAATCATCTGTAAAATACATTTCCACCCTCACCACACATCAAACAAGTTTTTCATAACTTTTGAACTCACGAGAGGCTAATGATCTTCAATATCGTGGCTTCAGTCCTGAGTAAAATCGATTGATCTTACTATGAAGGAAAAATGTTATTTTTTCAAAAAAAACAAGTAATCCATGAAAAATTAAACAGAAGTAATACTTTTCAACTTTATGAAGTAGTAAATACTCTTCACGGAATAAAAGATCATTACATACCATTTATTAACCAAAAGGTTCCCATAAAACCCATGTAAAGAACACATATAATATAAAGATAACTTGGGACATAAACATACTTAAATGGAATAACCATACATTCGAATCCCACACATATCACTAAATGGAATATCCAAATGGCCAACTTCCATAACCAATGAATTGGAGGTTATAACGTAACCACCAGTCGTGGTTTTCCCGACACCACACGTCATTTGGTTTATCACGTAACCACCCGTCAAATGTCCAAATACCATTATAAAATCATAACAAATATAACAAATATTAAGGAATGATAACATTTCCACATTTCAATCACAAAGTATCATTTAAATATATTAACACAAAATAATCTTTTATCAAAACCGTTTTCAATACGAAATTACGTAAAAGAGTATATGGAATTTATTTTCTTTTATAAACATCACAGCTTGTTGAGGAAGAAAAAGATCAAATAATACTCCCGACGGTAAGAAAGGTCATTGTCACCACATAATTTATATGGAACATTCTTTTTGTCATTTAGTAAATTTCCTTATAAAAAAAGACTCCCTTTGAAATAAAAGTTAAAGTCAAATGCGTTTATACAATGTATAAAAGAAAGTTTTGTATTAATGAAAATATGACTCAATGAAAGGAGATTGAGACGAAGTCCCTTACCTTGTGTCCGACTTGACTGGATCATTCATTAATCTCATGAATAATAATCTAAAGTCAATTTATACTTTCTTAAGAACATTTTTCAAGTTTATTATTCCTTTTATATCACTTATTACTATGTTATAAACATTATGTAATCATTCAAGTTAATAAAGATTGTTTTGTCGATATTTGGTACTTATGTCAAAAATGAACACCTTATATTTACAAGTTGTCCATGTGGTAAATAGTCCATTATATACAGAATTATATTCATTATTTAGATATCTTATATATCATACATATCTAGTATATATATATTTATAACAGTACATATCATTTCGAGGTATGAAATTAAATGCACCGTTCATAGAGACGGTAAAACGTACGTACATATAATGCTACATTCATTTCTATTTATTATTTTAATAGAATTAAAACCTAATTATACATAGTTATATTGTAGTTATAGTATAATATCATATATAATATCATTAACCCCATCCTTTATACGTCCCACATATGGAATTAATGGGTCATATGACTTTGAGGGGGTGGTAGTCTGCACATCCTCAAATGAAATTATCGTGTTTACACATAATGGAAACCATAAAGGTATGATATAAAAAAATATAAAAGCATAAAAAAAACATAAACATAATATATATCCTATATAAATAGAGTTCTATCTTAATGGCCACCATGATAGGCAGTAATAGATAATCTAACAATCATCGTTTCGTGAGGCGTTAGTTTTCCATCCACAGAAATAGTATGTTCTTCACGCATTAGTTGAAGGTGTGTTTAAGTGTAGTTCGGATCCATCTCATAAAAACATACTAGTATATTTAGGATACTAGTTATGTTATAAAAGAAATTAATAAAAAGTGTATAGAGGGTTGGAGAAGTAAAATAAAAGAAAACAATTTAAGAGAAATTGTTACCTTTAATTTGGGTAACATCCTTTGGTTTGAATCAAAATGACTTCTTGAAGTGGCTTCTGCCAAAGGTAAGTAATCTAGGAGGAGGAGAGGTATGTAGGGAGCTTAAATGGGAAGTGTGTGGATGAGAAAAAAAGGCTTGAGAGCTATGATGAATTGGTTAGAATTGGTCTCTTTTTTTATGGGAGTGGAGGGGATCTTTAGGAAAGTGTGAAAAAATTATATAATTATAAACATATCTTTGGTTTCAAAAGGTCCAGAAATAATTAAAGTCGAAGATAAGATGAATCATATTCTAAATAAAATCATCCAATCAGAATTAGACCTGTTTTGGATAATATTTTAATCATTATAATGTTATTTATTTAAATCATTTATTAATGAGGTAAATACTGCCTCCTTATTGTGTCCTAAATAATTTAAATTATTTGATGTCTAAAAATTATAAACAAAATACCATGATGTAGGAAATATTTTAAGCTTTCCAATGAATATTTATATTAAAAAATATTACTTATATAAAGGCATATAAAAATTAATTTACTAAAAGATATTTGTGTTCGCCATTTGTCCCTTTACATTAAATTAATTAATCTAAAATAAAATTATCATTTATATGTGGCGCCATTGGGTCCCAAAATCGTCCAAATGATGAACATGGTCTTACATTACTCATCCAATAAGGTTAGGACAAGTATTAAGGTATTATTAAATTATTATAATATTCATTTTACCTTGAATAACCCTATTTACCTTTAACCACCGTAAATAAAAGTCAAAATTTTCTATTCACCAAAATTTTTTTTCATCTTATTGACCAAAAGTTTATTTACTAATAATATCCATGTTTGTAGGATTTTTAAAATTCAATTCACAGAATTGGTAAATTTTAATTTAAATGAAAAATTCAGTTTTTTTAACTAATACTAAGTGGTTTCATTATTCATAAAAAATTGATGTTTTTCAGAAAAATACAAAAAATTCATCCTAAGATATATTTGATATTAAACATTCAAAAATGATGTCTATTTTTCTAAATTTGGAATATATAAGTGTCATTAATTAATTTAAAATTAATTCCCGTTGTTAAAAAAATAGCGTGTTTTTAAGAAACAATAACTATCAAAATATTGACACTTGTTTATGTCCACCTTCAAAGTCAAATTAATTACAAAGAACTACATTGAATTAAATGGTAAAATTATATTCTAACTAAACTTTAAAACCTGTTATAAAGATAATATAACCATAAAAATAAATTATATTAAAACGCTTTTGTGAATTAAAATGCAATATTTTACAATATTCATTAAAAATTGAACTTTATAGGAAAAATTCCATAAATTTACACAGAGTAAGTTTCGATGTCCCCATTATAAAGAAGGATTTTATTTGGTCATATAGAATGTATTAAAGTGACCAAAACTAGATTTAAATAGGGTTTTCCATGAAAAGGCGGCAAATCATCCTTTTAATGTAAATTATGCTTGAAATTGGATTCATTCATATTTTAAGCCTCTAACTTTTTATTGGCTAAATGTAAATACATTTAACAAAAATGTATAATCATACTATAGTTAGTTTTGTTCATTCCTACCAATAGAACAGCTTGGATTTAACTACCATTTAATATAATAATATTATATTTTTAATATGCGACATAAGATTTCAAAGAAACCCATTTTTGTGTATCGGGTACGATATCAAACATAGAAACCCATTTAAAGTAAAATTAATATTTAATTCACAAATATTAATAAATATTAAATATCTCTTATTATTCATTTACCTGGGATGTTACATTCACATATAATTATACTTTTTCTTCCTATGAATTACCTTTTTGAATATTCTATTTTCATTCCTTTGATTGAATGGTGTTCTGAAAGATTCCATAAATTGATTGATTTGGTCAATTATTTCTTTAATTATATACCCTTTATCTGTATAGTGTTAATACGATATGATTTACTAGCTTAATTTAATTTTATTAACCTAGAACGTTATGGAATATATTTTTCATACACATTTATTTTACATAGGTTTTTATTTTTTTATTTTTAATGATTTTTATGTGATTCCATTTGAAAATATTATAAAAACAAATTATATCCCATATTTACATTATTATATAAAACTTGAATGATTATAATTCAAAATTTATATAATTTGTTTTATTTCCATGGGTTATTTATGAGGAGATAAACAATAAAATTAATTGGTAATTCATAATTTTGGATGTTAATGATTTTGTTATATATCGACCTGTACGCATTAGTTAATAGAATATATATCAATAGATAATTATTCAAGAGTGAATTTTACTTTATCATAAGAATGATCACTAATGGTGTGGATCATGAATGTATAGTTTACCTATACTAATGGTTGTTTAATATTTGAAAGGAAATAATGTTATATGAATATTCTCAATTATATGCTATGCTATCATGGATAATGTTTATTGGATCATGTTTACTCTCTATTTTAGTTCATTTATTATATTATTCAATTCCATATTATATGTTTTGTGATCTATGATTTATTGGGTATAATTTTCATAAGTATCATGATTATACATATATGTTATTAATATGCTCACATCTAATCATTAATTGTTAATTATTATTTTTAACCTTGATGATCATTTTGATCTCACCCATTCTTATGTTTCCATTTCTCTATGTTATAATGAAATGTAATTCATAAGATTATTCTTGAGGATTATCTAATATGGATGAAGTATGGGAGATTTTGAAGACCTGTTAATGATTAAATATATTCTTTTATAGTGGGTAAATTTCAGTATGATTTAATGAAAAATAGTTTTATTTGGTAAATAGTTTTTATAACTCATTGACACACTAATCATAAAAATTTATTTATGATTTAAATAATAAATTATTTGTGATATACATTCAAATTAAAGTTGACTATCAAATTCAGCATGTAATGTATGTTATTTATAATAACATATTATAAAATATAGGTCTGGGGGTCCAATTATTGGTATTAGAGGAAAGGATTATATAACTTTATAGGATAGGATGTCATATGAGGATAATATAAGGGTTGTTATGTTATGTGTTAACATAATTTAAAATGTATATATAACCCTTTATGTTAATTTAGTTAATATGAAATATTCAAGTGATTAAGATAAGATTACATTAGAGAAACACTAGGTCAAGATATTAAAATCGAATGATATATATACACAAATAATAATAAATATAAAAATAGATATAATGTAAATAACTTATATTTAATTAGAGAGATCATGGAAGACACCCCTTATAAATTTGGTGACCTTTAAATTAATAACCAATAGAATATTTTTAAAACAAGATTAAAATAAAAAATAAAATAATATGTAAAGATATTAATAGTTTATTTTTTTTTATAAATTGAATTATAGAAAGTGGAACAATAGAGGAATCCTAGAGAGGAAGTGAGGAAATTGTGAATTAGTAAGAGGGAAACTGATTTTTTTTAAAGAATGAAAAAAAATATTCAAGAATTTTCTAGTGAAATGTAATTTAAATACACATCATATCCAAATATTAATGTTAATTTAGGATATTATTAGTATATGATATATGAATCTTTATAAGGATGATGGATAATTACTATAGGAATCCACGAAAAATAGTTTTTTTTAATGAACAATTAATTTTGTTTGATAACAACATCATGGTCAATAAACTCATGTATTAGTGAAAAATATATATATCCTCTAAATGTAGAGTAAAATGTATTAATATATAAATAAGTAATATTTTTTAATAAATACAACAATATAGTTAATGTAGAATAGTTTTTAATCAAAAGTTAATAGACCATGAAAAATTCTCCATTAATTGTTTTTTAATTTTTACAGAATGAATTAAGGATTATGAATTCCATAGACAATACATGAAAATGTATATACTAAGAATATGGGATAAATAGAATAAAATACTTATATTATTACATAAAAAAATATCATAGAAAAATTCATTAACTGAATTGATAATGTGAATCAAAATTGATGAGCATGAGTGAAAATATAACTTTTCCATATCATAATGTTTGAATAAATAATCCAGAATAGGGAGAGTAAAATAATAGTTCTGAAAATCCATGTAAATGATCAGAAGAGATGAAATATATTAATCTAAATTGAAATTATACAAAAACAATTCAAAGGATATTTAATTATTGGCAATCAAACATAATAAGATATATTGAGAGGTAACCCCATAAAATAAATATTTATTTGATCAGACATTCTATAAATCCGAATACAATCAGCTTTGGTTCATACAGAAATAATATATAAAAATTTATTTATATTTTTCATTTAAATATTAATCATTTAATTAATATATTATACACTTATTAGATAACCATAGTTTCAACGGTAATAAAATTTTAATCACACCCAATGTTCCATTCCTTCTTCAGTGTGGATGACTCAGTTATAAGTCCTTGTTGATGAGTTTTTTAGAACCCCTATAGATACCTTCATAGGTTTGATTCTAAGACAACAATACATTACCAAATCTCTTTGAAACACATCATTATTTATATGATAATTTATATATATATAATCTTTTAAAGTTCTTATATCTTTATAGGTTTACAGTTTTAGACAGCTGATACATATATTTAAATAATATAACTCATGTTATCTGTATTGAATGTAAAATTTTTGTACTATATGTGAAACTATAGAGTCCAGAAGAAGTCTTAAACATATCCCAAAAATCCTCCACATTATATACTCTTCTATATATATCATATATATCTCTTTTCTTTATAGTTTGGGGAAATTAAAACATAATAATGTGTGAGCTCAAATTATTAGTAAGGGTAAACAGAAGATATAAAATTTGATGATCATAAGTTATCATAATATGAGATTATGTGTAAAATCAATAAATTTAAGAAAAATATTACAAGTAAAACATATATCATAAAACACGGTGTAAGGAATGACATAAAAAACATGAATAAAAATTTTATGGAAATAAGATCTAATTACATTGTACTTGAGAGAAAAAATAATAATGAGAATAATCAAAAAATTGCAACATCATTAATATATCTAACACACTTTATAATAAAGAAATATTTCATTATGAGACACACCATCAGTTACCTTGTTTATGAGTAGCCAAAATATAATCATGAATACTTATGTCAGGAAATATAACTTTAAACTAAAGAATTTGAGGGTGACATATAACCACAACTATCATCTTCTATACAAGTGAGTTCTAATAGAAAATTATTCACTTATAATTTTACAATGAACACATAAAAATAAAATGGGTTTATAAATAATTAAAATAAAAATCAATCAATTTTTATGGAATAAGGAATCTATTTTAGTAAAATGGGTTTCATATTAATTTAAAATGGAATAATATAAATATATAATTTATAATAAATATATGGAAACCCCATGGAAAATAAATAGGCATCCAATGAAATTTAGTATCATTATTGGTAAATAAGAATAACTAAAGAAAATAAAGAATATGGTAATAACGAAGTTTATTTTAGGGATTTAAGTTTAAGATAATAATTTCCACAACCAATCAATGCATGTTATCAAGGAAAACAATATCCAATCAATGGAATCTAAAATGGGATTTTCATATAAGAAGATCATTGGACGAAAAAATTTACAGTTCCCCCCCAAAGATTATTTGAATAGAAAAAGCATGATATTGATTATTCCTCCAAAAGAGAATTATATATCATTAGTCATCCATAGAATTTTAGAGGATGGTTTAATTTTATAACCATCATCAATCATGAATATTATATTTCCATGGACAATGACATAGATGAAAAATATTTTTTAGGAGTTCTATTAAAACCACATTAAATTAAATATATGTCCCTGATATATTAAAATAATATTTAAGGTAGATTTTTTTGAATCTAAGATAGAAATAATTTACTTCTTAAAACCACATAAACATACAGATAAATAATTATATTAAATGATAATGAATACTTGAATATGTGTTCAAATGTATATGTTAAAAATGTAATTTCATATGATTATTAAAATGACCAATATAGAACAAATTTAAAAGTTAGGTAAGTATTTTAATGAAAATAAATTATTAAAAATGATTTTATCCAATTATTTAGGCCTATATATGGAAATTTTGAAATGAATTCTAGGAATATAAACATGGAAAAGTGTGGTTCAAAACCTAGAATAAGAGACATGGCTAGTTAACATTATAAGAAACACTTCGTGTGAAATATAAAAAAGGGGGAAAATAAATTTTGAGGCTACATGTAAAACCAATCTAATATAAAAAAACAATGAGGGTCTTATAAAATAATTCCACTTCATAATATAAATTATATTTTTTAAAAAAATCATGATTTGAAAAGAAATATTGTGAATCATAACACATATTATTTTTGTGACATTTTATTCCAACCCCCTTCCAACATTCATATCTTCTGAATAAATGAAAATTTAAAGAAAGATCCCAAAATTCCACTTCAAAATCCAATAATTACATAAATTGAGAAAAATTAATTCAATAATCTATAATGAGACCATATCAATGGTATCCTAGTGCATGAAATCAAACATGTATTGTTAAACTAAATTTGAGGAAAATAAATCATTACAACTTCAATAAAGTTTTACTAAAACCCCCATAAAGTATATGATCTCAAATGAAACATTAAATATAATCAATAATGGAAGGGTCATGATAAAACATATTATAGGGTCATTTTATACACCATTCCAAAGAAATCATATTGTATAATAAAAAATATTCATTATGGTTAGAAAAATTGAGACAAAAAAACATTTACATTATTTCTACCCATACTCAAATGAACTATATTATCCTACATAAAAAACATGAATATAATAATATTCTATTTTAGATCTTTATTTATAACTATAAATTATTTTGAATTGTAATTTATAATAATTCCCTTCATTTATATTGGTTTATTATTATCTATTTCAAATATTTGGTCTCAGTAGTTGTGATCATTTTTAATATATATTATAATAGCATAGTGGTTTTTTATTATTTAAAAAAATCAAAATTACAAGAAAATACAGGTTAATTTAAGGGATTCAATTTAATTATGTATAATTTTATAATTTATGTCTATATGTGTTTAGTTTACAATACTTAAGGATGAATTCGATGATGAGAATGATCCCTTGATTTTAATGAACAGAAATTGGTATCTTAATTGAGGAGATTAATATTAATATTACCCCTACAGATTGAAAATAAAATAATAATTTATTTATCCGTATCAAATTTTATCATAATATAATTTTTCATAGTCATCCATGATTTTATTTTGGAGCATTGTTCATGATGATGGTTAAACCGACCAGAACATGATCATACAACAGTTTAGTTTTGTGGCTTAGTTATAAAATAATTATTCCATTGTAATAAATATATTATTAGTTTTAATTAGAATTATATTTAATAATTTAAATGAATCATAAGAATAATTATTGTATAAAAAATTATTCATAGTATGAATAATTTTTTTTTCATTTTAGTATGATTGTTTAAGACATTTGAATTTACAACCACAATTTCTTTGTAATATCATTACTACTTTGTCCAATCAAATTAAAAATAATCACAATAACCTAATTATATTTATATTTATCCCTTTACCCCAATATGAGAACCATCTACAAAATTCGTTAATGAAATACAGAATACATCATTCCATGGAGCTAGTAGTCCACATGTATGCGTGGATGATTATTTAGTTTTCCCTTGAGAGAGAGAAATGTAGAATTTTATTTATTATTTTAAATCCTGAAAATTTTTATAAATAATATAATTTTGTTCTAAATTTCATATTAGGAGCATCCTCATAATATTTTGTAGCAAAATGACTCATATTGCTTCATGGATGTGGTATTATACACATATAAATGCTTGAGTTTTTTTCATTTCATTCGGGAAAATGGAAAGCATAGAAAAATTATATCTAATAAATGTAAAAAAACAGTTATATATTGGTAAAAATGATGTTATAATTTCATAATTAGTAATATATTTTTAATGTATGATGATAGAGGGGAGATATATTATAGCATGAGAAGTAATGACTTAGATATATTGAACATTAAATTGATGTTATTCATGGATATTGAGGAATTTTTTAAATATCATCTGACTGGAAGTTTTTATTTTGAAATACTCTTATAGGGGAAGTAATAATGGAATGTTTCAATATGAACCTTATTTTTTCCTTTTGTAGATGGGTTGTTGATGGGTCCCTTTTATAAGTGGTGGCAATGACATTTTTTTAAATATATAATCTTAATATAATGAATACTACAATTTCTCATTTCAGGAAGACTACAAAATGGATATTAATTATGTGGTAGATTCCATAATATCTAAAATATAATATCCAATAAATTTTAATCATGTTTTGAACAAGTTTCTATCCCATAACCATAAATGAGAAACTTGTGCATTCATTATATTATGTTCACATATTTCCAAAAATGTCATTTCCACAACTTATAAAAGGGACACCTCAATAACCCATCTACAAAAGGAAAAAATAAGTTTCATATTGAAACATTCCATTATTACTTCCCCCTATAATAGTATTTAAAAATAAAAACTTCAAGTCACACGATATTTCTTAAATTCCTCCATTTCTATGAATAACATCAAAATAATGTTCAATGTATCTAACTCATTACTTCTCACGCCATAATATATTTACCCTATATCATCATACATTAAAAACATATTACTAATTATTAAATTATAACATCATTTTTACTAATGTATAACTTTTTTTTTCATTTATTGGATATAATTTATCCATGCATTCTATTTTCCCAAATGAAAAAAAACTCAATCATTTATATGTGTACACTACCACATCCATGATGCAATTTTATTCATTTTTCTTCAAAACATTACAGGGATTGTCTTAATACGTAATTTAGAATATAATTATATTAGTTATAAATTTTTTTAGGATTTAAAATAATAAATAAAATTATACTTTTCTCTTTCTCAATGGGAAAACTAATTAATCATCCATGCATACATGTGGACTACGAACACCATGGAATTATGTATTCTGTATTTCATTAACAACATTTGTAGATGGTCATCATATAGGGATAAAGGGATAAATATGAATATAATTATGTTATTGTGATTATTTTTAATCTAATTGGACAATATAGTAATGACATTAGAATAAAACTGTTGTTGTAAATTCAAATCTCTTAAACAATCATATTAAAAGGAAAAAAAATTTATTCACACTAGGAATAATTTGGTATCCACTATATATTCGTATGATTTATTTAATATTTACATATAATTCTAATTAAAATTAAATAATATATTTATTATAATGGAATAATTATTTTACAACTAAGCCACATAACAAAACTATTGTATGTTCATGTTCTGGTCAGTTTAACCATCATCATGAACAATGCTCTAAAATACTGTCATGGATGACTATTAAAAATTATATTATGATAATATATGAAATAAATAAATAAATTATTACTTTATTTTCAATATGTAGTGGTAATATTAATAATAATCTCCTCAATTAATATACCAATGTCTGTTCTTTAAAATCAATGGAACCTTCCCATCATCAAATTCATCATTAAGTATTGTAACCTAAACTCATGTAGACATAAATTATAAAATTATAAATAATTAAAATTAATCAATTAAATTACCATGTATTATCTTGTAATTCTGATTTTTTTTAAATAATAGATAACAACTAAGTTATTATAATATATGTTCAAAATTATCACAACTACTCAGACCAAATATTTAAAATAGAAAATAACAAACCAATATACATGAAGGAAATATTTATAATTTAAGGATAAAAAAAATTATAGTTATGAATAAGGATCAAAATAGAATATTATTATGTTCATGTTATTTATATAGGATGATATAGTTCATAAGATTATGTGTTGAAATAATTTAATTGTTTTTTTGGTCTCAATTTTTCTAACCATAATGCATATTTTTTATTATAAAATATGTTTTCTTTGGAATGGTGTATAAAATGACCCTATAATATGTTTTCTCATGATCCTTCCATTATTCATTATATTTAATGTCTAATTTGAGATCTTATAGTTTATGGGGGTTCTAGTAAAACATTATTAAAGTTGTAAGGATTTATTCCCCTAAAATTTAGTTTCACAATACATGCCTTATTTCATGCACTGTGATACCATTGATATGGTCTCATTACACATTAATGAATTAATTTTTCTCTATTTATGTAATTATTGGATTTTAAGTGTAATATTGGGATCTTTCATTAAATTTTCATTTATTAAGATGATATGAATGTTTTAAGGGGTTTGGAATAAAATGTTACAAATATAATAAGTGTTATGATTCACAATATTTTTTTTTCAAATCAGGATTGTTTATAAAATATAATTTATATTATGAAGTTGAATTACTTATTAAGACCCTCATTGTTTTTTATATTCAATTGGTTTTACATGTAGCCTCAAAATTTATTTTTCCACTATTTCTTATTTCACACGAAGTGTTTCTTATAATGGTAATCGGCCCAGTATCTTATTCTTGGGTTTGAACCACACTTTTCTATGGTTATATTCCAAGAATTCTTTTCAAAATATCTATATCTAGGCCTAAATAATTAGATAAAATCATTTTGAATAATTTATTTTCATTAAAATACTTACATAACTTTTTAATTTCTTATATATGTGTCATTTTCATAATGATATGAAATTACATTTTTAACATCAACATTTGAACACATATTCAGGTATTCTTTATCATTTAATATAATTATTTCTCTGTATGTTTACATTGTTATAAAAAGTAAATTTTTTCTATCTTAGATTCAAAAAAATCTATCTTCCAAATTATTTTAATATAGCATAGATATATATTTATTTTAATGTATTTTTTATGGAACTCCTAAAAAATATTTTTCATCTATGTCATTGTCCATGGAAATATAATATTCATGATTGATGATGTTCTTCAAATAAAACCATCCACTATAATTCTATGGATGACTAATGATATATACTTCTACTTTGGAGGAATATTCCATATCATCATTTTTCTATTCAAATCATCTTTGGCAAGGAAGTGTAAATTTATCATCTAATGCATTCCTTATATGAAAACCCTATATTAGATTCCATTGATTGGATATTGTTTTCCTTGATAAAATGCATTTATTGGTTGTAGAAATTATTATCTTAAACTTAAATACCTAATATATAATATGTTAATACCATATTCTTTATTTTTATTAGTTACTTTTATTTACCAAAAATGATACTAAATATCAATGGATGCCTATTTATTTTCAATTGGGTTTTATTATTTTTATTATAAATGATTTATTTATATTATTCCATTTTAAAATAATATGATGCCCATTTATTTAAAATAGATTCCATATTCTATAAAAATTTATTGATTTTTATTTTAATAGATTTTAATCCCATTTTATATTTATGGGTTCATTGTGAAATGATAAGTGAATAACATTCAATTAGAACTCAAATGTATGGATGATGATGGTTGTGGTCATATATCACCCTCCAATTCATTAGTTAAAAGTTATATTTCATGGTATAACTTTTCATGATTATATTTTGGCTACACATAAGAAAGGGAACTGATGGTGTGTCTCATAAAGAAATTTTTCCTTATAATAATGTGTGTTAAATATATTAATTATGTTCAAATTTTTTGATTATTCTCATTATTATTTTTTCTCTCTTGAACAATGTTATTAGATCTTTTATCTGTACACTTTTTATTCATTTTTTTATGTCATTCCTTACACCCTGTTTTATGATATATGTTTTACTTGGAATAATTTTCTTAATGTTATTGATTATACACATAATCTCATATTATGATAACTTATGATCATCAAATTTTATATCTTCTGTTTACCCTTACTAAGAATTTTAGCTCACCCTTTATTATGATTCCATTTCCCTAATCAATAATGAAAAGAGATATGTATGATATCTCTAGAAGAGTATCTGATGTGGATGATTTTTGGGAGATGATTATGTCATCGAATGGACTCTATAATTTCTTATAGAGTATAAAAATTGTTCATTCAATACAAATAACATGAGTTATATTATTTAAATATTTTTATCGGCTCTCTGAAATTATAAACCTATAATGATATAAGTACTATAAAAGATTTTCTATATATAAATTATCTTTTAAATACTGATGTGTTTCCAATAGATTTTGTAAAGTATCATTGTTTTAGAATCAAACCTATGAAGGTATTTCTGGGGGTTCTACAAAACTCATCAACAAGGTCTTAAAACTGAGGCATCCACACTGAAGAAGGAATGGAACATCTGGTGTGATTGAAATTTTATTTCCGATGAAACTATGGATATATAATAAGTGTATAATATATTAATTAAAAGATTTATATTTAAAGAAAAAATATAAATATTTTTTATATATTATATCTTTATGAACCAAAGTTGATTGTATTCAGATTTAGATAATGGTTTATCCAATAAATAGTTAATGTATAGGGTTACCTCTCAATATATCTTATTATGTTTGATTCCCTATAATTATATATCTTTTTATTTTTTTTTCATAATTTCAATTTAAATTATCATATTCCATCTCTTATAATCATTTACATGGATTTTTAGAACTGTTATTTTATTCTCCTTAATCTGGATTCTTTATTCAAACCTTATGATATGGAAGAGTAATATTTTCACTCATGCTCTTCAATTTTGATTCACGCTATCAATTCAGTTACAGAATTTTTCTTTGATATTCCTTTATGGAATTTTATATGTATTTTATTCTATCTATCCCTTCTTCTTAGTATATACATTTTCCTGTATTGTCTATGGAATTCTTAATCCTTAATTCATTATGTAAAAATAAAAAAATTATATAATGGAGATTTTCTCATGGTCTATTCAATTTTGATTAAAAACTATTCAAGATTAATTATATTGTTGTATTTATCAGAAAATATTACTTATATATATATTAATGCATTTTACTCTATGTTTATAGGATATATATATTTTTCATTAATCCATGATTTTATTTACTTTGATGTTGTTATCAAACTAATTTATTTGTCCATTAAAAATAACTATTTTCTGTGGATTCCTCTTGTAATTATCCATCATCCTTATAAAGATTCATATGTGGTATAATAATATTATCCTAAATTAACTTTAATATTTGGATATAATGTTTATTTTAAGTTCATTTCACTAGAACATTCTTGAATATTTCCTTTTCACACTTAAAAAAATAATCAGTTTCCCTCTTAGTTATTAACAATTTCCTATCTTCTTCTCTAGGATTCCTCTATTGGTATAATTTCTCTCATTCAATGTATTTTAAAAAAATTCAACTATTAATATCTTTACAAATTATTTTATTTGTTATTTTAATCTTATTTTAATATTATTTGATTGGTTTTTAATTTAAAAGTCCCCAAATTCATAAGGGGTGTCTTCTATGATCTCTCTAATTAAATATGAGTTATTTATCTTATATATATCTATTTTTTAATTTTTAATACGTATATATATATTTCATTCTATTTTAAGGTTTATTATGTAAAATTAATATCATTTTATTTAAAATTAAAATTACTCCCACCATTATTTCTTTTTTTGTTGACTCCACAATTTGTAACATAGTTCAATTTTTAATAAATTTAATTTTTTCAACATTGGATTTTATCTCTCTTATTATTCTGTATTTTAATTCGATTAGAAAAATTGTTATAAGTTTACTCAAAATTTATCATATGGATCAATATTTTATTTTTCATTCTCTATCGTGATTATGGTTACATATTACAATATGGAAATATTAAGAACATATTTTTTATATCTCATATAATTCATCACTTGCAATAAATGAATCATCATATTTTGTATTGGTTTCATTTTAATGCATGCAATTTTTACATCTATTATTAAACATCTATTAATTTTTTATCTTTTAATATTAATTATATAATCCAAACATTTACTTTTATTGGCTTCCATTATGAATGTATTTTTTACATATACAATCCCTTATATATTTATGGATTAAATATGTTATTCACATTTATTAATTTAATATCAAATCCTTGATTTAATTTACAAATTGAACATATGTCTGTATAAATTAAATTTTAATGGGTGAAATAGTTATTATGTTTCCAATATAATCATTAGAAAAATTTTATATATCTTAAGATATTATATATAGTATAATTATAATGAGTACATACCATTGTATTTGTAACACCCCAAGCATTCACGATATGCTTCTCTTTCAATAATGCAATAGTTGCATTGTACGCAAGTTCGAGATTCTAACTCACCGTGAACAATCAAAGTAGAAGATATGAATAGCAATACCCACTTTTTGAAATTATATAAATTTTATATTTCAAAATGGACTTTATTTTTGTATTCGGAATATCGAAATTATCCTAAGTTGAATTTTTTGTAATTTTCTGAGAACTTCCAATTTTCTATGAATAGAGAAAATAATTAAATATTTTTTAATAAAAATAATTTATAGTGATAAATTATACTATTCAGTTGTTTTAAAGTATAATTAGAATATTGTTTTTACCATTTTATCCAATGGTGGTCATTAAAATTAATTTCACTTTGAAATTGGACATAAACAATTGTCAATCTTTTGATATATATTGTTTCTTAAAAAACGCTATTTGTTGTATCAATGGGAATTAATTATAAAATTAATTAATTCCACTTATATGTTTGGAATTTTGTAAAATATAATTCATTTTCAAATTCGGAATATCAATTATAGCTTAGGGTGAAATTTTTGCATTGTTCTGAAAAACTTCAATTTTTGATGAATATTGAAACCACTACGTGGTAGTTAAAAAACTAATTTTTCATTTAAATGACACATTACCACTTCTGTGTTTTTATTTTCAAAAATAAGACATACATGGTTGTCATTAGCAAGTAAAATGTTGTTCAATGGGATTAAAATAATTTTTTGGTGAATAATAACTTTTAAGTTTAATTAATCGCGATGAAAGGTAATTAGTAAAAGTTAAGGTAAAAATGATATTATAAAAATATGAAAATGCCTTTAAACTTTTCCTAACCTTATTGGATGGATCATGGCCGACCAAGGCAATCCATGTGTCAACTTGAAGACCCCATGGAGCCACATGGGTAATAAAATGACATTAATAACTTTTTATTTAAAGTAAAAATAAAATTGTCACAAATATGAGTTGTTTTACTAAAACAATTTTTATACGGGGTTATAGAAGTAATATTTTAGACTATAAGTATTCATTCGAAAGATAAAAATATTTCCTACATCATGATATTTTTTTATAATTTTTAGACATTAAATTAATTAAATTATTTATGACCCCATGATGATGCAGTGATTACCTCATTAATTAACTATTTAAATAAAATGAAAAGATAATGTAAAATATAAGGCTTACACTTGTCAAAAACCAATTGGATGAGAATATTTAGAACCCTTATCACCTTATCTTCGAAATATATCATTTTTGAACCTTTATAATTCGAAAATCATTTCATAATAATGTAATATTTCATTACTTTCCAGGAGTGCCCCTCCTCTTCTCTTATAAAAGGCCCCCACCACTACCACCTTATTCACACATTCAAATCTATTTCTCTTGGCCAAAATCTTCCCAAATACTCTCCCAACTTCCCTCTATTACTCCAAGAAGCCTCACTTTGGGCATAAGTCTTCCCAAGGAATCCTTTGGGTCAAATCAAAAAGAGTTACCTGATTTTATGGAAGTTAAAGAACGGTCGAGTCAAGACAGACACGAGGTAAGGGAACTTCTTAACCCAATTCCCATTAATTGGGTTGAACCTATCGTTCTTATTTATGTTGTGATTTTAATATGTGAGAAATGAATTTTTATATCTTATCATGTATTTATACTTTCTTTATGTGAGATTATAGTGAATACACATGAGCGATCTATTTTATTTACAAAATGATCTTTGTAAGGGAACTTCTTATCTCAATTCCCATTCTTTGGGTTGAAGATACCTTTCTTATTTATGTTGTTATTTGATTATGTGAGAAATTAATTCTTATATATTATCATGTATTTATACTTTATTTATGTGATCTTATACCGAATACACATGAGCGATCTATTTCATTTACAAGATGATCTTTGTAAGGGAACTTCCTAACCCAATTTCCATTCTCTGGGTTAATCTCTTACTTTCATATTATGTCATGATATTATTATGTCCTATCTTGTATTTATACATTCTTTATGTGTACATATAGTGAATACAAATAATAGATCTATTTTATTTAAAATATGTTTTTTGTAAGGGACTTCATCTCAATCTCCATTCATTGAGGAATATTTTGTTTTATACACAACTTTCTTTTATATGGTGTATAAACCCCTTTGACTTTTATGTTTATTTAAAAGGAATATTTTTTATATGAAGAATTTTACTAAATGAAAAAAGGGAATGTTTTTTTGTATGTATGTGGTGACAACGACTTCTCCGCCGCCGTGACCATTATTTGAGTTTCAGCTTCTTCCACAAGCCTTAACCTTTTTTAAATGATTTCAAAAAAGAGAGAGATATTTCTCTCAAATATATGAAAATGCAGTGAAATTGTATACGTATTTAATTCATGCTTAAAAATGTTTTCAGAAAACCCCACCCTTGAGTGTGGCAGACAGGAAGGGATTGGGCGTGGACCCATCGTGGCCTGTAATTAGTCAAGCAGTATCAGAATTAGTTATTTTGTTTTCAGAAGCATGCATAATGTTTTCAGGGAATCCCAGGAGTATTTTTGAGAAATTTTAAACATAAGTATCTTCAAAAAAAAATTCATTGGCAGGTCTCATGAGAAAAACTAGTGTCTTGGCACGAGGCCTTGACAAAATCTTATTTTTAGTCATGGCATGAGGCCTTGGCTACATGGTTATGATAGTCTCGCATTATGCATTCCATCATTATGAAAGTGGTTATTGATATTGCATGTGATTATTCAACCATTAGAATATCCATGTGAATAAGTAAATGGAATTATCTCATTTTACTTTTTCCATGTTATGTTGATGTTCAAGTTTAAAAGGATTTTGTTTTAGTCATACATTTCCTTAAATGTTTATGTTTCTTTATGAAAGCTTCCGCTATATTTTTATCCTTACTGAGCATCTGAGCTCACCCCTTTCAATGTTTTAATTTTTCCAGGATGTGAAGAAGTATATTATGAATGACCTGCAGGGATAGTATGAGGGGATATGAAGACAAGATGTTGTTGTAGTTTTTCTACATTATGATGTAATGTAAAACTTATGAATGTATCTAGTGTTTCCAAGGATACTAAACTAATCAGTCTTTCAAGACTTGGTCCTTTATGATCATGCCAATGTTACGCAATAATGCACCGACTCTGGGTAACTGGGGTCAGCGCGTTACAGTTGGTATCAGAGGAAGTTTAGTACTACCATTGGAAGCTAGATTTAGATAAACTCTCATTAGATCACATAGCCCTAAGATAGACTTTTAGGATTAGTATAGAAGAACTTCCTAGAATTTTGGTATTATAGATATTTTACGAGTTTTCTGAGGAATACATCCCTATATAGATAAGAGCAGGTAGAGGCGGCTCTGGCACAGATGTACCTTGTGGTAAAACCAGAAAACACCGCTTTGATCTAGACTCGAACGGGAACTGGTGCACGACAACGGGCCTTGCTGCACTCTTGGTTACGACACTCCCAGGGGATATGCATAGGATAATTCTCATTTTCTTTACAAACCATTATGAAGGGTTTATGAGTATATATTTCCTTAAAGAAAACATTTCTTTTTAAGATTATGGATTATATCCATAAATCATTCAATTTATGTTAAGTGTTTTACAAGTATGGAATAATGTATTTTGATTCATAAACTAATCTAGTTTATGCAATTGTTTAGAAATGGCGCCTAGTGGGAGGAATGGAAACTGAATCAAGGCATGCACTCCATGTAGGGATTGTCCTCCTGATCAATATAATTATTGTGGAACTAGAGATATAACTGGTGATGATCAACTTATCACCATGCTGGGACAACTCACTCAGGTTATGAATAATAACCTTACTTGTATGGAGCACCCTGATCTGCAACGTGGAGGATCAATGTTAGACCGCTTCATGAGGCAAAAACCTCCAAAATTAAATGGAGGTACAAATCCATTAGTAGTTGAGCAATGGATAATATCCTTAGAGAAAATATTCCACGTCTTGGGGAGTAGCGAAAGGGAGAAGTTTTTCATGGTAGTTTACAGCCTCATTGGAGATGCCGATCAATGGTGGTCGCTGATTCAAAACACGAAGGAAGATAAAGAAGTATCAAATATGGAATGGAGGGAGTTCAAAGAGATTTTCTTAGAAAAATACTTTCCTCTTGACCATCGAGCAGATATGGAAAGGCAATTTCTGAGTCTGAGGCAGAAGGAGGACGAGAATGTCAAAAAGTATGAGTCTAACTTTACACGGTTAGCGAGGAATGCTGCAGATTATATACATAACCCAGGAAGTAAGATTGATCGTTTGTTTGATGGGTTAAAACTATTTCTCCATCGAGCATTATTCTCACAAACCTTCTCGTCGTACGAAGACTTTGTCTCATGTGCTGTAAAGACAGGAAAGGAATTCTCTAAATCTTATGACAATAAAGTAAAACAAGAGAAGAAAAGAACGGTTGAACAAGAGACAGATAAAGGGAAAAAGGGAAAGAAGGATTTTCCATTATGTGATAATTGTGGAAAGAATCACCCTGGTACTTGCCTAAAAGGAATGGCAGTTTGTTATGAATGTAGAGAAAAAGGTCACCAGGCGCATGATTACAAGGGAAAGAAAGATGATATCAATGTTGAATTCTACAATTGTAGAGAAATGGGTATTATGAAAATGAATGTCCTAAGCGTCAGGGAAAATTACCTGAGAAATGGACAAGGGATCAAGGAAAATCTTATGTTGTTACTACAATTGAAGTGGAATAATTAATGTATTAGTGCTTTTGGACTCAAGGATTATATTCTGGTTATAAGAATAATGTGATATATATAAGGATTGTACTGTAGTAATTGTTTTTTTCATTAAGATTTTAATATGATGAAGGTAATCATATTTTTGTATGTGACAATAAGAGAAACATTAATTTGATTGAGGAATCTGATGACACAATTAATTTTGGAATTTAGAGACCTTTTAGAGAAATTCTAGACAGAGGTATTTGGGATAACTATAAAGGTTGGAATGAATTAAGTTGAACTTTGGATAGTATTGTATAAGTTTGAAACATTTCTGAAGATTATTTTTGGAATATGATAATACTATGCTTTTAGGAAAAGGACAACCTGCAGGTTGGGAGATAACCAGTTGCGTTGGAAAAAGATGTAGAAATCGAACCCACAACAACAGTGCGACATGCTTTCATTACCCACCACTAGCCTACAGGAAGTCTCTGGTTATAACAAAATAGTTTTCCTAATCTAAATGGTATGTGTTAATATTTGAAACTTTCTACAATTAGGATAAATAGAATATTTTTGAGTTCTGCTATCATTTGGAGTGAAAGATGGGTTTGTGGTAAAAATTTATTAAAGAAAAAAAGTCTACATGACAAGTAAATATGTTTCCTTATGTTCTTTGTAAATATCTTAAATAAATTCCTCAACTCTATGAAAGGCAACTTAAAACAAAAACGTTGTCGGTTAACATTTCCAACTGGGGATTCAATGACTCTTTAACCAATCACAAGTTGGTGATTTTCTTGTGGTTAGCTTTCTCTTATCCTGTTTTATACAACTCTCCATCAGACCTTGATGGTTTTTTCCCTCCATGTCCATATTTTCATAGAATCCTAGTATGGGCTATCTCGGTGACCTTTGTAATTCTCTTTCTTTCTTTTAATGTTATATTTTTATTAACCCAATTTCCGATGTGGGTTTTCCACGAAGTTATTTTCTATTTTCAACCTTTTATTTTCGAGGAACATTTTCAAATTGCGAGGATGAAATTTATTGAAGGAGGGGATAATGTAACACCCCAAGCTTTCATGATACGCTTCTCTTTCAATAATGCAATTGCTTGCATTGTACGCAAGTTCGAGATTCTAACACACCGTGACCAATCAAAGTAGAAGTTATGAATAGTAATTTCCACTTTTTGAAATTATATAAATTTTATATTTCAAAATGGAGTTCATTTTTGTATTCTGAATATCGAAATTATCCTAAGTTGAATTTTTTGTAATTTTTTGAGAACTTCCAATTTTCTATGAATAGAGAAAATACTTAAAAACAAATTTTTTAATCATAATAATTTATAGTGATAAATTATACTTTTGAGTGGTTTTAAAGTATAATTAGAATATTTTTTTTACCATTTTATCCAATGGTGGTCATTAGAATTAATTTCACTTTGAAATTGGACATAAACAATTGTCAATCATTTGATATATATGATTTCTTAAAAAACGCTATTTGTTGTAAAAGCGGGAATTAATTATAAAAATAATTAATGCAACTTATATGTTTGGAATTTTTTAAAATAGAAATCATTTTTGAATTCATAATATCAATTATAGCTTAGAGTGAAATTTTGGCATTGTTCGGAAAAACTTCAATTTTTGATGAATAGTGAAACAAGTAAGTGGTAGTTAATAAACTAATTTTTTATTTAAATGAAACATTACCACTTATGTGTTTTGATTTTCAAAAATCCGACATACATTGTTGTCATTATTATGTAAAATGTGGTTCAATGGGATTAAAATAATTTTTTTGGTGAACAGTAACTTTTAAGTTTAATTAATCACGATTAAAGGTAATTAGTGAAATTTAAGGTAAAAATGATATTATAAAAATATTAAAATACCTTTACACTTGTACTACCCATATTTTATGGGTCATGGCCGACCAATACAATCCATGGGTCAACTTGGGGACCCCATGGAGCAACTTGGGTAAGAAAATGTCATTAATAACTTTTTATTTAAAGTAAAAAACAAAATTGTCACAAACATGAGTTGTTTTACTAAAAAAAAATTTATAAGGGGTTATAGAAGTAGTATTTTATACTACAAATATTAATTGGAAAGCTAACAATATTTCCTACATCATGATAGTTTTTTTAAAAATTTTAGACATTAAATAGGTTAAATTATTTATGACACCATGATGATGCAACGATTGCCTCATTAATTAACTATTTAAATAAAATGAAAAGATAATTTAAAATATAAGGATTAAACTTGTCAAAAACCAATTGGATGACCCTATTTAGAACCCTTATCACCTTATCATCTATATATATAATTGTGGGACCTTTATAATCCGAAAAAAATTTCATAATAATGTAATATTTCATTACTTTCGAAGAGTGACCCTCCTCTCCTCTTATAAAAGGCCCCCACCACTACCACCTTATTCACACATTCAAATCCATTTGGCTCGGCCAACCTCTACCCAAATACTCTCCCAACTTCCCTCTCTTACTCCTAGAAGACTCAATTTGGGAATAAGTCTTTCCAAGGAATCCTTTGGCTCAAATCAAAAAGAGTTACCCGATTTTAAGGAGGATAAAGAACGGTCGAGTCAAGACGGAAACGAGGTAAGGGAAATTCTTAACCCAATTCCCATTCTTTGGGTTGAAACTATCGTTCTTATTTATTTGGTTGTTTTATTATGTGAGAATTTAATTTTTATATCTTATAATGTATTTATACTTTCTTTATGTGAAATTATAGTGAATACACACGAGCGATCTATTTTATTTACAAAATTATCTTTGTAAGGGAACTTCTTTACCCAATTCCCATTATTTGGGTTGAACTTACCTTTCTTATTTATGTTGTTATTCAATTATGTGAGAAATGAATTCTTATATATTATCATGTATTTATACTTTCTTTATGTGATCTTATAGAGAATACACATGAGCGATCTATCTCATTTACAAGATGATCTTTGTAAGGGAACTTCCAAACCCAATTTCCATTCTTTGGGTTAATCTTTTACTTTCAAATTATGTCGTGATATTATTATGTAATATCTTGTATTTATACTTTATTTATGTGTACATATAGTGAATAAACATAATAGATCTATTTTATTTTAAATATTATTTTTGTAAGGGACTTCGTCTCAATCTCCATTCATTGAGGCATATTTTCTTTTATACACAACTTTATTTTATACGGTGTATAAACCCATTTGACTTTTAAGTTTATTCAAAAGGAATCTTTTCTATACGAAGTGTTTTACTAAATGAAAAAAGGGATTGTTTTTTTTGTTGTATGTATGCGGAAACAATGACTTCTCCACCACCATGACCATTATTTGAGTTTCAGCTTCTTCCACAAGCCTTATCTTTTTTTAAATGATTTCAAACAAGAGAGAGATATTTGTCTCAAATATTTGAAAATCTAGTGCAAATGTATACGTATTTAATGCAAGCTTAAAAATGTTTTCAGAAATCCCGACTCTCGAGTGTGGTAGACAGGAAGAGATTGGGCGTAGACCCATCATGGCATGTAATTAGTCGAGCAGTCTCAGAATTAGTTATTTTTTTTTCAGAAGATTTTATAATGTTTTTAGAGAAACATTAGAGTATTTTTGGTCAATTTTAAAAATAAGTATCTTCTAAAAAAATTGCATCGGCAGGTCTCATTAGACAAACTAGTGTCTTGGTATGAGGCCTTGAGAAAATCTTATTTGTAGTCTTGGCACAAGGCCTTGGCTACATGGTTATGAAAGTCTGGAATTATGCATTCTATCATTATGAAAGTGGTTATTGATATTGCATGTGATTATTCAACCAGTATAATATCCATGTGAATAAGTAAATGGCATTATCTCATTTTACTTTTTCCATATTATGTTAAAGTTCTAGTTTAAAAGGATTTTGTTTTAGTCATACATTGCCTTAAATGTTTATGTTTATTTATGAAAGCTTCCACTATATTTTTATCCTTACTGAGCATCTGAGATCACCCCTTTCAATGTTCTAATTTTCCCAGGATGTGAAGAGGTATATTATGAATAACCGGCAGGGATAGTATGAGGGGATATGAAGACAATATTTTTTTGTAGTTGTTTCTACTTTACGATGAAATGTAATACTTATGAATGTATCTAGTGTTTCCAAGGCTACTAAACTAATCGGTATTTCAAGACTTGGTCCTTTGTGATCACGCCAATATTACGCAATAATGCACCAACTCTGGGTAACTGGGGTCGGGGCGTTATAGTATTATTATGACTAAGTGTTGATTTAGAACTTATGTTCCTAACATGCCACATTCCAATGTTATTCTTCAGGTTAATATTTTAATGATTCATGGTCATTCTATTATGATTAAATAGTTTTGTTCCATAATTTATTTGTTGTAATCCAACATATATTCCTCTCATATTCTGATTAATTTACAATTTAAAAAAAGAGACATCACAACATTTTATAGGGACCCTTATGTCTTTCCATATGAGATTTTTTTCTCACCACATTTATTTTATGTATGTATCCATGTATTTCTATGAAGTGATATGTATACGATGTGTTCATTGTGAGAAATTTTATGAATAATTTTTTGAAAGAGACACATGATTATAATTTGTAAATAATATATATTTTTTGTATATTGATTTAGGAGAGTAATTTTGCTTATTAATAAATTTTATCTACTATTGAGTGTAAAGATTTGTAACATTTAATAATATGTCTAATTCAACTAAAACTCTGAGTATAGGGTGTGTGATAATGAAGTAACCCGTTAAATTATCAACCCATAAATATGAGTTTAAATGAAAGGATTTAGTATTCTAAAATTTCCATTATATTTTATGTATCGAGTTTCAGATATTTAGGAAACATATTATAAAAAATGTGGACACTTCGAAGTAGTTTACATTTTTTCATAAAAGCATGGCTTTATGTTTACACTCATGTTTCATTAAAGTCACATTTTATTCTTTTAAGATGAGCCTAAATTGAGAATCTTCATCTTCCTATATTTACAACCAATCCTTAGATCCTGTAAAAACATTTGAAATCTTCGAACAATATAAAAAGATCAGTAGGAGTTATAAAAAAAATTAACATGTTAGTATAATGAATGACATTAAATCCGATGGAAATCATCAAATTTTATAAAAAAACATTGATGATACAAATATAGTGTTTCCACTTGTGAAAATATAAATTTGGTCACATAAAACAATTGAATCACATTACTAGGCATAAGAAATCAATAATAAATCTTTAGGAACATGATAACCCCAGAATAAAGTCTTTTAAAAACAATCATTTCACCATGAGAATTTTATAGACATTTTAGTCCTCGTGAAATAAAAAAATTTACATATAAACCCATATAAATAATTAATTATGTATCTTGAAGAATCATTTATATATTTCATGTTCCCTTGTGTTTTAACCATATTTAAATAACTAAATCACAATGAATTACACTAGAGAAACATACTTGGTTATTTCCGACATTTTCTGATTCGAAGACTATGTCATTACCCAATGCATTGGAGAGATATATCATACTCACCCATCATAATGATCTTTATAAAAATAACCCATAATCATATAAAATTACAAAGTACCATTTTATGAAAAATAAATTCTTAATGTCATACATTTCATCATAAATTACTTGAAACCCTCATTTTATCCCACAAGAAAAATCATTTTCCATTCTCATATTAAAACTCAGAGTAATATCCTTTTCTTTTGTGAACTATTTGACCTAAATTATTTTTAAAATATCAGGAATTTGACGTTGTTTGAAAAACCATTAAAAATTGTAGAATATTAAATATATTAAAAAAGTACATGATTATGGGAACTAATATTAATCCCTCATATGTTAAAAAAATTATTTCCATGATTTTTGTAAATCAATTCAATATAAAACTTATTTGGACAATATTGAAGATATTCCTTTTTAAAACATTGAAAATAATGTAAAAATTAGTTAAAATTCAATTCTATAAATATTTTACGTATAAATAAGATTACTCTGAAAACATTTTTAGGAACATGTGTATGTTGGAAGAAGTGTTTATAAGGATAACCATAAAATAGCTTTAATAGAAAATTCATTACCATCTTGATTAATTTAAATAAGAAATTTGTTGAAGGATATAATATGAAATATATTTATAAAAGTTGTTAACATTATCCAATGAATTATAAAATACATCCATATGTTCCTTTATACACCACAGAAATGAAATTTTGTGGTAAAAATTTCAACTATCTCAAAGAAATTAAATTTATATTAGAATGCCCATAACTTATATCTCACCTAGCTTCATAAGTTCTCTATATCATTAATAATAATTGTATGTTTTATATATATATTAATATGAAACATTCTCAATATCATTACATTGTGATAGTTGTTTTTATTTTAATTATTACAATATCTTGTTTTGTTACTAAATTAGTGATGTTTATGTGGGAAATTATTCTGTCATTCAACAATTATTGTTTTAAAAAATACATTATAGGATAATTTTTGTCATGTTTTCATGGTTTTAGAGTCGTATACATGTCATAATTAATATATTTATATATTAAGTACACTTTCAAAACGAAATATATATGAAAATATTAAAAAATGATTCATCATATTTCCTAAAGACAATAGTCCATTCCTATTCATGAACGATGATTTTTTTCTTATAAAACACTGAATGGAAATAAAAAAGATAGATGCATAACCTTAAATAAGCATAAAAAATTATAAACATAAAATTTATTCATTAAATCTATACATATTAACTGCCGTTTATAGGGAATCGAAAACATGTCATTTTGATTCATGGAGGTGGTAGTAAACACATATGCTCAAGCGTCATTATCATTTCCCATCAGATGGAAGAGTAATAATATATATTATCATATCTTAATATCAAAATAATTACATCATATATATCATATATATATTTTTAAATCCATTTGAAAAACTGTCAATTAGTGGAATTATTGAAAAACAAAACACATCACATCATGGATGAGGTAATCCACACATACAAAATTTAGAAGATTTAATTCACTATAGGATGTAAGGTTATAGGAAAAAAAATTGTAACATGAACATAATGTCATTAAAGTATATTATAGTTATTGGTTGTAAGAACCCGGTTTTTGCTGCGAAAGCCTTTGGAAAATTCTTGATGTTATTCCAGAGCAGCTCCTTCAGAAGGCATGCGATTTTGGTCCCCAGTGTGGCCGGGATTAAATTTTCAGTGCGTTCACACTGGGCACGCCAAATAAATGGGATAACTCATATACCGTGCTTCAGATCCTAAATATGAGGGTATGAATGGGTCCGGAATAGGGTTTTTACCCTTGGAACGACATAAAACATATTGGTGTGGGGCATTTGGACCCCTCGCTCGCTATCGGAATGTGAAATGGATAAATTAAATAATTAATTTATTTGTTTAATGGTTAAACTTAGGTGTCTCTCAAACAGATTCTCAGATGGAAAAACTGAGGGCACCGTTGAGTCTAGAGCATTCCGTTTACCGTATAAGGGGTGTAACTTTCACGGGCACGGGCGTTTTGTGAAAAATGCCGCCAGGGGATTTTTCATAATTTATCAGCATCAGGCGTTCGGTTTTATAACATTCGAATAGAGGATCAGATTAGAATTCCGAGTCTTCCGTTGTGCTCGAGAGGTGCTGTTTACCATAGGGGAGGATTAACCTCAACTCTTTCAAAGGTTTCATATGCGGGTCATTTTGGGTGTTTAAATTAATTAAACATTTTCAATAATTTTCTTTATAACCCATCTCTCCCCACCTTATCCTCGTCCCCTCCCTTTGTATTATCTGGAGGAACTTAATAAAGGATCCCCTCTCAATTTACGAGCTCTCCTCCTCCTCCTCCACTCCAAGCTGTTGCGGCGATGGAGAATCGCTCGTGAAGCGACGTGCTACGCTCGATAGGTAGGCATCGTTTTGTTTCGTTTAGACTTCCACACCTTCATTGAATTTATATATATGCATCATATTTTTTTCGAATAGCCGAGCGAAGCCCAAATTTGAGTAGGAATCTATCTAGGATTTCCAACGGATGTTTTGTCTTGAATTTTGGAGTCTCGGGGTACCTGGGGTGGTCCCAGGAAGATTTCCGGCCAAGAACCTTGGTTTCTAGTGGTCCGGGACGGCTGTAGCAGGCGGTGCAGGCGAGAACGATGGTCGGGTGAGTGGGAGCACGGTCAGTAGCAGGCGCTATAGCGGGTCTTCTGTGGAGGTGTCGGGCGAGATGGGGGCGACGGTGGTCGGGCGAGCCCACCGGGGCACGACGACAGCAGGGTCGCGGCGTGCGACCCCCACGCGGGGACGGAGACCCCCACTCAGCGGGTCTCCACAAGAGACCAAGACAGGCCCCTCATGGCTAATCAGCATAAGGTGGACCACGGGTCCATATCAGGACCCCGCGGTTAACCTGTTGGCCGGCACTACGAGACGGGATGGCTGGCGCGAGCCGAACCAGAATGGCCGGACCGGCGGGTCGAGGCTGGTCGAGTCTGAGGGGCTCGCCACATCCGACTTCGGACACATATAATTCTCACTACGAGTGTTTGTTTTGTGTACTGTCTATAGTGGTGTAATCCAGGAGTCGAGACTAAGCCTTTGAGATGGTTTCAGGGGTTTCAATATCCGAAATGAGGGGCCTCGGGGGCGCGACACACCCTTAAGTGAATTGGTGTTTTTCCGGGGGTTTTTGTTTTGGGTGACACGGACACATCCGATGTTTATTTTGATTGCTGTCATCTACTTTGGGACCCTGGTGCCGAGGAGGAGTTTTACAAGGTGTTTTAGGCATTGAATCTGGAGTTGAGGGGTGGGACCCACGACCCGTCTTTTAAGGTAGGAGTAGCATTTTGTAACTCTTTCATCGGACGTCCGTTCGGGGCATGCGAGCAGTCGATTATGAGTCTTTTTCCGAGGGAATTGCAATGGTGCCATCCGCCCTCTTTAATTCCACACGATGGTGCGGTCCACATGAGGTCCGTTTTGGGAGGTGGTGGTGATTTCCATCTTTATCACCGGGTGTCCGTTGCGGGTGAATGAGTATTCAATCTTGTGTACATTTTCAAGAGGATCGCAATGGTGCGATACGTTCGTTATGCTTCAGGACCGAAATGCGGGTCCCAAGAAGCACCACTCGTGTGTCGTACGATGAAATTCGTCGTTTTCTCTGGATATCTGTTGCACTCAAATTGGCGGTCAATTTGACGTGTTTTCTCGAGGGAATCGCAATGGTGCGATGCGCCCGACTATTTTCGGGACCAAGGATTTGGACCATGAGACGTTGTTCGGGTGTAAAGCTGTGTTGGTGACTTTTCTGTCAGATATCCATTGGAGTCGAGTAAATGGTCTATCCCACTTGTTTTTCTGTGAGGATTATAATAGTATGATCTGTTTGGATGTGCGGTGTCTCTTTTGAGATCTCATTAAATATGGAAGCATAAAAGATGTACCGGTTCTGGTTCTTCCTACGGAATTTGTAGGGAACCCTTGGCTTGTGACCGCGTTCACTCCAGTGTGAGTGATGTTGATGTTTGAAGAGATGTGGTTGGCCATTCTAGGGCCATCGAAGAAGTAGGTTGGCAAAGTTATATTTACACCTTTTGGGCTGACATTAGGTGTCATGTGTACGATAGCCCTTTAGGCTAGAAACGTGGTATACTCTAGGAGTATACGGGATTCTTGGAGGTAAATGTGGTTGTTTGTACTTGAGAATGTTTGTGCACTTGGTTGGAGTTGACTTAGGGCCACATGTCATGTGGGCCCTATGTGCGTGACGTGTTCGGCTTTGCGTAGCCTTGACCTCTCATGACGTAGAGGGTCCCTTTTTTCTCGTTTTTTTGACTATTAGGGTTGAGTTTCTCCCTGGTTCTGTTCTCGTTTGTTTGACTAGAAGGGTTGAGTTTCCCCTGGTTCTGTTCACCTTTATTTGACCAGCATGGTTGAGTGGGTTTCCCCCTGGTCCTGTTCACAATGGTTTCGACCAGCAGGGTTGAGTGGTTTTCCCCTGGTTTTGATCTCGATGGTTTGGCCGGCAGAGTTTCTTCATGTTCCCTGGTAGAGTTCTTGTGGATTCGGTGTGACCAACACATTACGTGGGCACTGATCGTCTACCCAGTAGGTTGTTTCCAGCAGGGCTGGCCAGAAGGTTGTTTCCAGCAGGGCTGGCCGGTGAGGTACCATCGAGCAGGGCTGGCCAGTTGTACCATCCAGTAAGGATGGCCTGTGCGGTACCATCCAGCAAGGATGGCTAGTGGGTTACCATCCAACAGGGATGGCCAGCGTTGCACCATCCAAAGGGATGGCCAGAGCGGTTCCGGGTTTACCTCCAGCGGGTTTGGGAAGTGGTCCCCAATGATGGGTATACCTTCAGCTGGGCTGGGAAGTGGTCCCCACTGGAAATTCTGGGACTCCATCCAGCTGATACATTTCACGGGTCTGGGCATTGGGACCCGTTGATGACTTTTTTCGGGTCTCGCTCCAGTGGGAAACCGTCGACATCCAGGGATTACCCTCCAGTGGGGCTGGGCAGGGGATCACCTGTCAACTTTTAGGAGACCTCTCAACTGCGGGGCAGTGATGAGAAGTGTTTTGACATTCCCCTAACTCTCAAGTACGAGGGGTGCTTTCCCCACTGAGACGCGACCTAAAACCGTGCGGGCGATTCAGTGCCTCCCAATGCGGATTGTTTCAAGCTGTGGTGATTTGATCCCCTTGACTTGCAGTTCGGGGCAGACATGCAAGATGTTGGCCATCGATGGTGTTTAAATCTGGGACTATTGGCTACTCACTTTCTTGGGCTAAGCTACGGGATAAAGGTCCCCTTATGATCTTGTTCGGGTTTCTTAATAGTGCATATATATATATGTATATACCTTGTTCCAGTACCCACTTCTTTAGCTTGGTTACTCTCCCTCTAGGAGAGGTAAAGACGCGCGGGGTATGCCACGTGATTTCCATTTCTAGATTCTCATGGTTGGATGAGTCTACTTTCCTGCTATAGGCAGCAAAGACTCGACGAGAAGTTCATCATCTCACCGTTTCTAGCTCCTTGTGTTTGAACGAGTCTACCTCCTTTCTTTTGTTGGGTTGATCTGGACTCTCTACTATTACTCTACTGCACTCCTTGTTGTACTATATACTACACTATCAGTGGTACTCCTTTACTTTTCCCTGTTCAATCTACTACTCACCTCTTCAGTACCTCATTTATTGCTCCCTTGAGCCATCGGGGCATCCTACAGAGTATTTTTATACTCACCCATTCTTGGGATTTTCCCGCAATTACTATGCCCTTGCAGATGACAGACAGGTCGGCCGCGACTTCATCGGAGCATAAACATTCAGGAGCTTGGACCATGTACGGTGGTCGTAGTCAGGTTCCAGGTGTGGGACTTTCCCAACTGTTTTAGTTTTGTCTACCTGTTGTCGGGTTGTGGCACTTTTCCCATTGGGAGTGTGTTTTTTACCATTAATATTTAGTTTGCCCTCATCACTTTCTTTGTACTGTTTAGAGGTCGATGCTCTTTATGGTTTATTTATAATAGTTGATACTTTACTTTCACATTTACTCTGCACTTTTTCATTAATTGTGTTGCGTGTGTGTGTACAGGTACTCAGGCAAAGGCCTCCCCGAGTTGTTTAGCCTTTGGTGCTTATTGCCAGCCCCTAGCCTATGGAGGCGGCCTTGGGGTAGTTGTGGATCGATCCCGGTTAGGGTCGGGTCATGACAAAGTGGTATCAAAGGTGGTTCTTTCCATGGGACGTTGTTCAGACGTCCTTAAAAAGGAATTGGTTGGGATTTAGGGCAATGGTGTCAACATGTATTGAGAGGAACACTCAGGCCTGGGAGTCTAGTGATGGTGCAGCGGCAGACGTATCAATTCACTAGGACCCTGATAACCCACTTGTCGACATGGTATGCTGAGACACTTGTTGCAGGGAAAATTGGTTTGTGCATCACATAGGATTGAGTCTCTGACTGTCTTTCTTAAGTCAGCTCCCCATTGTTGTTACTATTATATACATATATACTCATCTGACCGTGACACTCCTTAGTAATATTCAGGATGTTTCCGCGAAGCCAGCCAGCTAGGATACCATCTTCGGTTCATGAAAATGACACTGTGAGCGATGAGGCCTCATTCCAGGACCCATCATGCGAGTCCCTTTCTCCAGGTGGGCAGGTAGCATCACCCCCACATAGTGAGCATCAGACTACTACAATAGAGCAGACAGAGCTTCAACGCAGGTTGAGTGCACTCCGTGAGTTCCAGCAATAGAGACAGCTGAGGTTCAGTGGTGAGCCAGACCCTCAGGAAGTAGAGGTTTGTCTAGAGACAATGGTTTACCTTTTTAGGCTTGTGGAGATCCGATAGATCTTATGGTGGCTTTGGCCGCCGTCCTTTTCCATGGAGCAGCTGGGCGTTGGTGGAGTCTGGTGACTGAGTTTCTCAATGAGTCATAGCTTTTTTGGGATGAATTTCAGCTGCTATTTCGTGAGGAGTTTTACCCCTCCTTCTTATACTCAGTTCAAATCTAGGAGTTCTTGGAGTTCCTGCAGTTTCAGCAGGGAGGGATAACAGTGACAGATTATGCGACTAGTTTCATAGACCGTACATGGTTTTACCTAGACTTGGTCCATGATGGCAACTTCCGAGCGCGGAAGTTCAAGTAGGGACTCCGTAGAGTGATTCGTGTTGTCATAGTACCCATGGGCATTTCCACATATGTCGGGGTGCTAGAGCAAGCGTTGGTGACAGAGAGCTTCCTGTCATGCTCTACAGTTTGTGGTGGTAGCCAACTCGACAGAGCCGAGACGTCTGTCGTATCAAGCGGGTGCCGGGTGACAGAACCTCGACGTTGGTGGCTTTCTCATAACTGGACTCAAGGGTGTGGTCATACACCACGGTGGCACTAGAGGTTACCTATGACAACCCTGCTTTTTATTACAACTTAAACATGATTTATTATATAAAACTTCACTTGATACAACAAAGAAGATCGAGAGGTTTAGTGTCTTTGGGGCTTAGGATAATTACATAAAAACTTTAAACTTGAAATACAACATCCTTATTGAAAACTTCCTTTACATGACCACTACATTCCTCCGTACTTAGCATTGCATGGGATAACCTGAAGGCATGCATAAGAAAAGGGTGAGCTATAAAGCCCAGTAAGGGAGTACACAATGAATAACATGAGGAGTACAATACATGTTAGGAAATAGGCATATCAATAGAGCATAAGAGAGACATGAACATAAAGGAATGATAAAGCATGATAATCATAACATGGAAATGTGGCAACAACACTTAACATTGAATTAGCATGAGCCAAGGCTCATTGTACATGGAGCATGAGTAAACCCTCATTGCACTTGAAGCACGAGTAAACCCTCGTTGCACTTGAATTAGCATGAGTCAACACTCATTGCACATGACGTATCATGATACTATACTTTACCCAATGCATTGGAGCGCTATCAGGGCTCACCCTTCTTAAACATTTCATTTCATGCATAAGTGTGCCACATGGATCATAAAACATGGATTCATAAAACATAATCATTTATTCCACGATAAAGGAATGTGGAATTCATACATGAAACTTTACAATCAATAAGTAAATGTGCATAAAGGTGAATACCCTTGATGGAGAAATGGGCATGGTATTCACTACACAATGATATTGGCTTAGAAAATCGGTGTGATTTCGGCAGCATAACGGCGTGACATAAGAATTCATAAAAAAGGCTGATGAGAGAGAAAGGGGTTCCTCATCATATTTACATGTAATGGACAGTAAGAAGGTCATATAGATACATGTCCCAAAAATTGAAAAGGAATTTAGATTCATGATACAAAAGTATTTCTTGAATATAAAAGAGGAGAAAAAGGTTCCTTTCGGAATTTCGGCATAGTAACGGGTGTACATGGGAGGCATTTAATGAGAGATAAAGGGGTCTCCCATCATTAAAACAATAAGAGGGCAGTATGGGAGAGGTGCGAAACCATACCCCAACATTCATAAATGAAATTAAAAGGGCAATACAACTTAAAGAAAATTGACAAAAATGAGAAAGGAAGAAAAACCCTTACTTGGAAGTGTGCTTCCAAAGGCTAGAGAGAGGCTTGTGAGAGGCTTCTTGGGAGCTTGGGGAACCTTGAGAGGATTATAGAGAGAGTAGGGAAGAGTTTGGACGAACTTTAAGGGCTTTGGGTGAGGAGGAAGTGGGAGCTTGGGTGGGTTTATATAGGAAAGGTGAGAGAATTCTTTATTATTTAGGTTTGGGACCCCCTTATATTAAAATAATCCAAACCACAAACCATCCCATGGTATTTGCCCATGGTTTCTGGAAAAGGAAAGAGGAAAACAATATTTTACAAGGCCAAGGTCCGAACTTATTAAAAAATTAGGGTTTCTTATGTGGAGGTGAGTCACACTCCCATGGAAATTAATTTAAAAAGGCAAAGTGTTGAATAAGTCTTGATGGCTCCATTAATGCTTTGAAAAGTGAGTCAAACAAACCCAAAACCTCATTATTTTAATGATAAAACACATATTGGCCGATCATAAGGATTATGGTATTTTATTACATCACCATTGGGTCATTATGATGTCATAAAACACATTATATATTTAAATGGTATTTAATTTTTACCCAAATATTTGACTATCTCAAAAAATTATGAAAAATTCACCGTTGGATAATTTCGACGTCCTGATTCCAAAAATAATATTTATTTTATCTAAATAATTTTTTGAATATGTGAATTTTCACTTTTAAATTAAAAACCGACATTTATAAAAAATTCACGGCTTTTGACAGAAATGGCTTTCAAACCTTAATAAAAATTTTAATTTCATTCATAAAATTATAAGATCATTTATATTTAATAAAAATTAATTTAATATTAATAATAATATTAAAATATTATTTAATTCAAAAATCCTTTAATTTAATAAAATATAATTCTTAATTAAATAATAACTAAAAACACCGTTTGTACTTTAAAAACTAATTACAATGTATCAAAAATGACTAGAAATTATATTCATTATTATATACAAAAGTAATGTGCATGAACACGGTACTACTTATTTGTTATATAACCACTTAAAATAGCCGCATAAGACCTAAGGGTAAGGTGTGCGATGTTGACAGACTCTTGGGGTTGCTCGGATAACATCACTCGAGTGGTAATCTCTATCAACTTCCATTTTTCCCGTAGACGATCACGTTCGAGCTTGACTTGATGAAGCTCAGCTTGGGATTGGTCAAGGGCAAAGCCCAAAGACGCCACCTCCTTTCCAAGCACCGATAAATGGGCTTCGTAATGGGCAATTATACTGGATGAGGCCATCGCTTCCTTTGTCTGAGTAGAAAATTGGTTCGTTAAAGCCTTATATTTAAACTACCCAGATGATCACTATTCAACGACTATAAAAGTAACGGTCACAAATCTTAATGTTAAACTAAATAAGTTGACATCTTATAAAAAAATTTTTTTCATAAAGAAACATTTAACTGGATCAAGAGGGATTTTCCATTAATGAAATTTTGGGTCGTTACAACATTCCCCCCTTAAGAAATTTCGCCCTCGAAATTTTCCTTTTCCCAGACTAAAACAAATGTGGGTAACTTAGCTTCATCATATCCTCCGACTCCCATGTTGCTTCTTCAAACTTGTGGTTTCTCCACAACACCTTGATGAGGGGCATTGTCTTATTTCGTAGAACTTTTTCTCTACGATCCAAGATCTTCACTGGTTGCTCCTCATAAGAAATAACGTCTTCTAATTGTACCACCTCAGAAGAGAGTACATGTGAAGGGTCTGGTATGTACTTCCTTAAGAGGGATACATGGAAGACATCATGCTCCTTGGCCATAGTAGGTGGAAGTGCTAGTCGATAGGCCACAACCCCAACACGATCAAGAATCTCGAAGGGGCCGATGTACCTTGGACTTAACTTCCCTTTCTTTCCAAACCTCATGACCTTCTTCCACAGAGATATGCGTAAATACACCATGTCTCCGACTTTAAACTCAAGGTCCCGTCGACGATTATCTGCATAACTCTTCTGTCGACTTTGGGCTGCCTTGATATGATGCTGAATGGTTTTCACCTTCTCCACCATTTCTTCGACCATTTCTGGTCCAAGCAGCTTACGTTCACTGACCTCATCCCAACATGCCGGTGTTCTACACCTTTTCCCATACAGGGCTTCATATGGTGCCATTTGGATGCTCGAGTGGAAACTATTATTATAAGAGAACTCAACTAGAGGAAGATGTTGATCCCATCCTCCTTTAAAGTCCATTGGGCACGCTCTCAACATATCCTCAAGTGTTTGGATAGTCCGCTCGGATTGGCCATCAGTTTGAGGATGATAGGCCATACTGAAGTTCAGTTCAGTATTCAGAGCATGTTGAAGACTCTTCCAAAACTTAGAGGTAAATCTTGGATCTCAGTTAGACACAATAGATAGTGGTACTCCATGCAACCGTACCACTTCCCTGATATATATCTGTGCCAGTTGATCCAAAGAGAAATCCTCTCGAATAGCAATGAAGTGTGCAGTATTTGTAAGACGATCCACAATAACCCAAATTGCATTGTTGCTTTTGGATGTCCTTGGAAGTCCAGTGACGAAGTCCATGGTGATGTTCTCCCATTTCCATTCTGGTATGGGCAATGGTTGCATCATCCCCTTAGACTTCTGCCTCTCTACCTTCACTTGCTGACACACCAGGCACTATGATGTATATTCGGCGATCTCCTTATTCATATTATTCCACCAAAAGATTTCTCAGAGATCTCGATACATCTTTGTGCTCCCTGGGTGAATAGAGACATTTGAACTATGTGCATCATCCAAAAGTTCCTTCTTCAGCTCCGAACATGATGGGACACATAGTCTTTTCCCAAACCGCACAATTCCTTCTTCATTAACATTAAACTCTGAGGATTTTCCCTTTTTGATAGCTTCCACTTTTTCATGGATTCTCACATCATCCTTTTGAGCATCCTTTAACCATTCCAAAAGAGATGGTTGAGCAATCATTTGTGAAAGGATTGATGATGTTACCTTATTTATGATTCCCACGTCCATCTTCATCAAGTCTAAGAAGATTGGATCCTTCTCAATTCTCATCATTGATATAATTGTTGGATCCTTTCTACTTAGGGCATCCGCCACCTTGTTCGCCTTCCCAAGGTGGTAATGTATTGAACAGTCATAATCCTTTATGAGCTCTATCCATCTTCTTTGGCGCATATTAATCTCTTTCTGTGTGAATATATATTTAAGACTCTTGTGGTCAGTATATATCTCACATTTCTCTCCATAGAGATAATGCCGCCAGATTTTCAAGGCAAAGATCACCGCCGCCAACTCCAGATCATGTGTTGGATAGTTTCGCTCATGTATTTTCAACTGTCTTGAGGCATAGGATATCACTTTATCATTCTGCATCAGCAAACATCCTAAGCCCTTCTTCGAAGCATCACTGAATACCACAAAAAGCTCCCCACTTGTGGGTAAAGTGAGCACAGGTGCAGTGATAAGCCTCCTTTTCAACTCCTTGAAGCTTTCTTCGCATTCATCACTCCAAGCAAACTTTACTCCCTTTCGAGTTATCTTGGTAAGAGGGTAGGACAATCGTGATAAGTTTCTCACAAATCTTCTATAATATCCACCTAACCCCAAGAAGCTACGGATATCAGTTACCGATGTTGGCCTCGGCCATCCCTCAATTGCATCTATTTTGGAGGGGTCCACAGATATCCCATTGCTTGTGATGATATGGACCAAGAATGAGACCTCCTTCAACCAGAACTCACACTTGCTGTACTTGGCACAGAGCTTCTCCTTGCGCAAAGTCTCCAGTACAGTTCTTAAATGCTCCTCATGGTCCTCCTTGGTTTTGGAGTATATTAGAATATCATCTATAAAGACTACCACAAATTGATCTAGGTAATCTATAAAGACTCTATTCATCAAGTCCATGAATATTGCTGGAGCATTGGTGAGTCCAAAAGGAATTACTATGAATTCATAGTGCCCGTACCTTGTACAAAAAGCAGTCTTGGGGATATCTTCCTTCTTCACCCTTACTTGATAATATCCCGACCGCAAGTCAACCTTGGAGAAGTATTGTGCTCCACGCAGCTGATCAAACAAGTCATCGATTCTAGGGAGAGGATACTTGTTCTTTATCGTGATTTTGTTAAGTTCACGATAATCGATGAAAAGCCGCATTGACCCATCCTTCTTCTTGACGAAGAGGACTGGTGCACCCCATGGTGATGCACTTGGGCGTATAAACCCTTTATCCAGATTCTCCTGTAGTTGTTTCTTCAGTTCTTCAAGCTCAACCACAGCCATTCAATATGGAGTCCTGGATATTGGTAGCGCCCCAGGTATAAGTTCAATTGAGAACTCAACATCTCTTCTTGGAGGAAGACCAGGAAGTTCCTCGGGAAATACTTCAGCGAATTCCCTCACAATAGGCATTTCTTCAAGGGTGGTTTCTTCCTTGGACTCAATCATCTAAGCCAGATATGCGTGCTCATAAGGCAGTAATATCCATGCTTGAGATGATGGAGCTAAAGGAGATTCATCTTCCTCCGGACACTTGTAAAGAATCGGGGGTCGATTCTCGATATGGAGTGTGATTTCCCTCTCCCGACAATTTATGTTGGCTCTATATAAGGAAAGCCAATCCATGCCAAGAATTGCATCAAATTCCACCAAAGGGAGTATGACGAGGTTCGCCGGGAAATTCAATCCACAGATTATAACAGGGGAGGACTTATACTCATGGGATGCAATGATTTCCCCATTTGCCGTACTCACCGAAATCTTTACTTCCATGATTTGTGGTGGTGCATGGATTGTTCTACTAAAATTTTGAGATATAAAAGAATGCGTAGAACCTGAATCAAAAAGTGCGTTCTCTATTCTTGAATGAATAACTAGCATACCTATCACCACTTCGTTTTCGGGGTTCACTTCGGCAGAAGTGATGGAAAAAGCTCTTCCTTGATGTCTTGGAGGTTGTTGATTGCCTCCGATAACCCTTGGATTAGGGCACTGATTCGCAAAATGACCCGGTTCTTTGCATTTGAAGCATTGAACAACGCATTAAGGTTCGAACGGAGCGTTCCTCCCCTCCGTCGTAGCTGCGGGTCCTTCTTGCTGACAGTTAACAGCTAGGTGCCCTTCTTTTCCACACTTGAAGCATTTTCTTGTCCACCTAAGGCAATTTCCAGGGTGCCTTTTTCCACAATTTTGGCAAGTGGGGTGATGGAATTTCTTAGCGCCGTTGGATTTATCCATCGGACCACCAGCATTGAAGTCCACCTTCCGCTTCTTGTCCCCATGATACCCCTGTGATTCTCCGATCTCCATTTCAACCTTGAGGGCACATCAGACAATTTCCTCATAGCTGTCGAAGTCACAGATCGCTAATGCTTTCCGCAAGCTAGGCTTCAGCCCACAAAAGAAGCGGTCAACCTTGCATTCTGGGGTAACGACAAAGCCGGAAGCGTATCGTGCAAGCCTTGTGATGTTTGCCTCGTACGCTCACACAGATTCCTCATCTTTCTGCTTGAGGGAATGGAAGTCCCTTTCCATCTTAAGACGGAGGGTGCGTGGAAAATATTTATCGAAAAACATCTTCCGGAATACCTTCCATTCCAAATCCTTGATCTCCTCCTCAGGCTTCGTATTTTTGATCAACGTCCACCATTGATCAGCTTCACCCTCCATACGATAAGCCGCCAGGAGAACCTTCTCTTTTTCAGAGCATTGGAGGATGGAGAATATCTTTTCAATGGAGTTGATCCATTGTTTAGCAATCGTGGGATCAGATGATCCACTAAAAGTAGGAGGCCTTTGTCTCATGAAGCTTTCAATAGTGACTTGTTCTTTCTTAGCGGGGGTTGAACGTTCCTCTTGACCAGTGTTTCAATTCAAAACTTGAGTTAGCTGAGAGAGAAGCATGACAGAGTTCGCGATTCCCACTCCCATTGGATTGGGCATCTCATAAGTACAATCATCACACTGATCTTCACAACGGTTGTTAGCCCGAGTTCTCCTATTACCGGCCATTGGATGGAATAAAAGGAAAGTTAGGGGTAACACATAAAGGGTAATACAAAGACAAAAGTTGATGACTTATAAATAAACTTTAATCTCTTTAACTCATGAGTCTATAGGATTCAATCCAGGCTTTTCATGATCTTCCTTCTAACATATATCCTTAGGGGAATTTTTCCCTTAATAAGGGTTCATACTAAGATTGTGAATTTATCAAAACATATCCCTCGGGAGTGTCGTAACCAAGAGTGCAGGAAGGCCCGTTGTCGTGCACCAGTTCCCGTTCGAGTCAATCTCAAAGCGGTGTTTTCGTGTTTTACCCCTAGGATACATCTGTGCCAGAGCCTCCTCTACCTGCTCGTATGCAGACAACGATGTATTTGTTTGATAAACCACTTACTTAGTATTTACCAAAACTTAGGGATGTTTTTATTATGATTAGTCTTGTATCTAAGGCTTTACTAGGGTTTCCTAATCCCAAAAATAACTAAACCTATCCTCTGATACCAACTATGACAACCCTGCTTTTTATTACAACTTAAACATGCTTTATTACATAAAACTTCACTTGATACAACAAAGAAGATCGAGAGGTTTAGTGTCTTTGGGGCTTAGGATCATTACATAAAAACTTTAAACTTGAAATACAACATCCTTATTGAAAACATCCTTTATATGACCACTACATTCCTCCGTACTTAGCATTGCATGGGATAACCTGAGGACATGCATAAGAAAAGGGTGAGCTATAAAGCCCAGTAAGGGAGTACACAATGAATAACATGAGGAGTAAAATACATGTTAGGCAATAGGCATATCAATAGAGCATAAGAGAGACATGAACATAAAGGCATGATAAAGCATGATAATCATAACATGGAAATGTGGCAACAACACTTAACATTGAATTAGCATGAGCCAAGGCTCATTGGACATGGAGCATGAGTAAACCCTCATTGCACTTGAAGCACGAGTAAACCCTCGTTGCACTTGAATTAGAATGAGTCAACACTCATTGCACATGACGTATCATGATACTATACTTTACCCAATGCATTGGAGCGCTATCAGGGCGCACCCTTCTTAAACATTTCATTTCATGCATAAGTGTGCCACATGGATCATAAAACATGGATTCATAAAACATAATAATTTATTCCACGATAAAGGAATGTGGAATTCATACATGAAAATTTACAATCAACAAGTAAATGTGCATAAAGGTGAATACCCTTGATGGAGAAATGGGCATGGTATTCACTACACAATGATATTGGCTTAGAAAATCGGTGTGATTTCGGCAGCGTAACGGCGTGACATAAGAATTCATAAAAAAGGCTGATGAGAGAGAAAGGGGTTCCTCATCATATTTACATGTAATGTACAGTAAGAAGGTCATATAGATACATGTCCCAAAAATTGAAAAGGAATTTAGATTCATGATACAAAATTATTGCTTGAATATAAAAGAGGAGAAAAAGGTTCCTTTCGGAATTTCGGCATAGTAACGGGTGTACATGGGAGGAATTTAATGAGAGAGAAAGGGGTCTCCCATCATTCAAACAATAAGAGGGCAGTATGGGAGAGGTGAGAAACCATACCCCAACATTCATAAATGAAATTAAAAGGGCAATACAACTTAATGAAAATTGACAAAAATGAGAAAGGAAGAAAAACCCTTACTTGGAAGTGTGCTTCCAAAGGCTAGAGAGAGGCTTGTGAGAGGCTTCTTGGGAGCTTGGGGCACCTTGATATGATTTTAGAGAGAGTAGGGCAGAGGTTGGACGAACTTCAAGGGCATTGGGTGAGGAGGAAGTGGGAGCTTGGGTGGGTTTATATAGGAAAGGTGAGAGAATTCTTTATTATTTAGGTTTGGGACACCCTTATATTAAAATAATCCAAACCACAAACCATCCCATGGTATTTGCCATTGGTTTCTGGAAAAGGAAAGAGGAAAACAATATTTTACAAGGCCAAGGTCCTAACTTATTAAAAAATTAGGGTTGCGTATGTGGAGGTGAGTCACACTCCCATGGAAATTAATTTAAAAAGGAAAAGTGTTGAATAAGTCTTGAGGGCTCCATTAATGCTTTGAAAAGTGAGTAAAACAAACCCAAAACCTCATTATTTTAATGATAAAACACATATTGTCCGAACATAAGGATTATAGTATTTTATTACATCACCATTGGTTCATTATGATGTCATAAAACACATTATATATTTAAATGGTATTTAATTTTTACCCAAAAATTTGACTATCTTAGAAAATTATGAAAAATTCACCGTTGGATAATTTCGACGTCCTGATTCCAAAAATAATATTTATTTTATCTAAATAATTTTCTAAATATGTGAATTTTCACTTTTCAATTAAAAACCGACATTTATAAAAAATTCACTGGTTTTGACAGAAATGGCTTTCAAACCTTAATAAAAAATTTAATTGCATTCATAAAATTATAAGATCATTTATATTTAATAAAAATTAATTTAATATTAATAATAATATTAAAATATTATTTAATTCAAAAATCCATTAATTTAATAAAATATAATTCTTAATTAAATAATAACTAAAAACACCGTTTGTACTTTAAAAACTAATTACAATGTATCAAAAATGACTAGAAATTATATTCATTATTATATACAAAAGTAATGTGCATGAACATGGTACTACTTATTTGTTACATAACCCCTTAAAATAGCCGCATAAGACCTAAGGGTAAGGTGTGCGATGGTGACAGACTCTTGGGGTTGCTCGGATAACATCGCTCGAGTGGTAATCTTTATCAACTTCCATTTTTACCGTAGACGATCACGTTCGAGCTTGACTTGATGAAGCTCAGCTTGGGCTTGGTCAAGGGCAAAGCCCAAAGACGCCACCTCCTTTCCGAGCTCCGACAAATTGGCTTCGTAAGGGGCAATTCTACTGGATGAGGCCATCGCTTCCTTTGTCTGAGTAGAAAATTGGTTCGTTAAAGCCTTATATTTAAACTACCCAGATGATCACTATTCAACAGCTATAAAAGTAATGGTCACAAATCTTAACGTTAAAAAAAAGAAGTTGACATCTTATAAAAACATTTTTTTTCATAAAGAAACATTTAACTGGATCAAGAGGGATTTTCTATTAATGAAATTTTGGTTCGTTACATTACCAGTACAACCTGGAGAGAGTCGGTGTTATGCTTGCAATGAGCAAGAGTCAGGCAGGTAGAAATTGCACCACCATGGCAGAAGCAGCGTCGTGATCAGAGTAGTTCCCAGAGAGTTGGTTCTTGCAGTGGAGCGGGAGGAGCTGGAACTGAAGGAAGACCTTGAGATGTCTTCCCATCACCTCCAGGCAGTTCACATCAGCCTTCGAGAGCTGACAGTTGGGACCACAGACAACTTTTATCTTTGGATGTCTATGATCCTGCAGAGCATGAGACGATAAGAGGTATGCTTTACGGATCTTATACTTTTTGTAGTAGAATTGTTAGACTCTTTGTCTGAAATGTTATTCTCCCTGCTCCTCTCTTGAGTTGTTACTAGGGTGATGTGGGGCGTCAGTGTAACCTTGTGTTGGTAAGGTAAAAGGCGTAGAACCTTTTTCATTAGTCGATGGTCTTGACTCCTTCGCTCTCCGAGCGAGTAAGAGAGTCTGGCTCGTGGTAAATCGACTATAAAATCTTTCATGACCAGATATCATTGGGGGTTTCACCATCTGGATATTCTAAAGGAGGGAATCACCGAGCATTGTCCCAGTACCAAATGGGGATTCCAGTCATGGCATGCGATGTAGGGGTTCAGTCTAGGAGTTGAGCTACCCCCGAGAGCCTTCGGGCCATTTGAGACCGTGCAAAGGGATGTCGAGGTTCTCTACCGCTTTGCCCTAACCCCAATGTCTAGATTGGGTGCACAACATCTCCCCCATGGCTTACCTGATAAGGTGTGTGTGTGGTCCTATATACGTCATCGGCGAGGGAAGACCTTGCGTGAACAGATCAAATCCATTGGTCTGTGTGTAGTGGCACAAAAGTCTACAAGAGTTTTCCTGGGTATGGGAGAGCCAGGTGTGGGAATGGTACCCTGAGATAGTCCCTACCTTTATATTTTCAGGGACGAAGAGCTTGAAAGAGGGAATGATATAAGATGTGGGGTTTTTCTGCGAACGACTTTGGAAAATTCATGATGTTATTTCAGAGAAGGGCCATTAGACGGCGTGCGATTCCGAGCCCCGGTGTGGCCGAAATTAAATTTTCTGTGCGTTCACACTGGGCATGCCAAATAAATCGGATAACAGATAAACGGTTCTTTAATTCCAAAATCTGATGGTATGAATTGGTCTGGAATGTGGTTTTTAACTTAGGAACGACATAAAACATGTCAGCACGAGGCTTTTAGACCCCTCGCTCGCTATCGGAACGTGAAATGGATAAATTAAATAATTAATTTATTCGTTTAATGATTAAACTGAGGTGTCTCTCAAACGGTTTCTTTGATGGAAAACCTGAGGGAATCGTTGAGTCTGGAGGATGCCGTTTACCCTAGGATGGATGTAACTTTCACGGGCGTGGGAATTATGTAAAAATGACGCCAGGGGTGTTTTCATAATTTAGCAGTATCGGGTGTTGAGTTTTATAACTTTCGAACAGAGGGTCAGATTAAAATTCTGAGATACCCATTGTGCTCGAGAGGTAGTTTTTACCCTATGGGCAGCTTAACCTCGACTATGTCAAATGTTTTGGATGCGGGTCATTTTGGGGGATTTAATTAATTAAACATTTTAATTAATTTTCATTATAACCCATCACTCCCCCCTTATCCTCCTCCCCTAACTTTTCATTCTTTGGAGAAACTCAACCATGGATCCCCTCTCAAAAACTACGTTCTCCTCCTCCTCCTCCTATCCAAGCTGTTACATCGACGTCGGATCGCTCGTGAAGCGACGGGCTACGCCCAATAGCTAGGCGTCATTTTGTTTCGTTTTAAACTTCCTCACATTCATTGAATTTATATATATGCATCGAATTACAGTTGAATAGTTGTGTGAAGCCCAAATTCTAGTAGGGATCGTTTTAGGCTTTCCAAAAGATGCATAGTTTTGAATTTTGGAGTCCCAGGGTACCCTGGGTGGCCCCGATAAGATTTCCGGCCAAGAACCCTGGTTTCCGGCGGTCCAGGACAGTGGCTGCAGGCGGCGTGGGCAATTACGGTGGCTGGGAGAGCAGGAGCGTGGTTGGCCATAGGCAGGGCGGCTAGTATTATGTAAAGGCGTTGGGTGAGCTTGGGGTGACGGTGGCCCGGCGAGCTCACCGGGGGCCGATGAAAGCGGGTTTGCAGCGTGCGACCCCCACGCGGGGAAGGAGACCCAGACTCATCGGGTCTCCGCGGGAGACCAAGACTGGCCCCTTGTGGCCGGTCTGCACAAGGTGGACCGTGGGTCCATGACCGTCCTACGAAGCTGAGTCGTGGGTGGGTGCTGTGAGCCGGGCTGGCCCAGAAATGGCGGACCGACCGGTCCAGGATGGTCCAGTCCAAGGGGCTCGCCCCCTCTGACTTCGAACACCCATAATTCTCGCTACGGGTGTCTTTTTTGTGTGTTGTCTGTGGTAGAGTACTCCAGGAATTGAGGCGAAGCCATTGGGATGGTTTCTGGGATTTTCAATTTCCGAAACGAGGGCCCTTCGGGGGTGCAACACACCATTAAGTGAATTGGCATTTTTCTCGGGTTTTTGTTGTGGGTGGTGCGAACACATACGATATCTATTTTGAGCGCCGTCAGCGGCGTTGGGACCCTGGTGACGAGGTAATGTTTTCCAGGGTGTTTTCAGGTGTTGAATATTCAGTCGAGGTGTGGGCCACATGACCCATCATTAAAGCTGTGAGCAGTGTTTTGTAACATTTTCATCGGACGTCCGTTCGTGGCGTGCGAGCAGTCGATTCTGTGTGTTTTTCCAAGGGTATTGCAATGATGAAATCCTCCCGCTTAAATTCTGCAAGATGGTGTGGTCTCCACGAGGGCCATTTTGGGAGATTGCTGTGATTTCTATATTGATAACCGGGAGTTCGTTGCGGGCGAATGAGTAGTCAATATTGTGTACTTTTTCAAGAGGATTGCAATGGGGAAATCTGTTTGTTGTGCTTCGGGACCGAAATGTGGCTCCCATGAAGCACTGATCATGTGCAGTATGTCGAAATGCATCTTTTTTTCCTGATATCCATTTCACTCATGTGAGAGGTCAATTTGATGTGTTTTCCGGAGGGAATCGCAATGGTGTGATGCGCCCGACTGTTTTTGGGACCGAGGATCGGGATGAAGGGACGCGGTTTAGGCGTAAAGCGGTGGTGGAAAATTTTCCATCGGATATCCGTTGGAAACGAGTAAATAGTCTATCTCGCATGTTTTCCCATGAGGATTATAACGTTACAATCCATTTGGAAGTGCAAAGTCTCTTTCGAGATCTCATTAAATGTGGAGGCTTGAAAGATGTACCAGTGGTGGTTCTTCTTGTGGTATTTGTAGGGATCCCTTGGCGTGTGATCGCGTTCACTCCCGTGTTATTGCAGTTGATGTTTGAAGAGATGGGGTTGGCCATTCTTTGGTCGTGGAAGAATCTTGTTGGAGATGTTATGTTTATGTATTTTTTTGTTGACATTGGGTGTCGTGTGTACGATTTCCCTTTGGGCTAGAAATGTGGTATACTCTGGGAGTATATGGGAACTCTTGGAGTTACATGTGGTTGTTTGTACCAGATAATGTTTGTGCGCTTGGTTTGAGTTCACTTAAGGCCACATGTCCTGTGTGCCCCATGTGTGTGTCGTGTTCTACATTGCGTACCCCTGACCTCTCGCAACGTAGAGTGTCCCTCTGTTATCATTTGTTTTACCAGAAAGGTTGAGTTTTCCCTGGTTTTGTTCTTTTTTGTTTGACCAGCAGGGTTGAGTTTCCCCTGTTTCTGTTCTCATTTGTTTGATCAGCAGGTTTGTGTGGGTTTCCTCCAGTTCATGTTCATGATGCTTTCAACCAGTAGAGTTGAGTGGTTTCCCTTGGTTTTGATCTCGTTGGATTGGCCGGAAGAGTTTCTACGTGTTCCCTTATAGAGTTCTTGAGGATTCGGTGTGCCCAACACATTACGCAGGCATCGATCCTCTACCAAGGATGTTGTTTCCAGCAGGGCTGGCCAGGAGGTTGTTTTCAGCAGGGCTGGCCAGGTGGTTGTTTCTAGTAGGGCTGGCCGTTGAGGAACTATCCAGTAGGGGTGGCCAGTTGTACCATCCAGTAGGGATGGCTAGTGGGTTACCATACAAAAGGGACGACCAGTGTTGTACCGTCCAGTAGGGATGGCCAAAGCGGTTCCGGGTTTACCACCAGTGGGGCGTGGAAGTGGTCCCTGATGATTGATTTACCTCCATATGGGATGGGAAGTGGTCCTCGTTGGGGATTCCGGGCCTCCCTCCAGTAGATACCATTCACAGGTCTAGGCATTGGGACCCGTCGATGACTTTTTCCGGGTCTCCCTCTAGTGGGAACTCGTCTACTTCAATGGATTACCCTCCATCGAGGTTGGGCAGGGGATCGCCTATCGACTTTGAGGAGACCTCTCGACTGCGGGGCAATGACAGGGTGTGGTTTGATGTTCCCCAGAAATCTCAAGTACTAGGGGACCTTCCCCCACTGAGACATGTCCTTGATATGTGACCTAAAACTGTGCGGGCGAGTCAGTGCTGCCCAAAGATCATAGTATTAAGGTGTGGTGATTTAAGCCCCATGACTTGCAGTTCGGGTAGATGTGTGGGATGCTGGGCATCGACGGTGTTTACTTCGGGGACTGTTGGCTACTCACATTCTTGGGCTGAGCTATGGGATGGAGATCCCCTTATGATCTTTTTCATGTTACTTGACAGAGCACATATATATGTATATACCTTCTTACTGTACCCACTTATTGGGCTTGGTAACTCTCCCTCCATGAGAGGCGAAGACGCACGGGGTATGCCACATGCTTTTCTTGTCTAGATTCTCGTGGTTGAACGAGTCTACTCTCCTACTATAGGTAGCGAAGAGTCGATGAGAAGTTAATCTTTTCACTGTTTACAACTCCTTGTGTCTGGACGAGTCTACCTCCTTTCTATTGTTGGGTTGAGGTAGACTCTCTACTCTTACTCTACTGCACTCCTTGTTGTACTCTATAATACACTCTCGGTTTTACTCCTTTAATTTTCCCCGTTCAATTTACTAGTCACCTTTTCAGTACCTCTTATGTTACTCCCTCATGCATTTGGGGCATCCTACTGAGTATTTTTATACTTACCCTTTCTTGGGCTTTGCCAGCACTTGGTGTGCCCTTGCAAACAATAGATAGTTTGGTCGTGAATTCAATGGAGATTATGAGTTTGGGAGCTTGGACAACCTAAGGTGGTCGTAGTCGGGTTCCTGGTGTGGGAATCTCCCAGCTGTTTTACAATTGTTTACCTATTTCCGGGTTGTGGCACTGTTCTGGTTGGGTGTGTATTTTTCCCCTTTACTTTTTAGTTTACCTTTAGCACTTGCTTTGTATTGTTTATAGGTCGATGCACTTTGTGTTTTATTTATACTATTTGGTACTTTACTTTCACTTTTACTCTGCACTTTTTCATTGAGTGTGATGCGTGTGTGTGTGTGTACAGGTACTCAGGCAAAGGCCTCCTCGTGTTGTTTAGCCTTCGGCGCTTGTCGCCAGCCTCTGGCCTATGGGGGCAGGCTTGGGGTAGTTTTGGCTCGATCCCAGGTAGGGTCGGGTCGTGACATTTGTGTTATTATATCATCAGGTTAATTGTCACACCCCAAAACCTTGCAATATTGTCATTTTTTTGAAAAAATTTAATAATGTTTCTTGATTTCATTATATTTTATACCAAGTTAAGCTTATGATACACAGAATAAGGATTTGACTTGCGTAACATGCAAGGTAGAGTCTTATTTAACCACATTATATTATTAAAATACAATTATTTAATATAACAAGTCATAACCTAACCATTATTTTTTAATTAATATTATTAATAACAACTTTATAAAAATACATTGTTGAATTAATTATTTATTTATTATATATAAATTAATATAAGAACCAATTGAATATAATGAGAATGTTTTAGTAAAAACTATTTTTTTTCTTACAAAGGAATTTTTCCCTAATATGTTAAATTTATTACAATTTCGGAATGATATTATTTAATAATTTATTAAATATATTCCATAAAATATTATTGAAATTAATGGAATATATTTGATAGGCATCGTTAAGGAAAGAAACCAATATTACACATAAAAAACCAATATATTTATAAAGGTAGTCTTAACGCCGTTTGATGGAGACCCATTTTAAGTCAAATTTTTTAGATTTTTATAAAATATATTTGTCAAAATAAAATTCCTCTTTAAAATCGTATTATAAAAATTTACTTTGGTACATTATTTGGTATTTTTCAAAAAAGTTTCAATTTTTTGATGAATAGTGAAAATTAGTAAATATTAATTAAAAAAAATCATCAAAAAACATTATAACGATATATTTCAATTTTAACTGATCTAAAATTATAATTAGAACATTTCTTTATAATTTAATCTAACGAATATCATTGAGCTCAATTTCACATTTAATTTTGATATATCAACTTTTCAAACTTTTGTATGTTTTATACATTAATAACCTTTTTTCTTACCCTACAAACGAGATTAATTTTAAATTAATTCCTTAAAATTCTATTGTTTCAATTTTTAAAAATGAATTCCATATTTGGAATCACTAAGTTCAAATGATGTAATTATGTTTCTTTTATTTTTGGGCATATGAATAGTAAATTTTGAAATATTTTAATTACCACAGTTAAGGGTAAATCCTTTAATAAAGCGTAATAAGAAAATTTCAAAATTACCCAAAAATGATTCTAATTAATTGGATGATTTATTTTCAACCTGAATCATATTTGGGATAGTTTTATGGCCACTTGGATAACTTTAAGTATTTTACAGTATTTTATTCTATGGAATGATCAATATGCCTTATTCATTTTTCTAATAAGTATTACATTTTTTATATGCTTAATAAGAATAAATCTTCGACTATAATAATTATTTGGAAAACTAAAACTTTTATCTACATCATAGATTTTTTTTAAATTCATAGGAAATAAATAATTAAGCTAAAGGCATGAACCATGATGATGTCATAATGATTAAATTAATGAAACAATCAATTACATGAAATTAAAATTATTAAAATATATATAATTTTAATTAATTATGTTGATCCATGACATCTTATGGGATAATATGATATGTGAGGGTGTATTAATAGAGTTTCTTTGAATTTACCATGGTACACGTATTTAAAAAATGTCAATGTAATGTATTTTGTAAAAATTGGCACATAAGATATTTTATTAAAATTATATTTTATTAAATTATACTAAAATAATAAAGTATTAAATAAGGGTAAAAAGAAGTTATATAGTCTAAAATATCATAAATTTCCCATTTATGGTTTTATTTACACTTTATATGTAAAACATATATCCTCTTACTGTATATGAGTTGGTTACTATAGGTAGATTTAAAATCGGTTAATTATGGGTTAATAAAAATAATAAGGATTTAAATATCTCCAAAACATGTCTAAATTAGTTTTTTATGATTGTACAGCCATTCCAAATATTAAATTAGAATAAATTCCCTTTATATAGTTTTTTTATAATTAATTTATTATAAATAAATATTTTGAGAAATTTCAAAAGTACCCCTCACCTCAATTATAAAAGGGAACATCCACCGTCACATCCTAATACCACATTGAGCCTTCATGCTCAAAATTACCTGCCCAAATAAGCTATAAAATTTCCTCCCCTCATCTTAAAATCCTACCATTGTGATGAAATCCAACCAATTATATCTTTTGGTTTAATCTATATGTAGTTACCCAAAAATGAGGTAAAGTTTTTCAACGATGGATTCAATATCATTTATTTCCATGCTCCTTGATTTATTATAATTCCTTTTTTATATGTAAAAATAAGTATCCTAATTATGATATGATATTTTTATGTCATGTTTTAGACCTAAAAATAAAAATGATTCAATCTATTGGGTAATGAAAATACTATTTATGTGTTTGGAGAACTACCACCTCACCCAACGAATACTGTTCATTTTTTCCTACCACCATTCATGGTTGTGAATTATGAATGGAAGTGTAATAATATATATTATATATGATATTTATTATGTATTTATGACTCAATTATTTTTCATAAAATGTACACTTATAATTTCAATTTTTTGTAAATTTGAGAACATCGTTTGTGGACGCATGGTCTACTGCCCCCTCAAAAGGATGTGGATAGTTCACATTATAAAAGGAACATATAAAGGATGTTTTTTAATAATCATATGTGATATATATAAAATATATATTATAATGGAGATATAATTTAAATATATTTCATTTACATTTCATTCTTTTAAAATGAAATGGATGTATCATTAATGCATATGTACGACCTACCATATCCATTAATGGTGAATTTCATCTCCTATCTCCAAATATTGTAGATTTTTCTAAATACCTATATATTGGATATAAATGATAATTACATATTTTTTTAAATTATGTAGATAATTAAACCATGATATAATAAATGATAAAAAAAGATAACAGGTGAAATATAACTCAACAAACTAGGAAATTAACACTCAAAGTAGTGAATATAAGGAAAAATTATGAACAAATGGGGAATAAGAAATTTTAAGAGGACCATGAATTATATCATAATTAATAATATGGTACTAGAATAAATTACTAAAATATTTTAAACCATTATAATTTATTTTAAAGCAATTTCAGCTAAAGGAATCACAGGGTAAGGTATTTCATCGCAATTTCATTTTATTACGAAATTTTTAATGTAATGAACCTAGTTTATTCTATATGGTGAACATACATCCCTATTGACATGTTATATCAAGAATATGATTTTTATTCATGATATTAAAAGTTCCATTTAATTATATTCCATCATGTAAATTATTCTTCAAATGATTCAATGTTGTATAAGACACTTTGGAATGTATAAATATTATTTTCCTCAAAAATATTTTCATTGATCGCGAAGTATTATTTCCATTAACAAGAATTGTTTTTAATTATCCTACACTAGGGAATTATTAATAATTTCAATATTCATTATTAAATAAATATATTTGATAACACATATTAATTAAATTTATTACTCTATATAAGGAATGGATTCGACGGGCATTGAAGGGAGGGGCCTGAATTTTATGTAGCCCCTCAATGCATCGATAGTTTCACTTGAGAAAAAAAAGTTGGCCAAATTAAATGGGTTTTTATATTTAGGTTTTAAATTTATTTTGAATGTTATTTTTGTGATATGTATTAATTTATCATAAACATGATGTCTAATAATTAATCAATTTCATCATTTTAACTTAGTTAATATTTAACATGAGATTTTTCATCGACATATCTACAGATGTATTTCAATATCAGTTTATCGATTAAATGGAATGTGTTTCAATTATTTAAATTTCCATATTGATTGTTCCATATACATTAGTTTAAATGCAATATATGTTCAGTTATTTAACATTCCATATAAATTGTTTTATTATTTCTTCTGTTATACATTCAAATACTAATCATTTGAGCACAACCTTATTATGATTCCCTTCCCCAGGTTATGGTGAAGAAATATCTGAATAAGTTTTCAAAGTTGTAGTTTAAAATTTTATTATGTAACATGTTTTATTGAATTTTCCGAATGTAATATGGCTATCATGTATGTAATATGGATTTCCAAAACTGAGAAACTAATCATACATTGAGATTTTATTTCTTGTAATCAATGAAAATGTAACATAATAATGGAATTTATCTGGGATTTTGGGGTTAGGGAGTTACAACTGGTATCAATGTTATTTTATCAATAACCTTGTAAATAGGATTCAGAAAACCTACGTTAGGTAACATAAACCTATGATAGAATCTAATAATATGTATTCAAAAGAATACCAAATAATCTGGTTTATTTTTATGAGATTAGATACATGATTTTTTTTTTATTTCTGTTATGTATTTTGGTAAGTTTTTCAGATTATACATTTTGATAGGATCTATAATAGTGTTTGTCTTCATTTAAAAAGGGATACATATAAAATGTATGAGAACCTCACCAATGCACGTGGCCCAAAGAGTTAGAGGGACAATATATTTCATGGTCTGAAGATATTATTTAGAAGGGGAAAGGTCTCCAAAGTATTCTCATCATATGAATACATAGTATTACGTGATAACAATATAGGAAACGAGTAATCTATGTATTAGAAATTTAGAGGGAATCAAGAGAAAAATGAAAAATAGGGAAAAATATAGATTAAGGGAAGAAGGGAAGTAAGTGTTATCCTACAAGTGACAAATATGGATGGAAACACCAGGGTATATTATTAAGAGGATAATGATTTTCTTTCTTCATTCGAGAAAAACTCTATTGTGCTCATGATTTCATGGTCAAGAAAGAATTTTATAATTTTAAATGCTTCATCTTTTGTGATATGGGAAACTATGAAAATAAATACCCCATGTGTCAAGGAAATATACCTCCGGAGAATCTTGGGAATAAAGGTCAATCTTATGATAATGTTATAACCAAAGTGGGATGAATATTTTTATCTTAAATTTCTATCATTGAGTAATGAAGTAAAAGTATGTTATTGATAATATCCTAGCTATAATTATTATGTAAATTATAATCATTTTACTACAATAATTTTTCATCAAGGAGTTAAATGATTTCGTTGAATGATACAGATAACTAAGAAATGTGATTCAGTAACAATTAATATTTTTTGGAAAACACATTGTTGAGGTAAAGGAATGCTTAAATATGTTCATAATATTTAGATAAAACTCTGGGATATAGAGACTATTGATATGGATAATGTAAATTGGATACTACTAACCGACATGGAAATTACTCTAATGTGTTTAACCTAAATATTCTAGAATGGTTAAAAATTTATGAAGTAGTTTACGTTTAACTTCTGATTTAATTGTAGTGGATAGTGTATTACATCACTATATAATGAAAACCATTCAAATAGATTAATTATCAACAGTTCATGGAATAATAAAATGATAATATTTTTTTATAGAAATATATATTTACTTATGTCCTTAGAGAGGGAATGAATCTATCAAACCCAGGAAATGGGTTATAAAAAATGTTTTCCTATTATAATAATTTTTTATGATATCAATTATATTTATTCATACATTTAGTTTAAAGTTTTGTGGTCAAAAAATATCTCATTAACTTGTTACATATCTCTCCCCATCAGAACATGATGGTTTCATTTCTCTTCCATATCCATTATTTCATAAATTATGTAAAACTCAAAAAACTATTTCTATGTTGAGCTTCTCATTTACCTTTATGTCTTTATATGTGGTTATCTTATTAACCCTATTAACGACTTGGGTTTACCAAAAAGGAAATTTCCATGTATCAAAAATTTATTTTTTTAATACAGTTTTGAATTGTGAGAGTGTATTTTTTTGAAGGAGGGGATATGTAACACCCGAAGGGATTACAACATTTTAAATTTTGAAAAAATTTAATTTCTTTATAGATTTATTTATATGAAAAACCATGTTATTCTTATGATACACACAATAATGAGTTGGTTTTCGTTACATGTATGTGTGAGTTCTACTGAACAACAATATACTATTAAAATATTGTTAACTAATAAAATAAGACATAACCTGGGTGTTTTGTTGGTGTTTACTAATAGTAAAATATAATTTAGGAATATATATTCTTGAATTCGTTTTTTAAAAATTAATTATAAAAAATTATAAGAACAAATTTTATATAATAAGAATGTTTTTATAATAACTATTTTTATGACCACAAAGGCATTTTTCCCTAATAAATTAAATTAATTACTATCAGGGAATGAAATTAATTATGTATAAATTTTATGTATTCACTAAAATATTTTTGACATTAATAAAATATATTTGATAGGCATATGATACGAAAAAACCCAATATTACATAAAAAACCAATATTTTTATAAAGGTTGTTTTACCGCCTTTTGATGGAGAACCAATATCAAATACAATTTTTGACACATTTATATATTATATTTGACAAAATAAACTTCATATATTATATTGGAATATAAAATTTTACATTGGATGAATTATTGGTATTCTTATAATAAGTTTCATATTTTGATGAATAATAAAAAATACTATATTTGATTGAAACAATCCTTTTTCATCAAAAAAATTTATATTGTTATATTCAAATATTATTTTATTTTGAACTATAATTTGATATTTTTTAATATATAATCTAATTAATGACATTGATATAAAAATCAAATTAAATTTTGATATAAAAATATTTAAATCTTCTCTATCTTCTATACTTTAATAATTGTTTCTCACCTCAACAACAAGATTAATTTTTAATTAATTTCTGAAATATTTGTGTTTATAATTTTGAAAAATGTAAAATATATATATTTTATGTGTATCCAAATTATGTAAATAGGTTTCTTTTATTTTTGGGTATATGAATAGTAAATTTAGTAATATTTTAATTACCATGTCTACAGGTAAATCATGTAATTAAGGGTAAAAATATAATGATAACATTTCCCAAACTCATGTACTAATTTTTTTATATGAGTGAGTTTAGACCAAAATGATCCTTGGTCCAATTTTATGTCCACATAGATCCACTAGGATGAATTTAAGAATTTTATATTATTTTATTCTAAGGAATATCCAATATGCCTTACTAATGTTTCAAATAAGTTTTACATTTTTATATATGGGAATTAAGAAGATATCTTCAACTTTAAAATTTGATTTTAAATAAAAAATTATTATCTAGTTCAATGTAATTTATTTTTAATTTGTAGGAAATAAATAATTAGAATAATAGATTTGGAAATGACTATGGAGTAATAATTCAATTAATGAAAAAATTAATTAAATAATATTAATTTATTAAAAAATATATAATTTCACTCAATTATTGTGATCGTCGAATTTTGTGGGTGAATATGACATGTTAGGGGTTTATAAAGTGAATTTTTTGAATTTACCTTATATCATTTATTTTCTTAAACTTAATGTTGTGAATTGTTCCAATTTTGACAATTATGATATTTTATAAAAATGATATTTTATTAAAATTATTAAAAATATTAAAAAAGAAAAGGTGAAGGGATATGGTCTATAATATCTTAAATTGTCAATTTATGGTCTAATAGACAAAATATAACTACAAAATTATATCCTTTTAGTATAGAATAAATTTTTATTATAGTTAAAACTAAAATTAGTTAATTAAGGGTCAATCAAACTAAAAGGGATTTAAATAACACATAAAAGTTCCTAAAATCTATTGGATGATTAAATAACAACCAGATATACTATTATATTATAATAAATGACCATTTTGAGGTTTTTTATTGGGGTTTAATTTTTCATAAATTAAAATTTTGATAAATTCCTTATGTGCCCGTCACCTCAATTATAAAAGGGTACGTCCCCTCTCATTTCCTCACACCACATTAAGCCTTCCATCTCAACCAAACCCGAACCAAATTAGATCCCATATTCCCTCCCCTAATCATCACCTCATCCCATTGAGATGAAGGATATATAAGGATGTCTTTTGGTATAAACTATAATGAGTTACCCAAAAATGAGTTAATGTTCTTCAATGATCGATTTAGTTTTATTTCTATCCCCACTCCTAAAATTCATCTTATTCCATTCATATATAACAACATAATTATCATAAAATACTATTATATTTATATGTTATGAGTTCTTCCTACACCTATACACACATCTATCTAATGGGTAACATACGTACTATTTTGGTCTATGGTGAACTATCCCCTCAGGAAACGACAACTATTCATTTTTCCCTTACAACAATTCATGGTATGGAATTAGGATGGAAACTATATTTATATATATTATATATTATAATTATTATTTATTTATAATTATTTTATTATTTTAAAAAACATACCCTTTTATTTTTCCATTTTATGTAAGTATGATAACATATTTTGTGGAAGCGTGGACTACCTCCCCCTCAATGAGATGAGATTCATTCACACTATACATAGAATGTGTAAAGTAATTTTTTTATAAAAAAATGTGACATTTATTGCATAAATATTATAATATAATTAAAATTTACATATATATCATTTACTTTTCATTATTTTATATAATGATAAATAAATGGACATAGAGTTCATGTGTACGTATGACCTACCATCTCTTTGAACGGAGCATTTCATTTTTTGTCTCCAAATATTAAATATTATTATAAATACTAATATACGTGATATATATGATATTTCCATAATTGATTTCCATTATTGATATGATAAAACCGTGATGAAATAAATGGAATAATAAATAACAAGTCAAAGCATACTCAAGAAACTATGAAATTAACACTTGAATTGGTTAAAATATTGAAGGATTACTAACAAAAAGGTAACAATATATTTTAAAATTATCATATATGATATTTTAAAAATTAATATGGTTATGAAATAATTTAGTAACATATTTTAAACCATTATACAGGTGTTTAAATTGAATTCGACCAAAGAAATCATCATGTATGGTATTTCATCTCAATTACAATTCATTGAGGACAATTTTGTTGTTCTACACCTATTTTATTTTATATGGGGTATGTACAACCCCATTAAGATGTTATATCATAAATATCTATGTTTTCATTATTTTGTAAGTTTCATTTAATTTTATTCCTTCATCGGAATTATTATTCAAATGTTTTAATGTGGAATAAGACACTTTGGAATGTTTAAAGATTACTTTCTTCCAGAGTCTTTTCAAGGATCATTAATTAGTATACCCATTAAAAAACCTTATTGATAATTATCCTAAATTGTGGAGTTATTGATAAATTTCATATTTATTTATTTAATACATATATTTTGTAAGGCATATTTATAAAATCTATTTCTTAATTCGAGGAATTCTCAGGACTAGAAATTATGGGTTGGGCTAGGACTTTATATAGCCCCTCGATGCATCGACATGTTCTTTAGAGAAAAATAATTTGGAAATATTAAAAGGGTTTTTATTATTATTTCTAACCATTTTTTCAAAGGTCTTGCTAGTATGGGTTTTCATGTTCCTTAGTCATGATGTCTAATAATTAATAATTTCCCTCATTTAGAGTCCATTATTATTTACCCCTATGTTTTTATGTAGAAATATCTATGGATGTTTTTCATTACCATTTTATTTACTGATGGAATGTGTTTCAGTTATTTAAATTTTCATTTTTATTTTGCCGTATCTAGATGTTTTAAGGGAATGTGTTTTCAGTTACTTACCTATCCATATTAATTTCATTACTATTTCATCCATTTCACTTTTTCTTACTAAGCATTTGATCTCACCATTATTATGTTTCCTTTCCCCAGGTTATGAATAATAAATTATTGAATAATATTTTAAGGATTTGGTTTATTTTATTTTATTATGTATCCTTATCTATTTTATTTTCCCAATGTAATTAGGGTGTCACGCATGTAATCTGGATTTCCATAAGTGATAGTCTGATTAGTCCTTTGAGATTTGATTCCCTGTAATTGAGTCCAATTTAATCTACTAATCCACCAGATCTATGATTCTATGTCTGGGAAATTATAGTTATGATTGGTTTTAAGGAGGTAGAGGTTGAAATAAACATTAAATAACTCAGTTAATTGTAATATATCTTCTTTGGAAACCCTTATTTGGATTACACATTAATCCTCTTAAGTTGGTTTTTAGGAGGCACAAAATCCTATAGGATATAGGGAGGAAATTTTTGAAGGTATTTTTATATTTTTTTCGTAACATATATTTCTTATTGATTCTGAACAAATTAGGAGATAAAGTTCCCCTTTATATGTGATGAGAGTGGAAATGTTGTGATTATTCATAACTTTTAAATATTATAATGTTTTTACTCATGGTAGAGTGGAACTAAAAATATTTTATTGACTACATGGTGTTTGGGTTGAATTATTGGTATACAGGAAAATTTATGTTGAGACTTTTTGACGACATCTCTAGGTTTTAACCTTAATTAATCCATTTAATAGTTTACCATTTTGATATAAATTTAAATTGGTAACTATTCACAGTGACCAAAATAGATTGTGAGAACATTTATAAACATCAACAAAATTTATATAAAAATAAAATAATTTTTTAAGATTCAATTGATAGAAGTGGATGAAATTATAATTAATAAAATAATGAAAAAGGAAATAAAAAAAATTGAACAATGATTTTTTATGACCAAAACATGAAATTGTACCAAAATAATGTATAATTATGAATACTATTGAATTAATTTGAGTATTTAAGGATAAATGAGACAATATATACATTAATGTATATCCAAAATATGATGATAATATTTTTAAACATTAGAATATATCATTTTTTATGTAAATATATATTTTCACTATTTATCAAAAGATAATCCTTTTCAATAAAATACAAAAAAATAATCCATTGTAAAAAAATATGATGATATAAAAAACGGATTCCATTTTACCAAAAAATAAATTTCTATATTTTTAAATTTATCTTTTTAATGAAATATATAATACCTAAAAAACATGTTGGTTGAAATAAAACTATTTATTTTTTTGGATTTGAAAGAAAAAAATCATATAACATTTTTTATAAAAAAATAATGATTATGAATCCATAAATTTATTAATTATAAATAATAGTATTGAATAATTATTCCAATTTCTTGGGTTTTCAAATCCTTCTTAATTTTATAAAATTGTTTCCACATAATTTTATTCGTTACATAAACTGGTGGGGGTATTTTCCCTTATAGATTTTTATTATTTCCATGTTGTTTCATCAATCATTTTATTCTTTTATAAAATTAAAAACCAGGAGTATCACCAATATCTTATGTAACTTTTTTATATGATCCAAGATATAACTATACATTATTTATGGGAAATATTATCTTCCAACTATACCACTTCATGTATAAAAAATGATATGAATAAGATTCATATTTCCTTAATAATGACACATTAACACATCCACAAAATAAATATATATGTAATAAAAAAATACATTTTAATTTAAAATGATAACCTCACATTTCCAAATACAATACCATAAAACACTAGACAAAAAACCTAATATAGGAATAAAAAACCATTGATAACAATGTGAAAAATTCAAAATTTTAAACAAGTGCATCAATCACTACACCACATAAACACCTCGGTCCGTGAGATCCCTGATCCATGCCCTATGAAACGCACCATCATCATGAAAAACACATGATTAACCCAAGTCAACATTTTCACCCTAAAATGAAAAAGGCGATAACCAGGGAAACCACTAGACATCATCTACTAAAAGCATCAAACCACGAGCAACAGAAACACCAACACCCTCTCCATCATCATAACATCTTTGAGTCGAACTTAAAACCAAAACCAAAGGCACCCATTGGAGAAAACACTATATGAGACAAGATTCAAGGGAAAAAACTAAAACAGACCATATAATTTATGATCTCTACATCCATCACAAACCAGGTATGATGAGGTTTTAGAATCTATAGGCAATGACTATAATGGTGTTTTTGTGATGACATGAACACATCATATTCCTAATATAAACATGAAAGTAATGTAAAATGATAACAAATTGATCTAATTTTTTTATGATAATTTCATGTGCTCTAACAATCCTTGTACATAACATATATATTTTACCAAAACATATAACTCATTTCCAAGGATATATTTTAAAAATGAAAAGATCGGTCGCATTAGAAGAATTTTCTTTCCTCTTTTTATTTTTATAACACTTATTCCTTCAGTGAACTTCCCTCATGTGTTTTAATGTCATAATTAACTTCTAAACCATTTAATATAATTTTTTAGTTCCAACTAATTCTTATCGCCATCTTTATCTGGACATGATGGTGTTTGACATCACATTATTATAATGCCTCGAAAGGGCGCATCTATATACAAGAATGATTAATATTACTATGAAAATAATAAAATAATGAAATATATTGATCCCAAAATCTGTATATATCTATTGAGATATCTTGAATTATAGATTTCAATTTATAAATCATTACCTATGATTTTCCATCATGCTACCAGGGAAATTTCTTCAGAAATTTAATTCACTACCCAAAGATTGTTAATTTCCATTCTAAAACATGGCGATAATTATGGGATCATTATCACATATAATAAAGGGATTTACTCAATATAATTATACTACCTATTTATAGTAGAGTCAAGAGTTATTATTCGAATAAGACCTACCTTGAATTGTAAGAATAATCCCATATTTTTTAAATCAATCAACAATAACCTAAATCACAATATTACATCATGTTGACGTTGGTTATCCTAAAATAAATACATGGATATATTCACCCATCTCCATTTTTTAATTTGTTGATTTTGAAGAATCCCCTTGGGATGTGGTCTCTCAGCTTTAACATGCTGATAAGTAAAAAATTTCAATGAATAATTATTAATAAATTTAATTTTGTTCCTCAAAAAATATTCCAAAAGGTATCTATATTTCATAGTTATATGAGGATGAAAATAAAATAGTGTGATATGAAAATCCCTCAACAATTAATTCTATAACTATGAATCACATAACAAACACAACCTTTATGAAAATTCTATAATACCTTCTCTATCAATATTAAATTCAAGAAACTTCCCCTTTTTAAAAAACTAAAATCATTCATTCAAAACATAATATTCATTATCTTCTTGCTTAATTATGTGTCACAAAGATATATTCACTAACACTTAACCAAAATATAAGGATTCACTAGATAAAAAATATTTATGACAACACTCATTAAATATTTAACCACAATATCATGTTTAAAATATTGAATTGAAAATAATTCATTATCAATTCAACTAAAGAAAAAATATACCTTATTTGTTTTCTGTTTCATTGAGAAATGTGAAATTATAATCCTATACTAGTCCTATCCATATTTAATGAATCATGTTCAATTATTTTTGACATAATATAAACTCAAAACTACTACTAGAAGTATATATTTCACATTTCTCCTTATCGAAATTATATCAATATATTTTTGAACATAAAAATACTATAGTTATTTCATGTTCATTAGTGGGATGATTCAGTTCATAGGGTTTCAATTTACTTGATCCATTAGAATTTAATTGATCATTCTGTATTAAAATGATAACAAGTCCCTTCAATAAAAAATCATTATGAATGAATAATCACCATTTATTATTAGTAGAGATTATATTGGATCATTAAATGATATTATATTTAATCCATGTAAGCATTCAACACCTTCCATTGTTAAGATGAATTTAACTCATTTTGAGATATACTTGTTAGTGGGATAGGTTATCAAAACAAGTATTCAACAAAAATTTTGTCTAACCCACTAATATAACAAACATAAAGTCTTAGGAGAATATTTTTACCCTTAACAGTCATTAACCCCTTTTGATTAAATGTGATCAATAGTTATTTCATCTTAAGATACAATATACGTGGGGAATGAAGTCAAAAAAGTGATATTTTCAAAAAAAAATTATACAACATATATTAATTAAATGTCCATATTAAAATCCATACACAAATTTAATCATCCTCGTAACAGATAAATTAAATTATAATTTCATTAAATAAAACCAAAATAATTTTTTCTAAATAATCAGGGAAAAATAAATTCATAAGAATTCAAATAATACCTGGTGAATTAAGTAAACTGAATTGAATAACCAAAAATTCCTAGTGGCCAAACATAGTATGAAATAAAATTTCAGAAATTTATTTCTCCTTTATATTCACAGACTGATACATGTATGTGAGATAAATCATTGAATTATAATGATAACCCTAAATATAATCAATAATGTCCTCAAAATGAGGTGATAGATATTATTTACTAATATTGATGTAATTGAGGGATCTATAACCAATGAAATGTATCATGGAACCATCAATAATTTTATCAAATTAAATAGGATCCCCCCAAAGTCTAGTTCTATGATTAATGAAACTCATATTTATAAACTCAAATATATTCTTTTTCAATTCTAAAATTTTCCACTATAGGAATTTAGTACAGAGATATTGAAATGGTCTTAAAATTAGGGACAAAATAATTAGTGAATTCTACTTCTTGATCAAGAATATCATAATGAAAATAAAATAAAAATACATCCAAATATTCATAGACTAATTTCACAATTCTAATTTGAGTTGTTCCTTTCCATTAAACAATATGAGAAATATGACTTTCACTCCCATATTTAATCAATTTCTCGATTTCATGATATTTTATCAAAGGTATGAATTCATTCTTATATAGAAACTAAAATTAATTGTCAAAAATAAATTTATTAGCCTTAAATTTTATATTTTCATGAATAATGAATATATATTGCATATATATATAAAAATAAACATTATATTCCGAAATCCAACATGATTTTCATGAAAACCCATTCCTCATATGGTAAATTGATTACCTTTTAAAACAACTTATCCATATAATACCCAAATGAGTTTTCTCTAAATGTTCTGGCTTCATTTATTAAGATGATACTTCTATGTTAATTAATTATTTAACAAAAATAAATGAGTCTGTACATCATAAATAATAAATTAGACTAGAATAATCTTAATAAAAAACTAATGTATATATCCATACATTATTTGTGGGTAATGAATGAGGAATTGTAATGGAAACACACTTTAAAATGCCTTTCATCTATCATTCACGATTATTCCCTCCTTTAGTAGCTAACTTCAAAAAAGAATTCTCATAATGACCTATCTCATTCTAATGAAAACATTACACTTGTAGAAAACTATATATTTTCCTATTATCAAACAGAACAAAAATATATGTCTTACAATCATGACCAAATTGCAATGGTTTCCACAAAATTAATGCATTCCTAATGGTATAAAATAATTAAAATTCTTAACCACATTTTCATATTTTGTTTTCTTACCTCTATATATATTAGTATAACGTTTCTTCATTTCATACCAGCTTTAATATAAGTATATTTTATTATTTATGATGTAAATAAGTGTTGTAAAATTCAATCTCAAATTTTTAATCACATACATTAGTGTCCTTATAACATTTAAATTCGCGAGAGGCCAATTTTCATCATAAACATTGTTTTAGACCTATGTAAAATATATCAAATTTACATTCAAATCCAAAATAAAATTTCTTGCATACTTGTCAAATCTACTAAAATTTTTATTGTAGGTATCTGTTGAGTATTCCTCTATTTTCTTCAACTCTAAATGTTATCCTTCCATTATATGTAAAATAATGAAAGGAAAATACTTCGTACAAAAAATATTAACAAATATTGTCCATTATATGACAACAGTCTCATACATATATTATTGTTCTTAATCAAACACCAAAATAGATTGTTTTTACCTTCCATATGAAAAAGAGAAGTAATTTACTTTTTATGTTCTATACATCCAAAAACGTCTAATATCCTCTAGAGTTAATTTATTCATATATCATCTTTTACCTGGTCTAATGATCCACTGAATTTTAGTTGGAGGTGTTTAATTAAATTATACACTATATTCATTTTCCCCTATAGATAAATTGGTAATTCTATTTCATGGGTGAAATCATTAATATCCAAAAACAACTAATTTATCACTACCACTAAATGATCTATTCCGATCAGTCTAGATTACTTATTTGAAAGGTTATTGATTTCATGATTTATTTCTACATAAAATTCCATATTTCAAAAATGGATAATAAATATAAAAAGAAGTTTATTAGGTATATAAAAATATAAATACTTAAAATATATCTCAAAATTATATAACTGTAAATTATAATCTTTTAAAAATATCTTTTAACATCAATTTAACCTCTTAAAATTTATAAACCATATTGTAATACCAACTATAACAACCCATTAGTTTAACAATAAATAAATATGAATTTAAAATTTTGGATTTCACAATATTACATTCCCTAGATCATTTAGATATATAGTTTTTGTGAATTTAGAATAAAATTTCCTAAAAAATGGAAAATTCAACATAGTGTACATTTCCCACCAAAAACAGGTCTTTATGTATACAATACAATTATATTCAAGAAACCATTGATTCTTTTATGATGAACACAAGGTGAAAAACATGACCATTATATAGTTCTTACTCAACAATATATCTTGTGAAACAAATTTTAAAATGTGTAATATGGACAAAATCAAATTATTCAATAATAAAAATAATGGAAACCAATTAGTCTAGTGAAAAACATGAAATATCTTGAAATTATTGACCTGTTCCACAATAAAACATCTATCCAAAAAATATAACATTTGTACATGAGAAGACCAATATTTTAATAAATTAATCATTTAAATCCACATAGTATGAATATTAAAACATGATTCTATATTAAAAAACATCAAAACTCCTGAAAAAATTACTTGAAAAAAATCATTCCACTTTATAAGTTCACAATGTTATTCCTCATGAAATAAAATGATTTCAAAGCTTAGAAATAATGAAATAGTTATCTTATATATTCATTATCATAACCTATGTTCAGTCATCTTTATCTCGTGTCCAAATTAATAATTCTCGATTAATTCCAAAACAGTTACATACACGGTTATTTCCATTTTTTATCATTGAAGACAAAATTATTCCCCAATGCATTTGTGATATATATCTGTGTCACCCTCAAAAATAAACAATATAGGGTTACATATCATCATATAAAATTTATAACTACCATTTAATGGACAAACCGTGTTAAATCAATCAATTTTCTTCATAAATCCCCTCAAAATCTCATTTTATCCCATAAGGAAAATAATCTACGATTTTTTTATAAAAATTCAGATAACTACCCCCTTATTTTGTATATTCTTTAAAATTAAAATTTGCTATATTAAACAGAGAAGAATATTGTTTTAAAAATAAAAAAAACATAGATTTGATGGTTTTAATAAATATAAAACAAAATGTTTTGAAACTTTGGTTATGTTATAAACACTAGAAAATCATTAGTTTGACACTATTTGTAAACAAAATAAAAAATTAATTATTTATAAAATGATGATGTGATCAAATTTTTAACCATTGGATTGAATAAAAATTTATGTAAAATTAAATTTTAACAAACTTTTATGTATAATTAATAATATCAAAAATCCATTTTGAACAAGATGGATATGGAGAGAAGTTTGTTTAATAGGAGATCATTAAAAAGTGGTTTTAAAGTAAAATACCATACCTCATTGGAAATATTAAATGAAATGTTAATTTAATGATTTACTATCATATATATTTACAAACCTCATAAATTTAATGTAATTAATGATAAAATAAATCCATATGGTTGTTAAAACACATCATAAATGAAATTATGTGGTGAAAATTTTATAAGACTAATAAAAAGGAATTTGAGATGGGAAATCAATTTCATAAAGTCACATTAATATTCATGCATTATCTATGTATAGAATAATAAAGTATATTGGTTATATATTTTATTTAGAACCATATTATTTTTAATTCAATTATAATTTACCATAGTATTTAATTTATGAATTTTTTTGTCATTTATTAGATAAGTAAAATTTATGTTGATTGTTTTGAGGTTGTTCAATATTTAATTTAGAAAAAATATACTATAGGGCTGATTTTTATAAAGAGATATTGGTTTGGTAATCCTATAAATTTTACAATTAAACAATCTATATATGAAATAAATGTTTAAAGATAACCATTGAAGGTGGTCATGAAAAATGAATCACATCATATCACAGAGATTGAATTTTTTATGTACGCAAAAACTAATATATTAGGTTCATAAGAGATATGATGGAAATATTATAAATTTTTTTTTCACCTATATGGAATCATAATAATATAATAAATAACAATTTTATTAAGTAAGTCTATCCATATGACTATCTAATCACGGTTGAAATAAAAAATGAATACAATTACTTTGTTGTGGTGGTCATACTTAGATACAGCTGAGCAATGTTCTCATTTTCTAGAAAAAATAATGGAAAGAAGGTATGTTTTATTTTATCTATATAGAAAAATATTTTTTCATTAATTTCATAAATATTTATTAAATTTTTTAACAATGAAAATCTAAGTGAGGAATTTATGAAAAGTAAAATTACATACCTAGTGGGGGTGGTCGTCCATGTGTACACATGAGTGGTGTTTTCATTTCACATATGATAGTAAAGGAGATAAAAAGGTTTACCATAATCATAAAAAAAATTATTATATTTTAGACACTTATTTTTTTATTTCAATATAGTTGTAACAGGTTTTATGGATGGATAATAAGGAGTAAATATAAAAAAAACGTTAATTAGAGTTGTTCATCTTCTTTTAAGAACGACATTTACATTTCAAATTAATTGTTTTAGGTTGGTTATTAGTGGAGACCAAAATAAAATAATATTTGAGGGGGAAATTTGGGATGGTCTTTTGGTAGAGACATATTGAGATATAGGGCTCAATATTTGTGAATATCTAGGGATACGAGGTGACCCTTGATAAGTGAAGTGAGGGACAATGTATAATTGTTTTTAACTTCCAAATATTATAAATAACTTACTCATTGTTAAGATGAAGAGAAATTATAAAATAAGTTGAAAACGGTTGAAATCCCCATAAAAATAATATTTAATATGATATTTTTTTCCTTATCGCGGTATTTTAAAGAAAATTGTCATGTTTTACCATTTAACACGTTGATAAAAAATTTCCATGGATATTATTCATTATGACCGTAAATTAAATTTAAATCATTACTAAATTTCAACCAATCAATTAAAAATATGATATCAATTTTTTAACATTCGATATGTATAATTTAAAGAAATTAATATATAAAAAAATACAAAATGTGATGAAAGACATTTTTTTTAAAATGTCTTTCGAACATTAAAATTGATTTTTACCAAAATCCAGTATAATTGGGAATCATATGGAATTTATAAAATTATTTTTAGTAAGAGTTGACTAATTAAAATTTAAAACTAATCCAAAATTAAACATAACTTTTTAAATAAAGTAATATTAATTATAGTTTCTATAAAAAAACATTTTCACTATTCACCCAAAAATAAATATAATTAGTAAAATACCAAAACATCACTAGAATAAAAATCTTATATTTTTATATAAATTTTTATTTCCAATTTATATAATTTAATTTAAATGTTTTTTGAATTTAACATATTTATAAAATAACACTACATGTTTTTAAGAATAAAACTATTTCTCTTTTTTTGATTAGAAAACAAAAAATCATAAAAAAGTATTCATAAGAAAATGATGAATATGAATCCATAAAATTATTAGTTATAAAACCTAATATTTTTTAATTACTATAATTACCCATTCTCTCCTAGTTAATATTCTTTTTCATAGCCATATTTAATATAAAACAATGTAAAATCCGTGTATGTGATGTTTATGTCAACAATGTCGGTAATAGAGTAAGGTTAAATTATTTTATAGGAATAAGTTATAGCTTATAAGATGAAATTATTTAAAAACACCTATGTTTAACGGAACATTTCCTTTGTAATAATATATTTGAAATTATGTCATATGTTTTTTACTAACACTTTATTTAAAATATTATCTTTACTGATAATGATTTTTCAAATTTTAATTAATCTGGTGGAAATTGATGGAATTGATTGAACTAATAGTGTGATTACAAATGAATAATTTTAATAAAAAGTTGATAAAAATATTGGAATATATAATAAAAAATTGAGGGAGATATCAAATCAACCGACTCAAGTTATGAAAAATAACATGAAACATATAGAGAACAAAACTTCACGATAGGGGTGAATCGTCATTTAATCCTTCAAATATTGGTGACCATTGTCCATTAATTAGCCTTATAGACCATTAAATTTTTTCAAATGGTTCATCATTATATATATATATATATATATTATTTTTATATTTTAAAACAACACAAAAGGTAAGGACGTCATGGTATTTTATTCCATGAAATGAAATGTGTATAAATATGGTATTCCAATCAAAAACACATCACATATAGGTAAGATTATAAGATACAACTACAAGTGGTTAAATTATTACATATTAGGTATGTAACACCAACCTGAAAATTTTTTAAACAATAATCATCCATAAATTATAGTGGTTATTATTTTGGTTGAATTTTTTATTATATTAACCATGGATTATATCTCTTTATCCAAATTCATTATCAAAATTTTTTAATGGGAATGATCATTCCCCTTCCTAATCCATATCTTATATATATTTATTTATTTATGTTTATATTTAATGAAATAAAAATTATTAATTTCCTTTGGAAACACCTTCACTGGTTTGGGTGATTTTACCAAATTAATAAGAATACATGTTATAAATGTTTATAGTTTATAAATATTTTAACATATACCTATTGTTAGGGATGAAAAGGATTTATTTACAAATAAGTTTATAAGCATTATCTAGATATTGAGGTTGAGTTATCAATGAACTTACATTTGGTTTCATTCATATTTAAAAATACCCTCATAAGTTTTCATCTATTAGATAATGTTAATATTTTTGTGGAAATATTTCTATAAGAGGGAATAATGTAATGATATGATATTTTCATCCATAAAATAATATGTGTTTATGGACATATTTTTTAAACAAAAAAATATATAAAACATCATAGCATGATTTCATTATAAAAAAATTACACATGATGATCAATATTCCCCATAACTCTAACAAATACAAAATAAATAATATGTATAGATAATGATCATGGATATATTGTAAAAATAAAGTAGTTCGAGGTATCTCATATATTACAAACCTAATATAATTATTGTTTAAAAAGAGAAAAATATCATAAAATTGGTATAACTTGTTATACCTAAATAAGTTGATATGATTAATAGTTTTAATGATGTATGTGGATCATTATATAGGAATGGAAGATGTTATAGTGACTATCATATAATCATAAGGTATATAAAGTAATTAGGGATATGTATTGTCCATAAGTATGTAATAGTAATTGTAATTGTTATATAATCATAATATAAAAGTTAAAAATGAATATCTGTTACATTTATCCTCGAGTAGAAAAGGAAACTACTGGATAAATCAAATAGCTTAAATATCTCATAATAACCTAGTAGGGAAAAAATTAAAGATATTTAAAATAACAATTATTGTTGGATGTTTTTCAATATAAATTTTATTGACTATGTGGAAAGATGCTTAGTATACAGCAGGTGTAGGCTGAAATAAAATATCATATGTAATTCATATAACCTCATTGTCTTCTTGAAAGGAAGTGAGACAATGTTACATTGAACATTGTCAATAGACATCCAAATACCCAAATGAACTATGTTTTTATATGTTTCATAATTTACCATCATTCTTTTTATATTAATTCCATCGTGATATTATAATATCTAACCCTTTATCACCTTACCTTGATCTATATCTATAAATTTATAATGCTTAATGAGGAACAACTATCAAATATATCTGATTATATCCCTCAGTTCTCATCAGTATTATAGAAGAGAATTCAATGGGATCTCAACATTTAGATACATTTAAGAACCACCTATCATACCCAAATAGATGGGTATATGGAAATGACTATTTAGATAATATAAGACATGGTGAGATCATTTTCTCTTAACATCCGTGGTTTATGGGAATATATCTACCTTTGGATTAATTTTCAAACACCAATAGCTTCCATTAGAAAATCTTGATGAAACTCAATAAAATAATGTATAGGAAGAGGTTTTGTTCTCCAATCTATTGGTAATAAGTTTTAGAAATAAATAGAGTTATCTTAAATCTAATCAAAGAGACTACTGTTAAAATATAAACTATTAATGATTATGTTAAAGTATTTTTTAGTATAAAAAGTGATATAATGATAATAGATGGAATGAAATGGAATTTCCTGGTTGAACATGTATTGTATATGGATTCTTCATCGAAAGGAGTTATAAAAATTGATAAAAATAAAATCTTAATCGCTAAGTACATTGTCCCATTTGAAATACTAGAATGATTTAGAGTTTATAGATTAATGATTCTCTATAACAGACATCCTTTTTAAAGTAAACGTCATATTCAATTTTTCAGTACTATGAAAATTAATTATATATCTCACTCGTGTACTCAAATTCTAAAAATAATTATTCTACCATGGTATATTTTATAATGAAGAGCTTGTCCTGATTGTGGACACTAGAGAGAAACTATTACTGAATCAAAATAGTCGATTGGTGAGTGTCCATTGGAGAAATAACAAACTAGACGAGGAAATATGGGTTCCTAATGAATATATGGATAATAAATTTGTACATTATTCTAAAACCTAACATACCAAAATTTCATAGAATAAATTATTTAATGTTGGAATAATTTAACAGTAGAGACTATACTATAACAAGTAAACACCATATCATGAAAGATCTCACAATGAAAACTCTATAGAGCCACTATTCATGAATATTATTATTCATTTAATATCAATAAATTAGAATTAATTTTTTTTAAAAAAACATTTTTTATGTCACTATAAATATGTTTTATTAAAATAAATTTTATGATTTTTTTAAAAAAATTATTTTTTGGTTAATATTTCTACATACATATTTCGGAACACTAAGTATTTTAGGACACTATTATTATATAGGTACCACATAAAAATATATGAAACCATTTTATTAAAAATTAATGTACTTTATAATTTCAATACAAATTTTAAAATATTATTTATAGTTTAAAAACCTATGAATGTTATTTTCAAACTAAAGTAATATTTAAAAAAAATGTATTAATATATTATAAATTTTTAATATAATAATTAATTTCTATCACATATATAAATTCAGTCATAAAAAATTGTTTTCAAATATCTAATCTTAATGATCAAATTATTTAATAAGGATTTATTTATTTTTAGGCACAAATGTTATGTTATCATTTATAAAAACATGTTACCACTGTAAAAGATAAAATTGATAAATATTAATTTAGAGGGTAATCCGCTAGAAAAAGGATAAAATGTCAATAATTGGGTGGATGAGGGGTTTGTTAACAATATATATTCCACACAAAATAATATCCCACTTTAGATCCACTTATAATGTTTAACAAGTGTTCCAATAATATTATGTCGATATATTTAAAAAAATGACATTTTTACAACTTTTAAAAGGGGTTCTCACCACCCTTTTAACACCAATATGAAAAATAGGTTTCCCTCTAAAACCCTACCTAATTTAATTCCTATTGAATCCTATTTCTCTCCCACTGAATTCTACTAATAACATTTTCGCCTAATCCCTTCCTTTGAATGGAATCCACTAAGAGAAAGGCAAAGTTCTCAATGTAAGTTCAATATATTTGCAAATATATTTTCCTTTTATCAACAAATTAAAATTTTATTTTTCACAATATTATATGATGAAATAAGTATATGTATTATTCAGAATCGTTTTATTACTTTTTCAAATGCTAACCAAACTTCCCATTTACCATAAGAAAAAAATTCCATTAATGCATTGGGTTGACTACTCCCTCCATGACACAACATGTTTCGTTTTCCTTCTCCACAACATAAAATTGGATCTAAGGATGGAACTATTAGATAAATATTAATTTTTATATCATAGAGGCTATGATATTAAAAATTGGACAACCTATAAATTATATGATTAATAAATAAACATTGTTAATTTTCATCATTTAAAACAATCATACTAAGAGGAAAATATTTTATTCAAATAGTTCAATATTTCCATATACATTATTTCTTATACTATTTCATTATATTTTGATATTTTACACTAATAAAAACTAAATATTTTTGGTATGATTCATTTATAATAACATAAAAACAAAACCCACCCCATAATCTTTCACTGATACAAGGTATATTCATGTTTTGGTCAGTTTAAACACATACTTGAACAATAACATGAATTTATATCATGGATAAATATGAGAACATAATTAAAATTTATAATATAATATAAATGTTTACATTATTATACATTTTTTGTTTTTCAGATGTTATATCAATATTTAATTAATCAATTATTAAAACTCCCTTCAATAAAAAAAACTAAAACATGCTTATTATCTATTTCATATAAAAGTATAAAAACAAAAACACACATGAAATAAATATGAAACAAAAAAATTAATTCTAAATAATATTTAATTAATAATTTAATTTACTTAAAATGATAATCTTTTTAATAAGAATTATTATGAAAACAACTATTATTAAACAAGTACAAATGATAAAAGTTATAAACAACTGATGTCAAATATGGTAAAATTAATATAGATAATAACTCTTTATGAAGGGTATACATTAAAATAGATATCCATATGGTTTGGAATTAAGAGATGAAGATATATATGTTTTTTACAACATAGGTTAATGTATATTCATGGAATCTAGGATAAGAGGTATGTGATTTCCATCTCAAATTCCTCTCTTTGTGACATGTGTTATGTTAGGCACATAATTTTCAATAATTTAGTTTAATTCTACTAAATTTTGGAGATTTTATATTATTAACATAATTTTTAATGTTTTTTTAATATCACTCTGAATCCTTATATTTCAAGGGGTTGTTATTGAATTTCTATATAAGATATAAGTGAATTTTTCCATATCCATTTTAATTCATTCGGACTCATGTCATATTCACCACCAATTTACTTTTGTTTGGGGAGTAAATTTCCACAATCATTTTTACCATATTACTCGTGGAAGTTATGTAATTTACAAACGTTATTATTATGAATCTCATAAATTCTTCAAACTTATAAATTATTCGAACCTCTGTAAAACTCAATATTCTTCATGGTGGTAAAGTCTCAATATATATTTGTAAATATAAAATTTGTATTCATTCATAAAAATCAAATTGTTATCTGGATAATGGAAATTTTATGTGTATATAAAACTAATTAACCTAGGGGTAATCATCCCATAAAGCATTGAATGAGCTTTGCATCAATCATCACTCTAATCCATGAAAAATTGTCCTATTATTTCACACCTATCAAAAACACCAAAGGGATATAAATTGGAATATTCAAACTCACATTATGAACAATGATGAAGTATTTTTCTAAACATTTCCTTGGTATCATACAAAAGAAAACTATTGAAATATAATTATACATTCCATGGATAAAGAGACACATTGAATGTACCTTCACCAATATATTTATTTTTCAATCTCAATTCTTATTGCAATGATGAATACCCCACATATTATATATGGATACAAGGATATTCTACTAGACATCCAAATAATTATATTTAATGGATAAGTATATGAATTATTTATTTCTCATTATATGAATAAATATGATTTTATTAATCAATATGTTCCTTGGGAAATGGAATGTACAGTTTTCATGACTATTAGAGTAAATCCATTAGAAAAAACGAAGTGGTGAGTTGTACCGTTAATTATATATCACATTGATGAATCGATGGGTATCATAGGACACAGAAACATGGGTTTCGTGTATAACTATCCACATATCATTATAGCCAATTGGAATAAGGTCTTGAACACATATTTTGATGTTTAAAATTATTAATTACAGTATTATGTGATCACTGAGTATGTAATACTTGTTTTAATTAACTTGCATCAATATAGAATAATCATATTTTTAGTTCATTATGTATTTTTTTATTTATTCATGGAATAATATTTATTCCAAATTTTTGTTATGATAACTATATAGACCCCAAATTTTGTAAAAAAATTCAGTTTCTACATTTTTACATTAACTATATTAATAATTGAATTCATACAGAAGTGTTTAATAGTTTATTAGTATTGGTAAACAAGACAAATAAAATTTTCCAATATTACATTGTAAATAAAAAATAAATTAAGAAACATTCATCAATCCTGGAAATAATTCATAATATACATTTACATTTCCCATGGAAAGTATATAAATATGTTTGACGTAACAAATTTAGTAAGGGTTCACGTCCAATAAAAGATATCATCTATGGATAAGTAATAATTAATTTGGAAATGTAAATAAATAAAGCACCTACCATTTATAGAACAAAATGAGAGTGAAATGAATTTGTTGATGATATAAATTCATTAAATTCTTGGATAATAATAACTTAATTCTAAAATATGTAAATTTATAATGTTGGATGTCATGATCTTAGAAATCATGATATCATTACCATTGAGTCCTTGAGAAAATGAAATTAATATAAAGGCTATAAAAACACAAAAAAACATTTCATAAGGCATGAGAATAGGTTTTTTTCTTGATACATGTCAATCAATTGAGGGGACATCTATAAAAAATCCCCACCCATCAATGTATATCCAATACATTCCACATACATTAAATGTACAATTTAATTTGTAAACAATATTACATATAAAAAATTGTCTATATTGATTAAATAATATAGTATATCAATGATCCCCTAGTCAATCATGTAACAGTCAATGTAAAACAAAACATATAAAAATGATTCTAGTTTTAAAAATAATCATATCAATGATACAAATAGTATATATATATATATATAATAAAATTAAAATCCAATGAATATTGATACCATAAAAATAATTTTTTAGGTGAAATTTAATTATAGAAAAATTAATAAGAGATAACAAATGTGTATCAACTAATCACAAGATTAGATTAGTTATTTAAACAATGTATTTTTTTAAAAATAAAAAATTATAAATGAAACATTTAAAATAAATATTCATTAAATAATTTTTCATATAAAAACATTATGACCTTATTTAGAATGATAAATAGTGTACTATAGTTATGGTGCTGGGAGAATCTGTTTTTTCTATATGTTAAAACGAAATAGTCATTTTTTTTGGAAATAAAATTTCAAAATTACCCTTTCAGAAAAACAAATAGAATGATACATTTTAAAACCATGTAAAACATAAGTGTAACATAAAATGACCTAAATAATTCATTTTATTAAATAAAAAGGTATTTTGACAAATAGTATTGAATATTTTGGATATTAAAGATAAATATACCTCATCAAAAATAGAAGTAAGATTCATTTTTGTTTAAAATATTATTTCCATAATTCATGTGAAATTGCGAATGAAATTTGGAAAAAAATGGAAGGTCCTTTAATATCATGTTGTTAAAAAATACATGGAGATTATAAATGACAAATTATAACACTAGTTCAATTAAAATAATTTTAATCCCTAAATAATTAGATAATATAACATATTCTTACCTCTTTGGTTTCTTTTCAAATGTAACCACATAAAATAAAAAACACGAATTGAAAAATTAATCATCTCAAATAAATATATATTCATTATAAATGAATAAAATGGGATTTATATTTACAAAATAATAACAAACATGTTCATACTAAAAAATTTGTATCAGTTGAGTGAATATTGAGGCAGAATCCCATAAAAAGATAATATCGGTGAAGTGATAATTAATCAATGAAGTGATTATTTTTAACAATTAAAACTACACATAAAATATATTAAATAAAACATAATACAACTTGATTTGGTCTTAAAATAATTCATTCATAACATAGTCAATGAAGTTAAATTATAACACAATGAATGGAAATTTATTTAAGAAACCTATTACCTTAGAAATTCCCATTATTGAACATGATGTATCCTCTAATATAATTGTTTAAACATGTTATTAATTTATACCAAAACCATATTAATATTTAAAATCACATAAATGACCTCATTTTAACATATTATCGCCCATTAATCAATAATATTTCATTATTATCATTGATTTTGGTGTTAACTACATAGTTTTGACATGTTTGTCTCAATATAGATGTTCTTGTTCATATGAATATGATTTGGTTGATAAAAATACATTAATTTCTTAAATATCAAATTTATTCCTTATATATATTTTTGTAATCATAATTAAATATTTTATATATTAAAATGAATGGCACCATTCAGGGAGAAGGAAAGCCATACACATGCGTTAATAAATTATTATCATTTTGACATATATATTGAATGAATCGTAATTTAAAATTCACATTATTGAGAAATTATTTTATCATATATATCCTATATATTCATTAAATATGTCCTAATTACCATCCATGTAATGATGAAATGAAAAAAATATCACATCGCTTTGTGGAGGTGTTTGTCTGCACATATATAAGTGAGATATTTTCATTTTCTAATATATTAGAATGTATGAAGATTGATAATTTATTATAAATATAAAAATCAAATTATTTAATAAATATCATATATACTCATTAAATCCATTATTTTAACTATACCAGTAAAATGGTGATGAAAAGTGAATTACAAGACATTGTGGCATTGGTAAGACGTAAATATGCTCAAGTGATGTTTTCAACTATTAATATGATAGGAAATATTTGGAAAACAGTTTTCCCATTTTCAAAATAAAATATTAGTATATTAATTATATTTGAATTATTATTTTGGTATTGTTACAATATATTTTGATGAATTAGAAGAAGAAATAAAATTAAAAAAGGCAGTAAAGAAAATTATATATTATTTAGTGGAATTCCTTAAAATACCCACTCACGATCCCTTGGAAATGTATTTTAAAAGGATAATCTCCATTAATTAATTTATATAGAAATTATAATGATAATTGGGAATGGTCTAGTTAATCTTTATGGTTCATATTGTTGTAATGAATGAAAATTATGGGTTTTAATTTTTAAATTATGGGAGGTGAAATTGTAATGGTATGCAATATCCATGTTTGTTATTTTAAACATTTGGGAAGCAAAAGGTTCTTGCAGGAGCCCTAGAGAGGTTCCATTGAGGTTACAGTTTTAGTTTTACTATTTGAGTAGGATCATTATGTGAAACTAATTCACTAGTTATTTTTTCATTCACTCATTTTTTAGTGGATGAACTCAAAACTTGTATACAAATGTGCATGATTTTTGTGATATGGGTTCATATTTTCAATGTTGAATTAACAATGTGTATAAATTTCGTTCAAGGTGACTTGACTTTCGAAAAATGTTATAATTTTGAGAGATTATCAAACTAAAATGTATTCATGAATTATAATCTAAAGCCCCTGTGGAATTCATGACATTGATATTTAATTCATGGTGTGAGTGGGAAATTTTCATGTTTATTAATAACCCTTTTTTGAATGATTTTCTCTTTAATCATCCAGTCCTCCTTGAATTTTCTACCAAAAAATTGTAATTTTGGAAGCCCCTCCACTATATATTTCTTCTCCATGATCCTCATGTTCTGGGGGTTGAGTTTTTGAGATCCATAGTGATTTATTTTTTTAATAATTAATATTTCTTTTTTTAATCTATTGGAGATCCATAAAAATATTGTTGTTTCATTTTGGGTGACTTTGGGAAATTTTTTAATGATCCCACTGGTAGAAAAATTCCATTTATAATTGAAAATATATTGTCCGGTTCATATGAACTGATAAAAACTATGTTTGGTAGCCTTTTTTCATTGGGTTTGTTAAAAATATATGCAAAAAAACACATTTGTATCATTTTTTCTATCAGTTAAAAAATTGATGCCAATAAGTAAGAAAATATTATTTCTAGCATAAGTTTTTAAAAAAACACAGAAAAAATTTAATTGTTCCATATATTTTTAAAATATTTCATACCAATTATTAATTTTATTTCACAATGTTTTTGATAATTTCATAATCATCGATTAGAATATTTATAGAGCTAAAAAAGTGTTACGGATAAAAAGTTATGCTTGTAAAAATATGAACATCTATAATATATGTCTTAACGAAGTCCAACTTTCGAAAGGGAATAACTTTTAATCTGTAAATATGTTTTATCTCTATGACCAGTAAAAATAGAATTAGGAAATGATCAATGAGATGGTAAAAATAATAATTATTGGCATTGGTTTTAAAAAATGATATGAAAAATAATTTTTTTCAAATTTTTGTCATCAGTTTTGTTAAACACTGACAATAAAAATCAATTTAAATACTATTTTTAGTTTTAAAAAAAAACTAATTCAAAAATGTATCTAAATATATGTGGGATTAGTATTTCAATTTTATCCTAACACACATTTCACTTTTTGAAATCCCACCTAAATTTTAATACCACTCCATTAAAAATAATTTTTTACTATATATAAATCGATTTTCTCTTTCATTCATGAAATTTGACAAGTTCAAATCATTCAATGTTTTAATGGAGCTTCAATCGATGAATTTAAAAAATAATATATTCTAATAATTTAATTTCTTTATTATAATTTTCCTTCTTTGGAAAACATTTCAATAATATTTGTTATAATGATGATTAACTATTATGATCAAGTTCCAACTATAAAACAACCGGAAGAGATTTAATAATCAAATTTCAAAATTCATTACTGATCAATATTTTTGTTGAAGCATGAGTTCTACCCTATAACAAACAGATATGATGATAAACAACATAACATTTTGATGAAAAATTTTAAAAAATTTAAATATGTTCTTGTCCTTATGTTTATTTTGTTCATTTGTTGTAGGTAATTTTCATTCATGTTTCTCATTTTATTTCATTGAAATAAGTTGTATCTAGGGAAACTGTGAGATTCCCAACTTCTAACAATCATAAATTTTGATCTGTAACTCCATTACAACTCCAAATCCAGTCAAATAGAAACATAGGAAATTATCTAAAACATAGTAGTAATTTTTTAAACAATTTGAATCCATTTTTTATAATTATGGGAAAAAATAAATATTTTTACTTTTTAGTGTCTATTTGGTAAAAACCCAATGCCAAAAAACAAATGTAAATCCTTTTTGGTGTCAGTTTATAAAAACGGATGTCCAAAGATGTATTTTTCACATTTTCAGCTTCAACATTAGTTATGAACCAATGATAAAATTTTTAAAAAGTAATTTTAAATGCCATTTTCTACTAGTTTCCTTTTATGTGGTGTTTCTTTATGAATAGTTTCCTTATGTGGTGGTGTTTTTCAGGCTAATTCATCAACATCAAAAGGTGTAGAGTGATAACAGAAAGATTCTTTGGGGTAGAGGATTATTTCACTCACTCTGTTGTATTCTTTATGTGGTTGTTTCTTTCTTTTTCTTGTCTTTGGGTAGATAGTTAGGGTGTTTATGATATGATAATTTATTAGATTAATTAAATTTGATGGGTATCTGGAGATTTCACATATTTTTAATTCTTTGATATTGTTTCTTATAATATGATTATTTCATGTTGATTCCTTGATGAAAATTCTGGTTAAAAAATCCGTATTTGTATTTTAGATGTTTTTCCTAGAGACCATTGTTGTGTTGTTATGTAATATCACATTAGATATAATTATGAAGAATGAATTTATTTTTAATAATGTTTTTTTACATGAAACATGGTTTTTATGATAAATCTCATGCAATATTACTGAATTTATTGTGATAGAATCCCTTGAATAACTTTTCAAAGTAGAAATGTGTTATTTTGATGTGCTTTTATTCTTACTGAGTTTCCCTATGATTTTTTTTTGTGTGATGGTGGTAATGACCAGATATGTATTTTGATGTATGGAGTTAAGATGTAGTGGTCGGTTGGAATTGATGTTATGTGAATTTTTTTTGATGTTGATGAGGTGTGAGCAAGTTTGGTACATGATAGAGATGATTTTTGGTGGTGTTTTTCTACACGTCTGTGATGTGAAATAGTTGTGGTGAACAATGGTGATGATGTTTAAAGAATAATAGTCATGGTGCATGGTGGTTTTAGTTATGGGTATTGAGACATGTGGCTGTTGTGTAATTTTTTATGTTGTGAGATGTGGATTTTTGGTAGTGGTGGTGAGATGGCTTGGTTGGGGTGGCATTTTAACAAGGATTGAGGTGAGTTGGGGAAGTTGTGTTATGGTGTAGTTTTTTTGTTGCTCAGTTAGCCAGGGAATAATTTTTATTATTATATATATAAATGAAATACAATTAATAATAAATGATATATGATTGAATTTGATGTGTGGAAAATGTATTAAAAAAATTGAATGTTAAATTAATGGATAGTGTATATGGAATTTGGTGAAGTTGTAAATGGAAGTGAAAAAGTTATTTGGATTTTGTGGAAGTAATGTGATGTGTTTCATATAGTGCAGGAAGCGGCTGTGATGGACACTATGTGATAAAATTGTTGTATTGTGTTGTGTTCTAGTTCAATTTTTCTCATCCCATTTATTGGGAATTTATTTAAATATCATGAATGGTTATTTTATTTCTATAATTTCCACATATGAATGGGATAACTATATCAATAATTATAGGTTCCTAATTCTGGGTGATTTCCCAAACATATAGGATGGTTTTGAGATAAATGGTTGAATACCCCCAATTTTACAACTCTTCATTCAGAAGTAGTGATGGTACGATTTTGATTTAGAGACTACCCAGGAGGGTTTCCCCAAGTTTTTTCATGAGATATAGAATATAATGAAGCTATGATGTGAGTGATATGAAGTAGGAGTTATTTGTTGTAGTTGGAGGAGGAAAAGGTATATTTCCTTCAAATTCTTGATACACAAATATTCTTATAATTTGATGATATTTTTGGTGACGGACCAAGTTTCTTTGGGTGATATGTGGGGTGATGATGACTGATGTTAGAACAATATACTAGACCATGTGAGGGTGGGGTAGGTATTGATGCATCCTGACCCACATCAATGATGGACTATGTGTCTCTTGGTTAGAGATAATGTGATGTTATCTAATGTCACATGATATATATGGATGGGATGAGACTATATGATATTTAATGATAGTTCATGAGAGTATAAAATCAATGAGGAATAAATTATTGGGTGAGTTGAATTGTTATGATCATCAAGCCATATTATTATATTGAATTTCTAATTTTGTAAGAGATACATTGTGAGGCTAGGTTCTAGTTAGTTGAGTCATATAGGTTCTCTTTGGTTATGATTTTTGATCCCTAGAATTCTAGAATTATTTTTTTCACATGTACACTTGAGGCATTGGTTATGTCCCTATGGATTATACATTCTATTCTCATCCTAGGTAAATAAATTATTTTTTCATGTTTGTAGGATGAATTTGGGGACCCGGCAAGAAATTACTAGATGAGTTGCAGTTGTTTTTGTGTCTCTTTAATTGGCTTGTGTTTTGTTATATTTGAATAATCTTAAAGGTATTTGTTTTTAATTTTTAATGAATTATTGTATGATATTTTTTTAAATTTATTTTACCATTCAATGACCCTTGAAAGCTCAAAACCAGTGACTACTATCAATTACTTTAGCATGATTATAAGAAACCATGAAGTGCCTAAGAGTTGAGTAGTTTTGGTAAACAAGATAAATACATGAGTCTTTTATTAAAAAATAATATACTAATTACAATATAATTTTCTATTTCTTTCTAAACATATATGATCAGAAATAACTTTATTTCATCCAGTATACCCCTATATATAATTCATAGTATACTTCATGGATTCAAGGCGAAGGAAACATAATAATGGTGATCTAAAATTCTCAATAAGGGTAAAATATAGAGGGAGTAATAATAAATCAATAATAATAGTAAATATTGAATGGAAAATAACTGAACACATATTCCAGGTAATCAATAAAATTAGTGGATGTGAATAAACAATATGGAATGGTAATAACAAGAATAAAACTCCATTAAAATAACTAGATAAGTATAAATGAATATGGAAAGGTATGAAATAGAAGTACAAACCATTTAATTAACTTATGATGAAATGTATCTATATATATATGTGGACGCAAAATCTCATGGATTAATAACAATTGAAACTAAATGAGGGGGAATAAATAATTATTGGACACCATGTTTCATTGGAAAAACCATTACCATCATCAGACAATTTACCTATTACAAATTTCACAAAAAATCCATCCAATTAGAAAACTGATGCATCGTGGTTTATTTATTAATCGGTTCCCAACCCCACGGGAATGATATAAATGTTTCTCAACCAATATATTTCATGTCCAAGTCATTCTTCATATTGAATACTCAATATGCCTTATCAGAAATCCATAGTGAATGAGGTATGAATATTTATCCATAATTCACCAAATAATTAAATAATGGTAAAATTGACACCCTTTGTAAAATGATATATGGTTTAGGAAATAAAAATATCTAGGAAAAATGAAATGGGTATTTAAGGCGAAATTCACTGTTCAATTCTCATATGGGGTGGAATATTTCATGGGGACTAAAAAATGAATCAAATAAGTGAATGTGAATACTATACTTGTCCAAAATAATCATAACCCATATAGAAGATGAATAATGACGGTATCAATGCAACATATCTCAAGTAGAGTAAAAATAAGGGTTATTTTTTTGTTAATATAAATACTATAAAACATTCTTTTAAAAACATTCTTGAGAAATATATCTTTTTATTATGAAAAACCTTTTGAAAAACAATTTCTTCGAAATTCCTTTTGAAAATATTTTTTTTAAAATGTAACATTTTAATTGTCTAAATATGGTTTCAATTAAATGATGTTGGGTAAATTATTACATGCCACATGAGGTGAAATATCATTCATTTTTAAGCATAAAATGTTGTGAAAAATTTCGTGTTGTAAGATAGATAAGAAGGTTATTTTGAAAATACCATAAAAAGACAAAAAGGTAATATTTTTAAAAATTAATTCAAAATAATTTTGGAAAACTTTTTAATAAAACATTATTTTTAGAAGGAAATGTGTTCTTTGAATAAAAATGGAAATAAATTTGGGTGTTCTTAAAAATGATTTTCTAGAACATTTTGACTACCAAAGTGTAAAAAATTGGTACTAATACTTGATAATGGTCATGAATAAATAGATAATAATGATACTATTTATAGAAAAATGGTTATATAAATTAGTTGAATGGAAATTCCATTGAAGGTTCATTAGTATTACTCTTAAGGATAATAATCGTTAAACATCCCAAAGCATCCCATACCTCATTGAGACACAATAATTTATAAGAATAAAGGAATAATATTAAACAAAACATATAATATCATGAGAATATTTGGATTCAAGATAGAAAACTTAAATTACAATAGATACATGCTATAATGGAAACTATTTTCATAACAATAATTCAGTCTCAATGGAATGTAAATTGATAGGAAAATCCCTTACCGTGTGATTCTTTTCAGGTGAATATCCTTTAACCTATTGTATAAGGGGATTAAACATGTTAGAAACTTATAAAATAACCATATTAAAATTTATGATATCATATATTATCCTCTTCTAATATCTAATTCACAGTTTTGCTAATAATTTTTCATTAATTTAACTATTATAGGAATTAATAACCTAGTTTTTCTAGTATTTCTTAACTTTTTATTTGATGGTATTTTTAAATATATCATTTTTAATCATATATATAATGTAATGAATAATTCTAATATCATATATATATATAGTATATATGTTTCTAGAATAATATATAATGCTTGGAGATAAGAAATGAAATGTACTATTCATGGATATGGTAGTCTGTACATAAACATGAATGCTACTATCATTTCATTTTCATATGTAAAAAATGAAAATTAAATTATATGTATATACATTCATATTATAATTTAAGTACCCTATTTATGTAATATATTTTGAATATGTTTATTTAAATTATCCTTAATATGTTCCATGTATAGTGTGAACGAAACACATCACTTTGAGGGGGTGGTAGTCCATACATCCTTATACGATGTTATAGTTTTAACATAAGATGGAAAGTATTAAATGTACATATTCTAACTGTTTTAATGATTAATAAAAAAATAATATATAAATTTTTTATAATTTATAAACCAAGTTTTCATCATTATTTCTAACCATTAATGTTTATATTGGAAAAATGAACAATCATCATTCCATGAGGGGGTAATTCATTGTACACAAAAATAATCTTTTTAGCCCCAATAAGATGAATGTGTGTGTTAGTGTAGGTCAATTGTTTTTAATAAATTGACATGAATTTTACAACCAATTAATTTCCAAATAAATTTATTAAAACCAAATGTTAAACTGCTGAATCCATGAGGTGTAATTCACTTACACCAGAATAGAATTACAGAGAAAAAAAGAAGGCTCTAAGAAAATGCCTCACACCTTAAACACCATCACTAAAGGAGGATGCATGTGTGTATCTTACAATGAAGTGATATGAAGTGAAGGTTAAGAGTGGAAGACTACAACCATCCACAGGACAAACCAACTGGAAAAATCTGGAGCCGCATTTTAAGATAGAAAATGCCTTCTATCTATAATAAAACAATAGAAAAACTAGAAGGGGAAGTCGATCCTAAAGGGACCACCGATGAAGAACAAGCAGCATAAGAATAAAACAAAATTAAAAAGACGTGGAAAATGGTAGAGCAATGCATCACATATCTGAAAGAGCTAGGTATACTGAATCCTGGAGCAAAATTACTGCCAGGGGTGTCATTAATAATAAATCTTGGTCCTTTTAAAATTAATCAATAACATTGATGAGAATCCTCTTTTGGAGATCAAGATAGGTATCCGTTGACATCTCTCCAGTTTTATACTATCCAAAATCAATGTTGTCTTTTTCCTCAATCAATTAGTCAAGATCATTTGGGAGCCCAAGATCTTCTGGTAATTGATTTTCATTCCTATATGTAGGGCCATATTTCTCAAAATATGACTCTCCTAAGTCAGAATTAGAAGATAATGTTGTCTCATTTGAGGAGGTAGTTACTTTATCATTAGGAAGTGGTTGTGGGGGAAGTGTGTTATGTACCTTCAAGTTAATATCAAGAGAACGTGTGGCGATTTTTCTTTCAACTTTAGTGGTGTCCCTACACTTCCAGGTTTTCCTTAGTGTAGGTCAAACACTTAATAAAAAATAAAATTATATGTAGGATAGTGATGTTATTATATGAATATTTAAAATGATTATTTTAGGTGGTGGGGAAGTAAATTAATAAAATGTGATCATCAAAAATCATTACCTTATCAATGGATAACACCTTTTGGTGAATACCATAAGGATATCTTTGAAGGGTTTATTCCTAAAAGGAGTATTCAATTATTATTGGAGGGATTATGGTAATCTATTTGATATGATCTGCTCCTACCCTAATCTTTTTGAGTGTTCTGATAAATGGGGGGAAGTGGTTGCGTTTTATATTGGAGGAGTATGACTCTTGTAATATTTTGACAGTGGAAATCCATGCACATTTTTCATTTTGAAAGTGGAACCAATAATGAACCCAATTTTATTCATGAATGAATAGGGTGTATATAGGGACAACTAGTGGATCTTGGAAATGTTTATAGGCCTTCTTGGGCCTTCAGGATATGTTTTAATCCATTATTATACATAATTTAACGTTAACTTTTGTAATTAATTTTATTCACTTTCTGAGATATTTTTGAAAAAAAAAACAAATTACACCTTATTATACATTATAAATTATGATTATTTAAAATATAGAAACGACTTTTCCAAATTCCAATCTTTTAATTCCACATATTAATTAAATTTTAAGCCCATCGGAGGGATGACAATGCATGTTTTTAATGTTAAAATGTCTGAAAGTATGCTATCTTTTTTCAACAATTTCAATGTGAAATTGTTTTCCATGACATTAATTGTATTAATTGATTTTAATATTATCTAATAATACTTTAAAACAAATATAAAGGTTTAATTTGACCTTATAAATCAACTATATGAAAAATATTTTTTGAACAAAAATTCAATATTTTTAACTATTCATTAAAAATTAAATGATTCATAAAAATATAAAAAAAACATCTTGACCTAATTTTATGTATCTATTTCAATGATATATTTTATGTTTAAATAATATATAAATTAATGTGTTAAAATTAAGATATTAAATGGGTTCACAACTTAATGGAGGAAAAATTGCCTTTATAAAAATATTGGTTTTTATGTGTGAAAACATGTTTGTTCTTATCTTATGTACATCAAACCTAATTGATAAATATCAAAAATATTTTATTTTAATACATAAAATATATACATTATTAAAACAATTAACTAACTTTAGTTAATTAGTTTTATTAAGACATAACACCTTGGGAAGCATAAATGTAATAATACTTCATTTAATATCGAATGGGTTCTTATTTTTATTTCCAATTAATTTTTAACCAACGAATAAATTTTATATTTATTTAAACCATAAACATTCACAAGTTAGTTATTCTAATTCATAATTTCTGACATAATGGTTAGGTTTAAAATATTATATTAAATTATAATATGTTAATAATACATTATTATTTGGTGAAACTTAGTATTGCGTGCAACAGAAGAAATCATAGAACGTATCTATTTCATGAAATGAAATATATCTAGGAAAGCCTCTCTTGCATGAAACGTGTGATTAATCTATGTTATGTGCATTAGAAGCTAGGGAATATACTATATTTATATAAAATGGTAAATATATTGTAATATATGAGGTTAATATATTCACTTTTTACAAATGATGTTGCATGTCGTACATGCTATTGAATATAATGTTTTAATATTGATTTTTAGTGTGTTACATTCTCTCCAATTTAATTGAATTTTATCCTATTAATTTAAAATTAATCTTGGTAATATGTTGTTTGACATTTTCTACTTTTAATTCACACATCTTGAGAAGGGTTCGTAGATCATCCTTCAAAAAATAGAGAATGTGGTGTTCAAAGGTCTCATCGACTACTGTGTAACTAGGTCAATATATAGGATAACATTAGTGGAAGGTGAAAATATGATGTTGGATGAAAAGAATAGATATTTATAGGGAGTTAATTCATTTATCAATCACAAATAATTGATTGATCAATAGAAATTTTAGGGCCTCAACCAAATAAATCATTAATTATTTAAAAGAACAACGTTTCAATAGAAATTAAGGTATTTTGAAAAAAATTATTTCTATGCCATTTTCCTAATGAAGAATAACTCTTTTACTATCCAAGATTATATGGTTATAATTGTACATGATAGGTTTAAATTTTATGTGATCAATCCTATCTTTTGGGTTTCCTTTGATTATATTCTAACTCAACCCTTTACAAAAAGAAACTAATTATTAATAACGAATTTTTGTATGCCTGAATCACTATAATATACTTTCAAATGATAGTAAAGATTATAAAAGAGTGACAAGTCGAACTATTTGAAATTATCTATCTACATAACCCAATATATTTACTATATTAATATATAATTTCCAAAAGTGATACTACTGGTTCCTAATTAATATTTATTCATCTGATTGTTTAACTAAAAACAATGAAAATTAATCTATCCAATGTGTTAGTCAATGGTTGAAATGGAATCCTTATTATCCTTTGATAATGGATTCAAGACCAGCAGGCTTTCCAAATTTGATTGGTTATCACCAAGATTATATGTTTTCCTTTTCTGAAACAAAAAAAAATAATTTCAAAAATAAATACGATGGGAGTCCTTGAAATAATGTTAATCATTAAATATAAATTAAACAAATGGTTTCAAAAAAACATCAATACATAAATACATAAAACATTTTATTTCAACAATGATCCTTATTTGATATAATGATTACCTATAATATAATTTTTATTATGTCAAAATCATGACACCTTATCACAATCTAAAATACCGTATGTTTAACCTAGCTTATTCATTGTAAAAATCATTCAATATTTTTGTAATAAAATGTGACTTATAATAAGAAAATCCCCCTAGAGTTTTAAACTAGGAGCACATTGAGGAATGATTTCATGTAATAGGTCATATCGAGCCAAGATAGAAACATGTTTTAAGGGTTATTACTCCAAGGTAGAACCGTTCAAGAACGAGGTCCACTTATAGTGTCTAGATATGGATGAATTGTTATGAGAACCATATAATCTCTACCATAACAAAACTCTATGATGTTAATCTATAATTTTAATCAAATTCTTCCTTAGGGTTATGTTCTCTAAATTATTTTTTCCTCAATATAGTTCCCAAGGTTGATAAAAATATTCTTTTGATAACAACTGTAGAAACCCAAAGACAAAAATCCTGAGAACAATGTATGACATCAATTATATTGGTGTGATTACAAGGATTCAAGTCCCAATTGACTGAAGATTTTAGTAGTGTAGGTAAAACATATACATAAATGAGTAAACTATTATAAAATATTAAAATAATTGTAGAATACTTCTTTTCTTCTTTTTAAATATATAACTTCAAGAATAAAAATATTCTATCACGTATATACCTTAATATCTTTCACAGTACACTTCATGGATTCATCTGGAAGGAAATATAATAAGGGTGTGGTTAAATGCTTAGAAAATCAAAAATATATTATAATTATTAATATATAAATGATATTATTCAATATTGAATGGAATATTATAGATGTGAAATTCCATGTAATAAATAAAATTAATTAAAGTGAATAATCAACATAAAAATGTAATAACTGGAAGAAAATTCCATGAAAATAACAAGGTATGAAATAATATATATTTCAAGGTACGAATCATAAATATATTACATATAAATAACTGATAATGAAATGTAACCATAGATATATCGATGAAAAATTTGATGGATGATTACTAACTGAATCTAAATGATGGAAAATGCAAAATTATTGAACGCTATGTTTCCTAGTTACATGGAACAATTACTATCAATTATTATTTTCATATGTAATTCATCAAATGATAAAACTAAATCATTGAGTGAATTTCATTAATAGTACTCAAACTCATTGGGCTTGACTTAAATGGTCTACAACCCATGTATTGCATTTCCAAATCATTCCTCATATCGAATCCACAATATGTCTTATCAAATATCCGTATTGAATTAGTTATATAGATTTATGAATACATTCTCAAATAAGAAAATAACCATAAAGGTATATATCATATGTAAAATTATATACTATTTAGGGAATAGTAATATCCAAGACAAAACAAATGGATAATTCAGGGAAATTTAATGTTCATTGAACATAAGATATTGAATAATTCAATAGGGCTGAAAAATTAATCTAAGAAGTTAATGTGTATACTTTCTTTAGAAAAAACAATCTAAAACATTCTATTGAAAGATTAAGGATGATATATATACAACATATACAATGTCGAGTTACAATAGGGGTTGCTGTCATTGATAAACATAAAATCTATAAAATGGTTTTTTAAAAACAATTTTAGGAAAACATCCATTTATATTGAAAAATATTTTCTTAGAAAATAACTTATGAATTTTTTTAAAGTATAAATTTAAATATTCAATGGATGCTTCAATTAATTGACTGTGGGTAAGTCATACAAGCCATATTATGTAAAATAACATTCCTTTTTCATGGTAAAAAGTTTATTAAAATTGTTTATGGGAAAGAGAAAAAATATTCATTTGAAAACATTCCAAAAATAAAAAAAGGGTAAAAAATACTTTACCAACTTATTTTAAATGAATTTTTGAAAACATTTTAAGGAAAAATAGTTTTTATAAGAAAACAGGTTCTCCGACTAAGGATATAAATAATGTAGAGTTATCTTAAAAAGGTTTTCTGAAACCTTTTTAGTTCCAAATATTAGAAAAATGTTACAATTAAATGACATTGTTTATTAATGACCAGAAAATAATAAATTAGTTTATCGAACAATGGTTATATATTTTCCTTCAAAGGAAATTCTATTGAAATGACATTTGTATTAATCCTGAGGAAAATAATCTTTAAACATCCAAAAGTGACCAATACCACATTGTAACATTTAAAATTATAAGACTAATTAAGGATCAATATTAAATAAAACTTATAATATCAGGAAAATAATGGGATTAATGATATAATATTTCAAAGGAAATACATTCACCATAATACAGATACTATGTGCCTAACAACAATTATTTCATAATGGCATGTAAATAAAGACAAAATTCCCTTACCTTGAGTTTCCTTTGGGCTGGACATCCTTTGAACCCATATATAAGGGTTTTAAACATGTTAATAACTAATAATAGAATCATATTAATTTTTATTATATCATCAATGATCCACTTAAAATATCTTATTACCTATTTGTTTATAACCATTCATTATTTAAAATATTTATGGTGTTAATTGAATAGTTTTCTGAGTATGATTTGACATGCAATTTTTTTCGTAAAAAATATATCATTGTTTGACCATTTATAGAATGATAATAATGATTATAATATCATATATATATATATATCAATTATATATGATCCTCTAAGAGGATTCTCTCCTCGCTGCTCTCCGTGATAGGGTTTCCTCGGCAGCGAATCCGAGGGGGGAGGCCTCGCACAGATTCTTCAGCATCGTCTCCCCCTTTCTACTCTCCCTCCTTCTTCCCTCCCCGCTTCTCCATTTCCTGTTCTTCCTTGTTCCTTCACTCCCATTAATTTATTTTATTGGCTTGTGTCCGGCATTTTTTGCAGTTCTCTCTTCCGGCGTTCGTTGTTCCGTCGGTGTTGTTGTAGGTGTGATTCTCGCATATGGTGGATTTATCAATTGGGGATCTTGCAATCCGCGTGGATAAGTCTCTCTATTGAGGACCTAGTCCACTTATTATGCTGCTCTGGCCTAATGTACCTTCGCTTCCTTCCATGTCGGTTTGCGGTGGTGGTTTCATGGAAGCTTTGGGATGTGTCGTTAGATCGGTCTATGTTGTTCCTAGAGGCGCACCCGGTATCGTCTTCGCTCCACTGCGGTGGTCCTTATTCTCCTTATTCGTTGAATCATGTTGTGTGAGGATAATTGGTTTTCAAGAGGCTTGTGGAAGGGTTTGGTAGTCCTAGAATTGTTCGTGGCTTGTTGTTGAGGCCTCACCTGCTTCCACCTCCGCTCTGGCTCTAACGTCCATCGCTCCTCTCCCAGTCAGCTGGGTGCGATGTATTGCAAGGAGATTTGGGATATGATGGGTGAGCGGTTGATGGTTTTCAAGGTGGCCTGACCTACACAAGATCAATCCCTTTTGATTTTTGTTATTTTTGTTTAGTGGTTGTAGTTTCATTTGGTTCATTGATGGTTTGGCTCACCGGCGTTTCATTCTGATGACTCGACGATGCGGCGAGATGCTCTCGCTGGCATGGCATGTGCTGATGATTTCGATGGAGTCTTTGGTCCCTTCGATCCGTTGTAGCGGCTTGAGGCTTGACATGGTTTGTCAGTGACTCCCATATTTCATCTGTTTGGTGTTTGTATTTGGAATTTGGTAAGGATGTGTTGTTGCGGTTCAAGTCATGGAGGTTCACGACAGTGTTTTTCTCTTTGAGTTTTTGAAATGCTGGGGACTGATTTATACTTGGAAGATTGGACATTGTTTGATAGGTCATTGATGGGATTGGTCTGGTGTCTCGTTATTCAAGACGACGTGGTCTGGTGGTTCGGTGTTCAAGACTACGTGGAGTGCTGTTTTTGAATTTTGAATTTGAGGGGATCTGTTTCCCTGTTTGTTTTGAATTCTGTATGGGGTTGAATTTTTTGATTTCTCTCTCTGTGGATCCCACTCAGCCAAAAAGTGGTTTTTATAAAGTAAAATAAAAAAAGTGGTAGTGGTATCCATTATATATGTAAGGACCCGATTTTTCACTCAGGTATGTATACATAAATGGTTAGTATAAATATTTACTTTGGACCTCATGTGGATTATAAATGAGTTAGTAATGGTTCCGAGGGTGTACGGGGTTTGTTCCGAGCCCGAAACCCAACTTTTTGGAGAAACCAGACTATACTCATGGTTTACAGTAAACTGTGCGGGATGTATGTACGGTTTTCCAAACTGTGTGGATGGTGCCTTTTCAGATAGTGGCACCCTGTATTTTTGGCACACGACCGTGTAGCCAAACCACGTGAATGAACCTTTTCTTAGGTAAACGTGCATGGATGTCACACTATTTGATCAAACCATGTGGAGGAAGACTTTTTGGGTAGAACCATATCACATTGTTTGTACACAGTTTGACAAACCATGCGAAGAAACCGTAAACAGGCTACAAACTTTTGAAAAATGTCCAAAACGCGCTTCATTATCTATTAATCCTCTTCCTTCCGCCTAATTCAAGAACCTGCGTTATTTTCCTCCATTTTCACTCTTTTGGAGCTTTTTTAAGGCCAAATATAGGTATTTAGAGATCTCCTTTGTCCAACATCTGATCGATCTTCTGTTCATCTCGTTGGATGCACAATGGTACATACTCGAGTCCACTTTAGTCGTTCTTCATCTCTTTCACTCTCGATCTATTTATCTCCATGTGAGAATTTTCATCTTATCAAAGATTTAATTTTATCCGAGGAAAATCAGGGGCTGATATTGGAGGAGACGGATCATACAACACTAAGGTGGGTTGTATATAAGTCACCCCTAATGTTCGTTGTTTTCTGAATGTTTGTGTGGGGCCCCTGGTTTCGTTGAAAATTGGTTATTAAATTTACATGTCATGATTATACTTTTTAGAAATGTATGGTCATGCTCTTTCCAAATATGTGTTTAGTTGTTAGTAGTTACACCCACAACTCAATCTGCCTCATGTGGAAGGCTATCTCATAATTTGGTTTTTAGTGTTTCAGAATGTTTGAGCCACCATTCAAGTATGACTTTGCTTTACCTTATGAATTTGCACCCCTTATTATAAATAGATTTTTATTACTGAGAATTTAATAATTTCATGAACCATGTATGCTCACCACTGGACACGTATAAGGTATGTGCTTCGAAATGGTTATTAAAAGAGAAATTTGAATCTTGAAATGGAATGTATACTGTGTATATAACATGGCCTTAATAAAAGAGATTGAATAAAGGTTATATGTCCATAGCACCACTTTCCATGTTGATGGAAGGTAGTCGAGTGAACTTCAATAATTGATAGTTCCTTAATGGCTAACTAAGACTTGATTAAATGGTTGTAATGATACTTTGCTTATCCACACTAATGGTAGACAAGTCTTGTACCAATTAATAATTGGTTTCAACTAGACTTGACCTATCCACATTAATGGAAGAGAATATATTAACGAAATGAATTATTACATGATTACAATATAAAATAGGAATGGACTGACTTTTGCTTTCTTGGATTCTAAGTGGAGAATACCCTAGTTTTGGAGAACCCCATTCTGATTAAAGGATAAGGATTTCTTATGTTGATACCCCACTGGACTCTGGTTTTTTGTCTATTCCTTGGATTCCCAGCATACTATCATTGGGTCCCTTTCGTTATTATAGGAAACCTCAGATACACTTCTTGGATCAAGCATTGTCTAGTAGGTTCCTTGGTGAATGCGATAGGGGAAATATCCTTGCTTATCCCTATTTTTACCTTGGTCAATCACCATGGTCTCGGTAGGCGCCTTATTGTGGAATGCCTTTTATTACTCTCCTTGGATAACAGTCATACCCATTAGCTAACTCAGATACTATTGATTTAACATTACGTGATATTTACATTACCTTGGTAATTACACTAGAATTCCCTCACTCGATATTAGTTATGGTTACCTTGTTACGTCTTAGAACCTTTACTACTTTTACCCTCAGGAGGTGAGGTCAGTTTTGGCTATGCCTCACGTGACCTATTAATATTAAATGGCAATTGATTAATTAATGAACTGGTTACATGATCAGACTCTAGCCAAGGCTGAACCAGGTATTTGGTTATTTAGTTTTATTCTACTTCTTTCTTCACATACATATGCAAGCATGCAGACTATTACATTCCATTACATAGGCCGAATATTATAGAAACCGTTGGTGGTGGCCCACTGAGATTTATCTCACACCCTCTCTGAGAACCATTTGATACCAGAAGTAGATTACTTTGTTCCATGTATTGACAAAGGGAAGCATGCAGCTTGCAATACAAGATTGTGTGCTAAAAGGATGGAGCTTGATAGCAGCTGATTGAGTAAGTTATCAGGATTCTTGGAGTTGCTTTTTTTTTCTTTTAGATTCTTCAACATGTTATGCTTATTGTCATGTATCCATGTTTTCCAGTTTCCTAGTGACATGACATTACATCATTACTGTTCTAGTTGATACAGTTATTGTTATTATTGTTTATTTATTCCATCAGTTTGCTTCCGGGATTTATTTATATTTATTCAGTTGTTTACTATTCCATTATATTCCTTTCATTATGCTACACTATGATAATGAGGTCATAGTCTTCCCATGGATACACCCTAAGCCCCCACTACTAGTCGCCAGCCTCTAGCATTTGGGAAGATGCACATTAGGCCATGTAGCCCACTAGGTTTGGGGCACCTGTTAAGTGGCATCCGGGTCCAGGTCATCACAATGTGGTATAAAATGTGGTTTCTTTTATTTATTTACTTTTTGGAGGAAATATATTAGAGAATATGAATTCATGGGACATGGTCATAAGTTGTTCTTGGGATTTGTGAACCCATGTTTGGGGAAAATCCAAGTTCCCCAAAATGAATATGTTATTCAGCTTTTTCCTATTTTAGTTTTTATTATTTCACCATTGGGTTTCACACATATTGTGTGGTGTTGTTTAATATTTCTCTTTTGAGAATCTATTTCATCTTTGGCCCGATGATATGAGGGAAGTAGTATTGTTACATGCATCATTATAGGAACCGATAACATACATGTCATGAATATTTCCATGCCATTAAGGTTAATTTCACTGATTTTCATTACTTGGTATGCCTGCGATTGTGCAGTAATGTTGTGATAGTCTCTTGTACTTGAATTACATTGGCGTTGTTTGAGAGATTTTTTGTCTCATTTCAAGAGGTGTATGGGCCCTCATGGGATGGGATGAGTAATTTACCGAGTCAATCCATTATGCTAGTAGTAAATGGGTGTCATTTATGGTGATAGGTGTGTGGGAACTGATTCATTGGAAATGAATATCCATTATAAATTGAATCCATGAATCTAAAATGAATTGGTTTCACATCCTTATCCCTTCTTGACATGATTATGAAATGTAAAGGTGTGAACCTGGTGATTAATTTCAATGTAACGTGAATCTTATACTTGTGAAAATACTAATACTTAGACATATAAGCAAGTAGTTTGGATAGTATGACTTGGGTAGTGATATTTCTAACGTCCAGTGCTATTTGTGTTGCTATATCCTTGCTTCAATGCTTGTTTTAACATGTGTGATTGGCATTTGTAGGCCAATGATGCCACAACATCCACATTTTGTTCCCCATGTGGGTGGTAATGACCATGCTACAGACATGGTGGGACCTGATCCTCCAGTATTACATCCAAGAGTGGAAAATAAGGCACCACATGTTTTACCTAATCTAAGAACTGACGCCCAAGTCCGTAATATTTTCTTACATATGATGAAGTCCATGATTTGTGCTCCACAGGTTTCTCCTACGATGACTTATCCGACCTATGAGTTCCAGCAATAGCATCCTCCCATTTTTCAGCGGATGATTGCTCATAGGCTGTTGAGTATTGGCTAGATTCCATGCTTTCAATCCTTGAGAATCATGAAACACCTCTAGTGTAGAGATTCAATATTTGTACATACATGCTTCTGGATTCAGCCATGAATTTGTGGGATTTCATTACACATGCTGGACGTGATTATGGCATGTTAGGGGTTGACCTCTAAACTGCCTTCTATGATCTGTTCATTCCTAAGTCACTAAGACCTGATATATCCAGATATTTCAGGAATCTTGGGAAGTTTTCTATGTCAGTTATGGAATATTCATCATGTTTCTCTGATTTAAAGTTCTTTTCACCACTTCTAAGAGGTGATGAGTTTTCATTTGTTATGAATTTTGAGGATGGGAAGCAGTACACCATATGAACCCAGGTGAATGTCTTTCTCCATTCAACCTTTTCTTTAATAGTTGATCCAGACCATATCACTGAGATAAACTTGAGGAACGAAGAAAGTACTGTATTTAATGGATCAGTGCCACGTCCGGATAATAGTTCTTTCGATGGTAGGAAATGTTCCCTTGATGTTTTTCATTTAGAAATTGGCAGCCTGAATATCTTGTTTTCTAGCTCTGTAGTGTTTCATTAGTGTGGAAGACCAGGGCATAAGAATTCCCAATGTGATAGGGACCCTATGGAGTGTCTGGCTTGAGGCCTTATGGGTCATCTTCAACCCTTTTTCAGGCCCTTTCCACCAGCTTTGGGTGGAAAAATATTTTTTCCATCTTCACTTTCAGGAGGAATTTATTTTACACCATGTAAGGCAGGGAGTTGGAGTAGCACCGGTAGTTTTGGCTGGGGAGGAGGTTATGGTCGTGGTAATCTGATCCATGATCACCAGCAGCACCAACAGCGTAGTCATGATCATGGTAGTCCATATGTTGAATTAGTCCATGGATCATGTCAGTTTCATGCCTTACAGCCAATACCTGGGGATCATTTTGCAGGACCATCTACAAACGAGGTACTCTTATAGTAGCCTCTACTATTGTCTCTGTATTTTTTGATACAAGTGCTTTAAACTCATTTAATTCTATATCTATCATAGAATGTGTCGGACTAGATATATAGTATCACTATGTTGTAATGACCCTTGATACACCATTTGGAATACAGATGAAGGGCATACACCCGTGCAGGGATTGCCCCTTGTGGTAGGAAAGTACCCATTCTTGGGGAATATATTTCTTCTCAAGATGATATTCATCGATGTCATTCTCAGGATGGACTGGTTGGACCACCATCATGACTTTTTAGTATTTTATAGCCGAAGGGTTCCTTTTACCTCACTCAAAGGCAGAAATTATCTTTTTAAGGGCGAGTGGGATGTCCAGGATTGGAGGGATGGACCGAAGCATCAAGGGCTAGGTGGAGTGACCACCTGTATTTCAAATACTTTCATGGAGGATCAGGATCTGATTCAAACTGATTTCCCTCCCATAGTTGATCATTTTAGATAAGTCTTCACTAATTACTTTTCTGTCTTACCTCCTAAGAGAGAGGTAGAGTTTACCCTAGAGCATGTTCTGGGAGCTTCTCTAGTGTCTATTCCTCTATACAAGATGGAACCTACTAAGATTCCAAAGCTCAAGTGGTTGATAGAGGACATAGGGTCCAAAGGATTTATATGGCCAAGTACATCCTCTTGGGGTTCACCTGTTCTTTTCGCTAAGAAGGTGGATGGAACTCTATGTTTATGCATGGATTATAGAAGGTTGAACCAACTTACGATCAAGAACAGGTATCCAGTTACTCGAATAGATGATCTCTTTGACCAAATCTGAGGAGAAAGTGTGTTCTCTAAGATCGACCTCAGATCAGGTTATCATCAGGTGCAAGTAAGACCATCAAACATACCTCATTCGACTTTTTGTAGTAGGTATAGTCTGTATGAGTATCTTGTTATGCTTTTTGGTCTTACGAATGTGCCTGACGTTTTCATGGATTTGATGAATTGGTGTTCACATCCCTATTTGGACTCTTTTGTCATTGTCTTTATGGATGAAAACTTGAGGTATTTTACCACTCATAACGACCATTCCAAACATCTTGAGATTATTCTGAGTACATTTAGAGCACATCATATTTATACCCAACATGCTAAAAGTTTCTTCTAGATTGACAAAATCCACTTATTGGGCTATATTATTTCATAATCAGGAGTATTTGTTGGCCCAAAAAAGATTATTCTTGTTGTATCCTTGGAATAGCCTATGAATGTGTTTGATATCAAGAATATCTTAAGGCTTGCTAGATAGTATAGTCGTTTCATAAAATAATTGCATTGTCTTTCTTACCAACTTACTGTTCTAACAAAGAAGGGTGTCAAGTACACATGGTCTGAAGCATGTGAGAAATCCTTTTAGTAGCTAAAATGGTGGCTTGTCTTGACACTGATTATAATTCTTCCAGAACCAGGTATATTTATACCATCGTCCTCGATTCATCATGCATTGTCTTAGGATAAGTGATCATGTAGGGAGACAAAGTCATTGCGCACGGATCTTGGTAGTTTAAACTTCATTAGATAAATTACCTGAAACATGACCTCGATCTAGTAGTAGTTGTCCATGCCTTATGTTAACCGATAAATTATCTCTTGGGTGAGCGCTTTTTGGTATATAAAAATCACATGAGCCCCAAGTATATCATTTCTCAGTGTGACTTGAACCTATGACGGAAAATGTTTTTTCAACATCTATACTACATTGATTTTGATCTTGCCTATATTCATGGGAAGGGCAATGTGGTTGCCGATTCACTGAGTTGGAAAACAAAAATGCAGGTCGGGTAGGAAGTCATTGATGAATGGATTTTAACGACCCTCTCTTCTGAACATCTTCTGGAGTTTCACGATAGTAACGAGTTGTATTAAATCTCAACCTTAGTTATTATCTCTTCTCTCCATGAGAAGGTGAAGAGTAGGTAGTTTTCAGACCCTAATGGTTTGGTTCACTATGACAGTATATCAGGGGACAACCCACCTCTAAAGTGGTCTGTGGAAAGATATGGAATCCTGCATCTACGTGGACATATCTGGGATCCTATAGATTTGGGCAAGGAGTTGATGAAAGTGTCCCATGCTTCTTAGTGGGCAGTTCATCAAGGCATATTGAAGATGTATCAAGATATTCGAAGATGGTGTTGGTGTCCTCGGAAGAAATATTTGATTGTAGACTTCATCACTAGAAGATCCACGTGTGAGCAATTGAAGGTGGAACTCAAGTGACATGTAGGCTTTTCAAATCCACCTTTAGTCCCAGAATGGAAATGGGAAGATGTTGATATGGATTTCATAGTCGGCATACCAAGGTTGACAAGGGGTAGTGATCTATCTGGGTAGTCATTGACCAACTAACGAAATCATCATACATTATTTCTATTCAGGAGAAATTATCAGTAGATGAGATGGAAATACTGTATGTCTGTGAGATTATTTGACTACATCTGGTTCCACGAACTATCGTTTCAGATGGGGTTGCTCGTTTAACATCATGGTTCTAGAAATGTTTGCAGAAAACTTTTGGAACTCAGGTGCTTTAGAGCACAAATTTTCACACTCATATTGATGGAAAATTGGAATAGACAATACAATTTTTAGAGGATATGCTTCGAACATGTTTCCTTGATTTCAGCGGTCCTTGGGAGAAGCATATCCCTCTCGTCGAGTTATCTTATAGTAAAAGTTTTCAGGTGATGATTCAGATGGATCCTTTTGATTCCTTATATGGTAGTCCATGTCGTTCACCCCTGAGCGGGATAGAGGTAGGATAGGCAGTCCTACTAGGTCCTCGTCTCGTTCAGGAGACTTGAGAACATGTCAAGATGATTAGGAAGCGTATGACTACTGATCAGTATAGAATGATATCTTATGACGATCTTCATCGATGAACTCTTTATTTAGAGGATGAGGATCATCTTTATTGTTGGGTACCACCCAGGCTAGGGCATATATTGTTAAGAAAGTAGGGAATGTTATCTACTCATTATGATGGGTCGTTCAAAATTCTAAAAAAAGACAGGGCGTACCTTTTCGGTTGCTACTACCTCAGTGGTATTGTGCCATGCAAGACATCTTTCATGTCTTATAGTTTCACCAATACCATGCTGACCCATCTCATACCATTGATCCCGATAAAATAGTGTTAGATATCGATGCTACTTTCGAGTAATATTCCGTATGTATCGTAGACCGAAGCATGGACACTCTCTGGGGGCAATTTTCTTCCTCTCGTATGGGTTCTATTGTAGCACAACCGAGTATAGGATGAGACGTGAGAGAGGGAAGATGATGTACATGCTAAGTGTCCAGAGTTGTTCTCATACATTGTTTCCATACCCTTAGAAGGAGATGTCAGGGGGGAGTTATTTTAATGGGAGAAGTCTATATGAAACTGGTATTTTCACTCAGGAATGGATCCCTTAATATTCATTCTTAATATTTAAATTGGACAAAATGTGGATTTATAACGAGTTAGTAATGGTTCCAAGAGTGTCTTGTTATTTTTCAGAGCCCAAAACCCATCTTTTTTGTGAAAACAGACTCTGCACACTATTTGGAGTAAATCGTGCAGGTTGTATTTTTTTTAGACAGCGGTACCCTACTTGGTTGGCGCACGACCGTGAAGCTAAACCGTGTGAACTCCCATTTTTTCCATGAAACCGTGCATGGATGGAAAACATTTTGATCAAACAGTGTGGTGGAAGGCCTTTCTAGAAAAACCCTCTTCCGTGGTTTGCACATGATTTGAAAAATTGTGTAGACAAACCGTGCGCAGGCTAAAAACCCATGTAAAATGTCCTAAACATCCTTATTGGTCTATCAATCTTCTTCCATCCTCCTAATCTGAGAACCAATGGTATTTTCCTCCATTTTCACCCATTTGGAGATTTATGATGGCCAATGTTTGGGATCAAGAGATCTCCGTCGTCCGGAATATGATCGAGCATCTATTCATCACATTGGATGTGAAACGGTAAGTAATAGAGTCCTATTTAGACATTATACATCTCATTCACTCTCAACATTGATATCTCCATGTGATATTTTTTCAACTGTTCATAGATCTACTCCGATCTGAGGAAAATCAAGGGCTGATACTGGAGGAGAAGAATCGTACAACCTTAAGGTGGGTGGTCTATAAGTCATCCCTAAAGTTATTTTTCATAAAGTTGATGTGGGGACCACCATTTTCATTGGAAAATATTTCTTAAATTTACTTTCATTGATTATACTTGTTAGAATATTATGGTCATTCTCCTTCCAAATATGTGATTTTTTGTTAGTGGTGACACCCGCAACTCAATCTAGCTCATGTCAAAGGTTATTCCATAATTTGTTTTCTAGTGTTTTGGTAAGTTTGAGCCATTGTTCAGGTTTGCCTTTTATAGACCTTCATGAAGGTGATCCCTCATATAACAAATGGCTTGTTATTACATTGAATTTCGTAATGGCATGTACCATGTATGTTCACCACTTGACCCATCTAAGGTAAGTGATTCCTAATGGTAATTAGATGTGAAATGTGAAATGTAAAATGGAATGTATACTATGTATATATCTTTCCCTTAATAAAAGAGATTGAATAAAGGTCACATATATGTAGCACCACATTCCATGTTGTTGGTAGGTAGAGGAGTAAACCTCAATAATTGATTATTTATTAATGGATTACTATGACTTGATTAAATGGTTTCAATGCTACTTGGCCTATCCACACTAATGAAAGACAAGGCTTGGAATAATGAAAAAATGCTTTCAAATCTTCTTGACCTATCCACACTAATAGAAGGAACGACTTGAACCAAATGAATTATTACATGATTTTAATATCAAATAGGTATTGACTAACTTTCTCTCTCTGTGGATTCTGAGAGGAGTCTTCCTTGGGTCTCAAGAACCTCATTCTGATTCCAGGATACCATTTTCATAGGTTGATAGCCACCTATACATTGGTTCTGGTCTATTCCTTGGATGCACAGTATACTACCATTGGGTCACATTCATTATTATAGGATACCTCATATACACCATTTGGATCCAGCATTGACTTGTATGTGCCATGGTGAAAGCACATAGGTACGTATCATTCCATTTCCCCATTTTACCTTGGTCGATAACCATGGACTTGGTAGCTACATTATTGTGGAATTACCTGGATTATGATCCTTTGATTACACTCTTACCCCTTATGTAGACTCGAATACTACTGAGTTAGGTTTCTGTGAGATTTTTATTACCTTGGTTATTATCCAGGAACTCCCTTACTACATATAATTTCAGGTTACCTTGTTAAATCTTTGAACCTTCACTACATATAATATCACAAGGTGATGTTAGTGATGACTATGCCTCAAGTGACCTATTAATATTAAATGGTAATTGTTTAATTAATGAACCAGTAACATGTTCAGACACCAGCCAAGGGATGAAGCTAGTACATGGTTATTTAGTTTGATTGTACAGCTTACATTACATACATATGCATGCATGCACAATGCTATAGTACATTACATATGTTGGATGTTATAGGCACCATTGGTGGTGGCCCACTATGATTTATCCCACACCCTCTTCATGTGTTGTTTGGTACTCGATGTAGATTACATGGTTTTTGGTATTGACAAAGGGAAGAATGCGGATTCCAATATTTGATTGTGTACTGATAGGATGGAGATTTATAGAAGATGGTAGTGTCGTATCTTGGGATTCTTGGAGTATATTTTGTTTTCTTTTAAATTGTGGAACATGTTATGATTATTGTCTTGTATCCATGTTTTCTTATTTCCATGTGACATGAAATTACATCAATATTATTACATTTGATATAGTTATTGTAATTATTTTTTATTTATTCCATCTATTTTCTTCAACTATTTATTTATACTTTTACTCACCCATGATATTGCACGACAGATTCGATTATTGGGTTTTTCTTTTAATAATAGATTAATATTTATAAAATTTCATAACAAATAATAATGTTGAAAAAAAGTTAATTAGAATGTAATGGTGTATGATAATGAAATTGGTTTTCTTATTATACTGAAATTTCAAAATGTACCTATTATTTCAGTTGAATTGTACTGAAACTATTGGAACAAATATCTGCATATCATTGATATAACATACCTCATGGTTCCATATAAAACATCTTTCCAAAACATCAACATACTGTCCACATTGGAATGATGATCACTATAGGGAGAAAACATTGAAAGGGAATATCCTTAAAATAACAGCCCACAAGATGAAATGTCGGAATAGAAAATACAACACACTCCAGTTGACAAACATTAGAAATCTACAATATGAAGAACTCCATCTAGATCCACCATTTGAAAACACCATTTGAAACCACCATATGGATATCATAATTTGTCTCCAAAATCCATATTCAAAGCATCCAAACACCGTACCGGAAAAATAATATTATCAAAAACATCCCCATATATATCACTAATCATAACACAACACCATTTCATTTATAAATTTACAAACAAACCAATAATTCTAGCAGCCTCTCCTGATGGAGTTAAATAGCATCACAACATTTTGAAATGAGAGGGAAGTTGTAGAAATATATGTTGAGGTGTGTCCATAATCATATAATAAACATGACATAATTTGAATTAAACCATGAATAAAACAACTAATCTTTTTTAGAGTAACACACATTATGGGCGTGATCACATAAAGTACCTCCATTTAAGCATCAACGCTTCTTAAATTCAAAAACTTTCACACTTAGGCAATTCCGAATAATGAGATCTAATTTCAAAGTCAACAACAGTTTCATCCATTCTATAGAAAATTTAATACCTAGGGATCTCTAAGTGGAGATGTCTAGTAGTAATACAACATATAGAGATCTTATAAGGAGGGTGTGATGCCAATTCATCTGCATGTTCCTTGACGATGGGTATATTCACACTACTTACGATACACTACCTAAAATAATATGTATTTTTCATTTCCTGAAAGAATTATGCTTCACTTCATGATTACATGGATCTGATAAATGAGTCTCAACAAAAAGAATCCATGTTGGTCAATGTGATTCTACTGTCACTATGATCGTTGATATAGAATGGCCTAGGTGGTAGATTATTGCATAAAACTGGTATAATTGACCTTCACATTATTGGTTTGAAAAAATAGTGACAATTAATTATAATATACTAACTTATATAAAATTTGAGATATGTGTCATTTATTCCGTTAAAAAACTCACAAAAAAATACTCAGACATAATGACACCACACAATGGGAAATGCAGGGAAAAAATAGAACAATTAAAAAATAGAGTAAACATATATAATGAAATATAGGTGGAAATTAAATGGAAGAAATTATAATCAAGGGGGGAAATGAAGTTGTAGAAATTAAATAAAAAATGGGAAACAAAGTGAAAAAAATGATATGTCGGGGGTAATGAAATAAAATGCAGAGAAAAAATAATTTCTTAAAAAACAATTATATCTATTACAGTAGATGAAAATGAAATCAGTGAAAATACCTGAATGTATATTGATCCCTATAATATGTAATTAAACATTAATGTGATTAAATGACACATATTAGTATTATAAAACAACCAGTGACCGGTAACCTAAGAACATAATAGTAGGTACAATCAGAATAATTCCACGAAGGAAAAACAACTAACATATCTATCTTCCGATACATAACTATGATATGATGCTGAATTACTGTCCAAAACCTCAATGTAGGCTTCATGTTAGACTCTTCTTTTATAGAAATAAATAAACGTGAGATATCATAACATAGGATATAATTTTTTCTATAATGAAAGTATTTCTGTGCATGGATTTATATCTTCAGCGATGGTGAAATATTGAAACAGGTTGAGAAAGACAACTTTTATCACTCTCCAGGAAATGTAAATTACCTGAATCACTATCTTTGAGTCCACAAAGGCTTCAATTTTCATCCAATCATAATCATTGATGAAAATGATCCAAACATGTCCACACCGGGAAATTTCCAGTAGGTCAACCACAGTCCATTAGCGGGTGTGGTCTTCAGAGTACAAACCACCACATCTTGTTTCTATTGAGTGTTGATTGTATTTCCTATTGAACATATTATTGAGTGAATTCAATAAAATATCCATTAAGACATCTCACCATACATTTTGTATTTATGGTATAATGGAATAAATAAACATGACAACATGTTTCCTTGAAGAAGAAGGGAACCTTAAGAGTAATTTGGGCGCATATTTCTTGTTCTTATTTAGCAGATATTTTTCTTACATGAAATAAAGCAAAAAAATCAATAGAAATCATAATTAATATGGTAGAGTAGAAACAGATAATAATAAATATATGAGTGTTTATGACCATGCAAACAAACATTTATCCTGCAAATATACTACATGAAAGAACCAAAAATCAAATTGGTTGGAGGCTTGAATGCCTAAAATCAAATTGGTTTCTCAAATCATGTAACATGGTTACATGAAACAATAGTCAATGACCTGACATTTCATAGGTACACATAATAAATCTTGTGGTAATGTTTGAACTTCATTGAGAAGACATACCAACCAACTCACATATGAGGATGCATGATCATGCATGCTTGTATAAGGAAATTTAATTCTGCATAAGGAAACAACATGAATGATAATATAATATAAAAGAGAAATGAAATACTAGTAACTGATAATTCAATATAAAGCTCAATATAAACTACAAGATGAAGTTATATTGAAAGAGCTATAAAAATAGGAATCAAAACTGCAATTTTAGTGCGACGTGAACTAATATAAAGTGAAATATAAAATGAAATATAAATGGAAGTATAATGTAATATAAAATGTAGTACCAGTTGATGTTTGAATTTTTCTGAAACTATAAAAGTCATGGTATTCATGAACCAATGTGTTCTTATGTATTTTAGGTTTTTTAATGTTTCATAATTTTACCAGAATGGATTTGATATAATCATGCATGAATCTTGACCAGAATGGCTTTTAAAAGGATAATAAAATAACCTATGAATTTCAATGAGATCTATAAACTATTTGACTTCCTTGATTTCTAGCAGACAATTGTATAAGAGCACAAGATTGCAACAAAACATGTTGATGAAAAAGATAGAACAATCACCTTTGTATGAATAGGTTTTAATGGATAATTTGATGCATAAATAGCCCAGTCACATAAATGGACTTCTATAATACAAAATAGTGCATAGATAATTACATTAATCCGTCAAGAAATATAGAAAAATATAGAATATGAATGATAAAAAATACAATGAGTAAAAACATTAAAACATACTAGTAAGAAGACTAATATCATCACCTGAAATCAAACACCCTAAATAGGAAAGTTAATTATTGATAACAGGTCTATAATTGCAATGAAATAAACCATTTCCCAAAGAAATTTAAATAAACCACATCCAATTAGAGATTAAAAACAAATGAAAAATGGATAAACAATTAGAATATAATTTGATACCCTCAAATCATAGACCCTGGAGCGGCCACCAATGTGTACCTCAATAGAGCTACTAATGATGTAAGGAGTCTACCGCTAATGGGGGTCTCAAACTTGTACCATCAATATGTCACGAAACATCTCATTTCATAACACATTTCATACGGAAGAAATCGTTTTCAGACCTGGAATCTAGAAAAAAATATTTGCAGTTGAACATGTTTTCCTTTAAAAAAACCAAAACAACGCATACTATAGACCAAGGATGTATTTCTATTGAGTAGAGTGACACATTACAGTAATCCAACTTGAGATTTAGCTTAAAGTCAATTCAAATCTCAAACTCAGTCAAATATTGGTTTTCAAAATTTAAATGTGATTTTATTTTTAAAATGAACAAATAAATCCCACCAGTTTAAGCACTATGAAAGTATATGAAATTAAAAATATAAAACATATAAAATTTACTATATTAAGATTGAGAAGAAGATTTGGCTGCTGTAAATGATGGTTTAGAGGTCGACTGTGAAGAAATACATGAATTTTTTTTGGGAGTTCATCACTAGGGTTATTCTGCACGAAGAGTAAGAGGAATGTATAGAATAAGTGAGAGGGATATAGTCTAATTGTATTTTTTTTCACAAAAATAATTCTAAGTAATTACCTATAGAAATAAAGCAGCTGTGATAAACGGGAGTCGTAGGAGGAGATGAAGAAAATCACGAGTAGCATCCCAAGTAGGAGAGGAGCTGAGTCATGAGAAGAAGGTCAGCTCTGTATTTTCTAGATTTGTAGTAGACTAGGAAATCAATGTTGTGTGGAAACCCTAAAAGTAGCAGAGGTAAATACCTTGTAGAGGCGAGTATCGAAGGAGGGAATGAGAAGTAATAGATATTTTCTTACCAAAATACCTTGAAGGAGATTTTTTTTGCTCGGCGCCAACATTTTTATTCATCAATAGTAGGAGGACGTCTGAGGAATCATGAGAAGGAACCCAAATATAGGAGGAAAATAGGTTCGAGGAGGTCGTCGCTGTGCTACGGGAGCAGTAGTATAAGGTCAGCGGGAACCCTTGAGAAGTGGGAAAGGGGATTTGGGAAGGGGGTAGGAACCCTAATGTAGGGAGAGGGGTTCCGAGGAGGGAAACAAAGGAGGGAATTGTGAGGGGTGAATAGTTTTAGGTTAATCCAAAGAGAAATGTTGAGATACTGGATACGTGGATCATTTTAGGATGGGCACATATTAAAAAAATTATGTGGGTGAATGTGAGTGTGACACGTGGCAGTGGAGAATACCTAAGATGAGTATATATATAGATTGGGAAAACATTACACTGTACAACCTATAATAAATGTATTGGATTAGTGTGTTCATTATATGTGTTAGTACAAGAAACAAATATTTTGTAATAAATGTAATTTCCAAATTTAGAGTATAAATGTATAAGATATTTTCCTAAAAGTATGTTTAATATGGTTGTTGTGGTACCTTGCAAAAGCACCTCCTAAATGGGGATTTCATTCATTGGAATGTCTTGTTAATGCCGCATCATCTCGAGACATTGCAACTCTTCATTAGACTGCATTGAAAAAAAACCAAACTCATTCAACATATTTTTTTAACATGAATAGATGAATTGAATCAATAAGTAGAAAAAACCCCTTACCACTATAATCATTTTCATTGTAATTTGATGTTTACAAATTGAAAGTTGAGACAAAATATTAGTCAGTGTTTTTATGATAAATTGAAAATGATAATGAAAAAATAAAAATATTTTCCACTCCAATGATGTAATGAAAATAAAAGACAATGAAGATAAAAAAAGATATGGGTTGTTTTTATAGCTTATCTGAATGGAGAATAATCCTGATTAAGTGGAAGGGGAGCCAAATATCATTTCCCTAAATATATATAGTCAAATATGCTATGTATCATCTTAAGAGAGCATCCAACAACTCCATATGGCCTGAAAACATGAAATTGATTCAAAAAATTAGATGAAGAGAGATTAAATGTTGATGCTTCTTAACTCAATTTCGAGACTGTTGTGTTCTTGGATTTAAATCTCATTAAAATATATTCAAATAATGGGAATGTGGTGGGGTAGGCATTTTTGTTTTCACTGACTGGAGTCATTCACCCACGCTAAGAAGCTTCAAGATAGATCTCTCAACCACTTTAGAATACATGGAAACATGATATTGAATTAAAAAAAATACTTGAAGAGAGGAGGAATCTTGGTGTAGCATGAAAATCAATATCAACATTCTATTCAACTAAAAAACTATATAAATAATAACTACATGTTGAATATGAAAAGGAAAATAAGTGAATACATATTAGAAATTCCAAAAATTTCCTTACTAAATGGTTGCAATCTTCTCTGCTTTTGTTTCATGGGTGATCTTCACTGTTGATCCCATGCATTAGTAGAACCCAATGAAAAGTCTAGTCAATAATGGTTATGTAATGATAGGAAAAAACGTCTTGATTATTGCATGGTAAACATTGAATCCAAAATAAAACATCTTCTAATGACCGTATTTGTTGTACTTATTAAATGATCTATTGACAATATGAAAACATCTCTAGGAATCAATGTTGTTTTTGTACATAATTTTTTAGTTGTGATAAGGATTAATAGTTTATGAAGAGTAGTTAATAATGCAGTAGCTGATCACCTACAGATTCATCCAATATATTTACCTGCACATACATAAATGTTTCATATACATTAATGGTTAAATGGAAATGAACTCAGGGAATAATATTTCCTAAAACATGAAATAATTACTACCAGACTCATTAATGATCTAAAATCACAATTCCTCAAAAGTCACAAAAACTCGTCTCTATGTCCCATCGCCTCTAATTATGTACACCTGAAATGAATCATACTTGTTAGACATCTAGATTTCTCAAACTCTAAAACAATTCAGGAGTCACGTGCCCAAAAATCATTAATGTCCACTCCAATGATATAATGAAAATAAGATACATTGAAGATAAATATATTAATACCTCAATGGTGGAAAATTTGGTAGTTGTTGTAACAAATCCTATGTCATTATTTCACATTACTCCTAAACATCGAGTGCTTTCATATTCCTACAACACAGTTGTAAATTGAAAAATAATTGACCAAATATTGAATAAAATACACTATAATAATAGACACAATGGTGGATTAGGAAATATTATTCACAAAAGGTAAAACATCACCTCCCCCAATGACAGAGTACTTTATCAATCCACCATAGTAGTAATTTTTTAAAACGCTTCAAAATATTCCCCCACAAATTAATCATATGTTCATATGGTGGTAATATTGTTTTTGATAGAATATGTTTTAGTGATTTGAATGTCATACCTTATTTAGGTACCATGAAATCATTTCTCCTACATGTCATTACTATTCGGCCAAATATTGAGTCTTTTACTATCATTATTAATACAAATCCAGCATAATTATTATAACCTATAGATATGTTTGTGCATATACTAATTTTCCCATAAGAGATCATAGAATACAATCCATGGGAGATCTCTCAACCTTGTTGCATTCATTCCAACCACCAACTATGGAAATGACTTCATCCAAGTAGAAAGAAAACAGAATTTGGTTAGAAAAAAATATAAAAACCTGTTACAAAGAGAATATAAAAAGAGAACAGTTGCAGTGTTGTACATTTTGATGCTAATCGAAAGTTTAGGAAAATAAGGATGGAAAATGGAAATTGAAACATCACATACTGTTGACTAAAATATGTAAGGTTTTTTTAAATGGATTTGAATGAAATTGAACTGAAAACACCTAATATAAAATAGATGTACTAATCCAAGAAATTAATTAAAAAAATTTAACTAATTAATGTGGCTACAAATTAAATCTATTAAGAAATTTATAAATCTTAATATTAAAACATTAATATATTTTCCCACAGGAGTGAAACACATTAAATTAACTGATTAACCTAAGCCGTGATTTCCACTCCACATTAGTGTTTCTAATCAACATAGTTAAAATTAGTAAAAATAATTATGGCAGTTGTATTTCCAACATGCTTAGTCAGTCAAACCAGACCATATCAGTAATATTGTTTTAGTTAAAAACATAAAGTCATTTCTATCGTATATAATAAATGAAGATGCAAGACAATAACATGTTGATGAGGTGGAAATATATAATATAAAATGAACCAAACTTGCAGAGTAGTAGTAAAATTTTATTTGCGATGCTCCCTATGAACCGAATGAAAAATGTGAATTTCTTAATTCAAGGACTACATGAGACACTAACAAATCAAATCTAGAGGTAATGTAAAAAAATATTTCACAAATAGTTCTAATTTCTTTTCATTCATACATTCACCTTATATCTTTCATAAACAACTATTTGGGAGCTCCAAGAAATCCATTGATTAAAACACATTATTTGACCTACCAAAAAACAATTCCTACATTAGTTCGAGCTCTTAAAAACTGAAAGTATTTGAGGTGAAGGAATATGACCTATTACTAATCATCAGAAACTAGGATTGGTCCATGATTTCTCTTATAGAACAACTTCATTAGAGTAATAGAGGAAAGCAAGGCTGGTCGATGTGGTTTTGTATTTAAGGGCTCCCGCAACACAACACGAGTAGAATAACCCCATGACATCGCTCAAAATGGTGGTATTTGAGGAATAATATACCAAAATTTTCAAGGATGATATAGAGGTAATTCAAATCATAAATCTCAAAATAATGCAAAAATAAAAAAGTATTCGGCGCTCTTCGTGAAAACCCTTCCTCTCGTCGCCGCCTCCTCCATCTAGGGTTGGCGCGACCCTCTTTTATCGTGCATTGTGAATTCGTGGCAGCGGATCCTCAGCTGCGGTGGTGTCAGCAACTTGGACTCGACCTTCATCAGTTGCAATGCTGCTGAACTCTCCTTTCCCTAATCCCTCATCTCTGGTTAGGGTCTTTCATGGTAACACGTTGTCGGCCGGCGGCCAAGGTCCTGCTGCAGTAGCCTGTGTGCGTGGCCGTGTCTTCTGTCTATACGCCGGGTGGTTCATAATGGTCTTCACGTGCGACAGGGATTGCGGTGATGAGATCTGAAATGCGCCGGGTCTACCTTCCGGAGTACTTGTGATGTTTTCTTGTTTTTGTTTTCTAAAGTTGATGCTGGATTGGATTGCAGCTTCATTGTTGTTCCGATGTCAGTTTTGTTGATTAGTGATTGGGATGAAATGATGGATTTCAATCCTTGATTTCTTGAATTGGGTTAAGGTTTTGGATGCAAATTTTTGTGTATCCTACGGTGCACTGAGTGACTATTCTGTTTTGAATCTGCTTGTCTTTAACATATTCTCTTCATGATTTGAAGCCGCTATTGTGCATCTGCTTTTATTGATCTCGTTGGTCTTCTTTATTGGAAGATTTTATGTTTTTCTTTATTCTCTCGTCTTGGATAAAAGCATTGAATCTTTCCCGAAGAGTTTCTTTGCGGGCCGAATTATGAGGTATGCAATGGAAACCGAAAATGATGAAGCATTTAATGTCTCTCGGAGGTCAATTGGAGAAGTTGTGAATGAACATTGAGTGTCCGCAAATTAGAGAAGCTGTGAATGAACTTGGGATTCTGCAAATTGAGGTTGCATTAATGTAATTTATTCATTGTTGAATTTTGGATATGTTTCTTACCAGCACACTACATGGATCTTCATCAGATGAGGATTAGAGAAGGAAGCTTTCTCTTGAGAATGTCATTCAGATTTGGATGTTCAAGAGGGTATGGCTCTGCCATCGCTACCATGCCCGAGTATCTATGCAGGGGTCATCTAGCCGAGTAGTCATGCGATGGTGAAAGCTTTTCATCACGATGTAGTCACTCGGGAGGAGCGAATCATGTATTATAGATCTGGGTTATCATCTTTCATGGTTTTAATTGGTTGTAATGTCTGGATCATTTGTTTTCTCTCTTTTACCTCAAAAGTGTTTTGATAATAAGAAAGTTAATTTTCATCCAAAAAGGATTATAACATCAAATTAGTGAATAGTTGCACTTAATTAATGTTGCCAAACTGAAAAAATAAATTGAATTTCATACAGAATATTGAAAAAATATGAGTACTATTTTTAGAAAATACCAAATTAAAGGAGAATTAAAGAGATACCAGGAGAAAGAGCATCACTGTGGTGCAGTTCAGCGGGAACCTGTAGTGGGATCACTGTACCGACATGGTTCTGCAGGAACCCTAGGTCGAGTGGATGAGCCGGAGGACAACGCTGATGATAAAATTGAAGCTCTCAATGAAGGTATTGCGCAGATTGGAAGTATTTCCTAGTTATCTGGATGAATGAAACACTGAGGATGATTTGGTGGTGGTATGCGTGATCAGAAGAAGAATGTAAGAAACTTTCCAAAGAAGATTGATGTTGGAATTCCGGGTGGAGTGGTAGAGAGAAAGAACCATACCTTAGGATGATAAGTCACTGAAATGGGAGGGGATAAAGAGTGACCAAGAACCCTAGGCAAGGATGATGGATCAGAGGATCATGGTATGTCATAAAGAGAGCAGAAATATAGTTTGGAGGGTATCGTGAGATGTAAGAGAGTTGGGAGGGAAATCTTGTTGTGGTATTGGGAGGGAATGTGCCATGTGGAGGCGGAGTACCCGAAGGCGGTCGACGGCGGAGGAGCTGAAGGCGGTCGGAGGTGGAGGAGCCAATGTCAGTCGGTGGAGGAGTCGAAGCCCATAGAGGTGAATCCAATATGGGTGGAGTAGTTTAAGGTGGAGCACACAAAGGCAAATATGGACCACCCAGAGGTGAAGGCGGAGCACGCAGAGGAGGAGCAGACATTGGAGGATGTAGAGACGGTGGGGCGGCAAGAGGATATGATCAGTAAGAACCCTATTTCGAGATGGGGGTATCAAGATTTGAGATAGAGAGGCGGAGAAAGGTTGAGAAACTTCACAGATGGGTGACGTTGATAATTGGAGATAGGCCACGTATATAATAAATGATGTGGAAGAACATCAGCTTGACATGTGGCAGTGGAGAATACCTAAGATTAGTATATATATAGATTTCTTTTGTTTTTTACTATCCCATTATATTAATTCCACTGCTCTAGACTCTTCTAATAAGGGAATAGTCTTCCCATGGACACACCCTAGACCCTTGCAGCTAGTTGTTAGCCTCTGGAAATCAGGAAGATGCTTTTGAGGACATGTGGCCCATCGGACTCGAGGCACTGATTAAGTGGAATTCAGGACCAGTTCTACACAATATATATATCTAGGATAATCTATAATTTATAGATACAAGAAATGAAATGAACCGTTCCTAGAGATGGTAGTCTATACGTCTGCATGAATGCATCATTCATTTCATTGTCATATTTAAAAAGAATTAAAAGTAAATGAAATGAATATAAATGTGTATAATATTTATTGTAACCCACTGATATAATATATTTTATATAAATTTATAAAAATTATCCTTAATATGTTCCATGATTAGTAAAAATGAATCACATCACTTTGAGAGGGTAGTAGTCCACAATTCCTCAAATGATATTTTCATTTTATCGTAAAATGGAATGTATTAAATCTATATATTAAAAATAGATTAGAGAAGTATAAATAAATAGTAAATATCATATATAATATATATAAATATAGTTTCCATCATAATGGAAGTCCATAAAAGATGGTAATGGATGACTGAACAATCATCGTTTTGTGAGGCAGTACTTCATCGTACATAGAAACAACATATTCGTTACCCATTAGATGGATGTGTGTTGTAGTGTCAGTTGAACAATTAATTCAACAATATATAATAATATTGAGTATATATATTTTATTATATGAACATAAAAAAAATATTTTAATTGGTAGAGAAGTAAATGAATGGAAATTGATCGTTGGAAAGCATTCCATTAAAATCGGGAAACACCATTTGTTGTATACCAAAGGGATTTCATGGATGAATTTAAGGACAAGGTGAGGATTGAATCTCTTGGGGAGGGATATATAAAAGATATTTTAGAAAACCATGGCTTTTTCTATTATTTTTAATAGGGTTGAGTAGTGCAGATAGGTGGTGTCCATTTATAGTGGAGGAGAAGTTGTACTCTTGTAATATTTAGAGAATGGAATCCCATGTTAAATTTTGATATTGAAATTGGATCGAATAATGTATCCCATTTTATAAAAGGGAGTATAGAGTTGAGATATGTGAATAAAATAGCTCAATTCAAAGTTTACAGGCAGCTTTGAGCCTTACGGTTAAGGTTTTTTCCATTATAATGATTAATTTAACCTTAATCCCTGTAATTTATTTTAATCACGTTAAATAATACTCTTGGTAAAAAAATGTTGACCATTCTTTTCTTTTTAAGTAAATATTATTCCAAAAATGCAATCCATTTTTCCAAATTCCAATCACATAAGTGGAAAAATTTCATATAAATTTAATCTCGCAGGCGGGACAACAATAAGAGTTTTAAAGTAAAAACGTCTGAAAGTTTGCTTTGTTTTTTTGTAATCAGTTTCAAAGTGAAACAGATTACAATTAAATAATTATTATTAATTTATATAAACATGATATAATTATTCTTTACAACTAATTAAAATTATAATTAATATTCATAAATAAATTATATGAACAAAATTGAACTAATTTTAATATTTCAAACTATTCATTAAAAATATAATGTTTCCAAATAATAACATAAATTCACCATAACCTAATTTTTATATTTCTAATGGAATTATATAGTTTAAATTGACAAATTAAATCATTTAATATATGAAAAATAAAATTTAAAATGTGTTCTCTGATAAAATGTGATAAAATGCATTAATATAAATATTGGTATTTATGTGTGAAATAGGGGTTGTTCTTATCTTTTTCATATCAAACCCAATGAGTATATATTAATAAAATTATTGAATTTATAACATAGATATCTCATTAAATTATTTAACTATTTGTAATTAGTTATTTTTATTAATACAAAAATCAATTGGAATTAAAAAAATTATAATTTTCTTTTTATACCCGGTTGGTTCTTATTTTTATTTTTAACTAATTTGTAACAATTGAATTCATTTTTTATATATAAAAATCATAAAAAATAATAAGATAGTAAATACTCTTATCAATCTATATTAAAACGGATATTTTTTATCAAATTACATTAATGAATAATATTTCAATAATACATAGTTATTTGGTGAAGCACAGTGTTACATATAATGCGTGATATGATAAAAGGTTTCTCTTGCATGTAACACAAGCAATCAATGTAGGTCACTCTTACATGTAATTCATGAAAACCTAGTGTTGTATGCAATAAAATCTATGTAATATATTATATTTATTTATGATATTAAATATATTATAATGTATCTCGTTAATATATTCCATTTTTACACATGGTGTTGTGTTTCATACATGCTATTAAATACAATGTTTTACTTTATATTTTTATGAAGTTACATTACTGACTGGTGTTTTTTTCTATTGTTTGTCCTATCTCCAATTAATATTTTATTATAATGGGTAATTTCTCCCATATAATTGATATTTCTATACCATCAGTGTTATTCTCTAACTGAGGGCCTACTAGATGTAGGGCTTAGGAGGTCATTATCTCTATCTCATAAATGTAGTCTAGTTGGTGGGATGGGTCATGAAAGAGTTATACCAAAGGTATGGTTGAGAAAAATGATATAATTTTTTAGCACTGTGAGGTATCCATTGTTTTCTAGGGAAACAATACATTTTGATCCTAATGTGTGACATAGGCCAACTAGAATGGATTTTTATTTATATTTTTCCCCCACCTTGTTCTAGTGAAAAAGTTCTATGCTAATTGAACGTCTAGGTGATGTGGAGTAGTTTTTATGATAGACACCTCAGAGTGGTTCATGGTTTATTATATATTTTTCTCGTGTCAGATTTTGGGTTTTTTTACAGTGAATAAAATGGAATAAATAAATATAATTTTAACATTCGATGTTATTTTGAATGTTCTACAGATTTTATAGAATATATCTTGTTCATAATTAGTGAGTAGGTCAATAAGATGAGGTTTAGTAGGTCGTTCACATTTATCATTAACAACTTGATAATATGTGAGGTTTGGTAGCTATATTTTCATGACTTCTAGAGGAAGAGTTTAGGAATTTATAATTATATTGTCTAAAATGTAGAGAAAGATCACTAGTTTTAGTATATTGAGATCAATTTTGGTCTGATCTGATCATGGGATATGTTTTGGGTTTCATTGGAATCTTGTTATATTGGGGGAGGGGGTTCATTGGTGGATGTTGTTTCATGGTTATTATTATGAGGCTCATTTTTTGTGTCTAGACAATTAGAGGGTGTTATGGGTGGATTATTATCATCGATGATGAGGGGACCAAAGAGGTAGGAGTTTCCCTCCATTTATAATTGGATCATGATCATGAGGAATTTATATATTAGGTTCATGTACCTACAGTACTTCTCTCTATATTCTTTCTAAGATTAGGAGTATAGATTGTGACATATGGTGGAGGTTTTGTAGCCAATGATCTAGTATTTAGTCAAAACATTTATTCTATTGATGTATATTATGGTGTATAAAAAGTGTGATGTTATCTACAAGATTCATTCCATAATATTTGATCATTAAGAGAGTGGATAGCATGGAATCTCGAGGATTATGGCTTTATGAAGTGAGTTGTGAAATTAATTACCACATGGTATCTTTTAAGTAAAAATACCATTGTATGAAATAATTTAAATTTAATCATAAAATAAAATTACTTATTAATTAATAATGATATTAAAATTAAAATAGGAAATATATTAACCATATAATTTAATTTATGTGCATAACATTACAATATGCCTCAATGAAATGATATTTTGACAAAATCCCTTACATAACACTTCCTTTTGGTTGGTCGTTCTTTATAAACCCATATAATGATTTTAATAAGGTTATTAATTTATAAATGAACCATATTAAGAATTATAATATCATATATGATCCTATTTTATCATTTTAAGACATGTTGGTCGATAATATTAATTCTATTCATTATTTTGAGTGTTAATTACCTTGTTTTCTCATTCATGTATTATTAGGAATATTTTGGTTCTTGGCTTTATGATATATATAAATCATATCACGAATTATGTTTTTAATTTAAAAAATTGACTAATTATATAAATTTTTTGAATCATTATTTATGTTTACACATGAAAAATGAATCACATAGCTTTGTGAAGATGATAGGTTATACGTACGCAAGATCGATAATATAATTCCATTTATGAGTTAAAGGGTATGAAATTGAATTATATATTACTATTTAATAGTCTATACCTTATCACATATATTTATTATATTAATCCTTATTACATTACATGTAATGTGTCAGTGTAAAATGAATCACATTGCTTCACAAGGCGGTAGTCCACCCTATAGTCGTGATACACATTGCTTCACAAGGCGGTAGTCTGTCACACACACAATCTACAACTTTATATCCCTTTTTACATAAGAGGGGATGGGTATAGGTCATGAACATAAAATAATAATATATAATTATATGGACTCTAATATAGTTTTTATAAAATCTTGGATTAATTATTTTTAAAATATGCAATAGAAGCATAAAACTAAAAACACTCATTTACGAACATTTCATCTTCTTGAGATAGCCTCTTTTAGATTGAATCAAAAGCCTTCATAGGATGGAATTAGGATAAAAAATGTCTCTAGTATGTTTTTATGGTCGTAAGGAATTTATTTTTAATGGTATATTTTAAACCAAATATAATTTGATGTGTGAAGAGGGGAGGAGAGTAGTCAGCTTTTATAAGTTGCAGAGAGGACACACATAGATGTTTATAAATGAATAAATTATACCCATGTCTTTATCATGTACAAAATACACAAAAATGGTTAATTATTGAACATTAGAGATCTTAATGTCGAAATGTGTCCAAAAAATGGTTTTTGGACAATTTTTATGTCATTTCTAACTTTTACATACTTAGTTTAAGCCCTGATAAAGCAATTTCTACCTTAACTGTGTTAATTAATTTTTACTACATTAACAATTCATAATGATAAAAAACGAAATTAAAAATATTACATAATAAAAATATATATTATTAAAAATATTAATCCAGTTTTCTTAATTAAATTCATATATTTGGTAGAATTCGATTCAAATTTAAACCCAAATAAATGTTGAAAAAATGGGGTTCCCAAAGAAAACATTGAAAATTTTATTATCATTTTATATTAAAATTAAATATATATTAAATTATAGAGAACAATATTTTTTATGTATTAATATTATTTAACTAAAATTAAAATAAATAAATTTGAAATATAATTTATCATTATAAATTATTCAAGATAAAATTAAGTATTCAATAAAACTCATTATTATTCATTATTGAATAAAAAACCTTCATTTAAAAAATCATAAAAATTCAACAATTTTTTTTAGATTAGATTAAAAAAATGAATATAATATTTTAAAATACATTTTATAAAATTGTTAAAAATTAATTTTATATTATGTTCACATTGAGTGAGTATTCCACCATTTAGAAAATAATACAGTTTTTCTGAAATCATTTCTTTATTTTTTAAAGGATTAATATTTTATTTATAATAAATATATAACCATAAATTTCATTATAAATGTATAAAAAATATAATTTTAACAATTTAATTATAATAAAATTACCCATAAATTTAATATATAGGTTCTGAAAATAATCAATTTTATTGTTCCTTTATATTGGGGGTTTCATGTGTCAAAAGAAATAAAATATATTAAGTTTATATAAATATATTTATTATGATTTTCATACTTGGTGTTGTGTTATGAATTCACCATATAACAAAATGTTATTATTTTGTAATTTTTGGGTGTTATATTCTCCCTACCTTAAAAAACATTTTCCTTGCAATTTAATATTATGCTCATAAATTAAGGGTTTTATTTTTGAAAATTCCATTATTTTGAACCCTCATTGTAATAAATTTTAATAAAACATCATCTTAATTAGGTATCATAGGATGATCAATGGTTATATAGAATAACACATAACTTGGATTCAATGTAGTATAATATTTATTGAATGTGAAGATATAGGAATGGAAGAAAATCATCAATAATTATAGAGAATGATAAAGATCATTGATCACAAGAATATAAATAATAAATGGAATGTTAATGACCTCAAAACCATAAATCATTGATTATTTAATAGAAAATTTTGATTCATTGGATATTAAATTATTAGGAATTTTTTTCCAATATATTGTTACCTAAATTTCGTGAATTCCTTTACTATCAATGAATATAAGGAATTGGTATTACATGATATCTATCAATTACATAAGAATAATTTCCTCATTTAGTGGTGATTCAATAATTTTATGCATCATATCTTACACCAGGAAATGAATACACAAAAATATTTATTTATAGAGGAGGCAATAAAATTATATTTTAATAGATCATATGATACACAAAAGAGTTACAAGCCTTTATACATATTTATAAATATTATCAAAAAGAAATATGGTCTTCACAATTTATTTAATATAATAAACTAATATATATACATAAATAGTATCATCAGTGGTTCATCGTTAATATTTATTTTTCAAATATTATAAGTTATAAAAATTATATATTAACGCAAACATCATATATGCTAGTGTTAGGCACTAAACCCACATTGTCCTTCGATTGTGGGTTCATGCGTTGCCACCTTTCTGGAAGTGATGGGTTGTCACCCGAAATGCATGTTGTCCATTTTTCAAAACTATATTAATGTTTTTATATAACATTACCAAAGTGTAATAACCCATAATCACATCAATGTCAAGATAAAATAAAAACTGAAGGTTACTATTACACTTAAATTTATGCCCCAATTATTTAAGGTCATCCTTCGTTAAATATCATTTTCACTAAAATATATATTGAACCAATGGTTTTTAATTCAATATATATTTCACAAAATAACATAAATATTGGTTGAAAGAAATAAAAAAAACCTAAAAATGGGTGTTTAAAACATTAAATGTATTCTTAGTCATAAAATAATAATCCCAGGAGGGAATCCATATCACTTATGTTAATAATGGCAAATATTATTCCATGATTTTAACTATCCACATATGATTCGTTATTCTTATAACAAAAAAATAAGGAAAAAAATTATACAATATAATTATTTAATCCCAATACATAAATACTTCAGCAATTTTATTTCAACAAAAAACATTCCTTATTCTAAGGGATTGCCTTTTGAGGATGTCACTGACTCAAAAAATTTCATGTTACACACATTTAAAACAAATTATTATAAATATATCCAAATGATGAAATTTATTTTCCTTCCATAATATTCTTCATTTTTATTAAACAATTCATGGTATTATGCCTTTATTTTCCAAACATATTTTTTTCATTTCCATATATAAACATTCCTATGTGTCGCTTTCCTCATTCCTAATATGATTTAAATCAATCCTTTTTTCCACCATGGTATCAAACACTTTATATTATAGTGAATTCCATCCCTTTATTTTTGGTAATTCTATGACTTGGACAATTTATAGGTTGTTAATCGTATTTCTCGATAACTGATTAAAAATAATCATAATATATTCCACTCCAATCATCATCCCATTTGGGTTCTCATTGTCTCTAAATTTTCCTTTATATTTAATTTTAATAATATTCCATTGACTTTTATTGATTTATTAAATCAAAAAAGAATAGTGTATGAAACAATAACTGTAATGGGAAAAAAATATAATAATTTATATGAATTAAAAATAATAACACCCTATTTTCAAAATAAGTTAATTTTTTAATATCAGTCATTTATAGTCATAATATATTAAAATAAATCCTAAAATTTTGTAATAAATTCTGAATTATCCAATGTATATTCACCAGGAGTGTCAAAAAAAGTGTGCAGTACGGCCTGTTTTCATGTACCATGTGACACTCGAGTCATGTTTGATTTCCCTTTTTTTGAGTTATTACCCCTAGATATATCTTTTCAAGATCGATATCCACTTTTAGTATCCAATCATGGATGTTTTTATTAGAAATATATAGAATATATACCATATATAACCATTAAGTACTTCTTCTATACTTATCCTCAATGTCTATCACAGGGTTTTGTTCCACAATCAATGTTTTTCAAAATATTGTTCCCAAGGTTTATTCTATACTTCCTCGTATACAAACTATAACAACCCTAACACCTATAACCCGGAGTCAGTGCCTTACATTATTACAATGTCATAAGATACGCGAAATCTCATATCGAATGAAAAAATAGTTTAATAGTCTTGGAAAACTAGACACATACATGATTCCCACATTACATATCAAAAGACAAATTATAACACATTTTGAGTATATCATTATTCAAACTAGAATATCATTGTATATAGTTCATAATATACTTACTATATTCCAATCAATGGAAGAAATATGTGAGAGATCATGTTCTAAATAAGTGTTAAGTATGTCAGAATTTATCATGAATCAATAATAACAATCATTGCAATGTGTATAACTGAAGAAACATTTCAGTAAAATAATTTTACTAACATTATCAATATGAAAATATTTATAACTAAACCCACATGTCAATTAAATAATTTTTGTATCATAATAAATATTTAAATTTATTTAAATAAACACCCAAACCATTTATATAACTGGATGTGAGACGCATGGGGTGGCCTGATCTTCATGGTGTAGGGTGGTGGATGTAGGATTCGGTTTGGGGCGATGTGGCAGATAATGGGTATGGATAGCGGATGCATGTAGTCAATCAATGATATAAGGATCGTGACCTACTACATAGGAAACACACTCAAGGGAGGGATGTGATAGCCAATCCACACAACAATGCAGTTGGGTTGAGGTACGAAATTCCAGTCTTTGTGATCATGGAAGTCCAATCTATATTGTAGATTTACAAGGAAAGAATGCAAAAGAGAAAGAGGGAAATTCAAAAAAATTCTCATAAAATGGAGAGAAGAAAATCATATGCTCTCAATTAAGTCTTTAATGAAAATACAATTCCATGGGGTGGCTATTTATAGCCAAGGGGTGATATAATAGTCCATGGTCAAATACCCAAAAGTCATAAAGGCTACAGGGTGGCCCAATCTTCATGGTGTAGGGCGGCAGATGTAGGATACGATTTGGGGATATGTGGAGGATGATGGGTATGGATAGCGGATGTAAGTAGTCAATCAATACATTAAGGAGTGAAACCTACTACATGGACAACACACTCAAGGGAGGGATGTGATAGCCAAACCACACAACAATGCACTTGGGTTGAGACACAGAATAAGGGGCTTTGTAATCTTGGATCACGAATCTAACTTGTAGATTGACAAGGAAAGAATGCACAAGAGCAAGGGGGAAATTTGGAACAATTCTCAAACAATAGATAGAAACTATGCATAAACTCTCAATTAAGTCTTGAATGAAAATACAATTCCATGGGGTGGCTATTTATAACCCTGGTGTGGTACAATAGTCAAGGGTCTAATACCCTAATGTCCTAAAGGATAAACCTACCTTGTCCCCTTAATGTAAAAAAGATAAATTCTAACAAAGACTTTTGTAAAAAGTAGAACACAACATTCCAACTATATCCCACTGAATTTGACATTGAGGGCATAGCCCACTAGATTTGACTTTGGTGACCAAAGAGGCCATTTATAGAAACCTCCATGTGGGAAAGGCATCCAAATTCGTGCAACCGTGTGGGACATGCTCTAAACATCATGTTTGGGCTTTAATAAGTTAGATAATAGTCCCATTTGATGCATACATGCAAGGTAAGATCCATTGGTCCTTTAATGAAGCGATATAGGCGTCCATTGTTGAATTCTACCTCTTTAATCTCCCACACGTCATCGGGCCTTGGAAATCCAACTCCTCCACTTGGGTATTTAGATCAGTGTTCCCAAAATGGTTCGCTTCATCCCCCCCCCTTAAAAAGTGTCATCCTTTACTCTTCATCCTCTACACCCATAAAAGGATAAAGATCAGAAACATTGAAAGTGGCACTTACACCATACTCCCCTGGAAAATATATCTTGAAAGCATTGTTGTTAATCTTATAAAGTACTCGGAAAGGTCTATCACCTCATGGAATGAGTTTTGATATCCACTTGTCAGGAAATATTTCCTTCCGCATACGAATCATAAAAAAGTCCCCTGGCTCGAACAAAACATGTTTATGACTATTGTTTGCACGATCATCATATTTTTTGGTCATCCGCTCAATATTTTTCCTTGCCTTTTCATGGAGTTGATTGATGAATTCAGTGCACCCTTTTGCATCAATATTAGTTGCTTTTTGCAAATGCAAATGAACTTGATCAATAGGGGAAAGAGGTTTAAAACCGTAAACTATTTCGAATGGAGAATATTGAGTAGTTGAGTTCTTGTCCTTGTTATATACTAATTCCACATGTGGAAGACACTCCTCCCAATTCTAAACCTTCTTCATGAAAATTGTTCTCAGAAGGGATGATTGTGTCTGATTCACCACCTCTGTTTTCCAATAGTTTTGTAGATGATAGGTAGTGGAAAATAGTGTGTTTTAACCCAGTTTTCTCTAAAAGGTCATCCAAAAGTAACAAAGTTATTTTGTGTCTCAATCCAACAGAATCATTCTTGGCATTCCATGGAGTTTGACTACTTTCTGAAAGAAAAGGGATGCAATGTTAGTCACATCACCTGTTTTGTGACATGGAAAAAAATGTTCCATTTTAGAAATCTGATCCACCACAAAAAGAATGGAATATCTCCCACTCTTGGTCCATGGTATCCCCACAATAAAGTCCATTTATATTTTCTCCCATTGAGTATTGGGGATTGGGAGAGGAACATATATTCCATGTGGGTTCAGATCAATTTGGATTTATGGAAGACAATGCACATTCCCACAAATTTCAAATCATCTTTAGATATCCTAGGCCAATAAAAATGCTCACTAAGAACACTTAGAGTTTTTTCAACACTAAAATTCCGACATTAACCCACCCGACTGTGATTCCTTCACTAAACATAAACGGATAGAGAAATTGGGAATGAAAATCTTATCAATCTAGAATACGAATCCATCATGTAAATAGAACATTTCCCAACTAACTCCAGGTTTACAATGTTCATATGTTTCTATAAAATCACTATCAGTGTCATATAAATCCTTAATGTATTAAAAAAAGGATTTTTGAATCCAAAAAGGAAAAAATAGAATATCTACGTGACTGTGCTTCATCCACAGTATTTTCATTCACTGTTTTTATTCTTGATGATATATGGAAATAATTCAATGAATTCCAGCCATCTAGAAAGTCTCATATTTAGTTTATGTTGGATAATAAGGTATTTAAGAGCCTTGTGATCAGAATGGATCACAAAATCATTAGGCCAAATATAGTTCTTCCATATCTAGTACTCTGAACAATTCATACAAATCTTTATCATATGTAGCATAGTTTAGAGTTGGTCCATTTAACTTCTCACTAAAATAAGCAATAGACTTGCTTTCCTTCATTGGTACTCCTCCTATTCCAATTCCTCTTGCATCACATTCAATTTCAAAGGTCTTACCAAAGTCCAGAAGTGAAAGTAGAGGGGAGTGGGTGAGTCTCCCCTTAAGAGCATGGAAGGCCTTCTCTTGAGTTGCCCCCCATTTGAAAGGAACATTATTCTTTTTCAACTCGTTCAATGGTACTGTTTTTGTGTTGATGTCCATCACAATTCTCCTGTAAAAACAAGTAAGACCATGAACACTTCTTACTTTTCCAGCAGAGTTTGGAGTTGTCCATTCTTGTATTGCTTTGATCTTCTCAGTATCCACATCAACTCCATTGCAGCTCACAAAAAATACAAGGAAAAAAATAATACCAAGAAAAAATCTACAATTATATATGTTTCCAAATAGATTTTCCTTCCTTAACACCTCTAATACTATTCTTAAGTGATCAACATGTTCAAGAGAGGTCCTACTATAAACCAAAATGTAATCAAAGTAAACTATAACAAATTTTCCAATTTATGCACGTAAGACATGATTCAATAACCACATAAATGTTCTTGGTTCACTGGTGAGACCAAACGGCATGACAAACCATTCATAAGGTCCATGTTTTGTCTTAAATTCAATTTTCCACTTATCTTTTTCTTTCATTATAATTTTATGGTATCCACTTCTTAAATAAGTTTTTGAGAAGCTAGTTGAACCATTCAATTCATCTAGAATATCATCTAACCTAGGGTTAGTATGATGATACCCGACCGTGATGTTGTTGATTGCTCTACAGTCAATGATCATTCTCCATGTTCCATCCTTATTTGGTATTAGAATCACCGGTATGGCACAAGGACTAAGGCTCTCTCTAGAATATCCCTTATCCAACAGCTCTTGAACTTGCCTTTGAATTTATTTTGTCTCTTCCAGGATGGTGCGATATGTAGGGCGGTTTAGTAATGATTCTCTATGTGTGAGGTCAATTTGATTCCTAATACCTCTAATGGGTGGCAAACCTAGTGGCACATATTCAGGAAAGACATCATCATACTCCTACAACAAGGACTCAACAACATTTGGAAAAGTCGGTAAGTCATTATTATTTAGCAAAACCTCTTTGTACATGAGTACACAGAGTGTTTGTTGTGAAAACAAATATTCCTTACCCTCACACTTTTTTTCCAACATCACACTTTTTTCTTCTCTAAAATTCTTTTTCCCAATTGATTTTTCTTTTCTCTCCATTTCTTTTCTTCGCTAATTTTTTCTCATTCCCTCATTATCTCCTTTTTCATTTTCACTATTTTTTACACATCACTCAATTGTTTCTTTTCTATCAAAATGTGATCTTCCAGAATTTTTTTGGGGGACATTGGGTTGAGGGTTATAGGTTCCCCTCGGATTACAAAAGAGTTATAATTCAAGAAACCATCATGGGAAACATGAAAATCATACTGGCACGGTCGTCCCAACAAAAAATGGAAAGCCTTCATAGGAACAACATAGTAAAAGACCTCATCTTTATACTTCCTAATGGTGAAGATTACCTTCACTTTCCGGGTGACATTGTGCTCCCCACAATCATTCAACCGCTGAAGCTGATATGTATGTTGATGCTTCTAAGTAGGAAGTCTGAACTTCCCTAAAAACTCTGTACTCACAACATTACTATAGCTTCCTCCAACAATAGTAACACTACATACCTTCCCATGGATCTTTCACCATGTATGGAAAAGTTTCTCCCGCTGCTTCTTCTCTCCCATGGTCAATTTCGCACTTAGAACTCTTTTAGTGACAAGAATCACACCATCTTCTGCAAACTCTCCACTATCAATTTCTGGAGATTCTGCTTCCTCCTCTTCCGAGATCTCTCCATCAGTCTCCCATTATCCATACATGTTGATGGTCATAGTGTGCCATTTCGGGAACTCATATAAATGTGAGATCATCCTTAACATTTGAAACCCCGAATATCTGGATTCCTCGTTTGGTTAGACTGAAAAGTAGGTTTCTTAGGTGGAAGAATTACCTTGTCACTTTAGTGATCGACCTCCTCTTTTTCCGTTGATGGTTCTCCAATCTACTTATATTTCTCCATGGTCTGAAAGGTGTAGTGGGTTTCCTCATGTTGATCCTCCTTGTCATATTCTGCTCGATCGTGGTGGCTTGATTGATCATATCTTGTATTTCCACATGGTGGTACATCTCTACTTGATAGGTAATCTCTCGATTAATTGCATGTCAAAACTGTGACTTGGTTGCCTCCAGATCCTCCTCAACGTTTTCCCGAATCATGGAAATTTCCATTTCCTTTTAGTAGTCTTTTACACTCTTACTCCATTGTGTGAGGCATTGAAGTTTGAAGTGGAGATCTCTATGGTAATGTGTTATAACAAACCGCTTCTGCGTGGTGAACATCACGTCTTCGCATGTGTTGATGGGACATCCACCATATCTATCCCTGTCCTTTTGAACATGATCCCACTATATTAATGCATATTCAATGAATTCAGGTGCTACATGTTTTAACTTTTTCTCCTTGGAATAGGTATGACATGAAAACACCTGCTCGATCCACATCTCCCACTCCAAGTATGCTTTCAGATTTCTTTTCCCTTGAAAAGAATGGACCTTCACCATGATTCCACCAAGTAGGTCATCATCCTGTGGTCCCCCTTAGCCTCCTCTAGGTTGTTGGTACAACCTCCTCCTTTGTGGGACATCATCAAGATCATCATCAAAGTTCACCATCTCCTCCTATATGATGTGGGGACAACGTGGTGCCGGAGCACGTCATGGGTTATCCTGTAACATCCTTGGTCTTAGTTTATTCTTCATTTCATCAATCCTATCATGTAGCACTTCCAACTTCCTATCAAGAAGCTTTCGAAGTGTCTCACAAAAGCTTTCATTTGGAGTTGTGTAGCCTCAGGTGCAGGAGATCTACTTAGACTTCCTTCATCGGTAACATGAGCAATTTGTTTTCCACAATTTTCTACCGTGATAAGTTATGAAATCACAAACACACATCAAGGGGGAACACAAAATTATTCACACTCACTCACACATGCGAGATGTCCACACACACAATATGTACACACTCACACACACAAGGATGCACACTCACGCATGCAATATACACACACTCACACATGTGCACACAACAAGATGCACACAGTCACGCACAGAAGATATTTATTTTGATTGTTTCTCTCCACTCTTGACAATCAATTTAAATCGCAAGCTCTTATGAAATATAATACCTTATTTAGGGTGATATTATGCCACCAATCAAACTCCAATGAAGATTGTGTCGAGAGCTGGTGTACCACAAACCTCTTGAGTGGTAAATGGTAAAGGGTGAAAATAGGGTAGAAAAATGGTTAAAGGATGGATGGAAAAGGGGTAGAAAGGTTGTATTTGGGTTTTGCCCAATTGTGCAAGATATGAAAAATTAATTACAATATGGGCCAGATATACTATGATAAAGAAGTAAAGTTATGTAGAATGTGATGTACAGAAATCGAAAGTGCTAATAGTGCAAAGCATGATGATGATGTAATTATATCAGCTTTTTTTCATTTTTTTCCTCTAATATCCCTAAAAAGGGTGGTGTTTGGATTTTTATAACACAAGATGATGAATGGAGAGTATGAAATTATTTTTTGAAATATCTCAAAAAAATGATGTGTTTAATTTTGAAAAGCACAAAATGATGGATCAAGAGATATTTTCTTTTTTTTCAAATATAAATCACATATAAGGAATTAAAGGCAAAATTAAGATGGTTGAATTATTGGCTCAATGTAAAAATATTTCAATCTTGCACAATGAAGGCCAATTATGAATGTTTTCAAAGAAAAGTTATTTTTTTGAATGGGTGGATAATATGGAAAGATGAGAACGGTAATGGATAAAATAAATATAAATGAAGGGATAGATGCAAACCATGTCAACCGAAGCTCTGATATCAACTGATGTGAGATGCACGGAGTGGCCCAATCTTCACAGCGTAGGGTGGCAGATGTAGGATATTGTTTGGGGATAAGTGGCGGATGATGGGTAAGGATAGTGTATGAATGTAGTCAATCAACACTATAAATAGCGCAAACTACTACATAGACAACACACTCAAGGGAGGGATGTGATAGCCACTCCACACAAAAAACACATTTGGGTTGACATAGAGAATTGGGGGCTTCGTGATCTTGGATCACCAATCTAACTAGTATATTAACAAGGAAACAATGCACAAGAGCAAGGGTAAATTCAGATCAATTCTCACACAATTTATAGAAGAAAAGCATAAGCTCTCAATTACGTCTTGAATGAAAATACAATGCAACGGGGTGGCTACTAATAGTCGAGGGGTGATAAAATAGTCAAGTTTCTAATACCCTATGGTCATAAAGGCTAAACATACATTTTCCCCTTAATGTCAAACATATAAAGTCTAACAAATACTTTTGGAAAAAGTATCACACAACTTTCCAACTATAGCTCACCAAATTTGACTTTGAGTGCATAGCCCATCGGATTTGAATTTGTTGTCCAATGTTTCCATTTATGGAATCCTCCATGTGTGAAAGGCATCCAAATTCGTGCAACCATGTGGGCCAAGTATTAAACATCATGTTTGGGATAGAATAAGTTAGATAATAGGTCCATTTTCTGAAACCAAGAAAGGAAAGATCCATTGGGCCTTTAATAATGTGAGTTGGGTGACCATTGTTGTATTCATCCTCTTTAAGCTCCCACGCGTCATCGAGACATGCAAATCCAACTCCTCCACTTGGGTAATCAGATCGGTGCCATAAATATAGTTCACATCATAAATTGATTACAACAATCAATACGAATATGAAGATAAATTGTAAAAAATTCCATTTAATCAATATCATTAATATCATAACCAGATAAGGCATAATCAATATGTAATGGTAAGTAACTAAAAACACATATCATTTAAAAGATAAATTTGGAATAAAATTAATATGGAGATGATATAATTGTGAAAATATCATGATATTTATAAATGAAATCTTGATGAAGAAAATTTTTAATTATTCGATGGTTTATCTCAAACATCATCACAACTTTATTATCAATACCTTTCAGAGGAGAACCTATAATTGATGGGTAGGTATAAAATAGAAAGAAATTTTACTAACGATAACAAATTGATTCATCTCAAGAAACTACTGATGGATCAAGGGGATATCAGTAACTGGATCTCATCCATATCCACATGTCCAAACCATTCCACATATATAGAATAATTGATTATATTCAAACAAATTAGTACATATTAATAAATATCTATATTGAGTAAATTGTACTGATTTATCAATATTTCAACAGTCAATAAAATTAAATTCCTTGTGGTATTATATATTATGAAATGATAAAAAATTTATTAAATAAACTCATAGATTAAAAATAAAATGAATATTATCGAAAATTTTAATTTCCAATGATCACAAAAGTGTAGATATTTCACGAGAATTTAATAACTACGAAATGAATCAAGAAAATGAATATCAAAAATTTCATTGGTCAAAAAAAAATCATAAAACATACATAGAAAGAATAATGATGGTATGAAAAAAACATATCACCAAGGGATTATAAGTAAATTAAATTTTTGTTCTCATGGATGAATATAAATACCATAAAATTATCTATAAAACAACTTTTTGGAAAATATACATTTAACAATGAAAATCAATTTTCAAAAAAAATTAATAATATCAGGAAAATATTTATATGAAAATAATAATTTAAATATGTTAATGAATCTATAATGAAATGATACATCATGAAAAATGAAATTTTATATATGTCATATATGGTAAACATCATTTCGTTCAAACTATTGAAAAAAGTGTTGAAAGCTCCTCTTTTCGAAAGAGAGACGAATATTCCATTCAGTCCACTTTATAAAATTTAAAAATATTGGTAAAAATGAATATAATATGTAATTTTAATAATATTATAACATTTTAAGACAATTTTTTCAACAATGGATTTATAAGGAATCAGATTATCGATAGAATTGAGAAATGAAGTCAGATTTTATTAAAAACATTTTCTAAATCATTATAGGTACCCAACGGTGGAGGAAATTACTATTACTATAAAACATCATGAAAAAAGATAAAATAATAAAATTAATGGGGTTAATATGAAATTATTGTATAATTTCCATCAATGGAAATTTGAGCATAAATAATCATGATTAAAAAGATTGGGTGAGATAAACCCTTACAACGATCATAATGATTGAGTGTGAAATAACCAATTAATCGATTATTTTTAACAAATTTATAACCATGTAAATCAAATCTAAATAACCAATATGATATTAATATTTCATTAAACACATATTCAAAAAATACTATGTATAGTGATGATGTTATATAATGCGAAGATATGAAATTGTGTTATGAAATTCTTAACCTCTTGGAATCGTTAGAGTCAAAATCCCATTAGATGAAATAATTCAAAATGAAAATTTAAATACAATGAATTAAGTAATAATGATATTACATTTCAATGGTCCATTATATTCACTTTATTAACTAAATTAGGTTCATATCATTATAATATGTCGTAATGAAATTAAAGTGAGAAGAAATCCATTGCCTCACACTTCGGTTTTGTTTAACATATATTAAATTAAAGAATAATGGTTATAAGAATCAAATTAATGTATTAAAAAACCATATTTATATTTTTAATATCATATACGATCCTCTTGTTACATTTAAACACCCATTTGTTACTAATATATAATTTTTTTCATTGTTTCAGTTGTTCAATGCCTAATTTTCTGAGTCAGTATTTGTCGGGAAATTCTCTTTCTTATGTATATGATATAGATCATTCATATCCATAGTGATATTAATGATTTTAATGTAATAGTTACTCAATATGTAAGTTTTTATAATGATTATTTATAGTTTTATAGGGTGAATGAACCACAATGCTTTGTGGAGATGGTAGGTTGTACGTACGCATATGCGACAATATCATTCACATTACCAGTGTGTGGGAAATTGTGTGTCTAATATATTAATATTATAGAATAAATATATTATCATATATTGCACATATAATAATTAATTTTACAATTATTACTTTCCATTTATAGCGTATGTGAATAAGGAATCACATCGCTTCAGGATGCGGTTGTCCGACATACACACATGAGGCATTATCTTATTTTTGAAAAATGGAATGTAATAGATTTTATGTGATATTGTAATTCCAGAGTTATAATAATATAATGGATCTCATATAAATTTTTTAAATCAACAATTTTATCTATTCATGAATTGTGGTGATGGAAAATGAATTATGCATGTTAATGTGGTGCTAGTCTACCGCACACACGGTCGTAAGATTAATTTCCCATTTGATGGAATTGAGGATGTATATAGGTCCTGATCATAAAATAATAAGATATATATATTTATAATATACTGAGGTTATTATATAATAATATTTTTTATAATATTCTAAATAGCTCTATAGAGTTTCAAAATAAAAAATCTTCTTCCAGAACGTTACATGTTCTTTAGTTAACCACTTTAGGTGTTCCCAAAAAGCCTTCCTTGATTGGATATTTTATTAAACAAATAGGGTATATAATGTTGGGAGAAGAATAATTATTTCATCATGGTAGTTATTGTATGAAAAAAATAGATTAGGATGTGTGAATTAGGGATGATAGGGGTGGCCTTTTATTATTGGGGTAGAGGGCACACATGGAATTTATGAAACAAATGAATCACACACACGTTCTTATCATGGAAAATGGTAAATAATATGTTTTTATCACATATTAGAGTTTATAATTCCATTTTATGACAATCTAATGGGGCTTTGAAATGTTTTTAGTCATTTTTAACCCTAATCCCCATAGTATAATATGACGGTAAACTCATTTTTACCAAAATTGTGGTGATGAATTGTTTCTGCTTTTAATATTAATAAGGGTCGACCATAAAGTTAAATATAATAGATGACATAATTTATTCTGAATAAAAATATGTTATCCATTTTAAAAAATTCAAGTCAATTAAGTTTTATATTTTAATTCAAAATCAAACCCATATACCAATTGAAAAAATAGCTTTTCCAAATAAAACATTCAATTGTTTAAAATATATTTAAACAGTAATTCAATATGAAATTTATTCCATTGACCTAAATGAATTATATTATTCTATAATTGAAAATTTTCAATTTGAAACCAATTAAAAATTTATTTCTATTTTCTATAAAATTAAAATTAAATGGAAATTTTCAATATAAATCATGATTTTAACAATTCGATATAAAAATTAATCAATTTATAAAATTAAGAAAAATTCTCCAAAATATATTTTTGGCATGGAAACTAAAAATAATAATTTTATTTTTTAAAATGTATTTTCTAAAATAGGTAAAAAATTATTCTAAATTATTTTCATGATGCCTGAGTAGACCAACTTTTAGAAAATGATACCATTTATTAGAAAGCATTTATTTTTTATTTTAATGAATTATTATTTTAATTCTAATCAATATATTATCATTTAAAATTTTGAGAATATTTAACCTGTACGATTTTCATTATTTATTTACTAATATTCATACCTACCAATTTAACTTCTAGGTTATAATGATATTCTATTTTACTATTCCTTTATACTCGAGGTTTCATGTGTCACAAATGATAGAAAATATTAAATATAATAAAATATAATTCATGGGTTGTTTAATCTTGGTGTTACATTCCACATATGATATAAAATACAATGTTCTTCTTTTTTTTAATTTTTTGGTGTTACAGTTAAGATTACATTCCCATGAATTAAGATATTAGAAGGAAAACTTTTATCCATATATTTTAAAGATAGAAGAATTGTGTTTCACATTCCACTATCACATAACAAAAGTTTTCCATGTTGTGTTCTTCAATTTATACTTCTTACTAGCCTCATCATCTCGAGCTAGTAGTAGGGTATGTATCCCTATAAAATCGAACACACAGCGCACACTAGGCAACACCACTCTTTTGTGGTCCACCTGGGAACCTCCTTGCGCACCCTATCCGCAATCATGTTTGTGCTCTGATGCACATCCTATCATGCACTCCCTATTAGATGTATGCTTTGTTGGGAAGGTATAGAGTATGATATACTACTCTATACAAATATAAGGATCGCAATAGAACTGAATCTGTACAATATACAAGAGAGGGTGAATTGTATACTTTAAAAATTTCTTAATGAAATTTTTGTATAAAAAAAATTCACAACACCACTAATAAGAAATTACCTTCATATTGAAATATAACGTTCTTAAATCTAAAGTGTAATAAACTTTTCTTACTAATAGATTCTACCACAAGGCATATAGAATCTCTTACAATTAGATATACATGTTAGAATGTTTATACAAAAAATAAAACTTCCAACATTTTACAAAACATCGGAAATTTAAAATCTTCATTAAACCCAAAGAGGTGGGTATCCATCAACCATGGATAAAGGTCTGTTTTTTTATAATTAAAAAATATCTGTCATACCAAAACCCGGGAAAGCCCTCAATCCTGAGATCAGTTTCTGTCTTTCTATCCACACAAGCCCTTGATTTGTAAGGAAATCAGATCCTGTAACTTCAAAACCTAATGTCTTTGATTTTAAGGAAATACCACCTCTGTTCGAAGTAATTATGAATGAAGAAAAGTTTTAACAAGCTATTCAAACATTCAGCACGGAGCTTGAGAGTTTATAAAAGCCTCTCACTCTAGAGCGATTCACTTTTAGAGAGATGAAATACAAAATGAATACATGTGAACTTTTTGTGTGTTCTTCTATCTAGATCTCATCATCTAAGGTCCTATTTATATCCATAAAAATTATACCTATTGGTTCCACTCCAACAGTCATATTTCGTTAAATCTTGGAGGTACCTAGACACATGGAAAACATACAATGGTTAATTTATAACAGAAACAATGCCAATTTTTTATATAACTAACCATGACTATACAGATCTTACACCTTGAGTGTAATGAACTTGGAATCAAATGAAATTGAAATGATATGAGAAATCAATTACAGTATTCATAATTATAATAAAATAAATCTTTTAATAACAAATTTTGGAATGGATTTTTATCAAATCAGTATTAGTAAACCATAAGAAAATATTTTATGAAAAAACTCAGATTTACAAATTTCGATATCTGTATCATGATTTACTGCTTGAAAGAATAAAACAAGTATAAGGATTTCAGTATTGGGATTTCTTGTATCGTTATGACAAATCTGACTTAAGGAACTTTAGAACCTATAATAAGGATGTTGGAGCTTAAGAACAATAGAAAACTAAAATACAGGGAATCTATGTATAAGGAAAATATGATACCAGATTTTATTTAATACGTAAATCAGTTTCCCCGTGAAAAAAGAGACTGGGAAACAATGTCTTAAAGAATTTCAGTATGGAATAACCATGTAACAAACTTCAGAACATTAATAACTTTTTTGGTATAGAAAAACTGATTTCTAAAAACCTTAATAAATATATATATAACTCAAAATTCTAGGGAAATATTGGTTATAAGATAATTTATGTATGTGTAAGGAAATATTTTAAAGTGTAAGGAAAATATATTTACCAACAAGGTGTTTGTTTTATTCAAAACAAAAGTATAAGGAATGGAGAGGTCTTATATACCTCACAATCTCCCCCTTTTTGGAATGAAAAATCAACTTCGAAAAATTTGACAAAGGATAGAAATAAATACTTAGATTTAGAAATACATAGCTCCCCCTTATGTGTTTGACTTAGGGTAAATTATTATTCCTTTATGTAGAAGATATTAGAGTACAGAAATATTCCCCTTAGATATATATACTTCTATTTATAGAGACTCTCCCTTAGGTGTAGAACTCTTCTGGATAAAAAGTTAGAAAATTTATTTTTCCTTAGATTTTACCCTAAGGAATTTCCTTTATAAAGTTTTCTTCCTTTCTCTTCTCCCTTTGATAAAATTATTCCCCTTTGTGATTTTAAAAAAAGGAATGGAGAGGGACCGGTAAGGTTAGAAATAAATATACAGGAGAAAAAAAAATATATATATATAAATTACAGGGAATATAAATTATGTTTCACATGAACGTACAAAAAAATTTAGGTATGGAAAAATGATTTAACCCTCCTTCTTCATCTCTAAAAGAGTATTTTTCACCAAGGACATAATCATTTTCACCTCCTTGTGATCTTCTTGAAGCTTTTTTATCATGGAATCTTGCTCAGCTACCTTCTTCTCCAGAGCCTGGATCCATAATTCTTGAGACCAATTCTTATCTTCATGAACATTGATCGCTTCCTGTTGTGAATCTGATTTCTTCACAATACCAGCAGATATCCCATTTTGGTAATTAACAAATTCATCTACAATATTCATTTGATATAGATGATTTTTCCTTCATTTAGCCTCACAACTAAGTTAGTTTAGAATTTCTCTGAGAGAAAAGTCGGGACTTTGGACAGCTCATTTTCTATATCATTTCATGCTCCCTTTGTTGATTACATGAAGTCATAGAATTGTAGAGATTTGTCTGATATGTTTTGGGTCTGTATCATCACTTTCTGACATGAATCTTTTAGAGCTTTGTAATTAATAGGATGATTATTATGATTGGATTCACCTTTCACCACCATGTCCATCAGCATAGATTATGAATCTGCCTTTTGTTTTATGGTTTCCTACATCATTTGGCTATGGGAATCTTTATTAGAAAGTACCAGAATAGTACATAATAATTACCATAATGAACTTCTTACAAATTCATCACCCAGAGATGACGAGGACTCAGAGTCAGATTCTTGTTTATTAACCTTCAGAGCATAGGATTACAGATACTCAATGCTTTGAGGTGAGTTGGCATCAGAAGGGGCAACAATAATGGCCTTCCCTTTTTCAAATTTTAGAATCACATAGGGTTTGAAACCCTAAGGTACTTCCTTATTTTCTGTAGCCTCATTATCATTGTATCCTCCTTGAATATCTTCTTCTTCTTTCTCTTCTTCACTTCTGGTCTCACTGTTTCTGGATTCATGAATTTCATCTTCATCTCAAGTTACATCAACATCCTCTTCTACCTCTTATACATCTTTAACTTCGATCTCAACATATTCTTCTTCTTCTTCTTCCTCAGTAGAAACTTCTCGTGTTGAAACATACTTATCAACTTATCTAAAAACATCATTTTCTTCTTCTTGAATAATCTCATCCTCTTCTTGTGCTTCTTCTTGAAGTTCCGGAATAGGATCCAGTGTTAATACAGATTTCATCCACTTCTTAGGTTCTAGAGTGACATCCAGTATTTGTAGCTTTTTGGAGGATTTTTCTACTCCCTTTATCAAGGATTTTATAATCTTTAACTCATTTCCCTTTCATTTTTGATTCTTTTCCTTAGCTTGTTTCTCTAACACATCCACGATTTGAACCTTCAAAGCGTATGCCTCTTCTAGATTCAAACCAAAGATTAGATACCCTTCTTTCCTGAATTCGTCTAACTTCCTCTAGCCATCAATGATATCAACAAAGTAAGCCTTCAGTTTCCTTATCACTGGGGGATCTAAAGCCTGAACTATTTAGATATGATCATCATGAGAAACCTCGTCCGACTTTTTCTTATTCTGATCACTTTTAGAAGATTCTGGTGATGACTTTTTCGGTGTTACTTTATAATATTCCGTAATAGTTTCCTTCAATACGGGATTTTGAACTTCTAGTGTCACAACATCTTTAAAATTAATAGAGTCTGGATTGTAAGAACGTTTCATTCACCTCAGTGTATATTTACTTAGAAACATAATCTTATAGGAATTTTAATCATACTATCATGCGATTTTCATTTCAGCTAAAACCATAACTAATATCCTTGAGATAGTGGTTGGGTACATGAGAATTTGAGATTTGATAGTACCGGCTTTCACAACATTAATCTTAAGAAAAATATAGATTAAAAAATTAACCTTCCATTGGATGATGAGAAAGTAAATCCTTATAATGTCACACATATTTATGGAATCATTATCCCCCTTTCATGGGATAAAAAACCCATTCATCCATAATGAAACCAACCTATGATCTACTGATAAGTGTGATAGCTTCGGAGTCTTAACTCCCTAGATACCAAGTCATTCTAAAGCACGATTCTTCATGAAATAACCTTCCTTATCCGGGATCTTTGTAAGAACCTATGAGGTATTCTCCTTCATATAGCCTGAATGGAACTAAGGCCTTCATTTTTATATATTTTTGATAACCCCCATTTCAAGGGATGACGGGGAACCCTTACAAGGCCCGTAGGCTCAGAAATTACATGGCCCGAAGGCTCAAGATATTTCATGACCCGAAGGTCTTTGTGAATTCAACCAGACTATCTACAAGGAACTACCCATCCCCAACATCTTCATACTGATAGTTGATCTTCATCTTTTCCTGATCATCTGGCTAGGATACATGTGCAAGCACAGGCAGGTACCGATGGAAAATCCATACCCTCTCATTCTGACAATCCATTTGGCTCTGCTCTAGTGAGTGCACCTACTCTGAATCCACTTCTAGGGCAGATCCTTTTTTGTAGTGTTTATGGGGCCTGTATTCATGTGGCCCGAACACCTTGGGGTGGCCCTAAGGACTTAAGGTGGCTGGAAGACCTTGATAATCAACTGGCCCGAAGGACATGGGTGGCCCGAATGCCTTGCATCACCCAAGGACCAAACATGTTGCTCGAAAGCCCAGGTGGATGAATAGATCCAGCTACTACAGTACCAAACAGTCCCTACTACTATCCTGCTATAGTAAACTAGAAATATTCCTCCACCCGGATTTGATCTCAGGTCTCTTATATGCACCTAGCGAGTCCCCACCAACTGGGCTGAGGCTCATGTTCAATTCTCCTTCATATAGAATCTTCCGAAAATTAGCTGCTTTTCGGCATGGAATGGTGTAATACTTTTAATAAATCTTAAATCGGAAATAATCCATGTCTTCCATCTCAGAGAAATTGATAGAGTCATAAAATTTTATGACTACCTCTGGATATATAGGATTTTAACCTTGTCCTTTTCTATACAAATTTCCTCCCTATTATAACATTTAATTATACGATAGATTAGCGATTCACACCGATTGAAAAAGTCTGAACCTACAAGTCTCTCCTAAAATATCATCGTGTCTTTATTCTCTTTGACTACCATCTGGTCAAAACTTCCTGACATTCGGATCTGTAAGGAATCTCTGAAAAATCTGGAATGAAAAACTCTGAAGTAGCAGGACTTCATCTTAAAGGCTTAAGGAACCAGTGGGGTCCTCATGGAGTGGGGTAGACCTTATGTACAAAAACTATGATCGTTCATCTTCTATAAAGAAACCAAACGGATGATATTTGACCAATATGATCTAACAGTTGAAGATAGTTACAAAGATATATCCACGCCAAAATTTTAACGTTTTAGAAACTAAAAATCGGATTTTATGGAATTATGAACAAGAAGAAAAATTTCGTAAAAGAAGAAAATACCAACAGATATAACTATAATAAAATAATTAGGGGGTAATAAATTGTCCCTTTAATGAATCTTTAATGAATTTATTGGTATCAATGAAAAAACAATTCTCAGGGTTAGAAAAACTAGACATCAGAAATATTACTCCAGGAATTTGAACTCCAGATTTATGGATTCTGATAATTTATATTCTAGGATTTTCATTAAAAATAATTGAAAATTTAATAGAAATGAAATATCAAAAAAGTGGGTTTAACTTAAGGAAAAATTTCCTTAAGGTTTAATTTCTATAAAAAACATAAAATTTCAAAATTGAAATTTTTGAACTATTAAATTTCATTTCTGTTGAGAAAATAGAGACTAGAAAATCTCAATTCTGAAACTCACTGATTCCGGAAAAATAAAACATTTATGGAAAACGAAAAATTTTAAATAAAAATTCCAAACATATGTATTCCCCCTAAATTTAGGAGTAATTTAATGTTAGGAGATGGTTGAACTAGAAGTTTATATTAATGATTAACATACAAATATCATTCCTAGCTTCTGTTTAATGTATTCAAATCTATTAGATGGTAGTGGTTTGGTAAATATATCAGGAAGTTGTTCTTGCATTCCGATGAATTGTAGAATTATATCTCCTTTGAGTGTGTGATCCATAAGAATGTGATGCCTAATATCTATGTGCATAACACAGGAGTGATGTGCTAGGTTTTTACTTAGTGATATGGCACTAGTGTTATCAAACAATATTTGAGTTTTGGTAATGCTCATGCCATAATTTGTGAGTGTGTCTTGCATCCACAACACCTGAGCACAACAACTTCCAGCTGCTACATATTCATCTTCAGTAGTGGAATGTTCTACAAAATGTTGTTTCTTATAAGACCAAGATACTAAGGACTGTCCTAGGAAATAAAAATTTCCATATTTACTCTTTCTATCCATTTTATAACTAGAAAAATTATTATCCGAAATGATTTTTAGTTCAAAAACATTTCCATACGAATAAAAAAGTCCCCAATTCATGGTTCCTTTTAAGTACTTTAAAATTCTTTTCACAGCCTTATGGTGGGAATCCTGATGACTTTCTTGATATCTTGCACATAAGAAAATAGAAAAAACATTAAGTTGGGTTGACTTGCTATTATGTAAAGTAAACTTCCCATCATTCCTCTATAAGATGTTTGATCCACAGGTTTCCCTACTTCATCAGTATCAACAATATTAAAAGTTATGATTGGTGTACTTATATTCTTAGTGTTATCATTTCAAAACTTTTAAGAATATCTTTGATGTACTTATGTTGATATATATAAGTTCCTTATAGGTTTTGAGAAATTTTAAAGACAAGAAATAATTTTAACTCACCCATTATACTCATCTCAAACTCAGTCTTCATAAGATCTTCAAATGAATCTTTTAAGGATTGTTGAGTTGATCTGAATATAATTTCATCGTCATATATTTCCAAAATTAAAATATCTTTCTTATCCTTCATTATAAAAATTGTTGGATCTCCGGTTGCCTTAGAATAGTTGTTTTGAAGTAAAAGTCTCTTAAGTCTATCATACCAGTCTCTAGGGGTTTGTTTAAGGCCATATAAAGCTTTGGTAAGTTTATATACATGATTAGGATGTTTTATTTCTCTAAAACTAGGATGTTAGTCTACATAGACTTCTTCCTATACATATCTATTATGGAAATCACACTTCACATCCATTTGGTAATGTTTAAAATTATAGAATGCTACAAATGCTAAAAGTATTCGGATAGATTCGAGTCTTGATTCCGGTGCATAGGTTTATTTATATTCTATTCCTTCTTGTCGGTTATAACTTTATCAACTAATCATTATTTATTTCTAACTATAATCCCATTTTCAACACATTTACTTTTAAAGATCCATTTTACACCAATAACAGATGTATCCTTAGGCCTCTCAACAGAGGTCCAGACATGATTGCTTACAAACTCATTAAGTTCATCTTGAATAGACTTTATCCAGTCTTCATCACCTAAGGCTTCCTCATTAGTCTTTGGCTCAAATTGGGGAAGAAAGGCAACATGTTCAATTTCATTCCTTAAGGAACTTATAGTCCTTACAGGTTGATTGACGTCGACTATGATATTATCAGTATGATGATTTATATGTAACAACTGATTTGGGTTTTGTAAAACTTGATCATCATCATAAGGTTGAAAATATTCAAGATTACATGTTTTAGGAATATTTTAATTAACATTTTACTTTCAAGAATATTCAACTATAGGATGTTGATCATTTTTAGAAGATATATCAGGATGAATTAAAATAGGTTGTTTGAAAACAAAAGGATTTGTTTCATCAAATTTAATATGTACTGTTTCCTCCACAGTATAAGTGTTTTTATTAAAAACCCTGTAAGAATTAGAGTTAGTGAAATATCTTAAGAAAATTCCTTCATCGGATTTTGGTGAAAATTTGTGTAAGTTATCCTTAGTATTAAGGATAGAAATTTTACAACCAAAAACCATGAAGTAAGAAACTATTGGTTTTTGACTAGTCCATAGCTCATAATGAGTTTTATTAAGAAAAGTTCATATCAATACTCGATTTATAGTAAACAGGAAGTACTTACCACTTCAGACAAAAAGTGTATTGCTATAGAATATTCACTCAACAAGGTTCTGGTTATCTCTTGAATGATTCGGTTCGTTCTTTCAACAACACTATTTTGTTGAGGAGTTCTAGGAGATGAGAAATTGTGAGTAATACATTTCTTACTACAAAAAGTTTCAATATCCAAATTTACAAACTCACCACCATGATCACTATGAATAGTTATCAATGGAAGGTATTTATCATTTATTACTTGAGCTATAAAATTTTAAAATAAGAAATGGCTTCAGATTTTCTTTTTAGAAAATAAACCCAAGAATATCTTGTATAGTCATCAACAAGAAAAAATACATAATATTTTCCTCCAATACTTCTATTTTGTGTAGGACCAAATTAAACCATATGCACTAACTGTAGGGAATTAAATGTTGAAAATTCACTAATATATTTAATGATAGATTTGTGTTGCTTTCCAAACTGACAAGGGTCACAACATTTTGAAGAATCAAAACTCAGAACCAGTTGATACTTGAATAATCCTTTATTTGAGAGATTACTAAGGTTCTTAAAGTTGAAGTGTCCTATCCATCTTTTTCAGAGCCTAGATTGGTCTTCAATATCACTTAAGAAAGGAATATCTTGACTTCTTAAGACTTATGAGTTCAAATTGTAGACATTCTCATGCCTATGGGTAGTAAGAATATGGTCATCCTAGGAATTGTGCAATAAACCCTTATCATTCCTAAAATTCACAAGGTAAACTTCATCACATAATTGACTTATTCATATAAGGTTGTGCTTAAGACCATTAACAAATAAAACATTATAAATTAAATTTTTTCCAATAATAATGATATTACCTATATCGACAATATCTCCTTGAGAATTATCCCCAAAGGTTAATTTTCCACCTTTTTTTGAAAATCCTATAGAAATAACATTTGTTACCAATCATATGATGGGAAAAACCGCTATCCATATACCAGATATTGTTGGTACATTCATCATTTTACTACAAAAACAAAAGTTATTTTTTTGGAATCCAAACTTGTTTGGATCCGGGGTTAGACAATACAATTTTAGGAACCCACATTCGTTTTAAAAAATAAGTCTTGTGGAATCCTCTCGATTAATTTTTCTTTAAGGAATAAATTTTCCACCAATGTACTCCACTTTGAAATTTTTTATATAAGGGGGTTTTGGATGGCAAAAATAGTTGTTTTGAAAATGGGTTTTTAGTGACGATAACCTACTCCAGAAGTATTTCCTTGAGGTATGATTTGAGAATAAATCTTGTCAAAATTTTCTCTACTAGAAGTATAATTGGAAAGAAGTTTCATAAGGGAATATATATTGGATTTTATTATAATGACTAAATTCCTATACTTAGGAATTATTTCCTTAGAGTTATATTTTTCTTCAAAAATACTTATTTTTTAAATAGCATTCTTAAGATCTTTAGAATGTTTTCCTCTTTATAATTTTCTTCCTTTATGTATTTAGAATGTTTTTCTAGGAGCTCATCCTTAGCTTCAAGATCTCTAGTGATGTCTAAAATCTCTTTTGTAAGAACTTATTCTCTTGTATTTTCCTTTTCTAGTTTCTTGGAAATTTTATAATTTTTTCTTCTAACAAAATTCCAAATCTAGATACTTCTTCATAATAAGGTATTTCATCATTATCTGACGATGAAGTTTATTCATCAGAAAAAATATCTTCAGAATAATAATTCTTATCAAGGGATAAATTTTTAAATAATCAGCAGAGTATACCTTGGCCATAAGACTAGTATTTGGTAAAGTAGTAGCATTGGATCTGATATTTTTCTGAGCTGATGATTCATATTCAAAAGATTCACTTTTCAAAGAGTCTCCACAACTAGCACTCCAAGTGTCTTTTGATTTAAGACTTTTCATGTGCTCAATATGGTAGAACTTCTTCTTTTTTCATTCTGAATCCTTTCCTTCTTATCCTTCTTTTTCAAAAAAGGGAAATCAGGTCTGATTTGACATGTTCTTCTACATTCGTAGAAAGTAACTTCCCCATATTTATTTGCATTGTAGTATCTCTTCATAAACATATTTTGATAGTTTTTATGAGCTAAAATATTGTTCATTATCTGAGTAAGATTAGATAACTCATTCTCAGATTTTTTTGTATCACTAGATTCTGACTGAATAGTAACTTTCTTTGACATTGAGCTAGTAACTCTTTCTGATGTTTTGGATTTCGCATGGTATGATTTTTTTTGGAATGCAACACTTCCATTTCTATTCTTCTTTTTAATATTATCTGCATCTCACATCATTATGGTCTCGTGCTGAAGAAGAGTTCAAAAAAGCTCATCTAAGGAAATTTGGTTGACTTTCTATTCTCATCAATTGTTGTCCTATTGGACTCCCATTAATTAGGCATGATTTCTATGATCTTGTAAACAAGTATTTCATCATCATGAACTTTTTATCCCATAGAGTTTAAGCTATTCACAATGATCAGGAACCTTTAATGAACTTTGCTTATGGGTTATCCATAAGGAAATATAAAGGCAGGATATTCAGCTATCCACATAGATATTCTTGTCTCTATAACTATAGAAGTCCCAAAATGTTTAACTTTCAATTTTATACAGATACTATTTTCACCTTCACAAGAGGATATTTGACTATAGATGTTCCTAGTCATGGAACATAGTAGAGTATTTCTTACTCTAAAATTAGTTTGATCCTTTACTCTCTCCTGATTAGAAAAAGTTCTCAATTCCTTATCAGAAATCTTATAATCTCCTTTCATCATCAGGTAGTTATCAACTTTAGTACTAATAACTAATGTCTTCATCGTATCTCTCCAGTACTCATAATCACTTCCATAAAAAATAGGTGGTTTGGTAGGATTTAAATTGTCCAAAGAACCAATATGAATGGATCCTTCCATAATGAAAATATACCTTTCTTCAACAAAAAGCCTAGTAGTAGTGCTTGAAGAAAATATAATGTTCTTAAAGAGAAAATTTAAGAATAATTTTAAAGGCTATGAAAATATGAATTAGAGTATCTTTAAGAAAAATAGGAGTCCAGAATTGTTAGTATGAAATTATGATTCTGAAAATATAATGAAGAAGATGATTTCTCTTCTAAATCTAATTGTGAGATTATTTCAGATTGATTCAACTCTATGATACCATTTTCTAGGAAGATTTGGAGAATGATATAATACTCTATACCAATATAAGGATCACAATAGAACTGAATATGCACAATATACAAGAGGGAGGAGGTGTGTTGTATACATTAAAAGTTTCTTAAGGAAATTTTTGTATAAACAAAATTCACAAAACCTCTAATAAGAAATTAACTTCTTAATGAAATATAAAGTTATTAAGTCTATTGTTTAAGAAATGTGTCTTACAAAGAGATTCTACCACGAGGCGTATATAATCTCTTACAATCATAGATACAAGTTAGAAAGTTTATACAAAAATAAAACTTCCTATCTTTTAGAAAATAGTGGAAATTTAAAATATTCTTTTAACCCAAAGAGAAGGGTATCCAACAACCTTGGATAAAGATCCCTTGTTTTATACTTACAAGAAAGTATTTCTTACCCAAACCTAGGTAAGACATCAATCCTGAGATTAGTTTCTATCTTTCTATCCCTGCAAGACATCAATTTTTAAGGAAATCAGCACCCCAGACTTCACTTCTCAAAGTCATTGATTTTATGGAAATAACACCTCTACATGAAGCGATTCTGCATGAAGAATAGTTTGAACAATCCATTCTAACATTCATCATGAATCTTTAGAGTTTATAAAAGCCTCTCAATATAGAGCGATTCACTTTTAGGGAGATGAACTCCAAAATGAAAACATGTGAACTTGTTGTGTGTTCTTCTATCTATATCTCATCATCTGAGGTCCTATTTATATCCATCAAAAATCTACCGGTCGTTTCAACTCCAATGGTCATATTTCCTTAAATCTCTAAGGGACCTGGACACATGGAAAACATACAATGGTTAATTTATACCATAAAAAAAAACATCATTTTATATAACTAACCATGAATATATAGATCTTACACCTTGACTCTATGGAACTTGGAATCCGATAAAATTGAAATTATATGAGAAAAAAATTACAGTATTCATAATTCCTAGGAAATAAAGCTTTGAATAATAAATTCATGAATTATATATTTTGGAATGGATTTTTATAAAATCAGTATGAGTAAAGTATAACAAAAATTTTTATGAAAAACTCGGTTTCAAAAATTCCGGTGTAACAATCATGAATTACTGCATTGTAGAATAAAAATGGTATAAGGATTTCAGTATTGGGATTTCCAATATCGCTATGAAAAATTTGTCTTAAGGAACTTTAGAACCGATAACAAGGAAGTCGGAGTTTAAGAACACTAGAAAACCGAAATATTGTGAATCTATGTGTAAGGAAAATATGATACCGGATTTCATTTAATACATAAATCGGTGTCGTAATGAAAACAAAGAACAAGAAACAGTTTATTATGGAATTTCAGTATGGTATAACCATGAATCAAACTTCGGAACCTTAATAACTTTTCCGGTATGGTAAAATAGATTTCTAAAAACCTCAATAAAAATATATATAACACAAAATTCTATGGAATTTTTTTATAAAGTAATTTATGTAAGTGTATAGAAATATATGAAAGTTCAAGGAAAATATATTTACGAAGAAGGTGTGTGATTTTCAAAAAAAAAATCTTAAATAATGGAGAGGTCTTATATACCTAACATTCTTCCTCCTACCACTTCGATGGAAATATAGAGGTCGATCATCACACATAATCTGTGGATGTGGATCAATTTTTATGTCTTAGATAGCAAGTCATTTTTTTAGTACACTCTATATAGAAGGGTTATCCATATCATAAATTCCATCCAATAATACTCACCACCAAATTAAAATCCCTATTCATCATGAAATTTCCAAAAAATTTCATGAAAACCTTCAAATACTCCTAAAAATAAATATTTCCATGGTCTTCTAAAACTTTATGTAAACAATGTTCACATCATCAAATTACAATTTCAAAAGTCATTATTCATTAAGATCACATCAATAATATGTAAAATTTGACAAGGACACTTTTTCAATAATGAAAACCAGTGACAAAATATGAATCCATAACAATTATCATTTAATTAACAATTCACCTTCAACACTTCGAAAACATATAGACACAATATTAACAATAAAAGAAACACTTGATCTCAATAATCTCCCAATTTTCTTTTTTTCATTATCTCTTCACATAATAATTTTCAATATGTAATGATACGAATTATCTAATGCATAATTAAAATAAAATGTCAAGGGTATGTGGGGTTTTATTATATCATTTATTCATCTCAAAAACCACTTCCATATTTGTTAAGGGAAGTAATGATATCACATGATACATGGATGATTCATTAGTTGGTAATCTCTAGTAGTACATGGGATAATCCATTGTGGAAAAGAAGAGAGATATAACCTAGGATATCAATTATGTTTATATAAATAATCAAATATGAAATCAACCCCATATATTCTCAATTCCTATGAAAGGGGTTCGATTTATAAACTAAATGAAAAATCCTACACACGCATTAATAATCGCATAAAAAAGATCAGGTGCACAAGAATAAATCCCCCCTTTTCACTTTTTTTCAACAACCATGAACTCACCCTTAATGAATGTTTTTATAATAAGAGTTTATATTGGAATTTTCATACCACCAAACTCATGTATCCACCCATTCAATGGGTCAAATCATCTTATTATTTATATGGTATTTGGAAGACTCTATAACGGGAAATATCACTATGTTTTTTTGGATGTGATAGCCTTAATAGTCTCCCTTAATTCCATATATGTTTTATCTAAACACATAAAATAATATTGAATAAGAATAGAACACTTATTTCAGTAGTTGTAACATTAATGGTGATTTGTTTTGTAATAATTGATTTTATTATATGATAATTATGTCATGTGATTTTCTTTTTATACACATTATTCATTGATTGTGCATCTATTAACATACTATGAATGTATTACTCATGTGGTGGTGTTTTCTCCACCTTCACATAGCTGGGAGAACCTATTTTTTTACTTCAATACATGTTTTATTTTTCTACAAGATATTTACTATGATTTCTCAGATTTTGGTTCTTGGTACATAATTTTTTGAGGTTAAATTTTATTCTCCATAACATTTATCCTATTTTTCAACCAAATTCATATTTTATAAGGATCAGAAATTTCCGTTTATGTAATAGGAGTGGACAATATTAATATAGATTTCATACACTTCCATGTATTCTACCATGTTCATGCGCTTTCTATATGACAGAGGTCAGAACAAATTAAAACATTACCACAAAAGTAATACCTAATTTAGTGTTTCCTTTAATAATATGTTGGCACTATTAATGTTCTTATAACTTCATTGGTCTTGTTGGATTTGAATAATCCACTTAGGATTTTCCCAAATATTCCACAACAAAAACGATATTTTTCTTTAAACTGTTATAGGACCACAACTTATTACTTATCATGGGATGATACGTTACCTTAATATTTCAAATTTTGGTTCCTCTTTGTTACTACTCATGTTGAGATGGATTTTCATTGAAAATTCATCATCCCCTCACGGTTTCTTATTATCAAATATTGTTTTTCAACTAAGCAACCATTACTTTTATATTTGAAGTAGCATTCATAAAAAATTCTCATTTCATCAAGTTCACCGTTGAGTGGTATGATGCAAAACCTAAATTCCATTTTATGTCCATTTTAATTATAATCTATTTGGAAATATGTTCTATCGCATCACTATGCTTGTTCATATTTGTTACCATTTACTATATACTATGATGTAATTCCAATTCATCTCATCATAATCAAAAAATATATAATGAAAACCCATTCACCATTATATAGTTACCATTATGAAATATTCTCCATTATCCTTCATTGTAATTGCATGATAATCCTATATAATTCCAAGATTATGTTATTTCCAATTCTTTAGTAGAATCACTCTTCTCTTCCAACTTCAATAGGGAGTCTTAAATTTCTCATACATTCTCCACAAAAGGGATATAATCAGATATAACATTATGTTTAGTTATTACATTGACTATAGATAACACATTATGGGATGTCTTATTCATTTTCTACTTCTCATGAATGTAAAAAGATTTATTTCATCTTATAATGGGGTTGATAATGACAAATGAACAATATTTTTTATATTTTCATCCTTATTAAACTTACTATTTATTCATTTCAGAGAAATATGGGAATTATTATCATTGAAATGATTATTAGATTCCATCATAAAAATTTCATTGATATTGAGAGACAGATTCCCTTTTATTCCAATAATAGAATCCAATGACTCGTAAAGTGTGAATTGGAGTGGCTGAATCAACATTGAACTATGTTTCTTGAATTATTCTTTTAATTTAACCTTTTAATATTTATTAATTTTCTCGATTAAGTTAATGATTATCTCTAATCTCATCAAATGTGTGGTTTTAAAATTAGAGAGCACAACACATATTCATTATAAGGTTTGGTAAAAAGAAACATGCCTTTCAGTGTTGGTTATTCGCCCCAACATGGATTCAACACTATAAAACTATAATCAATTACAATGGATTATGAATAAACTAGTTTTACACACCCGTAACAATCCACAAGTCTATATTTGTTATACCCCCTAACAATCCTACTCTTCTGTCTTAGTTGGTTATAGCCCCCCAACCACCTTCTCCCCTTGAGCCACATCATCAACTAGTTATACACCTTGTCACTAGATTTTTACTCTACTGGATGATCCAATATAGAATGATTTCTTCATATTCCACCAGGAGCATATTGAATTTGACTTTCTCAAGTACATCTGCAGGAACATCAGTAGTGACGGTCTCAAGAATCACCTTCTCCCTTTAATAAATTGATCTATCAGTTTCAGAAAATAAACCTTCAATCATTATCAATGTTTTTACCACCTACATCATATATTTATATTCATAATATTAACATAAATAATATATTAATTATAACCCCTACTTATGGGAAACATATGATTCACATTAAAATCAGTTCATTGTTTCCCAATATACCTCTCATTTAAAACTTTTGACCACATGGTGTTCATTGTTTATTTTATTGTATTTCAATACTCCTAATCTAATTGATTCAAATTTTCTTATGCTAAATTCACTAGTACATTCTTTGAAATAACGATATTTTCCATGGTGGATCACATAAGTCCTTACTATGTAGGCATTCTTCCATAGTGTAGTTCCCTCTTAATTACCAGAACTAGAAATATCAATCATTTTTGGAGTTCAATTCCATAATCAACTCAAGATCCCATTACATGTTAAACTTATTACTTATGTTAATTCCTAATATTCAATGGTTAAAATCAAAACTAGGAAATGGCTATGTAATATTATATAGTGTCTCTAGTAAATCAATGAACTAGGAGGCATAATTCGTGTCATCCTGTACATTTATATTTACATGGCCTCAACAATGGTGTCTAAAATGCTCCACATTATAGCCTAACATCTTCAATTTATTCTACATTCATTCATGTGTAACTTCATGAAACTCATTTCATCTCATACGTACCTCATGTGTTTAACTGTGATTAACATCAACTAAAAACTTGGTTAAATTGGGAGATGAGACATCTTAGGTTCCATCATTTTATGCATAACAGAAGCCTAAATATCAAATGATACCTGTTATTAGAACTCATGATATTGTCTTGGACGTCATTAATGTGGAATACTACTTTGGTTAACTTCATATGGTTTGGAATGATTTTTGTGGCACATTATTCATGGAATAAACACATGTATTTACATCCACTATCACTTAGAGGAAAAGGTTGATCATGTGTGACGATTGGATGGCTCATAGTGATGAGATCAAAATTCTAACATATTGTTTGTAAATTTTAAAAATAGATTAACTGTGCACCTCTCACCACTATCCCACATTGTAAATTCTCTCAGTTGAGCACTTTCATTTAGACATTAGAACACCCTCAAATTCTTGATCCAGAAGTGGGGTTTGGTTCCTAAAACTCTCTCACTGCCTTCCCTCATTAGGCCACTCCACACTTACATGGTCCACTTGGGAACCACCATATTCACCAATTGTGTGACCATGTAGGATGTATGCTCCTGATATCCTCATGCACTCCATGTGGGAACTATACTTCCTCCATCCTTTTCTATGGATGGATTGTCTTCAATTTTCCCACTAATGTATTGGATAAAAATCACTTCAATTTACTTAGGAAGCTAAACATTATTTTAGTATACAGTGAATAAAATAACTATCCAAATGATCATTTCTATTCCATAATACTCAGCACAGAATTATAATCCATATTATTCATGAAATTAATATCTTATTTATGGAATTCTTGAAGTCCTCATGAAAATAAATATTATTATGGTATTCTTAATCTTTTTCTAAACATTTTTACATCCTTAAATTTATTTTTTTATATAAATTTATGCTTTTATATCACTTTAAAAATTGTCAAAAAATTTCAAGGATAATTCTCCAAGCATGCCATCTAATTCCAAATTAGGAATCTATAACAATTATAAAAAATATCCACTTAAACATAATTAAATCAAACACATATTGACACAAAATTGAACACAAATTGGAATCTTTTTCTCGATAATAGGTTAAAAAAATTAATTTGAAAACAAATCTCCAAAATGCGTTGAAATACTATTTTCCAAAAAAGTACATTTTAAACCAAAAAATAATAATTATATCAAATTCACATAGAATTCTGATCATAATGCAAATATAATGGAACATATTTCACTTTAAAAACAAATCCAAATATACAATAATACATTTATATTACATGGTTTAGTGATTAGAAAGGATATTTATACAAAAGTTATTATTTCTCAATATTCACAGAAATAAAAATCATTTCAGAAAAATCCCAAAAATAAAAATTACGCTAATACTGATAATATAATTAATAAATTATTAATATACCTCATTAAATTATTTCATTTGGTTTTTTTGTTCTTTTATATTCATTTTTTCATGTAAATAAGTGTATCATTTAAGGTAGATTTATTTAAAGAGAAATATATCATAAAGTCATGGGTTGTTAACCAGAAATACTAAAGCATACATGAAAGGAATTATAAACTCCATTAATACTAATAAATAATTCCTAAAAATAACATTAATGACCATGTGATGATGATCGTTTAATTAATAATAAATATAGATACTAAAATTATGAATTTAGTAGGAATGATCAAAACATTAAACATCAAAATTTGAAAATATGTAGAATTCATATTAAAAATGACTATTTATGAAGACAATAGGTAAAAATATGTTTGAGTGAGGATATAAATTAATTTCTTAAGAAACAAATGTTTTTGATACAAGATTGTAAAATACATTCAATGACTTCAGGATAAGATGTACGGGTTTTGCATCTCAAAATCCTCTATTTGAGACATGTTTTGTATAATGAACCTAATTTCCATTAAGTGATAGTTTTATACTATCTGTTGAAGAATTTAAACATTAAAATCCATTTAATCATTTTATTCCAATATTAATTTCAATCCTTATATTTCCTGTGGTTGAGATTGAATTTCTTCCCAATCCATAAGTCTGTATTCCCATCACAATTTTAAATTTTTGGGACTAATGTTATAGTGAAAAAATATTTCCATTTCTGTGGTTTATAAATTAATAATGATGAAAATTTACCATACTAATCATGAAATTTAATGGATCTAAAAGTCAATATTATGATCCCTCTCGTATGTTGTTTTGATTCAATATTTTCCAAAACCAGTGTAAAACAAAATGTTTTTTCTTGGTGGGAAACCATAAAATGATATTTTAATGTTAAAGTGTGTATAGATTTCTAGAAAATACACCCCTTTATATATATATTCAAGTCGACCCATATATGGAAATTTGAACCTTAGGGTAATCTCACAAAAAAATGTGTCGGTTGAGCCTTAGCTAAATCATCACTCTGATGCATAATGAATTGGAAAAATACTAAAAACCTATCTAGACACTTTTTGTGGTATGATTTGGAATATTAACACTCTAATTATGAACCATGATGGTGTATTTTAGCTACAATTAACTTGGTATCCCATAAAATAAGATTATTTAACACCACTATTATCGTCCATAGATAACCTAGAACATTGAAAGTTGTCACTCCACCATATTTCTATGATAAGGGTACTTTATGGTAACTTGATTAACACCCTATGACTTCTATCTTGATTAAAATATATTCTCATAGTCATCAAAATTATTCTTTTGAAAGAGGAAGTATTTTTCTATTTCACATTGTTCATGTAGACATATTTTTATTCAGTGATTGGTGCCTTAAAGAATGATATTAAATGTACTTATGATCATATGGGGATTGAATAGGATATAAACTAGTTAATGGTGTGGCCCAAAATTATATATCCTCTTAATGCATAAACATGTATCATTTAAAAAAACAATTTACCTTTTTGTGTATACCTCTCCCTATATAAGTTTAGTGTCATTGAAAAATTCCTTGAAATATTTTTATGATGTTCTTCCTGATTAATTCCATAGGATAGTGGAAATTTTTTATTATGATTGATATTTTCATTTATTTTCATGGATATATAATTACATCAGTTCCATTTGATTATAGATCAATATTTTTTTCCTTATATATCACTTATTTCAAGTATTTTTTATGATATATTTTGTTTTATTGTAGTTACCCTGGCTGTAGAAGCATAAATCCGGTGCCTTCTACTATTTCATCAGTGTAGGATAAAAGGAATGTCATCCCAATGATCTGAACAGTTTAGAACTGTTGAAGAACTAGGTGCATACACGAGTCTTGTAATAAAATTGATCAAACAAATTACAACATATTTTTTTCAATAACATTATTATATATAGAGTATCCCAATATATCTATAATAGTACTTTTCATGGAATCCTGGGGAAATGAATAAAAACATGGGTGATCTCAAATCCTTAGTAGGGGATAAGTAAAACTGAAGATATCTTGAATCAACAATTATAGTCAACATGGAATGTAAAATAAATGAACACACATGGAATTTAAAAATCCATACTATAAAGATAGGATAAAGAGAAATAAATATGGAATGGAAAATAACTGAAAACATATTCATTTAATAAATAAACTAAATATTTAAACCATCCATATATATTACCACAATGAAAATAAAATTCATAATGTTATCTAAGTTCTGAATGATGGAAATTCTTAGTTATCATATGTCATGTTTCTTAGCACAAGAAACCATTACTATCAATAACATTCAAAATAATATTTATTTTTCTATGGTCAACACCATTCACTAGGTATTTTAAAGCATTCATGTTTCAAAAGCATTGGTATTATCAAAATTCTTTCGTCCCATGAGACATCAGATGTTCAATGAAATTTCATTAACAGGTCCTCAAACCATGTATTGCACCTCCAAATCATTTCTCTTCTATCGATTAATCGATTTAATTCATAAGAAATGTTCCTTATCAAATATTTGTATTGATTAAAGAATACCGATTTATCAATATTTCCCTAGATAATGAAATAACATTAAAATTAAACCCTATATGTAAATATTTTATGTAGTTTTGTTAATAATAATATCCATCACACAATAATATATGAATCTAAGATATATTAAATGTCCAATGACCATATGATAGTGAATATTTCAAGGTAATGTAATTGACTACATAAATGAATGAAGGAAGTGAATATCGATAATTTCCTTATTCAAAATGATCATAAAAAATCTAGATTAAGAATAAGGATGATATCAATAAAATAGATACCCATTGGAGTAATAATTTTTTTTTCAATAATGAATTGAAATACCATAAAAATATAATTAATAACATTCTTCTGGTGAATATTCATTTCAATTTGAAGAACATTTTGAAAATCCATTTATTTGAAAATCTATTTTATAAACATAAATTTCAGTAAATATTTTGAAAATTATTTTAATTTAACATGACCTTTTAAACATATTAAATAATCTTCCAAACATAATATTTTCCCTGATGGCTTTAAATTCTGTTCCTATTGTACATGTTATAAAATTCATTTCAATTTTTCAGTAAATTCCATATGACCCTTGTTTATAAAATGACATAGAGATTCCATTAAAACCAATTTATAATGTGTAAATATGGGTGAATTTTTTTTTAAAAAATTATTTTAAAAAATATTAAATGATTATGATTTTTAGAACAATTGTTTTTGGAAGAAAACATATTTTTATCCGAACGGAGAAATGACGTAGGATTTTATTAAAACCATTTTCTAAAAAATTTTCATTAAAAAATTTTCATAAAATGGTATTTTACTTCATATAGGACATTATTAAAAATAAGATAATATTATTTAAGAATTTACAAGGAAATGGTTGAGTACATCCTTTCAACATATACTCTATAGTAAAAAATCTCAATTAGAATGAGATTGTTAAATAAACACCTAAATTGATCATAACATTGATGTGAGAATTAAAAAATGAATACATTATGTGTATCCACTCTAAGTACATATAAAAAAAGTTGAAATGAAACATAAAATATTAAAATTCATTTCACACATAATCACATAATTACCTAATCAATGAAGTAAAAGATCAACCCAATGTGTGGAAATCTTGTTAAACAATCCATTTCCCTATGCTTCCTTTTGGTTGAGTATCACATAACCTAATATTATTTGGGTATCTTCCATTGGTTTGTAGCAAAACCTTACATGGTTGGATATATTCCTATATTGAGGGTTATAGGATAAGGGAAGTTAGTTTTCGGGTGAATTGGGTATGTTTTGGATGAGACAAATGGATCAAGAGGTGTAAAGAGGTGGCGAGAGTGAGTTCCCTTTTATAGTTAAGGAGGATTGGCACATTTGTAAATACACATAATTATTCATTATTTTGTGGTCAATCATAGATCATTTGGACCTAATATTTATAATTAATGGTGTAAAAGGATTATATGGTGGATCTATGCCTACATCACATAATAAAACACATGTTTCAAAAAAAATTCAGAACTTATAAGTTAACTTTTTTTTACTTTTTGGGGTTTCACAATGGTGAGTAATTTTCGAAACTAGGTAATTTATCCATTGTGGAAAAATTAATGTTAAAATTATTACACAAAAAATTTATCCAATTACTCTTAATATGTTAGCTAATTTATAAACCAAAAATATAATGTGTGTTATAAATTAATTTTCATATATGCTTATGTAACACGCAAAAAAATTAAATTATCTCTAACTCTACTAACTATGTTTTACTATTTATGGGTCAATATGTTCATTATAAAATATCATTTGTTCTATTAATGTACTTTATTTTATATTTATTAAAATTTAGAAATATATTTGAAGAAGATATGCAATGACCCACTCATTCACATTGGCTGGAGGGCATAAAGTGTCATTACATGGTCTTAAGTGACATCCCCAAGATGCCTAAGGCTATGAATAAATGTTTAAGGGTTTCCAATAATAGTTGGGGGATATTTTACCTTTATGAAATAAACCAACAAACTAACGAACCATAACCAAACCATTCCCTACATGATGCATAAACAAAAAAACATTCAACACAAAAACATCATGTATCTCAAAACCACATCATAGTGTGCCAGAATAGATGACCAAATAGGTATCAAAGTACACAACGGATAAAAAAACAATGAATCTCAACGGACCATAAGACACCATACCTCCCAATCTCTGAGCTCTACAGTCACCGAACCTCCCATGTATCACATGGTAGTGCTGAAAACGTGGGAAACGTTACCTTTTCCCCTGTTCGGGAATATAGAATCTACAAAAGAAACATTGTGCGAAAGTAGAGGTGAGTATAAAACTCACTAGGTTTTCCCCAATGACATAACACCTCCTTCCACTAGGATAGAAATGTTAGCAGCTTTTATATAAAATAGTTTATATAAACAAATTTACCAAAACAATTTATAACCAATTATAAACAAGTTCCAAAAACCATTTAAAAAAAATTGAAAACAAAACATAATGAAACCAATTTTTAGTAACATAAATTTCCAGAAAAATAACTGATGAAATCTTGAAACCAATTATTATTATCATTCGGCATACACATTCCATAGTTTACCACACATCCACCCATGCATGTTTGGTTTGAATGTTCCATACTAATGATCGGTCACTCGTCCAATCACCTTATGTCCCAATGACACATGCCCCCAATATAGGGTCACATCCCTTGTAACCCAATGGTACCCATCCCTTAGTAAGGTCCTGTAAATCATGAACTCACACCAACACCATTTATTCAAAATAATTCTACTTCAAAAAGAAACCACTTTAATAAAACATAAATTTTATTGAAAACCAAAAAAAACTAATTTCAAAAAAAGATTTTATTTTAATAAATCCTTCCATATTATTGAAAACATCGAATAAAATTAATGTTCAATGAATCTAAAAAATACCATTTTTAAAATACATATTTCTAAACCAAGAGCAAGAGCATTTTACCCAAACACCCTATTTTCTAGATTTCAAAACCATAAATAAAAATGATTTCCAAGAAGTGTTCAACAAACAAATAAAAATCATTTACATAACACACATACAATTTTAAAGCATTCAAATATGTTCTACTATGTGGAGTCAAGAAATAAGACTCCTACCTCAAAGGTTTATATAGAAATCCCAATGAACGAAGAATCTACAAGGAAGCCATGCCGATTCTCCAAGAACCTGCCATAGATCCCTTCTCTTATCAAGATCAAGGAAAAAATCTCATCATAATTGGAATCCAAAAACCTTGTTCTACCCAAAATGGGTGTATATCTATGAAACCATGAGAAGAGGAGAATTATATCTATGTAGATGTAATATACTGATCATGAACGAAGAAGAACGATCACATTCCTCAAGAATCTGTCTTCGATTCACCAAGCAAAGCCTTCAGATCACCTTCAGAGCAATGGGAGGACCCTCTATGGCCTTATGAGAAGAAAAATACAGAGTTATGGAATGTTTGGGTAAAAAATGGGGGAGTTAGGGAAAAAACAAGTGAGATCATGTTTTTAATGATCTCATTCTGGCTCACCGCACGGTTTGACCACATGGGTTAGGAAAACCATTCTCTCACCGTGTGGTATCCACTACCCAAAAGGTTTCCCTTTTCACAGTCTTAAAAACTGTGCTCCAACTGTGCTAGAGATACTTCCTTAAGAGGGATAACATGCATCGTTTGGAATACCAAATAGTCATACCATATGCCACAAGAGTGACTTCCCATTATCCTCAAAAACACATCCAAATTTCTCCCAACTCTCCTAAGTATCACCCTTACACTTTGTAACCATTAAAAGCATCATGCAAAAGTTACATAAATTAAACCTGGGGTACTATATTCTCCCTACCATTAGTCATTCCGTTATTAGAAAGCTAAAAACATTCTATTCCCTGAAAGAGTTTTGGCTACTACTCATTCATTTCGTTCTTGTGTTCCCATGCATATTCCGGAATCCGACCATGCTTCCATAAAACCCACATTAGGCCAATTATTTTCTATGAAATAATCTCTTTCATATCCCCAATACTCCTTAGGATATGTCCAAAAAAAGCATCTGGTTCTAGGTCGACGTGATACCATCTGATCACATGGTCTGGATTAGGCTGATACTATTTCAACTGATATAAATAGAATACATTATGCACTGAAATGAACCATGGTGGTAAATCCGACAGATATGGCACCTTTCCAACCAGTTCTAGTATCTCTAAAGGGAGAATTTTTCTATGAGATAACTATCCCTGCTTTTCAAAATGATGATCTCCAAGTATCGGAGATACCCTAAAGAATACATTATCACCAACAATGAATGAAAACAGTCATCGATGGTGATCTTCATATGATTTCTGATAACTATGAGTTGTCTGCATCCTCTTTATAATCAACTGGGACTTCTCCGTTGTTTCTTGGACAAGGCTCGGCCCATGTGGTGATGTTTTAACTATTTCCACCCAGTATAGTGGATAACGATAAGGATTCCCATACAGTGATTCCAACAGATCCATATGTATCAAGGCATGTTAGCGGTTATTTTATGAGAACTCCACCAAGGGTATATGTTTCTCCCATGAGACACCAAAATCCATTAAAACATCCCAAAACATGTATTCTAACGCTTATATTGTCCGGTCAGATTGTCCGTCTATCTGAGGATGATATGCCATGCACATAGTCTGCTGAGACCCAAGGTCTTGCTGTAAGGATTTCCTGAAATGAGATGTGATCCATGCATCTCTCTCTGAGACTATAGAAACTGGTACTCCATGCCTCTTTACCACTTCTCGGATATAGATTTTTGATAGATCATCAATCGTATGAGTTTCATGAATAGGGATTTTCACACCCGAGCTATGTGATTCTCTTATTCTATTATCTCTTTGGCATTAAATTATTATTTTTGGGTTTTGGGTTGAGTCCTAGAAGATATTTTTTAGTCTATGTTAAAAATTGTTCGTTTTGGGTTTGATGTCGTTGGGTGCACAAGTAGAGTGCGATGCCATGTGGATTCGCCCAGGGAACTGTGTGGCCATTTCATCTTTGAAAAATTTAAATTTAATAAAGTTTTTAATTTATTCTGTCATTTAAAATTTTTATTGTCATTAAAAGTTTTATTATTAAAAAAAATATTTGAATACAATTATTATTTTTGTCTTATCTTTATGATGATGAAGATGATGATGATGATTATTATTATTATTATTATTATTATTCTTATTATGATTATTATTATTATTATTATTACAATTAAATTTAATGGTTAATTTGGTAGGTTTAAGATTTTTAAAACCCTTGAGAGGAAGTGTTGGGTTTGAATTGACATCATGGTTCAGTTTCAAGGTAGGTTGATCAATGTGCTTACCTTTATAATTTATGTTCATATGTTTCTTTATATTTTAATCCTATATTTATGTTAATTATTGTTAGGAAATGTGTTGCTAATTTATTTTATATGTGAATTGATAGTTCATTCTTTTTTTAAATGATGTCATTTTTTTTATGTTTTCACACACCATTTGTTTGACTAATTGTTTTATTATTTTCACATAGGGTTGAGTCTTAATTATAAACTATTTTAGTAGATATTGCATGTGTTGCTGATAAATAGTTTGGTTGTAATTATTGAAAGCAATGTTTCATTTCAGGGTGTAATGAATATTTTTATGGATTTTTTTTGAATGGTTTAAAATGGTATGATTTGTTGATATGGGAACACTGTGTCATTATACATTTTTTTGTGTTGAATAGAAATTATTTGGTAAATATTCATGTCTTGTATGTTTTTCTTTTATATATAAAATTTCTTGGATGGATATTATGGTTTATTTGAGATATAAAATGATTTGGTTTGGTTTAATAAAAATGGTGTCATCTTGCAAAGTACTAATTTGAGGTTCCATAAATTTTCTCAAACTAGTTTTTGTTTTATAAAAAAATTAGATTTTATAAATGGTTGTGGAAGAGTAGTTGGGGTTTTACACCTTTTTGGAAAAAGAATTTGGTTCTTTAAAAAGTGACTGTTTGTGAAATGTTTTTAATTCTAATTTGTATCCATGTAGAAAATGATGAAATTGTTTTGATGAAAACCCTCCTCAGATAATTCTCTAGAACTGGTTATGATTGATTGTTTGGGAGGCCCGTGCTTATAGGATCCCATGTTCTCGAATGTTTTAATAGAAAGGGGTTTTCAAATGGAGTTTCTTTGGGAGATTCTTGTTGTTATAAATTTATTTTATATATATAATCATGATTGGATGCTCGGATGACATCATTTGGCTCACCCCTATTATATACATGAGATATAAGAACCTAGAATATTTAGATAACTTCTTGAGAATGATCACTACGCTGGTAGTGGATGGACGGACCAGTGTCCCATAGTAGGTGGATATATTTTGGGTTTATTACTATGGGATTAGGCCCCTCGGTTTTTACTGAGTTAGGGCGGTCAGTTGTTTTGGAATTTTGATATTCATCATGTGTGGCATGCCAATGAGGATGGACTCTCATGTATTAGTTGACATTGGTTTCCTCTTGATCTTTTGAGATAACCAATGTCTACTCATTCTTAGTGCTTGCAGTGTTGAATGTGTTACTTGTGTGTATATTTTCTTTTATATTCCCTTGTTGAGTAACTACTGTATCTCTCCCATGTGTTGTGTTTTTACTAGAATGCGATGTCTCGTTTTATTAAGGCTTATGAAAACTATTTTCATAGAAAAGTTTTTTATCCATTTTTTGAGAATTGAAAATGTAAACATCATGTTCCCTTTTAAAATGCTTCAGAATTACTAAAAGAATGAATTTTATTTTTTAGAAATGAATACGGGCAATGACTTGTACATTGTTTTTGAGATACATGTAATAAAACCTTACATTTATACATTGTAGTTCAAACATGAAAATTGATTTTTCTTTTTTGAAAATGGAGTGCATTGGGAATAGATTATTGGGCTAGCCTACTGAGTTTTAATACTGAAGCCTATAGTTCATTTCTTTTTTTAGTCATTGTGTAGGTTAGAAATTGGGTGCATTCTCCTTGGGAAACATTTGATCGTTGAGTTAGAGAGTGACCCATGGGGTCACATGGGGTTAGTTCGGCCATCGGGTTCATTTAGTTTTATCTCCTTTAGTTCTTGTTTAGTTGTTTGTTTGGTTTATTTATTAGAGATGATATTTATTATATTCAACTTATTTTATTTATTTATATTTGGAAAAATCTTTCCCATTATCACTCTGCAGATGCCCAAGAACTTTTCAGCAGCCCGAGATGATCGGGAATACCTCTTGGGCCTTGTTGAAAATTGGATCGGGTGACCGGTTCATGGTTGACCCGAGTTGGTTCATGAAAAAATGGTATCAGAGTATGTTATCTCATAGAATACCATTCTTTTTAGAGCGCGTTTTTTTATTTTAGAATATCAAGGTAGATAGAGTAGGATTATAAGGACTCAAGGGGTAGGTACGGTTAGATGTCACAAACTCTTTCTCGTTCTAATCCTCTGGATTCCATGGGATGTATAGTTTAATTTGTTTCTTTGAGTTTCTATGGTATTTTGGTTGATTGGGATATGAAAATGGGAGTTGGGAGAAGAGTTCACATGATCCCACACAACCTGTCAAGCCATGTGGATCTAGGGGCATGGTCCTTGAAGTCTCTTCATGTCGGTGGAGTGTGTGGAATTTGGAATCAAATCATATGGTCTAGTCTCCCACCAACACTAGTTCCCTATTAGAGTTTTTTTGGGTCTCCTCTGACATAAGAAAGTTTTTTGAATAAGAAAAATTGGTTTTGAAATTTTTTTTTTTGGAATGATATGTTTAATTTGTTGATTGTTTTAAAAGAAATGGGATGAGTGATTTTTTTTGGAAATTAATGTTGTTTTGTTTTGGCAATGGTTTTCCTATCGATAATCACATTTATATTGATATGTGGGAATAATAATTGATATCTAGTATAGTGGATGGATGCCTAGGGTGTCATGGAAACATGCATGTTAGTGAGACTCTAAAGAATACCAATGGATAGTTATTAGCCTAGAAAAAATGTTTTAAATTTAATATGTTTTCAATAAGGGACTTGTTGATGATATGATATCATGTTTTTTGGTGTTTAGATACTATCATATATTTAATTTTTGATGTTAAGGATTTTATTTATTGAGTTATCCTTGATTTGGATCTTGACTTTTTTTCCATCAGTTATCTCCTTGATGCTTTGATGGGTGATCATAGTATGGTTGAACAACCAAAGGATTTTATACTTGATTTTTGTAATCTCGAGTAACCTATCGTTTATGGTCACGTAGACCCTTCCGTAGAGGAGGAATGGATGAAAAATATCGAAAGGGAATTTATTCTTGTTGATATTCCTGATTCATTGAAGGAAAAGATTGTAATGTTCACTCAAGGAGATTCTCTATGGATGTGGTGGAAGTCAGTGTCTCCGATGAAGCCCCGTCAAGAGCTTACTTGATGGTTTTTCAAGGCTTTGTTCATTCTTAATTATTTATCAGATAAATAAAGGGTCATAAAGGGGATCGATATGTGTTGTCAATAGCAGGGTGATGGATCAATGTTATATTATTTCCACTGCTTTATGGATCTAGTCCCTTAGGATTCATGGTATGCCACATATGACTCCATGAAGGCTCGACATTTTGAGGCGGGTCTCTGCCCTGATCTAGTATAGAATTTGTTAGCTTCCAACAAAATTTTGACTGTTTATATGGTTGGAAAAGATTTTATTATTGAATTCGGGATGATGAGAGTGATAGAAGTAGACCTCCCTCCTTGAATCCCTAGGAATAGTGGTTAATATTATGGAAAGGAGACAAGGAAGCGATTGAATGTTGATGGATAAAGAGTGGAATAAAAAGGTTTTCCGATCTTTCATCAAACTATTTGGAGTGAGAGATCCTCGTGTGTTAGCAGTGTGGAAATCTAGGTCAAAAACATTCATAGTGTAAAAATGCTCTGAAGCCCTATCAGGCTTTTGGACGCCTGGGTCAATTGCAGCGAATCATTCGGGGTGTTTCTAGAAAGCGTTGTGGAGGTGTTGATCGATCGGGTTGATAGTGTTGTGGCATTATGGGGGTGGAAAGCTTTAGGGTGGGGAGATTTTTCACACCTAGACCTATGAGATTATTTTATTTTATTTTCAATTTGGCCTTAAATTATTTTTCATGGGGTTCAGGTTCAGTCCTAGAAAAAAAATTGATTTCATTTTAAAAAGTGCATGTTTTGGGTTCGACGTTGATGGGCGAATGGACAGAGAGCGATGCCGCACGGCTTCGCCCATGAAAATTGGGCCACCATTTCATCTTTGAAAATTTAAAATGAATAAATTTTTTAATTTATTGTGTTGTTAAAAATTTATTTTGTCATTAATAATTTATTATTCCTTAAATAATGTAAATACCATTATTTTATTATTTTATTATTATGATTATTTTTCTTTTTTTTATTATCAATATTATTACTAGTATTATTGTTATTATAATGATTATTATTATTATTCCTGTTATGATTGTGATTATTTTTATTTTTATTACAATTACAATTAATCGTTATTTTGGTTGGTTTAGGATTTTTGAACCCCTCGAGAGGCCGTGTTGGGTTTGCGTTGTCATCGCGCTTCGATTTTGAGGCAGGTTTCTTAATGCTCTTTCCAATATAATTTAAGTTCATCATTTTTTCATGCATCCTAAATTTGTGCTAATTATTGTTGTCAAACTTCATTCTAATTTATTTGTATGCGAATTGATAGCTCAAGTCTTTTTTTAAAAAAAATTATGTTGTTTGGTTATGTTTACACACACTATTTTATTGATTAATTGTTTTATTAGTTTATCACCTGGTTGAGTCTTAATTAAAATCTATTTTATTAAATCTTTCATGTGTCACTAATAAATAGCCTAGTTGGCATTTTTTTTAGGAAAAGTTTTGTTTCAGGGTATAATGGAAATGTTTGAAGGATTTTTTGTGAATGGTGAGAAATGGTGAGTTTTGTCGAGTTGTGAACACTATGAGTTTATACTTTGTTTTGAATTCAGTAGGATTTGATTTGGTAAATACTCATGCCATAGGTATTTTTCTTTTATATATAAAATTTTCTGGTTGGCTCTTATGATATTTTTGGGATATAAAATGATTTGGTTTGTTTTCATTTAAATTTTTTCAGCTTTCGAAGTAGTATTATGAGGCTCCTTAAATGTTTTCAAACAAGTTTTGGTTTTATTAAGAAATGAGATTTTATAATTGGTTGTAGAAGAGAAAGTGGTGGTTTTACCCAATTTTTGGAAAAATAAATTGGTTCTCTAAAAAGATACAGTTTGTGAAATGTGATTAATTCACATTTGGAACATTGTGGAAAACAATTAAATTGTTTTGAAAAAAACCCTCCTTAGATAACTCTCATTCCTTGGTTGTTACTGATAATTTTTGGAGGCCCACACATAGAAGCTCTGGGGTGATCGATTTGTTTAATGGAAAGGGTTTTTCCCAAGGAGTGGATAAGGGTGATGATTGTTGGTATATATATATATATATATATTATTCCTTGGATTCTCGGTTGGCATCAACAGGATCAAACCTATTATATACATGAGACATTGGAACACGGAATATTGAGGGAACTTTCTGAGAATGATTTCTACACTAGTAGTGGATGGAATGACTGGTGTACCATGGTATGTGGACATATTTTGGGTTTACTACTATGATATTGGGCCCCTCCTTCAGTCCTAAGTTAAGGTGGTTGAGCATTTGGGAGTTTTTATTTTCATCAGGTGTGGCATGGAAATGGGGATGGAGTCTCATGTATTAGTATGTTCTAGTTGGTTCTTGATCTCCTGGGTTCACATATGTCTACTTGTTCTTTGTGATACAATGTTTAATGTGTTACTTGTGCATATATTTTCTTTTTATTTCCCTTTTTTTGTAACTAATTTATCTCTTTCATGTCTATTATTATTACATGAATGTGATTTTTGGTTTTAATATGGCATATCAAATCTATTTTCATAGAAAATGTTTTTATCCTTTGTGTGAAAACTGAAAATGTAAACATCAATTTCCCTTTTAAAATGAAAATGTATCTCTAAAAGAATGGCTTGGGTTTTTTAGAAATGAATACGAGCAATAAATCATACCATTTTTTGATTAATATGTAGAAAAACTTACTTTTATACATTGTAGTTCAAACATGAAAATGGACGTTTCTTTTATTTTAATGGAAGTGCATCGGGAATAGATTATCGGGCTAGCCTTCTGAGATTTAATACTCACGCCAATAGTTATTTTTTTGACTTTTTTCTGGTTCTATCTTGGGTAAATTCACAATGGGTGACGTTTGATCGTTGAGTCGCACTACTGGAAAAACGGCCTATACCCACGGTTCAAAACCGTGGGTATAGCCCCCAAAACCGTGGGTATAGCCTATACCCACGGTTTTGGGAACCGTGGGCTGGAACGCCGTCGGTATAGGTCCCCAGCCTATACCCACGGTTTTGGAAAACCGTGGGTATAGGTGTCCTGCCACCGTGTCACCGAAACATAGAGAATTTCCACGGTTTCAACGGCTTTTACCCACGGTTTCAAAACCGTGGGTATAGGTCCTAAAATAATGCAGGCGCCGAGTTTCGATCCCGCAACCTGTTCGCTGCAAACACCGCGTCTAACCACTACCCTAACTTCACATATATGTATATATATATATATTTAGTTAAATATAGTTATAAAAACCGTGGGTATAGAGGGAACAACCGTGGGTATAGGGTTCCCGCCAAAAAAAATTCCTTCCTGCAGAAAAAAAAAATTCCCCGCGGACACAAAATTGACCTATACCCACGGTTTTTCAAAACCGTGGGTATAGGTATTTTATCCCAGACTTATCCCCACGGTTTTCCCCAAAACCGTGGGGATAGAGCCCCCCTATACCCACGGTTTTGGAAAACCGTGGGTATAGGTGAATTTTCATGACCTATACCCACGGTTTGCCAAAACCGTGGGGATAGAGCCCCCTATACCCACGGTTTTGGCAAACCGTGGGTATAGGTCATGAAAATTCACCTATACCCACGGTTTTCCAAAACCGTGGGTATAGGGGGGCTCTATCCCCACGGTTTTGGGGAAAACCGTGGGGATAGGTACATTTTCCAGTAGTGTCGGAGAGTATCCCACGGGGTCACATGGAGTTTGTTCGGTCCTCTAGTTCAGTTAGTTTTATCTACTTCAGTTCTTGATTACTCATATTATTTGTTTTTTTTCTTTTTTATTTGACACTAATTTTATTTATTTATATTGGGGGAAATTGTTCACATCGTCACTCTGTCGATGACCAGGAACTTTTTGACATCCCAGGAGGATCGGGAACGCCTCTTGGGCCTTGCGGCAGATCACCTCAGATGACAGGTTCAAGGTTGACCTGGGTTGGTTCATGACATGGATGAAATGGGATGTCATGGTAAGATGATCCATTATCACCCATATGTAATCTTGTTTCAGAACCATTCCGGGAAGACCTATAACAAAATCCATCCCTATCTATACCCACTTCCACACTAGGATAGGTAAAGACTACAACGTACCTGCTGGTCTCTGATGCTCTTCCTTAACCCGCAGACAAGTTAAGCACTATGAGACGAACTCAGCCATAATCCTTTTCATGTTGCACCACTAAAGATACACCTTTACCGCCTTATACATCATCTGTTTACCAGGATATATAAACCATCTCAAATAGTGGTGATAATTCAGGAGTTGTTCCTAACAAGCCATTGGTACAACCATCTGATCTCTAAAGCACAAAAAATGAACCCCTGCCAAGATTCCATCCCTCAATGGTCTCCCCACCATTGTGTTTTAAACTCAATCTGTGGCATGCTACATCAGATGTTTGTTCCTCTTTGACCCTATTTACTAAACCAGTAACAAGAGTAGCTAAAACGAAAACCACAACATCCCCTCAGTCTTAACATTCCACATGCATGTCATCTAGGATTGACATCAACATCCATTCATCTGAATCATATTTCTCTAATTGAGCATATGAATTTATGCTCAATGAACCCACCACCAAATTTCCTTTTCCTATTGTTTACATCAATTCAAAGTCAAACATTTCGAGATACTCTATCCATTTTTTCCCTCATATTCGAATATTTCTGTGAGAAAATGTGTTTCATGATTTTGTGGTTCATGAAAACTGTTTATTTATCAGTAAAGAGATAATGTTTCCATGTATTAAAAGAATTGATGAATTCATCTAACTCCAAATCATCTGTTGTATAATTCTTATCATGAATCCTCAACTGCTTTAAACCATAAGTAACCACACAGTCTCCTTGCTTGAGAACATAGCCCAACCCTGATCCCAAAGCATCACAATACACCACATACCACTATCTTGATTCTGATGAAATCTAGTTAGCTGCTGATGTAATTTGACCTTTTAGGTCCTGGAAGGACTTCTAACATTCATATTTCCATTGGAATGGAGTATTCTTCTTTGAGAATATAAATTTTCATCATGGACTTTATCTCTTCAGGTTTGCTGATAAAGATGATGATATGATTCATAATACTCATCCACACCTTGGCCTTCTCGGGTTTAGAATCACCTTGGATGTTAGGTGGATTCTGCTTCATGAACAAGATGGTATGATCCACATGATGTGGACCATTCCTCTGGTTTCCAGTATCCACATCATAAAAAGTCTTGAAAATACTCTAAACCAACTCTTGGTTCACCTTCAATTCAGGTGAAACTACATTCTCCGTAGCATCTTTGGGTTGGATTCAATGACATCTACCACGTTCCATTTTCTAATACGACAACAAATCCCAGTTAATATCACTCTCTTTCAACTAATGGATTAGATTTTAAAATGGAATCACATTAACTATCCCAAAATTGCATTCCAAAACAACCTTTTTCCATGTTTAACCATTTTTGAAACATTCATTGATTCTTTTGAAAACAAAACCATTTTAAAAATTCACCAAATATCCACTTTTCAAAATATTTCATTTCAAAACAAATTCTTCAATTTTTAAAAATTTAAACCTTGTAAAAAATCATAAATCATTACTCCAAATGAAATATGAAATCCTAGTGGGAATTCATTCCTTTATAATGCATTTCATGATCATCTCATTGTCTTAACCCATGACAATGAGATTTAAATATCCTATAAGTGTCTCAAAACACTTTTGTACCCAACTCCCTGCAAACATGATGTTCACCAAAAAAGGGTTAGCGACATCCTTTTATTCTATATATTTCATGTTCCTAAAATCCAACTCATGTCTACGATTTCTACCCAAAGTATAGAAATGAAGGAATTTCAAATCCAAGACCAAGAACACTGATGAACGCTTGTTATTCAAGGACCAAACAAGATAATTCCATTTGTACCACAAACGAAGGACCAGACTAATTCCATTTTTAATGACCCCCTATTTCTCATTGGATTGAGAGCACAACGAGTCATTACATGTCCTTAAGAAACATCCCCCTGATGCTAAAGGTTGGCTATAAATGTCGAAGGGTTTTCAATAAAAGTAGATTAAAATTTACCCTCTATGTAGTAAACCAATAAACCATCAAACCATAACCAAACCATTCACTAAATGATGCATAAATAAAATAAAGACAACTAAATGACACCATGTATTTCCAGACAACATCAATGTGTGATAGAAGAGAAGATGAAACAAGTATCAAAGTAGATAGTGGATAAACAAAAAAAGACTATCTAGGGACCACAAGAATCTACCCTTACCAAGCTCCAAACTCCACAATCACTTAACAACCCAAGTGTCACGAGGTTGTGCTAATAAATGGTGGAAATATTACCTTTTCCCCTATCCCGGAAACAAAACTAATTGCAACCAATTTTTAGTAAGTTACTTATCTAGAAAATAACCGATCAGATCTTAAAACCAATTCTTCTTATCATTTGGCATACATATTCCATAGTTCACCCCATACCCACACATGCATGCTTTGTTTGACAGTACCATACTCGTGAGCGGTTGCTCGTCCAATCACCTTGTGTCCCAATGACACATTCCCCCAAATATAGGATCACATACTATGTACCCAAATGGTATTCATACATTATTAAGGTCATGTTAAGAATAATCTCACACCAATACCTTTTTTTCCAAATATTTCCATTACAAAAATAAAACAATTCAATTAAACGAAACATTTATTGGAAAATAACGAAAAAACAATTTCAAATAAGATTTTTATTTTCAATATAACATTCCCCTTTATTGAAAGAATATAATCCAATTCATTTGACAACAATCTAGAAAATACCTTTTTAAATATCCATATTTTAAAACCAAGAGCAAAATCACTTTACTCAAACACCCAATTTTCCAGATTTCACGACCATCACTCAAAAAGATTTCCAAAAATTGTTCAACAACCAAATAAAAAGCAATTAGACGCCAAAAATTCAATTTTGAATCATTAAAATTAGTTCTAATTAGTGGATTTGAGAAATAATCCTCCTACATCAATGTTTTTGACAAAAACCCCAACAAACGAAGAACCTACAGGGCATCTGGGTCGATTCTCTAAGAATAAACCTTATATCTCTTATATTGTCAAGATGAAGATCAAATTTCATGATATTTGGCATCCAAAAAACCTTTCTCTACCCATAATATGTTTATATTTAAGAAACCAAGAGAAGAGGAGAAGTATATCAAATAGATCTATGAAACCAATCATGAACAAAGAAGAATGATCAAATACCTAAAAAATCCAGCTTCGATTTCCCAAGGAAATATTTTGGATATCCATAGGACTGATGGGGGTACCCTCTTTGGCCTTAGGTGAATAAAAATCCAATGTTAGGGCCGATTTGGGTAAAAAATTATGAAGTTCTGGAAAAAATGATTGTGATCATATTTTTAAGGATCTCATTCTGGCTACATGCATGGTTTGACCGCATGGTTAGGAAATACATGTGCTAACCATGTAGTATCCACTGCTCGCATGACTTCTCCTTGCATGGTCTCCCCAACCATGCTCGAACCGTGATGGAGCTAATGCCTCAGGAGGACCATCGTGCATGGTTTGGTCGCCCAGTTAGTCAAACCATGTGCCGCCCGTGCGACTTTCATTTATCCCCCAAAACACATCCATTGTTTTCCCCTCTCTCCCATAAATCACCCTTATAATTTATAACAATAAAAGTATCAATTAATGGTTACATACCCTATACTTAGGGTACTACATGATAGGAATTTTGGTAATTTTAATTTATTTAATATAATGTCATTAAATTATAAAATTACATTAATGTCAATTTTAAAGCTATTTATTTACATTAAATTTCAAAATATCAATAAGATGATTTATTCTGAATATATTTTTTTAAAACCATTGAAATATGATATATTCATCTAATAAATTAATGTAAGATTATAATTCATTCAATTTACTTCACAATTAATATTTTTAGTATCATTTGTTTTAGAAAATTATTAACTAAAGAATTAGTTTTTTGGCATTTCTAAACATTTTATGTATCTAATTAATACCTAATAATTAAATATAAATTATTATGAATAAACACAATTATTTATCATAAAAAATATTTGGAATAACTGAACTATTTTTTTCCCTATCCCAAAGCATTATTGATATTAAAAAGATGAAAATTATTAATTTTTTCTTTTTCTTTACATTACATTTTATATGGGACACATTGAATGGAATGTTGAATGATTTTTCCATATTTCATATAATATGGTGGAAAAAATATAAATAAACTCATTTTATAAAATTTATATATGGTTTTAGGTTATTTTCACTCTTCACATTCTTGTTTAACCATTTACTACACTCATTTTACCATACTCACTAAAATTAATTTGAACTATTTTTAATAATAATTATAGTAATAAAATAATTTTTACCTTATTAGGTAATATAAATTATTCTACAACATAATAATGAATTCATTTCTCTAAATTCAACTCACTGAATTGGCAGAATTTATATAAAAATTTATAATGCATGAGCGGTGAGAAATAAAGTGTTTAATGTGAAGATGATCAAATGTTTACAAATGTTTTTATTTCAAAATTATAAATCAAAATTATTCAAAAGACATAAAATGGATTAATTGGTATAAAATTTATATAATATTACTTTAAATCAAATTAAAAATATTATTTAAAATAATAAATTATTTAAATGAATAAAAAAATTATATTAAAAGTCATTATTATTTTTTATTCTTTATAAATAGAAACATCTCACAAAAAAATCACCGAAATTTAATTTTTGTATAATAATTTTAATGAATAATATTATATTGTCAAATAAATTTTCTAAAAGTGGAAAAAATTAATTTAAAATTATGTGCGCTAAGAATGATTAAACTGCCTTTCAGAAAAAATATAGTTTTTTCAGAAGATATTTCTTTTTCTTCAAATTTTTTATTATCTTATTTCTAACAAATAGCTAATTAATAAAAATATGTAAAATATATATTTTCATATGTTATATAATCTTATTAATACCCACCATTCCAATAGGCAATTGATTATTATAATATTAAATAATAATGTTAATAAAATATTTTGATTTGGTAAAACTCAGCATTACATTTAACACAAGGTTTTAATGAAACTAATTTTTTAGTGTAATTGAAAATAAATAAAGTGTTGTGTGTTTCTCAAGATAAATATATTATTTAATTTAATTTATGAAAAATCATTCTTTCTTTTCATAGACACTAATAAATAAATTGTTATTCTTTTATAATTTGAAGGTGTTACATTATCCAAACCTTAAATAAATTGAATCCTCAAAATAAAAAATTTATCTCAAGAATTAGGGATTTGATAGTTAATAATAAATTTATCAAAATCCAAAAGTGTGATCATAGGTTTTAAAACATAATTTTAATTGAATAGAATTGGAAGTACCAAATTCATATGAAATGACACATAACTATGCTTCTATGTAGGAGAACATTTGTGGTAATGATGGTATAGACATAAATGGAAAGTGTAAATTACAATAGATATGTCAATTAAAAACCTCATGGATGAATAATAACTAAAAATAAATAAAATAAAATTCTAAATTATTGCATGCAATGTTTCTGTGGTACCTGGAACCATTACTGTCAAGAGACAATTTATCTATTACAATTTGTGTAAGTAATTCGTCCAATGAGAAGAATTGATGCATCATGGGGATTTCATTAATTATTCCCCAACCCATAGGGTTTGACTTAAATGGTCCCAACCCATGTATAGAATTTCCAAATCATTCTTCATATCGAAAACATAATATAACTTATCAAATATATGTATTGAATGAGTTATATATATTTATCAATATTTTCCAAAATAATCAAATAACTATCAAAGTAGACAACTTATGTTAAATTATATAATTTTTAGGAAAAAATAATATCCCTAATAATTGAAATTTGTAATTAATGGAAATTCAATATTCAATGGTCTTAGTATATTGAATATTTAAATTTGGAAGATAAATGAATCAAGGAAGTGAATGTGAATACAATCCTTAGGGAAAAGGCGCAAAAACTTCTAGAGGAAGATTAAGGATGATATCAATAAAACATATCCCAAGTGGAATTAAAATAAGGGTGGTTTCCATTGATAAATAGTAATACTATAAAAGGATCTTTTAAAAACATTTTTAGGAAAAAAAATTTAATAATGAAAAACATTTTATTTGAATGTTAATTTTGAAACCGTAATCTTTAAAAAACATATATTTATATATTCAAAGGAAACTTCAATGAAATTAATTCATGTAAATCCTTACAAGACATATGATGTAATCGAATAATCCTTTTTCAAGTTAAAAAGGGTTAAAAATTTCGTTTTTGGGAAACCAAAAAAATGATTCATTTTTAAACATTCCTAAAGTAATAAAAGGTTAAAAATTCATTTAACAATGCATTTGAAATGAATTTATTTAAAAAAATTAATAAATATGGTTTTTATAAGGAAACGGGTTCTCAGAATAAATAAAGGAATATAGTACTGTTATCTTATAAACATTTCATAAAATATTTTCAGTATGAAACATTTGAAAAATGTTAATAATACATGATATTGGACATTGATAACCATATAATATTGAAAGTGTTTATGGAACAATTGTTATATATTTTCCTTGTATGGAAATTCCACTGAAATGTTATTTGTATTAATCCTGAGGAAAATAGTCTTTAAACATACTAAAGGGTCTCATAACACTTTGAAACATTTAAAATTATAAGTCTCATGAAGGAATAATATTAAATGAAACTTATAATATCATGAAAATTGTTGGACTATTGGTATAATATTTCAATGTAAATACATACATGATAATAATGATAATAGTTTCATAACAAAAATAAATTCACAATGGAATTCAAATTAAGATGAAAATCCCTTACCATGAGTTACCTTACGGGTTAACATCCTTTGAACTCCTTTATACGAATTTTGATAATGTCACTAACATACAATAGAACCATATTAAATTTTATGACATCATTTATGATCCAATTATAATGTCTTATTACCCATCTGTTAAAAACCATTCATTAATTTAACAATTTATGGTGATAATTTCCTAGTTTGTTTGGTACGTTTTAACTTGTAATTTACTATTCATAACTACTACATCATTATTTTACCTTTTAAAGTATGTGCATCATGATTTTTAAATAATATATATTCATTATATATGTATCTAGAATAATTTAAAATGTCTTGAGGTAAGAAATGAAATTCACCGTTTCTAGAGATAGTGGTCCATACGTACGCATGAATGCTAACATCATTTCATTGTCATATTTAAAAAAGAAAGAAAAGTAAATGATAAGAATATAAAAGTATATATTAATTTTAGTAAATTATTAATGTAATATATTTCATATAATTTTATCAAAATTATCCTTAATATATTTCCATCATTAGTGTAAAGGAATCACATCTCTTTGAGGGGTGAATAGTCCAAACATCCCCAAATGATGTTTTCATTTTCATGAAAAATCTAACATACTAAAGGTATGTGTTATAAAAGTATTATACAAGTAAAAATAAATAATAAATATCATATATGAGATATATAAAAATAGTGTCCATTATTATGGAAAACCATGATTATGGAAAACCATGATAGTTGGTAATGGAAAACTGAACAATCATCATTTTCTAAGGCAGTAGTTCGTTGTATATAGAAACAATATTTTTGTTACCCATTAGATGGAATTGTGTGTTAGTGTTTTTTGAAAACATAATACAATCAAAGAAAATAATATTTAGTTTATTTTTTTATTATATTAAAACATAAAAATAATATTTGAGGTTGTGGAGAAGTAAAAGAATGAAAATTCAACATTGGAAAACAACACATTAAAATAGGGTAACTCAATTTAGTGTATAAAAAAGGGATTTCAAGGAATGATTTGTGACCATAGAGAAAATTAAAGGCCTAGAGGAGGGATATTTGGTTGAATTTTGGGAAAATCATTGTGGAACCTATGATGTTTGATATGTTTGAGTGATGGGGATAAGTGGTGTCCTTTTTTAGTAGAAGAGGAGTGGTACTCTTGTAATATTTTTCCATGGGAATCCCATGCTCGTTTTTTATGTTGAAATTGGACCCAATAATGGATCCCATTTGATAAAAGATAGTATTTCGTTGATATAGGACTATAAAATTGTTCTTGTACAGGTTTACATGTAGTTTGGGGCATTATGATTATGGGTTCTCCCCTTATAATACGTAATTTGACCTTAATCATCATAATTAAATTGAATCACTTTCAATAATAATTTTCATAAAAAAAATGGTGACCATTATAGACAGTATAAATTATTATAATTCAAAATACTGAATCCATTTTACCAAATTCCAATCAAATATTTGGTATAAATTAATTTAAATTTAACCTCACAGGTTAGATGATAATGCATGTTTTTAAAGTAAAAACATCTAAAAATTTTCATTGTTTTTATAATTAATTTAAATGTGAAATTGATTCCAATTACTTATTTCTTATTAATTTATAAAAACATGATATATTTATTATTTAAAAACAATTAAATTTTAATTAATCATTATAAATAAATTATATGAAATAGAAGTTTTGAACAAATTTCAGTATTTTTATCTATTCCCAGCAGGGCAATCTATCCTCTGAGGTATTCTTTTGTTTTGGTATTTTGGTTGTTTTTTTCAATATTGGTTTTTTTATTTTTGATTATCTAATGATTTACCCCAAGTGGTCTCTTTTGAAAATGAAATAAAAATTTACTTTGGAGGAGGAGTATTCTTAACTATTCATTAAAAATGAAATGTTTTAGAATAATAATATAGATTCACCATAAGATAATTTTTCTATTTCTATTCTGATGATATAGTTTAATTTGACATATTAAATCAATTAATGTTTCCAAATTCTAATTTAAGATGGGTTCTCTGAAAAAAAGCAATAAAATTTATTTAATATAAATATTGGTATTTATGTGTGAAATAGGGTTTGTTCTTATCTTATGCATATCAAATCTAATGTATAAATATAAATAAATATTATATTGTATATAAAACATATATATTTTATTAAAATTATTTAACAATTGTAATTAATTATGTCTATTAAGAAATAAATCCTTTATAATCATAAAAAAATAATATTTCATCCTATATCCAATTGGTTATTATTTTCATTTTTAATTAATTAGTGACTTATGAATTCATTTTATATTTTTATAAAGGATAAAATTTAATAAGTTAGTTAGTACCATTCATAAACACTAACAAAATGGATATATTGTATCAAATTACTTTAAAGAATAATATTATAATAATACAGGGTTATTTGTTGAAACTTGGTCTTCCAAGTAATGCGAGATTCAATAATAGGTTGCTCTTGAATGTAACATAATCAATTGAATAAGTTATCTATTACATATAAGGTATACTTACCCCATGTTGATTGAATTACAATATATGGAATATATTTTATTTATTTAATATAGTAAATATATTATAATGTAAACAGTAAATATATTCCCTTTTTAAAAATGGTGTTGTGTGTCATACACGCTATTGAATACAATGTTTACTTTATATTTTTGGGGTGTAACATTACCTATAGGTGTTTTTATTGTTTTTTCTCCTATCTCTGAATGATATTTTATCATAATGGGTAATTTCACCAATATATATAGTATTTTTATACTCACAGTGTTAATCTCTAAATGAGGGTCTACTAGAAGTGGGACATAGGGGGTCATTATATCTCTCTGATAATTATACTCTCATTGGTGGGAGGGTTCATGAATGAATGGTACCAAAGTTATGGTGGAGAAACATGATAATTTATTATCACTATGAGGTATCCATTTTTTAGGGAAACAATACATATTGATCCAAGTGTGTGACATAGGCCAAATTGAATTGATGGTTAATGCGAAATTTTCCCTAATTTGTTATAGTGAAAATTTTCGATGCTAATTGAACTTCCAAGTGAGGTGGAGTAGTTTTCAAGGTAGAGGACTAGGAGTGGTACATTATTCATTACTTATTGTTCTCTTGTTTGAATTTGGGTTGTTTTTTAGTTAAAAAATAAAATAAATAAATATATTATGAAATATATATATATATATATATATGTTATCATAAATAGCATGTTCTCTTGATTTAATGGAATAGATCTTGTTCATCATCAGTGAGTATGTCAATAATATGAGGTTCAGTAGGACATTCATACTTATGTTTGATGATTTTATAAGATATAAATTTATGAGGTTTGATAGCTAGATTTATATGCCTTCTTGAGGAAGTGTTTGGGAATGTATGAGTAGATTGTATCAAATTTAGAGAAATATCACTGGATGGAGTAGATTGAGATCACTTTTGGTCTGATCAGATCATGGAATATGTTCTGGGATTCATTGGATTCGAGATTGGTGTCGGGGGGGGGGGGGGGGGTTCATTGGTGGAAGCGGTTTCATTATAACCATTAAGAGGCTGATATTTTGTGGATAAAAAATTTGAGGGAGTTATGGGTGGAGTACTATCATCGATTATGAGGGAACCAAAGTGGAAAGATCTTCCCAGCCTTTATCAGGGGATACTAATCATGATTGATTTATAGATTAGGTTCATGTACCTGTTGTACTTCACTCTATATTATTTCCCAGATGAGGAGTCTATATCACGATATCTAGAGGAGGCTTTGCAGCCAGTGATCTGGTATGTAGTCACATCATATTTTTTATTGTATATTAATGTGTAGAAAAAGGATGAGGATATCAAAAAGATTCATTCCTTATGATTTGATCATTAAGAGAGTTGAAAAAACGGTGCCTCAAGGATCAGGGCTTCAAGAATTGATTTTTGGCTGTCCAGGACATCATGATTTCGGACATTGGGGAGTTGGCCGCAGTAGACAACATTTTGTTTCTCTAAGGTAGGTGGCTCTTGAGTACCTATAAAAGGTTTCCTTTTTTAATATTATGTATATGAGTTATAATTAAAATTCTAGGATCAATTCTAAACAACTCATGTTTTCTTGTTTCATGTGAATGTTTAGGCCACTTTCCCGCAGTTACAGTAGTTTACTCCAATGATTCATCAATATCAACGACCAATGGAATTTGTTCGGTATCATAGATTACGTGTTTTTGGAAGATAGGGGAATTGTTATGGTATTTCCCCATAGGGTCCCATTCTAGATTGTGGTAATGGAGGTCAATAAAAGTGAGGCATATTGGAGAGGCATGGTCCAATATATGCATTAGATATAGCAGTGAAAAAAAATCCAAGCGCTATTGAGGTTATTATTAAGTTATTCACTACCATTTTTGTACTTCGTTTTATCTTGTATAATCACACTCCTTTTTTTCTCCCACATTGGTATGTTATTTGAAAATAGAATTTTAGACACTCCCAATTCCCCTTGTATAAGCTACACTAGTTAGAGGTCAGGCTTCTTTGTTTGATGTGTTCTATGGATATAGACTTGTGATTGGGTGAGACCAGTCGGTGGATGACATCTTCTTGTTGATGGTACTTCCACAATATGTTATCCATGGAAAATATTTGGTTTTATTTATTGATGTAAAACTATTGGGCAAAAATCCCTCAAGGCATCATTGAAGCATTTTTGAGGTGATTGTGTTTGTTGACAAAGTGGACATCTGAGTGGTGATTGTTGACAAAGCAAAACAATGACATACAAATTTGTTGACAAATGGGATTTCATGATGGAATGTCGAGTTCAAGTGCTGAGGTCAATTATCCATGTTTGATTCAAGAACGTTGACAAAAGGAATGGATGATCTGGAGGCGGTACAAAAGAACAGATACAAAGTGGCACCGTTTTCCAATGTTTTCCAAATTTTTGGGCCTGAAAATCGATAAATGAAGAATAGTGTTTTTGGAAAAGAGACTTGCATTTCTAGGACATAGAGTATAGGAAACTTTCACGACATATGTTTTTCAAGATCAGAAGATCAAAATATGGCAAAGGGAACAGGTTCGCGCAAGTTTGGGAGTTGGTCACGCAAATGTCTTGGAGGACAGAAGACTTGCGCGCCGAGACTGGGTCGCGCAGGTGACTTGGGCGCAGTCACGCAGGGTGGTCCATTTGTCTATAAATACTGGACCAAACCTCTTCATTCTTCACCGGAGTTCAACACTTTGAGAAATCAAATCTCCTGTCGCGCAGGTGTGGTGGTCGCGCAAGTTGTGTCTGGTCGCGCAAGTGAAGTTGCGCGCCAGTGTGAGAAGTTGCGCGCCGGTTGGCATTTGCGCTCCAATATTGGTTTGGGCGTAAAAAGAACTGAGTCACGCAAGTTTGGAGTTTGGGAAGCTTGTCACGACCCGTCCTCGGGGCCCGTTCCGTGACTACCCCAAGCCCGCCTTCCATAGGCCAGGGGCTGACGACTAGCACCAAAGGCGTAAAATCCCGTTAACTGGGAAGGCATTGCCTTTATAAAAGAAAACAAGCACCACAGAGTACAAGCGGAAGTAAAACACTAAGTACAAAAAGGAGAGCTGAAAAGTAAAAGGGGCCGGAAATACAAGCCCAACTGTAAAGTACAACTCGAAAGGGAAAACAATGACTGAAAAGTAAAGCTGCTACGCTGAGATGTCCACTGGAAATCCCACCTGAAGGGTGGGTACAGATAGCTCCTCTGCTCCTCGGGTCCCGCCATCCGCTCTGAGTATGTCCCGCCCAGTGGTCCACCTCCGGTACCGCCTCGTCGTAAAGTCCACCTCCAGGTACCGTCCAGTACTTGAACCTTCGGCTTCTGTCAGCACTGTCCGTCGTCTGCAACCAACACAACGAGGTGCGGGCATAGCCCGTGCAGGGGTGAGTATAACGATACTCAGTAGGGACCCCGAGACCCTCAAGGTCTCACTAAAACCAACAAGGATAAACACAAGAAGATCTCAACAGATAAACCCTACTTAGGTATATGCCCATACATATACCTAAGTTATCAAGTAACCCATCTCAATCATGAGGAAACACAAGGACTGTGAAAACGACGGATAACCACTACCCGGGTATATGCCCATACATATACCAAAGTTAGCAAGTGACCCATCTCAATCATGAAGTAAACACAAGGTCAAAAGTCTCAGCTCAAACCAGGATTTTCATTATCGAAACCGTAACTGCTGAAGAGCTCCGTCTCTAGAGTGTACAGTGGTCCTGTCACGACTCCGAGGTACTGCTCACTAACCTAAGACTGCTGAAGTACTCCTCCTGTCGAGTACTGCGGGCCAGCCACCCAAACACAGTAGTGCTTCCCGCTGAGGTATGTCACCCAAACTCCGAAGTGCACACCCCCTAGTAGCCTGCTGAGGTACTCTCCGGACGAGCACCGCGGGTCTGCACTGTCACACAGGTAGTGCTCCGTCCGCCATTGGTCTGCACCTCTGAAGGTAGTGCTCCGTCCACTGGGCTAGTCGACTCACTCCAAGTCGAGTCGGTCAAGCAGTCGTCAGGTCTCAGCCAGCTACACGGTCTCCGTACTTCGCACGCTCGTCACTAGGAGGGTCCGCTCCACGAGCTACAGGTCGATACTCCAAGTATCTCAAAGTCCCACGAAGAAGTGTCTCAAAGGTCCGTCTCGTCACAGGGGTCTCAACGCAACAGACGGCGCGTCGATCGGACGCCCGGTCTGTGAGTTATTAGCCTTTTCGTCCCAGGGGCCCGGATGGTTTCGTGAGCGAAACCAATCCCGGCCGTATCTCAACTGTACCCCGAACTCCCATAGGGTATACTCAAAGGGACCGTTACTCAACGTAACCACCAACGCCGCTGACGGCTCGTCAAGCGGACGTCCTGTCTGAAAGATATCAGCTTTCCCGTTCCAGGGGCCCGGTTGGATTTCGGGTACAATCCAACCCGGCCATACTCCGAGTGTAACCAAAACTCGGGCGGAGTATGTCAAAAGTTCCGTCTCATCAAGAGGAAGTCAACGAAACAGACGGCGCGTCAATCGGACGCCCGGTCTGTGAGTTATTGGCATTTTCGTCTCCGGGGCCCGGTTGGTTTTTAAAGCAAAACCAATCCGACCGTACTCCACCTGCGTCCAAACCTCGGGCGGAGTATGCCAAAACATTCGTCTCATTAAGAGGAACGTAACGCGACTGACGGCGCGTCAATCGGACGTTCGTGGCTCAAGATATGAGCGTTTCCGCTCCGAAGGCCCGGTTGGTTTCGTGAACGAACCAACCCGGCCGAACTCAAAGTCAACCGAAACCTTGAGTGCGATATACCGAAACGACCGTCTCGATCCAAGGATCGCGTTGCCGCAGACGGTTTGTCGTTCGGAGGTCTGAGGCTCATGTTATGGGCCAAAAACCAAAACTGGTTCGAAACGGGGGGGTCCGGGTCCGGGCCGACCCGGCCCGACCCCCCCCCCCCCCCCCCCCCCCGGTGGCGGCCGGCGGCGCGGCGGCGCGGAGGCCGCGGGGGCCGCGGCGGCCAGTTGCCGCGAGGCGGCGGCACGCGGGGGCTAAGCCCCGTGTTTTCCTCTGGCGGCGCGGCTTAGCCGCGCCGTTTTATTTAAAAACGCCCCCCCCCCCCCCCCCCCCCCGCTCGTGGGGGGCTTGCTGGAACGAACCGGGGGGACGGCTGCCCCCCCCCCTCCTTTAATGAACCGCCCCCCTCATTAAGAGGGGGGTTTGCTGAACGGTCCGGGGGATTTATTCCCCCGGTTTTCAGTCATCCGGCCGGCCAGCTGGCCGGCCGGTTTTTACTAACGGGACCGGAAATTCCGGTCCCGCCTTCGACTTCCGACGCCGGCGGCCCGGCCGCCGGTCTTCTCTTCCGCCGCGGCCCGGAACCGGCCGCGGTCTTCTCGTCCCACCGCGGCCCGGAACCGGCCGCGGTCTTCTCGTCCCGTCGCGGCCCGGAACCGGCCGCGACGTTCGTCATCCGGCGCGGTGCGACGGCACCGCGCCCCTCCGCCGCACTTTAAGTTCTTTCAACGCGGCGCGACGGCGTCGCGTTCTTGATGTTTCTACATGGAGTGCGCGCGACGGCGTTGCGTAAAATAAACGCACAATCATCCGCGTGGTGCGACGGCACCACGCCACTTGCTTCCACCCGCAAGAACAAACAAGAACGTTGGAGGGGGTTCGGCCGTGTTCGTACGGTCCGGCCCCCCTCACGTTAAATTAATAACGCAATTTTAAATAAACAACATCCTCACGTTAGTCATACGAACCACGAGCAAGAATGAGATAATTAAATATTAAATCAACATCCCCTACCTCGGGTATAAGTTCGAGGATTTGACTATGTCCGCGGAAGTCGACGTCGCGGAATCGGGCGTCGCGGAAGTCGTTCGTCAATTCCGTTGACGAAGAGATACGTCCGAAGAGGCACGTCGTTGGCGAATCCTTGCACGCCGACGAAGGTTGTCCGAGGAAGGTGCGGTGTTCTCTCTCGTTGACACCGAAGACGAAGAAGAGCGGAGCGGCGTTCTTCTTCGGAACTTGAGCGTTCAACGTCAAGTCTTGAGGAAAGTCAAATAATAAAGAAAGCAACGAACTCAAGAACCCCTACCTCGATAATCACACGTTGACGTAGTCGTGGAATATCGGTGTCGATTCCTTTGACGTCGGATGAAGAGTCGTTGTCGAAGGCGTTCGTCGCGGAAAACCGTCGCGGAAGAGATGACGTAGAAGAAGTACGTCGTGTCGCGGATACGGCGTCGCGGATGGATCGTGTTCTTCGGCAGAGAAGTTCTTCGTTGAAGAACGTCGTTCTTCGCGTTCTTCGTTGAGTTTGAAGAAGAAGAAGAGGAGCTCTCCACCTCTCAAGAAGACAAACGATCAACCAAAAATAAAATAAGATAACATCTTATTTTATTATTACAAAACATAAAAGAATTTCAAAAGTTTGAAATTCAAAAGAGATAACTCCACATTTAACTCACTTATTTAATATACATGAATTGTATAATTAAATAGAAGTTAACTTGTCAAGCCATTAAGAGGGAGAGAGGGGAGTTGAAAAGGTGGGGGTTCGTGTGGGCCCCACCACACTTAATCCTCCCAAGGGAGGTTAAGTGGGTGTGGGTCCCACTTCCAACCTCCTTTGAGAGGTTTAAAGAAGTTATAATAAAATTTGTTCTACACAAATTTTATTTAACTCAACTAAAACCCTCAAAAATTAACTTTCAACCCGCAACAAACGCAACTCCCGAAAAGGTCTCTTTAAGCGAATATCGGCGCTGCGAGTTCATCGGTTCCCTCGGATTTCAATTCCGAGCACCGGATCAAAAGTTAGGAATTCCCGCTCGTTCGTTCACTGAACGTACCCGAGCCAAACTTCGGAAATTAATTCCGGGCACTCCGGGCCTCGGAATCAGGTGCCGTCTGAAACCGCGCTCTTGTAAAATTCTAAAGAAAATTAAGAAAAAAAAAATTTCCTTGAATTTTACGGGTCTTTACAAAGCTTGTGTCGCGCAAGTGTCTAAGCTGGACTTGCACTCCCATTGTGACTTGCGCGCTGCTACTTGCGCGCCGAGTTAGACTTGCGCGCCAAGTAAGGTTTCTTTTCAGGAGTGACTTTCGGGATGCGTGGAAGTTGGAAGTTTGCCCGATACCATCAATGCCAAGAGAGATTCATCTACGGATTAATGTTGAACTTAAACATAGAATATACATACAGAAGAAGATGTGTTCTTTCATGAAAATGAAGAGACCTACAGGTCTATAAACTGTGAGTGGATCCATTCCAGAGCAGTGAGTGAAGGAAGAGGAAGAAGGTGGTCCTCTCCACCGGCAGTGATCCAGAGAGAGAGAAACAGGGAGTGACCCTTGGGAAAGCAGTGAGCTGACCCTAAAATTTGTAAAGGCATAGAGCCTGGGCATAGAAGTGATCTAGCCCGAACTTTGTATCCACATCTAGTGAATATTTGTGTAATTTGGAATGATCGGAAAATTGTCGGTGTATGCTCCTTGGACGTAGCCCAGTGAGGGTGAACCAAGTAAAAATCTATGTGTCTGCCTGTTTGATTCCTTGAATTTCATTCAATGCATCATCATTAGATAAATAAGTAAATAAGTGATCATATTTTACACACAATAGAAAACAAAGTGACCCTTGTAATAAAAAGGTCAAGATCCAGTGGGGTAGGAAGAACATTGAAAAAGAATATCCATACCCTGATTCACCCCCCCCCCTCTCAGGGTATATAGCCCCCTATTGGTCCTAACAAAGACCTTATCTATTTTGGAGGATATATATATGTATATATTGTTTTTGAGGGCTTGTGAGTGGTGTTTGTTATTAAATGATGTTATCATATGTGTAGTAGGAAACTGGAGACTCTATTTACAATTTTGGTGGATCAGTCAGTGGAAGCTTGGGGGTGGGGATTTATGAAGGATAATTCCCTAAAAATCATCCTTACCATTGATAGTGGAGCCTCAATAAGTAGTACGCAGCATGTTCTAATTCTGGAGGAGTTACTGGATATTTTCCCACATGTGTTTATAAAAATACCCCTTAATAATCCCTTGAGTTTTTGATTGAGCGGTAGTTGGTCATGTCACTTATTATGAAGGATCCATCTCAAATGGTGTGTGTGTATCTATGATTGTTGAGGTTAAAAGTTTATTATCTGATGCATATGGGTTTTATTTAACACATTGTTACACCTTTGGGAGATCTTGTGTTGTTCTTCAATAAGGAGGACGATATTAGGAATTTTTATATAAACAATCGTATGTTGAATTATGTGAAAATCAAGAACTATTACCCTCTTCTAGGGATCAATGATCTTATTGACTAGCTGAGTGGAGATATTTTATTTTCCAACATCGATCTATAGTTCAATAATAACAAGTTGTGGGTGAAGTATGGGGATATCAAAAAGACAGCCTTTGGGTGTAGGTATGGGTACATTGAGATGGTGGTCATGTTTTCATTGTTGAAAAAAATATAGTGGTTTTCAAGGAGATTATGAACTCTACATTCAACGAATTCCAATATCTGTTCATCATTGTGTTCATCCATGAAATACTAATCTAATTGAGGTCATAGGAGGAGAATGTCCACTATCTCAAACCAATTTTGAAATTCCTATAACACTATCATCTTTATGAAAAATTGTCCATGATTGTGTTTTTGATGTGACATGATTTTTTCTTTAAAAATGTGGTGTCTTAAAACGGTGTGGTAGTTAACACGTCAATGGTAAAGAAAATTATTTCTTTGGAAGCACCTAGGAATGTGGTAGAGGTTCAGTGTGTTCTTGGCCTCACATGATATTATTAGAAGTTTGTAACTGATTTCTCTCATGTTTTAGACTCGATAACATTTATTAATAAGAAATATGAGTATATTTATTATGTGATCAGTTCTATGTTGTATTATATTACATAAAAGGTATTTTGGTATGTTCTATATTGCTTCAGTTTCATATGGAAGGTCCATTGTTTGTGATTTTAAATGATATGTCACATATGGGTTTGGAATTCTTGATATTTTAGTATAGATAGTAGATCTCATATATTCCTAGGTTGTTGCAACAAAAAAACATATATATACTACTCATGGTTTACATTTTTTACTGTTGTGTTGGTGATTGACCTTTGTTATCCATACCTCATCAGTGAGTGATTTTTTTATTCAATGACCATTAATTTATGAAATATATTTTCCCTCAATATTATTTGATTTTATTCTGGTATAGTTTAATGTTGATTCTTTCGGTTAATGATTTTGATATATATTATACCTCATAAAATTAGAGCGTGGTTTCTGATGAGATAGTTCAAAAATCCTAAGGAGATGTGGTTTGAGAGTCCGTAGATATTTTAGAATGGTGTTGAGTAGCTTACAATTATGCATCATGATGTTGGGCAGAGTAGTATTAATGGTTGTCTCTATCATCTGTCTGTAGTTTCATTATTGATTCCAAAAGTGTTAGAATATTATTGGTTAGAATCAGAGGCATATGTGATGCATTACTGTGTTGATCATGATTATGCTACAGATGGATGGTTGGTGGATGGAATAAATAATATGTCGTTTCTAGGGTGTTTTTTCAATCCTCATGTGATGCACAAGGGAGTCCTATATGAGTATTGCAATTATACTATAGAAGTAAAACATGTTGTGGCTATGATTTATCGTGGTTTGTGCAGGGATATCTTGTTTATAGGGATGAAAAGATAATTATAGTGTTTGTGGTGAGTTTTCATTTTTTTAGTTAGTGAAATCTTAGTACCGTGTTTCTCGATATTTTTTGGAAATCATTAGATGTTCCTGATTAAAAAATGGGAATAAATATTTATATGAATTTTCCCTAGATTACCCCTAGATCAGGTAGGTTGTGAAGTGTTTTTGGGTTATAATAGTCGGATTGAAAAATTGATCTCATTTTATGGAAATCTGTCAGTTAGGGTTTTTGTATATTTTGGTGATTCACTATGTTGATGTTTAGGTCAGGATTTATAAGGTTTTGAGGACCATTACATTTTATTATTATACTTATTTTACCACTTGAGATTAGAGGGACTGTTGGATGATTTTTTCTTCTTCCAGTTACGTCTTATAACTTCTTTTCACCATTAGAAAGATATCCAAATGGAGAAACCCATCTAGATTCCAGATGATATGTTGTGATATCACTTCTTATACTTTGATTGATCATGGGTAAGGAACATACCTCAGTTAATGTTTGTATAAAATAACATATATCACTCACCCATTAGCATGACCTTTTTTTGAGGAATTGTATTGTTGGTTGTGTCATTCTCAGTTTAATTGGATGGATTTCGGGGAATCAATAGTTATTGGTCTTGATGTGGTTCATGCAAATATTGATAAGATCATGTCTGTTTGAGAGAGGATGAGGGATGTTCCAGAACGTCAAAAGTCATATAATGATTATAGGAAGAGAGTCCATAGGTTTCAGTTCAAATACCAAGTGTTCGCGATTGTCCCCCCTCAACATGTTAATATGAGGTTTGGTAGGGGGAGTAACCATTCTCCCAGGTTTGTTAGGCCATTTGATGTGTTGGGGCATGTTGGATAAGTGGAATGTTAGTTAGTGTTCCCACTGAGGATGACGATGATCCATGTAGTCTTCCATGTGTCTTAGTTTCATTTGGATTTCACAATGAATCCCTCATCATTGAATGATGGGATTTATATATTCAATACAATATTATTTTCATTGATAGTCCATTAGACATCTAAGATCATTTAGATAATGTGTTTTGTGGATGAACCATTCCATTAGTTCAGATGTTGTGGAGCCATGTTGGTTGGAGGAGTGTACTAGGGAGGGAGTGAAGTAGATGCATTTCTAGTACATGGAGATATATTGCTATTTTCTTCTTCCTAATTTTTTTTATGGTTCAATGATTATTATTAAGGATTTATGATATTTTCTTTTCCATGATTTGTGGTTTGTGATATAGTTTCTATGAAATGAAAAGGGGAAGAATTAAAACAAAATTATAATGAGTTATAATTTGACATGATTAAAACTATTTGGTCGAGTCATTTCCATCCTAAAATAGAATATCATGTCATGGAAAATGGGAATCACTAATTTATGTGGTTGGTATGTATTGTTTTGTGTGTTTCCTGTTTTCATGGTTGTCTTAAGTTGTGTGGAAGTTTCTTATGGTTGATTTCTATGTGGTGGATTATGGTTTCTCCCAGATGACATCCTATTTTTACCTATAATAGGTGGTGATGTCGATGTGTGGTGTTGTGGTTTTATGGTAATGTGGTGATGTGTGATTTTTGTGGGAGATTTCATTTTTGTGTTTAGATGGTTGTATAATTTGAGATGTGATAACATATTTGATTGGTATCCCGTATGGTGGTTTCTTAGACCTATATCTTTTACAATATTCATATTTTTATTCTTGATGAGGAGATTCATTTAAGAGGAATATGATTTAATGGTTTGTGCCTTCATGGACCATTACATTTACATTTTTTTCTATCATAGGTTTCTATAGGAGGCATGACGATTTTAGGTGGTGGTTGGAGAAAGATTAGTAATAAAGTAGGAGGTTCATGATGTGAACCTTATTTGCCTCATGAGTTAGTCATTTTATGAATTGCGTAGCCATTTAAATAATGTCATATATGTGGAAGACCAGTAGTTCATGAAATAAATTCATGCTATGAATGTGGAATTCATGATGTGTATTAATTATTGTCAAGGAAACTGAATTTTCAACTAATGTGTGACTATATTTAGATTATAGGATTATAATAATTTCATGGAATTCACAACATGAATATGTAATTCAGGATAAGAATGAGTTCAATTTCTAGGTTTCCTATAACCATTTTCATATCATTTAATCCTCATTCTGCCGACAATCCTTGTACTTTCATGAAGCAACCTATGTGTTTTGGAATACCACCTATATTATATTCCACAATATGGATCCTTGCTTTTTGATGATTGAGTGTTGTTGATTTGTGGTGGCTTCTAACTTTTATCTCTTTAATTTTCCATGATCATCCCTCGGTGATCTACTACATTGTTTTTTTAATTTGGGGTGTGTTTTGGATGATGTGTTTGTGATCCCTTGATTTGGTGCAGGTTTAACCATCATTTACTTATGTGGTCCTAATTTTTTGGAAGATTCATTTTCATTATGTGCTTCATAGTGATATCATAAAGCTTCATTGAGGTAAAGGATCCATGTTCTCAAATTTTTAGGTACTATATGGGGGAATTTCATGTTTTTTCATTCCATTGGGTGGACAATAATTGTTGGAATAATAAGATGATTAATTCAAATTATTTAAATTTTTTGGTATGGGAAGATATCACTTTTTTACTACTTTAATATTGTTTTTCAAATATGACTATTCCCTATTTCTTCCCTACTAAAAATAAAAACTATTCGAATCATTTTTTGTGCATTAAGTGATGTTTTATTAGTCCCTTCATGTGTTTTTGTGTGATTTCACCTTAAATAATATGATAAAGAACATATATATGGATAAATATTGGGTTTTCCATGGATCATGGTTTTTGTGAAAATACTCATGAAAAATTAATCAAGTAATGTGTAAAAATTTCTTAAGTAGTTAGGGAAATCCAATATATGTTTCTATGTTGTGTTTTCTGGCATGGTGTGTTTCCATTTGTGGATTGTTTTGTTGTGTGGTGGTGGTGATGATAGCATTGGATTTGTGAGGTTTGGGGTTTTTATGTGGTGGTTGGTTAGCATGGATGAGATTTGGGTAGTTATGTGATGTCATTGAAGTGAACATAGGTGTGGTTCATGGTGGAAATGATGTATGTTGTTATTGTGTGGTCTGGATGTGACAAGAGATTATTGTGTTGTGAACTGGTGAAGATTTGTGGTGCATAGTCGTGGTGGAATGTGTTAGTTTGAATGATGGTGGATGAGGGATTTGGATTTTGTGTGTGGTAGTTTTGATATTTGGATGTGTCGTTGTGGTGATGAGATGGGTTGATTGGTGAGGTGCAATGAGGATAAATGATGTGATTTGTGCCAGTTCGGTTGTGAAAAGGTTTTCATAGTTACCTTGTTATCCATTGAATAAATTCTGATGATAGAAATGAAATAAAATAAAAATATACATGTTTGGATTGAAATGGATGTCTAGTAAATATCTTAAATGGCTTGGATGTTAAATTAGATGGAAGTGTACATGTAATGTGATGAACTTGTAAATTAATGTTGAAATGTTGTGTGTCTTCTGTGGTGGTTGTGTTTGGTCTTTTAAATAGTGGTGGTAGTGCTTTTGATAGATGGTTTGTAGTTTGGTAGGTGTGATGTGTTGTGTTCTAGTATAGTGTTTATGAAACCGTAGGTTTGGTATTTTGTTATCTATATATCATATATGTTTATGATATTTCTATACCATACCTAACTGAGTTGAATATCATTAATGATTCTCAATGGTTTTGGGTTATAGTTTTCTTTCCAGAAAATCCATGATGTTGGTGACATGGGTGGTAGGCTACCCCCCCATCCCCACCATTCCATCAGCAACAGTGATGATACAGGTTCTTTTAAGAATATGTAGCACTGTTGTCCCAGGTGTTCTCGGGAGAGAATGGTTATGATGAGGTTGTGATGTGGTTTGATATGTGCTGGGCACCATGCATAGTAGGAGGTGTGCATGAGGTATATCTTGTCCACATTTATCATACCATACAATTCTGGTTATATGATGATATTTGTTGTGATTTATAAGGATTCTTATCTAAATTGGTGGTGTGGTGATTCCTGATGATATTATAGGATGCTAGAAAATTTGAAGTTGGTTATGTGTGAATTTATCCCAATCCACATCAATAATAGACAATGTGTCTTCTGGTGGGATGTGATTTTATGTGTTTTGATGTTATGTGTGATGATATGTATGTATGGGATTGGAGCACATGAAATTTAACATTGCGGCATGAGAGTTGACAATTAGTGGGAAGAGGTTTTGAGGAATCCTGTTTTGTTATACTAATTATGAAATATTATTATATGGGATAATTGATTTGGGGTGTGAGACATGGTGCAGCTAGGTTCTGGTTAGTTTACCCTTATATATGGTTATTGGTACTTCCATTTGTTCAATGGTCCATTAGCATGGTATTTTCACATGCTCATATGAGGGCTTTGTTATGTCCCTATTGAGTATGCATGTTATTCTCACCCTATGTAAGTATACTATTTACCCTATTTCATATAGGACTTTGGTGACCAAGACTAAAATTACTAGCTGGGTTTGATGTTTTCTTATTTCAATTCCATTGAGATGTCATTTTTTATATTTTTTAGGTTTTTATGGGTATCAGTTTTACATTATTCAAGCATTGTCCGTTGTTTTTTGGTTTACATTTATTTTATTTGATGATGTTGTTGATAGTTTTTATCCAATATTTTGGTCATGCTTTATTTTATTGTGTAATTCGTCCCATATCTTTGATTTTTTTTATTCCCATAGAACTAGATGCCTATGTGGTTCCAACTGGAGGGGAGACTTGCAAATCCTTATCAATCTCCCATCCTTGTGGTATCATCGCGGCAACTGGGTCATGCCACCACCCTTTTAATTTTTCAATGTTTTCAAATATAATAGTCTCATTAATTGAAAAATAGTTATAAATTTAATTTTGTTTCTGGTTAAGAAGAATATGGAAATAATATAATTAACCAATCAAATTTATACAGTGTGAGATGTCATTTTATGCATTATATTTTTTATTAATCCCTTATTTAAACAATTTTAACCTAAACTATTGTAAAAAATTTAATATTAAATAGTCACGATCTTTCTTACAAGTTGAAAATTTGTTCATAAATGGCCTAGGGATGACATATATTACCATGTATTATCGTCCTGTAAATTTCATGATTTTTTTATTTTTAAATAATTTAATGAAATTTTATTTTCATAATATGACATTTATTTAATTATTGACACATTCCATTTAATATTTCTCTAAACACATCAATAATAATATGGAATTATAAAATAATCCTTTTACACATCCCAATATGCAATATTTATATATAAAATTTTGGATTACCTATATGTCACCCAAACAATAATACATTATTAGTTTTTAAAATCATTTAATTTTTTTTCTACTTCATGAATAAGCACTGAGTGACAGTTGGATAAGAATTATAGGTAATTATTTCATCAAAAAAATCATAATTAATCAGTGTGACACAAAATTAATTTATTTTGAAAATTAAGATCTCTAAATTAAATTATCATCTTTTTAATGGTGTGTATTTTTTTTAGATACTAAAGAAGAGAGGGAAGCATTTTTTGAAATTACATTACATAAAATATTAATATTTCCCATAGAAAAGGAAGATTGAAAAGAATTGAATATATTCAAAACTGGTTTCTTTAGGGTTAAATTTCTCACATCCAATGTAGTAAATTCAAGGGTTGGGTTGATTTTTTTGACTACATTCCATGGTGTTAAACCATTTTTAACCATTTTACGCTTATAAGGTGAGAAATATTTACCCAGGTTACATTTCATAAGGACTAAATGGACATATTTACCAAATATGAACATCAAAATTATAAATATGGTATACATATTTCATTATTAGACCTCAATAATTGCTAGAAATTTGTTATAATAGAAATTAATAAAACACAATGAAAAATTGTTTATTGAAAAATGTGTTTCTAAACAGAAAAATTAACATTTACCAAATTCATGAATATTGCTGATTAAAATGGAAATTATTAGATTATTAAACAAAATTGGTTTTTTTAACTTTTACATAGATTAAATAAATAAATATATCTTTTAAATTTATTTTTTTAATAAATAATAATTGAGAGTATCTGAAAAATTAGTATTTTCACAATTCATTGAAAAATAATTTATTTCAAAACAATCACCAAATTTCACATTAAGATAATTTTGATATTTTGAATTAAAAAATTATATTCATTTTATAATATAAAATTTCTAAAATCTTTCAAAATTTTATTATAATTTCAACACTCAATGTATAATAAAATTATTTTCTAGAAAATTCATATTTACGCATAAAATTACTTTATGAAAAATTGAGTTTGAATGTTCTAAGTAGTAATAAATACATTTTTATTGACACTAACTATTTTATTTATTTCATAATTTTCATAACCGTTTCATACAACAAATTTAATAGCTAGGTTGTAATAGTAATAATAATATCTTGTGGTTTGTTTATGATCATTGGTGTCTATTGTATATGCTATTGAACATGGTATTCTATTAAAACTCATAGTGTTTCATTGTTCCCAACACAAAACAAATTCACTTTAAATTTTATTTCCATAATCAAATGTTAAACCATTGTTGAACCCCTATATTTTATATAGAGATAATAAAACATAATTTAAATAATAGAGTAGGATATACAATGGTTTCCTAAAATAACACATAATCGAGAACATGGATAAAGAAAAAATATGTGTGAATAAAAATATAGACATGAAAGATAAGAATAATTTCCAAGGACTATTAATGATTGATATAGAACATTTTTATATGAATATTAATTTAAAAAAACTATAATTATATGAGGATCAAAAATACAATTAATTCAATGAAAAAAGAAGTTAAAAAACTTTTTTTTTCAAAATGTTGAGGAATTATCTTACAAGCATGATATAAATCATGAAAAATATAATTAAATTTTTTATTTTAGTTAAATTAGTATATTTTCATACTTAATTTTTCTTTTATTAATTCTAATCCATCACTCACTCTATAAAATAAACTTTCAATATAAATTTTTCATTTCTATGAACACAAAAATTATCTTTTAAGCGAACATAAAATCATTAAAAAAAGAAAATTCATTCCCTCTTCCTCTAAATATTTTCTTCAAAAAAATATATAGTATAAGATATCAAATAATGATTAATATAATATGGTATTCTCTACAACCACATCAATAACACTGATTTTTCAACACAATACATTCCATAGAAAGCGAACTTTAAGACACCTCCAAAAATTTATCTGATCAAATTCAAATACCAAAACTATAAAATATTTATCATATTGTTTTAATAAAAACAACCACATAAAAAATGGTAATATTTACTCAATTAAACATAGCCACATCAACAACAATTTTAATATTAACACTAAATGTTATCAATAACATCATAATTATTTCCAAAAAATATAAATTCTTTTTTTTCCAAATAAACTTTTCACTAAATAATAATCTAAACAAATTGTTTTTACTTCCACAAATATCTCCCAGAATATTCTTGATTTTGTAAAACTCCAATCACATAAAAACTCTAAGGGTGTATCTATTCCATTAAACATAATAAACATTAGGTTTATCCCATATCACTATAGAATATAAAGGGATTCGTTATGTATTCTCTCATTCAACATAATTGTTCATAATAAAAATTTTAATAAACCAAATCATATACCTCAGGAGTGTAAAACCAGGTTATCAATATGGGAACACCTAATATGAACAAGAATTATAGCTGAGATATAGGTTACCAACTATTTTTAGGGATATTACCTGTAGATGCATCTATGACAAACCATGTCCACTTGTAGTATCTTGACAGAGATTTATTATTGGGAGAAGCATAGAATCTATACCTTATAAAAATAATTAAGATATTTCAATATAATTAGACATAATCTTAAATTATGTCAGATGGTTATAGTCTCATTTCTCCGTTTTAGTTAATCTAGTTACTAAGGTTTATAATAATCTTACTATGAATCCTACTATAAAGACTCTGAATCGGCTAACCAAATGTTGGTGTCTACATTATTACATTGGCTTCGGATATAAGTAATCACATCCCCAAGGAAAGTATATTGTAGAAATATTTTTAAACTAGATACATATATGATTATCATATTACATTATAAATATGAAATCCCACCATCATAATCATTATTGCATCATTGTAATCATCTATAACATGCTTCTTCATATTTTTTAAAAAGAAAAAAAAATATTGGTGATCTAAAATACACTGTAATGGATATGTATAGATTAATTATCTTATGTTAATAGTTCCTAAACAATAGGGAAATATATTTAACTAAAAATCAATTCCAGTAAATCAATGACATGAGCATGAAATGAATTCATGGATAATATCAATAAAGTAATCTCATGGATAATAAGAAAAAAAATCTCATTGAAGGAAATACATAATTTTAGATTTCATGATCTCATATACCATGACATATATACTAAAAAGGGCTTGTGACTATTCGGTTTATACTTTATATAGACAGACACCAATAAACTATTTCATAAGTCAAACAAACTAGATTGACTCATTAGATCTTTCGACTCCTTGAGGGTCAATATATTATCATCACCACCCATCACTTCAATTTAAATGAATTATTTATATATTAAATTATCAATTTTTTATAAATAGTTTTCCTTAATAATTAATGTTCACAACGATTACATAATAAGGAATATCAAATTTAAAAATATATTCAAATAAATTTCAATGAAAAAAACTTGTATGTAAAAATGGTATAAACTTTAATAAATAATCATATCCATGATAAAAATTACATATAAATTTGAGATAAATTTAATTTATAATGAATAATGATAACAAGAATGTGAAATTTTAAAGATAAAGTTAACTAACCAAAATTTTATAAGAGATAAAATATGAACAATAATTATGTAGAATATTAAATTTTTTTAAAAAATCAATACATATTGAGAACATAAAAAATCAGAAAAAAATATAAAATAAATTTATAATAGATAATATTCTTTGTAAAATAATTGAAATATTCTTGATGAATTTTAATGTTTAAAATATTAATGGTGTATAGAGAATTTTTTATCACCCTATATGTTAAAACAAAACAGTCCCCTTGAATTTTTTATTCAATAATTTAGAAAAATAATCTTTCAAAGAACATTAAAAATATTACTTTTAAACATTTTAAAAAGTTATGGTTGAAATGAATTATCATTCCGAAACAATTTGGGTTAATAAAAATTTATTTTTAAAAGAATCAATAATATTTACATTGAATGAAAATATTCCCAATAAAATAATGAAATAAGATCAATATTTATTTTAAAATTTTATTTGCACATTTCAATTTCCAAAGAGAATAAATGATATGAGACAAAATTCATTCTCCATAAATATAAATATGATAAGTAAATAAAAATTATTAATGAATGAAATATAATAATATTCATTCAATAAAAAATAAGTGAAATCACCAAAATTGTTATTGTAAAGTACATTCTTATCTATTTGGTAACAATCAACTTATAACCCCTTTAAAGAGAGAACATGAATTGAAACATTAATCATCATGAATAAATAGATATTTATTTTTAATACATAAAATGATTATTATATACACCACATAAAATAAAATATGTGCATAATACCAAATATGTCTCAATATAGTGGAAATTGAGACGACATTCCTTATAAACATTGCATCACTAAAGTGATAATTAATCATAAATGTTATTATGTGTAAAATATTAAATTCCAAAAAAAAAATTTACAAAAATAAATAAATTTTGTGTCATTTTATACATAATCAGGTCATAACTAAGTTAATGATGTAGAAGTATAACCTAAGGAATAGAAATTGAGTTAACAAACCCCTTACCTCATGATTTTAGATTTTTAAAAGTGATTTCACCCCTTGTATAATGGTATTAAAACTATTATTAATTTATTACATACCCATATGCATGTTTATAATATTATATACGATCCACTTATGACATATAATCACCCATTATTCAATAGTCTTTAATTATTAGAATTGTTTTCCATTTTAACTAAATAGTTTTCATAGGAATATTTCATCATAGATTTTCTAGATATTTTGTATTTCTTATGGTACATAGAATTATAATTATGTTATAAATATTTTATTTATTCATTACATAAATTCTAGAAATCATTCATGAAAGGTGGATATAGAGAAATGAATTAGATCATTTATAGAGATCATTGGTCATATGTATACAGGAACGTTGCATTCACATGTAAATTAAGGGAATGATTGAATGTTAAATAATAATTCAACATAAAAATATAATAATTATGTGACAAATATAAAATTTATTCATTGAATATAACCTTATTACCATCCATGTGTAAATAAAATGGAAAACTTTTCACGTCGCTTTGTATATACTTTTGTCCATACACACACATGAGCGATGTTATCAGTTTCTAGAGGATTAGATGGTAAGAAGACAGATATGATATAATAATTAAAAAAATTAAATCTTTTACAAATATAATATATACTCATTAGTTCCATATTTAAAACCATCCATGAAAAATGGGGACGTTAAATGAATTACACCGCCAAGTGGTGATAGCAAGTCATACGTATGCATGAGCAATTGTTATCATTTCATGTGATTGAATAAAGATATAAAATGTTTTACCCATAATCATAATAATATATTGTTTTATTAATGACATTGTATATATTATTTTAGGATGGGTACAATATATTTATTGGAAGTACACTAAGAATGTAATTTGAAAGAGTCTGTAAAAAATATTACCAATTCTATAGAAGAATTTCATTAGACCCCTTCATAAAGACATCTGGAATGGTATTTTAGGAATTAAAACACCTATTATTTATTTATATATATATATATATATATAATATTAGAGTATAATTTTATAGTATTTGGTTAATAGCGATGGCATATGTGGTGTAAATAAAGGAAAGGATGTGTGTCCTTTTATATTTTAGGAGAGATGATCTTTTATTATTTCTAAAAATATTAAAATATAATAATGTCACATTCATGATCATGTGGTCAAAAAATTTAATTAATTTGATGAAAAAGATAATATGGTCCTAATATAATCATCTAATCAAATTTAAATATGATTAGATATCATTTTAAATCTTCTCTTTTTTATTAACCCCTTCACATTCCATTATTAACCTTAACGACAGTAACAACAATTTCAATATTAATGAGTTTTAATTTTACATATAAAGTAAATTTTTACTCATAAATAGAAAATGGATGATATTTTCTATATGGGATTGGAGACTAGTTTGAATTTATTTTTGATTTTTTATTATTCTAGGTTCCCAAAGAAGGATACAATTTTTTATAAGGGGTCAAAGAGGGAAATGGGAGGTTTTGGGGAGTTCTGCATCATGGAGCTGTTTGCTACACATTACAACTTGGGGATGTAATGTTGGGTAGTTTGCCATTAGAATAGGGATTTTGGGTGGTTATTCCAAATCAATAGAATTATTGGGTGTTGTCTTATGATTTCAATAGAAATACAATGGCGTAGAAATTATCAGTTCTTCCAATGTCAATACCCTAATGGTGTAGGGCTAGTTTGCTCTATATACCACCAATTGGGTGCCGAGTTTTTTATTATGGTGTGTTCGGTTAAACCATAGTACCCCCATAAACTTTTATACGATATACACCATTTTCAAATCTCTGGATCAAGGATGTGTTTTCGACCAGGGGCATGTGGCATGATCCTAGGGGATGTATCATGGTCCTCTAAAAATATATCTACATATAGATACCATATATGGCCTCAACAACACTTTTATCCCACTTCTTCATATCAAGTTTTATACACGCAATGGTGTTTATTAAATATCTTTTAATCCACTTTTAATTATGATTATTCCCCATCATCAATAAATCAATCTGTGGTCATTTGAGGTAGGTTCCACCATATTTTTCTAGCGATTTTCCTCTATTTTTTCTTGATTTATAACATTATATTGTATATTCTAATGATTTTTATCTCTATATTTGTAATAGATTTTTTACTATAATTTTCCAATGTGTTCATGGAATGACTTACATGGGGGAATGTAGATTCATAATGAGATAGGTGATCATAGATCTTTAATGGTGATCTGTATTCATGAAAAGAATGTTAAGGATTTTGAGGTAATGGATTCTTTTATACTCCTTTTTATTTTTGTGCATTCTTAAATTGACAATGGTTTAACCCATATTACTATGGTGGATTTAATCTGATAGATATAAAATATTACTAAAATTAAAAATTGTTTTATGTATGGAGAAAACATGATGAATTTTACTACCATGATAATATTTGGCCTCTTGATTTTTTAGATAGCGTGTTTTCTAATCTATTCTTCGTATAGCATGTTGAAATTTATGAAATCATATATAGAAAATAAATTCAGTGATAATTTTTCAATTGGTTAAATAATTAAGGAATATTTTTTTTGTATTAAATCCGATGATACTTATAATTATTGTAATTTAAATGATGAAAATTTCATGTATAGTTGAACTTGTTATTATACGTGTTAATTTAATGTGTTAATAAACCTGATTCTGGAAAGTATATTGATGTTATAAATATAACACCCCAACCCCAGAAACCCAGAGTTTTTGCATTATTACGTATCATTAGCATGATCACAAAAGATCTTGTCTTGAAAGACCGATTAGTATAGTATACTTGGAAGTACTAGATAAATTCATAAGGTTTAAATTACATCATAAAATAGAAAACTGCAACAAAATTGTTTCCATACACAACACTAATATCCCATAGACTATCCCTGCAGGTCAGTCATAATATAATTCTTTACATCATGGGAAAAGTAATATATAGAAAGGGGTGAGCTCAGATGCTTTGTAAAGATAACAATATAGTGGAAACTGTCATAAATAAGCATAATCATTTAAGGCAATGTATAAGATTAAAACAAAATCCTTTCAAACATGATCTTCGGCATAATATGATAAAGATAATAATCAAATAATACCATTTTCTTATTCACATGGATATTCTACTAGTCGAATAATCATGTGTAATATCAATATCCACTTTCATAATGATGGAATGCATAATTCCAGACTTTCATAACCACATAGTCAAGGCCTTGTGCCAAGATTTAAGGGCCTAGACCCTCATTAGTCCTCCCTTTTCCAAATTTCGATGTGCGACCGATCGGCGCGACTGATCGGCGTTATCCAACCTTGTCGGGCTTTCCTTCTACATTTTGTCCCATAACGCCTCTTTTATGCCTTTTTGACCTTCTAAGTCGTTTCAGGCCATTTTAAACCAATAATTAATATAAAAAAAATCCTTAGATACCTCCCTATTAAATAAAAATTAATTTAGTTGTGTGTAACCACTCAACCGTATGAGTAACCATGATCCTTATTTAAATCCACTCAATTCTCAGGTCCTGTAACAATGGAATCTTATCTATATATCGCACTGGAATTTCTTCTTCCATCTTTTTCCTCTTGGTTGGCTTCCTTTCTTCTTATTACTTTTGGAGCTCACCATGCCCCTCCCCTGCAAGTCGTGCATCCATTATCCTTGGCATGTGGAGAAAAACGTCGATCCTTGATCATCCAAGTAGAGATTTTCTCCTTCTTCTCTCCTTTCTGTGTATCATGTGGGGTGGGTATACTTTTGTCTCTGTGGAAATTGATGAAACTGAAAATAATGAAGATAATGAAAGGACCTTTAAATAATGAAGGTGGGGTGTGATCGATGTCCTTTTATGCTATTTTATGTTGATATGTGTTGTCAATCATACGGTCCTATGCTCACTAAAAATCATGTTCGTTAGTGGTCTTTCTCTACGCACTAATGAACCTCGGTTCTCCTGGATGTTTAAATAACCATTCCATGGAATTGGTTAATTACCTATACTCGGTTAAATAAATTGAAAGCACCAGGATCAACCCTCTTCTGTGATAACCCCGGTTAAAGTACAGGGGAATTGAAACCATGGAGTTTGTTTAATCTTTTAAATCTGAAAATAACTACATGGGCCTGCCATGTGTTGGTGGTAGTGGTTAAGTTGTTTCCTTCACAGGCCGATTTCTGGGGTGATATGGGTGGGGATGGGATCCCCTGTTGTTATACTTTCACTGGTTGTGAATTTGAGGTTGTGTTCAATTTCTTCTTATATCACTATTTGGGGTGGAATCCTCTGTTGATGAGAAATGGTTATCTTCGGGATTTTGGGACATGGGGCTGTCTCTCGGGGTTTTCTTTGGTTCCAGTACTTTGAGGGATTTCACTTATCCCTTTGTTGTTGCGACCTGACAAGAGAACCGGGTGTGAATGTTTAGGTTTCTTGACTGTCTTCATTCTCTAGCTGGTAGTTGTGCCTGTTAGTTTCTTAGTAGTGTAGTTTTCATCTAGATGGGGTCACTTGATCATGAAAAAAAGAATGCGTTAAATGGGGAAATTGGTTCTGGGATGGATTGTGACATGGTTGTGGGTGGTATACCTTTCATGAATAAATAGTGATGCAGTGTTTGTGCTTAGGCTGGTTTCAGAACCCTAGGTTGGGTTGAGTTCTTGTTTACTTATGTAACTACTTGTAGTTTTTATTTTTCTTATTTGCGCCACACCAAAGTTGAGCACATAAGTGTCGAACACTCCCATTTTATGGGAGAGGGTGTTTTCCCCAAATCTCCTATGAGTGGCTGGTTATTAGCTCCATTTCTACACCCTTTCCCGAATAGCCCAAGACTCTTTGGGCAGGCTGTGATGGCTTGAAGTCCATTAATATCCCAAGAATCTTCGGGAAGGGTGGTTGTGGTGGTTGACCCAGGTGTTTGCGGGCTGGTTGTTTCTCAAGTGTCTTCAGGATGAGGCCCAGGTGTCTTCGGGCGTGGCAGTAGTAATTCTGACCCAAGTGTTTGTGGGTGTGGCTACGTGTGGTGGTTATGTCCCAAGTGTGTGTGGGATGAGTTTGGTAGTGGGACTGTGGTTAGGTTATGGGCCAGCTGTGTGTGGGCGGGGTGTGGTAGTGGTACTATGGAAAGAATGGTGGGATTGGTTCGATGTGTTGGATGTATTCAATAACCAGTGGGAAAGTGGTGTGGGGTACCTAAATATCGATGTGCTATTATTATACATTACATGACTTGCATTATTTGGGGAACGTGCCTTGGTGAGGTTTGGGTGGATAGCTTTTCGTTGTTGGGTGTTTGGGTTATCTCTTTTTCCATGGGACATTAGAATGTCTCCCCACTTGTACACGAGAGTCTTTGGTTTTCCCTGCTGACTATACATGTATTCTCACCTTATGTATTTAATACTAAATTCATATTTCTAGGAGAACATCAAGGATCGTGCAGGACCATACTTGCTCAGACCTTTGAGGCAGTTTCTGTTGTTGATTTCTTTTTCTTTTTATCTTTTTTACTTTTGGAGTTTTTTGTCTTGTATCTTTTACCTTTGAACAGGCATATGGGAATGGTTTACTTTCAGCCATACTTTCTCTTTTAGTTTTGGTGTTGTGGGATTTACTATCTTATCTCCCAATCCTATGAAAATAAAAAGGGTAATGCATTCTATTTTTTGTGTGATTCTATACCCTTGGTGCTCGTCGCCACTATGGGACCAATTGAAGTAGGGTTCCAGGGTTCATTATCTCTCCTTCAACTTAAAGAAGGAAGGCTCTGGCAATCTGTAGACCCTTCCCTCATTTTGGTGAAGGTGGGTCATGATAAAATGGTATCAGAGGAGTTTTATTGAGAGATAAGATGGAGTCTGGAGTTAGGAACAGTGAGGGTTGCATGGGATGGTAGGGAAATAGTGTATGGTGACCTTGGTGTGTGAATTAGTCCAGGGAAGACCAGCTAGGGCATGAGATTTTCGGGCCCCCCATGATCTGATACAAGGACTCTGGACCTACCGTATGACCAAGTGAGACTACACTGATTTTAGGGTAGAGACCCTAGGAGAGGTACATGCATCATAATGACTTTGTTCTCGTGTTTATGGGGTGTTTTGGGAAACAAAAATGAATAAGAAGTTTATGGAATATTTGAGAACAATATTCTGCAGTACTTGGGATTAGGCAATCATTGTATACCTTGAATATATGGCACCTGGGAGATGACCATGAGTTGTGCGTGCGATCAAGGCCCAAGATGTCGACTTGGCCGATCAGCAGAGGATCGCACAAGAGGAGGAGGTTGACCAGTGGCAGAAGATGCTTCGATCCTTTTAGCAATAGACCCTCGGGAAGTATGAGGAAAGAACCTCAGATATGGAGACGGCGAGCTGGCTTGAGGAGACCATGATATCTATCGGCTTGATTCGAGCTCGGACAGAGTACTGGGTTACTCTGGCCGTGAGCCAGATGTGGGGATCAGTGCGTCAATGGTGGATGCTCTACCTGGGGGGGAGGGGAGAGGCTGAGGTGGCATGGGCTGATTTCGAGAATGAGTTCCGAGTGGAATTATTCTCTTCTACGATGATGGAGGAGAAGAGTCACAAGCTACTCTCCCTCTAGCAGGGGAGTATGTCAGTATGGGAGTTGGGTATCATGTTCAAGGACCTCATCTTCTTTTCTCCGGACCACTTTCTAGATGAGGAGTATCGGGTGAGACGTTTAGGGGAGGCGCTCCGACCCTCCCTCCTGTACGCTGTTACCCCCTTCACCTTGTCGACATACTTGGAAGTCCAGAAGATGGACGAAGTGGTGGATAGGATGCACACAGAAGGAGGTGTATCCCGAGAGGTGGTCTAGTTGGGATCATCGATGGGGAAGGTCTTCAGCACCAGGTCTCCAGCATCAAGGCCCTTTAGGTTTCGACCGGTAGGGAGAAGGCCCCAGTAGTTCCAGTTCTGGTCTCCTAGTCCTCACTCCATTCCTTTGGGACTAGGACTGAGATGCTTCATCTGTGGAAGCCATGGGAACCTTCGGAACCAGTGCCCGGATAGAGTTCAGTACAGTGGTAGTGGGCAGGCCCAATGCCCACCTCAGTAGCAGCTTCCAGCTAGGCCCTTTCAGCAGCAGCAGTAGGGCCAGCGAGCCCCGCTCCTCCGAGGGCAGACGTTGTAGGGGGAGGCTGACCTCCGGGCGCCTCTCAGGGACCATGAACAGGGCATGTATGAGGAGGTGGTCAATAGCCGAGGGAAAGGGGAGCTGGGCATGGGCAGTTACACACCACGGAGGCAGCAGTTCAAGCAGGACCAGAGGTCGTTCGAGGTACGATTAGTTTGTTCAATACCCTTGCTTATGCCTTGTTTGATACCGGAGCTTCACACTGATTTGTTACACCTGGTCTGGGCCGTGCTCTAGGTCTAGATACCGAGAGACTTTCAGTGCCCCTGGTGCTGAGCACACCAATCGGAGGTCAGACAGACCTGTTATATGTTTGTCTAGGATGAATACTAATTATAGGGCCACATCAGTCGGCCATGGATCTACTACTGCTACAAATACAACCATAAGATGTCATCCTATGCATCGACTGGCTGTTCTCAATGTGTGCCGTCATCGACTGATTCCGAGGAAGGGTTGTGTTATCAGACATGGGCAGCCGATATGTTACTTTCACTGGCGAGCGGAGTGGCCAGAAGGGTCGCAGGCGAGAAGAACCCCTCCTCTCTTTATTAGCCGAGCTGTCAGTAGAGTCAATAGGTGGAGAGATGGTGGGGGCACTAGGGATCATCAGTGAGTTTATGGACGTCTTCCCTAAGTAGGTGACTACCCTACCCCCTCGATGTGATATCATGTTTGGGATTGACTTGCATCCTGTTGCTCGCCCGATTTCGATGGCTCCCTACCGGATGGCACCTTCGGAGCTACGGGAGTTGCAGATTCAGATTGACGATCTGATGAAGAGGGGTTATGTTCGACCAAGTACGTCACCGTGGGGTTCTCAATTCATGTTCTCAAAGAAGGAATATGGTGGTCTTAGGTTGTTCATAGACTACAGGAGGCTGAATCATGTAAGGATCAAGAATCGCTACACTCTTCCGAGGATAGACCATCTTTTCGACCAGCTGAAAGGGGCAGGATGGTTCTCAACGATCGACCTGCGGTCTGGGTATCATCAGTTGAGGGTGAAGTAGGGAGACATATCGAAGATGGATTTTAGGTACAGATATGGTAATTTCGAGTTTGTAGTCATTCCTTTCGACGTTATGATCACACCAGCTGTGTTCATGGGGCTTATGAACTCTGTCTTCTCGGTGTTTCTGGATCAGTTTGTAGTCATGTTCATCGACGACATCCTGATCTATTCAAGATCAGTGGAGGATCACGCGGAGCACCTGATAATGGTTTTGGAGGTCCTCTGACATCACCAGCTCTATGGGAAGTTATCGAAATGCATGTTTTGGACGCGAGAAGTGCACTTCCTTGGGCACATAGTGTCCGAGTAGGGGGAAGTGGTGGACCCATCAATGGTTGAGGTGACTGTTTCTTGGGCGTCACCCAAGAACGTGGAAGAGGTTCATAGTTTCCTCAGGCTGGCAGGTTACTATCAGAGGTTCGTACCCAACTTCTCCCGATTTGTAGTCCCTTTGACAACCTTGACCAAGAAGGAATAGTTTTTCGTGTGGAGTGAGCAGTGCGAGGTAGCTATCAGCTATCTGAGGAGAAGTTGGTTAGTGCCCGAATGTTGAGACTACCAGAAGAAGGGGCGGCGTATGAGCTGTTCTGTGATGCTTAAGGGAAAGGCCTCGGATGTCTGTTGTTGCCGCAACAAAGGGTGATCTCTTATGGGTCTAGGAAGCTACGCCCTCATGAGCATAATTATGCCACCCATGATATGGAGCTTGTAGCGGTCATTTTCACAATAAAGTTGTAGCGACATTACCTCATCGGAGAACGCTTTTTGGTATTCACGGATCACAAAATATTGAGGTATATCATTTCCCAGCGGGACCTAAACTTACGATAATGATGGTGGATGGAGTTCCTCTAGGATTACGACTTTGAGATTTCCTACACATCAGGAAAAGGAAATGTAGTGGACGATGGTTTGAGAAGGAGGTCACAGAAGGATGCGGTCCGAGAGTCGGCAGACGATTGGAAGGTGTTGGAGGTGTTGGATGCCTTGCACCTAGATGCGGGGATGGATAGTGGTAGAAGATGCCTATATCAAATGACAGTGTAGTCTTCTCTATTACGGAAAGTGGAGGAGTCCCAGTGGGGAGACCCAGAGTGCGAAGTGATGCACGATCGAGTTAGCCAAGATGATGCTCTAGAAGGGTGGTTAGAGGATGGTCAGGATTGGATGCTCTTCTAGGGGAAGATGTTTCTTCCAGAGGCGATGTGTGTCATGGTTCTTAGTGAGTTCCACAACTCACCCCTATAGGTACACCCTGGAATTTCCAAGATGCACCAGGGTCTTAGGAGACAGTTTTGGTGGACGGAGTAAAGCGAGTAGTGGCAGAGTTTGTGGCCAAGTGCCTAGTGAGTTAGCTGGTGAAGGCTAAACACCGTGTTCTAGGTGGGTTGTTGCAACCATTATATGTTCCCGAGTGGAAGTGGGACGACATCTCGATGGATTTCTTCATGGGACTACCCACGGTGCAAGGAGGTTGCGACACCATCTAGGTAGTAGTGGTTCAGATGATGAAATTGGGTCACTTTCTCACGTTCAAGGGGTTGATTTCAGTGGACGCTCTAGCATGGAGGTATGTTGACGAGGTAGTGTGGTTTCATGGAGTTACGAGGTCTGTAGTCTTGAATAGGGATGCATGATTTACCTCATGAGTCTGGAGGGGTTTTCAGCATACTGTTGGAACCCCTCTGCGCCTTAGCACTGCTTTCCACCCCCAGACAGATAGGTAGATAGAGCGCACCATCCATACCATGGAAGATATGCTCCGAGAATGCATTTTGGACTTCGGGGGATCATTGGTGTGACACGTTCCTCTATTAGAGTTTGCCTATAATAATAGCTATCACGCTACCATTGGCATGGATCCATTCGACGCCATATGTGGAAGGCCGTGTCTCTCACCCGTGTGCTGGACTGAGGTTGGGGAAGTAGGTGTTCTTGTCCCGGAGGTGGTGCAGAGCACGACAGAGAAGGATAAACATATATGAGAGAGGATGAAAGCGCCTCAGGACCGGAAGAAGTCATATGCCAATGATAGGAGGAGACCCTTGGAGTTTGAGGTCGGGGACCACGTGTTCTTGAAGGTCTCCCCTCGGCGTGGACAACAGAGGTTCGGCAGGGGAAGTAAGATCTCTCCCAGGTTCATCGGACCCTTAGAAGTGTTGCGAGGGGTCAGTGAAGTGTCTTATCAGCTAGCGCTACCACCGCCACTACTGAGGATACACGATGTATTCTATGTGTCCCAGCCCTGATGATATCTGCATGACGATTCACATATCCACAACTAGGGAGGGCTAGATATCAAACACGACGAAACCTTCGTGCATCGATCAGTGATGATTGAGGGTCGTGAGGAGAAGGTGCTTCGTGACTGAACCATTCCCTTGGTTTATGTGTTATGGAGACATGGTGGTCTTGAGGAGAGTACCGGGGAGAGGGAAGCACATATGTGTTCCCAATACCCAGAGCTGTTTTGAGTTTTATCATGTTTGGTCAGTACTTGTTTACTATGAAATTCTGTACACTGTGGACTATGGATGTGCAGTTTCCTTTTCTGTAGATGTGTGTGTGATATTTCCTAATGAATGTGGAGGGGGGGACCTGATCCCTAGTTAAGACGCATTAAAGTGGATGTGCCTAAACCCGTGCAGGCGAGTCAGTGCCACCCAAAGTGGATAGTATCTTAACATGGAGGAAGGGGAAAACACTCTCCCACTAGACCAGACGGTTTAGCCTTGTTTTTTGTGGTTTCACGGGAATGGAGCGGTAGGGAATTTGTGTTTGTTCAGGGGATAAGGCGTTCTTGTGTTTGAGAGGTTCACTCGTGAGAGGTATCTCCCAGGGTGGTTGTTCGGACCCCCCCCCCCCTCTTTCACTCGGTCTAGTTTTTGATTCTCGGGGGCGAGAATGGTTTGAGAGGTATCTAATATAATGGCCTAGACCCTCATGAATCCTCCCTTTGCCAAATTTTGTTGTGCGACCGATTGGCGCGACTGATCGGTGTTATCCAACCTTGTCGGGGTTTCCTTCTACAGTTTTCCCGTAACGCCTCTTTTAGGCCATTTTGACCTTCTAAGTCATTTCAAGGCCGTTTTAACCAATAATTAATATCTAAAAAAATCCCGAGAAACCTCCCTATTAAATAAAAATTAATTTAGTCGTTTGTAACCACCCAACCGCGTGAGGAACCACGATCCTAATTTAAAGCCTCTCAATTCTCAGGTCCTGTAACAATGGGATCATATCTATATATCACACTAGAATTTATTCTTCCTTCTTTTTCCTCTTGGTTGGCTTCCTTTCTTCTTAGTATGTTTGGAGCTCCCAACGCCCCTCCCCTATAAGTCACACATCCCCTGTCCTTGGCATGTGGAGAAAAACGTCGATCCTTGATCAAACAAGTAGGGATTTTCTCCTTCATCTCTCCTTTCTATGAATCATGCGGGGTGGACATAATTTTGTATCTTTGGAAACTGATGAAACCAAACATAATTAAGATAATGAACGTACCTTTAAATAATGAAAGGGTGTGTGATCGATGTCTTGTTGTGCTCTTTTATGCTGATATGTGTTGTGAACCATACGAGCCTATGCTCACTGAAAATCATGGCCTTTAGTGATATTTCTCTATGCACTAATGAACCTCAGTGCTCCTGGATGTTTAAATAACTGTAACATGGAATTTGTTAATTATGTATACTCGGTTAAATAAATTGAAAGCACCAGGATCAACCCTCTTCTGTGACAACCCTGGTTAAAGTACATTGGAATTGAAACCATGGACTCTGTTAAATCTTTTAAATATGAAATTACCTATATGGGCCTATCGTGTGTTGGTGGTAGTGGTTCGGTTGTTTCATTCAAAGGCCGATTGAATGGGTGATATGGGTTGGGATGGGATCCGCAATTTATATACTTTCATTGTTTGTGAATTTGAGGTTGTGCGGTTTTTCTTCTTATATCACGAATTGGGGTGGAATCCTCTATTGTTGAGGAATGGTTAGCTCCTAGATTTGGGGACATGGGGTTGTGTCTTGGGGTTTTCTTTGGTTCCAGTGCTTTGAGGGAACTCACTTATCCCTTTGTTTTTGTTACCTTACAAGAGAACCAGGTGTGAATGTTTAGGTTTCTTGACTGTCTTCCTTCTCTAGCTAGTAGTTGCGCCTGTTAGTTTCCCAGTAGTGTAGTTTTCATCTAAATGGGGTCACATGAACATGAAAACAAGAATGTGTTAAATGGGGGAATTGGTTCTGGGATGGATTGTGACCTGGTTATGGGTGGTATACCTTTCATGAATAAATAGCGATGTAGTGTTTGTGCTTAGGCTAGTTTCAGAACCCTAGGTTGGGTTGATTTCTTGATTACAAATGTATATACTTGTAGTTTTTATGTTTCTTATTTGCGCCCCACCCAACTTGAGCACTTTAGTGCCAAACACTCCCATTTTATGGGAGAGGGTGTTTTTCCCAACACTCCAATGAGTGGATGGTTATTTGTCCTTTTCTTCTCCCTTTCTCGAATAGCCCAAGACTCTTTGGGCAGGCTGTGATGGCCTGAAGTCCATTATTTGCCCATGAATCTTCAGGCAGGGTGGTTGTGGTGGTTGACCCCAGTGTTTGCAGGCAGGTTGTTTCCCAAGTGTCTTTGGGATGAGGCCCAAGTGTCTTCAGGCGTGGTAGTAGTTGTTCTGACCCAGGTGTTTGCGGGTGTGGTTATTCGTGGTGGTTGTGGCCCAGGTGTGTGGGGTCAGAGTTTGGCAGTGGGACTGCGGTGAGGTTATGGCCCAGGTGTGTGCGAGCGGGGTGTGGTAGTGGGACTGTGGTAAGAATGGCGGGATTTTTTCAATGCGTAGGATTTCCTCAATAACCAGTCGGAAACTGGCGCGGGGTACCCAAATATCGATGTGCTATTACTATACTTTACTAGACTTGCGTTATTTGGGGATCATTCCTTGGTGAGGTTTGGGTTGATAGCTATTCCTTGATGGGTTTTTGGGTTATCTCTTTTTCCATGGGACATTAGAATATCTCCTCACATGTACATGAGAGTCTTTGTTTTTCCATACTGAGTATACTTGTATGTGCACCCTATGTATTTAAAACTACTTTTAGGTTTCCAGGAGGACATCATGGATCGTGAGGGACCGTACTATCTTGGACCTTCGGGGCAGTTTCTATAGTTGATTTCCTTTTCTTGGTATCTTTTTACTTTTGGAGTTTTGTGGCTTGTATATTTTACCTTTGAACATGCATATGGGAATGGTTTACTTTCATCCATACTTGTACTTTTAGTTTTGGTGATGTAGGATTTACTATCTTATCTCCTGATACTATTAAAAGAGAAAGGGTAATGCATTCCATTTAGTGTGTGATTCTATACCCTTGGTGCCGGTTGCCACTCCGGGACCTATAGAAGGCGTGTTTTGGTGGTCATTATCTCTCCTTCAACTTGAAGAATAAAGGGCCTGAAAATCTGTTGACCCTTCCCTCCTTTTGGTGAAGGCGGGTCGTGACACAAGACTACAAAAAATATTTTGTCATGGCCTTGTTCGAAGACACTATTTTGACTCATGAGACCTACTGATGCATCGAGAATCTATAGCGGGCTCCACCCGTCAGTTAATAAGTACAATGAATTCTTCATATGAAAACGTTTAAACATAACATACACATTCCTATTAAAACTAGCATACGAATTGTCAATACATTATCAATAAACCATGAATGGTATAAAAATAACACATCCATAGTCATACATATCACGAAACCTTCAATACAATATGAATGTTTTGTATCATAATAGATCAACTACAAATAAGCTAAAAATGCATCAAAGGATGTTGACATAGATGAAATAAAAAACTTTTTTAGAGAAATATATTTTACTATTTTGAAATCATTTAACAGTGAAATAATTATTAAAAAATTATTTTGAAAATTTTCTTATAATATTGTAAGTGAAGTTTCGACGTTTTTATAATGTCATTACTTATCCGCATACGTCGTATAAGATAATAAAACATTCTCACCTTAATTTTGTCGAAAAAGTCATAAAGTACCTTATTTAGAAAATGACAGAATGATTTCATTCAAAAAAATCATAAAAATAAAAAAATGGTATAAATGACTTTAACCCAGAGTCTATTAAATAATAAAAATTTTTTGAAATACATTTCTATGAAACATGGATGTGGATGATAAAGAGGTCATAGTATATAGTTATGTAAAACCCACCTCGGATAATAAAGAGATTGTGAAATTAACCATTACCTTGTACTTTTCTTTGGTTGAGGTTAGGTTAAACTCTGGTATAATGGTTAAATAATTGGTATTAAATTATAAACGAATCATATACATTAATATGATATCATATATGATCTTTTAATATTGCTTTGTTAATAATATCTTATTATTATCGTCGTTTCGTGTGTTAACGGATTAGTTTTACTTTATATTCATTATTATGTGAGTTATATTTGTTATGGATGAGATGTATCTTATTCATATCCATAATTATATCAAATCATTAATTATTATTATTAGTCATCAAATGAAAATTATTCTTTGATGGATACGATGTGGAATGAATCTCATCACGTTCATGGAGACGGTAATCCGTACGTATGCACAAGTGACAATATCATTATTTTGATATTTAAATAATATATAATTGTATGGTATATCATATATACTGAATGATTATCATGTTATAGTTATTATTTACATCAATTACACATCATTATTATACTCATCCAAATAATAATGTATTTAAAATCAATTACACCACGACCTGAAGACGGTAAGCCGTATATACACACGTATGGTGACATGTCATTCAAAGGATGGATAGAATAATGAATATGTTGTACAATATTTATAATATCATAACATTATATAGAAGATAGTATGTTTATTATTTTAGAAATGAAACAATAAAGAATGAGGAAGTGGAAGAAGAAAGGAACCTGAAAGAGGTGATGAAATATTTATCTCTTCTTCAGGTTCTTCCTTTTGATTTGATCAAAAGGGCTCATTAGGACGGATTTCTGACTAAAGGAAGGCCTCTAGTATTAAGAGAGTACATTTTAGAGGGTATTTGGTTCGGGGTTGGCCGAGTCAAATGGCTTTGAAGGTGTTAATTAAAGAGAAGGGGGAGTGCCCTTTTATAAGAGGGGTGTGGGGCACCTTAGGAAAGGCTAGAAATATTATTTTATAATAAAATTATTTTCGGTTTCTAATGGCTTCAAAATGGATTATTTAAAGGATAAGGTGGGTATGGGTATAAAACCACTCAACTAATAGGTTTTAGATAGGTTCAGGTCACTATATTAACTTTATCTTTTAGATTTAACTCTTAGTTAAATAGTTTGACATTTACCATGTCTCATTGTATTTTTATATTACATGGTTAATAAAATTACTATATACATAAAATACAATCCAAATTGGTTCATTAATGATACACCTATAATTATATAAGTCTTTTGGCCAAATCTTTGAATTTTATGAATAGAATATCAATTAATAATATAATATTTTCTATAAAAACTCCTTTTTGTCAATTTTGACACTATATTGTATTTTGTTTTTGCTAACTTTGAAAAAAAATCATATAACCAACCCTAATATGCCATATTAACCAATGAAATTATTTTAATTCAAAAAAATTCTCAAATTACATTTATTTGTATATTTAGAGTTTAAATTCTTTTAATATTTGATTAATTAGGTAATTAATGCATCATCATTGTGTCATAAAAAAAGAAATTATTTAATATCTAAAAAAACCATTATGTAGGAAATATTTTTAGATTTCTAAGGAATATTTATAGTCGAATTTATCTTATGTGTAACCCTATATTAAAAATGTTTTATTTATTAAACATTGATTTTAACTCTTTTAACTCATCTTTGAATTAAATAATTATAAATGTCCTAATCTAATCCAAGTGGATCAAAGAGGGTCATATTTTATTTCTAAGGATGTTTTTGGTCTAATTATACTTATCCAATAGAATTAGGACATGTTTTAGGGTAATAATAATATCATTTTACCCTTAATACCTCTATTTACTTTTAACCATGGTAAATAAAAGTAAAAAGATACTATTCACCAAAAATTATTTTCATCTTATTGAACCACATTTCACTTTCTCATATCAACAGTGGCTCTCAGAGTTTTGAAATTCAACTCACAAAAGCTATAAAATAATGTTTTATGTAAATTTTCAAATGCTCCTAGGAGGTGGGTAAAAGATGGTGAAAAGCTCAATAAAATTTTTATATATCTAAAATAAATATAAAATGACTCCAATGAATTATATTGCTCTTATATAGGTACAATGTATCTATTTTGACATAAAATAAATTAAATTAAAATAAAATAAATATTTATATAAATAAAAATTCGGTTTTAAACTATAACTCAGGGTTTTTCACTATTCATCAAAAAATGTATGTTTTCAGAAAAATACCAAAAATTCACACTAAGATAATTTTGATATTATGAATAAAAAAATGAATTCCATTTTGAATGATAAAATTTATAAAATTTCAAAAAGTGTGTATTACAATTCATAATGACTAGTTTTATTGGTTGTGGTGTGTTAGAACATGAAGTTGGGTACAACAAACACTATTCTATTATTCAAAGAGATGCGTATCATGGAATCTTGGGGTGTTACAATAAATTATTTAAGGATTAATAATGATAATTTTAATGATTAATGTCTACTGAAACTAAAAAATTCATGATTTCGTGTTTAAATACCTTAATATCATATTATAGATGATAAATTTGTTACCAAAAGTTGGAACAAATTATAATTAAATCAATTAATTATTTATGGAATAAGAAGTAGTTTTTGATCAAGATAAATGTTTCATTCCATTGTTTCCCCCTTCAAATAAAGGAAAATTATTTATACTGGGGTTAAGAGAGCCTATTTGTTTATGTATTCTGAATGACGTATTTTTTGGGCCATGTTTCCCTGTTAACTATGTTTGTTTGTTTCAACCTTTTGTGTGCTCTATATATGATCCTTTATATAAGAGATGATGGGATCATTGGATGGATAATGATGTCTCTATTGGGATTTATGAGGTTATGGAATAATTTTATGCTTAACATAGTGATATGAATGGGGATATACATGTTGGATTCAAGGTTAACACAAGATATTTTGGAACGTGATGAATCTCAGATTAATTGTTATTTTGTTAAAGGTGGATACCTATAGTTACTGAGTCTATTTAAATGATGGATGGTTATGTTTAATTTTTAATTATCATTCCTTTAAACACATCTTGAATCAACTGAATGTTATTTTTTACATCACATGATGGTTTTATAGGATGTTTTCCAAAAGTTCCTAGAATTATGGAATGATCATATTTTTTAATAAATGTTTTCTCCCATGGAGTTGGTGTTGATGGAATGTAAATGTGATGATCATCGAAAAACAAGGAATGAGTTTGGATTATTCTTGAATGGAATTAAAATCACCCTAATGGATAATAAAATATAATTTTGAAAATTTTTAATTAATGGGTAATGAATTAATTATCATAGATTAAATAATACAAATTAAATAATGATTATAATATATTTTTTCATAAATTCATGTGTGCCTATAGGATATCTAGTACCTAGCAGTGCTAGTCGGGTTTCATGTTGATGATAACTATTAGTGAGACTATAACTAGTTTACTCTTATAGTTTGTTCAGGAGTTATATTGTAGCCTATATGATTTGATATTTTTATGCAGAACCCACCCTTTTCGGTAGGTAAAATTACACCCAATGGACTCTGGGAGGGTTTTTTCCCAAACATCCTGTTATTGAGGATGGTTAGATAACTTCCTTACTACTCAACTCTCTTCTCATTATAGTTTTATGCTCTGGTATGTATCGTGGCTGGCCATCCCATATATGATTTCATAGGGATGTAGTGTCTTGTCATTATTTCACACTCATATATCTCTTGATATAATATCCATAAGATTATTAAATATATTATCTATATAGTTTTTGATTTCTTGAGTTAATATACTTGATTTATGGGTTTTGATGGCTTGAGGTATAATACAAGATGCATGATACAAACCAAACAAGCTATGGTGGATCCTTGAAACTACTCGACTACTATATAGATATGTGGCATGGGATTATGAGATTTTTTGATACACTTCATGAATGTTTTTGGACATAGTTTGGGTCTTATCGGGATGACGTAATTCTGGATAGAGATGGATTATGATGTTCATTAATGGGGTAGAGTGGGAAAATAGTGGTGAAATGGTTGAGGTGTTCCCTTTTTGTTTACTAGTATAATATAGGATCACATTAGTTCAATAGTTATGGATAGATAGACATGTTGTGTCTAGGAACCTTGTAAATCTATTAAGGTGGTTAAATAGTTTCACTTATTGTTCATTGGGATTGAGTATGCTTTCTTTATATTTTCTAAGATAGGACAATGGAGGATCCAACTAACTATACCTATTATTCTCACCCTACATATATATATATATTATTCTGAATGTTAATTTTAGAAGGTTGGATTTTTGGTTGGATATTAATATCTTGTGATTTCAAAGGGTTGTTTTGGATTTCTAGTCTCTTTCGAGTTTACAATTTATTTGGATCTTATAGCTTCAATTTCAGTTGTTTTATTCTTTAATAAAGTTACATGTATATACGGAGGATTTAAATTATCAATATGGGTTAGAGTTTTTTAGTGAATTTTTTTATCCCTAACATTTCCATGTTTCTTTATTGGGTCATTCCACACAATTATATATATGTTATACACCCGGTGTTATTTACCAACAAAAGACATAAAACATGCTGGACCTATGCAGTCACAATCCTGCTTCTCAAATTATTGGTATAGGGGGGGTACTCCATGGGAAGAGGGGATCATGAAATAGTGGTATCAATGGTTCACATTGATGGATAAGACTGAGTTTGGAGTTTGTAAGATTTTATGAATACATGGGATGGATAGGAAACAGTCTTAGCGAATTTTATTAAGTTATTTAATCAAAAGACACTAGTTCCAACAGAGGTATTTAGGGCCCCCTATGATTTGAATCATGAACCATTAATTTTTTCAATCCTATAAAAAAAGAGATATATGTTTCTAGGAAGAGAAATAGGAATATATCATACAGCATTATTCATTGTGAATGTGTTTGAAATGGATATACCTTACGATTTGGTTAATCCATAAAAAATAAATAATGTGAATTTTAATTAATATTAAATAGAATAGATGGCACCCCACTAACCTAGAAGAGTACCTCCCTCTCATTGGGTTTCAAAATATCCATGTTGGATCTTGTTCAGTCTTGTTGGATCATCTTGTTATCAACTTCGACTATTCATATAGGTGTTGACATATTAATTTGTTGAAACTATGGCCCTCAACACTCAGTAAAGCCATCGATCATCCTCTCCTCTACCCTACAGCTTTTACATCCTCAGCAGCTCCTGGATTTTCTTTAGTGGATTCCCTTATCCCAAAATATACCTGGATCTAGGATCCCCTGAAGTCATTCAAAATTTGATCGATGGTCTCTTGACCAATCACACAATGGTGGTGTGATGCAGAGGTGGTTTTTTTCATACTTGAGTGGTGGTTCATGTGGAAAAGTAGTTATATGGCTTCCTCATAAGGATATGTCCATTCTTAGAAGATTTTCGATTTTGTGAATTAGCATTCATTGAATTAAATACTAATGATGGATGAACCGGGTTGTCAGAATGTGTGATGATCTAGTTTCCTATTCTATTTTATTTTCTTGTGGGATGGAAGTAGTGACTATGGTTTCATAGGATCAGATATTCCATTTTTATTTTGGTTTTTTTCATTTATGATTGTTGTCATTTTTGGAATGGTAGTTCAATGAGGGTGTAGGTTTAACTTTTATCTCTGGATCTGATTTCATTGAATTTGGTTTGGTACATCTTCTTGAAGGTACTTCTAGGTGGGAGACGTCATAAGAGGGGTGGGTGTGTTGAAACTCATATTCATCCCTATATTCATATATAAGTAAATATTTGTACAAATACATGACTCTTCATAGTGGTTTTAGTCTTTATTTTCATTTCACTAGGTTGATTTGATATGATTCTATCACAAGCTTCATCGGGTTGGTAGTGTGAAAGAAAGATAGGTGTGCTGGCACCTATCATTAGTTCATTACTTCACATTTTCATGTTGGGGGAGTTCATTAACTCATTGTACTTTTTGCATAGCACAACTTCTTGGAAGGTGGTGGGGTGACACCAATCATTGATTGACTCCACTAATTAATTTTATGTGTGTGTGTGGGGTGTGGGGGGGGGGGGGTTATGATATCCTTTACTTTTCATATCATGTTATCTATCTATTATTGATTGTTCTGGTCTATTTTACTTTGATATTGGTATTATTATAATTTTTTTTGGTAATTGTAAGGGGTTTCAACTTACACCATTTTTCAAAAGAGGTCATTGTTTTCTTTTTAATATAGGGGCTTGACCTTCAAACTGTTAAAGAAATTAAATATTCCATATATTTGGAATAAAATTAACTGATAGTTAGTTCATTTGAATGTATAACTTCAGGTCGATAACTTCATCATGTTCCCACCATAGATGTTTAGTATGATTTTCTAGAATATCATCACATTAAAGAGTTATGAAAATAATACACATGTAGGATTAAACACTGAGATAACCACTTCCATAGTCTGAAAATTTGTGAAACAACCATTTCAGACTCAAGGATAGAAATATAGTCATGGGATATTGAGGTAGAATTTAGTTCGTCATTTGTTAGGAATAAAAACTGGGTTTTGTTGGTTGCGATGATATTTCATGGACCATTATGGAAATGGTTGATATTACTCCTTTTGGATTTCATGGATTTAATGCTCATGTGAGAGAAGTTCATTGATTAGTTATGAGAAGAGTTTCTATCTTCGAACGTGAATGTGATCAGTTTACATGAGCTGCTTAACCATTGATAGGTGACTTCCAATATATGGGGGTTTTAATCAATCTCAATACAATTCTACAATATTATCTAGACTCATTTTTCAGAGGAGTAGGCTATGAAAATGATTTTTTAGAATTATTTCTATCGAGAGATCCAGTTCCTAGTCACCCTGATCATGTTGTCAATATATATTTATGATTCGGTGAGAGTATAGTTTGTAAACAAGATTCTAGATAGAATCAAGTCATCATAATAGTGGAGTCATTAGGATTTATCATGAAAAACATATATGGTACATGGTTGCAATATTATAGGGTAAAATTGATTTTAGTGTACTAGGGGAATGATCTTTCCCTCATTATCTCATTTACCCTATGGTGGAGACTCTCACACTAGTTTCACTGGATTTGAAAAATGTAATATTTTTTTTCTAATAAGTCATGTATGATGGTAGTTCCCATCCTTTTTGAGAAGGAAACATGCACCGGGGGTTCAATGTCATGTTCCTACGTTGATTTACTTTCATCAGAGGTAGTGCTAATAGGATGCTCTAGATTAGGTCCATCATAAAGGGGATAGGGTGGGATGAGGAAAACCCTGAAATTATAATCACTTAGATAGATCAAATCATGGATATGGTAGTGGTATTCAATAAGGTCTAAGAGTCTATAAAACATTACATTATTAGCATCAAGATATATTGTTTCATGTTTCCGGAGGTATTCACATAATTTTATGGACCCTATTATTGTATTAAACATGGTTTCATTCACTATTTGATTCGGGAGATACATACTCCATTATATAAATTTCCCTAGTCCATTCTTTGAGACATTAGGTGGAGAGAATTATAGTTCCCTTGACATTGAATATTCAAGTAGGATGTCAAGATTACCGGTATGAATTATGTTGAGACATTGAGCTAGTATAGTGGTACCAACTATCTTCAGGAGACTACCAATGTTTACAGATACTACAATATGACATTATCATTTGTTTGAACAGGATATATTAGGTGTGGGATATTATGGATTTCATATTAAGGTAGGTTTTTTTGTATAATGTTGATAGAGATCTAGAAATTATTTTATTGAAATTGATACACCAAAATGGGTCGAAGGAGTGTTCCATCATTATGTTCCTTGAAATATGTGGTGAAGCATAGTTCATCATATGTTTATTCATTATTTCAAGGGTTTTAGAAGACTACTCTATTGATTTTCATAAGGAGTTCGTATCGTTACACCCTAAATAAGAAATCAATTTTTTATCAGTTCTATTGTCATGAATTCCACTAATCGTGATGTATCTATATTGGATTGATCTTTCTGTGTTGTGAGAGCTACATTTATAGATCAATGATATATAATCATAGGGTTTTGTTTCGCCGAGTGTGTCAACATAGGGTCCACTATTTTTGTTCTCAAAGAGGGATATTGGTAGTTTCTGTCTATGAAACAATTATCATCACTTGAATCAAGTTAAACAAAGAAACTACAATCCCATTCTAAGGATTGATGATTTATTAGAACAACTAAATAGATCTATTTAGTTCTTCAAAATCAATCTATGATTAGGATATCATGAGTTGCGATTGAGGGATTAGGATATATTGAATGCTTCATTCCTATTCCAACACGAGGATTACTATTCATTACAATTTAATTTGGTTTGAAAAAATGCACCAATTTTATTCCTGGGTTTCATAAATTTTGTGTTCATAAAGTTATTGTCTCGATTAATGGTGTTTTTATCGATAAAATCCTGTTATACACTATATATGAGGAGTATAAAGACAATTGTTTGTTATTTTTGAAGTACTTACTCATTAAAAACTATTTGTGGAGTTTTCAATGCGTGATTTATGGTACCATGAAGTATGATTCTTGGGAAATGTTGTGTCTTAGCAAGGAATATTTTTAGAAACATAAAAAATAATGAGGGTTGTTTATTAGAAATCCCCCTAGGCTGGTGTTGAGGATAAATCATTACATGGTCATGAAGGATATAATATGAAGTTCATGGCTAATTTCAATCAGTTTGAGACTTCACTGACACCCATGAATATAAATGATATGATGTTCTTATAGACTAACATGTGTTATGCATATTTAATTTACATGATATAGAAGTTGTTAATACCTATAGTCCTATGTTTTCTAATGGGCGGAGTTTTTATTGATGGGTTTAGAAAAAAAAATTATCCTGGATTGGGGTTTCAGATAAATTAGAGATCATTTTTTTCTTATGGTTCACAGATGTTACATCCCCAATAGTTTAATTATTCCCCAAATGATTTGCATGGGATGAAATTTCGTTTTCTATTATGTTGTGGTAACATTACATCATCTATTTTCATCTTGTGGGTTTTACCATTCATAAGATACTTTTGTAAGTCTTCTTCACGTGTGAAATTAGGATGATAAAATTATAGTGGAAGTAATTCCTGCTGGATTAAGACATCGATATTTTATATACATTAAGAATGGAAAATGTGTGGTTTGATGCGTTGACTGGGATATCTTATAGTGATTTTATTTGTGAATATAAATATTCCTATATAGTGATTGAGGAGATCACAATTATGCATCCCACTATGAGAGATATTCTATGGCGATGATTTATTTTCCAAATAGAAATGCATTTTTTTGTGAAGAAGTAAGAGGAGTCTCAACAAGGGGATTTATATGTGGAGGAATTGAATGACAAAGATTCTTTTAGTGAAGACCTTGACGGTTGGACTAAAGAAGGATATCATTCAGTGTTGTTCTAGGGGAATATTTTTGTATCTTTAGATATTGATTATATTATTCTTCCTGAATTACATATCTCCCCTTTGTGTTATATCCTGGAATGAAAAAGACACAACAATCATTGATAGGGTAGTTTTTATTTTCAAGGTTGATGTGTATTGTTGAAGAGTTTTTGTATATATAATTGGACTAATTGATGATGAAGGTTAAGAATAATGTTTTTAGTATTTTTCCTTATCCAGTAGATCTTTATCATAGGATGTATGTTGACGTCTCAATGGTATTCGTTTCTAGTTTACCTCAAGATCAGGGTGTCTAGGAAACTATATTGCTAATAATATATACTTTGATTAAATAAAACCATGTCAGTGAGATCATGAAGTCAATATCAGTGGCATTTTTATCATGGTAGTGTATGGAGGGTGTGGTGAGACTCTATAGAGTCTCGTGGATGGTCATATCAAAATACAATCATAAACTAAACTCCATGGCATAGTGAGGATTCCAACATTAATTTAGCTTTCAGTTATTCCATAGAACCGTTATTTATCCATAACCATATGTTCATACATAATGGACTACCGAGAGTCTTTGATAAATGTTTTTTTCTTGTGTTTATGATGTTTTTATTCTTGTGTATTATTCACAAGCCTTTGGTGGAGTTTTCATACTATATCATTTTTCACTCTACTATCTGTATGACATTATTTGAATATTTTTATAGAAGAACATTCCATTCCCTATTGTGGAGGACTTGGGATTAGGGTATGTAATTATTCGGTCAAATCTAGTGAGGAAAACTATATTGATGGATATGGTAATTTGTAAATGGTTAAAAGTAGTGAAAGATGGTTAGAAGACCTATTATGGTCATAGGAGATGAGTTATAGAATTTGATGGTGGATACCACGTGTTCTTGATGTTGGCTCCTCATTATGGGTGGAAAAAATATTGCCCTTGAGAGTGAATGTTTTCTTATATTTTTTCCTTTCAAGGTGACAGATCACATTGGAGTAGTGGTCTATTATAGACCACATCCTCCACAGATGAGTTAGTTACATGAGTATTATATTCACCATTAAATTCATGATGACTCTCACATCATTTAATGTGGTGATATCTTTTAGGTCACTAGGGCCCGCAGCCGAAGTAGGTGGGCTAGGGATTTTAATTTTTCATCAGCGGGACGATGGGACTTTTCGTCACCAATGATCCGAGTCTTGATAAGGATGGAGGATCTTGTGAAAATTGCAAAGAGCACAAAACTAAAATGAAAATGTACCCATTTCAAATCCAAAGTCGTTGTCGACTATAACTTGTCAATGGCGATCATCGCTTGAAAGATCCAAAACAGGATCCTTCTAGATCGTCCACATGTGCACCAAAAATATGTCGGAATGTCGATCTTCATTCACTAGGTGCTAGTGCGCGTGATTTGACTATGCTTTCGACGTCCCGAAGATCACCGCATCGAGAAGCCTTCGATGCATGATAGAGATCTGGATCCAAGCTTCTTGGATCAAGAGCTTCTCTCACTAGAGAGAGGTAGGAGAGATACACTCTCAACTTTCATTCCATAAATTAATGAATAGTGATTTGTACAACATAAGTGAGAGCCTCCTCTTAGTTTTATAGTGACGTTGATAAGTACCTGATAGGGTTCCCCAGCCCCCGTTTATTTCAATTTTCACTAAATAAATAAATTTGACGAACTTAACTATGACAATATTATTTATTATTTTATCACATTCATTAAATATATATATATAATATATTATGTGATAAAATAGAGTAATTTAACTTTACTCGCTATCCCGCTTAATATTAAATGATCCTTGAATATTAAAATAATATTTCTTTGATTAATATTTTTCACCTATTTATTAAATCATAAATACATTAAATAAATAAAATCCCAATTATTCATAACTTGAATAATAATTAATTTATTTAATTCATCAGTGATCGATAACCTGGACAACACTAAGACCTCGTGGCGAGGCCCACTATGTCAATATACCTATTCAACTGAATAGGTCGGATTCCTGAATGCGCTATTGTGTGTGACCCTCTAGGACCTTACCTCGATATCAGTGAATAAAATCCACAGTCCAAGTGCAGAATCTAGAAACCCATCATGACCCCTCAGGAGATAAGGATAGTCAAAGAAATGACTACCATCCTATGAACACTTGTTGTGTACTATAATCTCTTTGCCATTAAATATCTCATAAAGCAGGACACACTCTTGTGTCATCATCCTTATCTTGCTTTATTGTTTTTTGATCTATCTGGATGGATTTTCCTTTCTACTGCTTTGCCTAAAGACTTATGAAGGCGTCACCATCCTGATCAACTTGTCCTGAGATATACAACTTCCTGAACATGGAAGTGAAAAATTCATTCTTAACAATTCAACCAATGTCATACCACTAACGACACACCCAACACAAACTACATCACCACGATTTCACTTCCATGGTTTTCTTCTTACATCATAGTATGTAATCAAATGATATACATTCGTAATTGTCTCAAGTCAGGAGACCAATACACATGTCCAAAGATAGAAACATCCAATGACACCCAAAACATGTGGTTTTCCTATTGATGGGTATGTCATCATGATCTCACAACTAGAGATCACCATGTGAAAACTTCATGAGAAGAAGATTCAATAATTATGGGCTCCCAACTCCTGATAGTCAAAAATCTACTGTGTCCAGTCAGTAAAATGTATCTAGACTATAAAACAGATATTTAAGATCAATTTCATTGTATCTTGAAGTTCTCATCATATCCAGGGATCTTCTAGAACCTATCAACATGACCATTAACCTTTGGACATTACCATTATTATAGTGAAGTAGAAAAGTTTGCACTATAATCGCAAGACAACTTCATGCATAGATAACTGTAGACATGATATGGTAATCAAAAAGTACTACATAGTTGGGTCTAAGAAACCCACTATTTCTACACTCCCACTTGCACTAGAGCCAAATTTCTAACTAAAAATGTTAGCTACTCACATGATAATTATCATGATTCTGGTGAGTAATGGCTTTAACTACTGGGCCCACCACATTTTCCCCACGTGGCATATCTGCGATATGCGTCCTCAATAACTTGAGTAAAACTACTCAACGTAAGGTATCCCTAAGTATATTACTTATGTTCATTGTCATAACATGACATCTAGGCTAGTAAGTATTTCATAATTCTCATTATGATAATAATTTTCTAACTAGGTGTGTATCCAAGAACAAGAAAAAATCGTTGCAATATATAACTACTTCTTAGCTTCCTTAGAAGCTGCAACGTACTTGGTATTTGAAGGTATGGATACCACAAGCTTTTATGAGATTGACTCACTCATATCCTTTTCCTAACTGTGATTCTATATCAAATTGATCTAATGATTGCTAGTTTGTGTCCCAAAAAAACTAGTATACCTTCCTCTCAATATTCTAAGTACATATCATTTGTACTTTCTGATGTACAAGATGATAGTTCTGACTTTATTACTTGCATTGCTCATGAAAATCATTGATATCTGCCTATAATAAATTATATCCTGGAAGTATCAATTATTGTACATATTATAGAATATGTGATTGATCCATCGCTAAAGCATATGGTATCAATTCACAACATTAATCTCTACCCATTCTCCGAACATGTAAACTGGGATATATTAAGCCAGGTGACATTGGAAAAATTTTTGAACATGAATTCTTACAACTTGTTTTTTCAATACAATGTCACTGTATGTATGAGATTTACTAGGACCAAGAAACCTACGGATATACCTCAGTAGATCCTAGTGCCTAGAACTTAGGATGCTACATTAAGTTAATAATTAGAGATTTTATTTTATTCTGGTCTTATATAACAGTAAGACCAAGATCTATTTTCCATATGTTACCAAACATATATCACTTGGAAAACATTGGCGCTCCCACTATCCTTTGGTATACACAAGGAAAATATTTATTTATAATGAATGCTCTAAGATCTTGTTGCTTACTTTAATATAGAACTGGAATTCAGTAAAATGAAACCTTCATTGGAATCATATTATATCATTTATTTCTTGTTGCTTCATTCATACACCTTCCATGAATGATTATCTTTACATCCAATGACCAATATAATTATCTTAGAAGACTTGTAAACATCTAATAGATTTAGGCATACCAACTTGGTATAACCAATCAAGCCTTATTGGTACATACTTGTACCATCCATGTATCATTTCATTTGAATACCCACCGTAGTATTCAATTTATAAGACCCTTTTCAATTTGATACATGGAATCCATTATTTCATTTTAGTTGATATTGTCAATCTTAGCTTGATGCCTAATATTTCTTTCTTGTAGGATTTACTATTCTCAATGAAAAATATATCACTGATCGTGGTGAATATAAAACCATCACCATGGTTTCATTCTGCCTATGTTGTATGTGTCACTGGAACATTCCTATTCCACATGTACTTGTGGAACTTGTTCCCTATGCCAACCAATTGTGCATCTCTAGCATTGACTAAGTCAAAGTCAATTCCGCTCCCACTATCTCTAATAGAGAATGTGCACCCATGTATAGAAATGTAGTCTAATACGTGACTCCATATTTTCAATCTTATGGATTTAGGTCATTTCTTAAGCAACTGTTAGGGTATTTATGTGACACCCTGATAGTTTATGAGATGTATATTTTTTTATGCCTTATGTTATATGAAACATCAAAGGAATCATTCACTACACACAACACTGGCTTGGCTTTCTTTACACGCAATCACGAACTTCCGCGATAGTGTGTGTTGTACACGATAGAGAGTCTCACTAAACAACGATATGCTATTGAAATATTATATAAACTAGCTGTTATGAATAGTAATACCCACTTTTAAAAAATTTATAATTTTTTTATTTCAAAATGGACTTCATTATTGGATTCAGAATATTGAAATTAGCCTAGGGTTGGTTAAAAAGGACTTTTTATTTAAATAATCATTTATTTGATTTATATTTAGTTTAGGTAAAAATAGACACATAATACTTATATAAGTTCATTTTAATTCATTTGATTCATTTTATAATAATTTTAGATATATTAAACTTTTATAGAACTTTTCACTGTCTTTTTCCCACCTCCTAGGAGCATTTGCAATTGTACATAAAACATAATTTTACCGCTTCTGTGAGTTGAATTTCAAAAATCTGAGAGACACTATTAATATCAAGGAGTAAAATGTGGTTCAATAAGATAAAAATATTTTTTGGTGAATAGTAATTTTTTACTTTTATTTACCACAGTTAAAAGTAAATAGGGTAATTAAGGGTAGAAATGATATTATTATTACACAAACACATGTCTTAATTCTATTGGATAAGTGTAATTCGACAAAAAACAACCTTATGATAAAATATTACCCATTAGGTCCACTTGGATTATATTAGGACACTTATTATTATTTTATTTAATGATGATTTAAAAGAGTTAAAATAAATGTTTAATAAGTAAAACAATTTTAATATAGGGTTATACATAAGATATATTCGACTAAAAATATTAATTAGAATGATAAAAATATTTCATATATAATGGATTTTTATTTATAATTTTTAGAAATTAAATAATTTCATTTATTTATGACACAATGATGATGCAGTAATTACCTTATTAATGAAATATTAACATAATTGAGGTTATAAATACCCAAATAAATGTAATTTGAGACTTTTTATAAATTTCAATAATTTTATAGGTTAATATTACATGTTAATATTTATTTAATTATAATTTTTCGAACTAGTCATGCAGGTATGATTTTCAGAAAAATTAATTACCAAATAGTTTCCAAATTGACATAAAATAATGTATAAAACAAATGTTATATGATTAATTGTTATTATATTTATAAAAGTATAAGGTTCGTCCAAACGACTTAGATAATGTTATATATATTAATAATGAACCACTTGGGGTTCCATTGGCTTTTTATAGTATGTTTATTAACCATATAGTGTAAGAAAACAAGAAGACATGGTAAAAGTTAAATTATTTAACATAGAGTTAAATCTAAATGATAAGGTTAGAATAGTAACCTACACTTGTCTCAAGCCTATTGGTTGGGTTTATTTCTACCCATCCACACTTTAGCTTTGAAATAATTCAATTTGGATCTATTATAAACCGAATATGACTTTATTATAAAATAATATTTTACGGTTTTCCTAAGCTGCCCCTCTCATCCCTTATAAGAGGGCACCTCCCCCCTCTACTCTTTACACATCTTTGAGCATTAATGCTCATACAACCCCTGACCATTTCCCTTCTAAACTTTCCTAGAAACATACTAGAGGTCCTGGTATTCATCAAAGACCAAATTTAGTGTCATAAGAGGAGGTTTCAAAGAGGCGTGTCGAAGAAGAGGTAATACCCTTTAACGATTCTATCAAATTCATTTCTTCTTCTACTTAATCTTATTTTGTTGTTTCATAAAAAAGTAATTACATTAGTATAACTCATATATTTATATGTTATTATAAATATGAAACATCCATATTTCACCTTTGATCCATCCAATGGAAAATGAAATCACCGCGCATGCATACGTATGTAATATCGTATCTATGTCGTGGTGTAATATTTATTCCACAACCAACATACATAGATGGGAATAATGGTGTAAATAATAACTATATATTATTATTTTAAAGTGATATTGATTTTGAAATAGTATACATACACTTCAATACAATTCCACGATCATGGGAACGATATCATCGCTCGTGCGTACGTACAGCCTACCGTCTCCACGATGTGATGAGACTCGTTCTATACGATCTTCATTGAATAGTGATTATTTAAATTAATTTAATGAATAAATATGATATATATTACACTAATACAATTCTAGAAATGATTAATCTATAACCTAAAAAGTATAATAAGAATTCATTCGACAAAACATGCATAAGAACATAAAGCAATGAACGCCCGAATAAGAAGTTGCAATGAAATATTACTAAAAAGAATATAAGAATATGACCATATATGATATAATAACAATGAATATGATTCTTTGATAAGTCAATGAAATTATTTAAATCATTTTACTGGAGGTTCGGATACATACAAAGCATATCAGACCTAAGGTAAGGGAAAAATCTCACAATCTCATTTTTATCCTAGATTGTTTAAACATCAGAATTTACTAGGGCATGTTTACCATCCACATCCATGTTTCCTAAATATTTAATATTATTTATATCCTCCAAAAATTGTTTAAATCCAATTTTACCTATTGGTGAATTTTTAGTAAAAGATATGAAAGGAATCTTTTGTCATTTTCAGTATGAGATACTTTTTCACTTTTCTGGCCAAAGTACGAGAAGAGTGTTTTTTTAACTTATATGGAATGAATGGATTTTTATGATTTCATAGAAAATTATTTCCAGGAATCTTATTTTACATGTTTTAAATTTTATTTTTAATCAACTGCTTTTAGTTTAAAATTGTATGACATGTTAAGAAATGAAAAATGTTTTTTTCGAAGTAGAAATGATATTTTCCTCAAGAATAGAGTTCAAGTGTTTTATCAAAATTATTTTCCATATAAGATAATATAGTGTTAAATTTCTATCCCTATTGTTAAAATTATTTGATTATGATGTGATGGAATTACTTTTATGAAGTCCTTTATCATATATTAATTGTTTTATGATGTCACGATGTTTAAGAATCACATTTTTATTACATGGATTATTCTATGATGTATGATTTATGATTTTGTGGCACAAATAAGAATTGTTTCATTATGATATGTGTGAGACCAATATCTCCCTCCAATTCATTGGGTAACGATTTATATCTCATGAGATAGATATGGCTGGAACGGCAGGTTAATCGGGTTCAGTGATACAGGACTGGAACGAGGAGTAAACTCAGTTCAGTAATGGACTTTTTCTGCTATGATAGTCTTTCCAATGAATATCAACTAAAATGTAATTATTTTATATGATTATGTGTGTAGGCCAAAAAGATTCATGTTTTACGTTATTATTATTGGGATTACATTTCACTTACATGATTTATCGCATTTTATGATATTATGACCTCTTTTGCAGGTTATGATTTTCAAACTGTTGTGTTCATTTGAATTTGATATGATTGATATTTCTTTGATTACCCTTATTGAGCATTTGAGCTCACCCATTTGTATGTTTTCTTTTCCCCAGGTCAGGAAGAAGGTTATTAAGTAGAATATTCTAAAAGAGACTCTAGATATGATGAAATAAATGGAAGACAATGTAGATGATTTATGAACCAGTTTTTTATGTTTCCCAGTTTCTAAAGACACAATACCTATACGGTCCTACCATGGTTTTTTATATGTTATAATAATTTTGCGTCAATTCTGAATTAATAACCATTTATGTAAAGTGTGGGTCATTATAGTTGGTATCAGATGAAATTTATACTCAACCTTTGGAAACTAGGATGTGAAAACCTTAGTAAGAACCCTAAGGATAGGTCTAAGAATAGAACATAATCTTAGTGTATTAGAAATTGCCATGAATAACCTATGATAAGACATAATGTGCGAAATTTTATTACTAGTTATGTGGTTTTCCTTTTGTAATTAGTGTTTCTCACACTATGCTTACTGGTTTTAGTCAATGGCTGGAACCCAAAGGAATTGTGTTAATGCTGAATGTGATGGACAATGCAATGATTGTCTGCCTGAGAAACCAAACGTTATGGGAGATGGAATGCAAAATTGTGTAGCCATGATCACACAACTTTCTCAAGCTATTAATCATAGAGGACTTCCAAACGAGTAAATGATGGAGCAACATTCTATTTAATCCTTCATGAGGCAGCGTCAAACTTCATTCAGTGGGTCTTCTAATCCATTTGTGGCTGAACAATGGATCAGTACCACTGAAAAGATACTTTTAGTCCTTCAATGATCTGAGCATGATAAAGTCATCATAGAAGTATATCGTTTGGAATATGAAGGTGGTAAATGGTGGAATCTTTTCAAGAATACGAGGTAAAGAGATGAAATTGAGTCCGTGGAATATGACGAGTTAATGAACTTATTCTTCAATAAGTACCTCCCCCGTATTCTTTAAACAATGATGGAGAAAGAGTTACTTGAACTGAAGCAAAAGGATGATAAATATGTTGGTACCTACGAAGCAAATTTTACAAGACTTGCAAGGTACGCTTCTAGAATTTTTATCCAACCTAAGAGTAAAATTGATAGATTCTTTAGTGGCTTAAAACCAAGTCTTTGAAGGGCGTTAGCCATAAAGGGCATAAATATCTATGAGGAAATTGTTCGATGTGCTCTCAAGGTTGAGATGGATATTGGAGTAACCCATCAGTCATATGGGTTTGATAAGAAAAGGAAAATGGAATTCAAAGTAAAATTTAAAGACCACACTGAAAAGAAGATGAGTTTTCCTTTATGCTCAATTTGTGGAATGAAACATGGAGGGAATTGACTTAAAGGGACAAGAAAATGTTTTATGTGTGGAAAAGAAGGTCATCAGGCAATTGAATGTTGAAATAATGGGAAGAAGATTTCTAATGATGCGAACAAAGAAAGGTATACACAGAATGCACCTCCAACACATAAATTTTCAAGTGCAAGGAGATGGGAAATTATGCCAATCAATTCCCAAATCCAAGGGTTTTTGATGATGATCGACATCAACAAACTCTTAAGGCCAAAGAAAAAGGAAAGTCACATGCAATAACCACCGACGACGTGGAGTACGATAACGAAGTGGTGAAATGTACACTTACCATCAACTCTAAAGTACAAAATGTTTTATTTGATTCTGTATCCACCCACTCTTTTATTTCTTAAGATGTTTCTAAGGGTATCACCGTATTACCTCAAAAATTTGATGTTGAGTTAGCTGTGACAACTCTTAATGGCACAATGGTCACATCAAAAGTTTACAATTCTTCACCGATTGAAGTTTGTGCGAAAGTGCTTCCTGAAAATCTTGTGATCCATCCTATCGTGGAATTTGATGTTATTCTTGACAAGGATTGGATTTCTTTATATGGAGATCATATAAAAATCCAAATAAGGGAAGTCACATTTCATATTCCAGATCATTCTATGATCATCTATTTATGCAAGGATGAACAAGACCTTCCAGTGGAAATTTCTTCCATCGTATGGGTCTTGATTCCACTAAATGAAGGTTATTTATCTCAAATGGTTGGTGAGAAACTCATGATTAATAATAAACCCATTATACAAGAGTTTGATAATGTCTTTCCGAAGTAATTTCCAGGTCTTACACCAAATCATGAAGTTGAGTTTTCAATATAACTCATACCGGGTACTATGCCTATTACAAAGACACCTTATAGAATGGTCCCAATTGAGTTGCAGGAATCGAAGAAGCTACTCCACGAGAATAATGATAAAGGATTCATATGACCTAGTGCGTCACCTTGGGGAGCACCTGTTCTTTTTGTTAAGAATAAAGACATATCAATGAGACTCTGCATTGATTATCGAGAACTGAACAAGATCACTATCAAGAACAAATATCCTCACCGACACATTGATGACTTATTTGATCAACTACACGGATCTCAATACTTTTCCATGATTTATCATCATTCAGGGTATCATCAATTAAGGGTCAAAAGGGAGGATATACCATAGATAGCTTTCAGTACAAGGTATGGACACTATGAATTTATAGTGATGCCATTTGGTCTTACTAATTCCCCTATTATATTCGTGGATCTGATGAATATAGTCTTTAAAGACTACCTTGATCAGTTTGTGGTAGTCCTTATAGAAAATATTCTTGTCTATTCAAAGAGAAATGAAGAACATGTAGATCACATGAGAATTGTATTAAAGACCCTGATAAAGGGGAATCTTTATGCCAAATTTACCAAGTGTGAATTTTGGCTTCAAAAAGTTTCATTTTTAGGTCGCATAATCTCAAAAGAGGGGATATATTTGGATCCATAAAAAAAGAGGTTATCGAAATATGGTCGAGACCAACAACTGTAACTGAGATCCGATGTTTTCTTGGTCTGGATGGATATTATCAACATTTTGAGAAATATTTTTCAAGTTTATCTAATCAAATCACCAAGTTGACTCGAAAAGGAGTTCAGTTCATTTGGACGGAGGAGTGTGAAGATAATTTCAAAGAGTTAAAATGAAGGTTATCCAGTGCAACTGTGCTCACACTGCCGTGTAGTGGAGAAAGGGTTGTGATCTACAGTGATGCATCCAAGAATGGACTATGGTGTCTTCTCATAAAAAATGATATGGGGATAGCTTATGCCTCACGATAGTTGAAAATCCATGTGAAAAATTAACCAACTCATTATTTGGAGTTAGCCGCGGTAATCATTTCATTAAAAATATGGAGTAATTATCTTTATGGTGAAAGGAGTGATATTTATAATGATCATAAAAGTTGAAAGTACATTTTCACACAAAAGGAGATGAATATTCACGACATAAGATGGTTGGAGTTGATTAAGCACCACGACTGCTTAATTAATTATCACCCTGGGAAAGAAAACAAGGTGGAAGATGAATTATGTCGACAAGGCCATGATAGCTTATCCATGATGAGGATCTAAAAAGATCCAATATTTATAGATTTACAAAGGATGGATCTTGGAATTATAATGGAAGGGGAAAAATATTATCTTTTTCAAATGAATTTTCAACCATCTATGCATGTGAATATTAAAGAGGCGCATAAAGAAGATGTATAGTTTCAAAAGAATGTGAGAAATGTTCCTGAATACAACCTTGATTGTGGTGGGATAATAAGGTTCAAGAATCAGGTTTGTTTTCCTCCAATCCCAGATTTAAAGAAGGAGCTACTGGATGAGGATCATAGTTCTTCATTCTCGATTCATCCTGAAGCACGAAGATGTATAGAGGCTGAAAAAGTACTTCTGGTGGGATGGAATGAAAAAAGATGTTGCTGAATATGTCTCTCAATGCTTGGTTTGTCAGCATGTTAAACCTAAGAGACAGAAGTATAAGGGGATGTTACAACCATTACCCATACCAGAATGGAAATGGGAAAACATCACCATGGACTTTGTCACTGGAATTCCTAAAACATCCAAAGGTAATAATGCTATCTGGGTAATAGTTGATCGTCTTACGAAGTCGGCACACTTCACTGCTATTAGAGAAGATTTCTCTCTGGATCAGCTTTCCAGGATATATGTGATGGAAGTGGTATGATTTCATGGAGTACCAGATTCTATTATATCTGATCAGGATACGAGGTTTATCTCGAATTTTTGGTGAAGTCTTCACCATACTCTAGATACAGGGTTGAGTTTCAGCACTGCTTATCATCCTCAAACAGATGGACAGTCTGAGAGGACAATTCAAACTCTAGATGACATGTTGAGTGCTTGCTCTATGGATTTCAAATGTTTTTGGGATCAAAACCTACCTTTGGTAGAATTTTCGTATAATAATTGCTTTCACTCCATTATTCAGATGGATCCTTATGAAGCTCTCTATGGAACGAAATGTCGAATTCCAACTTTCTGGGATGAAGTTGGGGAATGAAAGGTATTTGGACCTGATCTTGTTGATGAGATGGCAGAAAAGGTCCGATCTATTCAACAACACATAAGATCAACTCATATTCGACAAAAAAGTTATGCTGATAACTGAAGAAAAAACCTATAGTTTGAAGTGGGTGATAAAGTGTTCTTACAAATATCCCCTTGGAAGAGAGTAATGGGATTTGGAAAGATGGACAAGCTGAGCCCTAGGTATATCAGTCCTTTCGAAATAATGGATCATGTTGGGAAGGTAGATTACTGATTGGCGCTTCCACTGAATCTCTCTCAAGTTCACGATGTGTTCCATGTATCTCTCTAGAGAATGTACATACTCGATCCTTTACATGTATGTAGCTCAAAAGTTGTAGCACTGGAGCATGATTTGTCTTATGAAGAACAACCGGTAGAGATTCTGGATCGTAACGAAAAATTACTACAGAACAATTCCACTCTCTTAGTGAATGTTTTATGGAGGAACCACCAATTAGAAAAAGCTACATGGGAGCTTGAGGATTTGATGAGGGAGAGGTATCCTCATCTGTTTGTCACGAAGTGACGAATTTCGAAGGTGAAATTCATTTTAAGGTGGTTTCAATGTAACACCCTGATAGTTTATGAGAAGTATAATTTATTATGTCTTATGTTATATGCAAAATCAATGGAATCATTCTCTACACACAACACCAGCTTGGATTTTTTTACACGCTACCAATACCTTCCACGATAGCATGTGTTGTACGCAATAGTGAGTTTCACTAAACAACGATATGTTATTAAAATATTATATAAACTAGCCGTTATGAATAGTAATACCCACTTTTTTAAATTTCATAAATTTTATCTTCCAAAATGGACTTCATTTTCGGATTCAGAATATCGAAATTAGCCTAGGGTGATATTTTGGTGTTTTTCTAAAAATGCTCAATTTTTGAAGAATAGTGAAAACATCGAGTTATTAGTTAAAACCGACTTTTTATTTAAATAATCATTTATTTAATGTAAATTTATTTTAGGTCAAAATAGACACATAATACATATATAAGTTCAATGTAATTCATTGGAGTCATTCTATAATAATTTTAGATATATAAAACTTTTGTTGAACCTTTCACCGTCTTTTACCCACCTCCTTGGAGCATTTGCAATTGTACTTAAAACTTAATTTTACTGCTTTTGTGAGTTGAATTTTTAAATCTGAGAGACACGGTTAATATCAATGTGTAAAATGTGGTTCAATAAGATAAAAATAATTTTTCTGAATAGTAACTTTTTACTTTTATTTACCACCGTTAAAAGTAAATAGGGAAATTAATGGTAAAAATGATATTATTATTACCCTAAAACATAACCTAATTTTATTGGATAAGTTTAGTTAGACCAAAAAAACCATAGGAATAAAATATTTCCCTTTATTTCCACTTTTATTAGATTAGGACACTTATTATTATTTTATTTAAAGATGATTTAAAAGTGTTAAATTCAATTTTTATTAAGTAAAACATTTTTAATATAGGGTTATACATAAGATATATTCAACTATAAATATTCATTAGAAATATAAACAGATTTTCTACATAATGGTTTTTTATTTATAATTTTTAGACATTAAATAGTTTAATTTATTTATGACACAATGATGAAGTAGTAATTATCTTATTAATGAAATATTAACATAATTGATGTTATAAATACCCAAATAAATGTAATTTGAGACTTTTTATAAATTCCACTAATTTTATAGGTTAATATGACATGTTATTATAGATTTAAATAACTTTTTTCTAACTAATAATGTTGTTATGAGTTTCAAAAAAATCAATTACCAAATAGTCTCAAAATTGACATAAAATAGTGTTTAAAGGAAATATTATATTATTATTGGTTATTCTATTCCTAAAAATGTAAATTTATGCCAGATGACTTAGATAAGGATATATATATTAATAATGAACCACTTGGGGTTCTTTTGGCTTGTTATATTATGTTTATTAGGCATATAGTGTTAGAAAACAAGAAGACACAGTAAAAGTTAAATTATTTAACATAGAGTTAAATCTAAATGATAAGGTTAAAATAATAACCTAAACTTGTCTCAAACCTATTTTTTGATAGTATATCGACCCATACCCACTTTATCTTCGATATAAAAAACTTTTGGGCTATTTTAAACCGAATATGACCTTATTATAATAAAATATTTTATGTTTTTTCCTAAGGTGCCCCTCTCCTCACTTATAAAAGGGAACCTTCTCCCTCTCCTCTTTACACAAAATTGAGCATTAAATCAAGGAATAACCCTGCACATTTCCCTTATCATCTTCCCTAGAAATGTACTAGAGGTCTTGGTCTTCTTCAAAGACCATTTTTAGTATCCTATTTGAAGGTTTCAAAGAGGCGTGTCGAAGAAGAGGTAATATCCTTTACCGATTCTTTCAAATTCATTTCTTATTCTAAATACTATTATTTTGTTTTTTAATAATAATTTAATTACATCAGTATCAATCATATACTGATATGTTATTATAAATACGAAACAACCATATTTCACCTTCGATCCATCGTACAGAAAATGAAATCACCGCAAGTGTGTACGTACGGAATACCGTCTCCACGTCGTGGTGTAATCTGTTTTACACCACTACCTTTCTTCGATGGGTATAATTGTGTAAAAAATAACTATATACAATTATTGTAATGTGATATTGATTCTGAAATAGTATACATACACTTCAATAAAATTCCATGATCATGGGAACGATATCATCGCTTGTGCGTACATACGGCCTACCGTCTCCACGATGTGATGCAACTCGTTCTACATGATATTAATTAAATATTGATTATATAAATGAATTGAATGAATAAATATGATATATATTACACTAATAACATTTTTTAAATTAGTTATCTATATCATAAAAGGAATAATAAGAATTTATTCGACAAAACATGCATAGGAACATAAAGCAAAGAACACCCGAAGAACAAGTTGCAATGAAATATTACTAATAATAATATAATAATATGACCATATATGATATCATAACAATGAATATGATTTTTTAATAAGTCAATGACATTATTTAAATCATTATACATGATTTTTGGCTACGTTCAAAGCATATCGGACCTAAGGTAAGGGAAAAATCTCACAATCTCATTTTTATACGAGATTATTTATACTTCAGAATTTACTAGGGAATGTTTATCATCCACATAAATGTTTCCTCAATATGTAATATTATTTATATCCTCGAACAATTGTCTAAATCCAATTTTACCTATTGGTAAATTTTTAGTAAATGATATGAAAGGAATCTTTTGTTGTTTTCAGTATGAGATAATTTTTGACTTTTCCAGCCAAAATACGAGAAGAATGTTTTTTTAATTTATAGAGCATGAATGGATTTTTGTGATTTTATAGTAAAGTATTTACATGAATCTTCCATTAAAATTTTTCAAGTTTAATTTTAATCAATTTCATTTAGTTTAAAATTGTATGACATGTTAAGATAGGAAAAATGTTTTTTTTAAGTAGAAAGGATATTTTCCTCAAGAATGGAGTTCAAGTGTTTTATCAAAATTATTTTCCATCTAAAATAATATAGGGTTCTATTTCTATCCCTATTATTACAATTATTTGATTATGTTGTGATTGAATTATATTTATGAAGTCCTTTATCTTATATGAATTGTATTATGAATTCACGATGTTTAAGAATCCCATTTTTATTACATGGATTATGCTATGATGTATGGTTTAGGATTTTGTGGCACACATAAGAATTGTTTCATTATGAAATGGGTAGGACCTATATCTCCCTCTAATGCATTGGGTAAATATTTATATCTAATGAGATAGACACGGATGGAATGGAAGGTTAATCCAATTTAGTGATACAGGACTGGAACGATGAGTGAACTCAGTTCAGTAATGGACGTTTTCCGCTATGATAGTCTTGGAAATGAATCTTGAAAAAAATGAAATGATTTTCTATGATTATGTGTTTATTCCACAATGTTTCATGTTTTATGTTATTATTATTGGGATTACATTTCACTATTATGATTTATCCCATGTTATGATATTATGATTTCTTTTGCAGGTTAAGATTTTCAAAATGTTATTTTCAAATGAATATGATATGATTGATATTTCTTTGTTTACCCTTACTGAGAATCTGAGCTCACCCTTTTGTATGTTTTCATTTCCCCAGGTCAGGAAAAAGGGTATTAAGTAGGTTATTCCAAAAGGGTCTCTAGATATGATGAAATAAAAGGGAGACAGTGTAGATGATTTATGAACCAGTTGTTTATGTTTCCCAATTTCTGAAGACACTATACCTATACGGTCCTACCATGGTTTTGTTATATGTTGTAATAAGTGTGCTTCAATTATGATTTAATAATCATGTATGTAATGTATGGGTGGTTATAATTTACCATAGATATACAACGTGTTTAACTTGATACATGTTTGTTTAAATCCTATCAAATTCTTTGCATCTAAACACGTCATATGACATAATGGAGTTTCCATCATACTACGACTCGTATGGTGCCCATTTTTCATTTTAGTTGGAATATTGGTATAGATTTAAGCCATTATTTTCAAATCACATCATTAAATATAATAGAAGTTACTGCAGGATGTAACATTGATACAACTTACATCATAACATTGATGTATAAAATGTCCGTTTAGGAATTGCTCTATGCTACATTATCATGATTGATGATAGTTTGGTCAAGATATTCTTTGGCCTTCCGATCCGAATGAATTCATATATTCATGACAAACGTATACTTCATTGGTACATTCCATAATGAATTAAATAAAACTTATGAACTATCTTTACCTCTTGATTTCATTGGAATAGTTCACACTGTCTTGTTAAACTAACCACAGAAAGCTTTGTGGCATACCTTTATTTTAAAAGGATTCTTTGTCAAAACTATGGATGCTAATAATACCAATGGTTTTTAGCTGTGTTGAGCCTAAATACCATATTTGGTATATAGTTGACATACACTTCTAGTTTTTCATAACAAATCATCATATTTTCAAAACTGGGTAGGTATTACATTTTATATTCATCAGGTATTGCCATTGATTCAAGTAGTAGTGAAATATTTGTTGATTATGTTCCCACAAACAAAATTTATTACAAAACATAGAATAATGTCTCATCAGGACCAAATGGGCCCATGAGATATATAATTTCTGTATGTACACAACAAATTGTTCAATTTTATTCAATTACATAGCTATTTGAAGTTATGTGTTTCTCATTACTGACATAGGAATCACCCTTTCTCAGCTTTTTGGAGAATACAATTTAATTTTTGTAATGTTTCTATACATTCTTAGTTACAGTATTTAAATACACATATGTTATTTTCATATTATATTAAATATCGAGGATTTATGTTAGAAACATTAATATATTTTATGAATATAAACTGAATGAGAACCAGGTACATGCATAATGTATTTCAGTATTTAAAATTCAATGAATTGATATCCCAATGTGATGAAAATAACCATCTGTTAAATAACCAACAACTTTTCATTGAAGAACATGATGAAGGTGGATTTGGAATAACTTTCCATAATCCTTTTTTCCTTGTCATTCAATGTATTCTCCATAAAATTAAAAGATGGTGGTATCTCTAATATTCATATTACTTGGAAAATGTTGCCTTAAAGGTAATGAAATGGTTACTCTATACCGTTCGTTTATAACTTTAAACAAAACTAGAGTAATTTGGTGTAAAATTTATAATAATAAGATGACATGAAATATTTTGAACTGTTTATCACTTTACACAATCCAACAACAATAATCACATTCAAATCATGTTTCACATTATCCTTGGAAACTTCTTGGATATGAGACGACATGTAACATCATCCATGTCTTGATGTAGCGACTGAAACTAACATTAGACATTGATGATAGAATTATGACAGACCCATCATATGATTTATTCATGAGTCAAAAGTAATCAATTTTACACCCACACTTTCTGAGATGGCTTAAAAGGTTGGGACACAAGCACCATTGAATTTCCGTTATAGTAGTAATGTGCGCGAGCGGCTATATTACTATTTGGAAATTCCTTCTTAGGTTAGAAATTAAAATTGACTAATATTTATCGCAATTTTATATTGGTATTTCATTCCATTATCTACAAATATACTTTAGTAGATTGTACTTTTATGTGATTAACTAATGTGACATTACTGGTTATTTAATCATTGAATGTCTCCCATTATTTTTTAGAATTCTAGGAACCCTCTATATGAGAATCGGAATACTCATGAGTATTCTAGTGGCAAGGATCCATGAACCTTCCTCATAGTCTACAATCTATAGCTACGCCAAAACTCGGAGGGTCCATGGTAGGCATCTGGCTGGCCAACCGTATTAACTCTCGGTTCCTTGATCTGTTGAGTGAAGTCCCATCATCGATATTAGTGAATAAAATCCAAAGACCAAGAGAGGAATCTACCAAATCATCATGTCCCCTAAATAGATATGTATATTCATGGAAACGACTACCATCCTATGAACACTAACTATATACTATAATATCTTTGGCCTTAAATATCTCATAATGCAAGACACAATCTTGTTTCATCGTCCTTATCTTCCTTTATTATTTATTGATCTATCCGGATGGATTTTCCTTTCTACTTCATTCGACAAACACTTATGAAGGCGGAACCATCCTCATCAACCAGACCTGAGATATAAAACTTCTTGAACTTGGGAGCGAGAAATAATTTCTTGACCATTCAACTAATATCATACCTCCAACGACGCACCCAAAACAAACTCCCTCTCCACGACATCACTTCCATGGTTTTTGTCTTGCATCAATGTACGTAATCAAATGATATACATTGGTAATGGTCTCAATTCCGGAGACCAATACACATATCTATAGATAGGAACAACCAATGAAACCCAAAATATGTGGTGTTCCTATGGAAGGGTCTATCCTCATGATCTCACTACTACAGATCACCAATTGAGAACTTCATGAGAAGAAGTCTCAAGGTTTATGAGACCCCAGCACTTGATAGTCAGACATGTACCGCGTCCATTCAGTAAGATGTATCTAGACTATATAACATATATTTAAGATCAATGTCATTGTATCTCGAGGTTTTTATTATAGTCTGAGATCTGCTATAACCTCTCGACATGACAATTAACCTTTGAAAATTACCATTATTATAGTGGACCTAGAAAAGTCTGCACTATAATGACAAGAAAACATCATGTATAACTAACTATACACATGATATTGCAATCAAGAATTACTGCATAGTTGGTTCTAGGGCACCCATTATTTCAACAATATCAACTTTGAAGATGACGTGACATTCCAGGAGAGGCCTATATATATAAAGGACTTCTTATTAAAGGAGTTACATGATTGTGTTATTCACTTGGATCTAGTAGTATGGGGGGATAGTGGCATGGAAGATAGTACCTAGGAATTTTAATTTTACGTTTTCACACAGTACGGCAAGTTGTTTTTTGTCTCCTCCCATGTAGCATTATTCACTTTTAGTTTTATACCATTTATGTTATATGAGATGGTTTTCTTTTGTTGCCTTATTTTTTGGTTTTATTTATCTTATATGAGAGGCTTATACCACAATTGAGTGTTTAGGATATTTTGAAATTATTTCATGGTTTCCTTCTATGTTCCTCTAAGTGAGGTGGTTGTGCTCATATAGCGGTGAGATCATTGAGAGGTATCTCAAGGGTTGGCTATTCGGGTTACCCATTTTTATTATTTATATCTGATTTTAATTTTGAAATATCTTGGATAATAATTGTTTGAGAGGTATCTAAAATAAAAACTGAGACACTATTATATCTTCTTTTTTCATTTTTGAGCATTGTAGGTTTTTGGATAAGGTTTTTATGGTGTTTGATGTGGTTTAAGGGGGAAATATGGAATTTTTAGGAGTTTTCCATTATGGTTCTCTGTACATATTTAAAAGAGTAAAGGCTAAAACCTAGGGGATTCCTTATATTGAATCAATCATCAAGGTGGCTAAGGAAATAATGTGGAAGCTGCAACATGGTCTTATGGTTATATCATAATGGAATCAAGGTAGAAATTTTCATGTTCAACAAATTTCCACTCCTCTGTGGTGTGGAGATGAGCTGCATCATATCCCACCACATAGGGTTTCAAGTTCTACGACATGATGATTTATGATACACTATAATACCCCAACCAATTTTATAGTTTATAAACCATTGACCTAGTTATAGATCTATAGAATGGGATGGACCCGGGGTCAATAGCATAGTTCTTATGGATGCATCATGGTCCTAAAAAAATCAATCTACAATTAAATTTCCTAGTGGTAATTAATCCACATTTTCCCAAACATATTCCCCGTGATCCCTAAGGAAATTTTTTTATTGGTTTTGGAAGCTATCTTGTTTAGGATTAATCCCCACCTCCTACAGATCAATCTGTAGTGATCTGAGCTATGTTCAACCTCGTTTTTCAAGTAGTTTCCCTCTTTTTGATCTTTTTCTTCCACTCCTTATTTTCATGTAATGTAATTTAATATCAAACATTCAAAAAAAGTTTTTATTTTTTTGTTTTGAGTGTTTTCATTGAATGATGTACTTGGGGGGTCGAATTTCTCTCCTTAGAGAGGTGATGAGATATTCACAATGTTCAAACATATTCATGGAAAAAACAATGACACTTTTGAGGTAGTGTATTCAATTGTTCTTCATTTTATATACATGAATTCATAAATTATCCTTGGTTTATCCCATTGGATAGTTTTTGAAAAAACAAAGTAATTATTAAATTGTATTAAAGAGTAAAATATTCTTATAGATAGTAATCTCATGATGATGCTTTCCATCACACTAATGGACTGCTTCCAGATTTTCTAGATATTGTGTTATCTATAAAATAAGTATTTTATCTGGTTGAATTTTTTGAAATCTTTTAAAAAACATAACTCCTATTATAGTTTTCTGGTTGGATAAATAAATATTGGTGTGTCTTGTTTAATTAATATGACATTTATTATAATTTCATAGTAATAAAATTTATCAATATTCAATGTTTAATTGAATATGTTATTCAAATGGTCTGTAGAATTAGGAAATGATCTTAATGATAGAATTCTTGTTGATGTGATAAAAGATTATTTTATTTATAATGAAAATTTTATTATTTATTATTCATTAAAATTGGAAAATTCTGTTGGACATGTTTAAGTACATAAATTTCCAAACATAGTTGATTCCTTAGGTTATCCAAATATGGAATATGTGATAATTGAATCAGTCAATTCAAGATGGAATAAGAAATGATTGATCGATAAAGATAATTTTTTTTTGTCATGGTTTCTTGAAACTTATGATGGTTATGCACCTTATGTCGGGGCCATGTGAGCATATTTATATATGAAGGACAAATGCATTGTTTTTAGGGCCAAGTTTCCATGTTAACTATGTATTTTTTGTATTTCATTATATATTCTCTAGCAATGAGCCTTGATATGCAATGTGATGTGATCCTAGGATGATTGATGACATATGGGTGGGGAGGCCTGAGGTTTTGGAAGTAGTTAACACATTTGATTATGAAATTCATGGTGATATGAATGTGGGTATCTATGATGGCACTAGAGATGATATAACATGTGTTGTCTCTGATTACCTAGTTTTGTAATTAAGTTGGATTATTGATATTAATGAGTCATTTTATTATATGGATAGTTGAGTAACATATTTTAACGTTATTCCTTTATCATCATCTTCATGAGGCCACTAGATGTTATTGGTTTTATCTCTTCATGGAATCATTGGTTACGTTCCTAGAGTTCATAAAATTATTGAATTGTAAAGATATTTAATAAATGGTTTAACACATGGGGTTGGTGATGATGGAAAGAAAAATGAGATGATCTTGAGAAATCATAGACGTGGTTGGGATTATTCAAGAAGGGCATTGAATTCATATTGATGGTTAATGTAAAGTAATTTGGAACCATGTTAATTAGTGTATAATGAATTTACTAACAAAAAAAGTGAGGTGAGGGTGTACGCATATAATTTTTTAGAAGAATAAAATATACTAATTCTTTTCACATTCCACAAGGCTCAAAAATCATATAAAATGGAACATATAAGATATAATCTCTAAAAATGGATAGAAAATGCTTGTTTGAAATGTTTTTTTGGTATTATTAACCAATATTTGTTTTATTTTTACCCCTTGGTAATCCCATTTTTACCTTAACCAAGATAAATAATTTTAACTATTTTTATGATTCAGTATGATAAAAAATTAAGTCGAAATTATTAGATAATATAAATAATTCTGATTCAATATTATAAATACATTTTCAAAAATAGTCTTCACATAATTTGTAAAATATAATTTAAAATCAATCCCATTTACACATTAAGAATGTTGGTTTCAAGGAGTAAATGTTTAATAGATTATAGGTTTTTATATAAAAATTCATTTTGAAATTGATTCTAATGAACTAAATTCGATTAATAGTAATATAATTGAAATAATTTTACTTTTAACTCTACATTTAATTGTTATTATTTTTTTAAATACCTTAAAATGAATATAAAATCTTAATGAAAACCCTTATTTATGAATATTCATCGAAAAAATTTATCATTTCGGAAAAATAAAAAAATAACCCTAACAGAATTTTGACATTAAAAATTATTAAATTAAGAATATTTTATAAAGTTAAATTTATAATAGTTTCAAAAATTAATTTTACTATAACTGTGAAAAAGACAACAAAATAGCATTTTAAATAGTTATCTTTATTATGAAAATTTTTTGATATATTTTAACCATTTTTTAGGAAACGCATAAGAAAAATGTCAAACATTATATTTAATATATAACATATACATTTAGTTAAAATAATTAATCAAAATTTTATTGGTTTAATAAATTTATTTAAAATAAATTCGTTCACATAAATATATTTTTTATCATGAGATTTATTTTTTTTCAAAAATTTTCTATTTTTCTTTTATAATTAAATTTTTAGCATAGATTCATTTTAAATACATGTTTCGACCGTATAATTTCATAATTCAGTAAACCGTATTCATACTCACCATTCGAATCAATAGGTAATAACATTCATATTAAATATTAATATTTCAATAGTATATCATGTTTTTTAAACTCTGCATTTCATTTAATAGAAGTAAAACTTAGTATTGAATATAATACAATATAAAATTAGTGTTACGTGAAATAAAAAATTTAAAAACATTAATTTTATTTTTTATAAATATTTCACAATGTATTAGGGTATTACCATAACTCCACAAATCAATAGCCAAAAATGCTTCTGCTACTATAAGCAACACAACACCGACACACCATACAAATCCACACATTTCTACTTTCAACTAATGATCCACCAACTTCTAGATTTAATAATTTTTAATAACTCTTATTTACTATGCCATTGAATTTCATATTTTCATAGTATTTTGATTTAATTTTTTGATTAATTGAACCATTTTCCACACATCAATTTGAAGCACATTCATATTTATTTACAAACCCATTGAATTTTATTCCAGTATTACATTTTAATGAAGTGATAAATGGAAAACAAAGAAAATCACATAAAACAATCTCATCCATACCATTAAAAACATATCCATGGAACTAAATCATCCATGTCATCCCACCATAACATCTGTACATCTCAACCACAAACATCACCACCATAACACAACACAACCATCACATAAAATGACCACAACACATCACCCTTGTCAAGATTTCAAGAACGCATCCCTTGAAGATGAACTAAATCTCACATCAATAACCTACTATTTTTTAACATCCCTTCTAGTAACCACTATTATCGCACAGTAACCCACACTGCACGATGAAAAACACAACAAGAAAAACTACACAAATCATAATATCTTGGCTTCGACAAACATATAGTTTCAAGGGATTCCAATTATTTACATAATTATTTTCAGTGGGTAATTTTAAAAAACTATATTTCCATGGTAGAATATTTATTTTATTTATATAAATTCTTTATCATTTTCATACATAAAGGTAACAACAAATAAAATAACATGGAGCCCAAAAAAGTTACTATATCACAAAAGAATCCCAAAAGATATGATTTTTTGTACTAATAAAGGGAGTCCCATCGGCAGCTAAAATATACACCATAGTACAGGGTCCCTTTGCAATGACATCTATACTATTGTAAGATGTGATGCCTTCGGATTATACCACATTAGACCCCTTGATTTGGATGGTCTTTTTTAAAAAATTCATTTTAATTCCCATGTGTTTCATATGATCATAGAGAAAATGAGGATACCCTAACTCAAAAAAGATTCCAGATTTGATGAACCCCATATTGAAAGGAAGAAAAAACCAAAAAACCACAACTGCACTAGAAAACACTGGATCATCTTGAATTACAAAAGGAGATCTAAAAAACAATATCCAAACTCATCTCAAACCACAACAACACCAGCACTATGAATATACATGGGGGAGGTAAGGAAAAAATAGGGATGGTAGACGAACCCACCACAGATCACCAATGATCACATACCAGAACCCAAGGATCAACTATGGAGGAATGTCTATGGAAAATATAGTGACAAAATCTAAGGATTTCCCACAAATCCATAGGAACTATGGTCACATGGGGGAACTTGGACGATCATAACATTATAAATAGGATGAAAATCACCTAATTATAATCGTGGATTACTTATATGTGATTCTAGTTCCATAGGTTATATGAAATAAAATCCATTAACCACATAAAAGTATTGAATTATCTAGAGATTCAGTTTCTATTAAAATTATTGGTTCCTCTTCTGGAATTAATACACATCGTGAATTCCCCTTTGACATAATCAATTAATTTCACACACTACTCTCTTTTTACAAATAAAATACATGAAAAACAGGCCAAAAAAATCCATAGAAGACATATTCATGACATGAATACCCATTTCATGTTGTTCATTTATTTCATCAATTCTTCCATGACACCAACCTCCACCAAACTCTCCTCAAGGCTACTAAGAACTCCATCATCCACCAAAACATAAATGTAATGGGTTAGGAAGAAACATTTGGTTAAAATATAAAATCAAATGTTATATGGTATAATAATACATGTATTATAAAATTTTATTATACAAATGGAATATCAATTTTCTACCATCCTCTAAAATCATATGGAAAATGAAGATGTGATCCAACATACGTCCAGATTACAACCTATATGAATAAAGTTCTTGATTTATATCACCACCTTACATGGAGATTATAATGGTATATTTAAATGGTAAATATGATATTTCAAATAATATTAAAATTCCAAATTATAAAAACATTTATGTATTCCTCCCGATCAAAAGAAAATGAATGTTTATACCATGTTATGTACAAACTATCACCTGCACAAATGTGATGAATATCATATTTAATTATATTGTTATATTATTCATAAGAAAATTTAATAACTCTATTTACCACCTTAAAAATTTAAAATAATTTCATTATGCTTCTATAATATTGATATTATTCTAAAAGAATGACTTTCATAACCATATATTCACCCATATATTTATGTATGGCCTTGTCAGTGTCTGTTTATCCACCTATATGAATAATGATACTGATTTGTGTAATGGGTAGCTAAGGAAGAATATTTAATTATAATATTTCACATTAACAAGTAAAAATAATTATTTTATTTGTGAAATAATAATGTTAATATATAACTCATTATTGAATTGTCATCCATTTTTCATGAAATTTAAAAAAATATGATCATCACTGCTTTCATAGTTGTGAATCATAACTATAATATATGTGAAATACATATATATAATTTTAAATAATTATTAAATGTCTATTATAGAATATATAATGACCTTATAAATATTAATTTTGAGTTTATAAACATGAACCAACATGACCATTACAAAACTAGTGTTAAATAAACAACTGAACCTAATAACATATGATAATAGAGACAGAATATAAATAACAAATATATTTTTGATTAATGATTATAAATGATATTTTAAAAAAATTATATGTATGAATGAGGTTTGGAAATACTTGACTAGGATGGTTATTGTTGTTACATTTGTGGTTACAGAATGTTTTGCCTAGTGGGATTTAATGTATGGGTTTTGGAATCTCAATTTATCATTATTGAAATATGATAGGCATTCTGAACATGTTTTCTTTTTTAGTGTATATATTTTACAAGGATTTCTTTTATTATAAATTTTCATGAATTTTAAAGGATTTAAAAATCCATCAAATTTTCTAAATTTCATGGGTTACTGATTCAAATGAAAATTATGATGTAATTGTTTTTTTAACTCAATCCTAATTTCATTGACCTATATGTTATCATATTGAACTTCTAGATTATATAATTTGATTATTACATAAAAATATTTAATATTGAAAATTATATTTCTATTTCTTAAAAATAAACATTTGATTCAAATAATCCTCCTAATTTAATGTCTTCCACGTCAAATTATAAAATTTTAAAAAAATAATTAAAATTCTTCTTAAGGATGATTTTATTACATGTCTATATTTTTCCTTCAATCCAATATTCTCCTTTATATTTCGAAACCAAATTATGTGTTCTCCCATGCGACCTTGTAACACTTAGTACTCCAAAAAGCCAAATCCAGTAGTTATATTACCTTATTGGTAAAAATACAAGATCTCTCAAAATATCCTAGAGTTTAGCAGTCTTAGAAGACTAGATACATGGATTAAATATATTTTAAAAAATAATATACTATATGAAAATATTAAGAGAACATTATTAGGACTTATATAATATCCAAAGTATTTACACATATTTATCCTCTAGGATTATGGGGAAATAAAAAAAAATTGTTGAGAACATACTATTAGTATGGAGTAGAGTACAACTAAATTTATTGTTACATATTGATATTTTAATGGTATTCTATGTTTGATAGCATATAAAAACACTTAACAAAATGATTAAATGAACTAGATAATATTATTATGGAAGTTTCATCATAGTTCATGAATATAGGGTATGAATATGATTTAATGAATAATGAAATATATATAATGGAACTTATCAATAAAAATTTATTGTTTAATAATTTGGAAATACACACGCAATTTTTAATGACATTAGTTTATACATCAAAGATTTTTTTTCTCTGGAATGATTTTATTTCATTTTTCTGTTGAATATTATTATTAATTTATTCCACTTTTGGAAATTTTATTTTGTAAAATTATAATCATTTTTTAAATTGATGAATCAAAATTACCTTAGGATGAAATTTTTGGAATTTTAGTAATGAATTATTTTTCAGTGAATATTGTAAAATACAGAACATTAAAATACTCATATTTTTTTCCAAAAATAAAGATATTTAAAAGTCAAATTAAATTTTATATTATATCATAAAGATGCATATAATCCATTTTATTTATTATTTCTAAAAAGTACCATTTTAATATAAAATAATAATGATTTTAATAATAGTTAATTTTAATGTTTAATAATGCATTTTTCATAAAAAAAATGAATTATGTATTAAGAATATTTATTTCAAATGAATTTACTCCACATATAGATATTTAATATTGAAATATTTAGACCATATTTAGAATTCTGATGTTGATATTTAATAAATGGATCCATATTTTGGTTAGTATGAATATTAATTGTGGTAAATATTTATCATATTGAAAGGGTTAAACGAGTAAAACATGATAAGAAACCCAAAATAATGTTTCAAAAAAACCCAAAAATTAGATAAATATCATTTTTTGGGAAACATTTAACCATATCCACCACTAATAAGAATATATGTAATTTTTTGGACAATTTATATTGATAATGAAGTTTAAAAAAATTTAGGTAAAGAATATTCTGACATTCCACTCTATTGAACTTAGTGCATCTTAAATTTTGACCTAATAATTAAAGGAGGATCAGTTTGATTAAGAATTTTTATTTCTAATATTAAATAATTATCTTATAATGATAATTTTTTATTAATTTTTAGTGAAAAAATAATTACAATAAATTATTACAAAATACATAATTTTTACATGGGAAAGGAATAAAAAATTCATGAAAATGATTTTAGAAACTCTAAAAGAAATATTATGGTGAGTTATAATTAAAAAATTAATCTATATATAAATATAAAATTTTTGGATATATAAAAGGATAATATTCAATTTCCATATTTGACTTGAGGTCTCTAAAGAAAAAGTAATTGAATAGTGTCAAAAATGGCAATAATGATATTTAATGAAAATAATATTTTCATAAATTATTAAATAATCACAAAAATATTGAACATATAGAAATGAGATAATATATATTTGAAACATTAATGACCTACCCATAAATTAGTAACCCTTCTAGGATGACAGTGAGAGAAGGGGGATGGTTACCACGTGAGTCACCCCTCCAATTGGCCTCAGGATGGAGACCAGAACCAATATATAAAAATTAGAGGAATCTACCTCTAAAAGAACATGTATAAGAGATAGATAAGGCATTGAAAACAATTTACTCATACTCTAATAGAAAAAATAAATACCAAGAAAATACAAGTAATTCCATTCCATTCTAAAACTACTTAAAATGAAACTATAAGTACCAAATGTTAAATACAATAGAGACCATAAATCCCGAACAACTCATAAAAATGAACAAACTAGTAATATCCATCCTAATCTCTAATATTATCCTTTTTACATAATAATAATTTATATATATAGTGGGTATGTATAATTGGTATACTCTATAGAATCCTCTAGGGATCCTCTTGTAAAAATGACTAAGAAAGAATGCTCAATACTAGTGAACAAACAATGATAATAACTCAATACCTAAACATGTATACTATGTTATTAGCCTCACCATTTATATCTCACACCAAGTATCAAGAACAAGAGATCATATATTCAATCAAGTTGCGGACCAACCCCATTATTAAAAAAGAAAAAGAAAAATATATCCCATTTAAGAGGGGTTAGGGAGAACCCATTACATGTAGGAAGGCCATTGGAATACCGCCTTGAATTTAAGTGGATAAAGGCCATAAGAGTTCATTGGTACATATCCCAATAAAAATGTACCCAGTAAAACCCCACCCCACCAATCCGACCGCACCAAAGCTAACACCATCAAATCGGATACACCCCACTTCACCATGACCCGCTGCCATCCACTCCATCTACATCTATTGTCATGACGCCAGCACCCTAGAGGACAGAACATCGTCTGGTTGCAAACCGCATACACCGCTCCTCCATCAACTCATACGGTTGCACTGATACATTTTGACCGCTAAGCCACAGAATAATACTTCACCAACACCACTTACACCATTGTTTCCATATTTAGATCTCTGACTCACCACACCATCGATGCCAAATCTCACATCACCACAACCATATCTCCACCAACCACAAACCGCTCCCACTATCGCACACCCTTCCAAATAGATCTGAACAAGATACGACACCTCGATGCGATGAAAAACCACTTCTAGTTGTACCTAAACTTATTCAAATCCCACCTCCTAGACCTACGAATTCACCACTGATGCCTAAAGTGGAAACTAATCGCTTACTTTTCGATGCCGAGAAACCATAACATAGGTCGACGCCACCATGGATAAAATGGGAGATGCAACTTAATCATAAGATTTTATTTGAATTAGATCATATAACATAGTAATAAAACAATAAGGGTATCTTATTACTATATCCCCATTGTTTTTATGCACTTCTACAATATAATTGGTTTGTTTCTATCTCTCTCCAAGATAATTTCATACTAACAACACCCGAACTATGTATCAAAACATTCATCTCATTCATCACGTCATCTAATAATCTCATAATTCATATGCATATTGTAACTAATTAGTTTTTTAGTTCCACTACAGCTTATATGATGTGTATCATATATAAATTATTATACAATGATAAATTATTTTTTAGAACTGGAGGTATTTAATGGAGTCAAGAAAGATGATGGGAAGGTGGATGCTTACATGAATCATCTCTGATATACTATGGAAGAGATGGTGGAGGAATATTTAGATATCCAAATTTCAAAGGTATATTATGATAGAATTTACAGGAGAATTATTTAATATTTTCTTAATGAGTAGAAATTTATTGGATAAAAAATCACAAATTGGATCCTAGAATCATCAGGGGGAAAATAAATATAGAGAAATATATTTAGACCTGATACAAGTTAGCCTACCACATTAAGGATCTCATCAATGACAGTCTAGACTTGAGGGTATCCACTCTCTCTTGGAGCATACATAGGGAAACTAATTCAAACCATTTTATATATTTTGAAATAGATTGATAATTTTCTTTGTAGTTTTAATTTGGATCTACATGTAAACTATCAGGTTCTCGCTTTCCATAAAAAATTCCATTAAGAAATAATATTTTTAAATTGTTAGGTAAGTATTATACTTCAATTCATAACAACCCATATTAAAAGTAAGGTACCCCAATAAATGAAAACCTATACATAACATACATATAATAATCTATTGGATACTATATATGGAGATACATGTGTTTTAAATTACCATAATCCACTACAACCCTTTAAATGAGTATATGTGAATGCATATTTTTTATTTTTCTGAAAAGATAAACTTTTCGATTAATATTAATAAATAAGGGTTTTTATTTAGAAATGTTATTCATTTAAATGTATATAAAAAAATAAAAAATAATTAAATGTGGAGTTAAAAGAAAAATTATTTTAGTTATATTACACTTAATCCAATTTAGTTCATTGGAATCAATTTCAAATTGAATTTTTTTATAAAATCCCTATAATCTATTAAACATTTTCTCTTTGAAACCAACATTATTAATTGGTATATGGGATTTATATTATGTTATATTTTACAAATTATGTTAATAAAATATATGAAAATTTATTAATAATATTGAATCATAATTATTTATATTATATAACAATTTAAACATAATTTTTGATCATACTGAATCATAAAAACAGTAAAAATTATTTATCATGGTCAAGGTAAAACTGGGTTTACCAAGGGTTAAAACATAAATAAATATGAGTTAATAATACAAAAAAAACATTTCAAACAAGCATTTTTTATCTGTAGTTAGAGATTATCTCCTCTATGTTCCATTATATATGATTTTGGAGCCTTGTGGAATGTGAAAAGTATTGGAATATTTTATTCTTTTCGAAAATTACATGCATACACCCTCGCTGCACTTATAAATTTTCACTTATCCACTCTCTTCTTCACAGTTCAAAAATTCTTGGTATCGGAAAATAATTTCTTAAATAACTTCTTTAATTTTTAAATATCATCTTATAATCCTTATTTTTTTCATATATCCATCATTGGAAGGCTTTCGGTGCAAAACTATGGAGGTCACCCTAGTTATGGTAATGTTCTTCAACGAGCATTTTTTTATTTCCTCATCCACCTCCTTAAATTATTATTAAACCATGATGATATAATAAATTATTTATGTTCCAAATAAGGATATGTTTTTATTTCGTGTTCATTATCTATAAACATCTCCCCCCGTTAACTGGTTTTCAAAATCATTATTCATCTATATAGTAGAAAACCACATGATGAATTGATTTTATTCATTTATTCATCTTGACCTCTCATAATTGGTAATCTTTATGGATTTATTGTTTATAAATGATATTAATGTTATTATTTTTCTTCTAAAAACATTATATAACTTTTTTTCTAACTCTATCTTATTATGGATTATGATAATGTCGTTCGTGAGTATGGATGACTACCATCTCGCAAAACGATTGATTCATTCATGATTTACATTGAAGGTAAAAATGATGTCTTAAGATAAAATATGTGATATATATGAGAAAAAAATTATTTTTAAATAGTAACATACTACTAATCATTCATTATTTTTTTATCGGGAAAATGGAAATAACGTTCATGTATACGTATGACCTACCATCTCCATGATAAGTATATTTCAATTTTTTCTATAAAATTTATAGATCACTATAAATTAATAAAAACTGATATATATGATTTTAATATCATGGTTTAAAAAAATGTATATTATGGAACCATGATCAATGTAAGATGACTAAAAATAAAAATTGAAAATATATAAGAAAAAAGTAGTTATTTCATGAAACATGACTTTAACATAGAAAAGTAAATAAATGGGTAATAAAAAATTATAATTAAAACATAAATTATATGATATAAATATATGTATGGATATATAATATGAGTATAATGAACATAAATTTATTATAAATTTGGTTCGAATGTCAATGAGGGATGTTCCAACTTAAGGTAAGGGATTTCTATCACACTTTTTTACTTCTATGGGACTAATTCCATATTCACCACATATTTAATTTATAGTGTACATAAAAATCATGAATGTATTTTATCATTATTATCCTTAAAATTATTTGAATTTTTATATCCATTTCTGTATCCCACTTTCATGGGATTTATCATTTCAATAGTACCAATGAGATATGAAATTTTTTTCTCAATTTTTCTCCATTGAGAAAAATGTTTTTTAATGAAACTATTCAATTTTGTAAGGTTAATATAATGGATGGGTAAAATTAGGATTTTATTTATTCTCTTGATCGATTGATTTTCATTTAATTTTATTCCTTCATGGGGCTTATGATTTAATGTTTTAAAAGTGGTAATGGTTTTAGGTTTAATTTAATCTTTTATCAGTAATGTTCTATGATTATAATTATAACGACGAAATATTATTATTCATATATCAATAAAAGAATGATAATTATTATCCCTATTTATGTCTTCAGAATAATGGTTTTTCCTTTATTTTCATCCCTCTATGTACACAATATTCAAAAAAAAAATTCATTAATGTTACTTTATTTATTTAATGAGTCAGAAAATATTTATATATTATATCAATATTATATAAAAACGTTTTCAAAAAATATCTTAACATTTTAAAATGGATTTATTAGATAATTGTTTTCCTAATTTATTCTTTAAATCTAAATAATTTAATATAATAATCGTGTAATTTTTAAAGACATTTATCATTTGGATTATACCAAAAATTTGAATGGAAAAACTATTGTAATTTGTATCTCATGATCAGAATTTAAATCCTTAATAAAAAATATTTTCCTTTAAGGATAATTTCTATGTTTTCAATTTTATTTTTGAAAACATGGATTTTGAAAAAAAAAAATTTAAAAAAGATTATTTCAATGTAAAAAGGATATTTTACTCAATAATTATTTTAAATGATTCCTAAGGAATCATTTAAATGTTTTAAAATAATATTTATTAATATATAGTATTTAAAAAATATTTTTACAAATTTTAGTTATAAAATTTTAATTTCAAAGAAAATATATTTTCCTGAGGAAACATTCCAAGTGATTTCCTTTCAAAATCATTATCCATCAAAGATGAAATCCTTTGATCTTCCTTATGATTTACTAGGGAAATTATTCAAGGATTACATTATAGATCATTCACAGAATGGTTTCGAATGATGATTTTATATTTATAAAACATGTTTCCCTTCCATGTGTTATACCATTTTAGAACTCTTATGAGACCAGATTATTTTTACATGGGATATACCATGATAGAATTCATATGAAACATGATTCCATTTCAATGGTTTATACCATGAAATAATTATTATTAATCCTGCTTCTTTTTCAACTATTTATATAATAATATAGTAATTATTAAACAGACTTCTTTTTCAACTGGATATTCTTTGATGAAATTATGAAATGATTATGAACCTACCCTTTTTCAATAGGTTATACTATAATTAAATATTTCTGAAACACATTTATTTTCATGGGTTATACAAAAATAACATTATGAATATCTTTTAGTACATATTATTATGATAACAACTATGGTATGGGTGGCCCTAATATCTACTTTTAAATTATTGGATACGATTTAGGTTATATGAGATCACGAGGTACATGGGAGGTTATCCCAATCCTAAAAGAGGGTATATGGGATGTTATCTATTTCTTGAATGAGTTTCCATGATAGGTTATCCCAATATTGAAAGAGGGTAGAAGGGAGGTTACCCCAATCTTAAAGTAGGTACGTGGATTATCATCCCATTCCTAACATATTATGAATGTCCTGGTGGGTATCATTGGAAAAATATTTTTATGATTATTTATAATCCCCAAATATGTATCTTACGACAATTTTATTCTCTCATGGATCACTTTCATTGATTCTATTTTGATTATTGTCTTACGAACTACCATGATTTATTTAATGACTCATTTTTATGATCTATGATATACAAGGAATATATTTCATGTGTTATAATCATATTATCATACCGATATGCTCATGGTAAATGGATATCTATCTTATTTATCCTTAATAATCATCTAACCAAACCCTTTATTATTTTTACTTTCCCAAATATGTATTCAAATTTAAGATGTATTTAATAGCTAAAGGGCATGATATTTATGAATAATATAGTGGGAGAAAATGTAGATCACATATGGAATTGCTATTTATGTGTCCATGTTTCCAAAGGCATTATACCTTTAGGATCCTAAAGATTGTGTCTATGTAATTTAATGAATATTCATCAAAGAAGATGTAATATATATGTATGAAAATCATGGATTGTTGAAGTTGGTGTGTTAGTGGATTTTTTTGTTAATGATTGAAAATTAGTATGAGATATCTTTACCCATATCCCTAGGTATGTGTCTAAGTATGTGTCTAGAAATATATATAAGGTTATGTCTAAGGATGAGTCAAAGTGAAGAGAAATATCTTGGAATTCTGGTAATGATTACAATGAATGGCTTCCATAAAATCACATCCATGTATGGATTCTACAAGTGGATGTGACTCTATCATAGAGGTACACATGGGTAATAAATAAAAAAGGAAACATTGATCTAGACATGATCTTGGATTGGTACATGACAACATGCCATGGCGCACACCTGGTTTCACACTCCTGAGAGATACGCTGTGGAAATTCACAAACTCTTTTTGAACCATCATGAAGGATTTGAATAGAGGATGTCTATGAATGACCTATGATAAAACTAAGTTGTTTTATATTAAAAATAATTTTTCATTATTTAGACATCCTATAATTGATTTTTCAGGATTCAATTGTTCCGCACAATGAATAGTGTTTCGCACACTATGTTTTAGTTTTAGTTGATGGATGGAACCCAAATAAATAGTTTTGATGATGAATCCAATGGATAATGAAATGATTTTTTTCCTCTTCAATTGAATGTTACTGGAGGAAGAATGAAACATATAATTTTTATTTTCCAACAACTTTCTCAAGATATTAATAATACTGAAATTACAAATGAGAAAATGAGGGAACAATTTTATATTGATTCCATAATGAGGAAGCATTTACTACCATCTATTGGGTCTTCCAATCCACTTGTTTCTGAGAAATGAATTTTAAAGGATGAAAATATATTTTCAATCCTCTATTTCATCGATCACGATAATGTCAATTTGTATATATATTATTTTTAAGGAGAAGAAAAACTATGGGGACTCTTTTAAATAATACGAGGAAACAGGATGAAATTAACTCCTTGGATTTGGATGACATCACAAACAAATTTTTCAATAATATCACTTCTCACAATCTTTGTATGAAGATGAAGAAGTAATTTCTTCAGAAAATGCAAAATGATGATGAATTTATTAGTTCCTATGAGGAAAATTTTACAAGACTTCCTTGACAGGATTAAAGTGTTATTATCTAACCTGAATGTATGGTTAATTGATTCCTCGATGTCTTAAAACCATGTGTCTGAAGGGAATTATCCCAAGGAGATTTTGGTAGCTATAATGAAATTATACTATCTAAATTCAAGATGGAAATGGAGGATGTGGTTACATATCAATCTCTTGGATTTGATAATAAGTGAAACATGAAATTCAACAAAAATTCTAAAAACCATATAGAGAATAAAATGAGATTTCTTTTTTGTTCACTGTGTTGGAAGAATTCTAATGGAAATTTTATTATGGGAGATGGAAAATATTTTAAGTGTGTAAGGTTCATTATGAAATCAAATGTTGAAGTGATGGATAAATATTATATAGTGATGAAAATAGAGAGAAATATCCAGTGAATTCACCAACCACACTCAAGGGATTCAAATTCAAGGAGAACTAAAATTTGGGAAATAAATGCCCCAATCGAAGAGCTAATGATGATGAAAAGACAAAACAACCAATAAATAAATAGGAAAAAGTATAATCCTTTTTCAATCATGAATTTTGATTATTATCATGATAATTAGCTCACACATTCCCTCCACTCATTGGTAAGTAATTTCATGTTTTATTTTGTACCAATATTTCTTATAAAGTATTACTGTTCTTCTTCTTGTAAAATATCATGAGGTTTTTTTCATTGTTTGTTTAACTCTACATGGATTATGAAATAATAAAATCATATTTCAAATTATACTAGTAGAAGGTTGATCCCATGCTTCCAATAGAAATGTTTTTGTATAATATTAAATCTTATTTAAGGAATAAAGGGAAAACTCAAATTTTGGAAGCATATACCTATTTTGGTAAGAATAACTTTAGAGTTATGGATACCATCATTGGATTATGAGTTTAAGGTTTATCAGAAGTTTAAATTCATTGAATACCCTTTTAATGTATGATGTGATGGTCATTTTTCATGATTAAGAATATTTAATGATATATTTATTTCTACACAACACTTTTATTTTATATATGTTTTTTTGGAAAATATATTAGAGATGAAATTCCTTATAAATTTTTTAAATGTTATTAAAGATAAGTGTAACAATTTGGTTATAACTTATCTTTGATATTGAGGTAATTATGGTTCCAATTTGATCACCTGATTAATTAAGAACACTTTATTACTCTAAGAGAATATTTCTATCTAGATATGATTACCAGAATAAAGATTAATGACGTAGATATTTTTCAAGTAGGTACACTTTAATGGGTATATTATCATGACCCAACATTAAAATTGCAGTGTTGGTGAAATAGTTGGTGAGTTATTGAGATAGTAATGAGTTTCCTCATTGCGTATCACCCTAAGATAGTTGTATAATATGAGATGATAATTCAAAAAATATGGGAAATGCTATGATCATGTTATATGGATTTCAATGTTTTTTGGCATCGATACCCTACTCTAGTAGACTTTTAATATAACAATAACATTCATTGGATCTTTCAGATGAATCCTTGAGAATATCTTTATGGAAAGAGGTGTAGAACTTCAACGTACCAAAATAATGTGGTAGAAAGAATGATATTTGGACCTGATAATGGTTTTAATATGGTAATTAATGTTAGATCCATTAAGCATCATGCAAGTAAATAACAATGTTTATATAAATGTAATTCTAATAATTTTCGATGTGATTTAGAATTTCATGTTAGTGAGAATTTCTTTAAATATATTTTTTCTAGGACGAAGGAACGGAAAACTATCCCCTGTTTATATATATCCCTATAAATTTTTTTATTATATTGTGATAATATATTATCATTTTCTTATTCCAAAAAACCTCTATCAGGTTCATGATGTGTTCCAAGAACCACTCATGAGGATGTATGTAACTGATTCTTCATAAGCATTGAACTCATAGCTCATTTCATTATAGCATGATTTGTCTTATAAGAAAAAATCATTTGGGATTTTAGATTGAATATAGAATGTTCTAAAAAACAATATAACTCACCTGGATACTATTTTTGTGTTAAAAAACATACATGACGAACTTAAGAAGGAATTTACGATGTAATGAGGTAGAAGTATCCTCAGTTTTTTTATTTCAAAGAGTTGAATTTAAAAAGAAAAATTCAATTTAAGGGGGTAGAATGAAACACCCTGATATTTATTGAATTATTATTTTTAATTTAAATATAATTTTCTTGTATTTTTTTAATAAAACAAAAAGCTTTTAATGGGTTACACGCATCACTTTGTTCATTTTTTTAAACAAAACACCAATATTAAATAAAAGTAGACATACTACTAAAATATTATTATTTAATATTATATTAATCACATGTCTATTAGAATGGAGGATATGAGTTGGATTAACTAAATTATTATACAATAAGGTATAAATATATATATAATTTATTCTTTGGTTAATATGTAATTAGAAATTAAAATAAATATTATTTGAAACTAAAAGAAATCTTTTTCAAAAAAAATATTTTTATAAACACAAATATGTTTTACAACAATAAAATTAATGAATAATAGTGGTTTAATGATTTTAATTAAATTTATATAGTATAAGTTAAAAAAATTAATATTCAACTTATGTGTTTTTTAAATAAAAGAAAAAAAATACAGTTTATCATATAAAAGATGTCTCTTTCAAAAAAATAGTTTTTTCCCCTTTTGTGAACTTATAATAAAAATTAATTTACAAAAAAAAATATAAAAAATATAAAATCATTAAAATATATTTTTTAAAATAATAATGTAAATTTTATATTAATCTTTTGATTAAAATATAAATTATTTGATGAATTGTGAAAATTATTGGTTTTCATTATGAATTTTCAGACATTTTAATGGATTTAAAAATAATAAAATTGTTTTAAAATGGATTTAGATGTAAAATTAGTTCAATAATATATCTATTAATTCAATTTAGTTAACTGGAATCAATTTCATATTGAATTATGATATAAAAACTCTATAAACATTTTTACAATTTCTCTCTGAAAACTGGATTTTTGACGAATCTACATGATCAATTTTAAAATAAATTTTCCACATTTTATAATGTAATTTTTAAAAGTATAGGACATATTTTCTAAAATATTAAATTATATTATTAAATAAGGTAAATTTGTTTTTTTTACATAAGAAATTGAAAAACAATAAAAAAAATATTTACCATAGTTATTGTTAAAATTGGTTTATTAGGGTTAAAATAAAATAAATATCAGTTGAAATGAAAAAACAAATTCAGAACCTGTTGGATGGAAATATGTATACCTAAAAACATATCAGTTTTATGATGAACCAGTTTTTGCCCTTTTTTGTCAAGAAAAATGTGGGTACACATTTGTCTGTTAAAAATTTAAAACTATGCCACACACCTCACGTATAAAAGGATACCACCTATCCTACTCTATTCACACAACCAATACCATTTGGTTCATATAATTCATTAAGGAGTAACATAATTTTATAATATCATTATATATTCCAATATTTATATAGAATCCAACATTTGTAGTATTTTTGGTGAAAAACTAAAAATGTTACCTAAAGAAGAGGTAAAGTTCTTGAACAATAATTTTCATTTTATTTCATCCTCCACCATAATAAATTTTTATTAAAAAATAATGATATAATAAATTATCTATATTACATATAATTATATGGTTTTATTTTAAGGGTGTTACCTATAACCATCTCCTCCTCCATCAAATGGGTTATGAAATCTTCATTCTTGTGTACAGTAGACATCCGCCTCAAAAACATATGTCATCCATTTTTCCCATACAACCACTCACAGATGGATATAATGATGGATTTATTTTGTATCTATTATATTTATTATATTATTATTCTAATATATACCTCATATAAAATTATATTTCTTACTATCCATTCCATGGGAACACGATAACGTCGTTCGTGTATACGGGGGACTACTATCTCATGAAGTGATGTGATTCATTGAAACATTAGATATATGGAAATAATGATGGTTATATTAATATATGTTATATATATAAAATAAATATTAATATTAAGTTTCAATATATTTTTAAAATTTCTTTATTTCATTCTTTATGGAAAATTGTATCAATGTTCATGCATACGTATGACCTACCATTTCCATGAACACTGCATTTCATTTTTTACTCTATCATTTGTGGATCAATCTGAAATCATGTATACATAATATATATTAAATTAATATCATTTTTAAATTTAAATTTATGATTAAACCATGATTAGAGTAAAAGTAAAATAAATAAAAAGTCCAACCATTCAGGAAAAAATGATTTTATGATCCAAAACGTGACTTTAACATGGAATTGTTAAAAAAATGTCATAAAAGGTAACAATTAAATCATATATGGTAGAATATGTCCAATCTTTGATTTTTTATTTATTTATAATAATGTTATATTTTTATATAGTATTTTATAATGTTTATTAATAATTTCAATAATTAAGGTAAGGGATTTCTGTCATAATTTTTACTTCGTTGAGAAAAAAATAGTATTCACCACCTGTTTATTTCATGATGTGTATATACTAACCCGGAAAGTATTTTTTTATTATAACACATAAAATTATTTTTGTTTACATTTACATTTCAGGATATTTATTTTATTCGGTTTACAGTTTCAATGTTATCAATATGGAAAGGGGTATTGGTCTCAATTTTCCGTCATCAAGACATATGTTATATTATGAAACTATCAAATTTTATTTGGTACATATAAAACAACTCTAAGAGAAAATATCTCAAAATTATTTATTCTAATGATATATAATGCCTCATTTAATTTTATTCTTTCATCGGGTAGAGGTTTCAGTATTACTGAAGTGGTAATTGTTTTGTGGTACAATCCCATTTTTAATAATTATTGTTTTTGTTTCTAGTTTTAATTATGAAATATTATGATCCATATCTCATGAAAATAATTATTTTTATTCAGCTATGTATATTTCTTGAGAATAAATGTTTTCCATTATTTTTCCACTATTTATATACTCAATATTCATAAATATTTATTTTAATGTAAACTAACTATATTTTTCTCATCGATTGAAAATATTTTTTTTTGAAATATATGGCATCTAAAAATGTCTTAAAAAATATTTATAAAATTATCTTGGGGATTTAATTTATAGTTTATTATCCATTTTATAATTTTTTATAAAAAATATAATTAAATCATTATTTCATTATTAAGAACAATTCCCATTATTCTTTTACAAAAAATATAAAAGGAATATTTAATTTATCACATATGGTCATAACAGAATTTACCACCATCATGAATATTATTTTCGTTGAAGAATATGTTGTAATTTATCATTTTTATTTTCAATGAAATTGATTTTTAAGATTTTTGATTTATTAAAATGTGTTTTTTAAATTGAAAATTTTATTTTCACAGAAAATTGATTTAAATGATTTTTAATAAATCCTTTACATGTTTTCAATGTTTATTTTCAATGAAATATATTTTGATAAGATTTTACAAATCTTATCTATAAAAATATTTTATCGATGAAATTTTATTTTCATTAAGAGAAATTAAAAGTGATTTTTCTATCAAATGAATTCTCAATCTAAGATGACATACATTGAGGTTACTTAGGTTTTATTGTCGATATTATCCAATGATATAATTCTTATTATTTTTCTTAATAGTTTATGTTTATGATGACATGCTGTTTTTGAAAACCCAGTCCTTTACAAAAACTATACCATGATGTAATTCATATGAAAACAAGTTATCTATCCATAGGTTATTCTAAGATAAAATAATTATAAAACCCACATATGTTTCTGTGGGTTATACCATGATCGAATTCTTATAAAACGCACTTCTTTTTCTATGGGTTATACTATCATAGATTTCTTGTAAAACCAACTACATTTTCCATGGGTTATGATATGATGACATGATGAATTTATTATGAACCCATTTCATTTCCACCAGTTATTCTATGATAAATTTTCATTGAAACCATTTTCCTTTCATGGGGTTTTACTTTTTGAGTGTTTTATGATTTATTAGCACACATTTTTATGATCATCACTATGTGATTTTTGGGACCTATATCTCACTCTAAATTATTGGGTAATTATTAATGTTTTATGAGATCAAATGGTATATAAGATGTTATCCCAAGACCAATCAAGGGTACATAAGAGGTTTTCCATATCCTGAATAAGGATAGATGTAAGGTTTTCCCAATCCGAAAAGAGGGTACATGGGAGTCTATCCAAATCCAAAAGCAGGAACATGGTTGGTTATCACAAATATAACATGTTATGAAGGTATCAGTGGTTATACTTCATATAATATTTTTTGGGATTATTTATAGACAACAATTCAATGTATCATGCCAATGTTATGCTCTCGTGCATCAGATTCTGTGATTCCATTATGAATATTGTTTTATGAACATTCATGATTTAGGCTATGAATCATGATTATGTTCTATGATATGGAGGGTATGGGTTTTATATGTTACACTCTATTTCTCATACCCATATGATAAGGATATATAGAAATATCAATTTTTTACCCTTACTGAGATTATAATCTCCTATTTTAATATGTTTCATTTACCTAGGATATGAAGAATGGTGTTATGTATAATATGTCTATGAATGGTGATATTTAAGAATAACATAATAGGAGATGAGTTAGCAATCTTATAGACTACTTGATTATGTGTCCTTTTCTTCAAAGGAACCAAACATTTATGATCCCAAAAATTGGATTATGTAATTTGATGAATTTTCATCAGATAAATATGTTATTTCGATGTATGAGAATTCTAGGTTACTATAGAAGTGGCGGTGATGTGTTTTTTACTATTGTTTGGTTGTGAACCCATTGGTTGGGTACTGTTTGTTGCATATATATTATGTATTTTATCTTATTCATAATTGTTCCCTACTATAGTTGGGTAACATTACCAATGCTTAAAGATTTTGGATTTTGTGTGTTTCCCAAAGCATCCAGGATTGTAGTGATATATATTGATTTCAACCCCCTATTCCCCAATCTTCTATAAATATTTATAATAGAGTTTGTAATCTGATATTACCTATATGTGATTAAATAAGGATGTGATGTGATATGATTTTTGTGGGGGTCATGCATAGAAGGAGAAGGGCACATGTTTGATGTCTTTCATGGTCATGATACCCAAATAATTTGTTATGTGATGAGTTGTGTTATGATAAATATGTTTCTATCAGAGAGATGTGATGAAATGTAAAATGTGTCTTCAATAAATATGTTATGTGATGTCATAGGTGTCTTTGGATGAGATATGTAAAATATATGGGGATGATATTGGAGCATAGGACATTTGATGAGAGGGCATGTGAATGGAAAATATGCGGGGAAGTAGTTGTGGAAAACCTTATTTTGATGTGTTTATGATATTATATTTCTACATAGGATTCATGATTTAGTGATTGATACTTTGTGAAGTAGTGGTTGGTTATTTGGAATGTTTAGGTGCTTTTTTTTATTTTAACTGTTCACGGGTGCATTCATTTTTTTTGCATGTAAAATTTAGAACATCCATGTGATACTACTAAGTATTCTTATAGATTAGAATATGTTTTTATACTATTATTCTAGTTTCCTAGTTGACATTGGGGACCATGATTGATATTGAAATATTTGGATTTATAAGTATTATTGAGTCAATGATATAATAATTTTTTTTTATTTATTTTCACAAATTTATTTTTTTGACATTATTTATGCATTTTGGGATTGTTTTGGGTTTACATTTAATATTTACAATGGTGTTTCTTAGATATTTTTAACCTATCTGTAAATCCAATAGTTTATAAAGGTTAGTTCCTTCTATATGTTATATTATTATACCATTACCGCTTTTCACTTACTCAGGACCTACTGGTGGTTGGTTTTTGGAGTTATTAACTATCTTCATTCATTTTTTGACCCAAGAAGGATATCAATGGATGAAGGTTGTGAAATAGTTGGATCATAGATTTCGGTTGAGATATGGGGTGTATATTAGAGTTACTAAAAATGAGGATTTAATTTTTTGGTAGATAAATGGTGCTAGTTGATCATGGTGTGTGACATAGGCTTGGAATTCCATCTTGGAAATGAGATTTTGGGGCCCATCATGAACTCTTGCATGGACTGAAAGCTTATATAATGACTAAGGGATATGGAACTATTTTAAGTGTAGAGACCAAGGAGATGTACCTAAATCATTATTGATTTTTTTCTAGTTATATTTGGGTGATTCTGGGAAATCAAAATTAATTAACTAAATAAACCAATGATAAAAAAATTACATACTACTGGGATTAATATTCCACCTTTATTTTTAGTAATGGCTCATAGTATTTTTCCATGATTTGATCAAGTGGAAAAGTTTTAGAAACATGATCTTATTATTCATTTGTGTATCAACCAAATAGAGTAGGATGAGTCATGGTGGATGGACTTGGATTACTTTCAGTTGAAGATCATGAAAAATTATTAGGGGTGTCACTCAGAAATTTAATAATTTATTGTCTATAAGAGATCAAGATCACATAGAGTTATTTTGGAGCGTGGTATGAGTTCTTCAGGTCGTTGGTGGAAAGTTACTTATGGGGAACTTCATGTTAGTGGTGTAATATGTCTCATGATGACATTAAGGGGTTATGTGTATTGTTTCTAGACATTTAGAAGGATTTTTCTTTCCAATTCATGTCCTCAACAATAACATTAATAATGATTAATGATTTATTTTCCTTTATATAGGTTTCCTAAGTATTTGGGAGGTTGGAATCATTTTCACAAACCTATTTCTATTTTCCCTAGTATCGTTTCTAGAGTAGAATCACAATTTGAAACATCTCGTGGTGGCTTTGTGCATAATTATTATGTATGAGGTCACACTATTTACACTTTACACAAGCATGTAGGTTCATAAAATGTCAGTGGTTATTGATAAGAAATCTTTTATAGGATTTATGTCTTAAGAACGTGAATTGAAAGGAATCTATAAGGGAATAATATCACGCAATGGTCTATAGGAATTCAGGAAGTCAGTGTTTTGGCCATCAGAGGTTTGACAGGAGCTGATCTTTTATCATCTTTCAAGGGTAGCTGGATTCTATTCACCTACATAGGTAATCCTTATTTCATTTTATTTATAAAAAATGAATGGTTACGTACATTCCCAACATCTATCCTCACAAGTATATCATTTTCAAAGGGTAATTTAATCCTTTTGAAAACAATAATAATTGTGTATGAGGTAATTTCAAATGAATGAGACATTCTTAATTATTTAGCAGTCAAGGGTAGATTTTATTGGTAGAGGGAAGCCTTGTAATTTTCTTCATCCATAGGTATCGAGGCTATATCATGATTTTGGAGGCTGAAAGCATTTTTGTAGATGAATTGGGTATCATCTCATACATGTGTTAAAGGTAGAAGGGCCAGTATAGGTGGGGGTTGTATGAGGTATGATCAGTTTATCATCTACTCTTTTTTTTCTTTTTTATCCTCCTAGTACTTAGTTTATCCCATTTTCGTACATTACATAGTACTAAATATGGAGTTACTTCCAGTTCCCCATATGTTATCCACATTGGGTCTAGGTCATGCATCGTTGTTTGATGTGTGTCGTGGATGAATACTGGTGATGTGGTAGAATTGGTTAGTTGATGATTTCATTTTTTAAGCAGACGTAGCTATAAGATGTTATCCTTATCATAGATAGGTAATATTATATACCTAAATTCATTGACTATATCCAAATTAATTTTTCATTTTCCAATGGGGAGGTCTGATGAGTGGTGTTCGTTGGAGATAGAGGTTATCAGATTAGTGGTAGGATTATGAAGCCTCTTTAGTCTCAGTTGGTGGATTTATCAGTTGAATATTAGGTATAGGGTGTTTAAAGGGTTGCAGATGATTTCCTTGATGTTTTCTTAGATGAGGTTATGACACTACCCTATTAAAAAGATTTCATGTTTCAAATAAACATTCAATCGACTGTGTCTTTGACTTATATGGATACCTATATAATGGCACTGATGGTGCTATGTGAATTGAGGTTATTGATGGATAATCTAATTAAGAGGGTTATCATCTAACCCAGTGTGTCTCCTTGGGGTTCATTAATGATTTTTTATAAGAATTCAGATTATAGTTTCAGGTTTTTATATTCTACCAAAGGTTGAATCAGGTAATGGTCAAGAATCAAGACCCTTTTGTCAGGATCGATGAAATCATTGACCAGTTCCAGATATCTAGTTAGTTTTTGGAGATCAACATCCATTCTTGATATCTCCATATGAGGGTGATATATGAGGATATCCAAAAGAATAACTTCAGGTGTAGGTATAGCCACTTCAAGGTTCTTTTCATTATTTTTATTGTCATGAATTCACCCTCCACTTTCTTGGGTATCATGAACACCATTTTCTATGAGTTTCTAGACCTATTAGTCCATTTTTTTCATTGATAATATATTGATATAAACAATGTTTGAGTGGGTTCATGTTGGGAATATCAAATCTATAATGTATATATTTCAAAACCATCATCTCTATGGTGTATTATTCATGTTATATTAATAGATGTTATAGTTTCATTTTCATGGGAATGTGGTGTCTTAGTAGGGTTTTTTCCTAAACCCGTCGAAGATCGAGGCATTTGTTTCTTTTCTAGAACCCAAGAATGTGGTATATGTTCGAGGAATTATTGGTCACTCATAATATAATAATTTTATTGTGCCTCATTATTATTTGGTTATTTCCCCATTATAACCCTTGATTAGAGTGTGCTGATATTTTTTTCATAGATAACTATTAGGTTGAATTCACTTACCTAAAGAAGAGGATGGTCATCACTCCAGTGCTTCAGTTTCCTAAGGTGTGTGTAATGTTTCAGGTTTCCTCTGTAAATTCCATTCAAGGAATGGGATGTTTCTTTATATATAAGACTGTGGTGATATCATATGGATATATTAAATTATTTTCCTATGAACATAACTATGTCACCCATTATATGGAGTTAGAAGAAGTTTTGTTTTGTTTTCATGTTGTGGCGGCAATATATCAGCGGTGATCACATAATGGATTTCACAGACCTCAAGAGACTAAAATATGTATTTCATGATAATTATTTGATTCTACACTAGTGTAGTTGGATGGAGATTATTTTATATTATGATTTAAATATTTCTTAAACCACGAGTAAGGGGATTGTGGTTTCTGAGGCATTGAGTTATAAGTCCTGAGGTGATGTGGTTCATGACTCCCTTGATGTTTAAAATGGGAAGGATAATCTTTTGTCCATGTATATTAATGTGGGAGAGAATAGTTAAGATTTTCTCATCATCATATGAAAATTTAGGTGTTTTTTATTCAATAGTTGTAGGATTATTGGTGGGAATACTCAAAGGTAGTAGTGATGTGTGATAATTTAGGCCATGGTGATTCTATAGATAGATGGAAAGAGGGTGTTTAGAACTAGATATTTTTTTATGAAGTTTTCTTATTCTAATGGTGGTTCATGTGTATGTTTTCAAAGATTTTAATAGCTCACCTATTTCATTTAATTTCATTGTGACCATGATGTATCATGGATTATGAATACATTTTTTGTTGTTTGAGATGAAATTCTTAGTTGGGGTATTTATGGAAAGTGTATTGTTTGTTAACGGGTCAATGTAGAGCACCATGTTCATGGATGGTTTTTCATCCCATATGTTTTACTAGTGTAAATTCAAGAACCCCATGATAGATTGTTTTACTGGGTTACCCCAAGCTCAGAGAGAATGTGATAATTTTTGGGTGTTAGTGTATAGAATGATGTTGACGTCGAATGTTATACTAACCTATATGTCGAGTGTGTTTATTGTCTTTGTGACGTGGTATGTAAACTGTATGGTTATTCTTTATGTGATACTAAGGACCATAATAGTTGATCTAGATCATCATTTAACCATTTTTTGTTTGGAGGGTATTGTATCATGCCTTTGGCTCGTTTAATTTTTAATATAGTACTTTCCACCCTCAAAAATATGGGATGATAGAGCAAACAATCCTGATTTTGGAATATATATTGTGAGATTGTATCCTAGCCTATGGTGTATTGTGGGTATGGAGAATTCCATTGCTCTATCATTCTTAAAATAACTTATACTACTCATCTATTCGAATATAACCATTTGAAGCATTTCTTGCGTGTCCATATCATTCTCCTTTGTGATAGACAAAGGTTGGGGAGTCAGAATTTTATGTTCATCATGTAGTGAAGAGAAAAAACAAGAAAGTACAGTTCATCTAAGAGAGGATGATGGAATTTCAGGACCATAAGATATCCTACATAGACTATTGGTTAAGTCCAGTGGAGTTTTATATTTTATACCATGTGTTATTGAGGGTCTCCCCTTGACGAGGGAAACAAAATTTTGGTAGTGTAGTGATTTTTATCGATAGTTTTTTAATCCCTTTGATGTTTTGATGAGATTTGGTGATGCATCATACTAATTCACAAGACCACCATGGCAAGAAAGCATTCAGGATGTCTTCCATGTGACTGTCACGACCCCCTCCCACGAAAGATGCCCCTCCTGAGCTGGCAATGGTGAAAGGGAGATAATGACCCCCGAGTCCCGCCTCCAGTAGGCCCCGGGTTGGCGACTAGCACCAAGGGTATGAGTTTTCACAAATATGGGAGGCATTACCCTTTTTATTATTTTGGATCGGGAAATAGGAAAAGTCAACCACCAAAAAGGGAAAAGAACAAGTGTATATAAATAAACCCAAACCAAGCCCACATGCATGTTTAAACAATTTTTATAACAAGGTACAAGTACAAGGAAGCTCAAAAGTACAATGCCAAAGAAAAAAAGAGAACAACAACTGCAACAACTCCAACTGCCCGACTAGTAGGGTCCCGCATGGCCCTGGTAGTCCTCCTGGAAACCTGAAAGTAAACGTAGGGTGAGCATACAAGTATACTCAGTAGGGAAACCTAAAGCTCTCGTGCACAAGTGGGGAGACACCCTAAGGTCCCGTGAGAAAACAGAAGAACCAGAAACTAACAAGTAAAAAACTATCCACTCAGTCTCACTGGTCACACTCACCAAGTAACACAAACAAGTTTAGTATATATATAGAACAAAAGTATTGGGTACCCCGCACCATTTCCCACTTAATTAGATGCTTCTCTTCCTAACGGCAAACGTCCTAACACTACCACACTCTTCCTTCCCGCACACACCTGGGCCAAACCACGCATCCCACCCACACACACTTGGGCCTCACAACCACGCATCTTGCCCGCACACACCTGGGCCACAACCACTAACCCGCCCGCAGACACCTGGGCCTCATCTCGAAGGTTCTTGGGAACGGTAAGCCTGCCCAAAGAGTCTTGGGCTAAAGTTCACCTCAAGCCATCGCAGCCTCCGAGACCTACCCGAAGAGTCTTGGGTGTAAGGTCACCTCAAGCCATCATAGCCTATGGAAGAAAGAGCAGGAAGGAGCTAGTAACTAAGGGGGAACACCCTCTCCCATAAAATGGGAGTGTTCAGCACTAGGTGCTTGACATGGGTGTGGTGAGACAAAACACAAAGATACAATTATATATATACATATACCAAACACACAGCCCAACCTATGGCTTCTTAAAAAGAGGAAACTGAGCATGTACCTCGGCACTGCTACCACGAAGCATGCATCAACAACCAAACAATCATCCCCCAACCCCATTTAGGTTTTCATGTTTTAGGAAATGGTTTAACAAATTATTACTACTGGGCAACTATCATCCAGAAAAAACCTTTCACAAACATATCTCTGCCATCCACAACCAAGGTTAGGTAAAACGCAAGCAACCACATACCATTTCATTTACAAAAGATTATCACAACCATTCAACATTCCATCATTCATTTATTTCAAAGTTCCACACATGAAACCCTTTCCACACACAAAACATTTCCGCATTTGAAAACACCTTTTACTTCCAAAACACTTTTCCTAATCAAAACACTTTTCATAAATAAAGGCATTTTCCACAAAACAACCAAACCACCAACATGTTCATTATTCCAATTTTGTTCAACCGGGGTGATCACACAAGGTTTTCATTCTCATTTAATCAGCCAGTCTTTATGTGCTTATCCATTTTACATGTTTTAACAAAACCAACCACAAACAATTCAGATATCAATTGCGCACGCAAAGGCCACCAACGGCCTTGATTTTCAGTAGGCAAAGGCCTTTCAATCCAAAATCACAATCATAAGATAAAGAAATTGGAAGGCAATAGAAACAGCACAAAACCCCAAACCCTTCTTTATCCAGTTATTATCTTTATTTAAAGTTCAACTGCATCCCATGGAACAAAAGAAAAATATCCCACCCCGCATGTTGCACCAAATAGAGAGACGAAGATAAACCCCTACCTCAAAAGGTCCCAATCACATCGCATCCAACGACGTCCTTCGGTGTCCTCCGCCTTCGCTAAACCCGACAAACGCCTCCTAGGATGGAAGCTGGAGAAGGAAGGCCGGAAGGAAAGGTGACAAGTCCAGGCATAGAAGCTTCGTCTCATCGCTACGATCCTGTGGCCGCTGACGGATCGTAATTCGGAGCTCGGACAAAGAATTTAGAGGAGGAATACTTCTCGATCGTCCAAGAGCGTCGTCGTGCGAAAAAGAAGCGATCGATATGGAAGATAAAACATGACCACGTTCTTATATAGGCAATGAATAGGTAAATCCGTATTCAGCGTGCATTAATGAATACACGATGTGACCGTACATACGTTACATGTTTTGATTGGTTAACACACAACACGTCACGCGGTTTCCATGCGTTTTAATAAAAAACGTTAATTTTATTAATATGTGTGTTTCGTTGAACCGAGACATAACTCATAAAAAGGTATCCATCACTGGTCTAAAAATGACCGTCTTAATTACAGGATTACACTGCCGCTGACGGTTCGTCATTCCGACACCATATGAAGAAGTTACGGTCGAATTAAGATTATAAAACCCAAAAATAATAATAAATTTTTATAATATTATTATTTATTTATTTTCCTTGAATTTTATACGCTCAAAAAATTGGGTCCCCTTTTGCTTTCATGCCCAAATATCTCCACCACCAGTCAATCACCTTTATTTTTATTCTATTATGATAATAATATTATTTTGAATATTATTCATTTAAGGGGAAGAAAAAAACCCCCTTACGCCTCCTTTAACCTCATCATACACCCCCTTTATTCTCCCCATTTATTTACTTTAATTTATTATCTCATTTAATCCATATGATTTATTATTATAATATACATGGGGAGGTCCATGTATAGCGCCTCACCCACATGCTCCTCATTAACATAATAAATATATAATACAAATATTTTTATTATTATAATAAAGGAAAACCTCATGTTCAATTAATTCAAGAGCTTTTCGGGTACCCAATCTGAAAACCTGAAAAAGACATCCAATATTGGACTCATAATTTCCATCTCGTAGTCAGGGTCACACTGCCGCTAACGGTTCGTGAAACCGAGGTCGCATGAGCAAGATACCGTCAAAATTCAGTTTTCCCATCCAAAATTAATAATTACATTATTATATTATATTATTTAATTTAATTCTTAAATTCTCACATTCTCTCTCCAATCTCCTTGAGATTCACACACAAAGTCATTTGTTTAGGTGGATTACACTTGGCGCCTCTCTCCTATATTTATTTTTCAATAAATTTTATTTCCTTTAATAATGTTTCTCTCTCCAATCTTCTAACCTTCTTCCACAAAAAGTGGCGCCTCTGTCTTCCACATTCCATGCCCAAAACGCCCCACCTTGTATTCCTTCTCTCTCTTTTTTTCATTTAATCTTATCTTTTATTTTATATCATTATTAATATATTTCTCATCTTCTCTCTTCAATCTCATTCCTCCCCAACAAAGTGCCGCCTCCCTTTATTTTACACCATTAGTTCCATTCTTTTTATCATAATTATTTTCAATAATAATGATTGAATCTCCCTAAAAAACATGCAAGATCACCTCCCATCAAAACCCACATGACACACACCTATTTTAAATCTTTATCATTATTATTATTATTTTTTTTTTTTAAACACAATTATCATAAATAATAACATCTCTTATTTATCCTTATATCTCAAATCTCATTGCAATTAATTCAAAACATAATTCTCATAAAATCATTATTACCAGATCTATAAAAAAACCATCATTATTATTATAATTATTTAGTATAACACTTATAACAAAACCCCAAATAAAATTTATTAACACGTCACCATTTATTATTAATAATAATTATTATTTTTGATGTTCGCCGCATTGACCACATCAAAAAAAACGTTTTTACAAAGTAATCAACCGGAGAGGTCCGGGCCATTACATTAGATACCTCTCAAAACATTCTCGTCCTCGAGAATTAAAAACTGACCCAGAAGAAGGAAAGGATCTGAAGAACCACTCCACAAGATACCTCTCAGTGCTCTCGTCATGACAAGGAACCAACCAACAACTCTATGAGTTAGGAATTCCCTCTCCTGTGTCAAGATACTATCTGCTTTAGGCGGCACTGACTCGCCTGCACGGGTTTAATCGCATCCTCATTAATGCGTCTTGATTAAGGATCAGGTTCTTCTTTTCCCATATATTAGGTTTTTTTCCAACTTACACTACACCCAACAACGAACAACCCACACACTGCCCGGACACATAGCTTGAGGAATTCCTTCTCCCATGTTGATATATTATCCGCTTTAGGCGGCACTGACTCGCCTGCACGGGTTAAATCGCATCCACATTAATGCGTCTTGATTAGGGATTAGGTCTTCCCCTCCCCATATGATAGGGCTCTTCACGTACATTTAAAGAAAAGTGGGAAACAACATAGCATTATAGACTCATGAAAAACATGGTCCAGACCCAAAGCATGGGCGAGAATGAGTTTCAACAATTGAGTGTGATGCTCCTGGATTTAAACAGAACATAAACAAGAGAATTTAAGTAAAACATGAAATATCTCTCTCGATCTTTCGCCTTGCTGGGGTTTCCACTTCTGTTGCGTGAAATTGTCCGCGTCCCACTCCTCTGCATTTCTGTTAACGTCCAAGTGCCATAGATGTACGGTAAACAAGGATCGCCTAAGCCCAAGTAGTAAGGAAAAACTCAAAGTTTTAATTATCATTTTATTTCAATTTCTTTCCCAGAACACCCAAATCAAGTAAAACACAAACATGATGATGCATGTACCTTCCCTAGGGTCTCTACCCTGCAATCAATATAGTCTCACTTGGTTGTTCGGTAGGCTCAGAGTCCTTGCATCGGATCACGGGGGGCCCTAAAATCCCGTGTCCTAGCCGGTCTTCCCTGGCCTATGTCACGCACCAAGATTAACGAACATTGTTTCCCTACCATCCCATGCAATTCTCACTATGCCTAACTCCAGACTCCATCCTATCTCTCAACCATCAGCCTCTGATACCATTCTGTCACGACCCCCTCCCACCAAAGATGCCCCTCCTGAGCTGGCAATGGTGAAAGGGAGATAATGACCCCCGAGTCCCGCCTCCAGTAGGCCCCGGGTTGGCAACTAGCACCAAGGGTATGAGTTTTCACAAATATGGGAGGCATTACCCTTTTTCTTATTTTGGATCGGGAAATAGGACAAGTCAACCACCAAAAAGGGAAAAGAACAAGTGTATATAAATAAAACCAAACCAAGCCCACATGCATGTTTAAACAATTTTTATAACAAGGTACAAGTACAAGGAAGCTCAAAAGTATAATGCCAAAGAAAACAAGAGAACAACAACTGCAACAACTCCAACTGCCCGATTAGTAGGGTCCCGCACGGCCCTGGTAGTCCTCCTTGAAACCTGAAAGTAAACGTAGGGTGAGCATACAAGTATACTCAGTAGGGAAACCTAAATCTCTCGTGCACAACTGGGGAGACACCCTAAGGTCCCGTGAGAAAACAGAAGAACCAAAAACTAACAAGGAAAAAAATATCCACCCAGTCTCACTGGTCACACTCACCAAGTAACACAAAAAAGTTTAGTATATATATAGAACAAAAGTATTGGGTACCCCGCACCATTTCCCACTTAATTAGATGTTGCTCTTCCTAACGGCAAACGTCCTGACACTACCACACTCTTCCCGCCCGCACACACCTGGCCCAAACCACGCATCCCGCCCGCACACACCTGGGCCTCACAACCATGCATCTCGCCCGCACACACCTGGGCCACAACCACTAACCCACCCGCAGACACCTGGGCCTCATCCCGAAGGTTCTTGGGAATGCTAAGCCTACCCGAAGAGTCTTGGGCTAAAGGTCTCCTCAAGCCATCACAGCCTCCGAGACCTACCCGAAGAGTCTTGGGTGTAAGGTCACCTCAAGCCATCATAGCCTATGGAATAAGGAGCAGGAAGGAGCTAGTAACTAAGGGGGAACACCCTCTCCCATAAAATGGGAGTGTTCGGCACTAGGTTCTTGACATGGGTGTGGTGAGACAAAACAAAAAGATACAATTATATATATACATATACCAAACACACAACCCAACCTATGGCTTCTTAAAAAGAGGAAACTGAGCATGTGCATCGGCACTACTACCACGAAGCATGCATCAATAACCAAACAATCATCCCCCAACCCCATTTAGGTTTTAATGTTTCATGCAATGGTTTAACAAATTATTACTACTGGGCAACTATCATCCAGACAAAACCTTTCACAAACATATCCCTGCCATCCACAACCAAGGTTAGGTAAAACGCAAGCAACCACATGCCATTTCATTTACAAAAGATTATCACAACCATACAACATTCCATCATTCATTTATTTCAAAGTTCCACACATAAAAACCTTTCCACACACAAAACATTTCCGCATTTGAAAACACCTTTTACTTCCAAAACACTTTTCATAATCAAAACACTTTTCATAAATAAAGGCATTTTCCAGAAAACAACCAAACCACCAACATGTTCATTATTCCAATTTTGTTCAACCGAGGTGATCACACAAGGTTTTCATTCTCATTTAATCAGCCAGTCTTTACTTGCTTATCCATTTTCAATGTTTTAACAAAACCAACCAAAAACAATTCAGATATCAATTGCGCACGCAAAGGCCACCAACGACCTTGATTTTCAGTAGGCAAAGGCCTTTCAATCCAAAATCCCAATCAGAAGATAAAAAAACTTGAAGGCAATAGAAACAGCACAAAACCCCAAACCCTTCTTTATCCGGTTATTATCTTTATTTAAAGTTCAACTGCATCCCATGGAACAAAATAAAAATATCCCACCCCGCATGTTGCACCAAATAGAGAGAATAAGGTAAACCCCTACCTCAAAAGGTCCCGATCACGTCGACGTCATTCTGTGTCCTCTGCCTACGCCAAACCCGAAAAATGCCTCCAAGGATGGAAGCTGGAGAAGGAAGGCCGGAAGGAAAGGTGACAAGTCCAGGCTTAGAAGCTTTTTCTCATCGTTACGATCCTGTGGCCACTGACGGATCGTAATTCGGAGCTCGGACAAAGAAGTTAGAGGAGGAATACTTCTCGATCGTCCAAGAGCGTCGTCGTGCGACAAAGAAGCGATTGATATGGAAGATAAAACATGACCTCGTTCTTATATAGGAAACAAATAGGTAAATCTGTATTCAGTGTGCATTAATGAATACACGATGTGACCGTACATACGTTTCATGTTTTGATTGGTTAACACACAACACGTCACGCGGTTTCCACGCGTTTTAATAAAAAAAATGTTAATTTTATTAATATGTCTGTTTCGTTGACCCGAGACATAACTCATAAAAAGGTATCCATCACTGGTCTTAAAAAGACCGTCTTAATTACAGGATTACACTGCCGGTGACGGTTCGTCATTCCAAAACCATATGAAGAAGTTACGGTCGAATTAAGATTATAAAACCCAAAAATAATAATAAAATTTTATAATATTATTATTTATTTATTTTCCTTGAATTTTATACGCTCAAAAAATTGGGTCCCCTTATTCTTTCATGCCCAAATATCTCCACCACCAATCAATCACCTTTATTTTTATTCTATTTTGATAATAATATTATTATGAATATTATTCATTTAAGGGGAAGAAAAAAAACCCCCTTACGCCTCCTTTAACCTCATCATACACCCCCTTTATTCTCCCCATTTATTTACATTAATTTATTATCTCATTTAATCCATATGATTTATTATTATAATATACATGGGGAGGTCCATGTATAGCTCCTCACCCACATGCTCCTCATTAACATAATAAATATATAATACAAATATTTTTATTATTATAATAAAGGAAAAACTCATGTTCAATTAATTCATGAGAGTTTCGGGTACCCAATCTGAAAACCCGAAAAAGACATCCAATATTGGACTCATAATTTCCGTCTCGTAGTCTGGGTCACACTGCCACTGACGGTTCATGAAACCGAGGTCGCATGAGGAAGATACCGTCAAAATTCAGTTTTCCCATCCAAAATTAATAATTACATTATTATATTATATTATTTAATTTAATTCTTAAATTCTCACATTCTCTCTCCAATCTCCTTGAGATTCACGCACAAAGTCATTTGTTTAGGTGGATTACACTTGGCGCCTCTCTCCTATATTTATTTTTCAATAAATTTTATTTCTTTTAATCATGTTTCTCTCTCCAATCTTCTTACCTTCTTCCACAAAAAGTGGCGCCTCTCTCTTCCTCATTCCATGCCCAAAACGCCCCACCTTGTATTCCTTCTCTCTCTTTTTTTCATTTAATCTTATCTTTTATTTTATATCATTATTAATATATTTTTCATCTTCTCTCTTCAATCTCATTCCTCCCCAACAAATTGGCGCATCCCTTGTTTTTACACCATTAGTTCCATTCTTTTTATCATAATTATTTTCAATAATAATGATTGAATCTCCCTAAAAAACATGCAAGATCACCTCCCATTAAAACCCACATGACACACACCTATTTTAAATCTTTATCATTATTATTATTATTTTATTTTTTTAAACACAATTATCATAAATAATAACATCTCTTATTTATCCTTATATCTCAAATCTCATTGCAATTAATTCAAAACATAATTCTCATTAAATCATTATTACCAGATCTATCAAAAAAACCAACATTATTATTATAATTATTTAGTATAACACTTATAACAAAACCCCAAATAAAATTTATTAACACGTCACCATTTATTATTAATAATTATTATTATTTTTGATGTTCGCCGCATTGACCACATAAAAAAAACGTTTTTACAAAGTAATCGACCGGAGAGGTCCGGGCCATTACAGTGACCCACCATCATTAGTATCTTCATGATTACACCCATAACATTATCTGGACATATTTGAATATCAGTGATGAAAGGAAAATCATGGAGTGGATAGTAGATATCCAAGAACAATGGGAGAATGTGTTTCATGTGTGAACCATACAATTTGTAAGTTTTTTTGGATGGATGGTTGCCTATAAGAGATTACATGGGAGTACGAGATGTGGATTTGTTCCCAGTCACTGGAGTTGTTTTGATATTATCAGTGTTCTATTATTCATGATGATTTTGTTTTTGGATCTTATTATTTCTTTGAGATGTATTATTTCTATTATAATTTTATGTGTGATGAAGCTTATGGCCTATTAAGAGGGGAAAATGTTTTTCATAATGATGAAATGTTATATTAGGACATGATTTGAACAATATGGGGAAGATAGTGACTCCCATAGTGGAAAATATCTTCATATATGATATGTAATTCTTTAATTGGTGTGATCTAGTAAGTGATATGTGTTGGTTGTGTAATTTATTAGATTGGTATATGTGGTGGTTGAGATGGTTTTGTTGAAAAGGGTGGTGTATTATGGTCTTTGCTATGTGGTATTGTTGTGTGGGTTTTTTTATTATACGTTTAGGTTTTGTGTGATTTTCTAGTTGTGTTTGAGGTGTAATTAAGTCCCAATGATTTATCTTATGTGGTGATTGTTTGGATCCTCTCATACAATTAGTATTTGTTTTCATTCATGAAGATGAGAATCAATTGAGAGGTATCTAATGTTATGATATATATTGTCTCGTTACATTTCGATTTTGTTAGTTGGGTGTACTTGGAAGATCCTTGAGGATATTTCAATGGATATTATATCTGTAGAAGAAATACAGTAGAAAATTCACAATTTGAAATAGTGATTCATGTCATGAATTTTTTTGGTGATCCTTTTTTGTCCAGTAGTTTATAGCTTGTATACGGTGATTGAGTAGTGTATACAACAAAATGAAAACATAAAATATGAATTCATGACATTTATTAATAAGAACTAGGTACCATTACTTTAGGTGGTAACTAGAACCCTGAATAATACACACCTTTAAAGTGGTTCACAGCTTATATTTTACCAAACCAATATAATTCACATCCTGAATATGAAATTCATGATGTAAGACTAGACTTTTTTAACCAATATATAACTATATGGTCGTATGAGTTATCCCAAATACACTTTATTCATCCCTGATTATGAGAGAACCAAAGATTGAATCATAGTATTTTCCAACCACATTCCTCCATCAATGATCTTTAATATCGATGATTGATCTTTTCCAATATGAGGTGGGATATTATCCACTTTCCCACTTTATTCCCTTGTTTTATTCCTTCATATATTCGTGCGGTAGATATTATTATGGTTTACGATTTGTTTTGGTTGACTTTTTTTATATCCCATAGTGTTGTTGAAATTCATCAAGGATTTCATAGAATATTTTTTGTTTTGGGATATTTATTCTTCTCCTAATTGTGTGTAGTGAATCACAAATCTTATTTGAGGAATGGTATTTTTGTTTTCCCTATATTTATGTAGAACATGTTTGTATTTCGTGATTTTTACTTCCATTTGGTTGATAGTATGGGTTTTTAAATAAATATAATTAATTTGAAACATTTAAATTGATGGGGATGGGGAGTATTCACATGATTTGTTATTCTTTGATATTATTTATGATGATTTTATTCCTTTTGTAATCACTATGGAAAATATTTTCTTTTTAGAACATTTCTTGTGTCGTAGTTGATTTTTGTATAACCCTTACTATTTTGTTTGTTGTTTTCACCCAAAATTGAATGTCTAAAGAATGTATATATTGTTAATGAAATTGTTTCATGTGAAAATATAGTATGTTTTAAAATAACCATGATAAATAATGATGTAATTAAATTGAAAGCCTTGAAACTGATTTTATTTCTAAGTGGGGATATTATGTTTTGTGTCATTATTCAAATATTGTTTATCTTGTTTGGTGTTTGTTGTTCTACGGTAATGGTGGCGACTGAATAGGATATTAAAAATTAGTGGGACTATGATGTGTGATTTATTTGGGTGGAATTTGATGATGTGCGGGTAGTTGTGTGGTGATGATGTGAAATGGTTGTTTTGTATGGTGGTTTTTTGTGTTATAGTGGGGACATGGGCTAGTTGAGATGTTCGATTACTACAGTCAGATAGACTAGATAATATAGTGTTGTAGTGATGGTTAGTTTTGGATTGATGAGATTTTTGTTTGTGGTTGTGTTAGATGAGTGGTTAACCCTAGAAAAAATTACAATGTTGAAATGAAAATGACATGGGTGGGAAAATGAATTTGAAAAGTCGGGAAATTGATGTGTAGTAAATGGATAAATTAATTTTAATCAAAAATTAAAGGGATGTGAAAAATTGAAATATAATGTCTTAGTAAATTTAATTTATTGGAAACTCTTTAAATAGGGGAATGGTGGAACAATAGTTGAAAATGGAAAATTGTGGTTTTTTATAGTGGTTGTGTGGCATGTTTCCTATATTGGGGGAAACAGCTATGATTATTGACATGTTCTGCAATGGAGGTGTAATTTTGTATGCTAGTTCTCATGCTGTGAATAAATCATTTTTTTGTTTTTTATATTAATATAATTTATTTTACGTTATTCCTATATGCTCTCAAAATGTGTTAGGTAACCTTACAATTGCTCTTAGGTTCTAGGTTTTGGGAGTCCCCTCCCCCATTCACTAGTGTTGTGATATGGATGGCTAGATACTCCCTCTTCCAATAGATTCGTTAAATAATATTGTTATATGTTGGTGTTTATTGTTACCCAGATGTGATTTGTTTTTTTATGTGATATGATGTCTTTTTGGGGCATTCATTATAGTAGGAGGGAACTAGGTTGGTGTCCTTCACATTTACAATACCCTACTACTTTGGTTCTGTGATGAGATTTTATGGGATAGCTCAAGTTCCATTACAAGAGGTGTTAAGTGATGGCTTGGGTGCCTTCATGGGAGATGTGATTTTATGGCCCATGAGTCTTCAGATGAGATGTGTTGTGATATATTTATAAGGGATATGACCATATGATTTTCCATGTTAGGACATTAAAGCAACAAATTATTGATGACACGGTTGTTGGGTTCCTTATTTTCTCATGTTTATGATGTTATTCTTCTATATTGGATGCGTGATTTAATGAGAGAGCCATGTAATGTCTATGATGGATTAGTTTACATGTTTAGGATCATGTTGGTTCTTAAACATTTCCTCTTTTGCATAAGTATATTGCTTTCACATGTCAACATGAGACCTAGGGTGCGACCCTAATGAGTAAACATTATTTCTCACTCTATGTATATGTACTATTTTATATATTTCTAAGAGGACTTTGGGATTTTTTGGAAAAATAGTGGCTTAAGATTTACATAATTTGATTATTCACAATAACAAGGCTTGTCTTTTCATATTGATTTGGAGACCGTTATTGTGTATATATATATATATATTTAATGCATTAGGGTTCAATTTTTTGGGATGATTTTAATCTTATATGTAGGATTTTATTGGCGTGTTTTTTATCCTATCATAAGATAATATAGTTTATAGTAGGTAATTCCTTCTACATTTGAGATTTATATATCCTTGTTACTGTTTCCAATCTAGGGACTACTGGAGGTGGTCCTCAGGGGTTGTTATATCTGTTAATTCATTATTGGGCCGGGTGGGGTACCATTGTATGGGATATGGGATAAATATTTTTTTTTAGGAATTTAAATTTATAGTCGATGGTTCATTTTATTAATTGATAATAGAATCAAGAATCTAGGATATCATGTTTTTTATATGATGATTTTAGGTATGGTTTTAGGCTAGGGAGGTTACTATGGTTGATGAATGATTCTTGGGGGATTCTGGTGATTTTTTATTGGTTTTTAAATAGTTATATCTCGGGTTTAAGATTTTGTGTGAATAGTTTAAGAGATTCCTTGAAGCACCCTGAGTGTAAATAGGTTCATAGTTAAAACTCTAGTTCATAGTTGTAGTGAATTATTTTCCATGAATTAGGGTAAACCATGATGATTCTATAGTAAACCATGTGGTGTCATGGACCAAGGTCTTGATTCATGATGGGGACAATATTGTAAAAAACGTGTGAATTTTACAACTTGTTGCATAAACAATTAACAAAATGAGTTCATGGTTATGTAAACCATTAAAATGCATTGTGTGAGAGGGGTGTCCATATAAATTCTCAATCACAAAATTATCGTAATGTTTTTCAAATTGGGCATCCAAACCACGCAGATAATTTACTGTGGAAAATACAAATTTTAAACATGTTTATTTTAAGACCCATTTTCCTATTTTCTTTCCCCCAAATGCATGCATGGATTGACCCCTTCCACCATATACTTCCATTGAATTAAATTGTATTTTGGTGATGTTGGGTGTGATCCCTCAATACCTAAGGTGGGATTCATCCAATTTTTCCTCTGTTATAGATTTGTTTTCATTTAAATATTGATTCATTTTCATTATATTATTTTTTTCATTGGATTCCATTGGGGCATAGTAAAATTTCCTAAAAATGATGGGGCTATTTCTCAGTATTGGTAGAGGATGTATTAAGATGACCTATGTGGACCATCATGTGCCAATTTATTGGATGAACATTTCCATATTAATTTTTCAATTGGTTTTTCATTAATTAAGTTAAATTGTCAAAATAATTGGTGTTTTGTGATAGTGTTTTTTCCTAGTTTGGTGCCACGAGTTTCTCATAGTCATCCTACAATTGTTCAATTCTAGTTTTGGAACACCGAGTGTGTTATTATAAAATTATGAATAAAATAAATAATTTTGAAATTGACTCAAAATTGCTAAAATTAGTTAATAGTTAATTATAAATTTTTTATAATAATTTATTTGATGATTTTACATGAGTCGTGTTCTTTGGGTGTTGATGAGATCTTGGATAGATCATAATGAGGATTTTAGAGATTGAATTAAAAAATTATAACCGCATATTATGGTATGGGGCCCCTTGTTTATTCCCTACAGTATTTCCATTTATTTATATATATGTGATTTGATATGTGTAGGGTCTCCACTTTGGGAGATAAATTTTTTTGATTAAATAAAATTATCTAATTAATTAAAATTTCCATAAATGGGTTAAACAATATCCCAAGGGACATAATTAACCCTTTTTCACAGGCATGGTTACCTTATCCACTGATGGCTAGGGATTTGATTACGATTTTAATTTTGTGTGCCTTATGGATCATGGACTCTGAGATGTGAGAACTAAATTAGTGGGATTTGACATCCCTAGTGATAGGTTCCCCTAGTGACCTCTTAGTAGTGTAGAGTGTTGAATTGAGGTGGATGGACAACTTTTTTGATTTGTGGGAATTGTGATCTTCTTTAAAGTCTTTTGTTATGTGATATGACCAGGGTTTGATAGTTTCTCTCCCCAAAAAATATGTGATTTACTTGGTGAGTGTAACCTGTGGCTATTTTATTCATATTTCAGGTCTTTGGATCAACCATGGGATGACAAGGGAATTTAGAAGGGATTTGATATCTCTCCCAAGAGTGGAATCTATATTGATTTTCCATGAATTCCAATGAGGCATTGGGGAGTTTTTGAAGATCTTAAGGGATGCTATTTTATGATAGATATTGGTGTTGACCTAAGAAGTGAAGAAGAGGTAAGGGATCCCATAAACTATGTTTGTATTGTGATGTGACTTAAGGGACCCTAGTGGGGTCCTTATTGGTGTGTTAATCATATTGAGGGTTTTTATATGAAAATAGTAGTGATAATAACATGTTTCACCATAGGGATTGGTTCAATGTCATCTTCACAAGGATGTTTTTGTGACTATGAAATTAGACGTTAGTGTGGGATGTACTGACCAATAAGATGTACATGAGATACAAGTGATTCGTAGGACACACTACAAGGATCCAGCCTAAATTCTTGATATTAGTTAGAGATTCCATAGACACACTGCCTTGATATATATTTTGGGATGTACATATTATGATGATTTGGGTTATCCATATTGAAATTACTTGGATAATATCCTTGTATTTGACTTATTGGTTATCAAGGATGGATTCATTGGAAATGATCCATGGATTCCAATCATATGGTATTGGAGTAAGAGCACTTTGGGAACACTCCTTGTATTCATCTCACTGTTATTTTTATTTCCTAATACATGCTATATTAAATTATACAATGGCCTAATATTTGTTTGTATGGTTGGGTGATTTGATTAGAGACACCTCTTCAGTGGATGAATTAGGTTTTGGTTGACCATAATATCAGTGGAAGAACATAGAATTGACTGATGTTATATTTTAGGCTGTAGTGTTTTATGTATTTTTTGTTTTGAGCATTTCAAATATAGGGTCATCTTTTACCAGTAATGTATGAGACCACGTTAGTCGTGTCAAACTGAGTTTTAATCATAACACACTAATATATCCATGGTACATGGGTACATTATATGTCACTAGTATTTACATTATTAGATTGGGTAGAAAATTGAAGATTATTGGTCATTAAGGATAGATTAGATGATATTGGACACATGGATGTGGTGAGTATTGGGGATGAAGTATGGACATAGTGTCTTTTATTTATTTATTTAATTTTTATATGTGACAAGCACAATGGATTATTAGTTTTTTTGTGATATGTTTGACCATGTGTTTATTTTTTTAACTTATCCATTACAATCATTTTATATCATTCTTCTAATTTATTACAAGGGGTATTCTAATAATATAATATTTATTTAGTTTGTTTATTTATTAATTCTTATTCTAGTATACATGTTCTTGTGTGGGTCATTTTTTTATCGCTTCATTTATTCTGATCTATCGATGAATTGAAAAGTCATGAAGAGATTTAGGTAGATTAAAATGTGAATCTCACTACTTGTTCAGGAGGGAATAGTCTCCTCACAATCAGTTATGACCCTCACCACTAGTCAGTAGCCTATAGAAAATGGGATGGTATACATGAGGTCACATGGAATCCCCCCATCATGCATCATTCAGGGGATCCATGTATGGGTGATCCAAATTTATATCAGGCCATATATGAAAAATATCATAGAAAATATAAGAGTTTTATATTTTCTTATTATTTATGAAATAATTTGACATGTGACATAGGAGAGTTTCGATGATTGTGATTGATATCAGACTGTTGAATCATGAATACATTTTTTGGCATGAAGTAAAGGTTACAAGGGATGTAGGAATGTTTTTCATTGAATTTTTTTATGGTTTTATAATTTAATTGATTGTAAAAAAATAGAGCTTTGGATTTATGATCTATTCGTTCTAGCTCCTGGCCTGCTAGAAAGAGGTCAGTGTTAATAAATAATTTTTGGCACCATATTTTCACATGAAATAAATGTTCTTATATGATTTTTATTAGTGATAATTCATGGTTTATGTTGTTATATTTTAAAAAAAATAACATAAATGTTTATTTTCTATATAACTTGGTAGTAGAATCTTATTTAACTAGACTATATTATTTATCAATATAATGATAGGTCTTGTGGACTTATATAGATATGATATTTGATGAAAACTATATATCCCATCAACATATGAGATTTATAGAGACTACTAGTTGATAATTATATTCTTTTAAATCAAATGATGAATCCCTTAGGGGTTAATGAAGAAATAGATTTTGTTTTTTAAAATGTAAACAATAACATACATGGTGTTTTCCAATATGAATTCCTAGTAGAATTATAAATAAATTAACCATAAACATTGGTATACTCTGGATATATCACTTATAAGGCCCCGACCTTAAACCTTACTTAACATTGAATTAAATGAATAATTCGCATTGAGGATCTTTTCAGGTTTAGATTTTTATAGAATTAGATCATAAATCATGAATTTCATTCCAAATTTAAAAAAAGTGGTTACATAAAAGATAGTATTCGTTTTTCCCCATCAACGGAAACATATTTAAAATAAAACATGGATTATTTCTTGACACTCCCTTGACACTATCATCATAACATTCACCTTTCCCTTGACCTATGAAAAACATTTCAAAAACATGGGATGAGCATAAAAAGCTCAGTAAGGGAAATAAAAGTACGAAAAAAAAACATTAGTCCATGTATGAAATCATACTTTACTCATAAAACATAATCATTTTAACATACCTCGTCAAATCATTAATAAATCATAGAAATCATAAGGCATAATGGTAACTTGAGGCATTCATAACATTCTTACGTAGGGAGTAACCCTTTTGGTTACGTTTGGAATACCCATCACAGTATATTCCCTAAAACTCTTCGGAGAAACCTTAACATTTAACTCCTTCATGTTACCCAATGCATTGGAGAGCTATATCGGGCTCACCCGCCCGTAGTTTTTCACGGAACCACCCATCAACATAATAATTCCCAAGAACCATAACATAATCATAACACATTAAACATGCAAAGAGGAATCATAATATTTCCACTTTTCAATCACAAGATATCAATACAACGCCTTGATATAAAAACATTTTGAAAACCATTTTAAATACCAAAATAAAAGAAAAGTAAAACATGTTATTTATTTTTCATTTTTTTTAAAAAGGTATGGCTTGTAGTGGAAGCCGAAACTCAAATAATGGTCATGACGGCGGAGAAGTCATTGTCGCCGCATATGTATGACAAAAACATTCTCTTTTTTCATTTAGTAAAATGCTTTGTATAAAAAATATTACTTTAGGATAAATGTAAAAGTCAAAGGGGTTTATACACCCTATAAAAGAAAGTTGTGTATAAAAAAAATATGCCTCAATGAATGGTGATTGAGACAAAGTCCCATACAAAGACTGTATCATTGGATTAAGGATAAATCAATTACATAATTATGTGTGACAAACTAATACACATAATATAAGTGGATATTAAGTGTAAAAAAATCAGAGTTAATTCACACATATTCATAGAACCACATATTCAAGGAGCACAAGTTTATCCCAAAGAATCAAAATTGGGTTAAGAAGTTCCCTTGAAAAAATTGGAAACCCTAACGGCGTCACTTAAAACTTTAGAAAATGAGTTGATGGGAGATGAAAAGGGTATTTCATCACTTGGACATAAAATTTAAATCAATAAGGATATAGAAGAACATATCCCAACATTACAATATGTAAATTAACAAACCCAACAAAAGAAGTCTTTTAAAAAGAGGAGGGTGAAAATTTCCCTTACCGACTTGGGTATATTTCGACACATACACCCCTTGAAAGAAGGACAATAAAAAATTGATGTAAATAATCATAAAAGAAAGTATATTACACAAATATTAGAATAATAGGTAGTACATATACTACTCAAAGGAAATGGTGGTAAAAGTAGCATAAATCTCACAGGAATAATAGTGAGATGAAAAATCCCTTACAAAAACTTGGCAGCCGAACGACACCTCTTAAAACATCCAAAAATGGATTAATGAAATCAAATAGGGTCTCTTATCATATTAACATAAAATTTACAGCAATAGGAATATAAAATAACATCCTAATCATAAGAATGATGAGCTTAAAATGAATGACATAAAAGAGTGTACTTAAAAAGAAAGAGAGGGATAGGTTCCCTTACCTCGGGTCCGACATGACTCGATCGTTATTTAACCTCCTGAATAATAAACTTGATTTAATTTATACTTTCATAAGAACCTTTTTCACGTTCATTATTCCTTTTATATCACTATTTAATTATTGATGTTAATAATGGTCGTTTTGTAGATCATTGCTACTTGAGTCAAAAATAAATTCTTTATAATTACAAGTTGATCATGTGGTAAAATATATATTATATCCAGAATTATATTCATTATTTAGATATCATATATATCATATATATCCATTATATACATGAATTTATAATACTACATAACATTTAGAGGTAAGAAATGAAATGCACCATTCATGGAGACGGTAAGTCGTACGTACGCATGAACACTACTTCCATTTCTATTTCTTATTTAATGGAATTAAAACATAATGATACATAATAAAATTATAATTTCAGTATTGTATCATATATAATATCATTAAATCTATCCTTTATATATACCACATATGGTATTAACGAATCAAATCACTTTGAGGGGGCGGTAGTCCGCACTTCCTAAAATGAAGATATCACATTTAACCATAATGTAAACCATAAAGGTATGCCATAAATTAAAAATAAATAAGCTTAAGTAAAAAATAAAAATATATATATATATCATATAAAACTATAGTGACATCTTAATGACCACCTTTGAGGGTGTTAAAAGAATATTGAACAATCATCATTTCGTGGGGCAGAAATCCACCATCCACAGAAACAGTATGTTCTTTAACCATTAGATGTAGGTGTGTGTAAGTGTAGCCCGAATCCTTCTTATAAAAACATCCTAGTTTATTAAATATACATTAGTTGTTATAAAAGAAATGAATAAAAAGATATTACGGGGTTGGAGAAGCGAAATAAAACAAAAGAACACAAGTGAAGACATTACTTTAAAATCGTGTATCTCTCTTTGATTTGAGATCAAAGGCTTCCTTGGGAAGACTACTGCCAAACATGAGGCTTCTAGGAGTAAGAGAGGGATGTGGAGAGACAAAATGAGCAGGTTTTGGCCGATCCAAAGGCTTTAGAGGTGTGGGTAAGGTGGTAGAGGTGGGGGCCTTTTATAAGAGGAGAGGAGGGGCACTCTTGGAAAGTTACAAAATGTTACTTTATTTTCAAATGATTTTCGGATTTTAAAGGTTCCACATTAATGTATTTCGAGGATAAGGTGGTAAGGGTACGAAATATACTCATCCAATAGGTTTTTGACAAGTGTAAGTTATAGTTTTAACATTATCTTTTGATTTTATTTAAATCCTTTATTAATGAAGTAATCGCTGCATCATCATGATGTCATGAATAATTTAATTTATTTAATGTTTAAACATTATAAAAAAATATCATGATGTAGTAAATATTTTTATATTTCTAATGAATATTTATAGACAAACTTATGACTTCTATAACCCCATTTAAAAATTGTTTTATTAAAATAACTCATGCTTGTGACATTTTTATTTTAACTTTAAATAAAAAGTTATTTATGTCATTTTCCAACCAAAGTGGCTCCATGGGGTCCCGAAGTTGATCCATGGATTTTCTTGGTTGGCCATGACACATCCAATGACGGTAGGACATGTGTCTAGGTCATTTCATATTATTAATGCATTATTTTTACCTTAAATTACACTAATTAGCTCTAATCGCGATTAAAAACATAAAAGTTACTATTCACCAAAAAAATATTTTAATCCCATTGAACAAAATTTTACATCCTAATGACAACCATGTATGTCAGATTTTTGAAATTCAAATCACCGAAGTGGTGAAGTTTATTTTAAACGAAAAATCAGTTTTTTAAACTACCACTTAGTGGTTTCACTATTCATAAAAAATTCATGTTTTTCAGAAAAATACCAAAAAATCACCCAAAGATATATTTGATATTCTGAATTCAAAAATGATGTCTATTTTAAAAAAATTTAAACATATATGTTGCTTTAATTAATTTAATAATTAATTCCCGCTGTCAAAACAAATAGCGTGTTTTTAAGAAACAATATCTATTAAAAGATTGACACTAGTTTAAGTCCAATTTCAAAGTGAAATTAATTCCAATGACCACTATTGGATTAAATGGTAAAAATATATTCTAATTTAACATTAAAAAAATTCGAATGATAATATAATCATATAAATAAATTAGATTAAAAAGAGGTTTTGAATTAAAATAAAACATTTTTAACTATTCATAAAAAATTGAACTTTATCGGAAAAATACTAAAAATTTACACAAAGTAAATTTTGATGTCCCGATTCTAAAGAAGAATTTTATATTGTCAAATATAACACATAAAATTGTCAAAAAGTGGATTTAATATAGGATATCCATCAAAAGGTGGTTAATCGTCCTTTTAAAGAATATTAGAATGTTTACGCTTAAAATTGGATTCATTCTCATTTTTAATCCTCTAACATTTATTGTAAAAAGTAAAAATATTTGACAAACATATATAATCATTTTGTCGTTAGTTCTTTTCATTCCCGCCATTACAACATCTAGGCGTTAACTACCATTTAAAATATTATTATTTTGTTATTAGAGTGCAACGTAAGATTCCCAAGAAACTCATTTTTGTGTATTGGGTGCGTCATTGAGCATAGCATCCCCTTTAAAGTAATATTAAAATTTTATTCACAAATATGGATAAATATGAAAATGTCATATACTTTATTTACCTAGGGTGTTACACCGCTGTGGGGATATGTCATTATACATATTTAGTGAATAATGAGACTATGATCATCAATGGGATGAATCCCATATGTGGAGGCCCAGTGTGGATCATCCTAAGGTTGTGATTTGTGAGGTTTTGAATTTTTGAATAGATTCTAGGTGAGAATAATTTCATTATTAGTGGATGATTGTTCATGTAATAATGTATCTGGTTAGTTGTATATATGAGCCCATAGATTTGGTTGTTGGGAGTTTCAGCTAATGAGTAAATTTTTTGACAGGATAATAGGTGTATCCTCATGAGCTATGAACCATTTAATGTATGACCTTTGGGTTTGTTAGAAAATCCAAGTTCTTTTGACATTTGGCTCAGTGTAGTTGTGAGAGGTGTTATAGATGATAAGAGTAGTGCGTTATGTGAGGGTAGAAAGAGACTTGGGTTATCTTGGGATTATTAGTTCACTTATATTTGTACATTAGGTATATGTAATTCATGTTATGAAATCAGGGCACATGAGTTTTTATAGGGTGTGTGGTATAAGTAAAGATATTATTTTGAATTTTGATATAGAACACCTCTAGTTCTTGTACTTTTAGTATCAATGTTAATTTTTGAATGTTAGGACAAGTTGAGTGTCTGGGTATATTAACCATTGGATGATATATTATGTGTCTGGTTACAGATTGGGTAGATACTGGTGATTTTGAATCATTATTGTTTTGCGTGATGTTTTTTGATATGCTTTACATCAGTTAAATACATAAATTCTGAAGATTATTTTTATGGGTTCTTCTAGAAATATTTTATTTAAATTCCATATAGTAGTGTATGTGGTTTAGGTTCCTAATCCTAGGCATTATTAGAGGTGACTCAAGATATCATGATTATATGTATGATACCAGGTTGTATGATGGTATAAGCCCAAAAGACTTGGATGTGATCGAGATGGTATGTAGTATTTATGTGGGGTACCATTATAAATAAAATTGATTGATCATTCTTTTATGAGGGGAGATATAATGGATTTACTGAGATAGATTTATTATTGGGTTCCTAGGGTTTTATAAAATTAGAAATACCCTATATGGTAAAGTTAGTCATTATAAATTGATCCATTCCAGTGTCACAGCAAGTTGGGGTTGATCCTTGTCATATACTTGCAATATGGGTGAATGTGGCTCTAAATGAGAGACAAGTATGAAATTATAAAACCTCTTTAGGTTTTAATATAAAATTGGTACTAGGGAATTTGTTTTTTTGGAGACCAATATAGGTTGCCGGAGGATCTGATCCAAATTACAAATGGAATTTGAATGATATATATAGTGACGTTTCCATGAGTAAGGAATAGAGAGTGAATGATGTATTCATGATTTAAACTAATTATTATATGGAAGAGAACATCAATTATTTTATTTGTGGTAATGGATATATTTTTTTCAATTGGAATATAAACCACAAGTTGTAAGGGTTTTGGATTTGATTCGATTGGTTGTTGGATAGTTGATGTATCACATGGATATAGATGAGATTCTAACTCTAATTTTTTGATATTCTATAAATGCAAATTTTGATATTTGGATATGATGTTTGATTGATTCTAGGAATTATAATTGGGAATGTTTTGGACATGTTACGACTTTGAGTTAGATCAATGTTGTACCGCTGCATGGGGTGAGATCGATGTAGTTAATTTAGTATATTGAGGATCCCATCATTGAAATACAATGAATTCCAGGTTTAACTTTTTTCTTGGGTTTATTAATTTATATTTTGGTATATATAAGTAGTTGGGTATAATTTTTAGGATATTAGAGTGTTTGTTTCTAAGTGAAACTATTCATTTTTCAGAATATTTGGTTATAAGAGGTCCAACTGATGTTTTTATGTATAATTTGGTTTTGTGCATGAAACCAAATATGTTAGTCTGTTTTAACATTATAAATGTTTCTTAGTAGGAATATTTGATTTTGGGGAGAACAATGGATCATAATTGGCCCAACTGAGATGATATTTAATGTCGGGGAACCCAAATCCAAGTGAAAAATAGATTGGTGACATCATGGACACTATAGAAAAATTTATTTGGGAATGTTATATCTTGATGTTTTAGTGGTTTCTATGAAAAATGGATCATTTTGTGATGAATAATTACCTTTTGTAGTGGCATAGTAGGTGTGGGTTTGGTTTTCGTGGATAGAACATGATGACTTGGTCATAAATTGATGGCCTGAGTGGGTCTTGAATAATGTTTGATTGATCCAGGAGAAATGTCATGGATGAGTAGTATTAATGTAATTAGGATGAAAGATTCCAAAAAATATTGTTGTTATTTTTTGGGGAGAATTTAAATTTTTTGTTTTGTGGATTAATATTTTTGAGAATAATGATTTGTATTGATAATCAATGAGATCATGTTTTCTAAGATTATTTTTTTGTGTACGGTTTAAGACCCTAGAGGTTTCCCGAGTTCTTGGTTGTGTCTCAAGGGATTTGAGTGAAATTTTAGATGTCTTGGAAGAATCATTACAAGAGAGAACAATTTTGTGTGCATGGTTAACAATTAAGGATGGAACACAATGAGTGTGAGGAGGTTTCTAGTTCAATGTGTATATTGTATAGTTGATGTGCATGGTTTTCACACTGTTTATGGTAAATTGTTTTGATTCTTGAGTAAACATTTTAATGTGACTTTCACATGGGACTTAGCATAATGTTAACACAAATTTTGTAAACAAACTATGTGTAGTGTTGTAGAAAAATTTTAGATAAAATTAAAATAGTTGATAAAAAATTTTGTAATCCATGTGGACCAACCATGTGAGTGGGGAGCGATTGGAAAATTTTGACCACCCAGTTGGTTGATGGTTTGTCAAATGGTGCAGATCATTAAATGTGATAAATTACCAATTTTACCAAGTGTGATTTTTTGGACCAATCACTACTTTTCCTTATACCTCATGCATTAACGTATTTTCCTCCCTATCACTCATTTCTTCTTTCAATTATCTTTATATTTGTGAAATCGTGGGTGGGAATCATCGATTATTAAGGTGATATTCAGTATTTTATATCATCAAAACTTTATTTTTCTTTTATTATTCTTGATATCATTTCTAGGTTATATTTTTTTTGTTATAATTTGACCTTTTCCTGTTGCAATCAATTTATAAAGATGTAGATTTTTCATGGCATAGTTATAGGACATAAAAATACTATTCTTGTATGATGTAACACTCCGTTTTGATGAAGATATGCTAAAAATTATAATTTTCGATGTGTTTTATCATAAATAAAATTAATATTGGTGACTGAATATGAATTTGTTGTTATATTTCTTTCCCAGGTTGGTTTCATGATAGTATCATAGGCCTCTTATGGGTTTTTTGATCTAGTTTTACGGTAATGGGATAATAAATTGGGATATTATGACGTTAGACCTAAATGAATTAATTATTAAAAGGATTATAATTTATTAAAATAAATATAATAATTAATTATAAATGTTTTATAATTAATTATTTTATTTTATGACCAGATTATGGGTTTGGGATATTGATATGAGTTTAGAAGGATCTCATTAATGATGAACAAGAAAAAATTAAAATGGAATAACTATGAATTAATCTCATTGGTCCTCTATGCATGACCTATGGTATTTAATTATATTTATCCATATGGAGTGTGATATTTGTTGTCCCACCACATTGGGTGTTCAAAAATTTTGTATAGAAAAATCTTTAATTAAATCAAATGTCGGTGAATAGGATGATAAAAGTGTCAAGGACCCTCATTGACCCTAGTGTACTGGCTTGGTATCCTCCGATGATGGATGGATGGATATTTGATTATGATTGGGACTATATGTTATTGTAAAACATATACCATAATGGATAAGATCCAAAATATTGAGATAGAGTGTAATGAGTGTTAGGAACCGTTAGTGGCTTCTAGGTAGAGATGTGTGTCCAATTGAGATGAATGGCATAAATATTGGCTACGAAAGAAAAATCATATGTCTTGGAGACATTTAGTTAGTGAGATAACCATATGTTGATTGTTCCTTCCAAACTAGGATGTGAATACCTATGTGGGTACCCCTATGACATTTGATTCATTGTTTTTTTGTTTAGACCAAAAATGGGATATATTGGTTTTTTAAATAGTCTTTGATCTGTCTTATTAATTTTGTGGCTATCTGATTTCCCTTAGAGTTCTTGGGATGGTTTTGATGATGTCAAGGGATATTATGAACCTCGAGTGATGACTATTTTCCAAAGATACCATAATGTGGAAAGGGAAACCATGATGGGTGTTTGTATTGTGTTATAACATAGAAGACCCCAATGAGTCTCTTGTTGTGTGTTTACAGTTCAATGGGTGTTTATACATATACGGGTAGTAGTGATCACTAGTGTCACATTAGAGCCCACATTGACAATGTGATCCTAAGTAGGAAATGGTGAGTATACGTTGAGATGTTGTTGTGGGACTCACATCCCACTAATATGAACATTATATATTTGGGACACATAGGTTATGATCACTGGATAAATACATCAAAGATAATATTTGTTTGTTATACCTTAGACATACTCCATGGATACGTATAGTGGTATTAGATTAACACCAAGACATATATTATATATAATGGATGGACTTGGATTTGTTCCGGGGACTAAACTCACAATTTATCTAGGATTGAATTCCTTGAATATGAATCATGGATTTTCATAACAAGGAATTGGAGTTAGAATGAACTGAAAACACAGATTAGTTTCCACTATCGGTATTTAGATTTCCTAGGATAAATTTCATGGAATGATTCATTTACTCATATTTAAAGGCATGGTTATGTGATGTTATGAGAGACACCAATGAAATCGCTGGAGTAAGATTGTTTCAATAATGGTTTTAGTAAAATAATTCAAGGATTAATATTTTTAATTTATTTACACTTCTAAATTTTATGTATTTATTAATTGTAATCATATAAATTTCACGCTCTTCTTTTTCTGGTTGTGAACAATACAAAATGGATGGTTCCCTACTTAGTTTTAATGACACCCTGCGTGGGAAGTAATGGCACTAGGATAAACATCTAACAATTAAAATTTTCATGATCATGTTGATGAGAGGACCAAAGATTAATGATCATGTCGGATGACATGAAATGAATTAGGGACTAGGATAAGGTGAGGCTCATGGATGGTAGTAAAGAATTTTTTTTAATATTTTATTTTGTTGTGTATTATTGATTTTCCTATTGAGAGATCAATATTTTTATATAAAATGTATGGATTTCACTCTAGTTCATTAATATATTTTGATCTTGTGGAAGAATGATCCTACTTTTTTGGGATTCATACTCTAATTACTTAGTATTTATTTAACATAGTTATTAACTCCATTCTATTCCAGATTATGGGAGGCCATGGAATGTTCTGTTATATATATAGGCCTTTGGGATGTATAATGTATGGATGGGTCATATAAAAATTTCAATAAACTCTATCATGAATATCCTTCCTTAATCTTAATGTTGTAGACTCCCAAAAATCACTAATGGCCATCAAGGATGGTTTCATCATCTTACATCATAGTAGACAAGCATCATGTCATGTGAAATCACCCCCAGTTGTCATTCAGGTGATCCAGGCTGAGGAATTACTATTAATACCAATTTTAACATAAATTCATGGATATAATAGTTTTTTGGGGGTATTAAAATAAAAAAAAATAAAATTTGGACCAATTATGAATGTAACATTAATCCTTGGAAAGATGGCCTTTAAAAAAATATATTAATGCTCAGATAGGTGGTATTTACAAAATAATAAAATCTTTAGGTATCTCTTAAGTGTGATGGGGAGTTAGTTATCTATATATTGGTCCAATATAAGCGGCTATGGGAGTGTGAAGCAGTGGGGTGGTGAAGGATCATTTAATAGGGTGGTAGTGTATTTTTTATAATATATTAAAGATAAACCCACTATTAAATGGTTAAGTAGATCCAGTAATATAAAATAAAATATTCGTGGAATGTTAATAATGAGAAATCCTCATAAATACATTTTCACGAATGTTTTTAAGTCTTATACTCCTAAAGTGTTCACATTGACCATTTTTTATTTTTACCATGGAAACTATGTTTTATCTAAATAATTCACATTTAATTCATAAAAATGGATTAAAAATTATTATATATTTTTTAAATAATTATAAAAAATAATAAACTAAAATTTTCAAATAAAATTTATATTTCAAAATAAAAATTAATTTACCATTATTGTATATAACATTTAAAAACTCATTTTTAGAAAAAGTTTAATTTTAATTGTAAAATTAATTATTATGATAAAATAATAAATGTTATTAATTTTGATGAAATTAATAAGTTTATTATTAACAAATTAAGGTTCATATGGCAAAAAATCAAATACAAAATAATTTTACCTTGTCATCTCATTATTCTAAAACTGGTGGAAAATGTTCTACTAGAATAAACAATTAAAAATGTTTCAAAATGATAGAAATTGATTTTCTAAATTCAAAATAGTATTTTTATATTCATAATTACAATAAAAAAATAATATTTTATATTTTTTAAATTATTTAATTTTTTTATTATATACATACTTTTTGATATAGTCATAAGCTCCATGGTTTTAACAAAAATTGTATATTTCACGATTCACCTAAAAATATACTTTTTCATAAAAATACATAAAAATATTCTTATAAAATTTATTAAATTACAATTCCATGATTGATGTTCATTTCATTAAATTAAAATTATAAAAAATATAAAATATTCTTTAATTGAAAATACATAATATAAAAAAAATGTTTTGGGTTGAAAAAATAAATATTAAAATTTAAATATTTTTAATATTATTTCATTAGAATTTTTAATTAAAAGTGTTATAATATATTAGTTTGTAATATTATTTATTATCAAAATAATATTTTTAAATTGGTAATTATTATTTATTAGGTAAAATATGAATCCCAATAGAAAAACTTTCCCTTGAAAAATATCCACTTTTAATATTATATAGTTTTAATCACATTTGGTAAATTATATATCTTCAGGCCCTTGAATTTAATAAATAAATTAATATTTACAAATAATAACAATAAATATGTAATTTAAATGTACTTCTGTTAATAAATCATTTTATTATCTATTTAATTCATGCAATATTGATATTACAACTTTGTTTAATAATGTTTCACATCATGTTGCGTTATTTTAATAAGATCTGTTGATATTCATTTTCATTTTTTGATTTGTGTAAATGAGGAAATTAAATATAGTATTTAACTAATGGAAACTAAATAATATCATATTCATGTGTTATATCACCCCCACTAAAATAAATTTTCAGCTTGTTATTTTAATTATCAACAACTATAGAAAATATATAATGAATCTAAAATGGAGACATAAATCAAAATAGAATATCTAGAGAGATAGAAACCATTCCAAAATAGAAAAAAAATTCCCTTTCAATATTATTATCCCTAATATTGATTTTTCATAACCATTTTATCCAATGTTATATCATGATTTGGTATCAACACTGAAATTATATAATTATATTCAAAAGGTTGTTCAGAATCAACGATTGTGACACCCTATGTTTTGATGAACCTTTTTTAATAAATTAATTTTTTCAGTGATTTTATTTAACACTACGCCATGTTAGGATTTATATATATTCTATAAAAAGTTAATCCCGTGCTACATGCCACTCTGGCTTTGATTTCATTACACACAACACAAGTTTTCTCCAAAACAACATTTTATCAATATTATTACATCTAAGGTAAATAAAGAATATATCCCTTTAATAATTATGAAAATTTCTGAATTAAATATTAATTTTGCTTTAAAGCAGATTCTATGATTAATGCAGTACCAGATACATAATAACGAGTATCTTTGAAATCTTACGTTGCACACAACGTTGAATTAAACTGAAAAATATTACTATAATAATATTATTTTAAATGGTAGCTATATCGTAGTTGATGTAGTGGTGGGAATGAACATAAATAACTAAAATATGATTACACATGTTTGGTAAAATTTTTTACATTTACACAATAAATATTAGAGGCTTAAAATGAGAATGAATCCAATATTAAGCATGAAATACTCTAATAATTTTTAAAATGTCGTTTTACCACCGTTTGATGGCAAACTATTTTTAAATATTGTTTTTGTCACTACGATATGTTCTATAAGACAAAATATTTTTTTAATTTGGATGTCAAATTTTAGTTTCGATGAAATGTTGGTATTTTTCTGATAATGTTCATTTTTTAATGAATGGTGAAAAATACTGTAACCTAATTCAAAACTGTTTTTTAATCTAATTTATTTATATGGTTATAATATTATTTCAATTCATTTTAAAGTTTAATAAGATTAAATATTTACCAATTAATACAATTTTGGTCATTTTATGTAATTTCACTTTTAAATTGGACATAAACAAGTGTCAATCTTTTGATAGGTATTATTAATTAAAAACACGCTTTCTGTTTTGACAAGGGGAGTTAATTTTAAATTAATTTCATTCAATTATGTGTTTTGAATTTTTAAAAATGGATTAAATATTTATAATAATGGGGGGGAAATTTATAAATATGTAACTTTTATTTTTAGACATTATAAATATTTACATTAATAAATATTTTATTTACCATGGTTAAAGTGAAAATCTGGTAAATATGGGTAAACAAATATTATAATAATAATAATAAATTACACTTGCATGTGTCTTAATCATATTCTTTGATACATTTCAGACCAAGGGAATCCTTGGGTTGATTTTGGGACCTCATGGGGCCACTTGGTAGTGATAATGACATTTTATATTAATTGATTTAAAGTAAACACAAAAATTCCATAAAGATATATCTTTTAGAAAATCAAATTTTACATGGGGTTATATAAGTTATCTCTTTGAATATAAATATTAATTTAAAATATAGAAATATTTCCTACATTTAGATATTTTATTTATAATTTTTAGACATCAAGTAGATAAAATTATTTATGAAACAATGATGATGCAGTGATTACAGTATTAATGAATGATTTAAAAAAATGAAATTATAAATTAGAAAAATTATATAACCCTGTCAAATAATTATTGGATTATTTTATTTAAAATAATAATCATCATATAGTCTAATTTAAAGAATTTTGGTCCTTTGAAAACCATATATAATCTTATAAAAAAAATAACTTCAAACTATCCTAAAGAGCCCCACCTCTCCCTGATAAAAGGACACCAACTCTAACCCATAAGACACAGCACTCAAGCCCCTTGAATCATAAAAACTCTATCCAATTAAGCTCCCTAAATCCCTATATTTCTCCTAGATATATTCCCCTAGGAAGAAGGCAATTCATGTAATTCGTTTGGTTCAAAAATAAGGAAGTTACCCAATTTAAGGGAAATACCTTCTCTTAAGTTATTTTCTTTTATTTTACTTCTCCAACCCCCTAAACTCTCTTTATTCATTTATGTTATAGCAACAATAGTATCTTCAATATACTAGGTTGTTTTTATGAGAATTATTCTAACTAAAATTCCACACACCTCAATCTAATGGATACAAACCTACTGGTTCTATGGATGGTGAACTACTGCGTCACGGAACAATGATTGTTCAAATACCTTCAATCACCTCTCGTGGTGGCCATTATGATGGCACTGTATTTGTATATGATATATATTATGATTATTGTTTCTATATTAATCTGTTATTTTAATTTATAGACATTATTGTTTTCTTTTAAATATGTGTAAACACGATAATTTAATTTGAGAAAGTGCGGACTACCGCCCCCTCATGGTGATATGATTCGTTCATGACATATATGGAACATCTAAAAGTCGGGGTTATGAAATTATGTAACATATATATCATAATATATTATACTTTAATTATAATATATCTATGTATCATTGTGTTTTCATTCCATTAAATATGAAATTGAAATGAAAGTAGCGTTAATACGTACATACGGCTTACCATCTCAATAAATTGTGTATATTATTTCTTATCTCCAAATTTCATGTAATATTATATATATATATATATACATATATATATATATACTGGATATATATTCTACATATGATATCTAAATCATGGATATCATTCTGGATATAATGTAATTTTGACCACATGGACAACATGTAATTAAAAGAAGTTCATTTTTTACACAAGTTTCAAACATAAAAAAATGTCCTATATGAACTCAAATAATTAACTAATTGTCATAGCAAGGTTACAAGTTGTATAAAACGAATAATAAACATGAACAATATTCTTATTAATGTATAAATTAACTTAAATATATTATTTAGGAATAATAAGGAACAAACAAGACAAGTCGAACTTTAGGTAAGAGTTTTCATCTCACTTTTTATTTTCATTAGATTCATGCAATATTTACAAATATTTCCTTTTGTGTGGTGTTTTTACTAACCATTATTGTATTGTTTGTGTAATATAAATTAATTAATGGGTATTTAAATATTCATTTTATGGTCCTTCTTTCATGCGGTGTATCTTTCGTATGTTACCAAATCCGTAAGAGAACCTCTCACCCTCCTCTTTTAGTGAAAGGCATATTTTATGTTATGTCTTTTAAATTTACATTTTTATATGTTGGGATTTTTTCTTCTATAACCTTAATCTTGAAAATTTTATGTTCTTTTTATGAGAGATCATTTTCTCTCTCATCGACTCATTTTCTAAATTCTAAAGTGATGTTGTTAGTCTCTTGAATTTCTATAAAGTAACTTCTTAATCCAATTTAAATTATCTGAGTTTAAAATTTACTAAATAATTATATCATTCCATAAACATGTGTGTATGACCCCTACTTGTTTTACACTTAATATCCACATATATTGAGTGTATTTTTATTTTTAACATATAATTATTTCATTGATTTATCCTTAATATAACATCACAATATTTGAAAGGGACTTCATCTCAATATCCTTTCATTAAGGCATATTTTTATTTATACAAAAAATTATTTTATACGGTGTATAATAAGCCCCTTTGACTTTTATTTTCATTTAAAGGAAATTTGTTTCTACGAATCACATTACTAAACTAAAAAAGGAATTTTTTTTATCCTTTGCGGTGACAATGACCTCTTTTCCACCATAAATTTTATTTGGCTTCCCCCAATAAGACTTAATGTTTTCTTAAACGAAAAAGGAAACCACGTATTCTATTTTTGGTTTTTTGGTATATAAAATTATTTTTGAAATGGATTGAATATTTAAATATCTTGAAATTATTTCTTGTGATTGTGAATGAACTGTTATTAGTGAAATGTTTATATTTGCAATATTATATGTGTTATGATTTTCTAATCGTACATGGAAATTTGACGGGTGCTTACATGATAATTCAAATGACGGGTGGTGCCGTGATAAACCAGGATGGGTTGTTACGTTATAAACACCAATACATTGGGTATGGAAGACGTTCATATGGCTATTCCATTTAGTGATATAGTGGAAGTCAACCATATGTTTATTCAATCTATGTATGTTTATGTCGCACGTTACCATTATAAGTTATGTGCGATTTATATGGGTTTTATGGTAATTTTTATGTTACAAAAGTGTAAGGAATGACCTTTTATTTAGTGAAGAGTATTTACTACTTTATAAAGGTGAAAAGTTTTACTTATGATAAAGTATTCATGGTTAACTTGTTGTTTTGAAAAACTAACAGTTTTCCTTCTAGTTGTATCCCTTTCTGTGCTTTTTTTGGTCATCCCATGTTTTTTTGAAATGTTTTACATAGGACATAAAGTAAAATGCGGTCAAGGATGGGATCAAGGAAAAGTCATTTTGTCTAAAAATTTTACTAGACAAGTTTCATTTTAAGATTTTTTATTTTATGGAAAAAAGGATACTATGTAGTATTGTCTACATGTAATATTCAAGTTGATATGTAATAGTTAAGTTCTAATTCTCTAAAACTCTAATCCTAATAATATACTCATTGTGAATTAATCATTTAAGTCAATATTATGTAATATTTTAAGGCCGGGTCCTTATAGATGGTATCAAATGTTGGTTTAGACAACATTAGGGATTAAGTGTTTTTATTAAACACATCATTAGTGCTTATATTAATTACTTTAGTTTATAATTTGTTTTATAACATTATCAGATCAAGGAATGTCAGTTACAAATTTAAGGAGGAGGATCTCAAACCACATTCCTATCTCTCCCTGATGGCATGCTTGCAATAATTATTCCAAATACATGTTCAGATTATTGTTGAACTTTTCCTAGCTTACAAATCACTAGGAAGAGGTTGTATGAGATATCAAACACCTCCACTATACCTTGATATCATCGTGGATCAAATGTTATATTTAATCAAATCATATTTTCACCATATTCTCATATTTTCTTGAAAGGTAAATATTATCAAGGCATTTTCAAATATTATACCTTAAATCAAGATTTTGAAGCATACACTAGTGTAGAAAACATTATTTACGTCACCATTTTTTACGTCGGTTATATATAACCGACGTGATAATCTGTGAAACGTGGCTTTTTACATCGGTTATTTTATAACCGACGTAAAAAATGTGGTGAGTAGATTTTTTTACGTCGGTTATGAAAATAACCGACGTTACAAACCATGCGCGTTCATTTTTTACGTCCGTTATAAATTAACTGACGTAAAAAAACCAAAGCACTGGTTTTTTAGGTCGGTTATTTGATAACCGACATAAAAAATGAAATATCTACGAGTTTTTTACATCGATTATAAAATAACCAACTTAAAAAAATAGGATTTTGAGGACTTTTTGACGTCTGTTATTTGATAACAGACGTAACAAAACAACCCACAGAAGTTATACAATAACCGACGTAAAAAACTGTGATTTCTGATGACTTTTTTAAGTCGGTTATTCTATAACCGACGTAAAAAACCAACACACGGATTTTTTTACATCGTTTATTATAATAACCGACGTAATTAATGTAAAAATATAGTTTATAATGTCGGTTATTAAATAACTTTTGTTATAAAACATTTTAAAAATTAACAAGCCCCGTGGATTGTCATTTAAAATTTTTCGATTGACAGTCTGGCGGCTCGTCTCTCTCGCGCGGTAAACCCTAATCGGCTCGTCGATCTCGCTGCGTTGAACTCGTTTTGCATTTTTCGTTTATCATATTTAATCTCCTTGAATCTATCATCTCAACTCGCATCACTCATGTAAGCCTTCCATGAATTTATTTCGTTCGTTTTTTTTTTCGGATAGTATATATTTATGTGTTGCGATTTTTCTATTTAAACTAGGTAAGATTCATCGATTTCGAACCCTCTTACCACTTTTTTTCATCATCATCTTATTTATCATCCCCAGATCTATTAGATCGACTGACAATATTCACGTAAGCCTCAAGTACATCTATTTAGTTTGTTTTTGTCTCATGAATGCCTGACATTGATGGTAATTTTTGTTGTCTTTGACAACTAATGATCTCATTCTCCTATATTACTGCGTAGAATGGTTATTTATTAAATGTACGAATTTAGAAATGATATTTCATTTGTTTTTTCTGCTTATGTTTATCCTCTTTTGTATGAGAATCTATTAGACATATAATGTAGTGGCTGTAGACCTCTATGGACCTTCGAGGCATCGCTATGTCTCATGATTCCAAATAATAATGGGTTCGGTTGAGGGCTTACCCACGTATTTTTTGAGGCCTTATCCATGGCCCTGAAAATATGTTTATGATTTCTAGAATTATCTATTTCCTCATTATGATATTAGTTATCGAGAAAACTTGTGATCATTTGACTAGTTGAATATCAATGGTTATTTTTAATTATCATAAGATCATTTAAGTAGACATATTTAATAATATTTAATTCCATCTATTTCATGCTGAAGTATATATTAAATGAATGTGTTTTTAGTTGTTCACCATGCCTAGTGTTTATATGTAAACTATTGTTTGGGGGGTTGTCCAGGGGGTGGGGGCTGTCTAGAGTTTTGGGGGTGTCCAGGGGTGTGTCCAAGGTGGTGGGTGGGTGTGGGGGGCTGTCCACGGGGGTGGAGGCCTATCCAGAGGGTTTTGGGGGTTGTCCGGGGGGTGGGGGCTGTCCAGAGTGTTGGGGGTGTCTGGGGGGGTTGGGGGTGGTGTCCAGGAGGGGTGTGGGTGCTGTCTGGAGGGGTGGGGTGTTGTCCAGGGGGTGCGGGGGGGCTGTCCAAAGGGTTGGGGGTGTCCAAGGGGGTAGGGGTGGGAGGTGGTGTCCAGGAGGGGTGGGGGGCTTTCCAAGGGGTGGGGGCTGTCCAAAGGGTTCGGGGGGGGGGGGGGGGGGTGTCCAGGGGGTGGGTGGGTGTGGGGGGCTATCCAAGGGGGTGGAGGCCTGTCCAGAGGGTTTTGGGGGTTGTTCTGGGGTGGGGGATGTCCAAAGGGTTGGGGGGTGTCCAAGGGGGCTGGGGGTGGGGGTGGTGTCCAGGAGGGGTGGGGCTGCTATCTAGAGGGGTGGGGTGCTGTAAAGGGAGTGGGTGGCAGTCCAAAGGGTAGGGGGGTGTCTTGCGGGGTGTCCAATGGGGTAGGGGGTGGGGTGGTGTCCAAGAGAGGTGAGGGTGCTGTCTAGAGGGGTGGGAGCTATCTTGGGGGGATTTCTAGAGGGTTGGGGTGTCTAGGGGGTGTCCAAGGGGGTGGGTGGGTGTGGGGGCTGTCAAAGGGTGTGGGGGCCTATCCAGAGGGTTTTGGGGGTTGTTCGGGGGGTGGGGGACTGTCCATAGTGTTGGGGGTTGTCCAGGGGTGTCCAAGGGGGTGGGAGTGTGTGTGTGGGGGGGGGGGGGGTTGTCCAAGGGGGTAGGGGCTAGTCTAGAGGGTTTTGGGGGTTGTCCGGGGGGGGGGTTTCCAGAGGGTTGGGGGTGTCCAAGGGGGGTGTCCAAGGGGGTAGGGGTGGGGGTGGTGTCCAGGAGGGTTGGGGGGGGGGGAAATCCAGGGGGTGGGTGGGGGGGTTTTCCAGAGGGTTGGGGGTGTCTAGGGAGGTGTCCAAGGGGGTGGGTGGGTGTCGGTGGCTGTCCATGGGGGTGGGGGCCTGTCTAGTGGGTTGTGGGGGTTCTCCGGGGGTGGGGTGGGGGGTTTTCCAGAGGGTTGGGGGGTGTCTAGGGGGATTGAATTCTGCATCGTGGTTTTTATGATTATGACATGATGATTGTGCCGTGATGATTGGCTTTACATTGTGATTTTACCCATTTGAATTTTTAGTTTAAATATGATTTGATTCTCAGGTTTACTCCATTTTCTCCAATTTTCTATCAACCATGTAGGCGACATGGTTTTATTTTATTCAATGGAATATAAAACTGTTATATCAAACTATATTTTGTTTTAATAATAATATTCGAGCATATTTTTTTTTATATTTCAAAATTTTTTTACATTCAAATTATGATTTTTTTATATAAACTTATATTTTTCTTATCATAAAAAAAAAATATATTTGATATTTTTTATAGTTAATAATGAGTCAAAGTTGGATTATGACACATCGAATGAGAAATTAATATGAGGAAGGTGTTGATGCCTTTTTGGAATTTTCTAAACGAAATGTTCCAAGTAGTGACATTTTTTTGTCCATCCCTAAAATGATTGAATATGAAGAAGTTGAAAAGTAGATAGATAAAAGATCATCTGATTTGTCAAGGTTTTAATCCTAGTTACAGCCCATGGATTTGGCATGGTGAAACTAGACGGAATGTAACTGATGATGATGATTTACAATATGGTAACTCCAATGTAATTGAAGAAATGATTCGCGATATTGTAGAAGAACAAATTGAGATAGAACCGACAGTTGTGCATCTATTTGGTGATGCTGAAAAACCAATATATCCTGGTTGTACAGATTTTATGGTTTTGTCAGTGGTGTTAAGATTGATTAACCTGAAGGAAAAACATGGATGGAGTGACAGAATTTTTACAGCGCTGCTACAATTTATGAAAGACATTCCTCCGAAAGAAAACGATCTACCAGATTCATATTATTTGGACAAGAAAATATAATGCCCGATGGGATTTGGATACATGAAAATACATGCCTGTCCAAATGACTACATTATATATAGGAAGGAATATGAATTTATATCAGAGTTTCCTAAATGTGGGATATCACGGTATAAGGTGAATGAAAAATCACAGGCTGGTGTAGAGATTACAAAGCTCCCTTCAAAGGTTTTTTGGCATCTTCCTATAATTCGTCGTTTCAAACGTTTATTTTCTAATTCACATGATTAAAAAAGGTTAAGATGGCATACTGATGAGCGGGTATGTGATGGAAAAATATGTCATCCAGCTGATTGTCCACAAAGGAGGAAAATTGATGCGTAGTATTCTACATTTGGAAATGAAAATAGAAATCTCAGACTAGGGTTATGAACAAATGGAATGAATCCATACCGAACCCTCAGTAGCACACATAGTTCATGTCCTGTTTTATTGGTAATTTACAACCTCTCTCCTGAAGTTTGTATGAATCACAATTATGTCATGTTGGGTATAATGATCTCTGGTCTAAAGCAACCCGACAATGATATTATTGTTTACTTGTCACCGTTGATTGATGATTTGAAACTATTATGGGCTGATGGTATTAGGGTGTATGATTCTTATAAAATAGAATATTTTCAACTGCATGCAGTGCTTCTGTTCACTATAAATGACTTCCTAGCGTATGGAAATTTGTCTGGATATAGTGTTAAAGGGCATAAATCATGTCCAATTTGCAAATAACAGACATCATATTGTCAATTTCATCATTGGAGGAAAACAGTGTACAGGGGTAATCAAAAGTTTTTGCCTATGGATCACAATTATAGAAGACTAAAAAAGGCATTCAATGGCTCGCATGAATTTGATACTGCTCCAAAACCTTTATCCCCTGATATGTATTTTGATAGGGTGAAAAACCTTGATGTGACATTGGGAAAGACACAGAAATCTGGTAATGATAGACATATTTGGAAGAAAATGTCAATAATTTTTGAGCTACCATATTGGCGGTATCATGAAGTTAAACATAATATTGATGTCAAGTACATGGAGAAGAATATCTGTGATTGTTTGATTGGGACATTGTCAGATATTAAAGGAAAGACAATAGATGAGTTTAATGCAAGATTCGACTTACTATCAATGGAAATACGTTTGGAGTTAGCTCCCACTCCTAAAGGAAGACGAACATTTCTTCCCCCAGCTTGTCATACTTTATCAAAGAGGGTGAAAATTAGCTTTTGTCAGTGTCTTCATGATATCAAGGTGCCTCAAGTTTATACTTCAAATGTAAAAACTTTTGTCTCATTGAAGGACTTGAAATTGTTAGGTATGAAATCACATGATTGTCACGTCATGATGCAACAAATGCTACCAGTTGCATTGCGTGCAATATTGCCCAATCGTGTCAGAAAGACTATAATGAAGTTGTGTTATTTTTTCAATTCAATTTGTAACAGGGAGATTAATGTGAATGCATTGAAAATTTTGGAAAAGGATGCAATTTTTATACTTTGTCAATTTGAAATGTATTTTCCTCCAACTTGTTTTGATATAATGGTGCATTTAATGATTCATCTGGTTCGAGAAATAATGCTTTGTGGACCTGTATATCTTCGTTGGATGTATCCTTTTGAAAGGTATATGAAAATATTAAAGGGGTATGTTAAGAATCCATATCGACCTGAAGCCTTCATTATTGAAAGTATATTTATGAGGAGGTAGTAGAGTTTTGTACGAGCTACTTGGCTATGGCACAACACTTAGGATTGCCTCCATCTCACCGTGAACGAGTTAATAATGAGAGAAAGGGGATTCGGGGCTTGAAAGTCAAATCATTGTTAGCTGAACAGATGAAGAAGTTAGAATTATACATCTTGAATAACATAGCTGATGCTCAACCGTATATCACATTCCATATTAATGAGTTGAAGCAATGTCATCCAAAGAAGAACGAAATGTAGATTTTGAATGAGTAGGACAAAAAATTTTTTTCATGGATTAAAAAGACTTTGCTTGGTTGATCAGATGTATCAGAGAAATTAAAATGGATAGTGGGTGGTCCATGTTTTAATGTGATAACATGGTCCGGTTATGACATTAATGGATATACATTTCATACGAAAGCTCAGGACAACAGAGGTGCAGGTCAGAATAGTTGTGTATTGGTGTTTGCAGAAGCAATGCATTTTTCGAGTGTTGAGGACAAAAACCCAATTTCTACATCAAGTGAATATTATTGAGTGATTGAAGACATATGGGAGGTTGATTACTTTAAAATTAATGTTCCTATTTTTAACTGTAAAAGGTTTATCGGTAACAATAGTGTCAGACATGATGAATTTGGAATGACACATGTTAATCTGAATAGATTGGAAGAAACAGCTGATTTTTTTATAATGGCAACACATGAAAAACAAATTTTCTATGTAGTAGATCAATCAGATATGCAGTGGGCTGTTGTTTTACAAGGGAAAAAAAAATATGTTTGTGAGGATGAAGTTGATGAAGATGATGATTTATGTGAGATCCCTACTTCCATGGAAAGATTAAAAGAACATAATGATGACCATATTGAAGACATGATTTGTGCCATAAGGAACGATCATGACAAAAAAATTTGGGAAAAAAATACATTTGTACATTCCTAAAATTACATGTAATGTAGTTTTATTTCTTTGTTACATTTATTTTTTTCAAAAATGACAGATATTGTAAATTTTTTATTTATTAAAAAATGTTTTAAAACAAAATAAGTATAAGTTTTTGTTTGTTTTATGTTTGTTTACTTTACTTTATCATGTTTACCATTACATGAATTATATATCTATTATTTTTGTTCAGTTACAATTACTTTACCATGTTTACCAGGTTTACCATGTTTACCATGTTTACCATCTTGACCATCTTTACCATCTTTACCATTGTTTAATATGCTTACCATATTACCAATTTTTACTATTACGTAACTTAGTACACTTTTCAATTTTCTGATTACAGAAGTATTAAAATATATGAATTTGTATATTTTTGAACTAAAGTTTGTTTTTTTGATTTGAAGGATAATTACAGATCATTCATTTGATCAAAAACATGATTCTGGAGATGAGCATATATGTCATACCTCTGGGGAGGAACATTCACATGATCTTATTAGGATAAAGATTTCAAAGGTTGGTAAACGTGGTTGCACACGTTTACCAAAATTATCACCTGCCCGTATGGAGGATCAGAGGATAGTTGTTGATTTTGATGATGATGATATTGCTAGAGGTCCTAATACAAAGGATTTTAAGAGTTTTGTAGGAACTTAGGCTAAGTGAAAAGTAATCATTCTGTATGATGACTGGAGAAGTGTGGATAAAGCGATAATCTCTCAGTTGTGGGAGACGATTTTGGTAAGATATTTTGCTATTGTTTGAATATTCTTTAAATGTTTCTAGTATATATAATATGTTTTAACTCTTCTTTATCAGATGACATTTTATATTCCTGACACTGGAGGAGTCAGGAAGATATCCTTAACGTTGGCTGCTAGGAGATGGAGGGATTTCAAATCAACCCTCTAATCTGATTTCATTTATGGTCTTAGGAGTCATGACAATCCATGCCATATATATCCTTTAATAGATGAAGACTCATGGAGACAGTTTTTTGAAAGTAGAATAAAAGAGTCATTTTTGGTAAGGCAATGTAAACTTTTACAAGCTTTCTTATATAAATGATCTTATTAACGTTTTGTTAATGATTTCTTATTCTTAATTTACAGCAAACAAGGAAAGCTCATCAGGAGATCCAATCAAAAAATGTATACCCTCATAGTTTATCTCAGGGATGGTATGAATTTTTGGAAGAACAAATGATGGCGGAAATATTTCAACAACTAAGAGCTGAGTCTTCAAGCTCTGGAGAGGTTGCCCCTCCATCCCTTCCATCTAGACATGAAAAATGGAAGAGAGCTCGAAATGGAACAAAAGGGAAATATCTTTTGGAAGAATCGAGAATCATAGCTGAGAGGATTGTAAGATATCTATTTTATTTATTTAAGATAACCATTTTCTTCATATAATTTCAATCATTACAGAAATGTTCAATTAATAAATACAAGACTCTCTTGAGGAGCAGAGTTCACAGGGGACATTTTCAGCTACTGGGAGGGATGATATTTTATCTGTAGCATTGGGAAGGCCCGAACATCCAGGTCGTGTAAGAGGATATCTGGCAGGTGTATCGGTATGAAAAGTGTTTCCACGTTCTTCAACTTCTAACATTTAGGGGGTTTATAAAAAAATAGAATCCTTGGAGCCGGAAGTTCATAATATTAATGTGATGATGGAGGATAAGATTATAGCATCGGTTCAGTCTATGTTTGCAGACATGCAAAGACAATTTCAGACTGCATCTCCCACTCCTCCACCTCCCCCTACAGACCCCATTATTTATCCTCCACCTCCTCCAGTAGCTCCCACTCCCCCACCTCAGCCTGCGGACCCCATTTTTTATCCTACTCCTTTGCCACAGCTTCCTATTATTTCGAGTTGTATGTTGATGATTCTCAACATCATATAGTAGCATATGGGTTGGTATATTGTATAGGAGATACATTTCATCATCAAAAATTAGAGGTAGAGAATCAGAGGGTCACTATACATGATATTATAGATAGATCAACTCGGGTACCATTACCTATAGATAAGGTGGTGATAGTTGGACATAATATCAGCCATTTTTTAGTTTGGCCATCCAGACATCTTCGACTCATTACCATAGAGGTATGAATGTTATATCATTTTTTTTAAAGTTGTTTTATCATTTGAAAACTAATTTATTTTTCAATTTATTTTTACAGGAATACATCAAAGGTAAAGAAATATTGTATAGAAAACAACAAAGACAAATGGATATGACATCAAATACATATTCTAGTAGTCTTGACAGATTTTCATGATATCCAAATTTGTTGGCAAGTCATTATGAGTTTCCAATGGAAGCTCATGTTTGTGGATGTGAAATAAATGTGTGGATTATGAAAACTGATATCATGGAGCTTGTTAATGGAGATAAGTTGGGCATCAACGTGGTGCAAATTTTTTCTATGTAAGTCTTAACACCTTTTCCCTACATTATATTTATTAAAAATTTATACATATGTCTGTTTTTTATTAGGTATATTTATAAAATTTGTGAGAGGAATGAGCTGACAGATGTATATGGATTCATAGACCCGCAATTGATTTCCCCTGAAGCATGTGCATTGGATGAGGAACAAAGAATGCTTTATAATGCTGAAAAACTTAAAAATAATATAGTCACACAATGTTGGATGATGCCTTTTTGTGAGGGGTATGAAACACATCTCCCTCCAAGATGTAATTATCATTTAACATAAAACCCACTAACGTTAAATTTCCTCTTATCAGTGATCATTGGTTGTTAGGGTTTTTTTTCAAGGGAGAAAGCACTTTATTGGATATGCTCTATCCATGATGATGTCTGGGAAAGTTTTAAGAATATATTGGAAAATTAAGTTTCAATTTATCAATAGTTTTATATATTATAATGAATTTTAAATTTACCCCATTTTTATTATTTTCTAATAGGGAATGGGCCTACATTCGAAAAAACACAAAGAAATGAGTGCAAAGACCAAATATGTAAATGCGAAGGTAAATATTCCTTTATAATTTGTACTTTTTGATTTATTACATAAAAATAATATATTGAATTTACACTCATTCAGACAGAATTGTCATGAACCAAAAGGTGTCATCGAATGCCGAAATTATATGTTAAGATTTATGTATGAAATAATATCAACTGGGATAGATGTGAATTTTGATCTGGTAAGATTTCCTCTTAAACTTTACCATAATATTTCAATTTGATTTATTCATTATTCACGTTAACTACTATCCTTTTCATTTTTATCTTTTTGATGACCCTCATCCCTATACTGTTGAAGACATCAAACACTTACAAGTGGAGTGGTCAAATTATTTTACTGGTTTGATTAAATTACAGTTGTTTGTAATGTAAAATGTAATTTTGAATATTGCCATTATAATTGTGTATTTCATAGTATTTTAGGTTGGATTTAGTTTTTCATGAAGTTGACAGTGTATGTTTTGAATGTTATATTTGTGAATGTTTAATTTTTCTCTACTTCTTGTTTTGGTCTACTTATGATGGTTTTTCTGGTATGGATTCTGGTTTGGGGGGAGGGGTTCCAAGGGAGTGGGGGTGTTTAGTGGGATTGGGGGTGTCCAGGGGTCTGGGAGGGTTGTCCGGTGGGGTGGGGGCAGTCCAGGGGGGTGGGAGGGCTGTCCAAGGGTGTGGGAGGGCTGTCTAGGGGTGTGCAAGTGTTGTCCAGGGGGTAGGGGAATACATGAGGGTGGGGGGGGGGTTTCCAGGGGTGTTTGGGGATGTCAAGCGGGTCGGGGGCAGTCCATGGGTGTGGTGGGGTATCTAATGGGGTGGGGGAGGGCTATCTAGGGTGTGGGGGGGTATACATAAGGGTGGGGGGTTGTCCCGGGGTGTTTGGAGCTGTCCAGGGGGTCGGGGCAGTCCAGGGGTGTGGTGGGGGTTGTCAAGTAGGGGGAGGAGGTGAAGGGGTTCTGTTCAGGAGGGTGGGGGTTCTCGAGGGGTGTTTGAGGCTGTCTAGGGGGTCAGGGGGTAGTCCAGGGGTGTGGTGGGGGCTCCAATGTGGTTGGGGAGTGCTGTCCAGGGTGTGGGGGTATACATGAGCATGCGTGGGTTGTCCCGGGGTGTTTGGAGCTATCCAGGGGGTCGGGGGGCTGTCTAGGGCTGTGGTGGGGGCTGTCAAGTGGGGTGAGGGGGTGCTATTCAGGAGGGTGGGGGTTGTCGAGGGGTGTATGGGGCTGTTCAGCTGGTCGGGGGCAGTTCGGGGGTGTGGTGGGGGATGTCATGTGGGGTGAGTGGGTGAAGGGGTGTTGTTTAGGAGGGGGGGGGGGGGTTGTCGAGGGGTGTTTGGGGCTGTCCAGGGGGTAGTCCAGGGGGTAGTCCAGGGGTGTGGTGGGGGCTCCAATGGGGTGGGGGAGGGCTGTCCAGGGGGTATACCTGAGGGTGGGGGCTTTCAAGTGGTGTAAGATTTATATGTTATCAATTTAAATGCTTAAATTTTTGTTAGTTCATGTTTTGATCTCCTTATGTTTTTTTGGTACGAATTATTGATTTGGTTTCTGGTTGATTCTGGGGGAGAGCAGAGGATTGCAGTTGATTTTTTTTTTTAAAAAAAATTGTCTTCCACATCGGTTATTTTATAACCGACGTGATAATGAAATAGGGAAGGGTTTATCACATCAGTTTTTTCATAACCGACGTGATAAACACATGTGGCATGGTTTATCACGTCGGTTATTTAATAACTGACGCGATAAAGGACCTGGGAAATGATTTATCACTTTGGTTAATAAATAACCGACGTGATAACCCCCCCCCCCAGACTGGTTTAGAATGTCAGTTATTATATAAACGACGTGATAAACCATCGCCCCAGAGTTTATCGCATCGGTTATTTAATAACCGACGTGATAAACTCCCCCGCACGTGTTTATAACGTCGGTTATTATATAACCAACGTGATAACCCCCCCCCCCCCAGTTTATCACGGCGGTTATAAAATAACCGACGTTATAAACCACCACCCCCCTGGTTTTTTGACATCGGTTATTAATTAAACAATTTGATAAACACCATGATGTTATGTTTGTTATGTCGGTTTTTAAATAATAGATGTAAAAAAACGTTATTTATTACATCCTTCGTATTAACGTCGGCTAAAAATCGATGTAAAAACGTTATTTATAACCGATGTAAATAACGTTTTCTGCACTAGTGATATAATAATTTTAAAAAATATGTTGAATAAGTAGGCCCTTGACCAACCTATATATATTGTATTTTACAATATAGTCACTCAGAATAAACTTATGGTATTTTAAAAGGACCATTGATTGAAAGTTTCAAATCAAATGTGGTCTGACTGTTTTATAAAAATCATATTTTATCAGATGTTTTGAAATTATATGTCATACATTATTATTTTATGAATCTATTTTTCTACGAACACCCATATGTCCCCAGTTGTACAAGGTGTATTTATATGATGGAAGAAATTGATTTTGAAGGATCTATAAATCATTATAGAAATGCATGGACCTTCTACCTATGTGAAAAAAATGACGATGAAACTATATGGACACCATGACAAAGGTATGGTTTTATTTTTATTAATAATAGTTTCATTTTATCATATAGAGGGAAATAAGAAATGGAAAATATATATAAGGCTTCATGATTTTAGATGTTGAGGTCTTAATGTGTTTGGATGAAAATGAAATGTATAAGAAAACCGTTGAGGTTAAAACATTTTAGTGTTAATTTTCAGTTTTATAAGAAGAAAAACACGTTAGTTGGGTGACAACCCGCCACATTTGGCAGGGAAATGGGAATTGAACCCACAACAGAATGGTGACAAGGGTACATCACCTACCATTGGCCTACATGATGTCCCTGGTTAGTTTGACTAATTTGTTTTTGTTAAATGATTTTTTTGTATCAAGAATAAGTTTATTTTGGGTACTTACGTTTTATCAAATTGATATCCTTAATATATGAATATGATTTCTTGATTAAATTATAATGGTTATTATAGAATTTGTTTTCTCTTTTGGAACATTATATGCATAATGGAAATAGAACACTGTGATATCTCATTTGTGGAGTAATGGTTCTACTATTATTTTGGAAAAATCTACATTTTTGTTGTGTACATATGGTTATTTGTGTTATTTATGTAAATGATTAACCTATCATAAATAAAATTTTATTAGGTTAATTACACTTCAGTATAAGACTTTAAGAGTATTCGATGTTATTTGGAGATAAATGTCAAGATATACTTTTTAAGAGTATGTTATTAAATTATTTTTGAGTTTTGGGTTTCAAAAATAGTTTGGAATAATTTTAAGAATTATAAGGACTATTGTGTATTGAATGGTCATTTTTTACCCTTGGGTATTTTTTGTTTAATTTTTGATATTAAGAGAGTTTTTCTTTTTATAATGGATTATCCATTTTGGAGATTATTTGATCTTGTACTAACAATTTTGGTTTTCATGGATTTCTAAATATAGGGGAAATATCTTGTACATATTTTGTGGATTATGTGATAATCTAGAAGTTGATTCTATTACTTTAAATGTGACTAGTATGTATGTTTCCTTATGTTTTTAGTTAGGCTCGTAAATAAATTCCTCAAATTTATGAAAAGTGACATAAAACAAAAACATTGACCATTAACATTTCCTAATGCGTAATCAATGATCATTTAACCCATCACATGTTTGTGATTTTCTGGTGGTTAAGTTTCTCCTAATCATGTTTTCTACCACTCCCCATCAAATCTTGATGGTTTATTTCTCTTCCATATCAATATTTTCATACATTGAATCCAAGTATGGGATATCTTGACTGTCCATTGTAATTCACTTTCATTATTTTAACGTGATATTTTAATTTACTCTTTTTCCAATGTGGGGTCTTCAAGGAAGTTTCCATGCCCAATTTTAACATTGCGAGGAAGAAAACCCCAAAATGGGGGACTGATGTAACATCTCAGGAAAATAAAGAATATAAAATTTTAATATTTATTAAATTTTTTTAATTAAATATTAATTTTAATTTAAAGGGGAATCTATGTTATATTGCATACTTGATACGCAATAACATGATTCTTTGAAATCTTATGTTTCACACAACATTGAGTTATAATAAAAAATATTAACATAATATTATTATTTTAAATGTTAGTTAACGCATAGTTGTTGTATTGGTGGGAATGAAATGAACTAACTACAATATGATTACACATGTTTGATAAATGTTTTTACATTTACAGAATAAATATTAGAGGCTTAAAATGAGAATGAATCCAATATTAAGCATTAAATAATCTAATATTCTATAAAAGGTCTTTTCATCGCCTTTTGATGGAGAATCATTTTTAAATATACTTTTTGTCACTTTTATATGTTCGATTTTGAAAAATAAAATTCTTATTTGAATTGGGACATAGAAATTTTCTTTGGATGAAATTTTGGTATTTTTTTGATAATGTTCATTTTTAATGAATAGTGAAAAGTATTGTACATTAATTCAAAACTACATTTTAATCTAATTTATTTATATGGTTACATTATATTTTTAATCGATTTTAAAGTGTAATTTGATTATATTTTAACCAATAATCCAATTTTTTGTTCATTGGAAGTAATTTAACATTGAAATTTCACATAAACAAGTGTCAATCTTTTGATAGTTATTATTACTTAAAAACATGATTTTTGTTTTTACAACGGGAGTTAATTTAAAATTAATTTCTGACACATCTGCCTTTTTAATTAGTAAAAATGGATTCCATATTTGGAATCAGGAGGCCCAAATTTTGTAAATATATAACTTATATTTTTAGACATTATGTATATTTAATTTAGTAAATATTTTATTTACCATTGATAAGGGTAAATCTAGTAAATAAGGGTAAAAAATTATTATTATAATAATATTAAATTACCCTAACATGTGTTCTAATCCTATTGGTTGATACTTTTCCGACCAAGGGTATCCTTGGGATTATTTGGGTACCCCATGGAGCCACTTGGAAGTGATAATAACACATTATATTAATTTATTTCAAGTAGAGGCAAAAATGAAATAAACATATATCTTTTAGTAAATCAATTTTAACATGGGGTTATATAAGTTATCTCTTCTAATATAAATATTAAATTGAAATCTAAAATTATTTCCTATGTCATGATATTTTATTTATAATTATTAGACCTCAAATAAATAAAATTATTTATTACACAATGATGATGTTGTGATGCAGATGGAGACCCAACAGGAAGACGAGCAGCGCCCGCCGCGACAGAACCCTACCTCTCGATCTTATGCTGAAGTGTTCAGAGGGAAATCAAATTCAAATCGAAACTCACATGATGCAGCGACTCCAGATCTACAGATTCCTCCTAAATCCTTTCTACATCGAGGGCATCTGGCAATTTCTTTCTCAACTGATGAGGTAAATATTCTTTCATCGGACCTCCGATTTCTTTTTGTTGGGAAATTTCCACACCGAAGACCTTCCATGAAGTATCTTAGAACTTCTCTTGAAGCTATAGGTTTTGTGTGTTTTCAAATAGGACTCCTGAATCCCACCCACATCATGTTTCGTTTAAATTCTGAAGAAGATTACTATCGACTGTGGGTCAAACGTTCATGGTCCTTTGGAGGTTGTTTAATGAAAATCTTAAAGTGGACATCAGATTTTAATCCCTACTCTGAACCTCCTATTTTCCCTATTTGGGTAGGATTTCTAGTACTTCCCTTGCACTTGTTCAAACATTAAGCCTTATTTCCTATTGCCAGACTCATTGGCTTTCCTCTAAGGCTAGATGCAGCTACAAAAGCTCTTTCAAGACCTTCAATAGCCAGGATATGCATTGAGATTGATGTTTCAAAATCACTGCCCTCGAACATTTGTATTCAGAGTGGTGACTTAGGATTCTTACAAAAGGTTGTTTATGAGAGGGTTCCAGACTATTGCATGATGTTTTTTAGGTTGGGAAATGATTCTCTCAGCTGTGGAAATCATGAATTAGGTCCTACATACTTGAAATCAAAATGGATTGAAAAGGTTAAAGATAGTCACAAGGAGGATGGCCCCTCTGGTTTCTCTAATCAAGAAAATGTTAGTGTAGACCATACCATACAAGCCCCTAGGAATTAATTATCGGATTTTATCAACACATTCATTGCTAAGATTGATAACACCACTGCTCTTAAGGATGAAGTTCAACATCATGAGGCTTATGAAATTATTCAAAAAGATTATAACCTTCCAATCAGTACATTTTAAGTTAAAAGAGATGATTCACTTAAGGATAGGGGCACTAATGAGGAGGTTACATAAGATATTGATGCATCAATGATGGTCCGAAAAGGAAAAAAATTATTGTTGACTCTGATGGTTTTATCACTACACATCCCAGGAAAAACCAAAAGTATCGGGGAAATGCCAATAGTGAGAGGACTATTTTCACAAGATCTATTACTGCCAAAACTATTGAGATTGAGGTCCCTCCACAACCTGCACCTATTGAACAATTACCCGACCCATCACAATCCCTTGAATGTTCTGATTCAGAATCATCCTCAAGTGAGGATAATAATGATCTTGCAATTAGGGATGCCTATCAACTTGAGGAGTCTTTGAAATTCCCAGAGGATCCTGACTCCTTGATTGTGGAACATGATGCAACTTCCTTTAGAATTTCCCAAAATGGTGAAATGACTGCCGAGGCTTATCTTGATATTAGAAAAAGAATTCTTATCAAAGTGGACGATGAATTTCAGAAAAATCCAAATTTCGAATTTAAGAACATAACTTGGCAGTGATTCATGATGATGGCTTTCTTATCTACTTCATATATTGCTTCTTGGATCTGAATCTTATCTGTTCAGTGGTTTTTCAAATGTTCTTTACTTTGAAGGAGCTTCTATGTCCTGTTTCAACTCTGCTCAGCTTCCTTTTTGATTCTGTCATTATCTGCTCACCTTGGATTGGCTTGATTCTCGTGGATGTTTGAAATCTTCTTGCTAAGGAAAAGAGATGCTCTCTTCGCCATGGGATGCTGTTATGCTTATGGATTATGCTGCTGCCATTGCAAAGGAACTGAAACATTGGAGTGAGGTTGGTGACAAGTACAGAAGGGCGTCTGAGTTGTATACAGAGTGCAGCAGATCACAGCCTGCATCTGATGCTCTTTCAAAAGGTGATCGCACGAAGCTCACCCTGACGAGATGGAGTGATGATTGGCGGAGTGCTGATTCTCTATACGAGCAGGCTGCCAATTCATTTAGACTTTCTAGAGATTATAAAAAATCAAAATAGGCATTTGAGAAGGCTTCAGGTTTCTGTTTGATTTGAATGAAAAAATCTTCTTCATTTTTCCTGCACTCTTGATCTGGTTTTTTATGTTCCCTCTGGACTCTGGAAAAAAATTTATTTAGAGAGCAGCATGATATTTCTTTGTTGGAGAATACCTCATGCTACTTGGCTGTTTGTGTTGCTGAAGATTATGAGGTATTCATTCTGGCCGGTTATTTCTATTTATGCGCTTGCTGTGCAAATCATGGAGGGCTATATTTGGAATTATTCTTCACTCATATAGAGGTTGGATGACACTGCTCCTTGAAGGACTTCACATCGATAGATATGTTTCTTTGTTTTTGTTTATTTTTCATGGTTTCCATTATTCTCTCTTTAAATCCCCACTGGTGTAAATACATTACACCTCGTGCTTGTACTGTAACTTTTTGATTTTAATAAATTCCCTTGATAACATGAACTAGGAAACTGGTTCATGTCATCACTTTAAAAAAATGATGATGTAGTGATAACCTTATTAATGGATGATTTAAATAAATGAGATGATAAAATTGAAAAAACAATATAAAACATGTAAAATTCTTATTGGAATATTTTATATCCAACTAGAGTCCTATTATATTAAAATTTAATGAATTATGGTCCTTTTCAAATAGAAGATAAGTTTATAATAAAAAAATACTTTCAAACATTCCTAAAGAGCCCCTACCCCCCTTATAAAAGGACACCAACTCTAACCCATTAAACACACCCCTCAAGCCCCTTGTATTGTCTGAAATCTTTCCAATTAATCTTTATAAATCGATATATTCCTCCTAGATTCTTTCCCCTACTAATAAGGAAACTCAAGTCAACCTTTTGGTTCAATCAAAAAAAAAAGATACCGAATTTAAATGTAACGTCTTCTCTTATGATTTTTTCTTTTATTTTACCTTTCCAACCCATAAACTCTCTTCATTAATTTTTTATAGAAACACCAATATCGTGAATAAACTAGGTTGTTTTTATGAGTAGTATTTTAAGTACAATTTCACAAACCTCCATCTAATGGATACGAACATATTGTTTCTGTGGACGGCGAACTACTGCCTCACGAAATGTTGATTGTTCAAATATCTCCAAAAGCTTCTCATGGTGGCCATTATGATCGAAATGTATTTATATATGATATATATTATATTTTTTCTCTATTTTTCTGTTATTTTTATTTAAAATCATTCCTTTATTCATTCCAATATGTGTAAACATGACAATTTCATTTAATGAAGTGCAGACTACCGCCCTCTCATGGTGATATGCTTGTTCAGGACATACATGGAACATATAAGGGATGGAGTTATGAAATTATGTATCATATATATCAGATTATATTATAATGTAATTATAATATACCTATGTATCATTTTGTTTTCATTCCATAAAATAAAAATAGAAATGAAATTAGTGTTCATGTGTATGTATGACTTACCGTCTACATGAACATTGCATTTCATTTCTTATATCCAAATTTCATAGAATATTATATATATATATATACTTCATATATATTATATATATGATATCTAAATCATGGATATCATTCTGGAGATAATGGAATATTGAACAGAAGGACTACTTGTGATCAAAAGATGTTCATTTTTTTACTCAAGTTCTGAACATCATAAAAATATCAGATATGAACTAAAATAATTAACTAATTGTTATATCATGGTAATAAGTTATATAAAATGAATAATAAACATGAAAAAATTATTTAATCAAGTATAAATTAACATTAATTAATTATTCAGGAAGAACAAGGAACATACAAGACAAGTCAGACTTGAGGTAAGGGGTTTTGATCTCACTTTTCATTTCGTGAGATTCATGCTATATTTACCACTGATTTTTTGTGAGGTGTATGTACTGCCATGATTGTATTATCTATGTAATAGACATTAATTTATTGTTTTTAATCATAATTTTATGGTCCTTCATTTATGTGGTGCATCTTTAGTATGTTACCAAATCAGTAAGGGAACCTTCAACCCTCCTCTTTTAGTGAAAGACATATTTTATTTTATGTCTTTTAAATTTAAATTTTCATAGGTTGGGATATGTTATTATATATCCTTATTCATGTACATTTTATTTCCAAGTGATTAGATATCCTTTACTACCTCATCAACTCATTTTATAAATTTTAATGTGACGCTGTTAGGTTTTCGAATTTCTATAAGGTAACTTCCTATCCCTATTTCAATTATTTGGGATAAACATTTAATTCTTAATTATGTATTGCAATAAATATGTGTGAATGAAATATTATTGGTTTACACTTAATATCCACATATATTGGGTGTATTTATATTTTCACATATAATTATGTTATTGATTTATCCTTAATCAAACAGTACAATCTTTGTAAGGGAATTCATCTCAATCTCTTTTCATTGAGGCGTATTTTGATTAATACACGACTATCTATTATATAGTGTATAATAAACCCCTTTGAGTTTTATTTTCATTCAAATGGAATCTTTTTCTACGAAGTGTTTTACTAAACATAAAAAGGAATTATTTTTTAAAATTTGCAGTGACAATGTCCTCTCCACCGTCACAATCCTTATTTGGATACCTATATAAGCCTTAATGTTTTTTTAAATGAAAATGGAAACCAAATATTCTATTTTTGGGTGTTTTGGTATTGAAAATGATTTTTGAAATTGATTTATTATTTCTATATCTTGAAATGATTTCTTGTGATTGAAAATGACATGTTATTAGTGAAATTTTTATATTTGAAATATTTTATGTCATATGATTCTATAATGGCACCTGAACATTTGACGGCTAGTTACGTGATAAAACAATTGACGGGTGGTGTCATGATAAACCAGGATGGGGGGTTACGTTATATCCTCCAATGAATTGGGTATGGAAGTTCATCTTTTGGATATTCCATTTAGTGATATGAGTGGAAGTCAACCATATGGTTATTCCATCTAAGTATATTTATGTCCCAATTTATCATTATATTTTATGTGTCATTTCTATGGGTATTATAATAATATTTTGGTTACAAAATGGTATGCAATGAGGTTTTATTTAGTGAAGATTATTTACTACTTATTAGATGTGAAAATTATTACTTATGATAAAGTATTAATGGTTTACTTGTGGTTTATGAAAACTAACAGTTTTCTTCTTTGTGTATCCCATACTGAGCTTTATTTCTCATCCCATGTTTTTTTGAGATTTTTTTCACGGGACATAAAGTGAAATAGGTTCAAGGATGGATTCAAGGAAAAGTCATGCTATCTGAAACAAGGAACAAGACATGTTTCTTTTTAAGAGTTATTATATTATGAAAAAATATATATACTGATTAGTATTATCTATATGTAATATTCAATTTGATATGTAATAGTAATATGCTATTTTTCTATAACTCTAACCCTGAAAAGATCCTCAAAATTTAATTATTCATTTAATTTTTTATTATGTAATGTTTTAAGGTTGGGTCCTTATAAAAATAATGTTTTAAAAAAGAAAATTATAGACTATAAATTATTGTTTATTATATGATAGTTATAAATAATTATTAAAGATTTTTTATTATTTTTATATATATATATATAATATATTGGTAATGAAATAAAAAAAATTTATAATGACTTTTTGTGTTTTGAAAATACTGTTTTCTCAAAAAGAAATTCTTTCTATATAATTAAATAATAAATAATAAATTTAATATTTTAAAAATAAATAAATTTAATTTGATAAACGAAGCCTCATTTTTGAATTAATATGTAAAAAATTATTTTAGGGTGGATTTTTGGGATTTTTCTAAAATGTTAATTTTTTTGATGAATAATGAAAAATACTGATGTTTAATTGAAAACAGTATTTTATCCTCATTTTTTTATATCGAAATAATATTCTAATGTGGTTATAATTTATATTTATATTTCTATAATATATATATTAATCCAATTCAGTTAATCGGAATCAATTTCACATTTAAATTACATACAAAACTATTTAAAAAATTTAACATTTTTTTAGAAAACTATTTACACATCCCATCTAAGGGATTAAATTTTACATTATTTTGCATCAAATTATGTGATTGGAATTTATAAAAATGGATTCAATATTTGGAATAAACATAATATATACTGACTAATATGTTCAAATTATTTTTTAACAAAATTATTAGTGAAAACATTTATAAATAATCAAATCAATTGAGAGACAAATAAGGTTACCAAGGGACTAAACATTAAAATTAAAGGGAAAATGTACTATCATATATTACATAAATTATATTAATAGAATATTTAGACTATAACCCTTCATGGATCGAATTTATTTCATTTTTTTAGAAATTATTTAGGTTAAAATGTGGATACACCTAACATTCCTTTCCAAAATGTCAAGTGTGTCGTCTCCCCACTGATAAAAGAACACCACATCATTCCCTACCATCAAGCCTTAATAAAAATTTGCTTTTGATAATACCTACCCAAAATAACATCAACTTCCCTACCATAATTATATAATCTATACATTTAATAGAAATCCAACCAAGGAAGTCCTTTTGTGCACACCAAAAGAAAATTCCCAAATAAAAGTTAACTTTCATGAATGAATGTTATTGTCTTATTTCTTCCGTAAAAACCATTATGTTTTATATAATTATTATATAATAAAATATATTTAATTAATTTACTAATTTTTTTTATGTTAAAGGTATGACCTACGATCTCACACACTTCCATCAAATGGGATAGTTAAAAACCTTTCATTTGTACGGCGTAACACTACATTGTGAACCGATGTCGTTCATTATTCCATTAAAAAATTTAAATAATAAGAATAATTATTGATTTATATTTTATATATAATATTTATATGTTTTTTTATTGAAAAATAACTTAATGGTTTCAATTTTATGGGAATATAATATCATTGATTGTGTGTGTGGTGAACTATTGCTCCAAGAACTGTTTTAATTCATTTACGCTTTACGTGGAATGTATTAAGGATGGTTTTAATACTAAAATTGATATATATGGAATTAAAATTATAATATAACTATAATATCTCATTTATGTTTCTTACTTCAATAAGATAGGAAAATGGAAACAATGTTAATTCATACGTTTAACTAGGCATGTACATTAATGATGTTGTTCTTTTTCATATATCTGGCTTTTATATATTGTTATACAATATTATATAAGTAATATATATGAAATTTATGCCACGTATTACATTGTTGAAATGATGAAATCAAGATCAATGTAATAGGATGAAAAATTACAAGTATGAACATATACAAAAAACCCATACTCTTATTACACGAACAATAATTTTAATAGGGAATTGCTAATAAATGGTTAATATAAATTAAAAATATAATAATATTTCTTATGATATATATTATTATGGTTCTATAATATATTTATAATAAAATTATATTTATTAAACATGGGGTTTGAACATGTATAATGTGAGTTAACACATAAGGTAAAGAGATTTCTAGTCTCACTATTATTTCGGTGAGAATAATTCCATATTCACCAGTTATTTTTTCTATAGATACCTTTCTATGAAATTTTATATCATTAATTTCATTTAATTAATGATATTAAAAGTTTCAATTGATTTTATTCACTGAATTATCTCATGATCCAATAGTTACTGAAGTAGTAAGTAATGTCTATCATATTTTTAGTTTCCGTGAGACACAAGCAATGTTCACCACCTATCGCTTAAATGTGGTGTGTATAATGCCCATGAATGTATTTTATGTTTATTATACTGATATTTGTGGTACTTGAATATATATTTTATTATCTATTTTTCATGTGGATTGCAGTTAAAATTTTACCAAAGTGATAAGGGGATTCATAAAATCACTTTTTTTGTGATAATTTTTACATATTCACCACTCGTTTCTTTTATGTTGTATATATATTATAATATTAATTGTTATATAATGAATTTCAAATATTTAATGATGTTAAATGTTTCAATTTATGTTATTCTTTCATGGATCCCATGATTCCATAGTTACTCAATTAGTATGGAATTTTTAACTTACATTTATTTTTTGTGACACCTAAGTCATGTTCACCACCTATTTCATGTATTTTTTGTCTATAATTAACTAGGATTAATTTGAATATTATTATAAAAACTTTTATTGGGATTCAAATATCCATTATAGGATAAATATTTCAAGGTCATTATTCTTAAAACATCACCAATGTTGTCAGTGGATTTCTTGTCTAACCATTATTTCTGTGAAACATATGCCATATTCAGCACACATTTATTTTTTTTGGTCTATATACTTCCTTATAAAATTTTAAATCATGTTTGTAATTTATTTCATGATATTAAAATTTTCTATTATTTTTATTGTTTCACTGATCTCAGGATTCCAAAGTAACTCAAGTAGTAAGGAATTTCTTTCTCACTTTTATTTTAAGTGAGAAAAAATCCATGATGAAGATATATTTTTTTATAGGATGCATATAATTCCAATTGATGTATTTTATTATTCATAAAATAATAATTATTGGGATTTACTTTCCCAATTTCGGATCTTCCTTTTATTGGGATTATGGTTAAAACGATTCCATAACACTAAAGGGATTTGTGTCACAATTTTCCTTCTCTAGGATGTGCATTATGTTATAAACCAATATTATTTCAGGATGTGTATATAAATCCAATTGTAATTTTAATATAATTATTTTTTATCTTCGTGATATTTTTTGTTTCATTTTATTTTATTCCATCATGTCATTTATGATTTAATGTTACCAAGGTGGTAAGTGTTTATAGCTACAATATCATCATTTATTTGGATTGGTAATGATTATTCTTACATTGATGAAATAATATGATCGATATCTCCATAATTGTTTTTAATTTTCTTATAAATTGGTTTTCTATTTATTCAAGTTATTGAACAAATTTTTTACATTTTGGTACTAATTCTAATTAAGTAATTGTTTTCCTAAAACCTGAATTTATTTCATTCTTAGATTATAAATATTGATTCTCTCAAAAACCAGTATTTCAAAAAATATTTTCAACAGTGTTTCTATCCTTTTAAACATGATTTATTAGTGATTTGTTTTTAAAAAAATCAATTTAAAAAATCCAAAAGAATCTTCTCTTCATTTTATGATCAAGGATCATTTCTAAACTTCATACACTATGGAACAAATGTTCGTAATGTACATAATTTCCCATAGTAATGATTGTAAATTGGATCAAGATTTCATTGAGTGTTTACAAGGTTATTTTCAATGGAATTTATTTTTGTAATATTCTATAAATTCATTATATTAATGTTTTTTTCATTGAAAACATTAATCAATTTTATTAGAAATGGGTTTTCAAATTTGAAATGATATTTTACTCAATAAATATATGTAATGATATATAAAAAATATTTTCCATCTATAATGACATCCATTTGTTTTAATCATTCCATACTAAGGGTATGATCCACGGTACCATTCATATTCTTTCTTTGAATGGATTATGTTTTGATGAAATGATGTATATTAAATTTGTTTCTATTCCACAAGTTATATGTTTTTGAAATCCAATTATTTTCATCGGTTATTTTATTATTGTTAAACCAATCTATTTTCCATAGGTTAGGAAATAATGAAATTTTTATGAAATATATTTCATTTCATGTATTATGATATGATCGATTTTTATGATCTTGGTGAACACATATGTATGATTTCAATATGTGACGGGTAGGACCAATATCTCCCTCTATTGAATTTGGTAAATATTTATATATATCATGAGAAATACATGACTATAAAGTGATGTGAACTCAGTTTAGTAATACAAGTATAAAATGGGATGTGATCACAGATTAAAATTACAGTGATTGAATTATAATATAACTTTATTCAGTAATATAGGGATAGAACTTTCTCTAAAACCCATTTACTAATTTATACTGTTCACTTTTATGGTCCTTCCAGTTATCCTTGAAATATTTGAAATGGTTTTCTATGATTTTTAATATTCCAAAATTTCAAAGGATTATTCTCTTATGGATCATGTTCTTTGAGTCCCATTTGATTCATGTCTACTAAAATATCAATCGTTATTACATAAATCTAGATTTTGATCTTTGATATGATGTGTATGACATTATATTGTTATAAACACATTATCATACCTTTTTTCTCATGATTATGCTTACATATCTCACGTGTCCAACCTTATTGAGACTCTAATATCACCATTTATTATATTTAGTTTCCCCAGGTTATGAAGATATTTATTATTTATGATGTGTCTTAGAGGGGTTCTATTTATTGATAACCTACTAAGAGATAGTGTAGCTCACTTATAAACCTATGTTTATGCTTCCATGTTTTCAAAGTCACTAAACTATTACAGTCATTTGGTCATGTGTATCTGTAATGTAATGATTATTCAACAAAAATGATGTAATGTCTCTATATGAGAATCTTAGGCTGATACGGTTGGTGTTAGTGAAAAGGATATGTTATTCTTTTGAAGCAAGGATGATAAACCTTAGTGAGATCCCTAAGAAAATGTCTATAGAAATTTTTAAATATGAGTAATAGTAATGGAAAATTTCATGGAATTATAATTAAGAATTGAGTGATACATTTCATATAAATATATCATTATTAGGATACTACAACTAGATTAGGATCTATAACTTCTATAAATATGGGTAACAACCCTAAAAACACTCTATTAATATATAATCTATTGGGAACTAAGGAAACACGACAGGCCATGCTGCACACCTGGTTTCACACTCCCGATGGATATACTTTGAACATTCAAAAATAATTTACGACATATCATGAACAATTTAAAAATAATATTAATATGAGTAAGTGATGATAAACCTAAAGAGTCATTGATTATAGATTATTTCAATATATGGAACTAGAATGAACCACATTAGTGTTGAGTGATATTGATAATGAAATGATTTTCCTCCTGAGCAATAAAATGTTATGGGAGTTGGAATGATTTTTTATGTATTCTTACACAACTTTATCATGTTATGAATCATTCTAGAGATCAAAATGAACAAAATTGAAAAAAAATTCTAATGAGTCCTTCATGAGGAAACATCCACCTTCTTTTAGAGGGTCTGCTCACCTACCGGTTTTGGAACAATATAAAGGTACCAACTATATTATAGTTTCTATTCTCCAATATTCGAACCATGTAATTTAATTTTGTATTTCAACTGTCTTAAATGTGAATAATATCATTATTGGGATCTCATCAAGAATAAAAGGAACCCAAATGAGACTTACTCTATGGTTTCAGAAATCCTGTAGAACATATTTTTCAATAAATAATTTCCTCATATTCTTCACATGATAGTGGAGAAGGAGTTCCTTGAGTTAAATAAAAAGGATGATGAATCTATTTGTACCTATGATGATAATTTTACATGTTTTGTAAGGTATGTTTTAGGTATAATCATCCAACATAAAATTATGGTTTACAAATTCTTCATAGGCTTAATACCATTTATACAGAGATTTTGATCCATAAAATACATCAGTATCTATTATGAGATGGTTTGATGTGTTATCATTTTGGACATAGAGGTTTTAGTAATGCTTTAGTCTCATGATTTTTACCTGAAATGGAAGATTGAGTTAAAAGGAAATTCTAAAAACCATAGAGAGAAAAAGATGATTTTTCATAGTGTTGAATGTGTGGGAGGAAGAGTGGAAGAATTTCCATATGGGTACTAGTAAATATTTTAATTTTGTAAGGGATTTCCATTAGGAAATATATTATTGATGTGATGGGATGAACTAGGATAAAAAAGTGAATGTAGAGAAAGTTTTCTATAATTCACCTCCCCCAAACTAGTGACTCAATTATAAATAGAGTGCTCATTATTCAAACTAATCCCCAAACCTTAGGGTTAATGATGATGATCAATGTTAGTAACCTCACAAGCTGATAGAAAAATGTAAATCTCATTTGATAGCTATTTTTGATGAGGGGTGAGATAACAATGTGGTGAAAGGTATACATACATCCACTATAGAATTACATATGTCCTATTTGGATAATGATCTAACCATTAACTTATATCTAAATAATTATCCAAGGGAATAATGAGTCCACCCAAATGATCATATGTAGATTTAGCGGTGCAATCCAATAATTTTACGATGATCAAATCTAAGGTATATGGTTCCTCTCAATTTCAAATTGGTGGGAATTTTCATACAGTGAAATATTTTATTCTTACATTAATTTTATTTTATTTCATCTTAGGAATGTATTGGATATCTTTGAATAAATCCTGAATCTATTTTCATTGAAGGGAGATTACATTTGATATTCAAAATGAAACTATGATTGGCTATAAATGTGATAATAAAGACAAAATTAGGATGGATATTTCATCGAGTGTGTGGATATTAATTTCAATTCAGAAGGGATATTTTTTTCAATTTGTTAGGGATAAACTCAATAATAATAATATGACTATTGTATAGTAATTTTTTCTGTATTTCCAAAATATTTTCCTAGTCCTCAAACAAAATGTGGTGTTGAGTTTTCAATATAACTCATATATGGTACCACACCAATTTCATAGAGCCTCATCTGAGATCCAAAAAGTGAGAAATAAAATTGAAGGAAACATTGACATGGGATTCATTCATCCCTCTCTATAAATATGGCGTGCACTTATTATTTTTGGTAAAAAATAAATATGGATCGATGTGAGTGTACTTTAATATTTGAAGCTACACAAGATAACGATCATGAAAATGTATCATCTTCCATGTATTGATTAATTTTATGATCAACTGAACCGGGCTTAATACCTTTCCATTAGGGAACGTTGTCTGGGATAACATCAATTTAGTGTTAAGGATAAGGATATAACGTAGATGAAATTAAGTACAATATATATACACTATGAATATACAGTGATTCCTTGTAGTCTTCCCAATTCACCTATTGTCTTCATGTGATTAATAAATAATATCTTTGTAGAATACATTGAATAGTTTGTTTTAGTCTTTATAGGTGTTATACTTATCTATCCAGAGTGCAATGAAGAGTATTATGATCACTTGATAATTTCACTAAAGACACTATAGAAAGAGAAAGTATATGAATAAAATAAAAACTGTGAATTTTTTTTGGAAATGGTTTTATATTTGGGTCATATAATTTCATGATAGGGTACATCAGAAGATCCATCAAAGATGGTGGCTATTGAATGTTGGCCTAGACCAAACACAGTGACTAGGATCTATAGTTTTATGTGTTTATCTAGATATTATTAATGGTTATCAGAGAATTTATCCTGACTATCTAATCATCTGAATAATTTTACTAGGAAGGGACACATATTTCTATAGTCAATTGAATATGATGATAATTTCATCGAACCAAAGAGAAGGTTGGTAAAAGAAAATTTTCTTACATTACACAATAATGGAGAAGGGTTTGTAATCTACAGTGATACATCCAATAAGGGTCTTGGATGTGTTCTTATATTCAATAAATTCTTTACAGACTATTCCACATGAAAATGATAAATCAAGAGTAAAATTACCAAACTAATGTTTCAAAGTTAGCAGCTGCAATTTTTGAATTGATGATATAGAGGAATTATCATTATATAAGAAATTGTGATATATATACCGATTATAAAATAATAAATTATAACATCACATAGAAGGATTCGAACATGTTCCAAATAAGATAGTTAGATGTGATAATGATATATGACTTCTAAATACATTACCACAATATGAATGTGAACAAGGCAGCCAATTCATTGAATCAAAAAGATCACCCTAGATTATATGTGATGAGGATCAGATAATATACAATATTTATGTATTTTCAATGAATGGTTTTTCAAATCTTGAAGAAGGGGGAAAATATTAACTTTATCAATTAAATTATCAACCGTATATCCAAGTGAGCATTAAAGCGTTGAAAAAGGAATATCAAGATCTTAAAAAAGATGGATAAAACTGTTCTTGATTTTAACATTGACCATGATGTAAGGATATGGTTTATGAATAGTGTTTGTGTTCCTTCCGAGAAATATTTTAATAATATTAAATTAGAAGAAGCTCACAGTTCTTCATTCTCAATTCTTCTTGGAAGGATAAAAATGTATAGAAATTTGAATCAGTTTTTCTGGAGGGATGGATAGAAGAGAGATACAAAAGATTTTTCATCTCACTACTGGTTATTTGAGCATGTTAAGGAATAATGAAAAAAAATAGAAGGGGACGTTACATCCATTACCCATTAGAATATTACAATGTGAGAACAACACCATGTATTTTTTCAGTAGAATCCCAAAAACATATAAAAGGAATAATTTTATATGTGTGGTTGTTGATTTTTATACTATTTTATCACACTTCAACTCCATCGGATAATACTTGTCAATGAATATTATTTCTGTGAAAAATATTATGGAAGTGGTACAGTTTTAGGAATTACCACATTCTATTGTATATGGTTAGGATAAAAGGTTAAACTCAATGATTTTGAAAATTCGTTACTATGATCCTGATATATAATTCATTTTCACCACTTCATGTCATCATCATACAGATGGTCAGTGTGAAAAATAATTAAAACCCTAAAGGATATGTGGAGATCTTGTTTTTTTATTTCATAGGTGGTTGGGACCATCATCTTCCTATAGTTGAGTTTTATTAAAATAATATCATTCACTTCAGCATTCAGATGGATCCTTATGAATTCCTCTAAGGTGATAAATATAGATCTCAAATATTATTGAATTATATTGGAGAATGAAATCTATTGAGACACTAGATACCTAGACAAATCAGATAGAATGTTAAATCCAGTTACCATCATATAGAGTCATCTCAAATTATTGGAAAAAATTATGTTGATAATCGTTGATGTGACCCATAATTTTAAGTATGTGACATTGTGTTTCCAATAATTTCACCATGGGATAAGGTTATGTGATTGAGGAAGAACGAGAAATTCATTCCATAGTGTATTAGTCCCATTTAGATTCATAATCTTATTGGGATGGTATCCTATCAATTGGAACTTCAACCAAACATCGCTTGATTCTAAGATGGTTTCCATGTATCTATCTTTATTAAGTACAAAAATGTACCTTTAGATTAACTAAACTTAGAGGTCATACCGCTAGAGTATGACCTTTCATATGTGGAACAACTGGTTGAATATCATGATCATACAGAGAATGTTATAAAAAAGACAACTCATCTGGTCAATGTTTTGTGGTGAAACCACCAGTTTTAATAAGCTACATGGGGACTTGAGGATATGATGCAGCATTATTATCCACATTTTTTTATTAGTGTGATGAATTTTTAGGGAGAAATTCATTTTAAAGGGGTACAATTTAACACCCATATTATTTATTAACATTTTTCCATTAAATTAAAATTATTTAATGTCTGCCCATTAAATCCACACCATGATTAGATATTTTTATGTGTTATACAATGTTAATCTTTCACTACATGTGATTCCTTCTTAGTTAGTGTTACACACAACACTGAGTTTATGAAAAATAACATTTTAGTAATATAATTATATAAACAAGACATTTACAACCCAAATGTTAACCAAAGTAATATAAAAACTAAAAAAATAATGTTAAAATATTATTTATAATCAAATTAGTTAAATAATAAAAATTTATTAGGAAATATATATTCTTTTGAAAATTATTCATATGTTTTGAAAAAACTATTTTTTCAAGAGAAATTCTTTTTTATATCCTTCTGCGGACAATAATGGAATAAATTTATTAAAATTTTATAAATTTAATTTGATAAAATAAACATTATTTCTGAATTTATAATTTCAAAAGTGTCTTATGGTGCTTTTTTTGGATTTTCCTAAAATATTTAATTTTTAGATGAATATTGAAAATGTTGACTTTTAAATGAAACATTCCTTTTCATTGAATTTATTTATATAGATAAATTATATTTAAAGTTTTTATAAAGTGTGTTTTTGTCAATTATATATTTATATATCCAATTTTGGTTATTAAAATTAATTTCAGATAAAAAATTCTATATTTTTGATCATTTTCTCATTAAAAGCCCATGGTATCGTCCTGTCCAAGGAAATATGTTTAAAATTAATTTACTGTACTTTTTTATTTTAATTTGGAAAAGTGGGGTACGTATTTGGAATCAGAATAATTTATAATTAATAACAAGTTTATTGTAATTTTTGACCCAAATTATTAGTGAAATCATTTTTAATTAAAAACCGAGATTAAGAGAAAAACGAAATTATGAAGTGGATAAACATTAATAAAATACTAATAATGAACTATAAAATTTTCCAACACACATTTAATGAGAATATTTTGAACATAACCCTTTATTTATAATTTTTTTCATTATTGAGAGCATTTTTGATATAAAAACGTGTGTAAACCAAAATTTCATTTCCAATATATCAAGTGTGTCCTCTCCCACACTTATAAAAGGTGACCACCTCTTCCCATCTATACACACCATCAAAAACAATTTTGTTTGGAAGATATCTACCCAAATAACTTCTCCAATTATATCAATTCATCATTTAACCCTACCTTTAGGAATAAATCTATCCAAGGATGTCCCTTATTTCAAACTTAAAGGAGATACCTGAAAAGGAGGTAACGTTCATCAAAATACATTTTTTTTAATTTCATCATAAAACCCCTTAAATAGTATTATACCATGATTGTAGAATATCATAATTATATTAAATATACTTATATTTTTTATGTTATGTGTATGTCCTAAAACATCTCACACATCCATCAAATTGGATTCGCAATAATCGTTCTTCTGTACGATAGACGACCACCTCACGAACTGATGTCATTCATTGTTCAATTACAACCTTTTTAGGCTTGGAATAATGATGGATATATAGTTTATATATGTTATTTATAATATTTATTATTTTATTATGACTCATTAATTGTTATATCACACATACCATCATGATTTTAATTTTTTTGGAATACTATACCATTTTTTGTGTGTATTACTGAATACTACCTCACATAGAAATGTGGTTAATTCATGATTTAAAAGGATTTATTTAATGATGGGTTTAATATAAAAATTATATATCTGAAATTAAAATGACTATACATTTATAAAACAAAATTTACTTTTATTTCTTTCAATAAGATAATAAAATGGAGACATTGTTCATGCGTGTGTATGACCTACCATCTCCAAGAACGGTGTATTTCATTTTATATTTCTATCTCTTGTAGATTATTATAAAAATATATATTTTGAATAAATATAATATTTATTTTATGTTTTAAATTATTTAAATGGGTAAATAATGATCAATATAATATTACAATAAATTAACATGTCAGAGCATATAGGGAAAAAGTGGTTATTACCCTAAACGTTAGATTAATGTAGAAAATTTAGTAAAAGGGTAATTTAATTTAAAAATAAAATAATATATTATATGATATATATTATTATGTTCATGTGAAATATGTTTAATAAACTTATATTTACTATGAATTAGGTTTTAACAAGTTCAAAGAGTGTCATCACTTAAGGTAAGGGGATTTCTTGTCACACATTTATTTTTGTGAGACTTATTCCATATTCACCACTCTTTTATATTGTGTGGTGTATTTAATTAATTAAATAAGATACTATAATGAATTTATTTTAATTCATTATGTTAACAATTTCATCTGATTTCATTATTTTCTAAATCACAAGACTCAAAAGATACTCAAGTTGTATGAAATTTGATTCTCGATTTTATTTTCCATGAGACACAAGCCTTGTTCACCATCTATTTCCTATATGTGGTGTTTATAATTCCCATGGATATATTGTATTACGATTTTAAGAGAATTATTTATATTTACATATCCATTTTTGAATATAACCTTCACGGTTTTTACAATTTAAACATTATCAATGTTATAAGGGGATTTCTAGTCTCACTTTTATTTATGTGAGTTTTCTTCCATATTCACCACTCATTTTTTGTGATTTTTGAATTTACAGATGTCTTTTAATAACATGAATTTTATTTATATCATGATTTTAAATGATTCTATTGATTTTATTCTTTCATGAATCTCATGATTTAGAAGTTCATCTCTTAGTATGGAATTTGTGTTACACTTTTGTTTTCGGTGAGAAAAAATTCATGTTCACCACCTATTCCTTATATATTGTTAGTATAATTCCACTGGATGTATTTTATGATTAATAATATGAGAATTATTTGTATGTAAATATAAACATTTTGATCTCTATTTCATGGGGTTTACAATTAAAACATTGTTATAACAGAAAGGCGATTTCTAGTCTCCCATTTATTTCAATGAGACTTATGACATATTCTCCAAGAATATTTTGGTGTGGTATATATAATAACATATGAAATAATATATCATGAAGTTAATTTATTTTATGATAATAAATTTTTCATTACAATTTTATTCTTTCATATAATCTATGATTCAAAATTTACTCAATTGATAGGGAATTTCTGATTCACTTTTATTTTCAATGAGGCACAATCCATGCTCACCTCATATTTCTTGTATGTAGTGTGTAAAAAAAATCCATGTGCTTATTTTATGATTTTTATATTTTGAATTATTTGGAATTACATACCAATTTTAGGACCTATCATTCATGTGGTTTACATTCAAAATATACCAAGGCAATAGGATGATTACTGTCTCGATGTGCCTCTTTGAGATGTATTTTATGTTATGCACCTATATTATTTCACGAGGTGTATATAAATCGCCTTTGACACGTAATATTATGAATTTTTAAATTTACAATTATATTTTATTTTTACTTTTCCATTTTTTCTTTAAGTGTTTTATGATTCCATGTTACAATGTGGTAATTGTTTATTAATACAGTCTCATATTTTATGCTAGTTATTTATAACAATTCACCCAATGTTGAAATATTATGATCCCTCTATCAAGAATTCTAAAGAATTTTTTATCCTCTAGTTAATCATGATATCATCAGGTAATGTTACCTGTTGTCCATTCAACTGTTAATAAAATTTTGATTAATATTTTAGGAAAACACATATTTATTTTTATTTTTCATTCAAAAAATATTTTAATTAATAACAATGTTTAAAAATAATTTCAAAAGTGTTTTAAGCTTTTTTTAAAAAAATTGAAGAAAATTTTACCCACTTTTTCCTTTTAAATAAATCATTGTAATATTTTTCTCATGTTCTTATCAAGTCTCTTTTCTATACTTTTTATAGTAAAATAGAAATGTTCTACAAGTGATGATTTACCCACCTTTATGACTGTCTTTTCCATGAAGAATCCATTTCATGTTTACCAAATATGTTTCTAAAAAATCCATAATATTTTATAAAGTAATTATGTTTATTCTGGGTTCAATGAATTATTTTTGGAAAAAAATATTATGTTTTTAAAAAGTGTTTTAATATATAAAGGTATATTTACCTCATGAAATGTTTTCAATGATCCTTATAAATTATTTTCCATCTAAGTTATCATCTATTTATGATACTCATGACTTTTTGGGAATATGAACCAAGGGGACAATTCATATTATTTCTCTACATGTTTTTTGTTTTGATGGAATGATGAATATGTAATTTTCTCACTTCCATGAGTTGTATGCTTATGAAACCCCCTTCCACTCATGTTTTATGTTATGTTTATGAAATATGTCTCTTTCTCACAAGTTAAGATATGCTGAAATGGTTATGATAAGAATCTCATTTCATTGGTTATGATATAATGAATGTTTATGATCTTGTAGAACCCATATGTTTTATTTAATTTTCTAATGGGTGGGAACTATATCTTCCTCCAAGGAATTGGGTAATGATTATATGTATAATGTGATATGCATGAATTTAATGGGAAGTGAACTTATTTCAGTGATACTAGGATGTAACAAGAAGTGAACATCATTCTGTAATATAGGAATATAATAGGTTGTGAACTAAATGTAGTGATATAGTTCTATAATGTGGTGTGAACCTAGTTTAGTAAAATATTTTTTCATCTATGATGGTAATGGTAGTGAGCCTTTACTAATAGGAAATGATTTTATATTATCATTTGTGTGACAACATTCCATGACTTATTATATCATGGATCAGGTTTTATGATTCCATTGTGGTATATATCTTATGTACTGCTGATCTATATTACATGAGACTTGAATATGATATCTGTTGTGAAAGATATGATCTTGTATTGTTATGAACATGTTGTTAAACCCTTATTTGGATGATTATGAATACATATCTCCCTTTTTTAACCTTACTGATCATCTAATATCACCCTTTATTTTGTTTCCATACATGATTATATGAAGAGATTTTTTATTTATGATTTGCCTATAAATGATTCTAGTCATACAGATCCAATTAGGAGATAGTCGAGTTCAATTATGTCCTAGTGATTATGTCTCTAATTTTTCAATTGAACTTGCCTAATAGAAACATTGGTCATGTTTTTATTTAATGTAGTGATTATTCTAAAACAATTATTATATTTTTCTGAATGAGAATCCTCAGTCACTACATTCTTACACTAATATACTACCATAAGTTAATATGGAATGTGACTTTCTATTTCTACATAATTTATCCTATAAGTAGAGGAAACAATTCATTTCAAAATCACATTTAATTAATCTAAATAAAGGATAATAATATTTTCCGAAGGTGAATTCATATAAACATAAACATGGAATATAATAAAATAATATGTTTTATACAATAATCAAAACATTAGGGAGGTGGATTAATTCTATTTAAGAAATTCCTCAATATACTATTCTAGAATCAAATAGGGATTACATAAATATTGTGTGTTGGCTATGTTATCCTTTTTTTCATAGTCTTCTTCAGTAGTTGTGGTAGGATATTATTTCCATTGTTCCTTTGGTATATGATATTTTGAAAACCTATAATCTTTTCAAGATCATTGATTAGGGAATAAATATAAGTTATTAAAAAACCATGTATTTGAAGCATTGAAGTTTGTAAGATGTTCTATTTAAGATAGTAAAACCATATATTGTTTTAGATGAAAACTTCATATCTCTTTAATAATTATTTTCATGTTGGAAAAATCCTTACACACTTGAAAATTTTTATTGTTCCATTGAGACATTTCCCTGAATTCCTCTTCATAGATTTGTTTACATGAAGTCAATTTAATCCTCTTTACTTTATTATCTTCATAACCTAATCTCTGATGAGTCTCCAACCTTAACATACTTTGTGTGCATCAATTTTTTTTAAAAAATAATTTTTTTAATCATAACTTGAAGTAGTTGGTTTTTTATAACAAAATGATTTTCAATTCCATCTTCAATCCCATTTGGTTACTCATTTGGATCATCAATGCATTTTAAATCATATCCACTGTTAACTTGATTTCTCCTTGATCCTTTCATTACAAGAATAATGGAAGATACTGATAAGAATTATTAAATTTATAATCATATAAAAATGAAACTAATAACTTAAAAGTAATAATTAATCAATGAAATATGTACCTTAACCTAAAAATTTCCAAGAATCAATCTTGGTTTTACATTTGATATCTCTAAATAGGTATTATATCAATACAATTGATATTTTTAAAAATAAAATATAATTTTTGGTAATGAGAATTTTATTTTCCAATGAATATCCCCTAAGAGTATCTATCCAGGTGTGGAATTTTAAACTCACTAATCATGCATTGAGTAATGATTGAGTTGATACTCAAACAAACTTTTTCTTGGTGATTAACCATATGGGGATTTGGGATCCATCTAAATCCACTTGATATTATCCAGATAGGGAAGTATATTTAGGGAAAACCACACAATCAAAATTTTTCCAAAATTTCATGATATTATCCTATAAATGTACTTATTCATATAGTTTTCACAAAATTTATCTAATCTTAATCGGAAAAAATAATAGAATTATTCCGCATAAATAACTAAAAAATAATTTGATAGTAACCGGGGAAACCCAAAACCACACATCAATGTAATTAGATAAAAACATATCATTAAAAACTGTATTTGATAAAAAGTTGAGATAAATCGTGTTAAAAATTACTTTATTTTACATTATATACATAAGTGAAACATAAAATCTCACATGTAATCACACAATCCCAAGAATATTAGGTTTAGTCTCTCTAAGAATGAGCTATATAAGAATATTATTCATCAATACTTGGGAAAATTTCTCCATAATATATATAGATTATAATACCTTCTATACCTCTCATATGTCATACTGATATTTATATCATAGGGAATAAAATAAAATAAAATTGATAACTCAAATTCTAATTAAAAGAAAACATATAAACATGTAATTAGGGGTATGATCTTAGTCATATGAAGATATATGATAAAGGGATAAATATATTGTCAAAAATAAAATTAAAAAACAAAAGTTTTTTATAAGTTAGGATATAAATACATGTGATCACAAATGAAATATATTTTCCATAGTAAAATAGTGAAGAAACATTTGATAATAATCCTGATCCAAGGAATATTTTCATAGGTATATAGAAATATACGATTTTATTTAAACATAGAATAAATGATAATTATAGAAAAAATATAAGAATTGAAAATTTTGTGAACCATGATATCATCTTCAATATCCTTTAAAATTATGAACTAAGCTACCCAAATCAAATTCAAACAAAATACCATTTAACAAACTACCCACCTCACGTTCACACAAAAGACATGTGTAAAAACCTCCATGCATAAAGTTCAAACAAGAAACATAAGAATAAAATTACACATGTCATATTCCCAGAACAAAACAACGAATAAAGAAACTTTCTTCATGTTATCATAAAAAAAATTGAACAAAGATGCATGTATCATGTTCGAAAAACAAACATATGAACAATTCTACCCATATAAAATTCACCAAAAAATTAGTAAGAAAGATACATGCATCACATTCAATATATATTTCTTCATCTCAGGTGATAAAAAAATATCATAACCCCTATATTTTTTAACTATAGAGTATACCTAATATCAGTAATAATCATCCATAAATTTGGGATCCAAATGAACATTGATAAATTCACTTCCCATACATCATAGAACTAACCCATGGAAAAGAGATGAGTTTAATGAAAAATTCCATCAATAATTTCATAACCCGTCTATATAATTGAGGTGAATAATGTTTTAAGAACAAATCCCAAATATAACATAATTTGTATCAATAATGTTGACAAAGATGAAAAATATAATCTCTAAATAATTGGAAAAATAACATTAGAAAATTAGTTAAATGAATCCTTTTAATTTAAAAGAAATTTTAAATTAGGGTTATATAAAAAATATTATCAATAATAGAAATATATCATTATTGAGAAGAATGGTAATTATGAAAAAAAAATTGTTCACATTAAAATTCCTTAAAAGGATATTTTTTTTAAAATGTAACATTATCATAAAAGGATGAGGTTATGGGTCACTTAAATAAGTTATTTTAAAAATTTTGTAACGAAATCTATCAAACTCATTTTCATTTAAAAGGGGAAATTTCCATATTAAATCTATGGAAATTTCATTAAGAATATCTCAAGATAATTTAGAGTGGATGAAGAAAATTAAATTTTTAGGAAAACATTTTTTATGTTTTAAATTATATTTATTTAAATCCAGCATCATCAAAATATATAATAAAACATCCATTTCAAAAGAGGATAAGGGAAATATTAAGGTCACATGATTTAACACATAATTAGGTTTCCAAATAAAAATTTGAATATTGAAGGGAATAAAAATCGTCGTTAAATAGTTAGGGGATTATTCTTAAAAAAAATTTAATTTATTTGGGAAACAAAATTATCAATTATGATTATTTGAATAAAATCATATAGTCTAAATATAGAGAATGGGAATATATATTATAATATCATATGGTGAAAGAAACCAAGAATAACAAAAATATTTAAAGTATGATACACTGTAACTCAAACGAAGGGGGTTGTAACTAAAAGAACCACTAAAAATTCATATCTTCATAATTAAAAACACAATATATCTTAAACATGAAATAGTTTTGTAAATCTCTTATATTAATTTAAAAAATTGGGAAAAATAATACCATGACCAATATAAAAACCAAAAAATAGAATCAGGTGGTGAATATTCATCATACCTCAAATAATAAAAAAATTAGATGAAAAAATAGTTTCATTAAATGTCATTTATCCAAAAACAATTCTCACATTGGGGTAGAAGCTTGTTTTTATTACGAAAGAAATTACCACATTTTATTAAGGTTAAGGAACACCGATTATATAGACAATAGAAAGTGGCCAAGTGGTACATGAAACTGGTCTAATGGATATGAGGATTGATGTCCCTAATTATAGGCTTGAAATCCCTTTTTTCATGATGGCCCCTCGGATGAATGGTGTTTCTACAATTCCTAGTTTGTTAAAGTATTGTTTACACTATAGTAATTGATTAAATAAGAATAGTTTCTATAGTTATTACACTACTATATTTCCACTATTTCTATAGTGCTACAACAATGTCCTTTTATTGTGCTTCTATAGTAACTAAGGAAATTTCCCCTTCCTGATTTGGAACCTTAGTCTTTTTGATCTAGGATTATGAGGATTACCACTTAAGAACCACGCCAACTACAAAAGATATCTTTTAATGTCCTTATGTTAGGCACCACACCCTACATGTCATAGGCCATGACCCACAATTCTCACCATCCATACCCAACTATAATCAAGTGTGGCATGAATCGAACCTCATCCAGTCATGCAACCATGGAGTGGCCACCTAACACAAAACCACATGAGTTACCCCAGTCGACTCATTCAGCCAAGAATTCTCTAACAACATCTATAAAAAAATAACTATTTTAATCCCCACATTCATTAAATTATTCAAGTCAATATAATTTTATAAACTTCATTTATAATTTTTTATTAAAAATATTTTAATTATTTATATTTTATTTTCATCAGCAATTGTTCTTAAATAATATTTTTTTGGTTTATTTTTAGTTTTGTATTATCGATGTTTATTAATGTTTATATATCTAAATTTTATCATTAATATATAATTATAAGTTCTAAACTATCTCTTTTATAATTATTTATAATGTTTTAGTTTTATTCATTATGTACTTTATATTATATTCGTGACAAAAAATTCAATAAGAATCTTGTTTTGGTAATATTTATAAAAAAGGGGTGGTATATTAATAAGGGGTTATATATTACTACTTAAATAATGGGAAAATGATAATTTTCATATTATTGTCTAGAATAATTTTAATTATGTTTCCTCGGTTACACATGATAAATGTTTATGACATTGTTCATGTAGTTGCTTTTAATGACCCAAACGAGAACAATTTGTTATTGATAAAAAAATATCATTAAGAAATTGATTCATTTGGAAAAATATAATTATTAAAAATTAATAGTTATATTACTTATTTTTCTTAAAGTTTCAAAATAATTTTTTTATATAGTTGTATAAATAAGAAAATACTCTATTTAAATACAAAATATTTCACTTTATTAGAGGTGGTAGTTTGAACATATGCATGGGAAATGCATTTGTTTTCATAAATCAGGATGAATATTAGAAATTTTTTTAATTTTAGAACCTCAATATTGTTATATATTTTATATTTATCCATTATATATAATTTTTGGGCCATATGTGTTAGTTGATAATGAAAAATCTAGCACATCGTTCATGGAGGTGGTAGTCCACATGTATGCCTAACAACAATTTCATTTTTAAAATTATGTTAGAAGATTTTTGAAAAGAGATATTCCATTAGAATAAAAACATTTCACCATATTATGAAACTAATTTCATAATTATATCACTAATAAATTTTTTTGAGTGGTATTATATGAAAATAAATGAATAGTAGTGAAAATGAGTTATTGAGAATTTTATGTTACTCATTAGAATAGAACCTTTTCAAAATATATTAATGATATTAGAGGTTGTATTTTAATAAAAAACTTTTATAAATTGATTAGAGTTTTGGTGTTTTTATTTGGGAAGGTTTTGGTTAAATCCATGAGGCATGGGTTTTAAAAAGAATTTGGGTGGTGATGGATCCTTTTATAATTGAGAGAAGTAGAATATTTGTAATATATAAAAGGTAAAGTCATTATTAAAAGGATAAGTGGATTTAATTGGGGGAAATAGTGGATTGAATGAAAACTATATTTTTCACATTTAAAGTTTTTAGTTTCAACCATAGTAACTAATTTTTCTCTATATATTTCGATTTCAATGCATTTACTATTTTTCACAAGATTGGTTATGGATGATGTTGGATTTAATGTAGGATTATGATCATATATAATTGATATAAAAATAATATTATGGTGGTAGAAAATATTCTAATTGAATATGTGGTGACCATTTGAAAATTTTTCTATAAAACATTGAAGGGAAAAGTTAGGGAAACCATCATGGTGATGGTTCCGCTTTATGGAAAAAATTCCATGTATGGGTGTTCATAGTTTGGTTATAGGTAAAAAATATTGAAATACATAATTGGTAATTACATGTTATGGGATGAGCAGGATGATTATCATGTATGGGACTTTAGAAAATTTAATTTGATCCTGGAATGGATAAAATATTGTACATTTGGAAGAGTTCATATGATGAATTACATTTAGAAATTTTTCTTTTTTGTCTTATTTCATGGGGAAAATCTCAATTTTATCACATGATTATATAGAAGAAGTATTTTATGAGACATTTTTTGGGTACAATTTTGGTGCCTTAGTGATGAAAAAGAAAATTAAATTAATTTCTAGTCTCATGGGTATGATAAGTAACCTCTGTGTGGGGTCATTAATGATAAATTGAGATTGAGGTTGACACATATCTATGTAACACGTACGTCAGATTATTGATCATGTTCAATGGGCTCACCATTATGAAATAGATCCTCTAGTGCAAGTATTGTTATAGAAATGACCAATCCTTGAGATGTGAGACAATGTGATTTTAATTTATATGTGCAATGAATATGGTTATATTCCCCTAAGTCCTGGTGTTAATTAAAAGAGTTTCTCTAGGATGGACAACTTTTTGGTTTGGTGGATCTAAGAACCCTTCCCATTTGAGATGCCCATACAGTTAATATTTTAGTGAGAAATTTTTCAAATACTTCTTCTGGAGATTTTTCATTGATTTGAGACGTGTGACAGTTATTTGGGGACCGATGACCATTTTTTAATGAAGAACAGATGCCTACAATATGAGAACCTATTATAGAAGCACTAGATATCTAAAGACAATCTGGTATCCTTATGTAACAACATGACCCCAGTTATCCATAGTTGGTGCATTGTTATATAACATTTGCATGATCAGAAAAGATCAATTCTTGAAAGACCGATTAGTTTTATAGCCTTGAAAACACCAGATACATACATAAGTCATACATTGCATCATAAAGTGAAAAACTACAGAAACATAGTCTTCAAAGTCCACACTCATATCCCCTCAGGGAAAAAATAAGTCATAGAAAGAGGTGATCTTAGATGCTCAGTAAGGAAAATAATATAGCAGAAACTATCATAAATAAGCATAAACATTTATGCCAAAATATTACTAAAACAAAAGCCTTTAGAACTTTAATTTCATCATAATATTGAAGAAAATAAAATAATGTCATTTAATTATTCACATGGATATTCTACTAGTCTAATAATCACATGAAATATCAATAACCACTTTCATAATGATGGAATTCATAAATCCAGAATATCATAACCACATTGTGAAGGCCTTGTACCAAGACTACAAATAAGATTTTTTCAAGGCCTTGTTTCAAGACACTACATTGTCTCAAGAGACCTACTGATGCATCGAGGAGCTATAGTGGGTTGCACCCGTCACTTACCAAGTCCAATGCATTCCCCATATGAACTGGTTTAAGCATAACATAAATATTCGTATTAAAACTTGCATACGAAATGTCAATACCTTCTCCATAAACCATGAATGATATAAAAACAGCACATCCACAATCAAACATAACTAATTAAATACAATATGGATGATTTTATTATAATATATTATCCTCAATCAAGAATGATGAAGGATATTGACATTCATGAAAATATTCATCAAAACTATTTGGGAGAAATATCCCCCTTTTCATGAAATCATTTAAAAGTCACAAAATTTTCCAAGAAGCCATTTAAAAATAGATTTTTGAATCAAAGTATCCCATACCACTTTGAATATTTTAAAAGGAATATTAATTTTAAAACATTAATGTATATATAAATATATCTTTAAAACCATTTTTAAAACATGGACATTAATGAGAATGATTTCGAATAATAAAACATTAAATCATTTAAAATGATGTTTTAGTTAGAGTTCCTAACCAAAAGAGAGACACTTGAATACAAATAATTGAGGTAATCAAAATTTTTAATATCATGAGAATAAAGGGATACATGATATAATATATCAAAGTACATTAAATACACTATATAAACGTGATTTGGTGTATAATAACAAAAAAGATTCAATGGAATGTAAATTAAGATGAAATCTCTTATAAATTCTGTATCCTTAGGATAAGGATAAATCAACAAACTAATTATGTGTGACAAATATAAATAATCTCAATATGATTGGATTTTGAGTGTAAATCAATCAGAGGACATTCACACATATTCTTTTAAAAACAACACCAATGAATTGGATATTTAACTCCACAAATAGAGATTGAGTTAAAATTACTTTTATCATGTTCATATCGATTACATGAGAATTTATCAATGGAGTTGTTATGTATATATTAAAATAATATCCATATAAAGGTGAGGGGAAATTATGACATAAGAAAATGAATAGTGATTCCACATATAATCTTGGAGTAAAATAATCAATGAACTATGCGTAAAGCTGAATGAGTGGAAATTGAAATTTCAAATTCCCTTATCAATTTTGTAACTTATGAAATAGACACCCATGAAAGAAGGATAATACAATGATGATTTTAATATCCTTAAATTAAATTATATTACACAATGAATACAATCATGGGCAGTACACACACCACATTCAACAAATAAGTGGTGAAAAATGGAAATCTCGTGGAATTTAAAGTGAGATAAGAAACCCCTTACATTGTACATTTTCCTTGATCGAGGGTAGGTTATCCTCCTATATAATGTAGAAATAATGCTTATTAAAGTATACATGAATCATATGCATTAATTTGATATTATATATGATATTTTAACATTGATTTGTTAATAATATCTTAGTAGTATCGTCATTTTTGGGTGTTAACGGATTCTGTTTCCTTTACATTCTTTGTTAAGTGAGTCATATATGTTATGGATGAGATGTATCTTATTCATATCCAGATTTATTTAATTTATCTAAACATTATTTTTAATTTTCAAATGAATCTTATTCTTGAATGGATACGATGGGGAATGAATCTCATCGCGTTCGTGGAGACGGTAATCCGTACGTACGCACGAGAGACAATATCATTCATTTGATATTAAAATAATATAAAATTGGGTAGTATATCATATATACAGAATCATTATCATGTTATATTAATTATTTACATCAATTAAACATCATTATTATAGCCATCCAAATAATAATTTGTTGAATAACAATTACACCACAACATGGAGACGGTAAGCCGTACGTAAGCACGTATTGTGACATGTCATTCAAAGTATGGATAGAATGATCAAAATGGATGTACAAAATTTATAATAACATAATAGTATATAGAAGATACTGGATTTAATATTTTATAATGTAAACAACATATAAAAAGGATGTGGAAGAAGAAAATAACTTGAAAGATGTGGTGAGATATTTACCTCTTATTTGGGTTCTTTCTTTTTATTTGACCAAAAGGATTCCTTAGGTTGGCATTCTGACTAAAGTAAGTCTTCTAGGATGAAGGGAGGAAATTTGAGAGGGTATATGGGAATATTTATTCCGAGCCTAATGGCTTTGAAGGTGTGAATTTGAGAGAAGGGGGAGTGCCCTTTTATAAGAGGGGTGAGGGGCACCATAGGAAAAGCTAGAAATATTATTTTATAATAAACTCTTTTTTGGTTTTTAATGGATACAAAATGGATTATTTAAAGTCTAAGGTGGTTATGGGTATAAAACCACTCAAACAATAGGTTTTATATAGGGTTGGGTCACTATATTTAACATAACATTTATATTTAACTCTTAGTTAAATAGTTTAACATTTATCATCTCTCTTTGTATTTTTTTATTATATGGTTAATGAACATAATATATACTTCCATAATAACCCCAAGTGGTTCATTAATGATACACCTATCATTATATAATTCCTTTGGATTAAACTTAGATTTTTAGGAATAGAATATCAATTTATAATATAATATTTTTTTAAGAACTCTTTTATGTCAATTTTGACACTATTTGGTATTTTGTTTTTTCCTAAATTCGTAAATGCATTATTTCTTTGTAGAAAATTCATCTAGCCAACCCTAGTACGTCATATTAATTTATACAATGAGTGGGATTCATAAAAAGTCTCAAATTACATTTATTTGGAAATTTAAAATATCATTTATTTTAATATTTCTTTAATATGGTAATTACTGCATCACCATTGTGTCATAAATAAATTAACTTATTTAATGTATTAAAATTATAAATAAAATACCATTATGTAGGAAATATAAATATATTTCTAATGAATATTTATAAAATAATTTATCTTATTTTTAACTTTATATTAAAAATGTTTTAGTTATTAAACATTGATTTCAAATCTTTTAACTCTTCTTTGAATTAAATAATAATAAAAATCCGAATCTAATCAAAGTGGAACAAAGAGGTTCATATTTTATTTTTAAGGTAGTTTTTGGTAGAATTATACTCAGTCAATAGAATTAGGACATGTGTTGGATAATAATAATATCATTTTTACCCTTAATTACTGTATTTACTTTTAACCAAGGAAAATAAAAGCAAAATGTTACTATTCACCAAAAATTATTTTTATCTTATTGAACCACATTTTACTCCATTATATTAACTGTGTCTCTCGGATTTTCAAAATTAATCTCACATAAGTGGTAAAATTATGTTTTATGTGAATTTGCTTACTCTCTTAGGTGGTGGGTAAAAGATGGTAAAAAGTTCAATAAAATTTTTATATATCTAAAATTATTATAAACTGACATCAATGAATTAAATTGAACAAATATAGGTATTATATATATTTTTTCACCTAAAATAAATTTAAATAAAATAAATATTTATTTAAATAAAAATTCGTTTTTAAATGACAACTTAGTTTTTTTCACTATTCATCAAAAATTAAATGTTTTCAGAAACATACCAAAAATTCACGCTAAGTTAATTTTGATATTCTGAATTCAAAAAATGAATTATATTTTTCCAAATTCAAAACATAGTAATTTCATTTATTAGTTAAAATTATGTCATGTTGTCAAAACCAAAAAAGTATTTTTATGAAATAATAACTTCCAAAAGATTGTCATTTGTTTATGTCCAATTTCAAAATGAAATTAATTCCAAAGACCAACATTGTATTAAATGGTAAAAATAAAATATTATTATATATCCAAACTATTCATATTTATATTTTATAACTATAAATTATATTGATTAAAAAAATGTGTTTTTAGTGACAATATATTATTTTTCACTATTCACCCAAATATGAAAGTTATCAGAAAAAACCAAAAAATTATTGAAAATAAATTCTTATGTCCTAAACCCAAAGAAGAAGTTTATTTTGTCAAATTTAATATATAAAAGTTTCAAATATTGGATTCAAATAGGGTTCTCCATTAAAAGGCGGTAAAATTTAATTTTTTGGAAAATACTTCTTTTATCTGAAAAAAATAATATGTCCTAAAATTATTTCTAAGAAACTCATAATATGGATTCTAAAATTATAACGGTTATATAATGTTCAAAATTCTATTAATACTATTCATAACCGCTTTTGAATGGCTGGTTTTGTAAGTCCTGATGCGCCTGAACTCGATGTTGCATGTAGTGTAAGTTATTGAATTACTTTGAAGAACTAATGTACTATGAAATCTTGGGGTGTTACATTCTTCTCTCCTCTAATAAATTGAACCTATGCAATTTTTAAAATTGGGCTTGGGAATATAATGGAAAGTCCCACATTGAAAAAAGAGTCAATAAAACAATCACTTTAAAAGAATGAACGAGAAGTACAATGGTCAAACAAGATAAACCATAGTAGGATTCCATGAAGGAATACATGGATATTGAAGATAAACTAAGTGTCACGTTCTCATGTAGAGGTATAGAAAACATGATAAGAATAACGTTAACAACAAGAAAACCACAAACTTGTGATGGGAAATAACGGTCATTAGTTTCCCAGTAGGAAAAGTAAATAGACAACATTTTTTTTAAGTTACATTTCATAAAGATGAGAAATTTATTTATGAGATTGACTAATAACATAAAGAGATACACTTACTTTGTAAGTATAGTTTCATTATTTAACAAATTTCTACCACTAACTTCTTTTTTTAAAAAGATGGGTATTTAAGAAGACTTGGTCACACCAAAAGGGCTAGAATAAACTTCTAGAGAATCACATGATCCACAAAGGATAAATTATATATTTACCTTGCCTTTATAGATTAATCAAAACCAAAACGGTTAGTATAAGGTCTCATGATCCCCCAAAAGGTCATTGTTTTAGAGAATGAAACACCATTATTAATTTCTAAAATTAAACCAACAATACCCAAAAGTTAAACAAATACTATTAAATAAACAATTGTCCTTAAAATCCTTCAATATAATCCAAACTAATATTGAAACCCAAAACATAGAAGAATTTGGTTAGGTAGTCTTCCTCATTAAATTGTATCTCCAAATGACATCAACTACTCTTAAAGTCACATACTTAAAAGTAATTAACCTAGTCACGTATTCTTCTAGTATAGGTTAATCATATCCATAAATAACAAAAATCACTATAAATCCACAATAAAAACAGAGAAAAAAATCCACCATTACTCCTAAAATTAAATCCAATAGTATTATATTTTCCTTGGGCATATAGTGTTCCTAACAAATCAAACATCTTCCAAAATAAAATTTATCACTTAATAACCAAATCATTTTACTGTAGTAAGGATATTCATTTGATAAGTCATAAGATCCCAAATCAACTTATTATTTATCAATAAAATCATTTAACTAAAAATAATTCGTCACACTAACCAGGGACATCATTTGGTCCAATGGTAGGCGATAAATCTCAATCATACTCTGGTTGTGGGTTAAATTCCCAAAGCTTTGTCTGACGTGATGGGTTGTCACACGGTCTTCTTGTTGTCCTTTTTCAAAAACTATTTTTATAACATTACCAAAATGAGATAAATTCCTCAAAATAACCATAACATAATTTAGCAACAAATTTTATCTCATACCTTGCATTTTCATCCCAAAATATAATCACTTGTAATTTCCTCAAACCCAATGATCAAATAAAACCAAATGGATTTTTATAACTATATCCACAAAAGAAAAGATAATTCTTCATTAAATATCATTTTCAGATGATGACTGCAGGGTTAAAAATACAATAGAAAAATATTCCAAAGTAATCCCATCAACAAGGAGCACAAATAATTTTAAGCATTTCTCCAACCATTTATTTCCATATAGCATCTTCTTTGATCAAGAAAGTATCATTTGGAATAAGGAATTCACATGGGTAATGGCCAGGTTCCCTACATTTACGGAAAATGACTGTAAATTGATTCTTGGGACCATTTTTATTTTCTTCCATAGTACACTTCATTTTTCCTCGGAAATTCGTCACATTAGGTCCTTCTTTTTGACAAGTAATGAATTTCATTGTTCCATTGAGACACTTTCCTGGGTGTCTCCTTCCACATTTCCTGCATGATTGAAATTGAGGATTCATTTCACCATGGTCTCCACTACTGGAGCTCTTATCATTCATCACCTTTCTCAACTTTGTTGAGTCTGGTATTTGGTGTACATATATGTTGTTGATCATATTTTCCCAAAACTGATTTGGCATAAACATGATATCTTTTAAGCCTATCATTATTAAATTTTTTTCTCATTTCCACCACTATTCACTCCTTGTATATCATTCTCAATGTTACTATTACATCCATAGAATCCAGCCATTGACTAAAAATAGAAAGCATTGTGTGAGTAATAGTAGACATAAAATCATTTAGAGAATATCATGACACCATATATTCAATTTGAAACACATTAATATTAACCAAGGTAATTTATTCTCATCATATATTAAAATATTTCAAATCGATTTGTAAAGAAAATGTAAATTATCTTAAGAATATCCCACGAGAGTGTCATAACCAAGTGTAACATCACGTTACTTTTTCAGGTACTTTTGATGTTTCTAAGTACTTCTGCTTTGGAAAAGTGATTTGGGGTGTGTTTCAGGGATCTTTAATTTGAAAATTAATGTGCAATGGATTGAGCACGGTTTCTGCACGGTTCAACAAACCGTGCGACCAAACTATGCAAACCAAGCAGCACTGGACATGCGGGTACAAACAGTGTGTGCATGATTTGACAAACCGTGCAACCAAACCGTACAGACTGTGCACCTATGGACAGTGAGGTCCGCACGGTGTGCGCACGATTTATCAAACCATGCACCTCTGCACAGGTAAACCGTGTGCATAGTTTTTTTTTCTGAAAATTCTTTTTAAAACCAGCTGAACCCCAGAGACTCCCATATGTTCGACCTTGTATTGGGATTGACTCATTTTAGGTCATTCCAAAGCTTCATAGTGAGATTCCAAGGTGATCCGAACATCTTTCTTCCAGATTAAAGGTTCGGATTTAAGATCTGCTCTCCTCTGGGTAAGTGGATTTCATCCCATTGCATTTCTCGTTTATTCCTTTATCTTTACTTGATCTTTTCATGGGAGATTTATTTTGTTTAGATGGATATATACCTATGAGTTGATGTATAGATCTAGGATTGTGAATCTAGATATAGTATTCCATGATCTTGATTCCTTTGATCATAATTTTGGTTTTAAGTATTTAGATCCAATTTTTGATCAACATCATTGTGTCGCTCGACCTTTTGAGTTTCTCGTTGGGCTAACTCCCGTCAATAAATCAAGGTAGGTGGTTTCTTCCTCTCTTTCCAAATTTATTATCCTTGTATTTCTTGGCTTATTTCAATGGTTGATTTAAATTCAATTACTCATGTTGCCTTATATTAAATTGATCAAAACTCGATTCCATTGAATCGAGATATTTGAAATGGTTTTGGCATGAATATTTGGAAATCCCAAATTCTATTGAATTGGGTGTGTTTATGGAAATTGGCCAGTTTAAATTGTTTAATTTAATTAGTGGATTTGATGGAAATGATTTCAATTAAAATTTTGAATTTGATTGTGGGATTGAATTTTTTAAATTATGGAATTGGTTTTGAAAGGATTTTCAAACCGGTTAAATGGATTAAAATGATTTGATAGAAACCCATTGGTTTTATCTTGTGAAAAATGCATTATTAGAATAAATCTTGTTTTGGTTTTAAATGGAATGAGATTTCCACTTTTGAAATGGAAGAATGGGAATGATCGTAATTTAAGCATTCATAAAATAGTTCACCCATCATGTAAGAGTGCATGCAAGCCTTAGGTAGTTAGTGAGTTATTTGGATACACTCTATGCTCTGACAAAGTTCTAAAACATACTTGCGGCGGCTCACATCCCCGACGGGTTGGTGATGAGTCTCCTTTGGCCAGTTTCATAGAGACGTGTGTATACACATTTTTCTGAGTTCACATAGAGAGTGCGGAATCCTATAGCTGGTTAATAATATCGTACCTTTTGGCAGATGACCATGTTGCTCGCTTGTTTATTTATATATGAGATATAAATGTATGCCGATGGTTTGGAACTATTTTACATTCCTGCTGAACTTATATAAAATGTTTTATATAGATTATTTATTTAACCTATAGTTTTAGAAATATTCCATAATTTGTAAAGTCTTTTCTTAAGGTATTTGTTTCCATCATTTGAAAATGTTTAGCATGATTTGTTAAAATATTCTTTTGAATTGCCAAATCTGTTTATTTCAAAATTGAATATTTTCTTTGGATAATCTATATTTGGTATCTGTTATGGAATATTTGGTGGTAACCTATTGGGCTTAGGCTCACACAATAATTTTTCCTTCTGGTTTTTGTAGACTTTATTCTTCCAGGATTTAGAAAAGGGGAAGGACCTCTTGGAGGTGGTTCTAGCTGTGATCTTTGGACTTGGTGAGTTGTGTCTGTAGGGACCTTGGGACTATTTTCCCTTTATGGAACTTGGGTTGTTGTACTTTCGCCTTTTGTGCCTATTTGTTTTCTTCTACATTACTCCTAGTGGAGTTTCTTTTGTTAGGCATAATGTTTTATTTCACAATTTCTTCCACATTCTTGTGGAAAATTCATTCCCACTTGTATGTTGTACAATGCCAGGTGCTAGTCGCCACCTGTGGGGATTGGGAACGCCATTCGGGCTATGTCAGGGTCGGCTCGGATATTGGGTTACCAGGGTACCCGGGATGGTTCGTGAAAAATTGGTATCAGAGGGAGGTTGTTAAACATCTTTCCTTGATGATAGTATGTATTTAACTATTCTTATCAGGACTTAAGAGGTAGTTGTGATTGAGTTCCTAGCCAGTCTCACCGCAAAGAACCTTAAGTCTCCAGGGGTGGTTAGGGAAAGGAGACTTGTGGATTAGTTCTAGTATTTTCCCTATTTTTATTTGGATAGAGTGGAATCCAAATCTGGTTGTCCCTTATATTATAAATGGTGTTCCTTGTTATTGAGGATGAGTGTTAATCTAATGTGTTTTTTTTCTGCTAATGTTGTGTAGCAACATGCCTCCGAGAAGGCATGGAAATAAGATCCAAAAAAAGGTTTCTTCTGAATCTCAGCAAGCAAGTACTGTTGTGGATCTGAGTTTGGATGAGGTGATTGTTTCCACTATCCAAGCTCTAGCTATATATCCTCATGATGATATTCTCTGAGGTCATTCTCAAGAGTTCCTACGCCTAAAGCCACCAATTTTCAAAGGCTCCACTGATCCTCAACATGTTGAGGAATGGTTGAGTAAGATTGAACGTTTGATTGGGTTCTTGGAGACACCTGATGCGATCAAGGTGAAGTGTGCCACCTTCGTGCTAGAGAGACAAAGTAGGAGATGGTGGGACACGATGGTGATGGCTGGGAAACATGAAGGACTGGAGTGGAATGACTTTAGGGTTCTTTTTTCTGACCAGTTCTATCCAGAATCAGTGGTGCTGGCCAAGGCTGTGCAGTTTTTAAAGCTTGAGCTGGCCAACAAAACCGTGACTGAGTACTCAAATCGCTTTTCTGAGCTGGAGCAGTTTTCTCATGAGATTGTATCTAATTAGAGGATAAAGGCTGGATGATTTGAGTTGGGGCTTCGATCAGATATCCACTCCCCGGTTTTCTTATTGACGTTGCCCACTTATGCTGATGTGATGGATAGGGAACTGATGGTTGAGATGGATCTGGAAGGAAAGTCAGGGTTATAAGAAGTTCTTATTCTTCCTAGTGGCAGTGTTGGTTCCTTTAATGGAAAGCGGAAGCGCGATGTTCCTCATGGTGGTTTTCAACAACAGAGTCATTCCAGACCACCGGTAGCACCAGGAGGGGCGTCACTGACTTGATATCAGTGTGGAAATCTAGGACATTCTAATAGGGTTTGCACTGAGGCACCCAAGAACTGTTACTCATGAAGACGTTTAGGGAACTTACATAGATTATTTCATCAATTATCTATTCCACGTGGTGGAACAGGGTTTATCAGCACCTCCAAATACTGCGGGTAAAAAAATGCTTCACGTACAAAAGGGTTCCAGCCACAAGCATCTGGAACGAAGCTTCTTCACACAATGGAAGATTTTCCATATGTAGCTGATGCAGGTCCTGTAACTGTGAGAGGTACCATCACTATAGCTTCATCTTTAGTAACTGGTCATTTTGATACTGGTGCATCTCTCTCCTTTATTTCAACCCATATTATTAATCTTCTTAATTTTCCTATGGAGCTTTTATCTTGTTCGATGGATATTACTACACCCCTATGTACAATGAGAGAGAAGGGTATCTATAGTATTTCTTGTGTCTTCTCTCTATTAGATTTTGATCATGCTTGTAGTTTCTTTCATCTTAACATGAAATTTGTTGACATCATATTTGGGATGGACTGGCTCATTTCCAATAAAGCCCAGATTGATTTTTATCTTCGATGGGTTTACCTTACTACACCCAGCGGTGTTCCTCTTTTTTTTCAAGTAGAATGGGACCCGAGGTCAAGAAGAGCCAGACCCACTTTTCCAGAGTTGGGGAAAGTTGTATCAAGGTTTGCCTTTGATCTATAGAGAGATTGAATGTGTGGTGATCTTCCTCCAGTCATCGCAAAGTTTCCCAATGTGTTTCCTTCAGACTTCTCTGGTATTCCACCAGTAATGGAGATTGACTTTTCTATTGAATTAATACCTTGTACTCTACAGGTTTCTATTCCCTCTTAATTAATGGCCCCAACATAATTAAAAGAATTGACGTCTCAGTTAGATAATCTTCTTGAGAAAGGATTTATACGCTCAAGTGTGTCACCTTAGGCAGAACCTTTTCTATTCGCCAAGAAGGATGATGGTTCTCTTCATCTATCTGTTTATTATCGAAAGCTCAATCGAGTTATGATAAAGAACAAATATCAGTTACCAAGAACTGATGTTTTGTTTGATCCATTAAAAGGGGCAAAGTGGTTTTCAAAAATTGATCATCGGTCTGGTTTCCTTCAGTTGAGGATAAAAGAATCTATCATTCATAAAACCACTTTTAGAATTAGTTATGGCCATTATGAGTACATTGTTATGCCCTTCGGCCTAACAAATGCTCCTGCTATTTTTATGGCTTTGATGAACAGAGTTTTACATGAGCAATCGGATACTTTTGTGGTAGTCGTTGTGGATAAAATTCTTGTCAACTCGAAGTCTGAGTAGGATAATGTGCATCATCTGAGAACAGTTCTGAGTATTTTAAGGAATCACCAACATTATGCCAAGCGTTTAAAGTGAGATTTATGGATTTGTGATGTGAAATTGTTGGGGCATGTCGTGTCAGAATAAGGAATATTAGTTGATCCTGAGAAGATGAAGACTGTTATGACTTTGGAACAACCACGAAACATTTTCGAGATTCGAAGCTTCTTGGGCTTAGTAGGATATTATCGTCATTTTGTTAATGACTTGTCTATGTTAGCTTATCCAATTACTGCTCTGACTTGAAAGGGAGTTATGCTTTCCTGGAATGATAAATGTTAAGATTCTTTTTTTGAGCTTAAGCGTCTCTTAAATACTATGCCAGTGTTAACTCTTCCTGAGGCTCGGATAGGTTACGTTGTCTTCTGTGATGCATCAGGTTCAGGTTTGGGTTGTCTCCTTATGCAAGGTGATCATGTTTTCACTTATAGATCTTGTCAGCTTAAGCCTCATGAGAATAATTATCCTACCCATGACCTTGAACTTGCAGCTGTAATGCACACACTTATGTGTTGGAGACATGACCTTTATGGAGAAAGGTTTACTGTGTATTCATACCAAAAGATCTTGAGTTATATCTTCTCTCAAAAATATTTAAATCTCCACCAAAGGCATTGGTTGGAGTACTTACAATCTTTGGACATTGACATTTCCTATACCCTGGGGAAAGGGAATGTCATTGGTGACGCGTTAAGAAGGAAACTTCCATCAGAGGCTGTGAAATAATCTTTAGAAGAGTGGAGTTTGATGGCTCTTTTTGCTCAGTTTAATATTGGATTTTAGTGGAAGGGGAATGAGGTTTCATTAGCCAATGTTCAGTTGACTTCTGATCTCCTCGAGTTAATTATTCTAGAAGAATAACAGGATGATGAATTCTATAGCATTAGGGACACTTTTTATGGTGGGGAGACCGACACCCAGTGGGCGTTCTCTAAAGAGGGTGTTCTATGTTATCGAAACCGTTACGTTGTGCCGTTAGCGGCTAGGAAGGATGTGATGGGGTGTTTCCATAACTCTCAGCGGGTTGTACACCCAGGAACCATGAAGATGTTCTATGACATGAGGCGGCAGTTCGGGTGGCCAGGTATAAGATTAGACATTGTATAGTTTGTATCTCGTTGCTATACATGCCAGCAGGTGAAAGCCGAGCACCATAATCCTTCGGATTTACTTCATCCGCTTCCAGTCCCTACATGAAAGTGGGATGAAATCTCTATGGACATTGTGGTTGGGGTACCTCAAACCCAATGTAATAATAACACGATATGGGTTGTGATTGATAGACTAACCATGTCGTCTCACTTTATACCTATACGAGATACAACCAAGGTTGAGGAGTTGGGAAATATCTATGTGAAAGAAGTTGTTCGCTTTCACGGAGTTCCATCTACTATAGTCTCGGATAGGGATCCTCTATTTACATCTCACTTTTGGAGAGTCCTTCAGAAGGCACTAGGATATCAAGTCCATTTGAGTGTGGCCTACCATCCACAGTCAGATGGACAGACAGAGAGTGTGAATTAGATCCTTGAGGACATTTTCCGTGCATGTATTCTCGACTTTGGTGGGTCTTAGGATGATCATCTGGGGATAGTTGAGTTTTCTTATAATAACAGTTATCAATATGCAATCAAAATGGATCCTTTTGAGGCTTTTTATGGTCGTCCTTGTAAATCTCCTTTATTTTTGTTGGATATTGGTGAAAGCACTTTTGTAGGACCGAGTTTGGTCTAAGATACGACATCTATGATCCAGTTGATTCGTCAGAGAATGTTGATAGCACAGAGTTGGTACAATTATTATAGTGATCGTCGCCATAGAACATTAGAGTTCTCTGTTGGTGACCCGCTGTTCTTGAAAGATTCACCACGGTTAGGTCAGCGACGACATCGGAGGCAAGGGAAGCTTGCTCCTCATTTTGTGGGACCATTTGAGGTTGTTGGTCTTGTAGGGAATGTTGCTTACCATCTAGATTTATCACCACAACTGACATCGATTCACAATGTGTTCCATGTATCACAGTTGCGAATGTATCTCTCTGATCCATCTCAAGTTGTGAGGTGGAGTGATATTGAGATTGAACTAGATTTAACTGTGACTGAATGACCAGTCATGGTTGTAGATTCTAAGACAAAGTTACTTCATGGGAGAACAATACCTCTGTTCCCTATACATTGGAAGCATGGTTCGAATTCCTATGATACGTGGGAAACAGAGGCACTAATAAGAGAGGTCTGGCCTCATCTTTTTGACATGGAGGTTTCATCATAGGTTTTCTGGGGATAGAAAGGACTTATGGTGGGGGGGTTGTAAAATCACATTACTTTTCCAGGTACTTTTGATGTTTCTAAGTACTTCTATTTTGGAGAAGTGACTTGGGGGTGTGTTTGGGTGAACTTTTAAATGAAAATAAAAGCGAAATGGCTTGTGAATAGTTTGATCACGGTTTCACAAACCGTGCAACGAAACCGTGCCAACAAAGAAACACTGGACAGGGGGTACACACGGTGTGCGCACGGTTTGACAAACCGTGTGACCAAACCGTGCGGACCGTGCACCTCTGGATAGTGAGGTCCGCACGGTGTGCACACAGTTTATCAAATCGTGCACATCATCCCGGTTAAACTATGCGCGTGTTTTTTTATTCTGAAAATTCATTTTAGAACCACCCGAACCCAGGGGACTCCCATATGTTCGACCTTGGATCTGGCTTGACTCATTTTTGTCTTTCCAAAGCATCCTAGAGTGATTCCAAGGTGATTCAAACATCATTAATTGATATTGAATGTTCGGATTGAAGATCTTCTCTCCTCCCGGTATGTTGATTTTATCCCATTGCATTTCTTGTTTATTCCTCTTTCATTCCTTGATCTTTTCATGGAAGATTTATTTTGTTTCCATGGATCTATAACTATTAGTTGAGGTATATATCTAGTATTGTGAATCTAGATCTATTATTGCAAGATCTTGATTCCTTTGATCTTAATTTTGGTTTTAAGGATTTAGATCCAGTTTTTGATAGACATCATTTTGTCGCTCGGCTTTTGGGGTTTCTCATTGGGCTAACTCCCGTCAATAAATCGAGGAAGGTGGTTCCATCCCGTCTTGCCAAATTGATTATCCTTGAATTTCTTGTCTTATTTAAATGGTTGGTTTATATTCAATTTCTCATGTTTCTTTCTATTAAATTGATTAAAACATGATTCTATTGAATCGAGATATTTGAAATGGTTTTGGCATGAATATTTGGAAAACCCCAATTCCATTGAATTGGGTGTGTTTATGGAAATTGGCCGATTTAAATTGTTTAATTTAATTGTTGGATTTGATGGAAATGATTTCAATTAAATTGTAAAATTTAATTGTGGGAATGAATTTGTGAAATAATGGAATTGGTTTTGAATGGATTTTCAAACTGGTGAAATGGCTTAAAATGATTTTATAGAAACTCATTGGTTTTATCTTGTAAAAAAGACATGTTTTGAATAAAACCAGATTTGGTTTTAAATGGAATGAGATTGGCACTTTTGAAATGGAAGAATGGGAATGATCGTATTTTAAGCATTCTTAAAATAGTTTTCCCATCATGTAATAGCACATGCAATCCTTAGGTAGTTAGTGAGTTATTTGGATATACTCTACGCTACAAAAACATTCTAAAACATACTTGTGGTGGGTCACATCCCCGACGGGTTGGTGACGAGACTCCATTGACCAGTGTCATAGGGACATGTGTATACACATTTTTCTGATTTCAAAAAGAGAGTACGGAATCCTATATCTAGTTAATACAATGGTACCTTTTGGCAGATGACCATGTTGCTCGCTTGTTTATTTTTATATGAGATATAAATGTATGCAAATGCTTTTGAACTGTTTTGCATGCCGGCAGAACATATATAGACTATTTTATATAAATGTTTTATTTAAGAAATTGTTTTATAAATATTCCTTCATTTATAAATTCCTTGATTAAGGTATTTATTTCCATCATTTGAAAATGTTTAGCATGTTTTTTTAAAATATACTTTTGAATTTCCAAACCTGTTTATTTAAAAATTGAATGTTTTTTTGGATAATCTATATTTGGCATCTGTTATGGAATCATTGGTTGTAACCTACTAGGCATAGGCTCACACTGTAATTTTTCCTTCGAGTGTTTATAGTCTTTCTTCATCTTGGATTGAGCAAAGGGAAGGGACCTCTTGGAGGTTGTTCTAGCTGCTGATCTTTGGACATGGTGAGTTGTGTCCTTAGGGACCTTGGGACTTTTTTCCCTTTATGGTACTTGGGTTGTTGTACTTTGGCATTTTTTCCCCAATATTTTATGGTACATTACTCCTAGTGGAGTTTCTTTTGTTATGCATACTGTTTTGTTTCACTGTTGCTTCCACATTCTTATGGAAAATTCATTCCCACTTGTATGTTGTACGATGCAATGTGCTAGTCGCCAACCCGTGGGGATCGAGAACGCCATTTGGGCTATGTCAGGGCCGGATCAGATATCGTGTTACCAGGGTACCCAGGCTGGTTCGTGACACCAAGAGTGTAGCAAGGCCCATTGTCGTGCACCAGTTCCAGTTCGAGTCTATCTCAATGCGGTGTTTTCAGGTTTTACACCTAGGTGCATCTATGCCTGAGCGACCTCTACCATCTCATATCCATATAGGGATGTATTCCTTGGAAAACTCACAAAATCTATACATTACCAATATTCTAGGAAGTTATTCAATACTAATCCTCAAATTCTATCTTAGGGATATGTGCTTTAATCAGAGTTTGTCTGAATGTAGCTTCCAAGGTTTGAACTAAACTTTTCTGATACAAACTGTTACAACCCGACCTCAGTTTCCCATAGTCGGTGCATTATTACATAACATTTTCATGATCACAAAATACCATTTCTCGAAATACCGATTAGTTTAGTAGCCTTGGAAACACTAGATACATTCATAAGTCTTACATTACATCATAAAATGAAAAACTACAACAACAAATTTTCCATATTCCACGCTCATATCCCCTCAGACTATCCCTACAGGTCAGTCATAAAATATTTCTTCATATCTTGGGAAAAATAGAAAATAGAAAGGGGTGAGATACAATTCTCAGTAAAGATTACAATATAGCGAAAACTTTCATAAATAAGCATAAACATTTAAGGCAATTTATAACTAAAACAAAAGCCTTTTGAATGTGAATTTCAACATAATATGGAAAAAATAAAATGAAATAATTCCATTTACTTATTCACATGAATATTCTACTTGTCTAATAGTCACATGAAATATCAATAAACACATTCATAATGATGGAATACATAATTCCAGTCTATCATAACCACAAAGTCAAGGCCTTGTGCTAAGACTAAAAATAAGATTTTGTCAAGGCCTTGTTCCAAGACACTAGTTTTCTTCATAAGACCTACTGATGCATCGAGGAGCTATAGAAAGCTCCACCTGTCACTTATCAAGTCAAATTCCTTCCCCATATGAATAGGTTTAAGCATAACATAAACATTTATATTAAAACTACCATACGAAATGTCAATACATTTTCCATAAACCATGAATAGTATAAAAATAGCACACCCACAGTCAAACATAACTCATTCAATACAATATGGAAGATTTTATTGTAATAGATAAACCTCAATAGAGAATAATGAAGGATATTGACATAGATGAGAATAATCATCAAAACCATTTGAGATAAATATCCCCTTTTTCTTAAAATCATTTTAAAGTAACACTGTTTGTCAAGAAGCCATTTAAAAATAGATTTTGAATCAAATATTCCCATACCACTTTGTAACATCTAAATAGAATTTTAATTTTAAAACTTTAATGTCCATATAAATAAATCCTTAAAACCATTTTCAAAACATGGACATTAATGAGAAAGATTTATAATAATAAATCATTAAAACATTAAAAATGATATTTTAGTTAGAGTTCCTAACCAAAAGAGAGACATATGAATACAAATAATTGAGGTAACCAAAACATTGTAATATCATGTCATTAAAGGGATCCATGATATACTATGTCAAAGTATATTATATACACCATATAAACATGATTTGGTGTATAACAAAAATGAAGTCTCAATGGAATGTAAAATGGGATGAAATCTATTATAAAGACCGTATCCTTGGGTTACGGATAAATCAATGACATAATTATGTGTGAAAAATATAAATACTCTCAATATGATTGGATATTTAGTGTAAATCAATCAGAAGACATTCACACATATTCTGGTAAAAACAACACCAATGAATTGAATATTTAACTCAACAAATGGAGATTGAGTTAAAATTACTCTTATCAAGTTCATATCGATGACTTGAGAATTTATCAATGGAGTGATTATGTGTATTAAAAGTATCTCCACAGAATGTGGAGTAGAAATTATGACATAAGAAAATGAATAGTGATTCCACACATAATCATGGATTAAAATAATTAATGAAGTATGCGTAAAGCCGAATGAGTGGAAATTGTAATTTCAAATCCCATAAATGAATTGGTAACATACGAAACATAAACCCATGAATGAAGGATCATTAAATTTTGATATATGTATCCATAAATTAAAGTATATTACATAATGAATACAATCATTGGCAATACATGCAACACATGCAATAAATAAGTGGTGAACAATGGAAATCTCACGGAATTAAAAGTGAGATAAGAAACCCCTTACTTTGTACTTTTTCCGTGGTATAGGGTAGGTTAAAATATAGTATAATGTTGAAATAATATTTATTAAATTATAAAAGAATCATATACATTAATATGATATCATATATGATCAGTTAACATTGCTTTGTTAATAATATCTTAGTATTATTGTCATTTTGCATGTTAACGGATTCATTTTCCTTTATATTCATTATTATGTGAGTCATATTTTTTATGGATGGGATGAATATTATTTATATCCAGAATTATTTCATGTCTCTAAAATTATTTCTAAACATCAAATGAAACTTAGTCTTGAATGGATACGATGGGAAATGAATCTCATCGCGTTCGTGGAGACGGTAATCCGTACGTATGCATGAGCGACGATATCATTCTTTTGATATTAAAATAATATATATTTTTATAGTATATCATATATACATAATCATTATCATGTTATATTCATTATTTACATCAATTTCACATCATTATTATGCCCATCCAAATAATAATTTATTGAATAAAAATTACACAACGACGTGGAGACGGTAATCCGTACGTACGCACGTATGGTGACATGTCATTTAAAGGATGGATAGAATAATTAATATGGATGTACCATATTTATAATAACATAAAAGTATATTCATTATACTGTATTTATTATTTTATAATGGATATAACAAAGAAAAACGATGTGGAAGAAGAAAGTAACATGAAAGAGGTGGTGAGATATTTAAATCTTTTCGGGATCTTCCTTTTGATTTAATCAAAAGGGATCCTTAGGTTGGATTTATGACTAAATAAATTCCTCTAGGATGAAGGGAGGACAGCGGATATAGTATTTGGGAAGATTTTGGCAAACCCAAATTCCATTGAAGGTGTGAATTTGAGAGAAGGTGGAGTGCCCTTTTATAAGAGGGGTGACAGGCACCTTTGGAAAAGCTGGAAATATTATTTTATAATAAAATCCTTTTCGGTTTATAATGGCTCAAAAATGGATTATTTAAAGGATAAGATAATTATGGGTCTAAAACCACTCAACAAATATGTTTTATATAGGATTGGGTCACTAAATTAACCTTATCATTTAGATTTATCTCTTAGTTAAATAGTTTGACATTTACCATGTCTCTTTGTATTTTTATATTATATGGTTAATAAACATACTATATACTTCCAAGAGAACCTCAAGTGGTTAATTAATGATACACATATCATTATATAAGTCCTTTGGCCGAAAAATATATTTTTAGGAATAGAATATCAATTATTAATATAATATTGATTTTAAGAACTCTTTAATGTCAATTTTGACACTATTTGGTATTTTTTTATAAATTCATAACAACATTATTTGTTCAAAAAAAAATCATCCAAACAACCCTAATATGTCATATGAATCTAGAAAATTAGTCTGATTCATAATATGTCTCAAATTACATTTATTTGGGTATTTAAAATATCAATTATTTTAATATTTCATTGATAAGATAATTTCTATGTCACCATTCTGTCATAAATAAATTAAATTATTTAAAGTCTAATAATTATAAATAAAATACCATTATGTATGAAATATTTTTAGATTTATAATGAATATTTATTATATGATTTATCCTATGTGTTACTATATGTTAAAAATGTTTAATTATTAAACTTTGATTTTAACTCTTTTAACTCTTCTTTGAATTAAATAATAATAAATGTCCTAATCTAATCCAAGGGGACAAATGGGGTTCATATTTTATTCCTAAGGTTGTTTTTAATGGAATTATACTTATCAAATATAATTAGGACATGGTTTATGGTAATAATTACATCATTTGTACCCTTAATTACCCTATTTACTTTTAAATGTGGTAAATAAAAGTATAAAGTTATTATTCCCCAAATATTATTTTTATATTATTGAACAACATTTTACACCTTGATATTAACCGTGTATCTATGATTTTCTAAATTCATCTCACATAAGTGGTAAAATTAATATGTATGTGAATTTTCATATTCTCCTAAGAGGTGGTTAAAAGACGGTGAAAAGTTCAATAAAATTTATATATATATAAAATTATTATAAACCGAATCCAATGAATTAAATTGGACTTATATAGGTATTATATATCTATTTTTACATAAAATAAATTTAAATAAAATAAAAAATTATTTAAATAAAAAATCGTTTTTAAACTATAACTCAGTGTTTTTCAATATTCATAAAAAATTAAAAGTATTCAAAAACAGACCAAAAATTTAACCTAAGATAAATTTGATATTCTGAATTTAAAAATGAAGTCTATTTTAACAAATTAAAAACATAGAAATTTAATTTATTAGTTTAAAATTAATTCCCATCGTCAAAACCAAAAAGCGTATTTTTATGAAATAATAACTACCAAAAGATTGACATTTGTTTATGTCCAATTTCAATGTGAAATTACTTTCAATGACCAAAATTGTATTAAATGGTAAAATTATAATCTAATTATACATACAAACCATTCATATGTATAGTTTAACACTATAAATTATCTTGATTAAAAAATTTGTTTGCAGTTAAAATATATTATTTTTTCACTATTCACCCAAATATGAATGTTATCATAAAAACCCCAAAAATTTAATGAAACTTAATTTTAATGTCCCGATCCCAAAGAAGAAGTTTTTTTGCCAAATTGAATATATAATATTTTCAAATATTGGATATATAAAGGGTTATCCATTAAAAGGTGCTAAAATTGCATTTTTTGGAAAATACTTCTTTTATTTGATAAAAATGAATTTGTCCTTACATTATGTCTAAGAAAGCCATAATTAGGATTATAAAATTATAAGGGTTATATAAAGTTCAAAATTCCATTAATACTATTTTTTGACGCCGAAAAAATCCCGCAACTCCTGGAGGAAGTTTCGGAATGACGAAGTGAAGTCATATTCGGAATCAGAGGCCCGATCCGGAGGCCCGGGAAGTGGTGCGCGAAATAAAGGAGGATCCGCGCGCAAAAATGTTCTGCGCGCAAAGTGCTCCCGGGATTCGTGGAACTGGACTGGTGAGGTGCACAATAATTGCGCGCCCCGTTTCTCCGCGGCGTGATTTTGCGCGCAAACGGTTCCCGGCGTGGAAAACTTCACGCGCCGCCTAGATTCCCCGCCGGAGGTCGCCTATAAATATAAGGTGACCCCAAACGGTTTGGGGGTTGAGGAATCCGAAGCGACTCTCATGCACGCAATTCGGATCCCCCCACACGAAAGATGACATCCATGTAATCCCGAATTCCGCGCAAATTTGCCCCGGAGTTCTCCTTTGCGCGAAACTCCACCGGCTTCCGTGAATTTTCCCCTTTCCCCGGTTTCCCCACTTGCGCGCAAACCCTGGTTCGCACACACAAGACCCTGCCGTGCGCGCAAAACCTTGCGCGTAATTCCCTCTTCGTGCACAATTCTGTTTCTCCTATTGCACGTTGTCCCGGTGTTTTGCGCGCAAATCGTCCCTTTTGCGTGCTCAGAGCCGAGGACCCCTCACATTGACACCCCTTGGCAGCCCCCTGCACCGGCACCTGATGTCTCCCCTGCCCGGCATGCGCGCCAAGCGTTTTTTTCCCGCACGGCCTTCTAGGCTCGTGCGAAGTAACCTCAAGGTCCCTTGGGCCATGTTTCCCGTTGCGTTGCTTTGCCTTATGCTTCTCCGCATAGGCACGCTAACGGCTATTGCTTCTTCACATAGCCACGCTAACATGGATCCCCCGGTGGTTTGCCCTACGGCCCCACTTCACCACGGCCTTGTTGTGGCCTTCCCTTCCACAAGGGGTAGAGGTCGTTGGGCATGTAAGCCCTAGGGGTGTGGAGCAAACCCACCTCGTCCAAGCTGTAGGATGTTAAACTGCTAAACACCTCATCCTTTACACAAGACGTTAAACTGTGGTCCGACCCCGTGCTTCGCACACAGGGTCCCCCCAGCTCGGACATTTTTTACACCCACTCATCTCCACGAGAATGGAATCTTCCTCACATCGAATGAGATCCTCCTTGATGGAGCGGCGTTTGTCCACGGGGGAAGGGCTGCCTCAGAGCGTAATCCCCTAACCTTTCGTACGGATGATTGCACCCGTGCATCTTTGTACTTCCCCCTGCCAAGGCCAGTGGAGTCTTTCCCACTGCGATTTGTCACACCCCGGGCCTCCACCCTGGAGTAATCCCCGACACTAAGGGCCGCTAACCACGCGTAAGCCCCTATTTCCTCTATGGGCTGCCCAATGCGTAAGCCCCATTCCGCTTCTCATGGACGCACCCTTCGCGACATGATCGTCTGGTCCCTGGTGCCTCTTGTTTCCCACACCGAGCATGAATCACGTGGGCTTTGATCACACATCGACCATGACCTCCTCCATGGGCCGCCTCAGAGCGTAAGCCCCATCCCAGGGAACTACGTGGACTTTGATCCGTGCTAGCGCACGGTACGTAGGAAGCCTCCACGAGGTTCAAGCCCACCACCCAGTCGTCCCGACCTCTCCATGTCGGTTCCCTGACCACCTTGGGCTGCCTCAGAGCGTAAGCCCCAAATCTCGTGTCCCGCATGACGTTAAATTGTATCCCGTTTCGCATGACGTTAAAATGTATCTCGTCCCGCATGACGTTAAACTGTATCCCGTCCCGCATGACGTTAAACTGTATCCCCTCCCGCATAACGTTAAACTGTATCGCGTCCCACATGACGTTAAATTGTATTCCATCCCGCATGATGTTACACTGTATCCCCCCTCTTGGGCCATCTCAGGACGTAAGCCCCATGCTTCACCCCACCATCCATCCTGATCCTTACCCGGTCCGCCACATCCCGGTGACATCATGCCACCCTTTCCCACTCCATGTTATATGGGAGGCCTCCCACGTGCTGGCCCCAACATTGGTGTTCCCCCTAGGGGCCCTTTAACCCGGTCCGTCGCCGCAAGACTTTAAACTCGCGACATACCCCAAGTTAAACATGGGAAGCTGAGGAAAACCTCATATGGTACACATTCCCCTGCGTTCAATGTGGGATGCCTCGGGCTTCCGTGCCCTCGAGAAGCCCTGTGATGAGGGACCAAAGACAGACATGCCGGCGATGCCCCAACGTGACCATTCTCCTCACCGTAGGTCGCTGTCCCGACAAGACCCCTTGGAGCGTCTTGACGGAAGCAACGTAATTAACTGGTGTCCATGTAGATATGGCACCAGGAATGAGCTTCACGAATCAGTCTTAAATCTTTGAGGGAGACCCGGACTAGGTGACGAGCTCCGAGGAGGAATCCACGGAAGGAAGAACCGACATCCCATCATCCCGGTTTCGGTCAAGGAGTGAACGTACCTGAACAAGGAACGGATGCCACCCGCCTTTGGAAAGCGGGAATGTGGGGCCACAAGCAGCGCGCCCTCCCCCAGCGGACGGACGCACGCGCCCCAGCGAAAGCGTCAGAAACAAAAAATGGTGAACCCGGCGTGAAGCTCTTCTCCTCAACACGGGGAATGGTAGACATTGGAGCATCGGAATAATACCATGTCACTAGGTACGGGAAACCCTCACTGGGACGTGATCCCTGTTGGATCTGAATCTACAGATTACACACAAGAGGGGGGGTGAATTGTGTCTTTTCAAAATTATTACAATCTCTTCAATTTAGACAAATTCTGTCCACTATGCTTTAGCACGATTAAATATGCAGCGGAAAAAGTAAAAGCATGAACACACGGATGTATAGTGGTTCGGGGAACAGAAGGCCCCTAGTCCACTCCACCAACGCTCAAATCCACGAGCTTGGCGATTTTCACTATCTGGTCCTCGTTTCCACAGACCTTTTCACAACTGAGTACAGGCAGTTGACACCTTTACAAGTTTCAGGCAAACACAGCCTTCCTGGTTCAAACACGAACCCACACTGCTTAGAACGAGAAGCTGATCACTCAAAAATAAAAAGGGTTTCGATAAAGAAAACACTTCTCTAGTTGTTCTTCACAATTGCAAAAGAATGCAATTGTCAGTAGATAGATCGTCGTCTTCAGAAAATAAAGATCTGTAATCAAAACAGTTCTGAGTCGATCCAGTTGCAATAGATATTACAAGAAACTTCACAACTTCAGCAGCAGTAGATTCACAACAGATAGTCGATGTAGAACACGTGAATCTGCTATCAAGATCTTCCTTTGGTAAAAAAGGTTTTACACTTCTTCTCGATCACCAGAAAAGAACGCATTCACACAGTCTCTGTTTCTTGCTCGTTAAAAGATCAATCTATATATTTCATACATTTTCCTGTGTATATATATATCCGAAGTTTCCAAGATAGAACATATATATTCAAATCTGAGAAAATCTTCCGCATAAATAGATCCATGAAAATCTCCTTTAGATTCGCGATATTAAAAAAAATAACAGAGCCGTTGTAACTCCCCTGAAGAATCGGCATAAAAATCTCCATTTAAATCAATCATTAATCCGTTGAAAATCGTCTTTGATTCAGTCAAAGTCGTACTTAAGAATCGGCTCGAAATCCGCTTAATAATCCGCCTGTTTGACCAATGCAAAAGGAAATATCGTCTATCAAAAATATCCTGACGCCAAACGTAGGGTTGATGACGTGGCTCCAAACGTAGGGTTCACAAACGTAAGGTTCACAAACGTAAGGTTCAGAACGTAAGGTTCAGAACATACATACTTTCTCTTCAGCATTCAAACGTAGGGTTGATCATCCATACTTTGTCTTGCTTCAACTCTCCAAAGAACTTACGGTTGATTATAAAAGTAAGGTTGATGATCCATACTTTTGAGAAACAAACTCAACACTGAAAACTAACGTACGGTTTCTCTTCCATACTTGTCCAACAACAAAAACGTAAGGTTCCTTCCAAACGTAATGTTCTTCTTCCATACTTTTCAACAACGTAAGTTTCATTAACCATACATTTCAAAATAACGTAAGGTTCCTTAACCATACGTTTCTTTTAACATAAAAAGTAAACTTTTCATCCATACATTACGTTCATCAACGTAGGGTATGAACAGTGATTCTAGTACGCGCTAAAGCTGATCTCGCGCTACAGTGATTCCAGAACGCGCTAAAATTGATCTCGCGCTACAGTGATTCCAGAACGCGCTAAAATTGATCTCGGAATAAATGAAGTATGAAATCTCGTTGTATGAAATAAATAAATAAAATAAATTCCTGCAAAATACTCAACGAAATAATTAGTAAATAATTAAGGGTATTTGTGAGCATCAAAATCATCATAAAGAGACATAGTATTATTTAAAATAATCTCCCCCTTTAAAAAACATTATTTTGAATTGTTTGAAAACAATACATTGCTCAACAATCTCCCCCTTTTTGATGATCACAAAACCCATAAAATAATAGAACTAATTTAATTGCAATCTTTATTGAAAAATTAGTTTTATAAAATTTTAGAATTTTGAAAGGATTAAAACAATATTTAACTATAATAAAATTTCTCCCCCATAAAAATAAATTTTCAGCTAAAAATAGATAAAAGATAAATGTCGTATATATCCAAATTCTCCCATATATCCAAATTTCTTCATAGGAAACAAATGAATTTAAATGTTGTGTTTATACAAATTCTCCCCCTTTTTGTGATATCAAAAAGAATGAAAAATTACGGATTTGAACACATTCAATATTGCACTGAACTATAAGTAAATGCTATAATTAACTGTGTATGAATAAGTGAATTTGTTATACTGGCTAACTCAATCATAAATCAATAAACAACAAAACAAAAAAGAGGTAAGAAAAGAATTTACATTCACAAGATGTTATATATAAACGATTGTGATATACAGAGGAATCAAGGTTCATAGATAAGACAGGGAAAAAGGTGTTTATCTCCTTTGAATCGTGGTCTTTATCTCTGTAAACTGTTCTCTGAGCCTCTTCATCATCCCATCTCCTAACTTTATGATAAGATCTCTGTTCTCTTGAGTCATATGAATATCTTCAATCAAATTAACTCTGAAAAACTCATGCATTATTTCTTCTTTTTCAACAAAAAGAGCCAGTTTTTCTGATAACTGATTCAAAAGAATCCTAATCGGTTGCTCTCCAGATGTCAACTGATCCACTAAAAATCTCTGATTATCTAGCAAAACTGACAAAGGGGCACTATTACACTGAAGATCGTGTAATTTGTCACTCATATTTCTCATTGCTACAGTAATTGCTTGAAATTTCCAAATCAAATCAGGTGAAGAGCCTGATCCACTCACAGCACTGTTTGCAACAGACTCAAATTTATTCTCCATGTAAATCTTCAACTCAGACAAATCATATTTCTTTACCATCTCTGATTTTAACTGATCAACAGCATGTAGCATATCAGTCTTAAACAAATATACTTCCTGTCTTGAAACAGTACATTCTTTCAGCTTCTGAAACTTCAACTGCTCTAAGTTCAGAGAATTTCTGAGACTAACATTCTCAGATTCTAACTGAGAGATACGCTTGTACAACTCAACAACTTCTTCTTTTCTCGAATCAGGGGCACCCTGTGCTCGATTCTCATGTCCAGAATTAGGTTGATGAAGCATGGAAAGTGGTAAGGAATCTGCATCTGACTGTTCTTTGTCCTTGTCCTGAGAAGGTTGATCCACTGAACTATCTTTTGAATCCTGAAACTCTTCCACTGAAAAATCTTCCTGAAGTACCTCTGTATTAGCTTCAGAAGTATGTTCATCACGAACAGTAGTCTCCCTGACTTCTACTGATTGGTCAAGAACAATATTTTCATGTAAATCTTGAGGTCGGGCCACTTCTTCACCAGGCACTGCCTCCATAAGTTGTTCTTGCTGAATTACTTTTTCAACAGCCACAGCAGCAGATTGAGGTTCTTTTTGAGTTTCTGTTTGAGCTGTTGGTTCCTCTATCGGTGCAGTCTGCTCCACAACAACTTCTCTCACAAATGAATAAGAAAATAACGGTTCAGAGGATTTCAAGGCAGGAGAGATAATTTCTTCATCAATTGACCTCTTCCTTCTAGATTGAAGTCCTTCTTGACTTCTCTCTTCCTCAACTTCCTCCATCTCAAAACGAATTCTCCTTTCCACTATACTAACTCTTGATTCTACTTGTCCCTCCTTGGACTTAGCCGGTTGAGCCTGAGCACTCTCCGAGTTTTCCTCAGCTCCAACAGGTAAGAGTTTTCCTTTAATTGTGCTCCAGAAGTATCCTACATTCCTCAAAGTTCCAGCATTAAAAACATTACTGTGGTGAAATTTCACTCCAGCATCTACCAATCTGATCATTCCTCTTTTAAACAAAAACAAAGAAATGAACCTTCCATAAGGGAAAAAGGTCATTCTTGCTTCACTCTGACAGCAGTAACTCAGATATCTTATCATAAACCGAGGAAAATTAAACGTAATATCACACATCAAAAGATACATTATATACATGTCAGGGTATAGGATTTTCTCCATCTCAGCCATTCTTGGTGCTAAACCAGTCTGAACAAATTTTACCAAAATTTTCTGATCGGGTTCCAAATCCTTAATAAACATCTTTTTTATCACTCTGGTTCCAAACAGAAAAGACATAATGTCTTCAGACTTATGTACAGAATCTCCAATATTCCGTAAATCGAAATGAAAAACTCCTTCATGAGGGCAGTTAAGAATTTGACTTATCTCTACAGATGATATTGAAAAGTCCTTATCCTCTATTTGAGCCAATAAACTATCCTCTATATCTCCAAGGCTAAACTGAACAGTTCTAAAGAAATGTCTCATTTCTTCCTCATATAGAAACTCAGAATTTTAACTATTAAAAGCTTGCTCAAGAATTTTGAAACGAAAACTCTTGCTTCAACAATAAATTAGTTTCAAACAGCCACTCTAAATCTATGACTTTACCTTGCAGTATTTTCTGACTAACTACCTTAGGTTTCTTTGCAGCACTGCTCTCGGCTTCATCTGGACGCTTAGTCTTTGCCATTCCAACAACGATTTCTGAAGGTTCGTAAGTTTAGGGTTTGAAGATTCAGAAAAGGGTTTTGGAGCAGATGTGCGGTTTTAGGTTTTCGAAAGGGTTTCCGAAAAAGGTGAAGCAGTTTAGAAGGTGAAACGGTTCTGACAGCCTTGATTCCCGTGTAATCACTAATCATTACTTTTATTTAAAACAAAATAAAATTACTTATAGAGGGAAACATAAATTAAGCAGAATTCGAAAACAGAATAAGATTTTAAAAAAACTATTTAAAATTAAATAAACCTAACTCCCCCTTAATAAATTCAGACCTTGTCGTGGGAAGTGGTTTAGTAAAAATATCTGCTAATTGATTTTCTGTATTTACAAATTCTAAAAATATATCCTTTTTAAACACACGATCTCTTAAAAAGTGATGTCTTATATCAATGTGCTTAGTTCTAGAATGACTAATAAGATTTTTTGAAATATTAATTGCACTAGTATTATCACATAAAATAGGTGTATTATTGAAATTTAATCCAAAGTCCATAAGAGTGTTTTTCATCCACAACACCTGTGCACAGCAACTACCTGCAGACACATATTCTGCCTCGGCTGTTGACAGGGCAACTGAGTGTTGTTTCTTACTAGACCATGATACTAAAGACTTCCCTAAAAAGTGACATGTTCCTGAAGTACTCTTCCTATCTAATCTACAGCTTCCAAATTCAGCATCTGAATATGAAATTAAATTAAAATCAGAGGTTTTTGGATAAAGCAGAGATTGATAAATAGTACCTTTTAAATATCTAAAAATTCTTTTAACAGCAGTTAAATGGGATTCTTTGGGATTTGATTGAAATCGAGCACAAAGACATACTGAATACATTATATCTGGTCTACTAGCAGTATGATATAACAAACTACCAATCATACCTCTATATAACTTGTTGTCCACTGATTTTCCAGTTTCATCCAAATCAAGTTTTACATTAGTACACATAGGAGTTGTAAATGGCTTGCTGTTTTCAAGTCCAAATTTCTTAAGTAAATCAGTAATGTATTTGCATTGATTTAAAACATTTCCAAAATCTTTTTGAAATATTTGAAGACCCAAAAAGAAATTTAATTCTCCCATCATACTCATTTCAAATTCTTTTTGCATTAATTCTGAAAATTCATGACAAAGAATTTTATTGGTTGATCCAAAAATTACATCATCAACATAAATTTGAACCAAAAAAACATTATTTTTCACAGTTTTCTTAAAGAGTGTTGGATCTTCCAGTCCAACAGTAAAATCATTTTTCAAAAGAAAAGAACTTAGACTTTCATACCAAGCTCTAGGTGCTTGTTTAAGGCCATAAAGAGCTTTAGTATGTTTGAAAACAGAATCTGGTTTTTGAGAATTTTCAAAACCAGGAGGTTGCTCAACATAAACTTCCTCCATTAAATAACCATTTAAAAAGGCAGATTTAACATCCATCTGAAATAATTTAAAATTCATATAAGATGCATAGGCTAAAAGTATTCTAATGGCTTCTAACCTGGCTACAGGTGCAAAGGTCTCATCATAATCTATTCCTTCTTCTTGATTATATCCTTTAGCTACTAATCTTGCTTTATTTCTAGTTATTATCCCTTGATCATCCTGTTTATTCCTAAAGACCCATTTAGTTCCTATTACTGGATAATCATGTGGTCTTTCAACTAATTCCCAAACCTTATTTCTCTTGAACTGGTTCAATTCATCCTGCATTGCTATTACCTAGCTCTCATCATCTAAGGCTTCTTCTATGGTCTTAGGTTCTTGTTGGGATAGGAAAGCAGAAAATTCAACTATGTTTCCAAGGTTTCTTCTAGTTTTAATACCAGTCTCCAAGTCACCTATCACAGATTCTAAAGGGTGATTCTTTAAGGTTCTAGACTGTCTAGGCATTACATTCAAAGGTTCTTCAGTGTCATGTTCTTCTGAACTGGACTGAATTTCTTTTATATAATTTTCAAAATCATTCTTTAAATTCTCAAGTCCCATGTTTTCATTAGAATCAGGTTCATCTATTTGTTCTATCCTTTTCTCAAAAGGATCAGATTCATAAAATTTCACATGAACTGATTCTTCAACAATCCTTGACTTTTTATTATAGACTCTATAAGCTTTGGAGGTTGCAGAATATCCTAAGAAAATACCTTTATCAGATTTTGGATCAAATTTACCAAGATTATCTTTGGTATTCAAGATGTAAACCTTGCATCCAAAAACTTTAAAGTAATTTACTTTAGGTTTTCTGTTATTCCATAGTTCATAGGGTGTCTTTTTCAAAATAGGTCTTATTAAAATTCTATTCATTATATAACAAGCTGTATTAACAGCTTCTGCCCAGAAATATATTGGTAGGCTATATTCATTTAACATAGTTCTAGCCATTTCTTGGATAGTTCTATTTCTTCTTTCTACAATCCCATTCTGTTGAGGTGTTCTTGGAGCAGAGAAGGTGTGTTTAATACCCATGTTTGAGCAAAAGGAATTAAATTCCTGGTTCTCAAATTCTCCACCATGATCTCTTCTCAATGATATTATATTAAAACCTTTTTCATTTTGTTTAGATTTACAGAAACCTTCAAATAAACTAAAAGCTTCACTTTTAAATTTCAAAAAGAAAATCCAAGTAAATCTAGAATAATCATCAACTAATACATAAACATATAATTTACCAGCTAAACTTGCTACTCTTGAAGGTCCAATCAAATCCATATGGATAAGTTCTAGAGGTTTAGTTGTAGCAACTTTATTAATAGATTTGAATGATGATTTGTGTTGCTTGCCAAGCTGACATGCATCACATAATCTGTCATTTTCAAATTTGAGACTAGGCAAATCAGAAACTAGATGTTTCTTAGATAATTTATGTAAAGCATATATATTGCAATGACCAAGTCTTCTATGTCAGATCCAGGATTCACTTATATTAGCAGTTAAGCAGTTTACTTGTTGTTTACACAAGGAATACAAATCCAGAGTATAAACCTTATCAGTTCTGGGTGCTCTAAACTTAAACAGTTTATCTTTAGAAACAGTACAACTATTGTTAGTAAAATCAACAGTGTATCCATCATCACAGATTTGAGAGATACTTATCAGATTGTGTTTTAACCCTTGTACATAAAGTACATTGTTGATTGAGACTGTCTCTGGATCTCCAACTGTTCCAATACCAATAATCTTTCCTTTGGCATTGTCACCAAAGGTGACAAGCCCTCCTTCCTTTCGAGTAAGAGAAGAGAAATTACCTGAAGTTCCACTCATGTGTCTTGAGCAGCCACTGTCCATATACCATATTTCTTTCTTTCTTTGGTGACCTGCTACCTGCAAAGACATTCAAACAAATTGCTTTGGTACCCATATTTTGTTGGGTCCAGGAGTGTTAGCAAGCAGTGATCTGGGTATCCAGATTTGCTTTGTTTTCTTAAAATTGATTGAATCATATAGATCATTGGAAATATAAGCTTTCTTAATTCCACATATTTGAGGTTGTCTTAGAAAACAGTTTTTAGCTATATGACCTTTTGTTCCACAGAAGTTACAAATAACCTGTTTAGTGCTAGGAACAAAATAATTTTTGTATAACTTAGGTTTTTCTCCTTTACTTCCAATTCCAAACCTTTCCTTTTTAATTACAGTTTTTCCAAGTATCTCATTTAAGGCGTTTTCACCTTTTGTAAAAACTAATGCAGCCTTTTTATAAGATTCTACTTCATCTTGTAGAGTTTTTATTTTTGATTCAAAATTAATTTTATTTGAGTCAGCAGAGTTGTATTTTCAATTAATTCCTTATGTTGTTTTAGCAAAGTATTTCTCTCATCTGAAATAGCTTTATGCATGTTCTTTATAGATTTATATTTTTTAAATAATGAGTCATACCTTTCTTCAAGCATATTGCAGTAAGCTGCAAGTTTTTTATTTGAGAAGCTTGTTTCAGAGTTTGATTCATTATTTGAGTCAGAGGAGTAGTATGAGTGTACCTCATCAGTTTCAACCATGAAACACATATTTGCTTTTAAATTGGCTTCCTCCTTCTCTGAGCTTGATTCAGAAGAATTACTTGAGTCTTCAGAAACACTCCAAGTAGCTTTTATAGCTTTCTTGTCTTTCTGCTCATAATCATCTATTTTGAATAATTTCTTCTTCTTTGCATCTTTCAATTTTGGGCAATCCGGTCTGATATGTCCCATATTTTTGCATTCATAACATCTCACTTCCTTGCTATCCTTCTTGAAGGATTTCTTGAAGTCTTTCTTCTTACTGTAGAACTTTCTGAATTTTCTGGCTAGCTGAGCCAGTTCTTCATCCGAATTTGAAGAATCAGAGCTTTCTGATTTAGCACTTAATTCTCTGTTCTTCATCTTTCTATCCTTTTGTTGAGAAGTCACTTTCAAAGCAGTATTTTCCCTTTTTATGTAGACTTTATGCTCATTTACCTCATCTTTCATTTCAGCCTCGTACATCATCAATGTACCAATCAGCTCTCTCATAGTTAGATCTTTAACAGAAGTTGATTGTCTGATTGCTGCAGAGATTCCATTCAATCGAGTAGGAATTACTCTCAGTACCTTTTACGCTTGATCAGCCTGCTTGATTGGTTCTCCTAGAGCTATTATATTATTGACAATTTCTGTCAATCTTCCATTCATCTGAGTGATGCTCTCTCCTTCAATCATTCTGAAAGTATCGAATTTTAATTTAGCAGTTGCATATCTCATCTGTCTTACATTATCTGTTCCTTCATAAGCAACAGCTATTGTTTGCCACATTTCATATGCAGTCGGGCATTGAGATACTCTGTTAAATTCATCCGGTCCTAGACCACAGATGATTGCATTCATAGCTTTTGAATTCATGTCATACTCAACCTCTGTAGCAGCACTCCATGTATCGGGATTTTCAGGAATTTCATAGGGAGTCAGAATCTTTTAATAGACTTTGTAACCATGATTTTTCAGATAAATAATCATACGTGATTTCCAGCAGCCATAATTATCTCCATTAATGTAAGGTGCTCTGACCATTGACATTCCCTCTCTCGTATAAGCCATGATACACTATGTACAATCTTTAAATACTTCTAGCTTGATAAGACTTTAAAAAGAAGAAGCTCCTCCTCTGATACCAATTGTTGGATCTGAATCTACGGATTACACACAAGAGGGGGGTGAATTGTGTCTTTTCAAAATTATTACAATCTCTTCAATTTAGAAAAATTCTGTCCACTATGCTTTAGCACGATTAAATATGCAGCGGAAAAAGTAAAATCATGAACACACGGATGTATAGTGGTTCGGGGAACAGAAGGCCCCTAGTCCACTCCACCAACGCTCAAATCCACGAGCTTGGCGATTTTCACTATCTGGTCCTCGTTTCCACAGACCTGTTCACAACTGAGTACAGGCAGTTGACACCTTTACAAGTTTCAGGCAAACACAGCCTTCCTGGTTCAAACACGAACCCACACAGCTTAGAACGAGAAGCTGATCACTCAAAAATAAAAAGGGTTTCGATAAAGAAAACACTTCTCCAGTTTTTCTTCACAATTTCAACAGAATGCAATTGTCAGTAGATATATCGTCGTCTTTAGAAAATAAAGATCTGTAATCAAAACAGTTCTGAGTCGATCCAGTTGCAATAGATATTACAAGAAACTTCACATCTTCAGCAGCAGTAGATTCACAACAGATAGTCGATCTAGAACACGTGAATCTGCTATCAAGATCTTCCTTTGGTAAAAAAGGTTTTACACTTCTTCTCGATCACCAGAAAAGAACGCCTTCACACAGTCTCTGTTTCTTGCTCGTTAAAAGATCAATCTATATATTTCATACACTTTCCTGTGTATATATATATCCGAAGTTTCCAAGATAGAACATATATATTCAAATCTTAGAAAATCTTCCGCATAAATAGATCCATGAAAATCTCCTTTAGATTCGCGATATTAAAAAAAAAATAACAGAGCCTTTGTAACTCCCCTGAATAATCGGCATAAAAATCTCCGTTTAAATCAATCATTAATCTGTTGAAAATCGTCTTTGATTCAGTCAAAGTCGTACTTAAGAATCGGCTCGAAATCCGCTTAATAATCTGCCTGTTTGACCAATGCAAAAGGAAATATCGCCTGTCAAAAATATCCCGACGCCAAACGTAGGGTTGATGACGTGGCTCCAAACGTAGGGTTCACAAACGTAAGGTTCACAAACGTAAGGTTCAGAATGTAAGGTTCAGAACGTAAGGTTCAGAACGTACATACTTTCTCTTCAGCATTCAAACGTAGGGTTGATCATCCATACTTTTTCTTGCTTCAACTCTCCAAAGAACATACGGTTGATTATAAAAGTAAGGTTGATGATCCATACTTTTGAGAAACAAACTCAACACTGAAAACTAACGTACGGTTTCTCTTCCATACTTGTCCAACAACAAAAACGTAAGGTTCCTTCCAAACGTAATGTTCTTCTTCCATACTTTTCAACAACGTAAGGTTCATTAACCATACGTTTCAAAATAACGTAAGGTTCCTTAACCATACATTTCTTTTAACATAAAAAGTAAACTTTTCATCCATACGTTACGTTCATCAACGTAGGGTATGAACAGTGATTCCAGTATGCGCTAAAACTGATCTCGCGCTACAGTGATTCCAGAACGCGCTAAAAATGATCTCGCGCTACAGTGATTCCAGAACGCGCTAAAATTGATCTCGGAATAAATGAAGTATGAAATCTCGTTGTATGAAATAAATAAATAAAATAAATTCCTGCAAAATACTCAACGAAATAATTAGTAAATAATTAAGGTTATTTGTGAGCATCAAAATCATCATAAAGAGACATAGTATTATTTAAAATAATCTCCCCCTTTAAAAAACATTATTTTGAATTGTTTGAAAACAATACATTGCTCAACAATCCCACCAGGGGCCGAGGCCATCAGGACATTGAGTTCTCTGTTCTGTGATGTCATCAGCATGGTTCCCTCTCGCCGACCACTGAAGACAGAATGATGCTGGGCCTTGGTTGTTGATCTCCTTTCCTGTTGATACTAATGGGTTTATATCCCTGTTTCCAGGATTCAGATCACTGCATTCGGAGCTCGATCGCCACCTGCACACCGGCACAGGGGCAGGGGCAGTGCCGACGCGACTACCCCGCGCGGTCCCGCCTATTCCATGGTCGCTCCGACTTCGACCGATGTAGCAGCCAGGCGCTTGCGCCCCTCTCCCCGTCAGAAATCATCCAAAGGAGGGTGATAAATAACCTGGTTCATAGGTATGACGAGGACGGGATCATCCCCACCAGGGGCATGGCCCGCTTGGATCTAGAGGCGGTCGTGCCTCACCACCATCGCCGCCCTCGAGGGCCGCGCAGGGAGCCACCGCTCCCCACGCCGACGTTCAACCACCTTGGGAGCCTATCCTCGGAGCGCTGTGACACATCCCTCCCCTACGCCAATGAGGTGGGGGATGTCCGGGTCCACCCGATCGGCGATCCATCATAGGGGTTACTGGCAAGAACCCCTGCTAGGCTGCGTCGACGCCGCCGCCCGACTCCCCAAGCCGAGGAGCAGGCAGTCTTCATGCCCGCACCACCGGATCCAGCCCATCTGACTTGACGCCAGTGTTGGGTGCGAGTGGGGGAGAATTCCCATCCTGGGGCACCAGGATCAGCAACCATTGTGGCCCCAGCCACTGCTGACTCCTGTTCCCAGATCCCTGCGCATGTTGAGCAGGGGAAGCCGCTTGCCCGACTGGGATCGAAACCCCGACCGCCCTGCAGGCATGTTGGGTCGAATCTCCCGGTCGCGGACACTGGCAATGGCCACTGCGGACCAATCTGCGGTAGTGCCGCTCACCGTGAAGGCTCATCCTGTTCCACCGATCTGGGAAGCCGAAGGCTTCTTCGCGACGGCTATGCTTCGGGTACGACTCCTTCCAGCACCCACTGCATGGGGTATGAGGTCACTCCCCCTACCGCCGGTCGCGAGCATGGAGCCATTGTGTATCTAGTCACTCACTCACATGGAGTTCCTCCCCGTGTCCCTTTCAACATCTGTCCCGGTGCTTCTCGCACCCCACCCTTCAGTCCCCTCTGCCCCAGCTCTATTGTGGCCGGGGGACCCGATGACGGAAGTCGTCCTTACCTTGAGGAACTACCCAGGGGCAGGAAGGTCGGGCGTCGTCGGTGTCGGAGGAATGTCAGGGGAGTCCGAACGGGAATCATACCAGTCCGTTTCTCAGATTCTGAGGTAGAGTACGACTCAATGATAGAACCTCCCCCCCAACCTTTTGAGTTGTGGGAAGGGATGGGGACGCGGAGTGTCAGTCTCGTACTCCCCGAATGCGAGATCCGCATGATTCCCTCCTCCCTTCGAAGGTATATCCAGGAGGACGAAGACTTGGCGTACCTCCAGGGATCAAGCCCGCAGTTTCCGTTGATCACCTCAGAAGCACCTCCCGCCCCTGTTAGGGAGGATGAGGAACCTTTCTGGGGACTGACGAAAGGATCACGAGGCGACGCACCCTCGGCGAGCACCGACGTTGTGACAGTAGGCCCATCCACCGGCCCATCCTATCGCGACGTGGCTGCTAGGGCACTACAACCTCGGGAGGATGACCCGGGGATCGGCGGGCAATCGACCTGTTTACCGTATTCCCCGCCGGCCATCCCACCGCCCCGACGGCCTGCCTTGGAGCCATTTCCAATTCCCCGACTTTCCTCAGTGGACGAGCAGGGGTGGAATATTCTGGACCCCGAGCCGGGGCCGTGGAGCTTCTGGACCGTTCTTGCAGCGGGCCACTTCCCGGAGAAGTTTTGGCCGGTCGCAGAATCGGGTTTTGATGTGCCAGAGTCACTCACCCAGGGAGAGTTTGAATGCTTCCGCCAGATTCTTCGGGTGACTCACTCCCGCCTCTGTCACCAGCTAGCACCTTAACATGGGAGCCAAGCGCATCTCGAGGAGATTGGTGAGCAGTGCCACCGGGTTGACCTAGCAGCACTCCCCGTGGTCCGGCACCCCGAGTCGCTAGGCCTCCACGAGGCCCTTCAGCAACAATGCATCCAGAGTTTTCAAGTACTCCGCAGAGTTATTGAGGAGGCCACCCCCACGTGCACGTCCGCGGGTGGGGGAAGTATGCTGCTCTCCTCTTCTGTCCAATCCGCCGGCAACCCGATCCACTAGGAATCCCTGATGGAACGTCACCAAGCGAAGTAGCAGTCAATATGGATGAACCTTCAGATGAGGGAAACATTGTGGAGCCCCTCGACGGGGACTCACACCCCACGGACATGCCGCTGATGGACCCATCTGGGAGGATTACTCGCCAAAAGAGGAGCCTCCTAGTCCTTCCTGTACCCACGGAGGCACTGGCGCAGAGCCGAAACATCGGCAAGGGTAAAGAGCCCGTCGGGTCTGTCAAACTCGCCGACCCATCTGCCTCAGTGCAGAAGGTAGAGGAAGATCCTGAGAAGGCCACGCTACGCCAACAGCTAGCCGAGCAAAAAAGGCTGGTTGATGAGCTCCTGGCCGAACGTATTGCAGAGCGGCGGCCAGTCTACGGCAACCCCAGACCAGGACAGCAGGGGCAGGAGCATTTACCCCTTGCTGAGATCCCCCCGGGCAACCGTGACCGTGTTGTGTTCGCCGACAGGGGAGACACTGGAGCCCATGGCAAGAGGGCGCGATATGTTTCGCCGAACCCTCCCGAGCAGTGAGGCAACCTCGGAGACCCTGCTCAGTTTCCTCCCGTCGCTCCGACAGTTGCTCTGCCAACTGCCCCGCAAGCCGCTGAGCGCGACCATCGTATCGATGAGCCTGGAAATGCGCTTGTGGTTAGAGATCCCCGTCAAGACATGAATCCGCCTCTGGATGATCTGATGGAAGTACTCATCGCTCTCTTGGAGGCCCTAGAAACTCGGCAGGTGGTGATCCCACTGGATGGCAAGCCGTACCCCGCATGGGTGGATGACATGCCGGCCCCGCCAGGATTTGGGAATCCCAATTTTCCCCTCTTTAACGGGACCAGAGACCCACCACAGCACTTGGCCCACTTCAACTCGAGGTGCGGGCCTATGTTGGGGACTCCGGCGCAGCCGGAGGCTGCCAAGCTCTAGTGCTTCGTTCAGACGCTGGAGGGACCAGCGTTTGTTTGGTACAGCCAGCACCCTGTTGGATCAGTGACTAGCTGGGAGGGACTTTTTTGACAATTCCTCTACCAGTTTAGTTCCACAACCCGGAAGACGAACATTTCAGACCTTTTCAGGTGCAAGCAAAGGCCCGACGAGCGAGTCGCGGACTTCGTCGCCCGGTGGAAGGGGATCACGTACTCCCTTGACATGCCACTGACTCAGGAGAAATTACTGACGATGTGTGTGGGGAATGTCAAGTCGGAGTTGGTTCCTTCCCTGATCACGCAGAATTACCCTGGAGGGTTTTGGGACTTCTCAGACAAGGCTCAGCGCCTCGAAAAAGCCCTGCAACAGGCCAGCCAGGCACGTCTGCTGCCTCCTGTGATCTCTGCAAGGAGAGCCGCCAGAGCTGAGCTCACTGCTGTGGCGCAGATAGAGGCCCCCAGACAGCTAGAGTTTATGCCAGTGAGGCCAGCTCAGCAGGCTCATAGGGGTCCACCCCCACAGCCTCTGGCCCAGCAGCGACCGCCTCAAAATCGTTAGGCGCCTCCGCGTAACGCACTGCCACCACCTAGGCGAGGTAATTTGGCTCCGCCTCCTCGGCCTGCTCCTCCGGTCCCTGTCCATGTCCAGCCCCCAAGGGTCCGCTTTCCAGGCAGAAGGAATCGGGCTTACTCGTTTGATGAGGCCCAGGTCCCCGGTTATTTCCGTAGCGCATTGGAGCGGAGGATCGTGCGGCTGCCTGAGTGCCGGAAGCCAGAAGAGGCGTGTCTCGCGGATCGCCCTGACTACTGCCCTTATCACAGGTTCCTGGGACACACCATCCAACAATGCTCTGTGTTCAAGGACTGGCTCCAAGACCAGATTGACAAAAACATAGTCTGGTTGGGCCCAGCCACGACACATGTGGCAGGTGTCTTCGTGGGATCAGATGGCAGTAGTGATGACGGGGACGGGTTGGAACAGGTTTTCGACCATGGGTCCCGGAAGTATAACGTCTGGAGGGCCCGCAGGACGGTCGCCCGTGCCCATGGCATCATCTATTCCCGCCTGGACCGGCCAGAGCCATCAGAATCCGCGAGCGCCGCTTCGGCCTCGTCGTCCCAGCCTTCTTCTTCCACGAAGAGCAGGCGGCGACGCAAGAAGAAAGAACACGCCCTGCCATTGCTGTCATCTTCTCGCACGCTTGGCGATTTCATGCCCCCAGGAATGGGGATCCCTCTGAGACACCGTCCGTTAATGGATGACTCCTCGACTGAGAGCCCGGGGTACGCTTCGGTTAACACCGTAGAGTTGGTAAATCCATTTGTGGCTCCCGACAATGAGGAGCGCATGGTGAATCTCCCCGAGAGCCCGGGGTACGCTTCGGTTAACACCGTAGAGTTGGTAAATCCCTTTGTGGCTCCCGACGACAAGGAGCGCCGGGTGAATCTCTCCGAGAGCCCGGGGTACGCTTCGGATAACACCGTAGAGTTAGTAAATCCCTTTGTGGCTCCCGACGATGAGGAGCGCCGGGTGAATCTCCCCGAGAGCCTGGGGTACGCTTCGATTAACACCGTAGAGATGGTAAATCCCTTTGTGGATCCTGACAATGAGGAGCGCCAGGTGAATCTCCCCAAGAGCCCGGGGAACGCTTCAGTTAACACCGTAGTGTTGGTAAATCCCTTTGTGGCTCCCGACGACGAGGAGCGCCAGGTGAATCTCCCCGATAGCCCGGGGTACGCTTCGGTTAACATCGTAGAGTGGGTAAATCCCTTTGTGGCTCCCGACGACGAGGAGCGCCATGTGAATCTCCCCGAGATCCCGGGGTACGCTTCGGTTAACACCGTAGAGTTGGTAAATCCCTTTGTGGCTCCCGACGACGAGGAGAACCGGGTGAATCTCCCCGAGAGCCCGGGGTACGCTTCGGTTAACACCGTAGAGTTGGTAAATCCCTTTGTGGCTCCCGACGACGAGGAGCGCCGGGTGAATCTCCCCGAAAGCCCGGGGTATGCTTCGGTTAACACCGTATAGTTGGTAAATCCCTTTGTGGCTCCCGACGATGAGGAGCGCCAGTTGAATCTCCCCGAGAGCCCGGGGTACGCTTCGGTTAACACCGTAGAGTTGGTAAATCCCTTTGTGGCTCCCGACAACGAAGAGCGCCGGGTGAATCTCCCTGAGAGCCTGGGGTACGCTTCGGTTAACACCGTAGAGTTGGTAAATCCCTTTGTGGATACCAATGACGAGGAGCGCCGGGTGAATCCCCCTAATGTCTGCAGCTGTCGTCAACGTCGACGGAGCCGTGCATACGTGAATCGCTGGGGCACGGTGGTCGTCACCTCCAGTCAGGCCGTGCATGCTACCGAGACCAGGCAGCAGGCCCGATATAGAGAGCAGCACTCACAGATCCCTCATCCGGTGACAACGGGTTCACTTCCACCACTGTTTGTGTTGCTGGATCGGGCGGGATCGCCTTTCCCGCGTCACAACCAGCCCAGCCCTGCCACTGGCCGACTACGGCCTTCCGGTCCTAGCATGGAATCCACCTCCTGGGCTTCAGCTAGTGAACAGCGGGACGTGCCTAGTACCAGTCAGTCACCGGTCCCACCAGCAGGTCCCGTCATGCCCCCAATCGCAGAGTGACCTCCTGTAAGCAGAAGCTTGCATTTGGCGTGAAAGTATGATGTCCTGAAGCATCTGGCCAGCATTCCGGTGAGGCTTTCCATCCTTGAGGCCCTCCGCCTGTTGTCTGAAATGCGTGAGGTGCTCGCTGAGGCTCTAAGGAGCCCCCTCCAGTTTCAAATGGAGGTAGCAGCCGCGAAAGCCTTTCACACCGAGGTGATTGCGGACGCCGAATGTTAGGTGGTTATCTCATTCTCTGGTGAAGATGAAGACCCTCCCATACAGGGGCACATCCGCCTGCTGTACATCACCGGCCAGTTCAATGGCGTGGAGGTCTGTCGCTGTCTTGTCGACACGGGTTCTGGGATTAACGTGATCCCAACTCGGACACTGCGAAAACTGGGGTTTTCCGAGGATGATTTAAATCCCTCCGAACTCAGAATCCAGGGGTATGACAGGACTGAGAAAACTCCACTCGGAAAGATTCGTGTGAAGACCCAGTTCGGTGGCTTAATTGCCAATACTGAATTCATGGTTGTCTCTCAGGACACTGCCTATAACGCATTGATGGGCAGGTCGTGGCTCCATCTTCACGCAGCGGTTCCCCCATCATACCATCAGTTCCTCAAATACTCCCTTAAGGGTCGAGTGGGTGTGCTCCAAGGAGATGCGTCCCCGTTTTCCTCTTGTGAAGCTTGTTACCTGGACGCAGACTATTATAAGAGCAAGGACAAGAAGATCCTGGCAGGTGAGGTTCAGCCTGCCGCTGTCGCGAGTGATCCCTGGGCAGGTTTGGATGATGCATATGTCTTCCCAATCCATCGGTTGGAGGCCACAACTCCCGATATGGGAGTGTGCTTTGTTGTCTCGGGTACCAGAGGAATGCATATTTCCGGGTCTAAGAGACGGCGGGAATTCACCTCGTACTCTTACACCAACCAGGCCCGGGTGATCCCCGAGCCTCCTACCCCCGTACGATATCAGGACGTTGGGCTTATGGAAAGGACGGTGCGTCATACGTGCATGTTTCACTGAGCCGGGATCGACCGACTCAGGCCAACGTGACACCACTGCTTCGATGTCGTAATGAGTGGCCCCTTGGGCCATAGGCCGGATGGGATTGGATCAACCGCCATTGTCGCTACGGTCTCCGCGGTGCATGAACCTCCTGTCGTGACGACATCGGCCGCCCAAGCTGGTGCTGGCTCCCCATCAGGGCCGAGCCACCCCGAAACGTCTCCCCCCATGGACGATCTTTCCCCAAGCAGAGAAGAAGACATGGAAGATGATCCTCCTGCCTTTGAGGAGGGCGTCTCCTCCACGGTCGACAAGCTCGTACAGGTGAACCTCGGTAATGAGGCGGACCCGAGACCCACATTGGTCAGCGCCGCTATGCCTCCTGAGGAACGGAAATGGTATATAGACTTCCTCAAACAGCACTGTGATGTGTTTTCCTAAAGTTATGATGAGATGATGGGACTAGATCCCTAGGTAGTCGTCCACCGCCTTGGCCTCCCAGCAAACCATCGCGGGTTCAAGCAGCCTCCCAGAAAAATGCACCCCTTTCATGGTGCCATGGTTGAGGCCGAAGTTGATAAGCTCATTAAAGCCAACTCCTTCAGGGAATTCCAGTACCCCAGGTGGCTAGCCAACATTGTTCCCGTTAGGAAGAAGAACGGGCAGATCATGGTCTGCATCGACTTCCGCGATCTTAATCGCCACTGTCCGAAGGATGACTTTCCCCTTCCCGTGACAAAGTTGTTGATCGACACAATGGCCGGGTTCGAATCCCGTTCTTTCATGGATGGGTACTCCGGGTATAACCAAATCCAGATGGCCCCCAAGGATGAAAAGTACACAACCTTCAGGGCTCCCTAGGGCACTTTCTGCTGTTGGGTTATGCCTTTCGGCCTGAAGAACTCTGGTGCCACCTATCAATGGTCCATGCACCGCATATTCAAGCCGATCATCGGGACGCTGGTGGAGTGCTATGTAGATGGACTGGTGGTTAAATCTCATCAGTGCCAGGACCATCTCAGAGACCATGAGAAAGTGTTCGGTTTGATCTGTTCTTGTCACTTGAAGATGAACCCATTGAAGTGTGCCTTTGGGGTCACCTCCGGAAAGTTTCTTGGCTTCATCGTCAGGTATCGAGGTATCGAGATCGACCCCGAGAAGATCAAGGCCACCAGTCAGACGCCTCCCCCGAGTAATATTCGGGAGCTTCGAGGCCTCCAAGTCCACTTAGCCTATATACGCCGATTCATTGCGAATCTGGCCTGCAAGTGTAAGCCCTTCTCTCGGCTCATGAAGAAAGGCGCCGCCTATGGGTGGGATGAAGAGTGCCAGACCGCTTTTGAGGAAATCAAGCAGTATCTGCTTCAACCTCCGGTCCGGATGCCACCCATTCCCGGAAGACCCCTGGTCCTTAATGTGACCACCCTGGAGAGATCTCTCGGTGCCCTTCTCACCCAGAAAAACAACAAGGGAACAGAGAATAGCCTCTACTACCTCAGCCGCATGCTCCTCAACGCGGAGATTAGATATTCTCCCATCGAGAAGAGATGCCTGGCGCTCGTATTTGCCGTACAGAAATTGCGGCACTACTTACAGCACCATGAGGTATAGTTGGTCTCTTGGGTAGACCCGTTGAAATACATCCTGATTTGGCCTATGTTGACCGGCCGATTGGCACGTTGGGCGGTGATCCTCCAGCAGTTCGACATTAGGTTCGTATCTCAGAAGGCCGTCAAAGGACAGGTGTTGGTAGACTTCTTGGCTGCTCATCCAACCTCTGCGGACCAGCCGCTGGATGTGGGATTTCCGGATGAGGCAATCCTTTCAGTTGATCACACCACTCCATGCTGGAAGATTCACTTTGATGGCGCCTCCCGAAGCCCTACCGGTAGAAGGCTCAACGATCCTAGGATTAACAGAGTGGGTCTGGGTATCATCTTCATCACCCCAGAGCAAGTCGTGCTGCCATATTCTTTCTTCTTGTCAGAGGGTTGCACCAACAATGAGGCAGAATATCATTCCCTCATCACTGGCCTCAAGTTGGCTCTGGAGGGTAACATACCCCACCTGTATGTAAAAGGGGACTCTGAGCTAGTCATCAAGCAGGTTAACGATGACTACGCTGTCAGGAAGCCAGAACATGTGTCGTTGCTGGAGTGTACCCTCCATCTAATGGCTATGTTCCCCTCCCGACCATATGTCGTTCACGTTCCCCAGTCGCAGAACAGTCGAGCAGATGCTTTGGCCAGCCTGGCCGCATCACTCGCGGAGCCCGAACAGGATGGCCTAATCATCCACGTGGCACACCGATGAGTCATTACTCCTGTTATCTCGGAGGGCGGTCGTGGCCCGCGGGTGAACCATCTCACTACTGGTGCCCCTGCTTCGGGACCCCCCGGGGTTCCAGGCATGGTGATCGAGACAGTCCCTGACTAGAGGACACCCCTCGTTGAATATCTCCGACACGGCAATCTTCCGATGGACCGAGCGGAGCAGGAACGAATCCGGCGCCGTGTGTCGTAGTTCACCCTTCAAAGCGGTCCCAGTCATGAGCAACTCCTTTACAGGCGCGGGTTTGATGGTGTTCTCCTCCATTGTCTTCAAGGAGTTGAGATCCCACAGGTCATGCAGGAAGTGCATGATGGCTCCTGTGGCGCCCACCAGGCCGGGTCGAAGTTGTCCCACCAGATTTGGAGACTGGGATACTTCTGGCCCTCCATGATCCATGACTGCATCGAGTATTCCAAGAGGTGCCATGCGTGCCAATTTCATGCTATCTTTGTACATCGGCCACCGGAGCCTCTCCATACTACTAAGTATTCTTGGCCCTTTACAGTCTGGGGGTTAGATGTCGTAGGGCCCTACCCGCCGGCGACGGCCCGCCAATGCTGGTTCATCTTAACCGCCAAGGATTTCTTATCAAAGTGGGCAGAGACAGCCCCACTTAGGGAAGTCAAGGCTGGTTCTAACACCAACTTCGTGAGTTCCAATATCATTCATCGGTTTGGAATACCTCACGCTATCCTCACGGACAACGGAACCAACTTCCGGGCGGCCGAGCTGAAGAGATTGTACACCAAGTACAACATTCACTCAAACCACACCTCCCGCTATCATGCGCATGAGAATGGACAGATTGAGTCGTTTAACAAAGCCCTCTCTAAAATTCTGCAAAAAATGGTTGGTCAGAATAGGAAAAGTTGGCCGGACAAGCTCCCCAATGCCCTCTGGGCTTATAGGACGACGACTCGCAATTCCACCCAGGTGAACCCGTATTCCCTAGTGTACGGAGCTGAGGCCGTCCTTCCCATCAAGGTCCAACTGCCCTCATTGTGCACGGCAGTCTACGACCAGCAAGCGCCGGATAGAGTTTCCGAGATCCATCTAGCCGAATTGTAAGCGCTGGACGAAAGTAGGCTTCACCCTCTACATAACCTGGAAAGGCATCAAAGTATGATGTCTTGAGCTTTCGATAAGAAGGTTCGACTTCGCTCCTTCCTGCAAGGTGACCTGGTGTTGGCTCTCAGAGCACCAACGATTCCCGGTAGGAAACCACCCAAGTTGGAGCCCAAGTGGGAGGGACCTTTTATTGTCCACATGGTCTATCCCAATGGTGTGTATTCCCTGGTGTCTATGGATGGGGAGGGTATCACTCCTCCCACCAATCCCAGGTTCCTCAAGAAGTACTTTGCCTAAATTACTGGTCCTACATGACCTTAAACTGCTGGTCCTACATGACGTTAAACTGTACGATCCAGCATGACCTTAAACTGTATGGTCCGGCACGACCTTAAACTACACTCTGCCCTACATTTGGGATCTCCATGGTCCGAGTTCTAAGACCTAAAACTAAGATCTATATTACGTCCAACATGATGATAAACTATATTGTCAAGAACTACCTGTGGCTTGATTCCCATCCTAATGGGATACGTAGGACCGCCTGAACACCTAGATGTCAGGTCTAGCCCCATCTCTTAGGAGATCCCACGATCTCCCGGTGCCCAGGGTGTTTGGCATTACGCCCCCTCTTTTGCTCAGGGATCCGCCCTCTCTTGGCCGCTCTCGGACTGAGCCCTCTGACCCTTTCCAGTGGTCTGCTGATGTGCTCAAAGCACTCTAGTCTAGAACTTGGAGTGCCAGATTCGACATAGGCAAGTTCCATCCACTTGCCAAGCTTCATGTTCCCCTTCATTCGGGCCCCCGTCATCTTTCATACCCGGAGGGACCCCCAAGAACGGTCTGGATACAACGCCCAAGGGCTCTCCTACCGTCATGGGCCAAACCCCCCAAGGGTTTCAGAAAACAAATTCATACAAATCCCGCATTGCGAACATGGTCATCAGTTGATGCTCATTTGTTTGTCCCCATGGCTAACACGACAGGATGTCGTGTTGCGAACATGGTCAACAGTCGTCCTCAGTCGTCATGTCGGTTCCCCAGGCCCTGAATGTTGGTGGCATGGTTCATGTCATTTTCCGCCCCGCCGTGCCAAGGTGGAATCTCGACACTCCTTGTACTAACCCTCAGTACACCCCCGCACATCAGACAGACCGAGCTACGTAACGTTGTCTCTCAGGGCTCCCACGGTTTGAGCGCTAGAGTATGTGCTTGGGTATCTTCCTTGCGGATCGTGTGCAGCTTGACCTTCATCCCATTAGGGGAATGAGGAGTCACCGAGACACTGCGTATTGGGCCCGGCAGAGCTGGGAGCTTGCATCTGCTGCCCCTCCCTGATTGTTGAACCCTCATAGGCTCCGTTTCCTGAGGCTCCTCTCTCGGTTGGTCCAAACATTATGACCCTAAACTGTGTTGTTGGTCCAAAACTTATGACCCTAAACAGTGTTGTTGTTCCAAACCATATGACCTTAAACTGTGTTGTTGGTCCAATCCTTATGACCCTAAACTGTGTTGTTGGTCCAAACCATATGACCTTAAACTGTGTTGTTGGTCCAAACCATATGACCTTAAACTGTGTTGTTGGTCCAAACCATATGACCTTAAACTGTGTTGTTGGTCCAAACCGTATGACCGTAAACTGTGTTGTTGGTCAAAACCTTATGACCCTAAACTGTGTTGTTGGTCCAAACCATATGACCATAAACTGTGTTGTTGGTCCAAAAATTATGACCCTAAACTGTGTTGTTGGTCCAAACCATATGACCTTAAACTGTGTTGTTGGTCCAAACCATATGACCTTAAACTCTGTTGTTGGTCCAAACCTTATGACCGTAAACTGTGTTGTTGGCCCAAACCATATGACCTTAAACTCTGTTGTTGGTCCAAACCATATGACCCTAAACTGTGTTGTTGGTCCAAACCATATGACCCTAAATTGTGTTGTTGGTCCAAACCATATGACCTTAAACTGTGCTGTTGGTCCAAACCATATGACCTTAAACTGTGCTGTTGGTCCTACCACACGACCCTAAACTATGATCTTATCGTCCTGGCCGCACGACGAGAAACTGCACTGCATTATAGTGACCTCACTGTAGAGGACATCACGTTGGGTATTGGTTTTATGCCATGCCAATTGTCAACGCCTATCACGGCTTGATGCTTGTGGTGACACCATGTCCTGCTAATCTGGGCCTGTCGCTTCACAACAAAAAAACCACTCACCTTAAAGGACAAACAAGATTTATCACATGTCGCTTCTTTTAGTGCAAGGGCCACGCCCGCACTCCCCCTTTTCCTTTGGCACTGGTATCTTACCATGTCACTTTCAGAACTACATGTGGCTTGATTATCATCCTTATGAGATACATAGGAACCCCTGGGGCACTTCCCCGCGGGTCCAGCCTACCTCCGTGTTCGGTCCCTCGACTTGATCGTTTCCCCGGAGAGCATCTGTTAAGTATGGCTTAGGTCCTCCTTCACGTCGGGTTTTGTAACCGCCTGGCCGTGTGTTCGTTTCTCCCCCTTCCCTCATGGTCCGAGCTCTAAGACCTAAAACTAAGATCCTCATGGTCCGAGCTCTAAAAACTAAAACTATGATCCTCATGGTCCGAGATCTAAGACCTAAAACTACGATCCTCATGGTCTGAGCTCTAAGACCTAAAACTAAGATCCATGTTTCGTCCTGCATGATGTTAAACTGTATTCCGTCCCGCATGATGTTAAACTGTATTCCGTCCCACATGATGTTAAACTGTATTTCGTCCATCATGGCGTTAAACTGTATTTCTTCCAGCATGACGTTAAACTGCATTTTCAGAACTACGTGGGCTTGATTCTCATCCTTTTGAGATACGTAGGACCGCCCGAACATTTCGTCTTGGGTCCAGCCCCAGGGATAGCTGAACACCATCCTTCTTTATTGTCAGCCCCTCAGCCCGACATCATGAGAAATGGTGTCATCAGGATATCTACCCCAAGCAAGTTCGGGATGCCCCATGGTAATGATGGGAAGCGGCAGTTCTCTCGCCAAAGAGGTCCTTCCTGGAAATTGGGATGACCCGTGATCGGGTTGGTACGTCTTCCTAATGAGCCTTCGCCCTGGTGGCGCAATATCGAGAGTGTTGGACTCTATTCGAACAAGCCACCACTCCACCTCCCGCGCTTTGCGTTCCCCCTTATTCAGACCCTCGTTTCCTTTCGCGTTTGATGGGACCCCCTAACAGTATGGATGCTCGACCTATGGTCCGCCTACTATCCTGGGCCAACGTTTCGGAAAACTGGTCATGTTTGACGGGACCCCCTAACAGTATGGATGCTCGACCTATGGTTCGCCTACTATCTTAGGCCAACATTCCGGAAAACTGACAAACGATATTTGAGTTAGGACCCGTGTTGCGAACATGGTCAGTGGTCATCCCTCATTTATTGTCCTCCCATTCCGGGCCAACGTGATATGGATGATGTGTTTCTGCCACGGTTGACAGTTATCCTCCATGGTTGTGCCCCATTGGGTTCCGAATTTGGGCAGCGTGATGTGCCCTTTCTCTCCATCCCCCTGTGTTTGGATGTATTTCAATTCCCTCGGCATTGCCCCGCTCGTGTGTTAAGACACATTGAGAAGTCGACACATCAATCGGCCCGGGGTCACTTCAAAAGTCCAGGACCGATTTTTGACGCCTGAAGCTTGGTCAATGCCCCATAGTTGAACGGAATGATGGTACGACCACCTCTTTCTTCTTGTGTTGGGCATGTCCCACAGGACCCTAGGGGTGAGTTGTTATTCGTTTCAAAACTATGGTTGAGCGCATTAAACCAAGGGTACAAAAGAGTAGATTTGGCCATACATTGGATTGAGACGATGAGCAATACAAGCTAAAGTTCATGAGATGGCAAAAACAAAGCCCTTAGGGTTTAGCGTGATGAAGCGATCTTTCCCGCGCTTCTATCCTCTGGCTGGTAGCGTTCAGGGCCGCTTTTCGCTCTTCGAAGACTCTCTCCTCATCAGCCACCACAGAGCGCAGCTCATCAGCCCTAGCTTGTGCATGCACCCGCTCGCTTTGAAGCACAGTCATCTAGTGACTTGCCTCCACCAGTTGTTCCTGGGCATCAGCCAGCTGGGCGGTCAGTTGCTCCACGAGCTCAGAGCATGTTGCGATGAAGACTTCTTTGTCTGCCGCCTTCCCTTCGAGGTGCCAGACTTCTTGCTCCGCCCTCAGCAGCGCTTGAGCGCTTGTTGATCCTTCCTGGCACTAGGAAATGTCGGTGCGTCGGCTGCTCTCGCGCATCTTCTCGTCCATGTAATTAGGGACCGTTAGATGAAGGCGCTGAGCATCATCCCCTCCAGCGCACAGGAAGCGCATCTAGGTCTGAAGTGATCCCATCCGCCTCAGCCAATCGGACTGGGGATGCCTGAGAAAGCGCTAGATACACATCCACCCCTTGTGTCGTGTCATTCGGCTCTCCTCAGCTGCCTCTGAGTCTGATTCATCAATCTCCCCAGGTTCAGCAGGTCGGTATATGGGGAAGGCCGCCAGCAGATCGACATCAGGATCCACCCCAGGGATGTCTTCATGAGGAATAGAATCCGTGGTGTCTGGGTGATCTTCCCTCGCCCCAGCAGCAATGACGCCTCCACCAGCTTCCGACCGCGTTCCGGGAACAACGCCGCTGATGTCTGTCGCCCTCTGTTCATCTATTGTCGGGGTCGAATCATTGCAGAGAGCATGTTCCGTGCGAGGTGGTATTTCCGCCACTGGTCCACTCGCGGATGGTCCTGGCTCCGTAGCTCGACGTGCCTCCAGTGTTGAGATCACTACGCGGGGCATACGCTGGTCAGACCTGACACCAAGCACCAGTAGTGAAGCATGAGACTTACAGGAATCTAGAGCGTCGGTCCCCTGTGTTCTGGCCACTTCAGAAGCCGCCATAAGGGAGACCCCTCTGCGCTGGTTAATTCAATGATGGGTGTCGGATCCCCATCATGTCCCACTGGTTCCTCTCCGCCTACCTCTGGTGGGGACGCCCGTCCCCCACTCAGTTTCTCCTGAGTACGATTGGGAAGTGAGTTAGAAGTTGGAAAGTAGAATGGATGAATGAGATAAATGAATGAAGATAGAGACAATCCTCGAGAATCTCGGTTATGTCGAGATCAGAGTCGGCAATCTCGCCGCTCTCTCGGAGACTCCCTTGGTAGGTCGCCCCTTGCGAATCCTCACCTTCGGGCTCCTCTTCTTTGTCTTCTCCCTCACCTTCGTCCTCTCTGGTTTCCTCCTCCCCCTCCGGCTCTTCATCACTGTCACCTTCTCCCAGAGGCATCGCTTCCGGATCATTCTCCTGGCCGAGCATCACTTTCACTAGGAAAGTTGGCTCCGCACGCCGCCCCCTTTGGTGTGTGTATGCGTCCATGGCCGTCACATAAGCATGCCACCGATGGAAATTTACTCGGTCGGTAATCCAAACAAGCCCGACCTCCGGCAGTTGGGTCTCATTCTGCATTATCTTCTTCCAGATGGCTTCGACGCTCAGTGATTGCCGCAGGGTCATCCCGGCCGACCATAGTGCCGGGAAAAGTGCATCTTGGGAAGGTTCAAGCAGATATCTTATCTGCTTCCCAGGCAGTTCCCCGGTTGTCTCATGTGACCCACCTGCAGGTAACGAGGAAGTGGAGGCACCATGTGATGTCCTCGCTGCCGAATTCCCGGCCTGCGCAAGCCTCGCTGCCTGACGCGCCCTTGGTTCTCCCCTTCCGATGGCACCTTCCCTTCTTTCTCGTCGCCCAGTTTCCGCATGAGTAACCTCGAGTTGCCAGACGCGCTTGCGTAATATCCCCTCAGGGTACACGATGGTCCAGTTTTCGGCATATTTGGTTGCTAGGACTGCATCGACCCTAGTGGGAGGAAGTGTAACGACGTCGCCAGAGCCGAAGGTGGTAAAAATCAACCACATCTAGCGCAGGACGCATAGATTCTTCTCCTGCCAGACAGCCATGAATTCCTTCTTCGGCATTCGCTGGAGGCACTCGAACTGCCTGGTGAATCGGGATGGCACGTACGGCTCGCAGATCACCTTCCCGTCGATCCGAGCCACGAGCACCCCGCCCCGAATGCTCTGGAAGTATTCATGTTGTTCCAGAGAGCCTCACCCGTTGTCCACCAGCTGACCAACCGGGGTGGGGAATGGGCTGAAGTTGAAGTTGGCATGGTTACCAATGCGGATCCTCACGCCCTCCTCATTGAGCATTAATGGCGCCACCCATGAAATGTTTAGTAAGGACGGTCACAAGCCATTGCCCGGAGGACGGACGTCGTTTTGGAAAGTATACCCACCGAGATAAGCTGCCACCCAGCCATGGAAAATTTGGAAGGGACCACAGACCCTCCGAGGCGACCCCCCTCGTGAGATGCGCCCTAGAATGGTATACAGCTTGGCCAGCACGGGGACGCCCAAGATGAACCATTTGTTGGCGGCCATGGAGCCCGCCATCACCAAAGTCGCTGGACGGACGCCCATCCTCGCGTCCCGCACCGGAAGGAGCCACCCGATCAGGAAGGCGGCAAGGAACCCGGCATACCAGACGTTCGGGTCCCGGGCCTCAATGACGTGGTAGGCCCATGATTGGTATTGCCCTGCCTCTAGAGTCTTCTAGTATGACCCGTCTTTGCTCCTCTGAGTCGCGGTTGGGCACCGTTTGCCCCATCCCGACATCTTGACGGCGGGATCCTTCTCAAGGAACAGGCTGAACCAGCCCTTGTAGGCGATGTCCTTCAGGAAGTCCTTGACCCCCAGCCTCTCCTTGGCCAGCAGCAGCAGGTGCCACGTCAGCATCAGCGTCCGCGACCTGTCTCCCCAGGTGTTCTTTGGAGGAACGAACTCGTCGTATTGGTAACCCTCCAGTGGGATACCGCCGATGCAGTGAACGTCCCAAAGACTGATGCCGACTTCCCCGTGATGAAGGTGGAATGTGTTGGGGTCGGGAGACCACCGGGTGAATAGCTCTAGTCCGAGTTCAGGCTGACAGTGGAAATGGAACTGCGATGTCCATACCTCCTCGAACAGGCCGATATACCACAGTTCGTCTCCGAACTGGTCGTAGGTATGGCGAACCCAGAACGCCCAGGCCATTCGCTGGTGAAGTTACCCCCGGACCGCAGGTCCCAATCCTTCAGACATCCCTTCGTGTAGTCCGTGATGCTCTGACGGAATGTGCTCGCGTAGAGGGCCAGAGAATCCTCCGCCACAGGCTCGTCCCCAGTAATGGTCGTAGTCCTCGGGTTCATGACATATACATCCATGTGTCTAGTTTCCCTGGAAGGATGGTCGTTGTTTGTGATGTTGTAGCGAGTAATTTCATCCTCCCGAGTCACCAAGGATCGCGGTGTGTCCACCTCGAATCCCGGCAGTGGTACCTCCTCCAGGATACCAAAATTCTAGAGTGGGAGGTTGTCCGACAAGGGATATTCCTTTTGGTCCGGAGTCAGTAGATTGAACAAGGTAGGATTATTTGAGATGATCACCTTGGCACCATATACCTCCTCGTTCGCCACCATTTCTTTCCTACGGGCAGCGGCTTCCCCCTCATCGACTCGGTTTGCAGTCATCTCGAATTTTTCAGGAGTTGGGAGAAATCAGGATACAGTGCGCGGAATCGGAGTGTTCGGCGCGCAATCTGGCTGAGTTGTGCGAAATCCTGGAGTTTAGAATGCAATCGGCACGCTAAGCATGAAAGATCCCGGTTTGGCCTGAAATCACGGCCAAATTTCGGAAAGAATTCTGCGCTGCCAGTGCGTTATTACGCGCAGCCGCGGAGCGATTTCTCGCACGCGAGCGGTAAGCTTATCGCGTGAAAAAAGCCGAAGAATGGATCTGGGACCCATCGCCCCTTTTTATAGGCGAGGCCAAGGTTCCGCGCCGCGCGGAAAGAATATTTCACGCACGTCCGTAGGTTTTGCGCGCCTCGTCGGATTTCTTGAACGCAGCTTGATCAGGAGACATAGCATTTTGGCGTGTCCCTTGGAATCTGATCATTGCGACCTCTCTCCAATCCAATTCCACGGGGGGGGGGGGGGGCATTTGTTGACGCCGAATAAATCCCGCAACTCCCGGAGGAAGTTTCGGAATGACGAAGCGAAGTCATATTCGGAATCAGAGGCCCGATCCGGAGGCCTGGGAAGTGGTGCACTAAATAAAGGAGGATCCACGCGCAAAAATGTTTTGTGCGCGAGGTGCTCCCGGGATTCGCGGAATAGGACCGGTGAGGCGCGCAATAATTGCGCGCCACATTTCTCCGCGGTGATATTTTGTGCGCAAACGGTTCCCGGTGCGGAAAACATCGTGCGCCGCTTGGATTCCATGCCAGAGGTCGCCTATAAATATAAGGTGACCCCGAACGGTTTGGGGGTTGAGGAATCTGAAGCGACTCTCGTGCGCGCAATTCGGCTCCCCCCGTGCGAAAGATGACATCCAGGTAATCATGAATTCCGTGCAACCTTGCCCCGGAGTTCGCCTTTGAGCGCAACTCCACCGGCTTCAGTGAATTTTCCCCTTTCCCCGGTTTCCCCACTTGCGTGCAATCCCAGGTTCGCGCGTGCAAGACCCTGCCGTGCGCGCCAAACCTTGCGCGTAATTCCCTCTTCACGCGCAATTCTGTTGCTCCTATTGCGCGTCGTCCCGGTGTTTTGCGCACAAATCGTCCCTTTTGCGCACTCAGAGATGAGGACCCCTCACCTTGACACCCCTTGGCTGCCCCCTGCACCAGCACCAGATGTCTCCCATGCCGGGCATGCGCGCCATGCGTTGTTTTCCCGCACGGCCTTCTAGGCTCGTACGAAGTAACCTCAAGGTCCCTTGGGCCGTGTTTCCCATTGCATTGCTTTGCCTTATGCTTCTCCGCATAGGCACGCTAATGGCTATTTCTTCTTCGCATAGCCACGCTAACATGGACCCCCTGGTGGTTTGCCCTGTGGCCCCCCTTCACCACGGCCTTGCCGATGCCTTCCCTTCCACAAGGGGTAGAGGGCATTGGGCATGTAAGCCTTAGGGGTGTGGAGAAAACCCACGTCGTCCAAGCTGCAGGACGTTAAACTGCTAAGCACCTTGTCCTTAACGCAAGACGTTAAACTGTGGTCCGACCCCGTGCTTCGCACGCAGGGTCCCCCCAGCTAGGACATTTTTTACGCACACTCGTCTCCATGGGAATGGACTCTTCCTCACATGGAATGAGATCCTCTTTGTCGGAGCGGCGTTTGTCCGCGGGGGAAGGACTGCCTTAGAGCGTAAGCCCCTAACGTTTCGTACAGATGATTTCACCTATGCATCTCCGTACTTCCCCCCTGCCAAGGCCAGTGGAGTCTTTCCTACTGCGTTTTGTCGCACCCCGGGCCTCCACCCTGGAGTAAGCCCCGACACAAAGGGCCGCTAACCACGCGTAAGCCCCTATTTCCTCTATGGGCCGCCCAATGCCTAAGCCCCATTCCGCTTCTCACGGACGCAGCCTTCGCGACGTGATCGTCTGGTCCCTGGTGCCTCTTGTTTCCCACACCGAGCATGACTCACGTGGGCCTAGAGCGCGCATCGACCATGACCTCCTCCATGGGCCGCCTCAGAGCGTAAGCCCCATCCTAGAGAACTACATGGACTTTGATCTGTGCTAGCGCACGGTACATAGGAAGCCTCCATGAGGTTCAAGCCCACCACCCGGTCGTCCCGACCTCTCCATGTCGGTTCCATGACCACCTTGGGCTGCCTCAGAGCGTAAGCCCCAAATCTCACATCCCGCATGACATTAAACTGTATCCCATCCCGCATGACATTAAAATGTATCCCGTACCGCATGAAGTTAAACTGTATCCCGTCTCGCATGACGTTAAACTGTATCCCTTCCCGCATGACGTTAAACTGTATCGCATCCCGCATGATGTTAAACTGTATTCCGTCCCGCATGACGTTAAACTATATCCCCCCACTTTGGCCGTCTCAGAACATAAGCCCCATGCTTCACCCCACCATCCATCCTGATCCTTACCCAGGCCACCACATCCCGGTGAGATCATGCCACCCTTTCCCACTCCATGTTATACGGGAGGCCGCCCACGTGCTGGCCCCAACAACGGTGTTCCCCCTAGGGGCCCTTTAACCCGATCCGTCGCCGCAAGACGTTAAACTCGCGACATACCCCGTGTTAAACATGGGAAGCTGAGGAAAACCACAGATGGTACACATTCCCCGCGTTCAATGTGAGATGCCTCGGGCTTCCGCTCCCTCGAGAAGCCCTGTGATGAAGGACCAAAGACAGACATGCTGGCGATGCCCCAACGTGACCATTCTACTCACTGTAGGTTGCTGTCCCGACAAGACCCCTTGGAGCAGCTTGACGGAAGTAGCATAATTAAGTGGCATTCATGTAGATATGGCACCAGGAATGAGCTTCACAAATCCGTCTTAAATCTTTGAGGGAGACCCGAACTAGGTGACGAGCTCCGAGGAGGAATCCACGGAAGGAAGAACCGACATCCCATCATCCCTGTTTTGATCAAGGAGCAGACATACTAGAACAAGGAACGGATGTCGCCCACCTTTGGGAAGCGGGAATGCGGGGCCACAAGCAGCGCGCCCTCCCCCGGCGGATAGACTCGCGCGCCTTGACGAAAGCTTCAGAAACACTATTCATAACTGCTTTTGAACGACTTGTTTGGTAAGTCATGGTGTGCTTGAACTCGATGTTGTGTGTAGTGTAAGTTATTGAATTACTTTTATGAACTAACGTACTATGAAATATTTGGGTGTTACTCCTCATATCAAAATTGGGATCATCAACTAACTGGTGAGTCTATAATTATCTATATCGTGTGGTCAAACATCTCATAAATTGCCTCATAAAATTTTTCTTGAATGGGAATTTTGATACCTTTTCCCCTTACAACTTTTTACCCCTTATTTAGGATTTTCATTCTATAAGGTCAGTATATTACTTTTACACACTCCTCAAAATCTCCTCCACTATTTATAGAAATTTGTAGATACATGGGTGTTTTATTTTTTTTTTGAGGTGCAATAATGAGTTATAGGTAATCCTATGATAGTTTTTTTTATCTTTTTTCTATTTTTTAACTGTTAAAGGATCGTCAATATGTTTGTTGATTATGCCTTATTTTTAAGGAATTTTCTTCTTTATCAATTTATTTCATTTTAGACCAATGGAAAGGCAGATATAAAATGAGTGGACATTTTTAATACTATGGTTGGTGGTCCTTTTATTTTCCCAATGGTCATGATTTGTTTTTTCATGTATGCATTGTGTGATGACTCATGATATCTGTGTGGTGACCTTGAATTGAATTAAAATTAGAAAATAAAAATTTTAAACTGTTAAATACTATATTTAAATGAATCAATAAGATTAAATGAAGAGTTAATATTAGGGAAGACATGTAATTATAATTAAAACACAGTTTTCAGTAAATGGATATTAAATCCTAGATGACCTTATGTAAATTGGAATGTGGGATTTTAAATGTTAATATTTAATTTTTAGTAAATGATGAAAATTTAATTGTAATTTTTTGTTTATATTGAAATGATAAATTTAAGAAATATGTATTATCCATTATATAAAGAGATTTTTTTAAATGGTGATCTTGACAAGATATACTAGTTTCAATATAGATATTTATGTGTTTAAAAATAGTGGTAAATTGATATGATAATTCATGAAATGAATAGTGGGATCATAAAATGATATTCATAAATTAAATTGGTAAGTTGTTATTTTTTAAAAGGGTAATGAGTGTTAATATTTGAAATAATATTAGGTGGGATTAAATGAAATTAATTAGGTTATTTATAATTGTTAAATGTTAAATTATACTAATGTGGGGTAGACCCAAATCTTACCACACTGTGACTATTGCTGATTGAGTTCTCAACTAACTTTCCTCCTCGAAGTGTAAGGATATCGCTGTGGCCGGCAGAACCTACGTTGATAAATCCACTATTGTATCCAAAATAGTCTATACTATGATGGTCTACAAATGGCCAATTATTCTTATCAAAAAAATTACAACATCTATTCAAAATTTCATCTATACTGGTAGTATTCTAGAATGAAGTATTGTGATGGTACCTTGGTCCTTTTGTTGCAAACCCATTGAAAATATTGGCATTTGTATAAAAAAATTAAAGCCCTTTAATGATGCACTTCAAGACCGACTCAATTGGAATATTTTTCACAATACTTCTAAATATATCTCCTTTCTCAAGAATATAATCCTCGAAAAACTTAAGACTAGAAACTTGACCGTCATTAATTCTTCGATTTAGCCTTCCCTCAAACTCTCCTTCGCTAATATTATGAATAATTCCAGATGGATGGTTTCTGGAGATTCCTCCATGAAATTCTGGATTTAAAATCGGACTGGAATGCCTCAAATCTCCATGATTCATCCTAATCAAACTCACGAAAACACCAATATCTCTACCAAAGGCTTTTTAAATTCTCAACATGATCATATTCCTATCCCTATTTTGAATCTCATTGAAAATTATCCTTTTTCTTACGACTATGATTTCATAATTTGGGAGCATGCTCACAATGGTATGCTTCCCTCAAATAATTAATACAATTATACTTTCTTCACCAACAAGAGTGAATTCAGATATATTAAACACTTCAACCATCCCTTGGATAAGCCCTCAAGATTCAGTCTCATCTAGAGACTTTCTCACAACAGAATTCTCACTGAGGTTTTTCTTCAATCGTATGGAATTCAGCTTTGCTCAAAATGTAAAAATGTAACCAACAAAGAGAACACTCTAACCACTTATTAATTTCTTGTGCTACTATTGTATCTCTTTGGAACTATATTTTTGACATCTTTGATTTCAGATGGTTGATTCTTAACTCTGTTAAAACTCAACTTACGAAATGTGAAGAGACGGAGGGCTCTCAGCAAATGAGGAATCTCTTCCCTATTATAGTTTCGGAACGTCACCATGTGATCATGTATGATCAAAATGCTATTATTCCTAGAAAATAATCACTAAATATTAATACAGGATGGACCCGAATCCTCATTGCCTTAAAAGAGGATTCTTTGTTACAAAACGTTCATTACCACAACTCAGTGCATGACTTTGGAATCCTTAAACATCTTCAAATTAGCGACAACTTCTGTCCGCCACATCGCACTCTCACGATATTCTGGAGATCATCTCTCGCTAGATGGATCAAGATCTATATTGATGGTGCCTACAAAGGAAATCCAGAGCCTGCAGGATGTGATTCCATCTTCAGGAACCATCTCTACCAGATCCTAGGGTACTTCAGGGGTCATTTTGGTAGTGACACCTCCCTTCAAGCTGAGATGATGGTTTTTATTCATGAGATCAAATTTTCCATGAGCTTTGGTTGGAACAACCTCTGGATTGAAAGTGACTTGACTACAATCATTCAAGAAATTTTGAATGGTGAAACTCATCTATCTTGGTCGATTAATACTCATGGGATGGAATGAAACTCTTCTCTCAGCAATCTGAATTATATCATCACACATGTCTATCGGGAAGCAAACATGGTTGCTGATGGCTTTGCCAACATGGGAGTTAATCAAGACATGACCTGGAGCGAAGTCCACCCTAATGCTCTTATTACATTCCATTTCAAAGATTGTAAAATGATCCCATGTTTTTATCTCTTGTAAACATTCTTTTAATAATTTTTTTCCTTGGAAACTTTTCTCAAGGCCTCATCCTAAAAAAAGTTATACCGATGTTGTAAATTGAACACGATGATGGGTTGGAAAGGAAATTGAAATTGTAAAATTGAATGGCCTTTCAAATTTGATTTATTTTGGATTTTGAATCATGTAGAAAACATAGATTCTTTGGATTTCCATGATGAATATAAAAAACAAATTTTGGGTGGTCCATGAAAACTATGAAAACAACCATTCTTGGGTGTTTTATAATAACTATAAAACACCCATTTTTTACTTGTATGTGATTACTTTAAAAAAAGCCAATCTAGGGGTGGTTCATGATAGATATGGAAACACATAATATATGGATGTATTTGATAACTATGAAAACACCCATTCTTATATGTTTTGTGATAACTAAAAGAAACCCCCTTAATGGTGTTTGTGATACTCCTTATGTAATTCGGTTTGTATGGTAATTACAAATTGGTTAGAGACAAATAACACTAAACAATATAGGCATTTGTATCCTTAAGGTTCATCATGGAGGCTAGGATGCAAGTTTATTTTATTTTTTTAATATTTTAATTTTTTTGATCAAATCACATCCAACGTTATTTTTTCTTCAAACAATATTTATTTAGTGAAATCATTTTTGGTAATAAACTATGTTATACCCACAACCCACTGGCCACAAGTTGAAACCCAATTATACTTCATTATTATATGTTAGGATAAGGAAAACAACCTATTATAAAATTTCGATTGTATTTTGGGGATGGAGGTGGGAGATAGTAGTTGGGAAATATAGCGAACCACTTCAAGAGAGTCATGATGTTTTGTCTATTTTTCCATTTGTATAGTTTCAGAACCTAATGGTTTTTTATAATATATGAATTTCACTTAATTATTGGTTTTATCATCATTGTTATTAATTAATTATGATTTATTATTGTTCATATTTTTTTTGTTTTTCTATAATGTGATGTGTTGTATGATATTTTTTTACTTCCATAATGCATGAACATTGAATAGAGGGAATGGTCTTCCCATTTTATTATCATATACCTTCATTGGTACTAAAAAACATCTCCTACATGGGGATCCATGTTTGAGTCTACATGGCGCCACCAATCGTGGGAAACGTTTTAGTGTGTTATAGGAATGGATGTTGCATTAAGGATTTATATGACCCACTTCACTTTCATTGAGCAATAATAATATTTTAGTTCATTTAGTGTGATCTCATATTCAATTCATCCACATTTGTTTCATGTATTATTCTTCCAAGCCATGTATTTTTGGTTTTCAAAATTAATTTATTTTCAAATTATTTTCTAAATATTTTCATTTAAAAATAAAATTAATTTAAAATTAAGTGTTATATTTACTCAATCCCCTTTCATTGAGTTAAAAAAAATTATTATTTAACAATAAAATTCTATGTTTTTTATAATACGTTATTCATCTATTCATATGGTATTTTTCCATTCACAAGGGGAAATTACACATTCAACACGATGTCATATTATTTAGTGGATTACATTATTTTAAAAAATATTTTTTAAGAATCATTCACCTAATTTATATTTTATTCAAATTATACATTTATTTTATTTCCCCTTTTTTCTAATAAATTTTTTGGGAAAACAATGACTTGAATGTCCAAATTTTAATTGAGGTAGGAAAAAAATAAATTCAAATTTATTCAAGCCTACATAGGTTGGTAGCCGACCCATTTATATGTCCCATGAAACTCATGATAAATTTCTGGGAATGTGTACCACCACTTGTCATGTACTCACCACTATTAAAGAAAATGTGAGCCTAAAATGTATTTTTCCACAATTTAATATTGGTCCAATGTCCCTACATGTGATATTAAATAATAATTCATACCCCGCATAAATTGATTTCCACTTGATGTGCCTTACCTTGTAAATGATCATGTTCATGCTATCATACATTATGAATGGAAATTATTAATGGGTTTTCACAATATTGTTGGTGTTTTTGATATAGACCTCTAATTCATAGGGTAACGAATTATATAACATTAGATAATGATGTTATACATTGAAAATATTGTAGGTTTGTCTCATTATTATTCATGGGGATGATAGAGTGTACTAACAACTTTATGACAAGGTATGATTGGGGTTTCAAACAACATTATGGATTGCCATGATTTGAGATTGTTCATAATTTTATAATTTCTTATTCTTATGAATGTAGTATATTTCTATGTTCTTCCACATTCCTATGTTATGATATATGAATAATGATTATTAACTCATATTTTAACATTATTTTGAAATTTTATATGTACGATATTTGTATGTGTATATGTCCATCTATCAAATAATATGTATTTTCTCCCATTTCTTTTCAATCATATATTTATCCAATGGTTATTTTTCTTTCATTATTATGAAATATCCACATATAAAACATTGGTATCCTTCCGAATTACTAAGAATTTAAACACACTTCATTTGTATGCTATTTTCCTATGGAATTTCATGAATGATTATTGTTAGAATGAATTCATTTGCGAATAATTATCTGGGATTGGTTCACGAAATGATATGTAATAATATAGTTTTCTGTAAAAAAATCCTATGAACTATGCATTTAGGTTTCAAGGTAGTGCATTTATTTTTTGTCATTAATGGTTAAAATATGATCAGGTAGTAAAATATATTCTTTTTATGATTGTTTTGTTTAATTTTCTATTAGAGTAGGTATTTTTAATTTGTATGGAACATTTTATGAAGTAAAAGATAACCCAGCTAAAGAATACTAGGTTGTACTAAATGAATCATTATATAAAAGAATGATCCATAGAGTAAGACATCATGATGTTTAAATTTAATATAGTTATTTTATTAAGATGTTATTTTTTATCACTCATGTTATATCTTTTACTTTTTTTTAAATGATTAGAAATAGATTCATAAAATTGAGGTAGTGATAGGCAAACTCATTATTGGAAACATCGTGTTTTATTATTGTACTATGAAATCCATCATATATTTTACTATATATATGACTATTGATTCATATCCCCAAGAAATGAATACATTATTATAGGTGGAAAACCTAGTGGTGTGTTTATTATATATTATATATAATACAACTATCTTGTTTAGGATTCTGTGATGATACACTATACAAATATTTTTCTTCCTACCTTGGTAGAATTCATTATGATATTGGATATGTAATTTCCCCCTCTATATAGATATCATATCACTTGTTGTGAATAATAAATCCCATTTTATATAAGAAATTACCCCATTGTCAATTATTGACACGTGTATGACGATGAACTCCTTTATGAATCAATTTACGTAATATGAGACCTGGTACAACATAATAATGGATACATGGATCAAATTTCTAGGGATGAACTCACTGTCGAATATGTGCCTATTGAATACTAATATATGAGTGTCTTTCCCAATAAACTTCCCTAACATCCCCAGTAATGTCAGGTGAGTATCCAGTCAAACTCAGTCATTATTTAATTCACATATCTATGATTCCTTATAGAATAACCCCTATTTAATTGGAGGAATTGAGGAAGTAACTACATGAGAATGTATCAAATGGTATTATATTCCAACATGTATCACCATGGGGGAACCAATCCTAATTGTTATGAAAGATAATGAGTACATAAAACTTTTAAATGAGAATCAATAACATAATAAGATCAAAATGAAGAACAATTACGGTTTACCCCATATTGATGATTACATTGATCAACATTGAAAATCTAATTCTTCTAAAAGGAGGATAATATATATAGATATAATCAATTAAGGTTAAGAAGAGATGATTCACCTAATGGCATCCATTTTTGAATTATTTGGAAAAAATGAATCCATAATGAATCTGTTCATACTAATCAATACCTCTGATACTATCATGCATTTGATGAATAGAAACTCTAGTGATTAACAATATAATGTTTTTGTAGTCTGCATAGATTACGTTCACATATATTTTATGATAAATGAATAACATGAAATGTGTTTTGGGAATGTTTTATGAACTTTATGAAAGAAAAATATGGATTCCAAATTCACCAACGATTAATTTTATGTAAAAAATAATCCTACTTGGGTCAGGAAATCACAAGGCGAATTATATATGTTGATACATAAGAAAATAGGTCAATGAAGAATGGAATAGACCAACCACTATGATAAATATCCATTGGTAAAATGTTCTAGCGATATACTATCATCTTATTATGAAAAAATAATCTTGATTATCAAACCCACTAACCATATTAATATAAAAAAGGGTAATGAGATTATCCATAGAAGAATGTGAAGATTTCTTCAACGAAATTGTAAAGAGTTTTTTCATTAAAACTATATAAAAACCACCGTATAATGGAGAATGGGTTTTTATATATACTGATTCTTTACTGAGTGGACTGAGATGTTTTCTTATGATAAAATAAAATGTTGTTGATTATGCCCTATTCTATCCAATGTTACAGGAGAAAAGGTATTTGAATCCTGATCTGGAACATTAATTATTGAATTCCCTATTCCATATTTTGAATCATTATCTCTATGGTGAGAAGTGGGATATATATATATATAATGAGATATTAAATTTTATATTCATATAGAAATAATTTAACATGCCTAAAAAGAGAATGTTAGAGATAATTAATAACTATAACTACAAATATAAGGACCCAACCATAAAAAATTACACAATATTAATTTTTAAATAAAAAATTTATTTTCATGAATTACCAAGATTATTTTATTTTTTATTTCTTTAGTTAATGTTTTTGATCTCTTTCATAATAATCTCAAACATTAAAGAGTGACCACATCCTCTCAATATCTAATTCTTTCAAAACATTATACCTTTAATATAATATACATAATATTTTCATGGAAAATATTCACGAATTTAAATTTAACTTCATCGTTGTTTATACTCATTAAAAACCATGAAACATTATTGGAAATATGGTATGAGCATAAAAATTGTCGAAATGGATACATACAATGAAATTTCATGTAGGTTCCTTGGGTCATCACCTTCATAAAACACTTTAAATAACCCTTACAAAAACCCCTAAAAATGGAATAAAATCTTTGGTTCATTCCAACATAATTTTATAGATAACATAATCAATACATGATATATTAATGATATTTATAAGTCTCACCCATCATCATAAAAAATGGTTAAATAGCACAACATAAATAAAACATATAAAATCCATCATTTCCGTCATCACACTCATAAAAATATACTTTTGAAACCATATGTAAAATATTTTTCAATATTAATATACAAATTTCCATTAACCTCATATTGTAAAAATTGAAATACACACAATAAATTGAAAATGTGGTTTTTTTGGAATATTAAATTGATGATTTAATAGGAATATAAATATAAAATAATTGTTTTGTCTAAGAAAAAGGTGTTGATGTTGTATACTGTAAAAAATTAACTTTTGAAAATTTGGAAGTTACTCAACATTTCCCATTGAAATAAAAAATATATTCCGTTTGCAGATCAAAAAAATTTAATTTTAATGGGATTTAAAATTACCTTGAGTCTTACTTTTCATGTATGTTATTTATCTTCCACTTATTTGTACAACTTCATTAGGTTTATATGAAAATCCCCAATAGGATGATATTCCATCCAAACCAAGACACCTAGGACATGGGGAAGGATATTAGTAATGTATTGGGGTGTCGAATGTTGAATCTAAGAGGCTATTGGTTTATTGACAAGAGATGATATGGGCATCACATTTTATTTTATTGAGAAAACATACATGTAATTTTTTAGAATATTAAAATATATTATTATATTAGTCAAACCAAAATCATCAAAAATAGATCATTCTCAAAAAATATACATGACATAGTCTAACTATTACCACTAAATAGGATATATAAATGAATTTTGGACATATTAGCACTTTTCATTTTTATTTTATCAATTTTTATCTCTAGTAATGGTATCTAACTCATTTACCAATGTTACTATCCATAATGAACAAACATTATGTCAAACTCATTTCAAATTTTTGAAATGTATATTCTAACTATTGACTCCAATTTATCATACTTAATTTATATAAGTGGGAAACGTTTAATTTGAAATAACATGTGAAATTCGATGAAAAAAAATTTCAATAATAATTATTTTTTAAGTATCAAATTGTTTTTAAAATTAATGTTTACTGTTCACAAAAATGAAATTTATTTGATAGTGCTTCATAAGAAGGAACTAATGATATTTTAAAAACAATCCCAAATAGAATGTTACTTCAATAACACATGGAAATAAAATGTATTTTTTCATAAATAAGGTATATTTTCTACTATACACAAGGAGATAAACATTCTCCAAAAAATAAATAAAAATTAAATCTAAGATAATTATTCATTATAAATTTATAAAATTCATTCAAGATTTTGTTTTTATAATTTTAAATTTTTGATGTTATCCATTTAAAAAACCAAATAATTCTTGTATGTGAATTTAGTACGAATAAAATAATTTTTATTTTTATTCACAAATTACTTAATATTATTATAGATAATATAAATACAAATAATATAATTCATTAATATTTATAATGAATGAAACTAATATATTATCAAAATTACCGGGTTTGTTACATTCATTCCACATTTTTTAAATTTTATGTTAATAAATTAATTTATTTCTTAAAAAATTAGGTATTTTTCCTTTATTGCATTTTTATTCACATGTTGCTTCATTAATGAAACGATTTTCCCATAAAACCTTAACCTAGAGAATATCCCCATTCCCCAACACATACACCCTATGGTAAATAATCTATATGGGATATTCCACATATAAAATATTTTCATTCAACTATATAACATTAGGTCTCGAAACCTGAGATGAAAATGTCACATTATTTTTTTGTAACGAAAAAAATAAAACAAATGAAGTACCTAGGAAAAACATTGAGGATAATCCAATTGATTAGAAGCCATTCCAATCATCTCTGTAAATTCATACTTTCCAATAAATCACATTCATAACATTAACTTCTTTCTAATACACATACCAAATTTCTGTAGATATACATTCAGAATAATTTGGTTTCCTACCTTAAGGGGAGTATATTTCCTACATTTATCCACATATATTTTTTATTTCTCTAAGATTCATTTATATTAAAATTTGTATAATTTACTTTATCAACTATATCTTCTATAAATTCGGGTCAAAAAAACAAATTTCACTAAATTCATCCCAACTAGCTTTAGTCTTACACTACATTCCATATAATACCTTATGCAGTTCAATCAGTATACTAGAATGAAAACAATTGTTATAATAAAATTCTACTAGTATTTTATGTTGAACCCATCATCCATAAAATTACATTTTACAGTATTCAATCATATTCTCCAATGATATTCTTTTTTCTTTAACTAACCATTATATTAAGGATGAATTTTTTTAAAAAAAAATTATTACCACATCCAATGAATTCTAAAGGACTTTCCAGAAATCAGTGATAAATCATGTGTAAGGGGTAGATAAAATAGAAATATACACCACATGAAATATTATGACATCATTAACATAAATTATAGGATTGACATTTAGAGGAATATTATCTTGAATTGGAATAAAATCTACACATTTAGTCAACTGATAAAAAATTTCATAAATATCATTTTTATGACAATTTTTATTTGGTAATCCATCCAAAAAAATCCATGTATATATTCTATGATTTCTATTAAAGAATTGGAAAAGGTTGATGAATTCCCATTAATATATTTTGTTCTATTTCAACCTGATGTTGTGTAATACAATTTTTAATAAAATAAAAAATTCCTTTCTTTTTTGTTACAAAGAAAGAAACTCCTAAAGAACTCTATACATCATAGTGCTAACATGAAAAATTATAAATGGTGAACTATGTGGTTCATTGAAAAAATAACTTCATCAAAAGGTATAAAAAATATATAATGTTTTTAATAATATAAAACACTATCTTTTTCAATGTAAAATTTCAAAAAAAATACATTTCCTTACCAATTATGTCATCTCTTGAAATATACAATCCACATTCTGAGCATACTAAATTTAGTCTGTGAAGGATGATTCAACTAAATCATAAAAAATATAGTATGTCATACATTCAAAATTTTTAGACACATATTAATCAAATAATTTACCAATTTATCATGTTCCAATGGTAGAGTATTTAGTTATGCACAATTATTCATGTGAAACCATCGGTTACCCTTTTTTGCATATACTAGGTTATAATTAATCATGTATTAATAATGCTTAATCAATTATTTCAATTTTATCTTCCTCATTTTACGCAATTTTTTAGTTAATATATATTTCTAACTTTTATGATTAATATATATTTCCCACATTACTCGATATTATTAATGTATCCCAATTTCTAATGTAGAAATCTCAAGAACCCATTCCACCTATTGTGTTCGATATTATATCTATTGATATTTTGATTAATGTGAATCATAAGAAATTACATAATCAGTGTGAAATAGAACACATCATTAAACATTAAAAAAACTATATATGAAGATAAAAAACACTATATATTTATTATAAGGCCAAAACTAGATCATTCAAAAATGTTAATTTGAATTACTAGATACATTCAGCCGATTATTTTTTCAAGATAAATTTAACTCCATATTTACAAAACATAGTCACTAGGGTGGATAAATAAGTATTATTTTTTATACTAAAACTTGTATTTACCCATTAATCCATGAAAACTATTAGTATATGTGATTTAAATGTCATTTTCCACTGTTAAACCAATTTATTATTAAATAAACAATATTAATTCCATATTTATTTAGATTGTGTCTATGTGGTGAGATATTTCATAATAAAAATTTACATTTTCTAAATTTCCCGTATGAAATTTTTTGATCATGATTTTCATAAATATCCTTAATTTTTTCTCATGATCATCAGAAAATTTTGAATATAACAAAATCTCATCAATATATTCAACAAAAAATATATCCAATAACATTTGGAAATATATATTCAAAAGGTCAACAATATATTTATAGAATTTCTCAACCTAAAGTGCATAATCACAAACTCATAATCCCAATATGTTGTATGAAATTTCATCATTAAAATTATATCCTCATTTACCATAAGTTGATGGTACCTAAACCTTATATGAACCATTGAAAATAATGAACTACCTGGAGATCATCAGATAATTATTTTTTATGTTAAAACTTATAACTATTCCCAACAGTGATGCCATTGAATTATCGGTAATAAATGAATATCCTTATAGATCCATACTTTTATTTCAAAAATAAAAACAAAGGATCCCTAGGTGTAGTTATAGGAAGAATAAAACATTTGTCAAGTCACTCTTATAACAGTTTTTTCAATTCAATAGCTTCATCTTGATCCATTAGATAAGGACTAAATGAAAATAAAAATTTTAATATAAAAAACCTTTTGTAGAGAAAGTCAGAGCCCATGAATGTTCCAACCCAAGAAATATAAAAAAGAATAGGATATTAAGAAATTAATTAAATAAATCATGAACCTATTAGATTATATATCCCTATAATGTTTCTAGAATAGTTCAATTACCTTTTTATACTGTTCTTTGCTGGTAATATCTTCAATGTTGTCATCCATCTTTTCCCATGCTTGGATGAAAGCCTCCATTGATAAATTATTTTTATGGGAGCCTATTATTAGGATTATGTTGTTATTAATTAGCCAATTGATCTATTTATTACTTTTTTCTATTTTACTTGTTTATTCGTCCATCCATTTTGCATCCATATTAGAGCCACAAGTAATCAACGTCATCTCTAACATATCTTCCTCTAGGATAAGGAGAAGTTCCAAATTTTCCCTATATCCTCTCCTATTTCCTGTTGTGTGCCATTCATAAATTCTATTGATGTGTATACCTTTGAAGCTTCCTTTCTAGATGAACCATGGGGAACTAACTAGTACGTCCCAAATAACCAAGACTAAATTCCCATCATTTCGCTAATTTTATCAGTGGATTGTTTGTTAGAGTCACCACTGTTTCGCATTGCCTTATAATTCCACAGGTTCATCATTCCCTCTTCATCTTCACTTTCTCAGAAGAATCACATTAAATAACCTTGGATTCAATTTTCATGGCCAACCGTATACCCATTACTTTAGGATGGAATTAATAATCCTGACGCCCCTTGAGATTCTTACTCTTTCTTACAATGGAACTCTGCAGATCGCTGAATCTTTTATGCCCCATCTTCATCCTTATGGTATGAAATACTCTACCAAGACCTTAATTTTTATTGTCCTCTAAGACATAACCATAACTCTCCCCCTGAATAAAAACATGAATAGTTTGAGTTTTAGCCGGATCATCTTATCCCATGCCTTCAATGTTTTTTCATTGGTTCGAGCAGGACATTGTCCATCTTGGGTTAAATATCTTCTTTACCACTACCCACTTCTAAAATCATTAACTGGGTTTCTCATGAATCATACATCCCCTAGAGATTCCTTCTCTTGTCAATTATGCTTCCGCATACTGGGAAACACAACATCAATGATGCACAATGCCTGTATAGGATCCAGGTAATGAATTACATGGAATAGGAACCAAAGTACCAACATCATCGACCTCCTCAGTACACAATGAATCAAACAAAACCTGTAAACATACTTGGGTATATCCAAATATGACCTCAATCATTTAAATATGTCCACCTCCATTGGGTTTCCAACATGTAATCCACTATGATCAACTTCCACCAGACCATGATCCATAGAAACACCCAACTGATTTGGGGGCACTACGGGAAAAATCAATATTTGCGACGGGTTATTTGCCACGGGATTTATTCCCGTCGCAAATAACATGTCCAGGAAGTTATTTGCGATGAGTATTTGCCTCCAGTCGCAAATAGTTTGGTGTGACTTGCCAGCAAAACCGTGTGGCTTGCATGCCAAACCGCACATGAGTATTTGCGACGGTACTCATCGCAAATACCCAGCGGTGGTTAATAGCTTTTTGCAACGGGATGTTGTCCCGTCGCAAAAAGTGTTTCGGCAGGAACTATTTACGACGGGGCCCATCGCAAATACCCTTTTAACCGCCGACTGTAATTAATGCGGGCGACGATATTTGCGATGGGCCCCGTCGCAAATAAACCTGTCGCAACTAATCTATCCTATATATACTCTCACCTGTTTTTTCCAAATCACTCATAACTTCCTCTCCCTCTCTTCTCATTCTTCAGTTTTAAAGAAAAAAAAATTTAGTTAAACTTTTGTATACGGGAGAAATTGGAAGGCGCTAATACTTTCAGAATATCAATGTTTAAGGTATTTATATTTTATTTTTTTATATTTATTTTATTTTTTTATGTTAATTTTAATTGTTGTTTATTAGTTTTAATTAAATTAGATTTCAATTGATTTATATTTATATTTATATTTGGTAAGAAATTGATATTTTTAGTGATAATTATAAATAATTAGTGTCAATTTGGAATAATTAGATATAATTAGATATAATTAGTAATAATTAGATATAACAAGTAATAATTAGAAATAATTAGATATAATTAGTAATAAATAGATATAAATAGTAATAATTAGATATAATTAGTAATAATTATATAAAATTAGTAATAATTAGTAATAATTACATGTAATTGGTTATAATTAGATATAATTAGAAATAAATAGATATAATTAGTAATAATTAGATATAATTAGATATAATTAGTAATAAATAGATATAATTACTAGTAAATAGATATAATTAGTAATAATTAGATATAATTAGTAATAATTAGATATAAATACTAATAATTTGTAATAATTAGTAATAATTGGATATAATTAGTAATAATTAGTAATAAATAGATATAACTAGTATTAAATAGATATAATTAGTATTAAATAGATACAATTAGTAATAAATAGTTATAAATAGTATTAAATAGATATAAATAGTAATAAATAGATATAATTAGATATATTCAGTAATAAATAGATGTACTTAGTAATAAATAGATATAATTAGTAATAATTAGATATAATTAGTAATAATTAGTTATAATTAGTAATAATGAGATATAATTAGTAATAATTAGATAAAATTACTAATAAATAGATATAATTATATATAATTATATATAATTAGATATAATTAGATATAATTAAAAATAATTTGACATAATTTATAATAGTTAGATATAATTAGATATAATTAGATGTAATTAGATAAAATTAGTAATAATTATATATAAATAGATATAATTAGATATAATTAGATGTAATTAGATATAATTAGATATAATTAGATACAATTAGTAATAATTAGATATAATTAGTAATAATTAGATATAATTAGTAATAATTAGATATAATTAGTAATAATTAGATAAAATTAGTAAAAATTTAGATATAATTAGTCATAATTAGATATAATTAGTAATAATTAGATATAATTAGTAATAATTAGATATAATTAGTAATAATTAGATATAATTAGAAACAAATAGATATAATTAGCTAAAATTTGTAATAATTAGCTAAAATTTGTAATAATTAGCTAAAATTAGTAATAATTATCTAAAATTAGTAGTAACTTTCTTAACTTAGTAATAAATAGCTAAAATTTGAAAAAATTTGCTACAATTAGTAATAATTAGCTAAAATTAGTAATAATTATCTAAAATTAGATCTAATTAGCTAAAATTAGATATAAATAGTAATAATGAGTAATAATAACTAATAATTAGTCATAATTAGTAATAAATAGTAATAATTAGATATAATTAGTAATAATTAGATATAATTAGTAATAATTAGATATAACTATTAATAATTTGATATAATTAGTAATAATTAGATATAATTAGTAAAAATTAGTAATTATTAGATTTAATTAGTAATTATTAGATATAATTAGTAATATTTAGATATAATTAGTAATAATTAGATATAATTATTAATAATTAGATATAATTTGTAATAAATAGATATAATTATTAATAATTAGATATAATTAGTAATAATTATATATAATTAGTAATAATTAGTAATAATTAGTAATAATTAGTAATAATTAGTAATAAATAGATATAATTAGTAAAAAATAGATATAATTAGTATTAAAGAGATATAATTAGTATTAAATTGATATAATTAGTATTAAATAGATATAAATAGTATTAAATAGATATATACAGTATTGAATAGTAATAAATAGATATAAGTAGTAATAAATATATATAATTACAAATAATTAGATATAATTAGATATAATTAGAAATAATTAGAAATAATTAGATAAAATTAGTAATAATTAGCTAAAATTAGTAATAATTAGTAAAAATTAGCTATAAATAGATATAAATAGTAATATATAGATACAATTAGTAATCAATAGATATAATTAGTTATAATAAGATATAATTAGTAATAATTAAGAATAGTTAGTAATAATTAGTAATAATTAGTAATAATTAGTAAATAATTAGATATAAGTAGATATAATTATATATAATCAGATATAATTAGATATAATTAGTAATATTTAGATATAATAAGTAATAATTAGATATAATTAGGTATAATTAGACATAATTAGATATAATTAGATATAATTAGATATAATTAGATATAATTAGATATAATAAGATATAATTAGTAATATTTAGATATAATTAGTAATAATTAGTAATAATTAGCTATAATTAGTAATAATTTGCTAAAATTAGTAATAATTAGCTAAAATTAGTAATAATTAGCTAAAATTAATAATAATTAGATATAATTAGTAATAATAAGATATAATTAGTAATAATTAGATATAATTAGTAATAATTAATAATAATTAGATTTAATTAGTAATAATTAGATATAATTAGTTATAATTAGTAATAATTAGATATAATTAGTAATAATTAGATATAATTAGTAATAATTAGCTATAATTAGTAATAATTTTCTAAAATTAGTAATAAATAGCTAAAATTAGTAATAATTATCTAAAATTAATAATAATTAGATATAATTAGTAATAATAAGATATAATTAGTAATAATTAGATATAATTAGTAATAATTAATAATAATTAAATTTAATTAGTAATAAATAGATATAATTAGTAATAATTAGTTATGATTAGTAATAATTAGATATAATTAGTAATAATTAGATATAATTAGTAATAATAAGATATAATTAGTTATAATTATATATTATTAGTAATAATTAGATATAATTAGATATAATTAGATATAATTAGATATAATCACTAATAAAAAAAAATAACATTTTCAATATTTATGAAAAACAATATTAATATTATTAAAATATTAACAAAATTCTAAGATATTAAAATTATCAATATTCCCAACATGCTATTCTCTATTATTAACTTGTTCAAATCTCAAAGGGTGTCCAATTGTTAGGTCGTGCGCAATAAAAAGTTTTTGTCAACACTTTCCAATGTAAACAATATAATTGTCCTCGCATGGTTGATCACCTCACATGTAGTGTTGCAATCAGACAACCCAAGTCATTCCCTTCTCATCTATAAGTATTATCTCACATGACCCTTTACATAGACCATTCTTCCTTGAAAATTTAAGGGAAAGATTCTGATGTCCCCTCAAATTTTTAAGGAAGAATGATCTATGTAAAGGGAGTGATATGATTCTTAGAGAAGAGAATGACATTACTTTTGTCGTCCAATTGCAACACTACTTAAGAGGTGATCAACTATCCAAGTACAATTTTAGAGTTTACATTGGACATGGCTGGCACAATCTTTTTATTGCGCATTACCTGACAATTGGTGACCCTTTATGATTTGAACATGTTAAGAATCGAGAAATTTTTGTTGTGAATATTGCTAATTTTATTATTTTATAAATTTATTATTCTTTTAACAATATTAATATTGATTTTTCATAAATATTCATAATATAATTTTTTTATAAGTAACAATTAGTAAACAAAAACCGCTTGGATATTGACGGGAAACGTTGTAATCATCTCCACAATGATGATTACCAAATTTCCTTTCATTATTCATACAGTTTTCAATTTTCTATGTATTTATAAGTATTGATAAATTAGTAATAAATTGTAATAATTATTAATAATTGGTAATAAATAGTAATAATTAGTAATAAATTGTAATAATTATTAATAATTAGTAATAATTACTAATAATTACTAATAATTACTAATAATTTGTAATAATTTGTAATAATTAGTAATAATTTGTAATAATTAGTAATAATTTGTTATAATTAGAAATAATTTTGAATAATTTAGAATAATTAGAAATAATTAAGAATAATTAGGAATAATTAAGAATAATCACAGGTAATTATGAATAATTGGAAATAATTAGGAATAATCAGGAATAAATAGGAATAATTAGCAATAATTAGAAATAATTTACAATAATTAGTTTGAGAAAGATGAAATTAAATGATCCGTCGGACAAAAGAGTAGCCGTCAATCCACTGGAAATTATGTTGCCCTTAATTAATGGTTACTATTAAGTAGTTCTAAATATTTATCATCTTTTTTCAGATAGTGTTTTTATGATTAAAAATTATTCAAAAAAAATGATGATTTCATATTTTATGTAGAAAAATATGGAACAAGGAATTTGACATCAGTCGTTATTAGATGCTCGCGCTTGGATAAATCAGTGAAAAAATCCCAATGGTTCTGGTTTAAATCCTATATATAATGAGGGTGTTGAATTATTCTTAACATTTGCATCATCAAAACCTGAATATGTTTTAGAGGAGATCTTTAGTGGGATGACAGAACCAGGAGAGATAGGTGGTGACGCATAAAGCTGGTAGTCGTACATTCAATTCACATAGAGAGCATCTGGTATGTATATTTTTTAAATATTTTATATAAATTTAAATATAAAAAGTTTATTTTATATTTATGTAGGCATTCAAGCATCCCAAAATTACGGAGTATGACATTTATTGGTGGATGGACAATGATCCATCCACTGGAGAGATTAGATGTGATCGCCAGTATTAGATTGTGGTTAGTATAATTTTTTCAGTTTGACAATTAACTACATATAATATTTTCACTATTTTAATATTAATTTGGAAATGAAGGAGTCATATGAGGCTGTGACCTCTAAGACACAGGCTGAGGGTTAGGACGATATGACTTGGGAGACCAGTGCTCACCATTTCGATGAGGTGGCATGGATGCAGGCAACTAAGTATGGCTTTGAGAAGGGAAGAGTAGTTGGTATCAACTCTCATTTGAATTCTGGTACTTATTATTGTACTGCTGCGATGCTAGTGTCCAGCTCAAGAGGAGCTTGTGGAGAGGCATCATCTTCTGGATCACAATATCAGGAGTAGTTGTGAGCTGAGGCTGAGCTCATAGAGACTTTGTAGAAGCCGCAAGAAGAGATGTGTTGGTGACAACATCAGTAGGAGCAACATCATGAGGAGCAGATGCGTCGATGGCAGCAGCTGCAGCAGCATGAGGAGGAGATGCATCGATGGTAGCAGCAGCATCACGAGCAGATGAAGTACATGTGTCATCTGACTTCTAGTTTAGGGATGTAGTTTTCTCCACCATCTCCTTCAGCTCCTCCACCTCCACTAGAAGACGACCCCTCCTCCAGTGATTTTTTTATGTTAAAAACATATGAATTTGACATTGTTATATGAATTATTTACATTTTCTATCTTTTATATCATTGCAAATATTACATAATTTAATTTTTAATATTTTTTTTTGTGAATATTTAGAATTTTAATATATTTTTTTTATTTAAATAATATTAATATTTTTTATGATATTTTTTTTAGTATTATATTTTTTAATTTCTGTTTATTTACTAATAACAATAATAATATTTTTTTATTTTTCTAATTTTTTTTGTGAATATTGAGAATTTTAATATTTTTTTTAATAATAGTAATATTATTTTTTTTGTTAATTGTAATTTTATTAAATTTATTTTTTTAAAAATTAATTTATTATTTGTGATGTGACTTTTTGCGATGGGACCTCGTCTCAAATAGTCTAAATAAATAATTTTTAAAAATATATTTGATACGAGAATACACACCCATCAAAATATCTTTGTTGCGATGGGCCTGTCGCAGAACTTTATATATATATCTATCTATATATATATATATATATATTTGTGATAGGACGGCGGGCCCGTTGAAAAAAAGTTTATGTATATATAATTCATATAATCGGATATTTATTTTTGACAATGATGTTTCCCATTGAAAATACCATTATTTGTGACAGGCCCATCGCAAATAATGGTATTTGTGACAACATTTTTTGCGACGAGATATTTGCGACGTGGCCAAGTTGCTAAAACTTATTTTTGATGGGATCCTGTCACAAATAAGTCGTTGCAAATACCAATAATTCCAGTAGTGGTGGACCATCAGCAGAATCAGACACCAAGCCTTAACTACTACCTCCTATATATATATATACAAATAATTAGGATTTTCATTCCTCCAATACCTACAAATAGTCATTCAATTACCCCATTTGTTACATATGAAACATTAGTCCATCCAAAACTCATAAACCACATGTTTTTTTTGTAACAGATAATTTCTACAACCACATTCCAAACAAAATCAACAGGACTTCATGACACATAAACATCAACATAGCTTTGGGGGAGAACATGGTTAATTTATGATTTGGTCCTATTTTGGGAGAATAAAATCTTCCAAAAATATTTTCTAGAATATGAAACATAAACGGATATTGAAATTACAACAGAAGCTCAGATTATCTTACCCAGATCACCATGATTAGAGTATCACACTTTACTTGAAAGTTTAAAGTCCACCTGAATATATATAACCACAGTTTTTTTGAAAGACCTAGGGGAACTAGAACATTCCCAAATGAGGTCACCATTAATGTATAACAAAAACATTATATTCCTTCTTTTAAGAAGAGACACCATTTCTCGATCTTGTATGCATGAGAAATCGAAAATATTTGTATCAAAATAATCCACTCTATGGTGGCACTATTTGAACTGATCTATAAATATATGATTTAATTGGGAGGAGGTCTCACTGAATTAAGAAGATGAAATTAGGGGGTGAGGGAATTAATCAAATAGATATGAAATCATATGGAATAACAAAATAGGTGATAAGTAGTGAAGGAAGTTGGCATTAGAGAATGTGGAAAAGGAACTAGGATGATCCTCCTCAATAGATAGAGAAGGTCCCACCTTCACCATGAGGGGTGGTACTGGCACAATACAATTTCCATTACAAACAATGGGAAGTTCCTTCATCAATTTGATAATGTTGTTTAGTTATTAGGTTAACATCCTTATCTATGAAAATAGTTACTTCAATTTCAAAATCAAGTTCATAGTAATCAATTATTTGTGAAATATATCCAGATAATCATTTTCTATAGTTATATAAACAATTTTAACAATATACCTTAACTAAAAAATATGTAAAATATTACATTTCTTTCCAATCTATAACCCATTTATCAAAATCTCGATATGTTATCAAAGTTAAGAATCCATTTATATATAAGAACAAGAACTCATTTTCAAATAACCTTATTATCACAACAATCAATCTTTGAAAGATAAATATAAATCCAATCTATACCTTGAAAAACATAAAACTTTTCAATGGGAAATATGTAAATGTTTGATATTAAATACTTTTTATTGAAAATAACATAAATATTATTATAATTCTTATTTTTCATTAATACAAACTATGTTTTTTATCCTAATTCTTGAATATATATATGGAGATGAAATTTCTAATTTATTAGTAAATTTCTCCAAAACGAATGAATTTTTAGATGTGGAATCAAATAATGGACCTACATAATTTGAATAAAAAATTAATGTATTTGACACCATGACCATCGATGGTCCAATATATAATGAATAGTTTAAAAATTATATAGTAATACCTCTCTACTTATGGTTTTAATTACTTTCATCCCTTATTATTGAATTTAGAAAATTACTCACATAATTAATCATCTCATCACAATTATGTCATCTTACTATAATATTTTCGTTATTTCTCACATCATTATAGTGATACAACTTTTCATCACGAGAAAAATGTCCAAATAGTCCACATCAAAAATAATTTAGAGTTATCTAATGGGTTTACCCAATCTTATTTTCACCACACATATCAAATAATGGAAACATGATTTTATAAACATGATAATTAATGTATGGATACATCCTCATTATATTCCATCTAGAACATGATTTTTTATTATATTCATGGAATACAAGATGTTTAACAGACCCTATTTTTTTTTATCAACCCATTGAACAATTTTGTCTCCACTTTTGAAGAAATGAGAAGCCAATTCCCTTTAATATTTTGGATTTAATCATGAGTAAAACTAATTAGTTTTTCAATAAATATCATATATACAATATGGTGCATACCTTTACAATTGTTAGAAGTCTGATTTATGCACTACTGATGAACGTTCCTTGAAACAAAATTACAAGAATTTATTTTCCATTCTACGTCAAACCACTTTTTGGAGAATACCTTTCAAGATAATAGTAATAAATTAATCTTATTAAAAGGAATAAATAAATTTTCTGTAATTGATATTCATAACCATTGAAAACAAAAAATAAAATTGACCTTCAAAATTGTATGTTGAATGATTTTCCTTTTGATGTTCTAAAGATCAGATGACATTGAATATCTTATCCAAGGAATTTAACTATCATTAATCTATCACATGTTCAGTTAATCTTAAAAATTATGGAGTTTTTTTCACATTAAAGTTTCTACAATGAACATGTTTGACTTTGGTGAATGTGTTTTCTCTCTCACATGGATACGACTACTATTTATATCATTTTTCAATTGAGAAACTATAGTAACAATCTACTCTATTCTAATTACAAGCATTCCATGTTGTTTTTTTGTATAGAAAATTTCTTCTTTGTTCCGTACAACATCAACATTAATGTTTCATTTAAATAAACACATTATGAATATTTATGTATTTTATAATTAGATATAGTAATATTTAATTTCTCCATCCAATCAATATAACCCCAAATTTTTATCTCTATAGGGTATTCTATTAATATTTTTATATCCTTTAAAGTTATCTATACCATTCCACTTATACCAACTATAAGGACCCATCATTAAAACATTTCATAGTAATGATTTTTAATCTAAGAATTACTATTTTTTAAATATCAAGGCCTGTTTCATGTTTAGAGTTTTAAAGAAATATAACAGAACTCTTACAAAAAGAACCCATATAATACAATCTTGACACATCCTACTAGTATGTTTTTTACCCAATAATATAATTTTAAAATAAAACACATTTCCTTTTAATGAATAATCATCATCATATTAAAAATGACTCCATCATTTTTCTTACTCATCAATAAAAAACTATGAAAAAAATTCTCAAATATGAGATGAGAACATTGATATTATTAAGTGATATAAATAAAGTTGAATAGAAAATCATTATACCATTTCAAAAACATGTTATCATATAAGATTGGATTCATTTAATATAATAAAAATAGTGCACAAATATCATAATCATGAGGGTTTCATAGAAAATATGGGCACCCATGAGAAATATTGTTCATAAAAACAAAATCTTTTTCCATTAAAGTGTACAATAATTACCTGAGTCAAAATAAAATTACCCTTCTTTAAAAAATAAATATATTTCCACGAAAAATCCATAGAATGAAGAGAATATTCATGTAGGTTCCTTAGGACATCATCTTCATAGAACCCCTACAAGAACCCTTAAAAATTTATTTACCAAATAAGTTAGTTAAAATATAATTTTATGAAGAAAAATCCATTTCCCAATAAATTGGACAGCTTGTCTAGGCCTACACATTGTTATATATAATGCCTAGTGAACGTAATAAATATAAAACATATATAATAATTCATTTTCATAATCCAACCCATAAAAATTTACCTTTGATCCAATATATAAAACAATTTGAAGTATTTATATATCTCCTTCAATTAAAACCATGTTTCCAAAATTAAAATAAAATAAAATAATGAAGGGTATTTATATAAATAAGATGATGAATATTGTGAAGGAATCTAAACATTAAATAACAGTTTTGGTGGAAGGAAAATATGTTGAATTCAGACATGATAATTGATTCCATTTTTTACTTTTTAAAAAAAATTAAAAAATACCATATGAAATTAGTAGAATATTCTTTATGAATACTTTATCATGAAAATCCTATGTGTAGTAAATGGACCTTTAGTTGGACCTGTCATGTAAGTTCTTCACCTTCCTCTAATTGGAAATCCGCTATAGGTTTAAAAATAAATTGTTAGTAGGATTATATTCTAATTACAAAAGTGACATTATGATATGGGTAGGGATGTTTGGAAAGGATTTAGGTAGGTATTTTCTGACCTACGAGTGTCCTGATATGTGGACATTATAGGTGTGGGAGTACTTTTGTATGTTTGGGGGAAGACACACCTAGAAAGTTAAAAAAAATAAAATATATGAATGTATTAGTAAAAAAAATATCTCTAAAATGGACCATTATCAAATAAAAGATACGATAAGGTCGAAATATGAACATCTAATTGGATTTATAAAATTTATTATTCTATATTTAGAATAATAGTTTTACCCATAAATGATTATCCTATTTTAACTCCTATAATTATACCTATCTTTTTTACATAATTTACGATTCCTGGGGAATGAAATTTAAAGTGGCCTAATTAAAAATTTGTAGATTATAATTCGAAATATGGATTCCATTTTAGCAAGTGGAATTTTGATAATTGGAATAAATTATTATAAAAATGAGCTGAAAACTCACCTAAAAATGTTATTCCAAAAAAATGACTTTAAGTATAATTTTAAATATATATATATATATATCATAATGAAATGTATTAGATTGTTTTAAATCAAAATTAACTATTAAATTTTTTACAACTATATAAAATATAATGTATCTTTATAAATATAGGAAATTAAGACATAGTTTTCAATAAAATCTATATTTTATACTATTGCCAAGCGCATTGATATGAAAATGAAGTCTATAGTTGTTAGTAGGAAACGAGTGATCATTCATCGAGTGGATAATATTAACATATTAAATATCCTAATTAGGTAAAAACTAGTGAAAAGGTACATGATTGAAATTCAATATGCCAATTCTAGAATAGTGTGTGTAGCACGATAGTAATTTTATGTGCTGGGGTGGGGTGTTAGGGATGGGTATTTGAGAATTTAAGGGATGTTATGCCCCTAGAACTTCTTGAAAGGTAATATAGGTGTTATAGGGTCATAGAAGGATTCCCACTCAACATATATTAAAAGGATATTTTCTACAAATGAAAATGTGGAATTATCAAATTGTAATTTTTATTATTCACCCAAATATCATCTTTGTTATAAATTTCTAAAAAATTCACTCTAAGGTAATTTTGGCATGAATATTTAAAAAATTAAAATTTCAAATACTAAAATTTAAAAATTAAACTATTAATCAAAAAATTATTATAATTGTTAATATATTATGTACGTATAATACAATTTCCTTATCTATTCAATGGTTATTTAATATTATTATAGTAAATCCATCTCTATAAATTATTATTCATGATTTTATATATGGAGTAAAATTTATATAAAATCAAAATTTCCATGGTTATCACAAATGAATACATTATCTTGTTGGGAAGGAAAATTTGGTGGATGATGCTCTTCCCAATAAATATTATTTTAACTAATACATGATGATGATAAAAAGTGATCCAATATTCATGTATTTTCAAAGGATGGTCTTGGGAATCATAAATAATGGGGTGATATCATACCTTTTCCAAATTATTTCTCTACTATGTATTTATGTGAGGATCATAGAGGCCTAGAAATATGATATAAAGATATCAAAGAATATAGAATATTTTATACAACTCAATCATGATAGTGATGGATTTATATGTTTTAGAAACCAGATATGTGTCCAGTACATACCTAAATCAAAGAAAGAGAATTCAGATAATGAAAAAATATCATCCTTCTCTATTCCCCCTAGAAGAAAAATGGTTTATATATATATATAACATGAAATGAATATGACGATAAAACATAGAGATAAGGATAGTGATGTTTATATCTTAATGCTTAGTATTCCATCATGTAAATGTTGAATATAAGAAATATAAGGGGGACAACACACACAATACATATACACATAAGTAAATGTAAGAGAAAAAACTTTTTTATTCTTCAATGGTTTTTATAATATATTTAAATGAAATAATTCTATATAGAAAGTGTTAAATCTACTTATAATTTGAGAACAAATAATTGTAACTTTAGAGGATTTTTTAGTCAATCAATATACCATGTTATAAATAATGCAAGCGCTAAGATTTTATGGTTTCCCATATTAAAATGTACACGCATTAGATCTAATGATTTTATAAAATTTATGGTGAATTCATTAACAATTTTTGAAAACAATTATCTACTTAGCACAACAAATCATTTTCAATATTTTGGTCATTCTAAACTGACCATTGTGACTATAGATGAAATTTTAATACCATTATATATAGATTTTAAATGCTTTTTAGATAAAATTAATCTATAATATGATATTTTATATAACAAAAATTTCCCATCTAGAATCCAAATAGCACAAGATAGATCTCTATAGGGGAAGATATGTATATCTCTATTATAATGTGATGAATATTTAATGAGGATTTTAATAGGTTGTTTTATCATTAAATAAATGATGGGAAGTTTTTAAATAAACACTACAATGTATCAAATAATTGAAAAACTAATTTTTTTTTTAAGATAATCATTGATGAGAATATTGTATGATCTTTACGATAATGAACTCATTTGGGTATCTCATTGGAAGAGAATTCTGAGATCTGGGTTCATGGGAAAACTAATATTTGTATATATTGGTCCCCTCAAAAATCATGATCATGTTGGGAATATATATTAATTCTTACCACTACATTAATAATTCTCACTCTAAAATGATATGTTCCATGTATTTATTTTGAGAAATTAAACACCATATCCACCACATAAACTAATGTAAAATGGTTTCAAATTAAAAGATGATCCCACATATGAGGAATAAAAAGTGGTGATCTTAGTTAGTAGTGATAAATTATGAATAGTAATAATACCTTAAATTTATATCAATTTTGGTGAAATAATATTTTTGAGAAAACTACAAGGGAAATTGATGGGGGTAATAGTATAAAATTACCCTAATTTATTTTCATCCAATTAATGAAATTTTTAAGGAGATATTCATTTAAGGATGGTAGAATATTACACCCCAATCATATAATTCAAATATACCCTTTAAAGCATTGATTTTTTTTACATATAACATTCAAAAAAATGAACATTATCTAATTAATTATATTATAAAGATAAAATAAAAATTGAAATGCATTGAAAAACTCATAAAAGAATCATACATATAAAAATTATAAATTGAATAAATGTAAGGAAACACCGATAAACATAACTTATTATAGTAATTTTAATACTATAAATATCATTATTTAAAAAAATATATTTCAGTTCTATAGTTTTATCGAATTAGGAAACATTCTTACATTGTAAACTCGTACATTACAATTGGAATGGAATACTTGGTATCCATTTTTTCCAACAAATGAAACACTTTTAAAATAAAACATGATTAATTTTTCCAGACGCATCTTCAATACATTCATCATGAAATATTATTTTTCCTTTCCAATCATATGACCTGTGAAAATTTATTTAAAAAAAGTATTTCACAACCATATCAATGAGTTAGAAATATAATTTTATTCATTAGTCTAGGTAAAACATAAAAACCCATTAAAATACTTTTATAAAAAATAATTAAAAAACATAGAAAAATCATTTAATTTCATTATTAAATCATTACCATATCTCTCATAAATTAAACCATATGTATTGAATAACAATATGTTTAAATTCCATCTCCAGAGTATCCAATACATTAGTGCACTGTAATGGCACTCACATGTCACATATTGAGCTATAATGGGATCAAATCATCATGCCTTGATATATAATGGGGATCAACCCACCATATCATGAGATATAATGGGGCCAAACCCATAATATCTTTAACTACATTGGGATCAACCCATACTAAAAAATTTCCTAGAAAAATATCCAAAATAAAATCCCTGAATTATCTAATAAAACGACATGTAAGACAGATTCAGATATCAAATTTCACATTCCTTTTTAAAATATAAAAACAATCCACATAATGGAGAAATCATTTTCTCCAAAAAAAATATGAAAAGTCATAAATCAAACATTAAATAAATAAAGTGACGTGAATGTTGTAGGAAGTGATCATTCTATATGAGTTTTAAAAAAATTTACATTGTTTTTTTATTAAAAGTAAAAAATTATCTTTTACTGATAGTTTTTTATATAATATCTCCTATATAAAACCGTAAAATTTTCTGATTTTGTAATCAATTGATATAAATTAGAAAATTAATTTTTAAAAAATAAATAAATTTCTTCATTAATACATACATAAAAATAATTTTTACAACATGTACATGAAAAGAAGGAATTAGAAAATAAATCTTTCAAACATTTAAATCCGGGCTATTAGTCTAAATGTCTCTTACCTTGAGTCTGATTCATCATGTATTTTCATTATCATCAATAATATTAAAATTATGATAATAATTTAATTTTTAAGAACATTTTTAATTTTTATTATTCAATTTATGTAACTTATTACTATGTTATTACAGTTAATTAATTATGATCACATTGAATGTTTTGATGATGTTCAGTACAAGAGTCAAAAATATATTTGGTATGATGTCTATATTGAAATGTTTTTATTAGTTGATCATATAAATAATAATATTAAAGAGATAATAATCAAATTTATGTATCAATTACATATTAAAATACATTCATTAAATATATATATTAAAAATGAACTATGTTACAATCTGGGAGATTATAAGCCTTTTTTATGTGTGAGTAATGTTTCCATTTTTCAATGATCATTATAGAAAGAAGGTCAATATTACTTTATATTTATAGAATGAAAATAATATATTTAATATCATATTAATTACATAAATATACATATGTATACATCATCTATGTGAAGTGGTGCTGAAAAATGAATCGAACCAATTCATGGAGGTGACAATTCACACCTACGCATGTATGACATTATCATCTTTCAAGAATGGAAATCAAATATTTAAAATTATTTATTTACATAAAATATGATAAATATATGATAAATTTAATATATAATATTTATGTTAATTATTAAAAAAAATCAAGGGAGAAAGTGAGGGAATCATAATTATATCTGTTCGTGAGGTGGTAGTTCACCATTTACACGAACAATAATTATTTTCCCATTTGATAGCAGTTGATATGAATTTAGGTGATGATATTAACAATGTAAAATCTCAACATATTTAGGTAACTGATTTATTAATTCATCCTAGGGGAAGAAAATTGTATGGAAGTGTAAGAAGAAATAAAATAGAAACACATAATTAAAAATGATACATCATTTTCAGACGATCTGCTTTGATTACAAAAATAAAACCTATAAATAGAATTTTATTCCCAATATATAGACTCCATAATGTGTAGAGGGATTATAGTAAGGTATTTTGATAGTGAATTTCCAAAAAATAGGTTTTTAGTGTAAAAAAATAGAGAATAAGGGGAGCCTTGAATAAGAGATTGGAGGGGCACTCTTGGAATTCATCATGACATTAAATTTATTATATATCAATTTTCTTTTCCAAATAGAAAAAACATATTTTTTTTAATATAAAACTTTTTTTTCAGAATCCTTTCATACAATAAAAATTAAATATGTTTTCACTAACTTTTAATCCTTATCTTATAACTTTTAATCCTTATATAACCATTTTAATTTAGACCATGATATTGTGTAATTTACACTTTTGGGGATAATATAATTAATATAAAATTTAGAAAGGCAAAAAAATGAGACATTTATTACATTTTCATACTTATGAAAATAAGTTTTCAAAATTTAATATTTTTATTAAATTTAATTATTTAATAAAATATTATTTGTTTTAAAATATCATTTATGTCAATTTTGACACCATAATTTACTTAGATTTTTAAATATTTCATAAAAACATGATATATTATAAAAAAATATCTTATAACATAAATAATATTTGAAATTCGTCCATAAAAGTCATGTAAGACATTATTTATCTCAAATTATATTTATTTAAATTGTTTTAATATAATTCATTTGATAGTTCCATTAACTAAACAATTACTACATCATTGTTGTGTAAGTGTTTGAGGTAATTATTTATTTTATAGAAATTAATAAACCCATTTTTAAGATAAATTCATTTTGTTTCAATATTTTATTTATTTTTGAACATATCCTTATATAGCTCAATATTTTAAATATTCCCCTTATTTAAAACAAATGTGTGATAAAATTGTCATTTCTTGGAATATAATGTTATAAAGATTATATTCTTATCCAAATGGGCTTAAATTTTCAAATAGAAAATATTTAAATTAATAAATATGAAATATAATACTCTAATAATATTATGACAACTGTTTGAGTAATTTTATAATATTTATAATATTATTTTTACCCTTAATTACACGAGTAACACTTTATCATGGTAATAGAAATTACAAATGTTTTTATTCCTATTTTTTCCAAATAATTGTTGGGGAATATTTAATAAATTTTTTAATTTTGATTCCAAATATGGAAGTCATTATTCAAATTTGAAAACATAGAATTTGTAAATTTAATTTAAAATTAATCTAGTTGACGAAACGTGAAAATGGGGTCTTAAAGTAAAAACACAAAAGAGTTCATAATGTTTTTTTTCTAATTTCTTTGTGAAATTGATTCAATCGACCTAAATTAGATTAAATGATAAAAAATTTACCCATTGTTTCTTAAAAATCTATATAAATTATAATATAAAAATATAAATTGGTTAGATAAAAATCATTCTTCATTTAAAATATAGTTTTTTAACTATTCATCTAAAAATGAATCATATCATAAAAGTACCAAAAAATAAACCACTATAAATTTCAATAATCTAATTTCAAATAATATGTTTATTTCTTTATATAAAATTTATGAAATTGTTAAAAACTATATTTGAAATAAGTGTTCCATCAAAAGGTAGCAAATATGTGTTTTTTGTAAAATACTTCCTTTTTCTGTAAAGTTGGATTTTTATTATATCATGTATAGAATACACATAAGATGAAAGATAAAAATTAGGTTTAATATATTATATATATTTAATTAGTTTAATCCAAAAAAATATTTTTTTATTTATTATTATGAAACACACTTGTTGACTTTTAAATAGTTTTTCTAAAAAGTAGTACTTTTTGCATTAAAATGTCTTTAACATTAATTTATAATCAATTGTCCATAGTGTTATATATATACATGTGTAAACCATGTTTTCCTAATTACTTTAATCCTTATTATACCTTCCATTATAAATGTCATATTATAATGGTAACATTTATAAAATATAATTTATGCTTGATGTGAAGTATCTAATATTCCATTCAACATAGTGATTCCATTTTGAAAATTCCTAATGTCACATTCTATACACTTTAATAAATTTAGTCTTAAAAATATGATATCAGTAATGAAAACTAGATGCTTGATTTTTCAAAATACATATGTTGAAATCCAACATCATAATTAGGATTAATGAATCGTTGGAATTTAATTAATGAAAGGTAAGTATGAAGTTCACATAAGGTAACACATACTAAGGATACATGAAGGAAAACTAGGAAATGGAAGAGGAAAATGACTATCAAGTTGTAAGGTAGATTGATAGAGAACATGGTCAAGTGGAAAATAACAATAAAACCCATGAATCTGTGATGTGTTAAAAGGTTATTGATTTCATAGAAATAAAAGTAAATTGAATATAATTTTTATGACCGCATCACATATATTAGAGTGATTATTTTACTTTTTGGACTAAGAAAATAATGAATCTTAATTATATGAAAATTATAGTTTCATCCTTTAACAAATATCCACAATGAACTCTCCTTTTTTCCCAAATGACCAGTATTTTTGATGATTTTTTCATTCCAGTACAACTATAATCAACTTCCAGAGAACCACATAATCGAAAATAGTGTAATTATATATTTCTCCTCTCATAAATATTTATCCAAAACTAAAATTTTTAGGACAATATCACGTAATTATAAAAAATTATTAAAACATTAGATTTCGAAAAAAAACAACAATTTATATAATTCAAAAGAAATACCCCATGTACAACATGGAACATTCAAAAAATAACTATGCTTAATATTCCACAAAAAATATTCTAAGTAAGATTAAATAAAAAAAACTAGAAGAATTTGATCACATATCTTTCCAAGATAAATTTTAACATTTATCTCACAATAACATCAGTCACAAATAAATTATTATAAACAAAATTTAATTTCCAAAATCACATAATATCTTATTATGATGTATATTTTCATAAATAAAATTAATAACCATAAGTCCACAAAAAATAAAATTTTCCTCGAAAGAAAATTTCAACCTTTATAGATCCATCAAAATCCCAAAATATTCTATTTAATATTATCATATAAAGTTACCAAATCATATTATTCTTCATCCATTAAATAATTTAACTAAAAATTACAAGTCATACTAACAGGGACTTCACGTAAGGATAATGGTAGGGGATGCATTGTTTTCTCCCTTCAGTTGTTGATTCGATTCCAACGGCCTTGTTGGACATTACAGGGTTGTCACCCTTCCCATGTGTTTTCCTTTTTATAATAATTTATAGTTCTTATAAAATTATTTAAATATTATATAAGATGTTTTAACCTCAAAATTTATCTCATAACATTAATTTTTTAACCCAAAAGGCAATAACCCATAATTAAATCAAAATGAAAATCTCATAAAATACTGTTAATCACAACAAAATTTCATAACATATATATTCAAAATGTATTTATAAGACATTACATTTTTTTTATCAAAATTAAATTTATAAACTCATGATGGTATCCCAAGATCTTAATAAAATATCCTAATCTCCAAATTTGTCTAATCCCTTCCCTAATACAAGGACCCGACCTTAATCGTAACTTATTTTAGTAATTTTAAAACTTAAAATCACTTTAATTTGCCTAATATATTCTAGTTGTAGAGTTTTAGAGAATTAAGAAAAACTCATACACAAAAAAATCATACATCGCCAGTGGTAAATAACACTAATTATTAATTTTTTCCACCAAATGAAACCCATTTAAAATAAAACATGGTATCTTTTCAAGACACGTACTCAATGCTTTCACCATGCCATCTTATTTATCATTACCAATATTATGACCTATGAAAAACTTTTTAGACCATGGGATGTGTAAAAAAATCAAATTATGGGACATAATTAATGTAAATCCGTAGTCCAATGAAAACATGGGAACCCATTAAAAACATTTTATTAAATATCATTAGTAAAACATATAAATAAAATATAGTATACTTGTACATCATTACCATATCACTGTTAAATTCATATTTACAAAGAGAATAACCATACGATAAAATTTGATCTCTATAGTACCCAATGTAAGTGGGAGATATAATGGTTATCACCTGTCATATATTGAGATATAATGGGCTCAACATATCATATCATGAGATATAATGGGGCACAACCCATCATATATTGAGCTATACTGGCGATCAACCCACCATATGTTGTAATATATTTGGAAAAACTCCTAATAAAAAATATCCACGGAAAATATAATGAATTATACCATTGAAAATCCTTTTAATCCCATGGGTAAAACACGTTCATATAAAAAATATCCCTTTAATTTTAAAAATATCTTTTTTTAAAAACAGCACAAAAAATGAAGTAATAATTTTATTTGAAAAAAACAATGGAAACATATAATGGAAACATTAAATTAATAAATATTATATAGTTCACGACAAACCTCTCATACAATATAAGTCAAAAAATCCCATTTGACTATTGTATAAATAGTAGAAAAGAAACATTTACTGAGGGTTTTTTAAATAAAGTCCCTGACATAAAACTATAAAAAATTCCATTTATAAACTAACATAGGGAAATTTGATAATTAATTTTTTGAAACATTATATTCCATTTTATTAAAATTATAAAAATCCTTTTAAAAACATGGAAATGAAAGAGGATTATTTTTAAAATAAATCTTTATAACATTAAAAACAAGTTTTTTAGTTTTAAAGTATAATACCATGAGTCTTATTCATCACGTATTTTATTTATATTCTGGAATAATATAAAAAATATAACTATATTATTTCTTGATAACCATTTTTGGGTTTATTATTATTTTTATAACTCTTATTACAATGTAATATCAATTACGTATTTATTGAAGTTCACGTCAGCTGTTTTGATGCAATTCAGTACATGAGTAAAAACGACTTTAATATGTTGTATATATTCAAAACATTTCCTTACAACATATTTAACAAAATAATATTAACGAAATAATAATAAATTTTATATATCAATTAAACTTTTAAATAAATTCATTAAATATGGATATGAGGAATGATCTGTGTTATGATCATGGAAATGATAAGTAGTACATATGCATGAGTAACATTCCCGTTTTTCAATGTGAATTATTTAAATAAGGAATGTATTGTTTTATATTTATAGATTTATAACTATATAATTTATCACATATTAATTATGTATATATATATACTTATATATATCATGCATGTGATGTGGTGATAAACAATGCGTCATATCGCTTCTTCGATGTGATAGTTCACACATATGCATGAACAAGGTTGTCATTTTTTCATGAATGGAATGGTAAAAATGTATATGATATATGTTGTATTCATAATGATTAATTTTCCCTGATTATAAAATATATCTTTAATTCCATCATTATAACTAGTATTTTGAGGAATTGGTGGAAAAATAATTACACTTGTTCATTAGACAGTAGTGCATCATATAGACGAATGATAATTCTTTTCCAATCTGATGGAAATAGAGATGGATTTAGGTGATGATATTAAAAAAATAAAATATTATTATATTGAGGATAATTAGCATTTTATTTAATCACTGGGGAAGAATATTTGAAGTAATTTCAATTGAAATAAAATAGAAACACATAATTAGAAATGATACATCTCATTCAGATGATCTCCTTTGATTAACACTTAAACACGTAAAAGGAGGGTCTTATTCAAAATATATGGACACTTGAATGTAGATAATGATTATAGTATGATATTTTTGAAGATATTGGATGCAAAAATAAGTTTTTAAGTGTGATGAAAAGAGAAGAAGGGGTTTTTTTATAAGAGAGGGGGTCACTCTTGGGATTCTTCAAAATATTATTGCAATATAAATTATGTTTATTTTATAAATTCTAAGAAACTAATTTAAATAGAATATTTGATGATTATGGGTATATATATGATCATAAAAAGAAAAATATTCAATTATTTACCAATTTATAATCTGTGTCTTTTAGGTTTTATACATTATTTTACCGTTTTAATTCTTACCGTGATATAATGTAATTTACACTTTAGGGATAATATATTTTTTGTAAAACGAAAAAGGCATATAATTGAATCATTCAAATTCATTTTGAGACTTATAAAAATAATTTTTAGAGGTTTTATAATTTTATTAATTTTATATCATTTAATAATATATTATTTATTTTCAAATATCACCTTTGATAATTTTGATACTATTCATTTCATAACATTTTAAAAACATCATAAAATAATGATATCATTTTAAAAATATCCTAAATCATCACATACCTGAAAAATACATCTATAAAATTTTTGGATGACATTAATTATCTCAAATTATAATTATTTGGATATTTTTTAGATCTTCTATTAGATGTTTTCATTTATTAAATAATTATTGTATCGTTATTTTGTATGACATGAAGCTAATAATATATTTTCATAAAATTAAAAATAATCTACCATGAGGAAGATATGAATTTTATATTTCAAAGGAGTATTTATATTCAAACATATACATTATATAACTTCATAAAAAAATATTTATCTCGTTGAAAACAAAAGTATGACAAAATTAACTTTTCATTCAATATAATATTATAAAGGATATATTCTTATAAATATCAAACCAAATGGTGACATAAAAAATATTTAATAATTATGGACTATATATACTAATTTAATAAAATTATAAATGTGTATGATTATTTTTCTATTATTTATAATATTTGTTCTTTTAATTACTGGATTTACCCTTAACTATGGTGATAACAATTTCAAAAAGTTACTATTCCTATTTTTCCACCAAATAAAATGGAAATATTATAATAAAATAAACAAATATTATTAAGGATATGGAATTAATTTTAAAAAATCCAAAACACTTAATGGGATTAAATTAAATTAAAATTAATCTCCTTGATAGAAAGATAAAATGAGTATTTAAAGTAAAAATGGTCAAAACTTCACAGACATTATAACCATTTTCAAGGTGAAATTTATTCAATTGACCTACATTATAATAACTAAAAAAGGTGAATTAATTATACATTAAAAACCAATCTATATTAAAATCTATCAATATCAATAAGTCAAATGAAAAAGTAGTGTTCAAATATAATAAAATATTTTTTACTATTCATAAAAATTGAATCTTAAATGAAAACACCATAAATACAGAAAAATTAAAATATAATAATACAATTTGAAATAGGAATATTATTTTTAAATATATAATATATAATATTTTCAAAAAATATATTTAAAACAAGTGTTCCAACATAGGGAAAAAAATATACCTTTGTAGAAAAATATGTCTTCTTATGTAAAATTGTATTTGTTCTTATATCATGTCTATAAAACACAAGATGAATTTAAAATATTTTTTAAAATATAATATATATATATATATATATATATATATTTCATTAATATAACCCTAAGAAATTTATATTTTTATTTATTAGAATGAACATAACTGTTTACATTTAAATAGCTTTTCTAAAAAACATTTACTTTTATTTTAAAAATGGAATTTCATTCATTTATAAAAAATTGGTCAAATAATTATTTACATACATGTGTAAACCAATATTTTCATAATTTCGTTAATCATGTTATTACCCTTCATTCTAATGTCTAGGTTATAATGGAAACATTTTCCAAATAATATTTAATCTCGATGTAAAGACCCAAATTTTCCATGTAATTTTTTTAATATATGGGAATATTATGAGTCCGAAAAAAATTACAATACATGATTCTGAGGCCCGAAGATCCCAGAATAAGTTTCTGAAATTTTTTTTGGGTACGTTCAGTAAATGTGTGATCGGGGTTTGGTAACATTTGAACCGTTTCTCGGAATTGAAATACACGGACACCGTTGAACTCACAACACCGGTATTCGCTTAAGGAGTCCATCACCTTGACAGCAGTAGGTTGAGGGAGGAAGTTAGTTTTTTAGTTTTTCATGGGAGAATAAAAATAAAATCCATAATTTTTTTTGAAACCTCCTTTTGAATTATGGAGGTGGGGACCACTTGAGTTTGAAACCTCCTTTTTGAATTCCAGTGGTGGTGACCACCCAAACCCTTTTTTAATGTGGGGAAATTGTATGGAATCCTCTCATTGAATTGTGCCTATGAAAATTCAATTTAATGTGCCATTTAATTTTGCTAACATTAATGTGCCAGCAAAACCAAATTAATTGTGCGAACCTTAATTAATTTGATAAAATTATATTAATATGTTGGATTTCCATTTACTTGTTAGAAATCGTTGGTAAATGAGTGTTGGGAGAACCTTGGAGAACCGGGAAAAACATTTTCCAATGAAGACCCCCCCCCAACGAAAAACGAGGAACCGACCCCGAGCCCGGATAAGAAGCATCTTGCGGAAGCGACGAATCCTGACGTTCTTCATCATCTACGTCTTTTTCCTCGCGCCACCTCTAACGAACAATTTCGGAAGGGGTTTTATTTATGTTTGAAATATTTTTCATGATTCTTCATATCCTAATATCACAACAATGATGGCCAAACGAACATGGCCATCATCTGCACATAAACCATGCTCCCTTTTCTTTCAAACCTATGGGTGTTCTTCATGTGTTCTTCAATGCCTAATTTTTTGTTGACACTGGAAACAAGGGGTTTTGTTGAGCGTGATATATGGACATGAAGCCCTTGACACAAGGATCACAGATATGTGATCGTTTTATTTTTCGGGCTTGGAATGAAGCCGTAGTGGCTTGCAGAAGAAGGAGACGGCCGACACCTGGCCGGTTGCGAGGAAGGAAGGGTGACGCGCGTCTGGGACGCCGGTTGAAGAGGAGGCTGCAGCCCATCGGCCACGGTGGGGCCGGATGGTGTCCAACAACTGGTCGGCCATGTGGCGGGGAGGCGACAAGTGTTCGCACTATTGGTGGAGTAGGAGGTCGCGACCTCATGGCAGGGGCAGAGGCCAGATGAAGGCTGACACCCGGCCGGCCACAAATGGGCAGTGGCATCATCGCACCGCTGGAAGGAAGACGGGTTGACTATTCCTACCAGCAGAGGTGCACAACATGCCATCTAGTCCGCACTCCGTGCCACCTAGTGAGCCGTACCACAGGCCGCCCAATGGGCCACGCCAACGGGCCGCGCCCTTTTCAGGGCAGGCCGAGCCTGCTATGGCCCAGTCCATCCGGTCCAGACCCGGACTAGGTTGGGTCAACCCGAACTGGGTCAGGCTGGTACAGTCTAGGTTGGTCCGACCGGGTCGGACCGGACCTGGACCCATTATTACCTTTTTTTCCATGACTTATGAACCATCCGTCCATTTAACGAGCCATCAGTGGTGCCCGAATCCTTGGATCGAGATGGTCATTTTGGTATACTCCAATTCATTTTTGGATATGTTTGGAGGACAGCTGGGTTAGATCGGACCCCAAATCCAACCGAGCCCTCGGAGTGGAAATGCTAATAACTTATAGACCGGGCGCCCGATTAATGCGTCGTCTATTGCGTTGAGTTCCTTTTGATGTGACAGACCATTGGGATACATTTTCATGGAACTTCATGTAGTTGAGGTATGACCTATGTCTTGGGAAGAGGTTGTGCTAAGAGCGATGCATACATAACCCTATGACTTTCTGAGACATGATGATTGTTGACTGTTTCGACTCAGATTTACTCGAATGGCCCAGTGGGGAGCACCTTTGCGTGATGCGGCAGACCCACGGTGGGGAGCACCTTTTTTTGATGCAGAAAACGCATTGTACTCGATAGGAGAAGTATCTCAGCGGTCCATGAGGTAGATTTCATCTGTGTGACTTGGCAGACCCATGGTGGGGATCCCCTCTGGGTGACGCTGTAGACCCATGGCACTCAATAGGAGGAGTACCTACGTAGTCCAACATTAGTGGGAAGTGCCTCTGTGTGATGCGGCAGGCCCACTCTACTCGATAGAGGAAGAGTTCTCCAACAGCCAAGGTGTTCGATATGTTACTTGTTACTCTCCCTAGAGAATCTCGTGGTAGGCTATCAGCTTCCATAACAATCCTGCATGGGTCAGCTTCATAATTATGTTTCTCATAGTTCTATATTAGGTGTGAGATGATTCTATAGACTTTCGATATTCATTCCTAATGGAACAGTTGGGTTTTGGGATTTTGAGTTGGGCATCGTGTTTCCTCATGATCGATATGGGTTTACTCTATTACTTAGTAATACAAATGGGCATATATCTAAGATGGGTTGACAGTTGTTTTCATGCATTGTGTTTTATCCTTTGTGTATTTCGTAAGACTTTCGAGGGTCTCGGGGACCATACAAAGTATCATTTTACTCACCCCTGCACAGGCTATGCCCGCACCTTGTTGTGTTTAGTGCATATGATGGACAATGCTGACTGAGGATGAGGGTACCTGGAATGGAGGTAGCTCGGAGTAGGATCATAGATGTGGCATCCCACCTTTTTATTACATAACTTTTCATTACATTTTACATACATAGGATCTTTATAGTCTAGTGACTTGTAAATCAGGAACATAATACATGAAAACAATATAAACATTCTTCTAAAACACTTGTAAGGCTTCATCAATGGTTCAACATATGTATATTAACTAAATATCATATCATGGAGATAGACTTCAAAGGAAAGGGTGATCTGAGGGCCCAGTAAGGGTAAACAAGGGAATCAATGTACTTGTGATATCAATAAAAACTTGAATAAAAACATAAAGGCATGAGAAATGAAAGAATATGTATATCATAAAGAAAATAAATTGAATCATAACTTGAAAATGTGGCTACAACATTTCATATAGACATTCAAGATCATATCACCAAGGTCCATCCCCAATGTGTCATAAAAATTACCAAGGTTATTAACGAAGGTATCATGAAACTTTCCATCTCTAGAGATGAAATCATTACCCAATGCATTGGAGCGCTATCAGGGTGAAAAAATAACATGTGATCCACATAGATCATAATCAAACATTTCATAAATAACCCATTGAGAATAAAAGAAATGGGTTTCATTTCCAAATCATGACGTTTTAAAAGCTCGTAAAAATAAGATCATTATATCATTTATAACCCATGGAAAGGGAGTGAGGGTTATATGTATGTCCATTACAGAATAAAATATATCATATTTATATTTTTATGAACACCCATAGGAACGAAATAGGTCTGGGTATTCACATAAATAAATAATGTAATTTCTAGAGAGAAAGATATAGATATTTTGAGACGAACTTTCTGCAGCATAACAACTATATAACATTGTTTAGAAAACATTGAAATGATTGGGGACAAGGGTAACCCACTCATAAATAATTCATAATACATTATGGGTACTAAATAAGATCATGGTATAGATATTTTAATTATATACCACATGAAAAGGAAAAATGAATGAAAAGAGAAGATGTTATTTCTTTTACGAGAAATTCGGCAGCCTAATGGCATCACATAAAATTTCAAAAAACAAATTGATGAGGGAAGAAAGCGTCTCTCAAAAATTAGACATGAAGTGGACAGTAAGTAGAATATATAAGAACATACCTTCAACCAAAATAGATGGAATCTATAAGACACAATGTAAAGGATTTCATGGCTTAGAAGAAGAGGGTGAAAGAATCCCTTACCTTGAAGAGTAACTTCGAAAGCTTGAAGGTCGGGACCTTGGGAGGCTTGAGGCCACATTGGGAGGACTCAGTGGGAGGTAAAGAGACCAGAACATCGTTGAGGAGGATTTTGAAATGAAAAGGATGAGGGAAATGCTTGGTATTTATAGGAGAAGTGAAGGGACAAAGCATTAATTTACAAGGGACACCTAATAGGTGGTATTGGAAAAACCATGGGCCTGCCCATGGTATTTTCCCATGGTATTGGCCACCTGAGACACATCATACATTATATTAATATTCATAAGTCGACCAGAATTATTTCATAATTATTACATCCTTAATGATGTCATTAAACACCCGAAACTCAAAAACAGTATTTTCACTATTCACCAAAAAAAATTCAATTTTCTCAGAAAAATCCCAAAATTACATCCTAACCAAATAGCAATGCTCTAATTTAAAAAATGAACTCCATTTTATGAAAATAATTTTTTAATTATTTTTAATTTAATTTTTAAATAAAAACACCTTTCACTGAAAAATTCAAATGTTTCAGAAAAATCACAAAAATTTACCTTTACCAAATATTAATGCTCTAATTTCAAAAATGAACACCATTTTTTGAAAATTATTTTCTATATATTATTAATTTAATTTTTAAACAAAAAACACTATTAAACTGAAAAAACTAATACTTAGCGAAAAATTTCTAAAACAGTTATTTGCCTATTTTATTAAATCACATTACTTAATCAAGGTGCCTAAATTATATTAATAATTTATTAAGTGAAGTTACTTAATCCATTTGGTCACATTACTAATCATAAGCAAAAAACCACCATTCATAATTTAATATTTACCAAAACTTATGTTGATATTATTAGACTCTAAATTTCATACTGAACAGAGCTGTAGAAGGCCATTTTTTGAAATTCATTACACATTATTAAATATTTAAGGTTTAAATAAATATTTTAAAATATCCTTTTTCTAGAATTCATCAATAATATGCATACTATATTTATCCACACATTTGAAAATTCACAAACTTCACCATAAGAAGACATCACAATTTTTATTTAAATCAAAGGATTACACAAGGTAGTTACAAACTCGTTACATAAACCCTTATAACACCAGCATATGACCTAAGCGTAAGGTGTGATAGGGTGATAGAATCTTTGGGTAGCTCAGCCAACATTGCTCGAGTAGTGATTTATATCAGCTTGAACTTCTCACGAAGGTGATTCAGTTCCAAATTCATATGATGATGTTCATCTTGGGTTTGGTCTCGAGCAAAGACCAATGGGGCTACCTCCATGCCGAGTTCAATCGAATGGGCTTCGATCGGCCTGAGACTATTGGATGGGGCCATCAAATATTCTTCCTATATTAATTAATCAAGATCACTTCTACTTATAGACAATAATTGCAAAATTTAGTTTCCAACGGTCATATTGACCAATGGTCATGTAATAGTCCAAACCCAACGGTCTTATTTTAATTAAACTCATTTTATTAAATGAAATAGGTTTGTTGAGTATAAAATAAAATAACAAACAGTGTTAGGAAACAAAATTTATTCAATGTTTCTGGTCATTACAATCTTCCCCCTTAATAAATTGCTTCCTTGCAATTTTAAAATTAGGCTTCGAAATTTCGTTGAAAGTCCCACATCAGAATAAGTGTCAGTAAAATTATTACATTAAAAGAAATAAAGGGAAGTACAAAGGTCACCCGAGTTAACCCATACTAGGATTCAGTGTAGGAAAACATGGATATAGAAGAGAAAACAAAGTGTCATGTTCTGATGAAGAGTGATAGAAAACATGATTTGTGGAAAATTAACCATAGGAAGATCACAAACTTAAGATGTGTTGTACGGTCTTTGATTACCCAGTAGGAAACATAAACCAATAATGTTTTTTTACATTTGTTTTCATAATTTTGAGGAATTCATTTACTCCATAGAATAAAAACATAAGGCAATGTACTAACATTCATGTAGAGTTTCATCCCTTAATAAGTTTCCACCAAGATTACTATTTTCTCCAAACAATGAGCATTTAAAAAGACATGGTCTCATCAAAAGAACAAGAATCATTTTCTAGAGAATCACATAATCCATAAAAGAATAATTATATATTTAGAATGTCTTTAGTCATCAACTAAAACTAAAACGGTTAGTATGAGATCATATAATCTCTAAAAAGGTTAATCCTTTATGAAAACATTAATATTAATCTCCAAAATTCAACAAAAGTATCCAATGTTCCAAAAAGACCATTAAATACAAAATCATCCTTAAAATTCTTCAAAATAATCCAAACTATGATCGGAACCCAAAACTCAGAAGGATTTAATCACATAGTCTTCCCTAATAAATCATAACATTTATCACCAAATAACATTGACTACTATTAAATTCTCATACTAATGTGTAATTAACCTATTCACATATTCTCTATTCTAGGTTCATAATTTTCCAGAAATAACCCAAATCACCATATGTCCCCAATAAATACATAAATTATTACAAAATAAAAATGACCATTCCTCCTAAATTTAAATCCTATAGTATTTTATTTCCCTTAGGCATATAGTACTCCAAAAGAGAAAACATCGTCCAAAATACCCTTTATCTTTTAATCAAAAAATCATTATCCTATATAATGGATATCCATTTTATAAAACATAATTTCCCAAAATCAACTAATTCTTGATCCAAAAAATATAAGGTGCAATAGTTAGTCCGAAGGGCATAACAACAAAATCATAATGCCCATATCTTGATTGGAAGGCAGTTTTTGGAATATCATCATTCTTCACCCTAAATTGTTGATAACCAGAACGAAGATAAATCTTAGAGAAGAATTGAGTCCCACGATCTTGGTCAAATAAGTCCTCAATTATTGGAAGAGAGTGTTTTTTTCTTCATTATGATCCCATTCGGTTCTCTGTAATCAATGCACAGCTACATCGATCCATCCTTCTTCTTGACTAAGAGAACTTGTTCTCCCCAAGGAGACACACTTGGTCAGATATACCCATTCTCCAAAAGTCCTTTGAGTTGTTTCTTTAATTCCTCTAGCCCCATATTTTCTATCCTATAAGGGGTCATTGACATCAGATGAAATCCAGGTTCGAGTTCAATGGAGAACTCTACCTCTTATTCTGGGGGAGGTCCGGGTAACTCCTTAGGAAATACGTCAATGTATTCCTAGACGATGGGGAAATTTTATAAAAGAATAAATCCTTAGTGAGAAACTTATTTCATTTACGAGTATTTTATCTAAAAAGGATTTTAGATCTGAAAACCTCAGGCTTATACAATTACATTTTTCTATAATTCCTTCATAATGATTCATAAAAAGATTGAGATTAACTAAAAATATCCCCCATGAGTGTTGTAACCAAGAGTACAGCAAGGCCCGTTGTCGTGTACTAGTTCCTATTCAAATCTATCTCAATGCAGTGTTTTCGGGTTTTAGCCCTATGTACATCTGTGCCAGAGCCACCTCTACCTGCTCGTATTCAGACAGGGATGTATTCTCTTGATAATCCACTTACTCAATACTCACCCAAATACCAGGACTATATCCTATATATAAACTTTTATATAGGGTTCTTCCTAAAGTTTTCATATCTTAATTTCCATAAATAACAAAACATCCCTTGGATACCAACTGTTGTATCCCACCATTTTATTACATAACATTTTTTTACATTTTACATACTGAGGATCTTTCAAGTCTAGTGTCTTGGAAATAAAGAATATAATACATGAAAACAACATAAAATTTCTTCTAAACCACTTGTAAGGCTTCATAAAAGTTTAACCTATTTATATTTACTGCATCTCATATCCTGGAGATAGACTACAAAGGAAAGGGTGAGCAGAAGGCCCAGTATAGCTAAACAGTGGAATCAATGTTCTTGTGATATCAATAAGAACTTGAATAAAAACAAAAAGACATGAAAAATGAATGAATAGGAATATTATAATGAAAAGAACTTGAATAATAACATGAATATGTGGCTACAACAATTCATTTATAAATTCATGAACATATCACCATGTTCTATCCCAAAGGTGTCATAAAATTACCAAGGTTATTCACCAAGGTATCATGAAACTTGTCATCTCTAGCGATTAAATCTTTACCCAATGCATTGTAGCGCTATCAGGGCACACCCTTAATATGTCTTTAATTACATGTGATCCACATAGATAAAAATCAATCATTTCATAAATAACCCACAGAGAATAAAAGAAATGGGTTTCATTTCAAAATCGTGATGTTTTAAAAGCTCTTAAAAATAAGATGATTATTTCATTTATAACCCATGGAAAGGGAGTTAGAGTTATATATATGTCCATTACAGAATCAAAAATATAATATTTTTATATTTATGAACACCCATAGAAAATAAATAGGTATGGGTATTCACATAAATAAATAAGGGAATTTCATGAGAGAAAGAGATTGAAATTTTGGGACGAAATTTCTGCAGCATAATGGCTATATAACTTGGTTTTAGGAAACATTGAAAAGAGTGGGTAAAAGGGTCACCTACTCATAAATAATTCATAATATAGTATGAGTATGGAATAATATCATGGTATGGATATTTTAATGACATACCACATGGAAAGGAAACATGAAAGAAAACAGAAGATGTGATTTCTTTTACGAGAAATTCGGCAGGCTAACAGTGTCACTTAAAATTTTAGAAAACAAATTCATGAGAGAAGAAAGGTTCTATAAACAATTAGAAATGAAATGGACAGTAAGGATAACATATAAGAACATACCCTCAACAAAATTATATATAAACTAGAAGACACAATATAAAGGAAGTCATGGCTTAAAAGAAGACGGTGAAAGAATCCCTTACCTTGAAGAGTAACTTCGAAAGCATAAAGGTTTGGTCCTTGGGAGGCTTGAGGTCACCTTGGGAGGACTCATTGGGAGTTAGGGAGACCAGAACGTCTTTTAGGAGGAATGGGAAATGAAAAGGATGAGGGAAAGGCTTGGTATTTATAGGATAAGTGAGGGGACAAAGCATTAATTGCCAAGGGTCACTGCATCTGTGGTATTGGAAAAACCATGGGCTTTCCCATGGTATTTGCCCATGGTATTGGCCACATGGGACACCTCATACCTTATATTACTATTAATAAGTCGAGCAGAAATATTTCATAAATATTACATTCTTAATGATGTCATTAAACACCCGAAACTCAAAAACAGTATTATCACTATTCACCGAAAATTCAACTTTCTTTGAAAAATCCCAAAATTTAACCTTAACCAAATATCGATGATCTAATTTCAAAAATGAACTCAATTTTATGAAAATAATTTTTGAAATATTTTTAAATTAATTTTGAAATAAAAACACTATTCAATGAAAATTCAACTATTTCAGAAAAATCCCAAAAATTCACCCTAACCAAATATTGATGCTCTGATTTCAAAAATGAACCCCATTTTAGGAAAATAATTTTATAAATATTTCTAATTTAATTTTTAAATAAAATCACTATTCACTCGAAAAAACTAATACTTAACCAATAATTTCTGAAATAGTTATTTACCTATTTTATAGAATCACATTATTTATCCAAGGTGCCTATATTATATTAATAATTTCATAAGAGAAGTTACTTAATCCATTTTTTCACATTACTAATCATAAGAAAAAAAATCACAATTCATAATTTACTATTCAACAAAAATTATGTTGATCTTATTAGACTCTAAATTTCATACCGAACACAGCTTTAGAAGACCATTTTTTACAAAATAATTACTCATTATTAATTATTTAAGGTTAACATAAATATTTTAAAATATTATTATTCTAGGAATCATCAATAATATGCATACTATATTTATCCAGACATTTGGAAATTCACAGAATCACTATAGGAACACATAAAATTTTTTATTTAAATCAGAATATTACACAATGAGTTACGATCTCATTACATAACTGCATATAACACCTGCATATGACCTAAGAGTAAGGTGCACTAGGGTGATAGAATCTTGGGGAAGCTCAACCAACATTGCCCGAGTAGTGATTTCTATTAGCTTGAACTTCTCGAAATGGTGATTCCATTCCAGCTTCACACGATGATGTTTGGCTTGGGTTTGGTCCATATCAAATCACAAAGGTGCTACCTCATTCCCGAGCTCCGTTAGATGGGATTCGATCAGCCAGGGACTACTGTATGGGGCCATCAAATCTTCTTCCTATATCAATTAATCAAGATCACTTGTATTTATAGAAAATAATGGCAACATTTAGTTTCTAATGGTCATATTGACCAACGGTCATGTAACAGTCGAAACTCAATGGTCTAATTTTAATTATACTCATTTTAATAAATGAAACAGTTTTGTTGAGTATAAAATTAAATAACACACAATGTTAGGAAACAAAATTTATTCAAAATTTTGGGTCATTACAATAGACGAGGCGTACTGCAGAGACAACCATTCAAGAGCTATACCTACCCTTCAGGGTGGATCCTTGGCAGATGTTCACAGGAGTGTACTCAGTTTTACATGTACTCTCTAGTTTTTCTTGTACTATACAGTGTGTCTTGTATTCTGGCCCCTTTAATTTCGGTACACACCCTGTTCACTACTTAGTTTTACTTCGTAACTTTATCCTACTTTTGTCTTAGTTTTGTGAGTTACAGTTTATAATGGAAATGTTTTCCCATTTTTAGGGAATACGCCTTTTGGTGCAAGTCGATATCCCTTGGCCTATGGAAGGCAGGCTTGGGGTAGTCACGACACGGGCCCCGAGTGATAGGTTGTGACAAATTGGTCACATAGGTTCTACCGAAGAACAAAGAGTCTGGTCTTTCCTGTGTAGAGGAATATTGTTAAGTGTTTTGAGTGTGTTTTTTAGTTCAGGGAGTCCATTTTTGGTGCGGCGGCCGACGTATCCTTACACCAGGACCTTAACTTCTGATTTCTAACTCAGTGCACAAAAACACTGATTGTGTTTGTGTTTTTGGAAAAATTTCATTGTGGTCTCTTTGATTCATCTCACCAGGTATAAACATAACGACCATGGCACACCTGTTTCATTCCAAGATTCCTCCACACAGACATCCAACCAGGATTCCAGTTTGAGTACGTGATGATAGCCCACCGAACGACAAGGATTCGGTGCAGGGCCCCCTTAGGGTAGTTGTACCACTGGGTGGTGTACCCGCAGCACCACTACCCGTTGGGCTGCCGATGCTGCCCGCCCTAGCAGCTAAGGGTGCATACTGCTTGAGCGCGTTGCCCGAGATCCATCGCTAGAGGCCATCGAGGTTCCCGGGCAAGACAGATCCACAGGCGGATGGGGATTGGCAGGAGTCTTTGGTTAGAGTCTTTTGACTAGTTGGGACACCAGATGATCTTATGGTGATCCTTGCTGCTAGCCTTCTTCAGGATGTAGTAGGTAGATGGTGGATCTTGATGCTCTATGTTCATGATAAGTTCACTCTCATCTGGGTGGACTTTGAGAGCCTTTTCAGGGTAGAGTTTGTCTTAGTGACCCTATGCTCAGTGCGTATACATGAGATTCTCCACTTGCAGTAGGGTATCATGACTGTGGCTCAGTATTCAGCGAGGTTCACCAACCTCTCATTCAACTCCACTAAAAAGGTTAGAAACCTTTTTTTGGGCATGGACATTATATTAGGGGCTCATATGGGAGATTATATCTTTGATGGATTCTCTCAGCATCCCGACGCCGGAAGGGGTGTTAGAGAGAGAACTTTTAGTGTAAAGTTTCCTTGCTGAGTAGTCCCTGGCAGTGAGACCCACCATCGGACGACACACAGCAAAGTCATCAGCAGCTTGCAACCGATAGATGACACAGAGGTCCAAGAGGACAAGAACTACAGGCAGACGACCGCAATATACTTGGTCGTTGGTGCGAGGCTCTCGTGGAAGATTAGGATAGGCGAGAGACACACAGTGTTACACGTGCGGCGGGCAGGGTCACATGGCTCACGACTGCCTAACCCACCATACCGATGACCAGAAGTCGGTCGAGGGACCACCAAGGTAGAGTTACAGGTTCAATCGAGGAGGTTCATAGGCTGAAGGTGGACGTGGAAGAGTAGGAGACTGTGCAACAGGAATTGGGCGACGTTTGGAGGTTCTACTGCCACAACCACCAGAAGGTCCACACTATCCACAGAGAGCAGGTGGACAGGGATGAGCTCAGCTCCAGGCCACTGAGGCTTACGACCACGGAACTCCAGAGATGATACGAGGTACAATATGTATTTAATCCACCTTACCTGCAGTACTTAGATACACAAGTGCCAGTTACTCATTTATTTCTATGGCCCTTGTTTAGAGCTCGGAGATTCAGAAAGATCTGTTGGCTCGATCCTTACAGGTATAGACTACTATGGGAGAACATTCGATGATAATGCACTATTACCAGCTGTGTGAACTTTCTTTTGGAGTCGAGAGCTTCAGCTGGGATATCCAAGTAGCAATGTCGGGGCCTTATGACGTCATCTTGGGTATGGATTGGTTATCCATAGTCCTTGCTCAGATTGATTGTATTAGGCGCAAAGTGTGGTGTGTCCGCATAGATGGGACGAGGTTTTCCTTCACCTTTAAGAATGGATCCTTTACCTATTAGGATGGACTTACCCAGAAGAGGGGGCAGCTGATCACAAATCATTTTTCTCTACATACCCTTGGAGCGGTTGATGTTGAGAGTCCAAGTTGTCCTATAGTGGTGGACCAATACACTGATGTTTTCCCTGACGATGTTTCAAGTCAATCTCCTCACAATCAACTTGTATCCTAGGATGGCACCGATATCTACCCTAGAATACCAAATGGCTCCTGCGGAGCTTCGAGAGCTACGTGTACAGCTAGAGGACTTATAGAGAAAGGGGTTCATTAGGCCCAGTGTTTCTCCTTGGGCAGCCATGATTTTGTTCACCATGAAGGAGGATGGGAGTTTGAGACTCTGTTTGGACTATCGGTGCCTGAACCAGGTGACCGTGAAGATAAGGTATCCACTCCCAATGATTGATGATCTCTTTGATCAGCTGAAGGGATCATTATGGTTTTCGAATATAGACCTCAGATCGGGATATCACCAGCTCAGAGTACGAAACGTGGATGTGGATAAGACAGACATCATATGTCGGTATGGGCATTATGAGTTCTTGGTTATGCCATTCGGTGTGACCGATAACCCATCAGTGTTCATGGAACTCATGAATAGGATCTTCCATCCATACCACTATCACTTTGTGGTAGTGTTCATCGACGATATCCTGATATACTCAGTGACAGAGGAGGATCATGCCAATCATTTAGAGATAGTTATGTACACACTCCGAGAGCACCAGCTTTAATTTAAGATATCAAAGTGCCAATTTTAGATATGAGAGGTCCAATTTATGAGACAAATAATTTCCAAGACTGTAGTTTTGGTGGATCTAGCGGAGATTCAGGCTGTACTAGCATGGTTTCCACCCAAGAGAGTGACAGTGGTTCGGGGTTTAATGGGTTTGGCCAGTTACTACCAGAGGTTTGTGGCTTACTTTTCTAGAGTTGCAGCACCCTTATCAGTGTTGACGAAGAAGGGGAAACTCCTTGTGTGGTCAGAGAGATTCCATCGTAGTTTCCACGAGCAGAGGCATAGACTGACCAGTGACCCCATCTTGAGGCTTCTGAAAGAAAGCGTTGGGTACGTAGTCTACTGCGACGCATCTGGGACCGGGCATGGATGTGTCCTAATGTAGGAGCGATCAGTGATTGCATACGGTTCTCAACAGCTGAGACAACATGACCAGAACTACACTACCCATGACCTAAATATGTAAGCAGTGGTCTTCGCCTTGAAAATGTGGCAACATTATTTGATGGGTGAATGTTTTACTATAAAATCTAATCACAAGAGTCTCATGTATATCTTATCTAAGAAGGACATGAACCTGAGACATCAGTTTTGGATTGAGTTCCTCCAGGACTGACTTCGAGATAGTATATACTCATGAGAAGGGGAATGTAGAAGCAGATGCACTCAGTAAGAGATATGGTATACAATTGCAGAGTTATCCGACAGAGCAGCTAGTCTATTTGCAGATTTACTATGTCGATCGAGATGGAGAAGCTTTTATTCAGTCTCTGGTAGTCACTCACCCACTCCTTCATTGAGTTATTGAGGCGCAGATTTGGAACATAGACTACAAGGATCAATATGCTCAGGAATCCACAGGATAAGCACCAGATTTATTTTTTGAATGTGGAGAGAATGTCATCCTCTTCAGAGGTAGTACTATGGTAGCAGTAGAACATAGGGAGTATGTGTTGAGGGAGTTTCATACATCCCCTGTAGTGGTACATCCATGAGTCGAAAAGATGTACCAGGACCTCCGGCGTCAGCACTAGTTTTTGAGAAAGAATAAGGTAGTGGAAGAGTTTGTATCTCAGTGCCTCACTTGTCAGCAAGTGAAGGAAAAGCATCATGTTCCAGCATTCCTAGTTAGAGGTGCCAGAGTGGAAGTGGGATGTAATTTACATGGACTTAATGACGGGTCTTCCACGCATGTCCAGGGGACATGATCCCATCTTGGTGATCGTAGACCGACTCACCAAGTCGGCCCACTTCCTACCTATCCGAAAGAAGGGATCAGTAGAGGGATTAGGACGCCTCTTCGTACAAGAGATTGTGTGGATTCATGGAGATAAATCTATGTTGTCTATGATTTGGATGCATGGTTTACTTCTTGGCTATGGAAGGGGTTGGAGGAGGTATTTAGGACACATCATGGGTTCATCATCACCTTCAATCCTCAGATAGATTTCTAGACAGCTCGGACCATTAAGACCCTCAAGGACATGCTACGGGAATGATTCCTCTATTTTGGACGTAGCTAGGAGGATTAATTTCCCTTAGTGTAGTTCTCATGCAACAATAGCTATCACTCCACTATCGGTATGGCACCATTCGAGGCATTGTATGGGCAACCTTTCAGATCAACACTGTGCTGGACTGACCGAGGGGAGTCAGCACTCGTGGGGCCAGAGATGGTACATGCTACCATGGATAAGGAGCAGATCATCCAGGAGTGGATGAAGACTGCATAGAGTAGGCAGAAATCCTATGCTGACTGGAGAAGGAGACATCTATAGTTCGAGGATGGAGACTGTGTCTTTCTATGGGACTTACATCGACGAGGTTTGCGGAGATTCGGCTGGGGTGGAATGTTATCTCCGAGGTTTATCGGCCCCTTTCAGGTCCTCAGAAGAGTTGATGAGGGGGCATACCACATAGCTCTTCCACCATAGTTTCACCAGGTGCATGACATTTTCCACATATCCTAGATGAGGAGATATGTACACGACCCATGAAACATCATTGACAGGGGTGAGCTGGACATCGACGACGGGATGACATTTACGGAGGTTCCATTTGAGATTGAGGATCAATAGAAGCGGGTCCTTCGTGGGCAGTCGATACCTCTGGTGATCATTTTCTGGTATCATGGGAACCTCCATGAGAGTACATGGGAGCGGGAGGCTGAGATTCGTATTCAATACCCCAACTTGTTTCAATAGTTTATGTTGCTTTTGGGGACACAAAGACCCGAGGTGTGGAGAATTTAGAGACCTGAATTTTCCATGAATTATTTTTAATTATATGAGAATATTACGAGTCCGAAAAAATTGACGGCATGTGATTCTGAGGCCTAGAGTTCCCAGAATGAATTTCTATACTTATTTTCAGGTATTTTCAGTAAACTTGTAAGTGGGTTTTTGTTTCTTTTGAACTGGTGCTGGTAATTGAAATATGAGAACACCGTTGAACTCCCAGTGCTGGTATTCTCTAAGGAGACCTTTACCTCAACCGCAGTAGGTTGAAGGAGGAATTTAGTTTTTCAGATTTTCGTGGGAGAAAAAAAATACTTAACATTTTATTAATGACATGGTAATTGATAATTATATGAAATGGGTGTACCCTATAAATCCTACACCTATAGTGGCCCATATACCATTAACTAATCCTATTATAGATTAAATGATGGGTGGGACATTTATATCCCTCTAGTAAATTGGATATAGAAGTTGACAGTATGTTTATTCTATTTTGAAGAGTGTCATGTATGGAAGTTAGAAGCATGGTTATTAAAATAGGAGTGGACTTTAAAGGGATTAATGAATATAACTCTCTATGACACCCAAATAACTTTTAACTTCTTGTTATGGTATTTAAATACATTATTTGAAAAAAATAGGTGTTTGTTTTTCATGTGAAATTTTTTATTTCATATTCTCAAAAAAATGAAGATAAAGGTCAAAATTTTATAAGTTTTCATGTTTCTTCTTAACTAATGTTTCTATTAATTTTTATATCCCTTACCGAGTTTTTATACTAATCCAAATTTTTTGAAATGTCTTTCACATGGTGTAAGGAGGAATATAAAAAATGTCAAGATCCCTAGGAAATTGTGAATATTTTTCATAATGAGAAATCGTGTTTTACGTTATAGGGTTTAATATTATTGAAGAAATATACACTGAGTATAAGTGTCTACATTAAATGTATGAGTTTAATTTGTATGATTTTTTCCTCATTCACAAAAACTCAAAAATAAAATGACCCTAAAATGATAATTCTAGTTAAAAACACTAGTATATGTAATTTTTAAGGTTGATTCATTATAGTTGGTAATGATGAATTGTTTAAAAAAATTGAATGGTTAGGATATTGTTATTATCAGGAACATAGAATATTTTACATTATTATTATGATGAAGTGATATATAATTTTAATGGTACCTTGTTTCTTGATCTAATATATCCCTGTTTAGAATGGTTTTCCACATAATAATGGAGGATGTATTAGTGGGAAGGCATTGAGAAGAAAATTTCCATCCAAATTTTCATCCCGGGATGGTTGTAATTTTAAATTAAATGTTTTTTGTTTTGATTGATTAGTTCAAACATGCTATAATTGGTGTTGATATCTATGCTTGAGAGGATCCTGATTTACTATGAAAGAGGAGGTCTATTATGGATAACTTCATGAGGCAACAACCATCAATCAATGGATCAACTGACCCAGTGGAAGCCAAAGGATGGATCGCTGCCGTTTTAAAGATAGTTAAGTCATGGGTTGTTCATAATGTCAAATGGAAACTCTTTATATTTATTGTTGTTTAGGTGACCCTGACCATATCTAGTCTTTCTTTCATAATATAAGAGAGTATGATGATATTGATTCCATTAAATCAGAATGATATAACAATATCACCCATAAGAAATATTTCCCGACGGTTTTCTGACATAGGTTGAAAAAATAGTTATTTTAATAAAAAAATTGACAATGATTTAGTGGCTTATTATGAAGAAAACTCCACAATATTGTTATGGTATGTTCCATATTTTATTTAGGACATTAATAATAAAATTAATATATTTTACTCAAGATTAAAACCAAGAATATGGAAATATTTGGGCTTATATAGAATTTAAACGTTATGATAAATTTGTTCCTTTTTCAAAAAAAAGTTGACATGAAGTTTGTCGACACTTATGATCCACAAAATGGAAAAAGTTAGAAACTATCATGGTTGAAGGAAATGGATAAGAATACGACTATGAAATATGGGTGTAAGACACAAAATGATCCATTTATGAAAAATTACATTTCAATCAATGTTTTAGTTGATAAGGGAATTGTTTTTAATGTGGTTAGTTGGCTCATTGGATCCATGACTGCAATGAAATAATCCTTGAATTTCCCATGATTGGGGTAACCAATTTATTTACAAAGGTGAGTATTTTTAGTTTCATTGAGTTGGTTAATTATACTAATGTCTGTATGATGTTATTTAGATAAGATGAGAATCATTCTAATTGGAATAAAAATGTTTGGGAAAATATTTTGTTGCAACTACAGTTGATGTTGAGACGTCATGTTATGTGATGGAAGCTCTAGGAAGTCATATATTTTTCAATGGTTGACCACATGTTCAATGTTTTATAAACATCTTATGAGGTTTTATGGGATGTGATAATATGTGATTAGGGTCTTTTTTGTCATGTTTTTTTTGTTGGTCATATGTATGTGTAAGGAATTTTTCTAATGATAAGTATTCCCTTAATTTTGGATATGAGTTTTAAGGTATTGATAACCTTTAGGGTTTATATGATCTTTGATTATTAAGGTTATTATTAGAGATGTACATCATCATTATGTGAATTTTATGAGGTTGAAATTGTGAAAATAATATATAAATATATGTAGTAAATATAGTTTCTTATGTTCCTAGATAGTGAAGGAAATCTACAACTCTAGGAATATTATTTATAATGAAAAAAGAATTCATTTATTTTTTAAAAAATAAATAAATTAACTTTTAATCCATTAATGATTTACAGTTTTATGATGGTTAACACATTAATGGAAATTTATCTATCACCCTCTGTTAGAACATGATAGTTTGTCTTCTCTTACATTTCAATTTTTTCTTACATTGAACCCTAGTATGTCTTATCACAGATTACATTCATACATTTGTTTCTTTTATTTATGGTGGAATTTTTATTATTCATTTTATCGATGTGGGATTTAAATAAAATTAATATTAATAGTTAAGCCTTGGTAACCATTCCTGATTTCAAATTTCATGGACACATTTTATTAATGGTGTGGAGAATGTAACATCCTTATAAATTATGAAATAATCAATATATTCGATAGTGTACAAGACAAACCAAATCAAGAAAAAACGAACAACTAAATATTATTATTTAAATGTTACCATTATATCGTAGTTGTTATAATGGAAGGTATGAACATGATTAAATAAATTATGAAAACAAGGTTTACAAAAGTACATATATTTAATTATTTAACTTATTAATTATAAATTAAAATACAACCATTCTAAAAATAAAGGGAACTGTTTTTCTAGGAAATCTTTTCGAATGTGCATAAGTGATTTTTGGACCAATAAATAAACAAATCACTATTCATGGTTCCTATTAGTGAAATTTATAATATATTCAATCTAAATTTTACCATTCATTATATAGTTTTTCTAAAAATGATACAGAACAAATCATATTTCACTTATAAAAGATTTATTTTTATAAAAAGGATGTTTTTTCACCATATGATGGTACAGTAATTGTAAATCTATTTTAAAAAAATGATATACATTATATTTCAAAAAAACATATAATATGAAAAAATAATATAAAATTTTACTTTTAATTTATATTTGGTATTTGTATTACACGTTTTACTTTTTGATGGATAATGAAAATTAATGAATTTTAATTGAAATTAGATTATCAGTATAAATAATTTATAGTATAAAAATATATTTTTGATTTATTCTAAAGAGTATTTAGATCATTTTGATATCATTTAATCCAATTAATTAAATTTTAATATTTTTTATATTTATTTTGGATATAAAAAATTTCAAAAAAATCCATGTTTCCGCTTTAAAAACCTCTTTTCACCCACCGTGTATGAAATTATATTTAAATTACATTTAGTAAACTATGTGTTTTAAATTTTTAAAAATGGATTCTATATTTGGAATTAAAATTTATTATATTACTAAATTTGTCCCTTTTATTTCTTGAAAATATTAATATTATCTTTGGTAGTTTTTATTACCACATTTATGGGTAAATCATATAATTAAGGGTTAAAATAATATTATAAATAATATAAAATTATCCAAAACTTGTAATAGTTTTATTGGATGATTTATTTTTTAGCAAAAAGTTCATTGGGCCATTTTTTTCCTCTTGGAGCAATATAAAATTGTTTAATCCCCTTATAGTATTTATTTTTTCCCATGTACCACCAATCAAAATTTTCATTATTTTCCAAAACACTTTAGTGGAAAAAAATTCTAGAACAATATTAGTAAAAATTAATGTGAATTATGCAAAGAATGAGATCCAAAAATTATTAAATATCTGTCTAGGATTATTGTTATGATACACCCTATGTAACTCCCAATGAAGGGTATGTACCTAGATATCCAAATCATCGTTGATAAGGTTTTCGAAGTGATTAGTTATATTGTCCCATATCATTTTATATTCCTCCTAACCAATATTATGTAAACTAAATCCTTGAACCAATATGCGATCTTGATTAACAATCCAAACCCTTTTTTATTCATTGTAAACAACTCAAATACTTCTATCATAAATTCTATTGACCTCCTCCTTCATTTCATTGGTCTAAAATACTTTTAAGGTATATATTCCTTAGAGTTTAGGGTAAGCTCCAAACACTGCCTTTTTTTTGCTTCTCTTTTCCATGTTATTCCATCTGGATCTTAAAAAATCTTAAAATTTTTACCCATCTAGTAGCATCACATTTATAACTCATATTGGCCTCACTTAAATATTTCTCCCTCACCTCACCAAACTCCTCATTATCCACATCATTTCTTGTTATTTCATCCGGTTATATTCTTATATAAACTTTCATTATTTTACTTTGGGATCTGTTTCTGATCATCTTTGGTATGTTCAAATAATCTACATAGGTTCTTGGTTCCCACCCCTTTGAACTGGAAAATTTTCAGATAGTATCTTCCCATTATTCCCCTTCCTTGATCCATTTCCAACATTCATGTTCCTATGGGGATCCTACAAATTATCTATCATTTTCTGTGAATCTGTATCATTGTCACTCTGCACAATGTATTCAATGGACCTTGACCCGACATGACCCTTCTTATGTCATTGCAAAACAATCTGCCACCCATTAGATTCCACAGCATCTTACACATTTCCAATCAAGGGAGACAATCTTTTTTGAATCATTCTTGATCTTGGAACATCCTACTTTCCATCTGGTCCCCTTTCTTAAACAACTAAAATCCTCTATCCTAGATACACATGACGAGAATGTGGTGGGATAGACACAAAATCCTTTATAATTTCAATATTGGAACCATCACTAGATACAATGTATTGTCCCTTTTGTACGCTAAAAAACATAATGATATCAGAAAAGGATGAATAATCCCTTATATGTGTCACTTTTTACCCTTTAGGGACCTATGCTAGTAGCTTGTTAACACCCATATCATATATCAAAATCAAAAAAATATCAGCCACCCTCGGTTCAAAATTAATTGGTACTTTCTATTTCTAAAGAGGTCAAATACACACTTCGTTCACACCCTTGTTAATAATAGAAGGACCTAGAGGTGATCGAGACTCATTTTGAGTTGCAGGAACAACCTTCCCAAGATGATATTGGATACAGTTGAAAATAGATTATAAATACCCCAAATTGTGACATAAAGAGCAGTAGTCTGACCATGTATAAAAAGTCACCGATTTCATACACTGAATGTCCTCCACCACCATGAAAAAAAATCATTCAATAGGAATCTTAGAAACATCCACTTCCATATGTATACATGGAGAGATGGGATGACACATTGAGTTGGTTTGGATATCTGAGCACAAGAAATTCTTATCTATATTTCCAAACAATTGAATAATGGAGGTGTTTTGAAATAGAAGAGGGAGACCAGGAAAAGATACCAAAAGATTCTTAGTTGAAGTATCCCATTTCATATGAATGCTACAAGGCCTTAAAAATAGTTATAATAGGGAATCATTAGATTTTTGGGGAGCTATGGACCAAGAAATTATATGGTCCTCCTTCAAAGAGAAGTGATCCATAATTTGACAGTTATCAAGACGCCCGACTATTGTGTGATCCTATAATCCCTAAGAACCGAGCAAAAACCTATTAAATGTGTCGTCTGATGGTGGATGATTCCTGAAGTGAGCCTCCATAGTCCGGTTCACGACCAATGAATATTATGAGAACTTAAATAGAGGAAAAAATATTAGGGAATCTATCATGAAGATCAATGACTTTATGGAAAATCACAATTTCATGTAATAGAGGAAGTCTAGGTGGGAGAATATAGAGAAATAGGGCTAGGCACTAGGGGGGTCCCTCCATTTATGGTGGGGGAGGGACCAGAGCAACGTCCATCACCACCTAGGTCCTCTCAGAACACTGACTACCCGACTCCATCCCCGCCCCCACCAAGTATGCACATATAGGCTTTGAATTCCTGAGTATTCCACCTTATATTATATTATTATAAGAAAATGCCAAAGATTTCATTCTTTTTTTTAATATTTAAATTTTTTAACATAGGAATATTTAGAATATATCTTATACTATAAATAGTAAATTTAATGATGAAATATTTATCTACATTTTGGTTATTTTATTTTATTTTTTAATTAATAAAATAATTACCATAAATGAAGACATATTAATGATGCATTAAATTTGTAATTAATGGAAATATCAAATAAATGATATTAAAAATATTTAGACAATTATGATTTTAAATAACTAATTTTATCAATGAATTTTATAGATTTAATTGATATTTTAGTGAGGTTTTAGAAGAATTGGTTTGAATTTATCTTGTTGTTATGATATTGTTAAAAAGATAAGTAATGATTAGTGTCAAAATTGACATTATGGATATTTTAAAATAAATTATATTTTATTCAATGATATAAAATATCAAAAAATTTAAAATCAAGAAAATAGATTTGGATAATTTTGGATATTTCTTCCAATATTAATTTATGGTTATTTGGAAATTTTATAGTATGTATATTATCCATTAATGAGTAAAAACACAATTTTCATAGTAATAGTAAAAGACATTAAATAAGTCATAAAACAAAATGATAAATATAAAAAATAGTAAATACATGCCAAAAATTATTTTTATGAATTTATATTGACCCCTATCATCTTATATATTATATCAATCAATTCATGGAAATTTTGAATTAAAAATAAATTTATATTAATTTAATATTTATAAAAATTCCAAGGGTGCCCCTACCCTCTCTTGTAAAATGGAACTTGTTCTTTTCCTTTATTAAAACTTAAAAAACAAGGTTCTCAAAATCACTAAAAAAAACCCAATATAATAATACATTCTAATATTCAATATCTTAATGTTTTCTCAGAACACTGCCCATATATTTTTAAGGTTTTCATAAACAGAGGATTTCTAAAGAAGAGATATCGTTTTTCATTAAGTGTTTCTATTTTATTGATTCTTCCTCCTCCTTCAAATATTCTTCAAGAATTTTGAAATAAGAAATATAATATCCTCAATATATTAAGATGTTATTATTTTAATATGAGGTCATAAACCCATATCCACTTCAATAAAATGGAAAATAATTAATCATTCTTGTGAATGGTAGACTACCACCTCACGAACCGATATGATTAATTTTATATCATCATTTATCAAGAATTCTTATAATGATTGAATTAGTGTTTATATTCTATATTAATGAGATATTTATCATTATAAAAATATAATATATCATTTACATTCTAACCTTTCCTTTCATAAAAAATGATAATATCGTTCGAGCATACATGTGAACTATAACCTCCATGAAGCGATGCGATTTGTTTATCAAAACCATATCATATGGATAATATATTTATGTATATTTTATGGAAAAATATAATATAATATATATTATCATCATTAAATAAATTTATATTCATATTAACATTCTTTCCATAATTGTCACTGAAAAAATTGATCGTTTCTCATTTGTACGTATGTCTTACCATCTCCATGATTGTTAACATATCTCATTTTTCATATCTATATTTTATTAATGGATTTATTAGTATACTATATTTAGAAAAGTAATAATTATTTTCTGAATATAAATATGGATATAGTGGAATAATCTAAACATTTTACTATATAAATCATACCAAACACAATGATATGTAATGTTTAAGGATGTGTCCCTAAAAATCCTTCACAGTGTATAAATAATATCCAATTAAAATTGTAAAAATATATATTTATGTTACAGTGGTATATCTATCACAATGATTAATATCTTTAATCATTGAGGGATCCACTTCTTTACCCTTGCATGATGCATTATGATCCAAAAATGAAACATTATGTAGCCAAAACATAATAATGGTATTTATTTCATAGAAATACTCCCTTACTAGAGTTGTTAGTATAATAATAAAGTGATATTAATAATCTTCCTTAATATTTTAATATATAATAATATCATATATAGAGTCTACCATAAATTAATCTATGTAATATATAAATACTATATTCCTTAAATCCATTATGATATCAAGAGAATTAAGAAGGGTAAATGTAATGACAATAAAGTTATAGGGGAAAATCCTTAATGAAAGGATGTTTAGAGTATTTCATCAATTTTGATTCTCAAATGATATTATCCAGATTGAAGAAAAATGTTTGAAAAATATTTTTCACCACATAATTGATCATGAAAGTCATCAATAGGGGTAAAATTATACTTTTTCATTATCGGGATATTGTTATGTTATTAATAATCCATGTAGAGTCACATCGATCCAACATTCTTGATAAAAAAGTACAGTTCCACTCCATTGTGATGGAATTGGATGAATGAATACCTTATCAAAATTCCCGTAGAGTTTATTCTTTAATTCATGTAATATAATTAGTTCCATTATATAAAGAGTCAATGAAATAGTTGTCACACAATGTATGAGTTCTATTTAAACTAAGATTCCTTGTTATAATGATGAATAAGAAACTCATATGGAAATATATTTAAAACATCATGCACAATAGGAATATATTCAATTTTTAGTTTATTACTACCCATATAAGATAAATTTCTACTTTTAATATGTATAAAAACCCATTCATCTGATGAAATTTCCATTTAATGTTTTCATTTATCCTCAAAATGATAGAAAATTAGAGGTTGGTTAGGAATATGAAATTTTACTTCCCTACCTCAAAAATTGATTTTAGATTTATCTAAATAATATCATGCCATGACAAGAAATCACACCAAATTAAACTAGGGGAAGAATAAAAATATTTCTAGTAAGAACATTCCCCCAAACATCAATTAGGGATGATTTATATGCATGAGATGATTTCTTTGTTATATTATGAGTTTTTTCTTCAATTTCAAAATCTAATAATTGAGGAGGTAATGTGATAACATTAGAAATATATTTATATATAATAGAGTGGGGTAAAACATAATCAAATATGATATTATAATTTTAATAATGTGTAATGGTTCGGACCTCTTCGGTCCATTACATTGCTGAAAGTTTGTGTTTGAGGTGTTCTGGGAGGTCCAAGTGACTTATTCCAAACAATTTTCAAAATATCTAGTTTATGAATAGTGTTTCAAGAACAATAGGCTTTTCCCAACAACATTATTTTTCTTCTCCAAATTTCTAGTTGATGAATATATTTTCCAAAATAGTAGGCTATTACCAATAGCAGGCAACATCCTTTTCCAAACTTCATGTTTATGAACAGTGTTTCAAAAATAGTAGGCTATTTCCAACTGTAAGCTTTTTTCCTTTTCCAAATTTCTTGTTCATGAGTAGTGTTTCTAGAACAGTTTCATATTTCCTATAGAAGTTTATTTCCTTTTCCAAATTTCTAGTTCATGAATAGTGTTTCCAGAATAGTAGGCTATTTCCAACTGACAGATTTTTCCTTTTCCAAATTTCTAGTTAATGTATAATGTTTCATCAAGGGTATACTATTTCTAATAGAAGGATATTTTGTCCCAATTTCCATTTCATGAATAGGGTTTCCATAATAGTAGACTATTTCCAACAGCATGTTATTCCCTTTTCCAATTTTTTGGTTCATGAACAGTGTTTCCAGACTATTGAGGTTTCCAAACCCATGAGTTTCTATAGTGTTTCTTGACCAGTGAGGTCCTACAGTGTTTCTAAAATAGTGGGGTTTCCAAAACGGTGAGTTATCCAACACATTGTCAAATTTCATGTTTGATGCACAGTGTATCCATGTTCCTAGAGATTCATTATTTTTATGATTTCTTTGACATAAAGCACATTTAGGGCCTTGTTTTAAGTGATTTAAGTCCAAATCAAATCACATAACTCTGATATTAATTTTACTAAGGCTCGATATGCTTTTAAATGGTCAAAACAATTGGTTTAATGCGATCTGTATTTAATGAGAAATCTAGCGTATCTTAAACCTCTACTCCATTGAATCTTCTAAAGGGATGAGATATTTTCCTTAATATACATTCTTGTTCCAGTGCGCGAGATGCGTGATCCATTCCTTCTTCCCTTATGGGTTGTGTGATCGAACATTAATCCTCAGATTGTTTCCCCTTGAACATTCCTCCTACTTCATGGGCACCCCCAGTTTTGGTGTAAGGAGGAAGTGTCGATTCTTTATCAATATAAAGTATGATCTCCCTCATTTCTTGTGTTTTCTTTGATCCTTATCCTCCTATATCGCATTTTTATGCTATGGAATGTGATATCCATGTTTCTAATGGTGTTTTCAATGCAGTCAAATGGTGCGGCCGTGTCGTGGCATCCTTGGGTGGATGTAGTTGTCACGGAGGAGGAGATCATAATCTGTTGTGTGGATCGTCCTCATATAAATAATGTCAAGAACTATTTGAGGTAGGGGATTAATTTCATCTATATTATTTTATGTGAAAATATAGAGTTAACTTTTTTTATATCACTGGATCCCAATTTAATTGACATAATAAACATTTGAATCAGATAAATAAATTAATATTGATCATATGTTATTTCCTATTCTTCTTCTAGATAGTGTGATATGTATTCTTGCTTTGTTTTTCTTTTTTTCTTGATGGAAATTTGTAAAGAACGTAAAGAAAAAAGTTAATTGATAATCGTTTATCTAAAGATAAAGATGCTTGTAAATGAATCCTGTTGTTTTTGTTGTTGTAATTTGATGTTAATAAAATTGATGTAGTAAGCATATTTAATCAATTTGTGATAGCTATGGCATCTTTTTTTTAGTTTACCCATAGTTGGAACCTCCAAATAATAAATCAGTTAATTTTAGATGGATTAATGATCTGGATGTTTGATAAAAAGATAATGCCCCGTAGGGTTCTTAGTTACCCTCTTGTTTATAAAGGCCATGAGCCGTGTGCTTGTATTTGTGAGAGCTCATTGTGTTTGAAGATTGTATGCCTTGTTTAAGGGCCAAGATACCAATTTATATGATGAATTTTCCCCACTTATTTTATTGTGATTTGATCATGGAAGTCTATTGTGATATGTGGGGCATGGAGCCCTATTGGTTGTGGCATTAGTTGATGCCTAGAGTGGCAAGATGCATCAGTTTATGCATGTGGGTGTTGGGGAGGACACCTTATATGATGGAACGAGTTGGATGTGGACATTTGGATGCATTATGATTATTGTTGATTATTTATCTTCCTTACATTCCCTAATTCTCTCTGTAACTGGTTTGCATACCCTCCTTCCAAGAAGCGGTGAAGACGCGCATGGTATTCAAAGTTATGTCTATGCTTATCTCCCTGAGGGAGGACGGGCCTATTCTCTTATTATAGTAGTAAATGACTTGACTAATAGTTCATCTACTCACTGTGTTGATCCCCTTTGTGTTTAGTATCTTATAATGTTTTTCTAGAATACTTGGAAATATGGGAAAGTAATAATACTGATAATAAATGATTAAATAAATGATGTTAACCGAAGGGGTTGGATCTTGTTGGGACACAATGCTGATGAAGAAAGTGAAAGGAATAGTGGACTTTGGGTGTCATTCTAATGAAATATAATTTGTGAATTGTTAATAGTTTATTAATGATTAAATAATTAATTAACTTAAAGTGAAACTGATAAAAAGGGAATGAAGGAATGTAATCAAGCTATTTAAATGGAAGTGTACTTATAGAAGACATAGTCTTAGAAGTGGAAGTTGAGAGTTTGAGAGGCGTTAGCTATAGTTGATTCTAATACATGGCTAGGCCTATAGTGTTGTTGTGAGCTATAATATATTTGGTACTTTTTGTGTTTCTATATGCTAATCCACCTTGTAATTTAGTGAAACTGACACCCTGTGGATTCAAAGACATGAGGTGTGTTTTCCCCAACATTCTAATTGGAGGATGGTTGGCTGACTACCCCCATTGGCCCCGCTCACTTCTCATGGTAGTTACTTTTTCTGGTAGGAACAACGGTTAGTTTTCCCCATATATGCATGTAGAGGGCTGTAATGTCTTCTATTTATTCACAAACATATATTCTGGATATAGTTTTTTATGGACTACTATAGGTGTAACGTGTATATGATGTGATTTCTTGAGGATCCTTACATGGTGTGTCGGCTGTAATGGGTTTAGGTATAATTCCCGACGTATGACACACATTATGTGTGTTGTGGCGGGCTCTCGAAAACGACCTAGTTACATTTCTTACATGGATTTGGTGGTTTTGATGCATATGGTGGACGTTATAGTGCTTCACCCAGGTGTCTGCGGGAATGCCTTTTTGAAGAGAGATTTATAGGATGTGCGGCGTTGTTGAAAACTTGTAAACCAGTGGGGAAGTGGTGGTGGGGTACCTGATATGGATCAGATTCAGCCCAAGGAGAATAATTTTGTGCTTGTAAAAATTTCTAGTCCAATCGTTGTTCGAATTTGACCAGCCCGCACGTCATGATGTCCCATGCTATAGTTGGCCACAAGACACTTATTTAGAACCCAAAATCACTTATCCACATGGATTTTGGTGGAAATTCATAGCATCACATTAATGAGAAGAGATAAGGTGGAGAAAAGTGTCATTAAGAGGTAATCCCGCTACAATAGCTAGTGGGGTCATTAAATGGCTTGGGAAAGTGTTGTTTTATTCTTTTTATGTGCCTTTTGGATTCCCCATGCCTTGTAACTAAAATTGGGACATTTTCATTTCTTTATTTTGTCTTTATAATGTATATTCATCCCTTTGTAATGTAGGATTTTGAATTGGACGAATTTGTGAATCTTGTTGTTCATTCATCAAGATTTAGCCTCTTCCCTTTTCTCATAATTGGTGGTGCATCTCCATTGCTAGTGAAGTGGTATTTAAGCATGGAGAAACCTTTTCATGTAGATATTCTTTTACGCCTTGGTCGATTCTACTACATTACACTAGTGCTCTTAGCTTACTCGTTTTGAGATTTCTGGCGACACATCGGTTGGTATCAGAGCCGTGGATCCAACGTGTAAGTTATATCACATCCTTCTTGTTACTATCCATCATGTCTCACAAAAGCGGATCTTCTACTCCTATTTTTCTATGGTAAATAGCTATCACATAGTTAAAATCAGAAATTACTCAAATCAGAGAGCAAATTGCTCAACTATTGAGAGCACGTCTACCTGACTCCCCTCCACCATAGTTGAATCCCTGACATCCATCACTACATAATTGGAACAATCCAGAACCATTTTATGATGATCATGAAAATGGTGATGATTCCAGTGATTCAGAGGTGGATATGTGATGAAAAATAGTTGATGAAGATATTGAAAGAGGTTTGAAGATTGACATCCCAGATTTTTAGGAGAGTATAAATGCAGATGATTTTCTGGATTAGATGGGGGAAATTGAACAGTTCTTCGAATTGAAGAATTTTTCTAACGAGAATAAGTGCAAGGTATCCATTCTGAAATTTAAATATTATGCATCTCATTGGTGGGAAAATATGATGAAATAGTGGGAACGTGACGACAAAAGAAAAAATACACTCATGGGAGAAGTTGAAAAAGCATTTGAGGAGACGATTTCTGCACGAGAATTATAAGCAAGAGCTTTATTTCGGAATGCATAGCCTCTGACAAGTATATAAATTTGTTGAGGATTATATTCAAGAGTTTGATCGTTTATTGAAGAAAAGTGATGTTCTAGAATATAAATAGAAAACAATTGCATGATGTTGGGGTAGATTAAATGAATAAATTTCACATTCAGTGGAGTTGCAACAATTCTACTCATTTTATGATGTTTGCAAGTTGGCGATCAAGGTGGAAAAGAAAAATCAGACCTCAAAAGAACCTGCGCTAAAAAATTACAATATAGGCACAAATTTTTATAATGGTATTTATTCTAATATACCAGGTGTTGGTGATAAAGAATTTGGAAGGAACATGATGCTGGATAAAGGGAAAGAGAAGGATATGGAACAACCAATGGGGAAGTCCAACTCCATTATGTGTGGGAATCAAATGTGTTTCAAATGCCATTGGTATGGTAATTTTCAGGCCAATTTCCATAATAATTGAATTATTACTATTAATGAGATTTAAGAGATTTAAGAGGAAATCAAAGAGGTTGAACATGATGGTGAAGAATCTGAAAATGAGGAACATGTTGTGGAAGAAGCAGATGTGGGAAACATGTTGGTGCAACAAAGAGTTTTGCAAGCTCAAATCTTCCCAGAAGAAGATCAAAGAGAAAATGTTTTCCAAACTCACTACACTATTAATCAGTGGGTATGAATGGTGATTATTAATAGTTGGATCTGTACAAATGTGGCTTCAACAACACTAGAGGAGAAATTGAAGCTTCCAACTCAGAATCATTCTCACTAGTATAAATTCCAATGGTTGAACAATGATAGAACACTCCAAGTCAACAAACAGGTTCGAAATTCATTCTCCATTGGTAAAAACTAAGCTGATGAATTATTGTGTGTTGTTATTCCTATGGATGCTTGTCACTTGTTGTTGGGAAGGCCTTATCAGTTTGATAGGGATGTGAAATATGTTGGGAGGAAGAACACATATTCTTTTCGATCTGGGGAAAATAATATCACACTTCCTCCTTTGAAGCCGTCCCAAACACTTCAAGAAAAATCTATTCTGGAACTTCCCAAAGATAATATCTCTATCAACAAAGCTCATGTAGAGAAATCATTAAATAATAAAAACCTAGTTTTTTCTTTATTGATGATGGAAAAGTCATGTCATGAGGAGAATAGTCAACAACACCTGTTAGCTCATTCCTTAATTTGGGAATATCATGAAATTTTTCCTAATGATCTTCCAATAGGATTAACACAATTTGGTGGCATTGAACACCAGATTGATCTTGAACTAGGTTTACAATTTCCAAATAAACTAGCATATTAGTGTAATATTGGAGAATCAAGGGAATTACAGAAGAAAGTAGACGAGTTGATGGATCGAGGATTTATAAGGCCAAACATGAGCTCGTGTTTTGTTCCAGCATTATTGGTGCTGAAGAAAGATGGTACATATCTAATGTCCATTGATAATAGATCTATCAAAAATATTACCATCAAATTCAGATATCTGATTCCACGACACGATGATATTATTGATTAATTACATGTTCATCATTCTTTTCGAAGGTTGATAATCGTAGTGGATTCCACCAAATTCAAATGAAGGAAGGGGATGAGCGGTAAATGACCTTTAAAACTAAAGGCAGATTGTTTGAGTGGCTAGTCATGCCATTCAGCCTCTAAAATTCTCTTAGCACATTCATGCGACACATGAATGATGTTTTGAAACCATTCATTGGTAACTTTTTTGTTGTTCATTTGGTTGATATTTTGATTTATACCATGGATGTAGAGAGCCATGTGGATCATCTTCAGCGGGAATTTGATGTTCTACAGAAACAAAAGATGTATGGAAAGCTGAAAAAATGTGAGTTCTTTTCAACATAAGTGGTGTTTCTTGGGTATGAGGAAACCAAAGAAGACATCATGGTGGATGAATCAAAATTTGAAGTAATCAAGTCTTGGCCACAACCTGAATCCATCACCAAATTAAGAAGTTTCCATGTTTTGGCATCTTTTTATTGTCTCTTTGTTTCCAATTTCTAGACTATCATGGCACATATCAATAAATTATTGAAAAGGGGGAAATTTGAGTTGTCAATGGGAACAAATGAATAATTATAAATAATTATGAAAAAGTTGTGTGGAGCACGGGTTTTGGCATTTACTGATTTTGATCTAGTCATTGAAGTGGAATGTGATGCAAGTGTAGTTGGGATAAGCGTTGTTCTCACCCAATGCAAGCATCATGTTTCATATTTCAGTGAGAAACTGAATGATTCCAAAAGGAATTACAGAACCTATGATAAGGAATTTTATGTGGTTATAAGAGCCCTAGATCGTTGGTCTTATTATTTGAGACTGAAGCAGTTTTTCTTCATTATGACCATCATGCATTGATGTTTATTAATGGTCATCAAAAGTACTGTTCGAGGCATGAGATGTAGGTGTAATTATTACAATCATTCTCATTTGTGTCAAAATACAATAATGGGAATGATAATCTGGTGGCAGATGATTTATCTCGAAGGTATGCGTTACTTACAACTCTAGATGCTCGAATTCATGAATTTCAGCTTATGAGAGAAGATTACAGTATGATAAGGAGTTTAATTCTATTTTAATCCAATGTCAAGATAGATTTGTGGAGGATTATTATGTACATGATTGGTTTCTTTATAAGAGAAACAATTTGTGTGTTCCAAAGGGTAATTACAGGGGTTTGCTGATTCGGGAAGCGTATGAAGGGGGGCTTTCTTGTCATTTTGGCATCCATAAAACCTTGTAGATAATAAAGGATAATTTCTGTGGGCCGAAGATGAAATCTGATGTCCAATAAATTCTTTCATGATGAGAAACAAGTCAAAGAGAATAGAGTCATTTCATGCCTGGTTTATACACTCCGTTACCTATTTTGGGGCGGCCATGGGAAGATATCAGCAAGGATTTCATTATGGGTTTATCAATGAATCAGTGATGTAAAGATTCAATAATGGTTTTTGTTGATCGATTTTCTAAGATGGACCATTTCATACCTTGTCATAAGACAGAATATGCGGAGAAAGTGGTAGAATTGTTTTTCAAAGAGATTGTTCGCCTTCATGTAATTCCTTGTTGCATTGTTTCAGATAGAGACACAAAATTTGTTGTCCATTTTTCAGGGACAATATGGGGGAAATTTGATACAAAACTTCTTTTTAGCGCATCCCATCACCCTCAAATGGATGGGCAAATTGAAGTTACCAATCATTCATTAGGCACTGTTCTAAGAACATTTGTGAACAAGAGCATGGAAGATTGGGATTTGCAAATTGCTCAAACTAAATTTGCATACAATAGATATCTTAGTGATACCACTAGGAATTAACTATTTGAAGTGGTTTATGGCATCAATCCTATCACTCCTATAGAATATTTCTCTTTGCCTCTTTATTTTCAGGTCAATGTTTATTTAGAGGAGAAGACAAAGCAGATGATGAAGCTCCATAAATCTATTCGTGCTCAAATAGAGAATTCTAATGAAGCATACAAGAGGCGAGAAAAAAAGCGTTGCAAGTAGGCCATTTTCCAACCTGGAGATAAAGTTTGGATTCAACTTTGCAAGGAGATATTTCCATCCAAAATGAAGAGCAAGCTGCCCCCATGAGCTGATGTTCCATTCTAATTGCATGAACAAGTGGGAAAAGATGCGTAAAAAATTGATTTACTAGATGATTTTGGTGGCGTTTCTACAACGTTCAACATTGGGGACTTATCTCCTTATATTGTAGAAGAAGATGCCATAGATTTGAGGGAAATCCTCTCCAACACGGGGGGAATGACATGGATCAGATTCAGCCCAAGGAGAATAATTTTAGGCTTGATAAAAATTTCATGTCCAATTGTTGTTCGAATCAGACCAGCCCACACATCATGATGTCCAACACTATGGTGGGCCACAATACACTTATTTGGGGCCAAAAATCACTTATCCACATGGAAATGAGTGGAAATTCTTAGCAGCACATTAATGAGGAGAGATAAGGTGGAGAAAGGTATCATTAAAAGAGAATCTCACTAATTTTGCTAGTGGGGTCATTAAATGGCTTGGGAAAGTTATTTTTTATGCTTTTTATGTGCCTTTTGGGTTCCCCATGCCTTGTAAATCAAATTGGTACATTTTCATTTCTTAATTTTTTCTTTATAATTTATTTTCATCCCTTTGTAATGGAGGATATTGAATTGGACGAATTTGTGAACCTTACTATTTATTCATCTAGCTTTAGCCTCTTCCCTTTGCCTGAAATTGGTGGTACTCCTCCATTGCTGGTGGTGTGGTCCTTATGTGTAGAGAAACCTCGGCATGTGGCTTTGCCTTTAAGCCTTGGTCGATTCAGCTAAATTACACTGGTCCTCTTCGCTTACTCGTTTTGAGCTTTCCAACGACGCATCAATACCCTAGATATTATTTATTATATTATATACTCTTGTGTATGATACATGGTTAGAGTAGACACGGTGAGGCTAGAAACATAGTATACCTGTTTTGGTGACAAGTTAGTTTCACTTGTTGTTCACTATGATTTAGTATGATCTCATTACTTTTTTATGATAGGCTCTGGGAAGGATCCTACAGAGTATATTGTTATACTATCCCAATCAATATGAACCATTTTATAGGTCATGTGGTGCAGGTTGGTGATCAGGCTAGTTACTACTAGCATGGAGCTACATGAGCTATTCGGGTTTTTTGGTTGCTGCAATTTTTACTTTGATTTGGTACTTTCGTTTTTTTCATTTAGTTGTAGTAGTTTTTTATGAAATTACATATGCATGCTTGGGATTTTATTTTTTACTACTATCTGAGTTGTAGTTTTTTTGGTTTCTTTAATATCTCTCTCTTTCGCATGTGTTCTGTTAGAGGGTAATGCCTCTTATTTGTGTGTTTACTATACCCTCAGTGGAAGTTTCCAACCCGGGGCCTACTAGAGGTGGGACTCATGGGTCATCTTATCTCCTCTCACATTGTTGGCCCATGAGAGGTAAAAATCATGGGGAGGGGTTCATCACATAGTGGTATCATAGGCCTGGTTGAGGGATATGATGGAGTTTTGTGTTAGGAATAAGATAGGATTCATGGGTTGGTAGGGAAACAATGTCAGTCATGTTTAACAAGTGATGTAATCACTACAGACCAGCTGAGACAAAGGAGTTTAGGGACCCCTATAATCTGATTCATGTACCATTAAGTTTATAATGGATACTAAATGAGGTGATACTAGTTTCAGGGTAGGTACCTAGGAAATGATGATGCATCATTCTACTTTGTGCCTATGTTTGAATGGGTAAACCTTGGGATAGGTAGATATAAAATGAATAAATGAAAACAATTACTTAATTAATATTTATTCATCCATATTCTAGGTTTAGGAGTCCTAACTATTTGTTATTTTGCATGTATGGCTCCAGGATGACGTCCTCGTCAGGTTCACACAGAAGATTTCCAACAGGTTGTGCCCGCATATCACTACAGGGTAGAGGTTTATGATGACGACACATGGTGGGGGACACTTTGGGAGTTTCACTTCTAGAGTCTGCTGAAGTATGAGGGCTCAGTTTTAGATTAATTCATGGCAGACTAGTTGGAGGAGGTTGAGATAGGCTTTAGGCCGATCTGTGCTCGAAAGGAGAATTGTGTTTCTTTGGTTATGACGATTCAATATAGAGAAGCGAGGCAGTGGTGGTTCATGTTCTGAGGAGATCGCGACGAGTCTTTGACATCATGGGAGGAGTTTCAAGACAATCTTAGAGTCATGTTTCATTCTTCAACCATGAAGGTGTGCAATAACCGGGATCTTCTTACCATTCAATAGGGATGCATCAGGGTGTGAGAGTTTGAAATCCATTTTAGGAACCTTTTACAATATGCTTCCGATTTATTTCCAGAAGAGGGGGCCAGGGCGAGGCATTTCGTGGAGTCTTTGCATCCAGAGATCTAGACCCAGGTCACCCCATTTATGATGAAGACATATCTTGAGGTGATTGTGAGGGTAGAGGTCATCGAAAGACATTGGCCAGAAGTGGAGCGTCATGAGACCAGAGTCTTCATGATTCCTCATGAAGCCGAGCTATTGTATGGGGTTTCTGGTTTTCAGGTAAGAAGAGTTTCTGTTTAGATGGGGGTAGGTCCCACCCCTCAGCATATCATTTCTCCAGGGGTGGAGGCTATCAGGCCTATTCTAAGGGATACGGTCCTTATTTTTCTTTTTGAGGTTGAGGTCATCCGCAAATGAGAGTACCCGAAATTTCAGAGCAATCGTCGTGCACCAGGTGTTTCTCTTCAGGTTCTTCTATTGAGGTAGTTCAATCTGAGGTAGCAGCAGCAGGTTGTACCAGCTTTGGGTTAGCAGAGAGAAGTTGGGGGAGGCATAGGACAACCAGGTGATGCTCCCTTCCATTAGAGAACAGAGCAAAGTCTTCGAGGTGTTGTCATCAGGATCAGAGAGGTCATGGAGGGGGTCACAGTAAACTTCATGCTTTAGTGTTGCCAGTGCTGGGCAAGACAAACATCCTTCAAGGTACCCATTTCTAGTTTTCTACATGGGTGTACGTCTTGTTTGATTCAAGAGAGACACTCCTTCATATCACCTTCCTTTTTCCTTGATTTGGGACTTGAGGTATAGAGGCTTCTAGTTCCCTTGGCGTTGACTAAGCCAGTTAGAGGTTGAGCTGACTTGTTTGATGTTTGTAAAGACTATGAGCTAGTGATGGGGAGGCACCACTCTTGGAGACATTTCCTATGTTTACAGATACAACCATATGATTTCATCCCCAGTATGGATTGGTTTTATTTGGGGCAGGATATCATAGATTTCTTCAGAAGGTAGGTGTTGTTTATTGATGTAGATGGAGAGTCATCCATGTTGGATGGCGAGAGAGATACTCGGATGGGTAAGAGGAATGTTCCATCCTTATCATCAATGATGGAAGAGCTGATTATGAGTTCTTCAGAGGTTCAGTAGTTGGCGATTCCTAGGGTTACAGAAGTGTACCCCAATGATTTTTTCAGAAGAGGTTATTTCATTACCCCCTAGACAAGAGAACGAGTTTGGGATTGAGCTACAACCAAGAGCATACCCTATCTGTATGTATCCATATTGGATGTCCCCTTATGAATTATGATATATACATATATATCTTGATTGTCTATTACAGTGTGGTTTTTTTAGGCTGAGTGTGTAACCATGGGGCACACAAATTTTGTTAATTAAGAAGGATTATTGTATTTTGTAGTTGTGTATCGATTATTGTCACTTAAACAAAGTGACAATGAATAAATGATATCCTCTATCATGGATTGATGATTTATTAGATCAAATGAAGGGTGGAAGTTGGTTCTCAAAGATAGACTTGTGATCATATATCATCTGATTCGTGTGAAGGATGAGGGTATCTCAAGAACATCTTTCTTTTGTCATCATGGGAACTACAAGTTCATTGTAATGTTATTTCATGTGAAAAATTCTACCGATGTTTTAATTGGAATTGATTAACACTGTGCTCTGTGAGTTCCAAGATATGTTCTAGGTGGTTTTCATCGACGACCTACTTGTGTACTCTTCCTCTAAGGAGGAGCATGAAGAGTATCTAAAATTCTTTTTTGGAGTTTTTTTTTCAAGATCAGTTTTTTGGGAAGATTTCAAAGTATTAGTTTTAGGCTTGAGAAGTCGATTTATTGGGATGTTGTGCCTCGGTAGGGAGTTGATATGTATCCATCGATGATAGAAGCAGTTGTGTCTGGGGAATCCTCAAAGATAATGGTAGAGGTACGATGTTTCCTTGGAATTTCATGCTAGTACAGGAGGTTCATATCTTATTTCTCTCAAGTTGCGACGCCTATAATGGTATTGACCAGGAAGGATCAGGAATTCATGTGTACTGATAAGTGTTAGTAATCTTTTGAGTATCTGAATGAGAAGTTATTAAGTTATCCAGTTCATTGTCTTCCAGCAGAGGGAGTTAATTTCATGTTTTCTATGACGCTTCACATCTGGGGTAAGGTAGTGTTCTGATGTAGCAAAGATCAGTTATTTCTTATGGGTCGTGGCAGTTGCGTCTCCATGAATATAACTATGCCACTCATGATATTTAGTTAGAAGCTGTGGTTCTTTCTTTAATGTTGTGGAGACGTTAACTCTTTGGTGAGTGCTTTGTGGTTTTGACCGATCATAAGAGCCTGAGGTATGTTTTCTCCCAGTTGGAAATAAAATTGTGATAGTGTTGGTGGGTGAATTTCTTATAGGAATTTCAAATATAAATATCTTATACACCTAGAAAGGGGAATATTGTAGCTGATGCCCTGAGCTAGAAGTCACGTAGTATGGCATTGCATGAATTTGGTGATTCTTGGAGATTAATGGAAGAACTTTTACCATTACATATCGATATGGGGGAAGTTGGGGGGAAGAGGTTGTCTATTTTAGATGAAAATGTAGTCATCTCTAGTACAGTAGGTGGAATAATCCCAATTCGGGGCTCTAGAGGTGGAGGTCTGGATAGAATGAGTTTTTTTGTGGCGAGGCCCCTGATGGTTGGTTTGAGGATGAACAACCCTGAGTGTTGTATCACAAAAGGTTAATTGTTACTTTCTTGAAGTGTGAGATGGTTCTCAAAGTGTTCCATAGTTTACCTTTAGTAGTGCATCCTTGCGTGACAATGAAGTACCGAGCCTTTAGGAGTCAGTTTTGTTGGCATGGGTTGAAGCATGCAGTTGTAGAGTTTCTACCTCAATGTTTTGTCTTCCAGAAGGTCAAGGATTAGCGCTGTGTCCCTAGTGGTTTTCTCTATCCATTAGATATTCCTCAGTGGAAATGGGAGGACATATCAATGGACTTTGTTACTGGTTTACCTCGAGCTCTTGGAGGACATGTTTTTATTTCGGTGGTAGTGGTCTGTTTAATGAAATCATCCAACTTTATAGAAATCAAGGATTCAAGCTCAGTGGAATTTTAGTTATGGTAGTATCTGTATGGGGAGGTGAGAATTCACTATATCCCGATATGGTCATTTCAGATCGAGATCCTCGTTTTACCTCTTGGGCGTGGAGAGGTCTCCATCATGATTTCGCTACTCGGATATGACTTAGCACTGATTTTTATCCACAAATGAATGGGAAGAAAGATCGGACTATCCAGAATCTTGAATACAGGTTATGCTCTTATGTCCTGGATTTTGGAGTTTTGTGGATGAGTAACATACCCTTCGTGGAGTTCTCTAAGAACAATAGTTTTCACTCCACCATTGGTATGGTGCTGTTTTAAGCCTTGTATAGCCGACCTTATCATTATCCATTTTTCTAGACTGGGGTTATAGAGTTATCAATTATCATACCGGAACTAGTGCAGAATACAACATAGATGGTTCGGGTGATTCATGAGAGGATGGAGATAGTACACGATCATTAGAAATCATATTCTGATCAAAGGAGGAGACCATTGGAGTTTGATGTTGGGGATCACGTGTTTTTGAAGGTGACTCCCCATTGTGGGTTGATATGTTTTGGTCATTGGAGTAGGCTTTGTCCCAGGTTTGTTGGGAATTTTGAGGGGTTGGTTCATGTTGGGTCCATTAAGTATCAGATATAACTTCCCCCATAGATGATCCAAATACATTATGATTACCATGTATCACAGCTCTGTCATTATCTTCATGAAGACTCAAACGTCATCGATTGGAGCAAGATCAATGTTGACGATGATGCAACCTTTAAGGAGCAGCCGATAGAGATCCGGAATCACAAGTAGAAGGTGTTGCATGGGTGTTTTATTCCCTTGGTTCTTGTATTGTGGTGACATGTTGGTGTCGAGGATAATACATGGGATAAGGAGTCCCAGAAGCATGTCAAGTACCTAGAGCTATTTTATGTTGTTGTGATGAGTTTTATATGATACTTTTTTTGTACCGTTGATGTGATGTTGTTCTTGACTTGTTTGGATATGGAATGATTGTTTCCTTGTTCTCTAGATGTGTGTGATGTGTCCGAATGTGTGGGGGAAGGGAGTATCTAACTCTTAATTGGGACACATTAATTTGGATGTGATTAAACCTTTTCGGGCGAGTCAGTGCCGCCCAAAGAAGATAATATCATTAAATGTAGGAAGGAACTCCCTGACCCATGTGTCTAGACAGTGTAATCTTTGGGGTTTGTGTAGCTATTTAAAAATGATAAATCATGGTGGGGGGGAGTGTTCTTGAATATCGATGTTTTGTTCTAGCTTTCGAACAACTCATGATGGTTCGCCTATGATTGATAACTTATGGGGTGGTTTTTTGGTATTGAATTATCAAGGATGAGAATGTTTTGAGAGTAATATAATGTAATTTCTTGGACCTCTCCGATCGATTAATTTGATGAAATATAGTGTTTGAGTTGTTCTGAGAGTTCAATGTAACTTATTCCGAAAACCTTTCCAAATTTCTAGTACATGAACAATGTTTCCAGAATTGTAGGTTATTTCCAACAGCAGGCTTTTTTCCTTTTCCAAATTTCTTGTTCGTGAAATGTATTTCCAAAACAATATTTCTATAACTGTAGGCTATTTTCAATGGCATGATATTTCCTTTTCCAAATTTATAGTTCATGAAAAGTGTTTCCTGAACATTAGTCTTTTTCCTTTTCCTGATTTCTAGTTCATGAATATTGTTTCTAGAAAAGTAGGTTATTTCCAACAGCATGCTATTTCATTTTCTAAATTTCAAGTTAGTGAACAGTGTTTCTAGAACTGTATTCTATTTTCAATAGTAGGATAATCCATTTTCCTAATTTCTAGTTCATGAAAAGTGTTTCACGAACAGTAGGATATTTCCCATAGAAGCCTTTTTTCCTTTGATAAATTTCTAGTCCATGAATAGTTTTTTTTGAGAAAAGTAGTCAATTTCAAACAGTGGACTATATGCATTTCCAAATATCTAGTTCATGAACAGTGTTTCTAGAATATTAGTCTATTTCCAAAATTAGACTATTACCTTTGCCATATTTTTAGTTCATGAATAGTAATTCAAGTTCGGTGAGGTTTCTAGACCAGTGAGGTTTCTAGAATAGTGAGTCCTCCAACACATTGTCAAATTTCATGTTTGGTGTACAGTGTTTCCAGCTTCCAACATTTTCCCTCATTTGAAATTTTCTTTGATGTAAAATGTATTCAAGTCCTTCCTTTAAAGGGTTTTAAGGTCAAATAAATACCAAAACTCCTATATTAGTATTCCTAAGGCTCAAGATGCTTTTATTCGGTCAAACTGTGTGGTTTAATGCGATATGTTTCTAATGTAAAATCCAGCGTATCGTAAACTGTTACTCCATTAAATCTTCTAAAGTGACGAATTATATTCCTCACTTATTCTAACTTCTTTTTCCCTGGTGCGGGATTCTTGAACCATTCTTTCTTCCCTTAGGGGTTGTGTGATCAAACCATAATCCTCAAATCACTTCCAATTAATGTTTCTTTCTACTACATGTGCACCCCCTATTTGGGTGTAAGTAGCATGTGTCGATCATTCATCGATATAAGGTTTGATCTACCTATGTTCTTGTGTTTCCTTCTATCATTCTCTTTATGTTTCTCATTTCCATTCAATGACATGAGATCTCCATGCTTCTGATGGAGTTTTCTTGGCTGTCAGATGGTCCTGTCATGTCCCGACATCCTTGGGTGGATGCAGTTGTCACAGGGGAGGAGATCATGCTCTATTATGTAGATAATCCTCGTATAAATAATTACAAGAATCATTTAAGGTAGGGGATTCGTTTATTCTCTATTCATTTACGTGAAAATATATAGTTATAAAGTTTTAGACCAATATTTCATAATGTAATTGACATAATAAACATTTAAATCATATAAATAAATTGATATTGATCGTATGTTATTTCCTCTTGTTCTGCTAGATTGTTTGATATCTATTATTGCTTTGTTTATCTTTTCAATCTTGATATAAATTTTTAAAGAACGTGATGCCTAAAATTAATTGATAATTGATTGGCTAAAGATAAAGAGGCATGTAAATGAATCTGGTTGTTTTTGTTGGTGTAATTTGATGTTAATCAACTTTATGTAGAATCATTAAAAAATTTTTGATAGATATGATAACTTGTAGTTTAGGTTACCAATAATTGGAAACTACGAATAATAAATCAGTTAATTCTATAAGGATTAAAGAACTGGTTGTTTGATAAAAAGATAATACCTCATAGGGTTCTGAGTTTCCCTCTTGTTTTTAATGGCTAAAAGCCTTATGCTTATAAAGGATAAAAGACTTATGCTTGGATTAGTGAGAGCACATTGTGTTTGAATGTTGGATGCCTTGTTTAAGGGCCAAGAGCCCAATTGATTTGATATTGTTTTCCTGTTTCTTATATTGTGATATGATCTTTAAAGGCTATTGGGACATGTGGGGTTAGGGTGGCCTATTGGTTGTAGTAGCAGTTGACACCTAGAGTGGTGAGATGCATCATTTTATGCATGTGGGTGTCGGGGGGACACTATATATGATGGATCAAGTTGGATGTGAATATTTGGATGCATGTTGTTCCTTGTTGGTTGTTTTCTTCCTTACTTTCTCCACTGCTCAATGTAGTTTATTTTCTTAACCTCCTTCAAAAGGGGAGAAGTCGAGAGGGCTATAGTATATTTTTTATTTTTGTGTTTCTATACGCTACTCCACCCCATCAATTAGGGAAACTGACACCCTAGGGATTTCGAGGCATGGGGGGTGTTTTCCCCAACATTCTAATAGGATGATGGATGGATGACGACCCCTTTAGCCCCACTCTATTCTCTTGGTAGTTACTTGTTATTGTAGGAAAATAGCTTAGTATTCTTCATATATGTGTGTAGAGGGTTGTAATGGATTGTGGTTATTGACACACATATATTCTGGATATAGTTTCCTATTGACTATTATAGGTGTAACGTGTATAGGCTACGATGGATTGAGGATTCTTACTCGGTGTGTGGGTTATAGTGGCTTGAGGTATAATGCCCGACATATGATACATGTTATGCAAGATGTGGTGGATCCCAGAAACTACCTGGTAACATTGATTACGTGTACTTGGTGATTTTGTTACATGAGGTGGATGTTGTGGTGCTTCATCTAGGTGTCTTTGGGAAAGACTTTTTCGATAGAGATTATTAGGACGTGCGACATTGGGGTAATGATGAAAACCAGTGGGGAAGTGTTTGTGGGTTACCCTTGATATTCTTTATTATTTTATATACTCTTGAATGATATACATGATGAGAGTAGTCATGGTGAGGTTGGGAACTTATTATACCAGAATAGATGATGAGTTAGATTCACTTATTGTTCACTGTGCATTAATATGTTTTCTTTACTTTTTCATGAGAGGGTCTGGGGAGGATCCTACTGAGTATACTGTTAAACTTGGCCTATCCATATAAAATTTTTTACAGGTCACATGGAGTATGTTGGTGATTAGGCTAGTTACTGCTAGCTTGGGGTTTCATGAGCTGTTCAGCCTTTTTGGATGATTCCATATTTACTTTGTTTTGGTACATGCAATTTTTCCATTCTGTTGTAGTAGTTTTGAATGACATTACATATGTGTACGTGGGATTTTATTTTATATTTCTATCTATGTTGGATTTGTTTGTTGTATGTATTATCTCTCTCTTTAACATGTGTTATCATAGAGGGTAATGCCTCCAATTTGTGTGTTTACTATACCCTCAGTGCTAGTTTCTAACCCGGGGCCTACTTGAGGTGGGACTCGGGGGGTCATTATCTCCCTTCTAACATTACTGGCCCATGAGGGGTACACCTTGTGGGGAGGGGTCATGACATAGTGTATGGTAACTATACATTTTAGCACTTCATTATCACATTATCATCAATATTATTGATCACATGGGATTCCACTATGTCTATGGACATAATAGGTTTCTAATGATGATCATTATAATTCACCCACTATGTCATGAATTGGTATGTATAATGTACATTCTCCTGGAAATAATATAATTGGTGTGTTGGGGTGAATTTATGGGAGTTTTCTATTCATTTTTATTATTAATTATCGTCCTCAAATTACCCTAAATTTGGATTTCATGATGTCCTTGATTTATAGACATATACAATTTTCCAATACCCTTATGGAAATTTCCACATACATGTTTCCAAACACCATTCATAGAGTAAAACTAATATTCTTTCCTCCAAATTTTTTATTATTATATTTACCATTGGGTTAAAATTTTCATTTATTATCAGAACCATAAAATTGGTGGTTGATTTCATCCTCCATTTCTACCATGATAGCACATTGAATGATTTATTTAATGATACTCTTGTATCTTAAAGATAAAACCCCTTTTGGACATGGTTTTAATGAACTACATAATCAATAAATGTTAAATTTATATTCAAGAATTATATTTGATGTGTAACTCACAGGTACTATAAAAGTTTATCTTAGGTAACAACATATTTTTCATCATTCTTATTAATCTCAAGGAATTTATTCTCCATATATATACAAATAACCTGAGGAACGTACCTCTTAAAAAGTAGGATCCTAAACTCATCCCACTTAATTGTTTTAATTTCATTCCATTGTGACATATTATGGATAAAAGACCCCCATTGATCCGAATCACCTTCCAAACAATAATCAACTAGGATAACCATTTCATGATTTGATGACTAGAGAATGGAAGATATACATTCATTTGAATTAATCCATTAAATTAAAATTAGTGGATCAATGGACCCACTGAATAATTGTGGGTCTATCCTAATAATGTATTAATTAGTTCAATTTTTCTTCCTTTTCTCACTTAGAAGATTTATATGATCCATTGATTATGAATAGCTATATAAGCACAGAAAAATTATTCTGCATTCCATCTTCCATGATAATTCGTTTCTACAGGCTATAGTAATTACAAAATGATTCAAATTATGATTTATCACTAATTCTTAAGGTTCATTCCATTAAATAAAAAATAGTACAATATTAGAAACAACAATCATTGAGGGAAGTCATATAATCTTGAAAATTATTTATAGGATGTTGAAATTTTGAAACCTTATTTTAAAACTATGAAACCATAGGATTATCATAGATCATTCATGGTAATTATATATTGAAATTATTCATAAAGTTTGAAATGAAATTGTAAATTAACCAAATAATATCCCCTGGTAGTTTCAAACCAATTTAATAGTAAGGGAACATTCACTGATCCCTATAAAAAGGATCGAGATATACGCAAACCACCATTTATGAGGTTATTACAACTAGATACATCTATACAAAACCACATAGAATTTTTCTATCTAGAGAGGGTTGTATTATTTTAGTAAAACCTCACACCATTAATTACCATAAATTATGATTCTCCTAAACTCCTCGGTCTATTCGAGGAGTTATCACTAATGTTTTATCATCTTAGTTCCAAAATATTATTTACAATTTCCTTTAAAAACAAAAATATGGACCTATATTTTTCATAGATAAATATTTCGTCATTTTGGATAATATTATTAATATTTCACAATAATACAATCCTGAGGGACAAATTGGTTTAGTGTATTTTGAATCATGGATATGTAATAATCGAGTTAATAAATTATCTACAAAATTTATAACTATGTTCTTCACATATATAACACTTCTTAGACATATCATACTTTAAACTGTTAATCATAACTAGTGGATCAGAGAAATAAGAATGGATAAGATCATATTCAATGTAAGATTAAACATGTGAAATATCAATCAATAATAATGAGTGATCATAACATAATCATAATGGTATTAAAACATGATCAATATATACAAAAATAATACTAAATAATCCAAATATCTTTAATCATAAATCATGTTATGACATTTCTTCAATATAATGACATAAACCATAATATTATGGGGCTATTAATAATCAAAATGAACTATTAATATAGAACATATGAATAATAGACATGTTTTTGGAATTTATATAAGTTAAAAAATCATTTCCTTATTCAATGCTCACGATCAAGACTATCATATTTGATTTGGTTCACTCCCATTACATAATTTCCATAGACATGGTTCACTCACAATTATATATTATTGGATATAATCTCTTGAATAACTGATTTCACTCCTCATTATAGTCATTATTTAATCATTATATATCATTCATTAACTAATTCATTGAGGGGATATAATATATCCTCATGGACATGGTTTATTATGTAACCAACCATAACTAGTTTATAAGGAATGGCCTGTTATATAATGAAAACCATACATATGTGTTCCAAAATTTCGAAGCACATTCAATATATCATCATTAAATAAACTATATAAAGGATAGATATTTCATAAATATATCATAATTATAATTATAACCCATACATATTTTGAATAAACCTAGAAACACTGTATTATATCTGAATTATATCATAAGAATCATTAAAGGATGTCATTGGAGATAAAGATACATTATAAAACACTTGAACATTTTAAGAGGAGAAGGCACAATTATTATAAAAGAACTAATGTAGAATCTAAAAAATAAAATCAATATTAATCAAATAAATTTAACTAATAATTAGAATGGATTTATATAAATGAACTATTAATGAAAGAAATATTATGATGGAAGGGAAATCAATTATTGTGGTGCATGTAAAAATACAATTTTTTTTAAATTTTATTGTAAAAACACATAATTGAATTCATAGGGAAATGATAAGGAATTTTGATTTAGACCTTTTTAAATATATAAAAATAAACAAAAAAATGACTAAAAATTTATTTTATGAATATAAAATTAAATCTTGAAGGAATTTTCAAGAACATGTGGTCACAAGAAAAATTATCCCCAACGGATGGAAAAAAATGGTTTGTTTCCATAGAAACCTTATTTTTCTCTCTGATGTACATAAATAGAGAAACATTAGATGACAAAAAATTTCTAAAAATTACCAGATAATAATAATGGAAAAAAATATTTTGGAGAGCTAGATTACAAAATTTCATCATTGAAAAATATAATCACCAACAATTATAATAAAAATGAGATTGAATCATAAAATCAATACATCATGTTCCTTTATCTTTATTAGGAATCTATCATCCAATATAATAAATTTAAATTTATAATAATTATATAAAAAACTTGTGTTCATATATATACAATGGTACTTGTTTAAATTATAAAATCTTATGAAATGATCATTAAAAATCATTAATTATCATCATCATTTCAGGTGTAAACTGCTTCATTTTTCATGTATATGTTGGTTCTGCAGTTATGGTCCTTGAAATTTCATTATGGTTTCTTCATTTTTAAATTTTAAATCATTATATAAATATAATATGCTGTAATTATTTACCTATTTATAAACATTAATATAATGTGGTGAGGAAAGATAACCAACATTGCATCTTAGAGATAGTAGTATGTACGTACGCACGAGTGAGGTATCCATTTTTTGAAAGATTAATAAAACAAAGGTATATATTAATAAAAAAATTAAACAAAAATTATTAAATCATAAATTTCCTTGGGACACATAAAATCTATAATTATAAGAATCCTTTAATTATGGTGTTTGAAAATTTTTCACATTGTAACGAGGAGATAGTAGTCTACACAAACATATGAGTGATACATTCATATACCATTTGATTGATATGATATGGAAATTTTAATTCCATCATAATAATAACATATTAGTTTATATATTATATTTCATTCATCACGTTATGATCAATACGAAATGTTTTGAGAATGTGTATAAAATAATAAAATACCATGATCTTAGTTAGGATTTATACATATTCATTGAGAGACACCTTTGTCTTACTAATTTAACATCAAAGGACATGTATTAAGGTTATACATTAAACTATAATATAAATTTAATGACTCTAATAATTATTTTTATAAGATATTTATTGAGAAATAAGGAACAATTGTAATGAACAATGGATGAGGAGAGGTTCCCATTTATAAGCGAGGAGAGGGACACACATGGAATTTCTTAAAATATTTCAATTATATATGGTCAAGTTCATTTGGATGTGGATAAAAAAGTATATATATTAGAAGGTAGGGTAATATAATGAAAAAAATAATCATCAAATATGTATTTTCTGGTTTTATTTGTTGTCCTTCCCTTATATCATGGTTTGACACCCTCGGGAAAACCCATTTTGTCCTTTGTTGTTTTAATTTTTTTTGTTTTAAATTTTCAAAATGAAAAAAACATATGTTGATAATATAAAATTTTATTCATTATTTTAATAATAATATCACATATATATATATATATATATTAATTCAACATCTATAATTATTGGAACATTTTTTTTAATTAAACATTCAAACTACAACCAAAACCCGTTTTTGAAAAATTATTTTTAAGGGTATAATATAATTTACTTCCAATAAATTCATTATAAAAAAGATAAAATAAATGTCAAAATATTATATTGAGTGATAATTTTTTTCATTTAATTAAAATAATTCATCAATAGAGGTAAAATTAATTTATTATTGTAAAATCATATTTTGCACATAAAAACAGTTTTTAGAAAAAAACACTTTTTACCCCAAAAAAACATATAGAAAACTTATGTATTATAATTATTACTATGTAGTTTATTGGTTTATTTATAAATAAATGATAATTAGATTAACATTTAAAAATGATATAAAAAATAATTCCACTTTTACATTAAAATAAAAGATTTATTTTTACAAAATAATCATTTTTCATTATTCTATAAAAAATAAATATTTTCATAAAAATACTAAAAGTTCACTCTAAGATAATAGTTAAATGATGATATAAAAAATTAAATTAATTTCCTCAAACAACTTTTTTTTAAAAATCACATCATAATTATATTTATTGTGTGGAAATAATGTGATAATACTATTATTGAGGAAAACAAATTTTTGGAATCCTAAAATTGATATATGGGAAGTTGTGTACTCAATGTTTTGTAAATTAATAAATACATTTGAACTATTAAAAACTATTATATATAGTTTTCATAATTTTATTATTATTACTCAGACTTACCAATTTTATATCTATGTTATAATGGTTTTAAATGTTGTGTTCAATAGAGACTGTGGAAGTGTGTATGGTTTGTTATCTAATACATAATGTTTATTTCAAGGGAATTACATATTAAATAATGGGGTCTTACACAATAATAATAAATGAACCTCTCACAACCCTAAAGAATCCATAAATAATGAACTAATCATGACTTCTAATAGTTGTATTATCTATTCTAATTGTGCATCCCGTTAAGGATAATATGTTATTTGAATGGTCAAATGGGTACAAAAACAATTCTACATTGATTTCTATATCCAAGAGTTAAAATAAAGATATCAGTTTAAGATGAACAAAATTGGAAATCCATGCAAAATTAATTGTCTCATGAATACAAACATTGGCTTTGTCTTCAGGCATATTTGATTCATTAATGGGGATAATGTGAGCCAAAGTTGTGAGTTGATCCAAAATAATTGATGTAACATAGTTTCTCTATAAAAGTGTTGATAGACATGAAAACCATTAACATTTCATGATCCAATTTCGAATAGTTATATGTAAATTTTCCAACATACTAGATGGTTTTTGGTGCTCATCCGTGACTTGCAAACAAGTTAGCTATCTTGAGTTGTTCCCTACCACATTACATTTCATGTCTTCCCACTGAAAATGAGATCAGAATTACTTATATAACTTATTAATTATTGGATGAACAACCCACTTTAATTTGTAATATGAAAAAAGGAAACTATTCTTAAGTAGATAGTGCAAGAACTATGTGATTGTAAGAAAGTGACACAAAGTCCCCATCCTATTTCAATCTATCAATATTCTCCCCACCACACTGTTTAAAATTTATGGAATAGAAAAAAGTCCCTATTTTGTGGTATCCATGAAAAATTAAACCAAGTTTGGTAAAATAGTTATTGATAAATAATTTCAATATCATCATTCTCATAAAAATCTAATGAAATTTCAGCTTTCATAACCATAAATATCCATGTATCACAATATTTTTTGGTTAATTTATTCTAGAATTTTAGTTGAAAGATCTTTGATGGAATTACATTCGACTAGTTTATAATCCATGAAAAAGATGATCATCTTGAGATATTTCACCCATCATGTTTGACTAATGTCTAAAGACCACTTCAGAAATATTTGTTTCAATATTTTATAATATGTGAATATAGTGAATTTCACACAATATATATAGTGATTCCATGTTATTTTAGCAATAACATCTGTATAAAAATTAAAAAACATGAGTAAGATAATTCATTTCATTGATTTTAAATGGTCAAGATCAATAAGTTTCCACATGATCTCTTTTATTGAGGAAACAACTAAGACCTGATCCAGATGATTCACAATAAACCACATATCCATTCCTAGGCTACATAATAACAGGAATAATTGAATAAGTCACCAATTATTTAATCCCAACAAAGGAATGTTAGAAATTATCATTATAATGGAAATGTATCATCTTTCTCACGAGTGTTGTCATGGGAAATTGTAGATTCCAGAAGACCAGATCAATGTTATTATAGTAACCTATTATGCCCAAAAATTTGAGAAGATAAAAGAATTTTTTTCCCATTTCAATAATTAAATGAGTCCTATCATAATAGGGATAACTAATACATATTTCCTATAAATGAAAAGGCCACGAAAAAAGACATCTTTCATTAAGACAATTTTTCATATAATTGATGTTCTCATAAAATTTTCAAAACTATTAATAAAATTTTTCCAGGAATATTATGATTCTTAGAGAACCCTATAATTCCAACCATAAATACAAAAATGAAAAAAAGATCTAAAACTAAAATACATGATTATATAATTCAATAAAATCTAGAAGTGTATTTATAAGACCAACGAGAATGACTATATATTCCTACTGACCATATTAACTACTAAAACCAATCATTGGTATATCTTCTTTCTCAACAAGGAGTTGGCGATACACTATGTGTAAATCAATTTTATGGAACTAATGGTATCCCTTTGAATAATAAAAAGTGTCAGAAATCCAAGTTAGTGGGTATCTATTATTTATCAGAACATTTTCATCTTATGATAATCAACCGATAAAAAAAATAAAAATATTCATCCTTCTTATCATAAGGAAAATGAATAACCCATGGTCACATACTCCATAATATGAACACATTAATTTTCATTTATTATAATTTGATATTTAACTCCTTCAATTCCATTGGTGTGATTTTATAAGAAGGACGTGAAATAATGTTTTTCCTCTAGAGGAGTTCGATAGAAAATTCTACTTTTTTAATTGTAAAATATTCATATAATTAAGAAACACATCTAGATACAGATCCTCTGTTATCGTAAAATTTCTTCAATAATTTATTTTATTAATCATCAAAGTAACTTTTCCCAATTTATATGAAATAGTTTCAACCATTGAAGCCAATGGTCCCACATTTCTGGCCTTAACTTCACATCCTCAATAAAAAAATGAATTATTCCATGAAAAGGCATAAAATTTATACATCACACATAAAAAGTTATATTTTTTTGAATGAAACTAATCAATCAATTTCCATTGTAACACCCCACAATTCAAAAATAATAACATTGTATTCGATATTTTATGGGACATGAAACACCAAGCATGGATGAAAATATAACTCCCCGTAACATTATAATATAATTATTTTCATCTAAATCATTCTATTAAAAATATTGAATTACAACCAATAGTGGGCTTAGATTTTCTTACATAGAAAACTTTTTTTATATTTCATTAATGCACACACTAAAATTGGTTTGCGTTATAAGCAACCAATATTTTAAATGAAATGTGTTATATTATTAAAAAATTATTATTTTTTAATACATATAACCAATAAATTATACTGGATAGTATTAATTGTACTAATTATATTGCTAAAAATATAGTTCTCTATTTATTATAAATAAATTAATAATAATTGAAGATAAAATTAAATGTTTTATGAAAAAGTGTATGATTCTAAAAGAAGGTTTAGTCGCTCTTTGGATACATTATTTAAAATTAATTTTCACCAATATTATAAAATTTATTTTTGATATTGAATTTTTTTATTAAATAATAATATAAACATTATCTGTGGTTGAATGTTTTGGGATTTTTAAAAAATATTACATTTTTTGATAAATACTGAAAAATAATGAATTTTAATAGACAGTCATTTCATTTAAATTGCCTATAATGTAACGCCCCAACCCCAGTTTCCCAGAGTCAGTGCATTATTACGTAACATTGGAATGATCACAAAAGATCAAGTCTCGAAAGACCAATTAGTTTAGTAGCCTTGGAAACACTAGATACATTCATTAACCTTACATTACATCATAAAGTGAAAAACTACAATAACATGGTCTCCATAGTCCACACTCATATCCCCTTCCGACTATCCCTGCTGGTCATTCATAAAATACTTATTCACATCCTGGAAAAATTAAAACATTGAAAGGGGTGATCTCAGATACTCAGTATGGATAATATAGCAGAAACTTTCATAAATATACATAAACATTTAAGGCAATGTGTAACTGAAAAAAAATCCTTTTGAACATGAATTTCAGCATAATATTGAAAAATAAAATGAAATAATTCCATTTACTGTAGCACCCCAAGCTTCTACGGTACGCTTCTCTTTGAATAATGTGATAGTGTGTGTTGTACGCAACACTGAGTTCTAACACACCATAACCAATCAAACTAGCCGTTATGAATAGTAATACCTACCTTTTGAAATTATATATATTTTATATTCCAAAATGGACTTCATTTTTGTATTCGGAATATCGAATTTAGCCTAAGGTGAAGTTTTGTTACTTTTCGGATAACTTTAATATTTTGATGAATAATGAAAATTACTAAATTTAAATTAAAAACAACTTTTTTAATCAAAATAATTAATAGTGATAAATTATGAATTTGAGTGGTTTTAAAGTATATTCAGAATATATTTTTAAAATTTAATTCAATGTTGGTCATTGGACATAATTTTACAATTAAACAGGACATAAACAAGTATCAATCTTTTGATAGTTATTATCTCTTAAAAACACGCTTTTTGTTTTAACAACGAGAATTAATTTTAAATTAATTTCTGCCACTTCTGTGTATTGAATTTGGAAAAATGGATTCCATATTTGGAATCAGGATGTTCAAATTGTGTAAATAGGTTACTTTTATTTTTAGATATTTTGAATAATTACTTCGGTAAATATTTTATTTACCATGGTTAAAGGGTAAATCCCGTAAATAAGGGTTAAACAATAATATTATAATAATACTAAATTACCCTAAAACGTGCCCTAGCCTCATTGTTTGACAAATGTTCGACCATAGGCATCTTTGGGTCGATTTTGAGACCCCATGGAGCCACTTGTAGGTGATAGGGACACTTAATTTTAATTAAGTTAAAATAAGTACAAAAATGACATAAGCATATATCTTTTAGAAAAACAATTTTTACATAGGGTTATATATATTGGATGTTCGACTATAAATATTAGTTAGACATCTAAAACGATTTCCTACATAATCATATTTTATTTATAATTTTTAGAGATTAAATAATTTAATCTATTTATGACACAATGATGATGCAGTAATTACCATAATAGTGAAAATTTAAAATAATTGATATTATAAATACCCAAATAAATATAATTTGAGAATTTTAATGAATTAAAATAATTTTATAGCATAATATGACATATTAGAATTGAGTTAATTAACTTTTTTCGAAGTAATCATTCTGTTATGAGTTTCAAAAAAATCAACTATTGAATAGTGTCAAAATTGACATAAAAGTGTTTTTAAAACAAATATTATATTATTAATTGATATTCAATTCCTAAAAATATTAGGTTCGGCCAGGTGACTTATATCATTATATTTATAGAATTAATGGACCACTTGGGGGTCTCTTTGATGTATATAGTAATTTTATTATCCATATAATATAAAAATACAAAGAGACATTGTAAAAGTGAAACTAATTAACTTAGAGTTAATACTTAAAGATAAGGTTAATATAAGTACCCAAACCTGTATAAATTCTATTGGTTGAGTGGTTTGCGACCCATCCCCACCTTAAAATATAAATAATCCACTTTGGAGCCTTTAGAAACTGAATATGAATTTATTATAAATTAATATTTCTGGATTTTCCAAAGTTGCCCCTCACCCCTCTTATAAAAGGGATCTTCTCCTTCTCATTTCTTCACACCTTCAAAGCCTTTTGGTTCGGCCAAACTCTGCCCAAATACTCTCCCAACATCTCTCACTACAACCTAGAGGCCTTATTTTGATCAGAAAGCCAACCTGCAGATCCCTTTCGATCAAATAAAAAGGAAGAACCCAAAGAAGAGTTAATGATTTCACCACCCTTTTCCAAGTTCCTTTCTTCTTCCACTTCTTCTTCCTTTGTTGTTACCATTCTAAAATAAAAACTCCAGTATCATATATATACTCTGATATTATTATAAATATGGTACAACCATATTCATTATTCTATCCACCCTTTTAATAACATGTCACCATACGTGCGTATGTACGGCTTACCGTCTCCACGTCGTGGTGTAATTGTTATTCAATATATTATTATTTGGATGGGTATAATAATGATGTGTAACTCATGTAAATAATAAATATAACATGTTAATGATTCATTATATATGATATACCATCCATTTATATATTATTTTAATATCAAAAGAATGATATTGTCGCCCGTGCGTACGTACGGACTACCGTCTCCACGAACGCGATGAGATTCATTCTCCATCGTATCCATTCAAGCATAATTATCATTTGATGATTTAAAAATTATGTTTAAGGACATGATATCATTATGTATATGAATAATATACAACCTATCCATGAAAAACATGGCTTATGTAACACAACATATGAAAGAAAACGAGTAGGTTAACACCCGAAATGACGATAATACTAAGATATTATTAACAAAGCAATGTTAAAAGATCATATATGATATCATATGAATGTATATGATTATTGTATAATTTAATAACAATTATTTAACCATTATAAAGGAGGTTAACCTACCCCAACCAATGAAAAGTAAAAGGTAAGGGTTATTTCACAATCTCTTCATTATCCGAGGTTGTTTATACGTAATAATCTACTGGGATATCGTTATCATCCACATCCATGTTTCTTAGAAATGTATTTCAAAACATTTTTCCTATTTAAAAGAATATGGGTTAAAGTCATTTATAACCTTGTTTGACTTTTTATAAGATATTTATAAAGTAATCATTACGTCGTTTTCCAAACAAGGTGCTTTGAACCTTTTCGACAGAATTAAGGTAAGAATGTTTTTTTAAATTATACGGCGGGTGCGGTTATTTTCCGCCATTATAAAATAGTCGAAGCATCCCTCACAGGATTATAAGAATATTTTCAAAGAAAATGTTTTATTTTATAAATATATGACTCTTAAATGATTTCAAAAATAGAAAGAGATATTTCTCTAAAAAGAGTTTTGATTTCATCTATGTCAACATCCTTTGATGGATTTTACGCTTATTTGAAGTTGATTTATTATGATACAAACCTATATATTGTATTGACGGTTTTTTGATATGTTTGACTGTGGATGTGCTATTTTTATACCATTCATAGTTTATGGTGAAAGTATTGACATTTCGTATGCTAGTTTTAATACGAATGTTTATGTTATGTTTAATCCTTTTCATATGGGAATGCATTGGACGTAATACATGACTGGTGGAGCACTCTATAGCTCCTCGATGCATCGATAGGTCTCATGAGACAAACTAGTGTCTTGGCACATGGCCTTGAAAAAATCTTATTTGGGGTCTTGGCACGAGGCCTTGGCTATGTGGTTATGATAGTCTGGCATTATGCATTCCATCATTATGAAAGTGGTTATTGATATTGCATGTGATTATTCGATTAGTAGAATATCCATGTGAATAAGTAAATGGCATTATTTCATTTTATTTTTTCCATACTACGTTTATGTTCAAGTTTAAAAGGCTTTTGTTTTAGTTATACATTTCCTTAAATGTTTATTATTATTTATGAAAGTTTCTGCTATATTGTTATCCTTACTGGACATTTGAGCTCACCCCTTTTATATGTTTTATTTTTCCCAGGGTATGAAGATGTAAATTATGAATAACCTGTAGGGATAGTATGTGGGGATATGAGTGTGGAATATGAAGAAAAAATGTTGTTGTAGTTTTCATTTTTATGATGTAATGTAAAACTTTATGAATATATCTAGTGTTTCAAAGGCTACTAAACCAATCGGTATTTTGAGAGTTGATCCTTCTTGTGATTATTCCAATGTTATGTAATAATGCACTGACTCCAGGTAACTGGGGTCGGGGCGTTACAGTTGGTATCAGAGGAAGTTTAGTACAATCCCTGGAAGCTAGATTTAGATAAAATCTGATTAGAGAACGTAGACCTAAGATGAACTTTGAGGATTAGTATAGAAGAACTTCCTAGAATTTTGGTATTGTAGAAATTTTGTGAGTTTTCTGAGCAATACATCCCCTCTGGATACGAGCAGGTAGAGGCGGATCTGGCACAGATGTACCTAGGGGTAAAACCCGAAAACACCGCTTTGAGATAGACTCGAACGGGAACTGGTGCACGACAACGGGCCTTGCTGCACTCTTTGTTACGACACTCCCGTGGGATATTCTTAGGATAACTCTCATTTTCATTACAAATCATTATGAAGTGTTTATGAGTATATACTTCCTCAAAGAAAACATTCTTATGATTATGGATTATATCCATAAATAGTTCAATTTATGTTAAGTGTTTTATAAGTATGGGATTATGTATTTTGATTCACAAACTAATCTAGTTTATGCCATTGTTTAGAAATGGCGCCTAGTTGAAGAAATGGAAACCGTATCATTGCACGCACTCCATGTATGGATTTCCCTCCTACTCAAGATAATTATAGTGGAGCTGGTGATGCAACTAGTGCCGATCAGCTAATCACTATACCAGGACAACTCACTCAGTTTATGAATAATAACCTTACCCATATGGATCACCCTGATCCGTAGCGTGGAGGATCAATGTTAGATCGATTCATGAAGCAACAACCACCAATGTTCAATTAGAGTACAAATCCATTAGTAGCTGAGCAATGGATATTTTCCCTAGAGAAAATATTTCAGGCTTTGGGTAGTAGTGAAAGGGAAAAAGTTATCATGGCAGTTTACCGCCTCACTGGAGATGCTGATCAATGGTGGTCACTGATTCAAAGTACGAAGGAAGATGATGAAGTATCAAATATGGAATGGAGGGAGTTCAAAGATTTATTTTTAGAAAAATACTTTCCTCGCGACCATCGAGCAGATATGGAAAGGCAATTTCTGAGTCTGAGACAAAAGGAGGATGAGAATGTCACAATGTATGAGGCTAACTTTACAAGGTTAGCAAGGTTTGCCGAAGATTATATATGTATCCCAAGAAGTAAGATTGATCGTTTCTTTGATGGGTTAAAACCATTTCTCCATCGAGCATTAGTCTCACAATCCTTGTCGTCGTACGAAGACATTTTCTCATGTGCTATCAAGACCGAAAAGAAATTTTCTAAGTCTTATGACTTTAAAGAAAAGGAAGAGAAGAAGAGACCTGTTTATCAATCTGGGAATGGAAATAAGGGGAAGAAGGAAAAGGTTGAATATCCATCCTGTGGTAAATGTGGGAAGAAACACCCCGGTACTTGCTTGAAGGGAACGAGAGTCTGTTACAAGTGTGGTGAAAAAGGCCACCAAGCTCGGGATTGCAAGGGGAAGAAGGAATCCACCAACGTTTAGTGCTACAATTGCAGGGAGATGGGGAATTATGCAAATGAATTTTATAAGCGTCCGGAGAACTTACCTCAGAAAAGGCCAAGGGATCAAGGCCAAGATTATGCTATCACTACTGCTGAGGTAGAAGCTCCTAAAGATGTGGTGGCAGGTAATTTAATGGTTTCCTCAAGTTTAGAAAATGTATTATTTGATTCTAGATCATCGCATTGTTTCATATCTTCCCAATTTGCTAAGAAAATTAGATATTTCCAATTTGATTTAACTAGGGAGTTGTCAGTTAAAACTCCTAAGGAAAGTATCATTGCAACAAAGTTTTGTGAATCTGTCCCCATTAGAGCACATAAATGTTCTTTATCTGCTGATCTCATCGTCATACCTATGATTGAGTTCGATATAATCCTCGGTATGGAATGCCTTTCGGACTATGATGCGAATATTTTTTGTAAGAAGAAAGAGGTTACGATTCTTGATGATAATGATATGGAACACCTTATCTTTAGAGCAGAATCATCACCACCTAATTCTTATTTAGATCCACCCCCAGTAGCTCAACTAAATTCAATTATTGGGGAGGAAGAGAATGAAATAATTGTGGGTGAGGAAAGGAATGTTCAAATAGAGGATGTACCTGTTTTGAAAGAATTTGTAGATGTATTTCGGGAAGATTTAGCTGGACATCCTCCAGAACGAGAAGTTGAGTTTTCCATTGATTTAATTCCTGGATCAAGGCCTATATCGAAGAACCCTTATAGAATGGCCACTGTAGAATTAGTTGAACTTAAGAAACAACTAGACAAATTAAGTAATAAGGGATTTATTCTCCCTAGTGTTTCTCCATGGGGAGCCCCTGTTCTTTCTGTTAAAAAGAAAGATGGATCTATGAGGTTATGTATCGATTACAAGGAGATCAATGCTATAACAATAAAGAACAAGTATCCCCTACCTCGAATTGATGATTTATTTGACCAAATGCATAGAGCTCAATACTTTTCAAAGATTGACCTTCGATCTGGATACCATCAGTTGTGTGTGAATAAGGAAGACATTCCGAAGACAGCATTTCGAACCAGGTATGGGCATTACGAGTTAACTATAATGCCTTTTGGATTGACTAATGCACCCTATGTATTCATGGATCTGATGAATAGAGTTTTCAAGGAGTATCTCGATGAATTTGTGGCGGTATTTATTGATGATATCTTGGTATACTCCAAAATCTACGAAGATCATGAAAATCACTTGCGCATTATCCTGAAGACTCTGAGAAGACATGAATTATATGGGAAGTTTAGCAAGTGTGAATTCTGGCTTCAGGAGATTTCTTTTCTTGGCCATATTGTCTCTAAAGATGGAATCTTTATTTATCCTTCTAAGACTAAGTAAATCCAAGAATGGCTAGCACCGACGAGTATAACTGAGGTACGTAGTTTTATTGGTTTGGCAGGTTATTATCGACGTTTCGTCCAGAATTTTTCACGATTGGCTAACCCATTAACGAAGCTCACACGTAAAGGGGTTAAATTTGTTTGGACAAAAGAGTGTGAAGAATGTTTCGAATAAATGAAGAGAATATTAGTCAATGATCCTTTATTGACTCTACCATCGGGGAATGATGGGTTCGTTATTTATAGTGATGCATCGAAGAAAGGACTTGGTTGTGTCCTTATGCAGAATGATAGGGTTATTGCCTATGCATCACGACAGTTGAAAATTCATGATAAAAACTATCCTACTCATGATCTCGAGTTAGCAGCTGTTATTTTCGCTTTAAAAATATGGAGGCACTACCTCTATGGTGAAAAATGCGAGATTTATACTGATCACAAGAGTTTGAAGTATATTTTCTCACAAAAAGAACTCAACATGAGGCAAAGGAGATGGCTTGAATTACTCAAGGATTATGATTGCACGATACACTACCACCCGGGGAAGGCAAACAAGGTGGAAGATGCTTTGAGAAGAAAAGATCATGGAGTTTTTAACAATATGAGAATTGAAAGGGATCCGATTTTCATGGATCTAGTGAAGATGGACATGGGAATAACCAGGGAAGGAGAATCATCAATGCTTTTTCAAATGGTTGCCAAACCATCTTTACTAAAAAGGATTTTGAGTTCTCAGACTAATGATGGAGAATTTAAAAAGAAGATTAATGCTGTGAATGATGGGAGACTGAGAGACATTGTGTATGAAGATGGAATTTTGAAATTCGGGAAGAGACTTTGTATTCCCGATATACCTGATCTAAAAAGGGAATTGCTGGATGATTCTCATAGTTCCAATTTCTCTATACACCCTAGGAGCACCAAAATGTATAGATATTTGAAGGAACATTTTTGGTGGGACAACATGAAGAGGGAGATTTTTTATTTTGTGTCAAGATGTATGGTTTGTCAACAAGTGAAAGCTGGAAGGCAACAGCCTGGAGGAGTCATGAAACCTCTTCCCATACGGGAGTGGAAATGGGACAATATTACGATGGACTTTGTCATGGGGCTACCAAAGACTCCTAGAAGGAATGATGCATTATGGGTTATTGTAGATCGTCTTACCATGTCAGCACATTTTATTGCTATAAGAGAAGATCTACCACTGTAACGTCTAGCAAGAATATATATTAATGAAGTTGTGAGACATTATGGAGTACCCCTATCGATTGTTTCTGATCGTGATCCCCATTTTACTTCAAGATTCTGGAAGATTATTCAGAAATCCCTGGATACTGAACTTCATTTGAGCACTGCTTACCACCATCAGACAGACAGACAATCAAAACGGACTATTCAAACCATAGAAGACATGTTGAGATCTTGATCACTTGACTTTTAGGGTATGTGGGATCAGTATTTACATCTGTTAGAATTTTCTATAACAATAGCTTCCATTCGAGTATTCAGATGGCACCATATGAAGCGTTATATGGAAAGAGATGTCGCACACCAACCTGTTGGGATGCCGTTGGTGAAAGAAAACTTGTAGGTCTAGAACTAGTGGAGGAAACGATGGAAAATGTGAAGGTAATCCAAAATCACATCAAAGCAGCTCAAAGTAGGTAGAAGAGCTATGCCGATAATCGAAGGAAGGATTTGGAATTTCAAGCCGGCGATCATGTTTTCCTGAAGGTATCTCCATGGAAGGCAGTCAAATGTTTTGGTAAGAAAGTTAAATTGAGTCCCAGGTACATCGGACCTTTTGAAATTCTAGAACGAATTGAAGCTGTAGCTTACCGATTGGAAATGCCGCCAAGTCTCTCCAAAGTTCACGATGTGTTCCACGCATCTCTGTTGAGGAAATACATGCCTGACCCAACGCATGTACTCACCTATGAGGAATTATAACTGGAACCCGATCTGTCTTATTGCGAAGAGCCCATCAAGATTCTTGATACGAGAGAACAAGTACTGAGAAACCAGATGACACGTCTGGTAAAAGTTTTGTGGAGAAACCATAAGATGGAAGAGGCAACATGAGAACCCGAGGAACTTATGATGAAGAACCACCCGAGTCTTTTCATGTGATAATATTCTAGAAATTTCGAGGACAAAATTATTTGATGGAGGGGAGAATGTAACACCCCAAGCTTCTACGGTACACTTCTCTTTGAATAATGTGATAGCGTGTGTTGTACGCAACACTGAGTTCTAACACACCATAACCAATCAAACTAGCCGTAATGAATAGTAATACCTACCTTTTGAAATTATATATATTTTATATTTCAAAATGGACCTCATTTTTGGATTCGGAATATCGAATTTAGCCTAAGGTGAAATTTTGTTACTTTTCGGATAACTTTAATATTTTGATGAATAGTGAAAATTACTAAATTTTAATTAAAAACAACTTTTTTAATCAAAATAATTAATAGTGATAAATTATGAATTTGAGTGGTTTTAAAGTATATTCAGAATATATTTTTACCATTTAATTAAATGTTGGTCAGTTGACATAATTTTACAATTAAACCGGACATAAACAAGTGTCAATCTTTTGATAATTATTATCTCTTAAAAACACGCTTTTTGTTTTAACAACAGGAAGTAATTTTAAATTAATTTTTGACACTTATGTGTGTTGAATTTGGAAAAATGGATTCCATATTTGGAATCAGGATGTTCAAACTATGTAAATAGGTAACTTTTATTTTTATACATTTTGAATAATTACTTCGGTAAATATTTTATTTACCATGGTTAAAGGGTAAATCCAGTAAATAAGGGTTAAAAAATAATATTATAATTATACTAAATTACCCTAAAACCTGTCCTAGCCTCATTGGTTGATACATTTTCGACCATAGGCATATTTGGGAAGATTTTGGGACCCCATGGAGCCACTTGTAGGTGATAGAGACACTAAATTTTAATTAAGTTAAAATAAGTACAAAAATGACATAAGCATATATCTTTTGGAAAAAGAATTTTTACATGGGGTTATATATATTGGATATTAAACTATAAATATTCTTTAGAAATCTAAAACTCTTTCCTACATAATGGTATTTTATTTATAATTTTTAGAGATTACATAATTTAATTTATTTATGACACAATGATGATAAGGTAATTACTATAATAGTGAATATTTAAAATAATTGATATTATAAATACACAAATAAATATAATTTGAGACTTTTAATGATTTAAAATAATTTTATAGGATAATATGACATATTAGTATTGATTTAATTAACTGTTTTAGAAGTAATCATTCTGTTATGATTTTCACAAAAATCAACTATTGAATAGTGTCAAAATTGACATAAAATAGTTTTAAAAACAAATATTATATTATTAATTGATATTAAATTTCTAAAAATCAAAGGCTCGGCTAAGAGACTTATAACATGATATTGATATCATTAATGGACCACTTGGGGGGTCTCTTGGTTGTATATAGTATGTTTATAAACCATATAATATAAAAATACAAAGAGACATTGCAAAAGTGAAACTAATTAACTTAGAGTTAATACTTACAGATAAGGTTAATATAAGTACCCAAACCTGTCTAAATTCTATTGGTTGAGTGGTTTGCGACCCATACCCACCTTAAAATTTATATAATCCACTTTGGAGCCTTTAGAAACCGAATATAAATTTATTATAAATTAATATTTCTAGCTTTTCCAAAGGCGCCCCTCACCCCTCTTATAATAGGGCACTCCACCTTATCATTTCTTCACACCTTCAAAGCCTTTTTGTTCGGCCAAACTCTACCCAAATACTCCCCAAACATCCATCACTACAACATAGAGGCCTTAGTTTGATAAGAAATCCAACCTAAGAAACCCTTTCGATCAAATCAAAAGGAGGAACCTGAAGAAGAGGTAATGATTTCACCACCCTTTTCCATGTTCCTTTCTTCTTCCACTTCTTATTCCTTTGTTGTTACCATTCTAAAATAATAACTCCAGTATCATATATATACTGCGATGTTATTATAAATATGGTACAACCATATTCAGTATTCTATCCACCCTTTGAATAACATGTCACCATACGTGCGTACGTACGGCTTACCGTCTCCACGTCGTGGTGTAATTGTTATTCAATATATTATTATTTGCATGGGTATAATAATGATGTGTAACTTATGTAATTAATAAATATACCATGTTAATGATTCTGTATATATGATATACCATCCATTTATATATTATTTTAATATCAAAAGAATGATATTGTCGCTCGTGCGTACGTACGGACTACCGTCTCCACGAACGTGATGAGATTCATTCTCCATCATATCCATTCAAGCATAATTATCATTTGATGATTTAAAAATTATTTTTAAGGACTTGATATAATTCTGTATATGAAAAATATACAACCTGTCCATGAAAAACATGGATTATGTAACAAAACATATAAAATAAAATGAGTAAGTTAACACCCGAAACGACGATAATACTAAGATATTATTAAAAAAGAAATGTTAAAATATCATATATGATATCATATGAATGTATATGATTCTTGTATAATTTAATAAAAATTATTTCACCATTATATAGGAGGTTAACCTAACCCAACCAAGGAAAAGTACAAGTTAAGGTTTATTTCACAATCTCTTCATTATCCGAGGTTGTTTATACGTAATAATCTACTGGGATCTCTTTATCATCCACATCCATGTTTCATAAAAATGTATTTCAAAACATTTTTACTATTTAAAAGAATATGGGTTAAAGTCATTTATACCCTTGTTTGACTTTTTATAATAGTTTTATAAAGGAATCATTCCTTCGTTTTCCAAACAAGGTACTTTTATCCTTTTCGACAGAATTAAGGTAAGAATGTATTTTTAACTTATATGGTGGGTGCGGTTATTTTCCGCCGTTATAAAATCATTGAAGCTTCCCTCACAAGCTTATAAGAATATTTTCAAAGAAAATGTTTTATTTTATAAATATATTACTCTTAAATGATTTAAAAAATAGAAAGAGATATTTCTCTAAAAAGAGTTTTTATTTCATCTATGTCAACATCCTATGATGGATTTTACGCTTATTTGAAGTTGATTTATTATGATACAAACTTATATATTGTATTGACGATTTTGTGATATGTTTGACTGTGGATGGGGTATTTTTATACCATTCATAGTTTATGGTGAAAGTATTGACATTTCATATGCTAGTATTAATACGAATGTTTATGTTATGTTTAAACCTTTTCATAGGGGAATGCATTGGACTTAATATGTGATTGGTGGAGCCTGCTATAGATCCTAGATGCATCGGTAGGTCTCATGAGACAAACTAGTGTCTTGGCACAAGGCGTTGACAAAATCTTATTTGTAGTCTTGGCCTGAGGCCTTGGCTACGTGGTTATGATAGTCTGGCATCATGCATTCCATCATTATGAAAGTGGTTATTGATATTGCATGTGATTATTCGATTAGTATAATATCCATGTGAATATGTAAATGGCATTATTTCATTTTATTTTTTCCATACTATGTTTATGTTCAAGTTTAAAAGACTTTTGTTTTAGTTATACATTGCCTTAAATGTGTATTCTTATTTATGAATGTTTCTGCTATATTGTTATCCTTACTAGGAATTTGAGATCACCCCTTCTCTATTTTTTATTATTCCCAGGGTATGAAGAAGTAAATTATGAATAACCTGAAGGGATAGTATGTGGGGATATGAGTGTGGAATATGAAGAAAATATGTTGTTATAGTTTTCATTTTTATGATGTAATGTAAAACTTTATGAATATATCTAGTGTTTCCAAGGCTACTAAACCAATCGGTCTTTCGAGATTTGATCCTTCTTGTGATCATGCCAATGTTATGTAATAATGCACCGACTCTAGGTAACTGGGGTCGGGGTGTTACATTTACTTATTCACAAGGATATTCTACTAGTCGAATAATCATAAGCAATATCAATAACCACTTTCATAATGATGGAATTCATAATTCCAGACTATCATAACTATGTAGCCAAGGCCTCATGCCAACACTAAAAATAAGATTTTTTCAAGGCCTCGTGCCAAGACAATAGTTTTTCTCATTTGACCTACCGATGCATCGAAGAGCTATAGCGGGATCCACCTATCACTTATTAAGTCCAATGCATTCCTTATATGAACATGTTTAAACATATCAGAAACCATAACATAATCGTATCAGATAAAACATGCATAATGGAAACATAACATGTCCACATTTCAATAAAAAGATATCAATACAACACATTGATATAATAAAAACATTATCAAAACCATTTTAAACACCAAAATAAATGAAAAGTAAAACTTGGTATTTATTTTTCATTTTAAAAAAAGTTGTGGCTTGCAAAGGAAGTCGAAACTTAAATAATGGTCATAGCGGTGGAGAAGTCATTGTCGCCGCGTACGTAAAACAAAACATTCCTTTTTTTTGTTTAGTAAAAATGCTTTGTAAAAATGATTCCTTTTTAATAAACCTAAAATTAAAAGGGGTTTATACACCGTATAAATGAATGTCGTGTATAAGACAAAATATGCATCAATGAAAGAAGACTGAGACGGAGTCCCTTACCACAATGTAATCACTCGAATCATATGACCAGAACATAATGAACATCAATTGAATCAATGAATAACATGAATATAAATAGAATCATGTTATTATATATCAAATGAAAGTACACATATACCAAATATAAGGAATAATTGGCGAACAATGGAAATCTCACAGAAATGAAAGTGAGATGGGAAACCCCTTACCTCATGTCTGACTTGACTCGATCGTTCTTTAATCTCCTGAATAATAAAATAGAGTTAATTTCTACTTGATTAAGATCATTTCTCAATTTAATTATTCCTTTTATTTCAATTATTACCATGTAATGAACAATATGTAGTCATTTAAGTTAATAACGGTCGTTTTCTCGATCTTTGGTACTTGAGTCAACAATAAATTTCTTATAATTAGAAGTTGTTTTTGTGATAGAATATCCATTATCTAAAGAATTATATTCATGATTTAGAGGTCATATATATCATATATATCCAGTACATATTTTCATTTATAATATTACATAACATTTAGAGGCAAGAAATTAAATGCACCGTTCATGAAGATTGTAAGCCGTACGTACGCATGAATGCTACTTTCATTTATATTTCATATTTAGGGGAATGAAATAATAATGATATAAAGGTATATTATAATTACATTATAATATCATATATAAAATCATTTAATCCATCCTTTATACATCCCACATATGGCATTAACGATTGAAATCACATTGAGGGGGCGGTAGTCCGCACTTCCTAAAATGAAATTATTGCGTTTACCCATAATGGAAATCATAAAGGTATGAAATAAATGAAAAATACAGAAGAATAAGTAAAAGATAAACATAATATATATCATATATAAATATAGTTACATCTTAATGGCCACCAAGAGAAGTGTTAAAAGAAGATTGAACAATCATCGTTTCATGAGGCAGTAATTCGGCACCCACAGAAACAGTATGTTCATTAACCATTTGACGAAGATGTGTGTAAGTTTAAATAAAATACATCTCATAACAGCATCCTTGTATATTTAATATACTGGTTTTGTTACAAAATATAGGAATTAAAATAGTTTAAGGGGTAGGAGAAGCAAAATAAAACCAAAGAACATAAGAGAGGACATTACCTTAAAATCGGGTAACTCTTTTTGATTTGAGCCAAAGGCTTCCTTTGGAATAATTCTGCCCAAATTGAGGCTTATAGGAGTAATATAGGGATTTTGGGAGAGTATTTGGTCAGGTTTTGGCCGAGCCAAATGTCTTTGAAGGTGTGAATAAGGTGGTAGAGGAGGGGGGCCTTTTATAAGAGGAGAGGAGGGGTACTCTTGGAATGTCATGAAATGTTACATTATTATGAAGTTCGTTTCAGATATCAAAGGTCCCACAATTATATATTTCGAGCATAAGGTTATAAGGGTTCTAAATATACTCATCCAATAGGTTTTTGACAAGTTTAAGTCTTATATTTCACATTATCTTTTCATTTTATTTAAATCGTTAATTAATGAGGTAATTGTTGCATCATCATTGTGTCATAAAAACTTTTATTTATATAATGTATAAAAATTATACAAAAAATACCATGATGTATGAAATATTATTATATTTCCAATGACTATTTATAGACAAAAATAAGACTTGTATAACCCCATGTAAAAATTGTTTTAGAAAAACAATACATGTTTGTGACACTTTTATTTTTACTTTAAATAAAAAGTTATTAATGTCATTTTCTTACCCAAGTGGCTCCATGCGGCCCCCAAGTTGACCCATGGATTTTCTTGGTCGGCCATGACTCATCCAATAAGTGTAGGACAAGTGTATAGGTAATTTCATATTATTATAGCATTATATTTACCTTAAATTACACTAATTTCCTTTAATCGCGATTAATAAAACTTAAAAGTTACTATTCATCAAAAATTATTTTCATCCCATTGAACCAAATTTTAATTAATAATGACAATGATGTATGTTCGATTTTTAAAATTCAAATCACAGAGGTGGTAAACTTTCATTTAAACGAAAAATCAGTTTTTAACTACCACTTAGTGGTTTCACTATTCATCAAAAATCGATGTTTTTAAAAAATATACCAAAAATTCAGTCTAAGATATATTTGATATTCCAAATTAAAATATGGTGTCCATTTTACCAATTTCAAAACATAAAAGTTTCATTAATTATTTTTATCATTAATTCATGTTGTCAAAACAAATAGCGTGTTTTTAAGAATGAATATCAATCAAACGATTGACAAGTGTTTATGTCCAATTTCAAAGTGAAATTAATTCTAATGACGATAATTTGATAAAATGGTAAAAAAATATTATAATTATACTCTAAAACCACTCAATAGTATAATTTATCACTATAAAGTATTTTGATTAAAAATGTTGTTTTTAAGTATTTTTCACTATTCATGGAATATTGGAAGTTCTCAGAAAAATAACAAAAATTAAACATAGGATAATTCCGATATTCCCAATAAAAAAATGACGTCCATTTTGAAATATAAAATTTATATAATTTCAAAAGTTGGGTATTACTATTCATACAAGTAATTTGATTGGTCACGGTGTGTTAGAATCTCGAACTTGCGTACAATGCAAGCTATTGCATTATTGAAAGAGAATCGTACCATGGAAGCTTGGGGTGTTACATTCTCCCCTCCTTCAATAAATTGCGTCCTCGGAATTTGAAAATGTTTTTTGAAAACAAAAAGTTGAAAATAGAAAATACCTTTGTGGAAAACTCATATCGAAAATAGGGTTAATAAAAATATAACTTTAAAAGAAAGAAAGAGAAGTCCAAAGGTCACCTGAGATATTCCATACAAGGATTATATGAAAACATGGATGTGGAGAAGAAAAAAACCATCATGGTCTGATGGAGAGTTATAGAAAACACGATTTGAAGAAAGTTAACTACAAGAAAATCACAAACTTGTGATTGGTTAAACGGTCAATGATTCCCCAATTGGAAAAGTTAACCGACAAAATTTTTGTTTTAAGTTACATTTCATAAGGTTGGGGAATTTATTTAGGAGATTTACTAAGAACATAAGGAAATATACTTAATTTTCATGTAGACTTTCTTTCTTTAATAATTTCTTACCACAAACCCATCTTTTAATCCAAAAGTTAATAGAACTCAAAAATATTATATTTATAATAATTGTATAATGTTCCAAATATTAACATATACTATTTAGATTAGGAAAACTTTTTTTTAATAACTAGGGACCTCATGTAGGCTAGTGGTAGGTAATAAAGGCCTTTCACACTATGTTTGTGGGTTCGATTTCTGCAACTTTGTCCAACGCGACGGGTTATCCCCCAACCTGCAGGTTGTCCTTTTCCTAAAACTATAGTATTATAATATTCCAAAAATAATCATAAAAAATGTTTTAACCTTAAACAATACTTTGAAAAGTTCCACTTAATCCATTTCAACCTTTATAGTTATCCAATATACCTCATTCCAGATATTCTCTAAAAGGTCTCTAAATTCTAAAATCAATTGTAACATCAGATTCCCCAAACAAAGAAATGTTTCAGTTATTTTCACACACAAAAAATATGATTACCTTAATCATATTAAAACCATTTTGAAAACAGAAAGTACTACAGTACAATCCTTATATATATCACATTATTCTTATAACCATAATATAATCCTTGAGTCCAAAAACACAAATACAATAATTATTCAACTTCATCTGTAGTAACAACATAATCTTGGCCTTGATCCCTTCACATTTTTTGAGGTATGTTTCCCTGATACTTAGGAAATTCATTTGCCTAATGGCCCATATCCCTAAAATATAGCATTCAACATTGATAGACTCTTTCTTTCTCTTGCAATAATGAGTCTGGTGACCTTTTTCTGTACATTTATAACAAACTTCCATTCCTTTTAGGAAAGTACCAGGGCGATTCATCCCATAATTATTGCATAATGGAAAATCCTTCTTTCCGTTTTTCCCTTTATTTGTCTCTTGTTCCACCATTCTCTTCTTCTCTTGCTTTACTTTATTGTCATAAGATTTAGAGAATTCCTTTTCTGTCTTTATAGAACACGAGACTATATCTTTGTACGTTGAGAATGATTGTGATACTAAAGATTGATGGAGAAATGGTTTTAACCCATCAAATAAACTATCAATATTACTTCTTGGGTTACGTATATAATCTGTGGCATATCTCACTAACTATGTAAAGTTGGCCTCATAATTTGGGACATTCTCATCCTCCTTTTTTTCTTAGACTCATAAATTGCCTTTCACTATCTGCTCGATGGTCATGAGGAAAGTATTTTTCTAAAAAAAGCTCTTTGAACTTCCTCCATTCCATATTTGATACTTCATCATCTTCCTTTGTGTTTTGAATAATTGATCACCATTGATCAGCATCTCCAGTGAGGCGGTAAACTGCCATGATAACCTCTTCCCTTTCACTACCCCCAAGGCATGGAATATATTCTCTAAAGAATTTATCAATTACTTAGAAACTACAGGATTTGTAATCCCATTGAATGTTGGTGGTTTTTGCCTCCTGAAGCGGTCTAACATTGATCCTCCACGTTGCAGATCAGGGTGCTCCATATGAGTAAGGTTATTATTCACAACCTGAGTGAGTTGTCCCAATATGGTGATAAGCTGATCAGCGCCAGTTGTATCACCAGATCCATTATAATTATCTTGAGCAGGAGTGCAATCCCTAAAAGGAGTGCATGAATTGATACGGTTTCCATTCCTTACACTAGGTGCCATTTCTAAAAAATGTCATAAACCAGATCAGTTTATGAATAAAAATACAAAATTCCATACATGTAAAACACTTAACATAAATTGAACAGTTTATGGATATAATACATAATCATAAAAATGTTTTCTTTGAGTAAATTTATACTCATAAACCCATCAGAATTGTTTGTAATGAAAATGGGAATTATCCTAATAATATCCCCCGGGAGTGTCGTAATGAAGAGTGCAGCAAGGCCTATTTTCGTGCACCATTTCTCGTTCGAGTTTTGCTTAAAGTGGGGATTTTCGGGTTTTACCCCAAGGTATATCTGTGCCAGAGCTGCCTCTACCTGCTTGTATCCAGACAGGGATTTATTTCATAGAAAACTCCCAAAATCTCTATAGTACCAGAATTCTAGGATGTTCTTCTATACTAATCCTCAATGTCTATCTTAGGGCTATGTTCTCTAATCAGATTTTATCGAAATATAGCTTCCAAGGTTAGTACTAAACTGCCTCTGATACCAACTCTAACGCCCCAACCCCATTTACCTAGAGTCGGTGCATTATTACATAACATTTTCATGATCACAAAAGATCAAGTATGGAAAAACCAATTAGTTTAGTAGCCTTGGAAACACTATATACATTCATAAACGTTACATTGCATAATAAAGTGAAAAACTAAAATAACATGGTCTCCATAGTCCACACTCATATCCCCTTATGACTATCCCTGCAGGTCATTCATAAAATACTTCTTCACATCCTGAAATAATTAAAACATTGAAAGTGGTGACCTCAGATGCTCAGTAAGGATAACAATATAGCAGAAACTTTCATAAATAAACATAAACATTTAAGACAATGTAGAAATGAAACAAAATCCTTTTAAATATGAACATCAGCATAATATGGAAAACTAAAATTAAATTATGTCATTTACTTACTCACATGGATATTCTACTAGTCGAATAATCACATGCAATATCAATAACCACTTTCATAATTATGGAATGCATAATGCCAGACTATCATAACCAATTCATTCCTCATATGAACATGTTTAAACATATCATAAATCATAACATAATCGTATCACATAAAACATGCATAAAGGAAACATAAAATTTTAACATTTCAATCACAAGATATCAATACCACACATTGATATAATATAAACATTATAAAAACCATTTTCAATACCAAAATAAAAGAAAATTAAAACATGGTATTTATTTTTCATTTAAAAAAAAGTTATGGCTTGTTGAGAAAACTGAAACTCAAATAATGGTCACGACGGCGGAGAAGTCATTGTCGCCGTGTACGTAAGACAAAACAGTCCTTTTGTAATTTAGTAAAAATGATTAGTATAAAATATTTCTTTTGAATAAATGTAAAAGTCAATGGGGTTTATACACCGTATAAAATAAAGTTGTGTATAAGATAAAATAGGCCTCAATGAAATGAGATTGAGACAAAGTCTCTTACCACAATGTAATCAGTCGAATCATATAGCCAGAACATAATGAACATCAAATGAATCAATGAATAACATGAATATAAATATAATCATTTTATTATATATCAAATAAAAGTACACATATACCAAATATAAGGAATAATTGGCGAACAATGGAAATCTCACAGAAATGAAAGTGAGATGAGAAACCCCTTACCTCGTGTCTGACTTGACTCGATCGTTCTTTAATCTCCTGAATAATAAACTAGAGTTAATTTATACTTGATTAAGAACCTTTTTCAATTTCATTATTCCTTTTATATCACTTATTACCATGTTATGAACATTATGTAGTCATTTAGGTTAATAATGGTCGTTTTGTCGATCGTTGGTACTTGAGTCAACAATAAACTTCTTATAATTACAAGTTGTTTTTTGTGGTAGAATATCCATTATCTCCATGACTATATTAATGATTTAGATATCATATATATCATATATATCTAGTAGATACATGAATTTATAATATTACAAAACATTTAGAGGTAATAAATGAAATTCACCATTCATGGAGACGGTAGGCCATATGTACGCATGAATGCTCCTTTCATTTCTATTTCATATTTAATGGAATGAAATAATAATGATATAAAGGTATATTATAACTTAAGTATAATATCATATATAACATCATTTAATCCATCCCTTATACGTCCCACATATGTCATTAACGATTCAAATCACTTTGAGGGGGCGGTAGTCCGCACTTCCTAAAATGAAATTATCGCGTTTACCCATAATGGAAATCATAAAGGTATTACATAAATGAAGAATAGAGAAGCATAAGGAAAACATAAACATAATATATATCATATATAAATATAGTTACATCTTAATGGCCACCATGAGAGGTGTTAAAAGAATATTCAACTATAATCGTTTCATGAGGCAGTAATTCACCACCCACAGAAATAGTATGTTCTTTAACCATTAGACGAAGGTGTGTGTAAGTTTAAATCAAATACATCCCATAAATAAATCCTAGTATATTTAATATAATGTTTTTTTTACAAATGAAATGAATTATAAGAGTCTATGGGGTAGGAGAATCAAAATAAAACAAAACAACATAAGAGAAGACATTTCCTTAAAATCGGGTAACTCTTTTTGATTTGAGCCAAAGGCTTCCTTGGGAAGACTTCTGCCCAAATTGAGGATTATAGGAGTAATATAGAGATGTTTGGAGAGTATTTGGGTAGGGTTTGGCCAAGCCAAATGGCTTTGAAGGTGTGAATAAGGTGGTATAGGTGGGGGCCTTTTATAAGAGGAGAGGAGGGGCACTCTTGGAAAGTCATGAAATGTTCCATTATTATGAAGTGATTTTCAAATATAAAAGGTCCCAAAATTATATATTTCGAGGATATGGTGATAGGGGTTCGAAATATACTCATCCAATAAGTTTTTTACAAGTTTAATTTTTAGATTTTACATTATCATTTCATTTTATTTAAATCGTTATTTAATGAGGTAATCGTTGCATCATCATGGTGTCATAAAATATTTAATTTATTTAATGACTAAAAATTATAGAAACAACTACCATGATGTAGGAAATATTTTTATATTTCCAATGACTATTTATAGTAAAACTTATTACTTGTATAACCCCATGTAAAAAGTGTTTTAGAAAAACAATACATGTTTGTGACACTTTTATTTTTACTTTAAATAAAAAGTTATTAATGTCATTTTCTTACCCAAGTTGCTCGATGGGGCCCCCCAGTTGACCCATGGATTGTCTTGGTCGGCCATGACTCATCCAATAAGTGTAGGAAAAGTGTAAAGGTAATTTAATATTATTATATCATTATATTTACCTTAAATTACACTAATTACCTTTAATTGTGATTAATTAAACATAAAAGTTACTATTCACAAAAAATTATTTTAATCCCATTGAACCAACTTTTACTTCTTAATGACAATTATTTATGTCTGATTTTAAAAATTAAAATCACAGAGGTGGTAAAATTCCATTTAAACGAAAAATTAGTTTTTAACTACCACTTAGTGGTTTCACTATTCATCAAAAATCGATGTTTTTCAGAAAAATACCAAAAATTAACTCTATTTTATATTTGATATTCCAAATTCAGAAATGATGTCCATTTTACAAAATTAAAAACATAAAATTATCATTAATTATTTTTATAATTAATTCCTGTTGTCTAAACAAATAGCGTGTTTTTAAGAATGAATATCAATCAAAAGATTGACAATTGTTTATGTCCAATTTTAGAGTGAAATTATATCTAATGACCACCATTGGATAAAATGGTAAAATTATATTATAGTTATACATTTAAACCACTCAATATTATAATTTATCCATACAAATTATTTTGATTTAAAAAGTTTCTTTTAAGTACTTTTCACTATTCATCAAAAATTGGAAGTTCTCGGAAAAATACCAAAAATTCAACATAGGCTAATTCTGATATTCCAAATCCAAAAATGAATTCCATTTTGAAATATAAAATTTATATAATTTCAAAATGTGGGTATTACTATTCATGTGGAAACTTCGATTGGTTGTGGTGTGTTAGAATCTCGAACTTGCGTACAATGCAAGCTATTGCATTATTGAAAGAGAATCGTACCATGGATGCTTGGGATGTTACATATAAAATTATCAATTATTTTGAATTGGATGTAAAATAAAATTAGTTCTATTATATATATCTATATATATATTAATACAATTATGTTAATTTCAATCATTTTCCATATGAATTTTTTTATAACTAAATTTAAAACCTTTGAACATTCTATCTTTAAAACCCCCTTTCTCATCATGTATATGGGATTAATATTAAATTAAAATTTTCATCAAATATTAATGGAAACTGAAAAAATGGATTCCATATAAAAAAAGATAAATTATATTATATAATATGGTGAATGTAACTTTTTCCCATAATTAATAGAAGAAAAAGTAAAAATTATTTGTCATGGAGAAGGTAAAAATGAATTTTCCTTAGGGTTAAACTTAGAAGTTTAGGGATAAAATGACTAACCAAATTTTAAAAATTTAATTTTATGGAATTATTTACACCATATAATACCCATGTTATATTAAAGGTTAATTGTTATGATTTTGGAATTTTAATTTGTTTATCAATTTTTATTCTTTTGGGAAATTTCTATGTAATCTCTATGGAGGTCACATTTCCCTTGTTATAAAATGGAAACTCTTTCCCCTCACTTATTCACAACTATATACTATTTTACTGGATAAAACACTACCAAATTATCTCCCTAGAATCCTTATTCCCATTCTAGATCTACTGGTCCTTCACAAATACTATTCCTAGGTTCCTTAATTGGAGATGCAATGGAGGATAATTTTATAAAATGTAACTATCATAATAATGCTCTTTTATTTTCATTATTATTATTAAAAATTAAATTATGTTTTAAGTAAAACAAAATAATAACAACAGTATCTAATGTATAATGATATTTCTTAATGTTTATGAAATAAGATTCAACTGTCTCTGCTTCTGTCAAATAGGAAAGGAAATTGTTGATCATGTGAACAGCATACTACATCCTCATGAACTGATCCAATACATTTTCCATCACCACCTTCAAATGAATTATATAATGACACATTTAACAAAATTATATGAAATTTATTGAATTTTTATACATCTATATTTTTAATATAACGTATAACTTTTTTAAATTCCATTCCTTTTAAATTTGATATTGTCGCTCGTTTATACGTCGGACTACTGCCCCACAAAGCGATGTGAATTGCTTTACACATACTATATATTTGGTATGTAATGTGTAAAAAATTAATTGATATATGTGATATATATGAGATTATATTGATTTTTTAAAATTAATAAACCAACCACTTCCTTAACCTTTCCCTTATTAATGGGATGACATCGTCACTCATGCGTACATGTGGCCTGCTGTCTCCACAAAGCGATGTGCTCCATTTTCTATAACAACTTTTAAGAGTTGATGTAATAATGTATTTTGTATTTAAATGTGATACTTATAAAATTTCTATAATTATGGAGTTTATATATATATATACGTATATCCTATGGATAACAACCATAAAATTCATCATAATACTTGTATGATAAAATATGGGAATTAACTCCAAAACACTAAAAATAATGATATACTAACAAAAAGTGTCCTATGATTTTAGAATATGACCATATATGATATTATAAATATTATTATTGTTCTGTTGTAAATTTATAATATTTTTAAAACCATTATACAAGAGATAAAGATATATATAAAGGAAATCATTCTAAATGTAAGGATTTATCATCTCATGTTTACTTCCAGGAGATATATGCCATATTCGCCACATATTACATTTTTGTGGTGTATATACTTCACATTTGATAATTTATATCCGGAATCAATTTATATTGAAAATATTTAATGTTCTATTTATTTTATTACGCTTATGATTCATATTTTACCAAAGTGTTATGGGTTTATTTAATTATCTCAACATTATTCAAGATTGTTTTTTTATGTTTCCTTGGGATAAATATTTGATATTTATATCATAAAATAAATCTATTTTCATAAAAACGTTCTATTAATGAACTTATTTATGTAATATTACAAATTTTCACTCTTTGGTACTTAAAATTATTATGAAAATGATTTTATGATAATGATAATTTTTTTCTCTATTCTGTAAAAAAACATTTTTCATCAAAACACATGTTTTCAAAATATATATTAATATTTTAAAAATTATAAAAAATTATTTTTAACGTCATTTTTACCAATTTTATATTTTTAAAAAACCTTTTGAATGAAATATTCAAGTATTTTTCAAAAAAATCCAATTTTATTTTACTGGAAATGTGAATGAAATATTTTTTTAACATAATTGGAATGTATGTAATATCTTACCATTATTATCACTCAATGTTTGAATGATTTTTTATGTTTCAATGGTTATTTTAAAATAAAAGTGTTATAAAAATGAGTTATGAAAATTTTTTATAAGGTTATTCTCAAAATGAAAAAAAAAAATTCAACAAGAATTTATCTAAATATATTTTTTTGGTAATTTTATTCATCAATGAAATCAACCATTTATTGCACTTATAATCCACTGAGAATTTATTTTATTAGTATCACATTAATTATTTCATTGTATGATTCTCGATGAGTTTAATTTGAGGATGTAGAATTTTATAACCATTCACCATTTTACATTGTACGAGTTGTGATTTCACGTATTGATTGCGGTTAGTATTAAAATTTAGTATATGAGCATTTCAATATGGGTGTTCATATTGATTATGTTTTACCTCATTCATATTATGAATGAAATTGGACTTTCTACGTGATGAGAGGGGACAACTTTAGCCTCATGATGCATCAAAAGGTCTAATAAAAAAACTAAATATGGTTTCGGCTGAGGGCTTAACCATTTATATATATAACATGGAATAAGCATTTAATGAATTAAATGTATTGGAACAAGACATATTGGAATTATATTTCATGGAAAAAGTCTTGATAGTATGTTTTATATTCCAATAATTATCGGTTAAATCATTATTAAATCATGTATTCATATTACATGTGATTATTTGATTAGTTATAATATTCAAGGATGAGTTCAATGCTCAGGTTATTATTGATATTGAATTATTTCGTTATCTATTATTCTTACCATATTCTTCTTAGTTATTGATTAAAGGGAATGTGTTTCAGTTATTTACCATTCCATATTTATTTCCAAATCTATTCATAGCTTCATCTATACACATACTATTACTAAGAATATGAGAACCCCCCCTTTCTTATGTTTTATTTTCCCCGGGATATCATGATGTATTCTTTGATTTATATGTAGGAGTATGCTCATGTGAATAATTTCCTTCAAAAAAATAACATCTATATTTTATGTTTTCAATGGTAATGTGAATTTCTTGTATATATATAGTTTACCAAGATAACTAATTTATTTAGTACATGGGGATGTAATTTTTTATATTTGATGAAAATATAAAAATTTAGAAATTATCTCTATACTACTGAGGTTGGGTTCACTACTTCTGGGTTCATATTAAGTTTATTATTATCCATAGTAGTTAGATTTTGGAAAACATAGATTATGTAACAAAACTCTATGATAGAGATTGAGGATAATTATAGAAGAACATACTAATGTTTGGTTATGTATAATATTATATAGTTTTTTATAGAAAATACATCAATATATAAATATGATAAATGGATGTGGTTTTGGAACAAATTTACCTAGGAGTAATAAATCTTAAATGAGAACATTGGGCTTGAACTAATGATCACCGGGATCAAGAATAGAGGCCTTATTGAAAAACTAGTTTGAAACTCCTGGAGGGTATGCATTGGATAATTCACATCTACATGAATTTTTTTGAAGGATATACAAAAAATATACCTAGATAAACCATGTTTATTATTAGGAGATTTGATATTCATAATTGCTTCATTATATGTTAACTATTTGACTATTTTAGGCAATAAAAATTATGTTTCAAAATTCTATTATCTAATGTATGATATGTCATTGTTATGGAATGCCACCGAATATAAATAATGATAATTGTATCAATACATGTACTCTATATTGATATATCCATCCAAGGAATGGTAATTATACCAGAGCTTGAGAAACTACTAGGATAGAACAAATTATAATTTTTTTGGGAAATTAACTCAAGTAATGATTTATAATAATTCCAATATATAGAATCCTATTGATCCACCATGCAATGTAATAATGTTAGACTGATTCATGTGTCAATAACCTCCATGATTCTAGGGGACTAAACATAAATTTCTATCTAAGAAACTAATAATATCCATAAAGATGATATTCCTTACTCTAAGAAGTAGTGAGAGTAAGAAGGTTATCATTGATATTTATTGTCTCTCAGGAGATGGGGATCAATGGTTGTTATTGACTCAGAACACTGGGGATGACACTGAAATGGAAGCATATTTTGAAGTTATTTCATGGTAATCTTCATGGAAAAATACAATACTAATGTGTGACAGGAGGATATAAAATTATATTTCATGAGCCTAATACAAAAAGAAGTGGAAAAATATTATAGTTATTGTGAAAATTCATATAGTTATCAAAAAATTCTGAAGACTATATTCCCAATCCATAGATAAATATAGAGCATTTTTCTAATGCATTAATCTAATCCTATGAATTGAACAAGTCGATCAAACATTTTCATCATACTAGAAAAAAATATCTTCTGATATTAAGACAAAGATTGAATTCTCAATGTCTTATGGCTTCAAAAGGAATTAGGAGAAAAATATGATGAAAGAGAAAAAATACAAAACCCATGGAGTTGAAAGAAGGATTTTTGAGCAACTCATAATTTTTGAAGCAAGCACCTTGGTAAAAGCTTAATAGAAAAATGACTTTTTGTAACATGTTGAGTAAAGGGAATCTATTCTCCTGATTGAAATGGAAATACATAATCTTCATATGTGAAATGATTACATTTTATGGAGAGTGGAACTATGAAAATTCATTCCCTAAGTGTCAAGGTAAAATACCTAGAAAGTGATGTGGGGTAAATGTCAAGATTATTATATTACTACCAATGAAGTGGAATGACTATTGTGCTTGTTTCTTTTTGGATCCAATACATTCTCTGTATAATTATTTTAAAACTGAAATTCTTAAAATGCATAAGGACTGCACTATATCAATTCTTCATTTAGGATTTGAAAGCATATTTTGAATGGTACATGTGACCAATAAAATTATTTATTATCATGTTGAACTTCCTGTAAATCACATGATGGATTGAATAATAATTCATAATATGTTCCCAATGTTGATATAATGATTTTGGGATAAAGAGATGATTCATGTGGATAATTTAAATTTTATAGAGAAAAAAACATTGGAATGTATTAAATAAGATTTCATTTTTTAAATTTACAAAACTTATTTATAATTTTATTGATCTTAATTATTTGGAATAGCCATAAGTTAAACCATTTTTGAAATGTTTTAATATTAACATTCGATGAGTTTTTAGAGATTAATGTATTACATCACCATAAAGTGATTATACCATGTTGGATAACACATGCTCACCATTTTTTCACAATAAAAACCAGATAGAGAAGGAATGAATTATTATTCTATTATGGGAATTGTGATCCACATAATGTGAATTTTAGTAATTTAGGCATAAAAAATATTTTTTGTATATTCATTTAATGGAGTAGTAGATCAATTTGAAATTTTTAATGGAAAAATTTATGAAATTAGGCATATGATATAGAAAAGTATAAATTAATTATTTTTAATTATAATCACAAACAATAAAATATTTCATCAACATTCTATAACAGTTTTTGTGAGGAAAAAATCATATTACATTCAAATCTGGTGAATGAGATGGTCTTTTAGATCATCATGGTGCTATGGTTTTGTGGTCCTTAACATTCCACAGATCATTCACATTCTAATGATCCATAAACTCTATCAATATATATAACTATTTACTTTTATTTCATGTCAATATTTTCATTTCCCACCAATTTTATCTTAATTGGAAACCTAGTTATTGTAATTCCATATGACATGTACACTTCTTTCGGCCTCTGATTAAGATGACTTTTTATTCATCTTTATATTATGTGGGTTTTTTAGCAATGGTATATCCAAATTTCAAACAATTCATTAACAAGACCATGTTTAAGTTGAGACGATGAAACATATTAATGGTGGTGGAGAATGTAAAACCCCAAAAGTAATAAATAATATCATTGTATTCGAATGCCAAGGTGACACACAACACTATGGTTAGAAGAAAATATAAAACGATGAGAATTTATGATTTATTTATTTTTTTAAAAAATTAATCTCTTAAATATCTTCCATTAAATGTAATATTGATCTTATCTTACATTTCATTTAAAACAGAGTTTACCTTTCATCACGCACAATACTGAGTTCATATTCTGTTATATAAAACATTATGTTTTAATGAAACATGACATATTATAAAAATATAATTAATCAATATTATATTTATAACCAAGCCATTAAATTGGAGGGTATGAATAATATTAAATAAATTATGAAAATTATGGTTATCTATTCATTAAGAATAAAATATAAAATAATTAAGAGAAAAATACATTTTTTCTATAAAACAGTATTTTTATTAAAGTTGGTTTAGTCATGTCATCCATTCGTAATTTAAATATAATTTTTACAACATTTAGAAAATTTATCTAATTAAATGTACTAAATTTTTTAATTGTCAAATAATTTACCTTTGGGTGAATTTGGGATATTTTTTGAAAATATTTCACTCTATAAAGAATAATGAAAAAAATGATATATTTTAATTGTAAAATCCCTTTCCAATTAAAATTTTTAATGTTAAATTGCGATTTTATTTTTTTAAAAGTAAAATTAGTTCAATTATATATCTATTGATATAAATTAGGATATTATAATAATTTTAATATTGGAAATTAATATTAAATCACCTAAATAATTTGATCATTTTCTATATAGAAACCCACTTTCAATTCACTTTTTTGGGAATAATATTAAAATAAAATTTTCACATTATATGAATGGAATTGGGAGAATTGGTTCTATATTTGTATTAAACACAATTCATATTGTATTTTATGGTCGGAATAATTTATTTCCTAAATGAATTGTGAATATATTAGAAATTATTTAGTATGGTTTAGGTATAAATGGAATTACTGTGGGGGTTAAACAATGATGATAAGGACTAAAATTACCAATCAAATTCTAAAAATCATATTATACATACGTATTTCCACATTATTCTTCCCCATTTTTATTCTAGCGTAATTTTGATGCCTTTTTCAATCATAATTATTTTTTAATGTTAAATTATTTTGTGATATTTCCATGTAATATACAAGGAGGTACCCTTTTCGAACTTATTAAAGGGTAATCTATCCCCTCAATTCATCACACTTAAAAATCCCCTTGGCTTGACCAACAAGGGATTTCACAAACCTTCACAAATACCCAGGTAACATAGTAACTAATTCAGACCTAACATATCATGAAGGATGTTTCGAATCCACATGTGTTTGTGACCAACACCTAACATCATACAATATGAAAGTGGGAACAAAATTACCATAACCATATTGGAAGAATGAGAAACAAGTCAGTATACATACAGGAAAACTCCACATGGATAATTGTATGTGAAATAAAACAGGCATAAACATCCCAAACTTCAATCCTATTGTTCCAAAAAATAAGTTAGAGAACTAGAGTCTCAATGGAAAAAATTCTCCATGCCTAAAGATGAATAGCTACTACCACCTCCAAGTATCTATTTACACTTGAGTAGACCTAGTAGGAGAATATATACAAACAAATGAAGGCACAAATATTGTGTGAGCTAAAATCCTTGTTGGGTATCAATAAGGATTTTATAATAAGATGACATCATTTATTTCACTAACTGAAACATTCAATTTTAAATAAAGAGGAATACTATTTCAAAAGAATATTTATAACAAATCATTCTTTTTATTTAAAATGTTAGATATACATTAAATAAATTTATTAATAAATATATATACATATATAATGTTTTATTTAAATTCATAAAGGGTTTATAATGAATTTTACAGATAATGGCATATAATTCAAAAACAAAAAAATGAGGAACATGGTCATCTACAAAATGGAAAGATAGTTCTAACATGTGGTACTCCCTCACACTCAATTAGTTTTCATGGAAATATGTATAAACACATCCCTCACACACTGGTCAAATATAAATCATCACCATGACCTAGGGGATGTGACCAAGTACAAATGTATTGATAGTGTTTCAAAGAGATAGGGTGCTATCAAAAATTACTATATAACTAAATTGTATTCCATGTTCTCTAATAATAGTAAATTATAAGAAATTTATTTTCAAACAATTTAAAATAAAATTAATCCAATTGTTTCATTTTAAATATTCCAATTTCTGTCTAAAAACCAAAACACGTGTCTTTAATCAACACACGCCTTTTTACAAGATCAAACCATAGGGATTCTATCATAACCATTTTTATAAAATTTTCTTAAATAAAGCTCTAAAAATTATGTCATCAAATAAATTTTCCAATTAAAATTTCAGAATTAAATTCTACAGTTTAATTTTATCAATTCCAATAAAATTTCACAGCACACCCCAATTAAATTGGATTATGGGTTATCAAAAATTTCATTCCAAATCCACTTCAAAATTCCCATTTCAATGTTATTGGGTTTTTAATAAACCAATGTAAATGAATTACATTGTAATCAAAAAAAGTAATTTAAATCATGCAATTTAGGGTTAGTCAAAATTATCCATCATAAGGGAATCACCTACCTCGAGATCATGATATCATTAAACCTAAATCCCAAATCAGGAAACTCCAACAAAGAACATTAGAAAAGTAGATCTGAGAATCAATCATAGATTGAAGATAAGAAAATAGGTATTAGATCGTACATGAACATGGAGATCTAAAAATCTATAGGGAGGAATGATGAGAGAGAAGGATAAAGAGAAAGAGAAGAGTAAACATTCTAGGAATGGATTAGGAGTCTTTTACATAGCATAGATTCAATTATATAGTTTTTTAGGGGTAAAAATCACTATTAGAGAGCCTCCAAGGAAAAATAAACTATATTTTGTTCATACTCGCTGGTCAAGAACATAAAACGTGTGTTTTTTATGTTAAAAAATAAATTTTTAGTTTAATTAAATCCATTTCACAGTTTTATTGTACAGACCACATAATTAGACAAATGGTGTTCCCTAACTATGCACCCATATTGATGGGGTTTCATGGTTTTTCTATATTTGGTGCACTATTTTTATTAAATCAACCATTCAAAACATCACTATATATGTTTGCAAGTTTTTTTACACACAAGATGCATGATATGAGAAATGTGTTCACCAACTGTGCATATTCCAGAAACTATAATAAATTCCATATTTTTTTACCAGAAACGAGACTATATGAAAACCAACCAAATCGTGACAAAAAAGGTGTTTAGAATGACCTGAAAACATTAACATGTTTTTACAAAATCGGAAGCATAAAAACATTATGTCCCCGTAAATTATACTAATAAGGTTCAACGTTAAAAAATGATATCCCAACTCCATCATTAATGCCTCCCTCCCCCACATATCATGAGAATCATAAATGTTCTATAATAGAACTCAAACCAATGGTGTAAGAGTCCCAAAAAGTACATTGGTTCCATAATCAACTCTCTTAACTTGAATATCAATCATAGATAAATTAGATTCAACATCAAGATCACTCCAGATCAGAATTTGAGATGTATCAGATAAATAATTTCATATCTAATACATGTGGAACTTGTTTTTTTATGGATGTCATCTATGGTGGATGTGCTAAATGGAAATCTAAATTCTCCATAGGCTCAACAACCTCAAAATGGCATGCAAAATGTGGTCAGGCTTCCATTTCCTCCCATGCCGTTGATTACCCAACTGAGGTGAAAATATAACGATCACATAGTCCCCAAATGAAAACTACAATGGTTTGAGTTGATGATCAGCATAATACTTATGTCGTATCTTTTCCACCAACATTATCAAATGAATCAAGTTAATAATTTCTAACATATCTTGAACCATGATCAATACATCCAAATAAATTTCACCAGACTCTGACCAACACAAAAAATATTTCCATGTTTGACCATATAATTCCATAAAAGAAGATATACTAAATGTAGATTGGTAAAAAATATTATAAGAAAACTCAAGCATCCTGAGATGTTATCTGAGGACCTAGAAAAATTAAAAAATGTAGGAGGAATTAATATCCTCAAGAATTTTTATAGCTCTTTCTGTATAGCCATCAGACTGTTGATGGTATTCCAAACTCAAATGTACATGAGATCCTAGTTCCACATTAAGGCCACTCAAAAAGTGAGATTGGAAATGAGGATCCCTATCATATCTTATAGTATATAGAGGTCCTTGAAAATGGATAATATCTCTCATATATTTATTTTCCAACTCCTCACCCATATTTTTATCACAAATAGGTATAATGTGAGTTGACTTTGTCAGCTTTTCGACCACACCCCATATATAATTATTATTTTCCTAGGTATGTGGAAACTCTAACAAAATTTCCATTTCAATTTCATTTGACATACAAGTTTGAACTATTTTTGGCTGAAGTAAACCCCAACGTTTCTAGTGTTCAAACATGACATATTTTAATGTATAACATGGAGATAAAAATCAACAATGCCACATCTCATAAATGGAAAAAAGAATCTACGCTTAATATTAGATAAAATATTCATCATTACTATATGTACTTCCCATTGGGATTCATGGAAATCCCCATAACATCTTTCCTTACCACTAACGGCACAATAAAGAAATTTTGATTGCATAAAATTCCATATGTAGAGAACAACCAGCCATCAACAGTGTCCCAATAATAAACTAATTATCTAATTCTATGGATATGATTTACAAGCTTTTGATCCCAGTGAATCAGCTCAATAATAGTATATTTCAACTTTACATGTCTAAATTCAACCTCAACTCCCAATTCATGGACTTCAATATGAAACAATGAAAAAACATCCATCAAGTTCCACTCTTTTGAAGATTATTTATTATATTGGGACATATCTTTCTTACAGAAATCATTATTGATTATACTCCCTTTCCCTAGGGTATAGGTGATGTCAATGTTGAAAGATTTTTTTTATTCCAACAAATATATCTTCTGGATATTCCTATCTTTTTTAGAGAAGATATGCTCGGTCTAATGTGGTCGGAAAACATGGTAAACCTTTCACTGAAAAGTTAAGGCCTCCAACAATTAGGAGTGTGAATCAAAAATGAATGTTAGAGTATAGGGTTCATATCATTCATCCTGTGTGGAATAATCTAGCTAGAGTCATAATAAACTTCATGATCACCCTGTATTAGAATAAGGAACAAACCTGAACCCAGTGCATCAAAGAAGTCCACATAGCCCTACTCGGCCTCTCGAAGAGTCAACACAAGCATAGTCATCAAAATACAATTCATATCAACAAAATAACTTTAAAATTTTCCATCGCAATAAAATCGTACTCCATTCCGAGATAGACAATTCATTAGAGAAGAAAAATTTTATAATCTATTAACGAACCAATTATAATATCCTAATAAACCCAAGATGCTCCAAATATCAAAAAAAATTTATGGTCATTCATATGTCATAATAGTTGTCACACGTTTCATATCAATTGAAATTCTAAGATCTATCACCACATTTCCCAAGAAAGTTACTTCTCAATTCAACAAATCACCTTTCAAAAGATTTTCATAATGATGGGGATTTCTAAAAAATTCCTAAACTACTCTCAGAAGATTCACACAACCATCCATGGACAAAGAGTACTCATGTATTTCATCCAAAAATACCACAAAAAAGCATCAATAATCTCATGGAATATTTTTTTCGTAAAATTTGAAAATATTTCATGACCCTTGATTAAACCAAAAGGAGTGATAAGTTACTCATAATGTTCATACCTTTTCAAAAAGGTGATTTTTGGAAAGCTAGATTCATTCACTCTCAACTGATTATAACCAGATCGATGATAAATATTTGTGAACCACTTATCAACTTTTAAATTATCAACAAGATCATTAGTACAAAAAAATGGATACATTTTATTATCGTAACTAGGGTGAGTTTTTGTTAATCAAATGAATGGAAAATTGAACAATCAAATTACATAGAAAAGAGAATCAGTGTAGCCAAATTTGGAACATTTATGCTTATAAATTCTTCTCTAAAAGATCATCCAACTTATACCTCAGCTATTTCATTTCAGCTAGTCCAATGTTTTTGGAGGGAATAGACAGTCATTGAGTACTAGGAAATAAATTTTTTGAAGACATACCTCACACTAGTGGGAAAACAATGAAGTCAGAATGAAACACATCGGGAAACTCGATGACCATTGGAGGGAGATTACTACTAAAATATTATCTCTACATATCAAAAGGAAAAAACATTTATTACTTTCCCTAACACTTGATAAGATATTTTGGCTCTACTCGACTGCAGATCCCATTCCCCTTGAATGATTTGGAAAAATCCAATAGATGAAGTAAAGGGGACCTGTCGAAGATGACAATAAATCTATGATTTGTTGGGAACTATCGAATCCTTCCCTAATTTTATGTCAATAGGTTTCATGTCTAGAAATAGAAAATTCCAAACAAGATCGATGTCTGATAAAGGGAAAATAATAGTGGGGCTATGATGACTATCAACTATCCTATTTACAATGGGCATACTAATATCGATCACATAAGGCAAAAGATACCTAGAAAGATATATATAGTTAACAATACGGGTTAAAATAAATGAATTAGATGTAAGAATATCAAATAAAGTAGTCATGATGAAGTTATAGTGATAGTACCTCTTAGAGTCACTGGAATCATATCTTCTTCCTCTGGAGACTCTTCCAATATGTGAAGAGTCTTCATTCTAGATGCGTGTAACTAGAACAACTTTACTCATGAGGCATTTGATTGATCCACTATTGTATAAATAAATGATTTTCCTATTCCAATATGTTTAGAAAAAAGACATGGAATAACATCTACAAGTGTCTTGATCTTCCATAAGAGCCACATATCTATGGTGACTCATTGAAAAATAATTTAGAATTCCCTTGACTGCCATACTAGTTTCAAATTAAAGGGCCACTTCTAGGAACAACATAAGGTATTGAAAAACCCTGCGGTTGAGAAAAACCCCTAGAATCATCATTCTCCCTCATTCCTTTGAAGCAACTCATAGAACTGCAACTATGAAAAAATAGAACTCCCATTAACCCATAATTTCCATCCAAGTCCATTTCAACCATTAATGCTCCCTCAATAACATTAGAATATGATGGAATTTTCCAAAACAAAACCTGTGAATGATTTTTAGATAGAAGTACCGAATGGAACCTTCTATTCTCTATATACTCTTAAAATCATTGGTGAAAAATACCGTACCTCAACAAAATGGTTTTCATATATTATCACGGTCTTATCTTCCTTCTCATTCTTGAACAACTCATTAGCCATTTCTAACACTATTGAATCTAGATAAATCTATTCAGGTAAAAAATCCTTCTTGTATTCCCTTTACAAGCCATTCAACCTCTTCATTGTCACCATCATGTCTAACCATACCCTTCATGGTCCCTCCAGCGTGAGGGGGGCACACTACACCTTGATTTCATCAGGTGTCTCCAACAACTCAAAAAATTTCTCAAACCTACTAAACCATTCCTCATCTTCAAGAGTATCATAGGATCCTTTGAACACTGGAGTCTTATAGAGAAGGATCTATTGAGAATGATTCTATAAAACATCCATTTTTAAGATCTATAACTGGATCCGAAGTGGGAACGAATGTATGTGCCAATCCTAGATCATGGATGGTACACAAAATCACCTTAACTAGACTTGTTTTTATGAGAGGATTTTCCATTGTGGATCATCAGTATCATTCTCTTGGATATAATTGGAATGCCTTATGAAAGGCATGATGATAAACAAAATTAGTAGTCAACATAAAAGATATAAAATTATTACTTAAAGAAAGAGAAAATAGAAAACTAATCATGTTTGATAAGAATAGTATATTATGATTTTATTCTATCCAAGTCAAAATAAATTCTATGACTACAAATAATCCCCAAGTAATCTTTCCCAAAACACCCATAGTTACTTAATGTTCATTATGGTGAGATCTGGTTATTAACTCAATCAAAACTACCTTATATGTCTGACCAAGATTACACAACTCCATACCGACATCAATAGGAAGACCAACCGCAAGCACTCATACCAATTTTTCATGAACCATATTGGATACCATAGTAACCTAATGACCACACTAGACCTAAAATTTCCCAAAGGTATTTCTCAGTACCCATAGGTTAGATACTATAACCTAAAATCATAAAATTTGAATGTGGGAGTGAATTTTCTACAAACATAATAGAAGAAAGAGAAAAAAATCAGTATGTTTACAATCGAAAATCCACACCGAGAAGAATGATTGAAGTAAATAATGCATAAATATACCAAAGTGAAACAAAAAAGTACCCAAATATATGCTAGATATCCCAGATCCCAATAGAAAAATCTTTTCAAGCCTAGGTAACAATAGCTACTACCACATCTAAGTGGCAGCTGACCATTGCTCAAACCTGGATGAAGGAAATATACAAACACCTGAAGCCATAGGTAGGGTGTGAGATAAAATCCTAGAAGGTTCTCACTGTGGTTTCCATAATAAGATTATATTATTTTATTCAATAAATAAATATTAAAATTTTAAATAAATAGGAATGGTTTTTAAAAAGCATATTTTAATGAAATTTTTCTTTATATTTGAAATGATGGAAATATTTTTAACAAATGGATAAATAAAAATTAATATAAATATGTTTTCATAAATTTATATGAACTTTGTAATAAAAATTACAAACAATTGAATATATTTAAAACACAAAACATAAAGAATCTTGGTCACCTTCTGATGTGAGATGCATGGTGTGGCCTGATCTTCACGGTATAGGACAACGATTGAAGGATGCGGTTCAGGGATAAGTGGTGGATGATGGGTATATATAATGGATTCATGTAGTCAATCAATGCTATAAGGAGTGCGACCTACTACTTTTACAACAAACTCAAGGTAGGGATGTGATAGCAAATCCACACAACAACTCACTTGAGTTTAGGCACGAAATTGGGGGTATTGTGATCTTTTATCACCAATCTAACTTGATGATTAACATGCCAAGAATGCCCTAGAGCAAGGGGGAAATTTTGAACAATTCTCACACAATAGAGAGAAACAATGAATGAGCACTCAATTCAATCTTAGATGAAAATACAATGCCATGGGGTGGGTATTTATAGCCAAGGAGGCGATACAATGGTCATGGGTCTAATACCCAAATGTCATAAAGCCTAAACCTACCTTATCCCTTTAAAAGTCAAAAAGATAACGTCCAACAATGATTTTTGGAAATGTAGCACACTTTCCAACATATCCCACTAGATTAGACTTTGGTGTCCAAAGATTACATTTCTAGAATCTTCCATGTGGGTAAGGCATCTAAATTAGTGCTACCTTGTGGGTAATCTTTAAACATCATGTTTAGGCTTGAATAAATGATATAATTGGACCATTTTCTCCATCAATGAAAGAAAAATATCTGTTGGGCCATTAATGAACCAAGATGGCTTCCCATTGTTGCATTCATCCTCTTTAATCTCCCACGCGTCATCGGACCTTGCAAATCCAACTCCTCCTCTCAAGTAATCTTCTTGGTGCATTCAACATGGTTTGCATCATCCTCCCCCTCTTGAAAAGGAGTCATCCTTGACTCTGCATCCTCTACTCCCAAAAAAGGTTAATGATCAGAAACATTGAAAGTGGCACTTACACCATACTCAACTGTAAAATCTATCTTGTAAGAATTGTTGTTAATATTCTCAAGCACTCGGAAAGGTCCATTTCCTCGTGCTATGAGTTTTGATTTCTGCTTGTCAGGAAATCTTTTCTTCCACATAAGAATCCAAACTAAGTCACCGGTCTCGAACAACATTTTCTTGCGACCCTTGTTTGCATGATCAATATATTTTTGGGTCATCTTCTCGATATTTATCCTTGCCTTTTCATGGATTTTCTTGTTGAATTCTACACGCCCTTTCGTATCCATATTAACTTCTACCTGCAAAGGCAAAAAACTAGATCAATAGGGGAAAGGGGGTTAATCCGTAAATAATCTCAAATGGACAATATTGAGTAGTGGAATTCTTGGCCCTTTATATGCAAATTCCACAAGTGGCAGACACTCCTCACAATTTTTTATGTTCTTCATCACAATGGTTCGTAGAAGAGATGATAGTGTCTGATTCACCACCTCTGATTGTCCATCAGGTTGCAGATGACAAGTAGTGGAAAATAGTAACTTTGTTCCATGTTTTCTCCAAAATATAATCCAAAATTAGCTGAGGAATTTTGTTTCTTGATCCGATACAATCGTCCTTGGAATTCCAGGAAGTTTGACTACTTCCTGAACGAAGAGTATTGCAATGTTAGTGGCATCATCAGTTTTGTGACAAGGAATAAAATATTCCATTTTTGAAAACTGATCCACCATAAAAAATGGAGTCTCCCCTCTTCTTATTCCTTGGTAACCCCAAATTAAAATCCATTGATATACCCTCCCAAGGGGTGTTGGGAATTGGGAGAAGAAAATATATTTCGTGTGGCTTCAGTGTCGATTTGGCTTTATGGCAGACAATTCACCATCCCACTAGTTTCTCATCATCTCTAGATATCCTAGGCAAATAAAAATGCTCGTTATGAACACATAGATTTTTTGGAACACCAAAATGTCACATTAACCCAACCGAATGTGATTCCTTTAGTAAAAGTAAATGTATAGTGAAATTGGGAATGCAAAGCATATCAATCCAGAATAAGAATCCATCATGCAAATAGAACTTTTCCCAACTAACTCCAAGTTTAAAATGTTCATAAGGTTATCTAAAATCACTATTAGTGGCATATAAATCCTTAATGTATTCCAAACCAAGGAGTTTTGAATCCAAAAAAGGATAAAAGAGAATATCTTTGTTAAAGTGCATCATCCATAGTGTTTTTTTACCCTTTTTATACATGATGACGTATGGAAATGATTCAATGAATTCCAGCCATTTATCATGTCTCCTATTTAGTTTATGTTGTCTCCTAAGGTATTAAAGATCCTTGTGATCATAATGGATCACAAATTCATTATGACAAAGATAGTGTTTCCATGTCTCTAATACTCTAAACAATTCATACATCTCTTTATCATATGTTTCATAGTTTATAGTTGGGCCATTTATCTTCTCACTAAAATAAAAAATAGGATTTCCTTCCTGCATTAGTTCTCCTCTTATTCCAATTTTTCTTAGATGACATTCAATTTAAAAGGTTTGACCAAAGTATGGAAGTGAATGTAGAGGGGTGTGGGTGTGTCTCTCTTTAAGAGCATGGAAGGCCTTCTCATGAGTTGTCCCCCATTTGACAAGAACATTATTATTTGTCAACTCTTTCAACAGTGCTTCTAGTGTGATGAAGTCCTTCACAAATATCTTGTAAAAACTAGCAAGCCCATGAAAACTTCATACCTGTCCAACAGAGGTTGGATTTGGACATTCTTGTATTACTTTGATCTTATCGGTATCCACACCAACTCCATTGCTGCTCACAACAAATCCAAGGAAAACAAACTTATCGAGACAAAATTCACACTTATTTATGTTTCCAAATAGGTTTTATTTCTGACTTTTCATAAGTGATCTACATGTTCATGCGAAGTCCTACTATACACCATAATATCACCGAATTAAAATACCACATATCTTCTAATATATGCATGTAAGACATGATTAATTAACATCACAAAAATTCTAGGTGCATTGTTGAGACCAAAAGGCATGACTAACCATTCATAAAGTCCATGTTTTGTCTTAAATGTAGTTTTCCACTCATCTCCTTATTTCATCCAAATTTGATGGTATCCACTTCTTAAATCAATTTTTAAGAAAATAGTTGAACCATTTAATTCATCTATCAAATCATCTAACCTTGGGATGGGATGACGATACCTGATTTTGATGTTGTTGATGGCTCTATATTCAATGAAAATTAACTTTTCTCCATCCCTCTTTGGTACTAGAATCACCGGTACGACACAAGGACTAAGGATCTCTCAATCATATCCACACATCTAACAGCTCCTGAACTTGCGTTTGAATTTCTTTTGTCTCTTCTGGGTTGGTGGGATATGCTGGGTGGTTCTGTAGTAATACTCCATGTATGAGGTCAATTTGATGCTCAATACCTCTAATGGGTGGAAAACCTGGGGGCAACTCTTTAGGAAATACATCACCATACTCCTGCAACAAGGAATCAACAACATTTGGCAAAGGGGATAAGCCGTTAGTATTTAGAAACACCTCTTTGTACATGAGTACTAGGATGGGTTGCTGTGAAAACAAAGCTTCCTTAACCTCACTCTTGTTTTCCAACATCACACATTTATTATCTCTCAAATTCTTTTTCCCACATGATTTTTCTTTGCTCTCAATTTCTTTTATTCTCTCATTTTCTATTTTCCCCTCATTCTCTCCTTTTTCATTTTCTCTCTTTTTTTCCTCATCACTCATTTTTTTCTTTTCTCTCAAAATGCGTTCTTATAGAAATTGTTTTGGGGTCATGGGCTTCAGGGTTATAGGTTCCCCTCATAGTAAAAAAGAGAGACAGTTCAAGAAACCATCTTCAGTAACATGTTGATCGTACTACCACGACCAACCCAATAGTAAGTGGTGCACCTTCATACGAACAATGTCACACAATACCTCATCCTTGAATTTACCAATGGAGAATAATACCTTCAACTTTTTGGTATCCTTCAGCTCTCCACAATCATTCAACCATTGATGCCGATATGGATGTTGATGCTTCAATGAAGGAAGTCCCAAATTCTCTACTAACTCGATGCTCGCAACATTACTACAACATCCTCCATAAATAATAACAAGACATACATTACCTTGTATCTTTCACCATGTATGGAAAAGGTTCGCACACTTCTCCTTATCTCCCATAGTCATTTGTGTGCTTAGAACTCTTCTAGTGACAAGAATCTAATTGTCTTCTACAAACACTCCATTATCAATTTCCGAAGATTCTTCCTCCTCTTCCGAGCTCTCTCCATTGGTCTCCCATTCTTCATAAATGTTGATGGTCATGGTATACCATTTTGGGCATTCACTAGCAATGTGACCCCTTTCTTGACATTTGAAATACCGAATATCTATATTCCTGGTTTGGTTAGCCTCAAAAGTAGGTTTCCTAGGTTGAAGAATTACTTTGTAACTTTTGCAATCAACCACCTCTTTTGGATTTGATGACTCTCCAACCTCCTTCCTCAGATTTCTCCATGGTTTGAAAGGGGTAGTGGATTTCCTTATTTTCCTCCTCCTTTTGATTTTTTTCTCAACTAGGCTGGCTTACTGGATCATATCTTGTATCTCCACATGATGGTACTTCTCCACTTGATAAGCAATCTCCTGATTTTTCCATGTAAAAACCGTTCCATGTTTGCCTCTGTATCGTCTTCAAAGTTTGTCTGAATCATAAAATTTTCATCTCCTTGTAGTAGTCATATACACTCTTACTCCCTTGGTTTATGCATTGATGTTTTTTGTGGAGATCACTAAGTTAATGTGTGGGAACAAACCGCTTCTGCATGGTGAACTTCATGTCTTCCCAAGTGATGATGGGACATCCACCATATCTAGTCCTATCCTTTTGAAAATGTTCCCACCATATTAATTCATAATCAATGAATTCAAGGCCTGAAAGTCTTACCTTTTTTTCATTATAATAGTAATGAGATAAAAACACATGCTCAATCCTCAGCTCCCACTCTAAGTATGCTTCTGGATCGCTTTTCCCTTGAAAAGAAGGGACCTTCACCTTGATCCTTCCAAGTAGATCATCACCATGTTGTCTCCTTTGTCCTACTCTAGTTTTTTGGTACAACTTCTTCCTTTGTGGTAAATCATCAAAATCACCATAAATGTTTTCCATATCCTCCTCCACGATGTTGGGGTGACGGGGTGCCGAAGCTCGTTGTTGTTTATCATGGATCATTCTTAGGCTTGGTTGATTCTCTAGGTTATCAAACCTCTCATGTAGCACCTCTAACATTCGGTCAAGAAGATTCTCGAAATGGCTCAAACAATCTTGCATTTGGAGTGGAGAAGCTTCTGGTGTGGGGTACCTACATCGTCTACCTTCATCACTAGCATGAATAATTTTTTTCTCATGATCTTCAGCCATAATATATTACACAAACACAAACACACACTGGGGGGAACACACACAATGATATGCACTCACTCACACACGCGAGATGTACACAAACACAAACACAAGATGTACACACTAACACACACAAGTATACACACTCATGCATGCAAGATATACACACACACATACACACAAGATGTACACACACACACACACGCCCAAAACAGGGTGCACACACCCAGATAGACAAGTTTGTTTTTGTTATTTCTCTCTAATATCAACACTCAATTAAAATTACATGCTCTTGTGAAATATAATTCCTTGTTTGGGATGATCATGTTTCACCAATCCTTCCCCTATAAATATTGTGTCGGGGCTGGTTTAACACAACACGATTGAGTGATGAAGGGTAAAAGGTTAAAAGAGGGTAGAAAATGGATAATGGGTTGGTGGAAAAGGGGGTAGAAAGGTGGTATTTGGGTTTTCCCCGACTGTGAAAGATAATAAAAATTAATAACAATATGATCCAAACATAATATGGGGATGAAGAAAAATGATGGAGAAATTGATGTATAGAAATTAAAAGTGCTAATAATGTAAAGCACGATGATGAAGTAATTGTATCAACTTTTTTTTTTCAAATCCCCCCAAAAAGGGTTGTGCTTGGAGTTTTAAAGCACAAGACGATGAACGGAGAGTAAGACAATTTTTTTTGAAATCTCTGAATGGAAAGGATGCTCTTAATTTTGAGAAGCACAGAATGATGAGTTGATAGAATTTGATTATTTTGGATTTTTTCAGATAAAAATCACAAATAGTGAATTAAATACAAAAAGAAGATGGATGAATAATTGACTCAATGTAAAAAAAAATCAAGCATGCACAACAAAGGACACTTCTGGAGGTTTTCAAAGAAAAGATATTTTTTAAATGGGTGGATAATAAAGAAAGATGAGAAGGGTAATAGTTATATGGGACAAAAGAGGGTGATATATGCCTACCGTGTCAACCTGAGCTCTGATACCAACTGATGTGAGACACACGGGGTGGCCCATTCTTCACAATGTAGGGTGGCGGTTGAAGGATGCGGTTTGGGGATAAGCGACGGATGATGGGAATGGATAGTGGATGTAATCTATCAATCAACGTTATAAGGAGCACGACCTACTACTTAGAGAACACAAAAAAGGGAGGGAAGTGATAGACAATACACACAACAAAACACTTTGGTTGAGGAATATAATTGAGGTCTTTGGGATCATGGATAACAAATCTAACATGTAGATTGACATGGAAAGAATGCATAAGAGCAAGGGGGAAATTCAGAACAATTCTGACACAATGGAGATAAACAAAGCATAAGCTCTAAATTCAATCTTGGATGAAAATACAATTCCATGGGGTGGCTATTTATGGCCAAGGAGGTGAAAAAATGGTCAATGGTCTAATACCCTAATGTCGTAAAGGCTAAACCAAACTTGTCCCCATTAGTCAAAATGAAAATGTCCAACCAAGACTTTTGTAAAATAAGCACACAACATTCCAACATAGCCCACCAGATTTGCCTTTCGTGCCCAAAGTTGCCATCTCTAGAATCATCCAAGTGGGAAAGGAATCCAAATTCTTGCAACCTTATTGGCCAAGCTTTAAAAATCATGTTTGGGATTGAATAAGTGAGATTATTGGCCCATTTTCTCCATCCATGCAAGGTAAGATCCATCATGCCTTTAATGAAGCGATATGGGTGCATGTTGTTTCAATCAACCTCTTTAATCTCCCACGTGTCATCGGGCCTTTCAAATCCAACTCCTCCACTCGGGTAATCGGCTCGGTGCTTTAAACATGGTTTGTATCACCTTCCAAAAGGTATGATAGTTCCAGACTATGGTACTCCCCCACAATTAAATTGTTTTTATGAAAATATGTGTACACACATCACTTTAACATGGCTAAAAATGATCTCATCACCATCCCATCAAGGATGTGACCTACTATATATGTATTGTTCATTTTTTAAATGACTTGAAATAATTAAAAAATTACTCACTTACTACATAGCATTCTATGTACTCTAATAATAATAAACGATGGGATAATTGGTTTAAAACTGTTTAAAATAAAATTTATCCCATTCTCGAATTTAGAATATGTAAATTTATATTTAAAAACCAATGAAAGGTTCTTTAATCAAATATTCCTTTTTTGAAGATTAAACCACTAGGTTTCTGTCCAAACCATTTTAGGCCATTTTTCTCAAATAAGACTTTTAAATCATTTTATTCAAATTAACTTCATAATTCAATTTCCACAATAAAATTCCATATTTTAATTTAAAAACTTTCTATCCAATGTCACAACTCAATGAAATTCAATGGAATTGGGGGGTGGGGTTCAGAAATTTTAGCCAAAATATAATTTCAAATCGTAAAGGTAATGGAATTGGGTTTTTAAAAAACCAATTAAACCCAATTAAATTTAATTAAAAAATGAATATAAATAATGAAATTTTCATCTAATCAAAAATTTTCATCTTAGAGGAACCACCAACCTCAGGATCACAGCATATCGACACACATTGCCGGAATTAGGAAACTCCAATGAAGAACATCAGAAATATAGATCAGAGAATCAAACATAGATTCAAGATCTGAAAAATTGGGTATTATAATTTATAACAACTTAGAGTTTTGAGAAACTATAGGAAGGAAAAGGGGGATTGTTGCAGAAAAATAACAAGAAGCGGAAACATACTTAGAATGGACCAATCATCATTCACATAAATTTAATTTTCATTTAGAGAGGTCTAGTGTGGCCAAAATAACTTTTTATGAGCCTCCAAGGAAGAATAAATAATATTAGGTTCATATTGGATCATCATTAACTTAAAATGCGTGTTTCATAGTTTTAAAAATTAAAATTTATGATTAATTAATTAATGTGCATGGTATCCTAGGTAAGGAAACATAGTTAGAAAAATAGTGCACCCTAACCATGCACCTTTACTAATGGGGTTCTCTGATTTCTTGAAAGTTGGTACAATGTATGAAAAACCGTGGTCCAATAGTGAAAACCCTCACTATCTAGGAATGCGATTTTTTCACTAGCATAGCGCATTAATATGGAAAACCATCGTCCAAACATGAATATCCCAGAAACATTCCAAATATACAATCTTTTCAACTGAAAAACCCAAAACAAAACCCAACCAATGAATGATCAAAAGATGGTTTTTGTTATATAGAATGAAGTAAAAGGATGTTACACTAGCCCATTTCTCTTCTTTAACATCCATAAACACATTATAAATATACTGGTACTCTTAAAATATTGTCCCTATGTTCCGTAAAGGGAGATCCAAAGTAGGTTTCTATGAGATAATGTTGTTATCTTAACAATGCCCTTTAATTTTCATTCTTATTTTTCCACATTAAAGTATTTCTTAGCAATAAATTTATAATAACCCCAATATATTCCGTATAATTAGATGTTATTATGTTTATGGCCTAATGTTTATCCATATTCACATCCATCCAATGGGAAATGAAGTCATCTATCATGTGTACAGAGGACTACCACTGTGACACCCCGAACCTTTTTTCAAATGTAATAATAATATTTTATGATTTTATTTTATTTAATTTATATATTAATCATATTTTTTTCAAAATATAAACAAGATATATTTTATTAAATTAACCACTAAAATTATTACATTTCTTTATGTCTAAGAGAATCCAACTAATCTAAAATTCCCACTAAGATACCAATTAAAATCACAGGGAGACCACCAAATAAAACAAAATTCCCAAGAAAATATTGGGGGTCAATCGGATCCATCATGATAAAAATTAGTATATCTGGAACCATAGAAATTGTGCTCTGCATCAGAGGAATGATAAGCCCCATCTTCTCCATATTTTCTTGAAGTTGGAACACCCTAGTCATGTTTTTATAAGGCCATAAAGATAACCTAACTAGTGCCTCCTTTAGGTGACCATTGAGTCTCCAACAGCTATAAGACCATATTGTTTGGTATTCTAGTGGTTTAATTTAATGTGTCTTGGGATAATCATTTTTAAATTATTTTAAAGTGTGAATTGAAGTTATCACTATAATTTTTTTAATAATCTCTTTTTATATATTTTAGAAGGATAATGATTTAATATTTAAAATGGGTTTGAATCATAACTCTTGTATTTTCAATGAAATACCATGAAAAGAACAAATTTTATATTACTTGGTTTTGGTACATAGAAACATATTTTTGAGTGTGAAATTGTACCTCGGGAAAACGAAATTAATGAATATTGTTGTATTTAATATTTTAACCATACATAGTGAATTATGTTTAAATTTATTTCAAATTTCTTAAAAATAATCTTATAAGTGTTTTCATTCATTGATGAATAAATATAATGTTTAAATTATAATTATGTTTGGATTTTATATATATTAGTAGATGGGATTTCTTTTATGATACATTAATCCTTTATTATTAAACATGGTGTTTTTAAAACACAATTGTTTATAAACTAAGGAAAATATTGGTTTTAGGAATTTGTTTATTCATAATAGAGAAATTGGATTCTCTATTTGGAATCACCTAAATATATATATATGAAAACATTTTTTTATTTATAACATAAATGAATTTTTACTATGAAAAAATTTGGTCTGTCCACTACCTTGCTGAGGGAAATGATAGAAGGCCAAGCCACTCAAGGCCATGGTGGGAATCTCACTCATTCCCCCTGGAAAATGGCCCAGGGTTTTTAATGCTTGATACGTGCAAAGCTATGTGCACAAGTGTGCATAATAATCCCTTAGCATGCATGGTAGTGCATGTGAAAGGGTTCCATAGCGCACCACCATGCTGGGCAGTACGGTGGAAGGGGTGGGTGTAGAGGTACACCCACAGAAACCCGCTATGGGGTGGTACCCGAGATGGGGGGAGGGGGATTTCTGGGGTATTGAGGGAGCTCCGGGCTCATAAAGATGTCGTGTAACCCATACCATTTTGATGTGGGATGGAAATTTTATGCAAAAATTGTGTCTCAGCTTTCAGATCTCGTTGTGCGAGATCTCAGCCATTCGATCGATTTGGCTTTCAAATCTCCATAGTTGCAGCTTTGACACCATGTTTTTAACAATTGTTAGATCCAGTTTGTATCTAATCTCAGACGTTGAAGCCATTTTAAAATCCCACGCTTTTCCTTAGCCACCTGATCAAAATGTGTTTTGATCATAACCATCTGATGCCTTTAAAATCATGTGTTGCCCGCAGCCACCCATTCTACTCCTCATCAGATCTCAATTGTTCATAATTTTTAACCCCTCATATGCACATTAGTAGTTGGATCTTATTTTGGTTAAATCCCAATCACTTATTTCTCCTTCACACTCTCTCTCATCGCCTACTCTTATTCCTCCCTTATGTGATGCACTTGTAGTACTCGAAAGTCTTCTTTTATTTTTTCCCATACACATGGCCTCGGGAAGCCCCTCCTTCATTCTCGTTTTCGACATGTCCGAGTGCACCTATCTTTGTTTAAACTGAGGTTCAATGGTTTTCCATGAAAGTTACCTTTAAAATATATTATATATGATATATATATATAACTCATATTTTACTAGAACCCAACATGTGTTCTTCCTCTCCAACGCCTCTTCATCCTCTGATCGACTTCTTATTCTTATTTGAACAAAGTGAGGGCCATGTTTTTTCTTGATTGTTTGGTTTTAAAGTTTTCATATATATATATATATATATAATATTTTTCATATAATTCTTTTGAATACTTTTATTGATCTTATAAATAAATGATTTCCTATTTTTTAAAAATGTTTTTGTCATGCAAGTCCCAATAGTGATTTATATTGGCACCTTAAATAGGTTTCACTATATATATAAACATATGTATATATGTGTTATTAATAACACGATATAAATTTTTTTATATAAAAGAAGAATGACTCCTACTATAAATCGAATTCATAATGAATAGAAACCATGTTAGGTTTAGAGGTGTACCAAGTTGATGAAATTCTAAATACATATGTATTCTAACTTTCATGTATTTATTTATGAAACAATACCCTTGGTTTTTACATTTTGATTTTCATATATTGATTATGGTTTAAATTATGTTTCAATTATACATAAACTATGTATTGGAATTCTTAGGTTTCAATGATGAACCCTTTTAAACATTCAATTATATATATATATATTCCTTAATACTAATATTAATATGGTTTCAAACTATGGGTTCACGGAGTATTTATATAATGTAATATCAAGTGTTTTGAGGTGTGAAAAGATTTCAAGAATCAATTAAGAGTTAGTTTTATGTAATATAACCCTTTGTAATCACTTTATGTGTACAAGGATTTCACTTTTATTTTTTAAAATCCTAAATGGTATTTTTTGATTTTCATGCTTTATAATTTATAAAATTGTGTTTAAATAACTGGGAGTACCCTTGTGGTTTGTTTATACATAAACTTTAAAGTAAGGGGTGTTTAGAAAACTTGGTGTTTAATACCTCACATGAAATATTTTGTTTACCTTTAAATTAGTTATGTGGTCAATCCATGATGAATTTCCATTATAAATTTTGGAATATAATATGTTTAATTTCATAATAAGTATTTTGGAATTTCAGAGTTATCATTTTATGTGACAAAACCTCTATATATGTGCATAAGTAACCATTAAATGCTCTATAATCTTCTTACCATACTTTTCATTTTTTTAATTTTCTATAACCATGCAGTTGTTAGTTTTGTTGACACATAATGAAGGACTCACTATGTATATGTAAATTCTAAAGAATGTAATTAAACTATTATGACATTTTATGGATTAAAGAATTAAATTATTCAAATTGGTAGGGGACACTTTGAATATTATGAAATAAGAAATTAAATATACAAAGTGGTATGGGACACTTTGAATATAAGACCATACTTTGGCATATGACGAATGTATTGGACTTAGTATATAACAGGTTGGGGACTGGTTAATGAAAGACCTACGGGTTGGGGACTGGGCAATGAATACCCCATGATGCATTCGTAGTTCTCTTGAGACAAATTATGTTATGGAATGAGGACCTGGAATAGTCTGTAATTATACATTTCCCTCATTTTGTTTATGATAATTAATTAACAAAGTGGACATTCTACTAGAAGAATATATAATGTTAAGAGATTTTAATAATGAGTATTATAAGAAGTAAATGATTATGGCATAATTTTTATTTAGCATTTAGAAATTTATCTCCCAGTTAATAATTTACAGTTACTAAGGAATGAAATTGAATTTATCATTTTATGAGTAACTATGATCATGTATTACTTTAATTTGTAATTTCTATACTTTCACATTTTCCTATCACACTTTTTTTTGAAAGAATTTATCGTTCGTTATATGTTGCACACTATATACATTGTATAATCATGCTTATGATTGAAACATGTTTTATTGTAGCCTTGTTTATGTTCTATAAAATGCTCACTTTACGTATTTTAGTTTTGTTTAAGAAAGTAGTTTATGAATATTTTTAAGGGAAATTTTATATGATTTAAATTGAAGTATTATTTTATTTTAGAATCCATTTTTTGAAATTCGTATGGTCATAAGATATTTTCAATCTATTTTTATAGGTTTAGTATATTTGAGTTACACTGATTTGGTGGCAGATTTATTGAGTCTTTTCTGACAAATTTTTGAGGATATTTAATATTTGTATTTGGTTATGCCGGACCTAAACTGAAATATCCTATTTAGTGGAACATGATGTGTAATTTTTCAGCTTCTATTTTATAAAAAAATTACACACCATGTTTTATTTGAATCCACACTTGCTCAAGGGTAGTTTGGGGTTAGGGAATGACAACCACCTCCTGAACCGATGTAGTTATTTTTTCATCACCACCTTTTAGGTATGGATATAATGTTTAACGTGTGTACGGTGGACTACTACCTCATGAAAAAATGCAATTATTTCTTCAATTACACTATACATGTAATGTAATAATGATAAAATTGAATAATATATATAACATATCTGAGATGATATTTATTATATAAAATTAATATATCCCCCATTTCCTTACCCTATCACTGATTAAGGTAATTATGTTGTAACTCGTGTTTTCATATGACCAAACGTCACCGTGAATTGTTGAAATTTATTTCTTATGAAAAAAAATTATTTGTGGTTCTATTAATGAATATACTAAATAAATATGTTATTTATAACATTATTATAATTATTTATAAGATATATATATATATATCCAATGAACATGAACCATATGTTTCTTGAAATAATAGTCTTGAGGAAAAATAGAAATTAATAACCGAAACAAGGAAAATAATGAAATATTAAAAAAAATTGGTGGTAATATTTTATAATATTGTCATTTATTAAATTATATAAATTATTATGATTCTATAATAAATATTTATCATAATAAAATATACATGATGTATAGTTATGTATGAAAGAACCATACCTAACATATGGGTTTCTCATGTCATTTTTACTTCTATGAGACCAATTCCATATTAATAACATATTTTATTTGTGATATGTATATAAATACCCAATTATGTGTTATATATTGAATATATTTAGCTTCATGACATTTAATATATCATTTGAAGTCATTTATTTTATGGTCATTATGATTCAGATTTTACCAAAGTGGAACACATTAATCTCACAATCTCCACATTAATATAGATTTTATATGTCTCCCTTGGAGGAATAATATAATAGTAATTTCATAAAATCAGTATTTTTTATTATATAATTTTTATTACTAAAATTTATATGTAATATAACTATTTTACAACTTTTTCTTACTTTATTTGATTGGGATTTTTTTTAAAAAAAATTATAATTTATTTATCTCTTCAGCCGGAAATCATTTTCCATCAAAAAATATTTTTCCTAAAAAATGCATTCAAAAATATTTTTAGCCTTTCCAACATGATTTATTAAAGTAATTTTAACAAATTAATAGTTTCTGAAAAAAATTAAATGAATCTCTATGTCATTTTGAAATCAATTAATGTTTTCCTTTTACTGAAAATGTGAAAGGAATAATTGTTTTATGTTACTCTCCATGTATGTAATTTCATACCATCAAGACTAATGAATTTTTTAAATAATAAATTCTAATCAAAAAATGTTTATTTCAATAGAAAGTTGATTCAAAAAAATTTAAGAATTTTTTCTTTTAAAAGGTGATATTTAAAAATAAAATGGATTTTTTACATGAGATTGTTTCTAACTAAATTTATTTTGTATTTATATTCTTCAATAACATAAACTATTTATTGTACATATGATCCAAGATGGATATGATGAATTTTCATTATCCTTGCTATTTCTTTGTATAAATGATGATTAGTTTAAATAATGATATACATTTTTATTAAAATTCTCTATTTTACTCTGAAAGATTTATTATTATGATTGTTGATTGGGGTACATACTAAAATTTTCTTATGTTATTTTTTTTCAATATGAATATTTATGTTTATTAAGATTCCCACTTTTAATATGGAGAATGAATTAGTATTTATAAGTAATTTATGGGGGCCAATACAGCCCCTTCATGTATTGGAAGGTCTCATAAGAGAAACATGACAAGGCTATGGAAGAGGCTTCACCCATGTAAATAAATGTCTTGGAAGAATCCTCGATGATATTATATGTCTTGAAACAAGATAAAAATATGTTGGACATATTAGAACATGACATGAATTTTTTTTATAAGTCCATGATTATCAATTCCATCATTATGAATTCAATTATAGAGATTCCATGTAAGTATTAAATTAGTTAGAATATCCAAGATGAATCTCCAAGATCATGTGATTATTTTTTAGGAATTATTACATCCTCTTTCTTTATTTTAATATTTTTATCATGAGATTTATTAAATGTCATTTTTTTATTTATTGAACATTCCATATTGATTTTGACTTATTTATTCATAGCATCCACTATATGCTTACCCTTACTAAGAATTTGAGCTCACCCCTTCATATGGTATTATTTTCACTCAGATACCATGATGTATTTTGTGATTGATATACCGGGATACACTAAGGGGAATAATGGAATTTTCAAAAACAAATTCCTTCTGTATTTTATGTATTAAAATAAATTATAAACCTTAGTGAAGTATCTTTTTTACAAATACTACAATCTATTTGGTCCTTTGGGATATGATTATATTTATCTTAGAAAATATAATAAAGTAGACTTCAGATCCAATGTACTAGGGTATAGGTATCTACACTAATGATCAAGTAAAAATAATCCCTACCCAGAATAGAAAAGACCCAAAAAATCAGGAAATAATCTAGTGTTAATATAGAAACATTACATTTCAATACCATACACTCTCACTTATCTACATGTGTCAAGAAACACATGAACTATGGAATCATTATGATATGAAAACTCATTTTATCATCAAATTGATAAGAAACAAACGTGTAGTATACACCATTATCAATAATAGCATTCATAATATTTGAGTTAAAAAATATTGTTACCATGTATAGATGAAGGACCTGAGTGGTCTTTCATGATCATCAGCTCATCACCATACAAATTCTGACTCACACCTCTTCTCTCATGATTCATTACTATGGTTAGATGACCTAATGAGTTTTATTATACCTATAATCACCCTGATTCACTCTATTATAGGGATGATATCATTTTTCATGGGGTCATCTCATCGATTCATAAGGAGGACAAGATTTCTGAGATGTGTTACCAGTATATGACTTATTATTACTTTGATAAAAATACTAATGATATACCATTTTATTAATGTTGTGGAATTATATATGTGGTCATATAAAATCTCACATAATACACTCATGTGAACCACATTGAAAAATACAGAATTGATTTTGGGTCAATTATAAATTTTATCTAAATCAGTGGTATGATTATTAAATGCACTACTATATTATAAGTAATTGAACCTCTTCCACATGGACCATGTATTAGAGTTCAAAAAAATTCCTTTGGATACAATCATTCTTCTTCTAGATAGATTTATAGAAATATATTTTTCTTCTTATATAGCTCTACCCACCATCTCTATAAAATTATTAATACCGAAGATGACTATCATTGAATACATTTAAGTTATTGTAAATATAAAAATATGTGTTTTTTTAATGATAAAGTAATTTGTACTTATATATAAAAATAAACAATGATTATAAACATTGAGGATAGATCCTTCACAGATAGATTTTATTTCATTTGGATGAAGAGATATATATATTAGGATATCATGAAGGATTGAGGATAGAATTGTTTTATTGGGGAATTATTTCATGACATCCCATAAAAGGAATTTCTTAACATTATCTTGGATGGTTATAAACAATCATTTTCATTGAGGATCCTATGTTAAATAAAATTTTAACATCACCTATATATAAACTAGTGTTCATAATAAATCAAATATTTTATTCATTCTAACAAGCCATACATCTTCCCTTTCATGTTTATTATCCCATTGAATGATTTTTATGTTGTATTTATGAAATTTCAAATAATAATCACTTTAAATTGCTTTTATATTTCTATTTCACTTTTTTATATCTTTAGAAGTGTGAAAAATATTGTAGTAATGTAACTTGTTTTTTTGTTACCCATGTGAAACCACATTTTCAATAGCCTCTTATTTCTAGTTTGTATTTTCTATTGCTTCTTTAATTTATTTATAAATAGATCCAAAGAACACTTATCATCACACTCTATAATCCAATTTCATATATTATTCCATTTTTTCCAATAACAAATCATCATAATAAACTTAAATGAGTCATTAGACATATAATGAACAATTTAGTTCTAGTGGGATGCATCGTCACTAATGTATGCCATATTACACTTTTCTTCTAATCAAACAATGCTGATAATAAGAAACACCCATAAGTGAATTGGGAAAATTTTATTCCAAGACCATCCTAGTAAAATGATGTTAATTTTGAGTAGCATAAATGTATATTCTAAGGTTATACATTAAATTTTATGAAATTTTCATCCCACTACTAACAAGACAATATGAAAAACTAAACAATACTGATTATTTTTTCATCTTTTCTACCAAACACATTGGACTGCTATAGATAGAAGGATCCAGAAAAAAAATGATTTAACCATGGAAACAAAGGGTTATAATTAATACCATGATCCTTCTTGGCCATTGGAAAATCTTTTTTCATTTTAAATTAAAAATAAAACTATACCTTGAAAACTGACATGATAGGAATAGTCTATATGAATAATTATAAAAAATAGTTTTAACATAAGACTAAAAAAACTCACATCACATTAGAAAAAAATAGATATTATATAACCAAAAGGTATAAATGAAAACATGACTATATATTACCAAATTTGAATCATCCCAAGAATCATATAATCCAAATATATGCTCTAACTCTTCATTTTATACCCTCCGAATCAAGATGAATCACTAGAGAATCATGACACATTTCCCTTCATTGTGCCTCGATAAACTAAATCTAAAAATTTACCAATTTTCTTAATTTGGGGATGGTTATAAAACTCCAAAGGAAAACCCCAATGTAATCCATGTATACACCACTAGAATAAGAATATGTCAGCACATTTTATATGAAATAGATGAGAAGAAGATAAATAGTTGTATCAAAATCCATAAATGTGTCACAAGAATTAAAAAATTAATAAAAGGATATTATTATACCTTAGAAAATAGAATCATCATCCCATGTTCACAGACACACACACATCAACACACACATGGATTCTAGGAAACTCCATATACACACAATTATAGTGAAATCCTAACAACAAGTCATCTCTTGGTGACTTATTTTGATGGTTGTACATCATGTCCATACCATGTTCTACATTGATGGTGGTTCTTCATCACCATGATAAATTATAGTGATCACATGGTAAAAAACTATTATATATTCTCATATTTAATCATTCCTTATATAAAATTTCATCACATAAAAACATTTCATTACAAATCTTTTTCACAGTAAACAAAAATAATTATTTAACATAATATTTTTAAATTATAAAAAAAGGGGTTCTCCAAATTCTATTCAAATTCACATGATCATAAAAATGAAAATTTAAAATAAATGAAAGCATTTAATAATACTAAGGATTAATTTTATATAATAAGTGTAGAAGATATAGAATCCACTGGCCTCTTAATGATTTATAAAAATGAGGAATTCCACAAAAAACTAATAGATCTGATCATACAAACACTCTCCATAAATAGATCCAATCATGTTCTCATAAAATAACATCATGGATCCTAGATCTATCCATAATGGATTTTATCTAACATTATTGGTGAAAAATTATGATATTATCTTAGTGGAAAGAGTGAAAAAAGAGTCTTGTCATTTAATTCAAAGATCTAATGAATATTGGTTATTGATATACCACATTCTAGTTAAAAGGAACCCCCATGAATACACAAGAAAATAGAATAGTTTGATATCCTGATTGAGAAAAATAATAACGTTTTTTGGGTAAAAAAACTATGTTGAAACATAACATTTAATTATTTAAATTCCCATCGCATAGTTAGGCCAAAATATTTGGGAAAATGTGTGAAAAATGTAATGACCAACTATACTCATACATAAATATTACATATTATTAGATGAATATTCAATACCTTACACAAACACATTCATGAGGACTATAATAGTTTGATTATTTGTAGACAATGTATGTAATCTAATAATTTGGTGAATGATATTCATTATCTCCAACAAAAATCTTCTCGTAGAGTTATCTTAAAAAACATACCCAACATAAAACACATCTCAATACCATAGAGATTAGAAAAATATATATAATAAGCTCATTTTCTTAGTAATTACAAAAAATGAAAATATATAAACATAAAATGAACATAATTCTATAAGAACATGATAAAAATATATTAGAAGCTTAATAGGTTTATCAACAATCACAATATTGAGTCAGGGAATAAATATTAGCAGTTCATAAGAAATAAATCAAAATGGAATCAATAAACATGATCCATGAGAGCACAAGATTATCTTAAGATATGGAATTTTTGGACAAATATAATGATTGAAAATATTAGGTCAAGAATATCTACAAAGACATTCAAAACATTTTTGGTATGGTCTAATCACCCAAGATCCTAAATTAAGCTTGGAAAAACCACTTGTATAATGACTATTTTTAGGATTTGAATAACATCTCATTTACCCTCTGGTTTTGGTCTAGGGTTAACCTCATATGTACCCTATTGTATCAGGATTGGTATCACATACAATGTACCATTTGATAGAATATTACATTAATCCTTACCCAATGTATTGTATGGATATAAAGGTCACACCCATCGCATAATCCATGAATTTTTATTCTGTAATGTCATATAACATTCATGATATTAGAAACCCAAAAAAATAAGGGGGTCACAAAAAACATTTCATTATAGATTAACACATGCAGAAAAAATTGGTTTTATAAAAAAAATTCAATTAATCATATCATAACCCCTAGAAGTGATATATATTTTGTAAACATAAGTTCATAATAAACATAACCCATTTATGGAATTAATAAAAAAGGAATTCTAGGATCATATCCTTAGTATAGAATAAGTCACCCATAATCATGTCATCTTATAAGGAAATGATTTTGAAATATCAATTGGATCATTTTTGGAAAAAATATCATTTCCTATTATAAAATAACTTATTAAAACATTTATCATTTTAAAAAATCTTCTCTTTTAAAATAACCTTGAAATCCTATTAAGGAATCACTAAAAATCATTTGAAACATTTCATGAGGAAACTATTTTTTCCTCATGGAATTTTTTTTTAAAACATAACAATTTTCAAAATACATTTACTTTGAAATTGTATTTTAAAAATTATAAATTAATATAAAAATAAAATAATTTTATGTAGGGTGAGAAATTTTATTATTGTTCTAATCTTTTTAAAAATATTTATTACACATTTTTGGTAAAATACATATAAGCATTGTTGGAAAAAAATATTAAAGTTCCCTTCTAAAACATTTATTTAAAATTATATATAGATAAAAAAATTTAAAAAATAATTTTAATTATGTTAAAAATGCTTCATAATACTTTTTTGGAAACATGGTGTTTAAAGAAATACTTTTTTTCTACCAAACTGAAAAATAAAGGCAATTTTTATTAAAATAATTATTTTCGAAATATTGAGTATGTAATGGGAGTAATGTAAATGGAAAACAAGTACTATAATTTAGTTACTAAAGGATAATACATTTCATGATTTTACTTTTATATTTATCAAACTATATCATCATAAGAAAAATAATCATGACAAATATAGATAAATGATGATATTAGAACATTATCCAAATACCACATTGGAAAAGTTCAATCATAATCCAAATGAATATGTATCTTTTAATAAAACATAAAATATAGTGAGATTAAATAAATTCATGATATTACAGGTCAAATGGTTTGTATATACATCTCATAAAATATGATAAGAGCATAACAAAACATATCTCTCAATTATGGAAAATTGAAAAAAATACCTTTTAGATTTTTCAATTTTATAACTGTGAACCCCATGGAATATATATCTAAAATTGATATGTAATTAACTATAAATTTATGTATAATAATTATAAAATATATTCAATTGAGTTATATACACCACATAAATGAAACTAGTGGTGAATATGTCAAGTGTCTTATAAAAAAATGAGAGTGAGGCAAAAATCCCATACCTTACGTCTCGACATACATCATATACGTTCAGATGTATAATAAATAAAGGTTTATTATAAATATATTATTTTAAATATGAATATAAATATATATAATTTATTATTTATATATTATTTTTTATTAAACATAAATTCAAAATTCCATATTAATGTTATGATTCGGGTAATAATTACTCTCGTTTTCATTTATATGTTGATTTGGTATTTTCAATCCAATTATATTTATCATGGTTACATATAATAAATAATATTTACCATGAAATAAATTCAACACATATATTCATTGTAAATGTGTTTATATTAATCCATAGATGTTAGATATATAAAGTGAATACACTGGTCATTGAGACGGTGGGCTCTATGTTGGCATGAACACTGTTTACATTTTCATTATATATTGAAAGAAATAATGGTAAATAATATATTACCATTAAAAAATGATTATAATTTCATATAGATCATTTATTGGTATGTACATATATACTTATTTCCTTCCACATAAATTGTATAAGATAATCAAATCACCTCGCTTCAGGAGGTAGTACTCTACCTTATACATGAATGACATTTCCTATTCCCAAAAAATGGAATGTAATAATACATATTAGATATAAGGATTCAAAAATAATATTCATATAATTAATAAAAAATATTAAAAATAATCCCTAATTATATCCTTCTATGGGTGGACGTGATGCAAAAAAACATCATTTCCTAAGGTGGTAGTCCTCCATACACAAAAAGATGATTTCATATTCCATTTGATGAAAGAGGAAAATGATTTAAGATATTTCACAAACAATAATGACATTCATTTGTATTTATTTTAATTAGGAAATAATATATAAATATTTTAAAATAATTTAGGTATTTGGATGATTAAAATAAAATAAAACGCTTTCTTAGGAGTGTTACCTCTCATTTGGACAAATTCTTTTGGTCTCCATCTAAAAGTTTATTAGGATTCCTTTCAAAATAAAATATGTATTATATGATGATAGGAGTGAATTTCAGTTTTTTTATCTGTTGGAAGTTTCTTAGAAAATGGGTTTTAACATTTTTAAGAAGATAGAAGAGGGTGTGGAATTTTATATGTAAGGTGAGTGGCATAATTTTGATTAATGAAAAGTAAAAAATTCAGATGCTTTTCATATGTCTCAAGGCTCCAAAATGGGATATTACTAAAACTTTATTATAAATGGTCTAAAAATATCCATACAATAGGTTTTTTGAATATGTTTTCCATTTTTAAGTGATCTATTAAGCTTAATTTCAATGAAATTAATATAAAAAAAGTTTTATTTTTTAAAAAAACATTAACCGATTTTCAATGATTTTTTATAATATTAAAAATCTATTTTCAATTAAAAGTATTATGAAAGTGTTATATATTTTAAATGTATTTAATGTATTTTAAAATATTACTATATTATTTATTAATGATTATATTAAAAGAAAATAATTTCAAAAGAAATTATGTTTAAAATCTTAATTTAATTATTTTCAAAGATTCTATTATATGTTTTGAAGGTTATTTTCAATCAAATTATTTTTAAAATGTTTTATTTTTAACAAATAGTTATTGGGAGTGGAAAGTGAATTTTATTGATGAAATTTGTTTATTCAAATTTCAAAAAAATATCCATCTTATGTGAAATATGAAGGTGTTAACTATTTTTTAGTAGGGGAATCATCCATGAATAACATTGTTATTTTTTTCTCTTATTGGTTTTTGTCTGTGATGAAATGTTGCATATGAAACCCATTTATCTTCCATCACATATACAATGGAGAAATGATTAAGAATCCTAGTTCTTTTCATAGGTTATTTAATGATTAAATGATTATGAAACCTATATTTTTTTTGACTGTTTTAATATGAATAAATCATAATGATACCCACTCCATTTCATGTGTTTTGATATGATGAATGTTTATGATCTTGGGGTGCATATAAATATGATTATCATTATGTGATTTTTGGGAGTTATATAACCATCTATTGAATATTTTAATGACATCTATATCTCATGAGATAGATATGGATGGAATAGGGAGTGAACCCTGTATATTAAGGGACTTTTTCTATTGTGATGGTGTGAGGACTAAACCCACTCCACTACTAGGAAATGGTTTCCAATAGGGTTGGTGGTGCGTCCTACCTAGAAGTTTTATCCCCATGAATTTCCATGATAAGGTTTGTAAGTTAGAATTGAATTATAAGGAATGATTTTATATAAATTTTTGTTTTTTGAAGACTCAATGTCTTATGCAAATGTAATGTTATTTTTAATCTGGTACTTGGATTTCCTTATGACTCATTTCTTATTAGTTTCCATTAATTTTTCCATGACTCATTATTTTGATAACTAATATACAAGGTATGTTTTTCAAGTGTTATAGTCATGTTCTCATAAACTTATGCTCATCGGAGGATTATTTATTTCCGATTTTTACCCTAATTGTGCATTGGTGCTCAAGGTTTCATCTATTTCCTTTCCCTAGATTATGAAGAATGGTTTTATGGAGGGTATGTTATGAGTTTTAATACACAAGAAGATCTTCCTGAGAAATATTGATGATCATTTACCTGATTAAAATATCTTATTTAATGTTTCCAAATACTGTAAACAATTACGGTCTAATGAATATGTTCATGTAATGTAACTAATATTCATAAAAATAATGTAATATACGTTTATGTTTACCCATGAGTTTCTATAGTTAACATAATGGTGTAAATGATTCTATCTTCAAACACACCATCAAACTGTTTGCACACATGGTTTAATAAAACATCCACTAGTGAAGGTTTTATCCTCTCACTCAACATGTACAGATTCACCTAAATCCCACATGGTTTGGTAAAACCATGTACCTATCCAGTGACTCCAACAAACTATTACATGGTTTCTTGTATAAGCATCATTGTTTCCCATAACTATAATCATCTCATTCAAACTATAAAATTCTTTTAAAGAACACCAAAAACGTCCAAGAACTACATAAACTCAACCTATGTATTATATAATGTCATAATATATAAAAAAATTATCATTTTACAAGAAACAGTTGGTGTTAAAAAATGGTACACTGATTGCAAAAATTTTATAAAATGAATTTCAATTATGAATACATGAGTTTTTTCTAGTTGAAATATAAGTATCATACCTGTACTGTAAGTTGACATAATTTTAGGGATATTTTTAAACATAAATAATATGGTTATAATTCATTAAAGAGATAAAACAATATAATTTTTTTATTAAGGAAATACATGTTTCTTATTGGACATTACATTAACTTTTTTTGTTATAAATAACACATATAGCCAATCATTAGGATATCCTTGTGGAATAATCAATGAAATACAATCTATACAAGATAAAAATGATCTAAAAATTGACATCTCTTATATTTTTTATGAATATAATGACTTATTTCATCAATATTTACTTGTATTTCCAACTGATATTGAAAATTAAATCACTATTTTTATTATCCCCATTGAAAAACCCACATCAATTCCATCATATAAAATTTCTCAAGTGAAATTTCATATGTCACTGACAAAATTAAGTGATTTATATGATAAGGGATTCATTCATCCATGTGTTTCAACATAGGGAGAGATTTATTTAAAATCAAAGATGGTTCAATGAGGTTCTTCTATGATTATAGATAAATAACTGGACTGAAAATGAAAAAAGTATGCATTTATCATTTTTATTATCATTTGATTCAATATGAATCTTCCAAAAATTTCTCAAATATGGATTTTAATTATGATTTCCATTAGTTAAAACATAAAAAGGTGGATATACTAAATAATAAATTTCATAAAATGTATTTTCATTAGGAGTTTATAGTTACTTATTTTTTTGTTAATAAATTATTCTTCTATTATTATGGATTTAATGATTAGATTATTCATATATTACTTTGATTAGTTTTCCTAGGTACTTATTTATGATATTATTCTATATTATATGAGTTATGAGGAGCATGAAACTCATATGAATTTTTTTTCCATTGTTGTCAGAGAAAATATGCCATATTGTTAATTCTGTAAATGATAATTTTAGCATCAAAAATATGGTTTCACTGAACAAATTTTTTTATGTATAATATATATCTTGACCCTTCAAAAATAATGTTTGTTAAGGAATTTCAAGAACCCTAAAAATATAAAGAAATAGCTTCTTTGGATTATCTGGATACTATTAGGGATTTGTGAAATGAATTTCATAGTTACATAATCCATTAACCATGTAAACACCTAAGGGAGTTCAAATTCACATGGAGAATGTAATGTGGGGATAACATTGGAGTAATAAAGTGAACATTTATAAGTTCACCATTATTGACTCTATCATATGGTAATGAAAGTGTTTTTCTGTTAATTCATTATGGAAAACTTTTGGATGTGATTTAATAAAAAACTATATTGTGTTCCATAATTCATATATATAATTGAATCACAATGATATTAATTATGAAACTCATGATTATTTTCCGATAAAAGTATTAATTTAACAAATTATATGTATACATTATCTCTATGGAGAGAAATGTGATATATAAACTAACGAAAAGAGTCTATATATTTTTTTACATAAAAATATACTAATATAAGAAAATTAATATAACTGAAACAAATAATGAATTTTGATTGTGATCTAAATTATTATACTGTGAAATTAAAAAATTTAATAGATTCATTTTTTAGGAATGAACATGTCATAGTATCTATAGTGGCGGAAGATAATGATCTCATTCTTAATAATTTATTCTGAATATAAATTTGTATAATAATATAAGAGACACATTATTCTTATTCCATGTAATTATATAACCTTTAGTATAGGAGAATATTATAAATTATTAGAATGATTATGATCCTATATAAATAGAAGTGGATGTTCTAATAAATGGATAGATTTTATAGTTTAATATTGGTGTAGCTGGGGTTTTATGAGTTGGTAAGTGGTTATGTGTTATATCAATACTAGTGGTCAATAATGATTCCTTTATTGATGCTCATATCTCAAGATTTTTTATACAACATTCCAGTGCCATGATGTTGTAGGATATTCAATAAATTGTAGAGTGGAATAATATGAAGTGAGAGAGTGCATATTAGACATAACGATTCTTAGTATTCTAATAAGTAAATATTTTATGAAAACATAATGAATTATGTAACCTATACCTATATTGGATTGGATGTGATGTAATATTTCAATGGATTTCATTAAAGATCATGTTAATACATCTATTAAACATAATCAGATATGGGTAATTGTAGATCATCTTTAAATTTCATTTCATTTCCAGGTAATATAAATTTATATTCCAATAGATTGTCCTTCTATGTGGTTTAAAATGATGTTTTGAGAATCCAGTGTATGCCCTTTTCAATGGTATTTGTCCATGGCCAAAGAATCACATCCTAAAATTAATGGTGTCGTAAGATATAATTTAATACATGGCTTGATCTTAAAAAATACATCCATAAAAAATGGATGAATGAAATAGAATAATATACAAAAATTAGAGGAAATGATATGGTCATGGAATCTTTGGATATGAAGATTTTGGTTTGAATATCTACCTATATTGGATTTTGAAAAAAATAGTTATCACTCAATAATATGACTGAAACAATAAAAATCCTTGTATGGAATAATACATCAAACTCTAGCATGATGAGATTATGTTAACAAAAGGATTTTATGCAGTTCAAAAATTTTGAAAGTTTCATCTTTAAAGGTATGATCTATCCACATGAATATCTTGGAAGCATATAGATGATATACTAATTATAATGAAAAATAGAGGAAGGATATTGAATTACAAGTATGTGATATTTTCATTAATGAGGTTTCTCTATATAATGGGGTAAAGATATTTCCAATTACAATTAAGCTGTGTTCTATTTATATTTGAACAGTAATTTTATTTTAGGATATATGATTTATTTCTTATTTTCAATTCATGCCACCAATAAATTATCAATTGAATTCTGTCTAATAGCATCAAAATGAATGTGTTTAACATAAATAAGGGGTGTATTTTTTTTGAAATGATTTATTATAAATTCCAACCTCTCTACCTCTAATAAAATAAAACATTCATAAACCCCCAATGATAAAAAATAGAACATTTCAATTTTTAATGATGTTTTATACCATGAAGGATTAGTATATCTTGGATGTGTGGTAGTTTTTAAACCATAAAGACACATATTTCTATTTTTATTTATATGTATCATCAAAGAAGAAAATATCCGTGAAAATATTAAATAATCTTGGACAAATAGTTCTTAAATTAATAACTAAAATTTTAGAAACAATAAAAAAATAAATCATAGAAAAATTTCATCACTTTTGTATGAGCCTCAAATTAGCTAAACATGTTTTTCTCTTTTTCCTTATATTCTTAAAAATCTATCCACATGATAAGTGATCAAATCACAAAATTTGTTTGTAATTTTCCTAGATTTTTAGAAATTATTTATTCTTCTTTATGTTTTCCTTATTTACTCGTCATATAATAGGAAATTAATTTGCATACATTGTATATGAGAAGACATTAATCTCAAAAAATCAATTATGCATCTTTCTCAATCATCAGAATTACTATAACTCCTAACTTAAATTATATTAATTTTATACTAATGAAATATATATATATTTAACATACATTTATTTCCTACAACACATGTGTTATAATATACACTCTTAAATGATGATGTGAAACAATATTTGTCATGATCATGAAGAAAAACACCATGATTATGGATTGTTTTGTTCCTCCCAAGGCTGTTTCTTGGAATTTCATGACATGAAATAACACAATAAATAATACAATTATATAACAATGAATAATATTTATGTCATATTATCGTAATGTAATTATCACCTATAATATTCTCTTTATAACACAGCACATCAGTTCCTTCTTGTTGTCATACCACTCATTCCTTCATCGTTTATCATGAAAAAACTCTTCTCTACTTGAATCATAGATAATAACTACTAGTATCACGATATTTATTTTTCGAACAAAAAAAATAAAAATGGTCAATTTTTTACACTTTTATCATTGTCTAGATTAATGAATATATTCATAATTGTGTTATTTATAAAACAAATAAAATGTTACAATTATCTTCTAAATTATCTTCTAGAACTATCTATCAATATATCATATTCAAATACTTTTCAAACATGTAGATCATTATTTATCACATATTAAATTTGACATAAGTGATTATGAATATTATGCATCATATTTTGGATATGTATCTTTAGAAAAATATATTCAAAAACACTTATGTAATAGTTATGAATCTTACATATCTCATTGAGATTTTGTACATTCTGAAATTATGCTCACAGAGAACCATTATGTTTTTCTATATGAAATATGATGAAATTTAAATATTTGAAAAGTGTAATTTATACATTATAGTTTATCTCTTGTGGTTTCCATATATTTTCTATTTTTATTTGAAGATACATTTACATGTGGAATTATTTTTAAATTATTATATACAAAAAAATTAATATTATCTATTTATAATATGAATCTTTTGAGTTGAGGTAGCTTCCAAAATTTTTCAATTCTCAATCATCAAATCATAATTAAACTTATGTATCCATAGTAATATTCACGTTACATTTAGTTATTACAATGGAAACTCTATATTTCATAAATTTGTAACAAATACAACATCAAGGAATCATGACTTCTTAATTAACCACTAAAACATAGGAACCACTTGTTATGGATCCACAATTAATTTATGATCATCCTAAAACAATCCTAGAGAACCTCTTTCAGCCATAGTTCAACTCATGAAATTAAAAACCGTATTTACATGTATTAAAAACAAACAAAACATCATCATTAGGTATGTTTAACAATATCCCCCATTTGGATTTCTTTTAAATAAAATACATTTTTTGTTTCAAGTCAACTATAAAATATCATCCCCTTAAAACTAGGAAATTAAATGGGAATTGGAATCTTACTCTCAAAATCATTTACAATATAGAAAGTATATTTTTTGTAAGGGTTGATATCAAGTTATATAAAGTATTAATCCAGAGGGAAATCATCTCTGTGTCTAGCTTGGTGATGTTCAAAAGAGTTATTGATTAGGTCATTAATATTATCAATGAATAGTTCAAAAAACAATATAAATAGAAAATAATTAATATAGTAAATAAAATTTTATTTTTAAATTAATTGTTTCTCCCACAAGAAATTAGAATAAACCAATTTCAAACCATTCAGTTTACACTCCCATAAATACAAGCCTCATCTTACGTATAAATTTAAAACAATTTTAAGAGGGATGGGAACTCTAAAAATATATGTTAGTGGTGGGAATTGTGATGTTCTCCAATTTGAATCAACAGCTTTTCAAAAGTCTCACTTGGGAGTGGCCTTATAATAATGTTAATAATCAGATCTTTAGTTGGAATAAATTAGAGATATTTGTTTTCAATAGCTTCCTTCACCACTAGAAAATGATATTTACTATCAATTTCCCTTGATCTGGATTATTGAACTAGATTCAAGGATAATTTGTTTCGAATTTTTTTATCACAAAAAATAACCAGTTTTTATTCATCACATAAATTCATTTCCGTTAGACTTTCCTTAATCCAAATAGTTTTTATACATCCTATGATATAGCCACAAATAAGGATTTAAGGGATCTCAATGTTACTAATTATTAATTCTTTTAATTTCATTCTATACACCATTCACAAATTAAAACTATCCACATAATCTAGAATTTCTATTATCACCACAGCAAACCCTTCCATCAAATATAATTCTCGTAAAATCCATATCATATATCTTCTTATACACATTTCCATAAGTAAATGTAATAGATAATTATTAATGAATTATATTTTGTGATATGTGTTGTTATTATTTTGAATTTGTTTGATACCTAGAATAATGATTAACTAATGAAAAATATGGCATTGTGGTAGTCATCTATAAGTGACTAAAAATAAACCTCTTAAATTAAAACAAATGAAATAAATTTATTTAAATATACTAACTAAAATTATTTCCTAACTGAATTGGTGATGAAACAATTCTAAATTCATGTATTCTAATCCTCTATAATAATATCTTTTTATAATATTTATTGGAGATGGAAATTTTTATGATATCATTGATGACTTTCAAACCAAAGGATAAAATTTATTCCCCAATTCAGGAATTATAAAATATCATCTTCATTTGTGTGGAATTTTTTTTCATTTTTAATCTTCAGTATTATTAATAGACATACAATGAATATACACCATCACAATTAGTGACATTGTGTTGGTATTAATAATATTAATGTTTTTATCCACATGCACTTTTCGGAATTCGATACTCCTTAACATCACATCTAGTTTTAGGTACCATCATCATGGATCTAATTTCAACCCATATTGGTTCATCTTTGTCTACGATTAATTTATTCCATATTTTTCATGAATAAAATTCTTAGATTTCTCTGTGTAAAGTTATCCATTTAGAAAAATACACATAAATGTGGACTTCACATCCCTATAAAGTATACTGAAAAAACATTTTTCATTATGTATATGTATTATTATGATATTATCTAGTTAGTAAATATGGGAACATGATTCATCTAAATTATTTCCTTTAATTTTTGAGTACCTTATTCATGGAAAACTGGATTAATTTCTTATAAATCAACCTTTCTCTTTTAACTTGTTTCCGAGTACTAATTTTTCTCCAATTATGTTATTCTCATTGGGTTTTCAGATAATATCCAATGTATTGTTTTTTTCTATTTGATCTATATCTTTATTCATGGTTTGGATCTATTATTTTTTATCAAATGTTTCATCAATGGTTTTGGGTTCTACTTTTGATAGCAGACTATTGTGACTGTTTAATCGATTTTTCTTCCTACATGTAAACCTTGATCCCTGTCCCATTTGATATTTTCATTATTAGTATACCTTTAATGTCTTATGTTTTTACACATGGATATCATATTCATAACCTCATCACTTGAATATTCTAAATCATCATCATTTTCGAGAATTTCATGAATTGATACATTCTATTCATCCTACAATATAGGTTGAATGGTGATAATATCCTTATCTTCTAAATTAATAATTTTTTCCTTTGTATTTTTTTAACTATTAAATATTTTAACTTCATTATAGTCCACAATTATTTTATATTTATTTTTTTACATATTAATTAACAACAATTTTGTTTATAAATAGGTAAAATTTATTCTTTATATTTTTCATCAAACATTCCTCCACTTTTTCCATTATTATTAATCAAATAGAGAATCACAAAAAAATTTAATTATTTCATATTTTCCTTATGAATAAATAAAAAATTTAAGTAATAGATTTAAAATTATTCCATAAATTAATATTTTTTGAATAATTCCAACAGTAACAATAACTTGCAGAATGAAGTATCTTGAAGTTTTATGCTATGTTAATAAGGTTTTATCTCTATCAACATGAATTATGTTATTCCTTTCAACCCAAAAATTTTTATATCGAGAGTGTCATACACTGAACTCAAATATGATTCTATTGTTATTAATAAATCTAAAAACTATTTGTTTGATTAAACATAACCATTTTTTAGTCTATGTCGTATAGAATCAAAATATGTTTGGTTTTGATTTATCATTCAATAATATATTCAAAAACAATTAATTCCACATATTCAATAATATGATTAATGTAATTCTAGTGAATTCACTAATGAAATTGAAGAAATATCTATCTGCACTTATTTTCTTCATAGTCATGGGTACGTAAACATCACTGTAGATGAAATCTAATGGTCTTTTAACTTGGATGTAAACACCCTTTTGAATTGACTAACCTTAATGCCATTTGAAATGTTTTATTTATATTATCAACAAAACTATAATATTACTCCTTACTTATTCTCTAATTGATTTCTTCATGTTTATTTTTAAATTATGACCATGTAATCCATGACAAAAAATTCTATCAACCTCCATTGTCATTTATCATCCTCTATTGAGTTCTATAAATTGAAATAAATTTTATTGGGTTCCTAACCAACTTGTTATCACCACTCCATTATTTAATTTTTTTAATAAATTATAATTCATTATAAGCATCACATTATTTAAATTATATTAGAGTTGGTATAAACATAAGAAATAATTATTTAACCCATCAATAAGAATTTTTTTGATCTTATAAGAGTTTCCAAATTTGATCCACTACTATACCATTTTTCTTTAATGAAATATAATTTGAGAAAGTAAAAAAATCCTACATCATATCATTCGAAATTATTCATGTTATTCAAATATCAAATCATATGGGAGGTGAATCCACTATATTTAATCTGTAACCTCTCATATTTTCATTTCTTAAATGGCTCTATTTCATCATTTTTCTATTTTTTTAACTTCCATACTATTTTGAAAATATATATTGTTAAAATTTAATTTAATTGAGTTGATATGTCAATGTAGGAATAATTTTTGTCGCTTCCTATGTGGTCACCACCTCCTCACATGTCCATCATGTTCTAAAAAATGTTTCATTTTAATATTCTTCTCAACATATTTCACATACTGATTTATCCTAAAATTTTTCTGTATCCCCCATTTCTCATCCTCCCCTTTTTGTGAAGGTAAATACATGTCCTATCGACAAAAGAATCCATTGTCTCCAACCGCACCGTAACACAAGTATTACTCCTAATAACTCTAACATTAATTATAATTTTTATGCATCATCGATTGCCATGTCACTCAATTCTGAGACATTCAATGAGTACATTTCATCGAATCATTCTTTGGATTTAATATTTTAGTTTTATGACTAATATATAAATTTTTCCAAACTATTTATATTTTTCAATATTAAGTTGTTTCCCCATTCTTATGAAATTATAGTTACTAAAAAATCATGTTTTCGAGGGATATCTATGAAAACATTAATTTTTTAGGAGGCGAATTAGTTATTTCTATTCTTAATGTTCAATATATTATGTAACATAATTTGACAATTTTTTCTCTTAGAAGACTCGCATGTTCCATGAAAAATTATATTGTACTAAAAAATTTATTTTTATTTTTTTTGTTCCAAACATCAACACCCATTAACATTTTCGTGTCTATATCTTATCCCATATGGATGATAGTAGAAATTATGTCTTCAACACTCTTCTATTTCATATAATTTTATTACATTATTCATTTAACATTTTTATCAGGAATTCATTCTCAATTTACATTTCATTATTATTAACACATTTCCTTTTGAGATGTGAAATTTATTCTTTTATCCGTCTAATCTACATCAAGATGATTTTGATCTTTACTATCAAAATTTACTTCATTTTAGATTCTTCTATGTTTTTAGTAATGTCACTATTGATTTATGAGTCCTTGTATAATGAATCACATTCAACTTTTTTAAATCAATAAGGAAATTATGAAAATAATTATTCAATGTTTCCTAATTGTGAAAACCTTCTTTCATTATTAAAATAGCATCACTCAATAGATATAAAATTTCATATAAAAATTTTGGTCATTTTCCATTTTCATTTTGGTTGAGTCTGAATTCACTTTAATAAAACTCTTTTATTAGGTAATTACCTATCTTATTTTTCATATTCATTATCATTTAAATATTTCAAAGGAAACATGGAACATAATTGACCATTTAATATAAAATTTAATAATTTAAAAATTAATTTCCCTTTTTTCCTTACTAGTTTTTATTTTGAAGTTCCATAACTTTAGAGTGAGAGTCACAACATAGTCTTTTATATTCTCATGTTTATAATAATAGATATCATAATCATACATCTTCATATCCATGAAACAATCAATAATAATTTATTATTATTTATTGAATATACTTTTGATAGAATCACATATTATCATGTCAAAATTAATTATAATACGATGTTGTTTAAAAATTATAAATCCTTAAAGGAATTTATCTATAAGTAAAATGATCTTGTCCCCAATCCTATCTAATGAAATTATCATATGTTTATTCACCATAGCAGGATATTCAATAGTTTATCCAAATCCTATTATAGTTATTATAGTCACATGCATCTATAATTTAATTTATAATCTTCTTAATTCTCATGCATTCTAGCATGATTAAAAAACTCTATAAATATCTTCATCATACCTTCCATTAACTTGTTGTTTACTTCCTAAATACTATGATTTTTCCCAAATAATATATATAGGATTTAGTCCTAAGACTTTTTTTAGTTATTTTTCAGTTAAAGAGGGCCCAAAATCATTGATTTAATTTTCATAAATTTTAATATCAATATAATAAGAATGATTCCTTGAAATGTCTCGTTAGGTACATTGATAATTATTTGGATATAATCAAGATCATATATCATTATATTGAGATTCTAGGGTAACATTATGTCCTTCCAACTATGGAAACCCATCATAGTAAATATACAGATAATATTATTGATAATTAAGTTCATTATATCATTATTAGACATTTTGAGAGACCATTGAGAGATAATGTATGCTCAGATACAAATTAATAAGAATATGAAGAATGAGTTTATCTTTTGGGAGTGTTAATAAGTGTTATTGTTTTCTCCCAAATCCATACTACACAACTACTTATTAATAATTACTATCATAATATCCCATTTGTGTTGAATTATAATAAAAAAAAACATGTATAATATATTGGTTTGAAACCATAATTGATGAATACTTCCCCAGCGTATGGTGGTTTTTATCCCTCACAAAAAAATAACTTATTTTATTTTCATAATGTGGCTATATAAAAGGTATTGATCTTGAACCAACTACACATTTCAGTACAAAACCAAATTATAAAAATAAACATGTTCTAATAATAAAATAAAAAAAACAATGAAAATAAAACTACTGTTCTATGTTCCATAAATTGGATAATATGAATTTGATCTTCTTCATTTTCATCTAAAACAATTCCATATAAGTTATCATTGAATCATTGTTCTTACATTGAATCGTTTTTATATAGTTTAACACATTTATTCTCTTCTAATATTTATTATAATATTATTAACAAAAAATAATTTTAGCTTCCTAAATTTTATATGAAAACAATACAATATGGAATGATCAATTCAACATCACTATCAGTGATCAAAACATCAAAAAATGGTAAAAAATAATCTCTATTTAATCTAAATGTTATATATAAAGTTATCACATATATATTTTCCATGACACATATAATATTTTCTAAATTTTGCATGATTACATTAGGAATAATATGTTGTGATCATGAGGAACATCTTTACTAGATGGGATTTTATTGATCTTTCTTTGGTTTCAAAGTAATGACCCATAATTTTATCAATATAATTTACATGTATATATTTTTTTCATATTTTTAAGAATAATAATATATATTATATATGAACCCCATTATGAAAAAATATAAATTTAACTATAAAAATTTGAAAATCACATTTACAGAATAAAATAGTCCACAAAAATAGAATTTGTTACAAAGGGACAAAAATTGAAAATATGATATCTAAAATAGGAGAATATAAATAATATATACACCAAATAATAATCACACTTGTGAACGACACTGTAGAACTGAATTAGAATATTATTAAAAAAATATAAATTTTTAAAATGATAATATATATTTAATTTTTTTGAATATTTAACAGGGGCTTTTGGGCATGGGAGCCAGCTTCCAATGGGATCCTTTCCTCTAAAGGATTCGATGGACATTCTATGGGAAATGTTTCTAGTTCTCATTGGACGGGTATCTTGAACAGGGCCATCTTAAAACCAGATCGGGACACCATTTCTTGGAGAGTATCGCACAGGAGGCTTCCAACAGAGGATCATCTTCAAACATGTGGGATCTCCCTCTGCTCTAGGTGTGTCCTGTGTCATCAACACAGGGAATACATCGATCCTATTTTTCTTTGTTGCGCTATTGCTTCAGCTATTTTGGTGGATGTCTCCAGTATTCTTGATGTGCACCTACCGTGGATGAACTCGAAGGATACTTTTATGAGGAGTTGGCCTAATATTAATCTCTCAGCATAGATTTTCTCCCTTTTTCTCATTGCTCTGGAGGAATTGATCTATCATATTTGGTATTATAGGAACAAAATCATCCATGAGCATAAGGTTTTTTCTGGAGTTGTGTTTATCTCGGGAATCCACACTATAACTCGTGATGTTTCCGTTATAAAAGGAAACTTCTGTGGGAATTCCTTTCATGATATGTATGTTTTAAATAGGGGTGTCAAGGAAAATGTTTCTTTACCTCTTGGCACAATTGAAGTGATTTGGTAGGCACAATTTCATGGTTGGATCAAGGTAAATTCAGATGGTGCTTCATGTGGTAATCCGGGAGATTCAGGCTTTGGTGCGGTCTTTAGAGATCATCAAGGTTGTGTTATTAGCTACCTTTATGGATCATGTGGTTTTAAATTTGCTCTCAAATCATAGATGTGTGGTGTTAATGAGGTAGTTGAACAGGTTGATAGAAGAGGGTGGAATAAATTATGGATAGAATGTGATTCCATGCACTTTGTATTGGATCTCAGGACATGTTCTCTTCTTCTCTCTTAGAAGCTGACTAATAGATGGACTAAATGTTTGGATCTGCTTTATTCAAAGAAACACATTATTACTCATGTGTATATAGAAGTAAATTCATTGGCAGATGGTCTTTCCAGCACATGTGTTAGTAGCTCCGATTTTCATTGGGGTGATCAAATGCCTTGTGATCTTCTTCCCATTATGTGGACGGATCAATGTAAATTTTCATCTTTTAGACTAGTGTAAGTTTATTATTTCTTATTTATAATGAAGGGAACATTCTTTTCTGGGAAAGGTCTCAGTCTATTATTAAAAAAAATAGACCTTACGAACTATTTCATATGGTTAGAAAAATGATTGAAATATTATAATTAGTATAATTTCAAATTAATGATTATTTTATTTAAAACATATATTTCCCATATTTAATAAATAATATTCATAATATGGATTTTATTTTATGAATAGAAATTTTGAAAAACCATTCATTTGAATATTTTCTATTTTTATAAAATAGTATATTTTTTTATGAACAATTAAATAATTTAAAATACATTATTCATTTTTATAAGCTAAATGAACTATTCCCGAGTCATGGGTGATGAAGGAACTCACTAGAAAACTCATATTAATTATTTACTCTATATAATAAAAATAAATAATACTATTGGTACTCATGATCCAAAATATTAAACTAATGTTTATAATATTCAAAAACACCCTTATCCCCCTTATAAATACCACAACTCGAAAATAGTTTTCCTTAAATTTGATATACCATGTATCAAGAAAAACATTCTACATAATTCTACAAAAAATAATCTACACCATTTCCAAGTTACATTGGTCTCATGAAAAGACCCATCCGACAAGTCTTAAGTGTAATCCCAAGAGCATACATCCAAAAAATAAGGCAATACCATCGATTGAGTATTTTATATTTATCTTCCTTCTCAACCCCGAAATTTTTTTCCTTAAACATAGAAAAATAAATCTATAATAATATATATTTTGGAATTTTATTATGTTCATGGAATATCTATCATCCATCATCTTCTCTTGTCCTCATATTCTATAGACCAAAACAACATATGTTTTCTTTCCGTCGACCATCTAGGTGTACTGTGAATTTTATTTTACCATTATATAATTCATGGAATGTATAAAATCTTGAATAATTTTTTAAAAACACCTATATATGTATATTTTATGTTGTTTCATATATGGTAATAAATATATGTCCATTATACTAAGCGAAACAAAACTAGCTTGTGAGGGTCTTTAAAATAGACAAGATAAACATACCATATAACATTAAAAATTTACTAAATGAATCATCCATATGTCGTAAAAAATTAGGTATAAATGAGACTATTTCAATTTCATTATGGTCATTAATATAAATTCATTTAACATATTAATGTTTAGTCAAATTGTTTAAGAACATCAGCTGTTATCTACAAGTGATTCGAGCTTGTAATCATGAAACAAACACTCATACAACATAAATATTGAACATCCTATCACATTGAAATGAGAATATAATAGAATAAAAAAAATTCACACATATATATATATGTGGGTGGGTGAAAATTGTTCTTAATGATGTTATTAATAAATCTAATTTTATTATCCAGGACATTAAATGTAAGTATATAGGTAATTTGGAACATTAAGTTAAGGATACATCCTATGCAAACATTTTATTTTGATTTTGAATGTTCTCCCATCTACAATCATTATATATCTATTTGATGTAATAAAATTATTCTAAATTAGGTATATATTCCTATTATATATATACATATCTTATTATCCCATCATATGATTGGGTAATACATCAATTTTGTTCATTTCTCAAATTCTTTATATTTATTCATTAATATTGATTCAATTGTATAGAACACAAAAGAATATTCTTGATCCGATGGGTTTACCTAGATAGTAGTCGAATGAATTGAAAAAAAATCTTATATTTTCATATTATGTACTGGATTAGGGAGTGACCTTAATCCAATAGGGACCCCATCCACCATGTCATGAGGTCTTGGCGGTTAGCCATGACATCGACTGATGTTAAGTTTTAGGTTAGTGGCACATTTTTCTATTTCCAAGATCATATTATATAATGTTAATTTATTCATAATTCCATGTTATTTTTAATGAAAAATTTCTTTTATGATTTCATATTATTTAATTTTACTGACATGTTCTTCCTCATTAACATTTTTATTCCCTTACTAAGTATTGTAGCTTGAGTCATTATTTTATGTTTTCTTTAGGTTATCTTTTGTAATTTCTTGATAATAAAGGGATTTATAGGAGTAAAGGTATTACTGAAATCATTATGGATATTAAAATAAAGAGGTTTTATTTTCTTTTAATTTCTTAATTTTATATGTCTAGTCTCATAAAAGCACTAGTAATTTTGACACTTTGGTTGTATTTAATATAAATTTATTTAAAAACTATTGTATTATTTCATGTAAAATTTATGGGTTACTATATCTAGTATCATGGGAAAGGAATAGTTATTTTTTGGATTTGTAATATAATTATTTATTAGGAGAATAAGGAAATTTCCTTACTATAAGAGAATATATTGAAATTTTTTCCAAGTATCATTTGAGGGGTATCTGATCAATTACATCCATATCTAGATATTACAAGTAGATGTGTCTCAAGCATCGTTATACTTAGGGGTAATAAATCCAAAATTGTTGAATTGGGTTTTAACTCAATTATCACATGGTTCATGAAAAATATTCATTTATGCAACTAGTTTTAAACTCACTAGGCATATACTTTGGAAAATTAAAAAACACATTATGAACCATTATGATGGAATTGAATGGATTATTAGGTTACCAAACCTAATAAGAAAAATACCATGTATAATATAGATTGAAACCTATAAATTCATATGTTAGGATTTATTAATCATTTATAATTTTTTCCTTCTATCTTAATATTTTCCATTTTTACGTAATTTATATTTTCAGTATTCTAATCCCTAATTCTATTTTATACATCATAAATAACTAAAAATATAATCAAATAGTGAAAGGTGAACTTATTTTCATGATATTATATTTAAATATCCTATATGAAAATATATATACACATTCATTCATATCATGAAATTCTATTATCACAACTTAGGTAACACCTGCAAACCCAATTATTGTCTTATCTAGGAGAACCAAAAAAGGGATTATAATGTTTCCCAAGTATATAACTCATCTATGATCCATGATTATAGACTGAACCTCCGAGTAAATAATCTACACCAATATTCAGTGGTGGTTTTTTCTATTTTATGATTGGATTGGTTGTCCTTATATAAATCAAACCCCACCTATAGGGAGTGGTAGATCACTCTACACATCCCAATCCATCCTCTGATTTTGTACAGTTGTATGGAGGAGGATTAATATCCTTTAAAAAATCATCTAATTCAGGTAAATTATATCATTTTGAGTGAGAATCTCTATCCAAAATGGTTGAGAATGAGGATAGAATCATGGTAAATGACATACAAATTGTGATGGATTTTACTGATTTATTCCTTGACTAATATCCTGGTCTTCCTATTAAGTGAGAGGTAGAGTTATAAACTAAACCTATACTTGGATATCCTCCCATATATAATAATCTATATATAATTAACACAATTTTTAGAATAATTGATTATTAAGTAAAAAAATAATATAGAATGGTGTTTTATAAACATGAGTGCTGCATCGTGGTGTGTAAGTCATTTCCATCAAAAAGATAAATGGTTTATTGCTCCTTTAAATTGATCACCATAAACTCAAAAATTTCAAAATAAAGAACTAATCACCCCTTACACATGTAGATTACTTATTCAATAAAAAATGTGAGTCTCATTACTTCCCTAAGGTAGACCTTCGGTTAGGATATCCCCAATTAAATTTCATTTTGGAGGATATTCACATTACTGTATTTAAAACAATATAAAATCACTATGTATTTTTTAGGTTACCATTCAACACACTATTTATCTGAAAATGGTTATAGAATTAATGAATATATAAACTAGAGGATACCTTAAAAAATATTTTTTATCCATTATAGATGATATTATGAAATACTTGTAAATAATAGAGGAGCATAAAGTGTTTTTGACTACTGTACTAAAGAATTTTTAAAATAATATGATTTATGAAATATATAGTACATGTGAGTTCTGATTGTATGAAGTATCATTCATGTTTCATATTATCACCAGTAAAGGGATATCAATGTACCCTTCTAAGAAAAATAAAATTTAGGAGGGTCCTAGAGTAGTATCTAAAATAAATATTTTTGGTTTCCTTAAAAAAATATTTATTACTAAGGACATGTGAGAAACTTATCATGATTTCCAAACCCACATAAAAATATTTCAATGAAATATGTGATGTTTTATTGTACTGATAAATGTGAGGAGGGATTATGGGAGTTTAAAATGGATTTTCACTAAACCATTCTTGTTGTTTCCCTCAAGTGGTGAACTTTTTGTGGTATAATAAGATGCCTAAAAATGGAATGGGTTGGATATTAATTCCCAATGAATAAGTGATAGACAAAACCTCAAGGAAGTTTAATTACCTTGAGAGGGAATATCTGAAGCATGATAGGGAGTTGGATGATGTGATCTTACCATTGAAAATATTGTGTTGTTTTCTCTTTTGGGATAATTGTGAGATATATATAGATAAAATTAGAATAAAATATAATGTGACATAGAATAATAATAATATGAGCCAATAAAGATGGCTAGAACTGATAACAGACAATGACTACTCAATCCACTAACATCATTGGAATGAAATTAATTTGGAATATTATCTATGTTAAAATGATCCAAAAAAATTATATTTATTATAATTGAGAAAATCCAATCTTAATAGATTTAAAAAGTATGAATGCAGTGATCATAGATGTAGGAACACCATAATTTTACTATTAAATGATCGATCAATCATCCCATTAGAAGCATGTAATATATTCTCAATGAAATGATAAGGAAATATAGAAGAAGGTGGAATATATAAGTAATGGATAATCCTCATAGTTTTAAATTGATAAATAAGGAGTTATAATAATGTTTTCATGATGATGAAAACCATCATATCTTTAGATAATTAATTAGTTGTTAGAATAATTTACCTAACATGGTATCTTCCATCCATTTAGGGAGTATGATGATTTTTCGACATATCTAAGAGAATGTTTTGTGGGAAAATATGAAAAATGACATCCCAAAATATACATTAATGTTACTAGTATGTCATCAATTGAAGGATGAAAGGAAAATGTCTATGGGGATGAGGCATCAATTAACCATACCAATAAAAAATGGGAAAGAATCACTATAGAGTTCTTCACATAAAATCTAAATATTTATATAAGTAATAATGTTATATAGTAGTTGGTGGACCATCAAATTGCAAGTATATAAATTTGAGAAGTGGTGACTCTACAAGGAACACCAATATAAATTGTATTTTACTGAGATTGATGTTTACCTCCATGTTCTTCATGATTCTAGAACATTCTTTAAACACTATATTTAAGATAATTATATATTATGAACCCCAAATTTATATTTAATCTTAGTAGACAATCTATACATGGTAATTCATGTTTAGGGAATACTCGATCAACTTCAGAAATGATTGCATAAACATCTTCCTCTATTCGTGTTCTCATAGAATAATACTTTCCACTGAAGCATCTAAATGGATACATGTGAATCCCTTTGTGGGAATAGATCCATAAAAATTCTATACTAGGATGAATTTGGTGAGAACATGATACCAGGTCCTGAAATATTAAAGTAAACAGTTAATAAAATCATGACCATTTAATAGTTTATTATGGATGCTCACAGTCGATAAAATAGATATTTAGATAATCATTGATGAATCATTGAGTTTATGTTCGCGGATAAATTATTAATCCAAATTTTACTATGGAATAAATTCATGAGATTTTATATTAATCGACTGCAGTGTCCTTATAACATCATCACTTTGATATTCATAGTCACATCAAAGCTTTGTATTATCGACTACCACTCACAACATTCATATCTAATGTACAAGACTTGTTATATGTAACCCTAATAAAAAATTAATTACTATATCCCTCACATTTACTAAATTAAATGTTGGTATTGTTAGAAAATGATCTCCCTTATGATGAGTAGTCAGGGAATATCTTGGAACATGGAAAACAATTTCTACGTAAAAAAGACAACATATTTTGTCAAAATACAATAGTAAAACCAAGGTATGAGGACACGACATTGTTACTAGAGGAATCCATGAGGCAAAGTGTACCATAATATTTTCAAAATTGTATGTGAAATGAAATTTTTAGTGTGAAATTTCATATTGGTGGAAGAATATAATGGCCAAGATTTTTTTGAATGGAATTCACCTTCAAATAATTATGTCAAATTTAAAGTCATAATATTATATAATGTGCATTCACCCCTGTTGAATCAAAATAATTATTATTATTATTTTGGAAATATATTTATAAAATAAAAATTTCCATATTAATTGAAATTATTACAATGGGATAAAAAATTAAAAATTAGATAAAAATAAAAGGAAAATTTGGATATTCTAGATCCACCAGAATAATCACACTCACGGTTTTTTTAAATGATTTAAAATATTATGAATTTCTTATTAACTTCTGAAATTGTAATATATATATATATATATATTGTATAGAAAATAGATTTTAATTGATAATAAATGAAATATGTTTTACTTATATGAATTGGGGAAACTATATGAACATTACATATCTGACCGTTAGGAATAGTAACAAAAACATTAGAATAGTAAAATCACATATAGACACTGCTGGAAATGGAAAATTTCCCAACGGTTCAAAACCGTTGGGAAATCATGCAGAATTGTTGGTATATCTTATACCAACGGTTCTGAAAACTGTTGGCATGCATGCTTTTGGGAATGCTTTTACCAATAGTTTACACAAAACCGTTGGGATAGGATAGAAAAATGAACATATCCCAATATTTTGGCACAACTGTTGGGATAGTCTTTCCCAACGGTTTGGCTTGAACCGTTGAGACAACCAAACATATGACTTCTTCCCCAACAGTTTCTAAACAGTTGGGACATGTTTTTTACCAACGATTCATAGAGAACCGTTGGTAAAAAAATTCGAATAATCCTATGCCAACGGTTTGAAACCGATGGCATAGCCTATGCTCTGAAAATTACACAGCAGCTTGCAATTTTCATAGCAGGCACAGAGTAGGGTGTCCATTCCCTATCTTTTAGAATTCCCTCTCATTTCCAATTATTGTACCTTCAATAATCAACTAACACATAAATATACAATTATTGTACCTGCAATAAACAACTAGAACATACATATATAGAAAAAATTCATACACATTTAACATATAATGCATCCGGGAACTATACACATCCATAATTAAATTAGAATTCATAACGTAATTATAAATATACATAATTCATTTAGAATTAAATTTAAAATTTAGATGAAAATTTTATGTTGAATCCGGAATTCAATTCATAATTTGATCGGTTTATCGTATACCAGATGTTTTTAATAGAAATAATGTCCATTTAATGCAAAATACATACACCTAGAGTGATACCGGCCACACTGTGCCTCATATTGAGGTGAGGTTAACTCGTACACATCACAAATGACCCATGGATCGTTGTCCAAAAGTATCAGCATATTATGAAAGCATTTGGTTGGGTTTCCGTATGTCAGTTTTCGTTTCCACATAAAATGAAGTGCTTTTTAAATAAATGAGAGACACTTTTAGTGGTTCCGGACACACCGCACCTCATATTGAGGTGGGGTTGACTTGTACAGGTCACAAATATCCCATGGATCGTTGTGCTAATGTATCAACGTAATCAGAATCTATTTGTTCAGTTTTTCGTATGTACTTAAAATGTTGTCAATTTTAAATATAAGAGGGACACTTTGGGTGGTGTTTGAAACACCATGACTTAGATTAAGGAGTGTTTGATTCGTACACATCACATATGACCCATGGATCGTTGTCCGAAAGTTTCAACATATTCCTAATGCATTTGGTCAGTTTTTCGTATGCCAGTTGTTCATTTCACTTATAATCCTGTCCATTTTAAACAAAAGAGACAAAGTTAAAGTGGTATCAGCCACACTACACCTTATATTTAGACAGGTTTGACTCTTACCCATCTCAAATGACACATGGATCATTGTCCTAAATTATCAACACAATCCCAATTCGTTTGGTCAGTTTTCCATATACCAGTTGATGTTTTCTCTTGAAATGATGTCTTTTTTAAACAAAAAAGTTACACTTTGAGTGGTTCTGGCCACACCATGCCTCAAGTTGAGGTGGGGATGATTCTTACACATCACATATGACCCATGGATCTTTTTTCTAATGTATCAACAAAATTAGAGTCTGTTTGTTCAGTTTTCCGTATGTACAAAAAATGTTGTCCATTTTTTAAAAAAGAGATACACATATAGTGATATTGGCAACACCGCTACTCATATTGAGCTGGGGTTGACTCGTGCACGCCCGATATGAGTCATGGATCATTTTCCAAAATAATCAACACATTTCGAATGCGTTTGGTCAGTTTTTCGTATGTGAGTTGTTGTTTTCACTTAAAATGATGTCCATTTTATACAAAAGAGAGACACTATGAATGGTGTTGGCCACACCGCACCTCAGATTGATGTGGGGTTGATTCGTACACGTCACATATGAACCATGGATTGTTGTTCTAAAGTATCAACACAATCCAAATCCATTTGTTAGGTTTTTTATATGCTAGTTGTTTTTTTCACTTAAAATAAAGCCCATTTTAAACAAAAGAGAGACACTTTGAGTGGTGTCAGCCACACCGCACATTAGATTGAGGCGAGGTTGACTCCAACTCGTCACATATGACCCATGGATCGTTCTCCTAATGTTTCAATGGAAACTGAATACGTTTGGTCAGTTTTCCATATGTACATAAAATGTTTTCCATATTAAACAAAAGAGAGACACATAGAGTGATCACGGCCACACCGCGACTCGTATTGAGCCCAGGTTGGCTTTTACATGTCACATATGTCCCATGGATCGTTGTGATAAAGTATTAATAGAATTTGAATGCTTCTGGTCAGTTTTCCGCCTACCAGTTGTTCTTTTAACTTATAATCCTGTCCGTTTTAAACAAAAGAGACACAGTTAGAGTGGTACCGGCCACACCACGGCTCTGATTTAGATGGGGTTGACTCATACATGTCTCAAATAACCCATGGATCATTTTCCTAATGTAACAACACAATCAGACTGTTTTTGGTCAGTTTTTCGTATGCCAGTTTATGTTTTCACTTATAATGACATCCTTTAGAAAAAAAAGAGAGTCACTTTGGGTGGTTATGGCCACACGGAGCCTCAGATTGAGACGGGGGTTGACTCGTACACATCACATATCACCCATGGATCATTTTTCAAAATTATAAACACAATCATAATCAATTTGGTTAGTTTTCGTTGTGTACATAAAATGTAGTCCATTTTAAAAAAAAAGAGAGACACTTAGAGTGATCCCGATTACACCGTGACTCAGATTGAGTCGGGGTAGACTCTTACATGTCACATATGACCCATGGATCGTTGTCATAAATGATCAAAAAAATCTAAATGAATTTGGTTGGTTTTCCGTATTCCAGTTTTTCTTTTCACTTCTAATCCTATCCATTTTAAACAAAAGAGACATAGTTAGTATGGTAATGGCCACACTTCACCTCAGATATAGACGAGGTTGACTCGTACACGTCCCAAATGTCCCATGGATCATTTTCCTAAATTATCAACACAATCCGAATGTGCTTGGTTAGTTTTTCGTATGCCAGTTGATGTATTCACTTAAAATAATGTCCTTCTGAAACTAAAGATAGGCACTTTGAGTGGTGCCGGCCACACTGTGCCTTATATTGAGGCAGGGTTGACTCGTACTCGTCACATTTGACCCATGGATCGTTTTCCTAAAGTTTCAACAGATTCCGAATGCGTTTGGTCGGTTTTTCGTATGCCAGTTGTTCTTTTCACTTATAATCCTGTCCATTTTTTTAAAAAAAGAGACCGAGTTAGAGTGGTATCGGCCACACCTCTTCTCATATTTAGACGGGGTTGACTCATACACGTCTCAAATGACCCTTGGATCATTTTCCTAATGTATCAACACAATCTGAATGTGTTTGGTCAGTTCTACGTATGCCAGTTTATGTTTTCACTTTTAATGAAGTCCTTTCGAAACAAAAGGGAGAAACGTTGAGTGGTGTCGGCCACACCATACCTCAGATTGAGGCGTGGTGGATTCGTACACGACACATATGACACATGGATCGTTGTGCTAATGTATCAAAAAAATCAGAATCCATTTGGTCAGTTTTCCATATGTACATAAAATCTTGTCCATTTTAAACAAAATAGAGATACTTAGAGAGATCCCGGCCACACCGTGGCTCGGAATGAGCCGGGGTTGACTCATACACATCACATATGACCCATGGATCATTGTGATAAAGTATAAACATAATCCGAATGCATTTGGTTGGTTTTCCTTATGTCAGTTATTCTTTTCACTTATAATCCTGTCCATTTTAAACAAAAGAGTCACAGTTACAGTGGTACCGGCCACACCGTGCCTCAGATTTACACGGGGTTGACTCATACGCATATCAAATGACCCATGGATCATTTTCCTTATGTATCAACACACTCATAATGCGTTTTGTTGGTTTTCCAAATGCCAGTTGATATTTTCACATAAAATGATGTCCTTCTAAAAAAAGAGAGACACTTTGAGTGGTGTCGGCCACACCGCAACTCGGATTGAGGTGGGGTTGACTCGTACCAGTTACATATGACCTATGGATCATTGTTCTAATGTATCAACACAATCATAATCCATTTTTTATGTTTTCCATATGAACTTATATTGTTTTCCATTTTAAATAAAATTGATACACTTAGAGTGATCCCGACCACACCGCGACTCGGATTAAACCGGGGTTGACTCGTACAAGTCACATATGACCCATTGATCATTATGATAATGTATCAATAGAATCTGAAAGCATTTTGTTGGTTTTCTGTATTCCATATGTTATTTTCACTTATAATCCTGGCCACACCGTGCCTCAGATTTAGACCGGGTTGACTTATACAGGTCACTTTGAGTGGTGTCGGCCACACTACGCCTTTGATTTAGGCGGCCTTGCTTGCAAAGTATCTCACATAGGGGACCGGGTATCACTTGAGGCATGGTATTACCATCTTGAAAAACATAGATGTCCTTGGATTATCTTCAAGGAAACAATATCACTCATGAGTAATAGATACCATTCTCATAGCCCTCACCTAGAAACCAAATCATTCATACTGTAATTTCATGTCTAAATTCCCTAAGCATGACGAGTCTGTCCATGAGTCCTTAACATGTAACCCATATATTATCCTAACAATTAACAAGTAAACCAAATAAAATAAGTCATAATTAACATAACATGGAGAATTTACAACAAGTCTTTCTATTCAATTTAAATCATATCATCACATGAATTTGATGAGCATGAGCTAATAATCTTACCAATAAATTTATATAATTAAAGACATACAAAAATGGAATAATCATAAATAACAATTCATGATCAATGAAATAAATAAAAGGAATGTGAAATCAAGGAGGAGGATGGGGGGGTGGATGTCTAGGGTCCAAAGAGGAGGGTGGGGGGGCTGTCCGAGGTCCAGGGTGGAGGTGGGGGTTGTCTGGGTGGCTGTCCGTGGGGTTGTCCAGGGGCATGTCCGGGGGGCTGTCCGGGGGCTGCCTGGGGGCTGTCCAGGGGGGATGTCCGAGTGTTGTCCGGGGGGCTGTCAAGGGACCAAGGAGGAGGCTGGGGGGGGGCTGTTTGGGGGTCTATCTATGGGGTAACTAGGGGTTGTTCGGGGACCAAGGAGGAGGGTGGGGGCTATCCGGGGAGTTCCCAAAGACACAAAACTCTACAAACATGCTCAAGATACACTGCAATCACTAAAAGACATCAACATCCCTGAAAACAGAAAATATATAAAAATAACTCAACTCCAATACTATACTACGGGTCTAGATAAAACCAACAACTAGAATAGATTAAACATAAAATCTCAGTAATATTAGTAAAATAGGTAACAGATCAATTTGTCCCCCATAACCATAATTATCATCACCATCTTCATCGACCTCATCCTCGTGGTCATTATTGTACTCATCATCGTCCCCGCCCTCCTCAACGCCCTCCTCCCCGCCCTCGCCCTCTGCCTCTCCCTCCTCCTCTGCCTCACCCTCCTCTTCTCCCTCCTCTTCCGCATCAAACTCCTTTTCATCATCATAATCATCATCAGGCTAGACATCATCTTGAACACCACTAGAACTGCCACCTGGTGCACCATATATTGAACGTATCGAAGACATATATTCCTCAAAATCTGGGCTGGCCTCTGGTGGAAGTGTTGGACGTAGAGTTTCAATAAATTTCATAAATGCATGGTATTCCTTAGTAGATTGTTCTTCCATCTCTATGGACCTTTTGTCAGTCTATTCTGCCTGTTCCGTAACCTTCTGCAGCTTGGTGGCACTAAAACTCGTACCTGAGGATGGTCAATACTTCTTCAGGGCTATCCTAGGTCCGCAGCGTACTCTGCCCGAATACCCCTCTCCCAACACCTAATGTAAGTGATCAGTTGTCCCAAAATTGTCTGATTCTTGGGAATCGAGGGCCTCTAAATCAGCCTATTAAAAATATAAATATATTATTAAGTTAAAAAATAGATATTAAAATTTCAAATAAATAGATTAAAACTTACAATCTGCAGCTGAGTCGGTTCGTTGACGGCACTTCCATCCGTTTTCTGTCTACTCGAGCAAAACAGTTTTTCTCGAGGAAAACGTCCTTAAATATTAAGTTTTTTCCACTATAATGAAATTGAAAATTAAATTAATATGAAAACATTAGCAAATGATTAAATAATTGAGGAAACAAAAGAAATTGTAAGTCTTAAAGAATACTTATAAACAATTTTCATACCAGCTTCCTCTCATGATTTGGGATCATAGTACGTCCCAGTGTATAGAGGTATTTTTTTTGCATCAATGTTTTTTTAATATTTCCAGATGAATCATAAATAAAATTCGATAATGAAAAGGGTAATATTAATGAAAAACATGAAGGTTATTTTTAAAATAACTAAAAAGTAATTAATACCTTAAACCGAGTAGTCGCCCAATGTGTAATCATCTGCCAATACTACTCTATAAGACAATCATCCACGACTGGTACTGCCTCTAACTCACTGCCAACTCTAGCACGATAGCCAATATACAAATCATTCTTGTAGGATTTCCAAAGCTCATCTAAATCCTTTAGATGTGCCTTTCGTGCACCCTCACCATCAGGAAAATTAAATCGAAGATGACACAAAAATATTAATTCATATAAATACAAAATTAATTAATGGAATTAAATACAGCATATTTTTTACCCAAATCTCTACACAAGCTCTATCCTTGACCTAATGTGGAAACTATCTCCACGATATCATACTGATGAGAATGATGTCAGAGTATTTGAAAAAAATCGCCAAAAAACTCCGACATTATTGCCTTATTTTCTCAACCATTTGGTAGTCTTCATTTAAATCCACTATTACCTATGTGCGGCAGTTCTACACCGCATGCATGCGTGTAAGCCCCCACCACCGCCTCATATTAGTAGATGTATTTTCATGAAAGAAAAAAAAATCAAAAAAACAGGTTATAATGAAAATATATATTTGTAAAAAAAATTAGGGTTCTATAAATATACTTGGGCCAGTCTGATCGCTAAGAACCACTGGATCCACATAAATCTAATTGAACACCCTATGGTGGAATAGGAGTCAAAGATGATGGAATATAGAAGCTTAGAGAGATAGAAGTAGAAGGAAAAGAAGATGAGACAGCTGTATGAAGAGATTCTAACTGGGGAGTGGGAATCATCATGGGATATAAAAAAGATGGGTCAGAAGATGCAAAAGGTGGAGAAAACATAGGAAGCCTAAATATCACGTGTGTCCCTAACGACACACCGGGATAAAAATGTGGGAAGGATTACATGTCAGTGGGAGGGGCAGGGTATAGTCGGGTACGCAGAGCTGTTCGTCTACCTCTGGTACAAACCCCCCTCGTACCACTGGCCTGAGTACTAGGACTAGTACTAGGCTCCTCATCGAATGACTGTCGACGTATAGGTGGATCCTACATAAACGTTTACAAAAAAACTAATCACATGACATTATATATTCATTAAATATATATATTTGAAATAATGTACTCACTGCAGGCAGTAATGGTAGAACTCCCATCTCTGCCATTCGATGATTGTTCTCCATCATTTTTTTCCTTCATCTCTCTTTAACTGGCTGCATTTCCTGATTTTGAAAACAAATATGTAATTAATTAGAAAAAGGAAACTAATGAGTAACCCAAAAAATTAATATATGAGGGAATAGGGGGATTCATCAGTAATTTAGCTATCAATTTTTTTAGAAGAGCTTGAAAGGATTTAATAAATCATACAAGTTGTAATGTTCCCTAAGTTAGAAATATTGTTAGACTAGGTTTGAATACAGTTCAATTCCAAATTATAAAATGCAATTCAAATAAAACTGCAACTAATAAACATTGAAAATTCACATGACGGTCAAGTCAGCTAAAAATTATTTGTGATCAATACTAAATCAATTTGAATAGTACCAACCTTAACAACCCATCTCGATGTAAACAAGATGAATTGAGAACATGGATAAATGATTCTATATATTTTCAACCAAAACATCAGGTTAACAATCATCACTGACAATTGAGATATTAGAGTCATCAAAAGAAATAAATGGATTGGTTCCAATGGCAGTAGGGAAGGTGTCAATTCCATCATCACCATCATCAAAAATATTTCTTGAAATTACTTCAACTATGACTCCAAATTCTGGCCGATGTTGGTCTTTGACATAAAAAACTTATTTAGCCATTTCTGCCACCACATATGGTTCTTCGGTAGAAAGAGTGCAAGTCATATTAATTACTCAGAATCCATAGTCATCAATAAATGTTATCTGTCTTGTAATAGAATCAAACCAATGTCATTTCATCATTGTGACTCGTCCAAGAGAGTAATAATCCAATATTATTATTTTCTCAAGGACTCTATAATAACCCACATTTTCAAATTACAGTATACTATCTGATGCATTGGCATAACAATCTATTGTGTTAGTAACCATAACACCATCATGTTGTGTTCTCATGTTATTTTCTCTTTCAGTGACAATAAAATTGTACACATTAATAACAATTGATTTAGAGTCACGAACCATGGTATTAGGACCAAAAGCCAATGATCTTATTCCCTCAGAGACAAAGTCGGTAGACAAACTCAATACCTGAAATATAAATGTTTATTAAACTTAATTAAATATTGATTTAATTATTTTAAATTTTAATATTTTTACCTTCAATTTTAAACAAGAATAAAATTCTTTGTTATGAAAAGCCTCCCTCCTTCTCAAAGATAAAGAATGATGCTTTATATTTATTATTGTTTAATGTTCCCTGAAGATAAAAATTATTAATATTTTAACAGATATATATATTTAAGATGTAAATATTCAATTTAGTTACCTGATATAGTAATAGAATAAATCATAGTTGAACAAAACTATGTGATGTGTCATCTCATGCTCTTCTTGGATTAATGTCTTCAATATATTTGATCTAGGAATTCCTCCTGTTTAAGGAAGTGATGGAAAACAGGGTTCAATTTTCTTATACTATTCTTCTTCATTTCTCATTGGTCTGTTTATTCTTGTAGTAAGATCAGACAAATACATTGAGCAGAAATCCATACATTCTTGATCCATGTAACTGTTCACGATAGAACCTTTGGTATGATTCCTATTTCGGACATAAGACTTTAATGTGTACATATTTCTTTCAGTTGGATACATCCAACAAAAATAAATAGGTCCTCCGAGAATTATTTCAGTGGGAATATGGACAGTCAGATACCACAATCATATGAAAAATGATGGATGAAATATTTTCTACAAATCACAAAAAATTAATGGGGCATCTGTCTACATTTTTTGCAGGAAAGACATAGACAAATTCTTAGCACAAATATCTCTAAAAAAATGGCACAACTGAATAACAGTCACCCTTAAATTATTGGACAAAAGGTTACGTATTTCCATTGGAAGAATATCTTAAAGAAGAACGTGATAATCATGAGTATTCAAAGATTTTAGCTTCAACTCTCTTATACTGACCCGTTTAGATATGTTTCTTGAATAGGCATCAAGAACTCTAATAGTCTCTAATACTTCCAGAAATTGTTTTTTTCATAGGTGTCATCACATAAGAAACACATGTAAGTTCGCATTTAATTTCATTGATACACAAAGGATGAAATTCTGGTCTGATGCCCCAATCCACCAAGTCACGCTGAGATCGTAAATCATCTTTTTTTCTTCCCCTTGACATTGAGAAGAATCAATAACAAAATTTCGCATATATTCTTTTCAATACGAATTACGTCTAAGAAATGACGTAAAAAATTGGTTGACCATTAAGGTAAATCAAAAAATAAACTCCTCTCCCTCCAATTTTAACAGGTTTCAGTGGAAACATTCTTTCTCATTACAGATTTCATTTGACCCTTCCCAAATGAGAAACTAAAATATTTCAATTCATTATGTACATCAGTTCTATAAATACGCTGAGGTGGATCATCGGTCTCTATAGTATTATCAAATCTTCGATGATTATTTCTATATGGATGGTCTATTGGAAAGAATCGTTGATGTACCATAAAACTGAAACTACAGCGATTTTTAAGTCTTCTGGATCATGTACTCTTCATACAAATAGGACATGAATTTTTTCCCTTCGTTCTCCATCCAGACATCATTTCATAAGCCAAAAAATCATTGATCGTCCACATAAGGGCATCCTGCATCTAAAATATGTCTTGAAAACATGCATCGTATGAGCGCAGACCCACATCCCAATGAGGTTTCAACTCTTTAATTAAAGGTTTCATGTATACATCAATATCAATTTCGGGATCAGAAGGGCTAGATATGAGTATACTTATGAAATTGAAAGGATTTTTCATAAAAAACCATGACGGATTATTTTAAATGTATATAAAAACTGGCCATGTGCTGTATGAAGTAATAATCTGCCAAAACGGATTAAAACCATCGCATGAAAGACCGAGACTCACATTTCGCACATCAGTTGAAAAATTAGGATGTCGAGCATCAAATATCTTCCATGAAAATCCATCTGCACGATGAACCAACTCATCATTAGTCTTCTTTCTCATGGTATCATGTCATCTCATTTAAACTGATATGTCATCAGACATAATAAGATTTTGCAGTATGGGGATCAAGGGAAAAGTTCCACATCACTTTCTATGGAATGCTGGATGGTGTTCCATCATATTTTGACATCCAGCAGGATGTGAAACATTTTATACAATCATTTCGTTTAGCGGTTTCCTCCCAGAATAAACTGCAATATTTCAGGCAAGCATGAATTTTGTTTCTTGAAAATCCAAGTTCCTCAACTAACTTCCATGACATATAGTGGTTTGAGGGAATATATGCATAATCTGGAAGTAAATCATTCAAGAGGGTAAAAATGTAATCGATTGCTATATTAGAAATCCCATATATAGTTTTCCAATGAATCAATAAGATTAAAAATTCCTGCTTTTTCATTTATCACATTGTCGATATACTGGAGTCATGGAAGCATCATTCAATTTTTTCACCCTATCAATATCATCATTTTCACTAGATGCATCATTTGTACTCATATAGATGTCTTCTAGAGTCGAAATCCATTCTTTTTCTTGATGTCGAATAAATGGAAACTGATCATCTAACAAATTATCTATTCCCTGCCTTCTATTTCGATCATCACCAATTTGAGATTTAATTTTCTCCCCATTGTGATCCCACACATTGTAGTTTTCTTGAAAACCATATTTGGTTATGTGGTAGATGACTTCATCACGTCTCAACCATGGTCTAACAACACAATTGGAACATTGGATGTGTATGAAACCACTATCTGAATCATTGTTAAATGAAATATCAATAAATCTCTCCAAATTGTATTGAAAATCGCTTGAGATCTGATCGGTTTAATACATCCAACTTCTATCCATTCTGTAAAAAGAATTTATATATATCATTTTTTTCATTAAAAAATAAATAGGATTGAATATAAATAGAAAATACATTTAATTAAACGATAAAAGAAGAAGATTCTAGTCGATGTAGTGAACTATTAAAACAATGTAAAGAACAAGTACGGAAAAATTACATTAAAATTTATTTATATTCATTTTTATTAGTTCTATAAGAGGCACATGCCTCAGGTCCCATTATGTGTTAAATGCATCCTAAATCATTCAATCATGTTAAATAACTCATTATTGTCACCTCTATGGCCATACCTTTCATTAACCAATTTCTTCCCCAAGTCAAGCACACACCATGGGTGAATAAATTTTAGGCTTCTACAATAACAGGTTGTTCATGGCTGGTAAAAAGATTTAATTTCATAAATTATAGACAAAAACATTTATTTTTAAATTTGAGATTAATAATAAAGTACATCAATGATAAAAACATTACTGAATTAAACTTGTGACTTATCGAACATTTTCATGGATGTCTACACATGCCAGCATGGTTAGTGAAAATCACCCCACCTCATTAAAGTGAGTATTGGCCAAGAAGGACACCTATTATAAAACGTACAATGAGAACCATATTTAATTGACCCTAATGTTATATTAGTACAGTCATCTTGGGTGAAATGGAATATATGATCATGGTTAACGGATGAATTAAAAATCTCACATGCCATATGTTGGACACTATCTAAGGTAAGAAATAATTTGAGGATGGGTATAAATCATTCAATTTCTTACATTATAGTGAGAATGATGGGGTTAATTAATTACTTGAGTTAACTGATTAAATAAGGGTAGAGGTTGCATAGGATTTGTAAACATAATGATTAAATAAGGGTAAAGGATGCATACACTGTTCAAGGTGGGGGAGTCTCAGTCAATTTAGAAACTAAAATAAATTTCCATCATAGGTATCAATAAGAAATCTCACCATCAAAAGAAACCCCAAATAAAAAAGGACTGAAAACATCAAACATTTCAAGAATTCACTACTATTCATGGTTTATCCACATGTTTAGCAGTAATTATATGTCTTAATCATGAACCACCTCTACAGATCCCAGTTTTCACCAATAAAAATAAGGTAAATATCTCAAAATACCTTTAAAAAACTCATTAATAGGTTCAAAACATAAATATAATCTTGAACCAACCATGGAATCTCTTTCACAACCCATTTTCACACACCAGTTATCTCATTTGTTAATAAATATGAAACATAGTTACATAAAAAGTGTACTATAACAAATTACATTACACAAGCCTTATTAAAAAAATTCTCATTTTAATAAAACACTTTCCTCAAGATTAAATCATTTCTGAAATATCATTCGAAATACATTTTAAATAATAAAATCCCTTTGATCATTTTTAACAAATATTTGGAGTATTCTCGAGGCACCGCCATTTGGAAAAGTCACATTAAATTCCCAATTTCCACGCTAAGCCATTGAAAACAACTAACATGGGATAGTCATAAACCAAAAATAACTCAATTGGAAATTAAAAAAACATAAACCAAATGTGATATATAATTTAATGTTCTGTCATGTAAAATGAGATTAAATAGAGACAAAAACATTATAAATGGTTCCAAAATAATAACTTTTGATTAAAACCACCCATAATATGAAGGGGAATGCCTCATACACCTAATACATATTAAAACAAACCAAATCCGAAATTTAAAATGATAAATTTTTAACACCAAATTTAATGTTTCCACCTTTATAAATGGATAGATATGTAAGATAAGTGGAAAATAAGCAATAATACAGAATGATTTGGACTTATAACCTGGTTGGGAAGGAGCTGATTTGATGGAGTAGGGCACACACGGGTCTTCTGGAAATTGTGGCATAGGGGACTCTGAAATTGGGGGAGAACTGCCAAATACAGGAAGTACTGCCCGATTTGGTCTAAATATGGGTATCTTTTCCCAACGGGTTTTAAAAACCGTTGGGAAAACATTAGCTTTACCAACGGTTTGTCTAAACTGTAGGTAAAGGGAAACATTTCCCAACCTTTTCCAATTGTTTGTGTAAAACCATAAGTAATGTTAATTATTTCCCAACAGCTTTCATAAAACCGTTTGGAAATCATCACCTTGGGATTCCTTTACCAATGATTTTATGAAACCGTTGGTAAAGGCCTCCTATACCAACGGTATTGGTGAACCATTGGTATAGGAGCTTTGGGAAAACCCAGGTTTCCAGTAGTGAGAACTGAAAAATAATATTTATGTTTCTTATAAAATGAATATATATCATATTTATATCATGATACAATTAAATTATTTTTTATAATGTTGAAATAGGTGTTCATATTTTTTAGAAACATATATGTTTTTATTTTAATATGTATAATAAATATAATTTCTCAAAAAAATATATATTCATAAAATTGACTTATATTTATGTTTTAGTTTCTATTTTAATGATGAAATAATTTTTTAAACAACATTTTATTTTTTAAAGAGTCAAAAAATTGATCATAATATTATAATTGGTATCTTCAAATTGTTATGGGTTTTACTAAAAAATGTTACTTATCAGATTTAAATAATTATTCTCCTGAAATGTATATAAATTATTGAATCCATTCATTTAAAAAAAATTAAGGTTATTTGTTTTGTTATTTTTCTAAAATAGGTGATTTTTTACTGAATAGTGAAATGCAGTAAAATATGGTATTTTACATAATAATTTAATACCTAGTTTTTTGAGTCATTGATGATGTAATAAAATAGTAATTCAAACTCAAATAAAAAATTTAATATATATAGTTAGATAAATAATTAATATTGGTAGTCTTGATATCATATAATAAACTAAAGAATATAATATTCAAAAGTAGCCATCTCCTCCCATTATGAACACCACCCCTCACAGCCCCATTAATCACACCTTTTATTCATAGTATATTTCAATAAATCTACCTAATTATATTCCCAATCCTCTAGAACATGACCTAGTTCTTCTTCTCCCATAAAAAGATGAATCTATGGTACCTTAGTTGGAATCCCAAGAGAATACACCCAATGGATAAGGTAATACCTTCAACCTAGCCTTATTTTTCATTTCCTCCTCATTCTCCAAATTAATTCCATTAAATATGGAATAATAAATACATTATCATATATATTCAGGATTGTTACTATGTTAACAAAATATTTATAATAATTCTTCTTCTCATCTCCTCAAATTCTATAAATAAAATCATTATTCATATTCTGTCAGTTCACCATCTTCATGTATAATGTGTTTTAATTAACCATTATTACCTTCATGGTAGGTTTAAATTCATTTATAAATAATTAAAATGAATTAAATATGTATATTACAAAAAATAACAGATTCTGGTATAAATATAACTGTTTAATATTAAATGAAATTAATGTTTTCTGTGATGGTCTGTAAAATATTCAAAACAAACTAAGCATAAAACATTAATTTCCAATTAAAATAATCGTCATTATAGTGGATCACATATGGATAGATGAGAAAACATCCACTTATATACGTCCATGAATTTTATTTTATTTCACCTCTGGAGTTTTAGTAACATTTGAAAAGGACATCCCAAATTGTTGACAAGTTTTCCGTCCTTGGAATCATGAAATGAGAACCCGTGGAACATTGAAATCGAACTTCACACTTTGTTAAAATGGCCCTAAATATACATAAAAATTTATAATAAATCATATATATAATGTTTGGAATTAATTATCTATTTAATTTAATTTTATTATCCAAGAATTGAAGTTCATTTTCAAAATTATTCTAGGGAATAATCTAAGGGACCCTTGTGAACCATAATTTTTCTTTAGGTTATATTCATTCTATCTCTAACTCATATTATCTGCCTATGGTTTTTTTAAATGATTCTTACTTATATATATATGTATCTAATATATATATATAACAGCTTATTCTCCCCACTATTGATGTGGTAATAAATGAATTAAGTACATTTCTCAAATACCTTATGTATATTCCCTATGAATGATTCCATTTTGGGGTGCAAAAATTGATGTACAATTTTTAATTGGTGTGCCTAAATAGAACTCTAGTATCGTGGGTAACTTCGTTTCTTCGTCATATATTATGAATGAGGTTAGTGATTAATCCAATTCCATTATGGGAATATTTCTACAATGTGATGTTTTCATTTTGGTTAGCCTTGACTTGTGCTTATCTGGTGTTTTATATATTTGCGACAATCCTATGGTGTTGTGATTTTAAGAAAAATTATTCTTTATGTTATACTCCCATGTGATTATTCATGATCCTTATCTTTTAGGATATCATCTTATTCTATTTGAAACGCATGTTATTCCTCATTTCAATTTTTCCCTTAGTGGGATTCATATCGCACACCATTATTTTATGTGTTCTGTTGGTTACCATATACTATTTTATGAGCAAGAAGTGATTTAGGATCTCATTATGGAGTTCAAAATAATGAATTTTTATTTTAAATTACAATTCTTGTTTTATGTACCTATTCTTACAAAGTCATGCCTTTGAATTCATTGGCTTTATTTAATGGATATTTATATTAAAAATCTTGTAATATTACTTGTAAAAGTATTGGGTTTCTTTATGATGAACATAATCATATGCTTCTCTGTGGCATAGTACATCATCTTATTCCTGAATAATACACAGTGTTCATGATATATCATCATGACATGAAGCACTCCTACACCACTCTCTCCATTACACACCACATAACATCATTTTCACATGTTGAAACTCATTCTTACTTACTATTCATGATCAAAATCATATATTCTTCTATTGTTTCTATTTGGCATTCATATAATGATATTTAGTCTATGAAAAAAACAAATTCCAAAAAAAATAACCTCTATTTATATTGAATTAAGTCGCAATAAAAACAATAATCATGATATTTAGAACATTAAATAATTGAATAGGATTCATCTTAATTAACTTATTGGACTATATTTTGGAATATCAACTTATCAATTATTCCAACTGGAATACCATTACATAAAATTTGTTATATGTTATGTAATTTATTATCACATTTAATAAATATCGAGATACAAAATTCCTTTGATGGTTTTTAATTACAAACTATTAAATAATAATATATTACTCTTTAGTATATTGTCATGCATCGGTAATTTGTAAAAATTTAATAACTAATTAAATTATATATTTCGTGTTAAAAAATAATGAAATTTGGGTATAAGTAATGTAACATTTTTTCATCAGTGTGTTCCTTATTCATTTTCTATATTTCTTAAATTCTAATTGGGATTCACATTTAAAAAATAAATATATTTTCCAATAATTCTATTCAACTCATAGATTAACTTAACATATTTATAAAATGAATTGTATATTTTTAGGTAGCTTCTAATAAATTGATTTATTTCCCCTCTTACTTTTTTATATTTAGAGTAATATCTGAGTTACTTATATATATATATTATATGTTGACTGAAGAATTTATTGAATTAAAACTCTTATAACATCAAAAATCATACCTTTTGGACATTTTTTTGTCTCATAAATTATGTATAATATTTTTAATTATATGGATTTTTTTTGTGACCACGCGTTCTGACGGTACATCATTCTGAGGCCCATTGATCCCGCAGCATAATTTTGAACATTATTTAAGTTAAATTCAGTAACCATGAATGATGGTTTTTCTAACTCTTTATTAAATGCTCAGATATGAAATATGAGGGCACCGTTGAACTTAGAACGTTGGGATTTTCATAGAAATGACGTAACAACAGCATGCAAGGGCAGAGTGAAAAAGTGAATTTTTTCACATTTAGAGAAATATAATAAAATTATTTAAAGAAATTATGTTATTTCCATTCTCACCATTGAGTGACGGATGTAAACGTTGTGGCATAGCAATGAGTTGACAACGAGGCGCATTAATGAGGATCATTAATGTCTAATATCACGCAGCTTAACGTGGCAATAAAGGAAGTGTAATAGTGAGGAAGTTTCATAAATGAAACAACGTAACAACGCAACGTCATAGCATAACTAAAACATTGTGATGAGTTTTCCTTTTAATTGTTTGGTGTGTCAATGGAATGAGGATTAAACCTTTGAAATTCTCTAATGAACCTCCAATGGCCATTCTCTCCAAAAGTGAATGTTGAATGCTAGTGAGACTTCATCATCTTCAACGTACCATGATGAACGGAGCCATAAATGACATAAACATCTTGAAACCATGAGGAAGAATGCTTCGGCATCATACGTCAATGTGGTCGGGGGTTGTTTTTTTAAATTTCTTCCCCATTCATTTGTTTTCAAGGAACGATGAACACATATCAACGCACAAATAGGTTGATCTAGGATTCCTACGTTTATGTGGGAGGTTGAATTTTCTTCTAGGATTTAATTATACAAGGTTGAATTAGCATTGTTGATTAAACTGAAATCCCCAAACTTCCCTTGATTATAAACATAAAACGTGGAGGGAATGGTTTGACACGAACAATGCTTGAGCCCCATAGTCATGGGAGTTCCTCATTTCCAAACTATCGAATCGATGCCAAGGTAGATTTGAGACTTTCGAGGTCATGTGGGAAATCTCTGGGGGCTATAGACGCAGGAAAATCAATGAATAAACCACTGGACCATGTCATGTGGTTTGCTGAAGGATCTGAAGCCGCTCCAACATAGGCTGCGGTGGCTTCATGTGGCGGCACGGGCCACGTGTCGGATGGCAGGACCAAGGGCCATCGACTGGGTGGTGGCCGAGTGGAGCAGCTTGCCCGTAGGCGTGTCGAGGCGGCAGGAGGCTGTAGCGACAATGGGAGATGCCACACCAGGCGTTGCGTGGAGGGTTGCACCCCCCCCCCCCCCCCCGCCAGCAGACTGGTCACATGCCCAATGGGCCAGACCCACACCGGCAGGCCAGACCCATTCCCTTTGGGCCAGGCCAGACGAGACCGGATCACCGGGAAACCTCGCAGGCTAGACCCTCAGTCAAACTGAGTCGGGTCTGGGGAGGCCCATTGGGTCTATCCCACTTACCAGGCTAGACTAGACTAACCCTAACCTGAACTGGTTCAAGTCAAGTATGTCTAACTGAACTGTGGTATTTGGGACCCCCAGGCTCGGTTGGTCAGATCGGTCCGACTGGGTCAGACAAGGCCCAAACACAATCGACCCCTTGCATTCTAAAGATCTCGTATCTTGAAAAGTGTTCATTTGATTAATGTTCCATTAGTGGTGTTTGTATCCTCGTGATGGTGCGGTCCTTCTGATATAATCCACATGTGTTTTGATTGAAATTCGGGTTCATCTGGGTTTGATTAGACTCGAATCCAACCTGGTCCTTTTTACAAAAAGTCCAATAACTTGCAGACTGGGTGTTCGATCGACGTGTCGTCTATTGCGTTGGAACCCTTACAAAATGAAATACCTTTGGGTTACATCTATGTGACACTTATAAATGGTTGAAATAAAATCTATGACATGAGATTTAGAACCTTCTGAACTCATATGTACAAAGTGTAGGGAATCCAGTGGCTGTATGTCATAGAAAGAGCTACCCTTCATGGATCAGAAAGAGTGAGACCCACCCTGGATCGGCAAGAGAGTGACTCTCAATGGATTGGAAATGATGCAAACCTCTTTGGATCGGAAATGGAGTGACCCTCCATTGATCGTAAAGAGAGTGACCATTCATGGACCAGCAATAGCACGACCATTAATGGATCAGTATTAGAGCGACCCCAACAGTAGCACAACCCATCGTGGATCTTCCGTAGAGAGACACATCATGGATTAGGAGCAGAGTGACCCATTTTGGAATGGTAGTAGAGCAACCCTTCTTGAAATAGTATTCGAGCCTCTCAACAGAATAAGATAATCTAGATTTTTCCATTCATATTTATTTATATCATTTATGTTTTATACCAGGTGTGAGTTCTATTTTACTTTATGTGTTGTGATTGAGATTTTATTTGTGGATTAATTTTGTTGATTTATGAGAGTACTTCTATAGTCTTAGGGTCCCTACTGAATATTCTTATACTCACCCCTACATGGGATCTGCCTGTACCTGTTATGCCTTGTGAAGATGACAGGAAACTTGAATGAGACTTACGGAGCTAGGGATAGAAGGTTCTTGTAGGTGATCAATAGATGTGGTGAGCTACATTGATGTCAGATAGTGAGTCGTACATACTCTTCAGGTAGGATCCTTGGAGGATTATCTATGGAGATTTTTTTATTTTCTTTTTTTATATTATTTATTTAGTTGGGCTTTTATACTAGCACCTTTACTTTCCATACATATTTTACTCTCAGTAGTGGTTCCTTGTGTTCTTCTTTGTGTGTTTACTCTGTCTGTGTGCGTACAAGTTTAAAGGAAATTCCTTCCCTTTTTGGGTTATGCCTCTCCAGTGATTGTCACCAACCCCTGGCCTATGGAAGGCGGTCTTGGTTAGTCACGGCTCAGGCCTTAAGGGGAAAATTCGTGATAATCTGGTATCAGAGTACGGTGGGTTCTACCAGACGGAATAAGTGTCTACAATTTTTTTCAATGCAACCATACTGGTTCGGGTCATGAATTTAGATTTCAGTTTAAGGAGTCTAGTTTTGCTGCACTGGACATCATATCCATACCCCAAGACCCTAAGTTCTATTTTACAACTTTGTAAATAAATACCCTGTTTGTGTTTGTTTAAGAAATTTGTTTCCCTTGATCTCTTATGAATCGGCTCACCAGGTTTAACTTACTGACCATAGATCATCTATTTCATTAAAGGATGGCTCCATGGAGATAGAAATCTAAAATTCAAGTGAAAAATCATGATGACGGACCATCGAGCGATTAGGTGTCTGTATAGGGACCACTTACAGCAGTATCACTTACGATTGGTTTACCAGTAGCACCCCCACCCATAGAGAAGAAGGAGATACAAGCCCCTCCAGAAGATAATGCATGCCGACTGAGCATTCTTCACAAGTTCCAGAGTCAGAGGCCTCTGATTTTTCGAGGCGAGTGAAATAAACATGTAGCTAAGGATGGGATTGAGGCGGTGGCATGAGTTTTTTTCTAGGTAGAGGCACCAACAAGCTAGAAGGTGATCCTATCCATGACCATTTTTTAAGGAATGGAAGGGAGATGGTGGATCTTGACACTCCAGACAAATGATGAGGTGTCTCTACCCTGGTTGGACCTTGGAAGACTCTTCAGGGTGGATTTCATACCAAATGCACTATGCTCTATGTGTATTCAAGAGCTATTTCACCAAAAACAGGGTATTTTGACTTTGGCCCTGTACTCTGTGAGGTTTACCAACATCTCCAGATACTTTAATAACATGGTTCGGGAAACTTTATTTTGGGCCTGAACCTTTGACTTGGGACACTGATTGGAGGTTAGGGCATCAATGATTTTTCTCAACATCCCAACGTAGGCTGGTGTGCTAGAGCGAGCACTACTCTTGCAGAGTTTCCTTGCCGAGCATGATACGATAGTGAGAGCCACCACCAGATGAAAGGAGGCTGAGTCATCTGCAGTAGGCAGTAGGTAGATGATGTAGAGTCCCAAATGGGTTAGAACTTCTAGAGTACGGCCATGAGATGTAGCATCGGTGGTGTGGAGCTCGGGAGGTAGAAAAGGTCAGTAGAGGGTCATATTGCTCTACTCGTGTGGTTGGAAGGGTCACATGGCTCATGACAGCCCGACCCATCGTACTGATGACTAGTAAACGTCTGAGGGACCACCGAGGGAGAGGCAACAGATCGATCGATGAGGTCTGTCGGGTGGCAGACATGGCAGGGGGTAGGCCAAGCAGTAGGTGGTGTGTGAGGGTTTGAGGTGTTACCACCACCACCCACAGGTGGTCCACCCCGACCTCAAGGAGCATCTAAATAGGGGCGAGCACATATTCAGGTAGCGAAAGAGTATGACCATGATGCTCCAGAGATGATCCAAGGTATGATTTGTGTCGTCTCCACCCAAGGTTCATTTCTTATAGACATAGGTTCTAGTCACTCTTTCTGTAACACCCCGAGATTTTATGAAAAATATTCTATTTAATTTCATTAATGTCTTGTGTTGTACACTACAGAAAAAGTAGCTTGCACAACACGCATCCTTGACTTGGCTGGTATTATACGCAATCGCGACCTTCCTCGATAGCGTGTGTAGTACGCAATACCGAGTTTCACTAAATAATGATATGCTATTAAAATATTATTAAAACTAGCAGTTATGAATAGTAATAACCAACTTTTAAAATTTTATAAATTTTATCTCTCGAAATGGACTTCATTTTTGGATTTGGAATATCAAATTTATCCTAGGGTGAAATTTTGGTACTTTTCGGATAACTTTCATATTCTGATGAATAGTGAAAATTACTAAATTTTAATTAAAAATAACTTTTTTAATCGAAATAATTAATAGTGATAAATTATTAATTTGAGTGGTTTTAAATTATATTTAGAATATATTTTTACAATTTAATACAATTTTGTTCATTGGATGTAATTCTACATTTAAACCCGACATAAACAAGTGTCAATCTTTTGATAATTATTATCTCTTAAGAACACGCTATTTGTTTTGACGACGGGAATTAATTTTTAAATTAATTAATGCAACTGATATGTTTTGAATTTGGTAAAATAGACATCATTTTTGAATTCATAATATCAAATATAGCTTAGATCTAATTTTTTGTATTTTTCTGGAAACTTTCATTTTTTGATGAATAGTGAAACCACTAAGTGGTAGTTAAAAAACTGAATTTTTCATAAAACTTAATTTTACCGCTTCTGTGAGTGGAATTTCGAAATTCCGAGAGACACGGTTGATGTTAGTAAGTACAATGTGGTTCAATGAGATGAAAATAATTTTTGGTGAATAGTAACTTTTTACTTTTTTACCACGGTTAAAAGTAAATATGGTAATTAAGGGTAAAAATGATATTATTATTACCCTAACACATGTCCTAATTCTATTGGATAAGTGTAATTCGAACAAAAAAAACCTTAGGAATAAAATATGACCATTTATGCCCACTTGAATTAGATTAGGACATTTATTAGTATTTAATTCAAAGAAGAGTTAAAATAGTTAAAATCAAAGTATAATACGTAAATCATTTTTAATATAGGGTTATACATAAGCTAAATTAGACTATAAATATTCATTAGAAATATAAAAATATTTCCTACATAATGGTATTTTATTTGTAATTTTTAGACATTAAATAAGTTAATTTATTTATGACACAACGATGATGTAGTAATTATCTTATTAATGAAATATTGACATAATTGATGTTATAAATACCCAAATAAATATAATTTGAGCCTTTTTATGAATTCCACTAATTTTCTAGGTTAATATGACATGTTAGTATTGATTTAATTAACATTTTTCGAACTTATCATTCTGTTATGATTTTCACAAAAATCCATTACTAAATAGTGTCAAAATTGACATAAAATAGTTTTTAAAACAAATATTATATTATTAATTGTTATATTATTCCTAAAAATATAAGGATAGGACAAATGACTTAGATAAGATTATATATATTACTAATTAACAACTTGGGTTCGTTTGGCTTGTTATAGTATGTTTATTAACCTTATAGCAAAAGAGCACAATAAGACATGGTAAAAGTAAAATTATTTATCTTAATGTTAAATCTAAATGATAAGGTTAAAATAGGAACCTAAACTTTTCTAAATTCTATTGGGTGAGAGGATTTCGACCCATCCCCACTTTATCTTTGAAATAAATCAATTTGGAGCTATTTAAAATCGAATTTGACTTTATAATAAAATAATAGTTTTAGTTATTCCAAAGGTACCCATCTCCTCCGTTATAAAAGGGCACCTCCTCCCTCTCTTCCTCATACAACATTGAGCCTTCATGCTCGAAACAACCTCTGCCAAAGTCTCTTCTCCACTTCCCTAGCAACATCCTAGAGGTTCTGGTCTTCCTCAAAGACCAATTTTAGTTCTCTAAGAGGAGGTCTCAAAGAGGCACTTCAAAGAAGAGGTAATTTTCGTTACCGATTCTTTCACCTTTATTTCTTCTTCCACTTCTTCTTCTTAGGTTGTTTCATTATTAAGTAATAACATAAGTATCACTCATATACTGATATGTTATTATAGTTATGAAACAAACCTATTTAACCATCTATCCATCCTACGGAAAATAAAATCACTGCGCATGCGTACATACGGAATACCGTCTCCACGCCGTGGTGAAATCTATTTTCCATCACCACCTTACTTGGATGGGTATAATGGTGTAAATAATAACTATATATTATTATTTTAAAGTGATATTGATACTGAAATATTATACATACACTTCAACTCAATTCCACGACCATGGGAACGATATCTTTGCTCGTGCGTACGTACGGACTACCGTCTCCACGATGCGATGAGATTCATTCTCCACATTAACCATTCATGAATGATTATAAGGTATATATAATGATTAATAATGAAATATATGACATGTTAAATCTACTGTATTTATGTATATATATATGTATGTCGTCTACTTACTTCCATTCAAGATAGTAAAGAAAGGAAAACAGTGTTCATGCGTACATACGGACTACCGTCTCCATGAACGGTGTGTTTCATTTCATTTATCTATCTATTATATATATATATATACTGAATATATATGATATATAAATCATGGTTTATATTCTGGAAGTAAGTAAATCATTATATAAGAAATAATAATGTCAAGAACAACAAGTCCAAACACCTACGATAAATGAAACGATTTTACCCAAAACGCTTCTTTAACATGGAATTTAAAAAAGAACGGGTAATATAAAGTCATAAGTGAACCATATATGATATCATAACAATAAGTATGATTCTGGAATAAGTCAATAACATTATTTAAATCATTACACAGGAGTTTCGGACACTTACGAAGAAAATCGGACCTATGGTAAGGGAAATATCACAATCTCATTTTATCCAAGATTGTTTATACTTTGGAATTTACTGGGGTGTATTTTATCATCCAAATACATGTTTCCTCAATATGTAATATTATTTCCATCCACCTAAAATTTTTTAAATCCAATTTTACCCTTCGGTGAGTTTTTAGTAAAGGATATGAATGGAATCTTTTGTCGTTTTTCGTATGAGGTACTTTTTGACTTTTCTGACAAAATTACGAAGAATGTTTTTTTAACTTATACGGCATGAATGGATTTTTAAAGCATTATTTCCATGAATCTTCCTTTACAAGTTTTCATGTTTATTTTTAATCAAATTCTTTTAGTTTAAAATTTTAAGACATGTTATTAATGGAAAATGTTTTTGAAGTAGAAAGGATATTTTCCTCAAGAATGGAGTTCATGTGTTTTATCAAAATTATTTTCCATCTATGATAATAAAGGGTTATGTTTCTATCCCTATTGTTACATGGATTTGATTATGTTGTGGTGGAAATATTTTTATGAATTACTTTTTCTTATATGAATTGTTTTATGATGTCATGTTATTTAAGAATCCCATTTTTATTACATGGGTTATGCTATGATGTATGGTTTATGATTTTGTGGCACACATAAGAATGGTATCATTATGAGATGGGTGGGACCTATATCTCCCTCCAATTCCTTGGGTAAATATTTTATATCTCATGAGATAGACATGTCTAGAACGATAGGTTATACCGGTTCATTGAAACAGGACTGAAACGAGGAATGAACTCGGTTCAGAAATGGACTTTGTCCACTAAGATAGTCATGGCAATGAGTCTTGACTAACAAGAAATGATTCTCTATGGTTATGTGTGGATGACACAATGTTTCATGTTTTATTTTATGATTATTGGGATTACATTTCACTTCTATGATTAATCCCAGGTTATAAAGTTATGATCTCTTTTGCAGGATAAGATTTCCAAAAGATATGTTCTCATGAGTATGATGTGATTGATATTTCTTTTGTTTACCCTTAATGAGCATTTGAGCTCACCCTTTTATGTTTTCTTTTCCCCAAGATATAAAGAAAGGTTTTAGGTAAGAAAAAGGGGAAGATCTTTATGGGAGATGTTGAATATCTTTCACGACGATTAGAAGATTATATTCCGAGTTTCCAAAGACACTAAACTATTAAGATCCTTGTTTGTGTGTTTTTGTTATGTACTAAGTATTCCGCAAAAGTAATGTAAGGTCCATGTACGTCAGGATTCGGGTCTCTACAGTTGGTATCAGAGGAAAGGTTTAGTCAACCTTTGGAAACTAGGATGTGAGAACGTTAGTGAGATCCCTAGAGATATTTCTAAGGTATGTCTAAGGATGTCCCTAAGGATAAGTATATGTATATGATATAGTCCTAGAACTACGGTAACGATCATAGAATTTAACATAAGATGTTAGATATTAAGGGTACTCCCCCTTTACTATGTTGTTTTCCCTAGCATTATTTTTTCCTCTCACACTATTCTTTTTGGGTTTTAGACGATGGCTGGAACTCGAAGGAACCGTGTTGATCACTATAATGGACAATGCAATGATTGTCTTCCTAAACAAACAAGTGTTATGGGAGATGGAGTGAAAAATATTATTGTTATACTTACACAAGATATGAATCATTATGGACTTCCAAATGAGCAGAGAAGGGAACAATATTCTATTGATTCCTTCATGAGCCAACATCCACCTTCTTTCAGTGGGTCTTCCGATCCACTTGTTGATGAACAATGGATCAGTACCATTGAAAAGATATTTTCAGTTCTTCAATGTTCTGATGATGATAAAATCATCTTAGTAGTATATCGTATGGAAGGTGAAGCTGATCAATGGTGGAATCCTTTCAAGAATACGAGACCAAGATATGAAATTGAGTCCATGGAATGGGACGAGTTCAAGAACTTGTTTTTCAGTAAGTACTTCCCTCGTATTCTTCAAACAAAGATGGAAAAGGAGTTTCTTGAGCTGAAGCAGAAGGATGATGAATCTGTTGGTATATACGAAGCGAATTTTACAAGACTTGCAAGGTATGCATCTGGCATTATCATCCAACCTGAAAGTAAAGTTGATCGATTTTTCAGTGGCTTAAAAAAATCATCGAAGGGCATTAGCTATTTGAGACTTCAGTAGCTATGAAGAAATTGTGCGTTGTGATATCAAGGTAGAAATGGAAGTTGGTGTTACTTGTCCATCTCATAGTTTTGACATGAAACGAAAGATGGAGTTCAAGGAGAAATCTCAGAATAATGGTGAAAAGAAGATGAATGTTTCCTTATGCTCAAAGTGTGGAAAGAATCATGGTGGATATTGTATTAAAGGGACTAGAAAATGTTTTAGGTGTGGAAAAGAAGTTCATCGAGCAGCTGAGTGTCGATGTAATGGAAAAAGGGATTCTAATGATGTGAATAAAGAAAATACTGCAGAGAACGCACCACCAACACTTTAATGTTTTAAGTTCAAGGAGATGGGACATTATGCCAATAAATGCCCTAATCCAAGGGTTAGTGATGATCTACATGAGCAACCGCTTAAGGCAAAGGACAAAGTGAAGTCACATGCGATCACTATTGGTGATGTTGAATATGAAAACGATGTGGTGGAATGATTAAGTGTTTATGTAATTGGATTCCAAAATAATGTTGTATCATGGAGTATTGGAATATTTATGTATTTGTCTAATGTGGTATTCAAAATGATTGAGATATTTTTGGAAATAAGATGATATGCGCATAATGAAGGGAAAACGAGAAAATGAAATGTTTAACAGTATTCATGAGCTCATGATTGATATAAGTACTAAGTGATATCATGGTTTGAGTATATAGAATTTTGAGGATTTTGGTATGTGGAAAGTGTTAACTTTTAACTGCATTCGTGTTTTCACTATGGTTGAATGGGTATTCATTTTTCAAAAGAATACATGATTAAGGTATTCACATGATTGGAATGTGACCAACAATATATATATATGGGGGATAAATGATGGTATTCACATGCTTGGTTGATGACATTTCAAGTAATCGTTTTCTTTATACTATGAGCTTGGACCGAAGTATTTTAGATAAGCCTAAATATTGGAATGGATTATGTTGTACATTTGATAAGTATTGTTTAAGGATAGAACTTTTTTTATATTACTGATGGGATTTCATAGTAATGTAGTTTTAGAAAAAGGACAACCTATAGGACGGGCGACAGCCCATCGCATCGGACAAGGCTGTGGGAATCGAACCCACAACCGAAGTGCGACTGGCCTTTTTCGCCTACCACTGGCCTACAGGAAGTCCCTGTTTAGTGGAAACTAGTTTTATTATATTAAGAAGTATTATATATGAAGTATAAGTCCATTTTAGAAACCATATGTGATTAATCTCACTATAGATGGACTTATGTATTTTTTGATAACTTTTCTAACCTTTTGTTTGAGACAGATGGAATGACCCATCATTCTATCCCATGATCTGTTAACAAATCAAGAATGACAAATTCAAATTCATTTCTTTATGAGATGAAGTGGAAATTGTCCAAAGAACGACAAACAGTGAGACTATACCAAAATCACGAAAGTATTTCTTCTAATTCCAATTTCATCAACTTTAGGGAAACGATCTTGAAAACCAAAAATGTTGTCCTAGTGCTCTTATATCTAATGAATCAGATGTTACCTTAGATCATCACAAATTTATGGCTTTGTGATTTCTGGCTTTCCCATAGCCATGTTCTCTACCACTCTCCATCAAAACATGATAGTTAGATTTCTCATCCATATCCATATTTTCACCTATGTGGAAACCCAGTGATTAATTTCTTTAGGTAACCGTTACGTTTCATAATTTTGTTTTTAAAGATTGGTTTTGGTATTCTTTTTTACGGTGTGAGTTTCTATTAAAGAAACTTTCGAATAGTAAATCATTTATAACCCCGACGAATTTCGAGGGAAAAATTCATTTTAAGGGGGGTAGAATGTAACACCCCGAGATTTTATGAAAAATATTCTATTTAATTTCAGTAATGTCTTGTGTTGTACACTACACCAAAAGGAGCTTGCACAACACGCATCCTTGACCTGCCTTGTATTACACGCAATCGCGACCTTCCTCGATAGCGTGTGTAGTACGCAATACCGAGTTTCACTAAATAACGATATGATATTAAAATATTATTAAAACTAGCCGTTATGAATAGTAATAACCACCTTTTAAAATTTTAGAAATTTTATCTCTCAAAATGGACTTCATTTTTGGATTCGGAATATTGAATTTAGCCTAAGGTGATATTTTGGTACTTTTCAGATAACTTTCATATTCTGATAAATAGTGAAAATTACTAAATTTTAATTAAAAATAACTTTTTTAATCGAAATAATTAATAGTGATAAATTATTAATTTGAGTGGTTTTAAAGTATATTTAGAATATATTTATTACAATTTAATACAATTTTGGTCATTGGATGTAATTCTACATTTAAACCCGACATAAACAAATGTCAATCTTTTGATAGTTATTATCTCTTAAGAACACGCTATTCGTTTTGACGACGGGAATTAATTTTTAAATTAATTAAGGCAACTGATATGTTTTGAATTTGTTAAAATAGACATCATTTTTGAATTCATAATATCAAATATATCTTAGATCTAATATTTGGTATTTTTCTGGAAACTTTCATTTTTTGATGAATAGTGAAACCACTATATGGTAGTTAAAAAACTGAATTTTTCATAAAACTAAATTTTACCACTTCTGTGAGTGGAATATCGAAAATCCGAGAGACACGGTTGATGTTAGTAAGTAAAATGTGGTTCAATGAGATGAAAATAATTTTTGGTGAATAGTAACTTTTTACTTTTTTTTACCACGGTTAAAAGTAAATAGGGTAATTAAGGGTAAAAATGATATTATCATTACCCTAACACATGTCCTAATTCTATTGGATAAGTGTAATTCGACCAAAAACAACCTTAGCAACAAAATATGACCATTTAGGCCCACTTGGATTAGATTAGGACATTTATTATTATTTAATTCAAAGAAGAGTTAAAATAGTTAAAATCAATGTTTAATACGTAAATCATTTTTAATATTGGGTTATACATAAGATAAATTCGACTATAAATATTCATTATAAATCTAAATTATTTCCTACATAATTGTATTTTATTTGTAATTTTTAGACATTAAATAATTTAATTTATTTATGACACAACAATGATGCAATAATTATCTTATTAATGAAATATTGACATAATTGATGTTATAAATACCCAAATAAATATAATTTGAGACTTTTTATGAATTCCACTAATTTTCTAGGTTAATATGACATGTTAGTATTGATTTAATTAACTTTGTTAGAACTTATCATTCTGTTATGATTTTTACAAATATAAATTACTAAATAGTGTCAAAATTGACATAAAATAGTTTTTAAAACAAATATTATATTATTAATTGTTATTTTATTCTTAAAAATATAAGGTTCGGCCAAATGACTTAGATAAGATTATATATATTAATAATTAACAACTTGGGGTTCGTTTGGCTTGTTATAGTAAGTTTATTAACCTTATAGCATAAGAACACAAGAAGACATGGTAAAAGTAAAAATATTTAACTTAATGCTAAATCTAAATGATAAGGTTAAAATAGGAACCTAAACTTGTCTAAATTATATTGGATGAGAGGATTTCGACCCATCCCCACTTTAGATTCGAAATAAATCAATTTGGAGCTATTTAAAACCGAATTTGACTTTATAATAAAATAATAGTTTTAGTTATTCCAAAGGTACCCCTCTCCTCCCTTATAAAAGGGAACCTCCTCCCTCTCTTCCTCACACAACATTGAGCCTTCAAGCTCGGAAAACCTCTGCAAAATTCTCTTCTCCACTTCCCTAGAAACATCCTATAGGTTCTGGTCTTCCTCAAAGACCAATTTTAGTGCCCTAAGTGGAGGTCTCAAAGAGGCACTTCAAAGAAGAGGTAATTTCCGTTACCGATTCTTTCACCTTTATTTCTTCTTCCTCTTGTTCTTCTTTGGTTGTTTAATTATGAAGTAATAACATCAGTATCACTCATATACTGATATTTTATTATAATTATGAAGCAACCCTATTTCACCATCTATCCATCCTACGGAAAACGAAATCACCGCGAATGCGTACGTACGGAATACCGTCTCCACGCCGTGGTGAAATCTATTTTCCATCACCACCTTACTTGGATGGGTACAATGGTGTAGATAATAACTATATATTATTATTTTTAATTTATATTGATACTGAAATAGTATAGATACACTTAAACAAAATTCCACGACCATGGGAGCGATATCATCGCTCGTGCGTACGTACGGACTACCGTCTCCACGACGCGATGAGATTCATTCTCCACATTAGCCATTCATGAATGATTATAAAGTATATATAATGAATAATAATGAAATATATGACATGTTAAATCTAATGGATTTATATATATATATATATATATATATATATATGTATGTCATCTACTTACTTCCATTCAAGACAATAAGGAAAGGAAAACAGCGTTCATGCGTACGTACGGACTACCGTCTCCATGAACGGTGTGTTTCATTTCATTTATCTATCTATTATATATATATATATACTGAATATATATGATATATAAATCATGTTTTATATTCTGTAAGTAAGTAAATCATGATATAAGTAATAATAATGTCAAGAACAACAAGTCCAAACACCTACGATAAATGAAACGATTTTACCCAAAACGCTTCTTTAACATGGAATTTACAAAAGAATGGGTAATATTAAGTCATAAGTGAACCATATATGATATCATAACAATATGTTTGATTCTGGAATAAGTCAATAACATTATTTAAATCATTATACAGGAGGTTCGGACACTTACGAAGCAAATCGGACCTAAGGTAAGGGAAATATCACAATCTCATTTTTATCTGAGATTGTTTATACTTTGGCATTTACTGGGGTGTATTTTATCATCCAAATCCATGTTTACTCAATATGTAATATTATTTCCATCCACCTACAATTGTTTAAATCCAATTTTACCCTTCGGTGAGTTTTTAGTAAAGGATATGAAAGGAATCTTTTGTCGTTTTTCGTACGAGGTGCTTTTTGACTTTTCCGACAAAAGTACGAAGAATGTTTTTTTAACTTATACGACATGAATGTATTTTTAAAACATTATTTCCAAGAAGCTTCCTTTACATGTTTTCATCTTTATTTTTAATCTAATTCTTTTAGTTTAAAATTGTAAGACATGTTATGAAAGGAAAATGTTTTTGAATTAGAAAGGATATTTTCCTCAAGAATGGAGTTCAAGTGTTTTATCAAAATTATTTTCCATCTAAGATAATAAAGGGTTCTGTTTCTATCCCTATTATTACATGGATTTGATTATGTTGTGGTGGAAATATTTTTATGAATTCCTTTATCTTATATGAATTGTTTTATGATGTCATGTTATTTAAGAATCCCATTTTTATTACATGGGTTATGCTATGATGTATGGTTTATGATTTTGTGGAACACATAAGAATGGTATCATTATGAGATGGGTGGGACCTATATATCCCTCCAATGCATTGGGTAAATATTTTATATCTCATGAGATAGACAAGGCTGGAATTGTAGGTTATACCGGTTCAGTGAAACAGGACTGAAACGAGGAATGAACTCGGTTCAGAAATGGACTTTGTCCACTAAGATAGTCTTCGTAATGAGTCTTGAATAACAAGAAATGATTATCTATGGTTATGTGTGGATGACACAATGTTTCATGTTTTATGTTAGGATTATTGGGATTACATTTCACTTCTATGATTTATCCCAGGTTATGAAGTTATGATCTCTTTTGCAGGTTAAGATTTCCAAAAGATATGTTCTCATGAATAGGATGTGATTAATATTTCTTTTGTTTACCCTTACTGAGCATTTGAGCTCACCCTTTTATGTTTTCATTTCCCCAGGATATAAAGAGAGATTTTAGTTAAGAAAAAAGGGAAGATATTTATGGGAGATGTTGAAGATCTTTCACGACGATTAGAAGATTATATTCCGAGTTTCCAAAGACACTAAACTATTACGATCCTTGTGTGTGTGTTTTTGTTATGTACTAAGTATTCCACAAATGTAATGTAATGTCATTGTACGTCAGGCTTCGAGTCTCTACACTTTCCTTTCCACAACTCTCATTCAGAGCTCAGAGATTCTGGTAGATCCATTGCCTCGATCCTTATGAATAGAGACTCCAATTTGAGGGGATTCAATGATTTCACACTAGTGCTAGTAGTGTGATATTACACTTGGAGGTGAGAGATCCATATGGTATCTCCTAGTATCAGCGTCGAGGGCTTATGACGTCATCTTGGGTATGGACTGGTTATCCACAGTCCATGCTCATATCGACTATTTTAGGTGTACAGTGTGGTGTGTCCGCGGAGATGGGACCCTATTTTCCTTCACTGATGTGAAGGAAACCTTTATAGCACAAGAAGGAATTTCATAGTGGAGGGTGCATTCGATCACTCACAAGTTGGAAAACATCTCCCACAGTGTAGTTGGTGAGAGGATTCCATGATTTCTTATAGTGGTGGACGAGTACAAAGATGTTTTTCCTGAGGATGCCTTGGGACTACCTCCTCCTAGGAAGGTATAATTATGCATCATCTTGTACCCCAGGATGACATCGATATCCACACCTGTATATTGGATGGATCCTTTAGAGCATCACAAGCTGATCGTACAGCTAGAGGACATCCAGAAGAAGGGGTTCATATGGAACAATGTTTCACCTTGGGTAGCCCCGGTGCTTTTTTCCATGAAGGTAAATGGGAGTTTTAGGATTTGTTTCAACTTCTAGTTCTTGAAGGAGGTGACCATGAAGAATGAGTATCCACTACTACCTAGGATCGGTGACCTATTCGACTAGCTAAAGGGAGTGAGTTTTTTCTCGAAGATAGACCTCAAATCAAGCTATCACCAGCTACGGGTATGGGATGAGGATGTGCCGAAGACAACATTCTGGTGCCTATATGTCTCCTATGAGTTCCGGGTGATTCATTTTGGTATGACCAATGCCACAACAGTGTTCATGGGACTCATGAACAGGATCTTCCGGCCTTACTTAGACCAGTTATTGGTGATCATCATTGATGAAATAATAGTGTACTCGGCTTCATAGGAAGAGCACACTAACCACTTGTGGATAGTCCTAGATAATCTCTAAGAGAACCATCATTATGTAAATCACTCTAAGTGCCTGTTTTGGATCCGAAAAATCCACTTTCTGGGACACGACATCTCAAAGGCTGGAGTTGGAGTAGATCTGGCAAAGATAGAGGCAGTGCTTCCTTGGGAGACACCTAGGAGCGTGACTGAGGTTCGTTGCTTCTTGAGGTTGGCTGGATACTATCAGAGGTTCATACTCTAATTTTCTATATTTTAATCTCTATTATCCGCTTTGACATGGAAGGGAAATCCCTTCGGGTTGACGTAGAAATGTCATCAATGTTTTCAAGAGTTGAGGTGGAGACTGACTACTGCCCCCAGCTTGTGACTACCAGAGGAGGGCATTGGGTATGTAGTTTATTACGATTTATTAGGGTCCGGATTGGGTTGTGTCTTGGTGTAGCAGGGGGAAGTTATCTCTTACGGATCACAATAGTTGAGGAAACATGAGAAGAACTATGTAACCCATGATCTGGATTCAGTAGTAGTGGTCTTTTCCTTGATGATGTAGTGGCACTACCTGATGGGTGACTGGTTTTTAGTTTACACCAACCACAAGAGTCCCAGGTATATATACTTCCAGAAAAACCTGAACCTGAGACAATAGAACTGGCTAGAGATCCTCCAGGACTATGACCTTGAGATATTATATACCCCTAGAAAGGGTAACGTGGTGGCAGACGCGCTCAGTAGAAGGACTGGTTTGTACCTGCTGAGTGAGGTGATAGATTAGTTGGCCATGATGCATGTATCCTTCTTGGATGATGGTGAAGATTCATACCTTCATTTGATGATGGTTACTCCCCCACTCCTACAATGAGTCAGGGAGGCACAACTGGTGGATGTCGACTATGAGGCCCAACATGCTCAGTGATCCTCAGGATGAGCTCTTGATGGAGTTTCAATATATGGGGAGGACATAATTCTTTTTAGAGGGAACACCTTAGTTCTAGTTACATTTTGGGAGGAGCTGTTTTTGGGGTTCCATTCATCCTCTTTTATGGCACATCCTAGTGTGGAGAAAATGTACCAAGACCATCGATGTCAATACTGGTGGCTAGGGATGAAGAATGATGTGGCATAGTATAAGGCCCCAGCCTTAAACCATACTTAATCTTGAGTTATTACAAGATTACTCATTGAGGATATTTTCAGGTTTAGAGTTTTAGAGAATTAGATCATAAAACTTGCATTACATTCCACATTCAAACAAAGTGGTTACATAAAAGATAGTATTCATTTTTTCCTCATCAACAGAAACATATTTAAAAATAAATCATGGATTCTTTCTTGACACTTCCTTGACACTATCATCATATCATGTACGTTTCCCTTGACCTATGAGAAACATTTCAAAAAAATTGGGATGAGCATAAAAAGATCAATAAGGGTTATAAAAAATATGGAAAGGAAACATGAATTCATATATACATAAGAATGAAATCATACTTTACCCATAAAACATAGGCACTTTAACATACCTCATCAAATCATGAATAAATCATAGAAATCATAAGACATAAAAGGTAACTTGAGGCATTCATAACATTCTTACGTAGGGAGTAACCCTCTTGGTTATGTTTGGAATACCCAACACAATATATTCCCTAAATCTCTTCACATAAACCATAACTTTTCACTCCTTCGTGTTACCCAATGCATTGGAGAGCTATATCGGGGTCACCCGCCCTTAGTTTATCACGAAACCACCCGTTTTCATAACAATGCCCAAGAACCATAACATAAACATATCACATAAAACATGCATAAAGGAAACATAACATTTCCTCATTTCGATCACAATATAACATTTTAGTGTATTGAAATAATGAATCCATTCAAAAAGAAACCATTTCCAAAACCATTTAAAACATTTAATAAAGAGATTTTTGAATCAAGGTGTCCCATACATCCTTGAAGCTTTTAAAAATTTAAAACATTAATATCCATATAAATAAATCCTTAAAACCATTTTGAAAACATGGATATTAATAAGAACAAATAATTAAAACATTTAAAGCGATATTTTGGTTAAAGGGGTTCTACCAGAATTTGAGACACTTGAATACATTAATTGAGGAATAACATTTAGTCAGAACATTATAATATCATGAGAATAAATAGATTCATGATATAATATTCCAAAGGACAGTATATACACCATATAAGAGTGAATTGGTTCATAACAACAATGAAGTCTCAATATAAATGTCAAATGTGATAAATTCCCTTATAAAGAAGGTATCCTTAAATTAATGATAATTAAATCTAAAAATTATGTGTGAAAAATATAAATACACCCAATATAGGTGGATAATAGGTGTAAAACAATAAAATTTCATTCACACATATTCAAAAGATGACATATTCAATAACTACATGTTGAACCCAAAGAAATCAAAATTGGGTTAAAAAGTTCCCTTGGTAAAATTCGACAGCCTAACGACATCACTTAAAATTTCAGAAAATGAGTTGATGAGAGATAAAAAGGGAATCTCATCACTTGGAAATAAAATTTACATCAATAAGGATATAAAAGAACACATCCGAAGATAATAGTATGTGAAGTAAAAGACATAACAAAAGAAGTCTTTTAAAAAAGAGGAGGGTTAAAGGTCCCCTTACAGAGTTGGGTAACTTTCAAAACGTACACCCCATGGAAGAAGGGTCATACAATGAAGATGTGAATACCTATAAATGAAATTATACTACACAAAGTGTATAATAATGGTCAGTACATACACCACTCAAAGTTAATTGTGGAAAATGTAGCATAAATTTCACAAGAATAAAAGTGAGATGAAAAATCCCTTACGAAAACTCGGCAGCCTAACGACGCCACTTAAAACATACAAAATTGATTAATGAGAGGAAATATGGTCTCTCATCATACGAAAATAAAAATTAAAGTAATATTAATATAAAAGAACATCCAAATAACAAGAAATATGAGCTTAAAAGGAATGACATAAAAGGGTGTACTTAAAAAGAAAGAGAGGAGTAGGATCCCTTACCTCAAGTCCGACTTGTCTGGTTCGTTTCTTTATATTCCTGAATAATAAACTTTTTTCAATTTATAATTTCTTAAGGACCTCATATAATGATTATTATTCTGTTCATACCACATATTTTAATTTTATAATAATTGGTTAATAGTATGAGTTCAAATCAAACGTTCTTGTCGATGTTTGGTACATGAGTCAAATATTGAACTTGTTGGAAAATAATTTTCAATGTAGTTATAGGTACATCATATCAAGAATAGTATTTATGTTTTAAATATCATATATATCCGGTATATATTCATTTTATACTATTCCATAGCATTTGGAGATAAAAATTAAAAGCATCGTTCATGGAGACGGTAGGTCGTACGTACGCATGAACGCTACTTTAATTTTTTGTCATATTAATGGAATTAAAACAAAATGATAGATATATATATATATATATATATGTTATAATTCCAGAATTATATACATCATTTATATGTAATATATTACATATATAGCCATTATATATATGTACTTATAATAGTACATAACATTTTGAGACAAGAAATGAAATGTACCGTTCATGGGGACGGTAAGCCGTACATATGCATGAACGCTACTTTCATTTCTATTTCATATTTAATGGAATTAAAACATAATGATACATAATAGTATTCCAGTATGGTATCATATATAATATAATTAAATATATCCTTTATACGTACCACATATGGTATTAACGAATCAAATCACTTTGAGGGGGCGGTAGTCCGCACTTCCTTAAATGAAGATATCGCGTTTACCCATAATGGAAACCATAAAGGTATTCCATAAATTAAAAATACATAAGCTTAAGTAAAACATAAACATATTATATATAATATATAAAAATACTGTCATCTAAATGGCCACCTTTGAAGGTGTTAGAAGAATGTTGAACAATCATCGTTTCGTGAGGCAGAAAATCGCCAACCACAGAAACAGTATGTTCTTTAACCATTAGACGAAGGAGTGTGTAAGCGTAGCTCTAATAATTATTATAACAACATCATATTATATTGAAGATACTGTATTTGTTACAAAAGAAAATAATTAAAGAGTTTAGGGGGATGGAGAAGCAAAATAAAACAAAAGGACACAAGTGAAGACATTACCTTAAAATCGGGTAACTCCCTTTGGTTTGAGCTCAAAGGATTCCTTGGGAAGACTTATGCCTGAATTGAGGCTTCAAAGAGTTATAGAGTGATGTGGAGATACAAAATGGGCAGGGTTTGGCCGAGCAAAAGGCTTTGGGAGTGTGGGTAAAGAGGTAGAGGTGGGAGCCTTTTATAAGAGGAGAGGAGGGGCACTCTTGGAATGGTATAAAATGTAACTTTATTTTCAAATGAGTTTAGGATTTTAATGGTCCCAAATTGATGTGTTTCGAGGATAAGGTGATGAGGGTTCGAAATCCACCCATAAAATAGGTTTTGGACATGTTTAGGTCTTATAATTTACATTATCTTTCCATTTTATTTAAATTGTTAAATAATGAGGTCATCGCTGCATCATCATGACGTCATACATAATTTAATTTATTTAATGTATAAAAATAATAAAAAAAATACAATGATGTATGAAATATTTTTATATTTCCAATGAATATTTATAGTCTAAATGATCATTTATGTAGACAAAATAAAAAATATTTTACTTAGGTGATACATTCTTTGTTACATTTAATATTCTTTAAAAATAAAACGATAAAAAGTCACTTTCTCACAAAAGTTATTCCATAGGGCCTCCACGTTTGGTACAAGGCATTCCATGGTCGTCCATGAGACAACCAGTAACCTTAGGCCACATTTTGTGTTCATTTTTTATTATTATGATATTATCTTATTATCTTTTACTACCTGATTACTCATTTATCAAGATAATTAAAGATAATTACCGTCGTTACTATTCATAATGTCCAAAAACAAATGAGTCTTAATTACATAACATGGAACATATGATTCCAAATATGTAATCCATTTTACCAAATTCCAAACACATAAATTTCAATAATTAATTCAAAAAAAACTTCCAGTTTTCAAAACAAATAGCGGTTTTTTTAGAAATAATATTTATGAAACGTTTGGCACTTGTTTATGCCTAATTCCAAAGTGAAATTAATCCCAATGACCATCATTTAATTAAACGGTAAAAATATATTCTAATTACACTTTAAAACAAATTAATAATATAATATAACCATATGATTAAATTATATGAAAAAGAAGTTTTGATGTAAAATGCAGTATTTTTTCACTATTCATTGAAAAATGAACATTGTCAGAAAAATATCAAAAATTAACCCAAGGTAAATTTCAATGTCCCAATCATAAATAATATGTTTATTTTGAAAACTATAGCTTATAAAATTGCCAAAAAGTGGATTTTAAAGAGGCTTTCCATTAAAAGGCGGTTAATCGACCTTTTAAAGAATATTGGAATGTTTACGCTTAAAATTGGATTCATTCGCATTTTTAATCCTCTAAAATTTATTGTAAAGAGTAAAAATATTTGACAAACATATATAATCATTTTGTAGTTAGTTCTGTTCATTCCCGCCATTATAATGGCTAGGCGTTAACTACCATTTAAAATAATATTATTTTATTATTAGAGTGCAACGTAAGATTCCCAAAAAACTCGTTGTTGCGTATTGGGTACGCCATCGCACATAGCGTCCCCTTTAAAGAAATATTAATATTTTATTCACAAATATGGATAAATATGAAAAATTTCATACTCTTTATTTACCAGGGGTGTTTCATCCTTCCCCCCTTTTGGGAATTGCGTCCTCGCAATTTTAAAATTGAGCTTGGAAATATCCTTGAACGTCCCACATCGGGACAAGAGTCGGTAAAACAATCACTTTAAAATAAAGAAAGATAAGTACAAAGGTCACCCAAGTTAACCCATAATAGGATTCCATGTATGAAAATATGGACATGGAGGAAAAAAACAAAGGGCCATGTTCTGATGGAGAGTGATAGCAAACATTTCTAGGAGAAAGTTAACCACAAGAAAATCACAAACTTGTGATGGGATAAACGGTATTCGATTCCTCCGTAGGAAAAGTTAATAGAAAGATTTTTTGTTTTATGTTACTTTTTATTGAGGAATTTGTTCATAAGGAAACATAATCACTTAGCATGTTGACTTTCAACTTTTATTAGATTCCTTACACAAACTCATATTTTCTCCAAAAGACGAGTATTTAGGAAGACTTGTTTACTATAATCAACATCTAGAGAATCACCTAATCCACAAAAGAGAACTATATACTTCCCATGTCTTTAGAATTTAACCAAAACCAAAACAAAAAATGTTAGTACAAGATCAGATAATCCATAAAAGGATAACCTTTTATAAAAAGAAAATCTATTCATAATCTCCAAAATTTGTCCAACAAAACCCAAAGTTCAACGAGGACCATTCGATAAACAATTTTTCCATAAAATTCTTCAAAGTAAACCAAACTAAGATTGAAACCCAAATATTTGAAGGATTTATTCACATAGTCTTCCAAGTTAAATCGTAACATTTATCTCCAAACAACATCAGTTGCTCTTAAAGTCTCATATTGAAAAGTAATTAACCTAATCACATATCCTCCATGATAGGTTAATATATTTCCATAGATAACCAAAAATCAAATTACTCTTAATTCATAAAATCATCTAACTAAAAGGAATCAGTCAAACTAACCAGGGACTTCACGTAGTCCAGTGGTAGGCGATAAATACCGGTTGCACTTTGGTTGTGGGTTCGATTCCTGCAGCTTTGTCCAACGCGACGGGTTGTCACACGGTCTGCGTGTTTTCGTTTTTACAAAACTATATAATTCTCAAATCATTCCCCAAAAAGTGATAAAATCATCAAAAATAACCATAACATTATTTAACCTCAATTTTATCTCATGCCTTTCACTTCTATCATATAGTAACCCATAATTACCTCAAAAGCAAGGATCATATAAACCCAAATGGTTCTTTATAACTATGTCCACAAAAGAACAAATAACTATTCCTTGAATGAAATTTTCATATATTAAACATCAGGGTTACACATACTATAAAAAGTCTTCTAATGTAACCCCATCATCAAAAGAGACTTAATACTCTTAAGAATCTCACCATAACTCTTGAAGCCCTTATATGTTGACATCTTACTCATTAGAAATTCTTCATGATCCATTAACCATTCCTTTCCAACTTATTCTGAAATACTTCTTTCCTACTAACAAAATCATGAATCATATCCTAAGATTCCAAAATAGGAAAACAATAGTCATGAAATAATCCATACCTTTGATTGGTCATTATCAGTTTCTAAGTCCTCAATCGGAATGGCATTAGGTATTGGTAAACGAACAGTTGTATGATCTTGGTGATACCATTCACGAAACTTCTTCATAGGACATGTGTTTGCATAATGACCATGCACACCACATTTAAAACATTCAATTGATCCCTCAGAAATAACTTCTTTTCCTTTCCTCGAGTCAACTGGATACTTCCTTTTTTCATGGAAGGTTCTTTCTTTATGACCTTAATTTCCACATCTATAGCATATTTCTGTCCCTTTGAAACATTTTCCAAGGTGTTTCTTTCCACATCTTTGACACATAGGTTTTTGAACAAACATACCTTTATGATTATTACCTGTAGTACTGTAGGGATTTATTTCTCTCATATATGATGCCTTAGAGAAATCGCCAAGGTTTAGGTGGTCAATCATGACTCCAGATAGTTGGTTGAGGATAATCACAAGAGTTCTCATTGCAGCTCCCATATCGTTCAGTTGCTTTCTCAAAAAACAGTCACAGTTTCCATCACATCCACTGTTACTTTGGTTCCTGCTAGATCCAACCATTTACTAAAACCAAAAAGGTCAGTGTGAGTATATCAACAAAACCATCATGTACTAATGAGGAAGATAAACACTATGATATACTTACTCATTCAATTTATCTAAAACTAGGACTCTTTCTGAAATCCTAAGCATTATGGTAATGTCACTTATGCTTAAAGAATACCCTAACCTCTAAAGTTATCTAAACCGCTGTTTGATACCAACTATAAGGCCCCAGCCTTAAACCTTACTTAATCTTGAGTTATTACAAGATTACTCATTGAGGATCTTTTTAGGTTTAGAGTTTTAGAGAATTAGATCATAGAACTTGCATTACATTCCACATTCAAACAAAGTGGTTACATAAAAGATAGTATTCATTTTTTCCTCATCAGCTGAAACATATTTAAAACTAAAGCATGGATTCTTTCTTGAAACTTCCTTGACACTATCATCATATCATGTACCTTTACCTTGACCTGTGAAAAACATTTCAAAAAACTTGGGATCGGCATAAAAATCTCAGAAAGGGTTACAAAAAATATGGAAAGGAAACATGAGTTCATATATACATAAGAATGAAATCATACTTTACCCATAAAACATAGGCACTTTAACATACCTCATCAAATCAAGAATAAATCATAGAAACCAGAAGACATAAAAGGTAACTTGAGGCATTCATAACATTATTACGTAGGGAGTAACCCTCTTGGTTACGTTTGGAATACCCACTACAGTATATTCCCTAAATCTCTTCGGAGAAACCTTAACGTTTCACTCCTTCGCGTTACTCAATTCATTGGAGAGCTATATCGGGCTCACCCGCCCTTAGTTTATCACGGAACCATCCGTTTTCATAACAATTCCCAAGAACCATAACATAAACGTATCACATAAAACATGCATAAAGGAAACATAACATTTAAACATTTCAATCACAATATAACATTTTAGTGTATTGAAATAATGAATCCATTCAAAAATAAACCATTTCCAAAACCATTTAAAACATTTAATAGAGAGATTTTTGAATCAAAGTGTCCCATAAAACCTTGAAGCTTTTAAAAATTTAAACCATTAATATCCATATAAATAAATCCTTAACCATTTTGAAAACATGGATATTAATAAGAACAAATAATTAAAACATTTAAAGTGATATTTCGGTTAAAGGGGTTCTACCAAAATTTGAGACACTTGAATACAATAATTGAGGAATAACATTTAGTCAGAACTTTATAATATCATGAGAATAAATGGTTCAATGATATAATATTCCAAAGGACAGTATATACACCATATAAGAGTGAATTGGTGCATAACAACAATGAAGTCTCAATAGAAATTTCAAATGTGATGAATTCCCTTATAAAGAAGGTATCCTTAAATTAAGGATAATTCAATCTAAAAATTATGTGTGACAAATATAAATACACTAAATATAAGTGGATATTAGGTTTAAATCAATAAAAGGTCATTCACATATATTCAAAAGATTATGTATTCAATAACTACATGTTGAACCTAAAGAAATCGAAATTGGGTAAAAAAGTTCCCTTGGTAAAATTCGACAGCCTAACGGCATCACTTCAAAATTCAGAAAATGAGTTGATGAGAGATAAAAAGGGAATCTCATGACTTGGACATAAAATTTAAATCAATAAGGATATAAAATAACATATCCCAACATAATAGTTTGTGAATTAAAAGACATAACAAAAGAAGTCTTTTAAAAAAGAGGAGGGTGAAAGGTCCCATTACCGAGTTGGGTAACTTTAAAAACGTACACCAAATAGAAGAAGGGTCATAAAATGAAAATATGAGTACACATAAATGAAATTATACTACACAAAGTGTATAATAATGGTCAGTACATACACCACTCAATTGAAATTGTGGAAAATGTAGCATAAATCTCACAGGAATAAAAGTGAGATGAAAAATCCTTTACGAAAACTCAGCAGCCTAACGACGCCACTTAAAACATACAAAATGGTTTTATGAGAGGAAATATAGTCTATAATCATATGAAAATTAAAATTAAAGTAATATTAATTTAAAATAACATCCCAATCATAAGAAATATGAGCTTAAAAGGAATGACATAAAATGGTGTACTTAAAAAGAAAGAGAGTAGGATCCCTTACCTCAAGTCCGACTTGTCTTATTCGTTTATTTATATTACTGAATAATAAACTTTGGTCAATTTATAATTTCTTAAGGACCTCATATAATTATTATTATTCTATTCAGATAACATATTTTAGTTTTATAATAATTGGTTAATAATATGAGTTCATATCAGACGTTCTTGTCGATGTTTGGTACATGAGTCAAAAATATAACATGTTGGAAAATAATTTTCCATGTAGTTATAGGTACATCATATCAAGAATATTATTTATGTTTTAAATATCATATATATCCAGTATATATTCATTTTATACTATTCCATAGCATTTGGAGATAAAAATTAAAAGCACCGTTCATGGAGACGGTAGGCCGTTCGTACGCATGAACGGTACTTTAATTTTTTGTCATATTAATGGAATTAAAACAAAATGAGATATATATATATATATATGTGTTATAATTCCAGAATGATATACATCATTTAGATTTAATATATTACAAATATACCCATTATATATATGTACTTATAATAGTACATAACATTTTGAGGCAAGAAATTAAATGTACCGTTCAAGGAGACGGTAAGCCGTACGTACGCATGAACGCTACTTCCATTTCTATTTCATATTTAATGGAATTAAAACATAATGAAACATAATAGTATTCTAGTATGGTATCAGATATAATATAATTAAATATATCCTTTATACATACCACATATGGTATTAACGAATCAAATCACTTTGAGGGGGCGGTAGTCCGCATTTCCTTAAATGAAGATTTCGCATTTACCCATAATGGAAACTATAAAGGTACGACACAAATGAAAAATACAGAAGCTTAAGTAAAATGTAATCATATTATATATCATATATAAATAAAGTGTCATCTAAATGGCCACCTTTGAAGGTTTTTGAAGAATGTTAAACAATCATCATTTCGTGAGGCAGAAAATCGCCAACCACAGAAACAGTATGTTCATTAACCATTACACGAAGGTGTGTGTAAGTGTAGCTAGACTACTTATTATAAAAACATCATAGTATATAAAATATACTGTATTTGTTACAACAGAAAATAATAAAAGAGTTTATGGGGTTGTAGAAGCAAAATAAAACAAAAGGACACAAGTGAAGACATTACCTTAAAATCGGGTAACTCCCTTTGGTTTGATCTCAAAGGCATCCTTGGGAAGACTTATGCCCAAATTGAGGTTTCAAGGAGTTATATATGGATGTGTAGAGACAAAATGGGCATGGGTGGGCCGATCCAAATGCTTTGGGAGTGTGGGTAAGGAGGTAGAGGTGGGGGCCTATTATAAGAGGAGAGGAGGGGCACTCTTGGAAAGGTATAAAATGTAACTTTATTTTCAAATGAGTTTCGGATTTTAAAGGTCCCACATTGATTTTTTTCGAGGATAAGGTGATAAGGGTTCGAAATCCACCCATACAATAAGTTTTGGACATGTTTAGGTCTTATAAGTTACATTATCTTTCCATTTTATTTAAATCGTTAAATAATGAGGTCATCGCTGCATCATCATGATGTCATAAATAATTTAATTTATTTAATGTCTAAAAATAATAAAAAAATACTATGATGTAGGAAATATTTTTATCTTTCAAAATGAATATTTATAGACCAAATGATCATTTATTTAGAAAAAATTAAAAATAATTTACTTAGGTGATACATTCTTTGTTACATTTAACATTCTTTAAAAATAAAAAGATAAAAAGTCACTTTCTCACAAAAGTGATTCCATGGGGCCCCCAAGTTTGGCACAAGGCATCCCATGGTAGGACATGAGACAAACAGTATCCTTAGGACACATTTTGTGGTCATTTGTTATTATTATGATATTATCTTATTATCTTTAACTACCGATTACTCATTAATCAAGATAATTAAAGATAATTACCGTCGTTACTATTCATAATGTCCAAAAACAAAAGAGTCTCAATTAAATAATTTGGACCTTATGATTCCAAATAAGTAATCCATTTTACCAAATTTCAAACACATAAATCTCAATAATTAATTTAAAAATAACTTCCCGTTGTCAAAACAAATAGCGGGTTTTTTTAGAAACAATATTTTTGAAAAGTTTGACACTTTTTATGCCTAATTCCAAAGTGAAATTAATTCCAATGACCATCATTGAATTACATGGTAAAAATATATTCTAATTAAACTTTAAAACAAATTAAAAAGATAATATAACCATATAATTAAATTATATGAAAATGCAGTTTTGATGTAAAATGTAGTATTTTTTCACTATTCATTGAAAAATGAACATTGTAAGAAAAATACCAAAAATTAACCCAAGGTAAATTTAAATGTCCCAATCATAAATAATATGTTTATTTTGAAAAATAGAGCTTATAAAATTGTCAAAATGTGGATTTAAAATAGGTTCTCCCTTAAAAGGCGGTTAATCGACCTTTTAAATAATATTGGAATGTTTACACTTAAAATTGGATTCATTCGCATTTTTCATCCTCTAACCTTTATTGTAAAGAGTAAAAATATTTCACAAACATATATAATCATTTTGTAGTTAGTTCTGTTCATTCCCTCCATTACAACGGCTAGGCGTTAACTACCATTTAAAATAATATAATTTTATTATTAGAGTGCAACGTAAGATTCCAAAGGAACTCATTGTTGTGTATTGGGTATTCCACCGCACATACCATCCCCTTTAAAGTAATATTAATATTTTATTAACAAATATGGATAAATATGAAAATTTCATACTCTTTATTAACCTGGGGTGTTACATCCTTCCCCTCTTTTTGGGAATTTCTTCCTCACAATTTTAAAATTGAGCTTGGAAACATCCTTGAACGCCCCACATCGGGACAAGAGTCGGTAAAACAATCACTTTAAAATAATGAAAGATAAGTAAAAAGGTCACCCGAGTTAACCCATACTAGGATTCCAAGTTTGAAAATATGGACATGGGGGAAAAACAAAGGTTCATTTTCTAATGGAGAGTGATAGTAAACATGTCTAGGAGAAAGTTAACCACAAGAAAATCACAAACTTGTGATGGGTTAAACGGTATTTGATTCCTCCGTAGGAAACGTTAATAGAAAACATTTTTGTTTTAAGTTACTTTTTATTGAGGAATTTGTTAATAAGGAAACATAATCACTTATCATTTGGACTTTCATATTTTATTAGATTCCTTACACAAACTCATATTTTCTCCAAAAGACGAGTATTTAGGAAGACTTGATCACTATAATCAACTTCTAGAGAATCACCTAATCCACAAAAAATAACTACATACTTCCCATGTCTTTAGACTTTAACCAAAACCAAAAAAAAAGGTTAGTACAAGATCAGATAATCCAGAAAAGGATAACCCTTTATAAAAAGAAAATCTATTCTTAATCTCCAAAATTTGTCCAACAAAACCCAAAGTTCAAAGAGGACCATTCAATAAACAATTTGTCCATAAAATTCTTCAAAGTAAACCAAACTATGATTTAAACCCAAATATTTGAAGGATTTAGTCACATAGTCTTCCAAGTGAAATCGTAACATTTATCTCCAGACAACATCAGTTGTCTTAAAGTCTCGTATTGAAAAGTAATAAACCTAATCACATATCCTCCATGATAGGTTAATATATTTCCATAGATAACCCAAAATCAAATTACTCTTAATTCATAAAATCATCTTACTAAAAGGAATCAGTCAAACTAACCAGGGACTTCACGTAGTCCAGTGGTAGGCGATAAATACCAGTTGCACTTTGGTTGTGGGTTCGATTCCCACAGCTTTGTCCGACGCGACGGGTTGTCACACGGTCTGCGTGTTGTCCTTTTTCCAAAACTATATAATTCTCAAATCATTCCCCAAAAAGTGATAAAATCATCAAAAATAACCATAACATAATTTAACCTCAATTTTATCTTATGCCTTTCACTTCCATTATATAGTAACCCATAATTACCTCAAAAGTAAGGATCATATAAACCCAAATGGTTCTTTATAACTGTGTCCACAAAAGAACAAATAACTATTCCTTGAATGAAATTTTCATATATTAAACATCAGGGTTACACATACTATAAAAAGTCTTCTAATGTAACCCCACCCTCAAAAGAGACTTAATACTCTTAAGAATTTCACCATAACTCTTGAAGCCCTTATATGTTGACATATTACTCATTCAACATTCATCATGATCCATTAACCATTCCTTTCCAACTTATTCTAAAATACTTCTTTCCTACAAACAAAATCATGAATCATATCCTAAGATTCCATAATAGGAAAACAATAGTCATGAAATAATCCATACCTTTGATTGGTCATTATCAGTTTCTTCATCCTCAATCAGAATGGAATTAGGTATTGGTAAACGAACATTTGTACGATCTTGGTGATCCCATTCAAGAAGCTTCTTCATAGGACATGTGTTTTCATAATGACCATGCACACCACATTTAAAACATTCAATTGATCCCTCAAAAATAACTTCATTCCCTTTCCTTGAGTCAACTGGATGCTTCCTTTTTCCATGGTAGGTTCTTGCTTTATGAACTACATTTGCACATCTATAGCATATTTCTGTACCTTTGAAACATTTTCCAACGTGTTTCTTTCCACATCTTTGACACATAAGTTTTTGAACACACTTACCTTTATGATTATTACCTGTAGTACCGTAGGGATTTTTTTCTCACATATATGATGCCTTAGAGAAATCACCAAGGTTTAGGTGGTCAATCATGACTCCAGATAGTTGGTTGAGGATAATCACAAGAGTTCTCATTGCAGCTCCCATATCATTCAGTTTCTTGCTCAAAAAACTGTCATAGTTTCCTTCAGATCCACTGTTACTTTGGTGCCTGCTAGATCCAGCCATTTACTAAAACCAAAAAGGTTAGTGTGAGTATATAAACAAAACCATCATGTACTAATGAGGAAGATAAACACTGTGATATACTTACTCAGTCACTTTATCTAAAAATAGGACTCTTTCTGAAATCCTAACCATTATGGTTATGTCACTTATGCTTAAAGAATAACCTAACCTCTAAAGTTATCTAAACCGACCTTTGATACCAACTATAAGGCCCCAGCCTTAAACCTTACTTAATATTGAGTTATTACAAGATTACTCATTGAGGATATTTTCAGGTTTAGAGTTTTAGAGAATTAGATCATAAAACTAGCATTACATTCCACATTAAAACAAAGTGGTTACATAAAAGATAGTATTCATTTTTTCCTCATCAACGGAAACATAATTAAAAATAAATCTTGGATTCTTTTTGACACTTCCTTGACACTATCATCATATCATGTACCTTTCCTTGACCTGTGAAAAACATTTAAAAAAACTTGGGATGAGCATAAAAAGCTCAGTAAGGGTTATAAAAAATATGGAAAGGAAACTTGAGTTCATATATACAAAATAATTAAATCATACTTTACCCATAAAACATAGGCACTTTAACATACCTCATCAAATCATGAATAAATCATAGAAATCATAAGACATAAAAGGTAACATGAGGCATTCATAACATTATTACATAGGGAGTAACCCTCTTGGTTACGTTTGGAATACCCACCATAGTATATTCCCTAAATCTCTTCGGAGAAACCTTAACGTTTCACTCCTTCACGTTACCCAATGCATTGGAGAGCTATATCGGGCTCACCCGCCCTTAGTTTATCACGGAACCACCCGTTTTCGTAACAATGCCCAAGAACCATAACATAAACGTATCACATATAACATGCATAAAGGAAACATAACATTTACACATTTCAATCACAATATAACATTTTAGTGTATTTAAATAATGAATCCATTCACAAAGAAACCATTTCCAAAACCATTTAAAACATTTAATAAAGAGATTTCTGAATCAAAGTTTCCCATACAAACTTGAAGCTTTTAAAATTTTAAACCATTAATATCCATATAAATAAATCCTTAAAACCATTTTGAAAACATGGATATTAATAAGAACAAATAATTAAAACATTTAAAGCGATATTTTGGTTAAAGGGGTTCTACCAAAATTTGAGACACATGAATACAATAATTGAGGAATAACATTTAGTCAGAAATTTATAATATCATGAGAATAAATGAATTCATGATATAATATTCCAAAGGACATTATATACACCATATAAGAGTGAATTGGTGCATAACAACAATGAAGTCTCAATAGAAATGTCAAATGTGATGAATTCCCTTATAAGGTAGGTATCCTTAAATTAAGGATATTTCAATCTAAAAATTATGTGTGACAAATATAAATACACCCAATATGAGTGGATATTAGGTGTAAACAATAAAAGGCCATTCACACATATTTAAAAGATTACATATTCAATAACTACATGTTGAACCCAAAAAATCGAAATTGGGTTAAAATGTTCCCTTGGTAAAATTCGACAGCCTAACGGCATCACTTCAAAATTTAGAAAATGAGTTGATGAGAGATAAAAAGGGAATCTCATCACTTGGACATAAAATTTACATCACTAAGGATATAAAAGAACATATCCCAACATAATAGTATGTGAATTAAAAGACATAACAAAAGAAGTCTTTTAAAAAAGAGGAGGGTGAATGTTCTCCTTACCGAGTTGGGTAACTTTCGAAACGTACACCCCATGGAAGAAGGGTCATACAATGAATATGTGAATACCCATAAATGAAATTATACTACTCAAAGTGTATAGTAATGGGCAGTACATACACCACTCAATGGAAATTGTGGCAAATGTAGCATAAATCTCACAGGAATAAAAGTGAGATGAAAAATCCCTTACGAAAACTCGGCAGCTTAACGACGCCATTTAAAACATACAAAATGGATTAATGAGAAGATATAGGGTCTCTCATCATATGAACATAAAAATTAAAGTAATATTAATTTAAGAGAAAATCCCAATAACAAGAAATATGAGCTTAAAAGGAATGACATAAAAGGGTGTACTTAAAAAGAAAGAGAGGAGTAGGATCCCTTACCTCAAGTCTGACGTGTCTTGTTCGTTTCTTTATATTACTGAATAATAAACTTTGGTCATTTTATAATTTCTTAAGTAACTCCTATAATGATTATTATTCTGTTCATATCACATATTTTAATGTTATAACAATTGGTTAATAATATGAGTTCATATCATACGTTCTTGTCGATGTTTGGTACATGAGTCAAAAATTGAACTTGTTGGAAAATAATATTCCATGTAGTTATAGGTACATCATATCCAGAATTGTATTGATGTTTTAAATATCATATATATCCAGTATATATTCATTTTATACTATTCCATATCATTTGGAGATAAAAATTAAATGCACCGTTCATGGAGACGGTAGGTCGTACGTACGCATGAACGCTACTTTAATTTTTTGTCATATTAATGGAATTAAAACAAAATGAGATATATATATATATATATATATATATATATGTTATAATTCCAGAATGATATACATCATTTATATGTAATATATTACATATATATCCATTATATATATGTACTTATAACAATACATAACATTTTGAGACAAGAAATGAAATGTACCGTTCATGGAGACGGTAAGCCGTACGTACGCATGAACGCTACTTCCATTTATATTTCATATTTAATGGAATTAAAACATAATGATACATAATAGTATTCCAGTATGGTATCATATATAATATAATTAAATATATCCTTTATACGTACCACATATGGTATTAACAAATCAAATCACTTTGAGGGGGCAGTAGTCCGCACTTCCTTAAATGAAGATATCACGTTTACTCATAATGGAAACCATAAAGGTATGCCATAAATGAAAAATAAAGAAGCTTAAGTAAAACATAAACATATTATATATCATATATAAATATAGTTTCATCTAAATGGACACCTTTAAAGGTGTTAGAAGAATGTTGAACAATCATCGTTTCGTGAGGCAGAAAATCGCCAACCACAGAAACAGTATGTTCTTTAACCATTAGACGAAGGTGTGTGTAATTTTAGCTCTAATACTTCTTATAAAAACATCCTAGTATAATTACGATACTTTATTTGTTACAAAAGAAAAAAAAATAAAAGAGTTTAGGGGGTTGTAGAAGCAAAATAAAACAAAAGGACACAAGTGAAGACATTACCTTAAAATCGGGTAACTCCCTTTGGTTTGAGCTCAACGGCTTCCTTGGGAAGACTTCTGCCCAAATTGAGGCTTCAAGGAGTTATAGAGGGATGTGTAGAGACACAATGGTCAGGGTTTGGCCGAGCCAAAGGCTTTGGGAGTGTGGGTAAGGAGGTAGAGGTGGTGGCCTTTTATAAGAGGAGAGGAGGGGCACTCTTGGAAAGGTATAAAATGTAACTTTATTTTCAAATGAGTTTCGGATTTTAATGGTACCACATTGATGTTTTTAGAGAATACGGTGATAGGGGTTCTAAATCCACCCATAAAATAGGTTTTGGACATGTGTAGGTCTTAGAATTTACATTATTATTACATTTTATTTAAATCGTTAAATAATGAGGTCATCACTGCATCATCCTGATGTCATTAATAATTTAATTTCTTTAATGTATAAAAATAATAAAAAAATCCTATGATGTAGGAAATATTTTTATCTTTCAAATTAATATTTATAATACAAAATATCATTTATTTAGACAAAATTAAAAATATTTTACTTAGGTGATACATTCTTTGTAACATTTAACATTCTTTAAAAATAAAAAGATAAAAAGTCACTTTCTCACAAAAGTGATTCCATGGGGCCCCCAAGTTTGGCACAAGGAATCCCATGGTCGGCCATGAGACAACCAGTAGCCTTAGGACTCATTTTGTGGTCATTTTGTATTATTATGATATTATCTTATTATCTTTAACTACCCGATTACTCATTAATCAAGAAAATTAAAGATAATTACCGTCGTTACTATTCATAATGTCCAAAAACAAAAGAGTCTTAATTACATAATTTGGAACATATGATTCAAAATATGTAATCCATTTTACCAAATTCAAAACACATAAATTTCAGTAATTAATTTATCAAAATCTTCCCGTTGTCAAAACAAATAGCGGGTTTTTTTAGAAACAATATTTATGAAAAGTTTGGCACTTGTTTATGCCTAATTCCAAGGTGAAATTAATCTCAATGACCACAATTTAATTACATGGTAAAAATATATTCTAATTACACTTTAAAATAAAATTAAAAATATAATATAACCATATAATTAAATTATATGAAAAAGCAGTTTTGATGTAAAATGCAGTATTTTTTCACTATTCATTGAAAAATTAACATTGTCAGAAAAATACCAAAAATTAACCCAAGGTAAATTTCAATGTCCCAATCATAAATAATATGTTTATTTTGAAAAATAGAGCTTATAAAATTTCCAAAAAGTGGATTTAAAAGAGGTTCGCCATTAAAAGGCGGTTAATCGACCTTTTAAAGAATGTTGGAATGTTTACGCTTAAAATTGGAATCATTCACATTTTTAATCCTCTAACATTTATTGTAAAGACTAAAAATATTTGACAAACATATATATTCATTTTGTAGTTAGTTCTGTTCATTCCCGCCATTACAACGGCTAGGCGTTAACTACCATTTAAAATAATATTATTTTATTATTAGAGTGCAACGTAAGATTCCCAAGAAACTCGTTGTTGCGTATTGGGTACGCCATCGCACATAGCTTCCCCTTTAAAGTAATATCAATATTTTATTCACAAATATGGATAAATATGAAAATTTCATACTCTTTATTTACCTGGGGTGTTACATCCTTCCCCCCTTTTTGGGAATTGAGTCCTCGCTATTTTAAAATTGAGCTTGGAAACATCCTTGAACGTCCCACATCGGGACAAGAGTCGGTAAAACAATCACATTAAAATAAATAAAGATAAGTACAAAGGTCACCCGAGTTAACCCATACTAGGATTCCAAGTATGAAAATATGGACATGGAGGTAAAAAACAAAGGGCCATGTTCTGATGGAGAGTGATAGTAAACATGTCTAGGAGAAAGTTAACCACAAGAAAATCACAAACTTGTGATGGGTTAAACGGTATTCAATTCCTCCTTAGGAAAAGTTAATAGACAAATTTTTTTTTCTAATTTACTTTTTATTGAGGAATTTGTTCATAAGGAAACGTAATCACTTATCATGTTGACTTTCAAATTTTATTAGATTCCTTACACAAACTCATATTTTTTCCAAAAGATGGGTATTTAGGAAGATTTGTTCACTATAATCAACTTCTAGAGAATCACCTAATCCATAAAAGAGAACTATATACCTCCCATGTCTTTAGACTTTAACCAAAACCAAAACCAAAAAGGTTAGTACAAGATCAGATAATCCAGAAAAGGATAACCCTTTATAAAAAGAAAATCTATTCTTAATCTCCAAAATTTGTCCAACAAAACCCAAAGTTCAACGAGGACCATTCGATAAACAATTTGGCCATAAAATTCATCAAAGTAAACCAAAATAAGATTGAAACCCAAATATTTGAAGGATTTAGTCACATAGTCTTCCAAGTTAAATCGTAACATTTATCTCCAAACAACATCAATTGCTCTTAAAGTCTCGTATTGAAAAGTAATTAACCTAATCACATATCCTCCATGATAGGTTAATATATTTCCATAGATAACCCAAAATCAAATTAGTCTTAATTCATAAAATCATATAACTAAAAGGAATCAGTCAAACTAACCAGGGACTTCACGTAGTCCAGTGGTAGGCGATAAATACCAGTTGCACTTTGGTTGTGGGTTCGATTCCCGCAGCTTTGTCCGACGTGACAGGTTGTCACACGGTCTGCATGTTGTCCTTTTTCCAAAACTATATAATTCTAAAATCACTCCCCAAAAAGTGATTAAATCATCAAAAATAACCATAACATAATTTAACCTCAATTTTATCTCATGACTTTCACTTCCATCATATAGTAACCCATAATTACCTCAAAAGTAAGGATCATATAAACCCAAATGGTTCTTTATAACTATGTCCACAAAATAACAGATAACTATTCCTTGAATGAAATTTTCATATATTAAACATCAGGGTTACACATACTATAAAAAGTCTTCTAATATAACCCCATCATCAAAAGAGACGTAATACTGTTAAGAATTTCACCATAACTCTTGAAGCCCTTATATGTTGACATCTTACTCATTCAACATTCTTCATGATCCATTAACCATTACCTTCCAACTTATTCTGAAATACTTCTTTCCTACAAACAAAATCATGAATCATATCCTAAGATTCCAAAATAGGAAAACAATAGTCATGAAATAATCCATACCTTTGACTGGTAATTATCAGTTTCTTCATCCTCAATCGGAATGGAATTAGGTATTGGTAAACGAACATTTTTATGATCTTGGTGATCCCATTCACGAAACTTCTTCATAGGACATGTGTTTGCATAATGACCATGCGCACCACATTTAAAACATTCAATTGATCCCTCAGAAATAACTTCTTTCCCTTTCCTCAAGTCAACTGGATGCTTCCTTTTTCCATGGAAGGTTCTTGCTTTATGACCATCATTTCCACGTCTATAGCATATTTCTGTCCCTTTGAAGCATTTTCCAAGGTGTTTCTTTCCACATCATTGACACATAGGTTCTTGAACACAATTACCTTTATGATTATTACCTGTAGTACCATAGGGATTTGTTTCTCGCATATATGATGCTTTAGATAAATCACCATGGTTTAGGTGGTCAATCATGACTCCAGATAGTTGGTTGAGGATAATCACAAGAGTTCTCATTGCAGCTCCCATATCGTTCAGTTGCTTGCTCAAAAAACTGTCACAGTTTCCTTCACATCCACTATTACTTTGGTGCCTGCTAGATCCATCCATATACTAAAACCAAAAAGGTCAGTGTGAGTATATCAACAAAACCATCATGTACTAATGAGGAAGATAAAAACTATGATATACTTACTCATTCACTTTATCTAATACTATGAATCTTTCTGAAATCCTAACCATTATGGTAATGTCACTTATGCTTAAAGAATACCCTAACCTCTAAAGTTATCTAAATCGACCTTTGATACCAACTATAAGGCCCCAACCTTAAACCTTACTTAATATTGAGTTATTACAATATTACTCATTGAGGATCTTTTCAGGTTTAGAGTTTTATAGAATTAGATCATAAATATTTCATTACATTCCACATTCAAACAAAGTGGTTACATAAAATATAGTATTCATTTTTTTTCTCATCAACGGAATCATATTTAAAAATAAAGCATGTATTCTTTTTGAAACTTCCTTGACACTATCATCATATCATGTAGCTTTCCCTTGACCTGTGAAAAACATTTCAAAAAACATGGGATGAGCATAAAAAGATCAGTAAGTGTTATAAAAAATATGGAAAGGAAACATGAGTTTATATATACATAATAATGAAATCATACTTTAGCCATAAAACATAGGAACTTTAACATACCTCATCAAATCATGAATAAATCATAGAAATCATAAGACATAAAAGGTAACTTGAGACATCCATAACATTATTATGTAGGGAGTAACCCTCTTGGTTACGTTTGGAATACCCACCACAGTATATTCCCTAAATCTCTTCAGATAAACCATAACGTTTCACTCCTTTGCATTACCCAATGCATTGGAGAGCTATATCGGGCTCACCTGCCCTTAGTTTATCACGAAACCACCCGTTTTCATAACAATTCCCAAGAACCATAACATAAACGTATCACCTAAAACATGCATAAAGGAAACATAACATTTACACATTTCAATCACAATATAACATTTTAGTGTATTGAAATAATGAATCCATTCAAAAAGAAACCATTTCCAAAATCATTTAAACCATTTAATAAAGAGATTTCTGAATCAAAGTGTCCCATACAACCTTGAAGATTTTAAAATTTTAAACCATTAATATCCATATAAATAAATCCTTAAAACCATTTTTAAAACATGGATATAAATAAGAACAAATAATTAAAACATTTAAAGCGATATTTTTGTTAAATGGGTTCTACCAAAATTTGAGACACTTGAATACAATAATTGAGGAATAAAATTTTTTCAGAACTTTATAATATCATGAGAATAAAAGGATTCATGATATAATATTCCAAAGGACAGTATATACACCATATAAGAGTGAATTGGTGCATAACAACAATGATGTCTCAATAGAAATGTCAAATGTGATGAATTCCCTTATAAAGAAGGTATCCTTAAATTAAAGATAATTCAATCTCAAAATTATGTGTGAAAAATATAAATACACCCAATATAAGTGGATATTAGGTGTAAAACAATAAAAAGTCATTCACACATATTCAAACGATGACATATTCAATAACTACATGTTGAACCCAAAGAAATCGAAATTGGGTTAAAAACTTCCCTTGGTAAAATTCGACAGCCTAACGGCATCACTTCAAAATTCAGAAAATGAGTTGATGAGAGATAAAAAGGGAATATCATCACTTGGACATAAAATTTACATCAATAGGGATTTAAAAGAACATATCCCAAAATAATATTATGTGAATTAAAAGACATAACAAAAGAAGTCTTTTAAAAAAGAGGAGGGTGAAAGGTCACCTTACCGAGTTGGGTAACTTTCGAAACGTACACCCCATGGAAGAAGGGTCATACAATGAATATGTGAATACCCATTAATGAAATTATACTACAAAAAGTGTATAATAATGGGCAGCACATACACCACTCAAAGGAAATTGTGGCAAATGTAGCATAAATCTCACAGGAATAAAAGTGAGATGAAAAATCCCTTACGAAAACTCGGCAGCCTAACGACGCCACTTAAAACTTACAAAATGGATTGATGAGAGGAAATATGGTCTCTCATCATATGAAAATAAAAATTAAGGTAAGATTAATATAAAATAACATCCCAATCACAAGAAATATGAGCTTTAAAGGAATGACATAAAAGGGTGTACTTAACAAGAAAGAGAGGAGTAGGATCCCTTACCTCAAGTCCGACTTGTCTTGTTCGTTTCTTTATATTCCTGAATAATAAACTTTGGTCAATTTATAATTGCTTAAGGACCTCCTATAATGATTATTATTCTGTTCATATCACATATTTTAATTTTATAATAATTGGTTAATAATATGAGTTCATATCAGACGTTCTTGTCGATGTTTGGTACATGAGTCAAAATTTGAACTTGTTGGAAAATAATTTTCCATGTAGTTATAGGTACATCATATCCAGAATAGTATTTATGCTTTAAATATCATATATATCAAGTAAATATTAATTTTATTCTATTTTATAGCATTTGGAGATAAAAATTAAAAGCACCGTTCATGGAGACGGTAGGCCGTACGTACGCATGAACGCTACTTTAATATTTTGTCATATTAATGGAATTAAAACAAAATGATATATATATATATGTTATATTTCAAGAATTATATACATCATTTAGATGTAATATATTACATATATAGCCATTATATATATGTACTTATAATAGTACATAACATTTTGAGACAAGAAATGAAATGTACCGTTCATGGAGACGGTAAGCCGTACGTACGCATGAATGCAACTTCCATTTCTATTTCATATTTAATGGAATTAAAACATAATGATACATAATAGTATTCCACTATGGTATCATATATAATATAATTAATTATATCCTTTATACGTACGACATATGGTATTAACGAATCAAATCACTTTGAGGGGGCGGTAGTCCGCACTTCCTTAAATGAAGATATCGCGTTTACCCGTAATGGAAACCGTAAAGGTATGCCATAAATGAAAAATAAAGAAACTTAAGTAAAACATAAACATTTATATATCATATATAAATATAGTTTCATATAAATGGCCACCTTTGAAGGTGTTATAAGAATGTTGAACAATCATCGTTTCGTGAGGCAGAAAATCGCCAACCACTGAAATAGTATGTTCTTTAACCATTAGACGAAGGTGTGTGTAATTGAAGCTTGAATACTTCTTATAACAACATCCTAGTATATGGAAGATACTTTATTTTTTAAAAAAGAAAGAATAAAAGATTTTAGGGGGCTGGAGAAGAAAAATAAAACAAAAGGACACAAGTGAAGACATTACCTTAAAATCGGGTAAATCCCTTTGGTTTGAGCTCAACGTATTCCTTGGGAAGACTTCTACCCAAATTGAGGCTTCAAAGAGTTATAGAGGGATGTGTGGATACAAAATGGGCAGGGTTTGGCCGATCCAAAGGCTTTGGGAGTGTGGGTAAGGAGGTAGAGGTGGGGGCATTTATAAGAGGAGAGGAGGGGCACTCTTGGAAAGGTATAAAATGTAACTTTATTTTCAAATGCGTTTCTGATTTTAATGGTCCCAAATTGATGTGTTCCGAGGATAAGGTGATAATGGTTCTAACTCCACCCATACAATAGGTTTTGGACATGTATAGGTCTTATAATTTACATTATCTTTCCATTTTATTTAAATCATTAAATAATGAGGTCATCGCTGCATCATCATGATGTCATAAATAATTTAATTTATTTAATGTCTAAAAATTATAAAAAAATACTATGATGTAGGAAATAGTTTTCGCTTTCCAATGAATATTTATAATCCAAAATATCATTTATGTAGACGAAAGTAAAAATATTTTACTTAGGTGATACATTTTTTTGTTACATTTAACATTCTTTAAAAATAAAAAGATAAAAAGTCACTTTCTCACAAACGTGATTCAATGGGGCCCACAAGTTTGGCACAAGGCATCAAATGGTCGGCCATGAGACAACCAGTAGCCTTAGTACACATTTTGTGATCATTTTTTATTATTATGATATTATCTTATTATCTTTAACTACCCGATTACTCATTAATCAAGATAATTAAAGATAATTATCGTCGTTACTATTCATAATGTCCAAAAACAAAAGAGTCTTAATTAAATAATTTGGACCTTCTGATTAAAAATATGTAATCCATTTTACCAAATTACAAACACATAAATTGAAATAATTAATTTATGAAAACCTTCCCATTGTCAAAACAAATAGCGGGTTTTTTTAGAAACAATATTTATGAAAAGTTTGGCACTTGTTTATGCCTAATTCCAAAGTGAAATTAATCCCAATGACCATAATTGAATTACATGGTAAAAATATATTCTTATTACACTTTAAAACAAATTAAAAATATAATATAACCATATAATTAAATTATATGAAAAAGCAGTATTGATGTAAAATGCAGTATTTTTTCACTATTCATTGAAAAATGAACATTGTCAGAAAAATACCAAAAATTATCCCAAAGTAAATTTCAATGTCTCAATCATAAATTATATGTTCACTTTGAAAAATAGAGATTATAAAATTGTCAAAAAGTTGATTTAAAAGTGGTTCGCCATTAAAAGGTGGTTAATTGACCTTTTAAAGAATATTGGAATGTTTATGCTTAAAATTGGATTCATTCACATTTTTCATCCTCTAACATTTATTGTAAAGAGTAAAAATATTTGAAAAACATATATAATCATTTTTTAGTTAGTTCTGTTCATTCCCGCAATTACAATGGCTAGGCGCTAACCACCATTTAAAATAATATTATTTTACTATTTGAGTGCAACGTAAGATTTCCAAGAAACTCGTTGTTGTGTATTAGGTACGCCATCGCACATAGCGTCCCCTTTAAAGTAATATTAATATTTTATTCACAAATATGGATAAATATGAAAATGTCATACTCTTTATTTACCTGGGGTGTTACACATAGTATATTTCATGATGCCTCACTTGTCATTAAGTGAAGGCTGAGCATTAGGTCCTAAAATAACTGACACAACCACTTGAGGTACCATAGTGGAAGTGGGATGGTATCTCCATGGACTTCTTGATGGGGTTACCACGCAAGTCCTGGGGCCACGACTCTATCTAGGTGATCATTGATTGACTCACCATGTCGGCTCACTTCTTACCATTCGGGAGATATACCGATAGAGGGCTTGGGACGCATCAACATCCAAGAGATAGTACGGATTAAGGGGTGCCTTCAATGACCTTCTCATATCATGAATCTTTATTTACATAGAAACTATGGAGGGTATAATAGGAGGCATTCTGGATGCAGCAGCGCTTGAGCACAACCTTTCAGCCACGGACAGATAGTCAGACAGAGCGGACCATTCATACACTAGAGAAAACGCTTCATGCTTGCGTCATGGATTTTGGTCGTATTTTGGAGTACAACCTACCAATGGTGGAGTTTTCATACAACTAATGATATAACTTCACCATTTGTATGGCACTGTTCAAGGTTTTGTACAGGAGGCCTTGCAGAAAATCCATATACTGGAAATAACTAAGGGAGTCAACACTCATGTGTCTAGAGTTGTTATGGGCTACCATTGAGAAGGTGAAAATCATCCAGGAGAAGATGAGGACTACAAAGAGCAATAATAAGTCTTACACCAATAAGAAATGTAGACCCTTGGAGTTTTAGGAGGGCTATCATGCATTCCTTCAAGTCTCACCTCGAAGAGGATTGAAGATATTTCGATGGGGCGACAAGATATCTCTGAGGTTAATCAGACATTTTCAGAACCTAAACAGAATTGGAAAGATGGTGTACTTCCTAAATCTTCCCCCATATATGCATCAGGTGCCTAATTTTTTCCATGTGTCACGGATGAGAAGCTACATGCATGATCCATCAGACATCATCGACTGGTGGAGCTGGAAATTCAAAATAGGGAGACATTTACAAATCTCATGGTTGAAATAGAGAATCAATATTATTGGGTCCTATGTGTGTGGTTGATTCCTCTTGTACTCATTTGGAGGGTGCACGAGAATATCTAGCAGAGTACGTGGGAGTGGGAGGCTCAGATTTGTGCTCAGTACCTCCACTTGTCTGATTAGCCATTTTTTCGATTTTGGGGACGTAAATCCCTAATGTGGGAGGAGTATAATGTCTCGTGAATTCCATGTAATTTTTTTAATTATATGGAATGATTCTGAGACCACACATTCTGACGACACATAATTCTAAGGCACGATTATCCTACAACATAATATCGATCTTTTTAAAGGTACGTTTAGTAAACGTGCGGGCTGGTTTTTCTATCTTTTAAACTAGTGATTAGATCAAAAATATTAGGGCACCATTGAACTCGGAACTCTAGGATTCTCCTAGAAATTAATTAACTTTGGTCAGCATGGGATGAGTGAAAAAGTTATTTTTCGGACATTTAGAGAAATATAAAAAAATAATTTAACAGAATTATTTTATTTCCATTCTTGCCATTGAGTGGTAGATGGCGATACTACGATGTAGCAACGAGGCTATGAGGAGGCACAATAGTGAGGCTTATTAATGGCCCATGTCATGTAGCGTAATGATGTAATATTGGAAGAATGACAGTGATTTTGTTTCTTAAATGAAACAGTGTATCAACGCGACGTCGCAGCCTAACTGAAACATTGCGATGTGTTTTCCCTTTAATTTTTTGGCACGTTGGTGGAACGAGGATTAAAAAATAGCTATTATCTAAATAAGATCAAATTGTATTCCTCTCCAATAGAGAATGAAAAAGGCTAGCGAGACTTCATCATATTCAACATGCCTCGAAGAACGGAGCCGGAAGCGATGTCGACATCTTGGGACCTTGAGGATGAATGCTTTAGCATTGAATGTCAACGAGGTAGCATTTTGTTTTTCTATATTTCATCCATGTTATTTTCATTTCAAGAAATAATAAACATGGATCAACCCATTAATAGGTTGATTTGTGATTCAAGTATTTATGCATGAGGGTGACTTTTCGTTTGGGATTTCTTTATCTGCGGTTGAACTATCATTGTTGATTGAACACAAATCCCTAGAGTTCCACTGATTAAATGATCTAACATGGAGGGAGTCGGCCGACATGAAAAAGGCCCGAGTCCCTCATATGTGGGTGTTCCAGATGACCAAATTATCGAATGGATAACAAGGTAGATTTGAAACATTCGATGTGAATAGGGAGATCTACGGGGGCCATTGATGTAAGAGACTTGAAGAACGGACCACCCGAGCTAGTTGAGTGGTCTTATGAAGGTTATAATGCCACACAGGCACCAGCGGAAGCAATGTAAGTGATGAAAGTGGAATGCAGAAGTTCCTTTTAGGGGTAGCATGGCAGAACCAAGGGCTAACAGCTGGGAGGAGTGGCGTGCACGTCGGCGCGCTGAGGCTTAGGAGGCTCTGGGGGCATCGGGAGATGCGGGGTCGAGCACCGCATAGAGGGACGGCCCACTTCCTGCCATTTGGTGGCTAAAGACCAGTCGTCTGTTGACCATGGATGGAGGAGGACCTATGTCTGTAGGGCCTGTGGTTGCTAGACACGGTGTGACTGCTGCATCCAGGCTAGACAACACACCACCGGCCACCCTTGCTGTCGGACCTCAAACTGGCGGGCAACACCCCCAGCTAGCGGCTCAGTCCAGTGCTGGTGTGATGAACCCGCCCCCAGCAGGCCTAACCCATGCCTTCTAGATAGAACCATGCCCGTCAGGCCATGTTGGACAAGACTAAGTTGACGGCGACCTGATGGGCTGGACCCTCGTCCAAACCGGGTCAGGTCCAACGAGGCCCATGGGGCTTGGCCCACTTTTCAGGCTGGACCAGTGCAACTCTAACCCGAACCGGGTTAGGTCAAGTCCTCCAAATTGAACCGGGGTATCTGAGACCCTCGGTCCGGGTTGGTCGGGTTGGTCCGACTGGGTCAGTCTAACCGAGTCAGACGAGGCCTAGACACAACCGGCGAGCTGTTTACTAAAGTGCATGTATCATGCAAACCGTGAATCTGATTGACACACCGTTAGTGTCGTTGAAACCCTAAAGATGTGGTAGTCATTATGATATACTCTACATGGGTTTTTGTGATTTTGTGGTACACCGTGTTGGACCAGACTCGAATCTAACAAGGACCTTTTTACTAAAATCCTATAACTTGCAAACCGGGTGTCTAATCGATGCGCCGTCTGTTGCGTTGGAATCCTTACAACAAGATGACCCTTTGGGTTACTTCTATGTGAGTCATAGTTTTGGTTTAAATATAGTCGATATCTTGAGGATTAAAACCTTATGAACTCAAACGGATAAGCCATGTGGAATCTAGTGGATGATTGTCAAGTGAAGAGCGATCCTCTGTGCATCGATAAGAGATCATCCCTATGTGGATCATAAATGGTGTTACCCTCCATGGATCAGAAAGAGAGCTACCCTATATGGTTCATAAATAGAGAAAACCTCCATGGATAGTTATGGGATAGACCCTATGTGTATCTTTAGTAGCACGACCCATCATGGATCAGCCTGAGAGAAACCTATTGTGGATTAGTAGAAGAGAGACCCTTTTTGGATCGGTAGTGGAGCAGCCCTTTTCAAATTAGCAGTCGATCCTCTTAACAGATTATGATGATCTAGATTATGTAAAATCATCTTTATCCATGTTTATTATTTTGTATACCAGGGGTGAGTTGTCTTTTACATTGTTCTTTGTGATTGGGATCTTGCTTTCTGGTTTACCTTTATTTATTTCTATGAGACCTTTGGGGTTCCCATGATCCCTACTATGTTTTGTTATACTCACCTCTAAATGGGTTTCACCTGCACCTATTGTTTCTTTCACATATTATAGAAAAATTGACCGAGACTTCGGGAATTAGCATTATACGATTCTCAGAGGTTATCGATAGACGTGGTGAGCTACAATGGAATTAGATATTGAGTTGTACCTACTATTCATGTAGGATTGATGGTGGATGATCTCCGGAGGTTGTTTTTAATTTATTTTGTCGTATGTATCCTTTAGTTGAGCTTGTATATTATACTGGTTACTTTTATTACATACTTTTACTCTCAGTAGTCGTGACTTGTGTTCTTCTTTGTCTGTGTACTCTGTTTGTGGGTGTACAGGTTTAAAGGAAATGTATTCCCTTTTTGGGTCACACCTTTTCGGGGCTAGTAACCTAGCCCAGGCCTATGGATGGCGGTCTTGGGGTAGTCACATCTTAGACCCTGGCGGACGGGTCATGACAAAACCAAACTAAAATAGTGTAACCACATGTTCTATTTTAACAAAACATTTAAAAACATCCTAAAACATTCATTGAATAACATGATCATCCTCAACTCAAGTAAAAAACAATAAACCCAATTGATATGAATTGAATACACAAACAACATCTTCGATAAGTTGGTTGAATAAATCCTTCAATATATCACATATATGGATGTATATTATTGACCCTTTAAATGTAATAATGTATGAAAAAAGATTAGTTTAATCCAGAATCACAATATAATGAATAGATAATTTACATTATTATTATATGACAGTATGTGTAATGATAATCGATGAATTTTGTAGAGAATATACTTTGGTAGAATCATCAACTCGAGGAAGCAACATGATAATATAAATATTTGATAATATTTAATTGTATATATTTTTTGATTGATATATTTACAATTTCATTTACGAAATTATTTTAAGGGGGGATTTTTTAATTGGGGCATTATAACAATAAATAGAACAATTTTAAAAAATTTATGTACATAAAATCAAGAATAAAAAATTTATTAAGATCATTACAAATAATAATGTACTAAATAAAAAAATGTGTGCAAAATTAAATTTCACTTTGATCTTAATCATTAACAAACATAACATCTATAACTAGTAAAATAAAATATAATTAATGAAACATAACGTAAATAAAATTTTAAATAAATAAACATGAGAAGTAAAATTTTATGGATTCTGATAAAAGACTTTATAGTAATTAAGAGTACATATGTTTATTATATTATAGTTTGGAATTACAACCATTGGTTATATAACCATTATTAATTGACTTATAGAATTAATGTATTTGAAATGTAATGGAAACGTTAATAGGTTTAGAATGAAGAAACCATGTACATGACTAGATTGAGAATACTTCATGATGTTAATTTATCAAATATAATGAAGCATGAAACATCAATAAATATTACACATGATCAGTCTCAATATGAAATTTAAAAATTGTTGAATGATCATAATCATCCACGAGATATGTTTAAGATACTGAAAATCACAATGTGTACAATGATTGTAAATCCTCCCAATGAAAGTAAAACTATTACAAACTATATAGACAAGGAATATGTTTTTGTAATAAAGGCTTATGTATATATTCATTAAGGTGTAATATTGTGTAAATTCTATCTGTAATTTTTATTATTAAATTACACCATTTGTATTAAATATATCAAATTTATTTAGTATAATGTTTTTCCTCAATTAGATGTCGAATTTGAAAAATAATTTTTATATTACAATTTAGGGTTTTAGCATTTGATTCTAGGGTCAAATATGGTTTTTTATTGAAAAAGATAAAACATATTAAAAATGGTGAAATTCTATAAAAATATCAGGAGGTATATAGATTCCAAATTAAATTCTCTGATAATGGTGTTCTTGTAATAGTATTTATACTATAAAATTATAGTAGATGATTAAGGGTGAAATGGGGATCTTTGTGGTATAGTATATAAATATTGATAACAATGAAACTAAAATATTCAAAAACATTCTTCCATGGGGTTCACACATAAAAACTATAAATACCCAATCTACTTATCATTTTTTCTCAGAATTTTTTTTATTATATATTAATATCATTATCATGGTTTCTATATCTTATATATCCCTTCAATAATGAAGAGTTTGGTTGGATATAAATGACGAATCTCAGATAAGAATATTAAGTGTGGTAAGGATATGTTCACTACCTCTGTTCAATACCTATTTATATTTCCATCATTTTGATCTTTTAAATTTACTATATAGTATTCCAATACTATTTTCATATAATTATATGTACAATCCTTTTTATACCATTACCACATGATTCCAAATTTTAATCACATTATACTATATTCATGAGCTGTTTCAATATAAAAAATCTTCTAATACACCAAAAACTATTTATTTTTCAATGATAAAAAATACTTATGTATGATAGGTAATTTTGGTAAAATAATGATGTTTTTCTTAAAGGGGAACCATTAATAAAGAAATATGATGGCTAATTTCATCATGGGGACTTTTTTAGGCCCAATGTGGGTTCAACATGATTGTTGTACAATTTCACCATTGCATTCTAATAATATCGACATAAATAACTTATCCTTAAAAATTATATAACAATAATACATATAAAATTTATGTGATTACATAAACCTGATTTTAGAGTGTATTTATCTATAAATTATTTTATACCCAACTATGTCAAAGACATTTAATCAATTCTGAAATATGAATAATCATATTATTTTTTTATTAAATAGATAACTAAAACTCTATATTTTTTAAATTAAAATGATACTTATTGTAACAATATAAATCCCAAATAATTCTTAATATGTTTGTATGACATTCAAATACACTTCAGATTAATTATTTGTTTGGGGAAGCTATTGATATGTTGTTTTAAAATCTAATTATATAAAAAAAATATTATAGTGATATTAATTGAAAACATGTGATAATATTTTTTATCTTTTTCATTTCTGAACATTACTATATGTTTTGAATATTATCTTTTACTATATAATGGAATGAACTAGAAATTAATGTGACTAGTGGATCCTATATAACTATAGACCCTAATTTCACTATTAGGTCTAATTTGATAACTGATAATGGTTGATGGGAATAGATTTACATCTTACACATGATTTCTTTGAACAATTCCGCAATCTTATGTGCGTTAAATCCAAAATTAATAATTCCATTCATTTAAAATGTTAGGATATCAAAACATTTTATGAATGTAATAATTTATTTTTATTATCATGAAATCACTGGATTATGTAATGCTTATCTGGAACCATTGATTATCGATTAATGTTATGAAACTTTTTTCTTGTATCTTATATTATATTTTATCCCCCACTGATCATCTAATCGTATACTTTTTCATATCTCTTCCTTTATCCATGTAATGAAGAATTATATTATTTGAGAAAAAATATATAGATAACTATAAGGTAAAAAAATTTACTTAGAGATGTAAATTTTTTTACGGTAGTGATTATGTATCTACTCCCATAAGTGTCATTTAACATTCATCTAGGATATGTAATCTCATGAAAGTTGATTTACATATAGTAAATATCCCACCAACTCTAGGTGACTAGGTCGGGGTGTAAATATCCAAAACAATTCTCACTAAATAATATTATCAATTTTGGGTATGTATTGGTCTCATGAAAGAAACATCCTTTGAAGTCCATAGTTGTTTAGCAAAGGAGTAATCCCAAAGAGCATGGTAATAACTTTTAGTCATTATCTTTCATTTCTATCATCTTTTTTTCATAAACATTATAAATTCAATAACTAGGTTATATATAATATAATTTATGATATTATTAGATTGTAATAATAATTATAAAATAATATAATAAACAATATTTTTCTTTTAACAAACATCCATTCAGGGTCAGTGTAACCACCATTGTGAACATTATTATCAAAATAGAATTTTTCCAAATATTCTTATTATACTAAGTCATCTTACTATTATATATGAACTTAATAATGATATACTATTATTATTCTTATTATAGGATGTGTAAATAATCCTAAAAATAATTAAATCAAATTATGTTCATCATTGATAGTAAAACCACAAAAATGAACCCTTAAATTTATGATGAAACTTGTACATATTAAACTGTCCTTATGGTGGAAAAAAATTGATATTTTGAACCATTTGACCTTATTGAAATACATGAAATTTATATCGTTACAATAATATATATGTGGACTCCATTAATAAGAAATCACACTATTATTATCATACAAAAGTGATTTTCGAACTATTGAAAAAAAAATCCTAAATGACAAACAAAAGCATACTTCACTTGTTAATAAATTTCATATGCTAATAAATGGATAATAATATTATAAATAGTAATTATTATGTTCCTAAATTATAAAATTATAATATGTAATTCAATTTAAATGGTTATTAGAGGAGTGTTATTGCATGTTGGGACTCACGAGTAGGGGGAACCTTGAGCATTCTTTTTTATTTTTAGTTATACGACCTATATCAACAATTTATTCTTATAAATTTATCAATAAAAATTATTAATGACCAATAATTCATTTTCCATTGCATTATTCTCTGTATATGAACTTATTTTTATTTTTCCATCATATATATTCATTAATTTCAGCCTTTCTCGATATAAATAATTAAGGCCATTCCATATCTACATTCTTTCCATTTAGTCCTCATATAGTGACAATAATCATTAAATATGATTTTAAAAGCCTAATTTTTAATAAAATTATATTATGTTTATTTTTTTGTAAAATTTTAATTAATTTAATTCTTTCAAAACATACTTCATGAATCACATTAAATTAGGATAAATGGATTCACCTACATATATTCTATCTTAAGATGTATTTATTCCCTATTTTCTATCACCTCTTCTACAACTTATCTAATATTTTTAGATTATATACCTTATCAGTATATTTTACATTTTTGTATAGTATATATCCTTATTAATTCATATTTTATATTGTATGATGTGTTAAAAGTAATCTCTAACTTCATCTCTCTTTCATTCAGTTTTGGTATTATGTCTCTCCCATATATGTCATAGTTTAAAATATAAATAAAATCAAGATTCATTTTTATTATGATTTATTATTCATTATTTTGGGATATTAATGTTTTTACGCAATCCTCCGAATCATTTATTTTATGCCTAACTATGTGATGTATCCAAAAGGGAACTTTTCCATCACTTATTACTTTTCATGTATTTCTTAATACATGCCTATCTTATTATATGATTTTAAACCATTAATATCTTTTAATAAATAATTAAAATTATCATTTTTTGGAGAAAATTCATGAAATTTTAAATAATCCATATATTAAGTCCATTTTAAAAATTAAGTGAAAAACAACCATGACAAAACAATGAGTTCAGGAACATTATCCTATACCTCAAAACCGTACCACATCCATAAAAAATTAATACCCCACATCAAAAAACAAAATCAAATTACAATGAAATCAATACACAATGATATCAAATATGATTCTCTTGATAAATCCAACAGAATAATTCTATAATGTAAAGTATATTTAATGGATTTTTATTTTAAAAAATCATTATTACAATTTTTAGAAATTATATCTAAAGGGTATTATTCATAATATCTCTTTTGTAATATTTTTTTTTCAATTTTATCAAAATGTATACATTCCTTTGTGACATGTACAAATCGTACAATATTTATTAATTATCCTATTTTAATTTTATTTATAATATGTAAATGACTACTCTCAATTATCTCAATGAATTTTGCGTATAACCTACCTGATGATTTTAATTATAGAAACTTGCTCTCCTCCACTTTCTTCACATTTGAATTATATTTCAATTATTTTTTGACCTTTATTTATAATTCATATTATCTTTTTGATGAGTATATAATCTTCTTGTTGTATGATATTCATTTAGAGTTACTTATATATATACAATTCTATCATTATTTGATGATTATTTCCCTCTATAATTGAATATTAAAAATTGTTCATCTATCGGAGGTTAATCAATCACACTATGTTATGGTGTATTGGTAGTTATCCAGGAACACAATATGATGATTCATGGGTAGTGGGATTTAAAAATTGTTTCATTATTTTCTTCTAATAATATATAATATATTCTTATGATGAATTGTTTTATGTTTTTTCAACATTCCTAAACAATCCAATGATATTATTTCATTTTTTATCTTCATGATTATTCTACTTTATAAACTCATTCCATGATAAACTATATCATGATATTCATAATTCTTATTCCATTATGATATTATATTCCTTGTTTTATGATATCATTATAAAACCTATGATTTTTAGACACTCCTATATATTCTAATCATCATGTTCCCTTTTGATTCTCTCCTTACATGGCTGTAAACCTCAACATTTCATCAATGTATATCTCCATGTGATCATTGGTGTTAATGAGTTTATCATTGGTTAATTTGAGATCTATGATGAAGGATTTATTTAAATTTTACAATATTTTATAGTTTGATGATGAATTATGTAATTAGTTTATAAACAAACTAATATTATATTTCTTGGAGCTAGTTCAATTTTTTTATGTGTATAATAACATATTTTTATCCTTATATATAAAAGTAAGGGTCTGGGAATCTCTCTATTACTTTAAGGAAGTATAAGGAATTTTATATATCAGATTCAAAACCAATAAATGTCTATTTACAACAATTACATATATTAATTACATATCCCATATGATTTAGTGAAAAATTAATGATCGGATATAAGAACCTTGTTATACCTTAAAATTTCATAGTCGGTGATATTGGGACAAATAAGGAAGTATGTATCATTTTTTAAGAGCATTATTAGAAAATGGTTTCCTGATTATTTATTAATAAGGGATATTTATATTCCATATATGAAATGATAATGATATACTCAAAGTATTACATGATGTGAAATATACAAATATGTTAGAAAACTATTTTATTGTGGATGTTATTAACAAATATGTGGGAGATGAATTACTGATTCTATTAAGACCTAAATTGATAAAGGATAATTAAATAATTAGTGATATATAAAATAATAAAATATAAAAGTAGATAATTGAGGCCTATAAAATTAAAAAATACTACTAAAATAGATAATTTTTTATTTATAGGGATGGTATCATAGGGAATAGAAAATAAATTCAACTTCTCATAAAAATACTACAGAGTATCTAATTAAAGAAAATTTCCTAAAGATAGAAATATGTATATATGTGAGATAAATAGAATTTTTTATTGATTATATTCATTGATTAGAGAGAGTATTGGGAACAGATATTACACTTTTTTTATATAAGTATAATATTTTTTATAGATTAAACCATTTCATATATAAAGAGTATAATTAAATCTATATACATGTAGAAAATACTTATAGAAAATTATATTAAACCACTTTTTGAGTAACCAATTATAGTAAATCATAAAATCAAAGATTATTTGAAGGATTAAATAAAAAATTAATTGAATTCAGGGATAATATAAAAAATTTATTTAGTGAATTTTAATTTTTGATCCATATTTTTACTAATAATGTTTGAATGGTAGAGATGGATAATAATAAGAAGAAACATTTTTTTGATTCATTTTCATATGTTTGAGAGTATTTATTGATTACAGGAAACCTAATTAATAATTAAAGAAAGGTCATTTTTGTCATCCTTTTATTAATTTCAGGTTAGAAAGACATTTCAGTTACTCATATTTCTATTTATTTTATTGATATTCATAATATAACAGTGTTCTAATTGATTCATTAAACTGTGGGAAGGAACCATTCACATGAACATATTAGAAAGTTTTTATTGAAGAATACCTTTAATGATATTTTGTGCACCTACCACATTACAATGGTGCAAGATGGAAATTTTATATAATAAGATTTAAAGGATAATTTAACTATTTATTAGAAATTATTCAAATGTTTAAATAACTTTTAAGACATTCTATAAAAAATATATAATTATATTAAGATATTTAATGATTCTTTCCACGTTCTAAATTTTGAATTAAATATAATGTTATAGTGAAATAATTAATTCTATTGTGACACTATAGGAGGCCAAAAATAATGAAAACATTTCTCATGATGGCTGTGTTATGAACCTCACTCGAATTTCATGAAGATGATGAAGTACCTCACACCACAAATATGAAAAATTAAATTTTTCATTGGATGAAGACTGTTCATTCATCAAGATATATAGAACCATTGAAAATGCTTTATCATGTGGTGATTTATGGATGAGAACCTCATATTCATATTTTTCATTAAATAATGGATGGATATTATTAAAAAAAATCATATTTTGGTGAGGTTGTGGTGAGATCCTTATTATTGATAGTATCCCATGGATCTCATCCATTAGGGAATGAATAGTTCCTAAAATTTTGTCAATGCATTTCTAAAATCATTTTTTTGTTAGTTGGACAAAAAAACTAATGAAATTGTTATAGCAAATATCTAGGGGTTTAATTTTATCTATTAAAGTTTATTTATATGCTCATAGAATTTAAATTGATATCAATATCAAAAGTAATGTTTGTTGGAAGATATAATTTTTATGAAGCAACTAACGATTTTTTGGAGGGTCAAAATATGCCAAAGTGAAGTATTAGAGTATCATACTATAGTCCAAATACAAACCCCAAATAAATCTGCCAATATTTTTCTACATTCCACATCATACTCACCATGATCGAATCCCACAAACACCCTACGTGAATCTAGTGCAGACGCCATGCTCAATTTCTGCACACCCATCGCCAATTTTTCATTTGCATGTTAATTGAATATCAAATTCCCTCCACAAATACTATTCATATGGTCTAGAATATTCTATATTCTTATAATTAGTTAACCCTTTTCTCAAATCATATGTTGAAACTAGGAATGGAATATATTTACCCTAAAATCCACTCAACTATTGCTTCCATACCAATAAAAGGATTCCATATCCCCCAAATATATCATAGGAGACCACATGAGTAAAGTGTGAGATGAACCAGTTGAGTACCTTAAAAATCTGCAAAATAAAAAATGTATTTTGAAAATCATTAACTAAGGGAAAAAGTACATGTACAATTTATATTTGTGTCCATTATGTTTTATAATAATAGAATACTTATTACAGACAATTTTTCCAAAGCTCTAGTATTACAATAGAAATAAAGTTAAATTTAGATGATGTCACTTGGAAACAAGGTTTAAATTATATATACCCAATTTTTCTATACTATAGAATGGTTGTACCTATCCTTGATGTCTTTAAAAGGGCATAAAATATTCCCAAGACCCCTACCATGGAAAAGTATGTCTATTCCACATTAGTGGATTTTATATTACAAATAGATCAATGTTTCTGAATTCCATGAACAGAGGGTTTTCATTCAAAAAACTATGATGTTATTCCCTATGATTAACCATGTCATATGAAATTTACATATGAAAAACATTCCCATTTCAACAAATATTACACACTACCCCAAAATGACCTATTTTTACTAGACCCATACTCAAAGGGAGTGTTTTTTCCCATCCATTATACAAGGAATCAACCATTACAAAAGTAATGTTGAATCAATCATCTTGGGTTTCCATTTATTTCATCCTACACATTAGCCATCTTCATTAAAAAATTAATGGGTTATATTATACTATTCTGGTCATGGTATCTCATATATTGATCTTGATCATATTCAATATAAAACCATAAAGGTTCACTTATGTGAAATCCTTACACTAAACCTTTTAAATGAATTTGTCTCTAATTAATGGGAGTCATAAGGCCATTAAATATATTCTAATATAGTTTTAGTTGTGCAAAAATAATAGGAATGATTAAAATTATTTTTTACACAATCTTAAATGGTATTTCATTCCTCATCATGTTCCATCAAACAACATAGGCTTTGACTCATTACAAAGGGATATGAAGGAATCTCCTTTAGTGGGACCAATCCCTCCATCATAACACCTTCCAAATTTTTGGATTTTGCTAAATTATAGAGGTATTTTCAACAAGGATATAAATTACATTTCAATTAATTATTTCCATAAAATAAAAATTATAGAATTACCTTCGGTATTTTTCATCAGAACTCAAAAAACTAATATATCACAACCAGAAAAATTGTTATTAATTTGTATAGTATTATGTATTTCAAGAATATGACAAAAATATAAAATAGATTCATAGATTATACTAAAACCACTTCCATATTACTATTTTACATCACATTATCTCAAATAAAAAATGAATTACCTAGTTAAAATAAAAAAATAACATGAAAAAATAAGCCTGATTTAAAATCCTTACTAGTGAAATAGATTGACTTTACATGTATTTTTAGTGAAATTTCACTAACTAGTTGTTTATTTGTGCTTCTCCCATATAATTAAAATGATACCCAAAACCAATAGATAGTGAGGTATGAGGTTTACTGACTAGATATGTGTTACCAATATAGAAACCCATGATTCTATGAGCCATTGACTAATGGAATCCTTAAATTACATTTATATATTACAACGAAATCTCCTCTACATCACTGATGGATACTATCAATTACCAAGAACCTAATGAACTTGATAGAGAAGTAAATTTAGTTATACTACAGCTGTAATGGAAAACATGACATCCATGTGTTTTTCTAATAATATTTTATGGAGATTAAGGCTATTTATTTTGTCTCTACATCAAATGGTTAATTGGGGTTAGGTAGACAACATCCTGAAGTCATGAAATATTAGAAGTCTCTCACAAATAAACCCAATACACAAATTTACTACCTAGAATAAGTAGATAAGAATAACAATTTTTCACGTGACTACCTCAGATCAACCAAGTATAGATCGAAATAATCATCGCCATTTTCACTATCACATGAACCAAATTTCCAAATAATTTATTGATAAAATCTTTCCTGGATAATTTTTAACATAGAATTCCATATGGAGAGTGTGATAGGGGGCAACAAATCATGATTTCTTAAAATAATAACCATGTATCACCTATTGCTATATTTTTTAACCTCATAATAATATTTCTGTGCCACATCTTCGAGAATTATAGTCCACCTTTAGTATAAACCCTCAATCATATTTATTTTGTGAATTGGTGACCCAATTAACCAATCTAAATTCATTCACGGTGATAAACAACCATGGTATTCCAAATATTATGTTATAACAGGTCCTCTAAAAATTATCTTTTTTATAGGTCCTCTGTATAAAATTTTTATAACAAAACCATTTAGATAAAAATAGAGTCGTTTTTTGGTGGATAAATGCACAAAATATCATACAATCCTATTAGAAAAATAGGTGCATTGTTGTATTTATTGATATGTAAGGAGGTGTTTAAGATACAATGATACATATTCTAATAACAATATTGTTATCCTTATATTTAAATAGTAATTAGTGAAATATTCCTGGAATTAATATATATTAATTTTACACATGTGAAAAAATATGAATGATTAGGTGATCCAATATTATTTCAACTCAATGTCAATGTTGAGTTTGTTATAGTGTAAATATTAAGATGATTTTTCATTAAATAGTTGGAAAAGAACTCGGGTTTTAAATATTTTAAGAATATTTTTAAATGTGAATATGTATCTTACAATAATATTATATGATCTAAAATAAATCGATTGATTGATGGTTCATAAATTCTTTATTATAGAATAATAGTGATTTGGATAAAGAAATGGAACTTATGAATTAATTTTGAGATTGGATGGATATGTTTTATGAGGTAGGACATAACTTCATCATTTTATTCTTGTCTGAGGGATTAGTGAGGATTAAATCAATGTTGTACTATGTTGGCGGTGTTATAGAGATTTTTTTTCATTTAGATATTTACTCTTAGGAAAAAGAAATTATTTTTTAAATTTTTTGAATTATCATTAGATGTGAAAAATGGGTTGTTTAGTATACTAAGTGTGATATATTACCACTTCTCTTCTAGTTAATATAAATATTTATAGGACTACATAACACTTTTCCTTCCATAGTTGAACACATTGTTCGTTTTTTGTGATCTGGAGAAGAAAAAACTAATGTACTGTGTGATGAAAGACATTTTGGGATTTTTTGGCTCTTGATGACTGAACAAAAATTTTGAATTCATTATATAATATTCCATTTAGTATTCCAAATATACATAGAGAGTTTTTGTACAAAATTATTATACCAGTATTGGGAATTTTGTAAGACATGGAGGATTGTAATGAAAATTTACCAATATTGTTATTATATGGATCTGGTGACACAGTGTATGGAGTTTCAATAATTATATTTATATTTTTTGTTCTTGAAATTATATGTCGAATCAGTAGGACGTCATTTGACAATGTTTTTTACTTATATTTGTACTATATTTTGGTCAGAAAATGTTGATTATGAGATTTGTCATGATATATTAAAATTTGATGTCAAAATTGATGAAGTTTATGAGATATGGAGTTGTTTAATCCAATAATCATGGGTTTTTAGGGTTTATAATGATGTTAAAACACTTATGGAGACACCTATAAATGTCATGGTTAATGAGAAATCCCTAAAATAATTATTTTTTAAAATTTCACATCTCAAGGTAAAGTATCAGTATCTATAAGATTACCTCAATCTTTATGAATTTATACAAACAAATTTATATTTATCAAGTACATTACATGACCATATATCATAATATGGATAAATTTTTATTTGAACCATTAATTGCTATGTTTGAGGATTTCAATTAATTATATAAAATTTTATTGATGTCTTTAGAAGTCTTTGATTTTAAGATATACGTATGTATTTGAGTGAAAAATTCTAACTTGTAACAATATTTCCTATTCGGTTCAATGAGTGGTGGAAGGATTTATGAGAGATGGACCAAATTCATTATGGATATATATTGTTTATTAAATATGTGGCTCATTAAATATAGAGTATGAAAAAATATTCTAGACGTGGGAGAAGAAGACAGAGTGTACATATGAATATTCCATTGTAGAATTAATATTCAATTATTGTAGGTTGTGACCAATACAATTTTTTGGAATAAAATGACACCACTCTCTCATTAATTATTTTTACTAATAAATATTTGAAGAATATTTATACAAAATATATCAATTCTTACATGTCAACAATTATTTATATTTCATAATGATTCATAATTCTATAATGAATTTTAATGGATCCCCATCTCTAAAAACTAGTCAATACCTACTTAATTTAGTTCACAGATTGATAAGAAGAGTGTGTTATCCTAGGGTAAGCTGTAATAAAACTATAATACTTTTCAAGTAACTGATGTAGTAGATGGAGTGTTTTCAAATAATTATATTCAAAAAATAGTGTTTTATAATGGATTTTATGACATTTTAACATCAACATGTTTATTCTCCATAGATGTATCATAGTGTGTATAACACATTTAAAATCTGTCAATTTCAATGCATTATATTTATTCATGTTTGTTTTAGTTTTTTCTGAAACAAAATTCAAGGGAAAGAGAGATTTAATGTTGTTTCATCCAATAAAGTAATAAGATAAAAGGATTGGTGAAATCAAAAAAGAGGAAAATTAAAATTTAGAAAACACCCTAGTTCACCTCCAACTCAAGGAGAATTATGATAGACATCATAACCCCATGGTCCTAATAATTATCATCAACATTATGTAATGATTTATTGTCCAATTTTTCAAATCATTTCTTGGAATATTAATAATAAATTCATTCATTTATGATGTGAAATTTTATTAATGGTTATGACTATGATAGATAGAATGAAGAGATATTTTGATTTATATATAACTTTATTGATGATGTTTTGGAGTATATATGTCAATATTATATAATTAAAATCAATATAAAAATATTTTTTAATACTATGATTGAAAAAATATTGCTACATTAATGAATAAAGAGGCATATAAGAAAATAACCCATTGTGTTACTATGATTAATATATGAGGAAATTTGGGGAAATATATTAAAGATCCATATAGGCTAAAGATATTGAGGTATCATACTAAATAGGTGATTTTAAATATGTTAACGATGTGATTTTGAAGAAATATGTGCATGAATTCCATTATACAATAAAAGGAAATATAATGAGTAAAAAAGAAGAAAAAAATTTAGATGGAAACCTTAATTGAGAAATGTTCCATTAGATTTGTCGATAAATGTATCTATAACACTAATCTGGAATATTTTTTTAATTAAAATATAATTATTCCCCCATTAAGTGGGAATAATATAATTATTCTAGTGATTAAATTAAAATGAAACTAGGTTAATTTTTTTAAATGTTTGGGGCAGAAGCCTCATTTTATTATTAAAGAAAAGATAAGACAACTTTTAACTAGTTAGAGGGAGACCTGTTATATAGCCCAAAGGCCCAGTGGGAATTTATCCCATTACATGGCCCATAAGCCCAAATTTTTGGCCCAAGACCCATTCTATGAATAGTACTACAACAGTACCCACCTGCTATATACTGCACAGTACCCGCTGCTGCTATAGTGTCATGACGCTGCTACTGTAACCTATCGCCACTACAGCCCTGTCATTGCTACAGTGCCACCACTACTACAGTAATGCTACAGTCGTTGTGCCCAATGGGTTTTCAACAAGCAGTTTTCATGTAGGATTTTATAGTGCTTACCACTAATCCAAAACCCAACTACATGAAACTATGTCATAAATCATTCGAATGTTCCTCAAGTAATCAAGGTGTGTACTAGCCCTTTTATAAATGGGTGTGAAATATAGACCATCCATGAAGTTAATTATGTGTTAATTATATATTTTTTCAATGAGATAAACATAATTATTAATGATTGGTTTTCATGTATAGAATCCATTGATAAATTGGATTAAAAGATAACTGATCAAAGTGACAAACATAGAGAAAATTCATAAGAGCTAGAGAAAATTATCATATAGAAGGATTTTAAGAAATGAATTATCACTATCAAAAATGTTCCTAATGTTTTTTTTAAAAAAAAATCTTACACATGGATAGATGAAATTTATTTCCAATTAATGTAGAAGGATATAATGATCAAAGATATGGATAAAACCTAAAATACATAATTGGAAATGGAAAGTTATAGATGCCTCACATGATACCCAAATTAAGTATATTATTCCTTGTTGTGAATTTGAGATTGATGAGAACACAAAAGTTCATTACTAAATTTTATTTTCAATGTCCATGAATAATGGTTGAGTGGAAGTACTACTATTATGGACCAACATGAAACACCCTGGATAAGCCTCTTGAAGCTATAACAGTCAATGATAGAAGCAAAAATGTTACACCATATCAACATTGATGTAAATACAAGAGGTTTGGTTTTCTCTAGTGATGTTTTATATGTTTTATACCTGGAAACATAGAACAAAATATAGATATATAAATTATAGATATGAGAAGAAGAAAACCCTCGTTATCCTATCTAGGGGTGGAATGAGTGGAAGAGAAAAAATTTATTACATTGATAAAAACATTCTCAAGGATAAATTATAGTGATGATAGAATGAAATAAAATTTTTATTTGGGTCCAATCAAAGATTATTAATTGTATCTCATTTGGAATTAAAATAATAAAAATATATAGGATATATAAGGAACTATAGATTTATTATGAAATGTAATTGATTTAATTAAAAAAGGGATTTCTAAGAATTAACAACTCCATTCTGTCATTAATTTAAATTGAAGTATATTGGTATGAATAATTCTTAGGGGGTTTGAAAATTATAAAATAAATAATTGTTTGAAGAACCTCCCAATGGAGGAAAAAACATTGGGAAAGAAGTTTGAATTATGTATACATGGAAGAAACATGCATAAGTAGGATTATTCACTTGATAAAATTCGGGATCATGATAAAAAGATCAATCATCAAAATATGAATACTTATAATAATTATATACTAGTAGTGTTTTAAGGATAGAAACTATGTGGTCTTCAAAAAACATGAAATGAAAGGGTTTACTGATCATGAACAACCATATTCGTCGAATTGAAAATGATTGGGAATAAACCCACACCCAATGTATTTTAGTTCTATAACTACTATTTGACAGATGAATGCTTAAAGTGTAAATAAAAACTATTAGATAAATATATAAATAATTTTTGAATGAAATTAAAGAATATTAATTAAATAATTGGAATCAAAACAAGAACATGTGGAGTTTTTGATCCATTGAAAGGTGAATATCCTCAGAGGAATTGAAAAATTAGGGTATGTTAAACATTTTAAAATTAATCTTCTCTAATGATCTTGTTACAACTATTATTAGGAACACTACTAATAATTATAGTGAATATGGGGGTATAATATATGTAAAGGAGGTATAAAAAATGTTTTTCTATGTTCATTAATACTAGGATATTCAATGGTTAATTTCATGGAGATGTGTTTTACTCCTCATTAACTTAGAAAACAACTTGTATGACGATATATAGAGTGGTAGAATTGACCCTCTAGTTTTACAACACTAAAAAAATTAGAATCATATTTATATAAATCACTATGATATATCATGACCTCTACAAGAGTCACTGAATTCATATTCCCAAATATATATTGATTTTACACTGGATTTGGGTACCAATTCAACTTTAATTTTATCAACTGATGAACACTAAGAAACTCTAATGATAATACCTCAAATATAACATATCTCTGATTTCCCAGCACATGTTTAGAATTACTTTTTTCTGATTTCTTTCTAGTTAACATTGATTACTGATTGTCCTTTTTTAATATTATTGTGAAATAAATATTTTTTATCTTCATTGATTCAATAAAATTTCATCTTGAGATATTTTGAATACAACTTTGACAAATGGATAAAAGTAATCCAAAAAAACATCTTTATTAATGAGTAATGTTTCCCCATCTATTTCTATTAAATTTATTTTAAAATATAGGAAATATAAATCAAATTTCTATTTATCAAAACTATAAAAATGTGAGGATCGCCACCTTGGTGCAACATTTATATCCATTTGACAACATGGACACGAGAATCTGTAATTATATTATGTGAAACTAGTTATCATGGTTTTTGATTCTCTATATCATAAATTCATGACATACCTACAAAACATGTTACTGATATAAATTGAGGATTCACATTTAACATGTACACTATTGTACTACTTATCCATTCGTGGTGTACATAGTTATACTCCAAAAAAAAATCGATCAAATAATGAGTTTATATTGTGTAATGCTCTGCCATGTCATGAAAACATCTAGAATGGTATTTTAATCCAGAATGACCTAAGCCTCATCAGGGTTTGGCAGTTGATCCCATTGTGTGAAAACATTTATTCCTCTTCCAAAAAATTAAATAATCACATATATGTTCCTCACAATTGACAAAATTAATCATTCATATTAAGGGAAATTATGATGTTCATAATGTAGTAAAACATACAGCCTCCTTTCAAATTCTATGTATCCCCCGTGAATATATCCTTCAGAATATCCTGCATTACCAAATCTAAGTCACTATATAACTATAGGTTTCAAGGTTTGGCTATTATTCATATTCAATAGAAAAAGTTTTAAAACTCCAACAAGTCATAAAATACGCTTATATTATATACTAGTAAATATAATGTATAAAAATAATTATAGGCCCTTGTCATTTCATAAGAAAATATTTCATTTCATAACAAATAGATTCATGATTTGACCTTTATCATATCGATATAATGGTTATATCTCATCAATGATTATTCTAAAATCATGTTCCCTATCTTCACGAATAATTACATTCCTTTAGAAATATCACCACAAAAATTAGAAATAAAAAAAATAAACACAATGTTTATTTTATTCAAAACAATTTAACCCTTTTTGTCTTCTCAAAAACCATCGAAAATAAATTCAATAGATTCTCATAAGAGGAAATCTAAACTGACCTTTTATAATTTCTAAACCCATACACCTTTTTGTATTGTATAAATAATTCACTAATATTAAAACTAATATATTGTGATTGTTTTTCATTAAGAGAATGATGAATAGACAACTATTGGGATCTGATTAAAAATATTTAAAAATAAGTGAATATATTAAATAGTGGGACACAGGTTGTCTATTATTAGTTGGGGAAATTGTTATTTATTTATTATAGGATTATTGTGTGTTAAAAATAAGATAATTTTTTTATTTAAATGTAGTCTTCTAAATATAAAGTCTTAATTTGGATATCCCGACACCCCCCCCCCCACACACACACAAAACCTATATATCATAATTCATTAGCATGGTCCTCCCTTTATCTCTCACTAATTTTCCAAGATCTCAAATAATTTTCCTCTATTGGTAATTATGTTTCAAATAGTGGTATTCAATGGTAATTATACTTATAACATATTTACATTCATACTATCAGATCTAGTGCTAAAAACATAATAATTACATTTTATTCTTTCATACTGATAAACGGGAACCATTTTTATCCATCAAAAACATAAAACATCAACCACAAATGATTAATCAGTTGAATATGGAAGAACCTTTTATATATATAGTTTTAGAGAATTAGAACCACTATTACATAATAAAACCTATGTAATTAAGTATGTATTTTCTTACTAAACAATTCTATTCATATTTGATAATTATTTGTAAATATCTCCCAAAAATTATTCCACACATAAAACCATTATAAACGTTATTAATTTAGAATCCTTATTTAAAAGATGATGAAATGAAAAAAATAAATAAATGGTGAGCTCAAAATCTCACTAACGATAAAATATATTGGAATCTATCATGAAAAAATTTGGAATAACAATATGGAAAACTGAATACTCTATATATTTTCTATTTAATAAATGACATGAGAATAATAATTAAACATGGATGAAAGTAATCACATTGAATGTAATAAATGAATTCATAGTGGAGGAAATTAATAATGCATGATATTGATTTTCTTTACCACATGGTATCTTTTTAAGACCTCGTGAGATTAATAATAAAGGCCCCATTCCTTGTTACTATCTTTAATGGGGTATGAATATGTAAGATACCCAAATTTATGATATGCTCATATAGCTTCAGTCTATATAGCATTTCATCCTTTTTTATCTCATGTAACCATTGATAGATTTATGTGATATATAATTATGTGGTCAAACGATCATTTACACATTTGTAATGCATTCTTTATTTATGTAATAAATAATATAATAAATAGTCTATATGTATTCAAAATCAAAACATGTTCATCTTAAATATATAATATAGAATAATAATAATTATCTTGTCAATTGAATAACATTCGTAGTATGTTTATTTAACATAAAATATATATTTAAATAATATATCATTTTGAAAATAAACAAATTGTAGTAAAAAATAATATGGATACAGATGGAAAATTTATTATCCAAATAATGTGGATTAGTTTTAGATAAATGGTTTTATGAAAATGAATGATCCTGACAATGTTAAAGATAATATAACACTGAATGAGTAAGAAATTATGTAAGGGTATAAATTAATTACAAATATATGTTTTTTAGTAAATTAATTTCTTCTAGATAAAATATAAGAGAATAAAATAAAGAATTTAAAATAATTTTCCTAAAGAAATTTGTAACTTCTGTAAATATGAATTTATAAATTACATCCATTTTTCTAATTTTACAATGTAAAAAAAATTAAAAAAAATTACCAAATAATTGAAAATTATTTCCCTAAAATTTATCTTTGAATACATATAATTCCATCATCAAGACAATGTTTCGTCACGATGATGGGAAAATCCAACCATTCTATGAAAGTAAAAGGAATTATTTGTTTTAAATTTTTAGTAAATATTCAAAAGTAACTTTTTTGGAAAATGAAATAATATTAATTTATAAAAAATCAAAATAATGAAACATATAGTGGATAGTGAATTTTAAAAAATAAATTTGGTAAAATAATTTTGCCAAATATTTTACATAATTTTGATATTGATGAAAATGTTCATCGACTAAAAAGAAAAAAAATTCTAATTTCTCTCAAAAAATATTCATTATTGTATTAAGTCCCAATAAAGGTAAAAATATAAATAATACTTGAAACCCCCATAAAAATAGAGGATATTAAAAAATTAGATATTTCATAGAGAGATCATATAATTTCCATTTCATAATTTTAATCATTAACAATTCCAAATAAAAATTGAGATGGCAACATAAAAGTTTACTATTTGGGTAACTCTTGAAACTAAAATCATTAAGGAATTATCATGAAATGGAAAATTTTATACCATAAAATAATATAATTTCAATATAAAAAATTAAAAATTTTAATTAAATAAAAAATGTAAATTGGTGAATAATATAAGTTGTTTCCTAATGCGGTGAAATTGAGATGAAATTCCTTAACAAAGATCATACAACAGTGGTCAGAATAAACAATAAAGTGTTTATATATATAAAATCTAAATCCAATGAGTGTGAACTAGAATTATATCATAAATCAAAAAATTTCTTTTCATACAAAATATTTTTATTATATATTCAATGAATATGCTATTTAACCCATTAAATCAGATTGATTTAATAATACCCTTACATTTCACTTGGTGCTGGAACCATTCAATTAGTCTTACAGAATCTAGATGAGAGGTTTATGATCACTTCATGGGATAGGGAATGTGGGAAATTATTTTTAGAAAGATATTTCTATTTATTTTTTGATAAAAACTAAATTTGAGTTGTGTGAAAAATGATTATGTGGGTCCCTTTTAAAAGCAAGAAACAAAGGTATTTCACAATGTTTCCATCCTTAATGGTCATAATGGTAATTATGAAAATTTCAAGCTGCTCTAATAAGGACCAACAATTATACTATAAAAATCTATCTATATGATTCCTCATAGAATTGTATATTTTTGAATAATTATTTAATAGTAATTTTTAATCATTGATTACAATGTAAGGTCTTGTCATCACTATTCACAATAAATAAATTATGAAATCTTGAATACTAATATTTTAGAATATTATTTTTATATTATAAATTTAACATTATCAATATCAATAAAATGAGAGGCATAATAAAATTCATCTAAATATTAACATTTTTAATATTTTTCAAAATATTTATTCAATTGTTTTACATTTTTCATATACGTCACATCGTAACTATGTAAGTGTTTTAAAAAAATATAATAATATAAAGATTAGAAATAATATGTTAATATATATAATTATATCATATCTTATTTTCATCATTTATATTCACTCATATGTTATATCATTTCTAATTCATATCATTAAAATATATTTAATGTTCTATTATGCCTTTTCACACATTGTTCTAGTATTGCAAAAAACATTGGATATGATTCTTGTTATATATCTCAAAATTTATAAAATTTGAATAAAAATAATCATTTATAAAAATTCATGACCAAAAAATTCATAAATATTTATTTTTCCTCCCCATTATTATCATGAGGACACCAAATTTTACTTTTTCCAGTATTACGCAAGCATTGTGTTTGCAGCGAATATGATTTCAATAGTTATCATGAATTAAATTATAATTTATCTATATTTAATTTTTGTATTATGATATCTATATTATATTATAATAAATGATTCGTTTCATATGATGGAAAAATTTATATATAATATTTATGTTATTATAATATCATACAATATACTTTATCTCTAAATAACATTTTTTTCCTACAAGTAACAAAAATTTGACATTAAACACATCAATTAAATGCTGGTATCCAAAATTTAATTATTTATTAATTAATAAACATCCATTTATATTGAGATAAATATTTTGGGTAACTATGTTAAAAATACATATTTACTATTTTTAATCTATTTATGTTCAATTTTCTACCAGTCGAATAATTGCTTCGTATGTGATGTGTAATTTTTGTAGGTAATTATATCATTTCTAAAATTTATAAATAAATTAACAAAAAAGATACAAATTAAAAAATTTATGTAACAATTTTTTATATTTAATATCATTTATAACCATTGTGATAATAAATTATAGTTTATTAAAACAAATAGAGTTTCTTTTTGTTTTTATAATTTACATAAAAAATATTTTTGTCATTATCAAAGAAAAATGGAATAGACTTAACATATTTAAAATAATTATGTGGGTATGAATCAAATAAAATAAAATAATTTTATTAGGTCATTTATTTTGGTTATTTAAATTCCTTACCTTAATGTTTTAACCTCTTTTAACCAATTTTACAAGGTTTACAGTTACTAATGCGATAATTGTTTACCATGGTTACTATTTATAAGGACCAAAACAATAATATAAATTTTTTTAAAATTTTAAAATACTAATTCAAAATATCAAATCAATTTTTCTTGATTCAATTCAAAAAAATGTGAGAAATTAATTTATGTATTAAACTTAAAAAAGAAGGAATTTTTTTTGAAAAATGACATTTTTTAAAAAAAATTGATCATATAAAAAATATAGTATAATACTGATACAAATTTAATTAAATATATTATATATAACTATATAAAACGAAAATTCATTTCATTTCATATTTAAATCAAAATTTTACTTTTTAAATATAATATATAGGAGTTTTACAAACAAAAGTGTATTTTCAACTATTAACTGAACAATACTTCTGTTCAAAAAATCTAAATATATCAACCTAATATAATTATATTATAATGATTTAGAAATCTATATCTGTTTTGTAAAATTAAAATTATAATAGTGACATAAATTAATTATATTATTTGTGATCAAAATTTAATAATAATTTTTCTTGAATAAATAATATTTCTCTTGCATAAATGAATTTACATAAAATTTAGTAGTAACTTGTTATTCATTTTTCAACAAATTTTTTAATATTAAAGCATTAATAATATTTATCGTATTGTGATTATGATTATTCATACCCACATGCTCATTTTCTCGGTTTAAGTGGTAATATGAAAATAATAATATATTGTGTTCTTTTTAATATTTATATTACGTGTTGTGCATGCTCTTGAAAAATGTATTATTTTTAAACTCTCAAGGTGTTAAATTCCCCCTCTAATTAAAAAATTATGTCTTTGAAATTTTAACTAGATCTCATATGATGAGGGATTAACAGATGTAAATATATTTTGGTGAAAACTTAAATCATATTCATGGATAATAAAACATCTGTTTGAAATGTGTGAAATGGAAATTTGAAGTAAATCTGTAATAAAAATTAATTTTGTTTCCAAATAGGGGAAAATAGTGAGTAGTGAAAATTATTCATGTATGAAAAGTTCATTTCAAATTTATTGAAATTCATATAGAATTTTGTCACATGAAATTTAAAGCCCACAAAATTATAAATCCCAAAGTTATAATGAAGACCATAAATCATAGGAAATGAAGTTAATCAGATAAAAAATTTATTTCAGGATCCTTTTTATATAGTTGATGTAATAATATACCATATGGGCTAGGAATATGGGGGAATATAATTACATTATTTTCATCAATTCCATAAATATAATGTAATCCTTTGGATTCATATTGCAAATTTCTTCCCCCATTATTTCATAATTTTCATCCAATGATTATTATGTATATTTAAAGACAAAATCAATATAGTCAATATAATATAGAGAATGAGTAATGTAAAATTTTGAATATCTATTTTTCCTATCATGATATATTTTCTGAAATAAAAAATTATAGAACATGGTAAGATAATATAAAAAATTTTAGATTTTTACTTTTTGAAAAAAATATACATCTCTAAAGCCTCAACGATAATACCAAAATGTTCAACATAAATCATTCAATAAATAAAAAACCTCAAAATATTATAAATACTTATTAGCAGGATTTAAACTGAGATATTATAAAGACTTCATCACATATTCTTTTATGAAAAACATAGCAACTATCAATAATAGTCATCAATAACTCATAATGTTTGATAATAAATATTTATATTCCATGTTCATATATTTTCCATTATATACGATTAATTTACGAAAATAAACTTACTATAAAATCTTATATGATTCAAAAATAGATATAAAACTCTAATACAAAAATAAAAAACCGTTATTACCTAAATATATTTATATGTACCATAATCTTATAAATTCCCCAAAATATTTAACATCTTTATAAATAACACTAGGCCCATAGCCCCCATATCCATTTTAAATAACATGGTTATCCACATGGAAAATTATATATTTCAACATGTAAAAAATATTTTATCCTAATTGACCATAATTACCAAACATAAAATAACATTTTTCCATAAAGGTTATCAATATATTTAAACTTATGTAAATAAATAATTATTCCTCTAATAATTTATCACAAAAACACATACTAAACTGAAATGTTGTTCTATCATAAATGTCTACCAAAAAAACATAACAATTTAATATACCATCACATAATCCTTCAAAAGGGGTATATATTTCATCAAGCATATGGTCGACCTTATAATAAATGATCCATAATGGTATCCAAAAATCTAAATCTATCGTCACATGAAAACATAATAACCTACAGATATATCTAAAATATTTATCATATACATACTATAACACCTGAGAAACCATAATATCATATCCAGTGCTAAAAATATATTCATTATATTTCAGGTACCGATACTAATAAATATAATCCAACGTTAGCCATTCAATAAATAAAACACCCAACAAAAATAATGGATTATATACATAACCAAATATCGTTTAGGTTTCATGTTTTAGAGAACTAGGAAAACTCCTACATAATAACACCCATTTCATTAAGTAACCATTTTCTCACTAAAATATTATTTTCCGATTCCAAATTAATACATTTTCATCATTCCTAATATTCTTCGCATAAAAAAACCATTCTAAATATAATACATTTAACATCATTCTTCATAACCAAGGGAAATTAAAAATAAATAATGGATGAGCTCAAATTATTTATAAGGATAGCATAAAAAAATGAAATCATGAATAGATAATGTATAAAAATATAGAAGAGTGAATAATTTTCACATGTTCTATTTAATAAATCACTTGCGAATGAATTATTACCAGGGGTGAAACTAATCACAAGGGAAGTAATAATTGAATTCTCAGTGGAGGAAATGCATGATGTCAGAAAGTCATGATATTACTGTAACTGTGTGATTCATTGAAATTATAAATTAAATAATCAAGGCCTTGTACCAAGTAACAGTAATAAATAGGTAGGTATACATAAGATTCACTTCTTCTAAAACAAGATTTTAGATCATTGTCTTATACATCATGTCATATTGTTTTACCTCCTGAGACTATCGATGCATTGATGGGCAATATAATTATTATACCCACCCATAAATGACATCTTTTAAACTCATTAGAAATATATTTAATGATCAATAAAATGTGAAATAAATATTAACTATCCATCAATACATGACCGTATTAAATAAATAATACTTAATAATAATAATTCCCAAATAAATCGTGTAAAATTCACTATATGTTTCTTCAAAATAAACCATATATAGAAATGATATATGGTTAATTGAACAATCATATCAATTATAAATAATAATATGAATTTTTTGGATGGGATATTATCCAATTAAAGATGAGAAATGTCAGAAAATAGATCATAAGAAAGTGAATGATCATTACAAATTCAATTACGACCAAACCATGAATATGTAAGAGATGAAATCAAACAATAAATTCCTCAAAAATAAATTTTTTTTCGTCAATAAATATCTTTAGGAAAATATTAATGATAATGGATGTACAATTTTATAAAATAACTTTTTTAAAATACATTTTACTACAATAAATATGATGTTATAAATTACATCCAAAAAATTTCAAACAATTAGAAATTAATAAAAATAAAAAAAAATTAAGAAAATTATGAAAGAAGGATATAATTGATAATAAATATGAAATATTATTAAGGAATATTTAAAACAATTTATGCACATGATAGTGGGAAAATAAATTCACTAGGTAAATTATAATAAAATATTCCATTTAAATTTTCAGAAAAAGTGAGAGGATCATTTTGGAAAAATAATATAATATTACATTGAACCCTTTGTAATGAATATAAAATATAGGTGAAATTTAATTTATAAAAAGAATTTAATAATCTCAAAAAACATTCTTGATTTTTGTAAATGATAATGATATGGACGAAAAACATTATTGACCATAAAAGTCAATAAATTAAATATCTATTAATAAATTGTTTCTCAGTTGTATTAAGCCTAAAAGAATGAAAAAATATAACTAATACTAAAAATTAATATAAATAACTATATGATAATAAGACATATTATATTTTATAGATATTGATATATATTTAATAATTTCCTCATTGAAATTTTAAACTTAAAAATTTATGAGTCCATATATGAAATTGTATCATAAACTTTTACATACTCGGTACCTCTAAAATGTAAACTCATTATTGAAATTAACATGAAATTAAAATTTAAATAAAATAATTTTTTGAAAATTCATGATATTAAATTTGTATTTTTGAAGTATATATGGAATTTAAATAGATACACAACATAAATTGCATCCTAATTGACAGAGAATTTGATGAAATTCCCATATAAAGATCATACCGTAGAGGTGATAATTTTCCAAGGAAGTGATTATGGAAATAAAATGTATATCCAAAAATGATATGTCAAAAAAATTAAATAAATTCCACTTAACACATTATCATGGAATTATATTGAAAACAGAGAATATATTTATCTAACATTAAGTAGAATGAGTTATGAAACGACTTACTTATATCACTATATCCTCTCCCTCATACTGATATTATGGCCTTTATAGAAGATGTTTATGATCTACGCGGTGACTTGGGAAAATGTTAATCGATGTATGTTGATGTATTTTAGTAGTGTTTTGGGGGAAAAAATTTATTTGTGTAAACATAAATAAAGTGAGTCACTTTTTACAAATAATAGTTAATGGATGTTTCAAAAAATTTCAATCATTATGTGTCATAAAGGTGACTATAAAAATTTAAAGTGAAACCTATAAAGAACATTAATGATCATATCTTTAATTTTTATATATAAGTTTCTTGATTTCATTTTTATAAATTAATATTCCTTCAAAAATAATCTGTAAACATTAAATACTATTTAAGGTGTTTTATGATTTTATTAATAATACACCACTATAAAAACATCATCAAAAACTAAAAATTTATAATATAATCTATTAGATAATCACATATTCTTCATGAATAGATATAAAAATCCTTGTATACTCAAAATATTATAAATGTTTCCTTTCTTAATATCATTTCTTTTTTTTTCTGTTTTACTATTTTCATATACGTCAGGCCATTGCAGTGTATGTTTTTATAAAAATTTATTAATTTAAAAAATTGAAATAAGTTATTAACATAGAAAAACATATCACAAATAATTTTAATCTTTTATATTAATTTATATGGTATGTTAATTATCATTAATATCATGAAAACATTTTTAATATGTTAATTTTGACTTTTCTCACCTTGAGGAAGCACTAAATTATAGTTTGGATAATATTACAGTTATATAATTCATAATTTCAAAAATATTTATAAACATAATTTTGTATAGATAATTAATCAAAAAAGTTAGGGCCTTATTTTTTTATCTTCATAATTATCATCATTACAACATAAATATTGACTTTTTGAGTGTTGTGTTTCCATTATGTTGTCATGGAAAAGGATTTTCATATTTTTATGAAATAAATTATATTTTTTAGTTGTATAATTTTTTTGAATGATATTTTAATGATATTATCATAAATTATTAATAAAATAAGATTAAAAATTTTATGTTTCCTATTTATGTTATGATAATATCATAAACAAATATCTTATAAAATTGTATTTTCCAATATTTACCATGATTTTAATTAAACGCTGTATGATTTTATTGATTGATTATGTATATTTTAAAAATATTATGTAGATTCAATTTATATCCATAAAATCATTCAATACACCCAAGTGATCCAAAACATTTAATATTATACTTTTAATTCTATTTACATTATTTTCTTACCAGGTATATAAGTTCTGCATTAGATATCTGTAAGCATTCTTTGTAATTATATAATTTCTAAAATTTAAAGAAAATTAATATCAAAAATATAAAATCTCCTTAAATATTTTTTAAAAAATTATCATTAATATCTTTTTTTAACCCTAGGATAAAATATTAATTCTTATCAAAACCAAGAGTGTGATTTTTTTGTTACATTCCTTAAAGTATATCTATATCATTATCATAGAATAATGAAATAAATTTGACTCATTTTATTTAATTATATGTGGATGGAATATATAATGTCATAAAATATAATATTTATTTTTTTGTATGATTTTAAGGTCATATCCCAAAGGTTTATCTTCATTTTACATATTTTAACCTTAATGAGGTGATAAAATTTTACCATGGTTACTATTTATAATGGGAAAAAATAAAAGCGTCTCATTTTTCAAATATGATTATTCTTATCGTAGATATAGAATCGATTTTCAAATAATCAATTGATATATGTGGTATAAATTAATTCATGATTAAAAAATGAAATGGAAATTAGTTTTTTTATAAAAAATCATTTTTAATCCCTTGAGTGAACATATACTAAACACATGTATATTGCTGATTAAAATGAAATTAAATATATAATATTTAATTGTATAAAAATATTGTTATATTGTTAAAAATATGATTCATAATGTTACTGATAATGTTTTATAATATTTCGTGATTCATTTAATCTCGTTGTTAAAAGTTTTATACCATAGGGAACAATGTGTTCTTTCTAAAACTAAGTGCTTTTCCACTAGTAAAAAAATATCTGATTTATCATGGGTCAACTAATTTCCCCTCTTTGTATAGTCATTGAATATCGTCATGTGGAAATATGTGTGAATAGTTCTAATGAAATAAAATATTTTGAATTAAAATGAAAAAATAAAATAATTCTCTTACTATCTATAGTAATCCAACATTTGAAATAAGATAAAAAAATGAAGTAGTTATCGGTTGAAAAAAATAATTCACTCTATGGGTAGGGGAAATTATACACTGATTGATCAATAAGATTATACTATTCCATCATTATAGATATTATAGTAATTAAAATAAAAATCTATTAGCAATAATATCTAGATTAAACTACAAAATATCCCCATTTTTACAGTGAATAGTATTCTTCTTGTAGGTGGTGGAAATGATTGGGGATCCTAGTGCTTGTTTCCCATGATTCCTCTCCATATTATATATCATTAACTTAATCTTTCTATTTCATTGATTCCCATACATATAGAATTAACATTCATTTTTATGCCTAATTCTCATTTCTATAACATTAATGATGTGTAGAAGAAAAGGGTTTGGATTATGTCATCTTAGTAGACTGAATCATCGATTTTCCTTAAAATAAATATAATACATTAGACCCTACTATAGTAGATTAATATCCAATACTAAACTATCATACAATTATCACTACAAAAATTATTTATTGATGATAATATTTAGAGTTTAAATTTATAAATTATATATTTTAATTTATAAAAAATAAACATGATTTTTTATTATTTTCATAATGATATTATCTTAAGATGAATTTTTGGGTATTTTTCAAAAAGAATTATTTTGGAGAAAATAAAAAACTAAAACATTTTAAATATATTATTTTTATCGAATCTATAGGATTATTCATAATATAAAATTCTAAAAACCCTTTTTCGAACACCAATATTTAAAAAAAAGGCATTATGTTTAATAGTGTATTCAACTTGTAACACCGAGCTTAAACAACCCACAAAATATATAACTACTACAACATAGAATTTAAATTACTATGTATGAAGGTTATTGCCTAATTTATAGAGTATTTATACATATATAAACTTCTAATGGAATATAAAATGATGATAAATTCTAATTAAAAAATTAGTATCTTTTTAGTAATGAAATTTTATTCTATAGTAATATTTTTTCTTCATAATTGTTTTTTATTTATTTTTGTGAGGTAGTATTGTCATTAATTTTTTTTATCATTATTAAAATTTATTTTATAAAGTTAAATTATATTTTTTTAATTATCATATTAAATTTATATTATGGTGTAATTTATTTCATTTTTTAAAAAAAAATATTTATTTTATAGTGAATAGTGAAAATAATCAATTTACAAAAACTATCATTTTTTAAAAAAATTATGTAATTTTTATATAAAATTATGATATAAATATAATTTACGGTGACATAAGTATTATTTTTTATATTTAAATAGATAATTTAAATTTTAATCAACTTTATATTATATTTTAGTGTATATTTATTTTTGTGTTTAAAATTGATTTTCTAAAACATCTTATAAATTTTATAGTGTTTGTCCATTTCAAAAAATACATTACTAGGAATGTTTTAAATGAAATATATGTATTATAAATCAGTAAATATAAATATTTCTTCGTAAAATTATAAGTAACAGTCATAAAGTAATAAAAATATTTTTTTGCTTGAAAAATACACTTTTGGAAAACATGATTTTTCATAGTGTATACAGGTTTAATTTAAAATCAACATTTTCCACTTATTTGAATTAAATTTGTTAAAATGGATTATATATTTTGAATCAAAATAATTTATGTTAACTATTATTTTCGTCTTAATTTTTTACCATAATGAATAGGGAAAATGTATTACTTAATTATAGTGGTTAATGTAAAACGGGCTTACCGGAGGGCTAGGAAAAATACATTGCATAGAATGACCTAATATATGCACTAAACTCTATTTTATGGTTATATTTCGACCTTATAATGTTTAATTCTTGATAATTTTCAATTTCAGAGCCTTTAGGAATGTGGAAAATGTGGGTACCACCTTTTATTTTAAAAAAATATCATGTGTGCCACTCGCCTCACATATAAATGAATGACCCCACTCCTATCACCTCACACATTTTGGGAACATATTCTAGGAAAATCCATGAATAAATTAGCTCTTAAATTCCATAATAGTTACCAACATTTTCTTTTTGATCAAAAATACAATCTTTGAAGGCTTTTGATGCTAACCTAAAGGGGTTGTCGGAAAAAGACATCTCGTGGTTAACTATGCATTATTTTATATATACTTTAACCACAATCAAATATTATTAAATTATTCTGATATAATAACTCTAGTTTCAACCATATAATTATTTTTTATTAGGTTAATTGAATAACCCAAATCCATTTCCTCTTCAATTAAATGGGATATGGAATTATCATTCATGTGTACAAGGGACATCCCCCTTGCGAATCGATGTAATTTTTCCCATTAACACCTATAAAAGATTTTAATAATGATGGTCCAAAAGTATATATATAATATTTTTAACATATTTATACTTATGGTTTTATTAAACCACATATAAATTCATTCCTTCCACTGAATTAGGGATATGATAATGTCGCTCAGGTGTATGGCAGACTACCACCACACAAAGAGATGTATCTCTTTTTTCACAAAGACATAACATGAATGGTAATACAAATAAATTTAATGAATATATATGATAAAAATGATGTAATTATGATTTTTAAGACGTATTTTACATTACTAAATGATAATATATCATTTCATTTCATACACCAAATAATGATATTGTCATTTGTGTGTACATGTAGACTACCACCTATGTGAAGCGATGCGTTTATTTTTTTATCAGAAAATCCCAGTGATGATATAAGTATATGTAAGTAAATAATATTATATTTATGATATTATTATGTTTCTATAATGATATAATAGTACATACTATCTTTTTATATGGATCATTGGAATATGGAAACGTTACTCATGCATACATATAACCTACTATCTCTATGATTGTAGAAAAAATCATTTTTAGTTTCCATATTTGATGATTGGTTTTAAAATTAAAATTGATGGTCAAAAATTATAAATATTTTAGAATTATTTTTAATTATGTGTATTTTGACCTCTTTCACCATGGTCAACTTACCAAAGTAGTTTAGAAACAATGAACAGAATGTCCCAAAAACACCTAACAAGGACTTAACTAATTATGTATTTGAATGTGACATTAGAAATAAATAAAATAAATGATATATTTGTAGGTTATAAATCCTAGAATATTTCATTATTAAAACAAGTTATTTAATTAGTCTTATTAAAAATGAGTTATAGAAAATACAAGGTATATTTGGACACGTGGTAAGGGTTTCACATATCCCTTTTTTTGTGAGACATATTCCACATTAACCACTTTTTCTTAATATATTTTGTTTTAAAATTTCCATGAATTTTTTGGTGATTGAATTATTGATAAACCTTTTGATTTAAAAATTCATATGATTTTATATCTTTAATGGTGTTTTGATTCATAGTTTACCAATTCCATAATGTATTTGTTCTCAATTTACTTTTATTAAGGAATATTTTATTGTTATTTGACTAATTTGTTTTAAATGGTGTATATTCTATAATTGAAATATGTAATAATAAGATTCAAATCATAAATCATGGTATTTTAGGTTTCAATTTTGATTATTTTACCCAAGTGTATTTGAATAGAATGTTATCAAGTGGTAATGAATTTTAAAATCCAATTTATTTTCAATATGTTATATTTCATCTTCATTGAATTTGATATTATATTATTATGGATGTAATGATTTTTTTTATCTTTTTCTTTATGTCAAATTTTCTATGAGGATTAAAATTTGATACGTATAATCAATTCATTAATAATATTCAAATTTAATGTTTTGTAACATTTATGGCTTATTCACCTCAAATTTTCTTTTTTTTTTGTGACATATGTTAATTTAATGAACCTATATTCATTAATAAAGTGTATATACTTTACAATTAAATTTACTATCATGAAAAAACATTTTTAAACTATATTTAAAGTATAATTTGATGATTTTAATTCATGGGCTTACAATTGATGAGTTACCGAATTGGAAAATTCTTTATGTTACAATATCCATCCTTTCAAGAATTTTTATGTTGAAGGTTCCATTAAAAGAAATATTATGTTATTATTTTATTGAAAAAAAGTATTTTTCTTATCCAATAAATATTAATTTTGTTAAAATGTTTTATTTTCATTTTATCAATTATTGATTGATGAAATTTCATGAAATTCCTTTTCCAGTTAATCTGATCTTGTATTTTTTAGATCGGGTAACTTTCTCTTTCATTCCAATGTTTTGTAAAATGTTTTCAAAAATATTTTTAGAAATGTTATTTTATAAAAGTAAATGATTTATTAAATTCATTTCACGTGATCTTTTACCATCTTTTTAAAATATTTAAATGGATGTTTCTTATTCTTTTTCTAATGGGTCACTTTTGACTCCATTTTTCAAATCTTTGGAAAATATTTTTTATTTTTTAACTTGTATGTCATTAAGATATTTTCCTACCATGATTTCAATTATTCCCCTAAATATTACAAAATATGTTTCAATTTTTCATCCAATGAAAATTATTTTTATAATATTTTTTCAATTTTTAATTTGTACCAGTTATTTTCAAAACAATTAAGATAATTTTCCTAAAAAAATATTTTCAATGTTATTTTAATTTTATTTCCAATCATCAATGTCTAAAGCCCCTGTTGATAAAAATGATCCAATGGGTCTATTTTTTAATGATACCATACTCATTATTTCTAAATATAATTTGAAAATGGTTCAAATAGATTAACAAATAATCCATTTCCTTTCCACTGGTTCATCATGTTTCGAAGATATTGTTATAGAACCCATTTCATTTATATGTTAAAATAATGTTCGAAAAAATTGGTTTTTAAATGAGTTTATGATTAAATGATGGATCAATTTACATTATTCATGATATGTTTTATTGATATAGTTTAAAATTATGGTAAGTTAGGTTATTAATAAAAGACATGTTGTTATATTATAAACCAAGGATGGGAGGTTCTATTATAAACCTATGATTTGTGGTAACATTATTAACCTAGGACAGGTTCTTCCTTGATAAACTAAGGATATTTGTGTTCATGATATCTCGTTAATTCATTGGGTACTATAGAGATTGAATTTTACCGTATTAGTTATTCTATTTGAGAAATGATATCATGATAAAGTCCCAATATACCAATTAATTTTTATTATTCTTGGTGAGGTTATAAATGATACCTTTGATCAATATTGATACAACATGCCTCATGATTATTGATTCTGATGACTGGTATTTTTAAAAGCCCTATTCTAACTTTTTATGCTTGATGATCTAGGTATTTATGGGAATGAGTATTCTTCTATTATGATCATGCAATTTAATTAAGTCATAATACCCCTATACTCTAATGAAAATCAAATTTTTTTTATTATTACACATACTGGGAATTTAAGAACACTCTTATTATGGTTCATTTTACCGAAGTTATCAAGAGTGGAACAGACTAAGTAAGAGTTCCATCCATTCCAACACCTAACCCAGTTCCTAGCATTGCCCGATGGGCATTACCAATCCCAATGTGTTGGAAACCAGTGCCTGGATGTCAACAACATTCCTTGGGTAAGAATTATCCCATTTTCACAATCAAAAATAAAAATTAGAAATAAATACCACAATAATAGATAACCAAAGAAAAAAAGGAATAAAAATATCCAAATTTAAAATTATTACATTTTTAGAAAATATCAAAATGCTCTACAATAAAAATGGGACAAAAAAACTTTCCCAAAAATATCCAAGAAACAAGATGATCATCAACCTCAAGACAGCACCACTAACAACTCTAAGAGAATACCACTAGTAACTCGAACCACCATCTCCATGCAACACATTGCTTTTACCTGAGTCAAACCTAACTAGATCTATATACAGCCAAATTTTTATGTCGGGTGTGAGAAAAATCCAAGATATATACCAACCAATAATGACATTCCATGCCAAAAACATTATAAGACAATTTACATTAATGTTTTGTTAAAGGATACTAGAATAATTTTCAAAGGAATAATTTCAAAGAAAATAAATTTTAAATAAAAACCATTTCCAATATAAGAATTATTTAAAATGAATTATACACAAGGTACATCATATGCCAATAGATGGTACAATGTCACAAATGAGCATTGTGTCATGGGAGAACCATATATGTAATAGCTAGAATCAGACACTATGAACCTCATATCTTGGAGAAACAAGGTATATCAACAATATAAAATGGATTTATCACACATGGCCAACTAAGAGGGAACATCCACCTGACCTAGTGGTCTCTAATAATCAACATAATTAATTTAGAAATTTAATTTTAAATCATTATATGTGAATATAAGAATTTCAAACATTCATTGAATCAATATATAAGAATAATTCATGCATTCCACTTCCAAATGACTAGTGTACTAGTTCGATTCTTCCCACCTAGATACATTGGATTACCCGTTTCTCTCAATTACCGTTTCACATTTCATTTATACATCACCACATTCACATACACACAAAATAAATGCTTGAAAAAAAATAAAAAACACTATTTCTCATATGTGAAGTCACATTTTAAATTCATTTCCACAATAAATCCACCTTAAATCATGTTCTAAAACACATGAAAATAATATTATACCACATGAAAAATTTAGAAGACACTTTCAAAAAGAACAATAAAGGAACAAACTTACAAAAAACCACTTTCTCTTAGAAAAGAAATATTCAAACCAAGCACATCTTAAAACCTTTAAAAAAATATTTTTTACCTCATAGACCATGCATATAACACAACTATGAAGAAAATAAAAATATCAAAATCACAAAATAATGTTTAATCATAGAACCACCTACCTCGGGAGTAGAAATTTCTACAAAATTGTGAAAACCCACAATGTAACCACAAGATAACCCTATAAAAGAATTGTTAAACCATAAACATTATGATTTATCCCTAATGAATAACATTCAGCCATAAAAATATAAACCTTCCCACTGTAAATACAAAAACCCATGAAATAAGACGAGAAATAGTAAAAAAGAGAATGAAACCAGGACATGAGGGACTTAAGTGATGAATATTGGATAAATATCACCAAAAAACCACCCAAATGGAGATACAAAGGAGAAATAGGGCTGGGAGGAGGCACCTAGGGCTGAGAATCCCAAATGGGGGAAGAATATGGGGATTTGGGGTTAAATCTGAAGTGGGGGAAAATGTAAAATTCTATTTTTTAATGACTTGGAATGTACCTATGGATTTACCACATGGTTTGAAAAACCTTATGGAAACTATATGTTATGCACTGTCCACAAGGGACATTACACATAATTATTCACATTGACTAACTAACCATGTGCATACCGTGTGATTCAGAAATGTCCAATAATGGTACCTTAGCACATAGTTTCCTTGGAAAGACACATGAATTCCCCTAACTATGCGCCAACTATGTGTTACCTTCTGTTCACCCAAAAAATCCAATTATTACAATGAAACCAAGAAAAACACCTGGAAAAAATTAATACCATTGAAAATAGAAATATATCTCAAATTAAATCATGGTTTTGAAAATTCTCCCCACTATGAAAATTTTTAGCCTGTGGAAAGTCAATCCAATGTTTGATCATGGAATAAAAAGGATACTCTTGCTCAACCCATGACTTCTTTTACCATTTCTCATTAAGATAATTACCATGTTTCCAAAGAACCCACCCCAATAGGATTGAAATCCCATAGATAACATTCTATTGGGAATCCATTTCCCATAATGGCCTCTCAAGCATTGAAAAATAATGCTTTATTTCCAAAACATTCTAATTCAATACATGCGGCGGATCTAGGTTGCACATTTTCATCTGATAATCATTAAGTATGCGATGAATTGATGTCAACTGAATATGAAAACCTAATTTGTATTCCACCTTACCAACCATCTCGATGATCTCGAAAGTCCTGACATACCTTGGCGTTAGCATCCCTTGTTTTCCCAAACAGTGATGACCCACGTGTGGTGCCACTTTCTGGAACACCTAGTCACCCATAGTAAACTCCAGATCTTGGTTCATCTAATCATCATAGGATGTGTGGTGACTATGTTCTATCAGAAACCACTACCAGATCAGAGTAACCTTCTCAAACTTCTCTTTCACTAAGCTTAGTCCCAACAATGTGGTCTCTCCAACCTCATCCCATCATAAGGGAGACCGACATGGCCAACCATAGGGATCCTAAAAATGACCCGTTAGAATATAGGATTACTAAATGTTTTTATAAAAAAACTCAACCCGTCCCAAATGGATATCCCATTAACCATATAAATTAAAGACACTCCCAAGGCATTTCCTACTAAATCTGAATTTTTCACTCTATCTGAACATTATTTTTTACGTTGGAAATTCATTTTATTTTTAACTATGATACCATTAATTTTTGAAGGACTTCATTGGAAAAAGAAATAAAATTGGGTCCGTACCTAAGGTAATTGAAAATGGAACACCATGATTCTTAACAACCAGCTAAAGATACATTCAACACAACTCATTCCCATTTACTGAATCTCTAATCAGAATGAAATGTGAATATTTGGTCAAATGGTCAATAAAAACCCACAAATAAATATATCCAAAAGGTCTATGATGAAATCCAATAATAATGTCAATGTTGATCTCATTCCACTTCCATGTAAGAATAGTTAGTGGTTGGAGCACACTAGAGGGAATTTGGTACTCTTCCATGAAATTCAGGCTTGTATAACACGTCAATAAATTGTGTACTACATTTCACCTCATATATAGAAACTAAAAATTATGATTAAAATAATAATACATCTACATATCACCTAGATGAAAAACCAAATGAGAGTGAAGACTATCCTATATCACCACCTTTCTCAAAGATATGTGCACAACAAAGCAGTCATTGAGGAAAAAAAATTTGTTAGGAGATGAAGACCAATCATAAGGCATATCCCCACAATGAATTAACTTTAGGACTGCTAGAATAATATATAATTAGGCTACTCATTCCGAATAAACATCATAGAAAAAGGTGTCAATTAGAAATTAACCAATAACACACCTCTACTATTCTCTATAGTCCACACGTGCATCTGATCATAAAGCCATGTCAAGGTCCACTCATAAATTTACTCTTTCAACACTTACATAGGAATTTTTCTTCTCACAACATCAGAAAATTTATTACTATTTATTAGGGTATAAAAATTTTCAATGTACAATTCCTAGAGATACTCAACCCATCAACATTGTGTCAAATTCCATTCATTTTTGGACAAAATAGGGGATAATATATTAGGATTATAATGAACTACAATTTCCTCCCAAAAAATATATTGGCTTCATGTATTTATGGAATTAATTATTTCATCTTATTCTAGGTCATGGGATGGGTAGTTCATTTCATGTGGTCAGAATTAAAGAGAACCATAATCCACCATTGGTCATTCTATGTAAGAACACACCAGAGACCCATAGATGAGGCTTCCTAATGCACCACATATCTTCTCATATATTCTCGAAAGATGTATAAATGAACAGTTGTGAATCTCTATTTTAGCTTCCCAAAACATTCTTTACACTCTAGGATCAATTCAAACATCACCCCCTTCTAGGTGAGTTCCTTCATGGGGTAAGAAATCCTAGAGAAGTCCCAATTTTAGAAGATGTAATATTCTACTAGGCCTAAAAATATTATAATCTCAAGCACATTCTTCAGCTTATCCTATAACAATACCGCACTTATATTATTAGCATCCACTAAAATCCCTTCTTCGGAGATAACATGTCGTAGAAATATCTCCCCTTTGTTCCAGAAGGAATGCATAGAAAAATACGCATAGAGGTTATGGTCCCGAAGAGTTCCCAACACAATTTGTAGATTCCACTCATCCTCTACTTCAGATTTGGAATAAACTATTTTTTTTTCATGAAATACAACAATGATTGAATTTAGATACTTGTGGAAAACCCGATTAATGAGATCCATAAACACTATTGTAGAATTCTTCAACCCGATATGAATGACCAAGTAATCAAAATGGACATATCTACATTGAATTCTCTTTTTAGGATGTCCTCTTCCTTCTATCTGACATAGTGACAACCATAACATAGATCAATTTTGGAAAACCACCTCACCCCCTTAATCTGATCAAGAAGGTCATCATTTCTGGGAAAATAATACTTGTACTTAATCATCACCTTATTCCGATTTTGGAAATCTATGAACTACTACTGGGATACATAATCCTTCTTCACAAATAAGACAATGGTTTCCTAAGGAGAGATGCTTGGGTGAATGAATCCCTCATATTCAAAATATTTTTGTTTTAAATTTAATTCAATCAATGAGGTGGGGGCTATGTAGTACGAGGTATGTGATATTGGCTATGTTTCCTGCACCAAATTTATAGAGATCTCAACATTCCTATTTGAAGGAAAACCAGAAAAATACTCATGAAAATCCTCAAGGAACTCATTTACCACATGAGGCAATACACCCTCGTGAGAACCACCATTTTCCTCCAACATGAGATACGATACCTGAGAAATAAAATTTACCAAATCCGTAAATGGAGGACTAACATAACCCAATTGAGGATCCTATTTTACCTAAAAAACATGGGTAGTACAATCAGGTGCCACAAATCTCACTCACCGCCTATAATAATCTATGTGTGCCTGAAAATCCAGCATCAAATCCATACTTATGACGAAATCAAAGAGGTCCATTTTATAAATAAGGAAATTCTATTACATATCAAACCCTGACATGATGAGTACAAAAGTACAAATCCTGAAACCCTTCTCTTTCTTTTTACCAATAGTTTTTTCTAATTCTATCACATATGATAAATGTTCAGTTAGAATCATTATCACATAAACAAGGTAGGTAGATTTAAAATAGAGAGAATCACATGTATCATAGACAAAAAATGATGATATTAGAATGGTAACTCTAACTTTCATAGGCCCTGAATCATATTTTGTTGTTACTCTATCAACAACATTAATCATCCATGTAAGATTATGATTCTGAGAATGACCTCCACACTATGGCTCTTCCCTAAACTGAAACTACCCAGAAGATGGTCTATCCCTACCCCCATGACCTCCAAATCGAGGACCCATTTACCTGGATAGTTCTAAAGGTTCTTAGATGTGTATATAGGTTGTATGTGTCTTATCATACCATTGTAAAGGCACAAAAATAACCCAGCATCAGAATCCACAAATGAGGACTTCCTGGATGGATGGCCTAAACAACCACCTCCCTTCTTCACATACTCATCCCACATCCTCTTATTATCTAATGAGTTGTCAATGCATAGTGTTGTCAAAACCCCAAAAGAACCAGACTTTCCATTATAATCAATCTACTCCATAAAAGAACAATAAATATCCTCATCATAGGATTTCATCATTCATAAAAAAACATGAGAATTAATCTCTGGCCACAACCCCCTCTTGAACCATTGAGTCTTCATTTTATAGTTTTACATTGTCTTAGTTGTGTTCCTAACTAACTTAGAAAAGAGGTTGGTGTACTCCATCATGGACTGGTCTCCTTGGAAAAGATCTATAAACATCGGGTATCAAGTGTAGGCCAAGACATCAAGAAAATACATCTCATTGAACGAATCCATATAGTCCTTCCAACTGATCTTATCATGATTTCCATCCGGTACCATGGAGTCCTACTCCTTCGACTATGGCTTTCCAACATAAGGAGGAACAGTTTACCCTGATATCCTTAAGAGTATCAAGAAAATGATCATATTCTTTATCTTCTAAATCAATTCATCATATTCCTGTGGTTCTATTCTACCATAGAAAGAATGAGGTTTTTTGTTGAAGAACTCTTATGAATTTTCCTTCCTAGGACTTGGTTTGGATTCCATAACCTAATTAATATCAGGTCCCTCTCCTTTTTCGAAATCATTGAAATCCCAAACCCGTGCTTTGACTCATTTAAAATAAATTGGTGAGAAAAAACTTGCTCTCTCTATCCACATATCGTGGTTTCACATGAATTATTAAAGTTTGAATTTTGATTCAAGAAGAAACAACCAAAAGAAAAACAATAAATAAAACCAATAATAAATTTTCATTTCAATGAAAAAAATACCATCATTTCCTGAATTCATAAAAATAAAATCCATCACAATAACATGAAAACCAATCCAAACTAATCCACCCCAACCGAGTTTTCTTATACAGCCTGCATCCTGTACATATCACCTAGAGTAGAATTCAAACAAAATACCATCATCCCATGGTGAATCAAGATCTCTTATGAGGTGTGATAGCCAGGAACCCTTCTCTCAACCAGAACATAAGGACCTGATAGTCCTAACTTCATTCTATCCAGAAACATTCCCAATTAACTTTACCAAATAGAGTGTGATTTTCTTAGATACAATTTTGTCACAAACCAATATGGAGTGCAATCCAACCCAACACCTTACCCGATCCATGGCATGGATCAAAGGGAGTTCTTGATCCACACACATTGGTAACCAGTGCATGTGTAAAAACAACATGCCTTGGGAATTATTTCATCCATTTACATAAAAATAAATAACCATGAGAAAAAAATTACACAATGATAAATAAACCATTTCAAACAAGTCATAACAACTTCCATATTTATGATTTTTACCATTTTAGAAAAAATTTAAATGATACATAATAAAAATGGGACCAAAAAAAATTCCCAAAAATCACCATGAAACAAGAGGATCATCATCCCTTTTCAACCACCACTAACACCATCATGAGGATACTACTAACAACCTAGACCACTATCTCAATGGAACACCTTTCATTTAGCTTAGTCAAACAAAAAATTTCTACAAACACCCAAATTTATATGTATGGTGTGATGAAAAGCCTATTAGGATTCTATCCAAAAAAGTGATTCCATTCTAAAAACAATATATTAATTTTTACATGCATATTTTATTAAAGAAGACTATACCCATTTTCACGGGAATCATTTTAATGAAATCCACTTTCAAAGAGAAAAATTTCCCAAATAATCTTTATTTAAAATTAAGTATACACAAGGTCCCCCTATGTCTATGGATGGTACCACATAATAATAAATAACAATTTCATTAGAGAACAATTTAGGAATTAGCAAAAATGGGACACTAGAATCAGCATATATTAATGAAACATGGTATAAACACCATAACAAACAGATTTCTTGTGCACGATCCACTAGGAGGGTACATCCCAATGGACTAGTAGTCTCTGATCATCATCAAAATTTAGATAGTGTTTTAGTCATGAATCACACAAATTAAATCCTAGATTTTCCACTTCTATGTCAACTAAAATCAACTTACTATAGGAATTCCGTCTTCACACAACTGAACCACTAGCATACTTGTAATTGTATTCCTAGCTAGATTCCTTGGATTGCATTTTATGATCAATTACCATTTTTTAGGAAACATATACATCACCACATTCACATTCTCACACTAAAAATGTGAACCTTCAATTCAAACCACCATTTATCCTAATTGAAAAACCTTTATAATTCATACACACACAAAATCCACACAAAATCATGTTCCAAACAACGTTCACCATTTATTAAACTACTAAAACAATTTAAAGAAGAATATAATAGAACACACTTGAAATGAAAACTTCCTCTTTGTAAATCCACTTTCAAAACATACACATCTTAAAACCATTCAAAAACACATTTTTCATCACTCATAGAATGAATAGAACACAACCAAGAAGAAAATAAAACACATCAAACTCGCCACATAATATTTAAACATGGAACCTCCTACCTAAAGTGTATAAATTTCTTAAAAACAATTCAAAACCACATCCACAACTCAATAGAACCCTATAAATACAAAATTAAAAAATAAACATTACAATTGATAACTAATAAAGAAAATACAACCAAAAATCTTTCACCCTACCCACTAAAAATGGTAAACCCCAATAAATAAGATGAGAAACCCTAGAAATGTTGAAGAAACCATGAAATAAGGGACATATTTGATGAATATTTGTGATATACTGCCAAAATAACCACCATAAAAATGTTTCAATGGATAAAGTGGTATGGGAGGAGGCGCCTAGGACTAAGAATCTTGAATGGGGAAGAATAAATAGGATTTGGATTTAAATCCAAACAGGGGGGGAAAAGGTAAAAACAAATTTTTAGTGACATGTACAGGTTTCCTGGTTATCCTGAACAGAATTCCAAACCGTTAACTAACTGTGCAGTATCCATTATCGACAACGGATATTCCACAGAGTTAAGAACATGGTTTTCCAAATTATATGCAAACCATATGACTCAGATCTATCAAAAAATGAAAAATTAATACATAATATCCTAGGGAATATTCGAAATATCCTCTAACTATGATCCACCTACTATTCAACAGAAAACTCCCATTTTTCACAAAATGTATAAGGAAAATGATGGAAATATGTATGATGAGAAAAATAGAAAAATACCTTTATTGAAATGCTGGGTGTGACAAAATGATTTATTTAATGGATTTGTATATAAGGGTTTCATATGGATTATTTTTATAACTTCATTTGAAATAGGAAACGCTAGGGTAAGAAGGATAAATTTAAATTTAAAACATGGGATATTTTTATGAAATGTTTAATAATAATTTCGTAAAGTTAAAAACATAAAAGCTCCTTGATTATATAAGTGTTCCAATATTTCCTTTTTATTTTTTATGTTTTTTACTGTCAAAAAATTTGGTCACCTTCATTAGTATGAAAACCGAAAATGAAAAGTTGAAGATTTTTACACTACATCTAGGAGTGTGATTTTCGGGATCATATACACATAAGCTGTGAAAATAGATGTTTTATATGAAAAATTATAAATTATCAAATATTATGATTATTTAATAAACCCATATATGATATTTTGAAGCAGATGTCAAATTTCTCACTAAATCATTTTTAATGCTTTAGATATTTACCACTAAAAAATTAGTTATACATTTTTTGTAAATTTTATAATATTAAATGAATTTAAAATATTAAATTTGTGATCTAATATATTATAAAGGGTGCCATTTTCTTTTTGGTGATAATGGATAAATTACTATGGTAAAATCTATTTAACAATGTAAAAGTTAAATTGGTAAAAATTGAAAATCTAATGATATGGAGTTGAAAATATGAGGTAAACTAAATGGTATAGGATATCATAAAATAATTTACTTCCAACAATATTATTTCAAAATATTGGAAGAATGTTTCTTCATAATGATTTCCCATTATTTAAACTTTTTTGGAATTTAAAAAAAAATTCACATCTTTTCACTTATAAAATGTCCCTCTCACAACCCATTCAATACCACTCATGGAATACAATTAATTTATGACAAAAAACCCTTATTCCTTCCCCTTGAATATTATTCTATATTAATTATATTTTTTCATAACATTATATTTTGAGGCCTCCATTTCCCATGGATCCTCTAGAGAAATCTCAGTGTTCTCAGCAAGAGTAATAATAGTATACTTAATTTCATTCCATCTATCTTAACATAAAAATATCATTCTATCACACCTATAAGTTAGAATCAATATTAATAGCGTTAAAAAATTTATTATATTAAGGAATCAATAATTTACCACATTTCCTATTTTTCTTAATACAAACGAAAAAATGATTTTTGCATTTGTAGAGACAATAACCTCCACATGGAAATGCGTTATGATTTAATTTACTAAATATGAAGGGTGATATAATAGGGTAAATTAGTAATTAAATAAGATATATTTATATTTTACATTTTTATATTTATTCTAACATATTCCATGATTCTAATTTCTTATTTTCTATGGTAAATGAAATCATTATCTTTGTGTACTTAGGTATTATCGCCTCCATAGAGTGGTGCATTCCATTTTACTCATTACCTACGTTCATGTATGGAATTGAGAATGGGATTAAAATTTATCTATGATATGTATTTCACTAATATTGTTGTTTAAATAAAAATTAAATATACATATAATAATATAAATAGTAAGAATCACTATAAAATTGATCCTCTTAAATAAACATACTAATATGAAAATAATTTTATTATTAATAATATAATATATATGAATCAATTAATTATTCTTAAATTTACATAAAATTATAATATAATCCATTTATATAGAAAAAATAATGTCATAGTGATTCTAGTATAATTCTAATATAACTGAAATTCTTCACAATAATTCATTAAATCATGGAATGTTCATCGTTGGGTTCGTATAACCCTCAACATTATCAATACTATAAATTTATAAAAAGAATTAATATGGTGACATAATTACTATAATAAAATGGAATAAATTTTTTAAAAAAGACTTATTTTTATTTATGGAGATAAAAAATCAATATTTTTTTAATTAATTAAGAAGACACCCCCTGATCGTCAATAATCACTTAAACATCCTTGTTGTCGAATTAATCTGCAAGGATAGAGAATTAAAAAAATATTAAAGGTATTTAAAATAACATAAATTATTATAAATATTACATATAAGTAATCTTAATGATCGTTAAATTATTAATTTTTTATGATGATTGAAAACAGATTCCATTATTAGGAAATTAGTATAACTGATCATAATATAAACACTCGGTGTCAGAATGTAGGTTTGAAAACCAACTATATCTAAAATAAAGAATTTATATATATAAATACTATAATTTAAAGTGGTTATGTATATGGTTAATAATCATTTTATTCATAAATTTAGTTTTTTTATTCCAGATGTTAATGTATGTTCATTAATTTCCATAAAATAGTTAAGAATTTTCTACATCAAATTCAACTCTGAAAGACTTGATTTGAATAATGGGCCTAAGTTGCACTATTTTTTGGTATATACCTCTTATTTCAAATTTCATATAATGAAATTAATTTTATTAGTAATATTTTAAGATAATGTTTAATCTATCTCTATTAGGATAATTGGATTAAATTTCAACCAATGTCGTTTGTGATCGTCTCTGTCCCAATTTCTATTATTTGTATTTCATGCTATGTTCACAATTAATTTAGATTTTTTGGTTCATAAATTTCCATGGAATAATTTTCTCCCAATTTAATTTGATTATATTATGATTTATAAGTATGTATGTTTTCCATCCATCATAATATTTCTTATTCAAGAGTTAATAAAACCACTTTAAGACTAAATATTTCCATAGTGGAAAAAACATCATATTTTTTGTGAAATAAAAGATAGATTAGTAACAAATAAAATATTTCCCCATCAACATATAAGAATATCTATCTATGAATACAAAATTTTTATCAAAGTTAATCACCCTAACAAATTTTATTTTACCATTAACTCAATCATAACTATGATTTATAATGAGTGGGCCTAAAACTGCACACCTGGCTAGACACGATTAGGGTCCATCTTTATAATATTTAAGTTATATTTATGAACCATGATGAAGAATTTTTCTTACCAAAACCTTTTTCTCTTACGCCAGAAGACGATTGAAGTCAATTATTGTCTTCCATGGATAAATCATCATGTTGAATGTACCATGACGACTAAATTTCAATGATAAAAGTACTTCCTTTTACATTGATGTTACACAATATCTCTTATGTTGATTATGTGATGTTCTAATATATATACAAATTATTACATTGAATGTAGATGTAGATTTTTTATATTTTTTCATTATATGAATATCTATTTTTTATTCATCCAATGGTTCGTTATGGAGTAGTATGAATTTTTCTGGTGACACTTATATAGAATTTATTTATTTTAAAAATGTGAATGATGTGGAACAACTGTATATAGTCCCTAAAAACATCAACTGGTCTCATGGTAAAAAATGAAATTATGTTTTTATGTATTCCTCTCCCCATATTAAAATAGTCTCTTAGAACAAGTCATTGACATCATGTTTAAGTGTTTGATAATAAAAATTGCATCTGTATGAGATGAATTATTATTCTTATCATTTTTTCATTTATTTTAATTGATATAACATTATATCATTATCAGTTGATTGTGGATTCATGTTTTTTTATCTATTCCTGATATATCAATTCTTCCATTTTTATGTTAGGATTGATTATTCTGTATCATACACCTTATTAAGCATCTAAGCTAACTCATTTTTTTCTTCCTTATACACGTAAACCTATATGAGAATAATATTTAATTTTCATGGGATAAAATTTAAGGGATAATAATGTTATTTTAATGTGTTCATGTTGTATGATAGGTTTTAAAATGTAATCTATATATGTATCTAGTCTTCCAAGACTGAAAATCTATTATATTCTTTGGGAAATGTTTTATTTTTTACTAATAATTTAATATAAATACTATAAATGTGTTTTTATAATTTTTGTTACTACAATTTTTATCGTAAGATGTTTAGTAGAAACCATTGGTACCCAATTTAAATAAAATTAATCATTTATCATAATTATTATGAAAAATACATAATATTTTAGGTAATTTTACATATAAAAATGGATTGTATTTGAATTTTATAATTGAATATCATTCATATTTTCTTAGAATATTGAATTATTCAATAATAATCAAATAATTTAGATTTCATTTAAGTGTCATAATTTATATCTTATTTTAACCAATATTTTTTTAGTGTGTTCCTATTAAGACGCATAGAAAAACATTACATACAATCATGATTTCTATACATTTTTTTGACATGGATATTATCCATGCTATGGATTGGATTTTAACGCATACAAAAAAAAATTCCAAAAGAAGAAGTTTGTGATTATTAATGGTGAGGTTGGGATCTCATTTATTTATAGGGTAGAATTCAACATCTAAATAATGTTTGGATCCTCCATAATTATCATTCCATATCTAAAATATTTGAAAAGTGGACGATCGATTGAGATCTATTTATAAGGAAGATATCCTAATAATGGAAGATGTACATGTGGTATAAATAATATTTGATTTTTTTCATAATGAATTACATTATCATCAATTTGATCCTGATGTTGAGTCCACATTGAACACTTTCTTGATGAAATAACTATATGAAAAACACCCTAAAAAGGGAACTTGTGGTGTTTGTGGGGTTGATGAAATAACATTCGGATTTTTGTGATATGGAATTAATTACCCCTAGTGTTTCTCTATAGGGATCCGCTATTTAATTTATAAAAAAATAAGGATTGTTATTTGAGATTATGAATTATCTATCATAAGATCAATTCAATTTCTATAATTAATAATTATCATTTAAGAAACGATGTTTTTGGTCAGAGTGGATACTGAAGAGGTGGGGTGAATTGAGTTCCAATTAAAATTTCTGTTAAAAAAATTATGAATAAAATCCCCTAATTAAAAATAGCCCAGTCAATTAAGGTTGTAAGAATATATATGTTTAATTGCTCAAAAGTTTTCTCTATGGTTTATTATTCCTTAGATGAACCAATGTAATCACTTATTCAACTTTTAAACAGGTCTACTAAATTAAGAATAAATACACACTAACCAAAACTAACAATCAAAGTAAATGTAAAAACAGTTTTATTTATTTGCCAAATATAAGAAGAGGATAAAATAAAACAGTTTAAATGTGTATTTCCATAGCAATGTATAGAGGAGGTTCAATATCAAGCTTAGAACTAATGCACTCCACTTGGTAATCAACATCCACCAAGAAGTTTGTATTAATAAACATGATACACAACCTGAATTGGGCGTTTCATGTAATGACCCTATGTTATTCAATGGAAATTCATTTCTCATAATTATGTCCAAAAATCTCATGAAAACACAACATAATTAACTACTATGTTTTATTTTACCTTTAAACATAATTTTTTCACTTCTGTGTTTGGAATTCCGAAAATCCGGCATACACGGTTGTATTCAGAAAGTTATTTGGAGTCCGATAATGAAAAAAATAATTTTTGGCGAATAGTAACCTACCCTAATGAATATAAACATACCCTTATGAATACTGACATACCCTAATGAATAGTAACCTCACCTATAGTGGTATAAAAATAATATTCATGTTGGAAGTACGATATGTCTATATTTTAGAATAAGTTAGTGAATGTTTTAAAACTGGTTTTGATAATAAATTATTATTTTAATTAAATATTAAAATAATAATATTTAGAAAATTATTTTTGAAAACATTACTTCATTTTTGGATTCTACAGTCCTAAAATGGATAGGGTGGATTTTTTGGGATTTTTCTAAAATAAATGATTTTTTTATGAATAGTAGAATCTGATAATTCACAATAAATGCTAACTAATGGATTAATTGAGTCATCGATGATGTTATTTACATGTAAGACCACTTTTTTCGGGATCACATGATAAAATCACTATTCATGGTCAGGGGATACTTACTATTCCTTTTCTTGGGAAGAAATAATAAATTAATGATTATATTATTTTGAAATCCCTCCTCTCCTCCACTATAAAAACCCCCCTTCACTCCCTCTTCTCTCCACTCCTCTCAAGCCTTGTTCGTTGCTATTATTTTTCCCAAATATCTCCCCAAGGTCATCCCTCACGTCCAAAAGCTTTCAGACTCTTCAAATTATGAAAACCTCTCCCCTTAAGACGTTCTCAAAGGAGGAAGTCTCAAGAGGTAAATTCATCTTCCCAATTTCTTCTTTTCTTTTATGTTTTTTTATTTTTTATTTCTTTCCTCACCTCCCTTCACCATAATATTATGATAAATCATGTAAAATAAATGTACTGGAACTTCTTCATTATAGTGGTATATTACATTATCTCCTCTCCTTTCCCCACCGTTTTATTTGAAAGAAATGAAAGCACCGTTTGAGATGTGCTAATTTAGCACATTCATTCACAACAGTTTATCAATTTCTATTTTATCATTAATATTGGTTATGAAAACATTTGTTTTATGGTTAAACCGGATTATTATATATGTAATGTATCCTATTTTTGGTTTTTTAATCCTTTTGTAAAAATTTAATTAAGTTATAAAGCAAAACTCATTCTTTGTAATCAAATTCACCGTTTAAGAAAAATGGTTATCACTATGGTTATATATATAATAATTCGACTTCACACTAAGTAACCTAATTAAAATTAAACCCATTTAATCTCATGAATATGAACTAAATAATATAACTACAATTATGGAAAACCACTTTCATCTTTCATATAATCCAAACTGGAATATAAGTGAACCGATCTTTTAAAGCCATGTAAACAAACGAGCCCGAATAATGAAATTGATCCTTGTAACTAATCATAAATGCTTTGAATGAACTTAAAAGGGTTATAATAGATAAATTTAACATACAATAGGTTCTGTAATTATTAATTAATAAGCCTAATTTGTTTATTTATGTCGTTAATAACAAGTGGAGAACACCAACAGATTTAAGGTAAGGGATCCTCCCCTTTTCACTCTTATTCAAGACTGTTCTCTATGCTATGATTTTTTTGTGTAATACCATGTGATGGGGTATGTTTATAAAACTTCCCCATACATCCCTAATGTTTTATAGGCAATGAGAAACCCCTTATCTCTCTCATCAATCCCTCTTAGTTACACCAAATTCCATGCCGACAAACCATACCAGATTCTACCCGAACTTCTTTTATTCCATCGGGTTGCTCAATATTTCTATTTACCAAAATATTTTTTTCTTTTCTTTTTACGTATAAATCCAAAATTCTGTTTATAAGATCCATAATCATTTTTTAAGATCCATCTCTCATTATCTTTCATGGATATACATTCTTTTAAGTGAATCATTCCTCGATACTTTCCAATAAGCACACTTGTTTTAATGGAACTTCCCGAACATTTACCCAATTTCAAATGCACTCTATCTTCTGTTTCAAGACACCATTGTCTTTTTAAATTCAGTATTTTTATTATAAAAACCTTATTTTTTCAATTCTGGTTTGATATAAAAGAATTCCTTTTTTATTATTTTAAAATCTCTATAGTATTTTCCTTGAAACCGCACAAAAATGTTTTAATGCTAATGTCTCTAAAATAAATTTCTTATGTGATTTCACATCTATTTGTTACCAGCTAACATTTTTTAATCCTAAATTACCTTATGAACGTCCATGTATGTTTTAATCCCTTTATTTTATGGACATATTAATGATACATTCATTGGTTATGCTTTATGTCATGATTGTGGTAACCAATTCTCTCCATGGGTAACCTTATGTGTATGAACAATTTATTGTATGATTACTCATGTGGAAAGAAGATTTATGTGGTAAGAGTTTTTATGTGGCAAGAATATTCATGAAAATGTTGAGATGGGTGCGCCCAGATAGCGCTCCAATGCATTGTGTAAGGATATGTCTCATGAGATGCGATGTGAAACTGGATTGGCGGTTAGCCTTGACCCGTACTGAAATGGGAAACGGGATTGGCAGTTAGCCTTGACCCATACTAAAGAAATGTTTTATGATTCTTCCACATTTATATGATTCCATTTTTATATGATCCCATTCTTATATTAAATGATTTTATATGTTTCATTCTTTGGATATCTTTATGTCCTGCCTCTTAACTCATGTGTTTGAGATGTATCCTTATGTTCATTCTCTTACTGTGCATTTTTAGCTCATCCCTTTGTTCATTTGATCCCCTGGGTACCCTATGAATATGTAAGTGCCCAAAGGATGTTAGAATCTCCTTATGGGGATTAAATAAAGAAGTTTTTTTATCCCCATGTTTTATGTTATATGCACCTAGTCTTCCAAGACACTAGACATAACGACCCATGTCTTGTACTCTGATGATTAATTATGCTTAAAATCATGAAATGTTATATGTAAACGGATCGGGTCGCTATAGTTGGAATCAGAGGATGGTCTAGTTATTTTTTGATATCATGAATAGAGAGGCTTAGTGAGAAACTTAAGGATTAGACTAAGAATATGAAAACAGTCCTAAATTTTGGTGAGTATAGATTAAGTGGTTTATCAAGAAAATACATCCCTGTTTGGATACGAGAAGGTAGTGGCGGCTCTGGAATAGATGTATCTTGGGGTAAAACCCGAGAACACCGCGTTGATCTAGACTCGAACCAAAAATGGTGCACGATAATGGGCCTTGCTCCACTCTTAGTTACGATACTCTCGGGAGATATGCATCGGTAGATTCATGATCTTAGTAAAAACCATTATTAAGGGACAAAAAGAAGCCCATAAGAATATATGTTAAGAAATAGATTGAGGATAACCTAGATATAAACCCAAGTAATCAGAAGTCAGGATATACATCTTCCTTATAAGTTCATACTTACATGTTCAATGTCTCTTTTTATACACAATTACTAAGTATTCAAGACCTCTAATTATATGTTCGTTTTCTTATTTAATGGCAGGGAATAGATGAACATGTTCCAATAACCAATGTGATAGACAATGTGATGATTTCCCTAATGACATGCCTTATGTGATGGAAGTGGGTGCTCATAACGTCATGGAAGTACTTTCTCAACTAAATCGAGTTTTGAATAATAACTTGAATCATGTGGAACGACCACCTCTTCCATGTAAAGAGAATGTTACCGTAGAATCCTTCATACGGAAAATTACTCCCATGTTTTGCGAGTCTTCTTATCCCCTCCTCACAGAATAATGGATTAACTCCATTGAAAAGATTCTATCAGACCTCCAATGCTCGGAAGAATAGAATGTTGTACTGGCAGTCTATCATTTTTATGGGGAAGCTGATCAGTGGTGGACACTGATCAAGAATAAAAATTCCCAAGAGGAAATTTATTCTATAGAATCGGAGGAATTATAGAGGATTTTTTTTCAACAAATATTTTCCTTGAACCCTCCATCTCAAGATGGAAAGAGAGTTCCTTGGACTCAATCAGAAGGAAGATGAGTCCATCAATGCATGTGAAGTGAACTTTAAAAGGCTATCAAGGTACACCTATGGCCTTTTCATGATCACCAAAAGCAAGGTGGATCACTTCTTTAGCAGACTAAATCCGAGTCTATGAAAAGTGTTGGTGATTCGAGACTTCGACAGCTGTGAGGAGATTTTCTGTTGTACACTCAAGGTTGAAATGGAGATTGGAGACTCTCGGTGGTCTCATGGGCCTAGTTACCAGAAGCGGAAAATGGAGAACAACATGGGTGGTTCTTAAAAAAAATCCCATGATGGAAAGAAGCCTCACTTTCCACATTGCAAAAATTGTGGGAAGAAGCATCTTGTTGACTGTCTCAATGGAATAAAGAATTGTTTAAAATTTGTAATGATTGTTCATCTATCCAAGAACTGCCATAGGGATATGAAAAATCCTGCTAATTATGAAAAAGAAAGGAAGGTTCATATCAAAACTCAGCCTGCAGTGCGGTGTTATAACTGCATGGTGCTTGGGAATTATACGAACAATTTCCCTAAGATGAGGGTTGTCGGAGGCAATCCTCAACAACCTCCAAGGAAAAAAGGAAGTGATTATTCTATCACTACTACTGAGGTGGATCTGGAAAACGATGTGGTGACAGATACGCTTGTTATTCATTCAAGAATATCAAACGTACTGTTTGATTCTGGTTCTACGCATTCATTCATATCTTGAAATATTAGTAGAACTATTCAAACACCACCTCAAAATTTGGAGGAAATGTTATCTGGGAGAATAGAGAATGGGGAAATTATTACATCCATGGTTTATAACTCATCCCCAGTTAATGTTTGTGGACTGAACCTCCGAGCAAATCTTGTCATACTTCCTTTAGTGGAGTTCGACGCTATCTTGGGCATGAATTAGCTATCTTTGTACAAGGACAAAATCAATTGTAGGGAATGGAAGATCATTTTCATATACCGAAGAATCCTCTAATTCATTACAAGTGTAATGAAGAAGATGAGTTTCCATTAGAATCTTCTTCTCATGTTTGGATACTTCCTCCTTGTGGGAAAGCATATCTACCTTAAATGATTGGGAAAAAGGATAGAATCAATCATCAAGACATCCCATCGTAAGGATTAAATTGATTTATTCCCCCAAAGAGTTTCCTGGTCTTCCTCCTGACCCAGAGGTTGAGTTATCAATTGAACTTGTCTCTACATCTCTGTAAATCTCAAAGACACCTTACAGAATGGCCACCGTAGATCTAGTAGAGCTGAAGAAGCAGTTAGAGGAGAATATGGGGAAGGGTTTTATATGCCCGATTGATTCATCATGGGGTGCTCCAGTCCGGTTTTTCAAGAATAAGGATGGATCAATGCGCCTCAAAATTGACTATCTTTAGCTAAATAAAATCACAATAAAGAACAAGTATCCCCTTCCATGAATAGATTACTTGATCGATCAGCTTAGTGGGGCTAGTTATTTCTCTAAGGTGGACCTTAGGTCGGGATATCACCAACTAAAGGTGAGGAAAGAAGATATTCCCAAGACTGCCTTTAGAATGAGGTATGGACACTTTGAGTTCATAGTGATGCCCTTCAGACTCACTAATGCTCCAGAAATTTTCATGGATTTAATGAATAGAGTCTTTATAGATTACCTCGACAAATTTGTGGTGGTCTTTACTGATGATATTCTGATTTACTCCAAGATCAAGGAGTAACATGAGGAGCATTTGGAAATTGTGTTAAAGACATTGAGAAGGGAGATGTTGTATGAAATATACAGTAAATGTGAGTTTTGGATGGATGAATCATCATTCTTGGGGCATTCTATCACTAGGAAAGGGATATCTATGGACCCTTCCAAGATGAAGGCAAATGTAGAGTGGTCAAGGCCAACATCTCTAACGGTGATCTGCATCTTTTTAGGTCTAGCTAGGAATTATCGACGATTCGTGAAGAACTTTTCATGATTGTCAACCCCAATGACCAAGCTAACACGGAAGGGAGTAATGTTCGTCTGGACACAGGAATGCGAAGATTGTTTCAAGGAGTTGAAAAAGAAGCTTATCACTGTGTCAGTACTCACACTCCCTTTAATTTGAGAACTCTTTGTGGTGTATAGTGATGAATATAAGAAAGGATTAGGCTATATGCTAATGAAAAATGATAAAGTGATAGCTTATGCCTCATGGAAGCTGAAAATACATGAGTAAAAAAATCCCACGCTTGATCACCACGACATCCCATTTCATCACTATTCCAGAAGATCTCTCACATGAACAACGTGCAATGATATATGTGAAGGAAGTGGTGAGACTGCACGGTGTTCCACTCTCAATTGTCTCTGACCGTGATCCTAGTTTCACATCTAAATTCTGGAGTAACCTTCAACATTCTGTGGGTACTCAATTAAATTTCAGCATGGCCTATCACCCCCAAATTGATGTATAGTCTGAAATAACTATTCAGACTCTTGAGATATTCATAGAGCCTGGTCTATAGAATTCAAAGGTGGATGGGATCAACATCTTCCATTGTTTGATTTCTCATAAAAAAAATAGTTTCCACTCTATTATTCAGATGGCTCCATATGATGATCTGTATGGAAAGCGATGTAGAACTCCAACCTGTTGGGATGAAGTTGGAGAAAGAAAGTTACTTGGACTCGATCTTGTTCAAGAGATGACAGAGAAGGTTCAAGTCATCCAGAAACACATCAAAGCTACGCAAAGTCTGTAATAGAGCTATGATGGAAACCATCTAAGGGACTTGGAGTTCGACGTTGGAGATAAACTCTTTTTTTGAATATCTCCGTGGAAGAGAGTCATGCGATTCGCAAAAAAGGGAAGTAAAGACCATGGTATATTGGCACCTTTGAGATAGTTGACCACGTAGGAGTTTTGGCCTATTGTCTTTCCCTTCCAATGAATATTTCTCAAGTTCATGATGTTTTTCATGTATCACTCTTGAGAAAGTAAATACCTGATCCCTCGCATGTACTAAACTCAGAGGTCATGATGTTGGAAGATGATCTCTCCTATGAGGAGTAGCCAGTAAAGATTCTAGATTAGAGAGATAAGGTTCTACGAAAAAATAAAACCATCATGTCAAAGTTTTGTGGAGGAACCATAAGTTTGAGGAAGCAACTTGGTAACCAGAAGAGTCAATAAAAGAGAATCACCCCCACCTATTTGTGTAATGTGAAATTTCGAGGGCGGAATTTCAAAAGGGGGGAGAATGTAATGCCCATTGATTTTCAATGGAAATTCCCTTCTCATATGTATGTCATAAAATCACATGAAAACACATCATAATGAACTACTAGTTACTAATTAACCTTTAAACAAATGTTTTTCACATCTTTGTTTGGAATTTCGTAAATCCGGCATAAATGGTTGTAATCAGAATGTTATTTGGAGTCCGATAATGAAAACATAATTTTTGTTGAATAGTAACCTATCCTAATGAATAGTAACATACCATTATGAATATTGATATACCCTAATGAATTTTTACCTCACCTATGGTGGTATTTAAATAATATTCAATTTGGAAGTATGATATAACTATATTTTATGATATGTTAATGAATGTTTTAAAACTGGTTTTGATAATAAATTATTATTTTAATTAAATATTGAAATAATCATATTTAGAAAATTATTTTTGAAAAATGGACATAATTTTTGGATTCTACACATCGAAAAATGGTTAGGGTACATTTTTGGTATTTTTCTGAAATACTTGAATTTTTTATGAATAGTTGAATCTGATAATTAACAACAAATGCTAAAAAATAGATTAATTGAGTCATCGATGATGTTCTGCTGATGTAATCCCACATTTTCCAGGATCACATGATAGAATCACTTTTATTTTTCATGGAATACATACTATTCCTTGTCTTGGGAAGACATAATAAATTATGGATTATAATATTATGAAATCCCTCCTCTCCCCCACTATAAAAAATCCCCCTTCACTCCCTCTTCCCTCCACTCATCTCAATCCCTTTTCCATGCCATTATTTTGCCCAAATATCCCCCCAAGGTCCTCCCCCACGTCCAAAATCTCTCATAATCCTCAAAATACCAAAACCTCTCCCCTTAAGAGGTTCTCAAAGGAGGAAGTCTCAAGAGGTAAATTCCTCTTCCCAATTTCTCCTTTTCTTTTATGTTCTTTTCATTTTTATTTCTTTCCTCCCCTCCCTTCACCATAATAGTATGATCAATCCAATAAAATATATGTACTGTAATGTCTTCATTATTTTGTTATATTTAATTTTCTCCTCAACTTTCCCCACCATTTTATTTGAACAAAATAAAAGCATCGTTTGAGATGTGCTGATTTAGCACATTCAAGGACAACGGTTTATCAATTTCTATTTTTATCTTTAATTCTGGTCATGTAACGATTAGTGTTATGGATGAACCAGATTATCATATATGTAATATATCCTATTTTTGGTTCTATAATCCTTTGGTAAAAATGGAATTATGTTATAAATCAAAACTCATTCTTTGTAATCAAATCCACCAATTAAGAAAAATAGTTTTCACTATGGTTATATATATAATAATTAGACTTCACACTAAGTAACCTAATTAAAATTAAAAATGTGTAATATCTTGGAAATGAAATAAAGAATATAACTTCAATTCTGGAAAACCAATTTCATCTTTCATTTAATCCAAATTTGAATATAAGTGAACTAATCTTTTAAATACAAGTAAACAAACGAACCCGAACAATGAAATTGAACCTTGTAACTAATCAAAAAGGCATCGAATGAATTAAAAATGGTTATAATAAATAAATTGATTATATAAGAGGTTCTGAAATTATTAATTACTAATCCAAATTTTTTTATTCATGTCATTAATAACAAGTGGATAACCCCAATGGATTTAAGGTAAGGGATCCTCCCATTTTTACTCTTAATTAATATTGTTTTCTATGCTATGCCTTTTTTGTAGTACCATGTGATGGGGTATGTTTATACACCTTCCACATACTTCCCAAATTTTTTATAAGTGATGATAAACCCCTTATCTCTCTCATCAATCCCTCTTAGTTACAACTGATACCATGCCGATAAACCATAATGGATTCCACCCAAACTTCCTTTATTCCTTCAGGTTGATCTATCTTTCTTTTTAACAAAATATAGTCGTCTATTATTTTTTACATAGAACTCCAAAATTCTGTTTATAAGATCCAAACTCATGTTAAAAGATCCATCAATCATTCTTTTTTGGGGATATACATTCTTTTAGGTGAATCTCTCCTCGATACTTCCCAATAAGCACACTTGTTTTAAAGGAACTTCCCATACTTTTACACAATTTCAAGTGCACTCTTTCTTCTATTTTAAGACACCATTGTCTTTCTAAATTAATTATTTTTATTACAAGAACCTTCTTGTTAAAATTCTGGTTTGATCTAAAATAATGTATTAATTACTATTTTAGAAGCTATATAGTTTTTCCTTAAAACCGCACAAAAATGTTTAAATGCTAACGTCTCTCAAATACATTTCTTATGTGACGTCACATCTATATGGTACCACCTACCATGTTTTATTCCTAAATTACCTTATAAACTTCCAGTTATGTTCTAATCCCTTTTTTTCATGGACACTTTCATTATACACTCATTGGATATGCTTTATGTCAGGATTGTGGTACCCAATTCTCTATACGGGTAACCATATGTGTATGAACAATTGATTGTATGATTACTCCTTTGGAAAGAAGATTTATGTGGTAAGAATATTTATGTGGAAATAATATTCATCAAAATTTTGAGATGGGTGCACCCAGATAGCGCTCCAATTCATTGGGTAAGGATAAGTCTCATGAGATGCGATGTGAAACGGGATTGGCGGTTAGCCTTGACCCATACTGAAATGGGAAATGGGATTAGCAGTTATCCATGACCCATACTAAAGAAATGTTTTCTGATTCTTCCACATTTATAGGATTCCATGTTTATATGATCCCACACTTATATTAAATGATTTTATAAGTTTCATGCTTTGGATATATTTATGTCATGTCTCCTAACTCCTCTGCTTAAGATGTATCATTATGTTTATTCCCTTACTAGGAATTTTTAGCTCATCCCATTGTTCATGTGTTCCTCAGGGTACCCTATGAAGATGTAAGCGCTCAATGTAAGTTAGAAGCTCTTTTTGGGGATTAAATAAAGAGGATTTTTTAGCCCCATGTTTTATGATATATGTACCTAGTCTTCCAAGACACTAGACTTAACGATCCTTGGCTTGTACTCTGGTGATTAATTATACTTAATATCATGAAATTTTTTATCTAAAAGGCTTGGGTCGCTATATTACAATAGTTTTCACAAACTATCCAAGGTTCACACCCTCTACCACTTTTCTTCGTGGAAAGGACAAACAACACAGACCACACACGGTCTCTTCCACAGTTATGCATGGGAAACAAAAATAAGTGAACTTTGATGTGAGGATATTCAGTATCATCTAGTTCAAGTACAGTAGAGAGTGTGTTCAATAGACAGACACACTTCTCACAAATATAAATTAAAGAAACACAATAGAGCATTTATGATGAGATAGAGTTTAGACGGCTCTATGTGTTTGTAGTTCAGTTCTTGATTCCGTGGAATGAGAAATGTTAAAGTTTGAGTCAATCTCTAGAAGTTGTTTCCAAGAAAGAGTGTCGCAACTCCAAGTTTAGGCTTTCAGTGTTCTTCTTCTAATGTTGATCAAGAGTTGATTAAGCACAGAAGGCAGAGGAGAGTTTTTCCCAGAATGATCTTCATGATGCTTGTGGGTTCAGGGTATTAGTGCTGGATGGTTCTTCTTTGATCTAGAAAGTATGCTTTGTAGCAATTCGTATGCCATACTTCTCTTTTTGAACGTATGTATCTCTTGTGTTTTTCCACATATTTTTATTTCGTGATATTCTATTTTTATATTGGAGATATGACAATTGGAATGAGTAGATCGCGTGTATGATTTCTCGTACCTTGTACTCCATGGTATTGTCACTTAATACGTTTAAAATCAGCATTAATTAATGTCAGAGCATTTATTTTTTCAAATATTAACGTTATAAAAATATTGATAAATAGAAAAAGTATGGAAGGATAAGCACCGGTAGACTGGTAACATAGCCTTTATATCTATATTCATCATTAGTAGGTGAAAATCGGTAATATCCAACTGTAACGTTTCATTGGTACGCTTCAGCGGTAACCTTTATCAGTAGGCTTTCCTCAGTGACCATGTAACAGTAACCTTGTGGTGGTAACCTTGTAGCGGTAACCTTGTAGTGGTACCTTTGTAGCGGTGACCTTGTTGTGGATACCATTGTAGTGGTGACCTTGTAGCGGTTACCTTGTAATGGTTTCCTTTTTAGCGGTAACCTTGTAACAGTATCCTTTGTAGTATTAACCTTGTAACAATATCCTTTGTACCGGTGACCTTTTTACATAGATAAATTCTGCACTGTAAGCTTAACCAATCTAGCATTGAGATTGAGAGTATATGAATATTACTCTATAGAAATAGGAAACATTAATGAAACTTAATTATAATTGACATTAATGAAACATAATCATCATATAATGAAGACATGGTTCTCACTTAAACAAGATCAAAACATGATTTGGGATTGTCAAAACATGTGAGTCCAACAATCTCCCCTTTTTTATAATCACAAATTATTTTAGTGAATCTTTATATATAAGTGTTTTGAATCAAGGATAAACACATCTGCTAATGTCATCAGTGATGTGAGCATACAAAAAATTTATAAGAGACATTACATTTAGGTCAAAACAAATATAAACACATATATGTTCTTCTTTCTATAAGAGAATTCAAGTTTTCTATATTGTCCCCTTATTATCTTCTCCATCTTTGATATCTCCACCATCATAAATATATTATCGCCCTTTGTTATTAATAAAAAGTTTTAAATAACAAGAAGGGAGGAAAGAGTGTGTTTGTATTAATAAAATCGGAGTACACTATAAAAAAGAAGATACACCAATCCCTATCAACTAAGACATTCCACATTCAATCCACATCAGAAATACCCAAAGGATCATTGTCCTTGGAAACTGAGGATACAGGTTCTGAAGGTGGAGGCATAGGTCATGGTATGGGAGATAACAGTGTATGAGGAGCTGCAATAGAATCATTAATAGACTTTTAGTGACCAGATCTCTAAGGAATCATTCGGTTCAAACTTCTGATGGCCTCGGCAGGAGTCATCATTTGTGCAGCATTGGGAGATCCTGAGGCACCAGAGGAAGCAGGCAAAGAAGGAGGAACTATGATGGGAGTGTAGTCCACATGGAGGAAAGGAAATAAAAGATTCATGAAGACCATAATGATACTGCCTCCTCTCTACATAGCCAAAATGAAATCATCCTTATTATCCATATATTTATCCAAAGCATGAGTCATCTCTCGAAGGTTACTCACTTGGTCCTTAAATGCCTGAGTGAAAGGTGGAATCCTCATGTTTTCCAACAGAAACTTTAAGTGGATTTCCATCTGATGCTTAGTGTATACAATTTTTTAATAGAAGTAAACTTGATCCTAGATGGATTTATGATCTTGGGAAGCTTCCCTTAGATAGTTTCCCACAAGGTTATAAATTTCTCTATTAATGGAAATGACCTAAGAGTCTGAGGCAATAGTACCAGAGATCTTTGTCACTACTTCTCTAACAACTGTCTTGAAGGCTTCAATATCAACTGGAGTAGAGGTGAATGATGTTGCAGATGCACCCAGAGGTGCTATAGAGAATGCCACAGTCTCCTTAAATGATTTGGGTATCCCACTGATCAACCGTTTTACATCATCATCTTGGCCATTCATATGTGTTTACATAGACTTCTTAAAGTCCTCAAACACTGTGACAATTATTTGTACCACACATTTGTAATATGAAAGGTCTATGTCCACCTGAGACCTTAAAACCATGTATGCATCTAAGCTGGTGATAGACTATTTCCTTGATTCCAACGATTCTTCCAAGGTTCTTACATGATTCTTACATTCCTTAACATCATGTAACACAGATTTGTGAGAGGTAGAGAATATCCCTTCCACTACAGATATTAAGTGTGACAACCCATCCCCTGGGGCTCGTGCTGTGACTACCCCAAGCCCGCCTTCCATAGGCCAGGGGCTGGTGACTAGCACCAAAGGCGTAATTTCCAAAAACTGGGAAGGAATCGCCTTTATAACCTATAAAATCACACAACAGAGCACAGAGATGGATACAAAATACATGTTAAACTATATAAAATAAGTGTGTTGAAACGTAAAAGGGGTCGGAAATACATTCTCAACTGTATAGTACAAGGAACTGGAAGTTCAAGTAAAATTGAAGAAACGATAAATATCTATTGGGTCGTCCTCTGGGATTCCTACCTAAAGGATAGGTAATGATAACCTCCTCAGAACTCCACATCTGTTAGTCTCTTCCATGTACCAACTCATCGTAAGATCGACCTCAAGGTACCATTTAGTCCTTGTACTCTCAGCCTCAGTCAGCGATGTCTATCGTCTACATCCAACACAACGATGTACGGGCATTGCTCGTGCAGGGGTAAGTATAATGATACTCAATAGAGACCCCGAGACCCTCAAGGGTCTCATAAAATCTAACAAGGATAAACCACAATGTATGAAATCAACAGATAACCACACTTAGGTATATGCCCAAAAATATACCTAAATTATCAAATAATCCATCTGAATCATGAGGAAAACAAAAAAGTTACTAACTCAAATCAACCAGAATTTTATTCTAGGGTCAAAAATTTATGAACCCTCGGCTGCCGGATAACTCTTCCTCTATTGAGTAAAGTGGGACTACCGCACAACAGAGAGGTGATTCCCACTATCTTTGGACTGCTAAGAAACTCCTCCTATCATGTACTGTGGGTCTGATGTGTCACACCGAGGTGCTCCCCACTGTGGGTCTGCTGCCACAACCAGGAGCTCCCCTTCATAGCCTACTGAGGTAATACTCATATCTAGTACCACAGGTCTGCCACCACAACCAGGAACTCCTCCACCATGGGTCTTCCACCACAACCAAGTGCTCTCTACTTGGTTAGTTGAGTCACTCTGAGTCAATAGGTCAGTATTCTTCAAGTCTTAGCCAGTTACTAGGTTCCCGCACAAATTCCTGCTCGTCTCCAGAAGATCCGCTCCACAAGCTACTGGTCAATTCTCCAATTTCTACCATGTCCCACCAAGAAGTATCCCAGTGATATGCCATGTCATAGGGGTCTCAACGCACAGACGGTGCATCAATCGAATGCTCGGTCTGTGAGTTATTATCCTTTTAGTCCCGGTGGCCTGGTTAGATTCGTGCATGATCCAACCTGACCATATCTCAACTATACCCCAGCTCTAGTGGGGTATACTCAATGGGACCATCAAGCTCCATGATTACCAACACCACTGATGGTTCATCAAATGGACATATTGTGCTGAAGATATGGCCAAAAGAATGTCATGGGGTTGTAGTGGGCATGGGTCCGGTCCGACCAGGTCTGGGTCGACTTGGCTGACCCGTTAGGTATGGTTCGGCCCATTGGGTGGGCCAGCTCATTGGGTTCATCCCAGTATGCTAGGTCAAGACTAGAGGGCCGCGAGGGGCTGTGAGGGCCTAGACCGGCCACGGCGGCGCAGACCAGCCGCGGGTCTACATGAGGGTTGTGTGGCATGGAGGGAGCTGTGTGGGAGACTCGACATGGGGAGCATTGCAAGGGGCATGGGAGGCCGGCTCATCTAGTGCACCGTGAGGGCATGAGAGGCAGGCGGGGCTGGTTCGACCAGTGGTGGTGTTGGGCACATGGGGCGCGCGGACGACAGGCCATGGGGGGCGCGGGGTGCATGAAGGTCATGGGGGGCTTGCCCCAGGGCTTTCCCGGGGGCTGCCGCGAGGGTGCGTGTGGCTCGGTCGGGGCTTCCATGAGGACGCGATGGTGTCATGCACCGTTTCCCTTATCACAGCCGGTGGTGGTACCAGCCGTCATTCTTGTTCTATTCCACATAGGTTTCTGTCCTTCTACATCACAAAGAACACAAAAGGAGATCGATGGAGGGGTCCAACCTTGTATGTTTGGCCAACACCCTCCGCATTTAGAGTTGTAGCAAGCGGCTCAACATAAGGTAAGAATGAATAACATCATGCCCTTCGTACAATAAGTTATTCCCATCCTTCAAGGAAAACATCCACAATGATTATTTGTTTTTGAAGGGAAGAATCAAGGGAATAATATCATATTCCAAATAAAACCCTTCCTTGATAGTTTTTTGTTGACAGAGTCGTGAGGAAGAAAATGGATCATTGGGAAAATACGGACGTCAGTGTCGCTGGCTTTTTCCTCGAGCGTCGGTTTGTGTGCTGGCTCGTAGTAGTCGAAGATGTCCTATGTCAGAGGAAGTCCCGAGGAAGAAGGTCAAATTTGGGGTTGACTTTCTTCCTCGGTGGAGAATTCATCATGAGTGGTACACATTCTTTGTGGATGACGTGTTCTTCATTAGAGAATATTTCTCCAAGAGTTCCTCGCAATTCTCTAATGCCAATCATTTCCCCAATTCCACCACGAAGGAAAAGAAATATCCAACATCAAAACAATTGATAGGATTTAATTGTAAGTTGAAATATAAAAATAATTGATAGATTTTAATTTTATGTTGACACATAAAATTAATTTGTAGCTTTTAATTTTATGTTGACACATAAGATTAAATTGAAATCATTTAATTTAATATTGACACGTAAAATTAAATTCAAAGCATTTAATTTGATGTTGAGAGAAAAAATTAAATTTAATGCATTTAATTTTACTTGGACACATAAAATTAAATTAAAATCTTTTAATTTTATGTTGACATAGAAAATTAATTGAGGGAGTTGAGAGATTTCCTATCCTCCCCCCATTATGAGGGATAAACCTTGGGTGGTCCCCACAACCATAACTCGTGCGAGGTTATAGTGTGGTTGTCCACACCACCAAAACCTCTCATGGGAGGTTACAGTGTGGCGGTCCCCACTTCTAACATCCAAATCGGTGGTTACAATAGTGAAAAAACATGTGTTTATTTTATTTTATTGTTTCCACGAAAGACCCAAAAACTAACTTTCACCCTCGACCAACTGCTATCGAGGTGAATGTCTCTTTAAGAAAATATCGGCTTTGCGAGTTCAATGGTGCCCTCAAGTTTCAATTCCAGGCACTGGTTCAAGAGTTATAAGAACCCGCTCATACGTTTACTGAATGTAACAAAACAAAACTTCCGAAATTCATTTCGGGCACTCTGGACCACGTAAACACGTGCCATCAACTTTCGCAGACTCATAAAATTCCCATTTAATTAAAACAAATTACATGAATATTCCGGGTCTTTACATGCTCACCAAATCAGGGCTCTACATCCCTATAATCCACAACTCATACTAAGGGAACAAGTTTGGGTACTGATCACACATCTGAGCCTCCCGCTCATATGTGCTCTCCTGGAGGTTCTTGTGCTGCCAACGAACGCGCACCAGAGGAATCGCCGATCCACGAAGGACCCACTCTTGTCGATCCTCAATATCTACTAGAACCTCTGTAAATGTCGCCTCATTGATGACGTCCAACTCTCTATGGTCGATGATGTGGGAAGGGTCATGCACGTATCTCCTCAGCTGGGATATGTGGAAGACATCGTGCACTAAAAGCAACTGAGGTAGAAGAGCTAAGAGGTAAGACACCTCGCCAACTCTTCTGAGGACCTGAAATGGTCTAATGAATCTCATAAATAACTTTTCGCCTCTGCTAAATCTCTGTAGACCTCGTCGGGGTGAGACTTGTAAGAAGACATGGTCGCCATCCTCAAACTCAAGAGGTCTCCATCTCCTGTCAACATATGACTTCTGCCTACTCTGTGCAGTATTCATCCGCTCCAGGATGATTTGCACCTTCTCTGTGGTAGCCCGTATTATCTTTGGTCCAACTAGTGTTGACTCCCCTAGGTCAATCCAGCCGAGGGGTGATCTGCAAGGTCACTCATACAATGCCTCGAAAGGTGCCATCCCAATGGCAGAGTGATAGTTGTTGTTGTATGCACACTCAACCAAAGTCATGTGATCCTCCTAACTATGACCGATGTTGAGGACACAAGCAATGAGCATGTCCTCGATGGTCTGAAAGGTCTGCCTAGACTGACCATCCATATGAGGATGGAAGGCGGTGCTCAAATGAAGCTGCGTCCCAAAAACCTCTTACAACCCCCTCCATATCCGGGAAGTAAAAAATGCATCATGATCGGAGACAATCGTCGAAGGTACCCCATGTAACCACACAATATCTTGCACATAGAGGCATCCCAAGCACTCTACTGAACCCTGATCTCTGATCGGTAGCAAGTGGGTCGACATGGTGATTCATTCGATGATCACCCAAATCGAGTTGTGACCCCTGGATGTACGTCGAAGTCCTATCACGATGTCCATGGATATCCCATCCAACATCCACTAAGGTACTTCTAAATTCATAACCAAGCATGTTGGTACCTGATTATCCACCTTCACTTGCTGACAAGTGAGGCATCAAGAAACAAACTCTACTACTGCCTTTTTCATTCCCATCCACCAGTGAAGTCGTCAGAGGTCTTGGTACATCTTCTCCACTCCTGGATGTACCACTAGAGGGGATGTGTGAAACTCCCTCAACACTTCCTCCTTATGTGACACTAGTACTATGGTATGTCCTATGAAGTGGATTATGTGCTCCCCATCATAATAAAATCTATCAGATTCCTATCCTGTGGACATCTGAGCACATCGTGTCTCGCAGTAAGCGTCCCCATGCTGCATCTCTCTAACTCGCTAATGAAGTGGGGGAGTGACTGTAAGAGACTGAATAAAAGCTTCCCCATCTCAATCTACAAAGGATATCTTCAAAGCGGCTAGCTACTCTATTCCCTCACCTAGAATATGTATACCAGATCTCTTGCTGAGTGAATCTGTAACAACGTTCCCCTTCCCAAGAGTATAGACTATCATGAAGTCATAGTCCTAGAGGAACTCAATTCAACATCGTTGTATTAGGTTCAGGTCCCTCTCAGAGATGTTATTCCTGAGACTCTTCTGATCATAGTACACGGTAAAATGCTCTCACATCATATTGTGTTGCTGCATCATCAAGGAGAAGAACACTGCTGCTAACTCCAGGTCATGGGTAGCATAGTTCTTCTCATGCTATCTCAGCTGTCGAGATCCATAATATATCACTGCTTGCCCCTTCATCAGGACACATCCAAGTCTGATCCCTGATGTGTCGCAATAAACTACGTACCCTACTCCTTCCTCTAGAAACCTCAATATGGGGGAACTAGAAAGCCTCTGCCTCTACCCCTGAATGCTCTGCTAGAATATCTTCGACCACACAAAGGGTTTCCCCTTCTTCATCAAGGATGATAGTGGTGCCACAACTCTGGATAAATCATGAACGAATCTACAGTAGTATCCAACAAAACCTAGGAAACACTATACTTCCATCACAATCCTGTTTGGATCCCAATAAAGTACTACCTCAATCTTTTCTAGATCCACTACAACTCCAGCCTCCGAGATGACATGTCCTGGAAAGTGAAACTCTTAGATCTAGAACTGGCATTTCAAGAGTTTACCATAACGATGGTGTTCTCATAGTGTTTCCAGTACTAAGTGTAAATGGTAGGAATTCTCCTCCTCTGTAGTAGAGTATATTATAATTTCCTCGATGAAGGATATGACAATGCAAACGTGGTGTGGCTAGAAGATCCTATTCATGAGTAACATGAACACTGCTGGAGCGTTGGTTACGCCGAATGACATAACCAATAACTCATAGTGGTCGTACCAACATCTAAAGGATATCTTCTCCAGATCCTTTTCATGAACTCTAAGCTTGTGATAGACAGATATGAGGTCTATCTTCAAGAACCATCGTGCTCCCTTCAGCTGATCAAAGAGGTCTTCAATCCTCAGGAGTGGGTACTTGTTCTTCACGGTCACCTGGTTCAGGGGCCGATAGTCAACACAATGCCTCAAACTCTCATCCACTTTCTTGGAAGATAGAATCAGGGCTGCCCATGGAGAAACACCGGGCTAGATAAATCCCTTCCCCTACAAGTCCTCCAGCTGTACATGTAGCTCACGAAACTCTTCGTGAGACATCTGATACGCTGGTGTAGATATCGGTGTCCTCCTAGGGTAGAAGTCAATGTAAATGTCCACCTCTCTGCGAGGAGGTAGACCTAGTAAATCATCAACGAAAACATCTTTGTACTGTTCCATCACTATAGGATAGATCAGACTCTCTACATCAACTGCTCTCAGGGTAAGGCAAGTCAACTGATGGGGATCGGCTGCACCCTCCTCCTGGTAAGTCTGTCATGTGCTTAAAAGGCTTCCTTCTAATCAGTGAAGGTAAACCTAGTTCCATCTGTGTGGAGACACCACACATTGTGCCTTATATAGTCTATTTGTGCATGAACTATAGATAACAATTCCATACCCAAGATGAAGTTGTATCGCCTGATGCCGCTACTAGGATATCAGAGTCGAATCTCTCACCGCCTTGAGTAAGCTCACACTGCCAACACCAGGGCGTGATCATGGAATCCATTCTCGTAGGATTCTCGAGTCATAAGGATCGAGCCAATGGATTCGACTGAACATCTGAGATCCGAATGAGTGCAGTGGCAATGAAATAGTGACTGGAACCTATATCTATAAGTACTGAAACTATGGTGGATTAGACACAGATCGTACCTTGTATCATCTCCGAAGAACCATGATCATTGGCCTTAGATGTCTAGAACTGAGCTCTCCCCTTTCCACCTGCTCCAAGTGGTTGGGAGTGGATCTCCTGGTGGTGGTGGCGGTAACACCTCGAATCGTTGTCCACCGCCAGCTGCACGACCAACTCCTCTTCCACGTCCGCCTGCTCCCTACGGACCTTCTAGATCGAACCTCTATCTCTTCCTGGGTGGTCCTTTGACCATCTTCTGATCATCTGAATGATAGGTCAGATAGTCACGAGCCATGTGACCCTTCCCGCCACATGCGTAACATTGTCCGCTTCTGGCAGGTCTGTCTTCGCTTCGGGTGCCTTAAACAACTGATCCTGAGTCATGCGGTCATCCACCTGTAGGTTTGGTCCTCTTATAACTCTGTGATGACTATCTGTTTCTAGATGTAGAAGACCCCTCTATGTGTCATCCGGTGGTGGATCTCACCGATGTAGACTACTCATGAAGAAGACTCTCCCCCAAGAGAGCTCTCTCTAACACCCATGCCTGCATCGGGATGCTGAGTGAGATCACTGAAGCCCTGATCTCCCACCTGGGTCCCTACTTAAAGATCTGGGCCCTGAAGAATGGGTCTCACACCGTATGATTGGAGTAATGTGAGAGGTCTGTGAACCTTGCTGAGTATTGAGCTACAGTCAGGATTCCCTGCTACAGATGAAGTAGCTCTAGAATGCGCACTGTGCGGAGAGTCGCTGGGACAAACTCTACCCGAAACATGCTCTCGAAGTCTGCCCATAGAAGCTTCATCTTGTTGGGGATGTGGAGCATCATGCACCACCATCTTCCTGCTGGTTCCTGTAGAAGGCTGGATGCAAGAATCAACATGTGGTCTGCTGGTGTCCCTACTAGTCGAAAAACTCTCACCACAGCCTCCAACCAAACCCCAGATGCATGTGGGTTTGTCTCTCCCCTGAACCTAGGTGGACTCTGGCACAAGAACTCTTACAAAACGCTCATGCAGTGTGCATCATCTACTACTAGGGCTGGTGGTATCTATACCACAACAGGGCGTGGTACCTCTGGACCCTCCACGGGAAAAGGACCCTGCACAGAGGCCTTGTCGCTCGGTGGGCTATCCGAGAATACAACCATTGTAACTCTAACAGGCTGTTTATGGGGAGGCATCCTGCAAGAAATAGAAGTTACATGGTCAATAGATTATACCTGTTGATCTGACCTGGTTGACCTAACTTAACGAAGTATTTTGAAAACACACACGTAAGTAGTGTTTTCGTGCACAGAGTTCGAAATCAGAAGTATGGATACGTCAGCCACCGCACCAACACTGGACTCCTTGAATTGAGAACCACACTAACTAATCTTAACACTATTGCATCATTGAAAAGATCATAGTCCTATGTTCTATGGTATAACCGACTCCTCTGATACCAATTTTTCACGACCCGTCCCCCGGGGCCCGTGTCGTGACCACCCCAAGCCCGCCTTCCATAGGCCTGGGGCTGGAGACTAGCACTAAAGGTGTAATTCCATAAAACTGGGAAGGCATTTCCTTTATAACCTATAAACGCACACAACACAGTACACATATGGATACAAAACACTAGGTGAGCTGTATAAAAAAAGGGTGATGAAAAGTAAAAGTGGCCTGAAATAGAAGCCCAACTGTAAAGTACAAGGAACTGGAAGTATAAATACAACTGAAGAAAGGAAAAACAGCTAGTGGGTCATCCTCCGGGATTCCTACCTAAAGGGTATGTACAGATAGCCTCCTTAGCACTCCACACCTATCAATCTTCTCCATGTAACGACTCGTCATAAGGTCCACCTTCGGGTACCGCCTATTCCTGGAAATCATAGCCTCAGTCAGTGTTGTCCATCATCTACATCAAACACAATGAGGTGCGGGAATAGCCCGTGTAGGGGTGAGTATAACGATACTCAGTAGGGACCCCAAGACCCTCAAGGTCTCACAAAATCCCACAAGGATAAGCCAAAAAGTATGAAATAAATAGATAACCCCTCTTAGGTATATTCCCATACATAACCTTAGTTGTCAAGTAATCCATATCAATCATGAAGAAAAAAAATGTTACTCACTCAGCTCAACTAGGATTTTATTATAGGGTGAAAACATTCTGAACCCTCAGCTGCTGAAGAACTCATCCTCTATCTAGTACAGTGGGCCTACCACATTACACAGAGGCGCTTCCCACTAACCTTGGACTACTGAGCTACTCCTCCAGTCAAGTATTGTGGATATGCTGTGTCACACAGAGGCACTCCCCACCATGGGTCCTTGGTCGGTGGAGCATTATTCATTGGTGGTATGTGTACTTTGTGGAGGAAGTGTTCTTTGTTGGAGAAGATTTCTCCAAGAGCTCCTCAAAATTATTTAAATACAATCATTTCCCCAATTCCACCACGAAGGAAAAGAAATAGCCAACATTATCACAATTGATAGGATTCAATTTTATGTCGACGCATAAAATTAATTTATAGCATTTAATTTTATTTTAACACATAAAATTAATTGATATAATTTAATTTTAAGCTAACACATTAGATTAAATTGAAAGAATTAAATTTCACTTTGACATATAAAATTAAATTGAATGGCTTTCATTTTATGTTGACACATAAAATTAAATTGAAAGCATTTAATTTTACGTTGACACATAAATTTAAATTGAAATAATTTAATATTACGTTGACACATTAAATTAATTGAGGTAGTTGAGAGGTTTCCTCTCCCCCCCATTATGAGGGATAATCCTCGGGTTGTCCCCACCACCATAACGCATGGGAGGATAAGGTGTGGTGGTCCCCACCACCATAACCCATCATGGGAGGTTAATGTTTGGTCGTCCCCACTTCTAACTTCCTCATGGGTGGTTACAATAGATAAATAAAATAAAACATGTTTTTATTTTATTTTATTGTTTCCATGTAGAACCCTAAAAATAACCTTCACCATCGACCAATTTTCGTCGAGGTGAAAGTCTCTTTAAGTGAATACAAGCACTGTGAGTTCAACGATGCCCTCAGATTTTAATTCTAAGCACCGGTTCAAGAGTTATAAAAACCTACTCGTACGTTTATAGAACGTACCTGAACAAAACTTCAGAAAATAATTTCGAGCACTCTGGGCCTCAGAATCACGCGTTGTAAACTTTCATGGACTCGTAAAATTACCATTTAATTAAAAAAATTACATGGAAATTTTGGGTCCTTAAATTAAGATTCTTTGATTGTGAGATATTATTATTTTTATCTTAGTGTTTTGGTCATCAATATACCTATTCATTTCTGATTTCAATGCCTCCAATTCATCCTTCTTTACATAGTGTTTTGGTAACAAAACCACTGGTTGCAAAATGGTAGTTTTTGAGACATTAGGAATTGCAGGGCTTCTGATAGGTTGTTCATATTTAGAATCTCCATAATCCATGCTTAAAACTATGAATCTAGGATATTCAGTCTAGTCATCTATTTCATGAGAAATAGCAACTGATCTAATAGCAACAGGTTCCTACCCCTCACTCGGAGCATTCTCTTGAACAACCACATCTATCTCCATCTGACCTCCTTGATCAACACAATCAACAGGAAGGTTCACTGCCACTTCTTCCATAAAATCTTCAACAACTTCCAGGACAAGTCCAGCTTCGACTGAATCATAAAATTCATCATAACTAATTTTTACCCTTTCTGTATGTCCTACAAAAGGAATAACACTTAGACATTCCGATTCATTTTCAGAAGTAGCTGTATCAAGGTCATCATGAATTGATTCGGATTCCTCATCCTCATCTGTGGTATCTATTACTTCTCTTAAGACAATTTCATCCCCTTTTTCATCACTGGTTTCTAGATCAATGTCCCTTATGACAACTTCCATTCTAGGGAGACTCTTCGGTGGGCTAGGCTCACCAAAGGATACAGTGTTAGAACAAGGATTGGAGGGAGGGGTATGGTCACTCCTGTCATCTATATGATATTCCTCTCTTTCTTGCACATCAGCAACTTCCTATTCTTCTACATCTGAATATGCAGGCTCTACTTTATCAGGCTTAAGCCAGTGTCACTCTTCTTTTTAGGCCTACTAGGACGAGAAATAGGATTAAACTCTTCATACATCGTAGCATCATTATTCACCTATATCCTCAGCTAGGGATTCTACTTAATCATCATCAACTTTCCAATCAATTTGGTGATGCAATGGTTATCATACACAACAACAGTTTCTTCCTTATCTCCATCAACTGCTTTCACTTTCAACATAAGAGATACCATCTTAGAAAAGTAATAGGACATTGGATTTGGAACTAGGGTTGGTTATATCTTCTGACTGAGTCATCAACAAACTACACATGTTGATCTTATGTCCATGCTTCAGAAAATACAGTTTGAATATGTCCTGATAATTCAAAACCAAAATGTACCCTCTCCTGGACTTAATACATGATGAATAAACTTGATAAGGAACTTATATTCTCCATCCATTTTAGAAGAAATTACTTTCCTATGAATTCCATTCCCTGTAAATTCAGATAATAATTTTTAATAGCAGAAGAACTCACTAGTGGCAGGCACCACTTTTGAGTAAAAATAAAAACATCCTTTATGTGGAAACCTCATACAGCCAGCCCACTTAGTAGAGGAGAAGCTCACACTTACTCCATTTACTATGGATGTCATTCGGTGCTCATCCTCAAACTGGTCAAACATCAGATACTCATACAAATCCTTCACTAACATCGGTTAATAGGTTCAATTGTTGTTTGCAAGACATTAAATCCAGCTCTGAGCTTCCAGTGCCTTAAGTACTAATGACCGGATCGACAATAGGCACTCTGAACATAATCATTCTCAACTACTATTTCCCTTCTCTATAAATTCGGGTTTATCACCTTTTCCACTATTTTAATTCCACGACATGACTCAGCTCTTGGTCTCTTAGGATCAGATGCATCTCCTTCATCAGCAACCAATATCCTTTGGACTCTTTCCATCGATCTTGAGTGGTTCAGTGTTGCACTAAAGGTTTAGGTTCTGAGATTTGGGAGCAAAAAGTTTAAGAGTTGGTTTGATGTGGATCAAAATGTGATTTGTGTTTTAATTTTATAATTTAGGGATTAAAAATAAATAAAACAAATAATATAAATAAATATTACATAGAGAACGTTTTTGATTCCTGCTGAGAGCACAAAATCCCAGAGTCCCAAACTCAAGTCGTCTATCAGTAAGGAGGTGTCTGTAAGGTCTAATGGTGGGGTCCTATAGATATGGTCTAACATTGAGGTTCTAACAGTAAGGTTCTTATTGTGAGGTTCTAATGGTGAGGTTCTAATAGTTATGTTCTAATAGTGAGGTTCTAATAGTGATGTTATAACAGTTTATCATACCTAACTCATGTTTGATGTATTTTAACATCTAAGAATTCATAGGCTTTGTGAATATATATGCCAATTGGAGTTTAGTAACAATTAATTCAAGAGTGATATCCCCTCTATGATAATGATCTCTCAAGAGGTTATGTATTACATCAATATTCTTTTTCCTAGAATGAGATACTTGATTTTTAGAGATGTTAATATCACTTGTGTTGTCATAGTTTATGGAGACATGTTGGAATTGATATCCATAGTCTAGTAATGTGTGTTTCATCCACATAATTTGAGCACAACAACTACCAGCAGCTATATATTCTTCCTTGGAAGTAGATAATGCAATATAATTCTTTTTCTTACTACACCATGATAATAGTGACTTGAATAAAATGTGACAGGTACCATAGGTACATTTTTTGTCTAACTAGATACCAGCAAAGTTAGTATATGAATAACTAATTAAATCAAACTCATGTCCTCTTGGCTAAAATAGTCCTAAATTTATAGTATACATGAAATATTTGAAAATAGATTTAACAAGATTTAAATGATATTCTTTGGGATTTGATTGAAAATGAGCACACATGCATACACTAAACATAATATCTTGTCTGAAAGCTGTAATATTGAGCAGACTACCTATCATACCTCTATAGTTGTTTTGATCTACTGGTTCACCAGTTTCATCAGAATCCAACTTACAAGGGTATCTCATAGGTGAATCACTACCTTCAGTACTATCCAAACAACAATTTATTAAACGATCCTTAGTATATTTACTTTAATTTAAAATAATACAATTTTTATTTTGAAAAATCTGAAATCCAAGGAAAAATTTATTTTCTCCCACTAATCTCATTTCAAATTCATCTTGCACCATTTTTGAAAAATTAGTACATAATGACTTTAAAAAAGATCCAAAAATAATATCATCGACATAAATATTCATTATAAAAACATCTTTGGAAATACTTTTAATAAACAAATTAGGATCTGTTATCCCTTTTGTAAGAACTATTGAAATTAGAAAAGAACTATGTCTATCATACCAAGATCTTGGAGCATTCTTTAGACCATATAATGCTTTTGAATGTTTAAAAATACTATTTGGAAAATGGGGATTTGTAAAACTAGGGGGTTGTTCAACAAATACCTCTTCAACTATATACCCATTTAAAAATGCACTTTTGACAGCCATTTGATAAAGTTTGAAATTTAGATGAGGTGCATAAGAATGTAGTCTCCTAATGGATTCTAGCCTAGATACAAGAAAAAAGGTTTCCTTATAGTATATTATATCCTCTTGACTGTATCCTTCTGCAACTAACCTATCTTTGTTTCTAACTATATTTCTAGACTCATCAAATTTGTTTCTAAAAACCAATTTAGTGCCTATTGTCAAAGTGTTATTAGGTCTTTCAACTAGTTCCCCAACATTGTTTCTTTCAAACTAATTAAATTCTTCTTACATAGCCATCACCCAAAATTCATCACGGATTTCATCATTGATATTTTTAGGTTAAAGCTGTGAAAGAAAATCTTGATGTTGAACATTGTTTTTAGAGAATCTCTATTTTGTGTTCCTCGATTTACATCACCGACTACAGCATCTAAAAGATGATTCTTGAGAGTTCAAAAACATCTAGAAAGAGTTGAACTAGACTCCTCATGGTTATCTATAGGTTCAGGCCCAATAGATGCAGATTCTAGAAGATTCACAGAACTGGTTACCTTCACATGGGATTCACATTAATTATCATTAAGGTTTAGAATTGACATATTTTCCTCATGATATTCAAGATAGGATTTGGGTTCATGTGGATCAGTCTCATTAAATTTGACATGAACAGATTCTTCCACACATTTGGTTCTCTTATTGAATACTCTATAGCCTTTACTTGTGATTGAGTAACCTATGAAAATTACATCATCACATTTGGAGGAAAAATTATTAAAATTGTCCATAGTGTTAAAGATAATGTCATTGCAGCCCAAAACACTAAAGTAATTAACCTTAGTATTTCTATTGTTACAAAGCACGTAAGGGGTCTTCTTAAGAACAGGTATAATCAAAACTCAATTGATGGTATAACATGTTGTATTTATAGCTTCAGCCAAAAAATAAATTGGTAAATTATACTCATTGAGTATTGTCCTAGAAATTTTTCGAAGGGTCATATTTCATCTTTCTATGACTCCATTCTATTGAGGTGTTCTAGGAGCATAGAAATTGTGACTATAGACATTGTGTGAGCAATAAGATTGAAACTCTTGATTTTCAAACTCATGACCATGATCACTTCTCAAGGTATTAATTCTATGTCCACTAATGTTTTCTACAGACTTGAAGTATTTGATAAAATAAGAGCAAACTTCACCTTTTTGAGCTAGAATGTATACCCAAGGGTACCAGGAAAAATCATCTACAAGAACATAAACATAGTGCTTCCCATTTTAATTTGAAACACTTGATGGTCCAAACAAGTCCCTGTGAACCAACTCATGAAGTTGAGAAGTAGATACTTATTTCTTTAGTTTGAAAGAAACATTGTGTTGTTTTCCCTTTTGACAAGGATTACACAATTTTTTAAGTGGGAATTATAGTTAAGGTATGTCTCTAACTAAACCATTCCAAGTCAGTTTCCTAAGTGAGTTCACAAATCAGTGTTCTAATCTTCTGTGCCATAAGTAGGATTCCTTACGAATCACATTAGTTCAAGAATCATTTTTCTTAGATAAAGAATCTAAATCAACATCATATAAATTTTCATTTCTACATGCAGTGAATACTAAATCATTTTTGGAATTAAAAACATCACATGAATCATTTTCAAACATAAAATTAAAACCATCATCACAAAACTGAGAGATACTATGTAGATTGTACTTTAACCCTTCAACAAAGAGTACTTTGAAAATTAGTACAGTATCAAGGGTACCAATTTGGCCTATGCCGACGATTTATTCCTTTGCATTATCACCAAATGTTACATGCCCCCCGTAAACTTTGATTAGGCTCTTGAAGAATGAATAATATCCTATCATATGTCTTGAACATCCACTATCCAAGTTCCACATAGTTTTACAGGAACTCTTTAAGAAACATCCCTGCAAATCAGATTAGGCATGGGGTAACATTGGTACCCAGATTTTCTTGGGTATTTGGATGTTAGAAAGTAATACCTTGGGAACCAAAACTTGTCTCATAGATTTACTATAATCAGAAAACATATTTTGAGACTTAAACACTTTGATTGTTCATTTAGAGAATTGTTTTTCAAGAAATGGTCCAGAACAAGAACTAGCTATGAATTGTCCAGATTTTGGAATAAATTTAGTTTTAATGATCCAGACCTATCCAAGTTGATATCCTAGACCAGTTGTATATTTTAGGGTAATCTATTTTCCTAGAAATTGAGTTAAGGTATCTCTACTGGGAAGAAACTTCTCATGATCTCTCTTTAATTGCTCATTTGATAGTTTATTTCAGTGTTTTCTTTTAATAGCTGAGATCATTTTTCCTTTTCAATATCTAGATCAGATTTGTAATTAGCATTTAGAGCATGATGTCATTCCAATAACTTATATTTATACTTGAGCTCATTAAAGGCATCCTCAAGTATTCCAAATTATTAAAATAATTCATCCTTATTCATATTTTCATCATTGTTTGATTCACTTTCATTCTCAGAATAATAACCATTATGTATTAGAGAATTAAGTGTTACCTTAGATGTTTCTGTCATGAGTCATAGGTTTGCATGTTTGTTCTTCTCAACATCAGAAGTGTCAGATCCACTTAAGAAATCTTCTGAAGTTCTCCATGTGGCTTTCATATCCTTTTTATATCCTTTTCCCTTATCTTCATATTTATTCTTAAATTTCATCTTGGGGAAGACTGCCTTCACATGAACTTTTCGTTTTCACTCATAGCATATTATTTAATTTGAGTTTTCATTCCATTTTCTGTCTTTATTCCATTCTCCTTTACTATCATAATTTACCTAGTAGTTTGACTTCCTAAATAATTTCATCTTTCTGTAGAACATTTTTGAACCTTATAGTAAGATGGACAATCTCTTAATCACTTTCTGAATCCGATTCTTCACTAGTGGAACTGTCAAAAGGAACCTAAACGTTTTCTTTGAAATTGCTCTTTGTGGTAGTAGTCTTAAATGCTACAAACATCATCCTTGGTTCCCCATCAACATATTGATTCACATTAAACTCTTATTTATACATCATAAGATTTCCAATTAGTTCCTCTACTGGTAGTTTACCTATGTCAAAATAATCTCGGATAGAAATAGATGTTCCTCTCCACCTGTCAGGTAGGCATTGAAACAATCTCATGATTTGGTCCTTTCATTCCACTAGTCTTCCAAGAAGACTCATAGTATTCAGTATTTCATTGAACTTGAGATACATTTTAGAAATAAGTTAACCAGGATTCATTTTATAATTATCATATTTAATTGTATATGTATTTAATCTCATTTCCATAACGTTAGTTGTTTCATCATGAGAAATAGCTAAAGTATCCCAAATTTCATATGCAGTTTTACAAGAAGATATTATATTTAATTCCTCATCACCTATAGAACAGTACAAAGAATTCATCACTTTAATGTTATAATTATATGTAGCTATTTCCAACTGAGACCATGTGTCCCTAGTAGTAGCAGGAAATACATGTTTTTCATCAATTGTGTCCCATATTTTAGGTCCCATGCTCTCTAGATACATTTTCATTTTTAATTTCCACAGAGGATTGTTATTACCATTAAAGATAGGTGGAACGTTAGTAGAAGCACCCTAAACTCTAGTTTTCATAGTTACTTACAATTTAAAGAACTGAAAATTTAGATATGACTGAAATTTTAAGATATTTAAGATACAACTAAAATCACAGTTGAAAAGAATTCAAACACTTGAAAAAAAGCCTCTGATACCAAATGTTGGTCGGAGTGAATACTAAAGTGGGGGGGGGGGGTTAATTAAGTTCCAATTAAAATTTATAATGAAAAATTATGAATAAAATACCCCAATTAAAAATATCCCAGTCAATTAAGGTAGTAGATATATTAATGTTTTATTGCTCAACAAGTTTCTCTAAGGATGATTATTCCTCAATTATATAAATGGAATCACTAATTCAAATTTCGAAACAGTTTTACTAAATTAAGCAAATATACACACTAACAAAAACTAAATATCAAAGTTAATGTAAAAATAGTTTTCTGTCATTGAAAAATTTAAGTAGCAGATAAAATAAAATAGAGTAAATGAGGGTTTTCATAGAAATGTACACAAGTGGTTCAGTCTCATGCCAAGACATAATCCCCTCCACTTGGTGATCACATTCCACAAAGCAGTTTATATTAATAAACATGATACACAACCTGTATTGGGCTTTACAACAGTTTTCACAAACTGTCTAGGGTTCACACCCACTACCACTATTCTTCATGGGAAAGGAGAACAACAGAGACCACACACGGTCTCTTCCACAATTATACTTAGGAAAAACGTATAGGTGAAGATTGATTTGAGGATATTCAGTATCCTCTAGTTCAAGTACATGAGATAGTTTGTTCAATAGATAGACATGCTTCTCACATATGTAAAAGAAAGAAAAAAATAGATAAATTATGATTAGATAGTGTTTAGAAGGCTCTATGTCTTGGAATTTTAACTCTTGACTCCTTGGAATGAGAAATGTTGAAGTTAGAATCAATATCTAGAATTTGTTTCCAAAATAGAGTGTTGCAACTCCAGGTTCAAGCTTTCAGTGTTCTACTTCTGATGTTGATCAAGAGATGATGAATCATAGAAGGCAGAGGCATGTTTGTCCCAGAATGATATTTGTGATGCTTGTGGGTTCAGAGTATTAGTGTTGGATGGTTCTTCTTTGATCTAGAAAGTATGCTCTACAACACTTCGTATGCCACACTTCTCTATGTGGGCATATTTATCTCTTCTCAACCTCCAATGTTAATTTTTTTTATTAATGATCAAGCACTTTTAAGGGGAAAGTGGGAACCCTCACAACTAACTAGTTTCATTACCAATGGAAATGAAAGATCTATTAATTAATAGAGTGAGTTCTTTGGAATCATTTTCCCTGAATAAAACCCAGGGAGTATCACTTACCTTCATGCCATGGAAACCCTTCAAGGAACCCTCGAAATGAAGAGCCATGTTTTCCTAGTATTTCATGTACTCCTATTTACTAATCATCCCCATGTTGAAGCCTCTAAGCATGATGCACGCCTACTTATCAGGCCACTCGCCTTGCTCCTTTGTAGTGGCCACCTGGATCGGTCTACTATTCTTTAAAGCTTTGATATCCATAGTTTCCTCAAACATTTCCTCATCCAAATATAGGAGAATATCCCTATGTTCCATCACAAAGACCATTTGTCACTGTGAGTCAACTTTAGAACCACCTTTGTGAGGCTGCTCCTGACCCCTCAACTCCACACTGCCTGAAGAAGAGTCTGATGGAGCAGCCTCACTGCTTGCCACAACTAGGCCCTTGGATATGGCGGCCACCTCCTGTTGGACAAGGTCTTTGGACCTGTTCGTGGTTGGGCTACAAACCTTAGAATATGCCTTCAGGTACATCATTCCCTTGCCATAGGATGTAGTAATAGGAGGGCTCGAAAGGTTGGAGTAATCCTTCCTTCTACACGCCCTCCGGTTTTTCAAAATGAAACCGTCAGAATCAATAACATTGTTCTTGCCCTTCCAATTAGAGGATCTAAGATAATCCTACTCTATGACCAGTTCCTTGGGTTCATCACTGTCCAAAGCCTTGAACATTTCCTCAAGAGATGTTTCTGCATCGACCAATAAGTCCTGACCGTAATCCACCCCGACAACTTCCTCTCTGCTAAGGCACTGTTCTACACCTAGAACTGTATACCGGTTTTGGGAGGGCCTGATTGGACCCCCTGCTAAATCCTTCTCAGTATAAGAGGAGGTTTATGGGGCCTTCTTTGTCTTGGCTGGGACCCTTATCTCTTCAAGACCAAGACCCATATATTGGAAAAGGTTGGGACTGCCTTCCAGAGCCCGGTGTTGAGAGCCCTCAATGGAACCAGGACCCTTGCTATCCACCATCAGAACAACACCAACAGTTGTCTTTGGAGAGACCTGATAGAAAACCTATGGAGAACCCTGGGAGGCCTCACTCACTGACTGCTCCACCGTTTATCATGTTTGATACGCATCCATGAGAATGGGCCTCTCCTCTTTCTCAGCCTCACACCCCTGCATGTCGATGCACGAGCTTCTTGCCCTTAGATCATGACGCAGCCGATTAAAAACTGCTGAAACAAGGGGCCCCAAAGCCCCTGAACCACCTTCCTTGGCTGCATCTGAGGAGATACCCTAGACTGCGCCCAATAGGCCTTGTATGGGCTGGTCCTCCCCCAAGGAAATATGATCCCCCTTATCCGGGACTGCCGGAGGTCCCTCCATACAAGCATCCCCTGCAACATCCTCCTAGGAACCGAGTCCACCAGACATACCCATGGGATCGACCTCATCCGAGACTGGAACCTTCATCCAGCATTCGAGGGAGAAATGGACCATTCTATTGCAGCAAGAGTATAACATAGTCCATGATTCGAAGAGAATCGGTTGACAATACCAATAGTCCCCCTCAATCACAATCCACACGACTTCAGGAGGGGTCCGAGAGAGATCCATTTCAACACATAACTGTTCCACGATCAGATTCTTCAGAGATAAAGTCCGCCTATCTACACAAAGAAAGAATCCTATGGAATTACATATCAAAGGGAGAAGTTCTGGATTTTGGAAAGGCAGCAGAAGCCCAAGAAGTTGAATCCAAATCCCAGTGGTAGAAGGGTCTCACTGTACATGGAGATCGAACGACCAGTGGAGCAGATGAAAATCAATGCCTTGAGCAGATCTTCCACGATGAGACCACGCCCGCATAAGGTCTTACTCGCTCGAGAAGCTGAGAAGAATCTGTCGAGGCCCAAGACGGCCGACAACTGTACACTGAGTTAATCCCCATTACTCGTTCACAAGCCTGTCAAACATCTCAACCGGCAGGCAACACCAAACGAACCGAGCCACCAAAGATGATGAGAGAAGCGCTGAGGCTGCGTTCAACTCCTGTAGGGAAATCGGGACCATGGGTTGTCCTTGAAGGACCCCCGGAACCATTGTGGAAATGAGAATGATAGGAATGAATGTGTTCTCCTCGACTGAAGGTAACGAGAACCTACCTTGATCCGGATACCCCTACTGAAGAGTGCGTTGAGGATGATACCCTTCCCCCGGCAGGGGAGGGGACGTCACGACCGCCATTTGTACTAGGGTTTCATCTCAGGGCACTGAGAACACCCCCAATATGTATCCCTTCTATTTTTACACACATTAATTATTCTGTGGTCTTCTATTTTTATATTGGTGATCTGAGAATGGGAATGAGTAGATCACGTGCATGATTTCTCATACCTTGTACTATCCATGGTATTGTCTCCACAAACATTTACAATCAGCATTAATTAATGTCAGAGCATTTATTTTATCAAATATGACCGTTAAAAAAATAATGAGAAATTGAAAACGTATGGATGGATATGCGTCGGTACACTAGTAATGTAATCCTTTATATCGGTAGGCTTCATCAGTAGGTCCACATCAAAAATATCAAACTGTAACCTTTCATCGGTACGCTTTGGGGGTAACCTTTATCTGTAGACATACATTAGTGACCATGTAATGATAAACTTGTAGTGGTAACCTTGTAGAGGTAACCATCATGTGTTAACCTTGTAGCGGTGCACTTGTAGAGGTGACCTTTGTAGCGGTGACCTTGAAGCAGTGACCATTACAACGGTGACCTTGTAATGGTATCCTTTATAGTGGTATCCGTGTAATGGTATCCTTTGTAGCGGTAACCTTGTAATGGTATCCTTTGTTCCTGTGACCTTTGTACTTAGATAAATTATGCACTGTAATCTTAACCAATCAAGCAGTTTTATTGAGTGTATATGAATATAACTCTATAGAAATAGGAAACATTAATGAAACATAATAAGAATATACATTAATGAAACATAATTAGCATAGAATGATGACATGGTTCTCACTTAAACAAGATCAAAACAATATTTGGGATTATCAAAACATCTGAGTCCAATAGATGTATTATTTGATGTATATTAAGCATCCAAATACATTTTAAATATCAGTATTTTCTTTGTTTATCAGCATCTAATGGTGAACAATGTTGATATAACAATGATACAATTTCAAACAAGGATTAGACATTATGAATTTACAATAATGCACACTGGATTGACTAATGGAACGTCAATCTTCATAGATCCAATGAAAAATGTATTCAGGGACTACCTAGAAAACGTTTTCTAAATATTCAATGATGATAACATGATATTCTATGTAATATGATAGATTACTAATGAACAATTTTACAATTTTTTTTTCAGAAATGGATAAACAAATTCTATAAAAAATTATATCATTTAATAAACCCATGATTTATCATCTAATTTATTTGAATATATATTTTTCATGGAAATTGGAAATTTTATAATTAAAATGGTTTTAAGAAAATGTTATCTCATGAACTGAGTGACAACCCATTACATCTCGCGTGTCCAGGGGGCTCAAATACATGATCGAAGGGATATAGGGGTACAACACCTACCACAAACCTTAATTATACCATACGTCCTTCATCCATATTTTATATATATGAGTACATCTATTTCATCATATACATAATTATTTGTATTTATATTTTTTTATTTTATAACTAAACTACTTTTACTAATAATTTTATTTTTACTTCATAGTGGTAGTTAAGTTATTGTAATTTAATCGTTAAAAATGTATGATGAAAAATTTTGAAACATTAAATTATAATATATAACTATTTGAGGTATATTCATATGATATTCTATGTGAAACGTGATAAAATGGTTGGTTAAATATAAATAATATGTTGTTATTCATTATTGGTTTACATTATAGTTCATTTAATTTATAAATGTTTATATTTTATCTAATTAATTTTCTATTTTTAGAACATTAGAAATGTCATTTTAAAAGGATAAGTAACACATTAAAAACTAAAAAATCAATAATGATTTATTTCATTATTTGAGAAAAATAAATTTATTGTATGAGCATATCCAATAAAATTAATACCATTGCAACATGTTGACACACAAATGATTATTATAATTTATAAAAAAAAGTGCACATCATGAATAAATATGTACTAGTATAACTAGGAATAGTTAATAGATACACACAGTGAAAAAAATTACATTCAATAAATGAAATTCCATATAATTATTTTACCCCATAAATATTTCCCCTACCATAATGAATGTATAGAAATAATGTATTTAGAAGATAAAAAGTCATTATAATTTTTTTTGTAAAACCATGGTAAGAAATATAGTGAATGATTATGTGAGAATTGAGGTGAATTTATAAGTAAATATGGACACTTCCAATTATAACTATCATGGAATATGGATAATGAACATTATAACCATTTTTCAGTAATATAGTTGTTCATTATTATTATTGGTTATATAGAATAAACAATGTTTTTATTAAGATTATCATATGGTATAAAGGAAATAGTAATAGTGGAGAGTAAAATTATATTCTTTAAGAATTTGTTTTATTTATAATTTAGAATATTTAAATAAAAGTTATTTTTTAAATAATATTATAAAAATATTTCTAAATGATAATTTATTTTAATGAAGTCGTTGGTAGTTTTTATGACAGTCAAAACGATTATTATGCTACGAATATTATTAATTTTCTAGAAATAAGGATTTTTATTTAGAAATTAAAATATTCATTTTTAGAAAATTATTTTCCCAAAATCTATTTCAATTATTATTCATCACATTAATATTTTATTACAGTGAATTTTAATGAATCTATTGAAAAAGATTATTTTTGTTGAAAAATTTAAAATTACCATTTTATGAGAAAATTGATTTTGTAACATCATTATTTCACTGTCCTGATTATAAAATTTATAAAAAAATTTAATCACTAAAAATTAAGTATAATAGAAAAAAATAATTGATGAAAATAATAAATTTAAGTTATAAACTTATATTTTCAATTTTTAAACAAATTTTTTTATTTTTTTATATATATTTCTATATTATGTGAATGAAATATGTTGGATGAAAGTGAATCTTCTAGTTGGGAATTCATTGAATCCCATCCCATATAACATCACTCCTTAATAATCCAAAAAATTGTATACAATTCATTCAACCCACAATGTTTAGTGTTTATATAAAAATAACCAATATTTTGTCCCTCAAAATTTCCCCTCCTCATGTTTAAATACCCACCCTCGAATCCCATTCTCGCACAAAAAAATTAAAAGTTATCATATAATATTTAACCCAAGAAATATCTTCCATTGAATTATCTTCAATATTGATGTGGGTTGTTTTCCTATGGGTTTCCTCTAAGATATGAAGCTAAATAGATGTAAGGGTTTCCAATCCTCATCATTAATGTTTTGTTGAAATTTATCTATTATATGGTATTTATGTTTGATTTCCATATTTTGACATTCGTTTTATTTCATTTTTTATCATCTATTTGAATTATTTTAATTGTGACACTATATAATACCTATTATTATATCCATAATCTAAACAGTTATAATCTTATAACATTCCCATAACTATGAAATCATCCTATAATTTTAGTGGTGTAATGTGTCTAATTTTCCAAGAAAAAAATCCTTATATGGACAGAACATGTTGAAGTGGGGTTGGATTAGATTCATCTAGGGGATATAAACCCAAAAATAGTTGGTATGTTATATCATGATCATCCTTCATGGGCATGGAGAATGGGCCATTAATGTGCACCTCTTTCGAAACACTCGAGAGGATATTATTGGATGATCTATATGCTATTTACGAACCACTGTTAAATCTATATATATCATTTCAATAGTCTCCTTCTATTGCGAATGAATGATTTAGGCTACCTATAAACCATTAAACCTTATTACTTTTGAAGAAAAAATGACTAAAATATCATATCATTCACTTGTTAAGGTTTCTTATTCGTACAATGTGATGTCCACAATTAATCTTTTTCAGATTTCACAAATATTTTTCTAATGATTTATTGATTATGAAAAATATTTTTGTACCATATAAATAATTTTTAGATGGAAAAATCATATATGATATGTTCCATTGATGAATTTTTATATCTATTCATATTTTTAACCCCTTAATAATTATACCATGTAATAATTTATTTTGTGATGGAGTGAATTAGACCATATAGTTATTGGTGGGGTCTAGATTTATATAGACCCTTAGTGCACTAGTAGCTATCATGAGACAAATATGATAGGGTATTGGAAGCCTCATTAATTTTTAAGTACGATGTCTTGGAATAAGGCATTGATGATAGGTTTATGATGCCCATCATTTTTCATTCCCAATACTAAATAGATTGTTTTCTTAATATATGAATTTATGTGTTGTTATATTGGACTTGGATTTATCTACGCCATAATTTTAATTTAATATGGTATACCAATATTTATTTATTCATTTCATAATAATTAATTTATAATTTATTCTATTGTATGATACACCCTTAAAGAGCATCTGAGCTCACACGTTTATATTGTTATCCTTTTCCCCTAGAAACTAATAATACTACAATGTATGAAAAATGTTTTTCAAGGAGAATAATATTTTCATTAATTTTTTTAGATGATGTAATTTTGTTTAAATTTGATGTAAAAATCATCTATTTATCATGTTCCTGGAGACAAATAAAATATTGGATCCTCTATTTTGTTAACATTGTAAAATTATAAAAAAATATTCACTACATCTAGGGTACTGTTGTTGGGTTCATTATAGTTCATATAAAAGGATAGATTATTAGAAAACATTGGAAATAAATTTTGTATAACATAGTTAGAACCTTTTATAAATATTATCTTGGAAAACATGGATTGAAACATAAAGAATATTAATTTATGAAATATATTAACTAATATTTTATTTTTTCTAATATAAGATATTTAAAATTTTATGATAATTGATATTAATGATTTGTAAAAAAGTTAATCAAAATTGTGGGACTGTTATTTATGAATTCCAGTTATGAGTTTGAGAAAACCCAACCCAAACAATCCAGGATTGATTGAAGTGTAATATATGCATAATTTGTAGTATGGTATTCTAAAATATTGATACCATAGACATTAATAAAATTTATACATCCAAAATTATATTCTTTTATTCTCTTTATATATTTTTCATCAATCACGGTTAATTATTTAGGTTCTATGTAAAGATAAGAAATATGTGGAATCTAATTAAATTATAATTATGTGGATAGTAGATCATTTCATGTATTAATTATATAATTAAAATGTATTGAATATTTTGTAACAAGATTTTTCAAATTTATTCTCCCATGAATAACCTATCCATCCAAGCTAATTTATCAACAATCATAATTGAAAAATCATGATTTCCTGATGCTACCATATTTTCTCAAATTCTTCTTAATTCCATGTTACTATACAATATATGAAACACACAACCTATTCTTAGATATTATGACCAGTATTAAATTTCCTTTATAATATATTAAATACAAAACATTCTCATATTATTCAAATTGGGATGTACCCCAAGGGACATTATTGATTATTTACAATGTCACAAATAAGAAAAGTTATTACCACCATAAATAACTTCATAGAGAAAGGTGTTATTATTGTAGCATATAACTATTTTATTTGACAAATTTAGTGATGTTTTACATATTTATAAACTCGAAAATGATTCCAACCACTCTAATAAGTTCACATAAGATGTTTTATTGAAAACAAGATTGAAATGACATTATAAAACAATATTTTCAGGATCCAAAACTAAAAAAAAACTAATTTTCTATTACCATAATTATTTCAATAATGATGTCACTTATATATATGGGAAGAAGAAATTATAGAATTAAAAATACTTATGATGCACTATTTCATCCAATGAATGAATTTTGTTGCATCATTAAGCCTCCAAATTATACGATGAAATTGGATTACCTGATAATATTTATTTTAGAATTGTATTTTTTTAAGAACAAATGTTTCAATAATAACCATATAAGGAATCATATTTGTAATAAATGGTTGAAAATCATAGTATATACTTTTTTAGGGAAAATCCATCATACCATATCTTCTCTGAGAAAATATGGTTTGTAACACTTTAGAAGATATGTCTTGTGTAATGATAAACTTCTTGATAACCATAAGTATTATTATTAGTATGTAATAATCAATATTTTGCAGATAAATTTTTTTTAAGGGGTAGAATATAACATCTTAGATTTCCAAATAACATTTCAATAGTCAATCATTAATAAATTTAATTGTAAATGATAAATATATATATTTATCTTAATAAAAAAATTATTTTCCAATGATGTTATAAATTTATATATTTTTTAAGGATAATGGAAGTCTATTTATTAAAATAATTTTAAAAAATAGAGGATGGTTGTTCAAGAGATCCCCCATCTCGTCCAGCAAGGCCATAGGGCTCGGAACCATGACAAAAGGGAAACAAGGGTGAAATTCCTACCACAATTCTCCATGATTGATTATTTCAATAATCCACCCTTTATATATATATATATATATCTATTTTATAATGTAAACAAAACTATTTGAATATATTTGATTATTTTATAACTAAATTCCCTTTATGAATTGTTTTAATTCCACATCATCATTGTGATTATGTCATTGTAGTTTTATAGTTAAAATGTATTATGAATGTTTTCATTAATATAAAATTTTAACATCATACAATTTTAGAAAATTTCATATAATTGTTTTTAAATCATGATAAAATTAATGGTTATGTGTAAATAATATGTAATTATTCAGTTCAGATTATAATTATAGTTCATTTAATTACTAATTATATTAAATTTAATATATTCTTTTTTATTAGTTTTATTAATATAAAATGACCTTTTAAAATGGTTAATAAATATTTTTTCTTAAAAAAATAAATAATTCTTCATTTAATTAAATGAGAATAATACATACACTTTACAATAATATGAAATAAAATACCCACTTTTACCTCAGGAAAATACACAATAATATAATTAAATTTTTTAAGAAGATTTCACATCATGCATAATTATATGCTGGAAAATTAAGGATTTGTAAAGGGACATAAAAAATGCATAAAATTATATTCACTAAAATGAAATCCAAAGGTTTTAATTTCCCCATTAATACTTCCCCTTTCGTAATGATAAAAAACACTCAATTGGAAAATGGCAGACATTATCAATGAATGTATAAAAACCTTTGTAAGCGATGTAATTGTTGATGAAGTGAGAATTATGTTGTATTTATATGTAAATATTGTTTTTTCATTATGAATATTATACAGTATAGAAAATATACTTTATGACCATTATTTAAAGAAACCAGTGGTTATTATTATTGATGGTAATGTATTTGCAATTATGTGGCCATCATGATTATTTTTTGAAAAAAAACTATATTTTATTATTTGAGATTATAAATATAATCCCATAACAATATTCATACTAATAAATATTTATGTAATAAATAAATTTTATATTTCTGAAATAACATTATAATATTGGTGTTAAATTATATTACAATTTATTATTTTCCTAAGTAATTTTTACAATGGATAGAATTATAAATATGCTATTAAAATTGTTATTTTTTGAAACATAAAAATTTTCAGTCAATGTAAATATTAATAAATTTATATAATTTTTTATATTATAAATTGGTTTTTACAGTCAACACATCATAATTATAATATGATCAATTTAATGAATTTTTTACTATGTTGATATTTGGGTAAAATTTCTAAAATTATTGTATTACGAGCACTGGGATTTTACAAAAAAATTATTAATTGAGAATTACTAAAAGATTTATGAAATATTTTTTTAATCAAAATTTAATAAAACATGTATAAAATATTTAATGAAGATATTAATGTTGTTTTTAAAATTTTTATTTTTCATTATGGAACAAAGAATATGTATTTGGTGATAAATTTGTTTTGGATTCAATGAATTAAATACACTGTTTGGATTGTGATTCTATAATTGAGAACGTATTTAAATACCACACACCATCACTCACACTATAATAAGCACAAAAATTCATTAGAATTTATTAAACCCACTAGTGGTTGGATTATATAGTAAACTAACAGATATTTAATATCATCAAAACACACCACCTCAAGTATAAATACCCAAAAACTCTTCCCATTCATTCACAAAAAAACATTAAGTGTTACCTCTTCCAATACCACCAATGGAGTATATTCCATTTCCATGTATTCAATTGTTATATGTTATGTTTTTTCTATAGGGTTACCTCTTTGCATAGTAGCTCAAGATGGTTCAGGTCTCATAATCCGCCTCTTTCATCTTCAGTTGCAATTCCATTGTTATAATGTATTTTTTGTTTTTATTTAATATATTTTTGTTTTAAAATTTTATATTATTTTAAATAAATTAATTTATTTTAAAATCAATATTACTCTTTTCCTCCCATTATATCCTATATCAAAGACGTTAAATTTCATTAAATATTCAATATCTATAAAACCATCCTATCATTTTTGTCATGTAATGTGTGTTTGATTTTCTAAGAAATAAATCCATTTATAGATACTAAATGTTGATGTAGTTTTCTCTCATATGCATCTAGGGCTTATAACTCATAAAATATTTCATTGGGTATATCTCAGTCATTATCATGGTGCATAGTCAACATGCCCAAAATCCTCATCAAGTTTTACAATACCATGGGATATGATTGGATGATCTAAAATATATTTTAAAACCATTAATATGGAATTATTTTTTATTGAGTTGGTCACCAACCATTATGAATTCATGTATTTGGCTTCCAAGACACCTTGCAACCTCAGTCCTTATGAACACTCAATTACTGATATCTTATATCCTTCACTTATTAAGGGTATTTATTTCAACATTTTGAAATACTAATTTATTATCTAATGGATTTCATCTACATTTTATTTTTGATTCATTTATTGGGTAAAATTTGGGTGTAATATAAACTTCATTCTTTTATATGGAAAAATAATATAAAATATAACTCATTGAGTAAATTTTATTAGTTTTTATGCAGTTAATTCCCTAAATATTATTTCTTTTTAAATTTTTTTGTGTGATGGAATACATTGAACTAATATGTGACATGTGGGGACAAAATTATATATCCCCTTTGTTCACAGGTTAGTTTTATTGTACAATAATGATATGGTAATGGGGGAGTCCTTTCATTCTACGTATGATAATATAGAGCAAGGCCTTGATGGATTATTTCAGATGACAGAAATTTTGTCTTCCCTTCACTGAATGTTTAGTAATTTTTACCGCTTATGTTTATCATTATTATGTTGGCAATTTATTTATTTATCTACTTAGTATCATTTGATATGGATTAACTAAGTTAATTTATCCATGTCATGATGCATTGTTTATAATTGGTTTTGATGTATGATACACTATTATTAAGAATCTAAGATCACCCATTTATATTTTTTCCTTTTCATTAAGAAACCAATAAGATTATTATGTATTAGAAACGGATTTATAGGATAATAATAATGATTCTGATGTTTTCACATGAAGTAATTTTATTTTCATTATAGTGTAAAATTAATCTTGGTGTCCACTATCCAGAGAATACTAAACAGTGGGATCCTCTATATTATAATCTATATACCATTTTAATAAAAAAGAGAACTTATCAAGATACTAGATTAATGGTTGTTACACATAGTATGAACTATGAGGAGTATGATATTAATCAACAAATAATTCGGGAGAGCCTTAGAAAAAAATAATTGTGTTACAAATATATTAAATGTGAATTTTGGCTCAATGGTGTTTCTTTTATTTCAAATATTATCTCAAAGGAAGAAATATTTATTAACCTTCAAAGAAAAAGGTTGACAATGAATAGTATACAATAATAAACATAAATGCGATTTAAATTTCCTTAGGTTTAGTATTATTTTATCAATTTTTTACTCAACACCTCAACCACATTGAAAACACATTAACCTTGTTAACAAATAAAGGGATCAAATTTCCATGATCAAGGGAATTTGAGGAAGGCTTTGAGGAGTTTAAGAGGATGATTATTAATGAATTTATATAAATGTTACTATGAAAAAGGAATTATTTATATTATATATTGATAAATCAATGAAAAGACATGGATGCATCCTTATACCGAATGATGTGTAGGTTTTTCATGCATCGAGGAAAATTAAAATCCCCAAAACTATCATACTGGTAAAATAGATCTGGAACTAATATTCTAGTCTTTTAAAATAAGGATAAAATACCTATAGCGTGGAAGATTGATATATATATATATATATATATATATATATATATATCTGTGTGTGTGTGTGTGAAAACCACAATAGTTTGAAGTATATCTTCTCCTCAAAGGATATGAACATAAATTAAATAAGACAGTTATGACTACTAAAGTATAATAATTTCATGATGCACTACCACAGAATGATGGAAGAAAAGTTAGATTATTCTCATTGTAAGAGGAAAAATTGAATATATCTTAGAAGAGGATTAACAGGGATCTTATATTGAATAATATAGTAAATATGAATATGATTATTTTTAGGAAGGGGGATCTAATATTCCTTTTGTGGAGTCAATAAGGTTTCTTTATGAATTTCCCATACCTTCTTGTTTTGAAAATCACAAACACTCTTTCTTATTGAAAATTTCATTTTCTTATGTTTTATCTTCGTAAGGAAAATTTTAATTCCCTAATGAAATTTAACCTTACCATGTTTTTATTGTTCATATTGTAAGTATAAAATTTTGTTTCATATCTAAAACCTCGTAATATTATATACATATATATATATATAAAGCATTATGTTTTCAGGATCCGAATTCAGGTTTTGAATTCTCTGAATTAAGACTCTGAACTTTCTGTGTTCAGGTTCAAAATTCTAATGAGTTCAGACTCCAAGTACTCTGAATTTATACCCCGAGTTCTCTGAATTAAGACTTTGAACTCTTATGTGTTCATATTCCAAGTTCAACGAATTCAAACTCCATAATTTTATGAGTTCATACTTCGTGTTCTCTGAATTTAGACTCCGAACTTTTATGATTTCAGACTCAAAATTCCTATAAATTCATACTCCGATATCTTTTGAATTAAGACACCTAATTTCCTTGAAATTCAGACTCCGAATTCTATAGATTTCTAACTTCGAATTCCTTGAAAAATAGAATCTGGAAATCCATGTGTTATAGACTCCAAATAATTTTCGATTTGACTCTGAACTTTCATTTTTTCCTAGACTTTGAAAATTGAATTTGTTCAAGAAACCCTATTTTTCTTATCCTTGATATAGTCATGAAACGATGGCATACATTCTGTTTCTAACCAACCGAAGTGAAAAATTTAGAGACCCCATCTTGACGTACATGGAAATTCCATTACTTTTTCTGAATACTAAATACAAAACAAAAACAGACACCCAAGGACCAGAATGTTTTAGTGTCTTTGGAAACTCAGAACAAAATCATCCAATCATGGTGAAAGATCATCAAAATATCCCATAAATATCTTCCCCTATTTTTTTCTTACCTAAAACCAATCTTCATATCCCGAGGAAATGAAAAAATAAAAATGGTGAGCTCAGATTCTCAGTAAGGGTAAGCATTTATAAAATAAAACAAACCTTATAAATTTGAACTTAGAAACATGAACATAAATTTCAAACATCAGAATCCTGAGTCGTGAAATAAATCAAAGTAGTACGTAAGGCATAGATCATAAAGAAACATTAATCATGATAAAATAGAGTGGTAATAAAACATGTAATTGTGGAAAACCATTAATCACAATATATGATTTCCATAGTAGCCATGGGATTTCTACCAAGACCATCATTGTGGACAATGTCCATTACTGAACCGGGTTTAATTGCCATTCCAGCCCTGTAGTACTGAACCAGATTTACTTGTAATTCCAGCCATGTCTATCTCATGAGATATATATCATTACCCAATGCATTGGAGGTAGATATAGGTCCCACCCATCTCATAATTAAATCATTCTTACGTGTTACACAAAATAAACATAAATCATTCATCGTAACCCAAAGAATAAAATGGGTTTTATAAACATCATCCCATCATAACATAATCCATATAAAACAAATGGATATCATTTTTTCATAAGAAAAATCAAACCATGTAAATAGTATAGACATTATTCTTGAAACATAATCGTATTAAATAATGTCATCATAGATGGAAAATAGTTTTGATAAAACACTTGAAATGAATTATTGTAAAAAATATCCTCTCTTCTTCCAAATCAATTTATTTTCTCAAAATGACTTGCAATTTAAAATAAAATAATTTTGTTGAAAATAATCATGAAATCAAATAGAGGAATATTTATGTAAATAAGGCTTTATGAAATCTTAAAAATCCGTTCACACCGTATAAATTAAAAAACATTCTCCTCGTACTTTTAACGAAAAAGTCAAAAAGTACCACATATGGGAAAAAAGATTACATCCATAACACAAATTAAATGTAAAATAGGGGTAAAAAGGACTTTAAACATACATGGAAGAATATTAAACACTTTATGAAAAACATTTTTATGGACATTGATGAAAAATATAACCCCAGTCAATACTTACGTATAAGCAATCCCGGATAAAAATGGGATTACAAGATTATCCCATACCTTATGTCCAATTTCTTCTGTATGTGTCTGAGACTCCAGTATAGTGGGATTAAACATATTTTTAACTTGTAACATAACCATAATAATATTTATGATATCATATATGATTCGCATATGACTTTATATTACCCGATCATTTTTCAATTCCATGTTAAAGCAGCGTTTTTGGTAAAATCATTTCATTTATTGTAAGTGTATTGACTTGTAATTATTAATATAATTATTTAGATCGAGATTACGTACTTCCATAATGTAAAACATGATTTATATATATTCATAATATAATATATTGACAAATGGATTTAAATTCAACCTTCATGGAGACGGTAGGTCGTACATACGCATGAACACTGTTTTCCTTTCCTTATTGACTTGAATGGGAGTAAGTAGATGACATATATATATACATAAATACAGTAGAATTATTATGTCATATATATCATTATTATTCATTATATATTATTTATAATAATTATTTAATGGTGAACATGGATAATGAATCTCATCACGTCGTGGAGACGGTAATACGTACGTACACACGAGCGATGAAATCATTCCCATAATTATTGAATGGTATTGGAGTGGGTGATAGAATATATCAGAATTTGTATCGTGTTATAATAATCATATATAGTTATTATTTACACCATTACACCAATCCAAGTAAGGTGGTGGTGGAAAATAGATTACACCACGGCGTAGAGACGGTATTCAGTAAGTACGCATGCACGGTGATTTCGTTTTCCATAGGATGGATAGAAGGTGAAATGGGGTTGTTTCATATTTATAATAACATATCTGTATATGAGTGATACTTATGTTATTAAATTAAAATTAAACAAATAAATAATAATAAGTATAAGAAAAAATAAATTTGAAATATTCGGTAAAGGATATTACCTCTTCTTCGACGCACCTCTTGTAAACCTCCTCTCAGGGCACTAAAGATGGCCTTTGAAGAATAACAGGACCTCTAGTATGTTTCTAGGAAAGTTTATAAGAGAAATGGACAGGGTTTGTCTGAGCTTGATGTCTCACAATGTTGTGAAGAAGAGAGAGAGGATGTGCCCTTTTATAAGAGAGGAGAGGGGTACTTTTGAAAACCTCTCAAATATTATTTTATAATAAACCCAAACCCCACATAAAAACTTTCAAAATGACTCAAATCCGAATATGAGATGAGATAGGGTTGTAATATCATCAACCAATAAAATTTAGACATGTTCGGGAATTATTTTAAACCGTATCAACTTGATTTATCTTTATTTAGTCTATTTAATTTTATTTATTGTAATAATATTATAAATATTATATTGTTATAAATAATTACTTATGTGTTTTTAATTGTCCATAATTTTATACTTTAGAAAATTTTAGACAATATAAATTTCAATTTATATTTTTCAAATACTTTTGGGATTTTTAAACTTTTTTATAATATGTTATTTTATAAAATAACAACAGTGTCAATTTTAACTCTATTTAATTATTTGAATTTAAATAAAATACACATAGATGATATATTCATATAAAAATATTTAATAGATTCATAACATGTAATATGTATCTATAAATTTAGTGGATAACATTAAATAGTTCATATAATATTTATGATAATATTTTTAATACCATTTATTTGATATTTCCCTTAATAAAATAATTACTACAACATTTTTGTATAATTATTTAACATACTAATTTTTTGCATAAAAATTTAAAATAAAATACTATGATCAAGATAAATATAATATATTCCGTAAGAATACTTTTATTCCAATTTATAATCTAAAAATCATAGCATTTGAATTATTATATTTATTAAATTATGAAGGTGACAACATTGACATCATTTAAAATAATATAATATAACAGTCATAATCTCTTTAATAAGGCTCCAAATGGTAAAATATTCTACCATTGGATCATTGTGGATTACATATACCTGAATAATAAGTTTTTTTCTGTTTTTTTTCCTTTTATGGTCACTATTAGTTTAATAAAAATTGTATTATTTATTTTTCACTAAATAAACAATTTCTGCATCACTATTGTGTCACCATTAATGATAATTATTTAATCCCTAAATTTTTTGAATAATTTCACATCATGTATTTAATTTTAATAGATTTCTGGTGACTCTTTATGTTCAAATATTTATGAAGTTTATCACTAAATTAAAATTATTACACTTATAAGATATAAGAGAGTGACATGTTGTCACTTTCTTTGGTTTTAATAATAATTACATCATTTTCATGGTCAAAAGTCCATGAAATGAATCTATTATGACCCTTAGGTGAAATGGGTTGACCTTTATTCATTCAATAGAATTTTGGCAGGTGTTAGGGAAATTTTATAATCTTATTTTTATCCTTAATTACCTGATTTACCTTTAACTGTAGTAAATAAAATTTACCATAGTTACTATTCATAATGTCTAAAAAATTATCATATTATCATAATTTGGACCTACTAATTCCAAATATGGAATCCATTTTTCCAAATTCAAATCACATAATTTGCAGTATTTAATTTAATATTAACCCTGCTTTTGAGAAAATGAGTTTTAAAAGTTAAAACATTGCAAAAGATTGAAATGTTTTTACCAATGAATTCAATGTGAAATTAATTATAATGACTTGCATTATATAAAATGGTAAAAAATTATTATATTTATAGTTTAAAACCATTCAGTAATATATTTTATCCATATAAATTATTTTTCTGAAAATATTTTTTTTCAATTAAAATTTATCATATTTTTACTATTCATCAAAATAAGAAACTTATCAAAAAAATAGAAAACATTTATCCAAAGTAAATTTATATATCCTGATTCCAAGGGAGAATTTTAGTTTGTCAAATGTTACCTATAAACATTCCAAAAACAAGATTTAATGTGGTTACGCCATCAAAAGGTGGAAAACTGCATTTTTTTAAAAAAACATATTTTACCCGAATATTTTATTTTTCACTCATAAAATGTTCTAGAATATGAATAAGATGAATTATAATGTAATAAAATACAAAATTTAGTTAATACTACTCATAAAAACTAGATCATAATAATATGTCATTGTTTAGTGAATCTCGGTATTGCGTACAACACACGCTATCGAGGAAGGTCACTCTTGCATGCAACAGAAGCCAAGAATAGTGTTTGCGTATACTACAAGATAATACGGTGTTGCATATAGTTCAAGATAATATTGATTTAGTATACAACACAAAACATCAAAGAAATTAAAAATGAGATTTCTCATAAAATCTCGTGGTGTTACATTCTACCCCCATTAAAATGAATTTCGACCTCGAAATTCATAGGGGTTATAAATCATTTACAACATGAAATTGTCTTTCATAGAAACCCGCATAGTAAAAATTAATACTAAAACATAAATTTAAAAAGGAATGTTAGAAACATAACATTGAGAGAATTTAATTCAACATTGGGTTTCCACATAAGAGAATATAGGTGAAAATATGGATGTGGAAGAGAAATCTAACCATCATGTTCTGATGAAGAGTGGTAGAGAAAATGGATATGAAAAATCCAAAAATTACAAAGCCATAAATTTGTGATGATCTAAGGTACAATATGATTCATCTGATATGAGGGTAACATGACAACATTTTCGGTTTTAAATATCATTTCCCTAAAGTTGATGAATTTTTTCATAAGGAGAAATACTTACTTGATTTTAGTGTAATATCATCATTGGTCATTCCATGAACAATATCCACTTCATCTTTTTTTTAAATAAATGAAGTTGAATTTGTCCATGGAATTTTAGCAGATCATGCGATAGAATGATAGGTTATTCCAATTGTCTCAAACAAAAAGTTAGCAAAAGTTATTAAATATACCTAAGTCCATCTATGGTGGGATTAGCTGTATATGATTCCACAAATGGACTTATTCTATAACTAGCATACCGCTTAATAAAATATAACTAATTTCTACTAACTAGGGTCATCTTTTAGGCTACTGTTAAGAGATAAAGTCATGTCGTACATCGATTGTGGGTTCCATTCCCACAGCCTTGTCCGACGTGACGGGTTTTCTCCCGCCCTATGGGTTTTCCTTTTTCTAAAACTATGCTATTATAAAATTTCTAGCCTTGAGCAATACTATCTGATGTCTAACTTAATACATTTCAATCTTTAGGATTATCCAAAATACTTCTGTATTATCTCATAGTATAAAGAAAAATATTACTTGAGATGTCATATACAAAGGATGTTATTACCATCATTTATCTACCATATATCATAAGATATATCTTGTGGGTTATATTACAAACATTTGAATACTTTAATCATGTATTCTCTTGAAAAATTAATCCGCATTGAACCTTAGTGAAAACATGAATTCTTTCAAAAGTTAACTCTTTCCACATATCAAAATCCAAAAATATCTATATACTCAAACAATGATATCACTTTGTCCTTATATCGGTCATGAGATCATTAATACTATCAAACATATTATTTCTCCTTATCCCTTCATTATGTGTATATCATCTACATTCCAAAAATATTTGAATAAACTTTCATGGTTACCGGTACCATTGAACATATACTTTTAAATACATTAGGAAAAACAATAGTGTAACAATCCTTAGATGTTTATTTATTCCATAGTACCATTAAATTACCTAGACAATATAACTCTTGATAAACATACAGTCATTCCACCACCATCTTAAACCATTGACCGAGATTCATCATTTTATTCCTCAACACTTCATTCATTTCATATATCATTTATAGTCTCTTCATCATCGTCAACATAAATACAACTCATACGACCATGCTTATTATCTTTAAGATATTTTCCCTTTTGGGAATTGGTTTGAATAATTCCCGTAATTTCCACATTTAAAACATTTAACTGTAATTGATGTCTTAGAAATACCATTATCCTTGTACATGGTGTTAACTGAACCTTTTCTTTGCAATTAATATCTTTGTGTACTTCTTTTCCACACCCAAAGCTTCTTCTGGTTCCTTTGAAACATTATCCATGATGCCTCTTACCACATGATTTACATGATGAAAATTGATCATTCGTTCCTCTATGATCGTCATGAAACTCCATCTTTCTCTTATTAGCTAAGTCATGAATCTTACCAAAGTTGATATTATTGATCATATTATAAGATTGATGATTAGGCATAATAAAAATGTTTGGACTTCCAAATCCCATTTCATTTGGTTGCTTATGAAAAATATCATTCCATTTTCTATCATATCCTCCATTATCGTGAATCCTACTATTTCCATCCATTTTCTAAAATCCAAAAAAATTGTGTGAGAGGCAAAAAACGTACTAGGAAAACTACATAATAAAGGAGGAGTACCTTTAATATCTAACATCTTATGTTTAATTCTAATAACATTACCATAATTCTAGGACTATAACCTATACTTAAACATAACCTTAGGGAAATCCATAGACATAACTTAGAAATATCACTAGAGATATCACTAATGCTTTTGCACCCTAGTTTCCAAAGGATAACTAAACCTTTCCTCTGAAACCAATTTTAGAGACCCAAGCGTGACGTATACGGAAATTACATTACTTTTGTGGAATACTTAATATAAAACAAAAACAGAGACCCAATGACTGTAATATTTTACTGTCTTTGGAAACTTGGAAAAAAATCTTCTAATCATGGTGAATGATCTTCAAAATCTCCCATAAATATCTTCCCCTTTTGTTTTATTACCTAAAATCTTTCTTTATATCTTGGGGAAATCAAAACATAAAAAGGGTGAGCCCAAATGCTCAGTAAGGGTAATCATGGGGAAAATGAAACAAACCATATATATTTGAACTTAGAAACATGAACATAAAGTTTAAAAATCAAAAAATTGAGTTGTGAAATAAATCATGGCAGTACGTAATACATAGATCATAAAGAAACATTAATCATGATAAAATATCATGGGAATAAAATATATAATTGTGTCAAACCATTAAGTACATTATTTGATTTCTATAGTAGCCAAGGCACTTCTGCTAAGACCATCATAGTGGACAATGACTATTACTGAACCGGGTTTACTTGTCATTCCAACCCGGTGTTACTGAACCAGATTTACTTTCTTTTCCATCCAAGTATATCTCATGAGATATAAGTCATTACCCAATGCATTTTAGGGAGATATAGGTCACACCCATCTCATAATGAAATCATTCCTACGTGTTCCACAAAATAAAAATAAATCATTCATCAAAACCAAAATAATAAAAGGGGTTTCATAAACATCATCCATCATAACATAATCCATATAAAACAAATATATATCATTTCATCATAAGAAAAATCAATCCATGTATATAATAGAGGCATCATTCTTTAAACATTACCATATTAAATAGTGTCATCATAGATGTAAAATAGTTGTGATAAAACAATTGAAATGAATTCTTGATGAAAATATCATTTCTTTCAAAATCATTTCCTTTTCTAAAAATGACATGAGATTTAAAAGAAAAGAATTTTTTTGAAAATAATCATGAAATATTGTTGAGGAATTTTTATGTAAATAGGGCAATATGAAATCGTAAAAATCCATTCACACCGTATAATTTAAAAAAACATTCTCCTCGTAATTTTAACGAAAAAGTCAAAAAGTACCACGTATGGTCAAAAAAAGATTAATTCCATAACACAAAGTAAAAGTCAAAGAGGGGTAAACATGACTTTAAATATACATGTAATATTATTAAACACTTTATGAAAAACATTTTTATGTACATGGATGAATAATATAACCCTAGTAAATACTTACGTATAAGTAATCCCGGATAAAAATGAGATTGAAAAATTATCCCTTACCTTATGTCCAATTTCATCTGTATGTGTCCAAGACTTCTATATAGTGGGTCTAAACATATTATTAACTTGTAACATAACCATAATAATATTTATGATATCATATATCATTCACTTGAGACTTTCTATTACCCGTTCATTTGTCAATTCTATGTTAAAGCAGCGTTTTGGGTAAAATCATTTCAATTATTGTATGTGTTTTGAAATGTAATTATTCATATAATTAATTAGATCATGATTAATTACTTACAGAATGAAAAACATGATTTGTAAATATTTTTAATATAATATATCGATAAATGGAATGAAATACACCGTTCATGGAGACGTTAGGCCGTACGTATGCATGAACATTATTTTCCTTTCCTCTTAACTTGAATCGAATTAAGTAGATGGCATATGTATATATATATATATATATCTAGTAGAATTATTATTCCATATATATCATTATTATTCATTATATATACTTTATCATCATTCTTGAATGGTGAAAATGGAGAATGAATCTCATCGCGTCGTGGAGATGGTAATCCGTACGTACACACAAGCGATGATATCGTTCCCATAATTATTAAATGGTATTAGAGTGAATGAAAGAATATCTCAGAATTATTATCATGTTATAATAATCATATATAGTTATTCTTTTCACCATTATACCCATCCATGTAATGTGGCGGCGGAAAACAGATTACACCACGGCATGGAGACGGTATTTCGTACGTACGCATGGGCAGGGATTTCATTTTCCATAGGATGGATAGAAGCTGAAATGGGGTTGTTTCATATTTATAATAACATATCAATATATTATTTATAATGATTTTTTTACATTATAATGAATCAAATAAATAATAGTATGTATAAGAAGAAATAAATTTGAAATAATCAGTAAAGGATATTATCTCTTCTTCAATGTGCCTCTTCTAAACCTCCTCCTAGGGCACTAACGTTGGTCTTTGAAGAAGACCTTGAAATCTATTATGTTTCTAGGGAAGTCAAGAAGATAGATTTACAGGGGTTTTCTGAGATTGAATGCTCAAAATGTTGTGAAGAGGAGAGGGAGGATGTGCCCTTTTATAAGAGAGGAGAGGGGGCATATTTGGAAACCTCTAAAATACTAATTTATAATATACCCAAAACCCACATAAAAACATCCAAAATGACTCAAATCTGAATATGAGATGATATATGGTTGTAATATCCTCATCCAAGAAAATTTAGACATGTTGGAAATTTATTTTAATCCTTATCACCTTGATTTATCCTTATTTAATCTATTTAATTTTATTTTTTGTAATAATATTCAAAATTTTAAATTGTTAGGAACAATTACTTATGTGTTTTGAATTGTCCATAATTGGATACATTATGAAATTTTAGACCATATAAATTTAAATTTATAATTTTCAATTTTTTTTTTATTTTTAAACAATTTAATAATATGTTATTTTTATAAAATAACAATAGTGACAATTTTAACATTATTCATTTATTTTAATTTAAATAAAATCCACACTGAGGATATATTCGAAAAAAAATATTTAATAGATTCATATCATGTCATATATATCTATAAAATTCGTGGATGACATTAAATAGTTCATATAATATTTATTTCAATATTTTTAATACCATTTATTTTATATTTCTCTTAATAAAATAATTACTACAACATTTTTTTATATTTATTTAACATATATATTTTTGTGTAAAAATTATAAATAAAATACTATGATCCAGATAAATATAATATATTCCATAATAATAATTTTACTCGAATCTATCATCTGAAAATCACAACATTTAAATTGTTTTATTTATTAAATTCTGATGGGGACAACTTTGACATCATTTAACTAAAATAATATAAGTGTCATAATTGCTTTTATAAAGCTCCAAATGGTCAAATATCCTACCATTTGATTCTTATAGATTACATGTACATGACCAATAAGTTTTGGTCAGGTGTTTGGGCCATTTATGACACTGTTAGTTTAATAGAAACTGTATTATTGATTTTTCACTAACTAAACAATTTCTGCATCACTATTTTGTCTCCATTAATGATAATTATTTAATCCCTAAAAATTATAAATAAATTTAAATGATGTAGAAAATTATAATATCTTTTTGGTGACTATTTATGTTCTAAGTGTGATGATTTGTATCCCTAAATTTAAATTATTACACTTATAAGATATAAGAGAGTGACATGTTGTCACTTTCATTGGTTTTAATAATTATTACATCATATTCATGGTAAAAATTCCATGAAATGAAAATTTTCCGACCCTTAGGTGATATGAGAATACTTTTTTTCATCCAATATAGTTTTGGCAGTTGATAGGGTAATTTTTTAATCTTATTTTTACCCTTAATTACCCGATTTACCTTTAATAGTAGTAAATAAAAATTACCGTAATTACTATTCATAATATCTAAAAGTAAAAACTAGAATATTAGCATAATTTGGACCTACCGATTCCAAATATGGAATCCATTTTTTCAAATTCAAAACATAGAAGTTGTGGAATTTAATTTAATATTAATCCCTCTGTTGAGAAAACGAGTATTAAAAGTTAAACCATTGCAAAAGATTGAAATGTTTTTACCTATTAATTCAATGTAAAATTAATGATAATGACTTTCCTTATGTTAAATTGTAAAAATATATTCTATTTATTATTTAAAACCATTAAATCATATATTTTGACCATATAAATAATTTTGATGAAAAAAGTTGGTTTCAATTAAAATTTACCGTATTTTTACTATTCATCAAAATAAGAAACTTATCAAAAAAATATAAATAATTTATCCAAAATAAATTTATATATCCTAATTCCAAGGAAGAAGCTTAATTTTTCAAATTGAACTTATAAACATGTCAAAAAATGATTTAAAGTGGGTGCGCCATCAAAAGGCGGCAAAACTGCATTTTTTTTAAAATACTTACTTTACCTAAATTTTTTTTTGTTCCTATACAATTTTCTAGAATATGCATAAGATGAATTAATATATATTAAAATTCAAATTTTAGTTAATAGTATTCATAATGGCTAGATCATAATAATAAATCATTGTTTAGTGAAACATGGTAGTGCGTACAACACATGCTATAGAGGACGGTCGCTCTTGTGTGCAACAGAAGCCAAGAATAGTGTTTGCATATACTAAAAGCTAATACAGTATTGCATATAGTGCAAGCTAATCTTGGTGTAGTGTACAACAAAACACATCAATGAAATTAAAAATGAAATTTATCCTAAAATCTCGGGGTGTTACAATAGGTGTACATGTCTCTCCGAAATTCATGAAAAAATATGACCGTTGGAAGAGGGAGTCGACCGTTGAAGATGTGCCTTTAAATAGGAGCTCATTTGAAAGGGATCATAACTTTGATGACTATTCTATAACTCTATAGATTACATGTTGTTGAAGGGATTTCTAGAGAAAGACTCCCATACTTTTTGCGTACTGAACATCTTTTTCAGACATGCTTCGTGTGACTCTGAATGTTGCAGAGTACATTCGAGGGCTTTCAGGGATAAGAAGACATAGGTGTCGACTACCTTAAATTTCGAGGACTTCCTTGCTGAGGAAGGAAGAGGTGCCGACTACCTTGAAGTTGAGGGATTGTGGGGATATCAAGATAGACTCTGATCTTCATATCTAGGGCTTACCCTAGTGTGGGTAAGATAGGCATTTTTTAAAGTATAATTCAACGGACCTTTATCCAAGGTTGTTGGATACCCTTCTCTTTGGGTTAAAAGATTTAATACTTGTTACTTTTTTGTTTCATGTTTTCCGATGAATTTTTATTTTTGAGGAAAGTATAAATATCTTATACTTTCTTATACTTGTAATCTGATTAGTAAGATTCTATATGCATTAAGGTGGAATCATTATCTTTGTAAAAATTTGTTATGTTTCCTTTCCGGAACCACTTTTCCAGAATCAAGCAGGTTTGTAGAACTTAGAGGTCTTGTGAATTTACCTTGATTAACTTTTTTAAACATTACCATCTTTAAATGTTCCAATGGAATTTTTTAAATTATACAATTCACCCCCTCCCCTCTTTTATATTGAGCATCTACATAATTATTACGATGCTACAATCAGTATCATTTCGATCCTACCCCTTTTCCATGAAATTTCTACACCATCATTACTAGAAGAGATAGATAAATCCTAGTAGGATTATGGACACATAAAAATAAATATTAATGTAGTAATTGATATGAAATTGATAGGCTTTATCTATAGATATTAGGTATTGATGGTTGGAAGGAGGAAATGTGTGCCAACCATTCCATTTTTGAAGAAGGAACTACTAAAGGAGTAACATAGATCTAATTTATCTATTGATATTGGTAGAAAAAAGATTTATTATGAATTAAGTTAACATTTCTGGTGAGATGGAATGATTCATAAAACTAATGACTATTTTTCAAGATGCGTACTATTATAAAGAGTAACGATTAAAAGACTACATCCCAAGGGATTACTTAAACATATTCCTATTACTATATAGGAGTGGGATAATATCATAATATATTTTTAATTGGAAATCAAAATACTCCATTAAATTATGATGTAATATATGATTTTTATATCATCATACTAGGCCTTCTAATTACATTGTGATTTGAGAAAATATATTAACTGAGTTCCTTGAACGACCCTATATAAATTAAATTGTAAGGCATAAAAGGACACCAAAATCAATTGCATCTGATCATTACTTTTAGTTAAAAATGAAATTATAGAAGCATATTTAAAGGGATATCAACACTGAAAAACATTTAAGCACCAGTTAACATCTAAAAACTCATTAGAAGCTAAAATTTACTATCCAAACATTTGAAGACATGATTAGATCATTTTCTCTAGACTTCCAAGGTACATGTTATCATAATATTTCATTGGTGGAATTTTTATACAACAATAGATTCAATTCAAGATTCTAGATGATTTCATAAATATAATTTTATGGGAAGAGGTATCGTACTCTAAAAATTTGTGATGATGATAGAGAAAAAAATCTAGTTTTACACAATTTTGTAGAGGATATGACTATTAATGTATAGGCTATTTGGGATCATATTAATGAAACCCACAAAAGAAAAGTGATATATACAAATAATAGATGGAATGGATATAATATCAAGAGATGGATGATTTATTTGTAATAATTCCCCATGAAAAGGAGTTGTATGATTTGGTAAAAATTTTAAGATAACCCCTCGGTAAATTGGGAATTCAAAATTTAATAATAAATTTTAGTTATTTCTTACTGATTATATATTCTAGAAAAACTTTACTAAAGTATAAGATTCCTTCCCTGATCTATTACTAAGTAAATACATGGAATATCCAATGAATTTTATAACATATGAATGAATAGAGTTTGATGTTGATGTATTATATAATGAAGAACCCTTCCAAATTCATAACAATAGAGTGGAAATTTTTTATAATAAAGAAATAGGATTTGTGAAAGTCCATTGGTGAAATACCGAACATGTAGAGGAAACATGGGATCATAAATAAACTATGATGAAGGAATATCATCATTATATCAATAGATGAAATGTAACAAAATTTCTAGTAAAAAACTATTTAAGGGGGATGTAATATATTCCCAAGACCCTACTATATTAGATATACATCTAATCCAAAACTATCACACAATGCACACTATATAGTTAAATTAATTTTTATTACAATTAAAAGGTAAATTTTTTAATATTAAAATATGATCATAAGAAATAGTTTTTTGAAATAACATTAAAGATATTATATTAAGATGAAATTTTATTTTTTATAAAATTGTTGATTTTTATGTGAATATTGAAAAATATCATTTTTTGTGAAACCCACCCCTTTTATAAAATCACTTGTACATAAGTGTAAATAATCCAAAGTCCCTTATCCACAAAACATTTATTTTTTATAATTTTCATTATTCATTTTAATGTACTATGTTCTAGTTATATTCCCATGTCTAATAATTTAAATATAAATTATATTTTCAAAAAAATCCTTAATTAATTATATATTTACTATCTTAATATTTCCATGTAAATATATTATAAATTTAATCAAATTAAAAGGATTTTAAATTTCGAATCAATATATCACAATTATATAACAAGGGTACTTTTATTATTTTTTTCATAAAGGATAAATTATTAACGTAAAAACTTATTACCATAGTAGAAGATTAAAATTGTAAAAATGGAAAATATATTGGTAATGAGTTAAAACTATCTTTCAAAATATGTAAAATTTTATAGCAGGATATTTAATTACTATATTTCTTCCTTACATGATTATTTCTCAATTATGTAGCCACCTTCCATGAGGTTGAATTCCAATTATTAAAAAGTTTTTGGTATTTACCAATATCCCATCCCTTTTCACTTATAAATGGTTCATGTCACTATCCCTACAATAATAATCCTAAAATTTATTGTATTCCATAAAACTAACCTTTTAATCCTCCCCTAATATTATCTTTATTCCAATTTATCCTGGTCACTATATTATTTACGAATCCTTCAATCTTCTGTAGATCCTCCACGGAAACTCAAAGAACTCAACATGGTTAATAAATGTTTCATAACTTCTTTTCATTATATTATTCCATTATAATAATAATTTTAACATAAAAATTAGGTAACATGAATATGTGTACGATAGTTAATTATTTATGTTCATAGAATAATCAACAACCATGTTTCCCCCTTTTTCTTATGAAAAATGAAAACACGATTTATTGTTATGGGTATACTACGACATCCACGAAGAAATATGTTTCTTAATTCATTACAAACTAACATGGATTGTCCTAAATGGGAAGTTTATAATAAAATATTATATATATATATATATATATATATTTTATTGTTCAATTATAATAAACCATTTTACACCTTTCTTCAGTTATATGGGAAACGAACTCATCATCCAAGCATACAGAAGCACTATTGCCTCAATGGAGGGGTGTATTTTTTTAATTATTGGATTATATAGATAAAATAGAAAAAATGTTTAAAATATATTTATGTTTCATATTACATTGTTAAAAATGTTTTAATAAAAATTAAGGAACCTATTAATGATATAATCAACAAACAATTTCTATAAAATTAATCATCTTAAACCAGCATACTAAGAGGAATTACTTTTTATTCATATTATGTAATATTTTAATATCCATTAATTTTTATTCTAAATCAATAAAATTTTAATATATCAAAATAATAAAATCTAATTACAATCACTATACATCTGAAATAATGATATTACAACTAAACCACCTCGTAGTCATTCATTAAATTATTTATATTCATGAAAAGAAGCCTCTGAGCAGCGTCTCTTTCCCCCTCCAGAGGTGACAAGGGTTTTCCCCCATCCTCACGTTTCTTCCCACTCTGGCTGCCTTATCCCGAGTCATCATTATTTGGTTCGCCTTGGCGGCCGGGCGATGGGGATGCGTGGCTGGTCTCAACGCGTCGGTGTCCCTTTGATGTCTGACGATGGAGCTGGTCTGGTCCAGGGAGGGTAGGTCTTCACTTCCTTTTTTATTTGTGATGTTCTTAATGGTTTGAAGGTTCTCTCTTTGATGTCTTTGGTGGTGTGCTTGTAGAGAAGGTTGCGCTAGGGTTTTTCCCACCGGCGCCTCCCTCTGGTGGCGGTATTCCTACGGATCCCTCTGTTCTGTCTACGGTGGATATGTGGCTTCCGCACATGCTGTGAATTTGCGCTATGGGCTTCTGTGGTTGTTGATTATGATCGGTGGGTGTAAGACCAGGTTGCAACATTTTTCCATGTCGTCGGCATACTCTTCCGAGTGCTCCAGGTTTTGTTTTCGGTAGCTCAGTGGTCCTATGGTGAGTTTCTCAGCGTTTGAAGGTTGTCTCTTGGTCCATGGTGGTTGAGTGGTATGAGGGTCTTATGAGGTCCCTTCCAGCAATTGGGATGGAGGCTTTGGAATTTTTCTTGGTTGCGTTCTTGGTGGTTCAGCGATTGTGAATTGCTACAGTTTTCTTGGTTCTTATTGATTTGGTTCGTGATATTCATCAGTTGCGTTTGAATTTTGGGTTCTGTGATTTTCTATGGTGCGGGTGATGTTTTTTTTGGGTTCTTGATTTGCGACGGTGAAGACGGGCTCTTTCTGTCGTTGATGTTGAAGGTGATGACGGACGCTGGTAAAGCTCGTCGGCGATTCGGTGAAGTGGATTTGTCTGAAGATCATGGCATGTCATATCTGGTGCTGGTTCGTGGATTGAGGTTTCAGGATCGCAGATCGAGGCTATGATGGTGGTGTTTTTGAATTTTGAAATTTCAAACTGTGTGTGATTTGCGGTACCTAGGTTATGTTGTATGGGTACCGGCAACCCATGAACCGGTTTTTAAAATGGAAAAAATGACTCGTAATAATGTTTTGGTTGGTATAAAAACCTAATTGAAAAATACTATGAAATTATATCAGGAATGACTATTTAAATATTAACAATAGTATAATATCACCTAAATTTTGAAAAAATAAATCATTTTTTATTATACAGACATTAAATCAACATTGAATTTGTTGTTAAGACAACAACCTTTCATCATAATGAATCACTGAAACATGCATGTTATTGATTTCATATTCAAAAATAATGAATAAATAACTAATGAATGGAAATTGAAACATTACCAGTTATTGTAAATATTCACTAATAGTAACATAAATAACCTATTATTGATAATATTTTAATGATTAATGATTACAAACACCACTATTATGAAACTTGTACAATTGATCAAACTATAAACACCAAATTATGGGAAATATTTTAAAAAATTAACTAGAATATATATTGATGATGACCATCACTACTAAATATTTTACTTTTCCAATAGGGGAATATCTATTGGTAAAACTACATTTTCTGTTGGTAAAATGTTTTACCAACATATATATCCTTGCCACTAAACTGTCGGTAAAAACTCTGTCAATAAATGTTTTTGTGAAAGATAAAATAGTTCTGTTAAAATTTTAATAATAACAACTGATAATATATATGTTGGTTAGAAAGTTTATCAATAAGTTCTAATGAAATTTATTTCTGTTGGTAATAATAGTACAAAAATATAATATATGTTTATAAGTAAAATTTGAATAAAAATTATAAATTTTTATTTCTAATACAATTTCATATTATATTTACTAATTTATCATATATAATATATAATAATTATAAATAGGTTTTAAAACATGTTCAAAATTATAAAACATTAATTATATTTATAGTAAAAATTAATACAAAAACACAGGATCCAATACAACACCCCCACCCCAATCCAACGAGTCGTCCATTCCAGTGAGCCACACATCCAGCAAACTAGCTCCATCTGTGCCAACCCCATTCATGTCAACTCCATTCATTTCAACTCTAGCACCAGCTCATCCATGCTAGCTTGAGCACCATCCCACCCATGTCAGTGAGTCAACTCGAGCACTAGATCATGCATGTCAGTGAGATAACACCAGCACTAGCTCTTCCATGTGAACGAGCCAACTACAGCTCTAGCACCAGGGACCAATGAGCTCCCGCGACCCATGCCAGTGAGCTTCCTCCAGCACCAAACATCTTCCTCTCCATCATGATATGTTCCACATGCCTGCTCTATGTGAATGCACCACCACGAGTCTCCGCAGCAACATTTTTTTTCTCATATCACCTTTATGGTGCCCACAATCACTCACCTCCCATACATTTGAGTTTCCTCAATGCATCAAGCCACAACATCCTCCTCCTGCATGATAACTCAGTCATGACATGGTCACAAAGAAAAAGACCACCTATGCTAAAATGGGAATAGAAGATGGTAAAAATAGATCTAAAAAGGCTTATAGAAATCTAAAGTTTCTGACTTATAAAGAGAAATTCATGTAGTCTGTAGTATACAAAAACAAAGGCCTTTCAATATTTGGAGATTACAGAAAGATTTCATGCATAAATATAATCACATAAGACAACATGTGGGATTTATAAATGTTGCTTGAAAAATAGAATCCATGAATGAAGCCGAGCTACACTTTTACTATTCAACATATCACTGAAAACATTCATGCAGAGTACTTTAATGTTTGGGCCAGGATAAATGTAGAATACTATTATGAACTGGAGCTGAGAGATTATAGAAGACATGCATTGAGTTTAATGTTTTGGAATGGGGGTGGAGATAAAAGGGCATGGACACCAAGAATATTGAGTATTTTAGGCCAATGGATTTTTGTAATATGATTAATTTGATCATAAGAAAAAAAAATTAGAAACAAGACATAGTGAAATTATTAGAATAGTAGTACGTTATTTCCAGTATTGATTCATTCCATTATGAAATGTGAAAGATTTTATTTTCCCTATATCTATGTTGTAAATCATTCAAATAGGAAATCCAAATAGAGGATCAATAAACTAAAATTAGATATCTCAATGTGCTTGTGGGGCTGAAAAAATGGTCGGTTCCGTTAAAAAGATTCAAAATTTTCAAAAACTGAAATAATCAACCAATGATATTTTAATTACCGACCAGACTGTATTAGCAACCAAAAACAAAGTAACCAAAAACAAAATGAACATAGTTTAATTGTTGTGAAATAACCTAATTAACCAAAATAACCAACATTAAAACTATATTTTGGGTGGTAAAAAAGAAAATTACTAGTGTCTGCTGATGTAGACCTCCTCTCCAAATGCCTATCACCACCCGCATTCCAAATGCCCAAACAATAGCATTCCAAATGACCAGTAATAGCAACAAAACTCCTCCAAATATCCAATATCATAGGTAATATGGATTATCCACAAAACATTACAAGAATAATTTAGAAAAAACAATTGTTCATGGGAAATTGATCAAATTGAAATGAGAATTAATAAGTTTCTAATCCTATGTATTAACAATTTGATGAAAAAATTCAAAATATGTAATTGTAAATGAACAATTATATAGATTACTTCATTTTTAGTATGCAGGTAGGGAGAAATATCGTCAACAAACTCCAAAGAAATTACAAATGCAAAAACATTACTTTAGAAAGCTACAAATACCATAAATATGTGCTTTCCTACGATTTAAGATGACAAAAATTACAAATACAATAATGTGACAAATCAATAATGCATTTACAAATTTAAATATTCCAAAAATATGTGTTTCAAATCCTACAATAGATGATGTGTCAATGATATATGTTTCTCACTTGATTTGTTAGTGAAACTCTTCTTTTTTACACTAAAATAAAATCAGAAATCCACACATGTCCTAAAAATAAAAACCACCGCAATTATAATGAATAACATAAAACATTCCAATCAAATTAAAGGAGAAAACTCCAATTACTAACCTACAGCCTGTGCAACTACAATATGACAATTACAACAGTGAAAACTCAATGAACACCCAAATATGGTTACAATGATATGAAATTTGAAAAATATGCATTCCTACTTTAAGAGATATATGTAAAATATAACAGGATATCATATAATAAATATGAACACCAATAAATAAAAAATCATTCAATCTTTCATTAACAAAATGCCAAGGCACATACGATGTGGTTACCTTGCATGTACTCTTACAAAGGCACTCTATGCATGAAAAATGATCCTAAAAGAGGAATGAAACATAACAGATACATTCAACGTGGAAATAATGTGATGTTATATAATTCTATAGAAAATTCCATTAAAATAAAAAGATATGAAAATATAATCTTGTAGACAAATGTTTCAGAAAATCTAAGTGGATGATTTTGGGATTATTAGAAATCAATTAAATGGTTTTAAGGAGTATTAATTTATATTGAATTTCTTGATAACCACTGATGAAATCTAAATATATGAAGTATAAATGATTTATTAATATTCTATGATGGTAGTTCACTCATGATGCCAGTTCACTCATGATGGAAGATTTTTTCTACCATACAGGACCTTGTGTAAGCGATGTAGTATGGGAATCATAAGTTAATGGATGTAGGCTTCAATTATCATGTGTGTGGACTCCGTATTTGGAAAATAAAAATCATTTTCTACTGCATTTCATAAAAGGAAAAAAGAATAACGTATATAATAATCTGGAATATTCCATGCATAGTTTTTATATGGACTTCATATTTTTCATTGGAGGAAAAGAGCTACAAACTAATGTGTGGATAAAAATAGATGATGATCATTGAATTATGGATGGTCATACCCTATAAAGAATAAATGTCATTAACAGTGATGGAATTACTATAATACTAGATTAGAATAAATCATACATTGTAAATTAGTGATAACATTTGCTATAACAATATAGCCACACGTACAACCATTGGTGTATCATCTTCTAAAAGAGTGTTATAGAAGCTTTTTTTCTTGATTCCTTACTTTAAAACAAAGTATTATTCATGCTAATAAACTATTACAGTTTTCTTTTTACCTAGGTTTCATATCATATGAGAATGACGAGGCCATAATAACACCACATAGCTCTGTTTCCTAAGTGAATAACCACTACACATTTTCAAAATAGAGAAATAGGCATGATGTTGTGTGTTTTGATCACTTATGCATATGAATCCTAGTATTCAATGGTTACTGTGTTTGTACAGTGTCTAGAAGAATTTCTATTATCATTTACATGGGAACAAATGTGTACTTCAGATATGCAGTAAATTATTGTCTATACTAATTGTCCTGTTGCTAGAGAATCTCACTGTAAATAGGGTTTCTATTTTCTTGTCAGATAGTGGTGGTTGAAGTATATTCATTTAATCAATGTATACAAAATCGGTTATATTTTATGAATGGGTGGGATAGTTTGGCCTATTGGAACTTGAACCACTGACATATTGTTTGTTTACATTTGAATGTAGCTTCCATGATATTTATGTTATTTATTCTGGATGTGTGTATCCAAATTTCTGGTTGGAAATAGTTTTTTTGCCACTAGAGTGGTTTTGTTTAGGAATTTTTGGGACAAATTTCATATAATAGAAAAAACATTACTTGTCTTTTCAGACTACTTATTTTAGATCATTGGAGATTCAAAAAAATCAAAATAATGAAACTAAATTTCTATTTGGTAATGTGATTCATCAATGAAAAATATATACAAACATTAAATTGTAGGTGATCTTATTTATTTTTATATTAATTTGTCTTTCCACTAATATGAAAATTAATTGGAAGAAAAGATCCATCCATAGAAAAAAATAACACAACACTCTACACATTAAAAAGTATGAGAATAATTACCATGACCATAATGATAATAAACATTTACAATTTATGAAGGAAAATAAATTGAATGGTTATAATAGTTTTAAATGTTTCCTTTCAGTAGAAACCAAATCAATGACAAGTATACCATTTATTGGTTCTTTCCAATAGATGATTACATATTTCCAAAATTTATTTAATGAATGCTCTGCAAGGATAAGACATCTAAAAATATAACTAGATCACCTAAAAAGTTTTATATTAATCAGAATGACCAATATAAATTGTACATATGGAAATAATGATGAAAATGGTGTAATAATGCATGAGAGTGGGCCAAATATCAAATTATATATCCATTTAGCTATATTTTTAGCACTATTTGGATAATATAAATGAAACAGAGTGTCAATAGAAAACAAAAAAATACAGTAAAACTTAATGTAAAATCAAAGAAAGCTTTTTGTGAGATAAATTCAATGATTTCCCAACTTTCATGGTCTTGTCTAGTACTATATTTTTGTACGTTTGAATACGTTTGAAAAGTATTAAATGGTAATTCTTGTGTACAAGTATGGGGGCCTGACTCAATTAATTGGAGATAATCTAGAGAAGTATGGATTTAGTATCCTCAAATCAAAAAAAGAAAAGATAAAACTCATTTTAATTAGAATTTATATAAAACCCTAACTGAAAACCAATTCAAACACTACCCAACATTTTAAGTTCATAAAACATGAATAGAAGAAACACATACCCGATAAGAGGTTAAATATTTGACTGATTAGAAAATAATAAGGTTTATGATCAGGCTTCTCCCGATGTCTCAACATTATATTTGAATGAGGAAAAAAGGAGTGAAGTGATTGTAAGTTAGAATTGGAAGCGATGGAAAAAAATCAAAGAGAGTGTGGGTGTTGATTCAGGTGTCAGCGATGGCTATGAATCGGGTGTCAGAGTGTAGGAACAAATCACCGGTGTGGGGGTGGCATGGGACACATACGTAGAATAGAGGAAGTGAAAGGGGAAGTGAGGTTTGGAAAGGGATATTCACTTGTTCTTTTTTAATATTTGAATATTCTATTATTATTTTTACTAATTAATATTCACCTGTAATAACATATTTCTGCCCAAATTAAATTTATCCAAATTAGACTACATGTTCCATCACTAGACAATTCCTGGAAATTTAAAATTACTAGATACTTGTACCTTATGCAAGATCCAATTAACTGAAATTTCCTTTGCCTCTAGGTTTTCAGTCATTAAATCCTTGAATTAGAAATCCAACTTGTCAAGGGTCTTGATATACTCTTCCATGTTTATCTTCCCTTCATTAATGTCGCATATCAGAATGAGATCATGTTTTTTATTCCACAATACTTACTTATCATTTATGCTTAATTTTAACTCTCTTTCAATCATTTTTTTGACATCCTTAATTGGGGCCTTAATTCCATTTACCTAATCATTTAAATCCACCTTGGAGTGAAATACCAAGGAAAAATAAGTGTCTTTGGAAAGATCCACTTCCAAAATATCTTCCTGGGATTGGTCAGCCTCTAAACTTCCATTGTGCTAACCTCCTCATTTTTCGTATCAGTTTTTTTTTGTGTGGGATAATGATTGTCCAAGACTTCCTTAAGTAAGCCTATAACTTTGTTAGGTGATAAACCAAATGTCTTAAGACTTGTTATTTCCTTATTGATCTGGTGAGCATCGGTTTGAGAAGATCAGATTAGTCCTTCATACTTCTTGTCTTCTTACATTTATTTATCGGGTAACATCCCGGATCAAAATATCCTTTTGAATATTTTTTCCACCTATGCGAAGGAATAATGCTGACTAGTCATCTATTTCACAGTCGTACACATCATGTGGAATGTCATCTACCACTTGAAATTCTTCAGTAGAATCAGCAGATACCTATGTGTGACCCTGCTCGGCTTGCCTATCCTAAGAAACCTTAGAAGCAACTTGTTTCTACTTCCACATTGTCTTTGAAGCTTCTTATCCCTCAAATTCATCATTTTCCATGTCATCATCACCTAACATTTTGAACCTATTATGCACCCCAACTTCTACCCTTGACTCCTTCACTTTGTAGGATGTTTCAGATAATAGCACTGGGACTTTTCATTCATGAAAATATAACCCTACTTGAGATAAATGTGCTTTAGTCACACCACCCATTGTGACCAATTTCATAGCTGTTTCAACTGAAATCAGTCGTGCGGATGTACTCAAGGGAAGATATTCACCAACCAAAGAAAACAGATAGTTCCCTGGTACTCTGATCTGAGCTCCAGATGAGGAGTTTCCTTGATTAGGCAAGGGTACCTTCTTCACAGATTGAGCATTAAATGACACAAAAATTGAATGATTCAGGTTAATCCAAGCATATTTAGAACTACCATTCATAAGTGGAATACAAGTGTAACACCCGAGCTTCCACGATACGCTTCTCTTTCAATAATGCAATAGCTTTCATTGTACGCAAGTTCGAGATTCTAACACACCCCGACTAATCAAAATAGCCCTTATGAATATTAATACCCACTTTTTGAAATTATATATATTTTATATTTCAAAATGGACTTCATTTTTGGATTTGGAATGTCGAAATTAGCCTATGTTGAATTTTTTGTAATTTTCTGAGAACTTCGAAATTTTTATGAATAGTGAAAAATACTTAAAACAACATTTTTAATCAAAATAATTTATAGTGATGAATTATACTATTGAGTGGTTTTAAAGTATAATTAGAATATATTTTTACCATTTTATCCAATGTTGTTCATTAGAATTAATTTCACATTGAAATTGGACATAAAACATTTTCAATCTTTTGATATATATTGTTTCATAAAAACACGCTATTTGTTGTGACAGCAGGAATTAATTATAAAATTAATTAATGCAACTTATATGTTTGGAATTTTGAAAAATAGACATCATTTTTGAATTTGGAATATCAATTATATCTTAGGGTGAAATTTTGGCACTATTCGGAAAAACTTCAATTTTTTATGAATAGTGAAACCACTAAGTGGTAGTTAAATAACTGATTTTTTCATTTAAATGAAATATTTATAACGACCCATACTTTACATACATTGTTATTACTTCAAAATTTAAGCACACTTATTACAACATATGACAAAACCACAAAGGACCGTATAGGTAAAGTGTCTTTAGAAACTGGGAAACATAAAAAACTGGTTCATAAATCTTCTATAATGTCTCCCATTTATTTCATCATATCTAGGGTCCCTTTTAGCATATTCTACTTAATATCCATCTTCCTGACCTGGGAAAAAGAAAACATAAAAGGGTGAGCTAAATGCTCAGCAAGGGCAAATAAAAGAAATAAAAATCATATCATATCTTTTTGAAAATCATAACCTGCAAAAGAGATCATAATATCTTAACATGGAATAAATCATAGAAGTAAAAATGAGATCCCCATAATCATAAAATGAAACTTTAAACTTTGTGGCATGCACACATAATCATGGAAAATCATTTCTTGTTAGTCATGAATCATTGCCAAGACTATCTTAGTGGACAAAGTCCCTTTCTGAACCGAGTCACCCTCGTTCCAGTCCTGTTTCACTGAACCGGTATAACCTACCATTCCAGCCATGTCCATCTCATGAGATATAAAATCTTTACCCAATGCATTGGAGGGAGATATAGGTCCCACCCATCTTATAATGAATCCTTTCTTATGTGTGCCACATAATCATAAATCATAAATCATAGCGTAACCCATGTAATAAAAATGGGATTCTTAAACATCATGACATCATAAAACAAATCATATAAGATAAAGGAATTCATAAAAAATATTTCCATCACAACATTATCATATCCATGTAATAATATAGATAGAAACAGAACCCTTTATTATCTTATATGGAAAATAATTTTGATAAAACACTTGAACTCCATTCTTGAGGAAAATATCCTTTCTACTTCAAAAACACTTTTCTTTTCTTAACATGTCATACAATTATAAACTAAAAGAAGTTGATTAAAAATAAACTTGAAAAATTTTAAAGGAATCTTCTTGGAAATAATGTTTTAAAAATCCATTCATGCCGTATAAGTTATAATAAAACATTCTTCTCGTACTTTTGTCGGAAAAGTCAAAAAGTACCTCGTACGAAAAATGACAAAAGATTCCTTTCTTATCGTTTACAAAAAACTTACCGAAGGGTAAAATTGGATATAAACTATTGTAGAAGGATGGAAATAATATTACATATTGAGGGAACATGGATGTGGATGATAAAATACACCCCAGTAATTACCAAAGTAAAAACAATCTCGGATAAAAGTGAGATTGTGATATTTCCATTACCTTAGGTCCGATTTGCTTTGTACGTGTCCGAATCTCCTGTATAATGGTTTAAATAATGTTATTGACTTATTCCAGAATCATACATATTGATATGATATCATATATGGTCATATTCTTAGCTTCTTGTTAGTAATATTTCATTGTTACTTATTACTCAGGTCTTTATTGCCTTTTGTTCTTATGCGTGTTTTGCCGAATAAATTCTTATTCTTCTTTTAAGGTTATAGATACCTTATATCCAGAATGGTATTAGTGTAACATATATCATATTTATTCATTCAATTTATTTATATAATTACTACGTAATGATGATCATGTAGAACGAGTCGCATCACATCGTGGAGACGGTATTCCGTACGTACGCACAAGTGATGATATCGTTCCTATGATCGTGGAATTGTATTGGAGTATATATATATTATTTCAGTATCAATATTACATTATAATAATCATAAATAGTTACTCATTACACCATTATACTCATCCTTGTAAGGTGATGGTGGAAAATAGATTACACCACGGCGTGGGGACGGTATTCCGTACGTACGCACGCGCGGTGATTTCATTTTTCCGTAGGATGGATAGAAGGTGAATTAGGGTTGTTTCATATTTATAATAACATATCAGTCTGTAAGTAATACTGATGTTATTACTTTATCATGAAACAACTAAAGAAGAAGAAGTTGAAGAAGAAAGAAATTGAAAAGATCGGTAATGGATATTACCTCTTCTTTGGAACGCTTCTTTGAATCCTCCACTTAGGGAACTAAGATTGGTCTTTAAAGAAGACCATGACCTCTAGGATTATTCAAGGGAAGTGGAGAGGAAAACATGGCAGGGTTTGGCCGATCTTGAGTGCTCAAATTGGTGTGAGGAGGAGGGGGAGGAGGTGCCCTTTTATAAGGGAGGAGAGGGGCACCTTAGGAATATCTCAAAATATTATTTTATATTAAAGTCAAAATCGGTTTTTAATGGTTAAAAAGAATCTTATTTAGAAGAAAAAGTGGGTAAGGGTCGAAAGCCTATCAACCAATAGGATTTAGACAAGTTTAGGGTATTATTTTAACTTTATCAATTAGATTTAACTCTAAGTAAAATAATTTAACTTTTACTGTGTCTTTTTGTTTTCTTTCACTATATGGTTAATACACTTACTATAACATGCCAAACGAACCCCAAATTGTTTATTATTAATATATATATATCCTTATCTAAGTCATTTGGCCGAACCTTAGATTTTTAAAAATAAAATAACAATTAATAATATAATATTTGATTTAAAAACTATTTTGTGTCAATTTTGACACTATTTGATATATGATTTTTTTGAAAGTCATAAAAGAATTATATGTTCGAAAAAAGTTGATTAAATCATCTATAATATATCATAGTAACCAATAAAAGTATTTTAATTCATAAAATGTCTCAAATTACATTTATTTTTGTGTTTATAACATCAATTATGTCAATATTTCATAAATAAGATAATTACTGCATCATAATTGTGTCATAAATAAATTAAATTATTTAATGTCTAAAAATTACAAATAAAATACCATTATGTAGGGAATCTTTTTAGCTTTCTAATGAATATTTATAGTCGAATTTATCTTATGTATAACCCCATATTAAAAATGATTCACTTATTAAACTTTGATTTTAACTCTTTTAACCCTTCTTTAAATAAATTAATAATAAATGTCCTAATCTAACCCAAGTGGGCCTAAATGGACATATTTTATTCATAAGGTTGTTTTTGGTCGAATTACACTTATCCAATAGAATTAGGACATGTGTTAGGGTAATAGTAATATCATATTTACCCCGATTTACTATTAACCGCGGTAAAAAAAGTAAAAAGTTACTATTCACCAAAAAATTGTTTTTATCACATTGAACCACATTTTACTTACTAATATCAACCGTGTCTGTCGGATTTTCGAAATTCCATTCACAGAAGCGGTAAAATTAAGTTTTATGCAAAAATTCAGTTTTTAACCGACCACTTAGTGGTTTCACTATTCATCAAAAATTGAAAGTTTTCAGAAAAATACCAAAATTTCACCCTAGGCTAATTTCGGTATTCCGAATCCAAAAATGAAGTCCATTTTAAAAAATAAAATTTATAAAATTTAAAAAACTGGTTATTACTATTCATAACGGCTAGTTTTAGTAATACTTTAATAGCATATCGTTGTTTAGTGAAACTCGGTATTGCGTACGACGCAAGTTATCGAGGAAGGTCGTGATTGCGTGTAAAGTAAGCCAAGCAAGTGTGTAGTGAAAGATTCCTTTGATGATATATAAAAACAAAATATTACTCATAAAAATATTGTGTGTTACATTCTACCCCCCTTAAAAAGAATTTCTCCCTCGAAATTCATCACTTTGTAACAAACAGATGAGGATACTTCTCCCTCATCATATCCTCAAGCTCCCATGTATCTTCTTCAAGTTGGTGGTTCCTCCATAAAACTTTCACCAATCGAGTGGTCTTGTTTCGTAGGACTTTTTCGCTACGATCCAGAATCTCTATCGGCTGTTCTTCATAAGAATGATCTTGCTCCAGCGGTACAACTTCTGAGCTGAGTACATGTGAAGGATCTGGTATGTACTTTCTCAGGAGAGATACATGGAACACATCGTGAACTTGAGAGAGATTCGGTGGAAGCGCCAATCGGTAAGTTACCTTGTAACACCCCGAGCTCCCACGATATGCCTCTCTTTCAATAATGCAATAGCTTGCATTGTACGCAAGTTCGAGTTCTAATACACCGCAACTAATCAATGTAGCCTTTATGAATAGTAATAACCACTTTTTAAAATTATAGAAATTTTATATTTCAAAACGGACTTCATTTTTGTATTCATAATATCGAAATTAGCCTATGTTGAATTTTTGGTATTTTTCTGAGAACTTCTAATTTTTTATGAATAGTGAAAATTACTTAAAAACAACTTTTTTAATCAAAATAATTTATACTGAAAAATTATACTATTTAGTGGTTTTAAAGTATAATTAGAATATATTTTTACCATTTTATCCAATGGTGGTCATTAGAATTAATTTAACATTGAAATTGGACATAAACAATTGCCAATCTTTTGATATAAATTGTTTCATAAAAACACGCTATTTGTTGTAACAGCCGGAATTAATTATAAAATTAATTAATGAAACTTATATGTTTGGAATTTTGTAAAATAGACATCATTTTTTAATTCGGAATATCAATTATAGCTTAGGGTGAAATTTTGGCATTGTTCTGAAAAACTTCAATTTTTGATTAATAGTGAAACCACTAAGTGGTAGTTAAATAACTGATTTTTCGTTTAAATGAAATATTACCACTTCTGTGATTTGATTTTCAAAAATCCGACATACATGGTTGTCATTAAGAAGTAAAATGTGGTTCAATGAGATTAAAATAATTTTTTTGGTGAATAGTAACTTTTAAGTTCTTAATCGTGATTAGAGGTAATTAGTGTAGTTTAAGGTACAAATAATGATTTAATAATATGAGATGAGCATGAAACTTGTCCTACTCCTATTGGATGAGTCAATGGCCGACCAAGACAACCCATGGGTCAACTTGGGGACCCCATGGAGCCACGTTAGTTGGAAAATGACATTAATATATATTTATTTAATGTTAAAATTAAATTGACACAAACATGAGTTATTTTACTAAAACAGTTTTTAAGTGGGGTTACACAAGTCCCAATTTTGACTATAAATATTCATTAGAAAGCTAAAAAGATTTCCTACATCATAGTATTTTTTTTATAATTTTTATACATTAAATAAATTAAATTATTTATGACATCATTATGATGCAGCGATGACCACATTATTTAACGATATTAATAAAATGAATAGATAATGAAAAATACAAGGCTTACACTTGTCCAAAGACTATTGGATGGGTATATTTCGAACCCTTATCACCTTAGAAACTAAATATATAAGTGTGGGACCTTTAGAAACCGAAAATCATTGTATAATAGAATAACATTTCATTACTTTCCAAAAGTGGCCCTCCTCTCCACTTATAAAAGGCCCCCACCTCTACCACCTCATTCACACACTCAAGCCATTTGGCTCGGCAAAACTCTGCCCAAATACTCTCCCAACATTCCTCCCTTACTCCTAGAAGCCTCACTTTGGGAAGAACTCTTCCCAAGTAAGCCTTTGGCTCAAATCAAAAAGAGTTACCCGATTTTGAGGTAATGTCTTTTCTAATGTTGTTTTGTTTTATTTTTCTTCTACAACCCCCTAAACTCTTTTTATTCATTTCTTTTGTAACAACACCAGTATCCTCAATATACTAGGATGTTTTTATAAGAAGTATTAGAGCTACACTTACACACACCTACATCTAATGGTTAAAGAACATACGGTTTCTGTGGATGGCGAATTTCTGCCTCACGAAACGATGATTGTTCAACACTCATATAACACCTCCAAAGGTGGCCATTAAGATGTCACTATTTTTATATATGATATATAATATGTTTATGTTTTACTCAAGCTTCTGTATTTTTCATTTATGCCATACTTTATTATTTCCATTATGGGTAAAATGCGATAATTTCATTTTAGGAAGTGCGGACTACCGCCCCCTCAAAGTGATTTGAATCGTTAATGCCATATGTGGGATGTATAAAGGATGGAGTAAATGGTATTATACACTATATTATACTGGAATTATATTATAAATTTATATCATTATGATTTCGTTCCATTAAATACGAAATAGAAATGAAAGTAGTGTTCATGCGTACGTACGGCTTACCGTCTCCATGAACGGTGCATTTCATTTCATACCTCTAAATGTTACGTAATATTATAAATGAATGTATATACTGGATATATATGATATATATGATATCTAAATCATTAATATAATTTTGGATATAATGGATATTTCACCACATGAACAACTTGTAATTATAAAAATTTTATTGTTGACTCAAGTACCAAAGATCGACAAAACGACCGTTATTAATTTAAATAATTAAATAATATTCATAACATGGTAATAAGTGATATAAATGGAATAATGAACATGAAAAAGTTTCTTAAGTAAATAGAAATTAACTCTAGTTTATTATTCAGGAGGTTAAAGAACGGTCGAGTCAGGACAGAACGCAAGGTAAGGGAACTTCTTAACCCAACTTCCATTCTTTGGGTTAATCTCCTACTTTCAAATTATGTCATGATATTATTATGCATTACTTTGTATTTTTACTTTATTTATGTGTACCTATAGTGAATACACATAATAGATCTATTTTATTTTAAAAATAATCTTTTTAAGGACTTCGTCTCAATCTCCTTTCATTGAGGCATATTTGGCTTTATACACAACTTTCTTTTATACAGTGTATAAACCCCTTTGACTTTTACGTTTATTAAAAAGGAATCATTTTTATACGAAGCATTTTGATAAATGACAAAAGGGAATGTTTTTCTTTCCGTACTTATGCGGCGACAACGACTTCTCCGCCGCCGTGACCATTATTTGAGTTTCAGCTTCCTCTACAAGCCATCATTTTCTTTTTTAATGAAAAATAAATACAAAGTTTTAACTTTCTTTTATTTTGGTATTGAAAATGGTTTTGAAAGCGTTTTTATTATAACAGTGTGTTGTATTGATAACTTGTGATTGAAATGTGGAAATGTTATGTTTCCTTTATGCATGTTTTATGTGATACGATTATGTTATGGTTTATGATATATTTAAACATATTCATATGAGGACTGTATTGGACTTAATAAGTGACGGGTGGAGCCCGCTATAGCTCCTCGATGCATCGGTAGGTCTCATGAGACAACTAGACGTGGAATTGGATGAGGCCCTTTCCCAATTTGATTTATGGTTTTTGCCGAGGCCTTAATCATTTTAGACGTCTTGGCCGAGGCCTTGACAAAATGTTTCAGAATGTACGGCATTATACATTCCCTCATTATGAAAGTGGTTATTGTTATTGCATGTGATTATTCGACCAGTAGAATATCCATGTGAAGAAGTGAATGGAATTATCTCATTTTACTTTTGCCATATTATGTTGAAGTTCATGTTTAAAAGACTTTTGTTTTAGTTATACATTGCCTTAAATGTTAATGTTTATTTATGAAAGCTTCCGCATTATTGTTATCCTTACTGAGCATCTGAGCTCACCTCTTTCAATGTTTTAATATTTTCCAGGCTGTGAAGAAATATTTTATGAATGACCTGCAGGGATAGTCAGAAGAGGATATGAGTGTGGACTATGAAGACTTTGTTATTAGTTTTTCACTTTTTGATGTAATGTAACGTTTACGAATGTATCTAGTGTTTCCAAGGCTACTAAACTAATCGGTCTTTCGAGACTTGATCTTTTGTGATCATGCCAATGTTACGAAGTAATGCACCGACTCTGGGTAGCTGGGGTCGGGGCGTTACAGTTGGTATCAGAGGCAGTTTAGTACTGACCTTGGAAGCTAGATTTAGATAAACTCTGATTAGAGCACATAGCCCGAAGATAGACTTTGAATATTAGTATAGAAGAACTTCCTAAAATTTTGTTATTGTAGAGATTTTGTGAGTTTTCCGAGCAATACATCCCTGTCTGGATACGAGCAAGTAGAGGCGGCTCTGGCATAGATGTACCTAGGGGTAAAACCTGAAAACACCGCTTTGAGCTAGACTCGAATGGGAACTGGTGCACGACAACGGGCCTTGCTGCACTCTTAGTTACGACACTCCCGGGGGATATGCATAGGATAATTCTCATTTTCGTTACAAACCACTATGAAGGGTTATGAGTATATACTTTCTCAAAGGAAACATTTCTTTTTATTATTATGGATTATATCCATAAATAGTTCAATTTATGTTAAGTGTTTTATCAGTATGGGATTATGTATTTTGATTCATAAACTGATCTAGTTTATGCAATTGTTTAGAAATGGCACCTAGTGGAAGAAATGGAAACCGTATCAATGCGCGCACTCCGTGTAGGGATTTCCCTCTTGCTCAATATAATTATAGTGGGGCTGGTGATGCAACTGGTGCCGATCAGCTAATCACCATACTGGGACAACTTACTCAGGTTATGAATAATAACCTTACCCGTATGGAGCACCCTGATCCACAGCGTGTAGGATCAATGTTAGATCGATTCATGAGGCAACAACCACCAACGTTCAATGGGAGTACAAATCCCTTAGTAGCCGAGCAATGGATAAATTCCCTAGAGAAAATATTTCAGGCTTTGGGAAGCAGTGAAAGGGAAAAAGTTATCATGGCAGTTTACCGCCTCACTGGAGATGCCGATCAATGGTGTTCACTAATTCAAAACACAAAGGAAGATGATGAATTAACAAACATGGAATGGCAGGAGTTCAAAGAGCTGTTCTTAGAAAAATACTTTCCTCGAGACCATCGAGCGGATATGGAAAGGAAATTTCTGAGTTTGAGGAAGAAGGAGGATGAGAATGTCGCAAAGTATGAGGCTAACTTTACAAGGTTAGCGAGGCATGCTGCCGATTATATACGTAACCCAAGGAGTAAGATTGATCTTTTCTTTGATGGGTTAAAACCATTTCTCCGTCAATCTTTAGTATCACAATCCTTCTCATCATACGAAGATATTGTCTCGTGTGCTATCAAGACAGAAAAGGAATTCTCTAAGTCTTATGACAACAAATTAAAGCAAGAGAAGAAGAGAACGGTGGAACAAGAGACAGATAAAGGGAAAAAAAGAAAGATGGATTTTCCATTATGTGATAATTGTGGGAAGAATCACCCTGGTACTTGTCTAAATGGAATGGGAGTTTGTTATAAATGTGGAGAAAAGGGTCATCAGGCTCGTGATTGCAAGGGGAAGAAGGAAGCTACCAACGTTCGGTGCTACAATTGCAGGGAGATGGGGCATTATGCAAATGAATGTCTTAAGCGTCAGGAGAACTTACCTCAGAAAAGGCCAAGGGATCAAGGACAATCTTATGCTGTTACTACAATTGAAGCGGAGTAATTAATGTATTGGTGCTTTTGGACTCATGGATTATATTCTGGTTATTAGAATAATGTGATATATATATAAGGATTGTACTGCAGTACATGTTGTTTTCCTTAAGGTTTTAATATGATTAAGGTAATCATATTTTTAGTATGTGACAATAAGATAAACTTTTCTTTGTTTGGGGAATCTGATGTTACAATTGATTTTGGAATTTAGAGACCTTTTAGAGAAAGTCTGGACGGAGGTATTTTGGATAACTATTAAGGTTGGAATGGATTAAGTTGATCTTTGGATAGTATTGTTTAAGGTTAAAACATTTATGAAGATTATTTTTGGAATAGTATGGTACTATATTTTTAGGAAAATGACAACCTGCAGGGTGGGGAATAACCCGTTGCGTCAGACAAAGCTGCAGGAATCGAACCCACAACCATAGTGCGACAGGCCTTTATTTCCTACCACTAGCCTACAGGAAGTCCCTGGTTATTAAAAAATAATTTTACTAATCTAAATTGTTTGTGTTAACATTTGGAACCTTATACAATTAGGAAAAGTATAATATTTTTGGGTTCTATTATCTTTTTGAGTGAAAGGTGAGTTGAAGGTTGAAACTCTAATTGTCAGGCATAAATATATATATACCTATCTGTTATTCAATGATTAAATTAATACTTAAACTTTAGTATAGGGATATTAAAACAAAAAATGCGTTATCCTAATACCTTATGTCTTGTTGAACTGATGATATTTTAAATCAACATAGATTGAAGGCTTTGAGGCCCTCAATTTGACAGTTGATTGTGATTGATGACCTCAATCACTCCCTACGAATATTTACGTTTTTCCTTCAATTATATGTCTCTAATTTCCACCAATGTTCTCCTAATCGAGATCATAATTGGGTGGTGACTTTTTCATTTCCCTTTCCCTCTTATTAAGGCTAAATTTTATTAACCTTATTTCCGATGTGGGTTTTCCTCAAAGGTATTTTCTCTTTTCAACCTTTTATTTTCAAAGAAAAATTTCAAATTGAGAGGACGCAATTTATTGAAGGAGGGGAGAATGTAACACCCCGAGCTCCCACGATACGCCTCTCTTTCAATAATGCAATAGCTTGCATTGTACGCAAGTTCGAGTTCTAAAACACCGCGACTAATCAATGTAGCCGTTATGAATAGTAATAACCACTTTTTAAAATTATTGAAATTTTATATTTCAAAACGGACTTCATTTTTGTATTCGTAATATCGAAATTAGCCTATGTTGAATTTTTGGTATTTTTCTGAGAACTTCTAATATTTTATGAGTAGTGAAAATTACTTAAAAACAGCTTTTTTAATCAAAATAATTTATACTGATAAATTATACTATTTATTGGTTTTAAAGTATAATTAGAATATATTTTTACCATTTTATCCAATGGTGGTCATTAGAATTAATTTAACATTGAAATTGGACATAAACAATTGCCAATCTTTTGATATAAATTGTTTCTTAAAAACACGCTATTTGTTGTAACAGCGGGAATTAATTATAAAATTAATTAATGCAACTTATATGTTTGGAATTTTGTAAAATAGACATCATTTTTTAATTCTGAATATCAATTATAGCTTAGGGTGAAATTTTGGCATTGTTCTGAAAAACTTCAATTTTTGATGAATAGTGAAACCACTAAGTGGTAGTTAAATAACTGATTTTTCGTTTAAATGAAATATTACCACTTCTGTGATTTGATTTTCAAAAATCCGACATACATGGTTGTCATTAAGAAGTAAAATGTGGTTCAATGAGATTAAAATAATTTTTTTGGTGAATAGTAACTTTTAAGTTCTTAATCCTGATTAGAGGTAATTAGTGTAGTTTAAGGTACAAATAATGTTTTAATAATATGAGATGAGCATGAAACTTGTCCTACTCCTATTGGATGAGTCATGGCCGACCAAGAAAACCCATGGGTCAACTTGGGGACCCCATGGAGCCACTTTAGTTGGAAAACGACATTAATATATATTTATTTAATGTTAAAATTAAATTGACACAAACATGAGTTATTTTACTAAAACAGTTTTTAAGTGTTGTTACACAAGTCCAAATTTTGACTATAAATATTCATTAGAAAGCTAAAAAGATTTCCTACATCATAGTAGTTTTTTATAATTTTTAGAAATTAAATAAATTAAATTATGTATGACATAATTATGTTGCAGCGATGACCTCATTATTTAACGATTTTAATAAAATGAAAAGATAATGCAAAATACAAGGCTTAAACTTGTCCAAAGACTATTGGATGGGTATATGGCGAACCCTTATCACCTTAGCCACGAATAATATAAGTGTGGGACCTTTAGAAACCGAAAAGCATTGTATAATTGAATAACATTTCATTACTTTCCAAAAGTGCCCCTCCTCTCCACTTATAAAAGGCCCCCACCTCTACCACCTCATTCACACTTTAAAGCCATTTGGCTCGGCCAACCTCTGCCCAAATACTCTCCCAACATTCTTCCCTTACTCCTAGAAGCCTCACATTGGGCAGAACTCTTCCCAAGGAAGCCTTTGGCTCAAATCAAAAAGAGTTACCCGATTTTGAGTTAATGTCTTTTCAAATGTTGTTTTGTTTTATTTTTCTTCTACAACCCCCTAAACTCTTTTTATTAATTTCTTTTGTAACAACACCAGTATCCTAAATATACTAGGATGTTGTTATAAGAAGTATTAGAGCTACACTTACACACACCTACATCTAATGGTTAAAGAACATACGGTTTCTGTGGATGGCGAATTTCTGCCTCACGAAACGATGATTGTTCAACACTCATATAACACCTCCAAAGGTGGGCATTAAGATGTCACTATTTTTATATATGATATATAATATGTTTATGTTTTACTCATGCTTCTGTATTTTTCATTTATGGCATAATTTATTATTTCCATTATGGGTAAAACGCGATAATTTCATTTTAGGAAGTGCGGACTACCGCCCCCTCAAAGTGATTTGAATCGTTAATGCCATATGTGGGATGTATAAAGGATGGAGTAAATGGTATTATACACTATATTATACTGGAATTATATTATAAATTTATATCATTATGATTTCATTCCATTAAATACGAAATAGAAATGAAAGTAGCGTTCATGCGTACGTACGGCTTACCGTCTCCATGAACGGTGCATTTCATTTCTTACCTCTAAATGTTACGTAATATTATAAATGAATGTATATACTGGATATATATGATATATATGATATCTACATCATTAATATAATTCTGGATATAATGGATACTTCACCACATGAACAACTTGTAATTATAAAAAGTTTATTGTTGACTCAAGTACCAAAGATCGACAAAACGACTGTTATTAATTTAAATAATTAAATAATGTTCATGACATGGAAATAAGTGATATAAATGGAATAATGAACATGAAAAAGGTTCTTAAGTAAATAGAAATTAACTCTAGTTTTTTATTCAGGAGGTTAAAGAACGGTCGAGTCAGGATAGAACGCAAGGTAAGGGAACTTCTTAACCCAACTTCCATTCTTTGGGTTAATCTCCTACTTTCAAATTATGTCATGATATTATTATGTATTACTTTGTATTTTTACTTTATTTATGTGTACCTATAGTGAATACACATAATAGATCTATTTTATTTTAAAAATGATCTTTTTAAGGACTTCGTCTCAATCTCCTTTCATTGAGGCATATTTGGCTTTATACACAACTTTCTTTTATACAGTGTATAAACCCCTTTGACTTTTACGTTTATTCAAAAGGAATCTTTTTTATACGAAGCATTTTGCTAAACGACAAAAGGGAATGTTTTTCTTTCCGTACTTATGCGGCGACAACGACTTCTCCGCCGCCGTGACCATTATTTGAGTTTCGGATTCCTCTACAAGCCATCATTTTCTTTTTTAATGAAAAATAAGTACAAAGTTTTAACTTTCTTTTATTTTGGTATTGAAAATGGTTTTGAAAGAGTTTTTATTATAACAATGTGTTGTATTGATATCTTGTGATTGAAATGTGGAAATGTTATGTTTACTTTATGCATGTTTTATGTGATACAATTATGTTATGGTTTATGATATGTTTAAACCTATTCATATGAGGAATGTATTGGACTTAATAAGTGACGGGTGTAGCCCGCTATAGCTCCTCGATGCATCGGTAGGTCTCATGAGACAACTAGACGTGGAACTGGCCGAGGCCCTTTCCCAATTTGATTTATCGTTTTGGCCGAGGCCTTAATCATTTTAGACGTCTTGGCCGAGGCCTTGACAAAATGTTTCAGAATGTCTGGCATTATACATTCCCTCATTATGAAAGTGGTTATTGTTATTGCATGTGATTATTCGACCAGTAGAATATCCATGTGAAGAAGTGAATGGAATTATCTCATTTTACTTTTTCCATATTATGTTGAAGTTCATGTTTAAAAGACTTTTGTTTTAGTTATACATTGCCTTAAATGTTAATGTTTATTTATGAAAGCTTCCGCATTATTGTTATCCTTACTGAGCATCTGAGCTCACCCCTTTCAATGTTTTAATATTTTCCAGGATGTGAAGAAATATTTTATGAATGACCTGCAGGGATAGTCAGAAGAGGATATGAGTGTGGACTATGAAGACTTTGTTATTAGTTTTTCACTTTATGATGTAATGTAACATTTACGAATGTATCTAGTGTTTCCAAGGCTACTAAACTAATCGGTCTTTCGAGACGTGATCTTTTGTGATCATGCCAATGTTACGAAGTAATGCACCGACTCTGGGTAGCTGGGGTCGGGGCATTACATACCTTCCCAACACAATCCAGTATTTCGAAAGGACCGATATATCTAGGGCTCAACTTCCCCTTCTTTCCAAATCTCATAACCCTCTTCCAGGGAGATATTCATAAGAACACTTTATCACCCACTTCAAAATCTAGGTCTTTTCTTCGGTTTTCGGCATAACTTTTTTGTCGACTCTGAGCTGCTCTTATGTGTTGTTGAATAGATCTGACCTTTTCTGCCATTTCATCAACGAGATCAGGTCCTAATAGCTTTCTTTCCCCAACTTCATCCCAGCGAGTTGGATTCCTGCATTTCTTTCCATAGAGAGGTTCATAAGGAGCCATCTGAATACTGGAGTGAAAGCTATTATTATAAGAAAATTCCACCAAAGGTAGGTGTTGATCCCAACCTCCGTTGGAATCCATAGAGCAAGCTCTCAACATATCTTCTAGGGTTTGAATTGTTCTCTCAGACTGACCGTCTGTCTGGGGATGATAAGCAGTGCTGAAACTCACCTCTGTATCCAGAGTATGCTGAAGACTTCGCCAGAACTTAGAGGTAAATCTCAGATCCCGATCAGATATAATATAAAGTGGTACTCCATGCAATCTTACCACTTCCTTTACATATATCCTGGCAAGCTAATCTAGAGAGAAATCCTCTCTAATAGCAATGAAGTGTGCAGACTTTGTAAGACCATCAACTATGACACAGATAGCATTATTGCCTTTGATGTTTTAGGAAGTCCTGTGACAAAGTCCATAGTGATGTTTTCCCACTTCCATTCGGGTATGGGTAATGGTTGTAACATCCCCTTAGACTTCTATCTCTCAGCTTTAACTTGATGACAAACCAAGAATCGAGAGACATATTCAGCAACATCTCTTTTCATGTCATCCCACCAGAAGTACTCTTTCAGGTCCCTATACATCTTCGTGCTTCCAGGATGAATAGATAATGAAGAACTATGAGCCTCATCCAGCAGCTCCTTCTTTAATTCGGGGATGGGAGGAACACAAACCCGATTCCTGAACTTTATTATCCCATCACAATCAAGGTTGAATTCAGGAACATTTCTCACCTTCTTTTGTAACTCGACATCTTCTTTCTATGCCTCTTTAATCTTCACATGTATAGATGGTTGAACATTCATTTGAGAAAGATAAGATTTTCCCCCTTACATTATAATTCCAAGATCCATCCTTTGTAAATCCATAAATATTGGATCTTTTGTGATCCTCATCATGGATAAACTAGCATGGCCTTGTCGACTTAATGCATCTGCCACCTTGTTTTCTTTCCCAGGGTGGTAATGGATTGAGCAGTCATAATCCTTAATCAGCTCCAACCATCTTCTTTGACGCATATTCAACTCCTTTTCTGTGAAAATATACTTTAAACTTTTATGATCAGTATAAATATCACACCTTTCACCATAAAGGTAATGCCTCCAAATCTTTAATGCAAAGATTACCGCAGCCAACTCCAAATCATGTGTTGGGTAATTTTGCTCATGGATTTTCAACTATCGTGAGGCATAAGCTATCACCATATCATTTTTCATAAGAACACACCCCAATCCCTTCTTGGATGAATCACTGTAGATCACAAACCTTTCTCCACTACAAGGCAGTGTGAGCACAGGTGCACTGGATAACCTTCTTTTCAACTCCTTGAAATTCTCTTCACATTCCTCTGTCCAAACAAACAAAACTCCTTTCCGAGTCAACTTGGTGAGTGGATTAGATAATCGTGAAAAATCTTTTACAAAACGTCGATAATATCCAGCCAAACCAAGAAAACTTCGGATCTCAATTACTGTTATTGGTCTCGACCATCATTCGATAACCTCTGTTTTTGCTGGATCCACAGATATCCCCTCTTTTGAGATTATGTGACCCAAAAATGAAACTTTTTGAAGCCAAAATTCACACTTGGTAAATTTTTCATAAAGCTTCTCCTTTCTCAGGGTCTTCAATATAATTCTCATGTGATCTTCATGCTCTTCCTTTCTCTTTGAATAGACAAGAATATCGTCTATAAAGACTACCACAAATTGATCAAGATAGTCTCTAAAGACTCTATTCATTAGATCCATGAATATAGAAGGGGAATTAGTAAGTCTAAATGGCATCACTATAAATTCATAGTGTCCATACCTTGTATGGAAAGCCGTCTTTGGTATATCCTCCCTTTTGACCCTTAATTGATGATACCCTGAATGAAGATCAATCTTGGAAAAGTATTGAGCTCTGCGTAGTTGGTCAAATAAGTCATCAATGCGTGGGAGAGGATATTTGTTCTTGATAGTGATCTTGTTAAGTTCTCGATAATCAATGCAGAGTCTCATTGATCCATCTTTCTTCTTAACAATTAGAACAGGTGCTCCCCAAGGTGACGCACTAGGGCGTATGAATCCCTTATCAATATTCTCTTGTAGTTGCTTCTTCAATTCCTACAACTCAATTGGGGCCATTCTATAAGGTGTCTTTGAAATAGGCAACGCACCCGGTACGAGTTCTATTGAAAACTCAACTTCACGATTTGGTGGAAGACCCGATAATTCCTCTGGAAAGACATCATCAAACTCCCGTACGATGGGAATATTCTTAATCGTAAGTTTCTCACCAACCATTTGAGATAAATAACCTTCATTTAGTGGAATCAAGACCCATAAGATGGAAGAAATTTCCACTGGAAGGTTATATTCATCCTTGCATCGATAGACGATCGTAGATTGATCTGGAATATGAAATGTGACTTCCCTTCTTTGGAAATTGATATGAGATCCATGTAGAGAAGGCCAATCCATGCCAAGAATCACATCAAATTCCACTAAAGGAAGGATCACAAGATTTGCAGGAAGCACTTTCCCACAAACTTCGATCGGAGAAGAATTATAAACTTTTGATGCGATTGTTGTGCCATTAGGTGTTGTCATAGCTAACTCAACATCTAATTGTTGAGGTAATACAGTGATACCCATAGAAATTTTTTTAGAAATAAAAGAGTGGGTGGATCCATAATCAAATAAAACATGTGATACTTTAGAGTGGATGGTAAGTGTACCTTTCACCACTTCGTTATCGTACTCCACATCGCTGATAGAAATTGCATGTGACATTCCTTTGTCTTTAGCCTTAAGATTTTTTTGAGGTCGACCATCATCATCAACCCTTGGATTTGGGCATTGATTGGCATAATGGCCCATCTCCTTGCACTTGAAACATTGAAGTGTAGTAGGTTCAATCTGTGTATCCCTTCCTTTGTTTGCATCATTAGACATCTTCTTCCCATTATCGCGGCATTCAAATGCCCGATGACCTTCCTTTCCACATTTGAAACATTTACTTGTCCCTTTAAGACAACTCCCTCCATGTTTCTTTCCACACTTTGAGCATAAGGGAAAGCTCATCTTCTTTTCAGTTTGCTCTTTAGATTTTCCTTTGAATTCCATCTTCCTCTTCTTATCAAACCCATGTGACTGATGGGTTACTCCAATCTCCATCTCGACTTTGAGATCACATCGAACGATTTCCTCGTATCTATTGAAGTCCCTTATGGCTAATTCCCTTCGAACACTTGGTTTTGAGCCACTAAAGAATCGATCGATCTTACTTTCAGGTTGGATAATAATACCAGAAGCGTACCTTGCATGTCTTGTAAAATTTGCTTCATAGGTACCAACAGATTCATCATCCCTTTGCTTCAGTTCAAGAAACTCTATCTCCATCTTTTTTCGGAGAATACAAGGGATGTACTTATTGAAAAATAAGTTCTTGAACTCATCCCATTCCATAGACTCAATTTCATCCCTTTCCTCGTATTCTTAATAAGATTCCACCATTGATCAGCATCTCCTTCCAAACGATACACTGCTAGGATGACTTTATCATGTTCAGAACATTGATGAACTGAAAATATCTTTTCAGTAGTACTAATCCATTGTTCAGAAACTAATGGATCAGTAGACCCGCTGAAAGAAGGTGGACGCTGCCTCATGAAGGATTAAAAAGAATTTTTCTCCTTCCTTTTCTCTTTTGGATGTCCTGCATGATTCATAGCTTGAGAAAGTTGTGTGAGCATGTCTACAAGATTTTGCATTCCAGCTCCCATATCGTTTGGTTGCTCAGGGGGACAATCATTGCATTGCCCATCGAATTCCGCATTAACACGGTTCCTTCGGGTTCCAGCCATTAACTAAGACCAAGAAGAATAGTGTGAGAAACACTAATTATAATAGGAAAACCACATAATCAAGGATAAAATTTCACACTTAAGGTCTTATCCTAGGGTATTCATGGCCATTTCTAAAACACTAAGATTGTGTTCTATTCTTAGACTTATCCTTAGGGTTCTTACTAAGGCTTTCACATCCTAGTTTCCAAAGGATGACTATACCTTTCCTCTGATACCAAATATAACGACCCATACTTTACATACATTGTTAATACTTCAAAATTGAAGCACACTTATTACAACATATGACAAAACCACAAAGGACCGTATAGGTATAGTGTCTTTAGAAACTGGGAAACATAAACAACTGGTTCATAAATCTTCTATAGTGTCTCCCATTTATTTCATCATATCTAGGGTCCCTTTTAGCATATTCTACTTAATATCAATCTTCCTGACCTGGGGAAAAGAAAACATAAAAGGGTGAGCTCAAATGCTCAGTAAGGGCAAATAAAGGAAATAAAAATCATATCATATCTTTTTGAAAAACATAACCTGCAAAAGAGATCATAATATATTAACATGGAATAAATCATAGAAGTGAAAATGAGATCCCCATAATCATAACATGAAACTTGAAACTTTGTGGCATGCACACATAATCAGGGAAAATCATTTCTTGTTAGTCATGACTCATTGCCAAGACTATCATAGTGGACAAAGTCCCTTTCTGAACCGAGTCACCCTCGTTCCAGTCCTGTTTCACTGAACCGGTATAACCTACCGTTCCAGCCATGTCTATCTCATGAGATATAAAATCTTTACCCAATGCATTGGAGGGAGATATAGGTCCCACCCATCTTATAATGAATCTTTTCTTATGTGTGCCAAATAATCATAAATCATAAATCATAGCGTAACCCATGTAATAAAAATGGGATTGTTAAACATCATGACATCATAAAACAATTCATATAAGATAAAGGAATTCATAAAAAATATTTCCATCACAACATAATCTAATCCATGTAATAATAGAGATAGAAACAGAACCCTTTATTAGCTTATATGGAAAATAATTTTGATAAAACATTTCAACTCCATTCTTGAGGAAAATATCCTTTCTACTTCAAAAACACTTTTCTTTTCTTAACATGTCATACAGTTATAAACTAAAAGAAGTTGATTAAAAATAAACTTGAAAAATTGTAAAGGAAGCTTCTTGGAAATAATGTTTAAAAAATCCATTCATGCCGTATAATTTATAATAAATCATTCTTCACGTACTTTTGTCGGAAAAGTCAAAAAGTACCTCGTACGAAAAACGACAAAAAATTCCTTTCTTATATTTTACAAAAAACATACCAAAGGGTAAAATTGGATATAAAATATTTTAGAAGGATGGAAATAATATTACATATTGAGGGAACATGGATGTGGATGATAAAATACACCCCAGTAATTACCAATGTAAAAACAATCTCGGATAAAAGTGAGATTGTGATATTTCCCTTACCTTAGGTCCGATTTGCTTTGTACGTGTCCGAAGCTCCTGTATAATGGTTTAAATAATGTTATTGACTTATTCCAGAATCATACATATTGATATGATATCATATATTGTCATATTCTTAGCTTCTTGTTAGTAATATTTCATTGTTACTTATTACTCGGGTCTTTATTGCCTTTTGTTCTAATGCGTGTTTTGCCGAATGAATTCTTATTCTTCGTTTAAGGTTATAGATACCTTATATCCAGAATGGTATTAGTGTAACATATATCATATTTATTCATTCAATTCATTTATATAATTACTATGTAATGATGATCATGTAGAACGAGTCGCATCACATCGTGGAGACGGTATTCCGTACATACGCACGAGTGATGATATCATTCCTATGATCGTGGAATTGTATTGGAGTATATATATATTATTTCAGTATCAATATTACTTTATAATAATCATAAATAGTTACTCATTACACCATTATACCCATCCTTGTAAGGTGATGGTGGAAAATAGATTACACCACGGCGTGGAGACGGTATTCCGTACGTACGCACGCGCGGTGATTTAATTTTTCCGTAAGATGGATAGAAGGTGGATTAGGGTTGTTTCATATTTATAATAACATATCAGTATGTAATTAATTATGATGTTATTACATTATCATGAAACAACTAAAGAAAAAGAAGTTGAAGAAGAAAGAAATTGAAAAGATCGGTAATGGATATTACCTCTTCTTTGAAACGCTTCTTTGAATCCTCCACTTAGGGAACTAAGATTGGTCTTTGAAGAAGACCAGGACCTCTAGGATTATTCTAGGGAAGTGGAGAGGATAAAATGGCAGGGGTTGGCCGAGCTTGAGTGCTCAAATTGGTGTGAGGAGGAGGGGGAGGAGGTGCCCTTTTATAAGAGAGGAGAGGGGCACCTTAGGAATATCTCAAAATATTATTTTATATTAAAGTCAAAATCGGTTTATAATGGTTCCAAAGGGTCTTATTTTGAATCTAAAGTGGGGAAGGGTCGCAATCCTATCAACCAATATTATTTAGACAAGTTTAGGGTATTATTTTAACCTTGTCAATTAGATTTAACTCTAAGTTAAATAATTTAACTTTTACCGTATCTTTTTGTTTTCTTTCACTATATGGTTAATACACTTACTATAACATAACAAACGAACCCCAAATTGTTTATTATTAATATATATATCCTTATCTAAGTCATTTGGCCGAACCTTAGATTTTTAGGAATAAAATAACAATTAATAATATAATATTTTATTTAAAAACTATTTTGTGTCAATTTTGACACTATTTGATATATGATTTTTGTGAAAGTCATAACAGAATTATATGTTCGAACCAAGTTGATTAAATAAACAATAATATATCTTAGTAACCTATAAAATTAGTGTAATTCATAAAAAGTCTCAAATTACATTTATTTTGGTGTTTATAACATCAATTATGTCAATATTTCATAAATAAGATAATTATTGCATCATAATTGTGTCATAAATAAATTACATTATTTAATGTCTAAAAATTATAAATAAAATACCATTATGCAGGAAATCTTTTTATCTTTCTAATGAATATTTATAGTCGAATTTATCTTATGTATAACCCCATATTAAAAATGATTCACTTATTAAACATTGATTTTAACTATTTTAACCCTTCTTTAAATAAATTAACAATAAATGTCCTAATCTAACCCAAGTGGGCCTAAATGGTCATATTTTATTCATAAGGTTGTTTTTGGTCGAATTACACTTATCCAATAGAATTAGGACATGTGTTAGGGTAATAGTAATATCATATTTACCCCTATTTATTATTAACCGCGGTAAAAAAAAGTAAAAAGTTACTATTCACCAAAAAATTATTTTTATCTCATTGAACCACATTTTACTTATTAATATCAACCGTGTATGTCAGATTTTCGAAATTCCATTCACATAAGCGGTAAAATTAATTTTTATGCAAAAATTCAGTTTTTAACCTACCACTTAGTGGTTTCACTATTCATCAAAAATTGAATGTTTTCAGAAAAATTCCAAAATTTCACCCTAGGCTAATTTCGGTATTCCGAATCCAAAAAAGAAGTCCATTTTAAAAAATAAAATTTATAAAATTTCAAAAGGTGGTTATTACTATTCATAACGGCTAGTTTTAATAATACTTTAATAGCATATCGTTGTTTAGTGAAACTCGGTATTGCGTACGATGCAAGCTATCGAGGAAGGTCGTGATTGCGTGTAAAGTAAGCCAAGAAAGTGTGTAGTGAAAGATTCCTTTGATGATATATAAAAATAAAATATTACTCATAAAAATCTCGGGTGTTACAATATTACCACTTTTGTGATTTGATTTTCAAAAATCCAACATACATGGTTGTCATTAGGAAGTAAAATGTGGTTCAATGGGATTAAAATAATTTTTTGGTCAATAGTAACTTTTAAGTTTAATTAATCGCGATTAAAGGTAATGAGTGAAATTTAAGGTAAAAATGATATTCTAAAAATATGAAATGGCCTTGAAACTTGTCCTACACCTATTGGATGTGTCATGGCCGACCAAGAAAATCCATGGGTCATCTTGGGGACCCCATGGAGCCACTTTTCTAGGAAAATGACATAAATAACTTTTATTTAAAGTTAAAATAAAAACGTCACAAACATAAGTTGTTTTACTAAATCAATTTTTAAATGGGGTTCTACAAGTTATATTTTTTACTACAAATATTCATTAGAAATATAAGATGATTTCCTAAATCATACTATTTTTTTTATAATTGTTAGACATTAAATAAATTAAATTATTTATGACACCATGATGATGCAGTGATTACCTCATTAATTAACGATTTAAATAAAATGAAAAGATAATGTAAAATCCAAGGCTTACACTTGTCAAAAACAAATTGGATGAGTATATTTCGAACCTGTATCACCTTATCCTCGAATTATATAAGTGTGGGACCTTTAAAATCCGAAACGCATTGTATAATAAAGTAACATTTCATTACTTTCCAAGAGTGCCCCTCCTCTCCACTTATAAAAGGCCCCCGCCACTACCACCTTACTCACACTTTCAAAGCCTTTTGGCTTGGCCAAACTATGCCCAAATACTCTCCCAACTTCCCTCCCTTACTACTAGAAGCCTCACTTTGGGCAGAATTATTCCCAAGGAAGCCTTTGGCTCAAACCAAAAGAGTTACCCGATTTTACGGTAATGTCTTCTCTTATGTTATTTTGTTTTATTTTTCTTATCCAACCCCCTAAACTCTATTGATTAATTTATTTTGTAACAAAAATAGTATCCTCAATATACTAGGATGTTGTTATAAAAATTATTCGAGCTAAACTTACACACACCTACATCTAATGGTTAAAGAACATACTGTTTCTGTGGATGGGAAATTTCTGCCTCACGAAACGATGATTGTTCAACACTCATATAACACCTTCAAAGTTGCCCATTAAGATGTCACTCTATTTATATATGATATATTATATGTTTATGTTTTACTTAAGGTTCTGTATTTTTCATTTATGGCATACCTTTCTTGTTTCCATTATGGGTAAACGTGATATTTTCATTTTAGGAAGTGCGGACTACCGTCCCCTCAAAGTGATTTGAATCGTTAATTCCATATGTGGGATGTATAAAGGATGGAGTAAATGATATTATATATGATATTATACTGGAATTATAATATACATTTTTATCATTATGATTTCATTCTGTTAAATATGAAATAGAAATGAAAGTAGTGTTCATGCGTACATACGGCTTACCGTCTCCACGAACGGTGCATTTCATTTCTTACCTCTAAATGTAATTTAATATTATTAATGAATGTATATACTGGATATATATGAGATATATGATTTCTATATCAGGAATATAATTCTGGATATAATGTATATTTCACCACATGAACAACTTGTAATTATAAGAAGTCTATTTTTGACTCAAGTACCAAAGATCGACAAAACGACCGTTATTAACTTAAATAATTACATAATGTTCATAACATGGTAATAAGTGATATAAAAGGAATAAAAAAACTTGAAAAAATGTTCTTAAGAAATTATAAATTAACTCTAGTTTATTATTCAGGAGGTTAAAGAACGGTCGAGTCAAGACAGGACGCAAGGTAAGGGAATTTCTTAACCCGATTTCCATTATTTGGGTTAATCCCATACTTTCAAATTATTTCATGATATTATTATGTCCTATCATGTATTTATACATAATTTATGTGTAAATATAGTGAATACACATAATAGATCTATTTTATTTTAAAAAATTATCTTTGTAAGGACTTCGTCTCAATCTCCTTTCATTGAGGCATATTTGGGTTTATATACAACTTTCATTTATACGGTGTATAAACCCCTTTGACTTTTACTTTTATTCAAAATGAATCTTTTTATACGAATCGTTTTTACGAAACGACAAAAGTAATGTTTTGTCTTACGTATACGGCAACAATGACTTCTCCACCGCCGTGACCATTATTTGAGTTTCACCTTCCTCTGCAAGCCATATTTTTTTTAAATGATTTATAAAAAAAAGAGATATTTCTCTCAAATGTATAAAAATAAAGTGAAAATGTATATGTATTTAACGAAAGATTAAAAATGTTTTCAAAAATCCTAACTCTCGAGTGTGGTAGACCGGAAGGGATTGGGCGTGGACCCATCAAGGCCTGTAGTTAGTTGAGAAGTCTTAGAATTAGATATTTTGTTTTTAGAAGCTTGCATAATGTTTTCAGAAAAACACTAGAGTATATTTGAGAAATTTTAAACGTAATTATATTCTTAAAAAAATTGCATTGGTAGGTCTCATGAGACAAACTAGTGTCTTGGCACGAGGCCTTGACAAAATCTTATTTGTAGTCTTGGAACGAGGCCTTGGCTACGTGGTTATGATAGTCTGGCATTATGCATTCCATCATTATGAAAGTGGTTATTGATATTGCATGTGATTATTCGACCAGTAGAATATCCATGTGAATAAGTAAATGTCATTATCTCGTTTTACTTTTGCCATATTATGTTGAAGTTCATGTTTAAAAAGCTTTTGTTTTAGTTATACATTGCCTTAAATGTTAATGATTATTTATGAAAGCTTCCGCAATATTATTATCCTTACTAAGCATCTGAGCTCACCCCTTTCAATGTTTTAATATTTTCCAGGATGTGAAGAAGTATTTTATGAATGACCTACAGGGATAGTCAGAAGAGGATATGAGTGTGTACTATGAAGACTTTGTTATTAGTTTTTCGCTTTATGATGTAATGTAACATTTATGAATGTATCTTGTGTTTCCAAGGCTACTAAACTATTAGGTCTTTCGAGACTTGATCTTTTGTGATCCTGCCAATGTTAAGAAGTGATGCACCGACTCTAGGTAGTAGGGGTCGGGGAATTACAGTTGGTATCAGATGCAGTTTAGTACTAACCCTGGAAGCTAGATTTAGATAAACTCTGATTAGAGAACATAGCCCGAAGATAGACTTTAAGGATTAGAATAGAATAACTTCCTAGAATTTTGGTATTATAGAGATTTTGTGAGTTTTCCGAGAAATACATACCTGTCTGGATATGAGCAGGTAGAGGCGGCTCTAGCACAGATGTACCTAGCGGTAAAACCCGAAAACACCGCTTTGAGCTAGACTCAAACAAGAACTGGTGCACGACAACGGGCCTTGCGACACTATTGGTTACGACACTCCCGAGGGATATTCTTAGGATAATTATCATTTTCATTAAAAACCACTACGAAGGGTTATGAGTATATACTTCCTCAAAGAAAACTTTTTTTTATGATTATAGATTATATCCATAAATAGTTCAATTAGTGTTAAGTATTTTAAAAGTATATAATTATGTATTTTGATTCATAAACTAATCTAGTTTATGCCATTGTTTAGAAATGGCGCCTAGTGGAAGGAATGGAAACCGTATCAATGCACGCACTTCATGTAGGGATTTCCCTCTTGCTCAAGATAATTATTTTGGATCTGGAGACACAACTGGTGATGATCAACTTATTACCATACTGGGACAACTCACTCATGTTATGAATAATAACCTTACTCGTATGGAGCACCCTGATCCGCAACGTGGAGGATCAATGTTAGACCGCTTCATGAGGAAACAACCGCCAAAATTTAATGGGGGTACAAATCCATTAGTAGATGAGCAATGGATAAACTCCTTAGAGAAAATATTCCACACCTTGGGGAGTAGCGAAAGGGAGAAGGTTATCATGGTAGTTTACCGTCTCACTGGAGATACCGATCAATGGTGGTCATTGATTCAAAACACAAAGGAATATGAAGAAATATCAAGTATGGATTGGAGAGAGTTCAAAGATCATTTCTTAGAAAAATACTTTCCACATTACCATCGAGCAGATATGGAAAGGCAATTTCTGAGTCTGAGACAAAAAGAGGATGAGAATTTCACAAAGTATGAGGCAAACATTACAAGGTTAGCGAGGCATGCAGCAGATTATATATGTAACCCAAGAAGTAAGATTGATCGTTTCTTTGATGGGTTAAAACAATTTCTCCATTGAGCTTTAGTCTCACAAACCTTCTTGACATATGAAGATATTGTCTCGTGTGCTATCCAGACAGAAAAGGAATTCTCTAAATCTTATGATAATAAAGTAAAGAAAGAAAAGAAGAGAACTGTGGAACAAGAGACAGATAAAGGGAAAAAGGGAAATAAGGATTTTCCATTATGTGATAATTGTGGGAAGAAATACCCCGGTACTTGCCTAAAAGGAATGGGAGTTTGTTATAAATGTGGAGAAAAAAGGTCACCAGGCACATGATTGCACAGGAAAGAAAGAGGCTATCAATGTTGAATGCTAAAATTGTAGATAAATGGGTCATTAGGAAAATGAATGTCCTAAGCGTCAGGGAAACTTACCTCAGAAAAGGCCAAGGGATCAAGGCCAATCATATCCTGTTACTACAGTTGAAGCGGAATAATTAATGTATTGGTGCTTTTGGACTCATGGATTATATTCTGGTTATTAGAATAATGTGATATATATATAAGGATTGTACTGCAGTAATTGTTGTTTTATTAAGGATTTAATATGATGAAGTTAATTATATTTTTAGTATGTGACAATAAGATAAACTTTACTTTGTTTGGGGAATCTGATAAATTGATTTTGGAATTAAGAGACCTTTTAGAGAAAGTTTGGATAGAGGTATTTTGGATAACTATAAAGGTTGGGATGGATTAAGTTGAACTTTGAATAGTATTGTTTAAGGTTAAAACATTTATGAAGATTATTTTTGGAATATTATAATACTATAGTATTAGGAAAAGGACAACCTACAGGGTTGGGTGATAACCCGTCGCTTCGGACAAAGCTACAGGAATCGAACCCACAACCATATTGCAATAGGCCTTTATGACCTACCACTAGCCTACAGGATGTCCCTAGTTATTACAAAATAGTTTTCGTAATCTAAATGGTATGTGTTAATATTTTGAACCTTGTACGATTAGGATAAATATAATATTTTTGAGTTCTATTATCTTTTTCAGTGAAAGATGAGTTTGTGGTAGAAATTAGTTGAAGGTTGAAACTCTACTTGTCAAGCATATATATATATATATTCCTATATCTTATTCTATGAATAAATTAATTCTTCAACTTTATTAAAGGGATATTAAAACAAATAAAATGTGTTATCCTAATACCTTATGTCTTGTTGAACTGATGATATTTTAAATCAACATATATTGAAGGCTTTGTGGCCCTCAATTTTACACTTTTTTGTGATTGATGACCTCATTCACTCCCTACAGATATTTACGTTTTTCCTCCAATTATATGTCTCTAATTTCCACCAATGTTATTCTTATCAAGATCATAATTTGGTGGTGAGTTTTTCATTTCCATCTTCCTCTTATTAAGGCTAAATTTTATTAACCTTATTTCCGATGTGGGTTTTCCACAAAGGTATTTTCTATTTTCAACCTTTTATTTTCAAAGAAAAATTTCAAATTGCGAGGACGCAATTTATTGAAGGAGGGGAGAATGTAACACCCTGAGCTTCCACGATACGCTTCTCTTTCAATAATGCAATAGCTTGCATTGTACGCATGTTCGAGATTCTAACACACTACGACTAATCAAAATAGCCCTTATGAATAGTAATACCCACTTTTTGAAATTATATATATTTTATATTTCAAAATGGACTTCATTTTTGGATTCGTAATGACGAAATTAGCCTATGTTGAATTTTTTTGTAATTTTCTGAGAACTTCCAAATTTTTATCGATAGTGAAAAATACTTAAAACAACTTTTTTAATAAAAATAATTTATAGTGATAAATTATACTATTGAGTGGTTTTATAGTATAATTAGAATATATTTTTATCATTTTATCCAATGGTGTTCATTAGAATTAATTTCACTTTGAAATTGGACATAAACAATTGTCAATCTTTTGATATATATTGTTTCTTAAAAACACGCTATTTGTTGTGATAGCCGGAATTAATTATAAAATTAATTAATGAAACTTATATGTTTGGAATTTTGTAAAATAGACATCATTTTTTAATTTGTAATATCAATTATATCTTAGGGTGAAATTTTGGCACTATTCTGAAAAACATCAATTTTTGATGAATATTGAAACCACTAAGTGGTTGTTAAATAACTGATTTTTTCATTGAAATGAAATATTACCACTTCTTTGATTTGATTTTAAAATATCCAACATACATTGTTTTCATTAGGAAGTAAAATTTTGTTCAATGGGATTAAAATAATTTTTTGGTGAATAGTAACTTTTAAGTTTAATTAATCGCGATTAAAGGTAATTAGTGAAATTTAAGGTAAAAATGATATTATAAAAATATGAAATGACCTTGACACTTGTCCTACCCCTATGGGATGTGTCATTTCCGTCCAAGAAAATCCGTGGGTCAACTTGGGGACCCCATGGAGACACTTTTCTAGGAAAATGACATAAATAACTTTTATTTAAAGTTAAAATAAAAATGTCACAAACATAAGTTGTTTTACTAAAACAATTTTTAAATGGGGTTATACAAGTCATATTTTTGACTATAAATATTAATTAGAAATCTAAAAAGATTTCCTAAATAATTATATTTTTTTATAATTTTTAGACATTAAATAAATTAAATTATTTATGACACCATGATGATGCAGCGATTACCTCATTAATTAACGATTTATATAAAATGATTAGATAATGTAAAATCCAAGGCTTAAACCTATCAAAAACCGATTGGATGAGTATAGTTCGAACCCTTATCACCTTAAACTCTAATTATATAAGTGTGGGACCTTTAAAATCCGAAACACATTGTATAATAAAGTAACATTTCATTACTTTCCAAGAGTGCCCCTCCTCTCCACTTATAAAAGGCCCCCACCACTACCACCTTACTCACACTTTCAAAGCCTTTTGGATCGGTCAAACTTTAGCCAAATACTCTCCCAACTTCCCTCCCTTACTACTGGAAGCCTCACTTTGGGCAGAATTATTCCCAAGGAAGCCTTTGGCTCAAACCAAAAGAGTTACCCGATTTTAAGGTAATGTCTTCTCTTATGTTATTTTGTTTTATTTTGCTTATCCAACCCCCTAAACTCTTTTGATTAATTTCTTTTGTAACAACACCAGTATACTCAATATACTAGGATATTGTTATAAGAAGTATTCGAGCTACAATTACACACACCTACATATAATGGTTAAAGAATATACCGTTTCTGTCGTTGGCGAATTTCTGCCTCACGAAATGATGATTGTTAAACAGTCATATAACACCTTCAATGGTGGCCATTAAGATGTCACTATATTTATATATGATATATAATATGTTTATGTTTTACTTAAGGTTCTGCATTTTTCATTTATGGCATACCTTTCTTGTTTCCATCATGGGTAAACGTGATATTTTCATTTTAGAAAGTGCGGACTACCGCCCCCTCAATGTGATTTGAATCGTTAATGCCATATGTGGGATGTATAAAGGATGGAGTAAATGATATTATATATTATATTATACTGGAATTATAATATAACTTTTTATCATTATGATTTTATTCCATTAAATATGAAATAGAAATGAAAGTAGCGTTCATGCGTACGTACGACTTACCGTCTCCATGAACTGTGAATTTCATTTCTTAACTCTAAATGTAATGTAATATTATGAATGAATGTATATACTGGATATATATGAGATATATGATATCTATATGATGAATATAATTCTGGATATAATGGATATTTCACCACATGAACAACTTGTAATTATAAGAAGTCTATTTTTGACTCAAGTACCAAAGATCGACAAAACGACCGTTATTAACATAAATAATTACATAATGTTCATAACATGGTAATAAGTGATATAATAGGAATAAAAAAACTTGAAAAAAGGTTCTTAAGAAATTATAAATTAACTCTAGTTTATTATTCAGGAGGTTAAAGAACGGTCGAGTCAATACAGGACGCAAGGTAAGGGAATTTCTTAACCCGATTTTCATTCTTTGGGTTAATCTCCAACTTTAAAATTATTTCATGATATTATTATGTCGTATCTTGTATTTATACTTAATTTATGTGTAAATATAGTGAATACACATAACAGATCTATTTTATTTTAAAAAATTGTCTTTTTAAGGGCTTCGTCTCAATCTCATTTCATTGAGGCATATTTGGTTTTATACACAACATTCATTTATACGGTGTATAAACCCCTTTGACATTTACTTTTATTCAAAAGGAATATTTTTATATGAAGCGTTTTTACTAAATGACAAAAGTAATGTTTTGTCTTACGTATACGGCGACAAGGAATTCTCCGCCGCCGTGACTATTATTTGAGTTTCGGCTTCCTCTGCAAGCCATAATTTTTTTAACTGATTTAAAAAAAAGAGAGATATTTCTCTCAAATGTATGAAAATCCATTGAAAATGTGTATGTATTTAACACAAGCTTAAAAATGTTTTCAGAAAACATGACTCTCGAGTGTGGTAGACAGGAATGGATTGGGTGTGGACCCATCATGGCATGTAATTAGTTGATAAGTCTCAGAATTAGTTATTTTGTTTTCAGAAGCTTGCATAATGTTTTCAGAAAAACACTAGAGTATATTTGAGAAATTTTAAACGTAATTATATTCTAAAAAAATTGCATCGGTAGGTCTCATGAGACAAACTAGTGTCTTGTCACGAGGCCTTGACAAAATATTATTTGTAGTCTTGGCACGAGGCCTTGGCTACGTGGTTATGATAGTCTGGCATTATGCATTCCATCATTATGAAAGTGGTTGTTGATATTGCATGTGATTATTCGACCAGTAGAATATCCATGTAAATAAGTAAATGGCATTATCTCATTTTACATTTTCTATATTATGTTGAAGTTCATGTTTAAAAGGCTTTTTTTTAGTTATACATTGCCTTAAATGTTAATGTTTATTTATAAAAGCTTCCACAATATTATTATCCTTACTGAGCATCTGAGCTCAACCCTTTCAATGTATTAATATTTACCAGGATGTGAAGAAGTATTTTATGAATGACCTGCACGGATAGTCAGAAGAGGATATGAGTGTGGACTATGAAGACTTTTTATTAGTTTTTCTCTTTATGATGTAATGTAACATTTATGAATGTATCTAGTTTTTCCAAGGCTACTAAACTAATCAGTCTTTCGAGACTTGATCTTTTGTGATCATGCCAATGTTACGAAGTAATGCACTGACTTTGGGTAGCTGGGATCAGGGCGTTACAACAAGAATCCGTAAAAATCATATTAATATTTGGACCAGAGTGAGAGGCATCTCCAGTTAACACCTCCTTGGCAGGACCTTGACCATAAAGCTACTGAAGGTGGTCATGTCTGTTATAGGAAGAACAGTAGTCTCCCCATGATTCAAAGTGCACCCACTGAAAATAGTGAAATTCTTCACTGATCTCCACACAGATTCAACAGGGGATTTGGAGACATCCACTTGGACACATATACAGGGATCTATCGGGTGTCATAACGACTTGAACCTACTATCAAAATTCAAAAATCATCCCACCATTTTTCCTAGCATTCACAGAATAGGGGGTTTTGAAAAGGAGTAGGCAATCCTATGAAATTAACCCAGATTGACATGGTCAAGGGATCTCGATTCATGTGGAAATAAAATATCCATTAGAACAAATAAAAATGAATACCTTCGAAAAGCAGCATACCTTAGGACCAAGCAATGGGAAGGTCATCTTTAGAAGTAATACGAATAAGAAAATGATGAGTTTCCAATAACCCTATCGCAACGCACTCCTCCAAACCCCATTAACAATTGATAAATCTTTCAAAAGCATCATTTGATTGCCATATCCAACCAAAATCAACCTCCAGAGAAAGGTCATTGGGAGACGTAGCCTCAATGAATTCCTAATGTAAAATCAGAAGCATGAAATCCCCCAAATAATTTGCGGGGACTTTGGGATGGGGGTGTTAGGAGGAAAAAACAGTAAGAGAGGTTGGGTTAGTGGAAAGGGAGAAGGCCGAGAAATGAACTAGGGGAAGACTAGTAAATCCCTTCCCCCTTACAGAGGGAAAGCGGTGGGCTGGGCGACGTTGTTGCGGTGGGATGAAAGTGTGGATGAGAAGAGACTCGGTACTGAGTAAATTCTAAAAGAAATATTATATAAGTTAATTTAAAAAAATATATATATTTTTATTAATAAATAATGTATTGGTAGTAAGTAAATAGGTATTATTTTTTAATGATCTTTTTATGTATTTTTGTATGATATAATTTGTATAGTTAATCATTTTTTTAACTAATGTTGGTATTAGTATAATTTATTTCACCATATTTTTGACTGATCTATTTCGATGGGAAAAAATTAAAAAATTGGTATTAATTTTTAATGATCTATTTCAACATATTTTTCAATAATATTTAGTAATTTTTTTAATTATTAACATGTTTTTATTTATTATTCTTATTATATTCAAATATCATAATGATTTTTTTATAAAATGTATTTAAATGTTTATTAAATGAAAACATGAGAAAATATAATCACTATTAATTTTGATAAAAAATTGAAAATCAAAATCCATTAATGATATATTTTTAATAAAACCTCTAAAATTAAATATTGACATTGGTCATAAAAATAAAAATCTACATAAAAAATTGGGTTTTCTTAATTTGTTATTATTATTGATGTGTTTATTGTAACAGATTTTGTTGATGGAGAAAGATTTGTTGGAAATAGTTATCATTAATTATAGATTCAAGTTTTAGTAAAAAAAAATTTGGTATTAGTATGATAAAGCAGTAGATTTAACTATTGGTAAAAGATATGTTGGTGTAAAATGATTAATACCAACAGATATATTTACTGGTAAAAATAAGTGTTGGTAAATAAAATCAATACAAATAAAACATAATATCTATTGGAATTTGTCATTTTTACCAACTGCTATATTATCTTTCAATAATGTTCTGTTGGTATAAGTCATTTTTTTTGCATTGCATATTCAATGATTATAAATTAATATTATTATGATTAAGGTTCTGTATTATGTTATAATGAAGGTCATGTTTCTGATACATGTGAATAATGTATGTTCATGGAATTCAGGATTGAAAAAATGTTTTCTCTATCTCAAATAAACCTCTAGAAGTAATTTTTTTAATTATTCACATAATTAACTTTATGTGGTGAAGATACTACTCATTTAAGGTTTTATAACCAGAAATTTATTTTATTCATTTCTTTTTATGAAAAATTTGAATCCCTCTATTTGAGGTTGGTTTGATTGACCTATTATCAATTTCATATGTGATTTTCATCATTTCAATTTTTATTCATTAGGAATCATGGTATTTTAACCAAATATTTCCGTTTCTGTGGTGAATAAATTTCTATGGAATACCTTTAACAATATTCGTCATTATTTTCAGGCTATTTACAAGTGAATATTTTTATCCTTCCCTCATATTATTTATATTCGAGAGAAACCAAAATTGTTTTAAAACTCGAAATTTTATATGGTAGAATAAAATATTTTGGTAAAATAAATGTATGTGTACATTCCAATAAATTATTCCCCTATCTGGATAATGAAAACAAAATACAGCTATTGAACAGATGAACGTTGGTTTCTCACCTTGAAAAGGGTGTGTTGATCATTGATTAATATATCACTCTAATACACAATGACTATGATTATGATCACACACCTAGATAGACACTCCTAAAGGGTATTCTTTAGAATAATCACATTCATTTAAGAACCAAAATAAAGTATCTTTCTGACTATTTGTTTCCTACAAATGAAAACTATTGATCTCAATTACTATCATCAATGTATGAACCAATATGTAAAAATTAACATTGACAATATATTACATTCATAAAGGTAATTAATATTAAAATGATGATACCCCATGGATTCTAATATTATTTAAGTATATTCTCCTAAACATCCACAAAATTCCACCAATGGGTAATTATTTAGTTTTCATACCTTTATTTATATATTTTTATTAATTTAAATATCCTGGAGATCTATAAGAAATTTTGTGAACTTTTTTGTTGACTCTTACGGTGAATATGATTGATATAAATAAATGATAGGTGGGAATTGAGTTATATATCCTCAAAATGCATTGGAAAGTCTTATGAGTAAAAAAACATAGGTTTTGATGTATACATGACCAATATCAATGTAGTGTCTTATATCAACACCTTTAAATCATGTTTTGATGTCTGAATGAATGGACTCTATAATAATGACATAAATTATTATATTTAACCATGTTTTTGTACATTATCATTGAGATAACATGCCCTTTTTTTTAGTTGATTATAAACTAATGTAGTTTATTCATTTCGAACACAACACGTGTACCACGATTTCGTTATGATAACTTCAGTTATATATATAACATTATTGAGAATCTAATATCTCTAATTTTTTTTTCATTTTCCCTCGAAAGATAGAGGATAACTATTAGAAATTTTCAAGGAAATTATTGATGGGAAAACAATGTTATCATGATGTGTTCATTTAGTATCTTATGTTTTCAAATTTAATGTATGTATGAATTTAGTTTTCCTAGACTAATGAGTAATTAGATCCTTTAAGACCACTTATATTTTGTACGAATAATTAAATATAACTAATAGCTATATGTTTCTAGAGTCTAGGTGGTCATATTCTAACCTAGGATTAGTGTATTATTCCACTATTGGAGGAATTTTGTACTGATAAAATGATTATGTTCTATATAAAATTTTATGAAAAAAATAAGGAAATGGATTTTAATTTTAGCTATGGTTTTTCCAGTTTTGGAATTTTAGTTTTTAATCCTTGAATCCTTAATATTTTTATAAGTCCAATCTCTTACACATTTTCTAAGTCATGTATAGCCACTAAAAAGTTTCAATGTTTTGAAAAAGATTTAATATTTTTGAAAATTTATATACATTGGATATGAAAGTATTATAAGGATTCAGAAATTCATACACACATCGAAAAAATATACACATGGCCACCAAAAAAATTAAAATGAAATTAAAAAATTTATATTCTCGGGTAATGTATTAAGTGAAAATATTGAAAATTAATATGGATTAATTCTTACACCAACTAGCCTGAGAATTCCTATATTACCACTATTAATGATGTAAAAAATCTTAAAAAAATGTTTACTTGTCAACTGGTAATGTTTTATGTGCACAATATTCAGGTATATCATTTTATATATTTTTTCCCTTTAAATTGATACACGGTTAGGACAAGTCATACGTTCTATTCTAGGGAATGTATTAATTTAACAACATAATACCATCTTTTGGGTACATCTTGACCCCTATTTTTATTATCCATTATTTAAATCATGATTAATGTCCTTACAAATTACATTTTTTAATATTTTTGGATTCTTTAGGGACCACCAATGTTGGTACATGTATTGGGAAAACCATGGTAATCATCCTCGAAAACAATGTTCCTTATGTGATGGTTCAGGATAGTAGTGCATGGTTATAAAATATTTATTCAAATATATGGGAAGTCCCTTGAAAACCATCTATACTTGAAGAGTGGGTGTTTGTATAGATGTAACATAGTTATCATAATCATGTGTCCATACCATTAACCCTTTCTTTCAGCATAGATAAGTCATGGGTTTGGATCAAATTTAGTAATAACAGTTTTCACTAACCCAATATACCATATGAATTGTTTTTATGCCCATAATAATAATAATTAATATCTCAAGACAACTATTATAACTCCTTAACACCTCCCATTAAAAATTTTATAATCATTTTTTCGTTTTTATGCTCTTTTGAGGTGAACTAGATCCACCAACCTCTCATCGTATTGGATCAAATAAATGGTGGAGCCATTTGGTCCCTCTATAGAATGTTATTTCTCCATGATTTAGAGTATTACTTCCCAATCATATCCACTCCCTTAATAGTGATTAATCCTATTTTTATTGATGGTTTTAAACCTTTATTTTAGGGATTGCAATTCTAAGAATTCCAATATGATCTTCCTCACCTAGTATTCTCCATAGGAAATACCCATTTCAGGTGATTGATCATTTGATCATATAATAAAATGTTTAAGGGTTCTGTAAGACTTCCCCCTAATCTAAACTCATGATTACGTAATTGAATTTAAATTTACATTCAATTATATTCTAAACCTAAAATTTTTATTTTTTTTGATGTATGGTTTTAATTCCATTATATATTTTAATTTGAACTGATTTTCAAAGGATTTTTTAAATATGTTTTTATTTTAAGAAAGGATAGATTTAAATGATTTGATGTCTATCGTTGGGTAAAATTGCCTTAAATTATCGATAACTGTGATAGGAATTATTTATATTAAAACAATTTATTTGGTTTTGAAATTGAAAAAGGCATGTTGGAATATGAAATTGGTAATTTGAACATTAAATATGGAATTGAATTGAATTAACCAACGATTAATTGGCTATTTAATTGAATCACAGGTGAGATTTAGTAGTTACTAGGTGTCATGGACATGTATTATTGGGCTTTGAATTCCTAGAAATGTATTTTACAATGAAAAATATAACTGAACCACATTCGTCATGGTTTCCATTGATGGGGTGCTGATTTATTAAATCGATGTCTTGAGCCTTAAGGATATGTGCACACATATGGATCCATGCTTGTTTGATTGAGTAGTGCTACGATCCATTATCTAGAAACTAATTTTCCTTTGGGATTATGAGAATCAATCTATGTATTTATTGGATTGTTAAATGAAATTAATTATAGAAATCATATTCTTCCTTCCAATGATTAATGAAAATAGTAATTAAAGCCTATTCATGTTATATCATCCATCTCCTTGATTTGATAGAATGTATCAACTAATAAAATGAAAAATATTTTACTTTATTTATATGCATTTAAATCTTATAAAATATTATTTTTATATAATGTAATTTCTTGTGAATAATTTGGTTGAAACATACTTTGATGATTCACACACACACTACCATTTCCTTTTGGTGTTTGTAGATTTCATTATTCCAGGACATGGAAAGGTACATAGAGGATGTGGGTGTTCTTGATTCCTGGATCCCACAAGTATTTGTGGTTAGTAGTGGAGCTATAGTCAACATGAAACATGGATATATGAGATCTTGTCTTTGTGGTGGTAATATTTTATTTTGGATGATGTATTATTTTGATATCCTTATCTAACTGCATGGGGTACTTTTCACATTGAGATGTTTTTTAAAAACTAACTGTTTATTATTTTATCTTTTATTGATATATATTGATGGCCTTTCTGTGGATAACATGATCCCTTTGACACATTTTTTATTCTGCATGCAAGCCACCAACCCCTAGGGATTTGGATTTCCATTTGGGCTATTTTTTATGGCTTGAGTAATAGTTCGCTTGTTGATTTGAGTTGTTTTAGGTTAAAATAATATCCAATGATGGTCAAACACATTTCACTGATATTAGTATGTATTTTGTGATTTTATTATATTCTGGTAGTATTATTTTTTGGGACTAAGGAGGTAGTTATAAGAGAGTATCTAGCCATCACTCATCGTAATGAGCCTTTAAACACCTTGGTTGTTTAGTAAAATCATATTTTATGTGTGATCTGATATAATTTGAATATATTCTAAATTTGAAAAGAGTATTTTGAAATCCAAAATATTTAATTCAATTAATTTTAATTGATTTTCATGTAACTCTTGATTGTAAAATTTATTTGAACAACTTGTTTATGTTTTTATTGAATATTGATGTTATGTAGTAAAATTCACCAAATAATATATTTGAAAAGACATCGAGAGGGATTTGCTGATGAAACTCCAAAAACGAACACTATAGTCGATCAGAGTCCCAATGAGACATTAGTGTGTTCCATCCATGCCCTATGATATCGGATTTCAGTCATTCCCATTAAAGAATCAATATTGAAACCTAAATGGGATGAAACTGTAGACCATGAAAAAGAGTTAATTATTTAGAAGCCACCAAATTTACCAGGATTTAGTTATCCTAAAATGTAAGATAATTTTTCAAAGAAAATGGATCTTATTTTTCACTCATTAACATTATAGAATCAATAAAGGATAAATATGCTACATTTTTTCTTGAAGGGACTAGTTTGACGTGGTAGTATTCAATGGTTATATCAAAGAAAAATGGTATCACGGAATGGATTGTCTTCAAATATCATTTTATGAAAAAATTATATCTATATTTTATAATGTTATGAAATTCCTTTTAGTTTCATGGACTCCAATAAGGTGACATGGTAGTGGATCAATATGTAAGAAACATTATAGAACATGTTCAGTTTACTCTTAAAGTAATGACAATTGATATGCTAAAGGATTGTTGATTTCAGATGGGTCTTTGATATGATACCTAATCCCATTATTTCATTCTAAATACAATATATTATATAATAATTCTAGATATAGAATTTATGGATGAGTTATAACTAGTATCTATTCCAAGGTTGACCAGAGTTTCTCTAACTCCCACAAGTAATTCTTTTAGTTATTGTCATAAGATAACACACCAGATCCCTCCGAAATGGAGGTGAAATGAGTGTCAAAACCCCATTAATTTCTCCAATTGTACATGGGATATCAACTACTATTGAGTATTCACATCCCATAAATTTGAGGAATTATCATAATATATGTGTACACATATATACATCTCCAATAAAAAAAATGATGGAATCTAAAAAACTAATAAAAATATATTAACAAATATATAATAAAATATCCCCAGAATAAAAATATTGCAAAATAATGTTGTAGTTGGGCCATTTAATATTATAATTTAAAAAATCAACATAGTGTGACCTTCTCTGAAAGAGGGTACTACAACAAAATGCTTCACCAGTAAACATGTCATTCGGTCTACACTAATCTATGTGCTGCTTGCTCATGGTCATCATAGGACTCTTTTAAAAGGGCTCTCTTATACATAATACACAAAACATGGAAGAAATGTTTCATATGGGGGTGATTGTAAAAATTAATAGTAGGAATCCCAGAAATCTCTAATCATAAATCATCAAGAGATGTTCTCCCAACATATGATATGTAGACAAGTCAGAGAATTAAACACCAACATATAATCATAAAAAACAACCATTCTCAAGTGGTATCAACCAATAGTTTCATCCACCTTATTTTTCTCAATGTTTCATGGTAATGATCATTCCTATAGAACTCGATTAATGGGTCATGTTATCACTAATGAATCTCCTTTAAGTGGTCATGATCATCAGGTCCTACCCGAGACGTAATCATTTGATCTCTGAAGATATCATTAACCAAATAAGGTATCAAACCCATGGAAAATGGGGGACACCAATAACCCTAATGTTTTATCCTACTATATAAGGGATCAATCGCCTATGTGTAGTGGAAATTATAATACCATGAACCCCACCTAGGAATGATATAAAATCCCCCTGGTCCCATAGGGGGATGCACCGAACTCTTTCGAAATACTGAATCTGTTGAGAGGATCAAAAACATATGAAGTGGATGTACTATCACACTATACCATCATAGGAATGGAAAAGTTAATTTAATTCAATTTATATTTTTCTAAAAAATGAAAAGAAGGGTTTCAAAAACAATCTAATGGAGTACGGGACATGTACTTTGGGGTACGTGATGTGTCTTTACAACATATGGAATTCCCATATATCATTGTCTCACATGACATATAAACCTAAAAATACATATTATTTACATTCATGGTACATATTGTATAGGGTTCAACTAGAACATTACCCTATTTTCTAACCAAGAGCATGTATTTTGAGTTATTCTCATGCATATATGGTCTTTTTCTAAGTAAATGACAATGTCCATGTACATGAATAGTGCATATGAATCCTCCATTAAATATGGAATGAAACCCTGTTTGGTCACATGATATATGGTAGGGGTCACAAGACATGTGATCTATATCTTCCTATGGAAACCATATTGTCGAAGCGAGATCCCCAAGCAACTTATAGCATTGGATTACACACCATGTAATGTGATATTTGTAGATACCTGTGGTTCCATATCAGAATTTACAGTAGGTTGCTTTGGCCATTGATCTATCATAAATCAGCCAAGTAAACTTGAATATTATATGGACATTCCCTTCCATCATTAGGGATTTGATTATGGATTCCCAAATCATTCCAGAAATTTTCTATCACATCACACCACCATCGCACATTAAACTAGGATGAACTTAAACCTCTGGTAATTTCTAATCTACCTATGATCTTCCTATATAAAATATAAAGAATTTGGGGAACCACAATCCATGTAATTTTCCATCCAGAACATGAAATGAATGTGGTAAAAAATACATGAAACATAGAAGAAAAATGAATCATATCTTTGTTATGGTTGTATTGTATCTTTTTCCATTAGAACAATGAATATATTTCCTATTAATTAATCAATCGACAGTAAAATAAAAACCTTCAATTAAAAAATCAATTCATGTTTGTGGAATTGATTTTTGTTTAACCCGAGATGAAAGATCATGATAAATCTGCATTGTTAAACATCAAACATTGTTTTCTGGTCATTTATTAATGATTATAAATCCTATGACATAGTCATTGGTGAAATCCATGAACTCCATTCTTGTAGAGGTTTCCTTCATTATTGATTTGATCATCAAATAAATTATTCCCCCCAAATAATATCTTCTATGATCTCTTCAAAATTATCATAATTATATGGATAACCCTATAAATTATATATAATTGGGTTTATATAGGAGATGTCTAGTTCATTTCTCAAACAAATAAATATATAAATAAATTTAACATTTTATTTTTCTATTTTTTTATATTAATTGTGACTATGAGAACATGTTACAATCAGGACAAATACTGACAAATGTTATCTTGTACATTGGGTAAAATACAATTTATGAACTCAATGATGGTATTGAATTTCCTATATGAAACTCTATTCTAGTGTTATTTCACATTTTTTTGAAAAATTTTCTGATTTCTGTAAATATAATTAATATATTTGATATATAAATTCTAGGATAACCAGGATATGAAATCTGAAGTTGTCTTAGAGAATGACATTAAATATATTAATAGGTATATTTCAATGTAATGAGTGTAAAAAAAAGAAATTAAATTCTTTCTTCCTTAGTTATATTCATCCTAAAAATAGAAAACAAAAAATCAAAAAGATGTTGATTCTAGGCCTGCATCGAGGTATCCTTATCTAAGTTGATATCCTATTGGTTCTCTTGTCTCCATTAGACATGAACCAAAGTAACCACTCACACATGGAGGATCATCTCCTGGATATCCTCAATCATTATATGATATAATGTAAATGTATCTCCATCAAGGGATTTTATCTCCCTCCATTCAATAACATTCATGGGCTCGTTCACATACCTCCTTAGCTATGAAACAACAATAGTGTCGAGTTCCTTGTCTAGTAGTAATGGTATAGAAAATTTCCACACTACCCTCCTACTATATTGAGTATCTAGAAATCTCTAATGATTCTCATATATTGTTTTCCACCATACCCTAATCTCCATAATCCATATTGAGGAGAGACATTTGGGAACATATGAACTCCCAATTAAAATGACAAATACATTCATTGTTTTTTCACAAAGGATTTATAATGTCTCTATGTGGTTATCATCCTCTCCTGGATAACCTGGACTTTCTCTTCCATAGTTTGAACCATCCATAGTCCCAATATTTCTATCTCACCATGATTATTCTACCGTAGTTTTGACATGTAGGGTATCCCATAAAATTCTATAATGGTGCAATAGAAATGGTTTTATGGTAAGTAATATTGTATGAAATCCCCATCATGTGATGGCGATCCTACCAACTATGACGAATGTCTAATAATTGTTCCCACAATCCTTCATCAAGATCCTGAATGTTCCACTCAATATGGCCATCATTCTAGAGGTGAAATTCCATTTTCAAATACAAATTTGTCCCAAAGGAATCATGTAATCCTCTTTATAATCAAGTCATTGGGAGAGTGTAACTTTATAAAATGTTCATCAAAGGAACACCATGGATCTAGAGTACCTCTTACACATAATGATGTCCCAATATATCTACCAAACCATTCCCATTGATAGATAGGAAGTATGACCTCATGATGATTTGTTCAATGATCACACAAATTGAATCAAATCCAATAGATATCATTGATAGTCCCATCATGAATTTCATAGATATATCATGAAAATTCCACTCTAACATATCTAGTGGTTGATCTAATCCCTCTAGAACTTGTTTCTCAACCTTTACCTCCTATCAACTAAGGATTTGAGTGGAAAACTCTGCTACACATTTCATTCTGCATGGCCACTAGAACTAACTATGTATGTCCTATAACTTCCTATCCAAACTAGGATATAACACCAAAGCATATTAATTATACCCCCTCATAACCTCCATCATAAATGTCAATGTTATATTCGTATTCCCTTTAAAAATAATGATGTGATCTCAACCATCAAAAAATAAATCAAAATATTTCTCAGTCGATATTTGAGCAATTAAGTTCTCACAGTTTGTATATCAATAATGAGCCTCCCGGACATGTTGTAGATCTGTTGTTGTAAAAACCATAAATTATAGATATAAAGCACCATCCTTTTCTACTATGGTAAACTAGAAATAGGTTGAATATAATGGAGCCTTAGTAACAAATTTTGAGCAAGACCTCATGATGTGAGAATATTCTACCATGTTCACCATCCAAGAAGTATATAGAATCTTGAATTCGTATTTATAGATGAACTCTAGAAATCTTCTAAATATCATGTTAATATCCTTTTGAGATAATATATACATTAGAATATTCTTTTCATAGTATACGATAAAATAATTTCCCATAATTTAGTTCTCCACATCATCATTGTTATGACTCCTGTGACAAACTCTAGTTCACGTGTCACATATTTATTCATGATAGGTATCAGATTCCAATACCCATGATAAATAATTTCATGCCTATACATCAGAAAAAAACCATGTATGGTCCATATGGGATCAAATGACACTACAAACTAATCACCCACCTATTGCAATATCAAGAAGGGGTAACACATCAACATCTACTGTAGATAATGAAAATATAATTGGAACTTCTCTATCCAAAATAAAGGCTAGTCACTCCATGACAAATTATTAAAAGTCACAAATATCCTTGAGTTATCCTGAATGATTATCCTATAATAGCATGAAAACACAAATATTTGAGGCACCTCCATCACACTCCTAGGTGGATACTAATCCAACACAACATTATCCTTTTCTTTGTCCACTTTTTCACCACCTATTGAGATGAATGGCCCCAGAAAGTGGACCCTTAGAATCTAGAAAAAACACTTCAATAGATTCCCATGATTTTTTCTCTAATTGTATGTGTAGGAATTTCTACATGTGTCTCGCCTCATCATACTTAAATATTAAGTTAAAAATGATGTAACCAATGAAGTCATGCACAAACTGGTCTATGAAATGTTGATTTATTTGTTTATGAGTCTTATGAAAACATTTAGTTAAATATTAATTCCAAAATGTATCACCAATAATAATTAAAAGTATAGAAACATCATAATATCTTCTATGTTAATTCATCATATCATAATAACATTTGATGATACCCTAATCTGAGGTCAATCCATGAGAACAATCATTCCCCGATCAACAGATCAAATAGTTCATCGATCCATGTAAGTTGATACTTATAATTATTGTTCACTTTTTTAGGATATAATAATTTAGACACCACCGCAATCTATCATCAACCTTCAATGATAACAACACAGGGTATTCATAATAGGGAGCACTGGGTTTCACTAATCCCATCATATTCAATTCCAATATATACACCATAAACTCTGGAATCTCCGTGGGATCCATACAATTCACTAGTGCAGATGTAGGGTTAATCCCAATTTGTATGTCAATAGAGAAGTCCTTCTATCAGCAGGGTGTAAAAACTATCATGTACTCAGGAAAGACATCCTCATACTCCTATACAACAGTAGGAAATTAGTTTTTCATAGAATCCAACGCTCTAAAATTCATTTTATCTAATTGGTGATTAATCTATTGAAATTTCCTATGTATGATCTATTCATACTTTTACAAGGTTTACTTTTTACCTGCAAAAAAATCTATAGTCCTCCCCCTTGGATACATTGTATCCTCTATTTGAAATTATAAAATGGGAATGAACTATGTATTGCATATCAATATCTTATAAGATTTCATAATTCCTGGTCATTCCAAAAAAGAGATATCATATTATCTCTCACCTTCGAGCGTATGGTAATTATTTTGATATATGTGTGTGATCATAGAGTCACCTATGGATATGATCTCCGGGATAAATTGTTGAGTGAAAGGATCAATCAAAATATAATAGTGTTGAATCATAAAAGTGTAATGAATAAAATTAAAAAAACCTTTGTTTATATGTACTATAGTTATGGTAGAGAATAGATAGACCATAAATCTAATATTTTTAGGAACATAGAGATCGTAGTCTACCACTTCCTATAGTTTTATCCTCCCATGATGATAAGCTCCCTATGATTGGTGGGGAACACATGGGGTGGTGGTGATAATAGGTCAAACTCAAGCCACCTATTATTTCCATACCTTCCCCCTTCCACATCTCAAATCCTACAAACCTCATTTCTCAGACCAGTTCCTCTATCAATGTGGTCGTTCGAACATCTCCGCATCAACCATATGATAGGTCATAAAATGTCTAGAAAGATTCCCCTTACCATGTCATGAGAAGCCCATCTTCTACCTTTGTTGAATCAAGAATTTGAGAGATCCCTAATGAACCAAACCATTATTATAGGATTATCTATCATAGTTTATGGAATACCAATATCCCATTGTGAGCTATTGGCTACTTAATAGAATGGTATTATCTCCTATGTTCCTAATATTTGTGGATACTCTTACAAGAATATCTCCAATAATAAATCATACTAAGGAACTCCATTATAGGTGGGAATGCATAAATATATTACTAAATCTCCAATATCTCGGTGTATGACCTAGATGAATGTCCATGCACTGAATAGTGGATCCATAACTGTATCTATTAAGTAATACGAGAGATCAGTAAACATCATCGAATAATATACCACCATCATATTTTACCATTGTAAATGAAAATGTCTTTGGATGTGAATTGGTCACAATGTTGATGGATATAACTCTTCCCATAAGAGATAATCAATGAATGACCTTGAGATATACGTATCATCATATAGCTAAGTCTCCAGACTCCACCATCTCTAAGTGAATCCCTGAAGAATAATTTCATTATGTACTTCCATATAAAATGATGGGGTCCTCACTTAGTGAAGAAAACTCATGTGAATACATATAACAAATTCTTAGCTACCTAGGGGTATTTCTCACCTTAAAACCACTGAGATTTCTACCACTAGGACTTAGGCAGTGCAGTCATCCAACACAATTACTCATCCCGCACTATTGGTTCTAACTGCTTCTGTAAGGGTTTTGGGATAACATGAATACCGCCCAGAGGTACTACCTCTTACACATACCTAATTACTAAAGCCTCATTACATATGGGATCATCCTCTTGACCATACATTATAATACTAAATGATTATATTTTCGGAGGAATATTTAAATAAACATGATACACCATGATAAATGAGTATACATGTATATCTGACTCAAGAATGAAATTGAAACCATAAACCCTTACAATATTATTCATATACCAATGTTTTCCCTTAAACTATTTTTTATATGTACAATGATAGAAATAATGTTATTAGAGTCTATATTAATGGATATGTTGGCCATCACACCAACACTTGAGTCCCTGGCCTAAAATCAAAACTTGAAAGACTATAAAATTATTTCTATAAATCCAAACTCAACCACAAATCCAGAAAATATTCCATTCTTTTATCCTATTTTAGAACCTCATGTTGATACTACTCTGTCAAGACTCGACACACAAGGGACCACCTAACTAGTTATGGCTAAGTGTGACAGCCCCATGCATGCCTCATATTTTCCATGGTATGATGATTAGTTTTATGTAGGTACACACCACCAATGATAGGATTTACCCTAATGTGGCTATACATTCATAAAAATCTCTAATACCATAATATAATTGAATATAAAAAAATGATACATATGTATAATAAATCAATAGTCTCATAATCATATTATGGTAATAAATTACTAGATAGTGACAAATGTTCCAAATACAAGACCATGCAAAAACAAAAAATGTGACCATCATGCATAGAATGAGGGGACTGCTATCAAATATAATAATAGTAAACACCTTGATCTGTCTAGCCTAATCTAATCATCACCTACCCCCAATACTCCTAGGATACCGTCAAAAGGTCTCACATCTTCATAGGATATGACATGTGTGTGAAATTACTATTTATATAGGAGTATAGAAATACCCATAAGGCTACTCCAAAATCAATATTAATATATCATTATGATAAGTAATATGATAAAAATATATGTCAATAAGTTAATAGAAATTAAAATATAGATATAAACATAATTGATAATCATCCTTAGGCATTATTTTCATATAATTTGAGCCATAGTGTACTATTCAAGGTTCCATGGTATTGCTTGTCCAAGAATTACTCACTCTACGAGCCATGCTATAACTATTGATTTTCCTCAAATTGATCCTGAAAGTCAGGCACTTCCCATGATGTGCTCAATGTATCTCTACAGATCTCATCATCTAAATAAGTGATCACACCTAGGTCCACTATGGGAAACTAGGAGGCCTTCAAAATTGGTCTGATAGAAAGAGGATTCACATCCATTTCATGGTAGATACACTGATACCATAATCCCAACCATGGAATGATAGAGGATCCCACCATGGTCCCACTGGGGGAAGCACTAAACTCTATCAGAATAAAGATCCCATTAAGTGCTAAAATCCTATTTCGATGGTGTAATTCCACACTATACCCTCCTGGGAAGGGATTGGTGAATCACAATAAACAGATCCAGGACTACATTTTTGAAATGAAGGGTACCAAACCACCTTAGACAGAGTACATGGAACATATATGGGGTAAATATCATTTCATCACATCCCTAGGTCTCCTTGTGTATCGTTGTGTCACATGTAATTTAAATCTCAAAATACTTGGTTTGTCCTCTTATGTTATGTGGCCTTTAGAGGTTGACTAACACACTTTATGTCTCTTCTATCCATGCTGATGTACTTTGTTCTATGACCTTATATATTTATCCATGCCCGAGTACACATCTCAACCCCTATACTATAGCCATATTTGAGTGCATTACTTAGCTAGAGTACTCATCCCATTCCAATGTATCCACCGAGATACACATCATGCCTCATGGTCAAGTCACGTGACATATGGTAGGGACTACATTTTGGGTGATCCTTATTGATCCAATGAAACTATAGTACTGTAGAAAATTCCCCACTTTTCATGTGACTTGTAAGAACCCATATCTTATTTTCAGGTATGTTTACCTTTTTCTAATGGTTTTTTAGAAAATAGGAGTTTTTTAAAAATTTCTTAATTATACGCCGTGTACTATATGAGTACACACTATGTACTCGTTTACCGTGGGTAGCCGGGTGCTGGCAGTGTAATGGACGTGCACACGGATGTGAACACGGCCGTGTGTGGTGACCTGGATACCTCCTAATGTGAGGGCCAGTGATGGAAAGTACACATTATGTACTTATGATTTACATGTCGTGTACATACTTCTTTATTTCATTAAATGGGTCAAGGTCACGTCTAATCGAAAAAAACACCTCCTTCTTCGTCTGTCTCATCCATAAGTGTACGTATGATGCCAATAGTTCCCCAAGCCCCCGATCGAGCATCTATTCTCCGAATATACTTTCATCAATTATGTTGGAATCTCCACAGTAAGCTCTTCCTTATCCTAGAGTTTCATTTCCTAATTCCTCCTCTTTCAAGAGTTATCATCAATTGAACATTTTAGATGTTTTTATAGATCTACATTGTTCTTGGGAGATTCAAGGCTTGAGGTTTACGTATATTGATCTCACGACACAGAGGTAGGTGGTTTGTGTCTTTTCGTAGATAGTATTTGAGTTATATGTGCAAAAGTGCCCAATACCCTTGTTCGGGGTATTGCGTGTTTACATTTTTAGCCCTTTTAATCACCTGATATGTTTGTATGCTTGAGTAGAGGTTAATTGAATTTGAATAGGGTTAATTGATATTATTTTGAAGTTTTTTCCCATGCATGTTTTGGTTATGACTATTTCGTCTTGCTTAGCATGTCCGTCTATTGTGATTTCTATTCCTAGTGCTGATAGGATGGAGTGATCTTTTTCTCTAGAATGATATGATATGTTGTAGATTTATTATCCAAGTAGTTATTGAGGTATAATTTTGGTTTTTATATATCTCTATGCTTGATTGACTTACAAAGGGCTGTGGGAACCTTGTGTAGTAGACCATAGGGGGAATAGACGATAAGGGCATCCCTAGAGTGTCTGTTTTACTTTTACGATTCGAGACCATAGGGGGAATGGATGTATGTTCTTCCTCAGAGTGTGTGTAGTTCCTTGGTGTGGGGAATATGTGGAATTGGATGTTTAGTGCTTCCCTAGAGAGACTTTTAGTTACCAATATGAGACTATAGGGAGAATTGATGGTGAGTTCTTCCTCAGACAGTTTGTGTTAAAGCTAAACTAGAGGGGTTAGACTGTTTGTACATCCCATAGGGTAGCATGAACTTGATTGGTTAAACCATAGGGGTCATGCTATTAGTACTCGTAGCGGGTTATAAATTTTTTATTATCTCCTCACTTGAGATATGGATTTTAATTCATTGAACTATAGGATTATTTACTTTTGAGTACTTCCTTGGTTACTTCTTCTTTTTTCCTATTTCCTGATATATATATTCACTGACTGTTAGGCACAGATCTTTGGGTGGTTTCCTACTCTGATTAGTCTCAAACCCTCTTTAGGTCATGATTTTGGTCCCAAAAAGATTATATTGTTCCTGGTATAGATAAGGGCAAGCTCCCTTCTACATCAGGTACTTGACTGGTCTGGAGCTGGACAGAATGGGACCAAACTGAGGATTGAAATGTGGAAGAGTTGTTCTTGTTTTTTTACTCTGTTTTAGTACTGTATTCTAGTTTTGTGACTTTTTTGGGTACTTTCATAGACATATGTATCATGTCTCATTTATTTATATTCTCCAGTTATTTATTTCTTTAGTCCTCCGTTGTTTACTTTTGTGTGGTATTGTACTACTTCTACTATTGTTATCAGTTTCATTTCCACTGTGTTACTCTGCCAATGAGGGCATAGTCTCCCCACTTTCACAACCAAGGCCCTCACTGCTAATTGGTAGCCTCTGGCAATTATGGAAATGCGCTTGAGGCCATGTGACCAACCAGGTACAGGGCACCTCTAGGCGGCTTCTGGAATCGGGACATTACAAAGTGGTATCAAAGGGAGGTTTATTTTCTTCTTGACTTACTATTTGGATCCTATAGCTATGGATTGGTAGGAATAGGTTCTTGGTAATATGATTTTCCCAGGAGTAGCTAACCCATGTATAGGGAAAATCCAATCTACCTCGTTTATTGAAATTTTCTAGTTTTTCTATTTTACAGTTGATTTGATTTCACCATTCAGTGATTCACATGTTTTGTGATGTTATGTTGATGTTATTGACGTTCTATTTTTATGTCAACCTGATGAGATGTGGGAATGCCTTCTCATTAATCATATAGGAACTTTCTAGAAATTAAATGTCATGGATTTTTTCCTGGAATTTAGCATGCATTAGAAATTTCGTGTTGTTGTTATAGATGTTATGCTAGATATGCATGTTGTTGTGATAGATGCCTTGATAGAATACCCTATTTTGATAGGGTATTGATTTTCATATGGATTTTTTTGAATGAAAGACAAACTTTGGTTCTTGAGGTGTTATGGGCCCTCAGGGACCGGAATTTGGTGGTTCATTGTGTTTTTATCCTTCTTAATGACATATATATGATTCCAAACCTTGATTTGTGGTGAGTATGGGCCCTCAAGAATTGGAATTTGTCACTTTAATGTTTGTTTCAGTGTTTTAATGGGTTTCTAGAGTAGTTTCTGAAGCTTATTGTCTAGAAAAACCCAGAATATGTGGCATTTTATTATGAGTAAATTCCATGTGTACTTCTGTTTGGGAAGGAACTATTTTTCTTAAGTACACGCCCTGTACTGTATGTACATGATGTGCATTCTATAACCGTGTTGCCGACTGTGTGGGAAGAAACACGGTGTTGGGAAAATCATGGTGGGACAAGCCGTGTACCGGATGTACATGCAGTGTTGTGCAGACCATGTGTTCACCCATGTGACTAAAAACACAGATGGATAAAATAGAGAATATACACATCGTGTCCAGTTAAAATGTGTTGTGTAGTGTAACCCGAGTTTTCAGCCATGTAGCGAACTACACGAGTCACAGAAATATTTCTAGTACATGCTCTGTCTGGAACAAACATGTCATGTAGAGTCAGCGGTATAACCGATTGTGTTGCTAACAACACGGGTCAGTGGGGTTCTTCAAGTACACGCCATGTCTAGCCCAAACACGTTGTGCAGTCTTGTTCTAGGAGAACAGTGTGGCTTAGCCATGTAAGGGAACATAGGTAGGGGAAGAGGGTTCAGGTATACACCATGTGTCAGGACAACATGACGTGTGTATGGAACGTTACACGACCAAATTGGGAAAAGCTACACAACCATGTGAAGGATTAAGGGAACACGTTGTGTAGGCATTATACACGCCGTGTATCTATGTTTTGAAAAACATGAAATCTTTATTTCTCTAGTTCCATTCATACACTTCATGTATTTAGCCCTTGATAATCTTGATCAAAGGTGAGAGCTTCACCTTGCAGATTCATGCCATCGAGAAATCTTCTGATTGTCCGCCTTATACAGGGAAGTTATCAGACACCATACATGGCTGATCAAGGACTACCTATAGATCCTCCAGTTTTTCCAGTCTTAGCACCATCCATCATTCCGAACACAGGTGCTGATTCACTGTTCTAAGAGGGTATTATGAGGTTTGTACAGACCTTCTTTGGAGTACCTCATCCTACCACTTCTATGGTAGAGTTGATGTGGGGTTTTTAGTAGAATCATCCTCCCATATTCACAGGGGAAGGAGGAGATCAGGTTGTAGAGTCATGGTTTGAGGTCACACTTTCTATCTTCGAGCATCTGAAGAAGCCTCCAGATAAGAGGGTGAAGCTCTCTAGGTACAATCTTCGGGATTCCTCCAAGAGATGGTTTGATGTGATCTCAAAGTTGGGACACTAGTAGTTTATGGAATGATATGAGTTCCTATGTGCTTTCTACAACCACTTCTATCTGGAGACTTTGAGGGCCAATCAAGCCCGAGAGTTCATGATTCTGGAGTAGCTTACTCTTTCTATTATGGAGTATTCTCGTCGCTTCATAGAGCTGTAGTGCTTCCCGCCAATCCTAGAAGGTGATGAGTTATTCATGGTAAGGAATTTTGAGGATGTTCTTATGAACGACATCTGATCTTAGGTGAACATCTTCAGGTTGACTTCTCGATAGTCAACCAGGCATGGATCGCAGAGCACAATTTGAGGGATTCTGGAGTTGTTATCTAGGGTGGCTCGACATCATGGATTGGTATCCCTCCTACTGACAGCAAAAAGCATTGTATTGAGTCTACCTGTGTGGATCCAAGAAGATGAGAGTCTTCTCTTGGTATCCAGGTGGTGTGCTACCAGTGCTGGAAGAGGGGAAACATGAGGCCACATTTCCAGAGAGACCTAGTGGAGGGTCGATCTTGCGGAAATATGGGTCATCTTCAGCGCTTCTAGTAGATATTCTCACAAGAATCTGGTGGCAGGGGTTCTTCTATGACTCCTCATTCAGGAGAAGAACCACCAATTTATCATCAGTCTGGAAACTGGTGTTCTTCTGGCCATTCAAGACGAGGTGGGGGTCGCGGTCGTGGTAGTCAGTCACCAGGCTTTCAGCGACAGCAGGGTGGACTAGTTCAGAGTGACCAGGCTGGGCCATAAGGACATGGTACATGACAAACTTTACAGTGGATCAGACCTAGTATGGGAAGGATCTCAGAACCTCTATAGTCGAGGTACGATTCTAGTAGTCTCAGTTCTAGCTTCTTCTCTTTTTGATATAGGGTCTTCCCATAGCTTTATATCTGTAGCTCTTGTGGAGAGCCATGGGATCTGTATCTTTTCTTCTGCTGATATCCTGATTCTAGACACTCCGTTGGGGACTATAATGACTAGTGTAAGTCAGTGCTAGGAGTGCCCTCTAGAGAATGGTTGGTGTCACTTTTTAGGGGACCTCTATATCTTAGAGATAACATGTTATGATTTCATTCTTGGAATGGACCAGTTAGTTCCCTTCTAGGCAGTTGTCAACAACTATTTCTGTACGGTGAGATTCAACTCACCAGAGGGAAGATCGTTTCTATATAAGGGTAAATGGGATGTCCCGGCCAGCAGGGCAGGACCCGAGCATCTTGGGATAGGAGGAGTTATTGACCAGTTTTCTAGTCTATATCTAGCTGACTAGGGGACTTCATAGACAGGCATTCCTCTAGTGGTGGATCACTTCAGGGATGTCTTTACAGAGGACTTTTCAGGTTTTTCTATAGAGCGAGAGGTAGACTTTTTCTATTGATCATGTGCCAATAGTGGAACCAGTGTCTTTTTTTCCTTATAGGATGGTCACACAAGATTTACAAGAGCTCAAGAAGCAGTTGGAGGAGTTATAGGAATTGGGTTTCATCCGACATAGTACTTCTCCTTAGGTTTGGCCCAACTTTTTTGTGAAAAGGAAGAAGGTACCCATATACTTGGCATAGATTATCAGAAGTTGAACCAGTTGATGATCAGGAACCGATATCCATTATCGCGGATTAATGATCTATTTTATCAGCTTTGAGGAGCCTGGGTGTTCTTGAAGATTGACATGAGGTCTGGTTATCATCTATTGCATTTTAGACCATTATATGTACCACTTACAACCTTTCGGAGTATGTATGGTCTATTCGAGTATCTGGTTATGCTATTCGGTCTCACGAACACCCTTGTAGTTTTCATGGCACTAATGAACCGATATTTCCATCCATACTTGGATTCTTTATGGTAGTCTTCATGGATGATATCTTGGTTTACTCTGACACTCGACATGACCACACTACCCATCTTGAGATCATTTTAGTACACTGAGAGAGCATCAGTTATATTGTAATCTCTTAAAATTACACTTTTGGATGGACCAAATTCACTTCTTGGGTCATGTTATCTCAGAGATAGGAGTATCAGTAGACCCATGGAAAGTGAGAGGAGTAGATTCCTGGGAAATCTGAATAATGTCTTTGAGGTACGATGTTTTCAAGGGATGGATTGATTCTACAGAAATTTCATACTAGACTTTTCACTCTTAGAAGCGCCACTAACAGGCATAACTAAGAAGGGTGCAATGTTCTTGTGTTCAGATTCTTGTGATTCATCCATTCAATAGCTGAAAGGAAGGTTGAATTCATCACTGATACTAGTTTATTTAGATCTAGGAAAAAGCTATATTGTATACTGTGATGATTCAGGTATCGGTGTGGGTGTTGTGCTTATGAAATAATAAGGAGTCATTACATATAGGTCTCGGTAGTTGGGGCCACATGAGAGGAATTAACTGACACACAAACTTGATTTCGCTGTAGTTGTTCATGCATTACGTTGTTGGAGACATTATCTTTTGGACATCATTTTGTGGATTTCACTGACCACAAATGTCTCAAGTATATCTTCAATCAGCATGACCTAAATTTCAGACAACAAAGGTGGGTTGAGTAACTTTAGTCCTTTGACTTTGAGATTACCTACTTGCCTGGGTAGGGAAACGCAGTAGCTATTGCGCTGAGCAAGTGGACTCAGATACAAGAAGTTCTAGAGGCCAGTAGTGAGTGGTGTCTTATGACTCTATTATCAACGATGCATTTGGAGGTGCACGATAGACAGGGGATGATGTTTCTTTCTTCGGTTATAGTTACCTATACTCATTTTGATCGATTGAGAATGAGGCAGCTATCAGATTCTAAACGCCTAGTCCAACGGGAAATCGTGTCATGAGAAAACCCTATTTCATGGTGGACCATAGGCGAGGATGAGAACTTCTGATTTCATGGGCGCATATGGGTGTCAGCAGACATACGCAAGGAGCTGAGGTGGTACATTCATTCCTCAGTTTGGGTAGTTTATCCTCATGTCACCAAGATTTATCATGATCTACATCATTTGTATTTTTGGACCGATATGAAGAGATGTGTTGATGTTTTCTTCATGAGGCATTCCACCAATCAGTAGGTGAAGGTAGAGCACAAGCGACCAGTATGGATTTTAGCAGTAGTTACCTATTCTCGAGTGGAAGTGGAATGAGGTTGAGATGGATTTCATGATAGGTTTTTTGAGGTTGCCTCGAGGGAATGATGAAGTATAGGTTGTCATTGATAGACTCAAGAATGTTTCCCACATCCTGCTGATCAAGGAGACATTCAGTGTTGATGACTTGGGGAGGTTTTACATCTGAGAGATTTTACGATTACATGGAGTTCCACACTCTATTTTTTCAGACAGGGACGTGCGTTTTAATTTTTGAGTCTGGAAGGGGATACAAAAGGATTTGGGTACACAATTAATCTTAAGTAGAGCATACCACCCCCAGACAGATGGCATGTCCGAGCGTACATTTCAGGTGATTGAGGACATGCTTCGACCATGCATCCTAGATTTTGGAGGTTCATGGGAGAAACACATACTTATTGTGGTGTTTTCCTACAATGATAGTTTTCAAGTAACAATTCAGATGGCACATTATGAGGCTTTGTACGGTAGGCCATGCCGATCACCCTTATGTTGGTTGGAGGTAGGAGAGGCAGCTATGTTGGGACCTCCGCTTTTCCAGGAGACCACAGAGAAGATAGAGTTTATTTGGAAGAGGATGGCTACTACACAGTCATGACAAAAGTCTTATGCTGATTGAAAGAGACAACCTCTGGAGTTCATGGTCAGAGATTAGGTTTTCCTGCGTGTCACACTGAGGTTGGGACATAGAAGGATTTAGAGACAGGGTAAGTTTTCACTGAGGTACATCGGTCTATTTGAGGTTTTGGAGGGAGTTGGGTCGATTTCCTATCAGTTGCAGTTACCTCATAGGTACTAGGCTATGGATTATGTATTCCATGTTTTTCGGCTACGATGTTACTTCTCATACTCATCTCATGTTTTTCAACCCATGGAGGTTGAGTTAGAGGTGGATTCCATGTTCGAGGAGCATCTTATCCAGATTGTTGATCGAAGTGTGAAGGTTCTCCGTGGCCATTATGTTCCTCTAGTATGAGTTCCATGGTAGCACAGGCGAGTATAGGAAAAGACCTGGGAGAGGGAGGCCGATGTACGATCGCAGTGGAAAGAGATTTTAAATGATTCTTCTTCTATGCCCTCTTGATAAGGAAATTCGGGGAACAATTTCTTTAAGGGGGGAAGTTTATAATAACCTAGATCTTATTTTTATGTATGTTTACCTTTTTCTGTTGTTTTTGGAGAAAAGAGAAGTATTCTAGAAATTTCCTAAGTACACACCGTTTACATTATGAGTATCTGCCTTGTACACGGTTACCGCGGGTAGCCGGGTGCTTGCCGTGTAATGGTCGTGCACACGGCCATGTGTGGTGACCTGGAGACCACCTAATGTGGGGGACAGTGAAGTCATGTACAAGTTGTGTACTTATAAAGTACACACATTGTACTTTCTTTTTATTTCATTAAAGGGACCAGGGTCACGTCTAACCGACAGAAATGCCTCCTTCTTTGTCTTCCTTGTCCAGGAGCAACCATCTGGCACCGATCTCTCCCCGAGCCCCAGATCTAGAATCCGTTATACTAGATATTTGTTTCCTGATTCCTCTTCTTTCAAGATTTATCATCAGTTGAACGTTTTTATATATGTGATCAAGTTATTTATTTCTTTAGACTTCAGTTCTTTACTGTTGTATGGTATTGTACTGCATCTGCGATTGTTATCAGTTTTGTTTATGTTGTGTTACTCTGCCAATGAGGGAATAGTTTCCCCACTATCACACACAAGGCCCTCGTTGCTAGTTGGAAACCTATGGTGTTATGGGAAATGGGATTGAATCAATGTGACCAACCGGGTACAGGGTGCCTCTGGGCAGCTTCCGGAACCAGGACGTTACATGACTCATTATTATACATAGTGTAACGAGGTAATTCCAAAATCATATAGCTCCATATCCATATTTTACTTCTATTCATACAAACAATGATTTGGGTTCGAGTCATGTGGGCAAAGGTGGATATAATCTGAAAAAAAAAATATTACATATATAGAGATCCTAATTTGGTTTTCTAAATCGACCAGGTAACTATCTATCACATTTCCCCATCGTTTCATGTCAACTGAGGAATAATAAGAAACATCAGTACATTATAATCCTCCTCCAACCATCCTTCATCATTTTCACACAATAATCTCATTCTCAGACACCAACCTCCCCCATAGTATTGATCCTTCTCGCTGATGACTTGTTGTGAAAAGATCAAATACCAGGTAGTCATTCAAATACATTCTAAGGAATTTTCCATGATTAAATAATGATGAAAACGGCGGTAAATCCATGAAAAAATAGAGGAATGAAACACAAAAATATTCAGAATGGCCTTTATCCACTATTGTTATAATGATGAATTAATTAACCAAAAAATTACCAAGAAATCACAAAATAAATAAACCATCTATGCACAAATCAATTCTCATTTATGGAATTGATTTTAATTATACATAGGGTAAAATTATGTGACAAGTCATCCTAAATAAAATTTTATATGTTGAGTTTGGATCAGTCACAAACATAGAATGATCATGCATAGTAGTCATTTTCAATCATCAAGAATTTCGTAGGAATAGATGTTTCCTTTAGTATCAATCTAAACCACAGATCTATTATCATCTTCTAATGATCTCCTCCACACTCTCCTCTCAATTCACTGGATTATGAATCAAACCCTACAAATTGGTTATGATGGGTTTTATCTAGGTGTGGGATATTTTTCTACACCATCAAATAAAATAAATAATTTAATTAATTAATTATATTATTTAATTAATTTTATTACCCTATAACAACATATTACCAAAACATATAATAACAATAAGGGGTATGTCCCAACTAGGATAAAAATTGTTTTTAAATAAATGTGGGCATTAGTTATTTTATCTGATAACAGGTTTAGTAGTTATTCCATTTTTTCATAAGAACCTTGTTTGTGAGATGTTGGTATATTTTTAGTCTTTAAAATATTATTTTTAAGCTCACTCGGCCTCAAAATATCACATTATCTCAGAACCTCGCTCTAAAAATACTACAAATTGGGTTTCAAATATATACATGGAATAAAAAATGAAATTAAATTTCAGTAATGTTAAGAGGAAGTTGGAAGAGTCTTTTGTGGATCATAATTTATAGAATCATCCAAAAACTCTATATCTTCTTGAATAATTCCATTGAATTGGTTATAGTATGTCATGGATGGGCATTCATAGTGAGTTTGTACGGAGGAAATGATAATTTATGCCTTGTGTGTTCAATTACTCTACATTTAGATGTTATATAAATATTTTGAACCCTCCATAGTAGAACAACCTCATTCATAACTAATGGTTTGAATGTTGAATCAGATGACTCATGAGATATGGGTTTCCAACCATAGGCATTATGAATGAATCTTCTTCATGCAGTAGAAGAGTCTATAGGGGATGTTGATGCGAGTCCTGTGATAGTGAGTGGTTTGATAACTATAGCATCTTATTTAGTGACTATAATTTATAATTATGGTTTATCTCATTCAATGATAATGAATAATTATATTAATTTAATAAACCTTCTTACAATGAAAATTTCTTATGAAATGTTTATTTCTACTCCCCTCTTAAAAAAGAGAGTGTTGGTTCTCTGATGCTCTTCTTGTGTATTCTCTTTGTCCAAGATTTCGCTCATCAGTAATATTCTAGTTCACTCTATAAAACCATTATATTTCATTATTAGTATTGATTCAATGGTTTCCAAAATAGCTCCAATTTACGTCAATGTTATATGGGAATCCTTTTCTTCCCAGATGGGGTGTGTCTTTTTTTATAGGATAATGGGACCTTAGGTCGAGTAGATCATGATTTCCTTTTCTAGATATTGGTAGGGTAATATCTATGTTTTCATTTGATTTAGAGAATCATTATTTGAGTGACAATCATTCACTGTTGGTATTTTCATTTTACAACATGTTTACATCTAACTATTCTAGTTTAAGAATAGTAAATGAAATAGAGTTCATTACTGAAAAGGTACTAGGTACATATCCAATCTCTACGCACTATTATCATATCGATATAGCTAAACATAAATAATTGTGTAATAATTTAGATTATTTTTCTAGATAAAAAATTTATTCAAATAAATGTGTAACCATATGATCCATAAATATTTCTTCAAAAGAAAACTGATGTAATACTTCACCTTTTCATTTATTACTAAAAATATAACTGAATCACAATAAAGAAATATTTATTATTGTCCTAGATTTATGATCTAATATAATATTCTAAATGGGAAAAGTGGTTTTCCAAAATTTATTTTTTTCACGATTACCACTAGCTTAGAGTCATATAATGTCACATCCTTCGAACTACCTTAAATAGAATATATTTCCATTTCATGTATCATAAAATGACTTCTGGTCAGTCCAATTATAATGTAGTTATTAATGTGTTGATTACTAAAATATTACAGGAGTATCATTATGCATTCATGGTTCTATTTATAAGAGAACTAATATAATAATCAAAGAAAAAAGAGCAATATATTCATCAGAAGAGAGTATTTAACACAATTTTGAGAGATTTCCAACTTTATACCAAGCTATGAAAATATAATTTCTCGATTCAGTAAGTAAATTTCATGGGGCACATGGTATTAGAAGATTTTATATTAGTATATCTTGATATGGTAAATGTTTTTATGACATGATAAAAACTAATAATTTTTTTTAGATTCAATGATATTTTGGTCTAGTATCGCATTACCACTGTTATTTCAATTATTTCTCATATTTTTCTTATCCACTGACTACCCTCACTCATAGGGTATTAAATTTCTTGTGTGATCTAAAATGTAAAAATTATTTCCATGATTTGAAAATTCTTTTTATTAATTCTCTATTATTGACTATTTTAGAAATTGGTAAAAAGTTTGTGGATGTTTTTTATACGTACGAAAAAGGTTTGTCTCCTCTTCTCATAAAGGGTGATCACGTGGTGGATATACTTCTCAACAGTTTAAGCCAGATAGGGAGAACAATCTTACTAAATATATTTAACTCATATTTTGGATTAATTCTATTACTAGTTGATAGAATTACCTAATTGGATATTGGTTTACTAATTATTCCAGAAACAAATATTGAGTTATATCATCCCTCAAAAGGATTTGAACCTCCATAAAGGTAATGGGTGGAGTACCTTCAATATTATGATTTCATAATTTCCTAAAACTGTTGTAAGGGTATGGTTTTTGATAAGGATTATAGTAGGAAAATAGAGTAAAATAATTTGATCCAATTATTATAATAGTATGATGGATGGATCACATAGAAAATATGAAATTGGACAATTTTGAGGGACGGACTGAGATTAGTTTTACATGTTTCTAGTTGACCTCCTCTCTTGCGAAGATGAATTTTTAAGGATAATTTGTGTGATGATTATTTATTTTCCCTTATAGACTCTATGTATAGTTGGGAGGACATTATTGAGAGGTTTTTATCCCTTGATGGAAACTAATGTTTCCAGATCTCATATGTCATACCTTCTCCAATGGGAAATGATGTTATTGTATATGGTAATAATTCCAAATGGTTTGTATAACATTGGACAAAAAATATATTCAATGATATTTAGAGTCCATTTATTAGATGTGATATGATTGAATTAATTTTTCATTGTTATATGAATCATCATATCAAGGTCGAACATTATAATTATTTTAGTATACATCAACTCCATTCAATTCCATCTTTGATGTGGGATAAGATTTTATTGAATTTCGAGGAATGGGTTCCTTGTACATAATGAGGGAGGAATATAGTATGGTTTTTGATCAATCAATTGGTCAAATTATCTTAAATTATTCCAATTCAACAAAAACCCAATTTTGGGAACATAAGTAACCTATACAAACAAGTGATCATAAAATTGTATTTTGTTCTATATGTTATAATTTTTATAGGGTTTCATGTTTAGCTTCGAGTGTTTTGAGTGTAACACCATGATAATTTATTAGATGTATTATATTTAATTGCTTCAATGTCCTGTGTTGTATGCAACACCAATACTAGCTTGTAATATACGCAATACCATATTAACATGCAGCATATGCAACCCAATTTTTGGCTTGTGTTACACAGGATTTCAAGTCCGTTTTATAGAATTTAATTTACGCAACATTGAGGATAGATTTTTTTCAATGTATAAAAAACCGTGTTTGGATATTTCTATACATAATAATGAATGAATCATTCACTAAACGCAACACTGACTTGGCTTTTTTTACACACAAAAGTGACCTTCCTCGATAGCATGCGTGGTACACAATACCGATTTTCACTAAAAAACGATATATTATTATAATATTATTATAAACTAGATATTTTGAATAGAATTAACCACATTTTAAATTTTATAACATTATCATTCATATTAAGAATTTTCTATAACAAGCTATGAGAACCAAATCAGTTTTTCATATAAAAGAAGTATTTTTCAAAAAATGCAGTTTTCTACCTTTTGATGGCGCACCCATTTTAATTTTAATTTTTGAAAAGTTTATAAGTTTAATTTGAGTGAATAAAGTTATTATTTCTAATAATGATATAAAAATTTACTTTGGATAAATTTTTCATAATTTTCTGATAACTTTAATATTTTGATGAATAGTAGAAATACGCTAAATTTTACTTAAAAAACCACTTTTTTCAACGAGATATTTTATATGGTTAAATTAAAATATTGAATGTTTTTAAAATATAAATATAATATTTTTTACCATTTAATATAATTTATTTCATTATCATTATTTTTACATTGAATTCATAGTTAAAAACATTTCAATCATTTGCATTGTTTTAAAAAAAACCCTTGTTTCTTTCGACAATAGGATTAATTTTAAATTAATTACTGTAACTTCTGGGACTTGAATTTGGAAAAATGGATTCCATATTTTGAATCAGTAGGTCCAAATTATGTTAATATACTACTTTTATTTTTTGTCATTATGAATAGTAACTACGGTAAATTTTATTTAAAACAGTTAAAGGTAGATCAGATAATTAAGGGTAAAAATAATATTATAAAATTACCCTAACACTTGTCTTAATATAATTTGATGATTATATGTCTCCCTCAAACATAATTGGGTATAAATGGAACTTATTGGAACCTACTTGTATGAGAATAAGACATTTAATTTATTTTATTTAAAGAAAAGTGAAATATGTCTCACTCAAACTATAATAATTAAATTATTTTTAATATAAGGTTATACATAATATAAGTTCAATTATAAATAATAATTAGGAATATAAATATATTTTCTTTATCATGAAAATTTACTTGTAATTTTTGAGAAATATATAATTACCTTAATAGCTTATACATTAATGATGCAAAAGTTATTTATTTAGTGAAAAATAAATAATATAGTTTTTATTAAAATAATAATACCTCTCAAAAGGCCCAAAAACTTGACCAAAAATATTTAGTCGAGTATATATGAACCATAATCATACAAGGGTCGACCAGTTGACCACTTTTAGCATATAAAAGATTTTATAACACTTATATTATTTTATTTTAAGTGATGTCAATGTTGTCACCTTCAGAATTTAATAAATATAACATTTTAAATGATGGGGTTTTTAGAAGATAAATTCAACTAGAGGTATTATTAGGAATTCTATTAGATTTATCTTTATAAAATTATTTTTTTAATTTTTATACAACAAATGAGTCTACTAATTAATTATACAAAAATGTTGTTGTAATTATTTTATTAAGATAAATATCATATAAATGGTATTAAAATTATTAAAATAAATAATATATTAACAAAATTAATGTGATCCACGAATTTTATATATGAATATGAATTGTTATAAATTTATAAAATATATTGGTTCGAATGTATCATTTGTGTGGATTTTATTTAAATTCAAATAAATAAATAATGTCAAAATTGACACTGTTGGTATTTTATAAAAATAACATATTATTAAATTGTTTAAAAATAACAAAAATATTTAAAAATTACTAATTGAAAATTATATGGACGAAATTTTTATAAATTATCCAATTATGGACAATTCACTAAACATAAGTAAGTATTTATAACCATTTAAAAATTAGAATGTTATTACCACAATTAAAATTAAATAGATTAAATAAGGATAAATCAAAATTATAAGGTTTAAAATAATTTCTAACATGTCAAAATTTTATTGATTGATGATATTACAATCTTATCTAATCTCATCTTCGAATTTGAGTAATTTTGGAGGTTTTTATGTGGGGTTTGAGTTTAATATAAATTAATATTTTAGAGATTTCCAAAAGTGCTTCTCTCCTATCTTATGAAAGGGAACCTCCTCCCTCTCCTATTCAATCCATTTTGATGCTTAAAACTGGGCAAAAACCTATCTATTTCCCTTCTCAACTTACCTAGATACATACTGGAGGTCCTGCTCTATTTCAAAGACCAACATTAGTGCCCTAATACGAGGTTTATAAGAGGCATGTTGAAGAAGAGGTAATATCCATTACCAATTCATTCAAACTTCTTTCTTCTTCTACAACCTCTATATGAGTTATTTCATTATTAAGTAATAACTACAGTATCAATTGTATACTTATATGTTATTATGAATAAGAAACAATCATATTCCATATTCTACCCATCCTATGAAAAATGAAATCACCACACGCGCGTCCGTATGGCCTATCATCTCCACACTGTGGTGTAATCCGTTTTTCGTCACCAACATACTTGGATGGGTATAATGATGGAAGAAATAACTATATATGATTAGTGTAAAATTTTATTGATTCTGTAATATTATACACTTCAATACAATTTCATTATCATGGGAATGATATTGTCGCTCGTGCGTACGTACGACCTACCGTTTTCACGATTTGATGTGATTCGTTCTAAATGATATTCATTGAATAATGATTATATAAATGAATTTAATGATTAAATATGATATATATTATATAGATACCATTCTGTAATGATAACTAAATCCTCAAAAGTGGAATAAAAATGTATTCAATAAAACATCTGTAAGAACATAATGTTGTTAACCTCTAAATAACGAGTAACAATGAAATGTTACTAATAAACAGATAAGAATATGACCATATATGATATCATAAAAATGACTATGATTATTGAATAAGTAAATTAAATTATTTAAATCATTATACAGGATGTTTTGATAGGTACCATGCATATCAGTCCTAAGGTATGGGAAAACCTCTCAATCTCATTTGTATCCGAGATTGTTTAAACTTAAGTATTTATTGGGGAATATTTATCATCCATGTCCTTGTTTCCTAAATATATAATATTATTTCAACTCTCCTAAAATTGATTAAATCCAATTTTAACCACTTATGAATTTTTATTAAAATATATGAAAGGGATCTTTTGTCATTTTTAGTATGAGATACTTTTTTACCTTTCAAACAAAAGTACGAGAAAAATGTTTTTTTATTTATACAGCATGAATGGATTTTTACTGTTTCATAATTCATTTTATCAATGAATATTACTCTACAAGATTCCATTATTATTTTCCAAAAAATATTTTCTTTTAAAATTTCAAGGAATTTTGAGAAAAGATAATGATTTTGAAGGAGAAAGGATATTTTTCTCAAGAATACATTTGAAGTGTTTTATCAAAACAATTTTCCATCTAAGATGGAATTAGTTAATATGGTTATGTTTCAAGTATAATGTCCCTATTATTTAAATTTTTTGATTTTTTATGATGAAATGATATCCATTTTTGTATGGATTATGTTCTGTTGAGATGATGTTTATGACACCCATTTTATTCTTTGCATTATGATGAATGATTTATGTTTATTTTGTATAAAAAATAAGAATGAATTCATTATGAGATGGGTGGGAGCTATATCTTCCTCCCATTAATAGGGTAAAAGAATTATATCTCATGATATAGACATGGCTTGAACATCATGTAAATCTGGTTTAGTATTACAAGGTTGGAACGAGGAGTTAACTCGGTTCAGTAATAGACTTTGTCCGCTATGGTGGTCTTGTAAATGAGCCTTGACTAATATGTAATGATTTTCTATGGTTATGTGTGTATTCCGCAGATTTTCATGTCTTATTTTCTGATTATTGGGATTACATTGCACTTCTATGATTTTTCTGATGACATTATATTATGGTCACTCATATGCAGGATAATATTTCCAAATGTTAAATATGATTTTTATTTCCTTTGTTTACCCTTACTGAGCATTTGAGCTCACCCTTTTTATGTTTTCTTTTACACAGGATATAATGAAAGGTTTTAGGTAGGATAGAAATGGGAAGATCATTATGGGAGATGTTGAAGATCTCTCACCGTGATTAAAAGTTTCTATTCTGAGTTTCCAATGATACTAAAATAACATGGTCTTTTGGATTTGTTTGTGTCTTTTATTAAGTATTCCACAAAAGTAATGTAATATCAATTTTGGTAAAGATTGGGTCTCTACAATTAGTATCAGAGAAATGGTTTATTCAACCATTGAAAACTATGATATCAAAAATTTAGGGAGATCCCTCGATATATTTCTAAGGTATGTCTAGGGATATCCCTAAGGATAAGTATGACTATAGGTTATAGTCCTAGAATTATTTTAATGATCATGAATAAACTAGGGTGAACCTAAGATGTCATGGATTAAATACGGTTTTATAAATTAAAAATCCAATAAGTAAATTTTTATTCTTATGTCATTCAACATTAATTTTACTATTTCTTACACTATGGTTTGTGGTTTTAGTCAATGGAGGGAGCCATAAGGAATTGGGTGAACATTTAATCAGATGAATAAATTGGTGACTATGAGAATTTAAATTGGGTAATACCTAGAGGGAAAGATATTATGATTATTCCAAATCAGTAATTGCAATATATGATTAATATGGTGAACATTAATATAATTCCTAAGTCATCAAATAAGGTGAAGATGGACTTTGATGCATGTTCGTCTGGTAATGAACATAGAGGAAGTAAGATTAATCATTCTACATTAATAGAAGAAGGGAAGAAGAACCTTGAGGAATACTTCAATTGGAGAGAAAGATGTTATCTGTGTGGGGAAATGGATCATAAAGTGAAGGACTGTCATGGAGTTCAATGACTTATATGTGGAGAACATGGGCATTACGCAACTTAATGCCCCTACCTTATAGGCTACTTCTAAATCGAAGAAAGACATATTCCATGACAATAATTCAAGTTGATGGATTGCAGTTATTATGTATTTGTATTCAAGAATAATTTTGTAGAGGTACTTTTATGGTATTATGGAATATTGTAATATCTATTTCCCATTGTGGTTTTCAATAATTATATGGTACCGGTATCCATGAAAACTGATTGAAATATTTTTTGAAAGATTGTGATATGCAGATAATGAAGTGATAAAGAGAAAATAATATGATATATAGTATTAATGAGCTCATTACTGATAAAATGACAAAGAGATATCATGGTTTGAGTATATAGATTTTTTTGGTAATTTTTGTGTGTGGAAAGAGTTAACTTTTGACAGAATTCATGTTTTCATTAAGATTCAATGGTAATTCAAGTTTCAAGACAATACATGATTAAGGTATTGACATGTTTGGAATGTTAAAATCAAGAACTAACTTATGAGATATGAGAGTAAAATGTTAAGTAGATTTAATTCACTTCCTTCTAAATTTTTATCATTTTTGTTTTAGGAAGGATTGTAATGTTATCCATTTATATATAATATAAGTTATTTTCCATTTTATCATTAATTTATTATCTCACTATAGGTGGATTTATGCTTATTTGATAACATATTTGAAACTTTTTTTTGAGATTGATGGAATGACCTATCATTCTATCTCATGATCTATTAACACTTCACGAATGACAAATTAAACATCATTTTTTAAGAGATGAAGTGGAAATTTCTAAAGGCGCGATCAACGGTGAGATTGTGTCATGACCTGTCCTCGGGGTCCGTGTCGTGACTACCCCAAGCCCGCCTTCCATAGACCAGGGGCTGGCAACTAGCACCAAAGGCATAATCCCCCAAAAAAAAGGGAAGGCATTGCCTTTTAAACTGTAACACACACATAGTCTGAACACAAGAAGTAGATGCAACAAGTACTAAAATAGATAAGTATGGTGTGCTAAATGTAAGTGGGCCATTAAACAAACCCAACAGAACAACAAGTACAAATACAACTAAAAAGGGAAAACAACTCTTGGATCTTATTCCCAGTAATCCTACCTGATGTGTATGTACAGAACTCGATCAACTCATCCCTACAGTACATCCCATCTAGTCCTACTCCGAGCAGCCTCCGTCTGTCACCCTCAGCCTCGATCACTGATGTCTGTCATCTGCAGAGAACACAACAAGGTGCAGGCGAAGCCCGCGTAGGGTTGAGTATAAAAATACTCAGTAGGGGACCCCAAGACCCCCGAAGGTCTCCCAAAATCAACAAAGGTTAAACCACATTATAAAGATACAATCACGATGTTTCAAACAAACCTACATAGTTATATTCCCATACATATACATAAGTTACCAGTCACAGTCCTGCTCCAACTCTTGAGCCCAAACACATCCCAGTCCACAACTGAAGTAAGTTCAATCACATCAATGATATTGATTGAAAGACAAGACTCATCTCACATAGGTATACATATTTTGTAGAGCGATAGATATGATCAGATGTAGTCACTAATTCATCTATGTTGTCAGACACACACAGGATACAGGACTAGGTATGTTGTCAGACCAACACAGGATACATGACCAACTATTCTATCGGACCCACACAGGATACAGGAACAGAAATCAGAACGGTTATACCCATGGAGGATCTCGGTACAGTACTCATCATTGTCGAACCCACAGAGGATTCTGGTACAGTATTCAACATTGTCAAACACATGTAGGATTCCGGTACATTAGCGTAGTAGTCGAACCCACGAAGGATTATGTCAACTCAGTCGCATCGAGTCCTAGGGTTCTCGCACACACCACCCTCGATTCCGGGAGGGTCCGCTCCTCGAGTCAATTGTCGATACATCAACTATCACGATGTCCTGAGTCGGTGTATCCTATAGTTCTGTCACACAAAAAGGAACCCAACATGACAGATGATGCGTCAATTAGATTCCTAGTCTGAGAGTTATTGGCAGTTCTGTTCCAGGGGCCCAGTTGGATTTACGCTCAATCCAAACCCGGCCGGTTTTCCAAAGTTTTATAAAACTCAATTTGGGTATCTTAAAAGAACTGCCTTGTCACGAGGGTCCTTGTTCCGCAGACGGCGCGTCAATCTGACGCGTGGTCTAGAAGATATTCAAATTTATGTAGAGTCTGGCCCGACCCGCCAAGCCCAGTGGGCTAGCGGGTCGACTTGACCCGGCTCGGCGGGTCCGACCCAGCTCGGCGGGTCTGACCCGGCGGGGGGTCGGCCCAGCTCGGCTCAGCAGGTCCGACCTGACTGGGGGGTCAGCCCGACCCAGTGGGGCTCGACCCAGCCGCAGACCCAGCCAGTGCTGCGGGCTGGTCCGGTTCCCCCGGCACACATAGCCCGCACAGCGGGCTGCGTTTCATCCCACACGGCATCGCGGTTCTTCAGCCCATCCGGTAGGAGGATGGCCGGTTCGGTTTGGCCGAGCGGCCCGCAGACGCGGGCCGCACCCTTCACCTCCACGCGGCCGGCGTGATGGCGCCGGTCCTCCACCTCCACACGGTCGGTGCAACGGCGCCGGTCTTCCACTGAGGCAGCCTTCGGGTCCATAGCGCGGCGCTACGGCGCCATGCCTCTTAATTTGCCATGGCCCTCCCTTCTGCGGTACCTCTTATGTCTTCCTTGGTCCTCCTGACCGTGGTTATTCTTCGGCGCAGTGCGACGGAACCGCGCCCTTTATACTCCGCCTCAGACGTCATCAAATGAGACTCAACTGAGGGATATCAGGCCATGTTTGTTCGGCCTGCACCCTCTGTGTTAGGAGATATCAATTGGAAACCATCGAAGAATGAGGATATAATTCATACGTATAAATATTCAAATTCCCCGTACCTCAAAACTGATGATCTCATTGATGGTGTCGTGGGAAGATGGTGTCGTTCCGTTGACATCTGGAGAAGAAGATATCGTCGTTGGCAATGTTCTTCGTGGGCGGCGTCTCCCCTTTCTAGCCCAGGATGGAGAGGGAGAAGATGATTCCTCAAGTTCATCGGTGACGTGGGGCATTATTCGTCGAGAGGACTGTGTTCTTCCAAGAATTCTCCACCTCTCCTTAGCTCTCCCAACCAAGATTATGCCAACAAAAATAAAAGATTATAATCTCCCATTTTAATTTTTCCAAAATGAATTCAAAATAATTCAAACACAAAAATTAATTAATTATGTAATTAATTAATTGTGTTTTCACATTAAAGAGAAGACCAAGAGTTTAAGGGGTTTAATGGGGTTAAGGGAAGTTTAAAAGACTCTCTTCAATTTAATTGAGATTTACATGGGTGTTTAAGGGGAGCATAAACAAGTGGCCCCCACCCATAGTTATATTCTCCCAAGGGAGGTTAGGGTGTGGTGGGCCCCACCCCTAACGTCAACTTAGAGGCTTTAACCACCTTTCAAATAAAAATGTGTTACACAAACATTTTTATTTAATTTTGTATTTTATTTAGAAACCCCAATTTATAAATTCCACTCATGTTGAAACGCAACTACAGTAAATGTCTCCTTAAGCGAATAAAGGCAATGCTAGTTCAACGGTGCCCCCAGATTTCAATTCCAAGCACCGTTTCAAAAGATATAAATTCCTGCACATATGTTTACTGAACGTACCTGAACAAAACTTCAGAAAATGATTCCGGAAACCCCGGGCCTCGGAATCAGGCACCATTAGAAACTGCAGACTCCGAAAATTCCCATGTATTCAAGAAAAAAAATTCCACAGAATTTCAGGGTCTTTACAGATTTTAGAAAAATCATGATGTTTTTCTCTTCGTGAAAAATTCATCAACTGTAGGGAAATGATCTTGAAAACAAAAAATGATTTTATAGTACCCTCATATCCTATAAATCAGATGGTACCAAAGAGAATCACAAATTTATGGCTTTGGGATTGTTGGATTTTTTCATATCCATGTTCTATACCACTCTTCATCAGAACTTGATGGTTAGATTTCTCATCCATACCATGTTTTAACCTATGTTCTCCTATGTGGAAACCCAATGATGAATTACATTGGGTAACTATTATATTTATAACATTATTTTTTATAATTAAGTTTTAGTGTTTTTTTTTACGATGTGGTATTCTATGAAAGAAATTTTCATGTAGGAAACCATTTATAACCCCTAAGAATTTTGCGGGTGAAATTCATTTTAAGGGGGTAGAATGTAACACCCTGAGTATTTATGAGATGGATTATCTTTAATTTCTTCAATGTCTTGTGTTTTATTCAACACCAAGATTATCTTGGGTTATAGGAAATAACATACTAGGATGCAGTATATGCAACACTTTTTTGGCATGTGTTACACACAATTTCAAGTTCGTTTTATAGAAATTATTTTACACAACATTGAGGATATATTTTTTCAATGTATAAAAGAAATATGTTTGGATTCTGTTATATGCAACAACAAATAATCTCTCACTACACTCAACCCCGACATGTCATGCGTTACACACATGGGTGACCTTCCTCGATAGCTTGCAAGGTACATAATACCGAGTTTCACTAAATAGTGATCTATTTTTTTAATATTATTATGATCTAGATGTTATGAATATTATTAACCAAATTTTTTATTTTATAACATTATCATTCATATTACAGACTTTATAGAACATTGTATGTGAACAAAATCAATTTTTCAAATAAAAGAAGTATTTTTCAAAAAATGTAGTTTTTCTACCTTTTGATGGAACACCCATTTTAAATCTAATTTTTGACAAGTTTATAAGTTCAATTTGATAGAATAAAAAATAATTTTAATCAATATAAAAAAATTTATTTTGGATAAAGTTTTCAAATTTTTTTGATACATTTCATATCTTGATGAATAGTAAAAATACGCTAAATTTTACTTAAAAACATGATTTTTCATCGATATAATTTGTATGGATAAATTATATTATTTAATGGTTTTAATGTATAAATAGAATATATTTTTACCATTTAATATAATATGTTTCATTATCATTAATTTTACATTGAATTCATAGGTAAAAAATATCAATCTTTTGCAATGTTTTAAACAAAAACCCATTTTTTCAACAACAGGATTAATTTTATATTATTTACTTCAACTTCTCTGCCATGAATTTGGAAAAATGGATTCCATATTTGGAATCCGTAGGTCCAAATTATGTTAATAGAATACTTTTATTTTTGGGATTTATGAATAGTAACTACGGTAAATTTTATTAACTAATGTTTAAGGTAAATCATGTAATTAAGGGTAAAAATAATATTATAAATTTACCCTAACACTTTTCGTAATATAATGGGATGATTATATTTCTCCTTAAAACATAACTGGGTCGAAATGGTACCTATTGGAACCCACTTGATTGAGATTATGTCATTAAATTTATTTTATTTAATGAAATGTCAAATATGTCTCACTCAAACTTTAATAATTAAATTATTTTAAATATAAGTTTATACAGAATAAAAACTCCATTATAAATATTCATTTGAAATATTTATTTTTTTTCTTTATCCTGTTAATTTATTTTTAATTTTTAGTAAATATATAATAACCTTAATAGATTATACATTAATGATTCAGAAATTATTTATTATGTGAAAAATCCATAATAACGATTTTATTAAAATAATAATACCTATCAAAAAGACCAAAAACATCACAAAAACTTATTTGACGAGTAAATATAAACCATAATCATCCTAGAGTCAACTTTTTGACCATTTGGAGCCTTAAAAAATAGATTATGACACTTATATTGTTTTATTTCAAATGATGGAAAAGTTGTCACCTTTAGAATTCAATAAATATAATAGTTTAAATTATGGGTTTTTTAGAAGATAAATTCTACTAAAATTATTCTTATATAATATTTCAAATTTATATTCATCAAAGTATTTTATTTTTAATTTTTAGGAAAAAATAATTATATTAAATAATAATGCAAAAATGTTGTACTAATTATTTTATTAAGATAAATATCAAATAAATGGTTTTAAAAATATTAAAATAAATATTATATGAACTCATTAATGTGCTCCACTAATTTTCTAGATGAATATGGCATGATAGTAATCTATTAAATATTTTGGTTTGAATTGATCATCTGTGTGGATTTTATTTAAATTCAAATAAATGAATAGTGTCAAAATTGACACTATTGGTATTTTATAAAAATAACATATTATTAAAATTTTTAAAAATCACAATAAAATTTTCAAATCACAAATTGAAAATTATATGGTATAAAAGGTAATAAAGTGTCCAATTATGGATAATTTTCAAAACATAAGTTTGTTTTTAAAATAATTTAAAATTTAGAATATTATTACAACAAATAAAATTTTATAGATTAAATAAGGATAAATCAAAATGATAAGGTCTAGAATAAATTCCAAACATGTCTAAATATTATTGGTTGATTATATTACAACCATATATCATCTCATACTCTATGTTGAGTCCATTTGGGTGTTTTTATGTGGGGTGTGAGTCTAATATAAATTAATATTTTTGAGGTTTCCAAAAGTGCCCCTATCCTCTCTTATAAAAGGGCACCTACTCCCTCTCATCTTCACTCCATTTTGTGCCTTAAAACTCGTACAACCCCAATAAATTTCCATTCTCCACTTTCCTAGAAACATACTAGAGGTCCTGGTCTTCTTCAAGGACCAACGTTAGTGCTCTAGGAGGAGGTTTAGAAGTGGCATGTCGAAGAAGAGGTAATATCCTTTAACGATTCTTTCATACTTATTTCTCCTTCTACTTCATCTATATGAGTTATTTCATTATTAAGTAATAACTCTGGTATAAATTTTATACTGATATGTTATTATGAATATGAAACAATCATATTCCATCTTCTATCCATCCTATGAAAAATGAAATCACCATGTGTGCATGCGTACGACCTACCATCTAAACATTGTAGTGTAACCGGTTTTTCATCACCAACATACTTGGATGGTTATATTTATGGATGAAATAACTATATATGATTATCTTAATATTATATTTATTCTGAAATATTATACAATTCAATACAAATCCACAATTATGGGAATGATATCATCGCTCGTGCGTACGTACAACCTATCGTCTCCACGATGTGATACGATTCGTTTTACATGATCATCATTGAAGGATTATTATATACATGATGTTAATGAATAAATATGATATATATTATAAAAATACCATTTTTAAATGATATAACTATAAAAGGAGGAAAAATAATTTATTTGACAAAACATGCATAAGAGCATAATGTAGTTAACACTCGAATAATGAGTAATAATTAAATATTACTAATAAACAATTAAGAATATGACCATATATGATATCATAAAAATTAAAATGATTCTGTAAGAATTCAATTATAGTATATAAAAAATTATATAGGCAGTTCAGATACGTACAATGCATATCAGACTTATGTTAAGAGAAAATCACACAATCTCATTTTTATCCGATATTGTTTATACTTAGGTATTTACTCAGGCATATTTATCATCCATGTCCATGTTTCCTAAATATGTAATATTATTTATATCCTCAAACAATATTTTAAAGACAATTTTACCCATTTATGATACTTTATTAAAAGATATGAAAGGGATATTCAGACGGTTTATGTATACGATAATTTTTGAGTTTTCAAACAAAAGTACGAGAAGAATATTTTTTTAACTTATACAGTATGAATGGATTTTTACGGGTTCATAATGCCTTATTTCCATGAGGCGTCCTCTAAAATATTTGATGATTATTTTAAAAAAATAATTTTTTAATAAAAATTTCACGACATTTTGATAACGAAAAAGGATTTTAAAGGAGAAAGGATAATTTCCTCACTAATTCATTTCAAGAATATTATCAAACCTATTTTCCATATAAAATTACATTCATTAATATGGTTATATTCCATGTATAAGTTCCCTATTATTCACATGGTTTGATTTTTTAATGATGAAATGATATGCATTTGTTTTATATGGATTCTGTTATGATGAGATGATGATTATGAAACTCGTTTTTTTCTTGGGGTTATGATGAATGATTTATGTTTATTTTGTAGCACACATAAGAATTATCTAATTATGAGATAGGTAGGACATATATCTCCCTCCAATTAATTGAGTAAATATTTATATATCATTAGATATACATGGCTGGAATGACAAGTAAATCCATTTCATTATTACAGGGTTGGAACGAGGAGTGAACTCAATTCAGTAATGGACTTTGTCCGCTATGGTGGTCTTGGAAATGAGCCATGATTTATCCCATGACATGATATTATGATCTATCATATGCAGGATAATATTTTCAAATGTTATATATGTGATTGGTATTTCTTTAATTTACCCTTAGTAGGCATTTGAGCTCACTATTTTTATGTTTTCTTTTCCCCAGGATATAAATAAAGGTATTAGGTAGGAAAGAAAAGGGTTAAGATTATTATGGGAGATGTTGAAGATATTTCATCATGATTAGAAGTTTATGTTCCATGTTTCCAAAGACACTAAACTAACACGGTCTTTGGGAATTTTTTTGTGTCCTATATTAAGTATTCCACAAAATTAATGTAATTTATATCTACGTCAATCTTGGGTATCTACATGGAGAGTCCTCCTAGATTTATTAGTATCACATATTAATTTTAGAACAACATTTCTCTAATGTAGGATGACCAAAAAGAAATATCTAAAAAATTCATGGAGAGATTATTCGTGCATTCATTCATTAGTGTGGTGGATCTTGGGATAGCCACACAAGACTATATGAATTTTCCAAAAATAATATTTACCATCCATCCATTAGAATGGTAAATTTTGTGTCCTCATATTTCATACAAAAAAATCATAATTTTTTTGATGTATATCAGTAAATCTTCCATGTCTGGACATCACATGCTCCATGGGATGATTTCTATGATCTATTCCATTCCTCAAAAAATGTTAATATCACATCATGGGTATAGCTCATATACTGTTCATATTAGATTCCCTTTAGAATTTTCTATAGGGGAATAGGTGTTATTGAGAGTCTCACCTACATTGGGTCACTATTGTTTTTTAAAATTGAGAAACAATTCTCTGAGGTACTGGAACAGTTTGAGGTTATTTAGCCGAATGGAAAATGTGTCATATAGTTGGGTGTAGAAACTAACTTAAAACCCATTTATCCATAACTGAGAAGAAAAATTGTATTGATGATTTAAGGATAAATGTTCTTCATGGAAGTCAATATACCATTGGTACGACTACTATGATATCACTATTCTGATTCGCATGCGACATGGGTGCATGATTCACTAATGAGGGAATAGTGCCCTAATATCATTGATATAGAGGCTACCAGATAATATTTATAGGAAAAGAAAGCCTTTATGGAGAGGATATTGAAAAATCCCATTAACAAATTTAAGGAACTTCTTTACCCATATTTCTATAATAATTTTTTATGGATATTGTTCTATGTCACATCTATATATTTTATCAGTTTTTTGGGTGTTTTGGGGTTGTGAATGTCTATCACCTATTGAGGGAAAACATGTCATTTATCCTGGAAAATTGGTTTTCCTATGTGATGTATTTGGAGGTTGGATAACATTAATAACATGGTTTTTATTTCAAACCTTGTGGACACCCATCTAAACATTGCATACATGAGTAGTATGGGTTTTCAAGATTAGAGAAAGGATACTTTAACCATGTGTAAAAATCATGAAACATTTCCTAAATCCTAGTGTCGATGCATGTTATGGCACATGGACTAACCTATTAAACCTTGAAAATGGTTATTAGGACAACAAAAAATTATAATTAAATTCTTGAACCCCTTGTAATAACTCTTAAAAAACTCCCATTTTACTATAATGAGATCCTTTGGCTTTTGGAGTCTCTCAATTAAAGAATTATCCCCATCATCCTCTCTTCTTATCAAATCAATGTGATAGTCGATTCATTTCATTAGTATATGGTATGTGATTTCTGATAAATTTGTGATTTTACTTTCCCCTATTATCTCCTCCCATAAAAGTGATGATTCCTCAAGTTAATGTAGTATCTAAACCTTGATTTCAGGGATTATTATTATAGATATTTTTCGTTGATCTTCCTCACCCTATATTTTATGTTTTTGATTATCGTTTCACCTGATTTATCATTTGGGCATGTGATAAAAAGGAAGGAGGTTCGGTAAGGATTTACCTTATGATTGAGATCATTATTTATTTCCTGAATTTAAATTTGATATCAACCTTTTTTAATCTTTGAATTGTGTTTATTTTGATGATTAATTTCAAAGGAATGATTTTTTAAATAATAAAAACTTTTTAAAGGGTTTCAAAATATATTTTTATTTTGATAAAATATATATTCAAATGATTTGATATTTATTTTTAGAAAAAATTAATTAAATTAAAGTTGACTTTGAAAGGAATGAATTTGATGAAAACCTATGAATTTGTTCTTAAAATGTAATGGAATGAGGAAACATGAAATTGGGTATTTGATCACTAAATATTGAATTGAATTGAAATGACACCATATTTATTGAATAAAAAAATGTTATCCTAATTATTAATTTGATGGATCAGAAAATTATTATTAGACTCTAGATCCCATACAGTTTACCTGACGATAAAACCACTAAATAAACCATGTTCAACAATATTTCACTTGATGGGGTGTTGATTGATAAACATAATTTGCAAAGCCTTAGGGTTGTGAGCATGCATCTTAAGCCATGTTTATTTTACTTTGTAGTGTAATGATATTAATTCTATTAAAGAATATACCTAAGGGTCTATTAGTGCATTTCTTTATTGGGATCTGATTATTACATAACACTGATTATTTATTTTTTAGACCATTATTTAATAAATATTTCAATAAAAATGTATTTTTTATTTATCATCTATCAATATGATTTGAGATAATTTCACGAATGGAAAAATTTCAGATATCTTCATTGACTAATATTTATTTAAATAAAATGATACATGTTTTATTTGTATTGGGATTTCATATGGAACATTTTCTGGAATCGAAAATTGTTTTTTTCACACAATTCCCTTTTCACCAGATATATGTAGATTTAGTTTATCTTGGTCTAGGAAGAGGGAAAGCACCAATCAGAGGACAAAAGTGTTCTTGATTCATGGGAATATAGAGAGATTGTGGTGAGAACTAGAACTATGGTCTACTTTTTACATGAGAGTTGTGATATCTTTTCTTAATCAAAGTGGGGTGCTATTTTAGATGATATATTATTTTAAGATCATTATAAGACTTATTGTGGTACTTTCCTATATATGGGGTGTTTGCAATAAAACAAATTCATTTTTTTCATCCTCTATTATATATTAATTGAATGTTTTTATTGAATAACCATTACTTTGGACCCATAGATTATGTTGTGTCCTAGTCTCCAAATCATGGGGACCAAATAATACCTTCGAGTTGAGATATGTTTTTCTCAGTTATCATTGTACCATGGTATTTGAGTTGGTTTATGAAACATATGTCATACATGACTTATTATTTTTTAATGAATTTTTAAAATATACCATGAAAATGTAAAGACTATGTGTAATAATTTTTGGAATTAAAATTATAATGAATTAAAAAATAAAAATCGTAATTAAAATCATGTAATGATTGGTTTGAGTGTGACTCCACAACCTTGGTCTAGGCTGTTAGAAATAGGAAGGATCATCCTTCATGGATGTTGAAAATGAAATGGAGTGTTTTCCTTGATCAACTTTCCACAGTGAGATTCATCCTCTCACATGATTATTTGGAAGTAAACACTCTAGCAGATGAACTTGGAAATAAGGGCATGCATGGGGAGGCTCGTCTCACTTCTGACTATATTCCTCCTAATATTTTTCCAATTATTCAATAATAAATTTAATGTATGTATTCACTTTTAATTCAAAAAATTAACAAAATACTAAATATGTATATTTAAACTATTACATTATTAAACTATATATTTTAAAAAGGAAAAAAAACTCAATTTCTTATGAATTAACAAATCTATGGGATTTATTTTCCAAGAAAATATAGATTAACAATTTCAAAATATTATCTTTCATCAATCCAACACACACACACACACTATTTTATGGATAAGAAATAAATAAAATTAAACTAAAAAAATATTAGCATCTTTAGTTAAAAATATACGAACTACAAAATAGGAAGCCAAACATTCATTATCCATTTAAACTATCAAGCATCCTCATTGATTTTAATTCATATCCCTCTATTTCATCTAATAAAATGTGTAAATTATTTTATTGTGAATAGATTTTATCTTAGTGGTACAATTATCTTAACACGATCGAACATATTAAATCCCTCTCCCCAATGACTTCTCTTCAAAAGCACCTTTTAAAAATCCACTCATACTTCCCAAGTAATATTTAGAAATGTAATCTAACCCTTCCTCATAAAAATTCAGAATTCCCCAAATGTTTTCATCCCCATTTTCAATTATATCATATCGTGTTTTTCCTATTCATGATTGTGCTAAGAGAAAATTCAATGAGTGTAGTTAAAACTAGAATTAAACAATCCCAATATACATGGTTTCCCTCGAGAATAAATTAAATAGTCAGGTGAAATAATAAACACCTTTTATGTCAGCTCTCTGGTCACTATAAGTCTTATTTGATTGATAGTACACATGTATATGTGCCTTTCTTACATAGGAAGAGTTTTAGATTTGTTCTCATTTTAATATTATAGCTGTGTATATATAATCTATACAAATGTAAGTTATGATGTCTATCCGAGGTGTTAATCAATCTCTAAGGGAAGGTCATCTATGTTTTACTTCAACAACACTTTTTCTTCATGTTCAGATTTTTTATTTTGCTAATATATTTTCAATCACACTCATTTCATGAATTCTAAACAAACCTTGAAAATAGAATTAAAACACACTCAACAGTCCTCTAAATCATTAAATTTTAAAATCATTGAAATACATCAACCATAACATGGAACTATTTCCTTGGTAAGAAAATATGAAGCATAATTTCCCATAATAAAATCACACCAAAAATGTAAAATAGAATAGAAAAATAGCATGATGATATTTATTTGTTCATTGTTCTAATTCACTTATATTTAATTTAGTCTAGTCCAAGAACAAAATAATGCATATATCTCAATTTTTATATCTAATATGATATTATTTCATATCCAATACAATTTTCTCAAAAGGAATTTAATATAAATTCCATTGTTTATTTTTTAAATTAAAAAATTAAAATATATAACTATATGAACTATTGTGAAGGAATGAGGCAACCTAATGGCTTCATTAAATATTAACCAATGAAGAGATTGTACTCATCCATTGGATCCTGCCAAAAATCATGATGATTATACATCAATTGTAGTTCATTGAATATAAATATATTTTTTCTTTCATCTCCTGTGGTCTTATCTATACTAAGTAGAAAAATATTTTTCACTATAAATGGTCCAGTTCAGAGTGAATGATGATTACAAATAATGAGATTCATTCTAGAAGAGAATAACATCACATTCTCTCCTACCTTAATGAACCTATTATAAATTAATATTTACAAGTTAAATACCTATTTCCCCTAGTATTATAGGGATTTCAGACAAGATTCCATTATCAAGTCTTTATAATAAACCATTTTTAGTTCTCCCTGTTTTCCTAGATTTACGAATTTCATATTTACATTCTTCAAAGCCTAATAGGATTTCTACTATAGCTTGATAGGAAATCTATAATATTTACCATATATCATTTTGTATGGGTACATACATATTTTTTTTTGAAAAAGATAATTATACCCAAAATCAATCCTCTTTCATGTTTCTTGAGTCCTTATATATAGGTGGCACTATCATTTCAAGTATTATATTTATTTCCCAATTGTATATAATGGAAAGTCCATTTCATTATGGATGATATCCAGTAAAGACCATTTTTGTATACTCCATATTTATTTATTGGGAATTATATCATCCATTTTAAAAAAATTATTCCTTAACATCAAATTATTACCTTGCTCACACAAAACCGAAATATAATATTTGACATTTGTAACATAAAAATAACTCTTATTCAAAAAAATTGGGATTCATTATCTTCAATTAACATAAAACATTATCTACTTTTAGAAAAAGAAAATGATATCATGAAATCTAAACCAAACACATCAAATATTTCACAAAAAATAATGTTATTAGGTAATCCCTTGTCATTTAGAATCTCCTCTATATAATTTTTTCCATATAAATGTTTTTAAAAAATTGATATGAATATTTTAAAATTTTTGTCAAAAATAATATTGTTAAAAATTTTAGATGTTATATGTGTTTAAAAATGACTTCCACATGAAATTTTATGTCAAAATTAATGTAAATATTTTATATATTCTTTATGTATACGTCTCTAAATCACTTGGTCATAAAACATTTCCAAAATTTAACTATATCCTCTCAAATAAATTGTTTTCATATAGATTTTATCATATGATTTTAAGTCATAGAATAAAGAGATGATAATGTTTATATGACCATGAAGTTTATCATGATAGTATAAAAGGTGTAACTAATTCAATTAATATTTCTACACAACAGGGAAATAGTCATTAAAGTCCAATTTAGGAGTTTTATGCTTTAATAGTGTAATGAAATATACTTATCTCGTATGAATCTAGTTTCCCAAAACCCATATTAAAATTGATTCTAAATTATAATTTTTAGAAATTTATCTTACACTTCACTAATATTTGATTTTCATCATTTATCATAATAAAATATCTTAGGACTACATGATCATAGTATATAATTAATATACATAAAAAATGAAATAAATTTTTCCAATGGAAAATTAATATCCAAAAATACCTTCCCTATTTTGTTGTAATTAGGTATAGAATTTTTCTAAGTCTATGAAGTATAATATATCACATGTGAATACCCATTAATATTATTCGATATAACTACTCCCAATTCTTGGTTTTGAGTACCACACAACATGTCTTTAGAATGTTCCCAGAGTTGTGGAAAAACTACTGGAGTTGGGGTCAATATTTATTTATATATTTCAAAAGATTTAAATATTACTCATTAATCAAAATATTTGTTTTCTTTTTATTGTTATTTTCATTTGTATTTAATTTTTCTAAGATTATTCAAAACCATTATATAAAAAATTTCATGTCCTTAAAATAATATTATACAATTCACAGTGGTAGGTTAGGGTACTATAGATTTGACTCCCTCCATGGAATATTTATTTTCAATTAATTAGACATAAATTATATATTCCAAAAATATACATTATATATATATATATGAAATAAATTGTTCAAAGATTAAAAATCTATTTTTAAGTATATCTCTTTAATACATTTTTATGATTTAACATAAAATGTTTAAAGAATATTCTATACATAGTAACATCATTATGAAATGACACTATGAATCTCTCAATTAGATATCAAATTATTCATACCATAAAACATTTAAAACTACCCAGGTCATTGAATAACAAAAAAGGATTCATTTTTTTAGAAAACATACTAGTGTGATAGGTGTATGTGGTTTTAACTTCGTCTTTTAGAGATATGGGAACCTAAAATTACAAAAAAAACCATCGATAAAACAAGAGTGAACATTCCTAGCTATAATTAGAAAACATTTGTATTTAAAAATGATGATGAAGTGTTATTTTTAGGTCACATAAGTCTATTTTCTATAGCAAATGTAGGTCATCCATCATTCCAAAATCATTGTGGGCACTAACTATTTACTTTCATTTTTCAAAATGGTGAATGTTGTCTTTTAGGGTGTCAGGGATGGGATAAATTATAATAGAAACAATTTTTTTTATTTTCCTTTTTATAGAATCTGAGAGTGTCAAATTGGGCATTATTTGGAGCTATCTCACATGATTTTATTGATCCTTTAATGAAATATTGAGAAAAACTAGTTAGATGAATTCCTAGGAGGACACTAAATGACCATCCTATGGCCATATCATTCTATATCATATTATTCAACAATAAGTATTCTTGATTATGTTCAACGATAAAAAAATTTATAGTAGGTAGTTTTTACTTTTTTTTTAAGAAAAATATATTTCAAAATAATAGTGATAAACAACAGTTCTAGGTATTACGGTTTTCTATATAAGAATTTAATAGAGTTTTCCCCATGATTCCAACCTATATAAACATTGATGATGTCTTGGTAGCATATTTATGTAGTTTATTATTATATTATAAATTTAACTCAACAATAAATCCACTATAAAAATAGATATCTTAATTTAATTCATTATCAATTATATATTTTTTCACAAATATTAGGTCACCATAAGTATTATACTAATTTAATTATTTCATAAAACATTATAATTTCATTTTCAAAATATAAATAAAGTATTTGTTGATATGTTGTTAAAATATATTTCTATTTTTTTAGGAAATTTCAATCATTAAAGATTACTAAAATTTATAGTTCCCTATAGAAAGTCCATTATAATTTTATCTCCATAAACATTTATTATTGTTTTATCAATTATATGAAATGCATTGAAAAATGATAGGGTAATGGGTTGTAACTCATTATTCCTTGATGGTTATGATGTAAAAGTTTTCAAGAAATGATAATATTGTCACTCATACCAGTACATCATCCAATAATTCAAGTGGTTAGGTAGTTTTTTGATGGGATAATTTTACAACCAATCAAGTTGTATTGATTTATCCTATATATATGGAATAATAAGATGAGTGTTAAGTGAATTTATTTAATATCCAAAATCCCATAGTTAATTAATAATAGTAATATTTTATATGGTGAAAATTAAAATAATGGTACATGGGTATTGAAATTTCCTAATTAGTTTTGGGGTCATTAGAGAAAGGATATTTCAACCAAAATTTACCTTTTCATTATTTTAAATTTAATTTTCTTGGTACAAATATCTATTGGAAAAATTTCACACATTGAGATTTTTTTTATGCCTTCCAACAAAGGTATGATGAATTCTATGTTTTTGAATATTTACAGTATTGATTTTTTGTCGAGTCTCTTTATTATTCTACATGGGTGGATTCATTCTTAAATCGATGGAGGATGGGTTTAATGATAGTTCCTCATTGTGGATTTTCATTTATATATTTTCACTAGTCATGTATCCTTAATGACCTCCATTTTACTATCCACTAATGATATTTATTCATGTTCTTTGGGGTATCAACATTCAATTTCCACCATCAATGGTGATTCATTATTGTTTTTGACTTACATTTAACTTTAAAAATAAATATATCTTTTATTTCACATTAATTTAGTAGTTTATTTAGAATGGAGAATACATATTTCTTTATTCATCAAGGTATTCATGGTAAAAAAACATTCCCCGAACTCATAACCCATTTCCTTAATATATAATTCAGTACATTTGTGTATATATGGTTTTTTGTTTTGAGATTAGACAAGTTATCATAGGATTTCATTCATAGATGGTTCTTGAATCATTGATTATTGGTGGGATGTTGTTATTTACTATATCACATAGAATATCTACTTTGAATTTCATTAAACTAATGTAATTTCTTACTAAAATGATCAATGGAATGAAAAGTCGAATATACCTATAGTGGTGTAGTTAAGGCTTCATAATTATACTTAATTGAAAACTACCTCCCAATATTGTTTATTTCTTCAATTTTAGACTAATATAAAGGAGAGTTGGAACTTATAACATAATTTACTCTTATTTTTTTGGATATTTAATTTAGCTATTCATAGTTATATGAGGTTATTTCTATCATCTATCATACTTAAATAGGTGAATTTTCAATAAATAATCTAATATAAGAATCATCTAAAAAATATAAATTATTTTCTAACAGTCCACGATAAATGAAAACTAATACATGGTATTATTGAAATAATGAATCTATTCATAATGATTATAGTATCTAAAATATCTCCCAAAACTCAGATTATGATTCACCACATTCTAGTTAGATTTAATTGATCTTATTCCTCATTTGATCACCTCATAATGCAGGTATGAAATTCTAGTGAATTCTCATTTGGATTTCATCCCATATATAAATTTTTCTTGGAAATATGATAAACATTAATTACTCGAATGATTATTATTAGGAGAATAGAAACTCATTCTAACTGATCTGATACTCGAGGACTCCTCGAGTTATCAAAATTATGAATACAACAAAAATTTCATCAAATTTCTATTGGGATATTGTCCTATAAATACAAGAAACTTGGTTAGTAGTTGTGTATTTCTATTTTTACGATTGAAATCACATTTATTATTCAAATGTAATAGAAAATTGTTTTTATTTTTATTGTATTCATATAACTCACTAGACATTATATTTTTTTGTGATACATTTTCTTCAATGTTTTCATCTGCTAATGTGAATATACTGGAATAAGTAGAATCGTATAGAGAGTCTAACAATGTGATTTTGAAAAAAATTATTCTCTCTTCATGTGATGTGATTTGTTAAGAAATTTAACCTATCCAGTAAAGTTCATTTAACATCATGGTCCAAAAAAATAGGTGATGATAACTAGATCTAGTCTTGTATCAAGGACTTTTTAAATGGTGAAAAAATAACCCAGAGGAAAAACACAACACTAGCCTTCCTCCATGAAAATGGAAATAGGAATAAAAATATATTTTCAAGGGGATTTCATAAAAATAAATTAAACAAAAGTGAATATGGTGAAATGTGGGGATTATGATATCATTGAAGATGACTGAGTTTTCTTATGTGTTTAAATAATGTTTGTGTGTCTTCTGTGTGTAACAACCCATAATTTTATAAATATAATTTCCATTATTATAATTACTTCACTTATTATAATTTAAAAACATCACATTGAGAAACCAAAAAAACATTATTCTCATAAATGTGTAATCATAAATTAATCTGAAAATTAAACAATAATAATTCAAAATATTATAGTGGGACAATAAATAAAAAATAATTTAATTTTTTTATAAATTTCGATCTGTTCAGTTTATTTTAATGACCGAACACACAAACAATGATGTAAAAATAAAACATAATGTTAATATTAATATAATATTGTTCAAGACAGAATTATAAATATCCTTTATAAAATATATAATTGAATCAATAATTAAGGCAATGTGGGGTATTTATAGGAAGTATTTATCACATATGATTTTTATAAATCAGATCATTGGAATATTAATCTGACCATGGAAAAAATAACATGACTGTTGAAATATTAATCTAACCATTGGGAATAGAAATTTGATTGTTAAAATAGTATCCTCACCTATGGATGTGTAAAATAATATTTATGTATCTTATAAATGAAAATTTTATATATTTATATTAGGGTAAAAGTAAATAATTTTTAAAAAAATGATAAATTACGTGTTGGTATTTATATAAAGCATTAATGTTTTGTTTGAAATATTATATTTATTATATTTATTTAAAATGTTATTTTCATAATATGGATTCACTAATTAGTATTGTTTTGAATTATAATTATAAGATATTTTTATGAGACCATAAATTATTTTTCAAGGGGTCATAAAATCAATTTCAATATTAAAATATATAGTTTTCAATTAAATGATAGTTTTATTTATAAATTAAATTTATCATTTTTTGAAAATAATTTTCATAAAATTATTTCAATTTTATAAATCCAAAATTACCAAAAAATTTATAGTTTTTTTTATTTATCTAAAATAGTTGATTTTTTTTCAATACTGAAATATAATAATTTGTGGTATATAACATTATAAGACAAATACATGAATTTTTGAGTCATTGATAATGTAAGCAGTCATTATTTTGAACTCATATGGACTATATACAATATATAGTCACAATAATCAACACTGTTGATATTCTTGCGAAAATATAATAAAATAATGAATATCATAATAAAAACACCACTCTCCTCTCTTTATAAATACCACCCATTTTCCTCAAAACTTATATGCTTTGGAGCATTCAAATATTTGGTGCACTTCTATTCCCAATCGTCTTACCCATTTACAAGTGCTTTTGGTCTCACCAAATGTTCAAACCTGAGTATGATGTGGAGTTTCTCAACGAGATGACATTCAAGAGGTAAAATCCTCATTCCTTCACATTTAAATTATTTGTTTATCATATCATATCCTCACTCCCAATACAAATAGAAATAATAACTCTTTTATAATATATGTATATATGCTATAATTTTAAAATTGGAGTCAAATATCCATCATTTAATCCCTTCTCCAATACTTTTATAGAAAAAAATAAAACATCATCTGCAATGTGTCGGTTCACCACCATCATGGATGATGAGTTTATATTTTCTAGAAAAACCAACAAGGATGTCCATAAACAAATTTATTCTAGTTTAATCAGATTGTAATATATAATTTATAACATATTTCATGTTTTATAACTAATATATATATAATACAAAATAATGTGAAACTAAATCATTATTTTAGGATGAACCATCAAATTAAACTAAACAATTATGCATAATGTTTTCTCAAATAAATTATCCTAATTTCAATGAAATGATTAAGGGGAGAATTTATACCTATTTAATTTAGTTAATTCTATACTATTTCACTTTTATTGAATTATTCCCATTTGGAAACAACTTCAATAGTTTTCCGAAAGTAAGGATATCATGAAACCATCAAATGAAGGCTCTTGGAATAAAAAAACTAAATTTAATAAATCATAAAAAAGTGGATAAATGATATAAATAAAATATAATAAATAAATTTCACGTTGAAAATGTTTTTAATTATTTAAATAATAAATTTTATTTTATTTTTAAAAATATTATGTGAATGGGAAAAATATATTCGGACATAAGGTAACGAATCGCTTCAATCCTCTATTTTTGATTTGGGATACGCTTTATCACTCTTTAAACTAATGTATTTTATCATTTATCTTATATATATACCCTATATTATTTATATATGATCCAAAAATATGCATCTAGGTCAATGCATACAAATTTTATTGGGAAATTCCTATTTTAATAGGTTCCTTTCACAATTCCTCAAGATAAACAAGCTCGGTTGAATAGAAATTTTCAATTTTTGACACATTTTTAGGTAAAATCCATTCAAAAATTAAGGTGAAAATATTTTTTTGAAATCAAAAATTTTATCATGAAAATATATCTATTTTCATTTATAGTTTGATGAAAAAAAATACAAATTTATCTTTTTTAAATACACTATATTATTTTCCCTATAACGACTATTAAGTGGGACATTTTAAATGTTACATAACAACTATTTTTCTTGTTTCCAATCAAGATGGATATCATTATTTTTTGATCTAATGTTATTTTTCCTTTTCAATGACCAATAATTCTTTAAATTTATTATTTCATGTATACCATTTTTATACACCCCTTGTTTATGCCTTATAACTATATTAAGATTCCGATTTCATTCCATGGGAAACCCTTCAGTGTATTCCTTATGTTGGATTACACATGAAGACATATATGACTGAACATGTCATGATGGGAACACCTTTATTGTGTTCCCATAAATTGGGTCATTTTTTCTCTCATTAGAAATTATGCATGAGATTAGGGAGTAAAATAAATTCATTATGGGATTATTTCCACTATGTGATGATGTCTTGTATGTTACCCTTGACTCATGTTCATGTCATGTTCTATGTGGAAGAAAAAAATTTATATTTCCACTAATATATGATTCTATGTTATGTATAATATTTATCAAAATGTTTATTCTTCTTAATTTTCAATTATGTTACCATGTTATGCCTTTGACTCATCTCTTATGCTTCTTTATCATGCTTATTCCCTTATTTTTTACTTTTAACTCATCCCTTTTGTTTATAAATTCCCCATTTTCTCTTATGTAGAAGTAGGATCTCAAATGAAGAAAAAATATCATTATGGAATATTAATAAAATGTTTTTTATTTTATTTTCTGATTTTCCAATAATTTATTTAGTCTCACAAAGAAACTATAAATTTCAATCCTTAGATTTTATTTGATGGATAATTATTTTTAAAATCTGTCAATAATATGTGTAAAAGGATAGGGTTTCTATAGTTGGTATAATAGCATGGTACAATTATTTTAGGGGATTATGACTATAAAACATTAGTAAGCACAATATGCATAATTCTATCTACATGTATAAACTAGATCAAAAATATTGTGAATAATATGTTATGATATAATTTTCATTTGAAATATTATAATTCTATGTTCATAGTTTCTTATTATTATGCTAATTAGGTATGTATTTAATCCACCTAATTGTATTTTATTTAATTTTAGTTATTTTATGTAAAAAATAGAACATGTTCTAACAATCAAAGTGATATGAAATGCAAAAATTTCCATAATAAGATTCTAAACCTGATTGTAACAAAAGCTCAAAACATCATGATAGTCCGTGATTAAATTTCCAAAACTATGAACAATAAAATGAGTCATTGGAACATAATTTTTCCCCTATGAAATAAAATGTTGTGGTCAAAACCTTATTTAATATTTTCCTATTATATTTATTGGTTATTCTCATCCCCTCACCACTGAAAATTGGAGTAACTCTGTTATGAACTTATTCTAGGTCCTCTACTTCCAGAAGAAGTGAATATTGTGATGTAAGTCTATAAATTTGATGGTGTAGTTAACCAGTGGTGTACATTGACCATAAATAAGAATTAAAAAGAGTAAATTAATTCCATTTATTGTATTGGATTCCAGAAAATAGTTTTTATAAATATTTTTCCTAAAATATCCACCATTAGATGAGATGGATTTCCTCAGACTCAACCAAAAGGAAGAAGAGTCTCTCAAGGAGTATTTTAAGAATAATAAAATTATTTCATGATATTTCTATTGTTATGTCATAAACACTGATAACAATATGGATCTCTTCTTTGGGTCATTAGAATCGAGTCTGCAAAAATAATTTTTAGTTCCAGACATTGACAGCCATAAGGAGATTGTTTTTTGGGCACTAAAAGTTAATTTTAATATAGGAGACTCTAAGTGGTCTCATGGGATTAGAGAAAAAAATTGCCAAATGGAGTTTAATATGTTAGGATCAACAGAAAATTCCCATGGAGGTAAGAAGACAAAACAACCCACATGTCCGAATTATGGGAAGCAGAGTCTTGGAAATTGTTTAAAGGGAACCATAATATTCTTATAATATGGAAAATAGGGGACATGAGCTAGTAATTTCCAATGGTATATGAAGAATCTAGCTAATGTGGATTAATATAGGATGGTTCCGAATAACACTCTGGCAATTATATAGTGTCTCAATTGAATTCAATATGGGAATTAAGAATGCTAATTACCTATTCCATGGGTCCTTATAGGCAATCAATGACAACATCCTCCAAGGTATCATGGAAGGGAATATTCTATCAATACTAATGAGGTGCATCTGGATAATTATGTGGTGACATGTATGCTGAATATTCATTCCATAATAGAAAACATACATTTCGGTTATTGTTCAACGCATTATTTCATGTTAGGAAATTTTAGTTGAACATTCAAACACCACCTCAAAATATGGAGGTTGAGTATTCTTTGAGAATATTTAAGGGGGAAATTATTGAATCTTAAGTATATAAATAAACCTCGGTCAATGTTCTTAGACTAAAACTCAAAGAATTATGACTCACTTCTCCTGTTTGAGTTCTATGCAATATTATAAATGGATTGGCTATATTTATATAAATCTAACATCAACTGTCAGGAGAGGGGTATCACTCCTCACATCATAATGAATCCTCTAATTTTTCTAATGTGTAATGAGGATAATGATTCTCTTTCCTAATCAGAAACTCATGTGGGGATATTTTTTATATAGGATCAAGCATATCTAGCCCAAACGATTTTGACAATGCATTTGATAACACATGAAAACATACCAGTTGTGAGGGACTACACTGATTTATTTCCTAAAGAATTGTATGGTCTTCTTGCTGATTGAGAGTTTTAGTTCTCAATTGATATTTTTCCTAGATCTATACCCATATAAATTTCCTCTAAATAATTTCCACCAATGAGTTGTACTGATTGAATAATTAGAGACAATATAATATGGAAATGGTTTTCATACATCTATGTTCTTTATTGTGTGGTGGTCTCATCCTATTTTTCATGAATAAGTATGGATCAAAGATCCTATGCATTTATAATAATGAGTTTAGAAAAATCATTATTAATAATAAGTTTACACTACCAAAGATAGATGAAATGTTCTATCAACTTCATTGGGACAATAATTTCTCTAAGGTTGACATTTGGTCTAGATATTAACAATTAATGGTATATAAAGAAGATATTGTAACGAATTCATTTCAAATGATTAATAGAAACTATTATTTCATAGTGATTTGATTTGGACTCAATAATTATATGAAACGATTCATGGAAATAGTGAATCGAGTCTTTATATATTTCCCCGATAAAAGTTTTATAGTCATTATAGATGATATTCTGATATACTCTAAAAGTATTGAGGAGAATGAGGAGCACTTTAATACTATGTAAACGATGTTGAAAAATAATATTTTATATAAATGTATAGTAAATGTGGGTTTTGGATGGAGGAAGTATCTTTCTTGGGGAATGTTATCATTGGTAGATGGATATTAGTGGATCCTTCTAAAATAACCGTAATCAAAGGGTTTCCAAGGAAAAAATCTATAATGGTGATCCATAGTTTTCTTTGTCTTGCTTTGTATTGCCCATGATATGTGAGAAAATTATCACAGTTTTGAAGCCCAATAACCAAGATGGCTCAGAAGACAGAAATGATTTTACGGACTAGTGAATGTTAAAAAAACATCAAAGAGTGGAATTTGAGGCACATCACTACACCCATAATTATGCTTACAATAAGTGGGTAACTCTTTGTTGTATATAAGGATTCTTCAATGAATGGATTGGGATATGTGCTGATGAAAATTTATATATTAATAGCATAAACCTCAAGGAATATTAATTTTAATGATAAAAACTACCCCACACATGATATCAATTCGGCGGAAATGATCTTTTCATGGAAAATATGGAATCATTAACTCGAAGTGAAGAATTTTGTGAATTATACTGATCACAATATCCTCAATTATATATCCACACAGAAGGAGCCTAATATATGTTAGTGAATATGGTTAGTTATTTTCATGGATTATGACTATTCAATCCACTACCATCATGTCAATGTAAATAAAGTGGATGATACCCTATGTAGAATAGGTCAAGTTAATTTATCAATAATGATAATTGAGAATGATAGAATATTCTTATACATTAAAAGGATAGACATGGGAATTATGGAGTAAATAACATCATCAACCATTTATGAAAATAATTCTTAACATTATATTTCATAAAACATTCAATATTCACAAAGTGATGAAGTAAAAAATTGATGATGGTGGAAGTTATTTGAAATGGGAAAACCATAGATTTAAAAATTGATTAGGAAGTATTTTTAATATTTGTGTCGTTACTATGTGTAAAATTAAATCTAAATATATAGAGGGATATTTTTAATGATGTACATATATCAACATTCTCTATCCTCATAGGTAGAAAAATAATGAATCAAGGCCTCCAAGAGTACTATTGGTTGGTCAATATAAATAATTAGATCAAATAATATACATCAACATGCCTAGTACGAATGAAAGTGAAGGCTAAAGGTAAAACAACTATGTAGATGATTAAACCATTACCCAAACCAGTATGGAGATGGAAAAATATTACCAATGAATTTTTTAATGAACATTTGAATACCTCAAGAGGAAATATTTCTATATGAGTTGTTGTCAATTATCATTCAAGGACAACTAAATTTATAAAAATTTGAGAGGAATTACTACTAAATAAAAATTCATAGATACAAATCAGAGAAGTGGTTAATATATATGGAGTACCAATATTGATGTTATTCGATCGAGATCTATGATTTAACTCTATGTTTTGGAAAAGACTTCATTATTATATAAAAAATGAGATGAATTTCAGTACGTTTTATCACCCTTATCCTGATGGACAGTTTGTGTACACAATTCAAAAATTGGAAGGCATCCTGATATAATTCTCAATGTACTTCAGAAAGGGATTGGATAAAAATATTCTTCCGGTCAAATTATCTAAAAATAATTTTTTCGATTAATTCATCTAAATGGATACTTGATAATCCCTTTATTTATAGAGATGAAAAATAATTGAATAATGGGATAAATGTGGCGAACCTAAGCTACTAGGACATAAAATGGTCAAATAAATGGTAAACAAATGTTAAGACCATTAAGCAGTACTTTAGGGAAGCCCAAATATGATGAAGGAGTTATCAAATTAATTTTCATCAGAACCTGGATTCTGAATTTGGTGACGTGGTTTTCAAAAACATATCTCAATTTAGTTGGAAATCATTATTCATGATATATTCTTATTTTTCATTACGAATGACCAATAATGATATAAATACTTTATTTCTTGGATACCATTATTTTAAGCACCTTGGATATGCCTTATGATAAGATTATGATACTCATTTCATTCCATGGGTAACCCATTTGTGTATTTTTTATGTTTGATTATTCATGTGGCATACATATTCTTGAACATGTATTGATGGTTTCACCCAAATAGAACTCCAATGAATTGTGCAATTTATTATACCATAAGACAATATATATGGGAGTAGGGATTAAACCTAATCCATTATATTACTTTTTTCACCATGTAAAACCATTTTGGATGTTATCCTTGACTCGTGATTATGTCATCTTATGTGTCGATTCAACAATACAAGATTTCCATGATTGTATGATTCCATATTCTATATGATATTCCTCTACAATTTTATTCATGTTACAAGCCTACTGTGTTATCATGTTATGACTTTGACTCATCAGGTATGCTTCGTTCCCAAACTTAATCCACTACTAAGATTTTTAGATCATCGTTTTTCTTTATGTACTCCTCTGGTTATCATATTTAGATATTGGATCTTAAAGAAGTTGGGAGGTAATTATGGAAGATTTAAAAAATATTTTTTATTCTTCTTTCATGTTATCTAATAATTTATTGAATCTCACAAATATTCTGGGATCTTGGATCCCCGGTTTGTGTTTAATGGATAATTATGCTTAAAATCTTGTAATAATATGTGAAAACTCTATGGTCATTATACTGTGTGTATGATGTAAATTATAAAATTTTGAATCATAATTTAGAGTCTAAAACATATTGGTATAACCTTATATATTATATATTACCTATCATATAAATCAAAATTCATTAATATGGTCATCTTTTTCACTCTCACTATATTGTAGATACCTCATCTAATTTTCTTCCATATGTTAATGTTGTTCAAATTGGGGGACAAAATGATCATTATAGTGCATATTATCACCAAGAATAATAATCCTAAATCAATAATTATTCTTGGATGAACACAATTCCTTCCATCATATGGGTTTTGAATTAAGTCAATGGGCCTATGTATCAATACCATATAATAATTCACAAAAAATATACTATTTTATGTATAAATTCAACATTTGTTGTGATGTAAAATAATATGGGTTATGAGTGAAATTCCATAATTCATTGTATGGGAGTATGGTAAATTTTACATAGTACAACCTATCAAGCTATATTGTGTTACAATTGGATATATTATAAGGACAGAAAGTAAAACAAAGTAGTTTCATATCAATTTAATATATTAGTGGCCCATTTCCATTTTAGTGAATATTCAAATTCTTATAAAAGATTGAAAATGGCTAGGGTTGTTTATTCTTTTTTAAGTAGTTTCTCCTCCCATTTGAGAAGCATAATCCTAATTTTACACTTTCATCAATTTTAACACCTTTATAAATCACTTACATTATATTTATCATCTTATGTTTCATTGATTGACTTAATGTACTTATGAAAATGATCAAGATTTCATCGGTTGAGAATCCTGAATATTCCACTTGCTCAACAATCCTTCCCACATTCTTTGAATTCTTCCTCTATTGGATAATTGGAACATGGTGTAGTTATAGAATCTATTCATGAAATGTAATGCCCTGACCCCAAAAGCTCAGAGCCAGTGCATTATTTTAATACATTTTCATGATCACAAGAGATCAAGTCCCAAAAGACAAATTAGTTTAGTATTCTTGGAAGTACTAGATACATACATATATTTTGAATTACATCATGAAATAAAGAAAAACAACATTGTGTCCCCTTTTAACACACCCATATCCCTTAGCCTATTCCTTCTTGTTAATCATGATATAATTATTCACATCCTGGGAAAAATAAAACATAGAAGGGTATGAGCTCAGATGCTCGGTAAAGATAACAATATAGCGAAAACTTCATAAATAAGCATAAACATTTAAGGAAATGTTAAAGACAAAAACACAAGCCTTTTAAACATAAATTTCATTATAATATTGCAAATATAAATCAAATAATTCCATTTACATATTCACATGGATATTCTAATAGTAAAATAATCGCATGTAATATCAATAGCTTATTTCATAATGACGGAATGCATAATGTCGGACATCATAACCACATAGTCAAGGCCTCATGCCAAGACTACAAATAACATTTTGTCAAGGTCTTATGTCAAGACACTAGTTTGTCTCATGAGACCTACCGATGCATCGAGGTTCTATAACTGGCTGCACCTGTCACTTACTAAGTCCAATACATGTCTTATAAGAAAATATTGAAGCATAATCTAAACATTCATATTTAAACTAAAATATAAAATGTCAATATTTTAACCACAAACCATGAATGGTATTAAAATTGCACATCCAAAGTCAAATGTAACACCCCAAGCTTCCACGGTACACTTCTCTTTGATTAAAACAATATCATGTGTTATACGAAACTTCAAGTTCTAACACACACCACAACCAATCAAACTAGCCGTTATGAATTGTAATACCCACTTTTTAAAATTTTATAAATTTTATATTTCAAAATGGACTTCATTTTTGGATTCGGAATATCGAAATTAACCTAGGGTGAATTTTTTGTATTTTTCTGAAAACTTTCAATTTTTGATGAATAGTGAAAAAACATTGAGTTATAGTTTAAAACTGAATTTTTATTTAAATTTATTTTAGATCAAAATAGATACATAATACTTATATATTTTCAATTTAATTCATTGGATTCAGTTTATAATAATTTTAGATATATAAAAAAATTGAACTTTTCACCGTCTTTTACCCACCTCCTAGGAGAATTTTCAAATTCACATAATACTTAATTTTACTGATTTTGTGGGTGGAATTTAGAAAATCAAAGATACACAGTTAATATCAAGAAGTAAATTTGGTTAAATAAGATAAATATTTTTTTGGGTGAATAGTAACTTTTTACTTTTATTTACCAGAGTTAAAATTAAATAGGGTAATTAAGGGTAAAAATGATATTATTATTATCCTAACACAAGTCCTAATTCTATTGGATAAGTATAATTCGACCAAAAACAACCTTATAGATAAAATATTAACCACTTTGGTCCACTTGGATTAGATTAGGACATTTATTATTATTTAAATCGAGGAAGTGTTAAAAGAGTTAAAATAAATGTTTAATAACTAAAACATTTTTAACATAGGGTTATACACAAGATAAATTCTATTATAAATATTCATTAGAAATATAAAAATATTTCCCAAATAATGGTATTTTATTTATAATTTTTATAAATTAAATAATTTAATTTATTTATGACATAATGATGATGCAGTAATTACCAAATTAATGAAATATTAAAATAATTGATATTATAAATATCCAATTAAATGTAATTTGAGACTTTTAATTAATTCCACTAATTTTATAGGTTAATATGACATATTAGGGTTGGATAGATTAATTTTTTTCACAGCAATAATTCTGTTATAAATTTAGAAAAAACAAAATACCAAATAGTGTCAAAATTTACATAAAAGTGTTTTTTTTAATATTAAATTATTAATTGATATTCTATTCCTAAAAATATAAGGTACAGCCAAAGGAATTATATAATGATATTTGAATCATTAATGAACCACTTGGGGTTCTCTTGAAAGTATATAGTATGTTTATTAACCATATAATATAAAAATACAAAATTACAAGGTAAATGTCTAACTATTTAACTAAGAATTAAATCTAAAATATAAATTAAATATAGTGACCCAAACTTGTATAAAACATATTGGTTGAGTGGATTTAGAACCATCCCCACCTTTTCTTTTAAATAATCCATTTTATATCCATTAAAAATGGAAAATTATTTTATTATAAAATTATATTTCTAGCCTTTCTTAAGGTGCCCCTCACCCCTCTTATAAAAGGGAACTCCACCCTTCTCTCTAATTCACACCTTCAAAGCCATTTGGCTCGGCCAAACCCTTCCCAAATATCCTCTCAACTTCCCTCAATTCATCCTAGAGTCCTTACTTTAGTCAGAAAGCAAACTTATCGAGCCTTGTTGATCAAATCAAAAGGAATAACCCGAACAAGAGGTAATAATTTCACCACCCACTTTCAAGTTCTTTTCTTCTTCCACTTATTCGTTCTTTGTTATTTCAATTAAAAAATAATAACTCCAATATATTATATATAATTTGATGTTATTATAAATATTTTACATCCATATTCATTATTCTATCCATCCTTTGAATGACATGTCACCATATGTGCGTACGTACGGATTACCGTCTCCACGACATGGTGTAATTGTTATTCAATACATTATTATTTCGATGGGTATAATAATTATGTGTAATTCTTGTAAATAATAAATATATCATGATAATGATTCTGTATATATAATATACCATCCAATTATATATTATTTTAATATCAAAAGAATGATATTGTCGCTCGTGCGTACGTACGGATTACCGTCTCCACGAATGCGATAAGATTCATTCCCCATCGTATCAATTCAAGACTAATTTTCATTATATTAATAAAAATAATGTTTAAAGACATGATATCATTCTGGATACTAATAATATACATCCCATCCATAAAACATATGAATCACATAAGAAATAATATAAAGTAAAATGAATCCATTAACACCTGAAACAACGATAATAAAAAGATATTATTAACAAAGCAATGTTAAAAGACCATATATGATATCATATTAAAGTATATGATTATTGTATAATTTAATAACAATTATTCACCATTATACAAGAGGTTAACCTACCCACAACCATGGAAAAGTACAAGTTAAGGGTTAATTTCACAATCTCTTCATTTTTTGAGGTTGTTTATATATAATTATCTTTTGGGTCCTCTTTATCATCCACATCCATGTTTCTTAAAAATGTATTCCAATGAATTTTTACTATTTACTAGTCTATTAGTTAATGTAATTTTTACATTTTTTTGACTTTTTATAAAATGTTTTGAATGGAATCTTTTCGTCGTTTTCCAAACAAGGTACTTTTAACCTTTTCGACAAAATTAAGGTAAGAATGTATTTTTTAACTTATACCGTGGGTGTGGATATTTTACGCCATTATTAAATAATAGAAGATTCCCTTACAAGATTATAAGAATATTTTCAATTTAAAAGTTTTCTTTTAAAATTATGTGACTTTTAAATGATTTCAAAAAAAGAGATATTTCTCCCAAAAAGTTTTGATTTCATCTATGGAAACATCCTTTGATGGATTTTAAGGTTATTTGAAGTTGTTTTTTTATAAAAAAAATCCATATTTTATTGAAGGTTTTGTGATATTTTTTACTATGGATTTTTTATTTTAATACCATTAATGGTTTAAGTAGAAAATATTAACATTTTTTATTCTAGTTTTAATACAAATGTTTATATTATGTTTATCCCTTTTCATATGAGGAATGAATTGGACTTAGTAAGTGACAGGTGGAGCTCGCTGTTGCTCTTTGATGAATAGGTAGGTCTCATGAGACAAACTAGTGTCTTGGCACAAGGCCTTGACAAAATCTTATTTGAAGTCTTGGAACAAGGCCTTGATGATGTGGTTAAGATAGTATGGCATTATGCATTCCATCATTATGAAATTTGTTGTTGATATTTCATGTGATTATTCGACTAGTATAATATCCATGTAAATAAATAAATGGAATTATTTCATTTCATTTTTTCCATATTATGATGAAGTTCAAATTTAATAGGCTTTTTTTTAGTTATACATTTCCTTAAATGTTTATTCATATTTGTGAAAGTTTCCGCTAAATTGTTATCTTTACTAAGCATCTGAGCTCACCCCTTTCTATGTTTTATTTTTCCCAGGATGTGAAGAAGAATTTTATGAATGACCTGCAGGGATAGTCTGAGGGGATTTGAGTGTGGACTACAGAGACTATGTTGTTGTTGTTTTTCACTTTATCATGTAATGTATGACTTATAGATGTATCTAGTGTTTCCAAGGATACTAAACTAATCGGTCTTTTGAGACATGATCTTTTGTGATCATACCAATTTCATGTAATAATGCACCAACTCTGGGTAACTGGGGTTGTGACGTTACAGTTGGTATCAAAGGAAGTTTAGTACAAACCTTGGAAGCTAGAGTTAGATAAAATCTGATTAGAGAACATAGACCTAAGATGGTCTTTGAGGATTAGTATATAATATCTTCCTATAATTTTGGTATTTTAGAGATTTTGTGAGTTTTCTGAGCAATACATCCCTGTCTGGATACGAGCAGGTAGAGGTGGCTCTGGCACAGATCTACCTAGGGGTAAAACCCAAAAACACCACTTTGAGCTAGACTCAAACAGGAACGGGTGCATGACAAAGGGCATTGCTGCACTCTTGGTTACGACACTCCCAAGGGATATGATTAAGATAATTCTCATTTTATTTACAAACCATTATGAAGGTTTTATGAGTATATACATCCTCAAAGAAAACATTTTTATGATTATGGATCATATCCATAAACTGTTCAATTTATGTTAATTGTTTTACAAGTTTGGATATATCTATTGAAATTCATAAACTAATATACCGTATGCCATTGTTTAGAAATGGAGCCTAGTGGAAGGAATGGAAACTGTATCAATTCACGAACTCCATGTAGGTATTTCCCTCCTTCTCAAGATAATTTTAGTGGAGTTGGTGATGCAACTGGTGCTGATCAGCTAATCACTATTCTGGGACAACTCACTCAGGTTATGAATAATATCCTTACCCGTATAAAGCACCCTGATCCTCAGCATGGAGGATCAATGTAAGATCGCTTCACGAGGCAACAACCACCAAAATTAAATGGGGGTATAAAAATACTAGTAGCTATGCAACAGATAAATTCTATAGAGAAAATATTCTACACCTTGGGGAGTAGTGAAAGGGAAAAAGTTATCATGGCAGATTACCACCTCATTGGAGATGCTGATTAATGGTGATTATTGATTCAATACACAATGGAAGATGATGTAGTATCAAATATGGAATTGAGGGAGTATAAATATATTTTCTTAGAAAAATACTTTCCTCATGACCATCGAGCAGATATGGAAAGACAATTTCTGAGTTTGAGGCAAAAGGAGGACAAGAATGATGCAAAGTATGAGTCTAACTTTACAAGGTTAGAAAGGCCTGCAGTAGATTATATACGTAACACAAGAAGTAAGAGTGGTCGTTTCATTGATGTTTTAAAACCATTTCTCCATCGAGCATTAGACTCAAAATCCTTCTCGTCATACGATGATATTTTCTCATGTGATATCTAGAGAGAAAAGGAATTATCTAAGTCTTATGACTTTAAAGCAAAGCACGAGAAGAAGAGATCTACTGATCACTATGGAAAAGGAAATAAGGGTATGAAGGGAAAAGATGAATATCCACACTATAGTAAATGTGGGAAGAAACACCCTGGTACGTTCTTGAAGGGGATGGGAGTCTATTACAAGTGTGGTGAAAAAGGCCACCAAGCTCGTGATTTCAAGAGGAAGAAGGAAGCTACAGATGTTAGATGGTACAATTGTAGGGAGATGGGACATTATAAAAATGTATTTATTAAGCGTTAGGGAAACATACCATAGAAAAGGCCAAGGGATCATGGACAAGCTTATGCGATCACTACTGCTGAGGTTGAAGCTCGTAAAAATGTGGTGGTGGGTAATATAATGGTTTCCTCAAATATAGCCAATGCTTTATTTGATTCTGGATCATCGCATTGTTTCATATATTCCTAGTTTTCTAAGAAAATTTGATAATTCCAGTTTGATTTAAAAAGGTAGTTGTTAGTCAAAACACCTATGGTAAGTATCATTGCTACAATGTTCTGTGAATCAGTTCCCATTAGGGAATATAAATGTTCTTTCTCGGCTGATCTCATCATAATACCTATGATAAAATTTGATATAATCCTCAATATGGATTGTCTTTTGGACCATGATGAATATATTTATTGTAAGATAAAGGTGGTTACTATTTTTGATGATGATGATAAAGAACACCTTATCTTTAGTGAAAAATCATCACCACCCAATTCTTATCTATATCCACCCCAATAGCTCAACTGAATTCAATTATTGGGGAGGAAGGGAATGAAATTACTAGGGGTGAGGAAATGAATGATCAAATAGAGGATGTACCTATTATTAGAGAATATGTTGATGTATTTCCAGAATATTTACCTGGAAAACCTCTAGAACAAGAAATTGAGTTTTTCATTGATTTAATTCCGGGTTCATGGCCCATATTGAATACCCATAATAGAATGGACATTGTAGAATTAGTGTAACTAATGAAACAACTAGAGGAATTTAGTAATAAGGGATTTATTCTACAAAGTTTTTCTCCATGGGGAGCCCCAATTCTTTTTGTTAAGAAGAAAGATGGATCTATGATGTTGTGCATTGACTATAGATAGATCAATGCTATAACAATAAAGAACAAGTATCCCCTACCTCGCATTGATGATTTATTTTACCAAATTCATGGAGCTCAATACTTTTCAAAGATTGACCTTTTATCTGGATACCATAAGTTGTGTGTGCAGAAGGAAGACGTTCTAAAGAGAGAATTTCAAACAAGGTATGGGCATTATGAGATTACAGTAATCCCTTTTTGGTTTGACTAATGCAGCATCTATATTAACAGATCTAATGAATAGAGTTTTCAAGGAATATATTGATGATTTTTTAGTGGAATTTATTGATGATATCTTGGTATACTCCAAAATCTATGATGATCATGAAAATCACTTGTGCATTATACTGAAGACTCTGAGAAGACATGAATTATATGGGAAGTTTAGCAAGTGTGAATTTTGGAATCAGGAGATTTCTTTTCTTGGACATATTGTCGCTAAGGATTGAATCATTTTTGAACCTTCTACGACAAGATCAATCAAAGAATGGCTAGCACCAACAAGTATAACTGAGGTACATAGTTTTATTGGTTTCGCAGGTTATTATCGATGTTTCATCCAGAAGTTTTCCTGATTGGCTAACCCATTAACAAAGCTCACACGTAAAGGGGTTAAATTTGTTTGGACAAATGATTTTGAGGAATGTTTCGAAGAACTGAAGATAAGATTATTCAATTATCCTATATTGACTCTACCATTGGGGAATGATGGGTTTGTTATTTATAGTGATGCTTCAAAGAAAGGACTTGGTTGTGTCCTTATGCCGAATGATAGGGTTAATGCCTATGCATGATGACAGATAAAAATTCATGAGAAAATATATCCTACTCATGATCTTGAGTTATCTGTTGTAATATTTTCCTTGAAGATATGGAGACATTATCTCTATGGTGATAAATGTGAGATATATACAGATCACAACAGTTTGATGTATATTTTCTCACATAAAGAACTCAACATGATGCAAAGGTGATGACTTGAACTACTCAAGGATTATGATTGCACGATACACTACCACCCGGGGAAGGAAAATAAGGTGGAAGATGCTTTGAGAAGAAAGGATCATGGAGTTTTGAACAAGATGAGATTTGAAAGTGATCCTATCATCATGGATCTAGTAAAGATGGATATGGGAATAACCATGGAAGTTGAAACATCAATGCTTTTTCAAATGGTTACCAAACCATATTTATTAGAAAAGAAAAAAAGTTCTTAGGCTGATGATGAGGAGTTTCAAAAGAAGATTAAAGCTGTGAATGATGGTATATTGAGTGACTTCGTATATGAAGATGGAATTTTGAAATTTGGTAAGAGACTATGTGTTCCCGATATACCTGATCTAAAGAGGGAATTATTGGATGACGCTCATAGTTAAAATTTCTATACAAACCTTGGTATCATTAAGATGTATAGAAATTTGAAGGATGATTTTTGGTGGGACAACACAAAGAGGGATATTGTTGATTTTGTGTCAAGATGTATGGTTTGTCAACAAGTGAAAGCTGGAAGGCAACAATATGGAGGTGTCATGAAACCTCTTCCCATACCGGGTTAGAAATGAAAAAATATTACGATGGACTTTGTCATGGGACTACCAAAGACTCCTAGTAGGAAAGATGCAATATGGGTCATTATTTATCGTCTTACCAAGTCAGAAAATTTTCATGCTATAAGAGAAGATCTACCACATGAACGCCTAGAAAGAAAATATATTAATGAAGTTGTTAGACTTCACGGAGTGCCCCTATTGATTGTTTCCGATCATCATCCACGTTTCACTTCAAGATTCTGGAAAAGTCTTCAGAAATCCCTGGAGACTAAACTTCATTTGAGCACTGCCTACCACCCTCAAATAGATGGACAATCAAAATGAACTATTAAAACCATAGAAGACATGTTGCAATCCATCTCACTTGACTTTCAGGGTATGTGGTATCAATATTTACCTTTGGTATAATTTTCCTTTAACAATAGCTTCAATTCAAGTATTCAGATGGCACAATATGAAGTGTTATATGGAAAGGGAAGTCACACACCAACTTGTTGGGCTGATGTTGGAGAAATAAAACGCGTAGTCCTAGAACTTGTTGAGGAATGATGGAAAAGGTGAAGGTATTCCAATCCCACATCAAAGCAGCACAAAGTAGGCAGAAGAGCTTTGCCGATAACTGAAGGAAGGATTTGGAATTTCAGGTAGGAGATCATGTTTTCTTGAAAGTATCTCCATGGAAGTGAGTTATACGTTTCAGTAAGAAAGGTAAATTGAGTCCCAGGTACATAGAAAATTTCAAAATTCTAGAATGAATTGGGGCTGCAGCTTATCGTTTGTCAATGCCGCCAAATCTCTCCAATGTTCACGATGTGTTCCACGTATCACTATTGAGAAAATACATGCATGACCGAATGCATGTACTCACCTATGAGGAATTAGAACTAGAACCCGATCTGTCTTTTTGCAAAGAGCCTATCAAGATTCTTGATACAAGAGAACATGTTCTGAGAAACTGAACGACTCGTCTGGTAAATGGTATATGGAGAAACCATAAGATGGAAGAGGCAACGTGAGAACCTGAGGAAATTATGATCAAGAACCACGCGAGTCCTTTTATGCAGTAATATTCTAGAAACTTCGAGGATGAATTTATTTAAAGTAGGGGAGAATGTAACACCCCAAGCTTCCACGGTACACTTCTATTTGATCAATACAATAGCGTGTGTTGTACACAACTTCGAGTTTTAACACACACCACAACAAATCAAACATGCTGTTATGAATTGTAATAACCACTTTTTAAAATTTTATAAATTTTTTCTTTCAAAATGGACATCATTTTTGGATTAGAAATATCAAAATTATCCAAGGGTGAATTTTCAGTATTTTTAGTATTTTTCAGAAAACATTCAATTTTTGATGAATATTGAAAAAGACACTAAGTATAGTTTAAAACTTAATTTTTATTTAAATAGTTTTTTATTTTATTTAAATTTAATTTAGGTCAAAATAGATACATATTTCCTATATATGTTCAATGTAATTCATTGGAGTCAGTTTATAATAATTTTTTATATATATATTTTGTTTATTTAACTTTTCACCGTCTTTTACCCACCTCTTAGGAGACTTTGCAAATTCACATAAAACGTAATTTTACCGATTTTGGGAGTGGAATTTAGAAACTTCGAGAGACATGGATAATATAAAGGCTAAAATGTGGTTCAATAAGATAAACATATTTTTTGGTGAATAGTTACTGTTAACCTTTATTTACCACAGTTAAAATTAAATATGGTAATTAAGGATAAAAATGATTTTATTATTAACCTAACACATTTCTTAATTCTTTTGGCTAAGTATAATTAGACCAAAAAACAACCTTAGGAATAACATATGAACCTCTTTGGTCCACTTGGATTAGATTAGGAAATTTATTATTATTTAATTCATATAAGAGTTAAAAGAGTTAAAATCATTGTTTAATCACTAAAACATTTTTAATATAGGGTTATACATAAGATAAAATCTATTATAAATATTCATTAGAAAGATAAAATGATTTCCTACGTAATGGTATTTTGTTTATAATTTTTAGACATTAAATAATTTAATTTATTTATGAAAAAATGATAATGCAGTAATTACCTAATTAATGAAATATTACAATAATTGATATTATAAATATACAAATAAATGTAATTTGAGACTTTTTATGAATTACACTATTTTTATAGGTTAATATGACATATTAGGGTTGGTTAGATTATTTTTTTTCGAAGCAATAATGCTGTTATGAATTTAGAAAAAACAAAATAACAAATAGTGGCAAAATTGACATAAAAGAGTTTTTAAAACAAAAATTATATTATAAATTAATATTATATTCCTAAAAATATATGGTTGGTCAAAAGGTCTTATATAATGATAGGTGTATCATTAATGAACCACTTGGGGATCTCTTGGAAGTATTTAGTAGGTTTATTAACCATATAATAAAAAAATATAATGTGACATGGTAAATGTCACACTATTTAACTAAGAGTTAAAGCTAAAAGATAAAGTTAATATAGTGACCCAAACCTGTCTAAAACATATTGTTTGAGTTTTTTTTTTGACCCATACCCACGTTTTCCTTTAAATAATACATTTTTGAGCCATTATAAACCAAAAATTATTTTATTATAAAATACTATTTCTAGCTTATTCTATGGTTCCCCTCACCCCTCTTATAAAAGGGAACTCCCCCCTTCTCTCTAATTCACACCTTCAAAGCCTTTTGGCTCGGCCAAAACCTACCCAAATACCCTCTCAACTTCCCTAAATTCATCCTAGAGGCCTTTATTTAGTCAAAAAGCCATCTTAAGGAGCCATTTTGATCAAATCAAAAAGAAGAACCTGAAGAAGTGGTAATAATTTCACCACCCACTTTCAAGTTCTTTTCTTCTTCCACTTCATCTTTCTTTGTTACTTCCATTCTAAAATAATAACACCAGTATATTATATATAAATTAATGTTATTATAAATATGGTACCTCCATATTTATTATTCTATCCATCCTTTGAATTACATGTCACCATACGTGCGTACGTACGGATTACCATCTCCACATCGTGGTGTAATTACCACAATCCATTTTTTATTATTTTACTGAAAAAACACTTTCAAGGTAACTGGTAACCCCTACACAACCATTCCTTCACATCAAGTCACACCCACATTACAAATTTCAAAAATCAAAATAGTTAAACAGAACCAAGTCACCGTGTCATCCGTCTTCATCCACCTAGTTTCAAAATTCAAACCATCATTAATGCAAATAACGCCAATCCCACGAATTTATTGATGTACATCGACTGCATTGAGGAAGGACAGGTCTAGTCTACACTTCGCCACCCTCATCCCATCACCTCTCCATCATCACCAGCATCCACCACCAAAATCTGCATCAAACTACCCCAAAACAATCCATCATTCTGATAAATCATCATGTCCGGAGACAACTGATCGCCGAAAACCATCATCATCGCCATGAAAAACCAAAACAGAACACTGAGGAAACATCCAATTAAAACCGAATCCAACAAATCAAACCAAACCAACTCTGAAAGAGTCTTTAATCCCTTCAAACTCTGAACCACAAATCCCAAAACCGCATAGTTTCCATTGCGTCAGACCCAACTAGGAGAGGCGAATAGAAACTTACAGTCAGAGAAGGTTGAGCACCCAAAGAGTTTCAGCACACAACCATCGTCGGGCCCAATGAACCTTCGATCTATACCTCATCCGATGCACATCCTTATAGAGTGAGGGTAGATTTCACTATACAAATTTAGTTTAAAACCAAAAATCAAAATCAGTCTTGAATCCCACCCATTTCAAATTTAAAAAACCTATAATGAGAAATACAAAAATCCAAATCCAAAAAGTCACCAAAAAACCATTGAGAACATTGACATCAATCTCTGATCTCGAACTCACATCCCAAAGGACCATGAAGCCCACCACACTACCCTACCTCAGAGATAATGGAGGAATTCTAGACCCAGAGCGGAGATCAAGTAATCAGAGTCAAGATAAAACGCTGGCAGGAGTGCCTATCAACCATAGGAACACCAACCACACCAAGAGGGAGAGACATAAAAGGCCAAGAAGACCAGAATTTTGAAAGATTCGCTGCCATAGATTGTAGCCAAGGACATCAATTTGAGAATCTATCCACACTGAATACCATCTTGATCAAAGGAGGAGCACAAAACCGCCACCATTTTCATCATAGAACCGTAACCCCGACATCAAAATAAAACCCATGACCGGATCAACAGAATTTCAAACTCTATCTAAAACAAATTAAACTAGATCTGCACCAACTGTAGGGAAAAATAATATGATATCACCATGGTAATGAATCGAACCCACCACCAATGAAGACAAAATCCGAACAAAAAGCTGGAGCGACAAGAACCCTCGCCGTCGCTGAAAGCCGAAATCCGAACCGAAAGTTGAAGCGCCAAGAACCCTCACCGCCGCTGAAAGTCGAAGACAGATAACCATCCATGCCACCAATGCAGAAAGATGAAAGATGAGTCAAGAACCACCCTTTCTGCCACTGAGTGACGTCGTCGCCTGAAGATCTGAGCCGGGTCGAGAAACACCCGTAGTCGAAGAAATCCACTAATGCCGAATCCCGGACACGCGCCGTGATGAGATTCATTCCCCATCGTAACCAATCAAGGCTAATATTCATTAGATGATTAAAAATAATGTTTAAATACTTGATATAATTCTTGATAAAAATATTATACATCTCATCCATAACAAATATGACTCACATAACAAAGAATATCAAGGAAAATGAATCCATTAACACCCGAAACAACGATAATACAAATATATTATTAACAAAGAAATGTTAAAAGATCATATATGATATCATATTAATTTACATGATTCTTTTATAATATAATAACAATTATTTCACCATTATACAAGAGTTTAACCTATCATCGACCAAATAATCTTACAAGGTAAGGGTTAATTTCACAATCTCTTCATTATCTGAGGTTTTTTATACATAATTATCTACTGGGTCCTTTTTATCATCCACATCCATGTTTCTTAAAAATTTATTCCAATTAATTTTTACTATTTATGAGAATATGGTTTAATGTCATTTATACCATTTTTTAACTTCTTATAAAATGGGTTGAAAGGAATCTTTCCGTCGTTTTCCAAACATTGTACTTTTAACATTTTCAACAAAATTAAGGTAAGAATGCCTTTTTTTAACTTATATGGCAGGTGCGGCTATTTTCTGCCATTATAAAATCATCAAAGCTTCAATTAAAAGCTTATAAAAATATTTTCAAATTAAATGTTTTATTTTATAATTATGTGACTTTTAAATGATTTCCAAAAAAGAGATATTTCTCTCAAATAGTTTTGATTTCATCTATGTCAACATCCTTTAATGGATTTTAAGCTTATTTGAAGATGATTTATTATGATACAAAACTTCCATATTGTATAGAAGGTTTTGTGATATGTTTGACTAAGTATGTGTTATTTTTATTCCATTCATGGTTTATGGAGAAAGTGTTGACATTTTGTATGCTAGTTTTAATAGGAATGTTTATGTTATGTTTAAACCTGTTCATATGAGGAATGCATTGGACTTAGTATGTGATGGTTGGATCCCATTGTAGCTCTTTTATGCATTGGTAGGTATCATGAGACAAACTAGTGTCTTGGAACAAGGCCTTGAAAAAATATTCTTTGTAGTATTGGAATGAGGCCTTTACTATATGGTTATGATATTCTGGCATTATACATTCCATCGATATAAAAGTGGTTATTGATATTGCATGTGATTATTTGACTAGTAGAATATCTATGTGAATAAGTAAATGACATTATTTCATTTCATTTTTTCCATATTATGCAGAAGTTCATGTTTAAAAGGATTTAGTTTTAGTTCTAGATTGCCTTAATTTTTTATGCGTATTTATGAATGTTTCCGCTATATTGTTATCATTACTGAGCATCTGAACTCACCCCTTTCTATGTTTTATCTTTCCCATGATTTGAAGAAGTATTTTATGAATGACTTGCAGGGATAGTCTGTGGGATATGAGTATGTACTATGGAGACTAGGTTGTTTTATTTTTTTACTTTATCATGTAATGTAAGACTTATGAACATATCTAGTGTTTCCAAGGCTACAAAACTAATCGGTATTTCGAGACTTGATCTTTTGTGATCATGCCAATGTCATGTAATAATGCACTGACTCTAGGTAACTCGGATCGGGGCGTTACATCATACATAACTCATTCAATAAAATATTGAAGATTTCATTATAATAAAGTAACCCCAATAGGGAATAATGAAGTATATTGATATAGATGAATATAATCATCAAAACTCGTTGAGATAAATATTTACCTCTTCTTAAAAACATTTAAAAGTCTCATTATTTATCAATAAGCTGTATAAAATTGATTTTTAAATCAAAGTATCTCATACATCATTGAAACCTTTAAAAAGAACATTATTTTTAAAACAATAACGTACGTATAAATAAATCCTTAAAACATTTTTTAAAACATGGACATTAATGAGAAATATTTAGAAGAATAAATCTTCAAAACATTTAAAATGATATTTTAGTTAGTGTTCTTATCCAAATGATAGAATCATGAATAAAAATAATTGAGGTAATAAAAACTTTATAATATCATGTGAATAAAGGTATTCATGATATACTATGTCAATAAAGTACATTATATACACCATATAAAAGTGAATTGGCTCATAACAACAAAGAATTATTAATGGAATGTAAATTGAGATGAAATCCATAATAATGACTGTATCCTTAGGTTAAGGATAAATCGATGACATTATTATGTTTGAAAAATATAAATACAGAAAATATGATTGGATATTTAGTGTAAATCAATCACAGGACATTCACACATATTCTTTTAAAAACAGCACCAATGACTTGGATGTTTAAATCAATGAATAGAAATTGAGTTAAAATTACTCTTATCAAGTTAATATCGATGACTTGAGAGTTTTTAAATGGAGTGATTATGTGTATCAAAAGTATATCCATGGAAAGGGGAGTGAAAATTACTGCATAAATATATAATTAGTGATTTCACACATAATCATGGAGTAAAATAATCAATTATGTTTGCGTAAAACCCTATCTGTGGAAATTGAAATTTGAAATCCCCTTACTGATTTGGAAACTTACGAAACAAACACCCCATGAAAGAAGGATCATACAATGATGATTTAAATAAACATAAATTAATGTATATTATACAATGAATACAATCATGGTCATTACATACACCACATAGAAGGTAATAGTTGAAAATATAGCATGAATCTCAGGGGAATAAAAGTGAGATAAAAACCCATTACATTGTACTTTTCCTTAGTTGAGGGTACATTAAACTCATTTATAATGGTGAAATTATTGTTATTAAATTATATAAGAACCATAAACAAAAATATTATATCATATATGATTTTTAAAATTTCCTTGTTATGAATACTTCAATAGTATCATTGTTTGGGTTGTTAATGGGTTTGTTTTTCTCTTTATGTTTTGTTACGTAAGTCATTTTTTTAAGGATATGATGTATTTGATAAAATCCAGAATGATATTATATTCTTAAAAATAATTTTTTATTCATAAATTGATATTTATTATTTAATGGTTGCGATGGGGAATTAATCTCATCACGTTTGTGGAGATGGTAATCTGTACTTATGCACGAGCGACAATACCGTTCTATTGATGGTGAAATCCTATGTAATTGGATGGTATATCATATATACTGAATCATTAAATTTTTATATTTATTATTTACATCAATTATACTCATTATTATACCCATCCATAATAATTAAGTGTTGAATAACACACTACACCACGATGTGGACACGGTAAGCCGTACATACGGACGTATGGTGACTTTATCATTCATATGATTGATAGAATAATGAATATGGTTGTACCATATTTATATTAATATCTCATTATGTAAAAAGTACTAGAGTTATTATTTTGTTATGGATGAATCAATGAAATATGAAGTGGAAGAAGAAAAGAACATTGAAACGGGTGATTAAATTATTACCTCTTCTTGAGGTGATTCCTTTTGAATTGATCAAAATAGATCCTTAGGTTTGATTTCAGATCAATGTAAGGCCACTAGGTTAAATTGAGTGTAGTTGGGAGGATATTTGAGAAGGTTTTGGATGATCCAAATGGCTTTGGAGGTGTTATTTTGAGAGAATGGGAAGTACCCATTTATAAGAGATGTGAGGGTCACTTTAGGAAAACGTTAAAATATTATTTTATTATAAAATCATATTCAGTTTATAGTGGCTCCAAAAAAATTTATTTTGAGGATGAGGTGGGACTGGGCCGAAAAAAGCTAATCCAATAGGGTTTATACAGGTTTAGGTTACCATATTAACCTTATCTTTTAGATTTAACTCTTGGTTAAATAATTTAACATTTACCATGTCTCCATGTATTTTTATATTATAGGGCTAATAAACATAATATAAAATGTAAAGTGAACCCAAGATGGTTCACTCCTGACATATCTGTTATTATTTAAGTCCTTTGGCTGAAATTAGATTTTTAGGACTATTATATTATTTCATGATATAGTATTTGTTTTAAAATCCCCATTTAGGTGAACTTTGACATTATTTAGTATTTCGATTTTTTGAAGGTCATAACAATATTATTTCTTCAAAAAAATAATTTTAATAAACCCTACCATGTAATATTAACCTATAAAATTTTTTTAATGCATTCAATGTCTCAATTTATATTTATTTTAATATTTATAATATCAATTATTTTAATCATTCATAAATAAGGTAATTACTGCATCATCATTCTGTGATAAATAAATTTAATTAGTTAATGTCTAAAAACTATAAAACAAAATACCATGATTTAAAAAATATTTTTAGATTTCTAATGAATATTTATAGTCTAAATAATCTTAGATAAAACTATATATTAAAAAAAATTAGTTATTAAAATTTGAATTTAACACTTTTAACTCGTCATTAAATAAAATAAGTATAAATTTCCTAATCTAAACCAAGTGGGCCAAAATGATCATATTTTATTCCTAAGGTTAATTTTGGTCTAAATACACTTATAAAATATAATTATGAAATGTTTTATGGTAATTATAATATAATTATTACCTTTAATTACCCTATTTACTTTTAATAGTGGTAACTAAAATTCAAAAGTTACTATTCAAAAAAATTATTTTCATCTTATTGAATCAAATATTACATAATGATGTAAAACAAGTCTCTAGGTATTTTGAAATTCAATTCACAAAAGTGGTAAAATTACGTTTTAAGCAAATTCGCTAACGTGCATAGAAGGTGTGTAAAAGATGTTAAAAAATTCAATAAAATTTTATACATATAGTTTTATTATAAAATGACTCCAATGAATTAAATTGAACTAATATATGTATTATCTATATATTTTGAACAAAAATAAATTTAAATAAAATAAATAAGTATTATATTAACAAGTCGGTTTTTAACAATAACGCAGTGTTTATCACTATTCATCAAAAATTGAAAGTTTTCAGGAAAAAACCACCCGAAGATAATTTTGATACCAAAAATCAAAAAATGATGTCTATTTAACCAAATTAATAACATATAATTTTTATTAATTAATTTAAAATTAATTTCTATTGTGAAAACCAAAAAGTAGGTTTTTGACAAGTAAAAACTATCAAAAGATTAATAGGTGTTAATGTCTAGTTTAAAAGTGAAATTACTTTCAATGACCAAAATTGGATTAAATAATAAAAATAGAATCATGTTATACTTAAAATCAATTCAAATGTATAATTTAACTCTATAAATTATTTTTATTAAAAAAGTTGTTTTCAATTAAAATTTAGTATCTTTCACTATTCACCAAAATATGAAATTTATCAGAAAAATACCAAAATTTAACACAAACTAAATTTTTAGGTCCCAATTCTAAAGAAACTTTAATTTCATCAAATGTAAAATATGAAAGTGTCAAATATTTTATTCATAAAGGATTTTCCATTAAATGGAAGAAAAAGTTCATTTTTTTAAAAAAATACCCCTTTTATCTGAAAATTTGAATTTGTATTTATATTATGTCTAAGAGACAAAAAATATGAATGTTAAAATTATATGGGATATATATAAAATTCAAATTTTGGTTATTACTATTCATAACTACTTTTTAAACGGCTAGTTTGATAGGTCGTGGTGCGCTTGAACTCCGTGTTGCATGCATCACACAATATTTTATTATTCAAAGAGAAGTTTATTGGAAATGATTGGGGTGTTACATTCTTCCCTGCTTCAATAAATCATGTCCTCACAATTTGAAAATTTTCATTGGGAATAATAGAAAATACATTTTTGGAAAACCCACATCGGAAATGGGGTTAATAAAATTTAGTCTTAATAAGAGTGAAAGGGAAATGAAAAAGTCACCACCAAATTAGGATTTTGAATTAGAGAACATTGGTGGCAATTATTTTTAGAGGAAAACGTAAATATTTATAGGGAGTGATTGAGGTCATCAATCTCAAACAAGTGAATGTAAAATTGAGGGCCTTAAAGACATAAATCTATGAGGAATAATTTAAGGTATTAGGATAACACATTTTTGGGTTTAAGATCATTTCCCTAAGGTTTAAGAATTAATTTCTTCATAAAATAAAAAAAATAATTGATAAGTATAGTTCCATACTTTAACTAAATTCTACCAGAAACTCATCCTTAAGTACAAATGTTGAGTATTCAGGATGACTTGGTCACACCTGAAGCGCTAGAAATAGATAACCACATAATCCACAAAGTATGAACTATATATTTTCCTTATCTTTAGAGATTAACCAAAAGAAAAATGGTTAGTACAAGATCAGACGATCCCCAAAAAGGATTATCCATTAGAGAAAGAAATACTAATCTTGATTTCTAAAATTAAACCAACCATACCCAAAGATTAATAAATACCATTAAATAAACAATTGTCCTTAAAATCATTCAATATAATCCAACGTAATATGGAAACCCAAAACTCAGAAGAATTTGATTGCGTGGTCTTCCACGTTAAATTTTATCTCCAAATAACATCGAAATCTCTTAAATTCACATACTTAAAAGTAATTAACCAACTCACATATTCTCTATGATAGGTTAATCATTTCAATAAATAACCCAAATCACTATAAATCACAAAACAAATTATATAAAAATCCATGATTACTCCTTAATTTAAATCCCATTTTATTTTATTTTCTTTAAGCATATAGTGTTCCCAATAGAGTGAACATCTTCCAAAATAACATTAGTGACATAATCACCAAATCATTTTCCTACACAAAGGATATCCATTTGATAAAACATAATAACCCAAATGAATTTATTATTGATCAATAAAATAATTTAACTAAAAAAAATTAGTCACCCAAACCAGGGACTACACGTAGTCAATTGGTAGGTGATAAATCCCTATTGCACTTTGGTAATGGGTTCGATTCCGATAGCATTGTCCGACGCGACGGGTTTTCACACGGTATGCGTGTTGTCCATTTTCAATAATAATATTTTATAAAATTCTCAAAATGAGATAAATTCTTCAAAATAACCATAACATAATTTAACCACAAATGTTACCTCATACCTCTCATTTGTATCCCTTCATTTAATAACTTGTAATTGCCTCAAATTCAAGGATCGTATAATCCCAAATGGTTATTTATATCTATATTCACAAAAGAAAGGGTAATTCTTCCTCAAATAGAATTTTCACATAACAAACTTCAGGGTTACAAGTACAAGAAAAAACTCATCCAAACTAATCCCATCAACAAAGATCAATAATACTTTTATACATTTCGCCTTCCATTTATTTCTATATACAATCTTCTTTGACCAAGAGGCTATCCTATTGAATAGGCCATTCACACGGTTATTTCCTAGGTCCCATAAATTTACAAAAAATGACAGTAAATGGATATCGGGTTTCATTTTTATTTTCTTCCATAGTAATCTTTATTTTTTTCTCGTCAATTCATTACATTATGTCCTTATTTCCCACACTTAAAGAATTTCCTTTTTCCATTGAGACACATTCCTGGGTGTCTCCTTCCACATTTCCAGCATGATTGAAATTGAGCTTTCTTTTCTCCATGGTCTCTACTACTGGAGCTCTTATCATTCATCACATTTCTATTATATGTTGAGTTCGAGAATTGGTTAATATATATGATGTTGAAAATATTTGTGGAAAACTAATTTGGTATGAACATGATATATTTTATGCCTATCAACATTCCATTCCATTTCTCATTTCCACCACCGTTCCCACCTTTTACATCATGTTCAATGTTACTATGACTTCCTTGGAATCCAGCCATTTACTAATACAAGAATTCATTGTGTGCGTAATAATAGTCATAAAATCATTTTGGGAATATCCTGACACCTTATTCTCAATCTAAAATACCTTATGATTAACTAAGGTATTTTATTCTAATCTTATATTAAAATCCTTCTAATCAGTTTTTAAAGAAAATTTGAACTATCCTAAGAATATCCCTCTGGAGTTTCGTAACCAAGAGTGTTGAAAGGCCCGTTTTCTTGCAACAATTACCATTTGAGTCTACATCAAAGCAGTGTTTTCAGGTTTTACCCCTAGCTACATCTGTTCCAGAGCCACCTCTACCTTCTCGTATCCATACATAGATGTATTTCTTGGAAAACTCACATAATAATTACGTTACTAAAAATATTGGATGGTCTTACATAATAATCCACAAATTATATCTTAGGGTAATGTTCTCTATTCAGTGTTTTTATAAATCTAGTTTCCAAGGTTTGTACTAAACATCCTCTGATACCAACTATAACGCTCCGACCCCAAAAGCCTGGAGCCGGTGTATTATTTTAATACATTGGCATGATAACAAGAGATCAAGTCCCAAAAGACCTATGGGACTAGTAGTCATGGAAGTACTAGATATATACATAAGTTTTACATTGCATCATGAAATAAGGGATAACAACATTGGTTCCCCTTTAACACACTCATATCCCATAGCATATTTTTGGAGGTTAATCATGAAATACTTCTTCACATCCTAGGAAAAATAAAATATAGAAAGGGATGAGCTCAGATTCTCAATAAGGATAACAATATAGAGGAAACTTTCATAAATTAGAATAAACATTTAAGGGAATGTATAAGACTAAAACACAATACTTTGAAACTTAATATTCAGCATAATATGGAAAAAATAAATCAAATAATTTTATTTACTTATTTACATGGATATTCTACTAGTCGAATTATCGTATATAATATCAATTTCTAGTTTCATAGTAATGAAATTCAAAATGTTGGACATCATAACTATATATCCAAGGCCCCATTCCAAGACTACAAATAATATTTTTTCAAGACCTTGTTCTAAGACACTAGATCCAAAGTATCGAGGAGCTATAGTAGGCTCTACCAGTCACTTAATAAGTCCAATGAATTCCTCATATGAAATGGTTGAAACATAATATATATATTTGTATTAAAACTAGAATTAAAATGTCAATATTTTAACCACAATCCATGAATGGTATTAAAATAGCACATCCACAGTCAAACATAACTAATTAAATACAATATGGAAGATTTCATTATAATAAATTAAACTCAATATAAAATAATTAAGGATACTGACATAGATGAAGATAATCATCAAAACTATTTGAGAGAAATATCCTCCTTTTTCTTGAAAACATTTAAAATTATCACTATTTATCAAGATTCCATTTAAAATAATTTTTTGAATCAAAGTGTCGCATACCACTTTGAATCTTTTAAAAGGAATTTTTATTATAAAATAATCTCATGTAATATCAATATTTAATTATTATTATTCACATGGATATTCTACTAGTTGAATAATCTCATGTAATATCAATAGCTAATATTTTTTCAAGGCCTTATGTCAAGACACAAGTTTGTCTCCTGAGACCTACCGATTCGTTGAAGTGATATAGCAGGCTACACCCATCACTTACTAACTCCAATGTATTCCTCATATAAAAATTTTGAATCATAACATACACATTTATATTAAAACTAACATACTAAATGTCAATATTTTAACCACAAACCATGAATGGTATTAAAATAGCACATCCACAGTCAAACATAACACAGTCAATATTATATGGAAGATTGTATTATAATAAAGTATCCTCAATAGCTAGTAATTAAGGATACTTACATACATGAAAATAATCATAAAAACTATTTGAGAGATATATCTCCCTTATCATGAAAACATTTAAAAGTCTCACTATTTATCAAGAAGTCGTTTAAAAAAGATTTTTGAATCAAAGTGTCCCCTACCACATTGAAACTCTTAAAAGGAACTATAATTTTAAAAAATTAATATACATATAAATAAATCCTTAAAACATTTTTTAAAACATGGACATTAATGAGAAATATTTAGAAGAATAAATAATTAAAACATTTAAAATGATATTTTAGTTAGAGTTCCTAACCAAATGATAGAATCGTGAATACAAATAAGTGAGGTAATTAAAACTTTATAATATCATTATAATAAATGGATTCATGATATATAATGTCAAAGTATATTATATACACCATATATAAGTGAATTTCCGCATAACAACAATGAAGTCTTAATGGAATGTAAATTGATAAGAAATCTCTTATAAAGACTGTATCCTTAGGTTAAGGACAAATCAATGATATTATTATATGTGAAAAATATAAATACACTCAATATGAATGGATATTCAATGTTAATAAATCAGAGGACATTCACACATATTCCTATAATAACAACACCAATGACTTTGATGTTTAACACAATGAATATAAATTGAGTTAAATTACTGTTATCATGTTCATATCGAGGACATAAGAAATTATAATTGGATTTATTATGTGTATCAAAAGTATATACACACAATGAGGAGTGTAAATTACTAAATAAGTATATAAATAGTTATTTCACCCATAATGTTGGAGTAAAATAATCAATGTTTATTTCTTAAAACCCCATGAGTTGAAATTAAAATTTGAAATTTCCTTACCGATTTGGTATCTTAAGAAACATACATCCCATGAAATAAGGATCAAACAATGATGATGTAAATAACCATAAATTAAATTATATTATAAAAGGAATACAGTCATGGGTATTGCATACACCGCACAAAAGGTAATAGTGGCAAATATAGCATTAATATCACTGAAATGAAAGTGGTATGAAAACCACTTACATTGTACCTTTTGATGTGAGATGTGCAGCGTGGCACGATCTTTAGGGTGTAGGGTGGTAGATAAAGAATGAGGTTTGGGGATAAGTAGTGGATGATGGGTATGGATAGTGGATGCAAGTAGTCAATCAAAGCTATAAGGATCACGACCTACTACTTAGACAACAAACTCAAGGGAGGCATGTGATAGCTAATCCATACAATAACACACTTCGGTTGAGGCCTGGAATTAGGGGCTTTGTGATCTTTGATCACAAATCTAACTTGTAGATTAAAAAGGCCAGAATGCACCAAAGCAAGGGGGAAAACCCCGCGATAATTCTCACACAATGGAGAGAAAAAAAGTATATGCTCTAAATTAAAACATGAAGGAAAATGCAATGCCATGTGGTGGCTATTTATAGCCAAGGGGTGATACAATAGTCAAGGGTCTAATACTCTAAAGTCATAAAGGCTAAACCTACCTTTTCCCCTTAATGTCAAAAAGATAAAGTGTATCAAAAAAATTTGGAAAAATTAGCACACAACTTTCGAACTATAGCCCACCTAATTTGACATTGAGTGCATAGCCCACCAGATTTGTCTTTGGTGTCCAATGTTGCCATTTCTAGAAACCTCCATTTGGGAAAGGCATCCAAATTCATGAAACCAAGAGAGAAAAGCTTTAAAAATCATGTTTGGGCTTGAATAAGTGATAAAATAGACTCATTTGATCCATCCATGGAAGGAAATATCCATTGGGCCTTTAATGAAGCGAGATGGGTGCATGTTGTTGCATTCGACCTCTTTAGTCTCCCATGCGTCATCGGGCATTGAAAATCCAACTCCACCACTCGGGTAATCAGCTCAGTGCCTTCAACATGGTTCGCATCATCCTCCCCCTCTTGAAAAGGAGTCTTCCAATAATTTTGATCCTATACACCCAAAAAAGGAGAACGATCAGAAACTTTGAAAGTGGAACATACACCATACTCATCTAGAAAAGCTATCATGTAATCATGGTTGTTAATCTTCTCAAGCACTCATAAAGATATATTGCCTCATGGCATGAGTTTTGATTTCTTCTTCTTGGGAAATATTTCCTTCTACATTTGAATCCAAACCATTTCCCTGGGCTCGAACAACACTTGTTTATAACCCTTGTTTGCACGGTCAACATATTTTTGGGTCATCCGCTAGATATTTTTCCTTGCCTTTTCATGGAGTTGTTTGATGAATTAGGCGCGCCCTTTTGCATCCATATTTGTTGCTTCCCACAATGGAAAAGGAACTAGATCAATGGGGGAAAGTGGGTTAAAACCGTAAACAACTTCGAATGGATAATATTTAGTAGTTGAGTGATTGGCCCTGTTATATGTGAATTCCACATGTTCCAGAAACTCCTCCCAATACTTGATATTCTTGTTGACAATTGTTTGTAGAATGGATGATAGTGTCTGATTCACCAACTCTGTTTGCCCATCAGTTTGAAGATGACAAGTAGATGAAAATATTAACTTTGTTCCCAGTTTTCACCACTAGGTCTTCCAAAAGTAACTAAGAAATTTTGTGTCTCGATCTGACATAATCGTTCTTGGCATTCCATGGACTTTTGCTACTTCCAAAAGTAAAAGTGTTTCAATGTTAGTCACATAATCTGTTTTGTGACAAGGAATAAAATGTGCCATTTTTGAAAACCGATACACCACAAAAAAAATGGAATCTCTCCCCCTATTGGTCCATTTTAACCACACAATAAATTATATTGATATGTCCTCCCAGGGAGTGTTGGGGATTGGGAGAGGAAGATATAGTCCATGTGGGTTCAGTTTCTATTTGTATTTATGGCAGAAAATGCACATTCCAACAAATTTCTCAAAATATCTAGATATCCTAGGCCAATAAAAATTCTTACTAAGAACACATAGAGTTTTTGAAACACAAAATTGCCCTATTAACCCACCTTAATGTGACTCCTTTAGTAAAATTAATTGGATAGAGAAATTGGGAATGAAAATCTTATCAATCCAGAATAAGAATCCATCATGTAAATAGAACTTTTTCCAACTAACTCTAGGTTTACAATGCTCATAATTTTCTCCAAAATCACTATCAATGGCATATAAATACTTCATGTATTAAAAACCTATGAGTTCTGAATCCATCAGGGATAAAAGATAATATCTTCGTGAGATTCCATAGCCCACAGAATTTTATTTACCCTTTTTATGCTTGATGACATATGGAAAGGATTTAATGAATTCCAACCATCTAGCATGTATACTATTTAGTTTATGTTGGATCCTAAGGTATTTAAGATCCTCATGATCATAATGGATGAAAAATTCTTTAGGCCAAAGATAGTGTTGCCATGTCTCTAGTACTATAAACAATTCATACAACTCTTTATCATATGAATCATGGTATGGATTTGGTCTATTTAACTTTTCACTAAAATAACCAATGGTCTTAGATTTCTGCATGAGTACTCCTATACCAATTCCTATTGCATCACACTCAATTTCAAAGGTCTTACAAAATTCTAAAAGTGAAAGAAGAGGGGCATGGGTGGGTCTCTCCATAAGAGCATGGGAGTAATTCTCTTGAGTTTTCCCCCATTTTAAAGGAACATTCTTCTTTGTAAACTTTTTCATAAGTGCTACTAGTGTGTTGAAGTCCTTCAAAAATCTCTTGTAAAAACTAGAAAGCCTATGAAAACTTCTTACCTATCCAACAGAGGTTAGAGTTGGCCATTATTGTATTACTTTGAACTTCTTGGTATCCACTTCAACTCCATTTTAGCTCACAACAAATCCAAGGAAAAAATATTATCGAGAAAAAATTGAAACTTATTCATGTTTCCAAACAATTTTTCCTTCCTTAACAACTCTAAGACTTTTCTTAAGTGATCTACATGTTCAAGAAAGGTCTTACTATAAACCAAAATGTCATGAAAGTAAACTACAAAAATTTTCCAATATATGAACCTAAGACATGATTCATTAACCACGTAAATGTGCTTGCTGCATTGGTGAGACCAGAGGGCATAAAGAACCATTCATAAAGTCCATGTTTTTTCATAAATGCAGTTTTCCACTCATCTCCTTCTTTCATCCTAAATTGATGGTATCTACTTCTTAAATAAATTTTTGAGAAAATAGTTGAACCATTTAATTCATCTACAATATCATCTATCCTAGGGATAGGATGATGGTACATGACCGTGATGTTGTTGATGGATCTACAGCCAATGCACATTCTCCATGTTCCATCCTTCTTTGGTACCAGAATCATCGGTACAGCACAAGGACTTAGGCTTTCTCTGAAATTTCCCACATCGAATAGCTCTTGAACTTGCATTTGAATTTATTTTTTCTCTTCTCGATTGGTGAGATATACAGGGTGGTTCGGTTTTGATTCTCTAGGAATGAGGACAATGTTTTTCTCAATACCTCTAATGGGTGGAAAACCAGGTGGCACCTCATGAGGAAATCCATCATTATACCACTGTAATAAGGACTCGACATCATTTGGAAAATGGGGCAAGTCATTTGTACTTGGCAACACCTTATTGTACATGAGTACTATGCGAGTTGGCAGTAAAAACAAAGCTTCCATAACCACACTTTTTTTTTCCAACATCACACTTTTATCTTCTCTCAAATTCTTTTTTTCGGCTGATTTTTCATTGCTCTCCATTTCATTTGTTCTCTCATTTTTTCTCATTCCCTCATTCTCTCCTTTTTCATTTTCACTCTTTTCTTCCTCATCACTCATTTTTTTCTTTTCCCTCAAAATTTGATCTTTTAGAATTTGTTTTGGGGGGGACATGGGGTTGAGTGTTATAGGTTCCCCTCGAAGTAAAAAAAGATTTATGATTCAAGAAACCATCATGGGTAATGTGTTGATCATACTGCCATGATCATCCCAACAACAAATGGCAATAATTCATAGGAACAACATCACACAAGACCTCATCTTTGAACATTCTGATGGTGAACAGTACCTTCACTTTCTTGGTGACCTTCAGCTACCCGCAATCATTCAACCACTGAAGCCGAAATAGATGTTGATGCTTCAAATTAGAAATTCCCAACTTCTCTACTAACTCGGTGCTCGCAACAGTACTAAATCTTCCTCCTTGAATAATAACACTATATCCCATCCCATGGATCTTTCACCATGTATGGAAAAGGTTCCCCCACTGATCCGTCTCTCCCATGGTCATTTGTTCGCTTAGAACTATCCTAGTGACAAGAATTTCACCATGTTATGCAAACTCTCCACTAACAATTTTTGGAGATTCTTCCTCCTCCTCTTCCAAGCTCTCTCCCTCAGTCTCCCATTCTCTATACATGTTGATGGTCAGGGTGTGCCAGTTTGGGCACTCACTAGCAATGTGACCCCTTCCTTGACTTTTTAAACACTGAATATCCCGATTCCTAGTTTGGTAAGCCCCAAAAGTTGGTTTCCTAGGTGAAAGAATCCCATTTCCACTTTTGCGATCAACCACCTCTTTTTCCTTTGATGGTTCTCCAATCTCCTTCCTCGGATTTATCCATGACGTGAAAGGGGTATCGGGTTCCTTAATGTTTCTCCTCCATTTGATTTGTTGCTCGATCTTGGTGTCTTGATGGATCATATATTGTATTTCCACATGGTGATACACCTCCACTTGATCGGAAATCTCCTGATTGATCCCATGTAAAAAACTTGCCATGGTTTCCACTGGATCCTCCTCAATGATTTCCCAAATCCTGGAAATTTGCATCTCCTTGTAGTAGTCTTCTACAATCTTACTACCTTGGGGAGGTTTTGAAGTTTGTTATGGATATCTCTATGGTAATGTGTGGTAAAAACCGCTTCTATATGGTGAATTTCATGTCTTCCCAAGTGTTGATGGGATGTCCAACATATCTAGCCCTCTCCTTTTGAACATGATCGCACCATATTAATGCATAATCAATGAATTCAAGGGATGCACCTTTTAACTTTTTCTCCTCAGAATAGGTATGACATGAAAACACATGCTCGATCTGTATCTCCCACTCCGAGTATGCTTCCGAATCGATTTTCCCTGGAAAAGAAGGGACCTTAACCTTCATCCCGCCAAGTAGGTCATCATATGTTGTCTCCTTTTTCCTCCTCTAGGTTGTTGGTACATCTTCCTCCATTGTGGGACATCCTCAAAATCACCATCAAGGATTTCCATCTCTTCCTCCATGATGTGGGGGTGACGTGGTTCTGGAGCTCGCCGTGAGTTATCATGGACCATCGATGGGCTTGGTGGATTCTAAAGGTTATCAATCCACTTTTGTAGCACCTCCAACTTCCAGTCAAGAATCTTTTCAAAGTGGCTCTCCAAAGCATTCATTTGGAATTTAGTAGCTATGGGTGTGGGAGATCTACTTTGACATCCTTCATCGCTAACATGATCAATTTTATTCCCACTATCTTGGGCCATGATATGTTACGCAAACACAAACACACACGTGGAGAAACACACACACAATGATACACACTCACTCACACAAGAGAAATGTACACACACATGCACACATGATTTACACACTCACGCAAACAAGGATACACACTCACACACACAAGACATTCACACTCACACACACAAACACACACACACACTAACACACATGAGATGAAAACACACACAGTCACAACAAGATGTACACACTCAGACACACAAGATTTTTTGTCTTATTTCTCTCCACTCAAAACACTCAATTCAAATTCCATTCTCTTATAAAATATAATACCTTGTTTTGGATAATCACTCATCACCAATCCTTCCTCAAAGGAGAGGATGTGCTTAATTTTGAGAAGCACAAAATGATGAGTTTAGAGAATATGATTTTGTTTAATTTTCAGATAAAAATCACATATGGTGAATTAAATGTGAAAAGAAGATGGATGAACAATTGAATCAATGTAAAAATATTTCAATATTTCCCAAAAAAGGCAAATTCTGGTGGTTTTCAAAGAAAATGTTATTTACTGGGTGGACAATAAGTAAAGATGAGAAGGGTAATAGATATATGGGATAAAAGAGTGTGATGGATGTCTACCGTGTCAACCGGTGCTCTGATACCAACTGATCTGAGATGCACGGGGTGGCCCGATCTTCACGTCATTGGGCGGTGGAAGAAGAATGTGGTTCGAGTCTAAGTGGCGGATGATTGGTATGGATAGAGGATGAAATTAGTCAATCAACAGTATAAGGATTGTGACATTCTACTTAGACAACACACTCAAGGGAGGGATGTGATATCCAATACACACAACAACGCACTTGGGTTGAGGCACGGAATATGTGGCTTTATGATCTTGGATCCCCAATCTAACTTGTAGATTGACAAGGCAAGAATGCACAAGAGCAAGGGGGAAAACCCCATGATAATACTAACACAATGGATAGAAACAAAGCATATTCTCAAAATTAAAACATGATTGAAAATACGATCCCATGGGGTGGCTATTTATAGCCAATGGGTGATACAGTAGTCAAGGGTATAATACCCTAAAGTCATAAAGGCTAAACTTACCTTGCCCCTTAATGTTAAAAACATAAAGTCTAAAAAAGAATTTTGGAAAAAGTATCACACAAAATTCAAACTATAGCCCACTGAATTTGACATTGAGTGCATAGCCCACCCGATTTGACTTTGGTTTCCCAAGATGCCATTTCTAGAAACATCCATATTGGCAAGGCATCCAAATTCGTGCAACCATGTGGACCAAGATTTAAACATCATGTCTGGGCTTGAATAATTGAGATAATAGGACCATTTACTCCATCCAATCAAGGAAAGATCCATTGGTCCTTTAATGGAGTAAGATGGGTGCTCATTGTTGCATTCAGCCTCTTTAATCTCGCACCCGTCATTAGGCCTTGCAAATCGAACTCCTCCACTCGGGTAAACAGCTCGACATCTTCAACATGGTTCGCATCACTTTTAATTAATTGAGGGTAAGTTAATGTATTGAGTATTGGTGAAATAATTTTTATTAAATTATTCAATAACCATATACATAAATATGATATCATATATGATCTTTTAAAATTTCATTGTTAATAATAATTCAGTAGCATAATTGTTTTGGGTGTTAACTGATTCGTTTTTAATTATAATTTTTGTTACGTAAGTCATTTTTTTATGGATAGGATATATTTGATTCATATCCTGAATAATATTATGTTCTGAAACATTATTTTTTAATAATAAAATGATAGTTATTCTTGAATGGTTATGATGGGGAATGAATCTCATCGTGTCCGTGGAGACGGTAATCCGTACCTACACATGAGCAACAATACAATTCTATTGATGTTGAAATCATATATAATTGGATGTTAAATCATATATAAAGAATAATTAACTTTTTATATTTATTATTTACCTTAATTATAATAATTATTATAACCATCCAAAATAATTAAGTGTTAATAACAAACCACCCCACGACATGCAGACGGTAAGCTGTATGTACGCACGTATGGTGACTTTTTAATTCATAGGATGGATAGAATAATGAATATGGTTGTTAAATATTTATAATAACATTGCAGTATGTATAAGGTACTGGATTTATTATTTTGGTACATAAACAACTAATAAATAGGAAGTGTAAGAAGAAAAGAGCTTTGAAAGAGGTGATGAAATTATTACCTCATCTTCGGGCGCTTCATTTTTGTTAGATCAAAAGGAAATAAGTTGTCTTTCTGATCAAAGTAAGGCCACAATGATGAATTTTGGGTAGTTGGGAGGATATTTGAGCAGGTTTTGGATGAGCCAAATGACATTGGAGGTGTGGTTTTGATAGAAGGGGATGTACCCTTTTATACGAGAGGTGAAGGTCACTTTATGAAAACCTTGAAATATTAGTTTATTATACAATCATATTCGGGTTATAATTGATAAAAAGGATTAATTTTTTGGATAAGGAGGTTTTGGGTCGAAAACCTCTCAACCAATAGGTTTTAGACAGGTTTAGTTCACCATATTAACCTTATATTTTATATTTAACTTTTGGTTAAATAGTTTAATATTTACCATTCTCTTTGTATTTTTATATTATATGGTTAATAAACATACTATAAAATTACAAGAGATACCCAAGTGGTTCATTAATTACATATATATTATTATATATGTCCTTTGGATGAACAATATTTTTTAGTACTATTATATTATTTTATAATATAGTATTTTCTTTAAAAACTCATTTATGTCAATTTTGACATTATTTGGTATTTGGTTTTTTTCAAAGTCCTAAAAATCTGATTTCATAGAAAAAAATAAATTTAATCAGCCCTAACATGTAATATTAACCTATAAATGTTTTTGGAATCCATCAAAAGTCTCAATTAATATTTATTTTAATATTTATAATATCAATTATATTAATCATTCATTAATAAGGTACTTACAACATCCTTATTGCGTCATAAATAAATTTAATTATATAATGCCAAAAAAATTATAAAGAAAATACCATGATGTATGAAATATATTTAGATTTATAATAAAAATTTATTGAAGAAATTATCCTTTTTATAACCCATATTAAAAATGTTTTAGTTATAAAAATTTGAATTTATCACTTTTAACTCTTCTTTAAATAAAATAAGAATAAATGTCTTAATATAAACCTAGTGGACCAAAAGGATCATATTTTATTACTAAGGATAATTTTGGTCTAAATAAACTTATCCAATAGAATTATAAAATGTGTTATGGTAATTATAATATCATTTTTACCTTTAATTACCCTATTTAATTTTAACCTTGGTAAATGAAATTTAAAAGTTATTATTGACCAAAAATTATTTTCATCTTATTGGATCACATTTTACTTATTGATTTCAATCGTGTCTCTCATATTTTTGAAATTAAATTCCCAGAATAGGTAAAATTACATTTTATGCAAATTTGCTAACGTGCCTAGAAGGTGTGTAAAAGACATTTAAAAATCAATAAAATTTTATACATCCAGTTTTAATATAAAATTAATTCAATGAATTACATTGAAATGATAAAGGTATTATGAATCTATTTTTAATAAAATAGTTATTTAAATAAAAAGTCGGTTTTTAAATAACAACATATTGTTTTTCACTATTCATCAAAAATTGAATGTTTTCTGAAAAATACACAAAATTCACCCTAAGATAATTCTGGTATTCTGAATCCAAAAATTATTTCTATTTTAACAAATTAAAAAATATAAGTTCCATTATTTAATTTAAAATTAATTCCTGTTGTCAAAACCAGAAAGCATGTTTTTGAGAAGTAAAAACTATCAAATGATTGATATATCTTTACGTTCGGTTTAAAAGTGAAATTACATCTAATGACCAACATTGGATTAAATTATAAAAATAAAATCTAATTATACACAAAAAACATTCAAATTAATAATTTAACATTATAAATTATTTTGAATAAAAAAAGTTGATTTCAATAAAAATTTCGTATCTTTCACTATTCATCAAAATATAAAAATTATCAGAAAAATAATAAAAATTTATCCAAACTAAATTTTTTTGTCCCGCATATAAAGAAGAATCTATTTTCATAAAATAGAATATATAAAAGTGTCAATTATTGGATTTAGAAAGGGTTCTCCATTAAAAAGTGGAAAAACTACATTTTTTCAAAAATACTTCCTTTTTGAGAGAAATTGAATTTTTCTTTATACTATGACTAAGAAACACAAAATATGAATGTTAAAATTATATGGGATATATATAAAATTCCCAATGTGGTTATTACTATTCATAACCTCTTTTTAAATGTCTAGTTTGATTGGTTGTGGTGCGGTTGGACTCGTTGTTGCGTACATCCCACGCTATTTTATTATTCAAAGAGAAGCGTACAATGGAATCTTGGGGTGTTACAGGAAATTTATAAGAAAAATAAATTTATTTTAATAATTTTCCATACTTTTTCATTTTTGGGATTTAATATTTTTATCCATGTGTCTCAAAAATTTAGCAATTTTCAATATTAGAGTAATAAATGAAGTCATTCATGCCCACTAGAAAATTTTTCTTCCTTGGTAAAATTAATATCTAATTTGTGAAGTCAAATATGTTTTTTAATGTATTATGGGGATATATAAAGTCTTTTGTGGTGAGAAAGTTATATGGGTAGAGAAAAATGTTGTCCATGGATACCATTAAAAGTCATCTGAAATGTCAAAAGTTAGACATGTTGTGAAATTATTATACAGGATCCCTGAAAATACATACATGGGAAGTATTACGTGGATTAGTGTGATAATTAAAATAAAACCACTTGAAATGTTGTACGATTCCATTAAAAACTCATCTTTGTTCTATGGGAACGTTGAATGTGCATTGGGTTCAGCTCATCCCTATACAAAATTTCAGTCTTCCAATAATATTCTCTACTCAGAAATTTCATATGGTCATACTTTAGGAATGCCTTAAACATTCCATATAGTTTTTATCTCTTCCAAATTCAGAACTATAACTGTGAATATTTAACAAATTGTGTGGTATTTTTATAAATTAAAGTCAAAATTAAATTCATTTGATCACTTTAATCCAAAAAGGAAAAAATAAATGTACATATTCGATTTAAATACCTAAAATGAATAAAAGACTAAAAAAATTTATTACATTATATATTAAAATTATTTTTATAAATAAGTAACCTAGATGATATGCTTCCACAAATATTAAAAATATTTTTGTGGTTAATTTAAAATGGAAAACAGTGTTGAATTTTGAAATTTTTTTCTATCATTAGAGAAACAAGAATTAAATGATTTTTTTTCCATGAAAACACTTATTTTATTTTCATGATCTTCAATACTTGTTCATTCCTACCAATCCATTTAAAAAATTTCTAAGAACCCCCCCCCCCCACTTTTCAATACAGTAGCTAGCATTACCACAATGTTTCTAGTAATAATGATCACTCTCAACAATCTTGATAATGAATCATGAGAAACATCTTTAGTGTATGTATTATGTAATAATAATCTCCCCTTACTAGAGAACCCAGAGAGAACTTCTTTGAAAGAATATAATAGGTTTAAAATGTATAATCATATAAATCAATATATATTTACCATACATGGTGGAAAATAGTTACATTCATCATCATGTGGGGTACCTTCTCTAGTCAATCTTGTTTGGTGGGTATGGTTAGACACCCAGAGATAACCAATTCTTCTCAAACCTATAATGGTTCATTCATTCATCATTGATCGAATTTCTCCATAATGAAATCATAAATTAACCTAATTTTTCTAGTATTTTAGTGATGGATAAAAGTTTTTACAAGAATAATAACATATGTTACCCTACTTTATTTCAATAGGATAATTCGAATTGAATATGATATAAAAATATTGTTATTGTTTCCTTTTTTGTTGAGAATGTAATCGAATATAAAAAATTTATTCAACCACAATAGAGCTAAGTGAGATGCATTATTAATTCTTTCACATCCAATAAATGAATCATCATTACATATTGAAATGCTACATGATTTCAAAGTGTGGTCATTCAATGAACAAGTCTAAACCATACCCATGTATCACAATGACTCCTTGTTTTGGAGTGAAATGATAGAAATCAAAATTAGTCTTACTATCTATGTAATAAATAATTTATTTCACATATAGTGTGTGTATTTATTTAGGATAAATTGGATATCATGAATCCTACCGTGTTGCAAAAAATATTTCATATCATTTTTTTCTTAGGTATAGTAGGATTCCAATGATTTACCTGTACTCCATTATTATAATAATAAAATTGGTATTATCTATTGAAAACCTCATATGTTTAGCCATATATGTTATCATCATCCTAGAATCCCCTATTTCAATTCTCATGAAGATCTACTTGGAAAATTGTAATTGTAAAATAACATTTTCATTCCTACCTTGAGATACATATAAAAAATAGAAAATTATTCACTCCCCCATTATAGAAATTTCAAATTATCACCTCATGATTTATATAAACACTAAACATTGAGCTTTATTTGATCAACTAATGGTTATTTCATCTACCAAGATTAGAACCAACATTTTTTTATCATTATCCATCATGAAGTGGATATTTTTATTAAATATACTTCATCTAAATCCTATATTTCAAAGGTATTAATCAATATTGTAATATAATTCACTTGGTTATTACTTCATTTCATAAAAACCCTACCTCAACAAGAAAATAAATCTCTGATATTATTCTATATAAATCATTTTTGTTTCTAAATGTAAACATTCTCCTCAATAACTACATTTAGGAATATTGATTTTACATCAATTTGAACGCCATGAATCCACTATTAATTAAAATTTACACAAAAATAAAAATGGGTTCCAATCATGAAATAGGTTAATGTGTCTCATTAAAATAGATTTCCTCAATTTAGTAATGCACTTAACACACTGTTAATTATTTACTCTAAGACACTATGAAAACATCGTAGATTTTGTTCTGAAATACACACAAGGTTTAGATAACATTTTGGTCTTCTATCCTCATGACGATTTTCCATGATAGGTTCTTCCCAAGTTGGTCATGTTCATTATTAATAATTATAACCCAATTCTAAATTTTAATATCCTCCACCAGACACGTAGAATCTAAATTACATAATTGAAAAGTGTAATGAAGATTCAACATTTTTTATCATTCCACTACAGTTGTTTAATCATAAGAAAGTATTTTCATCATTTACTTCAACCCTTTTTCTTGATTTCATCATAGTTTCTAAAACTATTGTGAAATATTCATCATCAATGACTGCTTTTATTTTTCTATATCTCTATGTACTCGTCTTATGAAACACACTTCAACATAATTTTGTCCTGAGATATCACTGCATACTATTTTTGTGAAAACATGTCAATTGGTTTTAAAATATAATCATGCTCAAAAAAAATACATCCTGACATTAAATAATATTCTCAAAAAATTTACTATCATATGTTTACATATTTATTTTTGTGAAATATAAAAAAAATTAATTCATACTATAACCATTAAAACCTTTTCATTCTCTTAATTGATAACCAATCATTTACATTAAATTTTCTTGAAAGAACATCAAAGATGATTTTTTTTTCAAATATCACATATTTTAGTGTGTCTTCTCTTTATTTGGATAGTGAATTGGATTTATTGAGACATAAATTGGTGTAACTACTACTTCCTTTAAATATTTATTTTGTAGATCCTTATCAATGTTCATTTTATGGGCTATGGAAATGAAAAATGGGTTTCTCAAATCAATGAATGCATTTTTTGGGATTACTCCCAAAAGAAACGTAGTCTTATACCATGTTATTATTAAGATATTCATCCACAATATTTTTAGTGAATTATGTACAATTATTATCTAAGGAAAAATAAATTTTCACCTTTAGAATATTCTCCACCAATCTCTAGTAACATGCATTATGGTTTAGCACATTGTATTTTTTGAGATATAGTCATCATCTTCATCATCATGTAGTAATCATAAATATACATAACATATGGCCACTTTTATTCCATTAAAATGGGTGATATTGATTAACATACATCAAAATGTATCTTGTAAAATAATATTTTCTGCATCTATTCCTTTATCATGTAATTAATCCAATTGATCTTCCCATTTTTATAAGTATCAAATGTTTCAATGCAATCTTATAATGTTTAGTGATATTCTGGGATCCTTTTTTCATTACTAAAACATCTTATTACATTTCACACAAATGGGAAAACATATTGTTCCATATATTATTCTATTTTTACAAAAATATAAATCACTAAAATCATTCTTCATTAATGAGATATAGATATCCCTTTTTACACATATGATGCATAAAAATATGAACCTTTCTTCCTTTTATGGTACATGCCTTCTTGTTGAAGTTGGAAACATGTTGTCCGTCACCCAACTGACATACACATAAAAAAAATGAAAAATAGGACTTAAACCACCAATAAATCTATTATCATAATCAGTTTTCATACTATTATTTATTTCTTATTGATAAAAATATTTCATGTTTCATAATGACCATAATGAATTACAATTTATTACACTCGATTCATGTGAAACGATTTTGTTATTCTATCACATATAAAATGAATCCATTATCAAGAATCCAAACTCTAGAACAATCCATCACCTTTATATTACAATTTAAATATTAAAAAATTAATAATTAACTTTCATGAATAGTTGTTGTTTCTTTCTTTAATTTATGGGAATGTGAGATTCTTCCACCCCCAACATCCTTGTAACATCCATAACATATGTAGTTAAAAATTTATTATTATTTTTCATACCACATAATGACTTTTATATCTACTAACTTATACTTATTTTATTTTATACTAGAAAAATAATTCTTACACATGATTGAAACATCATATCATTGTGAATATAACCTTAAGATAAGAAATAACTGTCATTAAAAACTTGATTAAATATTCAATTTCTTCTCATCTCTTTTTGTTTCTCTCAAACCCCAATATTAATTTTTAAACAGAATAGAAATATTATATATACCCCATATTTCTCAAAAAAAACATGTAATACATGGTGTATTATTTTTTGAATTCACCTATATTATCAAGGAAGTTTGAGTCTTTGAGATATTATTAAAATTATTCATCATTGATCATGTTATTGCTTATGATTTTTCATCGACCACCACATATTTTTTTCATGAGATGAGAAAGTACAATATATTATACCTTATCATTGAAAAACTAAAAATATGAAAAAGTATAAAAATCCTCTATTGACTCCTCATTGTCCTCATTATCTATTCCTATAGATCCTTCATTTTAACATCTCAATTTCATTCCATTATTGAGAAGCCTTTCATGAACATTAATATTTTGTCACATGGTGACAATATATCCTTTGAGTTACTATATACTGTGGAAATTATCATTTCTTAATCCTTCAATGATGTGGTCCAAATCCTTTATTTTTACCTAAATACCAACTTCTTTGTATGAGTTTATAGAAATCCCAGAACCATGTAATTAAATTTTTGACTTCATATAAGATTATTTTCCCTCTTACTACTGTATATATAGTTTAGAATGAAATACCAAAAAAATTATTTATTCCTTTCCTCCTTAAAAATATATGCTTATTCAAGATAATATTCTAATTTTACTTTTCAATCTACATTTCTTTAAACATCAACACTTATATCATTTTTATCCTAAAATTGTGGTTTGTTTTTGACAGCTATAAGAAATTCCACACTGAGGTCATTGTGGTCTTGAACATATTCCGCTTATATTTATTTTGAGATTATATCATTTTTTGATAGAAAATTATTACTTTAGAATATAGTATTCTTTGAATCACCCATCATTTTACCCATAAAGTTTAACTATATAATCATTCTTCATATTAATCATTATCTCAGAATTTATAAGGGTACATTGCTGTGAAATGCCTCAATTTTACACATAGAAATAAATAAATTTCTATCTTTACATTAAATATTCAATTTCTCCAATTTAGGTTTGAGTAATGGAATGCTAAAACCTCCTCAATTTCCCATATTCTATATAAACTGAAACATTTATTCGAATTATCTCCATAATCGATACCCCCTAAAAATCATATTTTCCCAGGATTCATTTTCATTATTCATTTCATAGTATAAAATGATAGTATTGAGATGATGATCTAGAATCACCTCTATTGTTTCATTTTCTCTAATAAATGAGGCCTTTGTTTTGAGATGTGGTTTTAATAATCTCTTGTAATATTAATTTTCATGATATTATCATGGGTTCCTCTGAGTTTTTTCATTTCCACCAAAAAATTGTGTTCTATTAAATGAATACATCAACAGACTCATTGAGATGAATTTTCAAATACATGTAATTGTTCTAGAGTACCAAAAATTTAGCATCATGTACCATATAATCACCTTCATAGATGTTGAGAAGTTATTCCCCTGAGGTGTAAGATGATTTTCATGAAATCACAACCATCTGTAATATATTATAAATGAACATCATAATGCATTAAATTTAATACTGTTATCATTGAGTTTCCATTTATAATTCCTTGGTATGGCTCCACTATCTATTATGGACAAAATGTTATCTATAAAAGTAATGAAATTTTCTAATTTAAATTATCAATAATCGTGTTTCTTCTGATTCATTTATAATTGGAAATATTTTTTTTGAATATCGAATTCACATTGTGGTTGATGGACACTTCCGTCTCTTCTAAGATAGAATACATCATTAAGAGCCTTTATCATTGACATATTTTTTTGGTCTAGGGAGTGGAATATACCCTCAGAGGTGGGCATGAATTGATTTATGTTAATCATTCACAATTGATCCCTCGCCAATAATATTTATCCATTATTATTTGGAAAACATCACTCCATTACAATTTGTGTGATGATATAATTTAACTGATGGTGGGACATAATAAATTTTATTTGGTTCACCGAAACTGGGTTATTCTAAGGAGAACACAACTATGATGTGTTGTGAACCTAAAAACTAAACACACTTATTGCAGATTAAAATCAGGAGCTACTACATTTATTCTCTATGTTTAAAAACCTCACAAAAATAATGAACACACTACTATCGACCTCTCAAATAGATCAATTCTTCCGTGTGAGTTTCATAATGTGCTTCCTGAATAAAGAGTGAGTTTTCACCATAAAGGTGTACAAAATGTTTTATAATTTCATCTGATAATGAATTATAAAAATAAAATTTTAGAATAAAGACTATATCTCCTTCCTCTAACATTCCATCTGTAGTATGATGTTTCTTCTTTATCATTTCTCTGTAGGTATCTTTTATCTTCCACAATCCTTATTTCTATATTTATTAGCAATGAACAATCTTGAATGTTATGAGATTCACCAGAATAACCTCTATATTTATCTTAATTTCCCCATTGGTATGTTATAAAAATTGTCCCAAACACCTTATTCAATACCAAGTAAATATGCAACAATTAATTCCCCTAAATTCCTCTTATTATGTAAGAAATATTAATCTATTTTTATTTTATACTGATAATATCATGGTGTGATTATCACCATCACATCTTGTCCTTAATCTCCCATTGATGACTTGTTCACATTATTCAGCAATTCAATGGCATGAAAATCTTCATCTCTAAAGGTAAGTCACCATATAATAATTTATCAACTTATACTATAAAATCAAGTCATGGATATAAATACAGAATTCTCATTTTCATGCGCCCCATGACAACAATTACACCCTCATTAAATGATCTCATTTACTACAGAAATGTGGAAACTCGTATAATATGTTTCCTAAGAACAATTCCCAGCCATGCCATGTAATCCTCAATAATGGGAGAGCCACGAAAAACAATTTATGCCTCTTCATGACACAGTTCTTGATCCAAAAATATGAGTGATTTTCTTTATCTTTTATAGAAAGTTAAATAATTGTATGTGGAATCCTTGACAATTTAATAATGAATCTTACATATTAATGGTATTTACTGTACATTCTTCTAAAAATCCCTTCAAGATGGAAGAAAATCAACCCAATGTGACCGAAAAAATATCTTTAATCCTAAAACATGTATCACTAAATGAATCTCCATTTAATGTTATATATCCAAATATGATATTATGCATTATTATACTTATTATGTGATGAGAGGTGTCCAAGTGTGACTTCTACTCTTCTTTAATATAGAAATTGTAATACCACAATCATGATATCAATGACCCTTATGTATTATATTGAATAATCATTCATATAAAAGGATTTCCATTCCATTTTTATTTCCTTGATGCATCATTAATGGAATTACTTTTATCTATTAAAAAAAATGATTATTGTTCGCAACATTCTATAAAACACATATATACATACTTCAAGATCATATATGATCTATTGGATTTCATACCATTTATATCATCAAAAAAAATCCAAACACACCAACATAAGTATTTTTTTATAGGTACTCTCAAACAATATATAATTTCATGTGGTACTAAATCCCTACGAAAAAGATAATGTGGTTTTGTGGAAATTATTATTAGTTTTAAAACCTAATATATACATGGTATTTGTATATTGTTGGATATGTAATTAAAATTTTGATAAATAGATTCAAAAAATATAGATCATGATCAGATATTAATGTTGTGGTATATCCTAATATAAAATGTAAAATGATATAAAACATATATGGATATTAATAAGTTATATAAATGAATAAACTGAATGTTTTATGTTCCTTAAAAATAAAATAGAGCATACCATACAAGGTAGTTGGAATTTTCATGGAATAATTCATTATTTTATCTATTTTTGATATAATAAAATAGCGACATCATATGGTGTTCAAAGGATAACCAAAGATACTAAAAGGAAACACTATTAATGGAAATTAAATCATATAAGGGATGTTATACCTATGAATCTCTATGGGATTTTTTATTTAAGACTCAAAAGATGATTGGCATATTTTACAAGGAATAATAACAATGTGATGAAATAATATACAATAAAACATGTGGACTAACATGTTTATCTTTAATAATATAATCAATTGGTTTAACTTGTATCATGACACACCCACTTTTTACATTATTAATTATAAACTAATGATTAGGTGTTAGATTTATTAATATCATATAGATAAATGTTAAAGGAAGTTAAAATATCATTCTCCCCAATGTTATGGGGGTATTTTAGTATAATAGACAAGAATTAATTTCTGAACATAAGTCATGTTTCCTATACCAAGTTGTAGCGCAATTGTATTGGAGGGTTTATTAATGACCCCTTGCTAATTGTTATTCCAAATCACTAAATAACTATCATAGTATTTTAATATATTAAATTTGTTTTATGATTGAATATGATAAATTATTTTTTTGAAAGATTTTTATTTGAATAATATTCTGTGGTTTTAAAATATATTTTGGTCGAAAATCATGTGGTATATGATATATATATATATATGTTGAGGGGTAAAGTCTAATATTCCATGATTAGTGATAATAGATCAAATTTTTAGAAACAAGTGGGAATCAGAGTTGAAGATGGTTTTCATATGGTTTATAAATAAAAAATATTTTGAGAAATTAAAATGTTATAATAAGTGGCTGATAAATCTTGAAGACTTACTTGATATAGAATATGGTAAAATTCATTAATGGTTAGGAGGGTGTTTCATTACAATGGTAGTGTTTAAACTTTATTTTGATGGATTTTCATTAAGCTATTGATGGAGCCAATGTTTAATAGGGCCTCATATGATGGATTATTTCTTTAAAAAATAATGTAAGAACTGTATTAAAGGGTGGTGGGGTTCCGATGAAAGTACCCATATGTGTTTCATTGACAAAATGGGATAATAGGGTGAAAAATGAACTTTTAATCCATTTTTAATTTATTATCAAAGGGGGTATATGAATAATTCGCCTTATATGCATACATTTACCATAGATAAAGGCGTTGGAATATAAAGATGGATTTAGAGTAATATTATCAAAAAAATAAAAGTAGTGAATTTTGTACTAAAGAAGTTGCTTTTTAGATTTATTGACATTAAAATAGAGGAAAAATTTATTAAAAAGTGAGATGGTATTAAATATATGTTGATACATGGATTAATATGAAGAAATATTCATATATATGGAAACCATACTTACTAAAAGATATATTCCACTAAAATATATGGAACTGATGCATGTTGATGAATATAAAATATCATGTTTTTATTTATGAATTCAACTCAATGACTACACAAATATCATGATAGAGGAAAATTGAATAACGAATAATAAGGACTGTATAATGAATAATTTTATAGATAAATCTGGTATAATGTCTGTATGATCTAAAGATAGATCTTCCATAAGTATCATTTAATTTGTGTCTTATTTATTTTTTGATGACGTATAAATTTTTTAATCATGGAAAATAATGCTTTGGGTGATGTAAGAGATTTTATAAAGTCATTTGAAGGATGGGCGATGTTTTTGAAAGGACATAACAACCTCTCTTTTAGCAAGTATTATTGCATTATGATATTAAAAATAGGTATCAATCTATGTTTTTCAGAATTTTGTAATTTTTCCATGAAAATATTTCTCAACTAGAAATGGAATGGATTCCATGTTTTCCTAGTAGTTTTTTTGGGGGTAAAATGAGGTGTTATATGTTTTGATAATGAACTATATCAGGGCGTGTTAGAGTAAATATTGATATTAAAATAGGGATTTGATGCACACTATGCCATAGTGGAACATGTTGTGAGGTTGTGAAGAGATATAGAAGATGAAATGAAAAATTCACTATGATATAAGGAATTTTACATTTCAAAATTCTTTAAAGATGAATTGAAATTGGGAGATCATTGTAGAAATATCCATAGAGGACACCATGGTGAAATGATGTTTTTTTGTACAAAATGATGATGTCTATAATATGGTTTTGGGAATACATAGAGGTTTGTAAATATAATAACATAATTGTGGATGAGAATGATATTATTTTATGGTCTAAGGCATTTTGAGTATCTGGATATCTATTTTTTACTGTAAAATTGATGGTGAACATGTCTAACTATTATTCACAATGTGTTTCATCTCTAAACTGACAATATCCTATTAATTGAATATTTATTCCATGAATTTTCATGATATGGTAAAATTTTGTGTTTAAAATGGCCAATGTTTTCATTATATAATGACATTCATTCAATATTATGTAAATGTGTATGGATGATCTAGAAGCTGAACCAAAATTTGAGAAACCTGTTGATACTCTTCTAAATGAAAAATATAGAAAAATAGGCATTTAATTTTAATATCAATACCCCAATATAATGATCAATATTTATATGATTGAAAAACTAATTACGTTTTCAGTTAATTTTAAATTAACATGTGGGTAAATTTTCCATATCATAGGGCATGTGATAGATGAATTATGATAAAAAATATTGATCAACTGTTTAGAATATTATAATAAATTATATTAACAATTTTTTTAGTTTATAATGGATTTAGATATTAAGATACATATAATGATTCAAGTGGAAGTAGAAGTGGTGGAAAATACAAATTATATATATTTTTTATTATAATAAATATAGAAGGGAGAATATGGCATATAATTATTGATACAATGATTTTATTAATGAAAAATATCATCTAACATTGAGTTCTAGTGACATATATACTTATTTGAGAAGAATAAATAACAAAAAAATATTTTACCATTTTACAATTAATATTAATATGGAGAATATTTTCATTTCACTAATTGTATGGTTTAGTGTTTAAATTTTATATATTAATATATAAGAGATCATCATGTTTGTAAAATGTACAAGCCTTCCATGAATTGGTATACAAAGTATAAAAAAGATGATGTGATTATTGTGAGAGTAGTGATGATTCTATAAACATTGTAATTGTAGTGATCCCTTATATAGAATGATTATGAAAAACATTTACACCAAAAAGTATTATAATATAGTGTATTTTTGTATGCTAACACATCATAATGTGTATTGCCATTGGATAAAGACTAGTGTAGGTGAACAATGTAAAATATATTTGGTCATAATATTTAACATTATATATATGATTTTTTTTACTTGTAATAAAAATTTTGTGATAAAGAGATCGAATTTTTTTCTTCCAATGAGGGAATGATATCTTGTAAAGGTTTAGGGTTTTGAAAAGAGATGTTTTAATTTGCATAGGACTTTGATGAATCCTATGTATGGGTTCCTTGGGTCAAACATTATAACCCTATAGTCCAAACACATCTGAATCTTACATAAGAAATACTCCATCTAATATACATTTAAAATATAATCCTGATAAGTGGGAAGAGCATCAGCTTCTATAACAACACTCAAACGGTAATACAAAGTAATAGGGTTCGAAAAATTTTCACCCCTGAAACCACACATGGTATCCTACCAGAAAAATAATTATACCTTTTTATTCAATGCACATCCTTAAATGGAATTGGTACTGTGAAGACTAGGGATAAATCCATAAACATCTCATTAGCCAACTTCTCCACTTTAACAATTCTCAATAATGGTTAAAAGATATTACCATGGATTAAATTTTTATGAGTTACCCTATAATAATTCAGTTAATGGTATCTTAGGGATAACAACACAATGAATTTCAATAATAGATTGATAATAATGGTGTATTATGGTCACATATATGATGAAAATTTTAATTCTAATAGATCCCCCTTATTATTTGATGTATATAAATAATTCATTCATACATTGATTCATGTCATTAAAAATTGTCACCATTTTTGCCATCGATTCCATAAAACATGATCCCAATGAGAATATTTATAATTAAAATTTTTCTCTCACATGGAATAAAATTTAATCACATGATCTTGGTTATCCTCCAAACATTTCATTATTAAATACTGGTAAAGCTTGTAGATATGAAAAATAATATGTTATTGTAACGTATACATCACTCGCACCACAAAATGATTTTTAAATCATTATAAAAAATGATATATAGAATAAAAAATAAGAAAGAGAGAGTCTTGATAAGATAAAAACTAAATTAATTAGTGGAATTTTACTAGTTCTCTATAGCTTCCAAGAGGAAGATACACTTCCTTCATTATATCCTTCTTAAAAATAGGTAATTACTTAACCCCTGAATGAATAATCAAATTTTCCAATATATAATAGTCTACATAAACATATTCAATATATTATATATTTGGTTGAATTTTAGTAGATTCTTTCATTGGTTAATCATTTGTCTTAGGCTTATGTGAACATTTCAGGACAAACTTCATCCAAGACAGTTATATCAAAATAGTAAATACTATATTCCAATATTGATTATTATTTATCAATACAATTAGATAATTAATAGTTCTCTTAGTTGGTGGACATGAACCCTCCTCAAAATAACTTTGACAACCCCCGCCTTCTCAACATTTAATGGATTAAATGGCCTAACACAAAACCTCGCTCAATTTTTCTCTAAGTATTAACAAATTTGGATTAATGCAAAACATATATATTTCCTAACTCACATGTTTCATTTAGATTTTTGGGCCCTATCATTTTTACAATAATAATATAAAAATTGGATCTAATACTTTCTAGGAATATCTTCATTAGAAATTTTTGAATCATCAAATACATACTAAAGGAGAATATAATTCATGACCTCCCTAACTAAAAGTGAGAGAAAATTAGTGTTTTCGGGATTTGATTATAATATTAATGGGAAGTAAATACTCTTTGAGAACAAAACATTGATGGGAAAAATTACATGAGATTAATATAGAGAACATATAAGATATGTAACAAAGTATGATCATCATAAAAAATTACCTAGATGGATTTTGATATCATGCAACAATTCAACAATTTTTGTATTATATCATCCACTATACCAAGAAAAATGAATTGTACAAACCACTTCCTTAGGCATTGATTTATAGGAATATTGATGAAAAAACTATCATTCTAAAAGATCAGTATGTACTCCATTATCAAAATTAATGAATCATCCCATTTTGAATTGAAAATATATAACTTCTTCCATTCAAGATGGTCGTGTTCTAGGATACCTAATTTTTTTTATATGAAGACAACTTGATTTTATTGTTAGTGGTTGATAATATAAATTAATTTTAGATAATTGATCATCTAAAATACTTCCCTTATGATGAGATACATGGCGGCATTATCCAATAATGTTATATATTACATTACATGGTAAAAAATAGTGATGAGGAAGATTTTTTGGTTTTGAATATACCCATGGAATATGTTTCATGTATTTTAACCACTCTGTCTAAATAAATGGACAAATGGAAAGTGGTACCATATAGGAATGCACCGAAGTTTGGTAACAAAATGACCTATAAATTACAGAATAATGTGTATACCATTATAAGGGAATGACTGAGTAAGCTGGTTATAACCTTAATTAATTTAATGATTCAATCTAAAACACCCTTTATTATAGGGAAATATAGAAACTAATAAAACTAATTTTGATGAAATAAATAAACAAAATGGAAACCCTAATAGTTCCCTAAACCAGTCAGAACTATAAATTATTTAATGAACCTAAAAATTGGTGGACGAGATCCATCACACAAAAAGATATCATGTATTTATAGGGAATGAAAATATATATTTTCCAATTCTACCGTCATGAATATGTGTTCTAAGAACTTATAGTTTTATAAAATTTGTGGCATTATTTCTATCAACATGTTATCTTTCATATCTATGTGATTTTCTCCAAGTTTTGAAAAGTAATCTCCAAAAAAGAATAATGGAATTCATGTGAAATCATCTGATATATTAGTTTTTTATTTTTCCTTTATCCATATTATTCATGATAAGAAGAATCTCAGAGACACATCACATTCCTTTAAAGAATACAATTCCATCACAGTCAATTTCTTATAATTAAATGATAAAATTGTGTTTTTTGGGGAAGATGAATCCATTTAAAAGATCACCGATAATATAATAAATAAAGGATATGTTTATGTTTTAAATGATTGACATAATTATTGATTTACCCTTATAAACATTAATTACCATCAACCCATTATAAAATATGTAAAGGAAAGTGTATCTCCATTTCTTATTTCCATTAGTGGAAACATTATCAGTCTCTATTGAAGAATTGACTGCCCAAATGTAGTGAAAAAATTAAATATATATATATATATATATATATTTACATAATTGGAATAATTCACCTTTGTAAGGATTTCAAGGATTATACCCATTATTAAAAGATTCCCCATCATGATAGTAGGTGACTATTAAACCTTTGAGATATTGTTTCGATGATATAAATGGACCCATGAAAAACTAACCAATTATATTGATCACATCCAATGTAGATCATTAATGATTTTTATAATTGTTAAGTGTGAATATACTTATAAAAAAATACACCACATGATAAACTACCATATTCCACAATAATTTAAACATTTCAATTCCATTCTCCCCATTAATATATTCTTTCAAAATAATGTCCTACCTCAATGGTCATAACATATTCACCCTGATTGTTATTTTTATCTGTGATAGGGTAAACCCCATTGATGTACTAGTCTTGAATAAATTCATCCTATAATGTTTATTTGATCTTGTTTAATAGTCTACTGAATAGATCCCATCCATAGTAATGAGATCATTATTATTGATTCATACAAAACCAACAAAGGAGAAAAAGTTTCCAACTTATCATGAGTGAAAAATTAAGTTTTATTAATTTTATCCTTACCATGTTATTAAGTAAATCATTCATTACTTACAAAATAATTTAACAATCTATAATAGATTAAGATACCTGAATATATGAACTTAAATTACATGAATAATACATCTCCTACAATAAATTTTCATTTATTATAATCCAAGAGTGCTTCATTGATTATTATTGGATTTATACTTATGTAGATGGAGGGACAATTCTATTAAATACATTCAAACCTCATCTTCAACCACATGAGTTCCATAAGTTAAACAGAAAAATTTTATAAATGAATAACTGGAATCCATATCTTAATCAATGAATAAACATGGTCTATATCATTAAGAATGGGTAGGGGATGAGTGATTCAACTAATTTATAAATCATAACATCTATAAGATTTCAATGATGTAGATGCATTGGTATATAGTTTTGAGATATTTTAATAATAATTCCCCAATAACAAAATCTTTAATAATAAAATGATTCATTTGACATTAAATATTTGATTATTAAGAACTTGGATGAATTCATATTATAATTTTTGATGTTTGAAATTCAGGAATCATTCATGCAATCTATCCTGACTTCTCATGGAATGTATCAGGCTATATAATACACATAAAAATATTGGAAACATTATCAAAAGACTGTAAAAACATGTTATATGTCCAAGTCATTGAACACTATGATTCATAACATATATCCCCTTCCACATAACATTAAGCATTATATTTTTATAGTCTATTTCATATGACATTAAGCTACACGAAATATAGTCCTTCCCACATGCCCATAAACTTCTAGGATTGATCTGTCATGTATGACCTTAAAACGCATAGAGTGATATAATAATTGTTTCATCAAATCTTCTTATGTTCTTTTATATATGAGTATGATCTATATTACAATTCATAAACTATAGACTACTGATTTGGGTTGGGATTCCTCTATCTTACCTACACTATAACATACACTAGTGCAGAAAACATTTACCACGTTGGCATTTTTCATGTCGGTTATATATAACCGACGTGCAAAGCTGTAAAAATTTGTTTACCATGTATGTTATTTTTCAACTGATGTCATAAATTTTGAAAATATAATTATATCATCGGTTATTTTATAAAAAGTGTAAAAAATTCTGAGATTTTATTTATCACGTCAGTTATAAAATAACAGACGTAAAATATCGAATATCAACGCTTTATCACATCAGTTATTTAAAAACAGACGTGATAAATCAAATCTTGGCTTTTTTATCACATAGGTTATTTTATAACCGATTTGATAAAACAAATATTGGAAATTTATCATGCTCTTTATAAAATAACTAACATGATAAACATAAAAAAATAGTTTGTCACGCAGGTTATTAAATAACTAATGTGATAATTCTTTTCAATAATTTACCAGAACCCATATTCTGTTATTCTATTTTCTTCGATCGGGTGACCTGCGACTCATCTCTTTCACACGGAAAACCTAAAATTGATTCTTCAATGTCATGCCCTCTAACCTCATTTTTCAAAAAAAATTCATCATCTTTATTATCACTGGATCTATCAGGTCAACTCGCAACACTCATGTAAGCCTCACTTGCCTCGGTTTCATTCTTTATTTTTCACGATGCCCTAAATTTATGTTTTGAGATATTATTTTTCAATAATTTTTCTTTATATCAAGGTATGTTTTATAGTATTTTTTAATACCATGATATTTTTTTTCTAGTAAAATTAATTGTTGGAGTGATATCATGAATGTTCTATGATTTTTGTTGTAACCATGTGTGTTCTTTCATGTGTGTGTGTGTGTGTGTGTACTTCCATGTGTGTGATACCATGAAATAATTATCATGAAAGTTCGACCCTATAACCTTACAACCAAAGAATTTATTCAACTCATTTTTTTACAATCAATAATTATATCATTTTTTAAATCTTAATTTTCGTGATATATTGAAATTAAAATTCCTTTTATATTATATACTGTATTTTTTCTTATATGATAAAACTCTTTATTAAGTGTTTGAATCTAAAATAGCATACTCTACCATTATCTTTAAAAATAAACATGGTTAGACATAAGAGATATAGACTTGAATATTTTCATCATATTAATCTCTATAATCCTCTATTATTGACTCTAGGAGTTATTGAAGAAAAATAAATTGAAGGTGAATGATTGTAAATATTGCTTATGTGGGTAGTCATTCAATGATAAGGAATGGTATATGTTTCCCTAATAATGATATCACATTCTATCCAATACTATTTTATACTTCTATTTAGATGATGAATATGAGTTTAGAGAAATGAATGACTTCAATAATGTATTTTTGTGGATAAGAGCTCATAACATCATCAAATGAATGGGTTAGGTGATTTTAAATTCCACTTTATGGAGTATATGATTATTTACATTGTTATTTAGTTATTGTACATACAAATATTTATATTGAGGAAGCTCTTAGAGATCTCACTAGATATGTTAACCCTTGACTACCTATTGCTTTGGATCAAGATGCTAAATATATACATATTTTAATATTTATACTTCAGGTTTCATGTTTATGGATGGGTGAATTTGGTATCCAGTTGCACCATGATGTATTATTTTTTTACCTTAAGAATAAAGGATACAAGATGAATTTATACTATTATATCATGATCCATTTGAGAGAGATATGTAATCCAAAAATGATTTTCATATTATCCCTCCAAACATTGATATATTCAAGAGAATATTCAAATTTAACAATTCTTCCATCAACATAAAATATTTAATAATTAATTTCTTGAAGGTATTTTTGTTTATGATAGAGGTAATAAATTATTACAAGAACTATTTATAGTTTTAAAATTCCTCCACATCAACTTATTTGGAGATAACATCTTCTTAGGAAAGCCTGTTATTAATTCTAAATTATTTACATTCTAAATTAAACTTTCCATTCACACCCATTGACAATTTTTTCATGTGTTTCTTAGCATCATCATATAATAATTTCATTGGACACGTTTCTATGAGATGAATAACTTTTCTATATCGATAGAAATCAAGTAGAATCATCCCTTTGAAATTTCCCCAATCCCTAATTACAAACACATCTATTCCCATTTTTTTCTCAAAATTTCATTACTTTCAAATCATGTATTTTTTCAAAAAAATATGAAATTTTCATATATAACTATATTTTCATTTTAAAATTATTTCTATGCATAGCTTTATAAAATATGAATATATTTGTTTAATATTTTAAAATTTTTTACATTAAAATTATTATATTTTACATATAAATATAAAATTGGCTTATCTTAATAACATGTATAAGCTTGAAATTTGTAATAGGTAATAATGAATCGAAGTTGGATTATGACACCTCAAACGAGTAATGAATATGAGGAAGGTATTTATGCTTTCTGGGAATTTTCATAAAGAAATGTTCCACGAAATGACATTTTTTCTATCCAGGCCTGAAATATTTCAATATGAAGAAGTTGAAAAGTAGATAGATCAAAGATCATCTGATTTTTCATGGTTTGAATCCGAGTTATAGCCCTTGTCTTTGGCATGGTAACACTAGAAAAAATGTCAGATATACTGAAGATGATGAATTTCAAGATGGTAAATCTGATGGAATTGAAGAAATGATTCATGATATTGCACTCGAACAAATTGAGATAGAACTGACAGTTGTGTGTCTATATGGTGATTATGAAAATCTGTTGTATCATGGTTGTATAGATTTTTTTTTTCAATATTGTTAATATTGATTAACCTGATGGCGAATCATGGATGGAGAGAAAAGAGTTTTACAGAGCTATTAATATTGTTTAAATACATTCTTTCAAAAGACAACGATATTCCAGATTCACATTATATGGCAAATAAAATATTATTATAGATGGGATTGGGATACAGAAAAATAAATGCATGTCTGAATGACTATATGATATATAGAATGGAATATGAATTTCTATTAGAGTGTCCTCGATGTGGGACATCACGATATAAGTTGAAACAAATCTCGGGTTGAGGTAGAGATTACAGAGATCCCTGCCAAGTTTTTTTGGTATCTTTATATAATTCATCATTTTAAACATTTATCTACTATTTAATATAATAAAAAAGGTTTATATGGAAAGCTGATCATCATATATGTGATGAAAAAAATATTTTATCTAGATGATTGTCCACAATGGAAGAAAATTGATAAGTTTTATCCCACATTTGGAAATAAAATTAGAAATATTATACTTGAGTTGTGCATAGATGGAATGAATCCATATAAAATATTTAGTAGAACTCATAGTTTATGGCATGTTTTATTGGTAATTTACAAACTCTTGCTTGATATTTATATGAAGTATGAATATTCCATGTTGAGTATAATGATCTCTCGTCCGACGAAACTCAGAAATGATATTGTTGTTTTCTTGTCACCATTGATTGATTATTTGAATCTTTTATGGGAGGATGGTATTAGGGTGTATGATTCTTATAAAATGGAATATTTTCAACATTACGTAGTTCTTATGTTCACTATAAATGACTTACCAGAATATGGATATTTTTCTTGATACCGTGTTAAGGGGCATAAAGCATATCCAATTTGCGAACAACATACTTCATATTTTCAATTTCCTCATGGGAGGAAAACAGTGAACATGGGTCATCGAAATTTTTTTCCTATGGATCACTCTTATATAAGACTAAAAAAGGCATTCAATAGCTCACAAGAATTTGATATTTCTCCAAAACATTTATCCCCTGATATGGATTTTAAAAGGGTGAAAAAACATGATGTGACGTTGGGAAAGACACATAAATCTGATAATGATAGACATATTTGGAAGAAAAGGTCAATATTGTTTGAGCTACCTTATTAGAGACATCATGATGTGAAAGATAATATTCATGTCATTGACACTGAGAAGAATATCTGTGATAGTTTTATTGGATAATTTCTAGATATTAAAGGAATGACTAAATATGGGTTGAATGCAATATTAGACTTACAATCAATGGGAATACATTAGGAGTTATCTCCTTTCATAATAAAAGATGAACGTTTCTTCCCTGACTTGTCATACATTATCCAAGATGGAGAAAATTTTCATTTTTCGATGTCTTCATGTTATCAAAGTTCCTCATGGTTGTTATTCTAATGTAAAAACTTTTGTCTCTTTGAAGGATTCGATGTTGATTGGTATGAAATGTCATGATTGTCACGTCACGATGTAATAGCTTCTACTACATTCATTGTGTGGAATATTTCCCATCCATGTCATAAAGAATATAACGAAGGTGTGTCATTCATTCAATACAATTAGTAATAAGGTGATTGATGTAAATTATTTGAACATTTGGAAAAAGATGTATTTTCTATAATTTTTCAATTGGAAATGAATTTTCTTCCATCATTTTTGATATAATGGTGTATTTAATGGTTCATCTAGTTCAAGAATTAATGATTTTTGGACTTATATATATTTTTTGGATGTATCCTCTTGAAAGGTATATGAAAATATTTAAGGGATATGTTAAGAATCCATATCGACCGTTAGCCTCCATTATTGAAAAGTATGTTTCTGAGGAGGTTTTGGATTCTTATACGAGATACTTGACTGCGGCAGAGCACATATTATTTCCTCCATCACACCATGAATGTGTTTATAATGAGGTAAAGGGAATTCATGGATTGAAAGTCAAATTGTTTTCAACTGAATAGATAAAGAAGGTACATTTATACATCATGTTTAAAATAGCTGATGCTCAATTGTATATAAATTTCATATTAATGATTTGGAACAATTTCATCCAAACAAGAAAGAAATGTGTATTTTTAATGAGAACAACAAAAAATTATTCCATGGTTTAAAAAGACCTTTCTTGGTAGATCAAATGTATCGTAGACATTAATATGGTCAGTGGGTGGTCCAAATTTAAATGTGATAACATGGTGTGAGTATGAAATTAATGTATATCCATTTCATAAGAAATATCAAGACAATATAAGTGCAGTTCAGAATAATGGTGTTTTGGTGTTTGCAAAAGCAATGCATTTTTCGAGTTCTGAAGACAAAATCCCAATTTCTACATTAACTTCGTATTATGGAGTCACTGTAGAAATATGAGAGGTTCATTACTTTAAAATTAATGTTCCTATTTTTAACTGAAAATGGTTTATCAGTAAGAACAGTTTCAGACACAATGAATTTGGAATGATAGTAGGTAATCTGAATAGATTGGAAGACACAACAGATTCTTTTATAATGGAAACACATGAAAAAAATATTTTCTATAATGTTGATAAATCAGATATGAAGTGGTCTATTGTTTTACAAGGGAAAAAATAATATATTGGTGAGGATAAACTTGATGAAGATGATGATTTATGTGAGATCCCTACTTCCATGGAAAGATCAGAAGAAAATAATGACGAGCATGTTGAAGACATGGTTTTTTCCATAAGTAATGATCATGATGAAGGAATTTGGGAACAAATCCATTTGTACATTCGTAATAGTTCACGAAACATTTGATTAATTCTTGTTTACATTTATTAGTTTCATAAAATGATAGATAATGTAATTTTTTTTCTTTATTAAAATTTGTATTAAAACAAATAAGTAGAAATGTTTGTTTATTTTAATTTTTTTTAGTTTAGTTTAGCATGTTTACCATTATGTAACTTATATAACAATTGATTTTGAGGAATGAAAATTTCATTACCATGTTTACCATGTTTAAAATATTTTACCATAGTTTACCTTTATGTAACTTATATATTTATTGATTTTATTGAAAGATAATTACACTATCAGGTTTATCATGTTTACCATCTTTACCATTGTTTAACATTATTACCATATTTACCATGTTTACTATTATGTAACTTAGTTCAGTTTCTCATTTTTTATTTACATTAGTATTTTAATATTTGAATTTTTATATTTGTGAACTAATGTTTTTTTATTTTATTGGAAGGATAATGACAGATCAATCAGTTGATCAACCACATGATTATGGTGATGATAATCATGATAATTCTTCTTGGGAGGAACATTCACATGCTTCTCTTGATGTTCCCCAATCCTCCTCATGTGCTTCCATAATGAATAAGAAGAGTTCAAGAGTTGGTAAATGTGGATGCACACGTTTACCAAAATTATCACTTGCAAGTATCCAGGACCAAAGGATACTCGTTGAGTTTGATGAGAATGATATTACTAGAGGTCTAAATGCAAATTATTTTACGAGTTTTGTATCATCTCAGAGTAATAGAAAAGTAATAATTTTGTATAATGTTTGGAGAAGTGTGGAAAAAGCGATAATATCTCAGTTATGGGAGAAAATTTTGGTAATATATTTATCTATGGTTTTAAAAATATTTAAATGTTTATAGTATAATATGTTTTACCTCTCCTTTATTAGAAGATATTTGATATTCCCGACACTGGAGGAGTCAAGTGGAACTGTTTAACGATGGATACTATGAGATAGGGGGGTTTCAAATCAACCCTCACATCTGAATTCATTTTTTGTCATTGGCAACATGAAAATTCATGTCATATATATACTTTCATAGATGAATACACATGGAAACCGTTTTTTGAATGTCGAATAAAATAATCGTTTTTGGTAAGGTCAATGTAATATTTTATAATAATTCTTATATAAATGATCTTATTAAATGTTTTGTTAATTATTTCTTATTTATAATTTATAGAAAATAAGGACTTCTCATTAGGAGATCCAATCTATAAATATATACCCTCATATTTTATCTTGATGAAGGTATAGTTAATTGGAATAAGAAATGATGGGGGAAAAATTGAAAAAACATAGAGCTAAGTATTCAAGCTTTGGAGAGGATTCCCCTCCATCCCCGCCATCTAGAAATGATAAAATGGAAGAGAGCACATATCGAAAAAAGTGGAAATATCTTTCAAAAAAATCAAGAATCATAGATGAGAGGATTGTAAGATATTTATTTTATTTATTTAAGTTTATTATATTCTTTATATACATTAAATCATTGCAGAGATGTTCAATTACTTAATATAGGATTCTCTTGTGGAGCATAGAACACAGGGGGTATTTACAGCTGTTGGGATGCCAGATATTTTACATGAAGCATTGGGAAATCCTGAACAACCTGGTTATGTATTAGGATACCTGATAGGTGAATTGGTAAGAAAAGTGTTTCCACATTCTTCAAATTCATCCATTGTGGGTGTTTATAAAAAAAATATAATCCTTGGATCCTTATGTTCAAAATATCAATGAGATGATGGAGGAAAATATTAGAGCGTCAGTACAGTTAATGTTTGTAGACATTCAAAGACAATTTCAGCCTTTAGCTCCCACTCCTCCACCTCCCCCTACAGACCCCATTATTTATCCTCCACCTTCGCAAGAAGCTCCCACTACCCCACACGTAGACCCCATTATTTATCTTCCACCTCATCCTGCAGACCCCATTTTTTATCCTACACCTCTTCCACCACATCCTACTTTTTGTGAGTTGTATGTTGATGATACTCACCGTAATATAGTTTCATATGGGATACTATATTGTATAGGAGACACAATCCATCATCAACAGTTATAGGTAGAGCATTAGAGGGTCAATATAAAAGATATTATAGATAGATCATATTGAATACCATTACCTATAGATGAGGTGACAACAGTTGGACATAGTATCAACCACCTTTTAGTTTGTCCATCCAGACTTATGTGACTCATTACCATAGAGGTATGTATGTTATATATTTTATTTTATTTTTTTATTAAAGTTGTTTTAACATTTTAAAACTAATATATTTTTATATTTTTTATAGGAATACTTCATAGGTATTCAAATAATTTTTAAACAACAATAAAGTCAAAGAGATATGACATTAGATACTGATTCTAGTAGTCTTGACAGATTGTCAAGATATTCAAATTTGTTGGAGAATAAGTATTCATTTCCAAAGGAATCTCATGTTTTTGGATGTGCAGTGAATTTTGGGATTGTGAAAAATGATATCATGGAGCTTTTTACTATAGATAAGTTGGGAAACAATATGGTTCATATTTTTTCCAAGTCTTAACACATTTCCATGCATTATATTTTTTAAAAATTTATACATATATCTCTTTAGTATTATGTATATTTATAAAATGTATCATAATAATGAGAAGACATATGTATATGGATTCATGGACCTGCACATGAGTTCCCATGAAGCACATGAATTATATGAGGAACAAAGAACACTTTATATTAATGACAAATTTGAATAGAATATAACCATGCTGTGTTGGATGATGCATTTTTGTGATAGGTATGAAACATAAATCTGGCAAAGTGTTCTTTGTATTTTAACATAAAAACCCACTAAGCTTAAATTTTCATTTATATCAGTAATCATTGGATGTTAGGTGTTTTTTTTCAATGGATAAAAATCTTTTTTGGATATTCATTATCCATGGCGATGTGAGGGGATGTTTTAAGAATATTTTGGAAAGTATGTTTCAATTTATAAATAGTGTTTTATAGTTTAATAAATTTTAAATTTATCTCATTCATATTATTTTCTAACAGTGGATGGGCCTAATTGCGAAAAAAACACAAATTGATGGAGTTCCAAGATCAAATATGTAAAATTATAAGTAAATATCCAATTATAATTTGTACTTTTTGATATATTACATAAAAATGATATTTTTAATTGACACACATTTAAACAGAGTTGTCATAAACAACAAGGCATCATCGAATGAAGATATTATATGTTAGTATTTATGTACAAAATAATTACAAATGGAATACTTTTGATGTCTAACTAGGATAGATTTCCTTATAAACATTTCCATAATATTTCATTTTTTTATTCATTATACATCTTAACTACTTTCCTTTTAATTTGTAGATATTTGATGTCCATCAACACTATAGTTCTCAATTGGTCAAACACTTATAAGTTTAATGGTCAAATTATTTTACAGGTTTGATTATATTTTAGTTCGTTTGTAGTTTAAAAGTCAATTTTTAATATTTTAATTGTAATTGTGTATTTATAGTTGTTTTGGAAGGATTAAGGTTTTTTAGATGAAATTTTATCTTTTAAAAGTTATATATGTGAATTTTTTTATTTTTCTCTGGTTCTTCTTATTTTGGTCTAGTTCAGATGTTTTTCTAGTATGGGTTCTGGTCTGTTTTGTTCTGCTTCTGGTCTAGTTTTTTCTTTCTTCAGGTCTACTTTGGCAGAGCATAGTAATGGTTTCACGGATTTATTAAAAAAAATTGGTTTTTACATCAGTAATTTTATAATATATGTAATTAATTCTTAGGAAATGGCTTTTACATCATTTATTTAACAACCTACGTAATAAATTCTTGAGGAATTTCTTTTTTACATTGTTTATTTAATAACCGACATCATATATCATTTTTCACGTCGGTTATTATTTAACCGACCTGAAAAACGATTCACAGACTGGTTTTTAGGTATGTCATAAAATAACATTTGTAATAAATTCCTGGTGGATGGTTTTTTATGTAGTCTATTACATAGCCAACATAATAAATTCCTAGGGAAGAGTTTTTTATGTCGGTTAATTAATAACTGTTGTCGTATATGATTTTCCACGTCAGTTATTGTATAACCGATGTGAAAATCGCTTCGGAGGAGCGATATATTACATTGTTTATTATATAACCAATATAATAAACTATATACCACGTCAATTATTAGATATCTTACATAATAAATAGAGCCTCTGAAGAATTCTTCATGTCAGGTATTTAAGAACTGACATGAAAAACTCTTTGGATTTATGTTTTTTATGCAGTTTTAAAATAACCGATTTAAAAAACAATATTTATAATGTCTCCGTTAATAACGTCGGCTAATAACCGATGTAAAAAATAAATAATAACCAACATAAAATACATTTTCCGGACTAGTGGTAACAATATTTTTTTAGTAACTATTTACATAGTGAACTATATTACCCTAGTTTATAAAACCACATGATGATTTCATATTCTTATCCCATCTATAATTCCATATTCACTTTATTCATTTTTTGTACCATCTAAGTGTATATGAATTCAAGTATAAGACATATTTATTTCTATTTTCCCTAGGTTATGATAAAATATCCCTCGTCTAGAACTACATTTTTTCAGTTATTTATTAGCATGGGATTTTCAGTGAATCCTAGATCCCCCATCCTAGGCATGGCAATGAAATTGTCATATCATACCATCCCTCATTCAATCAATCTTACTGTGTGGACCTAAAAAATTATGCAATGTTTTATCCACTATAACAATATTGGGATATAGTATAATAATTATTAATCTCTTATCCAATTCCTTCGAATATATTTATTCTTTATTATAAACTCAATTACCCTTAAACATTTTAATCCACTTTTCCCATTATAATCTCAATTACCCTTCAAATAAATTTATTCTTCATTAAAACCATTCATACATGGTTTAATACATACAGGTACACATCAAAAAAATCAAAATGATCATGAATCCATGATTCTTTCGGAAATTATGTTCATTGCATAATAACATGAAACTTGAATATTGTGTCATTGTTTAAATCTCCCATAACATTCACCTAAATTTCCATCGTTCTTCTAAAATAGACTGGGATATCTTAGGAATGTGCATAAGAAATGGGCGAGATGTAAATCACAATAAGTGAATATGAAAAGAATATAATACTCTAAAGTAATAAGTACAATCCATGAATCTTATCAAGGTAACATAAGAGGGGTAAGAATTATAATACTTAAAATTGAGGCATGATATAACATGCTAGCATAAATGAATCCTAGAAATGTATAAACAACATAAAACAATACATAATAAACATTGGTCAAGGATCACCACCATGACTAAAAGTCATAATATTGTTAGGATAAACTTCCTCGCACTGTATATGGAATCTAATGAGATAGAAACATTACCCAATGCATTAGAGAGTTATACAATTCTAGGCCCACACATCACATTCATATCATGTATAATAATTTGGGTCCCACATTGATCCTACAATAAAAGGATGTATTTAATCACTTTTTCACCCATTCATAAAGCGTTTTTGATAAAAACATGGATGTAACCAATCCATAAAGTACAACAACATATAGGTGAATACCCATGAGTGGTCATGTGTATGGGTATTCACAACACCATTTTTTGTCTAGAAAAATTTTAGCATAACTTTGGTTGTCTAACAACAATACATAGAGATTCTTAGAAGGGATTAGTGAAATTGAAAAAAGGATTTATAAAACGATAAACAACATAATGATAGTAATAGGTTTATCTAAGAACATAACTCAAAATGAAAAATATGAAATTATAGGGCATAATATAAATATTTTCCTTGAATAAAGAGGGGTAATAGAGGATCGCTAACATTGAGAGTGCACTTCGAAATGATTTGGATGATCCTATTATGATGTTGGGGGAAGAATTGTATTGATTTATATAGATAAATGCAGAGTAATGTCATCATTATAGGGTTTTATGTTTAATTTAATGGAATTATGGCTATTTTTATATAAAAAATAGTGGGTAGTTTATTATTAATTTATAAAAATTGGTTTTGGACTCTATTTGATAATGGAATCAAAACCAAAAAAATACAATGTTTTATTCAACTGATTTATGAAAAATTGTATTGGGTTTAATTATTTTATATGTATAATAACCCAACACATTGAAATAATTCTAATGGAGGAGTAGAATTCAGTCATGGTTATAATTAATTAATTTTAAAACCATAAAATATAATACTAATTTTGGAGGTTACATTATGGAATTATAAAAGTAATAATATAACATCAAGAAAAAAAATTCTAAAGGGTAAATTAATATTTGGTATTGGATATTAATTATTTCATATATTATAATGAATTTGGGTCATTATTATGTCATAATATATAATGTATATTTATACCATATTTAATTATTACATGAAAATTCTATTGTCTCAGAGAACAATGGAAAAAATAGTAGTTGTATAATTTCAACAATATTATTTCAAAAATAATATTTTTTTATCCAAATAATTATATAAATTTTTTAATTTGACCTAAAAAATATAAAATCTCTATTTATTGAAAAATAATGGGTTTTTTTAATAAATTTTTCCTGATTATTATGAAAAATTCAATTTGACATCACAAAATTATATTTTAATTTATTAACTATAAATTTTATTTAACTCTAAAATTTTATTTAAATATAAATTATTTAAAATATTCTTGATTTCATAAAAATGAGTGTCTTGATTGAAATTATATATTTGACAAAAATGCATTTTTTGTTTCATCATATCAAAATATGTTCTTTATCAAACTCATTATTTAATCATTTAAAATTTAATAATAAATGGTAAAAATATAAACCTTGTTTTACTAAAATGATACAATAATAATTCATATTATTAGGGTCTACAAACATATCCCATTATTACACCATTGAATTCACTAATGGTATACTGTGTGAAGGTGAAATTATTGTTGGGTGGGTTGTTGAACATGGTTTTGGTTATTATCTCTATAAGATTCAACTTCTTCCATAAATAGTTACACTCCTGATTTATTTATTGAATCATAGATTATTATTAATCAAGGGAAAATTCTAGTGACTAAATTTCCCTTAGAATATATGATAAATTGTCTTTGTAATGTAGGATACTACTATTTGAGGTCATTTATTCCTTATTATATGAAAATTTGATTGATCATAACCCTTAACATATATTAATCAATTGATTTTGTATAAAATATATATAATCAATGCTTATTATTCGTAATGGTTTTTTAAATCCAAAACTATTTGACATATAATTATTTAAAATAACCAAATTAGTGCATGTGTTTTTAATAGCTATATTATATAATAATTTATTTATTGATTCCAATTAAAATTTCAATTATAGAAGTTTAGGATGTTACATTCTACACCATTTAGGATTTTCACTCTCCAATTTTTTATTTCATACACAATAATACATAAGGGTAATTTTGATTAAATTCTTCTTTTAGTTCCCATGTCTCTCTCTTAATCTTATTATTAATCTACACCACATTTACTTGGTGAGATATCTTTTTCAAAAAAAAATTTATCTTCAAATTAAGATCATCACTATAGGCACAACGTATGAAGGATAATTGTTCAATGGCACTACCTCAAGATTCTCTACATGTTAGGGGTTTGGTATGAAATTTCTTAAATGAGATAAATATTATACATCATGTACATGATATTGGTTATGAGGGATTTCTAGTCGATAATACACCACTATAATTTGATCAAGGATCTTAAAGGTCCTGATATATTTGGACTAATATATTCCTTCTTCAAAAACCTCAAGACATTGTAAAAAATGGTATAAATAGGATATCATTATCTCCATCCTCAAACTGTGAGACTCATCAATGATTTTAGATATTTCATTTTAACCACATTGTGTGGATTACTTATGTTTGTGTAAGGTTTAATCATTCATTGTCACCATTTTGATATCCTCAAATCCCATATCTTATTCTCTCAAAATTCATCCTAGAATGTTAGAGTCTTACAACTCTTCACATACAGAGACCCATAGGGTTTCAATTTTATTATGGAATGGAAACAAATTTTTAAGTGAAATCCACTGGGATAGTTTTCTAGTCCCAATATACATGGAAAAAAATTTATCATGATCTCAATATACCCTCTAGACTTGGAATGGTCTATGTAGGATGAACATCTATCAGTGGGTAATTAGATGTGTTAAACCTCAGTTTGGTATCCAGTGATTGCTAATGGATTCTCTTGAACCATGATGTAATCCTTTGATATTATTCAGATACAATATAATGTGGAACACCATGTACTATTACCGCTTACCATATATATATCTTGTTAATTTGTTCAATAGTTAAATCTACCTTGATAGAAATAAAAACAACTTACTTGGTATAGAGATCGACTTCCACCGAGTTGTCATTATTTCCATTTTATTCCCTAGGAATTAATATGATAAAATATATGTTTATGTGTTCCCAAATACATTATGGTATGAGAAATGGTTTCACCATATCCTTATACATCTATCGTTTATCGTTCACTTGTTAGAATAAATGTAATCAAGAAAGAAATGTTGTAATCTCCCACTTCATGTTTTCTCACCAGTTTTTTTCATAAATTATCTATACGTAAATGTGATTCTTTTGTAAATATAGAATAACTATCTATATGAATCACAAATAAATTCCTTATTCATTTTTAGATTTGATGGGACACATATTCAGTTTCCTAGATATATAACTCCATCTTTAGATAATTTGAACACTATAATATTCACTACGATATTCTGTTGTACCTAATCATATTTATATGCCTCCATGATCCTCTCAAAAATGGATGGTTGAGTATTTATTTGATAATGTTAGAATGGTCATCCTTTTATTATTCTTATAACCATGTTTTAATGTCCAATAAGATTGCATCCCTTTTAATCCTTATCAAGGATAGAGTTTCATGGTCCATTTTACTCTGAGAATCATCTACCTTGTTTTCATTCATAGGATGGTAGTGAATTGATCAATAACAATCATTTATTATAACTAACCATCTCCATTAGTGAATATTGACCTACTTTTTTTAATATATACTTTAGGATTTTATGATCCTAATATATTTCACACTTCATCCCATTGAGATAATGTCACTAATATTCTTCATAAAAAACACTACAACCAACTATAGATCATGTGTTGGAATTTTATTCTCATGGATCATTAATTTTAAGGAATCATACGATATCACCTTTTCATTATTCAATGTTACACAACCTCATACCTTTTAGATGCATCATTGTATACCAAAAATCATTCCCTGATTTTGGGTAATGTGATAACATGTTTAGTGATTAACCAAAAATACTACTCTTTAATGTTCTCTTCACATTAATTATTATATAAAAACCTGAAACTATTTTTAGTTACCATGGTTAGTGGGAATGAAAATAATGATATGTTTCTGATAAATTTATGATAGTGCATTTCTTATCAAATGAAACTTCAGATTTCTATTATAGTTGTTGGCCATTTCCCTCATTCAATTTCCCTTGTTTTTTACAACTCCTCATAAATCTTATTGTTGGTGATAACATTACACAAGAATTGTACATTCATCATCTAGAACTCTCATTTTCTATACACCAAACATATATTTTCATTTCATGATGTATTTCGTAAATAATTAAATTAATTCTCATATTCATCCTTTCATTTTGACTAGATAAGAATATGAACTACAATAGCAACCAAAATTTTTTAAATGTAATCCCTAAATATTGTATTCATTTAATCCATGATGAATTTTGGAGAATTATTGAGTCTAAATGGAATCACACAAAACTCGTAGTATATGTACCTTGTGTGAAAAAATTCTTAGACATATCCTCCTTTATCCTTGTTAGTAGAAAATATCACGAACAATGATCCACATAATATTAATATTGGGATAAATATAGCTGATCAAATAATTCATCAATATATGGTAGGGGATACTTTTTTTTAGTTTGTTCTGGTTTAGCTCATGATAATCAATGCATAGGAACACTGAACCATCAATATTCTTGAAAAAGAGGATCAATATAGTCCACAATTAAGAGAATGTTATTATGGACCCTATATCCAAAATCTCTTATAGTTCCTTCTTATTTTATTGCAGTTAAATAGTGTCCATGCTATATGGAGTCTTGTATATTATGAATGATATAAGTATAATTTTTTTGAGAACTCAAATCGCAGATTTGAGGAAGACCATGAAATTTGTCACGACACCCTCCATAGAAAGTGTATCCATCCTGGGCCAGCACTATGAGAAGGGAGATAATGACCCCCGAGTCCCGCCTCCAGTAGGCCTAGGGTTGACGATTATCATCGAGGGTATAATAAACACACAAATGAGAGGCATTACCCTCTAAGAGAACACACTCAAGAGAGGGAGATAAGATAGACACCAACCAACTCCAACTCAGTACTGAAATATAAAATAAACCCAAGTGCACATATGTAATGCCCTGAAAAAGTACTACAACTGATAGGGGAAAAAATGCAATTACCCAAGAGAATGTAAAGAATAGCAGCAACCACAAGCCCGAATAGCTCCTGCAACCACAAGATAGTAAACACCATCTTGATCTCCAACCTGCTCCATGTGACCTAAAAAATAGTTTATATATACATAGGGTGAGTATAACAGCATACTCAGTAGGATCCTCCTGGAATCCTCCCGTGCAAAAGTAATGAAAGCATGTTAAAGAACAGTGAAGAAAAAGTGAAAATAACTCGTCACCTAAACAGGTATACTAAGTTCCCAACCTCACCATGGATACTCTCACCAAGTAACGCATACAATAATATATCATATACTAAATAATATCCATGGTACCCTACTACTACTTCGCCACTAGTTTTCCTCCTTGCCCCAACATCGCACGTCCTGAGCATCTCTCTCCAAAAAGGCTTGCTCATAGACACCTGGGAGAAGCACCACAATATGTACCTCATGAAACAAAACCACCATGTCCGCACACCAAAGAAACTAGGTAGTTTTCAGGAGCCACCACATCTCACATAACGTGTATCATACGTCGGGTATTATACCTCCAGACGTCACATCCCATACACCGAGTAAGGATCCTCAAGCCATCACAGCCTATACACGTTACACCTATAGTAGTCCATAGAAAACTATATCCAGAATATATGTGTGTGAATAACCACAATCCATTACAGCCCTCTACCCTCATATATAGGTAAAACTAACCAATGTGACTGCCAGCACAAGTAACTACCAAGAGAAGAGAGCTAGGCCAAAGGGGGTAGTCAGTCATCCATCTGCTCACCGGAATGTTGCGGAAAACACTGCCCCCTAGGGATTAGAATCCCTTGGGTGTCAGTTTTCCTAACATAAAGGGTGGAGTAGCATATAGAAACACAAAAAGTGCCTAATATACTATAACTCACAACCACACTATGGGCATAAACTAGTCATAGACACAACTGCAGCAAGCGTCTCTCAAACTCTGGACTGCTACTTCTATGACTAGGAATCCTATAAGCACACAACCATTTAAAGATCTTTATTATATTACTTCATTCCCTTTTTATTAGTTCCACTTTATGTTAATTAATTCATTAAACATTAATTAACCATGAACAATCCTACATTAGAGTTTATTATCATCACACCCATGTTCACTATTCCTTCAAAATTACAAACTCGTCATTATGTTCCAGCAAAGTCCAACAACATGGGTTAACACCATTTATTAAATTATTCATTATAGAAAAACATTCCCACAATCCCAAGCATTCTAGAAAAACATTATATGCTTCTAAAACACAAGGGGGCTCAATACGCTGAGTAGATGTAGTACTCGTCGAGTCTTTTCCGCTTATAGCAAGAGCATATACCCATCCTTCCTTGAGAAGATAAACATGGAAAGCACGTGGCATACCCCACGTGTCTTCGCCTCTTTCAGAAGAAGGGTATGTAAGACCATCAGCCTTGAGAAGTGGGGAAAAGTAAAGTAGATAAAAAACCAAAGAAACAACAAGAATCCAACAATCACATCCATCCCATTCCATCATCCCTAGTGTCCTCCCCGACTCCCACATGCATAAATCGATGCATCTCGCCACTCTAGGATTCATCTGCTCCCACAACCAAAAGCCTCCATGCCCCTACATATCACAACAGTCGTCCAGGATCACATCACATCACAAGAAGCAGGAAAACAAACACTACATTTATTGGGATGTTTGCCCTTTAACAATCAAGAGAGTAAATCAGAACCCCTTAAGGAATTATCAAAAAATCAGTTCTTTAATCCATATTGAATTAACAGATTTGTTATTCTTAGGTTCCAAATTTAGGAAACATAATATGTAAGCTATCACAAATATTTAAACGTGCTTACTGCGCCAATTTGAATAAATCAAATTACAAAAAAAAACAAATTCGTTTTCATGCCTCTTTATCATTAGCCAACAATTATCAATTAATCCCTATTTACATTATTTACCGATTTCCATCAAGAACAAACAACTAATCAAAGTAAGCATAGATATCACACTATCTAGCAAAACATGAGGCAATAACATATGATCGATATCAATTTATTTATATGGTTAAAATATTTATTATGTCAATTGAATTATCATCCAATGGGATTAAAAATGCTAACAATATAGTTGTATGTTATAGAAAAGAGAAGCAACGAATCCCCAAACTCAAACAGTTCCTCACGTTCTTTATCCACACAATGGGTCACGATCCTCCTCTCGGGACAACTGCATCCACTAAAGGATGCCACAGTACGACCGCACCAACCAAACACCAAGAAAAACCCCATTAGAATCATAGATATTACATTCAATAATATTGAAAGGAGATATAGGAGAATATGATCCCCAAAGAATGATGATAAAACATACCTTATATCGAAGATTGATCGATACATCTTGGTTGCATCAAAACAGAGCAGAACCAATCCGAGGAGTAATGTTTGATTGTGAAACTCTTTTGGAAAGGATTGAAAGGTTCTAGCATCTCATAGTCGAGAAAAAATAGGAAAAACAAGGTAGGAAGATGTCTTGACTTTTTTTTTGAAGATTTAATGGGGCGATGGTTTATGATACGCATTGATTGGAAAAAATCCCTTAAGGTATGATTGAATCATTTTTGAGGTGAATGTGTTTGTTGACCAAGTGAATGTATATGCTGTGATTGTTGATGAAGAAAACCATGACATACAAATCTGTTGACAAAGGGGATTTCATAGTGGAATGTTGAGTTCAGGAACTGTGGTTAACGACCCATGTTTGATTCATGAACGTCGACAAAAAGATGGATGATCTGGAGGCGGTACAAAAATAACAGATACAAGGTGGCGCTGTTTTCCAGTGTTTGCCAAATTTTTGGGCCTGAAAATTGACAAATGATGAAAAGTGGTTTTTGTAAAATGGAATTGCGTGCCATGTATTTGAAGGAGATGAAACTTGCGCGCCATATGTTTTTCAAGATTAGATCATTAATTTATTGAAATGGGATAAGTGTCGCACAAGTATTGGTGGTGTCGCGCAAGTGACTTGTGCGTCGTCAAAGAGGCTTGCATGCCGATGACTTTGAAGCTTGAGATCTTGTGCGCCTGTGTTTTTTCAAGATCATAAGATCAAAATATGGAAATGTAAAGAGGTTCGCGCATGTTTGGAATGGGGTCATGCAAGTGACTTGCAGGGGAAGACACCTGCGTGCCCATATTGGCGCGCCGAGAGGAGACTTGCGCGCCGTCACGCAGGGTGTTCCAAATGCCTATAAATACTATACCAACCCTCCTCATTCTTCACCCGAGTTCAACACTTTGAAAATTAAGATCTCTCGTCGTGCAGGTGTGGTTGTCGCACAAGTGGTGTGTGGTCGCACAGGTGAAGTTGCGCGCCAGTGGTTGAAGTTGCGCGTCGGTGTGAGAAGTTTTGCACCGGTTGGAAGTTGCGTGCCAATATTGGTTTGGGAGGAAAAGGAAGAGAGTCATGCATGTTTGGAGTTGGGAAGATTGTGTCATGCATGTGTCTGAGGAGGACTTGCGCAACAGTTGTGACTTCCACCCCGATACTTGCGCACCGAGATAGACTTGTGTGCCATGTAAGTTTGAGTCCACGGCCATATTTTTAGGCTGTGTAGAAGGTGGAAGTTTTCCTGATACCTCTGGTGCTAAGAGAGATTCATCTGCGGGTGAATGTTGGGCTTCAATAGAGCATCTACATAAAGAGAAAGATGCATTCCGTCATGAAAATGAAGAGACCTATAGGTCCATAAACTCTGAGTGGATTCCTTCCAGAGCAGTGAGCAAAGGAAGAAGATGTTGGTGATCCTCTCCACCGGCAGTGAGCCAGAGAGAGAGAAATAGGGAGTGACCCTTGGGAAAGTAGTGACCTGACCCTAAACCTAGTAAAGGCAGTCAGGCTTGGACATAGTGACTGTGCATGAACCTTATAATCCACAACTGTTGAAGTTTAGTGGAATTTGGTATGAACAACAACCTGTCAGTGTATGCTCCTTGGACGTAGCCCTTATCGATAAACCAAGTAAAAATTGTGGCGTCCTATGATTTCTTTACTTTATATTTATATCATGAAACAGGAAAGAGAGAGAAGAGTGTTTTTCTTAAAAACGAAACAAGATCAGAATGGGATTTAATTTTAAATTAGTCATACCTTGATTCACCCCCCCCCCCCTCTCAGGGTATTCAGCCTTATGGACCTAACAATTGGTATCAGAGGGAAAGGATGATATTTTTTCTTCTCTCAATGGAGGTCACTAATCATAAATGGATTCTGGTCATCGACGGATGTAATTTTCAGATATGGATGAATCGAATTCAACACTATTTTCGATCTTTGGTAATGAATGTGTTTTCAGTAGCTATGCATGGTATCACAACTGACATTTCTAGTGGTGCATTATCATAAGCTGAGAATAGAGAGTTATATACTAATTCCAAATAAATCAATGCCTTAGGGGGAGCCTTTTCTAATCCTATCTATATGATGGTGATGTCATGAAAAACGTCACATTCCATTTGGGAAAAGCTTTTGAGTATCTATGAAGGGGATACAATGGTCGGAGAGGCAAAGCTGAAAGTGTTGTGGAACAAGTATGAAGAACTAAGAATGAACCCGAATGAGTCTATTGATGCATTCTTTGACAAGGTAAATACTATGGTAGAATACATGCGAGGTATTGGTGAAATTATCAAAGACATAAAAAGAGTGAAGCACATCTTGAGAAAACAACCACCTCAGTTCAATACGAATGTTTCTGTTTTGGAAGATAAAGACCCGAAATAATTGATGTTGGATAACTTCCACAACGCTGTTGTTTCTTATGAAATGAGAAATGATGATAACGACACTGTGGAAAAAGATAAATCCAAAGAGGTCGCATTTAAAGCCATGAAGAAGCTCACCATTGAAAATTCTCAGGAGGAAGAAGAGACAGATGAGGTGATGTCATTCCTTTCCTCAAATCTATAAAGAGGAAAAGGAATGTTCAAAGGGAAACATTCACTTTATTGCTTTAGATGTGGAAAAGTTGGTCATCTTGCTGCAAGATGCCCCAAAAAGTTTCATGAAGAAAATGATAAAGATGATGTTGAAATTCCCAAGAATAAATCTTTAGCCTATGTGAAAGGGAAGAAAAAGTTCAAGAGAAATTTCTTAAGGAGGAAGATTCTTCTTTCATAAGAAATAGACAGTTCAGATGAGTCTAAGGTTGAAGATGTTGAGGAAATAGAGAACTACAATGATCGAGGAAAAAATCCTATAGTGGCGGTTATTAGTAGTTCTCAGGAAAAGGAAGAAACTGATACTGGAGAAGAAGAAGAAGAAGTTGATGGAAGAGTTGATATGGAAGCTGAGTTAGAAGAAACTCTTGAGGAGATAGATATTTGGAGAGCCAAAACGATAAAATCCAATAAAGTTGTTCTTGATGAAAAACTCTATATGCAACAGCATGAAGAAGAGAAGTCTGAGTTGTTGGAATAAATTGAAAAACTCAAGTCATCAAAACTAGAGAACATAGAATCAGTTAGTGAGTGTAAGATCAAGATTGAAGAACAAAAAAGGGAGATTGATGGCTTGAATATAAAAGTGAAAGATCACGTCAAGTGTATCGAAGAGCTTGAAGAAGAAGTTGTCAGTCTGCGGAGGAAAGTTAAAGAACAGGAAAAACCCTTGATTCCCAATTCATTCTTGGAAAAGCAGGTTATTACAAAGGCTGAAAAGATGAAATAGGAGTCTAGTAGTTCAGCAGGAAAGAAGCAGCAGTTGAGCTCAAACGTTATGGAAGATTCAAGGCTTGATCAGAAGCAAAAATCTGTGGCATTTGAAGTCAGAACACAAGCACCCGTCCCAAGATTAATGGTTGATTTGGGCACAAAGAGGAATCAGAATATTCAGAGATCCCATGGGGAAACTTGTAGTGCTGAAGTAATACGAAGTAATTCACCTTATATGAGGTGTTATTATTGTGTAAAGATGGTACATTCATAGTATGTGTCTTCTATAGCCATGAGATACTGAAGGGAACAGGAACAGCGGTGGCAGACAAGTAGATAATGATTTTCCAGAACATATTTTGAAAGAAACTGTTTTTGGTACGGAGGATTTGGGCACATGGCTAGGCACTGCACTTCGACCATACAGAGAAATGTGCCATAGCAGAATCAAAACGTGTGCAAGTAGCAGATCAATAAACCAACTGGTGAGTAAAAATGCATAGTATATTTACGGCTCTGCAAGATGAAGATGGTCTATCATACTCTGAGAAATAACAAAATACTCAATCCATGCCGAGTGTGAAAGACAAAGTATGGACCAAGAAGAAAAAAATGAGAAGGTCGTGGTGGTAGAGATTGCCCTTAAAGCATCAGATCGCTCTGGTGTGTGGATCCTTGATTGTGGTTGCTCATCTCATATGACGGGTAACAATGATCTTGTTACAGACATAAAATATGACAAAGAAGGAGTTATCAAATTCAGAAACGATGAAGGCCTAAATATTGTTGGCTCAGGGAAATCCATGTTTGGGGGAAAAGAAATGAGACATGCTGATGTATTGGTAGTAGAGGGCCTTATTCATAACATGCTCAGTGACAGTCAACTATGTGACTCTGGGAATTCTATTCGATTTACCAAGAAGATGTGTACTGTGAAGGAAATTATGGAGCAGTTGTTCTGTAGGGAAAAAGAAAAAAGGGAAATCTTTACCCTATAGCTGGGGAAGAAGATACATGCCTTTTATCCAAAGAGGATGAAAAACAGTTGTGGCATAAGCGACTTGGTCATCTATTCCAACAATCTATGGAAGATCTGGTAATGTGTGATTCTGCAAGAGACCATCCCAAATAATCACATGATCGCACTCATACGTGTGATTCTTGCCAAAAAGGGAAGATCATCAGAAAGTCATATAGGCCAAAGGAATAGAAATCAACTAGAGTTCTCGAATTGGTGCATGCTGACGTATGTGGACCTATCTCACCACGAGGTATAAATGGGAAAAGTTACTATGTTCTTTTCATTGATTATTATAGAATAATATCCTGGTCTTTTTCATTACCCATAAGACAGAGGTGTTCAGTTGCATAAACCAGTATAGGAAGGAATCAGAAAGGTTGCTTGGGCAGAAAATTCTGATGTTTCATACTGACAATGGTACAGAATTCACAAACAGTCAAGTTGAAGACTATCTCAAGAAACACGGGATAAGGTATCATGATTCATCAGAGAGAACTTCCCAACAAAATGGATTGTTTGAGAGGAGAAATCTGATCATCAACAACATGGCCAGAATGATGCTTATTAAAAAGGACCTACCAGAATATTTTTGGAAGGAAGTTGTTTGGACATCTGTCTATATTTCGAACAGGTCTCTACTGTGTCCGAAGGAAGGGAGGACTCCGTATGAAATGTTTTATGGAAAGATGCCAACATTGATATACTTTCGAATCTTTGGAAGTAAGTGTTTCATTCTCAAAAAATAAAATCACATGAATTTTGAGTCACGAGGAGATGAGGGTATATTCTTTGGCTACTCAAGGAAATTAAAAACATATAAATGCTTCAATAAAATTCTGGAAATTTTTTTTGAGAGCAATGATGTCACTATATTCAAAAATGAACATAATACTCAATGACTCAATGAACTGTTTCTGGTTGAAATTGATGATGAGGTAAGCAAAACATGGGGAGTAGAAGTGGCAGAGACTGACTCAGAAGAAGATATCAATGAAGAACAAGAATGTGACAAGTCTATGTCTGCAAGGAATCCAAAGAGTCAAGCTAAAATTGATAGGAAAAATATCATTGGTGATCAGACAGCTCAAGTTTAGACTCGAAGAATGAAATCATTAAAGAAAACATCATTTTTATCTCAAGTGGAGTCGAAATGCTTTTTTGATGCATCTGAAGATGAAAACTTGGTTTAGGATATGAATGAAGAGCTTGATCAAATTGAGAAAAACCAAACATGGGAGATTGTTTCAAGGCCAGCAGATTAAAATGTCATCGGGACAAAATGGGTCTATCACTACAAGATGAATGAAGATGGTATAGTGATTCGGAAAAAAGAACGGATAGTGTGAAAGGGATACTCCCAGATAGAGGGAATAGATATTGATGAGATATTTTCACGGGTAGAAAGGCTGGAGACCATCAGATTATTATTGGACATATCAGTGCCAAGAAAATTCAAAGTGTTCCAGATGGACGTCAAATTTGCATTCATGAATGTAGTTCTAGAAGAGGAGGTGTATATTGAGAAGCCTGATGGTTTTCTCATTCATGAGGATGAGAACAATGTTTGTAGGCTAAAGAAGGCGTTGTATGGGCTGAAACAAGCACCAAGAGCATGGTACTCAAGGCTTGAATAGTACATAATGAAGCATGGTTTCCAATATGGGGGAGTTGATTACAATATTTATTTCAGGAACGATAGTAATCAAAGGATGATGGTGATAATTTATGTTGACAACATAATATTTATCTGATCATATGAAGCTAAGTGAAAATAGTTCTTCGAATTCATGAAAAATGAGAATGAAATGTCAATGATTGGAGAGCTAACATTTTTTATTGGTTTACAGGTGACACAAGGAAGTAATGGAACTTTCATTTCTCAATCCAAATACACCATGGATGTTAGAAGAAGGTTTGGAATGGATAATTCCAATGATATGAGGACTCTGGTTGCTACTCGGATGAAATTATCAAAAGATAAGGATGGAAAGGCATTTAATATAACAAAATAGAGGAAAATTATGGGAAGTTTTCTATACTTGACCACAACAAGGCCTAACCTTGTTTTTGCCACATGCCAAGCAGTGGGATATTAGAGTGAACCCAAGGAAGCCACATGCTTTCTGTGAAAATTATACTTTGGTATATCAAAGGAACCTTGGATTTCGGTCTGATGTATAATGACAAATCTCAGTCAGTGTTATTGGGTTACACATATGCAGATTGGGCCGAATCAGCAGATAATAGAAAATCAACGTCATGAGGTGCATTCTATCATGGTGGATTTTGTATTTCTTGGCTAAGCACGAAGCAGGATTGCATTTCATTGAGCACCGCGGAGGCTGAGTACATTGCAGCTACTCAAGCGTGCACACATTTATTGTTGATGAAGCACCAACTTGAAGATATGGGAGTTGAAGTGGAGTCTCCGATCAGAATCCAGTGTGATAACTCAAGTGCTATAAATCTCAGAAAAATACCATACATCATTCATGTACAAAGCACATTGAGATAAAGTGTCATTTTATCAAGGAGAAGGTTGAGTAGGGAATCGTGAAGTTAGAGTATGTGCGTACAAAGCAATAGGTTGCAGACATTCTGACAAAGGCCATACCCAAGGATGCTTTTGAGAGGAATCGACTGGCTCTGGGAGTTCAGTCGGCTCCCCACACATTAAAGAGTGTGGATGTGGAACCCCCCCCCCCCCTCTCCCCGAGGTATGATTTGTTTTTCCCAAATGTGTGGATATGCGTTCTCTACTCTGTTACAGACAACACAGGATTGACCTTTGGGTTCATTGAAAAAGGGGGAGAAAATAGTGATTGTTCAAGGGGGAGACGGTGTGGCTAATTGAGAAATCATGAATGTTACGGGGAAAAGCTGATAGGTGGAGCATCCAGATAGGGGGAGTTAAGCTGACAGGAGAGCAATGAGAAAGGGGCAGAATATACAATCTGACGATGCTAGAAGTGATCGATCAAAGAATAGAATTCACGATAGGTTTGGATCGTGATAAAAGTAGAAGAATGGTGTTGGAGAGTGGTTAGAATATTTCCATAAATTTTTATCAGTTTGGAAACAATTGGTATCAGTTAGGTTTCAACATAGGGTGTCATAGTTGAAGTTATTCATTGATGAACTTTTAATTTACTCTTGTTTCTCATGCTGACCATTGCTCATGTGGGCTTAGAGTATGTGTTGATTAAATCCTTAATCGCTGTCAGAATCGCTATAGGCAAATGGTTGTTGAAGAAGTAACGATATATCTTTTTATGGAAGAGTTTTCAACAAAACCAAAGGGGGAGATTGTTGGGAAAAAATCCCTCAAGGTATCATTCAAGCATTTTTGAGGTGATTTGGTTTGTTGACAAAATGAACGTATGTGTTGTGATTGTTGATGAAGAAAACCATGACATACAAATTTGTTTACAAATGGGATTTCATAGTGGAATGTTGAGTTCATGAGCTGTGGTTAATGATCCATGTTTGATTCAAGAATTCCGACAAAGAGATGGATGATCTGGAGATGGTACAAAAAGAACAGATACAAGGTGGCACCATTTTCCAGTGTTTGCCAAATTTTTGGGCCTGAAAATCGACAAATGATGAAATGTGGTTTTTGGAAAAGGGAATTACGTGCCATGTATTTTAAGGAGATGAAAATAGCGGGCCATATGTTTTTCAAGATCAGATCATAAATTTATGGCAAAGGGATAAGTGTCACACAAGTATTGGTGGTGTCGCGCTAGTAACTTGTGCGCCGCGAAAGAGATGTGCGGGTCGATGCCTTGGAAGCTTGAGAACTTTCACACCTGTTGTTTTTCAAGATCATGAGATCCAAATATGGAAATGTAAAGAGGATCGTGCAAGTTTGGAATTGGGTCGTACAAGTGACTTGTAGGGGAAGAGACCTGTGTGCAGATACTTGCGCGCCGAGAGGAGACTTGTGCGCCGTCGCGCAGGGTGTTCCAAATGCCTATAAATACTGGACCACCCCTCCTCATTCTTCAACGCAGTTCAAAAAATTGATAAATCAGAGCTCCCGTCGCGCAGGTGTGGTTGTCGCACTAGTGGTGTGTGGTCACACAGGTTAAGTTGCGCCCCAGTGGTTGATGTTGTGCGCCGGTATGAGAAGTTGCGCACCGGTTGGCAGTTACGCGCCAATATTGGTTTGGGAGTAAAAGGAAGAGAGTCGCACAAGTTTGGAGTTGTGGAAGATTGTGTCGTTCAAGTGTCTGAGGAGGATTTGTGCACCAGTTGTGACTTGCACGCTGAGATATGCACGCCAAGATAGACATGCACGCCAAGTAAGGTTGAGTCCCCGACCATATTTTCGGGCTACGTGGAAGCTGGATGTATTCCTGATACCTTCAGGGCTATGAGAGATTCATCTGCAGGTGAAAGATGGGCTTCAACAGAGCATCTACATAATGATAAAGATGCATTCCATCATCAAAATGTAGAGACCGACAGGTCTATAAACTGTTAGTGGATTCCTTCCAGAGCAATGAGAAAAAGAAGAGGATGCAGGTGATCCTCTCCACTAGCAGTGAGCTAGAGAGAGAGAAACAAGGAGTGACCCTTGGGAAAGTAGTGAGCTAACCCTAAACCTTTTAAAGGTAGTGAGCCTGGGACATATTGACTGTGCCCAAACCTTGTAATCCACAGCTGTTGAAGTTTAGTGGAATTTGGTACGAACGGAAACCTATCGGCGTATGCTCCTTGGACGTAGCCCTTTAGTGGTGAACCAAGAAAAAATTGTGGTTTCCTATGCTTGATTTAAATTCTATTTATATTGTGCAATAGGAAAGAGAGATAAGAGTGTTTTACTTAATATCAAAACCAGATCACAACAGGCTTTAATTTTAAATTATTCGTACCCTGATTCACCCCCCGCTCTCAGGGTATTCAGCCTTGTGGACCTAACCCTCATAATTTCCCATTAAAAGATGATCGCATTATACCACAAGGTTTGACCAAGTAAAAACAAACCGAGCCATATAAATAATTAATATAAATTTTATGGCCTTTGAATCGGCATTAGAGTCCTTAAAACAAGGCTTTAAATGCATTTTACATCAAAGGAAAACACTAAAGGGGTGAAACTGTAGGAAGTTGGAAACACTATTCATGAACTTCACTATTAGAACACTTTTCAATAACATTACCATTAGAACCTCACATATAGAACATTGTTCATGATCCTCACTGATAGAACATTGTTTAGGAACATCACCTTTAGAACACTGTTCATGAACCTCAACGTTAGAACCTCACCGATAGAATACGGTTCACTGAACCTCACCGATAAAACACTCCTCACTGACCCTCAACAATAGAACAATGTTCACTGAACCTCACCGATAGAACACCGTTCACTGAACCTCACCGATAGAACACTGTTCACTGACCCTCACCAGTAGAACACTGTTAACTGAACCTCACCGATAGAACACCTTTCATTGAACCTCACGGATAGAACACAGCTCACTGAACCTCATCGATAGAGCACTGTTCACTGAACCTCATCGATAGAACACTGTTCACTGAACCTCAACAATATAACAATATTCCCTGAACCTCACCGATAAAAAACTTTTCACTGAACCTCTCCGGTAGAACTATTCACTGAACCTCACTGATAGAACTGTTCACAAAACCTCACCGATAGAACTGTTCATTGAACCTCACCGATAGAACTGTTCACTGAACCTCACCGATAGAACTGTTCACTGAACCTCCCTGATATAACCGTTCACTGAACCTCACTGATAGAAATGATCAGTGGACCTCACTGATAGAACTATTCACTGAACCTCACTGATAGAACTGTTCAAAAAACCTCACCGATAGAACTGTTCACTGAAAGTCACTGATAGAAATGTTCGCTGAACCCCACCGATATAACTGTTCACTGATCCTCACCGATAGAGTTGTTCACTAAAACTCACTAATAGAACTGTTCACTGAACCTCGCCGGTAGAACTCTTCACTAAACCTCACCGATAGAACTGTTCACCGAACCTCACCGATAGAACTGTTCACTGAACCTCACCGATAGAACTGTTCACATAACCTCATCGATAGAATACTGTTCACTAAACCTCCCTAATAGAACTGTTCACAAAACATCACTGATAGAACTGTTCATTGAATTGGAAATTTGTCTACGTGTTGGGGATACGTCACATTGACCACCCGGAAAACCTCAAACACCACATTTTTACAAAGTAATGGACCAGAGAGGTCCGGGCCATTACAAAATTATTTGGGGGAAATATGAGAATTCCATTACAATGGGTATGTCATCATGGATGATATTTTCTTTAGAATCATTATTTTTAGAATGATACAATTCTCAACAGTCAATAATATATTGTCATGAAATATTAGTAGAAAATAGATTCAATATCCTCCTGGAACTTTTATAAAATATTAGGGTGATTTTCAATACGGTGGGTACTTCCTTCACTAAAAAAATAATTTTATCTATATAGAAGGAATGAAAATACACACCTAGAATAGAATAAAATTACTCAAAGGATAGTATGAAATTTTATTATCAGAAATTCATCCCACAAATTTTTAAAGGAGGTGAGTTTTATTATTGTGAAGAAAGTATTTACCCATTTACCTTCTTCAACAATAACTAGACATCCATGTTTTGAAGATGTGTTTTAATAGTTCTACCAAACATGAGTGATGTTAATGAATTGGTAGAAACATGGATGATAGGATTACCTTTATCTATTTTATTCCATATCTAATCATTTATATAATCCAAAATAGACTTAGAAATGATAATTTTTAAACTATTAATAAAATAAATGGGAAATCATGAACATTAATGTGATGAAACATAAAGGATATTTATTCCGTTACCTATGAATTTATAGGTTTTGATATAATTGACCCATCATCTATTTCATTATATAATGTTTTTATAATTTTCCTTTAATAATGGTTCATAAAGAGCATGATTATTTACCAATTCATATCCACTAAGAGTTTGAAACAAGGTGTATAGAAATTTCCATTATCATGTACCAGGTGATGATCATGAGTCAAACTCCTTATTCCCTTTATCGGGTTATAATCATGAGTTATATCTTTTCTAGAGTCAAACCCACTTTTTGTATCCTAATAAGGATATATTTGAGTGGAAGCAACTTACTATATACATTAACAATATATTAGGATGGTTTCATGTGATTATTATTATCCTTAGGTATTTAATGTGAGTTCTTTATACCTAATACAAAAAAAAACTTTTATTTAATAACAACTATTAAAACTCATATTTTAATAAAATTCGATTAAATATATATTAAAAATTGGTGCAGATAATAAATACAAAAATATCATGATGCATAGTGTCCTTCAAAAATTATTTACATAGAATAACAACATGAAATAGGAATACAGTGAAATTATAGAAACCATCCTTAACATCATCCAAAAATTACATCATTTATCTAAAACTAAATAGGATAAACAAGGTACATTTACAAAAAATTTATGAGATAAAACATCCTCTCTAGTGGAATAAATAAATCATAGATTAAGGTAAAGAAGTTCATGTAAACTAAGAGTCGTATCAAAGTAACATAAGTGGATTAAAATAATAATTTTTAATATAGAGGAATGATATAACATGATGTCATAATGGAATCATGTGGATGAGAAATAATATAAATTTTATTCCCTATAATTAAACCTTGTATAAAAAACCATATAAATACAATTTGGACACTTCAAACAGTATCCATTTCATCCGTAAACTGGAACATTAAAAATGAAATGTGGTTTGTTTTTATGTTAAATCATCATAACTTTTCCCTGATCTCATCCCACACACTATTATCCATTAAATAGTGTGGAAAATATTTCAAAAACATGGAATGAGTACAAAGATCATTAGTACGGGATACGAAAAATGGAATGAACCTGTTTTTCTGTGAATATTTTAAATTAATGAAAACATTTTCACAAAATCACAATTTTCTCCCATAAAACATAAATTACTTAGCTTAAATCTTGAAATAATTTGATTCCTATAAAAAATATTAGAAATAATAAAATGTAAAGGAAACTTTTTTCATCTGTATCATACTTACATTTTACCTTTCACAATTGTATAGGGAGTAACCTTCATGGTTACATTTGGAATACCCATCACTGTATATTTTTTAAATCTCTTCGTAGAAACCTTATCGTTTAACTCTATATCATTACCCAATTAATTAGAGATCTCAGATGGTATCACACTCCCTATATTTATCATGGAACCACCTATATTCATAAGTAATTCCCAAAAACCAAAACATAATCATAACATATAAAACAATAATAAAAGAGAAAATCATATCCACATTGAAATCACATTTCATATTTACAAGCCATGCACTCATAAAAAGAAAAATTATTTTAAAATAAAATGGTAAATATGAAAAATATAAATCAATGTATAATATCAATATAAAAGTGATAAATTCAATTCATGATGTACATGTCTAAAAACATTCCATGTTATCAAAATAATCAATCCATTTTTAAAACACAATTAAAAATTTAAAATAAATTTTTTTTTGAATAAAATTTTCCCATACAACATTGAAACATATAGATGGAATTAAGGTTTTAAAAAATTTATGAGCATATAAATAAATCCTTGAACCCATATGTATTACATTGACATTAATGAGAATTATTTATAAGAATAAATCGTTAAAGCATTTAAAACGATGTTTTAGGTAAAGAGTCCTTTCGTACTTGATAACACTTGAATAAGAATAATTAAAGATTAAAATTACACAAAACATTATATATCATGAGGATATATTAATTCTTGATATAACATGTTAAAATGTTTATATATACACCTTATAGGATAACAAAGGTGCATAAAAACAATATATGCCTTAATGAAAGGAGATTGGGATGAAGTCCCTTACTATGAGTAGGACTTGTCACGTACAATCTGTATATTCCTGAATAATACAATTAAATTAATATATAATTTATTGAGAACCATTTTTATTTTATTTTTCCTTTTATATCACTCATTACAATATTATTATAATTACTTAATTATTTAATTTCATATCGGATGTTCAGTCGATATTCGATACTTTAGTCAAAAATGAATTAGGATTGATGTCAATAGTCCATGTGGTCATAAGTCCATCATCTCTAGAATAAAATTATGGACATAATGATAATTTTCATACATAATTTATACTTTTAAATCAACACATTTATTTATGTTATGAAAAATTAATAATGTTATAATCATGGTGATAGTAGGTCTTACGTACGCATTAGTAACATTTCCATTTATCATTGATCATTATGGAAATAATTTAATTATTATTTTATATTTTAAAATTGGTAATAATATAATTAATATCACAATAATAATTTAAATATACTTTTATATTTCATACAAGTGACATGGTATAAAAAATGATTCACATCTCTTCAAGGGGGTGATAGTTCATAAGTACGCACGAACGACGTTATCATTTTTAGGTGCATGGAATGTGAGAAAATATTTTATATATTAATATATTATAATGATAAATATGTCATTAAAATCATATAAAAACATTAAATCCATCATTATGACCAGTCTTGAGAGATAGTTATGGAAAAAAATAAGATCGGTTCATGGAGGTGATAATTCACATGTATGCACGAAAGACATTATCATTTTTCTGTGTATTGAAAGTAAAAAAAATAGTGGAAATATTATTATTTTAAAATTATAAAGATGTAATTAATATCATATATAAACATTTATTTCATCATTATAACTAGTCGTTATAGACGGTAATAAAAAACGAACTATATCGGTTTGCAAGGCAGTTGTCCTCCACAAACACGAATGAAAGTTTAATTTCCCATTTAATGAAATTGGATATGGATTTAGGTGGTGATATTAACATAATAACATGTAATTATATTTAGAATACTGTATTTATCAGTTAATCATGGATTATGGATAATTAAAGGAAATGGATGTTGAAAAAATAGAAACACGTTAAAATGATACCTATTTTTTGGTTGATCACCATTGAAGAACACTATAACACCTCTAAAAACGGAATTCTACCTAAAATAAGGAATCAAGAATGTGGGTATAGACTATAAAAGTGGTTTAGGTAGTTCATGGCCGAACCAAATGGTTATTAAAGTGTGATTATTAGAGAAGAGTGGGTCTATTTTTATAGGAGAGAAGAAGGGAACCCTTGGAAACTCTTAAAATATTAAATTAATTTAAATTCTTTTATTTATCCAAATGACTCCAACATTAAATATGTTGAATATAAGATGAATATAGTTTTAAATTATCTAATACAATAACTTTTAGACATATATTTATTTTATTTTAAACCTTATCTTTTCTGTTTATCCTTAATTATTCTATTTTAATTTTAATTGTCATAACAAAACTTTAAATATTAAGCAGCTACAAATTGTATTTATATGGGGTAAATTTCCCAAAATTGGACACTTAATGAACATTTATTCCTTTTCATATCCACAATTTAATTTTAATATACTTTTAAGATTTTTGAATAATTTTATAAATTATTATTTTTATAAAATATAAATTATGTCAGTTTTTACACTATTCATTTCATTGTGTTTAAATAAAATCCAATCCGAAAGATAACATAAAAAAAACCATTTAACAAACTTATAAAATCTCATATTCAACTTGAAAATTATATTTTGACATAAATTATATCATAAAATAATTTTTTAGTATTTATAATATATTTAATATCACTTATTTGATTATTTAACTAATAATGCAATCACTACATCATTATTTTATCAAATTAAATTTAGGAATTTAGTGTCTAAAAATTATAAATAAAATACCATGATATAGGCAATCTTATTATCTTTAAAATTAATTTCTATATTCAAATATATCACTTATATAACATCATATTAAAATTGTATTACTAATAATATAAATGTTTGTAATATTTTTACATTTACTTTAAATTAAATATTACAAAATGTCTTAATCACACTGAAGTGCATTGAAAAGTCCAATCAATCAATACAAAGACATTCATTGTCAGCCACAAATCATCCAAAAATGTTATTAATAGTTTTAGGGTAGTCTTTTTGTTATTATAATATTATTTTATCTTTTATTTACCTACTTTACGCTTTCCGTGTTAAATAATATAATAAAGTTACTATTCAACAACAATTATTTTGATTCTATTAGGTCAAATTTTTTATTCTAATTCCAACCATTTTTGTCCATTTTTGAAAATTCAATTCACAATATTTACTAAAATTAATTGAATTTTAATCTTATTGACGAATTAAGGAGACGAGTTTTAAAAAGATAAAAAACCATCAAAAGATTGACATGTGTTAATATCCATTTTAATTGTGAAATTATATCTAATGGAAAACATTGGATTAAATGATAAAAAATAAATCTAATTATACTTTAAAATCATGAAAAATGATAATTTAACAATATAATTAAATTAGTTGAAAAGGCCGTTTTGAATTAAAATGCATTATTTTTTCAATATTCATTAAAAAATCAATTTATCATAAAAATAAAAATAAATCTACCAAACATAATTTTTAAGACCTTATTGTATAGAAGAATTTTATTTTTTCAATTATAACCAATAAAACATACAAAAACTAGATTTAAAAATGGTTTATTGTCAAAAGGCGAAAAAACTACCTTTTAAAAATAATATTGTGTTTTGTGCTTAAAACTAGATTTATTCTTATTTAAAGCCACTATAATTGATTATAAGAAAGAAAAATCATTTAATTAACGTGTTTAAACATAATATATGAAGTTATGTTCATTCTCACCAATACAACGGTTAGGCGATAGCTACCATTTAAAATAATAATATTAATAACGTATTTTTTTAGTATTTCTCATCCTATGTGAAAAATAAGATTTTGAAGAAAACCAATTTCTCATGTAGAGTACGCTAATGAACAAAGAATCACTTTTAAAGTAAAACTAATATCTAATTGATAAATATGAAAATGTATTATTCTATAATTACCTATGATGTTACATCCTTCCCCCCTTTTGGAAATTTCCTCGTAATTTTAAATTTGGTCTCGATAACTAAGGATTCAATTTTCAAAATTACATAATTGAAATCCCACATCACAAAAATAATTAATACATTTTACAATTAAATTAAATGAAAGTGAGGTACAAAAGTCACCTGAGCTAACACATACGAGTATTCCATGTATGAATACATAGATGTGGAAGAAAAAATAACCATCAAATACCAATGGAGAGTGATAGAAAACATGTTCAGTAGAAAGTCAAAAATAAGAAAACCAAAAACATATCATGGGTTGAATGGACTTTTATATCATAGTAGGAAAATAAAACATAAAAGTTCACGGTTTTAGGATCATTTCAAAAATTTTTGGAATTTATTTACTACCAAGACTAAGATCATAAGGAAATATGATTTCTTCATGAGTAGAGTTTCATACTTTAATCGAACTCCACAAAAAACCCAAATTTTTCTCCGAATGATGTGTATTTTAGGGGAATTTTTTTCATACATAAAACACTAGAATCAAATTCTAGTGAATCACATAATCCAAAAAAGAGTAACAATCTATTCGTCCCATCATGAAATATTAACCAAAACAAAAAATTTAGGATAAAAATAATATAATACTCATTATGTCCTAGAATTTATGTCTATATTTTTAAATTATATAGATTTATTTCGACACATAAAAATCTGATGGCACGCGATTCTGAGTCCCTGATTGGCCAGAAATATCCTTCAATGTTTTGTTAAGATTTAATTAATGTGCATAAGCAGTTTCTTGAAAAATTAAAATAACCCATAAACGGTTGCTCGGATCAAAAATCAGAGGGTATCCTTGCGTTCATGATGGCGGATTTACCCTAGGCGCGACTTAACTTTAGTCGGCGCAAGCCTACAGTGAGATAACCCAAAAATGGCATAACTGTAAATAAAATAATAAAATAAAGATATGTTATTTTTCAATTTCTTATAACTCATGAACAATAATGAAGATTAAAAATCTTATACAACCATTGAACTCGTGATGGTATGCTTTCTTTAGGCAGATACTACCATTGGTCGGGTCGGGCCACAAATTAAAGCTAGTTTTTGGTAGTAAATAAAATAATTAAGTGAAAATTATTTTATTGTAAAATACATAACATCTAAATGGTAATTCAGATTGAAAATCCAAGAGTACGATTGGATTTTTGGGGGCGTGTTTCAATTAGGTAGAGCCTAAACTCTACCGTAATGGGTCAAGGGTGACCATTATTAATTTTCTGAACATTTTTTCGGGTATGTCCAGTAAACGCGTTAGCGGCATTTTTTGTCTTTCGAACCGGTGCTCAGATTAAAAATTTGAGGGCATCGTTGAACTCACAGTGCCGAGATTTTTTTATGGAAGGATTAACATCGACCGTAGTGGTTCGGGTGAAAACATTATTTTTTCAGACTTGTGAATGATTTATAAAATTACATGTTTATCATTTCGTTTTCTTTATTTCCTCCAACGAACCAATGGTGGTGGAGGGACTAGTGATGTGTCATACCAATAAATTTATTGACCCTTCATTTCATGTAACCAAAAAATTGGGAATTTGGGAGGTTCATTAATTAAATGAACCTCATTAATTCCCCGAGTGTTTCACACTCCTTCTCCTCTCCTATTTATATGGATCTCGGGGAGGGGTGTTGGAATGGATTTACTAGGTGATGAAGCCCTAGAAATGTACCGCGACGCCAACCACCTGGAGGACAATACGGGTTCTAGCAAGCAGTGACGAGCACCACCGAGTCACGAACTGACAACATTGACGAATGAGGTTCTGTCGACCACCATCAGCGAACGTCTTTTCAAAGTATGGTGTTATTTTCGTTTGTGCATTTTTTATTCCCTTTTCTATGTTCATGAAATTATATGAAGAATGTGGGTGAAATGACTAATGGGTTGACTCGTGATTCATTCATATTTGCGGGAGGTTGTTTCGGGGAATCTTGTGGGGTTAATCTTGTTGTTTAATTCAATTTTTATTAAGACCTTAACCCCCTCGTTTAAGGAGCTAATGTAGAGGGCGCAGGCCTAACGAACTCAGATCGAACCCTCGGATACCTTGCTTTCCTCATGCCACCTTGGAAGACTGCGAGCCTGTCAACGGGCGCCGCAATAGGAAGGCGATGGCTCATCAGCCACGATGAAAGGAGGAGGTGGCCAGCGCGATGGCCGGCCGTAGGAAGGATGGCGGCGTTACCACCGCACTGCTGACGAATAGAAGTCGTGGATGAGGCCGCGACAGAGGATGAACCCACCTAGAGCGTTACCGCGGCAACCAAGCGGTGCCCACGCGGCAGAACCGCCTCGCCAACCAAATGTCCATCAGGCCATTTCGGAATCCAGGAGACCGGGGGGTTACACCCCCCCCCCCCCCGCGTCGAACAGAACTGGGTCGCCGCCCTCAGATCTGGGCTGCCGCCTCATGCAGGTGGCCTCCCTTTGAACTAGATTTCCACCACATGGAAGTCGGTGCCCTCGGAGCCTGGCCACTGCCACACACATGCCGACTCCCTCAGACCAGGACGCCAACCTCGTTGTGGGCCTCCGCCCTCAGAGCAGGTCGTTTCCCTCGGATCGGGTCGCTGCCCTCAGACTGGGCTGCGGCCCACGGACTGGGCTGTCGCCCTCAGACTAGGCTGCCACACTCATAACTTCCAGCCACCCTCATACCGGGTTGCCACCCTCGAATCATGCCGCCTTCCTTGGATCGATTTTCCGCCCTCAGACCGAGTCACCGCCCCAGCGGGTCGCCGCCCCTCGCGGGCTAGGCCGCCCCATTGTGGGCATCCCTGTTCTAGTCCAGCCGCCCTTGTGGGCCACCCTCTTATGGGTTGGACCACACATCGGCCCAGCAGGCCGAGTGCACCTTGGCCCACCACTGACCGGGTTGGGCCAGGTGGGTCTGACTGTGTCGGACTGAACCCAGGCCCAACCAGGCCCAGAAACTGTCGAAGGAACTTATCTTGAGAACTGAGCTTCCATTTGACGAACCGTCTGCGCCATTGGAATCATTAAATAGAGACTCTCCTTTTGGTATTCTTTCCTCATGTATTATATGAGTATGTCTTTATAACTTAGGTATATGTATGGGAATATACCTAAGTAGTGTTTATATCTATTGGTTTGTGCTTTGATATTGAGGTCATTCTTTGTGGTATTTACATTGTGGAACTCTTGGAGACCAACGGGGGTCTTCGGGTCCCTACTGAGTATAATTATACTCACCCCTGCATGGTATTCTCCCGCACCTTGTTGTGTCTTGTGGAGAAAATGGACAACATTGATTGCGGATGAGGGAGATAGGACTGGACGGTGCATGGAGGTGGACCATTTGGTGTGACGTGACGCGGAGGAGACGGATAGACAGGGAGTGCTGAGGAGGCTATCTGTACCTACCCATTAGGTAGGATCCTCAGAGGATGACCCAATAGTTGTTTTTCCTTTTTTCAGTTGTATTATTCTTTCAGATGTACATGTACTCTTACATTTGTGCTTGTATTCAGACCCCTTTTACTTTTATAACTCTTTTACTACAGCAGTTTACTTCAAAGTTTCTTCTTTTTGTGTTCTCGTACTGTGTGTTTGTACTGTTTAAAGGAAATTACTTCCTGTTTTAGGGAATACATCATTCAGTTTAGTTGCCAGCCCCTGGCCTATGGAAGGCGAGCTTGGGTAGTCACAGCATGGGCCCCAGGGGATGGGTCGTGACAAATCCCCAAATATAATATCCTATAAAAGAAGAATAACTAATTTTTATCTCCAAAATTAAAAGTAATGCCCTAAGTATAACATAGACCATTCAACAAAAAATTATCCTTAAAATTCCCCAAAAAATATTATAACTAAGATTAAATCCTAAAAAATTGAAATATTTTTATCAAATAATATTCCACAATAAGTTCTAACATTTAACTCCAAATAACATAAACCACTCTTAATGTCTCATACCAAAAATGTAATTTCCAAATTCACATATTCTCTAAGATAGGTTATCAATTCCATTAATAAAATTAATTTCCATAATACCATAATAAAATAATATATTCTTTCAAAATAAAATTAAACCCTTACTCCTCAAATAAAATCCCAGAGTATTCTACATTCCTTAGGCATATCGGGTTCCCAAAATAGTGAACATCTTGAAAAATAAAATTTATCACTCAATACAAAAAAAATCCATTTCTTAGGATATCCTTTTGATAAAAAATAAGATACCAAAAACAACCTATTCTTATTCCATCAAATCATTTAAAAAATGAATTCATACTAATCAGGGACTTCTCGTAGACCAATGGTGGGTGATAAAGCCATATTGCACTTCAGCTATGGATTTGATTTCCATGGCCTTGTCTGATGCATGGGGTTTTCACCTTTCCTATGAGTTATCCTTTATCTAAAAAAATATCATTGTTATAAAATACTCCTAATATGATACCATATGTGAGTATAGTATTCATTGGTGAAAAATGTGGAAACACATGTGAAGGAAGAAAAGGAAAAGGAAATTAAACGAAATCCAAGGAAAATAAATGGGAATGGGGATGATCAATTAGGACCCCAAGGAAACTTTTTCCTTGAATATATAATTATAAAGTTCCAAAAACTTTGATCACTCCTTTGATAAGAATTACATGCATTCACCAAAGAACATAAGAAACACAAGCATAATAATGCTAGAAATCACTCAAATTTGAAATTAACCTTCAAGGGGTACAAGAGGTGACTATTTGTAGCCAAGTTAGAGGAATACATGTAAAACTAACTATTCCAGAAAAGTCTAAATCCTATCCCACGAATTTGACTTTTTTACACATGTCCATGGCTTTAGGGGACAAGATATCTCCAAAGAAGACTTTTTGGAACCACTTTAAAGACATGGAAGATTCCCACCATGACTTTGGAGACAAGGGGCCCACCACTTTTGACTTTGGATATTTCCTTCATGAAAGTGGGATATATTTCTTGGATGAATATGGGTGGGCCTTTTAGGATCACTTTTGGGCATTAATAAGTGTGATTAAAGACTCATTTTCACCTCCCATTCATGCATGTTGGGCCTCCTCTTGTAATTTGAAAATGAGGCCATGTAAAGCCTATTTCATCCTCCTTATTCATCCCCTTGTCATTGGGCCAAAAATCCGATGCAATGGGTATTTTCCATTAATTCTCCTTCCATCATCAATAGCATGATCATCCTCAACTCCTCTCTGCATTTGTGCACCACGATTCGCATCAACTCCAAAAAGAAAGAACATCATACCTTGATCCTGGTGTCCACCTGGTTTTATCTTCATTTTGTTCACATAGATAGAAGATACATTCCTTGCAACAATGATTTAGATATTATTATAAATAACTTGCATTCGTCATCTGGAAAAACCTTGTACAACTTGGGATGTATGGGTGTTCACAGAAATATAGTTTTTGAAAATAATCATGTATGAAATATAATTTTAAGACATCTGATAAATATATTTTTATAAACCGTTTGGACTATATGCTATATCAGGCTAGCTGGTGAGCTATAATTGGGATCAACCCATTCTATAATCTATATTGGGCTCACCAGTGAGCTATAATAGGGCTCAGCCATACGTATGAGCTATGTTGGGCTCACCTATTTCATATAATTCTCAGGTAAAATTTCATGAACAAAACACACTCATCAAAAAACCCTTTTGAAAGAATATTATAATCCCATATGAAAAACATTTCTGTTTAAAAATAAAATCATCATTTCAGAACCCACATTAAATACCAATATACCCAAATAATGTAATAAAGGATCTATTCTCCTTTTAAAATACATTAATCTCTATGATTTAATAAATAAAATTATTATGGATAAAATGTGGATATTAATCTACATGATTTAATAAAAAAACATTATTATGGATTAAATATGGATATTAAATGTCATTGTAGTTGAATATAAACCATATAAATGAATAAAGGTGTATATTATCACGAAATGCCTCAATGAAAGGAGATTGAGATGAAGTCCCTTACCTTCAATCTGACTTGTCTCATTCGTTTTTTAATTTCATGAATTATAAACATAAGTTAATTTATAATTTCATTATTAAATTTATATTATTCATTTTATATAACTTATTACCATGTTATAGAAATTAGTTATTTTGATAGAGTTTATAACTGATGTTTTGTCGATGTTTGGTATTTGTCTAAAAAATGTACTTGTTTTGATGAAAATTATTCATGTGGTAATAAGTCCATTATCTTGAGAATATTATTCATGATTTAAATATAATATATATCCAGTATATATGTATTTATAATATTACATTACATTTGGATTTATGAAATTAAATGCACTTTTCGTTGAGACGGTCGGTCATACGTATGCATGAATGTTACTTTCATTTCATTGTCATATTAAATGAATATTAAAGGAATAAAAAATAAAAGATACATAGGTATAATATAATTACAGTATAATATAAACGTTATATATGTTAAATATTTTCATTAATTCTATCCTTTAAATGTTCAATTTATTTCATGAATGAGTCATATCACTTTGACGGGGTGGTTGTCCACACTTCCTCAAATGAAATTATCGTACTTACACATTATGAAATGAATAAAGATATGTTGTAAAAAAATTATATAATCATATTGAAAATATAATATATATATATATATATATATATATTTCCATCATGATAACCACCATCATATGTGGTAGGAGATAATTGAATAATCATCGTTTCATGAGGCCGTAGTTTTCCATAAACTGAAACAATATGTTCTATATCCATTAGATGGAATTTTGTGTAAGTGTAGTTAAAACCCTTAGAATAACAATATCCTAGTTTATTTATTCCATTGGTGTTTTTATAAATTAATTTAATAAAAATAGTGTAGTGGTGGAGAAGGAGAATAATGAATGAATCTTGAGAGAAGACGTTACCTCTAAATCGGGTAACTCCATTTGATTTGAGAAAAAAAATATTTCTTTAATTCCATTCTTACTAATGTAAGGATTTTAAGAGTAATGGAGGGATTTTGGGCGATTATTTGAGTATAATTTGGATGAGACAAGGGGCTTGAGAGGTGTGTGTAAGTGGATATAGGTGGTGTCCTTTAATAATAAGGGGAGGGGCACTTTAGGAAAGTCTTGAAATATTATTTTATTATAAATTGAATTTTGAATTATAATAGTTATACAATGATTAAATTCATGGAAAATATGATTATGGTTCAAAATGATCTCAACCAATAGGTTTTAGATAAGATTAGGTCATGAAAAAACCCTATCATTTATCTTTAACCCTTAGTTAAAAACATTAACTCTCACCATGTCATCTTGTATTTTCAAAATATATGGTTACTATAGTAACTATAAAATGGAAAAAACCACAAGTGGATACTTAATGACATTTTTAACAATATATAAGTTAGTTTTCCTAATCATATAGTTTTAGGACAGTTATATCATTTAATAAAAAAGTATTTGTTTTAAAAACTCATTTATCTCAATTATAACAGTATTTAGTAATTCAGTTTTGTTTAAGACATAAAACGTGATTCATTCAGAAAATGGCATTAAATATTTCCTCGCAATTAAATTTCATCCAAAAATTATATTTATTGCATCAAAATGATAAAATTATATTTATTTTAATATTTATAATATCATTTAGTGGAATCTTTCATTAATAAGGTAATCAATTTATCATCATTGTTTCATAAATAAAATTATATATTTAATATCTAGAATTTATAAATAAAATACCATGATATAGGAAATACTTTTATCTTTCTAATGACTATATATATTTAATATATCATACATATAAACCAAATAAAATTTCATTTAGTTATGACATACATGTTTATGTTATATATCCCTTTTATAATAAATCAATATTATAAAAGGTAATTATCACACCCAAGTGGCTCCATGTGGTCCTAAAATCGACCCATTGATGATCATGGTTGGAAATATATCATAAAATAGGATTAGGACATGTTTTATAAAATTTGAACCTTTTAATTCCAAATATTGAATCCATTTCTCCAAATTTAAAACACAAAATTTCAAGTAATTAATTTAAAATTAATTCTCTTTCTCAAAACCAGAAAGCGGGATTTTAAGAAGTAAAAAACAATAAATATATTTACATGTGTTTATGTCCAATTTAAATATTAAATTATTTCCAATTACCAACATTGGATTATATTTTAAAAACATAATCCAATTAAACTTTAAAACTAATTAAAAGGAAAAAATAATTATATAATTAAATTAGATGAAAATGTAGTTTTGAATTATAATGTATTATATTTCACTATTCATTAAAATATGGATTTTAAATGAAAATTACCAATATTTGATCCAAAATAAGTTTTGATTTCCTACTTCTAAATAAGAAATTTGTTTGGTCAAATATAACTCTTAAAAGTAAAAAAAATATTTACAAATGGATCACCATCAAATGGTGGTAAAAGGACCTTTTAAAATTATTAGAGTATTTTATGCTTAAAATTTGATTCATTCTCAATTTCAAGCCTCTAATTTATTTAGATAAATGTAAAAATTTTTAGCAAACACGTGTAGTCATATTTTAGTTAGTTCTTTTCTTTCCCTCTGATACCATGGCTAGGTGATAACTATCATTTAAAATAATAATATTGTTATTATATTATTTTACGGTATAACTCAACATTATGTGCAGCGTAAGATTTCGGAGAAACTCATTGTTGTGTGTTGAGTACACTATCAGAAAATGTATCCTCTTTAACACAAAATTAATATATTATTCATAAATATTATTATATAAGAACGTGTATTATTCAATAAATACCATGGATGTTACATCATTCCCCCTTTTAGTAAATAGCAGCCTCAAAATTTTGAAATTGGGCATGGTAAATTCATTGAAAATATCACATTGACAAAAAGTTTAATAAAACATCCACTAAAAAGATTAAAATTGATGTAAAATGGTCACCCAAAATAATGAAAACTAGGGTTTCATGTAGGAAAACATGGATATGGAAGAGAAAACTGACCATCAAGTTCTGATGGAGAGTTATATAAAAGTTGATCAGGAGAATGTTAACAACTCGAAAACCATAAATTCATGATGGGTTAAATGGTATTTGACTTCCTAGTAACAAAAAAAGTGTTTTTTAATATACTATTCATAATGTTGAGGATTTTATTTATTATCTTGACTAAGAACAAAAGGAAACATACATACATTCAAAGTAGAGTTTCATCCTTTAATAAATATCTTCCACAAACTCATCTTTTCTTCAAATGGTGATTATTCAAGATGACTTGGTCACATCGGACGTGCTAGAATCAACTTCTACAGAATCATATAATCTAAAAAAGAAATACTATATATTTCTATTATTTATATACATTAACCAAAACCAAAATGGTTAGTACAAGATTATATAATCCCAAAAAAGAATAATCCTTTATAAAAATAAATACTACACTTAATCAAAAAATTGAAAAAACAATACCCAATTTTAATCAATGACCAGTAAAAAAAATTATCCTTAAAATTCCTCAAAATAATAAAAACCAAGATTGAAACCCAAAGTTAAGAACAATATGATCACATAGTCATCCATGATAAATCATAACATTTATCTCTAAATAACATCAACTACTCTTAAAGTCTCATACATAAAAGTAATTAACCTAATCACATATTCTCCATGATTGGTTAATCATTTACATAAATAACCCAAATCGCCATATGTCCACAATAAATACATAGATTATTCCAAAATAAAATACAACCATTACTCCTCAAATAAAATCCCATAGTATTATATTTTCTATAGGCATATAATATTCCCCAAATAGTGAACATCTTCCAAAATAACATATATCACTTGATCACCAAATCATTTTCATATACTAAGGATGTCTATTTAATAAAACATAAGTTCCCAAAATCATATAATTATTGATCCACAAAATCATTTAACAAAAAATAATAATTCATACTAACTTGGGACTTCACATAGTCCAGTGGTAGGTGATAAATCCTTAGGGTACTTTGATTATGCGGTTAATTCCCTCACCTTTGTTCGACACAATGAGTTGTCACATGGTCTGTTTGTTTTCATTTTCTAAAATATATATATATTTATAATATTCCAAAAAATGACATAAAATCATCAAAAATAACTATAACATATTTTAAACTCAACGGTTATCTCATAACACACATTTTTCTTCCTAATAATTAATAACTCGTAATTTCTTCAAAGGCTAATGTATTCAAAAATACCGTTAGTCACCTTAATATTACAATCATAAATCATCAAAAGGGGTTTTTAATATATTGAACTTATGATATAACATAAAATTATAAACCATTGATGATATTCCTAACCCTTAAGAAAACATCCTAATCTCCAAATTTGTCTAAATAATCCTTTGATACCAACTATAGGGCCATATCCTTAAACATTACATATTCTTGAGTACAGTTAAGAATTCAAATTACGGATCTATTTTGGTTTAGAGTTATAGATAATTCAGCAATAACTATTAAATTACATCACAAATATTAATAATTATAAACTTCTACTCTGTCCAATTTTTTCATTGTAATAAAAATCATTAAAAAAGAATTATTTTCTTGATAAAAATCTTCTTGAATTATTCATTTCACTCACCCTTCATTATAACCTACGAATCAATCATGAGTATAAAAATCATCGAAAGGGAAATAAAAATAATGAAAACCCAATAGTCTAGTTAAAACCCGATAAACCATTCAATGTTCATTGAGCTAATGAAACAATACCTTTTCACATGAATAATACTAATATTTTTTTCTCAATTTCGAATAACTAAAACCAATAGAAAGTAACTAAAAATCCTTTAGGTTACTTATAGAATCATATAAATAAAACCCTTTCAAACATATTCCATTTGGACTAAGCATATGGTTGACTTCAAAATTGAAGATTTATAATGGGGATCACCCTTCTTATAAGCTATATCGGGCTTTCATGTGAGCTATAATGGGGATAGACCCTTCTTATAAGCTATATCGGGCTCACCCGTGAGATATAATGGGGCTCAACCCTTTGTAAAATATATATGGGGATAACCCAAGAGAAATAATGGGGATTAACCCTTCTTATATGTTGTTTCAGGCTCACATATTTCATATAATTCTCATGTACCATTTCCTGAATAAAATACATTAATCACAAAACCCTTTTGAAAAACGCTTCTAATCCCATATGAAAATCATTTCCATATAAAAATAAAATTTTCATTTAATAACCCATTTTAAATACCAATATACCTAAATAATGTATTAATGGATTTATTTTACTTTTAAAAGACATTAAGGATTATAGAGGAATTCAAATATCAAATAATGGTTATGGTGGTGGTGATGTTATTATCACTGTATTCGTTAAAAACATACCTTTTATCATTTTGTAAGGAATATAGAATGATTCAAACAAAAATATTACATTTGAAAATTTTGAATGAAATTCAAGTTAGCCATAAAATTTCCTAGGTATTCCTTTTATACCCATATAAATAAATATTTAATTCAATATCATTAAGAGAAATATTTGATAATTACATCTTTAAATGTTCAAGGTGTCTCATACCAATTTGAAAAATTAAATATTAATCTCTACGATTTAAAAAAATCACAATATTATAGATAAAATATGGATATTAAATGTCCTATTGGTGTTATATACACCTTATAAAAGAATAATAGTGCATATTATCAAGAATTTCCTCAATGAACGGAGATTGAGATGAAGTCCCTTTCCTTGAGTCTGACTTGTCTCATTCGTTCATTAATTTCCTAAATCATAAACTTAGGTTAAGTTAAAATTTATTCATAACGTTTTTATTATTCATTTTATATCAATTATTACCATGTTATATCAATTAGTTAATTGTTTGAGTTCATATCAGACGTTTTGTCGATGTTTGGTATTTGAGTATAAAATGAACTAATTTTGATGAAAATTATTCAACTGGTCATAATTGCATTATCTTCATAATATTATTCATGTTTTAAATATAATATATATCCAATATATATGAATTTATAATAGTCCATAATATTTGGAGGTAATAAATGAAATTCACTATTCATGAAGACGGTAGGTCGTACGCACGCATGAACGCTACTTTCATTTCTATGTCTCATTAAAGGATTGATAAAGAAATAAAAAAATAAAAGATAAATATGTATTTTATAATTCCAGTATAATATAAATGTTATATATGTTGCATATGTTCATTAACATCTTCCTTTATACTTTCTATGTATGTCATGAATGAGTCATTTCACTTTAAGGGGGCGGTAATCCAAACATCCTCAAATGAAATTATCATATTTAACATAATAGAATGAATAAAGGTATGTTGTATATAAAAATTAGATAATCTTAGAGAGAATAATATATATATATATATACATTTCCAGTATAATGTACACCATCAGAAGTGGTAGGAGAAAATTGAACAATCGTTGTTTCATGATCCGGTAGTTCCTCGTACATAGAAAAAATATGTTCTATATCCATTATATGGATGTGTATTTAAGTATATATCAAAAACATAGCAAAAAAAATCCCAGTATATAGAGGATAATGTTTTTTTTATAAAATAATGGATTAAAAAGCGCATTGGGGTGGATAAGGAAAATAAATGATGGAGAATGGGATAAGACATTGCCTCTAAATCAGGTAACTCCTTTTGATTTGAGCCAAAAGGGATTCATGAATTGCCTTATTCCCAATTTAAGGCTTTTAGGTGTAATTTAATGATGTTTTGGGATTATTGGAGAATAATTTGGATGATCCATGGAGGTTCATTAGTGTGAGTAAGTGGGTAGAGTTGGTGGCCTTTTATAAGATGGAGGACGGGCACATTAGGAAGGTATTGAAATATTATTTTATTATAAATTTATTTTCCAATTATAATAGTTCCATAGTGATAAACTTAGAGGATAAGATTATTATGGGTCTAAATCCTCTCAACCAATAGGTTTTAGACAATTTTAGGTCACAAACATAACTGTATATTTTAGAATTAACCCTTAGTTAAAAACATTAACTCTTTCCATGTAATCTATTATTTCCATAATATATGGTTACTATAAATACTATAAAATAACTACAGAACCAAAAGTGGATATTTAATGACATTTTAAACAATAAATAATTCAGTTGGCCTATTATTATTATTTTAAAAATGTTATAGCTTTTAATAAAATAATATTTTTTTTAAACTCATTTATGTCAAGTTTGACACTATTTAGTACTTTATTTTTGTTAAAGTCATAAAAACATGATTCCTTCAAAACAAAGTCATTAACTAATCCCTACCATGTTAATGTCATCAAAAAAATTTGTGGAAGGCATCAAAATTGTAATGCCCCGACCCCAAAATCCAGGAGCCGGTGCATTAATTTAATAAATTGGAATGATCACATGTGATCATGTCCAGAAAGGCCGATTAGTTTACTAGTATTGTAAGTACTAGAAACATACATGAGTTTTACATTACATCATGACTTAAAGAAAAACAAAATTTTGTCCCCTTTGAACTCACTCATATACCTTAGCCTAATCTTACAGGTTAATGATGATATACTTCTTCACATCCTAGGAAAAATAAAACATAGAAAGGGATGAGATCAGATGCTCATTAATGATACAAATATAGCATAAACTTTCATAAATAAGCATAAACAATTAAGGCAATGAATAAGACTAAAACACAAGCCTTTTGAACATAAATTTCAGCGTAATATAGAAAATATAAATCAAATAGTGTCATTTAATTATTCACAGGGATATTCTACTTGTCGAATAATCATATGTAATATCTTTAGCTAATTTCATAATGATGGAATACATAATTCTGGACATCATAACCCCATAGTCAAGGCCATGTTCTATGACAACAAATAAGGTTTTTTCAAAGCCTTGTTCCAAGACACTAGTTTGTCTCACGAGACTTACCGATGCATCGAGGAGCTATAGCGGGCTCCACCATTCACGTACTATATCCAATATGTTTCTCAAGTAAGAATTTTGAAACAAAATCTAAACATTTGTATAAAAACTAGAATATAAAATGTCAATATTTTAACCAACAACCTTCAATGGTATTAAAACATCACATCGATAGTCAAACATAACTCATTCAGTACAATATGGAAGACTGTGTTATTATAAATTAAACTCAATCAATAATAATTAAGGATATTGAAATAGATGAAAATAATCATCAAAAATATTTGAGAGAAATATCCCCATTTTTCTTGAAAACATTTAAAAGACTCACTATTTATCCAGAAACCATTTCAAATAGATTTTTTAATCAAAGTGTCCCATGAAAATTACAAAAATTTAAAAGGAATTTTAATTTTATATCATTAATGTCCATATAAATAAAGCCTAATAACGATTTTTAAAACATGGACATTAATGAGAAAAATTTAGAGGAATAAATCTTTAATACATTTAAAATGATATTTTAGTTAGAGTTCCTAACCAAATGATAGATATTTGAATACAAATAATTGGGTAATAAAATCATTATAATATCATGAGAATAAAGGTATTCATGATATACTATGTTAAACAATAATATATACACCATATAAAAGTGAATTGGTTCATAACAACCAAGAACTCTCAATGGAATGTAAATTGAGGTGAAATCCCTTATAAAGACTATATCATTAGGTTAAGGATAAATAAATGAAATTATTATGTGTGAAAAGTATAAATACACTCAATATGATTGGATTTTTAGTTTAAATAAATCAGAGGGCATTCACACATATTCTGGTAAAAACAACACCAATGACATGGATGTTTAAATCAATGAATATTAATTGAGTTAAAATTACTCTTATCAAGTTCATGTCGATGGATTAAAAATTTATCAATGGAGTGATTCTGCGTATCAAAAGTATATCAATACAAAGGGGAGTGTAAATTACTACATAGTTAAATAAATAGTGATTTCACACAAAATCTTGGAGTAATATAATCAATTATATTTGCGTAAAACCCTATGAGTAGAAATTGAAATTGGAAATTCCCTTGCCAATTTGGTAACCTAAAAAAATATAAACCCCATGAAAAAAATATTAAACAATTATGATGTAAATACTGATAAGTTAAAATATATTATACAAAGAATACATGCATGGGTAGTACATACATCGCAAAAAAGTTAATAGATGAAAATATTGCATGAATCTCACGGGACTAAAAGTGAGATTAAAAACCCCTTACCTTATACATTTTCTTAGTTGAGCTTATGTTAACCTGCTGTATAATATTGAAATAATTTTATTAAATTATAAAAGAACTATATATAGAAATATGATATCATATATGATCTTTTAGTATTTATTTGTTAATAATACTTCAGTGGTATCATTGTTTTGGGTGTTAACTGAATCATTTTTCATTATATGTTTTGTTACGTAAGTCACGTTTTTTTGGATAGGATGTATTTGATTCATATCCATAATTATATTATTCTCTTAAACAATTATTTTTAATCATAAAATGATATTTAATCATGAATTGTTATTAAGGGGAATGAATCTCATCACGTTCGTGTAGACGATAATCCGTACGTACATACGAGTGACAATGCCATTCTATTGATGGTGAAATCATCTGTAATTGGATGGTATATCAAATATAAAGAATCATTAACATGTTATATTTATTCAATATATCATTTATACTCATTATTATACCAATCCAAAATAATTAAGTGTTTAATAACAAACTACACCATGACGTAGAGATGGTAATCTGTACGTACGCACGTATGGTGACTTTTTCATTCATAGGATAGATAGAATAATTAATATGTTTATAAAATATTTTTAATAACAAAGAGTATTTAGAAGGTACTGGAGTTATTATTTTGGTATGGAAACAAAAAATAAAGAGTATGTGTAAGAAGAAAATAATTTTGAAAGAGGTGATAAAATTATTACTTCTTTTTCGGGTGCTTCATTTTTATTTGATCATAAGGGATCTTTAGGTTGGAATTATGATCAAAGTAATCTATCTAGGTTTAATTAAGGTTATTTGGGAGGATATTTGAGTAGGTTTTGGCCGATTCAAATGTATTTGGATTTGTGATTTTTAGATAAGGGGAAGTAACCTTTTATAAGAGAGGGGAAAATCACTTTAGGAAAACATTGAAATATTATTTTATTATACAATAATATTCGGTTTATAATGGTTCCAAAATGATTTATTTTGATTCTAAGGTGGGTATTGGTCTAAAACCATTCTAAAAATAGGTTTTATATAGGTTTAGGTCACCATATTAACCTTATCCTTAAGAGATAACTCTTGGATAAATAGTTTAAATTTTACCATGTCCCCTTGTATTTTTATATTAAATTGTTAATAAACTTATTATAAAATGCCAAGCGAACCCTATGTGGTTAATTAATGAAATATATTTTTTTATATATGTCCTTTGGATAATCCTTATATTTTTAGGACTATTATATTATTTAATAACATAGTATTTGTTTTAAAAACACATTTATGTCAATTTTGACATTATTTAGTTTTTTGTTTTTTTGAAATTCATAACAATCTTATTTCTTTGAAAAAAATAAATTCAATCAACCCTAACATGTAATATTAACCTATAAAAAATTTTGAATGCATAAAAAGTCTCAATTTACATTTATTTTAATATTTATAATATCAATAATTTTAATATTTCATTAATAAGGTAATTACTGCATCTTCATTATGTAATAAATAAAATTAATTATTTATGTATAAAAATTAAAAATAAAATACCTTGATGTATTGAATATTTTTATATTTATAATGATTATTTATAGTCGAAATTATCTTATGCATAACCCTATATGAAAAATGTTTTAGTTATTAAAATTTGAATTTTACACTTCTAACACTTCTTCAAATAAAATAATAATAAATGTCCTAATCTAAAACAAGTGGAACAAAAGGATCATATTTTACTCCTCAGGATACTTTTTGTTTAAACACATTTATCCAATAAAATTTTGACATGTGTTATGGTTATTATAATATCATTTTTACCTTTAATTACCCTATTTAGTTTTAACCGTCGTAAATTAAATTCAAAAGTTACTATTCACCAAAATTTATTTTCATCTTATTGAACAAAATTTTAATTACTGATGTCAACCATGTCACTATGATTTTTGAAATTCAATTCACTGATGTGGTAAAATTACATTTTATGCAAATTTGCTAACGTGCCTAGAAGGCGTGTAAACGACGTTAAAAAATAGAATAAAATTTTATACATCTAGTTTTATTATAAAATGACTCCAATGAATTACATTGAAATAATATAGGTATTATGTAACTATTTTTACTTAAAATAAATTTAAATCAAATTAATAATTATTTAAATAAAAAGTTGGTTTTTAAACAATAACACAGTATTTTTCATTATTCATCCAAAATTAAACGTTTTCAAAAAAATACAAGAAAAATATCCTGAAGATAATTTTGATATTCCAAATACATAAATGATTTTTATTTTAGACGATTCAAAACCTATAAGTTTCATTAATTAATTTTAAATTAGTTGTCATTGTCAAAACCAGAATGCTGGTTTTTGATAAGTAAAAGCTATTAAAAGATTGATATGTGTTTATGTCTGGTTCAAAAGTGAGATTACATGGAATGATCAACATTGGATTAAAGTATAAAGATATTATTTAATTATAATTCAAAACCATTAAATTCTATAATTTAGAATTATAAATGATTTTGATTAAAAAAGTTTTTTTCAATTAAAATTTAGTATCTTTCTCTATTCATCAAAATATGAAAGTTATCAGAAGAATAGAAAAAATTTAACCAAACTAAATTTTTATGTCCCTCTTCTAAATAATAATTTAATTTCATAAAATTGAATATATAAAAATTTCAAATATTGGATTTTGAAATGGTTCTCCATTAATAGGTTGAAAAACTACATTTTTTGAAAAATACATCTTTTATCTGAAAAATTGAATTTTTCATTATATTATGTGTAAGAAACACAAAAGATGAATGTTAAAATTATATGGTATAAATATAATATTAAAAATGTGGTTATTACTATTCATAACCGCTTATTAAACGGTGAGTTTGATAGGTCGTGGTGCGCAGGAACTCGGTGTTTCTTACATCACATTCTATTTTATTATTCAAAGAGAAGCGTACTGTGGAATGTTGGGGTGTTACAAAAAATTTCAAATTAAATTTATTTTAATATTTATGATATCATTTATTTGAATTTTATTTAATAAGAAAATTAGTGGATCATCATTGTTTCGTAACTATATTTATTTATTTAATGTCTAAAAATTATAAATAAAATACCATTATGAAGGATTTTTTTTGATTTATAATTAATATTTATAGTTGAAAATGTCCTTTATATAAAACACATTAAAATTGTTTTATTTTTGAGATACATGTTTATTTTATATTTCCTTTTAATTTAAATTAAATATTATCAAATGTCATTATGACACCCAAGTAGCTTTATAAAATACTACAATTGACCCAAGGATGCTCATTGTCGGAAATAACGTGTACAATAGGATTGGTACATGTCTTAGGGTAGTTTTAAATATTTAGAATATTATTTTTTATCCTTATTCACCTGATTTACATTTTAACCATGGTAAATCAAAATAATTATAGAAGTTACTATTCATAATGACCAAAAATAAAAGGCACCTATTTACAAAATTTATACATGCTTATTCCAAATATGGAATCCAATTTTACAAATTAAAAACAAAAAATTTTCAATAATTAATTTAAAATTATTTCTCATTGTCAAAACCAAAAAACAGGTTTTTAAGAATTAAAAACTATAAAATGATTGACATATGTTTATGTCCAATTTAAATGTTAAATTACATCCAATGACCAAAATTTGATTAAATAATAAAAACTTAATCCAATTACACTTTAAAACCAATTTAAAGGAAAAGTTAACTATATAAATAAATTAGATGAAATGACGGTTTTGAATTAAAATGCAATATTTTTTACTATTCATTAACATATTGATTTTATTAGAAAAAATCAAAAATTTCAACCGAATTAAAATTTTATGTCCCTATTCTAAAGAAAAAGTTTATTTTGTCAAATAGAATATATAAAAGTGGAAAAAATAGATTTAAAAATCGTTTTCCATTAATATGTAGTAAAATGACCTATTAAAAATATTAGAATATTTTATGCTTAAACTTGGATTCATTTACATTTTAAGACTATAAAATTTATTAGATAAATGTAAAAAACATTGAACAAACATTTATAATAATATTGTAGTTAGTTTTTTTCATTCACACCAATACAATGGATATATATTAACTACCATTTAAAATAATAAAAATAATACTGAATTATTTTTCTGTATAACTCAACGTTGTGTGAAACATAATATTTAATAGAAACATATTTTTGTTTGTCGAGTACGCTATCATACAACATTTTGACTTTAATGTAAAATTAATATCTTATTCATAAATATTATTAGATATGAAAATGTGTTATTCTATAAATACACGGGATGTTACATCCATCATCTCTAGAATAACATTCGTGAAATAAAAATCACTTTTATACTTAAATTATACATTTAAATCAAACCATTTATTTATTGTATGAAAAATGAACAACGTTATAATCATGGAGATGGTAGGTCATACGTACACATTAGTAATGTTTCCCTTTTTCATTGATCGTTATAAAAATAAGGTAATTATTATTTTTTCTTTCAAGAATGATCATAATATAATTAACATCACAATAATCATTTAAATATACTTATATATAACATACAAGTGACGTGGTGAATAAAAACAATTCACATCGCTTCTTAGAGGTGATATATCACACGTACACTTGGACGACCTTATAATTTTTATGTTCCTAGAAAGTAAGAAAATAATTGATATATTATTCTCTTATAATGATAAAAATGTCATTAACATCATATAAAAATATTTAGTCCAGCATTATGACTAGTCTTCGGATACATATAAGGAAATAAATTTAGATCTTTTCTTTGTGGTGATAGTTCACATGTACGCATGAAAGATGTTGTATTTTTTATATGTATGTAAAGTAATATCATAATTGAAATATTATTCTTTTAAATTTATAATTTTTTTATGAATACCATATAAAAATAATTATATCATCATTATTAATTTTCTTTGTAGACGGTAATGAAAAACGAACTATATCGGTTTGTGAGTCTGTAGTCCTCTGTACACACAAATGAAATGTTAATTTCCCATTTGATGAAATTGGATATGGATTTAGGGGGATATATTAAAATAATAATATCTCAGTATAGTTAGGACGACAGAGTATTCATTTCATCATGGATGAAAGATATTTAAATGAAATAGAATATGGAATAAAATAGAAAGTCTTAAAAAAATACCTCTTTTTCAGTTGATCACATAGGAAGAACACCTTAACATCACTAACAAAAGTGTTATTCCAAATATAAGGCCACAAGAATGTGGGAATGGATTATAAGAATTTATTTGGGTAGATATTGTCAGATGAAAATTATTCTTCATGTATGAGAATTAGAGAGAGTGGGTTCCATTTTATAGGGGAGGGGAGAGGAGCCTTTGGAAACTCTTAAAATATTAAATTAATATAAATTAACATTATAATCCAAATTAATCCAACTTGAGATACGTTGAATATAGGATTAGTATATTTTTAAATGATCTCATCCAATAAATTTTAGACATGTAATGATTTTATTTTAAACCTTATATTTTCAGTTTACACTTGATTATTCTCTTTGAACATTAATTGTGGTAAAAACTTCTTAAATATTAAGAGGCTATAAATTTTACTAATGTGGAGTAAATTTCCCATAATTTTACACCTAATGAAATTTAATACCTTATCATAGAAACATTTTAATTTAATTTTTGTTGGATTTTAATATAATTTAATACATTATTATTTATATAAAATATCAATTATGTCAATTTTTTCACTATTCATTTCATTGAATTTAAATAAAATACAAATCGATATAACAGAGAAAGAATTGCCTTTATATCCTGTAATCACACACAACCAAGCACCCAGCAAGATATGAAAACGGGTAAACTGAATAGTAAATAGAGTGAGTACAGTAAGAAAAAGGGGCCAGAATACAGGCCAAAGTGGAAAGTATAAGAAACTGAAAAGTACATGTAAACTGAAACAGCTCATGTGAACACCCACCAAGGATCCTACCTGAAGGGTAGGTACAGCTCTCGAATGGTCATATTTGTGGTACGCCTCATCTAAGGTCCACCTCCGAGCTACCTCCAGTCCTAGTACCCTCATCCTCAGTCAGCATTCTCCGTCGTCTGCATCAAACACAACAAGGTGCGGGCGTAGCCCATGCAGGGGTGAGTATAACAATACTTAGTAGGGACCTCAAGACCCTCAAGGGCCTCACAAAATCCACAAAGGATAAAGCAAAAGGCATAAAAACAACTGACAACCCTACTTAGGTATATGCCCATACATATACCTATGTTATCAAGTATACGCATCTCAATCATGATGAAACGCAAGGTACAACTCAAATACAAAGCTCAAATGTTCCAAATAGGAAGAAATTCCACAATGGTAACACCATAAAGGTAAGTACCACAAAGGTACGCCACACAAAAGATTACCACAAAGGTAAAGACTCAGTTCACACCAGGCATATCTTAGGTACAGGATTAGAGATGATTAGATGTAACTAATGAATCATCTTACTCTATTAAGAGGCCGACCCACAGAGGATCCTATATCATCAGACCCACATAGGATCCTAGTAAATCATCAGACCCACACAGGATCCGAGTACATCGTGAAACCCACACAGGATCCTAGTACATTGTCAAACCCACACAGGATCCTAATTCAAAGTCAGACCCACACATTATCCTAGAGTAGTCTCACATGGATTCTAAGAGCGGATCCATGTGGTACCATCAATCACAAACCTAGAAAGGATCCCTTTCTCATGTCACAGCCAGCTATAGGGTTCCCGCTCTATGCCTAATCGTCTCCGGGAGGTTCTTCTTCTCAAGCTACTGATTGATACTCCAAATTTCATTAGGTCCCATGAATATGTATCCCAAAGGGCCTCCATGTAAAAAGGGTCTCAACGCAACAGACGGGGCATCAATCGGATGCCCGGTCTGTAAGTTATTAGCCTTTTAGTCCCGTGGGCCCGGTTGGATTCGTGGTCGATCAAACATGATCATACCCCAACATTATCCGAATATCGTGTGGGGTACACCAAAACTCTTTTCGCTCTATAAGCTTTCAAGAGCCTCAATGGTTCGTCAAACGGACGCTCATAGCTAATGATATGGCGGAAAGAGAAAAAATGTGTTGAAGTTGGACAGGATCCAGTTCGACCCAGTCGGACCGACCCGGCTCGTCCCGACATGGGCCGACTTAGTTCGGGTCAACCCGGCCCGACCAACTAGTTCCAGCCTGGCCCGCGCTGGGTGGTTCGGCCCATGCTGGGCAACCTGTGTTGCGGCGGTCCGCTGGGACTGGCCAGATGGCCAGTCGTTCTCCCCGCACACCACAGTCGTGTGCCACGCCTTCGTCTGTGGTCGGCTCGTCTGACCTCCCTACGTTCACCGGTATGGCACAAGTCACGGCCCTTCCTCTCCGGGCAGCGTAGATGCGCGCCACCACCCTTTTTTGTGGCCGACCGCCACTGGGCACCTCCTTTGCTCTGCCGCGACCCTTCTCTTGTGACGTGGTTGTGTCGCCGCCATCTTCTTGGCCGACCGTGGTGTCGGATGCCATTCCCGAGCCCCACCCGTGTCGGTTTCCATCCCCCTCCATCGTGAATAACACTCCATCCATGAAGAACGGTGGAGGGATCGGGAAATTTTCGTTTGGCCCGCTCCCTCCGAATTAGTTCGGTAGTAGGCAGATCAAGAGGACTAATTCAACAAAAAACATGAAGAATAAAAAAACCCTACTTCAAAGGTTCGTTGACATATGTGAGGAGAGGAGGACGTACGTCAACTTGTCTTTTTTAAATACATCCCATGTTGGAGGTGGTGTGTTCTTCTATGGAGAAAATGGATCATTCTTCATTGAAGATGATCTTCGTTGGGTGGTTTTCTTCATTGGAGAAGCATTCTTCGTTGATGAAGAAATAATCCTCCCAAATCTATCCTCTTGCCCACCCTTTCCCCCAATTCCACCAAAATGAAAAGTAGACAACGTATTAATTTATTCTCATGAAATTAAATTTTTTTGGCACAAAAAAATATCGCATAATAAATGTATTACGTTGGAATAATTAATTTAGGTAATCTTAAAGTCACCTCCCTCATTAAAGTGGTAGTTTAAGATTCTGGTGGTCCCCACAATTAAGAATTCAAATTGGGGTTTTAGTTTGGGTGGCCCCCAGCTCAATAACCCCATAGAAGGGTACATGAAAAATAAAAAGATAAATATTTTAATTTTTATATTCCACCACGAAAAGTTGAAAAAAAACTTCTTCTGTCGACCTACTGTGGTAGATGTGAAGGTCTCGTTAAGAGAATACCAGCACTGTGAGTTCAACGGTGCCCTCAGAATTCAATTCCAAGCACCATTTCAAAAGTTACAAAAACCCATTCGCACGTTTACGGAACGTACCGGAAAAAAGGTTCAAAAATTAATTTCGTGCACACCGGACATCGGAATCATGCATCGTAAATTTCCGCGGACTCGTAAAATTACCATATAATTAAAAACATTACATGGAATTTCTCGGTCTTTATATTTCTTCCCACCTCAGGTCTTTTTGTCTCTGAAATCCACCTCAAAAAAACTTGGAAAACAAGTGGGTGTATTGAGCACGTGTTTGAGCCTCCCACTCCCATATGCTCTCCGGGAGGTTCCCGTGCTACCAGTGAACATGAATCATAGGTATTAACCTCCCATGAAGGACCCACTCCTTTCGATCCTCAATATCTAATGGAACCTCCATAAATGTGGCCCCATCATCGATGTCTATCTCACCATAGTCTATGATGTGTGAAGGTTAGTGCACGTTTCTCCTCCACTGGGATACGTGGAAGACATTGTGAACTCGGTGAAACTAAGGGGTAAGTGCTTGGAGGTAAGCCACATCTCCAACACTACTGAGGACCTAGAAGGGTCTGATGAACCTCGGAGATAACTTGCCACCCCATCCAAATATCTGAAAACCTTGTCGAGGTGAGACCCATAGAAAGATGTGGTCCCCATCCTCAAACTCCAGAGGTCTCCGTCTCCTGTTGGCATAAAACTTCTTCCTTCTCTGTGTAGTATTCATCCGTCTATCGATGATCTGCACCTTCTCTACGGTAGCCCATACCATCTTTGGTCCCACTAGTACTGACTCCCCAAAGTTAGTCCAACACAAAGGCAATCTGCAAGGTCGGTCATACAATGCCTCAAAAGGTTCCATCCTAATGATGGAGTGATGGCTATTTTTGTATGAAAAATACACCAAGGGCAAGTGATCCTCACAACTACGATCAAAGTTGAGGATGCAAGCATGCAGCATGTCCTCAATGGTCTGAATTGTCCGCTCAGTCTGGCCATCCATATGAGGATGGAAGACAATGATCAAACAAAGTTTCTTCCTAACAGTGTCCTGAAACAGCTTCCATATCCATGAAGTGGAACGTGTATCATGATCAGAGACAATCGTCAAGGGTACTCCATGTAGCTGCATGATCTCATGTACATAGAGGTGACCCAAGCTCTCTATTAAACCCTGCTCTCTGATTAGTTGGAAGTGGGCTGTCTAGGTGAGTCGGTCGACGATCACCCAGATTAAATCATGACCCCTAGATGTATGTGGAAGTCTTGTCACAAAGTCCACGGATATCTCGTCCCACTTCCACTCTGGTAACTCTAAAGGCTAAACTAATCCTTCTGGTACTTGATCTTTCGCCTTCACTTGCTGAAAAGTGAGGCACCGAGAGACAAACTCTGATTCTGCTTTCATCATTCCCAGCCACCAGTGTTGTCATCGGAGATCTATGTACATCCTTTCCACTCATGGATGTACCACTAGATGGGATGTGTGGAACTCCCTCAACACTTCCTCCTGAAGTGACACTGGAACCATGGTACGTCCTCAAAATTGGATGACGTACTCCCCACCTTCAGAAAATCCATTAGATTCATGTCCTGTGGATATCTGAGCACATCGAGTCTAGTAGTCAGCATCCCCACACTATGCCTCCCTGACTCGCTGAATAAGTGGGGGAGTGACTGTAAGAGACTGAAGAAAATCTGCTTTATCCCGATTCACTAAGGTTATATGCAAAGCGACCAGCTACTCTATCGCCTCACCTTGTAGTTGTACACCAGATCTCCTGATGAGTGCATCTTCTACAATGTTCCCCTTCCCAGGAGTATAGACTATCACGAAGTCATAGTCCTGGAAGAACACAAGCCAACACCATTGTCTCATGTTATGGTCCTTATGAGAGAAGATATACCTAGGAATCTTATGTTCTGAGAATATTTTAAAACTTTTTCTCATAATGTAATGTCACCACATCTTCAAGGTGAAGACCACTTCTACAAACTCCAGGTTATGGGTAGCGTAGATCTACTCATGTTGTCTCAGATGTTGAGAACCATATGCGATAATTGATCGCTCCTGCATCAGGACACATCCGAGCTTGTTCCCTAATGCATTGTAGTAGACTATGTACCCAACGCCCTCATCTGTTTGCCTCAAGATGGGAGCACTAGTCAGCCTCTCCCTCAGCTCCTAAAAACCCCACTGGCATCTCTCTAACCAGACAAAGGGTTACCCCTTCTTCTTCAATTCTGATAAAGGTTCTAGAACTCTGGAGAAATCAGGCAAAAATCTTCGGTAGTATCCAGCCAAACCCAAGAAACATCGTAACTCAGTCACACTCCTATGTGGAACCCAAGAAAGTACGGCTTCAATCTTCACTGGATCCACCACATCTCCAGGCTTTGAGACGACATGTCCCAGAAAGTGATCTTCTCGGATCTAGAACTGGCACTTCGAGAGCATACCATAAAGATGGTGCTCTCGAAGTGTGTCCAAACCAATCAATGTATGGCTGAAATATCATGTTCATGATTCCCATGAACAATGCTAGAGAATTGGTCACACCGAATGGCATAACCAAGAACTCCTAGTGGTCATACCAACATCTGAAAGCCGCCTTATGCACATACTCATCTTGTAATTTGAGATGGTGATAACCTAATATGAGGTCTATCTTTGAGAACCACTGCTCTCCCTTCAGTTGATCAAAGAGTTCGTCATTCCTCGGGAGTGGGTACTTGTTCTTCACAGTCACCTGGTTTAGGCGTCGATAGTCAACACAATGTCTCAAGATCTCATCCACCATCTTGGACATCAAAATTAGGGCTGCCCAAGTAGAAACACTGGGATGGATGTATCCCTTCCCCTGTAAGTCGTCTAGCAGTACCCATAGCTCACGAAACTCCATGGGAGCAATCCGATATGCTAGTGTGGATATCGGTTCCATCCAGGGTACAAGTCAATGTAAAAGTCCACCTCTCATTGAGGTGGTATACCCAGAACATCATCAGAGAAAACATCCGCTTACTTTTCCACCACTACAAGATAGCTCGGACTCTGCACATAAACTTCTCTAAGGGTAAGGCTAGCCAACTTATTAGTGATCGGCTGCACTCCCATCTTGGTAAGTCCATCCTGGGCTGCAATGGTTCTCTTCTCGTCGGTGAGGGTAAACCTTGTCCCATCTGGGAGAGCACACAACACTTTGTTCCTAATACATTCAATCTGATCATAGAATATAGATAAATATTCCATACCCAAGATGACGTCGTAAGGCATTGATGTCGCTACTAGGAGATCCCAGCCGAATCTCTAGCCTCTTGGAGTAAGCTCACACTGCTGGAACAAATGTGTAATCGTCGAATCCACTCCCATAGGAGTCTCTATCCATAATGATCAAGCCAACGGCTCCGTTAGAATCTTCGAGCACCAAATGAGGGCAGTGGTAATAAAATAATGACTGGGACCTGTGTCTATAAGTACTACAGCTAAGGTGGAATAGACACGGATTGTACCTCATATCATCTCTGGAGTGCCATGATAGTAGGCCTTAGCTACCAAGAGCTAAGCTCACCCCTGCCCTCCTGCTCCCTATGGTCAAGGTGGACCACTTGGTGGTGGTGGCGGTAACACCTCATATTGTCACCCACTGCAAGCTACACGGCCAGCTCCTCTTCCAAGTCTGCCTACTCCCAGCGGACCTCCTCGGTCAAACCTCTATCTATTCCTGGGAGGTCCCTCGATCGTCTGGTGATCATCCCTATAGCGGGTCGGGTAGTCATGAGCCATGTGACCTAGCCCTCCACATGAGAAACACTGCCTACTCCTCACATGACTAAATCTATCTCAGGTCCCTCGCACAACCGATCCTGAGTCATGCGGTTGTGCACATATAGGTTTGGTCTTCTTGGACCTCTGTGACATTTGTCTGCTACCAGCTGTAGAAGACTCTACAATGTGATGACTGGTTGTGGGTCTCGCTGCTGGTGATAACTCACCACGAAAACTCTCCACTAAGAGGGCTTTCTCTAACACCCCTGTCTGCATCGGGAAGCTGAGAGAAATCATTGAAGTCCTGATATCCTTCCTGAGTCCCTTCTCGATGGTCCGAACCCTAGAGAATGGGTCCCTCACCATATCAGTGGAGTATCATGAGAGGTCATTGAACCTCGCTAAGTACTAAGCCATAGTCATGCCGCCCTGCTGTAGAAGAAGAAGCTCGTGTATGCACACTGCACAAAGATTCATTGGGACAAACTCTGCCCAAAACAAGATCTCAAAGTATTCCTAGAAAAGCGTCACATTGTCGTGAACCTAGAGCATCAAACTCCACCATCTGCTTCCTTCTTCTTGTAGAATATCGGTGTAAAGGATCACCATGAGATCAGATGTGGTCCCTACCAATCGGAAAACTATCACCACGGCCTCCAACCAATCCTCAGCCACCTATGGGTCCATATCTCTAATGAACCTGGGTGGCCTCTAGTGATGGAACTCATTCAACGCGCTAAAGCGGCGTGCACCCTCTGCTGTTAGGGCTGGTGGCATCGGTGGCCCAATGGGTAATGGTACTGCTAGTGCCTCCACTGGTGCCTCTACTAAAATAGGAGCATGCACCGAGGCCCCATCACTCAGAGGGTTATTAGTGTGTACTATACCCGGACCCTAGCTGGAAGACTGCGTGGAGGCATCCTGAAAAGAAAAAGGTGCCCCACAATCAATAAGATATACCTGGTGAGCTGACTCAATGAGATCACAAAGAAAACACTTGAAAACACAAGTGGAATCAGTGTTTTCATGCACTGAGTCAGAAATCAGAAGTCAGGGTCCTGGTGTATGGATACATCAGCCGCCGCACAAAAAATGGATTCCCTAAACTGATAACCACACTCACTACACATAACACTATTAACATTTAAAAAGATCATAGTCTTATGTTCTGTGATAGAACCGACTCCTCTGATACCAATTTTTCACCACCTGTCCCCCAGGGCCCGTGTCGTTACTACCCCAAGTCCACCTTCCATAGGCCAGGGGCTTGCGACTAGCACCGAAAGGGGTATTCCCTAAAACGGGAAATCATTGCCTGGATATCCTGTAAACACATGAAATCAAGAACACAGCAAGATACGAACACGGGTAAACTGAATAGTAAATAGAGTTAGTAAAGTAAGAAAAAGGGGCCAGAATAATAGCCCAACTAGAAAGTGCAAGAAACGGAAAAGTACAAGTAAACTGAAACAGCTCATGTGAACACCCTCTAATGATCCTACCTGATGGGTAGGTACAACTCTTGAACGGTCGTTGCTACGGTATGCCTCGTCTAAGGTCCACCTCTGAGCTTCCTCCAGTCCTGGTACCCACGTCCTTAGTCAGCGCTATCCATCGTCTGCATCAAACACAACATGGTGCGGGCACAACCCGTGTAGGGGTGAGTATAATTATACTCACTAGGGACCCAGAGACCCTCAAAGGTCTCACAAAATCCACAAAGGATAAACCAAAAAGCATAAAAACAACTAACAACCCTACTTAGGTATATTCCCATACATATAGCTAAGTTATCATGTATACCCATCTCAATCATGAGGAGACGCAAGGTCCAACTCAAAGCCAAAGCTCAACTGTTCCACAAAGGAATAAATATTACGAAGGTAGCACCACAAAGGTATGTACTACAATGGTACGCCACACAGAAGATTAACACAAAGGTATCACCATGAAGGTAAAGGCTCATCTCACAGCAAGCATATCTTAGGTTCAATAGTAGGGATGATTAAATGTAACTACTGAATCATCATACTCTGTTAAGAGGCTGACCCACGTAGGATCCTAAATCATCAGGCCCACACAGGATCTTAGTACATCATCAGAACCATACAGGATCCTATTACATCATCACACCCACACAGGATCCTAGAGTAATCCTGCATGGATTCCTAGAGTGGATACATGTGGGACCCTCAATCCTAGACCCATGAAGGATCCCTTTCTCATGACACATCCAGCTATAGGGTTCCCTCTCTAAGATTTCTTGTCTTCATGAGGGTCCGCTCCTCAAGCTGTTGGTCAATACTCCATCTTCCATGAAGTCCCTCGAAGAAGTATCCCAGTGAACCACCATGTAAAAGGGGTATCAACGCAATAGACGTTTTGTCAATCGGACACATGGTCTATAAGTTATTAGCATTTTAGTCCCGAGGGCCTAGTTGGATTCGTGCTCAATCCCACATGACCAGACCCCAACTTTATCCAAATCTAAAGTGGGGTATACCAAAAGCACTATCTCTCTCCAAGGTTTTAGGTGCCGCAAACGGTTCATCAAACGGACGCTCGTAGCTCAAGATATGTCCGAAATAGCGAAAATGGGTTGAAGTTTGTCTCGGTCCGATCAGACCGACCCGGCCCGCCCGGCATGGACCAACCCGATTCGGGTCAACCCGGCCCCGCCCGTTGGGTCTGGCCCATGGTGCGGGACGGTCACGGTGTGGCGGTCTGCCATGGCTGGCCGGATGTCCAACCATTCTCCCCACGTGGCGCGGTCGAGCGTGGCGCCTTCGTCGGGGGCTGGCTCGGTCATCAGTCTTCCCTTCACTGCCACATCACAAGCCACAAACCTTCCTCGCCAAGCGGTGTGGATGCATGATGCCATACTTTCGTGCAGCCAGCTTCCACCTTTGCTCTACCGCAGCCGATGGGCTGCAACCCTTCTCTGGTGGCGCGGTTGCACCACCGCCGTCTTCACGGCCGACTGTGTTACCGACCGCCGTTCCCAAGACCCACCAGTGTTGGTTGTTGACCTCATCCATCACGAAGAACTCTACAACCATGATGAAGATCAGAGGGATTGGTTCATGTTCGTTTGGTCTTCTCCCTCTGCATTAGTTCGGTAGCAATCAGATCAAGATGATTAATTCAACGTAAAACACCAAGAATAACAAAACCCCTACTTTCAAGGTTCATTGACCTCGGTGAGGAGAGAAGGACGGATGTCGGTTCATCGTTTTTGAAGACGTCCCAAGTAGGAGGTATCACATTCATTGTTGGAGAAGATGGTGGGTTCATCGTTGAAGAAGATCATAATTGGGAGGTGTTCTTTGTTGGAGGATCATTCTTTATTAAAGAAGAATAATCCTCCAAAATTTCTCCTCTTGCTAACCCTTTCCCCCAATTCCACCCAAATGAAAATTAGCCAACGTATTAATTTATTTTCATCAAATTAAATTATTTTGTCACAAATAAGGTTGTCATAATAAATGTATTGTGTAGGCAAAATTAATTTAGGGGAAACCTCATATCCCTCATTAAAGTGGGAGTTTAAGAGTCAGGTGATCCCCACCTGTATGAATTCAAATTGGGGGTTTTAGTTCAGTTGGTCCCCACCTCTATAACCCCTTAGAAGGTTATAAGAAAAATAAATTGTTAAATATTTTTTTTTTCTATTACTCCATTAAAAGGTGAAAGACCAACTTCTACCCTCGACCTACTGCGGTCAAGGTGAAGGTCTCCTTAAGCGAATACCAATTATGTGAGTTCAAGAGTGACCTCAGATTTCAATTCCGAGCACCGGTTCAAAAGTTACAAAAAACCATTCGCACATTTACTGAATGTAACTGAAAAAATGTTCCAATATTCATTAAGGGCACACCAGGAATCAGAATCACACGCCGTTAATTTTCGCAGACTCGTAAAATTTCCAAATAATTAAAAAAAATTACATGGAATTTCTGGGTCTCTAAATCTAACATATCATATTAACTTGTAAAATTTATTAATGAGATGGATTGTTTCATATAATATTTCTTTTAATATTTATTATATCACTTATTTGATTATTTCATTAATAAATCAATCACTACATAATCCTTATGTCTTAATTAAATCTAATTATTTTATATCTAAAAATTTAAAATAATATACCAGGATATAGTTAATATTTTTATGTTTCTAAAGAATATATATAGTCTATGATATCACTTATATAAATCCATATTAAAATTTTATTAGTAATATGAGACATTTTTATGATATTTTTTCTTTTAGATTAAATAAAATGTTATAAATGTCTTAATCACACCCAAGTAGATTAAAAAGGCCAAAGGTTCGGCCCAAGGAAATTAATCGTCATACATAACTCATTAAATATGTTTAGTACAAGTTTTAGGGTATTTTTTATTTTTATTATTTTATTTTATCCCTTATTTACCTAATTTACCATTTAACTAGGATAAATAAAATAATAATGTTATTATTTACCAAAATATATTTTGATCCTATTAGATAAAAATTTTGAAGCTGATTAAAACCATGTATTTTAATTTTTTTAAATTCAATTCTCACAAGACCCTAAAAAAATTAATGTTAACCCCATTATCTAATTTTGGAAACTGGTTTTTAAAAAGTAAAATCGATCAAAATATTGGCATTTTTTATATCTAATTTCAATGTGAAATTACTTCGAAAGTACAATATTAGACTAAATGATAAAAAAATAATCTAATTATTCCTTAAAACCATATAAAAGGATAATCTAAAAATATAATTAAGTTATATGAAAAATACATTTTGATTTAAAATGCAGTATTTTTTTACTATTCATTAAAAATGATTTTTATTATAAAAATACAAAAAATACAACCAAAGATAATTTTGATGTCCCTATTATAAATAAGAAGTTTATTTTTTCAAATAGAATATATGAAAGTGACAAAAACCAGATTAAAAAAGGGTTCTCCATCAAAAGGATATAAAACAACATTTTTTAAAATATTAGAGTATTTTTTGCTTAAAATTGGATTTATTATCATTTTAAGCATATAAAAATTATTAAAGTAAACACATGTAATAAACATGTTTAAAAAAATATAGGTTGTTCTGTTCATTCTTGCTAGTAAAACAACTATGTGATAACTACCATTATAAATATAAATATTAATAATGTATTATTATTTGGTATATCTCAACTTGTGTGCAATGGATGATTTCAGAGAAACCCATTGTTTCATTTCGAGTATTCTATATGTTAAAGTATCCCTTTTAAAGTAAAATTAATATCTAATTCATAAATATTAATAAATATTAAAAAGCCTTATTCAATAATTACTTGAGATGTTAAAATAAATCATGACACCATAAAAATAAGTTAGGGATCAACAACATGAAAACATAACATTATGTTATTTTAATAATCACTATTTCACCATAAAAATAATATATTGAGAAGAAACCTAATCGAAGGCATTGTAGGGCTATATAATTCAGGGCCAACTCAACACATTCATATCATGCACATGAAAATGTGTGCCACATATATCATACAACATAAATATGTATTTCATAAAATTTAATACCATGATTAAAAATTTTAAGATACAATATTTTATGTCAAATTTCAACAAATTATATGTAAATATTGGTGAAAAAATAGTGTAAATGGGTCTAGTTATTCACTACAAAATTTTTTAGAATGAAAAATCATAGAATAGTTTTGGAAGCATAACGATGATACACATTGATGTTCCTAATGTGACTAAAAGTTGTCTATTATCACTTTTAAATAATAAATATTGGGACATGGGTGTTTAATAATAGATAAAAGATTGAAAAATTGGATGTTAATGGGAATAATATAAATAATGTTATGGAATAAGTTGGACATGGGGAGGATCTCTTACATTTTGGGGGAACATCTACAATTATCGAAGGATCATATAATGATCATTTCAAAACCTTAGGAAAGATATATATAGGGAAAGAAAAATTAATTTCTTTCTATAAAGTTATTTATTGTATAATAATGTTACTTTTTATGTGTTTATAGAGAAAAAGTGAGGAATGTTATTTATTCTTTTCCAAATATTGTTTATAGACTCTATAAGATAAAGTTAAGAAAATTGCAATCCAATCCATGGGTATTCCTATGGTTTATACCAAATTAGAATGGTTTTAATTATAATATAAGTCTAATAATATGACACATTAAAATAATTCCCTTTGTGTTTTGGAAGTGATCCATGTTTATAAATAATTTATTTTAAAACCTGAAAATATAATTCATATTATTAAGGATTAATAAAAAAATTAAAATTAAAAAAATAACTTCACAAAATTATTATAGAGAGAAAATATATTTTTGGACTTTGATACCTTCTATGGAACATATTAAATCCTTTTTTGTTCATTATGATGTCCTAATACAAATAGTATATTTATAGCGTTTTTAATTCTTACCAAAAAATTGGATTATCATGGAAAATTATAAAAAAAATCACAGTTAATAAACCCAATGACATGATTTCAAAAATAATATTTATTTTTTCAAAATAATTCTATAAATATGAAAATTTACAGTTTTAAATAAAAAATACTCATTTATTGAAAAATACTAGTTTTTTTACAAAAATTATTTTCTAACCATTATAAAAAATTTACATCATACTCCATACAATCATATTATATTATATGTTTAATAAATATTATATATTAAAAACTATTTTTTATTAAAATCATATTTATTATAAATTATTGAATTCATAAAAAAGTGAGTTTTGATTAAAATAATTATTTCTCAAAAATAAAATTTCTGCTTCATCATATCAAAGTATCATTTTTATGAAACTTATTATTTAATTATATAAAAAGTAATAATTTAAGTTGAAAAATATAATCCATGTTTTTTTAAAATGAAATCATAAAAATCCATACAATTAAGTAGTTGATCAAGAGCACTTTATTACACGAGAGACCACCCTATGGATAATGTTTTTGATGCTTATATTTTCATGGGTCGGTTCAGTGAACGTGCATTTGGTCTGGATCTCAGTGTGTTTAAAGTTCACTAGTAAACAATTTTTATCATGCATTAGTTGATGATTCTCAAAAATGGATTGGTTAGGGGATAAATGAGGTGATTCTATCTCCCTTATAGGCTCTAATAATTGGTCTTTATATGTGTTGAGCCTATAGTTCGATGTCATTTCTTCTTTAGTCTGGGTCAATTTGATTTATCGTAACCATTAATATATCATAATCATATGATCAACATATAACAACTATATAGGTATTTTTAAAGATAAATAACAGTATTTTATATCTGATAAGATATAACATGTAATATTCTAAAATAAATAAATTTGTTTATGCATTTTCAATATAATCATTTTTTAATGATTAATTTATTAATTAAAACTAATATAATTTCATTAATAAATGATCTTCTCATTATATTTATAAAATAAGAAAAGAGAAAAAAAATATGTTCATTTTTAAAACACACAATGGTTGGCCTGTGAAAAACATAAACCTTCACTCGACAAGACTATAAACATTAATGGGTTAAGAAGATGATAGAGTAAAAAATAAAGGAAAAATATGGAAAAACATGTTATACTCCAAATCAGTAAAGTGATTCTTGGAAAAAATTCAAGCTGAAAATAGCTATAAATTTGAACTTCCTTGTCTTAGAAAAAAATTAGTTTATAATAATAATGGAGTTGAATTTTTTAAGGCTCAACATTTGGTTAAGAAAAAATTTATTTTATGCTCATGGGACCCATTGGTCAAGATATAATTTTGAGAAAATCCGCTTTGTATTATGAAAATTATCTTAAATATTTCACTTATCATTTTTTATCAAGGACTAAAATTTGAATCTATAAATTTTAAGTGACTATAGGTATCAATCATTTCATTTAATAATTGTATACCCTGAAAATGTACCCAATGTATAATATCATAGCATTTAGCTTGCTTAAAAAAATTATGAATATTTACTTCATCAAATATTAAAATTAAATATTTTATGTCTATTAAAACAATAATAAAACTATTTATAAAAACTAATAATGGGTTTATCAATTTTCATGAATTATACCCTACGTGAATAGTTAAAGTCTATTTCTCTTTGATCGAATATATAAGTATAAAAATAATTTCCATGGTCCGAATCAAAAGTCCACCAAGTTCCATGTACTGAGTTTTATCATAATTAATTATACTAATTATATAAATTTTGAATGAATTTATAATGAATTTTAAAATACCATCACTATGTATCCCTAAAAGAATATTTGTGGCCCCAAATAAGTTCCCCGAAAATTTCATGCACTATTTTCTAATGATATTGTTTTGGTATTTCCTGTAACACCTTGAGATTTTGGTGAAATTTATTTTTTTATAATAAATTTATTCATCATGATATTTTATTTCACACAACAATAATTTAATTTTATTAAATGAAACACTATGATTATCTTGAATTACATGAAATACGATGTTTAAATGAAATACAACATTCTATTGAAAAATTATTATAATAGTTATATCCTAGCCATTGGAATGCATGATATTGATATGATTAACTAAACTATAAAATTTTATAGTTTAATAATGAATATATAGATATGGAATTATTTTGTTTCAAATTAATTATAAATGAAATTAATAACCATTTTAAATCGGCAGAAATATTTTCCTAAATATCAATTTTCTATGCACAAACATTTTTTACCTTAATAATATAATCAAATCAATATATGTGAATTTTTTTAACTAAAATAATATATTAATTATTAAATCATATTTATAACATTCATCTTCTATTTTTTCTATAAAATATATTAGAATAAATCATATTTTACCTTTAAATTTATATTTTTCAATAAAAATGTTTTGTCACCTCTTGTAGACATATATGAAAATTAATTATTTGATCTTTTGGAAGATTTATTTTATAAAATAACATACTTTTTAAATCATATTTTCAAAATTATATGGGAGTTTTTTAAATAATTTCATAAAAAAACTAATTTTTTCAATCAATAGTGAAAATACTGGTTCTTTTGTATCAATTTTCATTTACTTTATGGAATTTTAAAAAAATGATTTAAGAATTTTAAGAATGTAAAAAATATTTCCATTATACATATATTAATCTGGTTTATGTCATTTTAATCAATTTTATAATTAATTCTGATATAAAAACTTTTCAAACCTTTTTACATGTTCTCTTTGGAAAACCCCTTTATCTTCACGTTCACGGGATTAATTTTAAATTAAAATTTTCCACTTCTATGAATAAAATATTGAAAAATAAATTCAATATTTATTATAAGAATAGTTTATAATATATAATAATGAAATATTAATTTTTTACCCTAATGAATAGTGAAAATGGTAAAAAAAATTAATTATCACGGTTATGGTAAAAACAAGTTTATAGGGGGTAAACTTTAAACAAAATATGTGGAAACTTTTACAAGAAATTTTTTGGATATTATTATTTTCACGTTATAAACTATTAGTTTTGATAATATATCTTTTTTCCAATGTGATATACATGGGTTCACCTTCTTCTATTAAAAAAGTATAGGTGTGATACTCACCTCACATATAAAATGCCACACCTCTCTCCTCCCATATGCACACTTCCTAAAGTCATTTTTCATCCAATAATTTTCCGTATAACTTCTTTACATATATACCCTCATCCAATAATATTTTTGTTTGGTTATCAATAGGAATCTAACAAGGATTTAGGTTAAAACTAAAGTGGTTTTCCAAAGAAGAAGTATGGTTTTAAACTATGTGATTTTTTTTTACTAATTATTCTAAAAACATCTAATATTTATAAATTCGGCAGATGTAAATATATATATGTGTGTGTGTGTGTGTGTGTGTGTGTGTATATCCATTATACATAGACATTATTATGTTAATATAATTACTTATATAAATCTCTCACTCCATCTAACGGGATAAGAAACCATCATTCGTGTGTACAGAGGACTACCGCCTAGCAAAATTATGGTATTTGTTTTCCATCACCACCTCTCACTAATGGATATAATGATATATAGAATTTTTATATATTATATATTTGATATTATTATACTTCTGTAATTATAATATCACATATATATTCTCACCTTCCATTACTAGGAATACGATAACGTCGTTCGAGTGTACGGTGGTCTACCACCTCATGAAGTGATGTGATTCCTTCTTCACTTATGATTTAAATATAATGTAATAAGGACATGTTTTCAATACCAATATTTGATATATATGACATTAAAATTATTATATTATATTAACATATTATTTAAATTTATTTTATTTCATGATTTGAGAATATTTAAAACATGTCCATGCATATGTATGACATACCTCTTCAGGAATAGTATATTTCACATTCTATTTCTAACATGAATTGATTACTATAAACACATATATACTTAATATATATGATATTTATATCATTTTTATAATTCTATAGTGGATGGAACCATGATGAATGTAATATGATGAAAAACAAAATTTCATAAGAATATTATATATGGTTTGATATATATAATTAGTTTTTAGAAATATATTTAAAATATTATTATATTTTTTATAGAAAAGGTTATAATGTGTATAAAGAATGACAAGACTTACGTTATGGAATTTTCATCCCAATTTTTACTTTTCTGATACACACCCCATATTAAACACCTATTTATTTAATGTTGTGAATATACAACCAAACAATGCTAATTATTATTATTATTCTAAAAATTATATGGAAATAAATATCCTTTATTAACCTCTCTATCATGTGGATTCTAGTTAGATAGATTCAAGAGTAGTAAGGGATTTTTTTCAATTTTCCTAAATAAAGATATATGTCATGTTATTCACTTATCTAAATTTATGAGGTGTATATATTTCTTCTTTTGACATGTAATATCTTCAATTTTTAATTTCATCATATTTTATGTTTCATTTAATTTTATTGACTCCTAGGGATAATGATTCAGTGTTACCAAAGTGGTAATGGTTTTATGGTACATAATCACCATTTAGTGTAATTGTTTATGTTTATGTTTCCTGTGATGAAATATTATGATGCATATATTAGGGTACTTTGTTAATTTTATTCACATATGGTAATTTAAAGAGACCAAATGTTTCCCCTTTATTTTCCTCACATTATTTATTCATGATTTCAAAAGAATATTTTCAAGAAAAGGCACCTTTATTTATCTTTTTGTTAAAAAATTTATTTTTAATTCATATCCATGTTTTGGAAAAAAAACATATTTTTTGAAATTATCCAAATTATTTATTAAATAAAAGGTTACTCGTGTGTGAAATTTACAAAAAATAAAAGTAATCAGCATGTCATTTTAATAAACAAGGTCTTTTTGGATTTTACCCCTAATGTGAATAAAATATTTTCTTTAATGTCTACAACATGAATGTGATTTCCACATTCATGAACATTATTGACATTAAAATTTAACTTATCAATTTTCAAATCTTATTTTTGATGGTAAGTATTTTAATATTTTTTATGTTTTTACAAAAAAAATTCTATGTTGATAGAATATTTTCCTCAAGGAATTTTTTTATATTATTTTGAAATATACATTTACAATATTAAAATGTTATTTTTTTAGAATATTATTTTGAAAATTGATTATGTTTCAAAAAGTATTTTTTAAAGTGAAAATTCAATTTTCCTTTAGAAATATTCCAAATAATATTTCAAAATCATTTTCCATATAATAAGACATCCTTTAATGTTATTTATGACTTACTGAGGATATGATCTGAGGATAAAATTTAGATTTTCTCTATAAAATGTTTATGTTTATGATGAAAACATGTTTCTGAAACACATTTCTCTTTAATGGGTTATAACATTATAAAATTCCTATTAAACCCACTTCTCTTTACATGGTTCATTCTATTATGTAACATTAAATTCATTATGAAACCTATTTCTTTTAAACAATTTTGGTTATGATAAAATTTCTATGAATCCCACTTCATTTATTGGGTTCTAATAAGATAAACGATTTATCATCTTATGGAACATGTATGTGTGATTATCATTATGTGAAGAATGAATCTAAATCACTCTACAATGAATTTTGTAAAGATTTATATCTCATGAGATAAATGGGATTTTATATGGATTTAACCTATTTTAGTGATAGAATTTTTCAACTATGATAGTATAGGGTGGGAACCCTGACTACGGTGATGGTTTGATGAGGGAACTCATTCAACTATAGTAGTTTTGGAAATTAGACTTGAGTATTATAGATATGATTTTATATGGTTATTTATGTTCCACAAATATATGTCTTATGGTAATATTATGTTATCATGGTTCAGGTTCATTGATTCCAATACGATTTATTTCTTATTAAAATCCAAGATTTATTCCATGAATCAATTTTATAATCAATGATATGTAAAATATTGTTCTAAAATGTTTTGATCATGTTTGCATACCCTGATGCTCATGATATACTATTATGTACCATGTATACCGTTATTTTGGATTTGATATCACCCTTTCTAATGTTCCTTTCCCTAGGTTGTGATGAAGGGTATTATATATGATTTTTCGATGAAGGTTCTAGTTATGAATAAAATAGTAGAAGATGATGTAGCTCACTTATAGATCAGTTGATTATGTATACATGTTCAAGAAACAATGGACCTTTTTATCCTTAGTCTTATTTTATGTAATATAATGAATATCCTTCTAATAATCTTCAATATATATGTATGGTAATATTAGGTTTTTATAGTTGTAATTAGTGAAAAGGTTTAGTTAACCTTTTGAATCTATAATGAGAAAACACTAGTGATAGATCTAGTGATAGGTATAAGGATGAGTCAAAGTATAGTAAAATTTATTGGAATTATTTTATAATATAGAGTGAACAGTTTCTATGAAATTACATTCATGTATGGATACTACTAGTGGATGTGGCTCTAGAATAGTGGTTCCAAGTCATAATAACTTTGAAAAGGGAATATTGAGATTGACTCATTCGTCTCCTCATGTATTACTAAGATCTTTGATTCACACCATATTTGACAATCCTAGGGGAAATTCTTTGAAAATATTCAAATCATTTATTAACTATCATGAAGGATTTATTTAATAACCATAGATATTCCTAAGGTGTCAAATATTTAAAAGAAGGTGTCCTGATTTAGAAATCATATAATCTATTTTTATTGATTATGCGGTTTACCACAATGAATATTCTTACTCACACTACGATTTTTATTTTAGTCAATGGTTTCATCCTAAATAAATCCCAATTCTACTTAATATAAATAAAATTTCTATGATTTTGTTCCTAATAAACCAATTGTTATGGGATATAGAATAAAAAATTGAATTTCCATGGTCACACAACATACTATGAATCATTCTAAAATTCCATACGAGAAAAGGAGGGAAAATTTTCAATTGCGTCTGTTATGAGTCAAATTCCACCTTCTTTTCGTGGCTCTATTGTTCCATGAGTTACTGAGAAATGGATCAGTATGAATAAAAAGATAATTTCCATTCAAAATTGATTGGGTCATGAAAAAATAATTTTTTGTTGTCTATTGTTTGTAAGGATAAGAAGATCAATGGTGGATTGTCATCAAGAATAGAAGGGAACAAATTGAAGTTTAAGTGGTTTCTTTTAAATAATTACTTCTATCATATCCTTTTTATGAACATTGATGTATTATTTCTTGTGCTAAAACAAAATTATGAGGAATCTATTTGTGCCCGTGAGGAAATTTTTATAACCCTTGAAAAGTACACTTATGGTATTATCAATGAACCTGAATGTAAGGTTGATTAATTTATAGAGGTTTAAAACCAAGTCTTCAAATGTGATTATCCATTAAGTACTTCATTGGCTAATAAAAAATAATTATTTTTCAATGAAAATTGAAATTGGGATTATAGTTACCTGCTAATCATATTTTTTTATAATACAAGAAAGGTGTAGTTCAACGGAAACACTAATTACCATGTAGAAAAAAGGATGTTCTTTCTTCATGTATGATGTGTGGTAGGGAACATAGAATAAATTGACTTAATGGGGTTGCTAAATTTTTTAAGTGTGAAAAGTTTAAGAGTTGGTGTCCTAGAACCCACTAGTTTTACTGTGATTAATTGGTTATTTAATGTATTTAAATATTAATCATCTTATTACATATTTTTCATTGTTCGGAATGAATATGATGTAATAATGTCCTAGAGTATTTTTTTCTTTGATAAGCTCATGGAAGTTCCCCGCTATAATGATAACATTGAAATGATATAACAATACTCTTATATATGGTTATACGGTTGGATGAGATACTATGACGAGACACATAGCATAAAGACATCCAGGTGAGAGTAACCATAAGTAGAAAATAATTCCGCTAATGAAGTTTGAACTTTATTATATCCAAGATAAGAGATTATGTGAACAGACCCACCAGTAACAATTATGCATGTTTTGGTGTCATCGGAAATTTCTATCTATGATTTTCTGTAATGATCCTCATACTATAATATTATCATTAGAACTTGTCATGACTCGCGCAATTTGATTTACTAATGAAAACTGTAATGCAGACAGTTTGCGAGATATAGGGTACGTTGGGTGCGTCATGAGTGGAATTTCATTAACAGATAATTCGAGTAAGGATTTTTCCCTTCCATTTATGGAAGTTTATATCTTAGACATTTGATTGAAATAGAACCATCGATTGAAATTCCATGGCATGGTGTAACGACAAATTTATTTCAGGTAGTCAATGAATGACGTATCAAGCATAAAGGATGATGACACTATCATGAAACAAACATGATGATATATTGAGACAAAGAAATTATATTACACATTGATAATTCATATGTGTATGTCCTTATTGCAACTTTAAGTTCCTTATCTTGGGTGTCTTGACCCATTGCAGGACAGTACTCTTGGACTTTAGGCAATCCCGCTTAATGCTAGCGAGAAGGAATGCAAGAGGGTCACACACTAACTATTTCGGGTGGTCTCAATTAAATTCCATTTGAATTTAAATAATAAATATTATTCTCAAGATCGTGGAATATTTTTATTAATGTTAAAAATAATGGATAAATTATATAAATATTTATTCATCCTATTGTGGGTAAAATTTATTCATTTATTTTATTGAAAATTTAATAAATATTTATTTACTAGTTTTTAAATTAAATATTTATTTAAGAGAACAATTTATTGATTTTTTTAATTGGGAGTTCAATAAATGAAAGTGGAGTTTGAGATGACCAAGGCTAGTCTGGTAGTAAAATTATTATTTGTAAGATGAAATATAATTATTTAACTTGTCGGAAAAAATTAAAATAATGATGCTATTATTTTGTGACGTGTAATTTTATTTATAAATCCTTTTTACACAAGTTGGAACACTATAAATAATGATGCAGTATTATTATTATTAATAGCATTAGTATTCCCTATGGATATTAATGTATTTAATTATTGCTATGAAATTAAATATTGTATCTAAATACCCATGTCAATAAATAGACACATATATCTATTGTTACATGTACTGAACCACACACCCAGTGAATTGATAATGGTTGAGCTAAAAGGTATTTGAATAATCTTTCAGAAATAAATTCATTGGGAATTGAGCTACATAATTAAAGTGAAGAGATGTTCAATGATATTAAAACTCATACTTGTGAAGAATGGTTGATAGAAAATATTTGATTACAATCATCGACGCGTTATAGAATTTAAAGTCGATGTTAAGGTGTGTCTAAGAATTTCTCTATGGAAGGAGGCTTTGAGATTTAGGAAGAACCAAAACCTTGTCCCTAAATATATCAGTCCCATAAGAAATTTTTTATTTTATCAGGACCATATCTTATTACTTTGTGCTTCAATAGAACCCACTTAGGTTCACAATATATTCATTATATCTTTGCAAAGGAGGTACATACCTGATCCATCACATGTAATAAACATATATATTGTACTATTGGAGCATCAAATTTATTATGAGGAACAACAAGTGGAGATTTTGGATAATATTGTATGATTCCTACAAAATAACACCACTCATGTATTCAATTTATTGTGGTGAAACCACCAGCTTTAGGAAGCTATGTGGGAACCTGAGGATGTAATGAGTCAGAAGTATCCTTATTTGATGTTGTTAAGGTGAAAATATTTGATGTTTGTATTCACATTAAAATGGGGTATAATGTGAAACCTTAATATTAGTGTGAACCGTGTTTATTTCAAATGAAGTTAATATTTTAGATATTTTTTATTACACTCATAAATTATTTTATCTTTTTTTATAGCGACAGTGGTTTTAAGTTTCATTATACACGACACTATGTTTAAACAAAATGCAACAAACAATTAGAATATTATTATAATAGTCATGACTTAGTGGTTTAAATGGATTTTATGAATTAGATTAACTAAATTATGGAAATATATAGTTGTAATATGTATAAATAATTAATTCTCTATTTATCGATTTATTATAGATGAAAACCCCCTTTTGAAAAACGAATTTATTTATGAAGACAATTCCTATACACAAATGTTTCACATCAATAAATATATAAAATCCCATTTTTTTATTGATTTCAGGGAAATTTATATATTATGAATTAAATAAAATGTTTAACATTCATAATATTTGTTTCTATAAATGAGATAATAATAAACCTAATTGTATTCTTAAATTTTGTATTTTTCTATTATGATGTTTTGTAGGCTTTTGTGCACTAATTTTAAAATTAATTTCCTCCTCATTAAAGGTAAATTATTTTAAAATATTGTCTTAATTATTAAAAAAAAATTAAAATTATCATCGGGTGATTTTTTGAGAGTTCCAATAAAAAATTTATTTTTATTTAAATTGTGAAAAAAAGGATTTTATATTAAATTTTCATTTCTTTTAAACAATTTGATAACATCTAAATTAATTTGAGATGGTTTTAAATGTCAATTTATTTTATTTATATATCTGTTATCACAATTTATTTCATTTAAATCAAAATCATATTTATGCATCATATAAAATATTTTCAAACATGTGAACATTTTTTATTTGGAAACAATTTTCTAATTATGAATGTGAGATTAATATTGAATTAAAATTTTCCACTTAAATGACTAAATTTTTTAAAAATATAATTAATATTTTGATTATTATTAATTTAGTCTATATTATATGAAAAATTTGATTTTTTAATATAATAATTATTAAAAACATTAAAAATTAATTACTACCGTTATGGTAAAAACTGGTTTACTAGGGGCCATTCTTAAAAGATAATGGGTGAAATTACCATTAAAATTCTAAAAACCCCTTTCTTGGAAATATTTATAATTTATAGACTCTATGGATTGTTAATAACTCATTTTTATCCTTTTTTATTTGAAAAAGTTTATTTCACCTTTTTCTTTCCAAAATTTACTTTTGTTCCACTCACCTCACCAATAAATGACACTGTATTTCCTCTCTACATAACACAACCAAAAACCATTTTTCAAAACAAGAAATACAAAAATAAACTCCCCAATTACCTAAAATTTTCCTATAATCGCTCATTGATTCATAATTCTAATCTAAGAATGCATTAGTGTAATCCTAAAGAAGATGTCCAAAGAAGAGGAAATGTTTTAAACTAAACATTTTTTTTAATTCTTCTTCAAACTCAATAAAAATTTATTTTAGGTTTTAGTATATATTTACAAAACTATATCAAATATATTTTTTCATTATATTAATGTAATTACTTATATCCACATTCTAATCCATTAAAAGATAGAGAAAATCACAATTCATGTCTATGGAAGACTACTGACTCACGAACCGATGTTATTATTTTTCCATCACCACCTATTTCAGCTATATATAATAAAATATTTATATTTAAATATTATTTTTAGGATATTTTTACACTTTTTGAATCATAATATCTAATATCCCTTCTTACCTTCCCTCCTATGGGAAAAAAATAATGCCATTCATACATACAGCTGACTACCCCTCACTAAGAGATGTGATCCATTCTTCACATTCACATTACAAGGAAAGTAATAAAGATATGTCGAAATAAAAATAATAGATATATTTATATGAAATAAAAATTATTCTATAATTTTAATATATTATTTACCAATATTTTATTTCATGTTTTTAGATAATGGTGGAAATGTTTTGGCCTACGTACGACTTACCATCTCTATGAAAGGTGAATATGAATTTATATATATTTCTTATATGGATTACTATAAATACATATATAATCAATTTAAATAATATTTATATTATTTTAAAAAAATTAGTCGATGTATCCATGAGAAATGTAAAAGGTGCAATAATATTAAATCAAAACATACACAAAAACGAAGTAGTTTTTATTCAAATATTGATTTAAAAAAAGATATTTATAAATGATAAAAAAATGTAATTAGAAGATCATATATGGTATGATATATATATTTATTTTTATATAATAGATATACAATCAACATATAATTATTATATAGAATTTTTGAATGTTTACTTAGAAATTCCAGACATAAGGTATGTAATTTTCAACTTATTTTTTAATTTTACATGAAAAACCAAAATTTCACCCCCTATTTATCTTGTTTGGTGTATATAATAATATTTAATTTATTTTTTAATGATTCTCCAAAAAATAATTATTATTGAAACATAAATTTTTGGATCATTATTTCCAGGTTAATATGTTTCTGAAGGTATCAAAGTAGTAATGTATTTTGTCTCAATTTTCCATCTTTGAGACATATGTCATTCTATGAACATATCGTCTATTATGAGAAATATATATCCCATTTTACATGTAATATAATGATTTTATTTATTATATTTATATTTTATGGGTCATTTAATTTTATTCTTTCATAATATTTATGATTCAATGTTATGAAAGTGGTAATAGTTTTTTGGTACACTCACATAGTTTATTTGTATTGATTATGATTACGGTTAAAATGATGAAATATTATTATACATTAACTACTAAAAATATGTGATTGTCCAGTTCCATCGAATTAACATCATAAAATAAAATCACTGTAAAAGACCCCCTTTTTGAGTGTGATAAAAAAAATTATCTTAGAAGGGGACTTTAATAATGCCAAAAAAGTGATGTTAAGAGGGAACTTCATTAGCGCTTGTAAAAAAGAACTGATAAAACCTATCCCCTATTACTGCTAGAAAAAAGTGACGATAAATTATGGGAAATATTATTTATATTTTTAAAAATAACTGATAAAGGGGCGTGGCTTTATCTGTGCATCAAAAATTACATCATAATGGCAAACCATTATCAACTCTTTTTCATGATAGATGATAAAAGGCCACCCTTTTTTAGTATTTTTTTCTTATAATGGCAGAGGGTATATTTAATAAAAAAATATATTTTATAAAAAAATATAAATATATAAATATATTGATATTGAATTATATATATATTATAATTTTTTAATATGTATTAGATAATGCTAAATATGCATTTACACTTAATATATATGATATTTAATGGTAATATCTAATAAAATAATTATAACATATTATTAGTTAATAATATGAAAACTATTATGGCCTAATAGTCATTTAATAATAGTTGGATGAAAAAAATTAATTAAGATAACGAACCATCTATGAAAAGTTGAAAAGAATACTAGAACATCAAATGGCCATAACTTTTGATCTAGGTGTCCATTTGGGCTCTACCACACACAAAATCTTACTAATTTTTTTTTATTATTCTGAAATCACATTTAAGGAAATAAGTGAGAAAACATGAATGACTTCACCGCATCACCAATTCACCACTTAACCACTTTAAATCAGATAATCACAATGTATTAAAAAACCATTCAAGCATTCATGCTGACAAACCATCATAGTCGAAGCCGAAATCACCAAGAGATGGCTGAGGTACCACGAACTAGGGAATACAAACATCAGGAAATTTTGAAAAACCTCAGAATGGGTCATCTCCTCAAACACCCACCGGCGCGACTGTTGACAGCAGCCCAAAAACCACACACCGAACTGAAACACGTGATTCGATCTATGAAATAGTTATAGGAAGCAACCATTGGTCCTATATTTTTAAGAAATAAAGTTCCCATATTGCGTATAAAAAATATTTTTTATGTTGGGGAACCCTGATTTTTTAACATTTGATAGAATATCAACCTCATTTAAGGGGGCCATTTTGACTGTTTTTAGTGGGGAATTAATTTATTACCAGGGATTACAATAACATTAAAATTATGGTACTGAATTGTTTTTCATTTTTTACAATTTATTTTCATTTATAATTAAATATATGAATTATTTCATAAATTTATCTATATAAAATCACTTGTATGAATACATTTTAAACATATTTACATAAAATTTTATTTTTAAATATATAGAATAAATATTTATAATTAATTTTATTTAAATTAAAAACTAATCCAATTTGTTTAACTTATAAAACAGAATTAATATATATATATATATATATTTGTATATAATTTATTTTTATACAAAAACATGTGTGTGTCAATAATTAACAAATATATATGTATATGTATATTCAAATAAATATTTTGAAAATTTATTTAAAAAAGCATCTAATGATTTTTACATTATAATAATGTATATATAATGTTTATATTTACATCTCTGTGTGTATTGAAAACAGAAATATATTTATATTATATTCTCATATATGTAAATGAATATAATTTATAATTTATTTAAATAAATATAAGCATATATAAATCATACACACATATATTATATAAATGTATTTAAAAATAATTATATAAGTATATACATAAAAAATATATATATAAATATATGAATATATATCATTAAATAGATAAATAATCAATATGGTGTAGTAGTTAAGGTGTTCCTTATTCAAAGGATTAGTGTAGGGTTTAAATCCAACAGTGCGTAAGATGCTGGAAACTTGCAAAGCACTCTTAAAGGGGTGGTGGGTTGAAAATCACTATTAATGGGGTCATGGACGTGATTATAAAGGGTTTGGGTTCATAGAGTTCTAAATAAATGTAATTTCACCCCCTTTAACACTGCTTTTTGCTAGCATAGTTAATGCTTTCCATTTAACAATGCTTGTGTGCATAGCACTTTTTAAGTGCTATTAAAGTCCCTTTCCTAGCAATGTCCAAAAACTAAATTTTTTCATTATTAACTCTCCACAAAATGTATTTAATTTTATTCTCCTCTTATTATCTCATGATAATAAATTTTTTCTCATCATTCTCCCTACATTCTGTACTACGAATTTCAACAGAATGTTTTTATCAAAAAGAACATTTATTTAGCTCTTAGATCAAATCCATTCAATTTCTTCCATATCGTGCACTTCTAGAAATATTTTCAAAATTTTCCAAATATATCAGTATTATATACCAAATAAAAAATCTACTCATGTATGAACTTATTTAAAAAAATAAAATGAATCTCTATAATGTTTTAATAAAGAATTCTCAGTGGGATTTTTTTGAAAATTTGAATGAAATATTGGTTTTAACGGGTATACCAGGAATGGGATTTCAACCATCATGACCATTATTTAATTTTCGTATTCCATTATAATTTTGACTAGTTATATTAATTTTTTTAAAAAATATATATTTTTTAAAAAATGATTTTCAAACATGAAAGGATATTTTTATCAAGAAAGTTTTTAATTGATTTGAAAACCACCCTCTATAAGATTCAATTTTTATTTTAGAAAAATTGATTTATAAAAATTTTACCGTTTTTAATAATATTATCAAAATTTGAAATGTTATTATTTTAATGAAATTTTTTTAATGATTTTAAATTTATATTATATATGATTAAAAGAATATTTTAAAAGAATATTTTTTTATATATTATATAATCAAAAAATTCAATATGGAAAATATATTTTCTGAAATATGTGATTATATTTCATTTAAATCTTTCTTTATAACTTATAAATGTTTTTTCAATGGAATGTATTTTTAAAATGATCTATGTTTTTTGAATAAATATTTAAAAGTGGAAAGTGTATATTTCTTAGGAAATGTTTGAAATGATTTTGAATGATTCCTTTATATTTTTCAAATGTATTTTTAAAGGAAAGAAACATAATTTTTTAATATTTTAAAAAAAATCACATGGAAAAGATATTTTACACATTATATTTATTGATTGAATTTTAAAAAACTCATTATTTGTTTAAAATATTATTTTAAATGAAATGTTTTTTGGTAATGATTATTTTTAAAATGGTTTTTTCAATATGTAAAGGCTATTTTCCACAAAACAAATATTCCAAGTGATCTTTCTAAATCATTTTTCATCTAAGTTTAAATCATTGGATTATAATAACTCTTTAAAATGGAAATGATATAATGATACCATTCTTATTCGTTATCTAAATTGATTTTGTTTATTTTAAACAGATGTTTATGAAACTAATTTCCCTTCCATGGTTAATTAAATGATAAAATGGTTATGAAATCCACTTTTTTCACTTGTTACACTATGATGAAATGATAAAATTATTATGAAACCTATTTCTTTTCAAAATTATATGTCATTAAGAAATTGTTAAAAAGTAAACTTATTTTATTGATTTTTGATTTAATGTATTTCTGTCTAATGGAACATGTATGTGTGATTTTCATTATTTGATTGGTGGGACCTATATAATATTCCAATAAATTGGGTAATGATTTATATCACATTATCTAAAAAGGTCTAAAATATGGTGTGATCCCAATTCAGTAAGGTACATTTTACACTATAATAGTCATTGGAGTGAACCAAGACTACTAATGAAATTATATTATATGATTAAATTTATGAAAAAAATTAATTTTTTCTAGAAATGTTTTTTCTCATGGATAATGTTCTCTAATTCAATTTGAATTAATGTATTATTAACTTCCATGATTTATTCTTTGATTCATGTTTATGATCTATGATATGGACAGTATGGTTTTCAAATGATGTTTGCATAGTCTCAAACCCTTAAACTCATGATATATTTTTATCTCACTTTTATACCTTACTGTGTATCAGAGCTAATGATTTTTTATTTTCTTAGGTTATTTTGAAATATAATATGTGTGATATATCTCAAAAGGTTCTATTTATAAAGAACATAATGGGTGATGACATGGTTGACATATGTAGTATTTTTTTATATGTATGTGTTTCCAAAAGAACAATACCTTTATGATCCTCCATATTTTCTTTATGTTTTATAATTTATATTCATTTAAAAATATCCAATATCTATGTATGAGATGTTTTTATATCTATAATTTCAATAACAATTCTCAACCAATTCCCTCCACCTATTATCACCCATTATAAATCAAAAATTCTGATTGTTATGTAATACCTTCTCAATAATCCAATTATTTAAGGAGATAAATATATCCTTTATATTAATCATTAATATATTGTTATCATAATCAAAAAAAATTAATGAATTAACTCTTTCAACCCATACGACATGTTTTTTAATTTTTATTATGATGAAAAATAATATGTTGAATCCAACTATATAGTTCCTAAAATTACATTGAAGTGAGATCATCCTCTTAGATACCAATAAATTACCTATGTTAAAATTTTCATTTTGTTAATAAATTCCATGAGTGGAAATCATCCAATTAGATGGTAATTATTTGGGTAAATGTATCTATATGGTAAGAAATTTTTTATCTCAAAATAAACCTCTTGGTAACTAAAAACTCAAAGAATTAGTAATCTCCTCATGAAAAAAAATCCTTATGTTTATATCAGGTACCTTGTAATAAAAATATGAATCATGTAGAGAATATCATTTTTGTATTAGTATAATTGAATAGAAGTAAACATATTAATAATAATTTCATTTTGAAAAGATCATTATTTTGATAAAAAATACGTTTAGTTTATAAACTCATCAGTTTAAAAAAAATAACATAATTTATCATCCCCTTCTTGAATCACAAAATAAATTAATTTGAGATTCTCCTCTAGGTAACACAACATATATTAAATATTATATTTTTGGTAACACATTCCTTAAGTGGGGGTCCTCCTATTGGTAATAAAAAATTCCATCATCTGGGATTCATATCTTGATAATAACTTCCTTAAATTAATATCCTCATATTCATTTCCAAAATAATATTTTTTGTACATATTATCCTAATTGTAAAATATTCCTTAACTCCAAAATCCCAACATTAAAACAAACTCTTTATGTCTATTTCCTACTCTTAGTAATAAATTCACTTAGTTGGCACCATCCTCATAATTAAAATATCCATTATTTAAGATTCTCTACTTGATAAAAATAGTTTTAATCAATATCCTTCTTTTTGTCTCTAATTCCATGATTATAAAACCTCAACATTATTATAAAAAATTCATCCATTCTAAACATTCTCTGGGAAAAAAATCCTTTAGTTTAGATCCTTCCCTTTGTGAGCCTCCACATAATGATTCATCTACTGAATTTAACATGATTTTCCAAGAATGTGGTAAAGTTCCTAGTCTTAACTCAAAACAAATCAAATTTTTTTGGAGGAATTTATAGGCACCCAAAAATTTATCATGCACTTTTCCCTAAAAACAATGATATTATCCTCAAATGATGGAAATGGTGATGAATTATTAACACACTAAAAAAGGTCCAAATTTATTCCATATGAATCATATAGTAGTTATTCATTCATTCATTGAGATAATTATAATACATTTCACATTCTGGTGATGTCTGGATTATAAAATCATATCCAAACTAATCGTTAACTGTGGAATATATATCCTTCAAAAATATATCCCAATATAGTTAGGTGTTAATAATAATATCTTATCTTCAAAAATACATGTATCTTAGTTACTTTTGAAGGAAAGTTTCATTAAAATTTTAAGAAAAATTTCAAAAGGTGTTATATTTTCATTTTGGATACAAAAAATAGTTTAAGAGAATACCACATAACTAGGTGAAAAAAATTATGTTATATTCATTTTTGATGCTTGTTGATCCAAAATAGATTACTGAATCAAAATTTATCATCGTTTGAAGTTGAAAATACTATAAAACATTAACATAAATTATACATGGTCATTATGTGTGAAAGGGAAGTCTAGTAACATAAAATTATATTCCGTAATCATTCCCTATAATAACTCCCAAAATAAACTTAAATCCAATTTTTGTACCCAATAAACTCAAATCCCACACCTTCACTACATAAATGCCATGTTAATGCTCTTGGAAAAGACTTTATTCCCTCTATAAATTATTCATGTTCACCATAATAAATTTTTTCATAACCTCTATCATTCATACATATATTCCAAAATCGATGTTTCTTTGATCATTAGCACCTGAAAAACTCTGGTCCCCTAAGATAAATGGTGGGATATTAGAATTATTTCCTCAATGGATGGTTTTCTATAGCTTACTTTCTTATAAAAAGATACATCATCCTTAGAATTTAACAAGTATGGAGACCATAAATAAGAAATCACACTTTTTCCTATTTTTTATTCTCAAATACTTCATGAACTCAGGCATGTTATTTTTAAATAGAAACTAGTGAAATGTAATTGAAAGTGGGGGTATTGGAGTTCACTATGGTTATTACACATATAGGTTTCATGATAGACCATTAACCCATTTATTATTCGTATAATTCTATGGAAGACACCTATAATAGATATGAACATGAAACTACATTGAAATTATTAATTCCCTCGTCATTATAATTTTGATGGTTGCATCTACCCTCAAGGATTCACTTGATCATGACATACACACAAGTTATCTACCTTGTAAAATTACAATTATTTCTCCAAAATGTATTCTTAACTCATATAGTGAAATTTTCCCCAATTACATATCCCATTGGTTTTGTTCTCCCAATCCTTGAAGACATTCCTAGGGCCCAACCCTAGCCCATGTCACCTACATCACTTATACATTCCCATTTCACCATAGTGGATCCTCTAAAAACATTATTTAATCTTTATAGGTTCTTACCCTAAGAGAGTTATTTCTCAAAAACCTAATACATGATACAATCCTTATCCCATGTGACTGGTCATTCCTCATCATGGTCCACCATTCAATTTTAATAACTAAACAATTACTGATTTCATCTATTTACGAAATATTTATAAAAAATTATTCTATAGTGACTCTTATTCCTTCAATTGGGGTATGTTCTAATGATAAAAAGTGACTAATCTTGAATAATTTTCAGACAATATACTTTATATTAATCCTCATCCATGTATTCTTTATCGTATGACATTAAATTATAAGTCAAAATGGTCCTTAACATATGAATGTCAAAGGAAAACTAATTGTCCTTTCCATATAAAATTAAAATGTATGGATTAAAAATTATGAAATATTTTAATATAGGGTTTATGAATCACTTCCCATGTATATGTGGTAGTCCCCTACTATAGGAATAATCCCCTATCATAATACCTTAAATACTCCAAGTTGGTTTCCAATTAAAAAATAGACTTTCTATAAGAGTTTTAATTATACAGTAATGAATTGTTTAGATTGTATTCACAACAAGATAATTATGATATGTAGTTTTCTTAAAAATGCATTATTTAAATAAATTAATTTCATATATCAGTAACTACAATTTTTACTACCCTGTATTTCATGAAAACAACTTAAATCAATAGGACAATACTTGACTGTATGAAAAGATTCAATTTGTGATTATTCAACATCTGATCTTCTATATTTCAACATTCATATCCCTGATGAAATAACTGAACGTAACTATATACTAAATTTAATGAAATATACCAATAATATAAGGATATTATAGTACCTAAAACCCTACTATATTAGTTAAACACCATATCCCAAACTATCACGGAATGTAAACTCTAAAGAGCCTTTATTCATGAGTATATTTAAATGTTTTTTTCCAAATGTTAGAATATAATTATTAAAAATGTAATTCATTTTAGGATTCATTATAAATATATTATCTTATGATTAGTATTATTGTTTTATAATAAAAAAATAATTTTTAAGAAAATATGGAAATATATATTTTTACTAATATTAAAATATTTATAAAATTGTTAATATATAAGTCTAACCTAAATGTTTATGAAGAAATTTTAATTAGAAATATGAATTTCATAATTTCAATTATAAAATATCAAAATATTTATTATTATTTAAGGACTGATGTTTTTTAATTTACAACACATTTAATATTTTTCTCAAATTTAATTTTCAATTTTTATACTTTTATCATATTTAAATTAATATTTAACACTTACAGAAATAAAATTAGAAAAAAATTATTTTAAATTTATAATCAAGATGTCCAAATTTTATAATAAGGATATTTTTTTGGATTAATGGTTATGATACATTATGTCAAAACTAGTTACTACTGTAAAATATAAAATTGTGAAATTAATAAATTAAGGGGAAAATGAAGAAAATGTGATAAAAATATTTCTAGAATTGAGTGGGTGATATATTATTAACTAAATATAACCCTCCACTGAATTAAACATTCTTTTTGGATCTGCATGAAATGATTAACATGTTCTCCCGTTATATTAAGTTGATAGTTAATTCCAAAAATGAAATTTTCAATAATTTTAAATAGGGCCTCTCACCAACCATTCAATACCACTCTAATAAGTAGTTTTTCTACATAAATTCAATAATATTACCTTCATATAGAATCCTATTTCACTATAATAATCTTATATTCATAATAGATAATCCAAATCTATTTATTCATAAGAAATCCACCAAGAGAAACGCAAAGTTTTCAATATATGTTCAATTTTTTTTCTAAAAAATATTTATTTCATAAATCTATTTAAAATTTATTTTTGAAAATATTATGTGATGAATTATATATTTATATCAGAAGAAATATTTTTATATTTTGGAAACAACCACTAAAAATCTTTCATTATTACATTATGAAAAATTAAATTTCTATTCATGCATTGTGTGGACTATGATCTCCATAAAGAAAATTAATTCATTTCCTTTTACCATATTAAATGGATAGATATAAGGATGGGATTAATGGGTAATTATTATTCTTATGATAAAATTATATTTCTTGTCTGAAAAATTTCAAATCATATTAATGATATTATCAATAAAGGATTATAGTTAATTCAAACATTTAAAACAAGTATACTAAGAGGATAATATATTATTAAAATTGGGTAATATTTTAATATCAATTAATTGTACTTTATTCTAGCAATATCATGTATGCAATGTCTTTTTAAAGAAACCTCTGTTGTATGTGACTCCTTACTAAGAATCTGATCTTACCAATATTTGTTTTCGTTTATCCAAGAATCCTTAAGGATGACCATGTGTAGTTTTCAGAGGTATAATAGAATGGTTAATGTTGTTATTTAAATATATTAATTTTTTATCTTAGGTTTTGAAATGTAATTTATGTATGTATCAATTCTTCGAATAGTACCAAACTATTGTCTACCTAAATAACTCTTTTACTTTTTGGTAATAACATAATAATGATTTTGGCTATATTTTTTTGGAGTTTGAGATGTTACATTTTTTATTAAATGATATTTGTCAGAAATATTCTGGATTATTTTTAGTGGAACATTTTCTGATAGAATATGTTCTATGAATAGCCCTAAATATTTCAGTGGAACAATCTGTAAAACATATTAATAATTTTATTTGAGAATTAAAAATATCATTCAAAATATGTATATTCCATTGGTTAGAGATAAATGTGCGGAAAGAACATTACTATATATGAATGGCATATATATCTCGTGATTTCTATGGAGGGGCCTTATCTCCTATGTTTTCTCTAGACCGACCCTCAATACTCTCCATAACTAAATTATTTGAAAATGGGATGGTAAATAATGATCTATTGAAAAGGAAAATATATTAAAAATAGATGATGCATCTATGGTCGAAGAAATCCTTGATGTTTACCATAAAAATTGCATTCTCATCTACAAGAATTGTAAATTCAGTTCCCCATTAAACTAATTCATTATGTAGGACCTATATGTAAAAATCCCAATAGAATGGAACCAGTGGAGTTTGGGGATTTGAAAACAGAGTTATATGAGTTGTGTGATATGGTCTTTAACACCCTAGTGTGTCATCACTAAGGGACCAGGATCAATTTTTAAAAAAGAAGGCTGGGACAAAAAGATTTTGAATTGATTATAGAGAGATAAACACCCATAAATGTAAGTATTTAATATTTTTTATAATATATTGATTACTTACATGATGAAATTCAATGATTTTTATAATTCATAATGATTGATCTTGACTTTGGTTATCATCAGCTAAGGGTAAATAATGATGATATACATAAGAAGACATTTCAAACAAAGAATGGAAATTATTTACCAAGGTAATTACTTTTGTATTGACTAATATACCATCTATATTAATGGATTTTACATATATAGTATTCTAGTGTTATCATGAAAACATTTTTTTTGTATTTAAGATTTATATATTGATATAATCTATGATATTTAATGATCATGAGAGTCATCAATAAATAACTCTGATGACTATAAAAAAGAATAATTATATTGGAAATATACAATTTGTGATGTTTTTCTCAATGTAGTTTCTATTAGTGGCTATATTGTCTTTATGGATGGAATATTTTTTTGACTCTTTGAAGATAATGGTAGTCAAATAATGCATTACATTGATGAACATTTTAAATCTCAATAGTTTCATGGGATTATAAGGATACTATTGGTAGTTCTATCAAGGTTTTACCTATTTTTTCAACATTTTATCCTTGTTATCATGGAAAGGATTTAAATTCATAAGGATAAGGGAATGCGGGGAAATTTTTTATCAGCATAAGAGGAGACTGAATAATGAAATGTTATTAAAATTACCATCATGTAATAGAGGATTTATTGTGTACTTTTGTGACATGAAGAGTTTAAATGGATGTCTCATTAAGAATAATTAAATGGTGATTCAATATGAATAAATGAAATTGAAATTATCTAAATTGAACTATCTAACTCAATCCCTCAATTAGGTAACCATAATATTTTCTTGGAAAATTGACACAACCCCTTTATATAATGATGATACATATATACAAACATCATGAGTTTAAAATATATCTTATCATATAAGGAACTCAACAATAGGGGAAAATATTGTTTGAAATACTAAAGTAATAAAATTTCTTAATCCACCACCGCATTGGTAAGGAAAACAAGTTGGTTTATGCATTGAGTTGGAGGGACCATGGAGTTTAATCCATGATGAAGAATGGAAAATATCATGCATACATTGTTCAAGTAAATATTGATATCATTATTTTTTGTAAAGGGATCTATCAATCATTTTAAAAGAAATTTTCAATCACCCCTTATTAAAAAAGTTACTGACTCACTAACCGGATGAAGAGAACACACAAAGGAATATTGAAGTAATAAATAATTCGTAATCAAAAAAATTCATCAATAGAGATGGAAAATTTATGTTATGGATGTGGTTAGTTGTTCTGTTGTGCCCAAGTGAAGTAATTGCATTTGTTGTCAATAACTTGTCATGGTGTGCCATCTGATGAAGTACATCTTGAAGATTGATGATTACAGAAGCATTAAATCAGACGATTGCTAAGCTGATCATAAGTTCAAAGCACGTGTATCAAGGAGATACATTGTCACAACATGATTAGAAGACCATGCACTATCTCTTCGTGCATGAGGATTTAAATTTGTTCCGACCTCTCTGATTAGATCAATGAAGTTCTTTGAAGAATATGTTTGATTTAGGAGCTCGGTTAATGAAGAAGACCCTTCGGGAATTCCACATTCTATGTACTGAGTATATGTGAGGAGGATGGAGGAATTGTAATGAAGAATAAAAATGAAGAAGCTTGAAGTGGCATTTGGCATATGGGGATACTTTGTTTTATACAAAGTCTTTATTCCTATACTTAGCAAAAAATAAGGCCACCAAGGAGGCCAGCCGAGGGTCATCACCCAAGGCACTTGTGGGACTCAAGGTCACCACGCCCATGGGGAACCCTCAAGGCCAGGGCAGCATCCTTGAGGCAGGGGCACACCCGTAGGACACCCCGCATGGGCGCATGGGGCACGCCCGGAGGAGCGTGCGGCAGGGGCCGTGTATAATCACCCGGAGGACACACGGTGGTGAAGCCCGCGCACCCGAGGAAGCATAGTGGGCGCCAGTAGCGCGCCCGCAGGGAGCAGAGAGTGGGCGCAGAGCGCGCCCACAGGGAGAACACTGTGCGGGGCGGCACCGTGGAGGTTGGAAGTTCAATTGCGGGGTTGAGGCAGCGCTAGGGTGATAAACCGCGGAAAAACCCCGCGCCGATTCGATGTGGGACGCGGAAATTTCACCCGGGACAGATCTGAGCCGTCCGTCTCATCGCGCGCTGGATCGCAGCCGCTCATCTCATCTGCCGCGCGCCGCGATCTAATCTGGCTGTCTGATGTATTTCAATCGCCCAATCCGACGGTCGTGGCTCGTCTTCCACCTCGAGCTCAGCCGAAGGCCACCCGACGTTCCCCGCTGAACCAGAGCCCTCCGAGCACCAGAATTCGAGCTCCCGGCCACCATTGCCGAAGCCGAAGGCTCCATTGAGCTCGTCTGGACACACCGAACATGTCCATACATTAAAATGACTCTGCATGCAACAAAGGAGAGAATTCGAGGTTGGCCGAAGCAACCAAAGGTGCAAGGCCATGATGGGTTATTTTTTGTATAGATTATCCTAAACAGAAGTCCATGCATGCGTTCTAAGTCGCATGCACGTGAAGGAAACCGAAAAATGGAAAACCCGCATTAAAACAGAGAAGAAGAACGAGATACGCGGAAGATATTTAACACGTTTGAAGTTTTCAAAACGCCGATGATTTCGGGCATTCAAGTATTGGATCCCGCGGACTCCATTCATTCCTTTGCCTATAAAAAGAGATCCTGAGCCCTCTTAAACTTTTGCTGATTCTTTGAGAACTCGAGAGTCCCGCGAAGCCATCCGAGCTACGCGAAGTACCTCTGCGCAGCCTCTTGCGCGACTAAGAATCCCGGAGCCACTCGAGGCCCTGAAGAAGTCCCCTGCACGTCTCCCTTGCGCGACAGGAAGGAGCTCTCTCTGCCTGCATACTTGCGCGGCAGGAGTAGCTTGCACGCCTCGCGGTGTTGCACCTTGCACACCCGAGTGCTTGCGCGGCAGTAGCACCTGGGCGCCCGCGGCCAGTGCATCTTGCGCGGCATTTGAAGACAGTAGAGGCCGCACTCTTGCAACCTTGCATGGAGAAGAAGTGAAGAATAACCCGAGGGCATACCTTTGTGTGAGCCAAGTGAAGAGAAGAACTCTCTACTGGCAGTAGGTGTTCAAAGTGGAAGGCCAAGGCTTAGCCTTGTGTGTGCACAAGTGAAGAAGACCAACCTTGAGAAGAAGAGTACACACTTAAGTGTGTGAATGCAAAAGAACTGATCATTCTAAGTGATTGGTTTTTCGGTGAGCAAGACCAACGAGATCTTTTGAAGACTGTTGAAGCTACTTGAAGTTTCGAACAACACCTTTGAAGAAGTGAAGTGGAGCCATTATGAAGATGATGTTGTGGAGTTGGGGGGGTTTAACCAACTTGTAATTGGGGGGTATAACCAATTACTGTGTAATCATCTTTTGGAATAGTGAAGAATCCGTGTTGGGGGGTGTAACCAACACGGCAAGGAGTAGGTCTTTGTACCGAACCTTGTAAATCTCTGTGTTATGTGCTCTCATTATTACTGCACCACTAAAAGAGTAGATCTATGCTTTAACCAGCTGCAGAGGTTGAATTGATAATCCAAAGGGAACAATTCATAAAAAGAAAAAGTTATCACTGATTCACCCCTCCCCTCTCAGTGATCACAACCGATCTAGGCATTTCAAGTGGTATCAGAGGGAGGTTCCCTCTGTAAGGATCTACTTCTGAGAAGATGGACAATCTGAATTATGTTAATAGTAGGGGTGTTCCTACATTCGATGGAAAGAATTACCACAGCTGGAAGAATCGGATGTCACCCTACCTTCTATCTCTCAGCCTTGAAGTTAGAAATGCAGCCTTATTTGGATTCCCTCCTCTTTCTAATGAAGCTGCTATGACACTAGATGAGAAAAGAAATATGGAAGTTGATGGTAAAGCTCAAAATGCCATTCTTATGTCACTCTCAGAAAAGGTATACACAAAAGTCATGGGACTCAAGAATGCTAAAGAAATTTGGGACAAATTGGAAAGTAGTTATGAAGGCAACATGAAAGTCAAGGAAGCCAAATTACAAATTTGGAGAAGCAAGTTTGAAGATTTCAAGATGGGAGAAGAAGAAAATATTGATGATTATTTCACAAGAGTCAATGAAATTGTCAGTAACATTCGGGGTTTTGGAGAAAAGTTGGAGGACTCCACTATTGTTAAAAAACTAATGAGAAATTTTCCTGACAGGTTTGACCCCAATGTCTCAGCATTAGAAGACAGATATGATATCTCTCTTGATGAACTACACAACATTATCATTGCATATGAAATGAGGAAGATCCCAGTATTCAAGAAGAAGATCAAGGATGAGATGGCTTTTGAGGCCATGAGACAACTCAAGATAAAAGATGACGAAGTCCTAGAATCAAGTGATTCTGACAATGAAGAAAAGGATGAAGATCTCAACACGATTATTTCTCTTTTTTCTAAAAGGTTTGGAAAAACTAAATTTAGGGGAAAAGGGAAATCACCATCGAGATGTCTCAATTGCAATAACATCGGAGACTTTGCTGTTAACTGTCCTAAGAAATGATCTAGTACTCCAGATATTGAAGATGATAAGTCACAAAAGAAGAAATGGAGTAGATACCCAAGAGAAGGAAACAGATCTGGTGCAAGAAAGAAAAGGATCGTTCCTGGTGAAAGAAGAAGCTATGTAAGCAAAGAGGAAGAATCAGACTTCACTTCAGCCAGTCAATCAGAAGAAGAAACGAATTTTATGGCTCATGTGGAAAAAGGGTTTGACACCTGCAGTAGTGAAGATGATGAAAGTGAACGAACAGATCTCGAACACATATTGAAAGATGAACTAGTGGCTTGCCTTTCACAGAACACTGAACTCAAGAAAAAGAAGAGATTGTTACAAAAGGAAACCAAAAGGATGACTGAGGAGTTGGAAGAATGTATGAAGAAAGAGACAATGTACATTGATGAAATCAAGAGACACAAACTGAAGGTAGCTGAGCTGGACAAGATAGCAAAAGATCTTGAGGAGAAACTTCACCTCAAAGAAGAAGAGCAACCAGTGACACATTCCAAGTGGATTGAAGCACAGAATAGCTTGACAAAGATGATAGAAGACTTCAACAAGGCTGTTGAGGTCATGGCAGAATCATCTTATGTTGGTGCTCAGAGGCAGGTCAATTTACCACTAAGTAAATCTCTAAATACATCTGTTATTTCTAACAATGCAGGTTCAAAGATAAAATTGAGACAAACATGGCATGAACCAACCTGTGTAAAATCATCTTCAATGGAAGAAAGGAAATCCTCAGGAAGGACTACTCAAATCTTGGATAGAAAATTACAACATGACTCTTATCAACAAAGAAGGTCAAGGTTCAGAGGCTACTGCTGGTGTTGTGGTGTGTTTGGACATAAGGCCTATGCATGCTGGTATAACATGTCTCGTCCAAACATGACGCATGAGTCAAGGGGGAGACATCCTGGAACCCAGAGTGTTTTGCAGAAAGCATCAAAACCACCAACTCAGAACACATTTGACTTCCTGAGTGAAGCTTGTGGAAGATGTGACCAACAAGGTCATAGAGCTGATAAATGTATGACAACTCTTCCTAAACAAAAAGTCAAAGACATGAAAGGGAAAGGCATTCAAGAAACCAATGATGAAATCACATGATTTGCTGAAGTGGCTCTAAAAGCCAGTAGTAAAACCAAGTCATGGATTCTTGATAGTGGATGCTCATCCCACATGACTGGTGATACAAAAAATCTAAGCAACATTGAAAGTCATGAGGGAGGAACCGTGGTGTTTGGAAATGATCGTTCTCTGAAAATCAAGGGAGTTGGAAAGGCTATGATTGCAACAACAAATCTAAAATCCAATGATGTGTTGTTTGTTGAAGGATTAAAGCACAACCTACTGAGTGTAAGTCAATTATGTGATGATGGGCATGAGGTGTTGTTCCAGAAGGACTCATGCATCATCAAGAGCTCAAAGGATGGAAAAATCATCACTCAAGGAAGAAGAACCACTGGAAATCTTTTTCAAATTGGTGATCCCATCAATTCTTGTTTTCTTAGCTCTAAAGATGAAAAAAACCTCTGGCATAGAAGACTTGGCCATCTTGGTCAAAGGAGTATGAGTAAAATTCTGAAGTACAATGTTGTACGAGATCTACCCAAATTAAAGAGAGAAAGAGATGAAGTCTGCGACACATGTCAGAAGGGAAAACTGACCCATAGGTCACACAAAGGAGTTGATATCATGTCTACTAGGCCTCTTGAACTCATCCATACAGACATATGTGGACCGATGAGACAGAAGTCTACAAGAGGAGATTTCTATTTTATAACCTTCATTGATGATTACACTCGGATGACCAATGTCATGTTCATGAAACACAAGTCAGAGGCAATCACGATGTTCAAGACTTTCAGAAGGCAGGCTGAGAAGGAACTAGAGCTCTGCATCAAGAAAGTAAGATCAGACAACGGAAAAGAATATACCGGTGATGTCTTTGAAAGTTATCTGGTCAAGCATGGAATCAAACATCAATATAGTACACCATATACTCCACAACAGAATGGAGTGGCTGAACGAAAGAATCGAAGCATAGTTGAAATGGGGAGGACTATGTTAGCTGAGCATGATATCTCTAAGTTTTTCTGGAGAGAAGCAGTATGCACTGCTATACACATACAGAACAGATGTCTCCTGAGACCAGAAACACAAATGACAGCCTATGAAATGTGGTTTAACAGAAAACCAAATGTTAAATATTTCAAAGTCTTTGGCAGTCCCTGCATCATCATGATTAAAAACATCAATCTGGGAAAGTTTGAAGAAAAAGCTGAAGAAGGAATCTTTATGGGTTACCTACCTGATGGAAAAGGCTACAGATGCTAGAATAAGAGGTTGAATAAAATGATTGACTGCAGTGATGTAATAATAATTGAAAACAACACCAAGCCATACACTGTGGATGATGATGACTCAAAGAATGACACAGCCTTGGAACAGAAGAATGCAGAATTACCTAAGCCAACACCAACTGCTGGTGAGATCAACTCTGAATATACCAGTGATGAAGATGAAGGTAATGAAAATGGAAGAATCAGATACAACAAATTGAAGAAACATGTTGACACAGAAAATGTCCTTGGAGACCTACAGTCCTCAGTAAGAACTAGAAGAAGATTGAGATTGGAAGATCAGAATGCACTGGTTTCTCAAGTTGAACCTCACACAGTGGCTGAAGCAGTTGTACCTGAGGAATGGATACAAGCTATGCATGAGGAACTCAATCAAATTGAAAAGAACTCCACTTGGGATCTTGTGCCAAGGCCCAAAAATAAAAATGTTATTGGGACAAAGTGGGTGTTTAGAAACAAACTCAATGAAAAGGGAGAAGTTTCCAGAAACAAGGCCAGACTTGTATGTAAAGGATATTCACAAATGGAAGGAATCGACTTTGAGGAAACCTTTGCACCAGTTGAAAGACTGGAAACTATCAGAATGTTCTTAGCAGTTGCAGCACACAAGCAGTACAAGGTCTATCAGATGGATGTGAAATCTGCATTTCTGAATGGAGATCTTGAAGAAGAGGTGTATATTGAACAACCAGAGGGATTTTTGCTGGACAAAGATGGTAGTATGGTGTGCAGATTGAGAAAATCCTTGTATGGATTGAAGCAGGCCCCTAGAGCCTGGTACTCAAAATTGGATGGTTGTCTTAAAGACATGAAATTTGTCAAAGGAACAGTTGACAGTAACCTCTATGTCAGAGAAATGGCCAATGGTACCCTCATTGTCATTATTTATGTGGATGATATCATTTTTGCTGGTAACAAGGAAGGACTATGTGAAGAATTTGCTGAGCAGATGAAAAGAACTTTTGAAATGTCGATGCTTGGTCAAATGTCATATTTTCTAGGATTTCAGGTGGAACAAAGACAAAACTCCATATTTCTTTCACAAGAGAAGTACGCAAGGGACTTAGTGAAAAGGTTTGGAATGGAAAGTTCAAAGGAAGTCTCCACACCCATTTCTGTCGAAACCAAGCCATGCAAGGATGAAGAAGGCAACAATGTTGATCAGAAAGAGTTCAGAAGAATTATTGGCAGTCTACTTTATCTCAGGGCTTCAAGGCCAGATATAGCATATGCAGTGACTTTGTGTGCCAGATTCCAAAGTGACCCAAAATAATCTCACTTAACTGCAGCCAAAAGAATCCTGAGATATGTTAAAGGAACCCTCAACTATTGACTCTTATACAAACACAGTGCAAACATACAGTTGTTGGGATTCACAGATGCTGATTGGGCTGGTGATTGCACTGATAGAAGATCCACATCTGGTGGAACCTTCTTTCTGGGAGAAGGATGTGTTAGCTGGTACAGCAAGAAACAAAATTCTGTAACATTGAGCACAGCTGAAGTAGAGTATGTGGCCGCTACACATGCATGTACTCAAATGATTTGGATGCAGGTGCAGCTAGCAGATTTGAGGATTAAAGCTGAAAACCCATTGAGGATCTTATGTGATAATCAAAGTGAAATTGGGTTGTCTAAGAATCCTATCCAACACTCCAGATCCAAGCACATTGATATAAAATATCATTTCATCAATGAAAGGGTCGCCAGTGGAGACATCAAGCTAGACTACATTCCTACTCAAGATCAGGTGGCAGACATTTTCACCAAAGCTATGCCTACGGAAAGATTTGTTGAATTGAGGCTGAAACTTCATGTTTAGCCTTCTACTCTCACTTGAGGAAGAAAAAGGTCCCTCCTTATTCCCTAAATTTTTGTATTCTTGTACTTACATGCAGGGAATTGAAGGAGATGAGTGCATCCCTTGAGGGGGAGCATTGGTAGTTGAAGATGTGAAGGTTCCAGAAGCTCTATACTCTGAGTATGGCTTTCATTCATCCCTTTGAATTTGTTGGCCAATAAGGGGGAGAAATCATCAGGCACACGACATTCTCTCAGTGTGCTTCAGAGTATTGACAACCAAATACAAAGGGGGAGATTGTTGTGCCCAAGTGAAGTAATTGCATTTGTTGTCAATAACATGTCATGGTGTGCCATCTGATGAATTACATCTTGAAGATTGATGATTACAGAAGCATTAAATCAGACGATTGCTAAGCTGGTCATAAGTTCAAAGCACGTGTATCAAGGAGATACATTGTCACAACATGATTAGAAGACCATGCACTATCTCTTCGTGCATGAGGATTTAAATTTGTTCCGACCTCTCTGATTAGATCAATGAAGTTCTTTGAAGAATATGTTTGATTTAGGAGCTCGGTTGATGAAGAAGACCCTTTGGGAATTCCACATTCTATGTACTGAGTATATGTGAGGAGGATGGAGGAATTGTAATGAAGAAGAAAAATGAAGAAGCTTGAAGTGGCATTTGGCATATGGGGATACTTTGTTTTATACAAAGTCTTTATTCCTATACTTAGCAAAAAATAAGGCCACCAAGGAGGCCAGCCGAGGGTCATCACCCAAGGCACTTGTGGGACTCAAGGTCACCACACCCATGGGGAACCCTCAAGGCCAGGGCAACATCCTTGAGGCAGGGGCGCACCCGTAGGACACCCCGCATGGGCGCCTGGGGCACGCCCGGAGGAGCGCGTGGCAGGGGCCGTGTATAAGCCCCCGGAGGACACGCGGTGGTGAAGCCCGCGCACCCGAGGAAGCATAGTGGGCGCCAGTAGCGCGCCCACAGGGAGCAGAGAGTGGGCGCAGAGCGCGCCCGCAGGGAGAACGCGGTGCGGGGCGGCACCGTGGAGGTTGGAAGTTCAATTGCGGGGTTGAGGCAGCGCTAGGGTGATAAACCGCGGAAAAACCGCGCACCGATTCGATGTGGGACGCGGAAATTTCACCCGGGACAGATCTGAGCCGTCCGTCTCATCGCGCGCTGGATCGCAGCCGCTCATCTCATCTGCCGCGCGCTGCGATCTAATCCGGTCGTCTGATGTATTTCAATCGCCCAATCCGACGGCCGTGGCTCATCTTCCACCTCGAGCTCAGCCGAAGGCCACCCGACGTTCCCCGCTGAACCAGAGCCCTCCGAGCACCAGAATTCGAGCTCCCGGCCACCATTGCCGAAGCCGAAGGCTCCATTGAGCTCGTCTGGCCACACCGAACATGTCCATATATTAAAATGACTCTGCATGCAACAAAGGAGAGAATTCGAGGTTGGCCGAAGCAACCGAAGGTGCGAGGCCATGATGGGTTATGTTTTGTATAGATTATCCTAAACAGAAGTCCATGCATGCGTTCTAAGTCGCATGCACGTGAAGGAAACCGAAAAATGGAAAACCCACATTAAAACAGAGAAGAAGAACGAGATACGCGGAAGATATTTAACGTGTTTGAAGTTTTCAAAACGCCGATGATTTCGGGCATTCAAGTATTGGATCCCGCGGACTCCATTCATTCCTTTGCCTATAAAATGAGATCCCGAGCCCTCTTAAACTTTTGATGATTCTTTGAGAACTCGAGAGTCCCGCGAAGCCATCCGAGCTATGCGAAGTACCTCTGTACAGCCTCTTGTGCAACTGAGAATCCCGGAGCCACTCGAGGCCCCGAAGAAGTCCCCTGCGTGTCTCCCTTGCGCGACAGGAAGGAGCTCTCTCTGCCCGCATACTTGCGCAGCAGGAGTAGCTTGCACGCCTCGCGGTGTTGCACCTTGCACACCCGAGTGCTTGCGTGGCAGTAGCACCTGAGCGCCCGCGGCCAGTGCATCTTGCGCGGCATTTGAAGACAGTAGAGGCCGCACTCTTGCAACCTTGCATGGAGAAGAAGTGAAGAAGAACCCGAGGGCATACCTTTGTGTGAGCCAAGTGAAGAGAAGAACTCTCTACTGGCAGTAGGTGTTCAAAGTGGAAGGCCAAGGCTTAGCCTTGTGTGTGCACAAGTGAAGAAGACCAACCTTGAGAAGAAGAGTACACACTTAAGTGTGTGAATGCAAAAGAACTGATCATTCTAAGTGATTGGTTTTTTGGTGAGCAAGACCAATGAGATCTTTTGAAGACTGTTGAAGCTACTTGAAGTTTTGAACAACACCATTGAAGAAGTGAAGTGGAGCCATGATGAAGATGATGTTGTGGAGTTGGGGGGGTTTAACCAACTTGTAATTGGGGGGTATAACCAATTACTGTGTAATCATCTTTTGGCATAGTGAAGTATCCGTGTTGGGGGGTGTAACCAACACGGCAAGGAGTAGGTCTTTGTACCGAACCTTGTAAATCTCTGTGTTCTGTGCTCTCATTATTACTGCACCACTAAAAGAGTAGATCTATGCTTTAACCAGCTGCAGAGGTTGAATTGATAATCCAAAGGGAACAATTCATAAAAAGAAAAAGTTATCACTGATTCACCCCACCCCTCTCAGTGATCACAACCGATCCAGGCATTTCATGTTCTATATATACCGAAGATTAAAATTGAACTACTTGATGTAGAATATAGATCAAATTTCCCTATACACCATAGTTCCAAAGTGATTTATAGGGACTAAAGGGGGAATTTATCGTGGATGTAATGATGTTTTAAAATGGAAATCATGTTTCTATATTCATAGAATGATAGAAAGTAAATACTATAAGGAAACATACTAAGGGAGCCACTAAATATATTCCAATACCTATATGGATTTGGGAAAATTTTACAATGTAATTTATCACCGAAATCCCAAATACAAAATGGAAGTACAATCTATGTGTGTCATTATTGATCATCTAACTATGTCTGCTTATTTATTAGTGATAAGAGATGGTATACCCCTTGAGTGGATTTCCTGACTCTAAATTAATGAAATAATAACGATTTGTGGGGATCCTCTATCAATTATATCTGATCATGACCAATAGATCACATCAAAACTCTACAAAATACATTAAAGCGATCTCAAAATTAAGTTACATTTAAGCACCACATATCATCACCAAATAAATGGGGAACCCAAATTTACTGTCTAGACATTTAAAGACATATTGATATCATTTTATCTTGACATCAAAGGTATGGGGGATTTTTTTTTGATTTTATATACAATAATTTCCTCAAATCCAGCATCAATGTTTCACAATATGATGTGTTTAATGGGAAGAGATATCACACTCCAACCTATTGTGAAGAAGCTAGAGATTGAAATCTATTCATTCTATATCATGAAATTTTGATCGATATTAATGTATAGAATATCTTATATCATATTAAATCATCACATGGTAGTTAGAAGAGATATACTAATAATGAATGGAAATGGATTAGAATTTTAATTTTGGTATCATGTATTGTTGATGGGTTCCCTTTAGATGGAAGATTTACTGTTTATGGAAAGTAGGGATTCATCCATTAGTTCATTGATTCTTTTTTAATAATATAAATAATTACTCTTGTGGATTACTAATTGGTTATGTATCCCAAACGTTCTAAAATAAATTATGTATTCAGTGTTACGTTATAGGGGAAATACAGTCTAGATCCATTGCATGTGTATACATATAAGGGAATAGATTTATATCATGAATTGTCTTATAATAAAGAGCACATCCAGATTCTTTACACTAGAGATCAGGTGTTATGATGTTAAATAAATAAAATTGAGAATGGCCTCTAGAGAAATTTCATACCAGAAGCGGAAACATGGCATCCTAATGAATCTATGAGGGAGTAACATCCACATTTTTTCAATACATATTATATAATCCAATTTTTAAAATGAATATATCTAACGTGGGATGAATGTAATACCTATGCACTACTATAGCTAGTAAACACCATTTTCTGAAAAATAACACAATACATAGTTTAAATATAATTTATCATACTCTATATTTAAAAGAATTAATTGTAGATATTATAGTTTAATTTCATAAAAATAAAAAAAATATCATAAATATATTCTAATAAGATTATTTTTTATATTTTTCTGAACTAATTTATTATCTTAATATTTCTATATTTTTTTCCAACACTATTATTTGTACCATTATTTGTGTATAAGTGTGATATAGAAATTTATGAAACCATTTACATGAAAAAATAAGTATTTTATAATTTAAATAACACCTTTTATAATAATTATTACATTTTAAAAACCTATGATTTATTATTTGGAACTCATGTAATATTTTTATGATAATATTCTTAAATATTTTATACATATATATTAGTAAAATTAATTTTTAACACTTATATATATTGAATCTGAAAATAAGGATTTGGAATTTATAATAATTTGTTCTAAATTATATAATATGAATCAATAAAAATTTAGGAATAATGATTAACATACCATATGTAAAAACATGTTTTTATGATAAAAGAAAAAATGGTAAAATTAATAAATCATGTTGTAAAAGGAATGAAGTATAATAAAAACATTTATATATTTTAGTTTTAGAAAAATAATAGACCATAAATCACCATATACTCATTGGTTTCATCTTTATGGTTCTGTGTGAAATTTTTAACATGTTCTCCCTTTATATTAAGATGAAATATTTACAAAAATTCCCTTCTCACCACTTATAAAAGGGACCTCTCACCAGAAATTAAATAAGACTATAAAAATTAAGTCTACTTATGAAAATGATCCTTTTTTACATCCGATGTCATCTTTTCTAACACTCATGATCTTCTGGTCAAATTATTTCATCTTAATCAATTACCTTTTAAGTAATCCTCTAGAGAAACCCATGGTTCTCAAACTAAGTTCAGCCTTTTCTCAAATATCTTTTCCATGTATCGTTCCAATTAACATTATTTTCCAAATATATATAACAAAATAATTTTTTATAGTATAATTAATTATTTTAAATTTTATAAATAATCATTAATACTTTTTCACCATTACCTTAAGTGTAATTAAACTATCATTCATACATTATGTGTAATACTTCCACCCCGACACAACATTTTACATTTCCCTTCACATCATTAAAATTTTATATCTAAGGAGGATATTAAAGGAAAAATATTTTATGTATGATATAGTTATGTTTATATTATAAAATTTTATAAAACCTGTAAATTATATGATCAACAATGGATCATTTTTAATTAAATCGTTAAAAATAATTATACTACAAGCATAAAATTTTATTCAAACGGGGTAATATTTTTATATAAATTTCTTATTACACTAATTCCATCCATATTTTATATATCACAATTATAAGAACCTAATAAAGTTATTATGTTTTTGTTATAATGATATTATTATAAAAAATACCGATAACCATTCTTGGAATGTAACACCCCAATCTTCCACGGTACACTTCTCTTTGAATAATACAATAGCGTGTGTTGTGCGCAACACTGAGTTCAAGTACACCGCGACATACCAAACTAGCCGTTCAAAAGAGGATATGAATAGTATTAAATAAATTTTAAATATTATATTATCATTATAATTTTAATCCATATTATGAGTTTATAAGACATGATTTATGAACAAATTCATTTTTTCAGATAAAAGAAGTATTTTTCAAAAAATAAAATTTTACCGCCTTTTAATGGCGAAGCCTTTTTAAAAAAAATATTTGAAACTTTTATATATTTGACAAAATGAAATTCTTCTTTATAATTGGGACATAAGAATTTAGAATCAATAATGTTTTGGTGTCTTTCTGATAACTTTCATATTTGGGTGAATAGTGAAAAATTACAAAATTTTAACTGAAAACTACTTTTTTAATCAAAATAATTTATATTGTTAAATTATATATTTTAATGGTTTGGAAGTATAAATAGATTATATTTTTACTATTTAATCCAATTATGTTCATTTTAAGTAATTTCACCTTGAAATTGGACATAAACAAGTGTCGAACTTTTGATAGTTATTATTTCTTAAAAATACGCCTTTTGGTTTCGAAAGCAGGAATCAATTTTAAATTAATAAATGAAACTTTTATGTTTTAAATTTGGTAAAATAGAATTCATTTTTGGATTCTGAATAATTAAATTGTCCTAGGGTTAAATTTTTGTACTTTTCGGATAACTTTTATATTTTGATGAATACTAAAAAAATTACTAAATTTTAATTAAAAACAACTTTTTTAATCGAAATAATTAATAGTGATAAATTATGAATTTGAGTGGTTTTAAATTATATTTAAAATATATTTTTACCATGTAGTACAATTTGTTTCATTGAACATAATTTCAAATTTAAACCAGATATAAACAAGTGTCAATCTTTTGATAGTTACTATCTCTTAAAAACACGCTTTTTGTTTTAACAACGGGAATTAATTTTAAATTAATTTCTGACACTTATGTGTTATGAATTTGGGAAAATGGATTCCATATTTGGAATCAGGATGTTCCAATTTTTTAAATTGGTAACTTTTATTTTTAGAAATTTTGGATAATTACTTTGGTAAATATTTTATTTACCATGGTTAAAGGGTAAATCCGGTAAACAAGGGTTAACAAAATAATATTATAATAATACTAAATTGCCCTAAAAAGTGTCTTAACCCTGGTTTGTAAAACATGGTCGACCATGGGCATCATTGGGTCGATTTGGGGACCCCATGGATCCACTTGTAAGTGATAGGGACACTTTATTTTAATTAAGTTAAAATGAATACAAAAATGACACAAGCATATATCTTTTTGAAAAACAATTGTTACATATGGTTATATATGTTGCCTTTTAGACTATAAACATTCATTAGAAAGATAAAACAATTTCCTACATAATGATATTTTATTTATAATTTTTATACATTAAATAATTTAATTTATTTATGACACAATGGTGATACGGTATTTACCATAATAGTGAAAAATTAGAATAATTGATATTATAAATACCCAAATAAATATAATTTAAGACTTTTATTGAATTAAAATAATTTTATAGGTTAATATGACATATTATTATTGATTTAATTAACCTTTTTGGAAGTAATCATTCTGTTATGAGTTTCACAAAAATCAACTATTAAATAGTGTCAAAATTGACAAAAAAGAGTTTTTAAGACAAATATTATATTATTAATTGATATTAAATTCCTAAAAATCTAAGGTTCTTCCAAGAGACTTATATAATTATAGGTGTATAATTAATGGACCACTTGGGGGTATCTTGTAAGTATATGGTATGTTTATTAACCATATAATATAAAAATACAAAGTGACATGGTAAATGTCAAGCTAATTAACTAAGAGTTAAAAATAAAAGATAAGGTTAATATAGTAACCCAAACCTGTCTAACTTCTATTGGTTGATTGGTTTTCGACCTATACCCACCTTAAAATTTTAATAATCAACTTTTTATCCATTAGAAACCGAATATGAATTTCTTATAAATTAATATTTCTAGTTTTTCCAAAGGTGCCCCTCACCCCACTTATAAAAGGGCACTCCTCCTTCTCTGTTATTCACACCTTCAATTCATTTTGGTTCGGCCAAACTCTACCCAAATACTCTCTCAACTTCCCTCAATACAACTTAGAGACCTTAGTTTGATCATAAAGCCATCCTAAGGAGCCCTTTTGATCAAATCAAAAGGAAGAACCTGAAGAAGAGATAATGTTTTCACCACCCCTTTTCAAGTTCCTTTCTTCTTCCACTTCTTCATTATTTGTTATTACCATTATAAAATAATAACTCCATTATCATATATATACTGTGATTTTATTATAAATATGGTACAACAATATTCAGTATTCTATCCACCCTGTGAATAACATGTCACCATAGGTGCGTACGTACGGCTTACCGTCTCCACGTCGTGGTGTAATTGTTATTCAATATATTATTATTTGGATGGGTATAATAATGATGTGTAATTCATGTAAATAATAAATATAACATGATAATTATTATTTATATATGATATACCATCCAATTATATATTATTTTAATATCAAAAGAATGATATTGTCGCTCGTGCGTACGTACGGACTACCGTCTCCAAGAACACGATGAGATTCATTCTCTATCGTACCCATTCAAGTATAATTATCATTTTATGATTTAAAAATAATTTTTAAGAACTTGATATCATTCTGGATATGAATAAGATACAACCTATCCATGACAAACATGGCTTACATAACAAAACATATAAAATAAAACGAGTAAGTTAACACCAGAAACGACGATAATTCTAAGATATTATTAACAACGCAACTTTAAAAGATCATATATGATATCATATTAATGTATATGATTCATGAAAAATTTAATAACAATTATTTAAACATTATAATGGAGGTTAATCTACCCCCAAGCAAGAAAAAGTACAAGGTAAGGGGTTTCTTATCTCACTTTTAATTCTGTGAGAATTCCATTATTCACAACTTATTTGCTACATGTGGTGTGTGTACTGCCCATGATTGTATTCATTGTGTAATATAATTTAATTTATGGATATTTACATCATCATGGTATGATCCTTCTTTCATGGGTGTATGTTTCGTAAGTTACCTAATCGATAAGAGAATTTGAAATTTCAATTTCCACTCATTTGGCTTTACGCATATTTCATTGATTATATTACTCCAAGATTATGTGTGGAATCACTATTCATTTGATTATGTCATAATTTCCACTCCCCTTCCTGTGGATATAATATTGATACATATAATCACTCCATTGATAATTTCTCAAGTCATCGATATGAATTTGATAAGAGTAATTTTGACTCATTCTTCATTTGTTGAGTTAAACATCCAATTCATTGGTGTTGTTTTTACAAGATTATGTGTGAATGTCCTTTTATTGTTTTACACTAAATATCCAATCATATTTAGTGTATTTATATTTGTCACACATAATTATGTCGTTTATTTATCCTTAATCTAAGGATACGGCCTTTATGAGAGATTTCATCTCAATTTACATTCCATTGAGACTTCTTTGTTGTTATACACCAAATCACTTTTATGTGGTGTATATAATGTACTTTGACATAGTATATCCTGAATTCCTTTATTCTCATGATATTACAATGTTTTTATTACCTCAATTATTTGTATTCAAGTGTCTCTCTTTGGGTTAGAAACTCTAACTAAAATACCAATTTTAAATGTTTTAAAGACTTATTCTTCTAAATCTTGCTCATTAATGTCCATGTTTTAAAAATTGTTTTAAGGATTTATTTATATGGACATTAACGTTTTAAAATTAAAACTCCTTTTAAAAGTTTCAAAGTGGTATGGGACACTTTGATTCAAAAAAAAATTTAATGACTTCTTGACAAATAGTGTGACTTTTAAATGATTTCAAGAAAAAGGGGATATTTCTCTCAAATAGTTTTCATGATTATTTTCATCTATGTAAATATCCTTCATTATTCTTGATTGAGGTTAATGTGATACAATACAATCTTCCATATTGTATCGAATGAGTTATGTTTGACTGTGGATGTGCTATTTTTATACCATTCATGGTTTGTGATTAAAGTATTGACATTTCGTATGCTAGTTTTAATTCAAATGTTTATGTTATGTTTAAACCTGTTCATATGGGGAATGCATTGGACTTAATAAGTGACTGGTGGAGCCCGATATAGCTCTTCGATGCATCGGTAGGTCTCATGAGACAAACTAGTGTCTTGGCACAAGGCCTTTGAAAAATCTTATTTGTAGTCTTGGCATGAGGCCTCGGCTATGTGGTTATGATAGTCTGGCATTATGCATTCCATCATTATGAAAGTGGTTATTGATATTGCATGTGATTGTTAGACTAGTAGAATATCCATGTGAATAAGTAAATGCCATTATTTCATTTTATCTTTGTCATATTATGTTGAAGTTCAATTTTAAAAGGATTTTGTTTTAATTATAAATTGACTTAAGTTTTTTTGCTTATCTATGAAAGCTTCTGCTATAATGTTATCCTTAATGAGCATCTGAGCTCACCCCTTTCAATGTTTTATTTTTCCCAGGATTATGAAGAATTAATTTATGAATGACATGCAGGGATAGTATGAGGGTATATGAAGACAAGATGTTTTTTATGATGTAATGTAAAACTTTATGTTTGTATCTAGTGTTTCAAAGGCTACTAAACTAATCGGTCTTTCGAGACTTCATCTTTCTTATGATCAGGCCAATGTAATGTAATAATGCACTGACTCTGGGTAACTGGGTTCGGGGCGTTACAGTTGGTATCAGAGGAAGTTTTGTACAAACCTTGGAAGCTAGATTTAGATAAACTCTGATTAGAGCACGTAGACCCAAGATGAACTTTGAGGATTAGTATAGAATAACTTCCTAGAATTTTGGTATTGTAGAGATTTTTTGAGTTTTCTGAGCAATACATCTCTGTCTGGATATGAGAAGGTAGAGGCGGCTCTGGAACAGATTTACCTAGGGGTAAAATCCGAAAACACCGCTTTGAGCTAGACTCGAACAGGAACTGGTGCACGACAATGGGTCTTGCTGCACTCTTCGTTACGAAACTCCCGGGGGATATGCTTAAGATAATTTCCATTTTCTTTACTAACTGATTTGAAGTATTAAATATATAAGATGATAGTAAATGAACTTGGTTAATCCTAATGAGTTTCAAATTGAGAATATGGTGACATGTTAATCTATAAATTATTTTATGACTACTGTTACTAACATAATGCTTTCTGGTTTTAGTCAATGGTTGGATTCCAAGGAAGTCATAGTGACTTTGGGAATGATGTACAAGGTGGGAACTGTGGTGGCCATGAGCAAAAAAATGGAATGTGGATAGGTGTAAAAGATATCGTCTTTATGACAAATCGATTTTCCAAAAATATGATCAACAATATATATATTAACCAATTCCCAGACTCAAAAAAGAAGAGAAATGTGATGAATGATAAGAGCTCCAGCAGTGGAGACCATGGAGAAAGAAATCCTCAATGTCCATCATGCAGGAAATGTGGAAGGAGACACCCAGGAAAGTGTCTCAATGGGATAAAGAAATGATTTACATGCGGGAAAGAAGGACATAAAGTGAAGAATTGCTGAAGAAAAATGAAGAGTACTATGGAAGAAGATAAAAGTGGTCCCAAGAGTCCATTTACAGACATTTTCCGTAAATGTAGGGGACCTGGCCATTACCCGAGTTAATGCCCTATTCTATAGGATATTTTCTTGGTCAAAGAAGAAGCTATGTGGAAATAAATGGTTGGATAAATGTTTAAAAAGTATTATCGCTCCTTGTTGATGGGTTTACTTTGGAATAATTTTCCCTTGTATTTGTAACCCCACAGCTTGCCATATGAGAATGATATTTGAGGAATAATTATCTCTTCTCTTGTGGATATAGGTATAAATAACCATTTGGTTTTATATGATCATTGGGGTTTGAGAGAATTATAATTTATTATAATTTGGGATGAAAATTCAAGGTATGATATAACATTTGTGGTTAAATTATGTTATGGTATTTTGAGTAATTTATCTCATTTTGGTAATATTATAAAATATAGTTTTTGAAAAAGGACAACACGTAGACCGTGTGACAACCTGTCGTGTCGGACAATGTTGTGGGAATCAAACCCACAACCAAAGTGTTATTGGGATTTATCGCCTACCACTGGACTATTTGAAGTCCCTGGATAGTGTGACTAATTATTTTTAGTTAAATGATTTTATTGATCAATAATAAGTTGATTTGGGTTCTTATGTCTTATTAAATGAATACCCTTGGTATAGGAAAATGATTTGGTGATTAAGTGATAGATGTTATTTTGGAAGTTGTTCGCTTTGTTGTGAACACTATATTCCCAAGGAAAATAGAATAGTATGGGATTTAATTTGAGGAGTAATGGTGGATTTTTATCTACGTTTTTATTGTGGATTTATAGTGATTTGGGTTATTTATGGAAATGATTAACCTATAATAGAAAATATGTGATGATGTTAATTACTTTTAAGTATGTGACTTTAAGAGTATTTGATGTCATTTGGAGATAAAATTTAACATGGGAGACTACATAATAAAATTCTTCTATGTTTTGGGTTTCAATATTAGTTTGGATTATATTGAAGGATTTTGAGGACAATTTATTATTGAATGGTATTTATTTAAATTTAGGGTATTTTTGGTTTAATTTTAGAAATTAAGATTAGTATTTATTTCTCTCAAGGAATATCCTTTTGGGGGATCATTAGATCTTGTACTAACCATTTTGGTTTTGATTAATCTCTAAAGACAATGTAAATATATAGTTTATCCTGCATGGATCATGTGATTCTAAGAAGATTATTCTAGCTCTTCCAGTGTGACCAAGTCTTCTTGAATACTCATCGTTTAAAAAAATGAGTTAGTGGTGGAAATATATTAAATAATGAAACTATACTTAAAAAGTAATAATATATCTTTATATTCTTAGTCAATATCATAATTTAATTCCTCCTCCTTATGTAATGTAACTTAAAACAAAATATTTTGTCTGTTTACTTTTCCTACTAGGAGACTAATGATCGTTTGTCCCAACACAAGTTTGTGGTTTTCTTATTGTTAACTTTCTCCTGATAATGATTTCTATCCCTCTCCATCAGAACTTGACACTTTTTTTATCATCCATATCCATGTTTTTCTACCTGGAATCTTAGTATGGGTTATCTTGGGTGACCTTTATACCTCTCTTTCTTTCTTTTAAAGTGATAGTTTTATTGACTCTTTTTCCAATGTGGGACTTTCCATTCTCAGGCCCAATTTTTAAAATTGCGAGGATGAAATTTACTGATGTATGGGTGAATGTAACACCCCAATCTTCCACGGTACACTTCTCTTTGAATAATACAATAGCGTGTGTTGTACGCAACACTGAGTTCAAGTACACCATGACTTACCAAACTAGCCGTTCAAAAGAGGTTATGAATAGTATTAACTAAATTTTAAATATTATATTATCCTTATGATTTTAATCCATATTATGAGTTTCTAAGACATGATTTATGAACAAATTCATTTTTTCAGATAAAAGAAGTATTTTTCAAAAAATGAAATTTTACCGCCTTTTAATGGCGAATCCTTTTTAAAACCAATATTTGAAACTTTTATATATTTGACAAAATTAAATTCATCTTTAGAATCGGGACATAAGAATTTAGAATCAATAATGTTTTGGTGTCTTTCTGATAACTTTCATATTTGGGTGAATAGTGAAAAATTACTAAATTTTATCTGAAAACAACTTTTTTAATAAAAATAATTTATATTGTTAAATTATACATTTTAATGGTTTGGAAGTATAAATAGATTATATTTTTACTATTTAATCCAATTATGGTCATTTTAAGTAATTTCACCTTAAAATTGGACATAAACAAGTGTCAAACTTTTGATAGTTATTATTTCTTAAAAATACGCCTTTTGGTTTCGAAAGCAGGAATCAATTTTAAATTAATAAATGAAACTTTTATGTTTTGAATTTGGTAAAATAGACTTCATTTTTGGATTCGTAATAACGAAATTATCCTAGGGTGAAATTTTTGTACTTTTCGGATTACTTTTATATTTTGATGAATAGTAAAAAATTACTAAATTTTAATTAAAAACACCTTTTTTAATCAAAATAATTAATAGTGATAAATTTTGAATTTGAGTGGTTTTAAATTATATTTAAAACATATTTTTACCATGTAATACAATGTGGGTCATTGAACGTAATTTCATATTTAAACCAAACATAAACAAGTGCCAATCTTTTGATAGTTATTATCTCTTAAAAACACGCTTTTGGTTTTAACAATGAGAATTAATTTTAAATTAATTTCTGCCACTTCTGTGTTTTGAATTTGGAAAAATGGATTCCATATTTGGAATCATGATGTTAAAATTGTTTAAATAGGTAACTTTTATTTTTAGACATTTTGGATAATTACTTCGATAAATATTTTATTTACCATGGTTAAAGGGTAAATCCGGTAAACAAGGGTTAACAAGATAATATTATAATAACACTAAATTACCCTAAAACGTGTCTTAACCCTATTTGTTGATACATGGTCGACCATGGGCATCTTTGGGTCGATTTTGGGACCCCATGGATCCACTTGTAAGTGATAGGGACACTTTATTTTAATTAAGTTAAAATGAATACAAAAATGACACAAGCATATATCTTATAGCAAAACAATTGTTACATATGGTTATATATGTTGGATTTTAGACTATAAATATTAATTAGAAATATAAAAATATTTCCAACATAATGGTATTTTATTTATAATTTTAAGACATTAAATAGTTTAATTTATTTATGACACAATGGTGATGCAGTAATTACCATAATAGTGGAAAATTAGAATAATTGATTTTATAAATACCCAAATAAATATAATTTGAGACTTTTATTGAATTACACTAATTTTCTAGGTTAATATGACATATTAGTATTGATTTAATTAACTTTTTTCGAAGTAAGAATTCTTTTATGAGTTCCAAAAATATCAACTATTGAATAGTGTCAAAATTGACATAAAAGAGTTTTTAAAACTAATATTATATTATTAATTGATATTAAATTCCTAAAAATCTAAGGTTCGGACAAGAGACTTATATCATGATAGTTGTATCATTAATGGACCACTTGAGGGTATCTATAACGACCCATACTTTACATACATTGTTAATACTTCAAAATTGAAACACACTTATTACAACATATGACAAAACCACAAAGGACCGTATAGGTATAGTGTCTTTAGAAACTGGGAAACATAAACAACTGGTTCATAAATCTTCTACAGTGTCTCCCATTTATTTCATCATATCTAGGGTCCCTTTTAGCATATTCTACTTAATATCCATCTTCCTGACCTGGGGAAAAGAAAACATAAAAGGGTGAGCTCAAATGCTCAGCAAGGGCAAATAAAGGAAATAAAAATCATATCATATCTTTTTGAAAATCAAAACCTGCAAAAGAGATCATAATATCTTTACATGGAATAAATCATAGAATTGAAAATGAGATCCCCATAATCATAACATAAAACTTGAAACTTTGTGGCATGCACACATAATCATGGAAAATCATTTCTTGTTAGTCATGAATCATTGCCAAGACTATCTTAGTGGACAAAGTCCCTTTCTGAACTGAGTTCACTCCTCGTTTCAGTCCTGTATCACTGAACCGAAATAACCTTCCATTCCAGCCATGTCTATCTCATGAGATATAAAATCTTTACCCAATGCATTGGAGGGAGATATAGGTCCCACCCATCTTATAATGAATCCTTTCTTATGTGTGCCACATAATCATAAATCATACATCATCGCATAACACATGTAACAAAAATGGGATTCTTGAAACATCATGACATCATAAAACAAATCATATAAGATAAAAATATTTCCATCCCAACATAATCAAACCAATGTAATAATACGGATAAAAACAGAACCCTTTTATTATCTTAGATGGAAAATAATTTTGATAAAATACTTGAACTCCATTCTTGAGGAAAATATCCTTTCTACTTCAAAAACATTTTTCCTTTCATAACATGTCATACAACTATAAAATAAAAGAAGTTGATTAAAAATAAACTTGAAAACTTATAAAGGAAGATTCTTGGAAATTTTGTTTTAAAAATCCATTCATGTCATATAAGTTAAAAAAAACATTCTTCGTACTTTTGTCGGAAAAGTCAAAAAGTACCTCGTACGAAAAACGACAAAAGATTCCTTTCATACATATTACTAAAAACTCACCGAAAGGTAAAAATGGATTTACACAATTGTAGTTGGATGGAAATAATATTACATATTGATGAAACATGGATGTGGATGATAAAATACACCCCAGTAAATACTTATGAATAAACAATCTCGGATAAAAATGAGATTGTGATATTTCTCTTACCTTAGGTCCGATTTGCTTTGTACGTGTCCGAAGCTCCTGTATAATGGTTTAAATAATGTTATTGACTTATTCCAGAATCATACATATTGATATGATATCATATATGGTCATATTCTTAGCTTCTTGTTAGTAATATTTCATTGTTACTTGTTACTCGGGTCTTTATTGCCTTTTGTTCTTATGCGTGTTTTTCCGAATACATTCTTATTCTTCTTTTAAGGTTATAGATACCTTATATCCAGAATGTTATTAGTGTAACATATATCATATTTATTCATTCAATTCATTTATATAATTACTATGTAATGCTGATCATGTAGAACGAGTCGCATCACATCGTGGAGACGGTACTCCGTACGTACGCACGAGTGATGATATCGTTCCTATGATCGTGGAACTGTATTGGAGTATATATATATTATTTCAGTATCAATATTACTTTATAATAATCATAAATAGTTACTCATTACACCCTTATACTCATCCTTGTAAAGTGATGATGGGAAAATAGATTACACCACGGCGTGGAGACGGTATTCCGTACGTACGCACGCGCGGTGATTTCATTTTTCCGTAGGATGGATAGAAGGTGAATTAGGGTTGTTTCATATTTATAATAAAATATCAGTATGTAATTAATACTGATGTTATTACATTACCATGAAACAAATAAAGAAGAAGAAGTTGAAGAAGAAAGAAATTGAAAAGATCGGTAATGGATATTACCTCTTCTTTGAAACGCCTCTTTGAATCCTCCACTTAGGGAACTAAGATTGGTCATTGAACAAGACCAGGACCACTAGGACTATTCTAGGGAAGTGGAGAGGAGAAAATGGCAGGGTTTTGCCGAGCTTGAGTGCTCAAATTGGTGTGAGGAGGAGGGGGAGGAGGTTCCCTTTTATAAGAGAGGAGAGGGGCACCTTCGGAATATCTCAAAATATTATTTTATATTAAAGTCAAAATCGGTTTATAATGGTTCCAAAGGGTCTTATTTCGATGCTAAAGTGGGGATGGGTCGAAATCATATCAACCAATAGGATTTAGACAAGTTTAGGGTATTATTTTAACCTTATCAATTAGATTTAACTCTAAGTTAAATAATTTAACTTTTACCATGTCTTTTTGTTTTCTTTCACTATATGGTTAATACACTTACTATAACATGCCAAACGAACCCCAAATTGTTTATTAATAATATATATATATCCTTATCTAAGTCATTTGGCCGAACCTTAGATTTTTAGGAATAAAATTACAATTAATAATATAATATTTAATTTAAAAACTATTTTGTGTCAATTTTGACACTATTTGATATATGATTTGTTTGAAAGTCATAACAGAATTATATGTTCGAACCAAGTTGATTAAATCAACAATAATATATCATAGTAACCTATAAAATTAGTGGAATTCATAAAAAGTCTTAAATTACATTTATTTTGGTATTTATATTATCAATTATGTCAATATTTCATTAATAAGATAATTACTGCATCATCTTTGTGTCATAAATAAATTAAATTATTTGATGTCTAAAAATTACATATAAAATACCACCATGTAGGAAATCTTTTTAGATTTCTAATGAATATTTACAATCGAATTTAACCTATGTATAACCCCATATTAAAAATGATTTACTTATTAAACTTTGATTTAAACTATTTTAACCCTTCTTTAAATAAATTAATAATAACTGTCCTAATCTAATCCAAGTGGGCCTAAATGGTCATATTTTATTCCTAAGTTTGTTTTTGGTCGAATTACACTTGTCCAATAGAATTAGGACATGTGTTAGGGTAATATTAATATCTTATTTACCCTTAGTTACCCTATTTACTATTAACTGCGGTAAAAATAGTAAAAAGTTACTATTCACCAAAAAATTGTTTTTATCTCATTGAACCACATTTTACTTACTGATATCAACTGTGTCTTTCGGATTTTTGAAATTCCATTCAAAGAAGCGGTAAAATTATGTTTTATGCAAAATTCAGTTTTTAAACTACCACTTAGTGGTTTCACTATTCATCAAAAATTGAAAGTTTTCAGAAAAATACCAAAATTTCACCCTAGGCTAATTTCGATATTCTGAGTCCAAAAATGAAGTCCATTTTGAAAAATAAAATTTATAAAATTTCAAAAAGTGGTTATTACTATTCATAACGGCTATTTTTAATAGCATATTGTTGTTTAGTGAAACTCGGTATTGCGTATGTCGCAAGCTATCGAGGAAGGTCGCGATTGCGTGTAAAGCAAGCCAAGCAAGTGTTGTGTAGAAAAAGATTCCTTCGATGATTTATATAACATAAAAGTCTCGGGTGTTACATTCTACCCCCCTTAAAAAGAATTTCTCCCTCGAAATTCGTCACTTTGTAACAAACAGATGAGGATACTTCTCCCTCATCATATCCTCAAGCTCCCATGTAGCTTCTTCAAGTTGGTGGTTCCTCCATAAAACTTTCACCAATCGAGTGGTCTTGTTTCGTAGGACTTTTTCGCTACGATCCAGAATCTCTATCGGCTGTTCTTCATAAGAAAGATCTTGCTCCAGCGGTACATCTTCTGAGCTGAGTACATGTGAAGGATCTGGTATGTACTTTCTCAGGAGAGATACATGGAACACATCGTGAACTTGAGAGAGATTCGTTGGAAGCGCCAATCGGTAAGCTACCTTCCCAACATGGTCCAGTATTTCGAAAGGACCGATATATCTAGGGCTCAACTTCCCCTTCTTTCCAAATCTCATAACCCTCTTCCAAGGAGATATTCGTAAGAACACTTTATCACCCACTTCAAACTCTAGGTATTTTCTTCGGTTGTTGGCATAACTTTTCTGTCGACTCTGAGCTGCTCTTATGTGTTGTTGAATAGATCTAACCTTTTCTGCCATTTCATCAACGAGATCAGGTCCTAACAGCTTTCTTTCCGCAACTTCATCCCAGTAAGTTGGAGTTCTGCATTTCTTTCCATAGAGAGCTTCATAATGAGCCATCTGAATACTGGAGTGAAAGCTATTATTATTAGAAAATTCCACCAAAGGTAGGTGTTGATCCCAACCTCCTTTGAAATCCATAGAGCAATCTCTCAACATATCTTCTAGGGTTTGAATTGTTCTCTCAGACTGACCGTCTGTCTGGGGATGATAAGCAGTGCTGAAAATCAACTCTGTATCCAGAGTATGCTGAAGACTTCGCCAGAACTTCGAGGTAAATCTCGGATCCCGATCAGATATAATAGAAAGTGGTACTCCATGCAATCTTACCACTTCCTTTACATATATCCTGGCAAGCTGATCTAGAGAGAAATCCTATCTAATAGGAATGAAGTGTGCAGACTTTTTAAGACGATCAACTATGACCCAGATAGCATTATTGCCTTTGGATGTTTTAGGAAGTCCTGTGACAAAGTCCATAGTGATGTTTTCCCATTTCCATTCGGGTATGGGTAATGGTTGTAACATCCCCTTAGACTTTTGTCTCTCAGCTTTAACTTGTTGAAAAACCACGCATCGAGATACATATTCAGCAACATCTCTTTTCATGCCATCCCACCAGAAGTACTCTTTTAGGTCCCTATACATCTTCGTGCTTCCAGGATGAATATAGAATGAAGAACTATGAGCCTCATCCAGCAGCTCCTTCTTTAATTCGGGGATGGAAGTAACACAAACCCGATTCCTGAACTTTATTATCCCATCACAATCAAGGTTGAATTCAGGAACATTTCTCACCTTCTTTTGTAACTCGACATCTTCTTTCTGTGCCTCTTTAATCTTCACATGTATAGATGGTTGAACATTCATTTGAGAAAGATAAGATTTTTCCCCTTCCATTATAATTCCAAGATCCATCCTTTGTAAATCCATAAATATTGGATCTTTTGTGATCCTCATCATGGATAAACTAGCATGGTCTTGTCGACTTAATGCATCTGCCACCTTGTTTGCTTTCCCAGGGTGGTAATGGATTGAGCAGTCATAATCCTTAATCAGCTCCAACCATCTTCTTTGACGCATATTCAACTCCTTTTGTGTGAAAATATACTTTAAACTTTTATTATCAGTATAAATATCACACCTTTCACCATAAAGGTAATGCCTCCAAATCTTTAATGCAAAGATTACCGCAGCCAACTCCAAATCATGTGTTGGGTAATTTTGCTCATGGATTTTCAACTGTCGTGAGGCATAAGCTATCACCATATCATTTTGCATAAGAACACACCCCAATCCCTTCTTGGATGCATCACTGTAGATCACAAACCTTTCTCCACTACAAGGCAGTGTGAGCACAGGTGCACTGGATAACCTTCTTTTCAACTCCTTGAAATTCTCTTCACATTCCTCTGTCCAGACAAACTTAACTCCTTTCCGAGTCAACTTGGTGAGTGGATTAGATAATCGTGAAAAATCTTTTACAAAACGTTGATAATATCCAGCCAAACCAAGAAAACTTCGGATCTCAGTTACTGTTGTTGGTCTCGACCATCTTTCGATAACCTCTGTTTTTGCTGGTTCCACAGATATCCCCTATTTTGAGATTATGTGACCCAAAAATTCAACTTTTTGAAGCCAAAATTCACACTTGGTAAATTTGGCATAAAGCTTCTCCTTTCTCAGGGTCTTCAATATAATTGTCAAGTGATCTTCATGCTCTTCCTTGCTCTTTGAATATACAAGAATATCGTCTATAAAGACTACCACAAATTGATCAAGATAGTCTCTAAAGACTCTATTCATTAGATCCATGAAGATAGAAGGGGCATTAGTAAGACCAAATGGCATCACTATAAATTCATAGTGTCCATACCTTGTACGGAAAGCCGTATTTGGTATATTCTCCCTTTTGACCCTTAATTGATGATACCCTGAACGAAGATAAATCTTGGAAAAGTATTGAGCTCCGCGTAGTTGGTCAAATAAGTCATCAATGCGTGGGAGAGGATATTTGTTCTTGATAGTGATGTTGTTAAGTTCTCGATAGTCAATGCAGAGTCTCATTGATCCATATTTCTTCTTAACAAATAGAACAGGTGCTCCCCAAGGTGACGCACTAGGGCGTATGAATCCCTTATCAAGATTCTCTTGGAGTTGCTTCTTCAATTCCTGCAACTCAATTGGGTCCATTTTATAATGTGTCTTTGAAATAGGCAAAGCACCCGGTACGAGTTCTATTGAAAACTCAACTTCACGATTTGGTGGAAGACCCGTTAATTCCTCTGGAAAAACATCATCAAACTCCCATACAATGGGAATATTATTAATCGTGAGTTTCTCACCAACCATTTGAGATAAATAACCTTCATTTAGTGGAATCAATACCCATAAGATGGAAATTTCCACTGGAAGGTTATGTTCATCCTTGCATTGATATACGATCGTAGATTGATCTGGAATATGAAATGTGACTTCCCTTATTTGGCAATTGATATGAGCTCCATGTAGAGAAAGCCAATCCATGCCAAGAATCACATCAAATTCCACTAAAGGAAGGATCACAAGATTTGCAGGAAGCACTTTCCCACAAACTTCGATCAGAGAGGAATTATAAACTTTTGATGCGACTGTTGTGCCATTAGGTGTTGTCACAGCTAACTCAACATCTAATTGTTGAGGTAATACGGTGATACCCTTAGAAAAATCTTTAGAAATAAAAGAGTGGGTGGATCCAGAATCAAATAAAACATTTTCTACTTTAGAGTGGATGGTAAGTGTACCTTTCACCACTTCGTTATCGTACTCCACATCGCTGATAGAAATTGCATGTGACTTTCCTTTATCTTTAGCCTTAAAATTTTGTTGACGTCGACCATCATCATCAACCCTTGGATTTGGGCATTGATTGGAATAATGCCCCATCTCCTTGCACTTGAAACATTGAAGTGTAGTAGGTTCATTCTGTGTATCCCTTCCTTTGTTTGCATCGTTAGACATCTTCTTCCCATTATCGCGGCATTCAAATGCCCGATGACCTTCCTTTCCACATTTAAAACATTTACTTGTCCCTTTAAGACAACTCCCTCCATGTTTCTTTCCACACTTTGAGCATAAGGGAATGTTCATCTTATTTTCAGTGTGCTCTTTAGATTTTCCTTTGAATTCCATCTTCCTCTTCTTATCAAACCCATGTGACTGATGGGTTACTCCAATCTCCATCTCGACTTTGAGAGCACATCGAATGATTTCCTCATAGATATTGAAGTCCCTTATGGCTAACGCCCTTCGAAGACATGGTTTTAAGCCACTAAAGAATCGATCGATCGTACTCTCGGGTTGGATAATAATTCCAAAAGCGTACCTTGCAAGTCTTGTAAAATTTGCTTCATAGGTACCAACAGATTCATCATCCCTTTGCTTCAGTTCAAGAAACTCTTTCTCCATCTTTGTTCGGAGAATACGAGGGAAGTACTTATTGAAAAATAAGTTCTTGAACTCATCCCATTCCATAGACTCAATTTCATCCCTTTTCCTCGTATTCTTAATAAGATTCCACCATTTATCAGCATCTCCTTCCAAACGATACACTGCTAGGATGACTTTATCATGTTTAGAACATTGAAGAACTGAAAATATCTTTTCAGTCGTACTAATCCATTGTTCATCAACTAATGGATCAGTAGGCCCACTGAAAGAAGGTGGACGCTGCCTCATGAAAGATTCAACAGAATTTTGCTCCTTCCTTTGCTCGTTTGGAAGTCCTGCATGATTCATAGCATGAGAAAGTTGTGTGAGCATGGCTACAAGATTTTTCATTCCATCTCCCATATCGTTTGGTTGCTCAGGGGGACAATCATTGCATTGCCCATCGCATTCCGCATTAACACGGTTCCTTCGGGTTCCAGCCATTGACTAAAACCAATAAGAATAGTGTGAGCAACACTAATTATAATAGGAAAACCACATAATCCAGGATAAAATTTTCATGCTTAAGGTCTTATCCTAGGTTATTCAAGGCCATTTCTAAAACACTAAGATTGTGTTCTATGCTTAGACTTATCCTTAGGGTTCTTACTAAGGCTTTCACATCCTAGTTTCCAAAGGTTGACTATAACCTCCCTTTGATACCAACTATAATGACCCATACTTTACATACATTGTTAATACTTCAAAATTCAAGCACACTTATTACAACATATGAAAAAACCACAAAGGACCGTATAGGTATAGTGTCTTTAGAAACTGGGAAACATAAACAACTGGTTCATAAATCTTCTACAGTGTCTCCCATTTATTTCATCATATCTAGGGTCCCTTTTAGCATATTCTACTTAATATCCATCTTCCTGACCTGGGGAAAAGAAAACATAAAAGGGTGAGCTCAAATGCTCAGCAAGGGAAAATAAAGGAAATAAAAATCATATCATATCTTTTTTGAAAATCAAAATCTTCAAAAGAGATCATAATATCTTAACATGGAATAAATCATAGAAGTGAAAATGAGATCCCCATAATCATAACATAAAACTTGAAACTTTGTGGCATGCACACATAATCATGGAAAATCATTTCTTGTTAGTCATGACTCATTACCAAGACTATCTTAGTGGACAAAGTCCCTTTCTGAACCGAGTTCACTCTTCATTTCAGTCCTGTATCACTGAACCGAAATAACCTTCTGTTCCAGCCATGTCTATCTCATGAGATATAAAATCTTTACCCAATGCATTGGAGGGAGATATAGGTCCCACCCATCTTATAATGAATCATTTCTTATGTGTGCCACATAATCATAAATCATACATCATCGCATAACACATTTAACAAAAATGGGATTCTTGAAACATCATGACATCATAAAACAAATCATATAAGATAAAAATATTTCCATAACAACATAATCAAACCAATGTAATAATAGGGATAAAAACAGAACCCTTTTATTATCTTAGATGGAAAATAATTTTGATAAAATACTTGAACTCCATTCTTGAAGAAAATATCCTTTCTACTTCAAAAACATTTTTCCTTTCATAACATGTCATACGACTTTAAAATAAAAGAAGCTGATTAAAAATAAACTTGAAAACTTATAAAGGAATATTCTTGGAAATTTTGTTTTAAAAATCCATTCATGCCGTATAAGTTAAAAAAACATTCTTCGTACTTTTGTCGGAAAAGTCATAAAGTACCTCGTACGAAAAACGACAAAAGATTCCTTTCATACATATTACTAAAAACTCACCGAAGGGTAAAAATGGATTTAGACAATTGTAGTTGGATGGAAATAATATTACATATTGATGAAACATGGATGTGGATGATAAAATACACCCCAGTAAATACTTATGAATAAACAATCTCGGATAAAAATGAGATTGTGATATTTCCCTTACCTTGGGTCCGATTTGCTTTGTACGTGTCCGAAGCTCCTGTATAATGGTTTAAATAATGTTATTGACTTATTCCAGAATCATACATATTGATATGATATCATATATGGTCACATTCTTAGCTTCTTGTTAGTAATATTTCATTATTACTTGTTACTCGGGTCTTTATTGCCTTTTGTTCTTATGCGTGTTTTGCCGAATACATTCTTATTCTTCTTTTAAGGTTATAGATACCTTATATCCAGAATGTTATTAGTGTAACATATATCATATTTATTCATTCAATTCATTTATATAATTACTATGTAATGATTATCATGTAGAACGAGTCGCATCACATCGTGGAGACGGTATTCCGTACGTACGCACGAGTGATGATATCGTTCCTATGATCGTGGAACTGTATTGGAGTATATATATATTATTTCAGTATCAATATTACTTTATAATAATCATAAATAGTTACTCATTACACCATTATACTCATCCTTGTAAAGTGATGGTGGAAAAATAGATTACACCGCGGCGTGGAGACGGTATTCCGTACGTACGCACGCGCGGTGATTTCATTTTTCCGTAGGATGGATAGAAGGTGAATTAGGGTTGTTTCATATTTATAATAACATATCAGTATGTAAGTAATACTGATGTTATTACTTTATCATGAAACAACTAAATAAGAAGAAGTTGAAGAAGAAAGAAATTGAAAAGATCGGTAATGGATATTACCTCTTCTTTGAAACGCCTCTTTGAATCCTCCAATTAGGGAACTAAGATTGGTCTTTGAAGAAGACCAGAACCTCTAGGACTATTCTAGGGAAGTGGAGAGGAGAAAATGGCAGGGTTTGGCCGAGCTTGAGTGCTCAAATTGGTGTGAGGAGGAGGGGGGGAGGTGCCCTTTTATAAGAGAGGAGAGGGGCACCTTAGGAATATCTCAAAATATTATTATATATTAAAGTCAAAATCGGTTTATAATGGTTCCAAAGGGTCTTATTTCGAAGCTAAAGTGGGGATGGGTCGCAATCCTATCAACCAATAGGATTTAGACAAGTTTAGGGTATTATTTTAACCTTATCAATTAGATTTAACTCTAAGTTAAATACTTAACTTTTACCATGTCTTTTTGTTTTCTTTCACTATATGGTTAATACACTTACTATAACATGCCAAACGAACCCCAAATTGTTTATTAATAATATATATATCCTTATCTAAGTAATTTGGCCGAACCTTAGATTTTTAGGAATAAAATAACAATTAATAATATAATATTTGATTTAAAAACTTTTTTGTGTCAATTTTGACACTATTTGATATATGATTTTTTTGAAAGTCATAACAGAATTATATGTTCGAACCAAGTTGATTAAATCAACACTAATATATTATAGTAACCTAGAAAATTAGTGGAATTCATAAAAAGTCTTAAATTACATTTATTTTGGTATTTATATTATCAATTATGTCAATATTTCATTAATAAGATAATTACCGCATCATCATTGTGTCACAAATAAATTAAATTATTTGATGTCTAAAAATTACAAATAAAATCTCATCATGTAGGAAATATTTTTATCTTTCTAATTAATATTTACAATCGAATTTAGCTTATGTATAACCCCATAATAAAAATGATTTACTTATTAAACTTTGATTTTAACTATTTTAACCCTTCTTTAAATAAATTAATAATAAATGTCCTAATCTAATCCAAGTGGGCCTAAATGGTCATATTTTATTCCTAAGTTTGTTTATGGTCGAATTACACTTTTCCAATAGAATTATGACATGTGTTAGGGTAATATTAATATCTTATTTACCCTTAGTTACCCTATTTACTATTAACTGCGGTAAAAATAGTAAAAAGTTACTATTCACCAAAAAATTATTTTTATCTCATTGAACCACATTTTACTTACTGATATCAACTGTGTCTGTCGGATTTTTGAAATTCCATTCACAGAAGCGGTAAAATTAAGTTTTATGCAAAATTCAATTTTTAAACTACCACTTAGTGGTTTCACTATTCATCAAAAATTGAAAGTTTTCAGAAAAATACCAAAATTTCACCCTAGGATAATTTCGATATTCTGAGTCCAAAAATGAAGTCGATTTTGAAAAATAAAATTTATAAAATTTCAAAAGGTGGTTATTACTATTCATAACGGCTAGTTTTAATAGCATATTGTTGTTTAGTGAAACTGGGTATTGCGTACGACGCAAGCTATTGAGGAAGGTCGCGATTGCGTGTAAAGCAAGCCAAGCAAGTGTTGTGTAGAAAAATATTCCTTTGATGATTTATATAACATAAAAGTCTCGGGTGTTACAGTATCTTGGATGTATATGGTAATTTTATTAACCATATAATATAAAAATACAAAGTGACATGGTAAATGTCAAACTAATTAACTAAGAGTTAAAAATAAAAGATAAGGTTAATATAGTAAGCCAAACATGTCTAAATTCTATTTGTTGATTGGTTTTCTACCTATCCCCACCTTAACCTTTGAATAATCAACTTTGGAGCCATTAGAAACCGAATATGAATTTATTATAAATTAATATTTCTAGCGTTTCCAAAGGTGCCCCTCACCCCTCTTATAAAAGGGCACTCCTCCTTCTCTTTTCATCACACCTTCAATTCCTTTTTGTTCGGCCAACCCCTGCCCAAATACTCTCTCAACTACCCTCACTACAACCTAGAGACCTTAGTTTGATCAGAAATCCATCCTAAGGAGCCCTTTTGATCAAATCAAAAGGATGAACCCGAAGAAAAGGTAATGTTTTCACCACCCATGTTCAAGTTCCTTTCTTCTCCCAATTCTTCATTATTTTTTATTACCATTATAAAATAATAACTCCAGTATCATATATATACTGTGATGTTATTATAAATATGGTACAACCATATTCATTATTCTATCCACCCTTTGAATAACATGTCACCATACGTGCATACGTACGGCTTACCGTCTCCACGTCGTGGTGTAATTATTATTCAATATATTATTATTTGGATGGGTATAATAATGATGTGTAATTCATGTAAATAATAAATATAACATGATAATTATTCTGTATATATGATATACCATCCAATTTTATATTATTTTAATATCAAAAGAATGATATTGTCGCTCGTGCGTACGTACAGACTACTGTCTCCATGAACGCGATGAGATTCATTCTCTATCGTACACATTCAAGTATAATTATCATTTGATTATTTAAAAATAACGTTTTAGAACTTTATTTCATTATGTATATGAATAATATACAACCTATCCATGAAAAACATGGCTTACGTAACAAAACATATAAAAGAAAATGAGTAAGTTAACACCTGAAAGGACGATAATTCTAAGATATTATTAACAAAAAAACGTTAAAATATCATATACGATATCATATTAATGTATATGATTCATGAATAATTTAATAACAATTATTTCAACATTATAAAGGAGGTTAAACTACCCCCAACCAAGGAAAAGTACAAGGTAATGGGTTTCTTATCTCACTTTTAATTCCGTGAGAATTCCATTGTTCACCACTTATTTACTACATGTGGTGTGTGTACTGCCCATGATTGTATTAATTGTGTAATATACTTTAATTTATGGATATTTACATAATCATTGTATGATCCTTCTTTCATGGGTGTATGTTTTGTAAGTTACCTAATCGATAATAGAATTTGAAATTTCAATTTCCACTCATTTGTCTTTACGCATATTTCATTGATTATATTACTCCAAGATTATGTGTGGAATCACTATTCATTTGATTATGTAATAATTTCCACTCCCCTTCCTGTCTATATACTATTTATACACATAATCATTCCATTGATAATTTCTCAACTCATCGATATGAATTTGATAAGAGTAATTTGAACTCATTCTCCATTTGTTGAGTTAAACATCCAATTCATTGGTGTTGTTTTTACAAGATTATGTGTGAATGTCCATTGATTGTTTTACAATAAATATCCAATCATATTTAGTTTATTTATATTTTTCACACATAACTATTTCGTTGGTTTATCCTTAATCTAAGGATACGACCTTTATGAGAGATTTCATCTCAATTTACATTCCATTGAGACTTCTTTGTTGTTATACACCAAATCACTTTTATGTGGTGTATATAATGTACTTTGACATAGTATATCATGAATTCATTTATTCTCGTGATATTAGAATGTTTTTATTACCTCAATTATTTGTATTCAAGTGTTCTCTTTTGGTTAGAAACTCTAACTAATATACCAATTTTAAATGTTTTAAAGGCTTATTCTTCTAAATCTTTCTCATTAATGTCCATGTTTTAAAAATTGTTTTAAGGATTTATTTATATGGAAATTAAAGTTTTAAAATTAAAACTCCTTTTAAAAGTTTCAAAGGGGTATGGGACACTTTGATTCAAAAATCTTTTTTTAAATGACTTCTTGACAAATAGTGTGACTTTTAAATGATTTCAAGAAAAAGGGGGATATTTCTCTCAAATAGTTTTGATGATTATTTTCATCTATGTCAATATCCGTCATTATTCTTGATTGAGGTTAATGTGATACAATACAATCTTCCATATTGTATCGAATGATTTATGTTTGACTGTGGATGTGCTATTTTTATACCATTCATGGTTGGTGGTTAAATTATTGACATTTCGTATGCTAGTTTTAATACAAATGTTTATGTTATGTTTGAACCTGTTCATATGAGGAATGCATTGGACTTAATAAGTGATGGGAGGAGCCCAATATAGCTCCTCGATGCATCGGTAGGTCTCATGAGGCAAACTAGTGTCTTGGCACAAGGCCTTTGCAAAATCTTATTTGTAGTCTTGGCACGAGGCCTTGGCTATGTGGTTATGATAGTCTGGCATTATGCATTCCATCATTATGAAAGTGGTTATTGATATTGCATGTGATTGTTCGACTAGTAGAATATCCATGTGAATAAGTAAATGGAATTATTTCATTTTATCTTTTCCATATTATGCTGATGTTCAAGTTTAAAAGGCTTTTGTTTTAATTATAAATTGCCTTAAGTGTTTTTGCTTATCAATGAAAGCTTCTGCTATAATGTTATCCTTGCTGAGCATCCGAGCTCACCCCTTTCAATGTTTTATTTTTCCTAGGATTATGAAGAAGTAATTTATGAATGACCTGCAGGGATATTATGAGGGGATATGAAGACAATATGTTTTTTTATGTTGTAATGTAAAACATTATGTTTGTATCTAGTGTTTCCAAGGCTACTAAACTAATCGGTCTTTAGAGACTTGATCTTTCTTGTGATCATGCCAATGTTATGTAATAAGGCACCAACTCTGGGTAACTGGGGTATGGGCATTACATGGAATCAAGGTATGTTCATATTTTGTTTGGTTCAACAACCTACTTGTAAAATAAAATTCTTTTAAATTACTGATAACTATGAAAATTTATTTAATAATATAGTACGATATAAATGTGTAAAGTATTAATATTTTTTCTATATATTGTATATTAATGTTTTATTAATTATTGAATAAAACACAACAAGATCATCAAGAATCAATGAAATATGCTAGTTATCAATTTCATATTCGAGGATAACAACTAAAAAATTATGGAAGGAATTTGAAACATAATTAATTATTATAAATAATACCCAATATATAATTTAATATCCTTGTTCATATGATCATTAAATATAGAATTAATATGGACACCACTATTCTGAAACATGTTAAAATGATCAAAACTATAAACACCTGTTATGTAAAATAAGTCAATTTCATATAGAGAATGAATTCTCATGAACTGTATTGAAAAAGATTCAGCTTATTACAGTTTTAAACTAAGTGATTATAAAATCAAGGTTTCTTATATTGGTGATTAATGTAAGTTTTTTTATGTTAAAACATGTGATAAGGGTTGTCCATCTCAAATTTGTAACATCCCGTTACGTTTTCAGGTACTTTTGATGTTTCTAAGTACTTCTGTTTTGTAAAAATGACTTGGGGGTGCATTTGGGTGGACTTTTAGCAAAAAACCACAAGGGCAGTGGCTTGTGCACGGTTTGTGCACGGTTTGAAAAATCGTGCGGCCAAAACATGCCAACCAAGTAGCACTAGACAGGGGGTACACATGGTGTTCACATGGTTTGACAAACTGTGCGACCAAACTGTGCGGACTGTGCACCTCTGGACAGTGAGGTCCACACGGTATGAGCACGGTTTAACAAATCGTGCGCCTTTTCCCAGAAACCGTGTGTGCGGGTTTTTAATTCCGAAAATCTCTTTAAAACAAACCTAACCCCTAGGACTTCCATTTTTTCGACCTTGGATCAGGCTTGGATCATTATAGGTCTCTCCTAAGCTTCCTAGATAGATTCCAAGGCGATCCGAACATCGTTCTTTGATATTGAAGGCTCGAATTCAAGATCCAGTCCCTGCCCGGTAAGTGGTTTTCATCCCGTTGCATTTCTCGTTCTTTCGTCTATCTTTCCTTGATCTTTTCATAGGATATTTCCTTTGTGTCCATGGATATATACCTATGACTTGAGGTATAGATATAGGTTTGTGAATCTAGATCTAATCTTTCAAGATCTTGATCCCTTGAAACATAATTTTGGTTTTAGGATTTTAAATCCGGAACATGACTGGCGACATTGTGCCGCTCAGTTTTCGGGGGCTTCACTTTGGGTTATCTTCCTATAATAGATCAAGGTAGGTGGTTCCGTCCTGACATTCCAAATTGTTTATCTTTGTATTGCATGATTTATTTCAATTGTTGATTTAAATTCAATTGCTTTATTATGCTTTCAATTAAATTGATAGAAACACGATTCCATTAAATTGAGATATTTGAAATGTTTTTGGCATGGAAATTCGGAAAACCCCAATTCCATTGAATTGGGTGTGTTATGGAAATGGTTTCATTTAAATTATTGAATTTAATTGTTGAAAAATATTGTGGATTTTATGGAAATGGTTTCAATTAAATTTTTGAATTTGATTGTGGAAATAAATTGTATGATGTTGGAATTGGTTTTGAATGGATTTTCAAACTGGTGAAATGGATTAAAATGAATTGATAGAAAACCATTGGTTTTATCTTGTGAAAAAGGCATGTTTTGAATAAAACCTGTTTTGGTTTTAAATGGAATGAGATTGGCACTTTTGAAATGGAAGATTGGGATTGATCGTATTTTAAGCATTCTTAAAATAGTTCGTCCATCATGTAAGAGCGCATGCAAGCCTTAGATAGTTAGTGAGTTATTTGGATACATTCTACGATACGACAACGTTATAAAACATACATACGGTGGGTCACATCCCCGGTGGATTGGTGACGAGTCTCCTTTGTCCAGTGTCATAGGGATGTGTGTATACACATATTGATGAGTTCACATAGAGAGTGTGAAATCCTATAATTGTTTAATACTATTGTATCTTTTGCCAGATGACCATGTTTCTCTCCTGAATATTTATATTTTTTATGTAAATGTATACCAATGCATTTGAACTATTTTACATGCCTGCTGAATTTATATAAACTGTTTTATATAAATTTTTTATTTAATCCATTGTTTTAGAAATATTTCATCATTTTGTAAAGTCTTTGTTTAAAATATTTATTTCCATAATTTGAAAATGAATAACATGATCTGTTGAAATTAGTTTTTTTGTAAATTCCAAAACTATTTATTTTAAAATTGAAATCTTTTCATTGGATATTCTGTATTTGGCAGCTGTTGTGGAATCTCTGGTGGTAACCCACTCAGCTTATGCTCACACCCTACTTTTTCCTTCGAGTGTTTGTAGACTTTCTTCTTCCAGGATCGAGCAAAGGGAAAGGACCTTTTGGAGGTGTTTCTAGCTGCTGATCTTTGGACTTGGTGAGTAGTTTCCTTGGGGACCTTAGGATTTTTTTCCTATTTTTGTACTTGGGTTTTTGTACTTTGGTTTCTTATGCCTCTTTGTGTTCTAGTACTTTACTCCCAGTGGAGTTTCTTGTGTTATGAATACTATTTTGTTTTACTCTTGCTTTCACATTCTTGTGGCTAAATCATTCCCACATGTATGTTGTACGATGCCAGGTGCTAGTCGCCGACCCGTGGGGATTGGGAATGCCATTCAGGTTATGTCAGGACCGGCTCGGTTATCAGGTTACCAGGGTACTCAGGTTGGTTCGTGACAAATTGGTATCAAAGGGAGGTTTGTTGAACATCTTTCCTTGATGACATCATGCATTTGAGTTTTCTTGTCGGGAATTAGGAGGTAGTTGTGATTGAGTGCCTGGCCATCTCTCACCACAATGAACCTTAAGTCACCAGGGGTAGTTAGGGAAATATGACTTGTGGATTAGTTCTAGTATTTTCCCTGTTTTGATTTGGATAGAGTGGAATCCAAATCATGTTTCTTCATTATTTTAAGAGTAGTTTTCCTTATTACTCGGATGGTGTATTAATCTCTGTCATTTCTCGTGTTGTGTAGCATCATGCCTCCTAAAAGAAGTGATAATATGATCCAAAACGATATTGCTACTGAACCTCAGCAAGCGAGACTTATTTTGAATCCGAGTCTGGTTGAGGTGATCATTCGCACTGTCCAAGCTCTAGGGCAGGCGCCACCTACAATCCCTATTTATACTCCACCTTTAGATCATCAAAGTGATGTTCTCTAAAGTCGTTCTCAATAGTTCTTACACCAGAAGCCACAATTTTTCAAAGTCTCCACTGACCCTCAACATGCTGAAAAATGGTTGAGTAAGATTGAACGCCTATTTGGGTTCTTGGAAACACCTAAAGTGATCAAGGTGAAGTGTTCCACCTTCGTGCTGGAGGGACCAAGCAGGAGATGGTGGGACATGATGGTGACGATAGGGAAAGAAGAGGGTTTGGAGTGGAAGGACATTAGGGTTCTTTTCACTGATCATTTCTATCCAGAATGAATGGTGTTCGCCAAGGCTGTGGAATTTTTCATGCTTGAGCAGGCCAACAAAACCATGACTGAGTACTCAAATCGCTTTCCGGAATGGTATAGTTTGCACCTGAAATTGTATCCAATTAGAGGATGAATCCTCGAATATTTGAGTTGAGGATTCAATCAGATATTCATTCTCATGTTTTCTTATTGAAGTTTCCCACTTATGTCGATGTGTTGGATAGGGCGATGATTTTTGAGATGGACCTGGCATGAAAGTCAGGGTTGAAGGGAGTTTCTTTTCCTTCTTGTGACATTTTTGGTCCCTTTAAAGGGAAATGGAAGCACGACATCTCATATGGTGGTTCTCGACATCAGAGTCATTATAGACCTCTGGTAGCACCAGGAAGGGATTCTTTGAATTTCTATAAGTGTGGAAAGACAGGGCATTCTAAGAGGGTTTTCACTGAGGCACCCAAGAACTATAGCTCCCGCGGACATTTGGGGCACTACCAGAGATTCTTCCATCACTTATCTACTCCACGTAGTGGAACAGGATCATCTGCACCTCCAAAAACTGTGGGGAAATCAAATTCTTCACATGCATGATGGTTCTAGCCACAGGAATCAGGAACGAAGCTTCTTCACGCAGAGGATGAGTCGCCAGAGGTAGCTGGAGTAGGTCATGCGACTGTGAGAGGTACCATCACTATAGCTTCATCCTTCGTGACATCAATTTTTTATACTGGTGAATCTCACTCTTTTATTTCAACTCATATTGTTAATCTACTTAATATACCCTTGGAATTTTTACCTTGTGTGATGGATATTACTACACCTCTTGGTATAGTGGGAGTGAAGGGTCTCTGTGGTCCTGCATGCACATTCTTTCTATCAGATGTCGAAATTGTTTGGGACTTTTTGGTTCTCAACATGAAATATTTTGACATCATATTTGGGATGGATTGGCTCATCTCCAATAAAGCCCGGATTCATTGTTACGTCAGACGGGTCTACCTTACTACACGCATTGGTGTGCCTCTTGTTTTTCAAGGAGAATGGGACCCCAGGTCAGGCAGAGCCGGACCTTCTTATCTAGAGATGGGGAAAATTATATCAGTTATTTCTTTTGATCTAGAGAAAGATCCAATGAGTGGTGATCTTCCTCTAGTCATCACTGAGTTTCCAGACGTGTTTCCTTCTAACTTCTCTAGTATGCCACCGGTAAGGGAGATCGATTTTTCAATTGATTTGATGCCTGGTACTCAACCAGTTTCTATCCCTTCCTACTAAATGGCTCCAGCTGAATTAAAAGAACTAAAGTCTCAATTGGATTATCTTATTAATAAAGGTTTTATACGCCCGAGTGTGTCACCTTGGGCAGCACTAGTTCTCTTCACCAAGAAGGTCGGTGGTTCTCTACGCTTATGTGTTGATTATCGAAAGCTCAATCGAGTTACGATAAAGAACCAGTATCTATTACCATGAATTGATGATTTTTTTGACCAATTGAAAGGGGAAACATGGTTTTCAAAAATTGATTTTCGATCTTCTTACCATCAGTTGTGGATAAAGGAATTTTACATTCAGAAAACCACCTTTCGATGTAAGTATGGCCATTATGAGTACCTTGTCATGCCCTTCGGCCTAACAAATTCTCTTTCAGTTTTCATGGACTTGATGAATCAAGTTTACCATGAGTATCTGGATACGTTTTTGGTAATATTTGTGGATGAAATCCTTGTATACTCCATGTATGAGGAGGATCATGTACTTCATCTGAGAACAGTTCTGGGTCTTTTGAGAAATCAGCGTCTTTATGCCATGCTTTCAAAGTGCGATTTCTGGATCCGAGAAGTGAAATTATTGGGACATGCGGTGTCAGAGCAAGGAATATCAGTTGATCATGAGAAGGTGAAGGTTGTTGTAACTTGGGAACAACAATGAAATGATTTCATGATTCGGAGCTTCTTGGGCTTAGTAGGATACTATCGCCATTTTTTCAATTATTTTTCAATGTTAGTTCTCCAATGACTACTCTGACTCGAAAGGGAGTGATGTTTTCCTATAATGACAAATGTCAGAGTTCTTTTGTTGAGATAAAGCATCTTTTGACTACTGCGCTGGTGTAAACTCTTCCTGAGGATGGGGCAGGTTATGTGGTCTTCTGTGATGCATCGGGTTCAGGTTTGGGATGTGTCCTTATGCAAGGTAATCATGTTGTTACTTATGGATCGCGTCAGCTTAAGCCTCATGAGAAGAACTACCCTACCCATGACCTTGAACATGCAGCTGTAATTCACACACTCATATGTTGGTGACATTACCTTTATGGATAAAGGTTTATTGTGTATTCCGACCACAAGAGCTTAGGTTATATCTTCTCTAAAAAATATTTGAATCTCTGCCAAAGGTGTTGGGTGGAGTACCTGCAATCATTCGACTTTGACATCACCTACACCCTGGTGAAAGTGAATTTAGTTGCAGATGTGTTAAGTAGGAAACCATCATCCCAGGCTATGAATGAATCTTCATAAGAGTGTAGTTTTATGTTTCTTTTTTCTCAGTTGTATATTGGAGTTCAGTGGAAGGGGAATAAAGTTTCTTTAGCCAGTGTTCATTTGATATATTCTCTTCTCGAGTTGATTCTTCAGGAACAACAACTGGATAAAGAATTCCATGGCAATAGGGACTCTCTTTATGGTGGGGAGACCGATACCTTGTGGTCATTCTCCAAAGAGGGTGTTCTGTGTTATCAAAACCGTTACGTTGTGCCATTATCGGCAAGGAAGGATGTGATGAGGGATTTCCAAAACTCTCAGTGGGTTGTGCACCCGGGGACCACAAAGATGTTCAATGATATGCGGTGACAGTTCTAGTGTCCAGGTATGAGACGAGACATTGTTGAGTATGTATCTCGTTGCTATACATTCCAGCAGGTGAAAGACGAGCACCAGAAACCATCGGGTTTGCTTCAACCACTTCCAGTCCCTACATGGAAGAGGGTAGAAATATCTATGGACTCTGTGGTTGGGTTACCTCAATCCCAGAGGAAGAAGAATGTAATATGGGTTGTGATTGATAGGTTGACCAAGTTGGATCACAATATACCTATTCGATATACAACCAAAGTTGAAGTGTTTGGAAATATCTATGTGAATGAAATTGTTCGTTTGCACGGAGTTCCACCTGATATAGTCTATAATAGGGATCCTCGGTTCACTTCTCTCTTTTGGAAAGGCCTTCAGGAGGCACTGGGATCTCAGGTCTGTTTGAGCGCGACCTCCCATCCATAGTTAGATGGCTAGATAGAGAGAGTTATTCAGATTCTTGAGGATATGCTCCGTGCTTGTCTTCTTGTCTTTGGTGGGTCTTGGGATGATCATATGGGGATAATTGAGTTTTATTATAACAATAGTTATCAATATATGATCAAAATGGCTCATTTTGAGGCTTTGTATGGTCATCCTTGTAAATCTCCTTTGTGTTGGTCAGATATTGGTGAAAGATATTTGGTATGAATGAGTTTGGTCCAAGAGACGACAGCTAATATCCAGTTGATACATCAGATAATGTTGATAGTGCAAAGTCGGTACTAGTCTTATGTTGATCGTCGCTGTAAACCTTTAGAGTTCTCAGTTGGTGACCAGGTGTTCTTGAAAGTTTCACCCCGATTGGGTCATCGATTACTTGGGAGGCAAGGGAAGCTTGCTCCACATTTTGTGGGACCATTAGAGGTTGTTGGTATTGTGTGGAAAGTTTCTTACTGTCTGGGTCTACCACCACAGCTGGCATCGATACATAACGTCTTCCATGTATCGCAGCTACGACAGTATCTCTCTTATCCATCTCATGTTGTGAGTTGGAGTGATCTTGAGATTGAACCAGATTTATCTGTGACTGAACGACCAGCCAGGGTTGTTGATTCTGAGACCAAGGTACTTCATGGGAGAAATATTTCCTTGGTCCGTATACTTTGGCAGCATGGTTCGGATTCTCATGAGACATGGGAAAGGGAGGCACTAATGAGAGACCAGTGGCCTAATCTTTTTGATGTGGAGGATTCTTCATAGGCTTTCTAGTGACAGAAATGTCTTATGGTGGGGAGGTTATAACATCCCATTATGTTTTCAGGTACTTTTGATGTTTCTAAGTACTTATGTTTTGTAAAAATGACTTGGGGGTATGTTTGGGTGGACTTTTAGCAACAAAAAAACAAAAGGGTAGTGGCTTGTGCACGGTTTGCGCACGGTTTGAAAAACTGTGCGACCAAACCGTGCCAACCAAGAAGCACTGGACAGGGGGTACGCATGGTGTGTGCACGATTTGACAAACTGTGCGAACAAACCATCAGACCATTCACCTCTGGACAGTGAGGTCGGCACAGTGTGGGCACGGTTTAAAAAACTGTTCGCCTTTTCCCAGAAACTGTGCGTGCGGGTTTTTAATTCCGAAATCTCTTTTAAAACCACCTGAACCCCCAGGACTTCCATTTTTCTACCTTGGCTATGTCTTGGCTCATTTTAGGTCTCTACTAAGCTTCCTAAAGAGATTCCAAGGTGATCCAAACATCATTCTTCGATATTGAAGGCCCGAATTGAAGATCTGCTCTCCTCATGGTTAGTGGATTTCATCCCGTTGTGATTCTAGTTCATTCCTCTATCATTCCTTGATCTTTTCCTGGGAGATTTCCTTTGTTTACATGGATCTATACCTATGATTTGAGGTATATATCTAGGTTTGGGAATCTAGATCTAATCATTCACGATCTTGATCCATTGAAACTTAATTTTGGTTTTAGGGGTTTAAATCTGGAACTTGATCGGTGACGTTGTGCTGCTCGTTTTTTGGGGGCTTCTCTTTGGGTTATCTTCCTACAATAGATCGAGGTAGGTGGTTCCGTCCTGACTTGCCAAATTTTTTATCTTTGTATTGCTTGATTTATTTTAATTTTAGATTTAAATTCAATTTCTTTGTTATGCTTTCAATTAAATTGATAAAAACTCGATTCCATTAAATTGAGATATTTGAAATGGTTTTGGAATGAAAATTTGGAAAACCCCAATTCCATTGAATTGTGGGTGTGTTATGTAAATAGTTTTAATTAAGTTTTGTAATTTTATTGTGGAAACATATTGTGGATTTTATGGAAATGGTTTAAATTAAATTGTTGAATTTGATTGTGGAAATTAATTGTATGATGTTGGAATTGGTTTTGAATGGATTTTCAAACTTGTGAAATGGCTTAAAATGATTTGATAGAAACCCAGTGGTTTTTTCATGCGAAAAAAGAATGTTTTGAATAAAACCTCTTTTAGTTTTAAATGGAATGAGATTGGAACTTTTTAAATGGAATAATGGGATTGATCATATTTTATTCATTCTTAAAATAGTTCTCCCATCATGTAAGAGCACATGAAAGCCTTAAATAGTTAGTGAGTTATTTGGATACACTCTACGATACGACAACGTTATAAATTATACATGTGGTGGGTCACATCCCCGATGGGTTGGTGATGAGTATCCTTTTCCCAGTGTCATAGGGACATGTGTATACACATCTTGCTGAGTTCACATAGAGAGTGAAAAATCCTATAACTGGTTAATACAATCATATCTTTTGGCAGAAGACCATGTTTCTCACCTGAATATTTTTATATTTGATATAAATGTATTCCAATTCATTTGAACTGTTTTACATGCCTGGTGAATTTATATAAACTGTTTTATATAAATGTTTTATTTAATCCATTGTATTAGAAATATTTCATCATTTTTTAAAGTCTTTGGTTAATGTATTTATTTCCATCATTTGAAAATGAATAGCATGATTTGTTGAAATATGTTTTTAAAAAAATTCCAAACATGTTTATTTGAAAATTGAAAAATTTTCATTGGATATTCTGTATTTGGCATCTGTTTTGGAATCTCTAGTTGTATCCTACTGGTCTTAGGCTCACACCCCACTTTTGCCTTCGGGTGTTTGTAGACTTTCTTCTTTCAGGATCATGAAAAGGGAAGGGACCTTTTGGAGGAGGTTCTAGCTGCTGATCTTTGGACTCGGTGTGTTGTGTCCTTGGGGAACTTAGGATTTTTTCCTGTTTTAGTACTTGGGTTGTTGTACTTTGGCTTCTTGTGCCTCTTTGTGTTCTGGTACTTTACTCCCAGTGGAGTTTCTTGTGTTATGCATACTGTTTTGTTTTACTCTTGCTTCTGCATTCTTGTGGAAAAATAGTTCCCACTTGTATGTTGTACGATGTCAGGTGCTAGTTGCCGACCCGTGGGGATCAGGATCGCCCTTCGGGTTATGTTAGGACCAGCTTGGTTATCGGGTTACCAGGGTACCCGGGTTGGTTCGTGACGAAATTCCTCTCTTTCAGACAAGTTTTTATTATGCATATAATTTTATTTATATAGTGTATATACTACCTATTTGATATGTTGTTTAATGAAATTAAAATTATTCATGGTGTATTAACATAAATTTTAAAAACACACTTTTAAGAGGTTGTGATTGAATTTGTAACTAATTATTTCCACAAAATCTATAATTCGTTATTTCTATCCAGATTTTCAGTCTTTATGACTCGTGCTATATTCCCAACATATTACCTTTTCAGTAATACAAACATTATTGTGGATGACATTTAAAAACATTTACCCTAAAATATAATGTATTTTAAAGTCAATATTTTTATCCATCTCAAAAATTCTATTGATTCATGAGTATCAAAAACTATTATAAAACTAAACATTTTCCATGGTGAGAAAACAATCCAATGTTTTATAATGTAAAAGTGTGTATAGTTTTCTAGAAAATACATCAATGATTGGATACTAACAGGTGGATTTACATGTGAAACATGTGCGCCTAAGGTTAATCAACCAAAAAATTAATTTTTAATAATTGAATATTAATCGAACAAATAATTAACATCATGTTTGAGACACATAGGTGATATTCATTAAATATTTTCATGCAATTTATAACCCATGATGAAAAATTCATTCTTCCATTACCTTGTTATCCTTCAAAATCATGATATTCAAATACAATTTCTATCTTCTATTGATAACCCAACACATTTAATATATCCTTTCCACTATATTTCATTGATAATGGTACGTCATGTAACATTTTCTACACACCACAACATCTTATTTGATTATGTCATATTCCCTTAGACATTATCAAATAATCATTTTTTTACATATTTTTATTTTATGTATATCCATAATTTATTCATTCAGTGGTTCCTTAAGAAATGGTATTAATAGAATTATTGGCTCCTATGGTGAATGAATTTTATATAATCAAATAATTTTTGGGGCCTAGAATTATATTTCCCTCTCAATACATTGACATGACTCATGGGAAAAATAAAAATGGGGTATTGTGTATACATATTCCCATATAATTGTAGGGTATTTGAATAGGTCATTGACAACATTTTTTGATTACTAACTTTATAATTTCAATCAGTTTGAGATGAATGACTATTATTGTCCATGATTTTATTTATTATCAAGGATATAGAGTTCCATATGTTCTAAATGATTATAGTCCCATGTATTTTATTTATTACTATCCTATATCTAATTAAATTTTTATATTATGATAGATTAAATTGTGTACTACCCATTACAAAGAATATGAAGTCATAATTATTTTATTTACTTTCACAAGAAATCCTTGAGCAAGATTACGTGTAATTTTTAAGAAGATTATGGGATGGAGAATAAAGTTATCACAATATGTTCATAAAATAACATTTTCTTTGAAAATTAATATATGTATTTATTGAGTCTTCCCAAACTACTAAACTATTATTTCCATCTGTAACCCCTGAATTCATATCAATAATGTAACATAACTAATAGATCTAGGTTTCTAATGTTTGGGATGATAAATATATGGAATTAAAATTAATAAGGACAAAATAGAGGCATATTATATAAATCTACAACAACAAAATCAATATTTTTATGGGATTTATTGAGATTAAGTCAATAAATTAAAGACATATTATTTATTTCTCGATGATTTCTAAGCTATTATGCTCACTTATTTTGAAGGATGTAAAATCCACATTTGAAAATGGATACATAGATTGATTTTATATATAAAAAATAGATTAAAATTTAGGTATAATAATTACACACTATATTAGAGTATTATTTTTGAAATAATGTGTGATGCCAGTAAATTCATATTTGGATTTTTTTCTTTTCCAATAAGAAACATGTTGTTTATGTGAGGTTCCAAACAGGATATTGTGATTGAAAAGGGGTAACATTTAATATTGTAGATGTTTCCAACTAAATATGTAAGTAATTGAAATTTTATGGAAATAGATTAAACAATTCATGTATATGAAATTTAAAATGTATTCAGTTTTTAGAGTATATATAGTGAATAAATGAATAGGAATGCAAAAACATTATAGTCGTTTGACTCACAAATATCAAACTTATACACTTAACAACATAAAACATAATAGTATGTATATATACTAAATATATAGCATTTTAAATAGTTATAGTCAAAACAATGATATTTATAGGTCCCGTCTCAGCCCTATATTTCACACAAGTTTAGATCATACCATTACATTCTTGGATTTGTTCTAACATATTATCATTTTCAAGGTTGTGGAAAATTCTATATATTTTTTGTATTAAGTAAGAATGAAAACAATCATTTTAGTATTAATAGAGGTATTTCAATTCTTGGTTTCAATTATAAATTGATAAAACAATTCAATAAAATCGTAATTATAGACAATATAATAATAAAATAGGTATTTATAGTATGTAGAAGATTATTATTGCTTGTATAAAAAATTCAGGTTTTACTCTTAAATGTAAATTTATTAATTTAAATTTATCTATAGAATAATGTATTCCATCAGAAAACTTGAATAATTGAAGATATAATAAACAAGATTCTAAATTTTTTTTCACTTCGGTATGTCATATTAGACAAATCATACACCTCATCAGGAATTTTATTTCCCTTTATTAAGAAAAATCAACCATTGATGAATTATCATGTTTAAAAACAAATATATTTCCAATTTTTTTCAATTATATATACAAATCTTCCATGAATACATCCTTTTATATTATCTTTTCCATGGTTTATATAATATCCTTACTCCTCATATTATGTTGATTCTAACATTATGTCAGATTTCAACCTTAAATTATGTTAACTTCCAATATTATCGTATCCTTCGATAAAAAGGATTTTAGAAATAGATGAAAATTTATTTATCATAAAACCAATTACATTACATAGACATTATTCCTAGAATTTGTCCTCCAAAACGTGTTTTTTCAATATGTATCATGAATTTCTTCCTGAAATGTTCTTGGTAATTTTTTTTAATGTGATGGTTCGTCCAAAATTTCATCTATTCTAATGATATAATGTGAAGGATATTAGAAATATTTTCTTTATGTAGATACCATATCATATAATTTCATCATAACAGTTTCTTTTGTATATAATATGGTATCATGTATAGTCAAAATAATTTTTCTATATAAGTATGAGGCATTTTTATTTTCCTTGAAAATATTTAAAATAGATATATAAAAAATATAAAAAATAAATAAACCAAGATGGATATTATAAATTATCAGAAATAAAATAAAAAATGTGATATAGACCCACTCAACATACTCCCCCTTTTATGAAAATTACTAAAACCATAAATATCATCCCATTTTATTAATGAATAAAAATATATGAGAAAAAATATAAGAATATGCATGGAGATGATGAAATAATAAATGAAAATAAAATAGGAAAAATAAAAAACTATACCTCTATTAAATATATTATGCATAGAAACAACAAACAAATATAACATGAAGAATCAGAAAAAGAAAAAACTCAATAAGAAATACAATTTTTAAAAGTCTAAATAACTATAAGTGTATAGAAGACTACTCTCCCATAATCCAAAATTATTTTATAAAATTCTATAAAAGTTATTTTTGTATTTACTGAACACCACACAGATAGTATAATTACCTCATGTCAAGAGTTAAATTGTGATGTTCTTTTTTCCCTTATAAAAGGAAACCACCTCTACCCCTCTATAAAATACCTTAATATATTTGGTATGGCCAAGCTCTATCAAAATATCATCCCAAAATCCCTCATCTCGTCCTTAAATCCTTACATTGGGAATAAATAGAACCAAGGATGTTCTTCGGCACAATCCAAAAAGAGATACCCGAGGAAGAGGTAACATTCATCAATGAATGATTTTGTTTTATTTCATCCAAAAACCCATTAAATTATTTTATATTTGGATTAGATAATAAACATGTTTTTTAAATATAATGATATGTTTTTATGTTAAGGTTGTGACCTATAACTGTACACATATTGAACAAATGGACTGCTCATTCCTCCTTCTTGTGTACAGTTGACTACCGCCACACCCACTAATATCATTCTTTCATTTAATAACACCATTAATTGTTGGTAATATTGATGGATTTATAGTCTAGATATGAAATATAGTATATTTATGATATTTTTATTATTTTTTATTTTTATAACACATACCTTCATGATTTCCTATTTTTTGGAATATGGCAACGTCATTCGTGTATACGGAAGACTACAGCCTCGAAATATAATGTGATTAATTCACAAGTTAAATGCAATGTATTAAGGATTTTTATAATTAAATGGTGTGATATATATGACAGAAAATATTATACTTAATGATATTATATCAAAAAAAATTCTGTGTTTTAATATGACGTGAAAATTAAAACATCTTTCATGTATACGTAAGTCCTACCCTTTCCATTAATAGTGTGTCTCATTTCCTATTTCTATATTTTAATGTTCATATTAAATAAATATATAATGACTATATATATAACTTGGTTATCATTATGGAGATTATGAAATCATGATCAATGTTAGGGGGCCAAGAATAATATGTCATAACATGTATGAAAAACAAATCGGTTATTACCCAAAACCTTACATTAACACGTAATTTTTAATAAATGAGTAATATAATGTCACAATAAAATAATATATGTTATAATATATATGAATAAGGTTTTTTTATATTTATAATAAAATAATATTTATTATCATGAGGTTTGAATGAGTATGATGAGAATCTAGACTTGGTATGGGATTTTTTTCTCAATTTTTACTTCTTTGAGAGACATGCTATATTCACCACATATTCATTTTATGTTGTGAATTTAATTATAGTGAATTTATTTTTTAAATAATATATTTAAAAAAATTAATATGATTGTTTATGATTATTCTTCTAGTGCTGAATTATTAATATCCATATCGTTATATCTCATTGTGTTTCTTTTCCTATGTCGATTCATAATATATTCATGAAATGTTACCATTTTTCCAATCTTTTATATTGATGATAATTAAGAAAATGTTTTTATGAATATTACAAAATATTCCTCTATTCGGTCAGAAATATTTTTTCTTTCAAAACCATGTTCTATAAAAATATGTTCCATAATTTTCTAATATTCTCCTTTTATTTTTAAAATAATTTTTTACCCATGTTTTGACTTTTTTTAAAAATGGTTTTAAATGGAATAATATTGTTTTTTTAATCATGGGGATTTTTTAATCTACCAATAATATGATACGAATATTTTATTTTAAATATAGGTCATGTAATGAATTTAGTCCTGTTATGAATGCTCCATTCATTAAATATTACAATATATGTTTTAAATAATATTTTATAAATAAAAAAAATTAAAAAATATTTTAAAAAATTTTCTATTTTGAATCGATATTAAAATAAAGTAATTTTGAAAAAGTGTTATGTATTAAAAAATTATATGGATTTTAATTAATCCTTTATAGGTTGTAAGGTTATTTTAAAATAAAAAAAAATTCAATGGTTTTTTATTCTTAAAAATTTTTTAAATTATTTTTATGGAATATGTTAAATGTTCTCCTTGATATTTTCAATGAATTGGTTTTCGAATGTTTTTTCTGTTTTAAAAAATATTTATAAAATCGGAATGTATATTTTCCTCTGGAAAATATTTTAATTACTTTTTATTATTTCATTATAAAAAAGGATTTTGAATATGATTTATGAATGTGATTTTTAACAAAAGGCTATTTTCTTGATGAAATTTTCATTTTTATTTTTAAAAATCCATAAACATATAAGATTAAATCCATTGTTATATTTTATGATTTACTAAATATTTGTTCCAAGGATACCATTTTTATTCATTATTTGAATGGTTTATATTTATGATGACTTTTTTTATGAAACATGTATCCAATGTGTGGGTTATAGAATGATAATATTCTTGTGAAACACACCTATTTTAATGAGTAATGCTATGATTAAATGATTATAAAACTGATATCTATTGAAAATTTTAGCTTACACATTTCAAATAATGGTTTATGATATGATGGATTTTTATGATATTTTGGAACACATATGTATGATTTCATTATGTGATGAGAGGGACATATATCATTCACTAATGCATTGGGTAAATATTTTTAACTTATTTGAAAAGTATCACTGGAATGGTTTTGTGAACCCAGTTAAAAAATATAGGGCTAGAATGGGTTGTGGACAAGGTTCAGTAAGATAGTTCTGGAATTAGAAGTTAAATGAGTTCAGTAATAAAGGGGTAGAAGGAGGAGTGAAATACGTTTATTAATATAGTGTTGGAATGATGAGTGAACTCGATTCATTAATACATGTTTAGAATGGGATGTAATCCAGGTTCATTAATACAAGTCTGGAATGAGTAGTGAAACTGGTTTAGTGAAGGATGTGGTCTTTTTTATGGTGTTTACAGAGATCATTGTCTAAAATGTAAATTATTTTCTATACTTATGTAAATTCCACAAATTCCATGTTGTATTCCAATTCTATTTTTTCATGAATCGTTTTCTTTAATTCCCATATTACTCATATCCTATGATCTTATCATCTTTGTTCCATTACTCATGTGTATGATGTTTGATATACTGGTTATGAAATTCAGTTGTTATTCTCATGTTCTCATACTATAATGTTAATTTTGTGATTATTTATCTATTTTATTTACCCTTTCTAAGACTCTACACCCTCGGTTTCCATAAATTAATTTCACTATTTAAGAAGAAACAATTTATGCAGTAAAAATTGTTTATTTATTTGTGGGAAAATTTGAATTTATTTCACCAATTCAGAATACTATGTTCCAAGATTCTAAATACACTAAACTATTATGTTCCTTGGGCATTTACTTTTTTGATATACTAAATAATCATATAAAAATTTGTAATATCCATTTATGAGAATCCTGGGATTTTATTTTTGGTATCAAATGAAATTTTTAATTATCCATTGAAAACTAATATGAGAAAACATTAGTGAGATCAATAGGAATATTTTTAAGGATATTTCTAGGGATTTATTTAAGAATTAGTCTATAGATGAATGAATGTATATGAAAATATCCTGGAATTTTGGTAAATACTAGATTGAGTGGTTTTATAGAAATAACATCCATGTGTAGATATAATAAGTGTATGTCATTTTGGAATATATGTACCATGGGTAACAACCGTAGAAACATTTTATTGAGATAGAATCAATCGTGAACTAGTGCATGATAATGGATCTTACTGTACATCAGGTTTGACACACTTTGGGTATATGCTTTTGAAATTCATAAACACTCTTCAATCCATCACGAGGGAATTAAATAGATGATAATAAAAAATTATCTTGTATAATACTATGTTTTAATATATTTAAAATGGATATTTCATGATTTATACATATAATAAGTAAATTTTAATGATTATGTGGTTTTCCATTATGATAATTGTTTCCTAATCTATGTTTTCAAGTTTTATTCAATGGTGGGAAATAGATAAAATTGGATTAATGTTGAATGTTACAGACAATTTGTTGATGATTATTCACATGGGATTATATTTTTAGTGAACGATTTTTTGATCAAACCTAATCAATTGTCACAAAACATGATTAACAATGTGTACCTTAATAAAATATCATACTCAAAAACTAATATAATGAAATATTTTAATGAGAATTAAGGTAATGGCTACCACAGATAATATATGACTCAGTTTCCTTTTTATTGGGAATTTGGAATGAAACTCCAAATGGGATGTATTAGAGAAACATTCAGAATTTATAACTATGAAAAAGAAGGAAAAAATCACGTAACTTCAAATTTAAAATGAAAAGTTCATTTAACTGAATGGATGAGAATAATGGACTCCCTATGATGTCATCATCTGTTGAATTATTTAAATTTTTAAAGGTTGAAAATTATGAAAATAAATGTTCTATGTGGAAATCTCATAAATATAATCCAAAAGTTTGTGTGAGTAATGGTAATATCACTGAAGATGAGGAGAGTATGTAGTAATTTTGACTTAAAATATGTATTGAAGAATAATATTTTGAATCCTAGGTAATTTCATGAAAAATATGTGAAATTATCGATGTACCAATGTATTTGAATTCAATGATTATTTTATGTGAATCCCGAAATATATAAGGGTTTTTTATAGTAGTTTTTAATTAAGTATTTTCATAAATATGTTAAATGGTTATTATGGGACAAACAAATTGACTGATTATAATGGTCATATTTTATGGAAAAACATGATTAAGGGTAGGTAACACCTAATATGATAAAAAATTTGAGAAAATTGTGTTTAGTTTAGATAAAATGATGATTTATTTGGATAATGTAAATGATATAGTATCGATGAACTCAGAACTACTAAATGATTCATTGAAAAATTATTTTTTGATATCATTGATGGATTTTACAAAAATTTTGTTTTGAGGGAATATATTCAATAATTATGATTTTATTTAATGAAGGTGGAAGAATGATTGTTTACATTAAGGTTATATAGTAATTCAGGTTATTACCGTGCTTAAAATAGATTATATTTTTATGATATTAACATGTTTGGAATGTGAAAATCAAGAGATACATTGTGATATATGGTAGATTAATGTTAATTAAATTTATAGAAACTTATTAAACTTGTTTCTCATGTTTTAGATTTTAATCTTTTAACGGTGTAATAAGGAAAATAATTTATAAAATAGTATATGTTAAACATGAATATGGTTTTAGATATTAACATATTTTTTTCCAAATAATTATTAGTGCATATTGGATAACCAGTACTAACCATTTTTCATTGATGACAATTAATGTTACAAGGAATGAATTGTAATTCTATTTATGAATCTTATAATTTGTTTGTGTTTCAGCGATAAAAAAATCCACATTTATCTCTCAAACTATGATATTACGTATAAATTAATTAAGGGACAACCCAAGGGTGAAATTGTTCTTGTGAAATAAAATAAAATCAAGAAATTATATCTTCTTGTGAAAAATCAAATAATAATTGGAAGGGATATTGAAACAAAAAAATTTATCATGGTACCATCATTTCCAATAAATCAAATCGTTCCATAAATTATAACATAATTATAGTTTTTTGGTCCTTAAAACTCTATATATCACCCACTTTATTAAGATTATTTATCTCTATCACTCTCTATTGTTATTTATGATTTTAATCCATGTGAAAATCTTTAGATCCCATCTATGATCTCATATGTTGAAACACAGTTATGAATTCTCTTGGGTAACCATTATGTTTCATAATTTCCCTTTTTAAAGAATGTATTATAATTAATTTTTATGATGTTCCATTCTAGGAAATTAACTTCCAGGTATTATACCTTAGATGTCCCATAAAAAATTAGAGGGTTAAATTTATTTTAAAGTGGGTATAATGTAACACCTTGAGTTTTAATGAATTAATTTTTTTAAAAAATTATATTTCGTTGATTGTTTGTGTGGAAAATTGCATCTTGTTAAGATTGAATTATATACAATACCATGTTAATATTTCACTATATGAAACACTATGATAATATTTTAGTACAAAAACTCAATTTGTTTCTTTTTTTTCACATAATACTAATTTCATTCAATAGATTTCATTAAACAAAACAACATGTTTTATAAAACTAAAATATACTATTAGTTTTATTATTTAATATGATAGTTATCAACTATCCATCATAATAGTGATTATGAAATCTACTAACTAAATAAATAAAAAATGTATTATTAATTTTTATAAAATTATCTCTTTGGAATGAAATCGATTTTAAATAAATATAAGAACAATTTGGAAAAAAAGAAATAGCTATTTTTGAAGAGCTATATCTCTAAGAACAAATGGGTTTTTTATAAAAATATATAAATAAAATAGTATTGATGAATGGATTTAATGAAATATATATCATATATTTATTAATCTATTTAAAATACATATTATGTGTTATCTGTTCAATAGATATGTATAAAACCAATTCTACACATAAAAAGATGTATTTTTTCTTAAAGAATTTTTTTCCAATTCTTAATGGTCAATGTATTTTAAAACTAACTTGTAACACATATATAAATTCTATATAAAAAATAATAACAATTTTTTGAATTAATAATAATTAAATTATCTTAGGGTAATTGTTTTGGTATTTTTTATAAATGATACATTTTTTGGGATTAGTAAAAGATACATAATTTTAATTGAAAACTACGTTTCCAATTAATATATTTATATGGTTAATTTTTTTAAAATTTGGTTATAAATTGTATTTATTTCAATTATATATATATTTATCAAATTTAGGTCATTGGAAATAATTTCACATTGGAATTGGATATAGAAGCATTTCAATCATCTAACCATTTCTCTTTAAAAACCTATTGTCTAATCCAATATCAATGATTTATTTTTAATTAATTTCTTTCATATCATTGACTGGAATTGTGAGAAATGGGTTACATAATTTTAATAATCATAATTTCTAATTTCTCATACTTCTGACATAATTTTTTCCCACAATTATTATTTAAAATAGTTAAACATAATAACAACGATCACGAGAAAAACAAGTTTACCAAGGGACTAAAATTTTTATATAAGGTAAAATTCAAGTATAAACATATACCAATCCATTTTTATGGACATATTTATGCAATATTACTCTTGGATATAACTTGGTAAATTATTTTTGTAATGACTTGGAAATTCCATGTAATGTTTTTTAATTATATGTTAACTTCACGAGTCCGCGAAAATTGAAGGTGCGTGATTCCAAGGCCCGATGTGCCCGGAATGAATTTCTAAACTTTTTTCAGGTAGGTTCAGTAAAATTACATGTGGAATTTTATAACTTTTGAACCAATGCTAGGAATTGAATTCTGAGGGCACCGTTGAACTCGCAGAGCCGATATTCACTTAAAGAGACTTTCTCCTCAACCGTAGTGAGTTGAGAGTGAAATATAATTTTTGGGTTTTTCGTGTAAACGAAATAAAATAAAATAATTTTTTCTTTTCTTTTCTTTATGTTGAAACCTCCCATGTGGATGGTTTAAGAGGTGGGGACCACCAAAATTAAACCTCTCATGATAGTTTATGGAGGTGGGGAGCACCGAACCTAAAACCTCCCAATTTTGAATTTAAGGGTGGGGACCACTCGAACCCCTTAAATGAGAGAAAACCTCTCACCTCCTTCAATATTAATTATTCCAACACATATCCGTTTAATTGGGCCAATTAAATGATAAAATTAATGGTTCCAAGGTCGTACATTAATTATGCCAACATTGTTGTGACAACTTAGTTTATTTTGATAAATTAAATCAATAAGTTGGTTATTCCTCATTTTGGTGTAATTGAGGAAACTATTGGAAAAGGGAGAGGCTTTGGAGAATCATGGATAAACTCACCCACCAACGAAGAATGCTCTTCCAAAGAAGAACGCTCCTCCAACAAAGAATGATGACTTCTACTACTTCCTCGGGGCATCCTCCAATGAGGGATGCCTTCAATCGATGATCGTTCTACCCTCGCGACCTCCGTCAACAAAACTCCAAGGTATGGGTTTAATTATGTGTGATTGTGGATTCCCATATTCTTCCCTTCTAAAAAAAGAACACGGATCAACTCTTTAACTAGCTGATCTGCAGATTATTTCTTTTACGAGTTTGCGAATAATCATTGTCATAGGATGAAGGTATTGTTGTTTGAATTTTCTCCTTTATCTGTTTTTGGAAATTCTTTGTGATTCAATAAACAATTGTGAACCACTTTCTACCGCTCAAACACGGAGGGTGTAGGCCAAATAAACATGGCCCAACTGATTAGTCACTGAAATTGGATAATATTCATTGTTAATATCTTTATATTAATTGTTCCAAAGTCCATAAACATTGTTTTTAGAGTATTACATAAAAAGAACTTCATTTTTCATCTTAAATGCAATTCATGTTTAAAATGAAAATTTGGGCCAAATCATTCAATTGTTTGTGGACAAACTTATATTAATTTTATGAATTTGAAATTTTGGGATATTATTGATCACTTTTTTTGGAACATTTTATCATTCAGGTCCGATGGATTAATCCCAAGGGAAGATGGAGAATTTTGCACCTGAATGCAGAAATTTGCTGGAGAAAGCATAATGGGCCTAAGGCCCATCAAACAAATGTGGGGCCCACAAACCAAGCCCAATGAAGCTCAAATTTTTACAGTAGAAATAGAAAAATATATTTATCATTTTATTCAACTGTGGTCAGAGCTAATTCAGAATATTTCAATGAGATACAAGGGGTTGAAGTTTAGAATTAAAATGGTGGGCCATAACAGAATTCTCAAACAAACAGCCCACAATTTTGAACATAACTCCAAAACGGCCACACCAAATCACCTGAAATTTTGAGAGATTCTATAAGAAACATGGAAAAAGATATTTTCTATTTATGACACCTCCATGTTCGGAAGTATGAAGTGTCAAACACACACGTCAAAATGGAAGATGAATCTGGCTGGTTTTGTGATCAACTTTGTAACATTAATTTCCTTTTGATTCTTCACCCTCCTTTTGACTCTATTAATTGTTGGGGATTGAATTTATTATTGGGGGTGGAATTAAGGATCCTAATATTCCTATATAAGAAGCTGGTGGTGAAGGGAATAATCATCTAACATTTTCCTTTGAATCAAAGTTTTTCTTTCAATTGTAATTTCCCGCTTTCGTTTCGTAATGGCATCGTCAATTTCTCTAATGTAAGTTTTTCATTCATGTTTAGTATTTTTATAAAATTTATTCTTATTCACTTTTTATTTTCATTTTCTTCACACATTTATACCGTTGAATCCTAGTGTGAATTTATTCACACCCGCACTTGTGAATTCATCACAAAACGGTGGAGTGTTCATTTTGATTAATGTTTTTTTTTCTTCTTCAATCCCGCTTCTTTAAGTCAATTACCCGCTTCCATTGATATTATATCATCAATGGAGGGCTAAACTTTTATGGTTTTTTCCTAGGGAGTTGCATGAGTTGGATTGAATGTTATTTTATGTTCTTAAATTCTTAAATTTTTTCTTTATTTTAAGAGTTCCTTTCTTCGATTTATCTTCTTCTTTGTCTTCACCGGCTTTAACAATGATGCATTTTGAGTGCTAGTACGATCCAATTCCTTGGAGTGCTCATTTAATTGATCCTATAAGTTAATTGGTGATTAGCCTTAAAATGTTGTATGGATTAAATCAGAGAATGATATTGAGGGATTATTTCATTTAATGGATACCTCTTGAACCGATGAACAGAAAATCAAATGAAAAACAGATACATCAAATAAAGCCCAAGAGACAACCTAGAATCAACTCGCCTTAATTAGTTGTTTTAATTCAAGTAATTTTATATGTTTTTTTAAATTAAATCAATATTTCTTCAAATCAATCAACACCACAGTTGGCCACTTCATATCCAATCCCGCATCTAGTCAAAGTGTATCAAGGTTTCTTCTTCTGTCCCTATGGATTCGACCCCTACTTGTACTACCACGACCGCGTACCTGTTGGGTACATTTGGGCACAACCACCAACCTTTCCGCAAACCCTATTGTTTTGATGAAATATTTGTGATGGAGGAAAACGGAAACTGGAGGCCAACAGCACGATGAGGGTGGAGGAATGCATTCATGTCGCTCGGTGAACAAGGAGTTGTGGATTGTGTCCTGGTGACAAATTGTGGATGGCCAATCTAGCCACCAATGAAGGCACGGCGCGCGACCTCACCACGTGGAGAAGACGACTGGCCATTCGGCCAGCCGCGACGGCACCCCGCCACACCACGGCCCTCACTCCAAAAGAGGGACTTACCCAAGTAGAACCTCCTTCAATCCACCAAGAAAATCCTTTGATTTTCCTCCAAAATGAGCTAATGATATCCCACAACCTCTAAGAACCAGAAATATCACATGAGCCACGAGCGCGAGAAAGAATGAGGAAAAAATGGAAAATCCCTAGTGGTCCGGGACATAAAAACCTAAACTTTAAGTGGCCACCTGTTTACCCCACATGGTTTAGAAAACTTTAAACCAACCATGCAGTTTCCACTATCTCACTTAGGGACTATGCACGGCCTAGCCGAATGGTTTGTTCAGATCGTGCAACAACCATGCGCCCCTGCACAACCGTCATAACTTTAGAAATGGGCGATCGTTTCACGAACCGTCATTGGATCTGGAAACCTTAGAGTGAGACAGTGCATTTATTGTACCCCACTAGAGATTTGGATAAATATGGAGTACGGTCGGGTCGGATCGAGCACAAATCCAACTGGGCCCTCTAGACTAAAAGGATAATAACATACAGATCGGGCATCTTATTGATGCACCATCTATTTGGTTGAGACCCCTGTGACATGGTAGTCCTTTGTAATTCATCTTAATGGGACTTCGTGGCAGTCGGAGGATCAACCAGTGGCTTGTGGGGTGGACCCTCATGGAGACAAGCGAGCATAGTGTGAGAACCCTGTAGACGGCTGTGATGTGAAGAATGAATAGTGATCATTTGTGGGTCAGAACCGAGAAATCTTGTGTGGGTCAGCACCATGCGATCCTGTGTGTGTCAGCACCGAGTGATACTGTGTGGTTCAGCACCTAGAGATCTTGTGTGGGTCAGCACAGATCCATCATGTGTGGGTCAGAACCTAGAGATCATGTGTGGTTCTGATGTGGAGTTATGATCCTTCGTGGGTCTGCCTCTTAATGGAGTAAGATGATTCAGTAGTTATAAATAATCATCTTTACTACCGTATCTAAGATATACCTGGGTGAGCTAAGTTTATACCTGTGCGGTACATTCCTTCCTGGTAATACCTTAGTGGTATTCTTCAGTATGGCATACCTGTGGGTTACTTACCTTTGTGGTACTACTTCCTTTGTGGAATACCTGAGCTTTGGGCTTTTGAGTTGTACTCTATATTTCCTCATGACTGAGATGGGAATACTTGATAACTTAGGTATATGTATGGGCATATACCTATGTAGGGTTGTCAGTTGTTTTCATGCTTTTCGGTTTATCCTTTGCATATTTTGTGACACCTTTGAGGGTCTTGAGGTCCCTCCTAAGTATTTTTATACTCACCCCTGCAGGGGATACGCCCGCACCTTGTTGTGTTTGATGCAGACGATGGAAAATGTTGAATGAGGATGAGGGTACTAAGACTGGAGGTAGCTCGGAGGTGGGCCTTAGCTGAGGTGTACCGTATAGAAGGCCATTCGAGAGCTCTACCTACTCTTCAGGTGGGATTCATGGTGGACGATCCATGAGCTTCTTTACACCTATTAGATGTCTTTTACATTCAATTTTTCCTTGTACTTTCCATTTGGGCTTGTATTCTGTCCCATTTTACTTACTATACTCACTTTTTTTACTATTCAGTTTACTCGAGTTCATATCTTGTTTTGTTCTTGATTGTGTGTGTGTTATAGGTTATAAAGGAAATGCCTTCCCAGTTTTAGGGAATACTCTTTCGATGCTAGTCGCCAGCCCCTGGCCTACGGAATGTAGGCTTGGGCTAGTCATGGCATGGGCCCCGGGGGTGGATCGTGACAAATTGGTATCAGAGGAGTTGGTTCTAACTTAGAACATAGGACTCTGATCTTTTCTATGTAGAGAAATATTGTTAAGTGTAGTGAGTGTGGTTATTAGTTTATGGAATCTAGTGTTGGTGCGACGGCCGACCTATCCATACACCAGGACCCTGACCTATGATTTCTGACTCAGTGCATGAAAACACTAATTGCATGTGTGTTTTCAAGAGTTTTCTTTGTGATATCTTGAGTTAGCTCACTGGGTATAACTTATTAACCATGATGCTCCTATTTCTATTCAGGATGCCTCCACACAAATAGTCACTTAGGGTTCTGAGAGTAGTATGCACTGATAGCCCACCGAGCGATGATGCCTCAGTTCAGGGCCCTTTTCTAGTAGAGGCACCAGCGAAGGCACCAGCAGTACCATTAACTGTTGGTCCACCGATGCCACTAGCTCCAGCAGTAGAGGGTGCATATCGATTAAGCGTTTTGCATGAGTTCCAGAACCAGAGGCTACAGAGGTTTAGGGTATAGATGGGACCACAGGCAGCTAAGGATTGGATAGAGGTTGTGGTGAGTGTTTTCCAACTGGTCGGGACACCAGCTGACCTCATGGTGATCCTTGTCACTATCCCTCTAAAGGTAGTAGATGGAAGATGGTGGATCTTGATGCTCTAAGTTAATATGAAGTTACGCTTCTCTGGGAAGACTTCGAGAGCATGTTTCTGGAAGAGTTTCTCCCAGAAACTCTTTGCACAGTGCGCATACAGGAGCTACTTCATCTGCAGTAGGGTAGCATGAGTCCAGCTTAATACTCATGGAGGTCAACTTACCTCTCACACTACTCCACTAATATAGTACGATAACCATTTTTCAAGGCCCAGACCTTCGATCAGGGGCTCAGGTGAGAGATCATGGCTTCGATGATTTCTCTTAGCATTCTGATGTAGGAAGGGGTGTTAGACAGAGCCCTCTTAGAGGATTTTTTCATTGTTGAGTAGTCACCAGTAGTGAGACCCACCACCAGTTGTCACATTGCAGAGTCTTCTGCAGCAGGAAGCAAAAAGATGTCGTAGAGGTCCCAGAGGACCCAACCTATAGGTGGACGACCGTAGGATTCAGGGACTGTTGTGTGGGGAACCCGAGGCAGAGCCAGTCATGCCAGGAGTAGGCAGTGCTACGCATGCGACAGGTAGGGTGACATGGCTCACGACTGTCTGACCAGCCATACAAAATACCAGAAGATGGTCTAAGGACCTCCCAGGCATAGATAGAGGTCTGATCTAGGTTGTCCACTTGGAGCAGGCAGACGTGGTAGAAAAGCAGGTCGTGCTGCTAGTGGTGGGTGATGATTCGAGATGTTACCGCCACCACCACCAGGTTGTCCACCCCGACCACATGGAGTAGGTGGACAGGGGTGAGCTTAGCTCCAGATAGCTGAGGCATATGATCATGGTGCTACAAATATGATGTTAGGTACGATCAGTGTCTATTCCACCTTAGTTGCAGTACTTATAGACACAGGTGCCAGTCATTAATTTATTTCCACTCCCCTCGTTTGGAGCTCGTAGATTCCTATAGATCCATTGGAAAGATACATATGGGTACAGACTCTTATAGGAGTGGGTTCGATGATTATGCACTGGTGCCGGCAGTGTGAGAATACTCTAGGAGGAGAGAGCTTCGGTTGAGATCTCCTAGTAGCAACGTTGAGGCCTTATGACGTCATCTTGGGTATAGAATATTTATTTAAAGACTATTCTCAGATATATTGTATCAGGCGCAAAGTGCGGTGTGTCCTCATGGATGGGACTAGGTTTACCTTTACCAGTGAGAAGGGAGACTTTGCAGCACATGATTGACTTACCCGGAGGGAGTGCGGTCAATCACTCATCAGTTGGCTAGCCATACCCACAGAGTGGTTGATGTGGGGAGTCTGAGTTATCCTGTAGTGGTGGACCAGAATGTGGATGTCTTCCCTAATGATTTTTTGGGTCTACATCCTCATTGAGAGGTGGAATATTACACTGAATTGTACCTCGGGATGACACCGATATCTACACAAGCATATAGGATGGTTCCCGCGGAGCTTCGTGATTTGTGGGTAAAGCTAGAGGACTTTCAGGGGAATGGATTCATACGACCTAGTGTTTCTTCTTGGGTTGCCCTGATTTTGTTCGCCAAGAAGGCGGATGGGTTCTTGAGGCTTTTTGTTGACTATCGGCGCCTGAACCAGGTGACCGTGAAGAACAGGTACCCACTCCTAAGGATTGACGACCTCTTTGATCAGCTAAAGGGGGCATGATGGTTCTCGTAGATAGAACTCAGATCTGGCTATCACTAACTTAGATTACAAGACAAGGATGTAAAGAATACGGCCTTTAGATGTGGATATGGCCACTACGAGTTCTTGGTTATACCATTCAGCATGACCAATGCTCCAGCAGTGTTCATGGGACTCAATAACTTGATATTTTAGACATAACTTGATTGATTTATAGTATTCTTCATAAATGACACTCTGATCTACTCGACTATGTAGAATGAGCATGCCTATCATTTTGAGTAGTACTGGAGACACTCCAACAGCACCATCATTTTGGTAATCTCTCAAGGTGCCAGTTCTATATCCGAGAGGTTCACTTTTTGAGACATGTCATATTGGAGGTTGGAGTTGTAGTGGATCCTGTGAAGATTGAGGTGGTACATTCATGGGATCCACCCATGAGTGTGATGGAGGTACGGAACTTCCTGGGTTTGGCAAGATACTATCGAAGATTTGTTCCAGATTTATCCAGAGATGCAGCACCACTTTCAGCATTGACAAAGAAAGGGAAACCCTTCGTGTGGTCGGAGAGATGCCAATAGAGTTTACAGAAGCTGAGGTAGAGGCTGACTAGTGCCCCCATCCTGAGGATTCTAGAGGAGGGCATAGGGTACGTAGTCTACTACGACGCATCAGGGACCAGACTCGGATGTGTCCTGACGCAGAAGTGAGAAATGATCACATATGGTTCTCGATAGTTAAGACAACATGAGAAAAACTATTCTACCAATGACCTGGAGTTAGAAGTAGTGTTCTTATCCTTGAAGATGGGGCGACATTATCTGATGGGTGATTGTTTTACAGACTACTAAGATCACAAGAGTCTTAGGTATATCTTCTCCCATAAGACTTGAACCTGAGACAACGACGTTGGCTTGAGTTCCTCTAGGACAATGACTTCAAAATATTCTATACTCCTGGGAAGGGGAACATTGTAGTAGATGCACTCAGCATGAGATCTAGAATACAACTTCTAGGTGAGGTGACAGAGCAGCTGACCACTTTATAGATATCCTTTATGGACGATGATGGAGCATCTTTTCTTCAGTCTCTTATTGTCACTCCCCCAATTTTTCAGCAAGTCAGGGAGGCACAGCATGGGGACACAGACTGTGAGACACGACGTTCTCAAATATCCACAGGACAAGCACCTGATAGATTTTCTGAAGGTGGGGAGCACATCATCCTCTTCAGAGGATGTATTATGGTACCAGTGATACTTCTGGAGGATGTGTTGATGGACTTCCACACATCCCCTCTAGTGGTGCATCCAAGAGTGGTGAATATGTACCAGGATCTCTGATGACTTAACTGGTGTCCAGTAATGAGGAAAAAAGTAGCAGAGTTTTTCTCTCAGTGCCTCACTTATCAGCAAATGAAGGTGGAGCATCAGGTACCGGAAGGCTTGGTTCGGCCTTTGGAGGTCCCAGAGTGGATATGGGATGGGATATCCATGGACTTCATGATAGGACTTCCTCATAAATCTAGGGGTCATGACTCGATTTGGGTGGTCATAGAACGACTCACCATGTCAGCCCACATCCTCTCGATCAAGAGAGAAGGGTTAATTTGAGAGATTGGGACTCCTCTATGTGTAAGAGATTATGTGCCTACATGTAGTACCCTCAACGATTGTCTCTGATCATGATGCATGTTTTACGTCCCTGCTATGGAAGGGGTTGTAGGAGTCTTTTGGGACACAACTTCATTTGAGAACCGCCTTCCATCCTCAGATGGATGGCCAGACGGAGCGGACCATTCAGACCCATGAGAACATGCTACGTGCTTGCATCCTCGACTTCGGTTGTAGCTAGGAGGACCACTTGAATTTGGTGGAGTTTGCATACAACAATAGAAATCACTCCACCATTGGGATTTCACCTATTGAGGAATTTTACGGGTGACCTTGTAGATCACATTTGTGCTGGACTAACCCATGGGAGTCAGCACTCATGGGTCCAGATATGGTTTGGGCTACAACAAAGAAGGTGAAGATCATCCCAGAGTGGATGAAGACTACACAGAGCATGCAGAAGTTTTATGCCGCCAGGAGACAGAGACCTATGGAGATCGAGGATGGTGACAACATCATTCTATGGGTCTCACCTCGATAAGGTTTGTAGATATTTTCCTACGGCGGCATGTTATCTCTGAGATTCATTGGACCCTTTCAAGTCCTCAGTAGACTTGGTGAGGTGGCTTACCGCTTATCTCTTCCACCTTAGTTGCACCAGGTGCACGAAATCTTCCATGTATCCCAGCTGAGGAGATAAGTGTAGGACCCTTCCCATCTCATCGACCATGGAGAGCTAGATGCCGATGATTGGGCGACTTTTACGGAGGTTCCAGTTGAGATTGATGATCGACAGGAGTGGGTCCTTCGTGGGCAGTCGGTAACTCTGGTGTGCATTCACTGGCAACATGGGAACATCTTGGAGAGCACATGGGAGTGGGAGGATCCAATTAATGCTCAGTACTGCCACTTGTTTTCCTAGTTTTGAGTTGTGGCTTATTGGGACATAAATCCCTGAGGTGGGGAGAATGTAAAGTCCTGAAAATTCTGTGTAATTTTTTTGGGTACGTTCATTGAACATACAAGTGGTTTTTTATAACTTTTGAATGGTTCTCGGAATTGAAACTTGAGGGCACCATTGAACTCGCTGTGTCGGTATACGCTTAAGGAGTCTTTCATCTCGAACGCAGTGAGTCGAGAGTGAAAGATAATTTTGGGGTTTTTCGTGTAAATAAAAATAAAATAAAATAAACTTTTATTTTATTTTATTTTTGTTGAAACCTCCCATGTGGATGGTTTAAGAGGTGGCGAACACTAGAACGAAACCTCCCATGAGAGGTTATGGAGGTGGGGACCACCGAACCTAAAACCCCACAATTTTGAATTTAAGGGTGGGGACCACCCAAACCCCTTTAATGAGAGAAAACCTCTCAGCTCCTTCAACATTAATTATGCCAACACAAATCCATTTAATTGGTCCAATTAAATGAGAAAATTAATGGTGCCAACATAGTACAATAATTATGCCAACATTGTTGTACCAACTTAGTTTATTTTGATAACTTAAATCAATAAGTTGGATATTAATCAATTTGGTGGAATTTGGGAAACTGTTGGAAAATTGAGAGGCTTTGGAGAATCGTGGAGAAACTCACCCCCCAACAAAGAACGCTCCTCCCGTGAAGATGGGGTGAATTTTATGGAGGTTACAAAAGAGGGACTTTTCCAAGGAGAACCGCCTCTAATCGACCAAAAAACACCTTCAATTTTCCTCCAAAATGAGCTAAGGAGCTCCACCAACCTCTGAAAATTGGAACTCCCGCGTGATCCATGAGTGGGAGGAAGCGTGAGGAGAAAATGGGAAATTCTGAGGGGTCCGAGACTTAAAAACCTAATCTTTAAGGGGTCATACTATCATGAACTAAATCTAGTCGCCACCAAAATCGGCACCTGACTCAACATGTGGCAACTCCCGAAGGGTGTTCCCAATCCCCATTGGCTGTCACAAGTGCCTGTGTATCAGAAACTAAAAATTGGGAATGATTTACCTGAGTTTGTATACTTAAAACAACAAATGAATCCAAGAAATCCAATATGGATTTTTCAAACCAAAACATCTTTTACTAATAGACAGAACTGAATTACAAAATTTTAAACAATGTTTAAAGACCATTACCTTGGTATAAACTCATTAAATGACAGTCCAAGAACCTCTACATGGAAAGAGGCACCACCCTCAATCCATCTCCACGACACTGCATCACGATGGACTGTTAAAAACCCGAACCAATGGCATAAAACCTATACCCAAGCCTGCGACACAAAATAAGAATGTCTACTTACAGCCAATAGTTCAAATAGGGTGTGATCCAAATCCCAGTAGGATGCCACCACTAAGAGATTCAAGATGATAAACAGTTAAAGATGAAAAGCAAGAATATTTTCAAAAACATGAAAAGATAGTTAAAATTTCTAAAAGATGCAACTTTGAATAAGAACAGTTTTCAAGTGGGATATTTTAAAGGATTAACACTTTTAAAATCAACACCAATTCTACATGGTTTTCCAGCCAAATGTATCGTATGACGACAGTAAGTATAAAGTAACTAATGAGCACAAGAAAAAGGAAATAACCCCTATGCAATAGCTAGCTGTGGGTCCCAGGTACCTCGTATCTCGTTGAGTGTAACCATAAAAAATATACATTCCCATGAACTAGCCACTAGTAGAGAACATAACCATAATCTAGTGGTCCCCAATCATCATCATCATAGTTTTGTTAGAGTTGTAAGCATCAATCTTGCTAAGTGAAACTGAGGCCAAACCCCACGGATTCACTAGCATACTAGTACACTTCCACCCACCTAGATACCCAGGTATTCCCCTTGTGCTCAAACAAGTTCAACAAGTCAATAAATATACATTGAACATGAAAATATTATTTCCACATCACAAATTCACCCAAAATCCCATATGTATACCACAAAAGTCACAAAAGACCATTTTTCTTTCAAAATGATTTTGAAATCCGACTCACACCAAAATAACCCACAACACATTTTACATTTCTTCAACACTTCCACAAAACTATTAAACAATTTTATAAAACAATTATAATATATTTAAACTCATATAAAATCCCACACACATGGCACATAACACTACTTTCATAATAAAAATTTCAATTTTTCACATCACACTCACACAAAACAGTCCACATCACATTCACATCACTTTTACACCTCAATATCTCATTCAAACAATTTAATAAAATATTTCCAAGTTGATACAAATTATATAACAGCCATTTCAAAAATGAAATGGACCTTTTATAAATATAATCCTACCAAAAAAGTTTTCTGATATAGTTTCACGACTTACACAACTCAATAAACCATTCAAAACTTTCATAAAACAATTATAAGTAGTATACGAAAGCTCTGCACATAAAACCCAATTTCAAAAACCACTTTTTAATCCTAAATCGCACCAAGACCCTACCAAAACAGAATTTTCAGCCCAATAAATATGTAATAATATACTTTCAAATGTTATATAATAACCTTGAACAATATCACAAAAGATACCCATGAGAATGCACAAAATCATAAAACACTTTCAAGGAGTATAACAAGGTTATAGACATAAAACCCATTCAAAGACACCCCCCCCTTTTTAGGCCCACCTGAAACTATATCATTACCCATCCGAAATTGGAATCCCCTTTTAACAACTAATAAATCACTTCCAAATTTTACAAAACTACCACATGAGATAACACATGAAATACATTTGAATAATACACACTTCAAACAAAAATGTTACTTTAATACCAAATGCATTACTATTGAAACCAAAAATGGTTTTCTCATAATTCATAGAATATAAAGAACATGAAAAATTATTTAATCAAGAAAACTAACTCATCATTAAATGGATACCCACAGAATCACCTACCAAAATTGTCGAATCCCTCAAAACATTGTGCAAAACATCAACCGCACCAACCCGGCACCACAAGGAGGATAAATCTATCATTAGACCACAAATTTTTACCAAAAAGACTCATGCTTAAACCCTAGCTACGAACCCTAGGTTCTGGACACTTTCGAACATCAAGATACAGGGATGACACCCCAATAAAAGAAGAGAAATCAAATAGAGAAATACTAACTTGTAGATATATTGAAGATATCGCCCTAAATCCACCAAAACATGAATCTCCAAGTACCCAAAAATGGTATGGAGGTTCTAAGGATTCATATTAGGTCATGTGTGGACTGAAATGGGGGAAAATGATGAAAATTGAAGGATTTATGAAAGATTCATTTTACCTCATCAAATATGGTCGATTTGAGAAAGAGTATGAAAGATCGCCCTAATTCGTGGTTCACCTGAGCTCTAAAATTGCGAAAACGATAATGGGGGTGATCCAATGTACACTGGATTTGAGAGTGTGGGGGCATCAGGGGAAAACAGTAAATAATTAATGAGATATAGAAAATTTTAAAAAATAATTTAAAGTAGGAAATGGGCTTATGGGAAGGCCCATTACCTTAATCAAAAACCCAAATCCATCATGATTTTCGATTTCTATGTGGTCCAAAAGGATATGGTTATTTTAATATATCAGGGTATGCCAATTGGGAAGTGTAATGGGTATAAAATAGTAAAAATTTAAGGAGTTATAGAATAAACTAAATATATTTTTAAATATGGAATTGGGCACACGGTTTGACCCAAATTTTCAAAACCCTCCATTTTTACCAAAATGAGTGGTAAACCACAAAAACAAATCAAGAATGGAAATTAAATGAATAATTAACTTAAAAAAAGTTAATGGGTGTGACAATTCTCCCCACCATAAAACATTCCACCCTTGGAAAGCCACATCAAGGACAAAGTAAAAACCAAACCCAACCGAAAGGCAGAAATGGACTTCTTTGCTAATCTTCGCCCCCAAAGGCCAAAACACCTCCAGTGATCAATTAAGAAAGGAAAACATCACAACAAAAACATACACCTCTTTACTGAAATGATCAAGAACATTTGGTATTTATCCTAATTAAAACTCCTCAAACACTATCTGAACAAGGCTCGAGCAATTTACCCAAACAAACAAAAACATCAAACAAGATTACACTTACCTTGATATAACTAAACCATTGGGAACTCTCCAATCCCAACGTATACCCATGGAAGATGTAGGTGGTTATATAGCTCCGAAAGAGACTACCCACTTCCAAGCCAAGATCATGTACAAAAGTGAGTTACTGGTACAAGGATACACAAATGGTCTCCCCAACCATAAGAGATAACTTTATTTTTTTCTGAGATAGAATCAAGACACTAACATGGGATCCCCAAACAAACTCCCCAGTACAATGGGTAGAATCCCATTAGGAATTTTCAAAATAATATAAATGAGACTTTGAGTGGGTATCCCCACCATAAGAACCAGCCATCTTAACTGACCAATATGGGTGGGCACAGAAAAACCCCAAAACATTAAGAGTTGGGACGGCCGCACGGTAAGCCCACACAGTTTGGGAAACTATGCACTAACCATGTGGATCCTTACACCTACATGGTTTTCTGTGGAATGGTTACTACTAAATGTTCACTAATCATTTCTAGACAAATCTAAAACCTTTCCCCAGAACCCAAAGGAAACCAAAGGGAAAAATAAAGTCATTGGGAGATAACATGGGGATAAGGCCCTCCGCCTCTTTCCACAGAAGGGGAACAAAAGAAGCAAGATGACAACACCAAATGTATAAACTATTCTCATATCTCATACTGAGAATAGATCGTTTTACAAGGGTAAAAACTACACTGGGATTTCCTCTGACTATGTGCCTGCTTCTCTCCGGGACCTATGGCTGGAGTTGGAATGATTGAAGCATCTTCGGCCTCGCAGTTATGATTTGGAAACCCACGAATAGAATTTATGCTTTCGATGCTACAAACAACTACATGCAATCCTAGATGGGTTCTGCAAGACAAAACACACTCTAGAACTCACTTTACCCTAACATGGAATTTCCCTGAAATAAGGGTTTAGAAGATGCACTCACATCACACCTTGTGTCTTTGGGTGAGAAACAACAGAAATATTGGACACATATAAACACCTTCCTCTAAAACAGAGGATGTCGAGATCTCCCAAAATTAGAAACACTTCTGAAAAAAAAGACTCAAAAAATATTGTACAATTTCACCTTTAAAATCAAATGAGCACGCGACTTCACAACACATCACTGAACATGACCAAAGCGGCTCATATAAATAATACAAGGAGGGGGGCATATACAACATCCCCAAATATCACAGCATTCTAGAAAGTGTCAAAAACAGCCTCTTGTGGCAAGATTCCCCACCCTTGTGGTCTAAAATAAACCCATTCTTCGAAAAGACAAAGAAGGACTTGGAGTCCCTCTTAGACACTATCCATACTGACAACCCCAGACAACTTCCACCTTTGAAAAATCAAGTAGCTTAAGAAACTAAGGTCTCTTTCAACCATCCACGAGCACTCTTCCGCAACAAGAGGATCTGAAAAAAAAACCAATAATGTAAATGGTGTAGACTCATCCTACAATTCTAAAGAAAATATTCCTTACATTGATCAACATGAGGATTTTCCAACGGCGAAACAATCCAGGCTACACATCAGTTGTGCACTAAACCTTAATGGGGGCATACCCTATCCAACGGGAGAACACAAGGACCCAACAAGGATGGTCCATTTGTAAAAACATTCAACAAAATATATCCAAACACATTAATGGAACCACCATAAAGGTGTCCGAAAACATATCTCATAGGAGACTACTAATCGGTCCAAATACCCAGCTTACCGACCAAACACAAACCCAAAACACAGTTCAAACAGGAGGGGTTCTTGGACTCAAAACATCCCACACCATGAACATTTTCCAAAAACACACAATATACACCATCCCAAACAATTCATCAAGACATCATGTTTTTCTTTAAAAACATTTCTTTGGAAAACAACGGTTCAGCGGTTAGTGTATCCACCAATGGTACCCCATGGGCCTCACACATGCATGTTTTTATGCCACACCAGGCTCCCTCCTCATATTCATCCCAGCACTCATATAGTCATGCCATCAACCGTCCATAATACCATATAACCCCATACATGTTGTCTATCATTGAAATACCAAGGGATAAATCTAAAATTCTTTCCACTTTTCAAAAACAAAACGGTCAACCAACCCATCTTTTTTCTGAAAACTCCTAACAATGAGATCAAAACCCCAAATCACATCTTAAAAAACATTTCATAAGGACACAACCATTTAGAAAAGAAATCACTTTCAATTTATTCAAATCAATTTGAAAACATCTCATCCCATTAAAACACCCATTAATTATTTAAAAAACTATATTTGAAACACTTTTGAAAACCAACTTCAATATGGTTCGTGATTTCAAAAGAGGTGTAAGCACACTATTTTACATTTCAAAAAAATTCTGAAAATTCAGATCCACCATTTCATAAATCAAACCATTCCCACTTTATTTGAAAATCATTTCACAGTAACTTTACGCTTCGTAAAACCATGTGACTATAAAACCAAAGTTCCATGAAATCAAAACAAAAGCACAAAACAATGTGAGAGGAAACTAGTTTAAGTGGGTAACTAGGACATATGGTTTGCAGCCATATTCAAATTAATTCACCATCACAGAATGTGTTTTACGGAATATCCCCAGCTCCACATGGCTTTCCAGACCCTGCGAGCTCACTGAGACTATTAACGCAACTCTCTTTTTCATCCCCCTAATCATCAGCAGACCATGAAAACCAAAAGTCATAGATAAATCCCGACTTCACCTGTTGAATTGAATCCTGAAATGAGGTGTGGTGATCAATAACACTACCCATAACCATAATTTCAGGTCCCGAAAATCATAAATCTAGACTATCCTGACTATTTCCCAAATAACATGACTCAAATAGAGCGAACCTCCTCTGATACCATTTTGTCATGAACTGAATCTGGTCGTCGCCAAAACGAGCACTCGACCCGACCCGTGGCAAGTCCCGAAGGTTGTTCCCAATCACCAAAGGCTGGCACAAGTTCCTGGGTATCAAAAAATGAAAATTGGGAACGATTTACCCACGTTTTTATACATAAAACGACAAATGAATCAAAGAAATCAAATCTGGAATTTTCAAACCAAAACATCTTTTACTAAAATCCAGAACTGAATTACACAATTTTAAACAATGTATGAAGACCATTACCAAGTTACAAACTCATGAAACGAAATCTCATGAACCACCACATGGAAAGAGGCACCACCCTCAAGCCATCTCCACGACACTACATCACTATGGACCGCTAAAAACCTGAATCAATGGAATAAAACCTGTACCCAAACCTGTGACACAAAATAAGAAAGTCTATTTACACCCAATGGTTTAAATAGGGTGTGATACAAATCCCAGTAGGATACCACCACTAAGTTATTCCATATGATAAACATTTAAAGATGAAAATCAATAAAGTTTTTAAAAACATCAAAAGCTACGTACAATTTTGAAAAGATGCAACTTTGAATAAGAACAGTTTTCAAGTGGGATATTTTAAAGGATCAACACTTTTAAAATATACACCAAAGCTACTTAATTTTCCAGACAAATGTACCATATGACGATGGTAAGTATAATGTAACTAATCAGCACAAGCAATAGGAAATAACCCCTGGGCACTAGCTAGTTGTGGGTCCGAGGTACCTCGTATCTCGGTGAGAGTAACCATCACAAATATCTATTCCCGTGAACAAGCCACTAGTAGGGATCATACCCATAACCTAGTGGTCCCCAATCATCATCATCAAATTTTAGTTAGAGTTGTAAGCGTCAATCTTGCTAAGTGAAACTGTGGCCAAACCCCACGGATTCACTAGCATACTAGTACACGTCCACCCACCTAGATACCCAGGTTTTTTCATTGTGCTTAAACAAGTTCATCATGTCAAGAAATATAAATTGAACACAAAAATATATTTTACACATCACAAAATCACCCAATATCCCATATTTATACCACACAAGTCACAAAAGTCCATTTTTCATTCAAAATGATTTTGAAATCCGACTCACCCCAAAATAACCCACAACACATTTTACATTTCTTCAACACTTCCAAAAAACCATTAAAAAATTTTATAAAACAATTATAAGATATTTAAACTCATATTACAACCCACACACATAGCACAAAACACTCCATTCATAATAAAATCTTTAATTTTTCACATCACACTCACACAAAACAGTCCACATCACATTCACATCACATTAACACCTCAATATCTCCTTAAAAATATTTAATAAAATATTTACAAGATGATACATATGACATAAAAGCCTTTTCAAAAATTAATTGGACCTTTTAAAAATATACTCCTACCAAAACAGTATGTTGATATATTTTCACCACTTACACAACTCAATAAACCATTCAAAACATTCATAAAACAATTATAAGGAGTATACCCATGCTTTGCACATAAAACCGATTTCATAAACTTCTTTTTAAGAAAAAAGCACACCAATCCCCTAACAAAACAAAATTGGCAGACCAGTTAACATGTAATAATCTACTTTCAATTGTTATATAATAACCGTGAACAATATCACAAAAGATACCCATGAGAACACACAAATCCATAAAACACTTTCAAGGAGTATAACATGGTTATACAGATAAAAATCATTCAATGACCCCCCCCCCCTTTTTAGGCCCACCTAACACTATACCATTACCCAACCAAAATTTTCATCCCCTTTCACGACAAATAAATCACTTCCACATTTTACCAAACTACTATAAGAGATGACACATAAAATACATTTGAAAAATACAAACATCAAACAAAAATGTAACTTTAATACCAAATGCATTACTATTGCTACCAAAAATGGTTTTCTCATAAATCACATCATATAAAAAACATGAAAAATTATTTAATCAAGAAAACTAACACATCGTTAAATGGTTACCCACGGAATCACCTACCAAAATTGTCGAATCCCTCAAAATATGGTGTGAAACGTCAACCGCACCAACCCAACACCACAAGGATGATAAATCCATCCATATACCACCAAGATTCACCAAAAAGACTCATGGTTAAACCATAGGTACGAACCCTAGGTTCTAGACCCTTTGGAACATCAAGCGAGAGGGATGAAACCCCAATAAAAGAGAATAAATCCAATAGAGAAATATTTACTTGCAGAAATATTGAAGAGATCGCCCTAAATCCACCGAAATATGAATCTCCAAGTACCCAAAACTGGTATGGAGGTTCTAAGGGGTCATATTAGGTCAGGTGGATACTGAAATGGGGGGAAAAGGATGAAAATTGGAGGAGTTATGAAAGATTCATTTTACCTCGTCAAATCTGGTCGATTTGAGAAAGAGTATGAAATATCACCCTAATTCGTGGTTCATCTGAGATCCAAAATTTCAAAAACGATAATGGGTGTGATCCTTAGGATATTGGATTTCATATGGAGGTGGAATCACGGGAAAAAAGTAAAAACTGGATCAGATGTAGAAAATTTTAAAAAATAATTTAATGCGGGAAATGGGCTTACGGGCAGGCCCATTACCTTAATAAAAAAACCAAATACCTCATGATTTTGTATTTCTATGTGGTCCAAAGGGATATGGTGATTTTAAAATATCAGTTTATTCCAATTGGGAAGTTTAATGGGTATGAAATATTAAAAATTGAAGGATTTATAGAATAAATTATATTTGTTTTTAAATCTGGAATTGGGCTCACACTTTAACCAAAATTTTCAAAACCCACCATTTTCACCCAAATGAGTGGTAAACCACCAAAACAAATCAGTAATGGAAATTAAATGAATAATGAATTTAAAAAAATGTCATGGGTGTGACACGTACGGTTACCCCGCACGGTTTTGAAAACTGTGAGCCAACCTTGTGGTTTCCATTGTCTCACCCAGGGACTTCGCACGGCTTGGCTGCAGGGTTTTTTCAGACCGTGCACCAACCTTGCGCCCCTGCACAACCTCCATAAATTTGGATAAATATGGAATATAGTCGGGTTGGATCGAGCATGAATCCAATTGGGCCCTCAGGACTAAAAGGCTAATAACTTACAGACCGATCATCCGATTGACGAACCGTCTGTTGCGTTGAGACCCCTATAACGTGGCGGTCCATTGAGATACATTCATTCATGGGTCTTCATGGAAGTCAGAGTATCAACCAGTGGCTTGTGAAGCAGACCCTCCTGGAGAAAAGTAATCATAGTGCTGGAACCCTGTAGCTGGCTATGACATGAAGAATTAATAGCGATCCTGTGTGGGTCAGCACCGAGCGATCCTGTGTGGGACAACACCGAGTGATCTTGTGTGGGTCAGTACCGAGCTTTCCTATGTGGGTCAGCACCTAGAGATTCTGTGTGGGTCAACACCAAGTGATCCTGTGTGGGTCAGCACCTATAGATCGTGTGTGGGTCTGATGAGGAGTTAGGATCCTTCATGGGTCTGCCTCATAGTAGTGTAAGATGATTCAGTAGTTATAACTAATCATATTTACTACCGTGCCTAAGATATACCTGGTGTGAGTTGAGTTTGTACCTGTGTGGTGCTTTTCTTTGTGTTAATACCTTGGTGGTATTATTCAGTATGGCTTACCTATTTGGAACTTACCTTCGTGGTACTCATTCCTTTGTGGAACAGTTGAGCTTTTTGATTTTGAGTTGGACTATGTGTTTCCTCCTGATTGAGAGGGGAATACTTGATAACATAGTTATATGTATGGGAATATACTTAAGTAGGGTTGTCAGTTGATTTCACGCTTTGTGGTTTATCATTTGTGGATTTTGTGAGACCTTGAGTGTCTCGGGGTCCGTATTGAGTATCGTTATATTCACCGCTACACTGGCTATGCCCGCTCCATGTTGTGTTTGGTGCAGATGACAGACAACACTGACTGAGGATGAGTGTACCAGGACTAGAGGTAGCTCGAGGAGGATGTTAGACGAGGCATACCACAGAGATGGGTGTTCGTGAGCTGTACCTACCCTTTAGGTATGATACGTGGTGGACGATCTAGGAGCTTCATTACACCTATCAGTTGTCTTGTACTTTCCAGTTTTCCTTGTAATTTCCAGTTGGACTTGTAATCTAGCCCATTTTACTTATTGTACTCACATTGTTTACTATTCTTTTTAACTTGAGTTCGTATCTTGTTGTGTGCTTGATTGTGTGTGTTACAGGTTATAAAGGAAATGTCTTCCCTGTTTTAAGGAATACGCCTTCGATGGTAGTCGCCAGCCCCAGACCTATGGAAGGCGGGCTTGGGGTAGTCACGGCACAGGCCCTTGGGGATGGGTCGTGACAATTTTATGAACATTAGATATGTGTAACGTCACAGTAGTGACTACTTTTTGGTATTTATAGGATTTCCACTAACCTTCATTATAAAATACCACCCACTTTCATCCTCACTTATAACCTATCATGAAAATTATATAATCCATGATCTATCTAGATATATTCCCATATAACCTCCCTTAATACCATAATCCATAATTTTTGGATAAATCCAACCAATGAAGTCTTTTGATGTAAAAAATGGAGATACCTGAAGAAGAGGTAACATTTATCAGTGAATGCTTTTGTTTTATTTCTTTCTAAAACCCTTTTAATTCATTTATTTCATAAATATATAATAATACAAGTATCATAAATATACTTATTTTTTTTATTTTAATATAATGATGTAAACCTTCACACACTTCCATAATATGGGTTAAACAATCTTCATTCATGTGTATAGACAACTACTGCATCCTCAAACGATGTCGTTTGATCTTTCAGTACCACCATTAAAGGTTGGGAATAATGATGAACTTATGTTTCATATTATATATTTTTTATATTTTTTATTTTATTATTATTCTATAATTTTTATATGATACATACCTTCATGCTTCTAATTTTTTGGAAAAACAATAATGTCATTTATGTATACGATAGATTACAACCTCACGAAGTGATGTGACTTGTTTACGCTTTACATTGAATGTATTAACGATGGGTTTAAAAAATATTTGATATATATGAAATAAATATTATTATGGAAATATAATATATCATATAATTTTATTTATTTTAATCAGACAAGAAAATGAAAACAATGTTCATCTGTATGTACGGCTTATTGCCTCCATTAATAGTGTATCTCATATCCTATTTCTATCTTATATACTTTATTATAAATAAATATTTAATGAATATATTTAATTATATATGATATTTATATCATGTTTATAATTATTTAGTAGATTAAATCATGATGAAAATAATAGTACCACGAATAAAATTTCCAAATATATACGAAAACAAAGTGATTATTAACTAATATGTAACTTTAACAAGGAATTATTAATAAATGAGAAACCTAAAGTCATAATTTAATAATATATGGTATATATTTAAAATATACCTATACTTATTATGTTGGATGTTTTAATGAGTATGATGAGTGTCATGACTTGAGGAAAAAGGATTTTCATCTGATTTTTTACTTCTCTGGCACAGATGTTAGCCTATTAATTTTACGTAGGGTATTTAATTCCCATGAATTTATTTTATGATAAATATAAATAAATTTATTATTATTTAAATATTCATTTTGGGATATATCTTTCATGGTTTCTACAGTTTAAAAGTTACCAAATTGGTAAGGGATCCTTTTCCTAATTTTCCTCCACGTAGACGTATGTTATGATTTCACCTATATTGTTCCATGATGTGTATATAAACCCCATAGAAAATGTAAAATCCTTAATTTTTTCATCATCATTATATTTTAAGATCCATTTTATATTATTAATTCATGGGTTTCATGATTCAAACTTACCAAAGTGGTAAGAGTTTATTGCTGCAATCTCATCATTTATCCAAAATATTTATATTTATGATTAAATTGATGAAATATCATGATACTTATAAAAATAATTATCATGAATTTTATTCTCATGGTTTTATTCATGATAGATTCAAGTAATGGTACCCTTTATCCACTAACTTTAATTAATATAATTTATAAATTTTTGTGAAAAATATAACATTATTCATATATTCGGTTAGAAAACTATTTTCTTCTAAATCCATATCTTCTAAAAATGTTATCAAAAACATTATAATATTTTCCTATGATTATTAAAACAAAATTAAACCCATTTTTTACCTTTTTACAAATTTTTTTAAAATAAATATTCGGGTCATTTTCTTATCAATGCTCATTTGATTTCTACCAACAATATGAAAGAAATATTTGTTTTTATTAACATATAATGTTCTTAATTCTCCACCATCAAAACCCCACTAGTAATTTAATATTATTTAATTAGATAAATAGTATTTTAAATATATAATTTCTTCGTAATTATTTTTTCATTTTTTCATTTTGAAATTTTTTTCAAATGAAGTACTTTTAAAAATGTTTTATGTTTTAAAAAATGGTTACAAGGGGATTTGAAGATACTGTTTTATGTTTTCAAGATAATTTTTAAATAATGGTATTCAAAAAGTTTTTTATACTGATAAATTATTTTAAATGGATTTCAATTCATCCTTTTTAGTTTTTTAGCGTTAATTTTAAATAAAAGGATTTCAAATATCTTTTACGTTTTAAAAATCAATTTTCAAGAACAAATGTTTATTTTCCTCAATAAGTGTTTTGAGTGAATTTTAAAATCATTCATTATAAAAAAATGATTTTAACATTATTTATAAATGTGATTTTTTAATAAATTAAAATTTCCGTAAGAAATTCCATATGTGACTTTTTGAAATCATACTCCATTTAAGATGTCATCATTTGATATAGCTTTTTCTTTACTAGAGATATGATCTAAGGACACCGTTCTCATTCATTATTTAAATGGTTTATATTTAAAATGAAAAATTATTTTTGAATCACATTTCACATCCATGGGTTATACCATGAAAAAATTCTTGTGAAACTTACTTCATTTTTTAGGTCATGCTATGATGAAATAATTATGAAATCTGTCTCTTTTTTATAGGTTATGAAATGACTAATATCTTATGATACCCATTTAATTTAATGTGTTATGATATGATGAATTAATATCATATTGTGTCACGCATATCTAAGATTTCATTATGTAAATATTTGGATATAAATCTCCCTATATTGAATTGTGTAAAGTCTTATATCTCATGAAATAGACCAGAATGAAATAGGGAGTGAACATGATTCAAAAATAGTTGGCTGGAAAGGGGAGTGAACCTGGTTTTGTAATATATGGTTTTAAAGTGTCTTGAACGTGATTCTATAGTACATGGCTTGAATAAGCTGTGAATAAAGTTCAGTAATACATGTTTGGAATGATTAGTGAACTTGCTTCAGAAATACAAGGACCTAATGGGAAGCGTACTCAGTTCGGTAATAACAAGATGAAATGATAAGTGACCCCAATTCTGTAAAGGACTTTGTCTGTTATGATGTTCATACATGTAATATTTTACTAATAGGTAAATTATATATTATTCTTATGTTAATTCAAAAAATTCCATTCGTTATGAAAATGAAATTCTATAATGACTCATGTTCCTTGATTCCCTTATGAGTCATTTCTTCTGATCTTTCCATCATTATTCTGCAACCCAGGTGTATGATCTTTGATATGCATGGAATGATCTTCAAATTATACACACATTTTCTCATACTCTTATTTTCATGTTATGATTATGTATCTCCTTTATTTACTCTTAACAGGCATTTGAGCTCACCAATTATTATGTTACCTTTCCCATTGTTATAAAGAATGTTTTTTAGTCTGAGTACCAAATGGGATGAAATTTTTGGTAACTATTGAAGATATTACAACATGTTATAATATTATATTCCATGTTTCCAAATACAATAAACATTTATGTTCCATGGGCACGTACATTTCAAATGTGTTGAATATTCATCTATAAAGATGTAATATCCATGTATGAGAATCCATGTTCATTATGTCAAAATAGTATCTTCGGGAATCCAAATTGAGTAATCCTTATATACATTATAAATCTCTAAATATTAGGGAATAAAAAAATTAATTTCCAAGAAATTATTGTATGAATACTGTAAATTATTCAAAATCATAAATTCCATAAAATCTTCATTTAAAAAAATTAATAGATGAATAGAAAATATATTTGCTTCTAATATGAAATTCCTTAAAATAAATAGAATAAATATATTTTACCCTGAAAACAATATAACAAGGATTATTATTTTTACAAAAATCTTATTATTTTGTAATTTTAGAAAAATCCCCTTTTAATATCCTTTCTAATGTTGATAATCTTTAAGAAGATAAAAAATAAACATTTTTATTAGAACCATTGTTTCTCAATATTTCATTCTTTTACCTTAAAATAACTTTTTATTCCTGGATTTTAGAAACATAAAATAAAATTATATATTCCTTAGAGAGATTCCTATTACTCAAAATTTGTTTTATAAAAAACATAGATAGTGAGAATATTATTTTAATAATTATTAAATATTTCATTCAAATACTCTAAACTCATTATATAATGATTTAAATCAAAAATTAGAATCCTAAAAAATTTAAAACTATAATCACTATCTAAAATTATAATTTCAATTAGAATAATATTTATATAATCGCATACTGATTTTAATAAGTCACATAAAGAGTAGGAAGAGTGTAACACCCAAAATTTGATGTATATCACCACCCTATAATGAGTTGGGGTGGTTTGTAATCAATATATTTCAGATAGAAGTTTAGTTTAGAGATAAAATTTATGCTCTCTAGTTATCACTATGTGGTCATTGACACCATGGTCCCAGAAGTGGTCTTGAACATTTCAGTTATGGGGGTAAGGTGTTATTCCCATGAGTAATGAAACAACCATGACATGCGGCTGCCCATTTTTTCTATGTATTTAGTGGGATGTTTTTTATGTGGGAAACATGATAGCTAACAATGTTGTTTTAATGGGTGTTGTTACTAAATCGAGGAGGTGGTATTATTGTGTATCTTTTTCAAATATGGTTTGGGTATATTCATTGTGTCATGGTCCAAAATTTTGTGGGGTTGAAAATGGATTCTAAAGAGACACCACGCCATGGTCAATGTCGTGTTACCAGTCATATAAATTTTTAATTTGGATCAAACATATGACGTGTTTGGGATAAATTATATAAAATAAATTGAAGATTCTTTACAGGTTATGTGGAGTTAATTAATTCAATTTTTTAGTTAATTATTCTTGGAAGAAACTTTTATTGTTTCTAACATCAATTGGAACTAAGAATAAGATGTTTTTATTTGTAAGTTGGGTAACTCCCTTCAATTAAAATCACTTTCTCTCTAGTTATACTAGAAAAACATGTTTATGGTAGGTGGATTCACTCTTACTATAATTATATCACTACATACACACTTTTGGTATCTATTATAAATTTAAGGACATTATTTTCCCTAGATACTAATTCTGTGAAAAAATTTGAGCTTCTTATTTCGAGTACTCATGACGGGTAAAATGGTAATTTTTCCAAGTATATGATATTGGATAATTTTTCTAACCAGTTTTTTATATTGTAATTGGGTGTTTATCTAGGGAATATATTTTATGGAATTTTATGTTTATCAATTTTTTTTTAAAATAATTATTATTTAATTAATTAAATATTAAGTTATTTGTACCGGTTCAGGTGGTTGTATATTTTGAACAGAGCATCTTACTGAGATTACAACTCCGTAGTTGAGTACATAATTGGGATTTTTCATAGGAAAGGTATAAATCAACTTCAGGTTCAGGGAATTAGGAAATGTATTTAATAGGGTAATTAATTGATTATGTAATTACCATAATTAATAGTCCCCCCCCCGTTTGGCTTCCCACACTTGAAATAAAGGGGGAGGCATTATTTTGGAACCTGAAATAAAGGGGGAGGTATATTCTCCCAGTCATCATAAAGGGTAGATATCAGGACAATATCGAGGTGGAAATGTTTCTAGGATAAGATTTAGACCCAAAGCATCAGTGTTTATGGCATGAGGTAAGTTGGTTTTTGGTTTGTATGCCTCGATTCTCGTAATTTTTTATCCATATTTTAGTGAATTTTTTTAACTTTAAAGGACCCCATTGGGGATGATATATACTTAATAATTGAAAAATAGGGTTTCAAGAGGTTCTCTGTGGTTCCCTATTCAAAACAACTGACTACAGTGCATGTTGTTTTAAGAGCACATGCCAGGTGTTCTTCATGTTCATGGAAAATTGATGAATATGTCTATATAGAGTGTAGTCTATATGAAACGTTGTGTAGTTTAAATCATCATGTGGCCATGTACAAGTCCAAATGACTCATGTAGTGGGAAAATGGATTTGTAGGGTACACATTTAGACCTCGTGTGGGTTACAAATTGTGTAGGTAGACACAGAAAGACATGGACACATGGCTAGTCTATGGGTGGTAAATGGGTAGGGGGTTGTGTATTGTGTACACTGTGTATCAAATTTCGATGTCACATACTTGGGTTTTACACTCCATGTCCAGTAGGGGTATAGGCACATGTGGTTCCATATGAGTAAATGTTGTGTAGGTGGGAATACATGCCATGTGTTTCACTTTTCTAAAATTTTGGGAGTTTTTGGTGTTTTCATCCCTATGGCTAGACATGGACTTGTGAGTGGTCAAGTTTGATAATTTTTCTAAGTTAAAAATGATATTGGAACCCTTTGGGAGATTTGAGGACTCCTGAGAGACATGTTTTCTTGAGAATTTAACGAAAGGGATGTTTTCCTCTAGAATGGGATTTTAGTTTTCTATTGAGAGTAATTTGTTGGAATAGACCGGTGAGATTGTATTTATAATGATTGGTGTACATTGTAATGGTTCATCAGAAACCCCATTTTATGTTGGAATGGGGTATTTCCCTTATTAGTAGGACTCAGTTGTGACTTGATGTGGTGGGAAGGTAGGGTGTACGAGCCAACATAGGGTTACCTGGAAAGGGGATTGGCTTAATGGCATATCCCTTATGAGGATTAATAAAACTGAGGCATGTGAGGTCATAAAATGCTATGGATTGACATAGAATATGTGTTACTTTGATATATGGTAAATGGACCAAGAGATTAGTAGTTACTATGTATTAGGATAAAGATGTCTCCACTTATGTATTGACCCTGAGGATCCTACATGGTATTTATCTATTTTTGTTTTAGCTTAGAGATCCATGTGATTTTTCGATCATTTGGGTTACCATATGTGGGTTCTAGTTTTTATATAGAGATAGTTGTGAGTGTTCCCTTAGGACATGAAGTTATTTGTGAGTCTTTTTTGTGTCGTTTTGTAGATGAGTATTGGCATTCAATAAAACCTTAAGATTTTCCTTTATTTGTTGAGGATGATTCTTAATTTATGTCAATGGAATGTTTTTTATGGTTGTTTTTTGTCTAGTTAGAGCTTGGGAAAATAGATGGGCTATTTGGGATGAGAATGTGAACATGAGGTCCCTCCAATATGGCTCTGGATATCTAATTCTATGCACCACATCGGAGGATTTTTAGGATGGACATGACACACCACACCCTTATGCTATGTTGGTGAATGAGATATTCTATGTTAGTGAAATTCTTTTTTTCTGGATTCTATGTTTTACTGAGGTTCCTAGAACATTTATTGATATTATTGAGTATAGTGGATTTGAAATTCCACAATATTGTTTGATATATGGACTGAGGCTCTAAGCATGTGTAGTATTCAACATTGTATAATTTCTGAACTAATTATATAGGAGCCATTGGGTTTATTTATTTTTTTTGGGAAAGTCAAAGATAATGTTTCAAATACAAGTAGGATTTATGTATGGATGTTTCATGTTTTCCAACATGTGACTAATTTTTTTGGAAATTTGGACTGATGATCAACTCCCCGGTGCACTGTAGTATTTCAGTGAAAGTACTAGCATTCCTGAACCCAACAGTATGGACATGGAGTTCCATATCAATGACTGGATAGTCATACATGGAATTAGAGTCCGAGTAGGATTCGTAGACTGATGCTTCATGTTTTCTGACTTGTGACTAAGTGGTTGGGATGGTCGAACATATCATACAAGATCTTAGTTGGATACATGGTCTTAGTTTCCTTCTATGTTAACCAATGACTTTTTGAATTATTGTTGGTATGTTCTAACATAGTTTTCATAATCTCAGTTGGGTACTTAGATAGAGTTCCATTGACTTTCAATCCATGAACTTCGTGACAGATTTTTGGGATGGTTGTAAATAATTTTCTTAATCATGGTTATATACATGGAATATAGATCCCCATATGTTGACCAGTGACTTTTTGAATTATATATGGGATGGTTGGAAATAGTGTTTAGAATCCATGGAAGATACATGAACAGATTCCCATTGTATGTCAACCTGTTACCGTTATGGTATATTGTTTAGATAACTGGTATGGGCGGAATTAGGTATCGTTGATCGGGATCAAAGTCCCGAGGGTCAATTGTGTTTTTATCTGTTTAATTTCATTTTGTTAAGTTTTTTCTAGGATGATCATATTCAATCGGCATTAACTTATGGTAGTATATTATAGGTTCACAATTTGGGTTGGCCTATTGAGAATTATTTCTCACCCACTATACATGAATCTTAGTTTTAGTATTGAATTGATGAATTCATTCAGGTTGTGAATAAGATCATGATGGATAGTGAAGAGTCCCATGATTGGATTTTTTTAGTTGGAATCTTTTGTTTTATCTAATTCATAGAATGGAGCATCTCGACAGAGTACTAGAGACCGTGTATCTGTTTTAGCCCGAATCTGGTAGTACTGCCTATTGTATTTATTTTTTTAGATTTTTATTTTGTTTCTATGATCATCCCCATGGGTTATTAATGTTTTATGTATGAAATAGATATTCAGGAAATTATTTTATTTCTTATTTTATTTAATCATGTTTCAGATTCAGTTTAATTATTCTTTCACAGGCTTATATGCATATTTTTTTTTATTTAAATCTAGTCATGCACTCTAATATGGTGGTATATTCTCCTCATAGTTCTACAATATACAATCACTACATGAAAGTATCCTATGGGCTTTCAGTAAGTGAGAATGAAATATTATGGTGATCTCGTTCAGGGCTCCAGTTTCAGTGGCACCTAGGTTGGGATGTTAAAAAATGGTATCAAAGTGGACACATAACAGTTATTTCACTATTTTTGGTTTTGTAGGTTAGTGATGTAGTATTGTTTTATTTCTTGAGATGTATATTGGGATGTTGAGTCATGACCACCTATTCTGGTAGGATGTCCAGGATACTTGGGGTCGCGATTTCAGATCTATTTTTTAGTGATACATTTGTTTATGATTTTTTAATTAGGATACTCACTGGTGGTGCGGATTGGATGATTTATGATGGATTTTTGGATCATGTCTATTGTAAAGGGGTCATTGATATGGTTTTTACTATTGAAACTGAAATGGTATGAGGTGTCTCACGCATTATGATAGGAACATCATATTCACCTATTATAGGCCTTCTAGTGGGTGATTTTATAAATATTCTCCGGATGGAATGTTATGTGGATCCATGGTGATATTATCTTTAGAGAGGACACTAGTGATATTATCGTTACTAGTTGGTGTTTTGATCCTAGTGGGTTATTCTAGTTTATGTGTAGGATCGTTGTTCCCTTTGGGGATATTTTTGTTTGAAAATGGTTGTCTGACTTGATTTTCTTGGGATCGGTCTAATGTAACAATGATCTGAGAGGATGGGTTCCCTAGATATAGGTGATTGGTTTGGTAGATAACGTTCTTTTTATGTGAGACAATAAGGATGGGGTTTGACCTTTTAATTTTGTGGGACATTGGGATGATATCGTGTTTGAAACACCTTAAGGTGTGTCCATCAATGAGTTGATTTAGACCAAGGTTTTTGGACCTAGTGAATTAACATGGGACTTGATCAGTAGGTCCAGGTGGGAGGGCCTTTTGATCTTTTGATGAAAATTATGTTTTTTTAATGGTTATATGTGACTTTATTGGGTGACATGTGAGAGGGGTTGAATTAGTAATGGGTTATTTTAGGTTTTGTGATTCATGTATATAGTATTTGGACTTTTTAAAATAGTGCACAAAGGGTTATCTTCATTATTTTAGAACAGAAGGTGGGGTAGAAATGGATAGTGGATTTTCCTTGTGATCCTTTATTTTAAATAATTACTCACATGTGTCAGATAATGTTTTGTGGTTGGGTTATAAAATGATGTATTATGATTATGTGATATAGTAATCATGGATATGTGAGTACGGGTGATGTACTATGTCTTCTATCTTATTGATCGGACATTATGGGAGTGTAGGTTTGAGGTGCTTGAGTTGTATAGGTAGCCATGTCTGGGATGGAAAGAATTATCAGCGTGATGAGAGGCTTAAGAGAATGGTGACCCGAGTCCCTTGGAACAATACTATGATGTCTTGGAATGGATGAGTTTGTGGTGGTATTTTTTAAGGGATTCATAGTGTACTCATAGTTTAGAGATGACCATTCCCAAAATCTTAACATCATCTTCAGTACACTAAGAGATAATTGAAAATATTATATATATATATATATATATATCATTGGGTAGTTAAGGGGCCTCTTGGGAGGTTCCTTCATGGAGTAGTGTATGTGAAGCCCTATTGTGGGGAGTGAACCATCCATTCTCTCATAGTGAGGTCCCTGCGATGGATCATATGTTAATGAATTCCATGGGTTTCATTATCAAATTCTAAGAGTGGGTGATACTAGATATTTTATTTTTTTCTATTGTGGAATGATATATTAATGTTTAGTTTCAAGGTATGGTTTTGATTGGGGCATGGGATGCAGAAAAGGTTATTGTTTACATGGAAACAATAAGTACACTCCTATGGTGGGAAGTACTAGATCGAGTGTGGTGATATGACCATTGTTGTTTTATATTTTAGGATGCAGTGAGAACCATATCGAGCGTGTTGGTGGACCACAAAGGATGAGTTTTGAAAGGTGGATCGGATTATGTGAAGCAACGTGGAGCAGAATCAACTTTTATGTGTTTAGTTCTATTCTAGAGAGAACCAATAGTTTGATGTTGAGTTTTAATTGATGATGTAATTTATCAAGATGGATGAATGTGGTTAGGAACAATCCTAGTGGGTTTTTTGTGGTCGAAGAATGTGGTTGAGTGGGATTTTGATGGGTTATGCACTATGTCATTGGGGTTCTAAAGTGAAACTTGGTTGTCAACCTTGAGTAAAATGTATCAAGTTGATTATGTGTTGACGACCATGGTATGTCAGGATGTGGGGATCAAAGACTCTTAAGGCTTCTTGAGGAAGAGAATTTTTATGGTGGGGATATTTTAAAGACCCACTTTTCCCCAAATACTAATTTTTTGTTGAATTTTTAATTTATTTTTTGGGTAATCATTAGGATTAATAATATAAATTTACCCATGAATATGATCTCAGATAATTTTTTAAACCACTATTTTGTTCCTAGAATTGTACATCTACCTTGGGGAATACATTTTATAGAATACAGAGTCGTTCGAGTTTCACTAGAATAATTAATTTTTTGTTAAATATGTATTAAATTGTTGATGATGGATCAAGTGGTTGAATCTTATGAACGGTGTTTTGGGTTGGGATTCAGTATCCATGGATGAGTATGGAATGTAATTTTTTGACTAGGAGAGGTTTAAATCCTCTTCAAGTTTTGGGACACGAGATACATATTAAAAAGGTTATTTATTTATTTAAATAATTAAATTAAAAGAGTCCTCCCATTTGGACTACAATGCACATTAGGAACGGGGGTTGGTTTCTCCCTATGAGATATGACTAATCCAAGAGTGAAGGTGGAGGGATATGACACTAATCTCTCTATATGGTAGATATTGGGCCAGGATTGTGGTGTTGCAGTTTGCAAAAGGGAATTTGGACCCAATGCTTCGACATTAAAAAAGTAAGGCAGACTATGTTTTTTATTCCCAAATCCTTGTAGATTAGATTTTTCATGTTTTAAACTATTTCAGTGACTATTAGGGATTCTATGGGGGTTAAACTGAAACTAATTGAGAAAAATAATGGTTTTTGGAGGATCACATGGGTTTCCATTTTGGAAAACCAGACTTCACATCTTGTGGTCTTAAGATCACATATAGTATGTTCTTAATTTTTATGGATAATTAGAATCAGATGACTACATTGTCTGTATTTTGGAGGACACTCCATGTATTGGCATTCATTGGGTGGTCTAGTACAAGTCCAGATAACCCATATTGGGGGGACATGGATATGTAGGGTACTTGACCAGACCACATGTGGGTTATAAACTATTTAAGAATACATGACCAATCATAAACACATGGCTATTCCATGTATTGTACAAGGGTAGGGACCTCGTGTAGGGTACACTCCATATACCAAGCTTAAACATAGTGTACTTGGGATTTACACACGATGTCGGACTGTGGTACATGCCAGTGAGCGTATTTGTTAATACATGCCTCATACTCTTTCATACACATTGTGTTCTTCTCTTTTGTTACCTTTTGAAGGGGTTTGGGTTGTTTTCTTCCCAAGAGTCAAAATTTTACTCGCCATTAATTTATTATAACTAATGTTCCAAATAGATCATAGCGGTGTAACCATTTAGTTGATTTGAGGACTCTTGAAAGATGTGATTGTGATATTTTGTTATGAAATTGATATTTTCATCTATATTTTTAGTTTAGTTTCACCATGAGAGGATGAAATGGTATAAGGTTATTATAATGATTAGAGAATGTAGTATGGGATTATCAATGAGATTGTTTTGTGTTGAAAAGGGATTTTCCCTATATCGTGAGATTGAGTTTCCACCTAAGGTTGTGGGATGGTAGGTTGTATGAGACAACCTAGGTTTTCTTGGAAAGGAATAATGAATGAGTTCATCTTCATTATGATTTTTACTTCTATTTAGGAATTTAAGGCCATAAAATTATTATGATTGAGTCAAAGCATTTGTTACATTAATAGGCAGAAAATTCTCCAAGAGTTTGTCGGTTTATATGGATTTGGAGAGGGATATCTCTGATATATAGTGAACCTCAAGATCCTAGGAGGTATTCCTCCATTTATGTGTTGACTCATAGATGCGGGTGACTGATCGATCATTAGGGAAACCCTATGTGGGTACTGATCTTTGGATAATGATGGTTGTGGGTGTTCCCCTGGGACGTTAAGTGAAGTGAAAATCTTTGGGAATGATGTGTTGAATATGGGTATGGGCATTTATCCAACCCTTAACATGTTCCCCTTTTGTTTTAGATTATCATGTAGTTTTTTCTAAAGAGATCTGTGTTATGGATGAGATTCCATGGGTAAGATCCTAGGTTACTAGGATGGAATATTCGGGTGGAGAGTGTAGACATTAGGTCCTATAGATATGGTTCTATACGTTTGATGTGATGCACCATATTCGAGGAGGGGTAGGTTGGACATGATGCTCCATGACTTAGTGATATGTTATAGTACAATATGTTATGTGTAAGTATCATTTTTTTGTTTAAGGATTCAGTGATGGACTGAGGTTCCACGCATATTTTTTTATATTGTTGTGTATGTTGGAGTTCATGTTGCACAAACTTGTTTTATATGTATGAGTGAGGTTCTGGGAAATTTTAGAATTCTATATGGTATAGTTTCCAGTACGATGCTCTTGGGACCACTATTTGTATGTATAGTTTTTTTGGGATGGTCATATATGACTTTCCAATTCTTCATTGGAATTATGGGCTGATGCTCAATTTTTTCCAACTTATGAATAATGATTTTAGGAATTTGGACTAATACACCACTCCTTAGTGCAACATATTGTTTTGTGGTAAGGACTAATGATCCTAAATGCAAGGGTATGGACATGGCTTTCCATATCAATGTTGGGATGGTCAAACTTGGCATCCTTAGTGCAACATGTTGTTTTGCATCTACCATATATCAAATAGAAGATTTCGACTAGATCTACACATCTGTGACCAATAAGAACAACTTATCACGTTCTTAAAGACCCAAAAGGTCCTTAAGTCCTCCAAATGACCATAACTTTTGCTATGGGAGTCCGTTCAACCTCTACCACATATCAAATTGAATCTTGCGACTAGCTCTACACATCTGCGACAACCATGAACAACTAAATAACCCTAACAAACCATTAATAAACCCATAAAGCATAAAAAATCCCAAAACCCCCATAAAACCCAAAAAAAATCATAAAACCCCAAACAACTCAAACAAACCACAACAAACCCTAAAAACCCTAAAAACCCTAACAAAGCCAAACAACCACTAATGACCTCTACGAACCACTAATAAACCCATAAACCCCACTATTAAACCCTAAAAACCCTAATAAATACTAAAAAATCGTAATAAACTATAATAAACCCTAACAAACTCTATTAGACCCTAATAAACAATAAAAAATCCCAAAAACCACTAATATAGAATAAAACACTATTAAACCATAATAAACCCTAATAATCACTAAAACCCTTAACAAACCCAACAAACTGCTACAAAAATCTCCAAATAATAGCCTACAAAACCTTACAACCCACTAATAAACCCTAAAACCCTAATACCCCCCAAAATAAATGGTAACAATCCCTAACAACCCCAAATAAATCGTAAAAAATACTCACAATTCCAAAAAAATCGTAACAAATTGAATGAAACCATAAAAAACCCCTAATAAACCCCAATAATCCCTACCAAATCATAATTATCCCTAATAAATCGTAATAAACCCAAATACATGTTACTAAACCCTAATAAATAAAATAAACCCTAATAAACCCTAATAAATCCTAAATAACCCTAAAAAAGGTTGATATACCCTAGAAAAGGATATTAATGCCTAATACAGGCCAATAAAACCCTAATATACAACAAAAATGCTAATAAACTGTAAAAAATACTAAAGAATATTAATAAACCCTAAATAACGCTAATAAACCCAAAATAACCATATTAAATGCTAAAGAACACTAAAAATCCCTAAAGAATCCAAAAAACGCTAAAACTCTTTATATAAACCAAAAAACTGCTTCAATTCCCAAACAAACCATAAAACATACTAAAAACCCTAAAAACCCCTATCAATCCCAAAAATACAAATAAACCCATAACCCCCCCCCCCCCCCAAACCATTAAAAAGCCATCAGATACCATGAAAACAATAAACACACGTTAACAACCCTTAAAACCCTTAAAAACCCTAAAAACCATAAACAGCCATTAAAACCCTAAAAAGGCTTCAAATAGATACATAAACCCTAAAAAAGTACATAAACCCTAAATAATGCAACAAAAACCCTAAAAATGCCACAGAAACCAAAAAATACTATATAAACCCCAAAAATGCTACATAAAACCTAAAAGAACTAAATAAACCCTAGCACTGTAAAATGAACCATAAAAACACCACATAAACCCTTAAAACACAACATAAACAGTAAAAAATGCTACATAAAACCTAAAAACACAATATAAACCCTAAAACCACTACATGAACCCAAAAAACGTTACATAAACCCAAAAAAATGAAACATAAATGATACATCACCCCTAAAAACTCTACATAAACCCTGAAAACGCAAGATGAACCCTAAAAAATTCAACATAAAGCCTAAACCCTAAACACGCTATATAAACCCTAAAAATGTTACATAAACCCTAAAATTGATACATAAAACCTAAAATCGCTAACTAAACCCTAAAAATGTAACATAAACACTAAAAATTCAACATAAACTCTAACAACGCTACACAAACCCAAAAAAATGCTAAAAAACCCAAAAGATGATTCAAAACCCTCAAAAATATTAAACCCTAACATACCATAATATAAAAAATTAAACCCTAATAAACCACTAATAAAACCTAAAGAGCCTCAAAAGCAACTAAAAATGCTACATAAACCCTATCAATTCTACCAAAAACCGATAAATGCCTCAAAATCCACAAAACGCAGAAAACCCCAAAAAAACGCTAAAATAACCCTAACAAAGCATAAAAAAATCCAAACACACCCCTAAAACCCAAAATAAACACATAAAATCCCAAAAAACTCAAACAACTGTAACAAACACTAAAATCCCTAACAAAAGCTAACAAAACCTAACAACCAATAATAACCCCTAAGAACCACTAATAAACCCTAATAACCCCCAAAACCCACTATTAAACCTTAAAAACCCTAATAAACACTAATAAATTGTAATAACCTGTAATAAACCCTAAAAAACTCTATTAGACTCTAATAAATGCTAAAAAATCCCTAAAACCCCAAATATACAATAAAAAGACTATTGAACCATAATAAACCCTAATAATCACTAAAAACACTAAAAAACCCAACAAAAATTCTACATAAACCTCCAAATGATATCCTACAAAACCCTACAACCCACTAATAGACTCTAACAAACCCTAATAACCCCAAATTAAATCATAACAAACCCTAACAACCCGAAATAAATCATAACAAGTCCTAACAATGGAAAATAAATCTTAACAAACAGAAACAAACCATAACAAAACCATACTAAACTACAATAAACCCTAACATAGCATAATAAACCCTAATAAATCGTATTAAACCTACATACACATTACTCAACCCTAATAAGTAAAATAAATCCTAAATAGCCCTATAAAAGGTTGATAAACCCATGAAAAAATTGTTAATGCCTACAAAAGCCCAACCAACTCCTAATATACAATAAAAATGCTAACAAACTATAACAAATCCTAAGGAACACTAATAAACTCTAAAGAACCATAATAAACCCTAAAGAACCATATTAAGCTCTAAAGAACACAAAAAAACACTAAAGAACCCGAAAAATTCTAAAACACATTATATAAACCCTAAAAACTGCAACAATACCCAAACAAACCCTAAAAAACACTAAAAATACCTAACAACCCCTGTCAATCCCAAAAAAATAAATTAACCCATAAAAACCCCCAAAACCATTAAAAATCCATCAGATACCATAAAAAACATAAACACCTGTTAACAACCCCTAAAAACCCTAAAAACACTACAAATCATAAAAAACCATTAAAACCCTAAAAAAGGCTTCAAATAGATACATAAACTCTAAAAATGTTACATAAATCCTAAAAATGCATAAAAACCCTAAATGCGCATCATAAACCAAAAAATGAAACGTAATCCCAAAAAATTCTACATAAACCCTAAAAGCACTACATAAACCATAGAATTGTCACATAATCCCTAAAAACACAACATAAACCCTCAAAAAGGAAAATAAACATTACAAAATGCTACTTAAAACCTAAAAACACAATATAAACCCTAAAAACACTCCATACACTCAAAAAAATGTTACATAAACCCTAAAAATGCAACATAAACGCTACAGCACCCCTAAAAATGGCACACAAACCCATAGAATGCAACATAATCCCTTAAAATGCTACAAAAAACCTAAAACCAAAACACGCTACATAAACCTGCAAAATGATACATAAAACCCAGATATGATACATAAAATATAAAACCACAAACTAAACCCTAAAAATGCTACATAAACACTAAAAATGCTACATAAACTCTAACGACACTACACAAGCACTCAAAAATGCCACAAAAACCCTAAAGACAATTTAAAACACTCAAAAATATGAAACACTAATATACCATAATATAAAACATTAAATCCTAATAAACCCCTAATAAACTCTATTAATCCCTAAAAACACCTTATAATCCCTAAAATCCTAAGAAACTCTACACAAACCTAAAAAACACAAAAAATACATAATAAACCCAAATAAATGATAATAAAACCTAATAAACCCTAAAAACATGTTAAGAAATCCTAAACAACCTTAACCAACACTAATAGACACTAAGAAACACTAATAAACCCTAATAAACCCCAATCAAACCCTAAAAAGCCCTAATAAACCATAAATAAATCCAAATAAACCATACTCAACCCAAACAAACCTTAACACACCATAATAACCCCTAATAAAACCCTACAAAGCCCTAATAAAGAAAAAGAATTGTATTATACCTTAAAAACCCTAGAAACCTTGATAAACTCTAATGTAACCTAATAAACCATAAAAACGCTCACAAAAAATAAAAAAATGATCAAAAACAATAAAAATGCTCTATATTACCTAAAAAGACCTAAAATTACTAATATAACGTAATAATGACAAAAAAATGCTAATATACCTTAAAAATCCCTCGAAACCCTATTAAATCATAATAAACTCTAATATAACCAAACAAAGACTAAAACGCCCACAAAACAAAACAAAACACTCACTTACCATAAAAACACTCTATATTCTCTAAAAAGACCTAACAAACACTAATATAACCAAATAAAACAAAAAAACTCATAAACCCCCAACAAACCCTAATAATCCCAAAATATCTCTAATAAACCCTAATAAAAATTAATAAACCTTCATAAAACATTCATAAAACCCTAAAAATACCTTCTAAACCCTAATAACCCTTGACACACCATAACAAAACCTAATAAAACCCAACTAAACCCCAATAAACTAAAAAAACACAAAAAAGCATTAAAAAGCCCTAGAAATCCTAATAAACCATAATAAAATCAAATAAAAGCGAATAAACCATTAAAAATTCTCACAAACACTAAAAACAGGCTAATAATACCTAAAAAGTCATAACAACCACTCATATATATTAACAAAAATTAAAAACACTCATATACCCTAATAAACACACTAACGAACCCTAGTAAACCCTAAAATCTCTAACAAACCCTAATAAACGATACTAAACCCTAATATACCCTAATAAACCCTAATAAAACCTTAAAGATACCAACTAAACCCTAATAAAACCCTAAAAATACCTACTCAACCCCAATAAAACTTAACACACCATAATAAACAATAATAAAGCCCACTAAACCCTAAAAACACAATTATACCATTAAAAGCCCTAAAACCCCTAATAAATGCTAATGATACATAACAAATCTTAAAAGTGCTAATAAACCCGAATAAACACTACTAAACACTAAAAACCCTAATATACCCTCTTAAAATTAATAAACCCTAATGAACCATAATAAACCCTAATAAATCCTAAACCTAGCGAAATATACCATAATAAACCCTAATAAACCCAACTCAATCCTAATAAAACCATAAATATACCTAATAAACCCTAATAAACCATGAAACACCATAATAATCCCTAATAAAATCCTAATAACCCCGCCAAACCCTAAAAACGCTAATATGCCATTAAAAACCCTAGAAACCTAACGAACCATTATAAATGTTAATAACACCTTAAAATACTAAAAAATTGATACTAAACCCTAAAAATGACTCTAAAAATAATAGTAGAAATAACGCACATGCATGTGCATATGCATGTGCATGGTTTAAATAATAAATCATAATGCACGTGAAAGTGCATATGCCTGCGTATTTGCATGTGAATGATAATAAATAATAAATTATAAATAATAACGAATGTGAATTGAAGGTGTATGTGAATGTGCATGTGAATGATAATAAATAATAAATAATTACACACACAAAAATGTATGTGCATCTGCATGTGCATGTGCATGTGCATGTTCATGTTCATGGTAATAAACAATAAAGAATAACAAAGTCCACATTAACGTGCATTTGAATGTGAATGATAATAAATAATAAATAATAACATATGTGATAATAGAATAATGCATGTGCATTGCATGTGCACATGGATGAGAATAAATAATAATAACACATGTGATAATAGAATAAGGCAAGTGCATTGCATTAGCATGTGCATGATAATAAATAATATATAATATCACACGTGCATGTACATTTACATGTAATGATAATGATAATTACGCAATCACGTGCATGGTAATAAATAATAAATAACAATGCACAGGCATGTGCATTTGTAGTTGAAGATACAAACAAAAAGAAATAGAATAATAATAATAATAATAATAGAATAACGCAAGTGCATTTCTAGTGCACGTGCATAGTAGTAAATAATATATAAATAATAATAAATAAGAACGCACTTGTATGTGCATGTGCATGTGCATTTACATTTGATGATAATATTAATAATACTAATTGTAATAATAATAATAATAATAATAATAATAATAATAATAATAACGAATGCACGTGCATGGTAATAAATAATAAATAACAACACACATTCATGTGCATTTGGATGTGATAGTGATAATAATAATGATAATGATAATAATAATAATAATAATAATAAGAATTGTGATAATAATAATAATAATAATAATAATAATAAAAGAATAATACAAGTGCATTGCATATGCATGTACATGGTAATAAATAATAAATAATAACACGCGTGCATCTACATTTTCATGTGATGATAGTAATAATAACAGAAATAGTAATAATATTAGTAGTGGTGGTGATAATAGTAGTTGTACTAATGCATATGATAATAGAATATTGTATGTGCATTACCTGTGCATGTTTATGGTAATAAACAATAACTCTCGTGCATTGCATTTGCATGTGATGATGATAATGATAATAATATTAATATTAATATTAATATTAATATTATTAATAATAAAAACTCATGGGATAATATAATAATGCACTATAATGGAATCTAAGTTTATGTTCCTTTGGATGTGCATTTGCATGTGATGATAATAACAATAACAACAACAACAACATCAACAACAACTACTACAATAATAATAATAACAATAATAATAACAACGCATGTTATAATAAAATAATGTGTGTGCATTTCATGTGCACATAGATGGTAATAAAAATATAATAATAACACATGTGCATGTGCATGTGAATTTTCATGAGATGATAATAATAATAAAAAAAGTAATAATAATTTATAGTTGTTTGAAAAAACAACAGACAGGACAAAAGTGCTAGAAATGGTGTCTCGAAAAACATAACAAATCAAATAGTCATTAAGAAAGGCATAACTTCATCTTTAGGTGTCCATTTCTGCTCCTTGAATATTCCATCTAAATTTCATGGAATTAACTACAATAAAAATAGGTTACGTATGCCGAATAGACACACAGATCAGAAGTTATGACTGTTTTAAAAAAAATGATAGGGATCCAAACATGGAAATGGAGTTTTGGAGGCCTTATGATGGTTTTTTTGGATTTTAGTGTCCCAAATATTACTTTAACTTTTTTCAAGTTAGACTTCTGACTAGATCTCTTCGCTGCCTTCGATTTGATATGTGATAGAGCTCAAACAGACAACCGGAGTGAATGTTATGGCCGTTTGAAGTTTGATTTTTTTTAGAGTGGTATAACTAATATGTCTTCTATTTCATTGATCTTCTCACAGTTTTTATTAGACTTGGTCCTCACTCATATCACGAGATTCGATTTTACTAGTCACAGTGCTCAAACAGACACCCGAAGGAGAAGATATGCATATATTAGTGAGTTGCGGGTTTCTTAGGTTTTTAGGCGCTATGAGGGTTTCTCAATTTAAAATGACAATAACTTCTGCTATGTGTGTTGAATTTGGATCTAACAAATATCATATTGAATATTGTGAAACGATACACACTCTGGTAACCACTGGAACCCTTTCTGACATTCTTCGACCCCCAAAAAGACCCCAAATCCCATTGGATGGTCAAAGATATGCTTCTGGTGCCCGTTTTGCAATAACTTCTTCTATGGGTGTCCGTTTTGCCTCTACCACATATCAAATAAAAGCTTGAAACGATACCTACACTCCTAAAACAACTGAATCACCTTTTCACATCCTTGAAAACCCAAAAAGGTACTTAAACCCCCAAAATGCCATAACTTCTACTCCAGGAGTCCGTGTTGCCTCTACCATAAATCAAATCGAAGCATTGGACTAGATATACACATCTGTTACCAATAGGGACACCTTATCACGTTCTTAAAGACCCAAAAGGTCCTTAAGTCCTCCAAATTACCATAACATCTACTCTGGGTGTCTATTTCACCACTACCACATATCAAATAGAAGCTTTGCTAGTAGCTCTACACATCTGTGACAACCAAGAACTACTAAATAACCCTAACAAACCATGAATAACCCCAATAACACTAACACCCATTAAAACCCATGAAAACACTAATAAACCCTAACAAACCCTAACAAAAACTGACAAACCGTAACAAACCCTAACAAACCCTAAAAACTCCAAAAAAAACCCTAAAAATATAAAAACCCCTAAAACCCCTAAAAACCCCTAACAAGCCCTAACAAACCCCAAGAAACACTAAGAAACCCCAATAAACACAATAAACCAAAAGAAACCCTAAAAATCCCTATGAAACTATAAGTGTTCCTTACATAACCCTAAAAACCCTAAAAACCCTAACAAAACCCTATGCAAACCTATGAAACACTAACACACCCTTAGAAACCCTAACACACCCTTAGAAACCCCAACGCACCCATAGATACCCTAACATAACGTTATAAACCATTAGAAACCATAGCACACCCTTATAAACCCTAACCCACCCATAAAAACACTAACCCACCCTTAGAAACCCTAACACACCCTTAGAAACCATAACAAACGCTTAGACGCACTAAATCACTCTAATTGGATCAAATAAATCCTAACAAACCCTACCAACCAATAATAAACCATAATAAACCCTAATTCCTACTACCAAACCCTAATAAACATTAATAAATCGTAATAAACCCTAAAAACACTATTAAACCCCAATAAAATCTATAAAATACCTAAAAACCAAAATATACATCAAAATGCTATTAAATCATTCAAAATTCTAATATTCAAAAAAAACCCTAACAAACCCGGAAAAACCTGAAAAAACCCTAAAAAACCAAAAAAAACCCTAAACACCCTAAAAACCTACAAAAACCTAAAAACCTTAAAAACCCTAAAAAAATCCAAAAAGCCCTAAAATACCCTAAAAACCTAAAAACAATAAAACCCCTAAAAATAAAAAAAACCCAACAAACCTATAAAAAACCTAAAAACCCTAAAATAACCTCAAAAAACCCTAAAAAACCTAAAACCATTAAAAACGGTAAAAACCCTAAAAAGCACACAAATGCCTAACAAAACTTTAACCAACCATATGAAATCCTTAAAAACCCTAAAATCCCCCTAGAAAATCCTAAATACCTCAAAAGAAACCCTAATACACCCTAATACACCCTAAAAACCCTAAAACCCTAAAGAATCCTAAAGAAAAACAAAAGCCACTCACAACGCTACATAAACCCTATAAATTTCTACAAAAACACAAACAAATGATTCAAAACCCACAAAACACAACAAAACCACAAAAACGCTAAAATAACCATTACAAAGCCTAAAAATCCAAACACGCCCACTACTGGAATGTGGGTTTTTCCCCACACTTCCATACCAACAGTTTCATGAAACCGTTGGTAAAGGATGGTTTAGGGGAGCTTTTACCAATGGTTCCTTAGAACAGTTGGTATAGTTGTGTTTGTGGGATCTTTTACCAATGGTTCTAATGAACCATTAGTATAGATGTGGTTTAGGGGAGTTTTACCAACAGTTCAATGAGAACTGTTGGTATAGGTGTGGTTGATGGGGGATTTTACCAACGGTTATAAGGAACCATTGGTATAGGTTTGGCCTGAATATATATACCAACAGTTTTTAAAAACCGTTGGTAAAACTTTCCCCCAAATTAACAGCGGCCCATCCTCTCCCCCATTCGTGATACAGAACCCTAAACGGGAGCATTTTGGAAATATTGGAGCTCCTTCGGCTTCCTCTTCATCCATCCCATACATGGTGCTTAATTTCCTGCCGAATCTTCTCAGACCCATCCTAAATTAGGTATTTTCCAAGCTGGTACCTTATTTTTATTGAAATTTATCTAATATTTCGGTTTTTAGTTTTGATTTTGATGTGTATATGTTTTTGTGTATGTCTTGATTTAACCTATAGCTAATGAGCTTGTATTGTCATTAAGGTGTGTCCAATGGTTCTTTGATCATTGTTTTGTGCAGAATGAATGGTTTATGACCCGAATTAGAAGTAGCTTCCAGTGAGACCATTTTGATATATGGGGAAATAAGATTATGATCTAAAAGGGGGTGATTGAGTTGGTAGAGACCAAACATAGTTTGTTCCTTGTGTTCAAGAACCATAAATAGAGTGTTCCAATTAGGTGGTCATCAGTAAAGACGTAGGTAAGATTTCCAGGTCCTGTTTCATGAAGTTGAATAAGTGGCGCTTTAGTGGTTTTGGATTGTTTGAGGTACTCTTAGTGTATTGTAAACCCTCATTTGTTCCATATTCATTTAAATTGATTTAATATCATTTTTTTTCATGCACAACATTATATCCTCTCAAACTATATTTAGATTGTAGTTTCATTCTTATGGTGTTAAATATTTTAGTAAATGTCCATACTAGCTTCTTTTATCTTTTCTAGGGGTTTAGACTGATGACCGGGCTGCATGATTATTCTGAGGGTATTCTTTTCATATAAATATACCTATACTATGCCATCAAATGAATCAACTAGTTATATTCATTACATATTTTTATCAAATGATTCTAAAGGAGGGTTGTGTAATCATATGGGGATAGAAAAAATGTAGTTTTTGTTAATGAGTGGGAATTTTAGGTGGGAAGTTGATATGTGGACCACCTAGCTTATGTGTTCATACTTTTATAGAATAGATTAAAGCTATTATGTTGGAGGATACCAAGGTTGTTTGGGTTTTTTTATGAGGTGATTCTGATGATACCCCCTTGACATGATGTTGAGATTGAGATAGACCAAAATCCTGGTTCTTCTCTAATTTCAATAGCTCTTAGTCTGTTGTATCCAATATTGACACACAAAATTATTTTTATAAATAAAATTTTATTGAATTTTAATCATTATTATGTCACAGCATAAATCATTAAAAAATAATTTCATAAACTATATTTTGATTTCATTTATAAATATAAAGATTAAAGAGACATTATATGGATGGAAAATCATATACACAAGATCTATGAAGAAAATTATATTGTTTATCAACCCAAAAGTCATGGAAAAAAATAATAAAAAGAATATATTCTCCTAAACTCAATATTGGGAATGATTCTTTATATGACCCACTACTAATGGTATTTTTAAGGATATTATTCCATATAAAGCAACAAAATGTCCGGTAACAGATCAATTTTTCCTAATATTTGTTATAGAGAACTTCTTCATCTCTATTAACTAATTAAGATTCATTTAGTCCAAAAAATCCATAAAATACCATCTTACATCTATGAAAATATAATTTTATCACCTTATATACATGTGCTGTGTATGATAATTATATTTCTCTAGAACATTTCATAATACATTTTATATAATCAGATGGACCATCCCACTCTAAGAAGTTACCAAGATTCCAATCCATCCTCATAAGTATTTACTCATCAAAATCTAGGTGTAAAATTTCCACAGCTATCAGTACCCTTGTTGACAGCCCGGCCACCCCACCCCCGGACACCCGCCCGCCGCCTTGGACAGCCTGTGCCCCCCTAGACAGCCCCCCCCCCACCCTTGTTGACAGCCCTCCCACCCCACCCCCAGACACCCTCCCACCACCCCCCGGACACCCCCATCCCCCCGGACACCCCCACCCCCTAGAAAGACCCCCCCCCCTGTGACACCACCAACCCCACTAGATAGGGATGCCACCCCCGTGGATAGCCCGAACACACCCCGCGGACATCCCGCCCACCCCCCTGGACAGCCCCCCCCCCCCCTGTGGACACTCTAGACCCCCTGTACAGCCCTGCCACCCCCATGGGCAGCCCGCCCACCCCCTGGACACCCCGTACCCCTCCCCCCAGACAGTCCCACCCACCCCCTAGACACCCCGATCACCTCCTTGGACATCCCTCCCACCCCCCTCGACTCCCCCTACCCCCTTGGACAGCCCTCCCACCCCCTGGACTCCCCCTACCCACTTGGACAGCCTGACCACCCCCGCGGACAGCCCGCCCACTTGGAAACCCTGACCCCCCTAGACACCCCCCACCCCCTGGACACCTCCGACCCCCCGGATGGCCCCACCACCCCCTAGACACCCCGCACCCCCCTTGGACAGTCCCGCCACTCCCCTGATCCTCATCCTACTCCTCATCCTGATCTCCCTGAAGAAGTTAAAGTATAAAACTCATGTACTCCCAACAAGACCCTTAAGTATTATGTATTCCTTGATCCACTTCCAATATCTTACTGGGAAATCCTTGAATATAGGCATTAGAAATTCTGTAACTTATTTTCTTATATACATTGTATTTTGTTGTATTTTATAATATGTTTCTCATATAGAGTAATGTGTCAGTTATGGTTTTATATAAAGTAAACAATTGTCATTTACCTAAATATTTGTTTGATTAAACTTCAATATTATTGAATTGCTTTGAAATGACTTATTGCAATTTTTTACAGAATGGATAGAAGTTGTATGTATGAAACTGATCGGATTTCAACCGATTTTCAAAATAATTTGAATTGCTTTCAAGATTTTTCATTTGAAAAGGCTTCAGATAGTGGTCGCACACACTTCCCATGTTTTAATTGTGTTGGAAGACCTTGGTTGAGTCGTGAAGCAGTTAGCTATCACATAACCAAATATTGTTTCTAAAAAAACTACTATGTGTGGTATCACAATGGAGAGAAAATCGAATCTCAAAATTTTGATGTTCCAAATGATAGGACTGAATTGGAGAGTTTGATATATGATCGTTATCCATTTATTCGGCATCATGAGAAGGAAAGGATGTCCAGCCAAAAAGATTTCAATACAAGCACACATGATGCGTCCAATGAAAATGATGATGTTGATAGGGTGAAAAAATTTAATGATGCTGCGACCACTCCAGTATATCGGTAATATGGTAAAATGAAAAGGTTTTAATTTTTAATCCGATTGTTTCAGGGGAAAACTATGTATGGGATTTCAAATACTGCAATTGATTAAATTCTTACCTTCTTGAAGGACTTACTTCCAGATGATGCATATATTCCCTCAAACCACTATATGGCATGGAAGTTAGTTGATGAACTTGGATTCTCAAAAAAAATCATGCTTTCCCGAATGATTGCAGCTTATTTTGGGAGGAAACTGCTGAAAGAAATGATTGTATCAAATGTGGAACCTCCCGATGGAATCAAAAAAATGATGGAACACCATCTCGTGTGCCACAAAAAGTAATGTGGAACTTTCCATTGATCCCCAGATTACAGAACCTTTTCATGTCTGATGAAATATCCGTAAAAATGTGATGGCAAGACACTAAGAGAAAAAAGAATAATAAAGAGTTGGTTCACCCTGCAGATGGATTTGCATGGAAGATATTTGATTCTCGATATCCTGAATTTGCAGCCGATGTGTGTAATGTGAGACCGGGTCTTTCATGTGATGGTTTTAATCCATTTTGGCAGATGATTACTTCACACAACACATGGCTGGTTTTCATAGACATTACTAACCTTCCCCTTGGTTGTGTATGAAAAATCCTTACACTTTATTGAGTATACTGATATCTGGCCCTTCTGATCCTAGAAATGATATAGATGTATACATGAAACCTTTAATAAAAGATTTGAAACTTCTTTGGGATTTTGGTGTTCCCACATACGATGCATGTTCAAAAGACATATTTCATATGCGTATTGAGCTTATGTGGACGATCAATGATTTTCCTACTTATGCAATGATGTTTGGATGGAGCATAAAAGGAAAATTGTCATGTCTTGTTTGTATTAAGAATACTCGATTGAGAAGACAGAAATATAGTCGTAGTTTTAGTTTTATGGGTCATCGATGATTCTTTCCAATCAACCATCCATATAGAAACAATCATCGATGATTTGACCATACCATAGAGAATGATGATCCACCTAATTGTATGTCTGGAACTGATGTGCTTAATGAATTGAAATATTTCAGTTATTCATTTGGTAAGGGTGTAATAAAATCTAGAAAGTGGAAAAATGTTTCCAGTGATACCCGTTACAATTGGAAGAAGAAGAGTATATTCTTTGAGTTGTCGTATTGGTCAACCAACTTGTTACGTCATTGCTTAGACGTAATGCACATTTAAAATAATATATGTGAAATGTTGCTTTCAATTATTCTAAATGTCAAGGGGAAGACAAAATATGATTGAAAATCTCGGCGTGACTTGGTAGATTGGGGGATCAGACCAGAATTGCATCCTGTCAGTATCAGTGAAAATAAATGGCAAGTTCCATGTGCTTCTTATGTGATGAAACCTGCTAAAAAATATCAATTTCTAGAAGTGCTAGAGACTATTAAAGTTCTTGATGGTTATTCAAGAAATATATCAAAACGGGTCAATAGAAAAGAGTTGAAGCTGAAATATTTGAAGACTCGTGATTATCACATCCGTTTGCATGAGTTGATTCCAATAGAAATATGTCATCTCTTGTCCAATAATGTTAGAGTCTCAGTTATTCGTTTGTGCTATTTGTTTAGAGATCTTTTTTCTAAGAGGTTGTCCAAATCCTTCTTGCGAAAACTGTTGGTAGAGACACCATTAATTTTGTGTGAGTTAGAGAAAATATTCCCTCCATCATTTTTTACATGCATGTTGCATCTGACTATACATCTTCCGACCGAATTACTTCTTGGAGGACCCGTTTCTTTCTGTTGGATGTATCTAACTAAAAAACATGTTCACATTGAAATCATATGTTCGGATCAGGAATTATCCCAAAGGTTCTATTGTGAATGGTTACTTGGCTCAAGAATGTATGGATTTCTGCTCAATGTATTTGTCTGGTCTTACTACGAGAATAAACAGACCAATGAGAAATAAAGAAGAATAGTATGGACAAATTGAACCCATTTTTTCATCACTTCCTCAGATAGGAGGAATTCTGGGATCATATACATTGACGACATTAATCCTTGAAGAGCGAGAGATGGCACATCGTACAGCGTTGTTCAAATGTGATTTTTTCAATGTTTATATCAAGTAAGTAAATTGTACATGTATCTCTTATCTTATCTCTTGTAATTTTAAATATTTGTTACACTATTATTATTTTTATCAACAAGGAACATAAAGAATTGATATATAGAAAGCATCGTTCTTTATCTTTGAGATGGAAAGAGACTTTTCATGGCAAAGGGATTTCTGCTTGGTTGAAATTGAAGTTAAAAATATTTCCGTATTAACTAAATAAAAATAATATTTAATTAAGTTTACTATTTGTTTATATTTCAGGTATCGAGTTTTCCTGCAGACTCTATTTTTGGGGAAATAAGAGCATTGGCTTTTGGTCCTAATAAAATTTTTCGTGCTTGTAAATCACTTGTGATCAATGGATACAAATTTACTATCACTGAATGAGCAAGAAACATGAGGACACAGCATAATGGTGTTTTGCTAACTGCCACAATAGACTGTTATACCAGTTCATCAGATACTAGACCTCATTCTGAAAATGTTGCTTATTATAGAGTCGTGGAGAAAATAATAATTTTGGATTATTACTCGCATGGTCGAGTCACGATGATGAAATTTCAATGGTTTGATTCAATGACGAGGCAAGACACCTTTATTGATGATTGTGGATTTCATGTTATTGAAATGACGTGCACTCTTTCCCCCGATGAACCATATGTATTGGCATCAATGGTGAAACAAGTTTTTTATGTAAAAGATCATCATCATCCTAAATTCGGTGTAATTATTGAAGTAAATCCCAGAAATGTTTTTGATAATGGTGATGATGAAGTTGACACTATCCCTACTACAATTGGAAGCAATTTGTTTATTACTTATGATGACGCCAATAGCTCAATTGCCAGAGTTAATTGTGAACCCGATGTTGTGGTGGGAAATATATAGAATCATACAGTCGTGTTCTCACCTACATGTTTCACCTATATCATTCAGAGTGTGTATCGTAGTAAATACCATCAAACCATCATAAATCTTCTATTTCTTTATGTTTTTTTTTATCAGAATGGTTTTTCTATATTTTTTTTTGGGTTACACATTAGTTATCTGTTTTATTTACTTCCATATTCGTTTTCATTACAGCAAACGACACCCATTGAAGAGAGGCGGTGGAAAAAGATGATAGAAAATAATCGTCGCATGGTACAGATGGGTGTTCTTCCACTCATCCCTGTTGTGAGTATTTTATTTCAAATATAAATATTTCAATAACATATAATATCATGTGTTTACTTTTTTGTTAAACTTTTTTTCAGGATCCACCCTTTAGACGAGAGATATCTGACGAGGAGCCTAATATTTCTCCTTGTGGAGAGGCTGGTGGTAGGAGGGGGTGGTGTCAGAGATGGACGATCATCTAGTGGTCCCAGTACTGAGGCCGATGGTTTGAGGGCTCATGGGGCGAGAGTTAGATGATCCACTACCACAGACGTATCTTCTACGCCCCATTTTGATCCTGGTGTGTCATTAGGGACACACGAGATATTTAGACCTCCGATGTTTACACTACTAGTTGTCCAGATGTCTATGCCATCATCTTTTTCTTATGGTTCATTATCTCCGAGCTATTATATTCCACCTTCTTCAACTCCTGCTACGACATAGTATGTGGCTGAGGAGCATACAATGAGGGACACTCCACCTATACAAGATATTCCTTCATCTTCTGCACATCCAGTGATGCCCATTTATCAGACTACCATAGGTATATTTATATAACTCTATCAAATTTTTATAGCAAAATTTATTTTTATTATAACCTGTACTGATATTATTTTTCTTTAATAACATATTCATCTACAGATAGAAGGTGGGGGAGGGGGCGTACTCTCTTGAGTGTGGTATGGAACCACCAAACACATTTGATGGTTGAATACAATGTTTATATACAAATAATTGAGAAATCTAGGCAGGAATGTAGGGGTTTTTTGGTGATGCTAGCGAAATACTCCGATATAATTCCGGTCATCCCTCTCTCTTGGAGACATCTGCCACGTGAAGTCAAGGATAACGCGTGGGCAAAAATATGGGTAAAAAATATATTGGATTTAATTTAGTATTTTTTGTATTTGTATGAACTAATATATTGGGTTTCAGCTTCGGTTTAACTTCTCTGATGGCGAAGGTGCACGACCAGTGCATTTAAAAGGGCTCGGAGAGCTTTGAAGAGCTTAAAAGAATGAGCTGTATGTTGGCTGGTTTGATAGAGTGGGTATGGAGTTAGAGACATTACCTATAGTGGATGACTGCCTGATAGAACAATATCGCCAAATGATTACCCATTGGGCGACTGCCAAATTTAAGGTACTAATCTAATTTGTGTTATTTAAATGAGATTTTTCATATATTGCATTAATATAATCTTATTTATTATTAAACATTATTTAGGAATCTTCTAAATAAAATAAAAAAACAATGGTTCAATGCAGTACCTCCACACTTTGGATGGCACAACTATGTCAGATCATGAGAGGCAGCTGGTACGATATAGTTGTCTATAATTTTTCTTTAGGAATTTCCCTTTTTATTGTTTCCTACATAAATTATGTAATTCATTGAATATTGGATATATGATTGTACTTTCACTTTATATTGTTTCAATGTCATTACAGAAGCAGAAATTGAATATTGAAGGACATATCCCTCGAGAAAAATTGTTTTTCTTGAGTAGAAGAAAAAAATATGGAACTGTGGTAAATAAACCAACCCAAGAAAAGATTGTATGTTTTAATTTGTTTATTTCATAGTTTAATATCTCTTTTGTAAATTAATAATCTATTAATATTTTTAACAGGCTACTTTAGAGGCTCTTGATGCCCAGGAGCCTGAAAATTTTGGGCCACATGATCATTTATATCAGGTTTTTGGAGATGAGCACTCTAGTCGAGTACGCTGCCAACCTAGTAAGAATATTGTCCCAACGAGGTATTGGTCCTCTCCACGTATCCATTCTAGTACCACTGAGTTGGAACAGGTCATGGAGCATGCAAGATAGTCTGATAAAAGGGTCACGGAGTTGGAAGTATAAGTTCAAACGAGGGACAATGAATTTATGAAACTGATGAAAGATTTATCTTCATCACTTCCTCCAGAGGCCAGCATGGCTTTTCAGACATTTTTGTCATCGATGGGTGCATTATCCAATGCACCATGAGGCAGCTCTAGTGGCGGTCGAGATGATGACGTTACTGGTGATGACGAGGATGATAAAGAAGAAGAGGGAGAGGATGAGGTTGAGGATGAGGACGAGGATGGGGCCGAGGGTGAGGATGGGTCGAGGGTGAGGATGGGGCCGATGATGAGGATGAGGCTGACGATGAGCATGCGGACGATGACGAGGACGACTACGAGGATAGAGATGGCGGCGAGGATGAGTCTGATGATGACAGTGCTGATGGTGATGGTGATCAGGGGCAGATTGATCCATTAAATTTTTGAATTCTATATAACACTTTATTTTTGAACCTGGTTTTCCACTCTGGGCTTTTTCTCTACTTCATAGGGATATTGTTATCAGATCTATTTTTTTCACTTGATTCTTATTGTATGATTAGTCTACTACCGAGACCATTAGTATTCCTTGGTACTTTGATACCCATTTTTCTGTTTTGTATTACTTAGCGTTCATAGTTAACCATGTATTTCATGTTTATGCATGTGGAAAAGGATATGGAAAATGTGATTTGAAGTAGAAGGCTTTTTGAGTGAAATTGATATGATATTATCTCTAACGAAATTACAATTCAATGGTTATTTTATTCACACCATGAAAAATTTTAATGATGTAATGAGATATATAATGGGAGTGGTACCCAAAAGCCAAAAATAGAGGATAAGAACATATACCACTCAATAATGAAGGCAAGTTTTGTGGATATTTTTAGAAAAATAATAATTATTTTAATGAATCCTATAATTATTGTAAAGTATGGTTTCCGAACTATGTTTGAAGGATGATTGAAAGGTGATAAATGAACTCAAACCATCTGAGATTTTTTTTATCCATTTAAAGAGGCCCATGACTATATTCAATACATGATCAATCATTTGTGACTTGTACTAGTCAACCCTGCCTCAATCCGAGGTTCGGTGTGGCCGGCACCACTCAAAGTGTCTCCCTTTTGTTTAAAATGGATACGCTTTTATGTAAAAACAACCGGCATACGGAAAACCAACCAAACGCATTCAGATTCTATTGAAACTTTAGGAAGATGATGCATGGGTCATATGTGATATTTACGAGTCAACCTCTCCTCAATCTGAGGGCTGGTGTGGCCGGTACCACTCAAAGTGTCTTTATTTTTTTTAAAATCGATGTGCTTTTAAGTAAAAAACGACATACAGAAAACCAACCAATCACTTTCGGATTTTGTTGATACTTTATAAAACTGATCCATGGGTCATTTGTAACGTGTACGTGTCAGCCCTACCTCAATCTGAGGCGTGGTGTGGCCGGCACCACTCAAAGTGTCTCACATTTCTTTGAAACGGACAACTGTTTAAGTTAAAACAACAACTGACATACGGAAAACGGACCAAACACATTCGGATTCTGTTGATACATTAGGACATGTATCTGTGGGCCATTTTTGATGTGTATAAGTCAACCCTGCCTCAATATGAGGCATGGTATGGCCGGTAAAACACAAAGTGTCTCACTTTTATTGGAAATTGATAGGATTTTAAGTGAAAACAGCAACTGGCATACGGAAAACCAATCAAACGCTTTCGTATTCTGTTGAAACTTTACGACAACGATCCATGGGTCATATGTGACGTGTACGAGTCAACCCCACCTCAATCTGATGGCCAGTGTGGCCGGTACCACTCAAAGATTCTTTCTTTTGTGTAAAATGGATGCGCTTTTATGTAAAAAATACGACCTACAGAAAACCGACCGAATGCATTAGGATTGTGTTGATACTTTAGAAAAAAAGATCCATGGGTCATTTTGGATGTGTACGAGTCAACCCTGCCTCATTCCGAGGCGCGGTGTGGTCGACACCACTCAGAGTGTCTCACTTTTCTTTGAAATGGACAATAGTTTAAGTTAAAACAACAATTGGCATATGGAAAACAGACCAAAAAAATTGGATTCCGTTGATGCTTAAGGAAATGAATCCATGGGTCATTTCTGACGTTTATGACTCAACCCCAGCTAAATATGAGGCATGGTGTGGCTAGTACCACTCAAAGTGTCTCACTTTTATTTGAAATGGACAGGATTTTATGTGAAAACAACAAATGGCATACGGAAAACCGACCAAACGAATTCGAATTCTGTTGAAACTTTAGGAAAATGATCCATGGGTCATATGTGACGTGTACGAGTCAATCCTGCCTCAATCCGAGGTCTAGTGTGTCCGGTACCACTCAATTTTTCTTTCTTTTGTTTAAAATGGATGCGCCTTTGTGTAAAAAAAATAACATATGGAAAACCAACCAAACGCATTCGGATTGTGTTGATACTTTAGAAAACCGATACATGGGGCATTTGTGACGTGTATGAGTCAACCCTGCCTCAATCCGAGGCACGGTGTGGCCGGCACCACACAAAGTGTCTCACTTTTCTTTGAAATGGACAAAAGATTAAGTTAAAACAACAACTGACATATGGAAAACGGAACAAATGCTTTCGGATTCTGTTGATACTTTAGGAAATGTATCCATGGGTAATTTGTGACGTGTAAGAGTCAACCCCACCTAAATATGAGGCACGGTGTGGCCGGTACCACTTAAAGTGTCTCACTTTGTTTTTGAAATGGACATGATATTAAGTGAAAACAACAACAGGCATATGGAAAACCCACAAAACGCATTCAGATTCTATTGAAACTTTAGAAAAACGTTCCATGGGTCATATGTGACGTGTACAAGTCATCCATGCCTCAACATGAGGGTCGGTGTGGCCAGAACCACTCAAAGTGTCTTTCTTTTGTTTAAAATGGATGCACTTTTATGTAAAAAACGACATACAAGAAACCAACCAAACACATTCATATTGTGTTGATAATTTAGAAAAAATATCTATGGGTCATTTGTGATGTGTAAGAGTCAACCTTGCCTCAATCTGAGGTGCAGTGTCGCCAGCACCACTCAAAGTGTCTCACTTTTCTTTGAAATGGACAACAGTTTACGTTAAAAAAACTGACATATGGAAAATAGACCAAATGCATTCGGATTCTGTTGATACTTTAGGACATGTTTCCAAGGATCATTTGTGACGTGTACAAGTCAACCCCGCCTCAATCTGAGGCACAGTGTTGCCGGTACCACTAAAAGTGACTTTCTTTTGTTAAAAATGGATCTGCTTTTAAGTAAAAACAACCGGCATATGGAAAACCAACCAAACGCATTCGGATTGTGTTGATACTTTAGGAAAATGATCCATGGGTCATTTCTGACAATTACGAGTCAAGACAACCTCAATTCGAGGCGCGGTGTGGCCGACACCACTCAAAGTGTTTCTCTTTTTGTTTAAAATGGACATCATTTTAATTGAAAAAAACAATTGACATACAGAAAACTAAACAAATGAATTCGAATTATATTAAAACTTTAAGAAAATGATCCATGAGTCATTTTTGACATGTACGAGTCAAACCTGCCTCAATCCAAGGCGCGGTGAGACTGGAACCACCCAAATTATCTAACTTTTCTTTGAAATGGACAACAGTTTAAGTAAAAACATCAACTGACATACGGAAAATGGACCAAATGCATTCGGATTTTCTTGATACTTTAGGAAAAGGGTCTATTGGTCATTTGTGACGTGTACGAGTCAACCCCGCCTCAATCCGAGGCATGGTGTGGCCGATACTACTCAATGTGTCTTTCTTTTGTTTAAAATGGATACGCTTTCAAGTAAAAACAACCGGCATATGGGAAACCAACCAAACGCATTCGTATTGTGTTGATACTTTAGGAAAATTATCCATGGGTCATTTGTGAGGTTTACGAGTCAAATCCGCCTCAATTCGAGGTGTGGTTTGGAAAAAACCACACAAAGTCTCTCTTTTGTTTCAAAAGTACATCATTTTAAGTGAATACAACTGAAATATACACTCATCAACGATAGTCGCAAACACTTTTTCATGAGTTCTGTAGTTTCACTCATGGGGTCATAATTGAAGGGACTCCAATGAAAATGCCTTTTCACCATATATTATAAATAATACAGGTTCAATGAAAAATTCATCACAAATCATTACATACAAAAATATAGGATCACAAAAACAATGGGATTTGAGCCAATTTAAAACTCTTATTCAACTCTAATAGGTATTTCCCAAACTATTCTGCCTCTTAGAATTTGATGGGGAGGTGGGGGGTTGTGTTGGTTTGGGGTTGTGCATGGGTGAGGTGAATTACTACCAGATGATTGTTGTCATATGAAGATTGAAATAGGGAATTTAGTACATGACATGGTTGGAAGATTTTGATGGTTTTATGTGTTTTTTGGATATTTTAGGTGTTTTTTATACTGTTTGAGGTCTGTATGTGGTTTTTGTGATATTTTTTATGCAGGTGTATAGTGGAGGGGTTACTAGAGGGCTGCTGTGCAGTGTTTTTTTATGCAGGTGTATAGTGGAGGGGATACTGGAGGGTTGTTGTGCAGTGGAGGGCTGTTGTGCAGTAGTTCTAGAAAAACTCAATACCAACGGTTTTAAACTGTTGTTATAAGAGTATGGAATTCAGGAAAAAAAATACCAATGGTTTAGAACCGTTGGCATAGATGTTCTGAAAAACCACAATACCAATGGTTTTTAACCTTCGGTATAATAATTCTCGAAAAATACAATACCAATGGTTCTAAACCGTTGGTATACATTGAGATAAATATAAAAAAACAATATATACCAACGGTTTCGGAAAACCATTGGTAAAAATGTTAAACAAACATATACCAACGGTTCTCTTGATACTGATGGTATATCAATAAATATAGTGGGATATACCAACAGTTTAGATCAAACTATTGGTATAAGGCTTTCCTCAAGGCTAACTAGCCTACGGTTTGGAAAACCATTGGTATACCCTATACCAACAGTTTTCCAGCCTATACCAATGTTTTGAAAACGTTGGTATAACCTTCTTTTCTAGTAGTGACCCATAAAACCCATAAAAATGAATAAAACCCCAAACAACTCAAAAAAAATTGTAACAAACCCTTAAAACCATAAAAAACCTAACAAACCCTAAAAATCACTAATAAACCCTATGAACCACTAATAAACCCTAATAACCCATAAACCCACTATTAAACCCTAAAAACAATAATAAACACTATTAAATCGTAATAACCTGTAATAAACCCTAACAAACTCTATTAGACCCTAATAAACACTAATAAATCCTTAAAACCCATAATATACAATAAAAACACTATTAAACCATAAGAAACCCTAATAATCACTAAAAACCCTAACAAACCAGGCAAAACACGACCAAAATCATCAAATAATAGCCTACAAAACCCTACAACCCACTAATAAACACAAAAAAAACTAATAACCCCAAAATAATACATAACAAACCCTAACAACCCCAAATAAATAATAAAAAATCCTAACAATGCAAAATAAATTATAACAAACTGAACAAAACCATAAGAAACCCCTAATAAACCCCAATAAACCGTAACAAATCATAATAAACCCTAATAAATTGTATTAAACCCAAATACATGTTGCTAAACCCTAATAAATAAATAAAACTCTAATAAACCCTAATAAATCCTAAATAACACTAAAAAGGGATGATAACCCCTAGAAAAATCAATTAAGGCCTACAAAAGCCCAATAAAACCCTAACATACAATAGAAAATGCTACTAAACTGTAACACATCCTAAAGAACACTAATAAACCCTAAATAACCCCAATAAACCCTAAAAACAATATTAAACTCTAAATAACCCTAAACACCCCTAAAGAACCCAAAAAACACTAAAACGCATTATATAAACCCTAAAAATTGCTACAATGCCCAAACAAACCCTAAAACACACTAAAAACCCCTAACAACCCCTATCAATCCCAAAAGAACAAATAAACCCATAACCCCCCCCCCCAACCATTAAAAATCGATCAGATACCATAAACACCCGTTAACATCCCTTAAAAACCCTAAAAACACTACAAACCATAAACAATCATTAAAACACTAAAAAAGGCTTCAAATAGACATATAAACCCTAAAAATGTTACATAAAACCTAAAAAATGCAACAAAAACACTAAAAACGCAACATAAAACAAAAAATGTAACATAACCCCAAAAATGCTACTTAAACCCTAAAAGCACTACTTAAACCCTAGAACTATAACATAAACCCTAAAAAACAAAACATAAACCCTAAAAAAGCAACATAAACATTAAAAATGCTTCATAAAACCTAAAACACAATATAAACCCTATAAACACAACATAAACCCCAAAACGTTACAAAACCCTAAAATGAAAAATAAACACTACATCAACCCTAAAAACGCTACAAAAACCTACAAAATGCAACATAAACTCTAAAAAATGTTACATAAAACCTAAACCCTAAACATACTTCATAAACCCTAAAAACATTACATAAACCCTAAAAATGATACATAAAACCTGAAACCACTAACTAAACCCTAAAATGTAACATAAACACTAAAAATGCTACATAAACTCTAACAACGCTACACAAACCCTAAAAATGGTACAAAAACCCTAAAGACGCTTCAAAACCCTCAAAAATATTATACCCTAATATACCATAATATAAAAAATTAAACCCTAATAAACCCCTAATAAACCTTAATAATCCCAAAAAACACCTTATAATCCCTAAAATACCTAAGAAACTCTACTCAGCCCTAATAAAACACCAAAAATACCTAATAAACCCTAATAAATGATTATAAAAACCTAATAAACCCTAGAAACACGTTAAGAAAACCTAAAAAAACCTAACCAACCCTAATAGACGCTAATAAACACCAATAAACCCTAATAAACCCCAAACAAACACTAAAAAGCCCGAATAAACCATAAATAAATCCAAATAAACCCCACTCAACCCCAACAAACCTTAACACTCCATAATAACCCGTAATAAAACCCTATATAAACCTAAGAAATAAATTGCTATTATATCTAAAAAATTCCCTAGAAACCCTGATAAACTCTAATATAACCTAATAAACCCAAAAAATGCTCAAAAACAACAAAAATTGATCATAAAAAATATAAACGCGCTATATTACCTAAAAAGGATGAAAACACTAATATAACCTAATAAAGACTAAAAACACTAATATACCTTAAAAATCCCTAGAATCCCTAATAAACCATAATATACACTAATATAACCTAAGAAACCCTAAAAGGCTCACAAACAAAAACAAAATGCTCTCAAACAATAAAACATGATATATTATCTAAAAAGAACTTAAAACACTAATATAACCTAAAAAAACAAAAAAAACAAATAAACCCCTAACAAACCCTAATAATCCCTAAAAATCCCTAATAAACCATTATAAAAACTAACAAACCCCAATAAAACCCTAATAAAACCCTAATAAAACCCTAAAAATACCTTCTTCAACCCTAATAAACCTTGACACACCATAACAAAACCTAGTAAAACCCAAATAAACCCCAATAAACAAAACAAATGCAAACAAATCATTAAAAAGCCCTAGAAACCCTAATAAACCATAATAAATTCAAATAAAAGCTAATAAACCATTAAAAATGCTCACAAACACTAAAAACGGGCTAATAAAACCTAAAAAGTCATAAGAACCCCTCATATATATTAACAAAAACTAAAAACACTCATATACCCTAATAAAAACACTAACAAACCCTAGTAAACCCTAAAAATCCCTAACAGGCCCGAATAAACCGTACTCTACCCTAATAAACCCTAATGAAACCTTAAAGATACCGACTCAACCCTAATAAACCCATAAAAATACCTACTCATCTCTAATAAACCTTAACAGACCATAATAATCCATAATAAACCCCACTAAACCCTAAAAACTCAAATATACCATTAAAAGCCAAAAAACCCCTAATAAATGCTAATGAAACATAACAAAGCATAAAAGCGCTAATAAACCCGAATAAACACTACAAAACACTAAAAAACCCTAATATACCCTCTTAAAAATTAATAAACCATAATGAACCATGCTAAACCCAAATATATCCTAAACATACCCTAATATACCATAATATACCATAATATACCCTAATAAACTCATCCCAAACCTAATAAAACCCAAAATTACCAAATAAACCCTAATAAACCTTGACACACCATAATAATCTCTAATAAAATCCTAATAACCCCAACTAAACACTAAAAATGCTAATATACCATTAAAACCCCTAAAAACCTAAAAACCCATAATAAATGTTATTAACACCTAGAAATAATAAAAAATGACACTAAACACTAAAAATGCATCTAATAATAGTAGTAGTAATAGCGCACATGAATGTGCTTATGCATGTGCATGGATTAAATAATAAATCATCACGCACGTGCATGTGCATATGCCTGTGTATTTTCATGTGAATGATAATAAATTATAAATTATAAATAATATCGAATGTGAATTGCTTGTGTATGTGCATGTGCATGTGAATGATAATAAATAATAAATAATTACACCCATAAAAATGCATGTGCATGTTCATGTGAATGATAATAAATAATGCATAATTACACACATAAAAATGCATGTGCATGTGTATGTGCATGTGCATGTTCATGTTCATGTGCATGGTAATAAACAATAAATAATAACAAAGTCCACATTAATGTTCATTTGAATTTGAATGATAATAAATAATAAATAATAACAAATGTGATAATAGAATAACGCACGTGCATTGTGTGTGCACATGCATTAGAATAAATAAAAATAACACATGTGATAATAGAATAACGCAAGTTAATTGCATTAGCATGTGCATGATAATAAATAATATATAATAACGCATGTTAATGTGCATTTACATGTAATGATAATGATAATGTCGCATGCACATTCATGGTAATAAATAATAAATAACAACACATGTGCACGGGCATTTGTATTTGATGATACTAACAACAATAACTATACTAATAAAAATAATAATAATAGAATAACACAAGTGCATTTAATGTGCACTTGCATAGTAGTAAATAATAAATAAATAATAATAAATAAGAATGCACTTGCACGTGCATGTGCATGTGCAATTACATTTGATGATAATATTAATAATACTAATTGTAATAAAAATAATAATAACGAATGCATGTGCATGGTAATAAATAATAAATAACAACACACATGCATGTGCATTTGGATGTGATAATGCTAATAATAATGATAATGATAATAATAATAATAATAACTATGATAATAATAATAATAATAATAATAATAATAATAAAAGAATAATACAAGTGCATTGCATATGCACGTACATGGTAATAAATAATAAATAATAACACGCGTCCATCTACATTTGCATGTGATGATAGTAATAATAACAGAAATAGTAATAATAGTAGTAGTGGTGGTGATAATAGTAGTATTACTAATACATATGATAGTAGAATATTGCATGTGCATTATGTGTGCATGTTTATGGTAATAAATAATAACTCTCTTGCATTTCTTTTTCATGTGATGATGATGATGATGATAATAATAATAATACTATTATTATTATTATTATTATTAACAATGCAAGGGATAATGGAATAATGCGCGTTCATTGAATGTGCATGTATGTTCATTTGGATGTGCATTTTCATGTGATGATAATAATAACAACAACATCATCATCCTCATCAACAACAACAACCACAATAATAATAACAACGCATGTGATAATAAAATAACATGTGTGCATTGCATGTGTGCATACATGGTAAAAAAATATAATAATAATGAATGAGAATATGGATGCGCATTTTCATGAGATGATAATAATAATAATAATAATAAAATAATAATAAGTTATAATTGTTTGGAAAAATAGCAGACAAGACAAAAGTGCTAGAAATGGTGTCTCGAAAAACATAACAAATCACAGTCATTAAAAAAGGCATAAATTCTTCTTAAGGTGTCCATTTCCACTTTGTGAATAGTCAAACTAAATCTCGTGGAATTAAATATAATAAAAAAAGGTTCTGGATGCCGAACAGACACACAAATCAGATGTTATGGCCGTTTTAAGAAAACTTTGACAGGGATTCTGACAGAGAAATAGAGTTTTGGAGGCCTTCTGATGGTTTTTTGAGATTTTAGGGTCCCAAAATTGACTTTAACTTTCTTCAAGTTATCATTCTACATAGATCTCTTCACTTCCTTCGATTTGATATGTGATAGAGCTCAAACGGACAACCGGATGAATGTTATGGCCGTTTGAAGTTGGAATTTTTTTAGAGTGGTATAACTAATATATCTTCTATTTCATTGATCTTCTCACGGTTTTGATTAGACTTGGTCTTAACTCATATCACGAGCATTTATTTTACTAGTCACAACTCTGAAACGGACACCCAAAGGAGAAGTTATGCCAATTTTAGTGACATGCAGGATTCTTAGGTTTTTAGGCACTATGAGGGTTTCTCAATTTAAAACGACAATAACTTCTGCTATGTGTGTTCATTTTGGCTCAACCACATATAAAATTGAAGACTGTGAAACAATACACACTCTGGTAACCACTGGAACCCTTTCTGACATTCTTCAACCCCTAAAAAGACCCAAAATCCCTTTAGATGTTCAAAAGATTGGCTTTCGGTGTCCGTTTTGCAATAACTTCTTCTATGGGTGTACGTTTTGCCTCTAACATATATCAAATTGAAGCTTGAAACTATACTTTCCCTCCTATAACCACTGAAGCACCTTCTCACATCCTTGAAGACCCAAAAAGGTACTTAGACCCTCCAAAAGGCCATAACTTCTACTCCTGGAGTCCGAGTTGCATCTACCATAAATCAAATCGAAGATTTGGACTAGATCTACACATCTGTTACCAATAGGCACACCTTATCGTGTTCTTAAAGAGCCAAAAGGTCCTTATGTCCTCTAAATGACCATAAATTCTGCTCTGGGTGTTCGTTTCAACTCTACCACATATCGAATTGAATCATGCGAGTAGATCTACACATCTGTGACAACCATGTACTACTAAAGAACCCTAACAAACCATCAATGACCCCATAAACACTAAAAACCATTAAAAACCACGAAAAACACTATCAAACTCTATGAAACCCTAACAAACACTAACAAACCCTAACAAACCCTAACAAACCCCAAAAAATCATAAAAAATTATAAAAAACCCCAAAAAACCCCAACAAACCCTAACAAGCCCTAACAAACCCGAAGACGCACTATGAAACCCCAACAAACACAAAAATAACCCGAAGAAACCCTAAAAACCCCTAAGTAACCATATGAAACCCTAACAAAACCCAAAAACCCAAAAACCCTAACAAAACACTAAGAAAACCTAAGAAACACTAACACACCCTTAGAAACCCTAACACACCCTTAGAAACCCTAACACACCCTTAGAAACCCATCACACTCTTAGAAACCCCAACACACCCATTGAAACCCTAACACAACCTTAGAAACCCTTTGAAACCATATCAAAACCTTATAAACCCTAACCCTCCCATAAAAACCCTAACACACCCTCAGAAACCCTAATACACCTTTAGAAACCCTAACAAACACTTAGAAACCCTAAATCACTCTAATAAGGACTAATAAATCCTAACAAACCCAACCAACCAATAATAAACAATAATAAAACCTAATAAACCCTAATGCCCACTACTAAACCCTAATAAACATTAATAAATTGTAATAAACCCTAAAAACACTATTAAACCCCAATAAAAGCTACAAAATAACTAAAACCCCAAATATACAAAAAACGCTATTAAACCATTCAAAATGCGAATATTCACAAAAAATCCCTAACAAACTCAGAAAAACCTAACAAAACCCTAAAAACCAATAAAAACCCAAAAAACCCAAAAAACCCAAAAAAGCCCCTAAAAACCTTAAAACCCCTAAAAAATCCTAAAAACCCTAAAAACCCTAAAACCCCTAAAAATCGAAACAGCCAATAAAACCTGAATACCGACCTAAAAACCCTAAAACAACCTAAAAAACACTAAAAAATCTAAAAACATTAAAAATACTAAAAACCCCTAAAAAGCATAAAAATGCCTAACAAAACCCTAAAAAACCATATGAAACCCTTAAAAACCCTAAAACCCCCCTAGAAACCCCTAAAACTCTCAAAAGAAACCCTAATACACCCTAATACACCCTAAAAACCCCTAAAACCCCTAAAAACCTAAAGAACCATAAAGAACCACTAAAGCCACTAACAGCGCTACATAAACCCTATCAATTGTTACAAAAACCCAAAAAAAAATGCTTCAAAACCCACAAAATTAAAAAAAACCCCAAAACGCTAAAATAACCATAACAAAGCCTACAAAATCCAAACACACCCATAAAACCCATAAAAATGCATTGAACCCCAAACAACTCAAAAAATCGTAACAAACCCTTATAATCCTAACAAAACCAAACAAACCCTAACAACCACTAATAACCCCTAAGAACCACTAATAAACCCTAATAACCCATAAAACCCACTATTAAACACTAAAAACCCTAATAAACACTAATAAATCGTAATAACCTATAATAAACCCTAATGAACTCCATTAGACCCTAATAAACACTAAAAATCCCTAAAACCCCTAATATAAAATCAAATACACTATAAAACCATAATAAACCCTAATAATCGCTAAAAACCCTAACAAACCCGACAAAACGCTACCAAAATCTTCAAATAATAGCCTACAAAACCCTAAAACTCACTAATAAAAACTAAAAAACCTAATATCCCCAAAATAAATATTACCAAACCCTAACAACCCCAAATAAATCATCACAAATCCTAACAATGCAAAATAAATTATAACAAACTGAAACAAACCATAACAAACCCATAATAGACTCCAATACGCCCTAACAAATCATAATAAACCATAATAAATCGTAATAAACCCATATACATGTTACTAAACCCTAATAAATAAACTAATACCTAATAAATCCAAACTAACCCTAAAAATGTTGATAAACCCTAGAAAAATCTATTAATGCCTACAAAAGCCCAATAAAACCCTAATATACAATAGAAAATTCCAATAAACTGTAACAAATCCTAAAGAACACTAACAAACCCAAAAGAACCCCAATAAACCATAAAAACCATATTATATTCTAAAGAATACTTAAAACCCCTAAAGAACCCAAAAAACACTAAAACACGTTATATAAACCCTAAAAACTGCTACAATGCCCAAACAAACCCAAAAACACACTAAAAACCCTAACAACCCCTATCAATCCCAAAAGAACAAATAAACCCATAAAACCCCCCAAAAACTAGTAAAAGCCATCAGATACCATAAAAACCTTAAACACTCGTTAACAACCCGTAAAAACCCTAAAAACACTAAAAAGCATAAACAACCATTAAAACCATAAAAAGGCATCAAATAGATACATAAACACTAAAAATGTTACGTAAACCCAAAAAAATTAAAAAAAACTAAAAACGCAACATAAACCAAAAAACGCTAAATAAACCCTAAAAGCACTACATAAACACTAGAACTGAAACATAAACCCTAAAAAACACAACATAAACCCTAAAAATGCAACATAAACATTAAAAAATGCTTTATAAAACCTAAAACACAATAAAAACCATAAAAACACAACATGAACCCTAAAAACAATACATAAACCATAAAAATGAAAAATAAATGCTACATCACCTCTAAAAATGCTACAAAAACCTAGAAAACGCAACATAAACCCTAAAAAATGCTACATACAACCTAAACCCTAAACACGCTACATAAACCCTAATAACGTTACATAAAACCTAAAAATGATGCATAAAACCTGAAATTGCTAACTAAACCCTAAAAATGAATCATAAACACTAAAAATGCTACATAAACTCTAACAATGCTACACAAACCCTAAAAAATGGTACAAAAACCCTAATGACGCTTCAAAACACTAAAAAGTATTATACCCTAATATACCATAATATAAAAAATTAAACCCTAATAAACCCCTAATAAACTCTAATAATCCCTAACAACACTTTATAATCCCTAAAAACACTATGAAACTCTTTTCAACCATAATAAAAGACCAAAAATACCTAATAAACTCTAATAAATGATAATAAAACCTACTAAACCCTAAAAACACCTTAAGAAAACCTAAAAAACCCTAAACAACCCTAATATACAGTAATAAACACTAATAAACCTTAATAAACCCCAAACAAACCCTAAAAAGCCCTAATAAACCATATATAAAGCCAAATAAACCCTACTCAACCCCAACAAACCTTAACGCACCATAATAACCCCTAATAAAACCCTACAAAAACCTAATAAATAAAAATATTCTAGTATATCTAAAAAATTCCCTATAATCCCTGATAAACTCTAATATAACCTAATAAACCCTAAAAATGCTAAAAAACAATAAAAAATTGATCACAAACAATAAAAATGTTCTATATTACCTAAAAAGGTGTAAAACACTATTATAACCTCATAAAGACAAAAAACACTAATATACCTTAAAATCCCTAGAATCCCTAATAAAACATAAAAACACTAATATAACCTAAGAAACCCTAAAAACGCTCACAAAAAAAACAAAACCCTCTCAAACAATAAAAACATGCTATATTATCTAAAAAGACCTTAAAACACTAATATAACCTAAAAAACAAAAAAAAACTAATAAACCCCTAACAAACCCTAATAACCCTTAATAATCCCTAATAAACCCTAATGAAAACTAATAAACCCTAATAAAAACCTACAAATACCTTCTCAACCCTAATAAACCTTGACACACCATAAAAAACCAAATAAAACCCAACTAAAGCCCAATAGACAAAAAAATTTCAAACAAAGAATTAAAAATCCCTATAAACAGTAATAAACCATAATAAATTCAAATAAAAGGTAATAAACCCTTAAAAATGCTCAAAAACACTATAAATAGGCCCTAGAACCAAAAACGTCATAAGAACCCCTCATATATATTAACAAAAACTAAAAAACACTCATATACCCTAATAAAAACACTAACAAACCCTAGTAAACCCTAACAATCCCTAACAATCCCTATTAAACCTTACTCAACCCTAATAACCCTTAATAAATCCATAAAGATACCGACTCAACCCTAATAAAACCCTAAAAATACCTACTCAACACTAATAAACCTTAACACACCATAACAATCCATAATAAACCTCACTAAGCCCTAAAAAAATACACCATTAAAAGACCTAAAACCCCTAATAAATTCTAATAAAACATAAAAAATCATAAAAGCACTAATAAAACCGAATAAACACTACTAAAGACTAAAAAACCCTAATATACCCTCCTTAAAATTAATAAAACATAATAAACCCTAATAAATCGTAAACATACCCAAATATACTATAATATACCATAATCTACCCTAATAAACCCAACTCAATCCTAATAAAACCCTAAAATACCTAATAAACCCTAATAAACATTGAGACACCATAATAATCCCTAATAAAATCTTAATAACCCCCACCAAACCGTAAAAATGCTAATATGATATTAAAAACCCCTAAAAACCTAACAAACCATAATAAATGTTAATAACACATAAAAATACTAAAAAATGATATTAAACCCTGAAATTACTCTAATAATAATAGTAATAATAACGCACATTCATGTGCATATGGTTTAGATAATAATTCATAACGCACGTGCATGTGCATATGCCTACGCATTTTCATGTGAATGGTAATAAATAAAAAATTATAAATAATAAGGAATGTGAATTGAATGCGTATGTGAATGTGCATGTCAATGATAATAAATAATAAATAATTACACACATAAAAATGCATGTGCAAGTTTATGTGAATGAAAATAAAAAATAAATAATTACACACAAAAAAAATGCATGTGCATGTGCATGTGCATGCTAATAAACAATAAATACTAACAAAGTCCACATTAATGTGCATTTCAATGTGAATGATAATAAATAATAAATAACAACAAATGTGATAATAGAATAACGCACGTGCATTGCATGTGCACATGCATTAGAATAAATAATAATAACACATGTGATAATTGAATAACGCAAGTGCATTGCTTTAGCATGTGCATGATAATAAATAATATAAAATAATGCACGTGCATGTGCATTTACATGTAATGACAATGATAATGACGCATGCACATGAATGGTAATAAATAATAAATAACAACGCACATGCATGTGCATTTGTATTTGATGATACAAACAACAACAACTAGAATAATAATAAAAAATAATAATAATAATAATAATAATAATAATAATAATAATAGAATATCAAAAGTGCATTTCATGTGCACGTGCATAGTTGTAAATAATAAATAAATAATAATAAATAAGAATGCACATGCATGTGCATGTGCATGTGCATTTACATTTGATGATAATATTAATAATACTAATTTTAATAATAATAATAATAATAACAAATGCACGTGCATGGTAATAAATAATAAATAACAATGCACATGCATGTGAAGTTGGATGTGATAATGATAATAATAATGATATTGATAATAATAATAATAATAATAAATTTTGATGATAATAATAATAATAATAATAGAATAATACAAGTTCATTGCATATGCACGTACATGGTAATAAATAATAAATAATAACGCATATGCATCTACATTTGCATGTGATGATAGTAATAATAATAGAAATAGTAATAATAGTAGTGGTGGTGGTGATAATAGTAGTAGTATTAATGCATATGATAATAGAATATTGCATGTTCATTATGTGTGCATGTTTATGGTAATAAATAATAACTCTCGTGCATTGAATTTGCATTTGATGATGATGATGATAATAATAATCATAATATTAATAATATTAATAATATTAATAATAACAACACAATGGATAATAGAATAACGCATGTTCATTGAAGGTGTGTGTATGTTCATTTGGATGTGCATTTGCATGTGATTATAATAATAATAACAACAACAACAACAACAACAACATCAACAACAACAACCACAATAATAATAATAACAACACATGTGATAATAAAATAACGTGTGTGCATTGCATGTACACATACATGAAATGTTGGACCAGAGGCTGAGCTCCGCTTCCGCGGTATGAGGGAGGCGATTCGTCGTCAAATGCAAGCGTTTGGTGGTTGGGCGTGGCCTCTGTGGGTGTTATGGATGGCGTCGGTGGGATCTGGATCTGGTTTGTTATTGGGATTTATCCATGTGTTCTAGTGATGGTTTTTTTTCATTCCACATTTTTTCATATGCTATTCTATTTTGGATGGATTTTGGGATGGTGTTTCGTGGCATGCTCTGGTGTTCTTCGATCTGGTGGTGGTGCTTCGGCCAAGGTAGGGTCGTCTCCCGCTTGTCAACTCGCATGATTCTGGTGATGTTTATTTGATTCTGGCTGTATCCGGGTTGGGATGAATTGTGTTTTGGCTCATGTTTGGAACCACTGTGAAGATTCGGTAGTACTGGTGTGGTGCGACGGTTCCATCGAAGATGATGTCAATGTTGATGAGTTGCGGTGATGATGAGGCTGGCGTCGTGTGGCCTTGATTCGGGTAAGGTGCAGGGCTGGGAGATTGCTTCTGGATTTCAAATTTTGAAATTGGAATGTGTAATTTTGTGTGGGTTGTTTTAAAGGTTGAATGTAGAATTCTGGGATGTTTTGTATTTTGAATCAGGAATTTTGTAAGGTTCCCACTTTCCCATAAAGTGGATATTTGGAAAATTAAAAAAAAGGATTTAGAAAATCACAAAGTTATTAAAAAGGCATAACTTCTTCTTTAGGTGTCCATTTCCACTCCGTGAATAGTCACACTAAATCTCATGGAATTAACTACAATAAAAACTAGTTCTGGATGCCGAATAGACACACAGATCAGATGTTATGACTATTTTAAGAAAAAATTGACAGGGATTCGGTCAGAGAAATAGAGTTTTGGAGGCCTTATGATGGTTTTTTGGGATTTTAGAAACCCAAACATGAATTTTACTTTTTCAAGTTATACATCTGCGTAGATCGCTTCGCTGCCTGCGATTTGATATGTGATAGAGCTCAAACGGACAGCCGTAGTGAAAGTTATGGCCGTTTGAAGTTGGATTTTTTTAGAGTGGTATAACTAATATTTCATCCATTTATTTGATATTCTCATAGTTTTTATTAGACTTGGTACTCACTCATATCACGAGATTCGATTTTACCAGTCACATCGCTCAAACAGACACCCGAAGGAGAAGTTATGCCTATTTTAGTGACTTGTAGGTTTCTTATGTATTTAGGTACTATGAGGGTTTCTCAATTTAAAACGACAATAACTTCTGTTATGTGTGTACATTTTGGCTCTACCACATATCTAATCGAATATTGTGAAACGATACACACAATGGTAACCACTAGAACCCTTTCTAACATTCTTCAACCCCCAAAATACCCAAAATCCATTTTGATGGTCAAAAGATTGGCTTCTAGTGTCCGTTTTGCAGTAACTTCTTCTATGGGTGTCTGTTTTGACTCTACCACATATCAAATCGAAGTTTGAAACAAGCCTACACTCCTATACCCACTGAAGCACCTTCTCACGACCTTGAAGGCCCTAAAAGGTACTTAAACTCTCCAAAAGGCCAAAACTTCTACTCTGGGAGTCCGTGTTGCCTCTACCATAAATCAAATCGAAGCTTTAGACTAGATCTATACATCTGTTACCAATAGCAACACCTTATCACATTCTTCAAGACCCAAAAGGTCCTTAAGGCCTCCAATTGACCATAACTACTGCTCTGGGTGTCCGTTTCACCTATACCACATATCAAATTGAAGCTTGCGAGTAGCTCAGTAAATCTATGATAATCATGAACTACTAAATATCCCTAAAAACCATGAAATACCCCATAAACACTAAAAACCAATAAAACTAGGAAAAACACTAACAAACCCTAACATACCCTAAAAAACACTAACAAACCCTAACAAACCCTAACATACCCTAACAAACCCTAAAAACCCCAAAAACCCCTAAAAACATAACAAACCCTAAAAAACCCAAACAAACCCTAACAATCCCTAACAAACCCCCAGAAGCACTATGAAAGCCCAATAAACACAAAAATCCCAAAGAAACCCTAAAAATACCTAGGAAACCATAAGAAACCCTAACATAACCCTAAAACCCTAACAAAACCCTAAGAAATCCTAAGAAACACTAACACACCCTAAGAAACCCTAACATGCCCTTAGAAACCCTAACACACCCTTTGAAACCCTAGCACACCCTTAGAAACCCCAACGCACCCATAGAAACCCTAACACAACCTTAGAAACCCTTAGAAACCATAGCACACTCTTATAAACCCTAACCCGCCCATAAAAACCATATCCCACCCTCAGAAAACCGAACACACCCTTAGAAAACCTAACAAATGCTTAGACACCCTAAATTTATCTAATAAGAAATAATAAATACTAACAAACCCTACCAACCAATAATAAACCATAATAAACCCGAATAAACCCTAATAGACCCTAATTCCCACTCCTAAACCTAATAAACATTAATAAATCGTAATAAACCCTAAAAACACTATTAAACCCCAATAAAAGCTACAAAATACCTAAAAACCCAAATATACAACAAAAATTATATTAAACCATTCAAAATGCTAATATTCACAAAAAAAACCCTAACAAACCCGGAAAAACCTGACAAAACCCTAAAAAACCATAAAAACCCAAAAAAACCCTAAAATCCCAAAAAAACACCTAAAAACCTTAAAAACCCTAAAAACCCTAAAATACTCAAAAAACCCCAAAAAACCCTAAAACCCTTAAAAATTGAAAAAACTAAAAAAACCTAAAAAAAACCTAAAATATCCTAAAACAACCTAAAAAAACCTCAAAAAACCTTAAAATACCTAAAACCATTAAAAATGATAAAAACCCCTAAAAAGCATACAAATGCCTAAAAACCCTAACCAACCATATGAAACCCTTAAAACCCCTAAAAACCTCCTAGAAACCCCTAAAAACCTCAAAAGGAACCATAATACACCATAAATAAACCCTAAAACCCTAATGAACCCTAAAGAACCACTAAAGCCACTAACAGCACTTCATAAACCCTATCAATTACTACAAAAACCCAAAAAATGATTCAAAACCCACAAAACACAACAAAAACCCCAAAATGCTAAAATAACTATAATAAAGCCTAAAAATCCAAACACACCCATAAAACCCATAAAAACGCATAAAACCCCAAACAAATCAAAAAAAACGTAATAAACACTTAAAAACCTAAGAAAACCTAACAAACCCTAACAACCACTAATAACCCCTAAGAACCACTAATAAACCCTAATAACCCATAAAACACACTACTAAACCCTAAAAACGCTAATAAATACTAATCAATCATATTAACATATAATAAACCCTAAGAAACTCTATTAGAACCTAATAAATGCTAAAAAATCCAAAAAACCCCTAATATACAATAAAAACATTATTAAACCATAATAAACCCTAATAATCATTAAAAACCCTAACAAACCCAACAAAACGCTACCAAAATCATCAAATAATAGCCTACACAACCCTACAACCCACTAAAAAACACTAAAAAACCCAATATCCCAAAAATAAATCGTAACAAACACTAACAACCCCAAATAAATCATAACAAATCCTAACGATGCCAAATAAATTATAACAAACTGAAAAAACCATAACAAAAACCTAATAAACCCCAATAAACCCTAACAAATAATAATAAACCCTAATATATTGTAATAAACCCAAATACATGTTACTAAACCCTAATAAATAAAATAAACCCTAATAAATCCTAAATAACCCTAGAAAAGGTTGATAAACCCTAGAAAAAGCTATTAATGCCAACAAAAGCCCAATAATATCCAAATATACAATAGTAAATGCTAATAAACTTTAAAAATCCTAAAAAACACTAATAAACTCTAAAGAACCCCAATAAACCATAAAAACCATATTAAACTCTATAGAACACTAAAAACCCTAATGAACCCAAAAAATGCTAAAACACATTATGTAAACCATAAAAACTGCTACAATGTCTAAACAACCCCTAAAAACCCTAACAACCACTATCAACCCCAAAAGAACAAATAAACCCATAAAACCCCCCAAAAACCATTAAAAAGGCATCAGATACATTAAAACCCATAAACACCCATTAACAACCCTTAAAAACCCAAAAAAACACTACAAACCATAAACAACCATTAAAACCCTAAAAATGGATTTAAATAGATACATAAACCCTAAAAACATCACATAAACCCTAAAAATCTCACATAAACCCTAAAAAATGCAACAAAAACACTAAAAACGCAACATAACCCAAAAAAGGAAACATAAACCCAAAAAACGCTACATAATCCCTAAAATCACTACATAAACCCTAGAACTGTAACATAAACCCTAAAAAACACAACATAAATCCTAAAAACACAACATAAACATTAAAAATTCTTCATATAACCTAAAACACAATATAAGCCATAAAAACAATACATGAACCCAAAAAACGTTACAAAAACACTAAAAATGCAAAATAAATGCTACGTCACCCCTAAAAACACTACAAAAACCCAGAAAATGCTACATAAACCCTAAAAAATACTACATTAAACCTAAACACTAAACACAGTACATAAACCCTAAAAATGCAACATAAACACTAAAAATTCTACATAAACTCTAACAACACTATACAAACCCTAAAAATGGTACAAAGAACCTAAAGATGCTTCAAAACCCTCAAAAATATTATACCACAATATACCATAATATAAAAAATTAAACCCTAATAAACCCCTAATAAACCTCTAATAAACTCTTATAATCCCTAAAACACCTTATAATCCCTAAAAACCCTAAGAAACTCTACTCAACCCTAATAAAACATGAAAAATACCTAATAAACCCTAATAAATGATACTAAAACCTAATAAACCCTAAAAACGCGTTAAGAACACCCAAACAACCCTATCCAACCTTAATAGACACTGATAAACACAAATAAAACCAAATAAACCCCAAACAAACCCTAAAAAGCCCTAATAAACCATAGATAAAGCCAAATAAACTCTACTCAATCCCAACAAACCTTAACACACCATAATTACCCCTAATAAAACCCTACAAAAACCTAATACAGAAAAAAAGATAGTGTATCTAAAAAAGTCCATAGAAACCCTGATAAACTCTAATATAACCTAATAAACCCTAAAAACGCTCAAAAACTATAAAAAATGATCACAAACAATAAAAACACGCTATATTACCTAAAAAGGCCAAAAACACTAATATAACCTAATAAAGACAAAAAACACTGATATACCTTAAAAATCCCTAGAATCCCTAATAAACCATAATAAACTATAATATAACCCATGACACCCTAAAAATGCTCACAAAAAAAAACACTCTCAAAAAATAAAAACACGCTATATTATCTAAAAAAACCATAAAACACTAATATAACCTAAGAAAACAAAAATAATAATAAAACCCTAATAAACACTAAAAATCCCTAATAAAACCTAATAAAAACTAATAACCCGTAATAAAACACTAATAAAACCCTAAAAATACCTTCTCAACCCTAATAAAACTTGACACACCATAACAAAACCTAATAAAACCCAACTAAACCCCAATGAACAAAAACAAATGCAAACAAACCATTAAAAAGCCCTAGAAACCCTAATAAACCATAATAAATTCAAATAAAAACTAATAAACCATTAATAATGCTCACAAACACTAAAAACAGAATAATAAAACCTAAAGAGTCATAAGAACCCCTCATATATATTAACAAAAACTAAAAAACACTCATATACCCTAATAAAAACACTAACAAACCCTAATAACCCTAAAAATCCCTAACAAACCCTAATAAACCGTACTTAACCCTAATAAAACCTTAATGATACCAACTCAACGCTGATAAAACCCTAAAAAAACCTAGTCAACTATAATAAACCTTAACACACCATAATAATCCATAATAAACCCCACTAAACCCTAAAAACGCAAATATACGATTAAAAATCCCTAACACCCCTAATAAATGCTAATAAAACCTAAAAAAGCTTAAAAGTTCTAATAAACCCGAATAAACACAACTAAACACTAAAAAACTCTAATATACTCTATTAAAAATTTATAAACCATAATGAACCATAATGAACCCTAATAAATCCTAAACATACCCAAATATACCATAATATACCATAATATACCCTAATAAACCCAACTCAATCCTAATAAAAACCTAAAAAGACCTAATAAACCCTAATAAACCTTGACACACCATAATAATCCCTAATAAAATCCTAATAACCCCCGCCAAACCCTAAAAAACACTAATATACCATTAAAAACCCTAAAACCATAACAACCCATAATAAATGATAATAATACCTAAATGTCCTAAAATGATAGTAAAACCTAAAAATACATCAATAATAATAGTAGTAATAACGCACGTGCATGTGCATATGCATGTACAAGGTTTAATGAATAACTCATAACACACATGCATGTGCATATGCATGCGCATTTTCATGTGAATGATAATAAATAATAAATTATATATAAAAACCCATGTGAATTTCATGTGTATGTGAAGGTGCATCTGAATGATAATAAATAATAAATAATAACTCACATACAAGTGCATATGCATGTGAATGTGCATGGTTATAAACAAAAAATAATAACAAAGTCCACATGAATGTGCATTTGCATGTGAATGATAATAAATAATAAATAATAACACATGTGATAATAGAATAATGCAAGTGTATTGCTTGTGCACATGCATGAGAGTAAATAATAATAACACATGTGATAATAGAATAACGCAAGTGCATTGCATTTTCATGTGCATGGTAATAAATAATATATAATTACACATGTTTATGTGCATTTACATGTAATGATAATGATACTAACGCATGCACGAGCATGGTAATAAATAATAAATAACAACGCACGTGCATGTGCATTTGTATTTGATGATACAAACAACAACAACAACAACAAAAACAATAATAATAATAATAATAACAGAATAACGCATGTCCATTTCATGTGCACATGCATAGTAGTAAATAATAAATAAATAATAGTAAATAAGAACGCACATGCATGTGCATGTGCATTTACATTTGATAATAATAATAATATTACTAATTGCAATAATAATAATAATAACGCATACATGTGCATGGTAATAAATAATAAATAACAATGCACGTGCATGTGGATTTGCATATGATAATGATTATAATAATGATTATGATAATAATTATGATAATAATAATAATAATAGTGATAATAATAATAATAATAATAATAAAAGAATAATACAATTGCATTGCATATGCACATGTATAGAAATAAATAATAAATAATAACGCATGTGCATCTGCATTTGCATTTTATGATAATAATAATAACAACAGTTGTAGTAGTAGTGATAATAGTAGTAGTACCAATGCATGTGATAATAGAATATTGCATGTGCATTAGGTGTGCACGTGCATGGTAATAAATAATAACGCGCATGAATTTCTTTTGCATGTGATGATGATGATGATTATGATGATGATTATGATGATAACAACAACAAAAACAACACATGTGATAATAGAATAACACACGTGCATTGAATGTGTGTTTTTATGTATTTTAATGTGCATTTGCATGTGCATTTTCATGTGATGATAAAACAATAACAACAACAACAACCACAATAATAATAATAACAATAAGAGAAACATTTTATGTGACAATAAAATAACATGGGTGCATTTCATGTGCACGTGTATGGAAATAAAAAATAAATAAAAAATAAATAAAAATGCATGTGCATGTGGATATGCATGTGCATGAGATGATAATAATAATAATAATAATATTAATAACTATGCATGTGATAATAGAATAACACACGTGAATTGCATGTGCATTGCATGATAATAAATAATAACTCATAGCACACATGATGATAATAATAACAACAATAGTAATATTAATAATAATAGCGCATGTGATAATACAATAACGCACAAGTACAGAATGTGTGCATGTTTGGTAACAAATAATAACGCACGTGCATTTTCATTTTCATTTGATGATAATAACAATAATAACACTAATAGTTATAATAACAATAACAAAAAAAATGCATGTGATAATAGAATAATGTAGGGGCATTGCGTGTGCGTGTGCATGGTAATAAATAATAACGGACGTGCATATGAATTTTCATGTGATGATAATAACAATAATAATAGTAATAAGAACAACAAAAACAAAAACAACAAAAACATATACACGTGCCTGAAAATAAATAAAAAATAATACATGATAAATAATAACGAATGTGCATATGCATTTGCATGTGACGATGATAATAATAATAATAATAGTATTAACAATAATGATAATTATAATAATGATAATGATAATAATGATAATGATAATAATGATAATGATAATAATGATAATAATAACATGTGTGATAATAGAGTAACACACATCCTAACAAACCCTAACAAAACCTAACAAACCCTAATAACCACTAATAACCCCTATGAACCACTAATAAACCAAAATAACACCTAAAACCCACTATTAAACCCTAAAACCCTAATAAATACTAATAAATTATAATAACCTGTAATAAACTCTAAAAACCATATTAGACACTAATAAAAGCTAAAAAATCCCTAAAACACCAAATATACAATAAAAAACAAAATTGAACCATAATAAATCCTAATAATCACTAAAAACCCTACCAAATCTGACAAAATACTACAAAACCGGCCAAATAATAGCCTAAAACCCCTACAACCCACTAATAAACCCTAACAAACCCTAATAACCCCTTAATAAATCGTAACAAACCCTAACAACCCCAAATAAATCATAACAAATCCTAACAACGCCAAATAAATCGTAACAAACTGAAACAAACCATAACAAACCCCTAATAAACCGCAATAAACCCTAACAAATCCTAATAAACCCTAATAAATCGTAATAAACACAAATACACATTAATTAACCCTAAGAAACCCTAATAAATCCTAAATAACCTTAAAAAGGTTGGTAAAACCTAGAAAAAGCTATTAATGCCTACAAAAGCCCAATAAAACCCTATTATAAAATAAAAACTGCTAATAAACCGTAACAAATCCTAAAGTACACTAATATACTCTAAAGAACCCTAACAAACCCTAAAAACCATAATAATCTCTAAAGAACACTAAAAAACCCTATGGAACCCAAGAAAAGCTAAAACACATTAAATAAACCCTAAAAACTCTACAATACCCAAACAAACCCTAAAACACACTAAATAACCCTAACAACCCCTATCAATCCCGAAAAAACAAATATACCCTTAAAAGCCACCAAAAATAATTAAAAACCCATCAAATACCATAAAAACCATAAACACCAGTTAATAGCCCTTAAAAACCTTAAAAGCCACTATAAACCATAAACATCCATTAAAACCCTAAAAATTCAACAAATAGATACATAAACCCAAAAAACGTTACATAAACCCTAAAAATGAAATATAAATCCTAAAAATGAAACATAAACCTAAAAAATGCAACCTAAACCCAAAAACGCTTCATTAAACCAATAAGCACTACATAAACCCTAGAACCGTAACATAAACCCTAAACGACGCCTCATAAATATTAAAAAATGCTACATAAACCCTAAAAACACAACATAAACCCTAAAAAACTACATGAACCCTAAAAATGTTACATAAACCCTAAAAAATATACATAAATACGACATCACCCCTAAAAATGCAACATAAACCCAGAAAATGCAACATAAACCCTAAAAAATTCTACATAAAACATAAACCTTAAACACGCTACATAAACATTAAAAACTTTACATAAACCCTTATAAATGCTACATAAATCCTAAAACTGCTAACTAAACCCTAAAAGTTCTATATAAACTCAAAAAATGATACATAAACTCGAACAAGGCTTCACAAACACACCAAAATTCTAAAAAAAACCCTAATGATGCTTGAAAAACCTCAAAAATATTAAACCCTAATATACCATAATATAAAAACTTTAACTCTAATAAACTCTAATAATCCATTAAAATGCATTATAATCCAAAAAAACTCTCTAATAGACTATACTCAACACATATAAAACCCCAAAAATTCCTAATAAACCATAATAAATGGTAATAAAACCTAATAAACCCTAAAAACACGTTAAGAAAACCTAACCAACCCTAATAGACACTAATAAACACTAATAAACCATAATAAATCCCAAACAAACCCTAAAAATCCCTAACAAACCATAAATAAATACAAATAAATCTCACTCAACCCTAACAAACCACAACACACCATAATGGCCCCTAAGAAAACCTTACAAAACCCTAATAACGAAAACAAACACTAGCATACCTTAAAAAATACCTAGAAATCCTAATAAACTCAAATATAACCTAATAAACCCTAAAAATGCTCACAAAAAATAAAAAATTGATCACAAACAATAAAAACAAGCTATACTAACTAAAAAGACCTAAAAACAATAATATAACCTAATAAAGACAAAAAAACCCTAATATACCTTAAAAATCCCTAGAAACCATAATAAACTCCAATCCAAACTAAGAAACCCTAAAAACGCTAACAAACAAAAAAAGGATCAAAAATAATAAAGACATTATATTATCTAAAAAGACTTAACAAACACTAATATAACCTAATAAAACAAAAAAGACCAATAAACCCCTAACACACCCTAATAAACCCTAAAAATCTCTAATAAGCCCTAATAAAAAGAAATAAACCCTAATAAAACCATAATAAAACCCTAAAAATACTTCTCAACCCTAATAAACGTTGACACACAGTAATAAAACCGAATAAAACACAACTAAATCCCAATGAATAGAAAAACGCAAACAAACCATTAAGAAGACCTAGAAACCCTAATAAACCCTAATAAATTCTAATTAAACATAATAAACCATAATAAATGCTCACTGACACTAAAAATATGCTAATAAAACCTAAGAAGTCCTAACAACCCGTCAAATATATTAACAAAAACTAAAAAACACTCATATACCATAATAAAAACACTAACAAACCATAGTAAACCCTAAAATCCCCAACAAACCTAATAAACACTACTAAACCCTAATAAAACCCTAAGGATACCTACTCAACCCTAATAAAACCCTAAAAATACATACTCAACCCTAATAAACCTTAACACACTATAATAAACCATAATAAACCCCACTAAACCCTAAAAACGCAAATATACCATTAAAAAAGCCCTAAAACCCCTAATAATTTCTAATAAGACATAATAAATCTTAAAAGCACTAATAAACCCTAATAAACACTACTAAACCCTATAAAACCCTAATATACCCTCTTAAAATTTACTAAACCATAATGAACGATAACGAACCCTAATAAATCCTAAACATACCCAAATATACCAAATATACCCTAATATACCCTAATAGATACAACTCAATCCTAATAAAACCCTAATAAGACCTAATAAACCCTAATAAAATCCTAATAACCCCACCAAAACCTAAAAATGCTAATATACCATTAAAAACACCTAAAACCCTAACAAACCCTAAAAAATATTAATAAACCCAAAAATTCTAAAAATTCTAGTAAACCCTTAAAATACCTCTAATAATAATAATAATAGTAATAATGCATGTGCATGGTTTAAATAACAGATGATAACGCACATGCATGTTCATTTTCCTGTGCATTTGCATGTGAATGATAATAAATAATATATTATAAATAGTAACACATGCGAATTACATGTGTATGTGCATGTTCATGTGAATGATAATAAATAATAAATAATAACGCACATCTAAGTGCATGTGCTTGTGAATGTACATGGTAATAAACAATAAATAATAACCAAGTCCACATGAATGTGCATTTTCATGTGAATGATAATAAATAATAAATAATAACACATGTGATAATAGAATAATGCACGTGCATTGTGTGTGCACGTGGATGAGAATAAGTAATAATAAAACATGTGATAATAGAATAACACAAGTGCATTACATTTACATGTGCATGATAATAAATAATATATAATAATGCACGTGCATGTGCATTTACATGTAATGATAATGATAATGACGCATGCACTTGCATGGTAATAAATAATAAATAACAACACACATGCATGTGCATTTGTATTTGATGATACAAACAAAAATAATAATACTAACGATAATAATAATAATAATAATAATAATAGATTAACACAAGTGCATTTTATGTGCACGTGAATAGTAGTAAATAAAAAATAAATGATAATAAATAAGAATGCACAAGAATGTGCATGTGCATTTACATTTGAGGATAATATTAATAATACTAATTGTAATAATAATAATAATAATAATAATGCATGCACGTACATGGTAATAAATAATAAATATCAATGTACATGCATGTGAATTTTCATGTGATAATGATAATAATAATGGTAATGAAAATAATAATAATAATAATAATAATAATAATTGTGATAATAATAATAATAATACAAGTGCATTGCATATGCACGTTCATGGTAATAAATAATAAATAATAACACACGTGAATCTACATTTTCATGTGATGATAGTAATAATAACAGCAGTAGTAATAATAGTAGTAGTGGTGGTGATAATAGTAGTAGTACCAATGCATGTGATAATAGAATATTGCATGTGCATTACGTGTGCACATGCATGGTAATAAATAATAATGCCCGTGCATAGCATATTCATGTGATGATGATAATGATGATGATGATGATAATAATAATAACAAAGCATGTGATAATAGAATAATGCACGTGCATTGAATGTGCGTGTATGTGTTTTGGCATGTGCATTTGCATGTGATGATAATAACAATAACGACAACAACAACAACAACCACAATAATAATAATAACAATAATAATAATAACAACGCATGTGATAATAAAATAACGTGTGTGAATTACAGGTGCACGTGCATGGTAATAAAAATATACTAATAACACACGTGCATGTGCATGGGCATGTGGATGATATGATGATAATAATAATAATAATAACAGTAATAACAAGTTATAGTTTGGAAAAATAGCATACAGGACAAAAATGCTAGAAATGGGGTCTCGAAAAACCTAACAAAACACATAGTCATTGAAAAAGGCATAACATCTTCTTCAGGTGTCCATTTTGGATCTGTGAATAGTCAAACTGAATCTCATGTAATGAACTACGATAAAAACAGGTTCCAGAGGCCTAACTAACACATAGATCAGAAGTTATGACCATTTTAGGAAAACTTTGACCGGGATCCGTACATAGAAATGGAGTTTTGGAGGCCTTCTGTGATGGGTTTCTGGGATTTTTGGGTCTCAAACATTTCTTTAAATATGGTCAAGGCATCCTTCTGTGTATATCTCTTCGCTAATTTCGATTTGATATATGGTAGAGCTCAAACGGACAACCGGAGCGAAAGTTATGCCCCTTTGAAGTTGGACTTTTTTTGGAGTGGTATAACTAATATATCATATATTTCATTTATCTTGTCATATTTTCTACTAAACATGGTCCTCACTCATCTAATGAGATTTGATTTTACTAGTCACATCACTCAAATGGACATGCGAAAGAGAAGTTATGCCTATTTTAGTGAGTTGCGGGTTTCTTAGGTTTTATTCGCTAGGAGAGCTGCTCAATTTAAAAAGACAATAACTTATATTACGTGTGTTAATTTTGGCTCTACCACATATCAAATCGAAGATTGGGGAAATATATACACTCTAGTAACCACTAGAACCCTTTCTGGCATTCTTCAACCACCAAAAAAGCCGAAAATTCCTTTGGATGGTCAAAAGATTGGCTTCTGGTGTCCTAACGATGCCAAATAAATTATAACAAACTGAAAAAACCATAACAAAAACATAATAAACACCAATAAACCCTAAAAAATCATAATAAACCATAATAAATCTTAATAAACCCAAATACATGTTACTAAACCCTAATAAATAAAATAAACCCTAATAAACCCTAATAAATCCTAAATAACCCTAGAAAAGGTTGATAAACCCTAGAAAAAGCTATTAATGCCAACAAAAGCCCAATAAAATAAAAATATAAAATATTAAATGCTAATAAACTTTAAAAATCCTAAAAAACACTAATAAACTCTAAAGAACCCCAATAAACCCTAAAAACCATATTAAACTCTATAGAACACTAAAAACCCTAAAGAACCCAAAAAATGCTAAAACACATTTTATAAACTATAAAAACTGCTACAATGCCCAAACAACCCCTAAAAACCCTAACAACCACTATCAACCCCAAAAGAACAAATAAACCCATAAAACCCCCCAAAAAACCATTAAAAAGGCATCAGATACAATAAAAACCATAAACACCACTTAACAACCCTTAAAAACCCAAAAAAACACTACAAACCATAAACAACCATTAAAACCCTAAAAAAGGCATTAAATAGATACATAAACCCTAAAAACCTCACATAAACCCTAAAAAATGCATCAAAAACACTAAAAACGCAACATAACCCAAAAAAGGAAACATAAACCCAAAAAACGCTACATAAACCCTAAAATCACTACATAAACCCTAGAACTATAACATAAACCCTAAAAAACACAACATAAATCCGAAAAACACAACATAAACATTAAAAATTCTTCATAAAACCTAAAACACAATATAAACCCTAAAAACACTACATGAACCCAAAAAACGTTACAAAAACACTAAAAATGAAAAATAAATAATACGTCACCCCTAAAAACACTACAAAAACCCAGAAAATGATACATAAACCCTAAAAAATACTACATTAAACCTAAACACTAAACACAGTACATAAACCCTAAAAATGCAACATAAACACTAAAAATTCTACATAAACTCTAACAACGCTATACAAACTCTAAAAAAGGTACAAAGAACCTAAAGATGATTCAAAACCCTCAAAAATATTGTACCATAATATACCATAATATAAAAAATTAAACCCTAATAAACCCCTAATAAACTCTTATAATCCCTAAAACACCTTATAATCCTTAAAAATCCTAAGAAACTCTACTCAACCCTAATAAAACATGAAAAATACCTAATAAACCCTAATAAATGATACTAAAACCTAATAAACCCTAAAAACGTGTTAAGAAAACCCAAACAACCCTATCCAACCTTAATAGACGCTAATAAACACAAATAAACCCTAATAAACCCCAAACAAACCCTAAAAAGCCCTAATAAACCATAAATAAAGCCAAATAAACTCTACTCAATCCCAACAAACCTTAACACACCCTAATTACCATTAATAAAACCCTACAAAAACCTAATACAGAAAAAAAGCTAGTATATCTAAAAAAGTCCATAGAAACCCTGATAAACTCTAATATAACCTAATAAACCCTAAAAACGCTCAAAAACTATAAAAAATGATCACAAACAATAAAAAAACGTTATATTACATAAAAAGGCCAAAAACACTAATATAACCTAATAAAGACAAAAAAACACTGATATACCTTAAAAATCCCTAGAATCCCTAATAAACGATAATAAACTCTAATATAACCCATGAAACCCTAAAAACGATCACAAAAAAAAACAAAACACTCTCAAAAAATAAAAACACGCTATATTATCTAAAAAACCATAAAACACTAATATAACCTAAGAAAACAAAAATAATAATAAAACCCTAACAAACCCTAATAAACACTAAAAATCCCTAATAAAACCTAATAAAAACTAATAAACAATAATAAAACACTAATAAAACCCTAAAAATACCTTCTCAACCCTAATAAAACTTGACACACCATAACAAAACCTAATAAAACCCAACTAAACCCCAATGAACAAAAACAAATGCAAACAAACCATTAAAAAGCCCTAGAAACCCTAATAAACCATAATAAATTCAAATAAAAACTAATAAACCATTAAAAATGCTCACAAACACTAAAAACGGACTAATAAAACCAAAAGAGTCATAAGAACCCCTCATATATATTAACAAAAACTAAAAAACACTCATATACCCTAATAAAAACACTAACAAACCCTAATAACCCTAAAAATCCCTAACAAACCCTAATAAACCGTACTCAACCCTAATAAAACCTTAATGATACCAACTCAATGCTAATAAAACCCTAAAAAAAACCTATTCAACTATAATAAACCTTAACACACCATAATAAACCATAATAAACCCCACTATGCCCTAAAAAACGCAAATATACGATTAAAAATCCCTAAAACCCCTAATAAATGCTAATAAAACCTAAAAAAGCTTAAAAGTTCTAATAAACCCGAATAAACACTAATAAACACTAAAAACTATAATATACTCTACTAAAAATTTATAAACCATAATGAACCATAATGAACCCTAATAAATCCTAAACATACCCAAATATACCATAATATACCCTAATATACCCTAATAAACCCAACTCAATCCTAATAAAAACCTAAAAAACCTAAAAAACCCTAATAAACCTTGACACACCATAATAATCCCAAATAAAATCCTAATAACCTCCACCAAACCCTAAAAAAAATAATATACCCTTAAAAAACCTAAAACCATAACAACCCATAATAAATGATAATAACACCTAAATGTCCTAAAAATGATAGTAAAACCTAAAAATACATCAATAATAATAGTAGTAATAACTCACATGCATGTGCATATGCATGTACAAGGTTTAAAGAATAACTCATAACGCACATGCATGTGCATATGCATGCGCATTTTCATGTGAATGATAATAAATAATAAATTATATATAACAACCCATGTGAATTGCATGTGTATTTGCATGTGCATGTGAATGATAATAAATAATAAATAATTACTCACATACAAGTGCATATGCATGTGAATGTGCATGGTTATAAACAACAAATAATAACAAAGTCCACATGAATGTTCACTTGCATGTGAATGATAATCAATAATAAATAATAACACATGTGATAATAGAATAATGCAAGTGTATTGCTTGTGCACGTGCATGAGAGTAAATAATAATAACACATGTGATAATAGAATAACGCAAGTGCATTTCATTTTCATGTGCATGGTAATAAATAATATATAATAACACATGTGTATGTTCATTTACATGCAATGATAATGATACTAACGCATGCACGGGCATGGTAATAAATAATAAATAACAATGCACGTGCATGTGCATTTGTATTTGATGATACAAACAACAACAACAACAACAAAAACAATAATAATAATAATAATAATAACAGAATAACGCAAGTCCATTTCATGTGCACATGCATAGTAGTAAATAATAAATAAATAATTGTAAATAAGAACGCACATGCATATGCATGTGCATTTACATTTGATAATAATATTAATAATACTAATTGTAATAATAATAATAATAGCGCATACATGTGCATGGTAATAAATAATAAATAACAATGCACGTGCATGTGGATTTGCATATGATAATGATTATAATAATGATTATGATAATAATTATGATAATAATAATAATAGTGATAATAATAATAATAATAATAATAATAAAAGAATGATACAAGTGCATTGCATATGCACATGTATAGAAATAAATAATAAATAATAACGCATGTGCATCTGCATTTGCATTTTATGATAATAATAATAACAGCAGTAGTAGTAGTAGTGATAATAGTAGTAGTACCAATGCATTTGATAATAGAATATTGCTTGTGCATTAGGTGTGCACGTGCATGGTAGTAAATAATAACGCGCATGAATTTCTTTTGCATGTGATGATGATGATGATGATGATGATGATGATGATGATGATGACAACAACAACAACAACACATGTGATAATAGAATAACACACGTGCATTGAATGTGCGTTTTTATGTATTTTCATGTGCATTTTCATGTGCATTTGCATGTGATGATAATAACAATAACAACAACAACAGCCAAAATAATAATAATAACAATAAGAGAAACATTTTACATGACAATGAAATAACATGGGTGCATTTCATGTGCACATGTATGGAAATAAAAAAAATAAAAAATAAATAAAAATGCATGTGCATGTGGATATGCATGTGCATGAGATGATAATAATAATAATAATAATAATAATAATAATAACTATACATGTGATAATAGAATAACACACTTGAATTGCATGTGCAGTGCATGATAATAAATAATAACTCATAGCACACATGATGATAATAATAACAACAATAGTAATATTAATAATAATAGCGCATGTGATAATACAATAACGCACAAGTACTGAATGTGTGCATGTTTGGTAATAAATAATAACGCACGTGCATTTTCATTTTCATTTGATGATAATAACAATAATAACACTAATAGTTATAATAACAATAACAAAAAAATGCATGTGATAATAGAATAATGTAGGTGCATTGCGTGTGTGTGTGCATGGAAATAAATAATAACGGACGTGCATATGAATTTTCATGTGATGATAATAACAATAATAATAGTAATAACAACAACAACAACAAAAACATATAAACGTGCCTGAAAATAAATAATAAATAATACATGATAAATAATAACGCATGTGCATCTGCATTTGCATGTGACGATGATAATAATAATAATAATAGTATTAACAATAATGATAATTATAATAATGATAATGATAATAATGATAATGATAATAATGATAATGATAATAATGATAATAATAACATGTGTGATAATAGAATAACACGCATCCTAACAAACCCTAGCAAAACCTAACAAACCCTAACAACCACTAATAACCCCTATGAACCACTAATAAACCCAAATAACACCTAAAACCCACTATTAAACCCTAAAACCTTAATAAATACTAATAAATTATAATAACCTGTAATAAACTCTAAAAAACCATATTAGACACTAATAAAAGCTAAAAAAGCCCTAAAACCCTAAATTTACAATAAAAACAATATTGAACCATAATAAATCCTAATAATCACTAAAACCCCTACCAAATCTGACAAAACACTACAAAACCGGCCAAATAATAGCCTAAAACCCCTACAACCCACTAATAAACCCTAACAAACCCTAATAACCCCTTAATAAATCGTAACAAACCCTAACAACCCCAAATAAAACATAACAAATCCTAACAATGCCAAATAAATCGTAACAAACTGAAACAAACCATAACAAACCCCTAATAAACCGCAATAAACCCTAACAAATCCTAATAAACCCTAATAAATCGTAATAAACACAAATACACGTTAATAAACCCTAAGAAACCCTAATAAATCCTAAATAACCTTAAAAGGTTTATAAACCCTAGAAAAAGCTATTAATGCCTACAAAAGCCCAATAAAACCCTATTATACAATAAAAACTGCTAATAAACCGTAACAAATCCTAAAGAACACTAATATACTCTAAAGAACCCTAATAAACCCTAAAAACCATAATAATATCTAAAGAACACTAAAAACCCTATGGAACCCAAGAAACGCTAAAACACATTAAATAAACCCTAAAAACTCTAAAATACCCAAACAAAACCTAAAACACACTAAATAACCCTAACAACCCCTATCAATCCCGAAAAAACAAATAGACCCTTAAAATCCCCCAAAAACAATTAAAAACCCATCAAATACCATAAAAACCATAAACACCAGTTAACAGCCCTTAAAAACCTTAAAGGCCACTATAAACCATAAACATACATTAAAACCCTAAAAATGCAACAAATAGATAAATAAACCCAAAAAACGTTACATAAACCCTTCAAATGCAATATAAATCCTAAAAATGAAACATAAACCTAAAAAATGCAACCTAAACCCAAAAATGCTACATTAAACCAAAAAGCACTACATAAACCCTAGAACCGTAACATAAACCCTAAACAACGCCTCATAAACATTAAAAAATGCTACATAAACCCTAAAAACACAACATAAACCCTAAAAAACTACATGAACCCTAAAAACGTTACATAAACCCTAAAAAAGATACATAAATATGACATCACCCCTAAAAATGCAACATAAACCCAGAAAATGCAACATAAACCCAAAAAAAATGCTACATAAAACATAAACCTTAAACACGCTACATAAACCTTAAAACTTTACATAAACCCTTAAAAATGCTACATAAAACCTAAAACTGCTAACTAAAGCCTAAAAGTGCTATATAAACTCAAAAAATGATACATAAACTCAAACAAGGCTTCACAAACACACCAAAATTCTAAGAAAAACCCTAATGATGCTTCAAAACCCTCAAAAATATTAAACCCAAATATACCATAATATAAAAACTTTAACTCTAATAAACTCTAATAATCCATTAAAATGCCTTATAATCCAAAAAAAATCTCTAATAGACTATACTCAACACAAATAAAACCCCAAAAATTCCTAATAAACCATAATAAATGGTAATAAAACCTAAGAAACCCTAAAAACACGTTAAGAAAACCTAACCAACCCTAATAGACACTAATAAACACTAATAAACCATAATAAATCCCAAACAAACCCTAAAAATCCCTAACAAACCATAAATAAATCCAAATAAACCTCACTCAACCTTAACAAACCACAACACACCATAATGACCCCTAAGAAAACCTTACAAAACCCTAATAACGAAAACAAACACTAGAATACCTTAAAAAATACCTAGAAAGCCTAATAAACTCAAATATAACCTAATAAACCCTAAAAACGCTCACAAAAAATAAAAATTTGATCACAAACAATAAAAACAAGCTATACTAACTAAAAAGACCTAAAAACACTAATATAACCTAATAAAGACAAAAAAACCCTAATATACCTTAAAAATCCCTAGAAACCATAATAAACTCCAATCCAACCTAAGAAACCCTAAAAATGCTCACAAACAAAAAAAAGGATCAAAAATAATAAAGACACTATATTATCTAAAAAGACTTAACAAACACTAATATAACCTAATAAAACAAAAAAGACTTATAAACCCCTAACACACCCTAATAAACCCTAAAAATATCTAATAAGCCCTAATAAAAAGAAATAAACCCTGATAAAACCATAATAAAACCCTAAAAATACCTTCTCAACCCTAATAAACCTTGACACACAATAATAAAACCGAATAAAAACAACTAAATCCCAATAAGCAGAAAAACGTAAACAAACCATTAAGAAGCCCTAGAAACCCTAATAAACCATAATAAATTATAGTTAGACATAATAAACCATAATAAATGCTCACTGACACTAAAAATATTCTAATAAAACCTAAGAAGTCCTAACAACACATCAAATATATTAACAAAAACTAAAAAACACTCATATACCATAATAAAAACACTAACAAACCACAGTAAACCCTAAAATCCCTAACAAACCTAATAAACACTACTAAACCCTAATAAAACCCTAAGGATACCTACTCAACCCTAATAAAACCCTAAAAATACATACTCAACCCTAATAAACCTTAACACACTATAATAAACAATAATAAAGCCCACTAAACCCTAAAAACGCAAATATACCATTAAAAAATCCCTAAACCCCTAATAATTTCTAATAAGACATAATAAATCTTAAAAGCACTAATAAACCCTAATAAACACTACTAAACCCTAAAAACCCCTAATATACCCTCTTAAAAATTACTAAACCATAATGAACGATAATGAACCCTAATAAATACTAAACATACCCAAATATACCAAATATACCCTAATATACCCTAATAGATACAACTCAATCCTAATAAAACCCTAATAAGACCTAATAAACCCTAATAAACTTTAACAAACCATAATAAACCCTAATAAAATCCTAATAACCCCACCAAAACCTAAAAATTCTAATATACCATTAAAAACACCTAAAACCCTAACAAACCCTAAAAAATATTAATAAACCTAAAAATTCTAAAAATTCTAGTAAACCCTTAAAATACCTCTAATAATAATAATAATAGTAATAATGCATGTGCATGGTTTAAATAATAAATGATAACGCACATGCATGTGCATTTGCCTGTGCATTTCATGTGAATGATAATAAATAATATATTATATATAATAACACATGCGAGTTACATGTGTATGTGCATGTTCATGTGAATGATAATAAATAATAAATAATAATTCATATCCAAGTGCATGTGCATGTGAATGTACATGGTAATAAACAATAAATATTAACCAAGTCCACATGAATGTGCATTTTCATGTGAATGATAATAAATAATAAATAATAACACATGTGATAATAGAATAATGCACGTGCATTGTGTGTGCACGTGCATGAGAATAAATAATAATAACACATGTGATAATAGAATAACACAAGTGCATTACATTTACATGTGCATGATAATAAATAATATATAATAATGCACGTGCATGTGCATTTACATGTGATGATAATGATAATGACACATTCACTTGAATGGTAATAAATAATAAATAACAACACACATGCATGTGCATTTGTATTTGATGATACGAACAAAAATAATAACACTAATGATAATAATAATAATAATAATAGATTAACACAAGTGCATTTTATGTGCACGTGCATAGTAGTAAATAAAAAATAAATGATAATAAATAAGAATGCACAAGAATGTGCATGTGCATTTACATTTGAGGATAATATTAATAATACTAATTGTAATAATAATAATAATAATAATGCATGCACGTACATGGTAATAAATAATAAATATCCACATACATGCATGTGAATTTTCATGTGATAATTATAATAATAATGGTAATGATAATAATAATAATAATAATAATTGTGATAATAATAATAATAATAATAATAATACAAGTGCATTGCATATGCACGTTCATGGTAATCAATAATAAATAATAACACACGTGAATCTACATTTTCATGTGATGATAGTAATAATAACAGAATTAGTAATAATAGTAGTAGTGGTGGTGATAATAGTAGTAGTACCAATGCATGTGATAATAGAATATTGCATGTGCATTACGTGTGCATGTGCATGGTAATAAATAATAATGCTCGTGCATAGCACATTCATTTGATGATGGTAATGTTGATGATGATGATAGTAATAATAAAAAGCATGTGATAATAGAATAATGCACGTGCATTGAATGTGCGTGTATGTGCGTTCGCATGTGCATTTGCATGTGATGATAATAACAATAATGACAACAACAACAACAACCACAATAATAATAATAACAATAATAATAATAACAACGCATGTGATAATAAAATAATGTGTGTGAATTACAGGTGCACGTGCATGGTAATAAAAATATAATAATAACACACGTGCATGTGCATGGGCATGTGGATGATATGATGATAATAATAATAATAATAACAGTAATAACAAGTTATAGTTTGGAAAAATAGCATATAGGACTAAAATGCTAGAAATGGGGTCTCGAAAAACCTAACAAAACACAGAGTCATTGAAAAAGGAATAACTTCTTCTTCAGGTGTCCATTTTGGCTCTGTGAATAGTCAAACTGAATCTCATGTAATGAACTACGATAAAAACAGGTTCCAGAGGCCGAACTGACACATAGATCAGAAGTTATGAACATTTTAGGAAAACTTTGACAGGGATCCGTACATAGAAATGGAGTTTTGGAGGCCTTCTGTGATGGGTTTCTGGGATTTTTGGGTCTCAAACATGGCTTTAAATATGTTCAAGGCATCCTTCTGTGTAGATCTCTTCGCTAATTTCGATTTGTTATATGGTAGAGCTCAAACGGACAACCGGAGTGAAAGTTATGCCCCTTTTAAGTTAGACTTTTTTTGGAGTAGTATAACTAATATATCATATATTTCTTTTATCGTATCATATTTTCTACTAAACATGGTCCTCACTCATCTAATGAGCTTTTATTTTACTGGTCACATCACTCAAATGGACATGAGAAAGAGAAGTTATGCCTATTTTAGTGAGTTACGGGTTTCTTAGGTTTTATTCGCTAGGAGAGCTGCTCAATTTAAAAAGACAATAACTTATATTACTTGTGTTAATTTTGGCTCTACCACATATCAAATCCTAGATTGGGAAAATATACACACTCAAGTAACCACTATAACCCTTTCGGGCATTCTTCAACCCCCAAAAAAGCCGAAAATCCCTTTGGATGGTCAAAATATTGGCTTCTGGTGTCCGTTTTGCAATAACTTCTTCTATGGGTGACCATTGTGCCTCTACCACATATCAAATCAAATCTTGCAACTAGACCTACACTCCTATAACCACTTAATCACCTTCTCATATCCTTAAACTCCCAAAGAAGTCCTTAAACCCTCCAAAAGACCATAACTTCTACTATTGGAGTCCGTTTAGCATCTACAATATATCAAATCGATGCTTTCGACTAGATCTACAGATCTGTGACCAATAGGAACACCTTATCACGTTCTTATAGTCCCAAAGGGTCCTCATGTCATCCAAATGACCATAAATTCTGCTATGGGTGTCCGTTTCACCTCTACCACATATCAAATTGAAGCTTTGGACTAGCTCTACACCTCTTTGACAACCATGAACAACTAAATAACCCTAAAAACCATGAATAACCCCATAAACTCTAAAAACCATTAAAACCATCAAAAACCTAACAAACCCTAACAAACCCTAACAAACACTAACAAACCCTAACAAATCTTAACAAATCCTAAAAAACACCAAAAAACCCTAAAAACATAACAAACCCTAACAAACCCTAATAGGCCCTAACAAAACCCATGAACCACTAAGAAACCCCAATAAACCCAAAAAGAACCCGAAGAAACCCTAATAACCCCTAGGAAACCATAATAAACCCTAAAAAACCCTAAAACGCTAACAAAATAATAAAGAAAACATAAGAAACACTAACACACCATTAAAAACCCTAACACGCCCTTTGAAACCCAAACACACCCTTAGAAACCCTAGCACACCCTTGGAAACCCCAACACACCCATAGAAACTCTAACACAACCTTAGAAACCCTTAGAAACCATAGTACACACTTACAAAACCTAACCCACCCATAAAAACTCTAACCCACCATTAGAAACCCTAACACACCCTAAAGAACCGTAACAAACCCTTAGACATCCTAAATCACTCTAATGAGCATTAATAAATTCTAACAAACCCTTCCAACCAATAATAAACCATTATAAACCCTAATAAACCCTAAATCCCACTACTAAACCATAATAAACACTAATAAATCACAATAAACCCTAAAAACCTATTAGACCAAAATAAAAGCTACAAAATAGCTAAAAACCAAAATATACAACAAAAATGCTATTAAACCATTCAAAATGCTAATATTCCCAAAAAAATCATAACAAACCTGACAAAACTCTAAAAAACACTAAAAACCCTGAAAACCCAAAAACCCAAAAAACCCTAAAAAACCCTAAAAACCCTAGAAAATCCTAAAAACCCTAAAACCCTAAAACCACTAAACACACGAAAAAACCGAAAAAAAACTCGGAAACAAACCTAAAACCTCTAAAAACCTCAAAAAACCTCATAAAATGCGAAAAACCATAAACCCCCTAAAAACACAACAAACCCCTAAATAGACTAAAAATGGATAAAAAACCCTAACCAACCCTACCCAACCCTTCAAATCCCTAAAAACCCCTATCAAACCCTAAAAACCTCAAAAGAAACCCTAATACATCATAAAGAACCCTAAAACCCTAAATAACCACTAAAGTCACTAATAATGCTACATAAACCCTTACAATTTCTACAGAAAACCAGAAAATGCTTCAAAACCCACAAAACACAACATGACCCAAAAAATTCTAAAATAACCCTATCAAAGGAAAAAAATCCAAACACACCCATAAAACCCAAAAATATGCATAAAACCCCAAACAACGCAAAAAACCCATAACAAACCCTAAAAACTCTAACAAAACCTAAAAAACCCTAACAATCGCAAATAACCCCTAAGAACCATTAATAAACCCTGATAACCCCTAAATCCCACTATTAAAAACTAAAATCCCTAATAAACACTAATAAATCGTAATAACGTGTAATAAACCCGATCAAACACTATTAGACCCTAATAAACTCTACAAAAGCCCTAAAACCCCTAATGTATTATAAAAAACACAATTAAACCATAATAAACACTAATAATCACTAAAAACCCTAACAAACCCGACAAAACGCTACAAAACCTCCAAATAATAACCTACAAAACCCTACAACCCACAATTAAACCCTACAAACCCCAAAATAAATCATAACAAACCCTAACAACCCCAAATAAATCATAACAAATTCTAACAATGCCAAATAAATCATTACAACTGAAATAAACCATAACAAACCCCTAATAAACCGCAATAAACCCAAACAAATCATAATAAACCTAATAAATCGTAATAAACCCAAATACACGTTACAAAACCCTAATAAAAAAACATAAAACCTAATAAAACCTAATAAATCCTAAATAACCCTAAAATGTGTTGATAACCCCATGGAAAAGCTATTAATGCCTACAAAAGCCCAATAAAACCCTAATATACAATAAAAAATGCTAATAAACTGTAACTAATCCTAAAAAACACTAATAAACCCTAAAGAACCCTAATAAACCATAAAGAACCATATTAAACTCTAAAAAACACTAAAAACCCTAAAGAACCCAAAAAATTCTAAAACACAATATATAAACCCTAATGTAAAGGCCCGTGTTTTTGTGGTACATTACATTGTGCAAATCTCGAGTTGGGTTTTCTAGTCTAGGAATCTCGCTGAAGTTTGGCCTAACAGTAGGCCTATCGGTAGCCTTAGCCTACAGGTAGCAGGCCTACCGGTAGCTCGGTCTACCGGTAGCTGCAGCCTACCTGTAGCTATGTCTACCGGTAGCTCGGTATACCGGTAGCTGCAGCTACCGGTAGCTCTGTCTACTGGTAGCTCGGTGTACTCGTAGTTGCAGCCTACCGGTAGCTCGGTCTATCAGTCGCTGCAGCCTACCGGTAGCTCGGCTACTGGTAGCTGTCAGCCACTCGTAGCTCTCGGCTACTGGTAGTTATCATCCACCGGTATCTCTCAGCTACCGGTGGCTCTCGCCTACCCCCATGGGGTTTTTTTCCAGTAGCGCTCCCTTTTTGCGCAAATTGGGTTTTGAACCCTATTTTGACCCCTTTAAGCTTGTTTTAAATCCCGGTAATGCCCATAAATGTTTTAATTAAATATTTAATGAATTAACCTGGTGTGTGCGTCAGGTTTAAACCGCCCAACCCTTTAATAACGTGTGGGACCTCGTGGTCATCCCACGACCCCTGCTCCTTACGCGGTTCCACGTTGTTATCTCAACCGTCCCCGACCCTTATAAACTAAAGGTTTCACTTTGGGTTTCTTCATTTCTCGATCACCCTTTTCAATTAGTACCATTCGTTCAGACGAACCGCTTCTTGTTTAGGCGAACCGCATCGCTATCCGTGGAATTCCGCGCCCCGGCTCAGCGTTGATCGTTGATCAACAAGTAGGGAATTTCTCCTTTGTCTCTCCCTTTTTTGTATCATGAGGGGTGGGAATGCTTTTGATTCTGTAGAATTGGATGAACCAAACCTAGATAAAGATAATGAATGGATTCTATAAAGAACTAAGGGGGTCTTTGATTGATGATGCTGCTCTGTTTTATGATCTTCTTTTCAGAATTGTGCGGGCTTACGACAAATGAAAATCATGGTCATTGGTGGTCTTTCTCTGTGCACTAATGAACCCCTAGTGATGTTTTAAATGGCTTGTTTTTAAGTTGTGAACTCCTACTACAAAAAGGAAATTGGTTAATCACATATATCTGGCTAAATAAATTGAGTCACCAGGATCAATCCTTCTGTGATAACCCCAGTTAAAGCACACCAAACTTGAAATCCTAGAGTATGTTAAATCATATAAATAAGAAAATACCGGCATGGTCCTACATAGTGGTGGTGGTTTGGTTGTTTTTCCTTCACGGACCGTTTTCTGGGTGATGTGGGTGGGGATGGGATCCCCTGTTGTTATAGATTCAGTGGTTGTGAATTTTAAGACCGGGTGGTTACCTTGTTATATCATGAATTGGGGTGGAATCCTCTGTTGTTGAGAAACCTTTTGGATCCTGGATATTGGACATGGGGATGTATATTGGGTTTTTCCTTGGTTGTTGTGGATTTACAAGAGAACCGGGTGTGGATGTTGTAGTTAATGCTTGAATGTTTTCTTTCCTGGACTTGTGCCTATGCTTACTAGTTTCCCAAGTAGGTGCAGAACTTAATTAAACATCACTACTGAACATGAACACGAATGGGACAAATGGGTTTTGTTGGCGAGAGTTGTGACTCGGACTTGAGTGTTTTTTGTGTTCCATAGGCTGGCTGAAAAACCTAAACTTGGGAGAGTGCTTGTTACCTATATTTATACCTGTAGTTTTTTGTTCTTATTCGCACCCCACCCAAGTTGAGAACTTAGTGACGAACAACCCCATTTTAAGGGTGAGGGTGTTTTTCCCAACACTATTATTAGTGGCTGGTTATTAGCACCTTTTCTGCTCCCTTTCCCGGATAGTCCAAGTATCTTTGGGCAGGCTGTGATGGGATGAGGTCCATTATTATCCCGAGAACCTTTGAGTGGGGTAGTGCGTCGGTTATGGCCCAGGTGTGTGTGAGCAGGTAGTTTCACAAGTATCTTCGAGATGAGGCCCATGTGTCTTCAGGAGTGGCAGTTGATCTTCTAGCCCAGGTGTCTTCGGGCGTGGTGGTTGTTGTTCTGGCCTAGGTGTTTGTAGGCGTGGTTACGTGTGACAGTTTTGGCCCAGGTGTGTGCGGGTGAGGTTTGGCAGTGGGACTGCATGAGGTTGTGGCCCATGTGTGTGCAGGCAGGGTGTGGCAGTGGGACTGTGGTGAGAATGGAGAGATTGGTTCGATGCGTAGGATGTCTTTAATAACCAGCGGGAAAGCGGCGCGGGGTACCAAAACATCGATGTTCTCTTATTATATATATTACATGAATTGCGTTATTTGAGGAGTGTGCCTTGGTGAGGCTTCGGTGGATAATTTAACTTGTTAGGTGTTTGTCTTACTCTTTTTCTCAGAGGACTTTAGTACATTCCCCCACTTGTGCACGAGATTCTTTGGTTTTCCCTACTGAGTATACTTTTATGCTCACCCTATGTATATAAAACTGCTTTCAGATTTCCAGGAGGACTTCAGGGATCGCGCGGGACCATACGAGCTCAGACCTTTGGGGCAGTTGCCATTGCTGTTTTTCTTTCTTTGGTACTTTACCCTTGTAGTCACTTTGTACTTTGTGGTTTTTACTTTTGTAACATGCATTTGGAATGGTTCTTGGCTTTACTTTTACTTTCATCTTTTGGTGTTGTTGGGATTTACCATCTTATCTCCCAATCCTATTAAAAGAAAGAGGGTAATGCCTTCTATTTAGTGTGTGATTCAATACCTTTGGTGCTAGTCTCCACTCCGGGACCTACTGAGGGCAGGTTTTGGAGTTCATTATCTCTCCTTCAACATAAAGAAGGAAGGTCATGTAAATCTGCTGACCCTTCCCTCCTTTTGGTGAAGGCGGGCCGTGACACCTAAAAACCGCTAAAATACACAAACAAATCCTAAAACACACTAAAAACCCTAACAGCCTCTATCAATCCCAAAAAAACAAATAAACCCATAAATCCCACCAAAAACCATGAAAAAGTCATCAAATACCATAAAAACCATAAACACCCATTAACAACCCTTAAAAACCCTAAAAAACTAGAAACCAAAAAACAACCATTAAACACCTAAAAAGGCTTCAAATAGATACATAGACCCTAAAAATTATACATAAACCCATAAAAATGCAACAAAAACCCTAAAAACGTATCATAAACCAAAAAGCACAACATAAACCCAAAAAACGCTACATAACACCTAAAAGAACTACATAAACCCTAGAACTGTAACATAAACCCTAAAAAACACAACAAAAATTCTAAAACACACAACATAACCATTAAAAAACGCTACATAAAACCTAAAACACAATATAAACCATAAAATCACTACATGAACCCTAGAAACGTTACATAAACCCTAAAAAATGAAATATAAACACAACATCACCCATAAAAACACTACATAAACCCAGAAAATGCAACATAAACCCTAAAAATGCTACATAAAACCAAAACCCTAAACACACTACATAAACCCTAAAAACGTTACATAGACCAAAAAAATGATACATAAAATCTAAAACTGCTACCTAAACCCTAATAAACAACTAATATACCATAATCTAAAAAATTAAACACTAATAAACCCCTAATAAACTCTAATATTCCCTAAAAAGACCTTATAATCCCTGAAAACACAAAGAAACTCTACTAAACACTAAACATACCCAAATATACCATAATATACCATAATATATGATAATAAACCCAACTCAATCCTAATAAAATCCTAAAAATACCTAATAATCCCTAATAAACCTTGACACACCATTATAATCCCTAATAAAATCCTAATAACCCCCACCAAACCCTAAAAAGTGCTATTATGCCATTAAAAAACCCTAAAACCCCAACAAACCATAATAAATGTTAATAACACCTAAAAATCCTAAAAAATTATTCCAAACCCAAAAAATACCTCTAATAATAATATTAGTAATAATGCACATTCATGTGCATGGTATAAATAATAAATCATAATGCACGTGCATGTTTATATGCCTGCGCATTTGCATGTGAATGATAATAAATTCTAAATTATAAATAATAACTCATGTGAATTGCATGTGTATGTGCATGTGCATGTGAATGATAATAAATAATAAATAATTATGCACATAAAAAAGTATGTGCATGTGCATGTGCATGTTCATGTGCTTGTGCATGTGCATGGTAATCAACAATAAATAAGAACAAAGTCCACAAGAATGTGCATTTGAATGTTAAGGATAATAAATAATAAATAATAACAAATGTAATAATAGAATAATGCACATGCATTGTGTGTGCACTTGCATTAGAATAAATAATAATAACACATGTGATAATAGAATAACGCAATTGCATTTCATTTTAATGTGCCTGATAATAAATAATATATAATAACGCACATGCATGTGCATTTCCATGTAATGATAATGATAATTATGAATGCACGTGCTTGGTAATAAATTATAAATAACAAATCACATGCATGTGAATTGGTATTTGATGATACAAACAAAAACAACTAGAATAATAATAATAATAATAATAATAATAAATAAGAACACACATGCATGTGCATGTGCATGTGCATTTACATTAGATGATAATATTAATAATACTAAGTGTAATAATAATAATAATAATAACGAATTCACGTGCATGGTAATAAATAATAAATAACAACGCACATGAATGTGAATTTGGATGTGATAATGATAATAATAATAATGATGATGATGATAATGATAATAATAATAATAACTGTGATAATAATAATTATTATTATTATTATACAAAAATAATACAAGTGCATTGCATATGCACGTACATGGTAATAAATAATAAATAATAACGCATGTGCATCTTCATTTTCATGTGATGATAGTAATAATAACAGAAATAGTAATAATAGTAGTAGTAGTGGTGATAATATTATTTTTACTAATACATATGATAATAGAATATTGCATGTGCATTACGTGGGCATGTTTATGGTAATAAATAATAACTCTTGTGCATTTCATTTGCATGTGAGGATGATGATGATGATAATAATAATAATAATAATAATAATAATAACAATGCATGGGATAATAGAATAATTCAAATTCATTGAAGGTGAATGTATGTGCATTTGGATGTGCATTTTCATGTGATGATAACAACAACAACAACAACAACAACAACAACAACAACAACAACAACAACAACAACAACAACAACAACAACAACAACAACAACAACAACAATAATAATAATAAACACAATAATAGTAATAACAATAATAATAACAACGCATGTGATAATAAAATAACGTGTGTACATTGCATGTGCACATACATGGTAATAAAAATATAATAATAAAAAAATGAATGTGCATGTGCATTTTCATGAGATGATAATAATAATTATGATGATAATAGTAATAATAAGTTATAGTTCTTTGAAAAAATAGCAGACAGGACAAAACTGCTAGAAATGGTGTCCCGAAAAACCAAACAAATCACATAGTCATTAAAAAGGCATAACTTCTTCTTCAGGTGTCCATTTCTGGTTCGTGAATAGTCAAACAAAATCTCAGGGAATGGACTATAATAAAATAGGTGTCGGATGCCAAAAAGACACACAGATCAGATGTTATGATAGTTTTAAGAAAAATTTGACAGGGATTCAGACATAGAAATGGAGTTTTGGGGGCCTTATGATGGGTTTTTGGGATTTTAGGGTCTTGAACATGACGTGGACTTTGTTAAAGTTAGCCTTCTACGTAGATCTCTTCGCTGCCTTCGATTTGATATGTGATGGAGCTCAAACAAACTACCGGAGTGAAAGTAATGGCCATTTGATTTTTGAATTTTTTTAGAGTGGAATAAGTAATATATCTTCTATTTCTTTGATATTCTCATAGTTTTTTTTAGACTTGGTCGTCAATCATATCAATATATTTGATTTTACTAGTCATAGTGCTCAAACGGACATCTGAAGGAGAAGTTATGCCTCTTTTAGTGAGTTGTGGGTTTCTTAGGTTTTTAGGAACTATGAGGGTTTCTCAATTTAAATCAAAAATAACTTCTGCTATGTGTGTTAATTTTGGCTCTACCACATATCAAATCAATGATTTGGAAATGATACACACTCTGGTAACCACAGGAACCCTTTCTGACATTCTTAAACCCGTCAAAATACCCAAAATCCCTTTGGATGGTCAAAATATTGGCTTCTGTTGTCCGTTTTGAAATAACTTCTTCTATGGGTGTCTGTTTAGCCTCTACCACATATCAAATCGAAGCATTAAACTAGTCCAACACTCTGATAACCACTGAAGCACCTTTTCACATCCTTGAAGGCCTAAAAAGGTACTTTAACCCTCCAAAAGGCAATAACTTCTACTCCGGGAGTCCATGTTGCCTCTACCATAAATCAAATCGAAGTTTTCGACTAGATCTACACATCTGTTACCAATAGGAACTCCTTATCATGTTCTTAAAGACCCAAAAGGTCCTCAAGTCCTCCTAATGACCATAAATTCTGCTACGGGTTTCCGTTTCACCTCTACCACAAATCAATTTGAAGCTTACGAGTAGCTATACACATTTGTGACAACCATGAACAACATGATTTCCCTAACAATCCATGAATAGCCCTATAAACACTAAAAACCATTAAAAACTACTCAAAACACTATAAAACCCTAAAAAACCCTAACAAACACTAAAAAACCCTAACAAACCCTAATAAACCCTAAAAACCCCAAAAACCCCTAAAAACATAACAAACCCTAAAAAACCCTAAAAACCCTAACAAGCCCTAAAAACCCCAAGAAGCACTAAGAAACCACAATAAATGAAAAAAACATGAATATACCCTAAAACCCTTAAAAACCCATAAGAACCCCTAACATAACCCTAAAAACCTTAAAAACCCTAACAAAACCCTAAGCAAACCTAAGAAACACTAACACACCCTTAGGAACCCTAAAACACCCTTAGAAACCCTAGCACACCCTTAGAAACCCTACCACACCATTAGAAACCCCAACACACCCATAGAAACCTTAACACACCCTTAGAAACCCTTAACAACCATAGCACACCCTTAGAAACCCTAACCCGCCCATAAAAACCCTAATCCACACTCAAAAACCCTAACACACCCATAGAAACCCTAACAAATGCTTAGACATAATAAATCACTCTAATAAGAACTAATAAATCCTAACAAATCCTACCAACCAATAATAAACCATAATAAACATAATAAACCCAAATAGACACTATTAAACCCTAATAAACATTAATAATTCGTAATAAACCCTAAAAACACTATTAGACCCCAATAAAAGATACAAAATACCTAAGACCCCAAATATACAACAAAAACAGTATTAAACCATTCAAAATTCTAATATTAACAAAACCCTAACAAACCAGGAAAAACCTCACAAAACTCTAAAAAACCATAAAAACCCAAAAAAACCCTAAAAACCTATAAAACCCTAAAAACCCAAAAAAATCATAAAACCCCCTAAAATACCCTAAAACCCGTAAAAAACTTAAAACACCCAAAAAAATTGAAAAAACTAAAAAAAATGAAAACAAACCTGAAAACCACTAAAACAACCTCAAAAAACCTAAAAACCCTTAAAAACCCTAAAACCACTAAAAGCGCTAAAAACCCTAAAAAGCATAAAAATGCCTAAAAACCATAACAAACCCTATGAAACCATTAAAACCCTAAAAACCCAATATAAAACCCTAAAAACCTCAAAAGAAACCCTGATACACCCTAAACCCCCTAAAAAATCCAAGAAACCCTAAAGAACCCTAAAGAACCACTAAAGCCAAAAACAGAGCTAAATAAACCCTATCAATTGCTACAAAAACCCAAAAATGCTTCAAATCTCACAAAACACAACAGAACCCAAAAAAAGGCTAAAATAACAATAACAAAGCCTAAATAAATTCAAACATACCCATAAAGGTCAAAAAACACATAGAACCCAAACAACTCAAACAAACCGTAACAAACCCTTAAAACCCTAACAAAACGTAACAACCCCTAACAACCACTAATAACCCCTAATAACCACTAACATACTCTAATAACTCATAAAACCCACTATTAAACCCTAAAAACACTAATAAATCGTAATAACCTATAATAAACCCTAATGACTCTATTAGACCCTAATAAATGCTAAAAAATCCCTAAACCCCTAATATACAATAAAAACACTATTAAACCATAATAAACATTAATAATCCCTAAAAATCCAAACAAACCTGACAAAACTCTACCAAAATCTTCAAATAATAGCCTACAGAAACCCTACAACCCACTAATAAACCATAAAAAGCATAATATCCCTAAAATAAATTGTAACAAAGCCTAGAAACCCCAAAAACACCAAATAAATTATAACAGACTGAAACAAACCATAACAAACCCCTAGTAAACCCCAATAAACACTAAAAAATCATAATGAACCCTAATAAATCTTAATAAACCTAAATACATGTTACTAAACCCTAATAAATAAAATAAACCCGAATAAACCCTAATAAATCCTAAATAACCCTAAAAAGGTTGATAAACCCTAGAAAAAGTTATAAATGCCTACAAAGCCCAAATATACAATAAAAAATGCTAATGTACTGTAATAAATCCAAAAGAACACTAATAAACCCTAAAGAATCCCAATAAACCCTATAAACCCATATTAAACTCTAAATAACACTAAAAACCCTAAATAACCCAAAAAAATGCAAAAACACATTATATAAACCCTATCAACTGCTACAATGCCCAAAAACCGTAAAACACACTAAAAACCCTAACAACCCCTATCAATACCAAAATAACAAATAAACCCATAAAACCCCCCAAAACCCATTAAAAGGCCATCAGATACTGTAAAAACCACAAACACCCGTTAATAACCCATAAAAACCCAAAAAAAACTAAAACCTTAAACAACCATTAAACCCTACAAAAGGCTTCAAATAGATACATAAACCCTAAAAACATGACATAAACCCTAAAAAATGCAACAAAAACACTAAAAACACAACATACACCAAAAAAAGCAACATAAACCCAACAAATGGTACATAAACCCAAAAAGCACTATATAAACCCTAGAACTATAACATCAACCCTAAAAAAACATAAACCCTAAAAACGCAAGATAAACATTAAAAAACGCTATATAAAACATAAAACACAATATAAACCCTAAAACACTACATAAACCATAAAAATGATACATAAACTCTAGAAAAAGCAAATTAAATGCTACATCACCCCTAAAAACACTACAAAACCCATAAAATGCAACATTAACCCTTAAAAAATGCTACATAAAACCTAAACCCTAAACACGCTATATAAACCCTAAAAACATTACATAAACCCTCAAATTATACCTAAAACCTGAAACCACTAACAAAACCCCAAAAATGCTACATAAACTCTAACAATGCTACACAAACCCTAAAAATGGTACAAAAACACCAAAGATGCTTCAAACCCCTCAAAAATATTGAACCCTAATATAGTATAATATAAAAAATTAAACCCTAATAAACCCCTAATAAACTCTAATAATCCCTAAAAACACCTAATAATCCATAAAAACCCTAATAAACTCTACTCAACCCTAATACAACCCCAAAAAATACCTAATAAACCCTAATAAATGATAATAAAACCTAATAAACCCTAAAAACACATTATGAAAACCAAAACAACCCTAACCAACCCTAATAGACACTAATAAACACTAATAAAGAAAAATAAATTCTAGTATACCTAAAAAATTCCCTAGAAACCCTGATAAACTCTAATATAAACAAATAAACCTTAAAAATGCTCAAAAACCATAAAAAATGATCACAAACAATACAAATGTTCTATATTACCTAAAGAGGCCTAAAAACACTAATATAACCTAATAAAGTCAAAAAACACTAATATACCTTAAAAATATCTAGAAACCTTAATAAACCATAATATACTCTAATATAACCTAAGAAAACATAAAAATACTCACAAAAAAATGCTCTCAAACAATAAAAACACGCTATATTATCTAAAAAGACCTTAAAAACACTAATATAACCTAATAAAATAAAAAAACTAATAAACCTCGAACAAACCCTAATAAAGCCAAAAAATCCCTAATAAACCCTAATAAAAACTAATAAACCCTAATAAAACCCTAAAAATACCCTAAAAATACCTTCTCAACCCAAATAAACCTTAACACACCATAACAAAATCTAATAAAACCCAACTAAACCCCAATAAACAAAACAAATGCAAACAAACCATTAAAAAGCACTAGAAACCCAATTAAACAATAATAAGTTCAATTAAAAGCTAACAAACAATTAAAAATGCTCACAAACACTAAAAATAGGCTAATAAAACCTAAAAAGTCATAAGAACCCTTCATATATATTAACAAAAACTAAAAAAACACTCATATACCCTAATAAAAACACTAACAAACCCTAGTAATCCTTAAAAACCCTAACAAACCCTAATAAACCGTACTCAACCCTAATAAACCCTAATAAATCCTTAAAGATACTGACTCAGCCCTAATAAAATCTTAAAAATACCTACTCAACCCTAATAAACCTTAACACACCATAATAAACCATAATAAACCCCACTAAACCTTAAAAAATACAAATATAACACTAAAAATCCCTAAAACCCCTAATAAATGCTAATAAAACCTAAAAAAGCTTAAAAGTTCTAATAAACTCAAATAAACACTACTAAACACTAAAAACCCCTAATATACCCTCTTAAAATTTAATAAACCATAATGAATCATAATAAACCCTAATAAATCCTAAACATACCGAAATATACCATAATATGCCATAATATACTCTAATAAACCCAACTCAATCTTAATAAAACCCTAAAAGACCTAATAAACCCTAATAAACCTTGACACACCATAATAATCCCTCATAAAATTGTAATAACCCCCACCAAACCCCAAAAACACGCTAGTATACCATTAAAAACTCTAAAACCCTAACAACCCATAATAAATGTGAATAACAACTAAATATCCTAAAAATGATAGTAAACCCTAAAAATACCTCTAATAATAGTAATAGTAATAACGCACGTTCATGTGTATATGCATGTGCGTGGTTTAAATAATAAATCATAATGCACATGCATCTGCATATGGCGAATGAAGAACTGGAGCTGGGTTAGTATCAAATTGCTCCTGATTTGGCTCCTGGTCTGCTATCTGATGAAGCTCTTGGGTCACATGGTAGTGAGGAGATGGGTCTGGGACTAACCTGTGCTCAGAATGGCAGCAATAATTGACAGGTGCAGGGGAAGGGACCCTCTCATTGTGCTAAAGATCAGGATCATGGAGAAATATGCCATGCTTTTGAGGATTCTTCAAGGACTGAAAATGGCAACATGCAGGTTGAGTTACACTCCCAGGATGCTATTTCTAGTGAAGGTCTCTTGCAGACCGGGTTTCTTAGAGATCTCAAGACTGTGGTACAACCATAGTTCTTAGCACTGATTGACCCTAATAGTCATGTGGAGTAGGATCAAGGTCTGAATAATGGTAATCAGATGGTGTGTTTACCAGGGAAATGGGGGGACTTGTCAGACAGTGAGAAGGAGAATGATGGCAGAGAGCGAACCTTGTTCAGTGATGTTGTTCAGTATGGGAAGAAGGAGATGGCGGCGAGTGTGGTTATTATGACTGCCCCCCTAAAAGAAGGCAGAGGAAAGACTACTCATCTATGCCAAGGCCGATGTCTACCAAATCTTCTTTGAACAAAGGTAAATGGATGAATTCTTCTGAGGAGTTTTTTCAATAGGAGAAGTTAAATCTCAGATGGAAGTATGTGAAGATTATGAAGCAATACGAAAGTTCGGAATGGGAGTCGGCAACCGTAGATGAGTCATTTGATCATGGGGCTGGTTATGGGTACGATGATGGGTATGGTTTCTAACTTGTATTTGTATGCTCTTGTTTTCAATGTTTGCCTGTTGAACTTTTCCTTTTTTAATAAATGGTCAGGGACTTTGTCTATGGCTGAGCTTTTCTGGTATAATAAATAATAAATAATTACGCACATACAAGTGCATGTTCATGTTCATGTGCATTTTAATAAACAATAAATAATAACCAAGTCCACATGAATGTGCATTTTCATGTGAATGATAATAAATAATAAATAATAACACATGTGATAAAATAATAACGCATGTGCATTAGAATAATTAATAATAACACATGTGGTAAAAGAATAAAACAAGTGAATTTCATTTTCATGTGCATGCTAATAAATAATATAAAATAATGAACGTGCATGTACATTTACATGAAATGATAATGATAATGATGCATGTACGTTCTTGGTCATAAATAATAAATAACAACGCACGTGCATGTGCATTTGTATTTGATGATACAAACAACAACAACAACAACAAGAATAATAATAATAATAACAGAATAACAAAATTGAATTTCATGTGCGCGTGCATAGTAGTAAATAATAAATAAATAATAATAAATAAGAACACACATGCATGTGCATGTTCCTTTACATTTGATGATAATATTAATAATACTAATTGTAATAATAATAATAATAACGCATTCATGTGCATGGTAATAAATAATAAATAACAACGCACATGCATATGCATTTGCATGTGATAATGATAATAATAATGATAATGATAATAATAATAATATTATTAATAAAAATAATAACTCTGATAATAATAATAATAATAATAAAAGAATAATATAGGTGCATTGCATATGCACGCTCATGGTAAAAAATAATAAATAATAACGCACGTGCATCTACATTTGCATGTGATGATTGTAATAATAAAATTAGTTGTAAAAGTAGTTGTAGTAGTGGTGATACTATTAGTATTACTAATGCATATGATAATAGAATATTGCATGTGCATTATGTGTGCATGTGTATGGTAATAAATAATAACTCTCTTGCATTGCATTTGCATGTGATGATGATAATAATAATAATAATAATAATAATAATAATAATAACAATGCATGGGATAATACAATAACGCACGTTCATTGAATGCGGGTGTATGTTCATTTTGATGTGCATTTGCATATAATGATAATAACAACAACAGCAACCACCACAATAATAATAATAATAATAACAACAACGCATGTGATAATAAAATAACGTGTGTGCATTGCAGGTTAATAAAAATATATTACTAACGCATATGCATGTGCATGTGAATTTTCATGAGATTGTGGTAATAATAATAATAATAATAATAATAAGTAATAATTGTTTGAAATAACAACAGACAGGACAAAAGTGCTAGAAATGATGTCTCAAAAAACCTAAAAATCACAGAGTCATTAAAAAAGGAATAACTTTTTTTTCAGTTGTCCATTTCTGTTCTGTGAATAGTCAAACTAAATCTCATGGAATTAACTATGATAAAAACAGGTGTTGGAGGCCGAACAGACACACAGATCAGAAGTTATGACCGTTTTTAAAAAAAAATTGACAGGGATCTGGACACAGAAATGGGGTTTTGGAGGCATTTTGATGGGTTTTTTTGGTTTTAGGGTCCCAAACATGACTAAAAATTTGTTTCAGTTATCATTCTATGTATATATCTTCGCTACCTTCGATTTGATTTGTGGTAGAGCTGAAACGGACAACCGGAGCGAATGTTATGGCCATTTGAAGTTGGACTTTTTTTTTGGTGTGGTATAACAAATACATCTTCTGTTTCTTTGATCTTCACACTGTTTTGATTAGACATTGTCCTCACTCATTTCACAATCTTTGATTTGACTAGTCACAGCACTCAAACGGACACCGGAAAGAGATGTTATTCCTATATTAGTGAGTTGTGGGTTTCTTAGGTTTTTAGGCGCTATGTGGGTTGCTCAATTTAAAAAGGCAATAACATCTCCAACATGTGCTAATTTTGAATCTACCACATATTAAATCAATAATTGTGAAATGATACACACTATGGTAACCAATGTAACCCTTTCTTACATTCTTCAACCACCCAAAAGGCCAAAAATCCCTTTGGATGGTCAAAAGATTGGCTTCTGGTGTACGTTTTGCAATAACTTCTTCTATGTGTGTCTGTTTCGCCTCGACCACATATCAAATCAAAGCTTCAGACTAGACCTATACTCCTATAACCACTAAAGCATATTCTCACATCCTTAAAGGCCCAAAAAGGTACTTAAACCCTCCAAAAGACCATAACTTCTACTCCGGGAGTCTGTGTTGCCTCTACCATAAATCAAATCGATGCTTTCAACTAGATGTACACATCTGTGACCAATAGGAACACCTTATCATGTTCTTAAAGACCCAAAAGGTCCTTATGTCCTCCAAATGACCATAACTTCTACTCTGGGTGTCTATTTCACCACTACCACAAATCAAATTGAAGCTTGTGACTAGCTCTACACATCCATGACAACCATGAACAACTAAATAACCCTAACAAACCATGAATAACCCGATAAATACTAAAAATCATTAAAACCCACGTAAAACCCTAACAAACCCTAGAAACACTAGAAAACCCTAAAAAACCCTAACAAACCCTAAAGAACCCCAAAATACCCAAATAACATAACAAACCCTAAAAACCCTAATAAACACTAACAATCCCTAACAAACCCCAAGAAGCACTAAGAAACCTCAATAAACACCAAAAACCATAGGAAACCCTAAACCACCCCTATGAAACCCTAACATAACCCTAAAAACCCTAAAACCCCTAACAAAACCTTAAGCAAACCTAACAAACATGAACACAACCTTAGAAACCGTAACACACCCTTAGAAACCCTAACACACCCTTAGAAACCTTAGCACACCCTTAGAATCCCCAACGCATCCAAAAAACCCCTAAAAACCCCTAAAACCCCTAAAAACCAAAAAAACTAAAGAAACCAGAATGAAAACCTAAAAAACTATATAACCTCAAAAAAACCACAAAAAACCCTAAAAACCTAAAATTCACTAAAAATGCTAAAAACCCCTAAAATGCCTAAAATGCCTAACAAAACCCTAAAAACCCTACGAAACCCTTAAAAAGCCTAAAAACCCCCTAGCAAACCCCAAAACCACAAATGAAACCCTAATAAACCCTGAAGAACCCAAAAAAACCCCTAAAACCCCTAAAGAAACCTAAAGAACCACTAAAGCCACTAGCAACGCTACATAAACTATATCAATTACTACAAAACCCGAAAAATGGTTCAAACCCCACAAAATGCAATAAAACCCCAAAAACACTAAAATAACACTAACAAGGCATAAAAATTCCAAACACACCCATAGAACCCAAAAAAACGAATAAAACCCCAAACATATCAAACAAACCGTAACAGACCCTAAAACCCTAGCAAAACCTAACAAACCCTAAAAACCACTAATAACCCCTAAGAACCACTAATAATCCATAATAAAACATAAAACCCACTATTAAACCCTAAAAACCCTAATAAACATTAATAAATCATAATAACCTCTAATAAACCCTAACAAACTCTATTAGACCCTACTAAATGCTAAAAAATCTCTAAAACCCATAATATACAATTAAAAACACTATTAAACCATAATAATCGCTAATAATCACTAAACACCCTAACAAACCTGACAAAATGCTACAAAAATCTCCAAATAATAGCCTAGAAAACCCTACAACCCACTAATAAACACTAAAAACCCTATTAACCCCAAAATAAATCGTAACAAACCCTTACAACCCCAAATAAATTGTAACAAATCCTAACAACACCAAATAAATTGTAACAAACTGAAACAAACCATAACAAACCCCTAATAAACCCCAATAAACCATAACAAATCATAATGAACCCTAATAAATCGTAATAAACCCAAATACACGTTACTAAACCCTAATAAATAAAAAACCCTAATAAACCCTAATAAATCCTAAATTACCCTAAAAAGGATGATAAACCCTAGAAAAAGCTATTAATGTGTACAAAATTTCAATAAAACCCTAATATACAATAAAAAATGCTAATAAAATGTAACAAATCCTAAAGAACACTAATAAACCCTAAAAAACCCTTATAAACCCTAAAGAACCAAATTAAACTCTAAAGAACAGTAAAAAACAAAAGAACCCAAAAAACACTAAAACATATTATATAAACCCTAAATACCGCTACAATACCCAATCAAACCAAAAAAACACTAAAAAACCCTAACAACCTATATCAATCGCAAAACAACATATAAACCCCAAAACCCCCCAAAACCCATTAAAAATCCATCAGATACCATAAAAAATTAAACACCCCTTAACAACACTTAAAAACCCTAGAAAACACTACAAACCATAAACAACCATTACAACACTAAAAAATTCTTCAAATAGATACATAAACCCTAAATCGTTACATAAACCCTTAAAAATGCAACAAAAACCCTAAAAATGGAACATAAACCAAAAAACGCAACATAAACCCAACAAACGCTACATAAACCCTAAAAGCACTACATAAACACTAGAACTATAACATAACATTAAAAAACACAACATAAACCCTAAAAACGCTACATAAACATTAAAAAATGCCACATAAAACCTAAAAATGCAATATAAACCCTAAAAACACTACATGAACCATAAAATTGATACAAAAACCCTAGAAAATGCAACATAAATGACACATCACTCCTAAAAACGCTACATAAACCCAGAAAATGCAACATAAACCCTAAAAATGCTACCTAAACCCTATACACGCTACATAAAGCTAAATAACATTACATAAACCCTAAAATGATACATAATGCCTAAAACCACAAACTAAACCCCAAAAATGCTACAAAAACACTAAAAAGGTGACATAAACTCTTACAATGCTACACAAACCCTAAAAAATGCTATGAAAACCCCAAAGACGCACCAAAAACCTAAAAATATTAAACCCTAATATACCATAATATAAAAAATTAAACCCTAATAAACCCCTAATAAACCCCTAAAGAACCTCTAAAGCCACTAACAATGCTACATAAACCCTAACAATTCTACCAAAAACCGAAATATTCTTCAAAACCCAAAAACTCAAACCCCCTCCCCCACCCTCCCCACCCCCCAAAAGCAAAAATAACACTAACAAAGCATAAAAAATCCATACACACCCATAAAACCCAAAAAAATGCATAAAACCCCAAACAACTCAAACAAACCATAACAAACCCTGAAAACCCTAACAAAACCTCATAAACCCTAAAAACCACTGATAACCCCTACGAACCACTAATAAACCCTAATAACCCCTAAAACCCACTATTAAACCCTAAAAACCCTAATAAACACTAATAAATCATAATAACCTATAAGAAATCCTAACAAACTCTATTTGACTTGAATAAATGCTACAAAAGCCCTAAAACCACTAATATACAATAAAAAACACTATTAAACCATAATAAACCCTAATAATCACTAAAAACAATATGAAACCCGACAAAACACTACAAAAACCTCCAAATAATAGCCTATAAAACATTACAACCCACTAATAAACATTAAAAACCCTAATAACTCCAAAATAAATCGTATCAAACACTAACAACCCCAAATAAATCTTAACAAATCCTAACAATGGAAATAAAATTGTAACAAACTAAAACAAACCACAAAAAACCCCTAATAAACTACAATAAACCCTAACAAAGCCTAATAAACCCTAATAAATTGTAATAAACCAAAATACACGTTACTAAACCCTAATAAATAAAATAAACTCTAATAAATCCTAAATAACCCAAAAAAACGTTGATAAACCCTAGAAAAAGCTATCAATGTATACCAAATGACAATAAAACCCTAATATACAATAAAAGACACTAATAAACTGTAAAAAATCCTAAAGAACACTAATAAACCCTAAAGAACACTATTAAACCCTAAAGAAACATATTAAACTCTAAATAACACTAAAAAACCCTTAAGAGCCCAAAAAACGCTAAAACATATTATATAAACCCCAAAATTTGCTACAATGCCCAAACGAACCCTAAAACACACTAAAAACCCTAACAACCCCAATCAATCCAAAAGAACCCATAAAACCGCAAAAAAACCATTAAAAATCCATTAGATACCATAAAAACCATAAACACCTGTTAAAAACCCTTAAAACCCCTAAAACACTAAAAACCATAAACAACCATTAAAACCCTAAAAATGGATTCAAATAGATACACAAACCCTAAAAATGTTACATAAACCCTAAAAAATTCAACAAAATTCCTATAAACGCAACATAAACCAAAAAATGTAACATAAAACGAAAAAACACTACATAAACCCAAAAAGCACTACGTAAACCCAAGAACTGTAACATAAACCCTAGAAAACACAACATTCACCATAAATTTCGCAACATAAACATTAAAAAACGCTACATAAAACCTAAAAACAAGATATAAACCCTAAAAACACTACATGAACTCTAAAAACATTACATAAACCCTAAAAAATGTGAAATAAACGCTACATCACCCCTAAAAACACTACATAAACCCGTAAATGCAACTTAAACCCTAAAACATGCTACATAAATCCTAAACCCTAAACACGCTACATAAAACATAAAAATGTTACATAAACCATAAAATTGATACATAAAATATAAAACTAATAACTAACCCCTAAAAACACTACATAGACTCTAAAAATGCTACATAAACCCTAACAACGCAACTCAAACCCTAAAAAATGCTACAAAAACCCTAAAGATGCTTTAAAAATTTCAAAAATATTGAACCCTAATATACCATAATATAAAAAATAAAACCCAAATAAACCCCTAATAAACTCTAATAATTCGTAAAAACACCTTATAATCCCTAAAATCATAAGAAACTCTACTCAACCCTAATAAAACCCCAAAAATACCAAATAAACCCAAATAAATGATAATAAAACGTAATAAACCCCGAAAAAAATTTAATAAAACCTAACCAACCCTAATAGACACTAATAAACACTAATAAACCCTAATAAACCCAAAACCGACCCTAATAATCCCTAATAAACCCTAAATAAAGCCAAATAAATCCTACTCAACCCTAAAAAACCTTAACACATCATATATAATAACCCCTAATAAAACCCTACAAAACCCTAATAAAGAAAAAATGCTAGTATACCTTAAAAAATCCCTAGAAAACCTAATAAACTCTAATGTAATCTAATAAACCCTAAAAATTCTCACAAATAATAAAAAAATGATCACAAACAATAAAAACGCACTATATTATCTAAAAAGACCTAAAAACACTAATATAACCTAATAATGACAATAAACGCTAATATACCATAAAAATCCCAAGAAACCCTAATAAACCATAATAAACTCTAATATAACCAAAGAAACCCTAAAACGCTCACAAACAAAAACACAATGCTCACAAACAATAAATATATGCTATATTATCTAAAAAGTCCTAAAAACACTAATATAACATAATATAACAAAAATAATAATAAACCCCTAAAAACCCTAATAAACCCTAAAAATCCCTAATAAACCCTAAAAAATGAATAATCCCTAATAAAACCCTAATAAAACCCTAAAAATATCTTCTCAAGCCTATTAAACCTTGACACACCATAACTAAACCTAATAAAACCCAACTAAACCCCAATAAACATCAAAATGAAAACAAAGCATTAAAAATCCCTAGAAACCCTAATAAACCATAATAAATTCAAAAAAAAATCTAATAAACCATTAAAATTCCCAAAAACACTAAAAACACACTAATAAAAACTAAAAAGTCATAACAACCCCTCATACATTTTAACTAAAACTCAAAAACACTCTTATACCCTAATAAAAACACTAACAAACAATAGTAAACCCTAAAAATCCCTAACAACCCCTAATAAATTGTACTCAACCCTAATAAATCCTAATAAAACCTTAAAGATAAGTACTCAACACTAATAAATACCTAAAAATACCTACTCAATCCTAATAAACCTTAACACGCCATAATAAACCCCACTAAACCCTAAAGAACTCAAATATACCTTTACAAATCCCTAAAACCCCTAATAAATACTAATAAAACCTAAAAAAACTTAAGAGCGCTAATAAACCAGAATAGACACTACTAAACACTAAACATCCCTAATATACCCTCTTAAAAATTAATAAACTATAATGAACCATACTAAACCCTAATAAATCATAAACATAACCAAATATACCATAATATACCATAATATACCCTAATAAACCAAACTCAATCCTAATAAAACCCTAAAAATAC